>CM036617.1:38943897-43943897 GCA_020746105.1 Trogon surrucura
TTGCACCTCTGCAACAAGCAAACAAGTCAGGTATTAAAGCTATATTAATACCTGTGCTGATTTTGGCTGGGATAGAGTTAATAGAAGGAAAGAGGGTACATTCAGAGTGACAGTGGTTTTTTTTTCCAAGTCACAGCTGTGTGTGATGGAGCCCTGCTTTCCTGGAGAGGTCTAAACACCTGCCTGCTGATGGGAAGTGGTGAATAAATTCCTTGTTTTGCTTTGCTTGTGCGCGCAGCTTTTGCTTTACGTATTGAACTGTCTTTATCTCAGCCCACAATTTTTCTCACTTTTACCTGTTCAATTATCTCCCTCATTCCACTGAGAGGGGAGTGAGAGAGCGACTACATGGGACTAGGGTTCCAGTTTGAGTTAAACCATGACAATGACATAACATTGGAAAGATGAAAGTCAGAAGAGGAAATGATAAAAGCACAAAAACTTGCTAGAGCTCCAAGATGAAGAGTTTCCAGACAACATCAAGCTCTCACCATTAAAAATACATGATCAGTATACAGGGATTTTTCCTGGAAACATTTTTCTTTTCCAGAACGAAAGTCACTGGGACTCATTTTAAAACATGTTTTACCTTTCGGCAAGTTACAGAAACAAAAAATTGAGACAGATCGCCATTTTGCTTCTCTTTCCACCAAAAAAAAACCATTCACAGTAATGGCAGAGAAAGGGGCAAGCCCACCCACTGCAGTCTGCAAAATATGAACCTAAAATGCTTCACTAAATTGTTCAGTGGTATTTGCTAGAGAAAAGGTGAGGACAAGGGGCACCTGTGGTTTCTTTTCCTATAGCCTAGTCTAGTCTGATGCTATTCACAGGTCATTCTTTGAATGACTGACAATGAATTTTAAATTCCTATTGAGCTAAAATCTTGACATTTAGTACATTCATTCTTTATGAGGTGCTGAAGAAAAAAATCTCCCAACTGAATTTTGACTTTTCCGTTGCAGGTTCCTAAAAGGTCACTAGTCCTTTCTATTAGCTGAAACCATTGTCAAATTTCTGTACTAGAGGGTAACAGTTAACAAGAGGGAGGTTTTATGAGACCTATGGGGAGCAAGGAGTCACACCATCACTAAATTTCAAGATTAAATCCATTTTTTCGCACTACAGTTCGTGACATCCCTCATTTATAGAACTGAAAGTAATTTGAAGTTACAATTATCAGATTTTAGGGCCCAACAATACATATTTTGCTCATCCATACAAATATTCAGATTAAATTAAAAATCGTCCATCCTTGATATCCAAATGATGTAAGGATTCTTCTCTTCTGTATTTCAGTTTATGCCCATTGCCTCTTGCCTTAGTGAGATCTTGCCAAGATCTCACTAAACCTACTCTTTTCCAGGCTGAACAGTCACACCTCTCTCAATTCCTCACTGTATGTCAGAGGCATAAAGAATATAGTTATTATCAATGCTGGCTTGTATACACATAGATGTTTACTGGCATAGATATGCCGAACTAATTATTCTGCAGTAGTGTCATGGTTTGAGTCCACTCAGGCAGCAACGAAGAACTACACATCTACTTGCTCACTTGTACTCTCCTCCTTTTTAGAATGAGAAGAAGAAAATTCAACAAGAAAGTTTGGGGGTAAAGATGAAGGACAGGGATGGTTCACTCACCACTTATGGTCATAGGCAGAAAACAGAGTAGAGTTGGAGAGAAAATCATGAGTCTAATTTAGACAATAGAACCACCAGCAGTTTAACCAATCAATTAAATCAGAGTGGGATAGTGAGAAAATAAACACAAACAGATCTTAAATACACCTTCCCCCTACCCCTCCCTTCTTCCCAGATACCTCCTCATCCCTGATGGCGCAGGAGGACAAGAAAGGGCAGTTGTGATCTGTCCATTATTCATCGTCCATAATGCTTCTTCCTCCTCAGGGAGAGGACTCCTGCCAGTCTTTCCCTTCTCCAATGTAGTGTCCCTCTCACAGGACACAGTCTTCCTTAAACCGTTCCAATGTGAGTCATTTCCACAAGTGTGGGTCCCTCACGCAGGCTGCAGTCCTCCCAGTGACTGACCGTTCGAGTGTGGGTTTCCCTCAAAGTCACAGCATGCTTTGAATGCAGTCGTCTGCTCTGGCATGGGGTCTTCCACATGCTGCTGCACCCTGACTTATTCACTGGTGTTAGTCTCCTCAGGTGGCGGGGCCTCATCCTACCATCTCACCATGGGGCTCAGTGAAAACTCTGTTCTTGTGCCCTTCTCCCTCTCTGTCCTCCCCTACTTTGGTGACAATACAGTTGCTCTTTTCACCTCCCCCTCCTTCCAGACAAAGAACTTCCCAACACAGAGGAACAGAAAGTTGTCCCACATGTTTCCCCTCTTAAATACTTTCATCATAGAGGTATCGATTGGCTCAGCCCTGGCCAGAGACAGGTCAGACTTTTACCTGGGCTGGTGAAGGCTTTGGAAGCTTTGCACAGAAGCCAACCCATAGCCCCCACTACCAAAATATCCCACCAGACACAAACACGTCACAGATATCTCTATCACTCTTAGCTCCCATGTAGACATCCTGTATGCCAAACTTTTTATATTGTCCAGAATAATTACTCTAGAGTAATTCTTCAAATGAAATTACTGTTATTTTGAAACAGAATGTCCATACTGACCTTAAATCAACACAACTATAATGGTATAGATTATAGATATTCCAGGAAATATCCACTTGTGGAAAAGCCCTCCAGTAGTATTAAAGTTTCTGTAAGTCGCAACAATTTAACAGAGTTCATTTTCTTTCTGCTTTTGGTTGTTGTTTTTTGAGTTTTTAGAGGGGATTTCGGTTTGGCTTTTTTTTTAATAATGAGGCAGATATTTGCTTCTGTGGTAAATTGTAGCATTACCTAGGCGTTTTTGTAACATTATCTAGGTGTTCCTGCTCTGGCATGGGGATTGGGCTTGATGATCTTTCAAGGTCCCTTCCAATCCCTAACATTCTGTGATTCCGTAATTCTGTGAAATGAGAATGAAAAATCATCATGCTAGTGTCACTGGGTTAATTGATTGTTTGTGTCCTGATACACAGTTAATTTACAATAGGTGGTTTTACAGATTGTCCCCCATGTTCTTCTGAATGATTATGAACTGTGTTATCTACAGAATCACACAAAATTTCAGAGCTCAACAAGCAGTAAATGTCCATGATTGATGCACTTTATTCTGTGACAACTTTTGGGATCACAGCCCATGTGTGACATCACGCTTCTTGTCCTGAAACAGTTTTGGTCCTTTTTACGTGTCCTGATTCCTTTGTCTATTGTCCTCTTCTGTTGTCTCCTTCCTCTATTGTCCTCATGTCTATCATCTTCTCTTTCTTCCAGAGAGTTTCAATATGATATAGTGAAGCATTTTCCTTATATGGTACATTAAATATAAACAGACACCTTTACATTTCTAGATTTCTTAAAAGAAGGGCAACAACCTGATCTTATTGTTGCATATGTTTCATTTGTTCTGAAACAACATAAACAATGTTTTAAGAATCTGAGATGCTCAGAAAAGCATTTTACCGATTTTATTTAAAAGCTTATCAGATAATGAACCATGTAGAATATTTTTAATGCCCGTGTAGATATGTCAATTCAATGTAAATGACTTGTCATTTCCGTTAAACTGAAAGAGGGCATTGTCTCTCACAAATACTTTACTAAGGCAACCTTTTAAGTTCTCTGCAATTCCTTGATACCTTCCACTTTTCTTGGTACAGAAAAAATTGAAACTCATTCAAGAGTAATAACTACAGCCACATCTTTTGTTCTTTCAAGGATACCTCTACGCTCTACACAGTGTATTTTTCTTGTTGATAGATGGAACTACTCTATTCTGGAGATTAAAGAGAGAATACGCTCTCTGGCTTTTTTAGGTTCTTTGCTGATATAGGCATTTAGCAGCAGAGCTAACAGCTTGACTCCTCAGAAAAAAAAAATCATGCATACTTGCTCTTTGCAGAGGAGTATCTCTCGGTGGAGTGAGAGCAGCAACAGCTTATTCTGATCTCATCATTAGCAGTGAAACCAGTAACCCATTTCTGCAAATTAGCACACTGAAAAAAAAAAACAATCTGAGGAGCCAAGTGGATTAATAACTTCCTTGATTTTCACAGAGAGCATTTTGAACTGGCTAACATCAGTGCAGTGCAACATTAAGAAATTATAACAGTCATCCCAAGAAAAAGAGATGCCAACAGATCCTATTAAAAATGACTATTTGGTGATATAGGAAGAAAAATGCCTAATTTGCTTGATTATCCCATAGAACAGTAAAAATCAACTAACCAGGAACCATATAATATTTAAAAAATGCACTCAAATGTATCATCCTAAAAAATCCTTAGATTCATATTAAAAAAATAAGAAATTAAAAGAAGCACTGGAAAACAACAAAACTTATTAAAATATATATTTTGGAAATTACTCAACTATGTAACATATCTGCTTAGTTTAATAAAAGATGGTAAGCTGCAGGCTGTTTGTACCTCTCCCAGACTAAATTAATTAATTGCTATGTGACAATGACAATTCTATAACATAATTCTACATAATACATAATTCTACATCCAATACGATTTTCTATTAAGCTTCTCTGTTTCATTTTAAAATAATATGTTGTGTTCCGTAGGTTTCAAAAATTCCTAGAATTCCATTGACAGGACAAGGGGCAATGGGTGGAAGCAGGAACATAGGAAGTTCCATAAAAATATGAGAAAATACTTTTTCACAGTGAGGGTGACCGAGCACTGGAACAGGCTGCCCAGGGAGGTTGTGGAATCTCCTTCTCTGGAGACATTCAAAACCCTCCTGGACGCGTTCCTGTGCGCTCTACTGTAGGTGATCCTGCTCTGGCAGGGGGGTTGGACTAGATGATCTTTGAGGTCCTTTCCAACCTCTAACATTCTGTGATTCTGTGATTCTGTGATAGAGTTCTAATAATTCTGGATTCAAACAGGAGGATGCATCCTACACAGCTTTACTGATTGAAAAGTCAGTTTCCTAATCTAAGCCAACAGAAATAGACAGAATTTCCAAATCACAATTCTTTATCTTTGCCACCTATCTTGGTGAGCTGGAAGCTGGAGATGCCTGAGAGAGTCTAACCAACTGTTTTGAACTGGACATTTTTAGATGGCCAGGGTGTGCCTGAGATGCATCCTGTTCTAAGGCTTCTAAAACCTTTGCCTTTGGTTCTGAGAATTTATAACACTTTTTTTTATTAATCTCCTTCAAATTTTTCATATATGATTGTTCTGCAGTTCAGTCAGCAGCAGTATCCAGGCTTACGACTTTCATGGATAGCATAAAGCTGCCCCATCTTTTGCTTACAAGCACTGAAGTAGGCAGTGGGATGTCCTACCAATATGCAAGCCACATGATGCAGAAAGACAGAGCTATCAGCAACAGTGTGTTTCTTTTCTCTCTTCCATTCTCAGTTAACACCAGGATCAAGCCCTATAGTTCAAACAAAAAAGGATTATAATTTGCTTTTTTTGCTGGTCAAAGGAAAAAAATAAGATATTAAAAAAAACCCCATGATGTCTTTATATATTCTCATATTTTTTGCTTAGATCTGAAGTTTTAAGAGTCTATATTTAGACTGAGTATGACTAGAAACTTTGACTTCTTAACACATTATTGGGTGCTAGATAGTCCCTGCTGTCTGAAAACCTGCATTCCTCACTTGCCTCCTGTTGTCTGATCTAAATCCTTTTCCTCTGGAGTTCTTCTTCACTTTCCTTAAAACATCAGTTACTAGGTCAGAACAATGACCTTTAGCACTAAATTTAAATTTTATTTCAGCTGTAAGTATGCACTGATGCTCACTAATGTTTAGTAACTCAGTGGTAGTTACTCTTGCATGTGATCCTATTTTCTAGTCAGCTTTACTAAAGGCTTTTTTTGATGTTTTGTTTTCCTAGAAAGCTAAAATTAATTCCTTTCCTTATATCAAATCTATCATCTGCAATTTCAGTCTCTTCCTGACCTCCTTTAAAATTTGCCCAAATGCTTCAGGGGTCTGTCCAAGCTTACAAGTCACAACACAAGTTAAACAACTCTTATATTCATGACCCAGAAAGTTATTAGGTTTTTTTATTCTCGAAACATTTATTGTAAGATATCGGCAGTGTTTCATATCTCTGATTCTTAGACAGATCATAGAATCATAGAATCAGAGAATCATAGAATCATAGAACAATTTCATCTGGAAGAGACCTTCCAGATCATCAAGTCCAACTTTTTGTTATCCTTATCAACACTACTAAACCATGTCCTTCAACGCAACATCTACCCACCTCTTAAACACCTCCAGGGACGGTGACTCAACCACTTCCCTGGATAGGCTGTCCAATGCCTGACAAGCCTCTCAGTAAAGAAATTCTTCCTAATATCCAACCTGAATCTCCCCTGGCACAATTGAAGACCATTTCCCCTTGACCTGTCACTCACCACTAGGGAGAATAGACCAATCCCCACCTCTCTACAACCTCCTTTCAAGTAGTTGTAGAGAGCGATGAGATCTCCCCTCAATATCCTCTTCTCCAGACTAAACAGCCCCAAATCGCTCAGCCGTTCCTCAATTGGTGTATTTTCCAAATCCTTTACCAGCTTGGTAGTCCACCTCTGTACCCTCTCTAGCATTTCAATGTTCCTTCTGTATTGAGGGACCCAAAACTGGATGCAGTACTTGAAGTGTGGCCTTACCAAAGTTGAGTAGAGGGGAATGATCACCTCCCTACTCCTGCTGGCAACACTGTTACTGACACAGACCAGGATGCCTTTGGCCTTCTTGGTCACATGGGCACACTGCTGGCTCATGTTCAATGAGCTGTCCATCAACACTCCCAAATCCCTCTCTTACTGGTAGCTCTCCAGCCACTCCTCCCCAAACCTGTAGCTCTGCCAGGGGCTGGTGTGGCTGAAATGCAGGACCCAGCATTCGGCCTTATTGAAACTCATGTGATTGGCCTTGGCCCAGTGATCCATCCTGTCTAGATCCTGCTGCAGAGGGCTATTTTCAAATCTCTTTTATGATACTAACGCTATAAAACAGGTACACCATCATATATTTCTGCACAGGGTTATTCCTCTCTAGGTGCAGGACTTGGGACTTCCACTTGTTGAACTTCACGAGGTTGGTGCCAGTCCATGTCTCCAGCCACTCAAGGTCCCTCTGGATGGCAGGATGACACTCTGATGTATCAGCTACTTCTCTCAGTTTTGTGTCATCAGCAAACTTGATGGAAAGTGTACCCTGCTCCATCATCCATATAATTAATGAAGATGTTAAACAAGATTACACTCAATGTTGACCCCTGGGGTACACCGCTAGTTGCTAGCCTCCAACTAGAGTTTGTTCAACCAATCACCACTCTTTGGGCCCAGATATTCAGCTAAGTTTTAATTGACCTCGCTGTCTGCTCATCTAGTCCATCCATTAATGGCTTTCCAATGGGGAGGTTAATAAGACACAGTGTTGAAAGGAAATTAAATATGTAGCTTCAACTTGCTCGGTCAAAATTGAGCAAGTTGTCATCTTTCACTTTCATAATCAAACAAGAGGTTTTTAGAGTGAACATGACTTTTAGTCCACTAGCTTTGTCAGTCAGCTGGGTGATGTAAAACTTGCAGTCTGATTCCTGTTCTTAGGAGCATTTATACACTGATATCAGACATTGGATAAATGACTTCAGAATGGTTTCAAGTTTGTTAGGTAAAGCAAAGCAAAATGTATTCAAATTTAGCTCACGCTTCATCAATTAATAACAAAATCTTATTTTCACTTGAATAAATTAAATCTTTTCCTGGAAACATGGTTGTAACAGACTTCTGGAGTCATTTGGTTCTGATCCACAACATGCCAGGCAAAATCAACATATACTCTGCTTTATATTCTGATCAACTATTTGTAACTCCAGAACCCATTCATCTGCATAATAAAACCTCCTGCAATATGCTGTAGCTGTACACTTACATTCAGAGAGATGACCCTTGGTATGTAACATATTTGAGAAAGACTTAACATCTGAAACCTATTTAGCAGCTTTATGAGTGGAACTCTGATCATCGCTGGCATTTCTTGGGATTTCACTAATTAAAAATAATAGTGTATTAGAAAATTTGCATAAATTTCAAGAAGGCAGAAACCTGCATATGGAATACTAGAGTTTGGAATCACTCAGAACACCACTGAATTAATTTGCTAAGTACTGGAAAATAACTAGGTAACATCATGTGAATACTTTGCTTCCTAATTAAATTAAATATATTGTTTTATCTTTTCAAAGTATTTTTCACATGAATACACATCTGCCATAAATAGAGGTTGGAGGTGTGACAGATTAGGTGCCCTAACATTTCCACTGAGAATTATGAAGTTCTTTATTAACTTCACAATTTATGCAGATCTGATGACTGCTGTTTCTACCAAACAACAGTGGAGAGCGCAAAATTTTCTGAAAGAAGTAAAACATCTCTTCAATATTTTATATACATGCACATTTCCACTAGATTGAGTAATAAATGGGGAAAAACAGAAGCAACAACATCAAAATGGATAGGCAGGATCTTATAATATTAAATATAATATTAAAATATGATTAGATAAAGATGTAATAAACACTACAGGATGGTATGTTCTCTTACACAAAAGCAAAATATCTACAGACAACTCTTGTCAAAATGGTTAAAACGGATGAAGACAATACAAATTCTATGATAAAATAGAGTGCGAAAACCAGAGATATCCATAAAGGCAACATGCTAAGTTCCTTTGACTATTTGATTGATCATTTTTTGACTTTTCCAGTATTTGCATTTTATATGGTTGTTTTTGGTTTTTTTTTTTTTTTATTGAAAGAAACACTAACTAATCCAGATTTTGGAACAGGACACACTAAACAACAGGGAAAGGACCAGCATAATTAGTGTGGTTTCCCAAAATAATGAGTCCCCAAACAAAACCAAGTGGTTGTGAATGAATGAAAAGTGCTTGATCCAGCCACCTTTATTCCACTTGCTTTGTTTCACATTGTTTAGATTAGGAGTGTCCACATGGACAGTTACTGCATCTTAGCACCTATAACACAACCAAAGTTGTTAAATTCTGCAGTTAACCAGATCATTTCTGTCATTGACCTACATAATTTGTAGTTGTGATTCTTTTAATCAAGTTTCTCAGATAAAAGTGATTTTGTTGTCCCTGTTTTGTTTTTTTTGTTGTTTCTTTTTTTTTTGAAAATTAAAGTTGCTGAGTTCCATGGAAGAATATAGAAGTAATAGTAAAAGTCATACCTAAACAGGCTGTTAAATGAAAATGCAAAAAGGGAAAACAGTTCCTTATTAATAATATTTTTTTTTTTTTTTTTACTTTTATAAAACTTTTAAGACTCAACAGATCTAGGAAATTCTGGAAAACTGTAATGTGTGCCATCTTATGCAGATATTTGAAATAGGATTTGTCTCAGACAACTTCAGATGTGCACATCTGAATTAATCAACTTAGTGACTCTTGAAAGTCAAAGAAAATAAGTAAGTTCTTCATATTACTTTAATATAGATATCAAAATAGATCAGGAGAATTATGTCACAAATTGTTATCACAGTGACAATAGTATGACTAGCTGATATTTCAATGTCAAAGATTTATGTATCTGAAATTAAACAGATGAAGTATGATGAACTGTGTAACTCTGCACCTCGCTTAGTTTAAGAAGACGGGCTTAAAAGCCATTTACTCCTAAATTCCTTTTAACAGCGACCTCTGATTTGCTGAAAAAAAACCAAATCAGAACAACCTTATAAATTCTTAAGCTGCTGTTATTACATGTCAACGTGTCCGCAAAGACTCCTAGTGAATCTCATCACTTGTCTCAAGTTTAGGTTTTAAGGTCTTCAGGACCATGTTTAACACGGGACAGACAGTATGTGCTCTTATGCTTTCTGATAATAGCTTGATATATAATAGGGAAAAAAAAAAATCAGTGAGGGAAGAAAACTATGATTTCAACATTCAGGGAAGACAAGACAATTTGCCTGCAATTAAAGAAGCATGAATACGAGCATGAGACCTGCTTTTGAAAACCATGCATGTAAAGCAAATCGTTTTCTTACGTGTCCCTCCTCATTCTAAGGGTTGCATCCAGTTCAGCTGTCTGCCATATACCCATGGTCCTCACAGTGCTCAACAGCAAGACTTTTATAATTAAACAAAATCACACCATATAGCAGATTTTTTTTTTTGTTCTCTTGGTTCTCCCTCTGCAGTAACAATACAAGAAGGCAACCCAGTTGAGTGGATGATAGAACTGATGCACATGACTTCAGTTTGCTGAAAGAGGTGGGCGAAGTAGTACAAAAAATAAAAAAAAAAAGGGGGGGGAGGGATTTGAGCACTGGCTTTAATCTGTGAAGTTTAATACCTGTTTGTGAAAAAGACTTCCAAAACAAATACTCTGTACCATGTATACGTAATCACTCTCTAGATAAAAGTATACAGGAAAATTAGGTAATTAAGTGTTAAATTAAATTAACAACTAAATTAGGTTAGCAATTAAAGATGAGAGGTAGGCATTCATATTTTCAGAATACTCCAAAAAGCAGGATGCACACTCTTGTGTAGGGAGATTACTGTTAAGGATTTCTGTTACGACTACTGCAAGAGACTTCCGTTAAACTTCTGAAAGCAACAACAAAGGAAGACAGCCACTACTTAGAAGCCTCATAAGGGGATATGACATACAGGATAGAAAATGGGATATTTTTATCTTGACAAAGGTAGATGTTTGAAAAAGGCACATCAATTTTCAGACAAATAGCTGGATTTCTGAGAAAGTATCCTGCTGAGATGCAGCATAAAAAAAAAAAAAATCTAATCAAAGGAAATAATTTGAATGTATCAAAAAAGACTGGTCACATAAAGAGCTGGTTGTTGAATTAGTTCTACTGGGGGAAGCTGACACGACTGTGCAGTGAAAGTAATGATATATGAGAATCATGAGGGAGAACCCCAGTAAAGAAAGAGAAGTCTTTACTGTTTGCTTAAAGGCACCAACCTGTACTACAAAGTTTTAAATCTTTCCTGAAGTTTTTCAAACATCTTGGGGATTTAGGTGCAGGAGTTTGATTAGCACCAACCCATAGCTAAAAAGTGTATATTGCAAAGCTGGTACGTGTTTAATTATTTTGGTGTGCAATTCCTGCAATAGAACTGAGGGAAATGTTCATTTTATTGAACTTCAGTCAAGCTTGTAGAGAAGTGACTTTGGAAGATTAAATTAGTCATCTATGTTTTCTCTGAAGTAAATGGATAGAGATGGACACGTCCAGCAGGCAATTCATTCTAGACTAAGTTACCGGTCTGAGACTGTTTGGATGAATCACCTTCTGATGGTGTCTCTCTCTCTTTATCTATTTCAGAGGACATCTAGTTGGCTTCAGCTGGCTATTACATTTTCAAATCACCCTTTTTAAGCAAAATAAATCTTACCAATATTTATATACAGTTGCTTTGATCTGAATAAACATAAACTTTTGATCTGATTTCGAAGGTTGTTAAACATACTTTTGACCCAGAACTGAAAACTATCTCTCTATTTCTGCAAGAATATTCAAAGTTCTCATTAAAAACAGGCAACCAGAAGACCACAAAGCAGGGAAACAAACAAAAATTTCAACTTAGTTTCAACGTACTCACGTTTGTAACAAGATAAGTCCTTACAGCTCTGATGTACCTCTGTCCAGGACCTGGTCAGAGCTTCTTCCAGTCAAACCCAGATCATAAGTATTAAACTTCCCAACTACTATGGAATATCTATGGCTGTATCTGATCAGGACAACAGCTCCACTTACATTGCCATGATGTCTGTCTTTCCACAGAAAAGACAGCTGGAAAAACTGCAGATAGCAGGCACTATGCAAGCAGTAGAAATTCCATTGCATGTAAGAACGACCCAGTCTTTCTTAATAATTTCCTACTGTTGTTGGAACCAGAAAAATTCTTTCACAGAGCAACATCTAGGATATAAACATCATACAGGAGAAGGAATATTACTCTATTTCCTACAATGGCTCTTTAAATCAGAAATTATAGTTGTTGCAGATTTTAAAGAAAATTCTGTTCTTTTTAGTGAGGTAATTAATCAGTTCAGAAAAGGTACATTGGTGTATCTGACAAAACACTTTGTCTGAACCAGTCTGTGGTGCTATCTAATGAAATACATCTGTGGTAATCTGAAATTCTGGTTTTTTTACGTAATCACCTTTCCTATGATACTGTATATTATTGATTTCTTTTTCAATTTTATGCATAGATCTTCATCCAAATTTCTTTATGTCAGTTCACTGGCAGGCACAAAGACTTTTGATTTTCTAAATACTGATACTCCTGTTAGAATGTGAATTCCTTTCCATAAACATTGAGCTATTCATCAACAGAAACCTTTCAAAAGCAGATATTTCAGTTAGAGGAGTTCCCCTCTTTAACACTGTCTTCAGTAGAGCAGAAAATGGCCTTAAATCCTAGTTTTCTCTTTCGAAACTACACTGTCTTTGATGTTACATTGAAAGATGAGACAAAAGGATGTGTGACCTCCAAAATATAAAATTGTGTGAGGTTGCAAGGCTGTGTAGGAAAATAGGCTAGGAGGAAAAACCGACTAGAAGACAGTGGATAGTATACACAGTCTTCGTTGATTTGAGCTACTAGTTATCTGACATGCTGACATGTATCCCAACCCAAACCTATGCATGACCAGCATGACCTTGCCAGCCCCAAGACTCAAATCTAATCAGACGACCCCTGACTGAGACGTAGTAAATGCAACCCTTTCCAAAATCTGACCACAGCACTCACTCCAAACCCTTAAGGCCCTGGTGCTTCAGACCTAAACCTCACAGGAAGCAGGGAGGGAGGGGGAAGAGATGCTCCCAGGTGCCATCCTGGCCTTGGCCAAGCAGTATCTAGGTCTAACATGTTAAATTGAAGTAGCAAAATTATTGTAACTTGACTCTGAGGCCAAGTGCCATTGGTTGGTTTAAATCCATACTTCTGGGTTAGTAAATCTCATAATTTGGAAATGCTTAGGATTTTTTCTGGTTATTCCCAAGATCTTGGAAATAGGTATATGGCAACTCAGGTCAAACTCAAGAAGTGATGTGCAGGAGACAGTAACAAGACTGTCTACAAGGTAATGGCTATTTTTTCTGTTATCCAATACATGGCAACTAAATTTTCTCATCTTGTTAGTGTTTTTTTGAAAATCAGTGATTTATATTGTTCTTGCTTTGTATGATAACTTTTTCTTAAACCCCTTTGCATTACACACTTGCTTGTACAAACACACAAATTCATACACACATGATACCACAAAATTTCCTTCTGAGATCCTTGAGAGCAAAAGAGTGTGAGAGCCACCATTAGTGTAGACAATCAGCAATTAGGTTTATAAACTGGCTCATAGGCTTGTTTTCAATTTAGCCACATCATAGACTATCCCTAACCCATCAACCCCTTGCCAGATGAAATCTAACAGTACTCAGAAACTAGTGTTTGTGAGTAGACCCTGCTAATCAAACCTATAAATGAAGTTGGCTACTTCTGATTCACTGAACAGTAAATCCAAATTGGTAGCTGCCCAGACTGGCCTTAAATCCATACCAAGCATTAATCCCAGACATGTGATTGCCACTACGTAATACACGGATGATAGGGACAAAGCCCTGTATCCCTCCCATACTTAAGATTAATACACAATGATCCCCAGAGACCAGAATCCAGACCTGAATTGCAATTTCAACAGCCCCTGTCAGATTTAGATCTGTTCCCATCCAGCTTCTCTTGCTATCCCTTATCATGCTCTGATAGTCCACAATGGACTCATTTCCAGCTATAACCTGTCAGATCCCCCTAAAAATTACGTCTCCAGTCCTGACCAACTGCAGACACAGAGATATAGTTTAGATATTAGACTCTTCTTGCTAAAGTTTAACTTTTAGTGCAGTCTTGGTCTTTGTCTTCTTTCTAATTCAGCAATAAGAGCCATAACATGACAACTTCCCTTAACCTGTGTCCTAAATCAGCCACCCTATCCTAAACTTGCATCAGTCTTAAACATATCCTAGTACCGGTACTGAAACATTCACTCATCAGAAGGTTTCAAAGAAATTTTAAGCTTTACCCACACATTTTTCAGAGAATTAAGGATGCTAATTTATAATTCCAAATCATCACAAATCTTTAATAAGGGTGCAATTGTTTTATTTTTTAGGGCATCCATTTTTTTCAGATGACATATCACTTCACCCAAATACCATTTCATGTCAACATATAATACAATAAGCATTGTAGCAGGTGCAGCAGTCTATTATAATACCGTGAAGACCCTCAAGTGAAGTGGTCTTCCCACAAATGATTTGAGGAAACGTCAGAAACTCTTTAACAAAAGAATTGATGTTAATACTAATAATATCTACATCTTAGCTTATAAATAAGATTAATTTTTTTCCCTTCGTAATTGATCTTTTTACCCTAGTAAGTTAGATCAAACTGCTTATCTTAACAAAGATTGATTATCAATAAAATATTGCACAAGCTAATAAAATGATAACTTAAAGTTTATCCTTATGGTTTTAAACAATATTCTCTAATATAAAGACTACTCAGAAAGATTGCATTGTTGAAATATTTCAGAAGCTACAGGAAGTTTTAATCATAGCTTGACAAAGAAGGAGATCTCAGTAGATATGTGGTGAAAATTAAGGTGACCTTGTAAACAGCTTATATAGAACAAATTATAAAACTATTGTTTTCTAACATTCTACTTTTTCCGCCATCTGATGTCAGGTTACATCCAGTGAAATGAAACTATATGAACAGCCATCCTTCAAATACTAGGTTCCATCATTTTTTTCTGCCTCCCAGGGCATGAAATAGCTACCCACCACCTGCTGTTCATCGGTTGGTTTGTCAGGTTGCAAGTCAGAATTGATATGCACTGACTTTTATAGCACCCCGAACTATATTATATGCCTATGGTGTTTAGGATAGCTACTGCTGCCCTGTGCTGGTCTGCAAGCACTCTGAGAACTAAATTAAAACAAAAGTAATTCTGGACTAAACTGGCTGTGTTTGAATTTTACAATATGTCATGCAAGGACTTTGAAAGAAAATTGTATATTTGGGGCAAGTTACAGAACAACCAAGGGCAAATTCATTAAGCATCTGCAGCTGAAATTATTTTGGGTTCATTGATTCAATGTTTTTCATTAAATAATCGCATGTGGCTATTCAGACTTACAAACACAGACTTCTGTTCTCCAAACTGATGACAGCTAGAAAGTACAAGAATTTATTCAAGGAACAATCTCTTAGACAACAACCTCCAGGTCCACCCCGTATCTGCATTTATTTAGATGTGTTTCCATTTTTTATTATTTATAAACAATTGAAATAGCAATAGTATTTGTTTACTTAATTGTTTTGAATGCATGAACTGGAAATAAGTACCCGGATAAGCAAAGGGAAAAAAATCAGGCTGTGTTTTTCTCACCACTGTTCATTTGATGGAAAGAAACTAAGTTCCTTGACCTTGTTTAGCTGTAATAAAATGTAATCAAAATTCTTTAAACTCAGAATAAAATGTTCTTAGGAAGCTAAGTTTACTCCATTTCTAGAAGGTATCATGTCCTGAGACAACTTCCAAAAAAAAATGAACAAAAAGAAAAACTTTTTCTCAAAGAAAAACAAAATGAAACAAAATGCCAGGTTCAGAGCTAGTGGCAAATTAATTATAAGACATTTTTAAGAAACAATGATCAACACTGTCTGATTGGACACTAGTGATGAGTGGTGCTCCTCAGGGGTTAGTATTTGGACTGGTGTTGTTTAATGTCTTTATTGGCAGTTTAGACAGTGGGATTGAGTGCACCCTCAGCAAGTTTGCATGGGAGATCAAGTTGTGTGGTTGTGGTAGACATGTTGAAGAGAAGTGATGCCATCCAGAGGGACCTTGACAGGCTTGAGAGGTGCCAAGTTCAACAAGGCCTAGTTAAAGGTCCTGCACCTGCCTCGGGTCAATGCCATGTACAAATGGTGGATTAAGAGCAGCCCTGAGGAGAAGGTCTTGGGAGTGCTGGTGGATGAAAAACTGAACATGAACCACCAATCGGCTCTAGCAACCCAGAAAGTCAATCACATCCTGGGCTGCATCAAAAGTAAGTGTGGCAGCAGGTCAAAGGGGGTGACTCTTTTCCTCTACTCTGGTAAGACCTCACCTGCAGTGCTGTATTCAGCTCTGGAGCCTAAACATAGGAAGGATATGGACCTGTTAGAGTGAGTCCAGAGGAGGGCCACAAAGTTGATCAGGGAGCTGGAGCATCTGTCCTGTAAGGACACTTTAAGAGAAGGCTTCAGGGAGACCTTAGAGAGGCCTTCTACTACTCAAAAGGGACCTACAAGAAAGATGGGAGCAGACTCTATTGGGGAGTGTAGTGATGGGACAAGGGAGGGTGATGGCTTTAAACTGAAAAAGGTCAGATTTAGACTAGATACAACAAAGAAGATCTTTATGATGAGGGTGGTGAAACACTGAAATATGTTTCCCAGAGAGGTGGTAGAACCCCCCTCCCTGGAAATGTTCAGGGTCAGGTTGTTTTGGTGGGGCTTTGAGCAACCTGGTCTATTGGAAGGTGTCCCTGCTCATGGCAGTGGAGCTGGAACTAGATGATCTTTAAGGTCACTTCCAGCACAAATCATTCTATGATTCTGTGTTTCTAAGGAAACCTAAGAGAATCTACAAGGAATGATTTAGCTAAAAATCAGGTAGATTTATAGAAACTGCAAATTAGAAAAACACCCTAAATTGTATTTCTGTTTTAAGAAATCCCTGATGTTGATATGGCTCGTATTGTTACTAAAAGTATTTTTAATGACACATTTACCCCACTACTACTAACAGGTACCCATCCAGCAATGGCAGCCACCCTCAGAAGCTGGCACTCTGGTTACTTGTGTCTTTCGCATTACTTTATCTGCTGACTTCTTTTTATTCTTCTTACAACTCTTTCTTTATTGACATGACTGTCAAAAGAGTCCTGTAAGTATTGATTTCTCCAGGAGAGCAGAGAAATCTGGTAGATCACTCAGACTTGCAATAACATACAATGAAAGTATCAGATGCTGTAGTTGGGGAAACACAGCAGGGAAATTTGATGGCACACCTCCATCCTTTTCATTTAAAAAAACCCAAACAGAGTAACAACATCAAACTCCAAAACCAACCAACAAAGAAAAATAATAAATAAAAAACATCACCATCACCACCAAAGCAAAAAAACAAACAAACAAATAAACAAACCCCAGAAACCAATAAACAAGCCAAAAGCCAGCAAATGGCTATGCTCTATGGGCAACACAGATTTATATCAGCTAACCCAAAACATAATGCAAAGCAAAGACTGTGTACTCCTGACTGTCAATGTTTTTTCAGCAGTGGCTTAGAAGATTTGTCCGTGTGATTTCATAGCTGCACAAAGTATGCAGCAAAGAGAGAACTGTCTGTAGTTTTAAAAAATAATAGAAATAGCATTAAAATGAAGAGACATTTAGCCACACAAGTTAGATATTTCCTTTACTAAGCAACACCATAATGTAAACGGTCACACAGCAGAAGTGATCGTGAGGAGATAGAGTGAAACTTCACGTTGTGTCCTTGCATACTGTTTGTAGCCATTGTTTAAAAAATTCTCAAATGTTAAAAAAAATAGTTCCTCTATTACAGGAGGATATACTCTAAAAGCACTTTTAAAATTGGTGATACATCCATGAGGTCTATGGGAATGGCTGTTATTCTACATAGTTTAAATAACAAATTTATCAGTTTGGTTTTCCAAAATACAGCTGATATTAGAAATTAATTTGCATAATCCACACTAAATGGGTACATTTTTTATCAAACATAGCTTCTTGTGACTTCAGTGTGTAATGTTTCTTTTCTGTATTTTTATTGCTTTTTTCCCATCAGTTTTGAGATCCTGAATTGTGCCTTTTTTTTCTCTGCACATCCAAATCACTCATAAATATGTTTAGAATTTGTTATGGTTTTATTACTTTAACTATTGATCTAAAAAATAAAAACAAGCAAACCAAAAAATCCAACAAAAAACTCACACGAATTACCAATGATGCAATAGAAACAACTGTTTTCTCAGGCTGAAACTGATTGAAAACATTCCTATATAAAAATGAAATGCATTTCTGTGGATGCACTGATGCTTCACCATCTGTCCAACATCTCAGATTTACTCTCCCAGATAACTTCATATTTCACCCTGCAGTCCCTAAAGGAACATCACTTTAAACAGGACCACATGGAAAAATGCACTTCAATAACATCTGAAGGTCTTGCGTTTAGCTGCAAGGGCCTCTAATCTAAATGAATGATGTGCCTACAGAGTAAGCTCCGTTTAGAGGTATGGAAATAGGGAGGAGCAAGTGTAAGTGAAAGAATGCTGGGGGGGGAAAAAAAAAGAAAAGAGAGAGAGATAGACCAAAAAAAAGGAGAAAAAAACAACCGGAAAGAAAAGGGGAGCTGAAGAAGGTAACAAAAGAGAAGGGCAAAAAATAACAACACCTCCAGAATAAGGGCAGTAAAAGACACAGGGATTTACTGACAAAGCCAGAAGATGCTGGCAGCCATCTATCAGTCTGCCTTGATGAAACAGGTATTGAAAATTAACTCAGGAGCCCTATGAATTACATT
Source organism: Trogon surrucura (assembly GCA_020746105.1). Classification (NCBI taxonomy): domain Eukaryota; kingdom Metazoa; phylum Chordata; class Aves; order Trogoniformes; family Trogonidae; genus Trogon; species Trogon surrucura. The sequence goes on from CM036617.1 coordinate 38,962,682, forward strand.
CAATCCATGCTCTGGGCTAAGCACTTGTCAATTTCAGCTGCTATTGCAACCTATTACTTACAGACTACATGGCTGGCAAGCTAATGACACTGGAGAGTGTTACAGAACAGCAGCATGAACTGTGTACGGTGATGCTTGTCGCAGTCTGAGCATATCTTCTCACAGTCCAATGTGAAAACAGAAAGACCAAACACTCGGTTCCTCTGTGAGCACTTAACCTCCTATCCCATTATTTCACAGCAGAGAAAAGTACATACCTGAAGAATTAATCAGAGATCCACCTGTCCACAGAAAGTGTTCACCGAGGTTTATTTCTGAGAAAAAGTGCTTTGATTAAACTTTTCTTGAAATTTCTTCCCACTTCCCATAGGATAATCCACTCTGAGGCAGAGCTCTTGAAACTGACAGTTTTTTGAAGGTGAGTAGACAAATATGTTGTGCCCATAAAACTTCAGACACACACACACACACACACACACACACACAATACATCTTTGCAGTGGATTGGAACTTCCCACCTGACTAATACTGGATTATTTAGTTTTCAAAACAGCCTTCTAGGGAAGGTTAATTTAATTTTATATCTACAAATGCATACATTTTGCATTGAAATACTAGAAATGCATTAGAAATGTACTCACCCAATACACTGGAACTTCTTTATTGTATTTTTCGGCTGATAAACCTGTCTAACAGTGAAATATTTTAATAAGCAAGTACATTCAGAGTAAATGTCAGACACTGTGATCCTGTGACTAACAGCTGCTGCTGCTGCTGTTGGTGGAGAGAGAGGGTGAGGGAGAGAGAGAAGTACAAGTACCAAAAAAATAGTGAAGGTCAAATTAGAACAAATGTTTGTCAAGTAAAAAGGGCAACTTTTTGTCTGATAGGAGAGATTTAATTAGAAAAGTCACAGAAAGAAAGTGTCTCGAAAGTACCAGATCCATTTTCTTCAGATAAGCTAATGAACCTCATTGAACTTTGCAAAGAATTCCTGAACCAATAATATAAAGGGAAAAAAAATCCAGAAAATCTGCTGCAGCTTCCCTTAGAAATGAACTAATTATCAAAGTGACTTTCCTTACCAGAAAAAGAATAGTATGACAGATTTACTTACTGATTTTTCTTTCATTTGAGTGAGAAATGGACAAATAAATGATTATAGAAAGAATTATTCTTGTACATTGCTTCTCTTCTATGGCAGAATATAAGTTGAAAATTTAAATCACATGTATGCACTGAGTCACCTACATGGTACATTATCCACCCAGTTTGTTGCCTAATTCTATCAAGTTGGTTTTCTTCCCCCTAACAGTAACCGTAACAAAAACCCATTAAGGAACATAATATTTTGCATTAGACAAGGACATCCTGAATGTATTAAAGAACACAGTAAACAAAATTCATTTAACAATGACAAAACAATAAAAATAAAAAAAAAAAATTCAAGCCCAAAGGAAGATGTTTATGTAGAAATTCAGGGTGACTCAAAAATTCTCCTTAAAAAAATGAGGCTTTTAAATGTTTCTTGATTGTTTTATGCTTCATTGGCATTCTTCATCTGTTTCTCCTCTTGATTTTATCCTTTCACACTATATCCATGTTTGGCACAAAACTGCAGTTCTGGAATCCAACATGTATTACATGTAGCATGTATGGCATATAATCATAAAGCATCTATGCCACCAATTAACCAAAAATATATTTTCATCATAGGACATACAAATTAAAAAGAGTAAATAAATTATTAAATACAAACACACAAGTAAAAAAAAAATACAGTAAGTCAAGATTTAAAGATTCTTAGAAAATTCATGTCATATGGATTTTCAAAACAGAAAAGACAAGCTTTTAAGAGGAACTTCAGTGCTTGAAACCCACATTTTCTTTCAGTACATCTTTGCTCTAAGGCTTTGGAATTGAGCTTTTGTATATGGGGTTCTCAGAAAAGCTCACTGAAGTCTATGGAAATTTTCTATCAGTATATGGGATGCCATTTTCAAAGGGCAACAAAGTAAGGATAAAGCTAGGTTTTTTAAAGTTTTGAAATACATAATAAATAAAACACTTGCCTGTAATAGGAGATACTTTATTTTACTAATAAAAAACACTCAGTGTACTTGTTGGAGAACATCTTATTCTGAGAAAAAAAGGAGAATATGTTGAGTTCATACTTCCCTCTTTATGTAGTAAAGTAGGTAGCATTTTATAAGAAGTTTCTTTTAATAAATGTCGTTTGAAATACCTAAAAAAAAATATCCTTTTCTCTGCAAATACACATTTCTTTAAGAGTATGTGCTTATTTTTATGAAGGTTGAGAGGATTACTGGTGTTTGTAATAGTACTTAAGAAAGAAGTACAAGTAAAATTCTTATCTTCCCCATTACTGCTTATTTTTCTCTGTCATATCAAATACTTTCATACGCACAATATATTAAAGACATAGTGATTTATCTTGCATTAGAGGTAGGAATATGTCTTTTGGGCATTCCTACAGTTACACTATTTTTCCCCTCTCAGTATGTATATGAGGTAAGAAAAGGAAGAAGACAATTCTTTTCCTCTTTGCCGCTCCGAAACCATACTACAGAGATGAGAGTTACATTCATTAGGAAAGAAGTAATATAATTTTCCTAAACAGCCTGCTAACACACAGTTGCCAGTTGCAAGAAGATTGCACCTCTTGCTATGTCTGAAATCACATAAAATATATAACTATTCTTTGTAGAAGTAGTCGAATCTGTAAACACCGCTTTTCTGCAGGCATACATGTCTAAAAAATTCTGGTTGTATCAAGAGAGGCTGAATACACAGCAGCGGACATTGATGGCAATTATGTCGTCTTACCACCTTAGTAAAAGATTTTTTTTTAAGATTAAAAAACATGCTTGATTGCTGAAGATGACAAAACTCAAATATATTGTATGGATAATCCATGATTCACATAGATATGGGGAAAAGTAGTTGAAGTCATGGTACTATTATGCAGATTACTCCCACAATGCCATAAACTCTTGACAGTGATATGTCAGGTTGATGGGGGTCAAAAGAGCAGGAAGATGAAGCAATATTTGTGTTAAAATCTAAAATACATTCTACTCCCTGAAGAAGTGCATGTTTTTTATTATTAGGAATGATGCTGCAGTGTGACAGTCTATTGTTCAAAAGTCAAGATGTTTGCAAAGGTGATAATACGCTGTTCTTAGGTGAACTCTACTTGAACATTGATTTTGCCTGCAGATGGAAAACTACAGACGACAAGCCACCTCTTATGAATGCTGACTTTTTGAGATTTGGGCCTCTCTATGGAAACACAAACAGGTACACTTCTAAAACATAGACTGATTATTTTTTTCTCAATTAACATTATTTACAGTAATTAATTACTGCTCTGTCTGGACCAGGATGTATGGGGTTATTTAGCCTAGAGGAGAAGAGACTGAAGGGAGACCTCATCGCTCTCTACAATTACCTGAAGAGAGGTTGTGCAGAGAGGCGGTGGTTGGTCTATTCTCCCTAGTGGAGAGTGATAGGACAAGGGGAAATGGATTTAAATTGTACCAGGGGAGGTTCAGGTTAGATATTATGAAGAATTTCTTTACTGAAAGGGTTGTCAGTCATTGTAACAGGCTGCCCAGGAAGGTGGTTGAGTCACCATACCTGGAAGTGTTTAAGAGACCACTAGATGTTGCATTGGGGGACATAATTTAGTGAGTTGATAGGGCTGGGACAAAGGCTGGACTCGATGATCTTCAAGACCTCTTCCAGCTGAAACTGAAACTATTCTATGGGAATGCACATCATGTTCTGGTATTAATATTTCTCAGAGATTCTTGATTCTCAGTACATACAAGGTGTCCAAACTCTTGTGAGGAAAAAAAAGCAGTTTGTGTAGGCTAGATAGGTCTAGAACTTAGTGGTTTTCTACCTTGCTGTTACTTTAGGCCACGTCTTCTTATAAAGAAAAATAAGAACCCTTAGATAGTCTCTATTGTGCTGTCCAGACACTGCTTAGTTTGATAACTGGGTAGAACAGCAGTATAGCTAGTGATGGCTTTTCAGCTGTGATGGTAGTGGAAAAGATTATTTATTTCTGTTTTGACGATGACATAAGAACTCCCAATGGTATTACCTAATTTCAGTACACGGATTCGTAATAAAACCCATCCTGACCTACTGGGTTAAAAACAGGGGTCTAGTGTAGTATCGCACTACAGGAATAACAGCATCCAAGTCTTGCAGATTCCTGTGGTTTTGCTTTCTGCAGGAAACTAAGAAATAATTTAGCTTTGAAATGCTTTTTATTTTTTTTTATTTTGCAGAGATAGAAGGTAAATAACAATCTTTGGCTGGATGAAGTTATAATCTGATTAAGTGCTCTCTCTAGTGCTGTAAGTCAAAACCATTCTTGTATGCATGATACCAGAAATGAATCATTCTCCCACAGAGATAGCATTTGGAGGAGGTGTTATCTGTAGGCAGACTGCAGTCTCTGATAATGAGTCTGGGGGAGTCATTGCTATATTGGGCAGCTAGCTGATGAGTTCCTCTTGAAATCCTGATAAGACCCTTTCTGCCTAGTGTCCATATGCATGTAAATACTAGTTTAGGCTCCACCTGAATGAAAAGCAACTTGGAACAATGAAGCTAATGGGAATCTTTATTACTCTATTGGGAGCTGACTCACACTTTGTGATGTTAACTAGTTTATATTTACCTATATTTCCTATATTTCCTATGTGGTATTACTTTTCATATGGTACTGTGGTATTGTTGTACTACCTAATACAGACACCATAATGATTTCCACTTAATAAAAAGAAATAACATAGTAATAACAAAAAGACAATACCACAATGCTTCAGACTACCATGACGTAAAAAAGAAAAGAAATAAAGTGGATTTTTTCTGCCACATAGAAAGCTTTTTTCAAGTCTGATCTCTGCCTTAACCATCTGGATGTGTCCTACTTGGATGTGACAGGGCTAAGACGATCTCCAGCTCCCCTTGCATCCTAGTGTGGTGAGGAGCGAAGAGGGATGGACAGACTTAAAGGAAATTCCGGTATACCAACATTAGTTCCTTCATCTTATTGACTGAGAGACCATGAGTGCAGAGCTTTACAGGCTAAATACAAGTTGAACAAACTGGCTTCAAAACCAGATAAGCTATATCACTATATTTTTTTAAATCAGAAATAGTTAACTAAATGTAAAATACTGAGTTATATTTACCCTAAGACAGCACAAGAGTTACTTGGATCTAAAGAGGAATCATAACTGTACAATTGGTTCAAGATTACCCTTTTAAAAGTGTGGGTTTAATGTATATTTACTCTAATAAAGCAAGACTACATTTGTGATGTATTTTCAGTGTCAGAAAAGACCATAATCTTGCTGTTTGTATCTAATTTGCACATTATTATTTTCATGAAGTATGTGAAAAATGTAATTTGTTTTCCGTGCAGGCAACTATTTCATTATGACTTACTTAAGGTAAATTACTAGGCATGACTGGATCAGCAATATTTATTCTATACACTTCTCATTACTGTAAGTTTCCTTCATTTGCCTTGTACTGAAAGTATTTATGCTGACCACAAGGCTACCTGTAGTCAGTCACAACTAGTTTAAGTAATATTTCAATTATTTACAATCTTCTTTGGCTCAGCTTACGTAAATGAGTATGTCACCTTCTTTCTATTTTTCATTCATGGTCACAGGTTTTGGTGAACTTCAAGCAGTTCTTTATGCCTCTGTGAAATATGCCTGTTATTTTCCTTTTAATTTGTATAAAACCTGAAAGAATATATTGTGCAATAAATTCCATATTTTTCATTACTAAGGAACGTGAACTATGTTCTCTACTGTATATTTAGCTGTTTTGGGCTTTGAACTTTTGCACTTCAATCAAAGTGCAATTTTGAGCAAAGCTGTTTCTTATCTTTTGTAGGAGGCTCAGCTGGATCTCCTTTTCATTGTAACTAACCTGCAGGAGAAAAGATGTCGGCAGACAAGACCTCATTAACAGACATGGATCAAAACATACACCAAAAGTAACAAAGGTACACATATATGCATATATGTTGCCAAGAAGTTATCACATCTTTGTGTCACAAAAAGCTGTCTTTATATGTTATTCCTTCCCTTAAACTTTTGCTTTTCCTACTGCCACCATAGACATAACAGCAGGAGAGCTAAGAGAGACAAAACACCGACTGGCTGCTGTTGTCATTGCTTGAGAGAGGGCATCTGCCCATCACAGCAAAGATGTCAGTTACTTTTCTAACTATAAAACGAAAAAAGTACCTGAAAGACTTATATTCATACAGTTATTTCCTGGTCTGATGATGTTAATGCACATAAATAACCCTGAAGTATAGCTATTCTACATATAGCTGCTATAACTATCTTCTGTCTTTTCCACTCCTTTTTTTCTTTTTTTTTTTTTTAATTGTGGTCATATTTTCCATGTTGAATAGGATAACATTTGGTGTTGAGATGGTTATTCTAATGTCTATACACTAGAAATGTTATGAATGGCACATTAATTCTGTTTCTCCATAAATCCACAGTAAAAACCTCCAAAGCTAATCTCACAGTATTAGACAGTTTAGGAGAAAAGAGCTGGCTATTGTCATGTTTCCTGATTTAAGAGAGATTATTTTCCCTTCTCTGTACCGCAATAACAATGATGCAAAATGACCTATTTATCTTTTGTTGTCCAGCTCCTGGGAGACAGAAGGTGTAGACAGAGAGTGGAACTTGCATGTCCAGCTTGCGGATTTTTTCCACCTTGTTTCCTGCAGAACAACAAAAGAATGCGTGCAGCTGGGATCTGCATCCACTCTATTGTTCACTATTTCTCAGACCCTCTGGAATTGAAGTGTGGGGTTTTCTTCTTCCAGAAATTATTTCATAAGGCTTCAATAAATGAACTAAGACACTGAAACTGAATCTACGGAACAAAATACTATTGATTTCTCTCAAACAAGGAGAGAGGGGAAATGGAGAGGACAAATTATGGTGTGACTTTCTCCAAATTTTTCTGAAACACTTATTCTCCTTCCTATACCAGCTGTGAGCAATGGACTTGGGGCATAGGTACACTTTAGAACAAGTAGTCATTTGTAAGTCGACAATAGAATAAGATAGTAATTTGCTCTTTGTCTGACAAACTCTATGTTATCCCCATTCTTTGTGTGAAGAAAATGAGAAAAACTAAACCAAACAGAATCAGTTTTGACACTTCTGAGGATCTTGGAAAACCAAGCTTTAAATGAAACTGAAAAGCATGTGCCACTAAATTGCGTACAGATAGATAGCTATTTCTTTTTTATTTATTTTAAAGCATTACAGCTGCAGTCAGAAGACAAGTCATCAGTCAGCAGAGACAGCCAACATGAAAATGTATAAGAATAAACTGGGCTTTAATTTTTCTTGACTAAGTATAGACATCTATCATAACTAATGCACTTCTAATAGCACAACATTTTTTTCCATGAAGTAATCTCATCTATTTTGTTATGTGTCTTAAACCTAATTAGAAAGCAACAGTCCTAGCAGTTATAAGAAGAAAAGCAATATTTCTTTTGACCAATGTAGGTGAAATCTACTGCAATTAAAGTTATGGCAAAGTTTATGCAAGAACAGAGAGATCATATCTTTGCTAAATAGGCTGTGAAGTCCTCCTACTTTTGGTGCCTAATTACTGGTGTCATGCTTGTAATAGCGGCATCTGTGCACACTCAACACTCTAATGGGCAGCTCCTACAGGACTAATGAATTTTAATTGATGGTGTTTAGCGTGGCTTTTGGTTTCTGTCTCTTGCAGAGGAGGCTATGCCCTTCTGCTCCTCTGTCCCCAAGTGAGCGGTATCTCTGTTGGGGAGCTCATAGATACAGATGGTCAACAAAAGGTGAAGAATGCCAGAACTCTCTGGGCATCAGTGGCTTTTCAGTAGAGATAAAGCTTGAATTGCTAATCAGCTTCCTTTTTTCCACCCAAGCTGTTTACGCTGTGGGCTTAATGTTAATCTCTTTTAGTAAGATGACACATTCCTTTTCAATTCAAAATATGCTTCCTAGGCTGACAAATCAGAAAGCAACCTTTTTTCTAGCCTCGCCATAGGTAGTTTTAAATGTAGCGTCCTTTGTCAGAGGCAAAACAAAAACAACTCATGGTGAGATTTAATCGTTCTACCCATTCTCAGAGTTTTTGCAGAGGACTGGAAAAACCCATCTTCCTAAAACTGCAACTGCCCCTCTAAATTTAATATTCCTTGTTTTCTCAGATGAAATGTTCGTTCTTCACGCTGATACTTCCTTCATTTGTGACTCCAAAAAGATGCAATGAAAGGCAAAACTTGTTTCAAGGAAATATCACTATCTTAAAAAGTCTCAAGTTTCTCTGCCTTGGAATAATTTTTTTTAGAAGGGGTGGGGAAGTAATTTGAAAAATACAATACTAGTGGCATGAACTTATTATTAAAAATTTCCTTCTTCAGAAGTAACCAATCTTTAAATCAGCAATATAACAGATGCTACGTAGAGATACGTTATAATCAAAATCTGGTTTGTATAGAAACAGGAAATTGTCCACCCCTTGCTGGCTAATTAACAGAGTGGTTATTAGTTTTAAGACAATTGCTTGACTGCCTTCCTGTAGCCTATCCACCTAAAGGGAATAATCAAAAAGTAGAAATGAGAATGTGCTGTTTGTTAGATCTCTGAACTGCTGTCATCTCTAGTCCTTTTTGTCTGATGAAAAAAAAAAGACTGAACAAGTTTAATGTTCCATTTTCTGGTTTTAATGCTGAAATAAAAAATGTTTGTTTTGCTTTCCAAAACTCATCTGTTACACCTTCATGCTGCCCACATCCTCTATCAATTTGTCAGCATGCAGTCATGGTGCTGGAACGCAAGGAGGGATTCATGGCACTGAATGCCTTCTGTCTGTACACCATACAAAAAATCACAAAATTTCATTACAATGTGCTGTGATGATGATTGATTTATGTGGATGTTGTTTTACCAGATTATTCAAATACTTACAAACTAAAACTAATAAACTAGTAATAATTAAAATTGATAAAACAGGAAAACAACAAAAGAGCACCACATATGCATATGTCTCCTACATGACCTTTTACAGTTATCTATAGTCAGGCTACAGCCTCCTCAGAGAAGTTGTGGTCCCACACATCTACCCAACAGGAACTGGAAGAGAGGTGCACACCAGCTCGGTCATAGGCAAGAACAGTTCATGCTGACCGTGATAGAGTCTTCCACACAGCAATCTGATCTACCTGTGACTGATTCTTGGGGCTGGCCTTTCAGAGCATCTTTCCCAAAGTTTTATTTACCTTATGTCACTAGTCTCGTGTTCTGAGTGTTACATAGTGTCATGAAATTACTTCTGGTGATTTCATCCAGTCATTATCTCTTTCATGTACTGGCCACTTCCTCTTGTTACTTTTGCATCCTAATTTCCAGGCTCAGTTGTTTTCTGCTGGATGTTACTTCTGGGTCACTATAATCATTTATCTACAGCCAAACATTGTTTGTTTCATTCCACCAAACACTCTGAGTTTGCCTTTCTTGCACCTGTTCTATAGCTAGGAAAGTGCTAATTTTATATTATCTATTTCTTAAGGTGAGTGTTACTTTAGGTCTGAACCTTAGTTCAGTAAAGAAGAAGAAATTTATTGGAAGATACACATAGGCTTAATTACCTCTATAAATACCAGTCTACCTATGAGCAGAAATAGTTCTTCCAGACTCCTAACCCTTATTCTAAAAATTACAAGAAGACCTTGCTGGGTCTCAGCTGTATGGAATCCATTACAAAATAAAGACTTGAGTTTGGCTCAGGTGTGGACATTTGAAATCAGCATCTCCCAGCTGTGACTCTGTCTAAATGTACACAGAGTAAGTGCAAGACTCTCCTCATCTAACTTTGGCTATCTGAAATGCTGTATCTGCTTTAAGCTATGTATGCATATTTCCTCTACATCAGAGGTAAGTAGAGTGAGATGTTTCCTACCTACTTTAGACATCTACTTAATCAAAAGGGTTGTAGGAAAACTATAGTCCAACAAGTCAACATTAAGATTTTTATCTCTCCCAAGACAATTGTTTACACAAATTTTTATCTACAGAAAGATGTCTTAATGCCAAACAAATGCATTTAGCTCCTTAAGAAGTTGTACTTTTTTCCGTGTGGCTTCATTTCTTAGCAGTGAGGTTCATGTCAATCAAATCTTAAGTACACAGGCAGTTGTCCACTGTGACTACTAATAATAATTCTATAATAAGCTTTTCCAGAGGAGTTGACAAAAATAAATTAATATAATTAGTCACTAAAACATTCTGCATTTCCTTTATATTCCACAGTTAATATATGAAACAACATCTGTGAAACTGTCAGCATTTGATTGCAAGGACGTATTAGTTAAAGGTGATACAGTTTTATACAAAAAAAATGTTCAGAAACTCAAATTTATTGACTTCAAATTGCAAGTAAAACTTTCAAAATAGTCTTTTAAAAAGATTATTTTATCAGTTACATTTGCAAATAGCAAGTCTTAATAATTCAGTCAGAATTTGGTGGGTAACAACAGCTGCATAAAAGCTGAAAAAATATCCATAAGTGCTTATGAAAGTTCTAAAACAAGTTAATGTTCAATCACATTTGTGCATCTATCAGGCTGTGTGTGTTAATAATTTCTGGTTGTACTGGCTTGCTATACATGTGTAAGACAGCAATAAAAAGAATTTAATCAGCTGGTGAGGCAAGTTTTACACCTGCTTTTAACTGAGTCTTACTGTGGTACTAAATCTCTAGGTCACAAATATAAAAGTGGACTAAGAACTTGAAATCTGCTCATATTCTAGGAGGCAGTTAACCCAGACGGAATTGGCATAAAATAGAGTTAAAGGAATGTTGCTGAACATTCACAAGATGTGAAGTTTTGTTATTGAAATATCTTAAAATGTTATTGAAAGGTATATTTTTATTCAAACTTGAACTGTTATCTGTTTGCTCTAAACAAGGAACATGGAACACGGAGTGCTTGGAGTAAGCCACTCACCAGAGACTAAGATTTCCAATTCAGTAATTATCTGTGTAGAACTTCATATGAAACATTAGATTTGTTCAAAATGCTTTCACTTACCATGCTTTAATGTTTTTTTTTTGTTCCCACGAGTATTATAGGATCATAGAACATTTTCAGCTGAAAGAGACCTTCCAGATCATCAAGCTCAACTTTTTGCTAGCCCTATCAACACCACTAACCCATGTCCTTCAACGTAACATCTACTTTTCTCTTAAACACCTCCAGGGATGGTGACTCAACCACCTCCCTGGGCAGGTTGTACCAATGCCTGACAACCCTCTCAGTGAAAAAAATTCTTCCTAATATCTAATCTGAACATTCCCTGGTGCAACTTAAGACCATTTCCCTTTGTCACCTTGATGGTAACAATATGTGAGGGTCACAGCTGGGCTGATCAGACCTTTCTGTTACCAAATAAACTGTAGTTCTTGCATTTGTAGAAATGGTAATTCATTTATCAAGTGAGTTAGAATGTTGGTAAGCAGGCAGGTGAAAAAAGTGTTAAAAATGGAGTAAATGAATGAGATACAAAGAAACCAACAAGAACAACAAAATACCTCCAACACAGCTGAACACTGAAAAGTAAGGTATATGGAAGGTTACATGGCACTATACTAAGTAAAACATCTCAAGTGCCAGATTATTTAGACAATTACATATGCCAGCTTCAGACAGGTTTACACTCTGTTTTCTGATCATAATGCAATAAATGAAAAAAAAAGTTTATTATTTTTTTATTTGTTTGGAGATGTTAAAATATTTCTATGGCAGCTACAAGGCAGTCCATCAGATCACCATCAGATCACTTGAAATTGTTGTTACATATATGTATGCCATACATGTCTGTCACCCTAGCCCTTTTCCTCATCATACAGCTCTGTCCTCTATTTTGCACCTGTATGGTTGCTCACAAGATCTTCAAGTGAGTGAAAAAGACCTAAAGCATCAGAAAACTATTAATCTTTTTTGTGCTTTTTTTGAGGTGGAGGGGGAAGAGGAGACATGTTTTAAGTGTATTTTACATTTCTAAGTTGATTCAAATGTGATCAGACATCCAATGTAAGACAAGCATAAAGGGTATGGCTACTCCTATCATCAGGTGTTATATGTTAAATCATGGTAGATGAAAGACAATACTTTGAGATCTTTTGAAAAGGAAGAAGACAACTTTACTACTACTAGGACCTTGTGAAGTTGACAGCTTAAGGCACACAGTATTAGACAGAAATATCCTTGATAAAATGATGAGTGAATAAAGAAAAATAAAGGGAAGAAAGATCATATTGTAAGACATGCTTTTTATGAATTTTCAGTAATAGATCTCTTTTATAAAAACTTTGTACCATCTACAATAGAGTAGAGTAGAGTGGAGTAGAATAGACTAGACTAGACTAGAATAGAATAGAATAGAATAGAATAGAATAGAATAGAATAGAATAGAAAAGAAAATATTTATATTGGGAAAGACCTTTAGGATCATCAAGTCCAACCATTAAACTAACACTGTTATGTCCACCATGAGACCATGTCTCTAAACATCACATCTACATACCTTTTAAATACCTCCAAAGATCATGACTCAACCACTTCTCTAGGAAGACTGCTCCAAAATTTAATAAGAGATAGGGAATTAAGTTTAGACCCCATTTGCTTTCACATTCATTTCTTAGAATCATAGAATGCATTGAGTTGGAAGGGACCTTTAGAGGCCAGTTAGTCCACCCCCTCCTGCGCTTCACTCAGAAGCTGTCCGGATCTCCACACCAGCCCAGGAGACCCGGAACCAGGATAAATCACAAGCACAATTTTTGCAGCCCTCTCTAGATGTTCTACCAGTAGAAGGCAATCTTTAATTAACCTACGACATAACCAAGAGATATTCCAGTTACCAATTAAAAAAAAAAAAGGTATCAAAGTAAAGCACTCTGGTAGGTTTTCTACCATTGAATACTGCCTGCCATTTAGGCATCTTCTAAGAGGGACTGCTTGCTGTAAACCATTTCTGGGCAGATCGCCATTCAAGGCCCAGTGCCAGGGGTCTACCCTTGGCCTTGTTGTAAGCCTGGACTCATGGATTCACCTGCCATCATGAGGTCAGAAGTTTGAAAGGCACTCATGTAAGGCAACAATTTAATTTACTTTAAACATTAGAAACAAACAAGCATAATGAAATCCACTCCAATGGTAACTCTGTGCACACTCATGTTGAGCAAATATATCGATCACCCTTTGCAAAGATGTACTAATATGCTGTAAAACCTTGCTAATATAGTATAATAAATAAAATGGGGGAGGGTTAAGTGCATGATATTAGATCAGCATATTTTGTAGCAGAGATATGAAATAGCTCAGGGCACTTTCTTCTTAAAGGAGCATTAACTAGCCTCCATATGTTAGACCAGTGATCAATACACAGTTCAATTCCCAGACCTTGATTCTAGCTCTCAGTAACACGATATTATCTAATCCATGTCCAATCCATTATCAGTAAAAACAAGGGTGATGTAAACTGGCATACCTCCATTGCTTCCAAGTAAACCCTGTTGAGATGCTTTGGGCTAGATCTCAGTCAGGACATCTGTTTCCCAACTTTTCTTAATAAGAAGTTTTAAGGTCGCTAAGGAAAGATTGTACAAAACAGCTTCTCTGTAAACTGATATAATTATTTTCTTCAAATGAGATGAGCTCAGAGTCAAATACACGGAAGGTGTTGGCGTGCAAAATTTTGGGGGACAAATATTTTACGTTCTTAGCTTTCTTCCCTTTCTTATTTGTTTTTTCTATATATCTCACTCCCGGGATCTGTTTCTTCTCTTCCCACGTCAGTTGCTCACTGGCAAGAAAAGCATTAAGGAAAAATTGGAAACGGTTTTGTTTCTCAAGTTCTTTGACTACCTGAAACTCTAACAAGATAGTCACATGAAATACCATATCTGTAAACACATTGGTGAAAAAATTAACATGTCGTAAACTCTGTTTATGACATGCAGTGTCCACCCACCTGCAAGGTCTTTTAATACACTCATTTTCATGTAATTCTATTGACTGAGAAGAAAATGGGCCTTGGCTTGAAGTCAATGTTTCTTCAAGAGTAAACATAGGATAATTTTTGTTCTGTAAAAGCCTTTAAGCAGGACTGTGTGATAGGCACAGATGATCAGTACCAGAATACAGAGTAAAGTATCCTTCCCGAGCATCTAGCAGCCCACAGGAGTACCTGTCAACTCTGCTTCTACTTTGTTTTTTCCATGAGTCACACAAAGCAGTCAGAGACCTGGTTCTACCCCTAGAAGGACCAGCCAGGATGGCAAAATTACCATAAGGCAGAAAAGCGCGAGGTAATGGTTTGTATCACTGGTAGTATAGTAAGTAATCATTCCTGCCCCATCCAGATGGTAGTAGGGAGCAAGTGGTGCCATCCCCATGCTGCTCGCTGAAGAGCACGGAACTCAGTTGTGCCTCACCCAGAGGAGACCACATGGACACGGCAGGCTGTCTTCTTGGCATGTGATGACAAGGAAAAGAGTTTACATAAAGTTTGCCTGTGTGACTTGGTGGAGCAGCCAAGAGAAATCAACAGTTTGCACAGAGATGCTGTGGCCTTGACACGTTGACTTTAGTGGAGTAAATCCAAAGCATGTTGGCGTAATCAAGTGAAGCACCATAATTCCATGGTGCTGAGGCTAAAATCAGAGTAAGAAAATGTCATTCCTAGCACACCACTTTATTTTTAAAAACTAGGGAGTTTTGAGGAGTTGAATTAGTACATTAATTCTGGAAACCTGCAATAGGATGTTATTTAAATATATAACAATAGAATAATCAGTACAGATGCTTAGAACAATAGACACAGTTAAAAAGCCTGGGCTGTTTGGTTTTGTTTTGTTGGTGGGGTTTTTTTTGTGGGTTTGTTTTTTTTTTTTCCAACTGTGTTTCAGGGTCTGAGTACAGAGCATCAGCAATACTTAAATGTAGATCCTTTGGGAAAATCCAGTAGCTTCCCCATCCCTAAAATCACAGAGGAAAGCAGACGGGGATGTCTTTTTGACAATCAAAACTTTAACAAGAGGAGAGCACAAACAAAAGCTGGTGAGATATGGCTATTAAAAAGCCTGCAAAAATCCCACGCTTGCACAATTACAAGGTAGCATTGTTGTGAAAGAGATTAAATCGATAAAGAGAAAAGGGAGAGAACAAGAATAGACTGCTTTTATTTCTGCTCCTGTTGTTGTCAGTGTGTATAAAGCAGAAGCTTGGTCATTTCAAATGTTCATCCACATCTTTCCAAATTGCATCTATTTAAATAAATAAATAAATAGACAAATAGTAGGAAAGGCATATAAATAAATAAATTAATTAATATCAAATAGGGATGTATTTAATCCATTTTTCGCCCAGGCAACTTTATTTAGAAAGCTGTTTACCTTTCTGAAAAGCCTCATTAGGCATAAAAACAAAGAATGAAGTTGATTAATGTGCTCTAAGTGTGATGTTCAAATTGTAATTTTCATATACGTAACTGGATGCTTCTGCTGTGTTTTGTTTGATAATTTACAGAGCTAGTACCGTCCAAACCACTAATCAGTTTCTTTTTATGAAGACAGCTGCAGAAGATCCTTTTAGAATGCTAATTGTCATTAGTGCCTCTGCTCACCAAGAACTAAGGCCTTTCTCACAGATCACCTCATCGCTGTAAAGTGGGCTTGGGGAAATTCAGTTCACTTGCAATTCAGTCTTTTGGGGATTTTTTTTGTTTACTTTGTTTTTTCAGTAGAGTAATCTGAGGAGAAGAAGAAAGAGCAGCAAAAAAACCCCAAGTGGTTGGATTTAAAAGAGAAGACTGCCTATAAATCATGACCGAGGTAGTTTATCTTTTCCTCTTTTTTTGATTTTATCATCTGCTGAGCTGGCAGGAAAAAAAAGCAAGTTTCACAAAGGTAGCATTTCTCTAGGTACTGTCTGTATATTTTGTAAGATGGTGACATTAATACAGATTAGTTTTAACACACCACTGTCCTAGTAATTCTGTTCTAAAGCTCCTTTAATGTAAAAAGTACTGCTACAACAATATGCACTGTGGCAGGAAGCAGAAAAGACAAACAGATTAATACACTGGGTTACCATGTATGAAAAATCAGGTTTAAATAAGAATTAGTTACAGTATGCTGTCCTATGCCTTACGGAATTGCCTCAGTTTCTCTCAGCAGTGCTAAATCTGTCTCAGTGGCAGCATTAGTTTCTGTTAATTTGGAATTTTCATGCTCCAGTGACAGTATTAATTTTTTTATGCCATTGTAAATAGTAAGTAACCAATGAAATGGTCTAAATATATTAACGTTCTGCCTTCGTGCATAGGTATGAGAAGATTAGACTAATTCTGCTGTACAAAGAAAACAGCCTCATAGAAGCACCAAAAGTACATTTACTGTTGCAAGCAAGAATGATTTTTCTCAGAATATTTTTCACAGGACCAGACCAAAATTAGAGGTTCTTCCCTAGCTTTAATACTGCAAACAGCAGTAATGAAACAGTCTAGCAGTTTTTGTAACAAATCCAAGTATCAGGGTGTTAAATAAAATCTGACAGTTTCAGAAATCAGTCTGAGAGCAGCCAACACATGTTCAGGAGGCCCTACAGTATCTCTACAACAATCAGAGATCTTAATCTACATTTCAAAATGGAAAATGTCCTCTGTTGCCTTTCCCAGAAATATGTGCTTATACACATAAACTCTAACTTGAGTCTTTTCCACTAAATCTTCCCATCTCTTCTGCTTAGTTTACACTGTGCCTCCTCATCTACCTCTTGATCCCTCCAGTTGCATACAGATGCCTGGTCTGTCCTGATTTAAAGTCACTGAAAAGATACTTAGGGTCAAGAAAGCAGATTTGAGATCCCTCTTGTGGAAAGAGTCGCACAAACAGTGTGAAAGAGTTGACACAAACAGGGTGGAATTTTGCAAAAAGCAAAATGATATTCTGTGGTGAGGCACTTTGAATATCAGCCTTCAAGAAAAAAAAAGCTTTGCACTTGTGAACTTGCTGTCTTTCTGCCTAACTTCCGTAATTCATTGGCTCTATGGGATGTGTTTAGAAGTGATTTCACAGAAGAATGAGAGAGAACAATTACAGAAGCTGTGCCTTAATGCAAGCTGGAGTGGGGGAAAGGATTACTGTGTACTACTGAACTGAGACGATATATAGTAAAATAGCTGGCAGAGAAGACAAGCAAAGAAGATTCTGTAAAAATTAGGGGTGTATGAGGTGCAATAAATGTAACTGACAAATTGAGTAAGGCTAAGAACATCCCTTAGGTTGATTACTAAAATGTAAAAGTAGTGCACTGCTTATGCAAAACTGTTTATTTTAGACAAATGATCTGCCAAAGCAACTACCTTTTTAGGTGCGTGAGAATGTCAGTCTTCAGCCCACATATGTGGAAACAAGACTGTGTTATATAGCATGTGTTATCTGTGATAAATACAGCAGATCAGGATGAGTGAAAGGAGAGGAAATAGAAAATGCTCTTGGGTCATAAATGATGATCAGAGTTAGGGTGCCGAGGGCTGATAGCAACAGAAGTATTGGAGTCAGGGAGACAAAGTATAAGAAGAGAAATGAAGGAGCAATGCTACTGTTAAAGAAACACAACCATAGAGGTGCCACAAAAGTTTTCTTTGCCAGTTTCTGCCTATTTTCTTTGTATTTCAGACAAAGGGGGCTGCTAAATTGTCACTATATAATCCTGCTGCTGCTACTCATGACTGTAGGATCATCCCAAGATGCAGAAAAAGAAAGTTAGGAGAAATTAAAAAATAAAAAAAAAAAAGCAAGCAAGTAGTTAAGCAGTAAGAGATAATGAGAATCATGGCAAAACTGTTCTCATTTGGCTTAAAGGAACTTTGACAGCCATTTGGCACCCACAGAAATAATTTCTCACGTGTTGACAAGCCAAATGTGACACCTGATACATAAGCTGTATTCAATGGTTTTTGTAACATCTGCAAAGGAAGGGTTGCCTATCCATTCCTTATGTTTCATTGGTTTACTGCAAAAAATCCACAGAAGTGTAAACTTGAAGTGTGTTAATAGCAGAGACATTTTAACTGAGTATTCTGAAAATCTAGAGTACTTGGAATGTTATAATAAACATATTGTTTTGCTAATTTGTATCTGTTGTCAAGAAAAAATGTTTCAATATGAACACAATATTACCAAGTTGATCTAAGCACAGAAAACAAAGTGAAGTATGTCAAAGATGTCTAGTAACATGAATTAAAAAAATTTTTGTATGCTAGTATATTCTGCTCTTTTGTGGGGAAGTTCCTTTCCTCTGAACCCCTACAAACAATTTTTTCTGAAATGTTTCACTGGAAACACAAAAGTTATGGCAACTTATATTTTCATCTGAAGTGATCACTAAGAGAAATCTCGTCTTTTCACGAAAAAAAGACACGTAGATGTACTGAAATAGATGAAAAATGGTGGTTTAGTTTATAGAAACGTTTCCTTAGAGTGATAACTGGATCCGGCAAAACAGTGTTCATTTTCCCTGCTGATATCTAGGATTTTAATTCTATTATTATCTAAGCTCAGTTTGAGCTTATATGCTTAACTTTTGCCCTTGAATGTTACTCATATAAAACACAATCTAAGAAAAAATCTATTTCTATTAAAAATTCTGCAGTCACAAAGCACATTTAAGAGACTGTAGTCTCTTAACTATACTACATTTATATCTACAATCTAAAATTATATAGAATCTGACTATAATGGACAATTTCAAGAACTAACATTAAGAAAACCCACTCAGGGGAAAAAAAAAAAAAAAGAAAAGAAGAAACATAACTTTGGTCATAGACACGTAGGATAATTTAAGCTGTAAGAGAGCTTTGGGGGTCATCTAATCCAAATCCTGCTCATAGCAGGGGCAAAATCAGTGGGAGTAGGTTATTTGCTCACTGACCAGCTCTTTTAAATGTCTCTTAGGAGGAGATTCTACAGTCCTTCTGGGAAACTTCTTCCAGTGACAGACCACCTTCACTGAGGATATTTTTTGTTGAAATTCAGGTGGAGTTTGCTTTGATGCACTTTGTGTCCATCACCTCTTCACTTTTTGCTATGTGCATCTGCCAAATGTCCCTATGACTACCCATTAGGTAGCTGTGCACAGCAACTAGACCTCCCTTAGCCCTTTCTTCTCCAGGTCGAACAAACACAACTCTCAGACTCCTGTGTCATGTGCTTCAGCCTCCAGCCAACAGAAAATGAAGCCTCTATAAAAAAGCTCAAAAAACAGAACTATGTCCAGCACTGGAACCCTCAACACAAGGACATGGACCTTTTGGAATGAGTCCAGAGGAGGGCCACAAAAACAATCAGAGGGCTGGAGGACCTCTCCTACAAAGAGAGGCTGAGAGAGTTGGAGTTGTTCAGCCTGGAGAAGAGAAGGCTATGGAGAGATATTATAGTGGCCTTCCAGTGTCTGGGGGGGACCTACAGGAAAGCTGGAGGGGGACTGTTTACAAGGTTGCCCAGAGAGGTGGTGAAGGCTCCATCCCCAGAGACATTCAAGGTCAGGCTTGATGAGGCTCTGAGCTACCTGATATAGTTAAAGATCAGGGGGGGTGGACTAGATGACCTTAAAAGGTCCTTTCCAACCCAATGCATTCTATGATTCTATGAACAAACAAAAAAGACAAAACATCCCCCCATTCCCTGAACTAAATTACCAGGAATATAAAGTAGTGAGCAATACTTACAAAGTAGAGCTTCAGGGCAGAATATGAAAAACAATCCAGATGGGGAATTTAATATGGCAAGGTATAATTATCCAAACTGGACGTTTATAAGATCACTAGGGCTGGCATCACTGCTCTTTTGGTAAAAGAAGCAGAATCTCTAATGACCAAAAATGGTGCAAAGAATGGTTTTATTCAGCATTTGCCACGCAGGTGACCTCCCATGTTCTCCTGGAACATCAGTCTGACAGCGACTCAGAGAAAACAGTGCTTAAGAAACCTATTGAATTGCATGTGAAACTGGATAAAACATAAAGAAAAAAAAACAGGATAATTAATGTGAAGAAAACCAGCCACAACTTTTTCAATTCATTTTTCTTAAGCTGTCAGTTTAAGGAATGTGAAGATTGCTGGCGGTAAGTATAGTCATGGAGAGTTCAAGACTCCTACAGAAAGATATTTGCACAAACTTCACATCATGTTTGCAAGTAGTTCTTTATAAGATTTTCACATTCCAAATAAGGAATAGAAACAACTCCATGCAATTTATATAATCATAAACTGGTAGTGAAAACTTACTCAAGGCAAATATACTGAAGTCTGTTGACATAAGTTGATCAAACAATTCTCAACAACTAGATTTCTAAAAATCAAAGCCAACTTGTGGGCAATTTACAAGTAGGAAAAGGTCAGTCTTTGTTGATAAATGATTCATTACATGTCGTTTGCTCAGTGCAGATAGTTCACTCCATTAATAAACAGCACAGATGACAATTTAGTACTTTTAAACCTCCTTTCATATTCACCCGTTCACATATCCAGCCTTTATAATAAAGTTTCAAGAGTCTTCCTAGCTGTGTTACTGAAAAAGTACCTAAAGTTAAAAATGCCCTCATTTTTCCAAACCTAAGTCCCCCACCATCTGCAGTGATCCGCATAGTTTTCTCTTAGTAAAAAAACCCTGATGAATTAGTCACAGAAGCAACTTCCAAATCCAAGGAGTCAAACACCCTTCCTCTAGTTCCTTTGCATTTAATCTCCAGGATCTGGTCTTGAACATATCATCTAATTAGCTTATATATTTTCAGAGTCAAAGTATGCCTTGGACATGTGCTGTTTCATCGAATTCAAGGTTTGATTCTACAACACTGAAGACTACAGAAACACTTCCTTTGACATCTACAAAGGCTGCACAAGGCCATAATGCTTTGTAAGTAGAAGATAGGTTTAAACTTACATCTAAAATACAGAAGAGCTCTTTTTTTTCTTTCTTTTTTTTTTTTTTAAGACACACCACTTACTGAAAGAGCAGCTGTATACTGCACCAGATCAAGTTTGAGTGGTTTTAAGAAGCCGCCCCATGTAGAGCCCATTACAGTAATCCAATTTTGATGGATGAAATTCAAGCATACATGCTCTCCTGGTGATTTCCTGAACTGAAAATATTTAAATACAATGAAAGAATTACAATATTAAACTAATTTCCTTGTTGATATTCAATAGGCATTGAAATAGGAAACTCCTAAGTGTGTGGCAGAGCCCTTTATGCTTTAAGTAAGTAGTACAGTGTAAATGCATAAGCAGCTCACCGCCAGCAAGATTTAACAAAGTTATTCATAATAACCACTCTGAGTGCTTTCCCTTCATGAAGTACTGGTCTTTTTCTACATTATAATCAGCATTTATGGATGACATATCACTCTGTGACCACTACTGTATCACTTCTGCATTCTGCATGTACTGACTGTACAAAAGGGGAGTGGAGTTCACTCTTTTCAGAATGTCATCTGAAGAAATTGGGCAATTCTATGAAAGATTCTCCATAAAAGAAAGCAAGTCTTACTACCAGTTTTTCACTCAGAAAGAGGTATTTCATGTTAATCACTAAAAGATGTTTTCCAGCAGGTATTTCATGATGAGAAAATACTATTGGGGCAGTGTATGGAGAAGTGCCTCTTGCTTCCCTCAGATACATGTAGTCAGAAATAATCTTGAGGATTTCAAGAATGATGAGTGATTTTTCCTGACATTTTCTTTTTAAGAGATAGGAGAACCCAAAGAAAAAAATATTATTTTTTTCAGTGATCTTTAGTCATATATGGCAGTTTCCAAGTTAGTACATACTTAAAGACAGATTTTACCATCTATTTTTATTCCTCTAAATTTGGTATTGCAGATTACACCCAAGCTTGCAAATCACAGCATCAATTCAAAATCCCCTAACAAAGTTTCAGTCTCATTTTGTCGAGGCACCCAAAGTGACTCAACAAACTAAAGTACCTACGGAAAATGTATATAAACATTCACCAGTACTTGAACAGTTGCCCTTTCTAAGCCTCAGTTTCTGTGTTAGAGAAATCTGCCTGAAAGAACATTCTACCTTAGCATCTGTCACAACCATCAGAGGATCAAAATTTGAGGTTGATGATTTTTGATTATGTATCAGTAGTTATATATGAATTATACTTTGCAGGGATAACAGAAACATAAAACCATGTAGCAAGGTTTGTTTTTAAATCTCTGTGAGAAAATCCAAAGAAAGAAAAAAGCAAAAAAAAAAAAAGTGAGATTCATATGTTTGTTTGATACCATATATTTTGGATATGTCTTGAAACAGGTTTGGAGTTGCCCTTCTGGCCTTTTCAATTCATAATTTTTAATGAATAAGCATCACAGTTCTTTTTGCTTTGTAAAATTGTCTTGTGTGACCTCACTAGAATGCGCGCAACAACAAGCATTTACACCTTAAAAAAAAATGCAATTATTACTGCATAATGTTATAGAGGAAGACTGAATGTTAAGGCAAGGCTTTGTAAAGATGCTGTTTATAATGCATGGACAAGCAGTGTTCTCGCAAAGTTCTGTTGAAATAATAAATTTTATCTCTAGTTCATAGTTCCATCACTGAAGAAGGCATCTACACTATTGCAACTGTGATGGTCCCTCACATGAATATCTTATTTTAAGATATTTTTTTGTGTTATACAAATAATAATAATGACAGTCTTTTATATGTATGCACGTTTGGAAGATTCCATTTATATTGTAGTGTTACATATGTTTTGATAAATTGATTTTTACTGAGAAATTGAACCCTAAAATCTTACATAACCTTACTTGCATTGGCATTAAATGTAAAATTCTCCAGTAGAAGCAAGAGAATTTGAAAAATAGTCAGAAATAAAAAACATACCTTCAACATGCTGGTGTTCTGAGAGATAATGATGAATGCATAACAATAATAATATTAATAAACTCTTCTAACAGCAGCTTTGAAAATGCATTTCTTTTATTTATTTTCATGATTCTAGTTTGTTTTCTGGAATAAAGATTTTAACAATATGTTTTATTTAAGAGAATACATTTTATTGAAAGGGATATTTACTGAAACAATGAATAGAAGGCCAGAAATATATCCAGTAGTTTTTGAGTGCAAGTTAATATTTTATTTCTTTCTTTAACTGTGTATTCTTAGCTCTAGCTATATGACCAAACAGAACTGCATAGATTATATCAACCATTCTACTTGAAAACAAACTGAAGCACAGTTTGGAATCTTTATTCGGTGACAATATTTATAGAAGAAAATAATAGAGTTTTCACAAACTTAAGAAGATGTAATATTCATCAAATATAGTTCAAATTTCAGAGATAAACTATTCACAAGGCAGTAATGAATGATGTTTACAACATAAATTCTTACAGAAACAATTGCATTTTTTTTTAACAAAGTCCTATATAATTTCCTGCTTCCAAACCAACCTCACCTCTCAACAACTTGTCCTAACCAAAATATTTTCTACTCCATATGGAAGACAGAGATGCTAACTCCACTGGGATTTATGCTGTATCAACCACTGTTTGTAAATGACATCAGACACAGAAGTGATGATATCCAAATGTCATAGCTGTATATTCTCCAAAAATATTTTAAATCAAATATCTTGATGACTAAGATTTTGCTGGTGTCAAAGGTTGTTGTTAAAGAGAATGTTAGCACAAGAAATAAAGTATTTAAAACCAACAACAATAATGAATATATGAATATAATTTTTAAATGAGCTTAAGTGACCCAAAAATCCAGATTAGCCTCTAAAAATGCATATAAATATTTAGGAATATAACTTCTATTTAATATCTTTATCAATGATCCAGATGAAGGACTGAATGTCGATCAGTAAGTTTGCAGATAACAAGAAGATGAGTAGGAGTATTGGTCTGCTTGAGGGTGGGAAGGATCTGGACAGGCTGGATTGATGGTCTGAGACCAGTTGTATGTTTTTCAACAAGGGCAAGTGCTGGGTCCTGCCTCTGGGTCACAACAATCTTCTGTAACACTATAGGCTTGTGAACGAGTGACTGGAAAGCTTCCCGACAGAAAAAGACCTGGAGATGGTGGTTGACAACAGGTTAAACACTAGCCAGCAGTATGTCCAGGTGGCCAAGAAGGCCAAGAGCATCCTGGCCTGTACCAGACGTCATGTCGCCAGCAGAATTAGGGAAATTATTATGTCCCTGGGTTCAGCACTGGCCACATCTCAAATCCTGTATTCAGTTTTGAGACTCACAAAGAGAAAGACATTGAGTTGTTGAAGCAAAGAAGCTGGTGAAGGGTCTAGAGCACAAGTCTTATGAGGAGCTGCAGAGGAGACTGGGGGTTTTTAGCCTGAAGAAAAGGAGCCAGAGAGGAGACCTTATCACTCTCTAAAACTACCTGAAAGGAGGTTGTAGTGAGGTGGGGGTTGGACTCTTCTCCCAGGTAACAAGCAATTGGACAGAATGAAATGGCCTCCAGTTGTGTCAGGGGAGATTTAGATTGGATATTAGTAAAAAAATTATTCATGGAAAGGGTTGTCAAGCCTTGGAACAGGCTGCCCAGGGAAGTGGTGGAGTCACCATCCCAGAGTTATTTAAAAGATGTGTAGATGAGGTTCTTAAGGATATAGTCTAGTGGTGGTTTTGGCAGTGGTAGGTTAGTGGTTGGGCTTGATGATCTTAAAGATCTCCACCAACCAAAATGATTCTATGATTCTATGATAAGTATATTCAAAACATACCTTTGAATTGTAGCTTGTATTTGAGTAGTGTATAAACAGTTATTGCATAGTTAAGGACTTTTAAAAATAATGACCTACACTGCTAGTTGACATCTTACATCATTATTTTTTGGATAACTAGTGCATGAGAGATATTTGGTAGTGTAATAGAACCTTTTGTACATCAAGAACAATTATACCATGTTTCATTTCCGTTATTCTCATCCTCTTAAATTTAAGATTCAGAGCCAGTTTCTTGGCAGCTGGGATTCACCATAATAGTTCTTCACCCAACACAACCACAATAGCCTGGCTATGTTTTGAGTTTAATGACAGTTAATTCTAAAAACATCACTTTGCTAGCCACTGCTTGAAACAAACTTTCACTATAATGTATATGGGTATGTATGTACACTACAATGTGTATGGGTATTGTATGTACACTATAATGTATGTGGGTACTCAAATCCATTAAATGACAATATCTAGTTGGTAAATATTAAGCAAAAACGTATCCTATGAGATATGGGAGTGCTTATACCATTCGCTAAAATTGATCATTCCCCTGCAAGCAGCAGCAGCTGATAGCGGTTTAATCAAGTGATTAGGAAGTTCCCACAGCTATCTGATCACTCCCAGAGAAGGCATGAGACTGAACAGTAAGTAGGCTGATCCAATTTGACTTACCTTAGGTGTTCAAAAGTATAGCTGCTTTTCCTACAAGAACAACCCATGCAATTGCACAGCAAATATAAAGATTAGAGTATTAAATTCAATGAGAGGTGGTAACAAAACACTACATGATGAAGTTGTGTCACTAGCTTTTTAATGAAGAATGTATTTTTCCCTACCTAATATTTTTAGCTCATGAAGTGAGGTGCAGGTCAAAAGGAAACAACACTAACTATTTCAATGAAAGAACTATAACCTGCATCCATATTCCTCATATAATGAAAATGGTATTTCACATTGAAATGCAAGATGATCCATGAAAAGAAACACAGCAAAGAGCACAGAGAATAAGCATAACTGCCCTCATTTAGTAGCCCATACCTATACTACCAAAATCACAGGGGAGAGTAATTAAATTTAATGGAAACCACCTATGATTTGAAGCTGTCCTCATTTTAAGAATGCAAGGGCAAGGAAATCACTGTACAGTTAGACTTCAATTACCCAAATTATTCAGGATCCCATGATAATCAGATAAAAGTGCTTGTATCATGTTAGAAGTAACGTATTTTGGGAAACATATACAGTATATAGAAATACATGGCAGAGAAGCAAGACAAATTAGAGATTTGATGCTCAGCCCAGCTGAATTGGATAGAAAACCTCACAAGAAGGGTATTATAATGGAATCTGTTTTGCAAATGAAAATATGGGTTAGCCTAGTGGGTTTTGATCCAGCATTTATAGGGCATTCACTTCCATGTAACAACAAAAACCACCACTGCTTCTGAAATTGCTTCGGATACCACTTGGATGTCAACAGGCAAGTGAGATGTGATGTAGTGTCACCCGACAGGAAGAAGGTAAGGAGAAGGAGCATTGGGCTGACCTGCATGCCTTTTAAAAGGTTACTAATTCTGCCCCTCAAGGACATGACAGTTACACTCTGATAACTTCATTTTTATTTCAGCATCGGAGAGTATCACAAATGTCTTTTGTTCTTTGGTTTAACAGCTATCTGATCCATATTTGTTTCTAAATCTTTCAAATATTTTTAATTTCCTTTGTTCACAAGGTTCTTAGAAGCTCTCAACCTGAATGACTGCTAGACTCCTGGTCATCAATAAACCCAGCTTTTTAAGAAAAACTTGTGTCATATACATTACATCCCAAAGTGGAAGAAGCAAACAAACAGATTACAAATCTACAGATTACTAATCTAAGATTCTAGGAAAGTACTGCTTATATTATTCTGAGTACTGCTTGTAGATAATTAACATAATTTTAAATTACTGCAAGTGAATACTGATATGCACAACATCCATCTTTGAACAGCTTGGTCATCATAAGAGAATGTTATGCCTAATATTATTAAAACAGACAAACAAACAAAGAAATCAGCTAAAGATTACTCCATAACTTATAAATCAACACTTCTGACCTAGAATTTTCAAAAAGGTTTGGCAGAAAGAAGCAGGTAGGGAGGATTACTGAAATACTGACATCTTGTAGTACAAAGCTGCCATTTTTAAAAGTTTCATCTTTACAAAGATGACAGTCACCATATAATTTAACTCTAAATACTATCCTTAAAAGCTCTTTTAATATTAAGATACAGAAAACTGTCCAAGAAATCTGTAATAAAAAAGAAAATGTAGGCGGAACAACAAAAGATACATTATGATAGACCTGCAGAAGTGCAACCAATATTAAATATTTTTCTGTTCATGTATGAAGCAATTCAGAAAGAAAATGGAAAATAACAGCACTGAGTACATTTATCATGTTCAGATGTATTTGAAACAAAACCCATAAGTAATGCTGGATAATAACATGAGAAAATAAAAAGCAAGATATAAATCTATAGGAGGTGTAGAAAAGATAAAGATCTACATCTGTTGCAATATCAGATTTTTTTTTTTTAAAAAAAGAGAAAAAAATTTAGATGTTTGGGAAAAGAGTGATGTGTAACCCACTGAAATAGCACATAAATTGACTGGATGTATAAGAAAAAAGAAGTCTTTCTGGATGTTGAAACAAATGACTCACAGAAAAAAAAAATCTCCTTTTATTTATTAACTAGTGTTTAATCTTATGCATTTGTACCAATGGATTATTATCTAGTATTATATTAGCATGTAAAATGAAATTTTAAAAAATGAAATGCATATATACTTGTATTGATATATTAATACTAAATATGAAGTAATAACACTAATTATATGTTGGTAAACTACATTTTAATAAAACAAATATGACAAAAAAAAATCAGAAAGACTATATTGCCATGCACTTTTATTTTTTAAAACAGGTTTTTATTACAGGACATCGAGCTTTTGCTGCTGCAATGCACCTTGAAGTCTACAAAGTTTCAGAATAATCAGCGAATGTATCTTGCTACTGTGCAAAAATTTGACGTACCTTTTTCCACTGCCTTGCACCCTTCAGTACCAGTTACCTGCATTTTTGCAAAGCAACAGTAACCAAATTTTAAATTGGCACTATTCTTTCTGAAAGCGTTTAAAAAATGAAAACACATCTAGCAAGGAGAAGAGCAGAATCTAGATCATATGAAGCAAGAGCTGAGCACAGTGCTTCGTCTTCTGATATACAGTTTAATGGATAATTTAGGTTCCTCTCTTGCTTGCATGTTCTCAGCAAAAAAGAATTTAGTGTATGCAGACTGGCAAAGAGATATTACATAAGTTCATTTAACGTAGTTTTGCTATTATTAGTGCCGAAATTAATGAAATCCTTAATTTTATTATGTCTGTCTTAATGGCTTGATTTATTTGAAAAAAATAAAATCTAAAATATGCTAAAAAACTTTTACCTAAACCGGTTTCCTAGATTTTGCAATGCTTTTCTCATTTCTAATTGTGTCTTATGTATGTTTTTGGCTGCTGACTTTTCCATCCAGGCCACTAAAGGTGTTTTAAAGAATCTGCCTTGCTCCAATGTTCATGACAGAGCCAATTTGTTGCAACAGATTTCAGCATTCTGTGCAGCAGCTATCAGAACAAAGCAAAACATAAGCGGTCTTAGAGATACTGTCTTAAAATCTGGCACATCCTCTCCTTAAGTATAACTCTGAATGTCATCCCTATTAATTCAAAGGTCCCTTCAAAGATCGACCTAGCTGAATTCTACATTTTGCTGGTTTTATAATGAAACTCTTTGTACTCAAAACAGGTATTGTAACACAGCATTGTGCTGTCTGCTGTAATCCACTGTTACCTCAAAGAAATATATAGAGAGATATATCAATATGTCAATTACCTTTAATTAAATGAATATCATCTCTTTAGAATCAGGTCTTTGCCAAAGTATGAAAAAAGTGTTGCAAGTTGGCTAGCCAACCCTTCATCAATTGGCTGATTGCTGACAGCTCAGTGGTACATGAATCAAGAGCCAGAATGTCATTTGCTAACATATTGGGAAAATTATTTCTGGCACCACACTGCACCTGCATGTTACAAGAAAATGCTTTTATATATCTCCACAACCAGTGCACTGATACCAACAGCACAAGTCTGGTTGTCAAGTCCTTTGTGCATGTCACTGCATTAATACACAGTGAAAAAAATAATTTGATTTCTCTAAATAAATTCTAATGAACAACAAAAAAAAAAAGAACAGCAAATCGATGTGTTTTCAAAGTAAGTAGATAGCGTTTACAAAAGACCTTAAGTATGTTAAAAGCTGAAAGTCACCACTGAAAGGAAAAAAAAAATAAGATCTCTGTACATATCTTCCTAGTGAAGGGAGGTCCTTGAATCCTAAGAGTGGCAAGGCTGAAGCCATATGTTTTAGCCTTTCTCTACTGAGTAGTTAGTTCAAGCCTTTCCTCCTCTCCCAGACATGCAAATGTCCCTTGACCTTTCTGGAACCCCATTCCTCGGCAGTGTATATGTCTGCAGAGCTATGAACTCTACCATGGGACCAAAGAGCAAGAAGCTGGGCACACTGGTATCTTTTGGATTGATTTAAATTGAGTACCTAAGTGAGAACCTATGGGTAGAATTCAGAGCAAGTGATATCACCTGTGTAACTTTAGGGCTTGCCACAATCATTTCTGCAAATCTTCATACCATACTACAAAGTATGCAACACATTCTCAGACCGATGCTGCAAAATTAGATTCTAGTGCGCCATTATACCTTAGACCATGCACAAAACCCCAGGAAGACCAGTGACAAGTGATAGGCAGTCTGGATTTGGCTGATCTATCCAGGAGAGAGCCAGTCTTGAAGACAAGCGTAGAAGAAAAAATATTTTGCTCTATTTAGTCCGTGGGACAAGACATCATTTCTTGGAGCATATACCTAAAGAAACCAGTGAGTTCTACATATTCCTTTTGAAGAGGAGAGGCAGCTATTTTCTCTGAAAAGATGCAAGACTGTTGATTCTAGATGGACGTAGGCTCCTCCTTGCAACTCTGTGTTATACATCTGTGCTTTGGTAAGGAGGACACAGTGAAGGCATTTCTAGTGTTTCACAGTCGGTGGGTCTAAATTGCTCCTGACTCCCTGTATTCATTGCTGGCATATGAAGTGCATGTGAAGTCTGGAAATTGCTCTGAATTATAAGAGCTAGGGGTTTTTACTTGATACAGGCTTAAGGTTCATTTTGAACTAGACCCAAAAGTTATAGTAATTTTTGAAAATAGTCTTCAAGGCTGGCAATCAGTGTCTTCAAGTGTTTTCATATGGTTTGTTTTTTGTAGTACTGATCAGATTATTAGAAAATTAAGATTATTATAGAGCTGCTGAAAATGGTGTTTCCTAAGATGAAAGCTTATAAAAAGGTACCGTTCATCTGCTGTGGTTCAGTTGAAAATGCTAAACTTTGTTAGCATAATGTCACCATCCATATTCTTGACCAATACTATGTTAGCTGGAGTTACAGAAATACTGAAAAGTGCTCCAAGGACTGCCATTATAAAAACTTATTTTGCATTCAAAGACCTATAAGGAAAACATTTTTTGAGTGTTTTCTATTATTTCAGATTATTTCTATATCAGGTATCAAATTTTGGCCCACTGATCATTTACGTTAGTAAGTTGTGAACAACTGTGTTGCAGGTTAGGCTGGGCTGGACACTAAATGCGGACAGACACTCTCTAACTCTCTCTTCCCCCAAAAAAACGGGAAGGAAAAGGGAATGAGGCAGAGAGACTTATGGGTTAGAAAACAAAAACTTAAACAGCTTTAATGGAACAATGATGGAAATAATAGTGAAATGAGAAAAATAAAGAACTATATACAACTATATATAAACCCGATACCCAACCTGACTCCTGCCCTGATAGCAATCACCACTGGTGCTGCAGAGCAGGAGGCACTGGGGAAGCCCCAGACTCAGTGGCAATGGGGAGCTGGATACAGGGAGCTGGATTCGGGAACTCAAGATCCCAACCAAAAACAAGAGATCAGACAGAGTCTTCCCTGGACACTGGCCATTGCAGAAAAAGGTAGAAACTCTTGTGATCACTCAGTTTATACTGAATATGACGTATATGGGATGGAATACTCTTGTTGGTCACCTGTCCTGTCTATTACCCCCTGGAGGTGCAACCTTTTACTTCCTTGTGCCCCCCTCTTACTACCCAGCACCCTCAGTGTGGCACACAAGAGCCAGCAGTGGCCTTGGTCACTATAGGAATAAGTATCAGCAAGAGCCTTTCTGCATCCCAGTCCCAGGCAGTAACTGTAAACATCAGGTGTTACTGCTACCAGTAGCACACATTGGGTGAAAAAAAAACCCCATGCTGCTAACTTCAGAAAACGCAGCCTTTTAGAAAAGACTAAACTGGAAAGTTAAAAATCACTGAAGAGAATTGTTTTCTTTTAGCTCAAACCAGGACATAATGAAACACTGAAAATGCCGTGACACTTTCCATTACCAATTTCTGAACAAATATTATTATAAAGACAGATAAGAACAGTTTTCTAAAGATTTTGTGATTTTCCAAGTAACATATAACAACTTAGTGCAACAAAAAAAAAAATTTTCATTCTTCCTTAGTTCAAATATAAGTTATCTTAATCAAGTTTCTCTTGGAAATAACTTAAGGAAATTTAAATTAGGGCCATCTGATCTCTGCATGATATGAGAAAACTGATTGGACCAAGTGAAGATATTGGCATTAGAGGTGTCTGTGTCTGAGTTATGCAATATTGCACATATAATCAATACAGATTGATAAGCATTTCTTGAGTATGATACATTTGCTGTCAGATCAGATGGATGACATCTTTGAAAGTGCCTCAATCTTTCCGGTGATAATAAACAGAGCCTAAGATAATCATGTATCTGAATCTAGTTAAAATACAAAAGACTGCATTTTAGACATCTCAGAATAATTGGGTTTTTAATCATCCATTGGAGATCCAAAAAATCCTTTTATGATTACTACACTACATACAGCCTAATTTAATTTCAAAATTCTTTTAAAGACATACCGTATTAAAAAAAAAAAGTTACAAATACGCATTTATTTTTAAACAGAAGCGGACTGGTACAAGATAAAATCTTTAGGAGAAGTTTGTAGTACATTCAATACTTGCATGATGACTGGTGCTAATACTACTTGAGACCAATTTTTTTTCATCTACACAAGAAGTCATGCTGAGCTAAGATAGAACAAATGTCTTTATTCTCCTGCACTTTAGGTCTGTTCCATAGAAAATATGTTCAGGAAAGTGTTAGGGATTTCAATATTCTAAATAATTAACACATCTCATAAATCATTTCACATGGTTTGATCATGAATTTATTTCATAAAATAAAATGAAGTTTTACTTTGAAAAATTTGAAATTCTCATCTCTGAAATCTCCAGACTTTCAACAAGTTTCCAAGTTTCTCATAACTCCTATGCCAATGATTGAAAAAGCCAGTCACATCAGCACAAATGGAAAAATAGACATGTTCCATTTAATAAAATAAAATGTAAGAACAATGCTTCCTAACAGCCATAATTCAATGATTTTTCATCACTCCTAGCTTACGCTATGTGTGATGATAACTATTTGAAGTCTTTGTGCCTCACTTCCAATAGGCTCTGAGCCATCAATTACACTAGTTCACAGGAGACTAGAATTTGGACTGTCCTATGTCCTCTCCGTTCAGTCTATGTAAAATGTCCTTAATGGACTGGAAAGAGCTAAACGGCAAAAACACACTCTAGTATTTCGTTTCCTATTTGGAAGGAAGTGAGTAACCCCAAGAGACAAGCAGGTAATTCATAGTTAAACATTTTCCTTTGATCTGTATATCGCTTTTTCTATTTCAAGCTAATTTGATTAAGTACGCACAAAGGGGGAGCCAAAGGAGAAAGGTTGTTCTTCAGGCAGTCAGCCAGGAAACACAGTAGCAGAGACCTAATTTATTATTATTATTATTATTGATCGATCTCCAAGTGATACACATAATTGACTCAAAATAACAGAGGAGCTGAATTAAATCTGAAACATCTGAGCATACTTAATGTGGGATTTTCCAGTGGTAAGAGCATGCATATTTTCGACTACTTTCAATACCACAGAAAATGTAGGTAAAATTGTATTTATGGCTTCACAAGTTATTTTGTGTCAGCTGAACTTCAATAACTGACAATATGGACGCTGTTACCCCACTGCAAATATGAAGAAAAATGCTCTAGCTTATGTCCTCTCTCGTTAAGACTTAAGCAAATGCATTTCATATTACATTTCCTGTCAGTTACACAGTCGAAGTACAAAGTAATTACCTACATCCGATTTAGTCATCTAGATGCCTTTTATAAAACACAGCGAGAAATGGCAGCTGTATGGAGTGATTCATCTCATTTTAAAGTAGACAGCTAAAATACATCAGAAGAAATATGACTTGAAAGTACTTATTTCTTTTTTACTAGATAGCTTACCAGTTTAGATGCAGACATCTAACCAAATTTGCACGAGACAAACTCAGCCACAGTTACAACAACTCAGCTCACACACGACAATTCATCTCTGGTAATAATTCATTTATGTGTTTGAGCTGCAAAAAGTTTTTCTATATAAAGAAAAAGAAATGTACTGTTGGCTCAAAGTATTTGCTGTCTATATACACACCACATTCTCCTGTTTGCCCCAAGCGTGAAAATGTAAAAACATGATGAACCATGGGCTAGAGAACTGCCACTCATTTCAGTCCTTCTGGTGCTCCAAGGAGATGCAGGTCTATGTCCTCCATAGTAGCCGAGACCTGTGGGCAGAAGAAGACCCCAGTTGTAGCTGTGTAAATCGTAAAGTTCAGAATCCACACTGATCTTAACTCCTCCGTCAAAAATTTCCAACGTTTGCTCATTCTTCAAATCTCTGTGCTAGTATAGAAATATTTAATATTTACTTGATGGGCTAACCTCACACAAAAAAACCCCACAGACTTCTCTGATCCAAAATATTAATATGGATAGTATCTAGACTAACATTTTTCTCAAGTCAACTACTAATGAATTTACATCAGTTAAAGAAGGGATATGAACTAACCATTGCAAGAAAGTGAAAACATTTTATGCTACATACATAATATCTATAAACTGCTCTAGTCTATGTAACTTAGAAATTATTGAAGGTTTTTAAAAATAATATAAATAGTATATAGTTTATCTCAAAAACTAAAATAGTTCCTTCACTGTCAAACAAAAATTGCTGTCGACGTCTTGTCTATGATTAACGGTATTTAGCAAAAATACTGCTGAGATACAATATGCTTTGCAGGGTGGATCCTGGATCTTAGTTACTTAGGAAATTATCTGCTAATTACTGTTCTTCATCTGAATTCATAACAGCACCACTGTAGCAACAGTTAAGTTGTATTTAAGGATGCACTTCATTAAAATCCCATGTTTTCAGATGCTTATAACTTTATATAAATTATCTCCTCATAAAGTTATTCTCAGCCCAAAGAAGGCATTTTGGAACAGTCTGACACAACACCATTTGACTGCTTAGGATTTGCATGCTCAAAAATGTGTTATTTCTTTTGCCTGCTCTTTGATGACACATTAACATACTTGTCAACTTATGGTACTCAAAACTCCCCAGGTTTTTTAAGGCACCAGCTTGCAGCTCTCAACAAGTAGAACTGCTTCTGACACATTTGGGAAAATGCTTAGAAATTACACAGGTTTAAGTGTTGCTCAATTAGGGAAAGGTCAACGATACTCGAAACTGCCCAAAAGGAGCACTGAAACTGAAGAAACTATCAAGGCTTGTTACATTTTCCAGTCAGTTAAAAAGGAACCAGTCCACTGACATGGAAAATCCTGCTTCTGCCTTTTTCCCTCTCAGAACAAAGTAGACATGAATTTGTTTATACTGGCTGGAAAAAATATTTACCTGTCCTAAATAATTATTATCCTGTAAGGATACTACGGTTAAGCAGGTGACCATGCGTATCAACGTCTGACACTTGGCAACAGCTCAGTGGGCTTGAGCCTGGGCATTTCGCAGTGAAATATGGGTCTAGACATCTAGCTGCTATAGTCATGTGATCCTCAGTCTAACGGTTTAGTGACAGTGTCAAGGTAATTAAGCACCTCAGAAAAACAGCTGTAGAATCCGATCCAGCCTCCTGAATAACGCCAATGAGGCATGGGCTGTCACCTTCTCACATTTGCTCAACAGGAAACTAAAAACATTGATGTCAGAGTCACTGGGAATTTGCAGATGTAGGAAAAAAAAAAAATAACGAAAAAAGGAAAACAAAACACACAATGACACCAAAACCCATCCTTGGTATGATTTGGGCTTCCAGCACTTACTGAATCTTCACAAAAATGAAGCCATATATACCACAACGAGAAAGGATGGTCACAAACAGAGGTAGTAACACAAGAGGTATCTTCCCAGTCTTATGAGTCTGTCACTCCAAGTGACATATACTGTGAAGTAATAAGCAACACTTTCTCCAGATCCCAGAAAAGAGGGAGATAAATGGCACTGAGTTGGCTGTGTTTCCCCAAAATGTCTCAGACAACTACAGCCACAGCAGGCTGAGCAGCTGAGCCCTCAGGGACTGGGCTCAGAGTCTCAGACAGAAAGGAAAGATTTATTGCCATCTGGTAACAATGATTCCGATGTCTCGGAGAGACCCACTGGGCTATGCAGCAGCACCTAGCAATTCTAAAACTAGAGGGACATAATCAGGTAGCTTAATTACCGGTGTGCTTATAAAGTTGGAAATTCTACATTATATTTATGTTGTTACTACAGTTGCTTTTGATGGGGAAAGAAGGATGTGAGAACCTGAAACTTAAAGAGGCTAAGATGAGCCAAGCCAAAGCAGTCTCTGTCATCTGCTGTCTTGTTATATTATTCAGGGACTCCTGTTCTACAGTATGGATCACCTAGGACTCAGATGCTGAATGTAACAACCTTCTATCATGCTGCTTGGCACTGAGTGACTGCTGAAAAACACAGCAACCTTGGTGGTTGACAACCTCTATATATTCACAGGACAGCTACAGCATGAACAGCTTATACTACAAGTTCCTCCGCTCTGCCTTTGCCAAAACATCACTCTGCTCCTAAGCTTCTCACAGGTACACAGAAATATTGGAAATTCAATTTAAAGTACTCTACAGGCTGCTAATTATTAATAACGATGGCAGCAGCAATCTGAGAGAGAAGAATACTCTCTTGTATTTTGACAGAGCGTGACAGGGCAGAGAGATAAATGTTCAGTTGATGCTTGCAATGATAACCTCTTGGCAAAACCAGAAAACGTTGCTGAGCAAATAGGGTTGTTAGCCACACACTGGTTATACACAACTCAAAAGAGGTAACAAAAGAAGAAGCTGACTTCCAAGCCATGAGCTTTTGTAGTTTCTCCATCAAGAGCAGATACAAATACAAAATATTTTATTAGTTTTCACTGGAAATTGGCACTTGAAATTTAAAACTAACAGGAAATCTGAAATTCATTGTGGAAATTTGGTGTCTTTCTGCCATTTTTATTCTAAAACTTATTGGTCAATCATTGTATGAAATTTTCCACACTTCTTGAATGATTCAACTCTTTACGGAGAACATTAAATTACTTTAAACATACTAATGTGATTCCAGTAGTACATTTTCTCTTGCTTAGCCATAGACTAACAGCATTGTAAGACATGAACAGCAGACCCAACTGAAATGTGGGTATATTGCTGTTGCAAAGTTATATGTTACATGACCAATGTATATCATATGTAAATGAATACATTCAATGACGGAAAGATCTCTCTGTATTATAGCACTTTTCTCTTTTTCTTTTTTTTTTTAAATTTTCATTCTAAAAGGTGTGAACAAGAGATAGGAAGCTGAATTTAGTGTCTATAGAAAGCATTCCAGTATGTCAACCCAGCAGCAAAAGGAACAGTAAACAGCTATCAACAAAATAATCATTTAGGATTCTGCAGAGCATAAGACAATTACTCCTTTTGAGGTGAAATCCTCACTCTTTACTAAGCTGTTTTTTTTTTTCCCTAGACTCAGATGCAAATTCATTTTGTTCCAGAGAACGGCTTTCTTTTTTTTCACTTTTTAACTCCAATGAACACAATTGCTATGTATACTAACCACATTTCTGTGTCAAGGGGCAGCGAAAATATGGAAGTATTGTGAAAGAGACAAAAAGAAAAACCTTGATTTGTCAGGGTGTTCTTGTCAACA
The DNA here is from genome assembly GCA_020746105.1 of Trogon surrucura. NCBI lineage: Eukaryota > Metazoa > Chordata > Aves > Trogoniformes > Trogonidae > Trogon > Trogon surrucura. The sequence continues at coordinate 38,999,932 of CM036617.1, forward strand.
AAGAACAAACATAAAGAATTCACATGAACATTAAAAAACTTAACCAAAAAAAGTATCACATGGAATGGTATAGTTTAAAAGTTCTAAAAAGTGTCTCACAAGTACCTAACAGACAAAAAAGAAATTTTTTTTGCTTGTTTGTTAGGTTTTTTTGTTGAATTTTACAGCATAATATGAAGCCTAGGAACATGTTATAGTACTTTGTAGTAGAATTTAAGACTTAGTAAGTGTCTGTATTTTTCATAAAGCTATTGGATGAGGCTGTGCTTTCTGGGATAGCTTGCCATTGCTTGATAGCATTTTAAAAGCATACTGTGCTTGAACTATCAACACACAATATTGGTTAGTTTTATGCTTCACAAGTTACTTTGTTATGTGCAATGGAATAATTACTATGAAGTTTGGTATTGTAGCAGTTTTGTTGCAGCTGTTTATTAGATGTGGAACTTCATTTTCAGCTTTTATTTCCTTTCTTTTCTGTCATCTCCCTGACATTCATAATGTACTGAGATTTAATTGGAAATTGGACCAGAAAATATAAAATAAAAATTTTGGTGACTTCAGTCATTAAGGACTTTCCCTTGCTGGCATTTGAGTGGGGTTTGCTGCAGTGTGCTTATTTTTTTGTTTGTTTTGTGATAAAGGATGTTTATGTTTGAACGCATTTCAGGAAATAAAGTACTGGGCAAAAAGCAGTATCCAATGGGTTTTCCTTGCAATCATCTCAGAACACTTCATGATGGATACAAATGTGAATCACAAGAAAGAGTGAAAAAAAGCAGAATTTATTCTACATTTAAGAAAATAAAAATATTAAAATCAATTTTTAAGATGATTCAGAAGGGGAAAAAGGAACTTCAGCATGCCTGGAACTGCTGAGAAGGGATAACTACGGATCTTCAACAGATTTAGATATTTAATTGTGTTTGGCATACCTTGTGAGGTAAACAAAACAGATTTGACTAAAAAATATAGGTTATGATTAAAATAATTTTCAGCTTTTTTCCTCTTTCTTGCTCATTTTTAAATTTTTTGGTTATTGATTTCCCCTCTGATTTTAGTTGTTGCAAGTTCCAATTTTACAGTAACAGTTTTTACCCACAACATATTCAAAACAACCCGAACTGGAACACTTCAGGCCCTGGAACTCCAGCTTCTTTGTTCCCTAGTGAGAGTCTTTGAGAAATATAAATTAAAATTAGTTTCAGTGCATTGAATTAATTATTCCATTTATTGGTTATTATCTTGCTTTGTGGTTTTACGTGCCTCTGAACTGTAGATGGATTTAGAAAAGAAGAAGAGAGAATCAACTAATTAATCTTAGGCTTCCAAAAGAGACAAAAAGGTTTGAAAGATGGGAAGACAGCAAAGTAAAAACTTGATTAAACTAATAATAATAATAAAAAAAGACCACCAAAACATGAAAAATCTTTCAAAGACTACATAGCTGTATGAAATATAAATTTAATTCATGCTTGTGCACTGCAATTAACCAGCATATATGGGTATATATATATATATGAAAATATATAGTATTTACAGAAATTTCATGTTTCTATGGCACTACAGAGATTATGAATAAAATATTTAATTCAGGACATTGCAATCATATTTGCTAAATTGTTTCACTGACTTTATTCTATACTCATGTTGGTTGCAGAGTATGCACAATCACTGCCAAAAGAACCCAAATCACCATTTACCAGTCACAGAAGAAAAACAGTTCTGTAGTAGGTGCTATTCAAAACAGGCACCAGGGACAAAAATTTACAGTTCACACGTATTGTGAGGATAAGTCTTAGACTCAACTAGTACATGCCATGTGTCTAAAATGAAGTGTGGCAAATAATGATCTAGCAGAGATTTTTGGTAATTGCTCTGTACAAAGTAACACCAAGCTAGGTACGAGACACACTGCTTTGACAAGTGGCATAGCGGACAAAAAATAAAACCAACCACAAGTCTGTCAAAAGGAACCAGGCCACATTGGCACTGTCAAATTGCATCTTGCCTTTGCGTGTTACACCTGCTGAACCTTAATATTACTGGGTATGGGATGAAGCTGGCCATGGATTTTGCAATGCACATCACGTGATGGTGCACATTGTAGACTTACCAACCTGGCACTCTGTCACAGACATCTCTTCCCATTTCACAGTGAGGATGTACCATGGAAAAAGCTTCTTCTTAGACCAATGTCTGTACTGGTTCTGTTCTAGGTCATATACGTAAATCTCTACCTGCTATCGCATTTTATTTTATTTTATTTTATTTTATTTTATTTTATTTTATTTTATCACATATTTTACATCTTGGATTAGATGAACTGTACGGTCCCTTCCAACCTAGGCGATTCTATGATTCTATGATTCTATGATCAGAAGCAAGGTACCTATATTACCATCTCACCTAAAATACAAAATGAACTTACAGAATTGCTTTTAATAAGATGTTTTTTCCTTGTATTTACAGGCAGAAGATATTTACCTTTGGTTAAATTATATTGGTTTAAATGGAAAAGATGCCAATGTCTCCAGGTACTTAAAGACACAATGATTTATGCAAAATAATGGTAATTTCAATATCATATATACATTATGCCTAAAATTAAAATATGCCTGCAAGATTTTACTAAGAGGACACATTTCATGGTTTGAAGCCTTCTTATATTCTTTCCAATTTTGTAGGAGAGCTGTCAATAAACCCTTTTGGAAATGCTATTTATTTTTTTTTACAGTTTATTCTTTAAACTAATTTGCAATTTACATTTATTTAAAGAGATCTAAGATCCAGCAAAAGTGTGGTCTGGCAAGGGTCTGTGCTGAATTAATAAAAATGTCCAGAATTGACCTTTTCCTAAAATATTCAAAACCTAACCCCCTGGTTAGTGAGATATTTAAGCACAAACAAACAAATATGCGTCTAGGTGATGTGGCACTTTGACTACAGTAATTTAGTGAGATGAGATTTAATGAAGACCAAGATAATACTCAGTACAAATATAAACAAGAAAGCTTCTCTACTAAATCATAAAGGAAACGATTTAGGAGCTGGCAAGAGGGTAATTGTAAATAAATCAGATGAACTCCCAGTACAATGCCTTTTGAAAAATTCCACTCTGGAATTTATATACATATGACACTATTGTAGAGCAGAAGAAATCATTCTTGAGATTCTCCTTTGTTATTCTCCTGTAAGTACTTCAGCACAAAGAACTAGCTGTACTCACAAGTGACAATCTGTAAAATTATTGTATGTATCCATCTCCATTCCGGGAGTAGTTTCTAGTGTTAATTTCCACATAGTAGGGGAAAATGTATGTATGTAAGTTTACAGAATTGCCTCTTTCCAGTATGAAACTCAGGCTTCAGAAATGCTTTTGGATAGTTGTGGGGTTTTTTTCAACTTAGACAGATTAAAACCAGTGTAGCTGGTTTTTGACAGCCTTTGGCTAGAACTTTGAAGTGAGGTTACACTAAAGTGAGATTACACTGAAGTGAGGTTATATTTGAATGCAAATTAAAATAGTGCAACTAGGGTAACATTTTCATGCACTGTTAGGGCTGCATAATCCTCTCTCTCTTGTGGTCTTCTACCTGAAATCAGACGAAACAGGAGAAACAAGCAGTATTTCTGCCCACTGCTTAAGAGCAATTTTTTAAAAAGTCATAATAAAGGAAAACACATACTTTCCATAAAGAGTGGCCAAATTAAAAAAAAAAAAACAAAACCAAAAACCAACAAATAAAACAGGGGACATCAGTCACACTAGTATGTTGTCAAACCAATCTGCTGCCCCAAGGTGCTTTCCGGAGCACATTTCCCATCTATTAGTTGGGGTTGAATGACCGTTCCTCTGGGCAGACTTAAAAATGTAAACACATTTTCCCAAAATCTTCTATTCCTCCTATTGTTGGATCATCACTTTTCATGATTTTTTTTTAATCTTTATGTTTCCTGTAGTGATCCTTAATAGTCATTTTTCCTCAGTTCCTGGGATCAGTCACTCTCTCCTACTCTAAGTGCAGAGATTTCTACAGTTTTCTTTTTAGATGCCCTGCCTACAGGACAGTCCAGCCTGTAGGAAAAACACCTCCAATAAATTACCTAAGGGTAATTCAGTTGTTCTGTTTTATATGCTTATTTGTAATGAAATTTAATGAAATGTAACGAAATGTAATGAAATGCAGTCAGAGAATGCTTAATCTTTTTGAAGACAGCCCAGGAAAATTATCTCAGGCTTGGACATCTGAAGCTAGGTGAAATGAATCCCACTCCATGTAACTCAGCTTTTAGTTCATTGCATAGTAGATGTGTTATCCAGAAGTCAGCTGTTAAACTATGCAGGGAGGAAGATTATGTTGATGCTTCTGCTTCTTCACACTTTGTCAACTGCCAATCAAGTTTTTTTTCTTAGTAATTTTTTTTTAATCTAACATTTTAATCAGTTCAAATGTATTTGCACCTCTTAACGCTTTTAGGCACTTTTTTTCACATTTATCAGTATGGTTTATGGATCATGATAAGCCCTTGGAGATAAATATGTTATCACATTTTAGTTTGTAATGATCTATGGTGAATTACAGCTTAAAACTCTGAAACTGTTCAACAGTTATTAAGCCTGAGGAAATTTGGAAGCAAATAATTAGAAAATACCCTAACAACAAAACAATCTGCAATTACACAAAGATAAGTGAATAAGATTATTATTGAAATAGGTACATACTTACAGCTGTGAGCTATGTGTCTGACGTATCCACACTGCAGACATAGCAGAGTAATTAACCATCTTCAAAACCAAACCAACTATTGTGCATGGCAAGATGTAGAACTGGTAAGAGGTCACTGTTTATGAGTTGGAATGCAAGAGGAGTAGCTCCTTGTATTCTGGCAACATTGAAGCCTCCTCCTAATCTGTGTTGGATTTGTGTCTGGTGGGTTTTCTTGGTAGTGGTGGTGGGGCTACAGGAGCAGCTCTTGTGTGAAGCTTCCAGAGCTTCCCCTAACCCAGGTAAAAGTTGGACTCTTCTCTGTCCAGGGCTGAGCAAATCAGTGTCTCTATGATCAACGTACTTAAAAGGGGAAACCTGTTGGGCAAATTTCTTTTTTTTTTGTGTTGGGGAGGGGAAGGTGAGAAGTGCAACTGTACAGTCACCAAGGTCAGTGAAGAAGGAGAGAGAGAAGAGCACCGGAGCAGAGATTTTGCCGAGGTCCATTGCAGGATGGTAGGATGAGACCCTGCAGATGAGGAGATTAATGACAGTGAACAAGTCAGGGTGCAGCAGCATGTGGAGAGCCCCATGCCAGAGCATGTTGTGACTCTGAGGGAAGCCTGTGCTGGAGTGGTCCATCACTGAGAGGACCGCAGAAAGGACGTGCGCTGGGACAGTTTGGGAAGAAATGCAACTATGTGAGAAAGACTCATGATGGAGAAGTTTAAGGAGGATTGTGTCTTGTGAGAGGGAGAGACACCACGCTGGAGAAGGGGAAGACTGGAAGAAATCCTCTCCCTGAGGAAGGAGCAGAATGGACGATTTAAAATGGACAAATCACCATCTCCTGAGCCTATATGCCTTTGGGGGTGAGGAGGTAACCATGAAGTAGGGAGGGGTAGGGGGAAGGTATATTAAAAACCTGGTTGTGTTTATTTTCTCACTATCCTACTCTGATCTAATTGATTGGTAAACTGGTAGTGATTCTATTGTCTAAATGAGACGGATGTTTTCTCCCCATGTCTATTTTTTTCCCACGACAATAAGTGGTGAGTGAATCCTCCCTGTCTTTAATTTCAATCCCAAGCCTTTTGTTGAATTATCTCCTCCCCATCCCAAAAACTAGGTGAGTGGGAGTGGGCAAATGGTTGTGTTTTTCTTTGTTGCCTGCTAGGTGGGTTCAAATCATGACACAGTGAAATGAGGATATCTTGTTGGAGTAAGGGACAAGAGCTCTCCTGAAGATGTATGCATCTGAAGATTCCTAAGCAGGTTTACAACTGCCATTTTAATGCTGCTGGAAGCTTCTTCTGAGATTTTTTATCTCTTACACAGCTGTCATGGCTTAGGGCTGGGCCAGCCACTAAAAAGTGAACAGACACTCTCTAACCACTTTTCTCCCTCCGAACGGGAAGGAAAAGGGAATGAGATAGAGAGACTGACAGGTTAGGAAAGAAAAACTAAAACAGCTTTAATGAAACAATGATAGAAATAATAGTGAAATGAGAAAAATAAAGAACTGCATATAACTATATATAAGCTCGATATCGAACCCGACTCTCCTGCCCGGTAGGAATCCCCACTGATGCTGCAGAGCCGGCGGCACTGGGGAAGCCCCAGGCTCAGCAGTGGTGGGAGCTGGATACAGGGAGCTGGATTCAGGAACTCAGGATTCAGATCAAAAGCAGGAAATCGGATGGAGTCCTCCTTGGACACCGGCCACTGCAGAAAAGGAAATAAACTCTCGTGATCACCCAGTTTATACTGAATATGATATATATGGAAAGGAATACATCTGTTGGTCGCCTGTCCTGTCTATTAATCCCTGGAGGTGCAACCTTTTACTTCCTTGTGACCCCTCTCACTACCCGGCACCCGCAGAGTGGCACACAAGAGCCAGCAGTGGCCTTGGTCACTATAGGAATAAGTATAAGCAAGAGCCTTTCTACATACCAGTCCCAGGCAGTAACTGTAAACATCAGGTGTTACCACTGTCAGTAGCACACGCTGTCTGCAAAAACATGCTGGTAACTTCAGAAAGTGTAGCCTCTTAGAAGAGGCTAAACTTAAAAGTAAAAATCACCAAACAGAATTGTTTTTTTTAGCTCAAAACAGGACAAAAGTGACAGTCACATCTACTATTGTCTAGAACTTTAATGGTCAATGAGGGCTGCTATTCTTGTGTGAATTTAATAATCCAGGATGTGCTTTCATGTATCCACTCATAACATGCATTGAAAATGCTGGACTCAGACTCAGCACATGGCCAGATGGATTTTGGAGGCACATTTTGCAAGATGGGACCAAGGTTTGGCACACTATGGGTCAATAAAGAGAGCCAGCTAGTGAACCTAAACGTGGGGCACACTTTAAGGGTTGGATCTTTCCCTGATTCTTTCTTTGGGCACTTCAAACAGCTCTGCTGAAGACAGACCTAGCATAAGAGAGGCTTGCTCTATGCTGAGCTGATGGAAGCCATCTATATATGCCATATACCATCAAAGCCCAGGTTTAGTTCCTGACACTTTCTGTTAGATATTATAGACATAAATCTGTCACTTCAAATGTGACTGTGTTCCTCTGCATAGCAATCTACTTTGACAAGGGTAAAGCAAGCAGAGTGAAAAAACTAAGGAATATTTCAGTCCTACATGCCAGGTAAGGCAAGGTCTCCTTTTCTTCTTGCTATCTGCATTTCCAAAGCATAGTAGAAAGGATGGGCAGCCTGGTCCCTGGTAGACAGAGAAGCTGGCAGAACTGCAACTGGAAGACCTTACGTCTTCCAGAGGCAGCAGGCAGAGAGGTAAATGCACAGGGTAATAGTTCCTGAAGCAACAGAGACAAATACAGGATCATAATCATAGGAACCAGCAAAACAGTATATATAATTACTATAGTATCTCAGTTTTGAGAACCACCATTTTTTATCATGCTAGTAGTGTCTTGCAGGGAGGCTGCAGGTTCATGAAACACAGTTCCCTTTACCAGGCTTAGTTGTCTCAGATACTGACATCTACATTACAGGCACTTTGCATGTGCATTGGTGAACACTAGCTTTAAAATCAGCTGAGGAAAATCCTTAGTAATATACTCTTCAGCTAAAATACTGCAAAGGGAAGATGTGGTAAATTTAATCTACTCTAGCTAAGGTTAAGGGAATTCTTACTTAAGTAACAGTAGCAACACAGAGGAAAAGATAAAAAAAATAAAAAACCCCCGTCAATATATGAGAACAGGGACTCATTAAAATAAAAGGAGATTATAGTCTGGAGCAGTAGACAGATATTTGTTGAAAAGTTGACAATTCTTCCATTAAAAACAGTCAGTTTTATCTTTGCAGCTGGCTCTGTGCATTACATTTATTTTGACAGAAGCTGAGATATTGAGAGTATGCATGAGATGATAAAATAAAATCCAACATCAGGATGAGTTGTTGAAAGGGAAACTCATTAAGCAAAATGAAATCCGTTTTACTTACGAAACAAGGTTCAAAGGAAAAACATTATCTAGGAAAATATAAATGAAATAGGTTACCTTTCTAAGGTCTAAAACTGTAATTGCCCGAACAAGAAGAAAAATTAAAGTACTGCTTATACTACTGCTACAGTTTTCTTCGACGTGTGGGTAGGTTTACAACATATTCTTAAGATGTGGAACAGTAGAGTCAGGGCAGAAGATAAAAAGTGGGATGATGAGTGCAAAGTAAAACTGATTGTGCATAAGATGAATGCTTTCCCTTCCTCCCAACAGTGCAGTTGAGAGTAAGTGCGAGCAAACGTACTTTGCTCACTTCTAAATTAGGCAGAAGAGAGTTTATTTGTTTACTGTCTTCTAGGAACACCATGCAATTTAGCTAATGCACTTTTTTTGTTTTATTTTTTTAATGTCTTCGTGTTATTGCAAGTCCCCCTGGAAAAGAGCTTTTCCTAGCAATGCCTCAAGGAAGAAGCATATTGAGGTTGTGAACCTCTACAGGAAGTAATTATTTGCAAGGAGCAATTACCGAGGAAAGGCTACCTTCAGCGATGCTAACAAACAACTGGTTGATAATACTGTCTAGCTATTAAGGATACTCTTCCAAAAGTGCTCTGGGACAATATTCTTTTTTTTCTTTTCTTTTCTTTTTCAATGTTTTTATATAATTCCCTTGAATCCACACAAATCTCTCCCTTTAACAACATATAAGTAAGTGAGTTCCCTGAAGTTACTGGACATTACTATCTGAGATAAAAAGCAGCCCTCAAAAGTAAAGAGTTCTTATTGATTCCTAGGATAGGAGTTTAGTCTTGGCTAGAGATAGAGGGTTTCTCAAATTGCCTAAAACATTAGTTTAGAGAGAAGTTCTCATCAAGTAAAAAACAGAAAAGAGTGTTGTCAATATGTATGCACTAACCGAAGTCCAATAAATTATGTTTTCAAGAGGAAGTGGAGCTGAATATAAGCAAACTTCAAAAATAAATTTAAATAGTTCTATATTATTTGATTTCTCATTCATATGTGCAAATAGGCAGTAACAGTACTTATATTTATTCATTGCCCAAGAAAAGAAAGAGTTACAGGAGTGGGTCATGCAAAGTGAGATATATTCATCAAATGAAATGTCAAGGTTCACTGTGCTGGTAAATCCTCCCAGTGCACTTGGATTCGTGACTCCTCTGATTACTTTCCGAAATCCTTTATGGTCTGTTATGTCAGCAATACGCAGATTAAGAGACATTACTGGCATACATTGACATGAAGGAATTTAACCTCCTCAAAGGTGGATATTATTTAAAACATAAAACATTTCCTTCTTATTTTTATGTGATTATTTAAAAATAAATTAAAAGTTGTGTGAAAAAATATCTTTCTCCAAAGTAAAGGGTCACGACTATACCAACATGTACTGATACTGACTGCTCAGGATAAATATGGATTTTTTTTTCTTTTGGTGTAGATACTAAGAAGAAAAAGAAAAGGAAACACTTATTGAGGGAAAAAAAAAAGTCAGAATTTAAGGCAGAACTTTCTACTGAACTCTCTTCTTGGTGTAATATTCAATCAGCAGCTATTTAATCTATGTTAGTAACATACATTTATTTTTGTTATGGACACTATTGTAGCATGAAATTGGAGGAGGATTTCCTTACAGTTGAAATGGATTACAATACTTCTGTAATGAAAAACGAAGTTCCTGCTAGCTGGAAGTTTCTTCTTTCTTATTATTATGCTGTCTGTTCAGGGACAGAATAACACTCTGTTGCTTTGATGTGTCTGCACTTCTAATGTTTTCTTTTGTTGGATATGGGGTTAAGTGTAGAGGTACAAATACAGTCATTTAACTCCAGCTTCATATGCAGAAGGGTAAATTTTTAGGTCGTTATAGGGCTAGATTTTTCCTGGCACACAGCTTTGAGATAATTAAAGCCTAGTGTATTGCATTTACGTGGCCAGATTTCAGTGGCAGGGGCGCTGTAGAAATGGCTTCTGCAAGAAGCTGCTAGAAGCTTCCCGTGAGCCTGACAGAGTCAATGCCAGACGGCTCCAAAGAGGGACCCGCTTCTGGCCAAGGCTGAGCCTATCAATAAAGTGACAGGACAGGAACACCTCTGTGAAAACATATTTAAGAAATGGGAAAAAAAACCTGTGCCACAACAGCTGGCACAGAAACAGAGGAGTAAGAAACTGTGAAGACACCAAGGTCAGTGAGGAAGCAGGGGGAATGATGTGCTCCAGGCGCTGGAGCAGAGAGTCCCCTGGGTTCTGGTGAAGACCATGGTGAAGTGGATTGTCTCACTGCAGACCATGGGTGGGGTGTAGTTGTCCACCTGGTCCACCTGGAGCCCGTGGAAGATCCCACGCCAGAGCAGGTGGATGCCTGAAGGAGGTTGTGGCCATGGGAAGCCCATGCTGGAACAGGTTTCTGCCACAACCTGTAGCCCGTGGAGAGAGAGAAGCCCACACTGGAGCAGGTTGACTGGCAGGACTTGTGTGATGCTGTGGGGGACTTGCATTGGATCAGTTTCCCCCTGAAGGACTGCACCCCAGACTCACACTTGGGCGGATTGCCCCTCGTGAGGTGACTCACATTGGACAGTTTGTGAGGAATTGCCCCTCATGAGCTGACTCACACTGGAGGAAGACATGTGAAGATTGTCTCCCGTGAGAGGGACCTCACAGTGTCCCAGGGGAGGTGTGAGGAGTCCTGGCCCAGAGGAAGAAGAAGTGGTGGAAATGATGCCAGACAATCTGACTGTAACCCCTATTTCCTGTCCCCCTGCGCCGCTTGGGGGGAGGAGGTGGATAAACTGGGATTGATGTTTTGCCAGGCAGGAAGGGAGGGATGAGGGAAGGTATTATTTTTTTTTTTTAAGATCTGCTTTTATCTTTCACTACTCTTCTCTGATTTGTTCTTTAATAAATTTAACTAATTTCCCCCAAATCCAGTCTGTTTTACCTGGGACGGTAGATGTGGGTGATCTCCCTGTCCTTATCTCAAACCTTGAGCTCTTCCGTATGTTTTCTCCCCTTGTCTAGCGGAGAAGGGGAGGTGAGAGAGTGGCTGTGTGGGCACCTGGCTGCCGGCCAGCGTCAAGCCACTACAGCTAGACACTTGTTATACTGTTACATAAGGTTTCTTGTGTTTCTTGACTCCTCAAGGGAGGGGAGGCTGGGGACAAGACTCCCCAGCTAGTCTGTGGGGATTCAACACAGTACACTGCATCAGCCTCTTCCAACCATGTAATCTGAAATTCTGCTTGTTCCCTACGGAAAGGAGCAGACTATTTTACCTGTGGAGTTTATGGTGAAAGCAACATGCCAATATTTCATCCTCTTTTCATATGGTGAGCAAAGTAAGTTGCAGATACTGTAACAATTTCCAGTGCTCTTCATTTATCATTATTTAGGTTCTCTGAGGATTATGCAAAAGAAAAGATCTGATAAACCCAAAGTGTCCTGTATCAACTGGTCGGGAAAGTCAGGAGTAAACTTTATCTACCTTGTAACACAGTTTTACTAAATCCTGGCATAATGTGCTGAAGCTTGGTTAGACCTAAAGTACTACTTCCAGGACGTGCCAGTACCATTCCTCAATTGCCAACATTTTTACAACATTTTTACAACATTATGGTGAGTTCCTAATGCTTGAGTCTCTTGACCTTTTGAAAAACAATAGTATGTTTTATTTTCTTTTTTTTTTTTTTAAGTGGTAATGTTTTAAATTGTTTGTGTTCTGGAGAAAATGTAGAAAATAATCACTGAGTCTCAAAAAACCCCAAAGGCAACTACTTTGACAATTCAAAATGCTCATGTGCTTCTTAATAGAATTAAAGAATCATAGAATGGTTTGGGTTGGAAGCGACCTTAAAGATAGATCATCTATTTCTAACCCCGCTGCCATGGAAAGTGGCACTTTCCACTAGACCAGGTTGCTCAAAGCCCCATCCAACCTGGTCTTAAACATATCCAGGGAGGAGGCTTACACAGATTCTCTGGACAAGTACCTCAACATATTCACAGTAAAAAAAATTCTTCCTTATATCTAATCTAAATCTACCCTCTTTCAGTTTAAAACTCTTACTCCTTGTCCTATCACTACACTCCTTGATAAAGGGTCCTGCTCCTTCTTTCTTGTAGGCCTCCTTCAAGTACTGGAATGCCACTAAAAGGTCTCCCTGGAGCCTTCTCTTCTCCAGGCTGAATCATCCCAACTCTTTCAGCCTGTCCTCATAATGGAGGTGTTCCAGTCCCCCAAACATTTTTGTAGACCTCTTCTGGGCTCACTCTTACAGGTCCCTGTTCTTCTTACATTGGAGGCTCCAGGAGTGAATGCAGTACTCAAGGTTGGGTCACAAAAAGCAGAGTTAGAGGGGCAGAATCATTGCCCTTGACCTGCTGACCATGCTTTTTTTTTTTTTTATACAGGATATGGTGCACATTGCTGGCTCATGTTGAGTTTTTCATCCACCGTTACTCTCAGGTCCTTCTGCACAGGACTGCTTTCAAACACTTCATCCCCCAGACTGTACTGATACTGGCAATCACCCTGATCCGGGTGTAGGATCCTGTATTAGGCCTTAAAGAACTTCATGAGTTTCACATGGGCCTACACTTTAAGCTTACTGATATTCCTCTTGATGGCATCCCTTCCCTCTAGCATGTTGACCACACCTGTCATGGGTTTGAGTCTGGCAGTGGTTTTGGAAGTGGAGAGAGAGCTGTGGGGGATGACTCTCGTGAAGTCTTGAGAGACTCCCCAGTCCCAGGTAGAAGTTGAAGTCAACTCTGGCCAAGGCAGACCAATCAGCACCTCTGCGATCAAGGTATTTAAGAGCTGACCTTATTGCTCCAGTTTCTCTTTCTTTTTTGTTTTTGTTTCATCCCGGTCTGTCCTGTCTTTTATGTTGGGGAGTTGTTCTGCTGGAGGAGAGGGAAATGAGAGGAAAACAAAGGAACACAGTGGGTGAGGAAAGTGAGGGAGAAAGGCACTGGAGCAGAATATTTCCCCAGAGTCCCGTGGTGAATGAGATGGCAGGAAGATGGTTGCCTGAGAGCTGAGGGTATTGACAGTGGTGAGAACATCCAGGATGCGGCAGTACATGGAGAAACATATGCGAGATAGCAGAGAGACCAAGGATGAGTAGAGAATGCACCTGAAGTGACCTGCAAGCCCAGTTGAGATAGACTCATGTGGAGGAAGAGAATTGCCTCCTGTGACAGGGATACTGCACTGCGTGAAGGAGAGACTGCGAGGATCCCTCTTTCTCAAGGAGGAGCTGCCATAGACCATGAGTAATGGCCAGACAGATGACATCCCTCACTCCTTACACCCCCTTGCACCAATGGGGGGGGGGGGTGTGTGGAGATAGCCAGGAAGATTATAGCAGTGGGGTGGGTGGATATTTAAAATTGGATTGCATTTATTTATGTATTCCTCTCACTATCCTACTCCACAAATAGTGGTGGTAAATTTAATTTATTTTTTTCTGCTCAAGTCCACTGGTTTTTACCCGGCATCTTAACTGGTAGATTATTATTCTCCCTGTCCTTAATCTCAGCCCTTGAGCCTTTTTAACTGAATTTTCTCCCTCCACATTCCTGTCAAGACAGGGCTGGGGGGAGAAGTGAGGGAATGACAGTGTGGTTCTTAGTTGTCAGCCTGGGCAGTTGACTTAAACCACGACAGCACCACACAAGGTAGTGTCTGTCACGTCCCAACCTTTCAGGATGTGACCCAGGTTCACTGATTCCAAGACCAGGATTAAGGTGACTTACACCAAGGATCCAAAACAGCAATTTTTATTTATCAGTCACCTGACAACAAGGTGTTTCAATTGCCCGCTTGGCACAATAAACACCGTGCACAACAACTAGTTATTAATAAGCAAAAGAAACTGGCCTTGCCATAGGTAGCTTCCTGTTAAAGCTAGAGAGAGAAGGAGAGCGATAGAGAAAGGAAAAATCACCACCCCTAGATCCAGGGACGATCACAGCAATCCTCTAGTGGCGGGCAAAGAGCGCCCAACTGCCTGGGGTGATGGCCTTTTATACAGTCAAGTTCCCGCCACAGACCGGGAACTGGTTTGGGGGATGGTGGGGGTTTCTGAGGGGGGATGTGTTACCCCTCCCTCTCTCAGCTTCTTGCAGCCACAGTTCCAAGCCCTATCCGTCCCCACAGGTCCACCGGTGCAGGGCTGGGGCAGGGGCTCAGCAAAGCTCTGAGCCACCCCCACACAAACACAGACGGGCACCAGGCAGGTGGCTCTGGCTTGTTTACTGTTTGAGACATCTATCTAGTCCTTCACAGCGTCATCAGAAAAGTTACTGAGGGTGTACTCGATCTCACTGTCAGTGCCTCTGACAAAGATGTTAAACAGCACTGATCCCTATGCTGACCCCTGAGGAATGCTACTTCTCACTGGTCTCCTCTTGCATATTGAGCCATTGACCACAACTCTTTGAGTGTGACCATCCATCCAATTCTTTGTCCACCAAGTGGCCTATCCATAGAATCCATGTATCTTAAGGTTGATACACGACACGGCTGCCATGTTGGATAGCATCAAGTTGTTTGTACAAATCCAGGTAGATGACATCAATTGCTCTTCCTTTATCCATCAACACAGTAACCGTATTGTAGAAGGCCACCAGATTTGTCAAGTACAACTTTTCCTTAGTGAAGCTGTGATGGCTGTTGCAAATCACCTCTTTATTCCCCTGTGCCTTAGGATCTTAAGATCCATGAGGATCTTGCTGTGCCCAGATCCTCATGATCTTGCCGGGCACAGGGGTGAGACTGACTGGCCTGTTGTTCCCTGGTTCTTCTTTTTTCCCATTTCAAAAACCAAGAGTTATATTTTCCCTTCTCCCGTCAGTGGGAAGGAACTTCACTAGACCACCACAACTTCTCAGAAATGATGGATAGTAGCTTAGCAACATAATTCACCAGTTCCCTCAGGACTCAGAGATACATCTCACCAGGCCTCATGGACTTGTTCACTCATGAGTTGTGTGACCTTCTCCTACAGAGGACAGTCCTTCATTCTCTCATTCCCTGCTTTTGACTTGGGTGATGTGGCTGAATCCTTTGCTGGTAAAGACTGAGGCAAAAATGTCACTGAGTACCTCAGTTTTTTCCACATCCTGAGTGGTGAGGTGTCTTGTTTACTTCCAGAGAGGGCCCACATTTTCCCTAGTCTTCCTTTTATTACCAACATACCTATAGAAGTGTTTTCTTGTTGCCCTTGATGTCCCTTGTTGAATTTAATTCTGTCGGGGCTTTAGCTTTCCTAACCTTTGCAACGTTTTAGAACTACCCAAAAGACATGAAACTGACTAATGATTTTGACACACTTAGGACTGACAATTATGAATTCCATATTTCATGGAGGCAGAAAAGAAACAGTTTTTTAAAAGTTGAAGAGGTCACCACCTTTCTTTGCCAGAAAGCACTTGCAAAAAGCACATTTCATTTGGTTGTTGGGTTTTTTCCCTTCATCATTCACCATTGTACAGCGCTTTGCTTCATTTCTGAATTTCATCTCTCCCAGATGGTTGTTAATTGATAGAAGATGGCTTTCACATTTACCATTATAGCTGAAATAATGGTCTGAAATTCAAAACTTAAATATTAAAACTACACATTAGGCAGAAATGTCCAAAAGGTTAGACAATGGAATAATTTGTCAGGGGAGAAATAGTTGATTCATCGTTACTACTAGAATTCAAGAACAGACTAGATAAAACAGATTATTTGGAGATTATAGTAAAGGGCAAGCACCAGCTGCCCTCTGTTGCTTCTTGTTTTCTAATTTAGCATGGATAACATATTATGCATAACAAGGATAAGCTGTGATACTCTATAATGCATAGCATACTGTATTGTGATATTGAAAATACAAAGAGAAAGGAGAATGAAGAGAGAGACAGGCCAAGAAATAAACTAATATATGTATATATGTATGTAATATGTATTATAGAATATACAAAACTTGTATTAAAAAAATTATATGCCACAGTCCTGATTTCTAACTATGATGGTGCATAATACTGCACAGGGCACCACTGCCCTCTCTGGTATGCAGTAATCTCCCCACACATATGTTTTAACAATTTTACATCAAATATTTTTGCTCATTTTCACAGCCTTCATGTTCTACACAAGTTCAGGGTGTGGGAGAGAGACAACTTTCAAAGATATACTGTGCCTGTTGCACTTTTAATTAATTTGTAGATTGAAAATAACTACAAGGGAAATATGTGGGGGAGGGGATACAGGAAGTACTGAAGGAGTTTTTGCCACTTTATTTATGTGGTTTATTTCAAATTTGGTCTCATAAGAAACACAGAGCTCATTTCATCAAGGAGAACAACTATGCATCTCATTTCAGCATATGTCACTGTAATTAACGGTGCATTTTCCAGCAAAAAACTGAGCAGAATTTTACCGTAGTTTCTATATAGTGACAAGCCTTCCTCCTCAGCTCCAACACTGCACTAATTAAAATGACTGTGACATTTCAGGACTTCTCATTTCTTTATGGATGCTACCTAGATAATACATCTTAATTTAACATTGATTATTAGTGCTGATATTACAGTGAATTTGCATTAGCCTTTGATTTTGACAGATATTAGACCCCTGCACCACCTTATGTAATAATACAGGACTGAGCACTGCCTCCAGCTCTTCCCAGTTAATAAAACCTGGTTGAAATCCCTCCCTCCTTTTGCAATAAATCCTGCCTATATCATGAAAGCTGAATAATGCGTGTTGGGGGGGAGGGTGGAAAGCCTTTGCAGCCGGGGGGAAGCGGTGGCTGCAGTGCAGGTGGGAAGGCAGATGTGAACCCTGTCCGAGCACGCAGGCAGACCGATGATGAGGGGGCACACATCTGAGAAACCGGGGTTTCGGATAAAAAACCTGTGATTGGCCAAGGGTCTTCTAAGATTTTTATGTTACCTGTAGAGAGGACATGACAGCTTTATTAATGCTAAGCGTTTCTGAGCCTGATTCACTTCCACTTTATTGCAGGCTTGTGCTGAGGTATCCCCGTGTGATGGTAAATCAACAGTCAGCTGAAGCGTGTCCCACTTGCAAGTGGCCCAGAGCATGGGGAGTGTGCCCTGAACATTTTATTGCTGAATACATCTAGCAGTGAATTTCGGGTAAAGACCATCTCTGCAGGGACTGACTTCCTGGAGTTAAGCTGAGATGTGGCCCTTAGGTTTTAGACTGGAATTAATTATATAGCTTCCCTTCCAGGAGGTTAAATGATATTTCTTCTAAATATTTCTTTCTTGAGAGGGGCTATATGACTCAGTTTTAAACTTTTTTTCATCAGAACTTTTATAAGTGGCAATTTTACCTTAACTGAGTTTTAGAGTAACCCGCAGGTTTATTTAATAACACACACTTTGCATATGCACAAATTTATACAGGCACGTATGAAAAGGTCTTCATGTAAATTGGCTTTGTATTTGATGACTTGTGTGAACAGAAAGAGAATATTGTACACAAACAGCATCTGTGTGCTCAAATTAAGAATTTGTCACTGCTTTTATTCAAGTTCTTAAGCAGGCAAATATTTTACAAATGAAAAGAGAAGGACAGATCTGAATCCTTTTACAAACACTGGATTATTTTTTTTTTAATTAGAAAATGTAAAAAAATTAACCCTTGGCATCCTAAACTTTTGTCATTTTTGCTTCAGATAAAAATAATCACATAATTTCAACAGAAACACACAAAAAAAAAATAATTAAAAAAATCAAATAAAAAAGAACAGCAACAACAAAAACAGTATCAGGTACGTATTTTTGCATAGATGTGGACATGGATGTAGTAGAATCTCTTTCAGCTAGGATACAGTTGACCCATGTATTGGATAATCCCTCATAACCACCTTTCTTAGCCTACAACAACCTGAAGGAAACATTAAGAAGTGTGAAAATTAAGTTACAACTTGTTTATCAAAACTTGTTTCCCACCTTACAACAAATTTACTGAAACCCAGAGATTCACAGAGCTCTCAGTAGTTTAAAAAACACTGAGAATAAAACATAATAATAGAAGTATGAAGGGATCATCTTAAGAATCCAAGCATCCAATAGAAATCATGTTCTTTCTTTTATTAAGACTGATGAGACAATTATCTCCTGTTGATGTTGGTTTTTATTTACTGAGTGGAAGTGAAATTTGGTGTCAAGCAGGTGATGGAGTTATCATGCAAAAGCTCATACGTCACTTCAGATATGCTTGCTTCAACATATCACTCCTGTGATTGTGTGTCTCTCTCTCTCTAGAAGGGACTACACATCACAAGGTATTCTTCTTTGCCCCATGTTACTATACATTTTTGTGTATATGTTTGTACCTGCAAATATAAATCATGCACTTCAGCTAAGACACCAGTAAACTACTAATTGCTTTTGTCATTGTTCTTGCTACATTACACATTATCTGCCATGTAGCTGTTACTCACAAAGGTGGAATTAAGTGTTTTTTATTGTCTCTACATAATTCTATTTTCCAACCCTTTTTAGCTTTTCCAGATGCAACTCAATTTTTTGTGTTTTGCAGCACAGTAATTTGACATTAATTCACAATCTAATGTCAAATGTCCTTTATGTACCCGCCATATAGTTACAGAGTTCTCCCAGGCATTGGAAGAGAGTTTATAGGAAGGTGAGTAGAAATTTGTTAAAAATAACATATTTAGAGCTCCTAAACTTTTCTAGATTCCCTAGACAGTATTTCATAGAATCATAGAATCATAGAATGTTAGGGATTGGAAGGGACCTCGAAAGATCATCAAGTCCAATTCCCTTGCCAGAGCAGGAATGCCTAGACTATTTGACCTTTTAAGAATATTATCACTCAAGACTTACTGTAACTTCTGTTTTTCTCACAAGTTATTTTTATAGGATACCAAGAAGAACACAGTTTTCATACATTTCTGGATATGGAGTACTCAGAGGGCTCCTGAATTACATGAGTTAACCAGAATTGAAACTAAAAAGCCAGGTCTAGTACTCCTTCCCAAAGTAGTAGTGTTTTATGTATCATGACTTCTTCCAACACAAGCCTAGAACTTATGTTACAGAATCTGCCATGGTAAATTTACTGGAAGATTTGTCCACTCTAGGAATCTCAGGCTACCTATCATATAAAAGACTCAACAAACCACTAGCAACTAAGAACGAAACCACGCAGGACTATAATCGTGATTTTTGAACCTGACAGATATTGCTTCCATGAAATGGCACCGTGCTGGTTACTGATGTCAGTGCTTCCCCTTCAGCAACAGAAAATATTTTAGCTTGCTCACCTGCTGTGATTGAAACAAATATATTTACTCCTCACAGCTTGTTCATGCTCCAAAATTTCTCTCTATGCTGTGTGACGAAATAAATTAATGGCAGTATAAAGCACTGTCTACTGTCAAGAGTTGTATCCTGGTTATAATATTTTCTATAGTCAAAGATCTACACTTTTCTTCATGTGAAAACAGTTTTATAAATAAATATCAATTTTGGATAAGAACAATCTCAAATTTGGGGGTCAGAGTGAAGATAATAATTTGGCCTTAGAGCTCCAATGAACTGCATACTAAATCTGAATTGCATAATTAGCCCTGGATGATAAACACTGATAGAAGCCAAATTATGAAATCCCTAGCCTTCCCTGGCTTAGAAGGAACAAGTAGCATCAAAATGACATAATTATTTTTATCTCCATATTAAATCCAGATTTTGTTTCATACTGAAACAACAATGTGGTGTAGGGAAATCAAAATATAAGGTAAAGAAGGACGGACAGGGGAAATGAAAATGTTTCTTGCTGACAGATTATTAGCAATTAAAATACACAAAAACATATCGCAGCGAACTGAGAGTCTGAAGGAAAAAAATCTCATTCTTATGTATAATTTAGCTTTGTCATGAATTCTTAACAGACCCGCAAATTGGAAAATCAACATCTGTTCAGTGATAGCAGGTGAAGGACATGTAAGCTGGCACCAAATTTCTATCAGCCTTAATGTGAAAAAAAATGAAAGGTCTTACCTTGTTGCTTGTTATTGTAAACACATCCTGTGGAGAGAATCTACTTTATTTTTTTTTTCTAAGCATGTAATACACACCCTTTTCAAACGTAGTTCCCTCTAGACTTTTCCATTTGATGTCCATATATGAATTAAGCTGTGGCATGAAGGAGAAATAAGTAAGAGTATAAAAAGTTATCTCCCATCTTTCTTCCATGGTCTCCAAAAAGCACAAAACTACAGGACAGCAAAAAGTACCCACTGATCCTTTGTAGATATTTCTGTAGAAATTAGCTGCTACCCCAAGACACTAGTTCTGAATAAACTTTACAATCTTTTTACAAAGTTGTCATCTAGTTCATATGGAAGTTGCTTTAAAACAGAACAGGCAGTCCCAATAGGCTTCTAGACACAAGACAGCAAAACACACACACCATATATATAAGAAACTAATGCACTGTGGGCATTAAAGGGCAAATTACCATCCACACAGCAGATCTGTGCTGAATTTCCCCCAGTGATTTTCATGGAATGACACAATAGTTAACAATCACAATTTAGCCCTCTTTGATCATTACCAGAAGCAAGAAAGGATGTTTTCCTGTCCACACTTCAAGCTACAGTTTTTGTCAGAAGACTTTGGAATTCAGCCACAAAGTAATCTCCATTTAAATCTCCAGAACACAGCTTTTTCATGGACATTAAAATGTCCAGAGCAACCTGTGCAGACAAGAGTATTTACTGACATGAGATGGCGCCCATGCCCTCACATAGAAGCCTTCCTTTTATAATGTTACGTGGTTGATTTTCGCTGAGATAAAATGAATATCAGTCTGATCCATTCTTGACTTTGCTGAGCTATTCTCCCCCTTTTTTAGATTTAAAAATTAAATTGCTGCAGGACAGAGCATGTAGTCTATAGTCCCACAAGCAATTACAGTGTGGGTGGTGAGTTACTGCAGCAATAATATTCCGGTCAGTTGTTTTCTGTTTCAGCATGCGAAATTCTGTGGAGCATCTGGCCTGTGTCTGTGAAAAGTTCTCATATTTAATTTTTGGACAGGGCTCATCACCTGGTTATGCAGTGAAACTCAAATCATAAATCTCCCTATTCAACAACAGAGATTTGGTTGGGTGACTCTTAGATAGCAACATCTGCTTACACAGCAAACGTGTTCTATCTTCTGATAAAGATGCTTGTTCTGGGTATCTCAGGTTGCCTGGTGTCATAGAACTCACGACTGGAATAAGCTATATGTTTCAGAGATGTCAGACTGGTCATGATGTGATGGTGATGCATATCACACAAACATAAAAATTTCATTTATTATTTATTTTTCTGGTTCCTGTTTTTATGTAAGTACGCAGGAAATTTTTCCAAGATTTAGATTCCATTTGCAACTGCTTCTACCCTCCCTTTAAGGCTTATATTGTTGACCATTAAAGACTGACCCAGATCAGCTGTCATAAAACAGTTCCAAAAGAAGAAATAATGTCACTAATGCAAACATAAGAGTGACCATATCTACAAAATAGGCATTAAAATATAAGGTCAAAAAGGCATGTCTTTCTGTAGAAAATGAGGATAAAAATTATAGTCCTATTTGTTTTTCCTGTTTTAAATTTTCAACAAAACTCTCAAAATAAAATACAACATTTCTGGAATAGAACTACCATGTCTTAAGGGAAGAGTGGTTCACATCATTTTCATCTTCACAGGTATTTTGAACAAATTAGACTAAAACTTCCATGGTGCATGTCTAGACAGACTATGATAAACACCTGCAAGATAAGCTTTCTGGGAAATAATCTCCTGAAGATTATGGTTTTGCAGAATAGAATAGCAAGTTGATGGCTCAGGGTTGAGTTCTGAAGATCCATTTCTGCATCACTTTACGGAATCACAGAATCATAGAATGTTAGGGATTGGAAGGGACCTCGAAAGATCAAATCCAATCCCCCTGCCAGAGCGGGAATGCCTAGACTATGCTACACAGGAACGTGTCCAGGCAGGTCTTGAATGTCTCCAGAGAAGGAGACTCCACAACCTCTCTGGGCAGCCTGTTCCAGTGCTCCGTCACCCTCACTGAGAAGAAGTTTCTTCTCGAGTTTAAGCGGAACCTCTTATGTTCCAGTTTCAGCCCGTTACCCCTTGTCTCATCATTGGTTGTCACCAAGAAGAGCCTGGCTCCATCCTTGTGACACTCACCCTTGATATATTTGTAAATATTAATGAGGTCACCCCTCAGTCTCCTCCAAGCTAAAGAGCCCCAGGTCCCTCAGTCTTTTCTCATAAGGGAGATGCTCCACTCCCTTAATCATCCTAGTTACCCTGTGCTGGACTCTCTCCAGCAGTTCCCTGTCTTTCTTGAACTGAGGGGCCAAAAATATTCTCAGAAAAATATTTTAGATATTGGGAGAAAATATCAAAAATTTTTCATGAAAGCAGACAAACTGGACCTTACATGAGACTAATTCTTGTGAAAATTCATCTCAAAGAAAAATTTTTGACCAGCCCTATTAGAAGGAGTTGCCTAAAACTTAATTTTGTTAACGACAAAGGCAAAGAGAGCAACACTGTTATTAATAGTTCTTATAAATAAATAGCATATTATAGGTTGCCATCTCTGTATAAGCGATGTAATAACTGGAATAAAGTAAGATATTATTTGCTGTTCTGTACTTGAAGGAACACAGATGACAGTCTTTCTGGGCAAAACCTGTACTCCCAGCTGAGCATATCCAGTGATTTGAATGGGCTAAAAAAATCCCCCTATTGTTCTTCAAGCATTGGGTGGCAGTTTTGTTTTGTTTTGTTTTCAAAGAGTCTTATCACACATGTTATCAAGAATTGGAACTCTAAGCTCTCGATAAACCTGTCGTCTGATAAGCTGTAAATGAAGCAGGCTACGAACTTATGTAGTTGTAACTGACAAATTCATGCAGTGCTAGTCCACAATTTGGAATGTTCCTTGATAATATTCTTTCTTTTCACACCATTCAAGACAGTGATAACAAAATGAGATGCCTCTCTTCTCTCCAGGGAATTCTTTATCAGCCAATTGTCAATACTGAAAGTCAGTTTTGTTCCCCAGCATTCATTATTCGGTGATGACTATGGTTTCAAGTCCGTTCTTTATTCTTATGTGCATAAAGAAATAACTGGAGAAGTTCAGCTTGCCAGAATTATCCTGAAGCAAAATCACCCATTCCAAAGAGGTGATGAGTTACACAGTGCCCAATACCTGTTCAAGCAGTGTGAAATAATTCAGCACAGGTGTTAATGGGAGGTCCAGTTTGCATAACTGCAGATTCATGCCCTGGAAAATCAGAAGGTCATCATCTAAGTTTTACAAAGACAAAGTTGTTAACAAAAAGCTTTGCAAATATTACATGATAAAAATAATTTTACCAGATACTTGGATTTTAGACAGTATTGAGTTAATTTAAATGACACAGTGAGAGAATGTGAAGGTCTCTAAGCTGGCTTTCAGTACATCCTTAGTCAACTAATAAGGAAAAGTATTCTGGATTGTTACCTGTAAGTTGAAAATGCTGTTCTATCTAAATTTTAATAAGACTGGCTATAACCCACTGCAACAGAAGCTTTGCACAGAATTCAGAGCAACTTAAAAAGAATGGGATAATGAAACCTAATTAAAATAAATACATCTGATTCTAAATCCAAGCAATTATTGGTGTACATTGTAAGAGAGCTTTAGCGGTCATCTAGTCCAGACCCTGCTCATAGCAGGGTTAAATCCGGTTAGAGCTAGTCACTTGCCCACAGACCAGCAGTTTTAAACATCTCCCAGCATGGGATCTCACAACCTCTCCGGGCAACCTCTTCAAGTAATTAACCACCTTCACTGAGGATATTTTGTTTGAATTCATGTGGAACTTGCCGTGCTGCAGCCTTTGTCCATGACCTCTTGGATTTTCACTATGCGTGTCTGTCAAATGTCCCTATGACCACTTGCTAGGTAGTTGTACACTACAACTAGATCTCCTTTAGCCCTTCTTAAGACTATTTCTTAAGAAGTAAAAAGGTAGCATCTGCTGTCAGTACTGAGTCACCCGCAGCAATGAAGGTAATGCTCAGTTATGGTGAACTGAAGTCTTGAAAATCCAAACTCAAAACCTAGTAGTCATTAGTGTATATAAGATTATGAATATAAGAAAAAATCCTAAGATAAAATAAATTTATATTTAATAGTGACTATTGATAATTGGGAAGGGGTTATTTTACAATGCAAATAATTTTGTTAGAATTTATACCATGAGGATGGCTTTGTTGGGTGCTCTGAGAATTTTCAATATGACCATGGAATTTCCTATTGATTTTGATGTCCATTAGCAGAGCCAAAGTGATCTTCAGTCTGATCTAGTTTGAGCAGTCTTATATTCGGTGTCAAAAAAGCCATTATATGCATATGCTATCAATGCTTTTTAAAGTAATGCCATACAATTATCATGGGGTGGGTTCTAACCCATCTAACTCAGTGACCTAACTTACACTTTGCTAGGAAAGTGCCAATGCTCCCGGTGTAGTTAGCTGAAAACTGCAAGTGTTCTTAAAGCCAAGTCTGAGAAGTTCAAGATCCATTTAAAGAGGTATGATAGCCATTTTCTGCCATTTATTTATCCTTTGCCCATAAAGCATGTCATACTTGTAACTCTTGTCATTAGTTATTAGTATGTTCATCCACTGCCTTTTAATGTATTACCATTAAACTGCATGGCAAATAATGGGCAGGGAAAATTATATGGTCAATGCCCTGGGGATGTAGCAGTAATGGATGGGTGGACAGTAATGATTCACTTACTGCAATCAGTGCTACTCCCAGTCACTTTTGTGATGCAGTATTGGTTCCATAGGAGATATCAGATGAGAGGAAAAGAAAGATAAAAGGAGATAAATCTACATAAATGGGAAGGAAATAGCAAATAGCAGTGGCTTCAACCATTCTGTTTATTACTCTTTTCTGATGCTTTGAAATAGACGAAAATTATAGGAAGCACTAAAATGTAAATTAACATTTTAAAAAAGTTTAAGGTTACTGTAGACAGGTTTGAAAGAAAATATTCTGTCTGTAATGCATTTGCAGTGCAAGGTCTCAATATGTAACAAAGCAAAGTGAAACAAACAAACTTGGGTTATGTTCTTTCTTCACAAAAAAAAGGACTGAGTCTTATCAGACCTAGAAGAATTTTTATATACAAATCTGGTGCATTGAGCAAAATACATTTTGATATAAGCCTCTCAGATCAGCCGAGAATTAGAATAATCCCACTGAATAGAGTAAAATGACTTAGGTACTCCAAACTACAGCTGCATGTAAGTGCTCTTCTAATAAGGACCTACTGAGCTGGTTTAAAACACAGGACTTGTAACAGTTTCGTTAGGGTTCTGTAGAGGTCTCTTCAAATTCTCTCTTGAGAATTTAACTCTCGTGCTGATAATGTATTATGTGTTCTTAACTTCAGCTATTTCAGCTATTGGAAGAATAGAATAAAATATTGATATTACTAGATATTCTTTTTCTTTTTTTTACAATAGGATACTGAAACCTAAAGAAGAGACAAGATTAAATAGAATTAATAGAATTAACTAGAAAGTTCAGAGACTTCGGTGAGGTTTTTATTTAAATTCTCATTTACAAAGGGACTATCTAGTCACTAGAATTTTGAACTTGTTAAAAAAAAAAGAATTAAACACTGCCTTGACGTTATATCTTTCAGGTTTTTTTCTCTTTTGAATGTATTTTTCTGGTGCAATGTCTAATGAAAAAACTGTTTTACAAATAGTTTCTGGAGAAATTGCTAAGCAAAACCAGATTGAGAAGGAGGTGTTGAGGAAGGTATATATTTTTATTTGATAGAAGGATGCAATGCTGGAAGAATAATAAACAATGTTTAGAGAACAGCACAAATAGGCTTTCAACTGTTTAATAAAAGCAGTTTGTTACTATACACATATAACAAGAAACAGAATGCTATTTTAGCTTTATAGAATTTAATTTGTTTGTCTTCTGAAAGTGGGCAAATATAGCAGCTGCATTCCCAACCTTCAACTTTATAAACTTTGCTCTCATCTAGTAAAACATTCTGTTAAGTTCTTGAAATTAGAGGCAAAGATGCAATTTCCTTACATGTTTGGCCGTGTAATTACGAAGACGGTAACAACTGAAGAGCTTAAAACTACATCTAGTATACTTGCAAAGCCTAAGTGATGCATGTAATCACATTTTCTAGGGCTATATAACATTTCCTTGCATACATATATGTATATTACAGTTCTCTAACCAGACATTCATTCTGTATACCTTTAATCTGAAATTTAAAAAATAGAGTTTACAATAAAACAATATCAAAATAATCAAAGAATACAGATGTAATCTACTATGGCAGAACTGAATGTAAAGCTGTGTCTCTATAAGACATGTTGCAGTGGAGGGAGTCCTGTTTCTCTGTAGAGGAGGGAAGAATAACAACCTCTGCTAAGAAAGGGGTTGCTGTTACCACTGCTTCTACCCAATTATCTAGTAAAGCCATGCCTAATGATGGTGTATAAACACAGTGATTTTTTATGGTAAAGATGCAGTGAATCAGTCCAAATAACCAAATTCTCTACCACTCTATCATTTACCTTACTCTTTTAAGTCAGGTCCACAAGCAGTTATTTACGAGTTAAACTAAATAATTCACTTTCAGGCAGAGGAAATTTATGCATTTACCATTTTTTTTCTGCCCTGGAACCGATTTCTTTGTTTCTAATTTGAGTTTCTGTTAGATGGTTTAGGTATGTAGGAGGTTGTGTTGCCCTAGAGTTCAATAAGCTTTGGACAGATTTATGGATGAGCCGCATGCTCAGGCATAATATAGACAAAACCCAGCCCAGAGTACTTCCTAAAATCAAAGTCAGCTTGAAATCTTTTCCTTTCCTCCCATCTCTTATCAGGAAGAAACATCCCATAGTGTACTCCAAAGTCTTGGAATTCTTCTGTTCCATTACAATCCCCAGACAGTTACCTCCTACATGCAGCCTGTAGCTGAGTGCTATTTTTCATGTGGGTGCAGCCGGTGTAAGATATGAAGAGAGTGTCCATGCACATATTTGTTTAAGAAAAATAATGGTGCAGCAGAAGAAGGTTACATATTTCTTTCTGTCAGAAGGGAAATTAAAAGTTGTCATTAGTTCATACTAATTCACAGGACATGAATATTTTATGAGGAGGATTGTTGAGCCAAGCTGAAGAAGAGGCAGTCTATGAATGAGAACAACACCTGGAAAGGTAGAGAGATAGTGTTTGGTTTTTGTGAAATGGTTAAACTAAGTTAGCTTAATTCAGAGCAGCAGGAGCAACAGATGCTGTTGCTTGAGTTTATTTTCCGTTGTTTCCAGATGGGGTTAGAGAAATAAACACTGGAACATAAAAAAGATCTGTAAAGATGTCTTTTTAGTCCTTTAGCATAGCCCAGCACTGCCCGGGTATTTGTTTTCCTCAAGCTGACATTGCCGCAGAATTGTTTTAAGGGCTTTTTCAGAGTAAAGTCAAAGTAACTGGCTTGCACATCATAGATCCCTGCAGAAAAAAAAAAAAAAAAAATAAAAATTCCTCTGTCATTGTAGAATGGCAGCAATACTCCATGGACCACTATATTTTTTTTCTTTTTTTTTTGTTTTTGATAAACCAGGCAGTGCTACCTAAAAGACTTTCTTGATCATTCTGGTCACTGTAATAAACATCACTATTACTGAGACTTTCCAAGCAACGTTATCCCTGCTTTGCAGAAGGTTCCCCTAGAAAGATAAGAAATACGAAACTGTCAGTAAGTTACTGTTTTGTGGTAAGAAACAGGTTCTAAACAACTAGTCTGCTCCAAATTGCTCTTTATTACTTAGTTATTCCATCCAGCCATGAGTAGTGCTCAGCTGTCCTGTTCGCTGAAGAATCAAAAAGCAAGGAACGAGTGTTTCCCAAACACTAACAGTGCAAAGCTAAGGCAGACAGAGAGCAGGTGGAAAAAAAAAAGCAAGAAAATACAAATCAGGTAGTCCTCATCCTCAAATTGCTTCTAACATTGTCAGACCAATCTTCACAAAGGAAAGCTACTGATGCTCCTTGTAAAATCAAATTGTATTAGCTCTAACAGTAATTGTTCCCTCGGTACTTCAGTAAGTTAAGGCCAGAGAATGTTCTTATCCCTGGACTCCTTCCATATTTCTTCTAAAATAAATAAATGTGTAAACAGTTGTAGCTGTCTTCTGTCTGTAAAGGCTTTATTATTATTATTATTATTACTATTATTGTTCTTATGCCTAAACAGCTGGTTGAAGCTAAATACTTTTAAAGATCTCATTCTAAGAAATTTCTTTTCAAATTTCTTTTTGAATGCAGATGTTAAGTCTCCTTTAGGGCTTCTGGCATATTAGACATATAACATTCTTCTGTAGTGTCATTCCACCATCAGGTTGACGGGGTGTCTTAAAAAAAAATAACAAATCTCAGTGGTAGGTATGTCCATTTCTCTCCACCCCACATTACAAAGAAAATGAGATGCCAGGAAAGAGCTTCAACCAAGATAAACCGAGGAGAAAACTCTGTGAACAGACAAGGTCAAATCCCAAGTTTTTGTTGATTTAAAACCAATCAACTGATCAAATCATCAGAGAAACAAAAAAGCCTGACAACACACATATTAAAACATTAGCGTAAAATCCCCAGAAAACAGTTACATGAACACTACTGCAAGTCCTTCAGCTGAGGACAGACCAAGGAGAGGTTCCATTATGGCTGCCTTCATTCAGGTGTTACTAAACCATGAAACTGTCCAGACCGAGACTACTGCATGTTGTGGTTTGACTCTGGCTGGCAGCCAGGTGCCCACACAGGTGCTCTCTCACCCCGCCTTCTCCACTAGACAACAGGAGAAAACATATGGAAGAGCTCAAGGGAGATCACTTGCATTTACCGTCCCAGGCAAAACAGATATGATTTCGGGGAAGTTAGTTAGATTTATTAAAACAATTAATCAGAGAAGAGTAGTGAGAAATAAGAAAAACAAACAGATCTTAAAAGTAAAACACCTTCCCCCATCCCTGCGTTCTTCCCAGGCTCAACGTCACTCCCAGTTTATCCACCTCCTCCCCTCGAGCTGCACAGGGGGGCAGGGAATGAGGGCTACGGTCAGATCATCCAATGTTGTTTCCACCCCTGCTTCTTCCTCTGGGAGAGGACTCCTCATTCTTCCCCTGGGCCATTGTGAGGTCCTTCTCAAGGGAGACAAGATTCACGCTCTCTTCTCCAGCATGAGTTGCCTCATGAAGGGCAATTCATCACAAACTGCCCAATGTGAGACACCTCACGAGGGGCAACCCACCTCTCGTGAGTCTGAGGTGCAGTCCTTCAGGGGAAACTGCTCCAGCGTGAATCCCCCACAGTGTCACAAAAGTCCCACCAGCCAACCTGCTCCAGCATGGACATTCCGCTCTTCCACGGGCTAGAGGTTCTGGCAGCGATTTGTTCCAGCCCGGGCTTCACACGGGCCACAGCCTCGTTCAGGCATCCTCCCACACAGCATGGAGTCCTCTGCGCCACAGTGGACATCTACACCCCGTCCATGGGCTGCAGCGGGACAACCCGCTTCACCATTGTCTTCACCACTTCTGCTCCGGTGCCTGGAGCTCATCCTCCCCCCGGTTTTTTCACTGACCTTAGTGTCTTCACATATTCTCACTCCTTCATCTCTGTGCCAGCTGTTGTGGTGCAGTTCTTTTTCCCTGTTCTTAAACGTGTTTTTCACAGAGGCATTCCTGTCCTATCGCTTTACTGATAGGCTCAGCCTTGGCCAGCAGCGAGTCCCTCTTTGGAGCCAGCTGGCATTGGCTCTATCAGACTCAGGGGAACCTTCTAGCAGCTTCTTGCAGAAGCCGCCCCTAGAGACCCACCACCACTAAAATGTGGCCAGACAAATACAATACACGTATGGCTGTAATCATGTTTATCCTGCCTGTATTAAACCTGGGGAAAATCAGAGCAGCTGCTGCTGAGGGCAATATTAGCATGTCTAGAGAAACCATCACTAATGTAGTCAGTACAGATACCTTCACTGCAGTCAGCTTTCCATCTCTGTTCTCCCTTTATCTAGGTGGGAACATCAAGTCCATGTTTCCCTGCCCTGACTTATTATTCTCTATCCTCTCCTTCTTATGAGAACCCTGTTTTTTATCCACGTGTTTGCAGCAGCAGCCCCCCAAATTAAATTTAATCTCACTCTGCTGAGAAGCCAAGGACTGGCATTAGGTTTAGTGTTCTTTGTGGTTCACAGGTAATCTAGATTCCTTCTATTGTCATATCTAAAATACATTTAATTGAGTTGTGAGTTGTTGTTTTCAGGTGACAGTTGATCACACTGACGGAGGTAAATAGGTCATTGGTAATCAGGGGTTCAGAACCTTGGAAGAAATCTAAGAATGACTGCAATTATGTAAAATCATGCAGAACCAATAATAATGAAAAATAAATTGTCCCTCCACTCTGAATGTACAGACAGAAGTGGAAACAAAATGGAGAAACAGAACCATACATATTAATGAGACAACACCATCTAATCAAAACCCATTGTCTTCTGCCAACTCAATCAACAAATTATTATAGAGGATAATGTTACACTTAGGAACTCTAAATGTTTATAAACAACTTCAATTACTGTACTGCAGTAACTTGTCTTTGAAAGCAATCAGGTTTAATATTTTATCAGAAGAACAGAAGGAGAAATTTGTATAAGATCTAACAACTACATTGAGAAAGACATTTTGTTATGTTGAATAAAAATGCTAAGTTTTAAACTAGTGTATGTGATTTTTCAGAGTTTCTCAGTAGCATAAATAAATAAACACCAGATTGCCAGTGTTAAAAGACTGTTCAGAATGCAAAACCTTAAACTATAGAGTTCCTAGGAATCTTACAGACATTTGTGCAAACTATTCCAGAAGTTTCTGAAGTTAAATAAATTTTGTTGCATTCAATGAATCCTGTAAATGCCTATAGGACTTCTTTCAAGGCAATACATAAATGTTAGTGTCTTATCTAACAGTAACCTGACGATTTTGCTGATTCAAGACTTTAGAAAGTTCATTTTGTGAAGTTGCCATGTTGCATACTTTCCTTCACTGCCTTTAATTCCCAATGGATAGAAGATTAAGTGATTTTTTCTTTCTTTTATTCCCTGCTGCCCTATGTTGTTTCTTTTTAAAAATTGTCATTATAAGTTTTACACTACTGTAAAGTTATAAACTGCCTTTAGGATTTCTGATAGATTATGTAGTTATATTTGAATTTTTCGTAAAGTATTATGCATATGTGTGTCTGCGTATTCCAGAGATTCTGCCTACATTTGCATCATATACCGGTTACAGTTGCAGTCAACTCTTCTGCAGAGCAAGCAACTCCAGTCCATCCCATGCATTCCTGTGAACAGTGTATTTAACAAGTCAGAAATTTTTCTATGTGTACATACTTATGCATTAAAAAAAGCGTAAACTGCAACTTGAAACACAATCATTTCACATCTCTGAAGATTCCATTTCAGTATACCTCACTTCATAGTAAAAGAAACTTTTGTTTCTGCTCCTCTGACACTAATTACACAGAGCTGGTTTTGGGGGGTTTGTAACATAATTTTATTTTTGTAACATCGTATGTTACTATACTTTAATGATGTCATCTCTATAGCAGGACCCTAGCTGTATGTCAGAAGTATTGTAAGTGATGAAACAGTAGGGGAAAACCCCCACATTTCGTATTTATTTCTTGCAACAAAATTTAGATGTTTTACAACTAGTTGTTAAAATGAGTTCTTAAAAAAAACACTCTAAAACTGCAATTGGTATATTATCAGCATTTGTATAAACAATCAAGGTGTACCAGTCAGCTGTAGAACAAGTTACTCAAATTCAGTCAATGTGTTCTAGTTTTGCAGCCTAGTGAATTTAGTAAGTGAGGGAGGGGAAAAAAAAAAAAAAAAAAAAGTTTGGATAACACTGACAGTTTTACCTAATTTCTCTTACATATGTCTAAAAGCTATGTATGTATCTTTAGTAGACACAATCCAGCTTTCAGGTACAACATTTAAAGGGCATTAATACAGAAGGGGTTTTTAATCCCCAGTTCCTATGGACCTGTAACTAATTGAAATAAAAATGTAAAATTGCATATTGCTGTAGTCACTCCCAGCAAGACTAACCCATGTCTTTGTATTCCCCTTGGCAGCGGCCCTAAAAACAGCTTTTCACTGAGTGATGGGACTATGAAATCACCTTCGCTTTCTTCTTCTTTACTGTTCTCTTCTCTTTTTTCCCCAGCCCTATGTGACAAATTACCTAGTGACAAGCAGAATTATTCAGGAATCGTAAAGGTCTATCGTTTTATTTAAAAAAACGAAGAGAGAGAGAGTGATCTAAGCCTGGCATTGACAACTGTGACTGCTGGGATTTGCTGCCAGCTCAGGGAATGGCTTGCTCTGCAGGCTTGCCAACTTTTCTAGCTTATCTATATAATTGAACTAACATTTTTTGGTACCATAGAGCTGAGCATTTTGAATTTATTTGAAGATGCAGAGAGCTTTAATAGTGTTAAGTGTCACATTTTAACTACATAAAACAAAGAAGAAAGTTCGGAAATTTTTAGTTTTCTGCCTGAGAGAGATGCTATAATGCAGATTAAGCCTAATTTTGGTCCAACTATGAATCTGAAACCAGTGATGGATAGGAAAATCATATTTTCAAGGGATATCCATGTCTAGGCAGAGGAATATTAGCCTATGGTTTCTCTGGAACTTGCCCTAAGGAATACGAAATTGGGTTGGGTTTTTTTTAGTATCTTTTAGTGACTATTTATCTCTTTTTTTTCACAGTTCTATATCAAGTTTTCACTTTTACTCTTTATGTCCTCAAAATTTAATTAATTTTAAAAGGTGAGGAGTATATGTAAATAATCAAATGATTTTATTTTTCCTAGACACTATTAAAAAATGGCATTCTGAGGCCTATATAGAACCAAATAGGACCAGAAAAAGCAGGAACACACCCTGTGATGTCAGAAGAGGACCCCTAGAGATGATCAGGTCAAGAGATCACTGAGTCTATAGAACCATTTTTCAATGAACTTTCACACAAACTTCCCTATGTTGACTTAAAATAGAATCTAAAGGGTGCAGAAAAGCAATTAAAATTGGAAGTATAAAAAGTATTTATATGACTTTACTTTACTTTATAGTAAAGTATAGTATAGTATATGACTTTACTTTATAGTAAAGACTTATCTTTCCAGTGCAATGCAATACAATACAAAGACTTGCACTGATACAGATTAGAAGGAAGCAAAACTACATCATATAACATCCAGTAGAAGTGCAAGTTTACACCTGGAAAACAAAGTAGGATGTAGGAGGCAGGGGATCTTGTATCAAATTATTTCTAGATCATGGATATTTTCTTTCCAAAAAGATACTGTTATTCTGCATCCTATTATGTACCTTGTTCAGCTTGCTCAGGCATTTTTACGCTCCATTGTATGGAGAATATCCCTAAATGAGCTTGCTTCAAGTAAACAGCAAAATGAAGACAGAAAAGGTGTCCCAGTTTACCATGGGCACATATTTTTGCTTTAATGCAAGCAACAAAGCAAAGATCTGAAAATTTGTATCAGGCAACGCACACCTAAGCATATGTTGATAATGGTGTAAATGGGCGTAAAAAGCCCGAGTACAGCTTATTTTCAAATAACTATAATGGAGCACACAAGGCGGATGATCAAATTACCTCACAGTATCAAATTTAGTGTTCTAAATGCAGTTATGAGTAATGGTTATTTGTAAGAGCCTTAAGACTTCAGAGTGAAAATGTAAAACAATAACAGATGTCAGTGTAACTCTTGCATACGCAATAAATTACTAATACAGATTTACTTCATGTTTCTATGTACAGTGTATGTAACCAAACTAGCACACTGAACCCCCACTAAAAGAGCATGTTAAGTGTAGTCGTTCTTCACTACCTATCTAATCTTTGTTAAAAGGTGAATAGAGAACAACTATTCATCATTTCTCAGCACCTGAAAACTAGGGATACCAAGTTAGATTATACAGCACTGTATTTCAGGCAAAATGAAACATTTTTTTCCACACAGTACTTAAACTGAGAAAATCCTTGCCACATAATTATGTGGATACTGGATATACATTTAAAGAAATGAAAGAAATAAATGGAAGAAGACGCCATCAGTATTTACTAAACATAAAATTATTAATACTTCATCTGGCTCAGAAATTCTCAAAATCTTTAACAGCATACTGGAATTCCATGATAAATCTACAGAGTGAGTATGACAACACAGGACAGAATTTCTGAGGATATCGGGACCAAATGCTAAATCTCAAGGGGTGCATCCTGGGCAAAGGGTTTGCACCCATAGGGGCAACCAGTAACCCCAGCAGGAGGTTATTAGGCCATGTTCTTGACAGTTCAAAACGTATGTTTTTCTCCTTTACGGAATCCTTGATTGACTTAAGAAGCTTCACCAGCACTACCTATAATATATCATGTCACACAGAATCACAGAATGTTAGGGATTGGAAGGGACCTCGAAAGATCATCAAGTCCAATCCCCCTGCCAGAGCAGGAATGCCTAGATAATGCTACACAGGAACGTGTCCAGGCAGGTCTTGAATGTCTCCAGAGAAGGAGACTCCACAACCTCTCTGGGCAGCCTGTTCCAGGGCTCCGTCACCCTCACTGAGAAGAAGTTTCTTCTCGAGTTGAAGCGGAACCTCTTATGTTCCAGTTTCAGCCCATTACCCCTTGTCCTATCAGTGGTTGTCACTGAGAAGAGCCTGGCTCCATCCTCGTGACACTCACCCTTGATATATTTGTAAACGTTAATGAGGTCACCCCTCAGTCTCCTCTTCTCCAAACTAAAGAGCCCCAGCTCCCTCAGCCTTTCCTCATAAGGGAGATGCTCCACTCCCTTCATCATCCTTGCTGCCCTGTGCTGTACTCTCTCCAGCAGTTCCCTGTCTTTCTTGAACTGAGGGGCCCAGAACTGGACACAGTATTCCAGATGGGGTCTCACCAGGGCAGAGTAGAGGGGCAGGAGAACCTCTCTCGACCTACTAACCACCCCCCTTCTAATACACCCCAGGATGCCATTGGCCTTCCTGGCCACAAGGGCACGTTGCTGGCTCATGGTCATCCTGCTGTCCACCAAGACTCCCAGGTCCCTTTCCCCTACACTGCTCTCTAATAAGTCATTTCCCCAACTTATACTGGAACCTGGGGTTGTTACTACCCAGATGTCCAGGCAGCCAGTTTGAAATAATCTACGGAGAGAAAGGTTTTTAGTCTGTCATTTTCTTTTCTGAACACTGCCTTAGCTTCTGCATCCTCCTGGGAAGAAACTGAATTTATGTGACTTAGTACCAATCTGTGAGATATGGCCAAAACACTTAAGAATCAAAGACCGATTTTAACACAGGTAAGGTACCTATTAGGAGTGAAGATCTAGGTGAAGGATAAAGGAATTTATTCAAACTTAAAAAAATAAAATCCAAACAACAAAAGCCCCCAAAAATGTATAGATTTGGATTTGAGATTTAAGATAAGATTTCTGCTCAGTCTGATTCGTTTTTTTTCTGAAACAATTTATCACTGAAAATAGGTGTTTTATAATTGAAATTCCAGCATACCTGTAGTTCTACAAATAAAATTGGTAGTGCCATAGTATATCAAGTTTTTCCATTGAAAACCATTAAGTTCATTTAGCTATATTTCTAAATTGCAATTTACAGCACATCTGTAAATTCTCAAAGGGAGGTAAATAAGGACTGATTACATCACAGATAATTAGTAAAAGATAAATAGTAAAAACTCACACTTTGATTGTGTGTTTTTTTTCCTTGAAAATAGAAAATATCTTGAAAATTATGACGTTACTTCACAGAGCATGCAATTTATATGTTCAGAGGCTATCTATACTTTCACCCTGTGTCCGTACTGTCTTCTTCACAGCTGTCATAAATGTTCTGTAGTACTTAAATTTTATGACAGTAATTGCATCTAAAATGCTTGTGTTACTAGTATGTAAATATACTGTAAGCTTGTGCACAGCTCAATAAACTTCTAGAGAAAATGCAAAGCCTCTTCATTTATAAAGTACATAAGTGTACTGAGTTGTATTAGATCTAAAAAGAAAATGCAGTAGTGTAATAGTAAAAGTAGTAACAAATATACAGTAACACAATCCCTGAACCTACTTAATGAGTACATTTAGTGTTAGAACTGATTCACAGTTCCTACTCCTCAATGGCATAAGAATTACAGAAGATGTTAGCCCATCAATCCACCTCAGCATTTTATCAGTGGGTAGCAGATTTCTTGTAGCCAGAAATACCAGCTATATATATGTGTCACAAGCTGGTTCAAAACTGCATTTGTCATTTACTTCATGTACATTTAAAGTGAACGATTTGTGCTAAAATTTTATTTAGAAAGAATTAAAAGAAACATAAAAGTATTCTATATATTTCATTCAAAACATCCTGTTATTTCCCAGAGAAACAAGATATATTCTCCTTCTATAGCAAATTAGCCTACATTACATACTGTGGAGGATAGACATAAAAAGTCTGGGTGGGGGAAGAAAGATTTTTCTCTTTTTCTCCCAACTCTTTGTGGCAATCCACTCTTCAAACCTATTTATTCTTTGCTTCTCTGAGACAGAGAAACAAAATCTCACTACTTCAACTCTCAGACTGTTTCTGGAAAATCTAAGTTTTTACGTGCCTCAGGAATTTGTTGGTGTTTGTACTAAAGCCAGTAGTGACTTTAACCTGTATTTTCAAGGCATTCTCTCTGGAATTAGAGCCTATGTCTAAATTCATTGTAAGAGTGAAAATCATCCTCTCCTTACCACAAATAAAAAATCCTTCCAAACAAATCTTCCTTCTCAAATTCCTAAACAGCTTAGGTGAACACTTTTCTCAGAATCTCTCTAATGTTTTCAATCTCTGGTCTCAGTAGGTTTTCTCACAGACTTTTTAAAACACACATAAAAAAAACCCCACAAAACATTGCTTGAAGAAGAGACTGACTTTTTAAAGTTCAGTGCCCTTGACTCTTCCTCCTCTCCCTTGGAAGTTTTTATGAAGGTGTATCTGTTTAAAGGGAGGCAAAACAGTCCTGTTAGACTCCTGAAGATTGATCAAGTCTAAACTATTACAAGTGGTTGAAAAGGTAGGCAAATTAGAGCTCGTCTTTCAGTAATCTTAAAGCTTCTTTGCCAGGCAACTCAGTCAGTTCTAATGAATCATCACTGATGTCTGCCACATGACTTATTTTTCACAAAGGCAAGCTCTTTTCTTGACAGAGTATTTTTCTTGCTTGAAGCTTCTTAATCAGCAAAGATTGACTACATTTGAAAAAGGGAATATATCTTTTTTACTAAAAAATTATGTAGTCTGGGCTACCATCACTTTGGGATAACAGCCTAACATGAGAGGAAAAAAAATAACATGAAAAGTTATACTTCCAAAACAGGATTAGCTGCTTGTGAGAAGTGTGTAGGGTGTTATAGACACATGCCAAATTCCTATGTTGTACAGCCAAATTTTCCCTAATTGCCATAGACTAAAATATCAGAGTACTAGTAATTATCTTCCTATATTCTGTAACAAAAGTTTGGAATTTCGTACTCCAAGAACCAGTTCCCCATGCAAGAAAAGATATTCCACCTGCCTTGAGTACGACATAAAAGAGGAAACAAGTTGGCCTGCAGCAGTCCCTCTTCTCCTCAGACTACTGTTATGTTGGCAGGAGTGCATTCTCTTTTGACAGAAGAGGAAAAGAAATGATGATAAAGGCAGACACACACACACCAAAAAAAAAAGAATAAAATCCCCTCTTTCCCTTTCTGAAACAATGATCTCTGCAGGGATGAAAGAGGAGAGATCAGCCTACCTTCCATGAAAAATAAAACAAAGGCATTTGCTACACCAAATATTCCTGTACATCTAGTGGGAGGTAATTGAATTAAAAATAGCCACCCCGAGGTGAAAATAGTTCCTCTGCTTGTATTTGTTGCTCTAAACCAAAGGCTTCTGGCTATATGACACAATTTCATGAACTACTTTTCCCACCTTGGGCAATATTTTACAGCTGCAAACCCCAGTGCCAGAGTTTACCAGGAAGATATCAATAATGGGATTTGTGCGGGTCATTTCCAGGGACTATAAATGACAACTGGGCTGGATGGGATTTATGGAAAGGCAGAGTTCAGGATGTAGGACTAGGGGCATACTTGGAATCTAGAAGGCAAAAGGAAGGAGAGATGAGAATTCACAGAGGAAGACAGCATTAAAAGAAGGTTTTTCAGTAGAAATAGGTGGGAAAGCAGGCAGCCTAGCAGAAGAATTTAGAAGGGAAACAGGTTAGTAGAATATATAGGAAACATAAGAAAGGAGGGAGGAAAAAACCAGAAGTGATTATGCCTGAAGCATTACATTCAAGAATCAAAGTGAGGGTAAAAAACATAGCCTGTACAGGAATATTGGTCGAAGTGATATCATATACTACCCTCCCTTGTTCCTTACTAGAAATGTACTGGCTCACACTTTCTCCACATCTGGCACTAGCTGATCCTTGTAGTTTGTGAGGGAACACACCTCAGTTTGCAAGATCACAGAATTTTTCTCTGGCTGGGTTTAGGCACAGGAAATTTTTATTTGTTCATTTTTTTTATTGAGACCAAATCTGGTTTGTGTTTAGCAGATTCCACTGTCTTTTTTGTAAACACTAGATAGAGTACAAGAGAAAACAAGCTTTATTCTAGAAAATGAAAGTGTTAAGATCTCGATGACAAAACCAGAAATAAGGTTCCTGTGCTGGAACGCAAATAAATAATAAAAAAATACCCCTCCGGATAAACCTCAACACTAAGGGTCATTTTAGCTGTTTCAGTACCTCACCTAAACTAGCATCTGGTTAATTTGCCTGTAAGTTAGTAGGGTTGAATCATAGCTCTGTTAGATATAGACTCTACTTTCTTTTTTTCCGTTTATTCTACTTCTTTCTTTACTTTTTTTCTTGGTGTTTTATAATCCATTAGGGAGATAGTTTGAGTAAAGGAAATTTCTTTCATAAATATGGCTGCAACAGTTAAAAGTTTTTCAGTTTAAATACAAAGTGAAACTTCGGTGTGGGCTCTCAGGACTCACTAGTTGCAAACAAAGTAATATTTCTTCTCTTTGGAGAGACATTTCCAGACCATCAGATTGCTAGACCTTTGTAGATGGTATCTCAGAAGGTTTACATTATCCACACATTTTATTAAAATTAATCACAACCTCATTGTTATTTCTTCAAAGAGACCACACAGAACATAATGGATTAGCTGTCAGATTTGTTTCTTCTGAACTCCATTACCTTTTTGTCATTTCAAGACCTTTCACATCACATGAGAGAGCTCAACCCTGAAGGGAGAAGGGAAGCAGGACATTGAAACAGCCCTATCCCAATCCAAACATTAGATCATATTACTGATGAAGAGACACGATGCTGCTAAGGAGTAGCCTTAAATGTCGGATCCCTGGTCATCTGTATTGTTTAATTGTTATTTTGCTCCCTGGCTATGTTTCATACCTCTCCAAGTGGCTTTCTATAAGAGAAATATATTAAAGAGAGAGCTAATCCTAAACAGTGTGGATGCAAGTTGATTAAGACTTAAATATTTTGTTTCAAAGTCAAGGATTGATCCCTCATCATCTGCCATTTAGCCACACTGACATAGTAAACAGAAGACTGAATGAAATGAGGAGCATCTTACAAGGCATAAAATTGTCTGAGTAACACAAGAGGCAAACTAAAAGAAAGTGTTTATAGTAAGTTTGTTGTGACAATATTTTGAAACTGTTATGCTAGGTGTGATAAAAGTACAGAAAAAAAATAAATAAAAGGTAGGCTTGGCCTGTACAAAGCTTGCAATGAAGTTTTTAAGACAGGACACCAAAGTAGGATGTTGTCAGACAATGGGGAAAGAAGAAAGTAAATTGAGTTGATGCTCCCCAGTACTGCAGAGCCTAATTATTGGAAGGGAATAGATAGTGCCAGTATTTTTTTCAGGATCTTAAAAGCAAAGGGTGTTTGCAAAGGAAGTTTACAAAGAGGTAAAAGTAGTGAAGAATAAAATGGAAGTAACAAAAAAGAGGACAAAATATGAGAAAAGTTGACACTTGGTCAACTACATTCACAAAAACAGTTCTAAAATCAAGGAGTACATTCAATCTTTTGTGATTCAATCATCAATTGTAAATTACTGAAGTTACCAGTAGATTTCACTAATTATTTTCCTGACTTTTATAGTTACTTAATTGAAAAAGAATTAATCTAAATAAATGCGACAAATTTGTCAGTATTTCCTAGAAAAATTGAATGTAATAAATCTTCTTCTATGAAGTTAAAATCTTTACGCTGTAGTTAGAAATAATTGTTGCATATCGAGGGAAAGATGCCCATCAGTTACTCCTGGTGAGATTCCAGGGTGTATTAACACATACTGAATATGTGAACTTCAGAATGCCATTGGAACTAAATGAATAATGAGGATTCTGCTGTGTTTTCTGATGTTATTAAACTGTCTTGCTGTTCTTTACAGGAGGCGACATAATGTTGCTCTGATTTTTCTTCTTTTTCATCACCTTGCTCTGATTTTTCTTCTTTTTCATCATCTTCTCTGATTTTTCTGATTGCCAGTGACAGGAAGAATGGATGTTTCTATTCTGCCGTGTGGACAGTCATGAGTATGCTAGAAGAAACACCATATGAAAGCAGAATACATTACATTATTTTATAGAAGATGAAAAGTTTCAAGAAAAATGTTTAACAGTGCTTGGCAAACAATCTCAACCTCCTTCTTAAGTGACAAATGCAAGCACTCCTGTTTCAGTCCAGTACATTCCTTATTCCGGTATTTTATCTCTAACAGTATCCAATGTTGAGGCATCCTAAGCATGAACCAGAAAATGAAAAAAAATATACTTCTACTTACCACATACAATTACCAAATGCACAGGAAGTCCCATGCCTTCACAGTGTGTGGGCTGAAGCTTAAAATTGATATAGCATCATAGAATCATAGAGTGCATTGGTCTGGAAGGGATCTTTAAAGATCATCTAGTCCAACCCCCCTGCAGTAAGCAAGGACATCTTTAATTAGATCATGTTACTCAGAGCCCCATCAAACCTGACCTTGAATGTCTCCAGGGATGAGGCCTCAAGCACCTCTCTGGGTAACCTGTTCCAGTGTTTCACCACCCTCATAGTCCTCAAGGTTGGACAATGTTGTTTACCCAGCTAATCAAATTGTAAAAATAAAGATCTCTTTCTGAAATAGATTTTAAACTCTTTTTGGAAAAATATCCAGAAGTTTATACTATCTACCCCCCTTAAACAGGTGCAGGAGTTATGTGGCTAAATCTAGGTAGCAATCCCATTTAAGATGGTCCACTGTATCTTTATCTTGATACAAGCAAGATATTTACACTGAGAACAATAACTCACTGGCACAACTTCTCCAGAGATGCGATACAGTCTTCATCACTGGACATTTTCAAGATGCAATGTGACAGAGTACTCAATAATTTCATCTAATCTCCTCTTGCCATGAAAGTTTGGATCAGATGATTTTTCAAGGTCCCTCCCATCCAGTGTTTTTTCTTGATTCTATGATTGTGCCTGTGGTAGGTTGACTTTGGCCAGCTGCCAGACAGCTATCCAGTCACTCTTCTCAGCAAGACAGAGGGAGAAATTAAGGTCAAAAAAAACTTATTGAGGATCAAGATAAAGAGGGAGATCACTTGCCAGCTCCTGATACGGACAAAACAAACTTGACTTAGCAAAAATTAAGATAATTCAATATTACTTTAAATAGGTTTAGATAGTGAGAAACAAAAGATAGAATTAAAACAACATTGAACACCACAGAGAAAAGTTCCTCCATCTTATTTGCTTCTTCTCATCATGCAGCTATACAAATCACAAGATCCCCTCCTAGCCTTTTTTTTCCAGGCTGAGCAACCTAAACTTGTTCAGCCTCTCCTTGTACATCAGTGTCTCAGATTCCTTCACCATCTTTGTAGGTCTCTGTCGGGCTTCCTTCAGTCTATATTTCTCTTGCGCTGGGAAACACAGAACAGAACCCAGTGTTCTAGGATGTGTCTCGTCAGGATTGAGCAGAAAGGAAGAATGACCTCACTCCACTTATTTTTGTTCTTCTTAAAAACAAAAGTAGTTTTTGCCTTCTGTAGGCCTCAGTAACCTTCCCCATCTTCCATGACCTTGCAAAGATAATCGAGTGGTCTTGCATTGACATCGGCCAGCGGCCTCAGCAATTGTGAATACATCCCATCCAGTCCTATGGATTTCTAGATATCTAATTTGTTTAAATGTTTCCTAACATGATCCTCCTCCACAATGAGGATAAGTTGTCTTTGCTCTGGACTTTCACACTGGTCTCAAGAACCTGGGATTGCTGAAGACCACTTTTGCTAGTAAAAATCAAGATGAAGAAGACTTTGAGTACCTCAGCTTCTTCCATGTCCCGTGTCATAAGGCCCCTTGTCTCATTCAGCCGTGGGTCCATATTTCCCTTAGTTCTCCTTCTGCTGCATCTGATATACCTGTAGAAGCCC
Organism: Trogon surrucura; assembly: GCA_020746105.1. Lineage (NCBI taxonomy): Eukaryota > Metazoa > Chordata > Aves > Trogoniformes > Trogonidae > Trogon > Trogon surrucura. The sequence goes on from CM036617.1 coordinate 39,042,911, forward strand.
TTCTTACTGGCCTTTATGTTCCTTACCAAATTCTGTTCCAGATGCGTTTGCTTTAGCATTTTGAGTCTGATTCCCTCATGTTCAGACAGTGTTTTTCTATTCTTCACAGGTCACCTGTCCCTACTTCTACCTCTTGTACACTTCATTTTTTATGTTTGAGTTTAGTCATCATTTCCTTGCTAATCCATGCAGATCTGCTGCTGCTAGTCCTGCTCAACAATGTTCACTATTTTTCACCTTGGAGGAAGTGAGCCCTCAATATCAGCTAGATCTTCTGGGCCCTTCTTCTCTCCAGAGCTGCATCAGATTATCATTAATGCAGTCAGGAAACTTCCTGGATTGTTTGTGCCCTGAAATATTGTTCTTCCAGAAGATAATGAGCAGCCTACAACACTCTAGGTTCTGAGTTCAGGTTAGGTTCCAAACTTTTAGGTATTTGTAAAGTTACACAAGATGAGTCCACTGAGTTACAGGATAGACTGTAATTCCAGAAAATCCGTAGAACTGTTGTTAGTCCTGTGTTCACACACAGGAAAATATAATTAAGCCACTGTCTCTTCTCCTTTTCTATCTTCCAGCTACCTTCTGTGACCAGAAAGGAAAAAACTATCAAGAGGCATCGAACTATTGCTTGTTTTATTTTGAGTACACAAGTTCAAGAGTCATCAAGCGTTTTTTCCTTCATTATCACAAGAGACAACTTTATGTCACAACTTAGTTCTACATGTATTGCCAAAGATTATTGCCCATAATAAAAGCACTCTTTTTTTCCTTTCTGTCTGAATTTCACAAAAAAAAAAATAAAATAAATCTACAGCAGGCCTGTTTATTTCCAGGGAGGTAATTCTGAACTACATGATCTTCTGAATCAATAAAATCATCAACCTGAAGTTAGAAAGCTGTAAGCTATTTATCTCCTGTACTCTTCTGTAACATGTCTGAGGAGATTCTAATTTAACATATTGCTGTTCACTCCTAAAGCAGAACTATATGCACAAAAATGGTTATTAATTATTCATTTCATGACTGTGATGTGAAGGGAAAATAAAGTACTGTCCAACTACAACAAATCCAACTCCAAATCTCAGTTACAGTTAAAACATTAAACTGGTTCCTCTGGGCTGTAATTGTAAGAGTTGGATAGCACTTTGGTGGAGATCATCTGACTTATTCTTCCTCAGCTGGCCAGCAGCTGATTAGCAGCACAATTTGTAAGGATTTCTTAGTTTGCACATACTATTTGCACTTCACGAACTGGTTCCTTGCAGCAGTTCTCTCAGCGGACAAGTACTGCCAATATCTACTAGTTCAGAAACCCAAGTACAGATTAAAATAAAAAAATAAAAAAATAAGAAGGCTTTAGGGAAGAAAAGAGAAGTAGTGATGATTCATGTCTGCTTATGTTCTAAAATAAAGGGTAAAGGTAAAGGAAGCCTGAGGTTATCATTGGTTTATTCCAACTTTAGTCACTGCTGTCCATCAATAACTAAGTATAGTGAGGCTAGTACATCTATGTGCTCCAACTATAACTCAGTGACTGAAAATTGCTTTATATAATAGGTGTCTCTCATCCCTACTAGTAAACACTGAGTTCTAATTCAAGGCAATCTCAATGTTATCCAACCCCATAAAGAATAGAAATTGATGATCTGCTCTTTCACCTGTTTCTCTCCTTTGTGACAAATTGATCTGATAAACCAGAAAATTAAACTATATGTCTGGAGGAGCCAGACTAAACTTCAGAAAAAAAAGTAGAAGAAATAAGATAAATACTCATTTGGATCGGACAAGCATTTTGATGAAATCTTAAATCATAGTGACTAATCTTACATGCTGGTGTTCAGAATGACATGCAACACACTTTTAAACACAGATGTGAAAAAAAGAGTCAGGACAAATTTTCCAAACAGTGAATAAAAAATAACAACAATAACAGTGCAGAAACTAGAAATTGTACCAGTGACTTAGGTGACAAATTTCACACCTGAAGTAAATAATAGCAAAAAGAGTGAACACTTAGAGAACATCATATGTACTGCAAATTGCTTACTTAGAAATAATGTTTAGATACACTAGAAAAAGAACTGATAAAATGTGTTAGAAGTTGCAAAGCCTCGATATGGAGCTGTTTATGCATTGTCAAAGCATAGAATTTTCCACACTGAACTGAGCTACAAAAGATATAATATTCCTGAAGAGTTAGAAATATTGTATCTAGCTGGTTATTGAGGAGGAAAATAACTCATGTTTTATAAAAGTTACCATTTTATGTCTGTCGCGGATTAGGACTGAGGCAGCCACTTAACATGGACAGACACTCTGTAACCCCTTTTCCCCCCCAAAAAATGGAAAGCAAAAGGGAATGAGGCAGAGCGACTTACAGGTAAGAGAAGAAAAACTAGAACAGCTTTAATGAAATAATGGGAATAATAGTTAAATGACAAAAATAAAGAACTATATACAACTTTAGATAGTAGTCCGATATCAAACCCAACTCCCTCCCCCGACAGCAATCCCCACTGGTGCTGCAGAGCAGGAGGCACTGGGGAAACCCCAGGCTCAGCAGCAGAGGGAGCTGGATACAGGGAGCTGGATTCGGGAACTCAGGATCCGGATCAAAATCAGGAGGTCAGATGGAGTCCTCCCTGGACACCGACCATTGTAGAAAAGGGACGAAAAAGGGCGAAAAAGGGCCGAAACTCTCGTGATCACTCAATTTATACTAAATATGATGTATATGGGATGGAATATTTTCATCGGTCATCTGTCATGTCTATTACCCCCCGAAGGTGTCACCTTTTACTTCCTTGTGCCCCCGTCTTACTACCTGGCACCCCCAGCGTGGCACACAAGAACCAGCAGTGGCCTTGGTCACTATAGGAATAAGTATCAGCAAGAGCCTTTCTGCACACCCGTCCCAGGCAGTAACTGTAAACATCAGGTGTTATCACTACCGGTAGCACACAGTCTGCAAAAACATGCTGGTAACTTCAGAAAGTGCAGCCTCTTAGAAGACACTAAACTGAAAAGTAAAAATCACTAAACAGAATTGGAGTTTTTACCTAAAACCAAGACAATGTCATGAAGAGTCATACAGTATTTCTTTTCTCTTTCATAAATTATTGGGATGAAAGAAATTAAGGATTAAGAAAACTACTTCATTTCACTGAAAGATATGAAGTAAACGTTTAACCCCAAAGGTACTCTCCACTTAGGAAATTCCATTGACCTCAGAACTCAACTCTGGATATATACAAGAATGGTAACTTTAATTTATTTTTTCCCCCATGGACCCTACCTGAGCCTTGCCCAAATAAAAATATCATCCACCTTTTCTGTCAGACAATAGACCAAGAAAATCAGTCTCTCAGAGTCTGAGCTTTGGCTGCATTCATTTCAACTGTGTGCAAGAACTGGAATGAGTTTGCACTGAATTTGGATGTCACTGGTTTTAGATTAAAAATCTTCAACTCACTGAAGCTCTGAGTTACACTGCAGTAATTTCCTTTTTAAACCATGTGCAACAATTATTCTCCATCACAGATATAGCACTGGAAATTTAGTTATGTTTTCACTCTCCTTACTGCTCATACGTCTTTAACTCTCAGACAAATATTTTTCTCCCAGTACCAAGGACTTTAAAAACAAAATAAAAAGATAAGCCTTCAAAGTTCTAAAGAAAAAGGAAATGTCTGCTCATGTTCCCTTAGGCCTTTATCCAAAGCCCACTGAAATCAATGGATAGATTCCTATATACTTCAGAAGGCTATAAGGCCTTATTTTCTATCTGTTCCTAGTGCTATACAAACAGCTACCTTTTAAAATCGTGAGATACAGTTAAGCATGGTGGGTAGAGCTTTTCTGTTCATCTTTGTCAAGAACCCAAGCAAACAGCAGCTTCTGAATTATGTAATATCAAATGTAACTCAAACTTAAAAACAACCAAAAAACCCTCAAAATATCACAAAAAAAAAAAACAAACCACAAAACAAGCCACAAAATAAAGTAACACAGATTTCACTGTCCTTGGGGGAAAACAAAGTTACAGGTATAAAGTGATTGTCACTCAGAACACCTAACTATCCATGGTGCTCTTCCAGCACACACACTGCAGCTGAATTATCACAAATGAGGACATCACCAGGTTTTTGAATTCTTCCTTCCAAGTAATTTGAAGAGACTAGAAAAAGAACTTATTTAGGTACAGAGATTTCTTTAACTGGCACACTGAAAACCATCAATTTCATCAACTCGTTGCCCTCTTGTCTCCCCCTTAAAAAGAAATTTACTTCTATTTTGTAAAGAAGATTGTCACGTCCTGAGCTTTCAGGACGATGACTTAGATTCACCAATTCCCAGGCCGAGATTAAGGTGAATCACACCAAAGATCCTAACACTAATCTTATTTATTAATCAGCAAAGAACTAACAATGATGTGTTTCAGTCGTCCACTTAGCGCAACCAACATGTCTCATGACAAAGAGCTACTAGCAAGCAAAAGAACCAGCCTTGCCATAGATAACCTTCTGCTAAGACTTAAAAGAGAAAGAAAGCAATAGAAAAGGAAAGACCACCACCCTTGGAACCAGTAATGACCACGATCCACACATCAATCTTCTTGTGGTGGGTGAAAAGCGCGCTTAACTGCCCGTGGTTCTCGTCTTCATACAGTGAATTTCCCACCACATACCAGGAACGGGGCTGGGGGATGGTGAGGACTTCTGAGGAGGGTCATCCCTCTCTCTCCCATCTTCTTGCAGTCACAACTCCAAGCCCTGCCTGCTCTCACAGCTCCACTGGTGCAGGGCTGGGGCAGGGGGCTCAGGAAGATGCAGAGTCACCGCTGCACCAACACGGGCAGGCGCCAGGCAGGCAGTTGCTGCCTATTTAGGGTCCAGATAGTCTGAGACAATCATTTAGCAATCCCTCACAAAGATTTCTCTCACTATACCTATCTTTACATCAGAACATGAGGGAAAAAACCCCAAACTGGTGTTTTGCCCTTTGTTCACAGGGAGAGAAATATTTTTCTCCAATCACCTGCTGACTGAAATTCTGAGAGCTTACTTGTTCACAGAAGAAAAATAAAGAAATAAAATATATAGCCAATAAGAGCATTATAATTTGCTAACATTATAATTCGTCAATAGAAGCTTTATGTCAATCAGTAACCCTCTGCTACTTCATATGAACAGGTCTGGTGGGAAAGGCTTTGATCCACCCTGGCACCTGAAGCTGAGAGAAATATCAAAGTCACTCTACCACAGAGATGAAAGTGAACATTCGTCTGTAACATAACAAATAGAAATAGATGAGCAAGAAAACAAGACATAGAGCTAAGTGCTTTCCCATATCTAGTATACATATGCCAACTAACTGGTGGCATTATGTTCAACAGAAAAAAAAAGGGAGTCTTTGTATTATAATAGCCCTTTACAGGTTCAGAACTAAGATGACAGTTGGAGGAGGCATGGTTCTACGTTTTATCTTGAGAGTGTAGAAAGGCCAACGAGCTGATACTGTATTCATTTCTGTTCTGAAAATGTTAGTCTTGGTCTTAAGTTAACGTGGTTCATTGCAGTTATTGCAGTTGGTATTGCAAAAGTCATTCTAAAGGAGTGACTATATTGCTTTCCCTGTGCATGTGATCTTTGTTTTTGACAAGGTCAGGGAGATACGAGAGAATTTATGTGACTCACGAACTACAAATAAGTTAGTAAAAACTTTAAAAATGTCATTTCAGTGGTAGGAAATGCTAGTTTTTCTGGCAAATGGAAAAGATGGTTATGGATATCACAATAACAGTGAGTCTTCAGATACTGTAGACAATATCTTCTGGTTATACCTGCTGCCTCCTGCACATAAGGTTGGCTATGCAAGTCTGTGCCTTAAGACTTGTGATGCTCCTGTGTTAGAGTACAAAGTGATTAAAACCACAATTCTGCTTCACATCCCATGATGCCAGGCACTCCAAACACAGTAGTTTATGAAAACTCATATCTTTTCTTAGGTCTTCAAGCAAGTATCTATGAGACTCAAAATAAACATAACTGGCCAGCAACTTCCTAGGAAAACAGGAGTGACAGGAGAATCTATGGAGCTGGAAGTAATTTTGTGTCAGCATGGGCCACAGAACATGATATGCCATTGTAGATGATCACAAAGACAAGGCTGACCAAAATATTACATATCTCACTGAAATTGTTAGAAAAAATACATATTCACAAGACAGCCTGCAGACACTGCTTCCGTTCCACCCTCATTGTAAACAGGATGTGTTAAGCAGTAACTGACTTGTTCTAAATGAAGGAAACACTCACTTGGCAAGTTAACCTGGTAAAACTTGAGTTATCACATTCCTGAGGATGCATCAAGATCAAGCTGGAAGGCCCAACTGAAACAATAAAAAGTAGGGGATACAAATCTAAAATACTCATTTTTTCATAGCTCAGGACAATTTTGGAACTGAATGCTGTGAAAGCAGCTTGCATGCATTCATATACACGCTATAGAATATGATCTAAGCAGGAAAATTAAACCGCATATGTGAAGTAAAAAGGAGATTTTCCATCCTACTTGATAAGGAAAACATGGAGTCTTGGAATAGGTTTAATCAAAGTGAAGAGACAGCTTTCTGACTTAACTTGTATATTTCTTGCACTGTAAAATAGGAAAACAGTCATCAGTGTCCACTGCAGAGTTCTATTCTGGAGAAAATATTCCAAAATTAAGAACACAGCAGCAACAGAAAAGAATTAAACCTTAGTCTTCAGGGGAATAGTCTTCCCCATCATCTTTAGCAACTTCCTACATAATCCTTACTTAATACCTTTTATCTCCATTCTAGAGTATATCAGGTTTTTCCGTGCTGAAGTCTGAGAGATGTGGGCTTTAGGGCAACTGTTAATCATAGATAAGGTCCTGAACAGACAGAAAGCAGTAATAATTAGTAATCACAGAATCACTCAATGGTTGAGAACACTCAACCTAACCTTTCCTGTTCAGAGCATGGTCAGCAAGAGAAAATTCCAGTCTAGTTTTTAATATCTCCAGGGGAGACTCCACAGTCTCCCTGAGTTGCCTGTTTCAGTGTTTCACCATTCTCATGATTTTTCTTGTTCCTGTCTTCTTGTTCCTGTATTTCAACCTGAGCCTATTGTCTCTTCTATTTTCAATAGCACCATTAAGAGTCTGAATCCATCTTATTTTTTGTTCCCTGACCACATTCAGGTATTTATGCACATTCAAAAGATCCCCCCTGAGCCTTCTCTTCTCCAGGCTAAACAGTACTAGACCTCTCAGCCTTTCCTTATGCATCAGAGGTGCCAGTCCCTTCATCATCTTTCTGGTCCTTTGACAGTATGTCCCTCTCTATCTTTGTCTCATGTTAGGGTTGGGCCAGACAATAAACACTGACAGATATTCTCTAACTCCCTCTCCCTCCCCAAACGGAAAAAGGGAATGAGGCAGAGACTTATGGATTGGAAAAAACCAACCAACCAAACAAACAAACAAAAAAACTAAACCAGCTTTAATAAATAAGAGAAAAATAAAAATAGTGAACTATGTACATACATACAAAACCAACATCAAACCCAACTCCCCCCCCCTGCTCCGACAGCAATCCCCACTGATGCTGCAGAGCAGGTGGCACTGGGGAAGCCCCAGGCTCAGTGGCAGAGGGGAACTGGACACAGGAGCTGGATTCAGGAATTCAAGATCAGGATCAAAAGCAGGAGATCAGATGGAGCCCTCCCTAGATGCCGGTCATTAAAGAGCAGGAGAAAGAGGAAGAAGACTGTCGCGGGTTAGGGCTGGGCCAGCCACTAATGCGGACAGACACTCTCTAACCCCCTCTTCCCCCCCCCAAAACGGGAAGAGAAAAGGGAATGAGGCAGAGAGACTTACGGGTGAGAGAAGAAAAAAAACTAAAACAGCTTTAATGAAAATAACAGGAATAATGGTAAAAAGATAAAAGTAAAGAACTATATACAACTATAGATAGTAGCCCGATATCAAACCCGACTCCCTCCCCCAATAGAAATCACCACTGGTGCTGCAGAGCAGGAGGCACTGGGGGAACCCCAGGCCCAGCGGCGGCAGGAGCTGGATACAGGGAGCTGGATTCGGGAACTCAGGATCTGGATCAAAATCAGGAGGTCAGATGGAGTCCTCTCTGGACACCGGCTGTTGCAGGAAAAGGGCGAACAAAAGGGCAAAAAGGGTCAAAAAAAGGGGCTGAAAAAGGGACGAAAAAGGGCCGAAACACTCGTGATCACTCAATTTATACTAGATATGACGTATATGGGATGGAATACTTTCGTTGGTCACCTGTCCTGTCTATTACCCTTGGAGGTGCCACCTTTTACTTCCTTGTGCCCCCCTCTTACTACCCAGCACCCCCAGCGTGGCACACAAGAGCCAGCAGTGACCTTGGTCACTATAGGAATAAGTATAAGCAAGAGCCTTTCTGCATCCCAGTCCCAGGCAGTGACTGTAAACATCAGGTGTTATCACTGCCAGTAGCACACACTGTCTGCAAAAACATGCTGCTGACTTCAGAACGTGCAACCTTTTAGAAGACACTAAACTGGAAAGTAAAAATCACTAAACAGGACTGGGTTTTTAGCTAAACCCAGGACAAAGACCTAAACCCTTGTGATTCTTCCGTTTTATACTGAATATGAAGTATATGGAATGGAATACTATTGTTGATTACCTGTCCTGTCTGTAACTCCCTGGAGGTGCAACCTTTTACTTCCTTGTGACCCCTCTTACTTCCCAGCACCCCCAGCGTGGCACACAAGAGCCAGCAGTGGTCTGGGTCACTATGGGAATAAGTACCAGCAAGAGCCTTTCTGCATCCCAGTCCCAGGTAGTGACTGTAAACATCAGGTGTTATCACTGCCAGGAGCACACACTGTCTGCAAAAACATGCTGCTAACTTCAAAAAGTCTCTTGGAAGAGACTGAGCTGAGAAGCAAAAATCACTGAACAGAACTGATTCTGTTTAGCTCAAACCAAGACAGTCTTATACTGGGGAGTCCAGAATTGGACCCAACACTCCAAACATGTCTCACCGGTGCTCAGTAGAGAGGAAGGATCACGTTCTCCAACCTATTGAAAATGCTTTTCCTCATGCAGCCCAGGAAGCTGTTGACTTTTTCTGCTGCAAGCCCACAGAGCTGGATCATGGGCAACTTGCTGGCCACAAGGGGCCTCAGGTATTCCTGAGACAGTCAGTCTCCAGCCTTGGTGCATGGGGTCATTTCTTCCCACGTTCAGAAGGTCATGACATTTCTCTTTGTTGAACTTCATGAGATTCTTGTTTGCCCATTTCTCCAGTCTGTCATGGTTCCTCTGGACAGAAGCACAACCATCTGTCATATCAAACAATATTCCTAGTTCTGTAATGCAATCCACATTTTCTTCTTCCCCCCATTTCCTTATTCATTTCCGGATAGGGGAAGAACTTCTCCAGAATGCCTGAAGAGCATTGCTACTTAGGAGAGATGAAGGTTTCTTTTCATCTGCCTATAAAATAATGAAGACCTTTGTCTTCAGTTACAAAATATTTTTGTTGGAATAGCCTGGATATCTATCCACTATCTTTGCTGGGAGGAAGAAATACATGACTCTTGGGATAATATAAAAAAATCTTTTAGATAAAGACTCCATCATGGCCTTCAGTGACTGAGAAGTTTAACTGCAATGTATGTCATAGACTTCAAGCTACTCTTCTATGATTTTTTATTCCCCAGCAAGCATGCCATTTCAGAGACAGGAATAGATATTATATTCCAGTTTGTAAATTGCTGCATCATATCATCCAGACATAGGATGAAGAAGTAACTTTAATTAAGACTGTACTGAGTGAATGCTCAGTTCCTACACCAGGAAAATCTTCTCCCAACAAAGTATGTTATTGGAGAAGAAATGTACGCTCTACTTTGTCATCTCAAAATACTGCTTATCAGGCAGAGACCTATGATTTGAAAAGGCTCTGGACTATTTGCAGTCTCTAAATAGGACAAGATTCAGAGCAACATGCAGTTAAGACAGAAGCTACCTGATAGCTATAGCTAGGTGTCATTCTTTGATTAAATAACAGTTTTATTGCATTACACCAGTGCAAGTAACCTAAAAGTGCACTTCTGATTAAAATTTCGACTCCATCCAGCCTTCTCTTGCTGTTTGTGGAGTTTCCATGTTCAATAGCTCTCGGAGTTTCAGTTTTTCACTCAGTCTTAAATTTTTTTTTCCATTTTCAGTTATAAATTTCTGTTTTTTCAATACTCATTTTCATTTCAGTCAGTGCAAGTAGATCGAAAAACCTAAGTGAAATGGAATCAGTTGAATCTGATCCCATCAATCTATGACTCTTCACCAAGAGGTACTGGAAATAAAGGAAGTCTTTGTCTTACTTCTATTGATTGTCTATCATATGGTGCACATTGCCATCATTAAAAAAGAGATTTTAGTCTTGTCCTCTCAAGAGTCACTTTTCAAATCATATTCCTTTCATTGGGCTTACATGGCAAGGTTTTAGTAGTGGGAGCTACAGGGGTGGTTTCTGTGAAACCTGCCAGAAGCTTCCCCTATGTCTGATAGAGCCAGTGCCTAAGGTAGACTCACCACTGGCCAAGGCTGAGCCCATTGGCATTCATGGTGGCACCTCTGCGATAACATGTTTAAGGAAGTGAAAATATTACTGCCCAACTGGGTGATTGCAGCCTAAGAAAGGAGAATATGTGAGACAAACAGCCCTGAAGACACTCAGGTCAATGAAGAAGGAGGGTGAAGCGGTGCTCCCAGGCGCTGGAGTAGCAATTCCCCTGCAGCCCATGGTGAAGATGATGGTGAGGAAGGCTTCCCCTCTGCAGCCAATGGATGTTAATGGTGGAGCAGATGCCCATCTGCAGCCCATGGATAACACCACGCCAGAGCAGGTCGATGTGTGAAGGAGACTCTGAACTGGTGGGAAGCCCATGCTGGGGAAGGTTCCTGGTGAGACCTGTAGACCCATGGAGAGAGGAGTCCATACTGGAGCAGGTTTGCTGGAAAGACTTGTGACCCAGTGGGAGATCCATGTTGGAGCAGACTTTGCCCTGTGTAAAGGACTCATCTTGGAGCAGTTCACAAAGAACTGTAGCCTGTGGGAAGGACTCATGTTGTTGAAGGTTGTGGAGGACAGTTTCCAACATTAACTAACCTATGAATTCTGTGGGGAGATCCCCATGCTGAAGCAGGAGAAGAGTGTGAGGAATCCTCCCCCTGAGGAAGAGGGAGTGACAAAGACAATGTGTGACCACAAGCCCCATTCTCCATCACCCCGTGTCTCTCAGAGGGGAGGAGGTAGGGAAAAGTGGGAGTAAAGTTAAGCCTGGGAAAATAAGAGAGGGGTGGGGGAAAAGTGATTTAGAATTCAGTTTTTATTTTCTTATTATCCTGCTCTGGTAGGATGGGTTGAGTCTGTTCCAAGTTGAGTCTGTTTTGCCCACAAGAGTAACTGTTGAGTGATCCCCCAGTCCTTATCTTGATCCACAAGTCTTTTATTATATTTCTTTTGTTATATTTTCTTCCATTTTTCAAACTGAGGAGAGTAGTGATAAAGTGACTTCAGTGGGCACCAGGATCAATCCAACACATTCCTGCAGACTAATGTTGGCCCAGATTTTAAATATTAGTTATCTACACTAATCTGGTAAAAATCATTTAATGCTCAAACAAAGCTTCCTGTGTTTCAGTTTGTGTCCGTTGCCTCTGGGCTTGTCGCTGAAAAGAGCCTGGATCCATCCTCATTGCATTCCTTTACACAGTTACTTATACACATTGATAAATGGTACTCGAGCCTTGTCTTCTTCAGCCTAAACAGTCCCAGCTTCCTCAGTCTCCCCTCATACATCATATGCTCCAGTGCCTTCATCACCCTTTTTCCCTTTTGCTGGACTCTTTCCAGTTGCTCCAAATCTTTGGGAAACCTGGAAGTAGACACACCACTGCAACTGTGACCTCATCAGTGCTTAGAGGAGGGGAAGTATCATCTCCCTCAACCTTCTGGCAACACTCCTCCTAATGCAGCCCATCATGCCATTAGCCTTCTTTGCAACAAAGACACATTTTTGATTCATGTTCAAGTTGTCCAGCAGGATCCTCAGGTTCTTTTCTGCCAACTTGTTTTCCAGATGAGTAGCTCCAGCATATACTGGTGCCTTGGGCTGTTTCTCCCCAGGCACAAGAATTTGCACTTCCCGTTATCGAACTTCATAAGACTGCTGTCAATCCATTTCAAATCATCAAGCTTTCTTCTACAGAAATTGAAGAGAAACTACCACCACCAGAGAGTGTGGAAGTATATTTAAGATGATAAGCATCATCTTTTGTACACATCAGTTTCTTTCTGTTCACTGAAGTAGGGGATCTATCTATAGCAATATCTAAAGTTGGTCAAATGAATTACAACCTGAAGTTGCCTATTTATATCCATAATAAAGCAACTAAAATGGGGACCTGTAGAAAAATTTGGATATAGATATTACACTGTATCAACCTTTTGTTAGACACTACATTTGGCCATACGAATCCTACCACAGATGAATTCCTAGTTGAATGTGACTAGGAATATCTCTGGGACACCATTTTTGACGTAATTGTCTAGCTAAGGAAACAGTAATGGGATTTACAGTATCATGGAGCCTAAAGAATTGTCATGCCCCATGAATGTGAATGAGCCATGACTCCAGGGTGACCCCACTATGGGCAGTGTCCCCACATCATTTGTACTTGATCTGAGAATAGTGGGTAGAGCAAAGGTGTTAACAGCAGGAAATTTTGATAGTCCTTTACAGAACAAGTGGTGCACCAGAACCAGGTGTTCCCTCAAAACCAAAAAGAGACTGGGACAGAGAAAGATTTGAGGACAAGGCTACAGTGTATATCCCAAGGGTCCATCTGGGAGGTACAGTACAAGACAGATAGACCTACTCCATAAGTCATCCAGTGACAGAAGTCACAACCCTGAACTGAAAAGACTCCTGTACCCATGGAAAAAGAGTATCGGATGGGGTCCCATGTGAGGCCGCTCAGGGCTATTATGGCCTTATACAAAGTCAAGGGGGGGGGAAATAAAGTAATTACCATGTCATCAAATGTTTTAGACTTTTTTACAAAGGAAAATGTAGAATTAACATGAGTTCACAATTGCAATGGTTTGGTGGCAAAAATGCACTTGTGTTACACTCATTTGGAAAAAGCATCTAGTCATATAAATTTTTTTCCAGTCTAAACACAAATCTAAATTCTTAACTCTAAAATTCATTTTCCTGAATCACCTAAGTGGAGATAGAAAAAGATAGAATCCAATGTATCACATAATTTTTCATGTGACAAGTTTAATTAACTAACACAAATATTGCAATTTATTAGCACTTTTAATAATGTGACCTTCAACTGTGCCTCAGGGAAAAACAAACACTATAGACAAAGACATTTGTTCTAAACTGACAACACTAATGAAATATTTTCTGTGTAGGATGTAGATACATGTATTTTGAAAAGAATTATATAAGGTTTTTATTTGGGAAAGTTTTATAGACAATACATTGTTCTTATATTGTGACTAAGAAAAAATCATATTTGACATTTATAATTCTGTTGCATTGCAAAGGAGGGGGGAATAAAGCAGTAGACCAAGCTTTCTATACATACATGATGATAAACAACAGTACTTTGCACTTACATGTTATTTTTCATTCTTAAGATGTCAAAACTCTTTATATAAAAAAATAATCTTATTTAATGGATTGAAATCCAAGGATATCTGAGGCAGAAAGACAGAATTACACAAAGTCACACAGATGTTTATGGGAAATTCTGTGAGATCAACAGAATGAGAGAAGATGGATCTTATGCTAACCATGTCCTAGTTAGAATGCAACCTCACAGTATGAAAACAACAGAAATTTGCTAATCTTTTCCAGTACTCCTCAGAGGTGAAGCTGTTAACTGTAGTTTAGTTCTAAAGTCTAGTACTGGCTGTAACATGGCATCCTAAAGTTCATGTTTGTTTCACTAAAGGAAAAGTTGGAACTGGCAATTTTCATATTTTATTTTAATGTTCAATTAATGAGAAACATTAAAGGGAGTCAAATTCTGTTCATATAGCATTTAATTTTTCATTCTTGTTTAACAGTATTTAGATAAGCACACTTATAGCCTCTTTGGAAGGAAATCACGTGATGACCAAAAAGGTGTTTTGTTTCGCCAGGACTTTTCTGCACAGTAGTACATACTGGGTGAAACGAAATGTCACAAAAAAGCTCAGGAGGAAATCATAGCAAGGAAGTACACAAACACCCACAGTAATGCTTCAGTGGAAGTATAGTTGTCAGCCAACTGCCATCATATCTTGGACAGTGCAAAGGAAAATGTACTGAAAGTATGGAGAAAGTCGAAGATCACATGCCCAGCTATACTAAGACCTTGGACACCCTCTCTTCTTTTCTTTTCTTCACTTAGGAATGCATTTTGAGGAATGGCAGTGGAAGTAGTTCCAACATGGTTCCAGCTCCTCCTTCCACAGTTATGACTCCAGGAACCTTACTGGTTCCTACCCTAACAACAGAGAATATTATTGATGAATACCTTGTATTCGAAGAGGACTATGCTATGAGAAATGTTGTCTGTTCAACAGACAGCAGCACTGAGTACCTTACTATATCAAATAATCCACTCATGTGTAGCATTTTTTCCAAGGACAAACAATGCCAGCAATTAGAATAAGTGTAAGCAGTCAGGTGAACCCATGTTTAGAGATAAAATAACACGATGCACACTTTGGGATGTTTACTCTGAAGATTACAATCTCAGAAAGTCATAATATAACTAAAAGTGCTGAACTATGTATGTACATTAGATGTACAAGGCTGGACTTGATCCAGGAAATTAGCCCTACCAAAGTAAGTAAGTCAAACACGGTGAATCACTAAAACAAACAATACAGTGTTGAACCATACCACTCAAAAGAGAGAACAGATGACTAAGGCAACTTGTAGAGGAATTTCTTGTGGAGCAGAGGCGCGGTATAACTTTAAAAACGTGGACAACCCAGCTTAGGCCTAAACAGAGGCTCTGTCCTTGAAGCTGCCTTGGAACACGGGGAGGAGGAGGTTTTATCTGTTTTGTGAGAGCTTTGCGAGATGCTTGGCTGGAGGTGCTGGGCCCGGGGGGAGAAGGGGGGGCGAGAACCGCTTGCATAGTGGAATGGCACTACCCAATAAAACGCTGGCGCGTGTAAACCTGTAACTGACCAACTCTGTTAAGGGGCAGGCACGGGGACACTGCTGAACTGTATATATTGAGCTGTCCGGAGCAATAAAGGGAGGACGATCTGTAGCCATATTGGTGAGATGATCGTTAACTTGGCCGGCTCTCCGAAGGGACCCTCTTCATCTGGCGCCTGAACAAGGGACCCTCTATGGACGCTTAAATGCGGATTGCTTAAATGTGGGAAGACTCCGAAGCATCGGACGTGAGCCGATTTGGGAGCCGGAGAGCTGGAGGCAGGAGAGTTCCGAGTGTGACCAAAAGGGCACCGGAGACCAGAGCTTGAGCAGCTGATCAAGCCCCTGCCAAGGTAAGACCGCGATGGAAACGGACGCGGCAACTCGCCTCCTTAGTATACTCTCTAAGAGAGGAGGAAAAGTAAAGGAGCGAGACGTATTAGCCCCATGGGCTCGGAAACGGGAGAAAATGAACGACCCGCCATTAATCTTTAGTTCCACGGAATGGCGTGAAGTAGGAGACTTTTTGTGGGACTGTACTCCAGAGGGAGGAACAGAAGGAAAGGAAGTGAAAGAACTAGGAACGGTTTGGAAAACCGTAATACGCACTCTAGAAATCATGCAAGCAGAAAAGAAAGTTGCTGCGGCAGCGATCGAAGCGTTGGGGGGAGGGCAGGAAAGGAAAAAGGCAAAGGAAGAAACTCCCTGCTCGTCCCGACTGGGTGGAAGAAAAAGAAAAAAAAAAAAAAAAAAAAGGAGAAACTGCACTGCGTTGCAGAATTAAGACTTTCGTCCTTGAGCTGAGCTCTTTTCTAAACAAGTGCATAACTCTTGCTTGTTAATTATGAAAAGAGACCCTGACCAGCCAGGTACAGCTCATGTTGAGAGCTTGTCCGTGAGAATGAAGATAAGACGCTTCTTGTACACCAGATGTGCATGGGAGTGAACGGGAGAGTATGATCAAAACAGACCTGGGAAATTCTGCTCTCCCTGTGTGATAACAGCGTGATCGAAGTAATACTTGAGCTAATAAGAAAAAAAAAAAAAAAAAAAAAAAAAAGAGAGAGAGGGGGAAGAAGGAAGATCAGGATGAACCCCTGAAAGAGATCCTGAACAAACTCGCTGAATTATCAACTGGACAGTGAGAAATAGAAGAAACCCTTAAACCAGTTCAGCTCCCCCACTACCATCAGCTCCCTCACTCAAGCCTGATTTTCAAGCTTGAACCATAAAGGATCCTTTGCAACAGCGATGGAGCGGTGTCATCAGAGACATTATAATAGAGGGAGATTGGGAAGCAGCCAGTTCGATTGAGTGTCCTGTTATTATTAATAACGGACAAGGGACTTGAGAACCGCATGATCCTGCATGATGTGGCTGTGCAGCATCCTGTCACTTCAACAGCGCAGCAGCAACACGACCATGCACTGGGCCTGCCTGTTGAATCCCTTTGTTTCGCCCAGTGACGTGATGGGACCCTGAGGTACCGATTACCAACGATGATATGGATTGGACTGGCAGAAGATGCTTACAGCTGATGGTAGAGCAATTGTGGGAAAATGTGACTGTTCTCAATGTTACCTGTTGTATTAATATGTATCCTCTTTGTGTGACTAACAATGAAGCTTATACTGGTTGTGTAATCAAAGCCACATAGTAGGTGTTAAGGTTTATGTACTAACCAGCAGAGTGATCTTTCTTTAGCTAAAAGCAAGGCAGGGAAACCAGCTGCCTTTTGCTTTGTTAGAAGTGTGTGATTAAGGATCAAAGTATGATTTAGGGCGATGGGTGTGAGAACTTTGACAGGATGAATTAAGAGTTTAGTTAAGGCATTTTTGGTTATTGCAGTTTTAATTGTTATAGGCTTACTTATGTTTAGTTGTTTGATAAGTATAATCAAGAAAATGATAAGCAAGCTAGCGGATGAAGCCTGGGTTGTCCAAAAAGAAAAAGGGGGATATGTAGAGGAATTTCTTGTGGAGCAGAGGCGCGGTATAACTTTAAAAACGTGGACAACCCAGCTTAGGCCTAAACAGAGGCTCTGTCCTTGAAGCTGCCTTGGAACACGGGGAGGAGGAGGTTTTATCTGTTTTGTGAGAGCTTTGCGAGATGCTTGGCTGGAGGTGCTGGGCCCGGGGGGAGAAGGGGGGGCGAGAACCGCTTGCATAGTGGAATGGCACTACCCAATAAAACGCTGGCGCGTGTAAACCTGTAACTGACCAACTCTGTTAAGGGGCAGGCGCGGGGACACTGCTGAACTGTATATATTGAGCTGTCCGGAGCAATAAAGGGAGGACGATCTGTAGCCATATTGGTGTGATGGTCGTTGACTTGGCCGGCTCTCCGAAGGACCCTCTTCAGCAACTAGCTGTGATTTCATTCTCTTGCTCCGGATATTGTTTTACTGCTTTGATTTTGTAGTAAAAATTAAGTTTGAAATATTGTCCTTGGGTGTTTTGATTTAATTTAATGTAGCAAGCCGAAGCCTCATTTAGCTGTGAAAGTAGCAAAGTTTCTCTAGAGGGTGATAATCACTATATCAAATAAATGGATTTGGATTATTATTTGCAAACTTTACCAGATATTTTGTAGATTTAGTGTTATATACAGTGGATATAATTCATTATAGTTTCAACAATTTTTGACATATAACTCCTTTTCCATTTCTATCAAGAAATGGTTAAGTTTTTCTCTGACCTGTTTGATACGAGCAGCATTGATGTCCTTGTGTATTGTGTGCCATTCATAAAAACCTCATGTGAAGGCTAAAGAGTACAGTTCATGTTCTTTTCACTTTGGATAAGCATCCAGATGCT
This sequence comes from Trogon surrucura, assembly GCA_020746105.1. NCBI lineage: Eukaryota > Metazoa > Chordata > Aves > Trogoniformes > Trogonidae > Trogon > Trogon surrucura. The sequence continues at coordinate 39,061,008 of CM036617.1, forward strand.
TATGTGGGGTTTATCCAGGCTTGTCTGGTCAGGAAATCAGCCAGAGAATCTTAAAACAATGTGTGCACTTATGCAATTTCCAGATTTGCTGGTGAAGTATTAAGGTCTAGAGGAAGTTATTAAGTAAGATGAATTGCAGAAGTTAGCCAAGATTTCTTTGATTTTCCAGTTTAGTTTAAATTAATTATTTGTTTTTCTCCAGATTTCAACAGGAAGTTTAAACTTTCCCGAATTTCATGAAGAATGAAAAAAAAAATGTTAGGTAACACGAATTACTTCAAGAAAACTTTTTCTAAATTTATGAACTAAATTTTCTTCTCTTTGCAAATTAAATTCAAATCTTGACAGAGTTTCTTGTATTTTTGCCTTGCAAATATGACAGCAATTACATTAAACCCCATAAATTTTCATATATTTTACATATTCCATTGGCCTTAATCACTGACATAACAAAAAGAAGAAAAAATCCTAAAGATATTTCTTAAAATTTTACATTAGGGTTAGGTAAATTTACATACATCTGAGTTGAAGTCTTTGCTGATTATGCAGATATTTTCTGCAGCTTTCTCCTATCCCTTACATTATATTGTACATGACATCCCTAGAAAATATAAGACCAGGTTAATTTATCTAAACCAGGTCAAATTATAATAAAATCTGAACAAAATGGTTCTTTGGCTATTTCTGTAATTTTCTTGATAATCTCCTGTGTAGATCAGTAAAAAGATCCCTGTAATAATAAAAATAATTAAAAATTACATTTAAAGCAAAGATATAAGTCCACAGGACATTCACAGATGTTCCCAGAGCCATGAGATTCTTGGTGCTTATGAGCACATCAGAGGTGGTTAGCAATTTAAGTGTGGTACCCTCACAGAACTGTGTTTTCAGTAGTTCTGTCATTAAAGCAATCAGAAGTCATCCCTGCCATTATTTGTGAAAGAAGCAGAGAATGAAGGGAACACTAGAAAGTGATGTAGCATACTTTATGTCTTATTTTTTTGATCCTATTTTGGTTTTCCCCATTGATGATCTTCCATGTAAAAAGTAATAGTACCTGATTTGACATTGAAAAAATTACACCAAACATACTGAAGAACAACCAACCACCAAAAAAACCCCAAACTTTTCATTTCTTTGAATGAACAGGTGATTTTGAGACTACACTCTTTCTTCACGTCTCAGCTTATTTTCCAGAACTGGTTGGGATAGAGTTAATTTTCTTTGCAACAGCCCAGTCGATGCTGGTTTGAATTTGTGACCAAAGCAGTGTTCATAAAACATCAGTGGTTTGGCTACAGCTGAGCAGCATCAGTACAACATCAAGGCTTTTTCTCTTTGCCATCCTGCCCTCATAGTGAGTAGGCTGAGGGGGGGGTGAGAATTTAGGAGGGGACAAAACCTGGACAGATGACCCAAATTGACCAGAGGAATATTCCATGACATAGAGCATTATGGTCAGTGACAAAAGCTGGGAGAGATTTTTTGGGGGGATTTTAATCATTGCACAGAGACTGGACTGGCTTTGGTCTACATGTGGGAGGTGGTGAGTGACCACCTTTGCATCATGGTTGGTTTGTGGTTGGTTTTTTTTCCCCCTTCCTTCCTCTTACCTTTGCTTATGAAATTGTCTTTATCTCAACCTCTAAGTTTCTCATTTTTTTTTCTGTTCCTATTGTCTTCCTCATCCCACTGGGGACAAGGAATAAGCAGGCAGCTGTGTGGTGCCTAGCTGCTGAACAGGGTCAGTCCACCACAACTGGCATTAGAGGTTTTTTAATTGTCTTTGCATTAAAGAAGGCATTTCTTACTATCTTACCCTGTGCATTGATCTATGCTCAGTGGCTCTTTCATTTCCAGTCCCAAGTTTTATCATCAGTTTTATCCCTAGTGCATGCTGAAATTTGATACTAAATTCAGCACATCCAGCAATTTTGAGATCTGCCAAAAATGTCAGGAAACAGAGATTACAAGGATTAATCTAATCTTACAATTCTATTGCCTTAGTCCAGGAATATTGCAAACCTCATTCATGTGTGGTTTTCTGAGTGAAGTGCTTTTGCTGTAGAGTCAGTAACTTAATAGAAGAGGCATCACCAATCAGGAAAAATACTCCAGAAAAAAATGCCATGCACAACTTATATGATAACAAACATAAATGACAGTTTAGCCTTTCACTTGAGACAAATTTTGTCTTTCATTTAAAGAAGTACTACAGAGTGCTGGTTTGTCTCAAAATCTCTTCTCATAAAAGCCACTGGATTTCAGATGAGGGCAAGAGAACACAGGCACACAGAGATAGAGAATAGTTGGATAAAGGCTAGCAGAGATGCAGGAGAATGATAGGATAAAAAAGATATAAATTCACTTTTTCCTAATAGCTTTTTCCATAGGTGATGAAAGAAAAAATGTCTGCATAGCACTATGAGAAATGTACATTTTTTAAAAAATGAGAGCAAGGTAGAATTTAGGACTGTAAACCCAAATGTGTGATTCCCCAGAACCTGTCCAAGCTACAGGTACTTTCAGATTGACTGCTGTGCATTCAGGCATTGTCATCCTGGCCTCTACACCTGACTGAGTCTAGATGGAACCTTAAACTGGGTGATCATTTTCCTAAATCTGGGCTTAAGCTTGTAGGCATGTACAAAAATGTATAATACACACCTGCCACGATCCATGTAAAACACTGGCCACACATATACATCCATTTTCATTAAGAACAGAGGAAAAAAATACCCCAAACCAGAAAAAGTAGGGACATCACACTTCCACACTCTCCCTCCACATAATAGCTCTTGTCCTGGAAGGTGGTCAGGCTTTACTGTTTTCCTCACCACTCTTTGAATGAAACTATTCAACCCCTTAAAGAGAGCTCAGTGTTGATCTCTTCTCCAGAACTGTTGGTTTTCTTTTTCTTTTTTCTTTTCTTTTTTCTTTTTTCTTTTTTCTTTTTTCTTTTTTCTTTTTTCTTTTTTCTTTTTTCTTTTTTCTTTTTTCTTTTTTCTTTTTTCTTTTTTTCTTTCTCTTTCTCTTTTTTTCTTTTCCTTTTGCTTTTTTTCCTTTTTCTTTTCTTTTTTTTTTTTTTTCAGTAGTGATAGTTCTATAGAGTAGAACTCAACATGGTCACTCACCTCCTTTTCAGGGAGATCCCCAGTAACTGAGCTAGACAGCTCTCTGTCTTCTTTCCACTGTGATGAACAGTGGATTGTTTTCTAGAAAATTACAAAGAGTTGCTTTTAATAATTTAACTTTACTACTCAATTTTGTGGTTAGAGCATCCCTTTGGAAAATGGTGTTTATGGATGTTAATGAGGGAAGGATTTCAGGGAGACTCTTTCTTTAAGTCTGCATACATTTTTTTGGTAAAAAAACTCAAAACCCCAAAGCCAACAGATGCCATCACTATTTTTGTTTAAAGTGAGAACTCTATCTTCAAAGTAGGTTATTTTCTCATAAAACAGTTTGAGGTTTGAAAACTCTAACAAAGGTGCCCTAGGTCTCCTGAGTTAAGCATCTATACTCTGAAAAGGCATGAAATGCAACACTGAACCTTGAACCTGTGGTGGAACAAAGTGACTTACAGATGAATTTCAGGTAATCTCAAGACTGTTAACCCCCTTTCCGAAACACTTCTCCTTACAGGCTTCATAGGGAAACTTCGAAGCTCAGGATGGGACATACAGTCAAGGATGAGGCACAAAATAGTAAGGCTTAGCAATGTTAAGAAATAAAACAAGGATATTCCTTCAGATACCTAGATCTTTCTTCATCAAAGTCACCTCTGGAAAACAGTATACACGCCTTCAAGTCAGTACTTGTACACAGGAATAAAAACACATAATAAATTAACATTTTTAAAAGCATGTGACAGCAGAAAATGAAGAGGTGGAAACAAATAATGAAAAGCAGATAAATGGCACCAAAGCACTCACTACAGTTGTAACTATCAATGGTAGTATATTGTTTGCCTTTTCTCTTCCTGTGCTGTACGTAATCCTTTAGGAGACAGTGCTCTTCTTAGCACATGTGAAAAAGTGTAAATTGAGTATGTGTGCGGGGAGAGAGAATGGAGACAGATTATGGCAAAATATCTAAACTCTCAGGGAGGGTGTTATGTACTAAGGTGAAGGGAAGTCTCATCATGGTGAAGCTGTTATAAAGCCAACCCTATGTTTAAAATATTAATACTAAGTAGTGAAAATGGGTTAAAGGCAAAACTGAGGAAACACAGAATTTAAGCAATATTCTTTAAAGATGTACCAATGTAGGGTATCTATAAAAGTGAATATTATTTTGCTCCCAAACAGTGGACCTGAGGATTGTTTGGCATGACCTTCTGTTAAAGAAATATGTTGAATAACATGAGGAAAGAGCTGTTGTAGGTTTCCACCCAAGTGCTCCATGGCCTGTAAAGATTGCTTTCTTCAGGAGTTTGAAATGTTTTCTCACTTCTAGGCAGAATTTACTCTGGAACACTACCCTGTAAGTTTCTTGAACTAGACTGCATTCTGTAAATTATGAAGAAGTGATTTTTTCATTCAAAATCTAGTTCAATCCTGTGCAGAGTTCTACTTCCTTGGAAAGTGAAAAACTGGAATGTGCATTGTCTACACAGTATTTTGAAATAAACTTCATTGGTGGCATTAAATGAATCCATTTTCAAAAGATACCCCAGAAGCTAAGGCTGCCTCTAAGGTGCAGGGGCACTTCTGAGTAAACCCAGGTGAGCTGAGACCAGCTACTTTCAAGATCAAAAAAAAATCTGAAACAGAAAAGTAGTGCAGGCACGTGTGTCTGGTGACAATTTTAACCTAGTTATCAGTTTGGACAACTGACAGTTTCAGCTTCTGAAGGGCACTAAAGCAGCCATGCACATGATGACAAAGATGCAGCCATTGAAAACAATGTAAAGTTGAAGGATAAAGAATTATTTTAGGTGTGTGACTTTTGACTCCTATGTTAAAATATCAGTTTCTTTCCTATTATCGTCTTGAAGGAAGATATGTTGCACTTTGGGAATTTCTCGTTGATTTCCTTGAGAAAATACAGAAATTTGTTTATCTCAGTAATGGAAATCGAGAACATTTAATAACTCAACTGTTAAATGTATAGAAAGTGTACTTTAGTAAAAAAAAAATAAATGAGGTATTATGATTACATCTTGTACATATTGAACTATTTTTTCTAGTTATATACCTTTGTTATCTTCCAGCCAGAAGCTTCTTTTGTGAATGCTATACCTCTAGAATTTTAAGAAATTTAAAACCTCTATTCTTTATTTTTTCCACACTTTTTTTTTCCTACTGCTTAGAATTAAGAAAAAAAATCCCAAACTAACAAATATTTTTCAATAAGGGTAGTTAAAATATTGCAGCATTTTTTGTTTAGTCAAAGAAAAAAGATTACCTAGGATGACATGGGTTAATTTTGAAGCAGAAAAAGCTACATTCTAAACCACTCTCTGAGTATATTTTACTTGTACAAATGCTCATTACCAGATGATCTGTTTAGCAACTTCATAGTAATTTCACCTATTTAAATTTAAAACTATGATTTTTGCACTGGCACGGTTGTCTCAGATCCATTATCTTAACATCCTTCATGCATTCTTAATACTTTTCATACAAGGTGATGAAATGTCAAATACAATACCTATACAGCAATGGAAAGCACAAAAAGTTCATTGTTCAAGTAGAATAATACAGTGTATTTACCACAATGAATATTCCACAGTTATGTTAGAAACTGTGTGTTGCTGATCCACTTCTACCTTCCTTAAATTTTTTAAAAAGTACTGGCATTATACAATTTCTGGAAACTGTCACTTTAAAGTAAATTTCCAAATCATGAAATCTGATTATTTAAGGAATGTACTCTCCACGTATGTCTGCATGCTTGAAAGGGCTAATGGAAATCTTCTATTAAGATCTACTTAATGTCCCCTACATTATTACTTATACAGCACTATAAGTGTATGAGACATTTGCAGATTAATAAAACAGATAAGGAGCTTTACAACTTAAGGGGAAAAGCTTTTTGACTTTGCATCTTGTCCTAGCAGCATCACCTCTGTATGAAGTCAAAGGGAAGACAGTTCCTTCATTGCCTCTGGGTAAAATTAACTTGTGCCGTTCAACTATGGGCAAAGACTCTTCCACCATTGTTGTTGGCTGAACTCTGCGGGCTGCAACTTGTGGGGCAGCATCAGTATGCACAGTCCATTTATTTTCCTTAACTGCAAAAAGGAGAGAGAAGGAAAAAGAGTAACCTTCAATGTCTTATCTCTATACCAAAGCATATATAACCTAAGGCATTTTGTCCCTTTATTTCCCCCCACCCTCATTTATCTAGAAAAAAAACCTTATAATCTTGCTTTAATTCACTTAATTGCTGATCGTTCAGAACTTCTGAAATTCTTTAAAGAATGGAATATTTTCATCTTCCCAATACAAGGACCAAGAATAAAAATATCTTTTCAATCTCAGCCAATGAATTATTCATGATGCCCTAGGCGGTGTGCTCCATATCGTGAAATAAATAACTGTATTTGATAACGTCATTATCAAAGAAAGCAGCTTTCTTGATGTGAATAGAGTATTAAAGATAGACTTATCCATGCTCTTTTCACTTTGATCCCTGTCCACAGTAGCAAGAGGAGACTCATATCTGCACCCCTGTTTTGAGCAAGTATTTCTAGTGGGAAGCTTTCAAAAAGCGATTAAAAGGGAGGAAAACTGGAGGACCTATCATGATTCTTGTTTCATCCATGCAAAGCACTACAGCCATTTCCATCAGAACAAAAAGAAAGGTACTTTATGAGTACGTAAAGTTTTCGTGATTTGATGCACCGAAAGGGTTCTCTTTTTTTGTGTAAATTTGACGGAATCAGGGCTGAATTTTCTTATGTGGGTACCACGTAGAGTGCAAAGTTTAGAATGCGAACACAAGACAGTCCACCACTTCTTACTTCAGACATATGCAGCACATGGGTAGGCCTGGCAACTGGCTTTTACTTGTCTGGTAACAGTGATGAGACGTGGATGTACTGTCGTGGAGACATAATGAAGTGCAGTAGGTGAGAAACTGATCCTTAGTCCACTGCATCAGTCACCAATCAGATAATCGGCTTTTCTTTTACAGTATTAACAAGATGATAGTTTGACTCTTTTTAACTTTCTTTTAAAATACACCAGAACTGTTTTCATTTCATGCAAAAATTTTATTTTGTTTAGAATACAGAAGTGAGAGAGTGGAGGGAAGGACATCCCTGGCTTTTTACCAATCAAAATGAGGCAAATTTCAGTAGAAAAATATGAAGGTATTTCTGAAGAAAGGGGTATATCAATCACCTGGTTAAATTCATTTAGCACTTTTTTTAGCCATAAATAAATGTACACTTCAGTCAGACAAATACTCAGACACTTCCACCTAAAAAAAATTACCTCTTTCCAAATGCAAATATATTTACAGATGAATGATAGAAAACTGGGTAGACAGAGTAACAACCTAGCTGAACAAATGTCAAAGGAATTCACAGATGGATTATAATCAAAAAAGTGGGTTTGCCTGACTCTCCATTTCCATTTTCAGTGTCTATGCTTCTTGATACTTTCAGTCTTAGGATAGGAAACAGTAATAACAAAATACCATGTGAATATATGTCATTTTTTTGTTCTCTATTTATAGAATCTCATGATCCTAAAAATATTCTCTCTGCATCCTGCTCAAGAAGACAAAAACAACTAGCAACATTCTCATTCTCTAAACTCGTATTAAAACATTTTCAGTGTTGTCCATACAGAGTGGTTGCAGGATACAAAGATTTCTTACATTCATGTAATTTGTTTGCACTAACAATGTTAGGCTCAGAAAGTTTATTTGGACTCAAAACTTCTGCGTGGAACCATGACGGCAGATGTGTAGCTGGAGTATCTGTGCAGGTGTACCTTTCCAGAAATAGGTGGTTGATTACTAAAAAGGTTAAAACTCATTGCTTGGGCAGTACCTTTAATGCCTCTAGTTTTGAAATAAACTGACATACAGCTCTGAGTAGCACAATCTGACTTTCAGATTCCCAGAGTACCTGCAAACCTGTTTCAGATCAGCAATGTCTGCTAATGCTAATCACATAATATATGCAAGAGTTAAGTATTTCTCCTTAAGTGGATAAGGTAATGCCCACAAGACTTGATCACAAAGACTCACGTGGTAAAGTGGAACTTGGAACTTAATGTTTAAATGCAGGTATTATAATCCTGGAAAAAAAATAAATCTGTACTTGTCTGACTTAAAGGTACTGATTGTGCAGTGACTTCCCTGTTATTCTGTAGTGTTAATGCATTTATCCAAAGATCACTGTTGGTAAAATACATAAACAGCTGTTTGAATAAAGTCTTGAACCAAGCACTTTTTAATCCAGGTGAACGCCCGAACCACTAAGGTAGAGCGATGCTTCTCTTCACTTTTGATATATTATTCTTCAGCTTCATGGTGTGCATTGTCACAGATCCAATGAGAATCATTAAAAAATGCCTTTTCCTAGCATAACTTGTTGATTTAGTTAAAGGATGTTGTGGTGTTAGTCACACCAAAGTGGGAAATGAAGCCAGTTCTATTCTCTCTGTGTGAATAACTTGATTGTATAAAGGATAGGGAGCTGTTGTGCCTTGAATTCTTCTATGGATCTAATCAATGTTATTAAATACTCTCCCTTTAAGTTTTTAATTGCGACTCAGTAACAATAAAGATCCAACAAATTCTGTGATTGCTTTTATTATCCTTAGCTATTAACTCCCTTTCTGCAGAGAAGAACCCAAAAAAAAGACAGGTGTCTTTACAAAAATGATGCCTGGGCAGCAGAGGAAAAAAGACATCATGGAAGGCACTTGTTGCTGACAAGAAAACAGGTTGTAATGCAGCAAGTGCTTTGGCAAGCCATGAGGACCACATGGGGTGTGTCAAAATGTACCCAGCAGAAGAATTCTGTCTGCAAGCAGTCTGTGTACAGGCAATTATATTACAGACACTGGCACCAAGGGACATAATCAACCTCAGAGGAGTGAATCAAATAGAGCTCAAGACACGTGTTGTGAAATTGCCCCAAGAAATGGGCAAGCAGCCAGTAAAGCATAAGGCAGCGTGGTCAGAAATGAGTTGTATCATGACCTAACATATGGGATGAAGAAAAATCTAAAGAAGAAAAACCTTCCCTGTCTCAAAGATTGACATGAAAGTTAAAGGTATGTTCTGTCTGTCACTTTCTCTAAGAAACTGAATATTTACACGCTTATCACAGAAAAGAAATTATTCATCTCTTGATTGAAGTCATCCTGAGAACAGAGAGCTCCATAAAATCAGGTAATGTCTGTAGTAAGAATCTAACTACTTAAACATCACAGAAAACACATGGAGAAACTTATTGAATGGTAAAAATCCTCTATTTGTTTATAGTAGCTACTTAAATTAACAGAGCTATCTCACTGTTGTAGAACTACAAGACAGTGGATACTGGTTAATTTTTCAACAAACTCAATAGTTTCAAATGAACCTTATGAAAATAAAAGGTTAAATATTACATATAAAACCTAAAGAATTCTTCAGAGATTGTAAAAATACAGGCTTTTTTTCAGGGACAACTCTGTAATTAGAGAACACTAGGGAGCCATAACTTTTCATTTGGTTTTTTTTTGTTGCTGTTTTTTTTGCCACACCTATATTATAAATTCTTAATCTGGATAGATTAATATTTTGAATGTATATCAAACTTAGATGTACAAATGTACATTTTTGGGGTTTTTTTTCCCATTTTCTTTACTGACTAATAGATAAAATACACTAAGTTTAACAGAACTAATAATATAATTATGTTCTGCTGTTTAATCAGGATAGAAAGATTTGGGAGGGAACAGCAGAAACAAAAATGTGTGGTCTCTATGTGTGGGTTTTTCTCTTAAACAGAACAGAAAACAAAAATTTACATTTGCTATACATATAGCAATAAAAAGAGGGTGACTTCCTAATTTCACAAATAGGCTAGTGTACAAACCAAAGCTGTCAGACAACTTTAATTCTGCATGCTGCGTACTGTTTGCACTGACTGAACTGTCATTTTGTAAAAAAGCAGAATTAAGAACAACATGATGGAAAAATTGTTTGCCTTTAAAGTAGCATTTTCTGTCAGGGAAATGAGGGAAGGGAAAACAGCACAACAGAACCACTCTGTCATTACGGGGAAAGTGAAAAATCCCTTAAAAATTTCAAGGCAGACAATATCAAAAGCCAGAATAGGCAGGCTGTGCAAAGACCAGCTTTGCATGCATTTCAGGCAGCAGCAGTAATATTTACACCTAGGGACACTGTGTGTGCCCCAGAAATGGAATCGCTACTCGCAACGCCGGCTGTGTTCTGCATGCAAGCCACAGCGCTCCTTTGTACAAGGTCAGTTCCTCTTTCTAATTCTTATTATTCTCCAAAGAGAGGTCCAGCTCACTGATACGGTGAAAGAGTAATGTCAGATGATTGGCAAGTGTCTCACCAGCAGGAAGTTAGCTGATAAGCGTCTTAAGCAGTGAGCTCTGGTAAGCAGGAAGCACTGGAGCCAGCTCGAGGAAGTTACCCTTAAAATTGCTTTGCTCAGACCTCAACCTCAGCAGCCTAATTAGAAGCTGTTGAAAGGAAAAGTCTCTGGCGTCCATTTTTCTATAGACAAGACTCAGAAAACATGTTGCTTGGGCGGCAGTAAAAAGACAGAGAGATAAATGTTTAAAAGCTACCATAAAAATATCAGACGGTTCACGAGTACAAGCCTGGAAAAAAACAGCCTAATATAAGTGGTCACTGAAAGGTTTTGAGGCAGCCTAGGACGGATCCCAGTGGAAAAATAGCAGGAAAACAGGCAAGCTATGCAAATGAATATTACCAATTTGAACATTTCCTATTTGTGGAACCCAATCAGGCTCAGAGAAAGGAGTGCTGCATAATGAGGATTATCATATTTCTCCACATGATATGCTGGATAGAAAGAACCACTAACAGACCTTTTCTTTATAGTGATCTAATCATTTAGACAGGCACTCTCATTCTTTATGGAAAAGACAAAGCATATTAAATTAGGAGCATTAGACTGAGCTAATGATGGGATGGCAGTGTGAACAGAGAAGGACTCAGAGATGTAAATGCATGATGTGCAAAGTTTATTAAAATAATATTCTCCCAAGTCTTCTCTCTCCCTACCCTGAAGTAGGGACTAGGGCTGCATCCGCATACAATTATGAGATCTCTAAATTGTGAAGGCACTTAAATTATTCTAAAAAAATCTTCTCAGAGTAATTATTTATGTGTGTATATATAAATACATATATTACAAACACTGATTATTATATTATTTTTAACAAAATTCAAAAGAGATTTTTTTTACTTAGAGTTCCTCTTCCTCCATGCATGCTACCACCATGACACACCTCTTCCCCCCATTAGGAAATCTCATTTCTAGATCCAAGAACAATACCTTGGCGATACAAACATTAGCTAGCCGGGGCTGGGCTTGAATCTGCCTTCTACCTATGGCAGATACAGCTCTCTTGCTAACACTGCTGCTGATGAAAAATCATGGCATGCCTAATTAAACATCCAAAGCACACACCATTAAGTACCTTGCTCCACTGTGCAGGTAGACAGGTTCTAGCACCCACAAATGACACCAGATAGTCTGAATTATGCATTTTTGTCTCAAAGCTAATTATCAGTGTAGTCACATAAGTCCATCATAGATGTTACTGGCAGCAGGTCTGTCTTATTATGGTCCCTGCCATCCATTTCAGCTGCCCTTAGGTTCTTAGAAGAAACGTGCAGCTGTCCCTCCCCAGCAGCTGCCATCTCCCCTTTTCATAAAAGCAAGGGGACTTCACAGGGGAGAACACAGGTACCGCCAGGCCCAGCTCCATTAACTCTGTTGCACAGATATCCATGATCCTTGGCAGAGGCTCAGCTATCAAACCCTCCAGGATCCTCCCCACAAATGCGGGCTAGGGAATAGGAACTCATCATATTTAGCGAGTGCTTGATGAGAATACAGGAGGATGACTATGGCGTGCGACGGATCACTGGGCATTTGTGACACATCAGTGGAGTTGGCAGCTTGCAGTTGAAGTATTAGTGTTCCCATATACATCTCCCTTTCTACTCCCCCGCTGATGGAACAGACACGTTCTACAGCCCTTCGAGGTTACTTAACTTCAATGCATAGGCACAGCAGGGGGAACTAAAGACTGGAAGAAGGAATTATCTCTGAATTCCCATCTTGTGTGGGTAGATATTTAAAAGTTTTAGACATATACATGTATATATGCATAGATACGTGCATATATATGTATAATAAATGTAACAAAAAAATATGGATCATGAATGGAATTTCATTAGACAGTCCTGTGCTGTAATTTGTGGAATATATGTCACAGACATAATAGAAAGTTAAAGCTTAGAGGTATTACAGACTGTCATGTCAAATTATACTTAGAGAGCCTTAATATGTGGATTAGAGATACATTAAACCATACTCTCCCCTGACTATTACGTCAATGGGACTTTGCATATTTGAATAATACCAGAGTGCATAATCCTAGTACTATACTGTGTATTCACAATAGTTCTGGATATTCTTTAAATGAGCAGGAAAAGTCCAGATTCTTTGTTAAAACATTAGTTATTTTCAGTGCGTAACCAGAGGGACAGATATCATTGTTTTATAAAATCCCTTTACACAGAAGTTAGCAATCGCAAATGCACATTTATGACAAAAAAAAAACCCAAAAAACCTGTATGTATTTCAATAAAACAAAGCAACATTTTTCCCACTCCATTCTCTTTTAATTTTCAGATCACTACTTCAGGGCACTGGAGCTGAACTGAAGATCTGAAAACAACTACACTTTCTTGACTACTTCTTCTTTTCCTCTGTGCCCTCCAAATGGGTCCTTGCTGTTCCCAATTACTGAACTGTCCTTTCATCTTCTCAGGGGAGATTCAATCTTTCCACATCTCTGCCTACTGATGCTCCCTCTCTCAATCACTTAGTGAATTTCATCACCTCCCACCACAAATTCAAGCTCCCCACAAATTCACAAAGAGCACACACTTGTGCCTAACTTCCCCTATACTTCCTGATTTGTTTCTTCCAATATGTTAAGAACAGTACATACAGTGGGGGAGTGAACAAAATAAAAACAAAACCAAGGAGGAGTTTCCACTGCAAAAAAACTATTCCTGCAAAAGTGTTTAAAGATCGTTACGTCTGCATTAGCAGTTTCTATTGGGTAATGGGAGCACATCTATCAAGTGAAACAGCTGTTGCTGAAACCTGATGTCCATATTATATGTATTTTGTAGGAAATTTACTTCAGACTAATTCCAATCTGGTGACTTCTACTGAATGCCACAGAGCAGTTGGAACATCTTTGATTAATTTCATCCCAAAGTAATCCAGTTTATGCACTCTTAAATAATTCCATGTTGCAAACTGAAGTGGTTACACTTGGAAAATTTGCTACAAAGGTCTTCCTCTTCTGAGTTAAAGGCTAATGTAGATGCTTACATATCAAAAATGACAATTTCTTACCAGAATCACCACAGTTAAATTTGGGGACCTATTGAAGTATCAAAAGATTAAGACTGTAGCTGTCAGAAATCCTTCTCTTTACACAGCTGAGAGAAATAGAACTTTCCAGAGGAGAAATCAATAGAGGACCCAGTAGTGCATGCTGCACCTTGGTATGCAAGAGGTTTAGGTGTTTATAAGAACAACGTGAATACTTGGAGCTTATGTGCAGAACAAAGAAAGATGAGCTTCAGTCTCAAAAAAATCTCTACCTTTTATGAAATAGATGGGACTTGTACAGGAGTAAGTTATACAAGATTTGGCTACTGCAGGTTTCTTGTACTTTTGCGTCAGCAATGGATATCCACTGCTAGAACTGGTTCTGAACTAGAGAGATCACGTATCTGATCTTATACTGAAATTCTACTCTACATGTGTCTTCTGCTCCACCTTTTGCAAGTAAGTAATTCTCAGACTGAATCTCAACTACGGCTTTGCAGCAAATCTTACTTTCAGGAAAAAAAACAACAAAGAAACAACAATATTTCTTCTTTCCCTGGAACTTCCGTCTGTTTCTTTCATGGTGTTTTGTCTTCACACATCCCTTTGACTTTTATTTTCTTACAGTCTCCACAATCCTCTTTTCCTGTGTAGTCCCATATTTATACCAACACCAGTTGAGGTCTCTATTTTTCTGTGATTTATCTCCTTTAGTTTCCTTCCTCCCTAATCCTGAGTTGCCTTTCTATCTTTTTCTTCTCTTGAGAAATACTGTCTCTTTTTTTCTCTTGAGGGATACAACCTACGATTATGCTGGGGTTGATGCTATAACATTTTGTAAAGAAGGAGAGACACATCTGTAGAGTACTTGCTTGTTTTTGAAGGCACGGATATCTATTTTTCTGTAGTTTTAGGGGTTTGCCCTTTTAGAGGGACATGGGGTTTTTTTTAACTAACTTTTAATAACACTCAAACTCTCTAAAAAACCGTGAGCACACCACTTATGATAGCAATGCTCATGTTCAGCCTTTGGTTTATAACAGCAAATGGCTGGGAATAGTCTCTTCCACACTGTCTTGGAATGGATCACAAATTTGAAAGTTTTTTTTCTTACTCCAATAACCATCACCTTGCCTGTGTTTTCCAGCCCAGAGAATCAGTTGTCTCACTTCTGATGGGAAAAAAAAATGAGCAAAAAGAATGTAAAGTGGGTGACAATGGAGTCTTGAAAATTATAGCAATTTGGCTGTACCCAGAGTATTCAAAGAAGAAGCATCAGCTTGCAAAAACAATCCACAAAATAGTGGATCATGAGCTGATATCATCACCTCATTCAGAACCTCTTAAGAGGCCACTACGTCAGTTGAGGTAAGGAGATGACAATGGAGAAACAAAATTATTTCTGTGATATATCCTCACTATATTCCAACCACAAATTTCTTACCATTATGGATAGGTATGTACAAATTAACAATTCCTAAAGGCTTTTGTGGTTAACTGTTTTAAATGCAGTGACTATTTTATATGATCAGTAAGATATACCAGCCCACGTTTAACTGGTCTGTTAATAGGTACCTCAGGTGACTGTATATGTTTTGGCCTACATATTCTGCTTCACAACATACATTCCTAGTTCAATAAAGTATAACCTCTCATGTTGTTGTTTTTTTTTTTTAATTAATATTAAAGTTCTTTCAAATTATTTACTTAAATTTTATATTATTTTCCATTTTAAATGGATGGGTTAACACAGCTTTTATGCCTGATCCTATCCCCTCCAAGTCACAGGGAAATAGAGTCTGAAGGAAAACTGAAAGCTTAAGCCTTGATGCCTAACTGCCCGTTTTATTTTCTGATATTGGATTTGTCGTTCAGTTATGTTGGGCACTTTGATCAGTATTTTCTCTGCCTTTTCTAACTGGATGAATAAATTCAATATGGATGTGTTGTTTGAGGATTTTTTTATGAATATATAGGAAAATAATTATCATAATAAATCAGTTTTTAAGAGAGTTTTCCTATAGTCTTAGACTGATATTTTAGTTAAAGGGTCTCTGTTCATAACTTGTCCCCTTGTACGTAATTTTGAGCCACTGAACATTATACTCACTAGAGCCGAGTGGATTTTTTTAAGTTTGTCTTTGGTTTTGGCTGTTTTTATAAACAGTGTAATTTATTCCACCAAGTCTCCATAACCCCTTAAATTACAGTGCAGCAATGAAACGTTCAGGCTTCAGGAGAAAATTGCTCCTGGGGAAAAAGTCAAACCTTCTGCCCTGTTATATGATACTAGAGTTTAATGAGTATGTAAAGTATCAAATTAAAAAATGTTAGCAGTTTATTATAGCTGAGCAATCACTGAATGAGAAACAGGTTTCCCTTTCATTGAGCATTAAGGACATGACCTGAGGCTGATAAGCACACTGCTGCCTCAGATTTAACATTTGATTTAGGGCTGGAGTTGTTGCTAGCCAAAAATCAGCCTAGGTTTTGTTTGTTTGTTTAATCAATAATTTTCCAAGCTGCTTATAGGAAAGAAGTATTGTAATGAATTAAGAAATTAACTAGGTTTAAGTTATGCATTTAAATTCATCATACTCAGTTTTTCTCCAGGCCACTGCAAAACAAATCATCCTTTGAAGACAGCTAGACCCTACACAACAATGCCTTATGGTTCCTCCACAGTATATTTCACCACAGTTCTGCACACTTTTTGTGCCCATTTGTCATCTTTGACACCTATTCCTCAGTGCCTGCAATACATGTTGTTAACAGAGAAATTAGCACTGAATTAGGGAGAACAGAGGCAATGCCTTTTAATTCCTATGAGTTACCCAAGGCCACCTTGCAGGGTTTGTGAAGTTCTTTCCAAGTGTCAGGACTCCCAGCTACTCTCTTACTGTGCTCACAAGTTCAGTGTTTTGCAACCCTAGCACCAGGACATATTCCCATATGAAGGTCCATGCCAAAGCCTCATGCCTGCCGCAAGATCACATCTTGTGCAAGTCGCCATCAAGGATCACTGCAGCTTCTAGTCAGATGAGCAGGTTTCTCTTTTGCACCAACAGGCCTTAGCGGGATGACTGGCATGTGTCCAGGTCCTGTTTAATAGGGAGCTGGTGAAGTACTGGGACAGGCTGCACAGAGAAATAGTGGAGTCACCATCCCTGGAGGTGTTCAAAAAACATGTAGACGAGGCACTTCAGGACATGGTTTAGTAGTCATAGCAGTGTTGGGTTGATGGTTGGATTTGATAATCTTAGAGGTTTTTTACAACCTTAATAATTCTGTGATTCTGTGAAGATGGGACATGCTGAGGGAGTACTCTTTGTTATAAACTGCAGAAGAACTCACATGTCCCCCAGATTTGACAGAGCTTCTGCTGTTAAATTCTGCACTGATCTTTTGTAGAGTCTGAGGCCCTCACCCCCACTAGGCAGTCTCTTCTGGTCAGTGACAAGGCAGAATGTGAGTGCTGGGCATGGGTGGGGGCCAGAACACAGGGGAACAAGAGTCAGACATAGCCCTGGAATGGTCAAGCAAGGCCATGGTGACAGGTTCTGGACCCACAGGGCAAGGGCCAGATGCAGGCAGGGCTGGAGCTGAGGCCAGGCCATGTGACCTCCAGTCCACAGCATCTCCCAGGGATGGGGATAGATAGGTCACAGCTTCTCTGTTTCTCTCCATGCTATCCAGGAACCTTTCCCCAAGATCAGCAGTGGGAAGGGGCTGCTCCCCTCTGGCATGAGCCCCTGCAGCCACACCTCACAACAGGACCCACAACGCCTCCCAATTAGCATGTGTTACCCTTCATCTCGCCTCCACAGGATTTCCCTACCACTCACAGGTTTTGGAGAAAGATTGCACTCCATACACCGAAGTTAATGTTTTATACACAAGCAAATTTTTCGAGTTAGCAACAAATAACAGAGTATAAATAGGCCTATAACAAAATGAAACACGCTAGCAAGCAGACATCTCCCTTCCACAGAGGTAATTTAAAGGTTTTATGAAAATTCAATTGGAGTTTAGAATAACTAGGACATAGCATTCCTAACACATTTTTCTTTCAATTA
The DNA here is from genome assembly GCA_020746105.1 of Trogon surrucura. Classification (NCBI taxonomy): domain Eukaryota; kingdom Metazoa; phylum Chordata; class Aves; order Trogoniformes; family Trogonidae; genus Trogon; species Trogon surrucura. The sequence continues at coordinate 39,078,678 of CM036617.1, forward strand.
GTTCATTCTCAGTGCTAGGAATTGATGTTGTTTGTAATAGAGTTGCTTGAGGGTTTTTTTCCCACTTCTGTGGAAATGTACTCCAGAATGAACTAGAAAAGAACTAACAGGAGGTGTGTCATCTGGAAAGGTAAATTTCTGAGAAAGACATTAGCAAGCAGGAAATACAGATTCTGAATCAAACAATCATCTCAGTCTTAATTACATTTATTAACACAATAGTAATATTCTTCCCATTTCTTAGGTTTCACCCCTGACTGCTGTGATAAAAATGAGCCCACAGTACAATTTTTTTTGACTACGCTTTATTGTATTTCCTTGTAAGTAATCCCCATTCCGTCACATTATCCTTCCTAATGCACTCTAATAGAGAAGCAGAAATACTAACACAGAGTAGTGCATCAGGTGGTGGCTGTTTCTTGACTTCCTTCTTGTGATTTCTGGTCAGTTCAGCCTTGCCATTTTCCACAAATTTTGTTCATTTTTGCTTCTATTCAAAAAGTACTCCTTTTCTGTTTTAATCTTAATTTTGCTTCTGATCAGTGCAACTGTAGATGTTATCATTTATAATGCAGTATTCAGGAAACCAAGCCAGAACACGTATCATAGAGATTGGGATTGTAGAAAACCATGTGAAAACAATATTTGTATCAAAAACACCCAAAACCAAAAACCCAACATTTTTCCCCTGGTCTTGATGAAACAGTAAGTTTTCCCAGTGAGAAAATAGGACATCATGAGTGCTCTTCACTTTTCACTTTTTCAAACGGATTTAACCAAAATTCAAGCCAAAAATAAGGGAGTACAACTTTCAAGCTTATTTGCAATAAGCAATAAGAATTTAGTGTTGTAGGGTTTGGGTTTTTTTAAAGTCGGAACTAAATGTGTTTTGGCAGAACACTAGTATTCATCCTCTTCACTCCCAAACCCCTAAACTCTCTCCCAAACACTTTTTTCACATTCTGTTTGAACCTGAGATTTCATTACGCTGTTTGTGGGATGCTTCACTTTATCTTCGCTGCAGAATTGGTGTAGGAGCAATACTTTTGTCTCTTAGACATTCAAAACTTGCATCCTCAGATAGCACTGGACCTTGTTGGTCCTTCCATGTAAACACACTGCTAGTAGACCGTAGACAGGAAGCACTGCTCTTGGCTCTCTTTTTCTTTTTTTCCCATTCATGTCAGCCACAGCCAAGCCTGCTTGTGTTTCCCAGAAACTGCAGGTAGTGTTTTGTTACACTTGGGTCCCTCTCAGCACTACATTTTTCTTTCTCTGATGTTAGTTAGTATCTTTCTTATAATCAATGAATGTCATTCACATTGGCAGGTTATTTTCATTCATCTTTACCAAGAATTCATTAATCACTGAAGGAGTTCTCAATAGAACATCCTGATTAATAGCCTCTCTTCTTTCTGGTTGAGTAGAAAATTTCTGTTGTAGTTGGTGAATTTTTCAGTTATTTAAATAGAATCTTAGAAATCACGTAGCTGAAGTTATCACCTAGTCCAACCTGCGTACAGGCAAGGACAAAAACCACTTAAACATCAGAAAATTGTCTTACTTCTTAAAAAACCCAAACCAAACCAACAATTACTATACTGCTTCTCTAACTCTTGGTTTTCACAAATTTAACCAGTATCTAAACTGTTTGCTGAAAATTCAGCTGATTTCTCTCTGTCTTAGACTTTGTACTCGCAGAGAACAGTCATTGCTCACATTATGACTGTCTTTTACCTAATGTAAGAAACTGTTGCTACCTCCTGTCCCCTATGCTTCTATTTGCTAAACTGTATAAATGACAATATTTCAACCTTTCTTTTTCTTCACAGGTCAGTTTTTCTAAACCTCTTATCATTCTTATTACTCTCTGCAACTTATCACAATCTTCTCTAAACCATGTTGTTGGACTCTGTTCCAGCCAAGGATCCGCTAAAACCAGGAAAATCTAGAAAAAAAAAAAAAAAAATTGCTTCCTATATCTTACATCCAACAGTCATATTAACACATCCCAGAATGAGATTTTCCTCTTTTGCAACAGGATCGCACTAATGACTTATCTTCATTTTGAGATCTGTGTTTAGTCTTTTATCTCTTCTGTCCAACTACATATCCAGGTGAAATCTACTTTAAATGTGTCTCTTATTTCTCCTAAGTACACCACTTTGCAATTCTCTAAAAACAATCACATGAAATTCAAAGACTTTTTTCTCAAATACTCATTTTCGTCTCCAAAATGTATTTGCCACCCTTCCCAGAGAGAATTCTGTTATAAAGTTTGTAAATATTGTACAGATTACACAATAACTCTTACACAAGAATAATGCATTGACTTTCAAGAGTCTATTTAAAGCAGTTTTATATGATTTACTGGGTCTTCAATGATCTTTTGTAAAAACCCGCTGTTAAAAATCTGCTAAAGCAATTGTGTGTTCACATAAACTGTTTTCTCAAGTGCCATTTCTACAGAATTCTGCTCTGCAAACTCATCACTGTTTTCTTTCTTCAGCACATTCTTTCCTTGGTTCTGTGAGCAGAGATCTCTACTTGCTCTTCCATGTTCCCAATGATACAGTAAGGGATATATAATCCTGTCCATGAGTGATACTTCTGTTGTTGCCCCTGATTTCCAATCTTACACCAGAATTTGCATTCTTCCAGACTCTCGTGGATTCCACTGATGCTGTATTTACTGACATCTCCTACAACCATCTTTCCAAGGGCTTTGCACAGTTCAGTGCATTAAACCATCTCTCTCACATTTCAGTAGGTATCTTGGTTACCTCACCAACATCTTGGCTGCTACTTCCTGCGAGGAATCAACCTTTGCACACATTATCACTTTGCATCTGGCATTCAGACCTTCAGTCTGTCAAAACTCAGAATTTATTCAGTTCAATGCTAATTTCTATCATATGAAGCATTTCTAATTGAATTTGGGATGCTTTCTGCAAATTAGTTTTCCTCTCTTTCAGTTCCATCTTTGTGTTTGGCATAGGCAGATCTAGCAGAAGGACCAACAGCGTATAAAGACCAATTACATACTTCCACAGCCTATTGCAGCTTTTTGCTCTGCCCAGGATACAAAAAGTTAAGTGCTGGAACAGTCTGAATAAGTCATTAATATATATGTGCCAAAAAATAAGGAACCAAGGTAAGTGCAGCAGGGAATGGCTCCAGTTTACTACTTGACTTCCAGAAAGGGAACGAGAACGACTTCTGAAAAGAGATTGCATTGAATGAGTGAGCAAATTAAAAATTGGAAAGATGATAAGAGAAAGATTTAGAAAGTCTAACAATGCTTTGAAATCCTCTTAGTGCTGCTGTCACTCCCATAGCCAGCCTGTTGCTCTGCTATTTTGTTAAATCAGCCCTTCTAAATGCAGTGCTTGTCAGTGACTACTTGCAATTTTGTGCCAGTTCAATGCTTAACAGAATAGGTAAGGATAGTAAAAAAAAGGCAATTGCAGCAGGAAGTTTTCTTTTCATAGCAGATGAAGTCCAAAGTTATCCATGTAAATCAATACATTGGTTAATTGTCAATATAATGAGGCTAATGGTACAGGTCTTTACAAGGATACTATATACAGTTTTTAATATCTCCAGATTTTACATTCATCAGTAATTACCATATAACAGAGTTAAAATGAAATGTCTCTTAAGTGTCTCTATTTCAGTCTCTATTTGCTTTGAGCTTTATCATCCATTTTAAAATATATTGGAAATGTAAGCCTGCTTTGGTTTAATAAAATAGACAAGCATCAGTGAAAAAGATTGTTTGAGTTTTCTTTTAAACACACAAACAGATATTTACATATTCCTGGCTTAAAGAGCGACATAAGAGTAAGTCGTAAGTCATATTTTATTCCTCTTTTGCCTATGTTGAGGTTTCATGATGATTTTATTGAGTAGAACCTGGTTCTTAGTATTGGAGATCGTTAAATCAGCAATGAATACTCATTTAAGAAAACATTTCCATAAATACTTGATTATGAGCACATGCCTAAATCCTATTAAAGTCAATGTGACCTATGTATATCTTAAAATTTTCATAAATAATCAAGGACTTTTCTATATTTTTAAAAACTAAATTAATAACTAAGAGAAATTATTAATAAGAATTCCTAGTCAAATTTTGTGCTTTAAAACATATTTATACACAATGTGATCATGTATGACAACTTCCTATATATGTTACGCATAACAAGAACAATCCACTCACTACTTGAATACAATTATATCTGTGGGAGATGTATGGCATTGCATGATAGCAACCACACACCCTATGAAGAAAATTTGATGCAATTACAACCTTGAACACTTATATCCAGCAAGCATAAGTATATAAAAAATCTCTATAGAAACAAACACATATATAAATATGCCTAGAAGGAGAGGAGGGAAAATGATGCTTAAGCAATATCACTTCTATTGTTAAATTTTTTTTTATTATTTTTTAATGAGAATGAGATAAAGTCCTCCCGGGTTGTATAATCAAAATTAAAAAAGACTTACAAAACTTCCATTCTCACTTCCTCTGCTCACCTCTGTGTTACTGTGTTTTTACTTGACTATTAAAAGGGCAGCAGCAGCTGCTAATAATTGACGTTTTCTTCCTTTCTTTTCCTCCTTTCCCCACACTGATACCTCAAAATGGTCAGTAGCTGATAAATGGCTGTTCCTGGTTGTTTGAAAAAGTTAATTTTGTTTTCAGTATTAAGTGTTAAATCAAGCCCTGCATATTTGCCAACAATTCAGTAGTCACAAGGAGTATCTTGAGCAGTTCTGACTCAAATTTTTTTCTTCCTGTGTATTATAATAGCCTTTGTCCTCAAAGGACTCTTGTGATGTCAAGCTGTATGGACACATGAGATAGCAGGGGAAGATGGAGAAAAGCTCTGATCTGCATGCTCATTCACAAGTACTCTTTCTTTTTTTGATTGAATCTACAGTTTGCAAGTGAGAAAAAATTATTTGGTGAGAAGACAAGATTCTTTTCAAGATGAATACATCAGACTATCAATTGTCGAAAAAAAAAACCTAGGGAATCTGATTCATTGTTCTGCGATTTGATGCTATAATATTTTAGTTCCGTTGAGTTCAACCCCATTGTGTCATTCCATTGGAAAGGGCTCATTCATGAACACACTCAAAACAAATACAAGTTAAAAAGGTCCTCTCTCAAATTCTCTTTCTTTGCAGTCCATGATTTATATAGAATCAGAGAATCATATAATATGTTGTGTCGGAAAGGACCTTTAGCCCTCATCTAGTCCAACCCCCTGCAGTGATCAGGGACATCTTTAACTAAATCAGCTTGCTTAGAGCCCCATCAAGCCTGACCTTGAATGTTTCAAGGGATAGAGCCTCCACCATCTTTCTGGGCAACCTGTGCTGGTACTTCACCACCCTCATCATGAAGAACTTCTTCTTGATATCTAGTCTGAATCTACCCTACTCTAGTTGATAACCATTGCCTCTTGTTCTGTAGCTACACGGCAACTAAGTACTGCCCATACATATATTGTACATATCCACAAAAGTGTAATAGAAGAACATACTATGTTGAGTGCTTAATCCCTCAAAAATGCCAGATCTGAGGTTACAACTGCAATATTAATCTGATTCCTCATACATATGCATTATGTTATAATCTTTAATTACACCATTGTACAACATCTTTTCCACAGGACTTCAGCCTCACTATAGGCCATGAATGTATGATGCTCACTTAGTGATCAATACGATGATCAATATTTTCTTTTACCCTCATTATTCAGTGTGTGACCCAAGGCTTTACTTACTTCATACAAACCAAATATTATTTCTGAATAGGAACTAATTTCTCACAGGCTGCACTAAGAAGTTCATGATGAGGGTATCCCACTGGTTCATAAATATAAAAGTATTTATTTCAACAACTGCCTTACTGGGTATTATGGCGATATTACAACTATTTTGGGGGCAGGAGACTAAGGTACAAAAGTCAAATCCATGGACTAGCTGGTGATGAAATTCAAAGTACAAAGCACTAATATTCTTCAGCCTTCAAAACTACAAGAGTCCATTCCTTGTGCAGATGTGGTTCAAGTGCCTTGCCCAAAATTACATGGACACTATGATAAGGAAAGGATTAGACATTAGTTGCCACAATAATATTTGAGTATCATTGCTTTCATACTGTTATGTTTTTCCTTTTGTAAGTCGTTCACTGCCTATATTTATTAGGAATTTTAACTTCTTCGTTTGTATAGGTGGATTTTTAAAATTTCAAACGTCTTTCAAAATAGGAAAATCATTTCTTTCAATTTACAAATAAGCACCATACTTGAAAATTACTGCCATGTGAAACTCCCTGGAGTAAATGCAAAGATGATCAGATAAGCTTAAAAAGAAGTGTTAGTATAGATTTTTGATTTATTCTGATATTTTAATCTCATGAACAAGTATCAAGGTTTATGTTTCTAATATGCATTGAATCTCAAATAATAAGAAAATAGTATTCATACTTCCTTAGATTCGGGACTGTTTTTTATCTACTAATGTACTTTTCCCAGTTTGCTGCTCTAAGACACAGGCTTTTCTATGTAGAGGTCAACTTGGGTTTGATGCAAGCTATTCAGAAAATTTGCCAAATAAATTGAGGCTTTTAATGAATAACAAGAATCTTACCTGGTCCACAGAGCTTCTGCAAGGTTACAAGGATAATCTTCTAGAGAAAAGCTGTGTAGACAGATTGTTATGGAGCTCCCTTTCAGATAAGGAGAGTTCTAAATAATAGAAGGGACATAAATGTACATATCTGAATTAACATGTAAGTATGCTTACAGAAAATATGTGGTTACAAAAATTAAATAAACATGTATTGTTATTTTATATAAGACAAAACCTTCTCAAAAGCACAGTTACATCAGGTAAAAGATTCTTGTTTACATTTTCTGTTGAGAATAAGTTGAAGGCCAGCTATTAATAGTTATCACAAAATAGATTGTTTTAATTAAAACCGTTGTACTAAATAGTCTGTTATTTATTTGACATATAGATTTATTTTCCTCAGTTGTCTAAGCTGAAGTAAACCAACGAAAGTACTTACATAAGTTCTTCTAGTGGTAGCATCCAGTTTGTGAGAAAGCTGACTCAAAAACAAATTCCAGTTTAAAAAAAAAAAAAGCACAAAACCCCATAAACTGTTATTTGAGTAACTTATTGCATAGAGCACGGATTGTCATGTTTGGCTTATTTTTGTTTATATTGTAGTTGCTTTCAGGGTTTTCCCCTATGGTTAAATAAAAAAACCAATCAAACAAACAAAAAAACCCCACCCAAACTCCCAAAGCATGGAAGAAAAGAGCATTGCTCTTTCAGAAAGAGCCGTTGGTGCCAGCACACTGTATTCTGCAGAGGTGTGTGATGTTACTGGCAATAGCCTTCAGCTGCATCCAGCTCCGCCATTAACCCTCCACACATCAATTTGCCTGAAAGAAGTATCACCACTGCTAAACCTGTTTCCCAGAAGAGCAGCTCATAAAGTATTAGTTTGGCACTCTCTATGTTTATTTTGCATAATTTCTTCTCCTTTCCACCTTCTAGCTCAGTCATTTAAACATCATAGCCTCAGCATGCTACTGTGACAGAACAGCTTGACTGACTTTCCAATATTTGTGTCCTACCAAAGAGTAATTTTAATCTATATATCTGAACAGTGTTCCAGAACAAAGAAACGATCAGCTAGCTTTCACGTTGTGATGTGCAATTCCTCAGTCTGCAGATGAGGGAAAAATAGATTTTGTAGATTATTATTTTATGATAACTGCACTTACATTTTCTAACATCTTAGGCTTTGCATCAGGCTTTTAGTAAGGTCACTGTGGTGTTAATAACATCAGTGCTTTGCAGATAACCACACTTCTCCCAGCAGTGCTGTCTTCTTAAAATTTATTCATCAGAAACTACTCTCCAGTGACTGAGACAACAGGAGTCATCTAAGGCCCCTTCCAACCCTCATGGTTTGAGGTAAAATAATCTAATGTACTTTTCGTTGGAGAAGAAGATGAAGAAGCTTCACTAAGTAATGTACAACTGCCTTTGGATGCTGCTTAAAAATGACTGAGGAATATTCTGCATCACATTAAGAGTTAAACTGAACTACTCCCACATTCTCCTAAAATGACTGAGTGACAGACCTGTGACTAAGAGTTTGAGAAAAAGGGTTTGGCAATCACAGAAAACGAATAAATAAGGTTAAAATTCTTATCCTCCCATGTCTTTCCAGTCTCACTTTCCTTTTCTTCCATAAATTTTCCATTTGTATTGAACAAATTGCTTAGCGTGAGAAACTCAGAGCGTACAGAGCCATCTATATTGCTTTCAGTGGAAGTGAGGCTCATACCTTCTTTAAGAATTCAGGCCTTCATCCCCTTACATTACAAAACAGGATTTATAGCACAAAAAAAGCCTGAACCGCCTGTCAGCCAATGGAGATTGTACACCCCTGGAGTGCTGGAGAGTGCCAGGAAGAGCTTGTGTCTGAGAGTGGTACAGAAACTGTGGTATTGTGGAGCCTGTTGGTTACAAAAACAGCCTCAGAAACACTGCTCTACTGATACAGCTGTATCGCTTTCCACCATCTTGGATAGTTCCAGGGTCTCCACACTGGTGGTGTCTTACAAGAGAGATCAAAAGTAGCACAACTTAAATCATGCTGTTTGTTAGCAGGAACAGATTCCATGACAGGATCCTGCAGGATTTGCCTTATTAGAAGTAAAGTTAACGGCTACATTTCCAGTGTAATTTTCCTCTCGTTATAGATGGAACCATAGATAACAATAAAATAAATCTTGAAGTTCAGATATATTCTGATGTTCATGCCAGTATCGGCTTGTAAAACTGTGTTATAGCTGGGAATACTTTGACAGTGCTATAAAAGCTGATTTTCTGGCACTGTATTAGCTTGTTCCTGGAAGAACTGTCTTCGATGGTACAGTACCTAATATATCTCAGAATAAAGATTTTCAAAACAGTGGTTCTGTGGGCTCAGTTTAATCACTCATGCATTCAGCTATTTTAATCTACTGATATATTTTCAGAGCGTGTGTACAATTCAACAATATACATTTCTTGGTTGAAAAAAATTTTAAAAAGTAAAAATTTTCAAGTTTTTTTTCTTTTTTGTGAGTTTGGTTTGGTATTGGTTTTCTTCCATAGATAACTGCCTGTTCACAATAACAATTTTGGGATAACTCAGAAATATATAGATAATATCACCACCTAGACTCCTTCAGATGAAAAGTAAAGTATATCTCTCTACTGTAAACATCTGTTGCACATTGCATATATTAAACATAAATAAACCAGCAAAAATTGCTTTGCTACACATGTGATTCTTTCCTCTGGGAGAAAATGAGAAGAAGGACAGACCACATTTGAATTCATCATCACATTTCTTATTGGAAAGGCTAAAGATAAATGTGACATAAAAACCTGAATACATTACTGCAGTAACAGTAGCTCTATTGAGGTGGGAGAGGAATATTTAATTACAATAAAACACTAAGGAAGAGATAGATCCAGAAAAAAATCATATTTGAATTAACTTTTTAAATTAACCCAAAGTTTGGGACTTACAGGTCAGGCCACGTCTAGCAAGAACACAGTTAAATTTTCTAGATGTCTTTCTGCTCACTTTTCCCATGACTTAGGAGCACCTTCTATCAACACCCAAGATGGCTAAAATAGACATACAGCACGTAGCACCTCTCTATAATGTATGTGCTCCTAAGTAGATTTCTTTGGTAGTATCTCTGCCATAGTTCATTTCAGCTCTGTAGGGAAGAGCCAGTGTGACTTCTGATTTTAATAAGAATGACCATAAAACATTCAGCTATAAAATATTAAAGCTAACTTTGCATCCTTAAAATTTGTTTGCCTGTGAGTAGGTCTGTAATAGAAAATAATTGTTACAAATAGAGTCACTTAAACAGTTTCAGCATTCTCTGTTTTAACCCAAGCCACTTGCCTAGTATTCAGCAGCTTACATATTCTTTCAGATGGAAAGGGGAAGCAGTGATAAGGGAAATGATTATCAATCCTGTGGCCCTGCTTATTTCTGAAGAATCATTTTAGAACTTTGTTTTCTAAGCACAGGAGCAACTGAAGAAAAGGAAGAGTTTAATTTGCCCTTACAACCAGACTTCTGTCAAGCAGTGCTTGTATCGAATGCTACTACTTGAAGTTATGGAGGTATCTAAAGTTATGCATACTGTTGCATTCATATTAATTCCTGAATACTTGTCTTGATTTTAAGTCCATTTCTGTCTTCTATCCCCACCTCAGATTAATTGGCACCCTACTCTAAAACAAGTGTTCAGCAAACTCTTCTAATAATATCATTTTAAATCTTGGGAAATTTCACACATGCTTTTGTTTAGGGTGTCACAATTTTTGCTTTGGAGGCTCCTATTGTTTCTTAAAATAATGAAGAATTAATGTTAATGGCTCTAGTTCCCATAAAATTCTCACAAAAGCAAACCATGATCTTCAGGACAAATTCAGAAAGAAACACAGAACCTTCACTTACTCCAGTGTCTGTTGTAAGCGGCAAGAACAGTCCCTTGGTATTCACTGTCCTTAGAAGTGTGAGTGTGGCAATTTCAGACAAAAAACAGTAACCAAAAGCCAAATGCGACACCTGTCACTGGCATCAGCCTTGTGGAGTTGGGTTAACTGGACTACCTCTCACAGGTGTCTACTAAGTTGCCAGCAGCTGCCCAGTTCATTGTTCTCTGATGCCAGATCCCAGCAGGCTGCCGTTTCATTCGTGCGAAGCTCTGCTCCAGTACACCAGACAGTCTGTATGGACTTTACTGTCACTGCTGAAATGTTCTATTACGCACTGTGGCTCCCTGATGTGTCTAATTGTGTTACAGTTTTATGAAATCTACTGCAAAAAGCACTTTATTCTTCTGTCTTTTCTGCGATGTTGTGCTTTTCTTTGTATTAAGTGTTTGCTAGTTTTCCATTAGATGTTTTCTACTTTAATTAGATGTTTGCAAGTCTTCTGGTTTTAAGCTACGTAGGCTATAATCAAGCTGCAATGCTTCATTTTGACATTTTTTTTTCTGTCAAATATCTAGAATGTGCTTGAGTAGTTTTGTGAGAGTGCATGTAACTAAACTGTAGAAATACAATATGCTAATAGCTTCTAAATAGAAAAGACATACTCAGATGGTCATGAATTTAAAATAGTTTTTCCAGACTTTTCTTCTTTTTTTTTAAAAAATAATTATTCTTGAAGTAAATCTAATGTGGATTACATCAGTGAATACATAAGAGTCCACTTTACAAACATTTATTTGATAATGATATCTATGAATATAAATTTCCAAACCGTATACAGGTATGCATTTATGCATTTTTAACGTCATCCACATACTTATAGGAGTATGTCCAGTTATCCTAGTTTTAGGCATACTGTTTTCCTACCCTTTAAATAGTTTAATCTTCTTATCAGAGAGATTTTTTTCATAGGTTTTCCTGGTTAGGTTTTCTTTATCTACTCTGACATATTTTTTCAGTGTAACATGCACAGCCAAATGTAAGAGAATTCATACAAAACTTTGACTCTTTTCTAGCTTTTTTTTTTCTTTAATAACATCCTTCATACCAATGTGGAGAAAATGCCACTTTAAATCAGAAAATACACATTGATCTAAAAATTATGAGCAGAGACGGCACTACATATTAAAATCAACATAGGAACATTGCTTCATTTGAAAAAGTTCTTTTATTTTCAAGGCAATGTATTTTAAGAAAAGAGAAGCTCAGACATTTTAAAGATATATGGAAGGAATACCTAGAAGAAAGCGGAGAAGAAAAGAGTCAATGGCATTTAAAATATGAAGTGTATCTTACTGCCAGCACAAAGATTAGCTGTGACAGGGACATCTAAATACATCATGAAGAGCTACATGTAAAGAGCTGTACATAGAAAATCATTAGAAATGCATGAGAACATCTTCTGTTGATCCAACAAAACCTATGAAGACTACTTTAATATATCTTCTTCCGTAATGTCTCAGGACGGTCAACTTACGATTTTTTTTGTAACTCTCACAATATTCTATGCTTTTTAAAAAGCCTATTTTTTATCCCAGATAATTTTTTAGAAATGAATCTGAAGTTTTACTTGAAAAGTTTATCATCTTCAGAGTTGCTGAGAGAAGACTGGGTGCACAGTTCACAGTTCCAACTTAAACCAGCCAATTTACATGCACAGACAAATGCAGAAGAAGAGGAATTACATGTCGTCTTTGACATAACTGTTCCTTCAGAATGAACATATTAATTTAAAAGTCTTTGAAACAGGTTAACAGTGGGATATCCCACATCTCTAAAATTTCTGCAATCTCAAAATATTCCAGGAAAAAAATGATTTTTTTCTACCTCTTCCCTCAGCTGTTTTCTTCTATATATTATGTAGGTTTCTTTTTAAATACATTTTTGGAATTCCGTAGAAAAGCAAGATGTGTTTCCACAGTATTTGCAAGAAGAGTAGGAGAAGTCCTTGTGACTCCTCTGCAAAGATCAGAGGATCTGCTGTGCACACAGATTTACATCATTTAGGAAAAAGAGTAGGGATATGGACACAGAATCCATAATCAAGTAAAACAGGTCATCCATCTATTAGTTCTCATTCCAAGCAAAGGTGCTGAAAGGGGAAGCCACACGTCTGGCTGCGAGGCAGTGAGTTCAATGAAAAAGGTAATGAGAGCATCATGCCTTCTTTCCTTCTGGAGTTCTCGGCTGCGTGGAGGAAACCACGAGAACATGGGCTGGCAATACAGGTGTGACAGGATTGTAACGTCAGGCAGCTTGCAGAAGAGCCATGGGGCATCTGAAAGCAGGGAGCAATATGTGTTTTGCATATTCATGGTCTTTATCTCTTTTCTCTGGCTGAAATCATATTTCCATATTCGATGTAGCTGAAATAGAGGTCCTAGGAGCTTGATGGCCAGAGAATTTCCAGAGAGTTTTCAGGTCTGGTCCGCATTATGGAGCTTAACTTCCATATAAAGTGCTGAGTCACCCAACACTTATAATTTCCTCTTAAGGGCTATCTCAGAGTAAAAGAGTCCTGCAATCAATTTTCATATTTTCATAAAATAGAGGGATTTTTTCTGGCAGTGAGGCTGGCCTTTCGAAAGCAAATCAATGCTCTATGGGAGATCAACTGCAAAGATCAGAGATCCATATCTGTTTTGGATGGCAGAGAATCAGATGTGAAGGAACAGGAAACTGCATATCGCAGTCAGACCTCGCTGTTGGGATATGCAAAATTAAGTTAAACATCAGCTCCCCCTACCTTTAAGAACGTGTGGACTGTGATGGAAATATGGAGAAAAATGGTCGTTTTCGTGAAATAGCTCTGCATGAAGTATCAGGGAAGAGTCTGACCTACCAGAAACAGCGGAGAGCAAATGTATTTTAGTTTTCCTATAATGAGGTTTACAGAATGCTTATTCATTACAGGGGCAACTTCCGTATGCGGTTAAAATCATCAAGAGAAAGACAGTCTAAAAATATTCATGTTTATTTGAAAAGGGAGGCCATTAAAAAATCTTCTAGCCTGAGAAAATCTCTCAGTCTTTTAACTTATCTAGACCATTGCAACCTTCTAGTACGGTAGCATTAGTACGTTGTTTACTGGATATTTCTGTGTTAGTGATGGATTATTTGAAAATATTACTGAAATATATTTAGCAACCTTTACTCCATCAAGCAGTAACCTTGCCTTTCCCAGCCAGCACTGTCTCCAAATTTCCGAATAATCTGTCAGGATCATCTTACAGGACATTTCTCTTTTTTAAAACCTCTCAGATATTTTGGCAGATGGATGCAGTTTGACAAAGAGTTATCAGTTTCTCTTAAAAAAGCATTTGAGAAGAAATATATACATCAATGTTTTTCACTAAGCGTCATTAGAGGTATCATCAAAGTATTTGCAGAGACACTACAGAGACAATCCAATTTTATGGAAAGGCTAATTCTATCCCTGGCAAAGTCATTTGAATCTAAATATTTTTTATTGCCTGCAGTACTTGTTGTGTCAGTGGTTCCTAAATACTTAGCCATATGTGATTTAAAATTATGCCCATCATTGATTTTCTCTTTTCTCCTTTTTTGCACAAAAAATAAAAATCAACAAATATTTGTGACTTTTTCAATCTTCATATAGAAATGAGAGAGGGAGAGACCTACAGATGTTACTGACAGTTACCATGGTTATAAAATGTGGTTTCTTTCATCAAGCTCGTTGTACATTTTCTAGTGTAAGAAAACAAGAGATAATTTTACTATGTCCACAGTTTGATAAAAGAAGAAAGACAGTACATAATTAATAGTTTACATTACACTCAGGACAGTAAAATATCTGTTATATTGAAAGGATTTCATGAAAAAGTCTAAATATTTAATATTCAGTATGATCATCCACCAAAAGATCTATGCCAGATTAAAATAAAATATCTATCAGTATAGATAACAGATGAAGTTCTAAAGAGTAAGCACAGGAAGAGAGGGAAACAAAACAAAGGAAAAGCAACGTAGCAAGAAACAATTGTACAAACCATCTTCAGCCAATAAACTGTCGGCTTCTTTATCAAACTCACTCTGAGAAGCTGAAGAATTATCTTCAGGAATAGCTTTGTATAATCATCACTTATCAGATAAATAGTTATCGTTGTTCCAGAAAATACACTTCAAAGTAGCCAAACAGAATTCAAGAAAAATCTGAATTAAAAAAACCCCTGTGTAATGAATACTATATTAAGAAACAGAAAACTCCATTATGGGCAGGGGGGGCCGGGGAGGGGGAAGAAAAAGGACTAGAAAAAGAAAAAAGATAGAGGAAAAAAGAAAAAAAAGATATTTTCTTGTAGCACGTTCCAGAAAAAAATGTGATCACTTTAAACAACTGATGGGAAAGTTCTGTGCTGATCTCTGTTGCCCTTTAATTCTCTGGTATGAGGCTGGTGTCAGAAATATTTTGTGTATCAAAAACACTTTGTTCAGCTCTCAGTGGTAGGTTAAATACTATGTCAAAGATAGTCACAATAAGTTTATATGTTATTGCCTCTACTCAGTCTAATCCCTCCACATAGAATTCAGATTCCCCCTGAAATCTCAAGTGTCTTCTTTCAGCATTGTTTATCAGAATCTTTGTTTGCCAGTAAAGTGTTTCCTTTCATTAAGTCACATTACAGACTCAATGTTTCTACCTTTCTCTGCTGAGCATCTATCAGTATCCACACTTCGCTGTTCCTCCAATGCCTCTATTTGCCTTTCAACTTTCATTATCCTCATTAGAAACACATCCGTATTTTTGCTTTCATCTTTTCCTTTAAGGAGCTGAAGGATGACAAAACAGTTTTCAAAGGGAGCTGGGTCAGGAGCATAAGACATTTCTGATGAGATTTTTTTTACCATGCAAAACAAAGCAAAGCAGGAAACAAGAGGAAACAAACTAGACCTGTGTGAAATTAATATTTTTTTTTTTCCTTTCACAGTTTTCTGAGAAAACACAACTTTTTATGGAGCCCGGTGAACAGTTTGGGAAATGTTTTGCAAACCATATTTACAGTAACTCCATGGTTCCAGCAATAAGTATATTGATTGCAAATTTCTAGGTGTTTTTATATACCTCATTTATGCCTTCAGATAGTTCTTATTTTCACAAAGACATCTTGAGAAGATCATACTAAAACTGAGCAACTTTACTTCCTAACAGTAAGGCTAATAATTTTGTTTCCATGTCAAAATATGTTCATATAACTTGTCAATTTCTTCCTCTGGCTATACAGAAAATGAAAAAAAGAAATCCTTTAAACATTGAGCATGTGAAGCAAAATGTCCTTTTCATGAGTCCTGTATAAACATGTTTTGTCAACTGTTTCACCAATTACAGCGTAGCTGTAAATCTAACAGCATGTGCTGGTTTCAAGAATCTCTTCATTCCGCTCACAGCATCCAAGTGTGGAGCCAGAGATAATTCTTTTTCTCACAACAATCCTTATCTCAGGTAACATCTTTGCCACTCACAAAGTTAAGGAAATAATCTGTCTATTTCAAAGCAAAAATAAAATATAAAAATCTGCTTTATAAACTTTAAAAATAAAATGTCAGGCCCTTTTAAAAATTGAAAATCAGTTCATTAAACTGGGAGCCAATAGAAAAATTCATGCACAGGAAAGTTTCAAGAAACAGATCTTCATATAGACCTGAGGTGTTTAAAGATACGTAAATAAGGTTTAAAATGTGATCTTCTGGATTCATGTTTTAAGTAGGTCCCAATTCAGACAGGTTCTATTTTGGATACCTTCAACTTTTTTTCTGTTTCTGTATCTGCCTCAAAATAGAAAATAGCTTGACACTCCATTTGTTGCATTGCAGGTGCTTCTTGATTTTGAAATGTCTATGATTAACTTCAGATATAAATCCTTATTCGTAATACCACAAGTATTATATGACAGTAATTTCAGACACTTCCCAGTTCAAAAAGATTGTATTCAGTATTTAACATGATATGAGAAATAAATTGATTTAATATAGGATGTAGTAAGTAGCACATACAGGCTGCCTGTTTTACGTGTGTAGGTAGTTCACTTAAAGATAATGGATCTGATTCCTTAGGTCACTTAAAGACATGGTCTTTGAATTTTAATTATAGCTTATATTAATAGCATTTCCCCTAATCCTTCGTCTATTCCAGGATTAGAGTTTTGATTATCTATGCAAAAAATTTTGTACCTCTGTGCCTTCAGTCATTTTTATGACGGCTATTGTCCAATATACAACTGCTATTAGATAATACAAAGAAAAAAAGTAATTATGGTATCACTGGAATAGATTTGCAAGAACTTAAATAAAAAGTAGGAGGCAATGCAATAATAACTATATATAAATACACTTCATAAGGACAAAAGAATAGTCTTCCTGCGGTCGTAACAACAGTCCATCCAGTCTAATGTCCTGCCTCTGACTGTAGCCGGGGAAGATTCTTGTGGGAAAGCTATAAGAAAATTGAACAAGAATAAGGTGATACTTCTTTCTTATAAATCATCCTAAATGCCAGTAGCCTGATGTTTAGGAGGTTCCTACGCAAAGGTTGCATCTGCATCGTGTATTTAATATCTTCTGCAGAATTTTCCCAAAGAATTTTTGACTCCCTCATATTTCTGGAAAGCTGAACATTCTGTGAAAATAAAATCTATGGTTCAGTTTTAAATTGTACAAAATCCTATTGCTTACTTATGTTTTTCCTGATTCCTTGTGTCTATCATACCTCACTTCAGTTAATCATTTTCTACTCTGGACATTTAGGACTATCCTTTGTTGTCCATTTTTGACATTTTTACTGTAAGCAGCATTCAAGAGAGAGCTGTGCTGCAGAACAATTTAGTCTCATAATTTGACTCTCCATTTTACTGTTTACCCCCTTTTTACAATTTCCAATTTTATTTTTGATCTGAGTTTGGTCATTACATATGTAAAAGTGTCTGTAAAAAAGCATCTTGGATGTTTATACCTGATTTAGTAGTTATTGTCTGCAAACTCACACTTGATTTTTCTCTTCATGTGCATTATTTTGCATTTATTGATATTGAATTTCATCTCCCTTCTTACTGGCTGCTCTGTACTGTGAAATCTTACTGCAGATACAGTCGATTTCAGTCCTGAACAAGCTGAAGAGTTGTATTAGAGTATCAAATTTAAGGATCTTGCTGTTCATCCTCTATCCTAAATTATATGAGTGTTTAAGCAACACAGATTCAAGAACCAAGGTTTGTGGGATAACTGCATTACTTTCCCGATTTTAATAAATGACCATTTAAGTGTTTTTTTTCATTTTCACACTTTAACCCATTATTCATCATGAAACTCCCTCTTACTCATTAATAACTTTGTTTCTATAAGAACCGATTATGATATATAGTTGTTATATATAGTTGATAACTTCTTGAAAATTCATATAGGGTGTTTCAAACAGTAAGACGTACATGCTCACTGACATTTTTTTAAAAAGTAATAATGCACCTACTGCATCTGTGAATCACAGACTTACTTCTACAAAAATCCTGTTTAGTCATAGTCTCATATTATCATTTATAGTAACTATATTGATGTGTATATGAGTGACAGTATTTAACATATTTCCTTTAACCTTTGCTTGAAGTATCAGTCAGACATAAAAATCTTTAATTTCCCAGATGCTTTTGGAGTCCTTTAGAAAATAGTCATTACATTAATTCATTCATCTGATACTAAAGCCAATGTAAGCAGTAGGTTATCCACTACAAACAAGATCAGCAATCTTATATTTGATTTCCTTTAAAACTCTTGGGCAAAAGTCATTTCATCCTGACAATATGTAGCTATTAATCTGTTTCAAAAACTTTTATACTGACACTTTTGGGACAGTTCCTTAGACTTAACACTCATGAAGAAAAAAATTCTATAATGTCCACCTCTGTTAATACCAATGCAGATAATTCATTTAACTTTTATGTAGTGGTCTTATCTTCTGATATTTTTCCTTTTACGCATCAATCTTATGTTGGCTGTGCATACTATTGGCATGGTTTCTGGTTCTGATATATTAAAAAAAAAAAAAAAAAAGAAGAAGATATTCAATTTTATGTTGTTAGCAAATTGCTCCACAAGACCTTTTTTGGCCTGCCTTATTGTGTACTTGAGTTTACCTTGCCAAAGTCTAGACTACTTTCTTTCATCTTTTGGACACTGTTTCTGCTTTTCGCTTTTAATGATTATCTCCCCCTCATGTTGAAACAGAACCATTGACAGCCAGGAACGCATGAGTCATAGGACCAGAAAACAAATAGACAAGAGGAGCTTGAATCCAACTCAGCAAAAATGGGAGAAACTGAGCTTCTGATCTTTTCTTCTAGGACCCTTCTACTTCTCTCTTGTGATGATCTAATATAAAACACATATGCTCTGCCAGAAGCAGGATCTATCTTCATACAGGATCATCTTCATACAGGTGAGGGCTGGACTTTCTTCTAGCCTTCTGCTGTTCTGTGTGATCTGGTGGCTTAACAAGGTGACCATCATATCTTCATTTCACAAATGCCCAGGGTCATTATTAGTACTTTCTGACAGAGACACTCTCAAGAGAGAATCATAGAATCATAGAATGGTTTGGGTTGGAAGGGACCTCAAAGATCACCTAGTTCCAAACCTCTGTGCAATGAGCAGGGAACTTCTTCAACCAGATCAGGTTTCTCAGTGCTCCATCCAGCCTGGCCTTGAACACTTCCAGGGACAGAGAATCCACAACCTTCCCGGGAAACCTGTTCCAAAGCCTTAGGGTAAAGAATTTCTTCCTTACATCTAGTCTAAACCTACACTCTTCCAGTTTCCACCCATTACCCCTCACCCTGTCACCACTGGCCCTCATAAAAAGACCCTCCCCAACCTTCTTGTAGGCCCCCTTCAGGTACTGGAAGGCTGCTATAAGGTCTCCCTGGAGCCTTCTCTTTTTGAGGCTGAACAAGCCTCATTCTCTCAGCCTGTCCTTGTAGGAGAGGTGCTCCATCCTCTGACCATCTTGGTAGCCCTCCTCTGGACTCGCTCCAACAGCTCCGTGTCTTTCTGGCATTGGGGCTTCTAGAGCTGGATGGTCCAGCTGGAGGGGCTCCAAGTGGGGTCTCACACAGGCAGAGTAGAGGGGCAGAATCACGTCCCTCGACTCGCTGGTCACACATCTCTTGATGCAACCCAGGATATGGTTGGCTTTCTGGGCCACAAGCACACACTGTTGGCTCGTGTTGATATCCACCAACACACCCAAATCCTTCTCCCCTGGACTGCTCTCAATCCACTCGTTGTCCAGCCTGTATCTGTGCTTGGGATTGTCTTGACCCAGGTGCAGAACTTTACACTTGGCCTTGTTAAGCTTCATGAGGTTGGTCTGGGCCTACCTCTCAAGCTCGTCTAAGTCCCTCTGGATGACGTCCCTTCCCTCCAGCATGTTGACCACACCACACAACTTTCTGTTGTCGTCAAACTTTTTGAGGGTGCACTCGATGCCACTGTCCACATCACTGTGTTATGTTAAAAAATGATCCCTGAGGGACACCACTTGTCACTGTTCTCCACTTGGACATTGAGCTACTGATCGCAACTCTTTGAGTGCGATCTTCCAGCCAGTTCCTGATCCACTGAGTGGTCCACCCGTCAAATGCATGTCTAAGCTGGGGAGAGAAGGAGGAAAAGGAGATATTTGGCATGATGGTGTTTGTCTTCCCAAGTCATTGTTAGGTGTGATGGAGTCCTGCTTTTCTGGAGATGACTGAACACCTGCCTGCCAATGGGAGGTGGTGAATTAATTCCTTGTTTTCTTTACTTGCATACAAGTATTTTTCTTTACCTGTTAAACTGTTTTTGTCTCAACCCATATGTTTTCTCACTTTTTCCATTCCAATTCTCTTCCCCATCCCATGGCCCAGGAGGAAGTGAGTGAGTGAGTGAGTGAGTGAGTGAGTAACTAGTGGGGTTGCCCTGCTGGCTCGAGTTAACCACAACATGGGACAAAGGTTCTGTCAGACTAGTAGTCACAGGGGAGGCCCCAGTTTGAATATAGGTAGAAAGTTGGACACAAGGGTCATTCATAGATGGGGAAAGTTAATTTATTCCTCACTGAAGATTTCTAGGACGGTTTTAAGAAATGGGGTGTGTCATGATAATGTTATGTTTATAAATGTTTACAATCACTGGCTTGTCTAGGCACAATGGCTATGTCTATGTCAATTAAAAGCATCTGGCAGTTGAGCACTGACACAGATAATCTGCATGGTGCATTTTTTGCTTAAGTTTTAGCAATATATTTTTATTTTTGCCTTTTATGTTGCTATGTACGTTGCTTGTCCTTTAAACAGATAATTGTTACTTAGTCCTGTACTTTTAATTTTTACATTATGTTGTTTACACTCTTCAGTTTTTTTAACACCTGATCTTCCATTTTTCATTCCATGCTAAGTGTAACTTCATAACTAAATACTTTGAATATTAGATCATCTTTGCCTAAGACTGTCACTTATTTGTTACTAATGAAAGATGAACGAAGGCAAAGAACTCCAGATCTCCGTCACGAAATGAAGGACCTATGTGAATTCTGCCTAGTATGAGAGTATCATAGAGTCCCTACATGAGTGGATTTAAAGAAAATTTGATTGGAGACAACGATACAAGACAAAAAGAATGAACATCCCAGTAAAGGTTTTAACAACTTCTAAATGGTCAAAATCTTTGTTATCTCCTTGGGCTTAGCTAAGGAGAACCCAACTTTTAAGTCCCTGTCCCTAGAAAACTATGCTGGAAGTGCAGAGAGTTATCAGACCCTTAACTACAGGTATCATTTTTGTTCTATCCTGTGGTTCTATGTAGGTGACTGACAGGTTATTAGAACATATCTTCACTGCTGGGCTGAAGAGGCTTGCCAGAATTGTGCAGAAGTTGAGAAATACATTTGAATACTTTCCAGTAGTACAAACGTTTTTGTTTTCTGTTTTATAACTTAGTTTGATCTGCTTTGCACATTTATGTTTTGATAAACTGCCACGGTTTTTATTTATCTCATAGCATGCTGTGGCTATAAGCATGATTTTAAAGTAAAGATGACTTATATTGGGCAAATTGTCTCCTCTGGGAGTTGTGAATACACTGCTTAGTGGATTCGTTTAAGGTGCCTGTCAACCCAGGAGAAAACAGGCATCCCTAGAACTAAAGGCTGCAGTTTTCTTTCCCATGGCAAACAATGTCAAGGAAGTGAAATGCCCTCAGTTCACCTCCCATTCACCACTCTAATTCTCAGCTGATCTTTTTGATGCATATCTCTTTTTTTACAGATTTTTAAAATAGAACAACAAACTATACAACAGTCTTTTCCAGGTTTTAAATCTGCCACTATCCAGAAAGCTAAATGCAAGAATTAATATACAGTGAAGTCCTGCAGTAAACTGATGTGCCTGTATTGGTGTTTAAGTCTGGATCAAGAGAATTTTTCAAACAAATCTCTCCATTGTCATCACTAATTACACTTTGCTTCACATCATGAAGCAGTCTCAGCACACACAATCCAGACCTCTTTCACCTTGAAACTAAACTGAGACTTCCAGGTTAGTCCAAGGTAAAAACCTGGTGTAATGTGTGTTGAAGAGGCATCAGGTCCTCAGACCAATTGTTTTGCTCTCCTTATCTTCAACTAGAGGTCCAGACTTCTTGGTCATTCAGATATTATCATTAAGGAATTGGTATTAACCTGCTCATTAGTAGAAACCCACTCTTCCTGACAAAACAGTTGAAAAGTTGAAAAAAGTTGAAAAGTTTAACTGTGATAGATTCAGAAATGCTGAAAAGATTGACGTTTCCTTACATAATAACTCTATTAAAATTCATATATATAAAAATCTATCATGATGTAACGTAGATGATAAAAGTCTATACTAAGACACAGCATGATTAGACCAACATTTTTGTCTAGGGCTGCTTATGGCTTAGTGTCTTATTATTCTACATTCCTCCTGGCACCCAAATATGAAAAGAAAAAGATAAAATCCCTAGATTCAAAATAGCATGCTTGTACATTGTCTTGATATATGTACTATTATGTGAAAGAAAATGATATTTTTTGTTTTCATTTACATTTTAAAATATATATAAAAAATAAATTAATGTAATATATATAGTAATATGTTACAGGCCTTGAAACACCAACCAAAAATATATCACAGCATTTACATTCTACAAAAAATCATATAACTAACTTGCTCTTCTGCTATTGCTATTGTCAGTGCTCTTTTACTATGTACAATTCTTTGACTTTTTAATAAGCATAATTTTATTGCTGCTTGCCATTAAAATAACTCTTAAAATTTCTGAGATTTTTTTTTTAGAATCATACAAGCTAGCTAGACAATAATGTACATTTATCTATACTGAGAACAACAGACTAAAGTTTTTGAAGATTTGTAATTCTTATGTCTCAGTACAAGTTACTTCCTTAATTTTTTTCAGAAAGTAAATGATTTTAATATTTATCTTCCAAACCATTAAGCTTTCTAAAGAGTTTTGCTCTTCTTGCATTACAAGACACTGTCCAAATTCTTTGCTCTTTGGTAGCCTGGTACAACAACTGTCTAGTTATTCAGAATTCACATATATCCTAGCTTTACTAGTAACTGTTTATCATATAAAATAGTACTTCCTGCAAATATATCACACAGTCTATCAATCAATCCCACTTACTTTTATAAAGTGTCTTTCATGGAAAAAAACCATAAGCACAAGGGCAATTTAATATAAAACTAGATGCAATAAATACTTAAAAGGATAAATCAAACAATGTTAACTCTGCTTTAAAACTGGGAAATAATTTTGATATTTCATGTACACCTAGACAATATCAGTGTCAAACAGGAAGAGGACATGGATGCAGACAATAATTTAAAATTTCTAAATCCTTGGTTTAGACTTGACCAAAATGAAAACGAAAACAATCCTAATTTAATCCTGAATTTTTAAACAGCAAAGACAGTAAAAACATAGTTAGTGTTGTATAATCAAGACTTCTAATGAAAGTTCAATTAAACCAAGGTCATAGTCATTTTTTGGCAATTAAAAGACTTGCCATTTGCACCTAACAGCATGGTTTATATCTGAGATATCAATGTTGAAGAATCAATCAACAGCAACTCAGTTTTCTTTCTCCTAAATTCAACACATTTTGAAGACATGCATGCCTGAATAGCACAATCAGTTGCACAAATCATCAAGCCACTTCCCAGGACTGCAAAGACTGGAGCAAGTGTTTCAATGTGTTATCAGCACACATATGACACACCAAGCCATGACAATGAGTAGAATTATCCTGTGGAAACAAGTAAATACAAAGCAAAAGGTAATCACAAGGAGATGGTGAGAACCAGAGAGGACAAACAGGAACTCTGAAACGGAAAAAAACCCTCCTAGAGTTATCGAAACATAGAACTGTTTTGGTTGAAAAAGACTATTAAGATCATTAAGTCCAACAATTAACCTGAAACTGCTGGGTACAACACCAAACCATATTCCTAAGCACCACATCTACATATTTTTTAAATATCTACCAGGGATGGTGACTCAGCCACTTCCCTGGGCAACCTGTTCTAATGCTTAACAATTCTTTCCCTGAATAAAATTTTCCTAATATTCAATCTGAACCTCCCCTGGTGCAACCTGAGGCCATCTCCTCTTGTACTATCATTTGTAACATGGTAGAAGAAACTGACACCCACCTCACTATAACCTTCTTTCAGGTAGTTGCAGAGAGTGATAAGGTCTCCCCTCAGCTTCTTTTTCTCCTGGCTAAATAATCCAAATTCCCTCAACCACTACTCAGAAGACCCTTCACTAGCATCTATGCCTGCCCTTCTCTGAACATGCTCCAGCACATCAATATCTTTCTTGTAGTGAGGGCCTCAAAACTGAACACAGGACTTGGGATGTAAATTCACCAGTGATGAGTCCACAAGGATGATCACTTCCTTAGTCCTGCAAGAAAAGGAAAAGGGGGTTTGTGAAAATAAAACACCGTAATTATCTCAAAAGTAAATACATATTTTCATTGCAGATCCAGAAAAATACCATCCTGATGAATTTTCAAAAAGATCATATGGCTAAAATACTACAGATACTCTGCTACACATATCTTCTTTATTTGTTTAACTACGTTTCTTCATATAAAAGTTTGAAGATTAAGGAGCTTAGTTCTTCTGAATACGTATTAAAGACTTCCAACGCTGAAACTCTATGGCCTTCACTATGAAGATCAGACTACTCAACGATTGCCTCGATTGAATTTGAAACCTATGAAGCAAAACTATGACAAATGCATCAAGTAAAAATTACAGCTAATTCATAAACAACGCAGTTATTTCCTTGATCACAATACTCTAACTACTGCAATATATATTTTTGTAAGCATCTAGTTCACTTTATACATTGGCCAACATAATTTACAACCCAGTCTTAAAAGTAATAATCAGGCTTGTTAGGAAGCTCTAACAGGATTTGGATCTTGTTCAGACCTCTCTAGCTGTGAGGATAGATTCCGATTTTCCCAAAAATTATTTCCTTTTAGAAATGGGAGAAGAATGGCAGCAGTTAGAGAGCTGCTCAGGACTCGTTTCTAAAAAAATTTACATCTAAGTCGCATGTTAACATTGCTCACATGTGCGATACCTTGCCTTAGCCTCAAAACTAGATCACTGCATCACCTTGTGTGGGACTAGCTATAGACATTGCCTCACCTTAACCACTTTACATGGTGAACTTTCTGGATCTATAAGAAACTTACGTTACAATTTGTAGTGATAGTCTTAGGGTTTATTCTTGCAGCGATGCCCTTCATGTAAGCCATGAAATCACTGAAAAGAAATGGTTGAGGGAACTTGGGTTGTCTAGTCATGAGAAAAGGAGGCTGAGGGGAGACCTTATCACTCTTTGCAACTACCTGCAAAGAGTTTACAGTGAGGTGGGGGTTGGTCTCTCAAGTTCAAGTAGTAGGACGTGAGGAAATGGCCTCAGGTTGTCCCGGGGGAGTTTCAGATCGGATATTAGGAATAATTTCTTCATAGAAAGGGTTGCCAAACATTGGAACAGGCTACCCAGGGAAGTGGTTGCGTAACCATCCCTGTAGGTATTTAAAAGACATACAGATGTGATGCTTATCTGTATGGTTTAGTGCCTAGTATGGTTTAACTTAACATTGCTAGGTTAATGTTGGACATGATGGTCTTCAGGTCCTTTCCATCTACATGATTCTATGATTTGATAATTCTGTGAAATTTTCTCTCTCCCTACAGCCATTCATGTAAACAGAATAACTCAATTCAATTTTTGTGAAGGATTTACCTTCCTTCTTTTAACAACCACATCTCACCTATTTCCTGTAGAGTTTTAAGAGTATCTTCTTTTCAATCTCAGAATGAGTCACAGAAGTGTTTTCTAAAATTCAAGTTACTCAAGAAAAAACTAAAATATACAAACACAAAATGTTATGCCTTGTATTTTTTTCAGGATATGCAGCACAGTCTTAGGGCACATATGCATACAAAAGCTGTAAATGTTCTGTGACTTATAGTTAAAATACCAACATATTAAAACATTGGAACTATTAGTTCCATGGCCATTGCCTTTAAAATAGGACAAAATTTTACATGACTGATGCAGCAATATCAAAGCTGAATAATTCTTAGATAACGCTGACAGTCAAATATTAAAAAATAAAATTTTCTTAGAAGAGGGTTATCTTCTCCTATTTGCATTCTGATTAGAAATCTAATGTCTTCATTAGTCACAGATATCCTGTTCTATTATATTAAGAAATTCCAGAATTAAAAATACATATTTTGGAATCAATCCAGCAGTGTTATGCAACAATAACAGTGTAAAAAATGTATCTTACACTCTAAAGAAAACCACTGCTGGATCGTGGGGCTTTTATTTTTTTAAACAAATGCTGCAGAAACAGGCAAATAGAAACCTACAGCTCTGAATTTGTTCTGACTTTTTCCGCTCATTTCTTTTCTGTCAAATATTCATGTCTATATGCTCTGAAGAGTTTAACACAACTCACCTCAATTAACATATTTTCATCCCTCTATTTGATGATTCTGAAATTAAAAATTTAAACAAGCTAACACAGAAAATCCTTTCATGGTAAACAAGCACCATTGCTGCTGGCAAGCTGAGGCACTTGAAGCATCCCCCTTGAAGCTGTGTCTGCCTTGAAGGTGCCCATCTGTTTGCTCAGTGTCTTCTTAAGAAAAGAATTCTTGTCTTCTCCCAAGGGGAGCCCTGTTCAGTTGTTAACAGTTTTAGAGTAATTTCCTCATTAAGTAAGAATGTAGCCTGGTCAGGATCCTTTGTGAGGCAAAAACTATTTAGTTAAAATTAAGGAAGATGTTTAGTTAATATCTTGGTAAAATAGGGATTGAATTGATGAGGTGCTTTGTAACAGGACACAGAATATTTCATTGCAAGGCCAAGCAATTCAAGATGTGTCTGATCAAAAACCTATTAGACTCTAAGAAGCATTCAATGACATCACTACATAGTAGTGTAGGGTCTCAAAGTTGCAACATGATATAGAATGGAGCAGTTGCCAGTCCAGAAATTGGTTACATAATAATGGACTTAAACATTCATCATTTCCTACTACTGTTAGTAAGACTTCAAGTGGATGGCAAATGCAAATTGAGAGACTAGAGTTTGAAAAACATTTTAAAAATAGCAAAATACAGTTTAAATCCAAGAATAAGAACAGATGGCGGATATTAGAGTTATTTTAAATTCATTCTCCCAGTTGCATTTCTCAAACCAGTCCCAGCAGTACTGATATTCCCCAAGGAAGCTCATTTCATGTCATTTTAGCACAATTTTCCACAAAAGACAAGGACGGAAGGAATATGGATACAGAATCACCACCCTTTATACCAGCATGTAGGCAAGGCTACGTGAGGGAAGCTTGTTGGTTTTGCTCATTCCTTACCTGTACTACATGTATAATTTAAAAAGGGGAGTTCCATCTGTAGGGCCATCCATCTGGTGTAGCATTAAACTCAGAATGAAACATTAAAAAGTCAGAGAAAGGCAAGCACTGAACCCCAAGGCAAAACAAGAGTAGCATAGTCCTTATGGACATCTAGAGTACAAAACTTGTTTGCCCTCAAAATCGGGCAGAATGAACATTTATTCTAAAGACTAATAACATGACTTCTAGGAGAAGAGAGACATGACAATATCTCTAATTGCTGTTGAACACAGCCATTGGATCTCACTGCATTTCTGTTCCACGGGGACTGAATCCAAAAGTAGCAAACAGATGAACTTAAGCTCACTTTTTAATTTTCTTCCGTGGCCTTTGTAACAGATGTTTGAGTATTTAAACTTTTTTGTTTGTGCCTTTCCTATCATGACTAGGCTTCGCAAACAAAGATATGGGAAGGGCTCTACCCACACTTGTTACCAGTGTGCTGATGGCTAAAAAGGCTGATGCAGGATAGGCAAGTCCTGTTGCAAAAGGCACAGCAGAGAGTCTCCTTAGGTGGTATGGCGAGGCACGGTTCTTTCTGCATTGTCTTTTCTCCTTGAGACTAATTCTATGTGCTTTCTCAAAGGAGACAGCAGCATTATGGATGGTGTATCTCCACATCTCCTGATTGGAGGCCAGAGTGGACCACTGACAGTAGTAAATCTGGCCAAAACTGAGGTATTGTTTCAGAGAGTCCTTGTATCTCCTCTTTGGGGCTCCTCTGTTGCGGTAGCTGGTGGCGAGTTCACCACAGAGCACAACCTTAGGAAGGCGGTGATCCTCCATCCTGGAGACGTGCCCTGCCCAGCAGAGCTGCATCCTCAGCAGCATGGCCTCAACACTGGTGACTCCTTTCTATACCTGCCTTTCCTATACCTCAATAAGAAATAGTACTTATTTACCCATTTTACAGAGGTGTAACTGTTAACATTTCTGCAGGATTGTATCGAAATACACATGTAATGCTGTTCTCTGGTGCAGAATCTACGCCCGATCTGTAATAAAAATTAAAAAAAAAACATAATGACTGTTCATAAGTAAGATTAGATTTACCACTCTGTCTCCAGTTAACAATACAAAATAGAAGTCATCTGCCCAAGTCTCGGAACTGACATATTGAAAGTCATAGTACTTCCATGTTTTTCTTCATAAACCATACACTGCAAAACTGTATTACTTTTTAAAATACTTATCAGCATCTGATTTAAATATTTAAAATCTAAAATTATATGACCCAATACAGTCAATGGTTCTTTTGAAAGGCAGAAAAGATATGATACAACAGTAATTTGAAATAAACAAATTGTGTCTAGATGAGATATAATGGGAGATTGTATATTTGGGAGGAACAGTACAGATTTTTCACAAATACAGTAAGTTTAACAAGGATAACAGAAGTAATTGAAATTTATAGAGAAATTATTTATTCCTCAAAACTTGTTAACATTATCAAGTTTTTTATTAACATTTTATTAGTTTTTACAAATACAAAACCATGTAAGGGAAGTTGTCTTGACCTGCTTGTACCTGGTAGAGGTTAGGGTCAAGGTGATTCGTTTCGATCACAAGGGTGAAATTAAGACACAAACAGTGTCAGATGTCACAAAAGTAGAACCCTTTATTGACTAACAACCACTAGAGAGCAATAGGAAAGAAAGATAAGGAAAAGGAAAAGCGAAGCAGTAAAACGTTTAGAATAGCAAGAAGTACAACTACCACCACAGATCCAGCGACATCTCGCAGGTCCGCCTGTTTCGATTCGGTGGGGAAGATGTCCAAAGAACAGCTGTTCACGGTGGCATTTTATAGTGTTCCAAGAGCCGCTTTGCTTATCCTCCACCTGTTTAGCGCATGCCATGAAGGTCATCAGGAGTGATCTTCACCCCCCTCAGCGGCGCTTCTGTCAGTGGGGCATGCATAGGTGTCCGGAGGGCCCATTTTTGATAGATGTTTGGGTTTGCAGGACAGCTGCCTCATCTGCAGTTATATCGGTGAGCTCACACACCGGTGGACTTGCAAGACAGCAGCTGTATCGGCGGTTGAGCCGGGCCCAGAAGTTGTTGTTCAGATTAATACTTGGCTAAAGGGGTGGTGCCAGCGGTCTAGCTTTGGATTTTTAAACCATGGGGAGATCTACAGGGCACCTGATCTACTGAAACAAGCTGGGGTTCAAATGACACAAAGGGAAAAAAGGATCCTTGGTCACGAGCTGGCGGGACTCATAGAGCGTTCTTTAAACTAGATATGAAGGGGGATGGGGTCATAGCTGGGATTGCAGCGGGGCAGTGTGCTAGAAATTATGAGGACGGGGTGGCCTTCCATCCCCCTAGGGTGAGATCAGTGTGCTCAGCTTGCTCCCTGAAATGCTTATACACCAATGCACGCAGCATGGGGAATAAGCAGGAGGAGCTAGAAACCTGGGTTCGGGCAGGAGATTATGATCTGGTGGCAATTACAGAGACATGGTGGGACAGCTCACATGACTGGAATGTGGTCATGGGTGGCTATGTCCTTTTCAGGAAAGACAGGCCAGCCAGGCGAGGTGGTGGAGTCGCTCTTTACGTGAAAGAGCAACTACAATGTCTTGAACACCATCCAGGCATGGATGAGGAGCAAGTTGAGAGTGTATGGGTTAGAACTAAGGGGCAGGCTGGCAGGAGAGATACTGTTGTGGGTGTCTATTACAGGCCACCAGATCAGGGTGAGGAAGTTGATGAGGCCTTCTACAGGCAGCTGAGAGCGGTCTCACAATCACAGGCCCTGGTTGTCGTGGGGGATTTTAACTTCCCTGATATTTGCTGGAAGGACAACTCAGCCAGCCAGCCACAGTCCAGGAGGTTCCTCCAGCACATCGATGATAATTTTCTGATGCAAATGGTGGAGGAGCCGACTAGGAGAGGAGCACTGTTGGACCTCATCCTCGCTAACAAGGAGGATCTGGTTGAAGCAGTAAAGGTTGAGGGCTGCCTTGGCTGCAGTGACCATGAAATGGTGGAGTTCAGGATCTCATGTAGCAGAAACAAAATAGCAAGCAGAATTGCAACTCTGGACTTTGCCAAGGCAAACTTTGGATTTTTCAAGCAATTACTAGAGAAAATCCCATGGGCAAGGCTGTTTGAAGGTAAAGGGGCCCCAGATAGTTGGTTAGCGTTCAGGGACTGCTTCTACCGTGCTCAAGATCAGAGCATCCCGACACGTAGGAAGTCAAGGAAGGGAGCCAGCAGACCTGCGTGACTAAACAGGGATCTGCTGGGTAAGCTCAAGTGCAAGAGGAGAATTTACAGATCTTGGAAGGCAGGGTTGGCCACTTGGGAAGAATATAAGGCTGTTGTCCGAGGGTGTAGGGAGGCAACTAGGAAAGCAAAGGCCTCCCTAGAATTGAACCTGGCGAGAGAGGTCAAGGACAAAAGGAAGAGCTTTTTCAAATACATGGCAGATAAAACTAACACCAGAGGCAATGTAGGCCCACTGATGAATGAGGTGGGTGCCTTGGTGACAGAAGATACAGAGAAGGCAGAGTTACTGAATGCCTTCTTTGCCTCTGTCTACTCTGCCGGAGGCTGTCCTGAGGAGCCCCGTTCCCCTGAGGCCCCAGAGGAAGTCAGGGCAGTGGAGGAGTTTGCTTTAGTCGATGAGGACTGGGTTAGGGACCAATTAAGCAATCTGGACATCCATAAATCCATGGGTCCAGACGGGATGCATCCACGGGTGCTGAGGGAGCTGGCTGATGCCATTGCTAGACCACTCTCCATCATCTTTGCCAAGTCTTGGGAGACGGGAGAGGTGCCTGAGGACTGGAGGGAAGCAAATGTCACTCCAGTCTTCAAAAAAGGCAAGAAGGAGGACCCGGGTAACTATAGACCGGTCAGCCTCACCTCCATCCCTGGGAAAGTGATGGAACGACTTATCCTTGGTGCCATCTCAAGGCATATCAAGGATAAGAGGGTCATTAGAGACAGTCAACATGGCTTCACCAAGGGGAAGTCGTGCTTGACTAACCTCATAGCCTTTTACGAGGATATAACAAGGTGGATAGATGATGGCAGAGCGGTGGATGTGGTCTACCTTGACTTCAGTAAAGCATTTGACACAGTCTCCCACAGCATCCTTGCTGCTAAACTGAGGAAGTGTGGTCTAGACTCTCGGGTAGTGAGGTGGACTGTGAACTGGCTAAGGGGAAGAAGCCAAAGAGTCATGGTCAATGGGGCGGAGTCTGGTTGGAGGCCTGTATCCAGTGGAGTCCCTCAAGGGTCGGTACTGGGACCAGTATTATTCAATATATTCATCGATGACTTGGATGAGGGACTAGAGAGTACTATCAGCAAGTTTGCTGATGACACCAAACTGGGAGGAGTGGCTGACACACCAGAAGGCTGTGCTGCCATCCAGCGAGACCTGGACAGGCTGGAGCGTTGGGCGGGGAAAAATTTAATGAAATATAACAAGGGTAAATGTAGGGTCTTGCATCTGGGTAGGAACAACCCCAGGTTCCAGTATAAGTTGGGGAATGACTTATTAGAGAGTAGTGTAGGGGAAAGGGACCTGGGAGTCTTGGTGGACAGCAGGATGACCATGAGTCAGCACTGTGCCCTTGTGGCCAGGAAGGCCAATAGCATCCTGGGATGTATTAGAAGGGGGGTGGTTAGTAGGTCGAGAGAGGTTCTCCTTCCCCTCTACTCTGCCCTGGTGAGACCCCATCTGGAATACTGTGTCCAGTTCTGGGCCCCTCAGTTCAAGAAAGACAGGGAACTGCTTGAGAGAGTCCAGCACAGGGTGTCTTGAACCGCTTATACCTGGTAGAGGTTAGGGTCAAGGTGATTCGTTTCGATCGCAAAGGTGAAATTAAGACACAAACGGTGTCAGATGTCACAAAAGTAAAACCCTTTATTGACTAACAACCACTGGAGAGCAATAAGAAAGAAAGATAAGGAAAAGGAAAAGCGAAGCAGTAGAACGTTTAGAATAGCAGGAAGTATAGCTACCACCACAGATCCAGCGACGTCTCGCAGGTCCGCCTGTTCGATTCGGTGGGGAAGATCTCCAAAGAATAGCTGTTCACGGTGGCATTTTATAGTGTTCCAAGAGCCGCTTTGCTTATCCTCCGTCTGTTCAGCGCATGCGCGTGAGGGTCGTCAGGAGCGATGTTCACCCCCCCCAGCGTCGCCTCTGTCAGCGGGGCATGCATAGGTGTCCGGAGGGCCCATTTTTTGCAGACGTAGGATGACTTGACGGTTTGTGTACCTTCGCGCTCGCACACCGTTGGGCTTTCGCGCTTGCAGGGCAGCTGCCTTATCTGCAGTTACATCGGTGAGCTCACACACCGGTGGGCTTGCAAGACAACAGCTGTATCGGCAGTTGAGGCGGGCCCAGAAGTTGTTGTTCAGAACTTCGAGCCCCCTGGCTTATCAGGGCTGGGCCCTGAAGTCATCTTTATCAATAGTCAAGTCAAGTCGTGGGGCTTATCAGGGCTGAGCTCTGAAGTTGTTGTTTTAGAACTTATCAGAGATCCAAGCTTGTAACGGCAGCCTTGTCCTTTAGGTTTTAACACAGTCTCTTCTTCACAGAGTCTTTTAGCAAGGATGAAACAAATATTTCTTCATGGGGCATTTTAGCAAGTTTTAACACCAGCAAGGTTGAGGCAAAAGTTCTTAAAACAGTCTCTTACACAGGGCAACTAGGATGATTAAGGGAGTGGAGCATCTCCCTTATGAGAAAAGACTGAGGGAGCTGGGGCTCTTTAGTTTGGAGAAGAGGAGGCTGAGGGGTGACCTCATTAATGTTTACAAATATATCAAGGGGGAGTGTCACGAGGATGGAGCCAGGCTCTTCTCGGTGACAACCACTGATAGGACAAGGGGTAATGGGCTGAAACTGGAACATAAGACTTAAGCTCAAGAAGAAACTTCTTCTCAGTGAGGGTGACGGAGCCCTGGAACAGGCTGCCCAGAGAGGTTGTGGAGTCTCCTTCTCTGGAGACATTCAAGACCTGCCTGGACACGTTCCTGTGTGGCATAATCTAGGCATTCCTGCTCTGGCAGGGGGATTGGACTTGATGATCTTTCGAGGTCCCTTCCAATCCCTAACATTCTATGATTCTATGATTCTATGACTTCGAGCCTCGTGGCTTATCAGGGCTGGGCTCTGAAGTAGTTGTTTTAGAACTTATCAGAGGTACAAGCTTGTAACAGCAGCCTTGTCCTTTAGGTTTTAACACAGTCTCTTCTTCACAGAGCCTTTTAGCAAGGATGAAACAAATATTTCTTCATGGGGCATTTCAGTAAGTTTTAACACCAGCAAGGTTGAGGCAAAAGTTCTTAACACAGTCTCTTACAGAAATGTTCTTGGATTCAAGCATAACGTCTGAAGAAGGTCTGAAATGCACATTCCCACCCAGCTACGAATAGCCGACACACTGAAACAAATGGACAGTATTCAGTGAAGACTATTCCAGACCCTAAAGGTAATATTGATTTCACTTAAGAGGACTAAATTTTGGCATCAGTGTCAGAGTTACTAACCCAAAGATGCTTTAAACTCAACTGAAAAAAAAGAAAAAATAAACAACAACCCCCCCAAAAAAACTATGCTAAATGACCTATATTAAATGTCTACTTCCAAAGAAGAAACCATTTTTCTCTCTGTTAACCAAAAGGTAAGCGTAGGATTAATAAAATGTCTAACTCATAAGCCACTCCTTAAAAGTCTACCCCACATGTTCATATGTCTGGTTGACCCTTCTTTGGGTGACCTTTCCTCTTCCATAGAATCATAGAATCATAGAATGTTAGGGATTGGAAGGGACCTCGAAAGATCATCAAGTCCAATCCCCCTGCCAGAGCAGGAATGCCTAGACTATGCCACACAGGAACGTGTCCAGGCAGGTCTTGAATGTCTCCAGAGAAGGAGACTCCACAGCCTCTCTGGGCAGCCTGTTCCAGGGATCCAGTACTGATCATTCCCATCAATGAAAGCGAAGTAAAGATTCCAATATATTGAGCAGTGACAAAGGATAAATTAAAAGAGCAAAGAAAAGAAAGTTTTTCCTTTTTACCACATGACATAAATAATTATTAGAGCAGGGTAGAGACTACAATGGGGTTTTTTACTTCATTTTTTACTGTATAAACATGTCAGATGTGTACAATAATGTCTACAGTATCGTCCT
Organism: Trogon surrucura; assembly: GCA_020746105.1. Lineage (NCBI taxonomy): Eukaryota > Metazoa > Chordata > Aves > Trogoniformes > Trogonidae > Trogon > Trogon surrucura. Next base: position 39,113,492 of record CM036617.1, read on the forward strand.
CCATTGGCAGTTGACATAAAGGAATGACTAATTTTTAGATCCCAGCTTTTACAGTTTTCTAGCCTTCTGAAAACTGAACCAATGTGGGAAAGTCTTTAGGCGCTTGAGAAATGCACCTTCAAATAATAGAGGACAAAACATCTTGAGACACACATATACCTCTCTAGCACTAGAGACAACATAAATTGGGATTTTTAAGTGACCTGTTTTGATATCTGTATCTCCTAATAGATTTAATTCATATGAGGACTTCTAAAACACACTGGGAACATAACTACAATTTTTTTGATCTGGTCTAAGTGGCCTCTTCAATGTCAAAGTCAGGTCTGAGGTGGAACAGAAGAAAAACTTTCTCTTATGCCCAAAGTCCTGGGTAAGCATTTGTCATGGGTTTGAGTCTGGCAGCATTTCTGAAAGTGCAGGTAGCTCTGTAAGGGATGACTTGCAAAACTTCAAGAGTGTACCCGAGTTCCGTCTAGAAGTCAGACCCACCTCTGACCAGGGCCAGGCCAATCAGCACCTCTGTGATCACTATATTTAAGAGGTGACCCTACAGTTCTAGTTGCTCTTTCTCAGTCTGTCCTGTCTCTTATGTTGGGGAGTCTTTCTTTGTTGAGAGAAGGAGGAGGTCAGAGGAAAGTAAAGAAATGTGATTGGTGAGGAAAACAGGGGAGAAAGGAGTCAAAGCAGAATCTTTCCCTGGGGCCCCATGGTGGTTGAGGTGGGAGAAACATGGTTGCCTGCGAACGGAGGCGATCGACAGCAGCAAGAGCATTCAGGATGTGATGGTAAGTGGAGAACCCCATGTCAGGGAGGAGACAGGCCGAGCAGGAGAGGAGGATGCTCCCAAAGCAACTCATGACCCTGAGTGGAATGAACTCACCCAGAGGGAGAGTTTGCCTCCTGTGAGATGGACACCACATGGCAGCAGGGGAAGGCTGCAAGGGGTCCTCTTTCCCAAGAAGGAAGGACTACCATGGATGATAAGTAATGGTCTGATGGACCGTACCTCCCACCCCTCCCTACCCAGCACTGATTGGGAGGAGGAAGTAGCCAGGAAGATGGGAGGGGTAGGGGTGGAGCATATTTAAAATTATGTTCTATTTATGTATGTATTCCTTTCACTATCCTACTTCATAAATGGTGATGGTGAACGAAATTTATTTTCTCCCCAAGTCTAGTCTGCTTTTTACCCGTCATTTTAAGTGGTAGATTGATCCTCCCTGTCCTTAATCTCTATCCTTGAGCATTTTTAGTCGAATTTTCTCCCTCTACATTATTGGAGTGATAGAGGTGGAGGGAGGAACGAGTGAATGACCACACAGTTCTTTGTTGTCAGCCTGAGGAAGTAGGCTCGAACCACAACAGCAGTCATATCACCAAATCATTTTCTATCCACACACTACAATAATCTTCAGTAAGTCCCAAATGCTTGAAAAACACTTTTTTTTCATGAACTCGTGTTCTGCAACATTACATTTTGAAAAAGAACAACCAACACTGTTATTTGATCAACAGATGCAGTGCAAAACCCAGTCTTCCTCCTGTAGGCTTGAGGAAATCAACTTTCTCAACTCTGAGAAGTGGTTCTCTTCCTTATCTTTCCTTAGATAGTTTTATTTTGTCCTCATTTTGTACTGTAATGAAAATACAAAAGGAAAAACAATTTATGGGTGGCAATTATATAGATTGCAACAGTTATATTTTACACTACCATCTGGCTTCTCTTATCCTTATAAGTTAGTAGAAAGATAAGCAATAGAATTAAAATGAATAAATCTTTTGTTGATCTTCAGAAAAAAAGAAATGATTGTATCATTATGAAAATGGTGCTTCTTTTCAAAATGTCACACATAATTGTGCATAGCCAGAGTTAAATGAACCAGTAAATGGATTGGCGTTAATAATTATATCGGATATGCATGCAGTTTCAAGTATTAACTAATAAAAATGATTGATAATTTTTAGATAATTGTATTTAAGAATATGAAAGAAGTTTTAACAAAATGTGACTTGTAGCTTTTTAGAGAACTTAATTAAATACTTGTTAAACATAATAATTTATTATATCACTGTTGTTTTATGAATAAAATAAAATAAAAAATGAATATCATTTTTATGGTGCTGAAATGTCACAGACCTGTAAACATAAATCTCAAGTCCTTATGATTATTCTTGTCTTCTGTCTGAAATCTGATTGCTGAAATCCTTTATAGTTTCATTAATCTGTGGTGGCAGCTCTGTCTTCACCTCTCTTTACATGTTTGTTGCTTCAAATAAAATAAAATAAAATAAAAAATAAGAAAAACTATAACAATGAAATAAAAATATGCTGGAATCAGAAAGTAGTTTCAAGACTTCTAATCTTGAAGATTTGTCTGAGACACTTTAAAAGCAGATGACAATTTTTTATTGCAATAAACAAAAGTGGTTTTTTACACTTGATTTGTTAGTAGATATCAGGTGTTCATCTCAGTAATAGGAATTACTGAGATAATTATTGCATCAAATAATGTCTGTTTTACAGGGACTGTAGCATATTCTTAACAACACTTCCCAAGTAAGTGTGGAGAAAGAATGTTCTTTATGATTACAAATTCACAATTCAGTTCATAAATATACAAAGATAAACCTCCAAAATCTTTTTATAAACCACTGTATTCAGCTGCTATATATCTATACAAAAGAGTGCAAAAAAGCCTTTCCCACAAAAAAACTAGCAAAAAAAAAAAGTGTTCCATATTAGTTTTCTCTCGTATATTAAGGATTTAAAATACCATTGAAGTGGTCAAGAGGAAACCAGGCTTGAGAATTTTCACCAAGAGAATTTGATATTGGTTAGTCACAAAGGAAAGATGTTTGGCCTTCTTTAGTTCAGTGAACATGATTTACCTAGAATTTGGGGAATTCTTGAGACACTATACCTCCCTAACATGTTGTGTATCTAATACTGTCCCTGGACAAGAAGAGCATCACCCAGTTTCACTTTTCTACTCCTTCCACATATTTCAACAATCAATTACGACAGCTTATCCCTATATTTTTAATGATATAAACATAAAATCTACTGAAGGAACATACTGGTCAAGCAGCAGAGAGGTGTTCAGAAGGTATGAAGCACTGGAAACTCCATTCATCTTTCCCTGTTCTATACTTTATAATACAGTTCATAATTATGTGATGAGATAATATTTTTACACAAGTTCATTCATCATTCCAAACAGAGAATGGATAATGTTCTGTAATTGAGCCACTGAGCAAAAAGCTTTTACTAAGCTGGCTTTGGTTCTTTAGTTTTGGTACTTAGGACTTACACAAGTAATAGGAAACAAAAAACAAATTTCCACATTTTCACTTTATTAAGGAACATTTGAACACCTGAGAGCCTCCTTTAAGATTAGTGTCAAAACCAGAATGCTGCAGAGTATTTGGAAAGGTTGAAAGAAGTTTACACTGTGTCTTCTTAATACTACTCAATTTTGATAAGTAAAGCTGTGGGAGAATGGGCAAGAATTTATGCGAACACCTGCTTAAGGAATGGTCTTCTCACTTTGTATTTCAAAAAACACTGACTTATTTTAAGTGAGGAATGACAATTCCAAGCACTGAGGTGGAAATAACCTTACTTTAAATGCCCTGTGGGGGGAAAAAAAAAAAAAAAAAAGTAGGGCGTTTCACAAGGAATTTTTAAATAATTGAAGATGTTTATGTTTAAGGAATATAGAGATATTGCTTAATATTATAATGCTCACAATCTTTAAATAAAGGAGATACTATACACAGCTGACACGGATTTTTGCTCATCTGCTTTTCTAAGGGAAAAAACCTTTCTCTCCTCCTAAGAAGAATTCTCACCCTTTGAATGAGTAAGCCATGTAAATGTAATAAACGTCTGACGTATAGATTCCCTTATGTGAGCAGCATAATTAGATTGTTTTGGAAATATTAACCATGCAATCACATTAAATACAACAAAACCAAAACTAACAACAACAAAAAGACCCATACGTACATATACATTTATGAATTTCAAATATTTAAATTTTATTTTTTTCAGATTTAGTATGAAAAGAGCACTCATATACATTTTTGAAATTTGACAATAATAATGCTCTTAATAGTAACAGTATACGTACACTGCTATTCAGAATAGAATAACTTTGCTGAACAATAGCCTTAAATACTCAAAGGAAGAGAAGAGCTTTCCTCAACAAATGAAGGAGAAGGAAGAGCTCAAAGAAGATTTCCATCTATTGCCCTAAGAGACAAAATTTCATCCTTTTCCCAAAAAACTATTAAACAGTGTAAAGAGTTTCAAAGGAAAGGAAACCTCAATCTACCCCACTCCTATAAGTTTGATGCCAGAGCCAGCAATGGGTACCCAGAGTGTGGAGAGCGGTCTCAAGTCAACAAGAGAGCACCTGAAGAGCAGCACCATGGAAATACAGCCAGTAAATCACCTTAACTGGGGTCATTGGAACAGGCTGCCCAGGGGAGTGGTGGATTCACCATCCCTGGAGGTATTTAAACAGTGTGTTGATCTGGTGCTTAGAGACATGGTTTAGCAGTGACCTGGCAGTGCTAGGTTAACAGTTGAACTCGATGATCTTAAAGGTCTCTTCCAAACAAAGACATTCTGTGATTCTGTGATTTCATCAACCAAAAACAAGCGTATACAGTTGAATTTAGGGTGAGTCTTTCAAATCCATACTCAGAGGAATCAAAGCACCTAAAAAAGCTTGAGTACTGGTCCTGTTCCATCTTATTTAATTATATGAGTTGTGAACATAGAAAAATTTTTGTACAGAACTTAAATTCATCAATTTTTTAATAACTGTACATATATATAAATTAAATTGATCTGCTCAGCTACCTTTGTATAAATTTACAAATGTCAGTGAGAATTGTACCTGTGTGATATTACTTATTTACCATTTATCAACATTGTTGGTTTTTCGCTAGTACAGTACAAGACACTGAGCTTGCATTTTGTGATGGGCTATACAGAACATAAATAAAAATAATCATATCATTATTTCATTGTAGTTTATATCCCAAGCAAGGACAGTTGTCTTTAGAAGAAATAGCTCTACAGATACTTTGAAGAGATTATGACACATGGACTGAAGAGAAATTTGTTACTCTTGCAATAAACTCAGTCCAATGACATGAAAAGAGATTTTTTTTTTTCTGTTAGCAATGCATAATTAAAAAGATTTGCCTTGTGTGAGTGCGTAAAATATCTCTACAATTCAGCTTAAGTGCAGATTCCCATACATGTTACAAACAAAGTGGAACTTAAGAGTATACTGTGAAAACCTTTAAGGCTTTGACCCACAAAAGATATCTGACTTTATTATTTGCCAGCCTTTAAAAATGGGTTTTATGTAATCCTGTAATTATTTTACCAGAGTGATGTCATCAGGAAGGTGTTGACACATGACCGTATTTAACTTTCAACAGACTTATCACTATGCAGTTCTGCCTTTTTTTTTTCTCCCTTACCTTGATAAACCATACAAGTAAAATGTTAACACAAGTCTTAAAAGTTCAGTTTCCAACTTGCATAATGCATTTGACTAAGAAATGACATATACTTGGCACTTTTCTGCTTCATCAGTGTTAATCATATTTTCTTTCAGCTTATCTTCAAAGATTTCATCTGTCATACATTCAGTAATTCTGGTTTCAAAGTAATTTTTTATTTTCTTATCTTTTTTTAAAGTTCCTCTTTTTTTTTTTATTTTTTTAACATTGTTAAACAGGATTTTAGAAGGTATCTCCCCAAAGAAATCTAAACCATATAATATTGAGTTCACCTTCAAAGCATATTAGATCACCCTGTATTTTTTGTTACAGAATATAAAAACGTAAAAGCAAAATTGCTAAACTGTGTTTCAGTCAGGATTCCTGCTCCAAAGTCAAGAAAAGTCCTTTATCTTTACCAGAAGTACAGTTAGCAAAGCAACAAAGCATTCAAAGCAATATTTTTTAGAGGATGTATTTTTTGAAGTACTGTACAACAACCAGTAGAGCGCAGAACAATTTTGATCTCACTCAGGATTCTGTAGGACATTAACTGCTTTTAATTCCATGATGTGATGCATGATACTAGGAAATAAAGTACACATACATTCTTAAATTTCAATGTATACAGCACTTTGTAAACAAGAACCACAACCAGGAAGTCTGATTTGTTTCTGGAGATGATTCCCAGGCTTAAAAGACTGAAAAGGGAGAGCCTCCATCTTCTGTCTGAATTGTATCTACTACGAAGCAGGAATATTTACTGGTAAGTAAGACCCCACTGAATTCCAGATTTAAAGATGCCTAGTCCCACTGCAGTTTGTGATAATTAGATATTAAAGACAGAGAGATATTTCTTCACATAAGAAAACAGCAAATTCATCACATATAACCAGAATATATGAATATCCAGTGCAATATTTCACTCCTGGCATTCCAAACAACAGTTTGACATGAGTATATCAGAAATATATGTTCCTTTTTATTTTCCGTTTGAAATATATAGCTTTTATGCTTGCCACAGCTGCCCCAGGATGTCCTACTTTTCAGGAAAATACTGTTGATTCAGGAGTAATGTACAGATGCTGTATAGGGTTCAAATCTAATAGTTTCAAATGAAGATTTCAGCAAAACTGAAATTCACTCAGGCAAGCAGAAAGCTCATAACACTTGATGAAGTGTTTTTAATTGAACCACAGAAGTATTATTTCTATGAATGTTGTAGATTTATTTTTTATATACTTATTCATTAACAAGTAATTACATAATAATAGCCTGTTAGCTATAGGGTATAAGGTGCCTCCCTCTAGGTCTGGTGTACAAACACCCTGTTCACTTCTAGTTAGAAACTTTTTTTTTGGTGTGCAGTAGGTACAGAGTAAGCTTACTCTCTGCTTCTCATCAGTCAGTGAGGAAACTGGCACCACCAGGAAGCAATTCAGCCTATGTAAGATATCAATGCCCCAAATTTTTTTTTAAAGAGCTGACCAATCTCAGCTGATTACAGAGATCATGAAAAGGGATGACATTTTGCATCTAGAGACCTAACACAGAAGGGAATATTTCAGCCGTGAGGCCTTCAATTCTCAAGAACCTACCTCAAGCTCAGTACAGACCAAACAAGCGCTCCTCCCAAAGTTATGTTAGAAAGTGATGTGAGTGCTGTGACAAATGTAGACTCATAGAATGATTTGTGTTGGAAGAGATCATCTTAAAGATCATCTAGTTCCAACCCCCCCTGCCATGGACAGGGACACCTCCCACTAGACCAAGTTACTCAAAGCCCCATCCAACTTGGCCTTCCAGGGACAAGGGGATCCACAACTTTTATGGGCAACCAGTTTCAGTGTTTCACCCTCCTTAAAATAAAAAACTTGTTTCTTTCATCTAATGTAAATCTAAATCTACATCACAGACTGTAAATAACATGAAACAGACTTGTGTAATAGGTAGTTTATGAGACACAACTGAAAATCTTAATTGCCCTGCAGCTAAAAATCAAAAATTTGCTCTTACTTCAGAGGGATGGACAACGTCCATTCATTCATTTGTACAACACTCATCATACTGGCCTTGCAAGCCAATAACAGGGTTTCAGTTCTACTGACATGTACATTTGATCTTTCACAAGAAGCTGTTATGTGGCATATTAAAGTTCAGTGGTAACACTCCTAAAAAAAAAATTGAAAAATTTCTTAAAAATATAAATATATGTAACATGTGAGAGACTGAGGAGTTCATTTCCCAAATGAAAAAGGCTCTCTGTGGCATTTCATCCTCGCACTGTCCTTATATATTGGAAGGGTAACCACCTGTTCAGGAGCCACCATTTTGCTGTAGTTCTATTACAATCTAGTACTTTGTCAACTCAGCCATAAAGAAAGGAAAATTTTTATACCGGCCATAAGAGGTTGTATTTAAAATTAATGGCACAATGTTTAAGGAACATAAAAGCAGTCATCTTAGGTTACACCAAAAATCCAACCTGTTCAATATCATGTCACTGAGACAGATCTGTTGCATCCTGAATGCCTGTTGAAAGTCTAAGGAACAATGTAACAACAGAGCTGAAGTACACGATATACCCGAGAATGTACAAGTACCATTTTCCCAATGAACACACCCCTCACGGAACTACATGCTTAGTAGTATGCTGACTCTTGAATAGTGTCTTTTACATAATTCCTGAGGAAAATGATACAAAGTGCTAACCTGGTATACATTAATTCATTAACAAATATATGTGAATTGAAAACTGATTTCAGCTTTCTTCCACACAAAAAAACCCAAACCCAACAACAACAGAAACAACTCACAAAAGAACAAAACAAAACAAAACAAAACAAAACAATGAAACCAAAAAAACAAAACAAACAAACATATAGCAGTCTGTTTCATGCTATTTATTTATAAGTGTAACAATGCTGTCAGAAACATAAACCCACAAACTTAGACAACTGGTTCTGAAAATAAGATAATGATATCTAGGTCTGTTTGATTTATCTCTCAAAATGTTTTGTCTTCCCCGAAGTTTCATCTATTTCATAAAGAAATGTTTCATATGTTTCATAAAGGAAAGTTCCTAATGTTTCATTTTTATATCTTTAGTTAAAATCTTTTACACAGAAATCTGCAGTGCAAGTATTATTTGACTTGCATCAATGTTCTCCCTTTTCCATTTTCCCTTCTTTTTTATTTAAAAATTTATCAAAAATTTAATTACATCTCACAGCCCTGGGCATGTAAAAGCTGATGAAATCATGGTCATAGATGTTAATTTTGTGTGAATTTAGAAGCATGGGACAAAAAAAAAATTCTCAGATAATAGAGATGTAAGACTAAATCTGAGGTATGGAAACAGAATTCAGGAACATTTTCAACACCTGTACAAAAAAAAAAAAAAAAAAAAAAAAGGGTAAAATTGCCCTACTGAAATGCAGATGAAAACTGACATCAGAAATACATGAAAAGGTAGCAAAGGTGTTGATGGTTCTTACTGTAGCATTTTGAAATGCTGGTCATCTTGAAGAATCACAGAATCACAAAATGTTAAGGGTTGGAAGGGACCTCAAAAGATGATCTAGTCCAACACTGTTGCCAGAAAAGGATGACCTGGAGTAGGTCACACAGGAACCCATCCAGACAGATTTAGAATGTCTCCAGAGAAGGAGACTCCACAACCTTCCTGTGTAGCCTGTTCCAGTGCTCTGTCACCCTCACAGTGAAAAAGTTTTTTCTCATATTTTTATGGAACCTCCTATGTTCCAGCTTGTACCCATTGCCCCTTGTCCTGTCATTGGACATCACTGAAAAGAGCCTGGCTCCATCCTCCTGACATATTTATAAACATTAATGAGGTCACCCCTCAGCCTCCACTTCTCCAAGATGAAGAGACCCAGCTCCTTCAGCCTTTCCTCATAAGGGAGATGCTCCACTCCTTTCACCATCTTTGTTGCTCTACGCTGGACTCTCTCAAGCAGTTCCCTGTCTCTCTTGAGCTGAGGGGTCCAGAACTGGACACAATATTCCAGATGCGGCCTCACCAGGGCAGAGTAGAGGGGGACGAGAACCTCTCTCGACATATTAGCCACTCCCTTTCTAATATACCCCAGGACGCAAGGTATCTACCTCTAATGAGTAGGCCAACTTATTGATGAGCTATGAAATATAGTAACAATAACCTTCATAATGCTTTCATAATCCATTTCAGAAGGATGAACCTGGTTCAGGAAGATGATGTTTTCAGTGTAAAAGAATACTCTTTCTAACGACCTTACTTGTGAGAAGTGCTCAGGATTGCTCAGTAACATTACCAAAATTCTTATGGGTAACATTTCCAAAAATGTGCTAAAGTCATAATATTCATTGGGAAGCTAAAGAAAGGAGGATATCCACCACAATTTTGTCATAGTCGTAATGCTGACCTCTATTATCTGACACACAGAGGATTATGATTATATTAACAGCATTGCGACATTGGCCAAAAAAAAAAAAAAAAAAAAAAGAGCTGTTTTCCCAAATATACATTTTACTTCCACAACCTTTTTGTGTTACAGGATCTCAGGGCTCGGAATCCTAATGCAATCTGACCAACTGTGCACCACTTACATAGTAATCGTATCTTTGTCGTCTGTAACATATGGCTGCACTACGCTTCTTTACCCATAGGTCTGCAAATGTGTTTGGGATCTGCTAATTGACCCCAGTCTTAGGTGGATAACCCAGTATTTAAAAGAGAATTTAATTCATATTCAGTTATGTTAAGACAAGTCATTATTTCAGGTAGTGTCTACTGCACATCATGTAAACCCCACCTTTATGCTGCCTAGACAAAGGCAATGTGATGACAAAAATAGAGTTATTTATGAAGCACCATTTACATTAATAGCCAAATTTATATAGCATGCCAGGCTAAGTTTATAACATGATTTCACTAATTCTCTGTTCTGATCTCATTTGGCAAAGGATTTATTTTTTTTTTTTAATTTTCACATTTTTTTTTTCTGTCATCAGCTCTGCAAGCAACAAAAAGAAAATGTTTGAATGTAGGTGATAAGCCCAAGGAGACTTCCTTTATAAAATGTCCTTTTCACAATTACATGTGCTATAGATATTCCTTCAACACCTTTTTAACCTTTACAAAATGTTTTGAAACAAGTTCATTCCATGAGTGATTGTGCTGACTTCCACTGAGTCACACCTGGGATGAATTCGGTCCTTTGTGTTCTACTCAACACTGAATTTTCACTTTAACTCTGAGCCATTTTTTGGATTAAAAAAGTTCTTTTCCTGATCTCATAGCTCTTCTAACCCTGTCTGTGACTCTATTTCTCAGTTTTGTGAAAGTCATCACATTCTATTCACTCATGTTGTCTGTGATGTGTCTTGTTATGTAGGAAATCTATTAATCCCATGGTAATTTTACATGTTATTTTAATTCCTTTGCCAGATAATGTGTACTTACTCCTTTCTTGACAACAAATAAAAAACTTAAATGTTATGTGTGTGAATAATACTTAAAGAGTTCAGCTTCATGCCTTTTTAATCCATATTTGACAAAAAAAAAATCATCTCTAACTTCTTTGAATATAATTATTTCCTCAAAAGCTTACTTAAAACGGTGGCTTCGACTGGGATTATAAAACAAGCTATCCTTTTGAGTCACAAATCTGAAACTTTATCATAGCGTTTCCATTTCAGCTGCTGCCCTGAAAATGTGCATGTTACACTGTATCTTGTTTGCAATCTAACCATACAGGCTGAAAAACAGTTACAATCTTGATCTAGGTCTATGAAGTAATGCTTCCTCAACCATATTTTTATTGGTTTATGTTGGCTTTGATCCCTTGTCAGCCATGCCTTGCCTGATCTGTGATCTCTTGTTTGCATATGTGTCTTATAAGCTGCCAATAGAAAATGAGGAGAGCAGTACCTCATGAGGAACTGTAACTAAACAGAGGACAGAGACAAAAGATCCCAGAGAAAGAGGCAGTGATTAATGATGTGTTCTGCATGAATCCTTCTTCTACCTGACCACTTGTATCATTACTAGAATGTCTTGGGAAATCTTCCAGAGTGAGGTGTTCTCACTGGATGCTTGGGTTTTCATTGTGTTTTCCCGAATACTGTTTTACCACACACACTATTTCTCACTTTTATATATTTTTCATAAGAAACACTATCAGCCAAAAGTACAGAACTACATAAGATAAGTTATGTATTAAGGTAAAAAATGAAGAAAAAGTAATAAATAAAACATAAACAGAAATCCTTTGAAGAATGAATGGCTATTTTAAAGGGCATGATCTATGTCTCTCTACACAGCACTAAAGGAAAAAGAGAAAGAAGATCTAACGTAACATCTAATTGGTTATTTATAATGGCCTCAGACCCCAGAATTATGTGATATTTATAACCTCTTTTGCTGGAAGGCATGAATGTTTCCTATATACCACTTTTCTTTCAGGGCAAAGGCTACTATGTGGCTCTGCAATATTTTAGACCTTTGCAGGGATGGGAACTTCTCTTAGTTTGACTTTTCCGTGAATCACTATGAATTCCTCATGAAATTATAATTGTGAAGAATCATTACAGTAAGAAGATAGGATCCACTTCTCTTCCAACAAGGAAAGAAAGAAGCAATGGTTTGGTCTACAACAGGACAGAATGTTCTACTTTTACCTCATTATCAGTTATGCACTAACCACCAGAGACTATTTTGACTTCTGAAGCCTTGGGAAAAGGATTTTTGTTATACCTATGTTTCCTTTTTAATTTGTTGCAATCTTCAATATCATATGTGCTTAGTGATAATCTAGATAAATCAAAACTATTATTTAGTATTAAGCAAGTGGTGAACGCATCTTTATAGTGATGAAGAGTCATCAAATATTGGGCTGAGTAATCAGAAGGCCATTTAGCACTTGTAGTCCAATCTGGCTTTATCTAGTGTTGAGCCTGTTGATTTAGAAGAGGTACTGACCAAGTGAAGACAGTACAGCAAAGCAACACTGGGATGGGTAGGGGACTGGATCACATGATATGTCAGCAACGGCTGAAAATCCAGAATTTTCCTAGACTCAGAAAAAGACTTAAGGAAGATCTAATTGTTCCCCTCAATTACCTGATGGTGAGCTACAAAAAAAAAAAAAAAACTGAAGTAGACCATTCACAGAGATACGTTATGAAGGAAAAAAAGGTCACAATGACAAGTTGAAGCAAGGTAGTTCTCACTAAATACAAGGAAAAAAAAATCATTATGAGAATGTTTAAACACTGGAATGAAACAAGTTGCTCAGGGAGGCTCTGAAATGTCCATGTTGAGTTCCAGTTTCTGAACAACCTGATCTAATTTCAAAACCAACACTGTTTTAAGGAGGAAGTTGGACTAGAAGATCTATAAAAGGTCTCTTGCAACCTAAAATATTCTATGATTCCATGAAATACATGAGGACCAGCATTCTAAACAACTCAAGAGACCATTTTGCTAACATTCTTGTCAAAACATAGGCTTCCTTCAGCTTTATTCAATTGTACAACTCACTTATTTTACCCACAGTGCATCTCAATACTCCAAAACATCTTTCCAGTTCTATGTTGAAGCTTGTCTCCAGCTTCATCAGTTGGTTTTGAAAATTGCATGATAAGCTACAAAACACACCATGAGTTGTTATTGTCATTTTTGTTAATAAAGGTCTTAGTTGCAGAGTTGAGGCCCAGACTTAGAGTAGAGTATATTCTTCACAGATCTCCCTGTGCACAGAAGGAATTTGCGTATTATTAGTTATTAATATATATTTGCATTACATCAGCAGCTTAAGGGTTGATGGTACAAGGCTTTGTCTGAACACACACTCTTGGAATGATCCCACCCATCTCTAGCAAGTGAAATTTCATAGAGAGAAGACAGGCAAAGCTCAGGAGAAGAAAACGGAACTAACATCTACAAATAGGAAACTGTTAGATAAAGTTGCATAAAGTCACCTAAGATATCTATACAGCACATATTTTGGAGCTAGACAGATATTTGCTGAGGATATTCTGGATGATTTAATCACAGGATGATTTCTTCCTCACTTCAACCCGTTTTCATGACATGCCAGCTGGCTTCTTTGAGGAAGGAAGAAACTCTGGCTATCCTGCACTAGAATCACAGAATCACAGAACTGTTAAAGCTAGAAAAGACCTCTGAGATCATCAAGTCCAGCCTATGACTCAACATCATCACAAAGGCTAGACCACGGCACTAAGTGCCACATTCATGGAGGTGGGTCGAGAACTGGTTGAAGGGAAGAAGCCAGAGGGTTGTGGTCAATGGAGCCGAGTCTGGCTGGATGCCTGTGTCTAGTGGGGTCCCTCAGGGGTCAGTGCTTGGGCCGGTGCTGTTTAATATATTCATCAATGATCTGGATGAGGAATTAGAGAATGTTGTCAGCAAGTTTGCTGATGATACGAAGTTGGGGGGAGTGGTTGACACACCAGAAGGCTGTGCAGCCATTCAGAGAGACCTGGACAGGCTGGAGGGCTGGGCGGGGAGAAATCTTATGAAGTTTAATAAGGGCAAGTGTAGAGTTTTGCACTTGGGAAAAAATAACCCCATGTGCCAATATAGGTTGGGGACTGCCCTGCTGGAGAGCAGTGCAGGGGAAAGGGACCTGGGGGTTCTAGTGGACAGCAGGATGACCATGAGCCAGCAGTGTGCCCTCGTGGCCAAGAAGGCCAATGGCATCCTGGGGTGTATTAGAAGGGGAGTAGCAAGTAGGTCAAGAGAGGTCCTCCTGCCCCTCTACTCTGCCCTGGTGAGGCCGCATCTGGAATATTGTGTCCAGTTCTGGGCCCCTCAGTTCAAGAAGGACAGGGAGCTGCTTGAGAGAGTCCAGCGTAGAGCCACAAAGATGGTGAAGGGAGTGGAGCATCTCCCTTATGAGGAAAGGCTGAAGGAGCTGGATCTCTTTAGCTTGGAGAAGAGGAGGCTGAGGGGTGACCTCATCAATGTTTATAAATATGTCAAGGGGGAATGTCAGGAGGATGGAGCCAGGCTCTTTTCAGCGGCGTCCACTGACAGGACAAGGGGCAATGGGTGGAAGCTGGAACACAGGAGGTTCCAGAAAAATATGAGGAAAAACTTTTTCACTGTGAGGGTGACTGAGCACTGGAACAGGCTGCCTAGGGAGGTTGTGGAATCTCCATCTCTTGAGACATTCAAAACCCGCCTGGACGCGTTCCTGTGCGCTCTAGTGTAGGTGATCCTGCTCTGGCAGGGGGGTTGGACTAGATGATCTTTGAGGTCCCTTCCAACCTTTAACATTCTGTGATTCTGTGATTCTGTGATTCTGTGATTCAGCCTCTCCTTTAACACCTCGAGGGACCGTGACTCCACCACTTCCCCGGGCAGTGCATTCCAATATCCGACCACTCTCTCTATGAAGAAGTGTTTCCTGATATCTAACCTAAACCTTCCCTGATGCAGTTTCAGGTCATGTTCTCTCGTCCTGTCACTAGTCCCATCACAGAGAGAAGAGTCCGAGTCCCAGCTGATTGTAACTTCCCTTCAGGCAATTTTAGAGAGTGGTAAGGTCTCCTCTTCTCCAGGCTAAACACCCCGAGCTCCCTCAGTCTCTCCTCACAGGATTTTCCCTCTAGTCCCTTCCCCAGTCTCGTTGTTCTCCTCTGGACCTGCTCCAGCACCTCAATGTCTTTCTTGAAGTGAGAGCCCAGACCTGCACACAGGGCCCGAGGTGAGGCCTGACCAGTTCTGAACACAGGGGCAGAATTCCATCCCTACTCCCACTGGACACACTGTTCCTGATACAAGCCAGGATGCCATTGTCCTTCCGGGCCACCTGGGCACACTGCTGCCTCATGTTCAACCGGTTGTCAACCAGTACTCCCAGGTCCCTCTCTGCTGGGCCACTCCCCAGCCACCCTTCCCCCAGTCTGTAGCGCTGCAGGGGGTTATTGTGGCCAAAGCGCAGGACCCTGCACTTGGTCTTATTGAACTTCATACCGTTGGCCTCAGCCCATCGACCCAGCCTGTCCAGGTCCCTCTGCAGCACCTTCACACTGTCCGGCAGATCGACACTCTCCCCCCAGCTTTGTGTCATCTGCAAACTTACTAAGGGTAGACTCAATCCCGTCATCCAGGTCATCAATAAAGAGGTTGAATAGGACTGGGCCCAGTACTGATCCTTGGGGGACACCACTGGTCACTGGATGCCAACTGGATGCAACACCATTCATCATCACTCTCTGAGCCTCGTCATCCAACCAGTTATTTACCCAGCAATGGGTGGGCCCATCCAAGCCGTGGTCTGCCAGTTTTTCCAGGAGGATGCTGTGGGAGATTGTGTCAAAGGCTTTGCTGAAATTGAGGTAGACCACATCCACAGCCTTCCCCTCACCCACTAGACAGATCACCCTGTCATAGAAAGACATGAGACTGGTCAGACAGGACCTTCCTTTCCTAACCCCATGTTGGCTGGGCCTGATCCCCTGGTTGTCATGCACATGCCGCTTGATGGCACTCAGGATGACCCACTCCATAACCTTGCCAGGCACTGAGGTCAGGCTGACAGGTCTACAGTTCCCTGAATCCTCCTTCTGGCCCTTCTTATGGATGGGCGTCACACTGGCCAACGTCCAGTCTTCTGGGACCTCCCCAGTTAGCCAGGATTGATGATAAATGATAGAGAGCTTACCAAAGTGGGGGCTACTGGTTCTTTCTGAAATACATTTCAGTTTCTGGGAAATGATGACAAATACCGTGTCTCTGTTTACTCATCAGAAGTGAGGCCAAATGGTTTCTCCTTGCACAAGATACTTACCCGCCTACCTATACTCCTCCTTAAGCAGTGGTGAAAAGTATCAATTTTATGAGACAGTTTACCACGACTAATGTAGATCTCTACATTACAATGAGATAAATTGAATCTTTCCCTACACACACTGCCAAAACGGTCTAGCTAGGGTATCTAGTACAGAAATAAAGTTTACAGATGAATCTTATTTTCACAGTTAGCAGATTGTAAAGTTAGTTACAAATCTACCGTTGTAATATTAAAAACAAATGGTTGGCTGTTTCAACCAAGATCTGTCTCTTGGCTCTTATTTCTGGGACCCGAACCTTCTCCTTCCTATTTCAGGTAGACTACTCGGCCATTATGTATGTTGATTGCTCCAAAGATGGCTTCCTCTCTGATAAAATACCCTAACACAATCAACAACTTTTGACCATAGACTTGATTTAAGATCAGGTACTTGACATGGGTTTTTCATGTCATGAGTAGTAAACATAAATCTTTAAGGTTAGTGACAAAACCGCCCACAGTAAGGTCATCACCACAAGTACTTAAAATCAAAATATAAGTTTCAAATCTCTTAACAATGCATTTTCATGCTGCTTTCATGAATTTTTAATTTTTTAATTGCCTTATTTTTGTACTCAATATCACTCAAATTCCTGTCGTTATATGAGCAGCAAATATCTGTTCAGGTCCTGTATTATCAGTGTTAAATATGATTATTTCTATGTCGTTCTCCTACAGTAGCACAGACTGCTGATTTTATTAACCCAATGGACAAGAGAAATCCCGTTTAATGTATTGTTTATCTTATTGCCAAATATTAATTCAGCAACACAGCTGCATTAAGTGGGTTGTGGTCAATGGCTCAATGTCCACATAGAGACCAGTGACAACGGGAGTTCCTCTGGGGTCTGTTCTGGGCCCAGTGCTGTTCAACATATTTGTCAATGACATGGACAATGGCAGCAAGTGCACCCTCAGCAAGTTTGCTGACGACATCATGCTGTGTGGTGCAGTGGACTAGCTTAGGGAAAGGCATGGCATCCAAAGGGACATTAATAGACTTGATAAATGGGCAGTGAAAACTGCGTGAGGTTCAAGGAGTCAAAGTGGAAGGTCCTGTACCTGGGTCAGGCCCATCCTAGGCACAAATACAAACTGGGCACAGAGTGGGTTGAGAGTAGCCCTGAAGAGAAGGACTTGAGGTGTTGATAGACGAGAAGATCAACATGAGCCGGCAGTGCGCTCATGAAGCCCAGAAGATCAACTGCATCCTGGGATGCATCAAGAGGAGTGTGGTCAGCAGATCAAGAGAGGTGATTCTCCCCCTTTACTCTGCCCTTATGAGACCCCATCTCAGATACTGAGTCCCGTTCTGGTGTCTCCATCATAAGAGGGATATAGATCTGTTAGAACAAGTTCAGAGGAGGGCCACAAATATGATCCAGAGGTTGGAGCACCTCTGCTATGAGGATAGGATGAGGGAGCTGGGATGGTTTAGCCTGGAGAAGACTCTGGGGGAAGCTTATAACTGCCTTCCAATACCTGAAAGAAACCTACAGGAAGGCTGGGGAGGGACTTCTTATAAGAGTATACAGCAATAGGACAAGGGGAAATGGGTTTAAATCGAAGGAGAATAGGTTTGGATTGGATTATACGAAGGAATTCTTCAGTACGAGGGTGGCAAGACTCTGGAATAGATTGCCCAGAGAGGTTGCGGATGTCCCCTCCCTGGAGATGTTCAAAGCCGGGTTGGATGAGGCCTTGAGCAACGTGGTCTAGTTAAGGGCATCCCTGCCCATGGCATGGAGGTTGGATTAAATGGTCTCTAAGGTCCCTTCCAACCTAACACATTCCATGATTCTGTGATTCTGATCTTTAAACCTACACAGTATTAATTCAATCAAAAGTAATATTATTAAGTTCAGTGAGAAGCACAACAGTCAAAATGTCATAATAAGAATACCTAACATTTGTACTGGTTCTTTTTGACAAAAATTTTCTGGCTGACTATACCTGTACCAGTGGCTTTGAACATTTATTGCATTCTCCTCATTTTTGATTATGATGTTCAAACCATTTTAAGAATCTATGTCCGAGCCCCTGATTCAGAACGCTCCATCATAAAAAATTGAGACTCAACAGCAGTGTGCAGGCCTACAAGTAGTCAAGTCTCTATCGGTTATACCACCTTTAATCCATCTGACAAAAGCATGTGCCAGAGCCATTGAAGAAGAAAGGAATTTTTTTCCTACTGGTTTAGATACAGCACCACGGGTGAAGTGGCTCTTTTTTAAGATGGCGGCACTAGTTCTTATTCACAGATGAGGCATTTTCCCATCTCTCTTACCTCTACAGTTCAATTCAGTAAGTATTCTCCAAGACCAGTTAATTGCTAGGATTTTCTGCATAGCAACAATCAGATAATATAATATTATGTTACAATAGGACAGTGTCAATAAGGTGCTTGCAAAATGTAGACAACATATATTTCACTCTTTCTCACTTTCCAGAAGGAAAAAAAAAAACAAAAAAAACACATTTGAGATTTTGCCTTATAAGTTTTGTTTTTCTTCTTACTCCAGAAACTAATTTCTAATGAATAGGAAAGTCTACTTTCAATTTTATCTTATGTTGTATTCCCAGTGAATAACATGGTTCTGCAAACAGAAGCTAATAGCATCTCAAGGATATCAATATAGAGTTAGTGCAGGAAATTTATCAGCTTTTATCCTACTCCCTAGGCTAGGTATGTGACAGAATATTTATAATTTCTACCTACTTTTTTACCCCAAACTTCTGAAACCTTCAAATTCCAAATTAATTCAGGGAAAAAAACTTTCACAAGGTCATCTAATCCTGAAACATCAATAGTTATCTCCCACTTAAAACTGAGTTTAACAAGTACAAATCAGTATCAAAAGCACTCTTGAGACTGTTGAATGTTAGAGTAATGGATAAGTTTAATTACTCAGGTAATGTGAAAAAGAAGGAGGAAAAAAACTTTATTGTATGGAAGACAACTTTATACAACACACTGACAACACACAGAATACAAAGTTCAAGTTTGGAAGGATGACCTCTTCCATCTGAAGTTCACTGACAGCATGGAATGATTTCAGAATGGAGAAAAATAAAACTTGGGTCAAATAATCTTACACGTTATACCACGCAAGATTCATGTCCAGAGAAAGAAAAGAGTTATTTAAAGGAGAATTACAAAATTAGCAGATGTAAGATATAAGAATCTGTCATTACTTTAGGAAAGGAGGAACTCAAATGGAACAGATATTTATCTCATGGGGGAAAAAAAAGAACAAAGAAAACCACTGCCATCTCCTATAATGGTTGTTGAAGGGTTGCAGCAGCTCGACCATGTCCAAAGTAGCCAGTCAGGAAAGCATGCCCAGAGAAAAAAAAAAAATCCTAGGAAAGGTAAATCCTATATAAAAAGCAGGAGGTAATACAGAATGCAGAGAGCTGAGTATAGCAGTTGTAGGTTTACTACAGATATGGTATTATAAAGGAAGTGTCATGCTTGCATTTTAATGTGGTATTTCTGAAGTTTGAAATCATGACATAATCAGAACTACTAGCAAGTGTCAGTCGTTATGTTTCACAGAGGCTCATTGCAAGACCTTGTGTAGTGACAACACCCAAGACTAACGGTGTCATTACAACCCTGCCCTGGAAGCGGATTGGACTGGGAGCTGGTGAAGCATTCTAACACATCCACCTCTCTCCCCACCCGTTTTTCACACAAAAGAAATTTGAGGTTGCAGAATGAAAGTGAACTACTCTCCAGTTTCACAGTTTCAGGTCTGAATTCTTAGGGGAATAGGACCCCATATCTAATGATAAGGAGATCAGTTTATGTGTTGCATAGAGAAAACAGTTCTCTGTAAGAGCAGTTGGTCTCCAATGGAGCAGTTAAAAGCTGTGTTGAAACTGATGTTCCTGAAAAGAGACATGAAAACAGAAGGATTTAAAAAGTAGTGATTCATTTTATGTCTGCAAGCCATGGTTGCCCTCAGAAAAGAAGATGGAGGAAACTTGCTGATAATAGCTGGTCTTGAGGTAGCATTTTGCAGTTAATTCAGGTAGATGAGGCTCAAGCAGAGGAGGCTAACTGCAGAGATATAACACAGAGATTTGAGAAGTGTTGCTCATTACATAAAAATGAAACACATCAGTAATGCATTTCTAAGTAGAAAGCACACACACAAAAAATGAAAGCACTGAAGTGCTCGTGTGCGAAGAGCTAATGTAGCAATTCAGGGACAAACTTGAATCCTTGATATTATCAGATCATGATTGGAATCTGGAACAAAACTGCCTAAAGGACAAATTCATGTAAAAGTCAGATTTAACTCTTGACCAGTGATTACAGACCAGACAAACCCATGGACTGCAGACAGTCCTCCGAGACTTGCAGACATGATGGAGAATCCAGAATAGTGTGAGAAAGGACACCTGAGGCAAGAAAGCATCCAGAGGTCAAAAGAAGAATCTATTGAAACCAGAACACGATGCTCCACATGCTGTGGTAAACAGCTGGAGTCAGCTGAAACAACTAAGCCCCAGGATATGGCAAAACCAGAACTAATAGACTTTCTGTCATCTGACAGCAGTCATCCTTATTTCTCTCAGGAAACACCGTCCCCACTCCTGCATTGTCTCAGGACTGCATGTGGGGTATCTCAAAGACTAAATCACACATTCCTATTTAATTGTAATCAGCATCTGGGTCATGCGGATTTTAAATTTTACATTATGATACTTTCTATGTTAACTACTAGACTATTGTCATCAAGTTCGACTAAAAATAAAGACGAGAACGTGCCTTTAAGAAGTCCCGACATAAGCTATTTAAAACTAGATGTTAATATCATCTCAGTGTATAAAAGGCTAAGCAGCAATGATTTATTCACTGAAGAATCCCCAATCTAACTGCCTAATTCTTAGTAAGGTAAGTAATGCTCGACCTATATCCTAGGCCTGTTTAGTTAATTAATATAGATGCAGATAACTAGACTAAATTAGTGCTGACAGTCTGAACTAACTCCTTTCTTCAAAACCAGACATCTTCCCTGGTTTCTGAGACCTTCACTTTTTGGTGAAGCTAAGGTCTGTGAAGAAAGGTGGAACCTGAGCACAAATTGAGAGTTAAGAGAGCTACAGACTGAATATAACTTTCTCAGAGATAACAGCAGCCAACAGTTAAGGAGTACTTTGATCTGCAAAAAGCTAGACAGAGACCAGATAAGTTGTGAAAGACCAGACAAGACAGACACTGACAAAAGTTCTCTTAGATAGTCCAGGATGACTGCATCCATATTTCATTTCAAAAGATGAACAATTTTCATAAGAAATAATTTGATGAATGACATCTTTGATGGTCGAAAAGATTGTGTCTTCTGTGCTTTCCTTTTTTTTTTCCCGGTTCAGTCCTCTAAGTAGGCTCTAAAAGACATCATAAGAAAGTTATGTTTGAAATGTAATGGGTACCTCACTAAGCTTAAACTTAAGAGTTTTAAAGGCCTTCCTTCAAGATTATATACTGTCTTGAAGTTTGACATCTGTCAACTTTTGTGTCGTGTGATGAGGAATATCATGTGAAATATTGAGGTATTCTCAAATGAATGGTAAAAACAGAACTAACATAAAGCCTCATACAAGACACAAAGAGAGTTACAAATATTCTTAAGCTGTACAAACCCTTATAGTCAATCTGTTTGTCTCTCATATTATTAGTATACTTTGATATACATTTACTGTGATTTACTACAATGCCCAATTAATTTTTCAAGTCTGAATTTACATTTCAGTATAATATTCTGAGAAAGAAACAGCATTTAAAAATATGACCATTCTACCTAGATTCTAATGCATTCCTTCAAAAAAGAGAAAGAAGACCATATATGAAAAGTAAATATATTATCGTGGTTATACATATCAAATATACAATGTATGAGGAAAGTATATTCTTTATGCAAAAGAGACATTCTGCTTTATAATTTCAAACTGAGTACATTTTTATCTTTCATTTTGGATAGCTTTTATCATATTCACACTTTTCTACTTTGCTTGGGAATAATGAACAACTTCAAAAGGTTATATTTTTAGTTGAAAAGTCAACTGAATTTTAATCAAAAAAAAAAAAAGTAAAAACTGGAGAGAGGGAGGAAATGTATGGCAAAGTTACAACAATTCTCCTCCTGACTCTAGCGTATGCTTGTTTTCTAGTATGGTGTAGATGGCAAAAACTTATACAAGATCAGTTTTGGTATTTGTGAAAAGGGTATAGAAAAATATAGTTAATAACACATAATAGAAAAGGAAGTGGTTGGATTTGTCAGCTAGCACAAAGAATCAAAATAACACTTACTAGGTGTCTCAGTAGAGCAGATATTTCATGTCAAACACTTCAGAAGCAGTCTTCCCCATAAGCAATTTTCAGTTGAATCCACAGTGCTGAAGCCAGTTTATAGTTTCTTCTAGTTTTGTTTTCATTATTGAAATGGATCATCTTTACACTGCCTTAGTCTCTCTCATAAATTATTCCTGCAAACACACGTGAGTAACTTTATGTGAGTCACTCTCTTCGTAAAGCTCTATACATACATACATAATTATTTGCCACTGAACTGTGTGTAGAACACAGCAAATATTATCCTCTGCTCACAGACAGAAACTGAGCATATCACAGAGAGCTAGCACAGCTTGTCATTTGTGAAGAATAATGCCTCAAATCCATATACAATATAATGAAAATCCTCTTAATATTACTAAACACAGTATGTCTACTTGCATGCTTCCATATATATTTGAAGTGCTATGTATACAAAGCCCCTGGATGTCTTCTAGCTCCTAAGCAGTATAATCCTGATCACAAGATTGAGTGTTTGCAGAACACTAATGTTGGAAGTCAGCATGTCTTACAGTGAATGATTCACGGCCAATTCAAGATATGAAATGACAGTGGTTAAAAATTAAGCAGTTAATGATAAACAACCGCCTGGAATACTATTTTGAAGTGAACATTTGTATGTTACTCATTCATTTTAAAACACCTCAGACTAAGAAAAGACTACTTTTTCAAATAGTTGGACTTTTGCCAATGTACTGGCTCACCTTTTTTCTTGAAAGTTTTCCTGATTTATGGATTCTTTTAACACAAGGATTTTTCTTCTGTGGGCATATCATAATAGAAAACTGAAAGCTGACTAAAGCTGTGCAGGACCCTTGAATAAGGCCTGTCTAAAAGTAGCCTGTTGTATAAACCAAATCAAGTAGTATTTTCGTACTGGCTGAATCACATTCAAACAACTAGAAGGAAGACAGAGCAGAGACAAATTTGAATGAACGACTTGAAGTCAATGAAGAAAATTATGCTCCTTGAGCAAGAAGCCAAGATAACGTTACAAAAAAGATGACAATATAGGCCACAACAGGGAGACACAAATGGCATATAAGTCTGCAGATTTTTGTATCCCATCTCCCACTGGATTACAGAAACAACTTTCCTGGGATCAGAAGGATGTAATCAGGATGTGATGTGATCCACTGAGTTCAAGCAGAAAAATACTGTAGACCTGTTGCTGTAAATTGTGACTGGCAATAAAAGCAACAGACCTGTCTGAACTAGAGAAGATGTTACATATAAAAGTCAACAAAAGTATCTGGAAAACACAGAACCATAAAGTAAAGGAATTACAATGAAATATAGAAAATACCTCCTGCAAGTATCTTCATGAATGCGTTCTGAATGTCAAACCATTGCACTTTTTGGTAAATAATTATTTAATAGACAATAACTAACAATAAATGAACATGGAATATGTGATACTGAAGTTGTTTGGATTTGTAGTTCTCTAGTGGGATCACAGTACCAAAATGTTTCCCATAACGACAACCAGCTACATCATTTAGTGGTGTTTCTAAACCACACCCCTCTAGATAAATAGCATTTGGGTATCCTTTTGTATTGATGACCTGCACAACCCTACACAAACCCTATACTTTGAGCACTTCACTAGTGCATTGGCTAGAAGTGGAACCACTCTGTCATGAACTTCATTCCTGAAGTGCTGAATTAAAACAAGGGATTCTTTGCAGTGTTTCCTTAAAATAAAACAAAAGTATCAATCCATTAGCCTTGGACATAAACTAAGGTCATCACCTGCCAGATAATTCTGTGTAACTTTTTAATCACTGCTGTAATTAGTAATGTTTTCTTTTGTCTACTGCGCAGTTCAATTAGCACATACCGCAAAAGAAATACTGCACTTTCACTTGCAAGACATGTCATTTTTATTCTTGATTAAAATTTTGTACAGTCTAAAAAAAAATACCCCCTTTATTTTCTAGTTTCTATGTTAAGGATAGTCTTTTTAGTGGAGAAGGTTGTTTGCTTTGTTTAAATAAACCCTTGATCAAAGGTGTTTATCTTGTGTTTTCAGAAGAGAAGCATCGCGGACTAAAGCAATGAATATATAAAGAGAAGGTAAATTTGAGAAATAGACTCTGTGACACCAGCATACTGATAGGCAGGCAGCTTGAGATACTGAGAAATATTTTGACTCTACATCTAAAGATAGATATTTATATTTATGATAAATGCATGCCTAATTCACCTGCGGATATATTTCCCTCGGTAAAAAGGGGCTAAACCTTTTTGAGAGCTGTGCTTTCAGTTCGCAGATTTTAGGATATGATTCAACTCAGTGTACAATGAGTAAATCCATTCCCATATCCTGAGATAAAAATTTTCTCCTACACAATGTGAAGCAGAATTACTGAAGCTGTTTGTGACAGCATAGAGGTCTATCTTACTGTTTATTTGGCTCATGTCCTTCTAGCTATGGCTGAAGTAAAAAATGCCAGAAGAGGTAGTGGTTTTAAGTCAACAAACATAGCTGTTCCAAAATATCACTCATTTCACAAAATGCCCGTAGAAATACTAGAAGATTTTAAAAAAAACCACTTATAAAAATCAGGCTCTTCTGCTCTATTTCAAGGTTTCAGTACAAGTGACATTCATTACAAACAGAAGTTTGTAATTGTCAACAGTTTTGGGACTCACAGTTGTGAAGTGATACAGTACAGAAGCCATTATTTTACATACTTATAGATTACACTGTAATACTCTATGTTACGCCCGTTGTATATGCATACATATATATAGTTGCTTCTATTTTATAACTCAATAACACTATTGCAGTATTACAGATCTGAATAATTCTTCTGCTACAGTCATGGTAGCAGCTGTAAATACAAATTTTTATAGTGGAGTTTCATCTAAACACATGTGTTTATATAGCCGCTTCATTTAAGTTACTCCTAGGGTAAGTATACAACATTAAAAAGAGTATTAAGAATGGAAGAAGGTTATCTATTCTTGTCAGGAAAAAGCTAAACTGCTGCAGGAAATTCTTGTAATATTGATACAGGCTAGAGCCATTCTGCTGGTTTAGAAGCAGAAAACATATCTCACTATTTAACCAATGACCCAGCCAGCCCTGTAAAACTTTCAAAAACTTCTGGTTTATTTTTTGGTTATTATCTGTCCCGAAGTCAAAACCACCTGCGATTAAGGAAGACTTGCAGCTTTTACTGAATTTTAAGTAAAGTTAAAATCTAGAAATCAGTGATAGAAACAGTCACTGTTCCAGCTGTTGAGAGAAAATTGGATTAGAATAATGAGCACATATTTCTGTTTGGTAATTACTGTACTTCCCTGAAGAGACTATTGTGTAAAGGTAATTGTACTGGACAGTTTCAAAGATGTGCTTTTATTTCCATAGCTACTGTGTTTTACAAAGTGCAGTGCTGATAATATCAGTTTATTACAAGGGGATGAAGGTATATTATATATATTCCAACATCTGATCTATGAAGTGATACAGTGGGATCTTTTAATGGAAAGGTGGAAAGAAAAGGCATACAAATGTTCACTGAGACTATACCATACGCAGGTGGCGTGGATGTAAATAAGCTATGGCCTTTGCCTCAGGGACTCTAACGAGCCTTGCTTCTGAGTCTGGTGAATAAACAGCAGCACCCTCATCATAGAATCATAGAATTGTCAGGGTTGGAAGGGACTTTAAAGATCATCTAGTTCCCCCCACCATGGGCAGGAACATCACCCACTAGATCAGGCTGCTCAGACCCCCACCCAACCTGGCCTTAAAAACTTCCGGGGATGGGATTTCCACCAACTCTCTGGACAACCTGTCCAATGAGTGACATGAGAACCTAGATTTGCAACTTCAAGAGTTACAGTCTCACAGGCATGACCAGAGCTGTAGACACTTCTCTTCTACTACCTTTTACCATAATGTCAAGTAAGTAAGAGAATGTAAGTAAATTAATCTATACAACCGAGGTTTTGAAATCTTGCATGGGAAGATCTTTGATCCAGGATGTTTAAGTTGACCTGTGAATGAAATGGCAAATTAATATTTAGGCTCAGGCTGAAGATGGCCACACACAAGAGACAATTACAGTCTATGTGTATGTTAGGGGACCTGAGAGCTCTTCCACATTCCCAGGTTTGGATGTTCACCTGAGCTAGTACCAGTGCCCTGATGGCTCAAAACACATGCAGCAGACCTCCACCTCCAATCCACTACCCTTCACTGTCATAATAAGAACTTCAAATTCTAATTTCCACAGGACACAAAAAAAATAAATGAGTGGAGAAATAGGAGCTATGGCAAGATCTAAATAGGTGCATGATGAGGAGACTAAGCATTCTATTGCCGTGTATCCCAATGCACTCCAGTAACTAGGTTCAGATTAGCTGTAGTGTCCTTGCAATGTAGCAAGTTCTGTTGATTAACCCCCCACTGAGCTTATAAGCAAGCTGTCACTTCTAAAACAGCCATCAGTCTCTTTGGTATTGTCCAAAACTAAGTTTAGAAACCCCAGGAGCAGAAAGCAATTAAGCATTGCTGAAATTCACCTTTGGATACCTTTCTGAGCTGTGCCAAACTCAGATTGCCTCAATCTGTATGTACAAATCTAGGGACCATATTTTGTCTCTGATATATTAAGGAGAGGATATAAATTATAGGAAAAACAGGGGATACTACTCTCCTAGGTATAGCTTTAACTGCCCTTGCAGTGGATTATTTCCTGCTAGATAATGTTGTTTTCTCAGTTGCTGTTGGATAAAAATGTAGAAAGAAAGGAAAAAAAAACCCAAAACACAAAAGACTGTCTTCAAGCTTCTCACCAACCTGCTTCTGATGTTGTAGCTATTAAAAATTTACAACAGAATTATGGCATCAAAGTCATTAAGCACATTTTGCAATATGATACTGGAATAAATTGAGAAGTATAAGTTTACTTTGCTTTTACTTTCACTGCACATTATTTCTTGCTTGAATACATTGTTGACAGCACTTAGTAAATACCAAAGAATTTTAGCACACATGCTTTTCTACTGAATATTTTAAAAACTATTTTTTTATTAGAAAAGCACATTTCACCTCCTCAATGAACAGACGCTAGCAATCCAGAGAAATATAGATATCTTGATTGCACAGTGACATGATAGATTAGAAATTAGTAGCTATTTGGGCAAACATGGTGACCCAGATTCTCCTGTTACTTTAGGCTTGCTACAGTGCAGGTATCTACATCTGCTTCCTTTTATAACCAATGAGAGAGAAACGATGATTCAGGGTGCAATACAACAGACCTGGTTTAGAGATTTACCTGAGGATAGTGCTTTAACTGCTCCTTAAAAGTGTTCATTTCTCTAAGGTGATTCACTGTCTCTTGCACATTTCTGCATGTAATTAGCTGGATTTCACTGCCAGGTATTCCCTATTCAGTGTCTCCAAAGCAAAGCAGCCATAAACTTTAAAGCAGACATCCCCGGGATAATCACCCTTTTCCCAAGTCGTACAGAAACATACAGTTTCTCCACAATTTTCTCGGCATCACGGCAATTACTAGGTGAAACAGATAAACTAACAGAATTTTGTCCATCAGGGTTCATAGGACTTTGTAACAAATTGTTTTGGGTTTTAGCCAACTTAATCTCTCTATATATGTTTACATGATACAGCTGGTAAACTTTTTAACCTACTACACACAAAAAAAAAACCCAAACAAAATTCACAATGGTCTACAGGATGGGACCACTCCTAATACATTTCTATTTCTTCCTCCATAGGTCTTGAAACCACTTTAACATGACAAGGAGGGGATCTTGTTAAACTCTATCTCTTCTCCTTCCCTTCAGGCTTTTATTTAGCGTTTAACAAGATCCTGATGCTAAAAAAAAACCCCAACCCTTCTGAAGCTAAAGAATTCCCAATTTATAAATGTCTCTTAGACAGTCCTACCAAACCAGTGGCACCCTAATCATTACAACAGAGGAGAGTCTTGTTTAAGTCTTTGAAAGAGGAGCTGTAAGTAAGCAACTTACCTTCTAGGCAGAGTACTGTGTCAGGGATCAGAAGTGGCTGGAGGCATTTTCTGATGAGCTTTCAGTCAGCCAGCAGACTTCAGAGATGGCCATACTGTTAGATATACATGTGTTGTCAGTGATTCCCATGCGGACATCAAGGTAGCTCCTCAGGCAGCCCAGAGGTTTCCTGGATTCAATTCTGAGTTGCTTACCTCCCTCCAGATCCTGTGTGGGAAGAGATAAATCTAACTGAGTTCTGAATACCACTTTATGGCTGGGAAAAGAAGTTAAACTGTAAATTTATCAAATCCTTATTTCTGATCTAGCTCATTCTTTCTCTTTCTGTGGCTCAATACACTCTAAATTATTCCCTGCAACAGCCTCATCATCATTCCCGATGCTGGCTGAGTCATGTAAACATTTAATGCCATCATGTGAGAATATTTGGATGATTAGGCAATACAGACAGAAGATGCCTCCATCCCTCGTTATTCACATCTTCTTAAAACTGGATAATGGAGTAGATGTCCTTGGCAGAAGACCCCAAATGTTTGAATTATGAAGAATTATGTAAATAAAAAATTCCATTTAACATGTATGGTTGTTTTGTTTTTCTTTTTCTTAGGAAGGATTGTTTTAAGCTCCTGAACCCAAAAGAAGGTAAAAAGGCTGCCTGCAGTCTGGAATTCCATATCTCACTTTCCTATAGGCAAAAGGACTAAATATACTTATTCTCTACCTACTAAGGAATAACGTATGTATGTTTCCAGTCTTTTATGGCGAGTGCAATAGGATGGGGATGTCATATATACTAAACTTAGACGGGAAATCAGAACCCAAGCTATAAATATTTGTACTAACAAGTGTACTACCTGTTAAGAAATAGGATGAGATCATAAGGTTCACAAAGATGTCTTTTATGGATTGCACCCAAGAATCACAGAATCACAGAATGTTAGAGGTTGGAAGGGACCTCAAAGATTATCTAGTCCAACCCCCCCGCCAGAGCAGGACTACCTATAGCAGAGCGCACAGGGACGCATCCAGGCGAGTTTTGAATGTCTCCAAAGGAGATTCCACAACCTCCCTGGGCAGCCTGTTCCAGTGCTCTGTCATCGTGACAGTGAAAAAGTTTTTTCTCATATTTTTATGGAACCTCCTATGTTCCAGCTTCCACCCATTGCCCCTTGTCCTGTCAGTGGACTCTGCTGAAAAGAGCCTGGCTCCGTCCTCCTGACACTCCCCCTTGACATATTTATAAACATTAATGAGGTCACCCCTCAGCCTCCTCTTCTCCAAGCTAAAGAGACCCAGCTCCTTCAGTCTTTCCTCATAAGGGAGATGCTCCACTCCCTTAATCATCTTCGTGGCTCTGCGCTAGTAAGGCGAATAATATTGATGGATAAAAAGAAGCAAAATTGTTGCTAAGGGCAATTCTTTAGATAATGACTTGGGGTGAAAAAAAAAAAGAAAAGAAAAAAATAAGGTGTTTTTTAGTTGTTTGAGGGTTTTTATATATTTATTTATGTATTTTAGAAAGCAGAACAATAGAAATCTGTGAAACTGGGGCAAAAGCATGTAGTGGTTCACAGTATTATAAAGCCAACTAAAGTCTAGAAGTAAAAGAGAAAAGAGCACAAGAATGTTGTTAGCTAGATGAAGGAATGCAATTTCTGTACTATCAGTAAAACTGTACTGAAATTAAAATCACTTGAGATATTGTTGTGAGTAATGATTAGAGAGATGAGAACAGCTATGGGCTGCTGATTGGAGAGGTGGCAAATGTGAGGCAGGGGTGATGAAAGGAAATGCTTTGATTGGAGAAATGAAATGTGCTTGCTTTTTTATTTTCCCCTCCAAGCCTTTGATGAGAAAATAAAGGTCAGATATCAGGTAGCACAATTTCCCCTAAAGACTTTGTAAGAAGGGAGCTAAACAAAGGTAGGATAGCTGGGTCAAATGGAAGCAGTTGGAAACAGATTGTGAGAGTATACTTTTTTTTAGAAAACGAAGTAAAAGATGTGGAAGTCTGCAGTACTAAATAAATAAAGAGACCACACAGATAAAATGGAGAAAGTACTACTTCTAAGGAAACTGGTACAGGTGGAAATGACATTATTGCTACTTCAAACAGAAGTATGTCATATTAACAAAGAAAAAAAAAGGTTTGTTAGCTCAGAATAATTTCTGGAAAGAAATAAATCATCATTTGAGTTGAGGTAACAGTTAAGGTTATTAGATATTTAATAAATATGGTTAGTGGCCTCAAAAATTAAAGATAAGTGGCAATTAGGTTCTGTATTCCAGTGGCATGCTTGGTACAGTACCATAGATGCATCCATACTGTACATAGAGCAAAGATAACAGCAGCAAAAATTTTCATGTATTTTCCCTAATATCAGTGTCAGTTCTACATTTTTCAAGAGTGTCTACTCATACTGTCAATCACAGAATCACAGAATCACAGAATGTCAGGGACTGGAAGGGACCTCGAAAGATCATCAAGTCCAATCCCCCTGCCAGAGCAGGAACGCCTAGATTATGCTACACAGGAACGTGTCCAGGCAGGTCTTGAATGTCTCCAGAGAAGGAGACTCCACAACCTCCCTGGGCAGCCCGTTCCAGTGTTCCATCACCCTCACTGAGAAGAAGTTTCTTCTCAAGTTTAAGCGGAACCTCTTATGTTCCAGTCTCAGCCCATTACCCCTTGTCCTATCAGTGGTTGCCACTGAGAAGAGCCTCGCTCCATCCTCGTGACACTCACCCTTGATATATTTGTAAAGGTCTCCCCTCAGTCTCCTCTTCTCCAAACTAAAGAGCCCCAGCTCCCTCAGCCTTTCCTCATAAGGGAGATGCTCCACTCCCTTCATCATCCTAGTTGCCCTGTGCTGGACTCTCTCCAGCACTTCCCTGTCTTTCTTGAACTGAGGGGCCCAGAACTGGACACAATATTCCAGATGGGGTCTCACCAGGGCAGAGTAGAGGGGCAGGAGAACCTCTCTCGACCTACTAACCACCCCCTTTCTAATACACCCCAGGATGCCATTGGCCTTCCTGGCCACAAGGGCACGTTGCTGGCTCATGGCCATCCTGCTGTCCACCAAGACTCCCAGGTCCCTTTCCCCTACACTGCTCTCTAATAAGTCATTCCCCAACTTATACTGGAACCTGGGGTTGTTCCTACCCAGATGCAAGACTCTACACTTGTTATATTTCATGAAATTTTTCCCCGCTCAACTCTCCAGCCTGTCCAGGTCTCACTGAATGGCAGCACAGCCTTCTGGTGTGTCAGCCACTCCTCCCAGCTTGGTGTCATCAGCAAACTTGCTGATAGTACTCTCTAGTCCCTCATCCAAGTCATCGATGAATATATTGAATAATACTGGTCCCAGTACCGACCCTTGAGGCACTCCACTGGATACAGGCCTCCAACCAGACTCCACCCCATTGACCACAACTCTTTGGCTTCTTCCCCTTAGCCAGTTCACAGTCCACCTCACTACCCGAGAGTCTAGACCACACTTCCTCAGTTTAGCAGCAAGGATGCTGTGGGAGACTGTGTCAAATGCTTTACTGAAGTCAAGGTAGACCACCTCCACCGCTCGGCCATCATCTATCCACCTTGTTATATCCTCATAAAAGGCTATGAGGTTAGTCAAGCACGACTTCCCCTTGGTGAAGCCATGTTGACTGTCTCTAATGACCCTCTTATTCTTGATATGCCTTGAGATGGCACCAAGGATAAGTCGTTCCATCACTTTCCCAGGGATGCAGGTGAGGTTGACCGGTCTATAGTTACCCGGGTCCTCCTTCTTGCCCTTTTTGAAGACTGGAGTGACATTTGCTTCCCTCCAGTCCTCAGGCACCTCTCCCGTCTCCCAAGACTTGGCAAAGATGATGGAGAGTGGTCTAGCAATGACATCAGCCAGCTCCCTCAGCACCCGTGGATGCATCCCATCTGGACCCATGGATTTATGGATGTCCAGATTGCTTAATTGGTCCCTAACCCAGTCCTCATCGACTAAAGCAAACTCCTTCACTGCCCTGACTTCCTGTGGGGCCTCAGGGGAACGGGGCTCCTCAGGACAACCTCCGGCAGAGTAGAGAGAGACAAAGAAGGCATTCAGTAACTCTGCCTTCTCTGTATCATGTGTCACCAAGGCACTCACCTCATTCATCAGTGGGCCTATATTGCCTCTGGTGTTAGTTTTATCTGCCACGTATTTGAAAAAACTCTTCCTGTTGTCCTTGACCCCTCTCGCCAGGTTTAATTCTAGGGAGGCCTTTGCTTTCCTAGTTGCCTCCCTACATCCTCGGACAGAGCCTTATATTCTTCCCAAGTGGTCAGCCCCGCCAATCCATGCTTATTTATCAGCAACACACATTCACTGAACTAAAAATAAAATTAAATTAAGTGTACATTTCAATATCTGTTCCAAATTTCACCAGGAATACCTAGAATCATAGAACAGTTTGGGTTTGAAGGGACCTTGAAAGTCCATCTAGTGCACATTCACACTCCACCCTGCCCCAAGCATGGACAACTTCCACTATACCAGGTTGATCAAAACCCCATCCAACCTGGAGTTGAACACTTTCAGGGAGGAGGCATCCACAGCTTCTCTGGGAAACCTGTTCCAGTGCCTCATCACCCTCACAGTGAAGAATTTCCTTTTTTTATTTAATCTAAATCTATCCCCTTTCAGTTTGAAAACAGTACTCATCATTCTATCACTACAGTCCCTGACAAAGCATCCCTTCCCTTGTTCCTCTAGGCCCCGTTAAGGTACTAGAAGGCCTCTATAATGTCTACTCTTCTCCAGGCTGAAAAGCCCAACTCTCAGTCTGTCCTTAGAGGGGAGGTGTTCCAGCCCTCTGATCATCTTTTTGGCCCTCCTCTGGGAGTCTCTCCAACAGGTCCATGTCCTTCTTACATTGGGGGCCCCAGAGCTGAACACAGTACTGCAGGTAGGGTCTCACCTGAGCAGAGCAAAGGGGGAAAATCACCTCCTGGACCTTCTGGTCAGATGTCCTTTTGTACGATCCAGGATATTTTTGGCCTTCTGGACTGTGAGGGCAGATTGCCAGTTCATGTCCATCTTTTCATCCACCAGTACCACCAAGTCTTTTTACACAGGTGTACTCCCAATCTGTTAATGCCCTGTATCAGTACTTGTGACCACTCTGATCCAGGTGCAGGACCTTGCACTTGTTTTCTGTCCTGTTTTGAGCTAAGAACCAGTCCTGTTCAGTGATTTTACTTTTCAGCTCAGTCTCTTCTAAGAGGCTGCACTTTCTGACGTTTGCAGCATGTTTTTGCAGACAGTGTGTGCTACTGGCAGTGATAACACCTGATGCTTACAGTTACTGCCTGGGATTGGTATGCAGAAAGGCTCTTTGCTCATATATTTATTCCCACAGTGATCAAGGCCACTGCTGGAACTTGTGTGTCACACTGGGGGTGCTGGGAAGTAAAAGGAGTCATAAGGAAGTAAAATGTTGACCTTTTGGTGAGGAACAGACAGGACACGTGACCAGCAAGACTATTCCACTCCATATACATCATATCCAGTGTAAAGCTGAGGGATCACGAGGGTTAAGTTCTCTTTTTCAATGGCCAGCATCCAAGGAGGATTTTGTCCATTCTTCTGCCTTTGATCCTGATCCTGAGTTCTTGAATCCAGCTCTCATGTCCGGTTCCTCTCTGCTGCTGAGCCTGGGGCTTCCTTGGTGCTGCCTGCTCTGCAGCATCAGTGATGCTTGCTGTCAGGTAGGGCATTGGGTTTGATATAGGTTTTGTATATATTGGTATATAGTTCATTATTTTCCCTTATAATTAATATTATTATTGTATATTAAAGCTGTTTCAGTTTTCTTTTCCAGTTCACAAATCTTTTGGCCTTATTCCCTTTTCCTTCCTTTCCATTTCGGGAGGGAGAAGAGTCAGAGAGCATCTGTCAGCATTCAGTGGCCAGCCCAGCCCTAGTCCTCAAAAGCCTTGTTGACCTTCATGAGGCCCACACAGACCAACTCCTCAAGCCTATCAAGATCCTTCTGAATGAGAGCGGCTGACTCCTTCGGACTGTGCGGACAGCGGCAGCGGCAGCTGCTGCAGTAAGAGCGGGTTTTTTCTCTGATTTCTGGGCGGATTGAGGCGAGAGGGGGCTTTGCCGGGGACGGTGCAGCCGAGGAGAGAGAGCGGGACCCGGAACTGAGAGGGGATCTCGCGAGGCGGGAGCGAGTGACGTGGGCGAGGAGGAGGCCGGCAGCGCGCGGAGCTCAAAAGCGGCCTCACGGTCTGACTCTTGGGGAGCGGCGCGAGCGCGGGGGAGGGGAGGACCGGCCGGACTCTGGTGATCCGAGGGCACAGGGGGGTGTTACTGGTGGCTCAGGGAGGGTGAGGATCGCAGACCCTGGGCATAAGAGGTGAAAGGAGTGGTTGTTGGTCAATTCTTTTCTACTTTTTTTGGGGTCATTTTTCTTTCCTTTTTTTTTTTTTTTTTTTTTTCCTCCATCACGGTTGCCACCAAACAGAAATCCACCACGAGAAGGAGTGTGGGGACCCAAACAGTGCTCCAGCACAAGGACGCAGCTGTGCAGGCTGCCGGCTGCAGGGAGTGCCTGAGCCTGTGCTTCCCAGAGGCTGCATCTGACAGTGCCTGTGTGAGGTGCGGTCAGTTGGATGATCTTCTCCATCTTGTGGTAGAGCTAAAAGAAGAAGTGGAGAGGCTGAGGAGCATCAGGGAGTGTGAAAGAGAGATAGATTGGTGGAGCCAGTCCCTGATGCACACACAGCACTCTCCACATGCAACAGGGGATCCCCTCCCCTCCAGTCATCAGGTCAAAGGAGGGGACCAAGGAGACGAGGGGGAATGGAAACAAGTCCTGGCTCGGAGAGGAAGGCGGGTCCCTGCTCAGCCTCCCTCACCTGCTCAGTTGCCTCTACAGAACAGGTACAGGGCTCTGGAACAGGAGAGCCAAGGAAGTGAAGAGGTGAATGAATGTGGAACCACAGGGTTGACTTCGCTGAGTAAGTCAGACTCATGCATCAGGACCAGTTCAACTAAAAAGAAAAGAAGGGTAGTTGTCATTGGTGACTCCATCCTAAGGGGAACAGAGGGTCCCATTTGCCACCCAGACCCAGCCCACAGGGAAGTCTGTTGCCTCCCTGGAGCTCGGATTAGGGACATTACTAAAAAACTTCCCAGACTGGTGAGTCCCACTGATTATTACCCATTGTTGATTGTCCAGGCTGGCAGTGATGAGATCAATCATAGAAGTATTAAGAGAATTAAAAAGGACTTTAAGTCGTTAGGCCAAGTGATCAAAGGATCAGGGGCACAGGTAGTTTTCTCATCTATCCCTTCAGTAGGTGACAGGAATAGTGAAAGGAACAGAAAAGTACATGCAGTTAATGCATGGCTCAAAGACTGGTGCCTCCAGCAACGTTTTGGGTACTATGATCATGGGGAAGTTTATGCATTACTGGGCATGAGAGAGATAGATGGTGTAGAGCTGTCTAAGAGAGGGAGGAGATTACTTACTGGAGACTTGGTGGGATTAATAGATAGGGCTTTAAACTAAGTTGGAAGGGGGAAGGGGATAAAACCCGAGTCACTAAACATGAGCCAAGGGGAAGTATCCCAGGGTTAGGCGTAAAAGGCACAAGCAACGGTAACAGATGCTCCATTAAATCTCTTAAGTGTCTGTATACCAATGCAAGAAGCATGGGGAATAAGCAGGGAGAATTAGAAGTCTATGTGCAGCTGGAGGACTATGATCTTATTGCAATTACGGAGACATGGTGGGACAGCTCACATAACTCGAATGCGGGCCTTGATGGTTATGTTCTTTTTAGGAAAGACAGGCCGATGAGGCGAGGTGGGGGAGTTACTCTGTACGTGAGAGAGCAACTGGAGTGTATTGAGATCCATCCAGGAGCAGATGAGGAGCAAGTAGAGAGTTTATGGGTGAGAATTAAGGGGCAGGCTAGCTTAGGTGATACTGTGGTGGGTGTCTACTATAGACCACCTGATCAGCAGGAGGAAGTTGATGAGGCCTTTTACAGGCAGATGACAGCAACCTCTCAATCCTAGGCCCTGGTTCTCATGGGGGATTTCAACTACCCAGATGTTTGCTGGAAGTCCCACACAGCCAGCCATCCTCAGTCCAGGAGGTTCCTCCAGTGCATCGATGATAACTTTTTGATGCAAATGATGGATGAGCCAACCAGGAGAGGAGCGCTGCTGGACCTTGTGTTCACCAACAAGGAAGGTCTGGTTGAAGCAGTGAAGGTTGAGGGTAATCTTGGCTGCAGCGACCATGAGATAGTGGGGTTCAGGATCCTGTGCGGTAAAAACAGAATACCAAGCAGGATCGCAACTCTGGTCTTCAGAAGGGCCAACTTTGGCCTCTTCAAGCAATTGCTGGGGGAAACCCCTTGGGACAGGGAGCTGAAAGGTAAAGGGGCCCAAGAGAGTTGGTTGGCATTCAAAGACCACTTCTTTGAGGCTCAGGATCAGTGCATCCCATCAGGTAGGAAATCAAGAAAGAGATCCAGGAGACCTGCATGGTTAACCAGGGATCTGCTGGGCAGACTCAGGTGGAAGAGGAGGGTGTATAAATTGTGGAAGGAAGGGCTGGCCACTTGGGTGGAGTACAGGGCAGCTGTCAGGGAGTGTAGGGAGGCAGTCAGAAAAGCTAAGGCCTCCTTGGAGTTAAAACTTGCAAGGGAGGTCAAAGACAACAGAAAGGGCTTCTTCAAATATATTGCTGACAAAATTAACACTAGAGGCAATGTAGGCCCTCTGTTGAATGAGGTGGGTGCCCTGGAGACAGAGGACAGAAAGAAGGCAGAGTTGCTGAATGCCTTCTTTGCCTCTGTCTACACTGTTGGAGACCGTCCTCAGGAGCCTCAGTCCCCTGAGGCCCCAGAGGAAGTCATGATAAAGGAGGAGTCTGCCCTGATTGATGAGGAGTGGGTTAAGGATCAATTTGAACACTTAAACATTCATAAATCCATGGGCCCTGATGGGATGCACCCACGGGTGCTGAGGGAGCTGGCGGGAGTCATTGCTAGGCCACTCTCCATCATCTTTGGTAAGTCGTGGGTAACAGGTGAGGTGCCTGAAGACTGGAGGAAAGTGAATGTCACTCCAGTCTATAAGAAGGGCAGGAAGGATGACCCGGGTAACTACAGACCGGTCAGCCTCACCTCCATCCCTGGAGAGGTGATGGAACATCTTATCCTTGATGCTGTCTCTAGGCATATCAAGGATAAGAAGGTTATCAGGAGCAGTCAGCATGGCTTTGCCAAGGGGAAGTCATGTTTGACCAACCTGATAGCCTTTTACAAAGACATAACCAGGTGGATGGATGGTGGCGGTGCAGTGGATGTGGTCTACCTGGATATCAGTAAGGCCTTTGACACCGTCTCCCACAGCATCCTCATAGGTGAACTGAGGAAGTGTGGTCTGGATGACCAAGTAGTGAGGTGGGTCACTAACTGGTTGAAGGGAAGAAGCCAAAGAGTTATGGTCAATGGGGCAGAGTCTGGCTGGATGCCTGTGTCTAGTGAGGTCCCTCAAAGGTCAGTGCTTGGGCCGGTGCTTTTCAATATATTTATCAATGATCTGGATGAGGGATTAGAGAATGTTGTCAGCAAGTTTGCTGATGATACAAAATTGGGAGGAGTGGTTGACACACCAGGAGGCTGTGCAACCATTCATAGAGACCTGGACAGGCTGGAGGACTGGGCAGGGAGAAATCTTATGAAATTCAACAAGGGCAAGTGTAGAGTTTTGCACTTGGGAAAGAATAACCCCATGTGCCAATATAGGTTGGGGACTTCCCTGCTGGAGAGCAGTGCAGGGGAAAGGGACCTGGGGGTTCTAGTGGACAGCAGGATGACCATGAGCCAGCACTGTGCCCTCGTGGCCAAGAAGGCCAATGGCATCCTGGGGTGTATTAGAAGGGGAGTAGCAAGTAGGTCAAGAGAGGTCCTCCTGCCCCCTCTACTCTGCCCTGGTGAGGCCGCATCTGGAATATTGTGTCCAGTTCTGGACCCCTCAGCTCAAGAGAGACAGGGAACTGCTTGAGAGAGTCCAGCGCAGAGCCACAAAGATGGTGAAGGGAGTGGAGCATCTCCCTTATGAGGAAAGGCTGAAGGAGCTGGGTCTCTTTAGCTTGGAGAAGAGGAGGCTGAGGGGTGACCTCATTAATGTTTATAAATATGTCAAGGGGGAATGTCAGGAGGATGGAGCCAGGCTCTTTTCAGCGGCATCCACTGACAAGACAAGGGGCAATGGGTGGAAGCTGGAACACAGGAGGTTCTATAAAAATATGAGGAAAAACTTTTTTTACTGTGAGGATGACAGAGCACTGGAACAGGCTGCCCAGGGAGGTTATGGAGTCTCCTTCTCTGGAGACATTCAAAACCCGCCTGGACGCGTTCCTGTGCGCTCTGCTGTAGATGATCCTGCTCTGGCGGGAGGGTTGGACTAGATGATCTTTGAGGTTCCTTCCAACCTCTAACATTCTGTGATTCTGTGATTCTGTGAATGGCAGCCCTATATCTACAGAACTCATGTTTGTGTGTTACTTTTTTATAGCTATCTTTTATCAAGAAAAAATTATCTGCTTAATATGTGTTTAAGAGGTCAAATAAAATACTTAATGTACTTATAGGGAAAAAAATACCTAAAACCTACACAGAGGTTCTTCACTGATAAATCTGTGAAATCGTTGGCCTTGAAAGTCAGAATGTATGCTTTGCTAGTAGTAGTGGTAATACCATAAATAAATAAATAAATATACAGTGAATCATTTAATACGGTAACTTCTGCCAAATATTAATTAGGATGGCAAGACTTCTTCATAATTAGAACAGATTAAAACCAAAGAAAACTGTTTAAAACTGACTTTTT
This sequence comes from Trogon surrucura, assembly GCA_020746105.1. Taxonomy (NCBI): domain Eukaryota; kingdom Metazoa; phylum Chordata; class Aves; order Trogoniformes; family Trogonidae; genus Trogon; species Trogon surrucura. The sequence continues at coordinate 39,153,169 of CM036617.1, forward strand.
AAGAGAACAAGAGATCTAGGATGGAAAATGTTGAAAGAGAAAGGGAAATGAAAGGCAAAACTGCATGATGCTTTGTATATTTCAGGTAAATGAATCTCATTGTCAGCCCAACCCAGAACAGAGCAATTGTCATCTACCTAAAACGCAGTGACACCTTATGTTTCTTTTTACTTTATTGCCTCATCTTACCAATTAGTGGTGCACCACAGTCAAACTCCCTTAAAGCACAGGGTGATTCAATGGGAGAACTCTCCAGAATGTGCTTTGGGATTTGTAGTCTGGATGGTAAGTGCATGCCATGGAGCAACTGAAAGCCTCTCAGGAATGAAGCACTGTTCCTATGACCTCACACAAAACCAAAATAACATGAATACCACCTGAGACTGAATCTTTCATTTTATTTTCCAAATAGAAAACAAAATAATTAGCAAATTTTAATAACTAGCAAATCCTTTCTGCAAGTTTTTTCCTTTTTTCTTAAGCAAAAATCCTTGATCTGTACAAGAATTATGTGTGACATGGTATTTATGATATTTTGGGGGAAATTTCTGTGATAATAAGACAATGATGAAATATCAGGTCATGCATATGCACTCCACCTAGTCCAAACTCTTAATACACTACATGAAGGGTAAACTAACTTAAGAAAGTTTTCATACTGTACCTAGACAGCACTTTTAGCCAAAATCTGGAATTATCTCCTAATTTAACAATTTATCTACTCTTTTGATTTGACGTATTGGGGTTATTTTAAATTTCATAAAAGGAAGGAAATTGCAGACATTAGTAACTCTAATGCTTTGCAAATCCATGAAGGGATACAAGATGGCAAAGTAGATGCTGCTCTTGATATTTCCTCCCCATACAAACTGACCATGAAGTGTGGTGTCTTATCCAGGTGTTCCCCAATCTTTAAATAATAATTCTACGTGGGCTTACATAGGAATGGAAATGAGCCAATGTAAACAATTTTTATTCCCAGTCACACCATTTTTCTTAGTTGACGTGATGTCCCATCCAGACTGGGGTCAGACATCCTAGGGATTTACTGCAGCATGATAACAGGTTATACCACCTAATTTCTCTCTTAATTCATAACTCATGATATTGTGGGTTTTATCAGTGTAACCTGAACGAACTCAGGTGGATTGGAGATTGGTGAAATAGAAGAATTTTCATCTTTCTTCTCCCTGTTGGAGATTGAAATAGTTTATCTGCAGAATATTAGAATTAATTGTGTGACTGCTTAAGATTTCAGTGAATTGAAATTTCTTTTGTCTTACGAGTGACATTGCTTAGCATGGGTAGCCAGATTTGCTGAAGCCTTCGGTCCAGCCTGTGGACTTTCACATAAGTGCTGAAGAACTTGGGCTGAAGAAAGATCTGGAAAACCAATGCTAACTGAGAAAGTTAAGATCAAGAGAAACTGCATCCTCAGGATGAAGAAAAGCATGCACACCTGGAGAGAGAGAAAAGATCCAATGAGGACCAAGAAAACTCCAGACCCAAGCATTACTATTGGATGAAACCATTGTGTGAGGGAAGGTGAATTTAGATTGTAAGGGTATAATTGCCTGAGGATTTCTGTGTTTGGAGTTCCTTTTGGAGGGTTCCAGCTCTAGCTGAACGAAACCGTGGCAGAACCTAGGGTCCAAACTCTTCTTTACAGTCAGGGGCTAAGACTGGATCCAGCCACACCTAGATTCCTCTCCATAAGGAAGTTTAGAAAGCAAAGGAGTCCACTCTGAACCTCACGGCTCTGAAGAAGGGTGCTCCTGGACTCTTCTATAACACTTCCACATGACATATTCCGGAGGTAACCAGTGGGATTTATTCACATTTTGTGCGAGGCAGTCTGGACAGGTGGAGCCCTCTGTCGTCTTCGACAAGTTATGTGTTCCAAACTGAGTATCAGACAGCTTGTTGACATTGTCAATCAGTGAAGAAGGTATCTTTTCTCCTCTGTTGGGAATCAGTATTTTTAAATGGATAACAGAAGAGAAGAACTCTTAACATCCTTCCCTTCAAATTCTGTCTTAAAGTTCAAAAATCTACAAAGACTAAACAGAGTTGATCTCCCTATATCAGGAAAAAGAAAGGTGATATTTCTGGCCTTGAAACACTCAGGAATTTTTCTTGGATTTTAATGTATTGTTTTTGTAGGGTTTTTTTTTTCTTTCTTTGTCTCTTGTTTGCCTGCAGAGATAAGAGTGTCACTTTGTGAAAACACTAGAAAAGAAATAATTTCAGAAGACAACTTGTCATCTACAAGTAGAAGGATTCACAACTATTTTAGCTTCAGGTCAGAGTGTCATTTTTGAACCCCCTAAAACATTAAATACAGAAGTACGTCTCCATAAATTGCCTACCAGAATACTACATGTATTTCTTCAACATCAGCAGTAGGTATTCAGAAAATTTTTGTGCTTTTAAAATAATTTCCAAGTTATTCAGTTTAAAAGGAAAGTGACATATATGGCAACATTTATTTTTACATTAGTGCAATTTTACCTGAACGCAATTGAAGTTATTCCCGCCCACATCAAAGCTGAATTTGACCCACAATTTTTAGTAACATAATTTCTTAAAATATTCTTAACAGCAACCAAAGATCCTCAAATCATTATTCTAAGAATTCTGCATTTGCTTTCTTAAAGCAACAGATGTAGTATAACTGAAATTTACTGGTTTAAGCAAATGTATTTTTTTTTTCTTTTAACACATTTCATATGTGTTTTCAGCCACACTGTCAAAATTAAGCATCTTTTTCACTGGTAGCAGAGGTCTTAAACTGCGCAGAAACGGAAATACTTTATTTAGTAGTGAAATTATGTCCTGTCAGTTCTTATTAACTCTAGTCTGTAGGCAATGCTTGTACAGGACTGTTGAGCAGTCAAGGATTTCCTGGGTGATCCAGTCTTTTTGTAGAGCTATAGGATTTCTCCCAAATATGGATGAACAGTGTCACTGCTTTGACAATGTTTTTTTGTTATCTCTTCCTGTTGTTACTCATGTGAAGCTCAAGAGGGACAAGCCCAGAAGTTTTACTAGCTTCTACTCCCTGATGTTGCATGGGATCTGTATCGTATTTTCAGTACAGTGCCTGGAATAGTGGCATTTGTGAGCCACCCTGCTCTAAAATGGGAAAATGTAAGTATTTGCTTAGGAAGCTTCCCTCAATTCAGTCTGAGAAGTGGAAAAGAGGGCAATCATTAGCTTTCCTTTAGAGAATATGCACACAGCCCCCTGCTCCAGCACTACTAAGCATGACAGACACATTGACAGTGTCATCTTGTTTCTATCATGCCCAAGATTTACTGTTTTAATTCCCTCTAGTGAAAGGACCAGAACAGCATTTTTGACACTTGCACGCCTTACAGTTTCCCTCACCAGAGTAAGAAACAGCAGGCGTATTTCAGCTGCCATGTGCTCTTTTCACTGCCTTTCAGTGTCAGTAGAAGACACAGAAACAAGGAAGACTTAACAAAAACAAGATGAAGACTTAAAGTAGATGGATAATATGGGTGAGCCAAAATTTTTCACCTTTCACTTTTGCAGCAGGATTGAAGTGTACTTTTGTCAGTTTTCAGAAAAATTAAAACATGAGTAAGAGAAAAATAAGTCTGTATCTCTCTAAAATTTTGGTGTTAGAGCAGAAGAGACACACGATTTCCTCATGTTCCAGTCTGGTTTTTATCCTCTGCACTGTAAGCTGCCATTGCCCCTGGTCAAGCTAAGAGCTGGAGCTGGAGCAAGTCGTAGAAATTACCTTAGTGAAAAAATAACCTTTCAAAAAGAAGTAAGGAAGACTGAAGCAGGGGTTAGGAGCAATTTCCACAAGAATTACTACTGAAGAACGTGAAGCTACAGCCTAAAAGAGGAGAAGATTGTCTTCTAATCAAGTCCACAAAGAGCAAAACGAAGCTGTATATTTGTATATCTGGAGGCGCAACATGAGAAATGCTAGGCTGAAGCAATGCTATTGATTTCCACCCGCTGTCTATCATCACTGAGAATGTGGCCAAATCCTAGTTGTTAAAGCGGGATGGCAAAGTGCTTCCCTAGAAAATACAGATGTCATATGAAAATACAGAAAGTACAGATGCAATTTCCCAGCTTTCCTAAGATTTCAAATAATGCAGATTCTATTTCTTATTAATTTGTCTTAGCTAGAGCTAGCAGCATTTGGGCATTTCACATGTCAGACCTTTGCTTCATTGTTAAAATAGAAGATCAAATCAAGAGACCTTTCATCAATTTTAATTCCTTTCTTATGCAGGCACATATCCACTGATATTAGGGATTTTCTGTTAAGCACGGAATGAAAGTAAACATGTAATAACTTGGCTTAAGCCTAAGTGAAAGGACTCTATTTCCTTTATGGTTGCTTTATCAATTTCATTTTCCTCCTTTCCCTTACAGATGATATTGCTAAAGCTTAGGTTAGATATTATTCTGCAGGATGCTTAGAAGACTCCTACACTCCTAAGGCAGACAATTAAAAATGTACTGAAATTTCCCCAAAACTGTCATGGGTTTTCCATGTTATGCACCTCACTGACACACTACTGGGGATCAAACTTTTTCTGCTTTAGTACACAAATAATTGCATTATCATTTTGTTAACAGGCGAAGGAGCAGCTAACAGTTTAAAGTTTAGGGTCAAGCAAGATCTATCTGTGGCTTTATGGGTAATTAAGTTAGTTTACAAAGGCCAAATGAATATTTGTTAGTTGCAGGATGAATACTCAACATGTAGCAGAAATTTGCATTGCTACATGCTTCCAAACCTGGTTCATGACTAATATTACACAATATAGGCACTATTTTCCTCCAGACAAAGGAATAATTGATTTGTAACACCATCAAAGCTTTCTAAAGGAGTCACTTCTTTAGAAACAGGATAGAATTAACCCTACTTTCTACCTCTATTATTCCTGATCTTCCTCTATAAATTTTAAAAAGGGCTTAAATGAAATAATAGAAGTTATAATAATTGACATAATTTTATTAAATAACATCATGCAAGTTGGTAGAGTTTTGGATTGACATATTAATGTCTGCAACATTTATGTCTCAACAGCCATAAGACTTTCAAAAGTCTGAAAAGGATTGTCCGGAACATTATATAACTGGAACTTAGATATATAAGTTTTATCAAAAATTTCATTGCATTTGCTAACATCAGATATTCCTCATCTCTTCCCATCTTTATCATTTTTACCAAATGTTTACTCAGATTTTATTAGTATAACCCCTGTGTTATACAGCAAAATTTCAGTCTTATGCGTACTTTCTTATGTAAAGAGTTAGGCAGGGAACAACAACAGTATAGAGATGACTGCATAAAACTAGTTTGAGGTGATTGCATAGATAAGAAAAGTCTTCGTTTTCTTCAGGAGCTAAAAATAGATACATCAGCATCTGTAGTTGTTGTTGATTTTGGCAGTCTCTCATCTTTGAGTTCCAGTCATTTCTATGGGCTCTTTAACTCTTCACATATCCCAAGACAAGGTAGTAAGAAAAGCACTGTTAGTGCTGAATAGACAAGTAGAGTCCCCTTCCATTCTTCCTGTCAGTCCATAAAATAGAATGGAAAAAGTCAACAGCTCCAGACCTTTCTCCATTGCTTTGGAGAGGAACAAAATAGAACACATGCTTTTGCTTTCCATTCTTTGTTATGATTTAAATGTCAAATGATATTTAATCTAAGTACATAGAAAAGTATTTCTGAACTCAAATGTAAATGTAATCAACATAAACATGTAGTTTGAAATTTTTAACCCACTGAAATCAATTAAGGAGTAGTCATCAAATTCGATGAGACCCCAATTTTGCCGATTACATTTCCTTTCAGTTTAACAGCAAAGGACTGATTTAATTCCATGGAAGGTTGTTTCTTACAGATTTGATCAAAGTTTGTTTTTTAGAAAGCAGTCACATCTCATTTTACGACACAGGTATCCTTGCATAGTATTTTCCTGCATATATTTTATTCCAGGCCCCTTTTATTTTTCTTTTTAGCTTTTCATTACTGAAAACATTAGTGACAGCACAAATATTTTGAGGAAAAGTATTTGTATTGGAATGAAGATAATGGTCAGAAATATTCACCCAGCTTCTTTGTCTGCATCTCCACAGAAGACGCAGATGTCAAAAGTTATTTGATATAACAAGGCAGAAGATCGAGAAGGTAAGTTAGCTCCATTAAGTATCTTGCATCTGTAGTAGTATGTTAAGGGGAGTGAAGGTCATTTTGGAATACAAAGAAGGGCATCCCTTCACTAACAGAAATGGATATTTGAAAAAAAATCAGTTGACGCACTATGTAGGAAGGTACTTTCTATACATTCCATTGGAAATACTCATGTTTGTGAATATTTATGATTTTGAAAATGTGTCTGGTTATGGACATGATCCTATGTCTGTTTGGTTTGTGTCCTTTAACTAGAAAGTAAGAAATTGAGTGCTTGGCAACAGACATAGCAAATTCCAGCATCGTGGCATTAATCAAATTTTTGCAAAATATGCTGGAAAGCCATTGCATCTATTGAATATTTTTTTCTTTCCCACCATTGGGAGTCAACCCAGATCCTTCGCAAAACTGACTCAATGTAATTTTTCTTAATGCAGAGGTAGTGAAGAAATTTTGCCTGCCTCATAAGTTCCTTCATTGACTTATTTATCACTCTAAAATTTTATCATTGTCTCATAAGAACATTTATCACTCTAAAGTTTTCATCATACTCTGCTTCAGCTACTGAAAATCCGGTCATCCACTATACAACTTGTTGGCCAGATATATAGACCAATTAGAAAATTTTAAGTATTGAACATGTGTATCTGTTCATGTAAACAACATCACTTTAGTATCTGTGTATCTCCAAAGTCATTATTTATTCTCAGAAGTTATCAACCCAACCTATAGAAGCAGCACTGTCACAATTATACTGACATACTAATGGAGAAATTTCACATAAAGCTCATCCTGGGACACAAAGACAAACTACTGCACAGCAATTAACCCCTCAGCCAACTTTTTCTCTCATTACGCAACTTTAATATATTTTTTTTTCCAAAGAATTAATCTCCATAAATAAACATGTCCAAAGCATAAGACAGATTCTGTGTTTTATTTTTCTTGATTTTATTTTCTTTCTGTACCCCAAACACTGCCCAGATCAGGATGAGAAGAGTAGTCATTTTTTGATATCTGAATCAAGCTTCCAAAGGGTCCTGTTAAATGGATGACTTCTTCTAAACTGTCCACTTCCAGTGCAGAAACCCAACAAAGCCAATGTGGAAACCCTGTTGGAGAGGAAGGTACTCGGCAGCTCTTCAGGCTTTCTACTGGAGTCAATAACTTGAGATAGCATGTGTAGCTGTTGTGAGAGAGCTACACAGCTTGGTTACATAGTGAGGCATGAGAAATGTGATATTCTCAAAGCAGCTGAAAGGCCTAGAGTATGTTATTCCCCTTATGGAAAATTAGAACATTTTTGGGGGAGAAAATAGAGATTTTAAGTCAATCTTAAATTGTTTATTAAAAACAATACTTGAACTTGCAGAAACTTCTTCTTATACCTTGTATGATTTTGAAAAGCTTTTCCTCAAATCTTACTTTAATTTTACACTGGTGAAATACAGTGGAGTTTCTTTTATCTTACATTGGGGTAACGGGTATCAGCATCAGGACCATTGTCTTCATTGTAAGCAAGTCATAAATGGCCATTCTTCACAGTCATATAAAATGATACATAGATATTGGTAGAAAAAGAGGCCTCTTGGCACAATCATTACTTTTTCCATTTTCTGTAGACAAACAAACCCATAAAACAGAGCTGACAGATGTTATAACCCAAGAAAATGAAAGAGAAAACCCCACAGTACAGAAGTACTAAAGAAATTCCAAATAAAATCGTACTGTGACAACCTCCTGGCTTACACCTGTTTGTATTCCAAGATTTGGAAAATATTAAAGCCATAGAAAAAAGTTACTGCAACTACTGTCCTTGATAGAGCAAGGTGATGCCGGGTGTAGCAAAAGCATCATATGGCACTTGTTTGAGTTGTGCAGTGAAGGTTCCTTCCAGGTGCAATACATCAGATCTTACAAATCAGTCCATATTAATGTGTTTTACATTGTGGGTTGATTTGTTTGTTATTGTTCTTTTTTTAAAAAAAAAAAAAAGCACTGATTTTCTGATTTTTGCAGTAGCTTACTATGTCTTACGTTCCCTACCCTCAACATCAAAATTAAAAATGTGCACTTTTCGACACACTTTACCAGAGCATGTTGTGATTTAAAATTAATTTAAAAAACACTAAAAGTCTCAGGAACTGAAAATTTTATTCTTTGTTGAAACTACAACCCCAAATTCAGCCTCAACCACATCTGACTGTAGTTGTAAACCTCTGAAGTATCAGCACTCAGGCTGAAGCCTTCCTCAACCCAGAGGAAAAAAAAAATGCAGTTCTTTGAAAGTAAGCCTTTTCACAGACATATGAGCAGGCTAGAGAGATTTACCAGATTCTCTGATTTGAGAGTGGTTTCAAATGTAGAGATTTCAAAGGCCTCACTTAATAGATACTATGGCTCAGGCTGAAGTTGAAAGTGCTGGTTTCAACATTGCTGGAGGTTTTAGGAATGTAGGAATTAATAATAGATTGTACAGAATAAAACACAAACAGCACACAAAAATCCTAACACTGCCAGAGTTTTTCCTACTTTTCTCCTATCTTGGGGCATGTGTAACTAAGGAGGACGAATGTAACTCATATTCTTACCAATTACTTAGTGTCTCATAACTTAACAGCATCAAACCTCATGATTAAAGCTGAAAGCTGGCTTTCAGTAATTTTAGCTGGATTCTTCTCCAAGAACTGCGGTTCTTTAATTTTATGACTCCGGACATCTTCAAATTTCACTTAATATTTTGAACAGCAAATAGTTGTACGTATATACGTGCATATATTTCTATTCATTTGTATTTGAGCACATCTATCTTCTCTGGTCCTTCTGTCTCTTAGACATTTATTTGAGTAGCAACAGTCATTGGGAACTAATAATACAGAAATATAACTGCGAATACAGAGCTAACCAAGCAAGTTGTCTCATGCTTGTGCAACTGCTCATTGAAGGATAAAACAGACATGAAGCATGTTTTAAGTGGCTTAGGATGCTGAATAAATTGAAGATAAACACAGGAGAAATGATGCATACGTGTTTATATGTGTTTAAAACCTGTCTCTGTAGCTTTTAGGCTTGATATGTTTTGGATGCTTTGCAATACTTGAGCAAAACAAAGCAGCCATAAACCTGATTTAACCAACCAGTTAAGCTACCTTAACGGGTACTTTGTATCCTTGTAGTGGATGCCTTGGGTCATCAAATTAATTCAAAGCACTTGGAGTAAAGGAGGGAAGGACTCATATGAGGTAGGTGAGATCCCTTAGAGCTTGATCCACAGCCAATCGACATCAGTAATAAGATTCCCATTTGTCTTAAAATTCTGATCTTAATTAGTCTAATTTAATGGACTGCATCAGCCATTTCCCTTTGCTCTTTAATCTATAATGCTGACCTGAAAAAAATATTTGTTAACTCTTTTTCTATTTAACAACCAGGAACTTCTGTGTGACTGTGCCATGGCACAGGTTCTCTTGAATGTGTTTATTTTCCCCTGAAATTACTAAAACGGGGAGTATTAGCTAGAGCAATTTTTAAAGGTGAACGTAAAACTATGCTCGTGCTGTTAACAGCACTTCTGCAATAAAATTCTGAGCTATACCGTTGGTTGCTTTCAAGGACTGATGTTGCCTGAGTAATTCTCTGTTGCTGATGATACATCTTGACTGATCTGGGTTTTGTGGCAGTTTCAATGATGAGTGCCTAATCTCTTCACTCTAGCTTATGTTCTTTCTTATTCACTGTGTCTCATGGCTGTGACAATGTCCTTTGCACAGGCCTGCCAAAAGCCCAGTGAAGCCGACATTGGTCTCTCCTCCTCTTTCTCTTACTAATCACCAGAATCCAGAAAGCTTCTTCAGAATAACATAAATATTGTAAGAGATAAGCAAGCAGAATGACAAGACTCTTGCTCTGGTCAAGTTTCCACAAAATTCAAAAATCCTAGTGGTTGTTTTTTCTACAGATTTTAATGATAATACAGAGGCTCTAAAATCCATCTAACGTGTTTTTCTTACACACATCACCTTAATTCCCCTCAGCCTTTTCACTTTCTTCCTGCTGTTTTGATACCCCATATGTCTGCACCGAAACTGAAGCTGCTGAGCATGGCTTTCTATAGCATTTTTTAACATAGCTACACCAGCTACCTTTAAGATTTCATCAAGAAGCTAAATTCAATCTTTGTAATGTTACTAATTTGAAGATTTTTTTTTAATATATATAAAATTAAAGATATAAGACATTGTATCTGTGGATAAACGCTACTGAAAAGTCAAATTACTGGCTGACAGTGTTAGCTTTTAAAAACAGTGGGGTTTTGGTTTAGTTCTAGTCAGTTGTTCAGCTGCCAGTCAAAAAACTTGTTATACATGAATCTAATGTCAGATCAATATTTGACAAGATTTTTGACTGGCAGGACAAATTGTTAGATGTGGATGTAGTGCCACATCCATGTATAACAAGGCCCATGTAGAACAGCTGCCAGTGATAGAATCCTGTCATTCATGTATTATCATAACAGTTAGAGCAGCTCCCTGTGACCTCATGCGTTAACTACATCAGAGCCCAAATTTCATTTGTAACCCTAACAAAAACTCATTAAAAATACAGGTTTCAGTTGAAGAAATCCAGAATCCTGAAGTGTTTATATTTTTTTGTTCAACATCACTAAAAATGCTGAGGGTTTTTTTTCTCCCCTACAATCTTTGCAACATGGCAATATTCATGTTCCGCTTTCATTCTATTAAAACATGGAAATTTATGGGATTTGTGTTAGTGTGCTTAACCAGTGAAGCAGTCTATGAGTTACAGACAGCTGGTGGAATAGGAGTGGCAGCAAGAACTGAAATGAGGAGGAAAAGAATGTGTGAGTATTACACACCTTTAAATCCCAAGTAAGATCACCATGAAAGCACGAACAAAGCATATTTAAAATTCATCAGCTGTACAAAACCAATAACTTGTGCCATATTTACTTGGAGTTCTATCTTCTTCTTTAGCTTTACCTCTAAAGGAACGGAATTGGCGGTAATAACGACAGTTCTATAGATGATTATGGTGGGTGCAAAGCAGTCCAGAATCTTGGTCTGCACAGAGCTGCAAGTCTTCCAACTGAAAAACAAGGGGAGGTGCTGGAGGAAGCACAATGTTTCAGAAGGACGTTCACCATGAAAAGAGAAGCTGGGCTATGAAGAGAGGAACAAACATACCTAGATATGTAAGATAGAAGTGAAAGAGTCTGATGAACCATTTAATTTCCCTGATTGTGGGTTATATCACATTATCTGATATACTCTAGTGCACCTGAGATATAAATGTGGATCTAAGAGCCAGAACACATGGGAATCCCATGCCTTCCTGACATGACAGCTTGAGATTTGGGGGAGTACTCTGTGTATCTTAGATGCCTCTAGACTATTAGTAAGTCAGGTGAGTCATACCCTGACTCTGCTTTCCTTTGTCTACCGGAGCCTTTTACACACTAGCTATTACCATGGCAACTTACCAAGAACTGTCTCCTTTCTCTGAACACAGACCATTAAATGCCAGTATCAAATCCACACTTAGCTCAAGCTGTTGACGTTTCTATCTTGCTATTAATATCTAAAACCTTCAGTGACATTCTATTCAAGAGGATGTTTCCCCGGTATGTGTGTAGCACACATATACACAACCCTTTGCTATCCTAACTGTTTATTAGGTATCACAGTCTTAAATCTGGTAGCCTTAAATTGGGTGTCCTTAAATTCATTACTGAGTCAGGATTAGTTTTTCCAGGAATTTTTGAAAATCCCATGAAGAATTATTTTTATCTATGGGTGAAGTGCAGTGGCTCTTGGACTAAAAAAAGAGGAAATCTTTACCAGCTCATAACAATAGTACAAACTCAGATTTGGATGAGTAATGAAGTATGCTTTTTCCAATCAGTATTGTGAAGCATCTTTAAGTGGATAAATATTATTTTTAGTGCTAGAAAAAAAACCAAACAATTTATTAACAGTAATACTTCTTTTAGAAAGAGTGTCATTGTGAAGGTCATGAATTTGACCTTACATTTGTCCATATTCCATGTCTTTGTGCTGTGTTCAACACCAGATCTTATCAGCACTTCATTGCGTTTAGAAGACAACTGACTACACAGTGTGTTTCCTGAAACCATGAGTTTTGGTCAAAAATGAATTGTAATATAGTCCTCTTTTTGGTCAACAGCGTCAGGGTATTCTCTGGAGGTCCTCTGAATAACCACTGGTCCGGTCAAACTTAGAAAGTCCCTTGCTGTACAAACAAGCATTGCTACAGACCTGTACGAAAACAAACTTGTTCTGAGGGGATGACTTGATCCATCATCATCAAAAGATGACTGAACATTATGACATGACTGAAGAAGCACTAGGCAGTGAAAATGCTGTGATTCCATAAAGATAAAACAAAAAGACGTGTGGAGTGCTTCCTTTGTGGCTTTCAATATCAAGCCCAAATGCATTTGTTCTCAGAGTTAACCTGATAAACATAATTTCACTTAAAAAAGACCTACATTTCTTTACAGGATTACTTTACAGTAGTAGCATACTCTTAATGTTGCTTTACGCATATTTCTGAATGCTATACAGTTTAACACATTCATTTTATTACCCTACTAAATTGTGGAAGATACATTGACAAACCTGTTTTCAGTTACCATACCTTGTACTTCTGTTTGCTGACAGTATATTCTATTTTAGTAGCTGGTTATGAATTGCCTTAAGTCATCTGAGTTTCATGATCCAAAGATGTTCATATTTCTTTCCTTCCCTGATGGCAAAGAACTAGTTTCCTTTCAGAATCTTTTTTTTTAAAATTATAATTAGTCTAGAGCCTTGCCTCTACGCTCATTCATCATTCTCTCCTATTAGTCTTATCACTCCATAGGGCTTGAGAGAATTGGCTAGTAACATCACCAGTAACTCAAGTTTGAAATAAGGCTATCAAAACAGATAGGCTTACATGCCAACTCTCTGGACAAAGTGTAATTGTAAAGAATGGGGCAAAGTTGTAATGAGAGGAAAAGCTTCTGCCTCTGGGAATCCTGCTGTGCTTCGCTCACTTTTCTGTACTTTTACAGGCGGTTTTCCATTGTTCAACAAGTAGAAGACAAAATCAGTCATAAGAAATTTTGGTTAATCATTTAGTTTTTGTTAATGTTGTCCTGTGTTGGTTATTATACTAAATACTCATTGCAGTATTTTGAAGAAAGCATAATATTTACAGTTCTAGGCTCTGATATATGCAACTGATTTTGAGATGACTTTAAAGAGCCTCCTCTGAAAATAAATTGTCACTGTTATATTTTCCATAAAAGTTATTCTATTGTCATCATCTGCAACTTTTAGTGCCACCAAAAAATAAGGCAATAGCAGTTGGGAGATTAGAAAGAAGTAAATTCCTACTAAATATATTATTATTTTGTTCTGCTATTTAACATTTTGTAGAGTGCATTAAAGGTGTCTTTAAACATGGGTGATTGCAAACAATCTATTAGTAAGCTAATGTAACACATTACACAGTCTTAGGAGATCAACTCTCAGATCACAAAACAACTTTGTATCTTCTGAAATTTAAGAAACTTAATCTAACAGGAATTTCTAAGTTGTTTGATTATGATTAATTAAAAAATCTGAATCTTTTTTGCAGGCTGAAAGAATAGCCGTATTTGCAGAAAATTAATGTGTCAGCTTATTCAACAACTTCATAACCTATACCTTCCAAATAGCCAGAGAAGGCTCAGGAAATGGATTCTTCTTTACATTCTAAGGTATTATTTTTAGATGTTTATAGATATATTCAGAGAATGGGATTCACATAATTTAAAATATGTAAAATTTAAGTGGTTAAATCCAAGCTAGATTTCTCTTAGAAATACTAAAGAGAACTGTTATTTCTGTGGTGTGAATCTTTTGAGTAAGTGCAAACAAGCTAAGACAGACGCACCTCAAATGTAATTATACCTCTTTGTGGACTCTACAGAGATCCTAAGCTGACTGGCCAACATGACCAGATGAATTCTTCCCAGAATCAGAGCACCATAAGGCACTGAAAACTGAAAGTTTACTCCTCACAGGATATAATAAGATATTAGAATTAGATACTCGAGCTTGTTGTATACAGTACTAAAAGAAAAGTATATCTTATGGTTATGCTGATCAAGACCAATACAGGGCATTATCACTTCTAGTAGTGGACACTGCAAAAACATGCTCCTAACTCTAGAAAGTGCAGCCTCTTAGAAGAGAATGAGCTGAAAATTGCAATCACTGAACAGAATTGATTCTTATTAGCTCACACCAGGACATCATAAGCTTTGGGTTATATCTCCCTCCAAACTATAGACTTTAGGGTTGTTTTTTTCCTGGACTCTGATAATTGTTCCTACATTCAGAATAGCTCATTTTCAGTAGACTGATTCAGATATTTCACACTTACACACTTGGAAATATTTGGTGGAGTGGAAGTATGAGCTTGATGAGATCTGGAACTCACATATCTTATTTGATGGTGACTGCTCCAGCCACTTAACCACTATGTAGAAATTAGGCAGAAATAAGCAGCTGCTCCACTGCCAGCTATGGTTTGAAACAATGGACAGCCATGGTGGTGTTTTATGCCAGTCGTATTCTTTGTCCATCAGATCTGTTCCAAGAATTTAGGCAAGTTTAGGCATCTTCTCAAATAGGAAGACATATTGAATAACAGTAGACCTTAGAAGGAAGATAAACATCTAGTTCCACTTATCAATACACCTCCGTGTATGCATGGAAACCACGTTAGGTCACATGGGTCATACTTATATTAGCCAACTGAAGGAGCCCGGAAGTGTTCTCTGATATTGAGTCCAATAAGCACTAGCTAAAATCTTTGGTTGCCCAAAAGCATGCGCTTGACTCCAGAATCCCTGTTAGGAATGGTATTGAGCCTCTGTTAACACCTAAACAAGTCCAGGAACGGGTGCTCACCCTCTCTTAACACCTAAACAATTCCAGGAATTATCACAGAATCACAGAATCACAGAATCACAGAATGTTAGGGATTGGAAGGGACCTCGAAAGATCATCAAGTCCAATCCCCCTGCCAGAGCAGGAACACCTAGATAATGCTACATAAGAACGTGTCCAGGCAGGTCTTGAATGTCTCCAGAGAAGGAGACTCCACAACCTCTCTGGGCAGCCTGTTCCAGTGTTCCGTCACCCTCACTGAGAAGAAGTTTCTTCTCGAGTTTAAGCGGAACCTCTTATGTTCCAGTTTCAGCCCATTACCCCTTGTCCTATCAGTGGTTGTCACTAAGAAGAGCCTGGCTCCATCCTCATGACACTCACCCTTTATATATTTGTAAACATTAATGAGGTCACCCCTCAGCCTCCTCTTCTTCAAACTAAGAACCCCAGCTCCCTCAGCCTTTCCTCATAAGGGAGATGCTCCACTCCCTTCATCATCCTAGTTGCCCTGTGCTGGACTCTCTCCAGCAGTTCCCTGTCTTTCTTGAACTGAGGGGCCCAGAACTGGACACAATATTCCAGATGTGGCCTCACCAGGGCAGAGTAGAGGGGAAGGAGAACCTCTCTCGACCTACTAACCACCCCCTTTCTAATACACCCCAGGATGCCATTGGCCTTCCTGGCCACAAGGGCACGTTGCTGGCTCATGGTCATCCTGCTGTCCACCAAGACTCCCAGGTCCCTTTCCCCTACACTACTCTCTAATAAGTCATTCCCCAAATTATACTGGAACCTGGGGTTGTTCCTACCCAGATGCAAGACTCTACATTTACCCTTGTTGTATTTCATTAAATTTTTCCCCGCCCAACTCTCCAGCCTGTCCGGGTCTTGCTGAATGGCAGCACAGCCTTCTGGTGTGTCAGCCACTCCTCCCAGCTTGGTGTCATCAGCAAACTTGCTGATAGTACTCTCTAGTCCCTCATCCAAGTCATCGATGAATATATTGAATAATACTGGTCCCAGTACCGACCCTTGAGGCACTCCACTGGATACAGGCCTCCAACCAGACTCCGCCCCATTGACCACAACTCTTTGGCTTCTTCCCCTTAGCCAGTTCACAGTCCACCTCACTACCCGAGAGTCTAGACCACACTTCCTCAGTTTAGCAGCAAGGATGCTGTGGGAGACTGTGTCAAATGCTTTACTGAAGTCAAGGTAGACCACATCCACCGCTCTGCCATCATCTATCCACCTTGTTATATCCTCGTAAAAGACTATGAGGTTAGTCAAGCACGACTTCCCTTTGGTGAAGCCATGTTGACTGTCTCTAATGACCCTCTTATCCTTGATATGCCTTGAGAATGCACCAAGCATAAGTCGTTCCATCACTTTCCCAGGGATGGAGGTGAGGCTGACCAGTCTAGAGCTTCCTGGGTCCTCCTTCTTGCCCTTTTTGAAGACTGGAGTGACATTTGCTTCCCTCCAGTCCTCAGGCACCTCTCCCGTCTCCCAAGGCTTGGCAAACATGATGGAGAGTGGTCTAGCAATGACATCAGCCAGCTCCCTCAGCACCCGTGAATGCATCCCGTCTGGACCCATGGATTTATGGATGTCCAGATTGCTTACTTGGTCCCTAACCCAGTCCTCATCGACTAAAGCAAACTTCTCCACTCTCCTGACTTCCTCTGGGGCCTCAGGGGAACGGGGCTTCTCAGGACAGCCTCCGGCAGAGTAGACAGGGGCTAAGAAGGCATTCAGTAACTCTGCCTTCTCTGTATCTTCTTTCACCAAGGCACCCACCTATTCATCAGTGGGCCTATATTGCCTCTGGTGTTAGTTTTATCTGCCACGTATTTGAAAAAGCTCTTCCTGTTGTCCTTGACCCCTCTCGCCAGGTTCAATTCTAGGGAGGCCTTTGCTTTCCTAGTTGCCTCCCTACACCCTCGGACAACAGCCTTATATTCTTCCCAAGTGGCCAGCCCCGCCTTCCAAGATCTGTAAATTCTCCTCTTGACCTTGAGCTTACCCAGCAGATCCCTGTTTAGCCACGCAGGTCTCCTGGCTCCCTTCCTTGACTTCCTGCGTGTCGGGATGCTCTGATCTTGAGCACGGTAGAAGCAGTCCCTGAACGCTAACCAACTATCTTGGGCCCCTTTACCTTCAAACAGCCTTGCCCATGGGATTTTCTCTAGTAATTGCTTGAAAAATCCAAAGTTTGCCTTGGCAAAGTCCAGAGTTGCAATTCTGCTTGCTATTTTGTTTCTGCTACATGAGATCCTGAACTCCACCATTTCATGGTCACTGCAGCCAAGGCAGCCCTCAACCTTTACTGCTTCAACCAGATCCTCCTTGTTAGCGAGGATGAGGTCCAGCAGTGCTCCTCTCCTAGTCGGCTCCTCCACCATTTGCATCAGAAAACTATCATCGATGCACTGGAGGAACCTCCTGGACTGTGGCTGGCTGGCTGAGTTGTCCTTCCAGCAAATATCAGGGAAGTTAAAATCCCCCACGACAACCAGGGCCTGTGATTGTGAGACCGCTCTCAGCTGTCTGTAGAAGGCCTCATCAACTTCCTCACCCTGATCTGGTGGCCTGTAATAGACACCCACAACAGTATCTCTCCTGCCAGCCTGCCCCTTAATTCTAACCCATACACTCTCAACTTGCTCCTCATCCATACCTGGATGGTATTCAAGACATTGTAGTTGCTCTTTCACGTAAAGAGCGACTCCACCACCTCGCCTGGCTGGCCTGTCTTTCCTGAAAAGGACATAGCCACCCATGACCACATTCCAGTCATGTGAGCTGTCCCACCATGTCTCTGTAATTGCCACCAGATCATAATCTCCTGCCCGAACCCAGGTTTCTAGCTCCTCCTGCTTATTCCCCATGCTGCGTGCATTGGTGTATAAGCATTTCAGGGAGCAAGCTGAGCACACTGATCTCACCCTAGGGGGATTGGAGGCCACCCGGTCCTCATAATTTCTAGCACACTGCCCCGCTGCAATCCCAGGTATAACCCCAACCCCCTTATATCTAGTTTAAAGAACCCTCTATGAGTCCCGCCAGCTCGTGACCAAGGATCCTTTCTTCCCTTTGTGTCATGTGAACCCCAGCTTGTTTCAGTAGATCAAGTGCCCTGTAGATCTCCCCATGCTTAAAAAACCCAAAGCCAGACCGCTGGCACCACCCCTTTAGCCAGGTATTAATCTGCTGCACTTTGTCAAACCTTCCACTATTTTTCCTCGTAATTGAAGGAATAGAGGCAAACACAGCCTGCGCGCCTGATCCTTCTAGCATCCGCCCCAGTGCCCTAAAGTCCCTTTTGATTTCTTCTGGCCATCTCTCTACTATCTCATTATTACCGATCTGCGTAACCAAAAGCAGGTAATAGTCCATGGCTTTGACCAGACCAGGAAGCTTCTTGATAACATCCTTAACTCGGGCCCCAGGGAGGCAGCAGACTTCCCTGTGGGTCGGATCTGGGTGACAGATAGGGCCCTCTGTTCCCCTCAGGAGGGAGTCTCCAATTACAATTACCCTTCTTTTTTTCTTAGGTGAAGAAGTCCTAATGAGTGTATCCGAGCGACTTACCCTAGACAGCCCTATGGGTGAACCCCCACCTGTCTCTTCCTTGGCCTGGCTCTCATTGTCTAGAGCCCCATACCTGTTTTGCAGGGCCAAGCGGGCAGGTGAGGGAGGCCGGGCAGGGATTTTCCTTCCTCTCCTGGCAGGCACCTGCTTCCACTCCTCCCTATCCTTTAGGTCCCCCCCTTTTGCCTGATGGCCAGAGGTGGGGGGATATTCTGCTCTTTGCGGAGCTTGCTGATTGCCATTCAGGAAGTGACTCCACCGATCTATCTCTCCAACTCCCTAATGCTCCTCAGCCTTTCTTCTTCCTCCTTCAGCTTAGCCACCAGGCTGAGCAGATCATTCACCTGGTCACATCGGACACAGGTGTCACCTCCACTCCCCTCCATGGCAAGGGCCAGGCTCCAGCATTCTTTGCAGCCCGAAGCCTGAGCACCCACATGCTTACGTGGGGCCTCTGTCTGGGTGCCCACAGTTTTTCTAAAAACCATTGACCTGGTGGCAACCATAGTTGGCTCTACAATACAAGACTTTCGAAAAGCTATGCACAGAATAGTTTACAGAATTACATGGAAGAGTGATAATTTAATACCATTGAGGATCATCTTATTAAACTGTAGTAATTTAATAATAATAAGTAATTTAAACAAATAAATTGTGTCTATATACTAATATCAACAAAATCCAAAGGAAATTTTTGTTGTAAAATGAAGAAAACATTGATCTGAGGGAGCTGGCTGATGTCATTGCTAGACCACTCTCCATCATCTTTGCCAAGTCTTGGGAGACGGGAGAGGTACCTGAGGACTGGAGGGAAGCAAATGTCACTCCAGTCTTCAAAAAGGGCAAGAAGGAGGACCCGGGTAACTATAGACCGGTCAACCTCACCTGCATCCCTGGGAAAGTGATGGAACGACTTATCCTTGGTGCCATCTCAAGGCATATCAAGGATAAGAGGGTCATTAGAGACAGTCAGCATGGCTTCACCAAAGGGAAGTCGTGCTTGACTAACCTCATAGTCTTTTACGAGGATATAACAAGGTGGATAGATGATGGCAGAGCGGTGGATGTGGTCTACCTTGACTTCAGTAAAGCATTTGACACAGTCTCCCACAGCATCCTTGCTGCTAAACTGAGGAAGTGTGGTCTAGACGCTCGGGTAGTGAGGTGGACTGCGAACTGGCTAAGGGGAAGAAGCCAAAGAGTTGTGGTCAATGGGGTGGAGTCTGGTTGGAGGTCTGTATCCAGTGGAGTGCCTCAAGGGTCGGTACTGGGACCAGTATTATTCAATATATTCATCAATGACTTGGATGAGGGACTAGAGAGTACTATCAGCAAGTTTGCTGATGACACCAAGCTGGGAGGAGTGGCTGACACGCCAGAAAGCTGTGCTGCCATCCAGCGAGACCTGGACAGGCTGGAGGGTTGGGCGGGGAAAAATTTAATGAAATATAACAAGGGTAAGTGTAGAGTCTTGCATCTGGGTAGGAACAACCCCAGGTTCCAGTATAATTTGGGGAATGACTTATTAGAGAGTAGTGTAGGGGAAAGGGACCTGGGAGTCTTGGTGGACAGCAGGATGACCATGAGCCAGCACTGTGCCCTTGTGGCCAGGAAGGCCAATGGCATCCTGGGGTGTATTAGAAAGGGGGTGGTTAGTAGGTCGAGAGAGGTCCTCCTTCCCCTCTACTCTGCCCTGGTGAGACCCCATCTGGAATACTGTGTCCAGTTCTGGGCCCCTCAGTTCAAGAAAGACAGGGAACTGCTGGAGAGAGTCCAGCACAGGGCAACTAGGATGATGAAGGGAGTGGAGCATCTCCCTTATGAGAAAAGACTGAGGGAGCTGGGGCTCTTTAGTTTGGAGAAGAGGAGACTGAGGGGTGACCTTATTAATGTTTACAAATATATCAAGGGTGAGTGTCACGAAGATGGAGCCAGGCTCTTCTCGGTGACAACCACTGATAGGACAAAGGGTAATGGACTGAAACTGGAACATAAGAGGTTCCACTTAAACTCGAGAAGAAACTTCTTCTCAGTGAGGGTGACGGAACACTGGAACAGGCTGCCCAGGGAGGTTGTGGAGTCTCCTTCTCTGGAGACATTCAAGACCTGCCTGTACACGTTCTTATGTAGCATTATCTAGGCATTCCTGCTCTGGCAGGGGGATTGGACTTGATGATCTTTCGAGGTCCCTTCCAATCCCTAACATTCTGTGATTCTATGATTCTATGATCATGGGGACTTGTGTAATTTAATGTTTCCTAAAAGCAATTTTCTGAGCTATTCTTTTGCATTTAAAAGTAGATTGTTTGAATCACTTTCTTGGGCAGCTAAACATCTCTTCCATAATTTTAAAGAATTTCAAACTTCTCCAGCAAACTGATATTTCTGAATTTAATTGATCGAGCCCCAAAAGAAATATTAACACATGCTTACCAGGCAGCATAAGACTGAGGAATAACCAAGAAGGACTTGTTTAAAGTAATTTATGAGTTTAAATCTTATTGAAAGTCAATTGTTCTTTCACCGATAAGTCGTTCTCTGTGGCAATAGCACAGATAGAAGTGTTTGTTAACCCTACTCCTCTTTGAGGAAGATGATATTAAAAAAGGAAGAAAATATCAGTGGGTGCAGAAGAAGACAAATGAAATGTTGATATTAGAAGATCCAGTATTATTCTAGAGTCTATATGTGATGTATAGAGAGCCTTAATTAGCAACAGTCATCCACAGCAGCCCATAAAGCATAGTTTTGTAGGAGTATGAGATGACAGCATTATCCTCCAGAAACTTACTGCTCAAGATTTTAATAAGTACACTCTGCGATGGATAAAAAAAATGGCTTGAAGGCTAGGCCCAAAGAGTGGTAGTGAATGGAATAAAATCTGGCCAGCGTCTGGTCACAAGTGATGTTTTCCAAGGCTCAGTACTGGGAGCTGTGTTTTTTAATATCTTTTTTAACAATCTGGATGACAGGTTTGAATGCATCCTCGGTAAGTTTGCAGATGACACTAAATTAGACAGATGTGTCATTCTACTGGAAGGTAGGGAGAATCTACAGAGGAATCTAGACAGGCTAGATCGATGGGCCAAGGGTAACTATAGGAAGTTCAGCAAGGCCAAGTACCAGGTCTTCCACTTGGGTCATAACAATCCCATGGAAGCCTACAAACAGGTATGTATGACTGGAAGACTGCAAGGCAAAAGGCCCTGGGGATGCTGGTTGATAGGTGACTGAATTTGAGCCAGCAGTGTGTCCAAGTGGCCAGGAAGGCCAATGACATCCTGGCTTTTATTGGAAATAGCGTGGCCGGCAGGAGTAGAGAAGTGGTTGTTGCCCTGTACTCATCACTAGTGATGCCACACCTTGAGTACTGTGTTCAGTTCTGGGCCCCTCACTACAAGAAAGAAATTGAGGCACTGGAGTGTGTCCAGAAAAGGGCAACAAGGCTCATGAAGGGTCTAGAACAAAAGTCCTCTGAGGACCAGCTTAAGGAGCTGGGATTGTTTAGCCTGGAGAAAAGGTGGTTTAGGGAGTACCTGAAAGAGGGTTGGAGAGAGGAGGGGGTCAGCCTTTTCTCCTTAGTAGGAAGTGGTAGGACTAGAGGAAATGGCCACAAGTTGTGCCAGGGAAATTTTAGGCTGGATATTAGGGAGAAGTTCTTCACTGAAAGAGTCACTGAGCACTGGAACAGGCTGCCCAGGGTAGTGGTGAACGCACCATCTCTGGAAGTATTTAAACAACATGTTTATCTGGTGCTTAGAGACACGGTTTAGCCGTGACCTGGCAGTGCTAGGTTAACAGTTGTACTTGATCTTAAAGGTCTTTTCCAAGCAAAGAGATCCTATGATTCTGTGATTTGTTATTCCCTGTTCTCTGTCTGTTTTATTTATTTAGGTGGCAAGCTCTTGGAACTGACATTGTCTTTAGACACTACTGTGATGAACATAAGTAAGAATGTTTTCACATGAGGTTTCCAGGACAATAAAGTGTGTTTTGGTATGATGAGATATAAAAGACAGAAGAAGTAATGTGAATACATGTATTTATTTTAGATCTCTTATCCATTTCTGTCAGGGAATCTTTCACACATGAAAAATCTTTTTTTTTTTTTTTTTTTTGCTTAAGTTTTGTTACAACTTGACTCAAAATTATTGGCATTTAATGCCAAAAAAAGATTATCACGGGTGGTATTTCTCCAAACTCTCCCTATGCTAGGATAGAGATTTAGGATATTTTGTTCAATTCAGAATGCTCTATATCCAGCTGGGAAGGATTTCCAAGTTACAGATTCCAGGACAGCATCCCTCAAAAACTGAGGAGTTTCTGATAAGCTAGGTCCTTCAAAAATATATAACCAATATTGAAGGTCTTTCCAGCCCTGAAATAGGAAGACATAACAATAAACTAAAATATCTTTTTTCCTCTTTCAGCCTCAGTCTGAGTATTTTAAAGAACTTTTTACAAATGGTGCACTGAATTTCATCTGAGAGTTGTGGGAAGATAAAGACAGGGGAATTTTATTTTTCTTTAATGAATATGAAATACAATGTATAAAGTAAATCCTTATCTGAGTCACATAAAACCTTAGAGGAAGTATGACAATACTATCCTTCTTCCCTTATCTTCAGTGTTGTAAGTATTTTTCAGAAATAATCGGGGATAGCAACATATCCAAGTGGAACTCATTCAAATCTACTCCACTATGCTCTCACAGGAGCTTTAATGACCTCCATTTATACAAATGGACTGCTTAATGCAGAAGAAATTATTGCTAGTATGAATGAAAAGAAGCCTTTGATAGGCACAACCATTCACAAATTCACCAAATGACTAATAAAAACCACCTTTGTATCCGCTTTCTTCTGTGAACTACGGATATTGCTGGAGACAGAAAAAATTAGCAGATCATGAAGAGAGAAATTCAAGCTCTAATATATAAATTAGGTTAGCCCTAATATCCTGTTTGGCTCCAGTCTTTTTTTTTGTCTGTTTTTCTTGTGTTACATCAAGGGACTCAACATCAAGTGTTTTCTTGAGGATTTTCTCCTTAACTGTCTTAGCTTCAAAGAGTCTTTATCAATAAGGTCCAAGCCAGGGGTCAGATAATTTCACTGGAGGTAAGAAGAAAACAAGATAAACAGGAAAAGAAAGTTGACCAAGCCTTTCTAAATTATTCACCTTTTTATACTTTATTTCAGTCAGGTTTTGGACATACAGACGTCTATTAACTAGGAAGAGGTGTGGGCAGCAAATGAAGGAGGAGGGTGAGAATGAGAGAGAGTGAGAAGACAACAGAAAAAGAAATAGAGAAAGGGATGATAAGTTAAAGAGAGAGGGAAGGAGGGAAGGAGAGAAGAAAGGAAATAGGAAGGGAAAAGAAAAAGAAAGCCAGAGAGAGGAAAAAAAAAAAAAGGAGAGAGAAAGAGAAAAGGCAGATTTAGCACAAAATGATAGTGCCATCATAATGGCCTCTAGCACATAAGATTTTTTTATCAAGTTAAAAAATTTGCAGTTAAACATGGAAAATTCAAATTAAATATTTAATAAAAAGGATATTACTTTGCTGACTGAAACAAACTAGACAGCACAGCTGAAAATCAAAGCCCTGCTGCCTACTTAGGATTTGTCATTGCCTTAAGACTACCCACAGAGAGCATTGCTGAACTCAGGTTTCACAGGTTTATCTTTAACTGTTCATTTCCATCCTTTGGTAGGTGAAGGCCAACCAGTAGAATTCTTTTGATGTTGCTTTCTAGGTGAATCTTTCTAAGGCCAAATTTGCTTTTGAATAGAAAATAAAATCCTATCTCTGAAGTAGAAAACAAAATGTTGCAGATAGCAGGGCACCTTCTTAAGCATGACCAGAACACATGGAAAGCTGCCAACCTGCTGATCCACATACACCTGTTAAAACTGCTGAAGTAGAATAGAAGATAAGCAGGGGAGCACAACAGAGTATGGAAAATCAGCAGGCTACCAACAAAGCTGAAAAATAGACATTTTTTCTTCCTTTTTTTTTAAAAAAAAAAAAAATTCTCTCTCAAGTACAAACGGTAACTTCAGGGAGAAAAATAATAAACTGAATCTAAAGATTTATTAGAATCCACTCAGCTGGATATTTTACCTGAGGCAATGTGTTGGTTGTGTGTTTTGAACGAGGCTATGATTTGACACAAGAGTTGGGTTGTCCCATAACATCCCCTTTGTGATATACTATTTTTTTAGAACAACTATCTTGACATATGAAACTAAGAGCTCTTATTCTAGGCAGCATTAATTCCTGCCGTATCTTATACTAGTGGGACTAAAGACATTGCTCTGTGTTCAGAGAGCATCTAGCACAACTAAGCCTTGAGTCTCATCAGACTGGGAATTTTGCTGCTTAAACAGTAAACACAGAAGCAACAAGTTCATATGCTGAAAGTGTAAATTAACTCCTTAAGTACTTGGATATACACAAGTCTGCTGAAAATAACCACAAGCCAAATGTCTCTTATTCTTTTAATAGAATATATACAAGTGCATCCAGAAACTGTTTCCAGTGGGCGTACCTCGTTTTGTGAGGAATTCAATTTGAGACATCTTCCTCTCCATCCTTTTTTTCTCATTCTCTTTTTGGTTCCGTTTTTAAATTAACCTAAATTTAAAAGGCTTTTAAACCATAGTCTTGTATCTGTTGTCTGCATCCTAGTCTTGACCTTTGAAGAAATTATGGGTAATGGACAGTCTACTTGACATCTAAATATTACTTCATATATTTAATGAGGAAAATTAAATAGAAAGGCATTTGAATGGAAGTTGAAATTATTCTAATTTTGAAACGTTTATCCAAAAATAAAAGTTAAAAAAATCCAATTTAAAGCAATTAGGATAAGAGGCAAGTATACCCATCTAAATGTTTTGAGTGCACTATTAATTTTGGTTAAAGTCATATATTTCTTAAATACTTGTTCCTTAAAAACAAAACTACTTTCCCAAGCTATAAATGCTGAATAAGCAGCTGTAAAAAAAAATAAGAATTTTGACTGTAGCCGCGGTAGTTAGAAAAACTGGGTCAGTGCATTAGTTTAGAGTGGCCTTTGGTAATTCTTAATCTTTAACTAAAAGCATCCTCCTGGATATGCTGACTCTCCCAGTCAATGTTTAGGCACAGACAAGGGAACAGCACATGCCAGTATCCATTTTCATTGTGGATCTGGATAGGATCTGTTTTGCCTTGTGGATCTAAGGAGCATAAGCAATGCCGTGTTATTTAGTCCCTGCTTTACTTATTAAGAGGTAATAAATGTTCCTTCATTGTCAAAGCCAGATACTGGTCTTCTACTGTCCTGTCATCTTCACTGAACAAATGTTAATTGATCCAGTCACCACCTACCAAGTCAATTAGTTCCCTCTGGAACAGGATTTGGAGTGGATTCCAGGAGACTTTTTTGCTCCAGGAACAGCTTCCAGAAAGTACAGTGAAAGAAAATTTGAATTGCTCCCCACCAGAAGGTCCTCTAGAACTATGCCACAAAATTCATAATCTGAAATACTTTCATATTTTGGATGCCATATCATAAGGTTTGCATAACTTGCATCAGTTTCATTGCATAAAAAACCCAAGCTGAAGGATAACCACTATGCCCCCTTCTCACTCATGCATACACTCACACGCACAAATATACATGTGGAGATTTTATCTTAGTTTCAAAGAGTTTTATAGAAAGTGCACACCACTCTGTTTAAGAAAAGGTGAAACATGAATGGAGTGGATACACCACTGACCCTTGTTTGGCATAGAGGTCAGGAATCCCTTCTTGAGACTAATGGTTTTAATATTGTAGTTGTTGCCCATGTCACCTCTTGCAATTCCTGCTGTCACAACGGGTAAGGATCCTATGGCAGTAGGTGGATTTGTTCTCCTTTTTTCTAAGAAGGTTTAGTCTATCAAAGCAGACAAAATAATACGTGTCAGACAAAAATTAGTTTAATTCCCTACTAGTCCAAATTCAAACAGTCCTAGCATGAATTGGTAAGTGATAAGAGATGAGAATGAACAAGTTCATGAAAGTGTTATTAAATTATTTTCAGTAAGCAGAGAGTTAGATCAGTGTTGGATATTTTTAAAATACTGTCAGGAAGATTATGACCCATTATCAGTCTTCTGAGAACTGAAATTCTCACAGCTTTCCTAATATAGAGAGAAATGCGATAATACGATCTAACCTATCACCAGCTGCTTCACTGAGGCTTAAAGAGAAGAACTAATGAAATTTGGGCATTAATTAATTTGTGTCTCAATTTTCTTTGGATTTGTAACTTCTACTGTGGCTATAGGGTCTAAACCTGATGTTTCTTAAATTTCTGCTGGAAAGAAACTTTGATCAGAGTGGAATTCCTGATGCTTTTTAATGCACAATCTTTGATCAACTATTTTCCCATAGATTAGGACAGTTACAGTGCCTTTCTTCTTTATGCTGAAATGTCTTAACCAAAGTTGCAATCTTGTACAGTTTCATAGAATCATAGAATGGCCTAGGCTGGAAGGGACCTTAGAGATCATTTAATTCAACCTCCCTGTCATGGGCAGGGACACCTCTCAACTAGATCAGGCAACACATGAGGATCGAACGGCAATCCAAACTACGACCTTTGGTGTTTCAGCACCACGCTCAACCGAGTGAGCTGAACCAGACTTCATTGACAGCCTATATAAAGACTCTTTTCTCAACAAAGACATTTGTGAAAGTAACTCTTTTTTTTTTTTCTGTAAAATCTGCTGAAAACAGACCAAGAGGCTCAGAATTTATTAGTACAGAATGGATATGATCCTCTTGTCATATTTTCATATTCCTTCCCCCTCAGTCATGTAAAAAGCTGGATCCCACAAGATACAGTTAAGAAATATAGAAAATAAAATTAATGATTCTTCTAATTCTTTTCTTCTTTATCTCACTAATCCAAGAAGACCCACTAAAGACTTCAGAAAGAAAAAAAAAAAAATGTAAGGATAACATTTATGGAATACTCTGAGAAAATAGTAAATTACTTAACTGTGCTATTCATGATAATATTGATCCATCTCTTTATAAAACCATGAAATTTTATTCATACACACATATACACAAAAATTAATTATCTTAGGGACTCTATAAAAGTGATTGGACACTCAGACATGAACATGAGAATCTAGAGATCTGAAAGCTCTCTTTCCAGTTCCCCAATTCACAGAGGAACTTAGAGAGGAAAATGTGATCTTAGAAAAAGGAGATCAGACATTATGGTGGAAGGAAGCCTGAGAAGGATTAACCAATCTCTCTTTTAATTATACTTTAACTAGCAAAAAAAGGAATGAAATTAGTCAATTCATTGATCTTTTCACTACAACCACTACCACCTGGACACCTTCGGTAGTCTTCTCCAAGTCTGTAAAATCCCATGCACTGCTATGATATTATGTAAATAGAAGTGGGTAATGTTACCCAGAAGTGTGTAACCTTACCGGGTTTTGGAAATGTGAGATTAAAATTGTTGAGATCTCAGTGAAGAGCAAGAAGAAGGAGAGAGAGTTAATACAATTCATGCAACACTAAACATTTTGCAAACTGGAAATCAAACAATGAGATCAGATTTAGGGTTACCGATACAATAATCACAGAATCACAGAATCACAGAATGTTAGGGGTTGGAAGAGACCTCAAAAGACTATATGTAGAAAAAATAATGGAAATTACTAAGATGGAAGAAAAAATGGCTCTTTGACAACCAAAATTCACGTTAAGAAACATGGTATCTGTCTTTCCTTCCTTCTTTCTGAATGACTTTTCCTTTATCTCCTCAGGACCATTATAACAAGCACTAAAGGCATTATCAAACTATATCATAAAACATCGCTGTGAGGGGCAGAAAACTACTGTACCAGACCCAGAGAGATAGGAAACAGTACTGAATACAGTCTTCCTGGTGCTTAAAGCTAGAAATAGACCTTTTTTCCCTCTCGCACTTGAGTGTTCCTGATCTACATTATTATGTTACTTTAAGACTGGGGACCAGGCTGGGGGCAGTTAACGTGATATAAACCTGGAAAAAAATAATGGCAGTGTCAGCCTCTAATTAGGCTTATTATAGTTAAAACTGAGAAATTAACATACTGTGATAAGTGTTCCTCTTCTGAATAGAAATTGTCCACAGCTTGAGCACAAACGTGGCTGTGCATTATATGGATGTATCTAATCTGTGTTTACACTTGCTACCTTCAGTATTAGTGTTTAGCTGTGGCCATACAGTTCAAGGGACACCCAAATACTTGTTTCATGTATCATCTGCATTCTGCATCCCTTTGCTGAGCTCCGTATTGTCCCAGTTTTCCCACTGGCAGCATGGGTGAGAGCTAGGCTGCAAAAAGGCTGATCTTGTCTGTATGAGCTGCTGTCACACCAGTGATCACATTCTGTAATCTTATTATCTTTGCCATCTCAGCAGTGACTCCAAACCGAGACAAAGCTCAGAACTGTTATGCTGGGTCCCTTCTAAGTGCAAACTCCCCCTTGCCTACAGAAATAGCAGGAAGGAGAAATTCTAGCTCACAGTATTCAATTTTTGTTGGGAAAAAAAAAAAAAGGATTAAAATTGTCCTGATTAACACAACAAATCTCTACCTTCTTAAAATTGTAGTCAATGAAAAATTAAAATAATGCTAAATTAAATCAAGATAATCAGTATCAGGTCCAAATTATTTTAATGTTAAAGTAACAAACATGGAATCATAATTGATATTATGAGTCTAATATGTCCATAATGGTACTTATTAGAAAAAAGCAGTTTATAGTGATAAAAAGCAAAAGAGGCAGCCACCAAGGTAATGAACATCATGAGACCTTACTTTCTTATAAAAAAATGAAGTGAAGAATTTAGCACCTCATCCTGGAATACTCAAAATCCATGACCTATAACACAGAGTTAAAAAACTAACTCTAATTTTAAACAACATGAGAAATGAATATTCAAATCCAGTCCATTCCCTGGGGTCTCAGTGACAAAGAAAGGGTCTGGAGAAGACCCCTGTCTGCTTCTAGTTTGCATTTTGGAATACTTGGTTTGGTCAGTTTAAAACCAAGTAGACAGATGGAAGTAAAAAGCAAACAAAAGACAGATGGAAGAGGCAGTCATGGTAACTCCTCCCTTTACACAAAACAAGTTAAAAAAATGCAAGTCCAGTTATGTACCCATTTTGGCTTGGCAGACTACATACTGGTATCTTTTGCCTTTCCACAAGTTCACAGGCTGTCTGCAATGAGGAAATGAATTTTATGCTCTGATTATTGTAGCTGTTCATCTTTTAGAAAAAAAAAATAATAGATCGTGATTCATTGAACTATAAAGAGGGAACAACATATTTCAGCCTATTATTAGTCTCTAAGCTGGGAGGAGAGTTACGGGTTCTAATCCTTCCTCTCTGGACTGGGTCTGTATTTTAACCTATGTGTATTTAATGTAAAAGGCACAATTGCAGCCTGTCCTGGGGTTTGTAACATTCATACTGGGAGTATGAAATCTCTAAAAAAATTTTCCTAACTATAAAGAGGCTTCTGAATTACAGAAGAAGCCACAACAAGGATTAAGTTCTGTTCTTTTCGTTGTCCCATTTAGCTGGGTGAAGACAAAGGAAGATTAAAAAAAAAAAAAAAAAAAGGCAAGAATCTAATCCACAGGACTAAATTCTTAAGTAGAAGAAAAACAATTTATTTCAGACAGATAACTGGTTCATCATTTTCAATACTGAATGTTAAATGTTTCACCCACCTCCTTTTGGGTTTTATCCTGGCAGATATGTCTTTGAGTATAATTAGATATTAGAAAGAGCCTTCTACCATTCCTAGGACAGATTCTGAATTCTTACCTCACTTGTCAGACCAATACATTTATTTTTAAGAAATGGACTGGAAAATATCTGTTCCTAGTTCTGTGGGTCTTGTTCTCTCTCTCTCAGAATTTGCGTTTGTCTGAAAAAAGTTGACATAATCATGAATAATTCCCACTGGGAGAACTACTGACACTCATTATGATTTTCTATTTTAAGACTACTTTGTTTTTTTTCTTTTTATTATTAAAAAATGTACATTTTTGTCCTGAGAAATGCTAATTTGATTGGTGTATTCAAGAAAGGGTCACCAATACTTGCTCATAGAAGCTCCATCTCTCACAAATGATTGTTTCCTGAGACATTTTTGTGTTATGTAAATACACAGCAAGACATTAAATCTTATTTGTGACTGGATGTTGTCAATTGTTATGAAACTTCTTTTTTAATTTTTGTTGAAATTATCTCCTGGAGGCTACAGTTTTGAAGGTACAGTGGTAATAAATTTTGATAGGTTTGTGGTTGCAGAGGACTTTATTTCCCTTTCTGAGGAAGGGACACTCTAAGAGTTTAGCATGAGGTCTCAGGAATCAGCCTGTACCAAAGAATGATGTCGAATAGCAGAAACAGTAGCTAATATTAAAACACATGAGAAATTCAGTGTGGCCAGAGCAACATGACTTCTTTCTTTCTGTTCATAAAGTCTTTTCTATTAAAGGACACTATTTTCGTTACAAATCAGTGTTCATTTTGAGATGTACTTGTTCTTCTCAATGTGAACAGGAAAAAAATAGCTGCTGGCAGTTTGTGTAACAAAGGATGCACAAATGAGAAGAATAATTAAATATACTGTTATTCTAATGACAATGAAGAGAGAATGCTTCTAAACTACAGAAGAATTGGAGTAAACTTTCTGGAAAGCTTCAGAAAATTCAGTCAATTTAACTTTAGCAGAAACTAATACATGCATCTGCTCCAACTACATCTATACTAGTAAATTAAAAATTATCAGGAATATTCTATGGCATTGAGGACAATTGGCATGAAAAAGTCTGCAACCATATCTTTAAATTTGCCTATTCCCCAAAATAGGTTATCCATATCCAAACTCAGTATTGGAATTTGGCCCCTGGCTCATGACTCTTCCTATCTAAAAACTGTCAGCACAGGCACAAATTGCACTGAGACCACTTCAATAATTCATCAGCATAGACAGTCAGGTTTCTATACTGAGGAATATTTTCCTGGAATTACTTAATTTACTGGTATTGATGTACCCCAACTGGACAAAAGTCCTGAAGTGATCTTGGTGGCAGAAACAACAAGCTGATCTTTTTCTCTACTTTCTGCAACTGTTTAGTGGACTAGACTGGATGTTTAATTCTGCTTTTACTGTTCCTTCACATTGATGCCATGTAGGAAGACAGGTCCTGGACTAGCAGTTCCTGAAAATAGTTCTCTGTGAGCGTCTCATGCTGCCCAGAACGGTCTAACTAATGACTCAGTAAAGCAGTTTCATCAGTCCAAAAGTAAATTTTTACAAAACAAAAATCATCATTAAACGTCCTAAACTCACACAGTCTACAGTTAGAGATAAGCATATTGAGTGGGCAACTTATCTCACTGAAAGGAAGATGTCTAAAGGAAGTCAAACAGTAATGTGTCCTAGAAGTAGTGATAGGTTCAAAGGTAGATGTCTGTGATGTACATATCTAAAATCGAGATCAGTTCTAGTTGGATTATCATCACTGGAGAGAAAGAGTAATGGTTTGTGGTATCCATCTATCCGCCACCACAGCTGGCATGCAGAAGTTTTAGCCAAAACCAGAATTAGTGCTTGAAGAAGCAGAAAAATACCAACAATTGAGTACTTGGAAGGACAATGAAGCAGGGGATGTCACTTTACAATCTACCAGATGTAAAGAACGACACCAGTTTAAACTCACTGATGTTAACTTATCTATAGGTACCTTATAATGTTGTGTGTGCCACTGCAACCTGCTACTGCTTGTAGAATCACACTGCTAACAACAATAAAGCCATTAAATCAAAAACAATGGATGTAAGGGTTTCCTTGCGCTTTTTTTTTTTTGGTGGGTGAGGGATGGGGGGAGGTCTGAAATAGAACTGATGCTTCTTAGTTTATTTTGTGTGAGCTTTCTTCAGGTAGAATCATGGATCAACAATTCTGCATTGTCTCTGAAAATCTATTGATTTAATAACTGGGTGCAGAAGGGGTAATGCAATTTAAGGAATTTATTTCTTTGTTAAAATTACCGACTTCTCTATAAATAGCAGGATAACAAAAAAGACTCCAGGAGGCTGCATTGGCATCACAATAGTAGCTATTATACGCTATTTTACCCTACTTTCAGTATGTGATTACTCATGGAAAAGAGAGCAGAATGATGTTCCACTGATGTGTAAAAGCAGAAGAGCAAACAAGATGTGATGATACCATACACCACGAGGTTAAATTAGTTCACTGATTCTTTCCTAAGTGCAAGTAGGAGGGCCCAAAGCAGTAACATCATGTCATTCAAACCATAATTATTCACATTTTCATTCTGAAAATATCACCTGTTTAACTTCTTGTAAGGAACAATAATTTTGCATTACACAACAAAGAGCAAATGTGATTCACATATCATAGAATAATGGAATCAATCATAGAATCATAGAATCAGAGAATTATAGAATGGTTTGGAATGGAATATCACTTAGTTCCAAACCCCCTGACAATTGCAGGGACACCTTCCACTAGACTAGATTGCTCAAAGACCCAGCCAGCATGGTCTTGAATACTTCAAGAAGAGGGCATCCACAACTCCTCTGGGCAACCTGTTCCAGTGTCTCACCATCCTTACAGGAAACAAACTTTTCTTTATATCTAGTCTAAATCTACTCTCTTTCAGTTTAGATGTTAGCTTTTGTCCTATTACTACACTCCTTGATAAGAAGTCTCTCCGTATCTTTCCTCCTAAAACACTGAAAGGCTTCTCCTCTCCAGCCCGAACAACTCCAGCTCTCCCAGCCTGTCCTCATAGGAACCTTTTGATCATCTTTGGTAATGAACCCCCTCAGC
Organism: Trogon surrucura; assembly: GCA_020746105.1. Lineage (NCBI taxonomy): Eukaryota > Metazoa > Chordata > Aves > Trogoniformes > Trogonidae > Trogon > Trogon surrucura. Next base: position 39,186,849 of record CM036617.1, read on the forward strand.
CCCTAGCAGACATTTCTCAAAGTGAGTCCTATGGCCTAAGCAAGCAACCCACTGGCTATGGCACCAGTTCTGCAAACATTTGTTGATTTGACAAGTTGAGTATGTCATCAGTATCTTGAAATACCTTTATAAACTTAATAGAAATAATAGGAATAGCACAATTACAGCTTTCAGCAGTGCAAAACCAACTGTTTTAGGAGAGTAAGCATACCTGGAGTTGATGAACTTGTAAGCTGATATCTTAAAATAATTAATGGCAGATTTTAAATTAAAGCCATTGGCCAAGAAAATCTTAAGTCTTTCACTACTGAGTGCATCATACATCAGGTGTCAGAATATGGAAAGAGTAATTTTATGTCACAGAAGAACTACAAATATCCCTCTCTTTCAGCAGTCTGAGACAGTCCTGCTGTCTTCTTTCTCCATTTCTTCCTTACTTAGTGATCTTGCAAGGAAATACATTAGGAGGATGACATCACAGGAGTCATCTCGACCAACTGATTGTCCAGTGTTTGTTACCATGGTTACTAGGCTGTTATGAAATGTGACACAAAGACTTTAACTAGTTTTCTCCTAAAGAAAATAGCAGCCTTAGCTGCATTTATGCAATGGCTAGTCTTTTCAATGTTACACATGTTCTGAAAATTCCTGTTTAATTCCTCAGGCTGCTGGAGTAAAGAATATGAAGAGGTGGGCTCCATCTCAACCTACTCATGATGCAATCATCCTGGATATTTGTTTAGATTCCCTGTCCAGGTAAGAGAGAGGAAGAGACACTTTTGTGACATGGTTCATCTCACCCATTTGGGTTCAGTTTTGTTTAGGAGGAGATTAATCCCACCCTAAATTTCCCTACATTATTCTACTGATTGTGTAGAGACTCCATTATGATTAGTTCAGAAGTTAACTTTGCATTACAGAAGAATAAAATAAATCCAAATCAAATTTTGTTATGTTTTTTAAATCCCATTCAGCGGTTACTGTGCTGATAAGCAAGGTCAAGGTGCTCCTAGACACAGGCGAAAACATGGACTCAGTGTCTGCTCAGTGTCAAAGATAATAAAACTGTATATGCAAAGTTTACATATTGTAAGCCTCAGGCAACAGCTGACTATGGCTTTTCTGGTCCTGGTTCCTTGTATGTACTTTCTGCCCATTCAATGAGTCAGTCGCTGACTTTTCTTCCAGATCTAGAATGCCATGACTGTCCTGTCATACTCAGAATCCTAAGAGAATGTCTTCAAAAGACAGATGGAAATGTTCTAATCTTCTCTATGGACTACAAATGTTAAAGTAACTTCAAATCAATCAAGACACAGCTGAAGGTAATACAGTGCTGAATAAATGAGGGAAACAGTACAGCACCTGATGGCTGAACCTTCAGCTAACAAGACTAACAGGAGAATATGGTTTATCCCTGTCACAAACCTCTGTAAAAGAGAAAAGGATCTGACATATACTTATTAGTTTTTCACAGCAAACCAGAGGAGAATTGGAAGTAAGGGCTCTAATCCAAGTGCCAAATGTAATCTTACATTACACTGTAACTCAAATCCCCATTCTATATATATTGTACAAGACTGTCTACTGGAAAAACAGCTTGTGTAGCAGAGGAAGAAGGTAGTGACAGGCTCAGGGCAATGTTACTTAGCATAATCTCAGTGTTTTGCTAACATTACTTAATGTCCACAAAGAAGTAATTTTAAACCTAACCCATTTACTTCTGTTAATTTAATTTTAGCAACAGAAGCTTAGGATTGTTTGTCATAAGTGTAAAAAAAATACTGAGGCTGACACTTACAAAGAAATTTGAATCACACATCCTTGAATCTCTTTTATTCACTTGAGAATGGGAATACTGACAAAGAGTATACTGACAAGAAAGCCAGGCAATTTCCAGGCCTAGTATTTCAATAAGCACATTTTTCCCATCGTGCTGGACATGCTTGCTTGACCGTGCTGAGTATTCTTCCCTGTTACTATGTATTTATCACAGTGTTTCCAAGCAATTCATTTATTTCTTCTTTTTTTCCCCTCATATAAACGTGATGCTGAGCAGCTAATTATAAAATATCATACATTTATCTGTTGGTTACTAATTTAGAGAAGAATAAAAGGTTAAGGTATATCACAAAGCTGCTATAGATACTTACAATCACTTAGTTAAGACCTCTTCTAAGTATTTTCTATTCCAATGGGTTGTACTTCTCTTTCCTGAGTTAGCAGAACAAACGAGTTATTTTGTTTTAATTTTATTATAAATGACAAAGTCCACAAAGGGATAAGAGTGAAGCTAGCTGTAGTTCCAGAAATTATATATAATTCTTGCTTTTGATGAGTTGTAATTTTCAGGGAAATAGGGTGTCTGTAGCTGGAATGAACTAGTTCTTGAACTTATTCTGTAGGCCTTTTAATTTATAGCTTACATACTTTTTTCAAACCTGGAAAAAAAAGTGATCTGACCTCTAAAAAAGCACATTTTCAGAACATCCCATAAAACAGCAGGAAAGAATGCAGATTGAGAATGCAGTTCCAGCACCTTGCCCTTTAAAAAGCTTTTAAAGCCTGTCTTGTTCATTCATCTTTTAACAAAGATGAATGCACACGACAGGTTTTATCCTAGTCTGCCTGGTAAAGCAAGAATAATGTTAAATCAATGCCAAAGTGATCATCGATGAGATCAGGATCAAAGTTCTGATCAACCCACAATGGATTATTCTGTCTAAAATATTAAAAATAAATTATTTTAGGAAAAAAATATCACTGGGAAAATAGAAATATGTCCCTGAATTGGTAATGCATCTCACTGTTAACGACAACCAAATTTTACTTACTGATGAAATGACACCTGGAAAGAAAAAAGCTAAACATAAACTTAGTGGAGGATATGACTACTGTGGAATTAAAAGAGAATGAAAGTTCTTTAATATGAAACAGTACCTAAAGAGTTCAGATACTCATGAGAAAGACAGCAGGAGGGGGAAATAAACATTCTAAGGTAATGAATATGTATAGTTGCAAAGAAGTGTCAACCCTTAAATTGCTGTGAATGTCTTACATTTGCTACAAAAGGTTAGTGGAAATAGATAGCAACACACAGATCTTCAGAAAGCTCTTTAGACTTTAAATCTCCCACTGGCTTGGTGTTTCAAGACCTTCAAGTAGCTGGTCAACCATTTCCAGTGGATGTCTGGTACCCATTTGAGAAAACAGCAAATTAATATATTCAGAGAAAATTTGTATCTTCCATCAAGACTGTAATTTACCCCATCATTTTTTTTAAAAAAGACTCTGGCACAATTTTCAACTGTGGTCCTGCTAGCACTCTCTCAAACCATTCTCAGACCTGAATTAAGGGTTAATGAATTCCAGAAATGTTTCGCAGCAGAGAGACTGTACACACTCCCTGTTCTGGAAGCTAAGAGGAGCATCGACAGATGTTATTTTTCTCAGCTGATCTCGGTGCCCAAGAAGACTCCCAGACGTGTTTCACTTGTACAGATTTAGTCAATGCTTCTTGTGGTTGATACGCATGCAGTACTTGTTACTGTTACAATTTACATTAATTTTAACTGGTGGGACAGTTAAGTGACAATCCCGAAATGACTTGGGATAGAATCAGAATGCTAAAATGTTTCCAAAATTCTTTGGAATTAGATTTATATGGATTTTAAAAGGTGCCATCTACTAACTGTGTTAATCTTTAGCAGAGCCAAAATGAAATCTGAGACTCATACAGTTGCTCACAGCACCCACCAACTGCAGACCTTTTCCTTATATGCTGTATCAACCCAAGAACAATGAAATACCGTACTCCTTGCACCATTTACCTGAATAAGACTTGCATAAATCCCTCTAATATCACTGAAGGTCATCGTCAAGTATCAGAGATTCGCACATTTTTTAGATTTGTCAGTAGAGATACCTAAGGAATATTAAACATCCAAACCCTTCAACAACAATTATCCTTATTAAATAAAATCCTTATCAGTTGTATCCTTAGCACAAAAGAAATTACAAGCACCGACACATCTGCAGTATAAATCCATAGCAGTACCTGATTTCTGCAAGAGAATATTAATCAAGAAAAGTTTTAACTTCATCAACTGCACTAATGAAAAGGCCTTTTCCATTACTTATCACACAAAGCTCAAGAAAAAATCTTAAGCCTCCAGATTTCAGCTGATGTTTTATCTCTGCAAGTTCACAATACTGTAGAAATACCTTAAATTTTAAATAAAGGAACATACATTGTGAACAGGTTTTACACAATAAAATTAACATTTGCCTCACTTTTCCATGTGGACATTGCTTTTCTTAAAATATAAATTGGTACATTCATTTCTAGGTAATGATTATAGTCCTTTTGGTATTCACAGAATCACAGAATGTATTTATTAAATCAAAGCATTTTTACAATGAAAATCTGAACACCTTTTGTAAGAGCAGTCACCAATATTTAGCTGGAATTATGTAGAATGCATTATGACGATTCAATTATTATAAAAACAGAAATTAAAAGAATGTATGCATGTATGAGAACAGGATTTGGGTGTTGCAGTAGAAATCAAAAAAAAAGCTAAAAAAAAATGGAGCTGATTCTATTTTACATGTTTTCTGACAGACTACAGATTTTCAAGAATGTGATACACATTTTGTGAATCTAGCTCTTAGAGATTTTTAAGGGCATATTACAGTAATGAATGTTTTAAACCCAATAATCCTTCCAAAATATAAAATAAGATTTCCAACTCAGAATACAGTCCAGAAAACTCTATGTCTGGCTGTTTATGTCTGACATATTATGAGTGCATGACATACATGTAATATGGCTAAAGACAAATTGTGTAGTGTTTTCTCTTGTGTCACAGAAAAAAATACCGTAACACTACTAGATGGTGATGTAGCAAAATCCATATTCCATGACACACCTGGAGAATCGTAAGAGTGTAAAATCATAGAATCATGGACTGGTTTGGGTTGAAAGGAATCGCCTTAAAGATCATCTAATTCATGGCAGGGACACCTTCCACTAGACCAGGTTGCTCAAAGACACATCCAACCTGGATGTCAACCACTACCCGTTCTCCTATCACTACATGTTCTTATAAACAATCCCTCTCCTGTAAGCCTCCTTTAAGTACTGGAAGGCTGCTAGAAGATCTTCCTGCAGCCTTCTCTTCTCTAGGCTGAACACCCCAGCTCTCTCAGTCTGTCTTCATGTGGGAGGTGCTCCAGCCCCCGTATCATCTTTGTGTCTCTCCTCTGGACTTGCCTCAACAGATCCATGACTTTCTTGTTTTGGGGGCCCTAGAGCTGAACACACTACTCCAGACAGGGTCTCACCAGAGCAGAGTAGAGGGGGACAATCACTTCCCTCAATCAGTTGGCCTTTCTGACTTCCTTTGATGTGATGTGTGCAGCTCAGGATGTGTTTGGCTTTAAGGGCCTTGAATGCACATTGCTGGCTCATAAAATAGGTCTCACTAGTAGGTATATGCACAGTATTTCCTGCTCTCTGGTAGTTTTTTCCCATGTTCTGAAAGTGTATTTTCTTTTTTAACATAGTTTTTGCATGTGATATTTGAACACACAAGTGGGTAAAAAACTGTAACATGTCATTAATTTGAGTTTCCACCAAGCATAAGTAATTTTGCCATGGTAGGTAAAATAATATCCCATTGCTTTTACTAAGATCTTCTGAAACTTCCCAGGATAAGTTCAGATCTCCTTCGGCAAGACAGGCAAACCCCTCTTGTAATACATTTGTATTCACAAATATTTTCTGTAGATTTAGCATTGACATGCTGTGTAAAGCAGACCAGAGATAGAATCAGTGGTGGAGATCTGGCTAATCTTCTGTAACGCCAGAGGTTCCACAGCCAAGTTGGAACAGAGTAAATGTCCTTCAAATTTTTAGTTAAAAATGGTATTGGTATTTATCCCACTACAACAGGAGAGATGAAGATAAAATTTGGCCACAGTTCTTTATATAACAAGTGATACCTTGTGTCTCTGGAGAAGGAATTGGTAGCTGCAGAATCAGTGTGCTAGGAATGAACTGGAAATATAAAGAAGTAATCAACTACAGGTGATTACAAAACAAGATGCATTGCCAAAGGTGCTGATCTCAAGTATCTTCCAGGGTTTAGAAATGGGTGGTTTCTGTGCCTGAGCCACCAGATCCAAACCAATTGGCAACAGAACATAAGTGTTTGTGAGCCAGCACACTATTCCTATACTGAGCAGGAGAAGGTAAGGAAAATAAAGCCAGAAAGAGACTCCACTCATTCAGGAAAGGATTTTACTAAGTGAAGCAAGTAAAGATGACTCAATGTGTCCAAGGCAGTTATGCTTTAAGAGTTTCTTGTCAGAGTAAAGAACAGCACAGAAAATTCTTATACTGTTTAGAGAAGTGGACAAAAAAGACATGATAACAGTGTGTCCATGGTAATTTTTCACAGGGACAAAATAACTACTCAATTAACAAAAGCAAAACCAGGGGATCTGTGACTTCTCCTAAGACTGTGCTAACCTTGATTTGGCAAGTCACTGCAAAAGTAATCATTATGCTTCCAATCTTAACAGTTATTCTGGCTTGTTTTACAAAGGTTAATAATTCTTTTTACACAACACTGATTTTCTGATAAGATAGATTTAACATAGATTACAATTCAGGAAAAAAAGTTTCTTTAGGACTTTACTTAGAGCTACTCCCTTTTTAAATCATGAAAGTGTTTCAGCAAATACTCCTTTACATGTTTGACACTAACCTACTTCCTTCATCTCTTGAGCAAACACTAAAAGAATGAGACTGGGTATAATGTCCTGTGCTGTTCTGATTAGATGGTGAACAGCAAAATGTAGTCAGTCTTTTAACCCGAGCCTAAATGTTGCAGTCAAGTTTTCCTTCAAGAATGAAAAAGCAGTAAGAAGGAGAATTATTCAGAAAAAAAGTCAGTGTAAGTAAAAAATAATTCCAATTCTCCTCTCTTCATTCTGTTCTCTCTTTCTGATTTTTCTTCTGATTTATACATGTTCTTCCCATTTATTCTAGTTGCTCTCCAGCAAGATGCAGTTTTCTCAGTGATGTTTGGTCACAACACTGTGGGTCGTTTTCCTTCTAAAAAATGGAACTTCCACCCCATAATGGCTCAGCGTACAAGTGGAGATCAGTGACAAGTGATGTCCCTTAGGGATCAGTACTGCGACCAGTACTGTTTAACATCTTTGTGGGTGACATGGACAGTGGCATGGAGTGCACCCTCAGCAAGTCTGATGACAGCACAAAGTTGTGTGGTGTGGTCAACATGCTGGAGGGAAGGGTTTATTTACATTCAGAGGGAACTTGACAGGCTTGAGAGGTGGGCGCAGGCCAACCTCATGAAATTCAACAAGGCCAAGTGTAAGGTCCTGCACCTGGGTCAAGACAATCCCAAGCACAGATACAGGCTGGACAACGAGTGGATTGAGAGCAGTCCTCGAGAGAAGGATTTGGGCATGTTGGTGGATAATAAGCTCAACATGAGCCAACAGTGTGTGCTTGTGGGCCAGAAAGCCAACTGTATCCTGGGATGCATCAAGAAATGTGTGACCAGCAGGTCGAGGGAGGTGATTCTGCCCCTCTACTCTGCCCTTGTGAGACCCCACCTGGAGTTCTGTGTCCAGCTCTGGAACTCCCAACACAAGAAAGACATGGAACTGTTGTAGCAAGTCCAGAGGTGGTCTACCAAGATGGTCAGAGGATGGAGCACCTCTCCTACAAGGACAGGCTGAGACAGTTGGGCTTGTTCAGCCTGGAAAAGAGAAGGCTCCAGGAAGACCTTATAGCAGCCTTCCAGTACCTGAAGGGGGCCTACAAGAAGGTTGGGGAGGGTCTTTTTGCAAGGGTCAGTGGTGATAGGGTGAGGGGTAATGGGTGTAAACTGGAAGAGCGTGAGTTTAGACTGGAGATAAGAAAGTTCTTTACCCTGAGAGGCTGGAACAGGTTCCCCAGGGAGGTTGTGGATGCTCCATACCTGGAAGTGTTCAAAGTCAGGCTGGATGGAGCCTTGAGCAACCTGATCTAGTGGGAGATGTACCTGTTATGGCAGGAGAGTTGGAACTAAATGATTTTTGAGATCCCTTCCAACCCAAATCATTCTAGGATTCTCTGATTCTCTGATTCTGTGAAAAATAAAAGAGTTTTAATAAACATCCCAGTTTTGGTGGACTGCACAGCTCTAATAAAAAAAACCATGTAAAGAAAAGTGAGAATCATGTGAGACTTGGCTCACTTGGAGCTAGATGGAAATTAGAAAGTAGCACAGCTGAAGGCTTTTGTCAGACCTCGTGTACTAGCCACAGATTAATAATTCAATTTCCTTCTGGCGCTCTGTCTCCAAGGAACTGATGAGCTTTTGACACTATTCCTTTACTAGAATTGCAAAACTCCCAGCCTTAGGAGAAGTAGGAATCAAGAGCTCCTTAAATTCTAACTCACTTGAATAGTTTCTTTCCCATAATGTATTTTTCAGCAGGAAGAGATACAGTTACTGTCATCTAATGCTATTAAAGCATTTACATGATTAAAAAGTAATTATGAACAAGTATTGTTGGATTTGACGAAACTACACTGTATCACTTGTCATGTATAATGCATCCTATCCTTGTTACATATGGAGTTTTGAAAGGTGAACTAAAAATGCAATCATTTAGGTAATTAAAAGTAGACAGGAACACAAAAACATTGTGGAGGTGGCTATGGTTGATGATAGGCAGTTGGTATGTCACCAGAAAGAATAAATTTAAACCATGTTTAATTACCAATTTTTTGAGATTCTCAATTGTTTTTCATAGAAATTATCATCATATTATATCTTACCAAATGGTATTAATTAATATTTTTTTTTAAAATGTACTACAATAGATATAATTTAAGCATTTTCTGTAAAACTCAGCTCTTCAGTGATTATAGACTCAGATCTAGGGAAAAAAAAAAAAAGAAAAAAGGGAGATTAAATTAATTATACTGTTTTAATTAAAAGTATTTAGAAATAAGGTGATTGTTCTTCAATTTCCATCCATGAAAGCCTTTGCATTTTGAAAATCTTGCAATGACCGGCTTCCTTGTTTGCTCTGAAAAGGCCAAGATTGACAGTTGAAGCTTGGGTTCCCAAAGAGAACATCTAGGGCTACTGATGAAGCATTTGTAAACATGCATCAAGCCAATATTTTATAGAGGACAATACAGAGGGAGAGTGGGATCAAGGCAGTGGAAGATCACCTACTTGGGAGTGAAAGTAGATGTATCAAAAGCTCCATGAAAGGGAACTTTTAAAAAAGCTGGTAGTGAAAATTCTATCATGGAGCTCATGCTGTACCATAATGCTTTTTTGCCTTGCAGAGCTCTCCAGTTTTGCATCAAACAACTCTTGCTATGGAGGCTGTTAATCTAGGAAGCACAGTCTTTTACAATTTTGGAATTTTACCTACAGCTTCTCAGGTCAGACTGAGGGCAGATTTCTGGGGTCTGACAGAATTTGCAGCTGGGATGTGGATGTGTTGCAGGGGCCTATCAAACAGCATAATGTTTTCCTGATGTGATCTGCATCATGCTTCCACTTCGTAGAGTGACCACTCGTCCAGCAGAACTCTTTTTAAACAATATACTGCACAAAAAAATTCTGCAGGATGTGTAACCATGGCAAGGACAGTATTGTGCCTAAAATAGGAAGTGCAATGAAGCAGACTGATGAGATAAATCAGTACCATCAACTCCTTTTTTTTGCTGAGTCCTGCAGGTCTTAATAGTACCAGCCTCTCCTCTCTCACCACCCTAGCCTAGTCAAGGAAGCCAAGTGGTCAAACCGGATAACCATGTAATCGGTGTCGACTGCATGAAGAACCACAGGTTCTCCAGGCTCATACCAACTGTTAGCAAATGATCTGGTTTTAATACTTAAATTAAATAATGACTTATTCATTTATGTGAAATTTATTACATTATATTTGAGATATAAGCACTAAATTTACTTAAGTAATGTTTTAATTTTTAAATATTACTTGAAAGAGTTACAAATTCCGCTTGCAATTTAAATAATTTAATTCCTTAACTGAGTAATTGTTTTACTTTACAATTCAAAAAGTATAAGAAACTCACTATTATGTCATGATGGATAACAGCTTTTACCTTCCAGAAAGACATACCAGTGGTTCAGAACTGTTTAAATGTTACATGTTAAAGTCACTCCATTATCAAAATCACCTCAAAACAGGGAACAATAACTTATATATTACTTCATAAACTTGAAATATTAATAATTGGTCACATATACTATTTAGTTTATATGTCATCTTAATAATCAAGTTGCAGTTTATTTTATGGTAGATAGTGAAAACTGTAACATGGAGAATTAAAGTAATATCCTTACCTTGGAAAAGTAGAGGGTAGAACTCTTAACTTTGTATTCAGTCTGTAAATGAAAGTTGCCTGCAAGCAAAGACAAAGCAAAAAGCTTGAGAATGTACCTCCTCTCCTCAGAAAAGCTTGGTGCCTTGAACATTTGATTGGAAAACCTGACTGCCCCCCTTCCCACTCAGCCACCTGAAATGGAGATGAATTGAGTGGGATATAAATCATAATAAGGAATAAAATCAGTAGTATCATGTGAATCATTAATATTGGGAGAATACTGCAGTGGAATTAGAGTGCTGGAGGGATGGCCTCTGTGAAGAGAGGCTGGGGCTGTCCAGTGCTGGACACAGCTGGTTCCAGACGGCTCCAACCAAGCTCCCTCATGGCACAGCTGGGACCCTTGGACAAGATGGCAACACCTCAGGGAAAATGTATTTAAGAAATGATGAAAAACACTGCACAGTAGCTTTAAGGGAGAGAAGTGAGAAAACGCCAGAGAAACCATACTATAGACACTGAGGTCAGTGAAGGAAGAGAGGAAGGAGGTGTCCCAGATGCTGGAGTAGAGATTCTCCTGCAGCCTCTGCAGAAGACAGTGGTGAAACAGGTTGTCCACCTGCAACCCATGGAGGACCACATTGAGCAGGTATCCACAATGTAACTCATGGAGGACCCGCACCAGACTTATAACTTGTTTTCATCTTATTTTCCTCTTTGTCCTTTTGACGAGAGGGTGTGAGGGAGCAGCTGGGTGGGTGTACAGTTGCTGGCCAAAACCAAGCCACCAAACTGACATCAGTTGCCTGACTAACCTAGTGGCTTTATACAGTGGCGTGACTATCCCAGTGAACAAGGGAAGAGCAATGGATGTCATCAATCTGGACTTCTGCAAGGTCTTTGGCACACTCACCCACAACACACTTCTCTCTAGGTTAGAGACACATATATTTTACAGGTAGACAATTCAGTGAATAAGGTGCTGGTTGGATCGTCGCACCCAGAGGGTTGTGGTCAGTGGCTCGATGTCCAGATGGAGACAGGTAACAAGTGGTGTCCCTCAGAGGTCTGTGCTGGGACCAGTGCTGTTGATATTCTCATCAATAATATAGACAGTAGGATCAAGTTGAGTGGTGTAGTCTACATGCCAGAGGGACCTGGACAGGCTGGAGAAGTGGGCCCGTGTGAAAGTCATGAGATTCAACAAGGCCAAGTATAAAGTCCTGCACATTGTTTGCAGCAATCCTTGTTGTTAGTACAGGATGGGGGATAATGTGAGTGAGAGCAGCCCCATGGAAAAGGACTTGTGGGTACTGGTGGATGAAAATCTTCACACAAGCCAACAATGTACATTCACAGCCCAGAAGGCCAATCGCATCCTGGGCTACATCCAAAGAGGCGTGGCCAGCAGATCAAGAGAGAAGATTCTGCCCCTCTGCTCTGCCCTTGTGAGACCTCACCTGGAGTGCTGTGATCCTAACACAAGAAGGACATGGACTTGTTGGAGCAGGTCCAGAAGAGAGGCACAAAAATGATCAAAGGGCTGGAGCAACTGTCCTACGATGACAGGCTGAGAGACTTGAGGTTGTACAGCCTGGAGAAGATGCCAGGGAAAGCTTATAGCAGCCTTCCAGTATCCAGGGACCTATAGGAAACCTGAAGAGGGACTGTTAACAAGAATGTGTAGCGACAGGATGAGGGGCAATGGTTTTAAATTAGAACAGAGTAGATTTATACTAGATATTAGGAAGAAGTTCTTTACTATGAGAGTGGTGAAATACTGGCCCAGGTTGCCCAGACAGATGATGGAAGCTACATCCCTGCAGATATTGAAGGTCTAGCTTGACAGGGTTCTGAGCAATCTGATCTACTTAAAGATGTCCCTCCTTACTGCAGGAGGATTGGACTAGATGACCTTTAAAGGTCCCTTCTAGCCCAACACATTCTATGATTCTATGATTCTATGATTCTATGAAATCCTTGAATCTCTGAACACTGGCATAGAATTGTTTTAATCTGCTGAAGGCATGTCCTGGGTCTTGCTGCCAGACCACTGGTCTGATCTGTACACCTATACCTCTTGAATATGAGAACAACTCCACATCCTGTCAGTGCTTCTCTTTATGGTGATAAGACACATAGACCTAATATCAGTTGCTAGCATGTGGAAGAACAGGTGACTAAATGAACCTCAGAAGAGGCAAAGTGAGATCCCACAAGTGTTTTTTTCTTTACAGTGCACAGACACAAGATCAATTTTTACAAGAATATAGTACAGAAAAACCCAAACTAGACTAACGACAGATTTATTTGGCAAAAATCATCTAGATCTCTCTTCTTGTACATAGATAAAATCCTCTATGTGAGTTTAACTGTGCTTTCAGTCCAAGCCAGCAAGTATGTCTGGATATATAAACAACAATCCATGTGCTACTGTTACTCAGAAGGGCAACTTCAATATTTGAAATAAGATTATGGACTAAATTACTCAAACCCTGCTATTTTACCAATACCTTCCAGCAATACCTCCTGTGTTTTCAGAAGGCCCACATAGCTTCTCATTATACAGTGCAAAGAAATCAACAAGAACAAAGACTCATAGGATGTACCACTGAAAAGCACACTGATACAGATGAAACGAAGAGAGAGGAAGCGCAAATGACAACACAGGGATGCCAAGTGTCTTGCACATCTTTTCTAGACGGATTAGATTAATGTGGAAATTGCTAGAGGGAAGTCAAATACTGGGACTCAATGTATTGTAAGAATTAAAACTACATTAGTTCTCAAATAACACAGTAAAAGCTTTAGCCTGTTGACTAGATGTAATTTTCTGCCAAATCTGGAAAGTCAAAAGCTAAAGGCTATCAGGTCTGATCCTGAAGATTTCAACAAATTGAGACAGGCAGCTCATTTGCTTAAGAAGCAGAGTGTGCACTGGCATAAGAAAAATGGCACTGAAGAGCAGGTTAAATAAAGCCAAACAATGTAAGGTTTGCATTGTAAATGTAGTTCAAGATGGCAATACTTTCCAGCTTGTTCTTTGAACTTGCAGGCGCATCTCACCATGAATGCAAATATTATCTGCAGCAAAAATTTTACTAAAGTCTAACTTGCCATGAAAAGAAATCACGCATCATTTTGAGAGTTATGCTAAGGCCAAATCTGTGTTATACGATGTCCAGAAAAAGATTAGCCAAACAGACTATATAAAAACTAGATGGAATTCTATCTTCCATATGTTACAGCACCTGCGCAAAAGAAAACCTTTGCATTATGCAATGTGATAGGAAGTCAAAGGATTAATGGTAATACCATAACAACAGATACTTATGAAAAATGTGTGTATTATCACTCTGCCCATTCCCCTTAATAAACTCCTAAAACAGCAGTCAGGGAATCAGCACCAGCTTAAAAAGAATGAACTGCATATGTGCTGTGTTTCTGGCTGATAGCACAGTGTCCAGGTAGGGAGACAATGACAAATTCCATCACATGCTGCTGAGAAAGAATTGTACACATTGAAGCCAATTAGGATTGAAGTTCCAGCTTTTCCTAACAACCTGCAGATCTTGTGCATATCAATTTTAATGGTGGATGTCTTTTGACAAGAGTTTAAAACCAAATAACATGAACAAATTATGTGGTATCATTTAACCTTCATCCGCTCAGTAAGTATAAGTCACCGTTATTCCAAAATCAAACAAAAAATTAACATATTGAATTTTAAGTCAATTATATCCAACTAATCTCCAATTACCGATCTATTTTTTTCTAGTGAAGTATATAAAATGTAAAGAGCTCTAGGAAAAAAAAAGTTAAGGAGCACTAAAGAGAAGTGTGCTTTTATGTTAAAGTCACTCCAGTGAACACCTGTGAACTGTTGAGTTTAATTGGGCTACATCTGCTTCTGATTTTTTGAGTTCTAACTGATTGTCAGTCCTTATACTGTATTGACTTGTCTCTTTCTTTTTCCTTTCCATTTGTCTTTTTTGGGTACAGTTTATGCAGAATAAGGAACGAGCAACTTAAAAATCTACAGGTTGTTGAAGTGGTGGTAGTTCTAAAAGAGAGAAATCCAAAAGTCAACTAAATCCATAGATTTAGTTGTTATGGTTTCAAAAAGATGAACTCTGACAAGGATTTGACCTTATACTGACCTCCCAGAGACCAATAGTCATGGACACTCAACAGTAGAAACATAAGGAAAAATGACAGTTTCCAGATGAAACATATCTGCCTCACAATGTAAAAACAAGGCTGTAGTTGTTCCCTTTAAGGGAATTCCATGCACTCTCACAGGAGACAGTACAAAACCATATCGTGTCCTAAAATGCACTTGCTCACTTTATACAATGTGAGTTATACTGATTCATTGTGGCAAAAATCCTACTGTCTTCCTGGATCAGACCTCTAGTGCATCTTTATGAGCCAGAGTAGCAGTAAATCACTATAATCTCAAAGGATTTGGAAGCAGAGTAAAGGAGGAGAGAGAACATTGCAAGGCTGAAGAGAAGCAAGACTGCAGTAAAGATGAAGATTTCAGTCCAAAACCCCTATTCTGTTACTACTAGTTCTATTAAATGTTCTGTTTGAATTAAAAATTATCTGAGCTCTCATTTTTGTGTCTGCTCTTCTTAGAACTGCCACTTTCTGGGTTTTGGTTTTCCTGCCTCAGTCCAATTACAAATGCTTTGTTCCTATAAGAGATCCAACCTCATCTGTATTCCTAGAACACACAAACATTTGGAGAAACAGACAGCTCATGAATTGTTGACAATTTTATTTAGAGAGGAAATGGTATCTACATATATTGTCACAGCCTAGTAGATTGAACACTGTAGTGGGAGGGTAATTCAGGTCCATCTTCCAGCTCAGCATTAAGAACTTCAAAGTGATGTTCCGAACATCTCTACAAAGTACCCTAATCAGCAGGATGAGAGCTATACCTGGTGCAGTATCTCATGTGCTTCTAGAAGCCAAGCTATGGATAGATACATGTGAATAACGCTGTAAATTTAAACTCGAGTCACCAATGGTCTCCCCAGAGCAAGAACAGAAAAACTCATGGAACTCAGGAAAAACGGAGGCTCATTTAAATAATAAGAATGAAAGATTGTTTGAATCTCTGTCCAACTAAATTGAGGAGATTTTTACTACTGATGTTTAATTCAGCACTGAATGTTTTTGAAAAGCCCGCTTCAAATATCACATCTATTTATTTGACAAACAGTGAGGGCAAGCCCCCGGGCAGATAGGAGAAAGTAGACTTTACTTGATGTGTGATTTAAAAAGGCATGTAGGAAAGAAGTGGGAAACAAGATGTTGTTCTTTCCAAATGACAGCAGATCTGCATCCTGGAGAGAGTTTATTTTTCCCCTGACAGGAATTCAAGGCTGGAGCAGAAATTAGTACTTAAATGTAAAAATGTTTTATTAGCCATTTGTTTGTAGAATGTAGATAAGTTTATCTGGAATATAGAAAAGCAAAAGCAGCATATTTTTTACTATTTTTTTCCTGGAAACCTCAGCTAAGGTACTGTTGTCCTCTAGAATTTTTCTGCAAGAATAACAGAATTGTTGAGGTTGGAAAAGACATCTGAAATCATCAAGTCCAGCTTACAACTCAACATCATCACAACGGCTAGACCGCGGCACTAAGTGCCACATCCAGCCTTTCCTTAAACACCTCCAGGGACCATGACTCCACAGCATCCCAATGTCTGATCATCCTCTCCACGAGGAAATGTTTCCAGAGATCCAACCCAAACCTTCCCTGATGCAGTTTCAGGCCATGCCCTCTCGTCCTGTCACTAGTTGCCCGGGAGAAGAGTCCAACCCCCACCTGACCACAACCTCCTTTCAGGAAGTTGTAGAGAGTGATAACGTTCCCCCTGAATCTCCTCTCAGGCTAAACACTCCCAGCTCCCTCAGCCTTTCCTCACAGGACTTTCCCTCTAGTCCCTTCCCCAGCCTCGTTGCTCTCCTCTGGACCCGCTCCAGCCTCTCAATATCTTTCTTGCAGTGAGGGTCCCAGAACTGCACACAGGGCTCAAGGTGAGGCCTCAAAGAATTATCCAGCTGCTTAAATAAACTCTTTATTTTTCATGTCTCTGTATTTTTGAGGAACCTTTAATCTAAAGTTGATATTTAAAGACTGTATTTCCTTAGGACACGAGCTATAGTTGTTAAGATGGGCAATGTAGCTTTGAGAACACATTTCCAGGGAAGGAAGTACATGGAAAGAAAGGAGGTGTCTGAGGAAGGGAGAAAGAAACATGCAGTACATCCAAGGAAGAAAAATGTTTTTTCCCAGTTTAAAATAACACATAATTTAGGATGTGGTGTTTCTTTTTTTTTTTTCTTTTTTTTTTTTTTTAATTAAAAGTACTATTAAGAGTACTCTATAGTTTGTTTCTTCTAAAATCATTAATCATATGCAGAACTGGGAAAGAACCCTTCATGTTATGGTCAAGAAGACAATGGACTTTATTTTAAAAAGGAATTTTCAAAAATGTAAAATTACCCATGCTCAGACCACTTACATCCTTTCAGATCCCTTTCTGTTTTTATATTCTCTTCACCAAACTGAGTCTAGGACTGGCTTTTTTATGTTACTTTCGCTTTGTTTTGATTGCCCCAAACCTCAAAAGTAAGCTAAGCCTACTGGAATGCAGAACATTCATAGAAAATTTATGTATTTAAAATCACATGGACCCCATAATGACAGGATATAGGTAATGGACTATCTCCCTCTGTTTCCATATATGGACAATTTCATATGCAAAGTGTCATTGTTTCCTCATAATCTTTACATTGACATGTCAAAACAACAGATTTTCTACAACGCAAAGAAAATATATCAGAAAGTTCTATAGCTGGAAATTCCTCAGGTTAAACGTGATCTGTTCCCAAATTTTAAAATAAAATTTTACATGCTTTCCTGAAAAAAAATATCGAGATTTAATGTAATAAAATGTTCATCTCTGGGGAGGTTAAATAAAAAAAAGGCGAGAAAACTACCTTTTGCTTGACTTGTGCTCTGGGAAGATGCTGAAAACACTAATTAGTCATTAACACAGCTCAATTTGTAATCTTAATACCTCAGAGACAAAATGTTGTTAACTGTTGTTATTATTTGCATAATAGAGCTACAAGTCCTCGTTTCAGGCTCCCCTTGTGCTAGAAAGGGCAGAAATACATAAAAATTTTAAAAAACCAAAATTCTACTCCAACTAATCTCATAACACAGAACTAGAATGCAATAATTTACATCAGTAAAGCAATGAAGGAGAGTAAGTAAGAGTAAAGCTGTGTTTTACAGTATTTTTCCCGAAACCACTTACTCACAGGAGCTATGAATCCGCTATCTCCAAACAGACCAGTACGGTAGGTCAGCCAAAGGTCCTATGACTTCTCTTTATTCGAACACTTTTTCTATTTCAACAAGTAGAATCTTAAGCAAATGCAAGCAACATGCTGACTAATTACAACTTGTCATAATAAATAGCTGGATCCACTCAAATTCAGTAACTCATGTGAAAGAGGAGCTCCCAGCTGGTTTGTGCTCACAAAAGAAATGTTAGTTTTATTTAGTTATTTTTCTGTTATTCAGTTGTGTCCCTTCTTGTACCCTAGGTTATCATTATAAAAGTTATATCTGGTGGAGATATGTATTTTTAGAACTACGAGTAGAAAAATAATCCTTATTCTTGAAAAAATTTCAAACAAATGAGAAATCCTGACAAATTTGAAAATCTGCATGAAACAAAGCTCTGTGGTGGAAAACAATACCAAACTAAAAGGAAAATAAAAATAGAATGGCTAATTTGAGGAAAAAGATTGTACAAGTTTCCTAAAGCTCTACACAGTAAAGCTTTTCCATGAAACAAGAACCTCCTTATTCTTTATAACAAAAATGTCAATTCTGTGGTATTATGAAGTGAAATAAATGGATTTTAACTAGTGAATATACTGTGAAAGAAAAAAAAAATAGTAGCTCTTGACATTGGAATTTGCCTTTGTGTTTGACTGACTCAGGATTACATATGGTATATTCTAAAATTATTTTAATTAAGTTGAGAACATACTGTCTACTAGAACTGTTTGGGGCTTTTCTGTCAAAATACAGTACTACCAACCCTCAGGTTCAAAAAAGTGGACTGAAATATGGTGCCCCCCCTCCCGGTTGATAGATTTTCTTAGGGCTATATTGTACATTTTCCCTGACTAGCTTTTTCAAAATAATCCTGAACCAATTTTAGATCATGGAAGCCATTGATTTGCACATTCTCCGAAATTTTTATATTAAGGAGTGTTAAAAATTTACTGAACAAACTCTGATGCATTGCACCATATTGTAAAGCATCACACAAGCCATCAATTAAGAGGAACAACGAGGCTGTATCTTCCCCAGTCTTCCCATATTTAATTCTACTGCTACAACACCAACATCAACCAAACAGTCATTTTTTATCCACCTGAGGAGTGAAATATATACTTCTGATTTCTCTGTTTCTTTTTTCTTTTTAAATATTTCTGGTGGAATTTATTCACCCATCTCTTCCAAACTAGTGTTACAGAGAAAGAGGGAAGAAACAACAGGTTATCTTCATCAGGTTCCCCTTGTTCCCTTTTTCTCCTTTCAGAGAACAGCATTAAAAAATTTCTCTCTCCCTTTAATCTTCCAAAATTGCCTCTCAAAAGATGAGGAGGAAAGGAATATCTTGACAGCTCTTCCAGCAAGGTGTGGAAGCAACCAAGAAGTACTGTACTTGCCTTAAAATAAGGAGTGTTGGTGATTTTCATGTCTTGTGGATGTGTGCAAGTACAGTTCTCAGTTCAACATATCATCTCATGCATTTTTTTCCTGTATCCTCCTCTTTCGTCAAGAGTATTTGTGATAGAGAGACTTCACTGCAAGGTTTTAGTTAGAGATCTCTTTGAACTTCACTCGCAGGTCCAATACGTAGACTTCATTGCAAGGCTCAAACTGGCAAACAATTTGACCTTCACTCACAGGTCCAGTATGTCACAATGTAGGTTTTATGGATACAATGGTAAAATGCGCTATTGCAGTTTGAGAAAGAAACAACACACAGGATACACTATTACAGAACTCAGTGATTCCTGGAAAAATGTACTGGTATAGATTTAAGAATCACAGAATCACAAAATTGTTGAGTCTGGAAAAGATCTCAGAGATCATCAAGTCCAGCCTATGATTAAGAAACTCACAAGTTAGTAACAATAGCAATCCTAAAGTATGTCACATGTGTCTTAGTCACTTACCCTCTCTCAGATAAGAGGTCTCAATCGCAGGGAAAATGTCTCTATCTGACATCTTGAATAAGGGGGGAAGAATATTCTACAGTCCAGCTGTATGGTTGGAAAAATTTCTCCCCACATTCTGCCCAAAATCTTACAGCTTTTATACTGCAAAAGGAGTTGAGACTTGGACTATTTAGAATGTTTATCTCTGGTGGCATGGTGAGATATCTCTGTATCTGTCCTGGGTGCCCCCTACTTAGTGTCTGATAACTAGCACATCGTTGACACTGCCAAATTAACATACCTTGATTTGCTCAGCCAGGTTAACATACTTCACAAATATATGATTCAGCTGAATTTAACACATCTCAAGAATAGATAGTGATTGAATATGAGAGTCAGGGCAAAATGTTTGTTATGTGGGGTTTGGTTCTATTCAGGTTTCTCTCCTTTGTCTACTGTTTCAGTCTGGGATAACTCAAGGCTGGACCATTTTCCGCAATCGCCCTTGGGTCATCACAGTTAAGGATCTGTTAAAGCAAAGGGGAACTGAGCTGAATTAACACCTCACTGCATCTCGCCTTTGTTCACTGAAATCTGTTCTGTAGGTATCAGCACATTAGTTCCAGCACATCCCAACAGCTCTTTGCAACCTTAGAGCCACTTCTGTGTGTAGCATATCCTCTGGCATTACAAAAAACTATCCTTCACAATATCATGCTTATTTTATGAAGTGCCCAGTACAACACTACACAGACGATATAGTTAATCTTTGTTTAACTTTGCTTTAACTAAGCTTGGGTCTTAGACCTTTCTCTGGAGACCTTTGAGCATGACTTTGTCAGATGATTTTCATGAAGATCACCTTTCCTTATCAGGCTGGCTAGCTGCCACTACCTCCTCAGTTTCTTGTCACTTGAACAACTTTCTCATACTTTTTGGTATCTCCACTCCTCCCTCTTCAGCACTGAGTAATCAACACATAAAACTGTTGTCTGAGCATTCACTCCTTTTTCTTCTCAATTTAGCCTTGCAAAAACTTTCCTGTGTTCTCCTAACCCTAACCCTTTTCCTGTCCTTCAGAATCACAGAACGGTACACGCTGGAAGGGACCTCTGGAGATCATCTAGTACAACCCCCCAGCCAGATCAGGTTCACCTAGAATAAGTTGCAGAGTGGCATCGATGGGGGGTTTTAATGTCTTCAGAGACTGAGACTCTACCATCTCTCTGGGCAGCTTGTTCCAATGTTCTACCACTCTTAAAGTTAAGAAGTTCCTCATGTTTAGATGGAACTTCCTAAGGCCAAGTTTGTGCCTGTTGCCTCTTGTCCTTTCACTGGGCACTGTTGAAAGAAAGCTGACCCCATCCTCCAGGCACCCAGCCTTTAAGTATTTATAAGCTACTTCTGTACATCAGGGGAAACATGTTGTTTCTCCAGCTTTGTCCATCTTCATCTCTGAGTTGTCTATATGCAAACATCTCTGCTTCTTTGTTCAGTCCTGCACAGAAATCTTGCTGTATCCTGTGACTTACCAGGGATTTCTATCCAGGCCTTACTGGGCTCCTTGGGTAAACAGTTTATTCAGTGTGGTGAAAGTTTTTCATTGCACAAAGGGTGAGCTGACAGACATGGTGGTGAGAAAAGTAATTATAACCTCAGTAAAATGACCAGAGTTTCAGTATCGATCTGTGTTTGGGTTTTAGAATAGAAAGGAATTCGATTGTCATATCTTAATAGAAAAGCTAATTAGTCTAAAAATGAATAACAGTAATAGCAAAATATTCTGGTAAAAAGAATGAATTAAAGCATAAAATAATGGTCATCATAAAAGGAATACTTGAAGAACAATTTTATTATTAAGATCTAAAATATAATCTGGTAAAATATGCATTTTACATTAATTTAATTCTGTTTAGTAATATCTTCTGTCAAATAATGATCGATCAGAATATTTGTCAGTCTGACACAAAACATTAAAACATCTCTGTGAGTCATCAATAAGATTATCATTGCCTCCCTTTATGCACATAGTCTGTGTGACTGTAGTATTTTAATGGATCACAAATGTTGATACATTTAGCCTCAGAAATTATTTTATGAGTACAAAACATAGACTTTATTGTCCAAATAAGAGCGTAAGCTGGCAAATATTGGCAGTCAAAATTGTTTGCAGGTTTTCTCAAACTTTTCCAATAATTTCCACAAAACTAAAGTAACAAAATGATCTGACATGTCTTACAAGTTCTTTTTGTCATTCTCCTGTAGGAGGATTGTGCTAAATCACTTTGGAATAGAAAGGATTTGAATCTGACAGTTCCCTCATGTTGGATAAGTCCCCTCTTTGCTGTGGCACCACATAAAAAGTGCGGGGAGAAGAACAGAAACTCACACTGTTCCTTCTGCTTTCTGAATCCAGACCATTTTAGTCTTAACTTCTATAAAAAGTACCCAAAATATATCTTTCACTTCAGAAGAGACATTTTGCGCAGCCCTAAATAATTTGCTGAAGATAAGCCCTGATGTTCCTCTCACTATGATATTTGAGTGACAAGAAAATCCTTCTTCTCTAATTCTGCTGAAATATTTTATCCTTCTTTTTGGTCCCTAATACAATAAAGCTTCCTTCTCTTGATTTTAAACTCCTCAAGATGGGAATTATATCTTGTTGTACACTAGTAAATCCATTGCACAATGGAATTGTAGTCTTCATGGGATTCCTGAGGAACGACTATTCTAAAGACACAGTATTAGGGAAATTTCACAGGTTTTTCAAGGTAGGACAACCTACCATGCTGTGCTTGCTTGCTCGAAACCAATTCTGGATTGTGGCTAGGACCACTATCTTAAAACTACAACAGCACCAGTAGCAATAATGAAAGAATTTAAAATGTTTATCTATCAAAAAAAAGTCATAAACGAACAATAAATATTTATATACCAGATATTCATACAGAATACAGTAGATGTTTCAGGACAGAGAAATAGTAATGGAACTCAGTTGTGATATTTGTTTTCACTGCTCATGAGAAGATGATTTTGAATGTGGGTGGTTTAAACGATGTCTCAAATTAAAGAAAAATACTAAATGAAAACAATCTGTCAAATATCTTCACAAGAGGTGAATATTATTATTAGGGTCAAATATTATACATAAACACATTGCTTTCATCTGATCTGGCATACTAGCTAATAGAGAATAGAAATAATTATAGGCTGAGATGCTGGGGGATAGACAGTGACCTCATTAATCACTGTGATGGAGATACTGGTAGCTCCCTGCAGTGAGTCATTATAGAAGTGCATCAAATAACAAACAATGACAGCTAGCTAGTAGTGAGTGAAGTCTGACAGATGGTCAATAAATTCAGAACTGACACATTTTTGTAACTAAAAGGTGGGTTTGAATTCTTTAGGGGTTCTGAGACTGCTTCTCTGGAGCACCAAATCTGGGTCATAAAAGTTAACACCCAGTTCAAGCCTTTTACATGTAAAGGAAATGATAAAAAACAAATTCTCCTGAGAGTAATCAGACTGCAGCATACACGTTTCTAAATATCAGTGACACTTGCTAGTTCTCAACTGCTAGGAATGCTGCATCATTTCTAGTCTGCCACCACACCATGCTGTGCACCACTACAACACATTTTATGCTAATGTAATGAGACATCACACAGTCTGATATGATGTGGAACAGCACAGTGGTGAAAACTTATGGACCAACGTAATTACTTTCAGATAAGAATTATTAACTCAGCTGGCAGAACACTGATCTAAATGTGCATGATCTTAGGATAAATAAATAGATTAGATAGATTTACTGAGAACAATTTGCAAGAATGGATATTCCATTGTGTCTGACTTTGCACACAGCTCTATTTAAAGTGATTCTCCCTGTAAAACAGTATGTACATGTATTAATCTCACTTTTGCCCTTTACAAGATTGCTATCGTTTATTAATATTTACTTGTTTTCCTGGTTTTACCCTTTATAATTAATTAAAACAAATATTGTAGGATGTGTCTTGTTTTTTATAGAGCTGAATTGGCCAACATTGTGTTAATGAAATAACTAGTTTTAGAAGAAGCATTATTGAAAAAGTAATCACAAAACTAGTAATTAAAAATAGATGTCTAGATCCTCAGCATGAGTAAAGTATTTTTCAACTCTGGAATAGAGCCAGTTTCCTCTTCTGCAGAATAGTCCCTGGAGTCCTTATGACCTGTTTATTGAGGGAGTTACACCAGACCAGGGAACTATAGTAAACAAAAAGTTGCAAAACATGCTTGCAAATGACAAAACCTCACAGTTAATTTGGCTTATGGTTGCTGGGCTTGTTCTTGGCAGCATTGAAGTGAGTAAGATTGTATTCAAAATTCAAAAATCAGAAACACAGAGAAGATTTGTGCAGGTGCAAAAGTGCAAGCGAGCGTATGAATACAGATACTGTGCTTTCAAAATCAGAGGAAAGGCAAAAGAAGGAGAAAGGCTCCTGTCTAAGCAAAGGAGGCCAAAGAAAACAATGAGCAGCAGCAGTAGAAGACAGAAGTCACAAAATAAAGTGATACCACTGAATGAATTCAAGAGGATCCCATATTCTGGAAGACACTGAGGACCGAGGATGCGTCTTGTAATTCTGCTGATTGCCTGAAAACAACTAAGCACTGGCAGAATACATGACCTTTAAATTTTATTTAGTTTGGAGTACTTAACAGAGCAGTAAGATGTTGTTCTCTAAAAGCCTAAAGAGGAAACCCAACAGCAGCACATTCAATACAAGGCAAAGACCACTGTGTGCATTTGTGCTTCTAAGAATTGAGAATAGTTGGTGACAGCATGACACTAAGTAAGAGCAGAGTATTCAATCTATGTGCTTCTTTGGCAGATATATAAAAGTGATCTACTGTTTATAAGAGGGAGAAATGACACAACAGCTTCCTAAACACTCTGGTGTTTCAATCCAGCTACAGAATGAAGCAGGTGAAGAAAACACACGTCTACCTTCAGCTTTCTGATTAGAGATATGGTTGGTGTGAATTGCTGAGCTTGAATATGACAAAAGAAAATTGAATGGATTATTATAAATCTGCTTATGAGTTTCATCAGACATTTTCTGAATCTGGCATCCATAAAAGGGCATGTCTTGTTTTGAGCTAAGGGAAATCACCAAAATATTACAAACATCCTAAAGCATCCTCCGCCTTTGTATTACCTCTATCTGTTATTCCCTGTGCACAATCTGCTCTGCCCACTCTTAATGACAAGAATCAAAACTGCAGGATTTTTTCTTCAGGCACAGTACTTCAGAAAGCTTATTTCATACCATGAAGGACCAAAAACATTGCTGTGTGACACATGCAACTCGGAGAGAAAATTGCAAATAACTTGTAGTGAACTGTTCAGGAACAATTGATAAGCAGCAATTTGTTCAAGCAAGTGATTCATTCACCGACTATGAATAATAACTAATCAGTGAAGATTATGACTTGAACTAGGATAATCCAAAAATCAGATAAAAGAATAAATTCACTGAAACTGTAATTGTAAGTAGTGAACCAAAACGAGAACCTGGTCTCCTGACAACCACTTATCACCCTTTGTCACTAGCCATTGCCAACTTCTACAAAAAGGGAGCCTTTCAAATGTCTCTGCTTTTGAAAACCACTTCCTTGCTTTGCATTTTGACTTTTTAATTTTCTTTTTCCATTTCTTTAATTTGTGAAAGGTTTCAATAAGAACTACTTGCTTTTAAAGGAAGCAATATTTCAAAGCCAGAATAGATTAATGGACAGAGAAAAAAATTAAGTGGCTTATCTTTCTTTGCTCATTAACGGTAGACTTTTCTTCTTAAAACAGCTATTAAAAAAAAAAAAAAAGTTGTCATTTTCCTCCTTCTAAGAGGGACCCACTCTAAGCTCAGTAATATTTTCACAGGCTATATTGCAAAACAACTGTAAATGATAGAGTGGTTGAGGATTTCTGGAGCAGATTGCTATGAAAATGAGTCGACCTCTTCCCCTTTTGTCAATAAAATAGGATATTACCAAAAGGCAGCTTTTGCAATCACATCTGAATTGGTTTTCAATTTTCAGAGAAAGGTCAACTCGAACAGTGACAAACATCACCTTGGTAGGCACCACTACCTACTTCCAATTTGGGAAAGCTTTTATTAGCTCATATTCACGCTGAGGGTCAGCTTTTCAGTGTTCTTTTCTGAGAGTGTGAGGCATGAAAGCTCTTGAAATCTCCATTTACTTAATGAAAATAATATTACTGAATGAATGATAATCAAGTGATGTTTTCATTTTGCCAAGTAATTTTCTGTCAGCATTTTGATTCTCCTTAGCAATATGTATCTGTGAGGGTTGCAACCTATAAGCCTTTTAGAGTAACTGTCTCTCACTCCGCAAAAGACGTCTTAATCATTATGGAAGGGTTAGCCATCTGAGTGTACCAAAGCAGACACCTAGAGCTCTTCTTGTTACTCCACTCCTAAGCAGAAATTTGGATGTAATTTTCTTTTTTGCTACTTTATTAGTGGAAAGTACTATGTCTTTTGATACATCTGTGTTAAGCAAATAGAATCATAGAATCGTTTAGATTGGAAAAGGTCTTTAAGGTCATCAAGTCCAGCTGGTAACTAGGTAATCAAGGTAATCAAGTCTAGCAATGTCAGGTCCACCACTAAACTATGTTCTTAAGCACCTCGTCCACATCTCTTTTAAATACCTCCAGGGATGGTGAGTAGAGTAACAGCAGTAGGATCTCTCCTCAATCTCAGAAGAGGCAAGAATGGTCTACTCTGCTAGGGAAGGAAAGCTGGGAGCCATGAGCAACAGTGAGTCACTCAGGGCAGTGACCTGGCTGAGAAGGCACATGGATCCTGAGCAAGGTGAACAGAGCAAGTCCCATGGCAGCAATCCAGTTCAGCCAATAGTCTAGCAGTCAGAAGTCCACGGTGGCAAGACAAATCCAGGCTCAAGGCAGAAATTCGAGTTGGTGGATTAGGATTAGGAAGGACCAATGAGGTCCATGTCCAGGCACAACAGCTCAGGCAAGGACCAAAATTAAGTGCCTCAGTTTAAACGCAACTCCTGAGAAAAGAGAGGTCAGTACACAGCTTTTTTTCTCCCAGCAGTCTGACTCAAGGTCACAGCTGCACCACATCAGAGCTAGCTGACAGCCTTCTTTTTAGATATCTTTCAGAGAGTTATCCATTATCACTCACATGTGATGCATGAGGACCAGATCAAGGCTATACTATACATCCTAGGGATGGAAAGAGCTACTTCTGTTAAAGAGGGAGTCAAGAAGATGCATAGAGCTAAAGGATACATAAACAAACCAAAGGATTTGGGGTGTAATGCTCGTGGCAGAACACTGTTAAAAAGCCACTGCAGACAAAGTAGGGCTTTTCATGTTTTTTCATTGATTTTACTCAAAAAGCTTTTCATTCCACCTTTCCAAAACAAACGGCTTTATGTAGATGTGGTGCTTAGTAATATGGTTTACAGAATCACAGAATCACAGAATCACAAAATGTTAGGGATTGGAAGGGACCTCGAAAGATCATCAAGTCCAATCCCCCTGCCAGAGCAGGAACACCTAGATTATGCTACATAGGAACGTGTCCAGGCAGGTCTTGAATGTCTCCAGAGAAGGAGACTCCACAACCTCTCTGGGCAGCCTGTTCCAGTGTTCCGTCACCCTCACTGAGAAGAAGTTTCTTCTCGAGTTTAAGCGGAACCTCTTATGTTCCAGTTTCAGCCCGTTACCCCTTGTCCTATCAGTGGTTGTCACCGAGAAGAGCCTGGCTCCATCCTCGTGACACTCACCCTTTAAATATTTGTAAACATTAATGAGGTCACCCCTCAGTCTCCTCCAAACTAAAGAGCCCCAGCTCCCTCAGCCTTTCCTCATAAGGGAGATGCTCCACTCCCTTAATCATCCTAGTTGTCCTGTACTGGACTCTCTCCAGCAGTTCCCTGTCTTTCTTGAACTGAGGGGCCCAGAACTGGACACAATATTCCAGATGGGGTCTCACCAGGGCAGAGTAGAGGGGAAGGAGAACCTCTCTCGACCTACTAACCACCCCCTTTCTAATACACCCCAGGATGCCATTGGCCTTCCTGGCCACAAGGGCACACTGCTGGCTCATGGTCATCCTGCTGTCCACCAAGACTCCCAGGTCCCTTTCCCCTACACTACTCTCTAATAAGTCATTCCCCAAATTATACTGGAACCTGGGGTTGTTCCTACCCAGATGCAAGACCCTACATTTACCCTTGTTATATTTCATTAAATTTTTCCCCGCCCAACTCTCCAGCCTGTCCAGATCTCGCTGGATGGCAGCACAGCCTTCTGGTGTGTCAGCCACTCCTCCCAGCTTGGTGTCATCAGCAAACTTGCTGATTAGTAGTGGATCTGCCATTGCTGGGTTAACAGTTGGATTTCATGATCTTAAAGGTCTTTTCCAACCTAAACGATTCTACAATGTCATGCATTAGACATAAGAAGTCATAATCATGAGTATTTTGTAACACCATATATTTAGAGAAAGCATTTTGTTTGAAAAAAAATTATTCCTGAAAGAACTTAGAAAACTTTCATGAATTTGAAAAGTGTGTGGCTAATAGTTTCACCCTTGAGAATGTAAGAAAGAGTGTTTACAAAGAAGAAATATTTAATTTAATAATTTTTTTTAAGTTTTAATTATTCATCCAGTGATGTTGTTAAATGTATTTTTAAAAGAAATTGGCAATGATAAGAAAAATTAAAATTAATTTAAACCAAAAGATATCTTTGTTCAAAGTGACAAATTTTTTTCATATTTTTAATGCTACAAGGAGCAGAGAGGATTGTCTCATGCTTTTCTCTGGAATTTTAAGTTCAGCTAAAAAATCGGTTATTCACACAGCTCTAGTTAAGACATAAAAATACTTCATGAAGAGTATTAAATAAGTTTTAACATCTATACAATCTTAATATCTTTCTGTTTCACAGAATATTTTGCAGTTTCAGAAATAAAAGCTTATGAAGCGCTAGGTATAACAGCAGACTAAGCTTCCCTCATGAATTCAAGACTTTTCCAATGTATTTCAGGTCTGGAAACATTTTGTAAATTATCTTTGTACTAATCCACTGTGTGATAACAAGATATAATAGCATATGAAGAGATACAATTATGGTTTTCTCTGTATAATTCAGTAATTCCAAAATGCAAGTGCTTCTTTTTACAGACTTAGATACGTCTTAGTCTCATAGCTTTCACGTTTATTATGAGCACAGAAATGTGCCATAACCTAGAGTATGTCTACATCACTGATGACACTGCACTATAACAGTCTACATGTCAAAGAATGAATGTAAACTTACTAATTTTTCCAAGAAGTTCAGTTAAGCCTGTGAAGCCCCCTTCAGATTGATGAGAAAACAATTTCTAGTATATGAGATAATTTATTTAGAACTTGTTTAGATGCCTTTATATTTACACTAAAATCTGCACTGCGAACATATGAACATGCTAAGACTGTCTGGGCTCATAAAAATTATTAGATTAGGTTTGGGTTGCATTAGGTTTGTTTAGATAAACATACAGCAGTTTAGTTACATGCATGTCACAAAAGACAGTAAATTCTATGAAACGGTTCAGAAAAACTGTGGTTATGCAAATTGTTTATTTCAGGTCAGGATGTTAAGAAGCATAATAAACACATACATCATTTGGAGTGCTGGTCTAAGTTTAACAGGTTTTTCTGGCTCATTCCACTCAATCTTTTGAGGCTCATGTTCAAAAAATTGTACATGCTACTTGTCCCAGAAATACTAGCAACACACTCAGAAGTCAAAGGGTTAGAGTAACTAGTATGACTGACACTCTTAATAGGACACCTTGAATGAACTTTGTCAAGCATTCAGATTAATTAGTTAATGGATTAATTAACTACTATTATACCCTAGGGAAGGTATTATTAGCAGAAGCGTGGGTGGTGTGTCTTAGGGGTATGTAATAATTAATTACAAAGATAAACTAGAAATATCCTTTCCTAACTGTAGAAGATAATGGCTGGCAGTAAGGTAACTCAGTGAAAACTCTGTTGCCAGCTGCATTACCACCATCAGTGCGCACCAGCCCTGTCAGCAACTGCGCAATGCTGGGAGCCAGCCAGCCCATTTTGGCCAATCTCTACTCATCAGAGTGCAATGTAATTTGGGAACTACCATATGGCAATAAACATGACTACACAGATACTGCACAGCCCCTTTATCACAGTGTTATTAGGCGCTAAGAACATTATGTGACAAAAAGGGAGCAGACTGTCTAGGGTTGCCTTGCTACTGCCTACGTATATGAAATATGTAGGCATAATGTTTTGCTTTGCAACCTCAGAGAGATAAGTATCCTTTCTGAAATTGCATAAACAAATATTTCATTACTGTAGTCAGTTTTAATACACAAATCCTTCCATGTGTGTGGTTGAAGAACTGATATGAGTCTGAAGCTGAAAAATGGTTACAGCCCACACGAAAGCTCACAGAGTTTCTTAGGCAGTTAGATGGGTCACATTTCCTTCCACAGGAGAGATTGCTTCCACTGTTCTGATGTATTTGGGAACACTGAAGAGCTTAGGTTGACGTATTTAAAGCAAAAATATATAAAATTTGATACAATCTGATACGTGTTCTTTTTTTTTTTTTTTTCCTTGTCTTCTACACACATCTGTTGGGAAGCTGCAGTGTGCCTCTAATAACATAAACTGGCCTCTGTTTTCTCCTGTCTGTCAGTACTACGTTTAAAGTGCAGCTACCTGCTGAGACAATAAACACGACTTCCCATGACTTTTCAGTAAATGAAGCTCACTTCTGAGGCCCCAGGGTATAGTCAATCTAAAATATAGATATGAGGGCTGGAATTAGAAATTTCATGATCAGCCAAGTGTACTTACAGCAGCTACATTTTGAAGGGGCATTCTTTCATCTATTAATTATATTCTACTTCCCCCTCTCACCAATACCAGCAACTCATCATTTTACATATTTAATGGAACATGACTAAAAATACATCAGAAAATTAATCGGTATTCGTACTGTACCAAAGAGTTTTCAGAGTTACCGTTTATTTCTTTCAGACAGGCTGCTAAGTCTTGGAAAATATAGAAACAAAAGGAAAGGACTTAAAAAAAATTATTATGACAAGATAGCTGCAAGATATAACAGAAAATCAGTGTTCACTGCATAGTGCGGTTCAATATAGAAAGTAATTTCCCAATCTTTTTCTGTATCTTTGGCTGCCTATTTCCTTGCATGTCATATATCACAATACAGATTTAGCAAAGTAGATTGCACTGTGACATTGCCAACCTCTCTAGGTCTCATCTTTAAAGTTAAAAAGTTATAGAAATGGAGAGGGAGAAGTATACTGATTTGTTTTGGTGATACTTTTAATTTTCTTGATCCCTCAAAATAAAGAACACAAAAAAAAGTAGACTCAAGCAAATAAAGCATTCTATAAGGAAAACTTACTATTCTACTACACTTTTCGTGCTGGATATATCAGAACTTAAGCAATTATTAAGCTATGTCCTCTCCTGTATCTATGAAAGGACTTTTTTTACACTGATAAATTTTAAAAAGTGATTGCTAACTACAGGGACAAAACAGATGGTTTTTTTTAAAAAAAATGTTTGCTTGTTTACCCACAGAAAATGTTTGGTCCTAAAAACCTTAGTCATCTGCACTAGAGAAAGCAGAATTTACAATTGTCTGTGCCGGAATTAAGTCTAAGGGAAAAAGAAAACTTTGGGAATTTGCCCAAGGTCGATTTTCTTGTATAGACTGTATCATGAAATGCCTGCATATATTCACCGTTGTTGAAAAGACTACTAGTCTGCCTACATCAAAACTAGAAGGAGTGGAAAATATTAATTGTAGCACATGGAATATGTTTTGAAAATTGACTAAAAATGAGAGAAGAGTTTGCTGTTCTCTAAAAAGAAATTTATCTCATTTAGTTTTAAAACCAATGAAAATTAATAAAGTGTGCAAAGAATTAAGAGTTCTCTGGTTTACTAAAAGTGCCTGATCTCAAGATTTTCAGTTATGCTAGAAGATATGACTCCAGTCCAATGAACACTGATGACTGGAAAGAAAATTTGTGGATCGAAATGCAGACAAGGTAATATTTTTGCTATATCTGTGAATTTTCTGTGATATAAATAAAAGCATCCTTTAGAAACCCTCTTAAGTCAGTTACCCTGTATCATTAATTTACCTAACATATAGTGTGGAGGAGTTAACATGTAGTGTGGATGAGTTCAATCATGCTCTAAATGTCCCTTTTTTGTCTAGTTCCTTTTTTTTTTTCCTTAATCTAGAACAGTAGATATGACTAAATCTTTCTGAAGTGTGTAATTTATTAGGAAACATAAAGATCAGAAGTATCCAAAAAGAACTAACCATATAATGAACTATTATTTGGAGAATAAACTGGCATTTCACCTTTCTAAGATCATTAATCTTACTGTGTAGCACCATGTAGTTGTTCCCTCTTACCTTCTCAAGCCCTATGAATCCTTAAATACTCTATGCATAGTGGAACAACTTCAAAAGCAGAACATCAGAAGAACCTTACCTCCAAAAACCTTACAAACTTGGTGATAAGAGGTACAAAAGTGAGAAATGTTCATATCCTCAGAGTGTCACAGCCAGGGAAAGGCCAGAACTTAAAAGTCAGCTGGTTTTAGGTGTCTCAGATACCTACAGGTCTACTGGATAAAAGGGCAAAGTGATCACTCTTTGTATAGCACTATTTTGTGAGAAAGTGCAGATGCTTACATCCAGAACAAAGCCACTTCACGTCAAAGTAAAAAAGTTAAGTCCATGAGACATTCATAGGTGTTTGGAAAAGGCTGCTGTGATCATGCTGCAGAACACAACCCATATTAGCACACTTCAGAATGGATAGAAATCCAGTAAGTTATTTCAAGGACGCATAGAAAGATCTTCTTCTAGAAGCTATGAGGGGCTAAACTCACAAAATGACACAGCTTTACCTTTGCAGAAACCTACAGCAGAAACCAAGATACAAATAACACTTTAGGCTATGCTAATTCATACCCTTTTCAGGTATTAGCATGTAAAATATTTGATAAGATGATGATCTGGTAATTTATATTGCCATTAATATTACAGGCCCAAATTACGTAATTTTTTAATGTTTATGATGTAAGTTGCCACCAAAAAGAGGTTTTTCTTTGTGGGAAGACTAGGATATAATTTCATTTATTGCTAAAATTTATTACAATAATATGCCACAAGTTTCTGTTTTAATAGGGATAGTTAAACAAAATGTCAATCTAGTTATCTATTCTTAAATTGTTTGGAGGATAATTGCTAGGAAAGTTACATGTCTAAAGTAGGTTGCACAGGAAGATTTTTCACAGAAAACAAAGCAGTACATTATGAAACATGACAGTTCAGTTTGTCCACTTCAGCACCTAGAACAAAACCCACACAATTATCACAGAACTGTTGAATGCATAAAAGCATTATTTCTGCCCTAGCAGTTCAGTGTCGTAGTTCAGTTTTCTATTTTTTTTTTTCCAGTTACATTTCAGTACCCCCTTTCCTCCTTCTTTCATTACCATTCAACGATGTTATGCCTTCTCCATAATCCTTCATATCTCTAGATACAGATGAAAAGGTACTGTGAAGGAAACGGGAAACAAGAAACAAGAAAGCTGATGTAGTGTTTGTAGCCTGACAAACATTTCTGTTTTCAGGAATTTTGTATTAGTGCATGAGATTAATTCACTAATAAAATTTATTAATTGGAAAAGATAATAGATTTTTGAAAATTAAAATATTTATACCCTCTAGATTTTTTTAAAATTAGTTTTACTTTTGCACATAAAGTCGACATGGATTTGTAGCCAGATTATCTTTTTTTTTTAGTCCAAACTTTTTGGGTTCCTCAATTCAAGAGAGACAGGGACCTACTGGAGAGAGTCCAACAGAGAGCTATGAGGATGATTAAGGGAGTTGAACTTCTCTCTTGTGAAGAGAGACTGAGAGAACTGGGACTGTTTAGCCTTGAAAGAAGATGGCTGAGAGCAGATCTTATTAATGTACACAAATATGTGAGGGGTGGGTGTCAAGAGGAAAGAGACAATCTCTTTTCAGTGGTGCCTAGCAATAGAACAAGGAATAATGAGCTTAAGTTAGAACATAAGAAGTTCCGCCTCGACATGAAGAGAAACTTCTTCTCAGTGAGGGTGACAGAGCTCTGGAACAGGCTGCCCAGAGAGGTTGTGGAGTCTCCTTCTCTGGAGACTTTCAAAATCTACCTGGATGTGTTCCTGTGTGGCTGCCCTAGGGGATCCTGCTCTGGCAGGGGAGTTGGACTAGATTATCTTTCGAGGTCCCTTCCAACCCCTAATATTCTATGATTCTATGATTCTATATTCACCCTAAAATATTAATTCATCTATAACTCCTCCAGGTTGATAAATAGGGTATATGCTGCTGATGATTATTAGTAGTATTATTAAATTACTATTTAATTATGATTTTAGAATAAATATAATTTTATAATTATTTATAATACTTCTTATTAATAATAATAATTTGGTTTTTGTAGGAAAGCTTTCATTAGGCTTTATTTCTAAGTCTGCTTAATTGACCTCTGTCTATATTAAGAGAAAAAACACATACATAATTGCTTGTCAGTTTACAAACTCTCTGTAATGCAAAGCCCACATCACTTAAGTGGATGAGACAGAGGTTAAGACTGAGATGTCTTAGTGAGTTATATGGAAAGTTTCCACAGTGCTACCACTTGGTATTAGCTGAGATTTAACTGTGACCTACTTGTATGAATAGAGACATTTACCAAATATTTTTACATGAACATATGTTAATGTTGTGAACTGCCTGTGTGAAAACACATTAAACAAATAAAAAATAAAAAAGACACCTTGACAGAAACAAAAGAACAAAAATTTAAAAAGAGGCCTTGATAGAAACAAAAGAACAATTTTTTTATTTTTTTTTTAAATGAAAAGACACAAGCTGGTATTATGCAAAACTGGAGAAGTGAGAATCTAAGCTGCTCAAGGTAACGCAGTGTTTCAGAAATCTGGGACTCAGCAGCTCTAAAAAAAATGATAGGATTTAGGGTTTAAGCAAGAGTCTAAATGAATCTAATGTGAAGTTTAAATTCCCAGGGGAAATTTGAACAATTGGAAGCATAGCTATGAATTATATAGATGATATAAAACGTAAAATAATGTCTTTGGCTGTTTTTTCAACAAAGAGAAAAAACATGGAAGTTTGGATTGTAAACTGTGAAGTATCATGTTTATGTTGTAAGTAAAAACAGTGAAAAATAGGTCTCTGAGCATCATGCCTAACTCCACAGCATTGCCTGCCTGACATAAAGCGATCCTGCCTGGAGCTGGTGTTTGAAATACCAAATAACTCAGTTGGCACACCTAAGTGAGCATTTACTCAGTTATTTAATCATAATTTAGCATCGTGTAAACAAAAAAGGAAATCTTTGTCTTTGGACGTCTTGTCACTCTCTACAACTACCTGAAAGGCAGCTGTAGTGAGACGGGTGTTGGCCTCTTCTCCCTAGTGAATAGCGATAGCACAAAAGGAAACAGGTTCAAGTTGCGCCAGGGGAAGTTCAGATTGAATATGAGGAAAAACTAATATAGGGTGGTGAAGCATTGGAATGAGTTACTGAGGGAGGTGGTGAAGTCATCATCCCTGGACGTGTTTAAAAAATGGCTGGATGTGGCACTTCAGGAGATGATTTAGTGTTAGGGTGGTGTAGGGTTGTAGGTTGGACTTGATGGTCTTAAGGTCCTTTCCAACCTTGATGTTTCTATGATTTCTATGAGATAATATTGCATACGTTGCCTTTGGCTAATATGCGCAAGTTCCTCTTCTATGACTGAAAGTCAGTACCAACGCTGTTAAAAGGACACTTGCTACACAGTTACTTGTGTACGAGTCAGGATTGCTGTTCTCCTCACATATTGCCATCCAAATGAGGCGTGCTTCTATATGCGAAGTCAGGTTTCCTGACAACGGTTTTCTTATGGATATTCCTTATAAAATTTCATTTTGCAAACTCCTTTTCAAACCGTTTAAATATCCATTAACTCTCAGTGCAGTATATAAATCAGAAAATTTCAGAAAACACCCAGTCCAATCAAAGGTTCTCTATGGTCTTGGAAAGTATGTGTTTCTAGTTAATTGTCCAATGATACTGCATTGTCTACTTTGTATGGCAGGTGGGTCATTAATAAAGAAAAGAAATTAAGCCATAAAAGGACCTCTTTGACACACCCATATTAATTACTCTCCCATATGAGTATTTATTTGCATAGATACTTTGAAATTTTTCATAACTTGCAAGTACTGTGCTACTATAGTTGATCATGTCTTTGAAGAATTTCATTAAAGATATTATCATTTCTAATCCTTTTCCTAGTCTCAGAATAGAAATTCCCTGCAACTTGACCTTGCTTATACTGAAGAAAAAGATCTAAAAATGCACTTTTATGATTCTGAGTTTACAAAAGTAACAGATTTGCAAATAATCTTGAGGGAAAATGAGAATCAAATTGACTTTAATTGTCAGGGATTGCTTGAGATCATTACTTTGAAGACTGGTTGTATTCAAGTAACTTGGAGTTTTACATGTGGAAATGAAAAAGCATAAAAAATAGCAGATGCTGACAGGAGAACGACATAAACATTACAGACTTAAAAAAAAGTACCACACGTTTCATGGACTGGAAAACAGGTCACAATGCTGTCAGTTCCACCAGCAAAATGAACAGACACCCTAGGTATTTTCTACCTTGTAGTCTTCAGTTTTTAGCAGACATTCCTCTGGGTTTTCAGGGTTAAATCCTTTGACAGCAACAGATTGTAAATACACCTCAGCCACAGAGAATAACCATTGTGTAAGGTTTGCTGTTCAGGAGACCCATAGTAAATTTCTATACAATCAACCTCCATATAACGCAATATAGCCACATGTACTCTTGTTATGTAGAGTTGCAGATACTTATTCACATTTCTGGCTTCCAGTGCCAAGCTGCTACATACTGTGGGATGCAGGAGGGTGAGAAAATGCACATATACTTCAGTGATCAGAAACAAAACAACAGAAGAAATCTGAGATCTTGCCTCCCAAAAACCCTCACTTTTTTTTTTTGCCACAATTATAAGCAGAATTAGTGGATAAAAAGGAACAGCAGATAATAAAAGACATCCTCCCTGCAGTTTTCCTTTGCCTGGAGGATGAATTGCCCCAGTGGATGGCCTCCCTGCCTCTCATGATGGGGTCAAGAAACTTGCTGTCACTACCACTGTTACGATTAATGATCCAACTGATAGTGACAGTAATCAAACCATAGTCTCTGGAGTACAGCTTGATTGTGCTAGTCTCCCAGTGGCTTGAGTCACTATGCTGGCAGGGGATCTGTCTGCTTCTGCTGCAGGCATCTTCTTGTGTCCTTCTTGAAGCAACATTTCATGAAAGTACAAGTGAAACAAGAATCAGACATGGCTGTTAAGAAGAATAAAACGTTAAATTAATTTTTTAAAAAAATGACAAAAGCCTTTGTAACAATTGGGGGAAAAAACTTCATAATGAATAATTAAACTATTAATAATATAATCCTCTTAAAAGCATAGAACTACTAGTTGAGAAGATTAAGCATGTAACAGCTTTCAGTACAATGAAAGTGGTATAAGGGAAGAAGGTGGGTTTTTTCTGCCTTTCGCCTCTTTTTTAATAACATTTTCAGTACAATTATTTTGATTACATTTTTATAAATATTTATTAGCTGAGCATACAAAAATATCTGTATATGAGGATTAGTAGGTTAAAGGTTAGTATAAAAAATATCACGTTGGATAAACAATGATAAGGATTAAAGGGTTAACTTGAAACCAGGATGATGGCAAAGGCCACCAAAAACCAGAATGTGAAGACAGAACACAGAAAAGAAGAAGACAGTTGAAAAGAAAGAGACTGATATATACAAAATGGAAAAAAATCTACTGAACCTGCTATACTCTCAGAAAAATATTCAACTTCCATCTGGTTAGATGCTATCTACATTAACTATTTGAATCTCACAAAAGATACAGTACTAAAAATAGAAGGTACTCACAACGTTCTTGTATCTAGTTAAGAAGTTGTTGCGGGTTAGGGCTGGGCCAGTCACTAACACGGACAGACGCTCTCTAACCCCCTCTTCCCCCTCCAAAACGGGAAGAGAAAAGGGAATGAAGCAGAGAGACTTACGGGTTAGGGAAGGAAAACTAGAACAGTTTTAATGAAAATAATAGAAGTAATGGTAAAAAGATAAAAGTAAAGAATTATATACAGCTATAGATACTAGCCTGATATCAAACCCGACTCCCTCACCCAACAGCAATCCCCACTGGTGCTGCAGAGCAGGAGGCACTGGGGAAACCCCAGGCTCAGCGGCAGCGGGAGCTGGATACAGGGAGCTGGATTCGGGAACTCAGGATCCGGATCAAAAGTAGGAGGTCAGATGGAGTCCTCCCTGGACACCGGCCATTGCAGAAAAGGCAAAACGAAGAAAGGGCCGAAACTCCTGTGATCACTCAATTTATACTAAATATGACGTATATGGGATGGAATACTCTCATTGGTCACCTGTCCTGTCTATTACCCCCCGGAGGTGCAACCCTTTACTTCCTTGTGCCCCCTCTAACTTCCCAGCAGTGGCCTTGGTCACTATGGGAATAAGTATCAGCAAGAGCCTTTCTGCATCCCAGTCCCAGGCAGTGACTGTAAACATCAGGTGTTATCACTGCCAGTAGCACACACTGTCTGCAAAAACATGCTGCTGACTTCAGAACGTGCAACCTCTTAGAAGACACTAAACTGGAAAGTAAAAATCACTAAACAGGACTGGGTTTTTAGCTAAACCCAGGACAGAAATCAACATCTATTTTCTGTTTCTCAGTATTTGAATTGTCTCTCCAGGCCTGCCCCATGAAGGGAGCTTTAACACACCATACTGCCACGAGGGGGACTAGGCTGGAAGGAAGTCATGAACAGTGGCAGTGGCAAGTCAAAAGGGAAGCACATACAGAAAATGGCACTGTATTCGTGGAGAGAGCAAGTGAAAGATCACTGGAGGCAGGCTAACGGATGACACATTGCACGTGGCCCAGGAATAACTTTCGATTTTGTTTTGCATGGCACAACTTTATTCTTTAACACGTAGTCAGCCACAGATGTCAGACTTGTCAAGTGAACATCTAAACTGTAGCAGAAGGGAGTCTGGCTGGTTTTTAAGGAAGAGCTGAGTGAGCTGGATTAGGCAGAACAATAGCTTTTTGTTGTGGGAAGACGACTATCTTCCCTTGTTCTAACATACTGGGCTTTAGAACAGATGCTGCTGTGCAGATGTGGTCTCCGTGTAAAAGAGTGCTTAGTTTGGAGAAAGCTGTAAACTGTGCAACTCCTGTTTCAGGGACCTGTGACCCTGATCCCTTGCCTTGAGGGAATGAATTAGCTGCCTATTACTGTATTTACTATGCTTTATTTATGATGACAAATCAAATAAATAAAAAAACAATAGGTCCTATCAAGGTTTGGAAAAAGATCAAAATGGACAAAAAGGTATGATACCCAAATCTCTACGTGTAACTCTCCTCTAAACATAGTCAAGGTCCAATAGCCAACCTGCCACCAAAAAAAAATCACAAACCAATATCTACCAAGAACAAAGACTTATAGCTTTTAGTACTATGCAGGAAAAAAAAAAAAAAAGTATGAAATAGATTACACTCTAACTGTAAATTCTTTTTTTACACTTCAGAACATAATTTCGCTCCCTCTCATAGTATTTTACCTTAACAGTCATCTATGAGCATAGAAGGAAAGAATGTATGTTTCACTTTAATTTAATCTTATCGGTAAAACATTCATGGAAAAGACCTGAACCACATTTATTTGCTGCTGAGCACTAGCTCAGAGAACTACATTTTAATGTCATTATAATATGACCTTCCAAAGTCAATTGCTCCGCTGCGTAGTCCTTTTTTGGGACAGAGGAGAGAGTGGTTGCTTTGTTTGGTTCTTAACATTAACTGTATTTAAGGCATACAGAAGATGTGGTGAGTCAAGTATTTAGTTTGCCTAGATAAAAGGAGAATGGAGATAGGGAGGGGAGTGAAGGCAAGAGCAATAATAAGCTTTAATATGGATATGAAAATAGCCTTCATAAAACAAGGATAAACAACACTGTGGTCTAATTTACCCCCACATAAATTGCAAAATAGAGCTCCATGTGTAATAAAACGTTAGTATCTTTATTGCCAGCATAATCTTAACTGATCTTTTCTTACATTATTTCTATAGTTACAGTAATTCATCTGCATGAAATTTGACTGAATAAAGTTAGCCTTGCAATTGAAACCACACCTATTCTCCCCTCCCTTCTGTTCAAAAAATCCTTCATTAATATTTGCATATGTTCTCAAGTCAGTCCCAGGCAGGATCAACCTCTCGCCTCCTCAGAATGTCAGCAGACCAAAACAGTTTTCTTCTGAACATCCCCTTCCTTTGTAATACATAAATATGATCTTCTGGGGCTCTGTAATTATCCAAAATGAGCTTTACTGTTGCAAATTACTTCAGCACCCCTATGATTTATCTGTTGTAAACACACTTTATAATATTTATATTCCTGTTAGAACCTCCACTAATAATGAACTGACAGTACATAAATATTTACACGATAGTACATGGGCAAATGGTTGATACCCTTATATTAGTTGCATTGCTTGTTCTCCCTATCATATTTGGCAAAAAAAAATCTAAACCTTGGCAATTTTCTGTGTTCACAAAAATACCTTTGAAAATGGCTCAGAACATTAACAGAGCTTCACATTTGCCACACTTTTCTTTAAAAGAATGGCATTCCTTCATACTTATGCAGTCTGGGTTATTGCTTCTTCACATTATGCATCATTACTCTGAGTAGGTGTCTTATCAGCAGCTCCAGTTGTTGTGGAGACGATTGGAATTAAGCACTGGAAGCTTTTTATTTATCTTACATGCTTTATTCCTACAAGATTTTCAGCATATAAGCTTCTTTGTTCAGCTCAGAATTAGATACATTGCCAGGCATTGTAAAATTTACATCTTTCTTTTTTGTATTTGTTCCTAAATTGGATTGAAAACAAAGTATAGCTTTAATTAAAGCTCTGCTTAACAATAGACAGTTTTT
The DNA here is from genome assembly GCA_020746105.1 of Trogon surrucura. NCBI lineage: Eukaryota > Metazoa > Chordata > Aves > Trogoniformes > Trogonidae > Trogon > Trogon surrucura. Next base: position 39,227,808 of record CM036617.1, read on the forward strand.
CCATGCAGTGGAATTTCTGATCAGTTGTGAGGATTTTGCAAAGGCCTAATAGGTGACATTCACCACTAAGCTGCAAGTAGAATTGCAATATACTTACCTGTGCTAAGTGTCTGACTGACAATATTCACACAAAGAAAACTGTAATAATGCTGTTGAAATACTGACTTAGCCAACAAAAGCCACAGAATCTAAAAAGAAGATTACTTTAAACTGTGTATGATATGTAATAACTTAAAAGTTCAAAGGATACATGTTGAGGTTTAGAGAAGAAAATGGGAAGGATGTGACAGAAGGAGGGGAGGGAGGGAGGGAGGGAGGGAGAGAGAGAGGGAAAGGGAGATATCTAGGGTGTACCATTCTTTATCAAAGGACACTCGCAAAGATTTGGAAAACAGAATTAAAAATAAATGTAAATCTTTCAATCAAGGCTGATACTATACTACTTGTATGTAGATGACAGAAGGATGAAAACCAAAAAATCCAGCCATACATATTGGTCAGATGAATGCACTGGGGAAAAAAAATAAGTCTGTTAGAAGCTGTTCAATAAATGTTCCCATTTCAAAGACTGACTGAGTCTCTGTTTCCTTCCTTTACTGATATTTGTTGGAAGATGTCTGTAATTCAAATACAAATTTGCTATTGCCTGAAGAAACTGAAGATATTTGTTTGAAGTAATTTCAAAGAATAACATACTTATTCTAGAGGTGATAATATCTGAGAAAAGCATAGGTGCTTCCTAGTCCCTGTTGGACAAAGGACCAGCCGTTACAGCTTCCAGAAGGGCTGTCAGGAATACCTAAAATGCCTGCACAACACACTTCATTTGTAACATGTTTATACGGAAATAACTTAGTGGATCTGCTTTGAAGAGCGAAGTAATAGCCTCTCTCTGTTTGGGAGAAGACTGAAAGTGGAGGAAGATCAGTCAGGATTCCCTTCTGGTGTCAGAAAGAGAAAAAATGAAAGAGGTTACCCTACCAAGTGTTATTACAAATTGTCTAATTTCTAAGTGCACTGAATTATGCTGCTACACCTGTGACAGAAAATGTGCCCTGCAGATGACTCAGCTTCCCACAAAGGCTGTTTGTATTGCTGAGTCATTCACATGCGAAAACGGGAAAAGATGGGGAAGGAAGAGAAAGATGCTGAAACAAAATTTTCCACAAGAAGGAATGAGTTGGTACAGACGACTACAACAACAGAGTGCACGTCATTGTTTGGAAAAAAATGTAAGATGATTTTTGAAATATTAAGTGTTTTTCAGATCTGTAGCCTAGTACTATCTCTTTAGCTGGGTTATATCAAGAGGTGGTGCAGATGCTGTAGTTAAAAGGAACGTTATCCTGCTGTTCTATCAAATGGACAGATTGCTCAACAGAGATGCAGCCCCATGTAAGAGCAGGTCAGTGTCAAAAACACTAGACTGCACAGACACCAATACAAGACTGAGGGATGGGACATCTTTTCTCTTTGACTATTTCCATTTAAATTTCATTTATTTCACTCTTTTCTCTGTGTTTTAACAAAAAATTAAAGAATGTCAACTTCATGCAAGTAAAATGAACTGAGACATAGGAAATAAGGATTAAATGTAGCTTTACTACAACCTTCTAGTCCAGAAAAAAAAACCACAGAAATATTATACAAGAAAGCAATAGTACGATTTGGGAAATGAATTTTCATTTAGCCACAATGCAAACAAAACCAAATGAACTTCCAAAAAAAAAATTTCTAAAGAAGCTGAAGAAATTCTAATACTCTTTAGAGCGTTTTAGATCATTAAAATATGTATATGCTTCTTCTGTATTTACTAGTGCATCACACTTATAGTACTATCTTATTTTCTCTAAAAGGTTCAGGGTGTTTGTTTCTTCCTCAAAACTACCTTTTTTTTAAATCTCTGTATTCTGCTGTGTTTAGTATAATTCCAAATAAAGAAAAAGAAATTTACAGAAGACTAACTGGTATCACGCTGTATAAGTTTCATGCGCTGTTCAGCGGAAACACCTTACATTTTTAGTAAGTATCTTTTCAGATAGGTATTGCAGAAGTACCTGAGCAATCAAGATCTAGGAAACAGATAAAAATAAAAAATGCAATATTAGATTAGACTCACAGTTCATCTAGTCTAATATGTTTTCTCCTGCAATGACTCAGACCAAGTAAAAAGCTCACACAGTAGATGGGCGCCATATAATTTAATCCTTGAATTTCAAACTGTTACAGATTGTTTTAAAACATGAAAAAAGGGTTAACACAGTGGCCAGCAATCTCATATTGATGCACAAAACTAAACTGAAAAAAAAAAAGTTCTTTTTTTTCTCTGATGGGACTTTTCATTGGTCAAATGCAGTGAGAAAAGATATCGGATTATATTATAGATAAATCAGATGCCAAGCGTAATTTCTGAAATGGAGAATATTTTTAGATTGTATGACAGCAAAAAAATAATATGGCTCTAAAATGGGTAATCTTCTATTTCACTAAGTGTGCTCCCTGACTGAGACCTTGTATGCCAAGCTTCAGCCTGAAGCAAATTATTATAGCCAAGCTATTAACTTCTAAAAATAGGGGGATGTAATGGAAACATTAAGAAACCCACTCTTGGGCACAACCACAGTCCACAGAAGGATGAAGCGACACTCCTTTATTTTTCCTTCTTTACCTCATCACATTAGTGCAGTTTGTGGCACTGAACTGTGTCTATGCCAAATGTGTTTTGTTTAGTTAGGTTCCTTCTAAACAGCAGCTTATGATGCTGATATTTAATATCTCTCTCCCTCTCTCTCTCTTGTTTTCGAATTAATTTGATAGCAGCAAAATACTTGAGGTCAGACACTTGCCATTTGTGACTCAGTACTTTTAAAAGGTGTTACTTCCCAGGGAAGAGAACAGACAGACTGGAGGATTGCAAGAGTGATTTGAAATTAAAATGCTTTGGAAAAGGAGGTTTTTTGCATTTTCACTTGAACCCTTTTGAGAAACAGAATAGTGAAGTGAACATTTTGTAACAAAATGTGCAGCAGTGATTTACTTTTCTGTCATGGACTGGGAATTCACTGTGTTTTATTGCAGTGTACAACATTTCTCATCATCTGCTATTTATTTTACATTCAGCACTGTAAAACCAAAGAAGCACTGACTCACAAGCCAGCAGGTGGTTGTCCCTCTTCAGAGGCATTCCATGATTTTTTACCAAACCATTTAGCACATCTGTAGCCTTCACTAAATCATTTTTAAAAGTAATATCGGTAATAAGAGTCAGAGAGCCTTGAAAGGTATGTGTGGTATGTGTTCTGCAAACAGCCTCTCAACAAAAATCCCCAGAGCTAGGAACAACAGTAAAAATCATCTCAAAGGAGCAGCAGAGAGTGGAGAAAATGGATCTTGGTATAGAGGACATGCAATTTATGGAGGTCAATCTGCATCAGCGACATAACATTTCAGGGCTATTCAGCTATAAACATATTCTCATGAGTCGTGGAGGGTTTTAAGGAAGAGATCAAAAGATGAGCGCACAAAATGAGTGTGTATGAGTGCTTCTAGCCCAAACCCTAACAGATTGCTTTTCTACTCTGCCCACAGTGGGGTGTGTTGCAATCAGGGCAAAGGCAAACTGGAAAACAGGCTTTAGCACTTCAGAAGAACTAACTAAATCAGTACACTTGAGTCCCAGAAAATGCGTTTGCAACCCAGCAATTTTCAATAGTGTTAAGGAGACCAAGAAGCTCACTAGTGCCCATGCTCCTAAGTCACCTCGACAGGCCAAAAGTTGCTCCCAGTATTCCTGCTGGGCAAAGTCCTAATTATGCCAACATTTCAGGAAGACACAGGTCTAGACAGAGACAACTTGTTAAAATTAAATTAAATTCTTTTGGAGTGTGTGTGGCACAGGTTTACCCTTACGCACAAGGCTGCAGTACAACAAAATTCAGAATTGCTTAGATCAATAGGCAACTTCTTAGAGTATTTTCCTTGCTCGTGGGGACAAGAGATTAGATTTTCAGAACTTAAATGCCTAATTCTATTTGAATCCCACTTCTAAATCTATCTCAATCCCTTTGGTAACACTTTGGTTATTTGACAAGGGTAATCACTTGTCATGCCAGACTCTCCTGTGTGTTTTTCAGAAACCTTATTGCCTTCTGAAGCTGCATTTTCTGAACAGTTTCTAGCTTCTAAGAGTGCTGTTCTCCAATTGCTACCGTATAATGCTTCCAGTCATCTGGTCACCTCAGTCAGGATGCCTCATTTTCTTGTCCAGGAACTAATTCTCTCCTCAGATCCTTTCTTGGTTTAGTTCCTATTGGCATCAGGAAATTCCAGATTTTGAAAATATTAGATTCTACAGAAAAAAATAATCTGACTTCCTATAGTTTCAAATGTCGAAATTACTTTGATTTTTTTAGCATTTTATGGGTACTTTTTGCAGGGCTGCCTCTTAACTGCTAGTTCTGTGAGGTCCAAAAAACAAGACAGATACAACAAAGCAACTAAGTATTTTGATAGGCTGAACACTGAAATACCAGATCATCCTCATGAGCTGGAATGTGATGAATATGAGATAAGAGGAGTCCACAAAATAAAGCTGAAGACAAAATGTTGGAAAAAAAAGATAACAAGCATGAGAAAAATACATAGAAATACTGGAGGCATACTGAAAAAAAATGAGAAAGGGAAACAGAAAAAAACCAGAGAATCCAAGGAATTTTAAAGTAAAAGGAAAGTTCAACTGATTTTTAAATGAAGTTTAACCTCAAATGTTTCATGCCAATTAAGCAACGTGCTCCAAATTCACCGGTGACATGATTCCACAAGGTTAATTACAACAGATACATGTAAATCAGTTCCGTTAACTAAAATCAATGGATACAACAAAGGTAATTTTATAAGCCAAAACATAAATAGAATTTTTTTTTTATAATAACAAATAGTAACAGACTGTTCCTTAGGAGGGATACGTTGGTAAAAATAACAAAAATAAATAAATAAATAAACAAACAAACAAAAAAGCACAAAGCTTTAAACTACCTTGTAAATACATTTTTAGACAGAACAGAACTATGTGCTATGCAAGCAGAAGAGATCAGCATACCTTTCACCCAAGATGTTATGTTAGCATACAGGACATTCACCCTAGTTAGTGCAGACAGAATTCATGTCATGTCCTTTTCCTCCTTTCCTCCACTCATGCAGCAGTGGCCAAGAAGATACAGGAGAGCTCCATTTGTGTTTTGTTTTGGTTCATGATCATGACAATAAAAGAGTTCAGTTTCTGGCAACTGATTCTACTCTGCAAGCACGACAGTAAAAAAATATTTAAGGGAAGAAAGAAATGCTCTGAAGAGGCTCCTGGAGTACTACATTCATGGCAGAAATAAAAGACCTTTGAGATAAGAATTTCCTACTGTTGGTTTCAAGAGGAAACAGTATTATTGTAAACATTTCATTTTGACTGAAGAGATGATGTACTCAGGTAATTTCAGCTTTACCTACACCTGAGCAGCCAGTGTTAGCAGTGCTTTGATCCATTGCCCTTGTCCAATGATAGGACAAGGGGCAAGAGATGCAAGCTGGAGCATGGGAGGTTCCACAAAAACATTAGAAAAAACTTTTTCCCCGTGAAAGTGACAGAGCACTGGCACAGGCTGCCCAGGGAGGTTGTGGAGTCTCCTTCTCTGGAGACTTTCAAAACCCACCTGGATGCGTTCCTGTGGGACCTACTGTAGGTGTTCCTGCTCTGGCAGGGGGGCTGGACTAGATGATCTTTTGAGGTCCCTTCCAATCCCTAATATTCTGTGATTCTGTGGTTTTACTGTACAGGACCGTAATGGGTGTGTTAGCCTGTATCAGACATACTTTGTTATTAGGCTGATTTGGTCAGGTGAGGTTTTCAAAAGTAACTTCAGAACACATAAGTTGCTGAGCCTCATATTACGCATTCAGATACTATCTCGTTTAGTTGTCATACGTATTTGACGGAACACCGATCTTGCTGAGTGGCTCAGAATTCTCAGTGGCTCCCTTACACTCAAGAAGACTGGGACAATAATCAGTCATCTGGGACAATAGCTTGATAGTCTATTGAATTTAACGAATCAACTGGGCAGAAAAGAGAAAGAGAAAAGAAACTATTGATTTAGGATATGGTGGTTCAGCTTCTCACCTGGGATCCAGGAAATCACATTCTTTGTTGGGTTGCAGGCTTCATGTTTGGTGTTTTTAGTTTGGGTGAGTTTTTCCTGCATATGCAATTATTTATTTTAAAATATAATAGCCTCAGGAGAGAATAATGAGATCATTCATTCCCCCAGACTTGTTTTGCTTTTTCTTTTTTTTTTTAATGGGCTGTAGGAAGTCTGGATTTATATTTCTTCTCTAAGGTATGCCACTGGGACTTGAAGATAAGGCTCAGCTCTGTCCCAATGACTGCTGTATTGGATATCCATAGGTGTCATCACAGTCTTTGCTTGCTTCCCAGGAGAAAGAGCTGACCATAAGTACTTAATTCTAGAAAGTTCGTAGCTGACACTCTAATATCAGAGGGATTTCCAGTGGGAAATCACTGCCTTCTCATGTTCTGGAATATGATGTCTGACCACGTTCAACTCTCAGGGGCTAGGTCTCGTCTCTATTTTCAGCTTACCAAAACAACTAGCCTGCTCAGGCAACTGACTCCTGATTATCTATTCTTTTTAAGATTAGTTCTGGTCATTGTAGGCAGAAAATGCTTGTGGATTCACAGGAACGGGAAGGGTGCAATTATTTTTTGAAAGAATCTCTTGAAATTGTGGGCTTATGGCTCTGTTCTTACCTTTCTTAGACATCTGTCTGTTTTACAGAAATAAATATAGAGAACTTCTAAAGAGCTCTCATTCTGTTACTTCTGATTGACAATTTTTCCCTCAAAGCACAAGGCCATATTTTAGTGTATCAGTGAATTGTATTTTAACACTTGGCAGAACTCAATGATCTGTTGCAGAAGAGAGTTCTAACGTATCCCAAGAGCATGGCTGGGTGAGCATGGCCACCTCCCACAGTTGGAGTTTAAAGAACAAGCAGATAGAACCATTGTAACACTTCTACCACAACAATAATCTTAAAAGGAAATTGAGTTAGGTGCACAACACAGGTATTTAATCTCGATGTAATAAAGGCACAGATGTGTTTCAAGATTGACACTATCTGGCCAAAACGTGGATTTCTCTGAGTAGCGAACCTTTACCATGCATCTGCCCCTCAACTAGCCTCAGCAGAGAATGGCATTATGATCATCAAGAAGCATTTCTTCTGTTAATACATTCAGATTCAAATTCAAAGTTGCATCTTTTGTTGTCTTTGGTCAAAATAGCAAAAAAAAAAATACTGTTACTACTTTTATTTCAGTTAGGGTTAATAATATTATTCGGTACACTATTACTCTACTTTGCAGAGATTAAAGAAAAAAATTCATCATGCTAACAAGCATCTTATTCAGTAAGGAAATTTATCTCATTAGAACTGCATTTAAAGATTTAGTGAAGCTATTAGTGATTATTTTTCTGGCACTCATAAAAATATCTTTTTCTGTGAAAAAAAATCAACCAAAGTTATACAGTTTTAATTATCATCTCCTTCAACATAAGAGTACCAAAGGATGGAAATGTAACACTAAATGTAATAAAAAAGCAACAGTATTAAGATAATACTGCAGAAGAAATTGAATATTGTGAAGCATGGAATTACACACCAGAAATCTCATATAAATTTAAATGAAAAGCTCTAATGGGAGGCCTTTTAATCTAATGAAAACATATGAATTTACAAAGGACAATGTCTCTCATTTAAGCTATCAAATTTGATGAAATGCTATCAGAAAGGTTTAGGTCTAATTGTATTTTCAAAAAATAACAGTTGACAGAGAAATGTAATAATCTTGAAGAGAAACAACAGAAAAAAAATAATTAAACCAGGATGCTACAGCAGAGAAAATGAGACTGATATGCACCTTGTTTACGAGAACAGACACACATTCAGCAAGTAGATATTAAAATATCAAACTTGTTTTATCAGTATTTGTTCATCAGTATATCAAATATTTAAGTTACTCTTTCTTGAAATATTCTTTCTTCATAATTTGTCAAGTTTGACTATCTACAATTAATTCAACACACACTTACAAGCCAGTGTAACACTAAACAATGACTTCCCTCAGATACACTTCTTTCAGTGATAAATATTCATATTCGTTAATTAATATATTAGAAATCATTTGGTAAATGATCTGACATTATTTCTCTTAATAGCAATGATAAATGAAACACTTCATGCTTGTATAGTCTTATATATTTGAATCCTAACATTATTTCTTTAGGCTTTCTGGAAAGACTAAGAATCTATTTCTAATTTATTACTCTTTTCTAATCATACCTTAATAAAATGAATGCAATAAGGGATAATGCCTGATCATACGATAATGCTATTCATCATGTTTCTTAAATAAGTTTGTATTATTTGGTTTATTTATAATGAATAAAAACCGGAGAGGTGAACAGTTCTGTGTATATATTGCACCAATTATGTGAATGCCTTCCTTACTCTTAAAAATGTGAAATTATACTTTTTTTTACATAAAAGAAAAACAGTGCTCCCCTTTAGCATTATGCTGTACTCGTTAATCTGAGATTTTAGTACATATTGTTATACCAACTACACTATTTCCTAATATGGTTAAAAGTGTGTTGTTTGTTCCCAATCTGGTATTATTTTTAAAATGTGCGAAGAATGTTTGATTTTATAATCAAATTTGAAAAAGCACACACATTATCCACTTTTGTTCCGTAAACCATCCTAGAACTAATTTTTACTTCAAGCAGACTTCTGCTACAATTAGCTATATAAGTTTTAAATATCAAAGAATATTCTAGATTTATTCTGTTTGAATTATACGCTGTGGCATCTACATGATGACTTGAAGAAAGTTTTAAAGGACTTAGCTCATTGGAAGTCATTATGCTTTTCATGGGCAGTCAGAACAAATGTTACTAAAATGAATATCTCAGTGAGATTCAATTATTTATCACAGGTTTTTCTTATAATGATACCACTTTCCTTTTTTACATCCTGACAAAAATTCGTATGAAATAATAGTTATTCACAAGCTAATATTATCTGACTCCAACAAAGAAAAGATTTTCCTTTGCCTCACAGTTGTGGATTTCTTTTTTCTTTTGCTGTGCTTTCTAAAGAGAGATTCAGTTGTGTTGAAAGTGGTTATTTTTTTGAAAATTAGGTTTCCAGAAGAAGATAGTAGATGTCAGTAATTTGAAATTAACTCTTTCTTCCTAATGTCTATAGCTGGGCACACTAATCTCATGTCTACAAAATGAACATTAACTACAGGAAAACCATAACTCACAACCTCTGAGTATGCTATTATGAAACAAGGTACGTATGTAGGCTCCCAATGAGCTGTTGTCCAGGTCTAAAGTTGTCCAGGTCTAAAGTCACCGAAAATACTTCCCCAAAGTCACTCTACAAATTACTTGCTAACAACAACTAAGCTAAATTGTTTTTATAAGCAGTGTTCTAAAAGGATTTTACTACTTTTAAAAGCAAGATATGTTTTCTAATGTCCATTTTCAAGCACGAAAAATAATGCTTAAATATGTGCTATAAGCTTCCTTTGCATTCAATTACTCTTCATGTTATCTTACTAAATGTCAAGAAGATTTCTCAGACAATTCTGTTTGTCAGATCATGAAAGCAGCCCATTCTTTTTAGCAGACAACAACAGTCTGAACTCGAAAGCTCCAATCTGTACAACTCAGTGAGTTTTTAACAAGCCCAGGAAAACATTCAGACGTATGCAATTGTGCGAACAAAAGTTTGTGCCATCATTGTATCTAGATATAGAATTAGCAGAAGAAAATCCAAGTCTGGGAAAAGTTGCACATTTTTATGCTTAGTCTATTTCTTAGCATCCTTCTAGTATTCCTTTCAGATGCAAATTTCCACTCCTTATTGTTGTTCTCCATTCCTTTCATCAAACTGAGATCCTTAAGTTATTAACCCGCTTGTTATTGCTGTACACCTGTACACATCCTTCGGTGAGGTGACATGCTGTCTCCAGCTCTGGTGATGACCCTGACTGTCCCAGCTCAGCCCAGCCTAGCTGAATTTACTGTTTATTGTGAGGTACAACAGCTTTTTCCATCCCATGAGGCAATGTTCAAGCAACCCTCAGGAACATTCCGAGTGGTGTAAAGTGCCCTTTCCCAGAGGCAATGGAGATCTTCCTAGCCACCAGCAGGAGGAAGGACTTGAATGCTGTTAGGAAGACATAGGAATGCCCATGCAGTAAAACATAGAGCTGACACAAAGTAATATTAGGATTGTGTTAGACTCTGTTATAATCCAGAATCTGAATTAAAAATAAACCTTAAGGAAAAAGTCTACTCTGTGAGGAAAAGGAGATTTGAATCACAAAAACACAGAATCACAGAATGTTAGAGGTTGGAAGGGACCTCAAAGATCATCTAGTCCAGCCCCCCTGCCAGAGCAGGACCATCTACAGTAGAGCGCACAGGAACGCATCCAGGCGGGTTTTGAATGTCTCCAAAGAAGGAGATTCCACAACCTCCCTGGGCAGCCTGTTCCAGTGCTCTGTCACCCTCACTGTGAAAAAGTTTTTCCTCACATTTTTATGGAACCTCCTATGTTCCAGCTTCCACCCATTGCCCCTTGTCCTGTCAGTGGATGCCGCTGAAAAGAGCCTGGCTCCGTCCTCCTGACATTCCCCCTTGACATATTTATAAACATTAATGAGGTCACCCCTCAGCCTCCTCTTCTCCAAGCTAAAGAGACCCAGCTCCCTCAGCCTTTCCTCATAAGGGAGATGCTCCACTCCCTTTACCATCTTTGTGGTTCTGTGCTGGACTCCCTCAAGCAGCTCCCTGTCCTTCTTGAACTGAGGGGCCCAGAACTGGACACAATATTCCAGATGCGGCCTCACCAGGGCAGAGTAAGGGGGGAGGAGAACCTCTCTTGACCTACGAGCCACATCCCTTCTAATACACCCCAGGATGCCATTGGCCTTCTTGACCACGAGGGCACATTGCTGGCTCATGGTCATCTTGCTGTTCACCAGAACCCCCAGGTCCCTTTCCCCTGCGCTGCTCTCCAGCAGGGAAGTCCCCAACCTATATTGGCACATGGGGTTATTCTTTCCCAAGTGCAAAACTCTACACTTGCTCTCGTTGAACCGCATAAGATTTCGCTCTGCCCAGCCCTCCAGCCTGTCCAGGTCTCTCTGAATGGCTGCACAGCCTTCTGGTGTGTCAACCACTCCTCCCAATTTCGTATCATCAGCAAACTTGCTGACAACATTCTCTAATCCCTCGTCCAGGTCATTGATGAATACATTAAACAGCACTGGCCCGAGCACTGACCCCTGAGGGACCCCACTAGACGCAGGCCTCCAGCCAGACTCAGCCCCATTGACCACAACCCTCTGGCTTCTTCCCTTCAACCAGTTCTCGACCCACCTCACTACTTAGTCATCCAGACCACACTTCCTCCGTTTACCTATGAGGATGCTGTGGGAGACGGTGTCAAAGGCCTTGCTGATGTCCAGGTAGACCACGTCCACTGCATGGCCACCATCCATCCACCTGGTTATGTCTTCATAAAAGGCTATCAGGTTGGTCAAACATGACTTCCCCTTGGCAAAGACATGCTGACTGCTCCTAATAACCTTCTTATCCTTGATAAACCTAGAGACAGCGTCAAGGATAAGATGTTCCATCACCTTTCCAGGGATGGAGGTGAGGCTGACCAGTCTGTAGTTACTCGGGTCATCCTTCCTTCCCTTCTTATAGACTGGAGTGACATTCACTTTCCTCCAGTCTTCAGGCACCTCACCTGTTACCCACGACTTACCAAAGATGATGGAGAGTGGCCTACCAATGACTCCCGCCAGCTCCCTCAGCACCAGTGGGTGCATCCCATCAGGACCCATGGATTTATGAATGTTTAAGTGTTCAAATTGATCCTTAACCCACTCCTCATCAATCAGGGCAAACTCCTCCTTTATCTTGACTTCCTCTGGGGCCTCAGGGGACTGAGGCTCCTGAGGATGGTCTCCCACAGTGTAAACAGAGGCAAAGAAGGCATTCAGCAACTCTGCCTTCTTTCTGTCCTCTGTCTCCAGGGCATCCACCTCATTCAACAGAGGGCCTACATTGCCTCTAGTGTTCGTTTTGTCAGCAATGTATTTGAAGAAGCCCTTTCTGTTGTCCTCCCTTGCAAGTTTGAATTCCAAGGAGGCCTTAGCTTTTCTAATTGCCTCCCTACACTCCCTGACAGCTGTCCTGTACTCCACCCAAGTGGCCAGTCCTTCCTTCCACAATTTATACACCCTCCTCTTCCACCTGAGTCTGCCCAGCAGATCCCTGGTTAACCAAGCAGGTCTCCTGGATCTCTTTCTTGATTTCCTACTTGATTTTCCTATTTGGAATAGGTGACTTTTTTACAACTTATTTTTTAATTTTTATTGTGAACAGATTGGACTTTTCTAATTAGACATCTCATGGTAGTTTGGGTTGTAACAAAATCTCTACACAAACAAGGTTCTTTTACTTTCATGAATGCTGCAGGAGTAAAGCTGAGGCCATGACACGTTCAGCCAGTATAGGTTCCTTACACCAACCACAACTTCCCCTGTCCTCTGCCATACCTATCTCAAGGTTTTAAGAACAAATATTCTTCCATAAATCTTTCCCCACATAAATCACCATCTAACATACTATTAAATGAAACTTGTAGGGGAGGCACACACATACACAGAGAAAAGCCTGACAGCCAGATATCTCTATAGTTTAGAGTCTAATTCAAGGTTGATGTGAGTCTATACACATTTAACTCCAGAGTTAAGTTTAAAGTCCATGACCACCATATACTTAGAGGTATAGACATAGTCATTAAATCTCAGAGATCAGACCAGAGTTTTTTGGACAATTAGACAATTACAACTGAGCAGTCTAAATTTATTTTTTTTTTCTTTTAAACAAGGAAATGTGATTAGCTTGGTTTCAAAGAAGATTCCTTTTTTTTTTTAACATTTTTTAAAAAATCAATTTTCAGTATTTCATTCGAAAAAATTAAACCAAATATTTGGCATTTTTTGTGAAATGTAATTTTAGATTCTGCTTTGCCTTCAGGAAGAACCTTTGTCTTCCAATGGTTTGTGTTGAACCTGCAGAGATTAGTCACCAGAGACAATAAGTAGGCTTTATGTTTACACCGGTCAAACTGTTCCATCATAACTCAAATGTAAAGAGATCTGAAGTATAAATTCAAATATTGGTATCTGTAGCGGTTGTCTTGATTTATTTTTCTAACCTAAAATATTAAGTATTGTTATTGTTTGGACCCCAGTCATGAGTGACAAACAATAAAAATATTAACATATTAAAATATATTTTCATAATAGTATTGTACATGTACTTTGGGAAGGAAAAAAGAATTTTAACAAGTTTTTCTTGTGTTGTGAATATTTTGTGACTTTTCTACTTCCTTCGTTGAAGTAATTTAAAGTGAAATTTTGGCTTCATCAAGATTGGGTTTACTGAGTATGTTGAATAAAAAAAAAAAAAAATCCAAAAAATTCTACTTTTAGATAATTTCCACTTCTGTTATTTCATTCCCTACATAAGATTGGGACATTTTATGAACAGTGACAGCACTGCAGCAGTAACAACTACACCTCAGCAACCTCCACGAAAGAAACCCTGGTGTTGAAAATTAATTTCTTACAAGGTGACAACTCCATTTTCTTTTCACTTCAGCAGATGAAAAGCTTACTGCTTGGTTTGGGGTGCATGTAACGGGTAGTGCGATTAATATTCTATCACAATTGCATTCCTCGTTCTCTGTACTAATGATAGAGCAAAAAGAAGCCAATATGGTAGTCCTTAAGAAACATTGAGGTTAGATAGATGTGAAAAAGATAATAAATAATTATCTGACCAGTTTTTGCTATTAGTTGATCCAGCCTTGTTCCATAGAATGTGTTTTGTAGAGCTAATGTGTGAAAGAATGGGGCTATCGCAATTGCTCTTTGAGGTTATGCATAGCTAGGTATGAAAGATCCATTCATATTTGATATTTTCTTCCAAGTTATTTGCTCTGGTGGGCTGACAGATGCCTACCCAGATACTCTCTTATGACCCTTCGTAACAGTACAGGGGAGAAAGTAAGATGAAAATGCTCATGGATCTAGATAAGGACAGGGAGATCACAGAATCACAGAATCACAGAATGATAAAGGTTGGAAGGGACCTTAAAGATCATCTAGTCCAACCCCCCTGCCAGAGCAGGATCACCTACAGTAGAGCGCACAGGAACGTGTCCAGGCAGGTTTTGAATGTCTCAAGAGAAGGAGATTCCACAACCTCCCTGGGCAGTCTGTTCCAGTGCTCCATCACCCTCACAGTAAAAAAGTTTTTCCTCATATTTTTATGGAACCTCTTATGTTCCAGCTTCCACCCATTGCCCCTTGTCCTGTCAGTGGACGCCGCTGAAAAGAGCCTGGCTCCATCCTCCTGACATTCCCCCTTGACGTATTTATAAACATTGATGAGGTCACCCCTCAGCCTCCTCTTCTCCAGGCTAAAGAGATCCAGCTCCTTCAGCCTTTCCGCATAAGGGAGATGCTCCACTCCCTTCACCATCTTTGTGGCTCTACGCTGGACTCTCTCAAGCAGCTCCCCATCCTTCTTGAACTGAGGGGCCCAGAACTGGACACAATATTCCAGATGTGGCCTCACCAGGGCAGAGTAGAGGGGCAGGAGGACCTCTCTCGACCTACTTGCTACTCCCCTTCTAATACACCCCAGGATGCCATTGGCCTTCTTGGCCACGAGGGCACATTGCTGGCTCATGGTCATCCTGCTGTCCACTAGAACCCCCAGGTCCCTTTCCCCTGCGCTGCTCTCCAGCAGGGAAGTCCCCAACCTATATTGGCACATGGGGTTATTTTTTCCCAAGTGCAAAACTCTACACTTGCCCTTATTAAACTTCATAAGATTTCTCCCCGCCCAGCCCTCCAGCCTGTCTAGGTCTCTCTGAATGGCTGCACAGCCTTCTGGTGTGTCAACCACTCCTCCCAATTTCGTATCATCAGCAAACTTGCTGACAACATTCTCTAATCCCTCATCCAGATCATTAATGAATATATTAAACAGCACCGGCCCAAGCACTGACCCCTGAGGGACCCCACTAGACACAGGCATCCAGCCAGACTCAGCCCCATTGACCACAACCCTCTGGTTTCTTCCCTTCAACCAGTTCTCGACCCACCTCAATCAGTGAGATCACTCACTGATTACTCTCACAGGCAAAACAGACTTGACTTTGGGAAAATTAATCTATTTCCAATTAAAATATAGAAGGATGGTGAAAAACAAACACAAAACCCCCCACATTTTCCCTTTACACTCTTTCTTCCAGGTCCCACTTCATTCCATCACCCCCTGTTTCTCTAACTCCTCTGAACAGGGTAGTGGGATGGGGCATGGAGAGTCATGGACAACCCATAACAGCTCCTCTCTCTCTCTTCTTCCTTCTCATACGTTTCTCTCCTCCTGCAGAGGAGAGTTACATGGGTTGCATTGTCCATGGGTTGCAGCTCTGTCAGGATATATCCACCTGCTCGGGTGTGGAGTCCCCCAGAGGCAGCAGTGTGGATATCTGCCTCACCGTGATCCTCCATGGGCTGCAGAGGGACAACCTGCCTCACCACAGTCTTCACCATGGGCTAGAAGGGAATCTCTTCTCCAAAGGTTGGGGTACTTCCTCCCCCTCCTTCCCTCACCTTGGGAACAGCCTGCAGGGCTGTCCTCGTTCCTCACTGCCTCTGCAGCATTTCTAATCTTTATTAAATACGTTTTCCCAAAGGTGCCACCACTTTGTCTGAGGGTCTCAGCAGGGGTCAGTTGGAGTTGGCTGAAAGTGGCTGTGTCCAGGATGGGATAGCCTCGACTTCTCCTCACAGAGGCCACTCCTGTAGCCACCCTACTGCCAGTGCCTGGGCACCTGCACCCGGTGCAACCGATGCCTTACAAGACTGCAAAAATCGTCATCTCCTTGGTGTTGTATCACGACTCTATTAACTCCTATGACAAAACCTTGGTACTGTTTTCACCTGTAGCATTTGGTTTTGCTTAGCAAATGAAAACTTATTTACTGTCTTTAAATTTCCCTTACAACGGGGAAACTTATAAACTTCTTTCTTTATAAACTTTCCTTCTCTGTTCTTCCAATACTCCCATTGTTATTGTATTTGTAACTATGACTGAAAGAATTGAAATCCTTAAACTTGCAATCAGATATATCACTATTTGTTCTTACTATCTTTTTTTTTATGCAGTTCTCAGCCAACAAACTACTTCTATCAATCTGAATTTAAGTAAGATTTAATTAAATTTTGATTCTAATACTTTATTAAAATCCTATTACGTCACAACTAAACTTTCATCTTCATCTTCTGGGCAATTTTGTCCACAATATTTTGTTTTCTAGCAAAGCACATATTTTGTATTTCAAGGATGCTCATTACTCTAGAATTCAGTCAGCTTTTTTAGTTTTGAGGTTCCACATTTTAGCAGAGGTTTCCTTCTAAGAAACAGCAATTCCAAAGTAACTGATGGTTGCACTGGAAACCTTACAGACCAAAACTAGTAATATCTGAGGAGAAGGGTAGTGAGCACAGACAAGAGAAAAAGGACAGATGGAAGTTGTGGTTTAAGCCGAGTGACCGGCCGGGAGAGACAAAGAACCACGTGGTCGCTCTCTCACTCGCTCACCCCTGCCGGTAGTGAAGGGAAGAGCCCGGAGAGAGCAGGAGGCGGAGGCTCGTGAGGTTGAGATAAAAACAGTTTGTTTTAATGGTGAACATAAATGGTAACGATAACAATAACAGTGAAGTGATAGTAGCGCTTAACCAGATATAACGCGAGTAACACGTAACGCGGATCTCACCACCCGGACCCAGCGACGCCCGGAAAGGGAGAGCGCCCCAACCCCGACCAGCCCCCTATATATATACCCCAAGCATGACGTCACGATGGTATCAAATATCCCTTTGGCTAGTGACTAGTTTGGTTCGGCTATTTTTCCC
Source organism: Trogon surrucura (assembly GCA_020746105.1). Classification (NCBI taxonomy): domain Eukaryota; kingdom Metazoa; phylum Chordata; class Aves; order Trogoniformes; family Trogonidae; genus Trogon; species Trogon surrucura. The sequence continues at coordinate 39,244,969 of CM036617.1, forward strand.
GACTAGCCCTTTTACTGAGAATTAACCCTATCCTAGCTGAACCCAGTACAGAAGTAAAAATCACCAAGATCTAAATGAAGAAGAAAATTGCTGAACACTTGCCTGACTGAACTAAAGAATAGATCACCAGTGACTTTAGTCAAAGAAATGAATGAGGATAGAATTCATTTGGAAAAAATGAAGAAAAAGGTGCACAAGTCCATGGGACTTGCTGAGATACATCCACGGGTCCTGAAGAAACTGGCAGCTGAAGTTGCTAGGCCACTAGCCAACATATTTGAGAGGTCCTGGCAGTCTGGTGAGGTTCCCGCAGGTTGGAAAAGGGGGAACATAACCCCATCTTTAAAAAAGGAACCAAAGACAACCCGGGGAACTACAGACCAGTCAACCTTACCTCTGTGCCAGGTAAAATCATGGAACAGATTCTCCTGATAACTGTACTGAGGCACATAAAAGATAATCAAGTGATTGGTGACAGCCAACATGGCTTCACCAGGGGCAAGTCATGCCCGACTAATTTAGTGGCCTTCTATGACAAAGCTACAGCACTGGTTGACATGGGAAAAGCAACAGATGTCATTTTCCTGGACTTGTGCAAGGCGTTTGACACTGTCCCGCATGACATCCTTGTCTCTAAAATAGAGAGACACGGATTTGAGAAGTGGACCACTCGGTGGATAAAGAACTGGCTGGATGGTCGCACTCAAAGAATTGTGATCAATGGCTCAACGTCTGCATGGAGACCAGTGAAAAGTGGGTCTGTTCTGGGTCCAGTGCTGTTCAACATCTTTGTCAGCGACATGGACGACGGCATCGAGTACACCCTCAGCAAGTTTGCCAATGACACCAAGCTGTGTGGTGCCGTAGACTCACTTGAGGGAAGAGATGCCGTCCACAGGGACCTTGACAGGTTTGAGAAATGGGCCAGTGCAAACTGCACGAGCTTCAACAAGTCAAAATGCAAGGTCCTTCACCTGGGCCGGGCCAATCCTAGGCACAAATACAAACTACTCACAGAGTGGGTTGAGAGTAGCCCTGAAGAGAATGATTTGGGGGTGTTGATAGATGAGAAGCTCAACATGAGTCGGCAGTGTGCTCATGCAGCCCAGAAGGCCAACTTCATCCTGGGATGTGTCAGGAGAAGCTTAGCCAACAGGTCAAGAGCGGTGATTCTTCCCTTTTACTCTGCTCTTGTGAGATCCCACCTCAAATACTGCATCCAGTTCTGGTGCCCCCACCATAAGAGGGTCATAGAACTGTTGGAGTGCATTCAGAGGAGGGCCACAAAGATGATCCAGGGGCTGGAGCACCTCTGTTACAAGGACAGGCTGAGGGAGCTGGGATTGTTCAGTCTTGAAAAGAGAAGACTTCAGGGGGACCTAATAGCTGCTTTCCAATACCTGAAGGGAACCTACAGGAAGGCTGGGGAGGGACTTTTTACAAGAGCGTTAACTGATAGGACAAGGGGAAATGGGTTTAAGTTGAAGGAGAATAGATTTAGATTGGATCTTAGGAAGAAATTCTTCAGTACGAGGGTGGCAAGACTTTGGAATAAATTGCCCTGAGAAGTTGTGGCTGCCCCTTCCCTGGAGATGTTCAAGGCCAGGTTGGACAGAGCCTTGAGTAGCCTGATCTAGTTGAGAGGCGTCCCTGCCTGTGACAGGGAGGTTGGATTAGATGATCTCTAAGGTCCCTTCCGACCTAGATCATTCTGTGATTCTGTGAAAAAAGTTGAAGGAGAAGGCTAGGTTGTTCATGCTCCGTATAAAACTAATTTCCCAGGATATCATCTGTTGGAAAATAAAGTAGTATAAAATAAAATACAATAAAATAATAAAAAATAACATAAATTAAAATAAAATAATATAATAAAATAACATAAATAAAATAATAAAATTCAATACAATAAAATAAAATACTTTTTACATTATACATATGCCTTAGGACTGTTAAAGCAAAGCAGATGACAGAAATCCATGAGGCTGTATTTGATAATGTTTAATAACATAAATCAGGTCTGGTGGTTGTATTGTCTTTTGCTTAAATAACTCTACAGTGAATGTTCTTACATGGTTTGAAAGAAATGAATGACGGTGACCACTGATAGAAAAATTGATTGAGAACAGTACATCTGCTAGTCACTCATTGGACCTCTCAGAGGACCTAATCTAGGAAAATGTGTCATGGGTGTTCAGGCAGGGTTTTCAGAGACAGATTTAAGGAGTACAACACACAGGAGACACTTTACCTTTAATGAACACACACATCATTAACAACCTGTCATGTAACAGATGTAGAGCACACAACAAATACTTAGAGACACTATTCCAAGGAGAACAAGTCACCATATTTTTTGTCCTTTTGATATACAGCTGTAATTAGAAACCCTACATTCATTTTATGTGACACATGCTATATTATGATTATACCTGTTCTAGGAGCAGTAATCAAACTTTTGTAGGTATCATTCTGTGTCTTTTAGTGTTTTACACTTAAAAATTATGAAAACAGGTTTTCTTAGATATGAAACAAAGGTATGAGTTAAAGGTGACCTGCTTTTTTGTTTTTAAGCAACTAAATATGGGGTTTTTTTTATGTGCTGAATATCCCCAATAGCAAGGGCAATGGGAACAAGCTTCACATAAATTATTTAATTTCACATCTATGCAACACGGGTCCCTTGAAATCCAGAATACTGCATTCATTGCCTGATGCATCAACTTTCCTGTACTCTGCAGTCTGACATCACACCTACAAAGGAACAATAAAAAAATTGGGTAAGTAAAGGAATTTTATAGTGCTCAAATTTAAGAGTCCCTTGAGTACTTCAGGGACCAGAATGTATGCTTTGCTGGTTAGAACAATAAGCTATGTGGTCAGGATTTTATGTACTTATGCAATGCATCAAGTTTAAAAAGACTGTAGAATTCAACATTACTAAGTTTAGAAAGTTTCCTGCCTCTCTCATGTATTCAGGTGCTGAGTCTCATTTCCTTGTGGTTGTAACTAGGTTATCACTTCATGCAGACAGAACCTTCATGTCTAGTTGCTAATTATTCTTTATTACAGTTCATATTATTTCTAATATATATGAGCAATTTTCAGGAGTTATAATCACTTTTATTACACTACTATTACCATTTCATATACCCAGTGGTCTTTTACAGCTGCAGAAGGAGAAGAAAAAAGAATTTAAAAGTCATGAGAAATATCTGAACGGTTGTGTCTTGAAAGAAAAGATTGCAGAAAAATTTGTCACAACACAAGAATTTTTTTGTGTCTTAGTGGAAGTACAGTCCAGACGTGCTAACTCACCCTGGATAGAGCGTCTGGCATTTAAATTCTACAGCTTAAGGACATAATTGGTTTAAGCTCCTGAAAACTTTCGGGCAGTAACAGTTTGAAGCTCTTTATGCAAGATACAGCAATTCAATTTTCATATAATTTGGCACTTTGTCTCATTAACCTTCCATCACTATGAAGTTTACAGCAGTTGACAAAGTTGCCTCATACACAAAAAGCATGAAATGTATATAACATACATAACACCATTCATAAAAATGTTGTAATAAACTAGTATTCAAGCAGTTACATCAGGACTTTACTATCTTTCTTACTAAACTACAGTACACCCATTGTCATTGTACCATAGTTGAAATTACTCAGATATTATATTCATCAAACAGTTAGTACTCCACATTTTGTGTGATTTACTTTGCTAAGAAACACTTCTGACAAAGACGGACAAAATCTGTAAATCTAAGAGGGAGAAATTACCAGTGCTGTGATTTCACAGTAACAAAGTAATCTAAAACTGTATGCAAAGGTAATCCAGTAGTCTCCAAGCTCCTCCACTTTAGGGATCACACTCTTTCTTCTATTGGCAAAATCTATGTTCACAATCACTTAGCTGTTAAGAGAGGGATCTGTGCCCTGGTCTTCTAAGAACTACTTACACACGTTATGGATAAAATATATTTTAGGTTCCCAAAGGAAGTGTTGAACACTGGTACATAAACTCTTCTTATATACTGAGATGCTACCTTTTAGTACCTATATTTTTTATAAAACATTGTATAATCATTCATGGTCTTCCTTAATCTTAATTTAGTAAGATAAATAATATCAGGAGTTTTTCCCTTTGCAGTGGTCTTCCACTGTGTTTAGTCAGTCCTGGGGTACTTCTCTCAATCCCCTCCCGTTTATCTTCATGGCATTTTTTGAGAAGACATTTGAGAATTGTCTGTTTTAGCAATAAGAACTTCCAGTGATATTTTAAAAGTGGTGGTCTGAGGCTTTTACTTTATACCATGGAGAATGAAGTCCCCTAGATTACTGAAGATCACTTCAGGTCTTTAAATTCTTCCTGAGTTTTATAGGTAGTTATGGAGATAGTCATCTAGTTTACAGTGTGATTTGGTGATCTAGTATCTGTAAATTTGCACTGTCTGCATTTCTGGTGAGCAGTATATATCTGTCTATGTTGTTCTTTCCCAAGTTTAATCATATAAACACTGATTATCATCATTTTTCTTTTTTTTTTTCAAAATTTTCCTTAACTCAAAAAAATATAGAATTGGGGTTTTTTTTAAGGGGAAAAAAAAAAAAAAGTGCCACTCCCCTTACTTTGCCTACATGATCCTTCCCAAAATAAGGATAAATGCTGATTTTAACATTCCAGTCATGTGAATCATTCCCTTAGGTTTCTGTTATACCAAACAGGTTGTGTTTATGCTCATAAATAAGCAATTCCAATTCTGCCTGTTTATTACTCAAGCTCCTATCATTGGTGTAGAGGCAATTAAAGATTAAAGAATTTCTTCTCTCTTCGTCCTTTGGTGTCTTGATTAATTTTGTTCTCAGCATCACAATTCTGTGCCAAAAGTTCATTTGTTTCCTCTCTTCACCCTTCTGTTTTATTTGGTGTTGTCCTAACTACTGCAGTATATTTCTTCAGTAATTCTCTCAGTGATCTTTTTTAAGGAACATTAGAACATTTTAAGGACTTCCTGATGCCTACATTGAAATTAATTCTCAGGACTGATTGCCATTTTATTAACACAGTAACACCTTAATAGAAATGTACAGTTAGTTGGTAACTTAGTAGACTACGCTTCTGTATTTTAATTTTGAAGGAAGCAAATAATCTTTTGTTTGATTGTCCATATTGTGCCACATTTTCTATATTTCTCATCAAAATAAGTTCTGGTATTGCTAAATATCTTGTAATAGCTAACAATACACTTGAATTTGTATTATGTATTAAATTTCAACTAGGGTGCCACCAGACCATGCTAAGACAGACTGAATCAGATGTCACTTCGTATCACTAAAGATCATGCTTAAATTCCGAGTATAGAAAGCAAAATAAATTGTGATATGGTGGTACAATTTCCTTTCACCAAGTTGAGGCTACAAAAGTTGCACAATTCACAAAATCAATTTTGTTCATAGGCAATCATTTTTAAGTATGCAATTTCTTAAGAAAGCTTTATAAATAATTCAGCTTGGGACTTTAAGTAATACTTAAATGACCAAAAAGATGGTTCTGCTTAAATAATGCTGTGATTTTACCAATGACTGTTTTATCACCATGAAAATTTTAGAAATTGAGAACTTCCTAAGACATCTAAACAAACTTGGGACAAACACATACTGGTCACTATATTTTTCTGTAGGCAAACTTTATTGCTTTAGTCATGCATGCAGGGTTTACAACGTATCTCTTGGGAGACTTAATAATGTCTTATTAAACCTCAGTTAGGTATTTCACAGTTCACAGATATACTTCAGATCGACACTTACGTCCGGATTCAACTTCTTTAAAAATCAATAAAATGCCTTCTATTGCTAATGCTTGGAGGAGGAAGAGGTGCCCTTTAATGAGACTCTTGGGGCCCTCTGACAGGATGCTGTCATTTAAATTTTGCATCTATCATAATTACGGGGTATAATACTTGCTCCATGGAAGTCAGTGAAAATTTTTGCTCCTGACTTTGCACATGATCCGGGTCTTAAAAGTTGTGATTCAGTTGTCCAACTAGAGGTAAACAACATAACTTTTTTTGTATGCTTTCGTATTACACTTGATCATTTCCAGAAGAAGAGTGACTTGATGATCTTCAAGACCTCTTCCAACCAAAACTCTTCTATGGTTCTTTGATTCTACGACTCTAAGAGTGCTGATCCCCAATGGGTCCTGTCTCATATCTGTCAGTCCCACATGAATATATGAAATACAGAACACCTGCAATAGCACTAGATGTATACACTTAGAACACTAAATTTTAAACAAAGAAATTTTTAATTTTGGAGTGATATATAAGTTGTGAGAAAAATTAAAAATAACCCAATTCATTATATATGTATTTGCATTTTCAATAGAACATCAGTATGAACCTGTCACATAGCCAAACCTGCCTTTAAGTAGAAATGTCTTAGGGAAAAAAAAAAAGATAGAATTTAAGATGTGAAGGAGGAGATTTTATCGAGTCTAAATTGATTTGATTTTATTTTCCGTGGGAGTTAACGCATACTATTTTTCCTAACCTTGATTACCCAATAAAATGTTTTAATTTATATCTACTTGTCTTTAAATCATCTTAGTCTATCTTCCTGCCTTCTCTTCATAATCTCTGTTTTCTCATTATAAGAAACTGCCCTTAAAGTTATTGCTCTACTAATCTGATCTTTTTTTTATATATTATTATGCAACTCGATTTCAATTTCAGTAATTTTAGTCATGTGTACAGATGTCTTTGGATACAGATGCAACTTACAAAATCTTCATTTAGAGTGAAACAATTTTATGCCTTCATGACACACCATTGGATATCTCTACTCAAACTACCACCAGGTGAGCTGTGTATATATGAAGAACAACAAAGCAGCATGCAGACATGACAGGCAGTTCCAGTCCTCGGAACTACATAGAGACATTACCATAGTGCTGGGGCTCTTTTTTCTACTCTTGTCCCATACCCCTTCCAATTATTGTAATTTTACTTAATTTTCCACTGGAGTTCTGAAACATCTGAGACACTTTCTTTCAGACAAGCCTGTACTTCCAAAGGCATTTGGCAGAATGTAACCAGCTTTTCACAGAAGCGTAGTTTCCCACTATAAATACTACCTGACTGTCCTAACACTCTAGTCTCTAAAAGGCCAGAAGGGTAGGGAAAAGAACCACAGTTCTTTTTTTTAAAAAAAAAGAAGAAAACATCAACATTTCTGACTCATGAGATAGCATGCTCCACTGATAACTAGTTTCCTTCAAATGAAACAGAGTGAAAATCAGCTCTAGAAAACAGTACATAACTGTGTCTATACATGACCTAAGTGTCTAAGTTCGCAGCATAACTCACAGAGACCTACTTAACACCAACAGTGGAGTCCAGAGAAGTAGTAGGTTCAAAGCTAGATGCCTACTTCAGCATGCTAAGACTTGATCTCCTCTGACTGTGTTGATCCATTTTCATAATAGGAGATGAACACCCAACTAACACGCAGCCAGAACGTTCTTAAATATAGCCCAGAACAGAGTCCTCATTTAAGCTGCCAGCACACAGGTTAATTAGTAACACTGAGACAACCTGAGTATCTGAGCCATTCATACAACGGTGGCAAACACAACACTCAAAGTCTCCATCTGCTGAAGGGCAGGTGGAGCACCATGAGATATCTCCGGTGTCACTAGACAGCTGAGTTTGGACTAGTGAATTGGGCCTATAGTGTCTTGCTAAACATTTTTGACTAAAAGTATTTCCAGACATTTAGAGGCAGAGCAGAATGCAGGTTAGTCTAGATTTTAGTTCCATTAGTATTATTGTTAGCATACAAAAAAATATTCATTTCGTGTCAATCCAATTGGACCCCAATATATTGCAAAAGCACACTATTGACAATCAATATTCACAGGAGTTACAACGAAGTTTTAAAAGAAGTGGAATGCCTGCTAACGGGTTTAGTGAGGATTTTATTTACAGGGAAGAAGATTTCCAAGGCACAGCAAAGTTTTTTTCTTTAGATAGAAATACATTCTTTTAGTCTGTAAAAATTCTTGCACTTGTGAAGATTCACTTTGAGCATGAAGAATTTATCAATAAGAGGCTGGTAATCTTACTAAATGAGAGCACTCACAAGCATCTTGGAATGTATTATTAGCAGAATGACACAGAATCACAGAATGTTAGGGATTGGAAGAGACCTCGAAATATCATCAAGTCCAATCCCCCTGCCGGAGCAGGATCACCTAGAGTAGGTCACACAGGAACGTGTTCAGACAGGTTTTGAATGTCTCCAAAGAAGGAGACTCCACAACTTCTCTGGGCAGACTATTCCAGTGCTCTGTCACCCTCACAGGGAAAAAGATTTCCTAATATTTTTGTGGAACCTCCTATGCTCCAGTTTGCACCAATTGCCACTTGTTCTATCATTGGACATCACCAAGAAGATCCTGGCTCCATCTTGCTGACACTCATCCTTCACATATCTATAAACATTCACCAGGTCACCCCTCAGACTCCTCCAAGCTAAAGAGACCCAGCTCCTTCAGCCCTTCCTCGTAAGGCAGATGTTCCACTCCCTTCATCATCTTTGTGGCTCCGCACTGGGCTCTCTCAAGCAGTTCCCTGTCCTTCTTGAACTGAAGGGCACAGAACTGGACACAATATTCCAGATGTGCCCTCACTAGGGCAGAGTAGAGGGGGACGAGAACCTCTCTTGACCTACGAGCTACATCCCTTCTAATACACCCCAGGATGCCATTGGCCTTCTTGGCCATGAGGGCACATTGCTGGTTGGTGGTCATCCTGCTGTCCCAACAGAACCCCCAGGTCCCTTTCCCCTGTGCTGCTCTCCAGCAGGGCAGTCCCCAACTCTAGAAGGGTCCCTTCGGAGAGCTGGCCAAGTAACGACCATGACACCAATATGGCTACAAGTCGTCCTCCCTTTATTGCTCCAGACAGCTCAATATGTACAGTTAAGCAGCTTCCACATTCCTGCCCCTTAACAGAGTTGGTCAGTTACAGGTTTACACGCGCCAGCGTTTTATTGGGTAGTGCCATTCAACTATGCAGGTGGCTCTCGCCCCCCCTTCTCCCCCCAGGGCCAGCACCTCCAGTCAAGCATCTCGCAAAGCTCTCATAAACCAGATAAAACCTCCTCCTCTCCGTGCCCCAAGGCAGCTTCAAGGACAGAGCCTTTGTTTAGGCCTAAGCTGGGTTGTCCACACCTTTAAAGGGATACCGTGCCCCTGCTCCACAAGAAATTCCCCTACACCCAACCTACTGGCACATGGGGTTATTCTTTCCCAGGTGCAAAACTCTACACGTACCCCTTGTTGAACTGCATATGATTTCTCCCCCCCCAGACTTCTAGCCTGTCCAGGTCTCTCTGAATGGCAGCACAGCCTTCTGGTGTGTCAACCACTCCTCCCGGTTTTGTGTCATCAGCAAACTTTCTGACATTGCACTCTACTGGAGGCAGAATAAGGAATTAAAAATAAATAATAGCTGATTATATTTTAGATGAATCTACTTGTATTCACCACTGTCTTGCAATATTACAGCAATGGTGGTGAACTGATGATACGTGTGATGCAGAGTTTTGGGGGATTTGTCTTTTTAGTTCAACTGATAGTGTCAGATAAGTTTTCTACATTGCACAAAGAAGGAACACTCATTTTTCAGGGGGACTGTAGGTTCCTAAGAAAAATCCTAATATTTTTGAAGAGACTTTTGAAGGACAAGAGAAGAAATGTGCAGAAAAAAAAAATAGAATTATCTGTTCTTTGTCTCACATTGTTGTTTCATGAGTAAGTCTTGTAGAGAAAGAAGAAAGTCACTTTGCAGTCCTCTTGGAGTACAGCAATCGTGTATGAATCCATAATGTCCTCTCAACCATGCATCACTGGGGAGACAAAAATCAAAGTAAGCTTTCTCTTCTAGCCCTGCAGTGTGATTGCTTTCTCTTTTTGCTGATTATATGTTCTCTTTATTTTTGAAATAATATTTAAAACTTTAGCTATTTGATTTAAAACATGTTGTTTGTCTTAAACAACATATACAAAAACGGCCATCCACCCCCCAAGTCAAACTCCCAGCAAACAAACAAAATCAGCAGTAGCTACCATGAATTAGGAGAATGTTTTACATTTCCTTCAGCATAAAACTGGGAAAAATAAATCCCATCTGTAAGTAAATGAAGTGGATCTCAGCGTAACCAATCTGCGAGCTGAAAATTACTTTAATTCCCATGGTAAGAAGGTTAAGAGATTCATAGATTAGAGGGCCAGACGGGACTGTTGTGATCAAATTTATAAACTTACGCAGAGATTTTCAAAGGCACAGAAGCGATTTGAGTACCTAATTCCCTCTGACTTACAAAAAAAAAAGTTAGACTTTAATTGTAACTTCATTTAAAAACTCCACTTTCAAAAAATAGTAATTTGACCAATACCCTGAATCTTAAATCATGATGAGTAACAGTCAGTGTCACTGAGGATTCAGTTATCAGCATCTCAGCACAGTCAAATATAAACAAAGCGTAGAATCCTCAGTGCCCAATATTTTCCCTCTGACATAATCTCCAGAGGAGCTAGAAATTTGGTCGTTAGACCTGTCAAAGTGCTGGGCAGCCACAGTGGTGGTGAATGTACTTCTAGACTGAAACGGGAGGCACAACTTCTAGACTGCTTCTGTGTGAAGTATCAGAAGTGTATTCAGAATCTTATCCCTTGAGAAAAAAAACACATTTCATATTTATTTGATGAAACTATTTCTGCTCTGTGCAAGATTTCCTGATGACATCAGCACAGAATGGTAAATCACGGGTTTTCAAGCTTGTTAGCGTACATGTAAAATCTACTGCATTCGGCTTGGAAGGGGTTAAATGCATTCTAGTTACTAAAAAAAAAAAAAAGACTATCCTTGAGCAGGAAACGGCACATTCATAAAAACTTGAGGAAATTTGTTCATCTCTTAGAATAAACTGCTTCTCCATGGTCTACTTCCTCCTTCGAAATGCAGTTTATCTTGGTTTTAAAAATAGCATTTAAAAATGCTAATATAACAACAAGGAACAGAGGAACAGAGGAAGTGTTATGCTGGATCAGACAGTGATCCATCTATTCCCGGTATCCGGTCTACAACAGTGGCCATCAACAGGAACTCTTCTTTTGTTAGATATATCTGGTGTCTCCTAATGAAAGTGTTAAGACTCTGGTTGGATTTATTTTTAGTCAGGTTTTGTTACATTCATTTATTTCACCATTACTGGTTGTGCTTTTTGAAGTGATTCCAGAAGAACAGCCGCGCACTTTTTTTATTCCAACTTCGCTAGCTCTGAGGAGCAAGAAGTGGATGCTTTTCCCCAACAGCTATATTTTGAAAATTCTTGTTGATCGGAAGGATTCTCTCTAGTTTCAGAGACAGACATAAAATTTAAGCCTGGGAATACTTATAGAATCAGAATTTTCTTAACATGGAAGAAATTTTTTTGAGTGGAGCTGCTGCTGCTGCTGCTTCCTTCGAAAGGTGACTGACACGCAAGCTCTGGCTGCCAGCATGCTGACCTTCCAAGAACAAAAGTGAAGTAATGTGTTTTCTACCTAAGCATCTGCAACTCTGCTACGATCTCAAAAGCTGAAGAGATCTCAGGAATTTTTTATACATTTGTCAGTTCCATCTACAGTCTGGATTCTTTACTTTTATTGGACTTAATCTCTGAGACTATACCTTCAAGTAATTCTGGCCAACAGCTACTTTATCCATCAAATGGAAATAAAGAGAAATGGATCTGACTGATGTTCTTTGGTGGGGAAAAATAGAGTCATTTTTTCTGGGAGGCAGTTTTTCCAGTTGAATATTCTATTTGAAAATGCAGGGTTTATTGGTCTCAAAAAATCATACCAATGACTATTACGAAAGTTTAGACATGCACAAAATAACAGTTACGAAATAACAATCAAATAACTGTAATGTGGTAGTGCACTTTTTTCTTTCTCTTCTCCAACGACCAACACCACCTTGTCTTTCTCTGCTACTGCCCGCTGTAATAAAGATTGAGAGCATACTGCAAAGCAGAAAAAAATCTGTTCACATATTTAATCTATATTAAAAAACAGAGAAACAGTTTTCTACCCAATCCCTCTTTACATAGTCATGCTCAGAGTTGGACAAAAAATATTTTTGAATTTTTCAAGGAGAAATGATTTCTTAAGTTCATTTTAGATAAGAACTTCATTTCACAGAGATATTTCATATCACTAATATCTTATGAGATCATGTCATTTGAATCTGCCACTACTGATTATTAATACATAGGCTCTGCTATGTGAACCAGATAATAACCTCCAAGCTGGATTTTCATGAGACTGATGCAATTTTTATCTTCTATTGTGTTGAAATCAAGTCCTTCTAGATTTTCTCTGTTCTTTTTTCCAATTTCTTCTCAGACTTCCTCAGTACACCTCTCTGTCCATTCTTCTTCAGAGAAATTAGACACAAAAACCCAAATGTTCTACCTCTCCCTTTACCTGGTCTCTCTTTATCCTCAGACAGCTCTGTAGATGCTGTTTAGGAGACAGTTTAGGAATACCTAGAGATCATCGTATGTGTGGTAGTAAAACCATATAGAATTTTCAGTCTGCACTTTAGCTGGTATAAGGAATATGCAAGTCTAAGAAAAAAAAAAACAACAGTATTTTCTCTGACTCCATTTGCTTATTGCTTTTGGTCCTCTAATTGTCATGATGGTCAAAGTCCTCCAATTTGACTCTTTAGAGACAAATTTAGGCTTCAAAATGTTTGCAAACACAAGGGTTTGTCCAAGGTATCTGCAATTTCTCCAAGTATACACTGAACACAGAAAGATTCAACTCAAAGAAGTCACTCATTTTACAACAGCAACATCGTTTGTGTATGTAAACCAGCACCAAGTATCACACACCACGTGGCTAACCTGGAAAGAGCCAGCAAGGTCCAGGAGGAGAACCTATTAACAGTAGGGATTTCTCTGTCCTTTCTTCCCTCTCTCTTTCTCTCCTTATCAATTTTTTTGCTCTTCCCTGGATCCAGAAATATCAGGGTTTTTCTTAGGCTAAAATATGTGCTTCCGTGCACACCCTGAGTAAAACACTGCTGTGCCGTTGGTGTTTCAGTTTGGTTACTTTATACAGATGCTGGAACTTGATTTGTTAGGTCTTGTTTAAGCTCACCATGTAAGTAGTTTGCTTTCGATCGTTTGACTGGTTTTCTTGAGAATCTTAATTTTTCTTGCTTGCTTCCTGTGGTTCTAGAAGCCGATCTACCTCAAGGGCGACTGCTGTGCTTACTCAGCAAGATAATATTGTCTTTAGAATTAATTTCTAGAAGAGCCAAGAATGATCACAGATGTGAGTTACAGAGGCAAAACCCACTTTTTTCGCTTTGATTTTATGGACAGAAATTCAGCATTTCTGGAATACAGACACATAATGAGTTCTATTTAGCATATTCTTTCCTGGGGAGCTGGAAGGAGAAACTGTACTGAAAGCAAATGCTGCAATATACTTTTTTTTTCAATCCTGAAAGGTGATCAAACATGACAGTATCAGGAATGAGCTAAAAATCTCTACAAAAAGAAAAACAGTTAGAAACATGTAATGTACATTAAAATCCATGATATTTCTCTTTCATTTTGTGTGAGTACAGAATGTACAGGCTGCAGCAGGACAACAGCTGCACCTCCTTACAAACATAAAGCATCAGGAATAATAGCCTATTCTTAACCTTTTAATTCTTAAGACAGATTCACCATAATGTAGTCTTTCTTCTCTCATGTACTTCCAGATTTCTTCTATCTACCTTACAGTGCTCTTTTCTTGGTGAACAAGAGAGAAGAGGAGAAGCAACAAAACACAAATTAGGAAGATTTCAGGGGCTTAATGTTCCTTTAGAAATACCCTACTTTTGCAATGTAATTATATTATGAAAAATCTTTGCAGTTTGTAAATTTTGAAGTGTTAAAAGATGTATATAATATTTGAAAGAAAGGGTGGTTTTAAGCATTTCAGTCAAAATTATTTTGAAAAATACATTTTAAGGAAGTATTAAATTCATTTTTAAGTTGTCTTTAGTATCAGGGTGTTCCTTGATAAATAAATAAACTAAACTATTAAATTTTTCATCTTGTATTTCCCAGGAAGTATATCTTCAGATTCTTACAAGGGAAGAGGGAGAGAGAATACCAATTTCACATGTGCAGTGAATGATATTCGAGTGTTTTGCATGTTCAGTAAACTAAATTTTTATCTCTTACTAGTCAGAAATTATAAAATCAGTAGCCTACATGTTCTAATTCATATAATTCTTTTATTTCACAACAGTTCCTTTGAAAATTTTGTCAGTTTTTTAATATTTTATCACATTGGTCACAAACAAGCGGCTGTGTATGAAAGAACTACTTCCAATAGGCACAATCTGTAGAAATGTCTTTTAACATTGTAACAGTCCTGAAGTAGATTTTACAGCACAATCTTAGCATCATGCTAAAGAGAATTACCTTGTATTTTGAATTAGTGCATGTTTGGTATTGTTTAGTCACAAGTGAGTAATGTTTATGGTAGATTCAAATTCTGTTCTATAATGTATCGGTAGCATGCGTATTAGTGACATAAGTGAGAAAGGTAAGAAAGGTAAATTGCAAGAACAATAAATTTGGGGAAAGGAAAACTGTGCCTGATTTTTTTTATGGAAGTGTAGCAAAAAGCTGTAACTTTTCCAATTAAGAAGTGATTTGAGGGACCTTTTTAACTTTGAGATATAGAAGTCTGTTTTATTTAGGATATCCTAGGTAAGCAGACAGAGAATGACCTCTTCCTTTTATGAAAGTACAAAGACATTTTTCTTTCACATAGAAAGGTTTCTTTTTCCCTCCCAGATGATTTATTAAGAGTTTGTACAAAGATTTCAGTCTCCTGTGAAGCCTCCTAATTTGTTCATGTTTGAGCACACATGAGGATGTGATAACCTAATATTTTTAATGCAAAAATATGCAGAAAATGCACTTTAGAATACCACAGGGACACTTAATACAGCAAAAAAAGAAATTGGAAAGGCACATCTGCATTTTGTTTTTCTCACTTAAGTCACCCTTGGAAATGGTGGCTTGGATATTACCTGTGTGACATTCTGAATACCTTATACCTTGTTAGTGAAATTTTTCTCAGAGATTTTCCTTTATGAGCAGTCTGCCAGTACACAGGCCATCTTGAAAATATCCTTTAAATAGTATCCTTCATACATTGCTCTATTTTTTATTATTAATGTCTTTCAGAAGATAGGTTGTGAACACAACTCTCTCTACTTTTCATGGACAGAACTACTATTCCTGGAGTTGTCAGCTCCAGCTGTGTCAGAGAATTCTAAAAATAAATGGATATACTGCAACCTGGTGAGACTGTTATACTCCTGTGGTGCTTATTCTTGCTCTTCAGTGAGTTACACTAGTTCATGGGGTCTAGTCTAAAGGAAGTTCTGTCCTGCTCTCCTGTATTTGCAGAGAAAGGTTTTGAAGTGGCAGCCTCTTTCTTGGGAATGGGGAGGAAACTTGTCTGTTCTTGTTAAGCATATAATAAAACATACTGAAGTTCCTTTCAAGTCTGCAGCAGTTCTGACATCACGTGGTGCCAGCACAGGCTACTCTGCAAAGACCTAGATTGTGAAGGAGTATATAATCAATCCATTGCTACAAATAAATGGAACAAAATCATTCAGTGAAAAACACTTTTTACCATAAAACACACCCTCATTTTTTTTCCCTTCATACCCATTAATCTGTGTCTTGTACACAAGAGAGTTAGCCAGCCTCTGAAATCAAGCACTGATGTGCCATTTGCATAACTTTCCTTCTTCTGAGCAGCCTTCTGCAGGCATTTTTGCTGTTTTCTCCAGACAATGTAGAATTTCAGTGTGGGTTTTCCCTATCAGAAGATAGGGAACAACAACACCTTGAAATGAAATCAAAGCCACAGTCTCAGAATAAAAATATTTAGCTTCAGAAATGCAGAAAATACATTAGATGTGTTCTCCCAATAGTTAAGGAAAAAAAAGGAAAAGAAAAGAAGGGAGAGGGTCTTAAATAAAAGCAAAACCCAGCACAGTTTATTTCTGTAAGCACTAACTCTCTTCTCTAGAAGAGAGAGGAAGAGAAAGCAGATGGTACCGGTTGCCTGTATAAAAAGAAATATGTTAAGTCACTTGTAATAACTATCAGTAGCTACAGCAAAAAAAAAACAAAACAAAAAAAAAACCAAAAAAAAAAAAACAACCCTCCAATTCCAACAAAAAACAACATAATTGCTAAAATTCCAAAAATTGCTTCAGGGTTTTAAAATTTAGTAATGTAAAGTAAGACATCATACACACTGTCAGCTCAGTGATTTGGTTTCATCTTTACCTGCTGCAAAGCAAGTGGTCATGGTTAAAGAACAGCCAGAAGACTTCTGCCTTTGGGACCTGAAAGGATGAGAATGATCTGCTCTTTTGACCTCAGGCTAGGGAGGAGGTGCATCTCACTTCTCTCTGGAGCACTCCACAAGTAGATCTCTAGCTACAGCAATGACAACAGTAATTACAATCTTGAAGATGTCAGAATAGCTGAAACAGCATGGGGAAGTACTAAAAAAGGAAGAATCCTCAGGAGCTATTGAGTACTCTCTGAAAGGCCTGTGGAAGACCTGAGTTTGCTCATTTTAGAAGTTTCCCTTAACAGTGAATAGAGGGGTTTAAGACAACAGGTATAAAAACATGTGTTGGAATCTAAGACAACAGAAAGCAAAAAAACATGTGAATCACCATTAGTCCTGATAAGGAAATAAAGGGATATGTTCTGAATACAGATGAAGCCCTTGACAGAGGCAATGACAGCTGCTGAAAAGACAATAGAGATCTCAAAAGTCCCTTATGATGACAGCACTACACGCATAGTCTGCGTGCGCCTTAGTTGTCATTTCTGAATCAGCTCCAACAAATAACTTATGAGTTTACAAAAGGTTAAAGTTCTCCTTATTTATAGATCACAAGAGCAGAGCAGCAGTGAGAGGCAGTATTCACTATTCACATTCATTTCTTGAAACTGTGTACCTAAAAGTTGAACTGTGACACCAGCTTTTAGTCAAGGATGTTGTTAGTACTCCATCACTGTGGTGACCGCGCGAAGGTGTGATGAACACATTCTCAGCTGTGCTGCTCCTTGGAGACCATCTTTCCCTTCGGCTCAGGAGCAACGCTAGATGTCTGCAAGAAGTACAGCGATAAGCAGAAACAGACTTGCCTGCAGGAAGTAAAAATGAACCAAACAAAACAACAAATCAAAACAACAACAACAACAAAATCCAAAACAAATTAAAAAAATAAACATCCTCCTCGTCCCCTGAAAAAAAATCCCAAATCCAGCAAAATATATCTTTCTTCAGAATAAAGGATGTATACAACCAACATATTTTGAAGGTGATTTTTAAAGAGAGTTGGGGCAGGTTATCAGAAAACATTTTCCTGTTGTTCCTTTCTAGAGCATGCGCTGACCATTTCCTAAGAATTCACATGTAAATTGAACTGTAGGAGATCAGCTCCAAGATCTCATCTATTTCCTAGTGTAGTGATCATAAATCTTTTCAGAGTGGTCTAGCTGCTCTCCACTCCCATCCTGTCTTCTTTTCCTCTCACTAATTTCTTGTCTTCCCCAACTCCTGTCTTCATAGAAGGATGAAGGATGACTTTCTGTCTTCCCCTGGGATCCAGCTCAGCTTCTGCCCCTCTCCAGCCTCTCCAGGACTCTCTAGTGACGTCCATCTTTGTCCACAGGCAAACAAAAAGAACAAACAATAATGATGTTTGTAACACTTCCAAGACAGTGACAGACTCTTGTCAAGAGACTTCAGTGTGGAGGCTGCACAGAAATTGTGTAGGTAATAATCCCTTTTAATTGGATCACGGCATAGGACCAGGAGGAATCATTACATTATTCTGTCTGACATCTCATATATCACAAACCATTATAACTTAGACCATTACTCTTCATCCTCTTTATGTCTTTATATAGCTCAATAACCTGCATTTGATTTAAAAAAAATATTAAAAAGTATCTGGAAGAAATAAGGAAACATATAATTTCTTACTTCTTTTGGTAGTTTTTTTCCACCAATTAATCATCCAGTAAAACCACTGTTAAACACAAAGGTTTATTTCCAGTTTGGTTTTTTTCTTGCTGCAGCATCTTGTTATTGGTTCTTTCTTTTTCTTTTTTTCTTTTTTCCATGAGATTGAAAAGTCCCTAAGCATATGGGATGTTCTCTCAAAGCCATATTTAAACACTGTAACCAAACTACCTGCAAACCTTCTTTGTCACAGGTAAAACTGCCAGAATATCTCACTGGAGTATATGTCTCCATTCTGCTTAAATCATTCTTGTGGCTCTTTCTTGGCCCACTTCTAATATTTTAACATCTTCAAAATACATAAACCTAACCTGAATCTTGCTCAAGCATCAGACTCCTCACTGAAATATTGGGTAGGAAAAAAAGACAGACATTGAGGAATTATAGGTAATGACCTCGCAGTGTGTAGTGAAAGAGTCAATGTTATTACATTGCTGAAGTACAGGATAGGAATTCAAATGTCTGGGGTTTAGTTCTCAACATACTGAAGACTGTTAAGTAAATTTGGGTAATCATTTTTCAAGTTTCTCTGATTTTCTTACACCAGATGTACTAAAATGAAAGTAGGACCTTCTCAGGGGTGTTGCAACATTTAATTCTTTACAACCTCTAAGTGCTTTGGCATCCCCATCTAGAAATTATTACAATTAACATTCATATACCTTACCGCATTTTTTTTAATGTGACATCAATAAAGATATTCTAGAAATTATCAGTAAAATCTCTGTGAAGTACTTCTTTGTAAAGAATATTCAATAATGTTGAAGAGACATAGTAGTGCTTTTCTGATTTCATGTCTGAAAATCAAAGGTTTGAAAGACAGAAACAATTCTTAGGAAGAGACTCCGTCTTCCCCTTTAGCAATGAAGTCCAATGTATGCATACATCTCTATTCATTCACTATAATTCATCTATGTACACAAACAGAAATACATATTTATGTATGTCATGATTTGACTCTGGCCGGCAGCCAGGTACCCACACAGCTGCTCTCTCACTCCCCCTTCACGGCTAGACAGGGGGAGAAAATATTTCAAAGGGCTCAAGGTTTGAGATAAGGACAGGGAGATCACTTTCGTTTACCATCCTGGGCAAAACAGACTCGATTTTGGGGAAATTAATTACATTTATTAAGAGAAAAAATCAGAGAGGAGTAGTGAGAAATAAGAAAAAGTAAACAGATCTTAAAAGAACACCTTCTCCCCATCCCTGCCTTCCTCCCAGGCTCAACATCAATCCTGGTTTCTCCACCTCCTCTCCCCGAGCGGCGCAGGGGGACAGGGAATGGGGGTTACGGTCAGTTCATCCGATGTTTGTTCCACCGCTTCTTCACTCCGGAGGAGGACTCTTCACTCTTCCCCGGGGCCATTGTGGGGTCCCTCTCATAGGAGACAAGCTTCATGCTCCCTTCTCCTGCGTGAGTCGTCCCACGAAGGGCAATTCGTCACAAACTGCCCAATGTGAGACACCTCACGAGGGGTAGCCCACCCCTCGTGAGTCTGAGGCGCAGTCCTGCAGGGGAAACTGTTCCAGTGTGAGCCACCCGCAGCGTCACAAAAGTCCCACCAGCCAAGCTGCTCCAGCGTGGGCATTCCTCTCTTCCACGGGCTACAGGTTCCGGCAGCGACTTGCTCTGATGCGGGCTTCCCATGGGCTACAGCTTCTTCAGGCATCCACCCACACGGCGTGGAGTCCTCTACACGGTGGACATCTAAGCAGTGATCACAGAATCACAGAATCACAGAATCACAGAATGTTAAAGGTTGGAAGGGACCTCAAAGATCATCTAGTCCAACCCCCCTGCCAGAGCAGGATCACCTACACTAGAGCGCACAGGAACGCGTCCAGGCGGGTTTTGAATGTCTCAAGAGATGGAGATTCCACAACCTCCCTAGGCAGCCTGTTCCAGTGCTCAGTCACCCTCACAGTGAAAAAGTTTTTCCTCATATTTTTCTGGAACCTCCTGTGTTCCAGCTTCCACCCATTGCCCCTTGATCCTCACAGTGGACACCTACACCCCACCCGTGGGCTGCAGGGGGACAACCCGCTTCACCATGGTCTTCACCACGGACCCGGGGGACTCTCTGCTCCAGTGCCTGGAGCTCATCCTCCCCTCCCACTCCTTCTTCACTGGCTTTGGTGTCTTCACAGATTCTCACTTCTCCATCTCTGTGCCAGGTGTTGTGGCACAGTTCTTTTTCTCATTCTTAAATATGTTTTTTCACAGAGGTCTTCCTCTCCTATCACTTTACTGATAGGCTCAACCTTGGCCAGCAGCGGGTCCCTCTTTGGAGCCATCTGTCATTGGCTCTATCAAACTTGGGGAGCTTCTAGCAGCTTCTTGCAGAAGCCATCCTGCAGCTTCCCCCCCACCCCCACTGCCAAAATCTGGCCAGGCCAACCCAATACAATGTATAAAGTTTAATTCTAAGGTTAGGAGAAATAATGAAGCCTAATTTTATTATAGAAGATATTATTCCTAGAGGTGCATATTGATTTCACACTGTCAAACAAACTGCAAAATACATTAAACCAAAACAATTAAAACTGCTGATAATTATTACAATTAACTCACTGCTTCGTACTAATGGAATGTTCAAGCATCCGAGAATTTGTGATTATCAGAAACTAATGGATGTTCAGAAGAGGATGTCATTTTCTGTAGCAATTTCTTCTTGGCCGATTTAATGTTCCCTCAAAACAGTTTTCCGTTCCCGAAAGTCTTATTTGTGGCTTTGCAGAGGAAGTATCATGACAGTATTGTTTCAGTGCTTATTTTGTTTTCAGAAGGTTCAGATCTGTCACTTTGCTGTTATACCAGGAGCATATAACCCAAAATAAAAAGACTTGAGTCATTTTGTTCATTCATTCATTAAACAGAGCTGGAGGATTCTCATTTACAGCAGTGTTACATATGAACTAATTCTACTGAAGTGTGTAGACTTTGGGCTGAAGGAAGGAGGTTGGAGACTGATCCATTTTATGTAGCTGTATTTTTGTCATGGGTGCTACTCTGGATATGCAAAACCTCTCTATTACATAGCTCTTGGTCCCTGTTGTGCTGCTGTAACACTTGTGATGTTGTTCCAGTGCCTGACCATGACACTGCTCTAGCTAGGTTGCAAGAACAAGCATCTAAATGGAGTTTAGATATTCAAATCCAAACAGTGGTGAGAGGCTTTTATAGAAAGAGCCAGTTGGGGACAACAAGGGACAATCCCTAGTTCTGTCCACATGCACTTCTTGCACTTGCAATGCCAGTTGCACTTCAATTAAGTGTTGCCCTGAAATGAAATCTTTTCTGCAGAGTCATATAGCTGATTTGGCAACCTCTGTATTGTACCACTATAAAAACTCATGATACAAGAAATTAACCTGTAATTTGCTTTATGAAGTACTGTTGTGTGCTTTTCATCCTGTGATCAAGGATGGCATCAATTCAGTAGGACACCTGTCTTACAGAACAATACTTCTCTAGTGACTAATATCTTGGGAAGAAACATTTCTCAAAAACAACGTCTTCAAAAACATGAGACAATTAAATTCCTTCCTGAGATTTGTATTTCTATTATCTTCATTTTGTTCTTCAAAGAAATAATGTAATCAACAGGGATGAGCAAGTTTTGTTAATAATTCCTTCAATATCATCCATGTGTTTCTTTGTATTGAACTTACAGGAGAGCGTGGCTCGTGATGTAAAGGTCTAACAGTCTTTTACAAATGAACAGCATAACTGAAATAAATAAGCCACCACACCCTTACGAACCTTCCCTTAGAAAACAAAAGAAAATGAGCGAGAAGAAAAGGTTTATATTGCTTCGTTAGATGTGTTTAAGACATGATTAGTCTGAGGAATAAATATCTCTTTGAATTTTAAATAAAATTCTCAATAAACTGGGGCAGAATTTCCAAGGATTACTTTAAGACCTTTAATCTTTTTTTAAAGCAGGAAATACATTAGTGCTTTGCTGATTTTTAAAGCGGGAAATACATCAGTGCTTTGCTGAATCAGGGCCTAAAAGAGCAATCCAGTCACACTCTGGGACAAAAATATCACAGTGTGTAAAGTATCCATAATGTGATTAAAAAGAAAAAGGTCATTTTGAAGCTTAAAAAAAAATTTAAGGGTTGAAGCTTTGAAGTGTTTCCACACCTAGGGTAGGCAATATATAGCTTCACTAATTTGTTCACCTAATAACACAACTTAGCTAATTACACAGCTTGAACAAACAGTTTTGTGTCACTGGGGATAGAGATAAGGAACAGGTAAGTCCATTCTGGAGTTAAATGGCAGAGCAAGGGTTCTTAGAAAACGCTTATAAAATAGACAAGCGAGTGTAGAGTACGTTGTTGAGACATGAATGCAAATGCCATCAACTGCACTTGTGTCTGTGGGAAACCAAAGGAAACCAAAGAGCAAGCAAGAGAAACATCGACAAATCTTAAAGGACAGGGACAGATAGTCAGTTCTGTGCGTTGGAGTATGATGCAGATGACACAGCTAACAGAGACAAAAGGCAGAAGTCCTCATCATGCCATACTTGTATTACACGTACCTGGAGAAGGAACCAAGTCAAGTATCTCAGCAGCTCTGTGCTAAGTGTTAACTTTTGAAGGAGAGTACCGAACAGGAAAATATTTGGAAGCAACTAAGCAAAGAAACTGCCTGCCGTTGGAGCCTGAGTGTGTTCATTGGAAGAATACCCTATTCTGGTAAATAAGTCAGGCGGCAAGAAATAAATATCTGTCTCTGTCAGGAACTTCTCCTCTTAATGAAGAGATCCCAAAATATCAGAAAACAGATATTATTAGCAAGAGGCATGAACACCTCATTAGAGTGACCAACATATATCCTTTTATCTGCTACGCTCACTGAGACTCCAGTACTCCAAATGGGTACCTTTTAGTGAAACACAAAAGTATGTCTGGTTATATATTTGTACTGCATTTAGCCAACAGAGTCGTGATTTTTACTACAGACTTCAGGTGCTCTTGCAGTATGAAACATTTTTTTTTTTCCTATTTCATCTTAATTTTAAAATGACAAAGCAAAGTAAAAGACCAGTAGAGAATTAGAAAAGGTCATAAGGCTTTTGAAGGACTTTGGAGCACTCTATGCTACAATACAATAGCCCTACTAGTTTCTTTTTCTTAAAACATGAATGTGGGCTCACTTCTTCAGCTGAGAACCGCTGAATTGCATCACAATTTCTAGCACAGCGTTCTTCTATGATCTTTTCTTACTACAGTCTCTTCCCTCCCACCCCTTTTTCAGACTTCATAGCCTGGCTGTCATAAAGAATTGCTTACAATGTTTCACATTTTAATAGTAATATGGATATGTGAAACACGAATTAGTCTTACTAAAAGAATTAGAATCACAATGTACCGCAGAGAAAATACTCTTTCAAGCAGCTGTGAGATTCACTGTAGCCTCACTACCAAATTCAGCTCTTGGACTGAGTACTTCACAGAAACTGCACAGGCTACCATACAGGGCAGACAGATCCCACATTGTGTGTCTTTCTCTGCTGATTTGAATCTGACATTGGCAGAGCTTGTCATGCTCAGACAACTTATTTGTGCTTTTAATGCAATAATTTTTTAATTATTTTTCTTTTCCCTGAAAAAAAAAATCCCAAATATTCCCATGAATAAAAGGCTGCAGGTGTAAGTTATCACATCTCAGTTCTGACATCCTAAGACCCTTCTCAGACCTGAAGGTCGTTATCATGTTCAAGGGTCTGAAACACACATAACACACATTTTAATTCTGGCAAGGTGACAGAATAAATCAGGAATGAACAGATGAGAACATGTCATCACAGATCCCTGGAAGAACAGCAGGAGGTATTGAAGGTAAACACAGTAACAATATGCCCCAGACCTACCTAAATTTCAGCTGGAAAATGAGAAAATGAGCACAAGGATCGATTGAAGCCCCAGCTGAGTCCTATGACACCATTAAGCACAGACAAAATCTTTCTTTCCTAATACCAAAACAGTTGAATTCAGGGCTATTAGCTGAGTTTTTAATTCTTCATTGTTCACAGCAGAATGCTCTTTCCTAAAAAACTTAAAACTGTTGACAGGCTATGCTAAAAAGATTACTGTCTATTAGTAAGACGGAAAACCACTTTTTAATTTGGGCATTTTTTGAAGGACATAATAAAACAAAGTAAGACAGCTGAACGACTTCTTGCCTCCTGCAGTGAATTTTAAATACCTAGAGAAATAAAAGGCTGTCATCACCTCAAGCAGTTTATGGTCAGCCTTGTAGAGGGGCTGAGGGAATGTGCCATGACAGTGTGGGGCCAAGATGAACTTCAGCTTTTGGATTCCCCACTGAACAGAGGCTCAGACAGGTCACAGAGGTGACTTGCACTGAGCTTTTGATAGAGTGTTTGAAACTGGGAAGTATTTTCTGTCATTTACTTCTCTTCTGAAGGCACACAGAAAACATATTTGTGTCACCTTTGGGACCAGGCGATACCACCACCACAGGTTCATGTGCCATATTTTCTGGTGACCACAGTATTGACGACTCACTGCAAAACAGAAGTGATGGACACAAGAGTAATCAAGCCGTGAGTGAATCTGATGAGCGCATTTCACATCTGAGACTTCTTTCCACTTCTTCATCCCAGGCTGAAGTAGCTGTGAATTATTTTAATTAATCTGCCATAGAATGTCAGAGTCTAAATGAGTTCAAAAGATTTTGATACAATCCATAGCACATCACAAATATCACCTTCAGCTAGAGTCATTTCTGTAGTCTTAAATCTGAGAGACATGCAGATAAGATGACAGGTGTACCATAAAATAATAAAATATAGTAGAAATCAATTACAGTCAAGTCATTTTTCTTCCTGAAGCAATTTTTTTTTTTAAAAAAAAAAAAAAGAGAAATTACTACAACAAAAGTGACTGTAATTTCCTTAATGACTGAAAGACCTACATATTTTCCCTAAAAACTAAATTTCACTCTTTCGGTGTAAATTATAAATAAACTGTCTAGTTTTCCATGATTGCTGTAGTTCATCACTTTGGAAACTGTGCCACCTGCACTGAGAAATACATTCAGTAACTCATGTCCTAGACAATCAGATGTAATTAATATGATAGTCACAATTAATATGATGTTTTCATATCTGAGATGAAACAGGCAGATGGGGCCAAGAGTCTCACATGCATCTGGTACCAAATAATAGGAGCCTGGCAAGAGATTTTTTGCTTGACTTGCTATTTACATATTCGATTAAGTACTAGGAGATTTTATGTGTGAGTAAGCTAGACAGCAAGACAGCCCATAAAAACTGCAGCAGGGTAATCTTCCAGTTTCAAATGTAAAGTATATAGCACATGTAGACCATCATTTTCCCTTGTTAAGAAGCGAATCAACCTTTTCAAGCCATGCAAAGAATACCATTCTCAGCAATGTGACAGACTACATAACTAGCAATAAGAATCTTTCATGATAGCAGAAGTCCAGTTAAGAAATGAAACATAGAAAATTAATGTATTTCAGATGGCTTTTTCCCATTTTACTGGGATAATGGCTATGCTACCAGTTTTGGAAAGATGGACAGCCCCTCCCACTGCTTTCTGAGAACAGCTTTTACAAACTTCTTCAGTCCAAATTGTGTGTCTAAGCAGGGAATCTGACAGCCTGCCTCTGTCTCCTGCTGTTTCCTTTACAGGCCCATCTTCCCTCAGAAAATTTAGCCAGTGGAGGAGGAAACAATAACTCTATCTTTCTAACAACAGGTTAAATTTTTGAGCTCTCAGAATGTATGACAGATACATCCTGTAAATCCATCCTCTTCACATATGTTGACTCTTTCATGAGAGGAGGTCTCTCCCTCTCTCATGCTGAAACTATTCCATTTTTTAATGGAATAATTAGCATTTAGTTAGACCTACACTCAGAATGACCTTTTACTTCTGTCAGTTTTGAGATAGAGGATTCAGGCTAAGATCCAATCCTAGATACTAAGTAATACAGTGTCTTCTTTTATGGGCTTTTTTTTGTTTGGTGTTATAATTATATTCTTTTCTTTAAATATATTCATTTGGGCCATAGTAAAATACATGTTATCTGCTAGTGTCAGTCTTCTTGGGCACTTCAGGTAGTGTAGTGACAGTAATCCTTTCTTTTCATTCTTACATGGCTGTTTTCCATTAGTTAATGTATCATTTCCAAACTTTACCAGATGTTATTTCCTGGAATTTTTGGAGGGTCCTCCTGCCCCTCTACTCTGCCCTGGTGAGGCCGCATCTGGAATATTGTGTCCAGCTCTGGGCCCCTCCGCTCAAGAAGGACAGGGAGCTGCTTGAGAGAGTCCAGTGCAGAGCTACAAAGATGATGAAGGGAGTGGAGCATCTCCCTTATGAGGAAAGGCTGAAGGAGCTGGGGCTCTTTAGCTTGGAGAAGAGGAGGCTGTGGGGTGACCTCATTAATGTTTATAAATATGTCAAGGGGGAATATCAGGAGGATGGAACCAGGCTCTTTTCAACGGTGTCCACTGACAGGACAAGGGGCAATGGGTGGAAGCTGGAACATAAGAGGTTCCATAAAAATATGAGGAAAAACTTTTTCACAGCGAGGGTGACAGAGCACTGGCACAGGCTGCCCAGGGAGGTTGTGGAGTCTCCTTCTTTGGAGACATTCAAAACCCGCCTGTGCGCTCTACTGTAGGGGATCCTGCTCTGGCAGGGGGGTTGGACTAGATGATCTTTGAGGTCCCTTCCAACCTCTAACATTCTGTGTGATTCTGTGTGAAACAGACTTGCAGGGTTTTATTTGGGGTTTTTTTTTTATGTTTTCTTGGTTGGGTTATTTTTTCCTTAAAACAGGAAATAGGTCAGTCCTGGTTCCAGGGCAGAAATGCAGCTGGTCAAAGTTGTCATTATATGTACCAGGGCTGACTGTCTACTTCTGATAAATTCATGTGAATTTGTATGAATTATGTTTCCTAATAGGAATTCTTTGATAGTAGAGCCTTATATGAGGCACTACTATCAAAAAACTCTTTATCAAGTGGTTGTAAGTAGTATGACTTTGGAACAAGTGGTTGTGAGTGATTCAGCTGAAATGAAGGGGAACCAAATAAAAGTACCTCTATAATTAAGGTTTTAAATTCAAAAGAGAAAACTTGCAGGAGTTGAATTGAATGTGGCAGAGACTTAGAATCTAGCTAAGTCAAAAGTACAGGAATTTTCTTTAATTTTCATTACAAGAAAAATAAAGGAAACTTGAAGAAAAGATCCTTAGATCTAAGTGGATGAAAATGTGTCTTCAAAACTGAGAAAAGCCTGCAAGAAAAGGGAAGAGGGTTTAATCAGCAGTGAGAGTTATATGTTACAGGTCAATATGTTTAGAGAAGAAGTGAGAACTGCAAAAGCCAAGATAAATTAGATCCTGGAAAAGAATATTAAAACAAATACTGAAAAGTTCTTTATCCACATAATTAAAAATAGATCAAGGAAAGAGATTAAATACAATCTAGATATGGCCCCAAAACTTGAATTAATACTTTTCCTCAGTTTTCAGTAAATTTATGGGCATTAAGCATACTAGAAGAGGCAAGCTAGCTTGCAAAAATCGAGATTTACAAATGTAAATTACAATAAGTAGGATGCAGAAGAATCATATTCAGTTGACCACAGGATAACTATGGACCATGGAGATCAAGCAGGTGTTAAACAGGCAAGGCAATAGGAACATTTGGAGATGGAGAAAGGCGGAGCAAAACCTAAGATTTTTAACTGATACATATAAGAATGTTCTCATTAGGACGAAGTTGCTTCTGTCAGTTGAAGGGTTTAACTTTGGAATTTTATGCCACGTACTCCTACCGTCCATTAGTTTAATGTGAAGCTTAATAAAACTATGTATTTTTTTATAAAATGAAAAAGCTCATGTAGAATAATATATAAGTGTTGTCAGAAAAAAAGAATACCATTCCAGATTATTCAGAGAGACATTCATTCCTCAGAAACAGCACTCCTGGAACACAGATACCCTAACGCTGACATATAAAAGGAACATGAGATGCAAACACACACACAAGAAGAAAAAGAATATTTCGGCAATTGTTGAATGTATATGTGCACATGGGATTTATGATACTTTTTCTTCTGGTTAGATTTCATGCACGGTTGCCCATAGATTACAGAGAGTATGAAGCACAGAAACATCCTAATAAATAATAATTTGATTAACTTCATAGCTATAGCTAAGATTGCTGGAAAGAAAAAAAAAACAAACAAAACAGAAAAAAATAAGTACATAACCTCTGCTGCAAAGTTTTTCGACTCAAGCTTCAATTTTAAAGCTTACTAACGGGTAAGCTTTATGCAAAGAGATAGTGTTATGCAAAGAGATAGTGTTGAGGCTTGACAGGCAAAGACCGTACCTTGACTACTGTCAAATCTGTTGGCCTTATGGTTCTTTCCTAAGACAAAACATGCTACACATATCTTATATACTTCTATTTTCACATCCTATATTTGACTGCGTATTCCAAGAGAATTAAGGAAGAAATTAATGTTTAGACTACACAGAACTCAAACCAGGCTTTAATGGCACTTGACTGAGCAAAAGAGAAGCATAGTCTACCCCAAAATAACCCCATGGAACAGAGGGAGTTGCAGTGTAAATACTTCCTCAGAAATCATTCGTAAGTTAACATTTTTGACTGACAATCCCTCCCAGGTGCAACTCAGTAAGGAGCATTCTGTTAATACATACATCCAAGGACCCTTTCAATTTCTGGAATATAAAACTGAGAAAAGCAAAAAGGTTTCCAAATATTTTCATCTCTTAGACTTTAGTTTCTAGATACCAAGGGCACACTTGATTATACACTTTTTGTCAATCAGAAACAACCTCATGTTTTTATAGGACTTTGAAAAGGAAAGACTATTTGATATTCTGTACAGAATATTAAAAAACATTAGAAGAACCAATTGAATAACCATGGAGATAAAATCTACTTACTGATGTTTAACCACCACACTCTCCAATTCTTCTGTAAGTACTGCATAGCAAAACTGTTTCACTAGATGAACTGTTGTTTTCCAAACAGCATGACTGCAAGCATCTAATTTGAAAACATCCTGAGATTCTCAAATATTTTAGCATCAGATATGAATATGATAAGACAAGTGTCAGTTAGTTTGATATAAAATTTTACAGTTTTTCAATAAAAAATGACTGGTTTGTTTTCTATTATTCTGCATGTTCTTTTACTCAAAGAAGTTTGTTTATGTATTTGGATAAAAGAAGTAATTTACATGTCTCAGGAAGAGTTCCAACAGCTTTTACAGGGTTAATCATATGCTAGGAGTTTTACTGAAAATTAAATTGATCTACAGAGAGTCTCACAGTAGCAATTTGCCAAGCAAGGATATCAAGAAAACCCATATAAATGAAGAAAAGCATTATATCCACATTGTTTAGAGGCAACATACTGTCTGTAACTCTAAATTAAATGATGTTATGTGCCATAATGACATGATAAATGAATATACCTTCAAATTCTTATTTTAAAAATGATATGACTAAATTAAATAATTCTACTACGATATCACCACCTGTGTCCTTTTTTTTATATTTTTTTTTTCTATGAACCTCACGATTAAACTGTTATTTCAGCAATTCAGATGCCTGGAATAATTCACTATCCTGACATAACAAACCATTCACAGTGACTTTGTGCCTCCTGTCACAAACTCCAAAACTGATACTTAAAAACTGACAAGCCTTTTTCTTGTTTTATTTGGCAGAAGTGATCTCCTTAAGAGAAGTATTCTTTCTGAGACTTTATATTCTCTGCAAGTTGCCAAGATACTCTAAAGTGAAAATCAATGCAAGTTGCAGAAGTTTTAAAAGAAAGGACGAAAAAAAAGAAATCCTAAGAATTAAAAATCACGTGGCTTTTTTTCCCACCAAAAATTGTATGACTAGTTATTTCTGCTTTCCTACACCTGACACTGGCTGTGGATTACTAAAATTTCAGATTATGTAAACTTAAACAATTAACTGTTAAATCCCTCTTGATGAGAAGTATTGGAGTTTCTTTCTCTCAATCAACCCAATCTGCAAAGACTCACATCTACTGCAAATCAAATAAAATTGGATTGTAAAGTAAAATCCTGTCATCACAGCCCCAAGAGAATCAGTGGGAATCTTGTCTTTGATTTCACTGGGGTCAGAATCTCACTCATGTGACAGTGCTTGAGGGGAGAGGGGGGTGTAAGAAATATTGCCAGGTGACTTAATCTTCGTTTCCAGCATACTTGCTGTATAAGATCCTTGCCCAGGCAAGAAAACTCCAATTTTACAACATGACATGAACACAGGTTAGTGACTATTCATGTTCTTTTCACATGCCTATTACTGCTGAGTTTTCCTTAATTGGAGGAAGGTCTGATTGTTCCCGGAGATACTTCAATGTATTGCTTTAGACCAGAATTTAATCCCTCTGCTCATCCATCATTTCTTGAGTCTATTTCAGTTGACAAGGCCTTGACCAAAGCCATACTCCAAAATTCTCTAATCAGGAGCATGTAATTGATTACTCACAAACGACTTGAAGACCTGTGCTCCCACCAGTGAACCATAGGCCATGGATTTTTGCATCATATTAAGACCTTGATTGCAACCCAAAACCTCAGATCACTTTTTAGATCAACATATAAGCGGACACACTATTTACACTGCATACGCATAATTATCATCTGTTATAAAAAAAATCCACCTGACCTTGACTGCAGGATAGCTGAAATGTGCATACAATACAAATGTGGAAACGGTGAGCCTAAGTTTATTCATTCCCTTCAGAATAAGGGTTTTATTTCTACGCTCTGGGTAGAATGTACTAAACTAAAAAAAAAGAAAAAGAGAAATCCCAAATTGTGTCCTTCTCCCTTCTCTGCTGGAGCTGGATTCTAACTCCTCTCCCACAGAGCACTTCTGGTGCTTGTTTGATATAGAGTACTATTAGAAGCAGTAGAATAAATCTTTGAAATAAATGTAGCATTGGAGATCACCTTCTGTCTCTGTTAAAGTTGTTGATTGCAGAGTTTAATTTTCACTTTTCACTTCCTGTCTTTCCCACTGTTCCACAGAGCTTTCTGAATTTCCCCTTTAGTATTCATCAGTAAATACAGTAAAATGGGTTTGAATGACCCATTAACAGGAAGTAGAAAAATTATGTGAACATAACCCTACCTTTTTTTTGTTAAATATGTTTCAGCCTTTTTTTTTTAACCAGTGGTTGATGTGTTATTACAAAAAACAAGCATGTTATTTGTTTACAAACAGTCATATAAATGCAACTGTGAAACTGTGAAGCATTTCAAATATGAAACTGAGCATTCACTGTATTACATATAGTTCTTGTTAAGTATTTTATCTCTGCTAGTTACAGTTTCATTCTCATTTATCTTAATTCTATCCCTAATTATATTTTTGTAAAATGACAAGCTTGTCATCTAATGTGTTGTGCACCTTCAACCTGCATTGCTTAATAAAACCATTATTTTTCAAAAAAACAATGCATTACTTTCATGTTATCACTGGAAATCCACACTGTGTTTATATTGCTTTAGGGCTTCTGATGACTAATAGCCAATGCAAGTATAGTATACATGATTTAGTAGTAGAATTAAGTTTAATATTTAAGGCTTACTTTTCATCAAGTAATCCTGATAC
Organism: Trogon surrucura; assembly: GCA_020746105.1. Taxonomy (NCBI): domain Eukaryota; kingdom Metazoa; phylum Chordata; class Aves; order Trogoniformes; family Trogonidae; genus Trogon; species Trogon surrucura. The sequence goes on from CM036617.1 coordinate 39,276,885, forward strand.
AAGGGGAAAAGGTTTACTGGAAAGATGCAAGATTCCTTCATTCTGCAATTCTGTTGTAAATTGCTTCCCTGTCATCAAGTAAAAAAGAAGGTCACTTCTTAAACATAAAGGAAAAAAAAAAGAAAAAGTGTGACAGGTTAAGGTCGATGATGCTGACCTAATGTCATTTACACTGATTTTACACTTCTATATGAACAAAGCTATCTCACTGTTCATGGATCAGAATTGCATTCCCTGTTTTAATGTCACTGCATCACTGTTGGTTTTTTTTCTGCTCCCCTTCATTGTTCTCACTTGCTAATGTCAACTTCCTTCTTTTGTCACATTCTGCAGAAGATGCCAAAGGAAAACACCATTAACAAGTACAGAATTCTTCAATGACTGAGTTCCCATCATGAGGAAAATCAGGGCACTGATATTTAAATAAAAATTCCTTTATTTGACAAAGTCAATCTGGCAGTTCTTTACCTGCCAGCATAACTGAACTCCCAGTCTAACATAAACATGAGGTTTCTGGATTGCTGGGGGTTAAACCAAGCTGTCAGGAAAGCCAAGGGAGAGGATCAGACTCCCAGATGCCTCTGCTAGAGAAATTAATCCTGGAGTTTAGCATCTGGATCCTTCAACTGCCAAGCTTGCCCCAGTTGTGTGTTTCATCGCTTGGCCAGATTAAAAAAGAATGATGAGCAGGAGCAGGTTCTGCACCATCGGTGACAAAAAAGGAGGAAAAAAGCCACAAAAAAAAACCCCATACCCCAAACAAAAAAAAACCCAGAAATGAAAAATATTGTAAATCAAACTTGTCTTGTCATTGCATGTGCATGCTAATGCACTCTGAAACAATGCCCTGCTTTAAAATTATATCAAGAAAAACTGGTCAGGTCTGTCAGTTTGTTTCTGCATACTGTGGAAGTTAGAGGTGGCAAATTTGTGCAGGTTCAAGCTCCCATTAGGGTACCACCTGTCAAATTCTTCTTTGAGCACACGAGTTTCTAAAATGTATTTTGTTTCAGGGTGATAGCAACCCTCATCAAGCATTCCACTCTCACACGCATCCTATACACTCACGTAATGTGATTTCAAAATACAGATGGGTTCCACCTGTTAAAACTCAAATCCAGGTCTGGGTGTAGTTCCTCTTACAAAGTTCAGACATCATATTATGGGGATTTGAGCTGGTCCCATCATGGTTTGGAGTCCATTTGCAAAGCTGGATGTGCATTCAGATTCTAAAATCCCTACTTTATAATTCATGTCAAGATCCTTGTATTTTTATTTGCATAAATGTAGGATGCTGAGGAGTAAATGTTGACATTTTGCCTGTCCATACTTCAAGAAAAATAAGTCGTTTGTAACTCTACCATTATGTAAACTAGCATTTTCCAAAGCTCAGTAAAATTGTCCTTTACATTTGCCCTTCTCAAAACAAACTTTGAGAGCTTCAGTCACGTCATGGGGAGACAAAAAAAAAAACATGACAAAAACATTACTGATCCTCTCACAGTATTCGTGGCAGAGATGGAGTAAATCAGCAAGGTGAGATCCAACTTAACAAAACTTGGTTTTAGAGTAGTCCCTCAAGGATAGCAGGTTCCCTAGTGAGATCTATCTGATTTAGGAGGAGGAAAAACAAATCCAGCTCCAATTTTTTCAGTAAGAAAACTGTAGTTTTATGCTGCAAGATGACTGTGTAAGTTACATTTAAGAAAGATGCTGTCATTGCGGCAGGAAATGTATCTCCTTGAATACCTGCAATCTTCTATAGTGAAGGACAATTTATTTATCTGTGTTACAGAGAGGCTAGGACATGTTCAAGCTGGTGATAAGGGGAAATGAGCACTGGGAGAAGTAGTAGGGTGAGTGTCCTGGTTTGAGATAAATAGAATCAATTCTGGTCAGTGTTTTTACTTTTCAGGTCTCTTCTAAGAGACTGAACTTTCTGAAGTTAGCAGCATGCTTTTGCTACTAAAAGTGATAAAGCTTGATGTCTATAGTTATTATCAGGTCCTAGTATGCAGAAAGACTCTTGCTTATACTTGCTCCTATAGCGACCAAGGTCACTGCTAGTTCTTGTGTTTCATGTTAGGGTTTCCAGGAAGTAAAAGGGTCACAAGGAGGTAAAAGGTTGCACTTCTAAGGAGGAGTGGACAGGACAGGTGACCAACAAGAGTATTCAATTCCATATATGTCATGCTCAGTATAAAACGAAGAGATCATAGGGGTTAAGCTCTCTTCTTCAATGGCCAGCATCTGAGGAAGACTCCATCTGATCTTCTGCCTTTGATCCTGATCCTGAGTTCCTGAATCATTCTCCTGTATCCAGTTCCCCACTGCTGATGAGCCTGGGGCTTCCCGGGTGCCACCTGCTCTGCAGCATCACTGGTGACTGCAATCAGCAGGGCGGAGGCGACTCAGGTTCGATATTGGTTTAGTATATATATATGTATGTATATAGTCCATTGTTTTCATTATTTCCTTCTTATTTCTATTATTGTTTCATTAAAGCTTTTTTAATTTTCTTTTTCCAATCTGTAAGTCTCTTTGCCTCATTTCCTTTCCCTTTCCTTTTGGGGAGGGAGAGGGATTAAGGAACATCTGTCAGCACTCAGTAGCCTGCCCAGTCCTAACCCTGAACAGTAAGAAACCTCCAAATGTCATTCAACTACTCTTGCTGATGCTTGGAGAAGTCTATAAGTAATTACATACCAGAAATTGGGGTACAACACTCAGATTATCAGATAACCTACCTTCCTCAAAAAAGATCGTGCAGCAGAGCACAATACTCAGTCTTTTCCAATGCAAGTCTATACGCAGCTATTTTCTTCAGTTTAGGTGGTCATGATTTCTAGCTGAACCATGCCTACTAGTCATTGTGCCATGGCTGGATCTGTGTGTCCAGACTATGTCCAGAATACCCTTTCTTAGTTAGGTTTTGGATGCCATAAGATATTTTTGTAAACATAAACATGTTTACAATATGTTTAAATATGTCTGTAAACATAAACTCTTTTACAAGAGTGTCCACTGATAGGACAAGGGGAAATGGGTTTAAGTTGAATGAGAATAGATTTTGGTTAGATCTTAGGAAGAAATTCTTCAGTACGAGGGTGGCAAGACTTTGGAATAAATTGCCCAGAGACATTGTGGATGACTCCTCCCTGGAGTTCAAGGTCAGATTCAAGGACAGAGCCTTGAGTAGCCTGATCTAATAGAGAGTCATCCCTGCCCATGACAGGGAGGCTGGATTAGATGATCTCTAAGGTCCCTTCCAGCCTAAGCCATTCTATGATTCTATGATTCCATGATTCTATGATAAACACAAGCAAAAAGCAGAAAATTGCTTCCTTGGACAAAAAAAAAAACATAATCAAGTTTTTAATTCCTCCCTTCTTCCATGATTAATGGTTTGATCAGCATGGCTAAGACTTTCAAAATCTTCCTTTGATACTTAAAGCAATGACAAAAGAAACTGTGACATGATTTAGGCTGCCTGACTGTAGACTAAAAAAAAAAACAAAACCCAACTATTTGCCAAAGAAAGAAAATCTGTACTGCTACATGATGATGTAAAAATTAAGTTGATAATATGGGACATCACAAAGATAGAAAGTAAATGGAACAACTGGTATTAATGCTAGATTTCTGTTTGGGAAATCATAAATATGGATGTGTATTGTTGAATTATACAATTTAAATCAAGAAATTAAAACTATCGTCTGATGAGAAATGTTGAAGAGGTGGCAGAAAAGTGTTCAGAATAGAACTTGTTTCCTAATCAAATCAGAAAAACATATATCAAGCAGATGAGTTAAACTGTAATTCAGTAACCTTAAATACGCAAACTAGAAATTATGCATCACCCTGGTGAAACAAGGAGTCATTATCCACCTTCAAAAAATATTATGGGGGCAATCTTTTTCATACCACTTCTTCTATGACATAAGCCCTAGTATCGAGGATTAGATGCACTAAAAGACTTGTCTACCTAACATGGGTACACTGTAACATTTAACTCTAGGCCTGGTTCCCAGAATGAAATTTAAATCTCAGAGCTAAGTACATGTAACTTGTGTTCAAGGCATGAAGAGCATTTCAGAAAGGCAATGAAAAACAAACCCTATGATGAACAAGAAGTCAAAAATAAGACACAAGGAAATGGTGATCACTAAACTTGCCTGAAATCCAGTGCTGTGTGTGAAACTTGAGTCCCAAAATCTTAGGCACATTTCCTCATTTTGAATACATGTCTGACATTCTCTCCTGGGTCTAGACTGCAATTATTGTTCTTTCAAAGAATGAGATATCCTGGATAGGACTCAAAGTAGATTTACACTTTGGAAGAAGGAACAGTGCTTGCCATGAGAAAAACATGGAGTTAAGCTCTCCCAAACTCCCAGGAAGTCTCTTTTTTTCATTTATTATTGTCTGCAACAACTGAAAGAAAAGAACCTTAATGATCTGTAGAGGAATTTCTTGTGGAGCAGAGGTGCGGTATTACTTTAAAGATGTGGACAACCCAGCTTAGGCCTAAACAAAGGCTCTGTCCTTGGAGCTGCCTTGGGGCACAGAGAGGAGGAGGTTTGTCTGTTTTGTGAAGAGCCTTGCCGGGGGGAGAAGGGGGTCGAGAGCCGCCTGCATAGTTGAATGACACTATCCAATAAAACACTGGGTGTAACTGACCAACTCTGTTAAGGGGCAGGCGCGGGGACACTGCTTAACTGTATAGATTGAGTTGTCCGGAGCAATGAAGGGAGAACGACTTGTAACCATATTGGTAAGATGGTCGTTACTTGGCCGGCTCTCCGAAGGGACCCTCTTCAATGATCTTCTGGTAGGGCATTGCTTCAACAACTGGACCATGGTGTTATTCTTCCTTAGAATGCTCTTCCTGACCCTAGACCTTTCCTGTGGTTCTGCAGTGGTATTGCAAGACAGCATTGACAGGAACACAGATCCATATCTCCACATGACTCCACTTGACTCACATTTTGCTGAACATGATGCAAATGGAGTTTTTAGGTGGCACTTCTGGCAGGTAAAAATGCTGGGTTTCATCTCCTTTGTGCTAAAAAATCAGATCTATTTTCCCATTGATTGCCCTACCTACCAGGGAAGAGAAAAGAAAAAAAACATATTCCAGTCAAACTTCAAAAAGAAAACAAATTCAACAGTAATAGGCTTAACTCAACTTGGCTGACCTCCTACTTTCTAGATCCCAATAAGACATGAGTGCTCTTAGACTGAACAGTTCCGGGTATGCACAAAAAAAATAAGTGAAAATAAGGTCATTTCAGCCTGGACATGGACATTGAATTTTAAACATTTTTAGATATAGATAGATATTAAACTAAGATTTCTTTACATAGTAATACTGGTTGTAGTGTACATTTGCGCTGCTCAGTGTGGAGCAGGTCTCCAGGAAGGTTAATGCATGTTTCTTGGCAAGCACTTCATACCATTTAAATCCATTACACTCTATATAACTTAAAATTTGTCCTAAAATACCTATTGATCAGTTCCATATGTATGCAACGTGACTTGCAGCACGTGGTTTTCAGTTCTACAAAATAGCCTCTGACCTACCAGGGCTACAAGAAGAGGAATGAAATGAGAAGAACACTTTTACTGCCTTCCAGAATCGCTCAAAAACAGCACCATGCAAGTTTGGACAAGGTCTGGACCCACACTTAAGACACTATACACATAGTTTTTGAGACTCCTTGAGTCTTGCTTTAGGGCCCTAACAACCTTTGAAACTCAATTTTGGGAACTAATTTTGAAAAGCTCTCACGTGCAAAATAAATCCGTACACAAGCTGTTATCTACCTCATTCATCAGAAGTCAAACAGAAATGGTCTTCAATAGCAGCAGCAGCAGCAGCAGTCAAACCATGTTTTACATTGAAGCAACCAGATGAGCAACCCACTGAATCAGCTCCATAAGTCTCAAAACTCACAAGCAATGTTCCAGGTGGATTCATGCGCTAGTGCTTTATAAAACAGCAGAGGTACAAATGGAATAGAAAGGACTATTCCTACATGCTTATGAATCAACCCTCAATTTAGGAACCATTTTGAACTGCACTGTTAGGTCCCTTTTGTGCTTTAAACTAGGGTAGGTCTGTTAATTCAATTCGCTCATTTCATCTGCATTATGCAGGCATCAAAATGAAGAAAACCAGTAACGAGACAGGCAGCTATTTCCAAAATTCTTTGGGGATCTCACTTATCTATCTATTCCTCTTCCTGTTGCCTCTTCTGAGCAATCACTGTCATTGTCTTTTGTCTTTACTCTTCTCCATCAACGCTTCCCCTGTTTTTGGCAAACTCCTTGTTACCCTCTGGATTTATACTGCTTCCATTGAGGACAATGCCATAAGTTTCATTCATTTTAATGGTCTAATACCAAGGCCCAACTTACTAACTTTTCATCTTTGTCTGAATTTCTCTAGCTCTTTTTTTCTATTTTTTTAACTTCTTTGAATTAGGATTGCATGCTCTGCCTTTCTACTGTTACTGTATTTTGCTTATACCTTATAGCATTTCTATTATTTAATTATGTAAAATGGAAAATAGGATAATGAATGGCATTATTCAAAACAAATGTACATTGTATTTTAATTTGGTTTGGTTACTTCCGTGTGTTTATATGTTTCAAGACTTTCTTCCCTAATAGTTAAATTCATTTATGTCACAGATGTTTGGTTATTGGTCTCCTGCCTCTTCTTAGAGGTACTGTAATTGAGCACCTGCGCGTGGGGACAGAGGGAATTGGGGGTTCTTGATTAATTTTCTCCAGCTATAAATTATTTATTGTCTTGTACCATTCTCTTGTTATCCTCTTTGGGACTCTTTTAAACTGTCAGAGATACCTATTTACTTTTAATTGATTGGTGCTCTGTGCTCATTGAGTTTTCCTAGATGACAAACACAGAAGAAATACTAAAACTAGCTGTATCTAACTACAATAGGAAAGGGTGGCATATCACAAATTATTACTAACAGTGAAGTCTAATCTTCTGAAATATTGAATTCCAGGTAGGAAAATCACAGCATCGAAGAATGACTAGTGAGTTTAATCTTACTCATCAGCTTGATGAAGGTGACCCTGTTTGAGCACGAGAATGCACTACCTGAATTCCAGAGGTCCCTTCCCCCCCTCAGCAATTCTCTGATTTTGTGACAGACTTAATTAAACTTCAAGTTATCTTTTTCACAGAAAATTAGGAAAGTGAATTTTTCTCCTTACAATCCCACGCACAAACCTGCACAAGCCCCACTACCTCTTCAATCTATATATCTTTATGTAAAATGAAACTAAAGGTACTTGCTTCAGTGTGGCACTTACATATATTTTTTAAAAATAATTCCATTTTAACTGCATTTTAAATTAATACTGTAACTGTCTCTGTTTTAACATACTCTGTCTTCAGAATCTGCCAAGCATTTATCTCACAAATATTAATGGGACATTGAAAAAAGAATGCTGGCTCTTCAGATGTTAATTTTGTCATTCTGTCTCACAAAAGCCCTTGAATAAGAGGACAAAAAAATAAAATTGTTATCTTGTCACAGGAAAACATTGTCCACACTGTCATGTGGAAAAATCATCTACCTGACAATATCTGGAGAATTGCAGTAGCTGTTCCCTCTCGGTAGCAGAATCATTATAATATACCCAACAAATAAAAGGTCAAAGATATGGCACCAGGAAAGTCGGGAAAATAATCACAACATTTGTAGAAGGCAATGGAATTGTTAGCAACATAACATCCAGGTTCAATATCTGGCTGAAGGCTCAGTACACTTATAAATGGATGGCTGTAAGCCAGCATCATCTGTGGCAAACATCAGGATACAGACAGCTCACATTGTAACTGACTGCTTAAGTGACTTTAAAAAATATAATAGGGGGGCATGACAGAATCTATAACAATCTTCAGTAATGTTTTAAATGTATTAAGAGTAGGATTTCTTAAAGCATTCAAACGACCTGGGAGTACTATCTTGAAATTACCAGACATAAGAAAAACATTGCAATTCACCATATCATCTCTGTATGAAACCCTGGGCCCTACTTCGTGAAAAAAATGTTCATCCTATTAGGCTTTGGTGGGAAGAAAAAATGATGCTACATAACATACTACTATATCTAAAGCTCATGTCACAGTACTGCTAGGGGGCTGTTGCTCATCTTTGATCAAATTACTCTATAACTACACTTTACGTATGTGATGAGAGACCCACAAAAAGATAATTGAACTCCTCTTTACTGGGCAGTCAAATAATTCTTTGTGCTCTCCCTACATTTACTACCTGCAAACACTTCAAATGGTCTATAGCAGTCAAAAGCACCCATAAGAAAACAAACTACGTAGCCCCTTCTCTATATTAGTGCCACATGCCATAAGCACCCTTTACTGAAACTGTAGGCAAAGAGCATGTGATGGAACACAAAATCTTCTGCAAGAATCTTAAATGGTTTAACCTGTTTACTTATTTAATAATCCATTTAGCTTTGTGTATTACTCAGTCCCTTCATAAAGCATGAATGCATTTAGTAAAACATAATTTTACATGGTTTGAACAAGCATCTTGAATCTAAAAAGTTATCTGCAATAGTACTTCTTCATCCCAAGGTATACTCACCCTCCTCTCAGAGATGGACCCTTTCAGAGAGGATTGACTCTTGATCGGAGCCGTATTCCTGTAATCAAATACGATTACACCAAAAATAAAACCGTCATAAAAGATTACTCATGTACACACTTAAATTCTTTAAAGGAAGAATAGAAAGATTCACTTCTTTAAATACAAAGCATGAAAGAATGGGATTTTCATTTCCTAACCAAGTATATTGATAGTATTTTAACTAAGCCATCATCTTTATTGCACTTCTGCAAAGACCTTATCATAAACCAGCAGTGCTCAAGGCATACTAAAATTGTAAGGATTTTCTCTCTCAAAGAATTAACATGATGCCCCTCTGGCACTGTTTAGAAATTCTTCATTTGCTCCACAAACATTAAAATGCTGGCAAGGCATGAGTGTAAGAGAGAACTCCAAATTAGCATTGTTTAACAGCATTCAAAATCAGTCCTATTTTTATAAATGATTTCTTGAAGGTTATCATTGTGTAAGACAATCAATAATAGAAAATAAAAGGACGGGAAGTTTTCAGAATTAAAACCAAAGTTACAAACATTGTAAATATTAGTGTTTTAGCACCATGGCCTAACTACTTTTGATAAGCAACCCTTCTAAAGTAGTTACAATTCCTAGTGACCAGCCCTGTCTTTTCTTCTCTTTCGTTTTTCTATTAGTCTGCTGTTGGTTGTTATCATTAGTACTCTTACAGCAAGACTTTACATTTTAGTTAATTTTGAATTAAAAGTGTGTATTTTTTCTTGTGTTCAGGGCAGTTTTAGTAATTGCAGACCCATCCTCAGAAGGCAGCTTGCAGTTTTTCCAGAAACTTGATCAAACAGTGTTGACCTCTTTTTCCACTCCTGACTCCTGATTTGGGAGGGTCATGTACCATCTCAGCAGGTACTCGGGAGGTCCCAACAAAAATATTGGATCTACAGTAGATTTCAAAGGGACAGCATTTTGTGCAGATAGGAGCAAGAAACTCTGCTGAGGACAATGTACCCCAGCACCCACTGGAGCAACTATTCTGTCTTAATAAAGACCTCAACCCAGTAGGATCTCCTGAGGATGGATGCAGCTCTGCAGACCTGGGGCCACGGGTGTACCTGAGGCCTCTCATTAGTCCTAGGGTCAAGGACTTCAGAACACAGGGGAAATCTTCTCTGGGACCCTGAGGATGCAAAAGCCTGATTTCCCAGCCACACTGAAAGATTCAGGGAGGGTATGTGTTTATTGACCTGGGAAATAAAGACTCCCAGGATGGCAAAGTCTGGAAGCTCGTAATTTCTGGCAGGAAATTTCCAGTAGGGTAACTTCTGCTCCACTGCAGAATAGGGTCAGTGTCCTGACAGCAGACAGGATGCAGGGACCTGTGTCCAGTGAAGATTTTTAGATTAATCACAGACTGCTAGGAAGAGATGGCATCCACCTGACTATGTGGAGAAGGAACAGCTTCACCAATAGGCCAACTAACCTTACAAGTAGAGCTTTAAACTAGGAATGACAAGGGAGAAAGATAATGACCCACAATCATGTGAGGCTGGGTTGGGATAGTGAACAAAGCATGCCAGATCATATTGATGAAAGAGTCCTTATAATCAATAATGTTGGGCTGAAAGGGGGCAATATTACAATAAGGAAGTTCCTACAGCACTGTATGATAGGGGGAGATCTTGTACATTTTCTGGGAAACCAGCTAGACTGAGTGCCCATCTGCGTGCCTTCACACTAAGGAAGAAAGAACACAGAAAAGGAATTAGAGATCTGTGAGCAGTTGCTGGGCTGTGATTTTATGGGGTCCCCAAGGCCAATGCAAAAACCCGAAGCAAGGAGTCCTCAGTGGAGGAGGATCAAGCTGGGGAACATTGAAATAAATTGGACGTATACAAGTCCATAGGGTCTAGCAGAATCATAGACTGGTTTGGGTTAGGAGGGACTTTGAAAGACCATTTAGTTCCAACCCCCCTGCCATAGGCAGGGACGTCTTTCACTACATAAGGTTGCTCAAAGCTCAAACAAAATGATGGGACATTCACAACATCCCTAAGCAACCTGTTCCAGTGCCTCACCATGCTTTTCATAAGAATTTTTTTCCCAATGCCCAATCTAAATCTATCCTCTTTCAGTTTAAAACCATTACCCTTTGTCCTAGTAAAAAGTCTCTATCCACCTATTTTAGAAGCCTCACGGAACTTTCTCTTCTCTATGCTGAACAATCCAAACTCCCTCAGTCTGTCCTCATAGTAGAGTTGTTCTATGTATTTGATATTTTTGTGGCTCTCCTCTGGACCTACTTGAATAGGTCCATGATTTTCTTGTACTGAAGTCACCAGAACTGGATACAGTACTCCAGGTGGGGGTTCACCAGAACAGAGTAGAGTGGCAGAGTCACGTCCCTTGACCTGCTGACCATGCTTCTTTTAATGCGGACCAGGATACAATTGACTTTCTCAGCTCCAAGCACATATTATCAGCTCACAACCAATTTTTCACCCACCAGTATCCTCAAGTCCTTCTCTGCAGGGCTGCTTTCAATCCATTCATCCCCCAGCTGGTCCTGATGTTGGGGATTGCCCTGACTCATGTTCACGACCTTGCATTGTTGAACCATGAGTCTCACATGGATTGCTTTTCAAACCTGTCAAGGTCTCTCCAGATGGCAATACTTCCTTTTAGCATATCCACTGCACCACTCATCTTGGTGTGGTCTTCAAATTTGCTCTGGGTGCATTCAGTCCCACTGTACATGTCATTGATGCAGATATTAAGTATCTTAATCTTAATCTCAAGATTAATTAATATTGGTCCCTGTACAGATCCGTGAGGGACAGCACTCATTGCTGGGTTACACTCAGATATTGAGCAGTTTTCTATAACTCTTTCCATGTGGCCATTCAACCAATTCCTTATTCAGCAGTTCATTCATCAAACCTGTATCTCCAGTTTGGTGGCAAGAATATTGTGGGAGACCATATCAAATGCCTTACAGAAGTCCAGGTAAACGACATCCATAGCTTTTTCTTTGTCCGCAGATGCTGCCACCCCATCATAGAAGGTCACTAGATTAGTCAGGCACAATTGCACTTGGTGAAGCCATAGTGGATGTCTCTAATCACCTCTCTGTCTTCTGTATGTTTTGGCATAACTTCCAGGAGATTCTGTTCCATGATCTTACCGGGCATTAAGGTGAAGTTGACTGGTCAGTAACTCCCAGTGTCTTCCTTTTTACCCTCTTTTAAAGTGGGTATTATGTTTCTTCTCTTCAGTCATTGGTGTCTTCACCTTTGTAGGATGCACCTACAGATGGTGAGGAAATTGTCTGATGTCATTTGAAGCCAATATCAACTACTTTTGAAGGTCATGATGATCAGGAGAGTTTCCTGAGGGAGTGGAAGAAAACAAAAGTCATCTTTACCATCAGAAAGACATAAAGTAGGATCCAGCAAAGAATACGATTGGAGTAGTCAGCATGGATTTACAAGAGGGAAGTCGTGCCTGGTCAATTTTTAGCCTTACACAACAAAAATAGTTCGCTCAGTGGATGATGGGAGAGAAGTGGCTGCTGCTTAATTCCGATTTAGTAAGGCTTTAGTAAGGCTGTTTCCCATAACATCCTCGTAGACAAACTGAAGAAGTACGGATGAGGTAAGTGGAAAGCAGTGGAAAGTTGAAAACCGGCTGAACTGCTGGGCTCAGAGGGCTGTGATCAGTGACTTGAAGTCCATGATATGAAGTCCAGCTGCAAGTCCTAGCTCGATGAAATTTATATGTCTGAAAGACCAACGTGCTAATGATAATATAATTTCTAGTCACAAGTGTTTCAAACACAGGACTCTCCAAGATCCCTTCAGAAATAAAAGTGCTAGTGTCAAGCAGTGACATTCAAAGCAGTGTAGCTATTTATCTATGGTATTTCTCAGTTATTCCTTCCAGCACTTTTGTTTCAGCTAAAGCTATCTTCATAACAGTATGTAAAAATGAAACTTACCCAGAGAGACAAGCATCAACCTCAGTCTTAAGATTTGCTGTGAATCAGTTTGAAAATAAATGCCATTAGAGAACTTACATGTTTACAAGATAGCTTTAACCTTACCTTTTTTATTTGATTTATCACAAATGGAATAATCTCAAATGAGATCTTTCTAGTATGCTACCCCCAACAGTGTAAATACATGCTTAGCTGCGGGAATCTACACCTACACATAGCTTTCATACACCCTTAAGACCTTCAAAATAAAATAAATTTTAATTGTGAATTATACAACAGATAAAACAAACCAAAGGCAAGTATCCTTGGAACTTCCTAGAGAAACAAGGAAGAGTGCACACTTATACCAAGCAACAGCAAAATATAGTTCATCTAAACATTAAATGGAGAGTACAAGCTAAGCAATCCCACAACTGTCCTGGTAAGACACAGAAGGTTTGGTGGTAGCGCAGCACAGTGGCATTTCTTACTCTGTCAGACTATTCCTGGCTGTTTCTTACCCATGGTTTATCTGGCAAGGTATTTGGACAGAGCAGCAACTTGTCAGACTGTGTTTTGTCGGTGTTAAGAGGGGTTACAAGCTGGACCAGTTCCTGGAGGAACCTGTAAGACTGGCTCTGCACTTGTCTGGATATAATTCTGTTCTTGGTCCTGCTACCATGATGCCAGTGAGTTCTCTTGACCTGAACGGATTTGGTTTTGTTTCACACCAGCATCACCTTTGACAGGATTTACCCCTATCCTTTCTGATGCCTTTACTTATGTAAGGGACTAGATAGATGTTTCAAACAGTAAACAAGCCAGAGCCGCCTGCCTGGCGCCTATTTGCATTTGTGTTGGGGTGACTCAGAGCTTTGCTGAGCCCCTGCCCCAGCCCTGCACCGGTGGAGCTGTGGGAGTGGACAGGGTTTGGAGCTGTGGCTGCAAGAAGCTGGGAGAGGGAGGGGTAACACATCCCCCCTCAGAAACCCCCACCATCCCCCAACCTCGCTCCCAGTTTGTGGCTGGAACTTGACTGTATAAAAGGCCATCACCCCGGGCAGTTGCGCGCTCTTCTCCCACCACTAGAGGATTGCTGTGATCGTCGCTGGATCCAGGGGTGCTGATCTTTCCTTTCTCTATCACTTTCCTTCTCTCTCTCTCTAGCTTTAATAGGAAGCTACCTATGGCAAGGCTGGTTTCTTTTGCTTATCCATAACTCGTTGTTGTGCACTGTGTTGATTGTGCCGAGTGGGCAATTGAAACACCTCGTTGTCAGGTGACAGATAAATAAAATTGCTGTTTCGGATCCTTGGTGTAAATCACCTGAATCCTGGTCTGGGAATTAGCGAACCTGGGTCAACGTCCTGAAAGGTCGGGACGTGACAACTTAGAGTGCAGAGACTCCTCACCATGCTCTGCCCAGGGCATGGGATCCTACATTGGCTCTGCCTCCGAGCTGGCAGCTGATGCTGATGCCATGGCATGCTGAGCTCATATGCGGTCTACTATTTGTGACATCAGAGCATACCTGTTGCTGTGGGACCCGGGAGGAGGCTTTTAGGATATGGGAAATGAGTTATCCTTCTAATGCTTGGAAGAGGGGATATGATGCTAGCACAAGAATAGACACTGGAGTGTGCAGCAGTCATGGGCCATGCTTCATTTATTTCAATAGCTCTCTTTTGCCCTCTCTCTCCTTCCAAACTCCTTCCCAGTTACTCCTTATTGCTGCACTGAGGTGAATTAACTGTGCTTTAGAAAGATCTAGAATGCAAAATGTTAGAAACACACTGCATTGAAATAAAAGTTTTGCTAAATGAATAAATAAAAAGAATTTGTCTATAATATTACCACTTACCGTTCATCAACATCTATGATTTAACAGTATTAGCATTTGTTTTAAATGAGTACTTTAATTAATTACTAATAAAAATGAGTGTTTTGAAACCCTAAATTCATACATAGGAACAGAAGATAAGGGACTTAAATAATTACTTAGCATAACCTGAGTTAAGCTTCCATTTATATAATACTGTTATATAAATGTTTGCATTTATATAGCACCTGCTTTGTTTCAGGTAGAACAGATACATGAGTGAAAAGTGAATATATAGCATAATTCTTAACCCGAGTGATCAACTTCTTTAAATAGAACTTGACTACCTTTTCATCTGTTTAAGTATAATTAGGAATAAATTCATTGAAGTTGGAGTTACAATTAGACACCTTGTGATATCTGAAGAATCTATTCCTGTCAACAACAGATTTATGAATTTTTATGCCTTTGTGAAATGTTAAACAATGATTGTATCTCGTACTTTGTTCTAGAGCAAACCACGCGATTCAGCTCAGAGTAGTTTCAGCCATTACAAAGTTGGTTTCTTTAGTGCGAATCTAAACATAAAGGGTGACTTCATGTATGCACCAAATGTGCCTCCTGTCGTGACGGACGTAAGGGTGTGAATCAGTCAGTGTTGCTTTAGACGGCTTCGGCTATGCACGTAGCAGGAATGTTTAGTCTAGGAAATTGCCTTAAATCCAGCACGAAGCTAAAAATCTAGACTTCATGTATGGCAGATGGAAATGCCAACATGACCTCCTTTGATCTGCTGATCCTTCCCCATTGGACTGAATTACTTATTAATGTAAATGCAGCCAATAACTTCCAGTACTTTACATTCATACTCTTGTCCTTGGTGGTTGTTACATAACCGTAACAGGGACTGCTCCACACAAAAATGCTTTCTGTCCACAAATTACCCTTTTTATTTTTTTTCCTCAAATCAACTGTTTAACATCTCAGGTCCACTTTAGAATTTACCTCTGCAGGAACATGTCTGTTGTTTAATGTGGCAGCAGGTGCTCAACTCCTTGTAATCTTCTGGATGCCACAATGTCCATCTCACTGTATCTTCATTGATCCAAGCTGATTTTGACCAGTTTGCATAAGGAGATGCAATTGATTTATACTAAGAGGTAGCGCAGTGAATTCCTTCCTTAATTTTAATACAACATCCATGACATTAGACTGCCTCAGTGTGAGGGAATTGGAGAACCTGTGCAGCACGAACCAGTGCAGCACACTGCAGGGGAGTATTGTCCTCAATTTAAGCAGCTTTTGAAACTAAACTTTTATTTCCTTGCTCTATTAAATCTCCTACAACTATCAGGCTGAATTTGCCATGTCTGTGTACTTCCTCCTAATCTCCTTTGACACAATTCTCTTTCTCTTCATATCTACCCACTGTTATTTCCCCATCCTTGCTCATATTGTCACCAACAGGTAGACAAATCAAGTAAACCTAAGAAATGTGTTCACTGTAGCAGAAAACAAAAGCATCCACTTCAGAAGGAAAAAAAAAAAAAAAAACTGAAAAGGAAAAAATTTGTAAAGTTTTGTTAATGCACTCAGCCTTAAGTTGAGATTTCATGAGGTAAATGGCCCAAATCAGGCTACAAAGACATTTGAAAATGCATATATATCTTTAGGCTCTATATGGCATTTGACTTTAAAACAATTATTGGAGAATTCAGTTAATTTTGCAGGGTACTTTTTGCTGATCTGTAGATGTCATAAAAGAGAACTTCAGGCAAAAATAATGCTGTCTTTTGGCATGAACACTACAAAGCAAAGCAACTCCCCTGGGCCTATCTATAAAGCTATAGTACTTCCTGTAGCATCTTGGGGGATTGGAGGGAGGGTGAAAGAGGGAGGGAGAGTGCTGTCAGCACTGAGCACCTTTCAGCTTTACAATTACCTTTGAGTAATGACTCTTGAGCCGCTGTTTCAGGGTGACATCCCTCAGCATAAAGGCAGCTTGTACATGGTCATTCTGATGAAACAGAGAACTGTGTGTGTGTGGCGACAAGTTGAAACTACCTAAATTGCCAGGAATGCTTTCCAACTCAGTGTTGTAATTTGCTTCATTAGACGAAGCAAATGAGCTTTACATAAAATTCCTTGGTGTATGATCTTAGACAAAGATCAGCACAACACTGTGCTATTCAAATAATCTGGAGAGAGAGATAATCTAAACAAAGAAGGCTGATACTTCTAAATGACTGGTTTGTTCCATTTTCAGTGAATGCAGTGAAGAGGCAAGGCACCTTAGATCTCAGATTAGAGGTATTCTTAGACCTGATTTGTACTTACTGGGTAGAATATAGAAAAGTCCAAGAGCTGTAGTAAATCTGTCTGATGGATAATAGCCTAACAAAGTTCATTCTGCAGGTGGATGAAGCCATGCCATAGCAAACTACCAGGACCCAAAAATATCTCTCTCTAAATTAAATTAACAAATTTCATTTTAGAAAAACAAACAAACAAGCAAAACAAAAACACCTACAAAGTGCCGAAAAGCAGAGAAGGCTGAACTAATGGTTTTGCCTCTTTCTATAAGCCTTCATAATTTCGGTGTGAGAAGTGTGATATTTTAGGTTGAGGGTTTCAGACTTGCTGAACGCAGGTGTTTGCTTATCTGTTGTGCAGACCCAGAGAACGGAGGAAAACAAGGCCTACACAGTGAGAGTCAGCCGAAGGAGGGAGTCTTGTGACGACAGGACGGCCCTGTTTTGGCTAAGGAGCAAGGCCGCACGGAAGACTAACGATGTGAACCATCCTGCACATAGATAAGTTGTTGCAAAATAAAATCCTGAAGGCCACAGGGCCCAGAGTGGAAATTTTTACCCTAATATCCCTATATGACTATAGTCACCCACTCTTCACTCAAATCATGCTGAATGCCACCCCAGGGAGGGGGCAGGGGGGAGTGAAAGATAGTATATAAGGAGCATAGAGGGTATGTGTCGTTGGGAGGAGAAGACCCCAGAAGAGGAAGAGGCGGTCGACGGGCTGTGCTCCTTCTCCTTCACCCAAGACAGGGAAGCCTTCTTGGTAAGAATTGCGCTTCCACCTTTTGGTGTGTAATACCCGGGATAGTATTTTGCTAGCATTAGTATCGTATATTAGCGCTATTGCAGAGAGTGAATTTATCAACGGCAACTCCAAATCTTGTATCTGTCGCTTCAATAAATTACCTATTGTTAGTTACCTTGCAAATTGTCTCAGTGCAAGTCCTTAAACGGGGCTCTGAAAATTCAGTGCAAGCCCTTAGTGGGGCTCTGAAAACTCAGTGCAAGTCCCTAACGGGACTCTGAAACAAGCAAGTGCTTAGCTGGGGTACGTGCCTCTCACAGCCACATACCTTTCACGTGACAAGAAGGAGACAAGAGAAGAGAACATTTTGCTGCACAGAGTTATCAATATCTCTGATATATGTCTTCATCCGTTTAGGGAGTCCATTTAGCATTTTGGGAAGGATTCAGTGGCCTGAACATTAAGAGTCTAATGACTTTTGAGATACTCCAAGGGAGTAAAGATGTGTATGCAGGGCTGACAGATACCACACAGGACATACAAGGGACATGTACCCTTCAGTAGCGGCAGTGGGGAGCCAGGCAGGATAGCCTACAGCAGCTCATGAGCGAGAGGTTATTTATACATGACTCAAGTGCATAAAGCTATCCAGGTATTTATAAATAGCCTGGCTCTGTCAAGAGACGCAGAGTGTAACGACAGATCTGATGAGTAGGTCTGAAGGATGGTAAGCATGAAATTAGCCCAGGGAAGGAATTTCCTTCCCATCCTTCCTTCTCCTTCAGCACTGGACTCTTGGCACTGTTAAATTCTGTTGATATTTAATAAAAGCTAGCATCTGTGCCTTGCTTGCCTCCAATTACAGAGCTTCGTCCTAGGGCCACTTCGGAGCTTCTTACAAGCGCTGATGCTTTAAGCACAGCTATAACAAAAGAATGGACTGACAGGTTTTTTTCTGCCTCCAGCTACCTCTGTGTTCTTTTTTATTTTATTTGCCTTGATTTTGTTTTTGGTTGGCCACCCTAAATGACCAGCCTGCAGCAATTCCACCCCCGTAGGAGACCATTTGATCAATCCTATCTCTATGCGAGGCCTCCCAGGAACAGAAAATATCAGAGAAGGATGCTTCCATGCCCCAATTACATGCAAACACACATCACCACTACTACAGCACTGTCAGGGCTATTGAATTGGCTAGAGAGAATAACAGGGATTCTTTGTGATAAGCCATGATAGATAATGTGAAAGTACAGTTTATAATTGTTAACAATGAACTCAATATATGAAGGTTACCTCAGAATTGCTCTATAAAGCTACTTTAGGGATAAAACTCACTTCAGATCATGGTCAACATCTGTCAGAGAGAAGGAAAAGCTGGAGGAAAAAAAAATCTATCCAATTTTATCCATTCTTATCTCTCTAGGAGTCTTCTCTGATAGCTAGATGACTAAGAATAACTGGTTTAGAATCTAACATTTAGAAAGTAAACAATATGAAATAAGAAAATAGAGAAAGGAAGAGAAAAGATAAAAGGAAAATAAAGCAGTTCAACTGACATCTGAGTTATATTGAACTAGGCATGCCTTCAGTATCTAGCAAGAACTTGCTAGTTATAAAAATTCATTTTTTTTGAGTTTTCAGTCTCTAAATATTCCATTCATTCCGCAGTGAAACTTTTAGTTCTTCCTGAATAATCACTGTTAGTGCTGATCATTCATAGAGATTATTATTAAGTCAGATCAAACAAAACATTTAAGACATAAAATGATTAAAAGTCCTGTTTCCCTATATAATCAATTACAGCTATAATGAAGAATTTATTGATACTGTTGTACATTAAATGAACTAATATATGCATCTAAATCTATACCTTTTGTGTATAGTTTGTTAATGTATGTATTTACAGATAATATGTATTTCTTAGAGGCAGTGTGTGGGAAATGCTGAAGTTGGGGTAAACCAAAATGCAGTTTGATAGATAAATTTCTGAAGTTATTTTGGATTGCATGTTTTAACATAAACTGTAGAATTTGATTCTCTTTGTTCTTTCCATACCATCCAAGATATGATTTTCATAATACCATGAATATTCACATTTTTAAAACAAGGTCTTTCCAAGGTACCTAGGCAGAAAAAAAACAGCTGAGGCATTTTGCAACTCTGAAATTCTTGGATTTGATGTTAAGAAAACAAGTACTTTGTTGTAAACCAGCATATACAATATCCAGGATCATCACAGATGCAGCTCAGAAATTTATATAATTTCCTGTGCAAACATACAGATAACTGCCTGTTATTTTTGCTGTATTGCAAAATGTTGCTCTGGGGAGACGTCTGATATTCCCATCGCAGTAGTCAAAACCAGGCTTAACACAAGGTATTGCAAGCAAGAAAAATATGCTGCTTACATACCAAGAATTCAGGTTAGATCCAACAGTCTCTGAGACACAGTAGATTTTTCCCCTTTTCCCCTAAGGACCTCCAGGTTATTCGACAAATGGAGCTGAACCACTCTACCATTTTTCAGTCACTGCGCAATAGGCGCTAAATGGAAAAGTAGTCTGACCGTGACATACAACTTCAGACACTGATTTGTCATCCAGCTCAACAAAATACTTTACTGAAGAGAACTAAGATAGTGAATTCTTTTTCATATTCATATCTGCAATTAATTACAGATTCAGTCTCACCACCAAAAAAGCCCAGAATATACAATCACCACAGATGAGTGCTGGGTCAAATAAAAGCTAAGCACACAATACATCTGTATTTTTCCTTTTAATTGAACTTCCTTCTTAACAGCAGCAAATCTAATATGCTTCTTCTGCTCATAAAAAATATATCTGCATCTTAAAAATCTAGTTTCACACAGAACTGCTTAAGTATGTCTACTTTTCATAAATATGCATTTGATTATTGGATAATTTGTTTATCTTTGTGATTAATTAGCACAACTTTCATGACCCAGATCCTCTCCTGTAAAAATTAGAACTACAGAATACCTGTAAAGAACAGGTAGGCATTTCTTTATTATTATTTTACATTAAATACTACAGTGAGGGATATTTTTTTCTTTTCAAAACAGTAAATTTTCATAAAAAATACGAATTCCTGATATACAGGATGAGCAGGACTCACAAAGCCTTTTTTACATCTAAAACCTTATAAGGTAAGTCCATTTCTTTGAAGATTTGTAAGGCTAGAAATTAGAGCTTTATTCTACTGGAATGGATCAGTTTCCCACTTTCTAACTTTGGAGTATCCCAAGATACTGGATGCTAATGTCATGGCATTTTAGATGTAGAGAAACTCTTTTAAACTATATTTAGATATTTCAAAGGCTCTCTGAAACTTGCACACAATTGGACCTACAGTAACCAAGGGATGTATCTTTATGTTAACAGTACAAGAAATAATCCATAAACATACTTTAATGCTTTAAAATGCACCTAAAATAGTCTATTTCTAACATGTGGCATGTACAGAAAATATGATGATATAACTATGCATTAAAGGGTTTACCACCATAAATATAGGTCATCCAGAACAAATACAACTGATAGTAGTCTTTCAGAAAAGGTAGCCTAAAGTGAAAATCTTCAGTCCAGACTTAGAGTACTAAAGAAACCAGCATTTTAAAATTTATATAATTATTTATTTACTCTACAAAGCAAATGTTTCTCTTCAAAGATAAATTTTTTTTCATTGCAAAGTTCAGACTTGGTCCCTCCTGCAGCATCAAGAGTTCTACACAAGAAACTATTTATGAGGCAACATGCGGTTTTGTAACACTTTTTGTATTTTCTTCTGTTGCTTAGCTATCTGAAAAATTTATTGAATAATGTATCTTTAACTGAAAAGGGAAATACACACTTTTTTAGAAGGTGGATAGACAGGACCCTTGAACTCTTCCACTTGTAAATTCAGTTGTAAAGTCCACTGGTGTTTGCTTTTATTTCCTAGATATTCTTCATCATGCTCATCTGAATTATATATTACCTCTCACCTAATTATAAAAGAGTTCTAAGACATAATCAATGTAAAATTTAGCAAAACAAAAAAGTCTAATAATTATTTTGGTTACCATCATTTTATAAGGGAATTATACTGACATTGGATTCTCCTGTACTCTTCTTATTGTTCCTACAGGACAATCATTTATTCATTCATCAGACTAGACAGAAATAAAGAAACAAATATAAACCTAAACATTTCCCTTAGGTTAATATTACTTTTATGTGATAATTTCCTGTCATTAAATATTTGCTATTAAGCTTGTTTTGAATGGTTTGTTAATGAATTAAAGAATAAACTATGGTCATATACTACTTTCTGCTATCCCAGTGAAATTCTGTGTAACGCAGTGATGTTTTACAGGTGTGATGCTGAGAATTTTGATTATCTTGAAAAAAAGATATCTTGTCTCTCTTCATTTTTTTCCCCTGTAAGTATTATAAGGTGATCCATATACAAGCCTATCACAAAATGCATTGTATATTATAAATGTTATTATGCAACAGAATGCCTAAAATTTAGGAAGCAAATCTCCTGGAAACTCGACAATTTATAGATTGCAAAAGTAGATGTTCACACATAGTCGGTTTCCCATAAATGAGGTTAATTTGTGTTAGCAAACTGTCAAAGAACCTGTCATATTCTATTGTCTTTCCAAGTACAAAAATGTTAAACAGATTACGAGGCTGAAATAATACCCCCAAAAAATCCCTTTCACAGAATCACAGAATCACAGAATGTTAGAGGTTGGAAGGAACCTCAAAGATCATCTAGTCCAACCCCCCTGCCAGAGCAGGACCACCTACAGTAGAACGCACAGGAACATGTCCAGGCGGGTTTTGAATGTCTCCAGAGAAGGAGATTCCACAACCTCCCTGGGCAGCCTGTTCCAGTGCTCTGTCACCCTCACAGTAAAAAAGTTTTTCCTCATATTTTTCTGGAACCTCCTATGTTCCAGCTTCCACCCATTGCCCCTTGTCCTGTCAGTGGATGCCGCTGAAAAGAGCCTTGCTCCATCCTCCTGACACTCCGCCTTGACATATTTATAAACATTGATGAGGTCACCCCACAGCCTCCTCTTCTCCAAGCTAAAGAGACCCAGCTCCCTCAGCCTTTCCTCATAAGGGAGATGCTCCACTCCCTTCATCATCTTTGTGGCTCTACGCTGGACTCTCTCAAGCAGCTCCCTGTCCTTCTTGAACTGAGGGGCCCAGAACTGGACACAGTATTCCAGATGTGGCCTCACCAGGGCAGAGTAGAGGGGCAGGAGGACCTCTCTTGACCTACTTGCTACTCCCTTTCTAATACACCCCAGGATGCCATTGGCCTTCTTGGCCACGAGGGCACAGTGCTGGCTCATGGTCATCCTGCTGTCCACTAGAACCCCCAGGTCCCTTTCCCCTGCACTGCTCTCCAGCAGGGCAGTCCCCAACCTATACTGGCACATGGGGTTGTTCTTTCCCAAGTGCAAAACTCTACACTTGCCCTTATTAAACTTCATAAGATTTCTCCCAACCCAGACCTACAGCCTGTCCAGATCTCTCTGAATGGCTGCACAGCCTTCTGGTGTGTCAACCACTCCTCCCAATTTTGTATCATCAGCAAACTTGCTGACAACATTCTCTAATCCCTCGTCCAGATCATTGATAAATACATTAAGCAGCACTGGTCCTAGCACTGACCCCTGAGGGACCCCACTAGACACAGGCATCCAGCCAGACTCAGCCCCATTGACCATAACTCTTTGGCTTCTTCCCTTCAACCAGTTAGTGACCCACCTCACTACTTGATCATCCAGACCACATTTCCTCAGTTTACCTATGAGGATGCTGTGGGAGACGGTGTCAAAGGCCTTGCTGATATCCAGATAGACCACATCCACTGCATGGCCACCATCCATCCACCTGATTATGTCTTCATAAAAGGCTATCAGGTTGGTCAAATATGACTTCCCCTTGGCAAAGCCATGCTGACTGCTCCTGATAACCTTCTTATCCTTGATATGCCTAGAGATAGCGTCAAGGATAAGATGTTCCATCACCTTTCCAGGGATGGAGGTGAGGCTGACCGGTCTGTAGTTACTCGGGTCATCCTTCCTGCCCTTCTTATAGACTGGAGTGACATTCACTTTCCTCCAGTCTTCAGGCACCTCACCTGTTACCCACGACTTACCAAAGATGATGGAGAGTGGCCTAGCAATGACTCCCGCCAGCTCCCTCAGCACCAGTGGGTGCATCCCATCAGAGCCCATGGATTTATGGATGTTTAAGTGTTCAAATTGATCCTTAACCCACTCCTCATCAATCAGGGCAAACTCCTCCTTTATCTTGACTTCCTCTGGGGCCTCAGGGGACTGAGGCTCCTGAGGATGGTCTCCCACAGTGTAAACAGAGGCAAAGAAGGCATTCAGCAACTCTGCCTTCTTTCTGTCCTCTGTCTCCAGGGCACCCACCTCATTCAACAGAGGGCCTACATTGCCTCTAGTGTTCGTTTTGTCAGCAATGTATTTGAAGAAGCCCTTTCTGTTGTCCTTGACCTCCCTTGCAAGTTTGAATTCCAAGGAGGCCTTAGCTTTTCTGATTGCCTCCCTACACTCCCTGACAGCTGTCCTGTACTCCACCCAAGTGGCCAGCCCTTCCTTCCACAATTTAAACACCCTCCTCTTCCACCTGAGTCTGCCCAGCAGATCCCTGGTTAACCATGCAGGTCTCCTGGATCTCTTTCTTGATTTCCTACCTGATGGGATGCACTGATCCTGAGCCTCAAAGAAGTGGTCTTTGAATGCCAACCAACTCTCTTAGGCCCCTTTACCTTTCAGCTCCCTGTCCCAAGAGGTTTCCCCCAGCAATTGCTTGAAGAGGCCAAAGTTGGCCCTTCTGAAGACCAGAGTTGCGATCCTGCTTGGTATTCTGTTTTTACCGCACAAGATCCTGAACTCTACCATCTCATGGTCGCTGCAGTCAAGATTACCCTCAACCTTCACTGCTTCAACCAGACCTTCCTTGTTGGTGAACACAAGGTCCAGCAGCGCTCCTCTCCTGGTTAGCTCATTCACCATTTGCATCAAAAAGTTATCATCGACGCACTGGAGGAACCTCCTGGACTGAGGATGGCTGGCTGTGTGGGACTTCCAGCAAACATCTGGGTAGTTGAAATCCCCCATGAGAACCAGGGCATGGGATTGCAAGGTTGCTGTCATCTGCCTGTAAAAGGCCTCATCAACTTCCTCCTGCTGTAGGTCTGTAGGTCTCCACTGTGGTCTGTAGTAGACACCCACCACAGTATCACCTAAGCTAGCCTGCCCCTTAATTCTTACCCACAAATGGGTAATTTCAATGAAAAAAATCAGCTGGTCTTGTTGGGTTTTTTTTCCTAAATGTACATATTAAAGAATACTATTCTGCATTTTTTTTTTCATAATATTTTCCTTAAAATTGCTCTAATAGCAATATTTCTGGAGGAAACATGTACAAGATGAAACATTTCACTCCATTATAAACTTCAACTACTAAGTTGATGCTTTTCTTTCTCTGCATTTTTAATGAAACAAAAGATACAATTTCACACATTTGTGATAAAAACTAATAAGAAGCGTTAATTTAACACAACTCTTTACAACAATAAAACATATACCAACATATACTGAAGTGTTCAAGGAAAGTTCTCTATGTTTGATAGCTACCACAGGGCTAATGCAACTATTGATATCAGATTTTAAGTTCTAGAAGTTTTAAGTAGACTGTACTCCTAAGAAATTTGAGAAGTTAGTGCTCCAAAGATACATTTGAAGTAAATCTTAAGAAATTAACCTGATACATTAACAAGGTGGAACAGTTAAAGAAAGAGCTTAAAGACCAAATTCACAATTTACCAGGAAATGCCATACTTAGTCTGATCACATGAAATTCAACGTATCTTAATATGAGGCAAATTCTGGCCTTTCGTTGCTTGATACATGATTTTCAGAATAATTGCTTGGACTTGGATGAGCACAGAAGCATACAGCAAATAGTGAAATATGTACCTATTCCTTTAATTGTTAATAAAAACAACCAGTAAATGCATTACATTTTGTAACTCTGTTGCCTTCTGACAGATATATTTGCTACCACAAGTATAAGTAATTGACAATTTTCCCTCTGTTTTCTGTTTTTTTTTAAATAAAAAAAAAGATGTTTTCAATCAAATGCTTAATGTTAATATAGAATACTGAATAAATAAGTAAATATTTATTCACTAGAATACTCAGTTCTTTGTAGGCAACTTCTGAACACAACAAAAGCATTCTGAAAACATACTATACTTGGTTTTGTATCACTGAAAGCAAGAAGTTAACTTTACTGCATAATTAGTCCAATTAATGAGTCTCCAGCACATACGAGGAGATATTAGTGAAAATAACATCGAATTCAGGTATGTTACATCAAGGAAGGATTTGCCTTGTGCTTTTGAACCATATTTCCCTCTGATAGCTACATTGTTTGATATTTTAGTTTAGTTTTAATATTCCAAATAGAATTCTGAAAAGTTTAATAAAAATGCAGTATCCTTTCAAGACTGAATCTTCTTATGCTTCAAGCACTAGGAAAGTCTTCAAAAATCACTGTGTCTACTGGTTAGTGTTCATTAGAGTGACATTTATAATTTCACATGCCCAGGGCTGATTCTTATCATTTCCTATGAGGTTCAAGTACCTTGAACTCTTACTGATTAGAGGTCATTTAGCATTTTTCAAGAATCAAACTGAGAAACATGAACATTCAACCACGTGAAACACTTATATAGACAATGAAATTGTAAAGGTGCAGGCTGTGAACTGAAAATGTTGGAGTCATATCTGCATATCTGCAGAACTGCACAACTGCTTTTCTAAACAAAGTGTGTATATATATATACACACACACAGGCATACACACAGGTATGTATAGACACGTACAAATGCAGGCACACACATACATATATATAAATATATTTCTCCAGATAGTTTGGAAATGGATTAGCTAAACCCAAAGAAATGTCATACTCTGGAATAGGAGAGACAACACAGGTCTTCGTATTGGTCTGCTTCAGCTTACCCTGACACTATTATTATAGCAATATAATCTGAAAAAATTCTTCAATCAAAACAGATCCTTATGATGCAGGCTTATTTATGGAATATTTGTCAACAGCAGAGACATCACTTACATCAAAAAAATGCAATGTATGAATCCTTCAATGTGATTGCTATTGAAAAATTTAGCCTCTGAAGTAAAGTTTTAAGATTTTGATTTGCAGATACAACATACTTAGTAGATGATTGAATTCAAATATGTTACTTACGGTATACTGGGACATATCCTTTGACTCTTATGTCCTGAGTCACTTCATCTGTTTACCAACAAAAAGCTGAACTGAATACATCCCTTCCTGTGTACATAAATACATACAATCTATAACCTCAGACGCAGACTTATCCCCTGGAAAATATTTTCTCTGAAGTGTTTTTGTTCTCATCCTTTGCATTAAGCATAAAACCAAAAGTATTTAAAATCCTCATTTTTTGTTTTCCTTCATTGTTGTTTCATAAATTGCTAATTAGAAAAGATATTTCATACAAGTGATTAGCTGTTACGTCTGCTTTAACACTTGAAAGGTTACAGCAATAGGAAAAGGAAGAACTTTAATTAAAGAATGAATTATTGAATATTCCATTTTAATTGATGTAGCCCTCTGCTATTATTTTGTGTGTTTATAGACATTTTATGTGATTCTGTAATCAAGATCACACACACACTCAAAGCAAGACTTTAACTACTGAGGCTAAAGAGGGAAGGGCTGCTGTATGATCACATTCAGCCATTTAAGTTCAAGAATCATGTGAAGTGTGGTTTCCATGACAACAAGTCACTAATTGCTAACACAAAATAAAGTAAAAATCAACCTTGACGGAATTTGGCAGTGACATGGAAACTGAAAAAAACTTCAAAATAATTATATGACAATTTTGCTGTACGATGAAGAAATACAAGCAACCCCATCTTCTGAGACAGGCTGAGAGCAGTGAGTTCCAGGGTTATTTCAGATTTGGCAGAGCTGGCTGCGTACAGTAGTCATTGTGTATTACACTTGATAGTCAACACCTACCTTCAGCAAGAGATAAGAAGAGATGTTTGTGATGAGGTGATGAAGGATTTTTGCATCCTTGGGCTAGAGATCAGCAAAGAAAAATGCTGTGGAGAATGCATGAAGTAAATAAAAGACACAAATAACAGAATTTTAGCATAAATTCACAGGGTAAGGAGCAAAACAAATTAAAGGAGAGCAGAGGGGAAGAAACAAGCTAAACTCATACATGCCTCCCATGCTAACTTATTAGTAAGGGTTTCAGACACCTCAAGCTTTCACACAAAAAGAGTCTTTTGAGACTAGGGGAAACCATTCAGGAAGCACAGTGGTACCATTCAAAATTTACCGATTTATGAACTGCTGCATATCATTTGTAAAAATTGCTTCAGCCTGAGTTACCTTTCACCAGCTCTGTAAGTCGACTCACTGGGTCACTAGGAGTGAACAAGAACATTTTGATAAATTCAGTTTCCATGACAATGAATTAGCCATGGAAAAGGGGGCGGTGTTGAAAGATCTGTGTTCTGTAGAATACTCTTCAAATGTTTGCCTGTTTTCATTTTTAGCCATTTAGTTCTCATGGCTCTGTTCCAGGACTCTTTAATTTGCCAGTAGCTGTTTTTCCTCTGCAGATTAGAGGAGTAATTCATCAGTGAATGTTTCACTCAGTGGCCCCATCTAATGTAAGAGAACATAGAAATGATTTTTTCCAATTATGCTTTTTTGTTTGTTTAGAAAGAATGCAGCAAGCTTTTTTGTTGGTGTTGTTGCTGTTATTCCTCTATAACCTGGCTACAGAATGCTTAATCTTTCTTATTTATTGCCCACTACTGTACTTATGACTGCAATTGTAACTTGCAAGACATTGAGAGTTCGTTTTAAACACCCATGAGCCCCCAAAACAAAGCAAAACAATGATTTGGAGTTTGGTTCAAAAGCAACAAGCCTATAAAAGAATGTCATATTCCAAAGCCTGCTATAGCCTGCATCAGTGGGAACTGCTGAGAAAAAGACCTCAGAAAACAACTGGTATTTATTTTTAGTGAAAGTGCTTGACATTATTTTTCATTTGTCTGACTTACGAAAGGTCAAGCCAGAGGGACATTTGTTAGTGCCAGAACTAAAGTCTACTCAAATTCATGAATGTCTTTCTGCCATTTTCAGTGGGTCCTGAGTGAGGGCCTTATGCTGTTGAGATTAAGAGTGTCAGTGTTTAACCATTCACAAAACACATTTAAAATTCAGAATGAAAAGGCAGGAGACCTGTTTCCACTGACTGTTGGGACAGACCATCTTTCCATCCAGAGAACTCAGACAAATTTGGCCCCTTCAGAAAGTACACCTGCTCTTAGTACCTCCAGCAATATATTCCCTGTTGCTATAAATAAAAATTGAAAGGGCTGAATACCTTGCTTCCACTGTCTGTCTTTCGAACGTCATCACTTCATGAGCTGTACAAGAAATGAAAGTGGTTTTGGAGTAGTTGTTAGTGGTTGTGCTAGTCCAGCATGGGCTGAAGTGTCTGAATGATTTGCAAAAGAAAGAAAATGTTACTAGTAGAAAAGAAAGAAAGCAAACCATTACACATAAAAAAAAATAATGGAAAGAAGCAGGGAATAAAAGGAGAGAATAAAAGGAGGGAATAAAAGGAGGGAGAAGGTGCATGGGGAGAGGGAATGAAGGGGGAGAGAGGGAGTGGAGAGGGAGAAGGAAGGAGAGAAAAGGGAAAGAGAGGTGGGAGGATGAAGAGAAGGGAGGATGGAGGGAAGGAAAAGAAGCGAAAGGGGGTTGTGAAGGCAGAAGAGGGAGAAGGGAAGACATAAAGGGAAAGGAGAGGCCACTTCTGTATGTACCCCTGCAAAAACTGTTTTATGTGTATTTCAGTAAGAGACTTATTTCTGTTCTCTAGTACGTACATAGATATATATATTATATGATATTTGCATAACTCTTTTGGTTTCCATCTGTCTCCATAGGTAATTCACACACACATGAATAGTCACAAACAAGTCCATATTTTCTCTCACAGCCCTTCATTTAAAGACAGGAGGGAAAGGAAAGCTTATTTAATACTGTATTGCATGTGAGGCCTCTATCTCAACCTAAACATCATCTAATTCAAAAAGTATGCCAATTTTCCAAAATGCAAATGCCATTATTATTATTAGTCTGTTGTGAAAATACTGCTGGGTTGGAAAGCAAAATAACTATTTTAGTCAATGAGACTTAGACATTCCAAAGCAGTCCCTCACAAAAGAAAAATAAGAGGAAGAAAAGATGAATCCAGCCTGATTGAAATTCAGTAAATCAGTAGCCTTGAGTCTCTCAGTCTTGATTTAAAATAGCAGGGGCAGTTGCCATCAGGCACTTGAGTGCATGTGGACAAGAATAAGCCTAATGACTTCCTTTGTTCATCTGCCATGTGGAACTATTCCAACACTCTTATCTAGGATGTGAACGAGGTGTACTAATAGCTCTACTGTTCGATTCCTGGAACCCAGGAAGGAGCACAGGTAGCATGCACTCAGGTCCTGTTGATATTAATGGTGTGAAATGGCTCAGCCTGCTGCTTTCAGTGAAACATGGTGCAGTGCCCACTGCGAGAGACAGATGTCAGATGCTTCTTCACTCTATCCATGACCTTCAGCTGGCACCAGGCACTGCTGCACGTCCCGTCTTGTTAACATTTTCACAGGTGAGAGATGGATAAACAACTCTTTTCTCAGACCTGTAGATTGCTAATAAGTGTCACAAAACACAGACCGGAGCTGAGGTGCGGATCATTAAAAAGGAAGCAAGAATTGGAGGAATAATGACACGTCTATCCACCTCAAGTCAAGTTTGACACCCCGGTGATACTAGTTAGCACCGTGCACAGAGAGCTTTGCCTTCTGTTCTTTGAAACGTGAATGAGGAATATAGCACTGGAACTTATTTCCAGATGCTTTCCCTTAAACTTTGAGCCTCTGCTCAAATTAAGGAAGAAAAGAAGAACATTCAAACATTCAAAATTTCATTTTTTTTCTAATAAAGGTTTAAATGATCTAGTCAAGCACTGTGAACTTTAACTAATAGTTTCATGCTAGAGTAATGGCACCTATTATTCGAATTCATTTCCCATACTGACAGCACAACTCAGGCATACTCCAGACTATGACATTTTAAGTGACTGGTGATTTTCAGTTGTGCTTTCTACAGTGCACATATACAAGATACTGAGTGGAATATATGTACATCTCTGTGCATGTATGTCTATGTAGACTACAGCTTATGCTGCTTTTACTTTCTCTGTTATATGGAGAAATATATAAATACAAGAACACTATCCTGAAAGTATATGTGCTTTCCAATGCTATACTTGATCAAAAAAAAGGAAATAGTTGAGGTGCATGACAAGATTTCCAACCTTTTGTTTCTGTCAAACTTATGCTACTCCAGCCTTTATCCTTATCACTGTATTTTATAATCTAACAATATAAAGCACAGAAAATAAACAGAAAAAGTAAATCCAGTGCTGAGCAAAAAATTAATCAAACACATATTTTCTAAAGGATCGTTCATATCTTACAGGACCTCTCATAGCTGCTACACATTTAGTTGTTCAATTTGTACATGATATTTCTTAAACATAAAAAAAAAAAAAAAAAAAGGTGATTGGTTTTCCCTTGTAATGCACTACAAACATATAACCAGAGTCTGGAAAGCTGTACCTCTGAATGGGAAGAGACTTCTGCTTTGCTGCTTCTTAAGCAGGGATACTTAAGGTGTATAAGACTGGAAGCTGATCACAGACAATTCACAGAAAAATGCAGCAGGAAATATGTTTTTTCTCTATTTATTATCTTTATCAGTGAGCTGAACAAGGCATTCAAGTGTACCCTCAGTAAGTTTGCAGACAACAAGAGTTGTGTGGGAGCGGTCATCTGCCTGAGGGCAAGAAGGCTCTGCAAAGGGATCTGGACAGGCTGGATCAATGGCCGGAGGCCAACTGCATGAGTTTCAACAGGGTCAGTTGCTGGATCCTGCCCTTGGGTTACAACAACCTCAGGCAATACTATAGGCTTGGAGAAGAGTGTCTGAAAACGTGCCCAGAGAAAGAAGACCTGAGGGTGTTGGTCAACAGCTGGCTGAACATGAACCAGCAGTGTGCCCAAGTGGTCAAGAATGCCAACAGTATTCTGGCCTGTATCAAAAATAGCGCCGCCAGCAGGAGTAGGGAAGTGATCGTCCCCCTGGACCAGACACTAGTGAGTCCACACTTGGAGTTCCGTGTTCAGTTTCGGGACCCCCAAAGCAAGAAAGATATTGAGGTTCTTGAGCACATCCAGAGAAAGGCAACAAAGCTAGTGAATGTTTTTGACTACACGAGTGTTGGTGAGGAAACTGGGGTTGTTTAGCCAGAAGAAAAGGAGGCTGAAGGGAGACATTATCACTCTCTACAACTCCCTGAAAGGAGAGTGTAGCAGGATGAGGGTCCATCTCTTCTCTAATAACAAAAAATAAGACAACAGGAAATGACTGCAAGTTGCACAAAAAGAAAAAATCCTCAGGGAAAGGGTTGTCAAGCCTGGGAGCAAGCTGCCCAGAGAAGTGGCTGAGTGACCATTCCTGTAGGTACTTAAAAGATGTGTGGATACATTCCTTAGGGATATGACCTAGTGGTGGACCTGACACTGCTAGGTTAGCAGTTGAACTCGACAATCTTAAAGGTCTTTGGCAACCTAAACTATTTTATGATTCTGTGACTCTCTCCTTTCAGCTCAGAAATTTGTCTGGATTTCCCCAAATGGCTTTGGAATTCAGCCCTGTACAAGGCAAAATCTGGTTAGAGTATGTGTTATTCTAATGCTTCCTCTTTCCTTGGTCAGACTACTTCACCATCATGTGTTAACTTCGTGTTAATGTCAGTTAAGTGACAAATCATGCAACCCAAATTTTGGCAGCTTGTTTCTCCTGAACTTAAGATACAGATTCAAATTAACACTTGAGTATTACTACCAACCTGAAGCTGATCTAAAAACCAAATCATAAACATAATTTACAAACACAGAATAGAGACCAAAGTATCTCTTTGAAATGACCAATCTGTATATTTAGTAATAAATGCCTTTTCTTTTATATGAGCTCTTCAAAAAATAAAATCCAGTAATTTAAAAGATAGTATATTTTCTTTAAAAACCATTTTCAGCCCATGTGATATTAAGAATATCTTCATGCATCAGAACATGAATTAGTATTATTCATCTGTACCCTTTCCAGTCATGTTATAGAAATAAATTTGAAAATGTGAATCTTTTCCACTTCTCTGTCATATATGTTATGAACTCCTATATATACTCTTTACACAGTTGCGGCATGAGGTTTTTGTTTCATTTTTTTTCTTGTTTGTTTGAGAATTGGGGCAAGTCCTTGACAAATACAAATGAAAGCTTTACACTATTTGCCCTTATAGAAATCTTGTCGGTGTTAAAAATCAGTAAAACCTGACTTCAATAAATGGTATTAGATTTTCAATAATACCAAAGTCAATAGCTCCTCTTGTAACAGTGCTACAGTTTAAGCACAAGGGCAGGCCTATGATAGTCTTGGACACGGGATCAAAGAGATAGAAGCACAATGACAACATCTATTTCACTTTATATTCTGCCACTTGAAAGATATTTACTTGCGTTCAATACTCACTGACATTTTGTCATTGATGTCTTTTAGTGTATCTTTTGCATCAATGTTTTTTGAAGAACCTCCTCCAAGGAAGGTGATGTCTGAACAAGAGTGTGTGTGTATGTCTAATGTATGGAAGATTGTAGGACATTTGCCTACCATCTCTGTGACAGATTTGTAGGCGGTGTGCTGGAAGAAAGAACTGTAGGTCCTGCTGACTGAATATTTCCATGTCATCAAACCTTTAAGACTAATTCTTTTGATTCAAGTACAAAAAAAAGATCATAGGTATAATCCTCATCCCAATGAATTCAGTGGTAAAACTAACATATCAAAACAAACATCGATATAAACAGTTGAGGTTTCATTCGAGTTTGTTAATTATCTACTGTAATAAATTACAAGTCATATTTTGAAGTGCTGGCTGATTCTTTGTAACTTTTCATTCAGAGCTCTGTTAAGTACAGATTTTTTTCCTAAAGCTCAGCAAGTTCACTGCTGAAAGCCTCTGAAATCTGGCTACTTTTTTGGTGACATAAATAAAACATGAACTTTCTTTAAAAAGCTCTTCTCGCATACTATAATTAAAAAAAAAAAGGTATCAGAAGTTGTGCTTTTCATTACTTCTGATCTTGTGTAGATGACTAGGAAACTAAATAACAGTACTCAACTCAACATAGACAGTTAAGAAGTCTAAAAAATAAATTTTTATGAAAAAAACATAGAATCATAGAATCACTGTAGTTGGAAAATACCTCTAAGATCATCTAGTCCAACTGTCAACCCAACACTTCCGTGACCACTAAACCATGTCCTGAAGTGCCACCTCTAAATGTTTTTTTTAACATCTCTAAACCATAACAGGTGAGAAAAATGTAAGAAATATAGTTGTGAATTATGAAAAATGTATTTGACCCAGTCTGAGTGGAGAAAATATATTATATTCATTAGAGATGACTAACAATTTTTTTTTTTTTTAACAAGTCGATAAGAGAATCAAAATTAGTAAAATTAGTTGACATATAAGTCTGGATGTCTTAATACTAAGCAATAATGCACAGGAAACTAGTTATATAAAGACAAATGCAACAATTTCTTTAATTTACTTTCTTATATTTATCATTATATCTAAACCAGAGCCTTGTGCTTCAGCTGCTGTGTATACCATATGTGTTTCTATTACAAGATTGTCTGCACAAAGTTCTCATTTCGCTCTAAAATCAGAAGGTTTTCTCACCACCTTTTTTTTACTTTATTCAAGGATAAATGTATTTGTTATGCTCAATTCAAAGGAAAGTCCTATTCCTTACGGAGAGCTAGTATACCGCCATGGCTCAACAGAAAAATACGAGCTTACTTTACCTCACAAGCTATTTTTTTATTAATTAATTTGAGTTTGTGCTTGTACTACAGTTTGCATGATGGTGATATCTCAAATTTTTTTACATCAGTA
Source organism: Trogon surrucura (assembly GCA_020746105.1). NCBI lineage: Eukaryota > Metazoa > Chordata > Aves > Trogoniformes > Trogonidae > Trogon > Trogon surrucura. Next base: position 39,311,615 of record CM036617.1, read on the forward strand.
TGGCACCACATATATCCTTTGGCACCACAATTCATTATTTTGTTTCAGAAGACATGGAGCAATATGGCAATATGGAGTAATTTTTTTTTTTTTTTAATAAGCAAAACATTGACAGTGCAACCAAACTATTATATGTGAAGCCTTCAGTATAAGCAGACAGCAGAAACAGTCCCATAAAATCCTATAATCTGCATTATCAATACAGGCTGGGGGATGATGTGAGTGAGAGCAGCCCTGTGAGCTTGTGGGTATTGGTGGGCAAAAACTTGACATAAGTCAACAATGTGCATTCACAACCCAGAAGGCCAATCGTATCCTGGGCTGCATCCAAAGAGGTGTGGCCAGCAGATCAAGAGAGGTGATTCTACCCCTCTACTCTGCTCTGGGGAGACCTCACTTGGAGTGCTGTGTCCAACTGTGGAGCCCTCAACACGAGAAGGACATGGAGTTGTTGGAGCGGATCAAGAGGAGGGCCAGAAAAATGGTCAAATGGCTGGAGCACATCTCCTACGATCATAGGCCAAGAGAGTTGGGGTTGTTCAGCCTGGAGAGACCTCAGAACAACCTTCCAGTAACTGGAAGGACTTACAGGAAACCTGAGGAAGGACTGTTTACAGGGGTGTGTAGTGACAGGACAAGGGGCAATGGCTTTCAACTAGGGCAGGATAGATTTAGATTAAGTATCAGGAAGAAGTCCTTTACTACTTACGGGTAGGTGTTGTGCTCAGGGACATGGTTTAGTGATGTTGATAGGGCTACAACCAATGTTGGACTCAATGATCTTGAAGGTGTCTTCCAACCAAAACTGTGCTATGATTCTGCTATGAGGGTAGTGAAACACTGACCCAGGTTACCCAGAGACGTAGTGGAGCCTCCATGCATGGACGCATTCGAGATCAGGTTTCATGGGACTCTGAGCAACCTTGTCTATATAAAGATGTCCCAGCTAACTATATGGAGGTTGGACTGGATGACCTTTAAAGGTCCCTTTTAGCTCAACAAAATCCGTGGTCCTAGAATTCTATTTATAACAAAATTCAAGGCAACAATATTGCAGCTGTGGTGTTTTAAGCACATAAAAGACACTAAGATTGGGATTCATAACATCATAACATAAAGAATGTAAAAAATTAAGTCTAAGCCAGTTTTCTGTAAAATTAAAGACGAGAAAAGGCCTCCAAAGGTAATTAACCTGACCTACGCAAAATCTCTCCTCTACGACAAGGTCAATTCCTCTCTGGAGGCATTTACTTTCACAAAAGCAATTTACAGAGGTTAACTCATATATTCACAGAATATGAGAATCTCAGAATGCTAGAGGTTGGAAGGGACCTCGAAAGATCATCTAGTCCAACCCCCTTACCAAAGCAAGTCACCTAGAATAGGTCACACAGGAACGTGTTCAAGCAGATTTTGAATATCTCCAAAGAAGCCTCCACAGCTGCTCTGGGCAGCCTGTTCCAGTGCTCTGTCACCCTCACAGGGAAAAAAGTTTTTTCTAATGTTTTTGTGGAACCTCCTATGCTACAGCTTGCACTCATTGCCCCTTGTCCAATCACTGGACATCACTGATACGAGCTTGGCTCTATCCTCCTAACACTCACCCTTTATATATTCATAAACATTAATGAAGCCACCCCTCAACCTCTTCTTCTCCAAGCTAAAGAGACCCAGCCCCTTTAGCCTTTCCTCATAAGGGAAATGTTCCACTCCATCATCTCTGCGGCTCTGCGCTGGACTCTCTCAAGCAGTTCCCTGTCTCTCTTGAGTTGAGAGGCTCAGAAGTGGACACAATATTCCAGATGTGGCCTCACCAGGGCAGAGTAGAGGGGGAGGAGAAACTCTCTCGACCTATTAGCCACTCCCTTTCTAATACACCCTAGGATGCTGTTGGCCTTCTTGGCCATGAGGGCACATTACTGGCTCATGGTTATCCTATTGCCCACCAGAACCCCCAGGTCCCTTTCCCCTGTGCTGCTTTCCAACACACCATTACCAACCTATACTGGCACATGGGGTTATTCTTTCCCAAGTGCAAAACTCTACACTTGCCCTTGTTGTATTTAATACAATTTTTCCCCACCCAAGTCTCGAGCCTGTCCAGGTCTCTCTGAATGGCAGCACAGCCTTCTGGTGTGTCAACCACTCCTCCCAGTTTTGTGTCGTAAGCAAACTTGCTGACAGTGCTCTCTAATCCCTCATCCAGGTCATTGATGAAGGTATTGAACAGCACTGGTCCTAGAACTGACCCCTGAGGGACCCCACTAGATACAGGCCTCCAACTAGGCTTTGTACCATGGACCACAACTCTGTGACTTGTTCCCTTCAGTCAGTTCACAATACATATTGCAATCTAACTGTAAAATTCTTATATGAAAAGAGAGAGTTTTTAATCAAGGCTAATTGAGAGAAGTCAAGTACCTTGTGTTTTCCAGTGAAGTTGAAAAAAAAGATGTGTCTAACCTGTTGAGCAGACTTTGTGCTTTGTATCAATGTTTTTTAGACTTTATAATCTGGCCTGAAGAGAGGTCTTTACTTTTAAAGTTCCTACATTTACAAACTCCTATGCTGGTTGACAGGTTTTCAGTTTCAGAGTAGTTTTGGTTTCCACTGCATCCCTGAGTTCCTCACTGTGTTGGCCAGGTGACATGGTTAGGGCTTTGAAACCTGCACACCACACAGGCTGTGGTTGCTGTGGGAGTTTTCACATTAAGCTTAAAGCTGCACTTTCTTTGCAGCAATTTGCCTCCTTTCAGATATGTTGATTTGCAATGAATAGGATTTAATGTTTTTGCATCATATTTGCATGTCTTTCCAATCCAAGGAGATAATTTCAGTGCGGCTTAGGCGTGTTTTACTGAAGGATTCAAGGGCATTTATATTGTTTCAGTCCAGATTTAATATTTTTCAGTGACTTTCTCCTTTTTCTGACTCAACAGAACCAACAGCTTGATGATATGTTTACGTTAAATGCAAATGGGGGAAAGGGGAGGAGGGAATAGAAAATGATTTTCAAGTCCTTTGGGGACATGCAGTTATTGCTGCTCTGCAGCAGCCCCTGCCGGAAAAGGACCTGTGTCCAACCTCCGGCTCTCGACACGGCTCTGACTGTCAAACCTGCTGCTGAATCATCAGCTAGTTGTGTTCCAGCACAGTCATCCATGACCTCTGGGTTCACCCAAACCTGGAACGGGTTCTCCTGCCATCTGCAGAGTGGCAACCACTCATTCTTATCACAATGAGCCTTGAATGCCAAAAGAATAAAGAACACTTATGAGTCTTTTCTGACATATTTGTAGCCATGAACAACAAGGAAACTGAAAAATGTTAGTGTAAGAGAAGCAAAGCCATACAGCGTAAGATAAAGCACCTGGGAAAAGCTTTACTTAAAGTGCATGTCACGACAGGGTGTCCAAAGAACATTTTTCGCTGAGTGAAAGCATATTAAACTATGCTAGTACTGTCTTCTCTTCCATGCGGTTGTTGACAGATGTTCAGGAAAAAAAAAATTCCTTTCTGCTTGACCTTAAAACCTGTATATTGTGTATTTATAATGCTAAACAATAAAACAGCAACATGAAACAGGGAGTTTTGTGATAGAAACAAAATATTTTTGCTTTGCTATGTAAATTGCACAGAAAAAGATTAAAAGTTGTTTTCCTAATAATATTATTGAAAAGAACAACAATAATAATACCACTTACCATTTGAAATACATAACCAGAGTGGAATAAAAGCCAGTGATTGCAATTTGTTGTGCCATATATCCATGAAAATTCCCTACAATGGAAAGAAAATACTGCAGGCAGGTTGTGGTAAAAACATAATTATTTTCTCATATTTATCACCACATTTAAGCGATTCTTCCCAAAGAGTTCTGCAAAATGTGTACATTTTTAATAGGGGTAATATTCCCTCAGGTTTAAGCTGGGTGAAAAGCAGTAGGAATAATTTACATGAAAGTGATTCATGTAATGTGGAAAGCTGGAGGAGGTGGGTGTGGGGAGAAGGAATGGAACAATGGAAGACAGGAAAAAGGACACAGGAAAATGTCTGATTTAAAGGCTTGAAATGACTGGTTATTTTGGGACTAGGAAAACTGTCTTAAGGAGGAAAAGTGATTAAGTTTTAAACAATGACAGACACCAAAATACAAGTAGCCTCAACAGGAACTCTACCCTGCAACGGAAGGCAAGTGCCTCTGGGTTACCTCCATGAGGAGTTCCATGTCTTTGACCTGTTGAAGCACATGTTATCTTCCTGTTTTCTCAGGTTCAAGCAGACAAGCAGACTCTCCTACATTTTAAGAGAAAAACAGAAGGACATGAGTTTTATTCATATTTCTCTGGTAGGCGATACACAGGCAATGCAGGTTAGCGTAATAACTACACTGAGCAATGCAAACAAAAAACAAGAGTAAACTGAGGAAAACCAGGACCATGTGGGTTTTGCCAAAATACAAGTAATTTCCACTCTAACAGATTTTCTTTTTCTTTTTCTTTTTTTTTTTTAAATCTAAATTTAAAAGAGTAAATAGCTTAATTTTTTTGCCAATATTCACATTTTTATGTGGAGGGAATTGCTTTCCAGACTATTTGAGTCCAATAAGGAGACTGTTGCTTTATTAGAACAAAGTTTCCTTAAATAATCCAATTTCCTTACAAGCAAACAGGGTAGAAGAATTATATCAAAGTATTTTCAGGGCAGTGGAGGAATTTGTTTTAGTCGATGAGGACTGGGTTAGGGACCAATTAAGCAATCTGGACATCCATAAATCCATGGGTCCAGACGGGATGCATCCACGGGTGCTGAGGGAGCTGGCTGATGTCATTGCTAGACCACTCTCCATCATCTTTGCCAAGTCTTGGGAGACGGGAGAGGTGCATGAGGACTGGAGGGAAGCAAATGTCACTCCAGTCTTCAAAAAGGGCAAGAAGGAGGACCCAGGTAACTATAGACTGGTCAGCCTCACCTCCATCCGTGGGAAAGTGATGGAACGACTTATTCTTGGTGCCATCTCAAGGCATATCAGGGATAAGAGGGTCATTAGAGACAGTCAACATGGCTTCACCAAAGGGAAGTCGTGCTTGACTAACCTCATAGCCTTTTATGAGGATATAACAAGGTGGATAGATGATGGCAGAGCGGTGGATGTGGTCTACCTTGACTTCAGTAAAGCATTTGACACAGTCTCCCACAGCATCCTTGCTGCTAAACTGAGGAAGTGTGGTCTAGACTCTCGGGTAGTGAGGTGGACTGTGAACTGGCTAAGGGGAAGAAGCCAAAGAGTTGTGGTCAATGGGGCGGAGTCTGGTTGGAGGCCTGTATCCAGTGGAGTGCCTCAAGGGTCGGTACTGGGACCAGTATTATTCAATATATTCATCGATGACTTGGATGAGGGACTAGAGAGTACTATCAGCAAGTTTGCTGATGACACCAAGCTGGGAGGAGTGGCTGACACACCAGAAGGCTGTGCTGTCATCCAGCGAGACTTGGACAGGCTGGAGAGTTGGGCGGGGAAAAATTTGATTAAATATAACAAGGGTAAATGTAGGGTCTTGCATCTGGGTAGGAACAACCCCAGGTTCCAGTATAATTTGGGGAATGACTTATTAGAGAGTAGTGTAGGGGAAAGGGACCTGGGAGTCTTGGTGGACAGCAGGATGACCATGAGCCAGCACTGTGCCCTTGTGGCCAGGAAGGCCAATGGCATCCTGGGGTGTATTAGAAGGGGGGTGGTTAGTAGGTCGAGAGAGGTTCTCCTTCCCCTCTACTCTGCCCTGGTGAGACCCCATCTGGAATACTGTGTCCAGTTCTGGGCCCCTCAGTTCAAGAAAGACAGGGAAGTGCTGGAGAGAGTCCAGCACAGGGCAACTAGGATGATTAAGGGAGTGGAGCATCTCCCTTATGAGAAAAGACTGAAGGAGCTGGGGCTCTTTAGTTTGGAGAAGAGGAGGCTGAGGGGTGACCTCCTTAATGTTTACAAGTATATAAAGGGTGAGTGTCACGAGGATGGAGCCAGGCTCTTCTCGGTGACAACCAATGATAGGACAAGGGGTAATGGGCTGAAACTGGAACATAAGAGGTTCTGCTTAAACTCGAGAAGAAACTTCTTCTCAGTGAGGGTGACGGAGCCCTGGAACAGGCTGCCCAGAGAGGTTGTGGAGTCTCCTTCTCTGGAGACATTCAAGACCTGCCTGGACACGTTCCTATGTGGCATAGTCTAGGCATTCCTGCTCTGGCAGGGGGATTGGACTTGATGATCTTTCGAGGTCCCTTCCAATCCCTAACATTCTATGATTCTATGATTCTATGATTTTTACTTCATTTATTTTGTAGCAAATATTTAATGTGGATTTTAGTATTACATTGAGAAGTTACACTGTAAATAGAGAGTCCATTCCTAGATGTATGTACTGACTAGCAAATTTTAGAAAATTGTGCCCTGAATGTTATGCATGAACTGAGAGGATGAAATGGAAATGAAGGTAGAATGAGAGGGCAAAGAGCTTTGAAGCTGGACACAGAGCCTGTAAATATGATGGGTTAAGATTACATCTAATTGAATTTGATGGCATATTCAGGGGATAAACTATTTAAAGCCTTTCATACCTGTAGAAAATATTGCAAAAAAATAAAATTTGTGGTTTTTTTCCTTATTTCAGACAGCAATATGAAATAGATAAATATGGTTAAATAGCCCATATAATCAAAATCTATCAACTTTAAAAGTCAACTTGAGTATTTGATGTATGTCTTTTTCATCAAAAGAGATATAATTTGTTATGATTTTTAAATAGAAAACAGTATACTAGAAAAAGGTGGGTTTTTTTTCTTAAATGTGTAGTGGGAAATTAGCATTAAAAAGGCACGTCTGGGTAAAACAGAGAACTTTGGCTTCATGCAACCCTCATTTAAAAAGAAGTAGGCTACAAATGAGCCAGTGTAAGTCCTCCCTCCCTGTCCCTGCCCTCCAGCTGCTCACACCTCACCGCACTGCTACCCAAGGGATATCACTGCCATAGAGTGATGCTGGAAAAGCCACTAATGTATTACCATGGCCAGTCAGCGGAGCTCTCTAGAATTTATTCATGGTTAAAGAATTAACCATACTTGGAGACTGTTTATGTGCTTTTTCACACACACACACAAAAAAACCTTAAAATTTCCCTATATCAATGGATATCTGCACCTCTGACAACCCTCCTGGCAACTATTATAAAAGCTATGCCCGTGAAAAAAACATCATGAGGGGGTAGATTATTAAATTTTGTAAATCATAAGGCCTCTCTAGAAATGCAGAGCACTGCCAGTTGATTTAGATGTTGGCCTAGAAACTCTGCTGTTAGGACCATTAAACAGGTCCAGAGTTTAAACTGCACAGTAAATTATACACAGAAGAAACAGCATAGTGTCTTGCCTTGAGTTTCCTCCTTTTAAACACTGGACCGGCTGCATTGCAGCATCCGGAGACTCTGACAGTTCACGCTTGTTGTCGGGCTTCAGATTAAACAGTCATGCACTACTTTCTGCATCCTTGACCAAGCCAGACAGTTGAAGGTTACCACATTCTTTCCTGAAACCAAAGATGACAATAAAAAGAAAGAAACCGGACTGGAAGCAAAGTTGGTGCAATGCCAGTGAGGGGTCCTGAACCAATATCCTGTTACAGGCCTTCCTTTCTGAGATGATAAATTACTCAAAATGCTATTTAAATCAGCCTTGTGTGATCCTCATCACCTCAAACTCTGCAAATGCTCTAGCAACTCTTCCTTAACACCGGATCCAACTTTACAAATAAACCACACTGCCTGCACAGTCTGCAAAATACCAAGACACAAGGTAATTACTGGAGACAGTGTGAGATGATGACAATGCAAACTTTAACTCAAGACAAAGGAAACATTATTTCTCTATTTCCTCTCAGATGTTAAAGGTGAGTATGCAATTACCAGACTATAATTAACAAAGTTACATACTCTCGTTTGATGAATGCCCAGCTAGACGCACGTCAGGTAGCAGCCTCGAACAGAAGAATGCTAATTCCACTGAAGTGCGATACAGATTGTTTTGATTTATAGTTCTTAACTAACTGCTTTCTCCTTTTACTCTGACTTATGGTGCACCGTGTTGAAGTACGGTGTGATTAGAAACTGTCTTAGACCATAGCATTTCATGAACAAAAGAAGCAAATATGTCACTCAAATGGCTTTGGTTTACATTGATTCAGCATCTCTCTTGGAGCTTAGTTTTCTATTATGTAGTAAGGATTTCTTTTTTTATATCAGCTGAACACAGGACCCAAGATTTTTACATTCAACATGAGGCAGGCTGTCCCTTCACATTTAGGTTAATAACTGACATATTGTATGTTCCATATTTTGAATAAATAAAGTAGCATACCTAACAATGCAAATCTGACTACATGCTGAAAAATGTAAATCACTATATACTAGCTGTCACCAGGGGGAACTATTAATTCATGCAGCAACATTCAAGGCTGGAGTGATATGGACTGGCACACCATACAAATACACAAGTATTTAGGAAGCTGAGGATTGTCATCTGTGTAACAACTAACCAAAGGTTAACAGCACAAAGACATATGACACTATTTGAACTAACGTAGCAATTAAACTAGGCAAAGAGTATGTCTTCTGGAATATTTTGTGGGTACTGAACACAACATTTACAATACAACATGACCACAATGTATTTTAAAAATATTTTTGCTGAAATGAGTAAGATGTGATTTAATAAAAAGAAGTCCACAGTGGCTACTGTAGGATGGCATAACCAAATGTACCCATCAGTGACCCATGACATCTTCCCGCCAAAAATCCCACAAGCTAAACCAATTTTTTTTTGTTTGATGTTTCTTAGGCAGTATTCATAACTCTTTCGGCAGGAGGGGTGCTACTGGGCCAAGCAGAAGAAAATGAGAGACTTGTTTGTCAAAGTTTCTCAGAGTCATGGTGTCGTGGGTTGACCCTGGCTGGCTGCCAGGTACCCACACAGCCGCTCACTCACTCCCCCCTTCACTGCTGAACAGGGGGAGAAAATATCTCCAAGGGCTCAGGGTTTGAGATAAGGACAGGGAGATCACCCTCATTTACTGTCCCGGGCAAAACAGACTCAGTTTTGGGGAAATTAGGTACATTTATTAAAAGAACTAATCAGAGAGGAGTAGTGAGAAGTAAGAAAGAGCAAACAAACCTTAAACAGAACACCTTCCCCCCATCCCTCCCTTCTTCCCGGGCTTAACATCAATCTCGGTTTCTCCACCTCCTCCCCCGAGCGGCACAGGGGGACAGGGAATGGGGGCTGCGGTCAGTTCATCCGACGTTGGTTCCACCGCTTCTTCACTCCGGGGGAGGACTCTTCACTCTTCCCCAGGGCCACCGTGGGGTCCCTCTCACGGGAGATAAGCTTCATGCTCTCTTCTCTGCGTGAGTCGTCCCACGAAGGGCAATTCATCACAAACTGCCCAACGGGAGACACCTCACGAGGGGCAACCCACCCCTCGTGAGTCTGAGGCGCAGTCCTTCAGGGGAAACTGCTCCAGCGTGAGCCACCCGCAGCATCCCAAAAGTCCCACCGGCCAACCTGCTCCAGCGTGGGCATTCCCTCTTCCACGGGCTACAGGTTCCGGCAGCAACTTGCTCTGATGTGGGCTTCCCACGGGCTACAGTCCCCTTTCAGGCATCCACCCACACGGCGTGGAGTCCTCGGTGGACATCTATGCGGTGATCCTCACGGTGGACATCTGCACCTCGCCCATGGGCTGCAGGGGGACAACCCGCTTCACCATGGTCTTCACCACGGACCCGGGGGACTCCTTCTGCTCCGGCGCCTGGAGCTCATCCTCCCCCCCTCCTTCTTCACTGACCTTGGTGTCTGCACAGATTCTCACTCCTCCATCTCTGTGCCAGCTGTTATTGCGCAGTTCTTTTTCCCGTTCTTAAATATGTTTTTCACAGAGGCGTTCCTCTACTATCACCTTACTGATAGGCTCAGCCTTGGCCAGCGGCGGGTCCCTCTTTGTAGCTGGCTGGCATTGGCTCTATCAATCTTGGGGAGTTTCTAGCAGCTTCTTACAGAAGCCACCCTGCAGCTCCCCCCCCGCCGCTGAAATCTGGCCAGGCCAAACCAAAACACATGGGTTTTGTTAAAAGAGGGCCAATTTAGCTCAGTGGGTTGAGCGTGGTGCTTGAAACACCAAAGGTCACGGGTTCGATTCCCGTTCGGTTCTCATGTGTTGCCTGACCTAGTCGAGAGGTGATGTCCCTGCCCATGACAGGGAGGTTGGATTAAAATGATCTCTAAGGTCCCTTCCAGGCCAGGCCATTCTATGAAAATATGAAAGGAGAACGTGACAATGGGTTTGAAAGCAGAGATCACAACTTAGCAGTATAGTAGTGAACAGTAGTGGTTTGACATATTCCACCAAACTTCTCATCTGCATCCTCTCTCACACAACCTTCAGTCTGCCCGAATGTCCATAGAACCCACACACTTGTAGATGACAATGTTTCTTCCGAGTCAGATTAGTGAAAACCAGCAATAAATAACAATAAAGGGAAGAATAAGGGAAGTATATTCACAGCTCTGTGGGTATATGTCAGCAGGAACAACGTTACACGAAAAAAAATAACTTTCTTGTAAAAGAAAACCTAAATACAGTACCACAACGGCACATTATCACAAAGACAAAAATTTTATATTGAATAATGTTAACAGGTATATCACATGTAAAATAAGCAAAGTAATTATTTTGTTTTTCTTCACACTGATCAGGCCTCTGCTGGGTTGTTGTGTTTAGTTTTGGGCACAACATTTTCAAAAAGGCAGACAAGTTGGAAAGATTTCAGAGGAGAACAACAAAAATGATAGAAGGTTTAGAAAATATGATCTATGGGAAAAGGTTAAGTGAACAGGGCATGTTCAGGCTAAAGAAAAGAAGACTGAAGGGAGACACGATCTGTCTACAAACACATAGAGTTGCTATAAAGAGGATAGGGACAAATTATTCTCATTAGTCAATGAGGACAGAACAAGAACTAATGGGCTAATGCTGCAGCAGAGAACATCTAGGTTAAGTGTAAAGGAAAAACTTTAACTAATAGAACAGTTAGAAATACAACATGCTGCCAAAGGAGCCTGGAAAAGTCCCTCTGAGATTCACATTGTAGCTTATTCTTGCTTTATATCTGGTAGAGGGAGGATCATACAGCGGTTAGGGCCCCAGCCAGTCTCTTTCTGCACTGCGGGTTTCTTACGTCACCTTGGGCAAACCATTTAACTCTGCATTTCAGCTTCCTAGCTGTAAAAGAGTGGCAAAAGCAATTCCCTAGCTCTCAGAGATGTTGTAAGGATAAATAGTTAAGGATTCTCAGCGATATAAGTAACTATATGAATTAAACATTCAAACCTGCCACAATGCAAAGGCACCGTCTGGCATACCTGCAGGTCCCTTCCAAGCCGAAAGACTTCTGTGACTGCTGCAATGTGCTTTTAGCTAACATATCCAATCTAGGATGTATTAGGATGATCCAGTATAAGCTGTATCTAAGATTAAAAAAAAGAGTAAGAAGTAACAGCAAGGTAGGAGCTGTGTGGCTGATATGAGAGCTCACTAGCAGCCTGACCCAACTATCCACTGAAATCAGTGGACTCTACTGTCTCAGCAGAAGACAAATCAAGGCTGAGTACCAGTTATCAAGCATGAAAAGGGGCAAGTTATCAGGGTTCTGTCCTTATTATCTACCTGAGTTTTAGCACAGCAACGTTGCCAAGACAAAACATGGAAAGCGAATTAAAATCAGGTTAGGAAAGCAGATAACATTAAAGGTAAATAATAAAGGTATTAAGTGAAAATATTTTTGTTATACTTTTAATCAAAGATTCTCTCCTATTTATTGCTTAATTTCATGCAAGTGCTTTTGATGGTTACAAGTGACCTACATTTCCCATCTAAAAGTAATTATCTATGAAAAGCTCTAAAATAAAGGAGCAGCAGCAACATTCCTTTGAAAGAATTTGAGGTTTGTGGTGGTAAAAGCAAATGAGACTGTGAAAGATAAAATAATGTAAATAAATGTGGCAGTTTAAAGCTTTTGCTTACTTCCCTTATTTTATCCAATGTGTACTCTGTAAAGAGTTTATTCAAATTCTTTTCCTGTAAAACACTGATGTGTTTTTGTCTTATTTGTTTAGCTTTCCAGAGAGATAGAATGCACATCTCCCTGGCTCTCAGTATAGTAAGACTCACAATATCGTAATGCTGTATTTCACAAGCTATTTTCTCCTGTACCTTCTTCAACTAAAGCCCAACTATTCCTCAGCTCAGCTGAGGCATCAGACTGAGGTTACCTATAGTACATGCAGTTACAAGAACTACTTTTCCAGATCTCACAAATCCAGGCTTTGCTGCTGTAGTAGAAACATTCACTTTAAATAATTTGTACTTAAAATATGCAGTGTAAAAAATGTTTACCATCCTCCAACTCCTCCATTGCAATAGAAAATCCTGAATATCAAAATAAAAGAAAGTTATGAGAAAGAACTGATTTGCTCTTAGCATGTAGAACGCAAGAAGTAACAAAATAAATAACAAATCACTGCAACCTGAAGTATTTATGTAAAAATAAGCTGAAACCATGTCAGATTTCAAGTGCTGAAGCATAAAATGGGACACACTTCAAGAAAAGAATAAATGTGTCTCCCTATGGGCACAAGTGGTTTCACTGACTAGCAGCTATGAAGAAAAAAGTGATGTAAATGACAGAATAACAGGAAAGTAAGTCATGAACCCAGGTGGAGCAAATCAAAAGCATGACACAAGATCTCAGAAGACCTTGACAGCACAGAAGCACAAAAGCTAACTATCATTAACCCAGATGTTATAGGCATTTAATCTGGGAAGTTAAATGTTTACTGCATGGAGTTATGCACTATATGCTTATTCATATGCATCTCTACACTCACGACAAAACCCTTTCAAGTAGAATAGTGTGAACCATGGATGTTTTTTTTTTTATTCAGTTCAGAAACCAACAACAAAAATTCAGCTTAATATTTGACTTTGTTTTCAAGTTATTTCAGCCATCTTCTGATCCTCTGGGGGAAAAATGTACAGCAGAATTTGAAACAAAAAAAGTTTGTTTGAAATAAAGAGCTATAACATTTTGTTTCAAAAAATAAAAAGTAGAAACTAGAAAGAAGAAAAAGACTGGTAGGGAAGATAAAATCTCCGAAGACAAAATAGAGATGCAAGTCTAACTTTGAACTTAGACACTTCTCACATTATAATCAAGCAACTTGCCAGCCAACCACACATGTATGCTAGAAAAACAAGTGAGAATGAGACTGTGGGGAGTGTGGTAACAGTTCTACACTCATAGTACTTTTCTGTTTTAGTACGCATATTTGTGCAGTTGATACATTTGCCATTTATATTTTTTCATGTTTCAGATGACAGTTTGCACAATAGCTTGTAGACAGTGTTTTTGTAATGAAGTAATTAAAAGATTTAATCGCATACAAGTAGCTCTTGTGCGCACTCAACACAGAATATAGTCTGTGAGAATTTCACATGTGTACTCCTCAGTGACTCAGATTTAGTCAAATTATTTTCAGATTTTAGATCGAAAAGAAACAAAATTCCTTCCCCTTCTCTTTGATTTTTTTTTTAAATATTTATTTCCTAATATCCAATCAAGATATTCCCTGACACAGCTTAAGACCATTTCCGCTTTTCCTGTTCGTTGGGAGAAGATACCGTCCTCTACCTTGTTACAACCTCCTTTCAGGTACTTGTAGAGAGTGATGAGGTCTCCCCTCACCCTCCTCTTCTCCAGGCTAAACAACCTCAGTTCCTCAACCACTCCCTATAAGACTTGTTCCCAAGTCCCTTCACCAGCTTTGTTGCCTTTCTTTGGACACATTCCAGCACCTCAATGACTTTCTTGGAGTGAGGGGCTCAAAACGGAACACAGGATTCAAGGTGCAGCCTCACTAGTGCTGTGTCCAGGGTGATGATTTCTTCCCTAGTCCTGCCAGCCACACTACTTTTTATACAGGCCAGGATGCTGTTGGTCTTCTCAGTCACCTGGGCACACAGCTGGCTCATGTTCAGTTGGCATGTTAGGCTAGAATTGGTTAGACATTACAATGATTTTCATGTATTTATTTGCATTTGCTTTCCTTCTAGCTTTATGGCTTGAACGATGCCACTAATAGAGGGGAAACATGTTTGTCTTTCTTAACTGTCACTGATGACAGAGAGAAGTAAAATGGATGTGGGTGTTTCAGTTTTGTTTCTTGCTAATGAGGTTTTTCGAGTGTTTCAATAATGAAGAGTTTGACATTCAAAGCATTTGCATCTATTGCCCTCAGCAGGGTATGCCATGCAAAAGAAGCCCAAGTTTTATATTAATAAGAAATACAGGGGTACTCTAGCAAAGACAACAACAGCTACAAAAAAAAAATACAAACAAAAGTAATTCCTCAGGTTTGGCATAGCAAAACACATGCGGATGGTCACTTTGACCTGAAAATAATATATTGCCACAAGTGCAGCTAGTGTGTGAATAGACAATGGAATAACAGCAGAGCCCCCAGGCCTCTAAAATGAGGAAATAAAGAGGCAAAAGGCAGTATTTAACTGGAAACAACTGTTTTCATCAGTATACTTGGGACAATGCCAATTAAGCTACTCCTTTGTGTATTATTAGATTATTTGACTTGATCGATTAATCTAATTTTAAACTGTTGGGGGAAATGGAAATTAGAGGAACATACTGATGGTGGCATCAGATATGTTTGCTTCAATCTCAACTATCTACAACAAAATGTACATAGCAGAGTTTCCTTGAACACAATCAGAGTCAGACGAGGCAGTTTCCTTGCTGGCTGCCTCAACATCTTCCTAGATAATGTTCGGTTTCAAAAATAACCCTTTCAGTCTTTCCTTCACTTTGTGTCACCCAGATACTGAAACCACCCGTTTCTTTCCTCCTTTCTCTGAGCTCTTGCCTCTCTGTCACAAGCTCTCAGACCCCCAAAATCACAATACCCAGAAAACCCCTCCACACTGGTATGGATTTCAGATGTCTTGCTGGTAAGTGATATTGTTTCAGTTGTCTGGTTCTACTGTGGAGTTTCACATGTTCCCACATTTATCCCTAAATGAAACAATGTTGTTTATGTTCACTAATGAACATAGGAGGCATAATCAACATCTAACCATATAATTTCTTCAACAATTGCTGTGCATTAGAAATCCTGATGAAAATAACCTTATCTCAAAACTAAGCCACAAGAAGAGAACTTTTTAGAAACACAAACTTAAATAATAGATCAGAAGATAGCTTTTGCTGAACCTGGAAAAGAAATCTGGCACGCAGAGACACAGAAAGATACTGTCAGAAACACCATTGCTTAGACTTCTAACCTTCTAGTTGTAGCATTGGCTAAAGAACATAAGAATACCTCTTTTAAAATGTTCGTTTATAATCTTGTTTCTCTGACAAGAAAAAGAAAAATGAGTGCAAGGACAACTAATTCAAAAATAAAAAGAAATCCTTTACTGTCCCCAATATTTTGCTCTAATCTCATATAAGTTTTAGTATGGTTAAAATGTAGAAAAGCCCAAGCCAAAACCAAAAATTTTCATTAGAATTTGTTTAGTCAAAATGTGCACGTTCTGTTAAAAAGTGAAAAAAAAAATATATAATGAGATGTCTTTGTTCTCATCTTTCATTACTAGACAATACTGAAATTCCAATGAAAAGGAGATGCCAAAGCTTCTTTTAAAAAATCTGACCACTGGAAAGCAGAGTGGACTTTGTCAGGAGCAACATTTTATACAGCAGAGACTGAGTTTGCATCAGTAACACTCATGGAAGTTAATACTAAATAAGATAGCAGATAATAAAGTGGAATTCATGCCATTTACTTTTAGATGCCTGTATTTTACTATTCACCGTGGTCACTTTTTGCAATCAGTACAGAGGAACAGGTATTTTTAAGGTGTTTTGTCTGACCTGTTTTAAGTGTTTACATTGGGATGAGATAATTTGCATTCTGGTAGTGTCCTACCTTCTCTAAGGGAAGTCATAAGGATTCGGACATAGACATCTACATTATACACCTTCACTGTAGATATCTGCACTTGGTCTTATAAATCCCAAACAGAAAGAAGACAAGACCAAGGCAGAAGAAGAAGAAGAATGACTTACAGAGACATCATAATACCAGAGTCCCTGATACACAACCTAAAATTTAAAAGACAAGAAGCCACAAATTTAATGTTAAAAAAGATGAAAGTGAAATGACATCTCAGAAAGTACTTGGATATCCCATTTCATCTTCACTAGATGAGTCAGAAGCAGGATGTAGTCTTTTCCCCTTAACTTGAGATTGAAAGGTCATCTAGCTCAACACACTGGCACTGCAAGTTTCTTCTGCGTGGTATATCCGTTAGTGTCCTCATAGGTTTCAAATTATATGAACTCAGGGAATGTTACTCTTTCCCTAAGGAAAGAATGAGACAGTTTTTTAAAAGCATCTTCAGAGGACTCTTTTTTTTTTTTTTTTTGAAATTAACTGTGAATATTTTTTTCTGGTTTGGTTCTATTTCCTTCTTACGCCTTCCAAATAATTCTATTTGTTTTCACACATGTTAAGCTCCTTAAAGACCCTAATATCAGAGAAAAGGGCTTAAACTGTACCATACTACTCTTAGAAGCTGGACTCAAAGACATCAACTCAGCAAGGGTATCAAAGTGTAATTAACAGATTTACCAACAAAATTATCTCATGACACTAAATTACAATTACTGCAAGTGATTTCTTAATTTTCGTATCACTATATCATACAATTCCAACAATTTGAATCCTTTCAATTTTTTTTCAGAATTAGAAGGAATTCAAAGAACTAAGGTTGAGAAAGAATATTAAGAATAAAAACAATACAGATAATTTTTACTTCATCAGTGGAGGAGACTTTGGTTTTTTGTAACTATGGAGAATAGCATAAATAAAAATCAGTCTTTTTCAGATTATTCATGTTACATTTTTTTTCACTTTATAGACAAATAAAAATGCACATGATTTCGTAAAAGACCACAGCTTAAAAGATCACAGATTTTAAATACTCTTTTTTTAAAGTTTGAAAAGTTTTTGTAACAGCGGAGAGGGTTGATAGCAAGAGTATTAATGGGAAGAAGGACTGAGAATGACAGGGAAGGTTTTAAAATCTTTTGTCTCTTTTAGACTTGATACATTTCAGTACTTCAACTATTTCTAAATACTTTCTTTCTCTACCAGAATTTTAGTATTCAGTTATACAATGTTACACTTCAGGTAATCTTATTTGTAAATGAATCTGTAGGATTGATGTTCATATGTAGTTTAATTTGTTAGACACAATCTTGAAAAGTCATAAAATCACTTTGCATCTTTACGTACTCATATATTAAACAGGTATAATTTATAATAAACATCTGCTTTATAATACCAATGTGACAGAAGGCATTAGGCAAGGAAAATTGACTGCGGGTGTGAGAGACACCAAACACAAATATGCACATATATAATTAAACCTTTAAAATATAGCTGAGTGATTTTCTTCTGCCAGTCCAAGGATTATTAATACACATGTCAATGTCAAATTTAATAAAGCTGTTGCGTTAATTGTAACTATGGTGCCTTGTACTAACACCTGTCAAGGTATTTCTGGTGCAGAAAATCTTTGTCATGAGTGAGCTAGATAACAAAAATTATGAGTGAAGTAGCCTTTTACCTCAGGAGATCCAAATTCAAATAACGTTTTTAGTCTCAAATGAGTTGTTTGTCACACCCCACTGAACCTCCAAATATGGCACAGTTCTGCATGGCTGGAAATGCAGACTCAGGAGACAAGAAGGATTGGAATATCAGGTTGTATCACTAATCAAGATTATGGTGTATTGGCAGAGACAAGTAGGAAAGGGTGTCTCATCCAAGGAAAAAAAGAAGAAAAAATTAAAATGGAAAGTCAATAAAGAGTGTTTCTTAAGCCAATATCAACATCTATTGCTATCTCGCACTATACCAAAAGACTGGCACAGTGCTAATTCTGTGAAGAATTACAACTCATCTTCATTTATACCAACACGCAGAGCCAGCTAAAGGCTGGCAACCATGCAACCATGGGAAGATGGCACGTGTGTCAACCTGAAAATCTCATTGCACGTTTTCTTTTTTACACACCTAACTCCCAGATTCGTCTTAAAAAACATTCTGTGCTACAATATCTGTTTAAAGTTTGTATAAGCTTAAGCAATACATGATTAATAATCTCTAGGCTGAATGCGGAGATATAAAGCCTCAATCTAAAACCAAAATGTTTATATTTTTAGAAAGAAGCAAGAAAAACACTTATTAGCACAGGGCCAAGTTGCTAGTACACAAAGCAGTCGGTTAACTTCTGACAGCCCAAAGACAGACCTCCTGTATACTTCAAAGAAAGCAAGAAGGAAACAACATATGCTCGGTATTCATAAGGTAAGCTGTAGAGGGTTGATACAAAGGAGAGCATGACTGTTACACCATAGCATAATAAGCCTTGAGTCCTCTATTAGCAGACATCTAATAAATACCTTCCCAGTGTTACTAGTACAGCTCCCTAGGAGATCACAAAGAGGAGGGGAGAACTGTTTTACCTATTTTCTCTTGATAGAGTGAAGGATCCCAGCAGAACAGACTGAGATCTCCAAAACAAATAAGGATGAAAAGAACCTACTTAGCAGGTGGATTTTTTTACTATAAGGTTTCAATACAGAAATAAAAACTCACATGCTCATGTGAAAATCAGGGAGGGGAAAGTAAATCTGAGTTTTGCAATGTTCAGAAGCCAACAGAGGAATCAAGATGGCAAAACTTTTTGTCTTCGTTAATAAAAGCTGTCTCACTTTGCTTGTAGATAGGGATTTCAAAATATTACTGTAGGTTGGACTTTTGTCTTAGTACAGAAATTCCCAAACAACAGTGTTAAGTGAAAAAGATTACTGAAATTACAGAGAATTTTTTTTAGAATTACATGTTAGTCAAAAGTAATGTTATGATCAATCAGTCCAATAAATAATACATATTTTATAAAAGACCTAATAATATTTACATAGACAATTCGTGCTTCAAGAAATACATGTGTGTTTAGTTATTTATTGAAACAGCAATTCTATTTCAATCTCTTCATAATTAAAATATTATTTATGCAAATTTACACAGGGCTATGAACATAAAAACCTATTCAAAACCCCAAATTCCTCAATAATAGATGAAAGTAAAAATAAAGACTAAATGCTATGCTTAGTCATGTTTATTATGGAAGGAAATTACATAGGAAGAAATAAGTCTAATTCACATGGTCACATCTATGTCCTGTAGCTGATAGAGTGTTCTAGAACAGCACAGAACAATAAGCAATGTTTTGACACACTGAAATAAGAAATAGTGAATAAGTAATGTGTGATCAGCAAATAAGAAACACAGAGACTTAAGAAATACAGATCACTTCACTCATATTAAGTTTTCTGACATTTATCTTCATAGAAAGGAAACATTAGAAGGCTAGAGATACACACATATGTACACATATATTTGTGACTGTCTTCTAACTAAATAAGGGGAAGTAAGAATTGTTTCTCTCAAAGAGAAACCGGTAATAGACTCAGACATTTCTTTGATATAATCCTGTTTGTTTATGAAAATGTTCAGAATCCTGCTTTCCATAACAAAGTAGGAAATAAACAAAGGAATTAAAAATGCATTAAACATTGCCTTTGGTCACAGTTGTCAGTGCTGTTTTCAAACAGAACTTTTCTCAAAAGTTTTTTTCTCTTACCTTTTCTTCAAGCTATGTTCTCAGGATTTGTTCAAAATACATCTAATTCTTACTTATAATCTTGTCTAGCTACTTCTCCCACAGTACCCTCATACCTAAACTGAGGGTTTCAACAACATTGAAGGCATGATCCTTCTCAGTGAGCTGTCCAGGAGACGTATCCGTTCCATAAACAAACTCATCCGCATCGGGAGGAATGAGTGCGTCGTGGTCATAAGAGTGGACAAAGAGAAAGGTTATATTGACTTGTCAAAAAGAAGAGTTTCTCCAGAGGAGGCAATCAAATGTGAAGACAAATTCACAAAATCAAAGACCGTTTACAGCATCCTTCGTCATGTTGCTGAAGTCCTGGAGTACACTAAGGACGAGCAGCTTGAGAGTCTGTTCCAGAGAACGGCCTGGGTGTTTGACGACAAGTACAAAAGACCAGGATATGGTGCTTATGACGCGTTCAAGCATGCAGTCTCAGACCCTGCGATTCTGGATAGCCTAGATCTGACAGAGGAGGAGAGGCGCGTGTTGATCGATAACATTAACAGACGTCTGACACCGCAAGCAGTCAAAATCCGAGCTGATATTGAGGTGGCCTGTTATGGTTATGAAGGCATAGATGCAGTAAAAGAAGCTTTGAGAGCAGGCTTGAACTGTTCCACGGAGAACATGCCCATTAAAATTAACCTGATAGCCCCTCCTCGTTATGTGATGACTACAACAACGCTGGAGAGAACTGAAGGACTGTCTGTTCTGAACCAAGCCATGGCTGTAATTAAAGAAAAGATCGAGGAGAAGAGAGGAGTCTTTAATGTGCAAATGGAGCCCAAGGTGGTTACTGACACAGATGAGACTGAGCTTGCAAGGCAGTTGGAAAGACTGGAGAGGGAAAACGCTGAAGTGGATGGGGATGATGATGCTGAGGAGATGGAAGCCAAAACTGAAGACTAAATGTTCTGGGATATTTAGAAGAGAGACAAGATGAAAAATGAGAGACCCCATTGCAAACACTCTGGACTAAATGTTTCCAGTATTGAAAGCTTCCAGTGCAAATACTTGAAGTGTTTTTAATGAGACCAAAATGTAAAAGGCTCTTCTAAATAACATTTGATGCAGCAGCTTATGCAGATTGAATCCTTTGAAAGGAAGGTGCCTGGTCAAATTCAAGACAGATCTGGCCAGGAGGAAGTTGCAGCCCCATACGTAACGTTTTCGTAGTTGGATGACTGAGTAGTGAGGTGGGTTGTTAACTGGTTGAAGGAAAGAAGTCAGAGAGTTGTGGTCAATGGGGCAGAGTCCGACTGTGTCCAGTGGAGTCCCTCAGGGGTCAGTACCAGGGCCAGTGATGTTCAATATATTCATCAGTGACCTGGACGAGGGATTAGAGGTTGCTGTCAGCAAGGTTGCTGATGACACAAAACTGGGAGGGGTGACTGACACACCAAAAGGCTGGGCTGCCATTCAGAGAGACCTAGACAGGTTAGAGGGCTGGGCAGGGAGAAATCTTACGAAGTTCAACAAGGGCAAGTGTAGAGTCTTGCACTTGGGAAAGAATAACCGCATGTGCCAGTATAGGTTGGGGACTGACCTGCTGGAAAGCAGTGTAGGAGAAAGGGACCTGGAGGTTCCAGTGGACAGCAGGATGACCATGAGCCAGCAGTGTGTCCTCATGGCCAAGAAGGCCAATGGCATCCTGGGGTGTATTAGAAGGGATGTGGCTCGTAGGTCGAGAGAGGTTCTCATCCCCCTCTGCTCTGCCCTGGTGAGACCACATCTGGAATATTGTGTCCAGTTCTGGGCCCCTCAGCTCAAGAGAGGCAGGGAACTGCTTGAGAGAGTCCAGTGCAGAGCCACAAAGATGAAGAAAGGCTGAAGGGGCTGGTTCTCTTCAGCTTGGAGAAGAGGAGGTTGAGGGATGACCTCATTAATGTTTATGTCAGGAGGATGAAGCCAGGCTCTTCTCAGTGATGTCCAGTGATAGCACAAGGGGCAACACATACAAGCCGAACATAGGAGGTTCCACAAAAGTATTAGAAAAAACTTTCCTGTGAGGGTGACAGAGCACTGGAACAGGTTGCCCAGAGCAGTTGTGGAGTCTTCTTCTCTGTAGACATTCTAAACCTGTCTGGACGTGTTCCTGTGTGACCTACTGTAGGTGATCCTGCTGGATCCTGATTTGGCAGGGGTGTTGGACTAG
Organism: Trogon surrucura; assembly: GCA_020746105.1. Taxonomy (NCBI): domain Eukaryota; kingdom Metazoa; phylum Chordata; class Aves; order Trogoniformes; family Trogonidae; genus Trogon; species Trogon surrucura. The sequence goes on from CM036617.1 coordinate 39,333,691, forward strand.
ATGATCTTTTGAGGTCCTTTTGAACTCCTAGCATTCTGTGATTCTGTGATTCTCTGAATGTACATCGCTCTGTTACAGATCTACACATCTTCATAAACAATAACTAGCAAAACTCTTTCATTCATAGGGGCACACGCACATGGTCTCAGTGCTTTGGACAGTAACAGATGGAGGAATTTGGGGTGTAAGGTGCTTTTGTTTCAACAGTCTCTTTCTATCAAAGATGCATGTTTGTGGGCACACAGGTGTGAAAGTATACTTTAAAACAGTTCATGCAGAATCCTAACATCACTGCAGTATTGCATTTATCAGAGGTAAAAGAAACCAAAACAATTTTACAGGTTTGAGATTCTTTTTCAAGAAGAAGAGAAAAAGTTTGAAATGCGAGGAGACAAACCAAGAATGAATGAAGTTCATTTCTCTAAAATCACAGGGAGATTAGAATGACCACCAAGTGAGTATATTCAGTGGTCATTGGAAGGAAAAAACTCACAAGCTTTTACTGAAATACAGGTAAAAATTATTTAGTGAGTCATTTAAAAAAAGTAAAAAGAAAACAAGGAGAAAAATAGTGAGGGATTTTGCCAATCCAAATATTATTTTGTACTGGAGACATCAAAAGATTTCTGGCAGATTTTTTTCAAGTAAAAAGCCAAGCTTCGTCCATTTACTATGTTTTTTGATTATGATGGCACAGAAAGTTCTAATAGTGAGAAACCGTATGTTTTGATCTGGAGAAAAAAAGGCAGAAGAATATCATCCATATCTCTGTAAAGCTTTGGAAAAAAAAAACAGAGCAACTGATTTCAAATAAAACAATCAAGCATGCAGATTCCTGGGACTAATGAACCTGGAAATTATGGCAAGTCAGATAACGTTATGAGTTTGCTCTTGACGTGGTTCAGACTGTGATCATCATGCCAGCCCAAAATGACAGGGAAGAGATAGAAGCAGTCCTTGGAATGGTGAAACATGAAAGAACATTTATAATGAGGAGTGCTCTGGTGGAATGAAAGCCGACAAAGTTATTTGCAAACCTTCACAAACATTTTCAAAGACCTTAAGAAAAGGGTCCCTGGTCCAAAGGTGCTTTGGCAGTGAAAACAAACTAAGTTGTCTCCAGATTAATGTCCAATAAGAGTAGTCTGGTCACAACTGGCTAATGAGCCATAAGCATTAATGAAACCTGCATATGTCAGTACAGTAAAACCCAGAAGGAGACTTTAGCCTCAGTGACTGGATATGTTACAGCACATCTCTTTAATTTCAGGAAGCCAGCATTAGTTGAAAACAAACTGTTTGTTTTGACATGTATTGTTAAAACTAAGGCATGTGAAACTTCAGCAGACAGGATCTCCCTCTGGAGGCATTCACAGGCATCTTCTGTTTTTTTTTTATTGCTGATAGGGAAGTGAAGCGTGCAGTCTTAGAATGTCGGTTCACTAGCTGCTAAAATGTGTTTGCCAGTTAGGTGACTAAGCTGGAAAAAGTGGGTCCCATTCACCAGATATAAAAAAATATTTCTTTGATTGTAGATATCAGACCTGCAAATCAAACTTGAGCCTAAGAAAGATATGAGGGCTGTGGACTCTCTTTCTGGAACATTTGGCAGAAGTGAGGTAGAACAGATTCAAGTGTGAGATGGTACATCGAACTGAATTTTTAAAAAGTAGCCTAGAAAAATATGGACACTGTGATTCTCAGCGCAATTTCTCAGGAGAGAAGAAGCTGCAAAAAGTGGTCCCAACTCTTAAGATAGGAATAGTTATCACCTGTCACTGGTCTTATCTATAGTCAGAGCTCTCAGGTTTACATGAAACTCTTCAAAGATACCGCACATGGTGAATTCAGGGGTACTACATTGTTGTGGTTCAAGCCTGCTGGAGCAGTCTCCAGCTCACTCTTCCCCCACCCCCATTTCCACAGTGATCTGGAGAAACACAATTCAACTAAAAAAGCTCAAGGGATTGAGATTAAGGATAAGGAGGGTAATAATCTGCCATTTAAGTTGATGTACCCAGAGTGACTTGAGGAGAAAAACATGGATTTGATTCACCACCATAATTTATGAAGTAAGATAGTGAGAGGAATGCATCAATAAATATGATCCAATCTTAAATACATTTCACTCGCCCATCTACCCATCTACCTCCTCCCCCCCCAGTCAGTGCAAGGGATGCAGGGGCTGGGGGGTGCAGTCCATCTGGCCATTACTCATGGTCCATGACAGCTCCTCCTTGAAAAGAGGACTCCTTGCAACCTCTCCTTCATGCCGTGTGGTGTCCACAGCACGGGAGTGTCCACTCCTCATGAGTTCCTCAGGGCCACAGATCACTTTGGGCACGTCCCTGGCTGACGTTCAGTCTCTCTTCCCTCTTGCATGTACCAACACATCCTGGATGTTCTTGCAGCCGTCAATTTTGTCAACTGGTAGGCAATCATCTTCCTGCCATCTCAACCACCGTGGGCTTCAGGGAAAGGTCCTGCTCTGGCAGCATTCTCCTTCTCCTCCTCTGGGACTCTTCTCCTCTTCTTTCTTCTCAGGGCATCATTCCTTTGATCTTCTCTCACCTCCCCTTCCTCCAACAGAAAAAAATTTCCCAACATTAAAGACAGGATAGCTCAAAACAAGACAAAACCAAAAGAGAGAGAAAAAGAACAATGGGGTTACCTTTAAAATACCTTGATCACAGAGGTGCTGATTGGCCTGGTCCTGGCCAGAGGCAAGTCCAACTCCTAACTGTGGGTGGGGAAGGCTCTCGAAGTTTTGAATGAGTCGTACTTTCATTTTTACAAAAAAAATCCACCAGACTTAAACCCATGACATACATAAAAAAATGTTGAAAATTATGAAGTAAGATCATTTAGATGAATCGAAATAGAAGACAATATTTGGAAAAAAATATCTGCAAGGTAAATATCAGTGTTGACCTCATACAGCAAGAACAAAAGCTAAGCTATAAGCTCATGTTTTTGCGAGGAGGAACTGCACATAGAGTGCAAATCAAGCACAGATTTGTTTGTGTTAACTGAAGAAATTTATTGCTCCTACGCTTATAGTCTCATTTCCCTGAGACAGCTTTGCAAATGGATATTACAGCTGACTACATGGTTCTGTATTTTGTACCCATTCCTGCCAAACTATACTTAAACTATGCTGTACTTAACACAGTAACATCTAAATATGGATGTAAGGATTTTGGTTACGAACAACAAAAAAATCTTGCAGAGGAGTTTGATGTAGACATACACATGAAGGCATGCAGTTTACAACCCCTAGATCTAGAGGTGTTATATACCATTTTCTACTGTCTTCCTTTTTAAAAAGCTAGAAAAGACTTTTTTCACTGGTAGTTGGAAAATGGTGTCTGAAAATACAGCTCATTCTAAATAAGCTTGTGAAGTCAGTCTCTGATCATCTTATAATATAATTAAATTGTAGGATATCATCAATGAAACATGAGACCATTACATCTTGACAATTTGTTTTTTATGAGAATTAATTATAAAATAATGAAAACAAAACTCTCTCATGTTAGAAACCTACAGTAAAGAAAAGAAAATTTGCATAAATATGCAAAGGCAAGTTCAAATACCAAACATTAAGAATGGCAAGTTGCCAACAATTAGTGTAAAAGCTAAATTAATATTGTATATAGTGTCTCTTGCACCTAAATATTTTTTTCCAATAAATTTCTCTTCCATCATCCAGAATGACAGAATGAATGAAACCTTTTTAACTTTCCTTAGAAGAAGGAAATAATGAATGACAACTGCCATTTTGTTTCAGATGCTTTCAGATGAAAGACTAAGTTATGAGCAAACTTAAACTATACATAAGCATTGCTTGAGTGAATATGCTGCATTCAGAAAAAAATGAAGACATTTGAACGTATTTTTCCATTTTGAAATGAAAACTACATTGAAAAAACAGTTAAGATGATTTTATAAAATCTGGACATCTGGAAAAGAAAAAGAACCCTAATTTTCAGGACACAAATTATTTTTTGTGATGAAAAAAATCTGTAGAAGTTTTCATGTCACTCAGACAAAAACTAAAACATTCTACTTAGAATGAAACCTAAAGGAATTTTTCCACTGTTACAATTTAGTCACGTAACTAAAAAATAAAAAACCCGGAGTTTTTCATACTAACCCTTCTTTTATTTGTGTGGGAAAGGAATAAATAACCATTATACTTTTCAGATGCTCACACAGTGTAATAAGAGGGTTCAAACTGAAGTGCTACAGACAATTTTAACTACAATGTGAGTGAAACAAATCTTTGCTGACCATCGTTTTAGGATGACCTGTATAGACTTCATGAATACCTCACCACTAGCACTCAACAGATAATTCTTCCGGGTATTTCAGTATTTCACCAACAAATATTGACAGAAATATTAGCAGAAGGTTAACTATTTCATCCTGGAAGGAAAATTTAGAGGCCATTGCGCAACAGTGTGAATACGAGTGAACTAGTAAAGGAAACTCCTTCTAAATCCCCTTCCACTAGCTTTACAACGGCATAGGAGAGTGACAGGCTAGCACAGTGCTTATGTGTGTGAACAGAAATATGTATTTGATAATTAATCAAAAATGAAGGTACTAACTGCAGGATCATTGGTGGGACTACGTGTATTACAAAAGTTATGTCCAGTCTGTTTGCTGATTTTTTAGAAGCAGTATCACTTAAAGTTCTTTCGATAATATACATCCTTCTTCACAGAATTTATCACTACAGCTTCTTTTCTTTTTTTTTCAATACAACCTGTAGAATGTAACCTGACTCTATCTGGAGCTGAGCATGAATGTATAAATCAGTAGATCCCTGCCAGTGTGATCAAGATCCTATCTTTCAGAATACCACGAAAACCAGGACCTCCATACAAAGAAACACTATTTGCACTTCCCCGTCAGTGCAACAGACACTGCTCCTCAAGGCTCCATCAGCTTTTAAACATGAATAAAGGTAGGTCAGTAACCCAATTATTAGAAAATTGAAGGGTTCTTCTCCCCAGAAATAAAAAAACAACACATTATTGTTATTGTTGTTGTTATTATTACAACTATGATTAAAGATCAAGGGTTTATGTTTTTATAATGGATTCTGCAGGGTTAACACAGGATGGTTCAGGCATGTCTCCAACAAGTAATGGTGTGTGGTATGAAAATCCTTGAATAGCCTCATCACTGTTATCTCCTGAGCTAGAAGGGACGTATATCTACAAGCAGAGCATATTTTAAAACTAAATATCTTTACTGAGAAGCTGGGAACACTGGGTCAGTCACAGATGTCACTTAGAGCACTGGTTTTAGTGTCTGAGGAGCTTCCTTGGCACAACTCTGCTCTGCAGGACGTGAGACCAGGAAGATGAACTCTAGTCAAGGGGTATCTCCAAAGCCAATGTGTGAAAACATCTGCTGGTTTTATACATGACTCCATGAGCAGTCTTGCATGTGGTTTCTGATCACTGTCATGGTCCACATCATGAAATAATTTCCTTGCGTTGTTTTTCTTTTTTCCTTAAGACCACCACATGCATGAGCCTTAACCCACTTTTTTTTTTTTTTTTTTTTTTGCAATGCAAGCACTTGATAGACTATCTTTAAATGGTAGCTTTGGCGTACAAACCAGTTTCTGATTTCTCTGACAGGAACAATGCAGATAGAACAAGTTAAAATAAATGCTTGGGTTTTTTCTTGTTTGTTTTATAAGTTCTCAGCACAAAAGTAGATTTAGCTGGGAAAAACACATTATCTACATGTCTGGACTTTAGAAATAGGAAGACATTCAGAAACATTCCTTTCTTCCGTGTTTCTTTATGCATTGCCTCTGGACACCAGGTGTACAGTAGGCTACTTGCTGTGAATACATTCTGCAGGTGTTTCTCTCTTACTATACACCACACGAAGTGCAGGTGCCTCAGAGAATCCTGGACTGCAACCCAGGGTCTGAGGTGTAAAAGTTAGGCATTGTAAAGCTCAACATTATGTCAAACCTTTCTGGTTTTTATTTATTTATTTATTTTTGGATAGAACTTTTTAGCCCTAGGCATGTTCAGTCTGCATCAACACCTAACATAGAAGCCATGGCAGAATCTCAAGAAAGATCCTTACAGCATTTCCCCTCCACCACTTCTATTTCTTTCCTGCAACATTCTTTTTCTGTAATCCCATCACATAACTCTGCACAGAGTACTGCCTAACCTTAAACAGCAAGAATTCAGCAGGAGTTTTGCACCTCACTCTGTAACACCCTTTGGACTTGCCTGTTGCCCTACTGAAACAGAAAAGATCATGCATGATTAGCAGTAGGGTTGCAAATATTAAAATCTGGTAGGGTTTTTTATTCCTTCTCTAAACCTTTCTACAGCATTGGGAGAGAATTCTACCTTTCATTTCTGAACTTACTGTTATTTGCACTAAAAGAATCGCAGGGAGGTATGTCATTACCAATGCTCTTCCTTGGTGTTGTTTCCCAGGACTGTGAAATAAATACATACTTTCTGAGACAATACTACTGAAATGTGGGGTTTTTTCACTTTGCAGTATTTCCCAGTTTTCTCATTTTCTTTGCCTCTGTTTCTGCATTCTGTATGTTGTCAAAAGGAAACAAACGGATCTTCAGATCATTGATAGCAATAGATCATAATAATTCTTGTGTGTTATTATTAAGCAGAAACTATGGGAATTTTAATCTACACTGTATCAATATCATACATCAAACTACTTCCTTCAGAGCAGTTGCAGTCTATCATCACAAAATAATCTACAATCACTATCATAGACCATGCACAGGCAAGAAAACTGCATATTAAAGCTTTCATTAATGCGGTCATATTGTACACAAGACAATAGGTGCTGATAGGTCTCAGCATCCAATGTATTTACTTTTCAAAAAAAAATATTGAAACTTTTATCCTATGGTCTGCTATAGAGAATGCTTTGTCTGATGGCAAAACTCTGAGCTGTAAAAATAAATGAAAAAATATTTTACTTCTGTATAGTTTCCGTAGTCTTTTCAGACAAGCGTATTAATGTTATTTACAAGCACTATTGAAAACTTTCAACATCTCTGCAAGAGTAAGATAAATTGTTGTTAGTGCATAGACAGGGACTGTGAGCTGCAAGAGCAGCAAGTGACAGTAGAGCTTGAGTTACTGTTATAAAATTTAGATCCAGATTACTACGTTATCCAGATTATCAATCAATTATTACTGAATACAGGTCCATATTGGTCAAAATTATTGAATTAATATTATTGTTTAATCCAGATCTTGAATTAATTTTTTTTTCCCCTAGGTTAAGTATCTTCCTGTCAGGGTGGCCCTATACTCTGACCCTTTCAGACCTTTCAGAACTCTTTTCCAGGAGGTTATTGGTAGTAAACAACAGTTTAAGTTAAAAATAAATAAATAAATTCTGGAAGCATCACTGGCTTTCTGCTTTGCTGCTCTCTTCCTTCTCAGCCTAGACAGGTCTGGGAAGATATTCTATAAATTGCAGTGCATGCCCTAAACTCTAGTGGAAATTGCATATTTCAGTGAAAAACCTGATCAAACAAATCCTCTCAAAAACTTTATGTGGACACAAAAATGCTACATGTATTTTCTCAATAATTGAATCTGAAGACTGATTAAATAAAAAATGTTCTGTTAAGCTTCACATGAAATCTGGTATGTTCTTCAGAAATTTTAGGAATGTCCTGAGTCTGGTCAGAATGCAGTTAATTTTCTTCACAACAGCACGTAGGGTGATGTGTTTTAGATCTGTGACAAAAACAGTGTTGATACAACATCAGTGTTCTACGTATCGCTGAAAAGTTCTTGCACAATGTCAAGGTCTTCTCTGTTTCTCACTTTAATGCCTTCAAACCAGTAAGCTGACGTATGGGCAAGAAGTTGGGAAGGCTCACATCTGACTCAAACTGACCAAGGAGATATTGCATACCATACAATGTCATGCTCAGCAATAAAATTGAATTTTTCCAGTATAACCATTGCTTAGAGACAAACTGGGCATCAAACTGCTAGCTAGAGGTGGGAAGTGGTTGTCTTTGCATCACCTGGTTGCTTTTCTTGTGTTTTTTTTTCCCCTTTCATTAAACTTTCTTTATCCTGACTCACAAATTTTTCTCACTTTTGTCCTCTTTCTCTCTCTCATCCCACTACAGATGGGGTTGAGTAAATAACTCGGTGGGGACTTAGCAGATGGGGTCTACTCAACACAAGGAGATACATTAACCTGTGATAAATCAGTATTTGGGATGAAAGATACAGCAGCTCAAATGTAGATTCTCAGGAATCCCAGTGAAACTCTACAGAAAGGTTTGTGTAATCCAGAAGACTAAGGCACAAAGAAGTGCAGGAGTTTAGTGGAGCAGACAGATAAGTAATTTACTGATGATCATTGAGAACACATAGAAATAGGTAAGAAACACTAGAATCAAACAAATATAACTGAAAGAAATATTAGGTCTGCAAGGAAGACTTGAAAGCTCAGTGGTGGAAATGCTTTGCATATGACAATATATACAACTGTTGTAGTAAAGAGGAATCAGTCTGCTAAGTCAAAAAAAGTCAGTATCGATTCAAAGGATCATTTTCTTCCACTAATGCAGTGGAAATTAGCAAAAATAAATGAATTGCATAGTGTGGGCTGTCAAGAGCTGCAAAGACAATAGTAGAAAGTATAGGAAATTTAAGGGCAGATAGCAAGTGCACTACATGAAGATTTTTTGAGAAATACATAAGCTAAAAACTCAGGCTAACCTTCTCTAAAGTCATATGGTGATATTTTCAGTAACAACTGCAAGGACAAAAAAACAAAATATAAACACTGAAATTTCAAGTACCTTGTTTAACACAAGAACAACGCTTTCAGATAAAAGAATTTAATTTGTAAATTTAATAGAGCTCAGTTAAGGAAAAAATACGAACTCCAATCAAAATACAAAAAAAAACCCCCAAAATCACAACCAAACACCTGAAGCAGGCAAATACATTGTGGTACTGTCTGCTAAAGGCAATAATGATGTTTTTGAAAGTCTGAAATGGCTTCTTTTGTGTTACATAGGAAGATAGCTGAAGCAGTGTTGTTGATCAGAACCTGCCTTTCAAAGCATCCATTCCATTAAAGGGAAAAAGTGCATAAAGAAGAGGAGCAAATCAGCATGTCATAGATAAAGACATCTTTGTGAAAGTCACAGACCATACATGTTGGCTAAGTAGTGTGGTAGATATTGAAATGTCAGGCAAGAAGCAGGTTTATATAGACTCAGGTTGCTTAAATAAAACACAAAAAGTACTCACTGCCAAATGTCTACAGTCATAAAATATTACCTGACTTGGCAAAAGAAAAAATTAAAAATTACAGAAAGAAACCAAGAGCCAAATTCTAAAATGCAAAAGATAGATATTGGCACATACTCATCAGTAATGAAAGTGGCTACCTCACCACATGCTGCACAGCAGAAGCGTATCTGAATTCTCTGAGGATGTTCCCTGGAATGGAAATTACCCCAACTGTATCTCAGCTGATGTTGCACAGACACACTATGGCAAAGGTTATAGCAGACCTCAATCGTAACTTCCTTTGCAAGATATAGGAATCAGGAAAATGGACCACAGACTGTGTAAGTACAAGATGACTTCATGATGAGCAATACTTACTGCTGTACAATTACACATAACAGTCCTCTTTTTTTTCCTAATACCTGAATCTGAGAAAGTAAACAGAAAGTAAGAAATGTCCATATTTGAGATACATACTAGTCAGAAGCTACTAGTAATTACAAAATATATTTATGGGAAGGGGGAAAGCAAACTGTGTATGCAATTTTTCAAAACCACTGCTGAAATAAGATGTCATATGACAATTACTTTAATAAAACATAGCCATTAGATGTACCAAAATGGGGATGTAAATAAAGAAACTGCTGTCAGTGTGGTGCTAGTGAGATGGGACAGAGGGCAGTACTCTTACATAAGAGACAGACTCTGAAGTTGTCATACCTAGGATTACTAGCATCACTCAAATCCAAATAAGTGAAAATTGAAAAGCAGTTTCTTGTAACAGCGTTTGCATGCAAAAATTTGAACAATATGGTTGAAGCCAGGATAACTATCCCAATAGGAATTACCCATAAATTACCTGGGAATACTTTTTAAAAAAAAAAAAAATAATGTCAATCGCAGAAAGCCTTCCGTGTATGTTACTGAAAGTGCAAGCATGAAAGAGACTGACAAATACACTGGTGATTTCTTATCCAAAGCAGCCTTGCAGTGAGCTACTACAGCAACTTAACAGTGATATGAAATCTCTAGCCTGATGTTAATTCAGAAAATGCAGAGAGACAGAAGCATCAGCTAAGTCTGTTATGTGCCATTTTCAAGGTAATGGCTACAACGTATCTAAGAACAAATTATACAAGACACAGATTTACAAGTGCTTGCATCTATCATTCTGTCACACTCTGTCAGGACAGCCAGATGCTGTCGGAGAAGCCTTGTCTGCTTCCCAAGAATACTGGAACTGCCCAGATGAGCTGAGAATCCAAGATAGCATCATATATAAAGTCAATTGAATCATAAACCCAAGGTCAGTAAAAATAAATTCTTTCAGGCATGCACTGAGCCTGCACAGCAATAGTGTCCCGTTCATCCTGAATGCAGTGACACTGCATACTCTGCAGCAGTGCTTCTAAGCCAAGATATTTGAGGTTTGTAATGCCTATGATGAAAAAAACCTAGGCTATAGGACACCATGCCTGCTAAAGGTTTTTATTCTAATGACAAGAGTGGATAAAAGGCAACGAAATTACACAAAGTCCCATCCAGCTTTGGAATAGCCCACAGTCATAATTGTAACTGGGCATTTTGTTTGTGTTCCAACACAGATTATTTCTTCATTGCAGTGTGCCATTTGGGCTTCAGTGGCAAAATTCAGATTCTCTAAATTCTGCTGTCTGCAAATATAAGCATCTGAATGTGTCAACTTAGAAGAATAAGATCCTGGTACAGTCACTAGAAATATCATCAGCATACCCAATGAAGTCCTTATGAATTGGTGCACATACAGATGTATAAATACACACAACTACACACAACTGAATTTAAATATTTTAACCTTGAGCTGAATCACACACTAGTGACATCATTCACGTCACTTAATTTCAGTTACATAGAATTTAGTATTCAGCCAAAACATGTTGCCAGCTTCTTTCTGTAGTCACCACGAGCTTGAGAGCTAAGCCCTTCCAGAGGATGACTCATCACACTTAGAGGCACCTCTCTGCAGATATCATATACCTATTAAAAGATACTTACTCCTCTCCACTGTCTACAGAGGCAGTCTGCTGGAGGAGACTAGGGAGAACTAATGTGAAGTGAGACAAATCCCAACCCAAGACAAGGCCGTAGTCACCATCAATGCTGCACTGAAGTATTTTAGCAGGCATTGTGCCTTGTGTCATATTTAAATACAGCAGAGCATGAGTAGAGCAATTTTGGTTCCTTGCCATCCTCTGTTCCCACATGCTCTCAGGTGGGACATGAGGGCTTTCCACTCCATGTTACGTTTTCTAAGGAGCAGAAAGAAAATAGGATCCATAAAAGGTTCCTAGGAAAGAAAGAAATGAAGGAGGAAGGAAAGGAGAGTGTGTTATTGAGCTTTGATGACACGAATTGTCAAGCTCACTAGGGAGAGAGGTAAAGAACAAAATGTTCAGGGAAACCACATCAAAGAGAATCTAATATTTCACTACGGGAATCAGACACTTAGAATTTACTAATTGCAACATTCTTTCATTCATTAAAAATGGATAAATAGTTTGCAAAGGTTTATTAGCTAAAATGGTTAGCAATTTTTTAAAGAATCTAACAGAATACTAGAGAGCGTGTATCTACCAATAATAACTTCTAATGAACAGATTATCGCCACCTACAAAATATTTATTTAAAGTTTACCAGCATATTATGGACATTAGTACCATCTGTTGTAGATAGTTAAAATCATGTTGATAGGTGTTTGAACTGATTATAGGACACATATGACTCAGAGTTTATTACAAATTATTAACCATTTTAAGGAAATATTTTGTAAGCTCATTATAAGATTTTCTTAAGTGAATCTTTATCTAGAGGATCAAAAGCTTCATTTGTTTTTCCAGATCAGATGAGATACATCTAAATGTATGGTTTGCAGTTAAGAAGGGCTGCCAGGTTAAATGATAGCCATTTAAAATATATATTAGGGTAACACATTGAATTAAAATTGCCAAAAATACACATAAAAAGACTGCATTACGGAGTAGCCTTTCATGATATGTGCAATCTGGTATGCTGCTCATTTAAGTGATTGCCATGACTACTTTATATTCACATTTGGCTTTTGCTGGCATCCTGTAAAATATGCTATTAAAAAATTACAGAAACTAAGGGCATAAAAAATTGTCTAGGTTGAGACTATCTATGCCAAGATTTGTTCTGGATCGAAAAAAAAAAAAAAAAACCTCAAAAAAAACCCCAACCAAACAAACACAAAAAACACTTGAATTAGAATGTTCAGTTTAATGACATCATAAAAGCAGTAAGGAAAAAAGGTTTTATGACAACACTGACAACAATGGCGGTATATGAGAACACCACTAAAATATCCCCATCCATGGAAGGAAATGTTCCTGTACAATACATGCTTGTACTACAGATGGACACGGCTTAGCAGAGACATGCTCGGTGCTTTAGCTGTTTACTTAGGCAGCAACACAGTTCTAAGAAATAGTTGCTATGCCAACCCATCACAGGATTATATATATACATTCATGACCAGGGCTTATTTTGAGAGCTCTGTTACCCTTTCTTTCAAAAGTTTAAATACACTGCCACTGTATTGTTTCCATTAAGGCAACACTCTAGTCTGTGGACAATTTGCAGCCCTGATTGTGTTAGGGTAGGGTGTGGAGTATATAGAACAACATGATGAGATTTCAAATAAGGAGCAGAACAGCCTTTTGACGTCACTTCTCTACAATCACTGAACAGACTGTTCTATTTGCAAGCCTCTAAAGATTTGGTGTTTAGATGATAAAGGGCACTGCTTTTTATAATCTATTATTAACTGTCATGTGTGTATTACTGCAGGAGTTCTCCGAAAAGAAAGCAAAGCATGTTTTGGTGGTGCGATGATAAAGTGTTTTTTTGTACTATTTACTAGAACAATTTTCTGTATTAACCCCATCCAATCAGCCTTCTTTTAGTGATACAGGAACAATGCATAGTAATCTACCTCTGGAGTTCAGAAGTGATGTCTTCAGATAAATATGCATTTTTTAAAAAAATAAATCAGAACAAGAGCTCTTTAATTACCTTTTTCTGTTTATGTTACTTTAGGGGCTGTTTTCTCAAAGGCATTTGAATTTTCAGTCTATTTATTTCATAATTACTGGATGACTACATGCAGCACTGCCACTTCAATTAGATTTTGATGGCTGATAAAACCACTGTTGACAGCAAGGGTACAGATGAATAAAAGGAAACCAGATTAGCAACATTTGTGTCATTGCATTTAAATAAAACTAAATGTTCTGGCAGCAATATGATCAAATCTGAAATCTGAAGAGAGAAGGAAAACAGTAAATGGGATGGGAGGAAATGGATCAGGTTAGAGATAATCACCTTTCTTTAGACATTGAGTTTTTTGAAGAAAATTTCCTCTTGAGGCATAATTTCAATTCCTAGAGTGTAGCCACTTCTTTTTAAACAGAAAAAAACCACCATGTTTATATGTGTCTTCTAACAAGAGTTTTGTAACTAGACTGACTTCTTGAAATGTGAGAAAAGTAAGAATCATAGAATCATAGAATGACCTCAGATGGAAGGGACCTTAGAGATCATTTAATCCAACCTCCCTGTCATGGGCAGGGATGTCTCTCAATTAGGTCAGGCAAGATAGGAAAGATCTCACTGCAAATACAGGAAGCCCAACCCACTAGAATTGGTAAGGCGAGAAAAGCCATTGTGGTAAATTGCAAAGGCTAAGATTTTCTGTCTGTCGTAAAGATCAATATGAAGGGGACAGGAGAGGATGAGTGTGATAACACCTTCATATCCATTTAAGAATGACAATATACATGCCAGATGAGAACCAGCATCAGACAGTTGTTCTTTTTTAAGAATAAAACAGCATCACTGAAGCAACTGTCTCTTGTGTCGCTCAGATAGAAATGAATGACATATTTTGTATTCACGCAAATGTCTACAGAGAAGATATATTAAACCAAGGACAAGCAAAAGAAATAACATATTAAATGCTCTGAATTAAAGTTAGTACAATGGGGCTGCCACAGGCTGAATGCAGTTCTCTGCTTAGTCTCAGAGTCTGATTGAGTTCAGTATTTTTTAATTGCTACAGCTCTTTTTGGAATATTTCTCTAGGAAGAAACAAACTGCACGCATTTTTCAGTGAACTAACTTTATTTCTTGCTGAAAGTCTATACAAAAAAATCTAAAGTTTCTTAGAATTAATTTGCTTTGTTTACATTTCATACAATTTAATTAATTTCTTGTCTTTTGGACTTTTTTCTTTACACAATTTCTACACAGCATTTTTGTGTTTCTTGTCCTCCTTCCATAAGGCCATACAGACTCTTTGCAATACGCTTCCAAAAGGCATCTTTCTCTTTCTCTAAGCTAGGTCCATACTGTATTTAACCTCCAAACCCAGTTCACACTCTCAATCTGTAGATGTGCCTTCTCACTTACAAATGAACTTAACACAACTCTGAGGAGAATTAAAGAGAAAATACACAGAATTATGTATCTCACTACCATAAAATGTGAGTTTACTTGCACAGTAAAAGGACAAAGACTCTTGAAGGTAGCTGAAATTGACTACAGCACCACCAGAAAATCCAGTTTTCTTTTGAGAACCATGGATGTAGCCTGTGAAAGGGCAAACAGAAAGAAACTTTGAAGGCTGGCTCTTCAAATCAGCATGCCGAGGCTATTGCAGTTACAGATGTTTCAGCAGAGAAGAGCCAGTTCATGGAGCACATCACATCTATTGTCTGGTCATTTCAGACTGTGCCATCATAACCAGCCATCCTCCAAACACGCTGACCAACACACACCTTTGGCTATCATCAACAACAACACGGTACCTGGGTTCAGAGAAGAGCAGCCACAGTGAGAACTTCTATTGCAGAAGTGCCATATGTCTTTGAGGCAAGGAACAGACAGTGTAGACACTGAAGTAGTGAAGAGAGATGAGGTGATTTCATGATTAATCTTGACCTTGAAAAGTATCCTGAAGTCTGGATGACTCCTTGAGGTAATTGCAGAGCAGGTGAAACAAAGAGGGGTGATCAGTTCCGAAGGACATCACAATCCATTTTACAAGATGACAATAGAACAGATAACCACATTTTAGACAATATCATCAGAATGTATCTGTGTTTAGTTTCTGTTCTTCTACTTGACATCTGAATTGCTATTAAAGACACAAACTTCTAAATAAATTTGTAAATTTCAAATATATCTTTGAAGTTTATGACTATTATTTTATTAGAGAAAGAGTAAAGAAGATTTTACATGCATTTTTTCAGAAAAAAATCCTCACTACAGTACATTTCATAAAAGGGTCATATTCCAAACAGCATTCAGGGCCTCATTCTAAAGCCAAAATACAGGAAGTCAACAATGGAGCAGAGTTATTGCAACACAGGAAGTGGAGGGGTTTTTTCCCCCTCCTTTTTAAATTTGATATAGCTGACCTTCCTCAATGATTTATGGGGTTTGGAGTCCTGCCTCTCTTATCCTTTCAAGAACAATCACAGTAGGCTGGAATGGTTTGAAAGGCTGAGCTAATGGTGAATCTGCATCCTTTTCCTTATAACACTCGGGTGCTCACTGATCTGTTTTCTGGGGCTTCTGTTTGCAACAAAACTGCTGATCTCAAACCAGCTCCATTATTTCTGTTTAGTACTCGATCTGTAAAAAGAGGAAAACATGAGAGATTAATGAGATTTCTTCTTTCTCATATTGCTCCGTTTATCTCATAAAATCTATTTCTTGAGTCTTTCTTTCAAGATCTGCCTGATATCTTTTTGTATCCTCTAACACATCTCTCCAATTTTTCATTTTCTTTTCAGTGCTTCCTCAGCAGCTTCTCAGGTCACCACGTTACGGGAGAAAAAGTAATAATTAATCTCACATTTTCTGAAAGATTCTGGAATCACAAATATCTAACTACAAACTAGAGGTGAGATAAAAAGAAAATTCTGCTGGCTACATACACCAAGAAAATTCTGACAATTCTATGCCAGCAATTTGTGGGGTTTTAGTCACTTTTAAAACCAGTGGAAGTCAATATGGTTGAATATGAAAGTCTCCTCAAAAATTCTTATATGTGTAAAAAGACATCCTAACATGGACATAAAAATAATAAATACAATACAGTCATTCTACTCCTTTTTTATTATTTTGTTATACTGAAAATACTGATAGTACTGCTGAATTCAACTAAGCACTGTGATTATCTCTAAGTCGTATATATTCCTATGAAGTAAATACCTGTGAATCTTATTGCATAGTGAAACTACTATGCTGTTGTAAATAAGAGAACTTAAAAACAGTACACGCACACACTAAAAACAAACAAACACAAAACCAAAACCAAACAAACAAGCAAAAAGCCAGCAGTTCTACTCTAGAAGACAATATGTTTGAATAAAACTGTCTGTGGTCTCCTCTCAGTGCAGAAGAAATTTCTGGATACTCTGCTCATTACATGTATTTCAGTCGCTGCCATTTCAAATCCAGTAAGAGCTTACTTGATCTTATCTTCAGTGACAAATATCCATAGTATCTCAGGCATGAATTATATACATATACGCGTCTTCCTAGATCAAAAAACTTCAGATGATTTTCCACTTGAAGGAAAAGAGTGAGAATAAGCTGTGAGAAATGCAATCCACATCAGTTAATGATCTTCTGGGATATACTCAAGTATTACACTGGTTAGGACTGCATATGAATCTGGGTAGAAAAGAGCAGAAAATTCCAATGTAAGCAATTACATTCAAACTGGATTCCCTGTTACAGTTTTTCAATTAGATCTTCTCTATTCCCTACTATGCATTTTTGTAGTGGTGCTGTGTGTTGTTAAGCATTTGCTGAATTTGTAACACAGATGCGATCATGTGTCTACTGTTTGTCAAGCTATTTTATATGTTCATTTTATTGAATGCAATTTTAATCTTTCTGGATGAAAAGTATGTTTATACATGTAAGTCCTTATCACTCCATCTATCTTTAGAATGCCTGAAAGTAAAAAAAGTGTGCAATATGTTATCTGTATAGATTTTCTTGTAAAGCTGAGATATTGTACAAACTATTTGACAGAGCTGTCACAAACTGCATCCTGTCTTCAATCCCAACACAGTTTTGGGGCCATTTTGGTAAATTAAATGTGATTTCAATGGCATAAATTGTTCAACCCATAAAAACCAAGCAGGACTTTGGTTTTAGTTACAGTATAGTAGATTACAAACAAAAATTATTTTTTTTTGGTAGAATAATTCTAGATTTTAAGTGAGAGAAACTCAGTATGGTTAGAATTTGCCTCTATGCTTTTCCACCCAAATATCTGTCAGTGCTGTTTTATTTCAACAGCCAAATGATATTACTCTCACATTTCAGCTGTGCATCTTCAAAAATTGCTACTGTGAAGTCTTCCCTCAAAAGCAGATTAAGACAAGTTTGAGGTGTGCGAAAACCTCAGTTGCCACTGTTTGAGTATCATATGAATTAGTGTATTTCACTTATTTGATTCACTGCAACAAAATGAATTTGGGTTTTTTGGTGTCACTCAGAAGCCTAGAATTGAATTTTAAAGAAATACTGTCAAAGAAAGTGTATTAGTCTGCTCTGAAATACTTACTGAAGATACTTCTTTGGTAAGCTATGCTCACGTCAACAAAGAAAGAAGATGCACTAGAGATCACACACACAGCCACAGGAACAGAAGACGGATGGAAACCTGTGGTTCAACTGACCCTGCAGGTGAGTAAAATTTTATTACAGATATCTCACACAGCAACTGTACAGCTAGCCCCAGTTGGCACCAGCAAAATCTTGGCTTGTAAGGCGTGTAATTCCTGTCTTCTATAGAAGCATCTGCAGCTTTAGCACACTACGAAGGCTTTGAATGTCAACACAAAAGCTTCTGGGAGTTGCTTCTGATAGCTGATTAGGAGACAAGTAAAATGAAAATCCTTGTTTTATTACTAAGTGTGATATTTAAAAATACATGAACTCGGGGAAGATAGTTTCAGGTACATTTTTTAGATACATTTCTTTTCCTGTTTCTTTCTGTATTTGAACATACAAACTTAGTAGTTATATACTTTCTGTACATGAAACTTAGTAGTTATGTATTTTCTATACATGGCAAATATTATATAGGGGCAAATTTGGCTTGGAATCTCTGCCAAAGAAGGGAAAATACAGTATTATATTTTCACCTATCTTATGATGGAAAGCAAGGAATCTTTGGCAGCAGCCTGGCCAACTAGGATCTCGCGAAGCACTTCCTCACGGAGAGGGTGGTCAGGCACTGGAATGCACTGCTCAGGGAAGTGGTGGAGTCACCGTCCCTGGAGGTGTTTAAGGAGAGGTTGGATATGGCACTTAGTGCTGTGGTCTAGTCGTTGTGATACTGTTGATTCATAGGCTGGACTTGATGATCTCAGGGGTCTTTTCCAGCCTCAATAATTCTGTGATTCTGTGATTCTGTGATTCTGTGAGGTGGCCTTTAAATTGAAGGACTCAGGGGCAAGGTCCAAAGTGGCAACATTTATGCCATTGCCACCAGATGGGGAATAAGCCAGGCAAACCGGAGCAGTGACAAGTGTTCCTTAACTGCTTCCCAAGATGAGAACCATAAGATCAACCATCTCAAGTGCACGTACACCAATGCACGCAGTCTGGGGAAAAAAAACAAGAGGAAATAGAACTCCATGACCAGTCAGAAAGTTAAGACAGTGTAGAAATAACTGAAACATGGTGGGACAACTCACATGACTGGAGGACCCTGATGGATGTCTACATGCTTTTTCGTAAAGACAGGTGGGGAAGAAGAGGAGGAGGAGTTGTTGCGCTTTATGTTAAGGAGACCCTGGAATGTATAGAAGTCAGCTATGCTGACCATGGAAACCCTATTGAATGCTTCTGGGTAGAGATCAGAGGGGTTAACTCCAAGAGGAACCCTACAGTAAGCATCTGCTACCAACCTCCAAACCAAGACAATAAGTCCAACAAATCAACCTTTGGGTCACTTAAACAACCTTCAGGTCAACAGAACCTAGTTCTTATAGGTGACTCCAACTTCAAAGGCAGTTGTTGGAAGAGCAATACAGCAGCTCACATGTCATTCATGAAGTTCCTGGAGTGTGTAGAGGATTGCTTCCTCATGCAAATGTTAGATGTGTCTATCAGGAATGAGATGTTGCTGGACCTGTTGCTTACAAACCCACAGCCTCTTTCTAGTGAAAGCGATGCATTACAGCCTAGAAAAGTGGCCTGTGCAGTGGGTGGGGAACTGGCTGACAGGCAGCACCCAGAGAGTGGTAGTAAATAACACCTTTTCAAATTTGCAACCTGTCACAACTGGGGTCCCCCAGAGATTTATATTGGGCCCAACACCATTTTATACTTTCTTACGTGATCTAGATGATGAGATCAAGCATACCCTGATGAAGTTTGCCAATGATAACAAACTGCGTAGAGAAGTGGACACTTGCTGCTGCCCTGCAGGAAGACCTGAATAGGCTGGAAGAGTGGGTTAATAAGAATCTTACGAAACTCAACAAAGACAGATGTAAGGTCTTGCACCTGGAAAAACGTAATGCAAGGGTCTAGCACAAGCTCGGATCTACCTGGATGGGAAGCAGTTCTGTGGAAAAGAACTTGAGGGTCCTGGTGGGCAACAAGCTCAATATGTGTGAACATTGTGCTGCTGCTACAAGAAAGCAAGCCAACATCAACAAGTGCATAACCAGCAGACATACAGAAGTCATTACCTCACTCTGCTCAGCACTAGTCAGGCCACACCTGGAATACTGTGTTCAGTTTTTGTCCTCACTATACAAAAAAAGAAGTGGACAGGCTGGAGAGGGTTCCGCAAAAGGCCACAAAGCTGATGCAAGCTTCCACTCGGAAGCCTATTGTATGAGGAAAGACTGAGAACTACAATTGTTCAGCTTTGAGAACAGAAGGCTTAGGGAAGAACTTATCACCCTATTTCAGTATTTAAAAGGTGGATACAAAGAAAATGGAGACTCCTTTTTTTACGAGGAGTCATATGGAAAAACAACGGTTAATGGGTAAATGTTTCTCCTAAGGAGTTTCAAATTAGACACAAGAGGAAAATTTTTCACAAAGAAAAAGATCAGCCATTGAAATAATCTCCCCAGGGAAGTGGTGACCTACACAATGTTGGACACTTAAAGATTCAGTTGGTCAGGGTATTGGGCCCTCTTTTCTAGACCATGCTTTTGGTGAGAAAGTTTGGACCAGATGATCCTTGAGATCCCTTCTGATCTGCTATTCTGTGATTCTATGATTGTCCTGCAAAAACAAAAAAACAATCAGAATTGTTGGTGTACGGACTATTCCTTCTTTGCTCTTCCAGTAGCCTCAGTGCTCCTAAAGGAATAATTATGAAGATGGGGAAATATCTAACTCCCTAAACCAAAATGAATTCTGAGTGAAGGCGATACTTCCAAAGATGTTGCAATTGCAGC
The DNA here is from genome assembly GCA_020746105.1 of Trogon surrucura. Lineage (NCBI taxonomy): Eukaryota > Metazoa > Chordata > Aves > Trogoniformes > Trogonidae > Trogon > Trogon surrucura. Next base: position 39,354,494 of record CM036617.1, read on the forward strand.
CACATAGGCTGTGCATACACTGAAAATTTTGAAGAGTTTTGCGGAAAACCATTATCCATTTCTCCTGGGGTGGTGGGAGTCAGTGGTTTTTTTCAGAGTCAGTTAAAACAGAGTCACAGTGACATTAGCAGAAACTACACAGAGTTAAGAGTGAATTAACGGGTGAGTGGGAGGAAAAAATTTCATCATGCTCCTGAAGAGAATGCCTTTGGCACTGTACAGTAATTAGCCCTGATTTGCTACATTGCCAAAAAAATGTCCTGATTCAAATTTTTTAGGCTTTGGCATGTTTTGCTTGTGACTTTCTTCTCATGTTATTTTCTTAATATCAGACAAGTGTAAGTAATATTATAAAGACAAATTTAAATAATATTGTAATCTGTACTGCAGCTCTAATGTCTTTTGCTCAGACAAGATACTGACTGGAGGAAAGAATGAGCAAGCCCTTGGTATCAGCACACCAGCAGGACTAGACAAGCAGAAGACAGTCATTCATTACAAAGGCACAAATTCTGCTCAGAAGCACTCTGTCTTACTCAGTTTGGTTTCAAGTTTACTACTGAAAGTAATATTCATCTTACTGTCTCGTTCTCATATTTTTTTTACAGTACTTTCAATGGTACCTTAGAATCTCTTGAATGCAATTTATAAAAAAACCTAAAGGGACTGAAGCTCAGAATTTCCATTGAAAAGTAAGAGGACTCTAAGGTGCTGTGGGTTGTTCCTTGGCATTCTACCTCTGGTTGATAAATCTGAGGAAATCTTTCCTGTGTCAGTTGTAACTCTGGGAGAAAAACTCCTGACTGGGAAAATGCGAGGAATCTTAGCCTTGACAATATTAGTAGGTTTTTGATGGGTATATGTTCAAAGGGGAGTCAAATTCTTACTGAGAAACAGGATTTCTCACTTAGCTGTAATTATCTATTAATTACACATCTACCTGAAATTTTACCTGATTTCAGCATCAAAGAATAGAAATAAGCATTATTAAAGAGGTGAAATTCATCATTAAAAATGAAATTCAGAACAACTAACCTTAAACCTGTTAGGATGGGAGAAGATACTCCAGAGATAAAAAAGTCTGTTGTCTACAAAGGGTGACTCTAGCTCAGACCGAATATTTAAATTTCTCTGTCTGAAGTATGTGAGATAAGTAACAGCTTGCATCATTTTTGATCTTTGGTTTTGTGTCTAAAGAACTTTGGCGTAGAAGTCTTGAGCAGCATGAAGTGAACTGCAATGAAGTTGAAGATCACAGAAACATTTGAAGATGTAATGATTTGCAATGTTCAAGTACATGAAGCTTGAGTATAATTTTACTTTCACAAAAGTCAATAAAAACCCTTTTATTTTTTTTTAAAAAACCCCACCATTACTCCAACAATGTCCATTTTGGAAAACTACATAATAGGAGTAAAACTGTTGTTGAAAGAAAATACACAAAAAATTAATCAAAGAATGAAAAAAATATGTGAGCTGACTGTTTACTATGCTCTCACGTGCCCAGGCAACTTTATAGGACTATTAGGACAACTAGACCACAGTACTACTACAATGGAACACATGTTCACATTTATGGTACTCTATTCTCAATCTGATGGATAATACTGAGACATAAGTTGAGTAGCTGTTTTAACAAAGCACTTCTAAAACAAATAAACAAATAAAAATCAAGACCACCACACAAAAATAACCACAAAAAAAATCCATCTTTGCAGCTTATTTCTCGCTCTTGCCTTTTAGGGAACTTCAGTCAACATTACCACACCAAGACAACAGTTCTATTGTCTGCCTTTTTTTTTTTTTTCCCCCTGTTCCTTGATCACCAAAGATGCTCTGCTTAGAATAAACTTGGAGGAGGAACCAAATAACAGAAGTTCTTTCAGTATATTCTCTAAAAAGAAATGGAAACTTGGGTTTCTATCTAGCACTACTTACCTTTTTTTCTGTTGCTCTATCAATCTTCTGGGGTCCAGTTTCACCATTTACAGTTCTACCTTCTTTGCATTTTGATTTCATGCTAAAGTCAATGCTGAACCTGGAGAAAAAGATTTGTCTGCAACATTTGTCTCTCTCCATCTATGTATATGCTCCAAACAGGAAATGTCAGATTTCAAACCAAAAAAGCATAACAAAAAACAGTTCAAATTAACTCTAGATATTTTTTTTTTCAAAACAAGGGTTAAAAAAATAGCCATTTTTTTTCCCTGCACATACACTGCACAGAGGTTATACGTGCTAAAACAAAGCAATATAATGTAGGTTTCTTTATTTCTTATGTCTTCAGTGTAGTATTAATAATAATTTTACATGTTCTGTTTAATTTTTGCTTGATAACATGTCAGGGAACGTCTGCGCTGCTTGATATAATCCACAAACAAAGGAATTCTAGAGACAAAGAAGTTGAATAACCACTGTAATATTAGAAACTATTTCACAGAGAGGTTTATCAACAGAGTATGATATTTTCATTAATTTAATGATCACTTGGTCAGTGCAAATCTGCTGAAGCTTATGGAAAGAGCTGAGTTACAAGAAGTTGGCTTAGAGCTTAATGCAAGTCACAGCACAATGACTCTTACATTATCATTACATCACTTAATTTACACAGTCAGTCTAATTGACTTTAATAGGTTTTGGATCAGAGCAAACACGCAGACAAAAAGATTGATTATACAAAACCAGAACGTTTTTATTAAACTTGCCTCAAGAATATACAATCTTGAAAAAAAAATCTCTAAATCAGCAGCTAGAGGCTTTAGGAATTTGTGGCAGCCAGCACAGAGACATTTTGTCAGCTCCAATTTAATTACGAAAAGATAAGGTTTCCAGAAACTTCTTCATGGGATGTGTTTAAACATAGAATCTGTCTCATGGCCCATCCTCTGCTCACATTGATGACTAGAACTAATGATTGTACACAGTAACAATCATTTGCATGAAAACATAGTGTACTAAAAGATCTGATGACCATTTTTACCTTTTTATTTTTTTCCGAATATGACTCAAAGGAGAGAAGAAAAATAAGAGAGCTGGACTATGTGATCAACATCAATCTATATATATACAAAGCAACTCTTTTTGCAAATCACAGGCAGTCCGCAAGCTACAGTTTAGAAAACTGTTCAAACTGATCCTGTGCTACAAAGCATCATGGCATTGCTTCATTAGAGGAAACAGAGGAAAACCATAGACAAGACAATGCAGTCTGCTTTGAGAAAAAAAAATGTAACCCATAGTGAGAATCAAAAATCATCATTCTGTGCATTTTTTGTCACAAAGTACTAAATAAGAGTACATGGAAAAATCTAGACTTTTGCAGCCTGATTTTCAAATTGGTCTCTGCTTGTATCTAAAAGACTTTGCACACATGGACACCTGCCTAGATGATTTTCCAGTATCAGTTCTGCAGAGGTGCAAGGTCTATATTTGCATGTTTATGATCATATATGTGGATGTGTTTTACATGTGGAAATTCTAACTCCGACAGTGTTAGCATTTATTTGTCATGCAAAAATACTTGTTCTGGAAATATGAGAGTACAAAATTCCAGGTGCAGGAATATGTGTGCTACACTAAAATCTTCTTTCTGTCATAGACTTGATTTCTATATACTCTAGTCCTCTTTTGTGAATCTGTGCAGGCATATTGTTCATGTACCCTTAATATATAAGTGAAAAAGAAAAAAAAGTATTTGTAGGACTAACTATTCTGTAGAATAAATTGATTTTTATTTGTTGTAGTTGTATATGTGACAGCAATTGATCTTGGAACAATCACTCATGTATTGTTTTTGACATAAATTTCTTGAGGCCTATTCTGCTTGTGCAAAGTCATATAATGTATTGGTAGACTCAGAATACATTCCTCTTTCACCTTCTACTCCACCTTTTCCCTCCTCTTTCCACAAGTGTTTTCAATCTGTCAAGGATTTTTTCTCCTATTTCTTAAGCTTTTTTTTTTAATTGTTCTTTTCAACTTCTCTGATTTTTAGAGACAAGAGGAATGAAATGAGATATATAATCAAGACAGTTTTCACTTCGTTTGTTTCTCTAACAGACATTTAAAAAGAGATTTTGATAAAGGGGAAAAACAACTCTACTATGTAATGTTCTTTTCTATGGTAATCCACCCACAGGGGCATTTTAATATGTAAATCACGTTATTGTCTCACACATGACAATCTGATGGATTTTGAATTCCTCATTTGTTAAAATACAATGAACAGCATTTTTGCTGTTTTTATTGATGCAATAGCACTTTGTTCACACAAGAAGGTATAGTTGTGCCAAGCTACATAAGGTGATACTATTAATGAATCGTCTGAGAGCCAGCAAATATAAATAGTAAGGAGCTAATTTCCATAGAAATACGCTCTAACCCCATGCTGGCAGCAAAGAGGTACAGAGACATTTTCATGTCAGCAAGCAGGTGTTGTCTGGCCTGCCCAGGCAAAATAATCCCCGTACTAATTTATACGCAAATAAGTAAATATGCACAAACACATAAATTCTTATTGTACAATGATTTCTAGAAGCCAACAAAATAAATTCAAAACCAGGCAAAGCTCTACACAGTGATGAATACATATCAAAGCTGTGATGATAGAAACAAACTCTGCTCTCCCTTCACAACTCAGAGATATATATTTATATATATAAGCAAACATAAATAGAATGAATCTAAAGAGGAGATAAAAATAACTGGAGTAACTCTTTGAAAGATGTTGCAAATATACTTTAGCATGTATTTATTTGGACGGCACTCTCTATTCCCCGTGTGTTTTGGAGAGTGCACAGTGTATTTTTTTCTAAAGATGCAAACATGAAAAACACAGGCTCGAAAACTGTGTGCATGTTATATTGTGATCTTAAAAACCGCACCCAATTTCCTATAAAGGGCACAAGTCTCAGGACTGTTAATATCAGCAGAAATGAAGGGCTACAGAGTCAGGAAAAGTCCATTATTTACCTTGTATCCTCTAAACCTGCAATCACATTCTGTGATTCTGTGAAACGCTAAAAACCAAACCCAAACAAAATCCTCCCACCAGATAACTGGAACTGTGAGACTTATTTTAGAAACAGCAAAAACATTTAAAGGTCATGAATAAAGAGCACTTCTTTGTCCTATCACCACCTTTTCATACACTACTATTGACCTACAAAAGATCCTTTAAATGTTTTCAGAAGCCATAGCATTTCTTTCAGGTTCCTTTGCAGGCAACTAGGATTTCCTAGAAGTAGATGGAATGGTAATTCACCGCTGCTTTTATGTTTTTCATTCTCATTTCAGAGACTTAAGAGTGTGAACATTTCTGCAAGAAAATTGAAAATGTGCGTAGATGATTTTTCAGACTAGTTAAAAAAGCCATAATGGATTTAACATGAAAAAGGTATCCTAATAAAGTTGAATTCTGAAGAACTCTAATGGAAGACAAAAAATAAAATTCAAAGATCGATTATCAAATCTTTTGCAGTCTTGTCTTACAGAAGAAAGGAAACCACTAAAAAACTGTGGAAAAACAGTGGTTTGCTAACATTATGATTTTACCATAAGTGTCAGAGGAAAGGACCCAAAATATCGTTTTATTGTGCTCTTAAGCAACACCTAGCAAAACAGAATTGGTCATGGTCAGAGTAGTATCATACAAATATTAAATGAAGAAATTAACATGCATTGCAAGAATTGGATGGCGCATTAAATAGTACTACATATTTCGGATTGCTGTCTGCAGCTAGTGATTCTCAAACATTTTAAACTACTGCATCACCACATAACCTTAAATTTCCACTGGATACCTCACTTATCCTCAAGCTGTTTATTTTGAAAATGCTATGCATTTTATTGTTTAATTGCAGCTATACATAAACCGATATGTTAAAGAGAGGGAAACATGTCATGCCAGGAACAGCCAAAACTTGACAACTGTGAATTTATTTGTGCCCTAACAGTCATTTTTCCAAGTTATTTTCTAAACACATATTACATGTACAAGACTGCTTTACTGCAGTCTTGCAATTTTTCCGTTCTTCCCCATGCTTGCAATTACTAAACTGAAGAAAGGTCTGTTTCTTAAAAGATGTCATATTTTCAGATACGCTTCAACCGAAGGTAAGTAGTGCAAACTGTGGTGCACAAATTAAAGATAACACGCAAAAAAAACCCCTAGACCGGACTAAGCAAATTGATTTTTTTCTTCTGCTCTGAGAAACTATTGCTCTGAAGCTGCTCTGTTGCCCAAGATACTATAAATACAAGGAAAGACTTTAGGTGGGATACATTTAAATACAGATGCCTAGAATGTAAATATTTATAAACATGTCAAGGTAAGAAACCATGGCCTGGCCCCGAAGACTTGTTGACTGCCCAGTTCCTATTCAACTATGTACAGATAACTACTTCTCTGACAAGAGAAAGCTAGCTAGAACCAAGAACTGGGATAGCAACTAGTTGGAGCTCAAAGATTTGCTCTTTGTATCACTTTTGGTGAGCAATACAGAGTTGCCCTTTGATTGTGATTGTCACACCAAGTTTCTTTCCAATGAATGACAGTAGGTACTTTTCAGGAGTTATTAATCTAACAAGAATTTAATATTTAAGGTTAATCATGCACTGAAGTACAGATTTCATACCATTGATTACAAAGAAGGCTATTGCAATTAGCTGAACTCCAGAAAATTGCAGTGGTGACACCTAGAGTTAGGTGAGATAAGTTTCACCTCAGTGGACAATAGACCACAGAAGAAAAGGTTCTTTGAAGGTTCTGTATGCTCACATTCATCTAGGTAAGGCTGAGACACAGAGAAGAGAAGGAGGAGGTAAAACTTCAAATACGTTTCCTCTAAAAATAAAATAAAATAAAATAAAATAAAATAAAATAAAATAATTGTATTAATTAAATTAAATTTAAAAAAAAAAAATAAGGGATGTTCTGTCAAATGTACCTAAGTTCAAGCAACTTCAGAAAGAGTACTACAGTACATATACATGCAAGCTCTACATTGAGTCTTTAGCCAAATGTGGGAAAGAATATAGCTATAACTGTGTGCAGAATTGCACAATTTTATCATGTGTTTAGGAAATTTTTCAGGTTTTTGCTTAAATTAAATGAAAATAAAACAAATCCTTTATTTTCATGGTGAAGAAAAATTATTCTTTCCAGAAAAACACACTCAAATTGATATAACCATGTACACAGAGTCAGTTGTTTGTGACCTTTCTCTGGTAAGTATAGGACTTTATTACCTTTTGATATCAGCTTGAGTATCTGTTGCTTTTTGCCTTGCAAACTCTGATCTTCTCCTGCGGTCTACTTGAATTTTCACCAAAAAAAATACTGATATTATTTTGCTAGTTCCTTTTATACAAGATGCAGAATTGTTACTTTCTATGTATTTAACTTCCACAAATATTCCTATACCTAATTTTCTCTTATATAGATTGCCTAACACTTTTTGTATGTCTGGGTTTGTATATATTATATTGTCATTTGGTGAATCAGTTGTCTTCTGACTTGGAAAACTTTATATTTTTTCTTTTTTGATGTGAAATAACTTGGATAAAGTAAAAAATAATCAGTAACATTTTCCTATAGGAGTTAGCATTCACTCCATAATGAAAGAACAGTGTCATATTCTCAGTCAAGATCCTAGATCATGGATCGCTTTATCAGCATTTCTGCTTTTGGTACATAAAAGAGGACAAGAAATATATTTTTCATAGATCTTTGTTCACTCTCTCTTGTACTCCTAGAACTATGAATGCTGTATTAGACCTGGTACAGCACTGTCACTAAGTACTGGATATGCCCCTGGTGTAATACTGTATGTTAAACAGTTAGCATTTATTACTTCATAGAATCATAGAATCTTAGAATCATACAATGATTTGGGTTGGAAGGTACCTTAAAGGTCATCTAGTTCCAACTCCCCTGACATGGACAGGGACACCCTTCACTAGGTCAGATTGCTTGGCTTTGAACACACAAGACAGGGAATTTTAAATCCATCAGTTCCTCGCTTGTGAGGCAGATTGCGATTTACATGTTAAAATGCTACTGTGGATTGATCTGCATAGGAAAGACTTCTGGGGCACTGAAACAAAGGATTAGTGAGCATGAGGAGTGCTATTAGCACAGAGGATACAGATTGTCCTACAACACAGCCTTCAAACAATGTAAATATATTCATCATTAATACATAAATCTTGTTGGGTTTCTCAGTCAGGAACAGAACAACGGTCTTGTCTCAAGAGCAGCAAGTCTAAAGACGTGAAAACTTAATGTGCCTCTAAGCAGAGTCTTCTGTGGACAGGCCTTCCTTGCACCAAAGTCATCTGGACTTTGGGGTTTGTTTCAAGTGGTAAGATGTAAACATTCACATCTGAGCTAATCTGATGGATTCTGTTTCATTGACAGTATATGTAAATAGGTTATTAGTGATGTGTTTCATCTTGTTTTAAGACAGACCTCTAAAAGAATCAGAAATTCCTCTTCCCTTTATTTTATAACAGAACACAACTATTGAAACAGAAACCTAAACTTATATTCTATACAATACAGAACTCATTAACACAGTCTCTGGAGCCTTTTGGGCTACTTGTAGGTACCTGCAGTCCAAACCAGAACCTCTGTGTTGTAGATACTTTCAGTAAAACTCAACTGGCTAAACAAAAACTTGTGGCATTATGGGGATCTTTGGAGTATCTTTTCTCTCTTAGGGTCAACTCTGGCAAGGAGCATGTTTGCTGCACGTCATTTCTGTCTGTTTTGGATGCCTGGGAAATCCCAAATGGCACTAAGTGTCTTTGTTTTGACACTTAAATCAAAAGTTATATTCACGCTTTGCAGTGAAGTGGTATCAAAAAAAAGGCTTTAGACTATTTAAACTGAATAAAAAGGATAAAAAGGAGGTCACTGGGAACTTCTGAACAGTCAGCTTCTGCTCTGTGCCTGGGAAGATAATGGAACAGATCCTCCTAGAAACTATGCTAAAGTACATGGAGGACAGGAAGGAGACTGAAAGCATGTCTTCACCAAGGCTAAGTCTTATGTAACCAACCTAGTGCCTTCTATCACAGAGTGACTACCATCAATGGACAAGAAAAGTAGGTCTTTGACACTGTCCCACGACATCCTTGCCTCTAAGATGGAGATATGGGCTTGACGGATGGACCACTTGATGGAAAAAGAACTGGCTAGAAGATCACACTCAAAGAATTGTGGTCAATGGCTCAATGTCCACCTGGAGACCAGTGACAAGTGGAGATCGTCAGGGGTCTGTTCTGGGTCCAGTGCTGTTCAACATCTTTGTCAGTGACATGGACAATGGCATCGAGTGCACTCTCAGCAAGTTTTCCAATGACACCAAACTCTTTGGTACTGTGGACTCACTTGAGGGAAGGGATGCCATCCAGAGGGACCTTGATAGACTTGAGAAATGGGCCAGTGCAAACTACTTGAGGTTCAACAAGTCAAAATATAAGGTCCTGCACCTGGGTCGATCTAATCCCAGGCAGAAATACAAACTGGGTACAGAATGGGTTCAGAGCAGCCCTGAAGAGAAGGACTTGAGGGTGTTGATAGATGAGAAGCTCAACATGAGCCAGCAGTGCCCTCATGCAGACCAGAAGGCCAACAGTATCTTGGGATGCATCAAGAGAAATGTGGCCAGCAGATCAAGAGAGGTGATTCTTCCCCTTTACTCTGCTCTTGTGAGACCTCACCTTGAATACCGTGTCCAGTTCTGGTGTCCCCACCATAAGAGGGACATAGGTCTGTTGGAAGGAGTTCAGAGGAGGGCCATAAAGATGGTCCTGGGCCTGGAGCTGCTATGAGGATAGGCTAAGAGAACTGGGATTGTTCAGTCTTGAAAAGAGAAGACTCCGGGGGGACCTTATAATTGCCTTGCAATACCTGAAGAGAACCTACAGGAAGGCTGGGGAGAGATTTCTTACAAGAGTGTGCAGCAATAGGACAAGGGGAAATGGATTTAAAAGGAAGGAAAACAGATTTATATTGGATCTTAGGAAAAAATTCTTCAGTACGAGTATGGCAAGACTCTGGCATAAATTGTCCAGAGAAGTTGTGGATGCCCTCTCCCTTGAGGTGTTAAAGGCCAGGCTGGATGAGGCTTGTGTGGTGCAGTCGACATACTGGAGTGAAGGGATGCCATCCAGAGGGACTTTGACAGGCTTGAGAGGTGGGCCCAGGCCAACCTCATGAAGTTTAACAAGACTAAGTGTAAAGTCCTGCACCTGGGTTGAGACAATCCCAAGCACAGATAAAGGTTGGGCAATGAGTGGATTGAGAGCAGTCCAGGGGAGAAGGATTTGTATGTGTTGGTGGATGATAAGCTCAACATGAGCCAAGAGTGCACTTGCGGCCCAGAAAGTCAACCGTGTCCTGGGATGGATGAAGAGATGTGTGACCAGCAGGTTGAGGGAGATCCCATCCAGAATATTGTGTCCAGCTCCAAAACCCTCAATGTAAGAAAGACATGGAGCTGTTGGAGCGAGTCCAGAAGAGGGTTACCAAGATGGTCAGAGGTTTGGAACATCTCTCCTATGAGGATAGGCTGAGAGAGTTAGGCTTGTTCAGCCTGGAAAAGAGAAGGCTTTGGGAAGACCTCACAGCGGCCTTCCGGTACCCGAAGGGGCCCTACAAGAAGGCTGGGCAGGGACTTTTTACAAGGGTCTGTAGTGATAGGACGAGGGGGAATGGGTGGAAACTGGAAGAGCGTGAGTTTAGACTAGATATAAGGAAGAAGTTCTTTATTCTGAGGCTGGTGAGGTACTGGAAGAAGTTGCCCAGGGAGCCTGTGGATGCTCCATTCCTGGAAGTGTTCAAGGTCAGACTGGATGGAGCGTTGAGCAACCTGATCTAGTGAGACATGTCCCTACCTTGGCCAGGGAGGTTGGAACTAGATGATCTTTGAGGTCCCTTCCAAACCAAATCATTCTACGATTCTATGATCCTATGATTCTATGATTCTTCCCATGGATATAAAAGGCTGCAAATAAATTAACGTTAAAAGGGATATGCCCTTGAGAAACCCATTGTCAAAACACTGAGCTAAAGAACATCAGCTTTAAAAGATTTGGCTGAGGTTAATGGCACTGACTGTGTTCTGTAACATACTGCCCAAGGCACTAACGCCGCCAGGATTTAGAACAGAAGTATCTTTGTATACAGGCACAGTCTCACTGAAGTCAGGTTATTTCAGGGTTAGGTCCCTGTTTTCTCTTTTTTGAAATGATGCTGCATATCCTTACATAGTGTTGCTGTCTCCTAACTAAAAAAATATTAAAAAAAACCAAAAACCAAAAAATGAGCATGAATATGGTTATCTAATGAACATTTGCAGATGCTTCGGGGTAAATCTTTTTACTCTTAAAGCATCTGTTACGGAATGTGTAAGAGAAATTGTGGAAAAAAAATTTAAATTCATAGTTATATGAATTGTCTGTTGTATATGAAAGATTTTTAGTATACAACAATAAAAATCTTGTTCTGTATTGCTTTTCCTCTATTTAGAACACAAATTAATTGAGGTCATGTTTCTGTTAGGGGAACATAATCATATTTCTAGCGAAAACAGCATGAAATTTTAATCTGTGTCTGAGAGACTTTTGACCTTTCAAACTTGCAGGATATTTATTATTCCTATTTTATTTTATGTTGGGAGTCCTCACATTCATCTGTTCTCTTTAAATATTTACATTGTAACATCTCTGGGTAAAGTACCAGGTGCTTAGCTTATACATAATGCTCACTATTTGTGCTGCTGCCCTCCTTGACCATTTTCCATTTTGTCAAGGCGTCTTTTAAAATTACAAGTAAAAAAAAGTTCATCCTGACTACTGTTTATTAATCAAATATTCTAAATTATCTTTATTAATTACTTCAATGAAGTATGAAAAATAACTTATTGAATGTAACTGCAACCTTCCATTTTTAATATATTAATCTCACCTTCCCATATTTCTCTCTATGATCATTCACTTTGCTCTTTCTCAGGATATAAATCTAAGTCTTCCAACCTCATTTATACTTTATATTTCATATTTTATTTATGATCTTTGTTTCAATTGCCTTTACTGGCACTTGTTCATTTATCTTTTTTGTGAAATACATTAATTCTGTCCAAGTTCCCTAATTTTCCTGGTTTGTTATTATGGCTTGTTATATCTTCTAGATTTTAACCCCTTCTTAGCATAAAAACATGTGTCTGTGTTCTTAATTGTTCCTTCCTTCCCATAAGTTTTGTATTTTATAACCAAGTATTTTTCAATGTTTATTATATCACACTGAACAACAGTGCCGTAGTGTTCCAAAAAGGGCTAGTTATGTTAATCACATAGGGGATGATTTGAGAAGATTTCCTACCAACAATTTCTTAAAGACTTAAGGTTCTAGAACAGAATATTGCTCAAGGTCTGATTATTTCAGCAGACATCCTCTTTAAAGTACTAAAACCATATTTACAGTACAGTTACTGACATGAACCATAATCTTCCAGACTGTTTTCTTGAGACGTTGTCTTTATTCAACAAATTAAATTATCATGTAGGAGTTTTTCCTTCATTTGTTTTCTCTTACTACATATTCCATGATTCCTTTCTAGGTTTTCTGGCTGGTCCAAGACAGAGTATATAGGAATAGGTTTTCACATCAGTTTATGGTTCTCCTTTTTGAGGTCCTGCGTGGATCTTTTGTGATAAGGAATGTCTCAAGAAAACATTTCAAATGCAATAAATATCTGTAGTAATAATTTTCAGATCCTCTGGATTTATCCCTCTAAAATATAGTCAAATCTTCTTTATATTCGTATATGAGTATCTCGTTATAATCCTTCATTAATGAGTGGAAAAGGACTGGAATTCCCACACAGGGAGAGGATTCCTCCTGTCCTAAAACAGGTGCCGAAGTTGTGGATAGGTATATTCTCATAAAGTAAGCAATGCACAGGATCCTTTCCGAGCTATGGACTAGAATGTCTGTGCTGTTAATGTACTCAGACTTTGCCTGGCATGATTTTGGGCGATGCAAATCACCACTTTCCCAAATAGCCCCTGGGCACTGTTCAGGAACTGGAATATGCTAAGGTCTGTTCACACCAGGTATCTCTCACATGGCCACACAGGTTTGGGGACAAAACAAAGATGTACCAGCCTGCCCTACTTCCTCAGTTCTGATGAATGTTCTGACAAATATAACTCAGATATCTAAACTTCAAATTAATTGAGAAAAATACTATCTCATGGTCACATTTTGCATTACAGTTGCAATCCCACAGAGCCCCCGCTTCATGGAAGCAATTGCTAAACTGACAGAAGTGCTTTAGTTTAAAAATTTGTCTCTTCTTTAATGAGATTTAATGAATGAAAACAAAAGTACAAACAGCCAAGACTCAGATTCACCATTCTGGCTTCCGTTACTGACTGAGCCATCCAGGATAGATGAGTCTCTGCAGCTACCAAGGAAAGGTGTGTTGAATTATTTTCAGTGACCGCACTCTGCAGTCAACTTTAGCCCATAAACCACCATTTAAAAATATTTCTAATAGGGTAGTTTTCTAATTTTAATAAATGAATAAAAGGAAAAAAATGTATCAAGCACAGTCTCTTCTCTTTGGGGGTAACTTAGAGCGAGCTGCAATGTCCTTTCATAATTTAACAAATGGTAATAATATTCAAATGACAAGAAATACTCTTTAATTTCCTTATTATATTTGAGAAAATGTCATCAGCTGCAGAAAGGAGATGGATTAAAATTCTTTATTTTTTTCTTTGTATTATACTGTAGAAAGATGATAACTTGTAACAAAAGCTGAAATGCATAGAAAGTGTCATTGAGTTTAAACAATAACAATTCTATCCTGTCTTTGTAATTTTTCAGTCTTTTTGCTATATTTCATTAATAGCTCAAAGTCGTCTTTTTTTTTTTTTAAACCATTTTGCCAATACAAATATCACAATATCCCATTTTCAAGGGGGGAGGTGGAAGAAAAAACATAATTTTAAGACAAAACTAAATTTAACTTTTTGTAATACATGAAGAAGTAAAATCTATAAAAAAATCAGGCAAAGGGCCAGACTTTCAAAGGGTTTGATACACAGCAGGTCTACTTGAGAAAAAGCATTTTGAAAATGCACTTATTTAGGTGTTATAGTAGAAGATGCCACATTTGAAGTGTTTTGAAACTTTGGGCATTATTTATGTTTCTTGTAAGAACATGAGAAATGCCGTAACACATCAAAGTCTCGCCTTTCCCAGCACTCTCTCTAATTTTGTCTAAGTTATTTGCTTAGGGACTAGTACAAGAAACAGGGTATATACAACAAGTGATCTCGTTTTAGTTAAGTCTTTTTAAATGCTGGTGATTTAGGGCATTACTGTTAAGGGGTGCTACTCCTCAAGTCCTGTAATATGAACCAAAGCTCACTGACTCAAATAGATATATACAATGCAATTGTTTTTACAGCAGAAACGGTGTATTCTGCAGCACTAGGAATCTACCCACAACAAAAAACAAAAAAGGATTATGAGAAGAAATACAGTATTGACATTGGCTGCAAATGCACAAATATCTAAATATGCCACACTGTTACACAGCAATCACATGATTTTAGTGTCTTTTTCCCTATTTTGACCTATTTTACAAGTACCTATAACATGAGTTTGTCTTCTTATTATATATATAAATATATTACATATATATATAATAAGAAGACAAACTCATATATATATAAATATAAATATATATATATAAAAATATATATATATATATATATAAATATATATATATAATATATATATTATATATATATATATTATATATATATTTATATAGTTCCAGGTCTGTATGCTAGTTCTTTTTTTTTTTTTTTCTTTATTCTACTAGAATATTTTTGAAACAAATTCTAGAGCTTTTTTAGACATGGAAGGAATTAGGAAGAAATTCATTCACCTCACATTAGTTAACAAAATCAAGAATGAGTCTTTCTACATAGTGAGGGACACTACAAGGTAACTGTCTTTTCAGGCAATTATTACCAAACCTTGTTTTTCAAGAATTAGATTTATAGAGGAGAGTATCCATGTAAATATGGACACGTTGGCAATATTCTTCTTTTTAAAAATCAGAAAACCAAATTTATGCACTCCAAGCACAGCTCCCTTGAAAACAAGGGACTGACTTTGTTTTCCTTTTACCAGCTCCTCTGGGTTACTTTATGTTCCAGTTCTCTCATCTCAAGAGTCTGGTCCCAGGACATAAATTAATTTTAGATGCACCTTTCATTCTTTGTTGATGTTAAGGCAATATTCACTATTTGGTTTTGTTGCCATGGAGATAATTGACTTCCTGTGGTGGCAAGAAACTTGTTTGGGGTATTAAAGGGGCTTGGATCCAGGAATTCTTTAATTTTCATGCAGCGAAGCAAGTAATTTCATCAGCAAACCCTCTGTAAGATTTCTCTCCCTCATAATTTGAGCCATTCTTGTTATAATCTTGTGGATATTTTGAGTTTTATTCCTTCCATTTACCTTTTGAAGCTCAGCCTGCACAGTCCACAATGCTGATTTAAACCACAGGGAAGGGCCTGTAGTCTATTCATTAGTGTTGTACATTGGTCCCAACAGCATAATATCTGATAGAACATCAACAGGAATAAAGATAATATAACATTTGATTATAACGTAGCCTTCAAGATGAGCTGGTTAAGATTCAGAGACAGAAGTTTCAGACAAACAATTCTGTACTAAGGCTGTCAATAAAGAATAAAAAGTGAAGGCTCTTCAGTTTACATTAGTTGTTTTTCTTACGCAGCACTAAAACTTGGGCACCTCATTTCAGACCTTCAAGCTAGAGACCTCAGTGTCTGTATTCTCTGCAAACAGGATAAGGCATGTTCTAAAAGTACAGCCCAGTAACCAAAAATAATGCTTACCTTCTAAGTTCCAAAGATGAAGTGGTGTTTAAGTCCTCAAACCAAGTGCTTCCAACCAGAAAGTATGGTAAAGGACTTTATGAAACACTAGGGTGAGTTTGGGTTTTTGTTTTGGTTAGTATTTAAAAAAAAAAAAAAATCTTCAATAATTTGACTCTGGCCAAGACGGTAGATAGTTGGAATATTTAACTTTGTTGAAATTATTGTATGCACTGTCTATCTCTTCCCTCACATCATTCACAATAGTTATCAGCCTGTCTCCTGAGTTCAGGCCTTACCATGTTAACTATGAACAAAAACCTTAAATGAACAAAAAGAAGAAAGGGCTAATGTTAGGAGTCCTCTTCCAATAGTAGAGGTCACGTGTGCCCACCCAGGATTTATACACCGTTCAGAATAACTTGGTGCAGCTCAACATAATTCTGTGGCAATGGTCAGGAGCCAGGAGGGATGGCAGCATGGGACTGGTGGCAAGCACTGCTCTACACCCACATACTCAGCAATAGTCCTATCTGTATCAGAACAGAACACAACGTGGTGTGATGTTTCTGCAGATGTGCTCCCGCTATGCTTATCTTGAACCTGAGATGGTAATGCAAGTCCCTGAGGAATAATACCACTAAATCTGCACGGGTAAGCTTATGCACTTCCCAAGCACAAGGCTTCCACTGAAGGCACAATAAAGCCTTTGGACAAATCTTCATTAATAACAAGAATTAAAAGAGGATTTGTCCTGTTTCCACACTAACAGTGGATAAAAGCACATAAACACAGGAGGGATTATAAATGAAATCTACATTAATCCCACGATTAGCTCTCTGCCCTCCAAGACCACTTCCTATATTGAGGGTTATGCCCTTTAAAGCATCGGATCTGTTACAGTTAAAAAACCATACAACAGTCATTGCCGTTCTTTTTTAATGCATTGAGGGTTTTGGTCTGGGTGTTTTTTGTTGTTTGTTTGGGTTTTTTTAAAATTTGGTGCACTACACCAAAATGCTCACGGGTATTACTTTCAGGACTATACTTTTGCTCTGTGGAAATGATGCAATTTGTTCCTAAAGCATCTCACAGCAAAGAAAAAAATTAAAATCAATAATAAAAATGGAAATCTTTCAGACAAGTAATAGTAAAGCAAATCTTTTGAAATCTCCTTTTAAGTGTACAACACAAAATCAATTTGCCGTGACCCTGGGAGTCAGCTATTCTTGCCCTTGTGACAGCAGAAGAAAAAAAAGAAAAAACCCAACAAATTAAAGTGGTACATAAAAGTCTTTTACTTCCAGAAGACTTTGGAGTGCTTTTGAGCTAGAAGAACATTTAAAGCAAGTGTTTGATTTTTTATCAATATAGTCTTATAATACTTTTTCAGTGTCTATAATAACATTGGCCTTCTAGTGTATCTGACACTTTTCTTTGCATGAAGATTGTTCTTTAGGAAAGCCATATTACTCCTGCAGTTATCCCACACCCTATGTTTACAGTTTGTCCACCTAATCCATTTTTGCTTGTTTATTAAGGTTCCTTTTTTATATTTATCAAAATCTGTATGTGAATAATGATATCTAAATTTGAAAATATCCAGAAAATATTAAAGTAATCATACTGGACAAGAGGACCGATCATATTCGAGCAACACACTGGATGTTTTTGGAAAATACAGAAGAGTAATGTATTATTCAGAAATCATGAAAAAAGCAATTTTTAAGCAACTGTCTCAAGGTTTCGGGACTCCTTTTGTGTTCAGCTGAAAGTTTTATTAATCTCTCTGCTTAAATTAACTGAACTGAAACATTCAGGGATTCTTTCACAAAATGTTCATTTCTCTGCAATATTTCCAAAAGAAGAACCTAATACAATGCACATGTGACAAATACGAAAAGGAGACAACAATAGGAGTACTTAATTTTGATTTCCTAAAAGACGAACTTAAATACATCTTCCTTAGCAGCACTGCAAATGCAGTTACTGTAAGAGGTGTTTAAAACACTATGATGTCTTTCTTCCCACATCTTCACTGATACTGCATTTAGAAATCCTGAATAGAAAATTCCTATTTTCCTATTATAAGGTCAAGTTACAACAAATTCTTGATAATAAAAAAAAAAAGATCTTTAGCATCCTATTGGAATGTTAATATATCTAAAACCTCCAAGACTCAATATTATGATCTTTCATGATGACTTACTGCAGATAAAACTCATGTAGCTCCAGCAGCACTTTAAAACAAGATTTCACTAAGTAGAAAAAGATTTTCAAGCTAAAGTAACTATATGAAAAGATTCAATCTAATGTCACAGAGTTTGGAAACCTGTGTTCTAATAATCCAACATGCAGAGAGTGTTCAAATATAATATCTCTTTCCCACAAAGATATGGTAAATGTGTACTCCTTGCATCTTAATATGACTCAAGAGCACAGTACAAATTTTATAGTTGCAAATAAGGTGCCCAATAAAAGAAATTGCTAAAATCTCTAATGCTTTTTCCACCCTACCCACTTCATATTTATTCATCATCTGCTCTGAACTGTGAACACAAATATCAGGTTTACAAACTGCAAGCAGAATTCCAATAAAGATATGGAATTCCCGTATTTTTGACCAAATAAAATATGTGCATAATTTCTGCAGTGAAAGATGAAAATCGTCTTCCAACAATGTAAAGTTCGAGTCTGATAAGAGACTAAACTTGAAGCAGTAGCAGATGTTTGCAGTCCTGAAATCATTAATGCTGAGGTTTAATAACCACAGTTGGTAATTATATTTTTAAAAACACCAGTAAACAAACATTCAGAAAAGAACATTTCGCGGTTTTCAGTGTAATATTTTGAAAAAAATCTTTCAGATATCAGAAGTATACAGTTTCAGGTTTACAACACAAACACAGGGAACCTGACACTTTTCTGATGAACAGTACAGTTATAGCTTTCTGGATTTTGGAAAACTAGGGTGAGGATTTTCTAAAGTAAACAACATTTGTGAGTAACCTTAAGCACACTTTACTTTGCAAAACCACCCAGCTAAGCTCTGCTACTTCTCTTACTCTATTTCATTAAAAGCTTTATTAACTCAATGAATATTGGAAAAAATTCCTTAGGACTTTTTCCAAACAGTTTCTACTCCAGCTATTACTGTATTCCCACACAGAAATGTGGTGATGAGTCAACACAGTGGAATAAAATCTCGGGAGTCAATGATATGTTGGGGCTTTTAGCACCAAAATTGTATATTTAGTTTAAAAGGTATTTCTGAAATACATTTTTTTTTCAAATACATGGTATCAAAATGTATTTCCCTTCCCATATATTCAAATAATACTAAGCCCCAGAACAGGCAATTCTCTCTGTCCCATAAGTATTAAGGCCTAATATCTTACAAGCATGTAAGGTTATAAATGTGAGATTTACACCATTGAAAAGGGGCCTCAACTTCTCCTAATGGAAGGTCAGGCAACATCAGGCCATAAAACAGTGACATTATTATGTATAGAAAAGCTATTTTACAGAAGGTAATTTTTAGAGGCTTCAAAAATTTATTATCTATCATTTTCTACTCCCTCTGTATCCCATGCTCTGGAGGGCATGGTAAAGAAGTCAACCTGACTCAAAGTGGAAGGACATGAAAAATACCAATAGTAATAAAAAAGGAACTGAAATGTTTCTAGAACTTTCTCTTTTTCTTTCTTTTTTTTTTCCCCCCCCCCCAAATGCACAGCACAAGGAACATAGCATAGTGTGGTCTGTAGGATTTACGACATACAATAAAGGAGTAATAAGAACAGCTAAATTCTCAGCTGGAAAAATAGATATAACCACTACAGGCAAGCTGTACATACCAGCCCAGGATCATTCTCTCTTTTCAGGCTATCAAAACTGTCAAAATATGCCAGATGTCTGATAAGCATAAATTAAGTGATATTAGTTGGTTATGTGCCTATTCATATTGATTCCTTTTTCACCTAACCAGAGCACAAGGAATTAGCAAGCTGACTAAATACAAAGATCGACGATGGAACTTTTAATGGAGTGGGATTTAGCTCTAAACTCCTAACTATTGAATGTTATTTTATAATTGAGTCTTTACACATGTATCCCCAAACCACATTTATCATGTGTAATTCTTTTCAATTTCCTTTTGGACACTGTTCTTGTGTTTCATAAATTTGAAACAATGTCTCCAAAATACAGATTATGCCATTGCCCAACTGGATCGCTAAGTTAAAAGTGAGAGCTAGGACTTGGCTACGCATATTCTACACTGCACTACTGGGAGTGTCACCTGGTGCAGAGTCTCTTGAGCTTATGTCAGTCCAAGCCAATGAGTTGTCATGTTTCTTAAAGAGTGTATGGAGGCTTGAAATGTGAAAGACTCCTTCTTTCGCATCCATAAATGTTCCCAGAACTAAGCTGACACATCCACACAGCACAAGTATTCATTAATTTTTCATGCCACATATGAAACACCTAGAACTTGATTTTCTGTTATAAAAATGCACCTTTTTATTTTGCTTGCAGTTTGCAAGTGTTAGGATTTCTTTGGTCATTCTCAAGATGGAGAACAAGAGACTTCAGGGGAATGACAGTCTAGTAACACCTATTCTTTTCCTCTGTCCCTAAAGGAAGATGAGTTAAGTAATTCAAAGTAAATTAGAAGAAATCCATTCTCCTGATGGAATAGGCAATGAATGAGAAACATTTATTGCATCATTTTTCATCTAAGGGCACTCGTGGCAGAAGTATATCCAGGGTGAAATTTGACTACATTAACCACAAGAAAAAACTTCTTACGCTCCTCAGTGCCCTGTTGAATTCAGTACAAACACACCAGTCTCTGCAGTAAACTATCTATGGGTCATATGGGCAAAACCTCATGAATTTCACCAGTTTGATTCTTTCAGGTAGTCTCAATGATATCAAGCTTTGTAACAAATGAAGCTTGGGAACCACCTGAAAAATATAATGTGATCTCATATCAAAAAGGTACACTGAAACAGAAAGAGATTTAAGATTACTTAGGCACTTTAAGTAAAACATTTGATAATTTAAGTGCTTGATTTCACAACCCTGATATTCTGGTAGTTTAATAACAGAAAAACTGTAAAAAACAACATTGTAAGATCAGGATTTTCCAATCTGTAATTGCCACCTTCTATCAGAACCAAACTGAAAATAAAGTCTATTTTCTGCTACAGAGAACCTTCCAGAGGAGCCATCAGGAGAGGTGGAAACTGTAGCTCTGCAGTACAGGTCTCTGTCCCTTGAGCTAATGGAATGATCACAGATGCTGTCACACAGCCATTCCTCCTTTGGGACATATATGAAGGGGAAAAAGCACACAATTTTTGCACTTGGGCACAACCCTGTGGGGTTTCACAGAAACCGAGTGGCAGCACGATACCTCAGTTTTGTAATCCTGCCTCCTATTCTCAGCAACACCTGCTATAAGCAAAGCTAGTAGAAAAGTGACAAGGTTCAATGAAATACGGAGCGAAAAAAGTTACTTTTTGAACTTATAAATTGTTCACACAAGAAAAGACCAAGCAGTCTTCAGTTAGACGAAACTGCAGTCAATAGGATTGAACCCGACAGAGAAATTCATGATCTTAATTCATGGCCTTAACGGCACACTGTAGGGAAATAAGTGAAGAGAATTGGTCATGGGATGTACAAGATTGATGCATATGATGGGATTACCCACTGATTTTCTCAATAACCCTTTGTTACTGGCTTGCTTTCATCGCTATCAAATATATTTGTATTTATAATGGGTTTTCACCCTGAAAACAACTTAAGGCTAATGTACTCTGTCTGGATCAAGCTCTTCATGAGATTAAAGCTTTTAAATATGCCTACATATTTCCTTACTGAACAATATGTTTATAGTCCTGAAAAAGAAAGATAATCTTTCCAAATGCTATTAACATGCTTTGTTACACTGGATTTTTACAAACATTTTAAACAAATGTTAGTTATAACTAATCCAAAATATTTGCAAGGATGTTTGTATTTCAGTTCATCTTTTTAGGTGAAAAAACCTTACAAAATAAGATGACTAGAACATCATTAAAATTTCTTCACTTTTTAAGACACTGCATAATTGTTAAATATATTTATTTTGTTGAAATACATTCAAAGAAAAAAAAAAATCCACAAATGTCTTCAGTATAATTCCATGAAGAGTGACCATCTGTTTGCTGTCATTATTTTTAATCATGTCTATATAGTCTTGGCGCTGAAATAAAATGTATCATCAAATATCAAATCAGCTGGCTTCACATGTTATTTAGAAATTCTCCTGCTTGCATTGTCTGTCTTCCTCAAGCTTCTTGAAGAAACATGGACAGAGTACCTTTGGACTGACACAGCACCCAAGTACTGTAGTGGTTCCTCAGGATTTTCTGAAACTTTTTTTGTCGGATTGGCCCAATGTCTCATAATGTTTACAAACATGTACACACAGAAAGCTGAGATAGGATTCATTTCCATTCCTAGTATAGAATTTTTGGCATGAAGAACTAGCACTTTAAAAGGTATACAATGACCAGATAAGAAAGATATTGAGAAAGCTATCTGAACATGACTGATTTAGTTTGTTGGGAAGTATAAAACTGTTAACTTAGCCATGTACATATGCTAGTCAGCGGACTGATAGCAGAGATTGATCCATATTGTCAACCTCAAAACCAGAAACATTTCTATTAATAATAAACTATTTCTTTAGTTAGGAACACAGGGCTGAATTTACTTTGAATTTATTCTCAGGCAAGTGACAGTTACTCCAGAAAGCTTTATTAAAGATCTCTTTACCATATTCTTCTACCATATTCTATAAAATACTTCTATATATCTAGAAATAAAACTAATTCCAAAATAAAGTTAACCTCTATAACACAGTTTTAAGACAGCTGTGTAACATTGGCAGTGAGCTTATCACAAACCCTGGGATATTCCCTCTTGTTTCTAGCTGCTGGCCCTGAAGAGCAAGTTTCTTCTTCTCCCAGCCACAGATATCTCCCAGATATCCTAGAAAATTTTGAATGGTACTCAGTAACTATGTTTAAGGTAACTAAAGAGAATCTAATGAGACTAGGTGGGTGGCTTATATATTTCAGACTGAGAAGACCAAAAGTATGTGACTGTAGGTAGAGATGTGTATGTGAACTAAGTTCACATATATGTGAGCTGTCTAAATTTGCATTATACCCAGTGATAATCTATGGATTGATTCAACAATCCATACACAAAGGTCCAATGTCATTTAAACTTCTCTGATTTCCTTCCTGGCCTTTCAGAAGGACATAGGTCTACTATACAACCTGCATGATGTCTGTCAGCCCCATGCAGATATCTTAGATACCCTAGGGCACCTCAGAGGTTGAGATATTTATCCTGCTTCTGGTCAATACTGCCAGAGCAGTCTGGACACCCATCTAGATGACAGTATGTATGTGACTAGGATAAACTGGTGTCTCACGGGATAGGGGCAGGCTGAAGTCTTTCACCTTAATTCTCCATAAGAGTCAAGCACAGCCATATGTATTATTAGTGGCAGCCATGGTCCTAAGCTAGGCATCCCAGGTGGCCATAAGGAGAGCAGAAGCTTTAGTCCTCTTTATGACATGACATATCTCATGGAGATTATGTATAATAGGTTTTAGTTTCACTGCAGTCTTTCTTCTTTTTGTAGGAGATCTCAGCACCCTTGACATCTAGGCTGCTCATCCTTTGACACTAAGAGAGACTGGCTTGGTCAGTGGGAAAATAAATGTTCCTTTTCTCAAAGGATGATCTTTGTTCATTATCTTCTAAAGTCGGGAAATGCCATATGCAGTAGACCTAGTGAAGTGGGAAATCCATTTCTATAGGTTCTGTAGGATGAAATACAGTAGTAAAAAATTCCTCAACAAAGTTAAGAAATTTAACAAGAAATTAGGTTCTTTCTGTTCAAGGTTTAATCCAGTCTATATAATTTAATAGAGAATTACATCCTTGCTATAGAGAGGTTTACAGTTCCTGGAGAAAGGTGATAATTCTCTATTTAATTCTCCAGATCTTTTTCTGTAAGGGTAATTTCAGATTCATTCAACTGTTATTCTTCTTCTGCCACCTTGGAAATTCTTCCACTTTCATGAATTTGGCATGGATCCATCAACAAAACCAGAAATATGAAATTGCCATTCTTAATATAAAAGTGTAATGTTATACTGTCTCATAACTTCCCACTTGATAATTCATATGTAGCAGTACCTTCATCTTCTGTTTGAATTAGACTATAATTTTTAAGTTTTATTCAGAGAAAGGGCTAAAATGATTTAGGAAAAAAGCATGTTAGAACTCTGATATTTCAGGTTTCAGTACTACTATGCTAGTATCTTACTTTATTCAGCCAAGGTATAGCCCATTTTAGTCCTAATTTAGACTTGCAGAACACAAGGCATGTCAGCTCTTATACAGCAAATGAAATATTTGAAATATTTTTGTGTTGCACATAAGAAACTTATTCAATCTCTAAACATATACAGATCACAAGGTCATTAGGACAGAAGCCTTGCCTCCATATGTTTTGGTAAAATGCTGTATGGAGTTTGTATGGTCAGGTTTTGGTAGTGGAAGGGTTACAAAGGTGGCTTCTCTTAGAAACTGCTAGAAGCTTCCCCTATGTCCAATAAAGCCAATGTCAACGAGCTCCAAGATGGACCTTCTGCTGGTCAAGGCTGAACCCATAAGTGACGGTGGTAGCGTCTCTATGACAACATATTTAAGAAGGGGGAAAACACCCTGTGCAACTGCAGAGAGGAGTGAAAATACATGGGAGAAACAACTCTGCAGACACTAAGGTCAGTGAAGAACGAGAAGAAGGAGGTGCTCTGGGCATAGGAGCAGTGAATCTCCTGCTGCCTGTGGTGAAGACCATACAGAGACAGGCTGTTCTCCTGCAGCCCATGGAAGAACACACCGGACCAGATATTCACCTGCAGCCTGTGAAGGATCCCATGCTCAAGCAGGTGGAGGCCCAAAGGAGGCTGTGATCCCATGGGAAGCCCACACTGGAAGAAGTTTGCTGCCAGGACTTGTGACCCCATGGGGGACCCACACTGGACCAGTCTGTTCATGAACGACTGCACTCTGTAGAAAAGACCATGCATCAGTAGTTCATGAAGAAATGCAGTCCCTGGAAATGACCCACACTGGAAAAATTAATAGCATCATAGAATCGTAGAATGGCCTAAGTTGGAAGGGACCTTAGAGATCATCTAATCCAACCTCCCTGTCACGGGCAGGGACACTTCTCAACTAGACCAGGCTACTCAAGCTTCTGTCCAACTCGGCCTTGAATACCTTTCTAAGATCTAATCTAAACCTAAATTCATGAAGAATTGTCTCCTGTGGGAGGGACCCCACACTGGAGCAAGGGAAGGGCATGGGAAGTCCTCTGTTTGAGAAGGAAGAAGCAGCAGAGACGTGTGATAAACTGACCACAGCCCCCATTGCTGTTACCCTGGGCTGCTGTGAGGGATGAGGTAGAGAAAATTAGGAGTCAAGTTAAGCCTGGGAAAAGAAGGGAGGAGTGTGGGGGAAGGTGTTTTAAGACTTAGTTTTTGTTTCTCATTATCCTACTTTGATTTTGACTGATAATAAATTAAACTGATTTCCCCAAGCTGAGTCTGTGTATTTGCCCATGACAGCAATTGGTGAGTGATCTCCTTATCTCAACTCGCGAGGTTGTCATTATGTTTTTTCTCCCTTGTCCTGCTGAGGAGTGGGAGTGACAGAGTGGCTTGGATGTGCATCTGGCCTCCAGTCGTGGTCAACCCACCACAAACACTATGCGTGGAGAGACACATAAATAATAAGTAACAAATTTCCTGTGTGTTTTGTCCGTTACAAAATGGCTTTTATAAACACCAGTGTGTTTCAGCCAGTGAAATGCAGTACAAGGCAGAGAGGGAAGGAGAGAGAGGTATTACATTTGGACAATCATTAATAATTTTTCACTAGCATTGTGAAAGTCTTGTTCATATCAGAAATATTCACATGCATCCTCTGTATATTTGAAAATCAGGTAACCCCAATATAAGTCACTAGATGTATTCTGCGTTCTGTAACTTGAAAAGTACGAAAACACTGAAAAGAGATAAACCAGGCACCACTGGATTAGCACAGAGTTTTAACTGACTAGACTGTGACAGTAATACAGGGGTGCAAATGTCACGCAAATGGGACAAGAGTTACATAAACAAAAGCAAATAAAGAGTAGAGTGCAATTACATCATGCAACATTAAGTGTTTCTCCTCTGAGGAGCCATCCCTGAACTAACGACTTCAGATTATTTTTACTCGAAAGGGACAAATGTACATGTTAATGTTTACATCAGAGTCATTTGATCTAATGAGATGAGACTGTGTGTCCTATGTATACCTGTGTCTCTACTGATCATAAAGACAGTTCTATGGCAACTGGTTTGCTAATAACATAGAGGTCAGCCTCCAAACAGATGGATAACACCTGATGTGTCTGACTGTAGTAAAAAGAAATAAAACAGCCACCACCAAATACCCATTTTTTAAAAAAATGATATCCCTAAAAATGTTTTGTGAGGAATCCAGAAGGGCTGATCATTTACATCATAAAACATTGCTATATACTAATGTAAAGGAGGTGCTGTAAGGATGGTGCTTACTTGCTCCAGTGAACTGCATGGTGTTAACCACAAATTTTCTGCCAGTGTTCTGCCAATGTCTGGGAGATTGCGCTCTTAATAAATTAGTAGATGGACATGCTCTGTAGTTTTCTGAGCAAATATTTCAGACTGCCATATCAAATTCAATTTGGATAGCAATTAATAATAGCTTTCTGTAAAGTTAGCTCTGATTCTAATAACGCTCACTCACTTCTAGAGATGGCTGACTTCTTCACAAATTGGTCTCCAATAATTTCAACGGGTTTGTTGTCATAAAGTAAAAGTTTCTGTGAACCTGCAATACATTTAATTCTAGATTCCCCTCCTTTCTCAGGGCATCTGTGAAACACATACCCTTCCGGTATCATGTTCCTTTCTTTTTTTAGGCTTCAGATTTTTCTTTGAAGGTGAATCCCAGGTAATTGTACAATTGTGCTTGAGGAGAAGCATTGTGGAAATCCTTCTAAATAAAAAAAACTCAGTTAAAATTTTGTTAAGATCATTACAGAGTTACTGAGCACCAAAACTCTTTAACTTGCTTTGTGTTAAGTTCAATTTTTAAGGCACTACTTGAAATGTCAAGTCTGAGTAGAGATTTTGATATATCCAAGATACTTTACGGTTTTAAAGAAATAGTTATAAAAGTTATTAAACTATATAAATTCAATCTGTACTTTTTAAGTCTCTTTTACTTAACAATTTAAACACTGCAAGAAATTCGCATTAATTGAGCAAAACAGAGTGCTAACATCATAACCGCACAAAATTGATTGCTGTAGATTCTAGGGATTGAAAATAAATTTTAAAATAATAATCAGAAAAAGAATATTAAAAATAACAATATAGTTAAAATTTAAAATATAGTGGTGCAGAATTCTCCAGAATTATATAAGAAGAAAAACAAGCAAAACAAAATAAAGAAATTAAGAAGAAAAGAAAAAGAAAAAGAAAACAGCACACAAACAGGATGGGAAAGACTGAATTTACCATCTCCTTAACATACGTGGCAACAAAACGCTGGAAAAATTCAGTGCTTTTGACGTAGGTTATTGAAAATTCAATATCATCAGAAGAAAGAAATTAAAGAAATACAGGAGAAAAAAAACCTGTCTGGACTTACCAGCTGCAGTCCAAAGATGTTTTAAGAAAAATTGAGTGTAACAAACTATGTGACTTACCTAACAGATCTATTTGTGACATTTTTCTTCAAGCATCAAATTTCAGTTATAGTATGTACATTTGTTTGTGTACACTTTTGTAAAATATGTATACCCATATATATATATATATATAAAGTTTCCTCTCAGAAAAAAAGCAGTATTCACATTTGTTTAAATTGTAGACAAGCCCTGGGAAGTCAGTCTTCATAAAGCCTGGATTTTGTCTTTAGGTTCACATACGGGTAAAACAAAATTTAGTATAAATGAAAAATATTTCATTTTGTTTCCATTTAATAGACCTGAGGAATTATTCTAAGAAGAGCCTTAAAAAGAATACAGTTTATGTCAGCCTTTTAATAGGGTATTTTTTTTTCCTAGACATTGCACTTTGAATATGTTATGATATCCTGCACAACTTCTCATCAAGATGGTAAAATCTCAGTATGAACATTTACCACAGATTTCCCTGTTTCAGCATAGAACTCTTTTTCTTACTGTAATGATATTTCTTATATTATCCAGTCACAGCTTATAAACTAACCAAGTCCTTCTTAAAACAGAAAATATTTTAGGGACTTTTTTGCACAACATCTATATGAAATTATGTTAGATATAGTCTGTATATTTACATTAATACTCTATGTTTTTTAAAAGTGTATTCTTCTCTAGTATTAAAACACCCTGGCTTCCAGTGTATGTCTCTGTGTCCACAAGTAGTCTCACTAACACCACAAAACAAGGGACTCCAGGCCATGCAAATTCATAGTCTGTATGTTAGAACAGAAATTAAAGGCAAAAGAAAAAAAGTGTAACAAGTATTGCCTGCCACAGAAATAATCTCAAATGAAACTAAGACATCCCTGCTGAGTCATTAGATAATCGCTCTATATCCTCTGATTTTAATACAGTTTCTCACTGAGTAGGGGGAAAAAAAGAAACAACAAAACAACCACTATTTATTTTTTCTGAACCTGGGAGAAATTAAGTTTTAAACTGCTCCCTAAATTAAAAAAATAATTTCAAATCAACTTACAAATGTACGTATCCTTCCCTCATCTTGCTCAGCAATTCCAAATATGTTTGCTTTTCATTTCTTGTAATGTGCTGTTATTGTGTTAGTTTTATGGTGTCTTAGTTGGTTTATACTTTGCAACCTGAATAAGAAGCATATGTAGACATATGTGATATTTAATGAATAAATTAAATATGAGTTGATTTACCCACTCTACCTTCGTTTTCAAATTACTGTTCTGCAGAGTAAAAGGATAGGGTGCGTGCTGCTTGTTTGCAGTAAGTATTTGAGAAGCAAGCCTTAATTTAGAATAGCTTCATTTGCATTAAAATCTAACTAAATTTATTGCTATTAAAAAAAAAAATAGTTTAAATGAAACAGGAATGGGGCTTTGGCAACTGAAAATGGTAAATCTCCATGAATAATTTACATAGATTTTGTTAATGCTAATGAAACTTTGCATTTATCTCCATTTTGTGCAGTTATTTCACAACTGCAAAGATTGAAAGACAATAAAAACTAAAGGAGATGAAGTGGATTAGTTTTGCTCAGCACTGTTTGTCGGGTCAGAGGAGTTCAAGGCTATCTTTTTAGCAAATGTTACAATTCAGCTGCGAATTAGATTTGGGTACCCATCACAGATGGAAAGACTGAATTACGACCCCAGGAAACACTGCCAGAGAGAGAGAGACAGGGCAGAAGAACATCTTTGTGTCTCCTGGGGAGTGCTGAGAGGAAACAGGACAGCTACATCTCTACACAATTCTCTTTTAAAATGGAGCGACATACTTTAGGATATCCTGTATCATGCATATTACACATTTAATTAGGTTGTGTCAAAAGCTAAGCACTGAAGCAAATCAAAATACGTACATGATTTCTATTTCAGATTCAATTTAGGAAAATACATCATTGGTAAGTGGAGCAACAAGTTATTGCTTTTTCTGATGTTTTTGCTAAAATGTTGTGAAGAGGATAGAAGACATGTGAATCAAGAAGCTAATTTCTAGGCACACACTTTCACTGCAAAGTTCAGATCCAGACCTGATCTTATCAAGTTTCATGGACAGGCTGTACCAGTAATAGTTTTTCTATGGGAAACAAAAAAAAGTTTCCATCCTCTGCGGCTATAGAATCCCCCTGAAATTACAAATTAATTATAATGATAAATCAAAAATCGGTACATAATATCAATAAAATCTAAATGTATACTATTTTTAAATAAACATTTGAAATTAATATTTAATCATTTTTTAAGGTATTAAAATACAACTTTTAAAAACCTGGGTGGTAGATAACCTGGACACATAGATTTGGTTTTCAGTAGGAACAAAACCTAAATTAAATCTATTTTAATAGAAGTTACATGTTTAGACAGCAGGGATTTGGTGCAGCTGCTTTTGAATGTCAAAAGAAAGTTTCTGGGGCATTTCCCTTCCTCCTTTTATCTTCTACCACAAAGATCAGAATAAGAAATTATCAGGAGGACCCAGTGCCATATAGGTCTACTAAACACAAATGAGAGAAGTGAAGTCTAAAACAATTCTTCCAATTTCAGCTTTCCCTCTGGCTTTATTATTAGTACTCCAGGAATATTAGAAAGAAAGGGATGTTTTTAATGGATTGTCAGCAGCATTGTTTTCATTAACAAAAGGAAACTCAATCAAATGCTCTGCCAAACCTCTCTGTTCTTTGATGAGCATGATAAATGGTGCCAAGTATTGTCAGATCCTGCCAGATTAAGTTAAAATGATAGGTGTTCAAAATCTTTTAGGATGAAACAATGTAATTTTGATCATATTTCCTCCCAAAAGAAAAAGAATAGTAAAAAAAGTGACTAAGAAAGACAATGTAAGTTTAGAGATAAAGTAGATTAACAGAAACATTCTATCATTAAAAGTTTCTTTTCAAGGCAGCGACAGTGACTGAATCAAAAAAATGTCTATTTATACATGGCTGCCAGCGTTAGTAAGAACAAGATGAAAAACGGTAACTCACAATAGCACCACAGAAAAAAAATTAAAACAAGTGACATAAAACTAAAACACATTTAGTGGGTGTTTTTAAAACACCCTAAAGTTTATCAGGCTCTTAACCAACTATGTTAAAACAGTAAAATTCTTCCTGGGATTATTGTCAATCCTAGCAAATACAATGAAAATGCAAAGCCTTTTTTTAGGGGACAAGAGTTCAGTATTTACAGATACAGAGTTAAGCAGCAGTAATAGCTCTATTTGTACTAGCATTAAATATTCAACCAGTTTGAAAATGTAATGTGCTTAAAAAGGCAAAATCCATTGAATCTTTCAGACCACTAAGTTTGTTCTTCACACAGCCATGAGTTAAACCCTTTGGGTTCAATGTATTCACTCCCACTTATTTAAGTTTAGAAGCCTGTCACGGTGTCCCACTTCATTTTCAGAAGAATAAGCATCTTTACAAGTTTCAGTGTGAGTAGTATATTACTTGAACTTGCAGGCAGTATAACCTAGATTGTAAAAATAAAAAACCAAAAAAACCAAAACGAAACACTGCTAGCACAGTAGTGATGTTTTCAAATACAAATTTAAATGACAAAAATGCTAGTTTCAGATAATGACTTTGCATGGTTGCTGTTCTTGGCAACGAGGGGAAAGCTCTTGCCAAGTGGCACACCGTTATACCAAACAAAACATTAACATAACGTGCAGGGTTATATTTTGCTTAGAACTGAAGGTTGGCAGCAGCTTTATAATAAGTCTTCAGGAAGTGTTGTGTGATTTACCACTATTATATTTATTGTTGGTGGTCTTGTGGGCCAGCACTGGATAATATTGAAGACATTTATGAAATATCCTTTACCTTTCTAACTCTATTTTATGTCAGTAGTTCAGACAATTTACAGCTGCAGTTACGTGTGCAACCGTACAGTGAAATGGAGCTCATTGCAGGAACTCCAGGTCTCAAGTCTCCTCCTATGGAGTATGTGTCTTTTTAATTTGCAGTGCTGCTGACACGGTATGCTTGATTAGGGACTAGTGGTGAAGATAACTCCGTAGGATAAAATGCTTGCTCTCTTAGCTCTGTTGTTATATAAATTCTGCCGTGTGTACATGCTGAGAGAGAACTTGAGAGACATAAAATGTAGCTTGGTGCAAGTTGGAATGCCTCTATTGCTTTTAGTAGAGTTGCACAAAAACACCCTCTCGAGTCTTTGACCCACGGCAGTTATGAAATTAATACAGCAGGATGATGCTGGGTGTCATATATCCTCCATTACTGATTATGTGACATCTGACTCTTTTATTTCATGCTAGGACTGAGGCTTTTGTAGCTAAAGGGAGTAGTCCCACAGCTGACTGAAATGTAGGATTTCTGACATCTGCTCTAGTGAAGCAAACTAAAGATATTTTGAGAACTGGTGTGTGTGGGGGGGTGATATTAGGACTAAAAGAGGTGTAAATTTTCTTAACACTGATGTAATATAGATTATTCTACAGCATGCTCTTCAGAGAGAGAGGAGATCGATTATAGCTAAATTGAGATGTGATAGAAGGAGATTTAGTGATATGAGGAAGCTTAAATTAATCCCTCCTAAGGTAATATCTACAAATGTTACTGGTTGGTGTTGTCAGCCTAGTGCTTTCAGCAGTCTGTGACAAAGGCAAGAGCACTGCATCATGCGAAAGGAAGTAATCCATCAGCAACCAAACTTAGTTCCCTAGATTCTCAAAGTCTGGGAAAAAAAAACACCAATAATAAACCCCTAAATGCTGGTTGGCCTCAATGACTGAATTTTTTGCTGTCTCATCTGCTTGCCCTTGAACTCAGTGCCTTGCCTTCCTTCAAGGCCAAACAGGAGTGATGGGCCCACAGCAGAAGCACCTCAGTGAGGCTCTCCTAAGAGACCCAGCACATGGTGAAACTGCTGAAGCTCGAGCCCACCTGGACCAACCACCAAGTTTGGAGAACTGCCCAGGTAGCCCAAACAGCGATGGCGTCAGCCATCGTGGCTTCTACCAACACTCTCTTCTTCATGTGGAAGGTTTCACTACCATGGAAGGTTTCCAGGTGACCCAAACCTGCCTAACAACCAGTGATGACACACCCTGAGCTGACTGCAGCCCATTACTCATTACCAAGCAAGCCTCTTGCATGGGGCACTCCCATCCTTCTCTCAGCACTACATCTCAGCAGCCCCCTAGCCTGTAAAACTCCGTTTCCTCATCCTCCAGTCAATCTCCTGACAGATGGACGTTGTCAGTGAGAACAGGTCAGGCGTGAGCAGTCTCTTGTTTTCCTGTCCCGCTTCCTGTCTGCTTCCCTCCCGGCCCGGATGGCTGTGATGGGCAGGAACAAGATGGCTACAGGTCCCCATGGGTTGTCCCCAGCCACTGTGGCACAGGCAGCAGCTGTTGCCACGCCTGGCCCTCTTCTGAGAGTGTCTTCATCATCCACACCTTTGCTCTAGATATTGCTATATCAGGACTAAGACTTAAAACCACACGTTTTCTTTTATTTTTCCACAGGGAAAAGAAATTATGGAGGCAGCACATCCAACACTATGTGAAGGACCGTTCTGCTTTTCACGTATACCATGATTAAACACTTGTTCTGATGTCACTGTGGTTCAGTTCCTTATGTGATCTTCAAAGGTGAAACCTAAACTCCCCCCAGCCCTCTAAATTCAATGGAATTATTCATCCTTTGATGATACTCCACATAAAACACTTTGAATATGTAGCATTTTAATTTGATCTGATCCTAAAAGCCATCGTACTAGAGCAAACCAGAGGTTTGTGTAGTCCCCTGCAGTGGCCGAAGGCTTCATGGCTCTCAGTGGATTTCTCTTACATTTGAAATCTCCCCTTGAACCCACTTGCTGTCTAGATAACCTGATAGGATGGCACTGAAATTTGCCTGTCCAGAGAATAAAAAGTGCCTTAATGAGGCAGGATGCTTTCTGAGAGAGGAAACAGAGGGAAAATGCAGAAATGATAGGTCGTGGAATATCAGAAATTTCCTGGATAACATCTGAAATTGCATTAATGAAAGTTGCTAATACAGCTTTGGGGTAGATTGAGAGAACGGGGGAGAAAAGGGAGCTCCTGATCATAAATTTCAGATCTAAAATTACAAAAATCTTGTTTAAATATCAGCTTTAAAAATTAGAAATTGATCTACCTTTTGAGGGCAGTTAAATACAAATCTCAGGGGACTGCAGACAGAACCTGACAGACTTCGAATGGCTAAAACAATATTTTCTCAAAAGAAGCAATAAAGTTGGTATTCAACTATCTTACAGCCTCAGACAGGGAAAAAAAAATTAAAATAAAAGAGGAAAAAAGACCTATTTTAGCATTTAAGGACTGTATTAGAACTATGAAATATAAAACAAAAGGAATTTGTGGACTCTTTGAAGATTTCTACTAGTACCTTTATTCTTGCAAGAAACAGGTCTCTGGAGATAAAAGGTCAGATTGTGAAGGCTAATATGTCTAGTTACTCAGCAGAATAAAAGGCCAGGTAGGACTGTCCTTTTGAAGCTAAGAAAATTTAGAAGTGATATAAAAAATACACCGGCAAGAAAAACTTCAGGGTTTTCCATGTCCCTTGTGATTTTTCTTTTTATATTTTCAGAATGTACTGGGTAACACACATAGCTTGAAGGACAAATTTGCCTTTCCATTATGATGGAGGCAAATTTTATGCATTCCTATAACTCATAAACGTATTATAAAATGTAGATATTACAGACCGACTTTTCTGTTTGGCTAGTAGAGTATTTCCCATTAATACAGCCACAAGAAATAGAAATTGAGTTTCTGTATAGTTGGTTGTTGAGACGTGCTTCAAGTTTGGTAAATGCAGTGAATTAGGTAAAAGTGGTGAATTAGGAGAATGAAGGTAGAAAGGAAACTACATATTACATGGCTGAGCTCAGTTTGGACATGGCTTTTGTGTATTTTTGGAGAAACTGAAGCTACTGGCTGCAACAAATTCAAAATTGGATTTACTGCTTTTGAATGTTCCGTTACCTTGGTTCCACATGTATCGCCATTCTTGAACTCAAAAGAAGCACCAACACTGTTGCAACTTCTGGCTTCCACAAAGGTAAGCTTTGCCTTAGCAGTCAAATGCAAATAGACTCCAGACTGATATGTTTGTGAGCTTGTGTATTGGGCACCCACCTGTCAGCTATTTGATGTTGTCTGACAAAACCATTTGGCAGCAGCTGTGATTCCTCATCTTGCTCTTTCTTCCTACCTCCTGAATTCTGCGTTAAGACCTTGCTGCTGATCTTCAGCAGACTTTTGACTGTAATGTGACCTTGCCCACTGGTTCTCGATTTTCCAGATTCTGCTCTCAGCTTCCCCTGACCATGGTACATGGACCTAGCTCCAACTCTTAACTCTTATTGAGCCTTAAGAGCTATCTATGACTGCTCATATCCAGACATACATAGAAGCTCAAATCTTACATATGTCTTTATTAATCATAGAATCATAGAATGTTAGGGATTGGAAGGGACCTCGAAAGATCATCAAGTCCAATCCCCCTGCCAGAGCAGGAACACCTAGATTATGCTACGTAGGAACGTGTCCAGGCAGGTCTTGAATGTCTCCAGAGAAGGAGACTCCACAACCTCCCTGGGCAGCCTGTTCCAGTGCTCCGTCACCCTCACTGAGAAGAAGTTTCTTCTCGAGTTTAAGCGGAACCTCTTATGTTCCAGTTTCAGCCCATTACCCCTTGTCCTATCAGTGGTTGTCACCGAGAAGAGCCTGGCTCCATCCTCGTGACACTCACCCTTGATATATTTGTAAACATGAATGAGGTCACCCCTCAGTCTCCTCTTCTCCAAACTAAAGAGCCCCAGCTCCCTCAGTCTTTTCTCATAAGGGAGATGCTCCACTCCCTTCATCATCCTAGTTGCCCTGTGCTGGACTCTCTCCAGCAGTTCCCTGTCTTTCTTGAACTGAGGGGCCTAGAACTGGACACAATATTCCAGATGGGGTCTCACCAGGGCAGAGTAGAGGGGAAGGAGAACCTCTCTCGACCTACTAAACACCCCCTTTCTAATACACCCCAGGATGCCATTGGCCTTCCTGGCCACAAGGGCACAGTGCTGGCTCATGGTCATCCTGCTGTCCACCAAGACTCCCAGGTCCCTTTCCCCTACACTACCCTCTAATAAGTCATTCCCCAACTTATACTGGAACCTGGGGTTGTTCCTACCCAGATGCAAGACTCTACATTTACCCTTGTTATATTTCATTACATTTTTCCCCGCCCAACCCTCCACTCTTGGTTTCCAGATAAACAGCAGAACTATTTTACTGGGGCTGGAAAGTTATTAATATAAGGTATAAAGACTTACACTAATGCTAAGATGAATTCTAAATTTACTTACAGGGCAGGGACATTATAATGACATCACAGAATCACAGAATAAACAACGAAATGGTTGAAGATGGAAGGGACTTCTGGAGGTAATCTTGTTCAGCTCCTCTACTCAAGCAGGGCCACTTAGAGCAGGCTGCCCAAGACCATGTCCAGACAGCTTTTGAATATTTCCAAGGATGGAGACTCCACAGCCTCCCTGTGCAATTTGTGTCAGTGCTCAGTCACCCTCACAGCAAAATTAAAAGTGTTTCCTGATGTTCAGATGGAACCTCCTGTGTTTCAGTTTGAGTTTATTGCCTCTGGTCCTGTCATTGGGCACCACTGAAAAGAGCCTGGCTTCATCTTTACAGTCTCCCTGTAGGTATTTGTATATATTGAGGAGATCCCCCTGAGACTTCTTTCCTGTAAGCTAAACAGCCCCAACTCTCCCAGCTTTCCTCACTAGAGAGATACTTTGCTCCCTTAATCATGCTTTTGGCCCTTTGCTGGACTCTCCCCAGTATGTCCATCTCTTTCTTGTACTGGGGAGCCCAGAACAGGGCGCAGTACTCCAGGTGTGGCCTGACCAGGGCTGAAGCAAGGGTAGGATCACCTGCATTCACCTGCTGGCAACACTCCTTCTAATGATACCCAGGATACCAACAGCCTTCTTTACTGCAAGGTCACATCTCTGGGTCATGTTCAACCTGGTGTTTCTCAGGACCTCCACGTCCTTTTCTGCAAAACAGCATATACTGGTGCCTGGTTCCTCCTTGGGTGCAGGACTTTGCCCTTTCCTGTGTTGAGGATCTTACAGGAGACAGTATCAATAACCTGTCAGTGGAATTCCTTCACAAGCATCTTCTCTGGACACCTGCAGTGTGATACTGCTGGCCCCATGCCAGAATTAAAATGTGATCTCTGCTTGGTTCTCAACATTCTTTTTATATTGCTATTTAATCTTGTGCTGGTCACTTCACTATTATCTTAGAAAATTAATCTCATTTCATTGTTGTATGACTTTAAAAGACCATACTAAGTTGGCAAAGATTGAAAGATTGTGTTTGCTCTAATGAAAGCATCTTTTTCATACCTCCGAAAAATAATATATTACTGTTTAGAGTTCTGCACTGATTGCTCTCTAAATATTGCTACCATTAATAAAAATCTTTCTGGTGCAACCCTAATAAAGGTTTTATCAACTTTGGAACTTCTCAGAACAGATGACTTTGAGACTGACACGAATAAAATTCAACTAGTGACAAAATATCTGTAACAGAAATACTTTTTGAAGGACTTGCTAATAAACCGTTTGCCTTACCAGAGGTAGCAGCTCTTCTCCACATTAAAACTACTCATAATAACTGAATTTTAATATAGATCTTTAATTTCATTTTATTTTGTATTGCATACTCTCTCCATTCATTTGCTTCAAGTTCTGTCCAAGGATATTAGGTTTATGTAACATTCACTAATGTTATAGTGGAGCAATCTTCATGAGAGGTACTCACATGTCTTTCCCTCCAGAGATATGCTCCTATTACAGGGCTACAAAGTCAAACTTCCTCCTTTTTCTCAACTTAATGCACAAGTTGACATTTCTTTTTGTGCAGTAGTGAGGGAAAATAATTTGGAAATCACAGAATCATAAAGTAATTAAGATTGGAAGGAAACCCAGGAGGCCATGTAGTCCACATTCCTGTTCAAAGCAGGGTTATCTTCAGAGTAAGGTCAGGTCACTCGGGGTCTTGTAGAGCTCGGTTTTGAAAATCTTCCAGAAGACAATTTCCAACAGCTTTTCCAGACACCTTCTCCAGTGCTCAACAGACCTCACTACGAAGAATTTTGTACAGCTTATCCAGACAGAATTTCCCTTGCTGAAGCCAGTGACTATTGCCTCTTGTCCTTGACTGTGCACTTCTAAGAAGAGTCTGGCTTTGTCTCCTTCCTAACTGCTATTTTAGAAGTTGAAAGTGGGAACTGGATTTGTACTTAGCCTTAACTTCTCCAGGCTAAACAAACATAGCTTCATGTGTCTCTTTCTCTGTATGAAGTGATTTACACACCTAGTCACTGTATGACCTAATCAGTAATCTCGGTAACTCTGAACTGGATCCTTTCCAGTTTGTCAATGCTCCTTTTGTACTGGGGAGTTCAAAGCTGGACTTCATGCTCTAAACCTAGAAGGGTGAAGCAGAAGGAAATAATCACTTCCTTTCCCTTGAGCTTCTGGCTATCTTCTTGCTAACTCATCCTAGTATATGGTTATCCTTCATCTCCAGGAGGCCTTGCTGCTGATGTGCATTCTGCTTGTCCGCAAAGATTTCACCTCTTCGACCTGTGCTATTCTAGAGCTGCTGCCTGTCCACTTAGGCTTAGCTTATACTACATAAACTTATTCCATCTCAAGTGAAGGACTTTTAATTTGCCTCTGCTGAATTTCCTGAGGTTCCTGTTCGCTCATTCCCCCAGACTGTGGGAGTATTGGGGCCCTGCTCCCCAACCTATCAACTGCTTCACCTTTTCTAGTGTCATCTGAGAAACTGACAAAGATGCTTTCTGTCCTGTTGCTCACATCATTGATGAAGACATTAAACAGTATCGAGAAGGGTGCTAGTGGCTCAGCTGCTCATTTCTGAAGCACTCAGATACAATAATAACATGCCATAGGGAATACCGATGCAGAAAGTAATAATTCAGTCGTCAGAATGACATTTGAATAGTGTACAGCAAACAGGACCTGAGGCCACACATCAAATACTAAAGATAAAAGAAAAAAAAATAACATCAGCTCACTCTTCGAGCATTATCTATCTTTTTTGTTGAAAGGACCAGGGGTTCAGCGAAAAATAACCAGTGATCATGTGATCATGAAAAATAATCAGTGGTCATTTAGTTATATGCGCAAGGAGACTGAATCCAGTATTTCCTGTTATGTATGATTATCATTACAGTTTGGAAAATGATATTTTGACAAAGACATGCATGTATGTACTTGGAATGGATAGAAAGGCTGTATTTAGAGCAATCTTCATCTGAACAATATTCATTTTAGTTGAACACATCTACAATATCGTAAGAGGCAAGGAGGAAGAGATTTGGTTAAGCTGAGGAACAAGAGGATGAAGAACATAGCAGAAGAGAACTACATATGCTGGCTTTTGTATTTTGTGAATTCTAATTTATAAAGCTACTGTAAATTTATTAATATAGTTATGTTCTCTTGCAAGGTGTGCATACTGCTGTTATCATCAGTGTCTTCTTCATTTTGCACACTAGCAATTATAATTTGGACCAAATTTTAAACCTATATCCATCTTTAAACATGTCTCTTATTAATAGCAACACCAAATGTCCCTTTGGTTATTGTATACATATCTAGATGTTGATGTCGCACACTAGCAGTTCAAATACTTATTTTCACTGTCTGCCAAGGTGAATGGTGTGGAGTAAGTAATGTTTAAGATACTCTAAAGAATTCCCTTACAAACACTATTAGTGTGTTAGTGTTCTGCACACACAAAAATGTGTACATAAGCACGGGGCTGAAACTGGAAGGAAAATAAATTATTGCTGTTTGTATTTTATTACACTTAATTATTGTTTTATTTGTTAACTATTTTCAAACTCTAGCTGAAAATTAATACTAAATCATATTGCATAGGTGTAAAAATATAGCTCTTTAATGATATGGCTGTGATATGTGCTGTGTAGCCTATGATTTTCCTCTAGCTGACAGATACTTAATGGTTATTAAAGCACTGTGCATGATAAGGGAAGTGCAGGAATCTGGGGTGTATTCAGATGCTGAAAAGTACATGGTTACTCTTCGTTGAGTGAAAATACAATTTATACTGCCTACCACAAATTCTTTTAAAAAGAGGAAACTCACTAACTTGTTTGAAAAAATAGGACGTGCAAAATTCCTACTTGTTTCCTTTACAAGCAGATCAGTGGCTTTTTTTCTTTTACAAGAGAGTAGGAAGGGCACAATAAAGAATATCAAAAGGAAATTTGTTCAATTTGAAAGGTGTTGAAACAATTAATTGGAATGTCACTACTGTAATGAGGCAATCATGTATTAACAACTATTACCTTTATTAATGATCTGCAGAAGGCTTGTATTTGCAGCTAACTTGGGTGGACTTATACTCCTGAAACTTTGCATATCTCCCTGTCTCTTTTTAAATAGTGCTGTAACTTGCTCAGAAATTTAATTTTCACCTGAGCAGTAGAAAAAAGTATTATGCTAATGACAAATATATTAATAAAATCTTTGAAGAATCATAATATTGCTTGAGCAGCCGTACTGATTTCTTTTACTGTGCAATACTCAATCTGGTGGCCTTTAATTCTGTTCTCTCTTATATGAAAAGATGTGCATTTCTTTTCACTGGACACTGTAATTGCCAAAATAAGTGGCTATGGCTTCATAAAAGTGCCAAACTTATAAATAGTTTTTTTCCAGCTATCATATATATCTAGATGTATGATCTTTTTTTGCTACTACATCGCACTTCTAGAAGAGTGTTAGTGTTAAATAATGCATTTTAAACAACTGGAAATCATAAATTCTAGCAGCAGTATTTTTAATCTCTTTTAAAAGACAAACTTTTTACTACTGACTAAAAGATAATAGTGGGGAGATATTCCATATTGACACTGAAGGACATTTTTAACTGTATAAAATAAATGTAATATTTTGAGTTTATAGCCTGAATGAATGGCAAAATTTATTATTTTTTTAATTAAAGAAATTAAATGTCGATAATATTTTTTTTTTTCTTTGTTGTCAGGCAATCAGTTTCATAGAATCATATAATAGTTTCAGTTGGAAGAGATCGTCAAGATCGAGTCCAACCTTTGTCCTAGCCCTATCAACACCACTAAACTATGATCCTCAGCGCAACGTCCACCCGTCTCTTAAACACCTCCAGGGATGGTGACTCAACCACCTCCCTGGGCAGCCTGTTCCAATGCCTGACAACCCTTTCAGTAAAGAAGTACATGCGTGCTCTCAGATTTGTGTGTTCCTGTTTTGGGGTGGAAGGAGATGTTTCCACCCCGAAGGAGCAGATGTTAATGTTATCAATGCCAAAGTACCATTACATTGCTAGGAGGGATCATTTTATTCACATGTCACAAGATTGAGTCTACCCAAAAGCATTGTTTAGATAAATGAGACCATGACTACATCTGCCCATCTGCAAATAACAAAATTATCCTTGTGTGAGATGGAAAACAAAGCTGCACTGGCTGAATTCCATTGTGTAATTGTTGCTGACTTACTTCACAGACCCCCTTGCCCATCTCTTTAGGAGCTGACCTGTGGACCTCTGCTCTGTTGAGAGATAATGCAGTGTGCCACTTCTTGACCTACCGACTAATGACACTGGTTGGCACAAGCTCTTGACAATGGCAGATCAATTGACTCTTCCGCAGGGAAAAGCCTCAGAAAAAGTAAAATAATTATTAATAATTATTATTTACTCCTGTTACACTACTGTAGACTACGGGTGTGAGATGGGACTGTGGAAGCTTGGTTCAAAAGACACAAAAATCCATGGTTAGCTTCTTCAAATCCAGAGGTGTACAATGCCAAAGTTTAAGCAAGGTATGGATGAAAGGTTTCCTGTGTGACGAACAAGTAAAATGTATAGGATATAATATGCAATAATATTTTCCAAAATTACTGTGAAAGAGTTTTATATTTTTCTTTCCAAATTTTAACTAAGCATATTATTTATCACACAAATGGTTTCATGTCAAGTAGGCAGAGGAATTATGTGAGCTCTAGTGATTAAACACAGAGATGTTAAACCTTGTCATAGCCCTGTGTTTGTCTCTAGGGCTGTCACTGTAGGAGGTACCAGCTACTGAGGCCTGTCAAAATCCATTAAATGTGATCTGCTGCTTAATGACCTGGGTATGAAGACAGGATAGGGAATCTCGCAATACATAAGAAGCAGGTAAAGAAAACAGCACTTCATAAGAGAATCCCTGTTGAAGTGAGGAGAAGTTTTAATCACCAGTTTCAGAAAATCTATTGATAAAAAACAGGGGAATTTTAGAAAAGGAGTGATTCATAACTGGAGAGGAGACAATGATGAGGTTCTTCTTTTCCTCCAAGAAGCAAATAGGAAATACCTGTGTCATTCAAGCTCAGCAAGCAGTCATCTTCTGGTGATCAGAGGATTCTCAATATTTTATCTAACTGGGAGGGTCCTAATAGTCCAGACCACGAAGGATATAGGTAAAAATACACTTCCTAGTGAGAGTACAGAGATGGAACTAGAAGACAGGAGGCAACAAGTGAGAAACACACCACCAGGGTGGCAGTCACTGCTGCTGCATGTAAACGGAACAGAAAAAAAACCCAAATTGTTCCAGTAATTTCTCAGTGTTGGTTACTCACACTAGTGCACAAAGCAAAATTGAGCTATAACTTTCCAATTTTCCATTCATTCAACTGCATTCAGATGTG
Source organism: Trogon surrucura (assembly GCA_020746105.1). Lineage (NCBI taxonomy): Eukaryota > Metazoa > Chordata > Aves > Trogoniformes > Trogonidae > Trogon > Trogon surrucura. Next base: position 39,397,148 of record CM036617.1, read on the forward strand.
CGTAGGCAGAAAAAGCATGGGGTAGTTACACAATTCCAGGGCCTTGGGGGATGCCTGTCCCTGCCCATCCCGTGGGTCAACTCCCACCCTGCCCGTGGCTCAAGACTCCATTTCAGGCCCCCAGGGCCTGAAAGTGATCCCGCAGCAGTGAAGGTCTCCAGCTGCCCACAGCCCTGCCCTGCCCAGCCATAGACCTCATACCAAACCATGACCCACATCGCAGCCCAGCTGCAGCCTGTGACCATCCCCAGGGAGGTGTCTGATGCTCAGAGCTGCCCCGGAGGTTCTCTGCTCCTATCCAGCGTGGTGGGATGGACTCATGGGGAGTCCCAACATCTCACTGTCCCTTAGCAAGCCACAGGGCCATGCTGTATCCCTGGTTTTGAGAATCTGGGGCATAAGGAACTGAATTCTTGAATTTGCTAGGAGTTGATCAGTTTACACTTTTAAATAATCTAGTGTCTGTTTCCATTAAATCTATGGGCAGATTTTTCACAGTCAGATGAGCCTTCACTAATAAGAACTCAAAAGGAAGCCTTCTTGGTTTGCAAAGGTTTGTCATTTCACTGGGAAAAGCCTTACACTAAACTTTTATTTGATCAAAATCAAGGAACAATTTAAAATTCATTACCATAGAATCATAGAATCATAGAATCATAGAATGTTAGGGATTGGAAGGGACCTCGAAAGATCATCAAGTCCCATCCCCCTGCCAGAGCAGGAATGCCTAGATTATGCTACGTAGGAACGTGTCCAGGCAGGTCTTGAATGTCTCCAGAGAAGGAGACTCCACAACCTCTCTGGGCAGCCCGTTCCAGGGCTCCGTCACCCTCACTGAGAAGAAGTTTCTTCTCGAGTTTAAGCGGAACCTCTTATGTTCCAGTTTCAGCCCATTACCCCTTGTCCTATCAGTGGTTGTCACCGAGAAGAGCCTGGCTCCATCCTCGTGACACTCACCCTTGATATATTTGTAAACATTAATGAGGTCACCCCTCAGCCTCCTCTTCTCCAAACTAAAGAGCCCCAGCTCCCTCAGTCTTTTCTCATAAGGGAGATGCTCCACTCCCTTAATCATCCTAGTTGCCCTGTGCTGGACTCTCTCCAGCAGTTCCCTGTCTTTCTTGAACTGAGGGGCCTAGAACTGGACACAATATTCCAGATGGGGTCTCACCAGGGCAGAGTAGATATATGACTAAAGGTGATAAGAGGGGACACACGGTAGGTTTGGAGTGGCACTTTTACTATATAGAATGTTTGCTCAGTGGCTGAAGTATGGAAGGTTTATCAGTGCTCACAAAACAATCATGTATCCTGCATCTTTCTTGGGTTTCCTTGTTGAGGTTTTTTATTATCTTGCTATAAAATCACTAGTTTCAGAACCACAGTGCTCTTTTTTTGCTACTTACTGGACTATTAAATCTGTCCCACTTTCTGAATTGAAAAATACACACACAAATATATGAAGAAGTTAAAACCTGGGAAATCTGTCCCTTAGGGACATATTTTTATAGCCACAAAATGCTAGTTTTTTACATAGATCTGAAAAGGATTTCCTAGGTCATAAATCAAGATTTCTCCTTTTGCAAGAAACCACACACATGACTATATGTTTATCAAGTTCCACATAAAAGACTGAGATTTTAATATCGTTACTGCTAGATTGCTGTTCAAAACCTCATTTCTGTAAAGGTTAGAAACCCTTACCTAATTCACAGCTTAATTACATTTACACATGTACGTTTTGTGCCAGCTTCATCCTTTAAACAGTTTTTCCTTTCCATTTTTGAAATGCACTTTTAGAAACAAGTGATATTGTCTCACAGTTTTCATCTTGATGGGCTAAGGAAAGTCAGCCTTCAATGGAAGGGTTTGCATTTTAAGTCCTTATCCTAACATCTTACATCTAACCCAGATGCAGGTTTTCTTGGTTACAAATGACCAGAATAATTACTCCGTTCTAGATAATATAAATCACTGATGACATATATTCTGTTTCAATAATACATTAACTAAGTCCTTTTAGGAGATGCAGGGCTCCACCGTCATTAGGTAGAAACATGATCTTCTTCATGGTAGTTTGGGTGCTGACTTCAGTGAGGCCAATATTTCAGCTGTTCTCTTCAAGCAGATTTAGGAGTCACAGACACATCTCGACATTTTGTGAGCAAAATAAATCCCTTTAATTATAACAAAATGCTAAAGCTCCACAAATGTTCTGTGGATATTACACAACTGGGAAATGAGGCAATGCTTAGTGAAAAAAAAAAAAAAAGAAAAAGTGAAAAGAAATTAGGCTGAACAAGAGATGGATGGGGGAATAATACTGCTCTTGATAAAAGTGATAGTAGAGTTTTATAGTTCTTTCTTCCCACTACCTCCAGCAACTGGGGAAGCTATCTGATTTCAATGACAGTTGTTTCTTTGGTCAGTGCATGCGTCTTCTAAGCATGCAATCTGGACTAAGAAAGGCATATGTGACTAGATCTGTGGCTCAGGAAATAATTAGCAGCTTATAGTCTTCATCTAGATGAAATCAAAGGTGACTCTTATTTCCTGTATAGTAAGCTCAAGTTCCTCTTTGCATCCATTCAAGTATTTTCAACTGTTGCATTGTAAGTACCAGTCAGTAATATCTCAACAGAGCTCTTGTACCTCCAGCACAGCAATAACCTTTCTCTTGTTTTACTAACAGGCTGCTGGCATGAATAACAAAGAGCTGTCCCAAGACAGAGACTCCAGGATCTGATAAAAATTAGCATTATATCCTGATGGCATCCTGTTGTATGTCTTTTCTTCAGTAACCTCAATATCAAATTTAATTATGTAGGTTGAGCCTTTTAGACTTGTCTCAGGATATAAAACTAATTCCCATAAATCTCATGCTTTCCTCATTCTGCTCAATGCAGAGGTTAGTGAACAACTGTCCCTCTTCCTTGCTGTTCAAGTGGGCTTTCAAAAGAGCTGCAGCCTTAAACATAAATATTATTGAAAGACTGACAGACTTCTGCAAAACTAATTTTCACATCCTCTTATCAAGGATTTCTAGACAAGCGGGCACCTAGAAGCTGCTGTTTGAAAGCTGAACAGTGCAGGCTAATGCTTCTAAATGGAATTGGCTGCCTTAACTATATTTATTTGTTATTTTGCTTATTCCTATCCAGCTTCATTCTCTCTCCTCTCTTACCCTGAAGTCTTAATGAATAGTTGTCCACTTTCAATTGGTTGAAAAATAAACCAGCAGAGAAGATGAAAGCTCATCTCAGAGACATTAGAAGGAATCGTATTGCTCAAGGTTTCTGTAAGCTGCCAGGTCACTTCTTTACTGTGCGGGAGACTTGTCCCTCAAAAAGACATCAGGAGATGGATGTAAGTGTTAATCTGAGAGTTGGTGGTCCCCAAGGCAGACCGGGAGTGTGCCTTTCAGGGAATTATCACAATTCTACATATTTTACAGCATTTGCAGGGCCTTCATGCACTGAAATTTTTAAAAGACTAGAACAATTGTCTATTACGGCACAAGGATATACTCCACGACAGTTTTAAATATTATCTATAGGAACACAAAGAAATACAAAAGATGTTTGTGGAATAATGTTAGAGTAAAATGCATATCCAATAACCTCAACAGTGCATTTTAGTAACATCTCGTAAACAATGGACTTAACTCTGCACTTAGATGTCATGTATGTATAATTTGTCAGCACAGTGGTAGTCTGTTTAAAATATAAAACAGTAAGGTTATACTTGTCATAAACAGAACTGGCCATGATTTTTCCAAAGGGAAATTTTGTTTGATGGGAAAAATTATTTTCAGGTAATAATTTTAAAAGTGCAGGAATATAAATGTTAGTTACAACAGTAGTGGAATTGATGAATCAAAGGGGAAAGGTCTTTGTCCACCAGAACCATTGGTAGCCCTGAGCTCTTGACAATGAGGTGGGAAATCAGCATGAAGATGCTATTCTGTGCGATTCAGAAAGAATTAATGTGCAGGCTTTTCATTCTTAGATGAGTGTCCTGATCATCACATATTTCAACTGCTCTGGAGGTACTTCTCCTTTTGGAGATGTTCTGCCGTGTATTAATAATGCAATGAGGGAGAATGCAAGAGACTAATTTCAGCATTGCTTCTGAGTGCAGGAGATGAAAGATCAGATACCTGTTCTGAAGGATATTTATTTATACAGAAGGTAGCAGCTCCAACAAGAGATTCTAGAAAACCCTTCAATTTCCTCAACTGCTTAGTAGCCTGGTGGGTTAATCATTCATCTGGGGTGTCAGATACTGAAGTTTCAGTTGCCGGACTGGATCACCTAGAATAAGAACTTGATTTTTAGTGTTTCTTATCACAGGTAAGCACACAAATATGAGTGTGTAGGTTCTCCATATTTTCTGGTCTTAGCCTCAACTTCATGTATCCTGAGAAATTTCACAAGAAATCCACAGCATTCTGGATTTTACAGATCTTCACTCTGGCATTTGAACCCACAGTACATATCAACAGCAAAGTAGAAGGTTTTTCCTTCTCAGTGGTATTATCATCATTTGGTTGTATCAAGTGATGTTCAAGCAATTCCCTCTCTCTAATGGTACACCAGTTATAACTGACAGCTCCCAGGGCATAATTTGTACTGGTAAAGAGGTAACTGTAGTAACCTTGCGAGAGTTCACTTCTTATCCAATCCTTCAGACATACATATGCTCCCTAATATCCATAAATTCTCCAATCTTGCCAAACAAATTACTCACCTACAGCATGAACTGCTAGATCTAACTTTTATGAACAGCTTCTGGAAACCTGAGGATTAAAAGATGTGACACAAAACCCATTTTTGTTCCTTTCTGTATTAGGAGGGGTCTATGCTGTTAGTAACAAGAGAAGTACAGTTTTGCCAGTTAGGTTTTCCAAAGATTAGTACCTTTTATTTTTCTTAATAATAATCTCAAAGAAGTGCCAAAAAAGTACTTACACTTCTAACAGAAAGAAAAAAAATCATACACCTAAAGTCATTTAATTTGAATCATCTCTATTTTCTTATCCTTCCTAATTTCATCCTACTACGTTTGTTGTTTTTCTTGTGAGTGGATAGACATAAATGCTGTTGCAGGAACAATTGGAAAACAGGAACACATATTTATGTAAACCGGTATTGATTCAACCTTAGAAAAAAAAAAAAAAAAGAGAAATAAGGAAAAAGAAACTAAGGTTTTCAACGCTGTGCTGCAAATCCTTATGACCAGAGCTGCCTATGTGCAAAGAATACATGAATGAGTTCTTCTGATAATGCTCAGGTCTACTATGAACTTAGAGAGCTAAAAATTAAAATTGCTGTATGTAGTTAAAAGCCTCTTCTCAATATTTATCATCAGATGTATCTCCTTGTGCTGTTTTTTCTTGGTCTCACAACAACAATGGTTGTGTTATTTGTTTATGCAATTCTGTGCTCTATGGTTGACAGTTCCACGTCTGGGAATATCCAAAAAAAAAGGTCACATGACCTTTCCAAACACGGGAAATCTCTGTTCTCCTCAAGATGACCTGAAATGTTCTAATTATTGGTTATTCCCTCTAGCTGCTTATGCAGCCAGCGAGCACGTAAAGTTCAGTGAACCCACAAACGTACAGCTGTTATCTTTGACTTGTGGCCAAACTAAATATTGGAACAAAATTTATCCAGATAAGTATAAAGTCTCCTGTATAAAGCAATTATTTTCTAAGCCAAATAATACGGTTGAAACTGCGAAGGAGTGATTCCTTTTTCTAGAAACATTGATTCAAACCAGGGTCAACCTTTCAGAGACGAGATGTTAACATGGATTACTGACTTGACTGCACAAGTCTCCCAAAGAATGCCCAAGTCTCAAATCTGTTGATATGTGCCCAATTTCACCTGCAATCCAGTTGTTCCAATTCCGTCACGTGTGTCATCTCTTCTTGCAGACTTGAAAAAAAGTTGGGTTTATTTTTCTCCTGCATAACCAAGGCAAAGGCTGAAAGATGCCACTGGTAGGTAGGCTGGGTTAATCTTTGAGACACACCAGTGATATCTGCCCTGATGTACCAGTTTGGAGCAGACAGAAATGAGAAAGCAATTGTTCCCTACTACATTTGCCATTAGTGTTTCTGAGGAACTTTCTTTAATTAGCTAATCTCAGTCTTCTTATATGAGGTCAGAAAGGTATAATAGAGATCAGAAACATAATAGAAACTGTACACACCTCCTCTTCCTACCGCTTATCCAGACACTGCTGTCTGATCTGTTCTTCAGATCAATTTTGTATTACCCAAGACTATAGAGAAGAGAGACAATGTAATCAGAAATAAAGTTTCACGGTGCTTTTCATAGCTGCGCTTGCCTGTGTTGTACAGCAAGTAGATATAAAAAAATTATTCCTGACTGCATATAAGTCACATCCATAGTAAGCCAGGGGAGAGAGGTCTTTCCACTACAGTGAATGCGTGTATCAACTCATCCGAGTGGATATTTGATATCTGTTGAACTGTATCATGAGTTGCAAATAAGCTTCTATTTTCCAGGTAGTACAGTCTGCTTGACTGATAACAAGACTTAATTAATGTGCGTCTGAAAACTTCTTTCCTCTCTCTTTATTTTGAGATGAATGCATATTTGTACAGTGAACAGTACAGGTCTTACTAGCAGGTATAATCCTATCCAGAATTCTCCCTTCACTATCTGTTTGCTACAATAAGAGAAATGCAGCAGTTCACTGAAAATAGAAAGCACCTCGTTATACTGGATGGCAAAAACAACTGTTACTACAACTTCTTATAGGAAATTTAAAATAATTTACATTTTAGGCCATCAGCTCAGTAACCTGTGATCCAGGAGAGTTTTCAGAAGTCTGTTGAACAAATGAATGCATTTTCTCAAACTTACAAGCATTATAAACCTCAAAAAAAAACAACCCATCAATCCACAATCAAAACAGTAGCTGGATGTTCAAGTCATATTTTAAAAACACAGTTTAAATGTGAAGTGATTTTAAAGGAGTAGTTTTTATAGTAGTGGGAAATTGGATTTTTCATCAGACAAAAAGGAGATATTCAAGGTAATGCTTGATGGACCTACAAATAACTGGCAACTAATCAGTGGTTTGACCAATCTATGAAGACAATGTTGCATATAAAAGTTTCTACAAATATAAAAAAAAAATCATTGCAACTGTTGTGTATTTTAGGGAGAAAAGTGCTAGAAAATTCAACACCTCCTAAAATGTTTCCTGTCTCGAAGTGACCAATAACTTCTTAGCCAGGAAATGGATTTTCTCTTGTCTTTTTCCTTTGAGTAAACATTTATTTGAATGTATTAAGCAATCTTTCTCCCTCATTAAGTTCTTACTAACATGTCTCCCCATTCTGCAACCCAACCATTTAACAAATAAATTGCTAGGTAGAATAATATATAAGCAGACATCTCCAAGCTCTAGGTAGTGCAGTGGACCTGGTTCTTCTCGGTAGTCCAGGTATTAAATGTTTTCTTTCATGTTTGACTGTTCAGTTGCCTGTCTTTCAGGTTTGGGGATGGTTTTTTTACCCTCTTTTCAATGGGTGCTCTTTGTTGTCTTATCTAACTTCATTAGTTTACTTGTGTTATTTAAATTACATCATTCCTAGAAGACAAAGGGATAGGAAAGCTATTACCAGGAGGCAAACAAGATGGATTAATCTCTATGTGATAAAGTAATCAGATTTCAAGATAAAGCCAGAAGAATTACCATGGAATGTTATGAGACACACACATGCACACATACTACTTGGAAGGAGAGAAGAGTATCACATCAGATTATATATTTAAATAAATTTGCCACACAAGTAATTTGTCCTTTTTAAAGTATGTATTGGAAGTAAGAAGTATGATTGTTTTAAAATCCGTTATAAAAAAAAAAAAAAAAAAAAAAAAAAAAGTTGTATCGTGAACCGATCCAAGCTGATTAATGTTTATTTCTCCTCAGATCCTCCTCTGCTCCTTCCTGGTGCAGTTTCTTTCTGTAGCTGGAGGACAGAGGCAGAGTTAAGTCCTTGGGTTAAATGAAGAAATTTCTTGCTGCTACATCAGAAGTCAGTACTAGTGAGAAGGATATCCAGATGGGGAAGCTTGGTCTGTTGCCCAGAAACCCTGCTTGCACATGACATGAGTGAGAGTTTGACAGCCACAGAGAATATCAGGTTGCAGCTCAGGTAGGTGTGTGGCAAGATCCCACCTGGTGAGCCATTCAAGCAACCCTGCCAGATTATTTTCAGTCCTCTGGATCCTACAGAGCTGAGAAGATTTGTTATGTTTTGAGAGCAGAGGGGGAAGGAGATGCCCATCAGGCAGATTAACAGGGAGCTTAAACATTAGCTGGGAGGAAAGCTGAAGAAGAAATACTAATGAAAGGAGACAAAGACAGCATGGTCTTAAGAATTTGATTTGACATGGTCATAGAGGAAAAGTAGGCATAGGAAATATGTGGACAGCTATCAGTGAGGGGATGGCACAGGGGAATGCTTTGAGTACGTGAGAAAGGTTAATAAGCTAAGGAGAGAGTTGGGTGAGGCCAATACCAAATGTTTAAGGCAAAGGAGAATGACATGGGAGGGGGGATGGTGAATAATCAAAAAGGCAATTCATTCAGTGAGCAGGAAGAAGCCAAGCTGTCAGAATGGCTGCAGAAGGACAGATGCAGTGACGTTGCACAAGAGGACAAAAGGGAAGAGGCAGGAAGCAGAAGTAAATATTGATGGTGGATAATGAAGCGATGCCCTTCGGGGTCAGACATTACGCAGGACACCTATAAGTCGGGAATAATGAGGTGAGGTGGCAGCTGATAGAGAAAAGAATGAAGGATTTGTGGAATAGCCTAGTTTGGGTATCTGGTGGCTTGTAAGACAAAATTACGGTACTGAGTGGGGTTCATGTATTGTGTCTGCTCAACTGGGGTAGGCTTGACGCTGCTCTGTCTTATGGGCACTGAGAGGTTTGCTGCCAGCACACTTAACCCTATGAACATTTGAGAAGGAGATTCACTAAACAAGAGCCAAACAGGGAGATCCTGTCTGCTGATCTTTTCTTTATTGTGCCATAACAGCCTTAGCTAAACAAGTTTAAAAAGCATTTGCTGCAGCCTGAGAAGTAAAGTGATTTTAAACATTTAGTGTCCTAGATTTGCAGTTACCCTCTGCAACAGTACGGAGCAACATTATAGTTCATGATGTCACACTGTAAAATACAGAACAGTAGAACTGCATGTACAAGAGTTTGCAAAGTTTTTGATTTTTTTTTTTTAAAAAGCTTTATAAGCAGATTGAGGGGCTATTCTGCTATAAATTATAGTAAACCCAGGGTTGTTTGGTATACAGTATAGTCATCTCGTTAATCAGTTAAAGAGTAGTCTTATTTACACTACCTATAGGTAAATTATTCTGTATTTTTAAAGAAAAAATATCCATAAATGCATTAAGGAGAATATCTATCACCATTTATCATCTGAACAGGGGGACAAGGTCTACTATACTTGTGACATGAGTGCACAAAGATCGTGTTAGATTCTCAAAAGTCTCTGCTAGAAAATGCAACTCTTCTATCTCCTGTCCTGCAGAGCCCCCTATCTATGGGCTTATTCTGTGCAACTTGATTAATCTGGATGTCTTGTAAACTGTTTTGATTTCCCTGCACATAGCGAAAATCTCACTTCCCTTGCCAGAAAACAATGTTTCATCTCCCATATACAGTAGCTTGTTAAGTTTTCTTTGTTTACTATTAAATAGAAGGTTGTATTTGAACATCATAGAACTGCAGTTTGTAAATTGATGCAGTTGCCACGTCAATGAATGGAACTCGAAATACATAGAAATGTCATTTTGAACAGGTCCTTTTGAAAAGTTAGGCACTGACACGAACTTAAACCAGTTAATGTTCACTGCTACAATTCTATGAGATGAAAATTATTTTTAAGGAAGCTGGAAATCAATGTCTATTAGTCTAGAGAAGGAGTGAGTCTATTTCTTCAAAATGTGACTGCTCCATGTTGTTGGCAAATCAGTTGCCAGCAAATGTGACACAAATTTGTGCCAGGAAAAGCACTGACAAAGGACTTCGGGGAAAAGTTTCTCTCCTGGCTGAAACGACAAAGTGATATTTTCCCTTTCCTATCTACATTTTAAAGCATGTACAGGGAAAAGGGATTTTGTACACGATAAATTACAGACATAGTGAGTGATCTCAGTGCTTTTTACTTCCTTTTCTGCTTCGGTTTTCATGATGTGCCTATGCTGCAGCCAAACATGCAGTGCAGGCTGCCAGCTCTGCTACAACAAAATGTAGCAAAAAACAACACAGACCTTAAAGCTTGCAGAAGCAGCCTATGTAGACTGCAGGTATATGAGTATAACCATGCTGAGCTCCCATCTGCCCTCATGGCACTGCTAGCAGGACCCAGCTTGGCTAGTGGCAAAGCAGTCGCTGATACATCAGTAAGAACCACACTCATAATTTTGTTGTTAGGAGTATAGTGACTAGGTCAAAATTATTCTTGGTCTGGCCCCATTTCAGTGGGTGTGATGAAACAGACCAGCACCAGTGGATGCATGTCTGTGGCTACACAAAACCGAGCCAAGGAGTAAGCCTGAGTACTGGACCTTGATGGTCATTGTGTAACTACTAGCTTTGTCTTTTTCTGTGTGTTGGACTGCTCCTACTAACTCTCTCCAGGACGGACCTTACATGACCATTTGCAGACAGATGCAAAGTAGTTTCACTTGTAGTCTGAGTCAGACAAGTGTGGGCCAGTGTCAGTATAAAAGCCATGCTGTGCATGAACTCAGTTCCATGCTGGTACCACTCAACATCACCAGCATTAGCTGTATGTGGTTTTAATTAACTCAGTTCTGTCAGCATCTGTTAAACATTTTTCAGCTGGAGCATCTATGAGTGTATATGACACCTAACTATTTCATCCTGGAGGCTTGGGACTTTGGCAAGAGAGGGGATACCTCTCTCCCAAGGCAGGATACCAAGCTGTATCTAAATTTTAGGTGCCAAGAAAATATGTAGAAGGATCAGTATTCCATTGCTTTCTAAGAAGAGCACATGGGTCTGACTTCTTTCTATTATCATTCCTCTTACACTCCCCTGGCATTTACAACTGTTGTATTAGAGTTGTTAAAGAGTGCATCCCTGCCTAGTCCTTTCAGTACCCCTTAACAGATGTGCTGTCTATGAATTTATCTAAAGTCTTTTAAATCCTGCTGATACTGTCTGCTTCCCCAGACTCTGTGGTCAGAACACTATCTGCAGTGTAAAAAAAATACCTTCTTTTATTCAGCTTAAACTTAACTCCTACAGTTCTATCCAGGTTTAATAACAGTTCTGCATTCAGCTTATCTATTGCCTTCATTATTTTGCAAACTTTGGTCATATACCCTGTCCTGCTCATCCTCTCAAATCTGCAGAGACTGAGCCTCTACTCCTTATAGACCAGCTGCTCCTCATCTTAGACCCTTTTAACTGCCCTTTTCCAACTCCATTGCACCCTTCTCTGAGATGCAGTGAACAGAATGATGCAAAGGACTCCGTGTGTGCACAGCAGAGTTTTGTGTAGCAGCAAAGTGACACCCTTTGTGTTTTGTCCTCGGTACCCATCCTGGGGGTGACCAAGATTTGGCAGGTATTTTTGGCTGCCACTGGGCACTGAGACAATGCTTCAGACAACTGTCAACTCTATTACTTTAAAATCTCTTTCATTAATTTCAGTATCAAGTCTGAAGTCAGCACCATGTAGACAGGACTTAGATTATTTTTCCTAAATGCATTACTTCATGTCTGTCTACGCTGAAGCTCATCTGCCAACCTTTTAGCCTTAGGTGGCCTTCCTTTCTACAGACCAGAAAATGCTTATTCCCTTTTCAGAACAGTGCTGCAGATGATGGTAAACAATGTCCTGATGCTGATCTCTGTTAGACTCCACTGACGATTGTTCATTAGTTAGCATAGTGACCATTCATTCCTCCGTATAGCACCTATTCTTTAACCAGTTTTCAGGACATAAAAGAGCCTTTTCACCACTTTCAGTGGCAACTTAGCTTCTTTCATAATCTTTGATGTAGAATCTTATCAAAGAGTTTTAAAAAACCAAATATATTATGTAGACAGATTCCTTTTGTTCAGGTAGCTCTTGACACTCTGTTATAGTAACAGCAGGTTAGCATTGTAAGATTCCACTTTACAGGAGCTGTGCTGACTCCGCTGACTCTTTTAGCAGCAGTCCCTGTTGATCTGGGGTCTCAGAGTTCTTATTCTTTAGTATAAGCACTACCATCTAAAATGCAGTGGAAGGCAGAATTGATAGCCAGAGAGATCGCCAGGATCTCCTCTAGTGCCGTTTCTGTAGGTGGGGTTTACATTGTTCATCCACCTGTACGTTGGCACAATGACTGCAAAAATAGGCTTCAGGACTTGGCTGGCGTCTCTATAATTTCACGTTTGAACAGATAAAATATGTACTGGCGAAGGGTTGATTAAGTATTTTGGTACCTGGCTAGACATCCAGCTTTACAGATACAGTGTGTTTCGCCAGCAACACACATAGTGCATGTCCTGCGTGCCTTAGAGTCTCTGTGTAAAGCTGATATTGCCTTTGGCAACTACAGAATGTCTCTCACTCCCAGCTTCCAGGAGAATGGAAGATGCTAATACACTCATGCTGTTCTTCACCTTGTACTTGCTGTTTCACTCAGTATGTCAGTACTTGAAAAGTGCCAGGCATATGTTGGTTGCTGCATGTCACTCTTGCTGTCTTGGAGTCTTGAGACATACATTAGATATGTGACATATGCTAAGAGTGAACTCTTAATGTTTGCAAAGGATTTCCATTGCTCAACATCAACTTTGTCAGTGTTAGCCCTGCAGCTTCTCATACCTAATTCTGATTGTGTCCCCTGATTAGTTAACTCTGTGCTCTTATGAGCCTGCACAGTATCTGGAATTCGTAAGACAAGTATTCAGTGAATTTAATCAGTCGTTGCCAACCCTTTCTTCAAGCTCTGCTTCGTGAGGATGAATTGGCAAATCTAAATTGTTTCCAACCCCTGCCCTGCTGTGCATTCTTTCATCTTCAATCTGCTTATTTTCCTCTTACCATTTATTTTTTTTTAAATTCTTGTTTTATTTTGTCCTTATTTCTCCTTTTCTCTGTATTTAAATAATATGTTTTAATGTATTTATTGACTCTTTCCTATTTGATTCTTTCCTTTCTCTGACTTCTATTCTTTCCTTTCTCCAACTTATGTATTCAATCCCTCATTCAACGTAGTTTGCCAAGCTGATACTTCCAGAATCAAATGAATTAATGACTTAGGATTTTAGCCTTAAACAACTGGAGAGGTGGGTCAGAATTATCTGGTATATAAGGATACAGTCTAATTTATTGTTAATAGATCAAAATCTTGAATTTCCTCTCTTCAGGTACACTAAATCAAGCTTCATTTGGATGGGATGGTTCTACAGCATTTATACCAATGGAGAATTTGGCCCTTGAATATTCTTGAATATGCCAGTTGTGCTGTGCCTTTGTCTGATCAAGCAAGTAAGAAAACTAAATAACTGTGTAATGGCTGTATCACAATGAAAATAATTTTCTACAGGTACCATGCATACCAATTCACACTTAAGCATAATCTTAATCAAACCTCAGTAAAGATTATAGAATGCCTTGCTAGCATGAAAGTTGAAAACAGAGTCTTTTTAACTGGGCTTTTTACTTCATCAAATAGAACTTCAAATAAGTTAGAGATGTATTAGGAAGGACATTCCATCTGTCTGCTAACTTCTACCTGGGAGGAGCAAAAATGCCTGGCTTGCATGTAGAAATAACCTTGTAGCTGTGATGGTTCAAGAGTCATAAATGACTCAAGTTTTGCAGGGAGAGGTGGCAAGTAAACTCACTGACAGGCATGACGAATGTATTTTCAGGGTGATTTAGAAGAAAGCACACGGAAGCTGAATATGATTGAGGTTTGTTTTTTTGAAACACGTTTATTTCTGGTTCTATTTGGGGGGGGAGTGATGAATACATGGAGTGAAGAAGGTGGTTTTTTGCAGATTCTCTTTTGCATGTAATGTCATTGTAATGGTCTGATAATCAGGGCTATGCATGGTGTGTTTTCTGAGGATGATGTCATATTTCATAAGCCTCCAACAGAGATGATACAATCATTTCACAGAGGGAGCTATATGATGTAATTGCCAGCAATACCACATGGATCAGTGGCCCAGCAGGTTAGATTCAATTCACATTTCATACAGTGCTAATATGTCTTTTTTAGGTGTTTTTCCATCTGAAGATGTCATAGTGAATAAGTTTGGGGGGGTTTTATATTCAGATGCTATATTGCAAATCTGACTTTGTTGTGGGTTTTTTAATAGAGTTGTTAAAAATGTCATAATGCTTTTTGACTTTCAGGGTTTCTACCTGTTTTCCCCGCTTTAACGCCAATATTACATTCTAAATATTCTAAGCATAAATATACCTGAATATCTTTTTTCCTTCATTTTCACTGTAGTTAGTAGAACTTCACGCTTTTCCTCATTTATGTTTTTCCTACTGCTCAATCTAATAGGTAAAACATGAACATCTACTTTGAAGAGGGAAATCCTTCAGAGAATTTGAAGGATAGGAAAGAAACACAGATTCTAAACCAACAACCTCATAGCCCACCTGGCATTTCCTCTTAGCAATTCCTTCTGCTCTGTTGTACTTCCACAATTCAAAAGCCTGCAATGTTTCAATCTCATGGTGTAATTTTGGTAGGTATACAATTCCAAGATATTGGGACTTGAGCCCGTTCAAGTGCTTTAGAAAAACACATCCTGGAATGGGAAAGTGCCCTACTGGGAATTCCAGAGACCCTCCTGGCAAACAGTGCCTTCCTGTAGGTTTACGAGTCATTCTGCCATCACACAAATAACATGTCTAGTCTTTGTATAAAATAAACTATTGCAAATGTTAGTGTACTTTAGCTTCACCACTTTATCAGGAGAATGAGTGAGAACCAAAGACTGAGAAGATAGAAATTAATCACGAAAAAATACATGTAAACTGTTTGATGGGTGTTTTTTGGAAGAAAGGTTTCTAAAATGAAGACAGAAAATGTGTAATAATACTCCTAAAGTTCTCAGTTGGGTGCAACATTAGTTTCCCTGTTTTGTATTCAGGTTTCTTTTCTACCAATAGCAAATGAGTGCTGGGGTTTTTTTTTGAAGATGGGCATTGGCAAAGTTATACAACTTTTCATCTAGATATCTTAGTATGTAAATTTATTACTTAACTCTGGAAATTTTGCTTTAAAAATGAGTAGTGGATGCTCGATGTCTGACCTATGGGTGTAGGTATAGAGAGAAATAGAACAGTATATGGAAAAAGAGCTCAATAAACTGAAGGATCTTTTGGCTAGAAGAAGAAAGGGGAGGACATGCCAATTATTTTTTTGCTATCCTTTTAAATGCTGTCTGTCCATTTATTTTTCGGAGATAAAAGATATTCTATTGTAGGATTCTACCTGGGCTTAGCAAAATAATTACTAATTGTGGTCTCATCAGATTCAGCATTCATCTGAAAACATTCTCATCCTTAGTCTGCTTGATCTGAAATATCAGATGGTGCCCTGTCCTGTCACCATCAACCTGTTTTGTGCGTGCGTCGCTCAGCAAAACCGTCTTTCCATTGTATTAAACCTTTTGTTGCTTAATTATAGCAGAACCTCTCACCTATTGTTCTTTTCCTTTCCCCTCTAACTTTCAGGTTAATTCAGTGCTCATGAACGTGAAAAGCTGCTGATACTTCTCTGTGTCAGATATTGGGCAAATAGATACCGTGAAAACATCCCCACACACCTCCACTTGTACACAGCTGTCCTGTTCCATTGCCTTCCTTCTGTCAATTAGACTCTACTAACTAGTAACTAATCTCAAGAGGTAAACAAACATAAGACCACACCATTATTCCCTCGCTGAGTTTTTACTGAGGCTAATTGCTCGTTGAAGTCTTTAACGGTTTTGCCCAGATAAAGATTGGGTTAAGTAAGATTCGATCCTCTGGAACTAAGCACAATGGAAGTCAAATTGCTTCTACAGGCAAACAAAGTAGAGATTGAATTCAGACTTTCACAAAATTGTGTTGGAACTTTTATTTTCTGGTCCTTCCTTCCAGTCTTGCCTCATGAGGAGTTGTTGAACAAATTCAGTTCTGCCCTTCTGACTGATCCCTCATTACAGACGTATTACCAGAGCTCCTCTTCATGTGTACATTCAGAGGACACCGACAGCTCTTCTCTGTACATATTCAGTTTTGCTGGTCTGTTCCTTTTGCCCTCTTTTGTTTCTTCAAGTATTTGCCTCCCTCTCCTCCTGTCTCAATTATGCTTTTGAGCTGCCCTGTTTCTGAGATAATGCAAACAGAAAAAACAGAAATCATTCAGGCTCTTTCTCTGAGATGACTGTTGTGATCCTCAGCATATTCTTCTTCGGGTTCAAACCACAGAAGCCCAGAAAACAAAAAAATTAATTTCATATTCAGTGTGTGATCATAAAAGAGGATACCTGTGCTGCATGGTCTTTAGAAGTAGATGGATGTCCATTTTGAGTTCTCATTACATTAAGAAAAAGATCAGCAACATGTCCCAGTGGCATCTTTCAGTGTTGTATATTCTTTTTAATTTCCCAGTCTCAGATTAAGAAGTTTTGCAAGTGTGGATTATCTCCAAACTACTTAGTCCCTGGTGTCCACCGAGGTTCCTTTCTTTTAGTGATCAGACAACAAATGGAATCCTCCCCTATCAGGCATCTCCCTGTTCGATCATCATGAGACAACCCTCAACTTCTATAGCCCTCATTAAAGCTTCACCTGGAATGGCTAACACCAGCACTCATTTGCCTAGCAAGCCAATTTACTACAAACATGGGAGTTACACTGCTCTTGTTTCATTCTTGCTTTCTGGTGTTACGCAATCCGAGTACACAACCTGTTCACAGTTTGACGGACTGGTGCGTACAGCTTTCTATGAACTCACCTTAGGTAACACGTGTATTCTCTGAGCCCTGAGACTACTGCCCAGTAGATACTGCTTGTGTATTTAGGTTATGGGATACCTTTTTGGCAGGAGTTCATACTCGAAACATGAACACAAGTTTCGATGAAGTGGTCATTTCTTTGTCACTCAAGACTAAATATAAAATGCCATAGGAAGAGCTGTGGATACAGCCATACTCATTAAAATACAGATGCACAGTGTTTTCTTTATCTCACAGGAAGAGAAAGATTTATTTTCCGCTTCTGTTTGGACACATTGGAAAGATACAAAGATTACTCTAATCAGATTACATACATATCTAAAAACATAGATAACATTATTGGATGTTGAATCAGGATTAAAAAGAGTCCAAAGATAAAAAAAAAATAAAAGTTAAACTTAAAAATATAGGAAACAAGTGGCAAAGTAGTCAGTTTATTTAAAATACTGTCATCAGAATTGCAAGCTGTGAAGAAACTCAGTTTACAAAAATGTCATCAGTCCAAATGATTTCAAAACACAGATATTAATCCAGTTATCCTAGTGTCCATAGTATTATCCAGTTATTCAAACTGTACTTACAGTTTGGTAAACTTCATCAGTTATACTCCAATGTGAACTAAATTTGACATTCGTGTTTCAAAATTTCCTCTCTCATTTCATATATTTGTTTTACTTGCTTAAAATTGCACTGGGACCATTTTGACACTTTTCACTTGTGAGAGTATTTACTCAGAAGAAGATTCATTTTCTTACTTTCTATTAATCTCTGACTGCTCACATTTGGGTGGTCACAGTCCTTTCTGAAGTAGCTGATTTTCTGAGACAATATATGTAAAAATATTGGGAAAAGGTGACGTTCAGATCTGCCTTCATCAATATTCCTTTATGATATTTCTGGATATAAATGTGTTTTTTCGTTATTTTTACCCCAAGGTCCTTCAGGCAGTCACTGTCCTTTACCTTGGGCAGAGCTGGACACTAACCACTGTTGCTTTAGAAACCGCTTGTTAATAAAATGTTTTCAATTGCAATTCATTTTTTTTCCACATTCAATAAAGAATTATCCTGTCCATTTCTTTCCCATTTTGACCTTGTGCAAACATTGTGTTCATAAATGTGTTCATTTAGATAGCCCTTTTTTCTTACCCATCAGCTGTCCACACAGTTGTAGTGAATTTTCTCTCTAATGATAAGAAATAAAACTGGCTTATTCCAGAGCAAGGGACAAGAACAGAAATTAGAGGAAGGTGAGGATGTTGCATTCGATTTGATTTTTATGATGGAGCCTCTGATTTCTTTGTGGGTGATTGCTCAATTTATGCTTTTACAAGAACTGAAATCAAGTGATTACTTTGAAAATATGTCTTGACAGATATGGCTGTGCAAAATGTAATCTCCATAATTTCCTCACACCTATTATCTGTGGTTTGTTCTCTTCAGAAGAAAAAAGGTTATCTTCTGTTTAGATAAGGGTGGTTTTTTTGCCTCTGATCTTTTTTTTGAGGAGGGACCACTGAACAGAGAAAATGGATCTACCTGTAACTACAGACCACCACCTCATGAAGCTCAGTAAAACAAAGCAATGTATGTGGTAAGAAATTTTTCTAGTCAGGCTTGGACATAACAGCTAATGAGAAGCCACTTAACAACTTTTGAGACATTTTTTGAAATTTCTTAAAATAGTTTTATTATTTGATTACAATTATCAATATTAATAGTACTTCCTTCTCTTTTTATTGTGACATACTTTCCTTTAAAATCTCATTATCGTCATCTTGATGATTTCTTTCTGTTTGTAGCACTAATTATCAGACCAAGGTATTCTTCCTTCATTCAATAACTTGCAAGAAAAAGTGATTTAAAGAGAGATACTTAGCATAGAAAACTCATAAACTTCCACCTAAATAAGCATTTAGAGAACAGCAGATGTTTTTTGTATTGCACTGGTAAATGGTGTGGTGTTATAGACCAATCAATACAGTTAATGCTAATTGTAATGCACTTCTGTCAAAATGATGCTTTTTCTTGAAGTTAATTTCTGATTTATTTCATTTTGCAGTCATTCTGCAAACCTGGTGTCTTTTGAATTTCATGCCTGCTTAAGGAAAACTACATTCATTTGGGTATTAATCTAGCTCAAGTACATTAAAACAGACTTTGACATGCTTGATGGAAAAGTGAATCAGATATTTACAGAAGACTTCTTTTTAATTTTTTTTCATGGTATTTTGTTACGTTGCTTGGCTTGGTATAAACCAAGCAATGTTCAAAAACTTCCAAAGTCTTGAAATTCTAATTCTAATTTGGTGCACTTGTACAGTCACATAATGCTGTTGGCTTTGGAAACTTGAATGTTGAATTAGAAAGCAAATCGGATTTTTTTTTTTGGTACAGAAATTAGCATGAATTTTTTGCCATTTGATTTCTGAAACGCTTTAATTTAAAATATGTGTTTCTAATGTGTCATTTAAGATTTCTCGTATGATCTTTAGGACAGAAGCAGTGCTGTAGTTTCATTGTGTACGGTACCTGGGAGAGTGGAGCATTTTTCAGCATGAAAGTACTGCTGCACTATCAATTGCAGCTGTTCTGTGAAGTAAAATGGTTGCTTTTTAAATAGGTCAGTTTATCCTACTCTGCTCTTCTGGTGTCTCAAATGCCATTTTATATGCCACTTCTTGTTCATAATACAATACAATACAAAATGTGGTAATAAATAAAGAAGCTCATATGAAAGACAAAGAAAAAAGCAGAAAAAATGACCCTGAGACAACTGTGATAATGAAAGCAAAGTGTAATTAACTCATTGAGAATATTAAAGAGTGATTATGTTTAAGAAGTATCAATATTTTCTCCATCCATAACACTGAATATGTACCTATACCACACATACGGAAAGCAAGTTTCTCATCCCAGTTTTTCAAATTTAAAAGAATCCCAGAAGCAGCTAGTTCAGGCCTACATCAGTCTAATGCTTGGCCCATTGATTTAGGACACCTGTATTTTATACACACACTTTCATTTACATCTGCTCAGACAGCTCTCCCACTATTAAAGTCTAACATTTCACAACCTGTAAAACAGCACATTTATTTTTTTCTCATAAGTACTTGTTCAGATCACTTCTTTTTCTGTCCCTTTTTCTTGGAAGAAAACAGTATTATGCAAGTGCCTACATCCATACAGCACTAGCAGAAATAGAGAATATTGCTCTGACTTTAACATAGTGCCTGAAAAATGAACTGAAAATACTCTCTTTGTGAGACTGCCAGTCTGGCTTTTTGCTGTTGCTTGTACAAACACCAGCTCTGTTCAATGAATGAACTTACTCATAGCCCCATCGTCAGTCTGAAATTATCTCATTAGCTTAATGAAGGCAAAGAGTTAACAGAGCTGACTGGATCAGCAGGCATTAGAGTTGTTCTTGCCTGGACCACGGTGGACAAATACAGATTGTGTACTGACAAGCAGATCATCTCCCCATTTCTAGATAAAGGACAAGAAATGTTCAGTTCAGATTTTCACTTGGCTTTTTAATGCTGCAACTCTCCGTGTTCCCTTCTGAAATCTTTCTTAATATATTTTGATACTATTTAGATTTAAAAAAGTCATTCACATTTGGATATAACTGAGCCTCCTGTGTCCATCTGGATACAGCTAAACCTTTCTGCCAGTGTTCAGTGATCACAAACATGGATCTACTGACTAGGATGAAATAGGGCTTTCTTATATTACTAGGACTGTTGGTAAAATGAGCCTCTCCTATTACTGGAATTGTCTCCCTTTAAAGTACTGGGAAATACAGCATAAAAGTTTATGAATAGTTGAAATCTACGGAATATTGATAGGTAATTTTTCTCTTTCTCAGGATATACCAGACATTTTAAGTGAGAGAGGGGTGATTTTGTCCCATATCATGACTTCTGGGCAGGCAAAGATGTAGGGAATGACAGATATCAAGTGAGGTGCAATAATCCTGAGACAGTGTTTGCTTGGAAAGCTTCCAAGATCAGCCTTACTTTTATAAAGCCTGATATCATCAAACTTGAGACCAGGACTAAACAGAGCTCCCTTCTCTCCCAAACGGTAAGTATGAGTTGTTCTTTTTTTTTCTGTCAAGACAGTGACCGAGAGCCAGACTGCCCTTTAGACTCCCACATCTGGGGAACATGGCATGAAACTGTTATGTCTCCCCGATGTGGCCTCCAAAGTAGGGGAGGAGTGAGTACCCCTGACCCTCTCCACTACCCTTCAAAGAGAGACACTAGTGTGGGAAGGGAAGGTGGGGAAGGAGCTGGGTATGAAAACTTTCTCCAAATGCTCTCTGTTAGAAAGCCCTCACTTCAAATACCTGAGTGCATCTAGGAGGAAGGAGATTAAGCGATGGGTTTGAAAAACTGGGTCTGAACTGCACCTAGAAATCTCACTGGTTTTGTTACTTCAGACCTGATTTTACTGTAGATGGGGAGGCAAAGGGGGTTGTAAGCCTTTTGGTCACAGAGCGTGTTACGGGTTTTAGCACTGCACACCCATTCTGCCAGCCTCGTATTTGCTCCCTTGCCCGTCCCTGTCGAAACCAGTGGCTCAAAGGCACAGATCAAAACTCGTTACAGAGATGTTGATGCCAGTCTCAGTTTTCACATAAAGTTAGATATTCACAGGCTCCTCTATACCTGTGTATTCCTGTGTAAAGTATATATTTGCCATGATCTTCTCTGGAGAGGGGACGGATCCCAAGCACAGCTTCTTGAAGTCAGAGAGTCAACGTTACCATCAAGAATTTATCATTTCTCAATAACAAAGTTTATTTCTGTGCTTTTCCTCAAGAAGATATTCTCTGAAGTACTTCAGAATTCAACTGAGGTTAAATTAATCTAAGAATGATAGAATGTAATAGAGGATTACACTATCTCAGTGATGCAAGTTCACAGCAGTCACTTCTTTTTATACTCTAGGATTTTTCAAAAACCCTGAAATGTCTGCATTTTAAAATATTTCTCTGAAAGGAGTAAGCAAACAGACAGGACATTAGTGACCTTAAATCTTCATATGAATCTGTCTACTGTCCGATCATAGCAATATGGTGACAAGCTACTTTATTTTTGCCCAAGTAATTAAATATTATTCCAGCCTTTTTGAGCTCAACCTAATGATAGAGGATTGCATCCAGGAAGAGAGCCTGTGTGGGAGCCTGTCAGAGATGGTTTGCTTTCTTCGAGAATACACAAGCGCTCAGTTCACACAAACATGCTAACTAACCCTTTTTTCCCAGCAGCAACTTGTTACAGGGAAGCTGGGCTCACGGTACCAGTGTTTCTATTCCAGCCAAACTGGTCCAGAACCACAAAATCCTACAAAGGTATTTTCTATGAAAGTTCCCTGAGGAAAGTGGGTAGAGAGACTTTTGACAGCATCAGCCTCCTCTGTTGTTCTTTCACGGATATGTGTGTCTCTCACAGCTGGAATTTCACAGTTCAAAAAGAAAGTGAGAGTGGGAGAAACTGATGTTAATCTCCATAGGCCCCATTAGCTCAACAACTTGTTTAGTCTCTAATGTGTGATAGCAGGGTGCAGGGAAGGTTGCTACAGTGTTAGCTTGGCTTCCTGTGTATCTTTTAGTCTTAGGAGCTATGCAGAAATGCCAACATTACTCAAAAGTAATTGTTGTGCTGTGATAGTCAGAATTGCTGCATTTTGTCAGTTCATTAGGAAGGCAAATATATCTCATTTACAAAGGAACTTTTGGTTGATGATCAAAGTACAGGACTGAAAGTCAGTTAACTAAGCTCATGTTTCCATCTCTGTAGTGTTTGTTGTGGGTTTTTTTAATGTGTCTCTCCTATTTATTTCTATGAAAACTTTGATTAATCACACCGTGCCTCAGTTTCCTTTCAGGTACCAGGAAAAGAATAGATTGGAAGGTTTTGATTGACAAATTTAATGTTTGTCAGGTGCTTTGAGGTGTTTAGGTAAAAGGGTCTCTTGAAGCAAATTACGGATAAACATGGCTGAAGTGCCATATTCCTATTTTGATGTCAGCAGTTGACTTTTAACTGATTTTTCATGAAAGCCTGTCTGGTGGCACTGGTCAATGTTCTGTTTCTTTTAATTTATGATGAAAGAGCCTTGTTTTGCTAAGAAGCCATTGATTTATTTCCTTTTCCCGATAGGAAATTTATTTTTAAGGAGTATTTAAGGAACTGTATAAGTGGGACATATAATACATATCGTATATTAGTAGCCTGGGTAAAATATTGATATTTATGAAGGTAATGTTGTTGCAAAGGGTAAATTTTGGCTGATTAGGGTCAATTAGATAATGTTTAAGCTCAAGTGCTTAAGGCTTTAAGTATGCTAAGTGTATACCTAGCCATACTTCAGTCAAAATATACAGTTATGATGTCTTTGTCCCTCTTGTGCCATTCCCTTTTGTCTTCTCATTGAATTATTTGTTCTAATACAGCCAAATCTTTTTTTGCTAGTTAGAACATTCCTAATGTGCATTTTTCCCTGCAGAGATTCATTGTTGTTGAATCATAACTGCAGTTTTTCCTTTGGAGGGGAGAGAACAGTAATGGAGATCCTTCTTCATTCAATCATTTCCTTTTAAAAGGAAGATTTTGCTGAAATGCATACCTATATTCAAAAATTGTAATGGGAAGAACAGGATGATGGGTGTGCATACTTACACATTTTGATTCTAAACACTCCATAACTTAAGGAATCCAGGCTAAAAATTAAA
Organism: Trogon surrucura; assembly: GCA_020746105.1. Taxonomy (NCBI): domain Eukaryota; kingdom Metazoa; phylum Chordata; class Aves; order Trogoniformes; family Trogonidae; genus Trogon; species Trogon surrucura. The sequence goes on from CM036617.1 coordinate 39,420,958, forward strand.
CCTGCAGCATTAACAAAAAAGTGTTCTAAAGCAACAATAAGGTTGTCTTAATGGGAATATGCCTAACATTTCTCGCAATCTCTCATGAAACGCTTTAAGCTGGTGTGACTACAAGAAACACTGCCACCTTGCATTGTCCTTCCTTTCCTCGAGAGCACACAAAACCACAGAAAAGATGATTTGGTCAAGCAGTCTTGATTTACCACGCCTTGTTCAGAGGCAAAAAAGTGTAGGAGTCTGTTGTTATACTGTTTTGCTTTTGCAGACTCTAGTAGGAAAAGTCAGCACTGTTATGAAATTCATTATAATCACAAGTGTCGGTGTGTCTAGAGTAGCTGTGGAAACTGTTGAGTCCTCTGGGGAATGTCTATTTCAATTGTTTCATTTGTTCTTGCTATTTAGATTGTCCCTTGTCTGGATTTCTTCCTCTATTTGCTGCACCTTCAAAGCAAATACATATCTCACAGTCTTAACAGCTGACAGCTCTCTTGAGCTTAACAGAAGAAACATATTTTTCTCCCCCACCCTGTGAATAACTTAAATGCAGTGATATGCTCTCTTGGGCTTTTGTGTTTCTAACTAAATATAAATAAACCAGATGCAAGTTCTTTAGAGCAGGGTTCCCGTCACTTTGCATTTGCCTGTAAAGCACCTTAGTATTTATATTTGGAATTAAATAAACAATTCAGTCTTACATCTGATAAAGTACAGCAAATAATAATGATTAGTCAAAAAAATTGCAAACTTCATTCTAGCTTTAAGAAATATCTCCAGCTGTCTCTGGATTACTAAAACCTGCTTCTTCTTTGCATGCAAATGAGTTGTTTACAGATACTAAATTTAAATCACCCATTCATACAGTTTTCGGAGGATTTTTTTAATGTCTTGTTTTAAAATTATTCCAGCTGTTCTTGTAACCTGAATGAGAAGGTGGATTTTTTTTTTATTTTAGACAGTGAGATATTTATTTCAGTGGTGTATTCCTATGTCTTTCCGGGATTCAGAAAAATTCATAGAATCACAGAATCATAGAATGGCCTAGGCTGGAAGGGACCTTAGAGATCATTTAATCCAACCTCCCTGTCACGGGCAGGGACGCCTCTCAACTAGATCAGGCAACACATGGGGACTGAATTTCATGTTTAGTTTTAGAGTTCAGTTACATGGATTTCCTTGAAGACTTTTATCTTCAGGCAATAAACACAGTCCTTCAGTGTTTCCTTACTAGTCCCTGAAACTGTTAAGAAAGAACACTACTTGATTTTTATTTTTGCCAAGCTGTTACATGAGCATATTTCCCTCCATTATATCAGCAAAAGGTTACAAGGACTACAGGATGCTCTATTTCATACACCTAAAAAGACAATTTAGCTAAGTTTGCAATGGACAGCTTGGTTTTCTTCTTATATTCTCTAATAAAATTACCATTTCTGAACAGAAAGGCGATATAACAAGAGACAAAATTTGCATTTATAAAGCTGTATTTGGGTTTCATTTCCAGCTTTTGCCTGACCACTCTGTGTCATGTATACCCTTACAGGTGAAGACACTAGTGGTATTCACAGTCCGCTATGTATCTATGATAAACTGAGAATGAGCTACTTCTGCCAGTCCAGAACCTGAGGGCAGAACCAAACCTCTCAATGACTCATACCAAATAACATCATATATCCTCAGGGTCACATCAAGCATCCTGACTGCAAAGGGTAAACTTCAAATTTTGTTTCCAGCTAGTATACTCAAAATCAACCTTCCAATATATATAATTCTTAAGATGTTGCCTGTTTTGTTAGACATTTCTTTCAGACAGAGCCAAGTGCTGTTCTAAGGTCCTGAAAAAAAATGCAGTCTTTTTGTGAGTAAAAATGGGAAAGATTCCTCTGTTGGTTAAATATCTGAGTTTGGTCCTTAGGAAGAATGACAAGCATAGTCATAACTTCTGATTTACTGATAAATGCTGAGCAGTATATCTCATAGCATATTCCCATCACATATGAGAATCCATCAATTGATACATTTTGATTGTTTTTTTTTCTTAGCCAATGCCATTAATACCTAGAGCTTTTTGTTGTGGGTTTGTTTGGTGTTTTTTTATATTGAACATTATTTTATCCTGGCATCTTCTTGTGACAAGTAAAAATGACTGCCATAAAACGGCCAGTTTGGCTGCTCGAGAAAGAATAGTGAAAAAATACATCCAAGTTTATAAATAAATTTCATTTTTCCAATATTAAAACCCCCTGATTTAGGCTAAGATAAACACTAAGGTAAAAAGGAATCTAGAAGTAAAAATAGAGATTGATATGCAGGGACTTGTGTTTGCCGATATTTGGTGAAGTTTGCCAGGCTTTGGTGAATTTTGCCAGTTTAGAGCATTGCTTGACTCTTTAGAACATTGCCTGACTGAGGAACACGAACTTGAATGAATCTGGACACACAAATTAAAATAAGATGCCAATTTTTTTACTTTTTTTTTTCCCTCTCAGTGACTGGAAATGCTGACGGCATTCCAGCATGTCAGTAGATTTCAGTGTGCATTATCAAACACACGTATTTAGGTTTTTTAATTCAGACAGCAATGTTTCATTTTCTGCTTGAGGACAGAGCTTCAGTTTTCAAGCTGCTGTTCATCGGTTTACTGTGACAGGTAGGGTGCTGCGGCTCCCATGTAAACTTGTGAGCTTTGCACTTGGCATCCAAGTTTGCATTGCCTGTAGAGTTATTAGGCCAAGCAATAGCTACACAGGTAGTTATCCAGTCTGGCAGCCCAAGGAGACAACATGGACTATCCTGATGGACCCAGGAGTCACCACACCCCTCTCTCAACAGCCTGACTTCCTTGTGGTGGGCCCACGTGATCTTTCTTGCACCAAGCCCAGTTCTATGCCCACCCCCACACTGCCTTCTGCCAGCCTCAAGGTGTGACCAAGGCAGCGTTGCAAAACAGATTGAGACATGCAGAGACTGGCTTTCATATTCTTACTCTCTCTCTCCCTCTCTCAGTATAGGAACTAGGTCCTAGGTCCTGACCCTTAGGTCCTTAACCCTTTCCATCACAGGATTGTTGTGGTGAGACCTCGCTGAAAAAGTACAAGATAGAAGCATGTCATGAACGAAGAGTGGGATGATGGGGGACCTGCTGCTGTGCCTTGCTCCTTGGACATCTTTTTATTTCCCTATTTTCATGTGAGTCCATTAGCTGGAACTTTTGTGTGTGACCCTGTGAAGAAGCAATGGAGGCTATAGACTGTAACATTCTCTCTGCAACTACCTGAAAGGCAGCTGCAGTGAGACGGGTGTTGGCCTCTTCTCCCTAGTGAATAGTGACAGGACAAGAGGGAACGGGTTCAAGTTGCACCAGGGGAAGTTTAGATTGGGTATTAGGAAAAACTTCTTCACCAAAAGGGTGGTGAATGTGTTGTCAAGGAGGTGGTGGAGTCACCATCCCTGGACGTGTTTAAAAATGGCTAGATGTGGAGATGGTTTAGTGTTAGGGTGGTGTAGGGCTGAAGGTTAGAGTTGATGATGTTAAGGTCCTTTCCAACCTTGATGTTTCTGTGATTCTATGATTCTATCTTAGATAACACTTTTTAAAGTATATTTTTCAGTACCCCAAGGTGGTAAAATTCATCTTTGCTTACAGAGCTAAGAAGGCTTGAGCCAGGCATGCCAACTGATAAAATCCAGTTTCTGGCAAGCAAGTACAGCGGGATAGCTAATATTTATATTTCTCTTCAAGCTTTTCAGTTTGCTCCTGCAGACCATAGGAGAAAAATCCTTATAATAATCTTATTGATTTGCACTTCCAAATCCTGTTCTCAGTAGTAATTTAGGAACAAAACATTAACTGTCAAGGAGACTTATGATTAAAAATGTCTGCCTCCTTTGAAAATGGGTTTTAGCTTCTAATTCTGGTACTTTTTGAAAATCTAAACTAGGCAGTACAAGACACTTTTGGAGAAAGATCATATTTTAAAGCCTGCAAGACAAATGCATTGATAAATATGTACAGCAAATATCAAAAAACATTTACTTACTCTTACAGTTGTCTTTGTAAATACTTTAATTTCTCTGATAAAGAACATAAAGTAAATGTTCATCAAGTAAATAATAAGCAATACTTAGGACCCTTAAATGTTAACAGGGAAAAATATCATCTGCAGAAAAATTTTATCAGCAGTGATTTCGGAGCACTCTTTCTGCTGTATGTATGTCTTTGGTACAGTTATCAAAATAATGCCCATCCAGGGTCTATGGAAATAACAACTAACCACTTGCTGCAGAAAGGATTTTCTTAAGTAAAAAACAGTCTTGTCTTTCTTCGTTTCTTTTAGTTCAAAGACTAGATAAATATGGAGAAGGGATATGTCTCTTCATCTTTTCTGCATACTTTTCAAGAGTTTCCACAACTATTTAAGATTTCACTGAAAAAAAATGACATTACAAACTGGCATGACAAACCAAACTCTCTGGTTTTTGTAACAAATTCAGAAAAAAAAGAATCACAAAGTAAAATCCTTCTTTGTCCTGCATAACCTATAGTGTGTGCACTGGCGTGTCTGTTATCAGTACAGTGCACTATGTGACTGCAAACAGTAATACAATCAGGTTTCCATTTGTATTAATGTGACTAAGCTCTGTGTTTGATCATGTTAAAAGATACGCACTTTCTAAATGTAATTCCCATATATTAATACATTACCTACAAAAGGCCATTGTTCACATAGTGTGACTTGCATGAGGACTCTGAATGAAAATTTATCAGTGAGATTGGTAAATATTCTCATTTAATTTTAGATTAGAATAATTGTTTTAAAAAATAGGATTCACATGAAATCGGTAAGTAACCATCAGCAACGGATTTACTATCTGCACCACAAGACAAAAGTCGTCATTATTTATGAAGCCAAATCCCAGAATCCTGTTCAGGAATATATCCATTATGATCAAGTGAAAACTGAACTTTGCATTCCTGCTATGGAGGAATTGCCTTCTTTATGCACAGTGGACTTTGCCAAAATAAAATCCAGATCTCAGCTCTGTGACCCATCGTGATCTCTATATTACAATTACAGCTGTGCAGGTAATTGATTTTTCGGCAGCTGACATTCATAAATCTGAAAGTGACCAACAGCTTTTTTTTCCTGCTAAAGCACTAGCTAGAACATTTTCAAAATGAAGAAAGCCTTGTTCAGTTTATTCCTGTGTTGGGAGGGACTTGAACTGTCATTTCCCAAAGAGATCCCTTTTGCATTTGTTGTTAATTGAACATGAACTGGAACAAAGACTTAGATGCAAGTACTCACGTACTCACCTGTCCTATTCTTTGTTAACATAATCTTGTGCTTTTCCTCATTGGACAACTTTTTATAAGGTACTGGCACTGGCTTCAAACTCCTTCAAAGAAAGGAAGGAGTTTAAACTAAGCCTAAGCACATCCTAAATAATTGCGATCCCCACTGTGGTATGAAGTAGAAGGGGATTATATGCATATACTTATTGCCATCTAGCTCTCCTGAGAACTCAGGAAATTGCATTCTTTGGGATACTTCCTTATGATTTCTTTTCATACAGCACAGATGCTAAATTAATAGTGATTGGAGCCCTGTTAGTAAATTGGAGCTCTGTTCCCATTTACTTCAAAAATGTATCTGAATGGCATTTTATATTAATGTCACTTGACAGAGAATGAAAAGATACTGATCTGATTGCTTATTAATACCCCGTAAACCTACATTTACAGGTAGAGATTATCCTGCCTGCTGAGACAGAGTTAAAGGTTTTAAGAGGTAAAACTGGGAGAACAGAGAAAGCCATGGGAGATGGAAAAGATACAGTATTACACTATGGAGTACTGAGGAGTAGAATTGGGAAATTTCAGTCTGCCAGACTAGACCTAGTTTTGGAGGAGATAATGAAGCCTTTAAAAGGGCAGGGTTTATTGGGAATGAAGATGAATAAGTTGTTACCAGCAGCTGGATAGGAGTCTGACAAAGAAAGGGATGCATACACTGAAGGAAGCAGATTGCGTGTACTGGGCTGACTGGAATATGTTAAAGTTTCAGGGAAAATTTGCTTTGAGGCAGGAAGGAAATATCCAGAAAAGGTTATTTTATTTTTAACTCTGCTCTGCATGTGTGCACCTTTGAAAAAGGGAGTGCTTTGTTCTTGAAAAAGGCATTCTGAAAAAGCTTCAGTCAGCTCAGTAGTCACTAGTCCCTGAAGGAAGAAGGGTTCACAGATGCCAGATGCACTTGTCATGCTACCAGAGTGGAGAAATGGGAATGTCTGGCCAGTGATCCATTTCAAGTTTCATCTTTTGCGAGAGTGGCCTGGTCACTGACTACATGGATGAAAGAGGGAAACAGTCCAGAGGGAAGATCTCCCAAACACAATGGTGTTCTGTGTTGTTCTGTGGCCATTTTTAGCCTGTAACAAAGATAGCTGAAGAAATGTCTGTCCCCAGGCATTTGTTCTACAGCTTCTTGGTCTATCAATTTTGCAAACATTACTTTTACTGAGGGTGTACTGTAGCCTGGAGGACCAAAACTATCAGGCTGAAAAGAAATCATAGAATCACAGAATGTTTGGGGTTGGAAGGGGCCTCTAGAGATCATCTAGTCCAACCTCCCTGCCAGAGCAGGATCCCCTAGGGCAGCCACACAGGAACGCGTCCAGGAGGGTTTTGAAAGTCTCCAGAGAAGGAGACTCCACAACCTCTCTGGGCAGCCTGTGCCAGTGATCCGTCATCCTCATAGTAAAGAAATTTCTCCTCATGTTGAGGTGGAACTTCCTGTGTTCTAACTTAAACCCGTTATTCCTTGTTCTATTACTGGGCATCACTGAGAAAAGGTTGTCACCTTCCCCTTGACACCCACCCCTCAGATATTTGTATACACTAATAAGGTCCCCTCTCAGCCGTCTCCTTTCAAGGCTAAACAGCTCCAGTTCTCTCAGTCTCTCTTCATAGGAGAGATGTTCAAGCCTCTTAATCATCCTCACAGCTCTCCATTGGACTCTCTCCAGTAGGTCCCTGTGTTTCTTGAATTGGGGAGCCCAAAACCGGACACAGCATTCCAGGTGTGGTCTCACCAGGGCAGAGTAGAAGAGGAGGAGAACTTCCCTAGACCTGCTGGACACACTTTTCTTAATGCAGCCCAGGATCCCATTGGCCCTCTTGGCCACAAGGGCACGTTGCTGTCCCATGGACAACTCACTGTTCACTAGGACTCCAAGGTGTTTCTCCATGGGACTGCTTTCCAGCAGGACATCTCCTAATCTGTACTGGTGCCTGGTGTTATTCCCCCCCATAATCAACCAACCTGGACTGGGAGCTTCTCTAAATCTTGACTGGTGGTCTCCTGACCACCACGTCAGCATGGCCATTCGGACATACTTTGGAGTTATAAAGAGGGAGACAGACTGTCATGTTAAGCTTGCAGGGAACAGCTACAGATGGGGAATGGAATGGGCAGACCCCGTCACACCCAGTGCGGTTTAGGCACCCCTGTGATGCTCACGCTGCTTGCAGCGTGCACTGGGGCTGACCACATATTGCAAATAGTTGCATGTGTTTCTCAATTACAGTATATGGTGGTTGATGCTTTGTCATAGGTTTGCGAAGATATAGTTAAATGAGCATGGAATCTATGTGGGCACAGGTTTGACTTGTTAAGAGAATGCACGGGTTTTTCTGGAAGCATATAATACTCCTGATTTTTTGTTTGCGTACTGCAAATCAGCATTCATTTACAGAAGAGCTCAGAATAAGAGAGCTGATTAGCTTGGAGGCAATTAAAATCTTATTCTTACCCAAGGGTAGGGGAATAACCTGGGCTGTACCTTTTATATTATATGAAATACCACATAAAACCACTGAAGCAATATTATGGGGTGCCAGCACATTACTGAAAAACTCCTGACATGTTTTAGAGAGAGTGTTGTGGTGCAATTTTCCACAAGATACTGATTAATATGCTATTGAGTCTATAAATAAGGTGCCAACCAATGACAGCTGTGACAGTGTTTCTGCACTTTGCTAGGATGGGACTGAAATCAGTAACTCAGTTCACATAGGCCAGTTACTCACTATCTTACAATAATGAATGGTGAAAGGCAGGATATGAGTTGCTATTTAGAGAGGAACTGTTCAGAAAAAAAAAGACGAGATGAGAATTTCCTCATACAAGTTTAGCCATGTTGCAAACATACTCAGACAGAAAAATGAGAGAAGTGTCTAAGTGCAAAACAAACAATAAATCCAAAGACAGCAAAAAGCAGTGGCTGACAGTCCAAGGCCACACATCTCATTTTACCATGTGTACAGAAAAAAAAAACAAACAATCCTGTGATCTTTGGTTTAAGCTTCAAGTAGTTAGTCCTGTAGGCCCTATGCCGTTTCTTATTCAAGTCCTTTTTTTGATACAGTCTCAGTTGATTTACAGTTGAGCACATGAATAACAGCATAACCCTCTTTTTATTGTGTTCTGGACTGGATTCTAATTTTGAATTATTTTTATGGACTTCTTAGAGGCTTGTACTGTGGAAATAGTGACGCTGTAGCAGAAATGTTGGTGCAATGGGAAGAAACATTTAATGAATGAGGTCGCTGGGATGCTCTGCTGTGGGAATAACTCGAACACATGAGTTTGAGTAGGCAGCTCTCTATGTGCAGTTTGTAATTTCTAAACTCTGTTTTTCCTAGGAGATTTATGAAAGTCCATGCAGTCTTTTTTTTTTGTCTCTGTTAAAAGTAATGAAATTGGGTAGCTTCCTTGAAATTACAGCATATATTAGGATATCTAAAGCCAATGGAGACTATAAGCAAAACAAATCTCACACAAATTATTGATATAGACTATTGAAATAATAATATCCTCGGTATCCCAGACAGTGTTTTGAAACTACTAGTATGAGTTAAGTTTTTTATGCCAGTTGTGTATCCTAACCAACACTGGTTTATGAAAAGATTTATTCATATTTCAACAGTATATATCAATAATTTGTGTGAGGTTTATTTTGCTTAAAGTTTTGCCCTGAGCCTTCTCTTCTCCAGACTGATCATCCCGAGCTCTCTTAGCATCTCCTCATATGACAGATGCTGCAGTCCCTTAATTACCTCCATGGCCCTTGGCTGGCCTTGATCCAGCACGTCTATGCCAGTCTTGTACTGGGGAGCCAGCACCAGACCCAGCACTCCAGATATGTCTCACCAGGGTTGGACAGAGGGGAAGGATCACCCCTCTCCATCTGCTGCTATAGCTCCTCTTGCCATAAAGGCCTTCTTTGGTTTCTTGTTACTTAAAAAAACCCCACTCTTTCTGTTGACAGGTCTTTAAGAAAAATTACATTTTATGCAACTATCAGGAACAATAACTTGTAAAGTGTAATGGAATGTAGTCACAGCATACTAATTTAGGAATTTTCCTACTGAGGGTATTGACACTGATTAATTTTGGGCACTTGTGTGCCTGTGTTTGCAGGTTAGTCTGCATTACATAGCAGCTAATACCAATCACTTGCAAGATACCAAATGCTGGTAGGATATCACATGGTTCGTAATATCTTTTCTCCTTACAGGTCAGTCTTGAAACTTTAAATTCTACCTTTTTATTATCTTATTTAGTTTTGCTGGACAATTTTATTAATAGGATTATGTGTCAACTCCTTTAATTTTGCTGGTTTATTAATCTCTGGAGTGTCCCATGGCAAATTGTTCCACAGACTGGCCACAATTTTTTGTTTTGCCTACTCAGTGGACCAGTTCTTCTGTATTCAAATTTCAATTTGCTGTCTTGTAGAGTATATGGATGTCATTTCAGTCTTATCCTGAGAAAAGAAGTAAGAAAAATAACAATTATCTGCCTTTATTCTATTAATTATTTACACCTTTATTATTTCTTACACCCCTTGTGATTTAAATACTTTAACAGGAAAAATTCTATTTTTTTCTTGTACGAATCATTCTTATTGCAATAAGAATTTTTCCTTTTTTTTTGCAAATGATGTCAGCAGAAATATTTTATGGCTTTTATGCTTAATGTATATCAAAGTATATAATCTCTCATGTTTGATGATTGATTGATTGACTGTTGTTCTGCTGTAAACATACACACAGGTATCTCTTTACATTCCATCTCACCAGTGAAATTGGGGGCAATTTTCCTGTTGTTAAAGAAATACTAAACCTGTTTGCCTGCGCTTTTTATCTCTTACCTTTCCTAAGCAAAAATCCCATTCTGCTCTTTGTGATTTCCTTGTTGTTTACTAGAGGGGCATCAATTAAAAAGATCAGGCATTACAAAAAGTCATTATTGCTTAAAGACTTTAAAATTCATGCTCTTGTGACTCCCTTGTTGCCTATTTTCATATAACCTCTTCCAAATTTGCTAAGATGATACGAAGTAAGATAAATTAGATCATTTGTAGTCTAGTCTTTACTGCCAAATTCAGATCAGCAGTCTGTGTGCTTCACTGTGCAGAGCATGGCATTGTATGCTGAGTTCTCTTGGAGGATGAATTCTCAGATTTACTTTCAGTCCAGACAGTTATTTTCTTTCCCCAGCATAGGTCGTAAACATTGGTTTCCTCATTTTCTTTCCAGAATTGTCAACACTCAGCTCTCATGCGCTAGATCTGTTCAATGTTTTCTATGCCTCAGAAAATTCACCACAAGCCAGGTGTAGTTCACTGGCCATGTAAGTGGAGTCAGTGAGGAAGGTGAAGGAGGTAGTCACATTGTGCTGGAGCTAGTCTAGTTTACAAAATTGCTAGCACAGCAACAGTACTGAAGTAGTACTATGTGGCTGTATTTATACAAATAATGAGAAAAAAATCTTTTTAAATTACTTTTTTTTTTTTTCTTTCCCCCAGTCTTTGGAGTGTGTTTAGGGCATGATTCAAGCTTGTCTTCAAACACAGACTGTGAACCTGCTCTCCACTTCAGTTAGGGCTGAAGCATTGAAAAAATCACCAAAAGTGATTCACAACTGTGTTGTTCTGTACAGCCCAGAGTCGTAAAATGCCACCCTATGTGGTGTAAATTCTCAGAATTACCTTTTCTGGGAATAGGAGTATGTAGCTGTCATTTGTTTATTGCCACAAATTCAGTGGAAGATGGACCTCAGAGAAGTCACCTGAAAAAAAAAAACCTCCAAAAGGTAGGCATGACTGATCTTACAGCTAACTTCATCTGAGAAGGCAGTGCAAAATTTCTGCCTTTGGAAATCAGCAAGTAGGACATACCCAAGAAATAGGTAAACCTCATTCTTTCATTCAGCCTAAATCTTCTGGAACATCAGTCTCTGATACACTATGAGAATGCTCTGACTTCAATATCAGGGGAGCATTTTGGGCAAGAAGACTTAAAAGCACCCCTTTGAATGTGGGCAACTACATAGCCAGGCACGCGAGTGGCCTATGGGCAGCTTGTAAACAAAACCCAACCAACTTAAAAAACAAAGCTGTAAAACAACACAAGACCACAAAATCAAAACAAAACAAAAAGAAACCCAAAACGTCAGGCAGACCTTTATTATCCTTGTGCCTAGGGCACCTAGCTGAAGCTAGAAAATGGCTCAGGGGTTCATGTGTTACACTTCCATTAGATCATGGCTAGATAAATTGAAACAAGGAGAAAACCCCAAAATCTCCCTGTCTAGTGGAGTGCCCTGAGTTAACGATTGCCTTTTCATGTCTGTCAGGCCTTTTAAAGCAATCCCGACCACACAGAAGTCCAGCTGAGTGACTACATCTCTGGAAGAAACTACATTTCTTTGTGTTGACTTGAATTTAGAGTCTGAGGACCTCAACCATTTCCTTGGAAGTGAGACCTTTGTGCAGAAGCTTTGTACTCCTGCTGAGATTCTCTTCCTTGAAGATGGTGGCTGAGACTGAATCTTGACCAAGGACCAAAACTTTGGCTTGTGCTGGACTGACAGACACAGTTTCTCATCACCTCTTCTTTCTCCCATCCCTTTACTTTTTCCTGTAGTTGTTGTAGACTGAGCAGTGTGTGACAGCACTGTCTCTCTCTTTACCTGTCCCCATCCTTTACTTTCTGTGGCTGACACCTCACGGCAGGCAAAAGAGCTGGTGGGCTAGAGGATGCTCTGAGGGCTGATGGGAAGGAGAGATGGAACTGTGCTACCAGCAGCACCAGAGGACCATCCAGTGAGACTCTGAAAATACAGAATTGTATCAAATTACCTAGATTGTGATAGTTCCTGCATTGTGCTGGCTGCAACATTCAGAGAACTTCACTGAGATCGTTTCTTCTGTGAAATGAATGTGGTCCTCCTCCAGCATGTAAGATACTACCACAGACTCATCAGCTCCAATTTGATGTATATTGTGCTGTGCCAAACAGACCTCACCAGTGACATGGTGGCTGATAGGGAAAGCATAAAGGAAAAATTGTAAGATAGGTTCATCTGTGCTATTCAGAAATAAAAATGTTCTTTTGCAGTAGCTGCTAGTGGGGAATGTGATCTGTGCAGTTCTGCTTTGGCAGCAACATCAGAACGGAGACAGCATTGGAAGAATTTATCTTTACAATGTCTGTTCACAGCACGTCAAACTGATGCAAAAAGACAAAATGGGATGACTGGCTGACAAGAATTCATGCTTCTGAGGAGATCATCCACCCCAGACTTTGAAACCAAACTTAATGGCCAAAATGCCTAAAAGCTGGACATTTGTGGAGGAGGCAAAAGAAAAGCACAAAAATATCCTTTGAATGCTTTCTGGAGCTAAATTGGAAGAAGAATAAATCAGACATCTCTGAGAAAAAAATGAAATGCACATGTTGCATTTCTCAGAGAAGATGAAAGTGAGGCATTGCCATGTACCAGTGGAGCTCGGCAATCCCCACAGCAGATGTGAGCTTCTATGATCTGCGAAGATGCACTGTAGCAGTGCAGAGCAGGATAGAAATCTCTAGTAAACAGGCATCCTCCACTCTTTTTGTGTGTGTGTTAGAAGACCTGGTGATACAGCTTTCTCCCTTGTAATTTAAAAAAAAAAAAAGCAAAACCAAACAACAACAACAACAAAACCATATAACTATTACAAGGGAAAAAAGCAGAAGCCGGTTGCAAGAATCAGAATTGAACTGGGATTATGTCTGCACCTGCAGGTCTGGAAACGATGTCAGCTCATCCATTCATTCAAGCAGAGTTATGGATCTCACAGGGTGTAAAATGTAGTGTGTATCTCCAGGAGGAGATCTAGCTACAAGACCAATTATTTTTGACCTCAGGGTAAAAACAAACTGAACACCAATTTGGACTGACTGGGAAACAGGGTCCCACTTCCCCAGTGTGGTTAAGTGGATGGTACTTTGGTATTAAATTTTTATATTGTTAATTGACCATGAGTTCCTTCACGTTAAAGGACGCTCTCAGGATACAAAATGTAATAAATGGACCAAGCAGGACCACAGAGAAAGCTGGGCAACTGTTGGAAGGATTGGGGTAGTACAAGTTCCTGGATGTTTTTTTGGCAGTCCTGTGAAATGCCACAGGGCAAATAGTGAGATAAATTTAAGTTAGGAAGTGTGTTCATCCTCCTGCTCTGTGGAAGGGTCCACCACACCTAGTTTACCTTGCGCTGATGTTTGTCTAACCTTTCCCTTGATAATCTTTGATAACGGGTGTCATGCCTGGGGGATGAAAAAGTAGCTGTTGCCTACCCCTTGTCTAATATTTTTCATCTCCAAAGGTGACAATTTGCAGCACAAGCATTCTGTGCTGGCTCCCTGCAATGTGTATTCACCAGCCTCTGAACCTCTTCAGGACTCAGATCTCTGCAAACTGCCTTAGACTGCTCCATCATCTCCACAGAGGCAGTGCAACCCGTTTCATCATGTCCACTCCGGTTCGTCCCATGACACTCAGCTCATCCCATGAAACTAGGCTGTCAAATTATAAGTGTAATTATCAAAGCTTCATGTGGCAAAGGAATAGATACTAAGGTCAAAAGAAAAAAAATAAACACAAGTGAAGTAAAATTCAGCTTAACAATGGGATACATCCCTTGTTGCACCACTGGCCTGGGATGCAGACAGCCTCCTGTTTCCCCTCTTTTTAGCAGTAGACCACTGTGTTTCAGGATCAGCTGCTTCTCTGCTCAGGAGAGTCATACCCGTCTTTAAAATCTCCTAGATTTACAGCATTCCATGCACAGTGCATTGCCAAAGTGTTTGTTGTACACATGTTCAGTTGTGTCAGTGCCCTGCAGCATGTTCTCGGGTTTTTGTTATTAAAAAGGTACTACAGGAACAGATATTCTCTCTTGACTTGTCTCTAAAGGCAAGCTGATCCCTTACCAGCCCTGGTGTAGGGCCACAGTGCTGCCAACCGAGTGGATTGCACCCTGCCTTTCCTTTAGTGAAGGAATCCTAGTGAATTTGGGCAATGACTGGCATTTCTCCCTTTGTATATGTATGTACAGGAAAGTACAAAGTATGTACATACATGACAAGTATATGTGTGTGTGAATATACATATAAAAATGCATGCATATACATATTATTTCCCCTCAATCTATTCTCTTTGACAGAGAGTCATTTAACAATTCCTCACAGATCTTATGTTTCCAAGTGTTGCCTCTGTTGTTTCGTCTGTCTGTTTTCCACTGACTATTCTGCTTTCTTTCCAACTTGCCACTAAATTTTGCTGCATGAAGCTGGAAATAGCAATCTAGCTGGAGTGCAGTCACAAAGGGTACAATGATTTGTATATGGTTACATAAAAGTGACTGTAAAACAATCCCAAAATACAAAAAAGGGCAAATTACAATAGTAATTTGTTGTCTCAAATTAGGATTGCTTGACAGTACACTACTGGATTAATCAAGCTCTCCACATTTTTATTGTTACATTAATCCTTTTAAGTAATCCCCTTTGTTATTCACTGAATAGAATCATGCTTATTTCATACTATGTCTCCCATTTACAGAGTAATTTAAGACTTTAATCCTTTTATTCTAAATGCTTGCAAGGCCTCATGGCCAGGTATCATCTGTACATTTTCCAAATGTAATCTCTTCTGTAGTCCAACCAGTTCAAAGTAAACCTGACATAGAACGGGACCCATGATTGATCTCTCAGATGCAAATTGTTCTTCCCATTTCATCAGGGAATTACTTTACAGATATTCACAGGGTGAGGCCTTTTTGAATGGCTATGTAGCTGGTGCATGGCAATTTCATTTAGACAAAATTACCTGGGATTTGGTTAAAAAAAACCCAACCAAACAAAAAAAAAAAAAAAAACCAAAAAAAAAATACCCCACCATCATCTGGATTAATGGCAGATGTTCTAGTAAAGTTGGAGAGTCTCAAAAGGTCTGGCTATGCTTTCTGATCCATGAGATCCCATCAGAGAAATGAGATAGGCCTGCCATAGTTTCTTTGTCACAGCTCTATATTGGCTGTCCGTCCCAGGCTCAGCCCTTAGGCTGGTGTCTGTCAAACTGCTCATGGTCCAAGAGGCTGTTTTAAGTGTCCTGGAGCTGGCCCGTGGTTGGCATCTGCTCCCAAACAGGCCACATTACTTTGCTGTCCTCTTCCCCATCGTCCAGCCTGCCAGGTGTCACATCAGACCTGCCTGCTCTGTGAATATGTCTAAGGAGGTAACAAGAGTCAGGGATGCTACTTTCAGTACCTGTAAGTTGCTGTGCAGTAATTTGTTCTTGTGTGTCACCATGTATAAAAATTAAACTAATTAATCTTGATCCCCCAGGGTCCCTTTGTTTAATGAGACAGGGGGTGTATTTACTTTCCTCTTGATCACTTGGACTTCCTTGTATCCACAAGTTCTTAAAGAGCATAAAGACTCTAAAACTCATAGTTCAGAATCTGCTTTGACTGACTTCTTCAGTCCCTTGGAGGCATTTCATTGAGGAGTACTGACAAGAATTCATCTAAATTATTCAAGCATTATTTCTTTATTCTATCCTCTCTTAGCCTATGTCTCTATCTCCTTGTAAAACTATTGCTCTAAGTAGCTGATCACACATAATAATTTTTATGAAGATGGATGCAAAGACGAGATTAAACATTTCAGACATCTCTGTATCATTAGTTATCGGCCTCCTCTGATTTGAATAATCAGCCTATTTTTTCCTTTGTCTTCCTCACACTTCTATTCTATTTGTAAAACTTTTTTTTCTAGTTTCTTTTTATATTCTTTAGTACTTTTACACCATTTTTGGAAATTACTTTATCTGTTTTTATCCCTGCATGGTTTGCTGCTTCCTTAATACTGGTGTGAACAAAAAAAGTAGTACGTGTTTGCCTGTAGTATTAGAACTAGGGTGTTACTTCTTATTACCATAGGCAAATGAGGGAATCCCAATCTAAAATCCTGTCTCTGCAAGATGTTGAGATGGAAGCCTCCAGCCTCAACCTTTTCTTGGGAAGAACTGAATGTCGTGATGAGTGTAATCTTTAATACTTAGAGAAAATTGTTTTGGATCACTTGGAATATTTTTATTTCCTACAGATATGACGTGCACTTTCCATGTTGTAGTAAAAAAACACACAACGAAACAACAAAGCTTCCTGAGTCATCTTGGAAAGTCAGCTATTAAATATCAAATGCAATCTTTATATTAGAATTTCCTTAGACTTGCTATGAGTTTATACATTACATTTCCAAAGCATACAAGTATAGCACAACTGAAGTGCAGCCAGCTCTGCAGTGAAGGGCAATATCCAGACAGGCTGTTGACAAGACAGAGAAAATGTTGGTAAAGGACAATGGGGTAATCCTTCTTTTCATGAGAAAAGTGTCACTCATTCTTTAATGTCCTTGCAGAGTAGGCAAGGCCTCATTTTTTACAGTCTTGTATTATCATAATGGCTCTATGTTTTACATTGAGTAGTCGCTAACAAGGCTACCCCTTGCCCTTTCTTTTTAATTACTTCCAGGTTAATGCATCACTTTCACACAGGTTCACTTGCTCAGGCCACACTTTTCCCTTCTGGCCTCTCTGTGCCTCAAACATTGACAGCATGAATATCAGTCTCAAAGCAAAAAATATCTCTGCCTATCAGACAACTCTGTAATTTACATTTAGATTTGTTTAATTTCTCAGACTCTGCAGGTTACAGATCTGGGAACATTTTGGCCTCCAAACCCTTTTTCAAATAGCTGAAGCTGCATTCTCATCCTCTTTTCAAACCATCAGACACCAGGTGCTGACCCAGCCCCATTAACCAATTACTCACACGTCACACAATTAATCTTTCATTGAGATTCGATCAAGTTCATTCCCATCTCCATATTATTCTTTACAATCCCACTGTGTAAGACTTGCACATTTTTGTCACTGCTCATTTTGCCCTGTTCTGTGCTTCTTCAGGCTGGGAAATGAAGTGACTGTAAATGTAATTTATAGAATCATTGGCTGTATGGAAACTCTTTTCAGGCTGACCTGAAACGACAAGGTTGTAATCGTTTCTTTGGAAACACTCTGGTTTGTCAAGTAGACAGGGTTTTTTCTTTAAATATCCAAAATAACAGATTTGTTTGAGCAGGATTAGGTGGTGTTCAGAGTTCTATTGCTGTCTTATCTTTTGTCTCTTTTGTTTCACACAAACCATTTTTCTTGCAGCCTTCTGCTCTTACTGAGTTTTGGAAAGAAAAAAAGAGAAAATTCTAGCAGGTAAATGTTAGGTACAGAAATTGAAATCTCCACCTTCACCTTCAGCTATTTTAACTGAATTCAGTAAAAGCCATTGCCATAGCTGGGGTGCAGGACCATGTACTGTCTCTTTTGACAGAAAGAGACCTCTCTGTTCCCATTTCCCTCCCAGTATTCACATGCCATGGACAGAACTCTGCATTAACATTACCTCTGCTCAGCACAGGGTGGTCAAATATAGAATCATAGAATCATAGAATCGTTCAGATTGGGAAGGATCTTTAAGGTCATTGAGTCCAACCATCAACTAGCAATGTCAGGTCTACCACTAAACCATGTCCCTAAGCACCACATCTCCACATCTCTTAAATACCTCCAGGGGTGGTGACTCAACCACTTTCCTGAGCAGCCTGTTCCAATGCTTAACAACACTTTCTGTGAAGAATGTTTTCCTAATATTCAAGCTAAAACATCCCTGGTGCATCATGAGGCCATTTCCTCTTATCCTATCACAGTCTTATTCCAGAATGGCCACACATCCCAGTGTTAGCACTGGCAGATCAGCTTAGGTGTCAGGGGATTACTCTGACTAACGTATCACAAAGGAGGATAAAAGACTTGTTTTCTCAGATGGACAAAAAATTAGAGGGTAAGAGGGATCTTAAGAGATTGCTTACTTAATCCATCACTCTGCCATAAGGCAAGTTCAACTCTAATTATGGAAATCCTGATAGATACTTGACTAAGCAGCGCAATGCTCAAAAGACGTGCAAGGTGGGGACTGCACATCCTCTGCCAACAAGAGGTGCCAGTGAGGAAGTTTTCTTGATTCTCTGGCTGAAGCACTGTCACTTCAGTTTGTCACTGACCATTGAAGGCATTGAGAACAGAGTATTCCTCTTCTCTTTGTGATCCTTTTCCCTACTTTATTTTGTATCACTCCTCTTTTTTTTTCTTTAAGTAAACATCTCCAAATCTTTCAATCTTTCCTTCTAGGTCACATTTACTAGATTTCTGATTATTCTCCTTTCTCTTCTCAAGATTTGTGTCTGGATTTATTATTGAAATGCAGTGCTGGAAAACTAGACACAGCTTTCCAGCAATGTTTTACTAGGAAGGACTAAGAAGACTTGGTTACTTTAAAGGTGAAGGCATGCAAGAAAGTTAGAGAGCTATCCTGAAAATGTCCCTTGATAGCTTTCCTTCTCCATTGAATATTTGACCAATAATTTTCTTACTCTTTGTGTTAAAGCAAGTATTCTTACAAACCAATTTCTTATTGTCTTGTTATGTTCCATGGTCCTTGTTAGTTGAATTTCAAGCTACATGGCTTATTTTCTTTTTTTTTTTCTGTGTGTCTCCACTGTTTTTCTTTTTATCCTTGGAAGCCTAACTTGTATTTATCTCCTTGTGAAATCTTTCTGGCTCTCAAATCCAACTTAGTCATACTTGTATCTGACACTCTTTTCCTCTCCTATCCCCATGGTTTGGTTTTGGTGGGATATATTTTTCAGGAAATGCTGTCTGTAACTCTTATTTTCTTTGGCTTAGATCCACAGATTACTTTACCATGCAAATCTCTGAATTCATTAAAGTGTCCCTTCTAGAATTCTAATATTCTGTTCTGTTATTCTTTTCTGCTGGTAAGGATTAGCCATCTAATTGTGTTATGCCAATTCAGTTATGGACTTGATTGTGTATCTAGCTTTCCATCGTCTCCTATCTACTTGTGTTAGAATACAGTAACTGAACTGCTCTGGGGACTGATGTAGCATCTTCCTCTATGGACCCTATGGGAGTATTCTGATCTGCTCTCATTTTTAGGGCAGTCTGTTTATAGAATCATAGAAGGATAGAATTATTTGTGTTGGAAGGGACCAGTAAAGGCCATCTAGTCCAACCCCCCCGCAATGAGCAGGGAACTTCTTCAACTAGATCAGGTTGTTCAGAGCTCCGTCCAACTTGACCTTGAAAATTTCCAGGGATGAGGCTTCTACCACTCTTTCTGGGCAACCTGTTCCACTGTTTCATCATCCTCAGCATGAAAAAATTCTTCCTTATATCTACTCTGAATCTATCCCTTTTTAGTTTAAAACTTTTACATCTTGTGCTATCACAACAAGCCACAGTAAAAAGTCTGTTCCCATCCTTCTTTTAAGCCCCCTTTAAGTACTGGAAAGCCAATGTCAGGTCTCCCCATGGCCTTCTCTTCTCCAGGCTGAACAACCCCAACTCTCACAGCCTGTCCTTGAGGTGCTCAATGCCTCTGATCATCTTTGTGGACCTCCTCTGGACATGTTCCAACAGGTCACTGTACTGAGGACCCTGGCGTTGGATGCAGTACTCCAGGTGGGCTTTCCCTCTTTTCACTATCTTCTATTAAATGCAAATGTATAAAGTTAACTTAATCCTTTCCCAATTGCTCATTAAAGAACATCTTTCTGGTAAGGAAGCCAGTACCCCAGAGTCACCCTCAAAAACCTCCTCTGTTTTTACCTGAATCATGATTCTCGTTTGAGGCAATTGGCACATGTAAGTTCTTCCGCCCATGCTCTAGTTCCTTGTAGACACTTTTAGTCTGCCATGGTCATTCCTGTCAGTATTATTAATACCATACAGGTGAGCAGCACAGGGCAGCAGTTGGTGCTGACTTTCGCTGGACGTTATGTCTGCTTGACAGATACATTCCTCTCTTGCCCTCAGGACAGAGGCAGCGATCACCACCACTGCATTTTTTGCTTCTTTCTGTAAATTATGATGAATTGCCGAGCCTTTGGAGTGTGCAGCTCTTCCTAAACTGCCAGCAATGTTGGCATTATACATACAACAAGAGAATTAGGGCCAGCACGTGGTGGCGGTAGCAGTCAGGTTCAAAATAAACAAAAGGAGGCACAGAGGTTTAAAAGGGCTGAGTTCCTTGCCAAGGGACACTGTGTACAAGACATATTTACTTGACTGGACAAACAGCAGAAAGAGAGAGCGGCTGGGTGCTAGACATGAATCATTTCTATAGCATAAGATTTCCCACAGTGGAGTATGTAGCCTGCTAGACACAGGTAAGTCCCTGCATTCCCCTTCAGGGATCAGACATGGTTTGTTGTTGCATTCGAGTATCCAGTTATCTGAACAGTTTTTCAGTTATCTCTGGAAAATCTCATGGGTTTTTGTGAGCTGCTGGCATAGAGGTTTCTCTGCCTTCAGTAATACAAAAATCTTTCCTTTGGAATGAAATCTCATCGCTTTTTGTTTTGATGCCATGTGTCTGCAGCAATCTTGGAGGATCGTGCTTTATACTTTTCCCACTACTTAAAAAAATAAAAAAGTGTACATACACTAGGTATTTTGCTGGGCTTTCAGAAACCCTCTGTGCAAAAGTGGCACTCTTCATCTTTTTGGAACGTGACACTCAACAATCCCTCTTTGCATTCCCTGAGATGGAGCAAATCTGCCCCAAAGCCAGAGGCTTTTGGTGTGCTGCTGCACCTATGGGCTATCAAGCATCTTGAAATACTGTGGCAGGGGATTACACAGTTCTGCCTGTCGATATAATTAGGTGAGGTAAAGGTGAAACTGGGAGGTCAGCGTTATGCGATGTCCTTGTTTTTCGAAGCTTAAGTAATTTATTCTGTTACACTCATTGTTTTCTGAGATAAACTCTCTAAAAAAACACAGATAGCAAGTCCTTTGCTATGTAACGCTTAAGCTGTATCTCCTTTTTATTTTTATAAACAACCTAGACTCATGTTATAAAACTGCAAGATGAAGTTCAAGGAGTTGTTCTTGTCATCAAAAGCCCGAGGTGAAAATACAGCCTTGCGTTGTACATTTTGTATATATCATTTTTAAGAGAGAATTTTCGTAGCTGGAGTATATGAGAAGGCAAACAGGTTTTACAGACGACTGCATGCAGGTGCAAAGCTGTGACATTTGCAGAAGTTGCTTATTAAAAATACAGTCCAGGTCGTGAATAGCTGTTGTACCAGACAAAGGCTGATTCAAGGCATGGAAACACAGAGAAGGAAGAGCAAAAGACAACACCACGTTGCCATGCTACAAAGATCATGTTGCTGTTTTCTTCGACCTGCAGTGCCAACTGCTTTGTTGATGGATTAAGTGAATTGTTGTTTTGTCAAAGACTTAACAAGTCAGTGTTGGTGGACGGGTCAAAGGTGGGCACTTAATTTCAAGGGCTAAACTGAGCAGAAAATCCATGAGAAAACAGACAACACCATAGAGCTAAGCTCCAGATTAAAATGTACACTCTATTGGATTGTGGTTAGGACTTCAGCCTTCGGGTTGTATATCCAGCGTATTGTCAACTGCAAGGCAGACAGAAGGGCCCTGGGCAAGAGAGTTGTCCGGGTAATTTTTTATAGGCTCTGGAAAGAAAAAAAAGTTGTGCTAATCCCATTGGAGGAGAGTATTTTCTGGCAAGAGGACTTGATTCACCTCTTCCTTTTGAGAACAGGAGAGATAGCTGCCATTTCAAGCCTGGCAAGAAAGAACAAAGCACGTGAAGTTCGTGACATGATGCTGACCAGGGCGCCCATCTTCCCTTTATGTTAGATTTAGGTAGCACACTGGTTTCTTTAATCATTTGCAAATGTTCAGATTCATCTGCCCACATCTGAGCTGGTCCCCTCCAGCTCTTTTTCCAGTCAAAGGAGGGAATAGGCATGGCTGCAGACTGGTTTCTCTCTTCTCGATGTACACAGTTGAGAGAGTTCAAATTGGCCTGTTCTATGTAGGAGGAAACCCAGGATGAGTGCTAAAGAAAAGCCGAGATGAATGATAATCTCTGTTGGGGATTTTTAGATCAGCAACATCTGAAGTTAGGTGATATGAAACCTGCACAAGAGATTGTGTATTGTTCCTGGCAAAAAAGAACTTTCCTTTCACTTTTGTTATTAGCAAGAGCAATTTATATAAAATGCATTTTGCTCTCCATTATAGCTGGATTGTGTGCAGAGACCCTGGACTTCAGTGGCAGTGCTCTCCTGCAGCCCTCAGTCTGATGTTGCTAACAATAAGCATTTTCTTTCGTGCATGACATCTCCCACGGAGCATAGCAAGGTGTCATATCACAGACTTCTGGGCCTCATTTTTATATAATTAACTGCTTTGCCACCTGAAATGTTGTAATTAAGCTTTCATGTGTAAAGCAGGAGCATATGCCACTGTCAAACGGATGTGAATGAGACAAGTCAGGCATTTCACGTTAATTTAACTTTACCATAATTAACTTTCTTCCACTTGTTCAGGGTGACCATTCACACAAACTGCTGATGGTGACTATTGCTTGCAAACAAGCTTGACAGGTTTCTCAGTAGAGTTATGTACTGTGCCGTGCACTAACAACTTGACATACATTAAACGTAGAAGTTGGTTCTGTCCAGCACGACAAACGTCAGTGATACAGAGAAATTTTCACTCAGAGATTTCTTACTCGTAGTCAGTAACCTGTGTCTGAGTTAGCATTGGATGGACAGAAGTTGTGTGCTACAAGGGGTCACGGCATGGGCTGAGGCATTGGCCCATGGTCACCCATACCATATAACTGTTAAACTGTCCCTGAAGCAGTTTGACCCATGCCAACACACCCATGCACACATTGTGTGGTGACAACAGGGAACAGGGAGACCATGTGTTCTGGGACGTGGCTTTCAAAACTGCTTTGTCCCTCAGCTGGTTCAGCCACTAACTGGAATGCTGCCTTTTAGACCACGTGTCTACTGCTGAGCAGACTTAATGGCTGTAGCTCATTTAAGGCAAATAAGAACTGTACACAAGACCCACCCTGAGTCTCCCTTGCCATCCTTTCTTTTCTTTCCTTGAGAAACGAGGCAACACACAACTGTTGTGTGAAATCTGATTGCAGGATCATTTATGCTCATTAAAATTTCCGGCAGGAACTTAATTCGCCTATTCAGCATTGTATTTATTGGACTGGCAACTAGAAAATAATAACTATACTTAAACACTGCACAGATTGGAGCTGGAAGCAATGAGACAATAAAGCCCCACAACACCAGCTGTATAGCTGCCTCCAGGTTAGAGCTGCACTTTGAGTCATCTCATTTAGGAGCTGTCTCCAGCAGTCACTGAAGTCAAAAGGAGTCTTTGATTTCTTTTCAGTAGGTGCTGGATCAAATTGCTATAGTCTCCTTTGAAAGTCTAAGAACAAGGGGGCAAAAGGCAAGTTAAGTGAGTTACGTTGTATGGATAAAGTAATATCACTTTAAGAAGAGACATTGCCTTTGGAGGAACATTAAATCTGCAGGAGGATAAGAGATCAGGGCACTGCAATTACCACCTAATAGTAAAATTTCATCAGCGAGCAAGGACAAAGCTGGATTTCTTGCGTAACACTTGATGTGCAGCATGGAGGATATTTATGAAAAACAAATCCATGGTTGGAAAATGGATGGCATTTAGAAGTAAAAACATAACAGTTAACAGTTAACAGTTAGCAGTTTGCACGCAAGGTGTTTGAAGTTAAAAAGATATTTTATGTTCATCTAAAACTTTGCAGTGATACGAGATGTATCTGCTGTACATATGGACAATTTTTATTTTGTACTGGTGACCTGTGCAACACGACAATCATTCGGCAAAAAAATGCCCAAAGTTCAGTCGGATGAATTGGTTAGTTAGAGCATTACCCATTCTTTTCTCAAGGCCAGTACACTGGGGTCAGGTTGTTCTGCCAGGAAAATGTCCTAAGAGGAATATTTTATTTTACCTCTGTCAGCACATTGAAGGGGATTTTACTCAAGGCGTCTTTGTATATTTTATTCATTAGGGCATGATCCTGAAAGGCTATAGCAACTCTCTGCTTGGAATGATTTTGTGCAGCCTGAGGATGATGAGTACTTGCGAGGACATGCAAGGGACCTCATAGGATTAGGTCCTTACTTTGGCCATCTGTGCTCATACATTGGACTTCTGTTCTAAGTTGGAAAATGGGACAGGTTAATTCTTTGAGACAAGGTGCTGAGACTGTGCTAATCCAAGCATCTTTGGTAAAAGGTGCAGGATGAGCACCGAATCTTCTTGGTTTTATCTAATTAGAAGCAATTCTAACTTTATTTTAATATAGATTTGTGTACTTAGTGTTAAAGATATTGGACAGGGAAAGCGAGAAATGATCCTGCACAGCCTTTCTCAGGAAGGGCTTAATTTGTTCTTGCCTGCTGATCTTGATGCTTTACCTAGGTGCCATTGAATTTTAACTGTTTATTAGTTTGTGGAAAGATTTACTGTCATGAAGTCCTCCTGAGAAAAATAAAACTTCCCATTCCTTTTTGGGGATTTGGAAATCAAGGAATAGAAAATTGTATTCTGGAGCTGAAGGTAATGGGAGCTTATTCTGTTTCTTGTGGACCAGAGCGGCCTACGCTCCTTGCAGAGGGGACAAGGCGAGAGGTGGCTGTTCTCCCCTGACACCTCTGTAGCCTGGGTTTGCAACTTTGAACCTGTTACACCTCAAGTTAAAAAAAAAGTATCCTACTACTATAGTTACTATTTCCCCAAATTGCCCACAATGTCAGTGGATTCAAGGACAGATGCAAAGGTAGGGCTCCAGCTATCTTGCCATGATGCTGCAGCATGAGATGGCGAGGTGCTGCCGACTCCGCAGGAGGATCATATTTTTTTCTGACTAAGCACTTTTAATGTAGTGCCCAGGCACCTTGGAGATAAATTTGCCATAATCAATTCCACTTTTAAAGGGGTGGAAATCTCTCATCCCATTTTTCACTTCAAGCCATTTTTTTTTGTGGTTCCCCTACCCCAGTGGATGTCTTCGAGGAGCAGTGCTGGTGGGTTGAACTCCAAGATTCATTACTGAAGAAGTTGTGTGCAGAATTGATGGGTCTTGCATTATGCTATCAAGGTGACTTGTTTGATTGGACTGCTTTGCTTTCCCATCCATTAGCAGAAACTACCTTTCATTAGTAAAAAATCCGATCAACAGACTGCATAATTGCCATTTCTGTCTTACTTAACGGAGAGAGTCTTGTTGCACTGCATGTTTTCAACTATGTGCAACAACTTTCACATTAAAATGCGACAAATTAAACTGAGCTTTTACAAAAGCTGTATTTTTTTACTAGCAGTTATAGACTGCAAAGTTCATATGGCTTGCTTTGGACTGAAAGTTTCAATTAGAGGTTGAACTATATAAAACAAAGAAGCCTAAATAATTGAGAATTAAATCTTCTGAACGTGCAGCTTGCACAGAGTCATTGGACTTGGTGAGTTGATGTAACAGCTGTCTTTAAGAGACATTAGGAGTTTGCTCACATTCTGTTGCCATTCTGATACCAGAACATTTTAGAAGACAACTTTATTTTAAAAAAAAAAAAAAAAATAATCAGTGTGTGGCTGTAGAACAGTGGATTTATTATTGAGATCCCATGAGTTGAGTCCACATTTTCTGTGTGCCACCCTCTGTAGCTACTAAGAGCAGCACTGGCCATCACGGCTGCAGAGAGGTATGACCATTATGTGGGCTCCTCTCTCTTCTGATGTTCTTCCTTTAGCTATCAACATGAGTAGGAGTGGGACTGATGCCTGGATTTAAGACCAAAATATTCCAGGTTTTATGGGGGCTCCTATTTATCTCTGTCAGGTTTTCCCTTCCCTTTATTCATCTGAGGGCTTTGAGAACTAACAGCCCAACAGCATTGCTATTCTGAGGATATCCTGATATATGTCTTCGAACAGACGCGACACCTGTGGCCATACCAACTTTGGATCGCCCACCATCATTTCCTTCATGACCTTTAAAGATGTCAGATGAGACTGGTGGTTTTTTTTTCCCCCTAGTTGCTTCATTCTGCGCTAGATGCAATTTCAGGTCCCAGAAGTGAAATCAGGCAGCACATTAATCAAGTCTGCTTCCCAGTCTCTGCACTTCTGTCTTTCCATAGTTTATTTTTCTGGCTAATATAACCGAGATTTAAAAGCAGGGGTATATTACCCTCTCTAAATACATACAGTTCTGGTATCAGCAGTGGAATAAGCTCATTTAGATGAAAGGAACTATTTTCATTCAGTGGAGTGAAATACCTTATCCGCCTCTGTTCGGATTATATTCAAGTGTTATGCCTCCTACGGTACATAGGACTGATGTTGCAGGCGAGTCATCTGCTCAGTGGTTTTTTGGTACGCTGCCGGAAAATATTTCCCTTAATAAGTCTTCAGTGTATGCTGTTGCATGGATCATGAAAAGAAAAAGCTGCATTACTGAAATAAAAAATTCGGAAGGGTTTAAAATGTACTCAGCTAACGTATGAAACTTAATGGCTATTTCTGTAACCAGGAGGGAGAGAAAAATTGTATCTGGACAACCTATTGTTTATTCTTCACTGGTGTCAGAGTGACCAGAATGCTTTATCAGCATGGTTTTACAGTGAGATGTATAGTCCTGATCTTAATACCATACACTTTAGGTAAAATTCATAATAGTGCAATACAGAAAGTGTATTTAGAAAGGAAGAAAATGTGCTTGCTTCATGTGCCAAAAAAATTTAAATCAAATTGATTAGTTGGTGGAACAGTTAATTTAATAGCAGATGGTAATATCAGAATTTCTTACATGTAAGAATGTTGGCATAAAATTAGATCGGAAACTGATAAAATCTGCATTTGTCCAATTTTTTTTTTATTTCATAAACTAGACAAACAGTTCCTCAAACTTTTAAGTGATTTTCTTGCTGCAGTTCAGTTGTGTGAAAATCTACACATCACATTAAAAAAAAAAAAAAAAGAAATGGTGTAGTAATGCTTTATTTTGTTCTAGAGAAAACAATGTTGTCATGTAATTGCTTTTTTCCTGAGCTCTTTCACTTGACCCTGCTTGCTTATTATAATGCTTTAGGTGCCATAGCCTAGGGATTATCGACCCCTGCTTGTTGCCCATTTGTTTTACAGCTACCAAGCATTGTAAGGCTTGGAAAAAGTAGTGTAAAAATTTTAATTTGGTCCTGTTCATTAGAACTGGATGTGAGAAAAATGTTCGCAGTAAATGTCTTCTTTTTCAGCTATTATTATGCAAGCCTAAAGGGCTGTATTACCTTAAGGTCCACAACCTTAACACATTTAGCTCTGGAAACTGGATGGGCCAGGCTGAGGATGGGTCGTATGAGGCAAAACCAAGAAAAAACGTTTGTTGGAGGAAAGTTGTTTATAACAGATAATTATTTATGAGATATTATGAGATAATTTTTTTTTTTCCCAACACGCAGTCTTCTCAGTCTCCTAAGCAGCAGCATTGCCACAATTCATGAAGAACGAAAAATAACTACAATTTTTTCAGGCATTATCACATCTTACAGCAGTCATCACCTCCTGATGCTGCTGTACTATTTTGTAATGAAGTTGTTGCCATCACTTTTTCTTCTGTGTTTACACAGACTCATACATCACCTATGGTCCATAAGCCAGGTGTCAAACTCGGCTGCATGCAGCTTGAAGAGAACAATCGCAAACATTCGTATTTTGATAATGTCAAAACATTAGACTCATATGAATTTAGACCACCGACATGAATAATATGGAATATATATATATGTTTGTGTATATATACATAAATAAAAAACGTATATAAAGCATATACACATAAAGCAAGAATCGATGTAGTAATCAAAATTCTTTTACCGAGTGAAATGAAAAGTCATCCAAAATGAATGAGAAGAATCAAAAAGATGTGTTAGCCCTTTACTGGTAAGAAAAGCCATGGGTGTTTGTCCCTTCTGTCTGCTGCTCACGCAGAGAAAGAGCAGTGGAATATACCTCGTAAGATTACTTCAAATGCTTTGAACAGTCATGTTTGAAGAAATCGGGAAGCTCTTTTTATAAGGATTTAATTTTCAGGTGTGAATTACAGAAAGAGAGGGTTTTGCACGGTATGCGAAACCTTCAATATCTAGCACGAGTGGTATATAGCTCAATCCTTCAATTCAAGGGATAGACTTGATACTTACTAAAAAATGGCTCACTGAAAATATCTAGCATGCACTGTTAAAGGTCTACACTAAGTATTTTTAGACTGAATTAGCTTTGAATTTTTAATTGAATAAATGAGTTAATTTTAAATTTAAGTGAAGCAATTTACACCATATAATTTAGAATTTAGAATTTATTTACTTTAATGAAAACATGAAAGCATAGAAAAAGAATACAGACGTAGTAATTTCCAAGTTATTTTTACTTGAACTCATCAGGCAATACAAGCATTTTTTTCCTATCAGAAATGTTCTGTGCATTTGTTTGCCTCTGAGGAAAATTAAAGAAAGATGAAATCCTACTGTGTACTTCAACTGGACTGTGTACTTGAACTCTGAATACATCAAATTATGATCATACAGAGAAATACTGAAGGGGAAAATTACATACTGTATTTACCTGGATTCTAAGAAGCTGTGTAGCCCTTTTTATTCTCCTAGTTATACAAAAGAAACTGTGAATTAACTTGATGGCTGCTTGAAAGGATTAATTCAGAAACAGTATCTCAGAAAGACTAAAAGCCCTGGAATACATTTCTAAAAGCTTCTTAAATTGTAAGAAAAGTAGCTTAAAATCTATAAACTGCAATGTAAATATTTATTTTAAAATCAGAAGATGCTAGGCTGCTAATAGCATTATGTTCATTGAAAATTTCAGCAGATATTCCGTAACTATTCTTTGCCCGATGAACTACACAATAGTGTCCTGAACTATCAGTTTTCTGCCATGGCCTATTGCCCACTAATTCAAAAGAACAAGTTTACTGTGTTCAGGAAAATGAATTTATACTTCCACCTTCACTTGGTGGGTCATCCTGCTAATATTTCAGAGACAGTTCTCTGCTCCTACTCCTTTTATTTTAGCATGTCCTCAGCAACTGAAAACATCCAGTGAATGGTGGTTTTTTGTGGTTTTTTTCCCCCTTCAACACATTTTCTTTGTATCTGAAACACCATTTTATTTAGTCGAGCTTATTGTACTTTGTAGATAGTAATTTTTACTGCACCCTGTAAACCAGGCTAGTAAGTCTTAACAGTGGACGTGCAGAAGACCTTGGCGGAACAATTCGCATCAGCTAAAGATTAATTAAGCCCCAATTCTACGGTTGCTCTATGCAATTTCAAGGTACCAATGGAGGCCTTGTGTGACAGTTTTGCCCGTTGTTTGCAAGGAGAGCTGCAGAAATGACTATCTGAGAAGCTTTCCCTGTATCTTTCCCTGACTTCTATTTATATTTTTTCAGCTAAGGCGGGAAATGTAATTAGAATGCATAATGACAGCTACAACAGCCCAAGAAACACAAGACTGATTCCTATGATGGCTGAGAAACCCTCTGTGCAATATGTATAAACAGGCTCAGTTTCTGAGTTCTAATTATCTTTATTAATGTTTAGTGGAGGAAGTACGAAGGCAACTTAAACAAGGATATAAAAAGCACTGGAGCATTGAAACACTGGTTTCATGTAACTGACTCTGATCAAAAGACATAGTTTTCAGCACTTTGTAAGGAAAAATAGAGTAATTTAGAAGAAAGATATTAGATACCTAATGCACTCTTATAATAAGGAAGCTTTAAATAATAGAGCAAAGATATGAACAGCAGCTTCCTACTTGGTAGCATAGGGTAGCGTATCTTTACGATGTGCAATTAATAAATATGATAGCGAACATGTCGCAATGTACAATGACAGGGCGTTAAAAGAGATGCAATTTTGTGCAAGAGTCCCGTTGTGCCAGCAAATAAGACTTTACAGGCTACTGGAAAATGAGTTGGCGGAAAACCAATTGTAAAAACCTTTTCCATTACATGTTCCTTTTATAGAAACATATTAACTCGCATGTGAAAAAGTAAAATACTACACTGGTAAATAACTGTGAAGACATTTTCCCCCACTATGGATACAATTGCAAACAGAAAAATCAGAGAAATTGTATATATTATTTTGATAAAATAATCATAACTAAGCTTAGCAGCAATGATATATTAAACACACATAAAGTATATTTTTTGCATAGATTTTTTGTTTATTGCCCACGGATTTCCATTTTGTAAATACATATATAATTCAGCAAACTTTGGTGCTCTTTGACGAACTCGAACTGCAATGTAGCTGATTTATGTGATACATATTTCCTACTACTACAATTGCAAAGTATGCTATAATAATACTTCTTAGGCGCTGAAATCTCTTAGGGTAGGAATTGCGGTAAAACCCCTAAGAATAGCTTTCTTGCCATTTTCTGACCCTTATTCCCAGGCATGATGATTTAACAATACTTAAAAGATATTCCTGTTTGGAGAGGCTCTCACTCTCCAAACATGATCAGCAGCTTGTCCACTAAAAGGATTGTGGCTTGGAACAATTTAGTATCTGTCTTCTTCCGATATTTTTCATATGCTCAGCAGGTAAAACCACCATCTTGCAGTCATGCAAAACTATAGCATTGTTTTGTAAGAGGCTCGCAGAGAGAAGTAGACCATTAATCCACAGAGAAGTTAGGAACTCAGAAGCATGTAATATCAGTAATAGAAAATTAGTGTATCTTTAAAGATGTAGGCTATTATAGCTTGGTTTTAAGCTTTGGTTTAATCCTTCATATAATTATTCTATAGTGCTCGCAGTCTTGCCAGGAGAGCTTCTACTTCTGGAATGGCTTCTCCCTTAGAAGGAGACGCGATACGATCTATTTTCTTCTCTCTGTTGCCTTCTCCATGACAGCCTTCCTTTCTCCCAAGAGCCTTGTTCCACGCCGTAGAACTTGTTCCCACATCATAAGTAACTTCGTTGCTGACTGGGCTTCTTGTCGAGTTTAAAGTGATACTGTGGTGCGAACGGGACTTCTCTAGTTGTCCTTTCTGGTTCTCTGCAGAAGACAAATCAAACAAATCTTGCTTCACTATTAAAAGACTCAATATTTTGTAACAGAAAAAGAGCTCTTGATCAGGCAAAAATTTACATGCAGATGATGCATTAGAAGGAGCAATGATTGCCAAGGAGGCAAGACAAAAAATACTATCACTTCAAAAGCAGTGGGCTTGGTCCCTTGGAAGTGATACAGACTCTACATAACTTCATTAGATTAACATCCGTATTTCCTACAAAATCACTGACAGAGCCTGCCAAGTATCCTCTTTTCTTTCTGGAGTCAAAGAGAAAACAGAGTACTCAGCACCTCTCAGTGTCTTCCAAAGTGTTATCTGGTTAATTACATTTCCTACATATTTTTTAATTGTTGAAATTTTAAAATGTATTTAAAAAATCTTTTTCGATTTAATGATCCATTGTGATATTTTTTCTTTCCTTTGAGACCTTTTAGGAGGCTAAGTAATTTTAAGAATTTGCATAACTTGCTACTTTTTGCTAAATGTTACTGGCACTGACTGTCAGAAGTTAATATCCAGGAGCTTTGCTGAACTGACATGCATTAATAGACAGATTTCTTTTTTTGTCCCCTCCTTACCCCCAGTCAAGAGACTGTTCTAAAAACCAGCATAGGAGTGGTCCCTCTCAAACTTTTTAAAAACAGGCATACTCAATATTCATGTAACCTTGAGGAAGGCTTGAAAATGGCTTCAACAAACTTGACATGACATTTAAAGTTTTTTGGTTATTCGCTGAAAGATGTTCCATCATCCCAATAGTAATGACTTTGGAGCACAGGCAGTCACTCATGACAGTGTGTTTTATGTGAGTGCTGAAAATTCCTACTGAAAACAGCTTGTACATTAAAAGGCAGCTGCTGAAGATATTTACTGCACTGTCATTCCCTGACCAGGGGCTCTCGGTGATGGATGAGGATTTTACACACTTTCTTGGACAATCTCAGCAAATTTTGTAAGTACGATCACCTTTTGGCAAGTGGAGGGAAATAAATACCTTCTTTCTATCATCTTCTAAACTAGATGAACAATTACTGATTAAAATTTGATACCAGCCAAATTTTGCACTTAGCTGAAAAATGTAATTTCTATTTTATACTACGGAAACTAATTTGACCCTGAAGATGCAGCAGCAAACATTTCAGTTTTCCTGAATCACAGAAGGCCACAGAAAGCCAAAAATTGGGTATGAACGCATCTGTATAATTGCATATTATAAACCCATCATATTTAATTAAAATATCCTTGATATGTGCACTCTTAAATATCCCATTCTACTTAAATGTTTATTTATATTGATTGTGAACACGTATTTGCAGGCTGATAAAAGCACGCTACTTGTATTAACATACACAATACTGGCTGC
Source organism: Trogon surrucura (assembly GCA_020746105.1). Taxonomy (NCBI): domain Eukaryota; kingdom Metazoa; phylum Chordata; class Aves; order Trogoniformes; family Trogonidae; genus Trogon; species Trogon surrucura. The sequence goes on from CM036617.1 coordinate 39,453,863, forward strand.
ACTATAGCCCTTTTTGTTTACATTCAGTCTAGGGGCAGAAGGACAAATACTTGGTGCTTTGAAAACTGATACTTTTTTTTAAAGCAGAAGAGAACATATTGTCATATAATCAGAGATTAAGTATAGGTGTTGGACTTCTAAAAAAGCAAAAATAAATTAGAGACCGAAAGTAAGCTTCTCAGATGTGCCAATGACTAAATTTTAGCTACTTTGAAGTTCAGCGGAGTCTTTACCCCAAAGTACTCAAGCAAGAGGATCAATTAGGTACAATGAACTAGATGGAAAAACAGAGGTGGTGAGCACTTATGAACTGAGGCCTCGAAGTAAAACCCAGGAATATATTCCCCTGTTTCTCATAGTGGACGAGGGGCAGAGTTAAGCTCTCTTAGAGTGAGATTTAGAACTGTAAATAGTCTAAGAAGGGAACTGCTGCACGTTAGCTATTAACAAGTAGTAGATGTTGGCCTCTAAACTCTTGTCCTGCTTTGAAAATCGGTGACTGACTTAGGCTTGCAGAAAGGTGAGTCCCATAACCTGCTGCCTACAGTCTGGAATCACTGGGTTGGGATAGTGACTGAGTAAAGCTCAGTACAGCTGTGTCCTTCTCCCCCACCCCTTAAAACGGCAGCAATCATCTATACAGGCACAGATTAATGAGTGAAGCATTCAGCTTGAAGGATCAGTGTCTCTCCCTTCAGTCTGGGGTGTCTTGCAACACTGGGAAACACAATTAGGAAAGTGTCTTAATCACTGGTCAGTTTATGTGAGTAGTCCTTCCTTCATCTGTTGTAACTCCTGTGAAGTGAAGATGCCATGATTCACTGGAAAAAAGTGTCATGTTCTTAATGCATTACACTTTATGCTAGTCATTAGTGGCATGTTCCTAAATAATGAGCACACTTTGGTCTCACTCATGCTACAAAAAATTCTGAGCAGCTAGTGTCAATTAAAAACAAAAAAAAAGAATAAAACTATTTGGACACATTTTATCTCAATTCAATTGTATCGTCTTGAAGTTGCTATTTCATCTGCTTCCTAAACCAGGTGGCATCTTTACTGTGTGCGTTCTGTCAGTCAAGGAGGAACATTCCCATACAACATTGCTGTGCCTAAGTGCATGTCCTGTATTAGCAGATGTGTGGGTTGGCAGTTCCCCGCTTAGTAAACTAGTTGTTGTGAATCTCATTCAGAAATGCTGAACTTCGCTAGGCCTGGCTCAGAAAACACACATACTTACTTACAGTCCTAGAGATTTAGATGAGACGTTAAGAAGAAGTTCTTTACTATGAGAGTGGTGAAATACTGGCTCAGGTTGCCCAGAGAGGCGGTGCCCCTGGAGATATTCAGGGTCAGGCTTGATGGGGCTCTGACCATTCTGATCTAGTTAAAGATGTCCCTGTCCATTGCAGGGGGGTTGGAGTAGATGACCTTTAATAGTCCCTTCAAGCCCAACACATTCTATGATTCTTTGATTTCACTTTGATAAATATTCTGAATATGTAATATTCTAAATATGTAATAGTTGAGGTATACATGCTGCTGGTGGCATTCTTATTAGAGTGAAAGATCACTTCTTCTTAAGTCAAAGTTTAAAATTAGGTATGAACAGAGTAAAAAGTCTCACTAATTCTTCAGAACTATTAATGCCTACCCTGCCAATTTTTACTTTAATCAAGCAGGTATTAATTGGTGTTAAGTCCAAACTCTTAAACACCCTGTACTGCTTCACTTCCACGCACCAGTGATTTGGTACCTCATCCATTCCGCTGTCATGACTTTGGATTGTTACCACAGTTCCCTCAAATCCCATGTTACTGTGGTAAAACCAATGAAGTGCATTTTTGACCTATAACTATCAAGGTGGGTGGTTTAAAAAAGCCAGTGCACCTTGCATATGAATTTAAAACCACAAGGCTGCAAAATGCTGAAGGTTAGCATGTGACTTCAATCACAACAGCAGAAGAGTTGAACTTCCTTAGTTCAATGTGATAAAGGCTATATAAAACATACCATTATTTACCTTCAAGAAAAGCCCCAAGTCAAGATTAACTGACAAAGTAAGCATAAGAATAAACAGCCATTAATATATTTCTATTAGAAATTAAAAGCTTTTGAATCATCAGAGTAATGAAGTTTTGGAATGCTCATATATAGAAGTGAGAGTAAAAAAAACATAACCAGATATAACCAGGTATTTGATCTGCTTCTGAAGACAATATTTGATACGTCTGCCTACAACAGCAAGGAGATGGCTCAGTGATGTTGGCCACCACTTTAATCATATGTTTTCTGAACAAGGGTACCCACAGAAAATCCACAAACCATACAGGTATTACGACTTTTTCTAAGCAACTTTGAACCATTACATTGTAGACACACATAAATTCCGTTTGTGCTTTTGGAAGTAAACTATATTTGAAACAAACTGCAAAGTCAAATAAATGTATTGACAGACTTAACACACCTTGGTTCAAATATACTTTTACACAATTGAATATAATAACGTTATAGAAGGTTAAAAGGAAACTACTCATGGAAAGGAACTTCTACATGAAGTCTTGTTAATAAGAAAGCTTACTTTTCTGGAGATGTATTATGTGTCCACCTGCTGTAGCAAGGTGTACCTTCCAGCAGTAGCAAGACAAAAAGAAATCAGACATTAAAAATCACTGGATAAAGACAGAACATTAATTTGTTGTATATGTTGGAGGTAGTTGAGATTAATTTCTAATGTTTAGTCACTTCTAGTAACCAAAAACTGTCATTCACCTGTATCATAACAATTACTATACAGATAGAATAGAAGCAAAAACTTATGAGCACTGGGGTGAGAAGATATTTACCCATAATACTTTTGTCTTTACTGCTACCAAATGCTTCCAGGCATGAGCTAGGCAGAGATCGCATTGTACACTACTAAAGTTTCAGTGCAGTGTTCAGATTTCATGACATTTAAATCTTTTTCTTTCCCTTACTCAATATCTATCTCTTGTGGGTCCTTCAGACCTAATAAAATTCAGTTTTCACAAATACGAATTTCCTGAACATTGCTGTTAATCAAAACCACTTTTAATTCATATTCATATAATCTAGAGTCAAATAGCTACTATAATCTAGATACAAGTTTTTTAAAATTACTTTGATTAACAGCAATGCTCAGGAAAGTCAGTCGACAGAAAATTGTGCTTAATAGCTTTCCATAGTTTAAACTGTGTCCTAGCACAGAATAACTTACAATGATATGCTTATCATCTATTAAAGGCTGCATACTTTATATTCAGAAAAAGGAAATTGTGCACTAGCATGTGAACAAAAAACATGAGTAGTATGAGACTCTCCTGCTGTTAACTTGGGGAAGCAAAATAGGATCAGTTGGAGGTTTTTAAATCCTGCATAATACTGTTATATATTACCTTTAATAGAGAACAAAAATGATTACAAGAGACTCACTAGAGATATGGATTTTTTTTCAAATGACTAATAAATATTTAAAATAAGAAAGGGCTTTGAAAAGCTTTATTTCATTGCATAGTTTCTCAATAAAAGTCTTGATATTAAGGACATATTTGGTTTTTATGTAAATACCTGTACATCAATTGAAAAATCAAGTTGCAAATACAATAAGAACTGCATTATGTGGTATTATATGCTTGTATTACAGTCATATATCTCAATGTAGGGCATGACAAAATCATAACATAAGAAAGAACAATTGCAGTTACAACCTCATTACATCTTTTACCAAGTTAACAGGGAAAAATGCTCAAAAACCCCAGTGGAATACCTCTGATCTCTCTGGCTTTTGCTCCACATGCTACATCATATTTCTGAAGCTATGTCTAGGCTGAGATTTTCTGAAGCCTACAAATACCGACCTTACACCAAAGCAAATTATTTTCACATAGCAAGTCATGACTTGCCTGTACTAGAAGATACTCTGAGGGCATGTCTCCATGCCGGATGGCTTTGGCTTGGGAAAAGTAACAAGCCCTAGCCATAATCCTCATCGCTGGCTCCCTAGTGTGGTGCCACAGTTTCATAGAATCATTGAGGCTGGACCTCTAAGATCATCAAGTCCAACTGTCAACTCAACACCTCCATGACCACTGAACTATGTCCCTAAGGGTCATGCCTACATATTTTTTGAACACCTCCAGGTATGGTGACCACTTTGCTGGGCAGCTTGTTCCAACGCTTCACCACTCTTTCACTAAAGAAATTCTTCCTAACATCCAATTTAAACTTCCCCTTGTGGAATTTGAGTCCATTTCCTCTCATCCCATCGCTCGTTACTTGGGAGAAGAGACCAATATGCACCTCGCTTCAACCTCTTTTCAGGTAGTTGCAGAGAGTGATAAGGTCTCCCCTCAGTCTCCTCTTCTCCAAGCAAAATAACCTCAATTCTCTCAGCTTGTCCTCATAAGACTTGCTCTCCAGACCCTTCACCAGCTTTGCTGCCTTTCTCTTCTCTTGACCTTCTCCAGCAACTGTGTCCGTCTTGGAGTGAGGGGCCCAAAATTGAACACAGTATTTGAGGTGTGGCCTCACCAGTGCCAAGTACAGGGGAGCAATCCCTTCTCCACTCCTGCTGGCGACGCCAGGTTAATGGAGACCGAATCATCACAACATCTTAGAGATAAGGTGACTCCATCCATTTTTTAGCATTCCCTATTTTAAATTTTCCAAGGGAAAACTACCAGTTCTGAACCAGATTCCAAACTCTTGGCTTTTTAGTATTGGAAATTACAATAAGAAAATCATAAATTCTTGTTTTCCTCTCAAGTATGAAATGAGGGTCTTGTCATCTGCACTGACCTCTCTATTTCTATTAAAGCAACTGGACAGTTGCAAGTCCTGAGTTTTTTCAGGCACTCATCTTTCTTCAATGTCATTTATACAGCCAAAGTTGGCCTTCTGAAATCCATTCCCAGACCTTGCCATTGGTGTTGGAACATACCTAATTATCTCTCTTAAAAGCCTGCCTTACCACCCAGAAGCAGAAACAGAATATGAAAGACTGCCATAGCTAGAAGGTCCATGTCTATTACATAACATTGCTCACAAAAAATGGGATAGTTCCTTGCGGGACAGTATAATGGAAAATACTTTAAATACTATTCATTGCCACTTTTTATTAGTTTCATATTTTTTCAGCGATTTCTGTGACTGACAAAAGTAGCATTGGAGAACACCCCTTGAAATGTTAAAGGGGTGGGTGTGTTGTTATGACTTACTTCAGTTACACCCTGCAGACCCAGCCCTGACACCTGAAGGGGCGGTAGATGTACTAAAATGATCTTTGCTTGACAAATAATCTCTTACACTTTAGTATTTTATGCTAAACGCTTGCAGTTTGACTAATCTAAAGCAGATAATGAGGAAAAGTGTTACTGATTTTTGGAACATTTTAAAAAAAGATAATTTTATGCATGTTTCATGCAATAGTTGCTGCTCTTCTTGCGTGTTGTGTTAAAAAGGTGTCAAACACAAGGAATAAAAATAATCTTTAAATTCAATTTAGATGAGACAAAGTTTTCAGAAACAGTGAATATAGGAGGTTTTGTTCCTTTCAAAAGCAAGAATAGAGTATGTCAGCACTAAGTGAGGCTAGTATAGAGGATTTATAGAAATTAATTTCAAAGAAAATCAATTACAAACTGTGAGCAAAGTTATATGTGATGAGAGTGTACTGGACCAGCTCCTTTTACTTGGCCCTACAGCAAAGCCTTTAAAAATTCTTTTAATACCTTACCTACCTACATCTTCTCAAAGACTACTTTAAGTTCCTGTTGATCACTCAATTCAATCTTTTTCCTATCTTTTCCAAAGGTACTTTGCACTTGCATTGAGTTAGGACCAATTTCTCTGTTTAATATATTCTCACCTCTACTTTGGCAACGACTTTTGTTAAAGAAAATGCAACTTTTAAGTTACTGGGATTTAAATGAAAGTCCTGAGTGCCTGTCAAGATGAAAAGAGAACAAAACTGTGGATCAGACTGCTGACAGAAATCACCCAAGGTTTTTATGCATGTGAAAGTAGAAACCTCTAAGGTGTCTGACGGCTAATTCAGACTTAGGAGTTTGGCATCCTCCCTATTTCATTCTGAATTACAGTGGATCTGCTGTGTCCTGTCACCCATCTTTCCCCAAACGAAATTAGGAAAATGCAAAAGAGAAACTTCCAAAATAAAACTCTGCTTTGTGGTCATTATATTTTAGAGCATAGGTTTGAATAATATAAAAAACTAAGTATCTAAGTCTTTTAGTTTCAAAATGGATAAATGATTTGGCATAACTTCAGTATGGATAAATAATAAATTAATCTTCTTATTTATGTTGGGATGAAGGGGGTAAAAAGACAAATACTGATCTACATGGATACCCAGTGGCAGTGGGTCTTCAGGCAGTGACCAGAAATGTTATGCAGCCCAGGTGTTTGCAGGATTTCTCCCAAGATGGAAATAGGATAAACACCAACTTTTTCTCTTCTTTAAATCAGGAAATGAACAGGAAATTACAATGATAAACCTGAAAGTTAACATATTTGGTCTATTTTAAATTCCTGAAATGCAGTTTATTACCTGCTTTTACTACTTTGTTCTCAAGTGTATTGCAGCTTTAGAGTTAATAGAGTCAAAAATGACTGTGTACGTTAGTCATCTGTGACAAGATACATAGATGTTCCTAGTCTAAAGCTATCCTCTGTTCAGCTGATGACAATTTGTGTAGAACTTACCTACTGAACTACCACTGACGCCTTTGAGCAGTAGGCACGTTTAGTCTCCAAACCTGTCCGCATAGCATCTACCTAAGGATGAATACCGCTTTCAAGGTACACTTTGATAAAGAATTTCAAGAATATGCACAAAGACTGCTGCCATCAAAGGAAAGCCACCAGCAGCTGCAATGGGTAATGACAAGTAATACGCTGATGAGAATAACCAAAATGGAAAAGAAATACACATTTTGTGTTTTCTTTCACCAACTGCTGTAGAAAAAAACCCCAGTGGGATGTCTCCTACCTCTAGAACATAAAAACCCCAACAAATCTAAACAACAAAGCAAGTCTTAAAAACTGATCTGGTATTTATGACATTCTACTCACCGTGGATTTAAATAACATTGTTATTTCTGTTAACTATTTACTATTTAGCATTAACATTAAAAAAAACCACCCACAACATATGTCCAGTAATTGCCTTGAGAGTTTAACACTAAATAATTTCTTATCCACTATTCTCGACGTTAAACGGTTACAAGCTTTTCCCTAACTATTCTAATAACTGCTACAAACCCATACAATTTGTATTTCCTACTTTTAGCCCAAACTTCCATTCCCAGATTTCAATTAGCAGTCAGGGTATTGGAAGGCTGCATTGCTAGAATTGTAACATCAGATCAAACTGATGGGAAAAATTGTCTTTCCTTTGTCATCTGTTACACTTCTCTCCTAAGGAAACAATTTGCTTCTAACGGAAAAGGGGATCTACAGAGTCCCAAAAATGTTTTTGGGAGCGGCATGAAGATGAAAGGCTAGAGCTGAAAGTGGTGGGTGTTAGCTTTAACAGCGGAGTAAAAACATAATTTTCTCACATTCCTGTAACAGGTAGTGGACCACTGTCCTGGGGCAGTTCTTGCCCACACAGGTCACAGTCACAGTCACAGCGGGCTGCAATCCAAAAGATTGCAGGAATAGCATATGGCTCTCAGGTTTCTCTCATTTTAAAATGTTTTTAAAACAAGTCTCTGGAGAGAAGTAGGGTAACACAGAGAGCTGCATGCTGTTGTTACTATGACAGGAGAGAGTAGACTGAGGGAGCTGGGGCTCTTTAGTTTGGAGGACACTGAGGGGTGACCTCATGAATGTTTACAAATATATCAAGGGTGAGTGTCACGAGGATGGAGCCAGGCTCTTTTCAGTGACAACCACTGATAGGACAAGGGGTAATGGGCTGAAACTGGAACATAAGAGGTTCCGCTTAAACTCGAGAAGAAACTTCTTCTCAGTGAGGGTGACGGAGCCCTGGAACAGGCTGCCCAGAGAGGCTGTGGAGTCTCCTTCTCTGGAGACATTCAAGACCTGCCTGGACACGTTCCTGTGTAGCATAATCTAGGCATTCCTGCTCTGGCAGGGGGATTGGACTTGATGATCTTTCGAGGTCCCTTCCAATCCCTAACATTCTGTGATTCTGTGATTCTGTGAGAGTGCAGTGATTTACTAACCTGGAAAAGTATTTATAAGAACTCCAAAGTGTCATAGATTGAAAAAAGAAATTACGCAACACTGATGTCAGATTAAAGATATCTGTGCTTCTTTATAGCATGGGTGCTTCTCAACATAGAATTACAGAATGTTTGGGGTTGGAAGGGACCTCTAGAGATCATCTAGTCCAACACCCTGCCAGAGCAGGAGCCCCTAGGGCAGGTCACACAGGAATGCATCCAGGTGGGTTTTGAAAGTCTCCAGAGAAGGAGACTCCACAACCCCTCTGGGCAGCCTGTGCCAGTGCTCTGTCACCCTCACAGTAGAGAAATTCCTCCTCATGTTGAGGTGGAACTTCCTATGTTCTAACTTAAACCCACTATTTCTTGTTCTATTGCTGGGCACCACTGAAAAGAGATTGTCTCCTTCCTCTTGACATCCACCCCTCAGATATTTATATACATTAATAAGGTCCCCTCTCAGTCGTCTCAAGACTAAACAGCCCCAGTTCTCTCAGTCTCTCTTCACAGGAGAGATGTTCAAGTCCCTTAATCATCCTTGTAGCTCTCCACTGGACTCTCTCCAGTAGGTCCCAGTCTCAGTAGAACAGAAGTAGACCTGATTGTGAAGTTTAAACTGTGTTAACATCCAAGATTGCCTTCATGAACACACTAGAGATCGGATGAAGCCAAATCATGTAACTTTAATTGTTCAAGCATTATTATTACGGTCCTTTCTTTCCTCTGACAAAGCTTTGCAGAAAACAGTCAAAAACATGCTTTCAGGGAGACTAAAACTGTGTAGCAGGAAATAGTATATTTTCATTAAGATCTAAATATTGGGAAACAATATTTGTTATATATTTGTAATTTCGGTATATCTGTATATATCTATAATATTTGTAATATCGGTATATTGAGAAAGTAAGTATTGGGAAACAAAAGTAGAGGAAAAGTAATTCATCTCCCTCTTGCTATGCAAGATTGCATATACATCCCTTTGGCAAATCTTCTCTCTTTATAAGAAGCTCTAGTTAACATTATGTGCTTTCACTTAATTATTTCCTCTCTTTGGGATGGACTGTAATTGGGCCTTGCTCATGTGTGGAGAGAAATGGGATATAAAAAAAAAAATGGTTTTACTCTGCACATGATCCAGCCATACATGTATTTGACACCAACAACTGTACTTTGTAAGTGTGACAAATTGCTTTGAGAAGGGACCAGCATTTCAGCAGAGTTTAAAAGAGAATTATTTTTTAAAGATGGCTTTTACTGACTCTTCCAAATATCACCAAATTATCATATGAGACAAATTTGAGACACATTGTCATGGGTAATTAATCCAGTCATTGTGAATTCAAAATGCTGTTTAACACTATTAATGGTATGCATTTTTCACATGATGAACATATTTACTGCCCTATATTCTAACAATTAGACCCTTAGCAGCCGCTTTGCTACGTAAAAAACTTCAGAAGCCAACTGTAGCATTTCCAATTCCCTCTTTTCATAAGCAATTGCACACAATTACTGTTTAGTGATAACCAGCTAACAGAAGTTAGTCTTGCTATGTAAGAGAGGATATTTTGATTTCAAGAAATCTGACATGAACATCTTTGTGCTTACAGAAGGAACTTCTTTCTCACTCATAAAGGAAATTGGAGAGAAAATTTTACATAGAATACGAAAATATACAAGAGACTGAAAAACTAAACCATTTATATTCATTGTGAAATCAAGCCAGAGGGCAGCAAGACCTCCTAAGCCACTGAAACAAAGGATTCTCACACATAGACTTGGTTTTCCTTTGTCTATTCTGTCTTGTGACGCAGCACTGCAAATGTGTTTAGCTCAAAATGTGATATTAATAACAAATGGCTAGAGTTCGTCATGGTATATTAATTATGCAAAAAGAAGTCAAACCAAATTTAATCAGAAACAGCCAGCTCCAAACAGGAAAAATATCTTTTCTTTTCCTTTTTGACAGAGACGGTTAAGAAAACATTTATGGTAATGCCAGAGCATCTGCTGATTACAGTCAAAGCTGCAGGATGCCAGTATTAAATCACTGAACCATCCTGACAGTTTCTGGGTACTCAAGTTTCATTCTAATAATAATTTGCTGTGAAATCTACGCAAATCTGAAAATTAGCCAGAAAATGTTAACAAGGAATATAGGTAAGAGTAAATAAAGCAGATAAAAAAATTGATTTCCGTCTGAAAAAAGGTTAGTTTGGCACTCAGGCATTTCAGAGCTGCATCCATTCGGTAAATTTCTGAAAAAGACTAAGCACTTTACGAACATAATTTTATCATCTATTTCCTATCGATCGTGACCTATCACTTTTTTTGTTTAGAATTGTTAGCGTGCTTGTTTGTTTAATATAAACACAGATTAGCCATTTCAAGAAGGCTTGCACCATTTAAAATCAATTTTTAATTCCTGACACCTGAGGATTCTACACAGAACAATATACTTCATTGTAAAGCTTTAATTGATGCATCTATGTGCTGCAGAGGGTGACTACTTGAATAATAAGTATAAGAGATGTGTGATCTGGTTGCTAAGCAAATGTGAGTAAGAAAAAAAGCCCACGAAACGACATAACAATGAATCAAGGTGTGATGACAGGATAATTATTCTACGAACTGTCACGTTGAAGGACTCGCAGAACATTGACCTGCACACACTCACACATCAGAAGACTGCCTGAAGGATAATAAAAATAATAACAATATACAAGCTCAGTCGGTCACAAAGAAAAAACATATACTTAACTTATTTCTCCGTAGTATGCAGGGTCAAATGCATTCTCATGTTAAATGTAAAGAATTCAGAGGACAACAAATGATGGCAAAGATCATTGAAGTTTATCTGAATTAAGACTAATGCTTTTCTCTCTTCAGTTACTTTAGGCATTCAACTAAATATTATTCATACTATGACACATTAAAGCATAAAACCTGTGAACTGACTTTCTGAAGGAAGATGGAAAAAAATGTAAACCTTTCAAAATACAACTGCAAGAAAAAGTATGTGAACCTTTTGGAATTTCATGGTGTTCTGCATTAATTTTTCATAAAATGTGGTCTAATCATCATCTAACTTAAGAGTACTGACAAATATAATGTGCCTAAAATAATAACACAAAAACTTTATTGAACACACTCATTTAGTGTTCAAAATGCTAGTGGAAAAAGTAAGTGAACCCTTGAGTTGACCTCAAAAAAGTCAATCAGAGTGAGTTTAACCTGCAGTCTTGTTAAGAAAATGAATTTGGAGGTGTGGACTTGAGGAATGTTGACTTCTAAAAACCACTCAAAATTTTTGAGTTTGCTCCATACAAGATATATGCTTACGTGAGCCATGCCTCACCAGAAAGAGCTTTCAGAGGATCTGTGATCAAGAATTGTTGATTTATATAAAGCTGGAAAGGGTTACAAAGTGATTTCAGAGACTTTAGAAATTCACCAATCTGCAGTTAGACAAACAATCTACAAATGGAGACACTTTGGGGCTGTGGCTACTCTACAAAGTGGGCACTCAGTCGAAATGATCCCAAGAGCACCACGAAGATGCATCACTGAGGTCAAGAAACGATCCTGAGTGACAGCCAAAGAGTTGAAGACATCATCGGAACTGGCTGACATCAGTGTTCATGAATCTACGGTACAGAAAACATTGAACAAGCAGGGTGTCTATGGCAGGACACCACGAAGGAAGCCGCTGCTTATTAAAAAGAAAATTGCTGCACACCTGAAGTTTGTGAAAGAGCACATTGGCACTCCACAGTAGTATTCGCAAAATGTTTTGCGGACTGATGAGACAAAAATGGATCTATTTGAAAAGAACAGGCAGTACTCTATCTCGTGTAAAAAGAGGAATACATATCATCATGAAATATCATCCCAGACGTAAAGTATGGTGGAGGAAACATCATGATTTGGGCCTGCTTTGCTGCATCAGGGCCTGCCCAGTGCGTAGTCGTTGAGGGGAAGAGGAATTCCCAAGTGCTGAAAAAAGTTCTTTAGGATAATGTCAGCAATTGAGAATTTATCTGATACTTTCTCTTTCCTTTTTCTGTGCTAACTAACCACACAGATTTTTTCCATAAGTTAAGTTTAAAATCAGGACAGTTCAATAAGCTGAAGCAGATGTATAAATTTAACTCTTGTCTTATGTTTGATTATATTTGTGTAGGTGCATTTCCTTTTCTTTAAATTAACAAACTTTCTTTTTTTGTGTGGTAATAAATACCCTAAAATACTCTTAGTGTATTTCAAGCCAGAAATCACAAATCTAACTGGGCTTATTACAACCACAACTATGAAATACATACAATTTGTTGACTATGGGTTACATATGTATTGCAGCTACAGAAACAAACCCAGCTCTTTTCTTCGGTATCATGTAAAATTATTTGAAACAAAAGCATACTTAGCCCTGTGCGTCCTTGTGCCTGACCCAACGCTGTTGATCCCAATGTGAGATTCAACGGACCGAATGAATTTGTGCTGGTTGCCTTAGGCTCCCTTTACAGTCAATGAGGAGAAACAAGCACTTCTAAACTCTGCTTCGTTTCCCTCTAATGTAGATACTTCAGCCAGGTAAAGGGAGCTTGCGGTTGTTAACTCAAACGTGAAAGGCTCAACTCCAGACATCTAAAAGTAACTTCGGTATCTGGAAACATCCAGTGTCTGGCTGCAGCAAAGTCTGCATAAAAGGTGGACTTCCTAGTTTGGACTAAGAAGATTGCAGAGATCATACATTCTCTATGAGGGAGGACAGGGTACAAGTTCAGTGATTTTAAGGCCTGACAGGTCATTATGAGTATCAATTTTGCCACCTATTCAACACAAGCTATAGAATTTCAGGATTTTTTTTCTGCATGAAGGATCGAATTGAGATAGATCATATTCTGTTTGCTACAGTGAACAGTTTGCATATAAACAGGGGAAATGTTTTGTATATAACATACTGACAAGAACTGCAGATCACAGAATGGTTTGGGTTGGAAGGGAACTTAAAAGATCACCTAGGGACACCTTGCACTAGACGAGGTTGCTCAAAGTCCCATCCAACCTGCCCTTGAACACTTTCAGGGAGGGGGCTTCCACAGCTTCTCTGGACAACCTGTTCCAGTGCCTCAGCACCCTCACAGAAAAGAACTACTTAATATCTCATCTGAATCCACTCTCAGTTTGAAACTGTTACCCCTTGTCTTATCACTATACTCCCTGATAAAGATTCCATGTGAAAGTTGTCCTTATTAAGCATGCTTCTAAGCCATTAGTTACTACACTTTTTTTTCCTTTTTAAAAATCCTTCGTGTTTGTTAACCTTTTTCTTAAGTAAATGCAGATCTTATAGTTGTTTAGGTTCCTATCTCTTACAGATTTCTGATATACACACTTTTGTGTAGCTTTGCAAGTTTCTGGCAAGCTTGAAACATATACTGGATTTGAAAGTAGTCTATAAAATAAATGATTCCTTCTTTGTACTTGTATATGGAATCCTACCTTTTACATGAAAATCATCACTGCTTTAAACCAAAGTTGGCTTAGATTTAGTCTTGGTCATTACAAAACTTAACTCCAGTAGTGTACATTTAAACTTAAGAATCTCACATCCATGGAGAACTAAGTGTTCAAGTGTAGTCTTTATAACTGTGATCTTTTGGATGGCAAGGCAACTCTCTGATTATTATACATGACTTAGTCCTGTGTGTTTGAATTTTCGTTAAGGAAGATAGATAGCTTAGCAGACGAAAGAATTACAGGAAAAGAGATTTGAGTTCCATGAAAGTATTTTAAGAACTCTCTCAAAAAAAATAAAATACTATAACAGTGCTTACACAGAGAGTGCATAGCAAGTAAAAAAAAAAGGATAAAAATAGCATGTAGTGACAAAAACTATAGCAGTACCTGTTATTCAACACTTTCAATTCATATAGTCTCATGGCCATTCAAAATAAGCAGTAAATAAAATATTTTCATTAGATCTTACAATCATACTTTGTGCATATATTGAAGATTACTTGCCTCTCACTTGTAACCATACTAAATATGTTAAATCTGAATTACTCCTTAAAACATAAAGCTAAAAAGAATTAGTAAAGAAAAGCATTCAGATTTCAACACGGGAAAGGAAAGAATAATAATTAAAAAAAAACCCACACAAGTATTTTTGGTACAAAACACACACATGAGTTACTTAGGACTCAATCTTTTGAAAAGGCTACTTTGATTAGTTTTCTCATTATGTGTAGCAGACTTTAACACTATATTTCACCTCTCATTGAGAATCAAATCCACACGGCCTATGCCCATCAGAATTAAAATAGAAATGCCATTTCCCTCATCAGATTATGCACTGCTCCATATTCTTTCGTTGCACATAGGAATGACTGTGATACACAAAGATTCAGCTGAAAAGTATTTACAACGCGAGACACATTTTTAAAGGCAATTTTGTAAACTAATTGTAGGTGGCTGAGGTTGTTTTGCACTGTACTAACTTCAGAAACAATTTTTGAGTGTAACAAAAAGCGTGGGATGTTGACTGCAACTCCTATGCACCCACTAGTGTTGTATTTCACTGAAAAAAAATCACTGTAGAGTATTGTAGCCCCTGTGCAGAATCATTATGCCTGACTCTGCAGGACAATAATAGCAAAGAGATTGCACTGTCAAGGGACTAGTCAAGGGAAAAAGGCAATCTTCAGAGCACAATTAAAAGCACATATTTTAGGTATCTATTGCCTTCTTTCAATTAGAGAGAGAGCCTAGCTTAGATTAGTTTTAAATAGATAGTGAGGGCAAGCAAAACAGATCCCATGTAATTAAGCGGAATATGCCTGCATCAGATTGTGAACTTTATTTATCTGCTTTACATGTATCTAAATCTGTCAGAGATCTGCCAGCTTTGAACGGCAATTTCCAACCACGATTCTTTTTAAAAAGTGGGGTTTTTTCAAATGTAAGTAGTCAGACAGAGAAGTGGGCTGAAGTAGCTAAATGGAGCACACGAAGTGCTGAGAGTAGCATTATGGATGGAGCTGGCTGCCTGTAAAGGATGCTCTGACAAGATCTCACAGCCACAAAGACCGGTAAACCTCAGACTGGGAGTCCTCACCTGCCCTGGGAAGAGAAATCTGCTATTCAGAGAAGAGCAATTCTTGATGGCTTTCAAGATGATGTGAACGTCATTAGGAGGAGACTCTAGCCCTTGTGTTTCAACTGCAATGGTTTTGGGGAGGATTTCATTCTAAAACACAGAGGACAGCTTGCCTTCTAACCCTGGGACCTTCACCAGTTCCAGTTTCAACCACCTGATTTCATTTGTAGTTTCACTTGGTTTTAAAAGGTGTTTAAAACTTCTTTGAAAAGACAGATTAGTAAGATAGGTTATGGCAATAAAATTACTAGAGACACTGTTAATTATATATACCCATATTTGTATAAAATATTGACTATACATGAATCTGCATTAGATGATAAAGTGCCTTGGACAGAATTAAGCAATTAATGGATGAGAGAATTTCAGAAAATAATTTTCAGCTGCACCTGACAGCATTAAGGGAAAGGAAAGATATCATATTTGGCAAGTCGTGGGCAACAAGGGAGGTGCCTGAGGACTGGAGGAAAGTAAATGTCACTCCAGTCTTCAAAAAGGGCAGGAAGGATGACCTGGGTAGCTACAGACCAGTCAGCCTCACCTCCATCTCTTGAAAGGTGATGGAACATCTTATCCTCAGCACGGTCTCTAGGCACACCAAGGACAACAGGATCATTAGGAGCAGTCAACATAGTTTTGCCAAGGGGAAGTCGCGTTTGACCACCGTGATAGCCTTTTATGAAGACATAACCAGGTGGATGGATGGTGGCCGTGCAGTGGATGTGGTTTTCACTAACGCATTTGACATTGTCTCCCACAGCATCCTTATAGTTAAACTGAGGAAGTGTGGTCTGGACGATCGAGTAGCAAGCTGGATTGTGAACTGGTTGAAGGGAAGAAGTCAGAGAGTTGTGGTCAATGGGGCAGAGTCCAGTTGGATTCCTGTGTCTAGTGGAGTCCCTCAGGGGTCAGTGCTGGGCCCGGTGCCTTTCAATATATTCATCAGTAACCTGGACGAGGGAGTAGAGAGCACTGTCAGCAAGTTTGATGACGACACAAAATTGGGAGGAGTGGTTGACACACTAGAAGGCTGTGCTGCCATTCAGAGAGACCTGGACAGGCTGGAGGGCTGGGCGGGGAGAAATCTGATGAAGTTCAATAAGGGCAAGTGTAGAATTTTGCACCTGGGAAAGAACAACCCCATGTGCCAGTATAGGTTGGGGATTGATGTGTTGGAGAGCAGAGTAGGGGAAAGGGACCTGGGGGTCCTGGTGGACAGCAGGATGACCATGAGCCAGCAATGTGCCCTCGTGGCCAAGAAGGCCAATGGCATCCTGGGGTGTATTAGAAGGGGAGTAGCAAGTGGGTCGAGAGAGGTCCTCCTGCCCCTCTACTCTGCCCTGGTGAGGCCACATCTGGAATATTGTGTCCAGTTTTGGGCCCCTCAGTTCAAGAAGGACAAGGAACTGCTTGGAATTTCGAGTCCAGCACAGAGCCACAAAGATGATGGAGTGGAACATCTGCCTTATAAGGAAAGGCTGAAGGAGCTGGGTCTCTTTAGCTTGGAGAAGAGGAGGCTGAGGGGTGGCCTCATTAATCTTTATAAATATGTCAAGGGGGAGTGTCAGGAGGACGGAGCCAGGCTCTTTTCAGTGATGTCCAATGACAGGACAAGGGGCAATGGGTGCAAGCTGGAACATAGGAGGTTCCACAAAAACATTACGAACAACTTTTTCCCTGTGAGGATGACAGAGCACTGGAACAGGTTGCCCAGGAAGGTTGTGGAGTCTCCTTCTCTGGAGACATTCAAAACCTGTCTGGATGCATTCCTGTGCGCTCTACTGTAGGCGATCCTGCTCCAGCAGGGGGTTGGACTAGATGATCTTTTGAGGTCCCTTCCAACCCCTGACATTCTGTGATTCTTTGTGATATGGAGGGGTAAGATACCCAAATTTATGATCATATAAATCTAGGGCTCAGAACAGCACTTAAAATTTGTGCTGACTTATGTGACTTGGAGACGTGAAGTCCACTAAATAGGAGCATTTAACAATAAAAAGTTACAATTCAGTAGAATGCTGGGTCCAGCTTAAGAAAATACTCAATCACTTGCATTTTCTAGGTTTGGAAAAAACATTGTAGAAAAAACAGTAACTAAGAATTTTCATGTTGTATATTTTCTGACTGATGGTTCATATTGCTTCTCTTTAAGTCTAATTAAATATCCTTTATTACTACCAAAGCATGAGATTTTTTTAATTTGAGTTGAAATAATATAAATCTAACTATAGCAACAGTTAAGTAATTCATTCTCAAAAATACATTAATTACATCTTCTTATATTTATTAAAATATAAATAAAATATTAAAAAATAATGCTTACAAGGTAAAGCAGAATATTCACTAATGTGAAATCACCATTCCTGGAACTGTTTTTGTTTACATGTAAATATCTGAAAGTTAGAAGCTACAATTATTCATGAGTTATTGTTGAAAATAATGAACTCTATGGAGAAAACCATTGCTTTTGGAGTAAAATTTATTCTTTTTTTTGTAAAGTCCACGTAAAATGTTTCATTGAATATCTGCCATAGTATTTCAAAACATAACAGTGAAGTGCATCAGCTGATTGAAGATAGATATTGTCACATTTCACCCTCACAGTTTGAAGGAAATCGTATTTTTATCTCTGTAACAACTTCACTGGCAAGTGCTACTCTCATGAATAGAAAATATTACATATGTTTGCATTTGAAAATTTTATTATTCGGTGTTCAGTATCACATGTCCTCTTTACTAAACACTGGGTTGTAGTAGGATGCATATCATTGCAATTAAGATTTTGGTAGCTGAATCACAGTTCATTGACAGCCAGAGTTTTCTAACAAAAGCAATTGAGTAATAGGAGAGAAAATGTCCTTATTTAAGACTATAAGGAACACTGTAATAGACAGAAGGAATTACAAAGACATGTAATAGCACACCTTTTAAAAACAGACATTGGGAAATGTCCAGTGTCCTCTGTTAAAGACATCAGACATCATCTTGTGGAAAATAATCCTTCAAAGAAATGACAGAGAAAAAACCCAAAAAACTCCCCCAAACCAACCACAAACCAAACCAAAAAACCCCCATAAAACCAATCCTGCTCTGAATGATATTGTATATGAAGAATCTTCAATTTTTTGAAGTTGAACTTTCATCACTGACCATAAAACATTTATTGTAATTATCATTGCATTACCTAATGACTTCCTATCCTTCCTATTTGGAAAAAATATATAATTCTTTTCATTCTCACTGTATTAATTGTTTTTAAACAGTAGAAAGCAAAAATGATTTTCTAAAGTAAACAAAACCATGCATAACTGCTGTCTTTCATCCCCCCGCAAAATAACGGTAATGCTTAAATAACTGCTCATTTAAAATGACTTGATTTTAATTATTTTTTTTTTATAAATAAAGTTTTAGTTGATTTCAGTTAAAAGAAATACCAGACACTTATTAAGAGTGCATTACTATAACATAAAATTAGAGGTAGTTTAAAAACCTGTCACTTGATGCAGTTACTGTTTCACTACAGGAGGAATAATTTCTTGTGGACTGACATGTTTCCTTATGTCCCAGCCATCCTTCCTTTACAAAAGCTGTTCCTTCGATGGGGAGGACAAATGCCTGCCATATATTACTATGCAGCCCATTACAATGGGTTCATTCATATTTATAATACAATCTGTGATGTTGATGCAATCACTTTAGACTTCACCGTTATTTCAAACAAATCCATAACTGAGAAAAAGGCAGGCTGTTGACAGGAGTTAATGTGGGTTTTACTCTGTTTACAATTGCTTTCTAATCTACTAAATGGCTGTGAAAATTGATGCACTGTTAGAAGTGCTTTTATACACTACTACAGATAAAGGGCTGTTATACTGCAGTAATCTCTGTAATGCTAAATTGAATTTTCAACAGTGTTTTTTTGTTTTTCCAATTTGAATGTGACAAGGCAAGCTACCCAATTTATGGTAAGCTTAATTCCATCAATACAAAGTATTTTTCCATCTTTATTAATTATTTCTAAGGGGGAAAAATAAAATAAAAATTTCAACTACCACAATATGTACCTTAGGGAAAACCTCTTGGTGGCCAAAGCATGGCCAGAGTCATCAAATTTTGCTATTTAACTTTTCATCGCTCAAAGTTATGCAAGTGAATCCTCAGCAGGTAAAACACAGTAGTGCAGTTTGAAGAACTGCTCAGCTGCCATGAAAGCAAACAGGTTCTGCTCAAACATCACAAAACAAAATTGAGGATCAGATGATTTGCCAAAAAAATAACTGCAGAGGGATTTTAGAGAGAGGTGTGAACACAGTGTTTTAGTTACATGAACAATGAAATCACGGTCATAAATAATCATAGAATGTATATCTTAGTTTATCACCCTAAAAAAGAAAGTAAATTGGAAACAAATAATAAAGCCTTTTCAGCTTCAGATTTCTCTGACAAAGAAGGTGCAAAGAAATACAAAGGCTGCTGCCGATATGAAATAAAAGTAGAGAAGACACTAGTACTGTGGAACAGGTGCCCTAAAAGAAATTCCTGACACATTTCTCTGAAATATCTGAAGTCTCATTAAGACTTGCACTTGAGGAATGCAAGAGAAAATGTTAATCAAGGAGCTACTTATTTTCTATATGAATGGATATGAAAATATTACTAAAAATTAATGAACAGAACTTTTACATGGTTTTCAGTGGGAGGAACTCCTTTATGTTCCAGACATTTGCATGTCTAATAACTTCAAAATTTGCTTATGTGTTTTAATTTTACAAGATCTAATAAAGAAGCATAGTTCTCTTAGATAACAGCGTAATTTAGGTTGGAGCAAACCTTTCTCGAGGTCATCTTGTTCAAACTCAGCTTCAAAGTGCACTACAGTTGTTAAGTTGGTTCATGCATTTTTTCAAAAAACAGGCTGTTGGACATAAAGATTCAAACTTCATAATTCAACCTTGGTGACATTTAATCACATCAGCTGAATTCAGTAGTCAAATATAACAGCATAAAAAAGGCCATGCATTTAATGCAGGACTGTATGATTATTCTGTGCAGGGTAGTAAGTAATTTACTTAAACTGTCTATCAGCTACGGGACACAAATGTGTGGTAACCAGGCTTCATGAACAATAAAGCTCACAGAACACTTTATTTCTCTAGTGTTTTTCTTTTTTTCTATACAACATTTCTTTTCTTGAATGCTCACTTTCTCTCCTCTCCATTTTCTAAAGAAAAAAGGCTTAAGAGCTAAATTCTATAATTCTTACAGGCTCAGATGAAGAACTATTAAAGCTAAGAGCTACTGAATAAGTCTTACGAGTTCTGCAACATAAAGAATAAATGAAAGCCTAGTATGTAGAGATTGAAAGATTTTAGAAGATGACTCTAAGAAGGTACTTCTTGAGTTGCTTTAAAATATAGTGGGAACGGTCACCACTTATTGTTTAAAAATAGCAATCACTGATTATTTAAAAATACCACATTGACTGCAGTTGCAAATGGAATTTCTTCCCCTATCAAACCGAGTAAAATGCCGCACAAAAGGATTCTATGGAAAAGTGATATTTTGCTTGAGCAGGGCTAAGAAAAAAATAAATCTGCTGCACACTTGTCATTCTCCATTATTACTTCTTGTATTAGATTAACTCACACAACCTCTTAGGAACAAAAACGTTTCTTTGAAATTAGTAGGAATCTTCTAAACACTGTTAAGTATCATTTCATCTCAACTTGTAGGTATTTCTGAAACACAGTCAAAGAAGTCATCTAGTTTAGCAGCACTGATTACTTCAAATACTGTCATTCTTCTCAGCAATATCACAAAAGCTGTTTATGTTCAAATCTACCATTTCAGAAGAGGTTCTGCTCTGTGACACTGCATTATACAATATTGCTTTAAAAGTTTCAAACATCTACAACATTCCTTTAAAACTATATCAGAACAAAAAAAGAACTTATTTTTAAAGGTAAGTTTTATTATTTGTAAAAATTACAGAAAATTAATAATTGTGCTATTTGGGACAGCAACTTGGATTAAACAGCCTTCCTTAAGCTAGAGAGTGATATCTCCTTCATTTAGCCACAAGTTAAGAAAGTTTACATAGGAAGTGTCCCCTTTTGTGTATTATATTTACCACAGACCACTTCCAAATATGGATGAATGGGCTGCTCCTAAATATGACTGCAAAGCTTCATGATGTGCAACTCAGTCCAAGCTAATATGCATACTGTATCCTTCAGATATTTCAAGAGTCATGTTTGTGTGTTGGTTTTTATTCCCTACAATTAAAATCGGAATCATATTTCTTACCTAAGAATTGTTCTGCTCATTTAAAAAAAAAAAAAAATTGAAAGAACTCAACAATTACAGACACGCCAAGATCTAATCTAGTAGATCACAGGTAACCAAAAAGCACAGGGGCCATGAAAGTCCCTGTTACAGACAGCTAACACTTGGAATGGCACAAAAGCAGAAATTATTAAGAATATCCTGTATAACCTAAGATAAAAGACATGATGAAGAATGGTAACAACTGAAGATGGAGTTATTACTAGTATGTAAAACTACATAGAGTGTCAGGATTAGTAGTCATTTGACGTGTCAGAACTTGCAGCATGATTCTGGAAGGCTGGATTTCTTATTTAAGTATAAAAGTAAGGATGACAATAGAAAATGTTGCTTCTGTGAAAGTACAAGCATCTCTGCTCTAGCAGGCTGATGGGCATGTGACAGACCATATGTACTTTTGCAGAACAAGACTTACAGAAGCTCTACCTTACAATGCACTGGAAAGAGACTCCTCACCAGTAAACTATTTCAAGCTGCAATAAACCTGACTGACTTGCAATTTGTGGAAATTAAAATGACCTACTATGAATAATGTGTATAACAGAAAGGATTTACTCATCTGGAGCAGAATTTGAACGTATTTAACAAAAATAGCCATGGATAATTAGAGAGAAGTTTGACACAGTATTTCATTAATAAGCCTACTTGCACAGCACAGAAATAGACAATATTATAAATAAACTGTAGTTGCCAAGAAGTTTTGAATTTTCAGTTAATCTGTCAACAAGAAAAGGGATTTTTCTTGAACAGCAGTCTCATATAACTGCAAGATCCTGTTCTGTCTAGAAGAAGAGGTAGAAATACAGCAGGTCATTTGATCTTTTATTCCTGTATAAGTAAGCTACAGTTTTGCTGTCTATCTGTACTGGAATCAATCTGAAATGCTAATGAGATTTTTCTTTAGACATTCATACGAATTAAGAAACAAGGTTGTCTTCCAAATGGCACTAAGAGCTACATGTCTATTGCTGTATTCATGTTGCTGTATATATGGGAACTTACTCCAAGTAAGTTCCCAAAATACTCTATACTAGGCAATAGACATGAAGATTATTTTTCACAGAAATGATCATTTAAATTTTACCGGTCCCCTAGATATTTTACAGTTTAGAATCACCTACAGAATATAAAACTGAAGATGGGTGTAGACAATCATCTTCCATCCCTCTTCAGAGTCTGTACCAGTAGATTCACCGAGGAAAGGCTTGCTGATTAGGGACAGGCAATGATAAAGAATAACCGGAGCAGTTAAACAATTGTAGGTATATACACCTTTAAGGAATTTTAAAATAAAGTTAAACTGAGAAATTCTGAAGCCTAAACTTGGCAAAGCACCTGTAGATGGCACCAGGGCTTCTTCGTACCACTACACAGAAGAATGACATTCTTATAGAGAGATATTCCCATGTAGGAAACAGCGTGCAACAGATGAGAAACCTCAGTAAAGCTTTTCTTCAGGACTTTAACATTGACTTTGGTTCATCTACACAAGCACTGTTATAATACAAGGAGCTGTTTTTTGCAAGGCCTTGTAACATTTTAGAGAACAACAGAACATGTGGATGGTGACAGCCCAACTAAGATGCTACATCTTTGCTCTGCTGCACGGATAACTGCTGCTGGAAATTGCACCCAGCAGCCCAAATTCCTCCATCTACCCCTTTCTTAGCACCTGTAATTCACCAAGGAAGCTCATTTGTTCTTCCCTCTTTTAACGTGCTATTTGTACTTGGATGCATATTCCCTGTAATTTTACTCTCATTTGAAAAAGTTATTAAAAACATAAAACACAGTGCTAGCAAACTGATTACCTCATGCAACCAGTCAGACTGGAACCTAATCTAAATTTTGCTCCAACTCAATGTAACTGGAAATGTCCCGTAAGTACTTGGTTTTCATACCAGTCAAGTTGCTTTGGGGCTGTTTCATAGCCAAACCCTGCAACTGTTACTTTACTAGTTTTTGTGACAATCTGAGCTTTGGTAGCACCATTCTCATAGTTAAAATCTGTTTCACTTTTTTATAAATTACATTTCCTGAAAACCTATTCAATGAAAACATAGGAGAAATTATGATATATGGGTAAATACAATTAAAACCACAGTAAGGTTCTGGTATGTAATATTTATAATGTTTAAAATTAATCACACACACATTTTTGTGATTAGCACTGGGTAAAATCACTTTGCAAAAAATGTTGTTTCAAAAAGAAATAACTAAGTTGCTTTGTAAGTATTCGTATTCCTCTGAATTCCTTCCTTAGTAGGAAGGAGGCTTCTCAGGAGAATATTTCAAACCAGTCAACACAGTTTCTTAAAGTATTTTTCATTTTGGTTTCACTACTTCCAAACCAAAATATCAGATGAAGCCTTCAAAAGTATAAGACTTATCATTTAGCTTCTATGACAGTCATCTTTTCCCCTATATATCTGGTACAAAAGAGAAAAAGAAATTTAATACATTGCGTGTTAAAGATAAGAAAACAGAAAGAAAAAACAATCACCTGTGAACTATTTTTTTAGATATACATTAGAGAAGCTGTAGTTTAGAAGCATAGAATTTAAGTCCAAATTACCTGACTTACATTACTGACTCCCTGCTCTTGTTTAGTTGAACACTGAATTTAAACAGAATTGCTTCAAGTCAGGAGGGACTTAAGTGTGTGCTTATATGCTGTGCTGAATCAACATCCCACTGCATCAAACCACAAGCACAGCGTGTTTAACAAGCGTAACATGACAAGCATATTTATCTACCCATAACAAAGCCCAAAATGACATCTCCTCTACGCATTTTTGTGAGTTAGCAGAAATCAGCAGGCAACAACCACCTTACTTTACTACCTACTTTTCCTCAGAAAGAGCTACTTGGCACAATAAACCAAAACCAGAATACACATTTTGAAGTTGAAAGGAAAAAGCCCAAACTGGCATGGTTTAGCTGTTGGGTAACTGGTTTTCTCCTAATGAATTGCCCTGTTGCTCTGCATCACTCTGCAGCACAGCAGCTTTCATTATTCATTATAAATACAGCTTTGTGCCACATTATTTACATTCTTATTGAAAGTAGCTGGAACTTCACATTATAATAATTCAGGGTATTTCTGCACTTGTTGAAAAATAATCTAGTACTGCCTAATACATGATTTTACCTTAAAGATCATTAAATCCAAATCTTTACGGTTTTGGGGTTTTGTGTGTGTTTTTGATACAACTTTGCCACTAGCACAATTCCACCACGGCCAAAATTCTTGCCAATAACAAGGGTAAGGGAACCAGAATTTTATTGTAATTAGACTTTGCAAACTGGGCTTCTCTTCTGGTAGAATTTTCACAAGGGGAAACTGATAGTCAAAGCTTAAACTATGATTATAGCTTGAAAATGAACCAGGACTACAAACACGCATAAAAATGAGCTTAGGAAAAATCTGAATCACAAATATGAACAGTAAATAATAACCAGTAATAGGATGGTTTTCATAACATACAACTATTTTCTAGATATTTTTAGTAATATTCCATTAAAAGGTTTAATTTTCTTCTTAACACCTTAGCATGTCAAAAGAAAAGACAATTTCTATCTAAAATACTGCGTGATGGTAGAGATCCTTGGTTTAACATTTTTTGTTACATTATTTTACCCAAGTAAAACTAAAGTCAATGAATCTCAGACATAACTGACCTGCTCTCATTTCTAGTCAGTGATTTAGATGGAACAGTCAGCATGTTTACGATGCAAAAGTGAAAAAAATCACAACTCTTTTAATTTCCTTTTTTTTTAAAAAAAAATAATCAAACCATTTTCCTAAAGTTGAAAAAAAAAAGGAACAAAAAACATATTTACATTGAACAATGACTATTACACAGAATATTTGCCAGGCTTTCAAACCCACGACTTTGGTACTACTGAAAAATAAATGCCTGATGCTACTGAATACATATGTACATGCATATTAAAAATAATGAGGTCTATACACAATATAGATGCACACAGATATTATGTGTTCACATACATTACATTCAGCTTTTTTGACTCAACAGACTTTAGAATAACTACTAATGTCAACACGAGTTTTACTAATAATCTACGTCAATACTTTGAAACAGTGACTTCACAAAACCCCAATCTAAACTAAGTTACAAAAAAGGCATTTCGCCTTTCAACTAAGTTATTCTGCCAAAGGAAGACTTATCAACTACATTACAAGGATTCCAAAATAATATTTACATAATATAATGGGAAAAAGTACTAAGATATGAAAAGACCTCTATAAATGAGGCTTAGCTAACAAAAAGGAAAAATGAAAGATAATAAGAGTCCTTTGAAAGAGGCATAATGGTTATTTTTTAAATTAATTTTTAACCTTCATAAAACAAGGAATTAAACTTCTTTTGTTCAAATATTGCGATCTTTTCAATGAAGAGATAAACAAATTCTCTTGCATTTAGCATGTTTGTCGCTGTCTAGCTAAGTTTATACGAAACTCCTGAAAACCAGGCTTTGTTCAGTATCTCACCCATCCATCCGGCTACTGAAGATAAACCTTGCACTGTGGTTTTCCAGGTTACAAACTTTCACAAGAAGAAAACAATTTTAAGTTGATGGATGTGACCTTAGGGGCATTTAGTTTGTCATCTGGCTGCTTCTCCTCACAACTACATGCTGGCAACACAATCCTGCAAGGGGTTTCTCTCCCCTCATAACTGACGATGAACCATAACTTCACTGATGTGGCACCTACGGTACCATCTGTGTAACCTCTCCGGTAACAGAACTACTTAATTACATGGCAGAACTGCTTCTCGACGCTATTTTTATATTCTATTAAATATCTGAAACGTTTTTCGAACATTAAACTTCCAGACGCAATCTACAGACTTCCTACTGAAAGCTATTATCATTTCCCACCCCGTGAAGATGAAGAACAACAGTGTTACCACAGGTTAGCTGCTGCGGCTGTGAAGCTGGTTAACCGCTCATTTATCAAACTCTCATACGGTAGCTTTAATGGAAAATATTATGTCTTCATCTCGAATGAAATTATTGAGTGGTTATTGCATAACAGATTCGAGCACTTTAACAATGAAACCAATTTGGCGTTGCTATACTTATTCTCTAGCATCAGAGGATTACACGTAGCTCAGGAAAATAACTTGCAAACAATCTCCTTCCATCAACGGACTGCATGTATTCTAGAACACACAGGACAGTAAGTGTAGAAAGGTGGGAAAAACATACAGATGGGCAAGTTCTTCACTATATTCAACAAACACGTTGAATTTGATAAGCTGAAGGCATGCTGAAGGTTTAGAATACATCAAAAACAAGCAGAGTTTAATGTCCTTTGGTGCGCACATTAATCATTAACTATCAAGTGGTCTCAGACTCAAGTCAGATGAAGTGTTCTGCATTTCTCAAATGCCACTAAAAATGCATCTTCTTCCACTTTTGCTATTTGAAATCTTTAAAAAATAAAAGTATACTATCCATGTTCAATGCTGGTCTAGCTGAAGACCAGAACAAATTGGTATGAACAGCTACCTAAGAAACTGCTTAATGTGGGAGATTAGAAATTTTATCAACTAGAAATCTTACGAGAAAATTGATTTTGAAATACTTCAGAAATCTGGTGTCAGACAACCTCGATATTCTGTTGTCTTAGATGTAATTAAGAAATAAAATAAAAACTGGCTTTCTTCATAAGTCTATATTTTTCTTTTAAAAAAAGAGAACATTTTCAAGTCACTGGATATAGCACTTTACTCAGTCTTTAAGAGGGAAATCATTACTTAGCACTATTTATTAAAGATACTTTGGAACACCAACATTTATTAGCTTTACTGTGATCACAGCCTACATTACTTTCTGCACAAAAGAAAACATCCATAGCAAGAAATACCAGGAAAAAGGGGGCTCAAAAATATTGGCACATTTTTAAGAATGCTATATAATGAAATCCCATTATCTTAGTGCAAAGAAAATACAAAAAAAAAAAAAAAAAGTAGTACGAAATCAACTTGATTTAATCATAAAGCCTTCTGTGACTTGAAATGCAGAAAGGAAAAGCACAAACTGTGATAATTGTATAGAATCAGTAAGGATTAATATAGAAAGAATAATATAATTGTGTAAGGACAAAGAAACAACGCTGCACAGAATGAGATACAACTAGCAAGAAAACCAAAATCACTCTATAAGTATACTGATTAGGAGGAGACCAAATAAAGACTTAGTTTATTATTCAGTAAGGAAAGAAAGACTTGAGTGGATGAGACCACCAAAGCTGAAATGTTGAATGACTTCTCTTACTTCAGTGTTCACTAAAATTGTATTTTGAACATAATTAATACCAGTGACAGAGCAGTAATATGCAGCTAGCTCTGATATTTTCTAAGAAAATTCCCCCAAAATATGAGTCAGATAAAATCAGACCGAGGGCATTACCTAAAGCAACCGCAAAGCAAATTAAATTGCAGCTACACTTGATAACTTTCTTAGAAGAGATTCGATTTAAGAAACCTGGAAGAATGCAAGAGTCATGACTCCAGTAATAATCAAGGAGAAAAGTGTCAGAGAATCACTCAACACAAGTCAAAACGTCAGGCTGTTTCTAGGACATATGAACAGAAGCATCATCTTTTAAGATATGTGAAATCGTGCTTTAGTTCTCCTGTTCATCAACTTCAGCTCTTTGTCCAGTTTTAGGCATTGAATTACAAGAAAAAAAAGTGGATTTTTTCCTTTTAGATATCAAGGGACTAATAAAAACCATGAACAATTGAAAATCTTGATTGCTACACTTATTAGGACGGAAAAGATACTGCATTTTTTAGTGTACAGGCAACAGAAAAACAAGAAAAACACAAGAAGATAGAGGTATTTGAAAAGGCCTGCTAAGTCTCTTTCTTGCTCCCAAGATAAGTGCTCTCAGTCTTCTTCTACAGCAAGATATTCCATTCAGTAGTATTTTTTTAACGGATATGAAGAAAAAAAAGAAGGGAACAAATATGCAAAGAGAAAGAAATATGCTGTTCTTTTCATCCAATGTGTATATATTTGTCCATTTTTTTCTTAAAAAGCTCCATCAGGATGGTATCTGTGTCCTCAAACCCTTTGTGTTACAGGGAAACAGATTTTAAAAAACCTCTTAATTATCCATATTTTATTATTTTGAAGTACAGTGAAAGGAAGAAGTGCTATCAACCATGAGAAAAAAAAGTGATTTTTTTTTCTTCTGAGTAATATAGCCATATTTTGTTTTACTGAAAGTCAAAGAAAATACAGTAGTACAGCAAAAGCACTAATAAGGTATATATGGATTTTTTGAAAAAAAAAGCTAAGGCTCATCTGTCACACAGAATATGATACTTCACTTAATTCTTGTTAAAGCATCAGTGAGAAGATGACAACATGCTACCAGTTAAATTATGTTTGTGAACCAGCACTTTAAAGTAAACTTCCTTCTGGCATTCATTAACAGAAATTTCACAGTGAGAATAAAGAGAGCTAAGAGAGACAACTCTCGATTTAATTGCTTAAGTATCTGAAATAGTCAAATAACTCTCACTTAAAACTCATTTTCCCTGGGAAGTCGGACAGATATAAAACAACGGCATAAGAATAGAGGTGTACTGCAGCATCTTAGTGAAAGCATGATCGAATTTTCCTTAACCCTTACGGTCAATGCAACCTGCATTGAAGAATTTATATTTGCTTGTTTATTCCTACAGAGTCAAAGTTGTGGGATTTTATATTTTTAGTTCTTTTTGTTTGGTTGGTTTGTGTGGGTTTTTTTAACTGTAGAACACACATACAGTAATATTCGAAGAATTCACATTGAGGTGCACATAAACAAAATTTCATTTTTAAGTGATTGCTGTAGTCACATTAGAAATCTGAATGAGCTTAAAAACAAGGAAACAAAACTGAAGAATTTTCAGAACAAGGTTAAAATGTATTTATATGCAAAAAAAAGGATAGAATGTACTACTGTGCCAATCTGGCTCTATCAGATCTGTTGATAACTCTTCTTTTTTTCCCTGCTATTTTCTTCTTGGCTACTGAATTTCCTTCAGACTACAACATATAACAACCTGTTTCAATAGATTTTCAAAATGTAAATTCCTGTGGTGATGAATATGGAAATTATGAAGAAGGAACTCTGTGAATGTGCTGGTGAGCTATCCAATAAGCTGTGACATTTGGTAGAAGTAAAGGCTTTAATATTAGAATGGTAGTTAAACACCCAGGCATTTAGACCTAGAGGTCAGGTCACATAGTTCCATTCCAAATGATAAGACTTTAATGCTTAGTTTCCCAAATAGTTATTCTTTAACTCTCTGTGATTGATCCATTAGGATCACCCATCCTAGTTTAGGATTACCCATCCTAGGTTAGAATTACCGGTTTCAATTGACAGATTAGTTTCTTAACTCCACAAAATACCTAAAAGGATAATTTGGAATAATTACTGTCGCTTTCTGGCAGGTTTTCCCTTAGCTTCTCTACCTGATTTGGGACAAGACTGTTAATTTTAAATTACCCATACTTCATGTACCTGAGCACTATCTTACTAAGGAACAGCCCTTCTCTCTTTTTCACTACCCACACAGTATATTCAGACTGTTTTCTAGCAAGACACAAATACACATTATATGCATTTATGTCATAGTGATATGAGGTACAACAACCTACAATACTTTTCTAAAGCTAGTTCTTTTCATTCGGAATATAACTTCACAAAGAGACAACATGCATTACGTTCATATACTGAAACTGATGTGGTAGAAGTCAAATAACTATTAATTTGGAAACATTTCAAACTACAGAAAAATTGGCATGGGTAGGACGGATTTTGAGACGGACATATAATTATAATGCAATAATGTCTATTTTG
Organism: Trogon surrucura; assembly: GCA_020746105.1. NCBI lineage: Eukaryota > Metazoa > Chordata > Aves > Trogoniformes > Trogonidae > Trogon > Trogon surrucura. Next base: position 39,484,488 of record CM036617.1, read on the forward strand.
AAGTGCTACAGGTCTTAACACACACACACACACACACACACACACACACACACACACACACACACACACACACACAAACATGTGCATGCATACAAATGATGAGTGAATGAGCAAAAGTCCATTGGCTGTCCTAGTAAGATGTCTCCACACAAAACTACTGTGATAGGTGATTGCCATGCTGTAATTTTCAGGGTTGCAAAGTTTCAGAACACAGAAGCTGAAATAATGTTCTAAGATTCAAGGGACTGTTCATATTCTCCTCTCTGTTCAAGAAAAAACAAGGTGAAAGGGAAAATCAGACGGTTTTAGGAAGACAGAGAATGACGGAGTTTGTTCAGTACCCTGGTAGGATTTAGTTAGGCATTAGTATCTGGTTAAATGCTTTCAAGTGCTTTAGAAAAAGGACATAGCCAACTTAGAAATCGCATTTGCCCAGCTGCAATTCAAAGAAATAAAATAAAGGAAATAGCTTCCGTTCTATAAGGGAACGTTCTGCATTATTTACCTCGCTTAGCTTACCAATTCCCTCTTTTGCATGGGTCTTTTGCAAAGCAATAATGGACAGAAAACCATGAAAAATATAATAATAAAGCCACAGAAAGTAGAAATGGAATACAAAGATTAGGTATAAATGCATGCAATTAAAATTTCAAGCTAAAATGTGCCCCTTGAAAAATTCCTAACACAAAATATTAAGTTGTAAATATATAACTTACCACAATATAGCACGGCCTTACCCTTCAAGGTAGGAGAAGGGGGAGTAAAATTAAAGATTAAAGCAGGAGCTAAAAATAAAAAAACTTTTATAAGAAAGAAATAAAACTTAACCTAAAAATTCATGGACAACATCGCAGAGGCAAACACTGAAAACTTCTTCGCTCCCCTCTCTGCCGAGGTGTCAGGTAACTTTTAAACACCTTTTGAACACCTTAAAGTGATTTGATTCACTTCAACTTACTGCTAGGTAACAGCATTATACAGAAAATAGCTGTAAAGTTTGTGTATTCACAGTTTGCTGCATGAGTGCAGAAATGTCTGTTTTGTGAAAAGAACACACTAGCAGAGAGAAGTTGCCCGTTTACCATATCCTGACCATTGCAGAGCAGGGGAATTTGGATCTTCTGGAGATGGGGCAATTTTCTTCTTGCTTGAGCAAGTAATCGTGCTCAGCTTTAGCCAAGTTTCTTACTGCAGGATAGAAGAGGATGAAGGAGAGATGCATTTCTTCAGAGAACACTGAGGGCACGACACAAAGAGGGTTCTGGAATTTTTAAGATCACCCAGCAGTTTTGATTTTTCACTACATATATAAGTATTCTATTCTTTTATATATTCTTATATAACACAAAGATAAGTAGGGAGCCTTTTGGTGCATTTCCTTCAAAGCTCTGCCTGAACCACAGTCCCATCATTATATTCTAATCGTAAAACTTGCAAATTCCTAGGGCTTTTGACATGCCAGTTTCAGAGGCAAGAAGCACCTTGAGAAGTCTCGGGGGTGATTTGGTCTCAAGTCAGAGAACAGTCTGATGAGATGCTATGTAAATGTTAATGAAATGCTCTCTGAAATGTTAATGGTCTAATACAGGTGACCAGAAGGAGAGTTTCTGAATAAGTACACTAAGAAAAATTGGTAGCTACATATTGGCTTCATAACAAGTTTCCAAAGTAGTAAAATTACCTTAATGACAACAAGCTATTAATTTTATTCATCTGCAGATGAAGGCTTAAATGTCATACTTTATTTAGCTTACAGGATATGTAAATTTAGATTTTAGCTTTTAATGGTTTCACAGCTGTTTAGTTATTATATTAAATACTTGTACCCAAAGAAGAGAGAGCTCATGATGTCTAAGGAAAGATAAGGATTTTCTAGAATTTGTACCCTTAAAGTCAGAGGCTGGAATATCAGTGTTGCATATTAGTGAATTGCTTACATTATTTTTAAGAGTACACAGGAGTCTAAAAGAGCAAGCAGAAAAAAAAAAATGTGGTGGAGAGAAATACCACTTTAATAACTGAAGTGATTTTTCAGACATTTTTTTTTCTGGGGGAAGGCAGGAGGTGAGGGTTAGAAACTGATAGCATAATAAGCACACAATGAGCACACCACGAGCACAGAGCAGCCAGTTTTACCTCTAAGTCTCAGTACGAGTCCTCAGTGCAGCGCCAGCTCCACAATGAGCGAGCGTTCTACTCAACCAGAGAACTTAGAGCAGTAAACAAATCACAGCATATAAAAATACACTGCTTGGAGGAAACAAGCACACCGAGATTGGCATTAATGATGAAGTGCAGCAGATAAGATAGCGAGAAGGAACACTACTTTAGGTACATCGTTAAGCAAACCACCTTCGACACAAATAGTTTTGATGTTGCAGTACCGCACCTATGTCCAAACCCATGAACTTCAGTATGTTGCAATAATGTCTGCAAGGCTTCACCTAATCAAGCCACACTGTCTTCTGCAACTTCCAGACCTGTTTCTTGTGGGACAGAGCTTCCAGTTGTTGTTTTTGTGTTGAGTTTGCCTGGCCAGATTTCAGTGGCAGGGGGGCTGTGGCAGTGGCAGGGGACCTGCTGCTGGCCAAGGCTGAGCCTATCAGTAATGATAGGATAGGAACACCTCTGTGAAAACATATTTAAGAAACAGGGAAAAAAGAACTGCACTGCACAACAGCTGGCAGAGAGAGAAAGGAGTGAGAATATGTGAAGACACCAAGGCCAGTGGAGAAGGGAAGGGGAAGATGTGCTCCAGGCGCCACAGCAGAGAGTCCCCCCGGCCATGGTGAAGCCCATGGTGAAGCGGGTGGTCCCTCCGCAGCCCATAAATGTGACAGGGTCTAGATGTCCACCTGTGGCCCGTGGAGGACCCCATGTCGGAGCGAGTAGATGCCTGAAGGGAGCTGTGACCGTGTGGGAAGGCCGCGCTGGAGCAGGTCGCTGCCAGAGCCTGTAGCCCATGGAAAGAGGAATGCCCAGGCTGGAGCAGGTTGGTCGGTGGGACTTTTGTGAAGCCGCGGGGGACTTGCGCGGGAGCAGTTTTCCCTGAAGGACTGCACCTCAGACGCACATTGGGGCGGATTGCCGCTGGTGAAGTGTCTCATGCTGGGCAGTTTGTGACAAACTGCCCTTTGTGAGAGGACTCACGCGGAGAAGAGAGCGTGAAGTTTGTCTCCCATGAGAGGGACCCCACAATGGCCCAGGGGAAGAGGGAGGAGTCTCCCCCGGAAGGAAGAAGCAGCGGTGGAACCAGGGTAGGATGAACTGATCGTAACCCCCATTCCCTGTGCCCCTGCGCCGCTCGGGGAGGGGAGGAGGTGGAGAAACCGGGATTGATGTTAAGCCTGGGAAGAAGGGAGGGATGGGGGGAAGGTGTTATTTTTTTAAGATCTGTTTTTATCTCTCCTTACTCTTCTCTGATTTGTTCTTTAATAAATCTAACAAATTTTTCCAAAATCAAGTCTGTTTTGCCCGGGACGGTAGATGTGGGTGATCTCCCTGCTCTTATCTCAAACGTTGAGCCCTTTGAAATATTTTCTCCCCCTGTCTAGCAGAGAAGGGGGGTGAGAGAGCAGCTGTGTGGGTACCTGGCTGCTGGCCAAGGGTCAAACCAGCACAGTCTTACAGCTTAAATTGACTGCATTTACAGTGTTACTCTTTAACATAAACTTGGCATAAAAGTAGAGAAACCAAATGCAGCCTAGATTTCTATGAGTGAGTTGTGCAGGTTTTTCACACAGTATTTATAGATTTACTGCAGCCACTCTGAAACAGCTTATTACATTTGTGCTCTGATGCTTTGCTGTGGTTGCACCTAGGTAAAATGTAAGATGATAAATAAACTATATGAAGTCCAAATAAGTTAGATAGTAATTTCTCAAAACTCTTCTCACTTTTTTTGCATGTCTGTTCCTAGAGTAACATATTTAGGAACTGGAACAGTGATTTCACTGCAAGTTTTTTTCAGTTGCAGAAACTCAATTTTTTATAGATTATACCCATAATATTGCCTTTACCTACATCTTTAATGCTAGTTGTTTCAATTTCTTGCTCTCTCCAGGTTCCTTGCAGACTTTGATACTCCTTTTGTGTTTTCTTTAAATCTTAGCTTCAAGTGTTTTATCAAAACACCCAGGTAATTGAAGCAGATTTCCAATTGTCAGCCACCAAACACTATCTTTAAACTGGATTTTTTTAAGTACTATGAAATATTATCCCTCTTTACTTTGATTAGTTGTCTTTTCTTTCTTCATAGTATCTATAATGTTACTTTGACATGAATATCCATCAGCATAAACAAATTTAACACCTTTTTTAACATGGAGGTGTTAATAAAATTGAAATAATGTAGGAGAGCTATGTATATTTAAAAGATTTAGTTATATTGAATGTTTGGAGTGCAAAAAAATTACAAACAAAGGTGTGGGTTTTTTTCCTGTAAAACATACTCAACAAATGAGTATTTTATCTAAAAAGGAAGGAGTCTTGTAAGCATACAGACACAGACTACATAAAATTACAAACGAGTGAGGAAAAAATCACAGTTAAAAATACAGGACATAAGTCTTAAGATATTCCTGTTTCCTATTAAAGCAAAAACTGTTAATATACTTTCATCTGTTGGTTAATAGAAGAATTTTTAACAGTTGATCGAAAACCCATCCTACTAGAATGTTATTTCCCAAACTTCACTTGGTACCAATCTCCCTGTGCTCTTAGGTTTATGTTGTCTGCTAACTCAACATTTCCCAAACACATACAACAGGAATATTCAATATATCAGACTTATATTGTATATAATACATATCTGTGTATTTTATACACACAAGTGTATATATATACATACACATTTTCTTGTGGCCTTTGTTCTGTTAGACTAAACAACTCAGCCTGTTTCACTGACTCCATTTTAAATAGTCTCTATTTTTCTGTGTTATCTTCGCAAACCTGCTCTACATTTACTCTAGCTGAACTAGTTATTTTTGAATATTGGTGAATGGCATCAATATTTCACTTTTTTAAATTGCAAAAATACCTTCCTTGCTCCTGTTGGAGAATAGCTGACTTTTCTTAAATAAACTGCAGCAGAATTAAAAAATATGCCTGATCTTCCCTCATACTTAACTGCCCAAGTCTTTCCTAGCTCATGAAACTCCAGTTTACAGAAAATATACGATGCTTTCTTGTCTCCTAAGTTCTTACACACATAAAATAATTACTGAAACAGAGTTCTGTTTGGAAGTAAAGTCTGTACCTAACTGGTATACTTCTTACTTAGGAATGAGGAGGAGTGGCAATGTATTCATGACCTCCATGCAGTTATTCCAAAATATTTTTTGAATATTTAAGATAATTCGCTGCAGAATGTTTTCTAATTCTATAATCCTTACCCTTGTAGGGAATGGTGAAGAAACCAACGCGTCTTTGCAAATTACTCATTTGGAACCTCAAATTTCAAAATTTTTAAGGAAACAAAAATTCAGAGAATCAAAAAAGGTTTTCTGGACATTACACTACAGAATAATTTGTGGTTCTCTCAGCATTAAGTCCTAAGAGTCTTATCCAATAGTCCTACTATATCTCCAATACCAATCACTTTTTCTTTTTTTTTTTTGTTTAAACACAAAACTCAGCTTATTACAGGAGATCAAAGTGTCATAGTGATACTCTACAGTCACAGCAGGCATAACTGGGACAGATACTATATCAGGGGAAAAGCTTCATCAAAAGACCAGACTGATTGAAATCATGTAAGCTGCTGTTCAAGGCAAAGAAAAGGGAAAAAGTCTCTTTATCCATGCAAATCCTTCTAGGTCATAAGACATCTATTAAATTAAGGCCACAATACAGGACAAACCCATTTCCAGACTAACTTCAAAACTCTGTGCTATCAATAAACCGCATCTGAGCCTGAAAATTCCGATTTATAAAATGTTTTGACAAACATACCCCTTTAAATCATACAACTTTGCCTCTGAGGAGTCATGTCACTTCCTTTTCTTGTCAATTCTCTGCACTGCTGCATTGCCACGATCTGTGGTAGCCACTAGAGCACAAGTCAGACGGAGCTATCAAATCAATTATAACAGCCTGCCACTGTCTTACACCGACAGCAAATGATTGATAACAAAACCTGCCTACTTTCAGTTCTCATCTGACAGCAACAAAACAGTCCCTGCCTGCTTTTACTGGCATTTGTCATAAATCAATAGCAGTTTCATCAGTCAGAAAGGTGCTGTCAACTCTACTCAGTCCGTCTGGTTTCACTTTACCGTTATAATTTTTAACGCATAAACTATTCAGGAAGGTTAATGTATAAAACTGGTTTCTTTCAGAATTTCCTATACATTGGCACCAGAGCAACACTTACAAAACATTTAACATCAATCATTTTTAAAGATGTGAAGAGGAACCAAGAGACCCATGCTCTGTAATCTTAACAATATATCGACACCCATCTTTTCCGAGAATTCTCTCTTTATTAGGTAATAGTATCATCTGATGCAAAAATAATTGCTTTATTTTACCTGTTATTATGACCTTACAGCAATTATATGTGCAAGTTAGAACAGTGAATCATTTAAGTAAAACTCAGAGAGCTGAAGCATGAGGTGAGAAACTCTGTATTCTTTCCTCCATGCCCAGTTAGGATGCCAATACCATAAAAGAAATAGCTCTTCAATATTCTACAAACATGAAGAAGAATAATTATAATATTTTAAAACATGATAAGTAGTTACAAATACAAACCTGTATTATATTACAGAACTCACTGATCTACTAAGTGGCACAATAATTGTGCCAACAGACACTACATATCTTAACACATGGATTAGCTTCACATCAAAAGTTTCCAGGGCTGACATGGAAACTATCGTATCACTAAGCGAATTGCAATCTTCATTTGCTTAAAGCAGCTAGTGAATGCTTCAACTTTATTGCAGTGTGTGAAGCTCTGAACCGTGATATTTATCGGATTATAGTGCGTGCTTAAGAAATGAAGGTCTTTCACACTTGGTTTTCCAGCAAACCACTGCTCAGATGCTGCTGGGAAGGAATTTAAATAGGTTATATCTGCATTTTGGGACGCAAGCCATGTTACATTTCCTCTTGGAATAACAATGATACTTCTATAATGGTACTTTATAGTAATGTTACTATTTGAATTAGCCGTATTTGCATCAACTAAAATAAGTCCTTATTTGAATCACTTACAAAGTTTATTTTTGATCCATAATATTAACTAATTAAATCAGCATAAAATACACACTTAACCCTTCTGTAAGAGAACATTCTTCTGGGGGAGAATATTGAGTGATCAACAGATAATTCTGTTCTTCGTTCTGTGAAAAAACCTAACAATAATCACAGACATTCACAGGATTCCCTATGCTAAACTCTAAAGAATTCATAAAAGAAACAGAAAAATGAGTCCAAGTAACTCAGATTCCTGGCAGTTTTGGGACATCAAACTTTACAAAAGAAACCCACCAAACAACCTAAACCAAATCAATGCACAGGCTGACTGAAACTCTTTTTCTGATGTTCCTGAATGCTGCCATTTTTATTTATTTATTTGTTTACATATTTATTTTAACTGAATATCTTTTGGGATCTTCAACTTGTATTTATAGTAAGGCTATGAGATTATAACTAGTCTCCACATCATTCGACTCTCTTGAGTTTCCTTCCCTGGATGGCAAATGATACTGATTAACAGCCTTCTTGGATATTTTGTATTTAACAGGTAGACTAAGACATCAAAGAACTTAAAGATATTAAAGGAACAAATGAAGCACAAATTTAGAATTAAGCAAAAGGCTTCTCTCTTATGTTATGGAAAGTTAAAAAAACCCTTCATCTGCTATCCAAATGAACACTTAAATGCCTACAGTGTCATCTTACCACCGCCAGACAATTACTTGAATCTTTAACGTGCAGTCAGTCCAAAAGAGCTTTTCTTTTTTTTTCCCTCCGTATGTTTCATTGTGACAGACATATCGAAACAGAATCACAGAATCACAGAATGTTAAAGGTTGGAAGGGACCTTAAAGATCATCTAGTCCAACCCCCCTGCCAGAGCAGGACCACCTACAGTAGAACGCACAGGAACGCGTCCAGGCGGGTTTTGAATGTCTCAAGAGAAGAAGATTCCACAACCTCCCTGGGCAGCCTGTTCCAGTGCTCGGTCACCCTCACAGTAAAAAAGTTTTTCCTCATATTTTTCTGGAACCTCCTGTGTTCCAGCTTCCACCCATTGCCCCTTGTCTTGTCAGTGGATGCCGCTGAAAAGAGCCTGGTTCCGTCCTCCTGACACTCCCCCTTGACATATTTATAAACATGAATGAGGTCACCCCTCAGCCTCCTCTTCTCCAAGCTAAAGAGACCCAGCTCCTTCAGCCTTTCCTCATAAGGGAGATGCTCCACTCCCTTCACCATCTTTGTGGCTCTACGCTGGACTCTCTCAAGCAGCTCCCTGTCCTTCTTGAACTGAGGGGCCCAGAACTGGACACAATATTCCAGATACGGCCTCACCAGGGCAGAGTAGAGGGGCAGGAGGACCTCTCTTGACCTACTTGCTACTCCCCTTCTAATACACCCCAGGATGCCATTGGCCTTCTTGGCCACGAGGGCACAGTGCTGGCTCATGGTCATCCTGCTGTCCACTAGAACCCCCAGGTCCCTTTCCCCTGCACTGCTCTCCAGCAGGGCAGTCCCCAACCTATATTGGTACATGGGGTTATTTTTTCCCAAGTGCAAAACTCTACACTTGCCCTTATTAAACTTCATCAGATTTCTCCCCGCCCAGCCCTCCAGCCTGTCTAGGTCTCTCTGAATGGCTGCATAGCCTTCTGGTGTGTCAACCACTCCTCCCAACTTCGTATCATCAGCAAACTTGCTGACAACATTCTCTAATCCCTCGTCCAGATCATTGATGAATATATTAAACAGTACCGGCCCAAGCACTGACCCCTGAGGGACCCCACTAGACACAGGCATCCAGCCAGACTCGGCCCCATTGACCACAACCCTCTGGCTTCTTCCCTTCAACCACTTCTCGACCCACCTCACTACTTGGTCATCCAGCCCACACTTCCTCCGTTTACCTATGAGGATGCTGTGGGAGACGGTGTCAAAGGCCTTGCTGATGTCCAGGTAGACCACGTCCACTGCATGGCCACCATCCATCCACCTGGTTATGTCTTCATAAAAGGCTATCAGGGTGGTCAAACATGACTTCCCCTTGGCAAAGACATGCTGACTGCTCCTAATAACCTTCTTATCCTTGATATGCCTAGAGACAGTGTCAAGGATAAGATGTTCCATCACCTTTCCAGGGATGGAGGTGAGGCTGACCGGTCTGTAGTTACTCGGGTCATCCTTCCTTACCTTCTTATAGACTGGAGTGACATTCACTTTCCTCCAGTCTTCAGGCACCTCACCTGTTACCCATGACTTACCAAAGATGATGGAGAGTGGCCTAGCAATGACTCCCGCCAGCTCCCTCAGCACCCGTGGGTGCATCCCATCAGGGCCCATGGATTTATGAATGTGCAAGTGTTCAAACTGATCCTTAACCCACTCCTCATCAATCAGGGCAGACTCCTCCTTTATCTTGACTTCCTCTGGGGCCTCAGGGGACTGAGGCTCCTGAGGACGGTCTCCAACAGTGTAGACAGAGGCAAAGAAGGCATTCAGCAACTCCGCCTTCTTTCTGTCCTCTGTCTCCAGGGCACCCACCTCATTCAACAGAGGGCCTACATTGCCTCTAGTATTAGTTTTATCAGCAATGTATTTGAAGAAGCCCTTTCTGTTGTCTTTGACCTCCCTTGCAAGTTTTAACTCCAAGGAGGCCTTAGCTTTTCTAATTGCCTCCCTGCACTCCCTGACAGCTGTCCTGTACTCCACCCAAGTGGCCAGCCCTTCCTTCCACAATTTAAACACCCTCCTCTTCCACCTGAGTCTGCCCAGCAGATCCCTGGTTAACCATGCAGGTCTCCTGGATCTCTTTCTTGATTTCCTACCTGATGGGATGCACTGATCCTGAGCCTCAAAGAAATGGTCTTTGAATGCCAACCAACTCTCTTGGGCCCCTTTACCTTTCAGCTCCCTGTCCCAAGGGGTATCCCCCAGCAATTGCTTGAAGAGGCCAAAGTTGGCCCTTCTGAAGTCCAGAGTTGCGATCCTGCTTGCTATTCTGTTTTTACCACACAGGATCCTGAACTCCACTATCTCATGGTCGCTGCAGCCAAGGTTGCCCTCAACCCTCACTGCTTCAACCAGACCTTCCTTGTTGGTGAACACAAGGTCCAGCAGCGCTCCTCTCCTGGTTGGCTCATCCACCATTTGCATCAAAAAGTTATCATCGATGCACTGGAGGAACCTCCTGGACTGAGGATGGCTGGCTGTGTGGGACTTCCAGCAAACATCTGGGTAGTTGAAATCCCCCATGAGAACCAGGGCCTGGGACTGAGAGGCTGCTGTCAGCTGCCTGTAAAAGGCCTCATCAACTTCCTCCTCCTGATCAGGTGGTCTATAGTAGACACCCACTACAGTATCACCTAAGCTAGCCTGCCCCTTAATTCTTACCCATAAACTCTCTACTTGCTCCTCATCTGCCCCTGGATGGATCTCAATACACTCCAGTTGCTCTCTCACGTACAGAGCAACTCCCCCACCTCGCCTCATCGACCTGTCTTTCCTAAAAAGAACATAACCATCAAGGCCCACATTCCAGTTATGTGAGCTGTCCCACCATGTCTCTGTAATTGCAGTAAGATCGTAGTTCTCCAGCTGCACATAGACTTCTAATTCTCCCTGCTTATTCCCCATGCTTCTTGCATTGGTATACAGACACTTCAGAGATTTAATGGAGCATCTGTTACCGTTGCTTGTGCCTTTTATGCCAAACCCTGGGATACTTCCCCTTGGCTCATGTGTAGAGACTCGGGTTTTATCCCCTTCCCCCTTCCAACTTAGTTTAAAGCCCTATCTATTAATCCCGCCAACTCTCCAGCAAGTATTCTCCTCCCTCTCTTAGACAGCTCTACACCATCTATATCTCTCATGCCCAGTACTGCATAAACTTCCCCATGATCATAATACCCAAAACGTTGCTGGAGGCACCAGTCTTTGAGCCATGCATTAACTGCATGTACTTTTCTGTTCCTTTCACTATTCCTGTCACCTGCTGAAGGGATAGATGAGAAAACTACCTGTGTCCCCGATCCTTTGATCACCTGGCCTAACAACTTAAAGTCCTTTTTAATTCTCTGAGTGCTTCTATGATTGATCTCATCACTACCAGCCTGGACAATCAACAATGGGTAATAATCAGTGGGACAACCCAGGAATTCATTTTGAGAAACGACTGGGCTGATGAGGTGAGGGAAGATTCCAGTATTACAATGTAAAACCCAACAAAGAATTCATTTTTTCAAAAGATGTGTAGACCAGGAAAAATGTTTTCATTTAAGATGAAAACCTAACCTAAATGTTACCTTACATCCTTCTGTTAGCATCGGAAAATACAACAAGGACATTAGAAATATTTGCTGGGTTCAATGCTTATCTTTAACATAAAAATAAATAAAATATCCAGGAAATGACTGGTTAGCATTTGCACACCAGAGCTTAATTCAAATTGATGATTATTTGAAAGAAAAATACAGTAGGTACTTTCATGAAAGTGCAGAATAGTTTATCTTGCTTCTGCCTAAATTGATGCATCATGTTTTTAAAACAATTTCTCCCATGAAGGATCAGAAAAGGACAATAAAGGAGATGATCTGGAAAAACAGGAAGTGAAATTAGAACAGTAACTTTCCTCAGAAATCACTATTTTCATTTAAATCCTGTAGCAAAAGGTAGGTCTCCAAAAGAAAAGCAAAAAGATGGGAAAAATGGAATGAAAAAAAGCATATAGTAGTATTGGTCCTACGATCTACAGAACGATGTCAGACACTGTTATCTTTTCTGCTTAAGGTATTGAGGGAAGGTATCTTGAGACTGTTTCTTCAAAGACAGATTAAAAAAAAATGTCCTTTACTGTGGCATGTTTTCATGGGTTATTACAAAAAGAAGGGTTGTATGAAAGGTGTGAAAAGAAAGGCTGCAGGCATCTTTTCTTTTGATTTTACTAGCACATCATCCACACAGAAAATCCTGCACCTCACAAAATAGGCCCACAGATCAATCTAAATCTTCTTAGATGTTATGCCCTGACCTATGGTTTATCTAAATTGTAATAACTGAGGCCATAGACCTTGCGACTTCACCTAAAAAGCCAGGTGGAGATTCAATGCAGTGGCTGGATACCTTGATTAACCCCGTCAAACCCACTTCTAACTGAGACTTTAGTTAGACTCTCAGCGCATCGAGACTGTTCCACTACTCGTAGACATTCTGAGCACGCATCGATTGGGAAAGAGTATCAAAGCTGCTGAGAAGGTGACTTCACAGAATCATAGAATGGCCTAGGCTGGAAGGGACCTTAGAGATCATCTAATCCAACCTCCCTGTCACGGGCAAGGACGCCTCTCAACTAGATCAGGCTACTCAAGGCTCTGTCCAACCTGGCCTTGAACACCTCCAGGGAGTGGGCAGCCACAACATCTCTGGGCAATTTATTCCAAAGTCTTGCCATCCTCGTACTGGAGAATTTCTTCCTAAGATCTAATCTAAATCTATTCTCCTTCAACTTAAACCCATCTCCCCTTGTCCTGTCAGTTGACACTCTTGTAAAAAGTCCCTCCCCAGCCTTCCTGTAGGATCCCTTCGCTGTTAGGTCTCCCCAAAGTCTTCTCTTGTTTATTTCCAGTTAAATTCACAAATATTCTCAAGTGAAGGAAAGAAACTGAATCTGTGTTTCTCATATCCTGGCTAAATAATGAAGTAATCTGGGTGTTGAGCAAAGGCAGAAACATCCATCTCCTCCTTTCTATATTGCTTGTCTTCTCTCAGAAAAGCAAATATTTCATGCCAAACAGAAAGAAACTTCAGTTTTCAATACAATACAGAAGAATGTACTTTTTCAGTAAAATTAATTTTTTGTCTTTGTCTTTCCACCAAGGAAAGAGCAATATGCATGCACAGCTCTACTCCAGACATTTCTCTCAGGCAATACATTTGTAACCTCACCGAGTCACCCATTCATTAACTCCACCCTTTCCCCAAATTCATCTACAGTGCCGGAAGTGCTGCTTCTTGATGGCAGTCAACCTGCTGTGCAGTCACAAAATCGCTTAAGGAAGAGCTACTACATTTATCTTCAGCCTAGGATCTCCTAAATCTTTCTGGGTATCCCACCAAAACTTTAACAACAATGCCTTTCTCCCCCCAAGAAAGCCCCCCAAACCCCAAAACAGAAAAAAAAAAAAAATCTGAAACAGTAAAATCCTCACTATACAGGTAGTTTTAACCATTTTTCTGGAGTCGAAGGAAAGAATTGAGTGAAAGTATTGAACGTTATAAATAGATATGTGTGCATCGAGAGGAAAAAAAGCAGAAAGACAAACATTCTGCCTTTTAAGCCAGTTTATGTGGTACAAAGGTAATACAAATCTCAGTGACCTGAAAATGCAGTAACAAGTTTTAACTGTGAACCAATTTTCACCTTTCAGAAACAAACACAAATGACGTCTTCCTTTGACAAATTTTTAAGGTTGAATGTAACTGGCTATTTTAAGGATTCTTTATGGTATGTAAAGACACATGGCTTAGTAACTCCTTTTAAAGCTGAATAAATGTGATGTACATTTGAAACTCCAGATAATGTCCACTTCTGCAAGAAATAATACATGACTGTGTTACTGCTGTCAAAGTCCATTGCTATACATTAACAAACAATTCAATTTTTATGCCATTTCCAGGGAAGGCAATTAGAGCATGTGTGCTACTAGTAAAAATGTGCATTCCTACATAAATATTAAAGAAAAGATCTTAATTGCATCATCACTAGTTTCCCTGCAGTACTACCACTGTAGGGTTTTTTTACCAAATTCACCTATTAAGCCATGTGTATCATGTATATGAGGATGATTATGGGACTTGAACATCTCTCCTATGAAGAGAGACTGAGAGAACTGGGGCTGTTTAGCCTGGAAAGGAGACGGCTGAGAGGGGACCTTATTAATGTATACAAATATCTGAGGGGTGGGTGTCAAGGGGAAGGAGACAATCTCTTCTCAGTGGTGCCCAGCAATAGAACAAGGAATAACGGGTTTAAGTTAGAACATAGGAAGTTCCACTTTAACATGAGGAGAAACTGGAGACTTTCAAAACCCGCCTGGACGCGTTCCTGTGTGGCCTGCCCATGGGGATCCTGCTCTGGCAGGCGGGTTGGACTAGATGATCTCTAGAGGTCCCTTCCAACCCTGAACATTCTGTGATTCTATGATTCTTTTTACCAACCAGCACAAGAAAGAAATGTCCACGAATACAAAGTTTTGCTAAAGGTGTAGCAAGTTTTGTAACCCGGCAGCAGCCTTCAGCTGGGCCCCTCTTCAGCCGGGAAGGAATGTGTTTTCCCAGACAAAGGCTTGGAGAGTCCCTGACACCCAGCTGGCATCAGAGGTACGGGGTGAAAGATTGGTACCCGCCCCATGGTCCCCATGGCAACCCAGTTTGCCCAGATGATGTGGGGGCTATCTCACATCTGATGCTCCCCAACACAGCGGCCATGGCTCAAGCTAATACACTTGTTCACCTGTGCTTCATGTTCCTTCCCCTTTATTTCCCACCTTAATTCACAAGTGTTTTCTGCATCCTTTTTTTCCCCACCTTGCAGCCCACAGTACATGCAGGTCACTTTTAATAACCAGGAACAGCTGAAATACCTTTCTTACTTCTTCCCTTACACAGCCATAAACACACCTGGAATACAGCCAGACAAACAAATACAAGAAATGCATCCAAATATGTTAATTTTTTTTCACAGGTGGTTTACATTCCTTTCACAACCACTGATGGGGAGAAGAAAAGATTTATTCCTAAATAACGGAGCTGCTATAGCAATGGAGTAAAGGCAGCTATAGGGGTGGGCAATAGTCTGCATGGTAAGCCAAGATAAGAGGAGACTGTAATTTAATTATCCCAAAGCACATGGAGTTGTTAATTTGAGCAGAATTTGAATTAACTGAAAATATTGTACCAGAAAATAAAACATGTAAATAAGTGTGTTTCAGAGGCACTCTTCAAAACTTTTAACCCAAACAAAACAGAGAACTTCATGCTGCGTTTTCCTGTTGGGCCACACATTTAAGGCAGGAAGCTGCTGTGAATTTTTAAACCTTTTAAAACATCTTAGGCTTACTACTTTCTTGATGAGGCTTATGAACTTCATCAAATGCAAACTCTACTCTGAATAATGGCTATAAATTGTCCTTCAGCTGACTCATGTTAATGCAGCTGGGCCAATGAACTGGCTAGTAATTAAATACTCCCCACAAGTAATCAGTACACTTGAAGTCTCCGAGAGTCACTTCTGGCTATGATGTCAACTGCCACTTTTTTGATACAGAAAGAACGAAAAAGAAGATACATTACAGATTTCTTTCTGCACAATAAGTGCTTTACTTTTTTTTTTCCTCTCTCTCTCTCTCCCCTCTAACATGTAGAGAATGGCTATTACCCGAGTAGATTAAAAAAAGTGGCTATCAAAAGATAAAACACAGTCATTTTTAGCATCACTGTTTCTGTGAAATAGTTTATTTCCCTATTTCTTTTCATATTGAAAAGTGGCACAGGAATGGCCACAAACCAATCTGTTTCCGAAAAACGATGAAGCAAAAAAAAAATAAACACTTTTTCTTTAAACTAATAGCCTTCCTTGTCCCAAGTTGTACTTATAAGCTATTGCATTTGAAACCAAAATCTTTGGTAAGTTCTGATTCTGATAAAGAAATATGCAAATTTTTATCACAAGTTCCAGTGATGGCACTTGGATAATTTGTTGCTGCTTTGGAAGACAGTCTTATTAACTTGCTTTAAGCTTTAATTTAGTCTGACAAATAATATGGGTTAGACCATCGTATTTCTTGTTTCCTTAAACTGCTGAAAATGTAATTTATTAGTAAGAAAGAAATAAGTTTTATTAATTGGAAACTGAACTTGGAAATAAAGACTATCCCAGAAAAGTCCCTGCTTCTCTTTGATTGTTGCACTGTGATCTAGCTAGTTTCAAGTCTCACTCAATTTTGGTTAATAACTAATGGATTTTTATTTACAAAAAAATCGTACAGATACTTCCCATGAATACAAATTCCAACATGACATCTGCTGCGCATTGATCAGTAATGAGGTATTACATGCACTCCCGTTATAAATCCCAACAGAAAGTTTAAATCATAGAAATTCTATTCTTAGGTTGATTTAATAAGCCTGGACTGATATACTGAGTAAACTGAAATATATTTCTACTTTCTTGGAGTGAATTTGTTCACTTCCACATATTACTTTTATACAAGTTGAAGAAATAATATTAAATCCAACACTGCACTACTCAGCTCATTTCCTCAAAGATGAGAAACTACTTAAAAGCAAGGGATAAAACATCTGTTAAAGTATATGTTACTTTCATTAAAAGAAGGAGGAAGAACTTCAGTATGTACTGAAAATGGCATAGGTTCAAAGCTCAACTTTAATATCTTTGATACATCAAAAAAGAACACATTAAAAGGACTTGAAATACCAATTATGATACTTTTAATACTATGTGGTATGAGAACCACCAACTCTTTTTGTCCTAAAGAGATGCGACAGATACTCGATACTACAGAGAAGCACCACGCTTCATTGCAACGAAAGAGTTCAAGGGCAATATAGTTTTTTTAAGTTTTTCTAGTTCTTGCCAGTATACCTCATGCAAGTGTACCAAGTACACTGCTAGCTCCAAAATTTAAAAATCTTGGTTAGGGCAGCAATGCAGCAGTGTTTTCTGAATATTAAACACCTTGAAGTGGACTTCTTCACTAGCACAATCATCACATTCCAAGAAAACTAGCAGCTTATAAAATTCTACTGCATTCAATTTGGTTTTTGAAGGTGGACAATTTGATATAAAGAGAATTACGCATTAATAACTAAAAAAAAATTAAGGCTGAAACCTGCAACTGAAGCCAAGAGCATAAGGCAGTGAAGTGTGCCCTTTTACTAACATACACATTGGCAGCTTAAAAAGAGCTTTCCAATTTCTCATATTTTCCTATTGTTCTCCCCAACATGTCCAGTTTAGCTTCGACAAAACTAGAGCTTGGAAGATTAATTTTAGTAAAACTGTTTTTCCCACATAAAATGCAGTTAGTATTCTTGTTAAAAAAGTGTTCTTGACCAAATAAGTTTTCTTATCATTTGCAGAAATGTATTACTTATTGCAAACAGTTAAATAACTTTCACTATGTCAATGCTCGCTAAGGGAACAAAGATTTGCAAACTAAAAATAAGAACTCCTGGTTGTTGTTTTTTTAAAAAAAGATATATATATATAAGTGGGTTAAATTCAAAGCAGAGAAATGCTAAGTATAGGAGAAAGGACCCTGTAACTCCTCAATGTAGTAGCACTGCAGAAGCACAGACAAAGCAACCTTGTTGGGTTGCATAGTGCAATACCAGAGCCAGCAGGTCTCAAACTGCATCTTAGAGCAATGTCTGAGCGAATCCAGATTCTGAGTGACACAGCTTTGGATGGGAGATCTGAGTGTCTGTTGTTTGAACCCTGCCCCACTACCTTTCCCCTGGATCTTTAATAGGACACAAACAGTATGACTATTTAATTTAAAAATGTTATGAAGTTTTGACAGTATCTGACTTCAGATTATTGCTGACCTGTCTCTTATTTAGCTTTCTGTTAAGTAACTACACCAGATTTTTTTACAATGCATCCATTTGTGCTTTCAGGTATTAGAAAAATAACAATAAGAAATATACTGTATTTTGTGTTACTACAGCCTTCCCCAAAAAGATTAGCTGGAGATCCCTTTGCAGCCTTTCTGGTTGCTTAGTTTCTTCAACATGCACAATTTCACCAACTCTTTATCACCTTTGTAGGTGTATGAGATTTCTACAATAAATAATATTCTCATTTAAGCCACAGTGCATTTTATAGTTTATTGGTACAGGTCAAAAATGCCCTTTTTATTAGGCTAAATCTGCAGTTACAGGCTGAAGTACGAGTAAAATGTTTTATATGCTACTGTTAAGCAGTACTGTTGAATGTGCTAATGTACTATAGCACTGATAGATTGAGGAAGCAAGATGGGCTTTGAATAAGGAAATGACCAGATGTGGTTGGGAACAAGAAAAACTACCACTAGGTATCATACAGTTTCAGAAATAACTAGAAAGGAAGAAAAAAAATAATCTGTGAAGGTAGATCAGAGCCCAAACTAAGAAATTAGGATATAGGTAGTATCCTCAGTTAAAGACACAGTCACTAAGTTTACTTTTTAACTTTCAATAATGAAGACAAATGTGTTTTAATTGACTCTCACTGGAATGTGGATAAGGAAAAAAAATAATAATAATTCCACTTCAACATGCTTTGTTGCCCATCCCATAGGAAGCAGCTATTCCAAATAATATAATATCCAACCTTAGACTGCAAGATTCACGTATTTTTGACTCCACTGAAACAAACCCAACCTTTTACAACAGGAGATCTCAGTTCATAACAAGTTTTCAATAAAATGATCTCAGAGCAACTGCTGTTCGGTGGATAAACAGAGACTGGGTAAACTCAGTAGAGAGTAATTGGCTGTGTCCTGTTTTCAGTCAGCAGCTGGCAACAGAGAAAGAACAGACTTAAAGCACTGGGGTGAGCTGGGAGACTGATTAGTCAGGAAGCTGTTGCTAAAGGCAGCGAGAGCAGGAGCTATCCCAGGAGCTCTCTCGCAGCAGTTTTCTCTGCCCTGTGAGACACAACTGGAAATCCCTTAATGCACTCTGCCCTTCATTTATTTTTGCTACTGGACATTTGAGAGCATTTAAGAACGTTATTTTTTTGAGTAGTTGCCTGATGATGGATCACAGAGAATTAAAACAATTTTATACTTCTTAGGGAAAGGGGAAGACTACCATCTACAGTACAATTATAAAACTAGGAGTTACCTGATAGCAAAGTCCTTTTGAAGCTGTGCTGAATAGCCAGAACAGTTTGCAACTACTCACACATCAGTCCTGATTCACCCTTTATGCTGAAATTATGAAGTTATCTTGCATACCAGGATGGCTACATAACTGAAAGCCACAGTACTGATTAATTTACTTTTAATCCGGTTAGTCTAATGGAGCACTAGTACACTCAAAAATGTTATCGTTGTAGCTATCAGTATAATATAAACTACAGAAACACTCTATATGAAAGGGAAAGAGCTGAGTATCAAAGTTATAGAATTTGGAAGCACGATAAAGTTGGCTATCCAAATTGAACGTAAATTCTAAACATATTCACTGAAAGAGAATTAACTACTTTTTTTTTTTCCCCTCACAAGAACTTGCATCGTTCATTGCCTAGGACAGAATATAATAACTTGAAGGGCAGCTATTCAAGCTACTGTTTTATCTTCAGTACCGAGTGCACTGTGCCATGTTTTATTAACTTTATTACAGATAGAGAGCTAAAACATAGAGAAACTTCAGGTCTATCAGCCTCAAGCACTTTAAATTAGAGGCCCGAACTCACTGACTATTAACAATTTATGCAACTCCTGTGTAAGATAGGCATGTCCCCCTCTCTAGCCACTCTAAGGAGCCTAAGCTCCCTAAATTGTATATCTATATTTATGAGGTATTTTATCTCTTCAAAAGATTAAATACATACATTAATTTTGGAAAATTAGTTAAAAATGTTTAATACCTGATACATCAGAGTAATTAACATTCTAAAGCACTTTATGTGCTTAGTGCTTTGATCCTACTGTTTTCACTGCAGTAGAGGTTTGGTAAATCTGTAAAGGAAACCCTGTAGGTCTCAGCTTAAGAATCAACACAAAATGGGAAAAAACCCAAACAACCTGAAACTAAAGCCAGCAACCCTCTCCTCCTGCCCCTGAATGGTTTAGGACCAGAGGAAAGGATAGGGCACTCTACCGGCTTCTAGCATTTCTTTTGATGTAGTTCTCATGTAATTTTACCTCATTTTTTTTTTTTAAATACTGAACAAAATCTAACAGAGTCACCCTCAAGCTCCTTCAACAGCCGAATTGCCCAGTTTGGCATTGTGTTCATATGAGTTATCAGCAGGTTTGAATATAGATTGACTCACCCAATTCTCGAGATAATGATGGTGGAGTGAAATATTAGCCAACATAAAGTTTATTTTCTTATGAAAAGATGGATCAAAGTAAATATTTATATTTAAGAACACAGGAAAAAAAAATATATTCTGTGGTAATGGCAACAATAAAATGCACCCACTGAAACACAAAGAGCTCCTCAGAAACATTTCTCAAGAGACAGTTCTTACTGAAAAACAAAGGAATTTTGGCAAGGAATTGAAGCATTTGGGGGCAAATGTCTACTTCTGAAACTAAGGAAACATTAACACCCCAAATCACCAAATGTAATTATGACTACAGTAAAAGCCAAACAAAACCTCAATCCTATACAAAAGCTATAAAAGCAATAGAAGCCTTTATGTATTAACAGAGTATTTATTCTAATCCCTTCTTCAGAGGCTAGAGAAAACAATTGGAAGATCAATGAACCCCATCAATCTCCACCTTGAAGAATTATTTCTCTGGTCAACACATCTGTAGTATCTCAAACTGCTGCCTCTCAGTTAAGGTACACAATTCTGATACTAATTTCTTCTGCTGTTAATAAATTCAGTTACCAAACTAGAAGACCATTAAAATTTAGGCACCAACGTCAACCTGGGTAATGAAAACTATCACTCAGCTGCATTCAACCCTGGTTCATCTTGATTTTATTATACCCTCGGGAAGGGGAATTTAAATCATATTTTCCATGCCCCCAGAAAGTTTCCTTCTGTTCATTAGCCCCTCAGCTCAGAGTTCCTCTATAAATAACAAATGCTACTGAGTTTACTGATTCAAATTTTCATATTGAATGTGGAAGGCTGCTGATGATTCCTGCCACAAAAATCTAGTGACTTAAGTAAAATGCATAGCATCACCTGGAAGCTCTGACCAGCCTATCAACATGTGTTGTATTAGGCAGGAATTTTCCAACAAACATTACCTGTGGTTCTATAAAGCTCTTTTATCCAAGATGTTTATACCAAAACAGTAGTGATTTCATTCCATTCCAGGCGACAAATATCTACAATATTAATACAATCTTCTCAGTTTCCCACTATTACAAGTTATTTTTTGGTGAAGTACAAATTCACCTCATATTTTAAATTAAACAAACTGTCAGTAAACCGAGCAAAATGGGAGACATATCCTGTTTTCTGGTTATTATTAAAATAGTTTTCCTCTTTCTGTTTATGAAAAGCAATTATCAGAAAATGCTGTCTTTCTAGCCAGTATAGGAGATCAAATGGCAGGGACGATTCCAAGTGACAGAGTGATTCCAGATATAAAAATATATAATCTATTAAATTAGATAATTCAGATTTTAGAAACAGAAAAAAAAACCACCCATGAAACGATTATTACACCAGTGCATCTTACTTTTCTGTGGTGTAAAGCTTTTTAAAATTCTCCGACATAGCTCCTGAAGCTGAATAGTTCAATTAGGTGCTGTGCACAGATAGTCAGATGCATTTTTGAAACCCCAAAACTAGGTTATGATACTCAATTTTGTTCCTGGCCTAAAAGCTATCCTGCTTCAAGTAGACAAGTCCAGAGATAATTCAACTATCTGTCTGTGCACTGTACTCTAATGTAGAATGTACACTCATCTCTTTTCAAATACAAAGAAACAGCTTTAAAGCTTAAGAAAACAGATAAAAAGTAAAAAAAAAAATCTGGAATAATTTCTTGCCCGTGCTGAAAAACTGCTGGGATTTCTTTCATTTTCCTTTTTATGACACTAAGTATTCTTGATGTTATCTTTTCAATTTCTTATTTTATTGTTTTGCTATGCCACAAGGAGAGAGAAAAATCAAGGACTGCAAGATCAAATAAAATGTAGAACAAATTAATTTACTTTTCTAAACCTCAGCTTTTAGGTTTTTTCAAAACCACAGGCAAATATGGTCAAACTTGTACGGTCAGATAACAGTTTTTCTTTGATTTCCCTACATGGAGTTAGATAAATATCATCATACAATAAAGCATGAGAAAAACTCTTTCCCCAATAAAATAGAAAAACCTTACCATTACAAAAAAAAGTCTTCTTTTTAAAGTATCATGACAACATATTGCAACAGAAACACCATGCTACTGATAAATCATTGTTACAGTTTTCCCAAGAAAGGAGTACATATCAGAAACCCTGGTTTTTGAAAACCTCGAGGAAGTAAAATCTGCCAGCAAACCGCATGGACTTAAGTAATTAAGAAACTTCTTCTCAGTGAGGGTGACAGAGCCCTGAAAGAGGCTGCCCAGGGAGGTTGTGGAGTCTCCTTCTCTGGAGACATTCAAGACCTTCCTGGACACGTTCCTGTGTAGCATAATCTAGGCATTCCTGCTCTGGCAGGGGGATTGGACTTGATGATCGTTCGAGGTCCCTTCCAAAACCTGACATTCTGTGATTCTGTGACTCTGTGAATTTTTCTGTTTGGTTAAAATTACCTTGCTTTAAGAATATTTTTTAAAAAAACCCCACAAAACACTACAATATGAAGAAGAAGGGCCAAGCTACTTTACTACGTATGCTGAAAGTGAATTCTTGATTAGCCCAATATCCTCCAAATCCCAAATACCACCCGTGATCTCAAGGTTTGAGCCACCAAGAAAGTGTCTCCTGAGGCTTCTGCTTATTTTGTTCGCTGATTGATGTAGATTTTGCCTTAGGCGCATACGATGGAAATACACAAGGCTCATCTACTTTTGGAATGAAACCAAGATGATACTGCATTTATCAAACAACTTACAGACACAACCAGTTCTGGTTCAACTTAAACGCCAATTTACCATTAGAGTATTCCAAAACTGAAATGTAAAATTTCCAGGAGTTCCTATCGCAACAGAGGAAGCTGCAGGATACCCTTGTTTTCCCTGCATGTATTAAATGTTTTTGATTGGTACCTCTGCAGAGCACTGGCTTATAATAAAATAAATAAAAAAAAAGACAGAAACATAGTTTCAGGATATTTTTAAACCGTATATTTTTGCTCTGTGGCAATAACCACTCAGGGAAAAAAAAAAAAGAAACTAAATTCTCCTAAAGGAACAAAAAACCCCACAACATTAATGGAACCCATTTGCTTACATGGCAAAGAAACATGAATGAAGAAGTGTTCTTAAAGACTTTCGTGAGTAATGTTTTGTGCTTTTTTCTACATGTTCTGAATTACTGACTAAACCACGTTGCATTAACCAGACATCACTTGAGTCACAAAACAGGTCACAGCTGATAAGCTGTTTGTTTCCACCTCAGATTTTGTCTCTGGTGGAGTCTTTTACCAAGAGGAAGTTTATTTCTAGTTCCTGGATGATGAAATTTCCCTACCTGATATTTCACTTTTTTTTAAAGAAAGAAAACCCATCTGAGAAAATATATATATATATAAATAAATATATACAACAACAATATAAAGAACATTATGGCTGTGGTTCAGGCAATCCATCATCTGTTCCATTTGGATTAGAGTTCTTATAGTCTTTGACAAAAGAGGTAGGAGTTCAGATACTATTTGTTCTTAACATTCAGAAAGTAGAACTGAAAGAGCCTGGTAAATTCATACCTAAAATCTTGTTTAACAAATACGGAAGAGACTTGAAAAGTACTCTGAGAATTGACAGAACTTTGCTACACAGATCAACTCAGTAATTGTCTTTGAATGGGAAGTTCTGCGTGACTAAACAACGAAAAGACAAATATGGGTAAATTGTTGGTAATTTACAGTTCCCTTAGCCGATTTAAGATTGTCCAATGATGCATATTCAGAAGACTGCTCTGAATATATAACTTGCCTGCCGTAGCTTTTGGAAATCTGGTTACCTAGCTAGACGATTATGAAGCTGACATTTACTGTATGTGCAATTACGGCATATACGGTGTCACTGCTTTCAAATGTCACCTCTTTGCCACAGTTCTTATCTCGCAGAAAATGTCCTTGCCTCCCTTGAGAGAAGTGGTCTTATTCAACTAGTACCAATGAACACTAGCAAGATATTTACAAAAGCAATTAGCACTTCCGAGTGCCTAATTTGACATCTTCAAAGGGTCTCACTTTAGGATTGAAGTAGTCAGACCTCTAGAGAATAAGCCCCACTATAAGGTTCACCTTTTCTCAAGGTGGTACCTAAAATTTTACTCTTAAAAAGCTTTGTTGTTTTTTTTTTCCTTGTCTTTATTATGTGTACATATAATTATTTATGATAAGACACAGAATAGAGGATACACGTGTCACCTTACTCATGGGAGTCAATATGGGAAATCTCACAAGACTGTATAAAAGAAATAAAACAGATGTATTTGTAGGATTACAGTTCCTCCTTTTGTAAATGCAGGTAGAGCTAAGGCTGACAGCTTATTTATACTAAGGTTTGTACCCATGGCAAATTAAAAAAATTACTTTTTTTTTTTTTCTGTCTATGCCAATATTTTCACAGTGTTAATATGCATTTACGGCTAATTTGAAGTACTTTTTTTCCATTGCTAACAGAGGTTGCATATGTTTTGCAGCATTTGGCATTCAAAAATAAATAAATGAGTGTTTTATTTAACACTCTCTTTATGTCAGTGTTCATAATAAAGTAGATTTTATTAACTTTGTCGGAAAGGCTCTGAAAAAAAAAATCCAAATTTGTTATTTTTCATCCAGAACTCCTCTTGCTGGCCATCATTTTTTTCTGACCTGGATACTTTCTCCACTCCAACATTAAATTACAGGAGTTCACTAGAAAAAGATGATGAAAACTTTGCATCAAATTTAATCATATTCCTACGTATTTTGGAATGTAAATTCTTCAGTGTCATCTCTGTGAAAAGCTGTATGTGCACACAACTATGGCAATGCAGAAATAGTTCTTAAACAAACAAATAAAAAATGAGTAAATTCACCTTCGTTGTCTGGATATTTTTTTTCCACACATGCAAAATCGACTCTTATGGTCACAGTTTCTTTGAACTCTGCTGTCTGCTCAAGGAAAAAGCTATTATAAATAGTGTAGACGGTTTCAGGGGAATTACTTTTGTTAGAATAAGCAGCAATTTTACTTGACCTATGAAGTCAATATTGAAGTGAAGCTTTGGTCTTAAAATCGGAAGAACTGAGAACTACATTTCGTTTTTTTTCATAGAAATCCTATTAAATGTTTTCATTTCATAACAGTGCCTACAGATATTCCAAGTCTTCTGCCGAGGAAACTTGTCTATTGAGTAAAACTTCACAAAGTCTTACAAAAATTTTCTCCACCAGAAGTAAAAACACTGATGTTTTTTGGCTAATACACAGAAAGAACAATAGGCTAACAAGTACAGTGTCTTCAAAACTAGATCTGTCATGAAGAACTCGTAGTGCTTAAGAACGCGTCTTCTCTATTAACATGTACTGGGTAAAAATTTATCTCCACAGGTTTCCTTGTTTCTCTGGCGTTTGGTACTTCTAATGTTCACTACATACAGTTGTAGAAAAGACAGCAACATACACAGACTTCAGAAAAAAAATAAGGAAAAATTAAGGTTGAAATGTCACTCATAGCTTGCTGCCATATACAGCAACAATGAAATAAACCAGTGACCTCTAAGTGGTTGCAATGATGGTTTTAAGAATCGAGATGTGCCCAAGCACTGTCAGCTATGATTGTCAAAAATAAGGTAGCAGAGACACTAATATGGACCTCGGATGACAGTTCTATTACAAATAAGAGATTAAAAAATCCCAATGAACATGAAAAAGGGGTTTCTTCTGCTTAATTGGGACCAGAATGACATTTCTTGACAAGGATTTTATTTAACAGAGGTGTTTAAAATGCTTCAGCCTAAATGTGACATGAAAATTATCCTATTGTTTATAGATTCACTGAACAAACAGCTACAGTAATTACAACTATGTCTTACCACGGAAGCTGGTTTTGAATGTGGAAACAAGACCTTTTTGTTACCTTTGGAATTACAGTCTACAACCCAATTACTGATTGCAATGGAAAGATTTTTTTTTCAACCTTTGCAGTCACAAAAAGCAATCTGTATTTATTTCCATTTTATTATAGCTTTTCTTTATTCACAGTATTTTGAATACCACCTGCTTGTAAAGAAAAACACTTTCTGCTGCTTTGAGGTGTATATATAGGCAATCAGAACCGCATCTCAAATTTGTATTCGTGCATTTCAGATAACATTACCTTGGCTAATGTTACTGCAAATAAATGCGTAGCCATAGCAGCAGAGAACTTGATGCAGGCTGCAAAGCCTGACCAAAAACTTAGTGAATAATGCAGCTTTCTGTGCTGCAGTGGGCTCTGTGCTGCCGTGGATATGCTGCTGTGTGTATTTGAACTTAACTAGCTTGACATAAATGTGCAAGCTGCAAATATGCCTTGACTGTTGTTGTAAATAATTGATAGATCAGCCATAGCTATTAGCTGCTTGAAACGATCTTCTAATGTGCAAAATCCTGATCATTGAAAATTAAGTGCTTTCTTCTGCTCCCTAAATAAAATAAAAAAGCTCCCCTGTTAGATGCTATTGAACCAAAACCTTACCAAAGTACAACACTGAAACCGTACTAATACTCTGAATGGGAATTACAGCAAAAGCATACACCACAATCTTTACTGCAGTTTATGGCTCTTTGCAGTTAAGGCAAACTAACATTAACGGATAGTTCTGAATATATGTTGTTAATTTAAATATATAAGCTCCATGAATGGAAACAAAGGAAATAAATATACCAATCGTATCTACATTAGTGAAAATCTAGTGAAAATTATTTGTATTCTTAAACTGTTAGAACATTTCCAAGATCTAGCAATTCCAAATGTATATTTTTTTATTAATTATACAGCAGAGCTTTTCTTCAGCAAGAAATTATCTGACCTGAAGGGCCTTGTCACAAGCAGAAAAATTACAATTGGCAGTTTTGATCACAGAAGTAGATTAAAACTTCATAAAAGTTGCGTACCACGTAAGAAAGAGGCAATCTGTTCAATAAAATAAGAGTGTAGTAAGAATGAAAACAACACTCAGTAGGCTACCCTGGGATGCAGCATGAGAACCAGTAATCCTTTTTACTCAGTAATGTCAGAGAACGCTACCAGAGCTTTCTGGGGAGTGCTATCGATCATAAGAGAAACGACTAACTGATGTCTAGTATTCTAGTATTCCACCAAATTTACTATCTCTCCTTTAATTTCTTAAGAAGTCCATTTAGTTAAAAAAAAACAATTTCAGTTCTCAGCTCTAGAGCTAAGTACCAGTGGCTTGCTCTTCTGAATTACTTGGTTTTAAAGAGCTTGACTCAGCCTCAAAAGCAAATAATAGTTTGGTACTGAGGATGGCAATGGCAATGGTTAGAGAAATTTTCTTCCTGCTTACATTTATATTACAGCTAAGGAGAAAGTGGGCATCCTGGCTGTGTTTCTCGCCCTTGTGAGAGAGAAATCCCCATGAGGCACAGTCCTGGTTTGAGTTAAAACCCCCAATTCTGTTCAGTGATTTTTACTCTCCAGTTTAGTCTCTTCTAAAAGGCTGCATGTTCTGAAGTCAGCAGCATGTTTTTGCAGACAGTGTGTGCTCCTGGCAGTGATAACACCTGATGTTTACAGTCACTGCCTGGGACTGGGATGCAGAAAGGCTCTTGCTGATACTCATTCCCATAGTGACCAAGGCCACTGCTGGCTCTTGTGTGCCACGCTGGGGGTGCCGGGTAGTGAGAGGGGTCACAAGGAAGTAAAAGGTTGCACCTCCAGGGAGTTACAGACAGGACAGGTGACCAATGAGAGTATTCCATCCCATATATGTCATATTCAGTATAAATTGAGTGATCACGAGAGTTTCTTTCCTTTTTCTGCAATGGCCAGTGTCCAGGGAGGACTCCATCTGACCTCCTGATTTTGATCCGGATCCTGAGTTCCCGAATCCAGCTCCTGTATCCAGCTCCCGCCGCCGCTGAGCCTGGGGCTTTCCCAGTGCCTCCTGCTCTGCAGCACCAGTGGGGATTGATATTGACGAGGGGGCATTGGGTTCAATATTGAGCTTATATATAGTTGAATACAGTTATTTATTTTTATCATTTCACTATTATTTCCATCATTTTTTCATTCTAGTTTTTCTTACCTAAGCTGTAAGTCTCTCTGCCTCATTCCCTTTTCCGTCTCGTTTTTCTGGGGGGAAGAGGGGGTTAGAGAGCCTCTGTCCATGTCTAGTGGCCAGCCCAGCCCTAACCCGTGACAACTACGGCCTCATTCCTGTCTACTCTTGGGCCTGATTTGTATTCCACATTTTTAGTGAAAGATCTTCACTCATAAAGACTAAACCAGTTTTTATTATATTATTATTTATTGCTTTCTTTTGAAACAGGAGAGATCAGCTAGAACTTGATGGCGTCTGCCCAACAGAGACTGCTACACTCGAAATGATTCAGAGGACAGACATTTTAAGGCATGGCTTGTAATTCTTTTTGACTGCATGATGTGTCAAAGAAGTTCATCCTAGGTATGAATCTGCAGTGTGTATTCATAAAGTATATCTACTATAAGTGAGTCCATTAGTCTCAGCAGAATAAGCAGTAACCAAATCAGTTAACAGTTAACCCAACCAGCCAAACCAAGTATGGAAGCAAACAACGAAAGTGCTTGAATTGCTGCTTGAGGACTTTTTTATAAGTCTCCACATATTTTAAGTGTAGAGTAAGCCAGTGCCTTTTTTGTCATGATTCATAATTTAGCATCCATTTGAAACTTTAGGTTGGGGGAAACAGAAAATCAATGAAAGACCGAGCCAATACTTCTACCTAATAACATATCCCATTTTTCTGAAGTCGGCTGAAATCACAGACTTCTTGCTTACACATTGTGCATGTAAGAAACTATTATATACTTATTCATCACTTCTACATATATACATAGAAAGAATATGTTACTGCATATGTAGCTATATTAGATATTAAGTGCAAGAAAAAAGATACAGAGGATAATATTGTAAAACCCTTGCATTACGCATTGCTGAACTCAGAAAATTAAAGAAACTTTATAATTTTTGCTTTGACTGTCCACGTTGTTAACTTCAGTGGGGTTATTATCTAAAACTAAACTTTGGTATTCAGGTTCTAGTACTCATTCTGCATAGAATACAACATACATCATTTCTGATTTCCCAATAACAAAATAAATTATTAAAAGCAAAATCTCAAGTTACCTGCACAGACACTGAATAGCAAAGAAAAAATCTCAAAAAACCTCATGTCAAAGTTGAACTCTGAGCAACCAATGACCACGTATTTCTATCAAAAAGCCAAACAAGGCTTTGATAAGTGAACTCAACATAAGTTACACCAAGTTTAGCACTGCTTGGATCAAGACAGGAAGATGTAAAATACAGATATTGAGACAGGTGTAAACAAATCGAAAACATACTAATAAATTCCTTAAAAGCAAGCTCACAGTAGCATTACCATTTTCCTGAGCTAACAAGACAGGTGACAGAAAAGCTGAATTCATTCCAAAATGTCTTAGAAAAAGACTGTTTCAAACTATTCTGTGGAAAAAGTGACTTTCATAAAAACGAAAAAAACTCCAAGAGTTTACTTTTCTCTCCAAATCAAATGTCCGAACTTCAAAGTTCAGTACCAAATTATATCCATCTGATGTACAAAATCAGGCCTCACATCAGACTAAGATTTTGCAGAATTAAAAACTTGTGGCTTTTTGGTTTCTTGTTTTGTGGGGTTTGATGTGTTTTCTTTTTATCCTGAAACTGAAAACATGGCCCTAATGCTTTTCCAAATGCAGTTAGTTTGAAAACTGGAAACTACACAGATAGACAGACAGACAGATAGATAGAATGAATTGAAAAGAAGCAATATTCAACATAATTGTTCTTACAGTTAAAATTACTTATAGGATAAATTTCAATGTGCTTTGCAGTCATTATTCAAATATCCATATGTTTTGTGCTAGACAAGTACCTGTCAAATACACTTGATTCTTCTTTCAGTCAATTGCTATAAGTGAATTAATCATCTTTAAACTGTTCTTCCAGCTCTATTTTTTTTAATTTTATGTTTAATAATACCAAATTCTGTACCTTTTTTTTTTTTTCCATAGACACGTAAGAAATAAACATTTAAACATGAGGTATAACTAATATCATCAATTTGATTGATTGTTTTCTAAGGCCTGTGGTGCATTTCAATATCAAAGGATAATGGATTCTGCTTAAAAAAATAAGAAAGAACTGTAGGTGATCCTGCTCTGGCAGGGGGGTTGGACTAGATGATCTTTTGAGGTCCCTTCCAACCCCTGACATTCTGCAATTGTGTGATTCTGTGTGATTTTTTTTCTTTAAGTTTCACTGAAAAATTTTCTTTAAAGGAGGTACTACATACATAAACTTTTTCCTGAGCCCTCTAGTTATAAGCCACTGAAAACAGTCATTCTGGACTCCTCAAGCTTTAATTAAAACACAGTTAACTATAATGATTTTTCTATAGATTGTCTGACAACCAAAGCAAACAAGCTTTCATGCCCTCATAGTAACTTTTCACACGTGAGCAAGTCCTACTGATTACAGTGAGAGTTCAAGAGTTTATGAACAAACATACATATAAGACTCATGCTCAAAATTTGGATAAATATTTTGCCATATAGTAACTAACTTACTATTTCTTTGCTGACACAACATTGCTTTTGTTGTACTAGACAATAGCTTAAGCCACTCCAGCTACAGTATCAAGAAAACCAAGACAAACAGAATGAACACAAAAAGTTCTCTGATTAAGTATCATAAACACTTAGTAACCTTTAAAATGTTCCGTTCAACAAACCATAAAAAAAAATAAATCCCTGCACAATTGTTCTTAAGGATTATAAAAGCATTACATTTAAAAAATAACCAAATTTTAAATAAATAAAAGAAATATAAAGGATAGAGAGCTTTGCACAGTAATCACTAAGTGTAGTTTCAGGATGCAATATTTAGGTGATTCTTAAAAATCAGATTTCAATAGAGTTTCTATATTCCGCTGATGTATAAAACTGAAAAAAAATCACAGCAGTCTTTTGAAAGCACAGATAAACTACCTAAGTTAAGAAGAGCATGCAATTCATCAAAACGGTTCATTACCATGGTTACAAGCTTTCAGCACAGGCCGCTGTGTGGTTGGACTGAGATTTTGTGGTACATCTGCAAAAGCAAGGAAACAACACAAGTAAAACACATCCTTGCAAGTTATTGAAGTGTTACCACGTTACTACGCAGAATTATTTAGAAGTTGGATATTTCTAGGAGTAAAGTGAAACAATGGGGCAAGATGACTTCTGCCTCCCCCAGTCAAGTACAAACCCTAAGAAGTTAAAGTACATGTGGCTGTACCACAGAGTCTCCTCGTAACAATCAGGCTACGCTAAGTTCAGTAATTTAATCTCCAAAGTCCTACTGACATGGTGGCTCAGTCACTGTCCCTGAAGATGTTTAAGAGATGGGTGGATGTTGCATTGGGGGGAGTAATTTAGTAGGTTGATAGGGCTGGGACAAAGGCTGGACTCGATGATCTTCTAAGTCTTTTCCACCTGATACGATTCTATGATTCTGTGACATCAGCAAAATAGCCTGAATATCCCTGAAAGTTGTCATTGCCAGAAAGAATTAAACCCAACAGCACTCTAAGTTCTAGAGCACTGGACTCATAACACTTTTAATGTTCTCTAGAAAATAAAAGGTAAAACAGATTATTCACCTTTAGACCTTGGTATCCTTTTCCTTCGGTCTCGAAAAGCTGCACCTGATTGCAAGGCCTCCAGCAGGCTGTCCATCACTCCAGTTTCCTCACCCTCTGTAAGGGAGAGAGAAGGAATCCTCTAGGTTACCACAGCAATATCAAAACATTATTATTATTATTATTATTATTATTATTATTATTATTATTACAACAACAACAACATATAATAATGGTATTATTAAAACTATTTCAAAATTAGACCAGAGTTTTAACATTCACAAATTGCTCTCTTGCAATTACCAACATAGATTTAAGTGAAATGTCATTTCACTCCAATTTTCATTTCAGTACCCTCTCACAACTGCAAATCATCAGTTTCATGTCAGCTTTCAAGAGCTGTCCTCTAAATGATTTGTTTTATTAGACAAGAGATCATCTCAGTTATTGTTGTAAAAAGTAGAAATTGTTTCTCAGTAGGAAGCTGAGTGAACAATATTGGACTGGCTAGGATACAGAGTGATATCCATAGGTAGCTTTAAACAAAAGCCATCTTCCCTTCGTATTTAATAACCTCTGGCCAATATTAATTAATTGTTGTAGTTCAAGTTAATTCTACTCATCATACCACACATGTATGTATAATATCTCTGGAAAGAATTATGAATCTCTCCGTAAGATTATAATTAAATGCAAAGATTAAATGCCCCACTTTTATTTCCTCAAATAAATACAGCAGAAAATGTTAAATTTTTGAACCTTGTTCACACATTGAGTATGTGCCTGGGAGAACAAAGAACATAAGTCTAAGAATTTACTATATGACGAAAACTCACCACAAAGGAAGAAAAAAATATTTGATAGAAATCTTATTATGTCTCATTAGACAAAGCTCCTATCGTCAACACACACCTTGGATACAGTCAGACGTGATTCTACAGTTACTGTTAATAGGGAATATTCAAACGAGGATCTAAACTAGTTGATGGGAATGACATGTCATGCAACTAATTTAAGGAATTCTGAAAGTGCTGGTCTACATGTAAGGAAGCAAGATAACCTTCCAGATGTGAATATGGGGGGGAAATATTATGGGAATTGTTGCTTTACAACACTATTTCTCTTTGTTTTCCTCATTTAAATCAATTACATATTTCAATAAGCTTTAAAGAATTCTAGTGTCTAAAGTAAGTGCTTTCAAGGGCAACAAAAACAGACAAAAAAAATTCAAAGTTGCAGAGAGGAAGATCTGGCAAGGTCCCTCTGCAGATCCTCCCTGCCCTCAAGCGGATGAACATTTCCACCCAGGTTGGTAAATTTACTGAGGGAGCACTCGATCCCCTCGCCCAGATCACTGATAAAAATGTTAAACGGGACTGGCCCCAGTACTGAGCCCTGAAGAACATAATTCGTGACTGACCAACAACTGGGTTTACCTCCATTCACCACCACTCTTTGGGACCAGCCATTCAAGCCAGTTTTCTACCCAGGGAACAGTAACCCTTACTTCTTATCTTCAGTCTGTACTACCAGACTTGTTAAAGACCTTACACAAAAGAGCTATACACAAAAAGAAATATGGCAAAATTAGCAAATATCTTGTAACTTTGCATAATATTTAAGTACATTTACCTTCTGTACAATATATGATAGATATAGAATAAACATGATGGTTGAAATACAGATTCTTTCTCTTGCTTTGTGTTTGGTACAACATGCTTTATTACACTGAAGTTTGCCGCCTTATGACTAATGGACTATCTCAGTTACTAATATGGCTGGGAACATACCTTAAAAAAATCACTTAGATGACATAATGAGACTTTTTTTTGTCAGTGTGTGGTGGTGGTTTTTCTTTTGTAGTTTCTGATTTTTTGGTTACTTTAGGTTTATTCTATTTATTGAACCTTCCTTTCTGCACAGCATGTCATGCAATTTGCTAAAATACATCTAGAATGAAAATACTCAGTGAACATAGAATCATAGAACGGCCTAGGCTGGAAGGGACCTTGGAGGTCATTTAATCCAACCTCCCTGTCATGGGCAGGGACGCCACCTCTCAACTAGGTCAGGCAACACGTGAGAACCGAACGGGAATCGAACCCGCAACCTTTGGTGTTTCAAGCACCACGCTCAAACCACTGAGCTAAACCAGCCCTCAAACATTTTCAATCCAAAGTGATGCTTGCAGAAATTTTGAGGCAAACTACTGGTTACATTAAGGTATATGAATACTTGAGGAAAGTTTATAAGAAAGTTAAGTAGTAGTAATTCAAAAAAGATTGAGTAATATCAGAGTCCCCAGAATGATGCCATAAATGTTTACGGGAAAGAGTTCATAAGCTTTGTTTAAGAAAGTAGGAATAAGAGAAGAAAAATTTCAATCCTATTTCAGCATGTCATCTCTTTCCTTTTAAGCCTATCCAAGACTACTATGGATTTCATAGTTACTTGAAAAACTTAACAGTTTTCAGTAGAAAAAAAATCCTTGTGCATAATCTGCTCTACTATAAAAAGACCCATCAAATAAATAAATAAATAAATAAAGATTTCAAATAATGAAACAGAAATACTGCAACCCCACATCTTTCTGTAGCATAGCTGTAATACATTTATGGGTAGGTACTATCTGGTTTTCATACTTATCTGAAATATACTGTAATCACAACTGGATTATAGATTAGTGCTTCCATTGACATGCAAAACTGTTAACAGAAGAATAAATAGAGTGTATAGAAACTTGAATTAAAAAACTCCTGTAGTAGTTTTCCTGTATGCATGGGTGAACTGAAAAAAGTTAACCACTAAAAATAAGAGCATTTCTAGTTAAACTATGTAACCAAAACATGCAGAAAGTCTGCTTCTCAGAAGCCTATGCCTTCAGTTAGGTTAGTTACAGATTCTGTTTTTTGACTTTTAAATCAACAGTTGGCTGTGACATTTTTTATGAAGCTACACAGCTAGCTATTAATACGTGGAGTATCTATACTATTGTTCAAGTTTACATGCTGGAAAGTTTAAGAAATGAAAACATAGCATGCAGTATTTTTAAAATCCTTTAAATTGCCCTGGGAGAACTGCATACGACATTGCTGCAGTGATAGTATAAGAGTTGCAAATATTGTTCAATATTAACACTTCCTATGGGACCTTTAAATTGGCTTTCACAAGCTGCTGCAGAAAGCTGCCACCAGTCCCAACTGACTTCCTAATTAGTCAAGTGTATCAATCTTTTGACATCCTAGAACTAGTAATTCCAGTTGCTTTGCTGATAGCTACACAGCCCACAATAATTCCTTTGAGAAATACACTCTTTCATGATCTAAATGATCTCTCTTCCTTCATTTGCAGAATAGGAGATTTAAATACTTTTTAATATCATACCTAATTAAAACTCATACACCTGTCTTTTAAATATCATCTAAAGCCGAAGTAAACTTGCCAAAATAGCTGGTGTTTTGCCCTTGACATTTCAGTGCCAAATCAGATAAAAATTACCTAATTCCATAATTATGTCTTTAAAAATGCTAGGAATATTAGAGACCCTTCTCTTTTAGTGCTCTGAGTATCATAAATTTTACAGTACAATTTCAATATGTCTTAAGATGATAGCGACAGAGGCTGCAGTTAGTAATGACTCTGGCATTTTATGTACTTATTATGGAATAAATGATATATACCATAATTCCAGGAGTAATAGCCCACTGACATGATAGAATCACAAATATCGTTAGCAATGTGGTTTTAAAACAAGAGCAGTGCAACAATATTACTTTGGATGATTAATGTTTCATTTCTACAGTTCCTCTGCATTAGTTCAATATAAACTAAAACATTACCCGCCTGGAAATGTTCCTGTGTGACCTACTCTAGGTGATCCTGCTCTGGCGGTGGGACTGGACTAGATGGTCTTTTGAGGTCTCTTACAACCCTTAATATTCTGTGATTCTGTGACAGGACTCCAGAAAATACATCAACATCAGTCTCCAGAAATTCACTTTACCAAGAGAAAAAAAAATACAAAAATGTGTTTCCTTTTTCAAGGAACGAAAGATTTACTCAGCTACTCCTCTAAAAAAAATAAATAAATTGAAAAAAAATAAATGAAGCAAGTAGAATTAAAAGAAAAAAGAAACAAGCCAAGAACTCTTTACCATGGTTTATGTTGATATTCACTCCTTAGTCCGTAAACTTACAAGATTTATCTACAGGAACTTTGAGTGTCATTTTCCACCGGGGTCTATTTATGCCATTGCAATTACATACAGCTTTTTGTTACACTGTAGGAAATGGAAAGGATCAGCTCTTAAAACCACCCTCTGGACACTAAGCTGCAAGCGAAATTCAAACTGCACTATTTGGACACATCTATACATTAAAAATAGACCTGAACGTATCATAGCTGTAACAGAAGGAAAAGGTTGCAAACATTGACTGGCTACTCACCAAGTTATCTGAATTAGCAAGAACTTAATTACATAGTGGGATCGAGTGTAGCCTCAGCAAGTTTGCAGATGACACCAGGCTGAGTGGTGAGGTCAGGACGGCAGAGGGACGGTAGGACATCCAGAGGGACCTGGACAAACTGGATAAGTGGGCCCACACGAACCTCATGAGGTTCAAGGAGGCCAAGTGTAAAGTCCTGCACCTGGGTCGGGACAATTCACATTATCAATACAGGCTGGGGGAGGATGTGATAGAGAGCAAGTCAGGCTTGCTTGATGGGGCTCTGAGCAACCTGATCTAGTTAAAGATGTCCCTGCTCCCTGCAGGGGGGTTGGGCTAGACGACCTTTAAAAGTCCCTGCCAGCCCAACACATTCTATGATTCTATATCATCTTTGATGTAACTCTATGGCAGCACTCAAGCTTTTATGTTTGAAAACAAACCTGTAGCTATGGGATTTGTTTTTCTTGTCTGAAGAATTAAGTCCTGATCTCAAAATTCAGTAATCACCAGAACGAATACTTTTTTATTCCTGTTTGACTAGAATACAAACTGCTTTTTTCTCCCTTTCAGTTCAGGATAGATCATACAAGCATGACAGATTTAAATCCACCTTTTGCCAGGAATATCAGCAGACCTTCCCAAAAGGAAAACACAGGTACATACCTCAGAAGGAATCACATAAACAGCCTAATGCAGAATCAGAAGTGTTAACATTTCTTACTGACGCCCAACACAAAGTAGCAAGCTTTTGCTAGTGATTAAGAGCACTAGGCAAGGGTCTGATGCACCTATTCCGTAAATCCAAACTAAGCAATCATCCTTCACAACCCTGAAAGAAAGCTGTCCCTTTTGAATCAGTTGTTGAAATCAAGATTGGTAACTACACCAGTTTAACTTCCGTAAGACAACTCATATCACAAAAACCAAAAGGTAGACCACAGTTTCTGAAGCGGTTCTGTTCCACAGAGATACAAAAGTGCTTCAGTGATGTAAGGTACTTATTTCTACATCTCGAAAGGATCACAATAATGACTGATAGGGACTGATAGTGAAATCATCTTAAAAGTATAAATTTCTGATGCTCATCATGACTCTATAAATCCCATTTTTTCTGTGACAACAGAAAACAGTCACTGTAACCTCACATCTCACTGGGATTATCCAGGATCATTTACATTGATTCTCCAGATACTGTTAGGATTTCTCTGGAGAAAGCTTTTCTGAGAGAGATCCTCCAAAAACTTCCCTGAGGTAAGCTAGACTTGGAGAAGAAAATAAACAGTATGCCAAGCCTTTGAAGTAGTGTACTCCAGGACTTGATCCTGAGGCCAGTACTGTAACATCTTCCTTTGTGACCTAGTTGGATGATGGGACAGAGTGCACCCTGAACTAGTTCCTATACGGTACAAAATTCAGAGGAACAGCTGACACATAAAGCAGTTGTGCTGCCATTCAGAGGGACCTGGGCATGTTGGAGAAATGGTCTGACAGAAATCTTAATGAAATTCAACAGAAAACCTGCATGTGGTGAGGTGCAACCCCGTACACTAACACAGGTGGGGGCCAACCAGCTGGGAAGTTCTTTTGAAAAAAACCTGTGGATTCTGGCAGACAACATACTGACCATGAGTCAGTATTGTGTCTTTGTGGCAAAGATGACCAAAGAAAAGCATCGCTAGAAGGTCAAGAGAGGTCATCTTTTCCTCTCCTCAGCGCTGGTGAGACACATCTGCAGTGCTGGTCCAGATCTGGGCTCCCTGGTACCGGGGAGACACAAACATACCCAAGCAAAGTTGGTCAAGGGCTGCAAAGATGATTAAGGGACTGAAGTATCTCATATACAAGAACATTCTGAGACAGTTGGGATTGTTCATCCTAAAGAAGAGAAGGCTCAGGGGGATCTTATCAATATATATAAATACCTGACGGAGGATTGGCTGAAGTGTAAAGATAACTGAGCCAGACTCATCTCAGAGGTTCCCAGAGACAGGACAGAAGGCAAAGAATGCAAACTAAATTACAGGAAATCGCATTCAAAGGTAAGATTTAATTTTATTTTTCTTCTGTTGAAAGTGATCAAACCCTAGAACAGGATGTTCAGCTACAATGGAAATTCCAAAAAGTGGGTAATGTAAAAAAGCAGTTACCTTTCCACTAAATACAAAGAAACAATAACCAACAGTCTCGAAATGATTTATCTGTGTACTCACTTATTCTCTCATCACTCAACAATACAGGATTCTCTAGTAATGCATTATATATTGTACTAACTGACAATTTTTTTAACCATTTTAAAGAAATAATTTTCTTAAAGCCTTTTTTTTCTATTAACCACAGATAATCTGCCCTTTAAGAGGAAAAATAAAACCAGTAAATTAAATAGAACACTAAATTTTAGTTACTTATATTTAATCATTCATAACTAAAACAGAACAGATTTTAAACAGGTATCTGTGATCAAGATTTGACAGGACAGCTAATACTGAGCACCAGCAGCTACGTATGAAGAAGTCAGTTAATAAGTTCTGACGTTAACAAACGATTTTTTCTTTTTCCTTCACACATCACAGCTCCAACTCCAAAAACTGACAAGAATGCAACCAATTTGTTTTTCAGACTAGCTAAAACCTAATATTTCCATTAGGGTTGTTTCACAGAGAGAAAAAACTTCCATCTATTATCAAGACATATCATTTACAATTTCATTTAGAAAGCAGTTAGAACTTTAGCAGGATTCTTAACTGAACATAGCTTCTCATAAGAACATATGTTGCTGAATATAATGTGTGGCGGGGTGTATGAACATCTTGTCTCTTGGTTACTGCGTGCCTCTGAAGAAGTTTACTGAGCACAGGGAAAGACATTACTTACATTATTTCCATTCAAATTTATAAACAACAGATAAATCAGAAAACATACGCAATGATCAGTCATGACGCCAGTTGCTCTTCATAGATGAGGGCCTGAGGGAAGTTTAAAAGTTGTATAATTTCTCGCTCTTGGAGTGAGAATGTTCTGACTGGGTTACATGACTGAGCTTAGTCAAAGCAAAGCTTATTGGCAGCTTTGGGTGGGCAAGACTAATATTTTTTGTTTGGGTGGCTCTAAATGTACAGCAATACCAAGGGGGATCAGATTAGAGGTCCACCTAGTCCTATATCTTTTGTGTGCTGGTAGCAAACAGCAAACATCTATAAAAAGGAGAGGATAAATATGTACTGATATTTCTAGAATGATCTCTTGGTCTCCAGCAGTTTGTGATTCAAAGACTTTGTATTTGCATTTAATAGCTTTCAACGGATAGAAGCTGCCAGAGAAATCAAGTAACTTCTGTCAGCAAGCTTCAGAGCAAGAATATTTTGGTATGCAGTAACAAGACTGTACTTCTGTACAACCACTGAGGTATTGTCGAGTGAAGATAAGCGTCACAGTGAACAGCATAGAAATAAACGCAGCAGCAGACTCAGTTTGAAGGAAGAGTCAGAGGCATGACCTTCTTTTCTTGCTAGCTTTCCAAAAATGACAGAGGAGGTTCTTGGCTCTTTTACAGCCTTGGACTAAGGAAAGTAAAAATAAAGTATACCCTCCAACGCTTTGGTAAGGATATTTATTCCTCCCCCTCCTCTGCAACTTGAGAAAAGAAACCTTAGACGATTTCAAAAAAGAAAAAAAAAAGAAGAATAAAAGCATTTACACATAGCAAGAGTGAGAGTTTAAAAAGGACTCTGATGTCTACCTCATTATTTGAGGAGATGTGAAGTAGTATTTGGAGTAGGAAATGCTTACTCAAACCAAAACCTACCATCTACATGAATGTTAGAGCTCTTAATCCCAAAGATGGCTTCAGAGATTGCAATTTTTTTTTAATTGTAAAGCCATTTTCAGTTTGCAGCACTTTTTTCACATTTGTTTAGAAATTTTACTGCTACCACACAATTGACAAGCCTTATAAGAATCATAGAATCAGAATCATAGAACAGTTCTGGTTGGAAAAGACCCTTGGAATCATTGAGTCCAACCATTAACCCTACACTACAAGTTCGTACCTAAATCGTATCACCCAACACCACATCTAAGCAACACTAAAATATATCCAGGGATGGTGACTCAACCACCTCCCTAGGCAGTCTATTCCAGTGTCTGACCACTCTTTCCGTGAAGAATTTCTTCCTAATGTCCAGTCTAAACTCGCCTTGTTGTGACTTGAACCCATTCCCCCTGGTTCTGTCCCTAATGACCTGTGAGAAGAGACCAGCACCAACCTCTCTACAATGTCCTGTCAAGTAATTGTAGAGCATGATGAGGTCCCCCCTCAGCCTCCTCTTTCTCAAACTGAACAGTCCCAGCTCCCTCAATCGCTCCTCGTAAGATCTGTTCTCCAGGCCCTTCACCGGCTTTGTTGCCCTCTTCTGCACTCGGGCTCCAACACCTCGATATCTCTCTTATACTGAGGCACCCAAAACTGGACACAATACTCAAGGTGTGGCCTCACCAGTGCTGAGTACAGGGGGACAATCACCTCCCTACTCCTGCTGGTCACACAATTTCTAATACAAGCCAGGATGCCGTTGGCCTTCTTGGTCACCTGGGCACACTGCTGGCTCATATTCAGCCAGCAGTTGATTAGAACACCCAGGTCCTTTTCCGCCAGACAGCCTTCCAGCCACCCTTCCCCAAGCCTGTAGCATTGCATGGGGTTGCCGTGACCAAAATGCAGGACCCTACACTTGGCTCTGTTGAAATGCAGTTGGCCTGGGCCCATCGATCCAGTCTGTCCAGGTCCCTCTGTAGAGCCTCTCTGCCCTCCATCTTGGTGTCATCTGCAAACTTGCTGAGGGTGCACTCAATCCCCTCATGAAGACCATTGATGAAGATGTTAAACAGGAGTGGCCCCAGCACCGAGCCCTGAGGGACACCCCTCGTGACTTGCCGCCAACTGGATTTAACTCCATTGACCACAACTCTTTGGGCCCGGCCATCCAGCCAGTGATTCACCCAGCAGAGTATGCGTCCATCCAAGCCATGGGCAGCCAACTTAGCCATAACGATGTTGTGGGGGACGGTGTCAAAGGCCTTATCTATTTATCTACAGACACTATTTTAATGACAATTTTTTCAACAGTTCTGTTGGTTTTGACTATTTCTCTCTCTCCCAAATACAGCTGCTAGTTATTTTTTCAGGGGCCTTTTTGTAAACCTCAGTTTCACAAACGCCCTTCAGCTACTATCTCCAAAGGTTCCACTTCTAAGTAAAATTTTC
The DNA here is from genome assembly GCA_020746105.1 of Trogon surrucura. Classification (NCBI taxonomy): domain Eukaryota; kingdom Metazoa; phylum Chordata; class Aves; order Trogoniformes; family Trogonidae; genus Trogon; species Trogon surrucura. Next base: position 39,526,151 of record CM036617.1, read on the forward strand.
AGAAGAAAAATGAATGTTTCTTCTAAACCTCTTATTCTTTTGGAGCTGCTACTTAGCACAAATGAATAGCAGCTGCTGCATTCTGAGCCCATGAACTATACCTCCATGCTTCAGAAGATTTAGCACCTTTGAGACCTTGTTAGAACACGACTTGTGATTATTGGTTGTTGGGTTTTAATTAATACACATTCAGATCAGTTCTACTTCTTTTTTTGCACTAAAAACATCCAATTCCCTGAACATCCTATAGTGTGAGACTTGACAAGATTTTTTTGTGTCTCCTTTTGCTGCACCTTCTGCAAATCTATCACATGTTGTTTTTCAGATAAGGTTTTTAATATTTTTCTTAAAATTGAACATAACTGTATTTTATCAGTCTGTATCATTTTCTAGTACAAAAGTGACAATTATTCTTGAGGTAACATCTGTTCTCAGTAATTTACCTAGATTTATACTTTACAATACAATCTCAGATAAGAAACAACCTCCATACTTAGTAACATATGAGGTGACATCTTCTTTCCAGTGGTTTTGTAGTCAATGTCTGTCACAACTCGTTCCTCGTATACAGGACTCTTTTTTCTTCTTTTTTTTTTTTTTAAATAAAAAAGTAATAATTAGATCTACTCTCCAAGCTCGTCATGGGGAGCAGAGCTTGACGCTGTCAACTCCCAACTATGTATAAACGTAATTAAGTACCGAATAAGCAACTCTGTAAAGTCCCACAGTTTTTTCTGCTCATTGTTATCTAATGTAACAGGAAGAAGTTACACTCCTCGAAGTTATAGAAGAGTTTTGTTTCCTGCTGGCCTCGTATTAAAAGTGATCCTTAAGAATAAATTTAAATAAAAAAGTTTGTGACATCAGGAATCAGGTGAAGAAGGTCCAATTGGTGAAGAAGGTCCAACAGAGGATAAATGGAGGCAGTCACAGGACAACTGGAAGGAGCTTTCAGCACCAGGAAGAAACAGAGAAGGAGGAAGCACTTGCCATTCCAAAAGAGGAAGCTCTCCTAGATAAGATGGCACTTACGCAAAACAGTTGTTGGAGATAAATATTATACCCTCAGAATTTCTTTATATGTAGCATTATCAAAACTTTTGCCTCCTTCACAACAAATTTAGTTTCACAGAACATATACCTAAATGCTAAAAGTCTAGTAATAAACATACTGTTGTCCAACAGCCATGTTTCTCAAGACAGTAGCCCAGCAGATAGTTTAAAACAACAAATTGTCAACACGTCAGAAACTTCTGATGTCATCTTAGTTGTAATGGAACACGAGCAGATTTTTATAATCTGCATCATTTGCAGTCCTTCAGTGCCCTCAGGGGAAAGGAATACGATTAAAGAGTATTGATTCTCCTGTCCCAGTGAGAAGAAATTAATAAAATGGAAGCCTTACAAACTTCAGATAGGCAGGTAAAATAAGGTCTTTGAGGGTATCTACTAATATAAGTAGGTTTGGGTTTGTTTTTTTAAAAATTTATTTCAAAGGCCAGCATTTTGTCTGTTGCAATCTGAATTTTAATTACCTAATTATGTTTCCTATTTTCATTGCTTAAACTGTCAGTGCTGGGACCCATGGTCCCAGAATTAATGAAAATATTGATACAGCACAACTTAGTAGACAGAAAGTAGTTAATGTGTGAAGAACCAAAATCTAAACCACTCTTAGCAAGTCTGTGAGACATGGTTGTTTTTTCCCAAAATGAGTTAAACAGCATAAAATCTCTGCAAAAAAGAAATACTGCAAAATTGACTGCAAGTAACATCGTAACTGTATAAATGAACTGAAACATGGATTTAAAACCAGTTAGTTACGAAAGTGAAACCTAGTAACACCAGTGAAAACAAACCAATACTCTAGATTGAAAATAGGGTGTTCAAGACATCGTTTGGGCATCACTTCACTGGTTTTGCATAAGAAAGGGCAGCCTTTGTAAATAACCACTGATTAAAGCCGCTTGTTACTTAAATAGTATTCAAAGTAAGACACAACGAAGATGCCACAATGATGGAGTTCTCAATTATATTACAATATATTTAGCTGGTGTTATCACAGTTACAGAATTCTTTACATTATGATAAGATCAAAATAATTGATTGGTGTGCTTTCTACTGGGAATCTGAACAGCACGAGAAAGTATGTATCGGAATGTTAATAGTATGCAGAGAAGTGGCATTTACATAAGGATCCCTTTCCACTGGCTATTTACCTTTGGAACAGTAGTATGTGATAGTTTGAACCGGCTTCAGAGAAGCAAGTAAAGCAATCTCATTGACAAAAGCATTTCATGATGAATATCACATTGTCGCCCAGCGAATAGTTATAGGACAGACTTCATTATCATAAATTTCAAAAATACCATATATCATTCACTGCTTAGACATTCAAAATGTTTACTGAATTCCACATACCTTTCCGGTCAGGATGGAGCTGAAAGGAAAATGTGGAGCTGATACTTTTATTATGTAAATTAAGACTCTCAATCTTTTGTATCATTTGAGTTGTTACTGTTAGAACACGTCTCTCCTTAAGATGTAAAGTAGAGACTGTGAATTTTAGCAAATTACAAATTAAAGGGATCTAAATCCGGCATTGGTTTCAGGGTCCAATTCTTCAAAACATACTTGCAAATGAGTAACTCAGACAACCCCATATAATTAAAAACATCTACGGTCTTATTAGCAGAAGTCCTACCTAAAATTTTAAGTTTCTTTAAAAGATGATGTACTGCATATTCATGAAACACTACAAGTCACAATCGACAGAAAATTGATATATTACCTGAAATATAAAAAATTCAAACTGAAATATTTATGAAGGTTTATCACAAAGCATTCATATTTACCTAATTTTAGAAAATGACCATATCAACACTGAAGTTGATGTAACAGTATTTCAAAGACAGTCTGGTGCAGAGGTGTGGATGACAGAGTGTAAAAAGATTTAGATGGTTAAGTTGTCTCCTGTATATCAAGGGCACAACGTAAGCTAAGAAAGACTATTACTAATTCGTGAGAAGCTGATATATTGAAGGAGCACCTTGGATTTCACGTTTGCAGTATAGGTCAGTTACTGGTGATTGTCAGTTATTGTTTCCACCCAGATGGAATTCACCCCCATAAAGTAGTTTAAGCTAAAAAATCAGGAGTTTCCTTAAATCCCGAATCGTTCTCCTTTTTGCTTAATACAATCCATGTAATGCTCTTCAAATCTGACATAACACAGTCCTAACATGCTGTATGCAGTTCACTGATTTGACTCAGGTATTTGGTAGATATTAATAAAATCCATACTTTGGTACATGTTTCTATAAGAGTTTAAGTTTTTCTGAATGCAAAAAAAAAAGTCAGCAATATCGCCCAAATAGCTAAAAAGCTCTTGCAATATTACGTAGGTAATTTTTTACGTGAAGTAATGAATCAGTCTTTCCACCACCTTATGCAGTCGAAGGTGGCGCCACAAGCAACAAGACCTTACTCTTCGAACAACTTCCCAAAGCAAATGAAAGCTGAAGAAAACCAAAGAAAAGAACTTAAAGAACAAAGGAGAATCTATGGCAGGTTAAATGTCTGTGTTGTAAATGAGATCAGTGCTTAAGAAAACAGGCTTAGGGTGATGATATGAAACCCCTTTAAACATTGGATAGCAGCTCAGGCCTTGAAGGGTATGGGCACAGGCTGACAGCAGAAGCTCCAGAACTGTAAACTAGCCACTAATAGCCAATCAATGAAAAAAAGCACAATCTCAAGCACCAGGAAAAAAATGCTTTTACATTAAAAAAAGAAGCAGTGGCTAAGCAAGGGAAAAAGGCACTACTGTGGCTGGGGGAGTTAACACCCACTGAAGGATTCTGCATTGTGCAATCTAAGGATAGACAAGAAGGTCAGGCACTGTCTAGAAACTAAACCATTTTGTAAAAAGATAATCCCAAACTGGGCATGGGGAAGGGAAGAGAAGATGGTAGAGAAGAAAACAAAACAAAACGAAAGCCCTAACCAACCCAACAAACAAAACCCCACAAAACCAAAACCAAACCACACTGAAGTTCTAGCTTCCCTTCCAGAAAACCCCTCAAGTTTCAATAAGTCATCTTGTCAACTAAGAACATCACTGGTAGCTGTCATTGCCAACTCTACAGTATTAGCTCCGTGGGATTTTATAATTCACATCAAATTTAGGACACAGATGTCAAGGACCGAGTGCTTTGAACACGTAGTGGTAGTGACTGATAGTAAGAACTAATTTGTAGCGATAATGACACGCATATGTTATTAGCACAACCAGTGCTGTTAATGATTGTCAGTCCAGTAAAGTGGCGATTTTTTAGGTTTAGGTAGTTTGTTTGGGGTGGGGGGGAGGGCGTTGGTTTCTTCTTTTGCTTCTTTTGTTGGCTTGTGTTGTGGGATTTTTTTTAAGTTTAAGGGAAACAGTTAAGACACTTAAAGTGGCATATAGCACAGTGATACACAAGCATCCCTAACATTAAAGCAATTTTCAGCTAAAAAGCAGAGTGGAGATGTAGAGTACATTATGATCTGTTCACTGAGGGAGAAAAACAATCTTGAAAAATCAGTTAATACACATACTCTAATCTTTCCTCTTTTTCATGTATGCACCTGTTTGAATCCCAGAAAATTATTTTTGGCATGGTGACATCAGTGAGTTTTCAGTTACTTCATTCAAGCAATAATTGAAAGAGTATTTCTACAAATCCAACATGTGATCTAGTCACTATATAAAGAAACAATATGGAGCAAAAATCACTTACTCCACAGTCACACTCCAGGTAAGAATGTTCTGGTACTGTGACAGAGGGAGGACCCGGTTAGAAATTTGCCAGGAAGTCAAGTGTAAACATTTTGTGACTGATTTACAGAATCATAATGAGTGTCAATGAGCTGGTTATGGCTAGGAAAAAAAAAAAGGAGGGGAAAAAAAAATTTGGAATGTCTATATCACTTTTCAATCAGAATCAGAGCAACATTATGCCTTTTAAATTAGTAAATACAGTTTTGAAAGGGCTGCCAAATAAACAAATTTTTAAAAGAACCACGCCCTCCCGAATTTCATATTGTTGTTGCTTTCCTTCCTGACAAACAAATCTACCACAGGTGTTTTCCACTGCCAGAATTTGAGTTTTCTAGTAGACTTTTAAAATCATGTTGCAAACAAGTAAAAGAAACCTCACAAGGAGCTCTGCAGAACACAAAACAGGTCATCAGTAGCCAATTCAGTGAATATAAGACACAGGACATACATAGCTTCATCTTTTCTCATCTGCTTCTGTGCAGATCAGTCATTCCAGACTGAACCTTAAGTGAGTGCTAACAAGAGCAAGAAACTTCTTTCTGTACACTTATATGATTTAATAAAAAAAACCCCAACCAACCAAACAACAAGCTACTAAGAGACAAAGCAGCTTTCTACTCAATGACCTAGCTGATATGTACGTGGCAAGTCCATAGTCCCCCCACTATACCTGAAGCTCTAGATTTAACCAGCAGAGGCCTACATAAGCACGTGGGTACATGACCCAGAAGTCCCAAGCATTGGCACCTGTGTTCTGGAAAGCCTGAACATGACATTATGAAGAAAGAGACCTGACAGGAACTTGAAATTTCCCTGAAAGACTATCATTTTCCCATCAAAGCACTATCAGTCAACACATGTCTGAAAGAAGAATATCCAAGCTCTTTTGAAACACTTCCAACCATGCATGAATACAGATACCAGTTTTACCCTTTCCTAGTCTTGTGCAGCCTCCTCTATCTCCTGCGAGCTTTAAAAAAGCTTGTCACTGGTAGTTTTCTGATTGGGTCTTGAATTTACTTTTAAGGAATTAGAAATTCGGTGTTCAGAGGGCAGCTGCCTGGTTTCCCACCTTAAGAGAAGCTTTCGTCTCGTACTGCAAGACAAGGACCTTCTTAGGAAAATAAATCAAAGACTTCTGATCTGAAGAATGTCTGAAACTAAATACACCTGCTCTGGCTATTAGTGAAACATGGAAGAAATAGATAATCATTTATGCCAAAGGTGCAGATCGGGGTCTGAGTGGAGACCTGTTTAACAAGATCTGCTCTGACAGAAAATGAGAGTAGCTCATGATAATTTACGCACTAAGTCACGTATTGTGCTGAAAGAATTCAGAAGCTCAGTCTGGGATAAAATACAGAGTATAGAGGATCATCAGACATCTTTTCTAGTAACAGAGAACTCAGTGTCTGTCATCTCCTTTTGGTACAAAAGACAACACAGCATACATGAATAACTTGAAACACGCATTGCTGAGCTTTCTTTTAAGGAATTTCAGTAGGGACCCACTGAAATAAAAATTGACATACTCGAAGAAAAATCAAGACTACTTCAGGAAGGGCTTATTCTCATAAAAGGACAAAAATGAATATGTAACCTTAGTTAAAAGAAAGAAAATGGCTTTGTGATTTGGAAAATGTCTGTTCTCAGGTAACGCAAGGAGTTCTGAGCATAAATGAACTCACACTTGGTCACACAAGGTTCAATACATTCTAATGGAAAAAATACAAAGCAGCATTACGAATTCTAAACCAGCTTGAGAAAAACAGGTAATTAGAGAAGCTCATTAACAAAACAAAATTTAAGAACCTCTTTGCTGCAAATTTTAATCGGTGAAAATCATTAATTGATCCTTTCTTTTCTCAGAGCACATTCAGATAATGAAAAAATTAGCAGCGTTATTTCCAGAAAAATGCTAGCTAAAATGTGTTTTCTACATTACTTACCTGTTTTCATCTCTAACAAGCGTTTTTTCTTTTGTTGCCTCTCTTGTTTTTCTTTTTCTGCTTTCTCCTTAGCTATTTTAGCACGCCTTTGTTTTTCTTCTGCTTCCCTTCTTCTCATATTCTCCTTTACTGCTTGCTATGAGAAAAAAGTAATAGAGTTTCATTAAATTTGAAGTCTTGGCAAAAACAAAGCTGAACCTTAAAAACAAAGAAAAAAAAGCTTTAAAATCCCATCTCCTAACTAACCTTAATTTATCAAGCCAAACGAATATTTTACATTCCACATTTAGCATATATTATTCAGAAGAGTAAGCGCACTCAGAATCAATACATTAAAAGCATACTAATTGCCCCAAATGGGGATTATAAATTCAGCAAGAAATACCTCTTAAGTATACACACGTTAATGAAGAATCTCAAAATACCTAAACCACCTGGTTTTACAAACTGTTAAGTATGTTACTATTTATATTTCTAAAGAACTTTCAACATTTATTCTTTCTCATGCTGCCACCATACCAAGGATAATGAGTCTGCTTGGGTGACTTAGCTGTCTATTATTCTTATCCACATATGCATTAATTCAGTAGGTTTATAAATTCTTGTCTTCTTGTTAATATCCATAAAACACTGCCTATTTCGAGTTTTATATATATGTGTGTGTGTGTATATATATATATGTGCATATATATATGTGTGTGTGTGTATATACATATGTATTTATATGTTATATATCTGTGTGTATATATATATATATATTTATGTCCTGGTTTTAGCTATAAACCCAAATTCTGTTTGGTGGTTTTTACTTTCCAGTTTAGTGTCTTCTAAGAGGTTGCACGTTCTGAAGTCAGCAGCATGTTTTTGCAGACAGTGTGTGCTCCTGGCAGTGATAACACCTGATGTTTACAGTCACTGCCTGGGACTGGGATGCAGAAAGGCTCTTGCTGGTACTTATTCCCATAGTGACCAAGGCCACTGCTGGCTCTTGTGTGCCACGCTGGGGGTGCTGGGTAGTAAGAGGGGTCACAAGGAAGTAAAAGGTGGCACCTCCGGGGGGTAATAGACCAACGAGAGTATTCCATCCCATATACGTCATATTTAGTATAAATTGAGTGATCACAAGAGTTTCTGCCCTTCTTTTCTTTTTTTCCCCTCTTCTGCAATGGCCGGTGTCCAGGGAGGACTTCGTCCAACCTCCTGCTTTTGATCCAGATCCTGAGTTTCTGAATCCAGCTCCCCCTGCCACTGAGCCTGGGGCTTCCCCAGTGCCGCCTGCTCTGCAGCATCAGTGGGGATTGCTGTTGGCGGCAGAGGGGGCTTATTTATAGTTGGACATAATTCTTTATTTTTACATAATTTCACAATTACTTTCATTATTGTTTTATGAAAACTGTTCTAGTTTTTCTTTCCTAACCTGTAAGTCTCTCTGCCTCATTCCCTTTTCCTTCCTGTTTGGGGGAAAAAGAGGGGGTTAGAGAGCGTCTGTCCACGTTTAGTGGCCGGCTCAGCCCTAACCCGCGACAATTCCAAAGCTGCCAAGGAAGCCCAAACAGAATTATGAGTTTCAGAAATTTTAAAACATTATTTTGCATATTCAGACAAAACAACCGTGTCACATTCAGTAATTTTTTAACAAAGTTATTGTAGGACTACCTATTCATTATTATACTGTTATGTACAGCAGTAAATTCTTAGTGCTCTACTGCGGCTTTCACTAAACATGAAGTGCCATGCACTGATTCGTCATTGCAGACAGCTTCTCTTCTTAGAATGCAGTTACACACAAAATCTCATCTTTCACTATAGATCTAAGTGTCCTCTCCTACCAAACGAGTAACAGCTTCCCAGGGTCTGAAGCAGAGGCTGCATATTTGCAGGGACAATTAATGTCTCATGGATTTTTTTTGTTAGGAAAATGTCTACCCTGCACTCCGAAAAAAAAAAAAAAAGGTAAAAAAAGGACTGAAGAGTACTATAAAGCACAGATGAATGTGGATTACAGTTATATTTGTAGAGGCACTGTTTGTAGCATCACTGCAATAGTGACTAAAGGAAAAAAAGAATAAAAAGTCATGTAAATCTTATCAGAAAATACTTATCTTTGATAACTGAAGAATGAGCTTTCAATCTTGAAAAACAACAATAAAATGGACTTTTTTTTTTTTAAAAAAAAGGAAAAATGTACTTTTACAGTGTCTTTTCCAGAGTCACCTGTCATTTTTCTTGATACTGGGGAAGGAGGATTAAATTAACTTTAACAAATTATTTGACGATTTTCAGACTGAGAATTATGAAAATATACTGCTGGGCAAAACTCAAATGGCACTGGAGCACAAGTAGGATTTTGCCAGAAATTACACACTTTCCTAAGAGTGACAAGGAAATTTCTACTTTGCATCTATTTTTTCCCCAAAAATAATACCAGCAGGAGTTGACCTCAGACTGCAGTCATCCAAATGTAGGTGTCAATTCCTTTCTAATCACACTGATCAGCTGGGCTCAATTTAGTGGCTCACACCTTCACACCTTTCCCTAGCAACACACTGGTCTTCCCTAAATTCTGTGTCACAACTTAAAATCTCAGGCTGATACTTTTTGGGTTGTCATTTAAGACACCTCTCCAGGATACTAGGTTCTGCTAACTATTAAACATGCATCTCCCTTGACTAGAATATAAGATTAGACACTCAAGCTCCAAAACAGATGCCAGTGTTTAGAGTTCCGTGCCCTAGAGTCAAATCCTCCAGGTTCTGTGTGTTTTCAACAAAAAACATGGGTGTCTAAAGTTCTCCAAAATATTTAAACTCAGAATTGTCACAAACCAGAGACAAACATGTATTTGTCTCTCACACTCTTTGCATTTCAAAGATTAAATGTCTTAACATTTCCTTGCTCAGAAGGCATAAAAAGTTACAACAACGTCTGATCGCACCTGCTATATACAAGCAGCATTGCGTTCCGCATACGGCACAGTATGCAAAGTTAACTTTTGGAAGAATTACCAAAGTACACACTTTGTGCACACTGTGCCAAGGCCTAGAGTTTCTGAGATGGTGGCATACTTGGGTATGCTTTCCAGGATTGCTTCTGACTTTTATTGAAGTATCTGCATAACAGAAAAAAAAATAGAGTATTGGGGACAAAATTTTACCTTATTGCTCTTCTGGTTATTTAAGTCATGCTTCTACTGCAGAACAACCTAGTGTAGCAAAGGGCTTCTATAGACCTTGATCCTAAGAGTTGACTCAAGATCTCTTTGCTCCCTCTCCTACAACTGTAGGAATATTCTAGCCATTAGACAAACACAACAAGAGGAAATATTACAATTGCTTCCACCGACTGTACCAGGAATTTAGCTTTGGAAGTTAAAGCACTGAAGATATGGTGCTTCGTTTTTTTTGGCTCTAGCCAACTAACTGTGCTCTAGATTTGGTGCTCACAGAGAGTGAATAATAGCTGTCATAGCCACCAAATAATGCTGAAGTACAAAGTGCCGTGAAAGGTTAGCTATGAACCTGAAAGCTATAGCTCCACATTTAAACTTTTTTTTTTTTTTATATGTTCTAAACATTTTCATTAACTGAGAACAAAAAAAACCCTACACTGTAAGTAGGGAAGTATTGTATGTGAATTATCAACTTTGCTTGACAACAAGGATAACTGAACTTCACTTACCCACACCTACTGGTGACTTAGTCTTTTAGTTTTGGACTTCTAAGAATCCAATGATTTTACATGTAAAATCTTTTGAGGTAAGTTTTCTAGGACATCAGTCACCTTCACTTTCTGTCAGTAATCAAGACCAGTGCTAAACAATTCTGAAAATCAGACCTCAGATGTCTCACTCTAGGCATCTCAAAAATAATTTCCAAAAAGTCTCAAAATGGAGCAGCCACTCACTATTTTGTTTAGTGTCATTGAATGATAATGGTTTTCATGCCTTATCTACACACCTTCTTCATATAGCCTTCAAATTGTGCTCTGCAAGACATAATCATTAATTTTCCTCAAGGTTTCTTCTATCATGCTCATCAATAATATCTCACTGTTTTGAAGCATTAATTAATCTATCTTTGTAACATTGCTGTGAAGCAGAGGTAAGTATCAGTGCTAATTTTACATACACAGAAAAATACGGGGAAACTAATATAAAGCACAACCACTTCTTTGAGTTTCCAATAGAGGATGAACATAATGATTTAGGATTCTTATTCTACAACATTTAAGTGAGAGTTATAGTTTAAACATCAGAAATAAAACTAATAGAACTATTTCATAATATTTAGCAATTCTGAAATCACACTTCTGAGTTTCAAACTAGGCACTGATCAAGTGGAACCATAATCAGTGGCCATGTTGAACAAACTGTCGTATGCCAAGCAAAATTATTCATAGAATCATAGAATCATTCAGGTTGGAAAAGAGTCTTGGGTTCATTGAGTCCAGCCTATAACCCTACTCTAAAAAGCTCACCCTTAAACCATAACTTCCAACACCACATCTAAACAACCTTTAAACATCTTCAGGGATGGAGACTCAACCATTTCCCTGGGCAGCCCATTCCAATGTCTGAACACTCTTTCTGTGAAAAAAATTTTCCTAATGTCCAGTCTAAACCTACCCTGTTGCAGTTTGAAGCCATTCCCTCTTGTTCTATTGCTAATTACCTGTGAGAAGAGACCAACACCAACCTCTCTACAACGACCTTTCAGGAACTTGTATAGAGTGATGAGGTCTCCCCTCAGCCTCCCCTTCTTCAAACTAAACAGTCCCAGCTCCTTCAATCGTTCTTCACAGGATTTATTCTCCAGGCTCCTGACTCAGCTTCCTGGATCTCCTCTGCACTCACTCCAGCAGCTCGATATCTCTCTTGTATTGAGGTGGCCAAAACTGGACACAATAGTCAAGGTGCAGCCTCACCAGTGCTGAGTACAGGGGGAAAATCACCTCCCTACTCCTGCTGGTCACACTGTTTTTAATACAAGCCAGGATGCTGTTGGTCTTCTTGGCCACCTGGGCACACTGCTGGCTCATATTCAGCCACTTGTCGATTAGAATCCCGAGGTCGCTTTCTGCCAGACAGCTTTCCAGCCACACTTCCCCAAGCCTGTAGCATCGCATGGGGTTGTTGTGGCCCAAGCGCAGGACCTGGCACTTGGTCTTGTTGAAGCTCATCCCATTAACATTGACCTGTAGATACAATCTATCCCAGTTTCTCTGTAGCGCCTCCCTACCCTCGTGCAGATCAACATTAACTTGGTGTTGTTCACAGATTTACTGATGATACACTCTATGTCCTTATGAAGATTATCAATAAAGATGTTAAACAAAAATGGCTCCAACACTGAGCCCTGCGGAACACCACTTGTGACCAGCCGCCAGCTGGATTTGACTCCATTAACCAAAAGTCTTTGGGCCCATCCATCCAGCCAGTGCTTTATCCAGCAGATCATATGGTCATCCAAGCCACGAGCAGCCAGTTTTTCCAAGAGAATTCTGTGGGGAATAGTGTCAAAGGCTTTTCAAAAGTCTAAGTAGACAATATCCACAGCCTTTCCCTGTCCAATAGTCAGGTCATCTTGTCATAGAAGGAGATCAGGTTCATCAGGCAGGACCTGCCTTTCAGAAACCCATGCTGTCAAGGCCTGATCCCCCAGTTGTCATCCATACGGCATGTCACGGCACTCAAGATGATCTGTTCCATGAGCTTCCCTGGTACTGAGGTCAGACTGACAGGTCTACAGTTTCCCAGATCGTCCTTCCTGCCTTTCTTCTAGATGGGTGTTACATTTGCTACCTTCCAGTCCATTGGGACCTCCACAGTTAGCTAGGACTTCTGGTAAATAATGGAAAGTGGTATGGCAAGTACATCTGCCAACTCTTTCAGCACCCTTGAGTGTAAGCCATCCAGTCTCTCAGACTTAAATGCATCGAAGTGGTGTAGCAGGTCACCGACCACTTCCTCTGTAACTGTAATGACCTGATTCTCCTTCCCCACCCTGTCTCCTGGCTCATGAAGGTGGGTGTCCAGGGACCAGCTTGTTCCGCTGCTGAAGACTGAGGCAAAGTAGACATTGAGTACCTCAGTCTTTTCCTCACCCTTTGTTCCTGTGTTTCCCTCTGCATCCAATAGAGGATGGAAATTTACCCTAATCCTTCTTTTGTTGTTAATGAATTTATAGAAACATTTTTTATTACCCTGAACAGCTGTAGCTAAGTTGAGCTCTAGCTGCACTTTGGCTCTCCTAATTTTCTCCCTGCATAGCTTCACATCTTTATAGTCTTCATAAGAGACCTACCCCCTCTTCCAAAGGTCATAGACTCTCCTTTTGTTCTTGAGGTCCAGCCAAAGGTCCCTATTTAGCCAGGCTGGTCTCCTTTAGCTCAGGCCAACTCATTTGTCAGCACACGGGGACAGACTGCTCCTGTGCCCTTAATACTTCCCTCTTGAAGTATGTCCAGCCTTCCTGGACTCCTATATCCTTCAGGATGGCCTCCCAAGGGACTTTGTCAATCAGTTTCCTGAACTGGTCAAAGTTTGCCCTCTGGAAGTCTATGGTGGCAGTTTTACTAACTCCTCTCCTTGTTTCTCAAGGATTGAAAACTCAACCATCTCACGATGACTGTGCTCTAGATGGCCTCCAACCTTTACTTTCCCCACAAGTCCTTCCCTGTTCACACGAAGCAGGTCCAGCAGGGCGCCTTCTCTGGTTGGTTCCTGTAGAGGAATTTCTTGTGGAGCGGAGGTGCGGTATAACTTTAAAAGTGTGGACAACCCAGCGTAGGCCTAAACAGAGGCTCTGTCCTTGAAGCTGCCTTGGAACACAGGGAGGAGGAGGTTTTATCTGTTTTGTGAGAGCTTTGCGAGATGCTTGGCGGGAGGTGCTGGCCCCGGGGGGAGAAGAGGGGGTGATAGCCGCTTGCATAGTGGAATGGCACTGCCCAATAAAACGCTGGCGCGTGTAAACCTGTAACCGACCAACTCTGTGAAGGGGCAGGCGCGGGGACACTGCTGAACTGTATATATTGAGCTGTCCGGAGCAATAAAGGAAGGACGATCTGTAGCCATATTGGTGTGATGATCGTTAACTTGGCCGGCTCTCCGAAGGGACCCTCTTCAGGTTCCCTCACCAGTTGTGTCAGGATGTTATATTCCACACACTCCAGGAACCATCAGGACTGTTCTCTCTCTGCTCTATTGTATTTCCAGCAGACATCTGGGAAGTTGAAGTCTCCCATGAGCACAAGAGGTAGCAATTGTGAAACCTCTCTCAACTGCTTGTAAAAAATTTCATCTACTTCTTCATCCTGGTTGGGTGGTCTATAACAAATTCCCATCGCTATATCATTCTTGCTGGCCTTAATCCTGAATCTTGCCCATAAGGACTTGACCCCATTATCACCTTCATTAATTTGTATGCTTTCATATGTCTCCCTAACATAGAGGGTCACTCCATCACCTCTTCTTCCTTGTCTATCCCTCCTGAAAAGTTGGTATCCGTTGATTGCAGCACTCCAGTTCATGGAGTCAACACACAGTTGTGTGATTGAAGACTGCCTTCTAGGTTTTCAGATTTTAAACTCTGAAGTAGCAGAAGTATGGTAATCTTTACACGTTCCAATACATTTGCTAAATATGGGTTCTATTGTATATATTTCCTCAAAATAGATGGACGTAGGAATTTCAAACTCCTTTTCAGTATCCGCAAAAGTATTTTTCCCTATCTACACCCTCAGATGTGTCTGAAACCATTAAAAAAAAAAAAAAACCAACCAAGCAAAGCCATACAAAACTGGGAAACATGCAAAAAATTAAATGTGCTGTAATGACAAGCGTTGGGCTGCAATGAGGAGTAGACAGTAAAATTACTAACTGAATCTTTCTACAGATCAATAGGCATGAGTTGGATCACAAAGCTCATGCTTAGATAAGATTCCTGCAGGAGTGTAGCCCATAAGTTAAACTATGTAACCATAGGTAGCCAGATGTGACATGAGTCACCTTTTCAAAGTTATCCAAATAAATCAATTCATACATAATTGGGGACCTGCCTTTTTACTCTCCTATTTCTTCCCTGAGAAAGAGTTGTTTACCAGTGAAGTGTTTGGAAACCAAGAGAAAAAACTATTTGCAAAGAAAGCTTAAAAAAAAAAAAATCACAACCAAAACCAACAGCAACCTCCACACAAAAAACAACCACCTCTCCCCTTAACCTCACCAATCTAAACGTAGTTATAAACTGATAGCAATCCCCACTAATCCTAAATAAGGGCCCTATAAAAATATTTTGAACTTATACAGCCATCAGCTTTGCTGAATTTGTCTGTATATTTTAAACTGAGAGATATACCAGTATTGGGTAGATATTCTGAAATAAATCAAATTAATCATCCTACTTGCAGAAGAACTGTATTGAC
This sequence comes from Trogon surrucura, assembly GCA_020746105.1. Lineage (NCBI taxonomy): Eukaryota > Metazoa > Chordata > Aves > Trogoniformes > Trogonidae > Trogon > Trogon surrucura. The sequence continues at coordinate 39,541,340 of CM036617.1, forward strand.
AATTGTAAGAGAACATGCAAATTTTTTGAGAATATCTGATTATCCTGAAATTTGCTAAGAAGGCTGTTTATAATCATATATAATCAGCTCCAAACATAAAGAAATACCCCGGTGAGAAATTTCTACCTCACTTTTCAGAAAGACTTTTTGTTAAAACTCTTAAATCTCATTTTGGTAGAACAGAAAAAAAAAAAACAACAAACACCACCAAACAGTAACAAGAACAAAAAACCCAAACATTAAACAAAACAATTCACAAAACCCCCTACTATTAAAAATTGTAAGCATAATGAAAATGCATTTAGATTCAAAAGACACCTAAAGAAAAACAAAATCAGATTTCCAGAATAGTTCAAGCTTTTATGACGAGCTAGTACGTGCAAATGTTTGTATATATAATGCGGATGCTGCCCTTTGATACAAGGACAAAAGCTAACCTCCACATCTACAGCTATTTGAGATGACTCTAAGTAAAAGCTCTGCTAACCAACAGTGAGTCTGAATTATGGTTAAAATTATGTTCTAAGCTCTACAGAAAGGCAACTACCCAGGGTGGTATACCTATAACCTGGATAAGCCTAACAACTTTTTCTCAAATATAATTAAAATATTTAAAATAGTAATAAAATATTAATTCATAACTCACTGCCCTCAGAGATCATCTTTTCTGAAGGGAAATTAAGCATTTTAAATGCATAAAAGCTAAATCTCAGACAATCTATTGTCACAAAAACGAAAGGTCCTTACAAACAGAGTGAGTATGAGGAAAATATATTTTTTTAAGCCAGGAGAAAGAGCCCTGAGTTTCCACAGCAAGGAACCTGCTTACAGACACAAACCTTGACATTGATCAAGCACTGCAGGCAAAAGAAAAATTAAATGAAATAAAAACTTGGGTCTGGGAATAGTGTGCATTATAAACATAGAATAATTGTTCGAATATTTGTTTTAAAATAAATAACAAGCATCTTTTAAACAGATAGCGCAGTTATATTAAAAAATAGTAGAGTTTCAGGTTTTCACCCTTCAGGTCATGCATGCATCTACAGGTTCAGTTTTAAATTATACTCATTGTTACTAGGAACTTCCAGATCTATCAGAAAGAAACAATCCTCAAATAATAATTCAAAACTCCATTACCCATCCTTAGGATATCTCAAGAATTTAGGACATGCAAAGTAAAATTTCTGATATGAGTATCAAATACAATTAGGCATAAAATAAACAGTGTACCATGAACATTGTCCTGAAGTTGTTTAAGTCCGTTAAAAACTCCTCCACTGAAACTTTCTTCAGATCAACGGCATAATAGCCCATCACGTTCTGATAGAGTTTTTCCATGTTCTCATGCATCCGCGAAAGTTTCTGAAAATCTTCTTTGGCGTGAACTAGAAAGTTGTAGGCTGCTGTTAAGGCTTCAAGAATACTCAGTGAATCCAGTCAAGCTCATGGTTTCTAGTTAACACAGATCTGTATTTCATAGACATTTTTCATTTGCATCAAAGGAAGTACCAAAAGAATTCCTTCCAAGTCCTCCACGCTTCCTACTATTTACTGTGTCTATCAGACCTATGAACAAATCAAGGTGCTTTCATCAAATTTTCTCAGCCACCTTAAATTTAAAGATTATTCCATTAGTATACAGTTTTGTATGAAATTAAATGTATGGGACTAATCTAACTTCAAGCACCTACACAGTCTAGACAGTACCACTGTCTCCTTATTGAAGCTAAAAGTGTAGGTATACAAATTACACTTTACATTATTTTAGGTACTGATAGCAAAAACTAACATGAATACTATAATATCACAGAATCATAGAATGGCCTAGGTCGGAAGGGACCTCAGAGATCATCTAATCCAACCTCCCTGTTACGGGCAGGGACGCCTCTCTACTAGAGCAGGCTACTCAAGGCTCTGTCCAACTTGGCCTTGAACACCTCCAGGGAGGGGGCAGCCACATTGTCTCTGGGCAATTTATTACAGAGTCTTGTCACCCTGGTACTGAAGATTTTTTTCCTAAGATCCAATCTAAATCTATTCTCCTTTAACTTAAATCCATTTCCCATTGTCCTATTGGTGGACACTCTTGTAAAAAGTCCCTCTCCAAGCTTCCTATAGGTGAAATATCAAGAAATAGTATAGTTTCTACTAAAACTAGAATAAAATCAGAAAAATAAATAACAGTATTCAAAGTAAACACCACTAAAGTTTAAATTTTAACATTTTTCTTCCTTTTTTTTAATTATTTTTAAATGCAGTTATAGCAACAGCAACACATTCATTTCAGTTCCTGGTGATTGCATCAGGTATTTATGCTTTTTCTAAGGCTATTTGAAATGTCAATACAACTTAATTAAATTAGGCTTGAAAACAATAGAACTACTTCTGCAAGAGACTGACAATTTATAAACAGCATCAAAATACTGCATAATATCAACAAAATGAAAAACTCATGTTTATTCAAGACTTGATGACATAGTTTGTCAAAGAAGCTCAAAGCAGAAATATTGTCTGTAGTCATTTCTTAATGTAGTAAATATAAAGTGTTTACTTCACTGGAATGGTAGCTAAACCAAATATTTACATTCTGTTAGTTTCCTGCTACAAGAAAGACCACAAAAGACAAGAAATGGCAATTTTACCTTTCCTCCCCATTTCCTACCGTAACTACTATAAAAGAGAGTTTACTGTACTTATATACTTTATATTACAGTTACAAACACTATGGTCACTTTTTTTTTTTAAATGAAGTACAGGATTTTTAATCGAAGGCATTAAAACATAGAAAAATAGAATTTTTGTCCACTATGCTTTTTTAAATATACAGTAACAATTTACTGCTGTGTGACTGCTTTCACTCCAGGTTTTCTGTGATGCACTCTTCTTTAAGTTTTGGTTAGCAGCTAAATTTCGCTATTAAATGTCCTTCTGGCTTTTTACTGTTGTTTTTAAAACACCAAGCAAAGCAGTTAATGGTTTTCTTTTTTTTGTGATTATAATCCATGCCACAAAGTCATACAATACTGTTCTCCAACACATACAGGAAAGGATAAATAATGCACTGTAAGAACATCCAAACTAGTCACTATGATGGCTATTAGCTGGTTCTGTAAGGGCAAAGCAGTCTCCTCTAAAGACAGCCTTGCGGAAAAAGGACTAACTAAAGCCTAGATCTTGACGATTTTAAATCATATATCTTTCACCACCCCACAAAGACTTGATTTCAGACTTCACGGAATTGTCCAGACTGGAAAAGACCTTTAAGATCATTGAGTACAATCATTAAAACATTGACAAGTCCTCGACTAGACCATATCCCTAAACATTACGTCTACATGACTCTTAAGCACCTTCAGGGACTGGGACTCCACCACTGCCCTGGGCAACCCAGACTTTCTCTTCTTCTGAGGAGGCTCCTTAGCCCACATGAGCTTCCTTCTATGCTTCCGTTGACTTCAGAAGATGCAGCTTGTGAGCAGCTTCAACAGCTCAAAGACAATTGATGTCGCTGCCCCACTTTTCCTTCCCCATCAATTTGAATCTCTCTCCTTTACTTAGCTCCTGAAATGCACAAAGGTCTCAGGAAACTAGACTTCAGAGTTAAGTTTCTTTAAAATCATTAAGGATGTTAAAAAGTTATTGGTGGGAGAGCAAGGGTAGTTAATGAGATGTTAGACTGTAACAGCTGCCAAAATATTAAATAACAAAAAAAAATATTCTGAGAAAGAAGATATGACAAAACACAAGACCAACAAAAGAAACATCAGCAGTTCAAAAAATACCAAAAAAACAACTGTAAAAAATGAAAACAGTAAAACGAATGCCTAATGAAGCTAGAAACAAGGATTTCTGCATCCTGTATATTTTTGAGCCTACAATTTAGGATACATATTATTTGTGATTCTTAGACCATTAATGGAACTTAGCAAAAGCTACACTCTTTTTTTTGCAGTTATGAGGCCAATTATTTCCATAGAATGGAAGGGTAAAAGAAAATTAAATAAATTTGCTGTGTTGTCACTATGTACAGATGCCATACATCAAACATTCCAGTAACTTCCTTCAGTTTTCTAGGAAGGAAAAAAAAAATCAGAAAAAAAATTAAAATTACCAATAGAATGTATACATCAGCTGATAAATGGATGCTACGTCAGAGTATATCCTGAAACGGAAACTTGCGGGGGGCTTGGGAGGTGAGGAAGACAAAACTTTTGTGATATTCTGCAAGATACAGCTAAAGTTACAGCTATGTTGACAGAGTTAATGTAGGCTGCTTATAGCGCAAAACTTACTCCCTTCGAATACGTGATGCACAGTTTCAAACTCAAAACATTGCACTCTGGAAAGATATTTTGCTATTCAGTATTGCAATGCAAGACACAATGAATCCTGAGATTTTTATTTTCCATCTGGTGCATTATGGGATACCCTAAGCATCTTGGCATCCTACTGAGACTGCGCTTCAATTTAGGTATTTTTACTAAGTACCCTTCCTTTTTTCCTTAAATATGGCTTTTGTTAGCCAGCATTAGCTAAACGGGAGACAACCAGGAATACTACAGAGAACAGCAATCCCAACTGTAATTATTATGAACAGCTTGATATATATGCGTTATCAGCTACACAACTCATTGGCTTTGGATGAATGAAGACAGAAGCACAGCAGAGCTGCAACACAGGTGGGTGGAAAAGTAAATCAAGAAGTTAGGTGTTTGTTAACTTTTTCTGATGTGGCTTCACTTCACAGACTGCCTTTTTGGAGTCATGGGACTACAGATCATCATTCTGCTCATTAATGGAACAGGAAAGCAATGCAAGGCTGAGATGAGCAATACCTGCGGCAAAATTTCTAGCTGCTGTGTGTTTGGCCTTGCATATTCATGGCAGCTCTTCTGACAGTGAATTGCTTGTCAGAAGTTTATACTGATTTTAACACAGTGTGGTATATAAAATACTAATACAGTGCAGAGTATCACGCCAAGTAAAAGCAGCTGTTACTTTAGAACAGAAAATTATGTTAATATGTACCAAATATTTCCATAAAAGACCCTTCAGTCACCACTTGTGATTTTTCCAAAAATTACCTATATTTCCAAAAACTACCTATTTAGTTTAGACTAAAGGAATATTATTCTGCATAAGAACAAAAGATTAGCAGGTGCACAGATGCTGCACATATTTCAGCAGAATCTTCAAAATGGAACCAAGTCTCCCACTACACCAGCCAGCACCAGGCTCCAAAGAAATATGGCAAACTTTTTGAAAACTTGTGCAAAAAGACTTTGAGGTGACTTCAGACCAGCATTTCAACAAATGGTTTTCTATTACGGCTGAAGGGTGTGAATGACAGTGTTCTCTTGAGGATTTCCCACATCAAGTTCTTGGGAAAATAGTTGCAACTGAAAAACAGGTGTCACAAAGACTTCCTTTTATATACACACAGCAAGGTTCAGCGGTAAAATTCTGTATCTGAATATAGTAGTTCAGGAAACACAGAAATGTTCAGATTATTAATCAGTGCTTCCTGAAATGTATTTGTCAAATAATAACTTTTTTCTGACTCACTCCCTCCTACTTATCTCTATGTTTTAGTGTTATAACAACTGACATGCATTTGCATCACACAGAGCTGCTGCACCCAGTGTGCATATCCCATATATTACGAACAAAACCAGTGCTATCGGCTACACACGCCTGAAGCCCAGTCTAGATATTAAAGATCTGTATAAAGGAATGTAAATTTACATAGTTTGCCAAAGCCTATCTCCTTACTTGTCTGCACAGTGAACAATTGGGCCCTCCTGCAAAGAGCAACATACTTTTTTTTGTTCTTTTTTATCTAACAAGCTCAGGTTTTGCAATCTTCCAAAGTCCTTAGGAAGTGAGGACATCTTACAGACTTCAGTTTTTTTTACACTGCACAGAGAGAAGTTCAAACTATGAGGCTGATTAAGTAACCGACAGTTTTGAGGCAGCATGTAGTCTCTTGCAATTGAAACAGGTTCTTTCCACCTGACTTGAATCAGGCTCTGACTTGCTAAGAGCTGTTCCTTCCTTCTCTTCCCACAATGACAACAAATCGGCTTGAATGACAAGGAAAACAAAGCAGAGAACTGATCAAAAAAGAAAGGACTCTGTTCCTAGCTGAAAAGCAGCAACCAGCTCATCGCCTCTCAAGCATTAGTTGCATAAGCTACTGTAAAAATTGCCATCGACACTATGTTCAGTGGTGGGCTGAAATTTGTCATGAGTTTCTCAGTTGCTACTTTGAAAATCATGAGATGCAAGCTGGACTGATGAAGGGCATGTTGACTAAGTCAATTAAGCTTTTAATATGCAATTTGAATACTCTCCATTAAACTCACTAGATTTTTATTTTGAACGTACAAGTATATTTTGTTCACTGTAGTTTTTATTGAACACTTGACTCAGCTGACTTAATACTCTAGATCAATATCAATTCAATATTCTTTGACTTTCCTAATTAAAGCAAACAGAAGAACTGCAATAATAACTATAATTTCTTTTCAGCTAGCATCCATAAGATGACTGACAAATTAGCACAATCTAATATATATGAGAAATATTCATAATTACAGACTTTGTCAATAAGAGTGCACCAACTGTGCATATATCTGACTTCCTAAAGAAAGAGGAATGCTAATCAGTTCATTAGGGGCCTTTGGGTTGTGATATTTAGCGACAGGATGTAATAGCCTACTTGTCCATGGAGCCTAATTGTACTCAGGATGAAAAATTATTTCCAACAAAGCACCATCCTTCCTTTTTCAGATTTCCTGCTGGTTTCTTTTCATGAGCTGCATGCTTTTCAAGACATCAGCATCACTCAGCTTTCCTTGTCATAGGAACAAAAGTAAAGACAGGTCCAGGCTTTATCACGCTGTGCAGGATTATCTAACCTTTACATCAAACCTTTTTTTGCTTCGTAATTTATTAAAGTTTCCTGTTTTTTCTAGAAGTGAGCTCCTTTAATTAGTGTGTTCACAGACATTATTGGAAACCACATGCAACTTCACTGTTTTGAAATTATTGCCTGTCTGCTGGGAGAAGTAGTAGGTGAAGGCAAACTACTCTTGTCCATAATATTTACTGTTCAAAATACCGTATTTGAACATGTAATATAATGAAACATGTAGTATGGCTGGTTTTACCCACACTCATTTATTTTGAGTAAGACTAGATATTCTCCTAACCTGTTTCTGACAGCAGTCAATACTCAATGATTACAGAAAACAAGAAGAAAACTTGGTAAGTTTAGCAGGATAATTCAACTGATGTAGTATTTAGTTTCTAACACTCTGCACAACAGCTACTTTTCTGAGCAAAAGCTTCCTCTGGACTACTGTGTTGAATGGCTCCAGACACACTATCTTTAACTATTTAAGCTTCATATGAAATTAATTTACATTTTCAGCCTCTGTAACACCCTCAGATTAAATGCTACAGTTTAATTTTCTATTGTGCTGGACAGTATTTTACAGAGGATGAACTCCGGTTATTTATAAAGCACAATGAATATATTCCTAATTTTTCTCCTGTATGGCATACAAAATCACAAGTATTTTTCACTATGCTCTCCTAACTTTTGATTTTCTATCCTCAGAAATCTATTTCTATCCTCCAATCTACAAAAACTATTACCTACTACTGATTATTGTCACCATTCTTTGCCACATCAGTAGGTATACAGTATATTTGTTGAGACAGAGCAATGGAAGCACTCAAGAGTATTACTGTTTTTTTATATCAACTTATTTATGTTTTCTGCTTGCTCTCAACTGAAATTTTTCTCAGTTGTTCTAATACAATGTTTTTCCTCTAGACCCATTGCTCTACAATCGTTGAAGTTCATTGATGCTCTTCTGTCAGTATCTGCTAGTACCTTCCTTTTGACATGAGATGGGGTTTTTTGTTGGTTTGTGAGGTTTTTTATTGTTTTTTAGATATTAATCCAGACAAAAACAATCGTTTCACTTTGACCTAGAAAATTTCTTCAGCTGGAAGACTTTGTTAACACATCTTGTTGAAAAGTGCAGGGAAATTCAGTCATGCTTTACTGACTATCCTACCTTTATCTGCATGCTGAAACAGATCTGCAAAGGACAGTTTCTCTTTATAAGCTGTTTTGGTTTGGCCTGGCTGGATTTTGGCGGCGGCGGGGAGCTGCAGGGTGGCTTCTGTAAGAAGCTGCTAGAAGCTCCCCAAGATTGATAGAGCCAATGCCAGCCGGCTACAAAGAGGGACCCGCCGCTGGCCAAGGCTGAGCCTATCAGTAAGGTGATAGCAGAGGAACGCCTCTGTGAAAAACATATTTAAGAATGGGAAAAAGAACTGTGCCATAATAGCTGGCACAGAGATGGAGGAGTGAGAGTCTGTGCAGACACCAAGGTCAGTGAAGAAGGAGTGGGGGGGGAGGATGAGCTCCAGGCACCGGAGCAGAGAGAGTCCCCCGGGTCTGTGGTGAAGAGGGTTGTCCCCCTGCAGCCCATGGGTGAGGTGTAGATGTCCACCGTGAGGATCACCGCGTAGATGTCCACCGAGGACTCCACGCCATGTGGGTGGATGCCTGAAAGGGGACTGTAGCCCGTGGGAAGCCCGCATCAGAGTAAGTCGCTGCCGGAACCTGTAGCCCGTGGAAGAGGGAATGCCCACGCTGGAGCAGGTTGGCCGGTGGGACTTTTGGGACGCTGCGGGTGGCTCACGCTGGAGCAGTTTCCCCCGAAGGACTGCGCCTCAGACTCACGAGGGGTGGGCTGCCCCTCGTGAGGTGTCTCCCGTTGGGCAGTTTGTGATGAATTGCCCTTCGTGGGACGACTCACGCGGAGAAGAGAGCGTGAAGCTTGTCTCCTGTGAGAGGGACCCCATAATGGCCCTCGGGAAGAGTGAAGAGTCCTCCCCCGGAGTGAAGAAGCGGTGGAACCAACGTCGGATGAACTGACCGTAACCCCCATTCCCTGTCCCCCTGCGCCGCTCGAGGGGAGGAGGTGGAGAAACCGGGATTGATGTTAAGCCCGGGAAGAAGGGAGGGATGGGGGGAAGGTGTTCTGCTTGTTAAGATCTGTTTACTCTTTCTCACTTCTCACTACTCCTCTCTGATTAGTTCTTTTAATAAATGTACCTAATTTCCCCAAAACTGAGTCTGTTTTGCCCGGGACGGTAAATGAGAGTGATCTCCCTGTCCTTATCTCAAAACCTGAGCCCTTGGAAATACTTTCTCCCCCTGTTCAGCAGTGAAGGGGGGAGTGAGTGAGCGGCTGTGTGGGTACCTGGCGGCTGGCCAGGGTCAACCCACGACACAAGCTCACGCTGATTCTCCCCCACAGTATTATATCTCCAACATACACATGTTGGTTCTTTTTTTATTTAGTCTTCATCAGTTTTCTTGGTAGAGAAGCCAGACTTGCAGATCCTCCTTTCAACCCTTAAAAAAAAAAAAAAAACACAACAAAAAAAACAAACCCTCACATATTTCTTTTCAGCTCTGATTCCTTTGGTGCCTCTTCATGTAATAAAGTGTAGTCCAATAGGTTTATATTTTAGTTAATTTTAAAACGTTTTAAAGTCTTTTGTGACCACTGGTTACTCCTGCAGATTTATTGCTATTTTTTTTATATTTTCCTTTAAATAAAACTTTCTACCAAGTCCTTGCTTTCAGATCATCCTTCCATTCAAAATATTGCACAGCAAGGTCAACTAAAGTAGTCCCTAAAGAAAACTGATGCAAAGAACAAATTTAGCTTTATGACTATGGCATTCTTGGCACACATTGACAATCTTCGTCTTCTCTGGCAGGATTACAGCTTTTGAGATCCTTGAAAAAGACAACATGTAGATCCTTCTTTGCACTTCCTGTGATGATTGTTATAATTTTTAAGCAGTTGGGAAACTGCTCTACCTTTATGGGGATGGAATTTCAACCTGTAAAATGTTACTGCATTGATTGACAAAGTCCACCTATTTACCTCGTCTGACTTTTATTATATTTTAGCTTTTCACACTCTGGAAGTCTGGAAGTTTTATAGCCACATCTCCAAAGAAAGCTGCATACTAAGTTACCTGTTACTTCAAAACCTAGTCCTCAGTTTAAGATTGAAAAAAGTTATAGAGTATTTTAACTGGCAGCATCATGACTACTTTGGATTACGAAAAGCCTTTATTTTTTGATAGGTTCGACTTCCGATACAGTGCTTCCCATTCCTAGCTTCTTAAACTACACATCATTATCTTAACCAAGCACAGAGAATGTTATCGTGGATGTTTTCCTCTAACTTCCTAATAGTTTATCTCTTGCCTTCAGACCACTCTCCTAGTTCTTCTGTTATGCTATTGTCTTCTTCAGGGACAAAATTGAGGCTTCCTACTATAGAGACACCATGCTAGTGGGCTGCAACATATCTCTCAAAACCACATTGAGTTAATAAAAAAAAAAAAAAAAGCCAGCAACAAGAAAAACAACAAACAACTTCTCCAACAAATATTTACCTTACGAAAATTTACTAGCAACATTGAAAGGTTACAGACAACTATAGAGTCCAGAGAAGGCTTAAAGTTAAGTTGGAAACACTGAGGTTGCAGCTAGTCTACTGCAGAAGAAACTGGCCGTAATGCAGCAAAAAAACAGTATATTCACTTGGTCTCACAGTCCTTTGGCATTTTTTACTTGATAGTATGAGATTAATCAAGAGGACTGTCTCCTGAGTCCCCCTGTCTTTGTACCTAACAAAGTAGTCTTCCAACTAGGTAATAAACTGCAGAGGAAATTTCAATCTGTCTCTCTGTCTGCTGGTATTTCAGCTTCCAGATTAGTCTCAGTGCCAAGCATGTATCCAACGATATTTCTGCCTCGGTCTTCAATGGCAAGGGCTCTAATCACACCTTTCAAGTTGCGGAAGGCAAAAACAAGGACTGGGAGGATGAAGATCTGCCCATTGTAAGAGAAGACCAGGTTTGAGACCATCTAAAGATGCAAAAGTTCGTGGGACCTGACAAGATCCATCCATGGGTCCTGAGGGAACTAGAGGACGAAGTTGCCAAGCCACTTTGCATCATATTTGAAAAGCCATAGTGGTCTGGTGAAGTTCCTACTAACTGCAAAAGGAGAAACTACAAGCCAGTCAGCTTCACATCAGTGTCTGGAAAGATAATGGAGCAGATCTTTCTGAAGGCTCTGCTAGGACACATGGACAACAAGGAGGTGGTTGGTGGCTACCAACACGGTTTCACCAAGGGAAAATACTGCCCGAAAAATCTGGTGGCTTTTTATGATGGGGTTACAGCATTGGTGGATAAAAGAAGAGCAACTGACATCATCTGCCTGGACTTCTGCAAAGCATTCAACACTGTCCTGAACAACATCCTGGGCTCTGAATTGGAAATACATGGATCTGATGGATGGACCACTTGGTGGATAAGGAACTGGGTATACGGCCACTCTCAGAGTTGCGATCAATGGCTCAGTGTCCAAATGGAGATCAGTGACAAGTGGTGAAGTGGTCTTCCTCAGGGATCAGTACTAGGAATGGTGCTGTTTAACAGCTTTGTTGGAGACATGGACAGTGGGACAGAGTGGACCCTCAGCAAGTTTGCTGACAACATCAAGCTCTGTGCAAGCCCTGGGTTGGGGCAATCCCAAGCACAAATACAGGCTGGATAATGAGTAGATAGAAAGTAGCCCTGCAAAGAAGGACTTGGGGGTGCTGATTGATAAGACACTCAACACGAGCTGGCAATGTGTGCTGGCAGCCTAAAAAGCCAACTGTACCCTGGGCTGCATCACATGAAGCATGGCCAACAGGTCAAGGATCTCCACCTGTGCTCTGCTCTGGTGAGACCTAATCTGGAGTACTGTGTCCAGCTTTGGAGCCCTCAAGGACATGGACTTGTTGGAATGGGTCCAGAGGAGGGCCACAAAGATGATCAGGAGGCTGGAACACCTCCCCTGTGACGACAGGCTGAGAGAGTTGGGGTTTTTCAGCCTGGAGAAGAGAAGGCTTCAGGGAGACCTTCTAATAGCCTAACCAGCATCTGAAAGGAGACAACATGGAAGAAGTGGAGGGACTTTTTACATGGGCATCTGGTGATAGGACAAGGGGTAATGGTTTTAAAGTGGAAGAGGGTAGATTAGATTAGACATTGAGAAGAGTGGTGAGACACTGGAACAGGTTGCCCAGAAAGGTTGTGGAAGCCTCTTCCCTGGAAGTCTTCAAGGCCAGCTTGGATAAGACTTTGAGAAACCTGGTTTAGTGGAAGGTGTCCCAGGGCTGTGAGGCTGGAACTAGATGATCTTTAAGGTCCCTTTCAACTCAAACCACTCTATGACTCTGATTCTATGATACATGACCATCATCTGGTGGGGAGGTCTAAGTGAAAAATATTTTTTTCTCTGCTTTAATTAAGTATGTCATGTCACGATGTTTTGTTATGAGATAAACAAGCAGTGAAGTTGGCTGCAGGATTTGGAATATATTTTGGCAAAAAGAAATATCAGAAATTGGCTTTCACATGCTATGAAACTCATTTCTGAAATAAGAGAAATTTTTTGGTTCTGTATTTGCATGCACAAAAACGTTCAATGTCGTAATGCATATAAGTAGAAAACAAACACAGGGTGACAGACATTTTTCTAAGACACAGTCACATAAAAATCATTTAACACTGAAGTCAAGTGCTTAAAATTCCTATTATAATTACTTTTCACTAAGTTAAGAAACTTATACACAGTGTAAAACCTGACAGTAATTATTTTTTCCTCATTCTATCCACTACAGATGAATCCCTTAATTGGACTCTTCATGTATCTAGTTTTTGAGGAGAAAAAAAGCTACATTTGTCAAAAATAAATGCTACAGAGTAGACAGAAGTTACAAAAGAAATTTAAAGTTTGAAGCAACGCAGTTAAATTACTTCTCTTTTTTACAAAAAAATACTTCAAAGGATATTGACATTTTTGCTACAAACTTATCATGCTTATCTTCAGGAACTGGAAAAGTCTGCAGATCCTTCTCAAGCTGTTGGAGTTGCCTCTCCATATGCTTCAGGCTCTTCTCCAGGTTTTCTGCTGAGACTAAAATACAGAACATTCATTCTGTTAACACCTTAAACAAGAAACTTTGTTTGTGAAAACATAAGTTAAAGCCTTCCCCAAATCAGCATGCCACACTTTTTTTTTTTTTGTGAAATAAAAGCACACTGAAGAGATGACAATGAAAGATGAGGGGGTCACTCTACAACATTCAGTTCCTCTTGACTATGCCTTATTCCGATTAGATGTATGCTGTTTGAACAGTGCATTTTGTTTTCTTCTTATGTGTAAGGTTTTCTGTTGCAATTAACAGTCTGATTGAAATAACTTAAGATATACATATGCCAGTCTGTCTCCCCTGATTAACCAAAGGACAAGTTTTGAAGCTACTCCAAGAAGTAGCACAACACTTTCCTTCATTCTCTTGCTGTTAAAACAGAAAAAAACCCAAACATTTGTAGGGAAGATAATGAAGAAAATAAGGCTTGCAAAACAAAGAAACCAGGGCTATTAAACATCTACACATGAAACCTAAGACCATAGTTTAGAAGCATGATGCTTTGTAAAAAATAACAGAATTTGTCAGAGCAAAGGGATTTGACAACCCGGAGGGAAGTGCAAGCACTTGAGAGGATGTGGCAGAGTAAAACATTGACTGAGGAAAAAGAAAAGAGTAGAGATGACACATGAGTGATTTAAAGAAGGATGTAGAAAAAGCGCAAATTTTCTTTACCAGAAAATGAGAGATGCAACTTTCATCCATTTGAAGCAATGCATGAAAGTTGAACACTTGATCTATAATAGCTGATTAAAATATCAAGACAATTAAGAGTAATGCGAGGATAACTCCCGTTAGCACATATTGTATCTTGGATTTATATTAATGCAATCAGTTGAAACTTATTTCCTGATTATTTATAAAGTAAAATTAACATTCAAATATGTTCCATAGGAACAATATATATAGATAAGCACGTACTCTGAAATTTAGTCTATTTTTTTTCCATTATTTATTCATAATACACTGTACCTATAAAGGTGAGGCTAGTTTTTATTTCACTTAAAAAATCCTCGCAGAAAGTCTGTAGTCCTACAACATTACTAGAATGTATAGTGGATGCATTTCATCCACTGAATCACAGAAACATTCAGGTTGGAAAAGATCCTTTGGATCATCAAGTCCAACCATTAACCCTACTCTACAGAGAATACCACATCAAAACAACCTTTAAACACCTCCAGGGAAGGTGACTCAACCACCTCCCTGGGCAGCCTATTCCAGTGCCTGAACACTCTTTCTCTGAAAAATTTTTTCATAACATCCAGCCTAAATCTACCCTGTGCAGCTTGTGGCCATTCTCTCTAGTTCTACTTCCAAATCACCTGTGAGAAGAGACCAGCACCAATCTCTCTACAACGACCTTTCAGGGAGCTGTAGAGAGTGATGAGGTCTCCCTTCAGCCTCCTCTTCTGTAAACTAAACAGTGCCAGCTCCTTCACTTGCTCTTCATAAGATTTATTTTCTAGGCCCTTCTCCAGCTTTGTTGCCCTCCTCTGTACTCGCTCCAGCACCTCGACGTCCCTCTTGTATTGAGGTGCCCAAAACTGGACACAATACTCAAGGTGTGGCCTCACCAGTGCTGAGTACAGGGGGACAATCACCTCCCAACTTCTGCTGGTCACACAATTTCTAATACAAGCCAGGATGCTGTTGGCCTTCTTGGCCACCTGGGCACACTGCTGGCTCATATTCAGCTGCTTGTCGATTAGAATCCCCAGGTCTCTTTCTGCCAGACAGCTTTCCAGCCACACTTCCTCAAGCCTGTAGCATCGCACGGGGTTGTTGTGGTCCAAGTGCAGGACCTGGCACTTGGCCTTGTTAAAGCTCATCCCATTAACCTTGGCCCATTGATCTAATCTATCCAAGACCCTCTGTAGAGCCTCCCTATCCTTGTGGAGATCAACACTCCCACCCAACTTGGTGTCATCTGCGAACTTACAGATGATACCTTCAATGTCCTTATCAAGGTCATCAATAAAGATGTTAAACAGAAGTGGTCCCAACACTGAGCCCTGCGGAACACCACTTGTGACCAGCCACCAGCTGGACTTAATTCCATTGATGACCATTCTTTGGGCCCATCTGCCCAACCAGTGCTTTATCCAGCAGATCGTATGCTCATGCAGGATCATATGCTCATTCACCGAGTAGAGTTATGTGATGTAAAATATAAACTACACCCATTGAATACATCTTTCTCTCATAAAAGTCTGACAGAGTCCTCAAACGACTAGAGTAAAACGTTGCATAGCAATGACAATCCCATTCATAGCATAAAGGTTAACATAAATACAGAAGAATTAACGGCAACATGGTAAAATGTTAATGTAACCTAAAAAGTTCCAACCAGACGATTTGGAGACAATCAACTTTTCTAAAAAGAATAAGGGAATATAAACGTATGTTCATATTACAGTTTATAACTCATTGTTTGGTTTATTATCACAATTTTTAAAACTCTCTGTCTATTCAAAACCACTGTTTTCCAATTAGACGTCAGACTTGGCAGATTTTTTGCACAGCAATTGGTAAGCCCAAGTTATCACAAGGTAGCTCAGCTGGCTTCAAGAGTTAAGAAACTGTCTTGTTTGGGAAGCAGAGCTAAAATTCAAAGCTAACAATGTTGACTACAGATGTGTTTGAGTCTTCACAGGTAGAAACAAATCTGATTTTAATACAAAGACATACTTCTGTTGTCATAAGAATCCTTGGAGCGTAGGCACGCACAATTTTAAGACACTGACTTACTTAGAAAGCAGATATATAATATATATTTTATATATATATATAAAAAATACCTCATGCTTAATATAACTATCTATAGGGCTCTTCACAATAGTCTTGCATAAAGAGTTCACAGTACAAAATATAAGTGACACTTAAAAAATATTAGAAAGATGAGACTCATGAAGCACATGGTTTAAAAATAAAACAAATTCAACACACCAAAAACACTTCTACATCAATTGCAGGTAGCAGGTGAGGAACCACTACATTCTTTTATCGAGTTAAAAAGAAACAAACAAACCCCAAACCAAAAATCAACTCAGTGCCTAGAGTTGATTAACAGGTTGTATACAGGAAATTTCTGAATTCTTGCTTCCATCAAAGTCGGGTTTTTTTTATTTCTATTACTTCAGTTCTTTGGACATTGAGAAGTTACATATTTGATCAAGAAACTTCAGATCTCTATCTTGTTCTGAAGATTTCTTTTTTCTCCTGTCATGATCTTTAAGTTGTTCCCAAATATAAAAATTCAGCATTCCTTTGATTTCAGAAGTTCACAACTATTAGAATAATTTTCCTTTAAGACTATATTTCTGGTGACAGCCTCAAGCAGAGGTTAGCTCACAATATGCTGGAACTAGTTTGGTACTACTGTCTTTGCCACTTCCAATTTAGTGAAAACATGGAAAAAAAAATCAGATATGTAAATGTAAGCAGCTCTTCAACAAAAAGATCACAAAAAAATAGCTGCCAACCTTCTCTCTTGCCTCTCTGGAAAAAATGGCATAAAATCTGAAAGGACACAGAAGAATGATGGGGAAAAAAAATAATCCCTAACTTTGACCTCTAAATCCTGGGAGGATTCAGATATAAATACAATCCAAACTGAAGTAAGCAACTCAGAGGATAGATTCAAATCAAAGACTGGTGTTTTGAATGTTAGTGAGCCCGCAAAACCAATCTGTTCATCGAATACAATATATGTGTGCCCGAACACTCTGTCAATTACATCCTCTGAACTCATATATCCCCTTTTCGAAAAGGTTCCTGGTACTTTTACAGGCAATAATTAGACTTCCTCACCTTCTGCCTTTCCTGGATAAAACAACGTTCTTCTTGGTTTCCGTCCTTCATTCAGGTTTTCTAATGCTAGGGTTATTCCAGAAGCCTCTTCACCTCCTACTGTTTTAAAACCTTTCTGCATAATATTTCAGGTGATGACACACCAGCCCTTTTAATGTTTGCATTACTATTTCTACAGTTCTACTGGAAATACCTTATCCGGTTATCTTATGACAAAGTGTCCTTTTTTTCCTGACCAAAGCTCTTATTACAGTATTAAGATGCATGATCTTGTACTTGATACCATCAGTTTTCATTTATTTTACTCCGATTCCTCTGGATCATGCAGTGATACACCCCAATGCACCTCTCAGCTGCCAATACTGTCCAAGCCTTTGTCAGATCCGCTCAGCGGTTCAATACCGCAATTTTATTTTTTTTTGCCATATTCCTTTTAGACAGTACTTTACGTTTCTCCCACTTTTTATTCCAACAGATATTCTCCCATTTTACGTAACAACTTCCTTACTAAAGTCAACATAGGTTTCATGGGTTAAAAAAAAAAAAGTAAATTAATAGTCAAAGCTAGCAGATTAGTCCAATAACTTCCATTTTGTGCTATTCTCATTAGCCTCTATTCTCTCCTCTATAACTTTCATACAAGTGACGTCAGATAAAGTGATGTGTAATTGCCCGTTTCTTAAACATTCTGCAGTAACACAACACTACTATAGCCACAGTAAAACTTGGTAAAAAATGTACTTACTAATCTTTTAGTGCTGCATCTCAGAATGCAGAAATGGAAAGTGGTATTTAAAATATGAGAATCCGGTACGCTCATTTTTTTTTTTTTCCAACACATTTTTATAGAGGCATTTTGCTCCCCTCTCTCCCACCTCCAGATTACTATTCTTGCTTAAAATTAAAGCAATATTTCATGTAGTTTTGAGACTATACCTGTTTTATCTTAAATCTTAGAAATAATTCTCCAAAGTAAAGCAATACTATTTGCGTGCTCTCTCATTTATATTGCAGCAAACCTTTTGCTACATTTTGCAACAGATAATTCAGCTGATATTTCAGCAACCCCACATGTTGCCCACCCTGTAGGATAATATTTTTGGATGGTCATAATCTCCATATGAAGAGGATCTTTCTCTTGTCTACAGATATTTTGCTTCTCTTGTGCTACTCTGGCCCCTATATTCTGGGGGACAGAGTGACAGTGACAAGCTGATTTCTAGACTGATGCAGAAAAATATACAATATTATTTAAATAAAAAAAATCAGAGATATACTATTCCTTTTGCAATTTGAACTTCACACTGGACTGATGGACAGAGTGTACTGAATAATTCTTTAAAATTGCCAATGTATTACTGATGCAGCATTTAAAAACAAAGTTAAATGACAAAATACATGCCAAAAAAAACCAAACAGAAAACCAGCAAAACAGACAAAAAAACCCCAACCCATCCCTGTATTGTCAAATAAGTTTAGAGAACTAACAAAGAAATATTCCAGAGGCAAAGTATTAGAAGGTTTCTGTAAACACCAGCAAAGGCCTGAAATATCCATTAACAGTGGAATAAGATCTCCTTGGATATACTTACTCAGTGTCCCAGAAGACTAAAAATACAATATTTATGCTTTATTTCTCCCAGGAAGGTGTTTTCTCTTCTCATCTACAGCCATTTTCTGATTTTCTTGACTTTTTCTTCCTCCTCTGTGTGTGTTTAACAGACATATACAGTACATATTGAAAATCCTTTTTCCCCAAAGAGCTCTCACTGCCACTGCCTCTTGAGCCCTTGGACATTCCTTTCTGTAGCCAAAGCAGACTCCAGCTGCGAAAAGTAGCTCTCTTAAGCAGTATTTATTTTTTCCCTATTTTGAATTCAAATAGGAGCACACTAATGTAGTGCACTTGGTAAACAATGCGTAAACATTTTTGTACCCAGTTCCCCAGTAACAACAGTTTTATCGAGAGTAGGAATAGGCCTCAGACTTTACACTAATTGTGCCCTATACTACCTAGACAAGAGTCCTGGTCTGCTAGATTTGTCATAAATTTTTGAGAACCTGCAAGGTAAAATTCAGCCTGATCATAGAATCATAGAATTGTCAGGGTTGGAAGGTACCTGTAAAGATTATCTAGTTCCAACCCACCCTGCCATGGGCAGGGACACCTCGCACTAGATCAGGCTGCTCAGAGTCCCATCCAGCCTGGCCTTAAAAACTTCCAGGGATGGGGCTCCCACCACCTCTCTGGGCAACCTGTGCCAGTGTCTCACCACCCTCAGAGTGAAGAACTTCTTCCTAACGTCCAGTCTGAACCGATCCATCTCTAGTTTTAATGCATTCCCCCTAGTCCTATCACTACCCAACATCCTAAAAAGCCCCTCACCAGCTTCCTTGTAGGCCCCCTTGAGATACTGGAAGACCACAATAAGGTCTCCTCAGAGCCTTCTTTTCTCCAGACTGAACAACCCCAACTCTCTCAGTCTGTCTTCATAGGAGAGGTGCTCCAGCCCTCTGATCATCCTCGTGGCCCTTCTCTGGACACGCTCCAGAACATCCATATCTTTCTTGTTCTGTGGGCTCCAGAATGCCATATGTTCCTTCTCATGGTGTTCAATTTAAGCACAAAACTTGAAAATATGGGCTAAAGCTGAAAACAGAATCTTTTAAATGACAAACAATTCACCAACGGTCAGCTATTCACCACTGGATGGCTGCTGAAAGAAAGATGCAGTTGCTAAGGCAAGAGAATAAAAAAAAGGCCAAGCAACAGGGTACAGTCTTGTAGAAGAATCTCTCTGAGACAGTTCAGAGCTTGAAATAGTCTTCTGATGCAAGTACTGCATTCGTGGGCAAATATTTACTTTATAACTTCCTCTATGGCTTAGTACCCTATAATATTGCAAAACGAATTGCTGCAAACATTACATGTTTTCTCAGTCTTGCCAACAAAAAGCAAAAAAAAAAAAAAATCAGCTAGTTTTTTAAAGGCTTCTTTTTAAACAATGGCATCTCAAAACATCCTTTTCCACACAGAATTCTTTGTCATTACTTTATTACACTTTAGTATTTAAGGTTAATACAATTACTTACTATTAATACTAAGAATTCTAATAACAGAATACTAATAATATTAGTATTAATATTATTAAAGTTAATAGTCTTGTTTGAAAGCCAAATCAAGCCAAAAACTTCAATTCCTATTATTATTACTATTTCTCTCTGGAACCCTAAAACTCGCTAAGTGCTATTTTGAGCACCACATTTATAATCACTGTCTAGGCAATCCAATTAGTTGCTTTTTTTCAACCGAGGAGAAAAGCATATCTCAAGAAGGCAATTCTGTAACTTTACTCTTTTGACAGTTAGGCACATCTCATCCGATTTCTAAATTAATTTGTAATTGTGGTAATGTAATTAAATATTTTTCTTTTCTTTATTACCTCCACACCCACACTTTAGCCCTTTTCCTTACCATGAAATTCTAACCCTCCTCTAACAACAGCTCTTAATTCTGTCTCATCACCTCATTTCACCAGAACATTTCTTGTTATAGTAAGAGTAGATCTTTAGAAATCACAATAGGTAGAACAGTTGTCCAAACAAGCAAGCTCCTTTACAAAATTTAGTACTGCATTGTTGTTTATACAGTTATTTCACTCCTTTTGTCCAATTTTGATAGTTAATTTCCATGGGGCATTAAATCCAACTCTGCACTGTGATGAAATTCCTGAAATTAAGTCTATATTTCTTTACATTTTTTTTCAGTTGATATAAGGAATGCTTAGGTTGTTTAGCTGCCTCTATACTAACTCACAAGAGTATTCACTAGCTCTTGCGTACACTGTCTTTTTTCCATATAAACTAAGGTATAAGTTTATACATACATTTAATATTTGATATGTAACCAACAGGATCACAGACCAAGAAACTAGAAGGTCCCATAAGTGCCAAGTAGCAGAGTGATTTTCACTCAAAGAATAAACCCTGTGTTTTCACTGTAAGGTTGATTCCTGGAATGTTGTGACTATTACCACTAGATTTTGAGTTACAGCCCTGGGTGTACCAGAAACTTGCAACATAGAATCATAGAATCATAGAATGTTAGGGATTGGAAGGGACCTCGAAAGATCATCAACATGAGCCCTTTGTCACATTATTCTCTGCCACTCATTGAAATCTCACCCTGTGTGACCGGCTCCAGGTGATCCTGCTCTGGCAGGTGGGTTGGACTAGATGATCTTTCGAGATCCCTTCCAACCCCAAACATTCTGTGATTCTGTGATCTCTGAATAGCTACTTTCAATTCTATTTCATAAACCTACATGGGGAAAAAAAAACCAAAAAACTAATAAAACCACAGACAAATTGTATACCTACCTAATAATTGAAGTAAATTAAAAACCGAGAATGAATAAAGATACTGTTCCGTTTTCAATACTCTCAAGAACTCTTTTTACTCTTTCCAAGAAGCCACCAAAGAAAGAAAATTCAGGTAACAGATACAGAATAAAAACAATAAACCCCTAAAATTGGACAGCTGGTTGGTAACAGTCTTCCAGTTACTCTTTTTAGCTATCACTCTTGGAAACTATCATTTAAGGCAGAGAAACATCCCATACATAACAAAAAAAAAAAAAAAAGACGAAAATTAACTTTGCATTTTTTAAAAAAAGGAATTTTCAAAAAAGAGAGGTATAATTATGATAATAAATTGTTACTATGTTAGTTACAAACATTTTTTAAGTAAATCTCTGAATGGGCTACCATTCCACATCATGAGTCTGCTGTTAAGAACTCAGAAACTTGTGTAATCTTCAAGGTACTGGAACCATCTATTGACTTTGGTACTGATAATTGCCCCATAATCATAGAATCATAGAACAGTTCAGGTTGGAAAAGACCCTTGGGATCATCAAGTCCAACCATTAACCCTACACTACAACCATTAACCCTACACTACAAGTTCACCCATAATGAATTACTCCATACAGTATTAAGTTTGCAATGTTTTCTAAAAGCACAGAAAACTCACCCAAAAATGCACAATAATTCTGATTACCTGAAAACACAAGAAATGCATAGCAGAAAGTATTTCATTTTATAGTACTGACAAATTTGCCATAGACTTTTAGAAATTCTATTGACAACACAGATTGTTTATAGCGTGTACATTAATACTATTCTCTCACACTAGCCTAATATTTTTAAATATTGTAGGTGGGAGTGTTCTGGTTTTTAATTAATACAGATTAGCTTCACAATTAAAATTTGGTTCCTAGCTTTTTTTCTAAAAAAGGGAAATTAATTACCTACTAAAAATATGAATACAGTTTCAATAATGAGAAAATGGATAAGTTACTAGTAAAGTGGCAATGAGTTAATGACTTTTAGAGAAAGGAAAACGTGCATTTTTATGTGGTTATTACAACATGAAAGGAAGACTCTATACACTGTTACCTGTAAGGTCTGTGTAAATTAGAGTCACTCAAATAAAGCAGCCTGGATAAATGCATTGTAAGTCTTTGGAATACCATAAAATCAGAAATTAGTAAAGTGTACTAAGTTATCAAAATATTTCTTGACTGGTATACCAATATAAAAGCAGGATAGTCATTATGTTTAAAAGAAAAGGCAACTTTAATTATATGAATCTTCGGGAACTGTCATATCAGTAAGCTCATTAGCTCCAATGAAAGTTCCTCCTGCTGATCTGAGAGTACTTTAAAAACAGGATTTGTTATACTTCAAAGCAAAAAGGTATCTTTAATTCATGTAGTGTAACAGTGAATTAAGTCTACTTCTAGTATTACAAAAGCAGAAACTAAAACTTCAGCACATAATAGAAAAGAATAAGTTAAATACCCTGAAGTAAATTACAGTTGCACAGATCACATGTGCCTTGCTGCTTGCCTGACAAAGTTATGTTTAAAAAAATATTTTACTTTTCTTAATGCAGTAATTAATTTACATCTTGTGAATATTTTATGATTTATAAAATACGTGTCAGCTTCACAACTAACAGACCTTGTTACTGCTCTTAAAGTCTTGCAAGCTCTGTTAACAGCTTATTGCATGACAATTACTGGACAATATTTAATGAAATGAAAGGAGCAAGAATGTTCCTTCTGAAAAGGATAAAAAGGAAATGAGTTGCTAAACATTGTAATGGTCTGTTGTTCACCTTTTTGAATCAGAAACAACTTGAGAGAGGCTTTAAGAGTGAGAAAGTGCAAAATAAAAAAGATACAGGGTATGCTACAAATAGGTTGGCTGATACAAGGACAGTCACGTCAAGGAAGAAATCTAAAGAAGCATCTTTCGAGTAACTGGTTCAAAAACCTTAGAGAAGACTCATCAATCACTTGATGGTGATCAAATCAAAACCAATAAATACATAGTGCTGTTTTATTTTTATACAGTGTGTTCATCTTCATTTTTTCTGTTAATATTGTTCAAAAGGCTTTTAGGTATCTTTCTGTCACATTAATTTTCAGTTCTAATTTAAAGGGCACTTGCAAATAATACCTCTATACCACATATAAAATGTGAAATTATTAAATTTGAGAAAAAGAATATGCAGACAGGAATTTAAAAAAGCTCAGGAAAAAAAAAAAAACAAAATGCCACAACTTGCAACAAAGCTATAGGAGAAAAGAATACTCTTACCAAACTTGATTGATTTATTATTGGGGATTATTTTTTAAACTTACTTCAGAGCACAAAGTTCAATGAAATCATAAAGGGAATGGTATTCCACCACCACTACAAGGCCCTAACCTTTGTTAGGACCAAAGGTAGGGAAAAGGATTTAGAACCAAATACTGGAACAAAAAATTATATTAGTATGATACAAAACCAGAAAAAAAAATGTGTATCTCCTCACCCAGCAACTTTGACTAACAAAGCAACATATATATAAAAAGAATGTTCCTACTGGATGACAGGAAAAACCCAGGCTGATTTCTTCCTTTCTGTACTATCAGCAGCCTGTAACCCTTAGATGTATCCTTTGAATCCAGTTTTTCAAATTTACTGGATGTCTGAACTGCCACCAATAAATTCTTGTTAAGCAAGATGCTCTAAGCCCTCAATACCCAAATTGTGTTTTAACATAACTGGTATTTCTTCTAGGAATAAGCATATTTGCATAGGCATCAAAATATAAGATTTTTTGTGAGTTCCCCTTTATCACTCTCCCTAGCAGTCACAGTGATGCCTTGTAATATCTGTTTTGTTTCCCAGCTCTCTGGAGAAGCCTCAATGTAAATTATTCTTGGTCAACTTGTGAGTCTTCATCAGTAAGGTACATCAGACCAGGTGAATTGATTTCGTTGGATATGGCTGATGATAAACACATAGTCATCCTTTTTTCAACTGACCTTTTGGAAAGCTCAAGCGAAAACTGCCACTTCATTTAAAAAAACGTTGTGCAAAAGCTGGTGCATAATAAATTAACTTCATAAAAATATACTTTGGCAAAAGTACTAGAAGTGTGGGGGTTTTTTTAAAAAGCCATGAGCTGCAGTCTTTTTTACTTGCTGGTTTTTCCAAAATTCTCATACAGGAGGAGTCTTTCAAAACAAAATGCAATTTTGCAGGTAGATCGACAAGTATAAAAACAAACACACTGATACACTAATCTATTAAAGACATCCTATCCTTTTGTCTTTTTCATACAGTAAATCTGAAATGCAGCATACATCTCATAATACACTGAAGTAAATTCAATATATAAACCTGAAAATATGGTAATTGATTTCCATCCTACAACATACTGAGCGAAATGAAAGATTCATGTAGTCAGTAGCAGATACTTAAAAAAAGAAGAAAAAGCCTGGACTAGCTGATAATTTTACTATCTGCTCTTTGAACGGTCAGTGTTTTATATCTCAGCTTTCCACAACACAATCAGCAGCTTCAGATAACAGTCTACAATGAAAATAATGGTTTCTAATGAGGAACATTTTAAGTTTTTCTAGCTGATACACAAAATTCAACCACAATACAGCCAAAAACATATCAGTAATTAAAGAACAAAATATATAAAAAACTCAATCTCTGGCCAGTTAACACTGAAAATGATTTATAAAATACTAAATTTACACACAGCAGAAGCTCCTTCTATTACCAGTACAGTTAGATGAAGGGCTTTAAGCATTTGACAGCTGTTTAAAAATACTTGAACTTCTAAGTGGTTATAAAGTTTCCAATTTTAGTTGGTGCATTAAGAACTGTGACAACAGAAAGTGAACTCTATGAGAGTGACCACTATCTCAAGGTCTCTATCAGGAACTGGCTTTGCAAAGCTGTAGTTTGCGGCAGAGAGATTGACTGGAGCGTAAGAGTGACACGGCACAAAGCGATACAGATAAACAGTGATATTCTCCAGACTGACATAAACTAAAAAATGATTAACTGAGACAGCCCATCAAATCTTCGCTTCCTGCAAGAGTCGGATAGTGCTGAGGTGGCATCAATTTCTAGCTCCATGCTTAGTCAGTTTAAATTACTTAAGTTGTGATAAAACATGGAGAAGGCACTTTAATTAAGAAATTAACTGCAAAAAAACACTGCTGCTTACACTGAGATTTACTATATTCTCTGCCGCATGATGAAGCAGTAAAAAAAAAAAGGAGTTTATTTTTCCAGACTTCTAATGTTACTGTTGCATAAAAAACATACACTTGGGCAAGACAAAATTGTTTTGATTCACATTTAGAAAACAGAAAAAAAATGAAGTGATGGTATGACAATCTTTCTGTATTTCTGAATTAAAAGATGCTGAGTGACCATACTATGCTTACGGTACAAAAGACTGAAGGTTGGAAAGAGTTTAGAATCTGTTAATAGAAAAGAAATTTTAAAAGCAATCTATTTTGGATAATGATTCTATAAGGTATGTTAGAAATGTATTGGGAAATCCTGTAGTAAATATTAGAGGACTGAACCATGAATATCATCAGACCACTTCCAGCAGCTTAAATTACTGACTGCTAATGTCTATTTTTAAAATAATAAAAAGCAAAAAAACCACAAAGCATCATCTCACATAAAAGAAACTGCAGTACACTCGGAAACAAACCTTTTAGTTATTTATACAAACCTTTACTAGCTTTATCTAAATGCTGAAAATCCTCAACAAAATTCAGGACATCCTGATAGCTTTCTTCACACACCTCTACAAGAAAATGGAGCAATGTTGTTTTCTGATCTGCTGACTTTGTGTCCTTCAGCTAGAGAGAGAAAAAAAAAAATGTTAACACACTGAGAATATGATTACTTTTCACAAGTTTAATAATTAATATATATTACTAATTGTGGACTCAAGAAAGGCAAGAACAAACTGCTGAACTGGTATGGCTCTTATAGAAAACCCTAAAACCCGAGCTGTTTCATTTCTCCCCTTGCTAAAACTCCTTAGAAAGATCACATTATTTATTTTTTTAATTCTATGCAATATATGAGTTCCAGACTCAAAAGCAGTATATATTTCTCTTTTTTAAATGGCATTATTCAAGCAGTACAGGAATGTTTGCAAAACTGTGAATCGATTCATGAAGGTATAGAAAAGTAAAAAAAAAAATAAAAATCTAATAATACCTGATGTACATGTCCACTCTATAACGCTGTTCCCTTAAAGTGTGAAGCTAACTCTAATTTAGCAATAGTCATGCAGTGGGAGCTACAACCTCACGCTGCATAAGTCCTCGTTATCAATTCTCAATAGGACAAACAGAAGTTCACATGCTTTGCTGTTTAAAAACTTCAGCTTCAAAACTTCTTAAGCACAACCTGTTCTTTCTGAACCCTTTACACAGAGAAAATTATTTTAAGCCTGGCCAATTTAAAACTTGCACCTACTCATGTAAAAACACCAACAACTGACAACTGGCAAACATTCAGTTACCCACTGCTGTTATAGTCACTTCTACTACAGTGCAGTAGACACTATAGTCTACTTCTACTACACTTCTCTTGTAGCCCCCCGTTTGAGCTAGTCTGTTAAATCAGAGATTTTTAGAAATGGAAAATGACATCTCAGATTAACACACTTCTTCACTACTTATAAACTATTTCTGTATAAAACAATTTAACTGAAAAGTATACAAGTCCGTAGGCACATAAAAAATACAAACACGCACCACAGCTGCACACAGCCTTTATGCATCTGAATACCCGGGGGAAAAGTCTTTAGTGCAGCATTACACACCCCATTAAATGAGCAGAAAACTCATGTTAGTTTGTTTGAACCTCACACCTGCTGTTTAGTTTAGTTAACATGAAAAATACAAGTTATCAGCAATGCTGTGAGTAATTACAGCAACAAGGCAGAGAGGAAGAAGCACCTTCCTTTCCAAGAGGGTTCGAAACTAGACACAGAGTTATATGGAACTGAGAGCAAGATGAATCCTAATTTAAACAAACATAGACATTTGTTACTTCACGTATATATAAAAAGTTATGTCTATACAAAGTTATATAGATACAATACCATAGTTTTTCCATGGCTGCAGATTTCTTATAAAGATATTTTTTCACACTTCTTGTGCTTCCCAATATATTTTATTGATCTCATTTAAAAAACAAATTAGAGTAGATATGCATTTTCCATACTGTATGTAAATTAAAATGGAAAAGTTTGGATGGTGGCTGTCACCGAGGTTGATATTTCACATTTCACTGTAAAAAGTCAGTGATTATTTTCAAAGATCAAAATTGTGCTGTCTTAATAAATATAATAAAATGTACTCTTCCTGAGTGTGTGTGTTTTCCTTCAGGCAAGTGGATTAATAATAATCTGAGACATAATTAAAAAAAAACCACACAGAAAATGGAACATATATACATCAAAACAAAAAAGTATAATTCTAGGGTCATTACTGTATTCAGTGCTATAAAATAAATTACTTCTACTGTACTGGGAATCTCAGTGAGAAATATCTCAATAATTGAAACAAAGTGACACTGCTTAAAATGCAAGTAGTTAACAGAAGTTAGTTTAAAACGCAAACCATTGTAATAAACATGCACATAATTTTAATGTATCAATATTCAATAAACAACTGAGTATTAGCATAGCAATATCATATCTCTCTTCTGAGAATATGCACCCATGTTCTTTGATGCAGAAGAAGTATTGCAGCTCAATTCTACACAATGCAGGGAGAAGGCGAGATTTGGAACTGTCTTCTGCAAAGTGGACAGTCTGTACAGTTCCCTACGCAGAGTTGGGCACCAATGCAGAAGAGCAGATAACTGGTATATTCCTCAAATACTACAGAAGCCGACATCTTTGAAGAACAAACGCTATTGCAATTTCCTTAAGCTCTCTGAAAACCGCTGTGCAGAAAACCAAGCAGTCTGCGATTTGCAGCATTCTAGCTGGGGGCCTTGAAGGAACATTCCTTTGAGTGTTTTTTTTCCTGCTTTAATACTAGTACTTTTTAATAGTTGAACCATTTCATTATTCTCAGAACAGAGGAGATTAAGCATTAACCAAGACACTATACATAGTTAAGAAAATCCCCAAAGTTACACACACAGTTTTACCTCTGCATTTCCAGACAAAGTGATCTGTCTGCGTAAGACCCAATTTCATAACCCGTGAAGGCTCGGCACTCACCGACTTCCTAAACAAGGCCACAATTGGATGAGGTAAGTTAGAAATTGGTGACTAGTACTCTGATACACATAGGACAGCAAATGCAAACTCCCAGTGTTTCTATCTCTGCAAATCTGTCACCCTCCAAAAGAACAAGTAGTTGACTACAGGTTGCACTTGCCCTGGGACATCTAGTGGCAGAGATCCAAAATTTCACACGGAATATCTAAGGCAGCCATAGCTGAGCTGCCTCCTGGCAAAACCTAAAATAGTTGATATTTCTTTCCTAATCGTAGAATGGTTTGGCTTGGAAGACACCTTTAAAGTTGATCTAGTCCCACTCTGTGGCCATGGGCAGGGGCATCAATACACTCATATTCAACAAAGATAAAGGTTACATTATCTTCCCTATAGAAAAGTTTTTACCATCATGGTCTGGTATTTACTAATAACTAGCATGAAGCAATGGTAAATCAAATCTATATGAAATATTTGTCATCAAAACTTTGTGGCTTTTTACTTGTATGCTTCTTATGTAAATGAAACACACTTAGTACTTTGGTATATGTTTATACATAAATAAATGAAGTCCTGACAGGAGTAAACCAGTATCACCACTTCTAATCACGTAACATGATAAAATGTTAAAATTACATTGTACTAAACATTTTGATAATAGAGAGCAAAATACCTGGTTTTTTTGGCCTTGTAGCTTTGTATCTACCTCATCTACAGACTATAGGTAATCGTCAGCATTTTTCCTGAGCAGAAGGTTTGACTAGTTGCCTGCTGATATCCCTTCCCACACACTTCCCAACTAGATAACTAAATACTCTATGGAAAATATTACTCATGTTAGCTCACAGAGACTCTTTGAGAATTATCAGTATACCTGGATTTCAAAGGCTTTCCACAATCATCTTCACTATCAAGTTCTTAACTAACTTTGCAGTTTGCAGTTAGAAAGCTTTCTTAACTTACAAGCAAACTTCTTTTGTCACCAAAGCCAATTATTCCATCTCCTACATTAGTTACACAGAAAATGAGTGATCAAATGTCTTCTTTATCATAAATTAATAACAAAAGAACGCTTAAATTCTCCTTATGTCCCTCTCTTGTTTTCTGAATTAAATACACCAAGGTTACAAGTGTCACATGTCACTATCATCTGAATTCTCACCAGTCAGTCTATACATTTCCTGCAGTGATCCAGACAAGACACTTAAAACTTTAACAGCAGTTGATAATTATCATCTTTATAAAACATGGAAGGTCCAGTAAAAGAGACCTTTTTCCTCTCCAGCAGAATGTTGTAACTTCCTGTAAAGCTAAATAACCTCTTAGCATGCAAATCTAAGGAACTCTGAGATCCTAGATATTCAAACACATTTAATACCCAGCGCTGTAGAGGTAGCCAGAACTTAAAGCTCAGTAGAATTCTGCCTGGCTGTTGACTCCCTGTTTTGATTGTCTGCACACTTCAGTTCCCTTTCTTGTGTGTAGCACGTCATGGCAGTCTTCAAAATTTTCATCTTCCAGATCATAAATTGTTTCTGCAGGAAAATTTTTGAATTTTGATCCTGCTCTGTAAAGTGCCTGCAACGATTACTTTACTACTGTTTTCATATGTATACTTCCTTTTTTTGTTGCCTTGAGCATTATAAACAGAAAAAAATATAACCAGACCTAGGACAGAGTCTTGTAAAAATATACCCAAGAAGTAAATGCACCCAACTGGAGAGTGAACCTTTCGTTTCTTCCTTTGAATATGCTTCTCAATACACTGTATTTTTAACTCAGTAGTTTAATCTATGCTGTATATTTTTTGGTGGCTGATATATTCTCAAATGTTTACTTTAGACTAGGGAAGGTATATAATTTATTCTCTATGAATATATAAGTTATAGATATCACATTCAACACCAGAATCACAGTGAAAGATTTCTTCTGAAACATGGCAGAATACGGGTGATTATTTTAAAGGATGAAAAAGTTTGTATTCTCTTGTGTGAAAAGATACAATTGAGAGAAGACAAAGAGTACCTACAAACTTCCAAAGAAGTCCTTTCTTATGAGGACTAATACATACATGTGAACACTGCCGGTTTTGCAGTGACCACCCAGAGGGAAAAAGTAATGACGCCAAGTATTTAGGATTAGAACTGATTATAGCTTAATACTCAGGGAAGTATACATGTCTTCTTGTGTATACCTTATGTAAAAGTTGAAAGAGTGAAAATATAAGGAGGATTAAAAGAACAAGGGAACTGAGCAGCAACATAAGAATCAGATAAGAAGAAAATTTATGTAAATGAGAACACATAACTATTGAAACAGATTAAAATGTGATAGTCTTAGAAGTGCTCAGACATGTGAAGACTACGCTGCTACTATCACAGTCATATGGTCTGTCCATAACCTTATTTAGTTTTTTTGTTGTTTTGTTTTTCCATTATTCCCTCAAAATAGAATCTTTTAGAAGCTTAAATGCAAGCCAGTCTCAAGATGACTGTACACAGATCAGCTGTATCATTCAAAACAACTAATGCTAAGAGCTGTGGGTTGTTTTTTGGGGGGGAGGGTGGAGGTGGGGAAGAAAGCAAATAATTAACTGCAGGATAAACATCAAGACAAAGTATTTACATAGTATAACAAAAAGCAGATGAAAAAATGAAGGTAAAACTCAACACGGACATTTCAAAACTCACTTTACATAGGGAGCTGAGATTATATCCAAAGGTCTGTGCATTCCGAGAACCAGCATTCATGTAGTTTCCCATTAACAATACTAGTTCCAGCAGCTTGCTAAAGCTTTTACTCTTCTTTATCTCTTCACAGGCAGCACTGACAGCCATGATGTCAGGTTTGATGTTGTTCACCTGCTCCTCAAACTGAAGCTTAAAAAGAATAGCACTGAGCCGTGGCCGTAGTCTCTTCACGTTGCTCATCTGATCAAAAAGAAAATAGGAGATTTCCTTTAAAATTCATGGTACACTTTGGCACTGTACAAATGCATACCCTCTGAAATGATTTATTGGTGTGACAGGCTTGAAGAAGCAATATATCTGCTATAACTGATAGCAAATGAACGAATGAATGAGAGACATTTGGGTAAGCAACTGAAATCCCATCTTGTGGTTAATACAAACTGTCCCCATCCTTTCCCAATAACTAGTATGTGTAAGCAATAAAAGATAAAGTGTCATCATATATCACATCTGTCAACTCGTATACCAAATCCTATAAAACTAATCCAAGTTTATGACCCAGTAGCTGTGAAGTAATAAAAGTAGTTCACAGATTTCGTATAACTCAGGATGTACCAAAACAAGGCAAATCTCATTTTCCAGCGTAAATATTTAAAAGGTGGTTTCAATAAGGGCTTACTACAAACTTGCAGGAAAATAATCGTTTTGAAAAATCTCAGTTATGAAACACTTAATACATCATTCATTAATATACACGACTATTCACATAATACTAAACTCCTGTATATTAACCTTATACAGTTAGTTGGGTAAAGCAGAATGATGTCAGGAAAACAGTAGCTTCTGTAGAGCGTATGCAAAAGAGTGGGTTTTTTCTATGTTTATCTGGTTATGTATTTTCAGTCTTTCCAAGTAGCTTAGGTCACTGAATTCCCATACCAGAGATACTTTGCACATTATTTACTATATGCAAACAAGAAGACTCCAAATTTTATTGCTTCTTTAAATCAAGGAACATCAACTGCATTCAATAAATCAAATTCTTCCATCTCTCAGGTTTCCAATGTACTACTCATTCTCCTAACTTTAACACAGAAATCTTCAAGTATTTTTCAGGATTGGCATCACATACGATCCCAGCAGCTTCCTGTTTTCTATTCTTGCTCCTTTTCTCCCTACCGGGCGCTACATGTCTCTTGCATTTCCTTCTTCCACAATAGAAACCAAGTTTTCCTCCCTGCTCCGGTTCTGTTTGCACGTGAGAAAAACCAGTCTCAACTTCTTTCATGAGCTTCTTGCCCCATTCTTTCCTACCCCTGATTTCTCACTAATTTGATGAATTCCATAAAATTTTCTTCCCCATACTTGCCTTTTTCCTTCCTAAGGTAAGGTTCAAGCCAATAACGCCTTGACAATTTCTGAAATCCTAAACTAGGTTTTATTTTTGGGTGGTATTTTTATTGTGGTGTTTTTGGTTTTTTTGAGGGAGGTTTTTTGGTGGGTTTTGAGGTTGTTTGTGGGTGGGTGTATTTTTTTGTTTGGTTTGGATGTGTTTTTTTTATAAAACAAGTATGTTATGGTTTCCAGGAATCAGTACTTCGCAGTGCAAGAAAAGAAACAATAATATTGGCACTTCTCCTATAAAGTAATAGGTTTCATACAATGGCTTTAAAAGTTTACCTTTAAAGTGGAAATATCCCCCTCTAAACCAGAGTGATACCTAAGGTTTTACACAGTATTTCTCAACCTATGTCCAGTTTATCAACACGAAAATAGCTCTGACAGTGCAACCTTCACAAGTCATTTGGTGCTGATTATCCCACAATAAGCTTAGTGAAAAGGATAGTGGCGACGCTCTTCATCCATTTCAGTGTAAAGTCAAACAAGGTACCTTAACTGATACTGAAGGCTGTCTAATCCAAAGGGTTTGATATAGAAGCAGAACAGAATGGAATTTACAGTCTGTTTTATTGGTTTTACTGTGACAGCAGAAAATAAAATCAGGTAGAGTTAACATTTTATGCCACCAAGACACTTCAGTAATGCCTGCCTAGCAGGGCAACCATCTGATGGTGTCACTGAAGTACAGGTACATTTGCATTTTAGTTCAGATAAGAAATCTTGAAGTAAAATAAGCAACCCTTTCCACTAACCATGCTTTGGTTTTCAGCACAGAGGCGAGCACACAGACAGGATGTCTTCCAGATGTAACTGGGTTGAAAATCAACTCTGCTACCGAGCTTTAGTTCACAGACTGCCTCCAGCCTAGTCCTAAAGTGAAGCACTTAAATGTACATAGCTCAAATGATAGCTCAGTATCAACTGTAGGTAGATATTCTGTACTCATCATACACTAAATAGCATCCTATAGTGTGATAAAATTTGTATTTAAGAATGGGTAAGCAAGAATAATGGAACCTGAATTTAAATAGGGCACTTCACAGTGAAATAGGAAAGGAAATGCCTAAAGACCACCTAAAATGAATGCAGTGCTATCACAACTTCACACCTAATTTAAGAACAAATACCTAAAAGAATATTAAGGTACTGCACAGAGCCAAGTGTCACAAAGTCCCTCTCCCAGCTCCATCAGGAAGTATCTTTTTCTCAATCAATTAATTTACTAGATTTATATATGTACTACTACTTCTCAGCATATTGAGAATAGCATTCTTAACATTAAGTTTTGTTCTCTCTTGAGTCAGGAAAAAAATTGAGACTAGACTAAAAAAAAAAACTATTGAAACTATCCAAATTTTTAATATTTTCCCCTACTCAGGGTGTGATAGAGATAATCATTAATATTAAGCCACAGGAATTAACAAAATAAGGTATGTTACATTGATTTTAAATGCTATGAAACTCAGGAATGCTACAAAACTAACAGATGATGCATTATTTACTGATTCTTGGGTTCTCAAACAGGCAGATTATTGAAATAGAAATATTCAGGTACTTCAAATAACAAAGATGCATTGTAGAAACATAAGCACACATGCATGAAAGACAAAAAATATCTATCAGAACTAGCTGACCTACAACAAATAAACAAGTTCTGTACAGAAGTCTGAAGAATGAATGAACAAATGTGTCATCTAAAAGAATAGCAGAAGCACGTCAGAAATGCAACAGAAACGCCTGGTTTTTAATGGTTGTTTCCTAAACACTTTGAAATTCATAGTTCACATAAAACACATATTGTTGACAGCATTTGTTTACCTGTTCCCTAAGTCAATAATTGAGAAGGGAAGAGGTAGGGAGTTCCCTTCGTAATATACAGCTTTCTTTGTAACATGTAGTCTACAAATATATTCAAACTGTGAAATTCATACACCTTATCACAAGAGATGCTAAGAATTAAATTGTTGTGCTGTTAAGAGGTTTATGTTCATGCCCTATATTTTTAATACACAGCATATAAGTACATTAAGTCTACTTATGTCCTTATAGTGGAATCTTGAAAACAGACAATCCAAATAACTAAAGAGGCAAGCTGAATTAGAAAGCTAAATATGAGTGGATTACACATCATAGAACTCAGCGTAGAGGTAAACAATCGCTATATTTTTCAAGTAATAGTCCAGAAGAATATTCTCATTGCGTGCAAGTCCAAATGGGAATTGACAGCTGAGCTGAGCTATCCAGTTCACAGTCCTTTATCCAGTAGCAAACTGAAGTTTTTCTCTCAAATACAGCTTAAATCAGAAGGCACTTGCAAGAGTGTATACGTGGTAAACACGTACTTTCACTGCCTTCTTTGTTGATGTCAAGTAAAGGAACGTGTCTCAGAAGTTACACTGACATTACATTTTGATCATTGGTGATTCATTGTTAGACAGGCTTGTAGAGAAAAACACTGCAAAGGTTCCAGTTTCACAATAAACCTTCTTTACAGGATCAACAGTGCTGAGGCTGTCAGACCACCTGAAAGTATTCCCATCAAAAAAAACAAAATATCAGTTACAGCCAAGGCAACTAAAAGAGTAAACTGGAAGGGCATTCCCTGTGGAAAATGTATGGTTGTCAGTATTGCAGCATCAGTGAAGTCTACAGAGCACAGAGGTAAAAAGCATGAATTCCTAACACTAAAGACTCACCCACTTGGAAAGCAGAGAAAGAACTGATATCTTAACAGACCTTTTATGACATTTAAAGAAGAAAAAATAAACCCTCACTGCTCAATTTGAAATAGGCAGTCAGCACGGCCAGATCCTAGTGAGGACCACCAGCATTCTGGAAACGCCAGACAATGCATGGGAAGTCAATAAAGAAACAGTATTTTTGGTGAGATGTTTTTATGGCTATGTGGAAATATTGTAGTACATCATTCTTCAACTTTGACACATTCTTTTTCCCAAAGAAATAATCATAAAGTCAGGAACTGACAACTCAGAATTAGAATTACTTAGGAGAAATCAGAAAATCTTTATACTCACAACAGAGATATGTGTACTTGCAAACCTTTGAACTGACAACTTTTGAGCCTTACCAACACTGATAGAGGGCAGATCCTGCTACTGTATTTCTCCAGTTTGAATTACAAAACAGCTTGAATTTGTACCACAGACTCAATTTCTTGCAAATATGAGATTCTCCTAAAGGATAGTCAGGACAGAAGAGAAGGGGGTGTACTCTAAGTGACACAGGGACCCCACCTGTCAATTACCTCCCAGCTGCACACAGGCTGCTCTCGCGGAGCACAGTGCACTGATGCACAGCACAGAAACAAAAATCTCTGGTATTGGGATTCATCTGTTCAAATCTGGACCTGCAAGGTCAGACTGCAGAGCTCAGAAATTGGTGTATCCTTTTTGAATACCACAGAAGTCACTCATCTTATGAAATATATGCAAATTGGCAATGTGGACTACAATATAGCTGTCAAACTCATAGAGTCATTAAGGTTGGAGAAGACCTCTCCAGTCAGTTGGACTAGATGATCTTAAGAGATCTCTTCCAACCTTTATGATTTTATGATCTAGTCCGACTGTTTACACTACCATGACCACTAAACTGTATCCTGAAGTGCCATGTCTATATGTTTTTTGAACACCTCTATGGATGGTGAATCCCCCACTTCCCTAGGCAGCCCGTTCCAAGGCTTCACCATTCTTTCATTAAGGAATTTTTTCCTCATCTCCAAACTAAACCTTCCTTGGTGCAACTTGATCCAATTTCCTCTCACCCTATTGCTTGTTACTTGGGAGAACAGACCAACATCTACCTCACTACAACCTCCTTTCAGGTAGTTGGAGAGAGAGAGAGAAGGCCTTCCCTCATTCTCCTCTTCCCCAGGCTAAACAAAACCAGTTCCCTCAGCCACTTGTCAAAACGCATGTCCTTGAGACCCTTCACCAGCTTCATTGCTCTTCTCTGAACCCTCTCCAGCAACTCAATGTCCCTCTTGAGGTGAGGGGCCCAAAACTGAACACAGGATTTGAGCTGCAGCCTCACCAGTGTCAAGTACAGAGGCATGATCACCTCCCTACTCCTGTGGGCCACACTATTTCTCATACAGACCAAGGTGTAATTGGTCACCTTGACCACCTGGGCACCCTGCTGGCTCATGTTCAGCTGGCTCTTCACCAGCACCCCGAGATCCTTTTCTGCTGGGCAGCTTTCACACAACTCTTCCCCAAGCCTGTAGTGTTGCATGGCGTTGTTGTGACCGAAATACAGGATCTGGCACTCTTCCTTGTTGAACCTCATACAAGTGGCCTCAGCCCATCAATTCAGCCTGTCCAAATCCCTATGCAGAGCCTTCCTATCCTCCAACAGATCGACACTCCCACCCAACTTGGTGTCATCTGCAAATTTACTGAGGGTGCACTCTACCCCCTTGTCCAAATCATTGATAAAAATGTTAAACAGGAGTGGTCTCAAAGCTGAGCTCTGGGGGACACCACTTGTGACCAGTCACTAACTGGATTGGGCTCTGTTCACCACCACTCTCTAGGCCTGGCCACCAATCCAGTTTTTAACCCACCCAAGAGCACACCTATCTAAGACATGAACTGCCAGCTTCTCTATCAGAATGTTGTGGAAGACACTGTCAAAGGCTTTACTAAAGTCCAGGTAGACGTCCACAGCCTTTCCCCACATCCACTTGGCTGGTCACCTGGTCATAGAAGAAGATCAGGTTGGTCAAGCAGGACTCGCATTCCATGAACCCGCACTGACTCTGCCTCACCCCCTGGTTATCCTGCACGTGCCAGGTGAGATGGCACTCAAGATGAGCCACTCCATAATCTTCTCCAGTACTGATGTCAGGCTCACAGGCCTGTAGCTACTGGATCTTCCTTCCAGCCCTTCCTGGAGATGGCTGTCACATTAGCAAGCCTCCAGTCATCTGTGACCCCTCCTGTTAGCCAGGACTGCTGGTAGATGATGGAGAGTGGCTTGGCAAGCTTCTCCTCCAACACTCTTGGGTGGACCTCGTCCAGCCCCATGGACTTATGAGTGTCCAGGGGGTGTAGCAGGTCATTAACTGCTTCCTCCTGGATTACGGCAGGGGGATGTTCTGCTCTCTGCTCTCTCCATGTCTTTCAGCTCCAGGGAATGAATATCTCAGTGATAACTGGTCTGACTACTAAAGACTGAGACAAAGAAGGCATTAAGCCTTTTCCTTATCCTTGGTGGCAATGTTGCCCCCTGTATCCAATAAAGGAGTAAGATTCTCCTTGGTTCTCTTTTTGTTGTGAAAGTTTTATAACAACATCTTTTAGATTGAATTCTAGCTGGGCTTTTGCTTTTCTGGTATCGTCTCTGTATGACTTAACTAGATCCCTGTACTCTTCTCGAGTTACCTGCCCCTTCTTCCAAAGGTGGTAAACTCTTCTTTTTTTTCTTTTCTAGGTGTCAGTAAAAGTTCCCTGAGCTGAATTTACAGTCTTCATGCTGAAATTCACAGATAAGTATGTTCAACTAGGAAAAGAAAGAGGGGATTTTTTTGTCCTGTCCGACAAACACAACTAGATTTATTGACACCTTGATCAGAATGGAATGCTTCTGTTTCTCCAAGTTATCATCCAAGAATGGAAGGGTCTGATTTTCTCAAATTCTTTTATTTTTAGCAGACCTAGCAGATGTCAGAAAGGTATTTTCATTAAAAGGTACATATGGAGCAGATGTCACTAGACTGAAAAGCTTTCCTCAAGAGGAACCAAATCAAGAGTTTAATAAAGGGAAAAATCCTCTGTAAAACTTTTAATTCAGCCAGATAAAAAAAATAAATAAATGTATACCAGAAGTCAAGGGCAGAAGTCATAGAGGAATTTAAGACAGAATAATATAGTATCAAGTGAAATGGAGAAAAGTTTCTGAAAGTAAAACAGATCTAGTTGTATTCTAGAGGAAAAATCTGATCAGTTTAAATTCTAAAATAAACCTGTGATCTTCTGTCTGGCTACTACTAGCAATCCAACTGCTACTGAAAAGTAAGTCTACAATATTACTTTGTTTCCCAACATACAGGCAGATGATCAAGGTCTGGATGGGAAAGTCTGAAAATTCTTAGAGAAGTCTTAATACTTTCCATCAGGTTGAAAAACTGTAATAACTCCAACATAAAAGTGGAATCTGATGATACATAATTATTTAAGCAACACACAGTGGTTACAGGCCACAACAGCAGCTGATTATGATGTCTTCCACGTGACAGACACGGCCTTTTTCAAAAAAGCTCAGCTCTCTAGCACATTCAAACTCAGTGTAGTCTTCTCTACTGAACCAACAAAGTGCCCAAGTTAATTTCCCAAGAGAAAAGTACGTGTCTATGATGATGAAAATAACGGTAATAAAAAAGCATTCCACTGTATGTATTTTGTGGTCTTGTCAACAGAACATTAAATGACTGTGAAAATTTTATCCATATGGTTATTTAGTATATTTGGAGCAAAAACAGTCTGATATGAAGTGTCATTTAAGTGAACGCTTTGGAAAACAACTGCCATGTTTTGCAGAAAGTTTCCCAGTTCTATAAAGTTATCACAGAGAAAGTAAATCCTAAAGAACTTGGGCTCCACAGGAGCTCCACTGAAGCTGGAACAGGTGAAACATCTGCACAGGAGCTTCAAGTTCCAGGGATCTAAGAGGTACTCACTAGCCTCAAGATTCAGCGCAGCTCCCCTACATTACCCAGTCATTTGGATGTTTCTCTCAATTTAGGTGGCTAAATTCCAAGACAACCTTGAAGTTGCTGAGCCAAAATGTCAGGATCAGGTGCTTACTTTTTCTTTAGATTAGCTACTTAAAATAATTTTACTGGAACTGAACAGGGATAACAGTGAGATCTGCTGGTACTGCTGGAAAGCTGCCCAGCAGAAAAGGATCTGGGGTGCTGGCAGATGGGTGGTTGAATATGAGCCAGCAGTGTGTCCAGGTTGCCAAGAAGGCCAATGGCATCCTGGTCTCCATCAGGAATAGTGTGTCTAGGGAAGTGATTGTGCCCCTGTACTTGGCACTGGTGAGACCACAGCTTGAGTACTGTGTTCAGTTTTTGGGTCTAGAGAACATGTGCCTTTTGAGGAGTGCCTGAGGGAACTGCGGTTGAACTGGAGGAGATTGAGGGGAGACTTTCTCGCTCTCTACAACTACCTGAAAGGAGGTTGCAGTGAGGTGGGTGTTGGTCTCTTCTCTCAAGTTACTAGTGATAGGTGTAAGGGACTAGATAGATGTCTCAAACAGTAAACAAGCCAGAGCCGCCTGCCTGGCGCCTATTTGCATTTGTGTGGGGGTGACTCAGAGCTTTGCTGAGCCCCTGCCCCAGCCCTGCACCGGTGGAGCTGTGGGGGTGGACAGGGCTTGGAGCTGTGGCTGCAAGAAGCTGGGAGAGGGAGGGGTAACACATCCCCCCTCAGAAGCCCCCACCATCCCCCAACCTCGCTCCCAGTTTGTGGCAGGAACTTGACTGTATAAAAGGCCATCACCCCGGGCAGTTGGGCGCTCTTCTCCCGCCACTAGAGGATTGCTGTGGTCGTCGCTGGATCCAGGGGTGCTGATCTTTCCTTTCTCTGTCACTTTCCTTCTCTCTCTCTCTAGCTTTAACAGGAAACTATCTATGGCAAGGCAGGTTTCTTTTGCTTATTAATAACTAGTTGTTGTGCAGTGTGTTGATTGTGCCGAGCGGGCAATTGAAACACCTTGTTGTCAGGTGACTGATAAATAAAATTGCTGTTTTGGATCCTTGGCATAAATCACCTGAATCCTGGTCTGGGAATCGGTGAACCTGGGTCAATGTCCTGAAAGGTCGGGACGTGACAATAGGACAAGATGAAATGGGCTCAAGCTGCATCAGGAGAGGTTTAGATTGGAGATGAGAAAAAATTTCCTTACTGAAGGAACAGTGAAGCATTGGAACAGGCTTCCTAGGGAAGTGGTGGAGTTGCCATCCCTGGAGGTGTTCAAAAAACATGTAGACATGGCACTTCAGGATACAGTTTAGTGATCATGGTAGTGTAAACAGTCAGACTAGATCGTAAAATCATAAAGGTTGGAAAAGATCTCTAAGATCATCTAGTCCAACTGACTGTAGAGGTCTTCTCCAACCTTAATGATTTCATTATGTATGTTTTACAGGAGTATTCCTCTATGGTTCAGCATCACAATCTTTCGGTGATAAAATGGAACGTAGTTCAATCCAACTGCGATTGCAACTATTCAGATCAAAGCAGATCATGATTGCTATTTCCATCGTACTTCTGAGGCCTGGTCCTCCACCCTATCCAGGTTCAAAGTTTGAAAGACACCAATATTACAGGAATTAAGGATGTTCTCCCTCTGAGAAATGTGACTTCACTGCAATTTGTCATAAAGAATTTAACTGTGAGAGACAGCATATAACAGATAGTTAAACTTGGCAACACTCTTATAAAGGCTTGAATTACTGACAGAGAACAGTGATAAGAAAAAGCAGCAGATACCTTCTTCTGTTGTCTTCTAGAAGTTGAGTAAGGTTTACAGACAGTAACTAACACAATCGAAATATCTCACAGAACAGTCACACCTCACCACTTCAGGATTTTAAACAAACTGAAACATCCCTAGATATGGCTATGCCAAAGTATCAAGTATTAGGAAAGGCAGAATACGTCACTGAAGATACAGTGATAGCACGATACTTTGCAGATAACAGCGAATGTTCTGAGTTATCCTCAGTCAGGACATACAGGTGAAATCATCAGCAGAATATGGAATTGATCATTTTAAGTGTCTGCTGAATTATTTAAGACAAACTAGCCTTCATCAGGCCTCACTCTAATCTTCAATTTACTCTAGTGAAATCTTTTCCTTTGGTATGAACTCATTAAAAACATCCATCAACGAACAAGCTGTGAAGCCATGTGAGGATTGCTTGCCAAATTGTATTTTTGTTAGCTATTAGTGTATTTCACAAGGTGTGGGTAATAATTTCTGAAACAGTATTTCATAATTTCCTCAATTTTGAGTAAATAAAAGTGATCAAGGAAAATCTGTTTATTGATTTTTCACTCCTGGACTACATGGAAACATATTTCTAAATATCGTAAGTTTTAAGAAAAGAAATAAAGCAGGAACTAGAAAACATGACTCTTAAAATCCTGTTTGAAGATGTGAGACTGATAGTACAGTTGCCTACACCCTACGTCAAATGTCTACTAACAGCATCTAGACAAGTATTAGTAAATTTTTACATCAGAAGTGTTTATACACAACACAATTACAGTGTTGTGGGTTTTTTTTAAACACTATTGCATTTATGGATTTAAAATCATACTAATAACTTCAATACGTCCAGGATTATTTTACACCATCAAGGATTACAGGCACTGCTGATGCTTACTACTGGAATCAGCTCACTCCACAAAGCATAACCAAATCAGAACTATTTTTAGGAATGGTTTCTGGTGCGACAGGCAGTTAACAAACATTGGAATAGCTAGGCTGGATGCTTAGCATTGTTGTGTGAGCAAGATAGTGGGGAGAGGTGGATGTGTGCTGTTGGGAAGTTGGCGAGGAACTATAGTTCCAGAGCATTCTTAGCTGGAGCAGCAAGAAAGCTCAACCTAACAGCATGCAACTCTAAAGAATCATATTTTGAGTATTCTGTTACTCATCTACATAAACTGCATCCTAAAATAACTTGGGGAGGTTGGGGGCAAAGATCAAGAGCCACCTGATACGGGACTGTGGTGGTTTGGCCCTGGCTGGAGGCCAGGAGCTCACCAAAGCCACTCTATCACTCCTGGGTTTTTTAGCTGGATAGAGGAGAGGGAAGCTACAACGAGAGGCCCGTGGGCTAAGATAAAAGAAGTTTAATATAGCAAAAACAAAGACCGTGCAGAGGCAAAGCCAAATAAAGATTATTCTCTACTTCCCATCAGCGGATGATGTCCAGCCGCTTTCCCAGGAAGCAGGGCACCAGTACACGTAGCAGTTGCTCCGGAGGACAAACACAAATAGCGAATGTCCCCCCGCCCCTTCCCTCTTCCTTCTCGCTTTTATATCTGAGCTGACGGCATATGGTGTGGAATAGCCCTTTGGGCAGTTTGGGTCAGCTGGTCTGGCTGTGTCCCCTCCCAAGATGTTGCCCACTCCCAGCCCACTGTTGGGGGAACGTTGGAAAACCACAGCCTCGGTGCTGTGTGAGCACTGCTCAGCAGGAGCCAAATCACTGGGGTGCTATCAACACCCTTCTAGCTACCACTCCAAAAACACAGCACCAAGAGAGCTGCTGTGGGAAGATTGACTCCACCTCAGCCTGACTCAATACAGGGAGAAAACATTGCCATGCACCTCTGTGCCTCCAAAAACAACCTGAGATCTCAGGTCTGAGAGCTTCAGGGGTGCCTGCTAGACACTCAATTTCTGAACAGCTGGAACATGCTTCTATCCAGCTTCTGTATTATGTGCTGATTTGTCTTCTCCATGGTGAAAAAGTGAAGATGCGGTTTCACAAAATCCCAGAAACAGTGGAGTTGGAAAGGACCTTGAAAGATCATCTAGTCCAACTCCTCTGCTAAAGCTCCATTAACCCCACAGTACAGAAGTTCTTCCTCACATTTAGAAGTGAGTCCTGTCATTGGGCACTGCTGAAAAGAGTCCAGCTCCATCCTCCCTGTACCCACCCTTTAGAGGTTTACAGACATTTATAAGGGTCTCCTCTCAGCCTTCTCTTCTCTAGGCTAAACAGTCCCAGTTCTGTCAAACTTTCCTCATAAGAGAGATGCTCCAGCCCCATTGTAACCATTATAACTTGCCTTAGTAAATTTATCTGCCTCTGTCTTATTTGTGATTCCTCAACTACCTGACTGGATGCTCAGCTCATGAGATCTCATGCTATCTCACAAACTGTGGTCAGAAATTGTCACAGTGCAATTCTACACAGTCCAAAAGTATACCCATGTTTATTCTAACAAATTAGCACTACAGACAATTAAGGTTTGATATCCAAAAGCATCCTCCAGTGCTTTTCAGTTGATTAATATAGACACAGCCATAAGATGACATCCAGTGATTTATCATCCCCCCCACAAGTGCTAAAAATAGCGAAACAAAAAATGTTTCAGGAAGTTGCTTTCAAAATAGTGAATAATATACAAAACCAATATAAAAATCGTTGAGAACTGAATTTGAAAAGCTTTGGTCACTATTATTGCCCGAATCATTTTAGTACCAAAAAAGAAGAGAAAGGTCACCAAGGACATGAATGACCGAATACGCAAAAAAGCACCTACAGATCACAAAGAATCACAGGATCATAGAATGCGTTGAGCTTGAAAGGACCGTTAAAGATCATCTAGTCCCACAACCCTGCAGTGACCAGAAACATGTTTAACTAGACCAGGCTGCTCAGAGTTCCATCAAGCCTGACCTTGAATGTCCCCAGGGATGGGGCCTCCACCACTTCTCTGAGCAATGCATTCCAGTGCTTCACCAACCTCACAGGAAAGAACTTCTTACTAATGTCTAAACTAAATCTACCCTGCTCTAGTTTAAAACCACTGACAAACATCATTGAATAAATGATTTCAGCATCTCATACAAAATAAAAAAGCCATGCAGATTCTTTGAATCATCACCTGCAATAAGCTAGGAAAAGAAAAAAATATCCATCCAACATATTCTTCAGGTATTTTCAGCATGAGACGGTAATGCTGAATTCAGTAAATTTTCGTCATTCCAGAATGTGTTTCTGAATTTAAAATTAGAACTTGTGTGTAGAAAACCCAAGATAAGCATAACTCAGAAAATGGGAAAACAGTCTTGGTTACCAATTCCTTACTATTTAACCCCTAATCAACTTCACCTTACCACTTTGAGATGAGTTTCCAGATGGCTTGCTTAATAAAGGCAGATATCAGATAATCATGCTATAAACTGGGCTTTAATTGAGATTTGTGACAAGACATCCTAGGTGCAAAGTATTTATTTTGATCAGAAAGGACATCTTAAAAATAAATGGTAGTCAGAAGAATGTGGATATGACAAGACAAGTGAGTTAAATCTGTAAGAGACTGAGCAGATA
Source organism: Trogon surrucura (assembly GCA_020746105.1). Lineage (NCBI taxonomy): Eukaryota > Metazoa > Chordata > Aves > Trogoniformes > Trogonidae > Trogon > Trogon surrucura. Next base: position 39,586,073 of record CM036617.1, read on the forward strand.
AAAAAGAATTTTCATCAAAATTTTGTAAGTAAAAGTGACTTTTCCATAAAATCTCACACCGAGAGGTTTTTTCCTATAATCATTTTTCCCTGCTATTCTGAAACTTAAAAGCTTTTGGTTACTGTAAACTTCTTCTTTTTATATTTATCCTTCAAATTAGAAGAAAGTTCAGAAAGTGTACTTCAAACAAGCAAGCAATAAGATGCCCTTATCAGTTGCTTCATGACCCTGAGAATTTTAATATCTCAGCAGAAAACCTAAGACTCAGATCTAATTAATACAAACGAACAATAATAGAAGATAATCTTTAGTACTTGAATCTTTTACATTCAAAAAGCACTAAACAAATGTTGACTCACACATATCTATTATAGCTTTATTAAAAACAATTAAAATGAACAATAGTTTATTTTTCAACTTGCCAGTAGTCTCTCAAATAAGCATGTATTAATTCTTTTCTCACAGTATATTTCTTGAAAGGTCCTAACCTTGCTTGCCTGAAATTAATATCACTGCATTAATGGATCACATTCTTAATTAAGCTGTATTTGAGCAAGTGATCTCCATAACTTCTTTTTGTTCTTACTTTCAAAAGCTCAGAATAGCATTTAACTTGGACTGCCTGTTAGTTTACAAGACACTCTGTCATTAAAAATGATTCATAAGCATTCTTGTTGAAAAACTACCCTACAAGGCATGTTTCCGAATAAATCAGATGATCTCAACAGAAGGAGGACATGGACTTGTTGGAGCGGGTCCAGCTGAGGGCAATAAAAATGGTCAGAGTGCTGGGAGCTCCTCTACTACGAAGACAGGCTGAGGGAGTTGGGGTTGTTCAGCCTGGAGACAACAAGGCTCTGGGGAGATCTTTATAGGAGCCTTCCAGTGCCTGAACGGGCCTAGAGGAAACCTGGGAGGGACTGTTTACAAGGATATGTAGTGACAGGATGAGAGGCAGTGGTTTTAAACTAGAGCAGGGTAGATTAGTAGTTCTTCATAGTGAAGAAGTTCTTCACTATGAGGGTGGTGACACACTGGAAGAAGTGCCCAAAGAGATGGTGGCATCCCTAAAGGCATTCAAGGTCAGGCTTGATGGGGCTCTGAGCAACGTGATCTAGTTAAAGATGTCCCTGCTCACTGCAGGGTGGTGACTTTTGAAAGATCCCTTTTAAAAGATGAAGGCAAACTGCATCTCCCTGCTCCAAATCCCTTTATTTTACCTGGTTTTTACACTTAAGATTACCCACTGTAGTGTTTCTCCTTTTAAGTTTGTCTTAAGAGAATATCCAAGTAAGCATTATTTTTTCTCCAGTTACCAGCATCTTCACTTGGCAGCCAGGGGCTTTAGATGACCTAAGCAAGAAATAAGAAAAGCAAGGCTGTCCTCAGGTGAGTCAACAGTGGACACAGGCCAGAACACTGTCAGTGCGTGGCGTACAAAGGAAAAACATACCCATAATGGAGCCAAGTTACAGAATCACAGAATTGTTAAGGCTAGAAAAGACCTCTGAGATCAAGTCCAGTCTACGACTCAGCACCATCACACCGGCTAGACCATGGCACTAAATGCCACATCCAGCCTCTCCTTAAACACCTCCAGGGACCATGACTCCACCACTTCCCTGGGCAGTGCATTGCAATGCCTGATCACCCTCTCCATGAGGAATTTCTTCCTGAGATTCAACCTAAACCTCCCCTGATGCAGTTTCAGGCCGTGCCCTCTCTTCCTGTCACTGGTTGCCTGGGAGAAGAATGCGACCCCCACCTGACTACAACCTCCCTTCAGGCAGTTGTAGAGAGTGATAAGGTCCCCCTTGAGTCTCCCTCTCCTCATGGGACTTTCCCTCCAGTCCCTTCCCCAGCCTCGTTGCTCTCCTCTGGACCTGCTCCAGCACCTCATTGTCTTTCCTGAAGTGAGGGGCCCAGACCTGCACACAGGGCTCAAGGTGAGGCCTCACCAGTGCTGAGCACAGGGGCAGAATTACATCCCTGCTCCTGCTGGCCACGCTGTTCCTGACACAAGCCAGGATGCCATTGGCCTTCCAGGCCACCTGGGCACACTGCTGGCTCATGTTCAGCTGGTTGTCACCCAGCACTTCCAGGTCCCTCTCTGCTGGGCCACTCCTCCCCCAGCCTGTAGCACTACAGGGGGTTATTGTGGCCAAAGTGTAGGACCCTGCACCTGGTCTTGTTGAACTTCACACTGTTGGCCTCAGTCCACTGACCCAGTCTGTCCAGGTCCCCCTGCAGTGCCATCTTAGCTCATGTAGCCAGAGGCAGGTCCTGTTGCTCTTGGAAAGCTGCCCAATACCCTCAGATTTATACTAAGAGGGGAAAAAACACACAAGCAAACAAAAAACAAGCAACTACGCAGCTAAAACAGCTATGCATACTGGTTTCCGTCTCAGCTATAACTGGCCACCTGTTGCATGATGAACAGTGTTTCAGACAGACATTGTGCTGGGCCACCCTGACGACACCATTCAAGTCAGAAGGAAGCTGAAACTCGAGCCGACCAAATAAGAGCTAGAACAGGGAACAATACAATTCTGTGCAAGTAGATATGAGAAACTCTTCAACTTCTGGCAGGAAATTGTCAAGTATTTCATGGAAAACAGAGGCAGTGAAGTTGTCTGCTGCAAGTACAAAACAACAGAACTGATAAATACACTCAAGGCTAGTAGGTTTCAGTCTTTGGAAGAAGCCATTGGGAATTTCCTTCATGGACAGGACCACTTCTTTGTACAATGCAGTTTTGAAAGAGACCAGCCGTTAAGAATTCCACACAATCAAAATAGAGATTAAGGGTAGATTAATGTAGATAGAGACTAAGGGTAGAGTTTAACTGATAAAGATGAAGCTAGAGAGTAAGGGTGAGAAGGAAATTGAAATAATAAAAAAACAAAACCAAAAAACCCCCAAAACCAACCAACCAACCAAAACCAAAAAACACCAAATCAAAAAAAAAACACCTGAAAATCTCTTTATATGAGGAAGATACACAAAAATCAGCAATGAGCTCAGCAGCAGCAGAATACCAGGAAAAGATGAACCATCAATGTTGCAACAGGGATGAAGCTAACTAAGAATAGAGCTGAACCTACATTTGGATAAGAGTCATCAGATATATTGATATAGCAGAGTGAATGTCTAAACAACAGGTGAGATGTATTCTAATGAATATGCAATGGACTAAGACCTAAAGCAAAAAACTCAGAGAGAAAGAAGTTACTGCAAGCATGAACGGAGACACCAGTACACAGACGAGTTTCTACTTGTCCAAAAACTGAGGAGATGAAGATAAATATTTGGCAAGGACAGACAAACTAAATGGCAAACTGTTTATAGTAAGAAGAAAAAAAGTTAAAAATTCTATATCAGGCTGACACAAAAAAATCTGAGGTCATTAAAAAATCTGAGGTCATCAGTGATATTCAATGACAGGACAAGGGGCAATAGGTACAAGCTGGAATGTAGGAAGTTCCACAAAAAAATGAGAAAACACTTTTTCCCTGTGAGGTTGACAGAGCACTGGAACAGGCTGCCCAGAGAGGTTGTGGAGTCTCCTTCTCTGGTGACATTCAAACCCCCCTGGACATGTTCCTGTGTGACCTACTGTAGGTGATCCTGCTCTGGCAGGGGGGTTGGACTAGATGATCTTTTGAGGTCCCTTCCAACCCCTGACATTCTGTGATTCTGTGTGATCAAAAAAGTGAAGATAACAAAAGCCAATGGACAGAAGTATCAAATACTAGGTGTTTCAGACAGAAAAATACAGCAGATAGTTAAAGCATGAGACTTGTCCTACAGAAAATTTCTTCCTCTATCTTTGTCATACAAACAAAAGAATTACCTTACACTGCTCTAACAGTACAGGAAATCCTTTATACACATGCCTAATCCTCTTTTAGAAACGTTTTGCCAAAAAAGGTATATACCATAAATCAGCACAAAAAGTGCATTAAGGTAAATATTAGTTTTGTAGCTAACATACACTTGAACAGGCCTGATTTAGAAATGTCAAAGAAAATATGTGAGGTTAAAAAAAGACTTTACTTTTAACAACAATTTCCAACGTCCAGTTATTTATTTTGAAAATCTCAATAGTTATCTAGTAAAAAAAAAAAAAACCTTCTTAAATAGGGACAAATCACCATTCAATTAAAGCTTCATTTTTCATCTAAAAAAAAAATAAATCTAAACTACTGCTTGAAATCCCAATATTTATTTTTAAATTTTTATTCCTGCGATTCTAACTCTTTTTTCACTAGAATACTCAAAAAACGTATAACATCCATTATATGAGTTTAATTATCACATTCTTGGAATATTGAAATCCTTGCCAGTCATTTCCAATTTCCTACTTGACTGTGAGAACCAAAAAAAGGAAGAAGCACAGGCAAATTTAAAGAGGAACGCAACAGTTCTCCAGTGTTTTGTCGTCTTGTTTGTGCAGTAGAAAGATATTTAACCAGTATACACTTCAAGAGCTCCATTTCTTCTTTGCTCGATAAAATTTAGCAAAATAGTTCAGTGTTTCAGCAGCTTTAACATGCAGAAAGCTCAAAGAAAACGGCTCTACGTACACCTTAGGCACAACGAAATTTTCTATGGCTGGATAAGAACGTAAGAACAAAAGCCTTTAGAGAAAGACATCTCAAATGCAAAGCTCGATTCCTGATGACAAATATGTTGGGTTTTGTTTCAGAAAAAAGCTGAGTACACCTGTACTCAGCAGCAAGGCTGCCACACAACCATGCAGCCAAGTACAGGAACTGTAGTAAAACAAAATGCATTTGAACATTTAGATTTCAGCAAGCACAAGCATACTTCATCAAGAATTTGAGCAACAAAATACAGCATTCAAGACAACATTAACTTCAGATAATACTGCAAAGCTATTTTAAAGCGCTTCAGATAAACAGATTTAATACAGTTTTCATAAAATAGTTCATGGATGTGCGTAAGCCAAAGAAAATGAACACCAAAAACCAAACTCCATAGTAATAGGTGATCCTATCTATGTTCTGAGTCATCAGCCTGGAGTAAGTGAAGGAACGAATACATGGGAAAATAAAGTAGTTCATCTAAAGAAAACCAGAAGTCTGGAAGAGAAGATAAAGGTAATAAAGTATTTATTTTATGCTTAACACTGAACGAATGGAAAGCATAACAGTGCAAAATAACTTAAGAAGAGGAAGATAACTGCAGAAGCCACAAAAGAAAACCATAGAGTCACTTTCAAAGAAAAAAAAAAACAAAAATACCAGTCACACTCATGAAAAGTCATTCCCTCAATATCTTTAAGCCAACAACAGTTAAGTAAATTCAGCTGAAATAAACCATACAATACTGTAAGAGACACAGACACCAATATCTCATAAAGTTTCTAAATGCTTCTTTCAGAGAAAAAAAAAATATTTTGAATTCAAAGCCAGAAATATAAAAGAAAGTTTCCATTACAATTTTATCACACAAGCAGTAATTGTCATTTTATTCACCACTTAAGCTCTTCCTTGGGAGTGAACTAGTTTAGTTGGTCCCTTAATGACAATTTTAGGGCAAATTAACAAGGGTTTTCTGGATTTTCTCAAATACCATAACCACAAAACCCACTCACATAAAAAATAAATAGAAGTTATGTATTGCATGTTTAAGTTTGATTCTCCTCAAAAGAATAGCAAAAAATGAGGCATAAAACAACAATTTTGAGAAAGCAAACAAACAAAAATGAGCTTTACTGAGAACATTCATATTTGTGTCAACAGTGATTCTTAACAAAGATGAGTAGAAGTTCTCAGCCTGCTCCGCAGGTACAATGAAATGAAAACTACAAGAGTATTTTGGTGAGTTCTGATGGAAGAACTTTGAGGAAAACCAAATGCATAAGATTCCCTATTCAAGGGGTATAAAAAGTGACTTATTAAAAACTTCCCTCCTCCGAGAGAAATGAAAAATGCTTCATGCTCAAAACTGATTGTAGCTTGTTTTCTGAAGTCAGCTCTCCCACATGCACAGAAGGTATAGCACTAGAGAAATCGTGCCTGGTGATGGAGCTTGATTTTGTTCACGGTTTGTTTTGTTGTAGAGTTTTTTAATGCTTTGCACTGTTCAGTGAGAATCTGGTTGTTCCTTCAGAAAAGAAACTCTACTAGAGATAAAAGAATTCTTATATTTAATGCAACGCTTTTCTGAGTTATCACATTGTTTCAAATTTTCAAGACAAATTTGTAAAATCAGCTGAGCCACATTCAGCAAAACTTGACCTACAGTGCTACTAGTCCAGCTCTTCTCATTAGACTGACAGTCCGATCAAAATGAACAGGTAAATCTGACAGAAATAACTAACAGTTAAAAACATCTACCAATAGCATTTCATCTTGTCAAACAATACCAGCCAATCAATGTCTTAACCAGATCATTCACCAGGCACCAGTACAGATTAGGAGATGTCCTGCTGGAAAGCAGTCCCGTGGAGAAACACCTTGGAGTCCTAGTGAACAGTGAGTTGTCCATGGGACAGCAACGTGCCCTTGTGGCCAAGAGGGCCAATGGGATCCTGGGGTGCATTAAGAAAAGTGTGTCCAGCAGGTCTAGGGAGGTTCTTCTCCCCCTCTGCTCTGCCCTGGTGACACCACATCTGGAATACTTTGTCCAGTTGTGGGTTCCCCAATTCAAGGGACACAGGGACCTACTGGAGAGAATCCAAGGGAGAGTTACGAGGATGATTAAGGGACTTGAACATCTCTCCTGTGAAGAGAGACTGAGAGAACTGGGGCTGTTTAGTCTTGAAAGGAGACAGCTGAGAGGGGACCTTATTAACGTATAGAAATATCTGAGGGGTGGGTGTCAAGGGGAAGACAATCTCTTCCCAGCGGTGCCCAGCAACAGAATAAGGAATAATGGGTTTAAGTTAGAACATAGGAAGTTCCACCTCAACATGAGGAGAGACTTCTTTACTGTGAGGGTGGCAGAGCACTGGCACAGGCTGCCCAGAGAGGTTGTGGAGTCTCCTTCTCTGGAGACTTTCAAAACCCACCTGGATGCGTTCCTGTGTGGCTGCCCTAGGGGATCCTGCTCTGGCAGGGAGGTTGGACTAGATGATCTTTCGAGGTCCCTTCCAACCCCGCACATTTTGTGATTCTATGATTCCAAATTTATTAGAACTTCAATACTATCAAATTCAAAAAACACAGCAAAAGGACAGTGGAATAAAAAGAAATATTTCTTAAGATTTAAGAAAACCGTGAATTAGCTTGCAGGTGTGGTTTAAAATATACCCTCATTTACAAAATAACACATAGGTACTGCTGAAAGGGGAGTAGCTAAAGGATTAATGTGACTCGACTAAGTAACACATATGTGTATGCGTGTGTTCAGAAATATTATTACATATAACAATACCTGCAGCAGAAGACAGTGAGACCATAGAATACCATACTGATAACAGGAGGGTGCTCTGGTTATTAAGCAGACACCTTTTTGCTTGCCAACCAAAGTACCTTTTCAGACAAAACTAATCAGTATAGAGGATACTGTTAGCATTACAAAGATGATAACATGGTATTAAACCCACGACCAATAAATGCTCTAATACTACAGGAGTCTTTCTGAAATAATTTAAACTAGAGAATATTGTTTAAAACACAAAGTAACACTTGTTACGATGGTCTGATGATAGCAAAAACTAAAAAATAATCATTTCTTTCCAATAAAGCAAGTTTCTTTCCAGAATACATGGTATATTAATTATTAGAGTGCTCCCGATCAACCGGAAAATATTGACACACTAAATTTCAAATTTCTTACTGTTGTTAGTTTGTCCAGTTATAGCAAGTCTGACATTTTTAAAGAGCAAAACACAGACTTGTCAGTTGGGTGAGGCTCAAATATTAAATAAAACCAGCAAAGTAAACTTTAATCTATGTGGAATTAATTTTTAAATGTCTTTTTTTGAATTAAAATTTATTCTTGACAAAAAGGTAAAAAATATTTGCTAATTTGTATTTCAGTAATTTAATCAAAATGCATAACTCTGCATGCAGTTGTCCTATGTATTTCCCCAATTAGGCAGTTACATACGTATTACTGCTGGAATGATTTTGCATGGTCAAATATGTGTCTACTCCTCAGCTAGTCCAGTTCATGGTCAAATTTACTGGTGTAAATCCATGTTTAGTGACATTTTGCCACAGTAAGATAAGATTCCAATGAAGCTGCTGAAGTTTAGGCATGTGTTTATCTCTGCCATGCTGGCAGACACAGTTTGAAAGAAGGTTATCAGGGAGAAATATCATGTTCAGGCTACTTTATTTCGCACAGGACACTTAGATTTTTCTCAGAAAGACTGATATATATGAACCTGTCCTCTACATCAACAATCTACCCTTTCGGTTTTCTAACATTAAATTTTCTGGAACTCATGAACTTTAATATTATTGAACAAAAGTGCAGCATTTATAGACCTCAATTCCAGAATAGACTCCATTTTTAAAATTATTTTATAAATAAAAACTAATGTTTGATACTTACATAAAACTTAAAACATGAAACCCAAAAGTGTTTACATAAAGAAGGTGCAATTCTAACAAGTGCAGAAAGACTTAGCAACAAATAGCACAAGACAAGAAAAAATATAATCTTGACAAAGTCTTTCTAAAATATTCCATGATTATCTCTCTCCTCTTTTCCTGTATTGCTAATTTATTAGTTCCATCTAAATATCTGAGTCGGCCAGATTTATATTAAAAGACTATGGTAGAGGCAAAAATGCAAGAGATTGTTTTGTTTTATCATACTCACTCTTCCTAACCAGGCCATGTCCCATGTGTCCCCCTACCATTTGCTTTTGTCCTTTACCAATTCCCTTCCAAACATTTCAACTTCTAGATCAAATAAGCCAGAAACTCTGCCAACAGCTTTTAATCATTACATAAGGAAATTTCACTCCTAGGGCACCACCTGCCTCACTGAGATATGGGCCAATGAAGAAACATTCTTCAGAAATATAAGTATTACACAATATTACTTAAATTTCAAATACATGAGAATCCAGACAAAACCTAGTACATTTGACTTCTAATTTCAGCAGAATTTTTAATGGCATTTAAGATGGAGACTTGTTCTGAGAACAAGGAAGAAACCTGGAGAATCTAACACACCTGTTTCACCTTACAGGATTTGAAGAAATTCCTGGAGGGAAGATGAGAAGAAGTAGCTAACTCTTACATCGGATAAGAAGTCTCTCATACCATAGACCAGCCTATATATTCCAAAGATGCCCACTATATGTGTAAGTCCACATTCAAGAAAAGGAAATAATGTGCAAGGGAGAAAACAGAAATGTTCAAAGCCTAGAACTGTGGAAAATCTACAGAGAATTTGGCAAGTCAAAAGGTACAACCTAAGTCAGTGCAAATTATTTTTTTTAAATTGTTAAAGTGGCTCTTAGAGGGTTGGTGGGCTTTTTTGTTGTGCTTTGTGGTTTTGTTTTTATTTTAAGGGACATTAATACATTGATGCATCTACACTTTACATAAATTACCAGAACCAAGTAAGTAGAAACATGTATTCATAAAATTACATATTTAAACCAAAACTTCCACCTGGAGAACTGACTCAAACATAATTAACATTACAACAGCCTCCTCCCAATTCTCACCAGTGAAAGGTTACATTCTGTAGGTCACGTTAGATGTAACTGTTAACCTGCTTCTCTCTTTCTAAAGCTCTATAAACTAGGCTGAAAGGAAACCTAAACCTTACCGCTGTGAAACCTGCCTTTGTGAACTACTGCTGATTTCTAAATTGAATAAGTAAATATTACAACAAAACAAGTGAAAAGGTAATAATTTCTCTGACTTCAGACCTTTTGTGCTCTTCACAAGCAACAGAGGTGCTGAAAGCATTAGTTTTACATCTCATAAAAGAACAAAATATTTTGACTGGATTTTTTTTGTTGAGGGAGGATACTTCTTTTAAAGGATCTTTTAGAATAAGTAGTGAGAATTTAATTATCTAAGTAAGGTTAAGATAGGGATGAACTATAAATAGTTTCCTTGAATGTCTGATAAAACCTCAGTGAGAAATAAAAAGCTAAAAATGTCCTTAGGTACTTGTAACTAAGAAATTTGGACCAAGAGAAAGAGATAATTTGGTTTCAGTCAGAAAGCTGTATATGCAAGTCTTTGCAAATAAAAGTGTTAAAAAGAGAAGTGGTGGTCCTTTTTTTTTTTTTTCTTGTTCCCAGAATGTTGTTAGAAGACTCCCAAGAACACAGAAACCAGCATTACATTAGATTTGCCGCGACTGCTACTCTGCTTAAAGACAGATTGAAAATTAACATGGCAACGCCTTTCAGCAAAAGCACCACTTCAGAACTAGTTTTCTTTCACAAGGAGCTATACTCAAAGGTGACCATCTATGTCACGTCTGTGAAAGGCACCGATTCATCACAGGGCTGTTTCCTCACCAAACCAACATTCTTCAGCTGATTCACAAGAGCGATTGCTGCTCTTATAGCCCGACACATGTACTCCAGCCATTCCAATATTTAAGTACAGGTATTTAATACCCACACAGATAACTACCAACTGACGCCCAGAGATACAACTAAAAGAATTATTTTTTTCCTCCATGGGGAAATCCTCTCAGGTGAAGCCAACAATGACCATCTTAGCCTGAAATGCTAGGAGTGGACAAGCAAAAAAAAAAAATATATACCCAGGAGAAAAAAAAAAACAAAGCCTTTTTCTACATTTGTCTGGATGAAAACATTAACAATTATGAATTATGGGCTATATAGAAATTATATCCAAACTAATGCCCACAAAAAACATCAACTGCCAGCACTGAACCAGAATATTTCTATTCCAATCTTTTTTTCTCAATTCAACCTGGGAGGTATTATAAACCTACCTTCCCAATGGGAATGAAAAAAGTAATTACAAGCACTCTTGACAGAACACACTATAAAACACAGGAAGAAGGAAGCAAAAGAGGTTAGCGTGATAACTATTATATTTTGATTCTATGATTTTCTTCTCATTTATATGGAGAATAGAAAGAAAAATACATGTAGAAAGCATCATTTTAAAAGTTAAGATTTATTAATGCAAATAAAAGTAAAGCCAAAATATTTTAGCTATGAAAATCCAAAAATAGCTCTGCATGTCACAGTGAAACTTTGTCACAGAAAATACCACTGATGTTTTTTGGGTTTTTTCATAAACTAAATTACTTTTTAAAGACAAAGAATCCCAACTCATTCCAAAAGCAATATTAAAAAAAAATCAGGCCTTCCACTTCCATGGCTATGCCCAGTAAAAGTCCAATTAAAAGGCAGCGTTTGTACTCCTCTCCCAGTGTGGAACTTCTTCACATTTAGGAAGAAGCAACTGGAATTGTTTCTGTAATATTACACTAAAAATGTATATCAGGAAACAAAATAAAAGTGAGAACAAAACACAACTCACCACAACTCCAAACTGTTCTGGCTCAGACAAATTATTATACTCGCTCTTGAACTTGGACAATGCATTCAATTGTTCTTGTTCAGGAAGATGTTTTATCAAATTCTGTCAAAGAAGAATAAAATAGGCTTAAAAATCTCAGATTCTGTTGCTTGTATTATTGTAGGAAATGGTATTACATATGTATTATTACCATATACTCCAAAGACAGTACTCATCCTTGAAGGCAGTAGAATGTAAATAGGCAGCACACAAATTAACATAACAGTGTAAAAAGCAAGTGATTCAGTACTGCTAACTAGCATCTTTTGCAGATTCTACAAACAGGTCTGTAAGTCTTTTTTGAAATGCCGTTTTTAAAGAAAGAATATGCTTGACTACGCAAACAATGCTAAGAAGCAAATAGAATAAGAATTTCAAGTGTAACATATCCATCTAAAGAATGGCAAGAATCATTAATTCTAGCGAAAAAGTATTTCGAAAATGGATAATCTTTTTTCTAGTATTTCTAAACAACAACATTTGAGTCCATTACACACTTAACCTGAGAACTTGCCAGAAGTAAGAATTCAGAGGTGGGAATTCAGAAGCTCATGTGGGGAGCTTGGACATTCACACAAGCGAATGTCTCCTGAACAGAGGTGAGGGAATCCAAACACGTCACCTTTCCGATCATCTGAAGAATCGTCAGACCCCCTGGAGCTGTCTGAATGCTCAGACACCTATAGTTGTGTAAAGACAACTGAATCCCACCTTGATTATTTTTCAGCCAGCCTAGTGATTGTAATCATGCTGAGGTTCTGGAAGTAAAGAGCTTTTCAAACAGTTAGTTATAATATACAATTTGAGTCAGTAGCTCAGTTCTGTCCCTCCCCAAGACAACCACTACAACTACTAGGCAAGAGTCAAGGTCCCTCTAACCTGCTCACTCTGCTCGTGACTGCTGTGTTCCTGGTTACGCAGTGCCCAAGCTTCCATCATAGTACGAGAACAAGAAAAAGATTCTGTTCTTTCTTAACACACTCCCTGGTCTATTGGTAAGACCCTTTTTCTGATCTGAAGTAAAGATTCAACCTTTCAGTTTTAAAAACCACAGCTATCCCACTACCTACTACCATATTTCAAAAAAGGATCAGAAAGACTTAACTAACATTTCTGCATTACTAGATCAAAAAGGCAAATATTTCAGTTAGGTCAAAATCTGTCTTATTACTCAGCAAGTAAGTAGCTTTAATGCTATATCATCAACAGAATAAAATTTACTTAATTTGGTGAACAGGATCTCCATTGGAAAAGGAAAAAAAGCCCTAATTTTACCCACAAAAGATCCCAATTTCTTCTAAAACAGGAAATTCAGCTAGTTAGGATATACAAATTTTCTCTCAGAGAGATAAAAAGTCATAGCTGTGCTTTGCTTAACACACTTCCCTAAGCTAAGAAGAAAGAGTTCAACTCTTTAACTAGTAACCCCAAAATATCCCTAAGCCTGTAGTTATCTCAGTGACTCCACGCTATCTTCAGAACCTTTATTAGCTAGTTCAAAGCCAGCGCCAGGTGTTTATTCAAGTTGCAATAGCACCCTTGGGTTGCAATACAGATGTTCCTCTTGTTGAAGAATAAAAATATTAGATTTGCAACTAAAGAACAGATGTATCTACAGTGATAAAGTTTTTTTTTAAAAGCAGCCTGAATATTGTTTCTTACAATTACTTTTAAATTTTTGTAACTCAATCTCTTAGCATTCGTAACAGTTGTCATTTTGTGGTAGTTTACCATTTATCAAACCTTTTTTCTAATGAGTAAAAATATCTAGATGGTTCTTTATGACTGTTTTGTTTTAGTGTAAAAATAGGTACTAATTTAAAAAGTGAAGCCCTACTTTGATTCTAAGGACAACGATTAGTAATTTGTTTCACAATACTTTGTCATATCCAAAGTACGGATCAAGTAGTTTATCAAGAAAATAAAGTCAGCAAACAAGAAAAGTTAGACTTAGGAGCAAAGGTCTAAATAAACCAAAGGAAGAGTAAAGGATAGAGTGGACCGCTTCAGCAGAGTGTTCATTCTCAAACAAGGATTTTTGTAGGGAAAAAATGAGAACCATTAAAAATGCATAAATGATGATGCTTAAAAAAATAATGTAAACTTAAATTTTATGGAGCTTGACTTGTACGTGGTCAGACTGACTTTTAGCATAAAGAATTTATGACACAAGTAATTTATATCCTTAGCACTACTACATTCGTAAAATATTTCTGAAAAAAAAATAATATATTTATTAATTATAGATGAAGATGTCCAGCACTAAATCAGTAACACCAAGCAAAATGAAAGGGCATAGAGTTTAAAAAAAAAATAAATTAGAAATTCCACTTATTTCTTGTGTTGATATACAACATCCATATAATCAGCTCTAAATATACTACAATTCATTAATCTTTACTGAGATTAAAATGTTATTGTCTGAGGCAAAATAATTTTGACAGGTAGAAAAACTGACCACAAAACTTTTTGAAAGACAAATAGACAAGTGCTGTATGAATGTTTTCTATATTGAGCATCAGGAAAAAAAAAAATAAAAATGAAGGAGCAGCTGATATCAAAGCAGCTTTATGGTGTTCAGATAAAGCTTTTGAACTGCTAAAGATGAAACACATTTTGAATATCAAACAGAATAAGCAGGAAAAAGAATTTCGACTAAGTCACAAGAAACTTTCCAATAATTAGTCAAAGACTATTTGGATTACAACATAACTTTTGGAGATTTTACATCTTTCAGAACTAGATTTAATTCTTCTTGAGAACGCACAGAAAGTGGGAGGGGGACGGCGATGCATTTTACTTCTTAAGCATAACACGAATAGGATTAAGGACACGTTTCCAACTTCAGAAACCGTGATATTGGACACACTGAACAACATTTAAAGCTAGACAAAAAAAATAATTGATGAAGGTAAGAAATTTCTTGAAAGGAGAAGTACCATAATCTCTAAGGTATTTTATATAAATAAATAAAAATAGCCATCTGCTTGCAAACCTAAGTATGCTTTTGCTCTTCTCAGAATCATAAAAAACACAGGACTACATTTCCATAGCGTGGCCCATCCTTGTGAAGGTTTTAAAAGGTAGAAAGAGACATTCATCCGGGCAGTAAAATTTATTCAGTTGCCTAAGAATATGTGAAACAGATACAAAATTTTTTAAGCAATGAGGCACATAACTGCGTCCAGTTCTGGTGTCCCCACCATAAGAGGGACATAGATCTGTTGGAGTGTGTTTAGAGGAGGGCCACTGAAATGATCCAGGGGCTGGAGCACCTCTGCTACAAGGACAGGCTGAGGGCTCTGGGATTGTTCAGTCTTGAAAAGAGAAGACTTCGGGGGGAGCTAATAGCTGCCTTCCAATACCTGAAGGGATCCTACAGGAAGGCTTGGGAGGGACTTTCTACAAGAGTGTCCACTGATAGGACAAGGAGAAATGGATTTAAGTTGAAGGAGAATAGATTTAGATTAGATCTTAGGAAGAGATTCTTCAGTCTGAGGGTGGCAAGACTTTGGAATAAATTGCTCAGAGACGTTGTGGCTGCCCCCTCCCTGGAGGTGTTCAAGGCCAGGTTGGACAGAGCCTTGAGTAGTCTGATCTAGTTTAGAGGCGTCCCTGCCCATGACAGGGAGGTTGGATTAGATGATCTCTAAGGTCCCTTCCAACCTAGGCCATTCTATGATTCTATGATAATTCTACCACTTCCAAAGGAAGGTCAGTGTCTTAAGTGTTTTTTCAACTTCAAAATCAGACCGTCCCTTTTTCAGTTATTACATGACTCTTTTACCTAGAAATAAGAAACTTGGATGAAACCATTTGATGAAAATTATTACATACAAACTTAGAAAGTAATTTTAGAACCTAAGTTCTACTGAATTTTCCATTTGATTTTGGCATGGGAGTAATCCCTTTGGAAAAAAAAATGCAATTTATACTCTTGAATCATTTATATGCTTAAAAACAACAGTATGTGGGACCTGTCACCCTCTAACAGTATGCCTTGTTTTAGATAGATATCTGACTGCGTTCCTACAGGATACTTGTGAGCATTTTCCCTTGTATTCTACTACACTGACTTTCACTCAGTCACAGCAGCTGCTAATATCATTGTCCTCTTGTAGGACATTATTCCTCACGTCACATTAGGCTCTTCAGTTTTTCTTATCCTTTTTCTTAAATGAAACTGTTCCCTCTGCTCCAAAAGCGAACACAAAAAGACTCAAATGCTGTCAAAAATACTTTCGACTCATTTCCAATGGCAAGAACTCTATAGAGAGGTCCCTGGATACAGTGGCTTTCAATATACTCTACTGTTAATAGCAATTTAAAAAGCCACCAGATTATCAGCACAGTGTCTCCAATTATTGTTAACCATGTCTACTGTGTAGAGAATAAAGTGTGGCTAGGTTGTGTTAACTGGTTTAAATATACAGAAAAATAGGCATTCTTTAGCCCAAGGTATACACCATTCAAACAGAAATAACAGTCCACAAAAGAAATTTAAAAAGGAGGGGAAAAAGTAAACGATTTGCAATGACAGTAAAGTTTTTCTTAGCTTACTGCAACTGATGGAATATTTATCACGTTCACAGAGAAGTATGTCATTAATTAACTACCCATTACTAGTTTGAAAATCTTTCTCCCTAGAGCTTAGATACAAACAAAAAAATTATTTGCCTTCTTTAAATAATATGTATAGAAATTACCAAGATGATAGTTTTTCACAAATTTAGTGTGTTCAGGTCGCTTTATCCTATTGTTGAGGACCTAATTTCAATGCTAAGGTCAAATCGCATGATGGGGCATCTCAAAGCACGTATGGACTACCTGAGGCAGAGTCCAAGCTGAACATAGTAGCATATTTCATCTCTCAGCTTTTCATGCTATCTTAGAGAATTTCTACTCTAACTGGAAATAAAACAAAGATACACATCACACTTCTTTTTGAGCATGAAGAAAAACTTGAAAAAAAAAAGAGTGATATAAGTGCAAACTAGAACAAACAAACAGCTTAGAGGTTTAAATTGCCGTGTTCATTCTAATAACCTTAAAGAAACAGTTTCAGTGCCGATATTAACTGCATCATTGAACAAAATAAAGAGAATTATACAATCATTACATACACTGTCACTGGAGATGATGGTTCATGTTTGTTCTTTCAAATACTTCTTAGAGGACACATCTCATTCAAAGGAAAGTGAAGTCCAAATAGCTCAACAGAGTTTAAAGCTCTTTTGAAATACAAGTGACAAGAAACAACGACCAAACCACACACGGGAAGAAAAGGATCGCACTGAACCTGGTACAGCCTCCTCAGTAGGACCTTATTTTGACGTACCAATATAGTGAAATTTATACTGAAAGAAAAAGCACATAAATATAAATTTGCCCTGTTTTGAACTTTGAATACAAATTGCTACGGGTTGCAGTACAAGTCGCACATTTGAATCTCAAAGAGCCTCAACGTTACAACTCATTTTATGACTATTGCCTGTATTTATTTCTCCACTAATCAACACCTCTGGCAAAAAGCCTATGTTTCTTTAAAAAAATCTACTTGATCTTTCTTGGACCTTACAGTAGTGACTGGTACCCATGTCTTTAAGGCACTTTTAGGTTTGCTGTAGAGATCAGTTGTCTAAATTCTCTGTAATTGAAACCTATGCCACATTCCTAGTAGATGAATAATCATGGTTCAACAGTTATGAGCCATAATAGCAATAGTCTGAAGTACAGTAGAGTATGTAGGAGTCCTGTCCAAAATACAGACGATCTTGATCTAAAGATGTATCTTTGCAAATCTAATGGATGCCCATCAAGGTGACTGGGGTACACGGCACACGACAGGCAAGGAGAGGTTGAGAGAAGTGGGTTTGTTGAACTGTAAGAAAGCAAGCCTCAGGGGAACTTAACATGGTCTTAAGGCACCCAGCTGGAGGGTACAGAAAAGGTGCAATTTGCTTCCTCTTGGAAGTGTGGAGCAGAAGTCCAAGGTCACAAGTTGCAAAAAGAAAAATTCCAGTTAGAGAAGAAAATGTTTTTCACCACAAGGGTAGTTTAACACTGGAAAAGGTGTTCAGAAAGACTACGCAGTCTCCAGCCTTGGAGATACTAAAATTTAATGGGAAAAGGCCCTGAGCGACCAGCTCTAGTCCACTTGGCTTTGAGTAGGGGATTGGTTCAAATTGACCTGCAGATATCTCTACCAAATAATTTTTCTCATGGTTCAATAATGAAGTATTTGTATTTAAATTATTTTATTACATTCTTAACCTTACAAATCCCTAAATATCACTGTGCATATAAGAACACAAAAGAACTTCCAGTTTCTTTTGTCTCCACAAAGTATCATAATGATTTTGTGCTTTGAATAAAAAAAATACAGAAAGAAAAACCATAATCCAAATAAAGTCTAGGGAAGAAAAGTGGTCACTGTGGGTGCAAGGCAAGATTCTGGATTGCATAAACTCTAACAAGACAGGAGAAGAAAACACCACCAAAGAGATAAAAAAAAATTTTAAAAATCCCAAACCAAACCTCTTTCCACCTAGTTTTTGACCAGGTTCATGCAAATGAGAAAGAGGTAGAAACAAATTAAACCTAAAAATTAGTAACTCACGAAGAATCAGAGTATGATACACTATTTGAAAATATACTACAGAAAAATCTCAGTTTAGGTGTGGATAATACAAACGCAGAAAACAGAGAATACAAATTCAGCTGCTTTCATAAAGAAATTAGCATTACAAATATAAAAAAAATGTACAGTGCACAGAAAAAAATATTTTTGCACTGATTTATTAGCCAAAAAGTTTATATTAAGAAGCTTTTTAGCTACAGGTTTCTGTTTAATGAGAAGCTTACCCTGAAATATTAGGATCTGAAGTGTCATACTCCTTACCTGAATCATGGACTCTGAGAGCTGTGTTTCGTCTACTTCCAGTATCATCATTCTGATTTCCTCATAAGGCACTCGGAAAGAGCCAAGAAAAATTGCTAAAACAAAGATCCAACACATAATGAAGAAAGCAAGACAACAATAATCTCTTTTTCTACTTAAAAAGCACCAATCAAACGGACTATAGCATCTACAAGTTAACAAACACCATGCAAAGACATCTTGTAGACATTATTGTCTTCTTTGCCGAGGGGGCAGACAGTGTTGTTGAAAATATGGCTAAATAATTAGACATACAGCTCTATGCTTGCACTTCAGTACATACAGAAGAGAATAATCTCAGCCATGGGAAAACCTTTAACCATTTTCTGGGTCTTCTTCGTAGAGTCATAGAATGGCCTAGGCTGGAAGGGACCTTAGAGATCATTTAATCCAACCTCTCCATCATGGGCAGGGACGCCTCTCTACTAGATCAGGCAACATATGTTTCACTTCTATCAACTCACGTGCTCGGGCTTAACATATATGCACATATTCTCAAACGCCTTAATAAAAAAAAGTGTTTACCAAGCAGTCAGGCAAGAAAGAACCACATTTTTATGGAACATATATACAACATTACTTTGTCATAAAAAGTGAAATCCACTTACACAGGTTCTGTGCAATCTTTGGGTCCAAAACTTTTAATTCTTTGATTCGTTTCTTAATGCATTTCTTTTCTTCAAAATCCTCCTCTTCTTTTTTTACTGCCAAAACAAACACAAATACAATCACTGTTAACTCTTAATATTTAGAGAAAACATATTTGCTACGGAGCCCAGTCAATTCACAAAGAAAGAACCTATCATAGAACACATAGACACAAAAAATAATACAGGTTTTGCATTCTTTTCTTTCCAAAATTATTCCTCTTCAAGACAAATCTGTCAGCATGTTAGCCCTCTAGAAAACTTTTTGTTAAAAACTATACAGAACTGAAGAAACATGCTAATGTTAATTGCATGGATGTATTGAGGTCATGAAAGTCATATTTAAAACACCATGCAACACACTTCAGTCAGCCTGGCCAGATTAGCATTCTGAATTGGATTTTGACAATAACAAATCTTAAAGAAAATTCATTAATATGTCTCAACATCGAGCAAGAAAGAACCAACTCAAAATTTAAGTACTTTTGTGACCACTTATATCTAAATTTATGCAACCAAAATTATCTACGACCCCTAGCATATTAAAAAATTAACATTACATTAGAATATAAATGAACATATACCTGTTTTCCTTATCTCCTCCAAAAAGATGGTTTTAAATGTATGATGCAAACACCTTATTTTAAAATACCACAAAGTGGTTACATAGATGTACATTAACATTGCTGGAAATTTCAGCTTACACTTTCTTTTAAGAAAATAATTCATACAAATAGGATCTGCCAAACCCATTATGTAAGCTGAATTTATTTCTTATTATTCACACATTGTCATAAGAATTTCACCTAAAATAACACCATTGGCTTGATAAAGTATTAACAGGAACCATTCCAACTACTGTGCAAACAAACAAAAAGACCAAAACCACACAATCTTTCTTTAAACCCAATCTGGGTGTCCTTTTTTATTTTCTTCTTTTTTTTCTTTCTTTTTCTTTCTTTCTTTCTTTCTTCCCTCCCACCCTGCCCCCCAGCACAAATCTTCACTGCCAAATATTATTCACCCAATGTATTACTGTTGTTTATCTAATTCTCTACAGTATCTCACAAATGAAATTCTTTTCCAAGCTTTTACAGCGTGATTGTTCCAAATCAAGTTATACATACTCCAAATATTTGAGAGTAGAAAATATGTTGTAATAAAAGTATCTCCTACTGACTTCAGAAGGAGATGGATATAGATGAGAAGTCCTGTCAAGAAGACATAGGATAAAAAATTCTGGCTTACTGATGGTTCCTGACAAAACGAGATGTAACATGAATTATTAAGAAGACTTTCCTAAATTGAAATGACTAACTTAAATTTTAAGAGAGATGTTTGAGAGCTATGCCACTCTTAAAAAAAATGTTTTTCTAAGCACAATAAATTTTGCCTAGGATTGGGTCACAGATTAAATGACCTCTTGAAGTTTTCAATCTTCGCTGTCTAGGATACTACCAAAGAGATAAGAACTTAAAAGATTTCACATAGGGGTTGAAGGAACTAGATTCTAGTCCCTCCCGAGTTGCTGGAGACAGATAGTTGAATCATCTCCTAAATCACTTTTAACACTCTACACCTGCCAGGCAGCATGATGCTCCTCTTGAGGACATGCCAGAGAGCAGAGAACAATCTGATATTTTGAAAAATGGAATTACTGAGCTAAGGCATAAAGCCGTTCTTGGAAGTAATACCAAAATCCAGGATCCTGGCAAATGGGTTACAAGCCACAATGCTCCCCTTTTGTCTTTCTCTCACAACAACCAGTCGGCCATGAATTTTTTGCCAGCACAGATTCAACAGAAAAGTTTGCATCTACCTGTTCCAGGAAAAAAAAAAACCCACACACTCTGCCCACTGCTCATGTGAAACCAAAAGTAGTAGGTCTTAAGGACCAATTTAAGAACTCAATATCCCGTATTCAAAAAGGAACATAATCACATTCAAGCTCCTGGATAAAGAGGAGGTTGCCACCAAATCTTCAGTTTCTTCTGGTTATGTTTTAAGAATAGTCTCTCCCAAATCCAGAAGGGCATGTCAGAGGTTAAAATCTCACAGTCACAATACTGTTTTCTCCTGCAGTTACACACCTTAACCAACCTCTCAAATTTATCACCGACATGCTGAAAAGAGTCATTCTTAAAAGCATCATTTGGAGTTTTCCACCATAAGAAGTAGACATGTCTAGCACAGCTTCTGCACCATGTTCATGCCTCACTCCTCTGAATAATGAAAATACAGTAATGCTTTTTGGATACCTTGGAACTTTGCAAATCACCATTTTACAGGAAACAACATAATTTCCTTAATAATCATAATAAAAACAGTGAAATTAACTGAATTCATTAATTTATTTAAACTTGCCTTGACAGCCTTTAACTGAATACTAATAGGGGTTGAAATAGAAAAAAACACAAATATGTTTGCTTCTTCCAGCACTAGAAAGCAATATTTATGCATTGCAAGTCTCATATCAGAAAGTTTACACAGACACACAAACATAAAAAAATCTGCAGTTAAAACATGCATTATTTTAACGGTAACATTCAAATAAAGTAACTGTGCCACAAATGAACTGGCTGATTCCCTCTGCAATTTTCATGCATGGGGGAGTTATGCACAATCTTACAGCAATATTTAAGGCATCGCAACCCTAAGGAAAAACGTATAAAGTTTAGAATATATTTACTCTGGGAACCCATGCAAGAATTTAATGTAGAGTTATACAATTATGCAACAAACTAATTTACTGCAAACTTACGTGATACTTCTTCAGAAGAATTCAGGTCACATCCTTATGTAGTTGGCAGCAATAAGAAGCAGAGGATACAAATTACTTGTGTTCCCTATTGGAAATGTTGCACTTTCCAACGAAAATTCTGATACTTCCTACTGCTTCCAGAAAATTTTACCTATTTGTTTATCAACTTATAAGAGCAGAAAGAGAAATTTTTTTTAAAAAAAAGACAAAACTCAAAGCTATTACCTATTTCCTACAAGAAAAAAAAGGGATAAGGCCCACTGGGTGAAAAAAAAAAATCAATGTAAAGATCTGAACAGGTGAATTAAGTATCTAGACTAACAGGCAGGAAATCAAAGAAAATAACCAATTAGATTTTTATTTGGGGAGGGCACTGGAACAGGGAGGAAAAAACACAGAAGACAGGGAACATCTGCTTACACTGGAAAAAGACAGTGGGCAGCTGCTGAAGAGAGACAGTCACTATGGAGGGAAACAGATGCAAGATGTTGTGTTAACGAGAGAAGAGTAAAGCCAGTGATCTCAAAACACAAAGCTCTCCTGACTTCAGAAGCTGGACCACCATATTAACTCCTTAGGTTTTTCAAAAATCACATCTTATTTCAGGAATTAACTCAGCTAAAAAGGAATGTTGCGTATCAAGAACTGCACATCCTTTCAAGTTCTGTCTATACGCTACATCTATCACACCGAGGGGCGTAGATGTGGCCCCAGCACCTGAACAAGGACAATTTTTAGTCAATAACACTTCCTCTGATGCTCCAACTGCTCTGCCCTCTCGGGCTGGGAAACAAAGTGCTGGAGCACTTCGAAACACACAGAATTTATCTCCCACCCTCCACAATTACTCTTATGTCCACAATCTAATTAACATAACTCCTGAATTAACAGGCATGGTTGCCAGTGTACAGACATACCTCAAAGGACCTTTAGCTATTGCAAAGACTACTTTTACTGTCTCCTCCAAATACATGTCTGTATACACATTTAATTGTAGTCAGGTACCTCCATCTGCGGCCATGAACTGACTGAAATTAGAGTCCTGGCGGGAGTGGTGACAGGACTGTTTTACAAATATAACATCACGGTTGGAAACCTACAGAATAGCATTTCATAAAAATGTGGATTGAATCCTATATAGCTACTCCACAGAGTTCTGAAACAATTACATTCTTGGTAGGTGCTGCCAAAATAATCTACATTCATGAATTGCTATCCACATTTACATTTCTGCCACAGGTCTTGATATAACCTGCTACCTACAATCTTTGTGTAGGAAAAATCATGTCTGTGCATCTATATGCTGAACAAAAACAAAACAAAAAAACAAACCCAGCAACTTCTAAAATACATCGTCCTACTGAATAAAACCAAAATAGCCTTGAAATACAGGCTTCAAAAGGAACATGCAGATCTGAACATTTAGTTTAAAACGTCTGAATTCCTGGTTCAGATGAAACTTGAAAACATTACACAGAAATCTACAGAACACTCAGTGGAGTTATTTTGTCAGTAAGTAACACAATGTACAGAAAATTATACAAGACCTTGCACCTTTCAAACCCTCTCAGCCAAGACAACAGTCATCTTGCAGTCTGTCTTCACTGAAAAATGAAAGAACAAGCCTGGGGTCACAGGCTCAAAGGATGTACCCATACTGAGTCTCATTATGAAAGTAGATTCCTACTTCATCAGTTTCGAAGTCTAACTCTTAGAAGTAAATGATAGCTTCTGTCCCAGACAGCAGGATATTGAATTGAAAGACCCGCTCTCTTTATCTCCAAAACCTATCCAGAATCAAAGGAACAGATCTTGAATAGAAGATGAGGTTGCTGCTAAATAACAAACGCTGAAAAACTTCTTAGCTATTCAAAGAGAAAAAAAAATGGAATAACCAACTATAAATCACAACTATTGAGGTTGGAAGAGATCTCCAGAGGTCATCCAGTCCAACCCCACTACTCAAGAGGGGGCTGATTAGAGCCATGTGCCCAGGACTATGGTTAGGCAGCTTTTGAATATCTCCAAGGATGAAGGGAGAATATATATCCTCTGTGGGCAACTTGTTCCAGTGTTCAGTCACCCTCACTTAAGAAAGAGCTTTGTGACATTGAGGAGAAACCTCCTGTGCTTCTGTTTGTGCCCAGTGGCTCTTGTCCTGTCAGTGGGCACCATCCTCTTTGCACCCTTCCTTCAGATATTCATACAAATTGATAAGATCCTCCTCAGCCTTCTCCACACTAAAAAGTCCCCGCTCTCTCAGCCTTTCCTCACGGGAGATGCTCTAGTCCACTCAGCATCTTCATGACCCTTTGGCAGACTTTCCTCACTAAGCCCAGGTCTCTCTTTTCCTGGGGAGACTCAAGCTGGACACAGGACTCCAGATGTGGCCTCACCAGTCTTGAAGTCAAAAGCCTAACAAGAAACACGTGTCTCTTGGCTGAAAGAACACAGCCTTTGGAAGACTTGGATCATTTTAACAGCTCCACAAGTACTGCCCCACAATGTGACAAGCGACAAAGCAAAACTAAGTTTCATCTCCAAAAAAGAACACCAGCAAGCCTGTTTCCTAGACTGTGACGCTACACAGGTGCCATCAGCTCCATTTGCAGATTCCACACTGATTTGCACAGTTCCAGCACAGTTATCTGTGACAATCCGCTTCGAAATAGCAAAAAAAAAAAAGAGATGAAATAGATCTAAATTGTCCTGCAATATTGTAGAAGACACTAATTTGCCTTTTTTTTTTTTTTTTATAAATAAAAACAAGGATAAAATGGAGCTACCAGGCACAGACCACAGCAGTAGGAAAACCACCTAAACACTGAGAGGCCAGGGAGCTGGTAAAAGTTCTTCGCAAAGAGCAACCTAAGGTCATATCAACACAAACGTTAGCCTCAGGGACCGTTCATCACCCCCAATAATCTAATCCAGCCCTTTTGTGAGGTACCAACTACATCACAAGTATTATGAAAAAGCTTTCCTGCCCCATCATATGCTTCCAATAATATACATCTAAATTTTGAAAAATCATTGTAAAGCTATTAACTACAGTAGGAATGTAAATAATGTTTCACAGTTTTACCTGTCAGCTTTGAAACTGAAAATGTTTCCATTACTTTACAAACTGAACTGTAAACTCCTAGAAAGTATGGGTACTTGCTATTCTTCGTGTTCACTACAACAGACATGTGAAAAATACAATGTGAAGGTGCCAGCGTATTCCAAGTTCCTGTTCACTCAGGCCTTTGCTCTTTTTGACAATTTCTCAGAATGGTAGTTGCTGCAATAGTGAATATTAGAGAGAATCAGAGAGAATCATAGAATGGCCTGGGCTGGAAGGGAACTCAGAGATCATTTAATCCAACCTCCCTGTTGTGGGCAGGGACGCCGTCTCTCGATTAGGTCAGGCAACACATGAGAACCGAACAGGAATCGAACCCATGACCTTTGGCGTTTCAGCACCACGCTCAACCCACTGAGCACTTTGCCAGAGGTTGTCGCTTCCCTCGCTCAAACACGTGTTCAGCCACGCACACCTGCACTGTTGTTCCTATATTGCTGATGATGCTGCTGAACTCAGGCGCACGTCGTAACTCAGTCACGCTTCACGAGAACTTACAACTCGTGCATCATGACAGCTCATGCAAAATATGGGACTTTATCCCAGATAGTTTCTCAAGGGTACATAAGAGCTGGCATCATCGGTAACAATAATGACACAAATGTAATCGGGCGTTTTATATCTGACAAGCTAGTGCAATGTAATTCAGAAGAACATGCCTTCATAATCAGCTATTAAATACATACAGCAACTGACTTTATAGACACTACTTTCACACAGAGCTTCTCTAGAAAACAGCCTATTTTTAAAATATTTTAATTTACCACAAACTACGTATCATATTAAACTTGTATAATTACATAATCTGCACGAGGAATCAATTGAAGCATATATAATTTGTATGAGAGTTGGAGAGTAATTATAAGTAATACACTGATACTTTTTCTAACAACTCTGCTAAAAAAAAAAAAAAAAGGAGAACATCTTTTAAGATGGTTTTAGCACCTAGAACTTTTTATATTACTTATTACAATCTTTAATTTTCTGTATGTATGTTGCATTACTTAGAATCTTTAGAGATGCCAGCATGTGTATCTTGCCCATCGAAATACCGTACAATCATGGCATGAATAGGTGGGTCAAGTTAAAAAAAAAAAAAAAAGCAACAGGTAATTAAGATGGACACATAAGGTCCCAGTTTGCAAGAACAGTAGCAACAGCAGGCTTAGGTCAACCAGTAGTGAAACAGGAACGAGTACTCCGGCAAGTGATTAACCAAGTCGAGCTGTATTTGTGCTTCTATCCTTTTCTGTCTCTTTTACAACAATAAACACAGAAGTTTACACTTAGAGAGTGCTGCTTTTGCAAAATTAACTAAGTAGCTAAACTAAATCACTGGGTTTTAAAGCAGAAATACCATCTTCATTTTATCTTGAAAACCTAAGTGTTATATTGACTAAGTAGTTTCTAAATAATGTTGGTTCATTCATAAACAAAAGACATTAAGTTCTCAGGTTTTAACGGCAGCTGACAAAATTCTGAAGAAAAAAAAACGACTCTCAAAATCCTAGTTCTTAAGAAATAATCTCAGAGAAATGGCATATACAAATCACAAGAGTCTTTTTCTTAGTTACAATCTGAGTATTTACTCAGTTCTACAGTAGAACTGAAAGCTTTAACTAAAACTCGTTCAATACTTAGAAGGATTTAAAACTTCACTAATTTTCCTGGGAGCAGAAAGGAAAAAACAGGGGTTTGAGATAAGCTTTCTGCTACAATGAAGTTTGCTGAACAAGGTATCAAGGGTTAGGTCTGGGCTGGCCACTGAGCACTCACAGGTGCTCTCTAATAACCCCTCTCCCTCCCCAAACAGGGAGGAAGGAAAAGGGAATACGGCAGAGAGACTTACGGACTGAAAAAAGAAAACTAGAATAGATTTAATAAAATGATAATAGTACTGATGAGGAAATAGTGAAAATAATGAACTATATGCAAATATATACAAAACCAGTATCCAACCCAACTGTGTCCCAACAGCAACTCCCATTGATGCTGCAGAGCACGCAAGCACCAGGAATCCCCAGGCTCAGCAGAAGAGGGAAGCTGGATTCAGGAATTCAGGATCCAGATCAAAGGCAGAAGAACAGAGTCATCCTCAAGCATCAGTCACTGAAGAAAAGATCTTACCCCCTGTTATCCCTCAGCTTTATACTGAATATGGCATATATGGAATGGATTACTCTTGTTGGCCAACTGTCCTGTCCATTGCTCCCCAGAGGTGCGACCTTTTACTTCCTTGTGATCCCTTTTACTTCCCAGAACCCCCAACATGTTATGCAAGATTTAGCAGTGACCTTGGTCACTATAGGAGCAAGTATAAGCAAAAGTCTTTCTGCATACCAGTAAACATCAGGCTTTACCACTTCTAGCAACAGACACTGTCTGTGAAAACATGCTGCGAACTCCAGAAAGTGCAGCCTTTTAGAAGAGACTGAGCTGAAAGGTAAAATCACTGAAAAGAATTGGTTCTGTTTAGCTCAAAACAGGAAAACAGGGGAAAATGCAAAACATAACCAGTGTTCTCAGCAATAAAGTTATTTAGGTTCTAGTTCCAGTAGCCACATAATTCTGTGGTTTTCAAACACTCGCATTTTAAGATACATTCCTACCATCAAGACTTAGCTTCTTCGGCCTTACAAGGCTGATCTGTCGCTTGACAGAAGGTAGCAAAAGCAGAATAACAGTACCCGAGCGCAGCTTCACCCAAGGAGAGCACAGCTGATTCGAGAACCACTGTAAGGTTACTTCTTACCCTGTAAAATGGATTGACAACTGTTCAACCCTGCTTTTTTTGGGGTCCAACATCTGAAAGGAGATAGAGAACCACACAAAACTATTGTACAAGGAGCCACCATGGGTCAGATTAAGTGGGACAAGGCAAAAGAAAGAACAAGATCCAGTTGAAAAAAGCAGTTAGAATCCTAACTATACTGCTGCCTCGAGAAACCTCTTCATAAAGTATGCTCTGCTGGATCAAAAGTCAACCTCTTTCAGGGATCAATAAGAAGCACAGGAAAAAGTACAAGAACAAGTCAAGCATACGCTTCTTAGCAAGTCTCCCTATATATTTGCCTTTCAGAGGTTGTCCAACTCTAGAGCAAAATCGTTCATTTAATAATCCTCGACAGATCATTCTTCCATGCATTTCTGTAACTGCTTTTTACACCTAGTAAATTTTAAGCATTGATGAAGTCCTTCAGCACAGAGTTCCCGTTCTTAATTATGTATTCTACAAAGACTTCCTTTTATTTGTTTTGATAATCTTGATCAGTTTTGCTGTACGTCTGCTATACCTTTTATTAGCAAGAGGAAACAAAACCACTCAAAGTCTGCAGGATATGGGCACAGCTGGAACTTATACAGTGACACTTTCATTTATTATCATTTCTTCTTTCTGAACAGTTCCCAAAATCCTATTTGCTTTCACCTGTTACAGAGATTGAAAAGATTTTGCCAATATATCAGTGGTTTATTGAATTGTTCACTAATTCTATCCTTTAGTAATGATTATCTACTATACGTCCACCATAAGCATCAACTTCACTAATGGCAGATCCTCAAACCCCAGAAACCTTTTTAAAAACTGTCATCACATTTGTCACCTTTCTTCCTTTCCTCTCCTGCTGGCATAGGTTCAAATAATAGTTTACGCAGCACAGTTCACAGCTCAGCTGTTTCATCCTTCAGTTCCCTTAGAAGCCTGGGGTGAACACCAGCTGGTCTTAGCAATCTGTTACTGTCCACTTTATTGACCTATTCGAAAACTTCTTCTACTGACCACGCGAGCTGTGACTAATCCTCCAATGTAGTGCTCCCCCCAAAGACTGGTTTGGAGGCAACTTCACTACAGGACAAACGGAAATAATTCTATAACTCTAAGCTTCAGAATTCGAAAGTAGAAAAGAGGGGTGTTACTTAAACTTCTATCATGTTTCTTTGGAAGACAGATAAAAAGCAGTAAATTGATACTTTGGTACCGCATTTTTATGAAGCCTTTAGCCATGCTCAAAATTCACTAGCACGAAAATTTTATCACCACAGCTCTAACTCAAAGCATTTAGAATTAGAACAGCATTTGATACATACTGAAGTCACTGAAATTTATATACAGCGTTATACTCTTCAGTAAAACGTGAATGAGAGACATTCCAACATGTGACTTCTGCTGCTTATAGATTTTATGGAGTTTATGTTAAATATCAGTCATGTGATGCAGTATCTGTATTTCCATAACTATGCTTTGTTGTTGTTTATAAGTAAGACTACTAGTTAAAGACATTTTTAGTCTTCTAATGAACAATTTATTACTTGGCTTGATATCAAAACGTTTTTCAACTTTATTAAATAGTGTCTAAGAATTGGAAAATTACTTGTTTCTAGACCATAGTCCAAGTACAAGATAATTTCAGGTCTTCTTACTGTCCAATTTTCCAAACTGTTCGTATTTATCACTATTTACTTACAAGAACATATAAACATATATTTTTTCCCATTTATACCTTAATTCACTACACTGTCAAAACTATTTCATTATAATCCTTACTTTCAAATGAATACATGTGTGTCCAAGGCTTGAGTTTCAAAGACTGAAAGTCTGGACCAAACATAAAGCAATTCAAGGGGTTTTTGCCATCAATTTCTCGTACAACTACCACCTTTGTTCAGGTTAGAATTTTAATTCAAAAGCACACACTTATTGACTGGATGACTACAGTTCCTTTACGCAGACCTGAGGAATTGGATTTACCAAAATAACTTCCAGTGTCTTACAGACTGAAATATAACCTTATGTATCGTAGATTCTTAAAAACAGACACCGATTGCAAGTAGGACATATTTTTCCACCACTCCTATTATCACCCATTTCTGTTAACTCTGCAATAGAAAACAGGCTGCAACAAGGCATTTCATGAAATGAACTTATAGATTAATGAGACAAACTTAGGAAGTAAGTTACTTGCAAATTATTACCTTATCACTATCATTATTACTTTATTGCTGCCTGATCAATAAGATCCTTGAGGTCATTTTCTCCAGTCAAACAGAATTTTGAAAAGAGAGAATTTCCAGCACACTTGCTATGGCCAGAAAACAATTCTCCCTACAAAAATACATAGTCCAAAAGAAAAATTTATAGTATGTATGTAGTATGTCATATGTCATATGTACATATATTTCTGCAAAAGTCCTCTCTATTCTGCTTAACTGTCTTGTTAGAGCAATTAACTTTTTTGCCGTAGCCTCAGTGTCAAGTTTTTCACTGCAAAAATTCAAAATAATATAAAACTTCAAATGCCTGCAGTCTATAATTTTACAAATTTTCATATGTGGACCACATAATATAGAACGTAAAGGAGGGGAGTGGGAAACAAAAAAACCCACAATAACAACAACAAAAGACACAGAACACAAAAGCCACCAACTTTGTAGAACACAGCATATAGAAACTACCAAGTTAGTGCAATTGTCCTATATTTCCTCTTTAAAGCTTCCTCTCCCCCTTAAATTTGCAACTCTTAATAGAAACATTGAAAAACTACACTAGTCTGCAAAATTACCACTGAAAAAAATTAATTATTCACTAAATTGATTTAATTAGCAAGAAAAGTTATAATTTTGCTTCACACATACTGTGAAGTACAAAGAAAAGACAAGTCAGAATAATTTTCAAAATTGAAAAAAAAAGAAAGAAAAAGACTAGCTTCAGATAGAAATAATGAGAACATGCAATGACCATTGGTTCCATTACTTTCAGATGACCTAATTGCCCTCAGGGGTTTAGATAAAGCTCATCTGCTATATTTCTATTATTTCATATACTGCATAAATGTATCATCTCCTTTTTTTGTGTTGGCTTTATGCAGTAAATACAGGACATAAATGAATTCAAGTCTTTGTACTACTGCCAGTCTTTAAAGTCTTATGCTATTCCACCCTATAAAGATGAAAAAAAATTGGAGGATTATAGTTCTAGAGTGAGTTCCAGCAAGGTACTCAAGAAGCTCACTAAGTATTTACAGCTGAAATAGCTTCTTATAAATAAAGAATATGTTTATTGTTGAGATAGCAATCTCTGACAGGCAAAGCTGAAAGACAGCATCTCTTTTGAGATTTAAGAGTTTGCTAGGAAAGAGCATATTTTATTTAATAGAAGTGAAATACTCACTTCAGTGTATATCAACTCAAAGGTCCTTTGGTTAAAATACACCCAAGTTTTACAGTAAGACAGACTGTTTTGCTGTCTAAGCCATGTTAAGCGTATCTCACTTAAAATCTAAATATTTGAACCATCAAGTTGCCTTCCAACTCAAACTGTTCTATGATTCCACAAATTACAGCACACAGGCACACCAGAGCACTGTGGGCAATCAATGGGAATCCATTCCTCCCCTCCTACACTCTGCTTTTCTCTCAGCTGCGTATTCCTACTCCTTCCACCCTTCTTCCTGACACTTCATACCGACCAGCACACTTTCATCCACACAGTGGATGCCAGAAGCTCGTTTTCAGTTGTGTCAGCTCCCTGCCCCAGTTCACTGCACAGCCACGGAAACACTCATGTCAAGGACGGTAGAGAACTGGACTTCCCCATCCAGCAGCACCACATTCACTTGTCACTGAAATTTGGCACAAAACAAATTCACAAAATTAGCTACCACATGAAATTACTTTTTAAAACTTACAGATTTTCAACTGAACGTTTGTTTTTACTTTAGGGTTGTTTCTCTCAGAACTCTACACTGTAACACCTTAATAAGATAAACACTTACCACAATTGATTTCATCTGAGTTATTGTAAGATTTAAAGTTAACAAGTACCATCTATATCCACAGCTAAGTTGAAGACACACTTCTGACAGGAAAATTATTCCATTAAAGTCTCATCTCCTTCCTTTAAACTACAGTTTTAATTTCACTTCATAAATTCAGTGTCGTATAGTCTCATCAGTTCTCAGCTCAAAATTAGTGTTTTAATACATAATACTTACAGATGAACAATACCTCAAGGTACTCACAAAAAAAAGACAATTTAGACTAGCTATAGCATAAAAGTAATTTTATTGCAGAACACGTATTGCACTATACCGCATGCTTTTCTAAGTATTCTCACTGAACACAGATTTTCAAAGGGTACTCTACATGTTCTGATGTTATTTTTAATTCTTTTATTAACCCCTGATCTCAACTTAAAACAATTTAAGATCTTTCCAGCAGGAAACACTGGATCAGGCTTTCAATCTAATTCATCAAGTGATTGCACAAAAGAAAGAAAGGAAAAAAAAACACCACAGGACATAGCAGCAAAAGAGACAGGGGAATGCAAGGGCAGGAATGAATAATTTGATGTAAGAGGGACAAAAAGCTCACTCAGCTACCATTTTCACCTCACAGCAATGGCAGTGCCTCACACACCAAAAAGGTGAGGGCAACACTAAGCTAGCAAAAGACTGATTACTAGTTTGTGAGGAAAAACAGCAGCACATGGGACTCCAAACTGAAAGGGTGAAGGGAAGAGTTCAGCAAACTGGGATTACTGGGAAGGAGCTGGCGTACCCTGAATGAGGCAGCAGCAGACTACAGAGTTACACAGGTAGCGGGATACCAAGAACATAGAACCATAGAATGTTTGGGGTTGAAAGGGACCTTGAAAGATCATCTAGTCCAACCTCCCTGCCAGAGCAGGATCCCCTAGGGCAGCCACACAGGAACGCATCCAGGTGGGTTTTGAAAGTCTCCAGAGAAGGAGACTCCACAACCTCTCTGGGCAGCCTTTGCCAGTGCTCCGTCACCCACACAATAAAGACATTTTTCATCATGTTGAGCTGGAACTTCCTATGTTCTAACCTAAACCCATTATTCCTTGTTCTATTACTGGGCGCCACTGAGAAGAGATTGTCTCCTTCCTCTTGACACCGACCTCTCAGATATTTGCATGTTAATAAGGTCCCCTCTCAGCCATCTCCTTTCAAGGCTAAGAGATCATAAATAGCACTTCCTCACACCAGTCCCTGAAGTACCTCAAAGCACCTGAAGTACACCTGGATGGGTCACTTCTAGCAACCCAAGCCACCAGCCACCAGCACATACCCAAGCAGTGCAGAATCTCTAGATCTCCAAGAAGACGGCGTTACGTAGGATGGCAATCAGAAAGTAGTAGTGGACTTGTAGGTCAAATGCTTGCATTTGAACCTTCAGAGAAAGACTGCTTATTTGTCAGAAGCTGGAAAACCTGGGAGGCAAGCCAAAAAAAACAGCCGAATCGCTGGAGATTTCTCATCCTGCAATCTGTAGCCACACCTCTTCCTCACACACCACTGCTGCACCTGCTGCTCCTAAACATTTACCTCATGTGGTGCATGGGGACAGGGCAGAGAAGAGGAAGGAAAGCCAGTCTGCCCCTTTCTGGTACATTTATGCAACAGTAATTCTAACTATAGTGTCATCTAATAAATGTAAAATAGGAACTCTCATGGTCCAAAGACCAGGTCACTGCTCTATGAAAGCACAACATAAAAATTTTTAATATTTTTTCTAAAACTACCTTCAAAACACTGAACTCTTTCTTAAAGATGCATTCAAAAGATAAGTGTGCCTGAACGTCTTTGATCTACTTGATTGGAACCAATCTGCTGTTTAAATTTATTTGTGACTCTGGTATACCTATTTGTCTTGGTTTAAACAGTTCTTTCCCCTTCCTAATGCTCTTCTACAAGAATAAGAAAACATCTTAGCACCACAACATGATCTTTTTCTTAATTAAAGATTTCAAATCCATTTAATCTCTTCACCTGATGATACCAGCAGCTTCTACGCATCTGCGATTTAATCTATCTTGAGTCTGGGACAGTAGAACTGAAAGTCACATTACAAAGCGTGACTTGTAAACATATTAATGACAATGCTTCCCTACTGGAAACAATTCTGTGAAATTCAGGATTTGTTCTGCTCTTCTTCCCTTACCTTTTTTTTTCTGTAATTTTCTTTCTTTATTGTAAACAACTGTTACATAGGTATACATACATATACAGAAACCCACATAAAAATTACAAATTCTAGCTCTAACCTAAAGTTTGGGTTCACACGGTTAAATTTCGGGCATAAGCACCTCTTAGTTTAGGCTCTGATACTCTGACCACAAGGAAAGGTAAGTTATTATAGAATAGAATCATAGAATGTGTTGGGCTGGAAGGGATCTTTAAAGGTCATCTAGTCCAATCCCCCTGCAATGAGCAGGGACATCTTTAACCAGATCAGGTTGCTCAGAGCCCCATCAAGCCTGACCTTGCATGCCTCCAGGGATGGGGCCTCCACCACCTCTCTGGGCAACCTGTGCCAGTGCTTCACCGCCCTCAAAGTAAAGAACTTTTTTCTAACATCTAATCTAAATCCACCCTCCTCTAGTTTAAAACTATTGTCCATCATCCTGTCGCTATGTTCCCTTGTAAACAGTCCCTTCAGGTACTGGTAGGCCACTAGAAGGTCTCCCTGGAGCCTTCTCTTCTCCAAGTTCTGTACGATGCTATTATACAGTGTCAACTGCATTTGAATGGACTGGAGAAGTGTTAGCTTATTTCAGGCAGTTTCTCTAGCAGATGATTTATTACCAAATTTTTTGCTTTCTTGCGACAGCGGTACACTTGTACTCACATTCTGTGCTCTCAAACACCCCCAGTACTCTGCCACGTGGTAAGTAATCACTCGGCTACTGTAAGTCTCCATAACAACGTATTAGCAGATGGATGTGAGCAAGGCTGCACAAAGGTAGTAAGAAATATTGTAATGATTGCTACAAAATTTTAACATAAAGCTTACTATCCACCTATCTCTTAACATACCCAACACATCATTACGACTGCTTAATTAATAGTTATTTCCAGAACTGATCCTTCAGAAACTTTACTAATAACCTTATAGGTCAATGCTATATTCTACACCCCACCTTCAACTTAGCTGTTTTACAAGGCTGCAGCTAATCCCACTTGTCATTAATACTGGCACAGTGGCGACACTACTGCAGTCCAGAGATTAAATCTATCACGTTTACTTTGCTTAGAAGAATTATCATCTTTTCAAAAGAAATGAAGTTTTATCAACTGTCTGGCATAATTTACTTTTCATACGCTGAACCTGACAAATATACTTCCTTTTTTTAAAGAAAAAAAAAAAAACTACATCTGTATCTTTGATTATAATTTTATAGAAGAACTGTTCAGCATCTCTGCTTATCCTTGATGTTGAACCAATGAATCTACAACACAAAGTCCACTACGGTTTTTGAAATTAACTTATAGAAAAGGTACTAAGTCTTTTTTTTTTTCTCCAGCAAGAATAAACACAAAAACTCTTTCATATTCCCTTGCTGTAACCACTAAATGACACACAATTCCCTTGCAATCATCACTAAAAATTCTATACATTGTTCTTAATAAAAGCAATTAAATGCATTTATACATCATAAAGGAAAAAAAAAGTGCTCCATAGCATAAGTTAAATTTGAGGTCATTATGTGCACAAGCAATCCGAGGATTAGGCTGAAACAAGAGACGGCTTCAGCCAACATTTCTCATTGCTAAATCAAGAGCTGTCAATCAGCACATTTGTTTGTGTGGTCTCATTAGAGTACATTGCCTCAATCTCAACAGTCATAGTAAAGAATGCGGCGAGCATAACTGTATCTACTTAACCTTCATCAACCAGCATTCATGCACCCTCATTAATTTTTTTTCATCTCACTTTCAAGCATGACATAGCTCATACCAGAACAATAACTTGCTGATAATTGTTCAAGACAACAGCTGGACAGGAACAGTGCAGAGGTGAACTTTTTCATAGATTATGGGGTGCCTCAGTGAATTACAATTAGTTTAGAAAGTCATCTGTCCTGTTTGAAAAGAAGACATTTCATCAGCAACCAAAGGAATCCTAACATATTTTAATCTCTAATGACCCAATTTCATTGTATTTTCTAAGGCGGGAATTTCTCCAGATCACACAACAAATGTTTAAACGTGTAAGCTCATAGTTCAGTAGAATATGCAATATTCATGAAAATGCCATGTGATATAAACTGAAGCTTATCTTGCTGTTCATTATTACCTAATTTAAATGTTAATAAAATAACAAGAATAATTTATACAACTCCCAAATTACAAACCATCTTCACAAAACTCTCTGATGGTAACTTTGCTGCACTCCTTTGAAAGAAAATCAGGGTCGTATTTAGAAATACCACAAAAGGATTCAGATCAAGTGTACAATACTAAAGCAAACCACAAAGGAGAGTAACTGTATATATGGTTGTATAGTTGCACTCTATAACAAGCTAAAGGAAGACAGAGCTCTTGTTTTCTTAATATTGTTCTTTCTCTTGAATAAGAAACAAGCTACCCCCAAACCTTCTGGTCTCCCCCAAAACTCTAAATACCATGTGTTGTAATTGAAAAAAAGGAAGTGTTACTTGGAAATCCAACATATAACTGTCTTCCTGTGACAAAGTAGTAGATCAGATTACAGTTATTAAAAAGCACTGATAGCAAAAAAAAAAAACTAACAAGATAACTTCTAAAAAATATGTTAAAAAATCTTTCAGATGTCTATTTCTGTTAACAAACGGTTATGTGCTGATAATGTTCCCTGCCTCTTCTACAAGAAACACTTCAATGCTGTATTATCTCTCGCTTTTCCTGCCCCAAAACTCAACCTTTTCAAAGTCAGATGATAACCTTCTCTACATTTATCTCTAGTTTCAGAGGAAGTTGTTGAAATGGAAGTGGAAAAAAAAATCTCCATATTTAGAGAAACATTATTTTTTAAAAGTTCTTCATAGTTTGAAGGCTGCCTTCATGATAAAAATGGTTTTTTCTTATTAATGCAGAAATTACTAGATTTTTTTTCTTTACTACAATACAAAAATAAAGAAGTCTGGTGATGAAAGAAGAGATATAAAAGGAAAGCAAGTCTGGCTTCAAACGCAGAGAAAAAACTGCAGTTGAAGGTTCACTAGAAATCCACACCGTGCTCAAATTCTTCACTTTGAAATAAGTTAACATATGGGGCAACAGCGACAGCTAGTAATGTAAATTCATACAGAAACTATGAACATGTTAAAAAAAGTAATTGCAAATATTTAAAATAAGATTTCCCACATAGTGAGTTACCCTGTTCCTTTCTACACACCCTTCCCCAAAGCTGAATATGTTGCCAGACAAATGTGGTGCATGATCTTGACTTTCACCCTCGCAAGTTTAGGAAAGGTTACATACATACACATAGATAATACGTCTCAAACAATTCAATGACTGACAAGAAATATCCCTCTCTCTTGAACAGCTGTTTATATGGACAGTGACATGATCTACTCGTGCATCACCATTTACCTGGAATAGCCTCCTGGAGTTTAACAGAATAAACACTGCTCTTTTTAAAGTAGTATGATGCTTAGAGATATCAGCAACAGAGTAGCCGATAAAAGCATCCATGTGCTTGAAGCAACCAACAACCACATTAATATCATAAAAATCTCTCCATGTGGCATCCGAATCTCACCCATTACCCCTGATACAAATGCCTGGTACATCTGCAAATGAAGCTTTCTGAGGCCTCTACAATCCAGAATTTGATCACACGCAGAAGAGATGGGTTGCAATCATGCTGGTTTGGCTTGGTTTAATCTGACCAATGTAAAGCAAAAACGAAGAGGCATTTAGAAATCTCCACTGTAATTGCTGGTGGTGTTTCTCTTGTGGTTTTTGTTTGTTTCTTTGCGCTTTCTTTTTTTTTTTTCCTAAATTTGCGCTTTGTAAACATTTCACTGTCTACTTGAGCAGTGTTTATCTACACTTCTCACATTTCCAATATTTACTCTGGAACAATCAAGTTCAAAAGCTTCTTGTACTTTCCACACTTACTCTGGAAAACAGGATTGTGAGCAGGTCAATGCTAACAGTGTTTTGTAGAAAAGAGAAGGTAGATGCAACCCCACCTAATATTAAAACTGTTTTCTCTGCGAGGGCTCCATTGGATTTTAAGTGCATCCAAATATGGAAAGACACATACCCACAATAATTTTACCTGGACAGAATTTGAGAAAGGAAAAAAAATCTGAGCATTCTGAATGGATGAACCCTTATTTAAGTAAGAAAGAAAAACTTCTGCACATGTAAAAGTGTCATAGCAGCCTCTATATGATGGCTCAATGTTACAATAGAAGAAAAATGGTGGAAATACCATGTATTAATTTGTAGAATTTTCTGGTTTCTGCCTTCAGAAATCAAGAATTCTAAACACTATGCAATCCTTACTGAAG
Source organism: Trogon surrucura (assembly GCA_020746105.1). Lineage (NCBI taxonomy): Eukaryota > Metazoa > Chordata > Aves > Trogoniformes > Trogonidae > Trogon > Trogon surrucura. The sequence goes on from CM036617.1 coordinate 39,624,364, forward strand.
GTGTTGTCAGTTCTTCTCCCGTCCTCCCCTCATTCTTTTCTGCTAGCACAGGAGTACAACACACTGAATAGCTCCAGGAAAGAAAGTGGTCTGAACTCTGCATCCCAATACACTCATCTGTCTCCCTTAGGAATGAAGGAGACCATCAGGCTCCAAAGAAAAGTTCTCTTTTTCATTTCCTTTATTGTAACATGCTTTAGAGAACTTGGCTTTTTTACACTAAATTCAGGTTAAGAAGAGATACTGCATAATGGCAAGATATTAACCATTGGAGGGGGGGGGCTTTAGAAAAACAGGTTTGGTTGGCATCCAAAATCAGGATGAGAACTCCAAACCCTATCATTTCTGTCCACTCAAAAAATTTAGCCTTTGTTTCTCCAACCAATTAGGGAGCTGCTGCCTTTTCAAACCTATTCAAAGAGTTGGATCCAGAATGCCTTTCTTTTTGCCAAGGTAACTTAGAAAAGAAACAACGCTGTGTTTGCACAGGAAGGAAGGAGGTTTTTCTATACTATACTACACTAGGAAACAGTTCACACTAATGTAGTAACCAGTACTGCACTGAACTGAATGCTGAAGAAATGGTAAAACTCTACTTCCAAAGCTTGCCAGTTATTTTATCTGTATTTCCTTACGTAAAGCCACTATTTCAAGTATTTGAAATAGCACTGTGATTTCCAAAATTAACTATACTCAGCACCATCTCAAACCAAACACTGAGAAAGGATGTTTTGCTATACTATCCACTCACAAAAAGAGAACATTGACACTAGAAATCCATGAGCTTATTCTAACTATATAATGTTGATTTTTTTGTTGTTGTTGATCATCACTACTAACATAATCTATTGATTAGTAAGTGGCTGGGACATACACTTTACATCTAGAATTTGCCTTACCATCAACCCACTTTTTCAGTTTGAATGAGATCTAGAATACACTGAGACTTCACGTGACAATTCTACATCCTCAAGTTATCTCACCAAAAATGATCCACAAAGTTGCTTTCTTCAATCTACTTTCTGAAAACAGGTGGAAGCACATAAACTTCAAATAATTAATAATAGCATAGCTGCTCAATAGTTAAAATACTCTTTGTGATGGTTTGATTTTTAGCTTATTAAAGTTGACTTTAAATCAGCATATAGATCTAGCAGCGCTATATGTGTCACTCAGACAATTTATGCTTTTGTCAATGAATATTCAAACCTATTAGTCTACATGTAAACAATAAAACACTAATACAGAAGTGTAATTATTTCTAACTATGGCTTGTATTCTCTATCTGAATGTTGGCAGAAAAAGAAAATCTATTTATATGTTAGAGAAATCTACTAAATATTACATTATAACTCTATTCTAAGAATTACCACAATAAAAGCCTTTTCTTAGAAGAACTGCTAGTTTGACATTGCTACATTAGAAAGTATAAAGGTAGCATTTCTGTAATTCTCTAGGGGTATATTAAAATGACGAGTTAACTATATTAGAAAATACTTTTCTAAAAAAATGCTACTGTTGCAGACTTGGAAAAAGAAGATCCATACCTAAAGCTACATAGCCCTTACTTTGAACACATACTAAACATTAGATTGTTAACTAAATATTTGAAGCGGCTCTGAAATCTGAAAGAAGGAGAGGAAAAAAGATTCTTAGCTTCATAGCCTCTAAAACCACAGCATACATATCTACATATAAAAAAAATCAGAGGTGGCAAAGTTTACAGAGAAGCACAACGTGGTTATTCAATATGACATTAATATCTGTTTCTAATTAAGAATGCAATATGTGTAAAGTTTGGAATCTTTTAAATACACAAAGGTCAAAGTAATACAAGATATAACGCAGGCTGAAAAAAGATCCAAGGATCTGGTTGCTATGGTGAAGACAGAAGGAAGCAGAAAGTCAAAACGGCATGCATAAATAGTTTAAAGAAAAGTATTTGGATACAGAACAGAAGTACGTGATGCAAGAACGGAACACAAGACTTTAAACTGATTTCACATAATGTACGAGAATTTAAAAAATAATGTATACAAGGACAGAAATGCACACTGAAAACTTACTGAGAAATCTCAAGTAGTGCAGAGCTGGAGACATTTAACTGACCATTACTATTTCTACTAAAAAACGATAACGTAAACTATAATTACTGATCAGCATTAGGCTCTTGTTATGAAAGCAATCTTGTTGACTATTAAAGGAGTACTTACATAATATTGACAAAATCATATTACGTTGATATGACAGAACAGTCATCAGTAATTAGTGTTTCATTTAATTTGAACCCTTTAAGATCTAAGGTGACAGAAGTGGTTTACTGTTTTATCTTAGGATTTAACTTAAAAGTACCTCAGCCATTAAATGATTTAAACAAATGCTAAACCACAGAAAATTCATGATCTTAGACTCAAGTAACTGAACTATCATATTTACTTATTAGTTTCAGAACAAGTAACAATAGTAATAGCAACAGTAATAATTTGATCTACCTATTCTTAAAAGTATATCTAATTTCCTCATTTTAAGAGATTGAGGTTTAAATTAAGCTAGAATTAAGAAAACAGATGAACAACAGAAGTTACAGGTATAATAGTTGAAATTCAGTAACCGTGTAAGTACTCGGAAGCACAGAAGTGGTTTCATAAAGCATAAACTTTGCTTCATCAAATTTCTCCCTCTCCTCCCCAGTATAAACAGAAAATTAGAGAAAAGCAAACATGGCTAAGGCAAATTTAAAAGCAAAAAGAGCTTAATATTCTCTAATAAGAGAACGCTCATCTTTCACGTATCTACCTCCCTAAAAGCAAGCTGTTTTCCACATTAAACCACAAAGACTTTGGAAGTAGATACCACACGAACTGGAGAAAGCAGACAGTTTGCAATGTGAACACACTAAGCCCATAGCTATTTTAACATGAGCAGTTCATAGCTTTAACCCAGTTATTTACATAGCAGCATTTAAGTATACTTAATATTTAGCTATTTAAAACGATTTACTAGCTAAAAAGCAGTAATTAGCACTTTAATAGCTGTTCAGGCAGTTATTGGGGGAGGGTCACTGGAAGTATTAGTTTGCTATTAATTAAAGTACATTACAGCATTTGGCAAAGATGGAAAGACAGATATTCACTCCAGAAGAGCCTCTAGTTCAAAACAGAGGAGAACAAGTCCATGATATACCATGCAAAAAGAATTCCAGATCTGATGTTTCCCACTCTAAAAACAGATCACAAGGTTTAGGCCTAGCATAATCACCAGTACTATCCTCCTAGTTTTGTAAGTCTGTTTGGATTTAAGTCATCAGTATTGCATGGCCAAAACTGTCTCAAAGACTTGGAAAATATGTCAAATCTTGGTAGAAAACAAGAAGGTAATTCAGTCACTCAAACCCGCTTTCCCACTTTGGCTACCTCACCCTTCCTGATACGTTGCATAATATTGCCAAAAACTTTTAAATAACCAAATGTGGGTTTTTTAAGAAAAAAAAAAGGAAAATTAGAAGTCATTTCATGCAATTTAGGCTGTCCTAAGGCTTGTAAATTTCAAAAATTCATCTTAAGAACTTCTGCCTTAAATGTTGCTAGAATATCTGATACATAATTTCAGTTTACTTCCAAAGTAAATCTTCAAATAATGGTAGAAAATTAAGTAGTGAAAGACATGAAATAGCCCAGAGGGGAAGGCAGTTTGTCTCGTTGAGGGGGGTGGGGCAATAGGTTTTGTTTTGTTTTTGTCCTGGGGGATTGGGGGTGTTAAACAGCTCAGAAAAGGTGGGGTTTACTATGAGACTTCTACGCACCAAGAGCTCTGGCTGACCTCGTACACTCAAGCTGGAAACAACTGGATTTACCAACATATTCTAGTTCAGGAAGTTTCTACTTAACACGCTACGTTTACATCAAATTTTAAGACCACTTTAGACACATTTAAAGGTTGCCTAGCCCATTAACAGTGGTTGAAATAGAACATTAGGAATACTTAATGAGATTTTAGAAGTTTCAATGCGTTGTGTGTCAAACAAAAGATTACACTATTATGGGATATAATGCCTATGCATGTGAGTTATACTACTAAGAATCTGTGCGCTCATCATATTAAACACTAAACTCTCAGAGTCTCGAGCCATAATGAGACTGCAAGTAGAGGTAAATGGAGCATACCTTCATTTAGATTATATGCTTTAATATACCCTATAATAAGCCAACTATTCAAAGCTGCTCATAAGAGCGCCCATTTTAACTATTGATTTTGGACAGGTCTTACACAGGGAAAAAAAAACTAATAAAAAGTACTGGAAAAATATACAAAATGAAACAGTGAGCACTTATTTAATTTTATGACCTCACAGAATGTCTATTAAACTTCTGCTTCTCTTGAAGAAAGCCTTGAAAGAGAACTAACAAAGAAAGAAAGAAAAAAAAACAAACAAGTACCATCTAGTAACTCGCCACAAGTTCATTTATTAGAAAAACATCAAACTACGGCATGTAAAATTTCTGTATTCCTAATATACTCATGAAGGTGTCTACAGTATGAGAAAACTGCATTGCAAACCTCTAGTCAGATCATTTGAGTATCAGTTTGTTTTCTTTAGGATACAGGGACTCTCACGTACAATGCGTAAACAAGAACTACAGCTGCTTATTATTAAAGGCTGATTAAACACCAGCAAACAGTATTTTTCAATAGCAATCTCTAAAGGAAACAAGACATTAGAACCCAATTGATTGGTTTATATTAATATATTTAGCAATGTGTATCTGAGTGTAACAGGGTGAGCAGATTTTAGGCTGATACAGTTAACAACAGAAAATGCCAACATCTCTCAAAGGAAAAGGAAGATGCAGTGCTCTCAGTGCTGCTTCCGATAGCAGTGCACCTTGCCAACTTTTTGAAAGATGCAAGCACCTTAGATCTTTTTTTTGTCCAATGAAATCAGTGTGAAGAAAATCGGTTATATAATGAAAGCAGTAAAACTCGCTTGATTACGGCAAGTCTGACGTGCTGTAGTACCAGAACTAAGGTACTGAAACAAAAAGCACACGTTTCACCCTCAAAGGAAGCTTAGCCTAGCATTGCTGTCACACATCCACAGGCTGATCTTGTGTAAATAGTCCTTGCTTTCTCCTGTTTCTTTTCAGAAATCTACATTGAAATATTTTATAGTCTAAATGAAATACTATCTTCAAGTGATTTTTCTAACCATTCCTTATCTTCACTTTGTATTTTACAGGAATACAAAACCATCCGGTAAAAATATTTCCAAGAAACTTCACTGCTTTCCACGTTGGCAATTGTACTGTACTTTCCCTTTGCATCAGCTTCTCCATATTTTAAAACATATTTTTCATGACTGCTCGTAACATCACTAATAGGAGCAACAGCTGGAGCCAAGAGCAAGTTTTCTGGGAAAGCTGAATGTAAATATAAATAACTGAATTCACTAAAAAGCCATAGATGGTTTAATGAAACACTGTCTGCCTACAGCCTTTCAAAGTAACAAATAAATTTATTTTATTCAAAAACCGTTAGAGCACCATAAACACCACAAAAAAAGGCACACACTATTTACTTGCACTCCGTGCCATGAGATATATGCAAAAATAAAACGTAATGAAGGCTGCAGTTTCCAACTCTGAAATTTGAAATAAATCCTGAAACCACTAATACAGATCATTTGCTGTACTATGACACACTCTTGTGGCACATTAAGGAATGAAGTGATCAGCCAATCGTAAATGGAGGAAGAGATTCAAACCCAGAAAAGCATCCATTACACAGAAGCTTTAAGAGACAGCATTTCAGAATATCATATTAAAAAGCACGTGGGAGAGAACTGTAGCACTCATTCTCACTAAAATGCTGTTGTATCTCACATACTATTTGACAGAGACTAAATGAAGGTGATGATGGAATTGCAAGTGAGTTCACGTTCCCATTGGCTGGAGAACACAGAATTCTACACCACACTGTAACATCCAGTGTAACTTCACCGCTAATTATTTTCTCTTACGTTAAAAAAGGATCCATATTTCTGCATTAAAAACTGATAACAGGAATTTTAACACACCTATCAAAGCTTGCATATCAGACAAATTCTGTGAATATAGTTTTAGGCTAAATATTTGAAGACTTTCTAATTAGCACGCATTTAAAACTCTGCCCAGAGAACTTCTTCTTCCTTCAGCAGTTCAAGAAAACAAAATCTGCATCATTACAGCTTCTTGAACTCCTGCTCTTCAAAGTCTGTACTATATTTTTTAAGTCTCAAGATGATCTAGATTCTCTTGCAGAAATTCCAAACAACCAGTCCAGCATGCACATGCAGTTATTCTACCTGTCTTTTACCAAGAAAAACAATTAATCAGAAAATAATAATAGTATTTCTTCAATATCTGCTGACACATTTCTGTATTAGCCTTAATTTTTTTAAATGCTAGAGAAAGATAAGGGAAAAATGAAATCTGCTTTGCATCCATTTCAGTCTCAAATGCTGTAGAATAGGATTTGATCCTTGCATTTATATACACATATTCCCTTGCATTTATATACACATATCATTTGATTACCCAGTCACCAGGCCTTGCTCACTTCTGAGGAATTAGTCTAATCTCATGCGCATTGAAAATATTTATTAGTTCTACTTGTAAACAGTAACAAAGCATTCACTCTAATTGACCTGAATATACAACTATCGGAAGTATCTTTATCAGTAAATATGGTTCTTGCAGAAGAATTATACTTTGATTAAATCTATATGACTTTTTCCTGCCCCTGAAGACTGAATACAAATTATTTCTCTGAGTAAACAGAAAAATCCAAATGGTGATCAAAGAATAAGCCTCATCTTCAGAGACTGGAGTCTCATAAGCACTAAGAGCTATATAGAGAGTCTAGAAAGAACACTTATAGCAGTAAAAATGAGCAACTTTTTGCTATTATTTTTAAGGAAGGAAAGCATAATGTAATTTCCATTTCGCCCTAAAGGTTGGCACAAGTTGTAGTACAACGAATCACAGTATTTTGTTGACAAAGTAGAGACACTATACTCTTTGACTCAAGGAAAAAAAAAAAAACAACCTTGTCCTTCATTTCTCTTACTGTCTTCATACCGCATTTTTGCCACTGTTATTTCAGGAAGGTTTTTATTTAGTCTAAAATATGCTTCAGACTTGGAGTTTCGGTTCATACTGCCAGGTTCTCTCAGCAACAATAATCTGAGGATCAGAACTGTCTGATTCCCGTGCATACAGGCATGCTGTTCTCAAGAAATCTACTTTTGTTCAAGTGGTCTGGATTCTTTATTATAAAGCACACATCCGCACAGCACAGCTTAACTCACCATTTATCCCCACTTGCTTACTACATCTTCCATTTTTTTCCTGAATAACGAAGACTCATGAGTGCATTCTGGGAGCCAACTGGTGGCAGCAAACAAATTCTATGTTCCCCTTTTCCAAGTCTGACAAATCCAACCCTTCATTTATCATTACTGTTTCTTTCTAAAGACCACTTAAAGAGTAATTCAGTTCATACTGCTAGATCACTACTGTCAAAAAGCTTTTTCTCTTGTCTTTTTTCAGTTAGGATGATCTAACCTGGTTTGCTTTCAGCTGTACCTATAGAATCATAGAATCATAGAATGTTAGGGATTGGAAGGGACCTCGAAAGATCATCAAGTCCAATCCCCCTGCCAGAGCAGGAATGCCTAGACTATGCCACACAGGAATGTGTCCAGGCAGGTCTTGAATGTCTCCAGAGAAGGAGACTCCACAGCCTGTTCCAGGGCTCCGTCACCCTCACTGAGAAGAAGTTTCTTCTCGAGTTTAAGCGGAACCTCTCATGTTCCAGTTTCAGCCCATTACCCCTTGTCCTATCAGTGGTTGTCACCGAGAAGAGCCTGGCTCCATCCTCGTGACACTCACCCTTGATATATTTGTAAACATTAATGAGGTCACCCCTCAATCTCCTCCTCTCCAAACTAAAGAGCCCCAGTTCCTTCAGTCTTTTCTCATAAGGGAGATGCTCCACTCCCTTAATCATCCTAGTTGCCCTGTGCTGGACTCTCTCCAGCACTTCCCTGTCTTTCTTGAACTGAGGGGCCCAGAACTGGACACAGTATTCCAGATGGGGTCTCACCAGGGCAGAGTAGAGGGGAAGGAGAACCTCTCTCGACCTACTAACCACCCCCCTTCTAATACACCCCAGGATGCCATTGGCCTTCCTGGCCACAAGGGCACAGTGCTGGCTCATGGTCATCCTGCTGTCCACCAAGACTCCCAGGTCCCTTTCCCCTACACTACTCTCTAATAAGTCATTCCCCAACTTATACTGGAACCCGAGGTTGTTCCTACCCAGATGCAAGACCCTACATTTACCCTTGTTGTATTTCATTAAATTTTTCCCCGCCCAACACTCCAGCCTGTCCAGGTCTCGCTGGATGGCAGCACAGCCTTCTGGTGTGTCAGCCACTCCTCCCAGCTTGGTGTCATCAGCAAACTTGCTGATAGTACTCTCTAGTCCCTCATCCAAGTCATCGATGAATATATTGAATAATACTGGTCCCAGTACCGACCCTTGAGGCACTCCACTGGATACAGGTCTCCAACCAGACTCCGCCCCATTGACCACAACTCTTTGGCTTCTTCCCCTTAGCCAGTTCACAGTCCACCTCACTACCCGAGAGTCTAGACCACACTTCCTCAGTTTAGCAGCAAGGATGCTGTGGGAGACTGTGTCAAAAGCTTTACTGAAGTCAAGGTAGACCACATCCACCGCTCTGCCATCATCTATCCACCTTGTTATATCCTCATAAAAGGCTATGAGGTTAGTCAAGCACGACTTCCCTTTGGTGAAGCCATGTTGACTGTCTCTAATGACCCTCTTATCCCTGATATGCCTTGAGATGGCACCAAGGATAAGTCGTTCCATCACTTTCCCAGGGATGGAGGTGAGGCTGACCGGTCTATAGTTACCCGGGTCCTCCTTCTTGCCCTTTTTGAAGACTGGAGTGACATTTGCTTCCCTCCAGTCCTCAGGCACCTCTCCCGTCTCCCAACACTTGGCAAAGATGATGGAGAGTGGTCTAGCAATGACATCAGCCAGCTCCCTCAGCACCCATGGATGCATCCCGTCTGGACCCATGGATTTATGGATGTCCAGATTGCTTACTTGGTCCCTAACCCAGTCTTCATCGACTAAAGCAAACTCCTCCACTGCCCTGACTTCCTCTGGGGCCTCAGGGGAACGGGACTCCTCAGGACAGCCTCCGGCAGAGTAGACAGAGACAAAGAAGGCATTCAGTAACTCTGCCTTCTCTGTATCTTCTGTCACCAAGGCACCCACCTCATTCATCAGTGGGCCTACATTGCTTCTGGTGTTAGTTTTATCTGCCACGTATTTGAAAAAACTCTTCCTGTTGTCCTTGACCCCTCTCGCCAGGTTCAATTCTAGGGAGGCCTTTGCTTTCCTAGTTGCCTCCCTACACCCTCGGACAACAGCCTTATATTCTTCCCAAGTGGCCAGCCCCGCCTTCCAAGATCTGTAAATTCTCCTCTTGCCCTTGAGCTTACCCAGCAGATCCCTGTTTAGCCACGCAGGTCTCCTGGCTCCCTTCCTTGATTTCCTACGTGTCGGGATGCTCTGATCTTGAGCACGGTAGAAGCAGTCCCTGAACGCTAACCAACTATCTTGGGCCCCTTAACCTTCAAACAGCCTATCCAGGCGCGTTTCTTTTCAGGGCAGCATTATAGATCTGTTGAAATCCACATGCCAGAATTTCTCCTACAATGTGCAAGTGAGCCTTGAATCCCAGTTTCCCTTCACATGTTCCAGTTATATCTACCCTCCACTTTGTCATCTTTGATAGCAGCTTTCATCCAAACAACCTTGCTGAATATTCAGTTGCATTTTCTGTCTTCCCACTGTTTCGAATAGATGACCTGATGCTTTGAGATCTTGCTCTGAAAAGCCAGCAATAAGAAACAACATTCTGCTGCACGTGTATCAAGCAGCCAAATTTTAAGTTCCAGAAGGCATTACGCTGCACGACCAAGGAACTGCAGAGATAAAGCAGTCGCCCTCGATAGGCTCTGTCTAGTTTGTTACCTTTGCCAGCTATACATATGCATTTACAATTTCAGAAAGAGGCATTTCTATATCAAAGGACAAGTCAGACTGCAGAGCAGAAAACATTTAGTCTTTAAAACTGTTAGGCAGAGTAATAGAGTAGATAAGGTTTCTCAGTTTCATTACCTGGGTGCTGTTAGAGGTGAGTAAGGTTGTAGAACTATCTTACGAGTAAAAGAAAAGTAGAGCCCCATTAAATTGTAAAAATAGGAAGAGCAGGGAAGCAAAGCCATAAAACAGAAACAAAGTTGTTAAAAGCCGCAGAATATGTTGTCCAGTATCTTTATTCTCTTAATTTAAATGAAACTGAAAACAACAAACAGATCTAGAAAAATGTATCTGAAAACACAACTTCTGTTTCACTGTAAACATCTAACTATTGTGCCACATAATCGCAATAATAATAATAAACATCATCATCATGATGCAAACACACCCTGTCCTGTCAGGAAAGTTTTCAGAATGCTGAAATAGATTATATCCTATGTAAAAGGATATTTTGGTAAAACTCCAGTTTAATGCCCCCAGAGAAGTCTTACCATTTCAAATTAATGCCATTCTCAGCATTCTTATTCAGCCTTCAGAAGGTAATTGTTACTAATGTGGGGGGGACATTTAACGGACATATACAAAAAGTCATCCTTTATGGTGATATTTGTTTCATCAAATGCATTGAAAGAGACCCAGTAAGGCTGTTGGGAAACTATCCAGGCAATATATTTACAGACTAGAAGAATCTATCTAAAATCAAAATAATACAGACAAGAAGAATGAAAAAGACGTGTAAGAAATTTATCATGCAGAGATCACAGAAAGGAGAAAGCAACCTGCAGCGGAAGACCGTTTCTCGAATGTTTATATGAAGTAATCAACTTGGCGTTTTCTTAATAGAAGACCCCATTTTAATTAAGAAGTTATGTAGTAGATAAGATCATATCATATTTACACAGGGCTAGCAGGTCAAAAAGAATATGCAATCAGTGCGTAAAGGAAAGAAGATACTATGACCACTTTTTTGCATGAGTAAATTAAAATACTGTTTTGGCAGAATCAGACCGAATGCAAACAGAACCGAAGGCTCAGCCAAATATACTGTTATGTTCTGCACAGCACACCAGTGTCTACCCTAGTGCTATCTAACAGCTGCCTAATTGGCAGTCACTGCTCCATTAACACATAAACTTGTTTAAAATAACAACCAAAAAAAAGCTTCAAAGAAAAAAAAAAAAAGAACTGTCCCTGCAATTAATTTTTTCTGGATAAAGCCATTCACTGAGAAACTAAATGGTAGATTTCGGAAAGGACAAAAAGTAGTGCTTATGGAAATTTAAATGCTAATAATTTTCATCAACGGTGACTTTGAAGGTTTGCCAAGCAAGGACTGTTAAACGTTTCTTGTGTTTAAATTATTTTTCTCAGCACACAATGAAAAAAAGGCTACAATAAAAGCACTGCTGTAATGAAGATTTTATTGCACTTAGAGATAGCGTTACCTTTAGTCAGATGTAAATGATTGTAGTGTTAGATTAGAATTTCATCAAAAGCACTTAGTGCATAAACAGGTAACAAAACTAAGAAGGAGGTAAACCCCATGAGAATAGATTTGTAGGTGTACAGAGTTTTATCCCTCGTGTGATAGAAACACTAGCAAATTAATTCTTGATAGAGTCTTGCTGGTATAGGAACAAACGTGTAACATGTATGTTAAAGTGAGTATTTCCCATTAAATAAACAAAATTACTAGAAAGCAGGGGCACTGTGATGACCACCTTGTACTTGTATTTCAAGTTCCAAACCTGTTAACCTGTTTTTCCATTCCACTGGTATCTATGAGATTCTGTGCTTACGATACACAGCAGACTTCTTTTCCTGTCTGGCTACACGAAAATAATACCAAACTCCTCTAAGATTTTATTTATTCACATTGTAAAAACATTCTCGACTAGAAATCAATAAAGGAACACTCTTGTTGCTTCTAAAACAGCAAGCCCTCAAAGGCTTTTCCTACCACAGTGTTATAAAAGAAGAATGGAGTGCTTTTGTTAGCCTGAATATACCACAGTATTTTCATCAGACATGAGCTGACTGCAGACGAATATTGTATTTTGGAGAGAAATCAACTATGAAAAAAAAAAATAATCACTTGTTTGAAAGAAATACGTAAAGGTGAACTACAGGAACTACTTCAAGGCACTTCACTGAGGAGAAAGGAAAGCACTCAAGTCTGTTTTGAAGTTGACAGGAAATAGTCTGTGTTCGTAAGGTAAGAATCAATCACTTAATAACAGCGCGTACTGCAACTCTGCCATAAAGAAAAACATTAAGCCACAGTGAGTTAAAAGAAATTACGAATACAATAAAATTAATACTATGCTTAGGTGGTTACTTCCAAGTGCTGTAATAAGCTCTTCAGCACTACCCTTTCACTGGCAAAGCATTTCCTAACTGTAAATACATGTCAAAGTACCCTTTCTAGCAGCAAAAGTTATTCTAAAACTATTTATAGCATCTTCTGACAGACTGCCTCTTTTCTACAGTCCTACCAGAATAATCACAGAACTGTCAGAGGTGGAAGGGATCTCTAGAGATCATCTACCCCAATCCCCTGGTTAGAGCAGGATCACCCAGAGCAGGATCACAAACATGTCCAGGCGGGTTTTGAATGTCTCCAAAGAAGGAGACTCCACAACCTCCCTGGGCAGCCTGTTCCAGTGCTCTGTCACCCTCACAGTGAAGAACTTTTTACCTGATGTTTAACTGGACTTTTCTGTGTCCCAGCTTGTGCCTCTTACCTCTTGTCCTGTCATTGGGCAATGCTGAAAAGAGTCTGGATCCATCCTCCCTGTAACTGCCCTTTAGATATTTATAGACATTGATAAGGTCTCCTCTGTCTTCTGTTCTCCAGACTAAACAGTCCTGATCGGATGTTACTGATTACTCTGACATACTCAGATTAGGGTACTGATGACACAGTCATTCAATAATTAATAATTAACTCAAGGGAGAATTCATCTTAAGCTATTGTTAAAGAAAGAGATTAAAGGGAAAAAGATGACACAAATTATAGCTTCAAAAAAAGAATCATCTACAAATCAAGTGCTATTGTTAGACAATACCAACTACTGGTATACCTATGACCGCCTTGGGTTTTCGATCTCTGGTTTGCAATATATTCCTGGAGCTATCTGGATAAGAAAGTCAGGTTTTATGAGTTATTCACACCCCACTTTACTTCTTCAATGGGGCACAATCTGATTGGAGGCCTGTATCTAGTGGAGTCCCTCAAGGGTCAGTGCTCGGGCCTGTGCTTTTCAATATATTCATCAATGACCTGGATGAGGGATTAGAGAGCATTGTCAGTAAGTTTGATGACGACACAAAACTGGGAGGAGTGGTTGACACACCAGAAGGCTGTGCTGCCATTCAGAGAGACCTGGACAGGCTGGAGGGCTGGGCGGGGAGAAATCTTATGAAATTCAATAAGGGCAAGCATAGAATTTTGCATCTGGGAAAGAATAACCTCATGCGCCAGTATAGGTTGGGGACTGATGTGTTGGAAAGCAGCATAAGAGAAAGGAACCTGGGGGTTCTAATGGACAGCAGGATGACCATGAGCCAGCATCGTGCCCTCGTGGCCAAGAAGGTCAATGGCATCCTGGGGTGTATTAGAAGGGGAGTAGCAAGTAGGTCAAGAGAGGTCCTCCTGCCCCTCTACTCTGCCCTGGTGAGACCCCATCTGGAATATTGTGTCCAGTTCTGGGCCCCTCAGTTCAAGAAAGACAGGGAACTGCTTGAGAGAGTCCAGTGCAGAGCCACAAAGATGATGAAGGGAATGAAACATCTCCCTTATGAGGAAAGGCTGAAGGAGCTGGGTCTCTTGAGTTTGGAGAAGAGGAGGCTGAGGGGTGACCTCATTCATGTTTATAAATATGTCAAGGGGGAGTGTCAGGAGGACGGAGCCAGGCTCTTTTCAGCGGCGTCCACTGACAGGACAAGGGGCAATAGGTTCAAGCTGGAACATAGGAGGTTCCACAAAAATATTAGAAAATACTTTTTCACTGTGAGGGTGACAGAGCACTGGAACAGACTGCCCAGGGAGGTTGTGGAGTCTCCTGCTCTGAAGACATTCAAAACTCGCCTGGATGCGTTCCTGTGTGACCTACTGTAGGTGATCCTGCTCTGGCAGGGGGGCTGGAGTTTTGAGGTCCCTTCCAACCCCTGACATTCTGTGATTCTGTCTTAAAGATTTGTAATAATAAGATTTTACAAGCAGCATAGTTTGGACCAACCTCTGTGTAAATCCTCCTTCCACTTCTATGTAAAACCTCCTCCAGAGGAAGTAAGTATGAGGACACTGGGCTCCAACTAATCCTTGAGGTGGACTGACCACAAATTCTACTGATTATGCTGGATAGGCTGTGGCATGTCAAACACAGCACTAAACTCATTTATATTGCTGATTTGACCTTCTTGCTAGCATTTACTCTCTTTTCTGGTTTAAAACGTTTGAGACTTGATTGGCACCACAACAGTTTAGTCCTTGATGGCTTCTCTTATAGAGTATACAAGGGAGGAAAAAAAAAATAAAAAATAAAAAATTAGAAAGAACTATATTGACCTTTTCAAGACAAGTGCTAGCAGAGATAGCACTCCCACAAAAGTGCTTTGTTTCTGAATAATCAAGTCTGGTAGGAGCTCTTGTGTGATGGGATCACACACTGCCATCTCCTGTAAGATTAGGATAAAAATCTGCCCCAGTTGAATAAAAATAAATAAATTTAAAAAAGACAGAGAGAGATCATGCAATCCTTCTCTTTCTTCTCTCTTGAGTTTACTAGATCAGTTCCCTTAAATATCCCTTATTTTTCCTCTCCTACTCTGACCTCCTTAGTTTTGTGCATGACTCAAGCCCATTTCCAGAATAGTTCATTTTCACATTGGTTACAGGAACACTGGAAACAGTCATTTGTTGCATCCAAAGCTTTTATCTTCTCGGAATATCCTCATAAGAAATCAATTCAACTCATATGCAGTTAGTTAAATCTCCCCCTCTTTTGCCACACAATTTGTAGCTTCTCTAATCTCACTTAACATGTTCTCATCACATACATAATCTGATCCAAGAGTTATTACTACTGTATAATATTATTAGAAGTAATTTCCATTCAGTATCTTTTTCACTGTGGGCTTCTATTCCTCCCCATAAGATTTCATGCTGCTACACTTCACATTGTCTTTTATGCAAAGCACAACTCCCCTGCCCGTACATCTAATCATTCCAGCAAAGTTGACACCATATTAACATCATATCTGTGATTAGCCTCCTTCCGGCAGGCTTCCAATATATCTGTTTTAAAGCACTTGTCATTTAATAACAACCAGTTTTGTTTGTTCATCTTATCTTTTAGGCTTAAGATAATATAATAGCACATACAAGGTTTGCTTCAGCTCAGTATTTCACATAGCAGTTAACTTCAAGTCATATATTCAGTTTAATGTTTTCAGAGAATTACAGCAAGAGATTCCTTCAATACCATTGTTGCCAACATGGCTTTTCACAGATTTTCTTCATTGATGGGCAACCATGAGTATAATCCTGATAAATCTTAAACATTTGATATTTCTTATTATTTCTTTCTCTTTAAAGTCTCTAACTACCCTTCATACCAATCCTTTTTACCTTTAGAAAGAAAGGTTATCAGAAAACTCAAGATCATTCATGCAAACAATTCACATTCATCACCTTCTTTTCAGAACTTTTCAATTTATTTTATTCTTCTTTCCTCCCAAACCAGGGAGAGCACCATGGAGCAACCTTACACACTGATGTCTTTAGGGTAGTGATTTCACTCCTTACTTTTACTCTTTTAGCAGCTGACACAAAGCTAAAGATTTGAGAGTTCCAGAATCTTTTATTTGTTTCTTTCTTGAAGAATCTCCCTCTTGTGTTTTCTTGCAAATATTTTAAATGTATGCACAATTTTCAGTCACAATTAAATCTTTTCTCAGGTATCCACAGTGAAAATACTCCATTTTCTATTTCCAGACCTCTATTTCCAGATTTCAAACCAATATTCTCCTCCCACATAGAATCATAGAATGTGTTGGGATGGAAGGGAACTTTAAAGGTCATCTAGTCCAACCCCCCTGCAGTGAGCAGGGGCATCTTTAACTAGATCAGGTTGCTCAGAGCCCCATCAAGCCTGACCTTGAAAGCCTCCACCACCTCCCTTGGCAACTTGTGCCAGTGTTTCGCCAACCTCATAGGAAAGAGCTTCTTTCGAATATCTCATCTAAATCTACCCTGCTCTAGTTTAAAACCATTGTCCCTCATCCTGTCGCTACATGCCCTTGTGAACAGTCCCTCCCCAGCTTTCCTGTAGGCCCCCTTCAGGTACTGGAAAGACTCTGTTAGGTGTTGCCGGAATCTTTTCTTCTTCAGGCTGAAGAACACCAACTCTCTCAGCCTGTCCTCATAGCAGAGGTGCTCCAGCCCTTTGATCATTTTTGTGGCCCTCCTCTGGACCCACTCCAGTACGTCCACGTCCTTCTTGTGTTGAGAGGTCCAGAGCTGGACACAGTACTCTAAGTGAGGTCTCATCAGAGAAGCACCTTGTGTAGCAATAGATCTATATGGTTTTATGACTAAGGAGTTTGTTTTCTATTATGCCCTTGTTTATTTCTTTCATATATGATCTTAGATTTAAGATTACGAATTTGAGATAAGAATAAATTATGAGTCAATAGAGAAATTATACTTTCTTATCACTAAGTTGCTACACAAACACCATGAGCATCTGATGCTTCAGTAATTCTCACTGTTTCAGCTCAAACTTTATTTTTTTTTATAAAACATATTGCTTTCATCAAATGGTTCAACTTCTGGAAAGTGACAAAAATAGCTTTGTAACAAGTACTAGAATGAAGAGAAAATACCCTATGCCACTTATATCCCTTCCACAGACTCAGCAGTATCACCACTATTATTATTATTAAACAAGCAGCATACCAAAACACTTGATCCAGTATGTTACCAAGACTGTTGTCAGCAGGCCCAAGAAGTGATTATTTCCCTCTACTCCCCTACACCCTCATGGAGAAGTTACCCACTTTGAGAAAAATATAAATATATTAGAATGAGCACAGCAGAAAATCGTCAAGCTAATTAGAGGAATGAAACATAAGATGCAGACAAAAAAGCCAAGAGAGCTGTCAATCTTAAAGAAGAAAAGGAAACTCTTACTGCTGTCTCAAACTACCTAACAGCAGGCTGCAACTAAGAGGGAACCAAATTCTTCCTGGAGGTGCACAATGAACAAGAGGCAACAGACACAAATTGCAATAAGAGATATTGTTCCATGAAGATGTTACAAAAGCAATTTCACCACCGTGGTGACAAAAGTCAACAGGTTCTCCACCCATACATCTTCATCTTGATGGACAGCTCAAACTCAGCTGGGCAAAACACCAACCAACACAAAAGAGACTGGTCTAGGGCAAGAGGAAATGACCTCAAGTTGTGTCAAGGGAAGTTCAGATTGCATATTAAGAAGAGTTTCTTTACTGAAAGGGTGATCAGGCATTGGAATGCCCAGGGCAGTGGTGAAGTCCCTGTCCCTGGAGGTATTCAAGAGTTGTGTAAACACAGTGCTTAGGGATAGGGTTTAACTGAGGACTTCGCATTGTTAGGTTAATGGTTGGACTTAAAGTTCTTTTCCACTCTAGGTAATCCTGTGATTCTGTGATTGGACCAGATGACCTTTAGAAGTTCCTTCCAAATTAACTATTTCCATGATTCAAGGACATGTCTCTGACATGGCTCCGGACATCCTGAATAAGAGCGATTTTTTTTCCATCCTCGCATAGTCTTTGCTCCATGTTACTACTCGCTATTTTTCCTACACTCTGAAGCTAGACCTTCTTTTACTTTTTTATTCTTGCAGTAATGTTTCTTTTATACTTCCATAACATCTTCAGTAAGTTTAATTGCTTCAATACCCATTCAGAATCAACATCATTTGTAACTTCTATATAAACATCTGCTAAAGCTTCAAATCTACTCTACACTGTTCTGTATTCCTTTTCCAGTAGAAATTCCTCAATGGATTATTTACATAGACATAAGACTTCCTCTTCTGGATCAACACCGCAATACTTTTGACACATCAGCTGGCAAAATGCACGAACAGAACATTTGAGTACTTGAATCTGATTTTACTTAATCAGAATAAAATTCACTTAGCATCATCGAACATTCTGGTCCCTGCTTCCACAACTGGATACCTCTTCTTACACAATTACTTCAATGAAAAGAGTGCATAAGCAGACCCTTCAACAGAGTGGAAACCAGCTCATTCTCTGCACGTTGTCATTTGGCTACAGAATCATTTTCAGCTCCTCATCTTTCCGGTTTTAGAGACAAAGCTTTAGAAATATAGTCAAGGACTGTTCTCAGATTGACTCTAATGAATAGCTTGCTGATTCTACTTTAGAAAGCATGGTGTTACATCCCTTCAAGACTGAGAAGCAAAGAAAACTGGATGTCTCCAATTTCGCTGGCAAGTTTTAAACAGTAAGTTACGTATAAGCTACAAAAAAGCATCCCCTCTCTCCGTGGTCATGAGAGTAAAAGCAGATACTTTGCTGTCTTGCTGTTAATAAACAACACTGAGCTGCCTGGTGCTGTTTGTCTCTGTGTTTAATCATTCATGCAAATTTCTGCAAAACTCACTTAAAATAATAGTAAATTTAGTTCCAAGTTGCCCTTTAGACACCTACTTGTTCTAAATAAAATCTATGGTGTCTCCACTTCCTTTGTAAAAATAAGATGACGGCACACTTATCACTCATGTGCGATGAGTGAGATTTCAAAATTCTTTTTCAAAAAAAGATTAGCAGTAAGCTTCACCTGTGAAAAAAATAAAAATTTAAATCTGCCCCTGCAGGCCATAGCCTTTTAATCACACCGCTGTTTCTTTTGGTACAAGAGTACACTTCACTGATTTTTCAACAGTAGAACCGGTAACTCTCTTTTATTAGGTTTTGTCAAAACAATGTATTCAGTCTACTCTGTTAAACTTTGAAGGGATGTTAATCTTGCTAGCTTTAATGTTCTCACTGTCTGAGGAGACTCACTATTCTCTTTTGAGCCATTAACATGTTTGGCCTGAACACCATCTTGTCTCCCAAATTTTACTGTTTAATTACACATAGGAACCAGTATTTCCTCCAGTGGCTTTTAAACCTTCCAACCTATTAATTCATAGAACATTCTTGGGAATTCTCCTAATATTATAAAGGCATCACAATTACCTTTTAGGCTTATTGTAATAGATTCAAGCAAAATCATCCGTGGTCTGTGAGGTTTTCTTGCCTTTTTATCTTTGTACAGCATTCTTAATAATATTAAGTACCAGGAGTAATAAACTGTAATACTCAACTCAGTAGAAATATTGCTAGAACATAAAAAGTCTGCTCTGACAAAAGCAGAATAAAGCCCTTGATTATTATAAAAAAATTAATTTGATAATACACACCAAAGCATACCCCAAAATATGGAGAAACTTGAGAATGCCATACACTACATTAAATAAAATTAACAAATTGAAATTTATAAAGCAATCTAAAAACATAATAATGCCATTTCAGTTTGAAAAGAAATTAGTCATTGTAGCCCTTTGTCTGCCCCAAAGTCTCTGATACCATTCAAGGAGAGAGGGGAAATAAACAAAAATGTCAAGAAATAACAGTGGAAATACAGGCAGAATAACCTAAACTGCTTAGTGAGGTGACTTCTAGAAAGGGAGAAAAAGTTTAAAGCTAGGAATGCTTTTAAATATTTTGCTCTTTTACGATACATTAAAAGCTGAAGAAGCTAAGCAAAATATGAAAGGACATCTACATCGCTACAAGTTTATCAAAAAGTAAAAGTTTGCATTAGAAGAGTCTCCTCTTTGATGGAACCAAAACACATCAATTATCATGTGCATTCTGAGGGTAAACACATCATCTTATAGACTCAAGATAAGATCACCATATTTTATTAAGGTGTTCTGACTAAATTTTGTAAATATTTTTTCAAACATGACCGAATAGAAGCCTGTATTATCCGGAAGCATTTCTTGGGGGTTTTGGTAAGGTTTTGCTTGAAGGCGTCACAATTTTTCTCACCCTTTAAGTAAAATAGCTGAATATTACTGCTTTAAGCAGTCTAGGATTTTCAAATTTTTTCTTCACACATTCCACTTAAAAAACAGTATGTTAATGATATATTCAAAATTTTTCATATAGATTTGAGCCTCAAGAGTTTCAAATATAACTCTAAAAGCTGAAGAGTAGTCAATTACTTACCCCTTTTTTGACAACAAAACGTAAGTTCTAGTTTGCAAAGCATGTCAGCATTCTCATACTTGTCCTCTTCTGCTTTAACCCAAAAACAGGATTCTGTCATTTCCTGTGGCCTGATCTACAAGCAAGACACAAAACAAAATTTTATTAATTAAATTATTTTGATACTATGCAGAGGCTGTGCTCTGCAGAGCCTAAAGCAAATTGAATACTTAAGAGCTCCATAAAACATGAACTTTTGGTATGTAATTCATTCTCAGAATTGTTAATATATTTCTGATTGAAGATAATGCTCACAGAAAGTGCTTTTGCACAAACTGATTTGAGTTTAAAGCAATACACACAACATACTCTTATGCAGTCTAATAATAGCAAATTATCTTCAGTCTATATTTATAACTTGAGTAAACTTTAAATACTCCTTGAATACAGCTGGTTTAACTAGGTATTATCTGGTAGCTTTGATTGCTTCATAAAATTCTGAAATATCTTTTTACTGACTTATTTTGGTCTAAATAATTACAGTTTCCAAAACTCAGTAAATTGACCCGGACTCTATATTTCTTAACTATTAAATTTACATAAGTATATTTATACTGAGGACAAATGGAGAGACATGCAACGCTTCTTCCAATAGTCCAAGTTAGATCCATCAAGACACTTGTTTGGAAGTGTTATAGCTATCAGTACAACGCAGTGACCAATCCAATGTAAAGAGTCTGCCAAGAGACATGGCATAGTAGGATCCAGGAAGTACAGTGGTGTCAAGGTTGTATTGTTCTACACCAGAACTGACTTTTCCACGTATGTCAGAAAGTCAACAGATACTTGTCCAGATGACTCAAGAGTCAATGAAATTCAAGTTTCAGAAAATGATGAAAACTGAAAGACACAGTATTCATATCTTAAATAATTTTAACTAATATATCATAGAATCCTACAATGGTCTAAGCTGGAAAGGACTTTAGAGATCATCTAATCCAACCTCCCTGTCACAGGCCTCTCAACTACATCAGGCTACTCAAGGCTCTGTCCAACTCGGCCTTGAACACCTCCAGGGAGGGGGCAGCCACAACATCTCTGGGCAATTTATTCCAAAGTCTTGCCACCCTCAGACTGAAGAATCTCTTCCTAAGATCTAATCTAAATCTATTCTCCTTCAACTTAAACCCATTTCCACTTGTCCTGTCAGTGGACACTCTTGTAAAAAGTCCCTCCCCAGCCTTCCTGTAGGTTCCCTTCAGGTATTGGATGGCAGCTATTAGGTCTCCCCAGAGTTGTCTCTTCTCCAGGCTGAACAATCCCAGCGCCCTCAGCCTGTCCTTGTAGTAGAGGTGCTCCAGCCCCTGGATCATATTTGGGGCCCTCCTCTGAACACACTCCAAAAGATCTATGTCCCTCTTATGGTGGGGACACCAGAACTGGATGCAGTATTCGAGGTGGGGGTCTCACAAGAGCAGAGTCAAGTAGTATATCAATTGTTCTATATAGTCTTACTCCCGACAATATATTTATCCTGAGCTCTATCTAAGATTTTACATCAAGTATTTGCCATGAGTAAGTCCTACCTTGGACCAGTTGAGTCTTTTCATTGTAACCTCAGGTCTGAATTCTTTTTTAGGCTTCATTCCAAATGGCAAAGTATATGAAGGTGGAGACCACTGTGCTCCAGGCAGGCCTGGCAGAGGCGGTGGTGGAGGAGCACCACCAAAAGCCAGAGGAATTCCCAAGCCATTCAAAAGCGGTGGAGGAGGAGGGGGAGGTGGTGGTGGTGGAATTGCTCCATTAGAAGGCAGCGGTGGAGGAGGAGGAGGAGGAGGAGGCGGAAGTTGATGGGATCCCGCAGCTTCCAGTGGAACAACAGATGCACCTCCACGTGTTGATGGCACGGAGCCATACTGATAAAAAAAATATTCAGTTTCATATTTTTATCAACAAAATTCCTAACAATCATAGTTTATAGATTAAATCCAGCAAGCCAGTTGAAAGTCATTTTTCTTGTATAGGACAATCAAACATGAACTATGAGGCGAACGTGCTTTTGATTACGTAATTTGGAGCCTCAAGATTTGAAGCAGACATTCAAGATCAGGAGGTGCATGCCAAAAATGACGAATTGAAACGCATTATCCTGCTTGTCATACTTCACTCATCATTATCTAAAAAGGGACTGATAGGCATCATGACAAAAGTTTATGTAGACTGCTATGGTTTAGCTCAAATCAAAAAAAAAAAAAAAAATCCTAATCTCTAGTGTTCTTTCTTATACAGATTCCAGAGAAACATTCTAAGTACATAATAGCAGAATCTGAAGATAATAGTCATTCTGTAACATATTCCAATACAGGAGCATTCTCATTCTACAGAACTGAAAGCACAAAGTAATGACAAAAAAAAACATCCTTCAAAAAAAAACAGAGCTGCCGTACACACAGCCTTCTTACTGTATACAGTAGTGACATCTATACTGTATCAAGATAGTCTTATTAGTACTTCAGGAAGACAAAAATAACATATATTTATTTCTACTATTTGGAGATCTACCACAGGCCTTCAAACATCAGTAAATATGCAGCAACCTGAATTAGAATGACATTTTTTAACAGACGAGACTAATTTTCCTCACTAAGAAAATTAAACAAGCTCAAAAGTAAAAAAATTCTTCTGTGATGAAAACATATATTTTATCACATTCCTATCTGCATGTCTTCACAACGCTTTCTTTCTTTGTTCTTTTTACTCCAGGACATAAGACACAAAAAAATTCACTTAGTCAGAGTCTCCTCACTCAGATTTTAGAGCTCAAGTAGTTACAAGTTAACCTAAGTATTACTCTCAAAAATCTGCACTATACCTCTCCATCACATTTTAAAATATCTATTTATGCTTGAAAATTGAAAAATTATCGGGAGATGTTCTTATCCAGCCACAGGTTATTTCCTTCCCTGCTGGATATCCACAGCAAGGCTTCAGCAAAGCAAACTGCGTAATGAATAATTTCCTGTGGAAGCATGAAGATCAGAGTGATGAATGCTAATCTAAAAGCATAAGACTTATTACTCTATGTGGTTAATTACTTTGGAAATATATGACACTGAAAACAAAACCCAAATGAAACGTAAGAATCAGGTTTAATTAACAGAGCTCAGGCACAAAAAGAATCATCTGGGAACTTAAACAGCTAATTAATGTCACACTACAATTCTTTGTATGAAAAAAAAAGAAATAAAAGAACTTAACAGTAAATAATGATCGATAATAAGAATTCTTTGGAAAAAAAAACCTCAACTGTACTATCAGAATGTGCAGATGCAAAATGAAGTCCCTTTTCAAAAACAATATTTCATACATTCATTTAAACTGTCTTATACCTGTGATTTAAAAGCTTGTAATTCTGCTTCAAGTTCATTAATTCTTTCTTCTTTTTTTTGAAGTAGGGCCTGGGTCTCTTGATGAACTACAAAATCTTTTTCAAACTAAGGAAAAAAGGAGGGGGGGAGATGGGGAAAGAAAATTGGTGATAATAGTCAGTTCTACATAGTTTCTTTAGATTTGAACTCTTCCTGTTGTGTTTGTTAAAACTCACATTAACAATATACTAAGGATGGGTACAAATTGATGTGTTATTCTAACTTCCATGCATTCACTGAATAGAAGTGCCATTCATATTATCATTACAAGTGGTTACTATCCGAAATGGCATAAAGTACTTAATGGATTCAACTGAAATTAAAGTAGCTTAAAAAAAATATTTACAGTAATACAGTACTGCAGATACAAATGAGCCAATTCTTATTCTCACACTATCTTCTTGAAGAAACTGATAACTGTTCACATAAGGTACTCATTTTCATTTTGGGAGATTTGTACACATAACTTGAAAATAAATAGTAGGAAGATTCTCAGTTGTGGCTAACTACTTAACACCACTTTTCTCTGCGTCCTAGTTCACAAGAAACTTCTAAACTCCCACTTAAACATAGAAGTAATAGCTATTTGAAGATTGAAAGTATGCCACATTGAGTTACACTATTCATGAAGTGATTAAGTAATCTTCTGTGTCCATCTTTTGATCACATAACTTCAAAATTACTTACTTTTCTGGAAAGTTCAGAAGCCCTCTCTTCACACTCTTCTAGTCTTGCTTTATCTACACAGATATCTTGAAAAAATAAACAGACACAATTGCACACAAACAGGAAACAGAAGATTCTTAATCGCATATACAACTTTAACTTGATTTTTGAAACATATAAAGAAGTATGCTACTGTAGTAATTTCCAAACACTGTACTTACCTATTAAGTGGCTGATATTTATATCTAATCTTTTACGATACGTGAAATCTGGGTCTGTTCCACTTCGATGTAACACTATCTGGGACACACATTCTTCAATTAATTTGAAATACTGTGGACTAAAGACAGAGATTCGTTCTTTTACAGTGTATTTATCAACATATATTTAAAATCTTGTCTATGAACACAGTAAGGGCAAAAAAAGATCTGGGCTTATTTCCACAGAGGGTAGGTGCAAACCCCCAAAGTCTCAAAGGACAAATACATCTGACAGTTTATTACACAAGAAGAGTTTACACAAAGCTCGAAAAAACAGCAGATCTGAAGATAAATGATTCTTAAAATATAAACTCTCCACCTCTCTCACTGTGGAAATAAAAGATGAAAGGACTCCCTCCTGCTTCCTCCCTATAAAGAGAAGACTATTCCTTGCTTGATCCCTTCTGGTTCTGTGACTTCTGTAACTACAGATGCCCTGCTTCAGTAAGAAGAACGAAAACCACCTTGATCTAACATGCTGGGGGGTATGACAGCTGGGTCACTTGCTCAGAACGTACAAGCTGTGAATTCAAACCCTTTCAGGTGGAAGAGGTCTAGCACAGGTGTACTCATGTCAGGCAAGCATTCTTAAGCTTTAAAGTAATATCTGTGCTAGACCTTGCCTGAAATACAAAGTTATGCAGAACACAATGCAGAAGACAAATGGCTTTCCTTCCCTCTTTAGCTCGTATTCAATTCATCCAGTGTTTCCTCAAAAACAACGCAAGCAGTTTTTAGAAAAGAAAGTATTTGGTACTTTCAAACATCTAAGATTTAAACTATATCGCTGCAGTTCATCTGATGAATTTTTGAATAGACACTAACATGTTCATGCTGACCTATAACGTATATTGAGAACACTCAATTTCCAACCAAAAGTTATTCTAAATTAATCATCTATTCAGATTTCCATGTAAACTGCACTTTTGTGCATACTTGGATTTGTCCTTTGACTCAAAGACACCACAAAATTACAATGGCTTATAACCCATTAAGAGATCTGTCCTGACCGCTTACACTTGCGGTCAGTAAGGTTTAGATCCAAACAAAAATAGTTTATACAAAATTGTATGCTAAGCAGAAGAGGCAAAAACATATAGACTTCATTCTTATTCAAAGCTGATACATTTGAACACAAGTTCACAGAGGCAGACTTAGGAGTCCACACAAAAAAATACTAAACTGTACTTATCACTAAATTTATGGAAGAAATATTCTGTTAATGACTAAATGACAACCAAATCCATAATTAACATTTAACATAGCATTAAACATACCGTATAAAATAATCATTTCTTATCAGCAAAAGATGTTGGAGAATAGAAAGAAAATATCCTTCGGCACTAGTGTCCTTAACTGTATTCCACACCATGTTGTAAACATCATTTACTTCAGTAAAAATGTTAAGGTGAATAATAGCAAGGAAAAAATACTGTTGACTGATAACTCCTTTTAAACAGAAATTATACCAGAAAAATATCCATTATACATTTTATTTTATTCATCTTTCTCTTGCCGATATATACAAGGATATTCTAATTCAGATCTAATATCTTCTAAACGATGAGAGAATTCAATCATGTCTTCCTCCTTATGCTCATTGAACACTTTCAGCTGAATATCTAGTGCTTCATTCTTTATACATGTCAGTTGCTGCAAAGAAGAAACAGTAGAAAGACTTACAAAAATAGCATTTCCATATGTAAATAAACCTTATCATTTTAACAACTTTCCTAAGTCTACATTATTTTAAAGTTGAAAATCACAGGAACACATGAGTTTAGTTAAATACTCAAAAGGTAAACATGGTTTCAGCCTGGCTTAACAAGTTTCTGCACAACAGTCTGTCACGTGTTCCAAATCCAAGTCCTAAAGCACTGAGGAATCAGCATAAAGTTCACAGAGCACACTTTACCTTTTCATTCTGATTTTAATACTGGTTCTCATATGTAACAGTTCATGCCCAAACTTAATAAAATGCCTTTGAGAATAATTTATTAAAGCTTGTTCTCCCATTCCCCCCTCTCAAGCTCAAACAGTCCAATAATTTAAATAGTAATGCAAAGAGAGACTACAAGGCGCTTACTGGCAATATCTCTTTCAATCCACTGCGCATAAATTCATTTCTGATGTGAAGCCTAAAATCCAAGTCATCAGGAGATGTGACAAGAGCATTGATGAGCTGCATGCAAGCTACCTGTAACAGAAGAAATACTAGGCTATTACTTCTTAGATTTCAATATACATCAAAGTCAAAAAGACATAATTAACTACTAATTAGACATTACATCATATCTAATTATCAAATCTACTGTAATCTTATAATTAAGATACTTAAATTTCCTATCAGCACCATGTGCTATAAATACCGAACACTAGTTCACAAATTTCCATAAAAATGAAATCTTTTCTCATTCCAATGAATTTGGTCCTTTTATACAAATAGCAAGTTCCTCTAGTAAATCAACTCTAGCAGATAGTAAATACCTTGACAAGGGTAATTCTCAAAATAAAAAACAAGGTAAATACACATTTATTTATACATATATAAAAAAAGTTAGTGACATACTAGAAAGGGTAAAGGCTAAAGTGTATGTGAACAGTAGAAAATATTTTAGAAAAACAAAATGCTGATCAAAACTACACTGAGTCTGATGAACAGAATAGGCTTTATTTTCTTGGTTTTAAATTTTCCCTTTTTAAACATATTTAGTTTCATAGAACACTTCACAGGAACCAGTACTCAGCTCAAAAGTATCAGGTCAGTTAATGAGTAGTCTCTTCCGAAGAATCAAGATGCTCATCTTGAAAACCCATAGCCAGGAGCAGCAGGAATTCCCCGTCCAGTTTCACAAGCCTTTACAACCACAGCAACTTATTATTAATCATAAACAAGGACAACAACAGCCACTATTTTCCTTTCTTTACCCTCTTCATTGTTTGCCCACCTTGCTTCAATGCACAGGATTCACGTATTTCCTGCATTTTAAGGGGGTTTTAAAAGCACAAGTCAATCAGGATTGTTTACATAGTACGCTAGGCCGGAAGACAAGTAAGGCAATGGGGTTCAAATACTTTCTCTGTTGTAAAGCCTTTTATCGTCCAGAAAATGATGTCATAGTATACTGTGGAGATACAAAAGGTGATACCAGGAACATAGTGAATCAATCATCTTCAAGGTACACATAACTCCAAGTACTGAATTTACATATGGTCACCAGAAGAACTGCATGGCCAAGCTACTTTGATATAGGCTGTAAGAAATAACAGCACTCACTAGGTTTCCAAGAGGAACAAGCTAAGATTAAATGATAATACAGACCACAACCATGATCCTACTTTTATCATACTGCAAGGAATATAAATGTTAAAGTAGTTTTATATAATATTTTACTTGAACAGCATAAACGGCAGCGTAATTTAGGCCTACTTAACAGCATTGTTAGCATACGTGGAAGAACTTTAGAATGACAGAGTCATAGAATTTTTTAGGTTGGAAAAGACCTTTAAGATCACCTGTACTTAACCAGTAGCTTAACACTGACAAATCCACCACTAAACTATGTCCCTAAGCACCACATCTACACATATCTCCAAGCATGGTGATTCCACCACTTTTCTGGGCATCCTGCTCCAGGGCTTGACAACTCTTTCCCTGAAGAAATTTTTCCTAATATCCAATCTAAACCTCCCCTGGTGCAAGTTGAGGCCATTTCCTCTCGTCCTATCACTTGTTACATGGGAGAAGAAACCGGCTCCCACCTCACTACAACCTCCTGTCAGGTAATTGGAGAGCATGAGGTCTTCTCTCAGCCTCCTCCAGACTAAAAAGCTTCAATTCCCTCAGCTGTTCCTCATAAAACTGGTTCTCCAGTCTCTTCACCAGCTTTGCCACCCTTCTTTGGACACACTCCAGCCCCTCAATGCCTTTCCTGTAGTGAGGAGAACAAAACTAAACACAGGATTCGAGGTGCAGCCTCACCAGTGCTGAGTACAGGGGAACAATCACTGCCCTGGTCCTGCTGGCCACACTATTTCTGATACGGGCCAGGATGCCATTTGCCTTCCCGGCCACCTGGGCACACTGCTGGCTCATGTTCAGCCAGCTGTCCACCATCACGCCCAGGTCCTTTTCCTGAAGCCTATTTCTGTGCATGTACTGTTTCTAAGAATTATTCTAACGCTTATTAGTGGCAAAGCATCACCCTACACTAGGTAGGAATGCGGTGATAACCTCCCAAAAAAGAAGAACTACTACAAATGCCAAACGATAACTAAAAAAGAATATCCTTACTTACCTACATCCAAAACCCCATGCAAGCAATAACAAAAATTTTAAAACCACCTAAGGTGCCCACTCCACTTTTGAAAAGTAGACTGAATGAAACCTCCTAGTAAATGTCTTAACAGCACCCAACAGAGAAGAAATTAGGACTCTCCTGTTGCACAACCAACTATTTCTGGACACTGAAAACGCTCCTCATACCCAATATTTGTCTGTTATGTCCTTTGCAGTCTGACATGTGGCCTTGTACCCTGTTGTTTTTGCTAGTAACAGGCTTTGTATTAAGCCAACATCATATGCTTCCAGACTTGTCAGGCTTTAATGAAGACTTCGTTTGCCTGCCTGGAGCTCTGCTTTGGCTTATTTAGCTACAACGCGATTTGTCTAGTAAAAGGATGACCAGCAGCCCACAAGTTTTAGCTTTTGCTTATCCTTGTATAAGTTTGGGGCAAAGTTCACTGTTACATACATTTCTATAGTGAGCAGGTAGCAATATGACCTTAAATAAAATGCAGTATAGAAAAGTAGAGGCATGGCATGTGAGATGTGCTCACACTACTGAGAATAACTTGATTAGGCCATTCAGACTTCATTCAGACTAACAACAAATTCTTGGCTTTGAACATAAGGTGTATTCTTTAGATCCACCAACCGCACAAGTTGCAGTGTCACAGCACAATGGAGAATCTGGTCAGCCTCATCTGTGATTTGGGCGAAATATGTGGTAGAAAATGTAGGCAACTAAACCAGTTAAAATTTAGTGCAACAACACCCTACAGAATATATTCTCATCATTCAAGTACGGGCTGCATTCTTTATTCTTAAACCTTTTTGTATTTGTTTTGGTATGAGTCGAATTTACTAAACCATCCACTTGATCTTTTTTTCTGGTTTTTTCCCCAGCAACCATGATGAAAATTTTTACTTCCTCTAATTATGAGCTTATTTCATTGAAACCTGTTATACCATCACAAATTTATCTCTCTGCAGTACTGTGTCTTTCATTCAGTTGCATTTTCTTGATTCAATTAGCTCTGTCATTCGAAACCAGTAATTCAGTATGTTGACAGATGCCACCAACCCTTGCACTCCTGTTAAGGCTAGTGAGGCATTTCAATGATTGTAGACTTCATTGGACAACATTATCCTACAGTAGGTAATATAGTACAGTACTGCAAGGTTACATTTACATATCAAAGTCAACCTCCGTGCTGTTTGATTACATCAGAATTGGAACCTTTGTCATTGTTATCAGCAGTTTAAAACAGTACATTTTCATGCAAAACTTTATGTGAATGGACTGCTAAGCAAGGAATCAGCATTTATCGCACTTGAACTATCAGTGAAGAGGCAAGTAGAGGCTGCAAAAAAAAAATCCCGATCAAGAGCAAATTACACTTTTATCTTTGAGACAGCAATACAATTTACATGAAAGGATGTCTACAGAAGTAACTCCTGCCAAAAAAAAAAAAGAGATTTTCTTTCAATTTGCCCAATGAACAAGGTACATGCCCTCACGTACTATTCAAATAGAACAGAGACATGATACGATAATGAAGCAAAAAAAAATATCAGTAAAAAGAACTGTTATTCTAGTACTTTAGCCACATTTGATCAGTTGGGAATTTGATTGCAGTTCATAAACAGAACATACTTTAGATTTCCTGGAACAAACAAGACAAAGATCTACTGGATTATGTTAGCAAACTACTTCTACAGGAATAAAAAGTCAAAATAATTATGGAAGCTCCAAAGACAAGTCTACAAGAAGCAGAAATTCCTTGACAACTCTCAAAGTACCTACCACTTAAGGAAAATGCCTGTGGCACTCTAGTTGACAGCTCTATTAAATGTCAACTCCTGAAACACCGAAGAATCAGTCACTGCTTGCACTCAGATGACTGGGCCCTAACTGCACTCTTTTACACTCAATTACCTTGGTTCTGTAAACAGTGACAGCCTTTTGAATTTTCAACCATGGACACAAGGTGAGAAAGATGTGCCCATTGCAAAAAAATACCTCATGTTCAATAAATGAAGAGGCACTTGTGCTGAAGTAGCATAAGATTTAGTGAAGACAGGTAAATCGTCTTCCTAGGAAGGCAGAAGTCAAAGTGAGCAAAACATTCTGGGCAAATGGTCTATATCTAAAACCAATCCGTGAAGAGTTGTAGATTCTGTAGGTGGAGGTATTTTGACAGTCTGCCCTTGAGAAGACACTTGAAGAAGTGAAATTATTTTAGGTTTTAACAGCCAAAGGCATGTGGTAACACAGCTCTCTGGTGGACCTTCTAAAATTTTGTTGTAGCACTGAGCAGTTCCTTCGAGGAAAAGTCAAGAGCAAATCCCTCACTTCACCTGACAGACTAGCTGGATTTAGTTAAATTCTGGGAGACAGGTAAAAAGGCTGTAGATTTGGCTTTGGTACAAACAATATATTGCTGTTCGTCAGGTATTTACCCTTGCTGATGACAAAAAAAAAAAATCCTTAGTAATGACTTTGAGATGTAACATCCATCCAATGAAGGTACATTTACACGGTTCTTAAATACTTCCTATACAATAGATAAATGTAGCGAGTTCATGTAAAGTGAGCTTTGCTCTTACTCATCCCATTACACAGGCAGTAATTAGCACAGAACAACCAAAAATCATCAAGCAATTCAGTTGACCAAAATATCACAGACCGTACCATCTGACATTCTCATGTTATTAGATGAAAAAGAAAGATGAACGGTATTCCCTGACAACTGCAGATACTGAGAGGGCAATGCAGCTGATGAATGGGTAAGACCTTTTACTTTGTCGGAAAAACACTTCTCCTAGGACAGGCACGAAACACCTGCAGGTTTCCACGGGAAAGACCAGTGCTCATTTTTCACGAACTTAATTGGAAAAGGAAGAAATGCATCTTTGCTTCAGTGTTGTACCTCTTCTCAGTTCTAACTAGAAAATTAGAAGGAGGAGGCATCTGCAACTAGAACTGCACTGAAGAATATTACTCTTCCATTAGATAAACTGTCTGCTTGAGGAACAGTGATGGAAGATGATGAATAGAGACTAGAGGCATTCATTTGATTCTATAAGAAGAATAAGAAGAACTGGCAATACAATTTGATGTTGTTTTCATCACAGTCTTAAATACATCAAAATGGCTTGTGTCAGAAGAGCAGTATTTACTGCCTCTGTGAGTTGAACAACCAAAGTACTAGATTTTTTTTTTCAGTTGTTTTCATAAGTATATAAGGTACCAGATTGCCTTGTATGCATTTTTTTGAGTGCTGGCTTAAGATGTCAAATTATTTACTTTAATAAAACCAGAAATTGGATATTACTCCTGGGCTCTTGTGATGCTTTACATAATTTTGGATTTTATGAAAGACAAAAAGGAGAACATTCTTTGCTTTCAACAAATGCAAAAAGTAGATACATCAAGCTTTCACTAAAAATAAAAAAAAAAACATCATACTGAGGAGGTCTTTTATTTATTCAGCCTTTATGTAGCAGAAATGTTAGTCAATCCAGAATTGAAAAGGTCAGTTGCTAGTGTCAAACTGAACTGCCACAAAGCAAGCTTACATATATCAAACAGATAATCAAGGCAAGTATGCCAAGTAACCGACAACTGCAAAATTTTATCTCATTAAAACACTGTCAAATTAACTGCTAGGTCAATGTCATTGCTATGAAAGTTTACTTCTGATTCACATGAGGAACCTTGATTGTTCCAGTCTTAAAAGAAGAAATCTAGGAACCATTTGTGACATTTGAAAAAGCGTCCTTTAGCCCTCTCCTTGCTCATTGTAACTGTAGGCCAAGACTTAAACAAAGCCCCCCAGCCACAGCTCAAAGAAAAAAATTATTACTCTGCAGTTCTCCTTACAGTCTCTTTTTAGCCCGACTCCAGCCTTGCCAATATAGGATCTCCTTTTTGACCATTAAAGGCAATTACTATGATTTTTTATACCTTAGTAAAATACACAAATCTGGAAGGAAAAAAAAAGGGGGGGGGGGGAAGGCAAGCATTTCTGCATTAAGCCAGAACCAGTATCTTCTATATGAAGCCAATACTAGTGTGATATGCTTTTTAAAAGAAACAGCAAATTAAATATAAAAAAAAAATCCTACATTTCTAGCTAATAAAAGTTATTGCTAAGGGTAGAGTCTACTTGACCCTCAAGTTGACTATCTGAGGCTCCCAAGCAACTCCGACTATTGTCACTGGCAATGGAGCGCAATACGTATTACAGGCATTTAGAAATTCTTGGGGTTGAAGCAAAGAATATAAAGAATCCATAATTTTTATTTAAAGCTTTTATTAAAAAGTTTTATTCAAAGCTTTTTAACTCAAGTGTAATAAATCCATGCTGAGATAAACATTTACAAGATAGAAAAAAAAAAAGAAGCCCAAACAGTGAATTAGAGGATTGTCTTTCCCTCAGTTATCACCTAACCTGGCAAAGTACACTGTGGCAATGTATTCCTACTGCCAGAGCAGCAATTCAAAGCTGAATTTGTCTTCTCACAGTAACTGATACCTGCTATGGCTATGACAGCAAGATTTAAAGGAAAAAAAAAATCACAACATCTTGCTGTCAGATTTATTGCTCAGGACCCTGAATATGAAGATACCTATGCACACTACAAAAAAAAAAAAAAAAAAAAACAAAGAGAAGCAACAGAAAGCAACCATTTCTTTGCCAACTCAAAGTAACTGATTTTAACTGACTTCATAGTCAGCTGGATAATAATTTGTTGTTTCCATCTTTGCATTATATTCTCTTGATCTCAGTTTAGCACTCCTAGAACGTGCTTCAGAAAAAGTATTTTAGTAATGATTTTCACAATACTGGGTAAAAAAGAAAAACAGTTTGCTCAACAAGTTATACTACAAATTAATACCTAGACTACTAAAAAGGGTTAGAAACCAACTTCTTAAAAAATAAAAAAGATAAAGAGGTACTTGTAATTGTAAAAAGCTCTATTCTAGAATGAAGAGGCATGAAATTACAGAAAAGGAACCTGAAGATGGGATTATCAAGGAATGTTATCTAGAGGGGACCTTGACGAACTGGAGAAGTGGGCCCTGTGAACCTCACGAAGTTCACCAAGACCAAGTGCAACATCCTGCCTCTGGATTGGGGCAATCACTGGTATCAGAGCAGGCTGAGCGATGAGCAGATTGAGAGCAACCCATCAGTGAAGGTCTTGGGGATATTCATAGATGAAAAATCAGACATGAGCCATTAGCACGTACATGCAGCCCAGAAAGCCAATTGTTTCGTGAGAAATCATGGATGCCCCATCTCCAGAAGCATTCAAGGTCAAGGTGGACAGGGCTTTGACCCAAATCATTACAAGATAGAAAGAGAAGGGACGAGAATCCGATCGGTACCACCATAATTTCACTACAAGCAATTCTCCACTTGCAAATATTTCATTAAGTTTAGCTTTTCTGCGAGACAGATGAAACCAACAGCAATCTTTACCGTCAGACATGGACTATGTAATGCAAAAGGTGACAGGGGACATGACACAATCTCTTACCACAAACTTGAGATTCATCTTTTACCATTTATGTAATATTCACAGAGGCTGACAATTACGAACAGTGTTATGTAGTTCAGCTGCACTGAACAAACAATATGAGTTCATATTTATACACTTAGACCAATGATTTATAATGACCATCCAAATGCACTATAATACTTTATGTCTTTCTACTGTAAATTCTATTTCTTTCCTCATTGTCTCTGGGTGCAATTTTACAAAATCACAAATGGGCATAAGGGACCGGTTTCCTGCAGATTTAAACATTAATTATAAAAAGTAGTTGCCTAAAAACTTTTAACTTGCTTTTTTACTATTATCAATTATTAAGTTTCAGCAAATACCACCAGAAGCAAGATAATCTTTTTTGCATCCCAATATATGACTCACACTTTATTTTAAAAGGCAGTATAAATTTAACTCCCAGTGTCTGTAAGATTTGGGTGAACAGAAATAAACAAATTAACCTGCAACGTCCTTGCATTTCTCAACACTGAATCTTCCCATACTGCATTTTAAAAAGATAACGTTATAAATTACCTTCTAACATTTGACCCTTACTTGAAACAGTATCCCTTCTCCTTTTTACCATAATGACTTGTTCAATACAGAAAAATAAGTAACTATTTTCAGTTGTTGCAGAGGTTTATGTAAAAAAATTTGCTTACTTGCAGCTGAACCGAGTTATCCTGAAGACCTTCTACAATAGGAGAGAATCTATCAACATTCCTTTCCTCTGCTGCTGCTGTTACAGCTTCCAAAATTTTTTCAAGGCTGCAAGAAATTAAAAGCATTTCCCTCAGAAGAGATATTTAAACTTGAGATTCATTTGTTTTCTGAAGAGCCATCCTGCCAAAGCATTCACCTGCCTTATTTTTTTGCGTAGAAATGTAGAAGGTGTAAGCATCACTATTTTCCTTTGGAGACTTTTGTAGTCAAAGAACAACTTTCCTGGATTAAAGTGGTTAAGCTACCTTAAAAGCAATGCTAAAAATTTTAAAGCAGAAGAATGGTTGCATAACTACCTCCATTCAACCAGTAGCTTCACATGTCAAGAAGAAAACTCTTATTCATAAGACCATAATAAAAATCACAGACAAAGGTATTCTGAAAACTGAAAATATAGTACCAACATTACTTTCAAACCTAAGCTGAAAATTTCAGCATTTCATTCTGGTATAACTATAATTTTGAATATAATAAAAATACCTTACTATTTTCAGCTAAATACAGTACTTACATGTTTTCCTCTCCAATAATGCACATTGCAGAAAGGAGCTTAACTATATCTGTCATCATGTTGGTTTGCTTGGGATCAATTGCTTTGATGAGCAACAAAAGGCTTCTCTCTTCTCCCAAAATTCTTTCCAATCCATACTAAAAAACAGACAAACAGTTGTAAGGAGAGCTGGAGGAAATCCAAATAACTATTGTATATCTAACAAAAGATAGTGATAGTTCCCTCAAGTAAATATTTCAAATGACATCAAAGTCTGTCGAATATTTAATTTAAAAAAAATTAAATGAGAGAAAAGTCCAACATGAGTCCCTTATCCTGTAACAAGGGCATGTATCAGCAACAGAAGTTTACATTATTCTCTACGTGTATTTCTGCAAAAAAAGAAAGTAGCAGCAGAAAGAACTTCAAACTGCTGCTGATCAAAAACCTGCTTTTCCATATAGCACAGGCTTATGCCCACTGATCATGTACACTCTCTGACTCAACTGCAGCAATTTAGATTTTCAAATTAAAAAAAAATACCGTACCTTATTATTCATGAAGGCTCTCAAACACTGTATAACCTTATGCTGACTCCTCTTCACAACTTTGTCCTGACTGAATAAATAAAAAATTTAGTGTAACTAAATGCTGTTTACATATTAAGTTGGCAATTTTATAAGATATCACTCTTACTTTTTTGTCTCAACCAGTCTTTCCAAAATATCCAACAGCAGCCCCAGACCTTCTCGGCCAAAGTTTTCAACCCAGCTAGGGAGAAAGCAAAAAGACATTAAAAAATGAAAATAAAATTGACATTTCAAAGACTAATTACAATGAATGAAAATTGTCAGCATAAATCAAAGCAGTATAACTGGATCATTTTAAAACTCAATAATCTACTCTTAATAGAAGAGTGAGAGGCATTTGATTCACTCACTGACACAATCAGAAAACCTTAAATTAAAACATATTTTAAAATTATAGTCACTGAATTTAGTAATTTTACTTTTTTAAATTAACAATTATATATTCTTTGGCACAGAACTGTAATTAAAACATCCTTGCAAGAAAGGGAAGAAAACCAACAAATTTTTACTATACACTGTTCATAGAATCATAGAACAGTTTTGGCTGGAAGAGACCTTCAGGATCATCAAGTCCAACCTTTTCCTAGTCCTATCAACACCACTAAGCCATGTCCAACATCCACCCATCTCTTAAACAACTCCAGGGATGGCGACTCAATCACCTCCCTGGGCAGCCTGTTCCAATGCCTGACAACCCTTTCAGTAAAGAAATTCTTCCTAATATCCAACCTGAACCTCCCCTGGCACAATTTGGATCCATTTCCCCTTGTCCTATCACTCTCCACTAGCGAGAATAGACCAACCCCTGCCTCTCTACAACCTCCCTTCAGGTACCTGTAGAGAGCAATGAGTTCTTCCCCCTCAATCTCCTCTTCTCTAGGCTAAACAGCCCCAGATCTCTCAGCCTTTCCTCATATGACTTGTGTTCTAAGCCCTTGACCAGCTTGGTAGCCCACCTCTGTGCCCTCTCCAGCACCTCGATGTCCCTCTTTTAGTGAGGGGCCCAAAACTGGACACAGTACTCGAGGTGAGGCCTCACCAAAGCTGAGTAGAGGGGCATGATCATCTCCCTAGTGCTGCTGACAACACCATTCCTGATGCAGGCCAGGATGCCGTTGGCCTTCTTGGCCACCTGGGCACACTGCTGGCTCACGTTCAGCCGGCTGTCTTTCAGCACCCCCAGGTCCTTCTCTGCCTGGCAGCTCTCCAGCCACTCCTCCCCAAGCCTGTAGCACTGCTGGGGGTCGTTGTGGCCAAAGTGCAGGATCCGACATTTGGCCTTATTGAAATTCATGTGATTTGCCTTGGCCCAATGATCCAGACTGTCTAGATTCTTCTGTAGAGCCTCCCCACCTTCAAGCAGATCAACACTTCCACCCAGCTCGGTGTCATCTGCAAACTTACTAAGGGTGCACTCATGCCTTCGTTTTAACCATTGATGAAAACGTTAAACAGGAGTGGCCACAGTACTGGGCCATAGGGGACACCACTCGTGACCGGTCACCAACTGGATTTAACTCCGTTGACCACCACTCTTTGGACTCAGCCACCTAACCAGTCTTTTACCCAGCGAAGCATATGCCAATCCAAGCCAAGTGCAGTCAATTTCTCTAGGGGAACAGTGCCAAATGCCTCACTAAAGTCAAGGTAGACAACATCCACAGCCTTTCCTTCATCCAACAAGTGGCCAATCCAGTCACAGAAGGAGATCAGGTTTGTTAAACAGAACCTTCATAAACCCATGCTGACTGGGTCTGACCACCTAGTTATCCTTGCATAATGGAACTCAGGATGATCGGCTCCACCAGCTTCCCCGGGACTGAAGTCAAGCTAACAGGCCTGTAGTTTCCTGGATCATCCTTGCATCCCTTTTTATAGATGGATGTTATATTTGCTGACTTCCAGTCAGCTGGGACCTCTCCAGTTTGCCTGGACTGCTGATAAATGATGGACGGTGGCTTGGTGAGCACTCCTGCCAGCTCTTTCAGTACTCTGGGATGTACCTGGACCCATAGATTTGTGGAAATCAGTGTGGAGTAGCAGGTCCCTGACCATCTCCTACTCGATTGTGGGAGGGACATTTTGCTCCTGGCCCTCATCTCTTGGCTTGAGAGGCTGGTTTCCCTCAGTACAGGTGTTTCTATTATTAAAGACTGAGGCAAAGAAGTCATTAAGCACTTCAGCCTTATCCTCATCCTTGGTCACTATATTTCCTCTTGGTTCTAGCAGGGAGTGTAGGCTCTCCTTGGTTTTCCTTTTGTTATAAATATATATTTATAGAAGCTTTTCTTGCTGTCCTTTCCTTTGAAAGCCAGATTAATTTCTAGCTGGCCTTTGGACCTTCTAATTATCTCCCTTCATAATCTAACATTATCCTTGTATTCATTGTGAGTGGCTTGCCCCTTCTTCCAGAGGCCATAAACTTTCCTTTTTCCCTTGATTGTCAACCAAATGTCTCTATTTAGCCAGGCCAGTATTCTATGCCGTCAGCCTGTTTTATGGCACATGGGGATGGCCTGCTCCTGTGCCTTTAAGACGTCCTCCTTAAGAAGTGTTTCGCCTTCCTGGACATCTATACCCTTCAAAACTGACTTCCAAGGGATTCTATCAAGTAACCTCCCAAGCAACTCAAAGTCTGCCTTTCTGAAGTCCAAAGTTACAGTTTTACTGTCTCCCCTCCTTACATTTCTAAGAGTAGAAAACTTAATAATTTCATGGTCACTATTCCCCAGACGTCCTCCAGCTGCCACATCCTCCACAAGACCTTCTCTGTTCACAAACAGGAGGTCCAGCAGGGCACCTTCCCTGGTCGGTTCACTTAACAGCTGTGTAGGGAAGTTATCCTCTACACCTTCCAGGAACCTCTGGATCGTTCCCTCTCTGCTGTGTTGTATTCCCAGCAGATACATGGGAAGTTAAAGTCTTCCACAAGAACAATGGCAAGTGACTGTGAGATTTCTCCCAACTGTTTATAGAAAACTGCATCCCCCCTCACTGCTCTGATTGGGAGGTCTATAGCAGATTCCCAGAGCAATATCAGCTTTATTGGCTCTTAGCCTAATTCAAACACTCTCAATCCCATCATCACTATACTTGACCTGTGAGCTTTCATAGCATTCCTTAACACACAGGGCCACTCCACCACATCTCCTTCCCTGCCTATGCCTCCGAAAGAGCTTGTAGCCATCAATTGTGGCACTCCAGTCGCTGTTTTAGGGTCTCCTGAAAAGGTCAGAATCCAACTGTAAATGTCACAGAAGGAAGAAAAATCCTAAAGGAATTGCAGAAGTGCCTGCCTGAAATATTAATCCATAGGGATATCTCCAAGTATACACAATAAAACCTTAACATTTCACCTGCTTCCAAAGCTATCTTTTGGTGAGGTTAAACCTGGGCATAATGTTTCCATATGAGAAAGCTGTTTCAGGGTCCTGTTCAGTATTACTTAAATCCCCTTAAATATTCAATGATGAAGACATTGTCAGAACATGGATTCTGTTGTGGGTGTAGTACCAATAGTTTCTGTGCACTCTTTGAATCATTATTTAAAAAAAAATCTTAAGCTGACAAAATCACTTGTCATGCATTAACAAAATAGTCTTTTATGTAAAAAGGAAGCTTCCATTCTGCAGTGTAAGTTCATCGTAAAAATTATGAGAATTAGTGAAAATATTCACAATGTTCACTTTACTCGTATTAAATCCTCTCCACTGTTTCCTCTGTTTTGTTTTGTCTATTTGCACATCATTGTACAGTGGGTAAAATTTTTTTATAAGTATTTTTGATTAGTAGCCAGAATAGTTAGATACTCTTATGGTGCTGGAACCTTTCTAGTGATAAATAATAAACAATTTTGTTGGAAATAACACAAAGAAGATGCAAGAGGTCTTTTGAAATACACAGTCTTTCCAATCATAGCATAGGATTAAACAGTTCTTCACATCCGCTACACACAGAACTGTAACGGACTTAAAATATATATTTATACATTCATATATATTCAAATCTATATGAATCCAAATCTATATTAAGCCCAATCTATATAAATATGTATATAATTCATATATTCATATAGACTCAAAGATATATATATATATATATGTCTTTTCCCCCTAGAAGTAAATATATATGAAAGCAGATTTTTCTCCTTTCTGGATAGGTGTTTCATTCTGAAACAGATTAGGCAAATAACTCTCAATTGCTTTTGGTATAACTGGCCATATCTGACTTAAAGATGATCCCACCAGCCATTTCTCTTAGACAATTGTGTGCAGCCACTTTGTGATCATCCAGCAGCTGAGGATGCCAACAACAACCAAGTGCCTAAAACACCGTTGTATTATTACTGCTCTTTCTTCTGCTTCCCCAAAAGAGCAAAGTTTAAACTATCCAGAACAAACACAGCTTTTTTGTCAATTCAACCAAACATCAAGCTCTCAGTGCCCCCCTTTCCCAGTTATTAAAAATGTCCTCCTAAGGAAAATCTGTTGTAGCTATTATACAAAAGGAGAAGAAATAGACACAGATGACTAGTTTCCTGTAATACTATGTACAGCTAGATCACTGAACCACTTTATGAATTGTGTTGGTAACTGAAATAAAACACCCCATTTATTTACCTGAAGAATAGTGACCAAGATCAGTGGATGGATACCTTTTCTTTTCAAGGCTTTCTTTATATTGATGGAAAATAAATACTATTTTTTGCAGTAAGCCATAGATTTCGATACGTTCTCCTAAGTACCAGGATCAAAGTACTCACTCACTATCACTTGATTAAGATTTTACAAAACCAACAAATTGAAAACAACACTGTAGAACCAGTTCTCACATTAAAAACTGAAATGTCAACAAGATCAAAAAGCTGAAGTTGATTAAAGTATAATTGGAAAAACAGGAAACACCCCTAAATTATATATTGTCAGAAAGATCACAGCCTAAAAATGTGAAGAATGTCAGGTTAGTTCCAATCTAAATTTAATTTTCATCCTGTTAAAAAAGCATACGCTTATTCTTAGGTATTATACACATACAAAATAAAATCCCAAAACTTCAATACTTTCTTATTGTCTCTATCATATGTATCCAAGTTGCATTCTCCATCAAATGTCCTAAGTATAGACCGACAACATTCTCTCATAGTTGGCCTCCACATTCCTTATTCTGATACCACTTTTCCACCTTCCTCATCCCTTCACATCCTATCCCATTGAACTGTGTTGTTAGGCAGAACTAGCACCTCACAAAGATCATGGGTTTTGATTTGATTTGGTTTGGTTTGGGGGGTCAGGGTGGTTAACTTCTCTTGGTGTGTAGGAAAGGGGCAAAGGAGATCACACACAAAAAGATGAAACTCCAATGTCAACAAGAAACTATCCGGATGTATCAAGAACCGAGAGGACAGATTGATCTAAACTTGTCACACATTTCGTGTATTTTATGTTACATCAATGTTAGTGTAAATAAAAAAAAAAATCTCTGGGGTTGTGGGTTGTTGGGTTGTTTTTAGGGATTTTTTTTAAATAAAGGAGAAGAAATACCATATCAAAAAGTAGCTACACACTTCTGGAGGAAGTATATCTTCCGCAAAACTCTCTGTAAGAACAAATCCAGTTTATGTAAAACATCTTTCTTCCCAAATGAATCATTACAAACTCTAAATAAGACAATCCAAT
This sequence comes from Trogon surrucura, assembly GCA_020746105.1. Taxonomy (NCBI): domain Eukaryota; kingdom Metazoa; phylum Chordata; class Aves; order Trogoniformes; family Trogonidae; genus Trogon; species Trogon surrucura. The sequence goes on from CM036617.1 coordinate 39,666,497, forward strand.
AGAAATCAAATTAATAGAAGGAAAGAAGCAAACACCCACATGGAAGACCCACATCAACAACTCTGCCAAGCCAGACGCAGAAAGAAGAAAATTGCCTACTTCTTTTATAGCCACATCCCACTAAAAGCATCCCCAACATTTCATATGCGTTATTTTGAACGAAAGCCAAAACTGTTTCCCAAAATCATGTATTCAATTACTGGCTTAAGTAGGAACTCTAAAACAAAAGGTTGTAAATAGAGTAGAAAAGAAAAAGATATAATTTTATAAAGCCAGAATCCACAAATCAACCTACAGGAATCAAATAGAAATCAAGCATAAAGATTAGTATCAGTGTTGAATTTATGATTAATGAAGTCAGTCTTTTTTTTTTTAAAAAAAAAAAAAAAGCACAGGTCAACTAATGTTGTTTTCTCTTCTGTATAGATAAACCCCACAGATACAGCAAAGAAATTACTAGAAGGCAGTACTGAAGAAAGTCTAAAGCACAGTGGACAGGAGGAGGAGCACACATAAGTGTCTATGTTTTATGGCTAACTTAAACCAAGCTGCCCATCTCCCAGTATTGTTCACCCTGACAAAGCAAGTTAAAAGATTAAAGAGTTAAGGGAATATTTCAAAAATTAATTGAAAGAAGCTTTTGACTGTTTAGCACAAGAAAACAAAGTGAACTGCTCTGCACTACACTTGTTTGACACTCGCTTAGAATTATCTTGTGCAGATCAATGAACTCTAGTGAACAACAGATCTACAAAAGATACATAACTAGTGGGGAAACAATGTACAAACATTCACTAATGTATACACAGTCATTAACTGGAAAACCTTTCAACATGCACATCTACAGATCCATTAATTTTAATCCATTAAGAAGTAAGAATAAGATTAATCTTTGCAATATGTATTAATGACATTACCTGACGGGATTACTAGTCAAGGACACACGGAGAGATTCTAAGCAAGTGACTAGCCTTTCATCTGTTGACCCAGATTTTAATTCCTGAATAAACTCTTGAGGTGAAATCTTCCGACTGTTCTTTAGACTTCCCTGAAATACAGAAAATACATTCTTTTTTTTTATTTGGCACATACAGTACTTGAATAGATTATTAAGTGCTAATCTTTCTGTTCATTTCTGTTCCTTTAAAAAATAAAGAGGAAAGAAAATATATAATTTAGTCCTAAGCCTGTAACTGTTTGTTGTCTACCTACTATACATGCTAAATGTTGACTAAATTTTTTGTCAATTTCTGAAAAAATTTATAACCAGTAGTTAAAAGCAGCAGGCATCAAATGCAGAGATATATCATGCACACTCAGTGAAATATATTATTTTTATAACGAGGGGATGCTCTTTCTGCATTGCAAACATCTTCATTTTAAATATTCAGCAGAAAAAAAAAGACAATTCTGAGGTGCTCTGAAGAGAGCATGTGTCTAGAAGGGTGACTGCAGCCATGGGAATACAAAGGGAAGAACCAGCGCATCAGAAGAGTACTCAAGCTGGTATTGCAGTAACTTGCATTCTTGAAGATAATGTTGTAAACTGCTTTTCCCTTAAAGGTCCTTCAGATGAGGAGTATATGAGACTGGGATTATAAAAACAGACTAGCTTTGGTTCCAAGGACTAAAGCAAAAGAATTAAAAAAAAAAAGAAGAAACAAAAGACTTCTTTAAAACCACTAAAGTTCTAAAGACAAATCCCAGCTCCTCATTTGTTGTATTTGCTATCTGTACGAATGCAGTGCAACACAAATACAACAACTGATGCAATAACATAAGGACACTTACACACCTCCGGGTTTGGATTTTGCCTTGCTTTTTGGGTTTTGCTCTTTCTGGCAAATAGGGAAGCAAACGGGGACACGGAGAACACAGAGGCAAAGGCAAATGCAACGGCAAGTCAATGCAGCACTGCAAAAGCAGTTTTCTGAGAGGAAAATACTTTCCAGTCAAAGTAATATAGGTTCATAGACTCTGGCTTTGACTCCTTATTGCATGTGTGGTGTCAAATGTTGCTTAAAATAAATTCAAGATATTAAGGATTCTTCTGAAAAATATATAGTATCCACTGTTTTAAACAAAGCAGTGATTGTACCAAATTAACGAAGGTCTAAAATTCGCATTTAAACCAGAAAATCTAAGAGACATTAACACTATTCTTAAGAGTGTCCTCCTCCTGGTTTTTTTCTTAAAGTAGCAGGCAAGACAAAATTTGTAGGTGGTGGAAAATGATAAGTCTATACCACCTAATATCCATTTATGACATTTAGCATTTATGACATTTAGCATTAACTTAAGACAAACACAAACTTCCCCAGGTGGCTGGTCAGTCACTGGAACAGCCCCCCCAGGCAGACTGTACTCTATCAGAAAAGGGACTAGATAAGGCATTGGACAAGATGATCAGAGGAGGGCCACAAGGATGATCAGAGGGTCTAGAGCAGCTCCTCTGTGAAGACAGAATTAAGAGTTGGGGTTGCTCAAGCCGAAGAGAAGACTCCGGGGAGACTTTTTAGCAGCCTTCCAGTACTTTAAGGGGGCCTACAGGAAAGACGGGGAGAAACTCTGTATCACAGAATCACAGAATGTTAGAGGTTGGAAGGGACCTCAAAGATCATCTAGTCCAACCCCCCTGCCAGAGCAAGACCACCTACAGTAGATCACACAGGAATGCGTCCAGGCGGGTTTTGAATGTCTCCAGAGAAGGACACTCCACAACCTCCCTGGGCAGCCTGTTCCAGTGCTCTGTCACCCTCACTGTGAAAAAGTTTTTCCTCATATTTTTATGGAACCTCCTGTGTTCCAGCTTCCACCCATTGCCCCTTGTCCTGTCAGTGGACGCCGTTGAAAAGAGCCTGGCTCCGTCCTCCTGACATTCCCCCTTGACATATTTATAAACATTAATGAGGTCACCCCTCAGCCTCCTCTTCTCCAAGCTAAAGAGACCCAGCTCCTTCAGCCTTTGTATCAGGGGGTGTAGTGATAGGATGAGGGATAACAGTTTCAAACTAAAAGAAAGTACATTTAGAATAGATGTTAGCAAGAAATTCTTTTCTGTGAGGGTGGTGAGACACTACTGCAGGTTGCGTAGAGAAGCTGTGGATGCCCACTCTTGGAAGTGTTCCAGGCCAGGCTGGATGGAGTTTAGAGTAACCCGACCTAGTGGGAACTGTTCCTGCCCATGGCAGGGGGTCTGGAACTACATGATCTCCGAGGTGATCCCTTCCAATCCAAACCATTCTATGTCTCTATAATCTCCAGAGGTTTCTTCCAGCCTGTTACTCTATTCTACAAATTTATTGGCTAAAGGGAACTGGCAACAAGGGTTTCTGCCTGGTTATTCAAGAGTATATATACCAAGTACATCCAACCTGTTACAACAATCCCCGAACATTTTAAGACAAGCAAATATATACCCCTGAGGCATAATCAAGGGAATTTGAGTTACAACAGTGATATAAGGAGGAAATTGTTACAACTGTGGTATAACAGGCAATCAGGGCCATGGCTGAATGCATATGCAGCAGATACAGTCCTCTGTGCAATCCCGGATCTTCGCAGCTGGTCTCAGCATAGATGAGCCAATGGACTGACTAGAGACAAGATGACCAAACAAACTCTTAACAGTCTTCATGACAAAGTATTTAGTTAAATGCTAGAGGAGAGCTCCAGTTAGAAAAAAAAATCAGCAAGTCCCTGAAATTCTCCTGGAAGTTCCTGCCATGCATAGACCAATTGACAAGCACTACTTTTACACCTAAACATATGGATTAATATCCTCGATGGAGAATCTGTCATTTCCAGTGACTTCCTCCAGCAGCTCCTGTTCTGATATTGACCAAGCTGGATGTAACTAAGATACTGATAAATAATCAGTAAAACTGCTTTCTTTTGATGCAGAAAGAGTCTTATAAGACAGTCATACGGACAGGATATACAGTTACGATCATTAGAAAATATTTTGGAAGTAATTTAATATAATCAATATCAGTGTGTGCACTGGAAAGGTCACACAGGACAAGCCCAGCCTGACTATAAGAATTCATTAGAATGACATTTCAGAGTCTCATCCGACCCAACCGAAGAGTATCACAAGCAATGGAGACTTAACAAGAACATCCAGACCACCCTGCTACAGACTCAGATCCACACCTGAACACTACCCTATGCAAAAGATGCCAATAAACTGTGAATGGCTGTAAACATACCCGCAGTACCAAGTACCACTTATTTGTAGTTACACCAAGGTTCTGCAAGACACAGAGAGTAAGATACATCTGCCGTGCTTAAATGAGAGCTGCATTTGGTACCAATTTTCAAACTGATTATATTAGCTACATTTCAGCATGGGAAAGGCTGCTTAAGTTCAAAATGTTCGAGTTAACTGAGAAACAGGAAATATCTTGAGGCATCAGTGCCTCTACAAATTTAATTGCTCAACTGAAGAACAACTGGTCTGTGAGCAGATGCGGTATGAAGTCAGCATTAATTAACTCAGTTAAAACATTACAAGGGAGTAAGCTGCACAACAAGAACAAAATCTTGTGAAGAAAACTCACTTTAAAAACCCAGTCTGTGTGTGTTCAACATACAGAACAGCAAAACTTATGGCAGAGTAACATCACAGCAATGCTGCTCCAAAATAAGGATAAAGATTTTTAAAACTTTTCTGGGCTGCAACATTTTTGTATGTGTTTACAGAGCAGTTAAGAATGTGGCACTGTTTCTAACCTCAAATAACCACAGTACATACAAACGGCTACAAAAACACATTGGCCATAAGAAACTCTAATAGACAGAATCACACTGCCTTTTGTAGATGAGAATTCACACTCGTATAACAGCTTTTAAATACAACTGTTGTTCCCTTCTCCAACTGTTTCCTGTTAAATGCAACAATGACATAACAAACAGCAAAGAGCACTTTTATTAAAGATTTACAAGCCATGATAGTTTAAACAATGTGTGATATACATCTCTAAGATAATGTTGTTAAGGGAAAAAAATTAGGCTCCATCTACACACTATACAAGAAAACAAGAAAGCACTAGCAAAATAATGAAGTACTTGAGCAGAACTATCCAGGCATGCAATTTTTGCTATTGTTCAAATTTTCAATAAGTACTACTAGTATCTCAAACCCCAACACTGTTTATTCTTAGCAATTTTTCTACAAGGAGCCCCTGAACATGTTATAAAAAATGATGATAACACCATATTTAAACATATACAGAAATATATATAGAAGCATGCTTTCAGCCAACTGTTTTAGAAGTCTCTAAGCAAAGTAGAGTGAAATGGGCATTGGACGATGCACATCAGTGGAAGTTGAGTTATTTTTAAGTAACTAAGTCCTTGAGTGACTGATTCCTTCTAAACATCGCACACATACACAGAGGTAGATCACGGTACTCTATACATAAATAAGAACGTGAGCACAACCACACCAAACCCAGTATAATTTCTAGATGCATCACTAAGAGATGTGCTTTGTGAATATTGGAAAGGAGTTATGCATTTCTAAGAAACAAAAAAAACCCTGAAACTGAGGTCAATGATGAAACTTTGACTATAGTGGAGCCCACTCTGATCACCAGATGCTGCTTCATTTTCAGTGATTCGTTAGAGGCATAGCCTCTATTCTTCACATTAATATTTTTTATAATGAACATCTTTCACTGCAGCTTACAAACAAATGAGATCATGCCCTTCAAAAATTTTGTCTGTGAGAAAACTCAGTCAAAAGAATGTAACGTTTTCTGTCTAATAGGAAACTAAGGTAAACATTATGCCATTTTTTGTGTACTTCAGAGAAATTTACTTACAGACTTCGAAGCAGTGCTGATATATTGCATCACCATTTCTTTTTTGGTATTGAAATCCTTTTCTCTTAATGGCATCTTCTTGTCTTCATTTAAATTCATGTCTTCCTAGAATGAGAGAAAATAAAAAAAAACGCAAAAATAAGTTGTAAATGTAGTCCAGACACATAGCTCTTTAACTACGAAACTGATTTAAAAACACAGACACGAACATATGAACTTGAGCAACTGAAAGCTGTTACACAAGCAACTTTTCATAAGTTAGATGTTGCTCAAAACCACAAAAACCCTTATCCATCTTCCCTAGCAGCTCAGACTAAAAGAACAGTCAATAATGGCAGTATAAAAAAGTGTATCACAACGCAATCCTTACTAGCATAATCTCTTCTTAAAAATCACCTACAGTTTACTGTTATTTAACACTGCTAAAACATTTATACGTGTATTTAAACTGGTCTCTTACAAAGATCTTTTTAATGATATATCAATTTGTTCTATAATCCTGTTCCTCAGTTCCTAAATACTTAACTCTGGGCAGCGGAATCTGCCTTGTACTGAAAGCAGTTCACAAAATATTCACCTTTGCAATACTTAAGGCCCAAATTCTTGGTAATTTGATAATAAAATCAACACCTTCAACTATTAATAAAAGCCCGTCACAATTCATTCATGCCAACATAAACTCAGAGGTCAAAAAGAGCAGATGCAGAACTACATTCAAAGCCACACAGTCACTATTCATTGACACTTCCGACATGGAGATTTCTACCGTTACAGCTTAGAAATGTTCTGATCATTGTAATCGGTTCCACATCTGCGAGAAATAACATTTCCTATCATGGGAGGTTTGTGGGGTTTTTTTTTATTAAGTAAAAAAAAACTTTAAGAAACAATTTAAGCACACACATATAAGCGCACACAGCATTACTATGATCACACAAGCTTAGCAAGAATTACTGCAGTTATTTTCAGCCAAGACTCTAAAGGTGAATCCTGACCTGCCTTGGCAGGAGCAATGCTACAAAATCAGCAGATGACAAACTTGCTATTAAAGCAAGTCTTTCAGCAGTTTTCATACTGAGCAGGACAGAATCAAGCACTGTTCCTAGAAACATTTAGAGTTCTGTATAAATCTGAGCTGTAAGAGGACACTGTAAAAAATGCTTGACTTCTTAAGTTGAACTTTTTCAAAGTACAATTAGGGCAATTTTGCACAGATTCTGAATTTTTCCACACACATGTTATTGTTTCTTTCCCTTAAGGACGAGAACAAAAGTTCCTCACTTCAGTCTAGTATGCATTTAAATTATTTATTATTATTAAATTCACATTTTATTATTTATTATAGTATGTACTGCATTTATAGTATCAGATTTGTATATTTGATACTATATATATGCACGATTATTTGATATTTTAGTATCAAATAAATACAGGGTGCATGCTATGAGAAGTTTTTCCATTCAAGCAATAATAAAAATAATAATACAGTCTTTGGCCTCCTTGCAGCAAGCCTGCATATTGGTGCCACTTCCTATGTCTGCAGGTAAACACAAAACAACTCTCTAAACAAACTGGAAGCAAGGAGCCTTGCACACTTCAATCTTTTCTCATAGTTCTGTTCTTCAAAATACGGCATTCCTGTGATCGAAAATTTCATAGAGAAATTATCTCCTTATGCTCAAACCAAAATTCTATCAGTGCACCAGAACACATTCCTGAATATTTTGCAAGTTGCCTCATAATAATCAAATATGAGGGACATTATCTTGAAAGGGTATGCTGCATTTTTTAGCTTTTACTGGATGAACTACTATGATTTCCTGGTATCATCAAAAAATGCTGCATGGACTCAAATATCCATCCTAAATTAAAAACAATGAAATTTAAAAAAAACAGGCTTAAATACACATACATTAAAACCACTGTTGCGATCCTATATTATACGCAACAAGATTTTCTTCCAAGATAAGTAAAACGGTGGAAAAAATTTTTGTACGTGCATATACCATTTGGAAAAAAGTGGAAGATATTGGAAGTTACCTGTCTGTATCAAAGCTTACGAGAGTCAATGCAGATTTTTTAAGACGAGAAAGAACACAATCAATCACAAGCAGTGTCTTCAGAATTTCAAAATCAAAAGCCTAAAATAATCATCTGCTCACAGAAAGGGTAAATAAAGGCTGTTAAGTATGCTGTTAAGGGGTCAGGTAGAAATCTAAAAATTTAAATGTTACCCAACAACTCAATCTATATATTTCCATTTACTAGTCAAGCATTTAGCAGTTAAGTGCCTAACTACCCAGGACTTTGACAATTCATCAGTGAATTCTGACACTGATATACGGTTTTAGACAGATTTGGGAAGTGCTAAAATGCTTGTAGAATAAGAACAGATAAGGAAGTTCTTTTCAATTTCCTTTTTTAAACACTTATTTCAATAACAAATTCTTTCAAAGCCAGAAAAATACTAGAACTTTAAACCCTCAACAACTGCTCAGAAACTTTTTTGTCTTATCCAAGACATTTCCTTAGCTTAAAAATGAGGGGAGAGGGAAAAGGATCGAAATCAAGCCAGACTGCCAAAAAATACAACAATCTTAGTGTCCCCTCTAGCCTTTCATTTGTGATGTTGTCACAAGTATTTCTCATTTTATGCATTATTTCAGTTTCATTAATTATCTTCTAAATGTACAATATATTTATGATTATTCTTATTGACAGGTAACACATCTACAGAGATATACACAAGACAACCCATACTATAAATTACTAGAATGAAGTCCAGCTTGACATTATCAGATTTATTTTTTCTTCCTGGAAGTTCTAACACATTTTTTTGGAATGCTATGTCTCAAGATTCCTTTCCACAGGGATACAATTGTATAGCAACACTGGCTTCAACTGAAAATACATTTTACATGTATATTTAATAAGGGTAGCTGTATTTTATTTAATATATAAATTGTATTTAAAAACTACATAATCAGAAATGTAAGAATACTGAAACCAAAAGTATTTCCCTTAAAGTTTCACAATAATATATGGCTGGGTCTTTCTCTATGTTTTCCAAGAGCTATCACACCTTCGGTGAGGCATCTTCAGTACCTTGACTGCAATGTGTTACACGTTGTTTTTTTCATAACAACATTGAAATGCTTGTATATTCCACCCCAGGGGAAAGAAAGAAAAGCTTTTCACAATGGCCTGTAGCGACTGCAAATTCATTGCTCTGTTTAAAGAAGTTTTGCACTTTTCAGACTTGCTCTTGTAAATTTTCTGTAAAATAACTTATGAAATACATAAGAAGAAACACACGTCTTGTTTTTCCTAAAGAAAAAAACAAATCTAACTTTTAATCACATTCAAAAAAGTAAAGGCAGGGAAAATAAGAAAGCTATCAGTACAAACTATATTCATTAATCCTAGATATAACATCAGGTTTATTTATAGGAAATATTCTCTCTGTATGTGGAGTAAAAAGTAATTTTCTTTGTTGTTAGTTTTATCAAACGATGCATCATTATAGCAATTGATTTATACAGATTAGAAGTACTCAGCAGTACAAGAGGCATGTCAGACGTGTCTTAATTTATAAAATACTTCAACTCCATTCTTTTATTTCCTTTTAAATCATTTGAAGTTATTCTAGAGGTGTGCAATACCTCTTTGAAAAATATGAATAAGTAATTTCAAGGGCATATTTTCCTAATTGAACAAACAGAAATGAAAGAAGCTAAATGACAGTTAATTATTGGCTTTACTTGTCTAGGTAAAGAGGTCTTTGATAATTTTTGCCATCAAAACCACACAGGGTGTTACTGCATAAGCGATTGGGAGAAGGAAGCAGCACACATTGGGGAAAACCAAAGGTATAATGTAATACATTCAGTGCAACTTCAGAATTTAGAAACTGCTCCCTTCAGTACTAACCAATTGACTATATTTCATTCAAAATTAGCTCTAAAAGCCTAGCTATAAGCTTCAAATTGTTCACACCCCCCCAAATCACTTAATTTGATCAGAACACCAAACTAGAGGCTAACACATACAATTAGTTCTGTAATACACTGTGACTAAACTAGCTTTATTCCAGTCCATTCAAGTGTGGATAATCTGAAGAATCCTTTCTGTGTCACATGTTATAGCTAAAATAACACTGATAAAGTAGCTTCTCAAAGACAGTTTAAGTTCTTTGTTATTCAATTAAACTAGGAAAGCATTCAAATTATCCAAGATGTTATCATTACTTTAACATGATTTTGCAAAGTATTGCAATTGGAATTAATTGCTTCAGGATTCATGGATATAAGCATTTCTGTTTACCTAGGCATGCAGTAGTAAGTATGTTTCTGAGGATTTATTGAAAGTTTCCATTCTTTTATGGCACAGCCTTAACATCACATACTATCCTATACTGTTGGATGGTGGGGAAATACAACCTACACTTACACAGTAGGGAGGCATACTTGCAAGTTTTACTAAAAAAAAAATAAATTAAAAAAAAAAAAACAACCCGCCACCCACACTCTTCTACTTCCTAACATTTGAGCAACTATCATTCACAGTGAAATTTCTTAACAGAAGTAAAAGGTATAACAAGGTACACCAAGATAAATAGACCACGGGAGAACAAGTATAAATACAGAAGTTGATAACACAGTAAATTAAGTCTTTCCCTTCAGCAGCTTAACCATGAAAATCCTGAAACCTATCATGTAGTCATAGCTCTCAACAGTTCTACAAAAGCATCTGCAATACTAAACCAATATTATTGAGTACTAGGAATTACAAATTTCATACAGGAGTTCATCTCACAGCACATTTAATTTCCTCCCCATTCCAGCTCCTGGTAGGCCCTTTGTGTTTCAAGAATTACTTGTCACTTGCTGTGAGGTAAAGAAAGAAATTGTAATCTAGGCATCGCTCTCCTTGTTAATGTTCTCTTGCGCTTTTAAGATCACAGTCACTCTGTTCTCTCATGGCCATTACATGTTTAATTTTCAATTGCCCAAAATGTCATCATCATCATCATGACAAAAACACCTCATCCTATTGAGGTGGTACCAATGCCACATGATCCTTCCAGCAAGTGACTGCTCTTTTGCAGCACAGTAATGATGACAGCTAAAGAATGAAACAAATTTGAGATTGCACATGCAGACAAATTTCCTTTGGAGGCACAAACCTTAAGCCTTTTTTTCTGCAAGAGTGACATGGAATATAAATTCAGAATAAAACCCTGCTGTGACATTCAAAAGAGTAAAACCCCTTTGTAAAAGTTTCAGGTCACCTTGAAAGCAAGCAGAATTCCCCTTTTCTTGTTTCTCCTTAAGAGCTGTTGCATAATCTCACTTCTAATGATCAGAAACCTTTAGATTCAATATATCTGGAACAGAATCTCAACAAAATAATTCAAAGAGTTCATTCCCTGAGAAACACCTTAAAACACACATAATTACAACTCACGACAACATCAATATTAATAATTCAGGTAAAGATCAGAACACATGCACAAAAGGCGGCACCTGTCAGCCATGTTATCATTCTGTAAGTAAAATAAATCATCATAAGACTCTTACCATCATTTTTTCAAATAGCGCTATGATTTCTCTTTCTGACAAAGGTTTTGGAGCAAATTCCTCTCCGTCCATAGGTGTGGATGACCAGTCTGTAGAATGTGAGTGCTTCATGTGCGGCAGAGGAGGCCTTTCCTTTTTACTTCCTGGAATTCTTATACTGGCAAATCTGTCCAACTGCCAATAGAAAAGGTATAACATATCACCTACTGCTTCCATTCTATGCAACCCTAATTAAGAAGGGTGTTCTTGGAAGCTAAACTTCCCTATTTTTCCGTGGTAACTTGCCTGTTATTCAACTGCCTTATTTTAAAGCATTTTCCTAAAGATATATGTAATGGTCAGTTGCCTTAGCACTTGACAGACCAGAATTCCATTACCTTATGGAGAAATAACACAGAACAAGAGAATTTTACAGAAAGGCTGGAGGAAAAACTGATTTAAGAAGAGTTCTTCCCAGCCATTACATGTACAATAGGAAAAAGCAGGCTTATTTACCAGAAACATAGTTTGAATTGGTTTTTGTAACTCTGAAACAGCTGTACACCTGACATTGTAACAGAATATACAGATATGCAAAGAAACTACTTTTAAATAAAAAAACAAGTTAGCATAACTAAGACACTGTTCTATTTATTTTTTGTTTGCATTATGTTATCCAAAACAATGCCTTTCCGTACTCCAGTTATTTATAAATTCATTCTGGAGAAGCATAAAAACCATCAGCTCCTTTATTAAAGTTAAGTAGGACACACTCATGGTTTCATGAAAAATCCTCAGGACTTCCCACCAACAGGAGACAATAACTCTCATTTACCCTTTCAAGAGCCAGAAGTGGTTTGGGTTGTGGGATGTTTCCTATACTGCCTAGATATTTATTTTCAGTAAAGATTTAGTAAGGGAAATTTTAAACATTTTCATTATTAGAGCTTGTGTGGTTTAATGTGTATGGGCAAGGACCAACAAAGCAAAAACACCTGACATACTCAATGAGATACGGTAAATCTTAATTGTCTTTGTAGAAGCCTTTTGAACAGTTGTTAACAGCAGTATTACACTTGTCAACACAGAAGAAAATTACGTAGCTTTTGATGAACAGGAGGTTTTTGGACAAGATTTCAACCATATCACCAGACTTACAGCTTTGAAATAGTATGCAAAAATATTCTGAGACTTCAATATATCTTGAAGATAAGTATCTTGAGATATTTTTTAATAAATACATCAAAGTTACCAAACTAAATGACAACTAAAGTTATTATAGCATCTGTGGAATTAAGATCAAACGAGAGCAAAGAAAATTAGTAGCGAAAACTGGGTACAAGTGCTCCACTCTAGTCAGAGCAAGAATTGACTATTAGACATCCACGCAGAGAGGTCTGGAGGTAAAAAAGACTCTAATTCTTCCCGTTCAAAATTAAAAAGGAACAGTTTTTGGAACACAGACTATAAGCCACTCACATACAGATGGTTGTAGAACATGCAAAAGCAGAAAATTAATCTAGCATAAACATAAAAGAGCTCAGCATAGATGACGGGGCCCTTCAGTGTTACATCAAACCAGCAGGCAAATTAAAAAGTACACTATAATTACATAGGCAAGACCCAGGGAGAACCAGACAGCAGTTTCCTTTCCCGTCTTTAAAATCAGAAGTCTATGGTAAGCAAGGGGGAGGTGAAGCCCGACTGCAAACTGCAGTGACTAGATTGGAATCTTATACATATATATATATATATATATATATATATATATATATATAAGTAAATCATATAATATGAGATTTTTCTTCTCAAACGATGGCTTTCACAGAGCACTAACAAAAGGCAGCACACCTGCTCCAAAGAATGAGCTAGCCTGCAGCTTCTCCATGTCCCACTGTTCACTATGAAGTCTGTAACCTAAGCAGCAAACCATTATATTTGAATATTCTTTGTACACAGACTTAAAGCAGGAGTAGATAGAAGACACTTTGGCTGAATATTTCGGCCAGTGGTTCAGTCAGCAGAGAACTGAACAAATTAGTCTTGAGACCTGTGCCCTACACTCCTTATCCGATCACTCCTGAAAAATCTCAGCGCCCCAGAAGCCCAAGACTGCCCCAGAAGTAGTAGCTGTGGGAAAGGTAAATGCAGCAAGGAGAGACCAGTGACCACCACCACCACAATCAAGACCAAAAAGACTTGCCCCCTCACGCTTGTAAGGAGCATGGCAGCTAATTTACATAGCGAGCGAGGCAAATAAACTTTCAAAAGGGGCTTTCAAAAGTTTCATCACTGAGGGATGAGAATAAAAGTGGACAGCAAATAGCATCGGTGGGAATTTCTGGATGAGCACTCCTGGATATTGAAGACTCTCTTTGGCTGTATCAATGTTGGAACCTGGACCAGTGATTCATTTCTATTTTCTTCCTCCTCTATCTCTCTCTCTCTCTGGAGAGTCATTGGGCAATGCAAGGCAAACCACCTTCAACACTAAGAAACTTAGGTGAAAAAATAAAGTCTTTGTAGATTAAAGGACCTCTAGTGTTGTATGCACTGTATTCCAACCAAGGGAATCAGCAAATCAGAGTCACTCCCTCTTTCCCTTCAGGGCGAGCAGGACGTGACAAACGCCCAAGGCAGTCCCAGAGCTACTCTTGCTCCACTAGCAACAGGCAGCACCAACTCAGCGATGAGAGCCCATTCATCCTTGAAAGGGGTTATTTCCCTTGTTGACACTTTTTAGTTTATGCTTTGGTTTTGAGCTTCTCTTGCATGCTAGACTGTATGGTAGATGTTTTGTAACGTTCCATATTAGGCCATAACATTCATATTACCCATATTCACCAAATCCTACATCACTCGTCCTAGAGGAGGGAGAACACATTTGGAATATATTTGATTAGGCAAAACATTTAAGACAGAGGGAGATACTATACAAGCACATTTAAACGTGTCAAATGAATTACTTGAAATTATTTAAAACAATGCCATTTAAAAAAAAATATTTCCCTATATTAAAAAAGGGTAATTCACAAGTACTGCACAGCAGTAAAGTCTGTGTATTCTACAAATACTTCTCTTTTTGAATTATACATTGAAAGTGCTTAAAAAAAAAAAAACAAACCTCTCAATATTCCATAGAGATGAATAATTTCATGGTCCACAGAAAGCACTCTACAGAAAGAATAGATTAGTTGTAATCAAAACTACCACTGATGCTGCCAGCAATCCAAGTGCATAGAGGAGGAAACGGCAAAAACATAGTTCAATAATCTTCCACATCACATCAAAAACATTTTAAATCCAGCTAGCCAATAGAGAATACCTAAAGTTAGTTTTGATACAAAGTGTCACTACAGTTTAAACCAGGTTGAACCTTCTATCTTTTCTGAAGATGTCTGCCCTCTTTTTGTGTTTATTTTATCAATAAATACATACATACCTGAACGAGAACAGTATTTTAAGACAAGAATTTTCTGAAAGGGACAAACTTTTCATTTAAGGTCTCATTAAAATTAACCAAGGAATAAACAGTGCTTCATATGGTCTTGACACGAAATATTTCCACAGCGAAGTGCCTTCAAAATTCTCCAAACTAGTATCTGTTTTAATGCTCTGATGGTATTAAAGAGCATATTATCCAGCATTAAAAGTTCAAAGGCAATAAGGATTGAGAGGAAAGAGTGCAATTAAATACTTCTGGATACTCAAAGGAAGCAGCTAATTTTATTTTTTTTTAATACACGATACAAACACATAACAGGGAAAGTCTAACCACTTCATTACTTCAAACAACAAACTATTTCTACCATAAGAGCGATGTTGCTCTGGTTGCTTGGTGGGTTTTTTTTTCAAGTAGAAGAGAAGAGGAGGGAAAAGATAAACAAAAATTAACTAGGACAGCAGAAAAGCTATGAAAGATGTAATTCACGTGGTTCTCATTCCTAAGACTAGATTCCCTACCAAAAAAAGGCATGAAGAGTCCTTTCTCACAACCTTGAATGTAAAACAATAACCTGTTTGCATATAATTGAGCTTTTATGTCTCTATACCTCCTACCACCAGAGGCTGGAACATCTATAAATCCATGTACTTCATACTGCCAGTTTGCATTCTCCATGCAACAAAAAGAGCAAGGCAATTGACATGAAATTTTATCACCAGAACTAAAACACAGTGAAAAATAAACTATGGTCTAATGTAAACATGAGTTACCATTTTTCAGTAGCATCTTACATATACCAGCCCAAAGATCCTCATGGAGCCTTGGCAGAAGCTCTATTACAGCCCCCTTATATCGTCATAGGCTTTAAAACGGTCTTACAGTAGTGTCTTCTCTGCTCCATCACTAAGTTCTGTGCCACTCCACCTCAAAAGTACAGCAGCTAAACTCTACTGACATGCTCTACCTGTGTATGAGGTGTGAAGCACGTTACTGTGCATGTGGGACTAAGGCACCTTTGCCTAAACTTTAGTTCTAACCACAAGGCAACCATCTTGGCTAAAACATTGCAAGAGCGCTTGGCCCTCATACAACTAACCTTTCTCATGGCATTTGATGTGGGACAATTATCTAAAATTACTTAATTATCTACATAGCATTGTTCACACGTCAGAACATCAAGAAAATTTCCAGGACAGCGTGCAGCTGGTGCATAGGAGCTCTCCCCACAAAGGTTTCTAAGGTAACCTTAGGGGTTGGTAGCATTGAAGGAGCTTGCTGTTCTGACTCTAAGGAAAAACTACGCAGAGCGTGGAACAGTGTGGAAATACCGTGGTCAAGCTCCATGAACACAAAGGAACCTGGAGATGTCAAGGAGACAGTTAACTGCATATTTACTATTCTGGGCCAAGAGTCTGTCACCTTCTGATAGATACCGTCCTTTGGGTGAACTATGCTCATTATAATCTCATCATAATACCAAAACACATCTCCATCCCAAAAGTAACCCGCTTCCGAGGTGAGACCACCTGTCACTGAGCTTGTGCATTGAATTTTTCTAGTCTATACCTTTAAACACGAAACGAGAAAAATTTTCACCAATCCCAATAAAGATATGCCTGACTGGAGTCACCCAAGCTCCACCTGGAAGGTAACAAATAATATAGAAATGGCCCAAGAGAGAGGGAACTTCAGGGAAGATTCCACCATCTTCAGGGGAAATACCACCACAAACCTGGCTCCTGGGATCAGTTGGTGGGTTGAGCCTCTCTTCCCCTCCATAAGGACAGCTTTGGGTAAGGTCTGAACACTTGGGTTCACCAAGTGCTGCCCCAGGATACTTAGAAAATCTTTATAGAGCTGCTTATAATCTATCTGTAACTTTTGCATGTGCTTTGCAGACAGTCACTATCACCAGTAATCAAAACGAGTTTGTGTATCTGTTGCTTCAATAAACTGTATTTGATTCCAATCTGAACGTGTGAGTCCCTGTTGACACTGTTGGTTAATTCCTTAAATTTTTAGCACAACCACATTAAAGAAATTACTTGAAAGAAAGCAAATGACACAGGTACGGCATACCAATTTTTTTTTTCAATGTCCATTATTCATACGAAGGACAAAAAGAAAAAGAGATGCATGTAGTGGGACCAAGACTAAAGGAAACTACTATCTCTTAAATTTATGTGCTAAGAAGTCCATCTGCACATAAACAGAAGAGCACAGAGAGACAATGGTGGGCGGTGGAACCCAGATACTTTCACTCATCTCCTCCCAAACTCATTACAGGAACCCGTCAAAGGCTCATCTCCACAAGGCCCAGCTGAACACAGAGGCACAATAGCGGGCAGAAGGAACCCAAATTATTGATTCAGAGGAAGGGACATGCTGTCCGGGCTCCTCCCAATGTTATCCCAGCAAAGTCTCTGTCCTGTGGTCCAGGTCTGACATCAACCATGGTCAACATGACCAGCTCTTCAAAGCATCCGTCACACTGAGAAGTGTTACTATTTATGGGTATAAGACACATCATGGGATGACAAGGAAAAGCATTTTTGGGATTGTGCAACACTTATTTTATAATATTTGAGGAAAGAACCAAAGGCAGGGAAAAGGATGGAATTTGGTGATTTGGAGAACAACAACAATAGCATAATAGAATACGTGAGGGTGGTGAGTGAATGATCACTAGCAACTATCAAGCTGGACTAGCCAATGAAGTGGCGTGGGAGCAGGGGAATGGGCATTTGTAAGGGTAAGACAACAAGAGGAGCTGGATAGAGCAAGGATAAGGGAAGTTGTGGACAGCTGCCAGAGAGACCACAGGGTCAGCAGTGGGGTGAGGGTGTCAATTAGGAAATGCATCTGTCTGTGCATGAGAGTCTCTAAGAGGTGGCCACCAAGGAGTTTGTTTCTATAGGAGTGAGGGCAAACCTGGTCAACGGATGGAGATTTTTGTCTGTATGTGGACATCTGTGTTTCTAAAGACCAGGCCCTAAGGGAGCTGCCTTGTCAGGGGGGCCAGGGGAATCCCACCAGCCGCCAAAGACACACATGTGTGTGTCTCCAAGAGTGAGGAGGTCTTCACTGGCAACTGGAGTGAGCCTGAAGCCTTAAGGTCTCATGTGACCCAGGTGCCAGCCACAGTGAAGTCTGGGAACTATGGGCCAACAACCAGATAATGAGCTTGCAAGTCCACTTACTGCAGGGATTCACATTGTATGTGGCCCACTAGCAGATCTTCATCCTCACTGGCCAAAGAAAGTAACAGGATGACACTCATTATGCTATTTGCATTGATCTACATGGTCTACCATGCATATATGCACATATATGTTGCATGCTTGTGTTTGTGCAGGTGCCTACCGGGAATACACACTCAGCCTTGCTACTGGTTGGACCTGCGGAGCATGGACCTACAGCAGTCCTGCCTCTGCTGCGTGACAGGATTCATTTTCCATCTCACTTTTCCTTCCCTCAGAGAAAAAAGGATTTATTTCACCCAACAGGTCTCACAAATTCGTTGCCACCCTGCCAGTGATATTAGATATTCTTACACAGCAAGAGTTTTTGCTTCTTAAAATACTAGAATCACTCATAGAATCATTTAGGTTGGGAAAGACCCTTAAAGTCATTGAGTCTAAATGGGCTTAAAACCCACAACCCTGCTATCAAGCATTATACAATGAACTCCTTCAGTGTCTGAAACCATTAACGGTATTCTAGACATTATCAAAATATACCAAAAGCCACACACTACTACGGGAAGAGATAAAATGGCAAGTCTAGATAAGCAGCATTCACCCTCTCAGAGTTGATTTTGGACTGACTGCAAATTTGTTATCAGAATCTGATACCAAGAATAATAGCTGCAAGAGCCAAAATGAAGCAACTATCACAGGATGAATAGCAAAGTTTTATTTACTACTTATTTCATAGGCTATTTTTCCACTGATAGCCTATGAAATAAGAAAATGATTCTATGCACTCACCATGGACCTGAAAATCAAAGTTAGAGAGATCCACAATACAAACCTCCTGGCTCATCACACTTTCTGATCAGGTCATACACCTATTTATGTTCTCGTTTTCATTTTAGTGAAGACTTCTTATACAATTATCTGTAAGACAATAGTGTCTATTGAACTTATACACTTGGTAATGCAGGAATCAATGGATGAGTTATTGCTAGACTAATTGCTGGCTCAACAGCTTATGAGGACATGATCTCCTAATAGAGCTGCTGTGCATGCAGGAAACAAAGGTATTACTTTCCTGCCATGCTATCTCTCTTATCCCCCTCCCCCCAACCCTTAATTAACATCAGGCCATCCATCACTACACTAAGAAATTCCTCAAAAATAAAATTCAACACGTGCATGTGTAACCACACTCACGATTAATTCGTGAAACAATTCTCTAGTTCTGTTAATGCTTCACTCCAGCATTCAATGCCTTTCTCAGTAACTGAGGACAGCCAGTCAGATGAGGATGGAACATCCATGGAAGAATCTGATGGCATCTGATGCTACTGAGGGAACATGACTTGCTAACAGAATTCTTATAGGACTACCCATCTCTGAGGTTGTTAACAACTAAAGGTCACGTTTAACACAAACCTGACACATGCAGGATGCCTTGTCAGCCAATAAAATCAGTATCGTTCTTATAAACACAGATGCTGTATTGGAAAGCAGAGTTTTGATTGCTTTTACATTGTTGCATTTGAACTACACATAAATAACAAATACCACAACAGATTCTCAATCACATTTTACTCCAAGTTATTGCTGCAATTCTCAAAACTGAGTGGAAACACTCAGTTTCCAGTGAAGTGAACAATTTAGGTTGAAGGTGATGAACCATGTGCAGACAATAACTCCTAGAATAATCCAAGTTGGAGAAAACAGTTATTTTCTGCGGAATGCCACTAACATCTCTGTTCTCTGTATGTTGTATGAACCAACAAACGAAGCTGAATTGTCTAGCATTGCTGGTCTTCTTTACAATCACAGAGAGGAAGCGGGTAGGGAATAAGGGAAATTATTTAGCAGCAGAGAACAGAATTTTGTAGAACAGCTTCCAACAGTGTTTAATGAGAACTTTACTGAGATAATTTGGACTGTGAATGTTGAGATCAATGCAACTTGACTAACAACAATTGTTTGTTTTATATAGATTAGATTCATCAAATGAGACTAAAAATTTATTTTTGACTTCACATATAAAGTGTGTTTCTTATTGCCCATACGTAGAGCAAAAGCTTACATGCAACATCTTTTAGGTCTCCAGAGTGAAGTTATCGTGCATACTGTCCACATATCTATCCAGGAGGATTTTATCTAAAGAGGTATGCTAACCATACTTAGAGTGGTGGACCTAAACAAATATCACTAGCTAAACAATCTAAATTTTAAGTACACAAATCACAGAATCACAGAATGTTAGAGGTTGGAAGGGACCTCAAAGATCATCTAGTCCAACCCCCCCGCCAGAGCAGGATCACCTACAGTAGGTCACACAGGAACGCGTCCAGGCAGGTTTTGAATGTCTCCAAAGAAGGAGATTCCACAACCTATGAACATAGGCTATATTTCTTTATAAACATTGTTTGGACTGTATTTACTGCAGTGATTGGACCTCAGCATTTAGAAAAAAAATAGCAGCTGTACCAAATTAGCAGGTAGCAGATGGAAGAATTAGTTATGTTTATGCAGGATACGTAAGTCCGGAAAGTGCGTCTGTCATAACCAACAGCAAAAGCAGTTTACATCTTAAACATTATGTGAAGTCATGAAAAAATCTTAGAAGAATTCACAAAAAAACTATCCTTTTTCAAAGTAAGCAGTAGCACAGTACCATAGTTTTGCCATGGAACTTCATGATATACTAAAAAAGAAACGAAGGACTAAAGTTCCTTCATCCACCACAGCCTTTGAATACTTGGCTTCTCCTTTCTTTTTCATTCTTGGTTTACCAGATTAGACACAAAGTGCATCAGTCTGGATGCAAGGCAGCCTATCGACTCAACAGCTGCACCACCCCACAGGAATGTACAAAGACACCAATTTCATAAGACAGTAATGGTAAAATCTTATCCTCTGTTACCATCTAAAATCTCTCTGCAAAGCCCTGGGATGCTCCTAGAGAAGAAAGTTAACTTAAAGGTTTGAGATCAAAACGCTACAAAGTAACTGGGTTGGTTCTTTGTTTTCTTTACCACATGAACAGCAAAACCTCCAACCAAGATGAGTTTATGAAGTATACATTACTAGAAGATATCACTGCTTTACAAAAAAGATTTTCTTGTAGAAGAGTAGACAACCCAGTACCAGAGAAAAGTCCTGACTACATGAAATGTGTTGTTTGCCACAAATAAAGGATCATGACATTTGGTGCCTCATTGTGAAGAGACAGAATTACAGAATTGTTATGGTTTAGTCTAAACTGTATTACTAGAAATACTCTTGAATCCCATTTTCATGAAGAAATACACACACACACACACACACATATAAAAGGACTCTCAAGACAGAGATGACAATTCCAAGTACAATTTGTTAGGAGAGCTCTGATATGAAACATACAGGTACGAAAGGTTTCTTTCTTGGCTGAAGGCATAAGATCATTATTTGCAGCTTTGCTCTTTCTTCAGGTGCCCTTCTCACTCTGCTTTTTAGATCTGTGGGATATAAAGCACTGCCACCCTTAATTTTCAAGTTCATATGTTTGACTTCCCAGTATTTATATATAAAGTCAACACAATTTCACATCTGGAAAATCTGTTCAAGTATTACAGCACAGCTCAATCTCCCAAATATTTTGCCAGTCATTTTAGTCACTGAGACCAACAGCTCAGTCAAGAAAGCCTGCTGTTAACACCCTGATAATGGCACATAATAAAGCATCAGTAAAACATTAACATCTGTGATTCTGTAAAACATTAACAACATCGGAACAAGAGAGAATAAAGTTGAACAAATCCTGTGTCTTCAAAACAATTATTATTCTTAGTGGACAAGAAACACACTGGAGAATACACGTTGCATCAATTTATTTCAGTATCTTCAGAAGTAAAAGCAAATCATTCTTTTCCCTTACCAGCAAAAATACTTCACATAAGATCAAAGAAGTTACTTCCAATGATTCTGAGTCAAAGACCTCTTAATATCTTTTTCCTCCTTGAAGTTGCAGAAAATTAAAAAACTATATTCTTCTCTGGCAGTCAAATTGCTCTACAAGATTAACTTCTTACTATACGAGAAATCTCACTGGTAGCAGTAGAGCTTTTTGTATGAGATACACAGAAGAATTCCTTTCATCAGATGACTTCTTATTCCTAATACACTCAATCTCACAGAGACGATTTTACCTTTCTTGAGAGCAAATCATGTAACTAAAGGTAAAAAATTAAAAGTTACAGTATTTAGGCCTGTGCACAGTCTCATCTTCAACGTGTAGCACATATTTGACTCCAAATCTTGTTTCTCACTATAAATTAAACAGCCTTTCCTACATTTACAGCAGTTGCTACGAGACCAGTCAACATAAAACTTTATAAGATATTGAAGTATACATGTCATTTTTGTCTACATAGGATAGCTTTTTAATAAACTTCTGTTAATATGAAGGGTTTTTTTAATCTTTGAGCCTTACAAACCATTTGTTGCAACATGAAGCACTTGAGATAGAAATCAGGTTTGTTTCCACAACGATCTTGCAGGTAGACACCTTTTCAGATACCTACTTGCCACTCCTCTGTAGAACAAGAATAAAATTCTGTCTTCGTAGTTTGTAAACAAGCTAAAAGAAGCATGTGTTGATTGTGTAAAAAGCAAAGTGTTTCTGAATGTAATGGGGATTTGTCACTAGAAGTAGACAATTCATCAGCATCTCAGGAATATTCCAAGACGATTCAAATATGGAAAAGCAGTCTCTATTTCAAACTGTCAAAATGTTGCTAACTTACATAAACTTTAAAAAAAAGTTCCTGGTCACCACTACACAACACTGTATTTGTAAGAAACCGACTGGGAGTAACAAAATATTTATATTTTATAAACATAACACAACAAATAGCAAGTTAACATGCAAATGATTGCCCACGAGAGGAAAGGAAATCAATAATTTCTTTGAAAACTACAAAATCAAGTAAATTTAAACCTTCAGTTTCTTAATCTTCTCCTACTACAGCTTTCCCCTTTGTCGCACAAGGAATTTGGAGACAACACCTTTGCCAGTTTTTTCACTTGGTATGAAATGTCACAACCACTTTGCTTTGAACCACATTTAAATTGCCTAGGACTCAAGTACCTACTATTATTAGCTGCTTCCCAAAATTAGACACAGAAAGATTAAACCAACAGAAAACTCACATAGACAAACTGTCACAAAAAGTGTCACTTGGAAAGCATACCCTTGTTCCAAGATCAAGTGCATAAAATACTCACTTCCAAAAGCATACACCACTGTACCACTTGAGATTTCTTTTTTAATGTTAACATTTTACTAAACAGCTGCCATGTCTCTTTTTCAAAAAGAGAAAAATTGACAATTTGGTACTACTTGGCAGGTGATGTTTCTTTAGTTTGTGAAGGGGCCTTCAGTATGCTCCTAGAAATTTAGAGTCAGAAGATTGCTTACTACAGACCTAGCAGGTTCTTTGTCCTTATTTCAACAGATAGGATAAACCTGCTGAGTTATGGTGGCTACCATTACAAGTTAGACAAGCCCCATAGGCTACAAAAAGGGTAAGTGCAATAAAGCAGCAAGCTAGCCTCTTCAATTAAAAAAAAAAAAAAAACCAAAAACCACTGCCAGATCTTGTGCATTCAGACTACAACCCTTAAACAACGCTACCAAAATGAAGTTCTCGTTACCAAAAAATACTTTTTTTGTCAGAGAACTCTCCAAGTTTATAAACAATCTGTCAGACTCAAATTCATAACCATTCCAGACCATGAAACTCTGCTAAAGAAATAGCAACAAGTAATCTAAATCAATCTATGAATGACAGGTGGTGACAATATGCTCAACACTACTAACTTTGCACACTTAACAATAACCAGACCACTGGTTCCTACGCCGGGAAACAGCAGGGTTTCTCAGCACAGCTGTGTTGCACGTGGTCCAGCACAAAACTCTCTATACTGAAGTGCTCAGTCATGCACAGAACTACTTCAGCAAGAATTCTGCATAGCACTGAAATCATAACAGCTATCTTGTGTAGATGCCTACAGAACATTACTTGCTAGGTAAATTCAAAGACTTTGTAAAATGATTTATTTGTTGCCTACAAAAAAAAAATAGCATTGACAATGAAATAGGCAACTTAAACAGCAAGAACAAAACACCTGCTTTTTGATACAGAACCTCTGCTGTGCAAGAGACAGATGAAGTTTGAGAAAGTGTTAGCCTGACACCAAATATACCTCATATTGTTTGAAACAAGCATTAACGATTTGAAACAAGCATTAATGAGTCTTTCAAGCAACTGTTAGTTTGTTAGACATGGTACTTTAAGCTAGCCATGCAGCCCAAGTAGCTTTAATACTAAACATACAATCACAGATTATCTTAAGTATACCGCATGTAAACTGGCACAATTACCAGTGCCAAGTTCAGTTAGTGTTGATTAGAGTATATTTCAAAGCCATCCATAGATTTTTGCTATTCACACTATGTTACAGATAATTAGCAGTTGAGTAAGACTTTGCCAATTAACTGAAGTATATTCACAATTAAGAGACTTTCTTGAACCAATAAGGTTATTTCTATTGAATTAGCAATAAGGTTATTAGTTTAGCATAGCCAAAGCAAAACTTAAGTTGTCTTACCACATCATCTGTCAGTATCTTGATATTTAAGTGCTGTAAATCAAATAGGAAATCAGTCATGTCACAATTGTGCAGTAGAAAAACAAAACAGAAAAACAAAATAAAGCAAGTTTCAGTTATAGTTACTGTTTCTCAAAATAAGATGCATTTACATAGTACTGAATCATGGCACTTGAAGTAATATCTTCTTGGCAAGTTGTACTCTGTTGGCTTAGAGTGCATAGCAAATTACACAGGAAATATAGTGTGGGTTCAAAAAAAAAACAAAAAAAAACAGTGTAATCCTTAGACAAAGTAATCTCAGAAGACTACAAACCAAGCATAGCTTGAACCAAGTTATGTTTTATTACATTTTATAGCTAAATATACTAGAACAGAAGACTTGCTCATAATTCAGCTACCAAAATGTCTTCTCAAGCTGACTGTGGGGACACCATCACCGAGTCGGTCCAGAGATTTTGAACTCACAAGAAGAACACTGAGTTCCTCAACAGTTCAAAACTATCTCCCAGGCTGCAACACTGAAACAACTAAGACTGTTGACTACCATAAACCAATGACTACATTGCAATCTATCTACACTGGTGATAATGTATTTGGATATTTCTTATAAAAGAGGAGACACAACATGGGAACTACAACCTGAAGTTTAGATCTTGTAGCACTCTAATACTAGAGGGCTGAATGAATTGCAGTAAGACATCTCTAAAGACTTACTCTGTAAATTTTATGTTATAATACTTTTCAGAGGAGCTAGCTAAAACATGAGAACTGGAGTGGATCTTTCTCCCCCTCTCTCTCACTAAGTCCTTCTCTTCTGGCAAGGCTGTACAACGTAAAACCAGTTGGCAGTGTTCCTGGTCTTCTGTAGTACTCAAGGATACAGAGATGAGGACCATTATATGTCTTTAAAAAAAAAAAAAAAAAAAAGAATCATACCACACTGGATCTTTCAATGGCATTAAATTTAGAGAGCTGTGACTCAAGAACAGGAGGATATTTTACTCTTTCCAGGCCAAACAAATATACCAAAACTTTTCTACTAACAGAGGAAAAAAAAAAACAAAAAAACTAGACTGCAGCTAGGTAGATGTTGAAGCGCTTTACTATCACAGGAACATATTTCTATTTTCAGGTCTGGATACGTCAGTTCACAGACATAAGACATATTATGCTCAAGTGAACAGGATGACTTAAACATAAGCACACAAGTAAATATATCTGGCTTAAGTAATTTTCCTATGTTATTCAGTTACTGCTAAAAATATAGGTTTGCAGAATACTGCTTTGCAACAAATGAAAATATAGTAATATGCTATCCTGTACCATCCATGAAGTACTCCAGAATAATAAAATTATTGCTTCTGAGAACACCAGAGCTACATACAAGTATTCCTCTAGTCCATTTATCATGTAGAAAGTAGATATGCAAAACTGAAAAACAAATTAACAATATTTTAAGTATGTTGATATGTTGTTTGCTAGACAAAGAGATACAAAACCATGAAGAGATAAGAGTCAGTTAGGATAGTTGACAAGTCCAGATGTAGCACCTACAGCTGGAAAAGCGTAAGTATCACCATTGCTTAGTCTTGTGCTATACACATACACTTATAAATAACTAATATTTTTAAACCAGGGTAACCTAGTTTTAAGTCTGAGACATTAAGGAAGAGGTCCTTTTGATTTGCAACTGAGTAGAAGCAATTTAGTTAAAATCTAAGTAATAATTTAAAAAGTAGTGTATAGGCGTATCATATTTGACCAAAGTAAGCAACCTGACATAGAACCGAAGATTAGTTACTGAAGATTACTTCCCTAGAGCATATTGGTAAATAACTGATTTAATTGGACACAGAATATACACATACATTCACAGAATCATCAAAAGATTTTGGTTGGAAGGTACCTTTAAAGGTCATTTAGTCCAAACTGCCTGCAATGCACAGGGACATCCTCAACTAGGTCAAGTAGTTCAAAGCCCCATCCAACCAAAATTTGAATGTTTCCAGGCATGAGGCTTCTAGCACTTTTCTGGGCACCTGTGCCAGTGTTTCACCACCCTCATGGTACAAAATCTCTTCCTATATCTAGTTAAAATCTACCCTCTTTCAGTTTAAAACCATTTCCCCTTGTCCTATCACAACACTCCTTACTAAAGAGATTGTCCTCATCTTCTTTATAGGCCTCCTTGAAGTAATGAAAGACCACAATAAGGTCTTTCCAGAGTCTTCTCTTCTCCAGGCTGAACAACCTAAGCTCCCTCAGATTTATTTTTTTTTTCCATAGGAGAAGGGTTTCAGTCCTCCAATCACTTCTGTGTATGGTACAGTGTTCTTGACAGGCTGTCAAAAGGCCCAATCTCAAAACATGGGAGACAGCAAGAGCCTATCCTTCCAAAAGGTGCAATAGACACAAGAGCTGAGGTCCACAACGCATGCAGAGCAACAAGAAGACTGGTCACAGGATAGGAAGAGCACTGTTTCTCTTGAGAAGGTCATATATGATGAAGCTATGTGTGCACTCAGCTAGACAAAGTAACCCAAATACTATTTGGCTTTGTATATATTCACAGTAAAGAATCTTACTGTCATAGAGAAGAGGATGATCTTACATTGTATATCCAAACAGTAACTAATACTGAAAGTTAATCTGCAAGACAGAGTGTAGAAACTTACGTGACTGTCTACATAATTACCCTAGTCAACTCTGGGTAGAGGCAGTGAAACGAAGCAAAGGTAAGAGAAATGCCACTTAAGTGCAACAACAGTACTGGTTTGATCTTTTATTTAATTACATTTATCTATCTTTGTACATGCATATTTCTAAACAAAATTTCATCTAAATACAGTACAAGCAGTCCCTGCAAACAGGACCCGAATTTGTGAGAATGTCATCTTCTTACATGGGACTCTGGTCTCATGTCTTCAGTGGTTTTTTCCACCAGCGTTACAGCTCAGTGTGTCCACTCAGCACAGAGTGACATTGCTCATCTTAGTCCCTGAATGAAAACATCATGTTTAAAAACAATAAATTTAGTACTTGAATTCAGATCATGCCTGCCAGAGATGGACATTGTTGGTATGCCAGAGAGGCCAAATTCAATTTCTTGATTACAAATTTCTTGATTACAAATGGAACTAGAAGATGGACAAGCACCCAGCCACACACCGCTGCCGATATGAGGAGTTTAAAGCACACAAAGTAACAGGACCTCAGGCAGCTGAACAAGTTCAACATGTATGCCCTCTACCACACTGAACTACTTCCATCTACAAAACAAACAATCAAAAACCAAGTAAACAAAAAAAAACACAAACACACCCACAAAAAAATAAAACAAACAGAAGAACAAAACAAACAAAAAACCTAAAACAAAATTTAAAAAACCACAAACACATCCCCCCCCCCCCCCCCCAAAAAAAAAAAACACCAACCACAGCCAGGTATCTAAATCCTTTTGAGATCTCCAGTTTTGTCTTCCTTGCAGAAGAAAAAGAAACAAAAACAAATATAACACCCACTCTAAACCACCACATGTACAGCTTCTTTGACACATTAAGGAAAGCTTAAAGCCTACATGTAGCTATGAGAAAATCAAAAAAAAAAAAAAAAAAGAAAAAAAAAAGTATGGTGTTTTAAGCAAGAGGAGTTTTTAGAAGAACTGGTCAACTGAAGCCTGAACGCTGAAACTGGAAAGACTAAGGATATACGTAAAACCACATAATCCCCTCTGTACTTTTTTAAATTAGAAAGGAAAAAAAAAAACAAACTTCATCACATACTGACATTAATTCTATCACCAAAAAGATTCTTGTACAGAAACACAACCAGAAGACTGAAGCAGAGATTGCAAGGAAACTTGTAAATGCAGAGAGATGCAGATTGGATGATTGCAGTGAATGATGTTATTTTAGATCTCCTTTGTAACAATATTCCCGTGGTAATTTTGCTACCTAAGTCTGCTAGCGCAATTTAGAAACTGCTATAAAACCCCACAGCATTTTGTATTTTTAATTTTCAATATACTACTTCAGCATTTATTTAATGGCTTTAACACATACTCTCTCTGCTGCTTGAAAAGCAGTCTGAAAAGCAATCAGGGGCAAAATTATCTTAACATGACAGCCTCTACACAGTGATATTCTTTAGACATTGATGAACTAAACTGAAAATTGGTGCTTACAGGTAAGATTATATAACGAAGTGCTAGAACACAGCACTAAAATTTAATATCATAACCCACAGTGTTAATTCATGCCAGCAAAAATAACAGCATGAAGAATTTACAATTTTACAAAGCTGCAATAAAGTGTTTTAGGTAACATCTGTTCAGCAATCATTTCTTTAAAAGACTAATTTAGATTCAGGGCCTTACACGGCAGCGTAGCTGCAGCAATAATTCAGTCACTTGGTAATTAAAGATATTGACACAGATTGGTCTTACCTCTCTACCCTATACCAGAGAAATGGAAGCACTTTTGCTTTTAACTACATCTTTCTTTGATTTACAGACACTGTTAAAAAGCATTAATTTGTCTATTTTAAACAGATTGGTGCAAACAAGAAAGCCTTCTTGACTCATACAAATTTCATAAAGAACTACAAAACATAACCTGAAAGTCACTGAAGACAGGTCAATGGTGTGTTGAAATTAAGAGAAACACCTCTAACTTGAGCTAGAAACTGCAGTTTATCTCTTGACGACTAGTGTCTACAAGATGTAGCCCCAGTAAGGTGCAATTGAAGTCCTGTAACTTAGCACATAATTTTATGATTTCCAAACATTTCTAAGGAAGAAAAAGAAATAAATAAATAAGCACAAAAGCAAGGAGAGGTGGCAAGCAATTGCTTTTAACCCCACCCTCACAGCAGACCTCAAAAAGTTTCTATATATATAGTGACTGAGCAAGAAAACAGGTATAATTTCTCCTGCCCTTTAATTCAGTTCCCCTTTTAACAAGTCCTAAACCTCAAGGGTGAATGTAAGAGCTTTCAGTAAGCTGAAGTACCACAGGACCACAGAATATCTTTTGCTCTTTCAAGAGTCCTACTCTTCGAAAACCTTGGAACTCCTAAAGAAAGCCAAGCTGGTACATGCTTCAAACTTAACCACCTCTTTTTCAAAAAAAAAAAAAAAAAAAAAAAAATCTGTAAAAGAACAGAGGCCTGAGCTTTAAAACTCATTCTCTTCTGGGAAGCCAGTTTATTTAGGGAGGCAGTACTTAAAGAAGGCATTTGATTGTAATCAACTACTCTAACTGTTTAGCCCAAAGACTGACTCTCACCCTTCAAATGAAGTTGGTTTTAAAAAGAGATTTTCCTCCAGTTAAACAAGAATTTTATTTGGAAAAAGGAAAGAAAAAAAAAAAAAGAGGTATATGTTAATGATGTCAACTTTGTCAACCAGCAATCCAGCTTCACCTCAGGGTTTGTCAGGGAATCAAATTATTTGTCAGATTAGCATATATGCTGTAACAGATCAATATGGCATTGATTGGAAGGGTCCAACTTGAAACATATTTTCAAGCCTTCCACACTGAGGAAAGTTAGACTAATACGGATTAGAAAATTAGACTAATAAGGAAGACTTGAATTCCCCAAGTCTAATGGCCGATTTGATCAAGATACAAGAGGTCAGAAAAATAACACAGATTACATTATATAAGGCACTGTAAGTATCCAAAACACAGAAAAGGTTGGATTACAGAGAAGTAAAACACAGAAAAGGTTAGACTACAGAGAAATCAAAGAGGTGAGAGAAGTTTCATGTATTCTGACACAAATCTAATTTAACTAATAAAAGTACAATGAAGATGTATTACAGGAAGAGTTAGGTGTGAACAAGTCAACACCAACAGAATAAACCAGAATCATTTAGGTTGGAAAAAACTTTTAAGACCATCAATGACCTTCATGGAGTCACGAAGGACAGATCCTGCTTGACAAATTTAATCTTGTTCTATAACAAGGTGAACCTGCTTAGTGGATGAGGGGAAGGCTGTCGATGTAGTGTACCTGGACTTCACCAAGGCCTTTGACACCATCCCCCACAATATCCTTATGGCTAAGTTGGCTGCCCATGGCTTGGATGGGCACATACTCTGCTGGGTGAAACACTGGCTGGATGGCCGGGCCCAAAGAGTTGTGGTCAATGGATTTAAATCCAGTTGGTGGCAAGTCACGAGTGGTGTCCCTCAGGGCTCGGTGCTGGGGCCACTCCTGTTTAACATCTTCATCAATGATCTAGGTGAGGGGATTGAGTGCACCCTCAGCAAGTTTGCAGATGACACCAAGCTGGGAGGCAGTGTCAATCTGCTGGAGGGTAGAAAGGCTCTACAGAGGGACCTGGACAGACTGGATCAATGGGCCCAGGCCAACTGCATTTCAACAGAGCCAAGTGTAGGGTCCTGCATTTTGGTCACAGCTGTAGAGGAATTTCTTGTGGAGCACAGGTGCAGTATCTCTTTAAAGGTTTTGGACAACCCAGCTTAGACCTAAACAAAGGCTCTGTCCTTGAAGCTGCCTTGGGGCACAGAGAGGAGGAGGTTTTATCTGGTTTGTGAGAGCTTTGCGAGATGCTTGACTGGAGGTGCTGGCCCTGGGGGCAGGAGGGGGGCGAGAGCCGCCTGCACAGTTGAATGGCACTATCCAATAAAAGGCTGGTGCATGTAAACCTGTAACTGACCAACTCTGTTAAGGGGCAGGCACGTGGACACTGCTTAACTGTATATATTGAGCTGTCCGGAGCAATAAAGGGAGGACAACTTGTAGCCATATTGGTGGGATGGTCGTTACTTGGCCGGCTCTCCAAAGGGACCCTTCTAGACATGACAACCTCATGCAACGCTACAGGCTTGGGGAAGGGTGGCTGGAAGGCTGTCTGGCAGAAAAGGACCTGGGCGTTCTAATCGACAGCCGACTGAATATGAGCCAGCAGTGTGTCCAGGAGGCCAAGAAGGCCAACAACATCCTGGCTTGTATTAGAAATTGTGTGACCAGCAGAAGTAGGGAGGTGATTGTTCCCCTGTACTCGACACTGGTGAGGCCACACCTTGAGTATTGTGTTCAGTTTTGGGCACCTCAGTATAGGAGAGATATCGAGGTGTTAGAGCAAGTGCAGAAGAGGGCAACAAAGCTGGTGAAGGGCCTGGAGAATAGACCTTATGAGGAGCGATTGAGGGAGCTGGGACTGTTCAGTTTGATGAAGAGGAGGCTGAGGGGGGACCTCATCATGCTCTACAGTTACTTGAAAGGACATTGTAGAGAGGTTGGTGTTGGTCTCTTCTCACAGGTCATTAGGGACAGAACCAGGGGGAATGGGTTCAAGTCACAACAAGGCGAGTTTAGACTGGACATTAGGAAGAAATTCTTCACGGAAGAAATTCTTCAGGGAAAGAGTGGTCAGACACTGGAACACACTGCCTAGGGAGGTGGTTGAGACACCATCCCTGGATGTGTTTAAGTGTCGCTTAGATGTGGTGTTGGGTGAACTTGTAGTGTAGGGTTAATGGTTGGACTCGATGATCCCAAGGGTCTTTTCCAACTTGATTTGTCCTATGATTCTAATAAGTCCAACCATTAACCTACACTTACAAGTCCACCACTAAGTCATGTCCCTAAGCACCTCATCTACACGTCTTTTAAAGATCTCGAGAGATGGTGACCCAACTGCTTCCCTGGGCAGCCTGTTCCACGGCTTGACCATCCTTTCCACAAAGAAATATTCCTGATATCCAAACTAAACCTCCCCTGGTGCAACTTGAGCCCATTTCCTTTTGTCCTGTCACTTGTTACAAGGGAGAAGAGACCAAGTCCCACCTCTCTACAACCTCCTTTTAGGTTGTTGAGGAAAGCCATAAGGTCTCCAGCATCCTTTTCTCTAGCCTAAACAAAACCAGTTCCCTCAGATGCTCCTCACAAGACTCACTAGACCCTTGACCAGACTCGTTGCTCTTCTTTGGACCTTCTCCAGCACCTCATTGTCTCTCTTGTCATGAGAGGCTCAAACTGAATACAGGATTTGAGGCATGGCCTCGCCAGTGCCAAGTACATGGGGAAAATCACTGCCCTGGTCCTGCTGGCCACACTATTTGAGATACCGGCCATGATGCCATTGGCCTTCTTGGCCACCTGGGCACACTGCTGGCTCACGTTCAGCTGGCTGTTGACCAACACCCCACAGTCCTCGTCTGTGAGACAGATTTCCAGCCACTCTTCCCCCAGTCTGTAGAACTGCCTGATCTTGTTGTGACCCAAGTGCAGACCCTGGCACTTGGACTTACTGAATCTCATACTGTTACCTCAGCCCATTGATCCAGCTTGTTGTGATCCCTCTGTAGAGCTTCCCTACCCTCAAGCAGATCAACACTCTCACCCAACAGGGTGTCATCTGGAAACTTATTGAGGGTGCACTCGATCTATCCCCCTCATTTCTGAGGGATAGATATACGATCTCCGCTTCAAAAAAACCAAACCAGTCTTAAGACAACAGGAGGTAGATAAGAAGGAGAGTTTACCATTTTTAGATTTAATAGCCACATAATAAATATTCTGTACTGCAGTACCTTAGGGCAGAAATTTATGGATAGAAAGTAAAGCATGTCTCATAGCACCCTTCAAGTGAACTGCCCCAAACAAGGAAGGTGTTTGATGTCTAACGCTATTAAAGTAATTCTACCTGTACCTCTGTGTACGTTTCTTTAACAGAAATTATTAGCCAGGACAAAGCAGGTATTAGAGACTACAATTCAGAGGTTATAGTAACCACAACAGCTCCTTAGGTTTTGTGGTATGGAGCTGCCTGCTGCTCTTCAGTAACCGTTAAATTCCACAGACCACATTTGTAAACTATACTTCTCACAGTAGTTTACATAAAGACAGGGATAAAATCCTAGACTCTGCTCGAGAAATGTTCACCTCTGACTTTTCTAAAGGTCACCCAGTGAGCTAACGACATATCTAGAGCACAATCCAGATTTGAGGTACTATCATTCTTCAGTTACCTATCAACATCCCATGGCAAAATCTGTGCTTTAAGAGATTACTTAAAGATGAAAAACAGGAGTACTGGTCTACAGTCAAATGCTTTTGAAAGCTGTAGTTTGACAAGACATCCTCATGAATTAAGAATATTCTCAGACAACCCTGCTTAAAGAATTTCAGAAATGGAGCAGGGGGAACATAGACAGGACAAAATAAAATAAGAAAACACCCACATGATGATCGCATACCCTACAAAGTTAAAGTTGGATACCCAAATTCAGCTCCCTTTATTTTCTGTAGCCGAGTCAAAAATCAACATTGTGACCTCAGAAAGTCAGTCAGTCGATGCCCACATCTGCACATGCTCAAAACAACCCTTTCCTAGACTGGGAAGCGCAGATATATTTCTAAAAAGCTCATCTGCCCTAAAGACAAGTCCTTCTTTCACTGAAAAGCCAATCAGACTTCATCTGGGAAAAAAAAAAATATCAGTGACTCACATCACATATCTGGCAGTGTTATACTCTCTATAAATCATTCCATTCCTATCTTAACACATGGTTAGGCAAAAAAAAGAACATGAACATGATGGCAACACCCTGTTTCTGTTTTAACACAGTTACAGAAAAAAAGTAAAAATTATTGCAATACCCTATTAGCAATACGAACAGTTAAAGTAGAAATAAGTAAAATCTCTTGACTCAGTGCTCTTGTCAAACACACAAATTCATGTCTCCCACTAACCACAGGAATAATCCAACCATCAAGTCATATCCCAATAATATTATCCCACCTTTTGGACTGGAAAGACTGCATAGGTTTTTATTCAGGAATCCTTTACTAAAGCATGTCCAGCCACATCACCTGTATGACTAAAACGTATGCACCCCCAGGTGATACATAGCCATTTGTGATGACCAGCAAACATGTCTTGGCCACAGTTTCATATATGCCCATTCTAACATGCAAAAACAGCAACAAGGACTTGGTTTGAACAGCCCTGTGTGCGGCCACAATATGAAAAGAATTCCAGGAAACAGGAGTGCCAGGAGCAAGTTGTGGCCTTCCAGAACAGGTTTGGCCAGCCTACAGTTGGGTATTGCTTATTTGCTAACTTTTTTGAACCTCTGCTTAAGCGCCAGATACTTAAGTACTGGATATTGCACAAAGACACCTTAGAATCAGGAATCCACTGCATGTGATGCATTATAATATCTACTCCATATAGCTTATAGCAGGTGGGCTCAGAGACTCCTGGTATGTGGATCACTAACATGTGGATCACCTAAACACGAGCATCCTAAACATGATGCTCAGCAGGTGGTAGATACCTGTAGAACACATGTTTGTCCCAGGTTTAATACTTGGAAATTTCACGGTGCACAAACCAGAACTGCCTTTTTCTGGGTGCTTTTTAGTTAATGCACATCTCACAGACACATTTCCTTGCGGACAATTACTAGTCATTTCGAGCTTCCCAGTTTCTTGGTGTGCTAGCCAAAAGCCTGTAAAATCATTGCTAGGGAGGAGACTACTGCATCCCTGATACTCAAAGACAGCTTTTCACCATCCAGTTTATGTCACTAAAATAAAAACCAAAAATCCATTCTATTAAAAGCAACAGCACTTAAGAGCTATAAGTCTGTTCTGTTCCCCTTACACCTACAGCTGTCAAATAGCGAGTAGGACGATAGAGCTTTACGATGAAGAGTGGGCAAAACTTGCCACAAAATAAAGCCAGGTTCTCTCAGCCAGGCAAAGAAACGAACTGGAGCTGAAGGGCTCACCCTGTGAGGTCCAGCTGCGGCGGACGCCGCAGGTTCGTAGCCCTTGTACTCGACCCGTCCCCGGTCTCTCAGGGGGCTCCAGGTCAGCGGCCAGCCCCAAGCGGGGAGGACGGGGACACAGACCCGGCAGGGAGGCGCCCCGCCGGGCCTGCCCGCCGGCAGCCTCACACCTCATGCAACCCCGCCGCGGCCCAGGCCCGGGGGGGCGGGGGCGAGGAGGCCGTTTGAGATCGACTTGTACTTACGAATTTGGGCTTCCTGCCGTCCGCCGCCTCCTCGGGGCCGCCGGCGCTGCCTGCCCCCGGCGGGCCCTTCCGACGGAGCCCCTTGTTCTCCCGCCCGCCACGACCTGGCGGCGAGGATGGGGCGCAGTAACGCGGCCGCGGCCGTCGCGGCTCCATAGCCGCCGCCCGGGAAAGGAAAGCAAGGGAGGGAGGGAACGGAGATGAGGGGAGACCGCCGCCCGCGACCGGGCCCAGGCCCGGCGGCCCTGGCCGACCCGGGCGCCTGCGATTAACGCGGCTTAGCTGGGCTCGGCCGGGCAGGGCGCGGCAGGGGAGGGAGGGGGGGCTCAGGGCTAAAGCCGCCGCCTCAGCGCAACGAAGGATTTAGCGAGGAGCCTCTAATCCCGGGCACGGGGTGGGGGAGCGCGCTCCACCAACGGCCGCTCCCCGGTGCCTGTCAGAGCCCGGGAACGTCCCGCCGTCCGAATCGTCCCGCCACTGCTGGTCCCGCCCACGGAGTCCCCGCGCCCAGCCAATCCGCGGCCGCAAGTGGGAAATGTCGTTTTCCGGTTGGCTTGGCCTTCTGCCAATCTCAAGGTGAATCAGCTGTTCCCGGCAAGCGCCGGAGGGGAGTCACAGCGTAGCCGCACCCGGTTTCCTCGCGCGCCCCGTCCCTCCGGACTACGTCTCCCAGAGAGCAGCGCGGCCGGCGCTGGCGGAGGGAGACGGGCAGAGGCGGAGGGATACCCTGAGGGACTCGTACTCCCTTGTAGGCGGGGTGGGGAGTGCCCTCTGGGTCAGTCTCTGTGCGGGGTTTGTGGGCGCACACGGACCTCCTTCAGGGTTTGCGGTGTCTTGTTTTGGCCCCCAGGAAGTTTTATGCGGCCACGTTGGCGCGTTCGAGGCCACGTCGCTCCATGGAAGGGCGGTTCCCTGTCAGCGAAAGGCGGGTGCGCGGCCAAATATTAGCGTCCCCTGGGTGAGGAGGAGCTGTTCCCCTGTGGGAGAAAGAGTGGGGTGCCCCGTCCTTCCCCCAACACAAGCTCTCTGAAAATACAGAAAGACGACGGGTAAATCACCGTGTTTTGAAGTACGACCCCCTCAGTCTAAGGGGCTAAGATACATTTCACCCCCTCTGGCAGGTTTTATTTCATTGCCCCCCAGGCCCCGTGTTTCCTTCCAAAGGATCTGATAGCTCGAAGCCGAAGGACTGGGCAGGGCCCTCATCTGCTTGGCTTAGAGCAACCATTTCCAACACCTGATCTTGTTAAAAAATCCAATTTAGAATCAGAATGGTTTGTCTTAGAAAGGACCTTGAAAGATCATCTATGATCCTGCAATGTAGCAGAGATGTCTTCAACTAGGTCACATTACTCAGAGGCCCTCTCAGTCTGTCCTTGAATATTTCCAGGGAGAGAACTTACACATCTTGTCTCAGCAACCTGTTTCAGTGTCTCACCACCTCACTGTAAAAGAATGTTTTATACCCTCTTTTAGTTTAAAACCATTGCCCCTTACCCTGTCACAAAAAAGAACACTAAAAAGATTTCCTGTAGGCCCCCTTTAAATACTGGAATCATAGAATCATAGAAATATCAGTGTTGGAAAGGACCTTAAGATCACCAAGTCCAACCTACAGCCCTACACCACCCTAACACTAAATCATCTCCACATCCAGCCACTTTTGAAACATGTCCGGGGATGGTGACTCCACTGTCTCCCTCAGCAACTCATTCCAATGCTTCACCACCCTTCCACTGAAAAAGTTTTTCCTAATATCCAATCTGAACTTCCCCTGGCGCAGCTTGAACCCACCACTATAAGGTCTCCTGAGAGCTTTCTGTTCTCCAGGCTGAACAACCGTGACTCTCTCAATCTGTCCTCACAGGGGAAGTGCTCCAGCCTTCTGATCATCCTCATGGGCCTCCTCTGGACCTGCTCCAACAGGTCCATGTCTTACTTGCACTGAGGACTCCAGATCTGGACACAGTACTCCAGGTGGAGTCTCTACCTATTTCTTAGGTAGAGCAACTGTTTGACAGGTGAAAACTGATTAATCTATTTTTAACTTTTTTTTTGTATATTTAGAGCCCTGATTTTTTAATATGTAAATATACAATTTAATATTTTATATGTATTTAATATTTTTATAATATAATTTTTATACCATTTTCATAGAATGGCCTAGGCCGGAAGGGACCTTAGAGATCATTTAATCCAACCTCCCTGTCATGGGCAGGGACGCCTCTCAACTAGATCAGGCAACACATGAGGACCAAACGGGAATCAAACCCGCGACCTTGGTATTATCAGCACCACGCTCTAATCAAGTGAGCTAACCGGCCCCCATTTTGCTGGTACTGCATTAAGAAAGCAAAATAACATGGAAAGATGTAGGCCCTATTCAAAACAATGGCAGTATTTCCATCAGCCTCTTCAGAACAGGATTTTGTTTTGTGACCGACACAGTCATTGTGGAGGAGTGGTTAACTGTACTAGCAAGGTGTACCTACATTCTCTATTTGTTTATTTCAATATGTTGGGTTTTGTCACAGGAAGACCTCCAAGACTCTATGGGGAAACACACAATAAATAGAGATTTTTATTATACTATGGACTAGCAAATTGTATATGCTTTAGAAAGTAATTGAATTCTCATTATTACAGTCAATACATTGCATTTTTCTTTACCTTAACAGTAGTTGGAATAATGATGCAAACTTGAAACTCTCATAGAGGTAAATCTGTTTCTACATGTTAGGTATCATTAAGGAAAAGAAGGTGTGAGGGACTAGATAGATGTCTCAAACAGTAAACAAACCAGAGCCGCCTGCCTGGTGTCCGTCTGTGTTTGTGTGGGGGTGACTCAGAGCTTTGCTGAACCCCTGCCCCAGCCCTGCACCGGTGGAGCTGTGGGGGTGGACAGGGCTTGGAGCTGTGGCTGCAAGAAGCTGGGAGAGGGAGAAAACCTCTCAGAAACCCCCATCATCCCCCAAACTGGTTCCCAGTCTGTGGCGGGAACTTGACTGTATAAAAGGGGATCACCCCGGGCAGTTGGGCGCTCTTTGCCCGCCACTAGAGGATTGCTGCGAGTGCCGTGGTCATTGCTGGATCCAGGGGTGGTGATCTTTCCTTTCTCTATCACTTTGCTTCTCTCTCTTTCTAGCTTTAACAGGAAGCTACCTATGGCAAGACCGGTTTCTTTTGCTTATTAATAACCCATTGTTGTGAAGCGTGTTGATGAAGCTGAGTGGGGAATTGAAATACCTTGTTGTCAGATGATTGATAAATAAAATTGCTGTTTCGGATCCTTGGTGTAAGTCACCTTAATCCTGGCCTGGGAATCAGCAAACCTGAGTCGTGTCCTGAACCTCGGGTCGTGACAGAAAGGTAATACTCACTATTCATCTCTGTAGAGTATTTTCTGAAACAGAACAAGTTTCTTTTATTCTTCTGTCATTCAATAAAGAATATGCTCATGTTTCCATATTATTTTTATGATTTTGTGTTTTCTTGAACACAGTGAAAATAAAATGCTCCCTCTGACAATTGCATTCACTTTTTCCACGCAATTCAGTGCAATGCAATGACATCAGAAGAATAAAGTTCTCCATCCTTCAGTGTGACTTACACAGGCAGTGACCTACAAAATGTAATGACTACCACTACATGGAGCTCTGGTAAAATGTAGCAGAATTTTGCCCCAAACTGGACCTTCGCAGAACTGCGGTTTAACGCTAGGAAGCTGTGAGGCTATGTAAAAGCAGATGCTGGAATTACTTGTATGTGTTAAGCTGTTTGTCCTTTGGCACATTTCTATAGATGTTTTGTAAATTTATATTGGATTTCTTTGTGGAGAGTATAATTAGCACAACACTGTTTAATGTCATGGCTAATGATTTCCTGGAACATTTGATTAGAAAATTAATCAGCCTATGTGTGCGTATGATAAAGCTGTTTAAATGGACCTCCTAATTGCACTGTGGTAGAACACAATGGCTTGTGCCAATATATCACTTTCAAGGTACTGTACTGTAATAATAGAGAAACACTAAAGGGAATAATTTATCAGACAGTTTTACTAAGCCAAAAGTAAATGTTAGTACTTTTGATCAATTATTACTTTATACTACCACTCTTGTTAGGTGCTTCACAGAACAAATACACTCTTG
Organism: Trogon surrucura; assembly: GCA_020746105.1. Classification (NCBI taxonomy): domain Eukaryota; kingdom Metazoa; phylum Chordata; class Aves; order Trogoniformes; family Trogonidae; genus Trogon; species Trogon surrucura. The sequence goes on from CM036617.1 coordinate 39,706,329, forward strand.
CAGCAGCTTAGTTAGTCAAGATTAATCATAGCTGAGGAAAAAATTGTGAGAAGGAAACAAATCAGTAATACTGTAACTATACAGAGATTATACTTAGTCCTAGGGTGCATACTGTCAGGGGCATGCACATAGCTTAGAGAGTTTGCATTATTTTTGTTCTGGAACAAGAATTGTTCAATTATAAAAGTCTGAGAGAAAGTACATACCTGAAGTTAAACACACGTATTTTTGCAAAACTAGTCCTTTAGACTGATGGACTTGATTAGCCTCTTCCCATTCTGTTCCATCTCTTCTTTTTTTTGTTTTTTTTTTTTTTTTAATACTGTGACTCAGGTCTTAAACAAAAAAAAGAAAACCAAAAAAGAGTACCCTCCTAATATTTGTGGTTCCAGGAAGACAGTTTTTCAAATAAATCGCTGTGCACAGTGTTTGTAAGCTGGTTTTTGGCTGAGTTCAGACAGTTCTCCATATTTCATCTGGCAATGCCTTGTTCTTTCCTATAAGAAGAACATAAAACAGTTGTTTAACTGTTCTTTAATTAGGTTCAACCTCTTAGACTGTCACATAAAAGTTATGAAGGATTTTGTGAGCAATGATGTTGTTTTCATACAGCAAATGTACAAGTTTAGCTGTCTTTATTACTAACATTGTTTAAGTATTCTAACAAGCGAAACCTTGTAGAGACACAGTTGCTGGGGCTTGGCAGAAGCAAGGCAAGCAGCAGATAGACAAGTCTTTTCAGGCAAATGGTTTCTTCTTTCTCTCTTGAAAAGCACCAGATGGGCTGTTCTATCCCAGATCCCTCAAAACTGAGTCAGAGCAATTGAATATGCATCTTATACCTTTCCTAACATCTGGAATATTGTGTCCAGTTCTGGGCCCCTCAGTTCAAGAGAGACAGGGAACTGCTGGAGAGAGTCCAGCACAGAGCCACAAAGATGATGAAGGGAGCGGAGCATCTCCCTTATGAGGAAAGGCTGAAGGAGCTGGGTCTTTTTAGCTTAGAGAAGAGGAGGCTGAGGGGTGACCTCATTAATGTTTATAAATATGTCAAGGGGGAGTGTCAGGAGGATGGAGCCAGGCTCTTTTCAGAGACGTCTAATGACAGGACAAGGGGCAATGGGTACAAGCTGGAATATAGGAGGTTCCACAAAAACATTAGGAAAAAGTTTTTCACAGTGAGGGTGACCGAGCACTGGAACAGGCTGCCCGGAGAGGTTGTGGAGTCTCCTTCTCTGGAGACATTCAAAACTCGTCTGGATGTGTTCCTGTGCGCTCTACTGTAGGTGATCCTGCTCTTGGCAGGGGGGCTGGACTAGATGATCTTTGAGGTCACTTCCAACCCCTGACATTCTGTGATTCTGTGATTTTGTGATTTACAGAATTGTTAACTCATAATGCTTATAAAAATGACATCGGAAAAACACATCCTGTCTTCATGTCTTATAGAGACAATTGATGCTGTTATATCTAGGGAACTCTTTAACACTTGCATATTCATATTTCAACAGCAACCGTTAATAATTTAAATACATTACAATATAATATCCTTAAATATAGCTGATGGATAAGATGGTACTGAATTTTCACAGCATGGGTTGTTCGCGAAGCATATTACTCCATTACGAAGATAATAGGTAGATAAAATCTCAAATTGTTCGTCTAGTCTAGTCTATTAAATTTACTAAGGAACTTGGCTGTTAACAAGTTTATCGTACCAATAAATGAACCAATGTATGTTAGAGTTATGAGAAAATTCATTCTCTGTTCAAATAATAAAGTTTTACTGAAGAAAATTTACTGTGTTTTTTCCTGTAAGACAAACAGATAGAATTATTGTGGTTTCTTGGTTGTCATTTGATTGTTTAGCCAGTGTCACTGCCACTATACTAGTGTATGTCATCTCTGCTATCTGTTTGGGGCATAGACTAGGTAAATGAAAATATGTAGCTAGAGCTCTGTGCTGGAAGATCCATGGTTGTCAGTCAGAAAAAGGAAGCAACTAGAAATTTGCAGCATAATAAGCCTGAAGTTCTTAAAAGGCACAAAACTATTAGACATTTTCTGATGTACAACATGAACTTAGTTATGAACAGTTACAGAGTTATAAGTCTACTAAAATATGACAAAAAGGAATTTTCGGTTCAACAGTTTCTTCATAAAGGACTGCATTTTTCTTTTGCTTAAGCTCATCGTCACAAAAACTTCTCTTTGCTATGAATCTGCTTAAAGGGAATATGAGAATTGAGTTTAGGCTAAACCCTAAAAAGCAGTAATTTTCTTTGCAATTCCTTGGGTTCTTTTTTGGTAACAAGATCATCTTACTCATGCGATGCTATAAGAGTGTGTGATGTTACTTCTCTTACGATGCTTCTTTTTAAAAATCCTGCTCTGTCATCTATCTGACTGCCCACTGCACTACGTACAGTTGGAAGTACTCAAAGCACTTGTTTACCATCATTCACTCACACCCTGGCAGACAAGTATGTGTATGCTAGTTACTACCTGTCTACTACTTTTGAATATGTCAGGTGCAAGTAGGGCCTTATGACAGGACAGATAATGAAAGAAAATGCCATCTGACCTAGTGTGTTGAATTGTCTGTAGAGACAAACAGCTTTGAGCCATTTGGATCACAGACTTGATAAAGCTGAACCAGTCAGACCTCTTGGCACATGTATATTTGTGTCTTAAAGATCTCTGAACTAGTGTCTTCTGAAAACAGTTTCTTCCCTTTCTCATTAAAAAAAAAAGTATTATGGTTGTCTTTCTTGCAATTAATTTCTGCTACCAACAGGAATACTTTTGGAAACCAAAATGTTGTTGACTTTGATCCCTATTTTTTTTTGCTAGACATCTCAGTTAAGTACACAATGGTTAAGTATCAGTGCTAAGTATCAGTGCAATATGTATCTTGCACCGGTTATAAAAAAATATTCAGGTTTTAAAGAAACACAAAGGACATCAGGGCTTTTTTCAGTTATGCATGACAGTAAATTCCAAACAACTTCAAAAAGATGTATTTAAAGGATTCAAGCCAAAAGAAAGGATTCATTGAGATTTGTCTTTAAAATACTTTTGTAAATTTTTAATTATTGCTTGGGAATTGTTACTGAAGAAGACAACAAAGCAAATGGTTTTCACATATTCCGAAGGTATAGCTGTGTATCTGTCTTCACTGAAGAATGTACAGATGGGAAAGGCATCCCTGAAGACAGCGTGTGTCACAATCCCATTATTGATTTTATATCTGTCATAGCTTTTTGAAATGTCAAACATAATTTTACATGCAATGGATTTATTTTCTCTCTTTTCTAGCCAGAATTTAAATTAAGGACTTTCAGAAGTGTTTGTACTCTGAGTAGTACCGTTCTCCTTTTTCGAAGCTTTCAAAGTCACCCTGTTAAAGATGAGGATCTCACAAGTAGGAAAGTAGTTTGCTTCATTAATTTATTGTGGATTACATGTTGCTAATAATTTCTCAGGATATATTTTAGGCTATCTTCTCATTCAGCTGAGGAAATTTAATATACCTCCTTCAAGATACTGCCTAGATGGGAAAAATCAGTAAAGAAGTCCATTATACAGTACATCAAATGGATCTTTACGAGGATATTGGAGATGTGATTTGTGGCACTATTTAGGATACATTGCATACTACATTATTATAAAGTTCAGGTTTGTAATTTAATTATGAACCAAATTATCTCCAGTTCTAACTTTAGTCGAAGTGACTAGGCCAAGCCTGACAGCTGATATAAATTATAAATTGTAAGTGGTCCAAGTGTCATGGGCTGCAATAAAGGCTGTGTTACATAATTTTATACTTCGTGTGGGATTTTCAGAGCCACCTAAAGAATGAAATGAGCTGCTCAAACCTTGCCTGGTCTACCATCGTGCTATTAAATGTTCCTAGTAAAATTATTGCAAATAGTTAATTTTTCCCAAAAGAAAATAAATATGTTTCCAGAGGAGAAAATTGTGATTAAGTTTTTTTGTGAATATAAGGGTCTGTAGTAGCACGATCGAGCACAGAGAATTTTCAGGGCATTTACTATAATGTTTTTAAGGCTCATGACAGAATGCTGGGATGTAATTGTCTTCCATTACTTCTTTATAACTCTCTGAATTCCTCATAGCTTTCCTTTTTAAATATACCTCTTTTTTTATGATTCACCTTCCAAATTTTCTTCTAAGATTCTGTCTTTCATTTTCACTTGTGATAGTTTATATTACTTTCTACTAGGGCATGATACTGTCTGCTTTCAAAAATCCCTTATTTTCTTTTGACAGACGTATCTTTATGAGATATATAAACACATATATATGTATGTGCAATATAATGTTTTTTATGAGTTAATTAAGTGTTAAGGGACTCTCAAAATTGACTATAACTTGTTTATATAGCTTTTATTTCTCTCTGATTTGTTCTAATCCATCTTTAATTTTCTTATTCTAGTTTTATCTTGCAAGGCTAATGGATATAATCCTCCTCTCTGCCCTGGTGAGGCCACATCTGGAATATTGTGTCCAGTTCTGGGCCCCTCAGCTCAAGAGAGACAGGGAACTGCTTGAGAAAGTCCAGCACAGGGCAACTAGGATGATTAAGGGAGTGGAACATCTCCCTTATGAGGAAAGGCTGAAGGAGCTGGGTCTCTTTAGCTTGGAGAAGAGGAGGCTGAGGGGTGACCTCATTAATGTTTATAAATATGTCAAGGGGGAGTGTCAGGAGGACGGAGCCAGGCTCTTTTCACTGATGTCCAATGACAGGACAAGGGGCAATGGGTTCAAGCTGAAACATAGGAGGTTCCACAAAAATATTAGAAAAAACTTTTTCACAGAGAGAGTGACGGAGCACTGGAACAGGCTGCCCGAGAGGTTGTGGAGTCTCCTTCTCTGGAGACATTCAAAACCTGCCTGGACGCGTTCCTGTGTGACCTGCCCTAGGGTATCCTGCTCTGGCAGGGAAGTTGGACTAGATGATCTTTCAAGGTCTCTTCCAAATCCTAATATTCTGTGATTCTGTAATATCATGTTTACTGCAACTTAATATTCAGCTACAGTAAGTACTGTACATGTACATTAAGAAAAATGCTTCCTCTCATTTAAAAAAAAATGCATGGTTTTGGGAAATTCCTGAAATATATTCTATATGAAACATAATCAGCAATTCTATGGGTAACAGAAATCACTCTGTCGCTGTCCAATCTGCATTTTTCTTTCCAATCCTCTCTTCCTTGTCATGTTTCAGTGAACAACCTGATTTTTAATTGCTCTTTAGCACATGCAGTTGTACTCTTCTACAGAGAGCAACGTGCTACCTTTCTTATGTTATGTAGAACCTTCACCTCTTGTTTTAGTGAGATAAAGAACATCATTGCAGGGTATACCTTTTATCATAGGTACACCTCCAGTGCAATATAACTACTGAGCTAAGTTTCTTCTAAGAAGTTTCTTAAGTGGCAGTTTTATGCCAGGTTTAAAGCATAATAAACTTCCTAAGTTTGCATTTTTCCTTCACCTATGTTGTAATAGGTGAAAGCTGTTGGTTAAGAAAAATTAGTGCTTTCATTTATTTTTACAAAATATTTCTGCAGAAGCGAGGGAGATGATTAGGTTGAAATGTGATACAGAGGTTATCCTGTAGGACCTAGAGATGTAACTAACTCTCAAGTTATTTGTTTGAGGGGAAGGCAAATGAGAGAAATTGTGCTGCAATCACTATAGGAGTGCCTCTCACCTGGCGGTAGCTGACAATAGACAGGTGGGATGTTTTCAATTCCTTGTACCATGACCTGATAGAATGAAGACTATCAGAAACCAAAATATATTTGCCCAGAAAAACACAGACCATTTGACATAGTTTCTCTTACCCTATGAACAAAAAATTCAGAGAGAGAAAAATCTCAGCCTCTATGTGTCAGGTGTACAGTGAGAGCCAGCTCTCCCTAAAGCATGGGTTGCTGAGGGAGATACCATGGCCAGCCAGGCTAGAGGCCTCACTACTCGGGGCCCATCTCAACATCCAGGGATGGTAGCCAGGTTCAAACAACAGTCCAGACCATCAGGTAATTTTGTAATGATGAGACAGGTCTAAGATCAAGCCAGGAGGTCAAGCCTTCTGGAAGTCAGGGTTGGGAACAGGTCCAGTGAAGATAACAAGGGTCAGGCACAGTCTAATGATGAGTGGGGGTGTCCACAGGGATGAGACTGGTGAAGCTTGGAAGTCAAACTGTGGATCAGGATAAACAGGGTTTATATCTGGCCGAGTGAAGGTCTGTCCTCTTTTCTGTGATGTGATATGACACGTGCCAGAATTCGTTTGTGTATCCCATAAGTCTCCTCATAAAGATCAAGGTCTTACTTAGTTTTACAACCGCTATTTGTCTGACAGAAAAAAATCCATGATTATGTATCCATCAGTCTCTGAAAAATAATGTAATTCCTTATCTCCGTCTGTCTACAAAACTGTATTCCTTTTCATTCATGCGGTCATTTCCCCTTGTTTTGAACCACTGTTCTGATACCGATGAAGAAATCTCAAGTTAAGATAACCTTTGGCAAGATTAAAAATCTAGTAGGGAGTCATCAGGTAGTCAGTCACTATATTCTAGTGATTATTTATTTGCCATTATGTTGTGTGAGTTTCAAATCTGGACATCAGATAGATACATGTTTTCCAACTAAAAAAGTATCCACAAAAACCTCGTTTACTCCCTTTTAAAGAGAGGGAATATGAAGAACTACACAGGCTTGCAGAATGCTGACTTTCAAATCAGCTTTCTTTATATGAACAAGATGGAAAAAGGAAGAACGTTGTCCCAAAGGTGGTTCAAAGCATACACAATTACGGGCAGTACACTCATCACCTTTTTCTTTTTTTGCATTCTTCACTGGAAATAAGAATAGGGCACCAAAATACAGGATTCTCTGAGGAACAACATGCACAGCAGCGAAGGCAGCATGCAGGGCAGAGGGCTCAGCAGCAAGAGCAGCAGGCTGGCTTAGGCATGGAATGGTGCTGAGAACTCAGTATTGAAAGGTACTGATCCCAAATAAAACTCCATCGCTTGTGCTTAGTGTGAGCTTGACTCACCTACCCTCCACCTCCTGACACCCCCCCAGTGTCAATCACTGTAAGACTCTCAGTCTCTGTAATGATCACTCTTAGTTCTACTTGAGTGATGGGCCTTTCTTGAGGCCCTGCACATCACAGGTCATTAATGATAGCGAGGCTGAGCATCAGTATATCTGAAATAAGAAAGTATTTCCAACTACTGTGGTTCAGTAAAACAAATAAAACATATGGGATTTTCATAACATTTATACAGAGGAGAGATTTGTATTCTTCAGCTTAGGGCAATCTAAAAGGTAAAGAACTAAGCTAAGCTCTTTCTATGATTAATGAAGTAACACTTGACTGAAGTTCTCATTTTGCTAGTGTAGAGAAACTAGCACCTACAAAAGGCAGTTCATCCACTCTTAAAAAATGAATCTAAAACAAATGGAAAGAAGAACCTCTAGAGATCTTTCTCTATCTTCACTGACTATAGTAGATGCTTCAATACATGGCTTAGACTAGATGAGTACCTTTTATATGCTGAAAGTAGGTGACGTAAATCTCATTTTCTCAAACTATTCTGGGGACTTCAGCAATTTGCAGTCAATAAATTCACTCCCTTTCACTAGATTTTATTAGACATTCATATTAATTCAGAAAGCATAGAAATATTTAAATAGCAATGCTAATAACTCCTTGGAATTAACAAGAAAATTCTCCTGTGATCCTCAGAGAATAAAACTTTGAATAATCATACTTCCAAGATAATCTGTGCATCCTTGACAATAGTTTTTGATAGCCTGAAAATTGATGACAGATTTTTTTTGTTTTCCCAAAAGGGTTAATGACTAGTTTGTCTGTTATCACTGTGGATAATAAACTACTTCAAAAACTGTGGGACGTGTTAAGTTGCAAATTATTCTCCTGTTGTGTGGACTTACTTGGACGGTGATTAAAAGGATCAATACTGCCACCGTCTTAAATGTTCTAGCATATTTTTTTGATAAAATCTATTCCATCTTTCTGTTTGTTTCATCTTTTTTTTTTCCTTCCATTTTCTGTTACAATATATTGTTTTTTCTCAATTGCAAAACTTCCCCTACAACCTTTGCAACTTTTGGAATATGAAGAAATTAACTCTCTTTTCTAATCAGTACATGACAGCAATCCCATCATTCATTTCTTAGATTTCTAAACAGGTACCTTTGTACATTCTGCCCAGATGACATTCACTCTATGAAGAAGTAATTTGTAAGCATCCACAAGCAACCTAATTATTCCTTTTTGAATCTTTCTTTAGAATTCTTCTTTGCTGCTCTGCCCACAGAAATGTAGATTTTAATTGCAACCTCTCTCGCTATTAAGTGTGGCTTCTGATTTGGTCTCTATCTCCTGTCTCTCTTCTGCAAAGAGACAGCAAGCTTTTTGAGCATTACCTTGATTTCATTCAAAACACAGTTGTACAACCCTGGTATTTTACAATAATAAACGTCTTGATTAATACACAAAACATGATACTTATGCGCAGAAAGTAGAACACCTAACTCTATTTGATATCTAGATTTTCTCTCTGAGTTTCTGGCTTCATTTGCATGCAAAAATTCACCAGTTATATCAGAATAAGAAATACGTGCTTTCCAAACTTAGTGTTCCCCTCTTCAAATAGAACAAAAAGTCACTACATACCCATTGTAAATCAGTCAATATTCACTATATTTACTAAATAATCCATATTTTATGGTTAGCATTGTTTGATAAAGCTTTCAGGCTTTATTTTATAGCTTTGAAATATATATGTGCACAATCTCCAAATTTACTTTTATCCCCATGTCTCAGTATGGCTTGTGAGACAAGTTGGGGGAGACATAATTATTGTTGTTTTAGGTGGAAACAGAGGAAAACTTGGCCTGTGTAAGCAGAACCGAAGTCTGTCATTGTACAGCCATTTCTTGCATTTCTTTTGAAGTCACGGTTCAGTCTTATGTAACTCACAGCTTTGCAATCACTTAAGAGTTGTATCACATTAATCTATAGTGACAGCCTTCAGCAGAGTCTAGAAGGTTGTTTGATTTTACACTTTGTAAATGACAGTCCTTGATTTCCTGTAACATTCTGGATCACAGATGAAACCTTGTTTCAGTAACTGCATGTTAGCTGGACAGTTACGGATGAAATGCAGAATTGTTGTGCTTGGGTGATATGATCAACATTTATCACAGGCTAATAACAATGATTTTGAACATCTTAACTGGAGATCACACAACGCTGTGTAGTGTGAAATAAGATGTCTGGGTGATTGGAAAGATTTTGACTGGTCCTCGTGCTGATAGCCTGCAGGAGATTTTAATATTCTGAAGTCACACCAGATGGGCAATCTGCTGCAGTATATACCTTGGCTCAGTTTTAAGCTGCAAGTGTTTGATATCTGATATCACCTCAAGGGAAAAATAATAAACATCTGCACTAACGACATTTTTTAATCTCTGTACTCTTGATTTACCTAGGCTTTGACTGATGCACTAGTCGACTTAGGATAACTGTGGAAAAGCACAGACCTTCTACAATACCAAGGTATAAAAATGCACAGGGGGATCATAAATGGAACTGGAAAAAAAGTGCGTAACTATTATTTAACTGCTCAATGCATGCCTTCTAATCCTATGTGCAAAATTTAACTTGTTATTGCAAAATAGATTTGGGAAAGCATATAAGAAAAAAATGGCAGAGGAGTAACAATTTTGAAATTAGTATTGTAAAAGCATACAGATAAGATTTTTATTAATTTTTATAGCTGCAAGAAATGTAGTCTGTTTTCTGGATCAATGGAGTTATTTACTGTGGGAGCAAACAGATAGCAGTACCACCACTCCCCTACTCCAAGGTTTTGCTGGATAAATTCTTTGATAGAATATTCCATGGAGACAACCTGAGTCAATGTGACTTCTGTAGCCCTTGATCACTGTCCCCAGAGTTGGTCTTTTGTCCATTTTGGTGTTGGATAACTCAGGAAACTTTGGGTATTTCATGGTGTTGTGTATTTCTTTCATTGGGAACTTTTGGCACAAAAAAGACTTGTAATTTACAGTTCATCAGCTGGGTGAGTCTGACTAGTAGGCTATGCAATGAATATGCAACAGAACATATATTCAGGTTTTTGAACTGACCTGTAAATTCAGGCTGGATTTTGTTTGGGTTTTTTTGTTGTTGCTTTTTTTATTATTTTTTTTTCCGATTATTGAGGTTTTTTTATAATCAGCTGCTTCAGACTGTGGCAAATATGTCATGTTAAAAGAAAGAGAGAAATGTGAGGAATTAGGAGCTGTCATTATAAATATCTGGGTTTGAATTAGCGAGCCAAAGAATGAACTACAATAGCTTGTATTCTATTATGCAGAAGCATTTAGAACTGGTTACTAAATAAATAAGATCTTATCGAAGCCCTTTGCTCTGCTGTGCCTGCTGAACACAAGTATAATGAGTAAATGGTAGAGGAAATAGTCTGAGCTGAAAAATAGAACATGTGAAAGATCACTAGAACTTTCACTTGGATTGTGAAGGGAAAACAACAAAAAATTAAGGAACATTTATATTTGCCATCTAAGCACTGAATGAGGAGGAAGACAATCAGAAAGTCCCTTATTTCTGACTTTATCTGGTTCTATGTCACTTGTTATGCTTCATAGTTTTTAATTAAATCGAGCTAATTGTTAAATAACTTCTTCATGATAATACACTGTGAAGCCTGACTGAGAATGCGGCCTTCCACACAAGTGGGAAATGCACGAAGAATGCATTTAAAATACATCTGAAAATATATAAGAGTCTGTGAGTGATACAGGAGCCAAACGGATAGCGCCAGGAAAGAAAGGACATACAATAAAAGTCCAGATTGGAATTGAAAACTGGGATACAGAACTGAAGATACAGAATTAACATGGAAAATCACGATGTAGCTAGCATTTGCCTGGGCAATGAATTCAGGAGGGGCAATATAGGCTTAAGGAGGATCAACACTGCTCTGACACTACAGACTTGAAGGAAAAAAAGATGATAGTCGCATGATAGAGAGATACACGGGCTCAAATTTGGATGCAGATTTGTTCATGCTCTGGTAACCAGGACAATTACCAACACGTTAAGTAAAACCCAAAATTAACCCCACCACCTTACAGAAATTACAAGTGATGATGGTGTACGTACATCACAGAAGAATGCTGTGCCAGTGCCGTCACTGATCCTGGCTAGTCTCACAGTACAGCAACATAAAAAACAGGGATAATGCTTAGGGATATGGTTTAGTCGAGGACTTGTCAGTGTTAGGTTAATATTTGGGCTCGACGATCTTAAAGGTCTTTTCCAATCTAGGCAATTTTGTGATTCTGTGAAATTCTCTTAAGTAATGGAGCATTTACATTGGGCTTTTTGCTTTTCCAGAGAGTGGCACTATATCAAAACGTGACACTAGGACAGGCTGAGAAGTGCTGAAAAGCCACTTTGTAGTTACATACAGCAGGTTAGGAGACTAAATTCCCACCATTTTCCAAGGTCAGGACAAGATGCTGACAGAGCTTGATACCAATTGCAGTTGTACAAAAAAGTTCTTCCGCCTTCTATCTACATCATTGAAAACCATGTTGGTTTAACTTTCCTTCTTTGAGAATCCTAGAAAACGAGATAGAAGTAAGACGAAAAATTAGACAGGACTCTACTCCAGCACATTATGGGGTAAACTTACATTTGACTTGCTATGAAAAGGCTAAAGTACAGACAGATGGAGATAAACCAATTACACTAATTCTGAAAAAGATGACGTCATATTGCATAACTCAGACAACATATCCGAAGTGGATTATGATAGACAAGGCTGCCTTATGCTGGAGGTCTGCTGAAGAACAAGTGATGTCACGTGCTACACACCTCTGAAGTACTGATTAATGAAGAAAACTCTTCCCAGAAAAAACAGGGTCTAAATGTCTCCTTTTCTAGGTGAGGGTGTGTTTTTCATTGAGATGCACAGTACAATACAGTGAATTAAAGGCATTTTGAAGTTTTGTAGCTGAATGTCATTCCCTTCAAATGAGATACTGGCAGTTAGATGGCTTTGATTGCTGCCAGCTGTCAATACCCCTGAGGAAAGCACAGATACTTCTATGATGGAAAATGAACAAGAAGCCTGCTGATCAAACACATCACAAGTTGTGTCAGAGGATTACTGAGTTAAATAAAGTAGATGCGTGTTTACACTCTTCCAGTCATAAACAAGATGTCTGTGAGTTTTCTTTTTTTTTCTCCTACAGAGCATATTTAATAGCTCCAGTATGTTAATCGGGTTTTGTCACCTCTGTTCTTGCATTTATGAAATACATGTCTGTAAATGGAGACAAAAGGAGCTAAAACAGCCATTTAAAAAAGTCTGCCCATTTTCCTTGGGCAAGCACCCTTTAGACAACAAGAGTAAAAATGGTTTGCTTGGTACTGTTATGTGTTGTAGTAAATGGATATATGGGCTAGAATGTCAAAACAAGATACAACTTGAAATATGCCGTTAGTTCATGGGTCCAATACCTGCTGCACAATACAAATCAGGTATTGGCATCGCACACAGTCAGTTATCTGCTGTTACTTTCTCTGTGTGCAATTTAGAAATACATACCGGATTATGCCTAATTTTGAAAAATATAGCCCATATGTTTTATGAGCCCTTGTCTGTTTCTTCTCATTACACCTGCTTACTCTCAGTGTTCAGCACAAAATTAGCTGAAAGCAATGCAGTTTAAAAAGCATTAAAAAGTTTAGATGCCTTTACACATATGCATTACCAAGTAGTAGAGAATATAAAGTGTTTCTTTGAGTTGCTATGTTCTCCTTTAAAACTTTCAGCGTTAGCCAAGCGACACATTTGAAAAGTCTGTGGAGCTGGTAAGTGTTGGCCGTAGGTAAGTAATCTTAATAGAAATACCTACTGGGAGGACATGTCCAACCTTCACAATCTAATTAAGGAAACAAAGACTGTCTATTTATCTTACGTGGTAAGAGACTGTGAAGTTTCTGCATATTTTGTTCTTCAAATAAATAAATTTCTATTTTTTTTCTTCATGCAAGGCTAGATTTAATGGAAATTAGCCTAAGTCAATATAGGAATATATCTGGGGTATCCAAAGTCTGTAAAAATTCTTTATAAAACTGATTGTGCCTTCTGGGGTATCAGCCTCTGCAAACAATTTTCTCTATGTTTATTAAAAGCTTCTGAGAAGCTTTTAAGGACAAGTAGTCATTATGCAGCAGCCACAGTGGGAAGTCCTATAGTGTTAAATATCTTATTTGTCAATGGTCCTTCTGCTTGGAGACCCACCCTACCTAAATTAGGGTGCTAATCACCAAGACTCCCTATACTCTCATGCGGCAGCCCTTACATCTCGTTCAAGAGGCAGAAATATCCTAGACAGCTCACAAACTGGAAAACAGAGACTGGACTGAACACTCAGCCCTCAGCAACCGTAGGAGAAGGGAACTAGAGAAGGGTTAAGAGCCAGAGGTGACAGCGTATCTCAAGTGCTTCTGAGGCAGGCAGTCTGCATGTTTTTCTTAGTGATCCTAACTTAGGCTCAGCTATGCCTGCAGACCAAGGCAACCTAGGCTAAGAACAGAAGCTCTTACAAGTTTTTGGTTTTCTTAGATTTCACGATATGAAGGATACAGATATGTTACTGGAGTGGGATTTAGGATGCAGGGTTGGTTTTTACTCAGATACAGATCCATGAAAAAGGAAGTGGAGGCTGTAAAAACCAGTCACGGAGGCTGCACTGACATTTATCTAGTGCAGTTCATTTTAGTATTGTTCCCAGCCTTCTAGATAAGGGAACAACTGACCTGTGCTGTGATTGTCCTCCCCAAATGTACATTCCTTTTCTGGGAGGGCCCAGGAGTAGGTGAGAAGTTGGTACCTGAGTTAAGTCTAGATCTGACAGAGAGTCAGTGTATGCTTGGACAAGGCACGGCTTCTTTCTGTAGACATGGCTGAAGAAGTGCCTCTAAGGAGTAATAACACAAATTGCTTATCTGAACATTTTGTAAGTTGATTCTCTTTTACCTCTGTGATAGTCTCCTAATGCGGGCACCTGACTGAGGCTTGGTAAAAGGAGTTCCCTCCTATTCTGTGCTTTGAACTTCTTAGGAGAGGTGGCTTTTTTAATCTTCCCTATTCCTTCCTTTTGCTTTGAAGGGAGATTTTATTCAGTATCTTCATCAAGGCATTCCCTTTTTTTTTTTTAGGCCTTATGACTCAAATGTCTGACCACCTCAAAACTCGAATGCACTGATCTTTAGAACACCACTGTGAAGAAGGCAGGCTCACCGCTGTCTCAGAAGAAAAGGAACTGAGGACTGAAGTAGTTCAAATAACTTCTCAGCAGCCTCACGCTGAATCTGCAGCTGATCAAAAACTCCAATCCCAAATGCTGCACCTTCCCCAAACGGAGTGTGCGTGGGGTGGGCCTGTGGATTTGCTGGCAAATTCCAAGCTGGACCAGCTGGGGAGTAGGAAGGCTGAGGTCTGGGCAGGGGTATCAATTGGGTGTCTGTGCCTGTGTCTGGTGTGAGTCCTGAATGTGGGTGCTGCTGGGGCTCTCTGTGTGCCCAGCCATGTCTGTGTGTGTCCATGTGTGTGTCAGTCTGTGTATTGTGCATGTGTCTCTGGGATACATGCTCAGCTTTACTGCTTGTTGAACCCACAAAAGCGAAAGTGTCATCCACGTCCCTCAGCCTGGGCAGAGACCCAGGTTCCCAGGCACCAGGCTGAGCTTCACCAGCTGGGCAGGAGAAATCCCCAGACCCGAAGCTGCTAGAGGTGGTGGCCACTTGTAACAGCTCTTAACATTATGCTTTTGTGTCACCATGTTATCTACATATTTCCCATAACTAACAATTTATTTATTTTTTCTTATATTGTCCTTTAATGTTACAAAGGTATTATGCTCTTGGAGACATGGACCAAAGTGATTAAGAGCAATATTTTCAGTGATTAGTCCTTTTACGTTGCTCCACTAAAAGAAAAAAAAATGTCCAGGTTAAATCATTTTCAGTGGGTTTGAATCTTGTCATGACATTGCCGTTAATAAAGCTGGAGCCACTGTAGGGCACATGAGGCCCTTAGTGCCCCGTAAATAAGGAATTAAAAAAAAATGAGGGATGAAAAACTGTTTGACATTTCTGAAAATTTGACTTGTGACATGGTTAATATCATATAGCAGATGTAACATGCCACAGAGGCCACAGCTCACTGGCTGAGGTGAGCTAACTGAGCAGAAACCACAAGAAAAGATTATACCCAGACAAACAGTTTATTACAAGAGAGCTGAAGGGCACTGGCTGTGAATAAGCTGGAGAAATTTATGCTGTAGTTTAACCATCCCTTTAAACTCCTGAAGCTGCCAAAAGAGGCATTTCAGCCTTCCCCAGATTACTTTTCCTGCTGCTGTGATCACACAAACAGTTGTGCTGGACAAAGGGAGGTGATGGCAGAGGGGCAAGCAAAATAAATATTCCACTTTTAACTTGGACCAGTTTCTCTGCCTAGTTTACCACCTGGTAACACACAAGCTTTTGTGTTGGCACGAGTGAGCAGTTAATATAAGAATGGGAGTGAATGGCTGAGTGAGGGGATAGGAACAGATCTCTTCATTCAGCTGGTCAATGCTGCATTAGTATGACTGCAGAATTATAGCATTATCATTGCTCTGTGGATAAATAGGAAAATGGATTTCCTCATAGTTCATAGCATGGTTCTGATTGGAAAAGAGCTCTGAAGGTTACCTAGTTCCAGATCCTGATCAGAGCAGAGCTTGCTTCAATGGGTTGAAGTTGCTCAGAGCCTTCCTCAATTGGGTTTTGAAAGTTTCCATGGTGGAGATGACATAACCCCTTTGTCCAGCCTGTTCCAATTGTTAAGTCCTGCTCAGAAATACTTTCTTATTTATGTCCAATTGGAGTCTATTTTGACAACATCTCTTGTCTTGGGGAGCCCTGACCTGATCACTATTTTAAATACATCCTCCATAGTGATGAACGAAGGGAAACAATTGACTTTCTTCATCAGCTGGCTAAGCTTTTGCTAATGCAGCCCAGTACATGGCTAACCTTTGTCACAACAGGGTACATTGCTGACTCACGGTCAACTAATGAGCCATCAAGACAGCTTCCTCTGGTCCTTTCTCAGCAAAACTGTTTTCTAGCCCTGCATCTACTGTTGGGGTGAGTTTTTCCTCTTACCTTGCAGATCACTAGTATGTGATCGTATGAGATGAAATAGCAGAGCGATTCAGAAAACTTTCAAATAATTCCATGTTGAAACTATTTCTTAGATTGGTGTCTTAACCTTTCTGAGACCTCAGAAATCTGCAGTTTTCTTGTTCTTCTGTACTTCCTTCTCAGTCTGTCAAGGTTCACCTTCCCACTCCTGCATTCTACCCATTCATGATCCTTCTCTTCAGAGGTTAAGAGTAAGCATAGTAGTAGCAAAACATTTAAAAACTGAGGATATAGATGAGAAAGGAAAAGAATGAGAGTGCAGAAACACATGATGTAGTTTTTCAATTATTAGGACTGTGGCACAGATAGTAGATTGTATAAACAATAAAAACAGAGACTATGAAATAGCATATGTTACTAACATTAGAATACTGTTGTCATGTCAGATAAAGCTCTTGTAAAAGTACATTTTGTTCCCTTTGTAATGATTTTGCTTTTGAAATTGCTCTGCATGAAGCTGTGTTTAATCGTTACAAGTGTGACTATCCCTATACTGTTCAAATGCCGTCTCCTACTTCAGTTTATTTCTTATCGGGAGCAACACTCCAAACAGTTGTCTCAGTATTCATATCAAAGCAGACAAAATTCAGACGTCTAAAGGACTGAATTGCCTTATGCGTTTTTGTTCATCACAGAGAACAAAATGCATACTTTCAAGTGCACTAGGTGTATTTGTAGTGCCTTGCACATTGCCAGGAAATTTTTCTACTCTAACATTCTGCCTTGCTCATTCTTTCCTCCATTGTTATAACTGAATTCATAAAACAGTTCTTTATTTTTTTGTCTCATAAATAGAATGTTCTTCAGGAACAGAGCAAAAATACATGCACAGAAATCACTGAAGAGTCACTCTTACTTTCAATAGTGAAATAAATAGATTTAATAAATGATTACATTATATGAAAAAGATACATTTATTGTTTGCTCATCACAAAACCACCAAGTTTCACCAAAACAAGTAATTTGTGAATAATTTATTTCATGTACTTTTTTTCTGTAATTATAGAAACACATCTAATTGAAGTATTTTAAGGATGAAGAAAGTGTCATAAGATTCAAGTGTGAAGATTAGATTCAGTAGATGCTCTATATTCTGCTATAGAGTAGCTCTGAGAAAAAGACCTACTATATCCCTTTTTCCAAGTTCTTGCAGCATGCTACGAGTTTATTTTGCTATTATATCCACCTCAAACACACTGAGAGACTAGTTTGTCATTATAACTGTGCCAAACAACAGCAGATTATTAGACCTGAATTTGACAGGGTGAGATCGAGCAACACCAATCTGAGAAATGGTGACAGTTAAAAAAGTTCGTGTGTTTGGGTTATTTGTCTGTGAAGATCTGCCACCCGTTTTGTTCCCAGTTTTTCTTTCCACTTATGTAGAGTAATACATGAAAAATAATACATGCAAAATTTTTCAGAGTAAGTGTGACCAGTTTCATGAATAATTCATTTCTGTCTTGTATGACTTCACTATGTCATGTATAACTAGCACTTTGTACTGTCAGACTGAAAAGCTACAGAAAATGTTTAACCTTGCAGTATAAATTCGTAACTTGTAATTTGAAGTTACATGATATTGCACAAGTCCTAGCATTCTCAAATGTGCTTTCACAGATACCTTATTTAAGCTAAAAAAATACAAGATTTAGAGCTATTTTTTCCGCTCATAGAGGTCTGGTTTTTATAGTAAAAAAAAACAAACCCATATATTTAATAATCTTCTCTGGTCTAACAGCTCATAAAGGAATTACTTTCAGCTATTAGTCTTAATTGTGCAGGTTACCTAAATATTTCACCAGTTATGTCAGATAAGACAGCATAATATTACACCCATCTTTTAAGTGAGGAATCTCTGGCACTACTCAGAAACTAAGGAAAAAAAAAAAGCAAGCAAACCAAAACACCACAACCCTAAAAACTCAGAAAATAAAAGTATTGTTGCCCAATTGGCCAAAGAAACAGTCAACAACAGGGTTGCGCATTTGCTGTATTTTGAAGCCCAGAGGGTGACACAGCTCATCTGGTACCTGGGCAATTGGTTAGTTGATTGTTCCAGTGCCGAGAAGAGAAAGGTTTCATTCGGGATTGTACTTGCAGCTACAACTAGTTGGTTGTGTTCATATTAATATTCTTTCATACAGTTTCATAGGTGCCAACCAGAGAGCGCGTTTCTGGAGATAATGTTCCTAGAAGGATGGTAACTTGCATATGAGTCAGTTTGCCTCGGCATGTTCTCCTGCAGCAAAAGGACTGAAGCAAGCCAGCCTTTCTCTTCTTGCCTCTCTCAGCTGTGGAAAATGAGTTACAAGGTCCTACCTTCAATAATAATATCACCCAGGCATAGTAAGGAAATAATCTTCTAGCATTTAGTTTTAGACACCAAGATTAGGTACCTCAAATTTCCCTTTAGAGGTATTTTGAAGTCCACGCTTCTCTCCATTGAATATAGTCGGAACCCGAGCACCCACTTTAGTATCGCTTCCTTCTAACTTTAAGATTGTGATAAGTACAAAGTAAATCTCATATTTATTTATTTTTCACAGTGTAAAATATGATTTTCTAAAATTTCTATTTATGGTTACTAACAGTTACTAACAGCGGTATTTAGAAAAAAAATCTTCATTCAGAGTCAACAATTTCATTACCTGGTTGTAAATTCAGTAAGAGCTGTGTGGGCAGATCCTCACTGACTTGCCAATGTGTCCAGAATCATAACTAACTGGTAAGGGCTGGTTAGCTCACTCGGTTAGAGCGTGGTGCTGATAACACCAAGGTCGCGGGTTCGATCCCTGTTGGGTCCCCATGTGTTGCCTGATCTAGTTGAGAGGCGTCCCTGCCCATGACAGGGAGGTTGGATTAAATGATCTCTAAGGTCCCTTCCAGCCTAGGCCATTCTATGATTCTAAATCTTACCACTCTAGCACCCTTCAGTCTCAATCAGACTTAAAAAAAAAACTTGCTGGTTTTGTTTTAATTGCTTGATTTTTACACCACTATCTGGAGGCAAAGAGAATCACACGAATTGATACGGTTTTCTTTTCTGGGTAAATAAGCTTTGTTTTGCTTTTCAAACTGTTGGAGAGTTTTGGGTTTGTTTGGTTGGTTGGTTGTTTTTTTTTTCTTTCAAATACGTGTTTTTCCCTTTAAGCATACCATTATGTATATATCTCATGTATGCAGAGAAAAGATCACTGTGCAGAAATGGAACACGAATGACATTTTGCTATTGTGTATCATCATGGTTTTAAAAATAATACATTTGTTCAGATCTCTCTTCACAAACTGTGATCCAAAAGCAAGGTGACCTCATGACAACTAACAATTACAGGCAAAACATCTCAGAAATAGTCTTTAAAAGATGAAGCCTCAGGCAAGTTCTGTTTCCTGTAATGTCAGAAGAAAAGTTAATACAAAGTGAGTCTTCAAATGAACAGAAACTATTTTGATACTTGGCAGTAGCTAAGGAAAAAGTTCTTTCTTCTTTAACTTTTTATTTTGTTTTGCTTTTCCTCTTCATGCAGACAGATTTTGTAGTGTTTCATACTTCTTCATCAAACCTTTAAGGCAGAAGAGCTTAGACAAGTGATTCATCGGGCAGGACTTCCCAGGTGAAAAATGTCTGTTAACATTATATATGAAGAATGCAGGTAGGAATTTTATATTCAGCTATTCCCCACAACAGTCTGGCATGTGAGATTATGTGGGGATGCAAATTTGTTCACTAAATTCTGTTTCCATAGTCTTTGAACCATCAGTATACTGAGAATGCAACTACTGCTCTTCTCCATTCCATATGCAGGTCACTGTAAAATTGCTGGTTCAAAAGCTCCTCCTCTGGCCTGCCATCACCCTTTCACGTCAAAAAAAGTTGCTAAAGACATCAGTTCTAAACCCAAAGAGCACAAACAGATGACTCTGCCATTATCCCTTTGTGGAGGGGTTAGCACAACGCTTCCTTAGAACACCTGACCTTGCAATGCCATTGCAACAAATTAATTCTGGCCTATAGGTAATTTATTTGTGTAGAAGTTGCAGAAATTGGATGATTTATCAATCTTGTCCCTCATTTGCAATTGTAAATAGAGTATTGAATAGGCAAGTTCTATTTTCATTATACAAATTGACTGTCTGGTCCAGAATTATTCAAATACTAATCCTAATTTGCACCCAGTGCAATACTACTAAAATCAAAGAGTAATGCAGGTTTTCTGACCTCACACAGCAATTGACCCATTTATTTTTCATTGTGTTCTGTTTGATGCTTTATTTATTAGAGAGTAAGGACTGTAAACAGTCTGCAATTGTGTTCCCATAGATGAAGAAGAAAATTTGAAGCCCTTTTAGGAGAAAGTGTAATGCAGTTGAGTACTGTGATCTTCATTGCTGAGATGTGCTTGTCACCAAATTATTAATCTTCATCCTAGCCCAAGTTTTAAAGCAGCCTCCTTCCCCTTACTCTGTTGCTGGAAGGATTTCTGGCATTAAGGATATAGCTGCATAAAAGAGAAAGAGTTTGGAACTGACCACTTGTATTTCTGCCGAAAATGTATTTAACTTGTTATTGCATCTTCTTTTCTGTCACCTTGGTTATCCTCCCTCAGCTTCCTCCTAATCTTTAGTGATGCCTGTATTCATTATTTACCTTAAAAGTTTTCAGACAAGCACTTTAGTATTTTCTCTCATGCTCTCATCTCATCTAGGGAAATCTTCTGATTATGTTCAAATTTATATTTGAAGGTGAGTAACACTTACAAATTCAGCTCATTATCATTCTTTAATTCCTCAGAAAACTTATTTCTTTTACTGTGAAGTCCACACATCTTTTGCAAATTGTTGAATGGCTTGTATTTTAGAACCCCACTGGTTTGGTTGGCAAACATTGTTTCATTGGTTTCAAAGTTTTAAATGGAACAAACTGCCCACGTCCACCTATGTCCTTCTTTTTTTTAAAAAAAAAGCTTTTGATGTATTTTTCTTCATAAGTTGTTTAATATTTTTCTATAGTGCCTTTCCTGGTGTGAGACCATGACAATCTGTGTCTCTGTGTAATAATAATGAATTAGAAAAGCACAATGCCAGGCAGCTGATTTTTATAATATAAGCAATATGAATGACTAATCCTACTCTATATATCTGCTTTTCATGTGCAAGAAGAAGTAATAAAAATAATTTGTGGATTTTATATACAGTTCAAAGGTTAATCCTTATCCCAACAGCTAAATACAAGTCAATAGGATGAGCAGAGACATACAAGCAAAGTGACCAAGGTGAAGCCTGACATCTTAATTCCACTTTTTTTTTTTCTTTTTCCTCACTTTATCTAGTCCCTTTTCTAGCCTGTCCTCTAAAGCAGTGTCCTGCTCCCCCACCTTCTTTCTCTGTATCTCCATTATGGATTTTGTTTTGAACTGTGATATACAGGGACTGACTGTCATGAAGCAAATAAATAGAATCCTATAGAGCACTTGCCCACATGCTTTACAACTTCTTTTGTTCATGAATTTGTATCTTAAATTTATTGTTTTAATATCTCAAAGTCCAACATCTTATTAACTGCTCAGGCACTCAGAACACACTTTTTTTCTGATCATGTGCCACTCATTCTAATGGCTTTGTTTTTTGAAGGACAACTAAATCTTATAAGCAGAGGTTTAATTTCCTCCTTTGAAAGAAAAAGAAAAAAATTATGAAAGTACTTGATGTTGGCTGTATAGCAATGAGGTATTCATCTCTATTTCTGCCTGTTGAGATGCTTTTCAGGCTAATAATTGGGAATTGATCATTGTAAAAAGCTGTATTACAGCAACAAAAAATGACATATGCATTGCAGTGATAGGATTTTAATATTGAAATCAATTTTTCATAATAATATTGTATGGGGAAGCATGAACTTTACTCTTAAAATGTATTTTGAGAGTTTCAAGAATACTTAGTATCTCTAATTATTTCATGTAAATTTCCATTCCCCCACTTGCATTGTTTAGTTAATAAGTATTGGAATTTTAAATTGATGTTCGCTCACATTTTTCATTATTATGATGAGAATTTTATCTTCCTTGGGCATTTATATTTCCATAGGTAATAAGCATAGTCAGTTGTTGCAAGTCTCCTAATTCTGAACTAGTTTCTTCAGTTTTTCTTTCTGTAAAGTTAATTATAGCAGTTCACTAGTAGAATAGTTGGTGAGCATCAGGTGTGGGGTGCAGGGCAGAATGGAGATGGGGAAATTCTAAATGTGGAGAATCACTTGAAAGAGGAGGAACCTGAGGAAGAACCTGAGCCATAGCGATTGAAAAACTGTTTCCTGTAGTTCCAGATGTAAAAGTGTTTCAGATTCAGTAGGAGAACATGACAAGGTGGGCATTTTGGTAAGGTGGGAGCTCTTACCTTTGGGTCCATCTCCACCAGAACTTCATAACAACCATAACTTCATAACAAGGAAAAACTTTCTAAGTCTTAGTTAATTCTGCATTAATCATGACAGCAGACAAGCTAGCACCAGCCCTGGCAAAGCATCACACTAGAAAAGAGCATCCACATGGAGAGAAGAATAGGTCTACATCAAGGCTCTTACTGGGTGCAAGGGCATCTTGGTGGTCAGATATTGTAATGCACTGCCCAGGGAAGTGGTGGAGTCACTGTCCCTGGAGGTGTTTAAGGAAAGGCTGGATGTGGCACTTAGTGCCGCGGTCTAGCCGTTGTGATGATGTTGAGTCATAGGCTGGACGTGATGATCTCTGAGGTCTTTTCCAGCCTCAACAATTCTGTGATTCTGTGATTCTGTGATTCACCAGCTCAAAAGCATTAGAGGTGCTGTTGCTCTCCACAGCACAGAACTGTTCTGGTTCCACCTTGACTCTTGCCACATGTGGACATCTGGGTTCAGCCTGGAGCAGCCGCTTTTCCTCGATTTTTGTGAATCAAAGCTGTGTTGCTGTCTTGGTTTAGATAGAAGTTTTGAAATGGGAAGATAAATTCAACCCTCCCTAAAGTTTTGGTGCTCAAGAAGAAGAGGTGGAACTAGGATGACCTTCTGAAAAAGAGTATTTTGAGGAGCAGGTTCTGAATCTAGCTGGGACAGGCTTTGCATTTCCAAATCTTCTAATTTTCTGATACTCCTACAACTAGATACCCTGGTTCATAACAGGGAATGGGGGTTGGGAGACTGATTCTTTCCCTTCCACTTGAGAAGTGACGAGCTACTGTCTATAATGCGATACCTCCTTCTTACTCTTCATACCTATGCAGTGAGTAAATAGTATATAGTGAGTGTAATAGATAGGGAGTAGAACGTATTTTGTTAAACAATCTGCAATATCACAAATACAGACTTAAGGAAGAAAATATTTCAAGTAAAAATGTGCCAGGATGTGCCCCATGGTTAATCTCTCTTATTTGAATATTGACAAAATTATTAGCCACTTAAGAGCAGTATGATTATTTCATTAATAAGAATTAATACCAAATATTGATACTAATTAATGATGCCATTACAATTCTGATGATCCCACTTCCTTTTTAATGATCCACTTATCCATTATTTCCAAGGCATTTTAAGAGACTCACAAGGTTAATTGTATTCAGGTGCAATTGCTTTTTCTTCTGAGTAGTAATGGCCTATTGACTTTTTTGAGACGATGACATGACATCAATGGGGATTTGGAGAAGATGAGTAAAGTAAGTCCACAAACACCTATCTCTCGAGGGACAGAAATATCTTCACCTTTGCTACTGTGCTTTATGCAGACAGAATTAGACAAAAGCAGTTACCAGTGAGTGCTCTCTTATTAGCCTCTGTGAAACAAAGAGGGGAGAGCTCAGTCTATGTTGAACACAGTATTAACCCACTCCTTGATTAGTATTGGGTTAACCTTGTTTATTGACACATTCTGAAAAAGGAGTGCAGATAGATTAATAGTAACAGGCTGCTCAAGTAGGTTGTGGAGTCTCCTTTGGAGACATTCAAAGCCTGCCTGGATGCGTTCCTGTGTGACCTACTGTAGGTGATCCTGCTCTGGCAGGGGGGCTGGACTAGATGATCTTTTGATCCAACCCCTGACATTCTGTGATTATGTGATTCTGTAATAATGGATGTAGCAGCCACTCTAGTACTTTATACTCATGCAATTGGAAAAGGCATAGGTGGGTGAGGGCTGCTATGCCAGGGCAGCATCTTTCCTCTTCCAGTATGTATTTTGGGTCTTGGCGTATATGGTGCATCCTGTTCTGATGTGGGTCTTGGGTCTGGCACTTTGTGCAACAAAAATATAAGTCTCAAAGATTTTATGGAAAGTTTTAGTGTTCTGGTGGAGATGCATCCTTTTCCTCAAGGTAAAAGCAGCTCTAGCATGCAAGTGATTTCTTCTGTTGTCACTAAAATGTCTGATGTACTACATGGACCCAATGAGACTCCACAATTGATAGATTTCTTTTTTCTTTCTTTCTTCTTTACTGTGAGGCTTGCTCAGCTGCAAAGTTCCTCCAAATCAAAGTTCTTCTGAAAAAGAAAAAAAAAATTAAAACATTTATCTTCAAATTTACCTATTTTTTAATATATTTTTTCTGAAATCATCTCTCTCAAAATATCTTGGTATAAAGAATAATTTAGAATGTTCACATACAATGAGCTCTGCCTTTCTCTTTTATTTAGGTAACAAATACTTGATTTTTTCATCTACTGACTTTTGAGTTTGTTTTGTAAGTTTTCAGGGGATATTACATGTAGCTTTATGGTTCTGCAAGTGGTTCTATGGATTTGGTGTCTCCTGTAAGCACTTGTTCAACAACTGAGAATCTTTGTTTATCTCAGATACATAGAAAATCTTCTGGGTTTGAGTGACAGCAAGTTATTCAGCAGCTCCACATGGACCTCAACAGATCTACAAAAGGGAGCTCAAAAGTAAACCAACCAAAAATCCCAATAACTTTTGTAAGTTCTGCCAACTAATTAGCCAAGATCTGATGAATTCAGCAATCTCAGTAAGTGGTTATGCCTGAAAGTATGGGTTTCATGTTTTTACTAGAAATTGCTGATTAGAGTGATTTACTTTCAGTAAATAACTCCTCTGTTCTCCAGAAAACCTGTTGGGAAAAAAAGGAAAGCTGAGCTTTCAGATCTGTTTGTCAGATGATTCTCATGATTTAAGTATGTAGTGACATTATTTGTAGATCAAGTATTTATTTACATTTAGAAGTAAGGGGTTTTTGCACATGAAAAATGCCCATATATTTCAGTGGTCCTATTCACATCATTCCAGTTGTTTATATGAACTTCTTACAGAACTGAGGCCTTGTGATCTGATCTCTAACCATATGCAGAACAGTCACAGGTTCTGCCCTGAAGGGCTTTCATGTAAATGAGTATGTGACAAAGGAAACGTCTCCCTTTAAGGCAATCGTATGTTTCCTCTAACATGCTGCGTTAACTCTAATTCTCAGAGGAGCAGCTGCCCTTGTCATCAGTCGAACTACACAGTTTTACTGTCCTGTGCATAGAAGTACCTGCCTTGATAACCTGCAGTTTGCTAGTCTATCCTGAAACTTGGGACACGGGCACTGGTATCGGCAGTATTAACAAATGTATCATTAAGAGTGTCTTTGTTTCAAACCTGCCTTCATTTTTTTTTTCTGTAAATACCTGAGAATTCCTTCACTTACTCTGTGAGATTTAGATCAAAGGACAATAAATGACTAAGAGCAAACTGTTTCTTGTGTGAGACCTTTTATTCAATATGTCTTTAGTTTCTCTAGAGTTCTGCAACACAGAATAAAAAATATGCCTTTACTTGGGATTCTTTTTGTCTTTCCACCATCCTTTGCACCCTATACCTTAGCAAGCAGAACTGTGTACTCCCTCATTGTAAAAACATATTGGCTATTGGCCATGACTGTTATAAAGCTTTTTGACTCTGACTATAGGAAAGAGATATTGCTGACAGAATGCAGCCTACAAATTTGAGAGTTCTCCCAGGATCAAGTTTTCCAATATTTCTCCCTGTCTTTATACAAGATTTATACAAATCTTTATACAAGATTTGAAGAGCTATCATGTTTCCCTATAATGTTGTAAACTAGTCAGCTGTTCCAGCATATAGGTGTGATTTTTGGTAGGTACAATGGAGAGTTATTAAAGCCAAAGGAATGCTGGTCATCAAATACGAAAGTGGCTTATCGACATGGAATTTTGTAAGTATAGGAAGTACCAGTGTAGGAAATGTGCTCCTTTTTTTCAGAAATATAGAGTACACCTGAGGAGGACGTGTTGTTGGGGAGCCTGTAAAAGCAGCACAGTGGGAGCACCCAAAATACAAACAACAAGGACGAGGAATAGCACAGTCCTGGGAACACAGCGGCTGAAGTTAAGGAGATAGTGCAAAAAGAAAAAAACAGAACAAGCCCATGGCTCACCACCATGCCAGTTTTATATTGAAAGGCTCTCCAGAAAGGCTGCCTAGCATCCATACATGTCTTCTGCATCAGCTGCCTGTACAGCTTATCCTTCCTTACAGCCACTCTGTTCCCCTGACCACGGCCCTACAGAAATCCTTGCTCTGACACCCGCGATTCCCTGGAAAAACATCTCTTCCTTATCTCTTCACTTGTGAAGCATTTTCCAGAATGTGCCTCTCAGCATGAGAACCGTCGGGCAAGTGGTGTGACACGTGCTGGAAGATACTTTTGAGTGGAAAGCGAGGAAACATGAAGCGTGTAGAACTCCTCTGCCTACTGTAAAGGAACTGCTTATTTAAAGCAGTGCAGTGGTATCAGCAAGTTACTTGCCCTCATTTTGGTTTGAGCTAGCTTGAGAATCTCCCTGTGCCGCTGCACTGTATTATCTCTGCGTACTCTAATCCTTCACCTGAGCACAGGGAGGGTCTCAGTGCGCTGTACACACACTGTGCAATAGCAACAATTAGCCCAACCCTGGTGTTATCAAGAGGCTGTTCCTTGTTATGTTAGATGAGTGAAAAAGAAGAGAGGCAACAACAAAGTGTTCGAATTTGTGTAACTCTTTTCTAGGCACAAAATGCATTTGATGTATCTGTTGACAACAGGGTTCAAACTTATTTGATATTTGGTGAGTGAGTCCCCAGTATTTGGCATGTGAATAAAATAAAATAAAAAAAAAAAGCAAAGACAAAAAGGAAATGCGGAATTTTGTCTGAAGCAAAGCTGTCCCCTTAATCACCTGTAATTATGTACCTAGCGTATAATTCAAACAATAATAGTCTGAGATGAGAGCTGTGTAAAGGTTATTTGTAAAGAAAAATAATTATAAATGTTGTGGTTTTGAAAGTGTGAATGTATTTAAATAAAAGATATGCACTTACAGTCTCCGTGCCATTGAAGTTTGCCATGTAAGAATAAATATCCAGTTGCAATGTGTCAAGCACATAAATGAGGAGCTGTGCATGTGAAAAAAACTCCATTGTTCTCCTGTTTCTGAAGTAAATGACAAAAATCACAGAGTAATTTGCATAACTTGGAGATTAGAAATGTATTCCTTTATCCTTATTAATATATTTGCCCTTCTTAATTATAAAGATTTGAATCTTATTTTAAAATAATTTCCTACAAAATATTCTTGGGGATAGAAGCTGCGTGCTCATTCTGAATGGATTATTTGCCTAACCTTCCAAAGGAGATAAATTGTTTCTATTTGATAATAGCCAATATTAAAGAAAAGAATTTAGGCTATCTGGCAAAAAATTAACACCTACATAGGAAAGGTATTCTCACCATAAGTTTGATTGTTTTTATCTGTCATAGACCATTACCCTCAAAAGTTACATTTCTCCTTATGTCTGTTGCAATTTCCTGTTTATAAAAAATACACAATATAAGATTTTAGATAAATTTTTGCCTGTGTTTGAAAAACTGATAAATTAAGTAATGTAATTTCTTCTCTATGTTGGTCTCTAACACAAGGAACTTGAGTGATTCACAGAGATACAAGGTTGTTTGGTTAGGAAGGAACCTCTGGAGATCACCTAGTTGCAGGCAAGGGCAGTTACAGCAGGTTGGCCAGTCATAGTGTAGGTTGCCCAGTGGCTGAAGTCTCCATCTGTGTCAGCGTTTGATCACTCTTACAGTGAAAAAAAGTGTCTTGTCTTCAGGTGGAATTTCATGTGTTTAAACTCATGCCCATTCTTTGTCTCTGGTCCTGGTAACTACCGAGAAGAATTGGTCTCTCCTTCATTCCCTCCTCTCACGTATTTATATACATTGATAAGGCCCCTCTGTTCCTTCTCTTCTCTGGGAAGAACACTCCCACCTTTTCCAACATCTCGTATGAAATATGCTCTAGTCCCTTAATCATATTTGCGGTTGTTCGCTGGACTCACTCAAAAAAATCTGTATTTTGTGCTGGGGATCCCAGAACAGGACTCAATGCTCCAGATGTGGCCTTATCACCGTTGAGTAGCAGGTACAGCAGATTCATCTGATGAGTTCGAAGAGGTTGCAGATAATTGAGGATAGCATCCTTGATTTGAGGAGAAATACAAATACTGGAAGGAAAAGGATGATGCATTTTTTAAAAAAATATGTATTGTGTAACTGTCTGTAAAGGAGAGAAATGGTTAATGACTTTCATTCATGCCTTCCAATCTCTCTAGCTCTAACTTCTGTTCATTCTCCCAAGTGTTTAATATCTTGATGCCTTCAGATATTTGTTTCCAAGATGATACAAATATTAATAATGAGGGAGCATGGAGTTGCTAAAGAATTGCCTCATAAGACTGTCAGAGACATCGTGCAATAGAAAAATAGACCCTAATACTGACAGGAGGGAGGAAGAAATGAAGAGACAACACACAAACTCAGTGGTGGATATAAGGGGCAGAATGGGAAACAAACAAACTTCTGGCAAGCAGAGGAGAGGAAGAAGAGGAATCAGAATAATAGAGATATATGCACTAAAAGCTCTTGCTTTGAGGAAAAAAAAAAAAAAAAAAAGTGCCTGTTTTGAAAGGGTGGAAGCAGGACACATAGAAAAAGTGATGGAAAAAACCCAGACTGAACACAGCCACATAAGTGAGGGAAATGAGTAGCAAACAAAGCTTCTGTGGTTCCCTGCTTCCATGTCCTAACTTCCACACAAAGAAACTTTGTCAGTCCAGATGATCAATAAAACCAGGACGTGTAGTGTGTCACAGCATGTATCAACAGGTAAACATTGACACAGTGTAGAAGACAGTCTGTTCTCTCAATAGTACAGCTACTTCTCCATTAACCACACAGATCTCTGTGAATATTGCACTATAATGATTTTTTTCCTATGTGCCTTGGTAACATTAAAAAACCCCACGGATGCTCTTTGTGATTTTGAGACCTTCTCTTCAGGGTATATGCAGTCTAAATCTACCCTCTTTTAGTTTAAAACCATTACCCCTTGTCTTATTGCAACAGGCTTTGCTAAATAAATTGTCTATATCTTTCTTATAAGCCCCTTTCAAGTGCTGGAAGGCTGCTATAAGGTCTCCCCAGGGCCTTCTCTTCTCCAGGTTGAACAACCCCAACTCTCTCAGCCTGTCCTCATAGGGGAGGTGTTGCAGCCCCCTGATCATTTTTGTGGCCCTCTGTTGCATTAAATATACGGAGATCAGTCTGACAAGCAGCTGAGGGAAGCCCTCCCACTGAGTCACGAGGTTCAGAAAGGACTCCCCTCCTTTCCAAACTCCTTCTCAGAAAGGAGTCTAGGTGCAGCTAGATCCAGTCCCTAGTTCCAGACTTGGTCAGCAGTTTATATCTAAAGGACTGTGTGTGTAGCCACTTACTAGAGTCAGTGTTTGTCAGAATCTTGCTAAAGATTTTCACTGATCAGAATCAACTTGCCTGTCAGAATTCCCCAAGGACTTGCACTGAAACTTTCACAAAGTCAAAAAGATAGGTAATTTATTAAAGTGACAGATATAACAGATTCAGAATTGCCATTGACAAATACGCTTACTGTGTTAGTGCTAAATATTCTAAAGCTATCCAAAATTAATCAAGTTATATAAACAATTAATTCATTCATTCACTTGGATATCATCCGCAAAGTGATGGAGGTGCAATGTCTTATGGAAAGATGCGTCCCTGCTAATGGGGAAAGAGTCAGACTCATCAATCTGCCCAGCAGCTGAAGTTGGAGTGTCTCCCTTCTGCTGAGATATTGGCAAGGGGCCCAATTTATACTCTCAACGAGGTGGGACTGAGTCATGTGCCTTCTAACAAAGCTGCTTGTATTGTCGACAAGGAAAAGAGCGGGTGGGAGTGGGGCCAAAATTCGGTTCAGAGGCTCAGTTGTTCCTTTGCCTTCAGTGAAACAACACTGGGCTGTGAAGCCTCCACCTTACCCCGGAGGCCACTCAGTTGCTGCTGTTCTCCGACCTTATCTGAGCCGGTAATCAAAGTTCCACATCTGTCTCATCTTGGCCAGTGTGAGAGACTGTAAAGAGGGAAGTCTCGAGCAGCCATGGTCCTTATCTTATCTTACCCCTTGGGCCTGATTATGGGAGATCATGGGGAACGGATCCTGCAGGGATGGTCTGTCTCCTTCGTATGTTGATTGACTTCACTGAGCCATATCAATGGAACAATGTGATGATCAAACTGCAAGTAACAGGGAAACTCAACAGAGGACCATTAGAAACCCCTAGAAGACCCTCCCCACCAGGCAACTACTCCAACTCATTTGAGGAATCATCTGAAAGATGCCACAGGCCTGTGCGGAAATTAAGGCAGGCTACACTTGTAGGAAGGAGCTAGGTTTGTCAAACGCCATGAAAATGCAATCTACCAAGCTACAGATAGCACTCCATCATCCTGGATCCAAAAATGCCACTAGGTGACACTGGAACCCAGGGTGGTCATCTTTCTATCTGCTTTCACCTCTTCTTTTCTCTTTTCTTTGTGTGAGAGTCAGTTTTGAAGGGTATAGGAGTCCAGGAAGGCATTCAAGGTCAGGCTCTAGGCAACCTCCTCTAGTTAAAGATGTCCCTGCTCACTGCAGGGAGTTTGGACTAGGTAACTTTTAATGACCCTTTCCAACCCAACACATTCTATAATTCTATGATTGTGTTATCCCTCAGCCTGTGTTGATGCTGGGGATTGCCCTGCTCTTGGCCTTATTGAACCTCAAAAGTTCACAGGGGATGACTTCTTGAGCTTGAGTCATGATGGTGTCTTTGAATTCCAGTGTCACCTCCTAGGGTAGGAGATACATCATTTGCTTACTGATCAGGGAGAACTGACCATAAGTAGAGTGCTGTAGCAGATGGAAGGTAGTTATAAGAAACCTAACCAAAAAAAGAAATGCAGTTGAGATATAAAACCAAGTAACTACTAAATCTGTCATTGTTAGGAAAAAAAAAATAATCAAGTATGCAGCATTTGCAAACTGCAATTTTATTCAGAGTTCTCACAGTACAATAGTAGTATTGCAAGTGTGTCATGTAGGCAAGCTTCACTGTTTTGAAAAGGCAGAAAAAGTCCATCAGCACCTGGCTGAGATCTATTATCAACATAATCCTAACACTGCTTTTGTCGTGTCAATCAATTATCTGAAGGCTCTATCTTTTTAGCAGTATTTCTTTATTTTTGGTCTCTATAGGCTTTTCCATTTTCCAGTGACAAAACCTGGCTTCAAATGCTACCTTTCAATGATAGGAACCAAGTCTGGGTGGCACCTATATATCCTCTGAATTACTAACTATTGGAATTGTGAGATTGGTAGTAAATTAATTTATTCGATTTTATGCTCTTAATTTACCCAGCATTTACAAAGGCAGCTATATGCCAATGCCATATGCAGCTATATGGACCTCTTTGCTGTTTTGTAAAGTATTTGCAGATAGTGTTTACTTAGTACGGACCTTGGGGTTTTGTATTTGATAAGTCTTCATGATCCATGTACTCATGATCCAGTGGTGTCTCAATGATCAAATTTTAATCTAGTTAATTTTATTTATCCATCTGTTACAGCATATCAAAATGAGATCATGAGTAGAGCAATTATGAAGGATCTAATTTTTAAAAACTGAAATTGCATATATTCTGCTTGTTACTCAGACTTTTACTGTCTTTGGCATTTGCAAGCACAAACAAATCAAATGACATAAGACCTGCCTTTCCCACAGCCATGCCCTGAGTTCCTCTTCTTCCCACGAGGTTCCAAAGCCTGTTTACCTACCTAAGAAATAATTTCTGCCCTTGAAACAATGCTTTCCAGGACAATTTATGTCCACAACAATGAGACTTGAACATACATGAGAAGCAAAACATTAATGTGGTCATCAGTGGGATTCATGCCTAGGCTGAGAATGACCATGGAGATTATTGTGTTTAGAGCAGAACATTAAAAAAAAAAAAGTCTTTTACGTAGTTTTTCGGCTATAGTCCTTCGTACATGTAGGTGCATAAAACAATCTATTTCTACAAGCTAGGAAATTAAAAAAAAAAAGAAAAAGGTTTTAAGTGTCAGGAGGTTGTTGGATGCAACAATAGCAGAAGCCACATAATTACATAGATGCATAAGGTGAAATGAAATTAATGTAAAAAATTGACAGCGGAAAACAGTAAGAATTTTGGGTCTTTCACTTTCACATTTTGACTTTCACAATTTTTCTTCAAAAAGGTCATTAGGTAAATTTTCTCTATATTTGCATTCCTAGTGATGATGAGGGACTTCATTGATTGCTCCAGCTTTTCTGACAAGAGAAAATTTCTTACTAGTATTTTAGGAAAGCAGGTCCTGGGTAATGGCATCTGCCAAGTCTCACAGTTTTTACATTACTGGCAAAAAGCTGTGTGGCTTAAGATATGAAACACTTTTATTTGATCTCTTTTCCTCTGCTGGATTCTGTCACTCATCACTCCTCACTGCATCACTTTTTGTGTGATATATAACAGCATTGCTTTCCCTGACAAAGCAAAAGAAATTGAAAACTGAGGGGAAAAAACAGCAAACATGTCACATCCTTGAAGTAGAGCTGAAGGAAGCCTTTCAGAAACAAGTTGGTCACATTTAATTATTCCAGGTCCTTCAAGATAAAATCCATCATATTCTTATGTTCTGAGGTTATCAATGTCTGCTTGTTGAGTGCACATGAAAAGAGAACTTTTGGGTTTAGCGTCAGAGGACAGAGGTTTAAGAACATTCTGATCAATGCACTGAGGTTATTTGATGCAAGTCCAGAAAAAACATCAGCTGTACAATTGATGGAGCCCATACAATGACTGGTAAGACAAATTGTTCTGCTGGCAAAGGAGAAGTTTGGGTCAGAAAGGTCTACCTCAGACATTTTTTCTTATGATATTTCATTTTCAGCTTTACCAGCTACTCGACAAGTTAAATTCCCTTTGTGCTGCTATGAAATAGTTCAAAATGAAGCTCTGGAATCACAGGCAAATGTGGGCAATTATGTAAAGTATTAAAAACTTGCAGTTTCACAGCCTGTTGTAACATATTGAGGTCAAATGGTTTTCATGAAGACAAATGGTCATCCCCTTAACACGTGCGTGAGAGAGCTGTGCATACTGGCTATCGGTAGGTGCCGCAATTTCCAGTTCTATAAATTACTATAAAATGCTTTGTACTGTGATGTGCTGTTTGAGTGAATTCCGGCTGGAAAAGACTGAAGTCAGCTGAAAGCAGTTACAATGTAATTGCAAATAGAATTTGTACTTTGTGGTAAATACTTTTTCCATGCTTCCTGGCCGCCACCTCTCCTGCCTCTGCTTATCAGATACAAAGTATGGGAGGACAGAGACCTCTTCTCCCAAATGACAGGATAACTGCATGGGTCTTCCCATCTCCTTCCATGAGCAAAAATAGCTTTACTTTCTGAGTAATGTTTTGTTACCTTTCCTTTGCCACATGGAAAACAGGATGAAAACAGAGAAGAGATTGCAGCTGACTGGTTGGTCCTCCTCCAAATGGAGTTATTTATACTGTTAGTATTTAAGCAAGGTAAATTGGTTCCTGCTGATCTCCAGTCTCTTAGGGTTTGTTTAGCTATCACGATATCTCACACTTGACTGCACTGGACATAGGCATCAGATTTAGATTGCCTTTCTTCACATTCAGGAACCTTTATGCCTTTCTGTGCATATGTTTGCCTTTCTATGCATATATTTATTGGCTTTTACATTACTTTTTTTCCCCCTGGCTTTGCTATTTGGAGTATACATGTCCCCACTTCTCTCTTTGCCTAACCTCATGCCAAATCCTATGTCATTCACAGCACACAGAATAATTCTTTTTAGAAATGGGTCAGAAGGCTATGATGACCTTCTCTTTTCCTGCTCAGTTTTGTCATGAGTCAAACAAAAAATTAGCAGGTATCTCACACCTAGACTCAACAGCAGTTAGAGTAATATCTTATTCATTAAGCTAAGAAAAGTAACAGGAAATAGTTTTCTCCACTGCTCACTTTTGTCTGTTAATTTTTGGTTCTTCCTTTTTGTTGTAGAGATACATCCTGGCTCCTGTTTGGTGCCTGTTGCATGTCAAGGTCTTTTGTAACCGTCCAAATGGCAGAGCTGCCCAGAGCTCTTCCCTGTGTGCCTGCCTCCACACTGACACTGTGGTGAGAGATATGGTAGAGAGACAGAGCTCTTGGGGAAAGCACCTGGGCTCTTAGTACCTTGCAATTTGAAACTATTTTAGAATTAGCTTGCACTGAACAGTTGAGCATCCTCCTTTCCCTTCTAGGTCCCAATATGAAAATTGTCTTGTCAGGCAGTACATTTGTTGAACTCAGGTGCTTCCTGCTCTTTATGCTGCACACAACCTAGCAAGATCCAACAATCATGAAGTGTGGATAGATGAGACATTTCTTTTTGTGTTTATGCTATTTTGCTGTAGAGTTTACGTAATGGGTTGTACAGTGATGAGGTTTATGAGGGGTAGGAAAATCAGATGTTACCATGGACCCGTTACCGGAATTAACTTCATTTTAATCTGAGAAGGCTTTAAAAATCTGCTGGAAATCAGAGAGTGAAAGAGGGAGTAATATTTGCATGTTAACTGCACATAAAACAGCATCAAAAATATATTGTAATTTTTTTTGCTGTAGGGTCATGTAGAAGGGAAGTTGTCAAGCCTATGTGCCTGCCACACAATGGGTTAAATACATCAGCAATCCCCAACTGGATTGATTCATTCATTTGCTTACATGGAGACATACAGTGTCATTTGAGACACTATAAGGTACTGCTCTAAAACCAGTTGCCATTCTGTCTTGGTCTGAGCTAAAGAGAACCAAATTTATTTAGCACCTTTTATTTTTCAGCTCAGTCTCTTCTAAGGTTGTGCTTTCTGGAGCTAGCAGCGCATTTTTGCAGACAGTGTGTGCTACTGGCAGTTATAACACCTGATGTTTACAGTTACTGCCTGGGACTGGGATGCAGAAAGGCTCTTGCTGATACTTGCTCCTGTAGTGACCCACGGTCACTGCTGGCTCTTGTGTGCCACGCTTGGGTGCCAGGAAGTAAAGCGGGTCCGAAAGAAGCAAAAGGTTGCAGCTCTGGTGAGGAACAGACAGGACAGGTGACCAACAGGAGTATTCCATTCCATTTACATCATATTCAGTATAAAGCTTGAGGATCATAGGAGTTAAGCTCTCTACTCCAATGGTTGGTGTCCGAGAAGGTCTCCATCCAATCTGCCTTTGATCCCAAATCCAGGTCCTGTATCCAGCTGCCCTCTGCTGCTGAGCCTGGGACTTCCCTGGTGCTGCCTGCTCTGCAGCACCAGTGGTGATTGCTACAGGGGAGGGGGAGTCGGGTTCAATATTGATTTTGCATTATTTTTATTACCACTTTTTGTATTATTATTGTTTCATTAAAGATGTTTTATTTTTCTTTTCCAGTCCATAAATCTTTCTGCCTTACTCTGTTTCCCTTCCTGGTTTGCAGAGGGAGAGGGGTGAGAGCATCTGTGAGTGTTCCATGGCCAGCTCAGCCCTAACCCTCAACACATTCCTGATACCTATTGCCATTGATGATCTCCTTTTAAGTACTGTATTACACCTGCTAACATTTGGCTGAAGACTTTGAGACCTTCGAGCATCCATCCTAAATGGAATTAAGCAACTATCTGTGGGCACCAAACTAACCTTTGTTAACTGATGTGAGAACATGTGTATCTAGTGCATAGGTAGTCACCTATATGTAGGTATCTACAGTTTGGACCTGACTCCTGCCCCATATGCCCCATAGCTAACTTAGATGTCAATTGAGTGATTGTCTTTAAGAATTATACTGTCTAAATCAGTGCTGAGTATCCAGAAGGCTCAATATAAGATGGTGCAACCAAGAGAAAGAAATAGGAATAAGAGCAGTCATGAGCTCTTACCAAGAACATGCCCACTGCAGCTGGTTGTCTCTGCTGTGTGAAAGCTGAGCCCAGGGGCAGAGCAATGCTGGTTTGCGTGGAGGCAGGCAGTGCTGTAAACAAGTGACAGTTCATGTGTCCTGGAGCTACAAACCATCTAAACACTTTGGAAAGTACAGGGATGGTTGTGCCTTCCTCTGGTACAACTGTTTTTGTCTCTCGATGGGACTTCAACAGGTTATTTGGCTAATTCTTCCCAGTCTCCACTGGGGCAAGCAAATGTGCCGTTGCATCTACTTGAATAAATACACTTTAGGTAAGACAACCAATTAGAAATAGAGAGGTTGTTTGGTTGTTTGTGGGTTTGTTTTGGTTTTTTCCTGTTTAACAGTGTATAATGGAAATGCAAGCACAGAGAATATCTTTGATAATTTCTACAACATAACGTCTGCTAGTTTGCTAGTCTATAAGTTTCTTCACGTTGCCATTCCCAGGTGAATGTTTACTTACGCTGCTGCCACCAGACCCCCAGCTGTATTTCAATACTGAGTGTTTTTCTTACATATAACACTGAGATTTAATGAATGCAACACCGCAGTTGTTTCCATAGTGCTTACAGGCTGCTGAAATCACAGATTATTCTTCTGCATGAGCTCTGATCATTCTTCTAGACAGTGCGTTTTCAGATGCCATCTTTAATTTGTGATATTAATACTGAACTTCATCACTGTTCAGTGGTTTTACTGAAGTATTTACATATAGATTAGTGAAGTAATTTTTTTTATAGAGTATTGAAAGCTCTCCAGGCCTAATTGGAATCATAAACTTAACCACAGTA
The DNA here is from genome assembly GCA_020746105.1 of Trogon surrucura. Lineage (NCBI taxonomy): Eukaryota > Metazoa > Chordata > Aves > Trogoniformes > Trogonidae > Trogon > Trogon surrucura. The sequence continues at coordinate 39,743,859 of CM036617.1, forward strand.
TCTGTATGACATGAATATGATTTTTGCTTATGAAATGGCCTTGGAGGTTTACTTTCAAAACAAATTGAGTGTATTTCCTCTGCATCATACATTTTGCTCTGACTACTTAGGGAATGATTCGGCAAGTGAGTGTTTTGAATGAGCAGCAGTGAGTGTATTCTGAGAATTGTTTTTTTCCACATCAGCACCCTTTTAAGGAAGATGAACTATCTCAGTGAGTTTTACCCAAAATTCCATTTTAAAATAACGAACTAATTAGTTAAGACATACATTACTTTACTATGTAAAAAGAAACCTTTCCCAGAGTGATAGCTTAGCTACATAAAGTACCCTTTCATTTTATCTTAAAATGGAAAGATGGACCTGTTACAGAACACTTGGACCACTATTATTAATTATCTGATTTGAAGATCACCTCTGGCTGTTAAAAAAGATTTATATTAATCTGTACTTGATAGATTCAGAAGGATTAAAGGAGAGAAGGAAAGCGAATAAAAAGAGAGCAACTTCCTGGCTTCATTGTTAGATGACCTTGTGCCATGGTACATTTAAATTGCTTACTTCCTCTAACTCTATAAAGTTCTGTGTTTTCATTTTCTGGATTAGATTGAAGTGTCAACTGTTTTTGATGAATTACGCTAGTAATATATGTTCATGTTCTTCTTTGCTCTTTTCTTTTTTATTTATATATGAACAGTATAATTTAGTTCACCTAAAAAAAGCTTTGAGGAAAAAAAGATATTTTTAATTACAGTTTTAGCAAAGTATTTTTTTTTCCAAATGCCTTTAAGTTTGTCCTGAAGAAATAAAATATATCTTCAGCTGTTTGGAAAAACTCAAACAAAAATTTTATGCCAAATGTCCTGGTTTTCCATGTCTGAAATTCAGCACACTTTGCCGGAAAAAGAGAGTTATGCAAATAAAAGGGACAAGTTATTGCAATTAGTGATGTAAACTTTTATTCTTTAACTTGACCTGTGTGAAACAGTACTGAAATCAGAAGGTCTCCTTGCAAGAACAAGGGTTTAGCTTTACCTTTAGGACTGGGGTCTTATTTATTGCTGAAAGGTGCAGAGGGGAGCAGCAGGCTTTAAGTGCTTTACCTCTGTTATTGAAGATTCTCACTGATGCAGAACTTGAAACAACAGCAAATAAAATCAAGACACATTTATATACGGTATGTGTGCTACTGACTGGAATTACAAAGGAGTACATACATTGGTTTGTAGCCTCACATCAAAAAGGATAGAGATATCCTTACTTGAGTGTATTTTGTGCTGATTAAGTGAGATCAATAGATTTAAGCTATGCTATTTAATCTATATTTTTCCAGGTTAAAATAGTATAAAGGGCAACAGCTTCCCTTTAAATTAGACAGCCCTGGTGTATTAAACTGCAGTGAACTTGTTTTATTTGTAAGCAAATGAGAGAAGGAATTTAGTATAACCAGCAGTAAAGTACAAGTTTGGATTTCCTCTTAACACTGCAATTTCAAATGAAGAGATTTTTGGTTGGTTTTGGGTTTTGTTTTGTCTTCAAGAAAACTCCAGTCTGCAACTGAGGCTTATTTTGCTGAAAGAACAGGGTCAACTTTGAGATGTCTGAGCACAGGAATTCTGTTGCTGTAACTTTGACCAGCATGACAAATACTAAACAAAGCTGATAAAATACATCCAAATATTTTGTATGTATTTTGCATATTTTCTCATTGCAGAAGCTGTCAGGAAGGAATTAATTACAGTATATTGTAGAGTGGAAGTGGTACATTACAATATCTGGTATATGTGGGTCTCATCTTTTTCCCAAGTGGATGTTTCCATTAGTTCTGTTCTATACGGGAGCGTGCGCATATGCTGCAGCAAGAATGAAAACAACTGGAGGTTATAAAGGGTTAAGCATCAGAAGAAGTTTTTTTATCAGCGCTTACTGAATCTCATGAATATCAAGGGCTCTTTGTGTCTTTGTTAAACCAATCCATGATTTCTCTTGTGGCATCTCTGACTGTTGTTGTTCCGTATCCCACTGTGTGCTGCACCATCTCAAACAGGACTGGAGCTGCGGTTTTACTTCCACTACGAACAGCAATAAGCAAGTACCTGCCCTCCTATCTGTTGTTTCCAAATGCAACATTTGATTGAGCGGAACAGTTTCTCAAATTATACAACCTTGCTCCTGTTGCCACCTGTCATTTCACATTGTTGTTGCTATGGCTGTGGCTATGTTGTATTTTGCTTCCCAAAACAGTGCTGAATCTTGAATGAAAATACTCGGAGAAAATATGCTCAATGAAACAAGATGTCTAAACAGAAGTCATTAAAGAAACAGCATTGTCCTATGCAGTTTATTGCTGTGGTTCGAATATAGAAGTAAATTAGGAAATATAGCCTTCTGCTCTTAGCCAAATATTTTCTATTGTTGACTTCACTGCTTATAACAGAGGACTATTTGTCTATTGGTTTGATGCTCCTTCCAACTGTTTTTAACTACAACTGGTTTTCAGATGGAAACATGTTGCCATGGAGAAAACACATTTACCTGGAAAGGGCTGGCTCTAAGGAACATCAGTTTGGGCAGTTCAGAAACCAAGTGCTCTGTTCTTAGTAAGTGAGTTAACAAAATTCTGTAAGACTCTACCAAGTAGTTGTTTAAGAAAGACTGTAGATGCTAATGCTGTAAACTGTAATACTTCCAAGAAATTACAAGTCCTCTGATGTGAAACATTCTGCCTTGCCTTATTTTGGTAGTATGAGCTTAGCTGGGGGGGTGGAGAAGGGAAGAGGCCAAAGACTGGCTTGGGGAGAAAGGTGTCCACAGATTTTCTCAGTTAGAGGACAGACAGAAAGAGAAGCATCTTTAGAAGGAAGTTCTTCACAAGGACCCATGTCAACAAGTCTAAAATAGTATTGGGGAACACTCCCTGGCATGGCAGCTTAACTGTAGGTATTTATAATTTTTCAGGATGCTTCTTGGAATGTTTTTGGTCCAGGCAAACTAACCGTCTCTCCAAAAATTCCCAGGCACAGTTCAGAGGATATGGAACCATTTTCAGTGGAGAGTTTGTATGCAGCTGCCTTGTTTTTGAGGGTCAACAAGTTTAGCAGCATGGAGGTGGCCCATTCTGCACTAAGTCTCGGTGTCAAAAAATGTTCTACAGATCTATCTATTGGCACAGACGTAGCCTAAATCGCCTCCTGGACAAAACAAAAGGCATTTGAAAGCTGAAGTGTTAAATCACTGAAGTAATACTGCTTGGCTATGGTGATGGCAGCACAAGGTGAGAACAAACCTCTAGAGTCATCTTCATCCGAGGATTTTGTCAAGTTGTTTGAGAGCTTGTGAGTAGAAGCCAACAAGGCGAATTTTAGGCTCTAAGTGATGAAGATTCTAAGTTGAGAGGACAGATCCACCTATAGAAGTAAGGGACTAAAATGTCAGCCATAGTAAAGGGACAAACCCTGTGGAAATATAATTGCAAGTGCAAATGTATCCTGTCTAGAACTGTAAATATGTCTTCAAACCCAGGGCTTACTGTGTTTTTCAATTTCCAGCTTGTGCGAAATGGAGGCAGAATGGTAGTGGAAGAGGCAACTGCCTGCACGTCTTGCAGTGTCTGCTAAGGATGATGTGTAGTTACTTCTAAGGATGATATGTAGTTACTTTCCTTCACCTGGGTCACTCTGGAAAATATGGAAGGTTGTGGGAAAATTCTGTGAACTTACTTGTCCTGATGTCAGCTGGGCGGTGAGAGTGGGAAAGCAGGATTGTTTTTTATCCCAGTATGTGGTAAATGGTGAAAACTTTGTCTAAAAACAAGTATAGCAAATTGCTTTATTGTTTTAAACATTTAAGTAATAATATAATCAGCCTTGAGGAATGGTGCCTAAGCCAACTCCTAGTATCATGTTGCCCTGGTTTCAGTCTGAAAACCTGCTGCTTTCTTTGCAGAGCTTTATTTTTACATGTGCTAGGGATATACTCTGATATTAGTTTATTTCTATCATCTTCTACCATCTGCATTTCATTATCTGCTTCTGCTTTTTGTATCTTTGCTTCCTTTTTTTCTGAAATTAATTGTATACATTTTCTGTTCTCCCTCTGCACCTGAAATTTTACGCTGCCTATGTATCTTTTTTATTTATCTCTCAATATCTTTTTCGATTCCATGTTTATTTGCTATGCTCTTTTTCTCCTCCAAGTGTACATACTGTTGGATAATACGCATCACCCTTGGATATGCAGCAATTGCTTTCTGAACAGTTTCCATTTCCTCTGTGTCCTTCCCTCCTCCCACTCCTCCCATTAGACGCTTAACTGACTGGATCCTCTCCAGCACTTCCCCATTCTTCTACGTTCAAAGTCCTTGGGGTTTTTTTATTCCTCTTGCAGGCTCAGTCTGCAGTAATGAATCCAACTGGATTATGGTCATTAGTGAGTCCTCCACCTCTGTCTCCTAACAGCTGCACTGTTGAAAGTCAGAACTTTTCGTCTTTCTTGCCACCTTTTAATACATTGAGGATATAGTACATGACTGTTTCTTGATTTATTTCTCTCATTGTGTCCCTGTTCCTGTGTGTCTGGGTAGCTGAAATCTCCTCTTATTAGTTTTGACATTTCGCTATATCTCATAATCTTCTTGTTCTTTCTGATCCTATTTTTTTCCTGGTTTATACCTAGTCCGTACTGCCACCTCACTCCTCCTATTGTCTTCAATTTTGAGCCATGATGATCCTTTCAAACAACTGCAGAAAACTTTTAGCTTCTTCAAAGTTTCGGCCTGTCAGAAAGAAAGAGTTTTGAACTAAGCCGTTACAACCTGAGTGGTGTCTGGCTTAGCAGACCGCATTCCCTCACCCACGGCTCCCTCCCGCAGCGTCCTCAGCGCTCTGGCCCCAAATCAAGCAATTAAATGCATACTTAAGTTCAATCATGTGTGGAGCACCGTTAACTCGACAGGACTACTTACATGCTTAAAGTTGGCACAGGATTAAAAGCTTTGCTAAATCAAAACATTGGAGCCGTGATTTTAATGCAGGTTGGTTAATGAAGACTATCCATCCCCGTGATACGAAAGGTGCGCAGTAACTCATTCCAGCAGACATTCGAGTGTGAAGGCAGAGAACTCAATCCCACATCTAGGTCTTAGCAGCGTGTGTGTCTGCGTTCATCTGCATACACGCACACAGTTGTAGGGAGGACAGCACCATATTTGAAAACATCAAGCAGATGGAAAGAATCTAAGTCCTAATTCATTGCAGATGCAATAAGAAATTCCCATTGACTTCAGTAGGCACAGTCTGGGGACTAAGACAAATACTGTAACAGCATTTATCAAACAGCTCCATACCATGGACACATCTCTCACTGCAGTTTAACTTTACCATGTCTTATACTTTATGTACAAACTTTAACAGAGAGCAGCAGGTTGAGTTAGTGTCCTTCTTCTGGATTGTGTTAATGCCTGAAAAAATATTTAATGAAGCGTGTACAAATCATCTAATTTTCGCACCTTTGATCCTGTCTCCTGCTCAGAGCCTTTAAACATTAGAGTGATAATCCTGCTAAGCATTTAAATAATTATCTATCAACTCCTTCCATCATAGATGACTTAGCAAATAGTGGATTTGCCTATTGTATTTCAGTTGTAGGGTGAATGTTGTCAAAATTAATATCCATATGAGACAAGGATATTTATACTAATCACTGTCTTGTAGTTTTCAATAACGTTTCAAAGAAAATTAAATCACCTCTGAAAACTGAATTCTCAGGGTGAAATTACATATCATCATAGCCATGATGTGTCACATTCATTTTGTTACAAATGAATGTATCAGTTTAGATTTATTTTAGCATGGCTTATGCTTTCCAAACTCAGGTTTTAAAGGTTCACTCTGAATAGTATTTCAGCAAAATGCATCTGGAGAGACAGTTGGATCTCATTTATAAGCATCTCTCACTTTCTGCCTTATGCTATAATAAATGTTCTCAACTGTAAGATTTTAGATGAGATCAATTGTACTTCAGCTTACCCCCTTCTCTACTGTCAAGTCTGAAAAAAAGATGATTTCTTTTTCACAGCCTTTAAAAAGGGAGGACTCACTTGACTCATTTTTTTTAAAGCAGATAATTTAATATTTTTGGAATTACTGCTCGAATTCCATCTGTAGGATGGCATTTATTATAACAAGCAAAATAGGAGAACTGCTCACATCACAGCTTCTTTCTTTCACTGCCAAAAACTATTTGCCATATCAAAGAAATTTGTCTCCAAAGTTTACTCTTTTTTTTTTAAGATATTGTAGTTTTTAATGGTTATCTCTAGCAGGTGATTGCAAAAAGTGAATTCCTAAAATGCATGAAGAGCTCTAGATCCAAAACATCCTCTTATGATCTTTGCACACAGTTCTGGCTTGGGGAAAAAAAAAACCCCAAAATCCTTGTCTTGAGATTAAATTAAATTGCTTTAAAAATGTGCCATTCTTTGTAAAGTAATTTGCACCTCATGGCATAGTGAATAAGAAAATCCAGGTGCAGCCATTTAACTTTTGCCAGCCTTAGTAAACTTATAACAGAGGGAAGGAAAGCTCAGATCTTTTGGGAAGTACTGAGAGAGATTTCATCTCCACAGAGATCGGGAAGAAGCTCACTGAAGTGGGTCTGGCTGGGATGGAGTTAACTTTATTCATAGCAGCCCGTATGATGCTGTGCTTTGCATCTGTGGCTAAAACCGCATTGATAACAGACCAGTGTGTTGGCTGTTGCTGAGCAGTGCTCCCAGAACATCTTTTGTCTCTCACCCCTTCCCCATTCTCCCAAAGGCCAGCAAGCTGAGGGTGGGCAACAGGTTGGAAGGGGACACAACTGGGACTGCTGATCCCAACTGACCAAACCAAAATGGAAAATAATGAAAGACCATGTTTTTCTGGGATACTTGTGTAATCCCATGAAAACTCATGGAAGCGTTGTAGCAAAATAATCTTTGAATGGACGATGGCATAAAAGGCAGACAGAGATTCACAATGTTTGCTTTGGTGTTCAAAAAATAATACAGCCTGGAGGAAAGAAGTCTCTGCGGACACCTTATAGCAGTCTTCCGGTATGTGTTGGGTTTCTATCTGGTAGGGTTTTTTGGTAGTGGAGGCTGAGGGGCTATGAGGGTGGCTCTTGTGTGAAGCTTCTAGGGCCTCCCCTAGCTAAAAGTTGGACCTGCCTCTGGCCAAGGCCGAGCCAATTCGTGCCTCTGCAATTCAAGGGGAAAATCTGTTGGGCAAGTTCCTTTGAGTGGGGGAGTGCTTTGTTTTGGAGAGAAGGGGGAGGTGAGAGGAGCAACCATGCGGTCACCAAAGTCAGTGAGGAAAGAGGGGCAGAAGGGCACCAAGACAGAGATTTCTATAAGGCCTGTGGTGAAATGGCTGCTTGAGGTCCTGCAGCCCAAGATTAATGATGGTGTAGGATCCAGACAGCAGCCCACGGAGGACTCCACACCAGAGCAGTGGACCATGCCTGAAGCATGCTGTGGCTCTGAAGGAGGCCCATGCTGGAGTGGTCCATCACTTGCAGAACTGCAGCATGCAAGAGGGACCCACACTTGTGGGAAGGACACAGGTTGGAGAAGTTTGAGGAGGACTGTCTCCACTGAGAAGGACACCATGCTGGAGCAGGGGAAGATTGCAAGGAGTCCTCTTCCCAAGGAGGAAGGATCAGCATGGACAATGTGTAATGGGCAGACCCAAGTGCCCAATCCCTGCCTCCTGCTGTGCCAAGGTGAGAGGAGACAGCCAGGAAGAAGGGAGGGGTGGGAGGAAGGTGTGTTTATTTCCTCTCACTATCCTAGTCTGATCTAATTAATTGGTAAACTGATGATGGTTCTGTTGTATAAATTAAACTGACGTTTTTCTCCCCAAGTCTGTTCTGGTTTTTGCCTGTGACCAAAATTAGTGACTGAGCCCTCCCTGTCCTTAATCTTGATCTCCAAACCTTTTATTGAATCTTCTCCTCCCCATCACAGAATCACAGAATGTCAGGGATTGGAAGGGACCTCGAAAGATCATCAAGTCCAATCCCCCTGCCAGAGCAGGAACGCCTAGACTATGCTACACAGGAACGTGTCCAGGCAGGTCTTGAATGTCTCCAGAGAAGGAGACTCCACAACCTCTCTGGGCAGCCTGTTCCAGTGCTCCGTCACCCTCACTGAGAAGAAGTTTCTTCTCAAGTTTAGGCGGAACCTCTTATGTTCCAGTTTCAGCCCATTACCCCTTGTCCTATCAGTGGTTGTCACCGAGAAGAGCCTGGCTCCATCCTCGTGACACTCACCCTTTATATATTTGTAAACATTAATAAGGTCACCCCTCAGTCTCCTCCAAACTAAAGAGCCCCAGCTCCCTCAGCCTTTCCTCATAAGGGAGATGCTCCACTCCCTTAATCATCCTAGTTGCCCTGTGCTGGACTCTCTCCAGCAGTTCCCTGTCTTTCTTGAACTGAGGGGCCCAGAACTGGACACAATATTTCATCCTGAAAAGGAGGGAGGTAGGAGTGAATGAGTGGCTGTGTGGTTCTTCATTGCCAGCTGTGTGAGCTCAAATACACAGTGCTTAAAGGGGGCCTACAGGAAAGATGGGAATACATTCTTTATCAGGGGGTGTAGTGAAAGGATGAAGGGTAATGGTTTAAAACTGAAAAACATTAGATTTAGAGGGTGGTGAGATGCTGCAACAGGTTGCCCAGAAAAGTTGCAGGTGCCCCCTCCCTGGAAGTGTTCAAGGCCAGGTTTGTTGGGGCTTTGAGCAAGCTGGTGCAGTGGAAGGTGTCCCTGCACATGGCAGGGGGTTTGGAAATAGATGATCTTTAAGGTCCTTTCCAACCCAAACCATTGTATGATTCTATGATTCCTCAACTTCTAATATTGTTACTATGTGATAAGACTTATCAATAAAATGTGAAATGTTAACAAAGTGATAGAAGTGAGAGATTTTAGAAAAAGATCTAAAAATATGTCCCCCAAGGACAGAAAAGTGTCTATGCTTAACATGTGATACCACCATTGATAGATTAGATTCTTCTTAATTAGAGGTCATATACTGAGTGATATATACATTAAGAAACAGATTTTCCAAAAGAAAATGGGAAAGGGTGAAAATCCTACTATATGACCACAGAGTTCATTTTGACAGGCCATCAGCAGAGTTGGATTCTCTTCAGTCTTTCTAGTGAATATCCAACTTTCTGTTTCCCACATTCATTCCAGGAGGACTCTGCCTGAGCAGATGGAAGGTCCATTTTACCATAAAAGAGAAAAGAATTTTGTCCACCTCTGTCAAAATGTCAGCTAAGAGTAGCATGTAGTGCCAGTATATGATGAATTGGGGGGTGGTAGTTGCCTGTTTTCTAAGGAAAAGTCTGAGGTCTTGCTACACAATAACCTCCCTGAGTTACACAGGCATATAACGTAGCAATGTGAAGAGGGGACAATCAAGTATCTTCATTCTTAGGTCAAAGCACTTTCCCTTTGCTCATACATAAATAAGGAATCTCTCTCTTGCAGATGAGCACCATAATGGAAAAACGTTTCACAATATTTTGTCCAAATCAGATAAATCAGTACAACAGGCATCTCTCTTGGCTGAAATGCCAACTTTCTGCAAAATCACATCTATTCCATGCTTCTGATCATAATACAAATATAATTGAGTTTCATGTGAGTGAGACTGCAGATATGGACTCTCATCTAATAGAACCATAGCCACAGTTTTTAAGGAAGATTCATCAGAAAAAAATGTCATAAATGTAATGGTGGAATTGTAATAATTTCCAGCAGGTGGTCAGAGACGGAACTGCAAGGCATGGAGGAACCTACTAAATTCCCATCCTCTCAAATAAGAAAAAACAGAAAGGAAATGAGAAGGGGGTATCTTGCAGGCACATACCTTTCTGTTGAAAAACTGCTGCCAGCATTTCTATTAAACTTGCTACCATCAGTTGCAGCAAATGCAAGTGCTAGAGAGACTATGAAGAATGGGGGAAAAACTGTTAGTTAAATACCTTGCATTTAAGTGGTATTATCTGATGTTAAATAGAATTTAGTGTAAGAAGGTGTAGAAGCATTTTCTGCTTAGACTAAAAATTATTGAGCAGATCATGAAAATAGTTGTTGATAAGATCTTATAACACATTTCCCTAATTTCCCTTCATGAAAGGATATATGACCTGGCATCTGCTGGTGAAAAGATGAATGAGTGTGAGTGTAGGGTGTTCACAAGGTCATCAGTCATTTTTAAAGAATGATTTAAATATAGCTTATTTGTGAAGACAAAGGGAGAAAGACTTATGCCAGCTCTTCTGCCTGGGGTTTGCATGCAACTGATATATTTAACCTTTGCTGGTTCTGGGTGAGCATCCAGCTGGTGGGTTACCCTAACAGGCAGAGAGGGGCACAGCAGCTGATTCTGTGCAGGTCTTGGTCAGATCCACAGAGCCTATAGGTTCAGACACAGCATTGCATGATCACAAACTGCGCTGCTTCCAGGGTCAGTTCTGGTAAGTCAAAAGCAGTTTTAGCTACTTCTCCACAGCTGATTGATCAATTAATGACTCCTACAAGCCAGAGCCTGCTCCTTACAGTGAACCGTGGGTCCTGAGATACATGTTTCAGAGGCAATTAACTGTCCCTCAGCGGACTCAGATGGACTCATTTGCTCTGGCTTGCTCCCAGCACCCCGCTGAGCACCGCAGAGCTACCCTCACGGCTTCTTCACATTATTCCTCACAGGGCTGTGAATTCTGGGAGGTTTATTAACTTCCTCAGCAACACTATAGCAGCAGGCAGAGCCAGTCTGGGTGTGTGGCTGTGTGCCTGAAACCATTGATCAGAATGTGCAGGACAGCAGAGCCAGGAGACTGAATCTCCCCTCAGCTCCACCTCATGCCAAACATTTGGCTGACTCCTGTGGTGCCTCTTCAGTACCTCTGCACTGTACGCCCTAGTAGCCATGTTTTGGGGGATTGACATCAGTTTGGCTTGTTACACCCCAGAAAATGGGGAATTCATCTGTAACATTTTTCAAGCTTATCTCACTGGCAGATGGAAGAGTAAATTTTTCCAAAGGTGGTTCCCGTGCGGCTTCATGACCCCACAGCGATCTCAGCCCTAAAGTCTATCAACTGGGAGATGACTGGATTATGCTAACTGTATGTAGGGCACACAACTCAGTATTAAGGTTGAGAGATTTAATCCGATATTTAAGAAGCCCAGCGCTTTTATAAAAGACTGCATACAAAAGAATTGCTTCCAGAGGTGATCAAAGGCACACATAAATTGGGTGTGTAGCCTGTGAACTAAAACAGATGAAAGAAGTGTCCCTCCTTCCTCTTGGATACTGCACCCTCTGCAAGAGGAAGTTGAGAACTGGCTAACCTGGCTATGCCAGCAAAACAAATCTGCCGTGTTCTATTAGAAGCATGCAGGTGCCAAAAAAATATTTAAGCAAGCTACTGTATCAGCTGTGCTATGCAGCACTTGCATAAATCAAAGATCTCAATGGCAGGAAGTTAAAGTGTATCCTTCTACTTCTTTTTTTCCTGCTTCATGTTAAGGAATACTTCTTTCTTGTTCTGCCAGTCCATGAAAGTGCAAAGAGATGAATTCATGTGCTTGTGAAAAAAAATTCTGATAATACTTTCTGAAGCCTTGAAATGAGTTCCCAGATTGGTCTTTTACGTTAGTAAATGCTGCCAAAGTTACAGAAGGGTTTTCTGGAGCAACTGTTGTGTGTAGAAACCTGTTGCAGTAAACACTCTTCTGTTTTATTTCTGTCACTTAGTTTTTATGTTGTTATGTGCAATAGGGGAGGTAATAAGAATAGCAAAAGGATAGCTACCAGAACAATTACAATGTTTAAGGCAAAGGGAAAACAGCAGTGAAGCTGAAGCTAAGGAAGCCTATTTAGTCTCTGTACTTCCTTGAGAATATTCTGCCTATGCATAACTCTTTGAAAGCAGTCTTGACAGTTGAATCACTGTCAGAAAATCCCTATTACTACGGAAAAAATGGGAACAAAGTAGTTATACTAAACTGAGATATAAAGACAATTTCTTCCACAATACAGGACTAGAAAGAAAACACATTTTTTTCTTGTCTCAGCTTCATAACTGGGTTTGACTCCTAGTTGGATTAATTTGATAAACTAAATCAAACCATCGTTGACTTGCTGATTTTATTTGCAACAGTATTTTTAATGTGATTGTTGTATCTCAGTTTTAATTTAATAAGCAATGGTCTTTCAGTCTTAATGTGTTTGTTACATCTCTATATTTGCCATCTGAATGTATTTCAATATGCAATAGGAAAACTGTACAGACTAATTTGTTCTTTCAAACTGTATCTGTTCGAGCATGTCAAGAGGGAGAGTAATACTAGCTATAGTATTTTGTGTACCAAGTATTTCTCATCCTTCTAATGAAAAGAAAGGATCTGAGAGGAACATAACCTCTGTCTGTTGAGAAAAGAAATCTTTTCCAGTAAAAATGAAGAGATCAGCAGACGGAAATAGTTAATACAGATGGCTTTGGGGTAAATTCCCTCTCATGGAAACAGACAATATACCAGGGGCTGGGGAGATGACGGTACTTGATTTGCCACGGTGCAGAATGAAGAGCTAATTCACCCTGCAACTCTCATGTCTTAGTTTTGAAAAGTTACTGCTCTGGTGGCTTCTACTTCTTCTACTTCTGTGGACCCTGACATACTGCTGTGAACAGAATCAGCCCCTGATCACTGACAGCTCTCTCTTTGACTGCTCCAGCAGTCAAGATTATTAACGCCTTTTCCTCTCCTCTTCCTTCTCTCCATGATTCAAGAAGCAACATATATTGAATATTTCATTTTCCTGAAGAGCTACTTTCCAGTTTACTGTGTTTTTATGCAAAGGAAGACTGATTAACCAGGTCTCTGACAGGTTTCAATACTGCGTGCAGTTAAGATATTTAATCTGAGCTGCACTGAAACCGTAGAAGTGGCAATGGACTTTCCCTAATAGTTAGCATGAGTTTCTTATCATTGACTTAGGCAGTAAGTATTAACAACAGTTTTTATTGGTGGATATCTTTGAGGAAGGCGCCTTTATTTATCGTTTGCAACTTGTGCAATTCCTTGCAGTTAGTGCCAGCCGATGGCAAGGCTCTGTGCATGCTGCTGCTGTCAGGAATTACATCTCATGTTTTGGATAAAAAAATGGGTTTTAGAGAATTGCCCCCAGGCTTTTCAGTGACTCCTCCTTATTACTAACACAAGTGAATCAGTTGTTAGCCAAGCTTTGCTAATTTGAACTGATAATTGATACAGCAATGCTGCTCAGTACTTACTGGCACCTCCTGCAGTTCTGCCTTCGGTCATTGTAGCAGCCCATGCATAACCCTCAGAATTGGTAGAAACCAGTTACTGAGCATAGCTGCCACCAGTTCTCACGACCAAGTGTCCCCTCCAAGAGTAACTTCAGTTTCCTTTAGCAATGGGCCCTCTGTTTTTCAGGTTTGGGTTTTTTTGGTTGTTTTTTGGGGGTTGTTTTTGTTTGGTTGGTTGGTTTTGACTATTGTTTTTGTTGTGTGGTGTTTTTTTTTCCTTTAGGCACTGCTGGTGCCAAAGGAAATAAAACCCAACTGTCCAGTGTTAAGAGAGCATCAGACTTAGTTCAAAATTGGAGATCTGAGTAGGTTGGAGAAGGGTTTGAAAAGCTGAGGAGAATAACTGAATGAAGGGAAAGGCAGGAGAGGGTTGTGCAAGAAATGACCAGAAGGAAATCTCTTACCTTTTCTGAAGATGTATTTTACAAACCTGTTTCTCTGTACAACTGAGGTATTTTGTTAGTTTTCTCTCATCTAGGCTAAAGGTCAAACATTTAATGATCTCTGCAGAAGCTTTATCTGCCTTCACCTTCCTTTAAATCCAGACTATTAAAATGATGTATCTGATAGTAATTTCTTTGTGTATGGAAGTGGTTAGGTCGGTTGCTGTCATATACCAAAGAATTGTAATTAACATCAACTTGAAACAAAGGAAAAACAGAGAATGCTACTTTAAACCGCCTTGCTAGCTCAAATCATGTACTCAGTCTTAAAAACAATGGCATTTGTCTGGCTGTAATTATATATGACTAACAGTAGAAATTTTTTCAAGGTCTCACTCATTTTGGATTATCCCCATTTGTACGATGAACAATTGAAAGGACCTTGATCAAGGAGTATGTTTACTTTGTTTGCTTTTTAATGGAAGAGAGAACAGAGATAACAGAGATCAAAGAATAAGCTAGTGGTACCTAAGAGAAATTAATCATTTAAAGGAGTGTAATGATCAGTGAGATTTTTACCTGTGGAGAGAAACCTAAACCTGTGCATTCAGGTTTCAGCCTAATTTACCCATGCCGCTTAGCGACACAAAAGGTTAATTTTAAATTTTAGATTTGTATACAGGAGAAAATCTGCATTAATTTAGCACAGGCCACAAAAACAAGTCCCTCTGCGGGGCAGCAGCTTTACAGTGACCTTGAGCTGGAGACCTGGGGCTGGCAGGGCTGATACACCTACAGAAGTAATAACCCTCTTGTGAGTGACAGCAGAAGAAACCCTTGATGCATGCTAAGGCATTGCTGCCTGTCCTGTCCTTAAGACTTGTTCAGTACTTTTCTGAAAAAAAATGAGCTTGGAGGCAAAGTTGTGAAAAGTTTTTCGATACAGGTGTGTGTGTATATATATATATATATATAAAGGTCTAAATTTATTCACACACACACTGTATTTACAAGAATAAATATGTCACATTTCTGCATTCTCCTGTTGTGCCTGATGACATTTCAACACAGCTGATTTTGTAGATACCCTTTGCCACTTGCTACAATCCATTTCAATAACTGTAGTAGATTTTTTCCAAAAAAAGGCTATTTAGAGGGTAGCTATTTAGAGGGTACCAGTAGAAGCTACAGCTGTAAAGTGGCTATTGCAAAATAGGCCCCATGAGAAATTTGACATTTAGTGTTCGAAAAACTTGATTTGAAATGAAGGTTTTATGAAAACAATAGGCTCAAATAGGCTGTCACACTGGTAGTAAGTTTTTGTTGTTAAATTTGAAGAAAATTGATTGAGTCAGTGTGGCATTTTGAACTTAAACATTGTGTGCCAAACAGTCTTATTTATTTGAATATCTACAGTTCAAACTTAAGTAGAAATTTAGGTTTATAAGCCTCTGTTAATTGAACAAAATAAGCAGCAGTAGCTAAGAAGCAGCTGGAACAGTGAGATAGGGGGAAAGATAGCATTTACTCTGAAATTGCAGTCTACTGACTTAGCTTCCCAGGGTGAAGGAGAGGGATTAGGTCATTAGATCCAAATGTGGGTGAGAGGATGTAAGATATTCAGTATAGCTTATATGCAAACGCTATTGCCAAATCCTCTCTTCTCCAAACCCATCTCTTCTACAGGCCACATGGAGAAAGTTGAGCTAAGGCACTTAGAGCGACTATTCCACTTCAGAAGCCCCTTGTGCTTAGTTAGGTCACTGCACTATTTGAGCATCTGGAGAGCAGCCCAGGAAGTAAATATTTTTTCTATACCATGGAAACAAATGGAGAGTCTTGAAATACCACCACTTGCTTATAGCCGGGATCTGAGTTAGGATCTGTGTCAAGCATCATCTTACCAAAGGCTGTTCATTTAACTCATCAGATATCCAGCCCATTCTAAATGTGATTTTAAAATTATCTCACCTTTTCTTCATGTGATAGAATGCCCAGATTACTAACTGTTTAGTTGAATTTCATGTTGTCATTGATGCTCTGAAAAAAAGGTTAAATTTCTGCTATCCTCCACCCTAAATCAATGCTTTTTTGAAGGGTCAAGAATGTTATCCAAACTTCAATTAATGCGTTGTATTTTTCCTTCCTTTGCATGCATGCAGTGGAAAAAATCTATATCAATATACCTTTAGGAGATACAGGCAAGACAATATTTCTGTAAGATCGTGGTTCTACCAACTGAATTGGCTAAGCTCACTAAAAGTCTACAGTGGGGGAATTTTATGTTTCCTTTATTGTTTATTATAAAGTCCTGATTGGGCTAGAACTACTCAATTATGTCTCGGCAATAACCGCTCAATAAACATGTTCAGATAAAAAAACCCAACAGAATATTCTCACTCTCACTTACACTTGCAAGTAGGTGGTCCATTAGTACTTTTATCATGTGGGCAGCTGCCTCCCTCAAATGTCAGATGTTGAAATCTGCATTTTGACCTAATGTGGCTTTGAGCTACTCACCTAGAGATAGAGCCCTGTATTCCCCTGAAGCACTCTTGCATATATCTTTAATATCATTCCTCTCCATAATACACTTCTTCTGTGCGTTATGTTTCATGAGTAAATCTTCCAGCCATGGGAATTTACAA
Source organism: Trogon surrucura (assembly GCA_020746105.1). Lineage (NCBI taxonomy): Eukaryota > Metazoa > Chordata > Aves > Trogoniformes > Trogonidae > Trogon > Trogon surrucura. The sequence continues at coordinate 39,760,282 of CM036617.1, forward strand.
TTAAAATAACCTTCACATTGAGGACATTTCTGGTATTAGCTCTGTCCCTTATTATCCTGCTTCTGTTTAAGCATCTTAGATGTTCAATTGATATGGGTAGTTGTACGTGGTAAAACAAGGAAAATCTATTTCCATTTTCAAAAGATGAAACTTTCTGGTGCATTGGCTGGGACTAAACTCGAGGGCGGTAATTTTTCGGTATGGTATGTAGGGAGTTAGCTACATGACTCATTAACATTAATCCCCATCTGTAAATAATTTTGAAATACTTTAACTAGCAGGGGAGCTATTTCATCTTTTATACTTAGCTGATTGTAAAAATGTATGCTGAAACCATCTGGCCTTAGTGTTTTGTTGGACTTCAGACTTTTAATAGCCAGTCTGATTTCCTTCACTGAATTGGGGCTTTCTAATCCCTGGCTCAATTCTCCTTCCAAACTAGGTAATATCGTGTTGCTATTTGCTTGTCAATCAATCCCTATCTCACCAATTGAGATGAATAACGGAGTTGCTGTAAAAACTTAGGAAGGCTTAGGGCCTAATTCTCATTCATGGTAAAGTTATTTTACACTACTCTGGTTGCTCATTTACTGGGTGTAAATGCAATTTACTGCCTGAGCAATATAAAGTGACTGTAACATAAATGAGAATCAGATCCCCTATGTTCAGAGCCGCTAACATCTTCAAATTGCTGAGTACTATTTTCCCACAGGAGCTAATGTACTAGGATTTCAAGGCATATAAAGAATGCAACAAGCCAATTAAAAATGAAGATATTAAATGAGAAATGGAATGGTTATTTCTAAGGTGAGCTGATTAGAGCTGATTTTTCCAAACAATGGGACTGATTAAGCCTGGCTGGTACAAACATGCCGACTTTATCTAAAATTCAACCCTGCGTGAAGCTTAGATATCCGCCGCAGTACATGCAATGAACTCGCCATAATACTCGGAAAAGAAGGACTCTATTTCAGAGGTGCACGCAGGACTCCCTGACTCACCTGATGGTGCTTCCCTCCCAGGGGCTGTCACTGAGATTCAACAATTATTAAGCAGTGGTGCATAACAGTGCACTTAGATAAAGGGTGAGTAGGGGGATAAAGGCAAAAGTAACTCAAATCTGTGGTTACCACAGATGCCAAAGCACACACTGCTACCTCACACCTTTTCCCATTTTTGAACTCATGTTTTTTACTGCCTAAAGACTTAAATAACATTTTTCATTATAATGCCCCATAATGACAGTAGAACAAGAAATAATGGATTTAAGTTAGAACAAAGGAAGTTCCATGTCAAAATGAGGAAAAGCTTTTTCACTGTGAGGGTGACAGAGCACTGGCACAGGCTGCCCAGGGAGGTTGTGGAGTCTCCTTCTCTGGAGGCTTTCAAAACCCTCCTGGATGCGTTCCTGTGTGGCTGCCCTAGGGGATCCTGCTCTGGCAGGGGAGTTGGACTAGATGATCTCTAGAGGTCCCTTCCAACCCCTAACATTCTGTGATTCTATGATTCTACAAATGTGAAGATCTAAGCTTGGTCTGTAGCAAGGAAGACATTTGATGGCAAGTACACCGTGGAGCGGGCTAGTGCAGTTTAGACAGTCATCCTCTTGTTCTTCTTACACCTCTGTTACAACAGCATGAACACCCACTTTGATGTGAAGCCCACATTCCTGCCCCACTCCTCCTTTTCTTCTGGTCCGCCAAAAATACTTCAACAATCCACATGCTAATAAAGAATTGTCCTATTGCAGAAACCACAGAAACAAGAAGACTGATTTGCTAATATATGAATCCTTATGTGCCATAAGTAAATTGTCCTCTGTGCCCTGTTCACTACTTCGGACCTATAAATCTTGTGCCTACTCTTCTCTCGCCAGCTGCTAGTCAGCTGTTTTCAATCCTTACCTTCACCTTGCTGAAGAACAGAGGGACTGCAGTGTATATATCATCTTATACAAAGATTAATAGCCTTCTGTGGTTGCTATGTTAAGGTGTACGTGTCATAATCCAAATTCTTCATCTGCTACATCAGTGTTCTCAGACAGCGCGGTGTTTCTTCAATACTCCTCAAGATAACTAGGTCTTCGGGCTGGATCCTGTAAGGAAAAACTATGTGGTTCCTCTCCTGAAGGAGCAGGCACGCTCCTCTTGCACAACAAATGACCAGCAAGCTTTGTGTCCATCTGAAAGTGACTTTTGCGCTGTCCTAAGGGAGACGTGTGTCTAAAACTACTTTGCTGATTTTTAGTTGAAAGGTAAACTAATCCTACTGCTTCTATGTACACAACAGGCTTTATGGATAGAGGATAAGAATCCTCTTCTTATTCTTTGGCATTAAAAACTGTAATTTACACCGATGTAATTGAGAGTGGAATATTTTCCTTCTTCCCCATCCAGATAAATCATTGTAAGTAGTAAAATATTTTTGAGATGTTGCTCCTGCTGTCATAACTGTCTGTTTTGCTATGAGAAGAAAATCTATATAAATGTTTTGGAGCAGAGTTGATTATCATATCTAACTTAGGCAGTTATGATTAGTTTTGCATATGTTAAAACAATATAACATTATTTAATGTTGTGGTGAATGCAGGAATTACTAGTGCCATCTATTGTTGGAAAATGTAGGCTTGTAAATGTTAACTTGCATATCCTGTGGTAAAGCAGCATTAAAAATTTAATATTTTACTGAGTTTTATTGCAAAATTAAATAGTTTATGTAATTGCATGTTTGGAATGTTTGTACTTGGCATTCTTCGAAATTTCTCTGTCTTCAGAAAGAATAACCCTGGGGTTTATTTTCTTTACAATCTTGCATGTGAATCCAAACTCTATTTTAGTTTTGGATCCTGAAAAAAAAAAAAAAAGTACAATACGAGAGACAGCAAATTTTCTCTTGCTGGACATAGTTAATTTGGAGTTGAATAATTTTCAAAAGTGCACGACAGTTTGAGCCTGAGTGTCATATTCCAAAGCAGTGCTGTGATGCAGAAGTCTCTGTTTCACTGACTGAAAAACCTAGGGCCAGGTTTTGACTGGTGTTTTGGTTTTTTTTAACATCTTTGCGGTGTTTGAAGAGTAGAGGCCTAGACTTTACTTAGAGCAGAGTGATGCGAGGTGTGAGAGATGTCTGAGCTGCCAATACAGGGAGGAGGTGGGTGGCTCCAAACAGACCTCAGAAGACCTAAATGTGGTTCCTATTTTTCACCACTGATGCAAAAGAAAACCTCCGATGGGCAAAGATGGCAAAGCAGAAGCAGAGATGTGGATTTTCCCAGTCTCAGCATGCTTGGGAGTTGCTTTGGGAGCTGCAGTGGTCAATTTTTTCCTGAGGGAAGGGCAAGAGCTGTTTTCCTGCTGCCACAGGAAGCACAGAAGCACTGCTGCAGCATATCCAGGGCTCTGTGGTCTCCAGATGCCAAACCAGGTGACATTTGTCTCCGTGACATTCGAAAGATGATGTCTCAGTACTATTTTCCTGTATCACAGCTGTTCCTTGTAGCTGCTGCGTTGCCACACTCCATACAAAAAATCTTTTTCAAAAGATGGGTCAGTTGTACTCCAGGATTGTTAATCTCCCTCTTCAACACCTCTAAGCCACACAGTTCATTTTCTGGTTTTGGGGGGCACTCTTGCTTTTTGGTTGCTGTTATTGTACAACAAATCATAAAAATATTGTAATTATGGGAATAGGGCAGTGGCTGCCTACATCAGTAAGTATATATGAAGGACAGTGATGCGACCAGAAGGAATCCAGACTAGTTGAATCCTTTTTAAATCAGGCTAAAACTCAGCTACGTCCCCCACAGCAAACCACTCCACCTTGCTCTAATCCTTTAGGTACTTAAATTTGGTGGCGGTGGGTTCCTGCCTGTCACTTTATGTTCCTTTGCAATCACCACCTAGGCAGGAACTCCTTTGATTCAGTCCAAGCCCCCTAAATATATCCCAATTTTCAGACACAGTAAAGTCATCCTCCTGGGAAAGCTGGCAGCCCCTGGCTTGGATGGATGCACCCTTCGCTGGGTAAAAAACTGGTTGGATGACCGGGCCTAGAGAGTGGTCGTGAATGATGCTGCATCCAGTTGGCATCTGGTGACCAGTGGTGTTCCCCAGTCATCAGTACTGGCCTCAGTCCTATTCAACAACTTTATCAATGACATGGATGAGGGGATTGAGTCTACCCTTAGTAAGTTTGCAGATGACACCAAGTTGGGGGGAGTGTCGATCTGCCCGAGGGTAGGAAGGCATTGCAGAGGGACCTGGACAGGCTGGGTCGATGGGCTGAGGCCAATGGGGTGAAGTTCAACAAGACCAAGTTGGCCACAATAAACCCCTGCAGCGCTACAGACTGAGGAAGTGTAGCTGGAGAGTGGCCCGGCAGAGAGGGACCTGGGAGTACTGGTTGACAGCCAGCTGAACACGAGCCAGCAGTGTGCTCAGGTGGCCCAGAAGGCCAATGGCATCCTGGCTTGTACAGGAACAGTGTGGCCAGCAGGAGTAAGGATGTAATTCTGCCCCTGTGCTCAGCACTGGTGAGACCTCACCTCGAGCCCTGCGTGCAGGTCTGGGCCCCTCACTGCAAGAAAGACATTGAGATGCTGGAGCGGGTCCAGAGGAGAACAACGAGGTTGGGGAAGGGACTAGAGGGAAAGTCGTATGAGGAGAGGCTGAGGGAGCTGGGGGTGTTTAGCCTGGAGAAGAGGAGACTCGGGGAGGACCTTAACACTCTCTACAACTGCCTGAAGAGAGGTTGTAGTCAGGTGGGGGACTGGGCTCTTCTCCTGGGCATCTAGTGACAGGAAGAGAGGGCACAGCCTGAAACTGCATCAGGGAAGGTTTAGGTTGGTTCTCAGGAAGCACTTCCTCAAGGAGAGGGTGATCAGGCATTGGAATGCACTGCTCAGGGAAGTGGTGGAGTCACGGTCCCTGGAGGTGTTTAAGGAGAGGCTGGATGTGGCACTTAGTGCCGTGGTCTGGCCAATGTGATGGTGTTGAGTCATAGGCTGGACTTGATGATCTCTGAGATTTTTTCCAGCCTCAACAATTCTGTGATTCTGTAATGCACCATTACATAGCTGGGATATACAAGGATCATGTGGAAGAACAGACAAAGCCTAAATAAAGGTTTGTGGTAAAGGAGGAAGATCTCTGACCTCCAGGCCAGGCTTCTCAAACATGGGCACTCTACATTAGACCATCTTTGATTAAAACTAGCAGCAACCTTGAGAACAAGGACCAAGGCTTCCCCCCATATGCTAGAAGAGTGCCCTGCGCTCTGTGAGCTTGAGTGATTTGTGTTTTTTCTAACATGTTCACTTGATAAGAAGGGCAATGTAAACTTTGAAAAGCTATTCTGTTCCTTTGCCTCTGACAGGAGTAATTTTAACAACTAAAAATTAATCATGTAGGAAGGAACAGCTATATCATAATCAAGATAGTACTAAATGAAAAATACTCATTCTGGATGGCAAAATGGCTTCTTTGGAACAAATCAGTTCTGCTGTTTTACTTGGGGTAAACCACTCCATAAGCAAAATATAACATTAAGTACAGAACTGTTTACTTTTAATTTACAAACTGTATGTTTTGGCTTTAAACGGAATGTGAAATAATCCCTCGCTCCCTCACAGATATATATATTCTTTTTCCTTCAGTTTGTAACATACAAACTATAACATTTTGGAAATGACACTTGTGGATACTGTGACACTGTGATAAGAATAGCAAGACACAATTCCATACAGGTACAGCTTGAGAAGTTAAGCAGTTTGAGACTTTTCAGACTTTCTTTATTTTATGTTTTGTTTTCCCCTGAAATTGATTTTGGAATTGGGAGTGCCTTTGTTGTAATCTTGTTTATTTTAGAAAAATGTACTTGAAATCCTCTTTTCCTGAATATGGTGGAAAATAAGGAACTGCAGACATATCCTTCACCTGATAATGTTTTATCCTGAGTCCTCTGGTTTGGATTCCTCTCTGATGTATATGACAGTTAATTCTCTTGCTGTGTCCTGTGTTTTCCTTCTGGTGCACACACATGTATTTCTGGTATACACACATGCATACGCAATAATTTCAACTCAGGTCATGTATTATCACTTAATCTAAACTTCGAACACAAGTTCTGTGAGGAGTGGCTGAGGACTTTGGGCTTGTCCAGTTCAGAGAAAAGGAGCTGAAGGGTGACCTCGTTGTGCTCTACAGCTTCCTGAGAAGAGGAAATGCAGAGGGAGGTGCTTAGGTCTGCTCCCTGGGATCCAGTGACAAGACACGTGGGAATGCTTCAAAGCTGTGACGGGGAGGTTTAGACCAGACACTAGGAAGCATTTCTTTACTGAGAAGGTGGTCAAACACTGGAAGAGGCTTCCTAGAAGGGTGGCTGATGCTCCAAGCCTGTCAGTGTTGAAGAGGCATTTCGACAATGCCCTCAATAACATGCTTTACCTTTTGGTCAGCCCTGAACTGGTCAGACAAGTGGACTAGATGATTGTTATAGGTCCTTTCCTACTCATATGGTTTATTCTACATTTCTGTTGCTGTCTGCCATTAATAAAACAATAAGAAATTTAACTGTTTTCTTGTTGGGCTTGAATGAAATAGCTGGCCTTGGTAACAACATCTGCTTTTGAAAATCTGTTATCCTATATCAGTTAAAGACCAAACAGTTATAAGCCATTCAGCTTCCCTCATAATAGCTGAATTGTGAACAAAACATTTCATTTACTTTTAGCTTTCCAGTTGAGATATTTACTTCCTCTGTTTTTGTTGTACTTGGGGCAATGAAAAAGATAGAGACTTGACTGTGTACAATGCACATTAATAGTAATAACACAGTTATGTCATGCCAAGTTTCAGAAAGAAAAGAGTCTGAAATATAAAGACTCCTGAAATATAAAGACATGGGAAGTGCAATAATCCAAACATCAGAACCATTTTGAAGAAGTTCGGATACAAATGGTAACTTCATTTTCAGCATTGTGTTGCGCTTTTTGGCTTTGTTTGATATCAATAGGTAAGCTGACATCGTCATCATCATAGAATGGCCTGGGCTGGACGCCACCTCTTGACTAGGTCAGGCAACACACGTGAGAACCGAACGGGAATCAAACCCTCGACCTTGGTGTTTTGAGCACCACGCTCAACCCACTGAGCTAAACCGGCAATAAAGAAGAACTGTTTTTCAAAAAACCCACCCTATAAACAGCCACAGGCAATTTCAAAAGTATAAACTTGTTTTAGTAAAAATGTCTTCGCAGATTTTCAGTTGCCAGATTTGTTTAATGCTAATCTGGAAGCTTGATGGGACTAATTCTTCATTCAAGATAAAATTAAAAATTTGTTAAGATACTTTATAGATCTGATAGCTGAAATAATTAGGTGTCACTAGGCAAAATACAGGTCACATACAACATCTGTTAGGAATCTGAGTTTTATGGATCAGATGGTGTTTATAACCACTATGTGGGCAATCCACTTGACTGAACACTGCACGTGCCTCAGATCCATTAGAATCACTTCCAGACACTTTAAATATTTTTGGAAAGTTTCAAGATGCTTAAGCTAGATGTTGTTGAAATGTCTAATAAAACTTGCCGCATTCATTGTGTTATCTTACAGTGACAGAGCTTCCATTAGCTCCAGTTCAACCATATTACCTTTTACCTACTGAATCCCGAATCTAAGAGCACTATTTAAATTTATTGCTATCTGAGGTCTGGAATTGTCAGAATGCCAGGTGAAGCCATGTGTGTAATCATGCTCGATCGGAGGAGATAACAGCAGAGAGCCTGAGCTGCAGAAAGCTACAGGAAGCTACAGAAGACTGCCTTGTCTCTGCTTGGCAAGTGTTGATGTTCCGGCAATGTTTCGGGGACTCATGGACAAGATATTAATGTCATTGTGGTTACATATTCACATCTTGATAAATGCTACCTTATGCACACATCTTATGTATCGAACATGTACGAATAACAAGAACTATTCTTCAAAAGTTATTTAGGGTAATGGGATTCATTTCCACCTCAGCCCTGTAATGAAATATGAAAAATGAGGAAAACTACTGAGGGAAACCTTTGAGTAACTAAAAATTATAAGGCTTATAGATGTGTCTTTTGCTGGAGCGTCCAGTTTTACCCCAGAAATGGCAAGTGAAATCTTTCATGGGCTCAGCTTGAGAACACAAAGTTGCATGCACATATTTTTTTATAATTGTGACTTTCTAAAAGGACTCATTTGATAGAGATTGAATTAGAAATTATATACTGGTATGGTCCATCCCTGGGAAAGTGATGGAACGACTTATCCTTGGTGCCATCTCAAGGCATATCAGGGATAAGAGGGTCATTAGAGACAGTCAACATGGCTTCACCAAAGGGAAGTCATGCTTGACTAACCTCATAGCCTTTTATGAGGATATAACAAGGTGGATAGATGATGGCAGAGTGGTGGATGTGGTCTACCTTGACTTCAGTAAAGCTTTTGACACAGTCTCCCACAGCATCCTTGCTGCTAAACTGAGGAAGTGTGGTCTAGACTCTCGGGTAGTGAGGTAGACTGTGAACTGGCTAAGGGGAAGAAGACAAAGAGTTGTGGTCAATGGGGCGGAGTCTGGTTGGAGGCCTGTATCCAGTGGAGTCCCTCAAGGGTCGGTACTGGGACCAGTATTATTCAATATATTCATCGATGACTTGGATGAGGGACTAGAGAGTACTATCAGCAAGTTTGCTGATGACACCAAGCTGGGAGGAGTGGCTGACACACCAGAAGGCTGTGCTGCCATCCAGCGAGACCTGGACAGGCTGGAGGGTTGGGCGGGGAAAAATTTAATGAAATATAACAAGGGTAAATGTAGGGTCTTGCATCTGGGTAGGAACAACCCCAGGTTCCAGTATAAGTTGGGGAATGACTTATTAGAGAGTAGTGTAGGGGAAAGGGACCTGGGAGTCTTGGTGGACAGCAGGATGACCATGAGCCAGCACTGTGCCCTTGTGGCCAGGAAGGCCAATGGCATCCTGGGGTGTATTAGAAGGGGAGTGGTTAGTAGGTCGAGAGAGATTCTCCTTCCCCTCTACTCTGCTCTGGTGAGACCCCATCTGGAATATTGTGTCCAGTTCTGGGCCCCTCAGTTCAAGAAAGACAGGGAACTGCTTGAGAGAGTCCAGCACAGGGCAACTAGGATGATTAAGGGAGTGGAGCATCTCCCTTATGAGAAAAGAGTGAGGGAGCTGGGGCTCTTTAGTTTGGAGAAGAGGAGACTGAGGGGTGACCTCATTAATGTTTACAAATATATCAAGGGTGAGTGTCACAAGGATGGAGCCAGGCTCTTCTCGGTGACAACCAATGATAGGACAAGGGGTAATGGGCTGAAACTGGAACATAAGAGGTTCCGCTTAAACTCGAGAAGAAACTTCTTCTCAGTGAGGGTGACGGAACACTGGAACAGGCTGCCCAGAGAGGCTGTGGAGTCTCCTTCTCTGGAGACATTCAAGACCTGCCTGGACACGTTCCTATGTAGCATAATCTAGGTATTCCTGCTCTGGCAGGGGAATTGGACTTGATGATCATTCAAGGTCCCTTCCAATCCCTAACATTCTATGATTCTATGATTCTATGGTGGGTTAGCCATGGCTAACAGTCAAAATCGCACCCAGCTGCTCAGTGGGACAGAAGGAAAAAATAAGATGAAAAAACCTCATGGGTCAAGATGAAGGAGACTGCTCAGCAATGACTGTCATAGGAAAAACAGACTTGACTTGGGGAAAATTAATTATTATTGACAAATAAAATAGACTAGGATTATAAGAAAAATTACAAAAGCTGAAACACCTTCCCCCCACCCTCAGCCCCCAAGGCTCCACATCATTCCTTCATTTGCCGCTCCTCTACTTCCTGCCCCCACCCCTGAGTGGCACAGCAAGAATGGGGGTTGTGCTCAGTTCATAACACCTCCTCTCTGTTACTCCTTCCTCCTCACACTTTCCCCCTGCTCCAGCATGTGTCCTTCTATGGCCTTCAGTCCTTCAGGGCAAACCTGCTTCTGTGTGGGCTCTGCAGAGGCTGCAGTTCTTGTCAGGAGCCTGCTCCACCATGGCCCCTGCCAGAGGCTTCAGGGAAATCTCTGCTCTGGTGCCTGGAGCACCTCCTCTTATTCCTCCTTCTCTCATCTAGGTGTCTGCAGGACTGTTTCTCTCTTTCGTATCCTCCTTTTCTGCCTGTCTGGCCTTTCATAAATATGTTTTCATGAAGGTGAGGCCACCCCTGCCTCTCCTGGCTACTAAAACCTTCATACCTGCACCAAATACCATCTGGTTCATGTGAGTCACCATTCTACACACATGGGCCAGAGAAGATAAAACGTAATCCTATGTAAGACCAGTAATTAGAGGACTGGACTCTACAGGGAACAGGATCTTGGGTTAATACTTCTGTAAGAGTTTGGAGACAGAAACTCTCATACAACTTTTTATGCAAGTGAAGCTACAAGAAGATAGTGCCATTTTGCAGCCATCTGTGTAGTTCCAGTTGTGAAAAAAGCTTATAAATTAAGAAGGGTGCGGGGATTTGAACACACTGACTCAGTGGCAGTTGGTATTTCTTATACTATGGTACTATGGGTTTATTAACACACATGAGGGGTTTTTTTTGTTTTGTTTTTTTTTGTGGTTTTTTTTTTGAATAAATGAAGATAGATATTATAGGAAATGAGCAAGTGTCTGCCTCTAGTCTTGGGTGGACCTGTAACAAGGAAGGATACTATGGTGACCCAAAAGGAAGGATGCTTCAGCTTGTGGGGAAGAAAAGATGAAGATGTTGGAAATTGGATAAGGAGATAATTACCAGCTGAAGGACTTCCATAAATGCCCATAAGTAAACAATTATTCACAGCCTTTGAAGATGGCCAAAGCCAGAGGTTTGGAATTGTATGTTGTTCATTGGAAGAGGATGTTTCTGCCAGATCAGCAGTGACCACTTGTTCAGTGAGGGATGGTTGTCATTATGCTGCTAATTTGTGTGTTGACTTAGAACAAAATCAGTTTGGAAAATTATTTTAAGCAGAAATGTGGTGGCGTATATATGTCCAAGAGTCAGAATCTGAGCATCTGGCAATGGATATCTGCTATTGTTCTACAGAACAGAAGATATGATAATTTTAAATTTGTAAGATATCTCCTGGGTTGTAGAATTTAATTTGCAAGACCAAACTTCTGCAATATTGTGTTTGTGTTGCAGTGTCATTTACTGTTTAATAGAAGCATTCACAACGTCCTAGTTCCATCTGTTATAAATAGTGAAGGCTGATAAATGCTATGCAAACACAAGATGCAGCTTTCTGGCAAATTACGTTTAGTACAGCCCCTAAACATAAAGCAAGATTTATAATATTTGCATCTCTCTATTTTTATTTTTTTTTTACTCTGCAGTAATTACTCTAGAGCTTTGAGTAGATGTATAAACAACACTCAAAGTTTTATATTAAATTATTTTTTGAGAAAACAGAGACAAGTAAATGCTCACACACATGCACACATTTCACACCTTCAGTTGCACTGCAGTTGCAAATCTTGTTATGGCTGCAGAATTTTTGATATAACTACTTGCAAATTCATTTTTTATCAGACAAACACAGTTGAAAGGCAAGCCCACACACTATTACACTTCGTATGAACAAAACTCTCAGTTTTTGATTAAGAAAAAGGAGATGAACTGGTTGAGTAGCAAGACTTGCAAAGGGCTCTCTAATGAAAAAAAAAAAAAAAAAAAATGAAACTCCTGCCCTTCCCTGCTCTCAGGAGAAAGGGAAAAATTGTGTAGCAATAGGGCAAGTGAGTCACTGAACAAGGTTGTTAGAAGGTTTGAGTGAGGTGTGGTAGCAAAAGAAGGTTCCTGGTAAGGCTATTTGAGCATGATCACTTTATCATCTGCCAAGACTGAAAACCGAAATTCTTCTCCACAGGTAAAGAAAAACAAACTTGCAATCTGAAACACCTGAGAAAGTCTACAGAAACACTTGAAAAGTAAGCTAATGTCTTCTTTTGCTCAAGCTGGATGCTGGTGGGTGACTCACGCATCCACTCAAAAAGTGGAAGAAAGCTTTTTTTTTGTTTTATTTTTGAAGCAGATACATTTCAAAAGAATTAACTTGACCAACCCCACTGCTGACAGACTTTAAGGTTAGTGGATATTTCTTCATCTGTAGAAAATGTTTCCTTTTCCAGTTGAGTTGCCTGACTTTAACTTAACCATACCTTTCCAGGACACATCCACATCCTATAAAACTTCCTGGTTGTGTGAGCAGATTATGTCATAGAATGTTTTTTTGACAGCTAAACTAAAACACTTGCTTTTGGAAAAAAAAAAAAAAGATGTAAAAAGCTCCGAGATGAGTTTTGCACATTCATCTCCTCAGTTGTATTTGATCTTGAAGTAAATAGCAGAATGAGACATAATCTTTAGGGCAAAAGGTATCCTGTGAAGAAAAAAAAACTGCTTCCTGGGCTGTCACCTCAGTGCAAGATACTTATTCCATATCCACATCCTCAGCTGAGCAACCCGCAGTGCTCATACATTCATGATTTCATCTTCTGTTTTCCCCAGTCTTTTAAATATTGACTTCTGAAGTCTTTCTCCTGTCAATATAGAGATGTGACTTTTATGTGAGCCTCAAACTGGAGAGGAAAATGGGGAGGAAGGTGGCTATATTTACAATGCACTGGCCAATGTAGCTGTAATCTAATCTATCAACATGTTTATTTCTGCCTCTTTTTTTGTCTGGAACAAAGTATGTTTGGTTTCTGCAACAAAAGTGCAGCATTAGGTATATCAAGGCAGAACATGTAATCAGAAAGTGACCTTAATATGGAACATAGTAAAGTGTCAAGTAAAAAGATTTCCATTAGAAAGTCAGAAACTTACAGAAAATGCAGGTCACTTAGCCCTCTGGCCATTATTTCTCTATATTCTGGAATTTTTAAATGTGCACTCTTCCCATTCTTTCTTTGTGACCTTTGTCGTAAGGACAGGCATTTTCTTATCTTTTTCTTCCTGGAGTTAAGTTAATTTAATTTACTGATCATATCAAAGGCCTAATTCTTATGCAGGTGTATTTCACTGGATTAGTTTAACTGGCTGTAAAGGAATGTTAAGTAAAGATAATAGGATGATTCTTCTGAACACAACAGGCACAAATTAAGTTGTTAACTATCTTGTATATATTGCATTGCTTATCATGTCTGATAAGCAAGCTCAATAACATTTAGTTTGGCACATCTTGTCATTTTGCCAAGAACATCACTTTTTGTACCAATTTTTAGTTGCAGTGAAAGCAAAAAAGAAGGCTTCTGATTTAGAAACTGGTTTTGCCCATGCTTCCTTTTCCTCTCAGCCATCTGCTCTCCACTAGCTGTGGGGAGAAGTCACTGTTTTATGTGGCAGATATTACTACATTGCTGGAAATTACAGCACAGTCTACTATAAGAAGCTAAACCTGGTCTATTGTGAAGAACTGAAATTGATGCTAGTTTACCATACCAGGTTGTGGTGTAAAGTGAAGTAATTTAATTCATACAGGAGAGACAGGGAGGTCCAAGAGACGTAAGATGGATGGATGACATGGACGCTCAGCTCTTGTCCCCAGAAGAGCTTTTTTTGTTTGTATGAATGAGCACTTTGACAAAAATCCCTGTTCCTGTCAGGTATTGTGTAAGGTCTGCAGAAAAAGGTCTGCATTTTGACCCTAAATTACAGCATCATTTCAGCTGCACCACTGAATAAGGCTGTCAGAGCTAGTTAATTAGTCATAGAGTCAGTCATTTTGACTGGAAGGAACTTGGTCCAGAGTAGGTCTGGCAGGTTGCTCAGGTCATCCAGTCAAGTTTTGATTATTTCTAAGGGTGGAGATTCCTCAGCCTCCCTAGGCAACCTGTGACTGCCTACCCTCAACAGGAGTAATTTTTTTCTCTTAATGATTTGTCAGAATTTTCTCTGTAGCACTTCCATCTCATGCTTTCACTGTGCACCCTCAAGGAAAGCCCAGCTTCATCTTTCCTACGCCACCCAATAGGCTTTTGTAGACAACAACTGCCCCACTCCCTCAACCTTCTAAAGGACAGACAAACTTGATTCTTTTAAGCTTCTCCTCATAACTCATATACCTCAGATCCTAACCACTCCGAGCAGATAAACACTTTAGCTAAACTTGCACATCAAGAAATTACACGCTTTATCCTAGATGCACTTAATTGGCACGATAACCTAGCATCTAAAGTGTCTGAATTAGTTGCTGTGATCCTCAGATGAATTAACAAGAAAACTGAAAGATACCTGTATGTGTATATGTGGCATCGCTGTAGAGATGAGTAAAAAAACAACAGTATTTTCTTCGTCTAATCTTTAAAAACATACAGGAAGTACTTGTAGCTTTCTTCTAAATGTCTCTTAATTTGCCAAAGTTTGGAAATCAGGCCTTTACACCAGAAGATAAGTTAATGAGTTTCATTTAATAACTTTAGCCAGCAGGAAACTCAGTGGTTACTTGATCACGGTCTATCAACATGTACACTGGGATGAGACTTAGATCTGAGAACTGTGGAATCAGTAAGACAGCATATAAAAGTTCTGTAGCTGGAAGACAAACATATCAATTTAAGCTAATATAACTACATCATATGGCAATTTACTATCAAAACAACTTACCTTGGGAATTAATGAATTTATTGCTATGTGAAGCCTTTAAATTCAGATTGTATGTCTGTCTATGAGATGTTCTCCAGCCCAGTCAGATATCACAGGTCAAGAATTACTGGGTGAGGTACTGTGGCCTCTATTATGTAAAAGCTCAGAGTAAATTGTCTGCATGGTTATCTCAGTTTTTATCTCTTGTGGATCTATAAAATATAAGCACCTGGACTGGAAGAAGTACTCACTTCTGTGTCAGATACTAGCACGCTCTCCATTTTCCAACCTCATCACCTGCATTCCTTTTACACCTGTTCCAAAAGATGGCAGGAGGAAAATATGGGAGGTTTTGGACATAAAGTAGTTTACCTTCTTTTGATATTTAAAGTAATTCAGGTTGTACCTCCTATTCACCGAATCACAAAATCACAGAACGTTAGGGGTTGGAAGGGACCTCAAAAGATATATCGCCTATAACTAATTTAGGGCAATTTCTGACCACTAAGAATAATGAAAAAGAAACCCACTAAATAATCTAGGTAGATTAAATTCCTTAGTAGTATTTAAATTTCAGATCCTCTGAACTTACATTTTATTTCTTAAATGTACTGCATATGAAATTCTATAAACCAAACAAACCCCAAACAAAACTGTTGCATATAAGTTCAGAAGAGAACAGAGAAGAGCATCCCAAACTTAGGAAGCAATTTGTCTCTCTCCTTTTGCTAAATGTGGAAGCAGAGAAACATTTAAATCACCTAAGGAAAGCTATCAAGATAATTATGAGCTAAAATCTCTGCACTTCATCTTTCTGCAATATTCCCAGTAAGAAAAGCATTAGCTTTCAATTTTCTATGATTTCCTCTAGAAGACCTGTTCTTCTTCACTGGGACTTCTCCTGCTTTGCACAACTGGGCTCTTCATCCCTGGAGCTATTCCATCACTTCTGTAGTAGCATACCATGCACATCCCTCAGCCTCCTTACACACCAGATTGCAGTAAATCTTCAATTTAATATACTAAAACCTTTTTCATGAGGCTTAGAAATAAGCTTCCCTTCAGTAAGTGATACCTCCTCAGCTTTCCAAAAGCACAACCTAACTTGAGAAACTTAAAATAAATTGTATGCATGTTCTGTTGAAATCCTCTAAACAAATAAAACTGAGAGACATTTTATAGCAGTAATAATTTCTTACTTGCAAGTGTTTCGAAAGACTCCCACAGCAGCAGGTGCTAAGGAACTATCCATCTGTTCTCGTTTCTCTGCACAGAAGTGTATTGAATAGATAGAGTTTCTAAATGTTCAGGGTTGTCATTAAAATGGGTTAGCTGTGATCGTCACTTAAGGCTTTCCTGATATTGAAATTAAAATTAAGACTATCTGGTTTTGTTGCAATTTGAGAATGCGATCAATGGTTCCCTGAAGAAACATCCTGTCAACTGAGCACTTTTTAAATTATCTTCTGAAAACCGTTTTAGTATTCCTGTGACTGAACTGGAAATGCTGTATCAGCAGCATTACCTTTCCCTGAAAATATGGATCAAAACCCAGCTGTTGCAGATATGTTAATTGATGAATAAGGTTAAGAGATCTGAAGCCTTTACACTACACTTGAAACTTATGCTTCTGTTTAAATATTGAAGGCTTTTCAGCTTTCTCCTCCACTGTAAAAAGTTATTTGAGTGACTTCTAAGGAAAGCCTCAGAGTCTCTCAGCTTGACTGCTGTGCTATAAAGACCGCAGGACCAGATCTTCATCGATGCAACAGTGAAATCAGCACAAGAAAGGAGAGGTGCACACAAGCTGAGAAATACAAGCTATGAAACTTCTGTGAAACCTCTACACACTCCAGCGTGTTTTTATACCTGAAGTATTTACGCGTAAGCTACCACATTGTCATGTATTCAGTTCAGAAAATGCATCCTGACAAGCAGTGTGAAAGTGTTAAAAGTGAAAATTCCCTCTTTGCTCTTTAGCATTGTACCCCATTAACCACGAGGGAACAAAAAAAAGGTTTTTACATGTAGCATATAAAACAATTACAATATCTTTATAATTAAAGCTAAAAAAATAGCGACGTACCAAGGCTTTGTATTACTTTGTGATTTGCAATGAGTGGTAGCTTCCATCCAAAAAAATGCTAGTGGTACCTTGCTCAAATACCAAAGTTTGATCTGTCCATTAAGTTTCTACTTTTATTTCTGTATTCCTTCAATTCTTTGTCCTCTCATGAAGGCACATTGCTTTAAGTCCAATGGAATATTTTTTTATTTGTATGTGAATGACTTGGTCTGGATACCCGGTAGCCAAATATTCTCATTCCATGATGGAGTAATCCTGGTGGTGCCAATCACAACTGTTTACTTAGCCTTGAAACCATCAGTTAAAAAATAATGATACAGAGCTTTGGATCTTCAGGGAATCCTATCAAACAAGTAAAACCTGGCCAGCTTCCAGCTGGTATGGGAACCTTCCAGATTTAAAGTCCAACCTTAAATGCAGTTATAAATATAAACCTTTTTATGGTTTATGGAAGACTTTTTTTTTTCCCCCCTTGGTTTCTGATTTTACTGAAATGTTTAGATCTACTGAAATGTTTAGATCTACATTTAGATCTACATTTACTGAAATGTTTAGATCTACAAAACTGTGAGCAGAGGAAACCGGGCTTTTTAGAAAATAAGTTTTTAGCAATTTTGCAGCCAGTAAGTGGTAAAATTATGAGAGTAGAATTTTACCCAGGGAAAAAACCTAACAAGCAAACAATAAAACCCCACCCTACCATGATCTGGTCAACAATGCATGCGATATACTAATTTGTTTGATGGAAAAGTATAGATTGTGTGCTAGGATTGTTTTGGCACTAGGCATTTTGCTAAGCCACCTGCCAGGTTAAGCCACTCCAATAATGTAACCATGGTAATACTGCTGGCGTCAGCGTGGAAGACTGATTTGCGCAGCCAGTAAAGATTGGGCACTTTAATGCATTAACTGGAAATGTTAGGAAATGTTTGGAAACAAATATGTAAAACAGGTGTAAAAGGTTCTTTTAGATTCTTTAGTGTTTTGCTTCGGGCAATATTTGTTAACAGCAGGCCACCTTGTTTACAGGGCTAAGCGAACGTGGTTTCGAGCACTGAAATAGATAACAAACTGCTGGCAGATTCTGCTCTGCTGCTTGGCTTCTTGTGCTTTGATGGGAAACAACTGCTTCATTTTTAGCAGTAAAAGTGTGTTACCCTTTGCTTGCGTATCTGCTGATGTCAGCCTGAGGCTTACAGCAGTAATTGCAGGGAATGCGAAAACAGGCAAACCCAACAAAACTTGAAAGTTTTAATTAGGCTTTATAAAAAAATGGTCAGTGAATTGGTCAAGGTGTTGCTACCACATTTTAGTCCTCTTCTCCCCGCTGTTGTTTTCCATGTGCTTCTCCCCCGCCTCAACACTTCCTATCCCTCTCCCAACTTGCCTTTCATATGCCCCTCAGTTATGTGTTCTCACACCTCTAATTTGCAGCTACACTGCTCCACAAATAATGGGTTTGTTTTTTAACAGAGAGGCAACGATCTGATGATATACTGTCTCCAGCATCAGTGCTGACTTAATTAATTTCTACCCCTATGTCAACACAAGTGGTACAGGACTGCAGTGTGCGTCAGATCAGAAGAGAGATCCACTTTCAGGTAAAAATCTCAGGACCTCTTCTTTGCAACTTCCGTGTTTTTCAGCCGGGTGCCTGGTTCACTCAGTAGCCCCACAAGCATAACCCTATGTAAACATAATTAAAGGAATGCCTCGGTGAATTTTATGGAGGGTGGAACAGAATACTGATTATTTCTGATTTTGTGGCCAGATGAGGGAAAAATATAAACTTAAAATACCTGTATTCACTCTCTGTGACAAAAGACAATTTGTATGAGAAGAAAAAAGGGAGTCCTTACTGACCTCTCAGTATATTTTTATGTTGTGTCTACTTTGGCTTGCTTACTAGCAGCATTACTTAATGCTTCATTGTTTCAAAATAAGAAATTATTTTCATTCATTGCATCTTATTTTATTGGTCTGAATTCCAGTTGACCCAGATGGTCCAGATTGTTGCTCTAGGCTGTGGCCCAGCTGTTGCCAACTTTTCTTTATTGTCTTGACTTCTTTATCGTTTTTCTCTAGAACTTTTTCTTCCAACTTCTTCTCATTTCTTTCTTTTTTTCCCCTTTTGCTCATTTTTCATGGTAAATGCTGGTTCTCAATGGTTCACTAATTTGCCAGACAGCGCTGTGGTTTCTGGAGCGTATTTGTGTCCCCCAGGCCATCAACTCTTGGATTCTACATAGAGTAGCTGCTGACTTAGCACGTATATTTGCTTCTGCACTAAATCAGGACTTTTTGGTAGGCTGTGGAAAAAGGGAATATATGCTTTTGCACTGAATTAAAAGAAAGATAGCTTTTAAAACAACTGTGGCAACGGGAGCTCACTTGTGGATTTGGGGCGATGCAGCTTTTTTTAGGCTCTGAAGCTCTTCGCTCTTATGCCCCATTGCTGTATGGATTTCAGTTGAAGTATCTTAGGCACTCAGGATAAATATCCAAACCAGGGAAGTTCAAAGTGTATACTTGTTTCATTTCATTCTTCATCTCTGAGAACAGCAGAATTTAACCTAAAAGTTAGCTGAAGCATAACGATGGAAAAGGAATATTTTGGTTTTAATAACTTGAAATATGTAAGGCTGCTTTAAGGATGATTCTGTAATTCTGTAATTCCCTTCATAATTCTGCAGTTACTCAGAATATAGGGCCCAACTGAAAGAAGATTAAAAACCTACTACGGAGATCAGATGATTTTTTCACATTCTTTTGGTTTCTTGTATTTTGCTAACAGGCAGGAAACAAGGAGTACTGGGGAAAGAATAATAACTAAAGTCAACAGAGACAGAAAAGATACATAAAGAAGAGAAAGGAACTGAATCATTCATAAGTGGAAGTTGGCAAATAGCATGCCTAGTTATTGCATTTGCTTGTTAGAAATGTTGATTTTGCTGCTTCTTGAAAATTCTTAAGAAATTTAGTTATTTCTCCAAACTGCACTGGTCTGGGCTTTCTGACTGTGGGGGAAAAGCAGTGGTAGGCAAAAAATGCCACATCCGAATAGGAAAGATGCATGACAGTGTATTTTACTGCCAGAAAATAACACAGAAACATTCTTGCCTGTTTAGTGTGTACTCAATCGTGGATAGAAAGTCAACTGCTTAGCTGGAGCCTGGCATAGATTTCCAGTAAGTTGCTTTTCCTCAAGCACAAACATACAATAGCACTTGAGGAAAACCACAGAGTGAATCTTTTATAATCTGAAAATAATCTTGTTAGATTTCAGTGAGAAAACAATACTTATTATTTCACTCTTTTTCTCCTACCTCACAATTAAGTCAAGTGCTGACACAGATTGCTGGATCATTTATGCCCCAAACTGTTCATACAGAGATGAGGTCTTCTGGTATTGTGGACATATAAAATTAAAACTTTATGGCTTTTAATAGTAATAATAGTAAAACCAATATAGAGAATTACTACAGAGCCACATATATTGCTGCATAATTAGGCAGTCACTGTTTTGCTGAGCAGCTGTGCTCTCCAATCTAATCTATATTTATAGTTAAGGTCATATTTTCTTCACGTACTACAAAAAAAGATGGGGACAATCTTTTCAGTAGGGTCTGTTGCAATAGGACATGGGGAAATGTTTTTAAACTGAAAGAGGGTAAATTTGGACTAGATATAAGGAAAAAATTCTGTACCATGAGGGTGGTGAAACAATGGCACATGTGCCCAGAAAAGTGGTAGAAGCCCCATCTCTGGAAACATTCAAGGCTTGGTTGGATGGGGCTTTGAGATACCTGACCTAGTTGAAGATGTCCCTATGCACTGCAGGGGCATTGGACTAGATGATCTTTAAAGATCCCTTCCGACCCAAACCATTTTATGATTCCATGATTCTATGAATGATGGTGTCTCTGCCTGTATTGCTCTGATGGGTTGATTTACAGGCTTCTGTCATCTGCAGTGGTTTGGGTGTTGCTCCCCTACCCTAGGGGCTCAGCTTTAAACAGGGACATCTGAGGGCCTGAACAGGCCTGCACACACTGCAGGTATTTTATGTCACCCTGAGAGCTACCTGACACTGTGAGGTGCCCTCTTGCAGGACAACTATTCCACAAGGCCTTTAGCATGTCTAGGAAGGTCCTCCAAGTACCTTCCCTAACTCATTTGCTCCAAATATCCATGATTTCACCATGCAGCCCTTCATGAGCAGTTCTGCCCAGAAGTGTCTCATTAGTATCGACCTTAATTTCACTGAGAAAAAGTACGTCAAATTCACTTGAAAGGCAAGGGAAGCATGAGGGAAGCAGAAGTGTTCTGAAAGGACCAGCCATTCCCTACATGTTCTCCTATTTGAGGGCACTGCTGCTTCTTTGTACATTGAGTGACTGTATGGACAGCAGCTGGTCTTCAGCTGTGTCTCCATTGTTACTGAGTTTTGCTCAGTTACATCATGTGTAACTGAACATGACTTCAGACAAGAACTGATTACCAATGGGACACTAATTTCTTGATGTAACAGCCCATGTTCATAGCTCTGGGACAGGAGCTCTCAGGCAGCAGCAAACATGGGCTGCCCCATAAGGGAAAGAAGCCAAGAGCTGAGGGCAACAGCAGTGATCCCACCCAGTGGGCATGCTCCCACAGCACCTGAGCAGGTACCATGCTGGTGAGGAGGGTCAACCAATATTCAAGATTACTAGATATGTCTGCAGTGTTGAAGTAGGTACAAAGTCAAGCCAGCAAGACAAATCAGTGGTTCAGGATCAGCACAATGCCAGGCACAGGGATGGAGGCCTGAGCTTCAATGCAGCTTCCAAGCAAAGGGCAGGAGGCCCTGTGAAACTTCCTGTAGCTCCTTCTCACACAGCTCTTCCCCAACAGTCTGATCCAGGGCTACAGCTGCACCATATCAGAGCTGGAATGGAGCACACACAGCCAAACCCCAAGGAGGGGGGAAGAGGCTGCAGAGCCTTTTGGTGCACTCCAAGCCCTAACAGCAGCATGTTCATTTCCAGATTTCCATTCAGTCCAGGAGGTATCAGTCTCTTAAAAGTAATCTTGTTAGAGATGAGGCACAGCTGCTCAGGGCTGGGATGTTTACTGCAGCCTGGTGAAAGCCTGCAAAGCCATATGCTGTTTGATCCTCTGCTCCCTGGCTATTTACCAATTCAGTGTCCAGAGGACCAGTAGGTTGAGCTGTGCCAGAATCACTGACAAACACAAGCCTTTCTGCTGGCCCTCGAGGGGCCTCACCAGTGTCATAATTATACGAAATTACAGTGGTTCATCCGTGCTTTCAGATTCAAACTGTCCGTATTCTGATGAGCAGCCACGCATAGACCTGGCAATAGCACCATCACACCACACATAAACATCTCCATCCTGACAACGACAGTGCCTCAGTAATTGTCTTGACAGCAGTGATTCTGTTTTTGTGACTGACATAATGCCAGCATGGACTATACCTTCGAGATCACCAAGTGCCTGCCATGCACTTGGTGATTTGAAGGAGAAATTGGCGAGTGTGTTCAAGCTGAAGTGTTCCAGCAGCAGACAGTCAGATGACAAAATCAATTAGAGCATCCTGACAGAAATGACAGCCTTGGCCTTAGTGAAAGTTACCTCTTCTTGCAACACCACCTTAACTACAGTCTGTGGCTACAGGTTGTGGTATTATGTCCAAGACTTCATAATTTTTAACAATTTCCAGGCTTCAAAATGTGCCTCCTGATTGTCTTTTTCCTTCATATTGCTCCTTTCCAAGACTCTCTTCTTCCTCACCCTGATTAAAAAATCATTATTTCTGTAATTTTCCCTTCTTTTGTTTACTCTGTGAAAAGTGAGTTCCTTCTCCAGCTGCTTCAACAGACGACAGCTGCTTGATTGCCTTGAGACACAGTAGGTCAGGCTTGGTCCCTCACCCCCTGCAAACATCTCCCCGGTGTGAAACACATTGTAATGAGACATCTTTGTCTAAAATTTAGGGAAGTTCATGGCAGAAGAAGGATGAGGAGAAAGACTGAGTGCCGACTACTGTTCTCCTTCAGATAAAACAGAGAAAACATTCATGATATTTTGGCTGAATAGCAACAATGCATGGGATCCTTGTGACTGCAGCTCAATCAGATCAGGTTTGTCCTATCACAGGTGATGAGAGGGAACCATGTTTGCTGCAATCCAAGCACACTCCTAGAAATACAGTGACCAGAAGTGAAAGCCCTTTACCTTCAGCGCTTAGTTACACATCCAGAGTAAGGATCATCTGCTCTTGTATTCAGTAAGAGGACCTGTTACCTTCAGATAATGTTAAGAAGAAAGCATATTCGACAGAAGATTAAACACAAATTGAGTCCAAAGCACCATTTTCCTCCTTGTGAGGAGCCTCCATTGAACCTGGTGTTCAGGGCCTCCACCCCACTGGTGTTGCTTTCAGCACGCTGGGTTGGGGTGCATGATGCTCTAGCTCAAAATGACTGTTTCAGGTTTCTGCTCTTGCCTGTTTCTGGCAGATGAGGTAAATGGTTTCATCTTCGCTGTTCTGTGACCCCACTGCTCCACCAAGATGATCAGTCCCACATGGGCAGCAGTCAAGAAGAACTGCATTTCAGGCATGAAGAGGCTACCTCTCCCAGTCACTGGAAGACAAGGTGTACACATGGATATTGCAAAGAATTCACAGGATCTAATTATTCTTTGCTAAAATAAACAACTGGAGGAGCTAGCTGCTTGCCCAAATTCAACTTCTGCTCTTAAACTCTGGCATTTCTAATAAATAAGGCAGACAAATACAGGATATGTAAGCAAAGCAATAGTCATACAGCATTTAGTACTTCAAATTTTGTTGGTTAATAATCTGAATGCAGTAGAAAAACCAGGCGTACTGCAGAATTAAATATGGCTTAGAAGCAGAGCACAGCACAGCTGAGGGGTCCTTACTGCTTACATTGGTCTTAAGTTACATTATTGGACATTGTTGCATTCTTGCAGTTAGCATGCTTAGGATGACCTATTAGGCAATCTTTCCCCATTTACCCCTTCTACCTTTTTAAATAGCCATGCCATACCTTGACCATATGTATAATATCTAAAAGATAAATTTAATCGATCTAAAACTTAATGAAGCAATCAAACAGATTTAAGAAGATCTTATTAAAATGTAAATAGCTTCATGCCTAGCACTTTGATGATATAAAGTACTAGATACATTTTATTTCTTTGAAGGTGAAGATCAATACAGATAATTCTCCAGTTTTCCTTGAAAGCTGAAATCCTTTGTAAAAGATGTACCAGAGTAAGCTGTTAAGTCTCATGCCCTGTTCTTGGCTGATTCAGAATGCTGTTGCTATTAAGTCTGTTTATGCTTAAAACACTGAGAAACCCATTGTCAGAGACAAATCATGGATAAGTCAGTATGTTGCTCATCAGACCTGTTCACACATTAATACAGCAACAAAACTGTCTTGTTCTCAGCACCTGGAGCACATCCCTCTTCCAAGAGATTAGTTAGATGAGTCGATGAGTTTAGCTGGTCGAATTCATAGCTGGTGTTTCAGTTTTTGCTAAACAGAACCAATTCTGTTCAGTGATTTTTACTTTTCAGCTCAGTCTCTCCTAAGAGGCTGCACTTTCTAGAATTAGCAGCATGTTTTTGCAGACAGTGTCTGCTACCAGAAGAAATAATGTTTGATGTTTATAATTACTGCCAGAAGGGCTCTTGCTTATACTTGCTCCAATAGTAACCAAGGCCACTGCTGGATCTTGTGTGCCACGCTGGGGGTGCTGGGAAGTAAAAGAGTCAGAAGGAAGTAAGAGGTCACATGTGTCATGAGTAACAGACAGGTGACCGACGAGAGTATTCCATTCCATATACATCATTAAGTACAAAGCTGAGGGATCATGGGGGTTAAGGTCTTCTTCCTCAAAGTCCAGTGCCCGAGGAGGACTCCATCCAATCTTTAGCCTCTGATTCTGAGCTCCTGAACCCAGTTCCTATATCCAGCTCCCTGCTGCTGTTGGGTCTTCCCAGGTGCCGCTTGCTCTGCAGCATCAGTGGTGATTGCTATCAGTGGGAGGGAGTCAGGTTAATTTTCTTTTCGTCTGTACATCTCTCTGCTTTACTCCCCTTCCTGGTTTGGAGAAGGAGAGGAGTTGGAGAGCATCTATCAGAGTTCAGTGGCCAGCCCAGCCCTAACCCTTGACAGTTTTGTTACCAGTAAGAGCGGTTATGAAGAAGGTAAAAGCGAGGCTCTGCATCTTCTCTCCCATGTGAGTTATATTTAAACAGCAGCTGCACCACCAGCCCCCCACCCGGGCTACACCATGGCCGTGTCACAGCTACATCTGTGCTCAGGCATGCCTCCTCCATCCTTACCTGGACTCAGACCTGGCTTCCTGGCTGAGATTGGACCTGTCTCATCCCTGTGGCCACACTGTGTCCAACCCTGGCCACCGCCCCTGGCCTTGATCCTGATCTAGACCTGCCGCTCCATACCCAGGCTCCTTACGGGGACAATACTGCTCCTGCCTGCCTTGCTGCAGCACCTCGCTCCTGGGTTGCCTCCCCTTGAGATGTGGCCAGCCCTCGCTGCTCCATGACGCTTGTCTGTGTCATTTGTAGAATAACTGCTTGAGGCCTTTCCTAAAATTTAACACAGGTGATTTACACATGTAGCTTTTTAAAATTGGACTGGCAGCCAGTCCTGTGTGGAGGTGCGTTTGTGCAAACCACCACAATGAGTAAAAATTACTCCTTTTGTTGTTTTTTTTTTTTTTTTTTGTCTGGTATTGACATCTCTCAAAGGTACTACAAAGAGTCATTTTTATTACAAATGACCCTGAAGCTATATATGAAACTTAGCAGCATCAGTTGTTCCTCTCAGACCTTGTTTTTTAACCTTACACTTTTCCATGGCTAACACTTTGAAACAGATGCGTAGAAAGAGAATCTGGAACGAGCCTTTTAACTTCAGTGAAGTAAATCAAACTAGATTGTGGTTTGGACAGAGGGAGTCCACGTGAATTTTGTGAAGAGAGATGCACTGGTTCACCCTGAGTAACATACACTTCTCGGAGCAAGCTCTTGAGGCACAGAGCCCCTTACAGGTGTGCTAGAGTCTAGGCTCCGTCCCTCTACAGCTCCAGGTACTCTGATGCTCATTAGCTTTAGCAATATCTTTTAATTCTAAAAGCAATGGATATGGAGACATGCTCTAAGAATGTTTTATCACGAACAGCTGGTACAGACGGTCTTATCCCTCCAATTTGTCGGTTTCTGACCACTCAGCAGGCATTGTATCAGCTTCTGTTTTACAGTGGAGCTAATTATTTACTGCAGCACGGCTAACAGCAGCTAGAAACAGCAAAGATCAGGCTGGGCCCTCTGTGAGTAGAGAAACATGTACTAATGGAGACTTCTCATGTACAAAAGGACGTGTGTGTGTGCATAGATATATATTTATTTTAGCTAGCACATGATGAATGTGTTAGAACAGATGCCTGCAGACCTTTAAGAACAGCGCTGAGTACAACGATTTCTTTATAGAGGGTGTTTTGTGCCATGAGGTGCAACAGCTAGCCATATGCTGGCGTAAATTGCGAGTATAATTGCCTGGTGATTTCGATGAAGATTTAAGTAAGCAAAAGCTTCCACATCTTAAACTACCATGAGGTAATGTATAAAGTCCGTAATTCTCATTAGCTTCTCCTAGGTCATACTCCATTCCTTACTAATTGGCTCTACGGGCAGCCCTTTTTGAGTTACAATAATGTTTACGACTTTTTCTTGATAATCTAATGTGCAGCCAGGTCAGACTCCAAAAGCAAGGTGCTTTTATTCCCACTTCTTTTTGCATAGTAAGTGTCTGAAATGGCACTACACTTCCATCTATCTGCTGATGCTTTTCCCTGTCAGCAGGTGCTATGGTTGTTAGGTGCGCAGCAAGGGTGTGACTTGGCCAGTAACATTTTATTGTGTTTCTTTCCCTTCACTTTAGGGTATTCCTCAGCACTAATTTAAGTTTCTTTGCTGCACAAAAACAGTAGGTCTATTTTAGGGCTCTTCCGTAAGTTCTCCTTGATGTTATTCCTTTGGAAACTCATATTCAGCTGGAGTCTTGTCATGATATAGGACTGCACATGCTTTGAAAATCCAAACAGGTGATATAGTTATTTAATACATGAACTATATGGCTGGCTGTGTTGGCTCAGTTTACTGAACTCTGCGTAGAAGGCTCTGGTTATTGTTCTCTGTGAGCTTGCATCAAAAACGCATTGGTGCACTCGTGACCAAGAAGGCCAATAGCATCCTGGGGTGTATTGGAAGGGGAGTAGCAAGTAGGTCAAGAGAGGTCCTCCTGCCCCTCTACTCTGCCCTGGTGAGGCCACATCTGGAACATTGTGTCCAGTTCTGGGCTCCTCCGCTCAAGAGAGACAGGGAACTGCTGGAGAGAATCCAGCACAGAGCCACAAAGATGATGAAGGGAGTGGAACATCTCCCTTATGAGGAAAGGCTGAAGGAGCTGGGTCTCTTGAGCTTGGAGAAGAGGAGGCTGAGGGGTGACCTCATTCATGTTTATAAATATGTCAAGGGGGAGTGTCAGGAGGACGGAGTCAGGCTCTTTTCAGTGATGTCCAATGACAGGACAAGGGGCAACGGGTACAAGCTGGAACATAGGAGGTTCCACAACAATATTAGAAAAAACTTTTTCACTGTGAGGGTGACAGAGCACTGGAACAGGCTGCCCAGGGAGGTTGTGGAGTCTCCTTCTCTGGAGACATTCAAAACCTGCCTGGGCGCGTTCCTGTGTGACCTACTGTAGGTGTTCCTGCTCTGGCAGGTGGTTGGACTAGATGATCTTTTGAGGTCCCTTCCAACCCCTAACATTCTGTGATTCTATGACTTTCCTAATTAATAATGCTCTCTCTGCCATTTTTTTTTTAACGACCAGCACATGGATTAAAACTTTCCTGAGTGTGATACTCATTGGTTTGAGATTTTGCTGGCAGAGAACGCATCTGTCAGTCTCCTATTTTCAGTGGAAATTTATTATTTTAGGGCTAGAGTACATTCTTTCTGTTAAGACTCCAGATCAGAAAAGCTTTAAGGCTACGTATAATGTTAGACATTGCTCAGATGAACCTGAACAATACAGCTTTTGTTTCCTTTCTCTGTGTCAAGCTTTTTATAATTATTGATTTTAAAAAACAAAGGAAAAAAAGACATGTGCCTTCTTGAAGCACAGCAGCCATGCAAGACACTGTATGTCCTGGTGATAAAACCTTTGTCAAAGAGTATATAATCTAGAGATACAAAAAAGGATACAACAATGGAGCAGCATATGGTAAAATAAATCAATTAAAAAAAGGCAAATAGCGTTGACCAGCACAGCAGCAATCACAGCTTGTTGTGTTTAAAACTTCCGACTTCTACCCAGTCTAGCAAAGAGAGATTTTCAGGCAGAGTAAAATAAAACTAAATAAAAATCAGGAAACTTTGACTTGAAGATGCTGCATGGAAACGGAAACATCCCGAGGATGAGAATGACCCATGAAGACAATTGCGTCTTTAACAAACATAGCAGGCAGCTTGGTTTTGAAGCCTGAGTGCAGGAAAAAAGAATTCAGATTTGGCACCAATGGGTTATACAAGTCACGAATCGTGTCTTTTGGAAAGTAGCTGCCTTCACCTTGCAGGCAGTAACCCTCAGGGACAAGGCTCAGGAATTGGTTTTCTTAACTCCTGACCCACTCACATTCACTTTCTGGCAGTGTTTCTGAATGAGAACAAGCACTCCCACCCTGCCCAGCAGTGGCACCTGAGGGAACTGGGCACCTATGACAGAAGTAAGGAAATAGCACTATTCTTTTACTGCATAATTCCCATTAAAAAGGCAGATCACAAAAAAAAAAAAAAGTTTGCATCACTGCCCAGCATTTTAGAGCAAAGCATTAAAGACAACACATTAAAGAAACACAGGAAGGCCTTTTACCTCTTAGAATCACAGAATGTCAGGGGTTGGAAGGGACCTCGAAAGATCATCTAGTCCAGCCCCCCTGCCAGAGCAGGATCACCTACAGTAGATCTCAAAGGAACGCGTCCAGGAAGGTTTTGAAAGTCTCCAGAGAAGGAGACTCCACAACCTCTCTGGGCAGCCTGTGCCAGTGCTCTGTCACCCTCACAGTGAAAAAGTTTCTCCTCATGTTGAGGTGGAACTTCCTATGCTCTAACGTAAACCCATTATTCCTTGTTTTATTGCTGGATATCACTGAGGAGAGACTGTCCCCTTCAACTTGACACCCACCCCTCAGATATTTCTATATGTTAATAAGGTCCTCTCTCAGCCGTCTCCTTTCAAGGCTAAAGAGCCCCAGTTCTCTCAATCTCTCTTCATAGGAGAGATGTTCAAGTCCCTTAATCATCCTCCTAGCTCTCTGTTGGATGACAGATGTCACTCTAAAGGCTGAAAATCCCTCTTCATCCACAATACCCATTCTGAGGGCACAGAAGACTCCTTCCCTACCCAATGTCATTAGCAATAACATTATTTATAGACGAAATACGCTTAAAGCAAACTCCTCCCGCTACTACAAGGAGGCAGGCTGGGGCAGACGCCCTCCCCCCGGCGGCCGGCCCGGCCCCAGCCTGAGGGATCCCGGAGGCCGCAGGCGGGGCCCGCTCTCCGCCGCCTCCCGGCCCCGCGGCACCTTCTCCGCTGCCCTCACTCCCTTCCCTTCTCCACCATGGCGGCAGCGGCTTCCAGGCAGGAGGCAACACAACTTCCTCCTCTACCGCCTCCCTCATCCCCGTAGCAGCCGGTCGCGGGCTTTGTTCGTCTCTGTCTGCGCCGCCTCCGCCCCTTCCTTTCCTTCCCCTCCCTCCCCCCCCGCCGGAGAGTTTGGCCGGGCCGAACGCCCGGAGAGAGCTGAGGGAACGAGCGGGCCTCGCATCCCTCCTCCGGAGAGCCGGCGGCTCCCTGCAGCGCCTTGCCGGCCCCGAGTTGTGTGGGTGAGCGGCGGTGGAGGCGGCGGGAGGCGCCATGGCCGACAGGGCGAGGGCGGCGCTCTCCGAATCGGGCTGGTAAGTGGCGGCGCCGCGGCCTTCCCTGCCCGCCGTGGAGCAGACCGTTGGCTGCGGCCGGGGGCGGGTTCGTCTTCGTGGAACTCCGAGCAGCGGCGCTGGGTTGGGGGTGTGTGTGTGTGTATGTGTGTGTCTCTGTGTTCGAAGCGTGCAGCGGCCATGGGGCCATCCCCGCCCGAGCTCCGCCTCGCAGCCAGTCGCGGGGTCTGGAGGTGCCGCCCCCCCCGCCGTGCGCTTGGGGCTTGTCGCGGGGAGCAGCTCTCGGCTACTTTTGGTGGGCCCGCACCCCCGGCCTCCCTCCGCCAGCCCCGGGGCGAGCCGCCCCTGAGCCTCCCCAGGGCCCTGCGGTGGGCCTCAGGGTCCGGCGGCTGCTGCGCTGCGGCCTGCCCGCCTGCCCAGCGCCTTTCCCCGCGGCCTGCCCCGGCTGGGTGCCGGCCATAGCCAAGTGCTGCAAGGCCTGGCGCTCGCCCGTAGTTTTATTGTTTTGAATTACGCTGTGCTGCCTTTCGACAAGGGCGGTGAGATGGGAAAAGTGGAGTTAAAGTAGGGTGAACATACGCGAGAAGCTTGAAGGCGAGTACTCCTGTTTTCTCATCTCCTGTTGGCTGGGCACACCGTGTGGGGTTTGGAACAGCGTGTTTTAGTGGGTTGTGTTTTTCAAATACCTACTGCCAGCTCTGCATCTCGTTTGCCATGCTAGCCTAGAGGTGTTCTGGCACCGTTGCCTGGAAGGTTTTTGGTGGTTTTTGGTGGGTTGTGGTTTTGTTTTTTTTTTTTGCTGTTTTTGCTCTTCTGTTAATTGATGAAAGTAATTAGTCTTTTCTCCCTAACTACTTACAAGTCCTTCACGGAAACAAAAGCTCAGTGCTAACCACTAAAACACAAGGCAGCTTACTTATTTGCAGTTGAGAAAAACTGCTCAAATCAAGAAGCATCGTTACTTGCAATGGCATTTTGGGGAGATTTCAGTTCTGCTGTTTAGCTTAGTGGTTCTCCTGGACTGTGGTTTTAGGTATGGCTTAAGCCATAAGAGAATAAAGCTGATGTCACATGGTTTAGAATAAAAAAGAGTATTTCAACTTGAAGATACCTACAGTGATCCTCTAGTCCAGCTGCCTGACCCATTCAGGGCTGATCAAAAGCCTAAAGCATGTTTTTAAAAGCATTATCTAAATGCCTCTTCAACACTGACAGGCTTGGGACATTGGTCACCTCTCTAGGAAGCCTGTTCCAGTGCTTGAGCACCCCCTTGGTAAAGAAATCCTTCCTAATGTCCAGTCTAAACCTCCCCTGATGCAGCTTTGAGCCATTTCCATGAGTTGTGTCACTCGATCCCGTGGAGAAGAGCTCAGCACCTCCCTCTCCACTTGCCTTCTTCAGGAAGCTATAAAGAGCAGTGAGGTTGTCCCTAATCTTCCTTTTCTCTGAACTAGAGAACCCCAAAGTCCTTACCTTCTCCTTCTGGGACGTTCCTTCCAGACTCTTCACCAGCTTTGTTGCCCTCCTCTAGAAGCATTGAAGTACCTTAATGTCCTGCTTACGTTGTGCAGGCAGTGCTCAAGGTGAGGCTGCACCAATGCTAAATGCAGCAGGGTTGTCACCTCTTTTGACCAGGTGGTTATACTGTGTTTGCTAACCGAGTTTTTACAGCATTTACCTGGCTTTTAAAGTGTTACTTGGTGAGACTGTGAACCGATTCGAATGGCTTTAGGTCTGCTTCTTGAATAAGTGTATTATATATTTCAGAATTGTTGTTCTAAGTGGTTCTAGCTTGCACAATCCTGTGATTACTAGCTATCTGTGAACTGTAAGAATCATAACTTTAAGCTAAATTTCATAACATTAGTTTATTTAAACAGATGTTTTATCCGTAACTGGAAACTCACCCCCTCCTCTTCTGTACTTATTCCTCTCTGAAAAGGAAAAAGCTTTCCATAAAAGTAGTCTTTATTTTCATAGTTTTCTTTTCTTGCTTTCTAGTGCGTATTCAAAGTTTCATCTCACAGTTTTCAGTTCTTAGTTGGTTTACTACTTTGTCAGTTGAATGACTGCCACTGGTAAATGGCTTTTAGGTTTTAGCAGTACAAATACGAGGTGCCTCTGAAGCGATCTGTTGTTCTGCAGTGTTTTGCTCTCTCCTTTGGAATATATACTCTGGAATGGCGACAGATACTTATTATTTTAATGCTGCAGTGTGTGAACAAAAAACAGAGACTAAAAGATGATTGGGCAAGTAATGGGGTGATTGTCAGGTACACTGGAATTATGCCTTGACCTAGTTGCCTTGGGAAGGGTAGTGTGAAGGAGATGGAAGTGGATGCAGATACTTTTTAGGAATGTGAGGTGGAGTGGAAAAATAAACAGTGCTTCATAAATCTTGTTTAGTGTACATGCACTTTAAAAAAAATAACCTAGATGTCCATGCTTGTAACTGTTTCGCTGTTGCTCTCATGCTTATGATTTTTCTCATATTTTCAGTAGATCTTGAAGTTATTCAACATATGTATGAGTGAGCCCTTCAGTGTATGTAGAGTATTTCTGGCTATGCTTTAATATGCTGGTGGTCAAGTCATGGTCTGTTACCACAATTTTTGCCACTGTTGCTGTCACCTACTGTCAAAATGATGGGTTTTTTTTGACCAGAATTGCAGAAGTGCCACTTGGTGTTTCAAACCAAGTAAGAAACTATTCTTCCGTAGTTGCAAATCTGCTGGCTTGTAAGATACTGTCTTTACTGATTGGATTTTTCTATAACTTCCTTAAGTCTTTAGAGGTAATAAACAGACATTTATTTCTGCAGTTAGTTTTCAATTTTTTATGATTCTGAATACAAAGTAAAGTTATTCAAGTAAAGTAGTAGCATGGTGTAGTTAATGTAGTATAGTGGCAATATATGTATTTTTCCAACTGGGTGTTTGAAGAGTTGTCAGTTGTAAAATTCCCTGAAAATTCGTAATGTTTGCCATTTGAGCTTTGTACTTCAACCTTTGAGTTTCAGTACATCAATTACATTTTTATCAGCTTTTGAAAGATGAAGGTGCCCTACATAGTAAATGAAACACTGGTTGGTAAAGGTGTGAAAATTTTGGTTTTGGTGCTGGCATTTCATGAAAATGGGTAAAAGACCAGAGTAATTTATATGCAGAATTGTGATTTTTCTGAAGAGATGTCTTTGCAGCCATCTTTAAAAGTATGCATTTTTTGAGGGCAGTTCTCTTCATTATGCACTACACTGTGCCTTGGAATGAGATATTGGCTCTGACTTCAGAGATGAGATAAGGTATGTTTGTATTACGTTGCAGTGAAAAAGATATTCTGTCTTGCAACAGAAGTTCTGCGTTAACTTTTTATTTAATTACCAGACATCTAGAAGGAGGAAGGCTAAGTAGAATTACATTTTGTATTGTTATAGTTATCTTCAGGAGTTTTGAAATCAGTTTTCTGTTGTTCTCAATAAAATATAGACCTTAATGGAACCTGAATTATTGATTATATTATTCAGCTATTACTGAATTATTGATTATATTATTGACTATATTTTCTTACTAAAATTGAAGTGCAGAAGGACTGCAGAATACATCTTCCTTGTGCAAACCATGAATGGCAGAACACTTCTTGCTGGCTTGCAACAGAACTTCTTGGTTTTTTTGGGAAGCCTCCAGGTGGAACTTCAAAAGAGAATATGACAAGCCAGGACCTCTTCAGCGTCCTAGATCTTTGCAGAACTGGGGAATTTATTATGTGGAAATTCCTGTACATTGTCAAAAATTAGCAGTATGCCATGCCCTATGGCGGGTTTAGCCTGTGGTCTCACAGATCTTGGATCTGGTGACTGAATGTGGGAAAATAACACATGCAAACTAGATAACTAAGATTATTTTAGTACAACTAAATGTACATGTGAGTTTCTTGTCAAGTAGTACAGATTTCTTACTACCATAAAAATTACTAAGTCTATGGCAAAAATAATCATGTAAAAAACTTAGTATATTTTGAAGATTATGTAAATGATGTTGCAACTATGAAAAATAGATGAAGACGGATTGGAATTGTACTGCTTGTTTGGAAACAAAAGAATACTGCTTAGGAGTCAGCAAGAAAACCCTGATATTAATGTAATTTTGGTTTTGCATACTTTGTAAGCAAAAACTGTATAGTTGGTGAATACTAAAATATTTTCGATTGAATCTGAAGTATTTTAGCAAACAGCATACTGCATAACTTTAGATTTAAGATTGTTCTGTTCACACTTGTTCTGTGTAGGACTGAGCATGTGATCTGCTCCAAGCTCTAAAGTAAAAGCAGGTGCTTGCCTAGAAATGCTGGGATGTGCTCACAGAGGTGAATCTGACACCTCTTTCTAAGAGTGCAGCAGGAATTTGGCAAAGCAGTCAGTTCCAGGATCCTGCAAGGTGATCTGCTTTTTTTTCTACATCTTCATTTGCTGTTCCACTGCGATGTCTTTGGAAAACTCAGCTGGAATTAGTCCTCATGTATGGAGCAAGCCCAGGCTGGATACAGGATGTTCCTTAGAGACAGGGATAACACAGTGATTCACAGGAGAGATGCATCTGTTTTGGAGTTCTTGACACTCCTTTTGCAATGAACGTCATTTTGTGAATTTTGGTCAGTACTGTGAAATCTCAAAGTGCCAGTCCAAAAATAAAACTGCATCATTGCATTTTCGGTTTGCTCAGGTATATTCCTCACCGGCTGGTCTGATTAGTTCGCATTCTTACTGGATCACAAATAATGGGCAGTTAGAACCTGAGTTCTTTATGTCGCTTTCATTCTGAGCAGAAAAGGTCCAGGGTTTTATATTCTATTAAGGCAAACAAGCTCAAAACCTAATACAGATACTATTTCTTCCTTTTTCATTTTTTTTTTTTTTTAAAGAGGGTGCTGGTTGGTAACAACTGACTGGTATGAGATGGAATCATCCCACCTTTTACAGGAAACTGATTTAGGGCTATAATTCAGAGTTAAAGAGATGCAAATATGGTTAGCTCAAATAAGGAGATAGAAGGATATACGGGACTAAGATGTTTGAAACCCCTCAATTTGCACAGGAGAAGACAGAAGGGAGAGGACTTAGCAAGATTTATGTACTCTGCATGTAGTACATAAGGTGAAAGTAGAATTCTTACTCGCCAAATCCTGGAAGATTATTGCTCAGTGAATGCTGCAACATTAGAATTGGAGAGAACATACCAAAGCTAGTAGCAGACTGGCTTGAAAATGTGTAAAATGTTTGACCGAGGACCTGAAACAAACCCTTATTTGCCAAGGATAGAAGGCTATCTTATGGATTAGTCCAGTTGGTTAAAAGATGAGAAACTGGGTAAATCAGTGACTGCTTCCTGATGGAAAAAACATTACCAGTATCTTTCTGCTGTGATCTACAGGTTCACCATATTAAAAAAGAGTCTTAAGGAATGATATTTTTGTGGCACTGTAGCAGTTTGTTAATATGTGAAGATTGCTAAGATATAAACTGAGTAGTTGCAGCAAAATCTTATGATACCTTTGCTCAGTACTTTCACATACAAATGTGGTTCAGTTTTGGTGAATGCCAAGTGGTGCTCATGCAGGGGAAAGTAGTGCAAACCTATCTACACAGTGATGAGCTCTAAACTTACTACTGTTACTTACTCAGAGAAGGGAAGTAGTCAGAAAGTTGCTGGGAATTGTCCACCAAGAATAAAGTAGTTCTTAGGTCATTTTGTGTATCAATGGAATGTCCAGTTTTCATTGATATGATCACCCTGGCACAGCAACGGTTTCCTAGACAGTGAAAAAGTAGATGGGAGGTGTGAAATCAGTGCTGGAAAGATGAAGATCTTCAGTCTGGAAAACAGAACAGTAAGAGGAGAGGTGTGATAGAGGCCTGTAAAATTTGTGCATCATATAGAAATGATGACTAAAAAGCAAGAATAGCTTTTTTTTTTTTTTTTTTTTAAAAAAAAAAAAAAGAGAACTAGACCAACCAGTGAATGAAACCTGATACCTAACATAAACTAAAGCAGTTTTTAAGACAGTGTGTAATTAAATTGTGGAACTGAACTGCCATATGATATTGTGAAGCAGAACATACAAGTGGGTTAAAATTTTAATTAGGCAAGCTTTACAGTGGAGTTGGAGTACCACCTCTAAAATAGCCGAAAGCTAGGAATTATTATAGACACTGGAATTACATACATGAATCATCTGCTTCTTGCCACCCCTGGAAAAAAAGAGAACTGTGTTAGATAGACCTAGACAGCATAAGTAAAAGTACCATTTATATTTTTATGTTGTTAGGTAAGTGCCTTCACACTGCAGTTCTGCCAAAAAAAGGATTTTCTCCTCTTGATTGGAGGTGCGGGGGAGAGGGAGTGGCAATTTGGAAAGAAATGAACAGGACAGAGAAAAAAAGACAAAGCAAGTGTGACAATTCCCTTCACACTCGGACTCATCTGTGATTTCCACTGCCTTACTCAGCCTCCAGGTTTTCGTTAATTGCTGGTGGAGACTCTCCTTCTTACATCTTGTTATGACAGATCTGAAATCAATTTATGCATCATTTTGGGGACACAGACTTCACCTGGTGGTTTCTCTGAATAATCTACTAGTAAGCTGAAGCACAAGTATAAGATGTTCTTAATTTATAGAATTGATACAATTTAGAGTGACAATGTTGCTGCTGCGAACCTTCTACTCGAGGAAGGAAAAAAACCAAACAGAAGAAAACAGAAGAAAAAAGCTTAGTCTTCCTGCAGCACATCTACAGCTATAAGTTTTTTTTTTTTTTAACTGTAAGTGCTGGTTTCTAAAACTCTCGTATTCAGGCGCCTGACATTTCTTGATATAGGATGCCTCAGATTGATTCTCTCCAATCAACAAGTTCTGTACATGTGTGTAAGCTTTCCATAGCTGGTCTCCTTTTTGGAGTCCTTGGAGATATCTTAAGTACTGAGTTTGTTTCCGGGAGTTATTTCCTTAGCCTTATAATTTATAGGCTTTGATGTCTTTTTGGGATGCAAATACTTTCACAGAATCACAGAATCGCAGAATGTTAGAGGTTGGAAGGGACCTTAAAGATCATCTAGTCCAACCCCCCTGCCGGAGCAGGATCACCTCCAGCAGAGCGCACAAGAACGCGTCCAGGCGGGTTTTGAATGTCTCCAAAGAAGGAGATTCCACAACCTCCCTGGGCAGCCTGTTCCAGTGCTCGGTCACCCTCACAGGTAAAAAAGTTTTTCCTCATATTTTTATGGAACCTCCTGTGTTCCAGCTTACATCCATTGCCCCTTGTCTTGTCAGTGGACGCCGCTGAAAAGAGCCTGGCTCCATCTTCCTGACACTCCCCCTTGACATATTTATAAACATGAATGAGGTCACCCCTCAGCCTCCTCTTCTCCAAGCTAAAGAGACCCAGCTCCTTCAGCCTTTCCTCATAAGGGAGATGTTCCACTCCCTTCACCATCTTTGTGGCTCTACGCTGGACTCTCTCCAGCAGCTCCCTGTCCTTCTTGAACTGAGGGGCCCAGAACTGGACACAATATTCCAGATACGGCCTCACCAGGGCAGAGTAGAGGGGCAGGAGGACCTCTCTTGACCTACTTGCAACTCCCCTTCTAATACACCCCAGGATGCCATTGGCCTTCTTGGCCACGAGGGCACATTGCTGGCTCATGGTCATCCTGCTGTCCACTAGAACCCCGAGGTCCCTTTCCCCTGCGCTGCTCTCCAGCAGGGCAGTCCCCAACCTATATTGGCACATGGGGTTATTCTTTCCCAAGTGCAAAACTCTACACTTGCCCTTGTTGAACTTCATAAGATTTCTCCCTGCCCAGCCCTCCAGCCTGTCTAGGTCTCTCTGAATGGCTGCACAGCCTTCTGGTGTGTCAACCACTCCTCCCAATTTCGTATCATCAGCAAACTTGCTGACAACATTCTCCAATCCCTCGTCCAGGTCATTGATAAATACATTAAACAGCACCGGCCCGAGCACTGACCCCTGAGGGACCCCACTAGACACAGGCATCCAACCAGACTCAACCCCATTGACCACAACCCTCTGACTTCTTCCTTTCAACCAGTTCTCGACCCACCTCACTACTTGGTCATCCAGACCACACTTCCTCAGTTTACCTAATGAGGATGCTGTGGGAGACGGTGTCAAAGGCCTTGCTGATGTCCAGGTAGACCACGTCCACTGCATGGCCACCATCCATCCACCTGGTTATGTCTTCATAAAAGGCTATCAGGTTGGTCAAACATGACTTCCCCTTGCAAAGCCATGCTGACTGCTCCTAATAACCTTCTTATCCTTGATATGCCTAGAGACAGCGTCAAGGATAAGATGTTCCATCACTTTAATAGAAAAATTGTCACTTAATGTGTTTTACTCAGTGCGGTAGTTTCCTTCTTTCTGCCTCTTTTTGGGCACATGGTCTTTGACCGACCTTGTGTTGAGCGGTGCACATTATGTCTGAGATGGCAATGTCTGCCGAGTTTCGTAACATTTTCTGTCAATTTGTTGGTAAACTAATTGATGTCATCACCTAAACAAAATGATGTTTGGAGCTTATTACATGACTGTGGATTGATGGTTTTGGGCTGATTAACTCTTCCCTCCCACAAATTTTGCTACCAAATATACTGTAAGGAGAGCATATAAAAATGTGAATTTGGTAGGGATTTGAGGGGAGAACTTGGGCAGGATGGAATAGTAGTATGCTTGATTATTATTTACCTTTTTCTGAAAAACCTGAATGAACTCCTCAATGGAAGATTGAATTAATAAAAGCATCAGTGTGTTTAGGAAATCGTGATGATTTGACCCTGGCCGGAGGTCAGGTGCCCACCAAAGCCTCTCTATCGTTCTCCCTTCTTAGATGGACAGGGTAGAAGAAAAGTAAAACAAAAGGCTCATGGGTCAAGATAAGGACAGTTTAATAAAGCAAAAGCGAAGGCCATAGGGAAGCAACGGTAAACAAAAAGATTATTCTCTGCTTTCCATCAGCAGGTGATGTCTGCCTGCTTCCCAGGAAACAGGACTTCAGTACACGTAGTGGTTGCTCTGGAAGACAAGTGCAAATAATCACTTCCTAGCCCCTTCCTTCTTTCCTTTAGCTTTTATATCTGAGATGATATAATACGGTGTGGAATACCCCTTTGGTCAGTTTGGGTCAGCTGACCCGGCTGTGTCCCCTCCCAAGACCTCGCCTGCCCCCAGCCCACTGTTGAGGGGAGTGTTGGAAAACCACAGCCTTGGTGCTGTGCGAGCATTGCTGAGCAGTAGCTAAAACACTGGGATGCTATCAATACTGTTCTAGCTACTACTGAAAAAGAATGAACCGAAAATGAACAAGCAAAAAGACCTCACAGCACTGTGATAGCTGCTATGGGGAAAATTAACTCCATCTCAGCCAGACCCAGTGCAGAAATCTAAATTTTCCTGATGGTCAGTATCTCTTAACGTTTGAGCAAAAGTAGAAGTAGGTGTGTTTTAAACTTCTGTGACTCTGGAAGTCTAAAATACTAGGTCAGAAAGCCTGTACCTTCTAGAAAGTGGAAATTTGAGGCATTTGGAGTAGATGTTGGATAAAGACAAACAAGAACTGCATTCTGAAATTGTGTTTTGAGATTCTTAAGGTGGATGGATTTTTTTTCTTTGGTGTCAGTGTGCTTATGCTCCTCGGACCCTGAATCCCTGAGCAACAAGCTGGTGGGATGGTAACTGGCGATTTTGAAGTGAGGTGCTGTTTTGTCATTCATGCTGTTAACAAACTGGTATTCGGTAGGTTTTTATCTGCATATTTTATGTAAGTTTTAATGCTGGATACAATACAGCTTCATGTGAGTAATACATGTAGGAGTAGGTAGAAGTGCAAAGCTGTCCTGGAGCTTAATTTAGAGTTGTGCTTAGAAATGCTGGATTTTAAATATCCTATACATTGGTTAATTTTTATGGATTGCTTAATCTGTGGTAGTCATAACAATATAATTAAAATAAATTTAAGACTGATTCTCCAAGCTGTGTATATTGTTCATATTTTCGGTAGTACATATTCTACTTCTTAGAGCAAATGGAGAATGTTTAAATCCAATAATAATTTTAATAAAGCTGATGAAAAGAAGGAAACGCTCTTGGAGGGGTGGATTGTATGTGAATGTTTCTAATCATATTTTATGTACTTAATGTAATGCCTAGTTGTGAGTTGTCACTTTAGGAAGACTGGACAGCTGAAGGACTGATGCTCAACCTGTGAGAGAGCTGCTTCGCACATTAAAGGGAAAAGTTACTGGTTTAAATAATCTTTGTAACACTGATAAGTAATTGACATTCTTGCGTTGGCATCATTTTGAGCCCTTCACTTTGAGAAACGTAGCGTAGGTATTAGAAGTGGGAGCGAGGGCATTAACTGATGGCAAGTGAAGACTTACCCTGAGTTAAGAGGACAGACTGCTGAAATGACTTCGGTGACGGCGTGCGCTGCCTGGGGCGTGTGGTCAAGACTGGCTTTTTCTTTCTTGTTGCTTATCTCCTAGTGCTCCAGGAACAGCTAGGAGCTTCTTGTGCTGTGTCATGTCTGCAAAAAGAGCTGTTGAGGAAAGCCAGAGGAGAGAAAGCCATGTGTGTTCAGACAGCTTCAAGATACTCTCAGTGGCATGGCAGCTGTGCCTTTGGCACAGTCCCAACCTTAGAATATTTGTGTTGGGTTTAACACTTTAGGGTGAGTGCCAACGTTTTCCTGGGGAAATGTGAGTGTGAAGCAGTATTCGCAGCTTGTGTCTGAGCAAAATAAATAAATAAATACATTTCATTAGATGAGGAAACAAACCCCTTTTTGTTGTGATTTATGTTGAATTGCTGTGGCCTGTTATGAATCACGGAGTAGCAAATCTACTCAAGGGGCGAAGCACACCAGAGCTCTTGTCCATTGCTTTCTGACTGCAGGGGCTGTTTCCAGCATCTGCTGCATTACAGCAGTGCTGCTTGCTGAAAGCTTGTCTTATCAAAGTTCGGAGTTAGTGAGGTTATCTTGGGCACATCTCTATGTTACCTGGAAAAGTTCAACATTTTTGCATCACAGTTATTACTGCCAGATAACGGTGTGTTGTACTTATCACTAAATCTCTTCTATTAGGTAGTTGTAGAGACTCAAGATGAGGGTTTTTTTGTTGTTTTTTTTTTTCCCCCCCCAATCTGAAGTTTCACTCTGTTGTATTCTTTTACTGTTGTAAAATACAGTATGTTTTTATCTCTAAATGTAAATACTTATCTAGACATATATCAGAATATACCATTAAAACTTGGGCTAAAAGTGCATGCAATCCAGGAGTCTTAGCAGTATACTGAATGGGGAAAATACAGCTTTCAGCATTGTCGAGGATTTGGGCTGGGCTGGCCACTAGATGCTCACAGATGCTCTCTTAACCCTTCTCCCCTCCTCAAAGGGAAAGGGAACAAGGCAGAAAAACTTACGGGTAGGAAAACTAAACCAACTTTAATAAAACAAATGCTAGTAAGGAAATAATGAAAATAATGATAAACATACACAAAACCAATATTGAACCTAACTTCTTCCTGCCTCCCCAACAGCAATCACCACTGATGCTGCAGAGCAGACGGACACTGGGGAGGTCCCAGGCTCAGCAACAGAGGGGAACCAGATACAGGAGCTGGGCTTGGGAACTTGGGATCAAGATCAAAGGCAGAAGATCATCTTGCTACATAGTATTGCTTGGTAGAATGATAGAAGTAAAAATTTCCATTTATTATGGAAAATATTTACACTACTTTGTGTTGGTTGATGTTACGGTAATTACTGTTAGGATCATTGTATGGTGGGAGTAGGAGAGACCTTAAAAGACATCGGGGCAGTTAACTTTACTTGGAGGTTCCAAGTACGTACTTTTACTTTCCACACTGTGATCCTGCATCCAAGACAGTTGAAATACAAAGCAGAGATGTTGAATTCTAAGTGGTAACACTAATGAAGCATTAAATTTTTCAACTTCTTTGAACAGTTCTGGCCTCCCCAGTTCAAGAGGGACAGGGATTTACTTGAGAGAGTCCAGTAGAGGGCTGTGAGGATGATTAAGGGACTGGAACACCTGCCTTATGAGGACAAGCCAAGAGACCTGAGGCTTTTTAGTCTGGAGAGGAGAAGACTGAGAGGGGATCTAGTTAATGTGTGTAAATATATGAGGGCTGGGTGTTAAGAATGAAGGGGCAACCTCTTTTCACTTGTGCCCTGTGACAGGACAAGGGGCAATGGATTCAAGCTAGAGCACAGGAAGTTCCACCTCAACACGAGTAAGAACTTCTTTACTGTGAGAGTGACAGAGCATTGGAACAGGCTGCCCAGAGGGGTTATGGAGTCTCCTTCTCTGGAGACTTTCGAGACCCACCTGGATGCTTTTCTGTGTGACCTGCCCTAGATTCCGTGGTCCTGTTCTGGCAGGGGGTTGGACTCAATGATCTCCAGAGGTCCCTTCCAACTTCTAACATTGTGTGATTGAGTGAACATTGTTTTACAGGTGAAAGTACTTGCAAGTGCTAAGGTTTCCATTTAACTGTTACTTGGAGGAGAGTGAGGGGAAGAAAGTCAGTGAAGGAGCTGAAGAGAAGATGGGTCATTTTCGAGGATCTGGCTCTGACAATAGACAGTGGTAATTTCTGAATGAGGCATATTTTTGTGTTGAAGTGATGAGCTGCTAAGGGATGCTGAGAGGACCCTTACGTATAAAATATGATCATCAAACTACTTTTCATTGAAAACAATGCATAATGAGCACAGTCATGGTGCTGGGTTTAAAAACATTCAGAGTTTTGCTTTTAAATTCAGGTATAATGTATAATACACATTTACAACTGTGTAATACACGTGCAATTATTGATAGACTTGAGAGTTGCAGTTCAGCTAGTCTAAGAAACATCTCGGAATTCTGCCTTGTGACAAATGCCTGCCAAATACCTTTACAGCTTTTCACTTGAGTGCTGTCTGCAATTTTGGATGCAAGATGGTATCAGATTTGCTTGTTTGTAAGTGTGAAAAGCAGAGTAAGTGAAGAATGTGGATTTTAAGCTAAACTGTTTTGGGTTTGTTTAATAGCTAAAATTGTTCTTGAATATGTAGCGTATAATGATTAATTCATTTTTTTTTTAATGGCCGATGAAGTCTGTCACTGTGAAATTGATCTGAAACATTTCATACATACATTTCGAAATTTGCTTTTGAAGAATTGGCTAAACTGGAGAGAAACCCTGTGGAATGAGGAAATGAGGAAACAAGAACTTGGAGCTGTTTTTATGCTTGAGGTACTGAGTTTTGTTAATCCATCAGGTTTTCAGCCTAGGTCAACCTATTACAGAAATTCATGACTGATTCTCATTATGGTCTTGGACACTTAAGGAAGAAGATTTTCTACTGTGTGATTTTGAGACTGAGAAAGATTTTCTTGGAAAATGCTATGAAGGGTTACCCAGTGTGTAGTTTTCTCTTAAGTTTGGGAATGGGCAAGAGAAAGGAAGAGGAAATGTTCTAATCACTTCATTACTCACGTTGTCTTCAGTTTCCTTAGTTTAAATTTCAGTTTCTCAGCTGTGTTACCATATGATAAAACCATGAAGAAATAGAAAAAGCTCAGTTTAGTCTAAAATAGTAATTGCTGTTATGTTCTAGCTATGTTCATCTTCATGCTCTTGCACTA
Source organism: Trogon surrucura (assembly GCA_020746105.1). Lineage (NCBI taxonomy): Eukaryota > Metazoa > Chordata > Aves > Trogoniformes > Trogonidae > Trogon > Trogon surrucura. The sequence goes on from CM036617.1 coordinate 39,803,828, forward strand.
GAGAGATGAACTTGGAGCTTTATAACTACAGAATCCCACTCTTAAATGTTTTCCAGTTTCGTCATTAGGTTTGAGTTGGCTTTTTTTTTTTTTTTTTGCTGTTCATTGCAGAATAATTACTGTGTTCCATTGTTTTTTGGTTCTTAATATATTTTTTGTCTTCCAATAACAGTAATAACTGACTTACTTCTCCTTCCCACTCCTCCCCCCTAGTTGTTTACTGTCCAGAGAAAGGTGATTTTCTGTCAGGTGAGATGTTTCTGTGACTGTCTTAGGAAGGAAAGGAAGTGGAAGCTTGAGATATAAAGATGACTTATCTTCTGTTACACATCGGCTGCCTGGGAGGTTCAATGAATCTCTTGAGTGTTAGAGACTTTAATTTAAATCCTTCCTCTTCCTGAACCTGCAGAATTAAAATACTAAATTGAAAATATTAATTAAACTGGAGAATGTGAAAACAGTGGCAAAGGAACTAATTCAGCATGTGATTTTTACCTGTTATTTCAAAGAATGTTTGAGTAAACCATACAAAAGGGAACGTCATTTGGTGTCTTATTTTTTTTTAATGCTTTGTCTATAGCAGAAGCAGTGAAGTGCAGTTCAGGTGTTCTTTTGCAAACTGGTCTTTTAATTCTTACCAACTTTGAAAAAGTGTTTGCTCTATTAAAACTGCACTGCTATAGCAATAAGAATTTTGGTAAAAAGTGCTATCAGTTAGGAAAGTATGCTTTCAGTTGCATGTTCATGTTGCGCTTGTGGTTACCTAGCTTGATTTTGCAGTAGTTTAGCTCATCACCTTTGTGGTTATTTTACAGACCTATACTTTTCTCTCGGTCACAGAATCACAGAATGTCAGGGGTTGGAAGGGACCTCAAAAGATCATCTAGTCCAACCCCCCTGCCAGAGCAGGATCACCTACAGTAGGTCACACAGGAATGTGTCCAGATGGGTTTTGAATGTCTCCAGAGACGGAGACTCCACAACGTCTCTGGGCAGCCTGTTCCAGTGCTCGGTCACCCTCACAGTGAAAAAGTTCTTCCTTATGTTTTTGTGGAACCTCTTATGTTCCAGCTTGTACCCATTGCCCCTTGTCCTGTCATTGGACATCACTGAAAAGAGCCTGGCTCCATCCTCCTGACACTCACTCTTTACGTATTTATAAACATTAATGAGGTCACCCCTCAGCCTCCTCTTCTCCAAGCTCCTTCAGCCTTTCCCCATAAGGGAGATGCTCCACTCCCTTCATCATCCTAGTTGCCCTGTGCTGGACTCTCTCAAGCAGTTCCCTGTCTTTCTTGAACTGAGGGGCCCAGAACTGGACACAATATTCCAGATGTGGCCTCACCAGGCCAGAGTAGAGGGGCAGGAGGACCTCTCTTGACCTACTAGCAACTCCCCTTCTAATACACCCCAGGATGCCATTGGCCTTCTTGGCCACGAGGGCACGGTGCTGGCTCATGGTCATCCTGCTGTCCATTAGAACCCCCAGGTTCCTTTCTCTTATGCTGCTTTCCAACACATCAGTCCCCAACCTATACTGGCACATGAGGTTATTCTTTCCCAGATGCAAAATTCTATGCTTGCCCTTATTGGATTTCATAAGATTTCTCCCCGCCCAGCCCTCCAGCCTGTCCAGGTCTCGCTGAATGGCTGCACAGCCTTCTGGTGTGTCAGCCACTCCTCCCAGTTTTGTGTCATCAGCAAACTTGCTGACAACATTCTCCAATCCCTCGTCCAGTTAATTGATGAATATATTGAACAGCACTGGTCCCAGCACTGACCCCTGAGGGACCCCACTAGACACAGGCCTCCAACTGGACTCAGCCCCATTGACCACGACTCTCTGGCTTCTTCCCTTCAACCAGTTCTCGACCCACCTCACTGCTTGGTCATCCAGACCACACTTCCTCAGTTCACCTATGAGGATGCTGTGGGAGACGGTGTCAAAGGCCTTGCTGATATCCAGATAGACCACATCCACTGCACGGCCACCATCCATCCACCTGGTTATGTCTTCATAAAAGGCTATCAGGTTGGTCAGTGGTTGAATGTGCAGCTGATGAACTACAACTTGGAAATAATCCTTGGAAGCTCTTTAACAAATCCAGTAGTATTTTTTTTTAGTTTTAGAAATATTTGAGTTTCTCTAGCTGTAGAGCTTTTCAAATGAGTCGTAAACACACCTCAGTTTTGGTGTATGTTCTTTTACATTGCAAGAATGTGCATGCCTTCATACTGCTTATCTTGAGTGGGTTTTTTTGTAACTATGCTGTAAATGTAGTTCTAAAGGTGTGTAGAAATTTCTGCTTTTAGCAAAAAGTAGAATAAAATGAAACCTGCCACTTCTGCAGGTTTGAAAATAACTTCTCCCTATGAAGAAAAATTTGTTATACTGCGTTAAAATTATGCAGTAATAGGGATGAGTGTGTTTTAAGCATTGATGACCAGCTGTAAAATAAATTATTTTCTGTGTGGCATTGTCAGTTATAATATATATTTCTTTGTTTCAGTAACGAGTACTCACCTTACAATCTGCTCCAAAGACAAAGGTGAAACTTTGTGTTTTATTCAATTTTGATATTTAGGAGAGGGAGTTGTGGGGGATGTCTTCAGAAGTTGTTTTTATAGTTACATCACTAAAGCCAATTCTATAACAACAGTATCCACTACTGCAGCTATTCTTAGGAACTTTGTGTTGGTGATAAAATTGTATTTTAAATATTTCAAATAAAACTGATTGCATTTGTTTAGCGTCTTGCTTTGTGAGTCAGCAAACACTGGGGATGTGAAGTTTCTATTATTCCTGTAACTCGTATAAAGTGTCTTGAAGCAGAAGTAGTCCAGGTCTTTGACACTGATATGGAAGATATGCTTTAATAACAAAATGCCAATTAATAATTTTTCTGAGTTTCATTTTGTAGTTTTATGATTCAGTGCTGTTTCTGTGTGATAAAAAAGTGAGATTTTGCAGCTTGAATGGAGAAATACTAATAATATCCTTCATGAGTACAGTTGATAAGCTGAAGTGATTAAAAACGATCAAATTTATAGTTAATCTATGAAAGATATAGCCTTTTCTTACTTAAATCTATGAATATTATGTATTCCAGCCCAAATAACCCATTTTTAAAATATTCTTAAGGGAAAGAAATGTGCGAATTGTTCCTTTGAGAAAGCATTTTTGGGATTTAATTATTGTTTTTATGTTGTTTTGAGGTACTCCAAATAACATTAAAAAAAAAACCCAGTTTGCTTGGACAACTTCTGCAGAGGCAGTCCAGATCCGAGCCCTGGCTTAAAGCAGAGCTAGCTCTGAAGTTAGATGAGCTTGCTTGAAGGCCTTGCCTAGTTGAGCTTTCAGTATCTGCTCCACTGCTTAGCCTCTCTTTGTGAAATTTTTTTTCTCCCTTATGTCCAGTTGAAGTTTCCCATGTTTCAGCCTGTCTCTCTTGCATTTTACCATTTCACTCCACACCTCTCAATTGGTTTTGTCTCCTCAAACCACCTTGAGATAGCGGGGATGGGAGGAGGGAAAAGAGTTCCTCCTTTGGCTTTCTCCTCTTCAGGCTGAGCAATCTTGACAAACCAAACGTTGCTCTTATCGTCTCCTCCTGTGACATGGGCTGCAGCCCTCAAAACATCTTAGTGGCTTGTCTTCAGTTTGTGGATCTTTGCTCCTATTGGGGACTCCCGAAACTGGATGTGATATTTTAGACATGACTTTACGCTGGCAGGAGGGGAATAACCACATCTCTTAATTTGCTGGCTGCAGTCTTGCTAATGCATCCCAAAGCATCGTTAGTCTTTACTGCTGTGCAGGCACGGTTTATGTTCAAGTTATTGTTCACCATGAACCCACAGAGCCACTTTCTGTCCAACCACTTCCCAGCCTCACTGGTTACGAGGGGCGTATGGCTCAGCACTTATATTTGAGCTCCGTGCTGTTCCTTTTTGGCCAAACAACTGCTACAGTGGTGCTTCTTAGACTTCCTACACATTAGTTTTCGCTAACATGTCATTCCTTTCCCCAAAAGAAGAAATGAAAACTAGTTCTGTTATGTTTTTTTTCTTGATGAGAAGTTGTGCATTTCTTTTAAACTCTAAAGTAGTTACGTTAATATAATTTTGATATGCTTATGCTAGCACAAGCTGTGCTGATGTGCAGTGAAAAAACAGTAACGTTACTACTTGGGTTTTAGAAAATATGATACATAGAAAGTAAGAACCATTACTAGAATGCCTTTTTTGGTCTGGCAGCTACTTAAACTTCTGATTTCTCAAGTTTATGAACTGGAGACTAACATGAAAGATGAGGGATCTGTTCATTTTATGTGGAAGTGCATTTTGAGTTAACTTTGCTGCAGATCCAAGAAACTTAAATTGTTCTTTTCCTCCTGCACATCTTTCCTTGCTTCATCTCTACAGTAGATGATCTTGATCTGTCCTTTGCTGTGTTGATCAAAGTGTCTGTCCCAGTGCTGTATTTTTGATCAAGTCCAAAAACTGATGGCTGTAGAGAAACCTGAGAGTGTGACAAACATCCAGAGATGATGTCTCAGAATGCTTCCCTGGCTTTTAAATAATGTGGGTTTTTTTTTTTTTCCCCCCTAGCAATTTCCTCAGCTGGATGTTTCCTTTCTATTAAACAGACTTCTGATATCTTTCTTCTGCATGGGTTTGTGCAGTTGTTTTTTGAACCTATGTAAAATTTTAGCAGCCACAGAATAGTGAATAACAACTTTATGTGCTGTGTGAAGTACCCTTTTCCTAAGTTTGCTGAATTTCCCGCTTGCTAATTTAGGAACAGTGAATAGCCAACCTCTTTTTATCTCTTTAAGGTCACTTGCAACTATATAGATACATTAAATACCTTCTTCAGTCTTTTTTTCATGGTGAAACAGCCTCTTCTGTGTAGTTAATCTTCAAAAGAAAGGTGTTCTTTATGTTTGATGTGCTTTGTAACTGTCAAATAGAGAAGGACAGACAGAAGACAGGAGCCTGAAAAGAGGGAGAGCATAGGAGGAGAAGTAATCTGACAAGGAGAAAGAGGAAAATTGAGATAGATTCAAACTCTGTCATTGCGAGGAAAGTATTGAACGACTGAGAAAATGTGACGTGATGCAAATGTGGTATTATTCAACCCCCTGGCTCCTCTAAAAAGTTAATTAACAGCTTATTAAATATGATACATGATAGATTACATGCAAGTTTCAAAATCGCAAGTGTGTGACTTTTTGGTGGTGGCTTTTGGCCCATCATGTGCTTGTGAGCTTGGAGAGAAGAGTGAGTGTAAGAGTATGGACAGTCATTTGTGGTAAAAGAAAAGTGGGGCTGAGCTTGCACAGGCTTCTGTGAGACTTGGTGACTTGTTGTATGTTCCTATTTTGTTAAACTTGCAGAATGAAAATGTTTAGCTTTTATCATGCCATCTCTTTCTGTGTGGGTGGTATACCTGTTTTACTACTTGGCAGACGAGGAGTGTCATTAACTGCAGCTTCCTAGTGGAGAGGTGGTTATTTCTTGAGATCTCTTACCTCAGCTGGTTCTTGCTTGTCTGCCCACATCCACTGGAGTCTTGACCCCATCATATACTGTGAATTATGCTTCTCTGCGGAATGCAAATGTATATATTTCACTGCATACTTTTTAGCCTAACATGACTTCCCAAATGCTGTGATGCATGCTTGATTTTGCTTTATCTTAATCGGAATATCGGGGCATAAACTTTAAGTAACTTGTGTTAAAGATTTGAGTAGTCTGGTTTTGAGTCATAACATCGTATGATTACTTGACTTCATTGACAAAGTGAAAACCAAGCTGAAAAGAAGCTTTTTAGAGCTGAAAATCCGAAAGTGTGGTTGTCTTCAAGCTTGTGTGCACCCCTCCTGAAACTGAACTCACTACTGTGAATTTTCCCCCTTGACTCCTGTGACTGCCTGCTGCAGTGCCCTTGGTGCTTTCTAGCACCTGTGTTCCGCCGTGCCTCGGTTTCCTTCTTGTGGTCTGTCCTACCCCAGAACACATTTGGCTTCCTCTCACGTCCCTCTCCATTTGGCAAGCACCGGCATGTGTTATGGCTGATTTGGAGCCGGGCGAGTGCTTCAATTGACCAGTTGATTGCTGCTGCTCGAAATGGATGAGAGCCAAGTTCTGTTTCCCTTTTCCACAATGCAACTGCTAATTTGTATGTCTTGCTTCTACCCAACAGCTGATTTCTGTGAAACTTAGAGGAACTCGGTGTCTTTGAGACCTCTGTTTCTCTGTCAAATTTGGCTGAAATTGGCCTCCGTGATTAGAATTCATCGGTGCAACAGGGCTGCTGGACAGACTGCATAATACATAATCATTGTTTTCTAAGGGTAATCGAATTCAACTGCATTTTAAAACCTTTTGGATTTGTTCGCTCAAATAGAAATGAAGAAACTAGGCTTCATGTGAAATGGTTTATCTGTTTAATCTGTGAAGTGTTTGCTTTTTCCAAGTATTGAATACAAAAGCAGGGAGAAGAAATTTGGCAGAAGTGTCTGTCATTTCCTTATGCGAGTTAGTTCAGCAGCTGGAGTGTTTCAGTATAGGTGAAATGGATACTGGCTCAGACCCTGGGGATTTGAACCACGTGTTCCTCTCCTGTGGGAGAGTGCTATGTCTGTGAATCCGTAATATACATGCTGGTGAAATGATCTTTCTTCTTTGATGTCATTCTGTGTTCTATAAATAATCAAACTTCCTTTAGAGTTGTCTCAGCATCTTGGGCAAATTACCTCTTAGGCTTAGTGAGTCAGTCTGTGTGTGGCCTTTTTTTGTGTGCCTGTCTTTGTGTGTATTTTAACATTTGGATCATCTTCAACAGAGGGAATTGCAAAAGCTCCGATACCTGGCACTGAAACCACGGAGAGATGCTAATATTTGTGTAGTGCTATGATTTGAATTCAAATTTTTGTGCATGGTGTTATTCGTTGTACAGTTATCCACTGCAGTTACTCTTTACTAGGAAAATGTGCAGCTGTGGTAAAGTGTTTTTAATCTCTATGTGTTTTTAGAAGCAGAAAGTAAACTCATCATTCAAGACAGGTTGGAAGTAACCATTGCCTGAAAGACTTGTGAAGTAGATAAAATTTCAACAAGTGAAGAAAAGATTTTGTCAGAATTTGTCCAAAGTAAAAATTGCTAACAAGGATGTTCTTCTCTTGCTGTTTAGTTTATAGGGCTTATATGGTTATTGCCAGTTAATTGTCCTGCAAAGCATGAAAGAATAATTTTTGAAGGAGATTCTCTTCATAGAAAGTGGAAGTTTCAGTGTATCTTATCTTGATTTGAGGCAGTGCCTTAAAAAATAATGAAAATAATGACTGTAAGCATTGCTTCGCAAATTTGACTTTTTCTCCACTCTGGTGAGGCACCATGACTAGTAGACTAGAATTTACCTGTGTGTGAAACTTGTAAGGAAAACAGAACCTGAAGTAACTGGAGGATTAATGAAGGGTGACAGACTTGCAGATAATTCTAAATTTCAATTAATCCACAATACACTGAATAGATAACAGGAACGTGGGTCTCCTGTTACCGTATTTCCACATTTGCTATCATGTTAGCTCCAGTCAAATAACCCTAAAGCAAGAAGAGGGGGGAAAAAAAGGAGAGAAGCCAAGGAAAAGCATTTTAATAAAACATCAAGTTACCTGACAAAATGACTGTCATATTAGTTACCTGTTTACGGCAATAAAGACAGACTTCATGTTGCTCTCTGCATTCTGAATACCGCTTGAAAGAATATCGGACTGCAGAAAACCAAGTGGTCTCCGTTGAAGTGATATTAAAAAAGAAACCGAACAAGGAGAGACAAGTTTACTTATTCTGTCATTCTTTTATAGCTTTTTTTTTCTTCATCCTTTTATTTCACTTGTCACCCTTTTTTTGTCAGGGTCCTTTGCTTTTCTTTGTACTGAAGCTTGCAATTTTTGGTCATATGAGCAATTTATAGAGCTTTTTTAGGTTAAGGGAAAGCTGCAGTGTGTAAGTACTGCTGATGGCTGGAGCTGAACACCTCCAGTTTTAGTCCCTGTGTAACACCCCACTACACCCTATGACTTGCTCACAGATTGCCCTGTCTCACCTCACTGGTAAACCTAGGTGGAGCTGTGAATACACTTCATAGGATGGCTTAGGTTAGAAGAGACACAGAATTATTGAGGCTGGAAAAGACCTCTGAGATCATCCAGTCCAGCCTATGACCCAACACCATCACACTGGCTAGACCACAGCACTAAATGCCACATCCAGCCTCTCCTTAAACACCTCCAGGGACCATGACTCCACCACTTCCCTGAGCAGTGCATCCCAGTGCCTGATCACCAAGACCTTAGAGATCATCTAATCCTGCCTTGCTGTCATGGGCAGGGACTCCTCTCAACTAGACTAGGTTACTCAAAGCCTCGTACAACCTGACCCTGAACACCTCAAGGGAGGGGGCATCTACAGCCTCTCTGGACAGTTTATTCCAGAGTCTTGCCACTCTCGTACTGAAGAATTTTTTTCCTAAGATCCCATCTAAATCTATTCTCTTTTAACTTGAATCCATTTCCCCATGTCCTGTCAGTGGACACTTTAGTAGAAAGTCCCTCCCCAGCCTTCCTGTAGGTTCCTTTCAGGTATTGGAAGGCAGTTATAACGTTCCCTTGGAGTCTTCTCTGTTCAAGACTGAACAATCTCAGTTTCCTTAGCCTAACATAACGCTTGTTATGTAAGTTTTGATGCTACGTTTTCTCATCGCCTCTAGGAGCTGGAGCTGGAGTTCGGTTAATTCAAACCTATTACAATTTTCAGACTTAAGAGCAGAATGCATCAATTTAATGCATATCAAGAAAACTTAGGGGGCGGTATATTATTATACAGTTTATTGTCAGATGCGACTTCACAATAAAGTTGTATGATTGCAGTTGTTAGCATGGAGACTGGGAGTTATATATGTCCATGAATCAAACTGCAGAGGAGATGCAAGTGTACGATTCCACAAATGATGTTGGGCAAAACACGTAGTCAAGGGTTTGTACTGGTTGTGGAAGAAGGAGATGATGCCTGCTTCAGGTTACAGTCTGTGCTCTCTGATCAAATTTGTACGGACAAATCAACTTTATGAGATCACTGCTGTGAGTCATATGGCCAGCCTTCCTGGAAGCCAAATTTTCTGTTGTCAAACCATTAACTTCTCTTAACTTCTTGTAGTAAATAGCATAACAGTCTTGCCTAGTGCAGGCAGTGACTCTTTCAACGATCTTTCAAAGAGTTATTAGTAATGTCAAAGAGATGGGGGCAAGCATGCTTGTGGAGAGGGATGTGAAAATGCTCTCATAAGGAACCTATTTTTTTTAAAAAATTTTATTTTTGAGCAGACATTGGCTAGATTCTTAGACCTGTAAAGACAAAATAAATAGTTGACGGTAAAGGGTAGAGCATAGTCTGAATGTACAGCAAGACAGAAGGCCTTACTGAGTTGTTTAGCTAGATATTTACAGCTTGTCAGTGGAATATAGAGAGGGTTAAAAGGGCATGCCTGTTATTTAATCTTATCATGGATTATATGAAAAATAGCTTCCTGTGTTCGGTGTGAATTGTATAGCTCTGGTGTATCAAAAATTTGTCTGAACTTTTAAGGTTGTGAGGAAATTTCATAGCATGAATCTGGCATCATGACATGAATATAAAATCATAGATTAATTTGGATTGGAAGGGACCATTAAAGGTCATCTAGTCCAATCCGCTTGCAGTGAGCAGGGACATCTTCAACTGAAATATCTCCCCGAATAAGGTCTCCCTGGAGCCTTCTCCAGGCTGGAAAACTCCAACTCTTTCAACCTTTCTTCATAGGAGAGGTGTTCCATCCTGCTGATTTTTTTTGTGGCTTTCCTCTGGACCTGATCCAACAGGTCCATGTCTTTCCTCTGCTAAACACTTCAGAGCTGGACACAAAACTCCGGATGGCGTCTCATAAGAGCAGAGTGTAGGGGGACAGAATCATTCCCCTCAACCTGCTGGTCACGCTTCTCTTGATGTAGCCCAGGATGCGATTGGCGTTCTGGGCTATGATTGCACATTGTAAGCTCATGTCCGGCTTTTCATCCACTTGTACCCTCGAGTCCTTCTCTGGAGGGCTGCTCCCAGTCCCATCACCCCCCAGCCTGTGTTGTTTCTGGGGATTGCCCCAACCCAGGTGCAGGACTTTGCACTTGGCCTTGTTGAACTTCATGAGGTTCACTCATGCCCACTTTTGGGCTTATCATAAAATGCGTTGGACTGAAAGAGACCTTTAAAGGTCATCTAGTCCAACCTTCTTGCAGTGTGCAGGGACATCTTTAACTAGATCAGGTTGCTCAGAGACTCATCAAGCCTGACCTTGAATGTCTCTGGGGATGGAGCCCCCACCACCTCTCTGGGCAACCTGCACCAGTGTTTCACCACCCTCACAGGAAAGAACTTTTTTTTTTTTAAATAACTAATCTAAATCTACCCTGCTTTAGTTTAAAACTGTTACCCCTTATCCTATTGCTACATATCCTTGTCAACGGTCCCTCCCCAGCTTTCCCATAAGCCCCCTTCAGGCACTGGAAGGCTGCTGGAAGGTCTCCCTGGAGCCTTCCCTTCTCCAGGCTGAACAAACACAACTCTCTCAGCCTGCTTTTGTAGTAGAGATGCTCCAGCCCTTCAGTCATTTTTGTGGCCCTCCTCTGGACCTGCCCCAACAGGTCCGTGTCCTTGTGTTGAGGGCTCCACATCTGGACACAGCACTCCAGGTGAGGTCTCACCAGAGCAGAGCAGAGGGGCAGAATCACCTCTCTCGATCTGCTGGCCACGTTTCTTTGGATGCAGCCCAGAATATGATTGGCCTTCTGGGCTGTGAGCGTGCATTGGTGGCTCACATCTGACTTTTCATCCACCAACACCCCCAAGTCCCTCTCTGCGGAGCTGCTCTCTATCATATCATCCCCCAGACTGTATTGACAATGAGGATTGTCCAGGTCCCTCTGGATGGCATCCTGTACCTCAGACGTGTCAACCACACCACTCAGCTGGTGTTGCCAGAATAGAAAAATGGCAAGCCAGGTTCCAAGTTGCTTGGTCTGAGTGTACTTACCAAAGTACTCTTCACCTGCCTCTCCACAGATATCATTGGGTTTCCCTGTAACACTTTGCTGATGGCCTTATTTTTGGACAGTGATTGACAGAAGACTGGTCTGCATCAGATACAGAAGGCTGGGAAGCGAAAGGGTTGGGAATGCTGACTAGGGACAGAAGCAGAGTCATGAGGAAAACTGGAGTTGGGATTTTCAGAAGTGCAGAGCTTGTGACTGTTGTACATTCAGTGCATACCTCTGAATTCATACGAAAATGCTAATTACAAAAGACAAAAACAAGTGTAGTTGTTTCCGGCAGGGAATTCAAAGTTAGTGTTTGTCCTTTTGACGCTCTTAGCTAAAAATGTAACTGTGATAAAATTGCATATTGTGAAGGGAAAGTAATATCATCTCACCTTACAGAAAGCCTTGACCTCAGGTTTAATTATTTAATGTTGTTCACTTGGATTCTCTGATGACAGTATCTTAACAAGAATAACGAAATAAAAAGATTAAAGGTGGTGTAATTTCATCTTTAGTGTGGACTGCAATTAGTAGCCATTGAAAATAAGAATGACTCTGTGTTAGGGTATTGCCTATGCCTGAAGTGGTATGTATAAAGACATCTAAAAATATTGTTTGTGAAACTTCAGTTTGACCTTTAATGTTTATGTTTTCTCTTTTATGATGTCTTTGAAACCTTAGTGTGTCTGTAGTTTAACTTATGCGTAGTAATACACAGATTTTGAAAGCAACCTGTAGATTTTCACTATATCCCATTAGTTACTGAGAGCTTAGTTTTTCTATTTCTGAGTTTTCTATCTAGATGTCAAAGTACAGTTGTAAAATCAACCTTGGGAAATTGTGAAAAGCAGCGCAGAATGGAAGAATATTGTTGTGGTGCTTGTAGGGTCGAACAGAGTAGATTGTAAGATTTTGCGTTATTGCTACTATTAACTGGCTGCAGACCACTTGTGGCAAATATGATTTACACAGAGTAGGAATTCAGGCTGGTGTCTCTTCAGTGAAAAAATAATAGCAATTTTTTCTGAAAACAGACACCTGCATTAGCAGACATTCAGAGGTATTACAATTATATGCATTAGGTACTTGTCATGTTTTGTTTTTTTTAGTGTTGAGGCAGTCATTTACGTTCTGGTGGTAAAACAAAAAGTAAATGCAAGTAATTTATGGCTATAGCTGTGCCATTTGTCAGAGTTGTGGTGCTGTGTGTGCTTGGAGACGGTGATTTCCAGAAGGAACGTTACTCGGTCATCCTGCCTTACACTGTCTCCCTTGGGGAATCTATTGCCTGGTGCTGTAGGTGCAGAAGTAGTTTGGTGTTTGAAGTAGCAGTTCCCCTGAAATCATCCAGAACAATCCATGTCATTTTTGTGAGCCAGTAAGTTCAGTCACTGACAGAGGACAGTAAAATGATTCGTTAACTTCTTGGGCAAGTGCTCTACAAGACTGACAGTGTAGTAGCTGTTTCTGTCTTCCTATTAGAGGAAAGAGTAGGAAGCACAAGTATAGTTCCTCCTAAGAAGGACCCTTATTTTTTTCATATTTGGGAATCTAGGGCATTTCTTGGGATTCTTAAAAGTCTTTGATTTTTGTATATACATATACATATTGCTATTTCTGGTGAGAGAATTTTCCTTAGTGCTACAATTCTGCCTATTTTGCAGAGGCTTTATCTTTTTTGATGCACTAGAAGGCTGTATAGCAGTTGCATTCAAATGTTGGGTAAATCTTATACTGGGCTTCCAGAAGTACAGCTCTTCATGCCTTGTGTCAGGAATGTGTAGTCTAGGAGTTACTCTCCAACAGTAGACACAAATTTAATTTAATTCTCTGTCCAAATTCAGTTGTCTAAAATTTAGATGCTTGCATTGAGCTGGTTACTCTTAAGTCTCCATTAAATTTACAAAAATAATTACCTCCAGAAAGCCATTCATCTCTTTCTAAGCTAGGTGTCCAAGATAAGAAAGATAAATTGCTGTGGTTGATTATGAATGGAGCAAGAATGACTTGTTCAGATTCAAATATCTAGCTTACACTCTGCAGTGGGGGTCGCTGAATCTCATCAGAACTGTTCAGAAGGCACTAGTTCAGTTGCAGATCGCTTTTTCTTGTTCCTAGCCTTGCAGATTATTTTTTTTTTAAAATAGTATATATTCAAATAAATAAATGAATTAATAAATAGTATATGTGGACTGCTAGAGTGTGTCCAAAGAAGTGCAATAAAGCTGGTGAAGGGTCTCGAGGGTCTTGTGAGAAGTGTGTGAGGGAATAGGGGTTGTTTAGGCTGGAGAAAAGGAGACTGAGGGGAGACTTTATCATGCTCTATAACCACCTGAAAGGAGGTTGTAGCGAGGTGGGGCTTGGTCTTTTCTTCCAACTAACAAGAGTAAATGGCCTTAAATTGCACCCAGAGGAGGTTTAGATTGAATATTAGGAAAAATTTCTTTATTGAAGGAGAGGTGAAGCCTTAAAACAGGCTGCTCAGGGAAGTGGTGGAGTTGCCATCTCTGGAGATATTTAGAAGATGTGTAGATGTGGTGCCTAGGGACACTAGGGATGCTTTAGTGGTGGACTTGGTGATGTTAGGTTAGTGATTAGACTCTGTGATCTTAAGGTCTCTTCCAACCTAAATGATTCTGTGATTGCACGTATTATTTAATTATTTATTTGTTTAAAGTGTAAGTCAGCCCTCGCTGACTGCCATTGAGACTCTGGAGATTTGCCTGAGTTACTGCTGTTTCTTTCACCTTTTGGCTCTGGAGGCCCTTATCAGAGGGTCAGTGGTACTTCATAAAATGTTCCTTTTCACCTCAACCATTTTGAAAGGAATATTTTTCTGAGTTGTTTAGCCATAGTTAAGATGGGTGTATAATATAGTCCAGTGCTTTTTATTTTTTAATCTCCTTTACCTTGGTAGACAGTATTAATTGGTTTTGCTTTTTAATTATGGTTTTAATTATAGCAACAGATACAGTAAATCATCATCTATAAAATAAACATGCTTTTTCCTGTGCCTTTCCATTGGAGCATGTGGAGGAAGATAGAGAGGAAGAGCGTGGTTTTGTGTATGTGATCTTTGCAGTATTTCTGGACGCAAGGCACAATAACGCCGCTGCTTCAAATGTTTAGTTGTTGATTAAAAAGACTCCAAATCTGCTCACAGAAATAGCCACTCTTTGTCTCTGAATGTTTCCTACCTCAAATTAAATTTTCCCTTCAGTGGTTTTTGTGAGGTGGAGAAACATCGTTATCGCTCTTTTATGGCCGGCAGCTGTGGCAGAGGCTTTTTGCTTTTCCTGTCGTGAGCAGAGCGGGCAGCGTGCCCGGGTGAACCAAGCATGAAGTCCCTTGGGCGCAAGGGCTCCGTCGTATGACCTGGCTTGCTTGAGATGAAGGGCTGGCAGGTGTGACACATGGCTTACAGGAGCCTGCTGTGCGTCTGAGCTGGAAGGTGATGGTTTCTCAGGGAGTACTAATAGGGATGGCTCAATGTCCACGTGGAGACCAGTGACAAGTGGAGTTCCTCAGGGGTCTGTTCTGGGTCCAGTGCTGTTCTACATCTTTGTCAGTGACATGGACAACAGCATCGAGTGCACCCTCAGCAAGTTTTCCAATGACACCAAGCTGTGTGGTGCCATGGACTCACTTGAGGGAAGAGATACCATCCAGAGGGACCTTGACAGGCTTGAGAAATGGGCCAGTGCAAACTGCATGAGCTTCAACAAGTCAAAGTGCAAGGTCCTGCACCTGGGTTGGGCCAATCCCAGGCACAATTACAAACTGGACATAGAATGGGTTGAGAGCAACCCTGAAGAGAAAGACTTGGGGGTGTTGATAGACAAGAAGCTCAGTGGGAGCCGGCAGTGCGCTCATGCAGCCCAGAAGGCCAAGCGCATCCTGGGATGTATCAAGAGGAGTGTGGCCAGCAGTCTTCCTCTTGTGAGACCCCACCTCAAATATGGCGTCCAGTTCTGGTGTCCCCACTGTAAAAGGGACATGGATATGTTGGAACAAGTTCAGAGGAAGGCCACAAATACGATCCAGGGGCTGAAGCAGCTTTGCTACGAGGACAGGCTGCGGGAGCTGGGATTGTTCAGTCTTGAGAAGAGAAGACTTTGGGGCGACCTAACAGCTGCCTTCCAGTACCTGAAGGGATCCTACAGAAAGGCTGGGGAGGGACTTTTTTATAAGAGCGTCGACTGATAGGGCAAGGGGAAATGGATTTAAATAGAAGGAAAACAAATTTAGATTGGATCTTAGGAAGAAATTCTTCAGTCTGAGGGTGGCAAGAGTCTGGAATAAATTGTCCAGAGAGATTGTGGCTGCCCCCTCCCTGGAGGTGTTCAGGGCTAAGTTGGACAGAGCCTTGAGTAGCCTGATCTAGTTGAGAGGCGTCCCTGCCCACAACAGGGAGCTGGGATTAGATGACTCTAAGGTCCCTTCCAACCTAGGCCATTCTATGATTATTAGAGCTCTTTAAATTGAGCGCATGAAGATTTTGAGATTCCCCATTACTGGTTTAGCTTTTTTTTTTTTTTTTTTTTTGTGGCATATTCCTGTCATTTTTTGAATGCTCCAGGTTCCCTAGGGAAAGTAACATCTTCAATCTGAGCTGAAAATTTGCATGTGATTTCTTCTTTATCATTAGCTGGTGAATTGATTTGTTTTTAAAGTGGGAAGCTTCTAAAATGAAAGCTATTTGTAGAGAGAAAACGTAACGTTTTTTACAAACCTAGGCTTTTCTCATTTGTAAAAGCCGTGCAACACGCACTGTTACATTTCTTGTGTGTTTTGGCTTAAAGTATGGTATGTGCCAAATTTTTTGTAGCTCACGATGCTGGGAGTGGTCATGAGTGATTTTACACTGCTCAGATAGTAGCAGATATGTAGGAATATTTAATTGTAAATTTAAATAAATACTTACATTGATGTATTTCAGTTCTTTTTCACTGTGTAGATTTTGGTATTTTTTTGGTTTTTCTCTCATAGTTGTAAAAGATGATAAAGATTGTGAAGGTTTCACTTCTAATTAATCAGGTGTAATTGTACTGGTAAACTTTCTGAATGTATTTTGTCGAAGTTTTTATAGAGGAAAGGCATACTGTGCTTGTGACTACCTTAGAAAATACTGATGATGCTATGAATGATGTTACAAAGCCTTACATTCATAAATCTTGGGAATTTCTAAGTTGTCTGTATTGTGGCCAATGTTTTGACGTTGTAGTTCCTATTTTAGCGTCTATATAGGGAAATAGAAAAGAGCGATTCCAAAACTTAGTGTTTTTACCCGAATTGGGGTTGTGACAGGCAGAAGCAGGCTCACAACAATGAGCAAAAATATTTTTTATCAGTTACATAGTAGTTTCCAGCCAATGCTCTGAATTGTCTTAGCTGCAATTGTATAAAAATTTGATTTCGTATTGAGTATGAAGCTGAAAGTTACCATTAGCAGTATTAAAATAGCAGAGAGGCATTGGTCTGAGAAATGTAGTTCAAGGCTTTTGAAAGCTGCTCTGGTGCTGGGACACCTGTTTGTGTCTCTTCCCCATGCTGTAGAATGTTTTCACGGTTTTTCTGGTGAATATAAGCATTGACCTTTAATTAAATTTCCAAAAGAGTTTTGTTTGCTTGCTAAGAAGTATCTAATGGTTTACAGCCTCTGAATTTCGAGGCATCAAGTTTCTTGTCTACTGTACATCTCTTCTGAAGGAGAGGACTATTTCTTATGTAGTATTATTGAAAGCTCACGAGGGCTGGTTTAGCTCACTCGTTTAGAGCATGGTGCTGAAACAGCAAAGGTCATGGGTTCGATTCCCGTTCGGTCCTCATGTGCTGCCTGATCTAGTTGAGAGGCGTCCCTGCCCATGACAGGGAGGTTGGATTAAATGATCTCTGAGTTCCCTTCCAGCCTAGGCCATTCTATGATATATTCAGTTTACTCTTTTACCTGTAATAATGGCAGCCATCATAGCTGTGTTTTCTCATCAAGAGCAATGAATTGTGGGAAGAAACAAAGTTTCAACAGCAGTTACAGTAACATGGAAACAGTTGGAAAGGATCAGCTGTTTTCCAGTTCAGAGATAGCATATTATTGTCAACCCAAAGACATTTTTGGAAATTATGAAGGAACCTACTGGCTGCTTAATTTAATTGCTTGTTGTGACTTAATTCATTTGTAGGAGCAATTAATTGTTGTTTCATTGGTCATTTGTAGTCTGCAGCTAGTGTACGCAAAACAATGATACAGGAGGATCACAGAATCGTAGAATGGCCTAGGCTGGAAGGGACCTTAGAGATCATTTAATCCAACCTCCCTGTTGTGGGCAGGGACGCCGCCTCTCGACTAGGTCAGGCAACACGTGAGAACCAAACGGGAATCGAACCCGCGACCTTTGGTGTTTCAAACACCACGCTCAAACCACTGAGCTGAAGGTATCTTTAACAGTACTGTGAGAACCTGTTTTTGGGAACAGGTGATCCATGTAAAAAATGCTACAATGTATGCATCACTGTCAAGTGGGCTTCTCCAAAGTGATTTTTTTCTTATTTTATTTTTTTTAAATCTACAGTAGTAGCATTACTGTAGCTCTGGTGGGCCAAGAATAAAAGGAAGCAAGAATTGTAGGAAGAGGTAATGAATTTGGAAAAAAAAATGAACGAACTTTTGGGTTCAGAACCATTTTAGTTTTTAACAGTGAGCAAAATGTAAGGTAATGCAGATCAGCGTAGATACAGTTTTTCTGGATCAGCAGATAAGCTTTTATATTTCAGATCTCATGGGGGAGAAAAAAGGGAACTTGGCATCCAGTGGGCAGAAGGAGGAAAAGGTGGGAGCAGGGCCACTCTTGCCTTGAAGATCATGCCTGAGAACGAGGTGTGCGGTTTGATTTATTAAGTTTTTTTCTTGGTTTCTGTGAGCTTTGCTTATTGATTGATTGAATTCCTTCTGTGGTACAGTAGTTTAGTTTTGTCTGGGAAGTTTTTCTCTACACATTGAGCCTCTCAGGTGTGAACTCCTAGGCTTAGCGTGTTAGGAATCTGATAAATCTTCATGAATGCCACATCTGTGTCTAAAAATGGGAAATTGCGTTCTGAAAGGTTTTGCCATGGCATGATGTTGTACTTAGCAGGAGATATGCACCTGGATACTGATGTTTGTCTCCTATAATGCACAGCTGTTGCAGTATGCTGAAAAATAACTTGCTTTTAGTTTATTCTCTTCCTGTTTTACTTTGCTCTAGCACAGCTTGCGCTGACAAGTCAACATTTTGTTTTTTTTCCTGGGCTGTAAGAGGGCAGATTAGAACCAGCGTATTTTTGCTTTAAGAAGGTTGTGAAGCCCCTTTATGTGCAGTAAAAACCAGTTGTCTCCTGGGAATCTGTAGGGACTGAGATTGAGGAAATGTGCTGAATTGACTAACAAGTTTACAGAAATGTTTGTACAAGCTAAGGTATCTTAGAGCACAAATACATTGCTTTGTTAAATGAGGGAAGGGAATAGATTTACCTTTTGTAGCTAAAGGTGGTTGTAACTGCTTCAACTACCTGCAAGCTGCTCTTTTGACGGCAAAATATACCACGTCTCCATCGAAAGGGTTGAGACTGCCACTGAGAGGTTCCAGGTAATCTTTGCCCTAAATTTCACCGCTACGGATAGGCATAGTTTCCTTTATTTCCCCCAGGAAAGATACATTCATTCTTCTCTATTGTACTGGTGCAGCCACCTGAATTCGTCATAGCAAAAAATTTGCTGTAAGATGCTGCCAGCAACTATTTGGCTGCCATCCTGCAACAAGAGGAGCCTGCATCCAAGTTCTGATGGCAAATCATGCGTAGGTTAACCTTTGTAACCCGTCTCAAATCAGCGCGTGCTGTCTCTGGGGGACAAATCTGGCCTATTTTTAGGAATACTCTGTCTGTATTAGATAGCTTGCATGCAAAATATGCAATTAATGCCTCTAGCAGTTGTTGCTGAGCAGCTTCCCTACTGTGAGGCAATCTCTGTGAGAAACTACCCTTGTAGAAAGCAAGTCCTTTTTTCACCTTAAGATTCCACATGACTGAGCCCTTGAATATGGAAGTAATGGTAAGGTGTCCGTCGCTGAAATAGTGGCATGTGCAGAAACAAGTTACAGTTCTTGTCTGTTCACTTTCATCTGGCCTGTGACATGAATGGTAACTAGAAACATTTCAGTGAAAGATGTTGTGACCCGTGATCTGGGATGTCATGCCAAGACTGTAAACACTGCGAGGCACCCTGTAAGCTGGCTTCGCTTAAATTTCAGATGCCATGCTTGAATGCTCACCTTTAGCGTGGTGTGATAGTTCAGCCGCTAGCTATTAGTGCGGAGGGAAAGTTTAAATGACCAGGTGTTCTCCAAAATCTGAACAGCAGGACAAATCTTTTGAGAGAAAAGTTGGTAAATGTTTTGTCTTCCTAAACGCAGTTTAGTTAGGCATGAGAAATTGGCTTCTCTTTCCAGAAGATAATCCTGTATCTTCCCTTTATAATAAAGAAGTATCGCAAAGAACAGTTTACAGTAGGGGTGTCATTGTATGTACTCCTCCTTATTCGTTTTATGTCTTTGATATATTCATCTGAATTATCTCCATCCAGGATTAGGCTAAAATTGTTGACCTATAATTGGGTAAAAAGATTACCTCCAAAATGCCTGCTGTTCTGCTACGTGTAAAATTGAATGAATCACACTTAGCACTTTTATAACTGTGGCAGCAGAAAAACACTGCTAGAAGAGATTCATGGGCTTTAACCATTGTTACTGCTCTTTCAGATTTTTTTTTTCCTGTGAAAAGGAGAACCTTAAAACATTCAAGCTAACATGGTGTTCTGTAAAGAGTTTAATAATTTTCCAGTGTTTTTATAAACAAACATAATAGGATGACAAGCAACCACAAACAGAAATTCGAGGCATAACAATTTTGACAAGGAAAAAGCAGTAGTGTCTTGTATCTTTAATGAAGCTTTTGGGGTTTTCTTAGGTACTTAAGAAAAAAATGTAGCTTACATACAGCAGACACAGTTACTTGTGAGATGGGGGATTACTTACAGTATGAGACATTATCTAACCTGAAGGGTTGCAAACGCTTCAACAGCAAGTCTTTAGAATTTAAAATGAACTTTGAAAAGGACAGGAATGAAGGGAAACAAAGGCAATGTATTTCAGTAGGTTTAATGCAGATTATTTTGTGGGTGTAGGTAGGATTAGTCAACTGGATATTGTAGGATTCATAAGGAGTTCCACAGAAAAATATTTTAAGAGTTTTTTTTTTAGTTTATTTTACACCATACAAAGTATGATGCAGTATCGTGCTGTTGAGTGGAGTATAGAAAGCAGCTGTTCTGGTGGTTAATTGTGGAGTTTGTAAGATACCTGAAAATGTTCTTTCTCTTTGGTCAGCGCTGTAAGGCACGAGCTGCAGTTATTGTCCAGTTTGGGTACAGCACTATATGAAAGGTGTGTGAGTGGGGAGAAGGGAAAAGAGGAACAGAAGTCAAAGTAGAGAACTAGAAAACATCATGAACTTTTAGGGAAGGGCTCAAAGACTTGGGGTAGTTAGTTTAAAAAGTGAAGTCTAGGCAATTTAAGTCTTCCAAATACTGAGAAACTGTGCTGTCCTCTCTTAGCTGTCTGTGATACTTTTAAGGGCAGCAGTGATCAAGGTGTGGTCAAGGTGCCTTCTACACCTATATCTGTACCTACTCCTACAAAGTATATTTGCGTAAACGTATTTTACCTGTGGGATTAATATGTGACCAATACTGCAGGTAAGAATAGTATCGAGTAGATAACTTTCTGTATGATTTATAGGCTAGCACATAAATCCTGCGTGTGCAGGTGTAGTAACGCTGCAGTGACATGAAGAGCAGCGTACTTCCAAGGAAATGTATTTGTGTCATGGATCTTTACTCTGAGAATTTTGAACTGCCCATTTGAAAGCTGTCTTTTCATACCTCAATCATAAAGCCCTGGTATCTTACACGCCTTCTTGCATATTATTACATGAGTTTAGCTTGCTTTTTTTCTGCAAGTCCTTCGTTTTGAGAATAAGAGCTGTTTAGATCCATGGGGAGGAGGAAGATAGGGAAGGGAAAGAAATAGAAATGAACCCTTCTGCCATT
This sequence comes from Trogon surrucura, assembly GCA_020746105.1. NCBI lineage: Eukaryota > Metazoa > Chordata > Aves > Trogoniformes > Trogonidae > Trogon > Trogon surrucura. The sequence goes on from CM036617.1 coordinate 39,825,101, forward strand.
TAAAAGTGCTGTGTACGCTTATCTTACAGCTTCAGTTATTTTAGATAAGTGAGGAAACACATCATCCTTGCGAGTTAATTAAAAACGTAGACAAATAATGGCTACACTTATATTGTCACTATTTGAAGACAAAATGAACAAAACAGAGGCAAGCTAGAAAGGAGAGCATTTACAGAGATCCTTGCCTTTGTAGCTGTCATTGGTAAGGTGAAATCTCAAAACATAGTAAGTTTTTGCAGAAGTTTTTATCCAGTGTTGATGATAAAGTCAGTTACTTTCCCAGTATTAGCTTTGAGATTCAAAAGACTGAAAGAAAAACATTTTATTTTAATGATTAGGAAGTATTTCTAAAAACAATTAATGGTTTCAGGAATAACACGTATTGAATGAGTATTTTATGAGGGAAAAAAATTGTGTTTAACTCATGTTTTTGTTTATGTTGGAACTCCTTTCCCTTTGAATTTTGGTATACAAAATGATTTTTACTTTTTGCTTCCATGCTTCATGTTTAGAGTTGTAAATTTTTTTTGTTATTGTTCTGGCAGAGAAGTAGTAGTTGTCTGATGGTAGGCTTGGCTTTTCTATGCAGTGGAAAGCCAGAAGCATCACAGCCTCACTTTATACCTTGCAATAATGTTTTAGCATAAACACTATAATTGCTGTATTTACCTTCATTTTGTAAGCTGGAAAAAATGTAGTTATAAATTACATGAATTTAGAAGGCAATAGCATCAATCTGAGTGCAGGAGAAAAAGAGAAACAGTACTAAATTGATTAAAAAATGAAATCGCTTAGGTGGTTCTGGAACTACATATTGACAAATACATGCTTATGAAAATGCAACCCCAAATTTGACAGCAAGGTAATGACTTAAATTTCATGCTATTTTGTACCCAGTCAAGTGTTGTTTTATGTCATTTTTGTGTCATCGGGTTACTGCTGGTAATACTTAATTACTGGGTAGCGTTACTGTCATCTTTCTCTGCATCCTAATTCTAATCCTGTCTTTATTTTGTGCCTGTCTTGAGTACGAGAGTGGTTTCCCCAGGTGAAAGGGCTTGTGTCTGGCCAAGTTTCTCAGCGCTGGCATCCAATTAGAGCCCCCCGATGGTGATTTTAGGGGTGCTCCGTGTCACCAGACTGCAGACTTCTGTCATTTAGTCAACGAAGCGGTGGTGGGATCTTAACTTCGGACGACTGATGGTATTGGTAGAATGGAATGAACTGCTGTGTTCCCACCAGGCATTGAGCAAAATGACCTCAAAAAATCCGGCCAAATAATATCTCTAAATATCAATGCAAAATTGCATGCAGGTTCTTTAAAAGTGGTTGTATAACACTTAGAACTTGTAGCTGTGACTGATTTGGGGAGGCAAGGGGGGCAAACAAATCGATGTCACTACCACAAAGACTCAATTGCCGACATTTATCTGTGCGATAGTTTCTTACAGATCTGTTTCAGTATTGGAGGCACTATTGATTCTCAACTTCTTCCCAAGTCATTAGTTGATGAAAATATGTACCGAGTTCCTGTACAGTTAATTACCCCTTAATTAGTTGTTTTGTATATGCTCAGAGCTGGTCTTGGTTAATTCTTGTCAGGCTTTTTATAGCAAGCTGAGCTCTGTAATCTGTCATGTAATCAGCTTGCTTACACAGAGGCCATATACATGTCAGCTCTTTGCTGTATGTCTTATAAATGTCAGAAAATTAGGACATTAAATTATAAAAGAATTGTAATGTTTGAATGCCTTGAACCTAATGCTGAGGCAACAGGATGAACTACACCACTTTGTGTTGTCAGAAAGATGGAAAACCCACAATGTAGGGTATTAAATGTATTCTGAAGGGAGTTTTCATATCTTTATCTCTCTTCATCAGTATTAACATCTAGCTTTGAATTTCTTGTGTGTTTAAATGTAAAATATGTACGTTATTTGCTAAAGGATTACCAGATCAATTTATAGAAGCTAAATAGCTATTCCCGCAAAGTGTGAAAGAAAACAAACAAACAAAGCACTGACTTGAAGGGCCGGCAATCTCATCTGTGAAATTGTGCAGTGATTCCAGTTGAATTTAAAGCCATGGAAGTAGAAGTAAAATAAATATATGAATGTGTGTGCATGAAACCAACATGGAAATATGAGGAAAATGAACAGAAGCCATTAACTGAAGCCAGCATAGATTTAGGTTATTTAAACCTAAGCATATATGTTTGCATGTTAAAATGTAATGTTGAGGCATAGATGCAAATTGGATTGAGTTCTTGAAATAATGGAAAGGTTGATTGGAAGACATCCCTCAAATTCATCTTAGTTAAAGCTTTTACTCCGAGAAGGACTCTAGACCAGGTCCAGCTCTAGCTCTGCCTAACTGTGTCTTGAACAAGTCCAAGGATGGAGGTTCTACAACCATTCTGGGCAACCTGTTTCTTTTCTGCACTGTGACACTTGTGGTGGAAGTCTGTGTTAAAAATTAAAGGACTTGTAATTTTCAGCTTTTATAACTGACAGTTACGTATAGCAGCACCATTGCTTATTGTAATTTGATTTGCATTGTATTTTAATGTTGTTTGTGTCTTGTGTTGTTTTGAAAATAGATCCTAGTATACTTTGTGTATTTTGGACTGCTACTGAGCTGTGAGTTAGTGTTCAGAAAGGAACCACATGGCTGCCTATTTTTCGTGAGTGGTAGCTAAAGTTAGCGCTCAGGATTACATGTGTTGAGTATGGTTATTTTCTTCTTCTTGTGCGGGAGTGTTTATTAATGTTGAAATTCACCTGACATTCTTATCCTTGATTAGAAAGGGCAGTGAGCTTGAGATTTCTGGTGTCACTATGTATAATAATCATCACCAGTTGCCACCTTGCTATCCAGTCCTTTGTCTTAACATTCGTGATACGGAGTGCAGACCAATGGAGTATATCCACTGTTAACTAATCCTCTAGAAGAGAGACTGTTATATTCATTCATACTCTTCTTTTCCTGCGTTTTCATATGTGAAAAAGGATTCTTTTGTCTTAACAATTCAGTTTGAGAACCTTTGGTGAAGGACCTTGCCAAAGCTAATTCAACAAGTTTTTCCACCCCTTCCTCTGCCGCCTTCTCCCTCCACTCATTTTCTTCACCTTTCAGAGAAGTCTAATAGCTGTGAGTGGGACATCTTCTATCTGGTAGAAGTACTGTCTTCACCCAAAAGCACACGGGTTTCTCATGAGCCTACGAAATCTAGTCTCTGTTATAGCTTATATGAGTTTGCTCACAAGGGTCTGTATAACTCCAAGATTTTCATGTGATTGCTCCTTTTAAAAACAGTGTGACATTGTCCTGGTTTGAGCTAAACAGAAACCAGTTTTGTTCAGTGATTTTTGCTTCACAGTTCAGTCTTTTCTGAAAGGCTGCACATTGTGAAGTTCGCAGCATGTTTTTGCAGACAGTGTGTGCTACTGGCGGTGATAACACCTGATGTTTACAGTCACTGCCTGGGACTGGGATGCAGAAAGGCTCTTGCTGATACTCATTCCCATAGTGACCAAAGCCACTGCTGGCTCTTGTGTGCCGCGCTGGGGGTGTCAGGTAGTGAGAGGGGTCACAAGGAAGTAAAAGGTTGCACCTCTGGAGACTTAGACAGGACAGGTGACCAACAGGAGTATTGCATTCCATATATGTCATATTCAATACAAAAATGAGGGATCACAAGGGCTTAGGTATCTTTCTTCTCTTCTGCAATGGCCGGTGTCCAGAGAGGACTCCATCTGACCTCCTGCTTTTGATCTGGATCCTGAGTTCCCGAATCCAGCTCCCTGTATCCAGCTCCCCACTGCCGCTGAGCCTGAGGCTTCCCCAGTGCCTCCTGCTCTGCAGCACCAGTGGGGATTGCTGTTGGGAAGGGGAGTCAGATTTGATACCAGTTTTATATAAATGTATATAGTTCACTATTTTTATTATTTCCTTATTCATTAAAGCTGTTCTAATATTTTTTTTTCCCAATCCAGACGTTTCTCTACTTCATTCCCTTTTCCTTCTTGCTGAGGAGGGAGAGAGGGTTCGAGAACATCTGTCCGTGTTTAGTGGCTGGCCCAGCCCTAACCTGCTACTGATGTTTTACTGTTTTCTGTGCTTCTGGTAGAGGTGTTGATTTAAATCATTTCAGCAGTTTTGTATTTTGGATCTTGTAGAGCTCTTGGGTGAAGAGTGACGGGATTCAGTGGGTTTTGTTGTCATTACTGTATTTATTCTAAGAATATTTATATTGTAGTATCAGTTTGAGAAACTTGCTTAGATATGCATTTCAACGACAACTTGAGTTTGGAAACCTTCCAAAACTTTGTTGTGGAGGTTTAGTTTAGAAATAAATTAAAACCTCACAAACCCACAAAAGTTTACGTGTTACAGCTTTTTCTTTATCGCTTCTTTTGCATCTCAGTCATTTAACCAGCTTGTCATCTTCCAGGCTTCTTGCATCTACTTTGAAATGTCTTTATTATTAGCTTTTATCAGATTAATCTTCCAAAGTATTTTTGGTCAGTCTTTCTTTTAACTTCGTTTTTGTTTGGTTGGAATAATTAACCTCCCTTTTTCCTTTGAAGTATGCTCATTAATTTTTGGGTTTTAAATATAAAACTCACTACCTCTTTACTGTTTTGCGTAAGCCATCAGTGATAACAGCCTTGGAATAAAGTTGTTTGGGAAGTCACAAAAACATGAAACATGGGAGGTTTTATCATGAAATAAGATACTATAAAATATTTTTAAACTGTGGAAATTGTTTCTTATTTTTCCTGAGCTTTTGGCTGTTTTCCTGGAATTGATACCAACTCATTATCTATAAGATTCTGTATGTAATTATCTACACGGTGAAGCAAGAGCTGTATACATTTTTAATATTCGCAATAAAGAGGTAGTATGAAGCCACTGAAGCAGAATAGAGTTCTCAGTTTGGCTCAGACACTCCTAGCCTTACATACATGCTGATCAGTGATTTCTGTGTCTACATTTCCATGGAATCGATGGTTGCCTCTGGGTTATGGAACTTGGTTGCTTACTTCCAGTCTAGAAAATTTTGCTCCGTCTCCTCCTGTGTTCATGCAGGACTGAAGAAGTGGGAATACAGTCGTGGGTGAGATGGGCAGAAAGTTCCTTCTAGACTAATGCTAAGTATCTGGTGATTGCAGTCTTTTATTTGGCAAAAATTCAGTTCTCTTTCATCCTTTCAACCCACTTAATTCCCTTCTTCCTAACAAGTGCTTCAAATTTTCACATCTTTAACATGAAAATTCTATATTTTGTTAGATAATTTCTAAATGTTAACTACCTATTCAAGTATTTATCCGTACCTTTTGCAATTGTTTTAAAGTTGAAAATAAAATGGCTGTTCACCTACGTAAGCCTTGTGCGTAGTTACCTCTGCATACACTCACAGCCCTGCTAATGCAATTTGAAAGTATATCACAAATAATACCCTAAAAGTGCAGCTGTACAATTTATTAAAATCTACCACATGCAGATCTGACAACTTAATTTGTAGCTTTTGTCCTGTCCTTCAGTGATTTCTTACCCTGTTTACAGATGCCGGTGAAAAGAGATGAGCATTACAGCATTCGGTGAAGGCCATCTAATTTGAGCTTTTTGAAAGCATAAGGAAGTAAATTTGACAGCTGCGCAGCCCTTTCAGAGAGTTCTCTGCTTAGTAGTTTGTCTATTCAAGTGAGGCTTCTCCACATCCTTTCCCAGTCGCTTGCGTGGAGAAGAATAGTGAGTATCCCAAACCCAGCCTGCCGTGGAACCGTGTGGTGAGGCATTCTCTTAATTTCTAGGATTTTTGACTCCCAGGACTTCACGAGTGATTATTTTTTTGTTCTTCTGTTGGGAGCCGAGATTATGAAGGAAAGTCAATTCTGGGTTTTAGTTTTTCTTACATAGTTTGGATAAAGTATTTGGCGAATTGAATATATTGCACTTGGGAAAGTGCAAGGATAGAGTCTGAGGTCTTTGATAGTTGCATTACTGGAGATGGGTAATGTGGCTGTAAAGGTGTTGTAGGTTTTATGTTTCATGCAAGCACAAAATTTTTAAAAATTTTTCTGTTGTGAAATATTTGTGAGAGATGTGCTACCACTCTCATAGTTTTATACCTTTGCATATTCAAAAAAAATAATTAAAGATTGCATTGCCAGCTGTATGAATTTTATAGGAGAAAATAGACTTGCAAAAAGCATACGTCACACTACATGTCACACTATGGGAGGTGCTGCTATGAACATCTCACTAAAAGCAAGTGTTAAGCAAGTTCTCTCTAAGAACTGTATGAAGAGTATGCCAAAAACTTACTTTTTATACTTAATTTTTGGAATAGAGTAATTTCAGGGAGACTGGAGGGGGAAAAAGAAAGAATACAAGTGCCAGAAATTAAAAGAAAAGTGGCGTGTGGGTCTAGGGAGGTGTAAGAGAGAGAATGATGGACTGTCAGTTTAGCCTAATAATAGACTTATACTTCTGTTTGCATGTCAGACGTATTAAAGAGTAATTCTAAAACTATCACGGGTTACTCAGGCTTTTGTATAAAAATAGGTCTTGTCTTTTGGAAATGGATGAGAAGGTGGGGTTAGTAAAGGGAACTAAAAAACCATGACACAAATAGAGTCTTGGAAGCACTTGAAGTGCTGGGGTGCTCCTGCCTTCGGTGTCCCCTTGCAGCAACTTCCTGACCACCAAATCTTGGGACCTGCTGACCCAGGTGTGAGTCAGCTCTCCTCTCCCATATTGTTGTAGGAGAGAGAAAAAAAAACGCTTGTTGAGGAGAGCAGGTGCATCCAGAGCCTTCTCCTCACAGGAGTTGACAGGAGGGGAGGGGACGGGCTCTGCAGCAAGGCCAGTAGGTTGGGTGAGGAGCCGGAAGGACGGCACAGCGGGTGCTTGCGTTGGGCTCAGCATCACACTGATATTGCTACTGCAAGTGAAGCCGTGGTTTTAGCTGGAATCATAGTTATAGCCAGAGCTGTAGTTTTAGCTGGTATGTGGGAGACTTAATATGCTTGAACAAGCAGAATCAGTGGGAGAACGGAGGTGGGAGACAAAGGTATTCTACATGGGGAGCTTGTCCCCAAGGACAGGATTCTCTTACCTTCGAAGTTGAAATGCCCTGGGACTCCCAAAGGCCATTAAGATATGCGGAACCAGCCTAGGCCAGCCTTGGGGTCTCTTAACAAAGACAAGGAATTAATTGAATGGAGCCCATCAAAAGGACACCCCGATAAAGACTATCATGATGAAGTAAAACGACCACCAGAGACCCCTAACAACCACCAAAGGACTGTATTGTGCATACAGGAGTGGATGGCAACGTATGTTAATGAGTTTTCGAAAATTGCATGAATATGTATATTTAAACTGCGTACAAGCTGTATGTTTAGCCTGTCACAGGGCACACACTAGGTGGAGCAATCCCCTGCATGCCCAGCGCTGCAATAAGGAATACCTGCTTAATAGACATCAAGGCTATTAAGTTCTGATTTCACCCTTTTCACAGCATCACAAGGAAATAATTTTTGTAACGTTTTCATATGTTTAGGACTGTAATGCTCCCCAATTATTAGCCTTTATCTCATTTCTTCTGAAAGTTTCAGGTAGAAGTAAACTTGGACTCTTTTTTTTTTTTCCTTTTTTTCCCCCTTGGCTCTGAGTATTTGCTATGTTTTCCTTAGGTCATGATTTCACTGACAAAATAGATTTTGCTGCTAGATAATTAACTTGTGTTTGCTTACATTAAAAAAAAAAAGGAGGGAGCAGTAATGACAGACATTCTGCTTTTACCATGTAATATTAAAAAACCCCACCAAAGACACATTATTTTTTTTTCTTTGCTTTGCTCTAAAAATAACTTGGCTTTCTCAGCTGGTGTTTTTTATTGCAAGTCAAGTGTCACAGATATCTGAGAGAGGTTTGGGCCTTAAACTTTGTCAGCTAAATGTGTGAGAACTTGAGCTTGGGACTGCATATTTTATGAATTCCTTCTGGGGTTTCAGCTTGACCTGGGTAGGAGACTGCACTTATGGAAGTGATGTATTCCCAGGAGCGGAAAGTTGGGTAGTTGGGATGTAAGTTTAACTGCCCGGGCAACTGAGGTGCTGTAGTGACTGTGCACCAGTTTTAGGAATGTCAATAGTATTTGAAAGATAGACTTGATTTCTTGGTGTCTCTTCATCTAAACGCTTACTTGGTTGCCAGAAAAATGCTGTAATTCTCAGTGTGCTTCCTGGATGGTGCAGATAGGTGTTTACTAGCATAATTCCACTTAAAACTTAGTGAGTTTTTAATAGTGCTACAGTGCATTCTGTTATTTCGATTTTTTGAGTTTGCTTCTTTAAGGAGTGAAGTAGGGAAGCAGTTTAGTTCCTGTAAGGCTGTTATAAAACTGGTTTGACTGCACTAGAAAGAATGGCTACAGATGGTTCACTGGCGAAATCTGGGGCTACATGAAGGTGTCTTCTAGGTCAAGTTTTATTTGATACTGTCATTAAATACCTGGATGACGGAGCATGAAGTACTAAGCTTAAACACAAGATAAAGCTCCTTAGGAATGCAAATGTGAATACTAGAGTGAATACTCTGTGAATACTAGAGTGGGAATACAAAGTGATGTTAACAAATTGAAGAAGTGATGGAATAACCAAAATACACTCGGATAGTAATAATCATCAGTAGAAGTACAAGATATCAAGATGGTCTGTATCTTCTACATCTGGTCTAAGATGTAGGAAGTAAGTCTTTAAATGTGATTGCAAAAAGGAAGGGCATTGTTTTTACTGAATAATGTGCAGAAAATCAGAGGCAACAGAAGGCAGTGCAACGAGGCTAGATGTTAGGAAAAATGTCGCTTTCCTGGGTGTGAGAAATATTAATAGTAAAACTGCCCAAAATGCCACCGAATCCACATTTGTTATTCCTCACAGGTGTTTCCCTTGCGGGTAAAGGAACAGTTGGCCCTAATTTTGACAGGGCTTCTTTATTCTTTTTCACCCTTAAGTTTCACTGTATTTTGTCTGGTAGTTTGTATAATAAATACTGCATTATTCATTAAATGAACATCTCAGGAGTTGAACGGAAGGACAGTGTCAGTTGCCTTCCAGTGTTGTTAAGCAGTTTATAGGGTATGAATAAACCTCATTTAAAATCTGTTTTTTGTATTTAGCATGGTATGGTAGCCCCCTCAATAAAGTTTGAAACATCGCAGTGTAGTTCCTTTATGCAACTGAAATTCAGCAGAACATTTTGAAACCCTGTTAGGAGAACTCGCAAGGTTTTAAAATCGCTGGTGTGGAGATAAGGTTCTTCTGTGATGGAGCAATAGTGGCACCCAGTGGTGATCTCGTACTGGTGCCTTCTTTGAAATTGCATTTAGCTTTATTGTTGGAACTGTTCTGTTTTCTTGTCCTTTGCAGTGTTATGAAGCATGAGAAATTTGAAAGCTGTCTGTGACTTTTTTTTTTTGTTTTTCCCCCTTTATAACCTTATCGTTTGTATGACAAGATTGTATAAATCTGCTTTCTCAGTGAAGTTGTGGAAGGAACATTCTGATTTCTGCATGCACACATCGAAAATAGCTACATAAAATTAACTGTAGAATTTGAATATTTTTTTTTCATGGAGCTGACACTGAATTACAAGAAGTACTGTTAGTACAGTTTGTGTTTTCTGCAAATATCACAGTGATTCTGTGAAGAGCTGTGAATCTGAGTTTTGAAAATTTTATGGAGTTATACTTATTATTACTATGTTCCCCTATTGACTTTTTCTTTAAAGAAAGCTCCTTAATAAAATGTTAATTTTAGAAGTGATACGAGAACGTTACAGACTTCTAGAAAAGCGTAATGTGAGATACAAAGAAGATGGAAGATTCAAGATTTGTTTGCGCATGAACTGTCAACTAGAAACGGAGAAATGATTTTCAAGAAGGTTGCTTGTGAAAAGTAAATATTATGAGGAAAATTGTTTACCTCGTGGATTTACTTATGGAATAAAGATTTTATTCTGAATCTTTTCAAGCATGTGTGTACATGTGAGTGCTTGTCTGCAGATCAAGTATTTGATCCAGCAGTATAGAGCAGACAAGCAAAATTGCATCTTCCTTTGATACCACAGATTTCTGCAGTGTTTCAGATACAGATGGTAATAGTGTAGCAATACAGAAATCTGTCTGTTTAGGCCACATCAGGTGTAATGTGTTCTTGATGAAGTAAAGCAGAAAATAAAATGAGATTAGAGGCACAGGGGGGATTTGTACTACCGAGTTATAGCCCTTAGCAAAGGGGAAATATCAAAAAGGAGAATGCACATGCCTACAGTGTGGGTTATTAAGTTGATACCGTATTTGATATGAAGGAGTAGTGGGAAAACAGCAGTGCCTGTCACTGGGGTAAGATGTTGTTCTGTCTATTAAAAAGAAAATATACTGAAATCTGTTTTTCGTAGAAGCTTATTGGGAACATTTTTACAGAAAAATTGCAGATTTGGATTTGTGTGTGGTTCACAGAGAAAATAGTAATTCATTACTAATTCTTTGTTTTAATGTTTTATTTGAAGGTAAGATAAGAATCTGGGTATTTTGTAGGAGATGTTCTGACCAAAGCTGTTGCTAAGAGGATTGTACTGCTACATGTCTCAGATGAGTTGAGCGGGGAGGAATAGGTGAGATATCCCTCTGGTATCAGCAAGCATAATGTGCAAGAATTGCAGTAGAAGCATTTATTTTCCTCTTTCTTCTGGTCTCCTCTCAAGAGAATGCTCCACAAATAACCATCTTGCCCATTTGTGGCAGCTTTGTACCCATTTGATTGTAAACTGATATATATATATATTTTTTTTTAATTTGTATTAATGTTCCAAGGCCACAAATCCCTGCGTGACTCATGCTGTGTTGCTTGCTGTAATTCCTTTGAAATCAATTGGATTGTCTGCATTACTTCAGTTTGTAACTTTTGAGATTGTCTTTAAAACGTGCAAGAAGTGCAGTGAGTACTTTTTCTTTTCTTGGAAATCAAAGCTGCTTGCAATGTACATTCTAGTTGTCAGTCCTCATAGCAGAAAGTTCATTGTGGTTTTCTGTATGTGTGTGTTGGTTTTGTTTTTTTTTTTTGTGGTGATTTTTAAATTTTTTTTTTTTTTAAATTTCCTTGAGAATAGAAAGATCTCTTTAAGAGGCTTATGATTTTAGTAGATAGAGGGAGAAATTAATCTGCCAGTTGGAACATAGTTGCCTCCATTTAAGTCTTTTTAGGCTCATCTTCCAGCGTAATATTATCTGCGTTGTATGTTAAGGAAATGATTTGTCTTGTTGATGTCAGTGTTCAGCTGCTTGCTAGCGTTTGGAAAAGGATTATGCCAGCTAAAGAGTTAATTTTGCCTGTTGTAACTCCCTTTTCATACTTGAGAAATGTTTATTTTAATGTATAAACACACGCATTTAAAATTAAAATTTCCCCAAAAATAGTGAAAATATATTTTTTTTTCCTTAAATAATTTCTGAGCCTGTATCAAGAAATTTTCAAAACTAAAACTTTAATAGTTTTTATGGGAGACTGTACAGACAATGAGGAGGGTATCAAATAATTTATTTTAAATAAGAACATTCTTTAAGGTTGTAAGGAAAGCCTAAATGTGTGTTTGGACTGCTTGTCGCTGTATAAAGTCATCTCTGTAAGAGAGTTACTGGAGCAAAATGGAAAGGACTGATTTTTGATGTACATTAGTTCCAAACTTCTCTTAAGGAGAAATCTGTGCTTTGGCTAATTCTGTTGTATGGGTTTTCCTGGTTGTGGTTTGTTCCCCAACAAGGTCCTGACCATTTCTGATGAAATCTGCACTTCTGTTGTTGTACAGAAGCAACACCTGATGCATTACTGGAAAATTCTGCTAATTTTTTTTGGGAGGTTTTTTTTTGTTTGTTTTCTCTGTCAAAGTTCTTGAGCATAATTCTGCTGACATAGTTGTTGATTTGGTCTTGGTCCCTGAAAATAATTTTGATCCCTTTATGCACTTAAATAATTTTTACTTTCATGTAATAAATAAAAACCCCCAAACTATAAAACGTCCCCCCCCACTTTGATGTTCACAGATTTTGCTCTTTTGAAGACAATTTTAAGAATCTATTGCTGTAAAGCTTTAATGTTTGCTTAAGTCGAACTAACGGATGTCCCCAGTGGCATTTCGTGATTGGTGCCTCTGTTATGTTGGCAGAGATTTCAGTCAGGTGGGCAATGGTTCTGTTAAGTGCTGTTGCTTAAATTAGCCCAAATAAAAAATGAATAGTCTTTTCCAGTGGGTTTCTCATTATACTTCTATCTCAAAAGACTTCCAAAGTAATGAGACAAACTAAACTGAAAATTTATATATAAATTTTTCTATTAAAAAGCTACAAACTGAAAATTTTGTCTAAAGCAGTTTGGGATTGGGACAGCTGTTATTCAGTCTTCACTCTGAAGTGAGAAAGTAAAGCAAGACTCAGCAGTGAATATTGTGATAGAATCAACCTTGTTCTATATAAGGAAGATTTAATTCTAGGTCAATTTCTTGTTTATGCATTCTCTAAATATGCATTTTTTTCTTGCTGGAAAACGGCTTGCATCTAAATGCTACGCTAAGTAACTCTATAAGACACTGCAGTTTTGTTAACTTCAGTAGAATTGAAGAATCACTTCATTTATGTTAAGGACAGAGGAGGGATCTTTCCATGCCTTGTCTGATGGTCTTAAAACTCAGCTCATGGATTTTGTACTCCCCCTAACCGCTGGCGTTTAACTTATGTTCAGTTTTAGGCCGAAAATGACGGGAGATAAACTTGCAGAGTTTATGATGTTGCTTTGTCTAGGAAGTCTGTTGGTGTAATCGAACCACAGCGGAAACCTGGCGAGCGGGATAGTGCCCATGGGATGTATCTATTCTAGTTTCCTCTGGCACAGAGGGGGAATGCTGGGCTACTTTACCTTCTGACTCCAGCTAACGAGGTCTGCTAATTAACAGGAGTTACCTGTTAACTTTCACAGGTCGTAGTACTTGAGTTCCAAATTGCTCAGCTGGGAAATTGGACATTCCCATGCAAGCCGCCACATCTTGCCACCTTATTCTTCCCACGCATCTGCTTCTTGTATGAAAAAATAGGATTGTTTCTTCTTTCCTTTTTATGTATGCTTTCCCCCCCCCCCCCATTCAGAGCATCTAGAGTTTGAATTGGTTTGGATCTGTTTCTTTTTTCTTTTTTCTTTTTGTTGGGGGTCGTCATCTGGTGCCTCGGGATTTGCCAGATGTCAGTGTCCAACTTGACCAGCTGGATCCCGTCAAGTGTCGGGGCTGGCACGCAGCTGGAATTGGTGACTGGTCTGGGAACACTGGCAGGGCTGGAGAGGGTGGTGTTAATGTTACTTGGGCTAGAATGAAGGCGGCCTATCGAGTGTTCTTTCCTTACCATGTTTTGCCTTTTTTTTGTATGTTACGCTGCAGATGTTCTTTTCTTTAAAAAGAAGTATTTCTTGAAGCACTCAGGAATATTTATTTTTAAGATTTCTTAATGCATATTAAGCTTTCTTTCTTAAATGATTCTTTTGTTCTTTGGGGAATGGTGGTTTCTTGGTAGGTAGGTGTTTAAATGTTATTTGGGCAAGTACTGTGTTTGGGACTGGGTATCTAGCAAATACCAATTATTTAATGATTGCTGTGATGTGTTTACATAAAAAAGAAGAGCTATGCAGAGAAGGCAGATTGCCAGCTACACTAAAATGAAAACTGGGGGTTCGAACAGGAAATATTAGGCAAAATGAGTAACAAATGTCACAATTTCTGCCCACTCAAGTTAAAAATTAGCTTGGTTTTTTTTAAAGTGGTTTTAGATGTTAGAGTAGGTTTTGAATGGAATAGCTTACCTAGTTTTCAGCTGAACATATTTACTGCATGCTTACAGAGTTTTTTAGAAGGACACTGATCGAGGATGACCATGAGGATCACGTGCCATTTCCAAATGTGATTGTAGATGAGATTTTCTACTCTTATTTCAACTTTCCACCGTATTTAACTGTGGATATGCTGTAATGTGCTTTCATTTTTATCCATTTCTTTGTAACCTGGGCAAGCAAGAATACATTTTATGGGCTGGCAGTGTGGTGTGCCCTGGACCTTGAGGGCTTAATTGGGTGGTCTTGATCTTTAGGAACTGATGCGGTTGTGTTTTGTGTGGAATGGGGGCTTTTTATGTGCTGTTTTTTCCTTGCAAGTACGTGTGTGAAACTGTGCTGCTTAGTTTGGTTGAGTGGGGTTTTTTGTTTGTTTATTTCATTTCTTTTGGGGGCAGTGGTTTAGAAATTGTGGAAGGTGAAATCTTTTATTCAATCTCATCTCAGTGTAAGGAAACTAATTGCATGAAATAATTTTCAAAATATTTTTTTAAAGCTATGCTTCACTAGTGCAAAAGATACAAACTAAAGACAATAAACTTATTCAAAGAAAAAATGTTTGCCTGATAGATATATCCTGTGATAATTTTTTTTTTTCTTTAACAGGTATCTTTCAGATGAAGGAATTGAAGCTTGCATAAGTTCCTCTGAAAAAGTTAATACAAATGACATAATCCTAGTTGCCCTTAATGTAAGTTATGGTTGTGAAATTTTTTTTTTTTCTGACAAATCATGCTAAAAATGATACATCTAATGGCTCAAGTAGGCTTGTGTGGCTAATTAAGTTTACCATCGTCTGTGGTTTACGTAAAGGACAGAATACCTCTCTCTCTCCTTGCAGGTGCAAGTTGTGAATTTGGTTTGGAAATAATACTTATTCTAAACCGTGAAACCTGCAGGAGAGAAATGAACTTAATTTGTAGTAGGAAAATATGTTTATGAAATGTAAATACAAAGTGAAAGTACAAGCAATAATAAAATAACAAGTGCTCTGTACTGGCATGAGCGTGAAATTGTACTACAAAACATTAGTTCGATAGGATGAAAAAAACATCCATACTCAGTTTGACTTCTGGACATTGTATTCCTTAAAGCATATTGAAACTAATAGTGAATTTTCCTGTGACATGTACATATTTTTTGATTTACTGTGGAAATCTCAATTAGTAGTCGTTATTCCTGCCAACAAATAAATGCAAAAATATACAAGATAGAGAAACGGCTTGGAAGCAATAAACCTTAATACTTTTAAGGACCTAAGAAAGTGTGGATGTGAAATCCTGTTTTTCAGAGTTCTAGTATGTACATTGCTGGTAAACATTAGCAAGTCTGCTTCCTTTCAGTAACAATGAAAAGAGAGCAGCTACTTAATACATGTATTTGATGCTTATTTTTAATTTGTTCTATCAAATTCATGAGGGAGACTTTTCAGAATTCTGCATTTTCTTTGTTTAATACTTCAGTCATCCATACTTGGAATTTTTAAAGTTGACACTCACTGTATATGGATTTAGGTAAACTTCATCTGTTGTAATAACTGTATGTGGTTCCAAGGAGAAAAACAATATAGTAGAAAAGTATTCTTTCCCGATGTAAATGAGAATTGTTAGAGAATTTTGTCCACCTTTGAGATCGAACCACTGTTGGTTTAAGATAATACTCTGCAAAGAATATTCCCTCTGCTCATTTCATTTATTCGTGAAGCATGTGTTGATCACTCGTATGTGTGCATGCACCACTTCGTGTCATGAATTTGAAAAGAAAGCAAAGTTATAATGCAGAAATGCAAAGAACAGATCAAACACTTCCAAGTTACCAGGTATTACCTTGCATGTGATTATATGCTGGAATAAGTACTAACATCATTTGTGCATGTGTGTGTTATATTTCTGGTTGGTTGGATAGATAATAATAACAAAAATTAAACCAGTAACGTTACACAAGTACCCCAACGTTGGTTTTAATTGCTCATGAATATTTTTGTCAAGTCAATTGTTTTGATGTCCAGATGATCAAGTTGCCTGTTGGGTAAGTAGGGAAAAGTAGAGTGGCTTGAATGACAGGACAACAGTGAATTTAGCTTCTGTTTCTTACAAATTCTTTCCTGGACTGCTAGAGACACGTTTTGGGCACAAGGAACCAAAAAGTCAGCCAGACTTTTTCTTTTTGTGTATGTGTGTGTATGAAATCCTTAACTAAGTATGAAATAGACATAAATGTACCTTCAGTCCTTCAAGTGTTTTTTTTTTTTTTTTTTGGTGTAAGATCTTGCAAAGAGTTTGTAGAAGCCGTGTCCTCTTCCTGCTGCTGTGGTTGCAAGAGCACCTTGCTGGAGGCTTGTCAATTATATGGGTATGGAATAGGAAGGAGCAGTTTGTAGGAGCCTGTGTGCTATTCAGAGATAAATAACTCTCAGATGACAGATCGGCTCCCTCAGATGGGCTCAGATTGAAAACCAAATGTGTTTTCTTATCGCTTTCTACGGCTGTCTTGTGCAACAGTAAGTAGGTTGAGCATTTATCCACTCTGTAGATACTCGGAGTACATACGCTAAACGGGCGTCCTTAAAATTAGTTTTCTCTTCTGTAGAGTACCAATGCTTCTTGCTGAAAAGCAGAATAAACCGCTTTTCTTACAGTGTTTTTAGGTAGTAAAATATGGTGCTGCTCAGTTCTCGATTAGGATACCAGAACATTAATCCACTGGAATATATTAAATGCAAGTTAGCGTGCAAGTTCTTGTAGTAATTACATTTAGGACTTCTTTTGAAAGTGTTTATTATTGTAATAAATAAGGAGGGTTTTCGGCTTCAGTACAATAAGGTAATGTGCACCAGCACGTTTTAAAACAACAGTCTTATTTCAGGCAGTGGAGTTTAGAAAACATGGGTGCTTTAAGCTGCACCATTATGTTTATTATTTTTTCTTAACACATCTAAATGCACTAAAAATCTGTTGTATCAAGTTCAATTAGTTTTATCCCATTTCCTATTTTCACATGCTGCACCTTTTACCCATCCAGTGCATCCTTTTGTCACCCATCACCCTGATGGATGTGCTTGTCCAAACAGTGTTAGGTGAGGAAAGTGCTTCTGGTGGAGATTTATTCCTTCAATTGTATGAATTCTTCAGTTGAATGTTGCCAGTGGCCGTGTTTCACAGTTGCTGAATAGTGTCATGCAGTTGTCTACCCTGCTTTCAAAAAGATGCTGAAGTTAAAAAGCATATTTAATGGAAATATGATGTGAACTGTTACTCCAGGTATAATTGCAAAAATCGTCCCAACCTTTTATGGAGGATTTGTGCATGTGAAAACGCGCCAACTTAAAATGCTTTTCTCTAAGTGCCAAACCTGCGTTAAACCTCAGCGTTACGTCTAATAATTAAACATTACTTAGTCATTTAGTTTCATCTGTTAGAAGCATTTTGATCATCTTTGAATATGTGCTTAAAACAAGAATGTAATTTAAAAAGCAAAAGGATTCCTTTTGTAAGTTCTTTTAGTTGTTGATTTTGTTTTTACATATGCAGTTAGTGGTATGCTTTTTGTAGTCTATAAATAGTGTGGGCATTATGGAAGAAATACTCTTTTGCCTATTTTATGATGATTTTTTTTTTAAACAGGATATTTTAAGTTAATATTCTCTTGTCTTCTGTGTTAATTTCAGACAGATTTAAGAACGATTGGCAAGAAATTCCTTCCCAGTGACATCAATGGTGGAAAGGTGGAAAAGGTAGATAATATTTTTACTTCACGTTCTGTGTTCTCCAATTTCTTTGTGATGATGGCCTTCTGTGGTGCTGTAATCTAGTTTTGTCATCACTTCACATACAAAACCCTGGTATTTGAGTATATTAGAGGATAAATGTATGAAGATACTAATTTTCTTGCTAGGCTTTATAAAGATAGGATTCTTCTTTCACAGCTTTGAAATGCTTAAATAAATATGAACAATCCTAACAATTTATCACTCAAAAGTTATTTAACCTGTTTGATCTTGACATGGTTCATTTTTTCCCCTCCTTTGTTCTTGCGAGGGCACCAAAGCAGTTCAGGAATAAAGTAAAGCAGCTGTGTGATTATGATACGTAGTGATACACGTTGGTGCTGTTTTACTTGACTTACCAGTACACATGCTTATAGCTAAACACTGTGTATTTTTTCTGTGACTGTGTATCCCGTAGGTTGTGTGAATAAACTGTGTTAGATGGTACAACACATCTTTCACTATGGAGTAGTATTACACTCCAAACATGGGGGTGCTAGGTTTTTAAATTACGCTGTGTGTTTTGATAAAAATTAAATTTAGCCCCTTCGGTACATAGGAAAGGTACTTCCTGTTTTCTCCCTACATGCTATTAAGAGAGTGGGTGAATGAAGGAATTTTACTTTAACCCCAGTAGTAGTTCTCAATTCAAATAGTTATCCCTAACTTGCAAATATTGACAGTCTGTGTCACTCATATGAATGTTCTTGGGAAATGGTAAGATTGGTAACCAGATCGGTAACAGAGGCTGTTAAGAGCTGTTAGGATATAGATTTTTTTTTTTTTTTTCTGTTGATGCTGTTGTGTAAATGGACTGGTGACTGCTCTAAGCACTGGCTTCGACAAGGACAACAGCAGGAGAAGTATTGTCAGGTATGAAAAGTGCACTTGAGACACAGTGTATTGTAGGATCATAGCTTTTAGCCAGGCAGCAGTCTGTGCATACAACACATTACTTACTAAACTTTCTGGGAAAAATTTTAACAACTTTATTTCTTATTACGTGGAGCTATGTTTTTTTACACGTATTGCTTAGAAACCCTAAAAATCAAGGTTATATTTTATGAAACTGATTGTTTACCTGTTTATGTTGCTGGGTAACGTTATTCAAGATACTTCAGTGCTTAAATACTTTTTGACCACCAAAAAGAATTTGATTTTGCTGTTTCTTGTATCTGTGATTTTCCTATTTTTATTCTTTAGCATGCTGGTTTTGAAATACAGAAAACAAGGAAAATAATTGCTCTATGGCAACTGCTTTTGCACTGTTCTTTTCTCAGTTGCTTAATTAGAATATTACAGGATTTTGTATTTCAGATCATGTACTGTTCACGAGGGCCAAGTGTATTTGGTTTAAATACAATTCTCCAGACTATTAAGGTTGTATGTGTGAGAATGCTTCCATTTCTTAGTTTTGCTGTTGAAACATGATTTTGGTTCAAAGTGTACAGGTTTTTCAGTTTTGTTGCATTATGATAGGATTTCCTTAGAGGTGGTTTTTCAGTTTTTATTCGGTACTTGAAGATATATCTGATAAATTGTCCACTGCCTTTAGAGAGAATGTTTTTAAAATTTCTATTAGTGTCATTAATTTCATCAAAGCTTTGGACAATATATATGAGAATCTTCTTATATGCATTAAAACTTTTGCTTCTAGTTTAAGTGCTCAAGTCACCACTTGGATTTTTTGTGTTTCTCAGCTTAAACTAGAGAAGGTGCAGTTGTGCAATTTGTTTCCACAAAATACAAAACCTCCCCAAAAAAGCAGAGGAAAGTGTGCTTGAAAACAGTGGTGCTTAGTGCTTTGAAACACCTGTGAGATAACAGCTACCCTGTCATGGGGAAAGTCTTCTGCACTTGTACACACACACAGAGATGTATATTTTGTAAATAATTTTTCATTTCAGAAGATGAAAAATGGGAAAAATCTAGTTCTAGTTTAGTTTTCAAGGATCCCTATCAACCTTGATGTGCTAACTTAGTGTATGTGTTATTTTGCATTACTGTGTGCCCTTTTGTGGGCACAGTTCGTTACTGACAGTAAAAAAAAAATATATGTAGAATCCTAAATGAAAAAAAGCAAAACAGTTACGGTGAATGTGCTTGATGAATTTCCACGTGGGATTGTCTTAACAGTTGATGGAGATGGAGGACTGGATAACAGGGTTGAATGTAGGAATCCAATCCAGACTTTATTTTTGAAAGTTTGTTTGATTCAAGGTATTTCTGTTTCCCACGTTGTCAGATAGTTGAGAGAGATCAGTGCTTACAGACTCCTTAATAGTTAGAAGAGTGAAAATAGTGAGGAAAAGGTATTTTTTTTCTCTTAGGTAATGACTCCTGACAACAGCAGCAGGAATTTCAAGAAGCTGAAGGGAGTAGGCAGGGCGGAAGACAATGGTGGGCCCTGGTGGTCTTTGTCAAAGACAAATGTTTGTTTAACAAGTGGTATTTATTAAGTCCCAGGGTCTTAGATATTTTTGTCAGTGTCGTTACTTTTTCTGAGTAACATAAAGCACATCTGACTACTTAATAAGTGCTGCTATTTAGCTGGCAACCTGTACGCAGATTTTATATTAGAGAACTATGTGTTAGTAAGGAAAATACTTGCTTCATGCAAGTGAAGTGTATTATTGGGGCAGGAATGACTTCCTAATATAATCTCTCAGTAGAAAGTAGTTATTTCTGGTTCAGGAGATAATAGAAATTATATGCTACTATTGTTCCTGTCATCCAAGACTAGGATCAGTACTATTTATCTGTATTTTGAGAACATTGTTGTATTTCCATGTTGCATAGAAAATAACTTTATTTCGTGGTATTTATTTGCATAACAGGTAGATAGGGACCTAGTGTGAAACAACATTAGTGTTTGACCATTATAGGTGGTTATAAACTTCAGTCATCATTCAGAAATACTTCATTCACTCATTTATATTTGTGTCTCGTATGGATTTAAAAAAAAATCAATTACTACCAGCATTGACCACAAGATGGCCACATTTGCATAGGATTTGGAAAAGCCGAACTGTCCCATTTCTGTCCTGATGGCTGTATACCATAAATATATTTTAAGTGTTTATAAGAGAATAAAAAGACGACTGTAAAGTTATAACATATGATTTATTAATGATGTTGCTTTTAAGGTATAACTGGTTTTCTTTTGAGTATTTATGTTCCATTACAATGGAAACATTCATTCCAGAAGGAGCACTCAAAGGATTTAATTTCTGAGCTCAGAGAGTTGCTTTCTGAGTACTGACAGATTGATGGTAAGTGGTTAAAACTTAAGTTGCCAGTGATTCTTATTCCTGTTTTAAGGTTAGTCTTATGCTTCCCAATTTCTGCCTCATTACTTTAGTACAACTAACTGTGCTGTTTTTAAAGGGATGATCAGATTTACTGTTCCAGTTACAGCTGATCTGCATTTAAAAAATACTCATCCAGTCCTGAGTGGGTCGTCTTTATCTTCCAGTGAGAGTGATTGCTACATCTGATCTCTTGATGTAACTGTGTTTGAAATTGCTTGTGTCAAAAATTATCCTACATATTTTTAAGTTATTTGTTGGTTTTTTTTTTTCCAATTGAGATGATACTGGAAGATTCCAGTTCATATTGACTATGCTTGTGGTAACTCAGGCAGATTGAACTGAGTCGTAGTATTTTAGAAGTAGCTGTTTGGCTACTTGGGTAAGTTGTAATCCTTGAGCTCTTTTCCTTGATCACCGTTCTTACCTCCTTATACTTGACTTCTTACCTCCTTATACTTACTTCTTACCTCCTTATACTTATTTCAGGAGCTCTTAAAAAGGCACAGTAATCTCCATATTTTTGAGAAGAAGCGTATAATGTTAGATACAATAAGGTAAATATTTGTGAGAGGCTGACACATTTTAGGTTTCGAATCAAATGGAGCGTGTCAGCACAGTGCCCCTACAGAGACAGTGCAACAGCAATCCTGAGAAGAGTATAGCCTAGTTGCTATATTGCAATTCTTGATGGAAATTATTGGCCAGCTGTTGGGTATTGTTTGGAGAGATTGATTTCTTAGAATGTTATTTTCTACCTTGATTGCATTGACAAGTATGCTTCTAGGTATTTTGTCCCTGTAGCTTGATCTGGAGCATCCCCTCTCGTTCTGGGGATGGCAGTAGTGGTTTAATCCGTGTTCGTGAGCACTAACACTGATGTCTTACTTCAAATTTCAGTAAACTCCAAATAAACAACTTCCTCAGCTTTTGAGAAATGCTCCATTCCACTTTGCACGCTGTGATTTGAAGCCGAAAACAGTGCTGGTGTCTTCAAATTTGAAATTTAATTGAAAGTGTCAAGAATAGGAAAAATATGTAGAAATTTGAGTTTTTATTACTGGTTATTGCCTCACTGTCACAAAAACATTTAAGAAGTGAACTCTGCAGGGTGTTGCTTTTGCTCCTTTTGCTGACTGTTTTCCTCCTCTTAGTACAATTTCATGCTCTGTAGGTATTCCAGAGTATTTTTCTTTCTCGTTTGTTCTCATCTTAAATAAAGTTCCTGTTTCCTCATCCTCTAATTTATCTAGTTTCACTACTTCTATTCTTTCATTTATTCATTTCTTTTTTTTTTCTGTGTATATTTATCTCCTGGTTATCTGCTCTCATTTTATGTTGTTTGGGGCTACTTACTCTGTTTCTCCAAGGGAAGAAACAGATGAAATGTGCACTTTTTCATCCTTTCTGCTGTCTCTTAGGTGCTGGAGATCAGTTGAGCAGCAACAGATTATTCATTTTTATTTCTCAGAGGGATCAGAACGACTGTGTACTCAGCTATAACTGAAATGTGATGAATTGGTTTGGTTGGTTGGTTTTGGTTTGGGTTTTTTTTGGTGGTGAGTTTTTGTTGGTTTTTTTCCCCAACATAAACAGTGGTGCATACAGGAGAATATGTTGCATTTTTGAGGTAAGCAACAGAGAGCAATGTCCCTTGAGGTTGTTATGTGCTGATTGTACCTCTCCTTGAAGAAGCTGTCTTTCTGGTTAGTGTTTCCGAAGTGGTTGTACTTGAAATGCTCTCTTTATACAACCAGACAGTCTTCAAAGCTGGTTTTTTTCTTTCTTTAGAGCAGTTTGTCAATGAGACCCTGTGGTACGACATGTGAAATCTTACCTGGACTCCATAGTATGTTGGAAGTGACATTATTTGTGGTTTTGCTCATTTATCCCCTCAACTCTTCTCATTCACTTCTTTTCTATAATAGGTATCGCAGAGATATGTGAAGCATCACAAGTGTTTCTCTGAAAAAACTATTTTCATCGTGCTTTAGAACACGCAGTACATGAGTGATAAAAATTGAACACGACTGCTTGATCAAATTACACTTTCCTTTGCCTCGGGGCATCTGTTAGTATGTCGAGATACTACAGTGTGTTTGCTTAATGGTGTTAACAGTTTTGTCTTTTCTGTTTTGCATAAATAGCTGGAAGGGCCGTGCGTTCTACAAATACAGAAAATACGCAATGTTGCTGCACCAAAGGATAACGAAGAATCTCAGGCTGCTCCCAGAATGTTACGTTTACAGATGACTGATGGACACACAAGCTGCACAGCTGTAGAATACAGTAGCATGTCAAAAATAAGGTGAACAACTTGAAAAAGAAATTTTTATGTTGATGCTTAAATGTCCTTAAAATAATGGAAGTGTCCTTAGTAATACACGGAGAAGTTGCTTGATCAAACAGGCTTCCTCCATGAATTTTGTACATAAATGAGAATGTTAAATTAGGCCTGCAAAGGTCTATATGAATGTAATTTAAAATACCACTTATACTGAAGAATGTAATAGTATTAAGAGGGTTTTTGCAGCCACGTGTTGAGTTGACATAGCACGCGTCGTTTTGCATGTGTGCAAACTTGAGCTAAATTCACAGAATCACAGAATGTCCAGGTTTTAATAGTAGCAGATCTTTTGCCTGATTTGGTAGCAGGAGTGTCACAGGCCTGACACACCTAACTTAATGGACCAAGTGCAATGGTTTACAATGGTCAAGGCTTAGATTAAATTAGTAAATATTATTTTAGGGTAAGGAAGCTAATTAACCTTGAACATGGGGATTTTTGTGTGCTTGGTTATGAAGATACTGAAAATTGTCTCCAGTGTTTTGTCTCTGGAGTCATGGTATGCTTTGCTCTTCACATTAGTTGAGATTACTTTTGATTTAAAAAAAAAAAAAAAATCTCTGCTAGCTGCAAGTTAGATACATACTTCATTTCTGAGTGTAATCTTTTACTGTTAAGTTGGACCCAGCTAGCATAATTTAAATAAGGTGTGTCTTTCATCTGTTTGTGTCCTCTTTCTCCCAAGAAAATTCAGGTTCCAGATTGTGCTGCTTGTCATAACTTTCAGTTATGGGTTGGAGATCTGTGGTTTTTGGTTCTTAGTGTTTTTTTGTTTTGTTTTGTTTTTTAAATGCATCTGCTGTTGTTTTGCATAGCATAGGTTCACATAAAAAGCAGGTAAGGTACCTTCTTGGGGGAGGTGACCTCAAAGAGTATCTGTATGTTTCAAATGATAGAGTAATGAGAGAAACAGCACTACAAGATGCACATTTCTTGTATTTATTCTGGTACAGTCCTGGCTGATAGTAATGTATAGAAAACTTGTTTTCTAACAGCTCTTTGTTTTCTTCTAAGTTGAAACTAGTTGTCTAAAACAAATGACATGATTAATCATCTGGAGATCCTCTATTTATTAACTATAAATACATCCTAGGATGAGGGACTTATTCTTAGACAGCTGACTTGGAAATATCTTCTGTTAATCTAAACAAAACACGTCCTTAGTTTGGTATTGTTAAATTGGATTTTAATAAAGCAGACAATTTGCAAACATTCCTCTCCCTTAGAATCTAATTTGCAATATGGCATTTTTGTGTAATGAATGGGAAATATTCCAGTAAAGCTACTGAGAAGTACTGTGCATACTGAAGGAATTGTTGCAAAGATTTTTGCTGATTTTTTATTATGAAAGTAGTTAGAAGTATAATAAGAGTAGATGTTCAAGTGTAGTAAGAATAGAAGTTAGAAGTATAGTAAGAGTAGAGCTTTATATGGTTTTGGTGGCAGAATATTAATAAATGTATTGGAAATATTTGGCTTTGTTTCTACTTCTAGCCTGAACACTCCGCCTGGAACAAAAATTAAGCTTTCAGGAATCGTTGAAGTGAGAAACGGCTTCTTGCTGTTGGATGACAGTAACACAGCAGTTCTTGGAGGTGAAGTGGAGCATCTTATAGAAAAGTGGGAATTACAAAGGGTGAGGTAACACCACTGGAAATGCTTGTCTTGCAGGATGTGTATTACATTTAATGACTTCACGCTTGATGTATTCACTGTGACCTTTCATACAGTAAGCTTTTAGAGATTTACTGTCCCAATATTTTTAGGGATGCAGCCAAATATAAGTAAATAGGTCTTATGTATAATGTTGCAAATAAAGAAATGGTAAGTGATTTTTGAATGAGAATCAATTCCTTTTGTAGTCTGCAGGGACTGAAAATGTTAATCAAACATATTAAAATTTAGTGCCTTCATGGGTGGTTGCTTTCTTAAACAGTGTGTTTGGTACCAAAATATTATAGAATGGTGGCTTTTACAATTACCATTAGAATGGTGCCTCACCGATTGCCAGTGTACAGCACACTGTATATTTTTGAGACCAAACAAATAGAATAAATGTATAGAAAGCATTGAAGTCGATAACCTTAAGTGTGAATTCTGTATTGCAGATTTCACCAGTGCTTTAGATAAATTTGTGATTAGAAAGACAAGTTAGAGGTTTTAAAATCTTCCAGGAAGCCATAAATACTTGTAAGCCCCTTTACTCTGTTCCAGCCCAGTTCCCATCCTGCTACTACTACCACACACATCGTAGTATTTTTACTTCCATGTCTCTGAAACAGAGTAGCTACTTATGAACATGTCTTTTCTATTTAAAATATTTCTTTTATTGTTGATGATGCTAAATTTGGCACCATTGTTTTTGGTACAGCTAGCCTTCTTTGGTTTAGAACAAATTGGGCCAAAATTTATTTGAATGTGTGAGCTGCGCAGTGTCCATTCTATAAGATTGGTTGGCAAACTTTCTGTGCTTTTATAGTGGAAAATGTTTTTCCTAAAATGTTCCTGGTTTTAAATGAAGCTGCCTGTTTCATTAAAAAGAGGGTTTGGGGGCCGACCACAGAAATATCGCATTTCATTGTTCTTAGTCATACTTAGTGTAGTCTTGTGAGTTCTTGCTCCATTTAAAATAATTTAAGATTGATGAGGATGAAAGAAAGATCTATAGAACTAATGCATTCTCAAGAATGCGCTCTGATTTGTAAGAGAAGGGTCAATGGAATTGGTTAGCTTTCTTGGTGATATTTTGGACAGTCTCTTTTTGCATTTCTTCTATCTGGGCTTCAAGAACTAAATACTACTTTATAAATACTAATTTGGTTTTGAACTCAATGTCAGTAAATAACTCTTTTTAGAAGAAAGCAAACCATTTAATAACTATTGGCATGCTGCTGACTACTTCTTGTTAGCCAATTCTGTTGGCTTTATGCAATATGTTTAAAAGAGAGGTAACAAATTTTTCAGTGATTTACTCCAGTACGATAAAGCATAGAAAGTTAACTGTTGCCTATTGCTGTCTTCTCAGTTCTCTGGTTCTGTCTTGCAGTTTGCCAGAGTATCATTTTCTTTTTTTCATTGACCCGCTCAAAACACGTGATCAGGTTCCCAGCAGGAACGTGCCTGTGTCAGAAAAGCTGTGGGTGACAAGAAATCATTTGGACAGGTGAACCGTGACCACTGGAAATTGTAGTTGTAGGTCTATAGCTGGACTGACAGCTAGACAGATAGGGCTCAAACAAGTCAGTAGAAGCCAGATACTATTTTGATAGCGGTTTCCTCATGAACTCGATGTTTCTGGCCTATTCAGAAAGCTTTGCCAAAGAGACCAGTTGACAAATAAGCAAGATTATCAGCTCTCAAAGATAGTTGAAGGAGGACGTTGCCATTCCTTGTATAATCTTACCAATGAAGCTTAAATGAAATGCTTGAACTGTGTTTCCATAAAAAGACGTAAAACTTGTTTTGTGTGACTATTTCAGATAACTTGTTTTGAAGCCAGGTGTGATTTTTCTCTCTGTTGGGATGTCTGAGAAGTGTTTATTGGGCTTCTCTTATAGACAATGAAATAAGTTTCTTTCATACTTACTTTAATAAGTCGGTGCTAGTAAGTCAAATAATATTATAACTTTAGAAGGAATGTTTTTTGGTCGGTCTTAAATTATTGTCATGTTTTAGTAATGAAAGACTCGCACTACAAATACAGTGTATATAGAATGAATGCAGTATTATCACACTGCATGTGCAGTAAATGTGGTGTTCCTTGTAGCATTTACTTTTAAGTAATTCTTGCCTAGATATTTGTTTTTAAACATCGCTATTTAAGTGACAGTAAAGAAATAAGTAAGGAGTAAATAAGAATGGTAGTTTGTGATTTTTTTTCTGGACTATTTGGAAATAAAAGGTAATGTGTCATAGAATTCTTCAGGGGAGAATACAGTTACAAATAAGTATTACTTCATGGTTTTCTTAGTGTTCTGGTGGTGACTGGTGTTTCCATCAGTGAGGATCAGTATCTGTGAGATATTGGTGGTCTCTTCTTACAAAGGAAGAGTACTTTTTATTGCTGGTAAGCAAAACATAAGATGATATTTAAGTGAAGACTGAAGCAAATTTTGCTGCGAAGGCTGGTGAGACTCTTGGTACGCCCTTATATTTTTAAAACACAGGATCTGTTAAATTACAAGTTTTCTAAAACTGAAACTCTTTAGTTATACTTATTGATTCTTCTCTTTTGGTGAATGTGGGGCTAAAGGTTGAGGTTACCTGATGGGAAAAGGGAGTAGTCTCCTGTGTATTTGAAAATTCATATTAGGAAGAAATGTGAGGGTATGATAGTATATAGTATCTAGGAGTTTAGTCTCATATTTTAAACTTTTGTTTGTTAAGAGATTCCCTAAGAAATACTTTTTAATGTCACAATCCGAGTACAGCAGAAAGGGTAAAAGAAGCATACTAAATGTGTTTAAAGTT
The DNA here is from genome assembly GCA_020746105.1 of Trogon surrucura. Classification (NCBI taxonomy): domain Eukaryota; kingdom Metazoa; phylum Chordata; class Aves; order Trogoniformes; family Trogonidae; genus Trogon; species Trogon surrucura. Next base: position 39,852,932 of record CM036617.1, read on the forward strand.
TTTTGTAAATGATAGTTACTGCTGTTGCTACAAGCAAATTTAATTGTAAGTTTAAAAATATTGTTGCCAGTTTGGTTTTTATTCAGTGCAAAGTAAAATTTAATTTACAAAGCAGTTCTCGCTTCTCAGCAGACAGTGCTACCTGAGAAGAAGGTGTCGAGGCTGTTACTTACCATCAGGCAGAGTTCTTTCATTCTGGAGAACAATTCTGTGCAGTAAATGGTTATGATTCAAAATCCATGTAGCTAAATGTTAGTAAATATGCAGTCAACTTTTAAGTGTTTGGTTTTTTCACTGTTGGCCAAATCACGTTTGAGCAGTAGTTTGGAACAGTCTTTTTCTTGTATGCGTTTCCTCAATTCTGATTTGAGAAATACGTAAAAAAAAGCGTGACCTGAAACTTAAGCGTGTGCTTCCTGATTATAGGACATGAGGAATGAACTATGATCAAATGCTCTAGTTCTTAACTCTCTCACATAAGTATTTTTATTATAATTTGACTCAGTGATGGAGTTCATGCCAGTATTGCCTACATTTCTCTAGACACAACCAAGTAACAGAGAAAGAAGTGTAGGGTTTATTGGACCTAGAGTGCCTACCCTGGGAAACGAAGCGGCTTGACCATGAAATCACTGTTGCACTGGGCTCTGTTAATAGATACGGGAAGGTACGAGTGAGCTACAGTGATAAGGCCTTGTTTACCTCATAATTCTAAGGCAGCACTTTAAATGAAGTGATTGAAACTAAAGCAGAAATTTGTTTTCTGTGCCACTAAGTGTTTTGCATGATTTATTGAATACTTCATCAGAGCGTTTTCTTCCAAGGCATGAGGAAAAGGATTTTTAATTTTTTTTTCCACCCTTGAAAAGAATTAATAACCGTAAATGATTTACAAAATGATCTTTGGTTCCCCAGTAAAAGAAGTTTAAAAGAGTAGACCAAAAGTTTTTATTTGGTTGTTAGTTAAGATTAGGGCATTGGTAAGCAAAATTTAATTTCTTATTTTAAGAAAGTCTATGATAGTATAATGGCTTAAAGCATATTCATGTTTATACTACAGTTCTCACATGATGAAATTCAATCAATTTTGCACCAGGGTAATAAGTATATAGGTAATATCACATATAGCTTTAAGTAATTAAAACTTTTTCTGCCACTCGGGACTTGTATATTATGTGTATAATCACACGTGACTCTCCTGGAGGGAAAAAAGGGACAATAAGAAATGAAGATGATAAAACAAGTGCAGTGTAGGAAATGCAATTTTAAAGCATTTTAAACAGCACTAAGGACTTTTTCCACTTATGAAATCAAATATTTCTGTGTAATATGAAATAACTAGCACATAATCAAATATTGATTGTAGTGACTTTCATTCTCTTGCAGGCTGCTCTTGTCACAGTTTGTAAAGAGGAAAAGTATGTCAACAATGAGCAGATATTTTAATGCAGTGTTTTACAAACCCATCTTTTTACTGTTGTTGTGGGCTGGTGATTTGTATTATTTGAGAATGCTTTCCTTTCAGGCCTAGGTCACTAATTGCCTGATTATGACTAAAATTTTGCAGCACTTCCATAGATATTATGTGTCAGTAATTGTTGTGCTTATTGATATGGCCTTTGTGATCTAAAGGTCAGCTAACTAATTTAGTGTATCTACCACACTTATCCTAAGGCCACAGTGAGACTATTTCTTAGTGACACACTATTTGTTTCCAACAGTGTCAAAAGGAGAATGGTTTTTAGGGAGAACAGGCAGCCTGAGCCCTTATACAGCCTTTCTGTCAAGAATTGGTTTATTATTTTTTATCAGGGGATACAATCCTGACTAATCCTTGCAGTTTTTCCTTATGCGTGTATTCATGAATTTCACAGAATGGTGGAGATTGGAAGGTATCTCTAGAGGTCATCTGGTCCCAAACCCATTGCTCAAACAAGACCTAGAGCAGGTTGCCCAGGACCATGTCCAGGAAGCTTTTGAGTATCTCCAAGGATGGAGACTCCACAACCTCCCTGGGCAACCTGAGCCAGCGCTTGGTCACCCTCACAGTAAAAAACAGTGTTTCTTGATGTTCAGAAAAAACCCTTTTGTTTGTGCCCATTGCCTCTTGTCACTGGGCACAACTGAGGAGAGCCTGGCTGCCTCCTCTTTACGATCTCCCTTTGGGTGTTTGTGTAGATTGCTAAGATCCCCCTGAACCTCAGTGTCTCTAGGCTGAATTGTTCTGATCCCTCTTTAAATGGGTTGAATATGCATGCCTCTTTACAACCTCTAGGTAAAGAACCATCTGCTGCCTATTTGTGCGCTGCTTTGTTCTGTTAGTGTAGTTTTTTGATATATAATTAATTTATTTTTTTTGCATTTGCCGTACGTGTTGCTTTTATGATTCTGTAAATTTTTCTTCATCTCCCTGCCCCTCATCCAATCTTCTTCCTTAAGTGCTCCAGGATTTTAAGTATATCATTATTTTTTATAATCAAAATGTTTGTCTTGCACGTTTCATATGCTTTTTGAAGTAGAGATATTTGTCATACAGTCTGTTTTTTGTTTACAGTTTACTCATCAATGATTTTCTTTTACAGAGTTTAGCAAAACACAATAGGAATAACATTGGAACAGAAGGTGGCCCACCCCCTTTTGTACCTTTCGGGCAGGTATAGTGTACTTTGTCATTTTCTATCATGATATCAAGGGGACCCAATTCCAGTTAGATAAAGGCTATCAAATCTTTCAGATCATGATGATGTGGATCTAAAAAATGTGCGTGTTTGAACAAATTTACGTTGATTCTATTCCTTTGTTGTACCCAATTATATTTAACATTCTTCCTCTCAAACTGCAAATTTTATTTGCTACTCGGAGCTTTTGATTGTCCTGTTCACACCTTGTAGGCCCTTAGTCCCTTCTTAGACACCAAATGTATTTACAAAAATCATGTTAGCTACATCATGAATTAAACTTAAACTGTAAAAGTAATTGTTGGAGGCCTTCCTAATGGAACGGAGGAGTGTGCTTTCAGCAAAGACATTTAGATGTCCTACATGTGCATTTTTTTGTACGTGTTCTTTATCTAATGTTGTGCTACTCCAGTGGACTAATAGTGGATTTTTCTCAAATGAAAGTAGGCAGAAGAGTTAATTAAAACTTTCTTTTCCGTTTTCAGAAGTGTGCATCTCATGTGCAAGTGGACAGCAGAGAGCTTGATCGCAGGAAGACTTTGCAGATGACAAATACTGTAAAACCTGTTGTGGAAAATGATGAATTTGAAAAGCAGAGAACAGCTGCTATCGCAGAAGTGGCAAAGAGCAAGGAGGTTAGAATGCACCTGTTGTAGCATTTACTTACTGTGATTGATCTTTCTTGTTATTATAAGTATTTCTCTCTTAAATAACAAATGCTTTCTGATATTTGCCTGCTTAATACTCAAGTATCTTTAAGAAGGTGAATCAAAAACAGAGTACTTGTGGATTGATGGGTATGTTCTTATTTTAATGAATCTAATTAGTATATCATAATGTTTTATTGTAGTTAAGATTTTATTTGATACCATTATTAAAAAAATGTCATTTTTACAATTTCTCTAATGAGGTTTGAGTAGTAAATACAGGTTGTCCATTTTCATCTGCTTTTTTCAGTTCCCAAAGCCCCATGATCCCCTGCATTTAGAAGGAATAGCTAGGAAGTTTAGTTCTATTATGTCAGGTTTTTATGTCCTCCCTTAGTTTTCTTTTTAGTTTATTTTTCAGATTTGCTCGTAGAGTCATAAAAACTAGAATTATATACCATTTTAACAACTTCACTGGAGCATAGGGAAAACAACACCTAATACATTAATCTGTGTGTGTAAATTAATGCTTTATTTGTTGATGCAAAGCATAATCATAAAAAATAGAGCTGCGTCAGATGGAATGCACTTTTTCTGTTAACTATTAAAACTTATTTTTGTAAGTCCTGTTTACTGAATTATTATTTTTGTGCTTATCTAAAGACTAAGACATTTGGAGGAGGTGGTGGTAGTAGCAGAAGTAATCTCAGCGTGAGTGCTGGAGGGAATCGAAACAGGGAACTGTTCCAGAAAGAGAAGATAACGAAACCTGAGGGAAAGAATGAAGGTGTCTACCGAGAACTGGTAAGGTGGAAAAGTTAAATGGAACCTTAAACATGTACTATTTAAAAAAACCTAAAATCCCCAAATGTAACAAAAATAAAACCAAAAGACCCTGAGGAATAAGGGCTTTTATTTCAATTTATTTTGAAGTCTGTTTAGAATTCTTAGGGTGCTTTTGTACCTTACAGAGGCAGTTACGAGTTTCAATGTGATTTTTGTAAAAAAAAAGAAAAATGTCATGTCGCCTTATCTGCTAAAATTTAAAACCTCACGAAAGCCAAGCAGCAGTGTATACAGCATATAGGATAGTATAGTCTTATTTTCTTGTTTGAATAAGGTTGACAGTTTTGTGTGTTAACACATTAATTCATTTTAGACATCCTTCAATTTCAAAACATCAAAGAATACTTTAATGTAGCTTTTCGTCTGAATTAATATAATATTTATTTTAAAAATCTCTTTTAAACCATTTCTTTGACATTGGTAAAACTAAGTGGTACTCTGATGTTTGAAATAGTAAAGTAGAAATATTTTATTGTGAGATGGTCACATGTAATGCTTACATGGCCACAAGTAGTGTTTCCTTTTTAGTAAGGTGGATTGCCATTGAAGAATCTGAAGTGTGCCCCTTAATCCAAAATATCACCTTCCAATGAATTTCATAAGTTTATACTTACTGAGAAGTGTTCTTTGGGATCACTGCACTGAATCGTGTGGGTATAACATGAGCAGTTGTGGAAGTTTCTGTTTTTATTACTTCAACACTCTAAAAGTTTATGATGGAGGAAGTATTTGTTATCGAGAACTCTAGAGAGGAATTTCCAAGTATGCAGTAACCATTAGTGATTCTGATTGAGTGGTGAAAGCAGACTGAAAGGACATGGTAACCAAGTAAACCAGTATTCAAGTCCTGATTATAAATAGCACTTATTTATTGTTAAATGTTTTCCACCTTCTTTACTTTTACCAAGGCTTTAAGTATGAAAAGACAAGACACTTAGGAACACTAACTGCCTGTTGGAATTTTGTTTGTGTAATGTGTGTGTTGTCATCTCGCAGCAAAGAGAGCCTCCAGCAGTTCTGTCTTCAGCATTGTGCTCAGAAATGTCACTGTAGAATTGGAGAAACACAGGTTGAAAGGACCTCAAGAGGTCATTTAGTCATCCCTCTGTGCCGTGTAGTACCAGTGGTACACCTTGTCGTTCTTGACAACTGTGTCTCAAGCTAAATAGACTTAAAAAAAACCCCAGCAAAACAAAACCGACAAAATCCCCAACAACAACAACAAAACCACAGAAAATTTTACTTGGGTAATGGTTTAAAGTGTATCCTGATTTTTCTGTGAACTGCAAGAAATTTGTCTTACAAAGCAGTGCAAAATTGGCAGTACTTCCAACTTATCAAAACGTAGAATTATGTCACTTAGCATATCTAGGTGCTGTTTAGAAGAACCAAATACGAACCCACTAAGCCCATATAGGAACCCTTCTTCAGTTATAGGTATTAAATCTTAAAGCAATGGGTAATGATCTTGTTTTGTCTTTTCAGAATTGTGACAGTAATTCAGTTTGATTGCTGACTCGCATGTTGTTGACTTGGGTGTATATTTAGAAATGGTTAATGTTTTTTAATCCCTCTGGTGTGGTACTTTCCAAGAAACCTGAAGCACTGTGTCTTTACTTATAAAACTGGAAACAATGAAGAAATTTTTCCTGTTTATTTGTAGACAGACAATAGATTGTGGAAGTCAGTTATCCTCCACTCTCAATAGTCCTTATAGTACATATCCTACAATTGTCTTTGTCTTTCCATTTTTCTATAAGAGAAGCAAGATTTCTGCTGTGTAAATGAAGTTGAAGGGTAGTGTTTTTGACATCCGAAGATCCTTAAGATATTACCTCCCTTCTCAAATAGTCTTTGTATGTGGGAAATTGCCATTCTCTTGGGTCTCAAACTGTGACATATCTAAGATTTTTTTTAGAACCCATAGCTAAGACTACAGGTTCTGCATATTTGAGTCGTTATTTCTTACTGATTTCTGAATGTAGCTGTCATGCACAGAATTTTCTTCCATTGAAAGGAGGTGACGCAGCAGTAATGGCTAGAAGGTTCTCATGCAAACCAGCTACTTACCTACAACGGGGAGAGGAGTGAAGCAGATTTGCTGAGGAACTATTATATTCAGTCATTAAAAATATGGCATTATTTAAGCAACTTGAAATTGAGCTCAAGAGGGAAGGGGTTACAGCCATATCATCTGAAGACGACCCTGGAAAACGCATAAAAACATTGGGAGCAAAACCATTAGCCCAGCTGAAGTGCAGCTGTACTTCATCGGGGGCTTCAGGTACTTCATCAGGGGCCCAGCTCAAAGGCCTTTATGCGAGCGCCTGCAGTGTGGGCAATAAACAAGAGGAGCTGGAGACGCTTGTGTGCCTGCAGTGCTGCAATCTAATCGGCATCATGGAGACATCGTGGAATGACTCCTATGACTGATGTGTTGGATTAGAAGGGTGTAAGCTCTTCAGGAAGGACACACAGCGGAAACAAGGAGGGGGTGTTTCACTCCATGTTAATGAACAGCTAGAATGCATGGAGCTACACCTGGCAAGAGATGATGAAAAGACCTAATACCTGTGGGCCAGCGTGAAAGGAAGGGTAGGAGACATTACAGTGGGGGTCTGCTACAGACCACCTGACCAGGAGGACCAAGTGGATGAGGCCCTTCATAGACAGATACAAGTCGCTGCTCGTTCACAAGCCCAGGTCCTCATGGGGGACTTGTCTCTCCAACTGATACTGGGGTGATTCAACACAGCAGGGCATAAGCAATCCATGAGATTCCTGGAATGCACTGATGATAACTTCCTCCTCCAAGTGATAGACAAACCAATGAGGAGAGGTGCCATGTTAGACCTTGTTCTCACCAACAAGTAAGAGTTGGTGGGCAGTGTTGAGCTCATGGGCAGCCTTGGCTGCAGTGACCAGGAGATGGTGGAGTTTAAGATTCTAAGGGCAGCAAAGAAGGGGATGCTCAGCAAACTTGAAACCCTTGACTTCAGAAGAGCTGACTTTGGCCTCTTCAGGAACCTCCTTGGTAGCATACCATGGGACAAAGCCCTGGAGGGATTATGAGCCCAGGAAAGCTGGTTGACTTTCAAGTATCATCTCCTCCAAGGTCAAAGGCATTGCATCACTAAAAGGAAGAAGTCTGACAAAAACTCCTGGAGACCTATATGGATGAACAAGGAACTCCTGGCCAAAATCAGACACAAAAGGGTAATCCACAGAGGATGGAAGCAAGGACTGGTAACCTGGGATGATTACAAAGAGATTGCTTCTGAAATCAGAAACCAAGTGAGAAAAGCTGAAGCACTGACAGAATCAAATCTGGCCAGGGACATTAAAAATAACAGAAAAGGATTCTATGGGTATGTGAAAGAAAAAAAGAAAAATGGGAGAATGTGGAGCCCCTCTGGAGCGATACAGGTGACCTTATTACCAAGGATATGGAGAAGGCTGAGGTACTCAGTGACTCTTTTGCTTCACTGATAACCACTTGAGCCACACCACCCAGGTCACAGAGCGCATTGGCTGGATCTGGGAGATTGAAGAACCACGCAGGGTAGGAGCAGATCAAGTCCGGGAACCTCTAGAAAACCTGAAGGTGCACAACTCCACGGGACCTGATGAGATACACCCAGGGGTCCTGAAGGAATTGGCGAATGAAGTTGCTAGGCCACTAGCTGTCACATTTCAGAAGTCGTGGCAGTCTGACAAAGGTCCCTCAAACTGGAAAAAGGGAAACATAATTACCCTTTTTAAAAAGGGAAGCAAAGAAAACCCAGGGAACTACAGACCGGTCAGCCTCACCTGTGTGCCAGGTAAAACCATGGAACAGATCCTCCTGATAAGAGTACTAAGGCACATGAAAACTAACGAGGTGATCGGTGACAGCCACCATGGTTTCACTAAGGGCAAATCATGCCTGACTTTTTTGGTGTCCTTCTGTGACAAAGTAGCCCAGGAGAGAAGGACTTGGGGGTGTTGATAGACGAGAAGCTCAGCATGAGCCAACGGTGCCCTCATGCAGCTCAGAAGGCCAGTCGTGTCCTGGGATGCATCAAGAGGCGTGTGGCCAGCAGATCAAGAGAGGTGATGTTCCACCTTTACTCTGCTCTTGTGAGACCTCACCTTGAATACTGTGTCCAGCTCTGGTGTCCTAACCGTAAGAGGGACATAGATCTGTTGGAACGAGTTCAGAGGAGGGCCACAAAGATGATCCAGGGGCCAGAGCACCTCTACTATGAGAACAGGCTGAGGGAACTGGGATTGCTCAGCCTGGAGAAGAGAAGCCTTCAAGGGGACCTAACTACTTTCCAATACCTGAAGGGAACCTACAGGAAGGCTGAGGAGGGACTTTTTACAGGAGTGTCCACTGATAGGACAAGGGGAAATAGATTTATATTGAAGGAGAATAGATTTAGATTAGATCTTAGGAAGAAATTCTTCAGTGCAAGGGTTGCAAGACTTTGGAATAGATTACACATAGAAGTTGTGGATGCCCCCTCCCTTTAGGTGTTCAAGGCCAGGTTGGATGAGGCCTTGAGTAACCTGATCTAGTTAAGGGCATCCCTGCCCATGGCAGAGAGGTTCAATTAGATGATCTCTAAGGTCCTTTTCAACCTAAGACATTCTATGATTCTGTGTAGACAGTGAGGTTGAGTTTCTGCTCTCTTGTCTTCAAAGACCTCCTTTACTTAGTCTTTGAAAAGTTAAATTAAGAGTTTTGTGGAGTTTGGGAATGGAGGAGGTTACATGAAAGCATTGGAATTGACATTGCTGAGCGTGTAGGAGTTGTAACCAGCTGCTGCAAAGTCATGTCTTTCCCGTTACAGGGATTTTTGCATATTTAAACATAGTTCAGGAAAGTTACTTGTCTTGTGGCTTATTGTATTGGGACGTCTCTGTATTGAGATTGCAGCCACAAACACTGATTTTGTGTCTCTGCCCCCAAGAGGAGACCTGCTTGTAGCCATTGTCCCACAGCGTGTAGCTGGAATTAAGACAGAAGTGAATGTATTAAAACATTAGGAGAAATGAGGATTGGAGAAATTATATCACAAGACTGTGGAAAACAGGAGAGGAAGGGTTAAAGTGTTATTTGCCATACAACTTTCACAGAGTTGTAATTTAAAGCATTTTAACAATAAAAGTTCATGGTTTTTTTAAGCAGTGGGAGAAGGAAGGGGTTTCGTATCTTAGAGGTTCGATTCGATTGTTCGATTGGGTGTTTTTCTTTGTTTTTTTTTTTTTGTTTTGTGGTGGTTTTTTTTCTGAAGGGTGACAGTATGGATGTTTTGGAACCTGTAGACACAGCATTATGTTGGTGGGTCTCCAGTTAATAATGTATTTGGTTACAGAGGTTGCAGTAGATGGAAAACCGGCTTTGTTTTTCTTGAATGTGGGATGAGGAAGGACAGAGGGCCTAGTCCCTTATCACATTTACTGCGTGTGCGTCTGTCCATCCTGGAAGAGAGAGTTCTCACCTGAGGGCTTTAAAGCACAGTGCAGGTGTAAGGTTCTTTTCTGTAATTAATACTCTCTGATTCCTGCTTTGCCTTTTCGTCACTGTGCTCTATAAAGTTTAGCGTAAGAAAGTCAGTATTTCTGCAGAACTAGATTTGTATTTCTTTGCTTTCTTCTACAGAGTGATTAGCTATTATTTTTTTTTCTCTGTTTCAAGAAGTGTGTGGCTGCGTTTTGTATTGTCTGTAAAAGTTGTGAAAGGATTCAAACAGGAACAAATGCCTTTTTTTTTTTTTATACCAGTATTACTTTGAGACATTCTTTTTAGTTTTCAGCTCAGATAAATTAAATTACAGTCTGTCATACTATTCCAGTGTACAGCTAAGGAAGAAGAGACTAGAGAAATTTGTGCTTGAAAACATGTAGTGTTAGAAATGAAAACAGATGAATTAAAAATCGTCGTAATAAAATTATTTTAGAAGGTTCTCTACAAGCCAGTTGTTTGGACCTAAGAGATTGTATGTGAAGATTTTATACAAAAATGAAATATTTATCATCAATGAAATTTGATGGTGTTTCAATTAAATATTAATGAAAAAATAAAGTCAAATCTGGTGGTTTTGTGGAGTCTCTCTTGTATCTTATGATGTGTGTAACTTTGATTTCAGGTTGATGAAAAGGCTCTAAGACACATAACGGAGATGGGTTTCAGCAAAGAAGCAGCAAGACAGGCACTTATGGATAACAGTAACAGCCTAGAGGCGGCATTAAATTTTCTTCTGAACAGCAGTAAGCAGAAACCCATTCAGGGACCACCACCTAGAGGTAAAACTTGCAATGCTTTAAAACAGTGTTTATGAGCAAAGGAATTTGCGTATGGTGGATTACTAATGTAGTTATAGAAGGGCATATCTGCATATTATTTTCCTGCAGGTTAGAATGCATTGCAAACCTGAAAGCAAATACTTTGGCGAGGACTCTGTATTGTGTTCTTGTCAAAAATCTGGAATTTGAAGTCAGATTTAAATATCCTGAAATTAAAAATATCTGGATCTATTTTGTCTGTGATAGGTTTTTTTTTTTTAAAGGTTGCAAATACAGATATTTTATAGATGAAATAAAAAAGTATGTACATGTTTTTTAATTTATTCCCCACTCACAAATAACTTTTTATGGTTACAGGTAAAGGGAAGGGCCGAGGCCGAATAAGACCTGAAGATGAAGAAGAGTTGGGAAATGCCAGACCATCTGCACCAAGCACACTGTTTGATTTCTTGGAGTCCAAAATGGGTACTCTAACAGTAGAGGGTAAGTTATTAAATTTAATGTATGCGGAACCAGTGTTAGACAGTGTTGGTGGAATTGTTTTTCGTAACTTTGATATTTAAAGATGATTTCTTGAACTTTCTCCACAGTCAGTCATAGAAAAAAAAAACAAACGAGTGCTAGAGAGCTATTCTCCTTTGAAGAAAGGTCAAATAAATCGCACTGTGATGGTTTGTGCTTCTGTCTTGATTATAGATGAGCTTAGGGTGTTTGTTTTGAGCTTAGGGTATTTGTTTCATGCCTAGATGTCTAAAGACTTTAATTTTGAAATAAAGGGACATAAATCCCAGGTTGTTAATCTAATTTGATAAAGGCTCTCACAACTTTAATGGACTTGAATGTTGTTCAGATATAAATAAAGAAGAAAACTATAACCACAGTCCTCTTGCCTCAGATTATAAAGAGCGTGTTTTGTGTGCTGCCAGAGTTAAGAGTTTACTAACTGTAATAAACTTAATTGTTTTTTTGTGTACTGTCTCTCTGAAGGGGCGAAAAATACGTTTTTGTCTGTGGTAAAATACTAAGCAACTGTTTTTTTTTCCCTGGTTGTCCCGTTTCATTACTGTAAGGACTGAGGGAAAGGTAGGTTTTCAGAAAGTGGGAATCTGAATAATTCTGCAGATTTAATGCAGAAGATCTGAGAATTTTCTTTAATGCCCTTTTAATTGTATGGCTTCTTAAGAAAGAAAAGTGAGACTGTAGTCTGTTTAGGTCTAAATCATGCAGTACTTTGGCAATTTTAGCAGACAGAGGAAACTCCATGCATCCTGAGCTCTCCAGAGGCTGCTGTAATATTAAAGTAAAACTCACAGTAAGCTGAGTAATAAATGGAGATCATTTTTTCTTTTGGGTATGGCCTTGGAGGTGTTTCAGTGGCCAACATGAAATGAAAAGATCTGCTTCCATTATTTAACGTGAAGGATTTGTGCTGGAGCTGTAAATTTTTTCTTCTTTCTGCCTATAAAGTGACACTTTTCATAGAGGGTAAAAAAAAGGTCATCGTAACTCTCAACTGTTTGATACTTCAGAGTTTTCTAAGGACTGAGTGCATTTGCAGAATGACTACATTTATGTGTAATTATTTTTGTAATTTAAGTTCCAAAATAGCCTTTCTTGACTGTTAATAACACTCTTGCTTTTTGTGTGTTCACTGGGTTGGGGATTTTTTTTTTTTAAAAAAAAAAGGGAAGATGAAGAGAGTGAAAAAAAGCTTGTGCTGAGTGAGAGTGAACAGGTTGCTCTATTGGAAAAGGTACAAACAGCTGTAATACCAATAAGCAGCTGCGTCTGAAATACTTGTAGAACATCTCCATCATTCTGGTTAGTGAATGAGAGATATTTTGTTGAATGTATTATTTCTGCTTGTAGCATATATGTATTTAAAAAAGTGTAAATACTTGTCTGATCTTGCTATAGCAGTGAATTAAAGGTTAGTTATGTTTGAATTAGAAATGAAAACGTGAAGCCATGTAGACTCTCTGTGCAGCAAAACCCCAGTTTTCTGAGAGAGTTATTAGGACTGTCTGTTTTCCGTTAAATGCATGGCATATTGTTTTCAAGAGGGGTTTTGGGTTTTAGTGTTTTTTTCTTTTGTTTTTTTCTTGCTAGATCTGTCAGAGCTTCAAAGCTGCACGTTTACAGCTGCTACTTATATAAGCAGTGTAACATTTTGGCTTAATGTGTTTCAATGTTTTTTGCAACCTGTAGCAATTAAAGGTCAGCATCTTCAGGTGGAAGGAAAGGCAACAGTCTAGAAACTCAGTTCTTGGAGCTGTACCAAGGGTGTCTTTATTCAAAAAAAAAAAAGAGGAAAGAGCAGCAAATAAAAGTGACACACATTTTGCTGGAGAAAGCTTGCCTCAACAGATGGGCTCGGGAGTTAATGAACCTGCTAACAAACCCAGGGGTCTCTTGGTAAAATTAGATGCACTGTGAGACTTTGAGTTCACTAAACATTTTTGTGATGCAGTGAGGTTTAGCTGTGAACAGAAAGGCACTTGCTTATAAATATGATAGTTCTTTTGATAGATATACTTTTGATGGCTACAGTGTCTTTCTTTGGCCTGCAGAATAAGTGCCGCACCTCAAGTGCTGTGTGCAGTTCTGGGCTCCACAGTACAGGAGGGACATCGAGGTGCTGGGGAAGGTACAGAGAAGGGCAATCAGAATGATTAGGGATAAGTCTTGTGAAGAGAGGCTTAGGGAGCTGGGGCTGTTCAGCCTGGAGAAGAGGAGACTCAGGGGAGACCTTATCACACTCTACAACCAGCTGAAAGGCAGCTGCAGTGAGACGGGTGTTGGCCTCTTCTCCGTAGTGAATAGCAACAGGACAAGAGGGAACGGGTTCAAGTTGCGCCAGGGGAAGTTCAGATTGGATATGAGGAAAAACGTCTTCACTGAAAGGTTGGTGAAGCACTGGAATGGGTTGCCGAAGGAGGTGGTGGAGTCACCATCCCTGGACGTGTTTCAAAAACGGCTGGATGTGGCACTTCAGGAGATGGTTTAGTGTTAGGGTGGTGTAAGGCTGTAGATTGGACTTGATGATCTTAAAGGTCCTCTCCAACCTTTATGGTTCTATGTTTCTATGAGTCTAAGTGATTTCAAATAGCTAAATACTGTTTTATATGTTAGCTGGGTCTAGATCGTACTTTAGTAAGACTGTAACTTTTTTCTTCCATTTCTACAATAGATTTCCTCTGCTTATGTATGTTGTTCGTAGATTGTTTATGGTGAGTGGCCAAAAGTTTGTGGCTTTCTTTACGAAACGCAGCTGTCGTCACTGGATTTGTCAGAAGTGAAAAGTATTTAAAGATACCTTTCCAATACACAAACATTCTGTATTAGCTGATACAATTTTGTGAACTCTTCAGGTAATGAATTTAAGCGCGTTCTCTAAAGCATGTGTAGGGAATCGTGCTTGAGATACATCTTTCGCTCACCAAAGACGAGTTAAACTTTTACAGTGAACAGAAACGAAAGCAGCGGTCGTGATTTTCTCTCGCATTATGAACATTGATTTTTCTTTTGATAAGTTTTGTGCTTGCATTGAGAGACTAGAGAAGGCTTTTATGTGTGATTGAAAGACATTTAAAGGAAAAATAATAACCCTGTGGGTTATATGCCTTTCTTACTGTCAGTAATTTTAACTAAGTAGTAGTAATTTACTGAGAATTGTGACATGAGTGAATTACTTCTTTTAAAATTACATTACTGATTGATGGTGTTTACTTAGGGGAACTTTTATGGTCCTTTGGGTTTAGTACATGTATGTAGCCAACATACTGTACTGTAATAACAGTGTTATATAAGTAAAAAAAAATGGTTATATTAGCATATATATATATCAGTTTATAATCTTTTTATAATCAGTTTATAATCTCCTGTGTTTAAACATAAATATGCTTTGACTTTCTGTGGTTTTACCTCTTAAATATAAATTAAAAAAAGCTATAAAATCATAAGGAAAAAAGCATAATTCTATGAAAACTTTCTACTCCTTCAGCTGACAAAAGTTCTGGCATATTTCCTAACATGACACACAAGGGTTTGTGGTTTGTGCTTTTTGATATTGTCTTGGTTTTTTAGCATTTATAGGTGTTTAGCTATTCTTCAGTCATGCCTTTCTCAGAAAAGAAAAAAAAAAATGTTAGAATTTTTGAAGAGTTCAGAAAACAATCTGATTTTTTTTTGGGGGGAAAAAAACATCTGCTTTTTTTCCGTTTCTGAAGAATAATGATACGTTTTTGTACTTTTTGGTTTTTGGAAGTCAGTTGGTTTTGAAGTGGTTGTTCAATTTCGTTTTGTTAGTCTTTATTTTCCTTAGTGAATATGTCAAACTCATAGGATTGTACCTCTGTTTCTGTGCTGGGTTTCGGTTTTTTTCAATCTTGCAGAGCCTACTTTAAATGGGTTTTTCAGAAGTACATAGTTATATGCTGAATTACAGGCTTTTCGTCTCTTTAAAAGTGCTTTATTCCCTTTGCAAAGTTTAAGAAGACCTGTGCAGTCTGACGAATTCAAGCATATTGTAAAAATAATTTAATAGAAGTATTTCTCTGCCAATTTTATTCCTCTGTGGTTGAAAATGTTCCTTTAAATATTTAATTATTTGTTGTCTTAAATTCCATGTGAAGTGAGATGACGTGTTAACGGTGTTTGCAGAGATGATGATGTATCTGCAGTGATTATACTTAGCACTGTGAACTCTTCGATCATGAAGCCTGCATCCAGGTGTTTGCAGAAACCAAAAGACAGATGTTACGAGCACCTTCTTCCTCTCGCTTGACCCTGTCAGTTGCCAGCAGTAGAGACACGTAGTTCTCTCCTTAGTATTACTAGAGCAGTGGTCAGAGATGAAAGGCGCATTGGGGAAACTGCTAGAAACATCTCAAATATGTGATGTTATACAGCCAAGAATAAGGTCTCTTCACTTAATTTTTTATTTTTTTCCCTGCACAGTAACTGTACTAAGGAGGGCCCAGGCAGGCAAGTTTTTCTGCACTTGCATGTAGCATACTAAAGCCTTCACTGAGTATCAAAAAGATGGATTGTTGTGCAGTATTTCTGGCCCCTTTCCGTCCTATGTGGTCTCTAAAATCCCAGTTTGTTTTTAACATTTTCAGAGAGACGACCTTTGCGTGAGGAAAGCGGTTTTGAATAAATGAGTGCACGCCTACTGTGACACTAACATGTTTGATCAGGAGCGTGGGATTACCTGGGACGACCGTATTTATCATTATTGCAAGCATTAGGCTTTTGTCCACTTGTGACAGGTTCTAATCTCTTCTGAATGACTGAGAGTCTGTGTGGAAGCCAAAACAAAAGGAAGTTTTGCTGAACTGAAATAAACACTTTTTAATTCTTTGCCATGCCACATTTTCATAAAAAGTTCTTTATGTGACCTGGGGAGAAAGTGTCTGAGAAGAAGAATTGTTTCTTTTCAAGTACGCAGAGGATTGATTTGCTTTTCTCCATGCATCCCTCCTAATTTTTCTTATCTGTTGTTTCTAATTACACCTGAAACCTCAGTACTGCTGAGAATTTCTAAATTCATTTTTGTATTTGCTGTAACCAGTGTAAATTGTTCCGTTTCTGAACAGGAACTGCAGAACATTTGTTTAGTTTGTTATCTTTGATTTGGTACCATTTCATAGTTGTGTTTAGACAGGTAGAAAACATTCATGAATTGAAATACCTTTTGTATTTTGTTTGGGAGGTATTTGTGTTTCTCTTTAGAGATAAGGCAGCACATCAAGGTTTTTGTTTGTTTTTAAAGAACTGAAGATTACTTATAAGAGTTAGTTTCTTGCCCTGTAAGTGATGTCTTTGAAGGCTTTTTACATTTAATCTCCTTTCTTCAGAGTTGCTGAAATCTTGTATTAAGTAATTACAACTGTCTAAATTATTAAATGCCTGTTTCCATGATCTGTTATTTCTTTAGTTGTAAAACATCGCGTATAGTAAACTACTTTATTTCAATGAAATGCAAAGAAGTAAAACAAACCCATAGTTTTATTCAGCATATTTATTTATGTATTTTAAATAGTGCATGGTTGGTGACACCTATGAAATATTTTTGTATTGAAATTAAGTAGTTTTGAGTTTTGGTTGGCAAAAGAAACCTGCTGACTGTAAGAGATAACAGAAATAGTAGAAAAAATTGCTGTCAACTAGCTGCCTTTGCTTGCACTTGGATTATTTTTGCTACTGAACACAAAAGATTTTTCCATTAATCTTCTTATTTTTCTTTTGTTATGAGGAACAATTCATCCATCTTTGCCAGCTTAAATAAGTAAACATGAGTATTACCAGGGAGAAAAAAAACAATACTGAGAGCTCTGATTGTAGTATTAAGGAATAATGGACAAAATGCTGAGAAACAGACATGTTTCTGATATTGTCTCTCTTCAGTTCTGCAGCACTGGACAAACTGGAGCTTACATCTGCTCATGGTCCAAAGGCACAAAAGCGTTTTGCAGAGAGCTACGTCTTTGAAAGACTTAAGCAATGATCAACTTTTAAATAATTATTTGTCTGTTATTAAGTGGGGTAGGTGATGAGAAACATAGCGATGGTTTTGGTTAGAGAGTGTTGGAAATTCCGTGTATTTAAAGAGTAATAAAAAATAGCATTGTTTCTTTTAGTCCTTGAATTCTGTGAATACAATGGCAGAATGTTCTGGGGGTTTTATGTGGCTTCTTTATTATCATCATCCTTCTCAGCTTGTATTTATTTTGTTTCAACAGAAATTGAACTCGGGTTCCAGTTTCTCAGTGTTACTATGTTTTAGAAAGAGTGAAACTGATACTTTTGTAACTTGACAAAGCTCCTGAGTAACTGAAATTTACTCCACAACATGAAGTGTGTACAAATGTGTCATTAATTTCCTTCTTATTTTTTAATCTTTCAGCCAGTATGAGGTAGAATGTGCCGCGGGGGTTGCTATCTTAAAGATATGATTGCATAAAGTTGCATAAAAGTATAATTCAAGTTAGAACGATAATCCCGATCATTGCCACTGCTGTGGGAAGGACCTCTGTCACTGAGTTTAATCACATTATTAAATGAGATAGACTCCACAGGAGAGAGCTACAGGAAACCACAAAACGAGTAAAATACCTTGAGCGATGGTTTCAAACTGAAAATTGCTGGTTGTCATGTTAAACCTACCCAGCAGATGACAAAAGCCTTGTCATTAATTTTGAATTTTTTTCTTTTTCTGATGTTTTTTTTTCCCAGACCCCACGTACCTAAATGTCTGGTTACAATGATGATGACTGGGCTGATGCATCTTGCTGTTTGACAGAGTAGCGTACCAAATATTCTTCTTAAATTCCAAATTATTACTGCTTTGTTACTGCCTTGTAGGAAGTGTCACTCCTCTTGGAACGTTAGCTAATGGTTTCTTGGAAGTGAGGGAAGAAGAAGCGGAAACAGGGAACAGTGGCTGCAATACACAGTCTGTGAATTACATCCCTCATTGTTTGGCTTTTTCTATTCAAGAAGCTTTAGATTTTTGGTGGTAAGGCCAGATCAGCACAAAATGATGGAGAACCTGCAAGGGTTGCACTTGCATGTGAAACAATTGGTTAACATGTCCTGCTCCTTCCAGGCTGTGATGTGGTCCCCTGGGAAGCTTTTAGCACAATAACCGCATCTTTGTAGAAGACATCGGTTGACTTAGACATCAGTTTACTTAGATTAGGAGTTGGCCCAGCAAGTGTATTTTTAGATTGTCTCGAGGTTAGAATAGAATTTCAGGTGTTTTCTGAGCAGCTTTTGTATGTCACAGCAAATAGACATAGAATAAAGATGCTTGACTGTTTTGAATTTCTTTAGTCTCTTTCCATCCTACCTAACATTTAGTTTTATTTATATTTTCCCATACTATTTAAAAAAATACTTTAAAATCAACTTGTTACTTATATATCATGATCACATTGCATTGGGTAGAAATAATATTGATCATCCAAGAGTCCTACTTCTGCAACTGATATATTAGAAATTTGTTGTTGTTAAATAGATCTGCAACAGATGACTTTTTCTATTAACATAATGCTAATATTTCTCTTGCTTGAAAAAAGAAATAATAGGAATTTTTCCTAACTACTTACTTCTGGGTGGAGCTATTCATGCCAGTGTTTAAATGTGCTGCTATTTTTGCTCAGAAGTTACGCTGTTTTAAATCTCCATGCTTCTTTGTGGAGTGGTGGGTTATGAATCTAAATGAAACTTCTGCAAATCCTGTTTTACAGGTAATTCTTGGGAAGTAGATGAATGGCATTTGAGTTCTGAATTATTTCGTTCCGGATTTTGACGATTAATACTGCTTTTCTAAAGACAGAAGATAAATACTGTCTCCTGTAACAATGTTTGTAACTTTTTCTTGGAAAGCAGGTCAAAGAGGTGGAAGAAGGTTATGCAGCTGTATGACAGAGCCAGGTTGTTCAGAGATCTATTATATCCAGTGTCTAGTGAAACTAGCTATTTTCATTAAGGTGCCTAGACAATAGCTAAGATTACTTATTACCTGGCATAAAATTGAATAGAAATTTCACTAAACTTTTTCAAGTTATAGAAGAATATATGTTTCAGTTTTTCCTTAAGGATTTTAAGTATTATAACTGCTCTGCATGCTTGGGGAGATAAGTCCTGCAGTTGTACAGAGTCTGTATGTACTAGATGCTGTCGGAGGTGATTACCTAACAGTTGAGAAAATGCATCTTCGTTCAGAAAAAGGTCAAAGGATGTGTTTCAGGTTGCATTTGTAAAGGAGAGATAAAGATGGACTTTTGAACTCGAAGGATTTTGTCTAAGAAAATATAAAATTTTAAATGCTACAAGAAGTAAAAAGTCATCTTTTCATTTTTTTTTAAAAAAATTAATATTAAGGAAATGGTGCTTTCTAAGTAATACATATTTACATATTCATGCATTAAAAACATTCTTGGTTTTGAAGCCATGAGTTTTGCAATAAGAAATTTTTATCAAGATTATGATCATGGTAGGTCACCCCATATGCTTATGTCACTGAAAAAACCCTAGGTCATTTTAGTCAAATCTTTCTGACTTTTAAAAGTCAGGGCAGGCAGAGAAGGTATACATAAAAATAAAACTAGGTTCTTATTAGTCAATTTAGTAAAATTGATAGATTTTCTGTGAGCTATTAGTAATCATAGAATCACAGGATGTCAGAGATTGGAAGGTACCTCGAAAGATCATCTAGTCCACCCCCCCGCCAGAGCTGGATCACCTCCAGTAGGTCACACAGGAAGGTGTCCAGACGGGTTTTGAATGTCTCCAGAGAAGGAGACTCCACAACCTCCCTGGGCAGCCTGTTCCAGTGCTCTCTCACCCTCACAGTGAAAAAGATTTTCCTCATATTTTTATGGAACCTCCTATGTACCTCCTATGCTTGTACCCATTGCCCCTTGTCCTGTCAGTGGACGCTGCTGAAAAGAGCCTGGCTCTGTCCTCCTGACACTCCCCCTTGACATATTTATAAACATGAATGAGGTCACCCCTCAGCCTCCTCTTCTCCAAGCTAAAGAGACCCAGCTCCTTCAGCCGTTCCTCATAAGGGAGATGTTCCACTCCCTTCATCATCTTTGTGGCTCTGCGCTGGACTCTCTCAAGCAGTTCCCTGTCTCTCTTGAGCTGAGGGGCCCAGAACTGGACACAGTTGATGCTTGATTTATTTAAGGATAAAAAAAGCTAAAATTTACATTTTAATTTTACCTTACTGTGTAGCAGTAATCAGGAAAATTGGTAAATTTGTTGTCAGGTATTGGTGTTCATTTTGGTAACGTGGTAACATGTAAACTGAAGTCCTCGTTTTTTCCTTACCTTAGGAAAGTGGTGGACCTGTCAGTGCTAGGTTAATGATTGGACTCGATGATCTTAAAGGTCTTCTCCAACCTAAATGATTCATGATTCTGTGCTAGGAAGGTTCCTAGGGCCATACAGCAGAGAACCTGAGTGCGTAGTCCCTCCAGGGCCGTGCATGCCCACCAGACTCATGCAGCTGTAACCAGCTGCTATGGATGCATGCAGGAAAGAGAATGAAATCTTTGCAGGCACTCACATAACATGAAACTGCTTAGATGAGCATGAATCACTCTTAACAGGTTTATGCTTTCGTTTTTCGCCACCCTCAAAGTCTGCTAACAGATCTCGTATCCAGCCCCCCACATGCACGCACTCACATGGATCTCTCCTGGCCCCGAGACTTTTGACCTGTGGTACCCACCTCAGGTGCCTCTTGTCCAACTTGCTGGTTAGTGCAGCCTGAAGTTTTCAGCAGGGTTACATGAATGTGACACAGAAGATTTTTAGAAATAGAATTTATTAAGTGGATGAGACAGACTGAGATGATCACGTGCAGGAGTTGGCTCAGCAAATGTATTGACCACGAGCGCGGTTACTTGCAAGTGTCCTGTTTAATCTCGTTCCTTCTTAATTCTCTTATGTTTATTCTTCTGGGATTCATCTTGATCTTCCCCTTCTTTTGGCTCTTCACCTAAATATCCCATAAAAAAATCCCATGTTTACCTTAAAAAAAAAAAAAGAAAAAGAATTCCATAAAAGCTTTCACGGAGCCCCACAATTCCCCTCCTCCCCAGAATCACATAGCAAGCTTGCTCTTTCTCTTGAGATCCATAATAATCTTGTTTTTCTTCTCACCAGTTAGAGTTCTGGTTGAATCTCTTGAAGGTAGTGCTTGAGCAGTTCCTATTACGGCTCATTGTTCAGAGTCTCTGGAGTTCTGGGCTTTGTTATTATTCCTGTTATCTGTGGTTTGACAGCTGAGTTCATTTAATCACTTCTATTTCTTAGCTTTGTCTTACATGCTGAATAGCTGTTAATAAGTTATTTTTACAGAAAGTTTCAATTCAGATATAAAAGTATGCCTTTTATTCTCCTCATTTTCCTCCCTCTTCGTTTCTCCATGTTGGAATTCAATTTTCATATCTTAAATGACTGTTAATCAAGTGAGTTATTGATGTCTGTGGGAAGAAATGAGTAGCCTCCTGGAAATTTATACCTGGCTTTTCTCTTACTTAGTCAGTCATTTGATTTTAAGTAGAGTCCAGAGGACTGTATGCTTTGCAAAGACTAGGAATTACAATTCAAATATCTCTGCTGAAATTTTCTGTGTACCATTCCGTTTCTGTATCACAAAGGTAAATACTGCATACTTTTCTAAATAATACTGTTGCTTTTTAGGGTCTGAAACAATATTTCTAAAATACGCTTGTGTGAAATATGTTAGTAATGGAAGTAATTTTTCTTTTTGTAGAACCAAAATTGCAATTTCAGCCACCGCATCAAGTACAGCACAAAGTTATGAATGCAGAACAGAATGGCATCAAAGAGAATCATTCAAGACACGTTTCTCGCAATGACATGAGACAACCAAGGAATGAGAAACCCCCTCGTTTTCAAAGGGATGTTCAGAATTCAAGGCAGGCTTTGGAAAGTGGTGGTTTACCAAGAAACAGAGGTCCTGAAAGGCACAGCTCTTTAGAACATTGGACAGAGGAAAAAAATAAAAGCGACAGACATTTTCCTAGAAATGATAGGCCAAAGGATTTGGGTTATCCCATACCCACTCACCAGAGTGATATTACTTTCAAAAAAAGGGATAACAACATGCAAAACAGAATAGGAAAAGGGGTGTCTTTCACAGAATTCAAGGAGAACTCTGCTGCTCAAGATACTCCAGACAACAATAACCAGAAACGTGGGAAAAGGGAAAACCAAATACACAACTCTGAAAGTTTCTGTGATAGGAAGGCACGAACAATAAATAGCGAAGCTTTCATGGTAAAAAATGAGCAACGTTTTGGTGTTAATAACGATTACCAAAATCTTGGCAGAACTGATAATTTTAATGCTGTACCAAATGGAGATACTGAGCATCATCAGAAGGGAAGACGAGTAGGACCTATTAAATCATCAGGACCCGCTACAATCCCATCTTTTGATGATAAAATGTTGTATTACAACACCGGTCCCAAAAGGAGATCTGGGCCCATCAAACCGGAGAAAATATTAGAATCATCGATTCACGTGGAGTACGGCAAAAGTTGGAGACCAGGGGATGAATGTTTTGCTCTTTATTGGGAAGACAACAAGGTATGCCATTGCCAAATGGGAAGCACCTCAGATGATACCTTCAATGTTTTCTTACTCATGTGTGGGAGATCTAGCACACTAGCACAGAGAAATGGGCTTTATTCATAGGTGTATAATGTGCTGCTTGGCTAGCTTCTTACTCTCTGCTCATTTATGAGGTACATGAGTGTGTTGGTTTGGTCCTCAGTGGAGGCCAGGAGCTCACCAAAGCTGCTCTATCACTCCTCTTTTTTAGATGGACAGGGGAGAGGGAAGATATAACGAGAGGCCTATGGGTTAAGATACAAGCAGTTTAATGTAGCAAAAGCAAAGACCGCGTGCGGAAGCAAAGCCAAACAAAGATTATTCTCTGCTTCCCATCAGCGGGCGATGTCCGGCCGCTTTCCTGGGAAGCAGAGCTCCAGTGCGCGTAGCAGTTGCTCCGGAGGACAAACACAAACGGCGAATGCCCCCCCACTTCCCTCTGCCTTCTCACTTTTATATCTGAGCTGATGGCATATGTTATGGAATACCCCTTTGGTCAGTCTGGGTCAGCTGGCCCAGCTGTGTCCCCTCCCAAGATGTTGCCCACTCCCAGCCCACTGTTGGGGGAACATTGGAAAACCACAGCCTTGGTGCTGTGTGAGCACTGCTCAGCAGTAGCCAAAACACTGGGGTGCTATCAACACCCTTCTAGCTACCGCTCCAAAAAACATTGCAGTGAGAGCTGCTGTGGGAAGATTGACTCCACTCTCAGCCTGACCTAATACAATCCATTACCTTCACCATGTGAAACTTGGAAGTGCTTAAATTACGTCGAAGGTGGTTGTTTCATTTAGGTGAAGTTTAGGGTGACTAAGCTCCCGACTGAAGCTTTTGATGTAAATGCTGAAAATTTGAAGAGATGGATATGCATCTAGGTGCCTAGATTCTTCTCCAAGGGACAAGGAACAGCATGCTGAGCTGTCTACAATAGTCTGTAATGGTAGATCCTAGAATAAGTCAGTGTATAACCTTTACTAGAGCAAGGGAATACCAGAGTCTCTAGTGAGACACCATCTGGAATACTGTGTCCAGCTCTGGAACCCCCAACAGAAGAAGGACATTGAGCTGTTGGAGCGAGTCCAAAGGAGGGCTACCAAGATGGTCAGAAGGACAGGCTGAGAGAGTTAGGCTTGTTCAGCCTGGAAGAGAGACCTTATAACGGCCTTCCAGTACCTGAAGGGGGCCTGCAAGAAGGCTGGGGAGGGACTTTTTCAAGGGCCTGTAGAGATAGGACGAGGGGTAATGGGTGGAACCTGGAAGAGCGTGAGTTTAGACTAGATATAAGGAAGAAGTTCTTTACTTTGAGAGTTGTGAGGCACTGGAACAGGTTGCCCGGGGAGGCTGTGGATGCTCCATCTCTGGAAGTGTCCTAGGCCAGGCTGGATGGAGCATTGAGCAACCTGATCTAGTGGGAGATGTCCCTACCTTGGCCAAGGGGTTGGAACCAGATGATCTTTGAGGTCCAACCTGAATCATTCCAGGATTCTATGAAATGGGGCTGTTTAAAAAATCTTCTTCTTTTTTTTTTTTCAGTCATTACAGAAAGGAAATAGCAAAAGTTTTTTTTTATTATTATTATTATGACTAGTAGACTACTTGCTGAAGACTTTGTGGAGCAAATGAGTTATCCTGTGTGATAATTCTTTTTTACTGATCTTTAAAAGTTTAGTTACTTCCTCTTCAACTGTTTTTCCTATTCATAAGATTTCTTTTGTGGCAAGACACTTTCATCTTTTTTGTTGCTGAAAAAATTCTAGACTTTTTTTCTTTGATTTGTTATTTTGTTTTCAGGAGTTCTGTTACTCTTCTTGGGTAGTTTCCTGACATTTTGGCTCTTTCTGAAAATCTGAGAACTACCTTTAATGTTACTGTTCTTTGAATAGGTTTTATTCCCACCATTTTCTGCATCTGTTGTTTATTTAAGGTTTTTTTTTCCAGTTCGGGGTCTTTTTTACAGGAAATATGTAGAATTAAGGCATGCAGAATTTTTGGTAGTAGCAATGTCCAGTGAGTTGACTCTGAAAAAGGAATATATATATTGAGTGGATGGATTAGTGTGAAATATAATGGCATATTATGTAATTGTTTCCGATTTTGATAAACATTTGCATTACTGTGAGTTGAGTTTTTGAAATTCTACGAAGTGTGAAACTTGCAAAATAAGTAGACATGAGGTAATCCCAGGCTGTTACCTGAAATGTATTCACCACATTAGAAGGTCTGGCAGTTTTTTTGAGGGTTATTGTTCTTTTGGTAGTTATAATCAATGCTGGTGCTCACATCTGTGCACAAATGTGATGATAAGATACAGTACTGAGGTGAACCATGTTAGGAGGTAGTGATTTCTTTGTGTTCAATAAGATAAAAATTATTGAATATCTTCAAGAAAGCTGATATGTGTGTGCATTAATGCCAAAAAATCAAGTTTTGTGTTTAGAAAAAGGATTTTTTGAATTGGCAGGTTTATAATATTTTTATATATTTTGTTACATGTTACAGTAGTCACTTGTACATGTAACCCTTCTCCGTATGCAGCATTTGTGTTAATGATGCATTTGTTCTACTCTCAGAGAAAGGAAAACAAGTTTTTAAATGTTCAGTCTAATTTGGTAAGCTGCGTATTTTTCCAATAAGTTATTCTAAATTCTTTCCACTGTATTCTTACAGCAAATCTTATTCAAGTGATAACACTGGCTAATATATGTGTATACACACACGTACATATATTTATTAAAAGGAAGTTGTTAAGCTGTTTGTGGTATTTTAAATAGTGTTTTCTGACCTCGGAAAATTTCTCTTTTAAGTTCTACCGGGCAGAGATTGAAGCTCTTCATTCTTCTGGGACAACGGCAGTTGTTAAATTCTGTGATTACGGAAATTATGAAGAGGTGCTTCTCAGCAACATCAGACCTGTTCATGCAGACACATGGGTATGTGATAACAAATGGTGTTAAAAAAAAAATACAAGCTGTCTAGTCTGTACAAAACATGTGACCCTTCAGAAATGAATGCCTACTCATGCAAAGACTGCCAACTGCATGTGTAAAAAATGTAGTTAAGCAAATACACAAGCATAGTCTCAACTCTTTGTTCTCTACATGAAACTTCATAGAAGTGTATTATCATGTGGTATTCTTCCTGTATAATAAATTTCAGTTGTTTGAAAATGAATAGTTGACCCGTCAGCCAGATAGGTCTTGCTAAAAGTTGTTGCTTACTCCATTAAACAAAGTTTTCTGTTCTATTTCATATGCATTCTATGTTGTTCTGTGCAGGTTAGGAAACGGTCTTTTAAAATACGTTATTTTTGAAGGTTTTTTGCTATATGTCTATGTATGGCTAAAATAGACATCTGTGTCACTTCATTTTG
This sequence comes from Trogon surrucura, assembly GCA_020746105.1. Classification (NCBI taxonomy): domain Eukaryota; kingdom Metazoa; phylum Chordata; class Aves; order Trogoniformes; family Trogonidae; genus Trogon; species Trogon surrucura. The sequence goes on from CM036617.1 coordinate 39,878,926, forward strand.
TATCATGATTTTATTCCTGTTTCAGTGATTTCTTCTTTGCCAAATACTGTGGTTGGGGTGTGTGCCTCAGTCTGTTTTATGAGATTTGGAATGTATTATCCTCTTGGCAGTTGGAAATTGCAAAAACCTTCATTTGTGAATGTCGTGGAAGTAGAGATGCATTTTGATTTAGAAAGAAATACCAGGAGTGCACAATTATTTGCTGTTTACTCTTAGTGTAAAAAGCTGCACAAAAAAAGTATTCGTATTTGTATATTGATTCCTTAACGATGAGTTGACTGTGCTTATTTTTGTTTCTTACCTCTGGGTCATGTAGCCATGGTACTGATGTTGCATAGGATGTTGCAGAGGTTGAACAGTTGACCTCTGCTTGCTGCCAGTGGTCTTTTAACTCCTACTGTTGCCTGTTGAGATGACCTTTTACTTAGAGATATTTGAAGCAATTCCCAGCTGATGCATTACTGTTGCTATGAAAACATACCCTTTTTTTTTTTTTTCTTCTTCTTCCTTTTATCCCACTAGATGAGCTGTAAAGTGCTGGTTTCTTACTGTATGGTTGTACTTTGACCCTTGTTCTGGGTTAATAGACTTTTCGTCAGTTTTAGAGTCCTGAAGAGTGGCTTTTATTTTGCTTTAACCCTCTGAAAGTTAGTGCTCTCAATCTAAGAACTTGGCCTGGTTTAAGACTAAGCTGATAATATTCAAGCGGTGGTCATTCTTCCTGCCCCTTCTGCCTGTCTCTGACCACATGTTCTTCCTCTTCCCTCTCCTCCCACGTTGGATTGTTTGTCATGTAGCCACAGGATGAGTTGAATAAGGACCACTTTTTTGTTCCCCCAGGTTGGTTCAGTTTTTGTTTCACAGGTGAGTTTGTTAAAGCTGGCACAAGATAGTGATATGGTGTGCTGAGAGGGAATTAGGCTGCTCAAGTAGCACAGTCTTAACATCTTGCTGCATCCTCATCCAGTCCACTGTTACTGGGGAGAAATAGGGATTTTCCAACAGGCTTTCACGCTATTCGGAAATGATAAATACCTTTCTGAAGGTTCTTTTTTTTTTTCTCAAGGGAACTTAAGTGAATAGCATAAATTCAAACAACTAAATTTAGATCATTAGAAGAGAAATGCCCACCAACATCTTGTCAGTAAATGGAATTTTTATGGTTTCTTACAGTGTGGGGTTTTACTGTTTTGTTGCTAGAAGGTCCTTGCAGCTCTAGGATTTTTTTTGCAGGAGAAAGTTGATTAGGATCTTGGTCTTTGCTTGTTTTGTGTTTGGATGCCAACTCTAGTTCTTATTATGCGTTTGCAGTTCTTAATCACTCGCTGGAGTCATGCTCTAATACTCAGGTTTTTCATTTCAGCTGAACACTGTTGGTCACTTTCTCTCAGTGTTCATATTAGTATTTAGATCTAGATAGCACACACAAATGCAAAACGAAGTTCGCATGCTGCTTAATACTTAATTCTTCGTTGTAAGATCTGAGTAACTTGGTGATATTTCCTCTTTACGAGAGGACAAAACAGAATTTAAACTGACTTCAGTAATTACTTTTCTTCCACTGATCAATGTTATCAGCAACAGTGAACTTGTTTTATTAGAAATGTTATGCTAAGTTTTATTTGAGTCTTTCCAGGTAACTTGCAGATAGCTAAGTCTTTCTTAGGTGTCTGTATTGAAGACTTGTTACTAATGTAGAAATATACTGTATGTGAGTTATGATATCCTAATATTGCCAGGTTTTCAGACTTCTTTTTGAAAGAGTTGTTGATACTAAGAAATGATTTAGTGAATTGATTTTTAAAGGCATGCATTTAGGCTGTGTGTTAGAATTGATTATTCTTTACTGTTTTCCCCAGTATACTTTTTGGTACTCGTGGGCTGAATTTTGTTTTTCCCAACAAATACAAACTGGTAGAAGTATACCACTGAGAGGAAGAAAAAAAAAGGACAAAAGTTGCTCAACTAGTCGCTGAAAGAACAGCCAAAATATCACAGTGACCTTATTTTGCTGACATGAACTATTGTCTTAAGCACCTGGTCTACTTTTGGCAACCATAGTAATTGTAAAGAAATAGTAAATGAATGAAGATTCTTTACATTGTTAGAAGGTTTAATATAATTTCATTTTCCCTTCACCTGTTACTAGTTAACATTCTGCTCTTGTTAATGCATAATAAATAAGTTAAGAACTTGTTAATACAAGTTCTATGTTTTTGGTGGGTTTTGTTTGTAGTTTTAGAGTTTTGTTTGGTTGGGGTTTTTCTGTGTTTTTTTTTTTTCTCTTGACTTTAGATTGAATCTATCTGACATTCTTGATATGCACTGTGCTTTCCACTTTAATGGAAAAACTGTTAGTAGATGACCTTAAGACTCCTTCATACTGATTGTGTACTGTCCATCACCCAGTTTGCCCTCAGTCCTTGAAAGTTTTCAGTCCTTCTGATACCTAACATGCTGCTATTTATCTTTCTGATGGCTAGAAGTATGGAAGATAAAGCTGAGTTTTACATAAGATAAATCAAAAAGCTAATGGGGATTTTTTTTAAATAGTCGATCACATACAACACTCAAATATGTAAAGAGCACTAAAACTGATTTTTTTTTTTAGCGCTTGCAAAATATGTCTTAGATCTGGAGTTAATAAAGATTTTTAATAATAAAATTACATTTGGTTTCCACGGTTTTAGAGGACTTCTGAGTATCTTGTATGTAACTACGATAACGTATCCTATTTCCCTCAATGTAGCAGGGGCTGCTTAATGAAAATATTTTAATCCCAATGAAAAAATTCACTGAAAAGCCATTGTAGAAGTAAGAACTGCTTGTTTTCTCTTGTTAAATATGTAAGATTAGACTAAAAATCAAAGAGCTTGGAATGTTAAGGGCCTTCCTGACTTACTTAGTAGTTTGTTCTGTGAAAAAAAAAAAAATAAAGTCAAGATAACACTTTAAACTCTTAAGTCTTAATTTTATTTTCTATCTTGTAGGATTCTTTTTCCGTAATAAATTATGAGAATGTGTAGTCTAAGTGCTTATTTTGTGACACTTTTCTCCAAGGCTAAGTCCTTACTTGCCCTTTTTCATTTTGTATTTCCTTAATCAGGCAATAAGCCCTGTCCTGCCATTTATGGTATGATTACCCTTCTTTTTATTTGGTTTTCTTCTATTATATGAAGAAGATCAAGTTTGTAGTTTTCCCACCTATGTATCTTCTAACCTTATTCTGATTGCTCTCAAAACAAGTTAGAATTCATATGAACTCATTGCTTCAAATAATTAATTTAAAAATACTAGTTTCCTTTTCCTGTTTCTTGCACTGTATTTCTCCCTAAAGGAGTAAAAAGGCAAAAATTATTATTGAAGTGTGTATAATCCTAACTCTTCTAAAATTTGTTTTGTTCTATGGAGACTGAAAATCAAATTTGTAGCTTTCCTCAGCTCAGTCCTCTGGTAAGGAATGAGTTTAGGAAAGAAAATAGCAAAGGGTCTTAAATTAGAGTTAATTCATGCTAGCAGACATTTGAGGGCTCCAAGTGGCTAATGTTGTGCCTTGTACCTCACAGAGCTTTACGAGCTTCTACAGATGTAAAATTATCTCAAATCAGACTATAATTCAGGGCTTTCTTACACCTGTCCCTGGTTTCAGGTAAGTAAAGAAGTAAACTCATGTCAGATTTTTGAAGTTGTTCCAACCTCTGTCCAGCAGTGTGAAACGCAACACTTGAAACTGCTGAATGGTAAAGGCCTACAGCTGCCTTTTGATGCTGGAGAAGACTTTTCCCTATTTATGGAGGTTTTGAACCAATTCCAGTGTCTTGATTTACGACAGGCAATACTTACTTGGAGGATTAGGTACGATTTATGGCTCTATTTATGTGATCTTCTGTCGTGTGTCAAGCGGGAAGTCTCTCCCACTGGATAACTGAGTAGGTGCAGTACATATGTGTGCCTTGTTTGGATTTGTACTAATCCCAAGGCTGTTACAATTGTCCAGTCTATTTAACCAGTTCTGAGATTCCTGTAGGAAGAAGTGTCCTTAAATAGTTGCATCAGACAAGGGTTTGATGCCTTTGGTTCCTTGGCTTCTGTACTGATAGAAAATCTCTAGAATGATTTTACAGTTCGTAATTGCTCATTGCCTAAATGAATTAAATGAAGGCTGAGTAAATTTGGCTCCCCTTCTTCCTGAGTGGTGGTACGTATTTATTAATTCATTTCAATCCAAAAAGTTACTAGTGTGGATTTGGTTTCCATAGAAGGCTATCTTTCTCCTTTATTAAAACACTTTAGATTTAGGCAGTTATTTTGTTTGCTTTACCAGTATATGGTGATTTAGTTGCCTCTGTCCTGAAAAATTACTTTTTATACTCTGACCTAATTTTTTTTTGATTTTCTTACCAGATAATTTTTTATTTACTGGAAATGCTGCCTTCAGTTTCATCACATCTTTTGCAGAGTGTTGTCGTACACATGCCTTTACAGAGAATTAACCTGCAGGTTCTGTCAGGCTAATTCTTGATGTAATTTATTTATTTCCCCAGCCTTCCTTTAAGAGGCAATATTTAGAAAGTGCTGTGGAGAGTGTTTATCCCAATAGGTTTACTGATAATTTTTTTTTTCTTTAGCACCTGAATCCTGTGAGAAACTCTGTATTTTTTAAGACTTTAGTTTGGTGTATGCACGTTGGAATATGGACAGATGGTCACAACTTAACTGAAAGTTACTGGCCCTTAGCTGAAGTGTAATAACTAACATCTAAAGGTGTTTAAGGAACTGCATTTTTTTAAAAAAAAACCCTAAAAGCTGGCAAGTTTTGGTTAAGAGGAGATAGTATATACTAATTGGGCAGAAAACAATGGCTTTCAGTTTTCTGTCTGTATCATTAGGCACTGCAGAATGTGTTTGCGTTTTCCACTTGAGTGTTTCATATTCATCAGACGATGAAATAAGAGTTGCAAATTATTGCCAGCTGTAGAAATCAGATTAAGAACACATTCTTCTTGGAGTTTGTAATTACTGAAAAAAGTTGTGACAGTTAAATAAGGATACTTGGAGCATTAGTGTGTTATTCTCCTTCCCCTACTCGCTTGTTATTAAATGTAATTGCATGTGATGATTCATTATTTGGAGACCGTGTATGGGCTCCTTAGGTTGTTTATTTTGAGAGAGACTGTTTCTCCCTGAATGCTTTCCTTTAAATTGACTTGAAATTTTATTTTGAGATATCATAGCTATTGGAAAGGTGAATTCCTTTTCATAAAAAGCATATGAAGTTACTCCTTTTGTGGGTTTTTTTGGGGATTTGGTTTAGAGTTTCTTGCTTCTGTTGGCTTACTTAGGAGTGAGTTTTTTAAAGTTTGTAACAATGACAAGGACTCTGCTTGTGTCATATTAACAATGTCATTTGCAATTTTCTTCCACATCTCAAGAGAGACATTTAGATACTATTACTAAATACATAGTTGCCCATATTGTCAAAGAATAGCAGCAGTTAATCAGATTTTCTCAGAGTATCATTAGAGAGCATATACAGAAGAGAAAATGTTTTGATCTGACATCTTTCCTACAGAATTTGCTTGCCTTCTCAGAGCTTGGCTGATATATCTGGATTTTCGAAGTTGTAGAGAAGTAGTGCTTCCTTCAACCTTATGCAAAGCGTTTAATATCTTTGCCAAGTTAATCGAGATGCGTGTTTTCATACTTACAACATAGACTAATTGTTCTGATTTGCTGGTGGAGGGTTACAATGTCAAAGATTTTGAAATCCACTGTATATTTTTAAAATTAAGTCTGATCTTTGCTGAAGTGCAAAGAACCCCTCTGTCTCTCTAATGAGAGCAGGAGTTGATAAACAACAAAGTAATAAATGGCTGTATAGAGGGGTGTTTTTTCCTATGTTTTGCACATTTATTGTGTATGTCCCACGTACTGAACATCATAGGGGTCTTCTAACTTGGGACATGATATCTGCAGGAGGATATCAGGGAATATCTTCATTGCTCAGAAAGATTATTTAGGATTCTCCTGTGCTTATGAAACACATTTATCTGTCTTTTTGGTTTTGTTCTTTCATTATGGTGTAATCACTGAATATTTTTGTTTGTACCTAGTTGGAAATGTTACTTTTGATTTCTTACTGGAAGTCTTGAAAGCTTATTTCATGTAGATTCATTTCAGTAGGTATGAAATATTTTGCTGAAACGGTTTGCACAAGTCTTACGAGAAGCAGCTGAGGGACCTGGGGCTCTCTAGCCTGGAGAAAAGGAGGTTCAGGGGAGACTTTATCACTCTCTACAACTATCTGAGAGGAGGTAACAAGTAACAAGTGATAGCACAAGAGGAAATGGCCTCAAGTTGCACCAGGGGAAGTTTAGCTTGTATATTAAGAATTTTTTTTTTCCAGGAAGGAGTTGTCAAGCCTTGGAACAGGCTGCCAGGAGAAGTAGTTGAGTCAGCATCCGTGGAGGGATTTGAAAGATGTGGAGATGTGGTGCTTAGGGACATGGTTGAGTGGTGGGCTTGGCAGTGTTAGGTTTATGGTTGGACTTGGTGGTCTTAAAGGTCTTTTCCAACTGAAATGATTCTATGATTCCGTGACTGTGCCTGTTTTACCAGCTTAAAGTAACCCTTTCCAGAGGTCTTCATTCAACTTGATGCTCTGAAAACTGGATGAATGCTTTATTTAGCAGAAAACAAAACGCTGGGGAAAGGGAACAGCTGATGGTTGTATGTGGGAGGAGAGATGGAGCTGGACCCTTAATCTGATGCTCTTTTTCAAAGATTGGCACAATTGCTCCATATAGTAACACTGTTCTTTGTGACACATAATCCTTATGGTGGTCACTGTTGCTGATTGAATTTATGTGTTCTGTTGAAAGCATTTCCATTTCCAGTTTGTGGCTTTCCTCTGGCTGAACAGAGAGAACTTGATGTATCTGTTGGTTCTGTGTTACTTACATAGCAAATATCCACTTATCTTTTAGTAATTATTGAAAATAAACCTTTAAATATTTATAGGTTGATTTTGAGGCTACTCAGTGTGAAGTAGCTTTTACTAATAGAAGGGATGTGATGTGAATGGGTCAAATATGTATTTGTAAGGCCCTTTTAAAATTCATTACCCTCTGTACCGAGAACATAGTGACAACTTGCAGCAGAGTATGTTTGTTGGAAACACAAACGTCACAAAAAGAATTGCACAATTATTTTAATGCGTGCCAAGGGGAATGACTGCAAGTATGAATAACCTGTGCAATACCCTTAAGGGGAACAGATAAGCTAACAAAATGTCTGTGGGATAATCATGCCCCAGGATTACATTATTCTAGTTTTATGGAAATGTAATTGGAAGGTAGTCTGTTTAGAAAACAGAGAGTGCTTTGTTTTCCAAGTTGAGGAAAAGCAATGAGGTACAAAGAAACAGTCTGATTTCAAGTTAACTGTTAAGTTGCTTTTAGTGGTCTCAGATTTAAGTATGTAAGTCTTTCCCTTGTCTATCCGTTTTTCCATTTCTTGATATTATTTTCTGAACAATCAGCAAATTTTCTGTCACTTGGTATCTAGTGTTTCTTGCTTCACTCATAATTCAGAATGTATATCATCCTAACAGAATCATTTAAAAATTAACTGTTTGAAACTTTTGTCACAACATTTTCAGCAGAGGAAAAATGTAATAAATGTAGTAAAAAATAGTAATAGTCTATATCCTATTTGTTTCAGGACTATTGAATCGTTATTATAAACATAGTATCTTAAATCAATGTGTGATAAGGCTTTAGTTGATAATTTGCTGGCCCTAAAAAATTGCTTTGTGTAGGATTTTACAAAAACTGGCCCTCATAAGTATCAGTTCCTTTTTCAAAGTGTAAATAAGGGAAACAAATGGTTTGGTTGTTCTGTTGTCTTTTTTTTTTTTTTTAATGACACTACAGCGATTTTTTTTTTTTGTAATGAGTTGTCAGTAACTTTTGAATTTAACTACTCCCCACATTAGGGAGAACATTAACTGAATTTATCGGTTGCATAAAAGGCTTTGTAGAGCCCTTGAAAGAAGTATGTAGTGTTTTATTCATATAGTACATCAAAATGTCATACAATTTGAGAAATGGTGAAAGAGAGAAAGATGGCACTGGAATAGTAGGTTGAAACATTACACAAATAGATAGAAATTGTTCCGACTGCCTGTAGAACAGCAGCAAACAATAACTGTGTAGTTGCAGTTCAAAGTCTGAGGGGATTTTCAGTAAATCTTACAGTACCAGACAGCAAGTCAGTTATGTCCCTTTAAGGAGAATTGTAGTCTCTGCTGCTGATGGAGTTGAGCTTCATATCGGAAGTGACCAAAGTCCAATTTCCTCAGGCATGTACTGTTAGAAAAAATTTAAAATCATATTGATTTAGAAGTTCTTTATAAAATTTACCTTAAAACTAATACCTTTTATTTTTGAGCAGACCTTGCAGATTCTTACCAATTCAGGATAAAAGTCTACTGTTTGTCTAAAAATCCAGTTAGACAATCAGTCCAAACATTTCCAGCCTATACGATCCTTTATTTTACTTCCTGTTTTGGTGTTTGTTGTTTTGGAACAATGCAACTGTTTACATTCATTGTAGTAGATCCTGGTTAGTCCATTGATAAAATATCCTGTAGTTCACCAAACTGATGGTTGTATCCTCAAGTCAACACTAAAACAGTACTTTCTCAATGTGTGAGAGAAGAATTTGAAAAAGCATGTGTAAATATTTTCTTTATATTCTGGGATTTTTATTTTGTATTTATTTTAATAATTTAAAGATAGATTCTTGGTGTTCTCTAGGTTTTCTATAGGCTTTTCTTAGAATAGTCAAAATATCAAAAACTTTCTCACCCAAACCAGAAGATAAAGTGCTTATTTTAGCTCTTTCATTGTCACCTTGGCAAAATATACCTGGATACCTAGAAATATGTATATATGGAGAAAGACAGAGACAATGGGGAAGGGTGAAAGAGTGAATGTAGCTTGAATGGCATTGTTCTGGTTTTGTGAGTTAAAAAACAAATATAACCTCTCACATCTCTTTGGAATTTTTTGCCTTTCATTTGTGATTCAAGAGTGAAGCAGATCTGATTTTTTACTTTTGAATTGCCTTTGCTTTTCTCTCACTTGTATTTTCGCAAGTGCCTTGTAAAGTTACCTGCTTCATACGAAGTTAATGGTTTTCATCTTTAGACTAATTTGCAGTAAATTAGAAATCTGATCAATCTATTTTAAGTTCTAAATTTTCTTACAATCCATTGCAATTTTTTAAAATTCAAGAAAATTATCATGCCATGTCCTGGCTTGAGCTAAACAGGACCAGTTCTGTTCAGTGATTTTTGCTTCTCAGTTCAGTCTCTTCTAAGAGGCTGCACTTTCTGAAGTTCACAGCATGTTTCTGCAGACCGTGTGTGCTACTGGCAGTGATAACACCTGATGTTTACAGTTACTGCCTGGGACTGGGGTGCAGAAAGGCTCTTGCTGATACTTATTCCCATAGCGACCAAGGCCACTGCGGGCTCTTGTGTGCCACGCTGGGAGTGCCAGGTAGTGAGAGGGGTCACAAGGCAGTAAAAGGTTGCACCTCCGGGGAGTTACAGACAGGACAGGTGACCAACGAGAGTATTCCATCCCATATATGTCATATTCAATACAAAACTGAGGAATCAAGAGGGTTTAGGTCTCTTTTCTCTCTTACGCAATGGCCGGTGTCCAGGGAGGACTCTGACTGATCTCCTGCTTTTGATCCGGATCCTGAGTTCCCGAATCCAGCTCCCTGTATCCAGCTCCCTCTGCTGCTGATCCTGGGGCTGCCCCAGTGCCTCCTGTTCTGCAGCACCAGTGGGAATTGCTGTTGGGGGAGGGAGTCGGGTTTGATAGCGGGCTACTGTCTATAGTTATATATCGTTCTTTTATCATTTCACCATTATTTCTATCATTTCCCTTTTCCTTGCCGTTTTGGAGGGGGAAGAGGGGGTAGAGAGTGTCTGTCCGTGTTTAGTTGCTGACCCAGCCCTAACCCACGACATGTTGGTTTAAAAAACTTGGAGCAGCTCAAGTTTACAAAGTAAAACTATAAAACGTAGAACAAGTGGACTCTAAAAATGATTCTGTATGAGAAGGGCATGGGTGATAGTGGAACTTGAGTTAAAAATGAAAAAGTCCTGAGTAGGTTTTGTGTTTAAATAGTAGCTTCAGGAGCACCCTCTGACATGTGAGCACACAGATATGCACATACTCGGACAAGGAGGTGTAAGTTCTGCTTCAGCTCGTAAGTCATTATCCTCCTCAGAGATACTTTTAATTGTTCTTAATTGCTTCTTATGTCAAAATTGTCTCACACACCCATAACATTTGAATAAGAGCATAGTAATTGTGCATTCCATATGGTTATTTTAATGGGAGAAGCATTTAAGAGTGACTTAAGACTGTGCATTCCTGGGCTGAGCTGATGAATTCTGAGCAAGCGTTTTGTACCTGGGTTAGTTAAAGATTGCAGCTGCACATCTGAGTAAGAAAGGGAAAGTGGAAAGAAGAGTGACGGAGAAGGTGCGGGAGAAGAGAAAGGAAAACAGTTTCAGCAGTAGCAAGACATTACAATTGTCCATAGCACTTCAGCCTACATGTCAAAATTAGTTTGTAAATTTAAAGGTGTCACGTACTTGAATCCTTTGTTTAGCTAAAAAAAGATTAATAGTAGTGCGCTGGTATATTTTAAAAGATCCAGGCAAATTCAACATTCTAAATGGTATATTAAAGGGTTAATTTAAAAATACTTTTTCGTGATTACTGCATAACTTTCTTTTAAAAAGTAACTTTTTTGATTGATGGCTTTACAATTAGTTATGTGTACTTTTACTCATCAGTGATACTTTACTACAAGGTCTTACATGGTATGTGTGAGCATACTGAAAGTGTATTTGTCTAAAAAAGTAGTGCTACTCTGACTCCTTTGAAGGCACATTAATAGGGCTAAGAACATGAATTAGTTATCTGAGAGCAATGAGGGGTCAGCTCCATGCAGGTCTAGCAGTGTAAACCTTGAATACCACTTTTCCATTTCACTTATAATTTAACTGAGAAATTTGGATGGCCCCAGGTCCAGTCTAATACAGAGGTCTTGTGTACTGTTAAAAAAATGTTGAACATCTGCAGGCTCATGAAGATTACACTGTGAGACGATTACTCTGTGAGAGGAACTGATATTTTAAGTAACAAGCATAATTCGCAAAAAAAATTGATCAAGAGCAAATCTGTTGAATTATTCTGTAATAAGACACTTCAAAAATGCTTTTGTCACAAAGTCAGTACGTGGTTAAGATTCTCGAAAAACTACATTACTGGTAATTTCTCTTGGAATTTTCACACCTCATTTGGTAGTAATTTTTGAAGTTATGCCCCGAAACTGATCTAAAATCATATAACTTAAAAATGTGCTTTTGTTAAATGACAAAAGCTACTTTTTCATAAAATCCTGTTTTCATTTTTGGTTATTATGGAGTTCTAAGAATCTATTCCAGTATTCAGATAAAGTAAAAGTTGAAGAGAATGCTGTAGACACTTTAGCCAATGATTTTTTTTCCTTACAAATACAGGGCATAGAATATATTGCGATTTAAATATATAAGCTTCAGCCTTTCTTATGAAACCTGTGAGTTTTTTGAGATAGCAATAGTGTGATTGATTGGGTTTTCTGTTTGATTTCTGGTTTTGATACATCTGGAAGATCTTAAAGTCTGTTTGCAATTGCTACAAGCAAAGGTAAGTAGAAACTGCAAAAATCAAAGATTAAAGTACTCGAGGAGATCACACTGGATGATTAGGCAAAAGAAGCAAGTTTTAAGAAAGGAATTGAACCAGAAAATACAGAACAAGGGATCATTTGGTGCGTTAACAGCAACAGCAGAACACAGCTGTTGGCACCATAGTGGGCAGTGCAGAGAAGCATTAAATCTGCAGTGGGAAATGGGAGCCGAAATGCACATGAAAGAAAGAAAAGGTCATTTTGCAAGGAAACCAACCCTCTTTGTACTGAGTCCAGCACGTTTTCTATGCCTTGAGTATGTGGGTGAAATTAAAGCTACAGTTTAAACCAAAACAGTGCTTTTCTTTGCCTTCTGTCTCTTCTTTGTCTCATGATTCCTGGCCCCATCCTGCTCCTTTGGGCCTCCTTTAGCAGGTTCTGGTTCTTCTCCCTTAATAACCCACAAAGCTGTAATTCAAAAGCTTTAGCAGAAGGGCCCAGGGAATAGGGCAGAACATAGGAATGCACAGAGTTGCATCTGGTTTGTAGGCAGCAAACTGTTGGAGCTGCTCAGCTGTGGCTTGCAACTGCGTCCTAAGTATGTGTGAACAGAACAGTCAGCAAAGCTGTCGTACCTTACATAACTTCTGTCCTGCTCTTCACTGTCATCCACGTATTCGTTGCTCTCAGAAGTTATCAAGTAAGTATTCATTTCAAGGCCTGTGTTTAAAAACAACCCACACATTTCTAAACAGTTCTTTTGAATGCATTGAAGTTAACTGAAATACAGTGAGAAGGCTTTAAATGAAATTTACTCGGCTCCAGTATTGTTAATTTTAAGAGCAAATCGGTTGTTAAAGTATTTTAAATCCTGTATTTACAACTTTATTCCGCAACTATGAAAACCATTGAATTTTTTATATAGAAGCATGCTGGTAGTCACTTGGCTGTACTGAAGTTACTTGCTTATTCACTAAGCTCAGCTGGTAACATATGGTGGTGATACAAGCTCTTCAGAATATATGGGTCCAAAATTAAAGCACTGAGTGTGGATGTATTCCCATTTTACCCTTATTTAGTTCTTTTCTGTCTTACGAGATGGATAAATACAAAACATAACAGCAGATTTTTATGGCAATATTTTGAATAGAAGCTGAAATTCCCAAGGACTTCCCTGTTTGCCATCTTTTTTTTTTAAAGGCCTAAAGAGTCTGACATCCTTCACCCTCTCTCTCATGTCATTTAACTTGTTCCTGCAGCAATTTGTTTGCATTTCATTGCTTGCATTGTAAACCTTTCCTTGCTTTTCCCTTACATCTGCCAGGTTTTGCTGTCTTTTGCAGCTGTGCTTGGTGGTATCATTCAGTCTCAGTGTACATAGGCGTTGTGTAAGTACTAGAAAACTCAGTCCTGGATCCTGGAATATTAGATGAATAATAAATATTAAGCTGAAGGATGGAGGTAATAAAATATGTAAGTTTTTGGATTAGTGTACTAATACGAAACCTCTACTGGAGAATGAAAATGGTCAGAAAGAGGTTCGTGGCCACCTTTGCTTTATAAAACGTAATCTATATCTTACATAGATAAGGAAGTAGGAAATGGAATAATTTAGAATGAGTCACAAGCAACTGATAAATTGAAAGCAAACAGCCAGAAAGATTGGGAAAATGGAGTTAGTGGCAAGATGTGTGACCTAATTGACTGCAGAGGTATAGTGGAAAAAATGTAGACAGTTGAAGTTTTTAGCTTGATGAACAGAAAAATCAAGGAAATGAACATTAGAGATACTAAGTTTTGTGTACAAAGGGTGGATGTTGTTCCAGAAGAGGGATGGCAGTTTTGAGCGTGAGGTAGAGAGATTTTAAAGTAAATTGAGATAAAAATGAACGCAGATAAAAAATAATCCTTAAGATGGAAATAACATAAAATGGCATTTAAAGAAAGGATGAAAGATCAGTACTGGCAGATTGAGGGTCAGTGATCAAGAAGTGGAGGAAGAAAAGAAATGCCATTACTTGCAAAACAAGAAATGGTGTTCAGTGAAGATGTGGTCTGGCAGATGGTTATTTTGGAGAATATTAGATCCAGGTAGGATCAGATGTGAATAGGTGAGACGCAAGAAACAACTGACAATTTGTCATCTGACATGAAGATGGCAAACTTGAGCAGGATGATCAGTAGCAGTGTGGGGAGCTACTGCACAGAGAGAGGAATGAGGGAACAGTTGAAAGGTTGCTCATTTGTTCTTATTATCGTTTGCTCCGTTGCTTGCATTCATTTCGTTTTATTCGGAGCCTCAAGAATGTGTTTTCACATTTCACTCCTGCCTATTGTAATAAAAGACTTGAATTGGAATGCATGCATCTGAAGCTTTTCATTTTGTGTGCAAAGACAACTACACCAAAACAGGAACGTGTAAGACAAAAATAGAAATGTGTAAGACAAATTTTATTTTGAATTTGATTTCGCTGAATTCAAAAAATCAACATTAACTTTGAGATTTTATTAAGATTTGCTGCTCTAGAAATTTACTCTGATAAGGCTGTTACAGGAGAGATGTGATGCGATAAACTTTAATTCTGGTTCTTTTTGAGCAAAGACTTACGAGGGTTACAAAGAAAAGATTCATATCCTGAAAGTATCCTGAAAAGACCAGTATGCATTGCTAAATTTTCAGTCATGCGTATATGCCATTTAGTTTTCCAGTTTTGGAGAAATCCACATATCAAGCACATGAAAGTTCACGAATTTATTCTTAAAGAGTAAGCTCTTTTATGTTAGATCAAAGCTTTGGCAAGAATTTTAAGAAAACTTGCGTCTTGCTCTACTCTTCTGGAAAATAATAGGAAACTATTTTCAGGTGTTCAGGTTTCTTGTATTATACTGAAAGAGCTAAATGTATTTTGACCACTTCTGGTGTCTAGCTTACATTTTAACATTTTGATGCTAGTATAGCTTGTGTTGTCAGTGATGGGAGATTACTTCATGTACTGCTGAGGGTTTATCCTGGGGCTAACAGTATTGCAAACTGTGAGGTTTTTTGTTAGACATCTGCTTGTCTATTTTTTTTCTTCCTTTTGGATAATCAGTGTCTCCGAAATTCTTTATATGAGGGAATCAGTGGTGCTGCAAGCAGTAGCACAGGTACACTGAAAAAAGGAAGTTTCGTGGTGGAATTTCATGGTTCTCAGTCTGACTACAGTGAAACTAAAAGGCACAAATCTGTTATGCTCTGTTCAGTCATGTTCAAAACCTGTTTTCTTTTACAGTTATTGCAGACTCTCTGTAGTAGGGCTTAATCTGCTGTTCTGGAAACATAGCTGTGGCCACAGACATGGCATGTAAACAGGGAGATTTTACCATGAGGAATGTGGTGGTCTGCATCTGTTCTTTTAAAAATGCATGTTTATTGATAGTCAGGCTGATGCAGAAGCAGACTTTTTTAAGATCCGACTTTCCCCAACAGAAAAAAAACTTTGTGGATTTTTCTTTCTGTATCTTACAATGAAATATTTCACTGCTGCTATAACTTGTTTACTCTGTTGTATGCATGCTGCACCGTAAGACAGTTCCTGGGTATTGGAATTGTTGACAAACTTTGAATCACTGAGTGTTCTTGGGTTTGTGTTCCTGTATATTCCTATGTTGTGAATGAAAATGAATTAAAAGTTATATACTCAGTATTTTTTTCCAAAAATGAATTTCTTACAGAATGTTTCCTCTTAATCTGGTGTCTGCCACAGTGTAGTATTAGGATATTAAAGAAATGAAATTATAACTGTTGCCCTGAGATGCCATCTGACAGTCATAATGTTCAGAAACTTTTTTATTTTTTCAGTCTATAGTTTATTCTGTTTCTCTTTGTTATCAACTCTGATCTTAAAATTCATTATCTTTAATGTGTACTGCCTTCAAATATTCCATCAGATGAAAGTTTTTCCTTTCAGTATTTCTTGACCAAAGTAAAGATGTAGCTATTGTGATCTTCCTTTGCAAATAGTTCACCAGTCTTTTGATTATTTGGGGGATTTTGGTGGTTTGGGGTTTTTTCCTCTGAATTCTATGTAATTTGTCAATATCTTTCTGGTAATGAGATGCCTAGGAGAGAATGCAATCTTGCAAATATGTAATTACTTCTCCTCTCATTATGAAGAGGTTACATTCATTATTGCTGCACATAGCAAGTTAGTATCTAAACTGCTATCCACTGCAGTTCTAGGCTTTTTTCTTTTTTACTGCATCACGGATTTTTTTTATCTGCTCTTTCAGATCTGTGCTTCTAGCATGCATATTGCCAGACGCTGTTCCTTGCATTTCCATTTCCTAATTCTTTTGTTGCGCTCAACACACATTTCTAAGCTTCCAAAAGCTGATATTTCTGTTGCTCTGGGAGGTTATCGAGGTTATCTTGCTTCTTGAGTTTGTTGCCTATATGACTCTCGGAAAATAATTTTGCTTTAGTACATATGCTTTTTTTTCCCCTGCAAATATTTAATAACTTCTGATGCTGCCCTGGGAATTGAGTTTTAAGATTCTCCGTCTTGTTTTTGTTAGCTTTCCTAGGTTTGTAAAACCCACTCCAGTTATTTTATTAAATGGTCATCAGCACAGAAGCAGCAGTTGCGATACATGCATGAATTCATTGATACTTATATGTATGTATGTGTGTATGTAGGCGTATACCTACTTATGTGTAATGCATTTTCCTTCTATTCCATTTAAAACGATGCTATTTACCTGCAGGAGGAGGAGGAAGAAACATATGAGCAGACTCTTGAATTCCGCAGAGGAGGCGATGGTCAACCACGACGGTCCACAAGACCTACTCAACAATTTTATCAACCCCCAAGAGCTAGAAACTGATTAATAAGGAAAAAAAAAGGTAAATATGTGATGTTGGCATGTTGTTTCTGGATTTAGATTTCAAGAAAAGAACATCTGGATCATTCTATACTTGAGTGTGCTTCAGTCTTTGTGAGAGAACTCTGTACAACTTTGCCAGTGGTTGTATAAGAACCCTCAGCACTGGGTTGCAGACGGTGAATATTTTGAACAAATAAATTATTGTAATCACCAGTTTACAAACAAATAGCCTAATTTCTAGAAAAAAATTGTTTCTTATTTAAAAAAAAAAGTGTTAAGCAACAGCACATGTATGACCTACTCTGTTAAATAGTGGCAATTTATTTATAAGGAGCATGTACAGCGCAGTGATTGCAACACCTACAGAGGACTGCTGGTATTAAATGAGTGTCTTGCCGTTCAAGTGGAAGTTTTATGGTTGTATGTCTTTTTCATTTAGAAGTCACTTATTGCCATCACCTACATGGAAGATACGTTTGACATATTGCTACTAAATTTCTATAGGGATGTTGGTATATTTATGATAGAACTTGAATATCTCAGTTTCTGTAGTTTTTGTAGCTGTAGAAAGAGCCTTAATTTACCTGTGGGAAGAGGGGATGCGATGGCAGATAGCTTCTAAACTTTGTTTTATGTAAGGTCTCACGTCATCTGAGCAAGCTTTTGCTTTATAATGTTTGACCTGAGAGCAACAGCAAATTTCTTCACATGCATTGGATCAGCTTTTTCTCTGAAATAGGTGGCTGCAATCCCCGCTGAACTCGGCACTATCTGTTTCTGTCCAAGGTCTCATATTTTATTTTTGATGAGCCACTTATGTGAAGAAATATTCTTTCTATTGTTTTGCTTAGCATGGGAAGGAAAATTTGCAACACTAAAACCTGTGAGCTCACCATTGAATGAGGGGGTGCAAAGCCTAGGAATACTTACCATACTCTGGATCTTGAGGATATACTTGAACCTATACTGTATTATTTAGCAGAAATTAAGGGATTATATGTCATCATCAGAAAATACACCTGGTACGTACATTCAGAAATCTAAAAAGGCCACCCTGATAAAACAGTTATAATTCTTCTACTAAACAAATCAAATATGCTGTACTACTTTCATTTTACTTGTGGATCTTCTGAATTCTTAGTGTTCCAACATTGATTACAAGTCTATACTGAATTAAAAAAAAAGCTTGCTAAAGTCACATTTGTTGTACATCTGCAATGTGGTTTTGTCTTGAATTTGTTTTACTTTTTTCTCTACTAGCCAGGTTATTTTTACCTGGCTCTTCTTAATTCTTTTTCTTTCTTCAGTCTTCCACCTATTCAGTTGGCTTTATAGGTGCTACTGATCAGTACAGCTTTTGATATTTCTGACATGCAGTAACGTATGATTTTATTTTTTGATCGTATGCTAAAGTACCTTTTTCATTTGTGGGAGTACTGTCAATGTAGGAGCAAAATTTATTCCTGACTCTTGCCAAAGTGATAATTATTCTGTGTTTTGCCCAAATAATTTGATTTTCTATTTTAAGCAAGTGTATCAATCACTATCAATAAACATGTCACAAGACATGCAGAAGTAATTCTGGGTTATGCATGGAGCTGAGTTCAAAACCAGCTCACTTGGCTCAGAGGAGTGTCAGGGTGATCAACCGAAGGAAACGTGCACAGTGTAGACAGCAGTCAAAACCCGGGAGGGGTTAGATAATATTTTCTGTTACGTCTCTAATTTTCTAAGAGTGGAAAACTGTATTTGCCTTTGTTCAGTTCAGAGAGGAGGGAAAAGAGATATCCAGAGAGAGTGTTAGTAACTCCTGTATTTCAAGAAGAGTGAAAGAGTTTTTGGCAAGTAAGGAACAACCTTTCTAAGGCACAGGTGGCTGTTTCTTGCAAGTGTTCTTGCAATTTATTTTGAAGGTTCTAGCAGGATCCTGATTTAAATAGACAGCAGACTCATTATCTGAAGCTACCTACTAGAGAAAAATAAAGTTACTGCCGTTCACCTGCCCCAGCTCAAATACTCTTGTTTTTTTTATACCAGACATCTCTAAATAAAGGGAGTAGATTAAAGTGGTGAGTAGTATCAGTTACGTAAACCTAAAACCATTTGTCAACAAGTAGCAATAGGCACCTTCCCTGTGAGTACAGGCTGAGAAAGTTGGAGTTATTTAGCCTGGAGAAGAGAAGGCTCCAGGGAGTCCTTATTGCGGCATTTCAGTACTTAAAGGGGGCTTATAAGAAAGATACGGACAAACTTTTTAGTATGACCTATAGTGATAGGCCAAGGGCTAACAGTTTTAGATTAAAAGAGAGTAGACTCAGAGTAGATACAAGCAAGAATTTTTTTACAATGAGAATGGTGTAACACTGGCACAGGTTGCCCAGAGAGGTGGTGGAGGCTCCACCCCTGGAAACATTCAAGGTCAGGCTTGATGGGGCTGTGAGCAACCTGATCTAGTTAAAGATGTCCCTGCTCACTGCAGGGGGCTTGGGGCTAGATGACCTTTTAAAGGTCCCGTCCAACCCAAACTAGTCTGATTCTATCCTGAAGAGCTTCTTGCCTCACTGTTCTGTGGTTCGGATATTAAGAATGATTGCTGCAGACTTGCAGGAAGTCTTGTCTTGGTGTTTATTATGAAGATGAGTGACAGAATGGTCATGTTAAGGTGAAGTAATGGAAGTATTTGTTAGTCAGTACCTCGCTGTGGTTGCAGTTGACCTAGAAATAATTGTTTATTAATATTCAGCAGTGTGGGGTAGAGAACACCAATTCAGAATTTTATCAGAGTACTGCACTGAGAGCCCTTGAACCTGTTGCAGGTTGTTTCGAGTGTGAGTCAGATACAAATAGCTTTAACAGATCTGTAAAATAAGATGCTCCTCCTAGAGAATCAAGATATAAGAACTGGAATCTAACAGTAATAGAAATACATCCTGAGCTTAGACTTCCTGTATAGAATGTCATAAGAGTATGAAAAAGAAGGGGAACAAGTAATCAGAAATGAGTGTTTTGAAAAATCATAGCTTTTGGAGGGGCTTGAAAGAACCTAACAGTGTGAACCTGTGAGTGCTGGATCATTATCTGTTCCTTGGGTCTTCCTTTGCTCCGTGACAGAATTCATCTACACCTTGTCACACTTGCTATAAAATGTTTTGAAGTTGTTACTAATGGAGAAACTGCATATTTGTGAGAAAATGCCAGAAAGCATCCTTCCCTTGTATTATACCAACCATATTTATTGCATTGAAGTGCAACCTTCTGATTTATTCTTTTAAAGACTCGTATCTTTAAGTACTGAAAAGCAGATTTTCACTCTTTTGGAGGGAGCAAATGAGATAAAAGTAAATTGTACATTGTGTAAAACTCAGAGAGGTTTTATACTTCCCTATTTTTTGTTTGTTTTTTTCATTTAGAAACCTCGTCATGGGGAGAAATTCACTGGCAGCTCCACCTCCTGAAGACTTCTAGAAGAAATTCTGGCTTTTTCCAAGCAACAGGATGGAACAAAGAAAGCTCATGTGAGCAGAAGGAATTTGGACCTGACACAATAGGAGACTTTTTTTAAGTTCTTAGTTATATGAAGCTGAATACTTTTTACATATGAAAGAGGCAAATTGTCATTGCTGCCATCAATAAAACCACAGTGCACTATTCTATTCTTTGCCTTGTATTCTTTTTACTGAGCCTTCGTTGTGAGATATGCATCGTGATTTTTATTCATTTTGAATTGATTTTGGTTCTAATAAAACAGACAGGATTGGGCCTTTAATTCAGGTTTTAGGCTAGCATAGTGAAACATGTTTGAAATTTTCAGCTGATTATTGTACAGTGTAATTCTGAATAGGTTTTGACTGTGTTTTCTGTGTTTATTTTCCAAAGTTGCTGAAAGCCAAATTACAAATTTTGCTTATTATGTTTTTCATGATCTGTGACTGAAAGCTTGAAGGGGAATTAAAAAAAAAAAAAAACACATCAGTTTCATTAGTAATTTTCTAAATAATTTTAGGTAATATTTCCTTTTTATATTATTTATATTACAGAAACAGGAACGTTTCTAGAAGGTACAGGAAAGTATTTTAAACAAAAAATACCATAAGTGGCATATGAGTATTTTAAACGTAAATACGTGTGTACCTGCACATATGTGCAACCTATTGAATACGTAGTTCTAACTTGCTTGTAGCTTTAAACTCTGCTTTTATTGCTTCGGTTTATTAGATTTTTTTCGGTTATCATTGATGCTTGAAAGAATCTTACCTCAGTCTACTTTTCATTCTAAGCTGTATCTATGAGTCTTATATGATTCTGACAAATAGTTGAAATTTCACTATTTCTAGAGCTGAGAAGCACTCAAGATCTGTGTACCATGCAAATCTCTTCTAAGCTTTATTCTGATCATTTAATTAAGATTGTAATAGCACATGTGTTTAGAGGTAATTCTGTAAAAAGACAATGGTAGGTGATGGTATAAGTTGTATAATTAATTACGCTCAATTGGAGTGCTCATACAAATGTTTAGATAGAACCTGGCTAATATGGATGAAAAGTTTTATATTGGTGATGTCATTGAATGTATTTGCAGTTACGTGATGTGGATTACTGTCCAAATGCAGTCACATCTTACCAATCACATAAATATCTGCAGAATAATAAGGAACCAAAGGTTTTGCTGCCTTAATGGGTCCGAAGCAGCTTCTCGAGAATTATAATGCAACTCACTAATGATTCTGAAGAGATTTGGAAGCTTAAAAAATGAACTGTACAATGTTGAAGGTATTCACCATCAGCTGACACACAACAAATTTTATGAAGTTTTTTAGATTTAAGTTAGAAACCACTTTCCAAGTACTATGAATCATCCTGGTCAGTTCTACTAAATTGTACCAGCAAATAAATAAATTGTAGATCTAGTACATTGGATGTTGAATGCTTTACTTCCAGAATTACCGCTAAGACCGCTGATAGCAGCTATTCATAAAACTTAATATCACTTCATAAAGCGATGCAGCCATAGCATCATTTTAGAGAGCAGTTTTGATTTCTCTTTACGAATAGACTGTGCGTTAAATGAGCCCTACAATCGGTGTACCAAAGCAATTTCTGAAATTAAAGTAACTTTTATGTTCTTTTGAGCTTTCATTCTTGCTGTGAACTAAGTCATGGTATTCAGAAGACTGCAGTCTAATTTAGTGAACTGTAACAAATAAAGCTTACTTATGAAAATCGGAAGACTGTAGAAATACAATGCAGCATTCCTCTCTGGTGGTTGTGGCATTCTGAAATTAGCCGTGCTTCTGTGCATCTGTCTGTAGGCACATGGAATATATCTGAGACTTTTGCTTTTGATTGTAAAACAGTAAAGACCATGTCCTGGCCTTTTAACTGGTGCTGAGGAACTGGAAAAGCAGAATAAGCAAACAGCTGGAGAGTCTTCTTGAAAAGACATATTGTCTTTACGTGTTTTGTGATTCTTTTCTGGTTTGGTTTTGACTGAAATAACTTCTCCTGAAAGCTCTGCTTGTTTAGGAGCCGAAGAACCAGTGATTGAGTAGCTAAAAACTATTTACATCAACCTGCTCTGAAAAGCAAGAATTCGTGTATTCATGCTTATTGATTCCTATATCTGGAAACAACATAATGTTAAACCAGGTATGTAAAAAAAATTTTCTTGATTTGCATAATCCACCGAAGCCACAAATATAATAATTTGCCAGTCATAATGTACTGAAGTTTACATACACAAGAACAACATTTAATTAGCTTTTATGTCCAGAAAAAGTTATCATGACTAGGTAGATCTTCAAAACTGATACGAGTTCTCATCTGTCAAAAACAAGCTTCTGAACTTCATGAGGCAACATCTGTGTAGTCAAACAAAAAAGGTCAATAAGGAGCACTGAATCATGATAGTCCACACTCTTTAATAGCTTATTTTCTGATTCTTGTTTTGGAGCGTTCTTGACTGGCTGTTTCCAAAACAAACCTGTTGTAGACTTCACCCTTTGCAAGCTGGCCATGAGCCAATCTGTGCCCCTTGACCTGTGAACCGGTAGGTACCTGGTCCATGGCCCTTCTTTGCTCGGATTGTAGATACAGCTTATGAGAATTTCTGCCTTGAATTTAGGAATACATTTCTAATGAGAGGTTTTCCATGCCATGGTCTTGTATATAGCATTTTTACTTAAAGGAAATTAAAAATAAGTTAGAATTTCTGATTTAAGTTATTCTAAAAGTTATGTGCCAACTTGATAATACTATCATTGAATATTTTTTACTGTCTTTATATTGTTGAGAGGTAAAATCAGTTTGAAACAAATAGTGGAAATGGTCTGGTTTTATCTTACGTGTTTTCAGAGTTTTGCAACAAAATCTTTTTGAAGTTGCCATCGTTTCATATAAAATTATTCCTTGGACTAACATCTTCTGATATATATTCATATATATATTTTATGTGTGTATTAATATACCTCTTCCTTTTGTCACTAACAGATGCTTTATTATCGAGTCTTTGGCAACAGCTGTACAAAGTCTTTTGAGGATCAGTTGTCAAGATCGCTTTTCCAAGACACGCTGCTGGAATTGTCTCTGCAGAATCTCTCTGTAATGACTCGACCCTTATGCAGATGAAACTTGTTGGGAACAATGGCTTTCCAAGGCGTATTTTTCCATTGGGTCACAAAAGGTTGATAGGAAGGACAAATCTTACTCATGAGGTGCACTTGCCATTAGATCTATAGAATGAGGAAAACATTAATGGAAGATAGAGATTTAGTTTGTTAGGAAGAGACATTTGCAAGAGAACTCCCAAACAGCCAAATTAGCAAATGAAGGATGGTCTAATGTTAGCCAGGGAGCTGAAAGAATCTGGCAGTGTAGGGCAAACAGTCCCTTTCTAGCATTATGGTTGGGGGAGTTTTCATACAGAAGGATCTCCAATGCTTTTGTGCACACACACAAACTTAATGGGAGTGATTGGTTTTAGGTGCTTACTTGAAGAAGAATCCTAGTTTGATTCTCCTTTTCATCACATGACTTGATCCAACTCCAGTAAAATCTTACAACTTTCTTGAGAACTATATAAGCCTGAAAAATGACTCATTCTACAATTTAACTAGCCCAATTTAGCTTTTTATACAGCTATTGAGGTGTTCTCTTGTGACTTTTTTTTTGTGGTTGTTTGGGGTTTTTGTTTGTTTGTTTGTTTGTTTTTTCCTGAAATGTTTTAGAGCAACCTCTTGCAGGAGAGAAGTTAAACTGTGGAAGGTTCTCCAAACCTGTAGGCACTGACTTCTCATAGCATGCTACACATATGAAAAGCTGTGCATATTATTGGCATCCTTCAAAGCAATGGTGAAGACTCATGGGTTTTTTTGGTTTGTTTCCTGATACTCGTTTCATATCAGTAGCTTATGTTGGCCTGTTCTGACTTTAAATTACAATTGTGTTTGGTTTGGTTTTTTTTTTTTTTTTGAGAATGTTTCCAAATAATTTGGAAAGTAAAGACAGAAATTACATCATTACTTCATTCTCACAAGACTGAGAGGCCGTAAAAAGCCAGTTTCCGTACAAATGCACAGGCTGCTGATGGACATAATTAATCTAGGTTAGATTAAAAATAAATCTTAAGTGTGTTCAAATAAGTAGGAACCATGGGAAGAAAATTATTAGTTGTAAAATAGTAGCAGAGCACAATAAATGTTCTAAAAAAATTTCTGCAGCTGATTCTAAGGAAAATATTTGCAATCATAGTGCCCTGTAGTATTTCCTGCAACTTGACTAATCTATATCTTAAAATGTATGGAGAGGTAAGTATTATGCTGAAAATATTCATGTCATTTTTCAGGTGATTTAGTATGTCATGGGATCTTGAATGCTATGCTTTGATTTTATACCGTGCCTGTATTTCTAAACTATAAAGCGTAAGAAACATAAATAGTATTTTATATGTGTTAACTACCAGTATATTTTGCTAGTTATTAGACAAATGGCAGTGCCTCTGCTAAAACAGGTGTAATCTTACAAGACTACACAGATTTAAGTCTCAATTAACTATCTGTCTTGTGCTGATTATTCTTCCGTAGGTGTTTAGCTAAGGAACTTGGTTTCTTTACAGTAGTAATAAAAGTAAATAGCAGAATAAATAAAGGATGCTCTATCATTTTGACATGCCCCAAATGAAAATGCTTTTTGTACTGAGGGACTAGAATAGCATATACGGAGTCAGTGTTCCATATGCAGTTTGAGTAACTAAAATAGTTTTCCCCAAAATTTAGGGGTTTTTTCCCCCTGGTAATTAAAAAAAAAAAATTTCATCTCAGAATAGATGAGATAGAACAGATGATCTACTCTGGCATTTCACTGCTCTTGCCATATCAGTCTTTGAGTGCATTATGCTCACATTTTTCAAATAACAGATACTCTTGATGGCCACGTACTAAGTGTAATTTTACTCCAATTGATTGGATTTAAAATGTATCTCAAAACTTTATTTAGCGTGGTACTCAGTGAAGTCACGCTGACATGGATCAGTAGAAACTATAGTTGTTTCAGTGCACTACAGCTGCAGAAACAACTATAGAAGCATGTGCTGCTCCATTTTACTTAGTTGGTTTAACTTTGAACTCTAATTTTCAAAAGGAAAAATAAAGATTAAATTCTTACAGCTGTACATAAAGCACTGAAAACATGACTGAATTCAAAACAAGAAGCTGATGCCTCCTAACAAAAGGTTCCAGGAATTGTGAAATGCGGAAACACGCCATGCACATCAGCTGAGAACCTTTGCCTCTGTGGCTGTCGAATTTGGTGTTTTTTTCCAAAATATTGAAGATCTGAACAGTTCTGATGTGGAGCAGTCCTGTTTGAAAACAACTTACCCCAGCACTTCATTCAGTTTCTGCGCCCAGGAGGAACCTGGCTTTAGTTGCCTCTGGCTTTCTCGCAGCACTTTGCAAGAAGCCAGGCAACAGTTGGGAGTGTCAGATGAAAGTCAGTAGAAGGGTTAAGATGCACTGATACACAAGTTCCTCCTAACTTGATGTGAGAAGCTGCTTTCAGAAAATGTGGAAGAAACTTGGACATCGTGGTTAAGTAGTTGTTAATGTTGTACGCTGTTACCATTAACGTGTTGCAAACTGTGGTTGCGTGTACTTGAACAAGGATGACACGGGTGGAAAGATAAACTGTTTTAAAGATCATATGGTAATAATTTTGCTGAATAAAGCGTGCTATCTGCAAAGTACTTGGCATCCTGAAACGCAGCCACTAATGTGTAGAATTCACAGTATTTACAGAAAGGATGTCAGTTTTAAGGTCCTTTGAATGTGTCACTCATATTGGTGCCATTTGTCTGAATTTCTCTTTTGCAGTAACGTAGTTATCTTGATGTAGATATTAAGAAGGCCTTTAACACTGCTTACTTGAGGTCTAGGTGAGATGCTGTTGTTTTCCAGCAGGACAATAAAAATAGTCTACCACTAGGTAATTTGTTTTCTCTTTTCACTAGTGGTTGGAAATAATGATAGCTACGTACTCTTGTTTCCTTGATACTAATGGAAGCCACTCTTAGTAAGAGCCAAACTTACAGTGTCTTAGGGAGAATTTGTGGGTCATTTGTTGAAGCCTAGCCAATCTGCATAACTGAATTTCTGAAACATTGGGACCTCCTCCTGTAAATTTTGTACCTCCTGCTGTAGCCAAAGCATTCGTGAGTGATGAGTCATAGTTTGTTATGCACAAATGTTCTGTTGGGGCAACAAGTGCCCCTGGGGTGATCCACGTAACTCTCGAGAAAATGTGTGTCCAGCGGGTTTGTCTGGACCACACTGTTCAGTTGGGCCATCCCTGACCTGTGAACTGTTAATCATTCCATTAGTCATTTTTGTGACTTCTCCCTAGGTAACGTAGCACTGACAATTCAAAGCCAGTGTAGTGCAGGATAATAATGGTACTTGGTTTGGTTTTGGTATGTTGTTTTTTCCTGACTTTTTTGTCAGGAAAAAAAAAATCTGTTGTAAACCAGAGAAAAGTATTCCAGTTCAGCAATAACTAGGCAGGAGTAAGACTAGTATGTACTTTTGTCCTAGATCCTTTCATCAAAGACTCCTTTAGTACTACTTTACATCTTAATATCACATTTTTAAGGCAATTTAGACTTTCGTCACATAGGCTGTAGGCTTTTATCCAGATATTTCTTCAGCATAGCAAATAGTAATCTCCTGAGTCCTCTGCATATGAGGACTTTGTTAATTTTTTTGGACATTGATTAATCTGCCCTTTGATAAAGTTCCTTAGCTCTTGAAAGCACTTAGCTCTGTTATTCCAAATTCCTCAGAAGGCTAAAAATCTTCTAATTACAGCCTACACATATTGAGTTATACACACTTGTGCTTGTGTTACCATTGACCTTCACTTTAAAAAACTGTTATCTGACCCTTGAGGTATTTGTAAGCAATTTCTAAACTGTGCTGAATGAGGACATGGCAGAACGATGTTCTGCAAATCCTGTTGAATAACCATTTGCAGTATGGTGGCACACTGTTGCAGGAGGTGCTGTGATTCACGTCGTTCTTCGTGCTTATGTTGTGTGCAGTAGTTTCTGTTCAGTGGTATATGCCTTCATTGAACTGCCGAATTTTTTAAACCTGTAATTTCTTGTGCCTTCTTTGTGATCAGGGAAGAAGACAACATAGTACTGCAGAACAGCATGGGCTAGAAGGAACCTCAGGAAGCATATCCCTAGGCTAACCACGTACTCAAAACAGTCAGCTATGAGATCACATACGATTGCTCGGGGCTTTATCCAGTGAGGTTGTGAAAGTGTGCAGGGATGCAGATGCATAACCTTTCTTTGCAGCCTGCTCTGATGTTTGACAGCCTGTCCTCATGGGGAAAAAAAATCTTTCCTTACAGTCTGAACCTGTCCTATTTCAATGTGTGCTCGTTGTCTTTAGTCTTCCTGCGATGCACCACTGTGAAGAGCCTGGTGGTGTCTTGGTAAGCCTTCAGATGGGAAGGCTGCTGCTGGATCCTCCTGCAGCTGCCTCTTCTCCAGGCTGAACAAGCCTCATTCCCTTCATCTCTTCTCACAAGGCAAGTGCTCCTGCCTCTTGGCCATTGCCAATACCCCTCCTCTGGACTCATTCCAACTTCACACAGAATCACACAGAATGTCAGGGGTTGGAAGGGACCTCTAGAGATCACTTAGTCCAACCCCCCTGCCAGAGCAGGATCACCTACAGTAGGTCACACAGGAACGCATCCAGACAGGTTTTGAAAGTCTCCAGAGAAGGAGACTCCCCAACCTCCCTGGGCAGCCTGTTCCAGTGCTCTGTCACCCTCACAGTGAAAAAGTTTTTTTCTAATATTTTTATGGAACCTCCTATGTTATTAGACTTATTGATGTCTTCCTTCTATTGTAAAATCCAAAACTATGGGATAATCCAGGTGGATTAACGAGTCCTAAGTAAAAGAGGAAGGTAATTTCCCTTGTTCTTGTGTGTGCTCCTGTTGGTATAGCCCAGGATACTGTTGGCCTTCCTTGGTGCCAGAGCATACCACTGGCCCATGTTAAACTTGCTGTGTACCAGTACTCACAGGTCTTTTTCCACTGAGCTGCTCCCCATCCAGTTAGTTCCTAGCTTCTAGCACCGCAAGGGCTTCTGCCTTCCCAGATGTTGGACATTTTATTTTTCCTTTGTTTAATGAGATTCCTGTCAGCCATTCCTCCAGCCTGTCTAGGTCCATCTGAATGATAGCTGGGTCTTCAAGTGTATAACTTTTTTCTCCTCCCAGGCCACCTCCAGTTTGGTATCATTGCAAACTTCATGAGCAGCCACTTCATTGCTTCTTTCAGGTCACCAATAAAGATGTTAGACATCTTCAGATGTTTAACAGATCCCATGGTAGGCCCCTGTGGTACTCCTGTTGCTACTGGCCTTCAGACCAGTAGGTTTATTGGCTTTCTGCAGAGACATAGGATGTCAGCACATGGTACCTGCTTTGGTCCTTGAATCATCTTCTGTCTTCTTAGTCACTATAGATGCAAAGGAATATTGGTAGGACCAAGCTAATAGCAAAAATTATTCAAGTAATTGGGAACTTGTCAGACAGTAATGTTCTGTGCTTCAGAAGACAAGTGAAACCTTTGCTCAGTAAGACGGATTTGCAGTAAGACTATAGGGCAGGGAATACTTGCTACTAGAGCATACCATGTGATATTTATTATTCTAATTACAATTTCTGTGCATCAAAAGGGACCTGGGAGTCTTGGTGGACAGCAGGATGGCCATGAGCCAGCACTGTGCCCTTGTGGCCAGGAAGGCCAATGGCATCCTGGGGTGTATTAGAAGGGGGGTGGTTAGTAGGTCGAGAGAGGTTCTCCTTCCCCTCTACTCTGCCCTGGTGAGAGCCCATCTGGAATATTGTGTCCAATTCTGGGCCCCTCAGTTCAAGAGAGACAGGGAACTGCTGGAGAGAGTCCAGCACAGGGCAACTAGGATGATTAAGGGAGTGGAGCATCTCCCTTATGAGAAAAGACTGAGGGAGCTGGGGCTCTTTAGTCTGGAGAAGAGGAGACTGAGGGGTGACCTCATTAATGTTTACAAATATATCAAGGGTGAGTGTCACAAGGATGGAGCCAGGCTCTTCTCGGTGACAGCCACTGATAGGACAAGGGGTAATGGGCTGAAACCGGAACATAAGAGGTTCCACTTAAACTCGAGAAGAAACTTCTTCTCAGTGAGGGTGACGGAGCCCTGGAACAGGCTGCCCAGAGAGGTTGTGGAGTCTCCTTCTCTGGAGACAATTCAAGACCTGCCTGGACACGTTCCTATGTAGCATAATCTAGGCATTCCTGCTCTGGCAGGGGGATTGGACTTGGTGATCTTTTGAGGTCCCTTCCAATCCCTAACATTCTATGATTCTATGATTCTATGATCTTACGATATCTCATCTCCTTGTAAAATATTAGGAAGATCCACAAATAGGCTACTTCAAAAATTCAAGGCAAGAAAAGATAAATATATAATTGTGTTAGAATGACTTGCATTATACAATCTCTAAGCCTGGCTGATCTAATGCTGCTGCTGTGAATTTGGTCGGATACGTTTCTAAAATAGTTTGACTGCTACTCCTAGTATGCCGGATGACTGTCGCTCAATCTGCTAGCAGATGTTGGAGTTTTGTGTCAACCTGCAGATATTTCTTGACAAGATGTTGACCTGACTGGTTGTTAAACTACACCCTAAATATAAAGACGGGCAAAGAGTTGAGGACACCTTACACACTCATACAGTACTAACTGAGCTTGGGAAATAGGAGGTTGCTTATTCTGTTATAGAAATTACCAGTATGGTATGAAGTAACTTTTTATCTTAAATGTACTGTTTGGAATGCTTTGAAGTAGGGTGAGGAAGCCGTCTGCTGCAGCAGTATATTATGTGATATGATAGGACCTAGAAGCAAAGCAGTCTCATGCTGTCAGGGTGAAATCTCTGTACTAGTTACTTGTGTTTCCAGTGTGGAGCAGAAGTGAGTGTCTTGGAAAATGTCAGGAGCAGGGCTAGCCTTGGGCACAACATTAGCAAAGTCTGACGAGCATCGACTTGGCAACAAAGAAGCTGGACTAATATGTCTGTTCCCAGCAGCAGGACCTGAGGAACAGGGAGGTTCTGGCACAGTCTCCAAACTGCCTCCAAACAAACTCGGAACTGTACAGATTGTAAGGGTAGGCATATCCTGAAGTGCCCATTTAATGAAAAATAAATGTTCGTTTCCTCCAGGACTTGCTGTCAATGGGTATGTTTTATTGCTAGCAGAACCTGTAACATATATCTTTTTATCCCATAAAAACTTGGAATAGACCATGCCGGTCACAAAGTAATCCTGAAAGATCAGAATATTGTATTTTCTATTAGATTACCACATTGCTTTAAGTACATCTTTTGCTGTGTATTTGCCTGTGGACTGCAGAATTAAAGCATTGCCTGAAGATTTATGCAAGAAAAAAATTTGAAGAGTCTGCATTTTTTGAGCATTCCTCCAGCTGCTTATTTGTATATACCAAATATGAAAGCTATTAGCATATTTAAAACTTGCCTTTGCATGGAGATTTATACTGTGACTTCATTTATTAGGAGCTGTGATATGCTGTGAAGATAAATAATCCAAAATGCCATATGAAAGTCAACATCTATATGTGATTAATTGAAGGACTTATGGAGGAGAAACCTCAGCTGTGCTTGGCAAATTCAAAAAGTACTTCCAATTTATCTAATGCCAAGTAATACGTAATGAACAAGATCAAATTATAATGCTATGGTCTGTTGAGCGTGGTTGATTAAGATCGTTGTTCATTCACCTATGGCCTGTCATTTAATATTTACATTGTAAGAGAGATGCATGATTCAGAGCCTAGCAGGGCTTACCTTTTCAAAGAAGAGCTAGATATAGAGCATAGTTTTTTATAAATACATTAGCACAGGTAAACTGTGGCCTAAAATACGTTGCCATATGTTCTCTGCCTAATAACTAGATCATGTAAGGGTATACGTTTTCTTTCATGAGCTAACTATACTGGTAGACACCCTCGTATTTCAAAGAGATGTGATCATTTAAAGAGTATTTCCTTTTCCCTTTCCCTTATGGAAATGGATTACAGTAGTATAAACACTATGACTGTACCAGTATAACCAAATTTATTTATGTTTTTTAGTCATGTCCTTGTGCCATGTGTCAGGCCCTCTGTCAAACGAGCAGTGGAAGGACGTGCTCTTCAGAGCTTGTTGGGCAATGTTTGAAACAGGCTGACTCACCTCCAGCTCCAGGAGGTGCTAGAAGATCATAGAATAACAGAATGTTCGGGGTTGGAAGGGACCTCTAGAAATCATCTAGTCCAACCCCCCTGCCAGAGCAGGATCCCCTAGGGCAGCCACACAGGAAAAACCCATCCAGGCAGGTTTTGAATGTCTCCAGAGACGGAGACTCCACAACCTCTCTGGGCAGCCTGTGCCAGTTTCTCCTCGTGTTGAGGTGGAACTTCCTATGCCCTGCCCCACACAGTGAGCATGACTGCCTCTGCCCAACAGAAAGACAAGGGTATCTGCTACTCTGCAACACAGAGAACGTGAATGAAAATCATAATCTCTCCCTTTTTGCTCCTTACTGTAAACAAAGTAATCTATACAACATTTTTCAAGTGAAAATTCTGCCTATACATCACCCTGCATATTTTGAGCTATATGGTAACAGCAATCTAAGAATAGCCAACGTCCTCCTGTCTGTCTTGCCCCACTCACACTATTTCACAGTGGACTGTACTAACTTAGTATGATTTATATATATATTTTTAAAATTCTTTTACACAAGCAAGCAATGTGCAGTCAACAGAGCCTATTGTAACCAATAAACCCTTTACCTGGTAATTGTTATGATTTTCTCTTGCTATTAGGGTAAAACTTCATGTCATGGGTTTGTGTCTGGTTTTTCTTTTGGTAGCAGGGGTAGAGGTGTGGGGGTTGCTCTTTGTGAAGATTCCAGAGCCTTCCCTAGCCCCAGGTAAAAGTCAGACCTGCCTCTAGCCGATGCAAGGCTGATCAGCTTCTCTGCGATCAATATTCAAGAAGGGAAACCTACTGGGCCAGCCTCTCGGTCTCTGTTTCTGTGTGTTGTGTCAGGGAGTTTTTGTGTGGAGGAGGGGGAGGTGAGAGGAGAGCAAACCATGCTGTTAGAGTGAAATGTGAGGGAAGAGCACCAGGGCAAAGATCCCCCTGAGCCTGTGCGGAGATCGCAGGATAGTCTGGAAACCAAGGAGATGGATGGCAGGGAAACACTCAGGATGTACTGGCACGTGGAGGACCCTGTGCCAGGGGAGTGAGAAGGCGCAGGAGCAGAGGACATGCCCAAAGGGAACCGTGACTCCAAGGAGCTGGACGCTGGAGCAGAGGATTCTGCAGCCTGTGGGGGGACCCCACACTGGAGAAAGACTGTCACCCCAGAGATGGACACCACATGGAGTCAGGGGGAGGCTGCAAGGAATCCACTTCTGAAGAAGGAAGGATTTCCATGGACAGTGAATAATTGACAGACCACAACCTCACCCCCTCCGCTGATCCAGGGGGAAGGAAAATTTTGCTTATTCTAGTTCTCAATAACCGTTCTTTGTCAGTAAGTATTAAAAACCAGACTGATTCTAAATATCTAAAAAGACTAAATATATGTGGGTTTGTGCATTGTCTGTTGCCAAAAAGCATGGTTTCCAGGAACTGGAAAGGAATTGAGCCTGTTCCTATTAACACCCCTGGAACAGCTGAGTTAAGCTGACTGAAAAGTCTTTCAAAGGTTGAATGAATTATTTTCTCACTTTGTTGAGGTTTCATTGTTTAGAAGCTTCTTCAGCAAAGCTCCATTTTTAAATGTTGAATCATTCCCTATTACAATGGAAGATTTCATAACCTCAAAAATTATTGTAATCCTGGATCCCTTTGAGGGTTCCAGACCGAAAATTCCTTGCTAGGAATGCTCTAGAATGCTGCTTAATGAATATCATTGTATCTGCATGTAAAGAGAAAAATCCCTTTGCTCTTGACAGCTGAATCATGTTAATGTGAGAGCTTAGGATATCCTATGTTTTCAAGGGTGAAAAAAAAGGGATAATCATGTTTATTTGGACAGAAAACACTTATATTCAGGTAAATACATAGTTTTTGCCTCAAACTCCTCGACACAGTATGCTTCACTTTTCAATCTTTGTGGGAAAAGGAATTAATGGACTTTCTGGAGTCAGTCAAAACTGTATCTTAATTCTTCAGTCATATTCACATAAGAATATCTGAGCTTCTGTGTCTGATGTGTACTCTTCAAAGTGCTCGTGTTGATTACTTGGATTTCTAGCACCTCTTGACAGAATTTTTTGATCCTCTGGTAAGTACCTTGAGAAACATCCAGACAATCTTTCAAACTGAGTCCCTCCAGTTGTGAATTAAAAATGTCTAAATCTAAGTTTTTCAGATAGTACAGAAATTTAAGAATACATCTTGTTCATTAGGGATAATTTCAAGCAGACGCTCCTTATAACGGCGGAGACGAACATGTCTGAAAACCTCAATTTCCTTTTAACCTCAGAAGTTGTCTTTCTGTAAAAGCATCTGACTTCTAGAGCAAACTCTTTTGAAGTGGAAGGTAAAAAACATAGAAAAAAACCCAACTGGATTTATTTCCAGTTTTAGCTGTGTTTGTCTTCATGAATAAATGCAATGTGTTACACATCTGTCCACGCTGCCTAAAATTGCACTGCATTATTTTTTAACCAGTGATGCTCACTGTTCAATTTGTGACCTTAGGAGGTTTGTGTTTTTATTAGAAAACTCATAAATCCTTGTAGTCTGTGGCTTACTTAAACATAGTCGTTGTCCTCACTGCATTACTTAAAACAGAGTAGTATGCCTTTTTGAATTGGTTTTGATTTCAACCTTTTATTGTCGAGAAAATTTTGTATTGTTTGTTGTCATTAATAGGAAGATTTTTATTAACAGACCTGCATTTGTGCCAGGTGCACTTGGGCCACAGCAACCCCATGCGACGCTACAGGCTTGGGGAAGGGTGGCTGGAAGGCTGTCTGGTGGAGAGGGACCTGGAGATTCTAATCGACAAGCAGCTGAATATGGGCCAGCAGTATGCCCAGGTGGCCAAGAAAGCCAACAGCATCCTGGCTTGTATAGAAATGGTGTGACCAGCAGGAGTTGGGAGGTGATTGTCCCCCTGTACTTGGCACTGGTGGGGCCACACCTTGAGTATTGTGTCCAGTTTCGGGCACCTCAATACAAGAGGGACGTCGAGGTGCTGGAGCGAGTACAGAGGAGGGCAACAAAGCTGGAGAAGGGCCTAGAAAATAAATCTTATGAAGAGCGACTGAAGGAGCTGGGGCTGTTTAGTTTGCAGAAGAGGAGGCTGGGGGGAGACCTCATCACTCTCTACAGCTCCCTGAAAGGTCGTTGTAGAGAGGTTGGTGCTGGTCTCTTCTCACAGGTGATTTGGAAGTAGAACTAGAGAGAATGGCCACAAGCTGCACAGGGTAGATTTAGGCTGGATGTTAGGAAAAAATTTTTCAGAGAAAGAGTGTTCAGGCACTGGAATAGGCTGCCCAGGGAGGTGGTTGAGTCACCTTCCCTGGAGGTGTTTAAAGGTCATTTAGATGTGGTGTTGGGGGATATGGTTTAGGTGTGGTCTCTGTAGAGTAGGGTTAAAGGTTGGACTTGATGATCCCAAAGGTCTTTTCCAGCTTGAATGTTTCTATGTTTCTATACATTTAATAAGCAAATTTAACTATTTGCTTGCAGACATGAGTTGGAATCACTGAGCTACAGAGCATGACTGCATGACTATATTGAGGGCCATCCCTTCTTCCCCCGTGTCTCCCATCTCAGGAAGGGAAAATCAAGCTGGTTTTTTAGATCTTCCTGGCAACAAATAAACATTCCTCAAAGCATCCACATGGAGGTAATGGATTGTAGGGTGTTTAAGTTTGGGGAGACAGGCTTGAGTTTTCACAGGTAAATTTATCATAACCTGATACCGACCGAGTGAAGCACTTGGGCTTTTAGAACGGAGTTCTGTGAATTTCCAGGTAGGAGAAGCTTGAGCAGTGTGGTTGATGTTGACTGTCCAGTCAAGGACACTAGAGAAGCGCATAGTGTTTTGTGACTTCTGCTGCTGGTACAGACCTTACCATGGGAACTGACAGGTGGATTGCTTTTGGAGATCATACATTCACTGGCCAGTTCTGCTGTGAGGCAGAATGTCCTTGTGGATGTCCACAAAGTGGGTCTTACAAGAAATTATTATGAATTTTCTGCTTCCCACTCCCCATGTTCATGTCACTGGTCCTGTTGTTGTTAGTCTGAAAGATAAAGTGTGGCAGTGGAGGCTAATTGACTTTCTAGCATGGTTTAGCCTCTTAAAATGATGTACCTTACTGTAAAAAGCAAAACTCTAGTTGCAGGCAATAATGGACAAAGTGGTGATTAAATACCTGGTGAATATAGAATGTTTGTATGTCCATCTGAGATTTATCATACTGCTTTATGGTCTCAGTTTGAGTGGTCTTCATGTATTTTCAAAAACCATTTTATTTTATATTTGTGATGTAGAGGAAGTGTAGTCTAATGTAATTGTTAGTTGCTTTATCAATTCTGTATTTAAGATCAGTGTCCTCTTTAGTACTAGAGTGGTATGTCTTACTCCAAGAGTACATTTATCTTTTGGTGTTATTAGTTCTAGGAATTATGAACATTTTTGATAATT
Organism: Trogon surrucura; assembly: GCA_020746105.1. Classification (NCBI taxonomy): domain Eukaryota; kingdom Metazoa; phylum Chordata; class Aves; order Trogoniformes; family Trogonidae; genus Trogon; species Trogon surrucura. The sequence continues at coordinate 39,914,851 of CM036617.1, forward strand.
TGCTGGTTTTCTCTACATTCCTTCCCTTTCTGTCCTTAGAGAAAAAGTTCTTCTTGCATAAAAGTACAGAAGTTTCTGGTAAAATGTGTTGCAAGGAGGAAATATATCTGTCCTATTTCCATTTTTATTGCACAAGGAATCTATTAATATGTATTTTTATTAGTTTATAAAATAGAGTGAAGTTCAACAATGAAGGACTGCTTTTCCCATTGTCTCTCTTGTTTTCATCTAAAAATTGTTTCTCTGTTTGAATGTTTTTTATATTTTAGGGGAAACCTTACTTTCTATTTAATTTGTCTTTTTTTTTGTCTGCATTCAAAGGGAGAGAATTTAATAAATTTTAGAGTGAGAAACAAGTCATGCAAATGGACTAAGTATTCCTAAGAGAAGATTTGCGAAGTTGATTGCATTAATGTGACTATCTCAAATTGCTACGAATTTCCAGACATTTAATTAGTACCTCTAGCAGCATATTCTTTTCAGCTCTAGGCACAGACTTCTGCTCTGCAGTGTGGCCCATAGCAGCTCCACTGCCATGAGATGGAGCTCAGCTTCAGTTCCTCTCTTTCTCACCAGTGTTCCCCTATCAGATAACGTGGTTTCTTTTTAGAAACACAACCATCTTGGTAGCAAGGCAAACAGCAGATGCATAAATCTGCATATGGCAAGAGTTGTTAATCTGGGGAACATGGCATGTAAGGTGACTCAGTACAAAAAATTGAGATGTACAGATGCATTTTGATTGCCCTGCTGCTGAACGCATCACAGACATACATGGCTTCATTTCCTTTGCACCAGGCAGACTATTGCTTGTAACAAGTAATGTTTACACTTGCTCTTCAGCTCGAAATGTCAGTTAGTTCATGGAATAACTTCTGAGCTCTCTTCTTAGGACCAGGAGAGGACCTGTAAAAAGGTCACAAATAGCTCAATTCCTGCTCTATATCTGAAGTAGCTCCTTGCACACATGGTCTCTTCCTGATAGAGGCAACCACAGAAGGGACTAGACTACACACCTCACAGCAAAGATGTTCACCCCTGCTGCTGTGGTAGATAACAATGCAAGATGGAGGAGAGAAAAGTCATAGAATCATAGAATAGTTTGGGTTGGAATGAATCATCTTGAAGATCAGCTAGTTCCAACCCCCTCTGGTGGGCAGGGACATCTTCCACTAGACCGGGTTGCTCAAAGCCCCATCCTGCCTGGCCTTGAACAATTCCATGGAGGGGGCTTCTACAACCTCTCTGGGCAACCTGTTCCAGTGACTCACCACCTTTATGGGAAAGAATTTCTTACTAATATCTGTTCTAGATCTACACTCTTTCCGTCTGAAGCCATTAGACCTTATCTTATCACTACACTTACTGACAAAGAGTCCCTCCCTTTCTTCTCTGTAGGCCCCCTTCAGGCACTGGAAGGCTGCTATAATGACTCCCCAGAGCCTTCTCCAGCTTGAAGAACCCCAACTCTTTCAGCCTGTCCTCATGGAGGAGGTGCTCCAACCCCCTGATCATAGATGGTATTGGGCTGGAAGGGAGCTTTAAAGGTCATTTGGTCCAACCCTCTTGCAGTGAGCAGGGATATCTTTAATTAGAACAAGTTGTTCAGAGCCCCATCAAGCCTTACCTTGAATGTTTCCAGGGATGTGGTCTCCACCACCTCTCTGGGCAACCTGTTCCAACGTTTCACCACCCTGATAGTAAAGAACTTCTTCCTGATATATAGTTTAAATCTACCCTGCTCTGGTTTAAAACCATTGCCCCTCATCCTATTGCTAAGCAGTCTCTCCCCAGCTTTCCTGTAGGCCACTTTCAGGCACTGGAAGGCTGCTACAAGGTCTCCCTGGAGCCTTCTCTTCTCCAGGCTGAACAAACCCAACTCTCTCAGCCTCTTTTCATAGCTGAGGTGCTTCAACACTCTGATCATTTTTGCAGCCCTCCTCTGGATGCACTCCAACAGGTCCGTTTCCTTTTCATGCTGGGAGCCCCAGAGCTGGACACAAAATTCCAGGTGGGGTCTCACAAGAGCAGAACAGAGAGGCAGAATCACTTCCTTGACCTACTGGCCATGCATCTTTTGATATGTGATTGGCTGCAAGCACACATTGCTGTCTCATGTCCATTTTGCCATTCACCAACATCCTCAAGTCCTCTGCAGGGCTTCTCTCTATCTACTCATCACCCAGCCTGTATTTGTGCTTGGGATTGTCCCAACACAGATGCAGGACCTTGCACGTGCCATTGTTGAAATTCACGAGGCTCTCATGGACCCACCACTCCAGCCTGTCAAGGTCCTTCTGAATGGCATCCTTTCCCTGCAGTGTGTTGACCACACCACACAGCTTGGTGTCATCAACAAACTTGCTGAGGATGCTCTCAATCCCACTGTCGATGTTGTTGACAAAGCTGTTAAGCAGCACCAGTCTGAATACCAACATATACATTCCATGAAAATACTACAGTAATTTTGTGTTTTCTCCATGCAACTATATCAATTTGAAACTGCAGGGATTTATACAGTGCTGGTGGCTTCCGTAGTGCATTTTTTTTTTTTGTTATGCATAGGGCTTTTGTGTTTGAGTAAGCTTCATTCCACTGATTGTGGAAATTAGTTCGAATGGTGCCTAGACATTTGGGATCTCTGAGGTTGAGGGTGGAAGGTGTGCAGGCTGACATCCAAACTTTCAGTGTTACACACAGATCACAGTATTCATACATTCAGAGTCCAATTTGACAGAAAATCAAATACAGAAACATAAATATACAAAGAATTTCGTCAGATAGGACCCATATCCTCAGGAATTCCTGGGATGAAGGAGCATCCCAGAATTACAGGATGATACAATTACATTTTAAAGAGACAGCAAGGATGACTGGCTAAAGGTAGAAGTCTCTGAGAGCATTAGGAAAAAAAGAAAGACTGTGAAAGAGAGCACGTGTATAAGAGAGACAGGTTCGCTTGCTAAAGTGAGGATTACTCCTGTCCTTAAATTCTTCAGTGAGTGGAGTCAAAGACATTGATGTTGGGCTTGGACCTACTTGCTTTCCATCTTTTGTTATTTTTTTCTGCTTCTCTCTCTCCTTCTCTCCCCCAGTCCCTTTTGCCATGTGAAAACTCCATATTTATGTGAAAAAATTTACCCAGATTCTTATGGAGTCTTGTCAGATTTGCCTGTACTAACAAAAAGGAGCTTTCATCTTCCATGCTCTGTTTGGGAAATGCAATCAAAATGTCCACTGTAGTCAATAATGGGTGTCTGGTGACAGAAATAGCAGTGGCTCTTGACCTATATAGCAATTGTAGCAGCAGTTCTTTTTCTACCTAACAGCTGGGATAGAGGAACATTAAATGGGTGCAAGGACACAGGAATATGCAATAGATATATGGAGTGTTCGCAGCAGTGGATAATTTAAAATCGTCCCACTGTGACGTCCGTAACTAACCCTAGAATGGATTATCCATCTGGGGATACATCATTAACTAATGAGAAGAGTGAGATGCTTAAGAATATATAGCTATCCTAGTTTGGTTTGAATTAAGATAAGAAGCCTTTGAAGGCTGGAAGTGATTAAGCAGGAGATATAGTTTTTTCAGAGTTTAGCCCTATGGGACTTACTAAAGAGACAGAGAGTTCCTGAACCCTGTGGCTGAAACCAGAGATGACTTTCCCCTCAAGAGACAGCAAAACAAGTCACCCTAGAACAAATCTTCTGGGTATTCCCAAAGGGAGTCTGGAAAGGGATTGTTACAAGTGGGTGATGGGCCTAGAGATGACAGCAGGACTGGTAGAAATTAAGCTGGAAGTGTACACAGACAGCAGACCACTGAAAGACTCCAAAAGCTTTTCACATGTAGAAAAGAAAATTTACACGTTGAGACCTTCCCATCTGTTTTTTCCTCCAGAGTTAAACCAAACCATCTCCTTCCCATATGGCTGTTGGAAGCAAGTTCAGAGATACCTTCTCATCAGGAAGAACAAGATTCACTGGCAGAAAATGAAAGGTCCCTAATTTGCTTACCTTTGATAAGGAGAGCCAAGAAGTTTAGAAGCTATCACTGCCATAACCTGGTCCTGCTTTTGTTCCTGCCTCAGAAACCAGGGAAGAAGGGGTGAGCCTGCAAGGTGACGTGGTCCAGCATAGCAGAAAGAATTTAAGTTCTACAGTGAATGAATTCCAGTCAGGTGTTTCTTCAAAAACAACTTAATCTTGGGGTCTGTGAGAGCAACAGCTTGTAGCTGTGAACAAGCCTGAAAGATAAAATCCCGGGGCAGGCCAAGAGGCACTGAGGCAGGCAATTTGTGCATGGGTATCTGTATGCAAATAAAGCTTGAGAGAGAGCAGTGTTTTTATGGACATGCAGAATTATTTTGGCTTGTCAAAAGTGACAGTTGAGGAACTCTAAACTCACTTTTTATGCTTTCAACTATTAAATACCCTTTTTGAATGGGTCAGAATGAAGAAAGAGAAAAGGTCACATTCATGTGATAAAACCCTGGAAAGCTTGTGAAGTGTGCTGAGTCCAGGCAGTTCCAACACATCAAATGCTGATATTGACTAAAGTGAACCTGAAAATGTGTAATTGCTTTTGTCAGATTTTAATCAATACCATGAGGAAAAATTCCTGGTCTCTGAAGCTGTGTACTGTACTTGTAGTATAGCTCTAACTATCCCAAAGATTTAAAAAGGCCAAGAGCTGGGTGCTTCCCTTGGGTCACAACAACCCCATGCAATGCTACAAGCTTGGGGAAGAGTGTCTGGAAATCTGCCCTATAAAAAAAAGAACAACAGCCACCTGAACGTGAGCCAGCAGTGTGGCGAAGAAGGCTAAGAGCATCCCTGCTTTTATCAGAAAAAGTGCAGCAAGCAGGAGTAGGGAAGTGATTTTCCCCCTGGACGTGGCCCTTTAAAAATCCAGGAAAACATCTGGAATTGTTGGGTAGCATAGATAGGCACAACTGATAGTCGAAACAATATAGATGGGTGACTACTTATTTTACAAGTTTCAATTATCCATTTAGGAAAGTAAAAAAAAGTTTTCAGCAAGAGGTCAGTCTCACATGGAGATTCAAGTTCAATCTCATGTTTAGGCAAAAAATTCCGTTCTTATCTTCCAGCTGTTCTCGTCTTTATTCTGTATTCCTTTTCTCAGAGAGGACTTCATTTTCAGCGAACTGTCCTAGAAGCTGTTCTTGCTTGTGGGTATTCATCACTATGTTTTGTTTTTTTTGCTTGTATTGGAATTTAGAAATATCAGAAAAGTACCTTTTTATTTTTTATTTCTTTAGCAAAGATCCAGATAGCTGAAAGCTGCCTAAAGTATTAGCTTTTGGGCTACGAAAAGGCTCAGATCCAGTAATGGTGTATATCTTTTCTCTTTGCTGTTAATCTGCAATTCAATGTGCTGTACCTGCCTCTACAAATTCAGGTCCTTTCATATCCTTGCTTCGTTGCCTGCTGGAGGAGGACAGTGAGAGAAAGCGAGGCAGAAACTGTGGTGCTGGATACGAGTTCTTGCCTGCAGCCTTTGATGGTGACCAGTGTGTGGTACTCTTGTGCAGGGCTCTCTGCGGCTCAGCTGCAAAATAACCTTCCCAGACTGTAGGACCCACACAGACCCTCCATCTGGTTTCAAGTGTTTGGCAGGGTTATTTATGTGGGAAGCTGATTTTAATTGCATAATAATTTGAACATGGGCATAGTGATTCCTGTATCAGTGGATCATTAACTGAATGCAAGAACAAATTAATATAAATTGGCTGTGAATAGATATAGGCTGGAAATTAGGACTTACCTAATTAGGTTTGAATTAGCCCAGCAACATACTGTTCTCAAGTTCATTCTGACTCCTGTGAAATTTGCCAAGACCTACTACAGACCCCCAAATGTCTTGAAGGTTAAATATACACTTAATCTTGACTCCAGGGCTTAACAGTGGCTTATGCCTTTCCTGCCTCGGGAGTCACCTCAGCCATTCTCCTTCCCTGGCCGCAGCTTTCAGCTTCAAGATGTGCACAAATCAGTAAAAGACCTTTGGTGTCTATCTGTCATCTGCATCTTGTCTGTCTATCTGTCATTTGCATCTTTGCCTCTTTGGTGTCTATCTGTCATCTGCATTCAGATGAACCCTTAGACTAGTCACACTTGAAATACCTGCTAGCCTTGGATGGGGACATGTATAACCATAACCTTGTTTCTGCCGGGATCTTCCTTCATCCCATCCATGCTGGTGTTGGAGGACCTAATCCTTTTTTACTCCCAGTGTCCCAGTCCCTAAACCCAGTTTTATTTAATTCTAGCTAGATTTCAAGCTAGAACACCTCTCTTTACTCCACAGACTCCCTAGAAGTCAGCAGAGGTTCTCCTCCCCCTCTGCTCTGCCCTGGTGAGGCCGTGTCTGGAATATTGGGTCCAGTTCTGGGCCCCTCAGCTCAAGAGAGACAGGGAACTGCTGGAGAGAGTCCAGCACAGAGCCACAAAGATGATGAAGGGAGTGGAACATCTCCCTGGTGAGGAAAGGCTGAAGGAGCTGGGTCTCTAACTTGGAGAAGAGGAGGCTGAGGGGTGACCTCATTAATGTTTATAAATACGTAAAGAGTGAGTGTCAGGAGGATGGAGCCAGGCTCTTCTCAGTGACGTCCAGTGATAGGACAAGGGGCAGTGGGTGCAAGCTGGAGCATAACAAAAACATTAGGAAAAACTTTTTCACAGTGAGGGTGACGGAGCACTGGTACAGGCTGCCCAGAGAGGTTGTGGAGTCTCCTTCTCTGGAGACATCCAAAACCCACCTGGATGCATTCCTGTGTGACCTACTGTAGGTGATCCTGCTCTGGCAGGGGTGTTGGACTAGATGATCTTTCAAGGTTCCTTCCAAACCCTAGCATTCTGTGACTGAGTGCTCCCTGGGCCAGATTAATGATGTGCAGGAAGTTTGGCTTTCCCACTGCTGGTCTAAATACAAATCATAACCACAATCCTGACCAAAATCCAAATAACTTGATTTTGTAATACTTATATCCCAATTCTACAATTCTCCAGAGAAGATTATATAAGGCACTAATGTTATCCTCTTTCTGTCTGGGTTATCTTCAAAGATTGCAGCAGATTCTCAACTGTTCCTTTAGTGCAACAACTGTGACCCAAACAGACTGATCTGTCCCAGAGTTAGTTGTCCCTGTTGGTGCTGTAAGTCATCTAAACTCTCTGTGCTGTGGATGATTCACTAAGAAATTTAATTCTTCCATTCTGGCCTTATAAAAGCCTAACCTTTCAGACTAACAATCTCCTGTTTTCTTGGCCAGGATTAGGGCAAAAATTATCAATATGTCATTAAGGTCTTCCCTCTTCTCTGGTGTGTGTATCCTATAAACGGATAACAGAACTCCAGTCCCTTCTATCCCAAACTGTTAAAGTTTCTATTTAAGGATGGGGTTAAAGCCAACAAACATGATCTGTCTTAAAAATTATCAGAAATCATTACTTTTTACCAGCTCTGACCTTTATACTACTGCTGTGACAATGTAACAAATAGCCCACATTAAAGCCAGGTTTCCAGGCTCTTCTGTCTCAAGACCTGGATAGCCCTACCCATGTACTTACCTGGGCATTCCTACCTGTCCTATCTGCAAGTCAACATCTCTATGACAGGAGATCTTGAATTACTCATTGTTAGTCCTCAAAATTTTTTTCAATAAATCTTTCTTCAGACTCTTTCCCCGCCCAGCTGATTTCTTTTCCCAGCCTTAACCTCCTACAAAATCCAGACTGATTCTTCTCTGTCACATTAGTGTATCATGTCTTCTGAATCTGCAACTTAAAAAAAAATAAATCAACAAATGCATAAAGATCATCCTGTTACACAGTGTACAAGGATTTCAAACAGACTTTTGACCTGATTGTGAACTGAAAGCTCTTTCAAAAAACTAAGCTCCTACCAGATAAAACAGAAGTTACTCTTTGGGAGAGGGTAAAAGATTATGAAGTAAAGAACAGGAACAATCAATTTTCTAAAAGGGGAAATGTTGCTGATAATGTGTTATCAAATAGAGTATTGTTTGATATAGCCATTAATCTGGAAATAGGGAGTAACTAGTGAGATAATTTAGCCTGATGATGAAGAATTATTTAAGGTAGTTATAACCATAAAGGTATAGGGAGAAGTAAAATGGATACTGTCTCCTCTGGCTGTGCTGAAGGAGGAATGATTGAACAAGGATACCCAGTGAGATACTGAAGAAGAATGAACAAGAAAGGAATCAAAAGGATGTGTTAGACGTTGAAAGATGAGTACATCAACTCTGATTAGAGTAGGTGAAGGGAAACCATTTGAAAAAACACGACTGTGAACAGAGAAAGGAGGGTAGCAGAAGTAAACCTATAGAATATAGAAATGTATAGGAGACCTAGCTAGTGACTTAGAATAAGGATTTGTGGTGGAAAGAGTAACAGGAGGGACAGATGCAAGAAAGGGAGGGGTGGACTCTCTCTTCTACAAGCCCTGTATAGTGTGTAGGTGTGAGATAATCAGTGCCTTTCTTCTTCAGAGTTATGGATCAGCCCCTAGACCTCTTCTCCACAGCAATGTGGGCTTCACCTTTGAATACATGGTTATGTGTGTGCACAACTTTCAGTTTCTACAAAAACCTGACAGTTTTTGTTCACTTTTTAAATAAGGGAAGGTGTGAGTCTTCTCTGGAAAGAAGGAGGGACTGCTGCTATCACAGGAAGAGTAGGAAAGGACCAGTCCAGCTGACACACTCAGTCCCTGCTGGCATCATTGTGGCCTGGAAGCTTGGTCTTCTCAGAATGCTGGGATAGGGAGCATATGATCTCTAACTACACCTGGGCTGGACAGCAGCCAGCATAATAGTTTAACAGTCAGAGTTGAAATTAAGTTTAGGGATACCAGGGTCTGCAGAGCTTGATTTATTGGTGGATTCTGCAGACTTCATAGGGTTAAGATACAGTCGTGCACTGATAAGGCAAAGTTAGCTCTGGGATGTTGTTTTAAGATTAGGGTTAGGTTTGGGATGGGGACAATATGACATAAAAACACACGTCTATTGAAATGTTGGGGTATTCTGAGGGATAAGGGGACATTAAGAGACAGGTTTGCTAAAATCAAGCAGGAAAATGAACTTAAATTCTTTTAGATTTGCATATGTCACTTCAGCTCATTTTGCCTACTTCCTTGAAACCAAATTACCACCATAACTTAAGGATAATTTCCAATTAACATTCTCTGTGCGTTTAACCAGACATCTGTAAATAGACACAGGGGTGATATTCAAGCCACCCGCACAACACACACTGAATCTTGTTGCTCTTTGTACAGTGAAGGCTCTAGAATAATGCTTGCTCTGTAAAGAGTAAAAAATAAGTTTTTCCTGCATCATTTGAACAAGAGAAAAATGAAGACCTGTTTGAAAGAACGAAATACAAAGCTTAATAAAATCCATTTGGAGACTGAGAAAGAGCTTAGGTCGCTCACTCCAGGGATAGATTCTGCTTGTCCTGCAACTCATGATGACTTTTCTACCTGTACTTTGCTTCCTCTGAGATAAAGAACTCCACATTTTCTTTTTTCTTCTCATTCTGAGTCATGTATATAGGTTGATTACGTTTCATCATGCAATGAGATTCTACATGGTTGTAATCTGATTCTGTTGTAGTTTGTCTTTTAATCGCATCCTGTTACCTTTTCTAAATCAATATCCAATCACTGTTCCATCAGGGGAAAAATTAGCAATTCATTAAGACTTGTCTGAAAGAAGAGCGTGAGTTTTATCTCAATGATGCACATGCCAAAGTTCACTGAATCACTTACATCTTTTTCATTGTTCTCCACTTCTCGTGTGATGGAAATACCGTTTTGGAGTTGACAGAGAGCAACATAGCAGGTCTAAACCAGAAAACCCATTTACAAAACACAGTTTGCAGGGCTTCCTATCTCACCAACATATCTTCCTATTCTTGAGAAGCCTAATCTTACTGATGTTAAGTTAGCACTCGGCAAGATGTGCTTTCATTCATGGCTTGAACCTGTCTTTTTTAGTTTGTGTGACGGTATTTCAATATTCTGAAGTGTCATGACTGCTAAAATAATGATATTTATCTTTTTCCCCATTTGTTTCTTGTCCATAAACTGATGTCTCTGGCTATCTAATGGGAGAAGGAATTTTTCTTTCTATGAGAGAAGATGGAGCCAGTTTCTATTAAGTGGGACTCAGGTAAAGGATGGGAGACAACGGACACAAGCTGCTTAGGGAAAATCGTAGCTAGATACAAGGGAAAAAAATCATAGTAAAGGCAGTCAGATATCAGATTACATTGCCTCAAAAGGTTGTGGAAGATGCTTGAAAATACTCTGAACTCAAATGGATAAGACCCTGAGCTACCATATCTAGCAGCAAAGCTTCCTCTGTTGCTTGGTCAGACCAGATGATCTGCTGAGGTCCCTTTCAACTGTGATGAGTATATGACTCTGAAATCCTCACCAAGAAATAATCAAGATGCCTGTGCTGGCTGAGAGCTGTCCTTCTCAGGCTGTACTGCCACTATTTCAGTCAGCAAACTACTTTAAATGAGAGAATGTGCAACATTTTTCGAAGTCTAGGGCCGTTACCTGTTGCATGGTAAGACTGTCTAAGTTAGATATAGGTGGTAAGTATCTCCTTAGTCGTTGTCAGTAATGTGAAGATTAATGGTTTTGTCCTACCACATCTGTTTTCTTGCAGCTATGTGATGGGGGAATTGATAAAGATGGTAATTTTTTCAGCAAGATGAATCTAGGCTGTGCTGTCCCATATTGGTAGGAACAAATAGGAAAGATTCAGACTAGTTAAAATCTTAACCCTTTGGTCTATGAAAATACTAAAGTCTCCTTGCCGTATTTTTCTTCTGCTCTTGAAATCGTCTTTCTCAGATGGTAAATTTTTATCTGACAGTGGAACTCAAGTTAGCAACAGAGCTGATTAAGGTCTTTTTGGCATTTTCTGCAAAATTTAGTTCAGTCTTCTAAAAGGCAAGAACAATAAGGAGACTTGAGACTTTGACTGTGACATCTGAAGCTATTTCACATATGTTTCCACATATAAAATTATAAGGCTTCAGGGATCAGTCCAACAAAATCTAAAATGATATGTGTTGGTATACATTTCAATTTAAAACTGAGAATAATTGGAAAAATTAAGAAGCTAGGCAGAAATAATATAATAAGTTTATCACTCTACACTGTAAATTCTTGAAGCATAAGCTAATGTATAAACAATTATAACCTTTGGGAAAGCAATCGGGGCACCCTAGGCTCTATTGCCCTTGTCTAGTTTTTGTGTTTTGGCAGTGTGGAGAAGCTGTAGAAAGAAAATCTTGTAGCTGAGTCCATGCATTTATTTTTAGTTTTATGTGAGGCACTTGCTAATGGCAAAATGTCCTTGAGTTTAGGGAGAGTTTTTCTGGCAGAGCCGAGTTTCTGCATTCCAATTTTATTATGTTTTGCTTCTTGCAATTAATAATAGAGCAGTTTGAGAGGAAACAAAGAAAAGCAACAACACTAGAGAGGCCAAGTTATTAACCCAGTGCTATTTCACCCCTTATAAGCAACAAATATAGTTTAGGGCACAGAGGTACCATTAAGTCTTATCCCATAGACCATCTCCTATTTCTTTCTACTACAGATTTGTTCTCATATAACCTCATTGACTTCAAATGATTTCAAAATGCAAAAGCTGCAGGAAAGTGGCACTAAGATGATCAGGGATGGAAAGCCAATCTTTCCAGAAAAACTTAAAAGAAACAGGCTTGTTCAGTCTAGCAAGAGAAAGTCCGATTGCTTAGTAGAAACATATCCAGGGTAAATGCTAGGACACAAGAGTTAAAGGAGAATGGTAGAAGTGGAGGCAGATGTATTCATTTTTTTTCTGTGGGTAAAGTTATGTTGGAAACTAGAAGGAGGCTACTAATCTTCTGAAGGGCATAAGTTTTGGATGTATTTACTAAAGGTGAAATAACCTGATTGACTCCATTAGGAGACACTGGCCTTGATTCAAGAGGTCCTTCTAATCCATATCCAGGGGAATCACGGAGGGGTATGAAGCACTGTGTGAAAATTCTTACCTCTCTCCAGAATCTTATGCAGCTTAAGGAAGTTTCAATCAGTATGATGGATTTGTCTTGCCTTTGGTATACTGATGATTATTTGTTGCATAAGGGATATCATTTAAGCAGTAAAATTCCATTCAAAGCAGGTGATACAAAATGCAAAATTGTGTTTTTTCATGGAAATCTTTTTGGCATGTTCATTTACCTAAATCACTCATCTCTAGGCCTAAGATAATTCTCTATTTTTTTTTTTCTAAAAATTTCAAATTACTTTAAAAGTATTTTTTTGTACCATAGAGAGAATTCTACTTGTCTCACTGAGACTGTGCTTTTATAAGTTTCCAAACTTTTAATTTTTCTATTATCATCTTCTTGCCTCCTTGCCCTTCAACAGAAAATGATGTTTTCCATGGATGTACTAGTAGAATGACTTCTTACTGTTTTTAAACTGGTTTTGCATTGATCATATCACCATTTGTCTTATAATTTGGGGTGGTTTTTTTATGTGTATCTTGCTATCTTTTGAATAGTTTCTTTGTCTCCTGAGATGCAAGCATACATTTGTGACCTTTGGATTAAAATACTGCCCTGAACTTGAGCAGTCATCTGTTTTCTATTCCTTAATTAAGTGTATTGTCTTACTGTTAGTAGGGATCATAGCTTCCTATGCTGGCAACAGCACTGAATCCACTGTTATACCTATTTATGAGCTACCACAGTAGATGGAATCATTGCTTTGTTCACTGAAATCTTTGTAATTTAGGAAGAATCAACCTTTTTTCATGTAGATGAACCATATTATTCCCATTCTGATTCAAAGACATGTTCAGAAGTAGGTAGGGGTGACTGACCTCAAAAGTTTGGGAAAATTACCAGGTGAACTTGGTATGTTTTTTAAAGGTCTTCAGCAGTAAATGAAACACACCAAGGCAGATTCTCAGCTGGTGTAAATTAGCATCACTCCAGTGAAGTGAGTATAACAAAAGCAGTTTAACCAATTCATAATCCCTCAGGTTATGTATTTCTTTCTTGTTTTGTTGCTGATTTTTAAATGAGAGGACTCCAAGTGAACTTTTTTTGACCAAATTATTCTGTTGGGGGTCAGAGCAGGTCATGAATAAAACAAGAGTACAGATCAACTCTGAGCTCTTTCCACATGAGTTATGCCCTAATCATGGCCCCATACACTCCCAGAACTTGATTCCCTGCAGCCTCTTTCTTGCTCCTGCCTGACCCTGATCTGGAATTAAATTGTTATCAGAATCACTGTAGCATATATAGTATTACTGTGTAAAGAAAATAAAAGTTGGAAACTTAGCGTATTCAAGACTAGGAATCATCTCCTCTGCCTTAAAGCACTCTCAGAGAGAGCAGTTCATCCAGGGAAATCACCAGCCTCTCCAAAATGTTCCTACTAACAGAGCTGCAATTTAATATTAATAAATTGATGAAGTATGAAGACAACATATGATGTACAGGTTGGGGACCGACCTACTGGAGAGAAGTGTAGGAGAAAGGGACCTGGGGTTTCTGGTGGACAGCAGGATGACCATGAGCCAGCAATGTGCCCTTGTGGCCAAGAAGGCCAATGGCATCCTGGGGTGTATTAGAAGGGGAGTAGCAAGTAGGTCGAAAGACCTCCTCCTGCCCCTCTACTCTGCCATGATGAGGCCACATCTGGAATATTGGGTCCAGTTCTGGGCCCCTCAGTTCAAGAGAGACAGGGAACTGATTGAGAGAGTCCAGCACAGAGCCACAAAGATGATGAAGGGAGTGGAACATTTCCCTTATGAGGAAAGGCTGAAGGAGCTGGGTCTCTTTAGCTTGGAGAAGAGGAGGCTGAGGGGTGACCTCATTAATGTTTATAAATATGTCAAGGGGGAGTGTCAGGAGGACGGAGCCAGGCTCTTTTCAGAGACGTCTAATGACGGGACAAGGGGCAATGGGTACAAGATGGAACATAGGAGGTTCCACAAAAACATTAGGAAAAACTTTTTCACAGTGAGGGTGACAGAGCACTGGCACAGGCTGCCCAGAGACGTTGTGGAGTCTCCTTCTCTGGAGACATTCAAAACCTGCCTGGATGCATTCCTGTGCGATCTACTGTAGGGGATCCTACTCTGGCAGGGGGGTTGGACTAGATGATCTTTTGAGGTCTCTTCCAACCCCTGACATTCTGTGATTCTGTGAACCCTTCAGGTAAGTCTAGCTCCTACAGTCTTTCCCTATGGGGAATGCTGTGTTTTGTCAGATGATTGTTGTCCTCAGTGTTCAACCCAACACTGTGGGATTTCTGGCATATTTTGTTGTTCTTAAAACATAAAGATGTCGAAAAAGAAAAAAGAGCAGAATTATTTTTCTCTCTGCTGTGTGAAAAAAAAGTTTAAAAAATGATGCTGCAAACTTCTATTAAAATTTAAATCTTAATGTTAGGCAATCTGGCAAAACTGTTCCTTTTGCCCAGAGAATGGTGTTTTCTGGGTAATTAAAATTGACTTCCAGAAAATTTTTTTTAATGCAAGTTCATACTTTAATGAGTATTTTCTGATAAATAGCTTATAAAACTTAAATACTTACCTGAATTGGGCCTGTGTTTCCTCCACTTTATGCAAAAAAATGTTTCAGTGTGGATTGTCTCCTATTTTTGCAGCAGGCAAAGAGTCTGAATCTCAAATGTAGGGTGAACTACTTCCTTCTAGTAACTATATTTTGTAGGGGCAGGACATCTCTATGTACAGACTCCTGTGAGAAACTGTAAGGAAGGATGTGACAACTCCACAACAGGTAAAGCCAAAACATCATTCAGGAACATGTCATAAAGTGATTTCACATGGTGCTGCTGAATTTTGGAGGGAAAGATGTTGAAATGTCAGACTGGTCCTTAAAGGACCAAACCAGTTTATGTGACATCTCCCTTCCTTGCTGTCTACCCATGTGACAGATGTGTTTGGTAGCTTAATGGTGTTAAACATTTTTTATATTTGATCCATGGTTCAATGATGTTTTTTGCCCTAGGGCTACAGACTTTACATGTGTATGCGTACTCATATTTTTGCTGGGTCTGGTAGCAGAGCAGGGCTGCCCTAGTTCCCCTCCTCCTCAGAGAAGTCACTCTTTAAACTAGTCAGACACTTTTTATCATGAGAGCAATTTAAAAATTAACTAGTCGGTGTATTCTCATCTCTCCTTTAAATAATGCATATATTTATCTTTTTGTTTTAAATAATCTCATGTTAGCGTATAATCTTCTGTTAGTAGAACCTAGTCTACATTAGAGTACTCTTCTATTTGAGTAACAGTGGGAAGCCATGCAGCCTAATCATCCATTAATAGCTATTAATTATTCTGTTAATTAAAGTTATGGGCAGAAGTGTTGTTGCATGCATGTGGTGAGAATATGATAAGAAATAGAAAGTTCATGTTGTACAGTCAAACAAGGCATTATTTTTTTCCCCCCTATAAATTACATTTTTCTGTTTCATTCAAGTTTGGTTTAATTCAGAGAAGATTAATCATATAAATATGTTATTTTATGTATTTTAGTTTAATATTAATAAGTTGATATAATGTTAGGACAATATTTAGTGTAACCACTCATTTTACAGGAGCTAGATATTGTCTAGCATCAGTGAAAGAAATGTTTCTTTTTTCCTCCATTGTAATTATACTGATTACACTGTGGGTTTTTTTTTTTGTGTATTGTGATCATTTAAACATTGAACATCTTTTTTCAACCTCTGAAAATTCAAGGCTTAATGAAATATTGTAATACAATTAGCTCTGGTTCTTGCTGAATGGAAGAGAATGAAAACACAGGACAAAACCGTATTTTTCCTTTCACTTCTTATGAATTAGTCTTTCCCTTCTTTTTGAAATGCCAATGTTTTGTCACTTTGCTCTTAGAATTTAACGACATTTTCAACGCTTTACAAAAATAGAGAAAGCAAATTATTGAGTCAGGCCTAGGTTCTTCATAATTTGTACAATTTAGAAATACAATATTCAGGAATAATTTCATATGCTTTTTTTACTTTGTAAACTGTGCAATTTAAACTGCAAGAACAGAGATTTATTTCTGTTGCCACTTGAATATACTTGTAATATACCCTCAAGAGGGTGTCTGCATGAGGACTGAAAGTTGTGTGATGTATCTAGTGGAAACGCTTATATTCTGAAGTTGCTAAAGAATTTGGAGGTCAAACCAAAATCTGTGGGATTGCAGAGGAAACAGAGTACAAACAAAGCTAGGTCGATGCTAGTGCACAGGCTATTTTATAAAAATAGGATGCTTACCAACATGTAAAGAGGGAATGATCTCAAATTCTGTTTCTGTTGCTGGAGATCTTTCTTGTGGTTTAGGACCTCAACTTAAGAGCCCTGACACAAGGGGGATGGCAGCTGATCTATGCTTTGATCAATGCTGGCATTAATCCACAGACGCTTTGGACAGAAAAGTTCTATCTTCTTTGACGTTGTTCTGGGTCATTACAGATAATGGCCTTTCCTGGGAAACGCAGCAGGAGTAACTGAGAAATGAGGCAAGGACTTGCAGATGAACCAGAGGAGAACTGTCTGTCTGTTTCTTGGAACTTCTGTAGCATCTACGTAGTTAAACACACATGCAGGCCGGTATCCACTGCCTGGAATGAATTTGTTTTAAAAAACTCTCCTGTACAGCTGGATCTCCATCCTTTGGCAGAGAGGAGGGTCTGGCCTAATCCTGCAGTAGATAACACAATGATTTGCTTAATCCTGTGGTAGATCAGGGGCTTGAACTTGGCTCTCATGAATACAAAGACATGCTCTCACCTCGGAGCTTGCATTCTTTGTGGCTCACAGCTTTAAACGGGAGGTTTTGTTTCATTTTTCAGAATGCCGGCTTCTGCATATTCCGGACAACTCTCCGCACGAGTTGGAACAACGTGTTTACTCTTCCAGATGAGAAGGACTCCCGGGGGAGTTCATCTGCGCAGCAGACATCAATGCGCTTCGCTCCAAGTTGGAGCCAGAGGCAGTGGAGAAATCGCTGTAATAACTCTGTCCCACTGGAGGGCTCCCCAGTACTTGAAGTAATCTTCCTTTTTTAATGGCTGCCTCCGCTTTAGGGCTCTCTCTTGCCTGCAGCGCAATGCAGAGCTGCTGCCTTGCAGCAGAAAAAAAGGGTTTTAGAGATGTTACGAGAGTGCAAGGCTCATTTCTGCCCTCTCCGGTGTGTATTTTTAATCACTGTCCACAATGTTCTTAGCAGGCAAACTATATACTAAATGCAACTTAGAATCTAGTGTTGCCCATTGTATTTTGAATTTTGTGTTGATTTCTGAGTGAGGTTGGCTATACGCCTTCACTGCTCTGTAGCTGATTACAGCTTTAGAAAGGTAATGGCAATTATTCTGGAATTGTTCCCTTCATTGTACTTCAATTTTTAAGAGATGGCTTCAGTAAAATTGAACTACTTTAGGAGTGCTGTAAAGGGGCAAGTGACTACACTTGAAGTTGGTCACTTTGCTCTTTCTCAGTCATGTTACTTTAAATTTCATTTAGAGTTAAAATAAAATCATTGCTCAATTTAATTCATGAACAGTTTTAAGCTTCTGTTGAGATTTCAGGTGGCTGTTGAGTATTGAGAAGTCAAGTGCTTTAGGAGGATACTCTGACTAGAAAGCTCAAATGATTTTTCAGGGAATTGTCCAGCACATGTAGAAAGTGTATGAAGGCAAGTTAGTTATCTCTTTCGTGTGTAGCAGCAGAATAGCTTTCTTCAGCCCTCCTTTTCATCTGAATTAATTGTGGCAGGACATGTTGGAAAATGTCAGTATTTGTAAATGAACTTTTTTGACTGCTGTTACCTTTTCATCTGTTTCTATACTTCTTTTACATTTTTCTATTTTCAGACTGGGTTTTATAGTGGCTTGCCTTGTAATTTAGTTAATCTACCTAGTTCTAATTCATGATAATTTTTTTCCTCTGTCAGTTGCAGTGTTTCAAAAGTCCTATTTTTTTAAGCTGGTTGCAAATATCAACTTCTTCAAGAGAATCCCTTTAAGTGGTGTAGTATTTTGGGTCATCTTTGGTCTCATCTTTAAGATAGCAATAATCACTTGAGCTCAGTACATTCTTACTGACTGTCAGCTGATGGAAAATGACTTCTGCTGAGGCTGTTGACTCTAAATCATGATTCTTTTCCACAGAAATTCACTACTATGATTTGCCTGTAGGTATCCAGAAATAAGCTTTCAAATGCATCTTTTTAACCACACTGACAATTTCTTTTAAACCATCAATGGTGCATCTTTCTTATTGTTTCCCAAAGCAACTTTCTGCAGCCTTTCCCTCTCCCCAACCCACTGCAAATGTTGAGGCTTGTCCTGCGATTTAAGAAGAATTAGCCGTTTTAAGTTCATTGTGTGTTACTTGAAAGGGGCTTCAAACTATAATTAAAAAAATCCTCACTTGTACTGGGAGTTGTTCAACTGTAAGGGAAAATTGTTATTATTGGTGAAACTTTCCCATTCAGCCAAGTTCTTAGCCAAGGGATATTTTGTGAGTTTATCTGAATGAACTTCTGTTCATCCTTCTTAATGCTCTACTGATAATATTTACTTCCAATATGCCCTGACAAAGGAAAATATGCACAGTGAGGTACAGTAAAGCTATCAAAATGCCTAATGTTCTTCACTTAGCATGAGACAGCAGTGCTGAGAACATTTAATTATTCTGAGCATGAAGGTATTAAGATGCTATGTTAAATATAAGGAAACTGTCACACAGTGGCTTCTCTGATGAGTATAATCTGAGGAGCTTGGAGCACTTTATTTTTCTTTGTGTACCCTATGTACTTTGTAATTTCTATCTCGACGCAATAAGCCGCTAGAAGTGCAATGGCTCATGTAGACCCTTTACAGAGTTGGAGAAGAGTGCCTGTGTGGCCTTGACACCCTGTTAAAATTCACATGGCAATAAAGGTATCAGGGTTCCTTTCCATTAGAGACATTGTAGTGTCAGTGAAGTGCAATGTACAAACCATTAATGACCAGACTGTAGGGTTTATAGTTTCTGAGCTGCACAAACTGTTAGCTCTATAAATATATTTTAAAAGACCCAGCAGCAAATATTTAAAAATAATTGCAAATTCTACGGTGATGTAGCTGCATAAATGAAGGAATTTTGCTGAGGCAATTATAGTGTCTCCTGCTGCTGTGCCAAAAGTATTAGCATGATACATGAGACCTCTCACTGTTTGCAGATCTCTGCAGTAGCCAAGATTTAAGATTTAGAACTTGGAGGTGAGCTGAAAAGATGTAAATAAGTGCACAGGTTTCAAATCTAACAGGATGACTGTGGTGCTCTAATACTGCTGTGCTTGTCCAAGAGGATTTGCCACTTTATATAAAAGCTTTGGGATGGCTTGTTTTTGTAAGTACTGCGGGAATGGTCTGAAATAAAAATATTCAGGCAAATGCTTGTTAATGTGCTTTTGGACTAAAGACATGTACTTTCCAGAGCTTAAATGGTTCTGTGTATCCCCCTATGAGTTGATGCTGTCATTTAATTTATAGAACAAAGTGAGCAAAAAGTATTTTCATGTTAAAAGTTTGCCTTGCCTCATCTTTTAATTTCTCTAACATGATGGATTGGTTGCCTGTTGCCTCTGAATATCTCCTAACACCATTCTGTAGGAGGACAGCAGGGCACTAGTTCTCGGGCCTTAAAAACAGTGAACAACATAGCCAGAAACTGAACTTGGCATCCTTCCTCCTTGTGTTACATCCTTTTCCCTGCTGGCAAGCTGAGAGTACCGTGGACACGAGCAAGTAAAGAAAACTTGGTAAGCTACTTAAATTCGAATATCTGTGACTTTGAATTTTGCATACGCTTTTCTGGAATTAAGAAGATATTCAGAGATGTGCACTGGTTTTTAAAGTTATTGGTGCTTTATATATTTTCATTTCTCATTTTTAAATTTCTGAATAAACTTGATTCAAATGTTGATTAGAGAGGTGGTGGAGTCTCCATCTCTGCAGACATTCAAAACCCTCCTGGACACCATCCCATGCAACCTGCTCTAGGTGAACCTGCTTTAGCAGGGGGATTGAACTAAATGATCTCCAGAGGTCCCTTCCAGCACCTAATGTTCTGTGGCTCTGTCAGTCAACATTTCCGTATTTTCTAGATAGGAATCAGACTATGAGTGTGTTGTAGGAATTTCTCTGAAAAAGTGAAAATCAAAATTTTCTTTGAAATTTTTTTTCAGTAGTCACTAAAAATTAAAGAAAACATACATCTGTGTTTATCTGATATATTAACACTAATGTTTTAATGAGGGAATTTTAAAAAATATAGAGGTTTTTTTCAGGTATACCTAGGTGATGCTTTAAGTCATGTGTCGTTTTTTTGGAGATGCTTTGTAGGTATTTCTGATTCCATACATATCACTTATGATAGGTAAACCAAAGCGTGATCATATCCAAAGCTTTCAGGTATTGCATCTCTGTTTACAGCTTAGGACCATCAATTTTACCTAGAGTATTGATGCTTCAGAGGACCTGGGAACTGATTCTTAAAGGTGATTAAAATGTGCTTTTGGGCCTGTAACTGAATCAAACCTATGTATGTAGGCAGAGTCTTGCTATGCAGATACAGATGTTGAGGTACTCTTGCTTCTACCCTGTAATTCTGAGTTAAGGATGAGTATCAAAATGCACATGGCCATGTCAAAAGGCTCTTCCTAGGATTTATCCTGTTCACCAACATTTTAGCGCTTAGTAGGTTCTGATATCATAAAAAAATGAGTTAAAGACTTATATTCTTATTAGTGTTTTATAGGAAGACATGTTTACTTCTCCATTTATTTTTTCACTTTGTTAAAGCAGAAAGTTGGTCCAGCTGTGAATCTGTCAGCTGTAAACAATGCTCTTTGCCTTCGGCCAAATTTTAGTCTTCTATTGTTTTCACTCTGCCTAGAGTGAATCTCTGTGACCAACAAATCCCTGAAAAAAAGAACGTATAGTGGAAAAGCTGACAAGACCCTTAACAACAGCAGAGCCATGGGCTTTAGTATAAACAACATAATAACAGAGTGGATTTGAATGTCATCCTGGAAATTCAGTCTTTTGTGGCATTTTCTTTGTCCAATTGCCTGCATGACTATTTCACAGCAATAATTCCCGGGATATTCCAAATGCTACAGTTACTCATCAGCAGGCTCCTGCTATAACCCAGCAATAAAATGCACACTGAGATGTGAAGTGCTCTTGCTTTTATAACAGAATAAATGTAGAAAACTCAAGCTGTCTATGGGATAAGGCAAGTAGTTAAATTAAGCCTAAGCCCTGCCTGCAGTGTGCTGCAATATTGAGGCTTGTCAGCATGAGGTGCTGTGGCAGTGCCCAGCTGTGTGCGAATGAGTCACAGTGTGAAGTTTAAATCTTCTTCTTCTCCTCCTCAACCCTATGTCTAACTGGAAGTGAAGGGACCTTGGACTAGATGCACAGGTGACTGCTCAAAGAAGTCTTTGTTCCCAAACAGGTATACGGGCTTCCCTGTACAACACATTGTGCAACCAACACCCTAGAAACGGGGCTCTCAAAACCTAAGAAGCTTTTTAGAAAGGAACAAAGACGCAAAAGTTGTTTTGCATTCATCTGTCACCTTCTGGTCTATGAAAACTATTTCCTTTTCTCCTTCTTCTCCCTTCTCCTCCAGAGGCTCTGAGGCCTTTTTTTTTTTTTTTTTTTAATCTCAGCTGCTTGAGTTTAGGGGAAGATAATGCTTTGAGTGTGGCTTTTGTTTTAGAATATTTGTAGTAGTTCCACTGCTAATTGGAAACACATTAGTTAAAGCACTCTGGGAGTGTCTGCTCCTATGTAATTAGCTCATGTACATGTTACTGTTAAAATCAGTGTCCCTATGGAATATCATGGTGGTTCCTACTGCCCTTCAAAAGGGAGTAGGTATCTCATTTGCCCTAACCCTAAGCAAGAGTAGCGACACTGAATAAAGATACAGTCATAGGTAAAGCGTGACTCATAGGTTACACTTTAGATATTGTAGCCAGCTGAGGAGTCAGGAATAGTTCATAAATAAACTAACAATCAGGCCTGTAAAGTAAACTTCACCTAAAGTTTAGGTGCTTTGCTTTGTGCTACTAATCTAACAAATCCACAAAAGCCAGTTTGTAACCTGTGCCACTAACGTTTTCCTAATTTTTATTTGTGTGCCAAAAGCTAAATGACTGGGTTTTGTTATCTGATAATCAATGATCTCTTCAGTCCTTGGTAGGATGTGCTGAGGAAAAAACTCAGAGTCCTGGAGATAGGAATGGTGGAGCAGGAAAAGAGGACTATTCCTAGACTGCATTTTCTGCCTTAATTATTTTCCTTTGTTGATATCCTCAAAGCTACTCTGCTAATAAATATCTGGAAATGGAAGATTAAGATTCCAGACTTGGAGAGATTCAGGTCATACTGAAACATATGAACCATAGACTTATTAAAAGGATTTTCTACTTTCAATAACATGCTCTCATACTTCACCTGTCCTTGACTGAGAAGCCCCATCTGCAGTTGTTTTGAGGTTACAATTCAATAGATAATCCAGTTATATGCCTTTCTGAAGCTAGATCGGGACTACATACAGAATTGTATTGATTACATTTTAATGCCAGCGCTGGCCTGGCAGCTGAATGGCAAAACACCAGTCAGCTGTCCCAGAGCAGATGAGTTGCGAACACATGCAATATATGTTAAGTGTTGTGAAGAAACTCTAGGCAGTTTCAGGGAATACTCAGGTATTTAATATGTGAAGACCCTGAAAGGTGAGGACATATCACCACCTAAACTTGCTGACAATATGGTTAGCTTTTATCTGTCATGGTGTCCTGTCCTGGAACTGTATTTCAGCACAGAGTTCTGACAGATGTGGTTTGCTCACGTGGGAGAGTCCCAAAGGTTGAGACGCAAAGAGAAGCCTCCATCCTTTTTGCTAAAGCTGCAGTGAAATTTCAGCACTGAAGTGCAAACTTCATATCCTTTCATCTCTTGCCTGATGTGAAAGGGCTTTGTTTTTTGGCCTGTGCTTAAATTAAAAAAATATCCAGAAATATCTTA
Source organism: Trogon surrucura (assembly GCA_020746105.1). Lineage (NCBI taxonomy): Eukaryota > Metazoa > Chordata > Aves > Trogoniformes > Trogonidae > Trogon > Trogon surrucura. The sequence continues at coordinate 39,938,055 of CM036617.1, forward strand.
GTCTTGTTTTTCACACTAGTACCTACCACCTACAATGAACACTGGACACCAGGCACCTAACCTAGTTTCTGCTTATGATCCCCTTTAAAACATTGCAGAACAGAAGCATGAGAAGGTGGTAATTATGTGAGAACATTCGCAGTTAACCTGAAAATCTCTCCTCCATTTAATGGGAATCATATTTACATCTTCGACAAATTGTCTTAGCTGTTAGGCAATAGTCCATCTGAACAGAAAATATTTCTTCTCCTACTGCTGAAATCTTGCCAATGTGCAGGAAAAAAAAATAATCAGGGCTGGCTCTCCTAATCTATCTGTCTGTTCCTCTTACTTCAACTTCCCACCTCAAAGTCACATCTCCTCTTTTTTTCTAATCCTTTTGTCACTCAGTTTTCTGCTCTACCCCCTAAATGACACAGTGCATGTCAGAACATTATGAGAGTAGACTGTCAAGGAGAGAACCAAGGTTGGAAGCAATGATTCTCAAGCTATAATTCTGGAAGTAGCAAACATCTGTAAAGGCTTTCCTGAAATTATGAGAGCATAGAATCATAGAACAGTTCAGGTTGGGAAAGACCCTTGTGATCATCAAGTCCTACCATTAACCCTACACTACAACCATTAACCCTACACTACACATTCACCCCTAAACCATATCACCCAACACCACATCTAAGCGACACTTAAACACATCCAGGGATGGCGACTCAACCACCTCCCCAGGCAGTCTGTTCCAGTGTCTTACCACTCTTTCTGTGAAGAATTTCTTCCTAATACCCAGTCTTAAGAATTGAAAAAGAATAAACATAGTGACTGAGGGTGCTAGGAAAGAACTCTATGATTTTCTTTGGTGAAGTCATCTGCAGAATGAACAGCTGAGAGGTTTACTGGGCTGTGTTTCTTTCTGGAGACATAGAGCCATAGTGTACATTGCTTGAAACTATCATAGAATCACTAAGGTTGGAAAAGACCTCTAAGGTCATCTAGTCCTACCGTCAACCCAACACTACCATGACCACTAAACTATATCCTGAAGTGCCACATCTACATATTTTTTGAACAACTCCAGGGATGGCGACTCCACCACTTCCCTGAGCAGCCTGTTCCAGTGCCTCCCCACTCTTTCAGTAAAGAAATTTTTCCTAATATCCAGTTGTCGTGGTTTGACCCTGGCCAGCAGCCAGGTACCCACACAACCGCTCTCTCACCACCCTTCTGTACTAGACAGGGGGAGAAAATATTTCAAAGGGCTCAAGGTTTGAGATAAGGACAGGGAGATCACTTTCATTTACCGTCCTGGGCAAAACAGACTTGATTTTGGGGAAATTAGGTACATTTATTAAAAGAACCAATGAGAGAGGAGTAGTGAGAAATAAGAAAAAAAAGCAAACAGATCTTAAAAGAACACCTTCCCCCCATCCCTCCCTTCCTCCCCGGCTCAACATCAATCCCGGTTTCTCCACCTCCTCCCCCCGAGCGGCGCAGGGGGACAGGGAATGGGGGTTACAGTCAGTTCATCCGACATTGGTCCCAGCGCTTCTTCACCGCAGGGGAAGAGGATTCTTCACACTTCCCCAGGGCCATTGTGGGGTCCCTCTCACGGGAGACAAGCTTCATGCTCTCTTCTCCAGCGTGAGTCGTCCCACGAAGGGCAATTCATCACAAACTGCCCAACGTGAGACACCTCACGAGGGGCAGCCTGCCCCTCGTGAGTCTGAGGCGCAGTCGTTTGGGGGAAACTGCTCCAGCGTGAGCCACCTGCAGCATCCCAAAAGTCCCACCAGCCAACCTGCTCCAGCGTGGCTACAAGTTCCACGGGCTACAGGTTCCGGCAGCGACTTGCTCTGATGAGGGCTTCCCACTGGCTACAGACCCCTTCAGGCATCCACCCACACGGCGTGGAGTCCTCTGCCCCATGGTGGACATCTGCACCTCGCCCATGGGCTGCAGGGGGACAAACCGCTTCACCATGGTGTTAACCATGACCTGCCCTACTGCTGCTAGACACACCACTCCTGATACAGGCCAGGATGCTACAGGCCTTCTTGTCTACCTGGGCACACTGCTGGCTCATGTTCAGCTGGCTGTGGTCTAACCATAGATGCAGCTCTTCCATGGATGCCATCTTCTACTCACAGTGTCTGAAAAAGAGTATTAAAAACAACGAATATTCCAGATGAGTTTTGTTAGCCATCTTTGTAAAAACCAGTGCTATGTACTTCTTTATTGCAAGCTCATAGAAAGCCATAATATATTAAAACATCCACTGTGGTGATGAAAGTGGTTTAGCTTTTTTTTCCTGGGAAATATTTAGAGCTTTATTATATTAGTAGTTGAGAGTTCACTTGTTTACTTTAAAAAAGTTGTCTCATAATTCACCTTCATGGAGCTTTTGATAGATTTTTACTGTAAGGAAAGAGGAAATTATCAATTATATGAACTACAGAGTTGTATACATATATAAAAAAGCGTGTATAGACATATATCAGTGTGTATATATGTATGTGTGTGTATATGTACATGCACATATAAGTGTGTGTTTCCTAAATATCTATGCATGGGTGTATATGTATTTATACACACAGATTTATAAATAAGAGTACATATATTCCCCTTTAATATTATGGTCAAAGTTGCCCTGAAAAAAATTATTCTGTAAAGCTTCTAACCCCTCCACTAAAGCAGGATTGCCTAGAGCACATCACACAGGATTGCATCCAGGTGGGTTTTGAAAGTCTCTAGAGAAGGAGACTCCACAGCCGCCCCGGGGCAGCCTGTTCCAGTGCTCTGTCACCCTCACAGTAGAGTTTTTCCTAATATTTAGATGAAACTTCTTGTGTTCCATCTTGTACCTGTTACCTCTTGTCCTGTCCCTGGCACTACTGAAGAGTCCAGCTCCATTCTCCTTGCACACACCTTTTAGAAACTTACAGACATTTATAAGGTCTTTGCTCAGCTTTCTCTTCTCCAAGCTAAGTACTCCCATCTCTCTCAACCTTTCCTCATAAGAGAGATGGTCCAGTCCCCCAGTTGTCTTCGTTGCCCTCCTCTGGACTCTTCCCAGTAGTTCCCGCTCTCTGTCAAACTGAGAAGCCCAGAACTGAACACAGTATTCCAGATTTGGCCTCATTAGGGCAGAACAGAGCAGAGGATGACGTCTCTTGACCTACTGGCCACTTACTTGTTAATACAGCCCAGGATACCGCTGGCCTTCTTGGCAACAAGGGCACATCGCTGGATCGTGGATAATTTACTGTCTGCCAGGACTCCAAGATCCTTCTTCTCAGAACTGCTTTCCAGCAGGTCTATGCCAAACCTATACTGATGTATGGGGGTTATTACTTCCTAGATTCAGGACTCTATATCTGCCCTCGTTGACCCTCATTAGGTTACTCTCTGCCCAGCACTTCAACTTGTCCAGGTCACGCTGGAAGGCATCACAGCCCTCTGGTCTGTCAGTCACTTGTCCCAATTCTGTATCATCAGTGAACTTGCTGAGGATGCACTTTGTACCCTTGTCCAGATCACTCTGTACCCTTGTACAGATCATTGATGAATATGTTGAGCAGGACCAGACCCAACAGTGAAGCCTGGAGAACACTGCTGGTTACAGGCCTCCAAATCGATCCTGCTCCATTGATCACAACTCTCTGGGCTCTGCCAATCCACCTCACTGTCCACTTATCTAACCCACACTTCCTGAGTTTCCTAATGAGGATATTATAGGAGATAGTGTCAAAAGCCTTGCTGAAGTCAAGGTAGATAACATCCAGTGTTCTCCTCTCATCTAACCAGTCAGTTATGACATCACAGAATGCTATTGGTTGGTCAAATACGATTTCCTCTTGGTGGATCCATGTTGATCTCTACCAATAACTTTTTTTCTTACACATGTTTTGAGATGACACCCAGAATGATTTGTTCCATCACCTTTACAGGGACAGAGGTGAGACTAACTGGTCTGTAGTTTCCTGGGTCATCCTTCGTGTCCTTTTTAAAAACTGGAGTGATGTTGGCCTTCCTCCAGTCCTCAGGCACTTCCGTTCTCCATGACCTTTCAGAGATGATAGAGAGTGGCATAGCCATAATATCTGTGAGCACTCTCAGCACTCATGGGTTCATCCCCTTGGGACATATAGATTTATGGATTTACTGTACATGTACAACAGTAAAATATATGATAGGTTTATATTTGAGGACTGTATGTGAACTGTTGTGATTTAATCTTAAAATTCTAGTATGAAATATTTTTCTTAATGCTGTCTTAGTAACTTAAAAAAATCTTATTCTATATTATTGCTTTATGTACTCTTAATAGATTCTGAAAGATCTTTTGGAGTTGTAAGATGCTCCGGATCAAGAGTCTAATATACGTCTGATGCATTTCACTTGATGGACTTGAAGGATGATATCCTAGGGGGACTTGGATGATGGGCTAATGAAGCTTTATCCCTCCTTCCTCTTTAATACTGTGCAGTGTGGTTGGTATATGCTCTGAAAACTCAGGTTTTAGTATATGTATAAAAAAAAGATTTCTGCTCATAGTGCATCTCTCTCTTTTCATTCAAAGCTAAATGGCCTCATTTTCCTGAGTACCCAGCATGACTGTTTCAGGTAGCCATGGGTGTGAAATCTCCCTCATGACAATATGAAGCTTGATTATTATTTATCTAATGTACTCAATCTCATAGGTTAAGGAGAGAGAAAAATAGGGGCTGTGAAGTTAATCACGACAATCTCCTCTAGCGAGATAGCCTGAGAAGTGGTTGGTGCTCCTAAATGTCTGAAATGAGAAACAAATGTGTGCTCTGGAGAAAGGAAGAGATTAAAGGTGAATGAGTTCAAAAAAACAAGGCTGTCTCCCAGAAAACATCCTGACAACGAGTCCAGATAGAAACCTTTTGTTACTCTCTGCTGTGACTGTAAGCTATCTTTCGTATCATCACTTGAAGGTAGTCGCTTACAGACTTATAAAGTAAAAAATCTTACATCAAACTCCAGAAGGTTTACTGAGAAGTAAAAGAAGAGCTCCTAAGCAATGAGTTTGCTTGCAAACGGGCTGTGATAAGCTGTACTGCCTACAGGTTCAGACAAGACTCATGTTTTGAAGCCAATCAAATTCTGTTTCAAAAGGCCCAGATACTCTTTTTTTTTTTCTAGGAAAAGAAAATAAAATTTCTTGTCCATTCATGTCATTCTTGTCCACACACACACACACACCCCATTTGCATGTAAGGAAGTAGCTCCAGGTATAAGAGCTAATTGCATATCTGCTTTACTGTTGTTAAATATGATGTTCACAAGGGATGCTTCATGATTCTTCCACATTTTCAAGCCACTTATTGCAAAAAGGTGGGAAGATTATGGTCCAGTGCAGACAGCCTCTCTGCTAATTTCTGTGTGGCTAATGTGAACATTTAATCCTCATGGCTGCACGGTGAAGTGTCTGCAATTAGCCCTCAGTGGGGAAATGCTTTCATTGCTTAACTCTTTACATCAGATACTTTAGTACATGCTTTGAAGTCATTGTCTTATCCACCCCACAGAGTAAAGAATTGCTAATATTAATGCAATGGTTGGTGTGTAAGTAAATCAAAAAGTTGTGGTTTTTTTTTTTTTTTCTCCCCTTGCTGGTACTGGTTACTATATTATTTTAGGCTTCAGATTTCTTTAAAAAAAAGTAATTGATCATATGTCAGCTGCACAAGGGGAAGTTATATAAGTCTCAGGAAATTTTGGCTTTTACTCTTTAATTATATGTTACTGCCTACAGGGCTAAGGGGACGCACCGTGGGATGCAGGCGAAAGAACGTTTTGACGGTTATGTAAGACTTATTATGGGATGTTTTAAGGAGATTGTGGCAATGTGTGAGATTTACTATGGTATGTTGAGGGGGATTAACAAAGGCAGGAAAAAGGGGATTGTGGAAGAATGGTGTGGGAAAATAAAGGGATTAATGGAGCTGGTTGAGCATAATCAGATTGCAGGTCAGTATACTTGTCTGACAAACGCTGTACTTAATTGCCGCAGTTTCCCATATCTTCTTAATAAACCCTATTTTTGCTTTCTGTGTGGGTGAGCTCTTCATCCTAAGTGTATGCGCATGCAGACATTAATGAATCTAAAACTGGACTAGCTGGCAAGTAGGGGAAGAGGTCTTAGTACCAGCAACTGGTGAAGGGCTTCGAGAATAAATCTTGTAAAGAATGACTGAAGGAGCTGGGCCTGTTTAGTTTGAAGAAGGGGAGGCTGAGGGGAGACCTCATCACTCTCTACATCTCCCTGAAAGGTTGTTGTAGAGAGGCTGATGCTGGTCTCTTCTCACAGGTAATTAGCGACAGAACAAGAGGGAATGGCTTCAGACTGCAGCAGGGTAGGTTTAGACTGGACGTTATGAAATTTTATTTCACAGAAAGAGTGTTCAGGCACTGGAATGGGCTGCCCAGGGAGGTAGTTGAGTCACCATCCCTGGTGGTGTTTAAAGGTCGGTTAGATGTGGTGTTGGAGGATATGGTTTAGGAGTGAGCTTTGTAGAGTAGGGTTACTGGTTGGACTCGATGATCCCAAGGGTCTTTTCCAACCTGAATGATTTTATGAACTGGAGTGGGACCATGAACCTCCAAGGGCTCATAGACCTGTGTGCCCACAGCTGGGGAGACCAGGTGATTGGAGATTGGGAACCAGCCACTGGATAGACTGAGCATCTTGGTCAGCTGCTGGAGGCATGGATATTTCACATGCCCATAGATTTACATTTTTTAACTATGTTTATGGACATTCACAATGTTACAATCTGCTGGCAGACTTTAATCTTGATCATCTGGGGAGGAGGAGGAGGAAGAATCAGGCTGCCTGCTTGTGTGAGTGCTGTGTGTTTTCTGTCTGTGTTGATCTGTGTGATGTGTGTGAATATGGATATATCTATATCCGTACGCATTATAATATGCATGTGTGTTTATTGGGAATGAATGCTCAACTTCAATGCTGGCTGGAGATAGGGTCACAGAAGTACAGCAACCTTGCATCTATCAGGCTGTGGGATTCATCAACCTCTAAGAGAGAAATTCAGCCTGAGCAAATAAGGCTCTTTTAAAAAAAAAATCCCAACAATATAAAAATCCTTATGTACAAGCATAATTTTGGAGATGGATCTACTACTGCCAAGCAGATTTAAACCACCTTCTTGCAGAGGGTGGTTCATTCACATATTCACTAACATTGCTCCGTAATCCTTAGAGACTTTCCTTTCTTAAGATTGTGTCACAAGCTATTTTCTTAGAGGAAGGAGACTTCAAAATGAACTGACAAGCAGAAGAATCATAAGTCATAAAATGTGAAGAATAGCAGAACTCACTTTATTAAACTGCCTTTTTTGAACAACAGCAAGAGTAAAACTTCTGCTTCTTTACATGTGATAATGATGATCACTTTGCTATTTCAATTTAGTGTTTATTTTGGAGAAATAGCTAGCTCAAGTTTGTCTTCTGGGGTGTGGAGATGGGGTGGGAGGCTACATGCTAAATTACAGTATCTAGTTTACATCTTTCCTGAGGCTAAATGCAGAATATGTTTCTGTGAAACAGAAAAAAATTACTTTTTATTTGAAGTACAATTATATATCCTTTCCTCTGCTTGCACCCAGACACTGATATGACATGTTTTGTTCAGTGCTTATAGAGTATTTCAAAGTTTTAAACATTAAAATTGAAATCATGACACAGAAAGTTTTGACCTGAATTGTTCAGTTTGTTGAAGTTATACAAAAACAAACCCCACATTTTTATAATAGAAAGTGTTGCAAACCTGAGTTCTCTCCACTGTAACAGTCATTCAGGAGCTGTAATTCTGTGTCTATTTAAGACTCAGTTGGATTCAAAATTCTTTAACTAATAAGGTAAATTCTCTGAAGGACAGGTACCTGTTCAGTTAAACTGGCAAGGGAAGACAGGTTGTAGCAAACAAACAAACAAAAAAGCACTGACATTTACTTCAGAAGAGTTCTGTCTTTGAATGAGAGAAAAAGTTGCTAATTTGAGACACAAATTTAGAATGATAATTTAAGTAATTATATTAAATTATGATTAATATAAGTAATTATAATTATCTAATTATGGCATAATTCAGCACAGTTAGAGTCAGTCATGAGACATGTCTGGTATCTGGCCCATGGAGAGGAAATACTCTCAGATATAGTGTGTCTGTATCTTGTGTGAGCCGCTGCGTCCTGAACTGGCTCAGAGTCACCACTGCTATTCACACAGCTGTAAGCTCATGGAATGACGAGCAATGAAAATACAGAAAAGAAGCTTCTTACCTTGACTTCCAGCCTATGAAAGCTTGTCCTGGGAGTATTTTTTCTAACCTTATGTCTGGAGGAGTTTAAAATTCCTAAGTGCTGCTTTGCATTTTATTATTTTCTTCAAATACTTATGCCACAGTTTAATACTTCTCCTTATCAGAGTATTTTTGTACTGATTATTCAATGTTCTAACTTTTAATAATGTAATTATATGTAATTTTTTTCTAATTATAGCTGCTATTTTTCTTATCTGACTAAACCAGAGAGGATTATTTTCTCCCTATTTCTGTGACATGATATGTCAACTGGAGTTGCATTGCCTTTTTGTTTTCCTGTCATATTATGTAGTAATCTAATTCATTCCCAATTAAAATCTCTAGATCTCTTTTGGGATCAGTGCCTTTCAGGTTCTGCTCTCCCAGAGGCTAGTAGTTAAATCATTTTCCCCAGATGTATTAAACTCTAATCCTACACAAAGACTTATGCAACTGCTCAGTTTTATCCTTTGTGACTATTTCTAGTGAAGTGAATAGGACTACTCAGAGTGCATGAACTGAATCACATATACAAAATCTTTGATATCAGACTTTTATTAAAATGAATCTTGATTAACAGTAAAAGTGATGTTATAATATCAACTTTTAGATCTCTTAACCCTTTGATGAACAGGTCCTTGCAGTTTGTCTTAGTTAAGTATGGTATATCAATAATTTCTGAATAAAAGCAGAATGAATTGTTTAAATTAATATACATTGCTTTAGCCCAAGAATATTTATGTCTCTCAAAGCATTTTTATTTTTCTGAAATGAGACTGTAAAGTTTAGAATTCTAACAAAAATTCTGCTTGTTTTTCTAAGGATTTTTTTTTTTTTTTCTCTCTTCATGCATTATTTAAAGCAGCCAGATGCTTTGGGTATTCTGGTTGCCTTTGGAAGGAAACTAACATTTCGAATTTAGGATTATAATTTAAACTGAAGTATCTAGGTCTAGCATGGTTAGTGTGCTTTATTGCTTTCTCTCTGATTGAACACCTAAGACTGAACTATCATTACAACTCTTCACTCTTGAATTCTCTCATGTTCTAGACTTCTTCGTTGAGGTATAGCATCTTCTGTGCCTCTGAGAACTGTCACTTTCCAGTAGCTTTGAAAAATTTGATACTTTTACCCCATTTCATTTTTAATTCTTTCTTGCTAAAACTTGTTGATATGCTGTGGCTCAACTACAGTTGACCTGAAACAGAATTTACTAACTGTGGCCTCTATTACTGTGGCTGTTTGAACCCTGATTCAACCAACCATCCTTACTTTGCAGATCTCTAAAGCACATGTGTATATTAGAAGGCCTGCTGAATAGAGAACGATGAAAGGATGTGCTTATGTTTTATTGAGCTACTGTATTATTTCTCATGTGTGAGAAAGGTTAGGATAGCTGAAAGTTGACGGACGTGGGAATCTCTTGGTATTTTTGATAATTCTATGCAATGTCTGAGCTTTTGCTTCATAAAACATTTTAGATGAACAGATGAAGAACATTACTTAACAGGGAATTGAACAAGTTAACCCTGAATCCAGAGATTTGTGTTTGTGTCTTCACTTAGATTATAAAAGTCAGTGTAAAAGATACAAACTAAAACTGTAGATCCTCTTGCTTTCTTCATGGAGAATTTTCTTTCCGTCTTCTCCTATGGAAGGAAACAAACCCTTCTTCTCCTCTTCTCTTCTCTTCTCTTCTCTTCTCTTCTCTTCTCTTCTCTTCTCTTCTCTTCTCTTCTCTTCTCTTCTCTTCTCTTCTCTTCTCTTCTCTTCTCTTCTCTTCTCTTCTCTTCTCTTCTCTTCTCTTCTCTTCTCTTCTCTTCTCTTCTCTTCTCTTCTCTTCTCTTCTCTTCTCTTCTCTTCTCTTCTCTTCTCTTCTCTTCTCTTCTCTTCTCTTCTCTCTCTCTCTCTTCTCTTCTCTCTCTCTTCTCTTCTCTTCTCTTCTCTTCTCTTCTCTTCTCTTCTCTTCTCTTCTCTTCTCTTCTCTTCTCTTCTCTTCTCTTCTCTTCTCTTCTCTTCTCTTCTCTTCTCTTCTCTTCTCTTCTCTTCTCTTCTCTTCTCTTCTCTTCTCTTCTCTTCTCTTCTCTCTCTCTCTCTCTTCTCTTCTCTTCTCTTCTCTTCTCTTCTCTTCTCTTCTCTTCTCTTCTCTTCTCTTCTCTTCTCTTCTCTTCTCTTCTCTTCTCTTCTCTTCTCTTCTCTTCTCTTCTCTTCTCTTCTCTTCTCTTCTCTTCTCTTCTCTTCTCTTCTCTTCTCTTCTCTTCTCTTCTCTTCTCTTCTCTTCTCTTCTCTTCTCTTCTCTTCTCTTCTCTTCTCTTCTCTTCTCTTCTCTTCTCTTCTCTTCTCTTCTCTTCTCTTCTCTTCTCTCTCTCTCTCTCTTCTCTTCTCTTCTCTTCTCTTCTCTTCTCTTCTCTTCTCTTCTCTTCTCTTCTCCTCTCCTCTCCTCTCCTCTCCTCTCCTCTCCTCTCCTCTCCTCTCCTCTCCTCTCCTCTCCTCTCCTCTCCTCTCCTCTCCTCTCCTCTCCTCTCCTCTCCTCTCCTCTCCTCTCCTCTCCTCTCCTCTCCTCTCCTCTCCTCTCCTCTCCTCTCAGAACCTTGATCAAGCAAGACTTTTCTTTTGAACACTCCTGGTTTCCAACCATCTTTATCTAGGGTCGCTCTAGAGGGATACAGTTACAGGTTTTCTCAGAAGTGAGTGAGAATACCCCAGTTGGATAAGAGCATTTGAAAATATGACAAGAAACGTAAAAAGTCTGTACTCTGTCAGAGTGAATAACTGCTATCCAACAATAAAAAGTACATGAAGAAAGTCAGCATTTGGTATTTTCCAGAATATTCTTCCATCTTCCAGTTGTTCCTGAACAATGGATTTATGGATCGAGGGGTGTCTTTGAATGTAAAAGCCCTTGGTGGATTATTTTTTTTTTTTCTTGATGTTGTCCTGTCAGTTTTGAACCTACTTAGACTTTTAGCATCGGCAACTCTCAGTAGCAAGGATTTCTACAACCTGAGGTCACACAGAGGGTATAAAGGAAAGCGGTTTGTTCATTCTGACTCCTCCAGTTTAAACTTACTTTTCTTTTTTTGACAGACAACTTGGGTTCCTCTCGAGGAGGTTAGCCTCTCATCTTTTTGGTACAATTTTAACACTCTGTTCTACTGCTGCAATCTTTATATAAACACACACACTCTCACACATCACTTCCCCACGGACTATTCACACAAAACTTGTCATGCTTTGGTGGCCAGCAATCAATTTCAATCAGCTCTGTCTGTCCAAATCTGGTCATATCAGATTGCAAGCCTTGGTCTATGAGCTGCTGGATGAATTCTCCCAGGCAGCTGAAGGAGAAATGAGGCAGCTGCTGGCCCTGCCCTGTTAGAGACCAGGTTATTTCGTTGTGATTCGAAACCAATTACTTCTTTCCCAGTGCAAAACTGCCTCTGTGAGCAGAGAAGCTGAAAGTGGATTTTGCCTTTTGTTGTTTCAAAAATAACCAATGTACGGGCGTTTCAGGCCAGACTGACTTGGACTGAGCTGCCTCGTTTTAGATACTTGAACTAGGAGAATCATCGCTGTCCTCTCCCCAGTCAGCAGAGTTAATCTGCTTGAGGGAAATCTGGACTTCTTCCATTTAGGCTCCTGTTCCAAATTAGTCTGTAGAAACTTGCCTATCCCCACTGATGATAAAGGGAGCGTTAGGAAACTGGACAGCTAACTTGAACATTAAAGTCTGTTAGCTAAAGTTAGACATAAATAAGTCTGGGGAAGCGAGGACATGGGATATTGTCCATGACAGTAAATGGAAAGCTATTGAATGCATTAATTATCTGAGCTAGGTCACTAGTTATAGGACATCAGACTCCAGCATGTTAATGTCAAAAGCTGTCTTTTAGCTTCTTCTGTAGAACTCGTGACTTATTGTCTGAAGACCTTCATTTGGTTCTGCTGTGCTGTACAGAATGGGATCTGTCTTGCTACTATACTTCTGAAATACTTTAACCGTGTGTAACTTCTATGCTCCCAGAAAAAAATCATGTCCTCTTTTTTACTGTACTTATAGGATAAACATTTCTTTGAAAGCAGTGCCCTCATTGTTTGCTGCTGTGGTACTTTGATATTCTGGTACTTTGATATTCCGCCTCAATAATGCTTTCTTTATCCTTCTAGTAATAAATTATAGTGCAATTTATAGGTGGCACAAAAAAAAAGAGACGTCATAGCACAATGACAATTTAGAAATTTAAAGTTTAATTACTATCCATTCACTGTACATTAAGTCTATTGAAAGAGCAGTACACTGCATTGATTGTTCTCTGTTAATCTATGTAGGAGAAAAAGTTTCGGCAAGTACAGTTGAGCCTTGTTCCAACTTTCAACATCATGCCATAAATTGACTATACTGTCTGATACTGCAGATGGTATATATGCTATTTTTATTGTCATATTTTTACTCTTTGGCTTTAATTTTCTTATTGCCCTTTATAATCACTGGGAAACTGAAAAACCAGCTAATCTCTCAATTCAAGAAGGCGATAATTCTGCAGTTTCCTGGTGATGCTGTCAGAAGATATATGCAACTTATTTCTTTGGTAATTATACCTTTTGTCTACATAGCTGAAAACTTGATACTGTTCATCTATGAGTGTCCTACTGAAAAATCTCTCCTGTCAAAAGAAAGCATAGTTGGAAAAGAGACAAAATGTACCTTGTAATTTTGTAATACGAGAAATGTAATGGATGAAAAATATGATTCACAACTATAAGCAGTAAGCTATAAATAGTTTTCATTTCTTTATCAAGTTATGCAAATCATTATCTCTGTATTACTAAGTCCTTTGCACCTTCTACTTATTGCTCTACCAGTGCTGTTTGGTGTTTCTCATCATTGCTATGTCAATGCATCTGGAAAAACTCCCTGGCAGAAAAGGACCTGACAGGTGTTGGTTGACGACTGGCTAAACACAAGCCAGCAGTGTGCCCAGGTGGCCAAGAAGACCAATGTCATCCTGGCCTGTATCAGAAATAGAGTGGCCAGCAGGACCAGGGAAGGGAGTGTCCCCATGTACTTGGCACTGGTGAGGCTGCACCTCAAATTCTGTGTTCAGTTTTGGGCCCTTCGCTACAAGAAAGACATTGAGACACTAGAGCGTGTCCAAAGAAGGGCAATGAAGTTGCTGAAGGGTCTTGAGCACATCATGTTTCTTCCAAACTCCCTTTAAGTATTAAGAGGCAGCAGTAAGCTTTCCCTTGATTCTTTTCTTCTTTAGGCCTAACAAGCCCAACTCATAGCCTTTATTCACACGAGAGGTGTTGCAGTCTTCTGGTCATTTTTATGTCCCTTGTCTCAACCTGTTTCAACAGGTCCTGTGCTGAGGACTCCAGAGCTGGATTCAGCACTCCCAGTGGAGTCTCACCAGAGTGGAGTAAGTCAATCAGGAAGTATCTGATAATACTTTGGATCTTCTCAGCCTGAGGAAATTTGGTAGTGCTCTCCAATGTTATTTGTCGATGCTAATAAACATATCAAACCAATCAAACATAATCGCATTGATACTTTGGATGTTTCAACTCCTCCATGATCACTAATCAAGTGTTACCAAGATATTTAGAAAATAGTTCAAGATTTGTCACTCCAACTCTAAGCATGCAGACCACTGTTGTATTTTATTTGTTCTGGACATACAGTTCTGACTATTCTTAAAACCCTTGGTGAAGTTGTGTTAGCAAAAGCTAAAAAGATCTCATATTCATGCAAGGTCAAAGTCTAGATGTTTGTTTTCCTTTTTCTCATGTATTACACTTGAGGGTTTGATCACTAAACCAGGAAGTAATGTGGTAATTTGGATGATACAAATAAAAGGGCATAAACCATGTGAATCAGTGGAGAAACATCAGATTATGCTACATCACCCCTAGTCTATTTAGCTGTATGACTTCTAATTCTGTGATGGCTTTGCTGAAGCCAAGTTGATTCTTGCAGAGTTTTATAAGCAAGGTTTACACCAGTAAATTAAGAAATGCTGAAGAACATGTCTGAGCACCGGGGATCCATTAGAAACTGTTCTAATAATTTTACAGAGTACATGGTGTGCTTTTTGCCTGTGCCAACTAGCATGGTCTGAACTAATCTCTGAGCTGGCATAGGCCAATGGCCATTCCCAGTAGACAGTTTGTATTCAGCCACAGGATTTTGGAGGCCAAGGAAATTTGAAAATAAGGTTGTGGATTGTTCCATGCTAGAGAATTGCCATACGCAAGTTTAATTTACGTGCATGAATATAACCTTTGTGTTAACCCAGAATTCTGGGCTGCAAAATGCCTCTTGTTTTGGACACAAAAACACCCACAGTTGGTTTATGTAAGGTATATAAAGAGTGTCTGCTCCTTTAAAGGTACCTGTTCAAGGAGTTTTTCAAGGGATCAAAAGGGACAGTCAGAAAAGGAGGAATCTAGCTACTGGAAACAGTAGAGTCTCAGCTACTTGAGCTGATGGGGCCTTTAACCTCCACTGGCGTGGGAACAGTGTGTGTCCCAAAAAACAGCTATGGGAATACAGGCGTGAGCGAGGGGCTCAGTGCTGGTGGCTGGATTGAGATCATGAGTCCCGGTCTGGCTGCTGGGTGCCGGCTTCTGGGGGTGAGTGAGCCTTCCCCAAACCAAGTGTGCATGGGGCGGGCCTGTGGATTTGCTGGTAAATTCCAAGCTGGACCATCTGGGTAGTAGGAAGCCCCAAATCTGGGCAGAGTTATCAATTGTGTGGAGGGTCTGTGCTGGCATTTAGGGAGACTTATGAGTGTGGGGTGCTTGTGGGACAAGTGTGTGAGCGCCTCGAGTGTGCAGCAAGAACTCAGTGGGACCAACTGGTGAGTCAGGAACCTGTTGGGGGTGGGGGGAGGGGTGCTGGGCATACAGAGAAGCTGTGCTGGTCCACGAACATGCACGTGCTTGTGAACCTGGAGAGTATGGGGTGTGTGCTGCATGAGTGACCTTTTGCCTCTACCAGTCCAAGGGGAGGAGGGGATGTGTTGTCTGTGCCTGCGTCTTGTATGAGTCCTGAATGTGGGTGCTGCTGGGGGAGGCCCCTTGTCCCCGGCCATCTGTGTGACTGCCTGTGTCAGTGTCTTCTGTGTATATCTGGATACATGTTCACCTTCATTGCTGGTTGAACCTGCAAAATGAAAAGTAGAAACTGAATTCTTCAGCCTGACCAGGTCCCCAGGGTTCCGTGCTGGGCTCCAGCAACCAGGTGGTATGGATCTTGGACCAGGGTGACTGGTAGTGTGAGCTGACTGGTTGGCCAGCATCATTCCCAGAGACCATCTGAACTGCTTTATGGGCTTGCTTAATCCATTGTCCACACTTCAGTCACTTGTGCTCTGTTGCACGGGCTCTATACATAGGGCACTATCATGTCTCAACTGAGACTACCACGAGGAAGTAATCTGTCAAAACATTAACTTCCCTAAGCACCATATTTGTTCTACATCTTTGAACATCTAGTTGCTGCTAGAGAGGCATTTTTTTGCCTCTTGCTTTTACATAAAAGGTATTAAATCAGCTGGACTGTGCACACCTTAGGAAGGGGTCAGAACTGATCTGTCCGATTTGAATCACGATCTAGAATATCAGACATCTTGCCAAGAAATTGCAGAAGAACTTTATTTTCCTTTTTAAAGTTTTGGGGTTTTTGGTAAATTTAAGGTCTGCCTCCTTAAACCACTTTTTATGTATAGAGCACTTGACTGAGAACATGCTGCAGTTGGCAATCTGAAAAAGGTCATTTAGCTGAAACATTTGCTGGCTGATAGGCTTTTGGGGATTTTTTTTGTGGTGCTTAATACATAACAAACAAGATGCCACCCTATCGTATGAAACTACCAGAAGTGAAACTGAACACAGCAATAAGAAACAGAGGTGTGGTAAGTGAATCATCTCTTTGTCAGTCAGTAAATTCATAGTGAAGACTTTTTACAGAATGCTTTATATGTCTAGCTATGTCTCTTTTAATTTTTTTTTCAGGATAATTCAAGAAATCTTATTTATTCAAAGTGACATCTACAATTCCCCTGTAACTGGCAGAGGTTTAGAGTATGCTAAATTGTGCTCTGAAGAGAGAAGGCAGGAGGAAAAGGAAAAAAAAAGAAATAAATTATTACAGCAGTGCAAGAAACTTAGAAGCCTTTGGCTTTCTGTCAGTGAGAAGCTATCAAACTTGCATCAAGGAATTTACACATTGACATGGCACACTGTGCAGCCGAACACTAAAGTACATATAAAATAGTACAGAAAAAAAAAAAGTCCTGTTGTAACTCCCAGTGGTCTGCACAATTAAGGCAACAACATTTTTGTTTTTTCTCTTGTGCTGGCAGAGAATGCTGCATCAGTTGCTTCATTAGTATGCATTGTTGTATGAACTGATTCCCTGTTGTAGCTCTAGACTGTCACTGACAGCCACAGGAGGTCTAGGAAATTATACAAGTATGGATCACAGGATGATTTTTAATTAAATGTGGCAAATAACAAGAAAACTATGGTTTATTCTGATGGATTTACATTATGGTAATATCATTCTATTGACAATGCAATGACACTTTAATTCAAATTTCTTTTTTTTTCTGTCTAGTAATTCAGACTTTCAATTGCTGAAATATCTGTTAAAGATATATGTATATATGTACATATACTTCTATCTGATTTTTCCATTGGTAGAGATTCATTCTCCTACAAATCAAAAAACCTTCAGTTTCTCTGTATTTGTGAGATTCCTATGGGAATGTTCTTGAGAACTGCATGTTCTGTGCATGCCTGAATCTGTTTATTTTGCCTCTAACATTATCCTTCATGAGACAGTCTTTTGATTTATCCCTATGGCATTTATTTCTGAGAGTTTGTTAGCAAATATGCATATGAGTAATCTAGAAAAGAAGAAAAATCCACATGACATGTAAAGTGTGTGAAGAGATTAACAATTCTTACAGGCATATTTTAATACTTTTCACTGTCATGCTGCTAGCTAAATGTTATTTTTAATCAAACATTTAAGATCTTTTTCTTTCATTTTGTGAAAGCACTAACCCGTACTATGGTGAAGTTTATGCTCTAAACTTCTCAGGATTTTTGTTCAGATATGCAAACATATATATGTGTATATATAAATGTATGTATACCTTAAAGGAAAATAATTTTAAAGGGCTGTCTTATTCCTATGAAACTTTTATTTTGTCATTATGTTTCAGCAGGAGGAGCCATAAGGCCTCAGAGTGATTTCCTTGCAATTTAAAATGAATCACGTGCTTTTAAGAGCTCAGATGTAAACATATCTTTGACTTTTCTGTTTTCATCCCATTGATTTTCCAGATACAAATTGATTATGTAAATCAAGTATTTCGGTTTATTAGTTCATATCAGTATTTCTCTTTTAATTACTCCTTGCAAGATTTAAAGGAACATTTTATGAAGTGATAGTGAAAACCATCAATGTACTTTCATCATCCCTAATTCTCCATACAGTCAGCATTACTGAAACATAGTAATGCACCACTTCCCATGACTGATCTTTCTCATGGAAATGTGTCCTACTGTCGTCATTCATCTATAGTCTGTGATAGATACTAGCAATGTCAGGAATTCCGCTACAATGTGTTCTGTACATTGATATCTGTCAATCTGTCAACTGAAACTTGAAATATGACTGAATGTGCTCCGTGGTGTGGGTCTGTAAAACATATTAACAACAGTTTACATTCAGTATTTGAAGCATTCTTAGTCATTACATTGTGTGCTGTGAATGCATATTGAGAATAATGTGTTACCCTCAGCTGATTTTTAACATGCCGCTTGATGTGTTCCTTATCCTCAAACACCTAAAAGTTGCTGCCTTTTCTTTCTCCAACATAAGATGCAAAATACCACGACCTATGTTCACAAAGTGCTACAGGTGTCTTTTGGAGTCTTAGAAGCTATATACTATCTGTGCGGCTCAGGGGTTTTGTAATAAGAATACCAAGCCTTTAGCTGGCAGTAGTTAGCTTAATGCATTACCATCTGAAGACTACACAGTGGTCCATGCAAATTAGGTTGGTAACTTCAGTCCTGTTCACAGGGGACAGATATTCACGTAAATCTGCTGCCACAGTTGTCCCTGGATGTGTTCATGAAGTTCTTGCATGTACAGAGTGGAGAAATTGAGCAATTCTGAAAGTGAATGGCTTCATCTTCCTCCTGTAAGTGGTCCCATCACAGTGGACAAAATGATAAAAGGAAAGGCATAATTAGAATATAGATGATGAATATGTTTAAGCTCTGTTCCTGGCAAAAAAAGCGTTGCTTTCTACTTTTTCCTGCCTCGTCTCTTGCACTGATGATGAAGTATATCCAGAAAAGAATTAGTGGCTAAGGCAAGGATGTTAGAATGAAGGAGCACAGATGCAAATTGCTTACCACAAATTCACCGTTTCTACCTCCTTTACACTCTGTTGTCAGATACTGCCTCACAGTAAATATGGTTATCAAGTGCCATCCTTTGGAAAAAAAAAATAAATTATCTGATCTCTTGTATCATTTTCTTGTATAATTCCTGCCTTAGATCCAGAAACTAAACATTTCTGTTATGTCCCCCAAAGGGTCGGACACATTTTTGCCTTGCACATTTTTGCCTGACACATTCATGCCTTCCAAAAATCAAGCATTCTCTTCGCAGTTTGGAAAGAAAAAAGAAGTCACCAGTCTTTCTTGTAACAGCCTAGTGATTAGAATCACAGAATCATAGAATTGTCTGGGTTGGAAGGGACCATAAAGATCATCTAGTTCCAACCTCCCTGCCATGAGCAGGGACATCCCCCACTAGACCAGGTTGCCCAGTTTACCACACTCATCCCAGAAATGGGAGAGTTGGCTTTGGTTGCCATGCCTGTCTGAAGAGCTTCTTCACTGGAATAATTCCTTTCTGCAGGTTATACGCTCAGCTGCAAGGGGACCTTCCCCCAGTCGGTACTAGATCTGTATGATTAAGCAAAATCACATCCTCTGTTGTGCTCCTTACTTATGGATTTCATAGACTCATAGAATCATTTAGGTTGGGAAAGACCTGAATTTCCTGAATTTTTGTGAACTGCAGGCCCCTGTCTTAATGCTGTTTGTTTTTTAGTAAAGTTAATTATGCAATACTTGCAAGAGTGCAGTTCAAAATACAGTGTTCTTTGAAACACACTGATTAAACAGCTACAAAAATAGTCCAGTTCTTGATGGAATAGGTTCTATGTCACTTGAAATATTCAGGTTTTGAAACTGAGCCCACAGGATTGATCAATTTGGTGATATGGGTCTTCCACAATTAAATGAACTGTGGCCAGAGTACAAGTTCTATTGACTACCAAGGTGTGAGTTTAGTAGTTTGGTGAGTTACCTTCCAAATGAGAAACATGGATGAAAACTGAGTAGCAATGTCCAAAAGCTATTTGGTGGCACTTGATTATTCTGAAATACATGACTAATGACCATAATCAGTGCAAGTGTGTCTAATATAACTGTCTTTGAATACTATTTATTTCAGAGTTGCAGTACTGATTACAAAAAAACAAAACAGCAACCCGAAACATACTCTTATTTTGAACAAAGTTAATTTTTGCCTCTCATACACAAAGAAAGAAAAATAACATTAGGAGTGGTAACTGGATGGTTTTGGAAATAACTTATGACAGGTTTCATTGCCTCAAAATGAGAAGTGTCCTATGAAGCGTGGGTGTGACGAACTGGATTACTCTCTAGCTAGCTTATTAACTGCAAGAAAAAAATGCAGTAATGTCCTTCTTCTGCAGATCAGTCTGATATCCAGTAACTAAATAAATACTTATATATCTTATATAGATTTTTACTATGCTGTTGAATCAATTTAGATATAACTGGAAAAATGGCCGTAAACATGTAATATGCCAGCATGTTCTTCCAGTGACACTGTAACTGTGTTCTGTTCCCCTTCTCTGACTTTTGTAACTGTGTGCAGTTATCATCTGTCATGTTGTTCTTGGTGAGTTTCTATGTATGTAATAAAATGAATGTATAGATAACCTGAGACATACCTATCAGCCTCTAAGACAATTTTTCGTTTACATAAGTTTATTGATATGACCTTGATCTTTTTTGATTTATCTATGTCTGCCTCAGCAGACAGATTGACCGTTTGAGCACATGGTCACCTTCACTCTCAAAATTACCTCATTACTTGGGAAATCTTCAGGAGCAGTAAGTGCTGCAAATGGCATAGGGGAAATGGTGAAAAGAGCTCTATAATTCATATGAAAAATGGTAACAAAGCCACATAAACATGGTCATGCACCCTTGAGAAGTACAATATGCTAAAGAAAGTTAGCAGTAACATGTTTTCAACAGGACAGATTTATGTACAGAAGGAGGCTCACCAAATTTAGTAGGGCAGAGATGAAACAGACACGTGCAGACTTGCAGGGACTTTTATCACATTAGCCAAACTGCTTTAGCTGTTAACAGACTTCATGTACCTTCTTCAAAATTTTATGGGTAATTGTATCCCATCATTTCGTAGAATCCCAGAATGATTGAGGTTGACAGGGACTTCAGGAGGGTGTCATGTCCAGCCCTTCTACTCAAGAAGGACAACCAGTAGCAAACATCTGTGTCCAGCCAACTTTTGAATAACCCTGAGGATGGAAACTCCATGGCCTTCCTGTGCAATCTGTTCCAGGGTTTGCCTGTTGCCTTCTCTGAGTTCATGATCTATGATCACCTAGCCTGCCTTTTTTTGCTACTTGTTTGACTGCTCTGTGATTAAGCTGTTTGGACTGGGGCTTTCTGAATTGTCACAAAACCAAACAGTTGTTGTGACAGATATATGAATGTTCTACTCACAGTGAAACGGGGAAGTTACAGGGGTACATACAGAGATGTGAGCCCAATAAAGATGGAATGAGGAACATTTAACTATTAGTGGTACTTCTGAGGGATGCAGCATTCAAACTTTATCTGATTGTTTCCATATATACATGGAAATCTGTGTATACATTAGATCAATCCTACATCAAACGACTAACTTCTTTCTTTGACTAGTTAGGAACATACCCTTTTCAGACATCTTAATTTCTTTTTCCAATTTCCATTCTTCTTTGGCTATTGCAGTTTTCAGCTTTTTAAGGAAATTTTTGTTGTCTCCACTGTGGTTGTACCAAAGTTTTAGCTGTGAATTCAGATGCAACACTTGCAGTTGAGTAACATCTCTGAAGAGTTTTCTTAGCACTACGTGCTGGGAAGTTTCAGTGCACATATCTTCAAGTGCTTGACTTTTAATTAACAGCCCATTTCAAATTGTTCTGCCTTTCTTATGGGTGAATTGCATTGTGTCTCACTCAGTCAATCATTAAGGGATTCTGGACTAATTAACACTTCTTGTTTCTCACTTTATGGGATGTTGAATTTTGTGGCTGGGAGGGCAAGTGACAGATTAGCTCAGTTTAAATCATAACATTACTTAAGTTACTACATCTTATCCAGTATGCTATCTTTTCTGGTTATGTCACTTCCCTGTCAATAATTTTTGTTATCTCATCAGTCCGTCTGATTTTTGTCTGGTATTATGGATTAGATACTATGAAAAGAGGTCAGTACATTGATCCATTACACTAACTTGATAGAAGAGCTCATACTAAACTTTACCTATATTGTGATTTTCTTGTGCAGCATTAATCCATAAGTAGACTTAGGAACTCTGTAAACCCCATCCTTAACCTATACGCGTGATGTGACTTTTCTTTTTTGAATTTTAAATAGTAGAAAATAATTCCTCATTAAACATACGTGACAAAAATAAATTAATCAGTTTGCTTTTACACACGTTTCACAAATGAATTCAAGGTCTATCTGCTTTCTTCGTATCAGTGGACACTTGCACCATTGTCAGCACTGTTGTGCTGTGTTGTCAATAGTCATGACTCCTTATCACAATAGAGTTCACCTCTTAAAGTAATTTAAGAATATTAAGAGAACCATTCCTTCTTTGCAAACATCACTTTGTATTTGTTTGAAATCTAACTTCCAAAAGAGATTAGATGGATCGTAAGCCTTGTCAAAGGTACAAATATAACATTTCTGTATAACTCCGAACTGCGTATTTTCTCAGTAAGCCTACAATTGCATTATTCTTTCATCAAATACTTCTCTGGAAGTTACTTCTGTTGCTATTTCCCTTGGCTAGCATTTTGAACTGGAAAAAGGAGAAAGAAAAATATTGTGAAAATGAAGACTCTGAAGAGATTGCTAGTTGGTAGGATGTCCACAGTTATGTACTTCTTATCCTTCTATATGTCTGTCTTCACTCACTGGAGATACTATTGTTGGAGAATAAAATAGTTTTCATGTACGATATTAGAATTAATTGTGGGATTGCTTAAAATTATGATGAATTGCCCTCACTTATATCACTTATGAGTGAAATTGATTAGCATGAGTAGCTAGATTTACTGAAGTCTTAGGCCCAGACTGTGGACTTTTAGGCTGAAGAAAGGCCTAGAAGCCAATGATAACTGAGAAAAATAAGATCAATAGAAACTGCATCCTTGAGATATGGAAAAGAAATCCACTAGGAGAAAGGATCCAATTAGGAAGAAGACCCCAGACCCAAATATTATTATTGGACTGAACCATTGTGTGAGGGGAGAACTTCAATACAGAGTATAGCTGTGCAGGGATTTCTTTATTCGAGGTTACTCTTGGAGGGTCCCTGCTTGAGCTGAAATAAACCAATTCTGTGGCAGAACTGAGAGTTTGAATTCTTTACAGATGGGGGTTAAGACTGGACCCAGCCACATCTAGACTCCTGTCCGTGAGGAAGTTTAGAAAACAAGTGGGTCCAGCCTGAACCTCACGACTCAGCAGGAGCGTCTTCCCAGACACTTCTATAACATCTATGTAGTTATCAGAAAGGTGATTGCACTTGGTAATGCCAAATTTAATGATGCCAAATTTATTTGCTTGAAGAGTAAGAAATGTGAATTAATGAGCTATATAATAAGATGATAGGATTCAAGTTTGTTAGAAGATGCTAGAGGAGCAGAAGTTGCTTTTCTGACTCGGTCTGATGTGTAGTCGGGGAGGGTTTATTAGCAGGAGTAGAAAATGAGCTGAAGTGCTGCTGCATAGTAAAGGGAATTAGGAAAGGGAAAAGAGGTTTCCTGTATGAAAAACAATAATGAGTAACTAAGCTTAGGAAAAAGCTTACATGGAGATTTATATTGCGGTCATTTAAGCTAGCCATAAGGCAAAACACAGGAATTCTGGGAAGTTTCTGCTAGTTTCTATGTCAGAAGCAGGGTTAAAGCAACATCTGCTTAGAGCTACGGAGTGCTTAGTAGGGAAGAAGTTTGCATTTTTTGGCCTTAAGCATGTGAAACAATCAAAAGCAATCAACATGGAGTGGAGGAGTGCCTGTGGACTAATATTTGAAGATCCACTTGCACAGAAATTTGAGAAATACATTCTCAGTCCAATGGGCAAATGAGAAGAGCAAGCAAATAAACCTGCATGTTAGGATTTTTCTTTGTTCCATTCACGAGCAAAGTCTTCATAATATTCTCTTGGAAATAAATAGATAAATAAAATAAAGTTATTGAAATCTATCTGACCTGAATAAATATACAGACGACCTCTTTTGTTTTCTGTGGCTGTTCTCATTAATTCACAGAGAACCAAAATCCTGTATGGTGAGGGCAATACTAAAACACAGTCACCTGGTAATAACTTCAGGGTGATCCTGTAGAATGAGAAAATGGAGTCACCTCCTTGCTAGAAAGCTAGCACTGCATCTGGCTTAGGATCTCACTGATAAAAAGCTATCTTCCCATACAGAGGGATCTCCAGAACTATCCTGTATTCAGCACTTCATTGAAAGGACATTTGGCTCAGATTGGGTAGAATCTGTGGAAAATGTTAACTAGATCAGAAAAAAAATATTGCAGATTTAACAGAGGAGTTTCAGCTTTGAGTAGACTTGGTTGTGGACTCAAGTACCCATGTCCCAGAGGATTTCATAGATCTTTTCATCTGTCTGTAGTTTGCATAACTGCCAGCTACTGCAGAGATCAAATTGTTTAAAAGGACGACAATACATAGATGTGACATCCAAGAATACTTGGTCATATGATCTGCAACGAAGCATCAGTAAAAGTTTATAATTTGCAGCAGACACGGCAGACAAGTACTGGTTGAGCATTGTTTAATTTATAGAAACCTGTATCAGTTGGCATTAAGCTGACGAAGTATCCATATAGAACTGCATAAGAAATACAACTTATAAATGTAGACTTTCCTTTTTGCTCCCAACACAGACAAAATGAGAATAGCATAAGGTTAAATCAGTTCTTTGGGGGTATTTAAAAATTAAACGGATTAGCTACATGAGAAAAAAAATGTATTGTTTCAATACTTAACTATCAGTATTTTTTTTGATAACCATTTCTTTAAAAAGAAGAAAACAATAAAAATAAAAAAATACCTCCAAGTTTTGGCTGTGTTTGCTACTAACTGTATGTGCTGAGTTTTCCTCATCTTTTATTGGCATTTCATCTGGGAAAAGAGGTCACTATTGCTCACTGATGAAATGTGTGGCTCGTTCTGTTATTTCCTGCTAGCTTGGTAGCTGAGGGGAAGGTTTTGATTACATTTAGATTAGTCACTAGGTTTGTAACTATCGTTGTGCTCATTGCTGTCTTACCAGGAAAGGATTCTGATGTATTTAGATATCCAGGGGCAAGGAGTGAACAAATTATATACTGACTTTAATGGATGAGTATTAATCAGTTTCAATCTAATATACGATGGCCAACTCTGTTACTATAAATAAAAAGTTCCCCCCTTTTCTGCCAGTTTAGCCTCCTAGATATAGTAAGTTTGAACATGTAAGAATTAGAAGCCATTTCTTCCATTGGGACTGTTGTTTCCCTGAACACATTTTCTGAATGTTGTAGCTGTATAGAACATTTTATTTATCTATTTTTACATGGAAGAATTTGGGGAAAGAAAAGGAGGTGAGGGAAGACTCAGATTTTTCAGGAAAAGAGTAAGTGTTATATAAAATAATCTACTACTGGAAAGCATTCTAAACTAAAAATTAAATACTTCCTCCTAAGCAAATTTCACAGGATAAAATAAAAGCGCCTTAAATGACACATTCAAGTTCTGTAATCAAATGGGAAGAGATTAAGTCATCTGTTGAACACTCATTGTAATCAGCTGCCCATGTAAAATTTGGGTACTTGCCTGGTAAGCCATGTTATATTCTTCTGCAAGGAGTTTATGAAACCATAGCTCTCAAGAATATTTTTTATGAAGGACACAAATTTTGATATTATAATTGACCAGATTTTGCATCATGCATGAGGATTGCCAACTTGTTTTTTAAAATCTCCTCCTGTACTAACATTTCCTCTATGTTTTTATCTACAAGGTCTTTGTCTCAGCCCTTGGTGCATATTTTAACTGCTGAACAGGATAATAATCTAACAGTGTTCTTGGAGAGATAATCAGGAGCCACAGAGTTACACATCCATCAAATATGTCAATTATACATGTATTTTCCTAGTGATTTTCCATCCTTGTTTATAATTGGGAGAGAAAGTAAGAGGACAAGAATAGTTAATTTTGGCCCTAAATCCTGCTGCAACATGAGGCTTAACAGAAATTGGACAGAAATTAGATAAATCTGGAGAGCTTTTGTTGAAAAGTATTGGCAGTTGCTCAGTAAGAAAAATAATAAAAGCTTTGAAACATTTTCCTCAATTATCAAAGCTCTTTGTTGACTAGATGGAACACCTGGTTTACAGAGATTTCCCAAGGCAACATCTACGAGAAAGTGCTCTTTGACTCTATCTTTCTAACTTCAAAACTGAACACTTCAGCCTCCAGACCCTGGAGTCTCCCTTCTTCTGTCTCTGGGATGTGGATTTCTCTTACCCGCTTATCTTTTCTGTTCAGTTCTCTTTGTAGGTCTCTATTGCATTACAGCTACTTGCTATTCCCTTTATGCCAGTGGTCACATTCAACAGGTGCCTTTGCTTAATTACAGTGGTTCAGAAGTTGCATATTTGCATGGCTTTGATGGATTAGATGCCCTGTGGGACAAAGTTCCCGATCTGAGGAGTTTAGATATGAAGATGACAGGTGTGTTGTGAATACCTAAGCTAGAGAGCAGGACAAATCTAAATTGGATGGATGCAGAGCAAACAAAAGATGAAGCCGTGGTGGAAGGTTGTACTGCCAGGGCACACACTCATATGCCAAGCTATTTCTTCTCCAAGTGTAAATTGGCTCTGTATCTGTAAGCTTTTCAATTCAAGTCAACCTCAATCCCACACCTGACCTGCGTCAGGCAGTACATTGAAGAAATAAAATATTGCACATTACTAATTAACTTATTTATTTATGGGTCGTCTGGTCACAAAGCTGTTACTTCTTTGCCAAACTAAAGTTACAAGAAAGAATCCAGAAAAAAAAAGTCTATTTAAATGCAAAACTTGTTGCTGTTGTTTGTTTTTAGATTAAAATGTTTGGGGGGTTTTTGTGGGAATGAGTTTTGTGTAAAAGTATCAAACTTTTACACAGAAATTGATTTTTTTTTCTCCTCTAAGGATCTGAAAACATTAAAATCTATGTATTACTCATATGCAGTGACATTCATTATTAATTTTATGTCCCACTTTATTGCTTTCTTCAGGGCAAAGCTAACATTCATTTGTTGATCAATGATATACAATCAACACAAGGTGTATGGCTGCCGATTAAATAACAAGCACATTAGGATTTTATTTTTTTAATGGGTTCTGGCAGCAGCTGCTGTTTGACAGTCAGTTAAGAGTAGTTTCTTGCTGTCCCAGTGGACCAGCGTTGCTCGGCATGCACATTCAGCCAACAGCCCAGAACTTTTTGAAAATTGTAAAGAGTTGCCTCCTACCCCTGTAATTGGAAGTTAATGTTATGAAGGGTTTTTTTACAGACATGATAATAAAATCTAAGTTGCACATTTATCTCACCTCAGCTAGGTATCTTTGTTAGAAGTGAGGTCATTTCTCCCAGAGGCTGAGGAAGAGAAAAAGAGAGAAAGAAAGTGAGAAATTGATTACTTCAGAGGGAAGTTCTACTCTTCTGTACATGTGAATTCTCTCCTGGAGATGCTTGCTCTCCTTCAAAGGTCAAAGAGGTTGTGTCAAAGTTGGCTGGAACGGTTGCAGCTCCTGCTTTTTATGCTTCAGGTACTGGAAATGAAAAAGGGTTAAAGACTCTGTTTCTGAGCCTCTGTACCAAAGATCCCAGGACACAGGTGGTGTGACATGGTGTCTGCACCATGTCATGGAGTGTGACATCTGCATGGCCCAAGGCAACTCTGAGTTAATACAACTCACTTTCCAACAAGAAGGCTGCTAGCTCAGCCACAGCCCTGTTCTGCTTCACCACCTCCCAGATCTGGAAGAGCTTTCCCAGGAGTCTGGATCTCC
Organism: Trogon surrucura; assembly: GCA_020746105.1. Lineage (NCBI taxonomy): Eukaryota > Metazoa > Chordata > Aves > Trogoniformes > Trogonidae > Trogon > Trogon surrucura. The sequence goes on from CM036617.1 coordinate 39,965,901, forward strand.
TGTTGGCACATGCTCCATTCTGCCTTATAGACAATGTCCCTCACATCACTGGAAAACCATCTGTGGAAGGTGGCAGGGGCTCCTTTTTCTCCTTGACTAAACCCATCCATATGCAGATTCTTTATTACAGTTCGTGTTACTACCTCAGTGGCAACTCGTCCTCACCAAGGCACCATCAATTTGGCTTTATGATTTCTTGTGCTATTAAGCCTTCACATGAGATTGAAAATATATTAAATTTCAAAAGCATGTAACCGGCAAAGCATGTAACTGGCTCCCACACTAGGATTTTATGATGTCTGTTTTTTTGGTTGGCTGCCTTTTATTATTTAAATCTTTATGTAACAGTCAAAATCAGGATCCAGAATGGTTGGTACAACTTGAAAAATGTACACAGATACTGAATAATTTGTTTACACAAGCAAATTTGTGCTTGTTTTATGCTTATAAACACTTGTATGCATTTGTAAGTGTTTAGAAATAGAGCTATACCTGATGCAGTGCAAGTGATTCTTCTGAGTCTTAGCAAGGTAATAGCTATAGAAGATTTAAAATTATTGCCCAATGTGCCATTTTATACCAGAGATTATTCTTTGGTTCAGTTTTATACTAATTAAGTGAAATATCATGTATGCCAAGCCCCTATGGGAGATTTGGAATCTTTGTTTTTGTGGCCCATGCAAGTTCAAATACCTATTTAGCTGAGGCCTACTAGCTTCTCCCCATTTAAAAATGGACTCAATGCAGTGAATAGATTTAATTCTGACACTCTGTTGGTTAAAATGGGGACCTCTTCTTTTTCAGGAGGCATATTTATGCCCTCAAAGAGAAGTATTTCAATGTTTACACTTATCTATTCTGTATTTCAATACTTCTGTTGGTCAAGAGGAATGAAGAACTATGCATGTCTCATAATATGTATTGATTTTCTTGTAGATGATTTAAAGATCTATCAATACTCTCTTTTGGCCTCCATATAAGGTAAAATGCTATATATTCTCTCCATTTCCAGTTCTTACTGTGGCATAAAATCTTTTAACAATTCTTCTCGCTCTCTTTAGTAGTAATTCAAAAATATCTATTTATTTCAACAGTTAATCAATTAATAGAAAATTACTGCACTGGATTTAGATTGTTTTTCTGGTGTTAACTTAATTGTTATTGTCCTAGTTATCTTTTGCCGTATGTAGTTTAGCTACAACTTGTTTTCTGGTTTTCAACAGTAGTACTCTGTCTCTTTGGTACTGTTAGTCCAATGAAGAGAACAGAGTAAGATGTTGATAAATTTTAATTTTCTGTGACTGAGGTATAGCTTATGATGGATTAACCACGATCTAGATTTTGAATGTAATGATGAGCTTTTATCATTCTGTTTCAAACATTTACTGTTCAATTAGCCCCCAATTTTCTTTGCTCTTAATTCGGAAATTATGCCTGGATGACTGCATTCATAACTGCATTATGTAAGCGGTGTAAATACCCACAACAGCAAAGGAGCCCTGACCTTCAGCTTTGTCCCAGCAGCTCCACGGATACTTAGTTTACTTCATTGTTCTATGCAGGATATTGTTCACTTGGATATGTTTTCACTGTTTTGGAATCCTTTTTAACATAATTTATTAAAGCTCTTCTATATAAATTGAATTTCCCATGTGGACTTTTTAAAGCCTCTGGAACCTGATAAGCTTTTGTAACAGAAGAATTGTTTCATGTGGCTTGAAATCCTCCTTGCATAAAGGTGCATTTCATCAGCCACCGTCTGCTCTGCTAAGCTCTGCTGGCACAGTGACACCTGAATCCCATAGTTTAACTCTAACTAGCTTTTTTTTTGTCCTTGCCTCAGGGTAAGAGACTCAAGAAAGTTGTTTTGTTGTTCAGCAACAGAACATACTGCTGAGCCAATGCATTAAACTAAAGTAAAAGTTCATGTTTTATTGGAGAGAAATCTGCATGAACTATAAAAAAGTATGCTGTTCTCTGTTTGTGGGGCTCTTTGGATATAATTGTTTAAAAAACTTGGAGTAACTTGCTAACCACTAAGAATCTAAGTTGATATAACTACATGAGGGGACATGAAGTATTAAACATAACTAAAGTTAAATTAAAATTAAAATTAAAATTTAGGGCAAAAAAACAGCTTAGCCTTCAAGCTCTGGGGCAAAAGACCTACACCTGGTTCGTTTAGTGCTTCCAGCAGCAGTGACAATCAACAGACAAGGATGAAAGCAAATGTGCATTCAACAAGAACATTTTCCACTCCTGTAACTTTAAAATATGCCCATTTCTGTATCTGATCTACAGCCATGAAGTGGAAGGTGTGCATATTTAGGAGTTACAGAAACAAACTATTTATATTCTTACAAGGACTGTAAACATTATGTTTTTCTTATCTTCCCAGGAGTCAGATTGTTGTAAACAATCTCAACTGCCATAGTAAAACTGGAACTTTTCCATTTCTTTTCCTCAGTTGTCTCAGGTTTTAAAGAAAAGAAAGGGGAGAGTTGCTGGCAGGACTTGTGACCCCATGGGAGATTTAAATTGGAACAGTCTGCTCCTGAAGGACTGCACCCCATGGGAAGGACTTATGTTGAGGCAGTTGTGAAGAATTGTCTCTTGTGAGAAGGACTTCTCCTGGAGAAAGTTTATGAAGTATGGTGTCCCATGAGAGGGACGCCACAATGGAGTGTGGGAAGAATGAGGAAGATTCTTCTCCCTGAGGAAGGAGTAGTAGATACAACATCTAATGAACTGACCACAACCCCCATTCCCTGTCCCCCTGCATTGGTCAGGAGGAGTTGGTAGAAAATCAGGAGTAAAGTTAAGGCTGGGAAGAAGGGAAGGGTTGGCGGAAGGCAATTTAAAGACTTGGTTTTATTTCTCATTGCCCTTCTCTAATTTGATTCTTAATAAATTCAATTAATTTCCCCAAACTGAGTCTGTTTTGCCTGGGATGGTAATTACTGAGTGATCTCCCTGTCCTTATCATGACCCATGAACCCTTCATTATATTTTCTCTCTGCTATCTACCTGAAAAAGGCGAGTGATAGAGCAGCTGTCATGGGCACCTGGCCTCCAGCCAGGGTCAAACCACTACAGGAAGTGATTGTACCCCCTGGGCTCAGCACTGGTGGGAATGCATGTCTGAACTGTGTTCACTTTTGGACCCCTCACTACAAGAAAGACAATGAGACACTGGAGCGTGCCAGAAGAAAGGCAACAAATTCCAACGATGTTGGAACATCTAGAGCACAAGTCTTACGAGGAGCAGCTGAGGGAACTGGGGTTGTGTAGCTTGGAGAAAAGGAGCCTCAGGGAGACCTTATTGCTTTCTACAACTACCTGAAAGAAGGTTGGAGCAGGATGGGTCTCTTGTCCCATGTAACAAGTGATAAGGTGAGAGGAAATGACTTCAAGTTGCACCAGCGGTAGTTTAGATTCAAAATCAGGAAAAATTTATTCAGGGAAAGAGTCATTAAACCTTGAAACAGGCTACCCAGGGAAGTGGTTGTGTCACTATCTGTGGAGGTATTTAAAACATGTGAAGATATTTCTATCTTAAAGGTATTTTTCAATTAATTGATTTTATGGTTCTATGATTTTGGATAACAATAATAATTGTTTCCTTGCATAGGTGTCTGTTGTGTAGAACCTATTCTGCAAACAGGCACAATGGAGCTGGTGAAACTCCTTATAGAGGGTAATACCTTTCAGATGAGAAGGTATTATAGCCTGGCTCTGATCACCCAGAGACAAGTGACACAAACAAAAACATGAAAGAGGAATATTGCTTATCACACTTTCTTTCCAAATTCTGGGACCTCTTTGGAAAAAGAAAGGTTTCAAGGACACTTTTGTTGGGAAGGTGAAGTTCTTGCTTCTATGTAGTATCAGAGAAACCTTGCATTTGAATAAGAACAGAAATGTCAGGGAAATATTTTATCTACTGAAATTTTTGGGGAGTAAATGTCCCAGAGTTGAGTATTGGTATGTTTTTCTATAAAATAGACAATGACTGTGTTTCTGTTGTTGAGGCATCCAGAGCATCACACCCCTCTGTAATCCACGTAAACACAAATCAGCTCTGAGAAGACTGTGTTGAGAAACTCCTGATCTAACCTGGAAGATCTTTTACCAGCTGTCACTTCTCAGCATTTTCTTCCTTTGCTTTATTTTGATTACTGTTTTTTTCCAGTTCTGCACCTTTTTTTTTTTTTCTCCCCAGAATGAGGAAGGTAAGAAAATAGTGTTTGCAGGATGTAAAATTTATGCATATTTTGTTATTCATAAATCCAGATGATTTATACTAGAATTCCAATTTAAGTATTTTTATATCAGTTTGGAGAAATTTCTTTCTTCAACTGACTGATAAAGGACGTTGAGTCACTAACTTTCCAACTTCAATTAAAGTATTCTCTAGTAGAAGTCCAGTGAGAAAGAAGAAAGCAAAAATTGGAAGTTTGCAGAAAAAGAGTGAAGGGGATATGGAGGCTTGATATCTTCTGTGTATTTTTCTTATTCTTCCCCTGAGAGGACAAGTGATGAGTTATCACATTTATAATGCAGTGCTTTTTCAAATGTAGGTCATTTGCAGGTAAGCTATTTTACCATGCATTCCATTGGACACAGAATCATAGCAAGACTATTAAAATATGAGTAAGTATATATTTTTTCCTAAATGTATGATTCTGGATTTATTCAGATTTATTGTATTCATGAGATGGCAGGAAAACCTGGAGTCGGTTTTTGTTCCTTATATTTTCGCACCTGCAATCATGAATGGTACTTAGTTTTATTTTCAAGTGAAAAAAGGAACAGTATTCCTATGGTATGTTGTGTAAAAGGACAATTAAACCTGTGCAGGTGCTCCTCTGTCCAATTCATTGGAACAGTTAAAAGGTTGGGGAAAAGCACTTATTTAAACTTTCAGCAGAGAATTTTAAAAGTTTACCTGCTTCTACTTTGACGGAAGAGGGAGGGGGAAAGATGGAGACCAAATGTACAGCCAAGTATTTGTCTCACCCACCTAAAGCTGGTGGCTAAGTTGATTCAAAAGCTTCACCATGTCAGCCTGACTTGTCATCCAGCTGCGTGGTCTTTGCTGCAAGGGTTTCTTGGACGATTGAAAAGTAGCCAAGCATGCTTCCATCAGGGCCTAACTTCAACTCATTTAGACAACCCTTCCTTCCCTGACCCTGACAAACTTCACAAAGAACGATCCAAAATGAAAGCGAGTAGGGTAAATGATGAAGGCAGGGAGTGCTGTTCATGGCAGAAGATATTTAGAGGCGCAGCCTGTGTGAAAAAGTGTGAGCTCACCAGAGGATTCAGAAGACCTTTTTCCACTGTGCAGCAGGCATCCTCAAAGCACAGCAGCAGAGCATGTATCCTTTTCCTGTCTTATCACACAGACAAAAGCAATTCTTCAGTTCAGGGATCTCACCCTATTGATAATAATTTTAGTTGAAACAGTCAAAAATGCCTAAGTCTATTCTTGCAGAGTGATGCTGCAGGTTACTCCTTTAGCTTCTGTTGTTATGAACTAAATGCATGCTTCATGCCATGAGCCCACTTTTTTCCCCTGTTATTGATTTTATCCCCTCAGTACAAATTCCTGTGCAACAGGAGTAGTCAATAATCTCCTTACTCATTAAGCTGTCAAGAAGTAAAATCTATTTTTTTCACAGCGTTTCAGATAGGGAGGAGATGAGAAAAAGAGAAAACTTCATGCACGGTATTTTTTTGTACACAAGATGAACATAAACCAAGAGAAAAATGCATGTAAACCAAGAGAAAAACAGCATCAACTGTGTTCATGGAGTGTCTAGATTCAGTGCAAGATGAGAATATTTTCTGCTGTGCCATCCAGGTATTACGACACTGTATGATGAAGGTCATTCTGCTCTCGCCATCGTTCAGCAATAGTGCATGGTTTCATTGCTTCAGTCACTGGGTTACCCACCACGTGAGGTAAGTCTTGATTTCATAAAATTGATTTCATATTTAATGTAAGGTTTTTATAGTGCTTTATGTAGCCTTCGGTTTGTTTTTATAAAACTGAATTGGCTTGCCTTTAAATTCACATGCTTATTTTTAAGAGGGCAGTGAGAAAAGAACGGCAATCTAACAAGACTTTGTCTCACAGTGTACACCTTGTGAACATCTTACTTGTCCCAGCTGATATAAATCAAAATTCAGAGTAACTTTCCTCAAAGCTGTACTTCTGCCTGTTTTTCATGGTGAGATGCAACCCAGGTTGTGAATAAGGATAGCACTTGCATATCTCCAGCCAACTGAAAGGGCTGAAATCAAAAAGTACCAGTTTTAAAATTATTATCTGTATGTTTTCCCACAGAGTGTAAGAATAATCCCAGGTAAACCTGGCGGTTTGAAGCCTGCAGAGAAAGGTTGATCTTTCCTTGATCTCCAATGAGATGAAAGCCTCTAAAGGCTTTCAGGCTCTGCTAGGAAAACAGGCTGGAATGGTCCAATAAGCACACCAAAACAGGTTGATTTATGGGTCTTGAAACATCTGTAGGCACTTCTGTTAATGCCAATTAGTTAAGGAATTAGAGAAAAAGTGAGATTTATAATTGTCCTAGGCAAATGCAGACAGGCCAACTGTTCTCCGTGTGTAATGGTAGAAACAGACACCTTAACCTGATGGTACAGCTTTGTTGTCCATATGTGAGAAATTTTATCTTCGTAATTTTTTTTTTTTTTTCTGAAAGGAATGAAAAGATTTGCTTGTGGCTCCCTGTTCACTGCTGTACTGCTGTTAAGAAATAAAACATGCAACTGAATTGAGCAGACCCTGGTGGGACCTCTTAACCTGACAGCATGAAGCCAGAGTACATTGTATTTAATGTCATTTACATACCATCATTTGGGCTCCTGAGAGCCTGAGATGCAATAACAGCTCACTACTAGAGCAGTTATGTACAGCTAAAGGAGAAGGACTTATCTGGGTATATTTCCCTTGTATTATGAAAGGTATTTTGCTTTGCAGAGAATATGCTTATTTCCCAAAATGTCATATCATTGTGCTTTCTTTTTTATCCACTCCAATAAAATTCTTTAGTTTGTTTTAACTTATTTTATGTAAAGTGCAGAATATTGTTTACTGGGTGGCCAGACAATGTAGTTGCTGTTACAGCTTTCTGGATAGGAAATAGGTCATGAGTTCTAGAAAAATTAAAAAACTGTTTTCTGTTCAAAAAGTGTCTGACAGGAAAGTTGTGCTTCTAAGATATATTTACTTTCTGTAGAAAAAAAAGTGTGTCAGTATGTGTGTTCATATAATCTAGTGTGCAATAAGAATTTGTTGAATGTGTCACTTGTCTTTTGAAATTAAAATGACTGACATTTTCTAGCCAGTAGGTGAAAAATTCAGTTAATGCAAGTAACTCACAGTGTGCACACAAAGGTTCAATTTTATTTTTTTGATGGCCAAGTTGCACTTCACTATGAAGTGTTAAAAAAAATACTTTCTGCATTACAGGATTTTTCTTGCAAATCTCTTTGACAAGTGCTCATGTATTCCTAGGAGTGTTCATATGATATTTTCAAAACTGCTGTTACAAAATATAATCAACATTTCCAGGAAAAGAAGAATGTAAGGTAAGTTTTCTTATTTTCTCTGTAAAGTAGAAAAATTTCTTAGCAGTAGTTGAACTCTGACGTACATATATTTTTTTTTTGTTCAGATGATAGTTTACTAAATCTCTTTTCTACAATTTGATCAGAAATTGTTGCTTTATTATTGAATAGAAATCGTATATTAAAATTATTCTCTTCAAAGAATAGTTGTTATATAAAGCACTTTGTCAAAACTGTACAGGTACAGTGAAAGCAAGTGCAGCCTTGCTGGAATAAATAAGCATTGTCTGTGCTGAATATCTTCATACATAACCATTCAGTAGTCATTCCCATTTCAGAATTCTTTTCCCTTTCTTCAACGAATCTTCACATATCCTTGAACTGACAACCATCAGCCAAGTCATTTAGCATTTCTCTACCGTTCACCTCTCTGCTTTATATACCACCCATTTAATCACCAACAATGTCTTACATGAAACCTTAAAATAATTTCACTGGAAGGTGCTAAGAAATAAAGCTCATTCTTCAGTTTAATAGTAGGATGCATGCTCATTGTGTGAATCTGCTGACTGATTCACTGGTTTGACAGAGATGTCTTAAAATAATTTCTTTTCTTTTAATTTAAATCCTTAAATATTTGATCCTATTGATTTATTCTACAGTCAGACGTAGTAACCAGGATTCATTATTTTGGTTCTCACAGAATTGTTTGTTATAAAGCTACTATGAATTTCACTTTATTGTCAAGGTTGGCCCTGCAGAAACTATGTTAAAGTTAACTAACTAATATTTTGAACTATTCCTCAAGACTGTTCTACATTTTAAAATTATCACGGGGTACGTAACATGGGTAGTAATTTCAGGTGAATGAGTAAACCTTTTCCTTCTGTCTCCGTTCTTCAATTCTGTGGAAACCTTCTCCTGCACTTCAGGTGCAGCGGTCTGGCTTCAGTGAGAGTTAAGAGCTAAGCAGTATGCTTGCCTTAGGATTTAAATATTTTGATGATTTAAAAGTCAGAAAAATTGATGTAAATAGCTGCAGGAGCCTCCAATAATTTTCTAGACTTTTTGGCTGGCAGACTACTGTACTTAGATAAGGTTGTTAAGTATTTCCTTGAAAATCCCATACAATGTACTACAGCATGCACAGTTAGCAATAACTGAACTATAGATAGTAACCTCTGTGGAAGAAATAGTTCCATTATCTTAAATAATGAAGTTCAGAGGCAGAAAGATAAGGACATTTTTCCTTGTTATTTTTAATCCTGTAAGCTTCAGGATCAAAAATGGGAGATAGATGTCTCCATGGTATAAATGGAAAAAAACTAACAAGCTCAGTGACTATTTTCTTAAAAAAGCACATGAGTTTCTTGACATTAATCTGTCATTCCAGCAGATTTTGTGGCTATTTCTTCTTAAACTGACAATCTTGACTGACTTATTCATGAATGTGATGGGTTTGGGAAAAAAAGTTCCTACGTGGAAAAAACAATGAAGCTTTTTTCTGTTTAGGTCAAAAAGGGTGTGACAGAAACAGGTAGAAAGTGATTTACAGAAGCTGAAAAACGGAGCTGTCAGTTTGTCTTTTTGCATCTGGTGTTAACCTTATGCCCACCAGTAGTTTTAATTCGTGGTCCCAATATAAAAGCAAGAATCTAAAGGAACATCATGCCACCAAATATGATGAGATTTATCATACCAGGGAGATTTCTAGAAGGATGAGGCCTCTGGTGAAAGCCTGGGACACTCTGAGAAAGAATCTTTTAAAAGTCAAAGAAATTGCAGGAGTCACTTCTGTAAAATCAGTGTAACTCACTGAAAGGTACAAAAGCATCTATTGCTTGCTGAAATCTCTCAGCTGCGTGAACAACTAGATACCGACGTCCAGTAACCAAATTCTAAATGGAAACTGGCGCTGGCAAATGAAAGCTTTTTTGGAATTAAGATGCACTTACATATGTGTATATAAAGATACAGACGATCATGTTTGCAGATTTGGATTTGAATATGTATCATTGAGAGTCTGTCATTATTTGAAGGCATACTTCTGAAAAAGGCTTAGAAGTGAACCTTAAACAAGACTGTGTCCATTGTATTAAAGAAACTTTGGAGTAGGGATATGTTGCAGCTATGATCCCTGTTCAATTATTTTCATCAGAAAAAGTATTTAGATGCTTCTCCCATACAAAAGATAAATCAATCCTTTTCAAAACAAACAGAAACAGACAGCAAAATTTGTTATGGGTGCCTTATTTTTAAAATATTTTTTTTTCATTTTAAATGAATTTAATGATATGAAAAGTTCAAGAAGCTCATCAACAATAAAAAATTCTGATTACAACTTTGCAGCAATATTGTGGCTTTAGGGATTTTAATGTTTGTTTATTTTTTCCCCCAGAAGTGGTTCCTTGTAGGAGAGATAAAATAAATATACCTGGTGAGTAACTATGCTCTATAGGCACAAGTGACAAAGGTACAGGCATGATGTGATCACTGAGGTTCAGAGTCATTTGTAAGTCATGAATTCATCTACATAAGTTTTCTTCTACAACACATGGGCAGAAGTAAGTGTCCATTCCACTTATCACGGAGATGAATCATAGTCTGAAGATACCTATCTCTTCCCTGTTGCTTAAATGATCCTTTATACCCTATTATACAGTTTAGACAGCAAAGGTTACGTGAGATAAATCTGGCAAACAGCTGGAGAGAACAGTCAGCAGATAATGAACCGTACTGAGGTGTTGTGCTTTTAAAATTAAAAAAGTAAAGCCAACAGTTTTTAAAGAAAAGTGAACAAAATATGATAAAAAGCAATGACATTGGTTTAGGTTTTTATTTTTTATTTTTTTAATCTATAGAAACTTCACTAAGGCTGTACTCACCCCAGCCACTTTTGAGTACCTAACAGCTAAAGGGTAGTATCCTTATTCTTTGATCCTCTACATCCAAAGGAATAATATAAGGTCTACCAGTATGATTCATTTCATGCTTTCTGAATGATTAAGAAAAGCAGACAACTATTTTAAAATAAGTTAGTTAATGGTGTAATGGTGTCAGCTGTGAGGCTCATGCATAATTCTTCCACAAACAAGTGTATTTTTCACTTTCTCCTACTTTGCAACTGGTATCCTATACCACAGAATCACAGAATGTCAGGTGTTGGAAGTGACCTAAAAAGATCATCTAGTCCAACCTCCCTGCCAGGTACTATTAGTACCATTGGCATAGCTAATAAACAGTAAACCAGATTTGACTGGAAAGCACTCTGTAAATTATCACATGACTCTTCACTCAAATTTCACTTAAGGACAAGGTAAAGCACTTAATTTTCTAAATGCAAAACTACAATGCAGCAGTTCTTAAGGGAACTAGTCATGAAAGGGACTAGATGCATTTGCAACACTGAATGCTTTACAGTCTTTTACAGCTTCTTGAAGACTGTTTTCAGCTCTAACAACTGATAAGCACAAAATGAGATTATGCAAGTGATACGAACTCAGCAAACCCCAATAATAGGCAATTTTACTCTATTAATCTTCCTCCCTCCTCTCCCGCCTTCTTTTGTTTAATACTGTGGAAATCAATGCAATTATTTATTTGCTATGAGAAAGGGAAAAAGACTGAACTAATACAGTTCTGTCCCAAAAGTATCCTCATTCATATCTGGTAAACAGACTACTGACCCAAAGAAAGTAAAGTGAGAATGTACACACTGTTATAAGCAATACAAATATTGAATATTAAGTGTAATAGAAAATACAGAATTTATATCATTTTTTTGCTGTTCATTACCATAGAATCATAGGATCATGTATGTCGGAATAGACCTTTAAGATCATCAAGTACAAACACTAAACCATGTCCCTAAGCACCACATCTATACTAAATACCTTCAGGGATGGTGACTCAACCACTTCCCTGGTCAGCCCATCCCAATGCTTGATAACCCTTTCCCTGAAGAAATTTTTTCTAATATCCAAGCTAAACCTCCCTTGGTGCAACTTGATGCCATTTCCTCTTGTCTTATCACTTGTTACATGGGAGAAGATGCCAATCCCCCACCTCACTACAACCAGGTAGTTGTAGAGAGTGATAAGGTCTTCTCTTAGCCTCCTTTTCTCCAGGCTAGACAATCCCAGTTCCCTCAGACAATCCTCATAAGACTTGTGCTCTAGACTTTTCACCAGCTTAATTGCTCATCTTTGGACATGCTCCAGCAGCAAAATGTCTTTCTTGTAGTGAGAGGCCCAAAACTGGACACAGGATTCAAGGTGTGACCTCACAAGTGCTGAATATAGGGGGACAATCCCTTCCCTGGTCCTGCTGGACACACTATTCTTGATACAGGCTGGGATGTTATTGGCTTTCTTGGCCACCTTGGCACACTGCGGGCTCACGTTCAGCTGGCTGTTGGGAAATACTCTTTTCCGCTGGGCAGCTTTTCAGCCTGTAGTTACACAAGGCTGCTGTGACCCAAGGGCAGTAGTTTAACTAGTTGAATTTTGTAAAACTTGCCTCAACCCATCGATCCAGCCTGTCCAGAACTCTCTGTAGAAGCATGCTACCCTTGCAAGACCAACACTGCTGTCCAACTTGGTGGGTGTCTGCAAACTTACTGTGGGTGCGCTCAATCCCCTTATCCAGGTAATTGATAAAAATATTAAACAGATCTGGTCGCAAAATTGAACTCTGGGGAAAACCACTTGCAACTGGCCATAAACTGGATTTAAACCACCACTCTTTGGGCCTGGCATTCCAGTCAGGTTTTTACCCAGTGAAGGGTATGCTCATCCAAACCATGAGCAGCCAGTTTCTCCAGGAAAATGCTGTGGGAAACAGTGTCAAAGTCTTTATTGAAGTCCAGGTATATAACATCCCATAAAGAATGTAGATTCTCCTTAGGCCTCCTTTTGCTGCTAGAAACAATTTTTATGGTCTTTTATAGCAGTAGCCAGATTAAGTTCTAGCTGGACTTTGACCCTTCTAATTTTCTCCCTTCTTAACCTTATAGTCCTCTTGAGTTGCCTGTTCCTTCTTCAAGAGGCCATAAACTCTTCTTTTGTTTCTGAGTTCCAGCCAAATCTCTCTGTTCAGCCAGGCCAGTCTTCTTCTTTGTCAAGTCATCTTTCAGCACATGAGATGGCCTGATCCTGCATCTTTAAGATTTCCTTGTTGAAGAATGTCCAGCCTTCCTGAACTCCTGTGCCCTTCAGGACTACCTTCTAAGGGACTCTGTCAAGCAGTCTCCTAAACAAGCTAAAGTTTGCCCTCCAGAATTAAAAGGTAGCAGTTTTGCTGATTTTGCTCCTTACTTTCCCAGGAATCAAAACCTATAATTTCATGATTGCTGTGCCCAAGGGAACTCCCAGCCATCGTATCACCCAGAAGTCTTCCTCTGTTCACAAACAAGCAGGAAGCAGGTCTCAAATACTGGGAACACTCATCAGGTAGTACTCTCAGTGAGGCCACAAGCATGTTCTCTGCCTACGCCTTAATAAAAAATTGTAGTTTTGAATCTTTAATTTCATAGAGGCAGTTAAATTTATTGTTGGGGTTTTTTTTTAACTCGAGTATTGAAATTTTCTGTTTGGTTGCATTTGAAAAAATCTTTTTTCTTTGACTGGTAGAATTAGGAAGACAAGCTAGAAAGCTCTTACTATTCAATATACATGAGAAAGAATTGGCCAAGCCAATGTAGCAAAGAATCAAACTTCTGAGATAAGTAGTGGCAAAGAGGCAAATGAAACCATGCATATGCCCTGTATCTTGATGGAGAAACAAGATGAATAGAATCTTTCAATCTCATATAGGCGTTCAAACTTGAAAAGCTATCATTTTTTTTTTTTTTTCTCTTTAAAAGTAAAAAAATAACGATTTTTCAGAGCAAATGGTTTGCTAACCTGTAATCATTTCTTTTTTTGTTGTTCCAAAGCATTAGGGTGAAGAGGGTCCCTTCGGAGAGCCGGCCAAGTTAACGATCATCACACCAATATGGCTACAGATCGTCCTCCCTTTATTGCTCCGGACAGCTCAATATATACAGTTCAGCAGTGTCCCCGTGCCTGCCCCTTCACAGAGTTGGTCGGTTACAGGTTTACACGCGCCAGCGTTTTATTGGGCAGTGCCATTCAGCTAGGCAGGCGGCTCTCGCCCCCCCTTCTCCCCCCGGGGCCAGCACCTCCAGCCAAGCATCTCGCAAAGCTCTCACAAAACAGATAAAACCTCCTCCTCCCTGTGTTCCAAGGCAGCTTCAAGGACAGAGCCTTTGTTTAGGCCTAAGCTGAGTTGTCCACGCTTTTAAAGTTATACCGCACCTCTGCTCCACAAGAAATTCCTCTACATATCCCCCTTTTTCTTTTTGGACAACCCAGGCTTCGTCCGCTAGCTTGCTTATAATTTTCTTGATTATACTTATCAAACAACTAAACATAACTAAGCCTGTAACAATTAAAACTGCAATAACCAAAAATGCCTTAACTAAACTCTTAATTCATCCTGTCAAAGTTCTCACACCCATCACCCTAAATCGTACTTTGATCCTTAATCACACACTTCTAACAAAGCAAAAGGCAGCTGGTTTCCCTGCCTTGCTTTTAGCTAAAGAAAGATCACTCTGCTGGTTAGTACATAAACCTTAACACCTACTATGTGGCTTTGATTACACAACCAATATAAGCTTCATTTTTAGTCACACAAAGAGGATACATATTAATACAACAGGTAACATTGAGAACAGTCACATTTTCCCACAATTGCTCTACCATCAGCTGTAAGCATCTTCTGCCAGTCCAGTCCATATCATCGTTGGTAATCGGTACCTCAGGGTCCCATCACGTCACTGGGCGAAACAAAGGGATTCAACAGGCAGGCCCAGTGCATGGTCATGTTGCTGCTGTGCTGTTGAAGTGACAGGATGCTGCACAGCCACATCATGCAGGATCATGCGGTTCTCAAGTCCCTTGTCCGTTATTAATAATAACAGGACACTCAATCGAACTGGCTGCTTCCCAATCTCCCTCTATTATAACGTCTCTGATGACACCGCTCCATCGCTGTTGCAAAGGATCCTTTATGGTTCAAGCTTGAAAATCAGGCTTGAGTGAGGGAGCTGATGGTAGTGGGGGAGCTGAACTGGTTTAAGGGTTTCTTCTATTTCTCGCTGTCCAGTTGATAATTCAGCGAGTTTGTTCAGGATCTCTTTCAGGGGTTCATCCTGATCTTCCTTCTTCCCCCTCTCTCTTTTTTTTTTTTTTTTTCTTATTAGCTCAAGTATTACTTCGATCACGCTGTTATCACACAGGGAGAGCAGAATTTCCCAGGTCTGTTTTGATCATACTCTCCCGTTCACTCCCATGCACATCTGGTGTACAAGAAGCGTCTTATCTTCATTCTCACGGACAAGCTCTCAACATGAGCTGTACCTGGCTGGTCAGGGTCTCTTTTCATAATTAACAAGCAAGAGTTATGCACTTGCTTAGAAAAGAGCTCAGCTCAAGGACGAAAGTCTTAATTCTGCAACGCAGTGCAGTTTCTCCTTTTTTTTTTTCTTTTTTTTTTCTTTTTCTTTTTTTTTTCCTTCCACCCAGTCGGGACGAGCAGGGAGTTTCTTCCTTTGCCTTTTTCCTTTCCTGCCCTCCTCCCAACGCTTCGATCACTGCCGCAGCAACTTTCTTTTCTGCTTGCATGATTTCTAGAGTGCGTATTACGGTTTTCCAAACTGTTCCTAGTTCTTTCACTTCCTTTCCTTCTTTTCCTCCCTCTAGAGTACAGTCCCACAAAAAGTCTCCTACTTCACGCCATTCCGTGGAACTAAAGATTAATGGCGGGTCGTTCATTTTCTCCCATTTCCGAGCCCATGGGGCTAATACGTCTCGCTCCTTTACTTTTCCTCCTCTCTTAGAGAGTATACTAAGGAGGCGAGTTGCCGCGTCCGTTTCCATCGCGGTCTTACCTTGGCAGGGGCTTTGTCGGCTGCTCAAGCTCTGGTCTCCGGTGCCCTTTTGGTCACACCTGGAATTCTCCTGCCTCCAGCTCTCCGGCTCCCAAATCGGCTCACGTCCGATGCTTCGGAGTCTTCCCACATTTAAGCAATCCGCATTTAAGCGTCCATAGAGGGCCCCTGTTCAGGCGCCAGATGAAGAGGGTCCCTTCGGAGAGCCGGCCAAGTTAACGATCATCACACCAATATGGCTACAGATCGTCCTCCCTTTATTGCTCCGGACAGCTCAATATATACAGTTCAGCAGTGTCCCCGCGCCTGCCCCTTCACAGAGTTGGTCGGTTACAGGTTTACACGCGCCAGCGTTTTATTGGGCAGTGCCATTCAGCTAGGCAGGTGGCTCTCGCCCCCCCTTCTCCCCCCGGGGCCAGCACCTCCAGCCAAGCATCTCGCAAAGCTCTCAAAAAACAGATAAAACCTCCTCCTCCCTGTGTTCCAAGGCAGCTTCAAGGACAGAGCCTCTGTTTAGGCCTAAGCTGGGTTGTCCACGCTTTTAAAGTTATACCGCACCTCTGCTCCACAAGAAATTCCTCTACATTAGGGCAAAGCTATCTGAATTCATCTATGATAAAGTGGAAATAGGATTTGTCAAGAAGTCATAGAAAGAGGAACAAATGAGTATATCATCACAGAATACAGAAGGCTATACCCTACAATAAAAACTTAGACTGAGATAATAAAAATAGAAAACAGTGTATAAAGGCAACTAAATTTTGTAAAATATTAGTAATAAGAATTTTAATAGTAGAAAGTTATTGAAAGACACAGAAACCAGAACTTTGTACTCAGTGACATAATGTCAAAGCAGCATCTGTAAGATGAAGCAATAATGGAGATGTTTCTTGAGCATTAATAAAAGTGAAAAGCATCCTAAAGAAAGAAAAAGAACTATTTGAGTAGAAGGAAACTGTGATTAGATGAAAGTAAACAAGCTGGAACAAGGAGGAAAGGTCTTTCTATAAATTGTTTCTGTTTGGGAATACGTCCTGAACAAATAAGATGGTTACATAAGACTGTCAAAAGGCACCATTAAACCTATTACCGATAGACTGCTCAGCTAACATATAATCAAAGTGTGTTAAAGGATTCTTTTTGGTGGCACTGACATGAAAAGATATCATCAGAGTCAGCTATTATTGTCTTTAACAGAACCACAAGTAACATGAGGTGAAATGTGCTCACTAAGATCAACGTGTTGCTCATCATCGCTGAGGTTTGTTCTGTAATGTTGTTTTTAAATAGACTGTTTATTTCATTTAATAGTCATAAAGAAATACCGCATAATGAGAAAGCTCTGAGTTATCCTCTGAACAGTTGACAGATAACATAGAATTAAGTCAGTCTTTCACCTCTCAGCTATTTTTTCCATCTTTTTGTCAGTGAATAAACTAATGAAAAAAAAATCCTAATTCAAATGCAACTCAAATCCAACAAAAATACTTTAGCAAGTGCCTGTCAGTTACTTCCACTAACCATATAAACCACTGTATCAAATTAGTTTTATTGTTTATAATTTTTAGAAGAAAGTCAAAGTTAAAAAAGACCTCATTACAAAGTTGAGGTTATATTCTTCTGTATTACTCTGAGTTGTTATTCTGAGTTATATTCTGAGTTATTATTCTGAAGCACTTTCGCAACATATTAAAAATAACATCCTCCAGTCTTCTGCAGAATTTTTAGGGTTCTCCTCCAAGAAAAACAAAGACTGGTTTGATGAAAGCAATCAAGAGATCCAGGAATTGTTGACAAAGAAGAGAAATGTTCACCAAGCACACCTCACTCAGACATCTTGCTATGTAAGGAAAGCAGCCTTTCATCTTGCATGCAGTAAGCTCCAACAGAAACTTCGAGACATCCAGAAAAAGTGGTGGATCAACCTAGCAGAAAAGACTCAACTATGTGCTGATTGAGGTGACCACAGTGGATTCTATGAGGCTCTGAAAGCAGTTTACGGACCCACACACCATGTTCAAAGCCAGCTGCTAAGCGCAGATGGCCAAATGCTTCTTACAGATAAAACCTCTATCCTGAACCAATGGTCTGAACATTTCCAGACTCTCTTCAGTGTCAACCATGTAGTTCAAGGCTCAGAAATTCGGCACATTACACAACAACCGGTGTAAAACGAATTGGATATAGCTCCTACTATGGGAGAGACTCTCAAGGCCACACAGCAGGTGAAAACTGGCAAGGCAGCTGGGATTGATGGAATCCCACCTGAAGTCTGGAAGCATGGAGGCCAAGCACTCCATGTAAAATTTCACGAGCTCGTTGTGCGTTGCTGGGAAAAAGGCAAACTACCACCAGACCTCCATGATGCAGTCATCATCACCCTGTACAAGAAGAAAGGGGAAAAATCAGACTGTTCAAATTACCGATGTATTACTTTGCTCTCTATTGCTGGTAAAATCCTTGCAAGAATACTTTTGAACAGACTAGTGACCAGTACCAGCTATCTCAGAAGAACTTCTACCTGAAAGCCAATGTGGTTTCAGAGCCAACAGGAGTACCACAGACATGGTATTTGTTCTCAGACAACTGCAAGAGAAGTGTAGGGAACAGAACAAAGGACTCTATGTAACTTTCATTGACCTCACCAAAGCTTTTGACGCTGTCAGCAGAAAAGGCCTTTGGCAGATCTTGGAATGATTAGGATGTCCTCCCAAGTTCCTCAGAATGATTATCCTGTTACACGAGGATCAGTGCGGCCAAGTCAGATATGGTGATGCACTCTCTGAGCCCTTCTCAATAACCAATGGTGTGAAAAAAGGTTTTGTTCTCGCACCAACTCTATTCACAATCCTCTTCACCATGATGCTCCAAAGAGCCACAGCAGACCTTCATGAAGATAACGGCATTTACATCCGTTATCATACCGATGGTAACTTATTCAGCCTAAGGCGACTGAAGGCCCACACTAAGACCCTAAATCACCTTGTCTGTGAGCTGCTTTTTACTGATGATGCCGCCCTCGTTGCTCACACAGAAGCAGCTCTGCAGCGCTTAACATCCTGCTTTGCAGAGACTGCTGAGCTTTTTGATCTAGAAGTCAGTTTGAAGGAGACAGAAGTTCTTTACCAACCTGCACCTCGGGCAGTCTCCCATCATCCCCACATCACCATAGGCAAATCAGAAATTAAGTCAGTCCAGCAGTTCAGCTATCTAGGAAGTATCATTTCCTCAGATGGTAAGATTGACAAAGAGATAGACAACAGGTTAACAAAGGCATACAGAGCTTTTGGAAGACTCCATAAAAGAGTCTGGTGCAATAAACACCTGAAGAAAAGTACAAAAATTAGCATATACAGAACCGTTGTACTATCTACTCTTTTATATGGGTCTGAATCATGGGTCTTCTACCGCCATCACCTGCGACTCCTTGAATGCTTCCATCAGCGCTGCCTCCGTACAATCCTAAACATCCACTGGACTGACTAAGTGACTAATGTTACTGTGCTTGAACAGGCAGGGGTCACCAGTATTGAGGCCATGCTGCTGAGGATGCAGCTGCACTGGGCAGGGCACATCTCCAGGATGGAGGATCACCGCCTCCCTAAGGTTGTGCTCTATGGTGAACTCGCCACCGGCTGCTGCAACAGAGGAGCCCCAAAGAGGAGATACAAGGACTCTCTGAAACAATACCTCGGTCTTGGCCATATTGACTGCCATCAGTGGTCCACTCTGGCCTCCAATCGGGAGACGTGGAGACACACCATCCATAACGCTGCTGCCTCCTTTGAGAACGCACATAGAGTTAGTCTCAAGGAGAAAAGACAACGCAGAAAGAACCGTGCCTCGCCAATACCACCTAAGGAGACTCTCTGCTGTGCCTTTTGCAACCAGACTTGCCCATCCCGCATCGGCCTTTTCAGACATCAGCGCGCTTGTAGCAAGTGTGGGTAGAGCCCTTCCCATATCTTCGTTCATGAAGCCTGGCCATGATGATGATTCTGAATTAATTGTGAAAAGCAAATCCATGGCAATGAGCGATGAAGCATTAAAGAATTAAAAGAATTTAATCCAAATTACCTTTGCAAATAGATTCAAAGCTGAAGGTCTGAAAAGTGAAATACAACAATCGTTTGAGTGAATTGGTGCAAATAACATGCTAATGAGAGATCTTGGAAAATAAATGACTGTCAAGAACAGTGGTTGATAAGTAATTCATTTTTAGGTTTGTAATCAAAGAATTAGTCTGACTGGAAGCAAAAACTTCTCTTTTTTACTAAATTGTAAAGATTAACGAATTTCAGGTGGAATACAATGGTTTCTTTTATGCTTATTTCATTTGGGACATGTTTTAAAACATGGCAAAATAAAATTATTTGTCTACTTTAATGATATTTGGACCACGGTATAGGTTCATTTTCTATACTTGCTATAAAGTCCTTTGACTTGAATTGGAACTCCTAGTTCATATGTTGACATACATATTTAGACAATGAATTGTCGGTGAACTGTGTCCTGTATTTTCATTATATACAGCTAAATCCAGTAGGATGAATTGCATCCTATTCCTGCTAAGATGGAATGAATTTCTCTGTGAGGTTCCCCTATGTACTTCTATGGCAAGCTGTTAAGTGACTCTAGAGGCATTCCCCTATCAGAACGAGCATTATGTTTGTTTTCCAGCTCTGGGCTACGCGTAATTACTATTGACACAATTTCATTTTGTACATGGGAGAAATTGAACACAATCTCTTCCAGAATGTTTCAAAAAGCAGGAATAAAAACATTTATCTGAACAGTGGGCCCAAACATCAAGAAGCAAAGAAAGATCCTGAAGCTTGGTTTTGCGTATACTGGCTAAATACTTAGGTTATTGGCTGACTGGGCGAAAGACTGGATCCACCATATCAGGATTTTTGAAGATAATTTTTTAGGACAAAAAAAGGCTGTTAAACTTTTTCAACAAATCCAGCCTCCTTTCCCCCAAATTTCTAGATGTACAAGCATGAATTTATTGACTGAAGAAAATGTTATTACATAAAAACCTGATATTAGTCAGAAATATTGCAATACTAAATCAGAATAGACTAACTATTGGCTCATTTTTCCCTGGTGTGATCAAAATCTTTGCAGATGGTAGACCTGCCACTCAACTCTTATTTATTCTATGACTTTTGCAAAACTATTCCAATATGCATCAGCAAAATAGTTCGTAAGTTCAGCTCACCAAAAAAGCATTACCATACATTTTCACATAATTTTGATTCATTTGGCCCTATTGCACATGAATAGTTTAATCAGAAGTGAAGTGAACTGATGCCTGCTTGAAAAGTTATGAAATTTACATAGGCAGAAAATTAGCAAAACTAGTGCTAAGAGAAGCCTCAAAGATAAGCTTTGAATAAGTTCTCAGAAACCATTTTTTGCTTCAAATATTGATGACAATTTGCAAGCAGTCACCCCTTTTATTTCATTTGTATGCTTGCTCAAGGGAAAATACCATGCTATGAATTGCTAACATCGCTTCCCGCAGTAGCTATGGGTTCCTTGGAGTTCTTTTGGCCAAGCACCAAACCATCTCATCTCTGATCTGTTTGTGACATTTTGTTTGATCACATCATAAAGTGGTAAGGCTGTGGAATGTATACATGGCACTACACACTAATGAAGTGTTTATCTTTTAATGCCTTCCAGATGCCTGCACATAGCTTTTTCCAGTACTAATGAGAATGTTTTGGCTTGGTGTGATCTTGCGTTTATATTGTCTCCTTAGTCTATGTAATAAGTCATGTTCTTTCCTTCTTTACTTTTGCAGACTCAGTAAAGCAAATGCTGTCTCAAAAGGTCTGATCCTCTATGTGTAACACATGCTAGGTCCATTAAACATGATCAAATAGTAATAAAAACTGAAGTTAAAAGAACATCTTTGAGGGAAAAGCAGTCAATAATTTCTGTGTTACGTGAAACAACAAAATTCTGTGGGACTGATGATGTTTAACTACATGGAGTTTTGGAGTTATTAGAATGAACAGTAGATTTGCCAAATTTAGGAGGACTCAAGACTCAGTGTATTTATTCTGACATTCAGAAAGAAAGTGCATGACACTTGGGATCCAGTTCTTTATTGCTTACCATTTGATGCTGTTATTTATGGTAGTTAAAGCAGGTGCAAACAGCAAGTGTTGTGACTATCTTGCCTTTTGTTCTGCTGTAAATCACCAGCTGAATCAACATCAAATGAAGTAGACAAATGAAATCCTAGCTTTTTTACCCAAGTAGGAGTGCCTGTTGAGTTAAAGCTAAAAATCAATCAAAACCAAATCAATTGGAATATTCTAACAAGTTATTGAAATGAAAATGCAATGTTAGTGGTTTTTCATTGTTTACTCTGTCATGACATACCAGGTAATATTTCCAAAAAAAGTTTAAATGCCTTTCAAACCCAAATACTCTTTCAACAGCAATACAGACATTTAGACCCACAGTATTTATGCCTGTCAAAGCACTTCATAGTGTAGGCAATTTATTCTGTGTCTGTTATAAAAGCATCTGCCAGCATAGCGATTGTCATCAGGAACGTGATCTTTGTTTGACAGCAGAAGCTTCCATTATACAAACAGTTGTACTGTCAAAACTGAGCTTTTGCTGAATTAGTTAATTTTGCTTAAAAGGGCTGGAAGAGATCATGTTAGTGGAGGCAATGACTTGTCAGGCTGATACAGAATACCATTGGGACTGAATTTTACCTAGACCAAGAATAGGTTTAGTTGTGCAAGTCTTGTTTTTACAAAAATGCAGAATTACAAAAGCTCACTGTGCAAGGTGCAGCATAAAGCTGTGGGTCCTAAGTGTTATGGTCCTGGTTCTACAGAGTCCCACGTCCCATGATAACATAGCTCTGTGTGCACACCTTCTGAGGCACTTTAGAAGGAAATCCACACAGCCAGCACCTTGAAGAGGTTGAAGCCTGAACTCAGCTTGCTAAAGGGAAAGCTGTCTTGAGAGAGCCGCTAAACACCAAACATAGGGACAAGTCTCAAATGCCACCTGTTGCATATCGTAGAATCATAGAGTCATATCTTGATAACAATGCAGGAAGATGTTTTTGTCCATTGAAGAGCCACAGGCAGACAATGATGACACAGATATAATTTTCTTTAAAATCTCACCATTTTGGTGGTAGAAAATAGCACTGTGCTGTGCTAATCAACATCTGTGGTGAGAACACACATCAAAGGAACTGGAGACTGATTAATTTCTCTATAGTACCTGAGGGGTTCAAACCAATTGCTTCTGCCTTTCAGGTGGGAGGCTAAAGATGCTTTCCACTCATTGTACTGAAGCTGTACAAAAGATAATGACCTTATAATGAGGAGCATAGCAATCATCTAATGGTTAGAATTGCCAACTACAAAGGAGAGAGGAAGATAATGAGATGTAAAATACCTACATGGGACAGTTATTGCATAAAATATTTAACTGCTGAAACAATTAATAAGACATTAAATATGGGAAAGAAGTATTAATGCCAACCCAACATGATGAAATTAGGTTTTGCTATTTTGTGTTCCAACAGGTGGACATGTGTGATTGAAATTTGTAACTGCATAGATAGACTATAGTCAGAGATGTGTTTAACTGTTAATTTAGTATTATTGCTATATTGATTAAATAAACAACATTATCCAGAATCACAAAAATGCACCTTATGTGGATTTTGAAGTTTAATAAATCTGCAGTCAGTGGGGAAAGATCATTGAAAGGAACTGTTTTAACTTCTTCATTGATGCTAATAATAGGGCCAGTGTTTTAAACTTTTCCATCAATAATTTGAAAGGAAATATAAAAGTCTCAGTGATAAACCTTCCAGAATAAACTGGCAGAATAGAAAATACTACTCAAAACACAGAAATTGAACAGTTTTGGATTCCTGTCTGTGACCTCTTGATCGGTACATACCTTGATACTGCCATGTATAAATGTAGCCCTTTCAAAATGACAAATGCAGAGTTTAGCCAAAGTCTGCAGTCTGCACTTTGAAAAGGTTTCTAATACAACCTTTTAAAAGGTCTTCCTTCTAGTAATAATAATAAATTAAAACCTGAGTTTGAGCTCCCATTATGAAGCCATAGAGAGAAAAGCCAATAATCCTGAGATTCTATGAGATACCATGTAATATTTCCAAAAACACTAATGTGTTTTTTACTTCTGTCAGTGATTTTAATGGCTCTGTCTGAGGCAGTTGGCTCAAACCACGACAGCCAGATAAATAAGAGACCCAGTGATCATACCTGTGCCCTGAAGTCAAGGTAGACTGATTAGCTCAAACTCATGATGCTTAAGACCCTCTCTACAGTGGCTTAGTCCTGAAGAGAGCTGGCTGAAACAGTAGAAAGCACAGATAGGAAAGGAATTATCTGTCAGGGTGGATGGTTGGTGTTCAAGCTCATTCCTTGACACTCTTTTCTAAAATGCAGTGCACAGATGCACCTTAGACCTTAATTAGAACAGTGAGATCATATTAGTGAACATATTTTCCAAAAGGTGCAGGATAGTTCTAGAGAGTTCAAAAAAAATGCCAAGTAGTTAGAGAGACAGAAATAATAAAAATCAGTGAAGCATTTGAGAAAATTATCTTGTATGGCTTTTTAAAAAAAGGGTTAGAAAATGATGTGATTATAATGCTTAAATACCCAGAAAAGAAAAGTAGACTGGTATAAAAGAATTTACAAATAGTAAAAAAAAAAAAAAAAAAAAAAAAAAAAGACGCAGCAAGAATCAGTTTTGGAGGTGAAGCCAAGCAAACTCAATTTTTAAGTAAAATATGAATTGTTAATCATAAGCTGATGAAACATTCCATTATCACATTCCATGACTGGAATTTGGTAATGGATGACTATATACTTTTTGTTGCTCTTCATGTGAGTAAACAACTAAAATGCATTGAGCTAAACCCGGGGAGATGATGAAAGTGTTGAAAGCTTATAGGTAAGAGTTAAGGGACGTGCAAACATGGGAGATACTATTGTGGGTGTATATTACAGACCACCAAACCAAGAATTTGCTGGTGAGGCCTTCTACAAGCAGCTGGAAGTGGTCTCAGGATCATGTGACTTGGTGGTCATAGGTGACTTCAATCACCCTGATATTGGTTGGACAGATCACACAGCCAAGGATAACCACTCCGAAAGGTTTCTGCAGCATGTTGGTAACAACCGTAATATGTTAGAATTTAGTATTGTTAGGGAAAGAAAGGTAGTAAGTAAATTCTCTACCCTGGCCTTTAAGAGGGCTGTGTCATCTTTAAAGATCTGCTCAGAAACATCCCATGAGCTAGGGCTCTAGAAGGTAGGGGAGCACAAGAGAGCTGGTCAATATTCAAACTATCTCCACCAAGCTCAAGATAAATGTATTCCCTTGGAAAAAAAAAATCAAGTAGAGAAGGCAGGAGACCTTCATGGATAGACAAGGATCTCCTGTAAGAATTCAAAGGGAAGAGGGAAATTTACAACAAGGGTCTGGTTATTTGGGAGGATTACAAAAATTCTGCCAGAGCATATAGAGACTCAACAGAAAGCCCAAGACTGTCTTGAGACTTAATATGGATAGGAAGGTGAAAGAAAACAACAAAAAGTTCTTCAAATACTTCAATGAGAAAAGGAAGATTGGGGAAAAATTGATTCCACCACTAAATGAGATGGGAAATATGGTAATAGAGGATGCAGAGATGGCAGAATTGCTGAATGCCTTCTTTGCCTCAGTCTTTACTCCCAAGACCAGCCATCAGGAATTCCAGTCACTAGAAGTAAAGGAGTAAAACTGGAGCGAGGAAGACTCTCCACTGGTCGCTGAGGATTGGGTTAGAGACATCTTGGAGAAAGTGAAAATGCACAAATCCATGGGCCCTACGGGGTTCATCCATGTGTACTGAGAGAGCTGGCTGATGTTGTTGCTGAGCCCGTTTTCAAAATTTTTGAAAAATCATAGAGAATGAGAGAGGTGCCTAAAGATTGGAAGAAAACCAATGTCACTCCAGTCTTCAAAAAGTGCAAGAAGGAGGACCCTGGCAACTACAGACCAGTCAACCTCACCTCAATCCCTGGAAAGGTGATGGAGTAGCTCATTCTGAAGGCCATCTCTAACCAAATGGAGGAAAAGAAGGTTATCAGGAGTAGCCAACAGGGATTTACCAAGGAGAAATCTTGCTTGACTAATCTGATAACCTTCTATGAAGGTATGACCAAATAAGTGGATGAAGGGAGAGGAGTAGATGTCATATACCTTGACTTCAGTAAGGCTTTTGATACTCTCTCCCATAATATCCTCATAGGAAAACTCAAGAAATGTGGGATAGATGATGGGACTGTGTGTTGTATTGGATCAGCAAAAGAGTCCTCAACAACAGAATTCTCAAAAACTGTGAGGTGGATTGGTTGAACAACAGAGTTCAGAGGATTGTGATCAGCAGCACAGAATCAAGTTGGAGGCCTGTGGCCAGTGGTGTTCCCCAGGGATCAGTACAGGGTCCAATTTTGTTCAATATCTTCATCAATGACCTGGATGAGGGGTCAGAGTGTACCCTCAGCAAGTTTGCTCATGATATGAAACTGAGGGGAGTGGCTGACACACCAGAAGGCTGTGCTGCTGTTCAATGAGATCCAGACAGGCTAGAGAGCTGGATGAAGGTGAATCTCATGAAGTTCAATAAGGACAAGTGTAGAGTCCTGCATCTGGGGAGGAATAACACCAGGCACCAGTACAGATTAGGGGACATCCTGCTCTAAAGCGGCCCCATGGAGAAAGACCTTGGAGTCCTTGTAGACAGTAAATTGTCCATGGGACAGCAATGTGCCCTTGTGGCCAAGAGAGCCAATAGGATTCTGGAGTGCATTAAGAAAAGTGTGTCCAGCAGGTCTAGGGAGGTTCTCCTCCGTCTCTACTCTGTCCTGGTGAGACCACACCTGGAATACCGTGTCTAGTTTTGGGCTCCCCCATTCAAGAGAGACAGGGACCTACTGGAGAGAGTCCAACGGAGAGCTGCGAGGATGATTAAGGGACTTGAACATCTCTTCTATGAAGAGAGACTGAGAGAACTGGGGAGGTTTAATCTTAAAAAGAGCAAGCTGAAAGGGGATTTTATAATGTGTATAAATATCTGAGAGATGGGTATCAGGAGGCAGATGCCAGTCTCTTCACAATGGTGCCCAGTAATAGGACAAGTAATAATGGGTGTAAGCTAGAACATAGAAAGTTCCACCTCAACATGAGGAGGAACTTCTTTACTGTGAGGGTGACAGAGCACTGGCACAGGCTGCCCAGAGAGGTTGTGGAGTCTCCGTCTCCGGAGACTTTCAAAACTTGCCTGGATGCTTTCCTGTGTAGCCTGCTCTAGGGGATCCTGCTTTGGCAGGGTGGTTGGGCTAGATGATCTCTAGAGGTCCCTTCCAACTCCTAACATTTCATGATTCTGTGATTCTGTGAAACAAGGAACAGACTGGCATTCTACCAAAGGAAGCACCAGATTTTTCACTCTTCTGTAGCTTCAGGATGAGACTTTTCAAGAAGACATGCTATAGTCACATGCAAGCTTTTTGTTCAGTTGTGAAAAAGACCAGCTGAGATATAATAACCAGCCATATGTGGACAGTCATTTTAAATAACCTAACAGATCCCTTTTGGCCTTTATTTCTATGGATCTATATGTCAAAGCATTAATATTAATTGGAAATTATCTGGTAGAGTGAATAAGTACTGTAAGATTTATTTTGGATTGTCCTAGGTAAAAATTAAATACAGGTGAAACAGATTTAAATATATGAAGAGCTAAAGGTAGTTCTATAAAGTAAACAATACATCATTTACATTATGACTGTGTTCTCCTCAAAACACTAGGTAAGGACTTATTTTAAAATATATTTAATGGTTTGGGAAAGTACTGTCTTGAAGAAAAGAGATTTTTCCTATACTGAAGATAAAGTAACAGCCATGATTAGCTGGGTTTACTTAGAATATATTCTATGCCTGATCTGGACATGAGAGACACCTGAATTAAGCCCTTAATTTTTGGCTTGTATACTGAGTCTAG
The DNA here is from genome assembly GCA_020746105.1 of Trogon surrucura. Classification (NCBI taxonomy): domain Eukaryota; kingdom Metazoa; phylum Chordata; class Aves; order Trogoniformes; family Trogonidae; genus Trogon; species Trogon surrucura. Next base: position 39,993,533 of record CM036617.1, read on the forward strand.
CAGAAGAAGCAGGTGATGGATGTGAACATTTTGTTGTGTGGAACTGGATGGTTAGCCCAATTCACTGCAGTTAGCATATAGGTTGGAAAATAACATACATGTGGTCTTTTTTTGGTATTTTGGAAGACTATGCTTGTGTTGAGATATAGGGCTGGGCTGGCCACTAAACACTCATGGGTGGTCTCTAGCCCCTCTCTGTCCCCAAAAGAGAAGAGAAAAGGTAGTAAGCCAGAGAGACTTGTGGATTAGAAAAGAATAAAACAGTTTTAATAAAACAATAACAGTATTAATAAGGAAATAGTGAAAAATATATACAGAACCAATATCGAGCCCGACTCCCATCAATAGCAACCACCATTGATGCTGCAGACCAGGCAGCAGCAGGAAAGCCCCAGGCTCAGTGACAGAGGGGAACTGGACACAGGAGACGGATTTATGAACTCAGGATTGGAATCAAAGGCAGAAGATTGGACAGAGTCGTCCTCCAATGCCATCCATTGAAGAAGAAAGCCTAACTCCCATGATCCTTGAGCTTTATACTGAATATGATGCATATGGAACTCTTGTTGGTGACCTCTTCTGTCTGTTCCTCACCGGAGTTGCAATCTTTTATTTCCTTGTATCCCCTTTTACCTCCCAGAACCCCTAACATATTACATAAGATCCAGCAGTGACCTTAGTCACTGTAGGAGTAAGTTAAGTAAGAGCCTTTCTGCATGCAAATCTTTGGTGGTAACTATAAACAACAGGCATTACTTCTAGTAGCAGACACTGCAAAACCATGCTGTTAACCTCGGAAAGTGCAGTCTCTCAGAAGAGACTGAGCTGAAAAGAATAATCACTGAACAGCATTGGTTCTATTTAGCTCAAATCAGGACAGCTTAAAACAATGAGCTGCTGTTCAAAAGTATTTATTCTTAAGACCTGTCAAATGATTGCAATCAATCAGGTGGTCTACTTATTTATTGAAGTCAATAGCAACTTACTTAGCCTGGACAGGAATGGGATGGTACTGCATATATACTGTCAAATTAGTTTGCTTCTTTTTTTTTTTTTTTTTTTTTCTTCAGGAACCAATAATCTTCACAGTGCAAATGTTAATTCAGTCATGGATTCCAAGTAGTGAATCGAGCATTAAAATTTGAGTAGGGAAGAAAGAATAATTTGTTGTGGGGAGTTGTGTTATATAGAGTGCATTGATATGAGCCAGGGTGCAAACTTTTCCAGGGCATTGACTGAACCAGGCTTCAATCTGTACCATCAATAACAAGGTCAGTATAGATGAACTTCAGGCAGCTAAAAATTCAGTCAATAGGAAATGTGTTAACTGTATTTAGGGAATGTAGCTGTAATTAGATCTATGATGAAATGAAGTGTGGGACAAAGCAATCATGTCAATTTCATTTATAAAAATAAAAAAAAAAGGTTGTGAACTTTGTATATTTTAAGGTCAGAAGTCACTGATGTACTGGTTAATATTGGTCATAGGGCTTTCATGAGTTAGTTAACATTGACTTCTATGGGACCAAGACCTTTATTTTTTGGCTTTTCCCTGTTACAGGTAACTACTGAAATCATCAGATTGGAAAGAAATTTAAGATGTTTTTCAGTTCATTCACTTTGAACTTTTCAATGTTATTTGCAGTCCACTGCATCAATGTCATATGCTGGTATAAAGGGAGCTCATGTGCCCTTTCTTGTCTAGGGTCTGCAAGAGCATAATTCCTATTAGCTCCAGGTAACTATGTAACTATGTGAAAATAAAAAATGATAGCAAGCTGCTATTTCCAAAGAGAAAGGAAGGAAAAAACCAGAATGAGATAGAAGGAGAATGGCATGAACATGTTTGTTCCTGTTTCTCAATGAGTTTGCAGACTAATAGGAAAAATAGGTGAGAAAGAAAACACCCTTATCTGTTTTAAAATGTTGTTACAATGCCTATCTCACTACTCACTTTAAAAATTATTCTTCCTTCACATTTTAAAGGAAACTAAATTCTTCAGTATGCAAAAGTGAGAAGAATCTTATATCCAAAAGTAGTCAAAAGTGGAAAGTTATGCAACAATATATGAATATAAATATGAGATTATGTGGGAGTTCTTCTTCTCAGGTGTGTTCCTTCTGCCTCTGCAGATCTGCAAGATAGAGAAATCTGTACCTGGTTAAGTTACCTTTGCATTTACTGACTGCTATTGAATTCAAATTTCTTATGCGACTTCTTTTAAATTGTTTTGTGAACAAATGTAAAGTTTGGAATCCACAACAACCTGTGGCAACTAATTCCATACATTAATTATGTAATGTGAGAGAGCATTCATCCTTTATTTGTTTTGAATTATCTACTTCAATATTAAAATTAACAGTCTAGTTTAACTGGTCATTTTTCATACTGAAGTCTTGTCCTTTTTTTTTTTTTTTAATTGGATCTAGCCGGAATGGAGTTAATTTTCTTCATAGCAGCATGTTAGTGGTGTGTTTCGGATTTGTGATCAAACCAGTGTTGATAACACACCAGTGTTTTAGCTAATGCTGAATAGTTCTTATGCAGCTTCAAGGCCTTTCTCTTTTCTAAGCTCTCCCACCAGTGAGTAGTCTGAGGATGGGAAAGAAGTATGGAGAGGACACAGCCTAGATAGCCTATCCCAGCTGACCAAAGGGATACACTGTGCCATATGATGTCATACTCAGCAATAAAACTTGGGAAAAGAGGGATTAAAGGGTGACATTAATAATTATGGTGTCTTGTCTTCTCAAGTAACCATTAAGTGTACAGAAGTTCTTTCCTGGAGATGGCCAAACACCTGTCTGCCTGTGGACAAATTCCTTATTTAGCTTTGCTTGTGCATGCAGCTTTACTTCACTTATTACACTGTCTTTATCTCGACTCACACATTTTCAGCTTTTGGTCTTCTCTGTTTTTCCCTTCATCCCACTGGGGATGGTAAGCAAGTGACTGGGTGGGTGGTTAGCTGCTGAGTGGGATAACCTACCACAGCTATCTTTGACAAGGTTTGCTACCTTTCTTGATGAATCTTTGATGACTACTACATTCCTTTTTGAGATGTGAGAGCTAGAACTGCACATGGTTTGCAAGATGCAAGTGCACCACAGAATTAAATGGAAAAATTATTTTGTCCTTAGTTCTATTATCTACTCTTTTTCTAATAATTTCTATCATTTTGCTTTCCTGTTTGACAGCTACTGGTAATTTTATCACAGCTACTGGTAATTTTATCAGATTATCCCTTATAGCTCAAAGATATTTTCCTTCCTCAGTGGTGATTAACTAGTTCAGAACTCATCACTCTACATGCAATTTAGGATTGTTTAGCATAATTTTGCATTAATAGAGACAGAATTTCAACTGCTGTTTACAGTATCCTTTTATACTCTCTATGTTGTAAGTGGATCAAATAGTAACTATAGAGTACTCTTGAGAAATACTATTCCATACCAACCAAGGTGATAAAAACTACAGATAAAATGTATATGGCAAAAGAAGGTCATGTTCCAGTTTGTCTTCAAAATATGTGACAATTATCTCATGATATTCAAAAAAGAAACTTCGTATTAGCCAATCCTCTTTCTACTTCAATCATCTAGAAATGAATGGACAACCTGTGACATTAAGGCACAATATTACATGTCTTTGGCTTGAAAGTTATGGTCACTTTGAGCTATATTTTTCTGATGTTAATGCCTGAGTTCAAAAACATAAGTAAATACAGATTAAAATGAAAATATACAAGGGATCATGTCTGAATCTTTTGCTCAGGTAATAGAAGAAGGAACTGAATTTCTCCTTGAAAATGATGGGAAATACATTATTAATCTCACATATGAGACCTAAGAAATAAGCTGCTACTAATGCATGTGAATATACGTACGTAAAAAATATTTCGAAACTGAACTGAAATATATTTAAACGGAAGCTGTCTCAACCATTTTTCATTGCTTTGCTGTTTTTGTAGAAGCCATTATTTATTTTATTTTTTTTTCCAGAATGCACTAATTAATCAAGTCACAGTTAAAAACTAGATCAATCAAGAACAAAACTCAGCTCAGTAACTTAATAAATATGTTGGTGTTTGCTGACAAGACCACATATTTGTAAGACAGTGACCTAGGAATCTCTCATATCTAATTTCCTGCTTTTGTTCAGAAAAGCAAAAAGTCAAAATACATTGGGGTAAGTCTTCATTTGAGATCCTAGAGTAACATATCAAGGGTACTTATTTTTCTCTCTTATTTTCATACGTTGATTCTTTTTTGTACTAGCTTATAGCCAGTGACAGTGTTTCAGGTCCCAGAAGTGTTATTTTCTTAAATGGCATGCAATTCACCAGCTGAAGGGAAGGCACAAGATGTGGATCAAAAAATAACACTTATTCACAGATCTTCACGTTCTCTTCCCAAACATATTGTCCACAAACTCTTGCCCACAATCTTTCTTCCTGCCTCTCAAAATGCTTTAAGTCTTTTAAAACAATATGTTTGGATCTGCCTCATCCTGTGACAAGAATCAAAGATACGAAAGGCAAAGACATATCAAGGATATAAGATACACAACAATGTAGAATTTGGTTATGTGTGTACCGGGAATTCAGATATTTTCTTATGCCTTTTGAGTAAAAAGCCTTAAATGTGCATTTAGTGCCATGACTGTCCACTGTATGTGGTGAATTGTGGCAGTTTTTTTCTCGTGCTTCCTCCATTTTGCTTCCTTCCAAAAACCATGCCTGCAACCCAGACACAGCTAAATAAACCTCGTCCTTCCTGCAGAACTCAGCATAAGGTTCACATCAAAAATGAAGAAGAAAAAGTAACAGTCGTGCTGTATAGGCTAGCAGTACTCAGCTGGTGGCAGCCTGTTGGATAATTTTCAACTCATTGCCAGACTTGCCTCCAGGCTTTACTGTGATCCACATTTGGGACTTGGCCCAGGAACAGAGTCAGGATGCTGTGAACTTTATCTTTGATGTCGATTGCTGACTGTGCCCACTGCAAGGCAGGCACAGCAGAAACTTGCGTCCAACAGCTTTCCTACTTCTACGCAAGTGCCTGATCGGCGTTCCAGATGGCATTTTACTGGCCTCTCCCTGACGAAACTGTGCCTGCATTTTGCTCTGCACTGTAGCTTTCAAGGAGACCTTTTTTTTGACTATGATTTTCTAAAATGAAGTAGTTATGAGACTTGGAAGCACTGTTTCTTTCCGTATGCACATTTTTTTACCCCCAGGATTTATAGGAAGCTCAGAGCTGACGACTGACAAGGTAACAGCTCTTCCAAAGGACACTTTGGAGTAAGATTCTGTAAAGCTACTCAGCAAATCCAGGGTGCTGAGCTGACTGTGTAAGATTTGTTGACTGGGAGTTTGCTGTGCTTTCTTTCTAGTTTGTCTGCAAGGGTATTGCCCTTCCCTAGTTAGATTTATTGCAGAATACTTTAAAATGAATCGGTTTAGCTTTGAATTGCTTGGCTACTAAACTAAAGGACTGTGGCTGAAAGCATCAAGATTAGACAAAGCATGTCTAACCATGTCTCATTCAACATTTCCTTGTACTACTCTGCTTGGTCTATGCTTAAGCACTGGTAGGGAAATCAAGACTTGTTTCCACTTTATCTCCTAGGTTAAATCCTCAGAGAGCTACAGACTAGCTATTTTCCACTATGAATCAGACAATGAAGCTTTGTGGGTCGTAAAAATGAGCTTTACATGACCTTGCTCTCAAAGCTTCATTGCTTCTCGGAGAACAGAGGAAATATTTACAGCATGGCTTTACCACTTCATATCTGGGATTGACAGGCTGCTGTTATAAGTGGCCAAATTGGTGCCCAGCTGGGCACAGTGGTGCCCAGCAATAGACCAAGAAATAATAGGTTTAAGTTAGAACATAGGAAGTTCCACCTCAACATGAGGAGAAACTTCATTACTCTGAGGGTGACGGAGCACTGGAACAGGCTGCCCAGAGAGATTGTGGAGTCTCCTTCTCTGGAGACATTCAAAACCCACCTGGGTGTGTTCCTGTGTGACTTATTGTAGGTGATTCTGCTCTAGCAGGGGGGTTGGACTAGAGGATTTCTAGAGGACCCTTCCAAACCCTAACATTCTATGATTCTATGATTCTATGACTTGTGCAAGGTATCCTAAACTCTCTTGCAGCTAATGTAAAAAAAAAGAAGTACTTTCAGGGCTTAATTAATCTCATCCTAAAGTGGCTATGTAAAACAGATCAAGTGAGTGGTGCTGTAAAAGTACCAAGAGAGCCTAGGGTCAATAGCTCATCTCTTGATATCTGAATAGTACAAATTTAAAACTGAGATGAATACTACTGTAGTCTATTGATTAAATGTCAGTTGGTTCCCATACTACAGAGTTTCTGTGTAGGAGGAGGCCAACAAATTCGAGTTTGATTCTTGTTTGAAAAATTTAGCTAAAGAACACAGAAGGTGGATTTCAGTTCCAGGCTCAGACTTCTGACTGCCTCTGCAGTGCAGATGTCTATATGTGAGCTATGTACATAAAATCCTGTACAGTTAAGGGAGATCTAATTTATACAGTTAACAGAGCTGAGGCAGCTGTTCAGCTGAGCAGATGTACATGTCTTCTTTAGGCTGGGCTCTGAGAGGTCTCTTTTCAGTGTCCATAATGGAAGTCTAGACACTGTAGAAATAGATGTGTGGTATGTATATACATTCAAGTGTCTGAACATAAAAATGAACTCTGTCTCAATATGGTTAGAGCAAATTTTTTGTCATGGTTCTGAAGGTAATAGTGATATTTTATTGCTTAGTGATTTAATCCTAGTAGGTGGATGAGTGACACCTACGTTTTGCTCATATTTAGGCTTGGAACAGAGGATACAGGCATGCGTGTTTGTCTGTTGTTGGCTTGGTAAATAATGACTCACTCAAGTTGGACAGAAAGCTGTTTGAAGGATGATTATCAATTTAGCATTTAGATATTGGGGAGGTGTAAGGGCAATATTTTTGAACTCTTTTGAGCTATATATATGTCCAGGAACTATTTCTGCTTGTCAAAGGAATTTACGTGTTTTCTATGACTCTTGTTTTTGTCATTGTGACTCTCTTCAGCTACGACACTGCAACAGTTCAGGCAAAAGTGCTGTGTGAGGGTTAAAAAGGTTGAATAGTGTAGGTATAGGCTAGGGATTTTGATAGGGCAAAGAGGGAATAGGATTAGTTCCCAGCTGGAGAACTTCAAGAGTTTTTATAATAAATACACATGAATGAAAAAGGAAAAAACTTGAGCTGGGAACACATTTATTGTTAGTTCAACTACATTGCTGGTTAAGGTGTTGCAATGGCTCATGCTAACTCCTCATAGAAGAACTAAATTGCTCACAAGTACATAACCTTTGTAAATTTATAACAGTCAAGACTTATTGATCTTTACAGTGTCAGGGCTGGATGACCTTAGAAATATATAAAAGCTTATAGCTTACGGAGTTCAGAGAACCTTCTGAAGTTATTATTTACCTTCCAAACTTTCTAAGCTTGAGTTTGTATTTTTGGGCATATTCTACTGCATCTAGAACTTGAGACCTGTCTGGGACCTGGATAAACTTGAGAAATGTGCCCCTGTGAACCTCATGAAGTTCAGCAAGGCTGAGTGCAAGGTCCTGCACCGCAGTCAGGGCAATCTGCAATGTCAGTACCAGCTTGGGGATGAAGAGATTGAGAGCAGACCTGCAGAAAAGGGCTTGGGAGTACTGATGGATGTAAAGACGGACATGAGGCAGCAACAGGCACGTGAAGCCCAGAAAGACAACCGTGTCCTCAATCGCATCAAAAGAACTATGATCAACAGGTTGAGGGAGGTGATTCTTGCCCTCTACTCTTCTCTTGTGACACCCCACCTTCAGCACTGTGTTCAGCTCTGGAGTTCTCAGCACGGAAAAGACAAGGACCTGCTCAAGCAAGTCCAGAGGAGGGCCACAAAAATCATCAGAAAGCTAGAACATTTCTCTTATGAAGAAGGGTTGAGAGACTTGGGGTTGTTCAGCCTGGAGAACAGAAGGCTCTGGGACACCTTATTGAAGACTCTCAGTACTAAAGGGGGCCTATAAGAAAGATGGAGACAATGTTTTTAGCTGAACCTATTGCAATAGTTTTGAACTAAAAGAAACAGAATTAGATGAGATATAAGGAGGATTTTTTTTACAATGAAGGAAGGTGGTGAAATACTACATTGTCCAGAGAAGTTGTGACCCCCATCACTGGAAAATTTAAAAGTCAGGTTGGATGGGGCTCTCAGCAACCTGATCATGTTTAAGATGTCCCCGCTCATTGCAGGGAGGCTGGTCTAGATGGCCTTTAAAGGTCCAGCCCAAACTACTTTACTATTCTATATCTGGTTATTGCGCCTGCAGGATTTTCCATGACTCTAAGTGTTACGTTCTAATCTCCTTATGTGAAGTGTAAATGCCTAATAATTTGGTTCTAAAGTCCATATGTGGAACTAGAGCACTTTTCACCTGGACTTTAGTTCTAACTGCATGGCAGTCATCTTTGTTGAATCATTGCAAGAGCACTTAATCCTCCGAAATTAACCTTTCTCACATAGTGTTATGTGGGATAATTGTCCAAAATGACTTAATTACCTATATAGCATTGTTCACACATGAGAACATCGAGGAAGTTTCCAGGACAATGTGCAACTGGTATGTTAGGAGTTCTCCTCACAGAGGTTTCCAAGGTAATCTTAGGGGTTGGTAACATTGAGGGAGCTTGATATTCTGACTCTAAGAGAAAACCACACAGAACATGGAACAGAGTGGAGACACCATCGTCAAGCTCTGTGCGCACAAAGGAACCTGGAGACATCAGGGAGGCAGTTAACTGCACATTTACTACCCTGGGCCAAGAGTCTGTCATCTTTTGATAGATGCCATCCTTTGGGTGAACTATGTTTATTATAATCTCATTATAATGCCAAAATGCACCTCCATCCCAAAAGCTACCTTCCTTTGAAGTGCGACCACCACTCACTGAACTTGTGTCTTAAGTTCTTATAGTCTATACCTTTAAAAGGAAAGCAAGGAAAATTTACACCGATCACAATAGAGACATGCATGACTAAAGTCACTCAAGCTCCACCTTAAAGGCAACGAATAATATAAAAAGGTCCAAGAGAGGGGGGAATGTTAGGGAAGATACAACCACTGTTGGAGGAGACACCACCATGGACCACCTCTGACTCCTGGGATCAGTTGATGGGCTGAGCCTCTCTTCTACCCCTCAGGGACACCTTTGGGTAAGATTTGAACACTTGGTCTCACCAAGTGCTGCCTTGGGATACTTAGAAAGTCTTTATAGAGAAGCTCATAATCTAACAAAATTGTAACTTTTGCACGTGCTTTGCAGATGGTCACTGTCACTAGCAATCAAACAAATTTGTGTATGTGTTGCTTCAGTAAACTATATTTGATTCCAATCTGGCCGTGTGAGTCCCTGTTGGCACTAGCACACTGAGTTTGTCCGTGTGAGTTCATAAGGGAATGCTGTCACTCTCATGAAGGCTGGTCCTGTGAGCCCAGGGGCGCTACCAGATTAAAGGCACATTGGCGCGGCGTGTTAGTAGTCTGGAATATTAACTCTGATTTGGGCATCACTCAGAACCTAAGCCTAAGCCTAGCTGCCTCCAGCCCCTCTGATATCTGAGGGCAAGCTGGAACACAAGGGGGTTTAGTTTCTGCAAAACCATGCTACCTCTTTTGGTAAAACTCCATAATCTGGGTCATTCTATTCAGTGCATAGTAAACAGCCACCAATATCTGTGATTTACATGTGGGTAAAATCATGCTTTCATGTGTGCCACAGAGGTCGACTGGTTCAAACTCATACTTTCTGGTCTATGTTTCTACAACCAGACTGGTAAATTAGTGTTACTGTGCTACGTAGCTGCAACTTCTGGTTCAAGAACTTGCAAAAATTTGCACCAGAATCTTGAATCTTCTGAGCAGAGCAAATTAGAGATATGTCAGACAGGCATGGGAATTATGGTAGTGTGTAAGGTGGGGTCATGTACTTTGATTATTTTTTTCTCCTCTAACAGATTTATTTTTTTTTTCCGCTTGAGTCTTTGTTCTGGAGAAACCTAAACTAGCTCTTTTTCTTGACTTAAATATATATATATATACACAGACATGAAATTCCTTGGTAATGATGGCAGAGTGCAGTGAGCTAGGGATATCATAATTTTTGATGCTTCATTTCCAACTACAGTTCTAAAACAAAAAAAAAGGAGGCCAAAATATTTCCTTAAACATGCTTAAAACCCCACTATTTTTCTTTAATGGCATGAAAATTGTAATTTAGAAGTACTTCTTCTTTCCTCCTTATGAACTCTGCTTATAGGTACTGTAGTTTTCAATTCCAAACACTGTGAAATGACTGCCTAGAAATACTTACCCAATTCCATGCTGAGTTTAGATGATTACTTGTTTTCTATTTTCTCTCAGACATTTGCTAACTGTTAAGAGACCAATTCATCTAAACATTGTGTAGAAGGCCTAAAAATTGAAGTTCATTTTTGTTATAGCATGTACTTTCAGTTTTTAGAAAATGTAAATCATCTATGTTTTTCATGCATTACTCAATTTTTGAATAGAGGTAATTAAGCTGCTGTAATGAAATAATTTTTGGTTGCTTTACATTAAAATGTCTTTTTATGTATGATAAGAATCAGCTTGCAGAATTGAAATGAAGCCTCGGAGTTCAATTATTCAGGTCAGTATAATTTCACTGTCTTCAACAGAAATTTTCTTGACTTACTGTGACAGTCTGATTCTAGCTTTCCTTGAAGAAAATTGAGTCAAAGTAATGGTATTAATCTGACAGAAAGAAAAAGGTAGAAATCTTAAAGTTCCCTGAATATAGAATGTTGTTGATGTATACAATATTAAAATATAACCAGCTGTAGAGCACTGAATAAAGAACTCATTTGAGAATGCACCTTATCCCAAAATAAATAGTTGCTGAAGTAATTTCAGAATCATTAATACTAGTATCTGAGGAGTTGTGGAGGAAGAAAGGAAATCGGGTAAATTTAGTGCCAGTTCTGAAAGAAAAAGGAAGCTAAGAACGACAAGCATATCAGTTAAAATTTCATTGTTGAAAATTCTGTAACAAATCATCAACTATTTCAAGACATCTGAAAGATAACTAAAAAGATAAGCTGCATTTAGGAGAAATACATCAAAAATTCATATTACACATTAGTATTATTCCAAATTATTAGTAACAAAATGGGCTTTACAAATAAGCGAAAGGGGATAACTTTTATTTTGAATTTAATAAAGTTTTGGGCACTGTCTGTTGTGACAATTTGATAAAGAAGCATGCTCTTGTCACGCATACTAGGAGCATGGTAAATGGATCAGAAGAAAATGTAGGAGTGTAATTTGTAATGGATCTAAATAAAATGGAATGGCATATTGAAGCTATTTTGAAAGAAATTTTTCCCATTCTTATTTCTGTTTGAAAACATTCCTTGTTGTCTGGATGATGGAATATGGAGATTGATTATTACAGTTATGGAGACAGAAGCCTGAGTAGTATGTACTGTGCACTGGAAGTCAAGATTAGAATTCACATGGTTTCAGTGCTGGAAAAGAGGTCTTAAAAATAGAATGCAGTTCTGCAGAGATGAGTGTAAGCAAAAATGAACAAGGAATAATCAACCAGAGAAAGAATGTCAAAACACTGGAGAAATTGCCTGGATAACTGTAGCATCTCCTCCACTCAGTGCCTGTAAGAACAAGCATGACAAATACCTAACAGGAGCACTCTTTTAAGGAGAGATATGCTCAGCAAGTTTGTCTGTGGTACTGAACTGGGAGGAGTAGATTATAAACACATAGGTAGGGCTGAAATTCAGAGAAATGTCTATAGGCTAGTGGAGTGAGCTGAGTGGAACTTTATGCTGCATGAAGGTTAACCATGGTAAGTGAAGTCCTGCACCTGTGCAGCTGGGGAATCAAATAATTTTGTGGAAAAGGACCTGAGGGTCTCAGTGGGCAGCAAGTTTAAGATAAGTCAGCGATGTGCCCTTGCAGCAAAGAAGGCTAACTTCATATTGGGCAGCAAGTGCGTAGGTAGTAGGTCAAGGCAAGTGATTATTTCCATCTGTTCAACACTGGTGAAACTACATTTCAGTATGGTGTCCAATTTTGGGCTTTCTAATACAAGAGAGACATTGACATAATAAGGTCGGCCACCAAGCCTGTCAGGGGACTGCAGCACTTCGAGTGCAAGGAGGGTCTGTGAGAGCTGGGTCTGTTCAGCCTTGAGAAGAAAGGCCATGGGGACATCTTATTGTTGCCTATAACTTCCTAATAGGGGGGACAGAGAACATGGGGTCAGCATATTCTTGGAGATGCACAGCAGAAGGACAAGGGACAAAGGACGTAAGTTGGAACCCAGAAAAACTTATTAGATAGAAGGAAATTGTTTTTTTACTGTGTGAGTCATCAAACACTGGAGTGGGTTGTGCTAGGGCATTGTGGAGTTTCCAGCCATGTGGATATTCACAACCTCACTGAATATGGTCTAAGCCACTTGCTTAAGTTACCCAGCTTTGAGCAGGAGGGGGATGGCCTCCAGAAATCCCTTCTAATATAAGGTACCTTATGTGATTCTACAGTGGATTAACATATAATCTCATAGGAACTATATTGCAAAACATGCTCTAAACTGAGAAAAACAAGTACTTTGTTTGAACAAATGTTGTGTTTATTTCTTGGTTGCATAAACGACTTAAGAACCTGTCAACAGTAGAGGTATCAGTAGGTGATAATTTCATGAATCAATTACCAGTCATGTAGGGCCACACAGTTAATGGCGCAGGGTCATCTATAGCATGAAGGGTCATCTATAGCATGAAGGGTCATCTGAAGCATCTGAAAGATCAGACATACATGCAAGTATGCAACTATTCAGCTGCTGCATGCCAATGACTTGTGTGTGTTTGCATTAGGATTGTAGTGAATATACCAAGGAATGAATGAACTGAAAGTAACACCATTAGCTGGGCTGAATGTTTACACTGACAGCAGCAGTAATTAACTTCTGGCTAGCTGGCATGACAAATTATCACATTCACATTCCTTCATAGTCTCTTTTTTTCCTCCATTTTTTCCTGTTTTTGTTTTGTTTTGTGAGCCTCTCTCTTTTCCTCCATTTCAGTATTAAATATCATAGTTCTTCTGAGGACTTCTCCCTAATTTTCCATTCTCCCTATTAATTCCTCAGATCATATTTTGTCTGAATTATCATTCTCTGCCAATTTTTTTTTCTTACTTTCTCTGATGGTCAGTTCTTTTGAGTTGATATTGAACCGATTATGTTGAATATTTCTGGATTTATGAATGGAATAAATCTGGTCCAAGGTATTTAAGTATGTGTTTGTAAAGCACTATGTAGATACATAGCAATAACTGTTATTAACACTAATAATATTACTGTTGTCATGGTTAATAACAAATGTGGTCAATACCAATATAAATATAATTTATCATTAGTGCTGTAGTTGTTCAGTGAAGGTGGTTTTGATAATGATAAACAGTCAACAAATAATATTCTTCTTGATTATAGAGGAGGCATTCTAGTAATTTACCTTTCTTATAATTTACCTACTGCAGGTAGAATATGAAACAAATCAGTAATTATTAATGTACTTCGACCTACTCATTTAATGAGAAGAATAATTACTACTTGCTTCCATTTTTCAATCATTTTGCATTGCAGTGTGGAAATGTACATATTGGAATAGCAAAGAGAGGCCCACAGAGTCCTTGGGGTTTTATTTTCAAGCGTCTTAACAGCTGAGTTTTATAAGACATATTTAAAAAAATTATGTAGTTTTTCTTAGAGATGTAGAGCCACAGAAGTGAAAGACCTGATTATGCCTAAATTAATTTTCTAATGCCAAAAATAGTTGGACCTGTGAAAGCATTAGGAAAAAATATTACACATTTTTCATGTTGTTACTTTTCCCAGGGTATCAGTTGGTTGCTACCATGGAAAGCATGCTCCTGTGCTGGATGGTCTTTTGATCTACCTTGTGCAGCCATTTGCATGAGGATGGAAAGCATGAGGTCACTTTGGATAAACACACCAGAAATCAACCAACATCTATACCTGGGTGTGTCCTGCGTGGAACATAATGAGAGAGATATGGAAAATACTCTAGCTCAGAATAGCTCATGGGCTTATACCTTGGGCTTTTCTTCTGGTGGAATGTGAATCTTCACAAAGAGAAGGGGATTAAATCTTTACCTTCTTCAACCAGTGTGAGCACTCTTGACATTGTTTTAAAACCAGTTACCACCATGCACTTGGCATGGTGCTAACTGCAAGTTTGTGCAAAGAGTACCTTATGTGCACGACCAGATGTATGGGGCTTGTGTGGCCAGGTTTTGATAGTGGAGGGCTGTACGGATGGCTTCTGCGAGAAGCAACTGTTAAAAGCTTCTCCTAGGACTAACATAGCCAATGCCAGACAGCCCCAAAGACAGACCTGCCACTGGCCAAGGCTGAGCCCATCAGTGACAGTAGTAATTCCTCTGTGGTAACATATTTAAGAAACAAAAAGAAAAAATAAAAATCTACGGCACTTGGAGAGAGACAGAGAAGCGTGAGAATGTATGAAAACACCAAGGTCAGTAAAGAAGCAGAGGGAGGATGTGCTCCAGATGCCGGACCAGAGATTCCTCTGAGTGATGAAGACCACGGTGAGGCAGGCTGTCCCCCTGCAGTCCATGGAGGTGATGGAGGTGTAGACGTCTACCTGTAGTCTGTGGAGGACCCCATGCTGGAGCAGGTGGATGTCTGAAGGAGGCTGTGGCCCTGTGAGAAACCCACACTGGAGCAGGCATCTGACAGGACTTGTAGACTGTGGAGACAAGAACCCATGATGAAGCAAATTTCCTGGCAGGACTTATAAGCCCATGGGGGACTCATTCTGGAGCTGTCTGCTCCTGAAGCACTGCACCCCGTGGACTCACGTTGGGACAGTTCATGAAGAACCGTCTCTTGTGGGATAGACCCACAATGAAGAAAGTTCATGAAGAATTTTCCTCTGTAAGAGGGAACTCACAATGGATCAGGGAAAAGTGAGGAGTACTTCCTCTGAAGAGGAAGGAATGGTAGAGACAGCATCTAATGAACTGTCTGCAATCCCCATTTCCTGTCCCTCTGCACCATTCAAGGGAAAGAGAGAGAGGAATTAGAAATAAAACTAAACCCAAGAAGAAGGGAGTGGTGGGGGCAAGGTGTTTATTTTTAAGATTTGTTTTTATTTCTCATTACCCTTCTCTGATCTGATTTGAGATAAATTCAATTAATTTCCCCAAGTCAAGTCTGGTTTGCCTGTGACAGTAATTGCTGAGTGACTTCCCTGTCCTTATCTTGACCCATGAGCCTTTTGTTATATTTTCTATCCCCTGACAAGTTAAGAAGAGGGAGGGACAGAACCAGCCAGGTGAACACCTGGCCTCAAGCCAGGGTCAAACCACTATTCCAGGCTGGAGGTAAAATGCAGTTTTTGAATCGAATCCTCCTGAAGTACAGGTCTGAGACAACTGTTCAACAGCTCAGCTGTATCTAGTCATTTGTAAGAAATAGAACTTTGCACATCTAAGAAGCATAAATATTAACCAGCCAAGATCTTGCCAGGAATAGAACCTTGAATGCTACTTTTGTCTTATGAATTTCTTTTCACTGCTAGTCTCAAGATTTTTGGTTCAATCACTGATGTTTTTAATTATAATGAGTTAATTAGCTAAATAAAAACAGCATAAATGTATTTTATAATACATTAAGATAAAATTATTTTCAAACACTACTTTGTAAAATATTTTATAATAACAAAAATAAATTAAAAAAGGAAGTGAAATGTAATTTTTTTTAGATAGTCTTAGTTGCTTAAGTATATTTCATTTGTTATGAAATCCTAGCTTCTGGAGTTATAATGCTCTCCGTTTATAAAATTAAATTTGCAGGTTTTTTTTAAATTTCTTACAGTTTCAGAGAAACAACTAAAATATAATCACACTATAATCTTAAGGACAGTTATAAAGAAAACAATTTCTTTTCAATTTTTGTGCTTTTTTTTTCTTCCCAGGGATCTGTGGACTGAGTTTTTCAAGTGGTTATTTCTGAATTATGGAAGTTGTTACAACACTTCCAACTGAGATCTGGATTCTGAAATAGAATTACAGATAAAAACTGAGTTTGTAAAAGAAGCAAAGTTAATTATTACATTATAAAATTGTTTTAATTAAAGTTATACATGTTTCACAAATAAATATATAAGATTAAAATTTGGTTTAAAATTTTTAGTGACAGAACAGAATAATTCTGTGGAAGAGGACTGAAAAAAACCCCACCACAGTGACAAGATAAAACCAAACATCTGGGAAGTCCCTGAATTGTGGATTAACAGAACAAAAGAGGGTTTTCTCTTTTTTTTCCGAGACTGACCTTCTTTGTGTTCTTTTTTTTTGTTTTGTTTTGTTTTTAAAAAGCCTTTTTAAAAACTCTGAAACTTTAATGCTTGGGCACAAAAAAAAAAGGAGGTTTATGTGCCTGGAGACTTGAAAACCATGAGCAATAACTGGTAGCTACAGTTAAACATTAATTAGACATTCACTATCTTTATTTTGAATGTTTGTGCCAAGTGAGAAATCTCAATTTGCTATGGTAATTAGGTAGACTTTCTGCATAAATAAGGCTATATTAAGGTAGTTTATGTGGATAATAATTTGTTCATAAACTTGAATCGTGAATGCTCTGATTTTAATTAATTACTTATTTTTATATGAGTCATGGGAAATTCATACAACTACACCCCTACAACATGTACCTGGGGGCCTTCTGTTGAAGTGTTTTTGAATAACAGAGACAAGTTAATACTGGGCAGACCAAATTTACATAATAAGAGGTATTTTTATATACATGTGTAAAAAAACTCTCCTTTTTCGTGGTAATAGGACTGATAAATATTCCCAAAGGGAAGAAATATGCTATTCCCTTGTATCCTCTTTCCTGTACATGGTAACCATTGTATGTACAAGCATATACACAGAGAAAAATTCTATCTCTTGGATTAGAAGCAGTAATTATCTCTGCTTAATATATCTGTCACCGTGTTAGTGGCCATCTGATAGGGAATGTTTGTGATTGCTTTCATTCAGGCTTTTAGTAGATTTTTTTGAATACTTAAGAAAATTCAGTAAAACTCAGTTGTGACTGAAATATGGGAAAGCACTATAAAATCTGCTTAACTGTATCAGTCGATACTGCAGCAGAAATGTGCAATTTGCCCATTGTGAAGGAGTAGTTCAGGTATGCTCCCAGACTGAAGCAGGCCATGATTTGCATTCTACTCTACTAAAAAAATCATTACTTTTTATTTTGGGAACACTTGTTGTGAATTTGATATTGAAAACCCGAGAAGAGGCACAGGATGGAGCTTCTCTCTGAAACCTTGGTTTGCTAGGCTGTCTGGGGGCAAGTTCTACTGACATCCAGAGAGTCTCTGCAGAGAAATGCCATGAAGCAGGCATCTGCAAGGATGAAGGTTAAGATCCCAGAGGAATTTATGACAGCAAAATCCAGCTTTTAGGTACATTGCACCCCTGCGTGAGATGTTCTCAGGAATTAGATGCATAAGCGTGGAAGGCTCACTTCACTCAATGAGACACTTGCTGATTAGCCTCGGGAAAGGGGAGAAGAAGTGCTTGTCGTTGAAATAATTTTCTTCATTTCCAAGAAACCAAGCAGACTTTCTGAGAGTGCTGGAGGGGTCTGTCTCCATCTGGGATTTACCACTTTGAATCACTTTTAAAGGGAGACTAGAGACTTGAGGATTGCACCAAGGTATGCTCTTGAAATGTCCCTGAAAGAAGTGTCTCTCTCTTTTTTTTTTTTTTCCCCAATGAGTTCAGTGACTACAGTGCTCACTTCATATGAGGAAGAATCTTGTTTAATATCTATCACAATGTGAGTAGTTCTCAGAGCACTCCAAATGCAGACTTTGGTCATCTGAAGAAATGCCATGGCAAAAAACTTTAGCACAGGTTATTAACTATCTAGGACTTTGAGGATCTAGCAACTTTTTGAGAATGCCAACATCTCTGGGGAGAGATGAGTAGGGGTTAGTTTCACTGCCAGAATATGAAAAGCAGCAGGCACATTAGCCGTGGAAGGACTTCTATATGTGTAAACTGTAGAGAGTTCATGGTTTTGGGTTTATTTGCTGTTATTATCTTTCATTCTGTTTATTTTTTAATGTGTGGAGCTCAGTAAGTCTGCAGAAGGGATTAAGAAGGGAGAAAATTGCCTAACGGTCCTTATGTTCAACTAGCACTTGGGAACCAATCATCCAAGAAGAACTCATAAAAATATTCAGCTCAGATTTACTCACCCCACAGGTCTGAAAGTGTCTGGTTCACAATGTGCACATTTAGAATTTGTATTGTACCTAACATTACAGTGCAGAATCGTCAACTCATAACAGAAATTTGAAGCCAACATTTCAGTTTCAATTACCGGTTTTCACTGACTTTAAACAGAAAGAGGGCTATCCCCTCTGAAATAGAAAAACTTTTATGCAGCTTTACTGCTCTAAGCCCTAAGCTACTGTGTTATGCTCAATCATTCCAGATAGGTACCTATCTTCTGAAAGTAATCAATAGTTCTTAATGCAATTAACTGTATCAGTGAAGAAATTCCAGGTAATGTTCCTATATGTCTAATTCTCTACTACCTATACTGTTAACTGTACCAGTTTTCAGCATTCAGAAAGACTAGGGGCCATTTGAAATAGTCTGTTTACTGAGATCATCTTATTTTGAAGGGTTTAAACATTTAATCGTATAATGCAGCCTGTTCTGTAATAGTTAATAGATGTAATCGGTAATAGATGCCAGGGAACAGCCCTATTTACCTCTGTAGGCAACAGTATCTGTGGGCAAAGTTGCTTAATTTAGGGGCTTAAATAAGAAAAATATGGTAAATCAGATACTGTGCTAGATCTCTTTCCATTTGGCCAACTCTATGGAGACTCCCCGCAACATGTGGTTCACCAGTTGTCATGTCAGTTAACTCTTAGTTTCCTTAAAGCTTAATTACTCTTCCTATATTGTACATAAAACGGTTGAACTAGGGATAATTCCCATGCCAAGGAGCTAAAAGAAGTTACAGCTTAACTGAAGTATTTTCTTCTACATTATATTTTAATCTGTTGTATAAATGTCACAGACAGGATTCACTTTAATTACCAGGAAGACAGGTGATGTGATATACAATTTCTGCAGTTAGGAGCAGCAGTAAAAGATATTGATTGATCAGAGTATGACCCCCATCACAGAGAGGCAGCACGAGAGCTGTAACAGAAGGACAGGAGAGCAAAGACGTTGTGCTCCCTTTGATGAGATGTGACAAAAATGCCAATAGTGAAAGAAACCAAAGCTGATATATTTGCCTATTGCTGCTGGTAGCTGTAGTCATGTAATATTTCACTAAAGAGGAGAATTAATTCTGAGTCTCAGTGGTGTTTTTTTTGGCAGAAGCAATAGCAAGTACGCTGAATGTTGCTTGGCTTTATCAAGAATAAAACTGACTGACAACATCAGGAATTGCTTCTGCATGAACGTTGATTTTATTCTCAGAAGACTCACCAGCAACATTGCAACACTGTGCAACCAGATTAGTCTCTCTGTCTCAAATACTCTACCTGTATTTTCTGCCACAGTTCCTTTTACTTCCATAATGATATTAGAAGTAATTTTTTTTTTTTGTCTTATATTAAAAACCAGGTGGGTCTTGGCCTGCTTAACCTCAGGAAAATTGATATCTCCAGGTTGTGATACCTCCTTTGTCAGACAGATTTTTCGTATTTGAGTGCTGATTGAAGCACCAGGGTTTAGAATCAGTGAGAAGAGCACCATATTTCTTCTACAAGCCTTTGTATGTGTTTTTTATACTTATATGTGTATATAGAAATCTATCAATTTTGTTGCTGAATGGAAAATGCAAACTGTAATCTAAAATAACGCATGAAAGTTTAAAACAGAAAAAAAGCTTTGAGACTGATAAATAATTCCCTGACTTCTATGTTCCTTGTTTACAGGCATATCTAAACTTGGAATAATCAACACAAGCAAAGGCTGACAAAATGATGACATTACTCTTTGAATCAGAAATTACCAATTACGCTCATTCAGCTGAGATTAGTAGTGGAACAATTCTAAACCGTTTCCAAGATGTGTAAGTATTTTCAACTCTTCTTTCATTCTCCTTGACCTTGTCTCTTATTTTTTCTGCCAAGGGAGTTCTATTTGTCGGTATGGTACAGGAATTATATGTGACGATAATTTTGAGGCTAATGTTTGTTCACAACAAAATACCCATTGACCAAAATTTGCCATAGAGAAGTTTTTACATCTAAGATCTATTTGAAGATTTCCATCTGTAATCACAGTATTCTGATACCTACTATGTTACAAAATCCATCTGATTTCTGTGTGAACCTGAAAAAAGAAATTGGGTGGAGACCTCTGACTTCTGTTCCACCGTATGCAATCTTTCTTTGTGAGGCTTTGGAAATGTTTATTCATTTTTCCTGTTCAGTAAGGTCTCTCTGTTCTTTCTGTGGAACTAACAAGTTCTCATTTTCTTTTGTGTTTCCTCTTCTGTTGAGGATCCCATGAGATCTATCGGTGTCATCCACCCTTCTGGCCAAAGGCAACAATCAGAGCAACTCAGAGCTACTTCATAACAACTATCTGTGTTTTCCAAACTAGTGGAGTACTACTGTTAATGGAAAAAGGCAACAACAAAACAAAACATGGTAAATATAAAGTGAAAGCTAACATTCCCAGTAAACAAAACCGAGAAAATCCCCAAACAAACCCCAACCAAACAAGAAAAGGCTCCCACAAAAATCCCAACTACTCTGAAAGCTGTGGCTGTTGCATGTGCAAGGTTTAAATAAGGTTTCTATCTTATAAAGTATGTTCCAGTTATTACTGTAATCTGAGAATCACCATGATTGCTCTTAGTTGCAAAAAAGTGTATTGAACTTCCTGAAACCTCTTTGCCATCTAGTAAAATTGCATTGGAGCTGGAAAAGTCTGTGTGACTGGGCTGACCTTCAACTAAAAAAAAAAAAATAACCCTCTGAAAAGAAGATTTAATCGCTCTATAGAAACGAAGCAGTGATATGTACAGCATCTGACAAATTTATCTGCCTGGGTGAATACACTGCCTAGTCATTGACTGCACTACACATACGTACACATTTTGCTCTCTGTTGACAGTACTTTTAAAGTATAGTGTTACTTCATGTGGTCAGAAAAGAAACACAACTCATATGTAAACTAATTTACTTTTAGTGTATTTGAAATGTTAACAGTTTCATCAACGAATTATTAGTAATACAGATGTAGTTCTTAAAAAAGTTTTGAAAAAAGAGGCTGATATAGAAGAAAAAGAGTCAAATGCTTTACCCATATTATCCCTTTTCTTCGCACAGAATTACAGAATCACAGGATGGATGAGATAATAAAGCATCTTTGAAGATCCCCTAGTCCAACTGCTCTGCTCAAAGCAGAGAGAATTACAGCAGGTTGCTCAGAGCCATGTCCAGCTGCATTTTGCATCTCTCCAAGAATGGAGACTCCACAAGATCTCTGAGCAACCTGTGCCAGTGTTTCACCACGCTCTTTGCGAAGATTTTTCTTAAGTGCAATATTGTGTGTTTCAGTTTGTGCCTGTTATCTCTTGTCCTGTAAATGGACACTACTGAGAAGATTCCGTCTCTTTCTTCTTTACTCTCTTTATGAGGTATTTGTACACACTGACAAGATCCTCCTGAGCCTTCTCGAGGCTGACCACACCCAGATCTCTCAGCCTTTCCTAACAGGAGAGATGCCCCAGCACCTCCACCTTCTTCATGCTTTTTTGCCAGATTCAGTTCTGTCTCTTGGTCCACACGCCTCTTGTACTGCAAAGCCCCAAACTGGACTCAGCACATCAGATATAGTGTTAACAGTTTTTTAGTTGTTTATATGTTTGTTTTTATGCTGGTGGTGTGGTCACCCTTCCAGTGTTCTTCTGGATCCTGAGATCACACACACACACATAAAATGTTAGGATCACCTAGAGTAGGTGAAGATGAATTATTTAGTTCTGATATGTGTGAGGGGTGTACAGTCAGTTGCCACCATTCCACACCCTTTGTTGGGAGAAGTATGATTGCAATGACAGTTTCTTCTTCCCTGCTCTAGGATTCATTTAGGATCTTGTTTATTTACTTGCTAACAAGCGCTACACCTTGCTCATTTGTCTCTCATATGCAAGTTCACAGTGTATTACAATTTTCTCTATATGGTGTTTTTTTATATGTTAGATAGCTGTTACCCCTAAAACTGTTTTCGTGTCAACATTTCTGTAACTGATCATTGCCAATTTGGTTTTGGTCTTCCAGTTTCTAGATTTCTAGTGCCATCCTGTGCCCATTTTCTTGTCACTCTGTGCCCGTAACCCCTTTACAGTGTCTGGTGTCCCCAGTTTAAGGCTCCTGCTGCCATGCAAGGTCTATATTCCTCTGCACTCGATCACTACCTTAGTGTCATAAATATTTAAATCTGCACAGAATAATTATTTTTATTATTGTTTTTATAAAGTCATGGTTATACCATACACACATAAACCATAGTAACAGGCTTAGCCACCTGTTCATTAGGAAATAAATCTGCTACGTCTAAACAAACTAGAATAAAGTGACAGACAGGTCAAAACAATTTTAGATAAAGGGCTGACAAACCTGACAAACCTCAGTTCTATGGGCCAGCAAACACAGTGACTAACAGTGGCAACACCAAATGAACTCCACTTCAGAGGGACTAGAAGGAATTTCTGGATCATGGTAAAAGTTCCAAAAGGTGAAAAAACTCTGAGAAATGGAGAAAAGAATACAACATATACAAAGTTTTGCCCTGTTTTCAAATCAGTTTGCCTGTGTGTTCTAAAGTGCTGGCTTGCTGAGAGTGTGAAAATGTTGTCACTGTGACATTTAGAGAGCAAGCATCCATAATTGAAAGATTAAACTCATTATTATTTTTTTTTGAGGCAGAACTTGAAGGACTGAAAAAAGCAACAAGACTTGATTAATCAAGTTGGTAGGCAATGTCAACAGAAAAGCCTTTTAGGCATCATGTTTGATGTATGTATGTATGAGTCACGACCAGCCAAAGGTACATACAGCTGCAGAAAATGTACAAAAGCTGTTGTTTTGAAAGTTATACAGCCTGAAGCAGCTATCTTAACAGGGCGTTTATCAAATAATAACATTCTGAAGTAAATCAATTGCATGAATAAGTATATCAACGTATGCAGGGCTGGTCCTTGGTGCATCTGTTTCAGCACACTCAGGGGAAAACTTATAAGAAGCATCTCCAGAGACAATCCAAGATTTACATGCCAAGGGGACTGATCTCTACCAGTCTCCTCCAATAGTGCTAGGGCAAGATAAGAGCACCTTGATCACACAAGTAAAGAAGATTAAACCTAACAATTCATGGGTTCATTCTCTTGCAGTCCACAAAATTCTTGCCACTGAGATCATACTTGGAAACTTGTGTTAAGGATGGATGGAAAGTGTGGCCGTCCATGAGGCCATCAGAGAATTTTTGACTTAACTGACATTGCTTCACAGTTAGGCTGTGATTTCTCCTTTTGTGAGCAACTTTTCTTTGCCATCAGCTGATGAGGCTGACAGCAGAGAAGGTCTAACATGATTCTTTGAACCAGCCTGTAGACTTTTCTAATGACTAACATTTGTCCTTAGCTGGTGAAGCCTTCAAAAATTCATTTTGTGTGCTGCACGTAATCTACCTTCTTGACAGTTTGAAGTGACTAAACGAGAAGAACTTTTCTCTCCTGAGGCTGAAACTGAACCTTTGTTTACATGTAACTTGATAAAAGCATTCATCAGAAAACTTAAAGGCAACTATTTCCTAGGCATATGGAACAAGTTTATCTTGTTTAAGACCTTATTGACAGAAACCAGAAACAGTGTCTGAGAATGTTAAGGACCAGATACCCAATGGCAGAATTGTTTTCCTCATGGGCTGGGAAAGAGGTGCTTATCTGTTGATTTATCTGAGCTGCTATTGGATGCATTATATGGGCGGGTCATTTGAAAGTGAACAGTAAATGTCTCCTAAGACTGGACTTTCTGGGTGACTTCTTATTTCCCAGAATTTCAGAAATGTTTACTCTCCAAGCTCCTTTGTAAAAGCCATGGCAACTTTCATTCTATTTCTGTATTCTGAATCAGGCTTCTTTTCCATCACAGTCCCAAAGAAACAATCTTGTTAATAATTTTGGTCAAAAATTACTATAGGTTAAATATTTCTCTAGATTTATCTTTGTACAGAATATTTTTTACTGTCTGGAAAGATTTATCCATCACTGTATTATGGTGTTTGGAAGTGTTGTCTCTTTAAAAAGATTTTTCTACTTCTAAAAGTCTATACTACATTTTTAAGAATCTCTACAAATAGAAATTCTAACTTAAAAAAAACATTGGGAACTCTTGTTCTGCTTTGGTTACAGTCAGCTTTGTCTTCTACTAGAGCTAATTTAGAATTTAGAGAGCAACATCTCAGTCTGTACAAGTAAACAGAAAGAAAATCTGACAAGGAATGAAATTCCAGACTCTGACAGTTGTACTGAATGCCTCTTCTGTTCTGCCAGACCAGTTTAGCTATCTTGCTTTTTCTTCTGTGTAATCTGAGAAGCCCAAATCTAATTAAATAGCAGAGAAAAACGAGACATGCAATTGATCTTTGAGAGGAGAAAGTGGAATAAATTAACATTGAAAAGTTTAAACTAGAAAGCAATTTCAGTGTATCTATCAGATTGGTATTTGAGGCAATCCATTTGTTCTGGAAGACATTTTTACAGTTAGCCAAGAGATAATCTACCATTTCCCCCCCTCCATGCTGTTTGCTTTCAAAAGCAGAAATCAAATGCTCTTGATATGCCTTCAGAATTTATCCTGCAGAGCAAAATGAAAAAAAACCAACAACTTTCCTAATATTCCATTTTCTTGCCCTTAGCATGTATCTAATATTCTCGCACAAGAAACATATTCTTGTGGAGACCTTTTTTATTCACCTACATTTATGTCATTTCTCTTCATGAAGAAAAACCTAGCCTCTAAAATTTGGCTTTGGCAGAGTGCTTTGAATATTCAGATAAGGTGTACATATTCCACTGAAGGAATAAGTCTGTTTCATGATTCTTACTAAGAAGGAGAGAACGAGATTAGAAGGAGCTTGAACTGCCCCTCATATTATCACGCTGTCATGTTCAAAGGATATTTAATATGCAAACGCAATCAATCTTATTCTGAGTACAGTCTGCAGCATTATCTTTACAAATTATACAAACAGGTGTACAGTGCACTTCATAGTCTCATTTTAAAGGGTCTCTAATTCCATATCTGCTTAGTGAGCAGACTGAGCGCATCAACATGCAAATAAGGACATAAATCTTGTGGAGAAGGAAACGCAACAGAAACTTGACTGTAAATGAACAAAGTTTTCACAATCAGTGAAATATGTAGTATTACTCAATATTTGGTACATCAGAGCTGCTTCTAGTCTCTCTAATCTCATCATGTTTGATGTCTCCAGATCATATATTTGACTCATTCAAGACACGATCAGAGATGTCACGAGATGCAGTTAAGCAGTGCAAATGAGCGCTGGGTGGAGATGCTGTTAGGGCTGTGGTAAATCACACTCTTCCAAATGCTTGATAATACTCCCTTGTAGTGTCATAACCTCAGTGTCAATTATTATCAAATTGCCAATGCTACTGGGGCATGATGTATTGCCTCTGCCTTCCCTCGTATCTTCTAGAATAGGATATTTTGAAGACCTCACAGATTTCTTCAGCTATTTGTGGTATCAACACAGCAGGAATTTGGGTGTCTCAAGTAAGCTATCTGGGCATCGGTATTAAACTTTTTAAAATGTAGACATGGCTATTTTTCAGGACTTCTGGTAATTCATATTAATGCATTTAGAGGTGAAGGCAGAGCACAAATTCTCCTTCATATGGAGAAAACATGCAAAAATATAATTTTCTTCTACCATGGAAAGTAAAAAAGGTTTTATTTCAGTGACATTTTGAGAAGAGTTATGCAAAAAAAATTGTCTGGAAAATGGGGAGAAAAAGACCTTTAATCTCTTCCACTAAGGAAAGGAGAAAGAAACACAGATATCTGCTGCAGCACTAAGAATGAGACAACAACAAGGCTGAATTACATGTGCAATTGATGAATCATGTTGGAAGGTGGTGCAGTCTGTTATTGAGGAATTCTTGGGCAATGGTCTTTGGAACCAAAGAGAAAATCAAAAGAAGAAAGAAAACAAACAAAAACTTGAAGAAAAACAGACCAGAGGAAACTGAGCTGTAGTGAATTTTTCTAAACACCATTATTCAGTTCATAGTGGAATCATAAAGGAATTTGAGAAACTGTTCTCGAGACATTGAGGCTGTGTTTTAATGTATATGGTTTTACTTTGAATGTATCTTAATTGCTTTTTTCATGTGATGAAGGTGCAAAAATAGTGAATAGAACTGAGACAAAAATGGTGGGTGTTATCAGATTGAGGCTCTAAATGTCTCCATTCAGAAGAAGGAAAATGTTACTTTTCAGGTGGTAAACCATAATTAAAAATTTTACATGAACATGAAAAGACACTAATGAGATATTCTTAGGAGTACAGAAGAAGGGTGAGTTGTTACTAATGAGGTTACCAATGATGTGCTTGCAAGATGAAATTTCAAAATATTTATGTAGATGCATACAGAATAGAAGATGTGTGGTCCTACAGCTCAGCTTTCTACTGTAAGCAATGAATTGCTAATTCTGCTAATGTGAGTTTCTACTGGAAATCTGGGAATAAAAATATAAATCCTAGAGTAAGTCAGCATGAACTCTAAATTTTGATTAGACTCATGATAATATAACAGATTTTCAAGAGAATGAGACAACATTCCTCAGATTGTACTTCACGATTTATGAACACTTCTGATGGCTGGATATTTGCTACTGATTTTTGACGATGGTTTCTGGATAATCTCTGCACATATTGAATTCTCTCTGTGTGTCTCACTGTTCTTCCCTAGCTTAAGAAAAACTTGTATACTGGCTCTTGCCTTCAGACTATTTCTGTGGTGTAGCCTCTGTCTGCAATTTCTTACTAGAAATAGGAACTCAAGGTTTACATGTCTTAGATCAATCAAATTTTCTAATAAATTAAAGAACAGACTTCTCTTACAGACACTGATACCACTGGGGGTATATGGGTATGTGGAAGGGTAGAGATTTACCTTAGTAGTTTATGTCATAAAGTAATAACTCCTCCACAGAAAATTTAAGAACAGCAAACCCTCCTCTAATCTCTAAAATAAAGTGGATGACTTATCTTCATGTTATCATTTTACTTATATTTGAGCTAGTGTAGGTATGAGGATTTGAGATCAGTCTCTAAAATTGAGTCTCAGAAATTCAGCCAGAAACGACTACAAAGACGTGAAATGAGGAAAGTAATTAATGAAATGTAATAGATTTGGTGTTGATCTCTGTCCCGCAACGGTTTATTAAATTTCCAGGTAGCTATTCTTGCTTTCTCATGTATTAATTAGGTAATGATGACATGTGTTACCTTATTCATCACACAGAATACGAAAACAGAAAAAGACACCTCTGAAGTACTATTTTGGACATCTGCTGCTTGTCACATGATGAGTACCTTGGTTGATATAAAATAGTTTCATTATGAATACTTTACAGTGTTACAATCTCTGTTTCCTTATCTAAGACTGTAATCATATAAATGTGATGTGTGTATGGTTTTGTATATATGAGCTCTTTTTGCTAGCTTTCGTGCTTGGTAACTCAATGTCTTTCTCAGGTGTTGATTCAGAAGAGGGAAGGAAAAATCTGATGGAAATATTACACATCAGAGGATTCTGCACCAGTGACAGAGGTGATTTTTTGTGCTTTCCTGTTGCTGTTGCCAGCATTGTAATATTACACTATCTAATTTATAGTTTCATTACTGCAGGTGGTCAGGAATGTGTTTTAGTGGAAAATGAAGTTTCTGCGTATACACACACACAAGTGGTAAGCAAATTGCAACTTTCTACCACGAGAGTTGCTAGAAAATATTTCTTTTCAGTCAGTTTGATGTTGGCCTGAAAAACAGAAGTTATGAGTTGATGCAAAACACTATTTCAAATCACTTAAAACATCAAGCTGCATTTCTTTGTCAATATCTACATCAAATTGTAGTTTGGTCGTGGGCTCTTTTCATGAACCTGTAGCCCCTGAAAAAGAGTAGCTCTCCATAATGAATTCACATTCAACCTTTGACAAGTAGGGAAACCAGGAGATTTGTGAAGCTCTTGATACAATTTGAACAGGGCTTTTAGAAGGAGATGGAGAAATTATGATCCTGTACTAAAGTTCTCCAAAAAAAAAAAATATCAGAAAGTTTAGGCAGTGTTTTGTGTTGAACTGACTAGAAAGGAAGTAAAGAAAAAAAAAATTCATTTGGGGATTGTCTTGAGCCGCTTATACCTGGTAGAGGTTAGGGTCAAGGTGATTTGTTTTGATCGCAAAGGTGAAATTAAGACACAAACGGTGTCAGATGTCACAAAAGTAAACCCCTTTATTGACTAACAACCACTAGAGAGCAATAGGAAAGAAAGATAAGGAAAAGCAAAGCAATAAAACGTTTAGAATAGCAAGAAGTATAGCTACCACCACAGTGGCATTTTATAGTGTTCCAAGAGCCGCTTTTCTTATCCTCCGCCTGTTCAGCGCATGCGCGTGAGGGTCGTCAGGAGCGATCTTCACCCACCCCCAGCGTCGCCTCTGTCAGTGGGGCATGCATAGTTGTCCGGAGGGCCCATTTTTGATAGACATTTGGGCTTGCAGGGCAGCTGCCTTATCTGCAGTTACATCGGTGAGCTCACACACCGGTGGGCTTGCAAGACAACAGCTGTATCGGCGGTTGAGGCGGTTGAAGTTGTTGTTCAGAACTTCGAGCCCCGTGGCTTATCAGGCCTGGGCCCTGAAGTTGTCTTTATCAATAGTCAAGTCATGGGGTTTATCAGGGCTGGGCTCTGAAGTTGTTGTTTTAGAACTTATCAGAGGTCCAAGCTTATAATGGCAGCCTTGTCGTTTAAGTTTTAACACAGTCTCTTCTTCACAGAGCCTTTTAGCAAGTTTTAACACCAGCAAGGTTGAGGCAAAAGTTCTTAAAACAGTCTTTTACAGGAATGAGACTTATTTTTACTAAAATGGTCAAAAATTTAAATTCTTAGGTTTTTCAACTCAAATTGTTAAAATTATGCATTGCATTTTTTTCCATTGTTACCCTCATATTGGAATAAAACTCGAAGTCAAAATTCTCCCACAGCTCTTGCAGACATAATTTCTGAATTTTCTCAGAAGAGAAACAGAAGGATAAAAAAAATTAGGAAATGAAGAAATATAGGACACAAAAACATAACGAAGGGAAAGTTTGTATGTAGATTTTCGTGACTAACAAAATGTTAAACTTTGTACTGTCACTTTTTGTCTGAAGTAAAGGCTTGCTTTCATATTTTAAAATAGCTTGTTACTGTTGCTGGTGTTATTAATTCAAAGATTTAAACAGGGAAAAGAAAATAAAGATGGAACTTAACTGCTAAAATTTTCTATGTACCTATAAAGAGGGCCCCAACTTTCCTTAGGGCAGTATGATAAAATTCATCAGGTCTTTTTATAAACAGTTACCAGATCAAATATTTCTAAAAAGCAGGAAGTCAAATGGAAGATTCTATCTAAGAAATGAGGTTCTGAACAGTCATTAAGAGTGTGGATCTAATGAGGAGTATAACAATAACATCCCTTAATTGAGTAGACCGTTTTTGAAAATTAGAAGTCAAAGTAAATGGCATCCAGTTATGTGTGTGTAATTTGCATACCTGTTTCTTTCACCCAGTACAACTGTACACCCTCCCTGGTTGAGTAATCACTACACCAATTCTTATGTTGGGTTATTTTACTTATTTGAAAATATTTTCTTTTTATGTCAATAATATTGATGGTTTTAGGGCTTACTCTACAGTAATGTTAGAAACTCCAAAGAAAACCAGAGCCTTATTTTGGTTTCTATTACAAAATACTGCAAGGAAAGGATCCTTCTCTTCCCCCAGATATCAGACAAATGGATTAGAAAGAAGATTCCCTCACTAAGGCAATCACAGCATTTGCAATTCAAGCACGTTTTCCCTGCTCTCGTCACTGTTAATATTACTTCTGTGTTTAATGTTGAACAGAGGCATAAGTGATTGCGGGAGTATAGTTCAGGAATCTGGTTGATATATATGCACATATATAAAAACAATAAATGCAGGCTATACCTCTGTCCTTGGAGATGTTATCAATCTTTGACCTATGCTCTGTGTTGTCTTGGCAAAGGTAATAAAGTTTAATAAGCCAGCTGATATATCTGGGAACAACAGACATGCTTTTCAGATTTTCAGGATTTGAAGAAGAACTTGTCTTTTTTTTTTCTCTACCTGTGTCAATTGGTATAATAAAAGAAGCTATTTCTTCCTATAAACCTGGTATCATGATCTGAGCCCATCCTGCCAACAACAACCACACAGCTACTCGCTCATTCCTACCCCCCTCCTTTTTGGGATGAGGAGGAGAAAATTCAACAGAAGGCTTGATGATTGAGATTAAAGACAGGGAAGGTTCACTCACCACTTATGGTCACAGATAAAAAACAGAGAAGACTAAGAAAGAAAACACCAATTGAATTTGGACAACAGAACCACCACCAGTTTACCAATCAATTAGATCAGAGTAGGATAGTGAGAAAGCAAATACAATCAGATGTCAAACATGCTTTTCCCTCACCCCTCCCTTCTTTCCTGCCTACCTCTTCACCTCACAGCATGGCAGGGGTGGGAGCTGCAGTCTGTCCATTACACATTGCCCATGCTTCTCTTTCCTCCTTAGAGAGAGGACTCCTTGCAGTCTTTCCCTGCTCTGATGTGGTGTCCCTCTCACAGGAGAGAGTCCTCCTCCAACTTGTCCAACCTGAGGCCTTTCCACACAGTCATAGTTCTTCCCAAACTGCTCCAGTATGAGTCACACCTATGGGCTGTTATCCTCCCAGTTGAAAATGGCTCCAGCACAGGCTTCACTTGAAGTCATGGCATGCTTCAGGCATGGTGCTCTGCTCTGGAGTGAGGTCATCCCTGGGTTCTTGAAATCTGGATCCTTTACCACCATTAATCTCCTTGGTCTTTAGAGCCTCATTCTGCCATGTCATCAAGGGCCTCATCAAAATCTCTGCTCCAGTGCCCTTCTCCCCCTCCTCCTCCACTGATGTTGGTGATCCCATGGCTGCTTCTCTCAACCCTCACTTTTCTCCGAAACAAAGCACTCCCCTACAGCTTTTCCCTCTTAAATACGTTGATCGCAGAGGTGATGATTGGCTTGGCCTTGCCTGGAGGTGGGTGTGGCTTTTAGGTGGGGAGACTCTGGATGATTCACGTGAGAATCAGCCCCATAGCCCCACCTCTGCTACCTAAAAACTCCACCAGACACAAACCTAACACACCTGGCCTTACTTATATCCTTAAATACAACTATGATAAAATTACTTGGTTGTTTCTTAGCATGCTAGGAAATTCCTTTAACTATCTCAGGTTCGACTAGATATTGTATCAAGTTTTCAAGTCGGAGATACATTCCTTTTTCAAGCTGTAGATTCAGTTTAGTATGCCTGATGTGTCCTACTGTTGACTACACATTAGATAAGAATATGGATCATAGTTCAACTTGAATTTCTCTGCTGTAAATATTACATATGCTGTTCTTACATGGTTGAACATCTGGATTCCTTGGACAATAACATTGGGCAATAATATTGGATGGTTTCTGCCTGTTTCGTAGGGAAACGCTTATATACATATCAATATATTTATTGGAAAAAATAATTTTAATAAATCTTACCATTTAATTTTATTCAGTTCTTGAACTCTACTGAGAGTGTACATCCTTGGAAGATAATACCAACCTGAAAATAAATTATTTGGAAGAAAAAAGACAGAAAGAGGGAGCACTAATAAACCAGCAAGCTGCTGAAAGAACAGTCAGCCAGACACTGCCATAAAGATTTGAAATGCTGCAGTGTATTCTTTTATGTCAGTTCTCATTCAGAAAGGTCATCGTGATGATATGGAGGATGAAGGGTTATCTTTTATCATCTCTAGCAATTTGAAATAGTGTAAACAAATAAATCTTAAACATCAGAAAAAGTTTATTAGCCTTCAGAGACTTTGCAAGAGTTTAGTTAAACTACTGAACTGCTATCAATGTCATAGGAGGTGATGAGATCAGTAGCTATAACCTTACCCACTAGATTTTAATATTTCAGAGAAATGTTGACACAAATTTGACACAATAATACAAGCAGAAGTTTAAAATCAAGGTATCATTAAATAAAATATTTCCTGAATTAATATGCAGGGTGGGAAGAGAGTAGAGGCTACAAAATCGGTGGTGTTCCTATGTAGGAAAGGATGGAAGAAGGAGATGATGAACAGATGGAGTCAGACAAATTGCAGAGGATGTTTTAAGGTTTTATTTATTTAATTTTCCACAGCTTCTCTCTAAAAAACCATCAACATGGGTAATATTACTGGCAGCTTCCTACTTCTGGCTAAAAAAATATTGATCACGTTTCAAAGCAATCAAGATAGTCAGCAATAAAAGGTCCCTGTTTTGAGCATTGGAATATGTTCAATTCATAAGCTGCAAACACTTTTTGCAAAAAATAGGATTGACACTGTCAGATCACCATTCCCAAAAGATGTAAAGATTCCTTAGTACTGGTCGATAGAAAACTGAACATGAGCCAGCAGTCATGTGCACTCAGAGCCCAGAAAGCCAATTGCATCCTGGCCTGTATCAAAAGCAGTGTGGCCAGCGGGTCAAGGGAGGTGATTGTCCCCCTCTACTCTGCTCTCTTGAAACCTCATTTGCAGTACTGTGTTCAGCTCTGGGGTCGGCAGTGTAAGATATGGACTTGCTCAAGCAGAGGAGGGTCGAGGAGACGATCTGGGGCTCGAGAACCTCCTCTGTGAAGAAAGGCTGTGAGTGTTGGTGTTCTTCAGCCTGGAGAAGAGAAGGCTCCAGGGAGACTTTATAGTGACTTTTCAGTGCTTAAAAGGGGCCTGTAAGCAAGATGAGGACAAACTTTTTAGAAAAATCTATTGCAGTAGAACAAGGGGTAATGGTTTTATACTAAAAGAGGGTAGAATTAAACTATATGTAAGGAAGAAATCTTTTACAGTAAGGGTGGTGATACACTGGAGTAGATTGCCCAGAGAAGTCGTGACTGCTCTGTCACTGGAAAATTTCACAGTCAGGTGGGATAGGGCTCTGAGTAACCTGATCTGTCTGAAGACGTGTCTGCTCATTTCCCAGGGACTGGAGCAGACGACCTTTAAAAGTCCCTTCCAACCCAAAGCATTCTGTGATTCTATGAGTCTGTGATTCTATGAGTCTATGATTCTGTGATTCTATATTTAATCTCCACTTCCAACTAATTTCCTAAGCAAAATCCTAAGGTCCCGAATTCTCTCAATGCAGCCAACAGTTGATCAGGCATTTAACATTAGCAATTTGTTTAAGCCTCTGTCGAATATTCTGCCGTCTGCCTGTAAAAGTCTCGTCAAAACTTTTGCAAAACTACATGTAGGGAAAAGGATGAAATCTCTTGAGAGCCTCTTGCTTCTCCCTCACGTGCTTCTGCTGCCAACCATCCTTCCTCAATTAGGGTAAATTTAAAAATTATTCATGACATGGAACGACTGAATTTCTTTGAGTGCAGAAGAAGGATGTTAAGCTTTAAAATACTGTTCTAGAAACATTTTTGAATCAGGGAATATATGATCTTCTATGAAACTCAAGCTACAAAACCAAGCGTAATAGATATACCATATATATTTATCATTTGTATATATGGTATATATGGGGTATATATATATATTCTTGTCATACTCACAGGTGTACTGTGATTATAACAAGCAAGAAGAGAATCTGAGATAGAAATTTCATAGCTAGCTTCAAGGATTTCTTAAAAAATAGGTTTGAAAAGATAATAAAATGTAAGAGATGTTTATTTTTGTTGTAGGAAACAGTTTTTATTGACATCAAAGTGGCTGGCCATCAGGTACCCACCAAAGCCTCTTTATCACTCCACCTCCATCAACAGGAAAGGGAGAGAAAATATAACAAAAAACTTGCAGATCAAAATAGAGACAGGGAGATCACTCAGCGGTTAATTTCACAGGCAAAACAGACTCAACTTGGGGAAATTAATCTAATTTATTGCCAGTTAGTTAGAGTAGACCAATGAGAAATGAGAACAAAACTAAAAACACCTTTCCCCCACCAATCCCTTCTTCCTGGGCTCAGCTTCACTCCTGACTCTTCTACCTCTTCTCCTTGAGGGACACAAAGGATGGAGAACAGGGGTTGCTGTTAGTTCATTACATTTTGTCTCTGCCTTTCCCTCCTCTTCATGCTGTTCCCTGCTCCATCATGGAGTCCCTCCCATGGGATACAGTCCTTCATGAATTTCTCCAATATGAATGCTTCTCATGGGCTACCTTTCTTCATGAACTGCTCCAGTATGGATGCTTTCCATGAGATGCATTCCTTCAGGAATGGACTGCTCCAGTGTGGGTCCTCCACAGGCCACAGGTCCTACTGGAAAACCTTCTTCTGTGTGGAATTTTCTTCACAGGCTCCAGCTCCTGCCAAGAGTCTGCTTGGCATGGGCACATCACAGGGCACAGCTTCCTACAGGGCATGTCTACCTATTCCACCATGTGGTCATCTGTGGGCTCCAGTGACGATGTCTGCTCCATTGTGGTCCCTCATGAGCTGCAGCTGGATATCTGCTCCACTGTTAACCTCCAAGGACTACAGAGGGACAAACTGTATCACTATGGTCTTCACCCTGAGCTTCAGGGGTATCTTTGCTTTGGAACCTGGAGCACCCTTTCTTCCTTCTTCTTCATCAGCTTTGGTGTCTGCAGGGTTGTTACTCTCTCACTCCTCCCTCACAGCTGCCATGTGACTTTTTTACCCTTCTTAAATATGTTTTCCCATGTTACCACCATGGTTTGTGATCTTGGCCTTGGTCAGCAGTGGGTCCATCCTGGAGCCAGGTGGCATCAGCTCTGGCTGGCATTAAGGAAGCTTCTGTCATCTTCTCACAGAAGGCACCCCTGCAGCACCCCTCTTCCTACCACCACTTGACACTTTTAAAAGTTCGTCCATGCTTGAAATTATTCTTTCATGAAATAGATATATAGTGTTTGTGATAGTAATCCTCATTTCAGCAAGACAGCATTATGCGCTTATGCCTAGAAGATAATGGCTTAAAATGAGCAATGAACACATAAACTCCCATAAAGAACACTCTTGTTTTCATGAAAATACCTCTAGTAGTGAAAAGATTCAGAAAAACAAAATTGCAGAAAGTCTGTGACGTACAGATAATTTTATCAGAAGAAAAGATTTTTTTAAAATGTTATCTGACCTCTAGCAACAATTTATCTGAGTACGTTTAAAGCTTTCAATTAGCATATATATCAGCAGAGTATCAATATCATGTGGGCAAGAATATATTCTGTGAATTTTGCAATATTCAAAGAAGAAGTAGGTAGAGAAATGTAGATTTTGATGTTTTCCTAGTCTAAAAAATTGTGAGAGCTTGTTAACAAAATAAAATGGTAAAGGAGAAGCATAGGAAAGAGCTCATTACTGCATAGGTTTAGGAGGCAGTGCTGTGTTGTAAGAGACTAGGTCTGTATTTACTTAAGCATTGGTAGTTTTCTCTTTGAGTTCACCTCATATCACTTCTACGAAATGACTTAGCCTCTTTTTTGGTTACACTGATCCTTCTTATCCTGAATATAAAACCACCACAATGTATTATTTTTAGCTTGTAGTTTTCAACTTTTCATCATAAAATCATGATGAGAGTGGAACCTTGTTTTGAAGATATTTGAAACTAAATACTTGAATTTATGATGAAATGTAATGAGAAGTAATTTACTCAAGAGCAGAGATAGTTATTTATTTACTTATATATTTAGCTGAGTTATGTGATAGTCACGTGCCCTGACCTAAATCTTTTATACACTCTCAAGGGAAGCTGTGATTTAGTCACCATCTCCCTCCTGCTTCTTCCTCTGTTGAGTATAATCCTTCTGAATGCATGATTTGCCTAGTTCAATGGAAATTGGTGAAGACAGGAGCCACTATTTTTCTTTCTCATGTGCTCTTGGAGACAACAGAAATCCACTAAGATGCTTTTCACTGTCTATGCAATTGCATGGTTTTAATTTGATCAAAACTCAGTCTAATGTTTTTGCCCATTCCACACCACTGCCTTATTGATTTCTCTCTATGTTCCTGCCACTCTAGTTCTCTGACTTGCATTCGCATGTCAGAAATTGACTCTATTCTATTGAAATCAATAACATCTCTTCTATAAATTTTAAACTGAGATGGCAATAAATCTATTAAAATGGAAAACCAAATAGGCCCCTCATGGTTGAGCTGTTGTGTTCAGCCACTCTTGTAGGCCAGCCCAAGAAGGGCAAGTACTCTAGCCTGCTTCCTTCACACTTACCCTGCAATACTGACTGTCTCAGTATTGCCCGTGGGCATGGAGTAATCTTGGACATAAGACGTGGCCCATGAAATTCGTCAAATCTGCAGCAAAGACATTTTAGGAGAAGTCTCACTGGATCTCTTTTCCTCAGGTCCTTTGTGAGATACATATTCTTAACCATCCTCATTAAGAGAGGTTCATGATTTGTTCTGATTATTAGTATGCTTCAGAACCTCGCATGTCTATGGCTGATTTATGCACAAGTGCTGCACACACCAGTCTTACAAATGGTGGCCAAATGTTTTAGAACTGCAGTCTGTGTCTCTAGGGAAAAAATGATGCTCTGTTTCCATCAAACACATGTTAACATTCATTGAGCAGGGCTACCTGTATCATCACATCAGCTAACTATCCAAGTTGTCTACGTCCTCACTTTGATGTCCAGAGTATTCACATGGAGTTCAACCATTATTTTTTTGCAAGTTATTAATCATAGAATCATCACAGAATCATTGAATCATCATATAATCATAAGATCATAGAATCATACAATCATAGAATGACTTCTGTTGGAAGGGACCTTGAAGACCATCTAGCTCGAAGCCCGCTGCCATGGGCAGTGGCACCTCCCGCCAGACCAGGTTGCTCAACATCCTGTCCAACCTGGCCTTGAATAGCTGCAGCAAGGGTGTCCCCACGATTTCTTCGGGCAACTTGTTCCAGTATTTCACCACCCTCACAGAAAAGAAATTATTCTTAATATCTAAATGTATATTCTGGTGATTCAAGACCTGCTAGTGCTGCCTATAATACCAAGACAGTCATGAAAGTCATGGTAACATAACGTGCACTTTAATATGTTCAGGAATAGGATACAGGACACATATACTACTGTGCCAAGCCCTGTGATGACCTTGGATATGACTGAATGTAGCTCAAATACAAGAAAAAGCATGTCATTAGTACATACATCAACTGGGTAGCGCACCACTGTGGTGAATTTCTGAGATCTGTCACAGAATCACAGTATTACAGAATGTTAGGGTTTGGAAGGGACCTCTGGAGATCATTTAGTCTAACCCCCCTGCCACAGCAAGTTCACCTAGAGCAGGTTGCACACATAGGATGGCATCTAGGGGAGTTTTGAATGTCTTCAGAGATAGAGATTCCACCACCTCTCTGGGCAGCCTGTTCTAGTGCTCTGCCACTCAAAGTAAAGAAATATTTCCTTGTGTTTAGATAGAACTTCCTATGTTCAAGTTTGTGCCCGTTACCTCGTCTGGGGATTTTGTCTTGGCATGTACTTACAATAGAGTGAAAATAGAGTAGAGTGAAAATGCAGCCGAGTGAAAATGCACCCCATATGAGTATGAAATTAGTGGCTGGAGTATTTTTGTGTTATAGAAATGAAAACACAGTAAGATTCTCACTGTATCTTTTACCAGGTTTGGAGAGGGAAAGAATCCTCAATGTTAAAATTTATATGTTTGTATATATGGGTTCTGGTTTTTGCCACAATGCCTTATATACAAAAACGAGTGCCTAAGATTAATACTTGCAAGTAATGAAATCTAAAGAATTCTAAACATGATTCATGAAGAATTATATTTATGATTTGTAGGCACTTTTAAATAACTCATCACCTGCACCTCATTCGTTTGTTCTGCAGTCAGATGTTAAGAAGACTTAATGCTGCTTTCTGCTTTAATCATATTTCTCCTTGCAGACAGAAATTAGTTTAAGTTTTGCAAATAAGTAATCTAATAAACTTTGGGGAGCTTCCAAGCACTAACAACAACTGAGATATTGTTCTTTTAGAAAAAAAAGAAGTTCATAATTAATATAAAATTACATCTTTTTTTTTTTTCCACTTTAAGGATAAACAAACTCATTTGGACAAAAAAAAAAAATTCTGTTTTCCTTTGAAGCCTTCTAGTAGATTCAAAACACGTTTGGATGTTCTGAGAAGTCCAGGTGCAGTCCTTTAGCCTCTTTTCCTCCTGGTGCAAAGATGGGAGAAATATAGCTGTTCCATGTCTTCTGGAGAGCACTTACCTGAAAGAACTCTGAAGTAGAAACAGCTTCAAGGTAGGATGTTGGGATAAGAAACAGAAATGAGAAACAGGAAGAACTGAGATAAAGAGCTAGAAGTAAATAAGGAGGCAGAGGGGAGAATGGAAGCCATCAAGCTGTATCAGCTGAATTTCCCTGATGGTAGGCATCCCCTGATGGGCCAATTACTTCATCTCAGCAGCAGGAGACAGACATTTTATGTGGATCCCAGGCTAGTAATGCTTTAATGTTGCTGAAACTTGTTGTCAGGTGGCTGCACATAGTACAGCTGTGTTCAGAGATACGATTTCTGCCTAACAGTGATTGAAAACCACTCATCCATGGAAGATGTGGTGCAGAAACAGACCAGGCAAGCCTTCTTTGACAAAGTAGTCTGCAACAGATGAGCAAATTCTGATCCCTATATTTTCTGGGAGGCTGAAGGGAGGGAGAAACACTGACTCCTCTAAGCCTGGACTAGCAAATGTATGAGTCCAGGGCCTCTTTGCCTAGGTCTGCAGCCAAATGCAAAATGGCATGACATATTGTAGTAAATGCACAACAAAGATCACATCAAAGCACAATGGCTTACACCTAAACCTTCTAACAGAGATTCCTTGTCTTTCGCTGTTGTTGAACAGTGCCTGACATTGTCTAGGAAAGACCCACACCCGTGAGAGAGCAAGAGCAGGAAGGTAAGCAGCATGGATGTCTACACATGTGTGCTCAGTCTGTGCTCTAGCCATTTCTTGATACTCTTACATAGCGATTTTCAACAAGTTTCATGGCTGCTAGGATCTTTTCTTCTTAGTGATGGTATCAGATATGTCTTGTCTATGCCTTGATTACATGTCCCAAAATATAAACTTGACATCAAAAGTGTATTTAAATGCTTACATCATTGAAGTGTGGGGAGTATTCTCCCATGCATGGACAGAGGTAGACAGTAAAAAACTGATTTTAATTATCTTGCTAAGTTGTCACACCTGTTACATCTAGGTTGTTTGCAAACTTTATTAAAAATGTATTACTTACATGCAAACTGCATGTAGAATTGTGGTATATTTATAGCTGCTTATCTTATTGAAGAGAGTGGTTTGCCTTATTAAAAAAAACATCCAAGCAATGTTAGATAAAGACATGGAGCTTTAAGAACATGTCCTCCTGATACATAAATCTACACTATTGACTTGTAACTCCAATTGTAGGCTGGAATACAGTTCTGCAGCCTCTGTTTATTTGAAGCAGCTTGTGCAATTTATTTTGCAG
This sequence comes from Trogon surrucura, assembly GCA_020746105.1. Taxonomy (NCBI): domain Eukaryota; kingdom Metazoa; phylum Chordata; class Aves; order Trogoniformes; family Trogonidae; genus Trogon; species Trogon surrucura. The sequence goes on from CM036617.1 coordinate 40,033,670, forward strand.
GATAGTGGAACTGAATATTTGAGTACGTACTTATTTTGAATGCAGTACTTGATAAAAACTTTTATGTGTGAGTCATGGTAAAGCAGCTGTTAATCTCTGCCTTTCAAACTATTTTGTTAGAAAGCAAATCTCCATGAGTAATGGAATACTAAATGGCCAGGAAATTACATTATTTCAACAGGATCTCAGAGAGGAGTAATGTATATCACAGAGTTTTCTAAAACTACAGAACACTGAGATAATAGACATCTCACCTCCCTTTTTATGTACCCTTATCTACTCACAAAGAAAACTTTTTTGGCCTGACATGGAAGATTTTAGGAAAGTTCTTATTGAAAAAGACCCTTTTTTGCAAACCTTCTAGAGTGGTTTTGGAAAAATTGGGAAAATATAGTTTGCTGGAAAATATTTTGTTTAAAATGTTTTAACTATTCCATAAATATTTGGAAACAGAGGACCTCCTAAGGTACGTTTATTTGCAATATTTGGAGTTTAAGAGACAGTTTCTGTAAATAGTTAGAAGGTTAATTTAAAAACAAAGTCACCTGATAATATCGTAGGTTTCTAAAACAAGAAGTCTCAGTTGAGACTTCTTATTTAAACTGTGATATAACTAATTATGCAGCAATGTGAACAGTGTAGCTAACAGAAAAAAAGTTGCTTCTCCAAAAATTGTTGAGAGGAGGAATTACTTATTTGTATGTTAAAAGTAAACTTTTTAATCAACTTAATGGTAAAAAAGAAGTATTTTTGCAACTATAAAGCTGAACTGTCATTACCTATCCAAGACTTATCTCAGAAATGAACTGATTTTAACAAATTACAGTTCTAAACTGTAAACACTGTGTCGCAAGTCACACTTTGTGTATAGATTGTACACTAAGAACCAGCTGGTGGTATTAGCTCTAATTCCTCATGATCGGAGCGACCAGTGTTTCTCTCTTGACTGCTTTGTTGATTCATTAGCTACAGAGTGGCCCAATTTTGAAGGCATGATGCCATCCCTTCCCTGGAAATCTGTGGTTATGGCCCTGGAAGATGGAAGCCTGACCCAAGGTCCTGCAGTTCTTGGGCCAGTTATCTAGGTTATTGTGTAAAATGTGGAGCATGCCAGTTTTACCATCTTTTCAAACAATATCTATACTCATAAGAGAGTAGCATATTGATATTACTACACAGACAGATGTGCATGTGTTTTTTGTTTCTTATAAACCCTTATTCATACCATACAAATTTTACTCTTGGAAAAAGAAGGATGGTCATCTAGAGCAGTCTGGTTTGTCTTTAGAAGTGCTCAGCTTCCTTCACAAGAATACCTAATTTAGTCAATCTGAGTTGTTCTCCCTAGCTTTCATAGGTTTTATCAAAATGATGTGACAAAAAAGTTCTTCCCAGTTGTAATCTCAAGGTGTGTAAAACAGTCACACTCTGGCTATGTCTTGGGATGAGACCTGGTGGTATTCCGTTTTAGTCAATTTGTTGAAGAAAACACATGGATAAGGCAGGACCTCTGGTGAGCTCCATTATGTCCTGGTAACTTCACTCTCCCATCACCTTAGATGTAGTTGTCACCTCTTTCCATTGACTATACAGGGACATTAGAATGTTAATCTCAGGTAGCAGCTCCAGAACTAGCTGTGTATCCTCTGTGTCACAGAAGTTAGGGTATCCTTAAACTGTTACAAATTAGTTTTATAATTTTACTTTTTTCCTCTCTGTTAAAAGTCTTTTTTTTTTTTTTTTTTTTTTTTTTTTTTTTTGTACAGATTAATATTCTGGTTGTGGCCCTGCCTGTGTCCTGCAGATCTATCCAGATATAATAAGACTCAACCAGTCTTGAAGCTCGTACTTATGTTAATATCACGGGTGCTGGGTACAGTTTTACTCAGTATTTGTAGGAAAAAAAATTAATATCATTTGGCAAAACCAAAATAACTGTGGGAGAGATTTGCACTGTCAACGGAGACAGTGAATGTCTTGGAGATGGTGTAGCAATACCTTCTCTGTCATGCAACCAAAGTGCTATACAACTAAAGAGTGTTTCTACCCTGAGTTGATTCCCCTACAGCAAATTATGTCAGTTTTGTGAACAGAGCTTGTTGGCAACAAAGTGCAATATTACTGGTCAAAACCAGGCTTGGGAGTCAATCAAGCATTCACCATTTCCACAGCAGCCATATGTTGCTTTTTTTTTTTTTTTCCTACTTTTATGACAGTGGACCAAGCTTATGATAGGGTTAGTGTGGCACGTTTTAGCTCTAAGCCACCTAATTATTGTTTACCTTTCTGGTGGGCTTGAGATATATTAGTGCCACTAACCGAAAACAAAAGGGAGAGAAAGGTTTTGATGACATAAATTAAAAGTGACACAATACAATGATAAAACTGTCTTTCCATTTCTGTAACCAGAAACACAATACTTTGTTAGGATTCCACTTTTATTTTATTGCTTCAATATGCAGTGTCAGTGCTTACATAATGTTTTATTTTTACAATGGGTGTTTCATGCCTTGTGTATAATTGAAATGTGTAAAATTACTGTGAAATTTTACTGAAGCATATGCTGAATTTAGTATACATAGTATTTTTGGTTTTCTACTGAGAAAGAAAATGAAAAACGGTAGTGTTAGTATGAAACACTTAGGTTTCATACTAAATAACCTATGCTAATTGTTCTTCATTTATGTAAGGTTATCAATATTCTTATTTATTCTTATTTATTTATTCTTATTTATTATTCTTATTTATTATTTGACTTTGCAATATATTTCAGTATTCATAGCAGTTGTTATCATGGTTTTTATATTACTAGCAAATCTGAAGTGGCAGATTTGAGTTTCCAACCCAACATCCCAGAGATAGGAGTAAACATACTCTTGGATGTCTGTACACAATACTTTACCATAGATCACATATTCCCTAGTTGGAAATCTGGACGTATATTCAAATATAGGTGAAACTCATTCCACACAGTTTGATTATGACTATACTCAAATACTGTCAGCTCCTATTCTTTTTGCATGGCTGGTGTGTCTGCAGTCCTTTTGAGATGCTGCATCTGCTGTTCATTGTGTTCTGGGAAGGGCAGAGGATTTCAGAGAGGAGCTGAGGACAGTGATAGATAACGTCAGGAGGACTAGCTGCAAGGTATGGCATGTTAAAAGAGTTGGAAACACTGTCAGGAAAAAAATGCTGTGAAAAAAGTTATGGAGATAGATGACATTGAATGGGAGAAAGCATCAAGTGTATCATTTGGGAAAGAGATTAAGAAAGATGAGAAGGTAACATAGAAAGCCATCAGAAAGAAAAGACTGAGAAGCTAGATGTGAAAAAGAAAAACCAAACTGTATACCTCGTGTATCACTGAGGATCTGCTACAAGGCATTTTGAAGTTAATAAACATGATTTAACTGTATATTTAATGAGAAAATACAGAATTTGGGTAAGCAATCTCCTTAGTCCTCTTTAGCCTGAGGTTCAGATGGCTGGCAAATGAGAATACTTATATTAAAATTTGATACAAGTAGTGGTAGGACATATGAAGGTTTTCAAGGAGTGCACTTGGTGCATGATGAGTTTGACAAAAATAACTGGTGAAATAAGTTTTAGTTAGAAAAGGAAACATGAAGCAATTTTGAATGGGAAAAGGCTGAAGGGTGAAGTTTAGTCTAATTTACTTCAAGGGCAAGACTATTTGCTTAAATAAACTATTTTTTTAATGTATCCCTGATTCTGGATTTATATAATTTATATTTCAGCTGTACACATTGTTTCCAAGTAAATTAGGTTATTTAACTTGAAGATTGCAGACATTTAAATCATGATTTATTTAGATTGCTTTATGCATACATAATAAGTTTTACATTTTTATTGTGCTAAAATAAGGACTAGACTGTGTACTACGGGCTTAATTTTAATGAGATTCAGTGGCAGACTTTGGTAAGTATTCAGAATATTGGGAAAAAGGATAGGGAGGCATAAAATAAAAGCAAGCAAACTCTCACAAAACTTTCCATTACAGACAGATGCGAGTGGTATGGCTGATTCCTCTGATGTTTACTTATTTTTTTTCTAGATACAAAACGTGCTGCCGCTTAGGCTGAATGTATGAAGTTTTTTTTTTGTAAGATTAATATGAATTAATACTTTTTGATTTATTTTTTTTTTAATCAGAGAGGACACATCTAATTCTGTGATGATAACATGGGACTACATATGTGCCATTTTAAATGCATCATTTTAACTGACACTATACAATTGTCATTCAGCGCTATTCCACTGTACCCTTGGGTCACAAAGAAGAAAATATAGCTAATACCGTAGGAACACTATTACCCCTATGCACTTAGTGCTTTAATTATTGCAAAGTCATAAAGATATATTGATTGCTCTATGTTAACATGCACAGGTCAAGTCTTTCCTGTTTTTACTAAGAAAGTATTTTGAATCTAGTAATGTTAGAGTCAATTTCTAATTTCAAAACTAGTCATAGAATCCTAAAATGGTTTCAATTAGCAGGGACCATTAAAGATTGCCTAGTCTAGATCCCCTGTTGTGGGCAGGGACATCTTTTACTAGGTCACGTTGCTCAGGGCCCCATCCAACCTTACTTTGAAATTTTCCAATGATAGCACAGTCACAACTTCGCTGGGCAACCTGGGCAACAATTCCAGTGTCTCACTACCCTTACTGTAAAAGATTTCTTCCTTGTATCTAGTCTAATTCTACCCTCTTTTAGTATAAAACCATTACCCCTACTACTGCAACAGACTCTGTTAAAATGTTTGTCCCCATCTTTATTATAGGCCCCTTTAAACACTGAAAGGCCATTATAAAGTCTCCTCAGAGCCTTCTCTTTTCCAGGCTGAACAGTACCAACACTCACTTTTTCTTCACATGGAAGATGTGCTCCAGGTCTTTGATCATCTTTGTGGGCCTCTGGATTTACTCTAACAGGTCCATGTCTTTCCACTGCTGAGGACCCCAGAGCTGAACAGAGCACTGCAGGTGATGTCTCATGAGAGAGGGGAAGAATCACCTCCCTTGACCTGCTGGCTACACTTCTTTTGATGCAAATCAGGACATGTTCTGTGCTGTGAGTGCATATTACTGGCTCATATTCCGTTTTTCATTCACCACTGCCCCCAAGTTTTTCTCCACACGGTTGCTCTCAAACTATTAATTCCCCAACCTATACTGACATTGCAGATTTCCATGACTGAGGTGCAGGACCTTGCATTGTTGAACCTCATGAGGTTCACATGGGCTACTCCTCAAGCCTGTCAATGTCTGCTGGTGTGGTATCCCTTCTCTCAAGCAAATTAACTACATCACTCAGCCTGGTGTCATCTGTAAACTATCTGAGAGTACACTCCATCCCACTATGTCATTGATAAAGATATTAAATAGGTCCCAGTATGGACCTTTGAGGAACACCATTCATTGCAGGTTTCTACTTTGACATTACACTACTGACTGCAATGCTTTGGATTCTTTGTGGGAAGAGAGATTACCACCGAAGATTAAGGCAAAAAAATTTTGAGTACCTCAGACTTCTCTTTGTTTGTTGTCACTCATTCTCCTTACTTATTGAAGGGGTACATTTGATTGATAACTGCTATTAGTAAACAAATTATAGAATCACAAAATCATTTAGTTTGGAATAGATCTTCAAGATCATGAAGTCCAAATGTTAATACTGACAGACCCACCACTAAATCGTTTCCCTAAGAACTACATCTACATCTTTTAAGTACCTGCATGGATGACGACTCAATCATATCCCTGAGCAGCCTGTTCCAAGGCTTGACAATCTTCTTCATGAAGAAATTATTCCTAATATCCCAACTAAACCACTTTGATGCAACTTGAGCCCACTTTCTCCCATCCTATCACTTATTATTTAGGTGACGAAACTGACCACTACTTCACTATGACCTCCTTTCAGGTAGTTGTAGAGAGCTGTGAAGTCTCCCCTCAGACTCCTTTTCTCCAGGCTAGACAACCCTAGTTCAGACACTTCTAGACCCTTCACTAGCTTTGTTGCCCTTCTTTGGACACGCTCCAGCACCTCAATATCTTTCTTGTAATGAGGGGCTCAAAACTAAACACAGGATTTGAGACGCGACCTCACCAGCATTGAGTCTAGGGAGAAAATCCCCTCCTTAGTCTTGCTGTCCATACTATTTCTGATACATGTCAGGATGCTGTTGGCCTTCTTGGCCACCTGGGCACACTTCTGGCTCATGTTCAGGTGACTGTTGATGAGCATCTGCTGGTCCTGCCCAAAGAGGTCTTGCAGGACAAGTTGGATGGCCATATGATATTGCACCAGACAAAAGCACATTTGAGTAGGTGCCAGGCAGTAATGTAGTTGTATCACCAAAAGATGATTGAAAATTTTAATGAAGCAGTCTTTTTCTGCAAATTGAATCTTTGCTGGAACTGAATCTTTCAAGTGAAACATGTCTATTTCAAGAAGGGAAAATGTTTTAACTTTTATTTATTCTTACTCTGTTAAAAATGAGGTGTTTATTTTGGTTTCTATATTTTCCATTTATTTAACTTTGGTTAGTGTATTGTGTGGTATATATTTTGTCATACATATTTTTGACACTAAAAATGAAAACTTTCAATGAGTTTTCCAGAACTTTTTACATATACTACTTTGGGTTTTTATTCCATTATAGTTTACAAAGAGACTTTTTTTCTTTAGTATCTTAGAATTTTCGCCATCTGATCATTCACATAAATTTTTAGCTCACAGAGTTCCTAAGTCTGATGGTTATCAGGCTGTGTATAATTTCAGTGAAGATGGATTTTTGTATAATATATGTGCTTTGGGGTCTCGTCTTGTCTTGTTTGCTCCCAGTTTTGCTATTTATGGATTATGTAGCTGAGTAATTTTCTTTTTGCCTTACTAGGTACTTGCAGTAAAGGCAGCCTATGTGACTATGTATATATATGTATGCGTATGCATACGCACAACTCAGCCCTCTGACAGTGTTTGTGTGAAGGGTGTGTGTTTGTATGTGTTTATTTTCATAGCTTGTTTCTTGCAGTCAATGATCTGCAGGCCATGATCTGGTCTTGAGTTAAATTAGGGATATATTGTCTCTTTCTTATCTTTATCTTACTCTGTTCCTATAAAGGATTCAGCAACAAGGCGTCTGTCATGATATTACGACAGTACTTTTTTTGGTTTGTTTTGTTAAGGTAAGAGTTAGCATAAACAGAAGATCAGGCACCATAAAATTGATAAAAATCAGATAATAATTTGATATACTTTTGCATTGCTGTAAAACTTAGTTTCTTCTGTCTATGTCTCTGGTATGGACTCATTGTTCTGAGATTTGGTTATATCAGCATATGAATCCCATGAAAGTTAAAGACAAAAATTTTTTTCTTGCCCCTGAATACTTTGACTTGTAAAATTAGGTTTTGCACTGCATTTTGCCAAAATTTCTCTCAAATGAAGGAAAAATGTTGAAAGTTTTCTTCTTTCAGTTAGGATACAACTTCCTTGCTTTTCTTGTAGAACATACAAATCCGGCCCTCAAAGGAGCAAGATCTGTTCTTTAAGGTCTGCTCCTTTCCTCACTACCCTTCTCATTGATTTTCTGGGAGCTGTAGGAATGGGGCTACTCCATGAGCTGGGATAAATTGGGAGCTGCTGCGTAAGTTAGGATAAGTTGCCTATGCCCCAGCATAGGTAGTGCCCCCACCAAAATGGTGATATCTAGCAGGGACTGAGCATGGTAGGCAGAGCATAGGTGATGAAAGAAGGGTGCTTTGACAGACCCTGGGATGGTCGTTAGTACATCAGGTCCAGAAGTCCGTCTGGGGGCTCCAGTCTGAAGCAAAAGGAGAGCACAAGAGACAAAGCTATGACGTAGGTCAGAGGCCCATCTAGGAGGCAGGGCCAGAGACAGGGCTGGAGAGTCATGCTCCTATCGGGTTAGTCCTGTATGAGCCCAGATGTGGTCCTGGGCCATGGCCAGGGTGGCAGAAACCCCAGAGGGAGCTGAAAGGGGTGTTGAAGACTGTTAATGACCCCCAGGCCTTCTAAATCACTGATACGAACAGATCCTGAGTTCTCGTTTCAAATATATTTTGTACCTCTGGAGCTATATTCCCAGTTGTCGTGTGAAAAAGTATGTGGCTGTGAGAGGCACGTACCCAAGATAAGTGCTTGATTGTTTCAGAGCCCAATTAAGGACTTGCACCGAGACAATCTGCAAGATAACAAAAAGGTGATTTATTAAAGCAACAAATACAAGATTCAGAGCTGCCATTGATAAATTCACTCTCTGCAATAACGCTAATACATAATAGTAATGGTAGCAAAATACTATCCCAGGTATTTCTCACAAAAAAGTGAAAGAATGATTCTTACCAAGACGGCATCCCTGTCTTGGGTGAAGGACAAAGAGCACAGCCCATGGACTGCCTCTTCCGGGTTTGTTCTCTCCCTCCATCGACATACCCCCTCCATGCTCCTTATATACTATTTCCCCCCACCTCGGGGTGACATTTGACATGATTTGAGTGGAGAGTGGGTGACTATAGTCATATGGGGATATTGAGGCAAAAAATTCTACTCTGGCCATTGTGGCCTTCAGAATTCTGTTTAACAGCAACTTACCTGATTGCAAGATGGTATTGTCATCATTAGTCTCTATCTGACCTTGTTCTTCAGACAAAACAGGGCCATTCTGGCACCACAAGACTCCCTCCTTCGGCTGGTTCTCACTGTGTAGGTCTTGTTGATCTCCATCCTCAGTGTCTTGGCAACAGATAAGCAGACACCTGCGTTCAGCAAGCCCCAAATCCTAGGGCTAAAATATCACACTGGTTCAGTACATGGGGCTCAGCTTCCGTTAAGGGAATCTGCATGTGAAATGAAGGGCTAGGTTTGCTGATAGAAAGATAAGATCTGATCTGTTAACATATCAGATAATGAAATCTAAAGCTGTCTTAAAATCTGCATTTATAAGATTTCACACTAGCTGTTCCATAGTCTCCTTTGGGAAATAAAACTTTTTTAGATCCCTGTCAAAGGGCTCTGCCATTGATTTTATTAGGATTAAGCTAACACTCAAAAATTATCTGTCTCATAACTTTATTGTAGAAAAGTGAAGAGATTCTTTTCCTTTCTTTATTTTTAATTTTTTCTCCTTAAAGTTTATTTTCTTTCGTCTTACTTAAGATAAATATAGGTATACAGGCAGTTATCTATAACCACTTCATATAGCAACTTTCTTTTAATTTTGCTTTACCTCAAGATTTTTGCCCCCCTGGATTCATTTTAGTGTACGAAAAAAGTATTTTATTTAGTATACCTTGCGCTGTCTAAAAGTTAAAGGTCTAGAATAGTCATCTATACACACCCAAGAGTGTATAGAGTCAGTGGAGAGGGATACCATCTTGAAAGTGATTTAATCCCATGTACCCTACTTATCAGAGCTGTGATAGGCTGAATCATACTTTAGTTAATGTCTCACTACACTAACTGTGAAAAGACTGAATGACAATTTACATAAAAAATATAGTTTAAATGGAAAAGCTTATATAAAAGATGAAGAATTTTTTAGCTTGTAATATAGGTGTTTAAACTGCAGTCCTCCATATTTAATTATGTTTGACATTCTTGTATCCATTTATAATAGAGTATTTTTTTTTTCTATAGTATATGCTTCCCATTTTCTTTGTTGATTTGTGTGGAAAAAAATATAATTTTTATATTTCTGTGTTTTCATATCTGAAGCATATGAGAAAAAAAAAATGCATATGCTACAAATCTAACAGGCTTTAGCTGAATTCTCTTGAATCTTTTTTAGTTCTCTTCCCAAATAAATTTCCCACTAGGATAACCTACAAAATTGCATAAGAGTACTCTCAAATCAAAACAGACAAGGCAAATGGAAAAATGCACTTCGGTAAGAATAGCTGGACATATGTTATATTATGAAATACGATAAAATGATGTGCATTTTTAAAGAAAGCTGCATTACATTCCTTTATATTCTTCTACTGTGCTCTACCACTGTAACTTTTAAGCTAGAAATCATCCTTTGCTGTTTCTGATCCAAGCCTTAGCTATAAAACTAATGAGACTATGTGTACATTTAAGTACCTAAATCATCATACCTAAATTCAGATTTCTAACTTTAAGCATAAGGTATAAAAATTGGTTTTCTTAAAATATATTTTAAAAGCCAGACTCAGAGATTATAGTAAGTTTCATTTTTACTGAAGATGATACTTTAAAATGCTGTCCTTTGGATGCAGATCTCTCTGATACACTCTGTTGTACATAAATATGAGTTGAAATTTATGCATAAAAATACATTTGAGGGGCTAAAACATTTGTTATTCATGGCTGTCACAGTCCATTCATGTATAGCAAAGTTTTGAGTTTACTTGTTAGTTTGGTGTTGTAGCTTTTGCATTTAATGGAAGCTGAGCTGGGTATTTTTTCAGTCTGTTGTTTTATATAATAAAGTATCCATAATTCAGTGCTGAAGAGTTGACATACTTTACTTTTCATTTCCCTTTTGTCCTGAGTATGATGGTACTGAGTACACACAATTTCAAATATACTGTGCTTGGGTCATCAACACTTACATGACAAAGAACAGTCTGCAGAATCAGCTTCTCGAGTTTTTACAATATAATGATGTCACATCAGACGTGCAAAAGATGCCACAAACTCAGACATATGCTCTCTGGCTTTTGTAAGACAGAGACAGACGCCCAAATTAGGATACCTTGCAGTCTGGACAAGGTCTTCTGTTGCATCTTGTGGCTTATCTACATCTAATGTAGATAAGAAATATAGGTGGGAACCTGCATTGCTACTAGTATTCAGTGGTGGAACGTTTTGACTCACATGTTAATTTTAGGATGAATAAACTCTAGTGATTTGAGTCAAGAATGGAAAGCAGCTTGCATAATATCATACAACAGCTTTTGAAGGGGTTCCCATTAGGATGTTGTTTGGTTTGATCCACTTGACAAAGTGGCAACTAACTCTAAGCAAAGGTATTTCTGTGTTTGTTGCCAGTCCCTCGTGTTTCAATTTTGTATGCTCGCTTCACTTCTAAGACTCCTTTTAGGTAGCAACCATCCTGTTCATATACTGCTTAAGTCTTTGACTGATTACAAGCTTCTTACTTGGTGATCAACAAGGTAGTTCTGGGCTTCCCAACACCCTCCACATTTATCAGTGTCAGCTGGCAACTTGGTTTGCATTTTTCAGTCTTTTGGTAAAAAAACAGCCTTGTGGCTTTCACAGCTGCTACTACTGCAACAGTTATAACTTCATCAAGAAGTAGTAGATAGGACAGAGGCAGGAGGAAAAGAAATAACCCCTGTAGTTTTCACTGTGATGCTTTTTCTTCCCAGGAAATCCAGAGTTTTTCTAGTTTTCACACAACTGGTCTTTACTAACATGTTACTCATGCTGAAAAATGTACATGTAAAGAAAGAAAGGCATTGTATAGATTAAGGTGAGCCATTCACTTTAATAGTGTTGTTTCTGTTTTGCAGCACAGGAAATTGATTTATCTTGGAAAATTAAAACAGAAGTTCAACATAGACAAGGAAAAATACATTGCGACTACCCTTATTGAACAGTCTGCACAAGTGTGTGAACTACCTGGAAAAAAATTGGAAAATATCATAATAGAAAATAGTGTCAAACCATTTTGTTTATCTGAGACAATTAATTTTAAATACTTTTTTTTTTTTTGTCTAAAGTAAATTGTATTTATCAATATATCAAAATATTAAAGTAATTAGCTTGAACATATTTTTTCAGTCATAACTTCTCCCTGATTATGAACTTTTAAGTCATTGTAATTATTCACGAAAGTTTATTTAATCCATGTACAGTACACCTACAAAAATGTCCTTCATGTTTCATTAGATCAGCTTTTTTCAGACACTCATTTTCTGTCTTCTGTTTTTATTATTGAAATATCTACTTTTATTCCACCTAATTTTAGGCAATTATCTGAGGTGCTTGTTGAGAACGTAGCATGTAATTAACCATACAATGTTCCTCTGTCTCAAAAATAAGCATTTGAAAATGAGGAATACAGTCTCAAAAATAAACATCTAAAAATGAGGAATACAATTTCAGAGTGTTGAGTGATCTCCCGTAATTATTCGCTTTTCCATTGGCAAGAAAAGCCACGCTAATTCAGCCCCTAACTTTGAAATCTCAACTTCTATACCCGACAAGAAAAGCTTGGGTTGTTGTCAATGTTTTCAGCAAGAGAACTAAGGTGTCTGGGAATACAAGAAATAAATACCGTTTGAAAGATTTCTTAGTATTTCCATAATTAGGAAATAATAAGAAGACCCGAGTTTAGTTTAATGAACTTTGTACATTTCTTCTTAGTTACTCAGAAAGATCCCAGTCTTCAGGTTTGTTAGATATGATTTAAAGATAGAAATCTTTAATTTTAGTGAATAAAAGTGAACTAATGGCTTCAAGATACGTATCACCATCCATGCGTTGAAAAGAAGAATCTAGTGACAGCTGCAGAACATGGTTGGGTGGGTTATACAAATGGAATGTATTACAACTTTTTTTGACATCCTGGCTTATCTGGCCAAGTTTTGCAATTATTTACATAATGAAAGACAGAATCACATTGATCTTTTAGTGAAAAGTTGATCTTTATGTTTTAACACATTATAAAGGAAAGAATCTGAGAAAAAGGAAGAGGCATTGTTTAAGCTCTGTAAAAGTCATTTTTCTATTCTAGTCTTGGCAACCAGATGTAGAGAGGTTGTAACTGTGGAAAATTATCAATTTTCTTAAAGAATACATGTCACTTATCCTTCTATCAAGAGATAGTGACTTAATCTTCCTGATGTTAAAAAAATGAAATGTTTTGCAAAAACATTGTAAAAACTTAATTTCATGGTAGAATGATAAAAATCCTCTTTAAACTCTACTAGTTGAAATTATCAGCTGTATATTCTTGGTAGCCCCACATCTTTTCATTTTACAATGTCGATTATCAACCCAAATGTGTGGATTGTCATAGGAAACCAGGACTTGTCATCTTCAGTCATTATAAATAAGTCCAGTATTATTTTCTCTTTCTTTTTTTTTTAACCAGAGAGTTGTAGGTTTTTTGATTCTTTATTTGCTATCTGTCAATTTCTGTAACAGTTAATATGATTTCATTTCCCCACTTTGCTTTTTCTTCTATTTTGCACCCAATCTGTTCCTTTATTCTCAGGTTGTTGAATTAATCATTGATCCACATTTAGTTGATAAATGTTTTTAACTTGTTTCATGTCCAGTTTCTATTAACAATGCTAATAAGTATAAATAAATAAATAAATAAATAATTGGTTAGGTAATCTATTGATGCAGTATTGTCGGAAGTCTCGCAAAGATGGTAAAGTTCTTCATCTGCTGAAGAGAACAAAGAGGTTCCCTTATAACGTATTTGTGGTTCTCCTGACAAGGGTATAAACCACAGTACAGTAGCCAGTACTTCTGTAATTTTGCTGAATGAAATAATTTTATGTTCTTAAAACTAATTAAGGTGTTCAGAGAGCCTGAAGTCTGCATAATTTTCACATCAACAAGGTCTAATAATTAAATCTCTCTGTCCTTACATGAACACAAGTGACAGTTTTAGGATGCAGTATGAAGGCTTTTAAGAAGTGATTGTATTCCTCTACATCTAAGTGGTTCTATTATCTTCTATTGTATCTGTACAAAAAATCTTATTATAGTTACAGAGATCTGTGAACCTTTTGGTTAATAACGTAATTTGTTTATTCTGTTCTTAATTGGTTAAGATAAGAAACCTTGTAATGGCAGAGTAATTTAAGTGGTTCCTTTAGTCTCTTTTGAAAGAATCATTGATTTTTAAAGCTATTACTTCCTAAGTTCATTTTGCCAAGATTTTATTTACCATTAGCTTCTAATCTTTGCATGTTAATGCATTTATTAACCTCTGGAATCCCGTAAGAGCCTCTGTTAACAAATGCGATGAACAAAACCTAAACTCTTTGGTTTGGATCTTACATGGTCCACGCAAAGCATAATTCAGGAACGTTCATTTTTAATATTTCTGAAACTAAAGAACCTCTTTGTTTCAGAAACACAGACATAAGGAAACTGCAGAACAGTACAGAGAAAGATGAATTTTGCTACATTTTTTTTTCCAGTCCTTTCCACTTCTCTTCTTCTCTGCTTTGACCTAGTCATCAGCCAGAGAGATCTGCTAACAGATATTCTTCTCTTTTCCCCCAGTCAATTTTATGATGAAGATTCCTGGTCTGGCACACAGTCAGACTAAGGGTAAAAAAGGATTCATTAAGTAGTAAATTCAGCCCTTCTCCAATCATCACATTAATCCCCAGCCTATGCAATCACCCTGTAAGAGCTAAAGGTTTGGAATTAATAAATGCCTTCAAGATAGCCGAGCTGGTAACTCTCAGAATGGGTGGGCTGCTACTGCTGTTTCTTACAACCAATTATATTTTTTGTTAGATTTCATTAGATAACAAGTTCCATATATTCCACAGTCAATAAATATTTTTTACTCTTAGCAGCATCACAGAACATGCTAGTTCAGTTTTATTTTGGAGATTGTTCTCAATCTCCTTGGAGCAGGAGCCCACCAGACTGCAGCCCACAGCATGGCCCAGCACACCTGAATCCTGACAAGGGGTTTGTGAGACCTGTCATAAAATGCATTAATAGTGGTTGTTATTATTATTATTATTCGCTTAGCTTACTCACTTTTCTCAAGAGATGCATGCCTTCACAAGCTGGTTTCCTTGTCCAAATCCCTCCATGTAACATTTGCTTCATTTCAAGCACAGAAAGTGCTTGATGATCAACTGGCAATTGGTGAGGACAGTTTGAGAACTACGGAAGAAAATGTGGACTCCATAGGTGTCTCAGTTGTTGTGTTCTGGAAGTGTGTTCCATAAATCTGACACAGAAAAGGAGCAATTTTTGCCATACTCTGAAGAAAAGGGAAGGGATGCAATAGCTTTGCCTTGACAACCTGAAAGACTGGTGAGTGATATGTGTCTGTAGTCCTCATGTTGTTTGAAAATTAAAGCCTTTTCTGCAAACTGACATAAATACCCATCTGATATTAGGATCAGCCGTAGATTTTTATTTTTTTAAAAGTTATTTATCATCCTTTGACTCTAAGAGTTTGGTTAAATTCCCTTGTTTGAAATTTTAATCTGAAAATACTCATAATTGAAACAGTAGACAAGGAAGTAGTACATTTGCTGGGAAAGCAAGAGAGCAGATGTTCCTCACTGCCTCACTCTTTATATATTTTATGATGTGACCCTGGTTTAAAATGGATCAGTGGCCTGTAGGAGTGGAGATCAAAAGTGTACTGTCATGGAGTATATAAACACGGTGTATTTTAGGTCTGTATATGATGCTATAAACTTTATAGTTGGCTGGGCTCAGTGGCTCCATTTCAGCAGAAGGCATAGAAAGAATGATTATTCTTTACTTTCAGCTCTTTAGTGGCCTGCATAAGTAATATTATACCCATTTTAGCTGAGGCAAACACAGAACCTAGTTCTCTCACATATTCAGGAAAATGCTGCAATTACACATCTCTCATAGGAAAGTTAAGAACTGGAATAAAGTTCTTCCACACCTCTGCATGAAAATAGCACAAATGGATATATTTGTACTGATTCAATTACTTACTTTATACTTGTGGATCTGAGTGCATACAGCAGTTTGACCTCTTCAGATATTTGAACTTTTAATTTGCATATTTGTAAGACACTTAGGTGATGGTCAGCTTATCCAAGATGGTAGCACCTTGTACATGCATAAAGCTTTCAACACCTAAGTAATTATACAGGCAAAATCATATGTGATATAGAATATTATCCTAATATAGATGTCTTAAGCTAGATGAACCATACCCTAAAAGTGACTGTTTCTCTTCATTGACTGGAAAACGAACATAGACGACAGGTTTACACAAGGATATCCACTTCATAGGTAAGATATATCCCACTCAGAAGGTATCTTTTTGTATTTTGTTCTTGATCATGCAAATTGGCAGTCCAGGTGCTGAAAGATATTTAAATAATAATAGGTGACAGCTGGAAGAAGAAATGTGGAAGTAGATACTCAAGCCATGGTGTTCGAATGACATCAATGAATTGGATTAGACATTCTTCATCCTCACAGAGCAACTACCCAAAATGAAAACAATTAATTTACTCAGTGCACCACATGGCCAAAGAGCTCAGCATCTGGAATAAAGATAGATGCATACAAGATCAGAGTATAGTATAGGTTTTATCCAAATTAGAAAAGTTTCAAAGGCTTAACTCAAATAATATAAAATGTGGGTACATTAAAATGGTTTTACTTGAAATGAATTTTGTTTGAAAATGAGTTCTCTATTGGTATCTACTGTTCTTTAAATGAATCTCTAGATAGGAATATACAACTGACAACCAGTTGTCAGATGCTGTTTACTTATCTGGGGTACATGCCTGTTTGGCTTATATTAAAATATTTGTTACCATCTTGTTTTTCAGGAGAATTTAAATCATGCAAACAGATTACCTATAGTTCAGTGATGGTCATCTGATAGGATAATATAGAAAATGTTTACAACTTAGTTGCAGCTCTGAAAACCTGGGAAGTTAACTCTTGTACTGGTTTTAGTAGAAGCATATTTTCAAATTAAATAGGTCAATTTTGAGGGTAGTCTTGAACTGACAACACAGCTAAGATAAATATATGCTACATGAAAATCAGTGGGGTCGACACTGCCTGTTATTGCAGTCCCTATATTGCTACAGAAAGTCTTCTCCAAGAGCAAACTGCTTTAAAAATAGTGAACTCCTAAATGATGTAAAGCAAGTCAGTGTCCATTAGCCTTGACCTCTTTTATTCAGCAGTAAAAACCTAACTTCTCATTCTGTAGATGGTACTGACTGGCTTAACTAAGTTGTCTCTTAAACTATTTTGCATTAAATTAGTGTTTGGTTGAACCAAGCTGATATTAACTCATTTTTTTTCCTTCGATGAAAGAATAACTGCTGGAATTCCATCTTTCCTGACAGTTCAGAAAGCATGTCATCTGTAAAATTTCAACTGGTTTTGATAGACTCATTTATTTCTGTTTAAAAGGATCATTCATAGTGTAAGTTGTCATGTTTCCACTGTTTTTTTTTATTATCGCGTTCTGCGGATTTATTTGACGGTTTTCAAATCTAATGCCAAATTAATGTGATTTATTTCAATGCATCAGCTTCACAGTTCATGAATTTGTGATTATTCTTGCTAACTTTTCAATATAACTATTCTTTGAAAATTACCAGACCGTATAATATCCAATAAAATTATATAGCAACAGAAAACCTAATTATCTGAATTCAGGACTTCTTGTTTGTGCCCAATTTGTTCACTACAGGAAGTCACAAGGTCATGATATGAAAAATACCTCAGAAATACTTACAAATTATGAGAGGCATTTGTAAAAAGGTTTATTTAAATAGAAAACATGGTCTGAACTCTTGATATAAATGACGGATAGATTTTCAAGGGTTTTTTAAAAAAATAATTTAAAAAAAAAATTAAACTTGTTTTGGTATCAGACACACAGAGCTCTGAGGTACCCTCAATGTTCTTGGCAGAGAACGGTGTCCAGGACTATTGGATCAGCTGGTGACATTGCTACAAATTCTGTATTACTTCATCTGAAAGACATGTCAGTGTGCTCTGAACCAGCACAGTATCAGAGAATAGTAACGGACTTCAGAATGGCCAGCATTTTTCACCAAACTAATGTTGATGTAAAGAAAAAAAAGGAGCTAATACTTTAAAAAAATTCAAAATAACATTTCTAAACCTGACAGATTTATTTATGGGAAGTGTAATTTTTTTTGAGAATAACAGTATGAAAGCCAAATGTCAGATTTTGAAGACACATTCCACACTGCTCTGTTTGCTTTTCAGTATTACAAGATTTTAATTTCAAATTTTCGTTGTTGGTTACTTGGAAATAAGCAGTTGCTGTTTTCAGAAGTACAAAATCAATGTATTGGTACACGTCATCAAGCAACAGAAATAATTATGGAAACAAACTGAGAATGTTTTTAGTACTAGTTCTGTAATAAATGCTGGGAACAGGAAGGGGATACACAGAAGAAAAAAGACCACAGCAAACCAACAAAGCTGCTTTGTCTTTATCAGGGGAAACACCAAGAAAAAAAAAATTATAGCAATATTTGTTTTATTTTATTTTTAAAAGTATCTGTATTTACAAGTAAATTATAGCCAACCCTTACTCTTCAATGTATATTTTAGTGTTGAAAACTGGACACTCTAGAACTAGGATGACATATATGACCGTATTCAGTTAAAATGCTATGGCAAAAAGTATGCAACAAAGAAATTCTCCCAGCAGGCCTTTCGTGTCTTGTCAGTCACGTGTAAGTCAGTAAGAGCAGAGCAAAGACACTTAGGGTCTTATTTTTGCAAACTCATTTACAGAAGAATGAATATGTCACAGGTCACTGCAAAGTCGCGGCACTGGTTCAATGTACTGGTCAATAAGGCATAACCTCAATTTTTCATCAACATGATCTCTTGTTAATATGTCACAAAGTCCATATAATGACAAGAAATTCAATATAATTCTAGAAGGGAGCTGTGGTGCTACACCACATGGTGATCAAGCTCTGCTTGTTGTTGGAACGTCTCTTCAGGGCAGCAGAACTAGAACAGAACTAGAGCTTCAGAGAAGAGAAGTAATAGGCTAGAGGGAAAAATGTTAGAAACTTTCCTCTGCATATACTTTGCTAGAGGAACTCAGGTCTATTTACTCATGGCTATAGTAATACAAACAATCTGTTTAGAAATGTAATTTTTTCGTGTCTGTGTGCATGAAAGCGTTATACTTGAGATCTGTTGAGCAAATTTATAACATTAAATCAGGCTAGAAATACATGATACCATGTAATTTGTCTGCCTTACTCCAATTTACCTACTGTGTTTTGTCCAACTTGAACAAACATAATTGCCTCTACCCAGGGAGATTGTGGTGTACAGCAATAGTTATGTAACTAGCACAGTATTATGCTGGCATGTTGAAAAAGATTTATGACTGTGAAGTAGAAGAAACTGGGCTATAACAGACACAAACTCAGCCCAATTAAGAAAAAAAAGTAGCTAAAAGAAATTTGGTGCATGAATATGCTTCTGATTTTTCATCTAGTTATAAATAAGCATAAAAAATCTCACAAAATCTGTGTACAACAATTACTATTGGGTTTGATATGTCCTTATGTCCTTTTCTGTGCCTTACAAGGAAAATGAGCTTATTTATAAGCTCACATATTTTTCACCAAGACAAAAGGAGGTAAATCAAGAGAGTCAGCCTTGTTCATCCTTGGGAATGTGTGTTTGCTGTTTGAGCTGGGGTTTCATGGAGATAAAAGATGTAGAACTACACCCCTTCCTATTTCAAAAGTGTATTTTCTAAAAAGAGGGTTGGACTGAGCATCCCAGATACACAGATGCACCCCATTACTTGATATTATTTAGTTTATCTGTAGTTTACAGTCCAGTTGTGAATGTGCGATGGAATGACTTTCGTCTGCTGCTTTGATTACTTACCTAAACATGTCTGTAGACATGCTTTAGAAAACCAAGAAAATTTTCATAAACATTTTGCAAAAATCTAAGTAATTTTTAAATTGATATTTAGTACTAAATTGATATTTAGGTGAAAAGCTAGTGGCTGCAATGCAAAACTTTCGCTTCTTAGGCTAATGCTATGAAGATGAAATAAAGAGCTTTGCTGAGCCTTGCTTCAGATTATAGCTTCTGATTTTCATGAATAAGTGTCATACACAAAGTTTCAGCATGTAAATCACAGTGTACCAATGTTATTTGTATCTCAGTGCATTAATGCTTAGTTATTAATAACCTGAATCAAAAGCCTAAAGTAGTGTGATGTCTACTATAGGCCTTCGGATACCACGTCTGAAATTTGTAAATATTCTTATTTGAGGACAGCAAGAATTTCTACAGTTTATCGTCTGTGACTGAAACTGCAAAATTCTTTGTGCTTTAAATGATGGCAAGGTTTAGTTATACCACAATTAGGATTGTTATAGCTATGTTCTACAATGCTTCTAACAATCATCTGATATTTAACTTATAGTATCTGTCCTTGTAAATCTTAAGTAGATGCCTTCCCAGTTTCTAAATGTAAAGTAATCTATTATGTCACAGCAGTAGTGTCTCTATTCATGAAACCCTCCTCCCTATTAACATGCAGCACACACTGCCAATGAATTTCATGTTGTGCTCACCTTCACAAGCATCAGTAATATTGGAAAGGTTGAATTATTCTGACAGCAAAATATTGTCTGCCAGGAAAAGCTGGGATATTGCCTCCCTTCTCTCCCCTATATAATGCCTAGAATTTCTGTTCTTCTACCTAACTTGAGCATTCATGGTGCTTTGAACAACTAATACAAGACACAATTTGAGAAAGTAGATCCTTGGCCAAGTCTGTGCAGTTGTGATATGTATCACCTGTAGTTAGAATCATAGAATGTGTTGGGCTGGAAGTGACCTTTAAAGATCATCTAGTCCAACCCCCCTGCAGTGAGCAGGGACATCTTTCACTAGATCAGGTTGCTCAGAGCCCCATCAGACCTGACCTTGGATGCTTCCAGGGATGGGGCCTCCACCACCTCTCTGGGCAACCTGTGACTTTATTTCACCACCTTCATAGTAAAGAATTTTTTTCTAACATCTAATCTAAATCTACCCTGCTCTTGTTTAAAATCATTGCCCCTCATCCTATTGCTACACACCCTTGTAAACAGTCCTTCATTAGCTTTCCTGTAGGCCCCCTTCTCCAGGCTGAACAACCCCAACTCACTCAGCCTGTCCTCATAGCAGAGGTGTTTCAGCTGATTTTTTCTGGCCCTTTTCTGGATTCACTCCAACAAGTCCATATCCTTCATGTGTTGAGCGCTCCACAGCTGGACACGGCACTCCAGGTGAGGTCTCACCAGGGCAGAATCACCTCTTTCAACTTGCTGGCCATGTTTCTTTGGATGCAGTTCAGGATGCAATTGGCCTTCTGGGCTGTGAGCATGCATTGTTGGCTCATGTCCAGCTTTTCATCTACCAATACACACAAGCCATTTTCTGTGGGGCTGCTCTCTAGCACATCATCCCCCAACTTGTATTGATAATGAGGATTGCCCCAACGCAGGTGCAGGACCTTGCACTTGGCCTTGTTGAACCTCATGAGGTTCACATGGGCTAACCTCTTCGGCTTGTTCTGGTCCCCCTGGAGGAAATCCCATCTCTCTGACATGTAGACCACATCACTCATCTTGCTGTCATCTGCAAGCTTGCTGAGGGTGCACTTGATCCCATTGTCTATGTCTCTGATGAAGTTATTAAGTAGCACTAGTCCAAGTATAGACACCTGAGGGAAACCACTTGCCACGCATCTCCATCTGGACATTGAGCTATTGATCACTATCCTCTGGATGTGATCATTGAGCCAATTCTTTATCCACTGAACAGTCCACCTATCAGATCCATTTCTCTTCAACTTAAAAAGTCTTGTGGGAGACCTCACTGAGTCAGTATGAAAAGAAATGAAAGCATAAATCATGAAACACACTCATTAAAAGTTTACATAAAGTATACTTATCAGCATTTTTTGTAATGAGTGTGTCACAAATTGGGGCTAGAAATAGGAAGAATTAACTTGAGAAGGTGCAGATTTTAAAAAAACAAGTGAAGAAAACTAACAGAAACATTGAGAGTGAAAAATTGTGAATCGGCAAAGTAAACAGTCTGAAAGGTACAATTTTTTACACTGTAGTCACACAAATATAATGAAAAATAAGGGGATTTTGTCATAAAAAAAGCTAACTAATATTACTCTGTAATAATAATAAATGTAAATTCTTAACATGTGACAACCTTAGTCCACTTGAAGAACCTCAAGGTCGTAGTTATTGCTGTCAATGCAAAAGGTTAAAGAGCCCACAGAGCTTGATTTTCTCCAGTGATCTGACGTTTTGAGAAACCTTTAAAGAACTGGCAGTAACAGCTGTGAAGAGCTGTAGGTCAGTGGAGTCACTGCCAGGTGTAATAATGAGGAATGAAATTTAACCAGACAAAGTGGCTTCTACATTACTCATAGTGGGTTTTTTCGTTTTAGGTTTTTTTGGTCAGTTCATAACTATAATAATTTTGTATTATCCTCCCGTTTCTCCAGAAAACATCTGATGATTTCAGTGGAACTGACTCCAAACTGTAGTTCACCCTCTGGTATGTTGCTTAATGGTTTCTTCAGGTAGGTGGTGGAAAGCAGGGGCAGCTAATTGAGTTCTACCATCACACAGTTTCAAAAACACTTGTCTAATTGTGTGCTTCAGGTGTGGTTTAATTTCTAGTGAGCTTAATTTGCTCCTTTTGAAACAATCTGTATACATGTCATGGAATTGTCAGAGCAGGATAATGTGTAGCCTGGACTCTTCAATAGCAAATTTAATTTGGAGTGTTAGGATTGACTTATGCTGTAGATGTTCTGCTACCGGGCTCAGGCTTGGCAGCCTTCCAACTATCACTTGCTCATTTGCATTTTGCAGGAGTCAGTGACGGTTTTCGTGTGACTTCTTTTATTTTTCAAGTTCATGTGGACTGTGTACCACATTCCTATTTAAATGCTGTATGACAGCCAGATTTGAAGCATAGGTCTGCATGTTGCTGGCATCAATGGCATTGATCCACACTTCTTCAATATGAAAACATACTATTAGTTCTTGTGCCCCTGCATAGTCTTCTGGTGGCAAGGGTTTTTTAGCCCACTGGATTTCTTTGCTCATCATAGCATGAAACTTTAATACCAATGGAATGAGGATAAGAGATACCTGAAATATCTAGTAATGAATGAAAAAATCTGGTATGATATTCAAACATCTCCTGTTTGTGTTTTCTGCCCATGTTAAGGAGAACCATTAAGTTTTTTGTTTGTTCGAGATTGTTTTTCTTGGGAAATATCTTGTATTGTGGATAAAAAAAAAAAGTTCCTTTACTGCAGAGACCAATGAGATAAACAAGACCTTAAACTTCCATAGGGCTCTCCTGAAAGTGGGAGAAAACAGAGTTGTAAGAGACATCAAGAAGTCATTAGCTCTGTCAGTGCAAGTAAACTTATGTTGAGTACAGTTGTTTGTACTGACATATAATGATCTGTATAGTGACTGCCCATATTCTGAGGGAAAATTTCTGTGCCTGTAAATCAGTGGTCTGGTGGACAATGTCCAGGAATGGTCTAGGGGAGAGCACTGGCCAAGTGCACATTCTCCACTTGTCAGCTTGAGATGCAGATATGTAGTTTGGTGAGCTAAAAGGGTTCAGCTGTATGAATGCATGACATACCAGTCTGGTTGATATCAAGGGCAGTTTCTGATTTGTTTTATTTGCTGATAGACATACAACAATTTAGTTCATTCTCCTACCCCAAGACAATTTCTGACAAAAAAGAAGTCCAATTAGTGAGCTGAACTATTTGACAAACCTCTAAAGAAATTTGAAGATAGTGATACGGTCACCAAGTATTCATCCTTTTGTGACATACTATGGTGAATTGCAGTGGTGTCCAGAAATATTATTCAGAAAAATTTAGAATAATTATAAGATGTAGTTACTGTTTGAGAAATGATGGTTAGGTGGCATAATTTTGAGCAGAAGTAGAAACAGATTCAAGGTTTTTTCCCTCAAACTCTACACTTGAAACATGCATGAGAGCAAAGAGATTGTTTCTAAAATACATTTGCTTTGGCAATTTTTATGACTTTTGCCTGGACACAACTTTAATTCCTTCTGAAACATTTATTTCTCATGATTTCTTGCACTGTCTCCTTCTTGCTCTACTTGTAAGACCTTCACTCCTGTCATGTGTTCAAGTTGCAACAAAGAGTCATAGAATCATAGAATAGTTTCAGCTGGAAGAGACCTTGAAGCTCATCGAGTCCAGTCTTTGTCCAGCCCTGGCAACTAGCTAAACGATGCTCCACAGTGCAACATCCACCGGTCTCTTAAACACCTTCGGGGATGGTGACGCAACCACCTTCCTGGGCAGCCTGTTCCAATGGCTGACAACCTTTTCAGTAAAGAAATTTTTCCTAATATCCAACCTGAACCTCCCCTGGTGCAATTTAATTCCATTTCCCCTCATCCCATTACTCTCTCTGAGGGAGAACAGACCAACTCTCACCTCTCTACAACCTCCCTTCAGGTTGTCATAGAGAACGATAAGGTCTCCCCTCAATCTCCTCTTCTCTAGGCTAAACAGCCCCAGATCCCTCAGCCTTTCCTCCTACGACTTATGTTCTGAGCCCTTTACCAGCTTGGTAGCCTGTCTCTGTACTCTCTCCAGCATCTCAGTGTCCCTCTTGTAACGAGGGGCCCAAAACTGGACACAATACTCGAGGTGATGCCTCATCAAAGCCAAGCACAGGGGCATGATCACCTCCCTGCTCCTGCTGACAACACTGTTCTTGATCCAGGCCAGGATGCCATTGGCCTTCTTGGGCACCTGGGCACACTGCTGGCTCATGTTCAGCCGACCATCTATTAACACTCCCAAATACCTCTCTGCCTGGCAGCTCTCCAGCCACTCCTCCCCAAGCCTGTAACACTGCTGGGGGTTGTTCTGGCCAAAGTGCAGGACTCGACATTTGGCCTTATTGTATTTCATGGAGTTGGCCTTGTTCCAGTGATCCGGCCTATCCAGATCTTTCTGCAGAGCCTCCCTACCCTCAAGTAGATCAACACTTCCACCCAGCTTGGTGTCATCTGCAAACTTATTGAGGGTGCACTCTATCCCCTGGTCCAAATCATTGATGAAGATGTTAAACAGGAGTGGCCCCAGTACTGAGCCCTGGGGTACACCACTCGTGACCAGTGACTAACTGGGTTTAACTCCATTGACCACAACTCCCTGGACTCAGCCATCTAACCAGTTTTTTAACATATTTGAATTTGTTACTGTAAAAAGAAAAAAATCATTCAAATTACCTTTCTTCAATGTTTGATTAGTGCTATCAATGAAATGATAGGCTTAATAGCTGAGCTTGCCTGGAGGAAGAAGTTGAATTGGATCCTTCTTGAGGTATTTTTTTGGTAAATCACTGACTATACCTGTGATGTGAGTGGACTCATTCTTTTTTCCCGAGGGAACTTCTATTAGTGATGTTTTCCAGCACAAGCAGTTTCTGCAGAAATGTACATGTGACTTTTAACATCTCCACAACCTTGCCACAGTTTCCAAAAATATCATGTCAGCCATGTTCCTTCAATAACCTGGGAGTTCTTTCAGTGGCTTGAGTTGGACAGGCCAGGAGAGACTCCTGCCAGTCAAACAACAATTTCTTACGAGCCAAGCCAGTGAATACTTCTAGGCTCTTCTAAGCAGCAGTATACAGAACTCACATTCACTTTAAAAAAATCATTAAATAGTAAAAAAAAAATCTTATTGTAGCATGGTTCCAGAATGTGACATAAATGAGGTAGAAAGTATTTTACTGTTTCTATACTTTCCTAATACTGGGAAGGACAAGAGCTGAAAGTGTTATACCAAAACTTAGGGTGATACATTCTATCTTTGATGACAAGCAAAATGTGTAAAGAGTAACAGTTTCTTGCTATTTTTCTCACTTCCCACAGGCCCAAAATCTTACCAGCTGTGGTACTCAAAAATAAGTATATAATCGTTTTCCAATCCCTGCGATTAGGTAGACAGAGGAAGCAAAAATGTCTGATTTTTCTCTGAATTTCAAAGGAGGTAAGTGAGGTCTGTCTCTTGAATGGAGCTCCTGAGGGCTCAGAAGAGAAACAATAAAGAGCTCATTCAGTAGAGCTCAAGACATTATAGAAGTGCCAGGGACAAATGAAGGCATCTGTTGGAGATTGCCTTACCTGAAAACAGTCGTAGCTGTCTCACTTCTGTCCATCACTGAAAGGCAAGTCAACCAGTCTGTCACTCTTGGTTAATGTTACAAAACCTATCTCACATTCACCTCAGACCAAACAGTGTGAAAATGACTTCACAACCAAGGGGTGCATTTTTTTAAGGCATGCCACTCCACTAGTTACTATAAAGGGGCCATACATAAAACCTAACATACACACATAGCAGTAATTTTGGTGCATATAACTATAACAACAGTAGTCATGGGAGTGGAAAGGAAACTAAACAAAGGAGACATTCTTCTAAGCACCCTCCCTAGATAACTCCATGCCTGGATTCAAGTTGAATTTTCAAATAGACATGCATTTTCTCCTTCTGACAGTGTGTACGGCTATGAAGGTTCTCGGATGCATTTACGCTGTCATCCTTTTTGTGTTAAACTGACATCTAGAAACATCTGAGGAGATTCAAATGTTTGTCTTTCAGTGCTTTATTTGTTTTTAGAAGTGCATATTAAAAAAATAATCCTACTCCAAAAGTAGTCAATAAGTATTTAACATAGATTTCTCTGAAATATCATAATTTCCATAAACATTTGGGTAGTGTTCTGGAAAGATTCATGAAATGTTTAATGATATATTTTGTCCTCAAGCGTAAGAAAGTTCATGAAATGTCATAGCAATGCTCATGAAATATTTCATGAAATACTCATGAGAAATCCCTCTGAAATTGTCATGTAAGATTTATGTTATTTTCATGAAATATTAAGCAATTTATAAAGAAAAAATAAGTACACTGAGCTACAACTACAGTGAAATACCACATGAAACAAAGTATTCATTCATGGAAACTTCCAGAGGAACTGTTCACAGAATCGCAGAGTGGTTGAAGTCGGAAGGGACCTCTGGAGGTCATCTGGCCCTATACTTCTGCTCAAGCAGGCTCACCTGGATCAGGTTGGCCAAAAGTGGGTTCAGATGATTTTTGAATGTCTGAAAAGATGGAGGCTCTACAGTCTCTCTGGATAACCTGTGCTGGTGCTCAGTCATCAGTGTCTCCTGATGCTCAAGGGAACTTTCTCTGTTTCAATCTGTGCCCATTGCCTCTGGTCCTGTTAATGGGAATGAATGAAAAAAAGCCTGGCTCCTTTTTTATACTGCCCTGGCAGGTATTCATGTATATTGAAAAGATCTCCCCTGAACATTTTCTCCTACAGTTACAGCTCTCTCAGCCTTTCCTCACGGGACGAATGCTTCAGACCCTTAATCATAATTTTTACTCTTCATTGGACTGTCTCCTGTATGTCTCTGTCTCTCTTGTACTAGGGAGCCCGTAAAAAGACACAGCACTCCAGGTGTGGCCTCACCAGTGCTGAATAAATGGGAAGAATTCACCTGTCTGAAGCAGCCCAGATCAGCTTTTCCTGTCAGGGCACATTACTAGTTCATGTTCAAATGACTGTCCACCAGTAACCCTGGGTTAGTCTACCTCCTTGTCTTCCTGGCCTATTCTTCCTAAAGATCTTGTATCCTTCCATTACAGTGCTCCAGTCATGCAAGACATCCCAGTTGTTATGCATGAAAGCAGTTTGTTGATGTAGAACTATTCATGACATTTCTTACAAATAGCTATGAAATTGTTTGTGAGCTATCACATGGAATTTATATGAAATCTATATTAAAATACAGTGCAAGGAAACTTCATAGCCAGTTGAATAAAGCGTCAATTTAAAATTGTTAAAATAATTCTAGTCCTCAAAATAGGAACACTGGGCATCCCTGAGTCAGTGCCTCTGGCATCTGTCATTTGAAGGGAAAGAAGTTGTTTTGACTCCTCATTGCTGGCTTGATGGCTGCATCCAGAGTGTCTGTCAATGTGTCCATGCCCAAGTGGAAGGCAGTGAGAAGTGGAGTTCCTCAAGGATCAGTACTGGGACCAGTCTTATCTAACATCTTTGTCAGCAACATGGACAGTGGCATTGAGTGCACACTCAGCAAGTTTGCCAATGACACCAAGCTGTGTGAGGCAGCTGACACCCTGGAGGGTAAGGATGCCATCCAGAGTGACCTCGACAGGTTGGAGAGATGCGCCCAGGCCAACATCATGGAGTTCAACAAGACCAAGTGCAAGGTCCTCCATCTGGATCGGAGCAACCCCAAGCACTACTATAGGCTGGGCAGTGACTGGCTTGAGAGTAGCCCAGAAGAAAAGGACTTGGGAGTACTGCTGGACGAGAAGCTTAACATGAGCCGTCAGTGTGCACTTGCAGCCCAGAAAGCCAATTGTATCCTGGGCTGCATCAAGAGGTGCATGTCCAGCAGGTCAAGGGAGGTGAACCTCGCCCTCTACTCCACTCTCATGAGACCCCACCTGGAGTACTGCTTCCAGTTCTGGAGCCCTTGCTACAAGAAAGCTATAGACGTGCTGAAGTATGTCCAGAGAAGGGCCACAAGGATGATCAGAGGGCTGGAGCACCTCTCCTATGAAGACAGACTGAGAGAGTTGATGTTGTTCAGTCTGAAGAAGGCTCCAAAGAGACCTCATTGTCACCTTCCAATATCTCAAGGGGGCCTACAAGAAAGCTGATGAGGGGCTTTCTAGGATGTCAGGTAGTGGTAGGAGTAGAGGGAATGGATTAAACCTAGAGATGGATCAATTCAGATTGGATACTAGGAAGAAGTTCTTCACCATGAGGGTGGTGAGACACTGGAACAGGTTGCCCAGAGAGGTGGTGGAAGCCCCATCCCTGGGAGTTTTAAAGACCAGGTTGGATGGGACTCTGAGCAACCTGGTCTAGTGGGAGATGTCCCTGCCCATGACGGGAGGGTTGGAACTAGATGAACTTTAAGGTCCCTTCCAACCCTGACAATTCTATGATTCCAAAAACACCTCCCCTCTTGCACCTCCTGGGGATCACAGGGAAGATTTTTCTGTTTTTCACTTGGATATTTAGAAGTATGTGGTGTACAGTCATGGCACAAAACAAGTAGCATTCAGCATGAGGCAGGAGTAGCTTCCCCTTAGTCTCCAAAGTGTATCCTTTACAGTCATTTTGTGTAGATTTAGGCAACAGACAGAGTTTCTTTCTGTAATCCAAGTGGAAATTCATAAAGCTTAACTAGAATTAGTACTGCAGAGGGCAATTCATCCCATTTGGATATCTATTTTAGTCTGGGCTGTCATTCCTTATTTGTTATAAGGGGACATTAGGTGATTAGTCTTCTGCAGAGTAAATTAGTCATAACTAATGACTAACTACTGTCTAATTAAAGATTTTATAGGTCAAATAAGCAGAGAGAAAAATGTTTTATACAAAATTACAAGCAAATTGCAACTGCACTGACATCCATAATATCTGGAAACAAGTATACTTTTAAAGTTAAATAAAAGAAGTGTCAATTGGCATCGTGAATCCTTTCATAATAAACTTTGAATATCACTGATGAAATTGCCAGCATGGTCAACTAACTTTGGAATGAAGACAGGCGGTAGAAATAAACATGTGAGTTCTGCCTGTTGCCCTGTGCAACATGGGAATCAAAATACAATGCAAAATTATCTGCAGCCTCTGAAAAATTACAAACTTTAAAATCTATACAGATTATCAGGACTAGATAAGGTATTAGTTACTACTGGCGAGTTTTGATAGTTTAGATCTGATGTTGACAGTGATGTTCATGACAGTGAATGACAGTCACAGCTTTGTAAGTAGATAGAAGAGGTTATGTGTTGATATGCAGTTCTGAAATGAGATCTGCATGGAATTCTGGAAAAATGGTATTTATTTTCTTGATATTTTACAGCTATTGCTGTAAATTAATCTTTTCCTCCTAGAAATGATCCCATACAAATTTCTGAATTAAGGCCCTATTTCTGTGTTCAAATGATTAGAAAACACATTGATATCCAACCAATACTTGTTGGGGTGGAATGTTTTATACAGCACAAGAAGTGCTAAAGCTTCTTTTACTGCTGTGGTTGAACAACCTGATCTGCGGACACAACTTCACAAATTGGTGATCTATATATCACTTTCTTGCTACTATCAGGCAACTACTGGTAAAACTGCCAAAGTTCCTTGTCCAAATGGACACACTCTAACCCACCTTAAGACGACAAATATTTTGCCACTAGTCTCAGTTTCTCTACTGGGAGTTAAAAACGAAGATCTGTATCAGAAATAACAGAAAAGAATATACAGTGTAACAGGAAGAAAAGAATAATGAAAATGAACATTCAGCTTACCACTGGAGGACTGTGGTCTATTGGTTTGCACAGTGAAAGGTAGAATTCATCTGAGAAATATGGACATTGACAATGCTAATGTAGGTATCCGAATAGTTTATCTACGTTCCTTCCACAGGAGAGCACTCAGGATCACTGATTGCTCTCACTCTAATTTAGGCATGATTAAAAG
The DNA here is from genome assembly GCA_020746105.1 of Trogon surrucura. Lineage (NCBI taxonomy): Eukaryota > Metazoa > Chordata > Aves > Trogoniformes > Trogonidae > Trogon > Trogon surrucura. The sequence continues at coordinate 40,064,090 of CM036617.1, forward strand.
GTTCATGTGAATTATGTCCTAAAAGTGCCCGTTCCTCTCTGATGACCAGGAAGAAAAGAATAGAGTGCCTATTTTAGAAGTAGATATCTAGATTACTGATATCTGAACCTCAGTACGAGGGCCCCAAAATAGCTGTACAGAATACTGTGGAGACAATGGTCTTTTTCAATACTAAATTTGTGTTGACCAATCTAGCCATAGAAATGACTGGGGGGCATTTGTTCTTACTGGAGTGACACAGCTCAACACAAATCAGATTCCCTGTACGGACAAGTCCTAGCCTGAAAAAAAAGGAGGTGCTATAATAATATTTTCAACCCATATAGTGGCTTTCCAGCATAGATCTCCATCTGCTTTCTGAGCAGTATCTGTCATTGTAACTGTCTTGAGACATGAAGAAACTTCCTTCTTGAAAAACTGGAGATTAAGGAGAGAGTTAGAACACAGGATTTCCTATTTCAAATTTGGCTATAATGGCTAGATTGCACTTTCACTTCCAACATTTGGAGAATTACACTGAAAAAACTTTGTCTGAGAGGTTAAACCTACACGTATGTATTCAATATGTAGCATGAAGTTTCCTCATTGTTACAGAAAGCTTTAAATCTTAAGGCTATAATAAAATGATACAAACAAAGAGGCTCTCAAGATAGTAACATTTGTAATTCTGCTCTGTGGAGCTGTTAAATAGAGACAGACTGGCAATCAAGATCTTGATTCATCTTTATGTCTATGAAAGGTTGGCTTATTGCTGCAATTAAGGAGTGTCAAGTTGCTTTGTGTGGTTGATACCTACTGTCTCAAGAATATGGTACAGCTGGGAATAGAGCATGGAGTGTTAACCAGATATGACTTTCCTTTTGTGATGATCTTATGATAAAAGCATTGGACTGGAAGATCTAAGTTGTATTTCTTGTTCTTAGAGAAATTTCCTTTATGACTTTTGGAGGCAGTTTATTCTGTCTGCACCTCAATTTGTTTTTTTTTTTTTTTTTTCTGTGAAATTCTGTTCCACAGCATATAGATTCTTATATTGCACTTACATATAAGTGATCTCAGTGCTGAATTAGGCAATATGACTGATGTTGGCTCTTATTCCTCCCCATTCCTGTAAAGAAGAAATGTGTATAGTATAGTATTCCAACCTGGTAGATGTGTGGACAAGTAAAGGACAAATAAAAAGACTATATGTGGCTCAAATCCATCCACTAGCCTTCTCAAATATTTGTAGTCATGGTTATGGAGTGCTGTCATGATAAAGAAGATGTGATGAAGGTAGAAGTACTGTAGGAAGTCACAACAAAAGATCCTGCATCATCTTTCTAATATAAACAAAAAGAGGATAACTGGGAAAGCCTACAGGAACGGAACAAATATGGTTAGACCTTCTCAGTATACTCTTGCAGTCTTTAGAAACCTGCAGCACAAGGAATTTCTGAACAAGAAATACTGATGTGTTGGAAGTTGATAAGAGCTGATGAAAATGAAGTTCCATGAGCTTCTACAGTCTCCACTTGAATTTAAAAATGCATTTAGCATTTACAATGTCTTGTGACAGGAAGTTACACAGATTATTTACACAGTTTGTGAATATTCACCTTTCCTTCTTACAAATGTCATACCTAACTTTGTTTGATAGCCTGTGGTGCTTTTCATTCAAATAAACAATGAACAGTCAGTCCCTACTTACCTCTTCTCACTACTCATGAGTTTATTGTCTCCTACCATACCTTCACCATTTTTCCCATGCTTTTTTCCATGCTGGAACTCCTGGCCCTTTTGCAAAGAGCATTTAGGGGCACTGAACTTGATTATTAGTTCTATAAGAATGCGCTGGTTACTGCAGGGCAGGTCTGATGGTCTGAAGCATGCTATGCTAGTTGAGAATACCGAAGCACCGAGGCTGTCACTGTTTCCTGAATGTCATCGGTATTCTCTGGGTAAACAGTGATAAATAAATGAGCCCAGATCATTTTCCATCAAGATAGGTCAGAGCCTTTTGTGGGGTAATGGATAGCAGAGATACTGCCAACCTGAATATGGACGGTAGAAGTATTGTTGATCTGATTGGATTCAGCTTTGGTCACAACAGAATCTTTATCCAGCTGTCTCAGTCAAGAGGTACCCCCCAACCAGCACTTTAACATTACAATTATAGTAATCAGATGCAGTGAAAATTAGGTAGCACTGTGTATCTTCTGCCTGTAATTGGTACTTGACTCGACAAAAACATTAGGAAAAGCTTTTTTGCTGTGAGGATGACAGAGCACTGGAACAAGCTGCCCAGAGAAGTTGTGAAGTCTCTTTCTCTGGAGACTTTCAAAACCCTCCTGGATGTGTTCCTGTGTGGCTGCCCTAGGGCATCCTGCTCTGGCAGCGGGGTTGGACTAGATGATCTTTGGAGGTCCCTTCCAACCCCTGATATTCTGTAATTCTTTGATTCTGTGATTTTGTGGCTGAAAATAGACTATGAAGAATTTATATTCCACAGTATGCTTTGTTCTTACAGGTCAAAACAGCTGTAGAGGACTATGATTTTCAGTCTACCCATGACAGGGATTCTTTCCAATGGAAAGGGTAATATGGTAAGGGATATATCCAGGATGTAGATTGGCACTGTGGGGAATCCCATGGTGTAGGAGTTGCCACGGTTACTTGAGAATGTGGGCTGAAAAGGATCAAGAAGACAGATATACTTAAGAATTAATAAATCCCTTAAACTGAGGGTTTTTTTTCATTGTTATCTATTGATATGAAACAGAAGGATCTTAGAACACTTTTAGGTACAAGTTGCCTCCTTCTGAGCTCAAAGTGTTACATGTTGCAAATAAGATTGGAAAAACAAAAACATACATCTGTCTCATTTAAAAGGGAGATCCAAAATTTGTGATCTTAAGTCAGTGTTAAATCCATGTCATGGCTGAAGCCCAGTTCATATACCTTAAGAAAAAAAAAAAAAGTAGGCCTGTAGGTAGTGTTTGGGCATTTGTTGGAACGCAAGTTCTATGTGTTGACAGGATAAATTTTATCATGTTTGCAAAATATTCAGGTACCACCAATATAAGTTAATAGAAAACAATATAAGTAATGTACTATTTTTATGTGATATTTTTGAAGTCAGTACTACTGAAATGCTGATATATGTTGATAAATGACAGAGGTTTTTGATGATAAACAAAATAATTTTAAGTTTAATGATGTCAGAGGAATGAAATAAGTTATTCTTACTCACTTAAAGGACTCAACTAGTTTGAATTTACGGCTACCTAAAGCTTAGCGGAGTTCAAAATTTTTTCTCTAAAATGCAATCTTGCTGATATTGGCTAACAGTTGTAGAATGGAGACAGTTCTCAGTGAATCCATGATGTATTACTGGATTATCACTTAGAATTTGAACCATGAGAGTACGGACTAAAATCCATTGCCTTCTGTGGCCATAATGTTTCTCTGTATTACAGGGGGCACATTACGTACACTCTTGATAAGGAGGCCAGAGAATCTAATAGAACTTGAAAACTGGATTTTATATTTTCATGTAAAAGAAAATATCTTTCAGACTGGTGAAATGGTATGTCTGTGGCTTTACTCATACTGCCTATCATACCTATTTAGTCATGAGTGTTGCTAAATATTTCATTTTAAGAGAGCAAGCATGTTATAGCAGGAAATGCAGCTTCAGTCTTTTCAGCTGGCTTCTTAGTGTTGTAAAACCAATCCATTTTTTTTTTTCCCCCACACGTGTAATAGTTAAAAGATCTAAGTGAATAAATCTATGTCCCAACAGGTAATATGATTCAAAAGCATTTGGGGGAATTACATGAAGTTTTAGAAAAACACCCCTCTGAGTATTTGGGCATCAATTTGGATAACTGAGAACTGTGATAAGGGTTGATCTCACTCAGTGATTCAAGAGAAGTGTAGTATACAGAATGATACTGGTAAAAATTATTACTTCATCAATATATTTTACAATTTTTATACATGGACTTGCTGCAGAAACTGCTGTGTAAGTCACGGGAATAAACTACAAATGCACAGAGATTGCCTGGAAAAGATGTGAGAGTATAATTATAAAGTATCTAAGTCTTTGTGGTAGCTTCTACCTTCAAAGAAAAGTCATTAAAAGTTCTAAAAGAATGAAAGGAAGTTGAGAAATGGACAGGCTGGAGGGCTGGGTGGGAAGAAATATTATGCGGTTCAACAAGGGCAAGTGGAGAGTCTTGCACTTGGGAGAGAATAACCCCATGTGCCAATATAGGTTGGGGACTGCCCTGCTGGAGAGCAGTGTTAGAAGAAAGGGACCTAGAGGTTCTAGTGGACAGCAGGATGACCATGAGCCAGCAATGTGCCCTCGTGGCCAAGAAGGCCAATGGCATCCTGGGGTGTATTAGAAAGGATGTGGCTCGTAAGTTGAGAGAGTGTCATGGAGACAGTGGAGAAGAGCGCTCCCATGTTTCTAAAGATGATAATAAATTCACACAGGTGCCTAAATTAGATTTATTAATAAACAGAAGCGCCTCCAAAATTAAAGGTTCAGCTATCAATTGGGAAAGAGTTAACTACACTACACCCACCCTAACCAAAGAATAATGATCCGGATCCTAATAGACTCACCTTGTAAAAGATGAGGAGTCTCAATCTCGAGAATGGTACGCTCACCTTACACAGATGAGGAGTCTCAACCCCAGGGACAAAAGTCCTTAGGCGGCGTCCCACCTAAGGGGGGAGATTGAGCACACCTGCCTGCAGAGCCAGCTGCCACGAGGTAATTCCCCCAAGATGGCTGTCAGCACCCCATTTTAAAGTCTCAGTCGAGCTGACTGTGGTCAATCAAGCCATATTGGCCTCTTATTGGCTGCCAGCCAACTTCCTGGAAGCGCCCCTCAGGGTGATTGGTCATTTCTGAGCCAGCCCATATTTCCAGAAAATTCTCTGAAATCTGCCTAGCAACTGCTGACTCACAGAGGGGGGGGGGCACTCCCGACCAATGGGGGAAGGATGCACCTGCCACAGAGAGGTTCTCATCCCCCTCTACTCTGCCCTGGTGAGGCCGTATCTGGAATATTGTGTCCAGTTCTGGGCCCCTCAGCTCAAGAGAGACAGGGAACTGCCTGAGAGAGTCCGTGTCAGAGCCACAAAGATAATGAAAGGAGTGGAGCATCTCCCTTATGAGGAAAGGCTGAAGGAGCTGGGTCTCTTTAGCTTGGAGAAGAGGAGGCTGAGGGGTGACTTCATTAATGTTTATAAATATGTCAAGGGGGAGTGTCAGGAGGACGAAGCCAGGCTCTTTTCAGTGATGTCCAATGACAGGACAAGGGGCAATGGGTACAAGCTGGAACATGGGAAGTTCCATAAAAATATGAGAAAAAACTTTTTCACTGTGAGGGTGACAGAGCACTGGAACAGGCTGCCCAGGGAGGTTGTGGAGTCTCCTTCTTTGGAGACATTCAAAACCCACCTGGACATGTTCCTGTGTGCTCTGCTGTAGGTGATCCTACTCTGGCAGGGGGGTTGGACTAGATGATCTTTGAGGTCCCTTCCAATCTCTAACATTCTGTGATTCTGTGAAATATTGTGTACATCTCAGGCTGTGATTTCAGAATCTTGAGGGTGTTATTATCATTTAGGTGTCTAACATAAAAAATTCAGTAATAGCTGTAAACTGTGGTATATTTTTCATTCTGAAACTTTGAAAAAATGCCATCTAATGAATGTGTGATGTTCTTATCTCATTGCAGTGTTCATCACCTTTTCCAAGCTTTCCAATGCAATCTGCAGCATTGTTAAATTCAGTTTAAATATAAGGAATACTATGATGAGAGTGAGAATTGTATATTAAGAGTAAATCAAATACTAGAAAACAAATGAAGATTATATATTGTCTGTTCACAATAATGGATGCATAAGCAAGAAGTGAGTAAGCGTGTCATTTGAACAGTCATTAGTATTTCTTTCCCTTTGAAAATCCTTTTAACATCCGCAAAATTATTTTTTTTCAAAATTCTGGTGGTGACATATTCGACCTCTATCAGGTTTCTTGAGACAGCAAATTCAACAACGTACTGCAATTTGTTTTTCTTCAGGAGATGTAGTGCTTTAATTGGTTTTGTCCAGAAGAAAAGAAATTAAAGGTTGTACCTTCAATGAACAGCTCACACAGCACATACAGTGTTTCAAGAGAGAAAAAATAAAAGAGGAATCTTCCCTAAAAATCTTATATCACAAAAAGAAATTAACAGTATGCTCATTTATGCTTCCATAACTAATTATATTTGTATTTAACATCTTTGATGAAAATTGAATCCCATATTTGAATAATGGAAATTTAGAAAGAAGTCCTTTGTTTTGAGTATAACAATATTTGATTCACCATCAAAGAAGATATAAAGATTTGAGAGTGTGTTTCTGTTTTCATCTAGTTTAAAGAAGAAATCCAGATGTTGCTACCTGTACAGTAGAATCATTAGATGCTATCTTTCGTCTTAAATACATGGAAGCATCAGAGTAATGTCCTCATGACAGTCTCCTAAACCTCAATGACTCTCAGTCAAGAAAGGTTTGAAGGGACTGCCTAAAGAGTTTCCTGAAAGATGGTGCTTTTGTCAGATGGGGCTTTTATAATCTCTATCTAGATAGTCCTTGTAATATTCGTCTGCAGTAGGTAAGTGTGTAATGCTATCACCGTGGTATAGTTGATGAAACTGTGGCAGGCCTCTTGTGAGTTAAAGACATATTTTCAAATTGCCCTATTTTTAATGGAGTGCTTAACATCAATCATTACCTTTTCAAAACATCTCATGATTTTGAGAACACTTGTGCGAACACTGAGAGTAAAGGGCAGCACTGAAGAAGTGGTCCCAAATCATGAGACTCTGATGCTTCAAGGAAGCTCTTTAATAGCATTTTATGTCTCACTTATAAGCACCTAGATGGGGAGCGTGAATTTAACCAGAAAAGTTAGTCATGGTACCCATATAAATCCAGTGAGGAACACTGCCTGTAAAAGGGCGTTTAGAACAAACTAAGACCTTTTTCTCCTAGATAATACATGAAAGGTAAGTGGCCATCACATGTAAGCAGTGTGGATGAGATTGCCTCAGATTTTGCCCCCTCTGCCCTTCAATACTTCCCCAGAAGGCTTTGCACCTTTAAATGCCTTACAGGCAATGTACATTCACATCTTCATGATTTCAGAAAACAACTCTACCGCTCTGCAGCACAGTCCTCAAATTATTTCAAACACTTTGAACTGAGAACAACATCCAGTCTCTCTCTTTCTCATCCAGTTTTGTCTTACAGCAACAAAAGCATAGTATGAAGAGAGGAGACTCAGAGTTGAAATTTATGAGGTTTTGATGCAGCCCATCTGCTATAGATGGGGTTAACTATGAGCAGGGTGGACACAAACCTGTGTAGCCTCTCTTGACTTGGAATCCCGTAGTGAACTGCAGCATGTCTGTAGCTTTAGCAAACATTTGTGTTGAAAGATGGAGGAGATGCAATCCAATTTCTTTCTGGTTCAGAAAAAAATAGTTATGTACTACTTTTAAGTATTTTATGCAATGCTGAATTTATTGTGGAATCAAATAAATGGAATTTATTGTGAAATGTTAAGGAATTTTCAGTATCTGATATTCTGGCAATCACTATTAGCTGGTTTGCATTGTGCATTTATCTGGAAACATTTTTAGGGGGAGCTTAGTGTATTCCGAAGATGTTCACAAGGAACAGAAGCCTGTTAGAGCACAACTCTGTCTGCTATCAGTCCAAGAGCAGAAGGTCCTTTCTTATCTAGAAAAGTCACCAAACCACTGCCTGCACCTTCAGCAGCCAATCCAAACATGGCATTTCTATTCCTTGATAGCAAGCTAATCTTTTACTTCAAATAATTTAAGACTAAATTAGAAATAACGATGGAGAGAAAACTCATTAAGGATAATATGTTAAAAACAATGAAACAATATCTTCTATAGTAATAAAATCATTAAACATTTTGTCTCATATTAGTAGTGCTTCATATTTTGAATAAACATAAGCTAAAAATTCTTGAAAGTATTTGGGTGAGGTAGAAAAGCAAATCTAACACAGTTCTGAACCATTTTCTCAAATAAAGTGAAACATTTTTACCCAGAGGATCCTAACTGTCAAACAGTATAATAGGGGTTCTCTACTGATTTTTAACCATGGTTCAGTATTTTTCTTTTAAAAAAAAAGTAATTTCCATTTTATTATTTCAATGTATTGATCACATTCTCGTATTTTGCACGCATCCACTGTCAGTTAGGTGCATATCTTGTCATTCATACAGAAAATATTGGCAATTTTCACAGTCATGGTTCAGACTGATTGTTGAAGGTGAGGATTTTTTGAAACAAAATAAGTCTTTGTCTTGCACTAAGTAAAAGATGAGAGGTGTCTATTGCATTGCATGCACTGAAAATCAAGCATCCATGCAATTTATACAATAACAACTGATTAATCTTAGAATCATAGAATCATAGAATATTCGATGTTGGAAGGGACCTCTAGAGATCATCTAGTCCAGCCCCCCTGCCAGAGCAGGATCCCCTAGGGCAGGTCACACAGGAACGCATCCAGGTGGGTTTTGAAAGTCTCCAGAGGAGACACCACAACCTCTCTGGGCAGCCTGTGCCAGGGCTCCGTCACCCTCACAGGAAAGAAGTTTCTCCTCATGTTGAGGTGGAGCTTCCTACATTCTAACTTAAACTCATTATTTCTTGTTCTATTGCTGGGCACAACTGAAAAGAGATTCTCTCCTTCCTCTTGACATCCACCCCTCAGATATTTATATGTGTTAATAAGGTTCCCTCTCAGCTCTCTCCTTTCTAGGCTAAACAGCCTCAGTCTCTCTTCATAGGAGAGATGTTCAAGTCCCTTAACCATCCTCGTAGCTCTCTGTTGGACTCTCTTCAGTATTTCTATGTTTTAATACTAAATTTTTAGTCTTGCTTCTTTCATCTCTATTAGATTATGATCTGTTTGGTTTAGTGCAAACATGGAAAAAAATAACAGAGATTTTAAATACTATGACATTGTTACCTTATAGAGGGCTAGCAGTAATTTTCCTCTAATAAGTGTTCACTAGTGATCAGATTTCCACATTTTATATTCTATGAAGAGGGAGAAATAAGTAAATGAAGTGCAAGATCTGACTCATTGACAAAGTGTACTAAAACTCCACAGAAGATACCAGAATGTATATTAATAGGCAGAACCTGATCCAACTTTTTTGAGGTTAGTGAAAAGGAGATACTTTTTACTCAAATACTGATATCTACAATGTGTTTACCTCTGAGTCTTTTAGACTCACTTTCACTGAACACTAACATAACTGTAAAAATAGATCAGATGAATATTTGGTGTCTTCTTCTGGGCACTACCGAGATTTGAAAGGTTTGTAATACTTTATTTGGTTTTATGTCACCACAGTTAAATATATCAGAATATAATTTATAATACTTAATTAATAGTAAATCTAAATGATAAAGTATACATAATGCCTAGAATTTACAAAGAAATATATCCATTCATGAAAATCCCTTTTCAGTCAAAAGGAAAAGGTTATGTCAACTCAAAGCTAAAGTCTTAAATGGGTTAGACATTAATCCAGTATTTATTTAGACTTGAAATAAATCCTTTTCATCTTAAGAATTACATCATGTCAGCACTTTGTCTTATTTCTTGTTTATTAATATACAACAGCTTTCCTTTCAAAGATAAATAAGTGTACAGTTGGAAAATGCTTTTTGAATCTTGGTGTCTTTTGGGATTAGATAGCCAGCCTTCAGTCCAATCTCTCCACTTCTTGTCGTGATATAAACATCTGAAAAAAAAATAAAAACAAATCAGCATTTAGTGTTAAATGCTAAGCATTTTACTGCACAATGACTATCATCACTGTATAATACCATCTGACAAATGGGCCATTAACATCAGAGGGGAGGCTTTTAAATCAAGGCTTAACTACTTTTACTAAAGGCTTGGAAGGTAATCACTGAAATTATATTTTTTTCTTGTGTGTTCATGCTTCTGTCTGGAGTCTTTAGAGATTCACCAGTTACAATCTATCTACTACCTGTTGTGAAACACCAGTAATGAGATAATACATGCAATTAGAAAAGCATTGCTCACTCCTGAAGAAGTGTTATTGCCTTAAATGGATGTTTCCAAAGGGAATAGACGTTAGTGTTTCAGTGACATTTTTTTGTTCCTATATTTTCCCAGAGATACCTTTTGTTTCTTGCATATCCTGTCTAATCAGTAACTCACAGGTGGCTGCAGAATAGTGTTAATGTAGTAAATACAGTCCTTTGGGAGTAAGTAACATTCCACAGAAAACAAGGTCAGTCTATGATTCCTTTATTCATGTTGTCAAAACAGAGTATCTTAAAAACGTTTCCTGCTTAGATTTAATGTTGTTTCTTAAACATTTCAAAATCTGTAGTCTGTAATTAGATTTGCCAGAGTGCCACACACAAAGGGTGAGAATTATGCACGTGTCTCACCTCTTAGCACCCAGATGCAAGCCCAGGTATTTCCTACGTATCTTGATGCACTGCATGCTTCTTCCCAGCCTGAGACCGTGTGTGATTGTCCCAGCTGGTCACCTTAGTCTGTGACTCAATGATTCTCATATGGGGACACACACTGCAGGTTCTCATGAACCAGGATTATGCTCATAAGGCAGAGGTGAAGCCTATGACTTTGTTCCTCGGTCTGCCAAGGGCTCTTCGGCTGTTTTGCCTCTTATTTCTGACAAGGTAAAGTGACCCTAATGTTTTTCACATCGTTAATGATTTCTAAGACAATAGGAAGGGTTCTACAAGGTGGTTACTAAAAAAAAATGAAATAAATCAGAGAAAAAACACCACCTTCATGTACACACTGCCAATGCCCAGTTAGCTGCTGAGTGAGTGTCCCTCCATACTGGGAAAGTTGATCAGTGAGTTCCTGTCCTGCTCTGGAATACCTCTAGCTTGGACAGCGAGCTCTGGAACCCCATGTGATGATGAGTTCTGTCCAAATGCACAAGGGTGTCCTGACACACACGGGCTGGACACATCCACACTGCATAGGATTTGGTTGTGTATCTCCTCTGGCCCCCAAGTATAAACTCTAAGACTAAAAAAAACCACATTTGAAGTGTGGCTTTTTTTTTTTTAATCTTTCTTTTTAGTTCAAAACATAACAAAACTCACCAGAGAGGCATATGTTAAACATGAAATTGGAGTTGTGTTTCGTTTGGCCTATGGTTTGACATGAAGGCATGTGATGGTATTTGAGAAGATAAAGTTTGCTGTGATGTTGTTGGAGAACAGAGTAGGAGGGGAAAAAAAAAAAAGTCTGCTGCAGGATTCTAACCATACTGCTTAATTCCAAAGAAGAGACCGATGTACAAGGGTAAATTTGAGTACAAAGTTATTTGACAGTGTATATGTGCCTTTCATTTGTTTTTGAATAGGTCTGTGTCCAGTGAGATTATGGCTCTGGAAAACTGAAGAATTGGGTTCACAAGGGTACCAAAAGCTTTATGTATTTTTCTTGTCTCTCTCTTTCCCTCTGATAAAAAAATATTTGCACAGTAAATACACTATGTAACACTTTTTTTTTAAATTTTATTTTATTCTTTTTTTTTTACTGAAAGGCTAGGTGATCTTCACATAAAGATATTGAGAAATTCTGTTCAGGAACCAGAACTGTTCGAGGTTTGTCATTAACTTCTATTTCTTGGAGCTAAATTTGGAGAAAAAAGTGAGTACTTTTTGTTTTATACTCAGCCTTACAGAACATAGCATACAGAAAATGAGATGTAGGAGAAAAAACAAAAGGATTGGAACAGAAAGAATGTATATTACCATGCAGACTAATTTTGAGTTTGCTTTTTCTGTTTTCCTTTGATTTATATACTGCTTTTTTGTAATTTCTCTTACAGTTTACCTTACAGTTTAAAGAGACATTATCAGTTTTCACACAAGTAAAAAAACCATTTGTTTTCCCCTTGATATGTTTGTTAGTTTAACAAACTTAGTTTTACATGTGATGCTGACTACGAAAGGCTAAATTGCAACAAAAAACAACATTCATACCAGAGGAGTGAGAGGTTTTTAACTATCAAAGAATGCAAACTAGTTTGCAAAATCAGACTACGTGGTCATCCCAAGTCAAAGCTTTCGAACATATTTTTCCCTCTTTTTTGATAATGTGCAAACAGGAAATCTCTTGACCACCATAAGCTGTAAAATGAAGTACGGTAGTATGATACACTGTAAAAATAATAGCAGCTTGCCCGTACTGCCATTATATTTGCTTTAAAAACTCAAAAAAGAATACAAGTTCATTATAATTAATAAATTTATATTATGTCTTATGAAACAGAGAAGCAATAACTGCATTTGCAGTCAATCAACACACTTTGCATTGTGAGGTTACAAGTGGCATTCATCCTCTTTGATCCTCTTGCCTTATTGATAGATTCAATGCCTGACTGGGCAAACCATCAAGGAAATCAATGTCTAGAGACTACTTCATCCTGCTTGCTACCCTTGGAGAGGTGATAACTCTTTAAGCAAACCTATGGGTGGTATTTGCCACATTAATCTCCTGCAAAATCTACTCCACGACCTATGTAGTCGAAACCAAAATGAGCTCAGCTGATGAAAAATTCAACAGAGTAAATCATGAAGGGCCTTGATTAATAAGGGAAGGGCCTAAAAGAAATTTTTGGCATTTGGTCAGTATCAAAAAATACTTCCCATAGCATGTACACAGAGAAGCTCTTTGCAGTCATACAGTCCTTCCTTGAGAAGAGCTGTACTTAACTGGAACTTTAACATCACAAATTCAGGTTTACTTCACCAGGCACTGGCTGATAGGAAGTTTTTCCAGATGGTCCTTTCCTTTAGACTTTTTTTAGTCCCTAAAGAAAAGGGTTGCTTCAAGGACATGGTTTTGTACTGATTGAAAAAAAAACGGTATATAGAATCATAGAATGTGTTGGGCTGGAAGGGATGTTTAAATGTCATCGAGTCCCACCCCCATGCAGTGAGCAGGGACATCTTTCAGTAGATCAGGTTGCTCAGAGCTCCATCAAGACTGATCTTAGATGTCTCCAGGAACGGGACCTCCTTTGTACAGGCATGTTTGAAAGCAGGAGGTGGAACTGATGGAATAGTCTTTTATGTTACCTACATTTTAAGAAGTAGTTAAAGAAATCTCAAGTAACAGTGGACATATAAACTAAAGTTCTGCAGTGTGAATACACTACAGACACTAATCAGTGACAGCCTCTAGAGTAATGTAATGGTTTAACCATAACTGGTATATAAGCCCCATGCAGCCACTCATTCAGTCAACCCATGAAGGGATGGAGGAGAGAATCAGAAAAGTAAAAGTGAGAAAACTTGTGAATTGAGATAAAGACAGTTTAACAGGTAAAAAAAAAAAACCATACACACAAACAAAGCAAGTTATTCCTTCACCACTCCCCATCAGCAGATAGGTGTTCAGCCATCTCCAGGAAAGCAGGGCTCCATCACGTGTAGTATTGACTTGGGAAGAAAAATACCATCATTCTGAATGTCTCCCCCTTTCTTCTTCTTCTCCAGCTTTATATGCTGAACATGATGTCATATGTTTAGCAATATTCTTTTGGTCACCTGAGGTCATCTGTTCTGACTGTGTCTTCTCCCAGCTCTCTGTGCATGCCCAGCCTCCTTTCTGGTGGGGTGAGGAGCAGAAAAGGCCTTGACTCTGTGTAAGCACTGCTCAGCAAGAACTGAAATATCCCTGTGTTATCAGCACAAACTCAAAACATAACCCCATACTAGGTACTATGAAGGAAATTAGCTCTATTCCAGCCCAAACCAGTACAGGTACTATCCAGTAAGTGGTAATTTCATTAAGTATGGTCAGTATACTTTTTGAAAAAAAAAAAAATATAGACAGTATTTGATTTTTTTTTTAAAGAGAGAACAAAAAACCTGATGTGAGAAAGTCACAGACATAATATGTCCATGCATTAATGTACATTTACATTTTCAAAGTACTACACAGGCGGTTAGCTAAGTAATTCCCATTAGAGATAGCAAATGAAACCTTATTTCCTGCTTTCAAATTATGGATGCGAAAATGCTTTTTGAAATACACCTACAAAGTTGGTGAATACATTACAATGATGACCTACTGGTTTGCAATTTCAAGAGAGAGAAAATGTTTTAAATAAGTGGGCTGAGGGTGTGAATTACTGTGGATGAGTACTAACGCAGTTCTGTTTGCTTTGTAAAGCAATGACCCAGAGGAGGAGATGTGCAGTAGAGAGATAAAATTTCCTGATACTAAAAACCAGAGAGATACAGTACTCATTGACAGAAAAAGAAAGCATAGTACAAAATTACTCGGACAGACTAATTGCTTGAACTCATAAATAGAGTTCAATACTTAGAAATTTAAACTCCTGTAGCCAGAGGGATTTTCATACTAAAAAGAAGAAAAGAAAACATAATTTAAATGACCAAACACAACAGAATTTTGAGAAGTGTCTGAGGACAGTGATTATAAAGAATAAATAAACATTTTAATTGATTTTTCTTCTCTATGCAAAATCACAGTGTATTAAAGCCTGGTGTGGACCACCCTCCATGTACTGAAACTAAAACCACATGAACATGGCAGGTTTGGTGCCTTGGGAGTCTGCTGTTCCAACTTCACTTGGCAGTTCCAAGGGTGCTGGTATAAAATTCACTACACTCCCAGTCCCTACCTGCACCTTGCTGTTGTGTTCCTGGGGAGTCTTAGTCTGTCTTGCTGCAAGAAAAACTGAAATGTACCAAATCTCAGAGCCAGACTTTACAGGAGAAGGTGGGTTTGTATTTAAGCAAAATTAATTTCATTCATTCACACTCACACTCTCCTACCAAACAAGGATGCTTGTATGCAGGCTATCTATCCAGGATTCCCTCTGGTGAGCTGGAGGATGAAGGATGCCAGCTATGAAGTCTTCCTCTCATCTCATCTCTCTCACTTAGTCTACCAGATACGTTGTGTTGGATATGCTTTTTCGTACATTCCAGAAGGTGACAGTGTTTGGTTTCTCTGTTGTGTACCAGCTGTGTAAATTGTTAGGATTTACTTAGGGTACTTTGCTTCTCGATTTGGGTGTCTGGACTTTTGTTGATTTGTAAATCAAGGTATGCCACTGTCATAAACCACTACTTGGTGTTTACTCCTTCCATTTTTTCCACATCAGATGTTAAATTTCACCCATCACACATAGTGATCTTCATATTTCTATTACAATTTCCTACATTGTTGAATTTCTGTTGATAATATGATAGTATATCACAAAGGTAGATGGGACATGTTCTTGGACATTCTTGGCCCAAGAACAACCCCTTGATAGTAACAAAAAATATGTCTTAAAGCAGGTTGCAAAGAACAGGGTGCAGCAGACGAATTCTTTCTTGCAGCACCCAGAGCTAGTCAGGATATTTCTCAAACTTTCTGAAGGTTATATCATATCAGAAGAACAGATGTTAGGCAGTTTGTGGTTTTGAGCGATGTCTCAGTGCTTGGGGTTTCATCAGATAATTCAGACTGGAAGGCACCTCAAGATATCAGCCATCTTCTTGCTGAAACCGTGGTCAGTGACAAGGTCAGACCAGGCTGGTCAGGGCTTTATCGGTCTAGTCTTGAAAACCTCCAAGGACAGAGAGCACACAGCTTCATTGGGCAGTCTTTCAATGTTTGATTGTCTTTGTGAATACATTATTCTCTATCAAAGCAAATAGATATTGCTCATTGGGTTTTGTGGTAACAAGTTTCCCATTTTCCTGATTAGAAGACATATGGCCTGATTCAGAAAGAGATGGTTATGTAAGGTAGCAGAAATGTGCATGAGTGAGGCATATCCAATCCCTAACATTCTATGATTCTATGATTCTATGATTCTATATGACTGTTTGCTTTCACAGGGCATTAGTGGGAGTCTGATCACGTTACAGTAAATTCTTACTCTCATGAAGAGTTCCAGCCATGTCAGTAGGGCTCTTGCATGAACATTTTAAGTTGACAGCATGGATTCTAACATTAGGCCCAGGAAAATGTATATATGAACTAAATTTCCTTAACTCAACATCGGAATGTCGGCTCTCTGTGGGAAAAAGAAGAGCAGTCATGTTTCAGGGAAAAGTAATAAAGGGAGCTTCTCAGCTCATGCTGAGTTAGATATACAGATTGCATGGTGCTATGTCAAGTTAAATCCTGAGAAGAGTTTGTCTGCTTAAGATAAATCTAGAAGACATGACACTAATCCCAAGGGGAAACAAAGCCACAGTCTGAAATGAGGTTCAAGGTGATAAGAGGGGTTAGAGGATCTGTTTCATGGATGTAGCTGCATTAAATGATGCAGAAATTTACATATTGTTGCATGTCAGTGTCATGAGTATTCACGTTGAACAGTGCCATTAACATTGGTAGAATATTGTATCTATTCAGATAATCAGAGGCCCTGTGGCTGATTTTACTTCCACAGAGCAATTAGACCTGCATAATTTTGTGGGTTCCGTGAATCCACAGCATGTGAAGAGCCAATAATGCACCTGATTGATGAGTTGCAAACTCATGCAGATCTGTCATTGTATGTCAGGCAGTCCAACTCCCATGTCATTCTTTCAAAGCTTTCTATTTTTTCAACATCCTTTACAGAACTCTTTAACGGATAACATTATATGAGGAATAATATTAAATATACTGTCACCTTGGTGCTTGTTTGGTTTTTGCAGGATTGCACATCTGAGAGGTCTGTAGCAATGACATGTGCATTCCTCACATTTAGGAAGGAATTCTCCTATCTTTAGATATCTAGAGTGAAATATCTGTGACTAGGCTAGTTGGAGCACCTAGTCTAGGCCAGGAGTCTAGGCTAGGGGTTGGAGCACCTCTGCTACGAGGACAGACTGCGGGAGCTGGGATTGTTCAGTCTTGAAAAGAGAAGACTTCGGGGGTACCTAATAGCTGCCTTCTGATACCTGAAGGCAACCTACAGGAAGGCTGGGGAGGGACTTTTTACAATAGCGTTGACTGATTGGACAAGGAGAAATGGATTTAAGTTGAAGGAGAATAGATTTAGATTAGATCTTAGGAAGAAATTCTTCAGTACGAGGGTGGCAAGACTCTGGAATAAATTACTCAGAGATGTTGTGGCTGCCCCCTCCCTGGAGGTGTTCAAGACCAAGTTGGACAGAGCATTGAGTAGCCTGATCTAGTAGAGAGGTGTCCCTGCCCATGACAGGAAGGTTCAATTAGATGATCTCTAAGGTCCCTTCCAGCCTAGGCCATTCTATGATTCTATGATTCTACGATTCTAGTAACGGTATGTTCCTTTGACAGCCAAAGAATAAACATCTTCAAAAGGTGAGTCATTCTAAGCTTAGTACTTTAGATAATTATCTCCAGAGGAGTGGAACTCCCTTCTAGAAATGCTTGTTTTCTCATTGTCTGTTAGAAGAGACAGGATTTGTCTTATTTTAACCCATATCTAGACATCTTGTTTGGGTTAAGGCAGATAATTTCTCCCATAGTTTTTTTATTGTTGCATTTTTATTGTACTGCTTTTCATACAACCATGTTGAGATTTACAGAGCTGATTTGCATTCCTTGTCCTGACATGCAAATGGTCTTGCCAAGTGATTCAGATCTGTTTGCACATGGAAATGGATAGATTCAGCACAAGGTAACCAAAATGTTAAAGAAAACACGGAAACTTGGAACGCCAAGAAGGAAGAAGCTCAGTATATGACAAATTATAAGGAATGGTGCTTAGCTATGCCAGGGGATCTGTATTATTACCATTCTGTAAAAGAAACTAGAAGAATTATTTAATTCTACAGGTAACAAATTGCTGTCCACTCACAAAGGTAGTAAGTAAATGAACAGATAAAAAAGCAAAGCTGAATTGCAACTGGAGTGCAGCGAAAGTGATGTTTTCACTGATATTTTGTAGTATCTGAAAATGTTTTCTCCTTCTTGTGTTTGGTTTTTTTTTTTAATATAAAGAATTCCAAGTTGGTTGCTTTTGTGGTATTTTGTATTGGTTTTGGTTTTTTTTACTAAAGGCCTCATATGTAGCTTTGTCATCTCACAGCTGTGAGGTAGGAAAGCCAACTCTGATGAATTCTAAATGAGAGCTAGTTGTAGAAAATATTCCCTAATCAACAAAGAAAGTTGGTCTGCGTCAGCTCGGTTTCACTCTTGACTCAAAATGTCATTAACACTGACATACTGGATCTGATGCTGTACAGCACAAAACCTCAAATACTGCAGTATTTTCTACAGCTCTTAAGAGGTGGACACTATGATTCTGCAGTCTTCAAGGACTCCCCAGGGCTAAGATGAAGTCCTCACTTTGTTTCCCCTCTCTCATTAGTTCCTTGGCCAATTCCCTAACCATCTGCAGAAGATTTTATTTATGTTACTCATCTCATTTTCTTCTCTGAGGTGAGCTCTAAGGAGAAAGCAGCAACATGATTTCAGCCTTGTTGTATGATACCTTAAGATCTGTTATTTGAACACATCTTATTCCAAATCTAGAAAGCTGAATAAAATCCTACCTTGGATCGACTCATGGGCTGGGCGGCAAATGAATAGCCATGAAGGGAAGGAAATATTCAATGCCTTTAAGGGCATTCTTGCACTTTGATAATGGTACGGAATGAAGCAGTTGTGGGATTTACAGCTGTGGCAGTCTGATGAAACAGGAAAGAAAAAGCTCATAGGTAGAAGTAAGAGATTTGATTTGACCAGCTAGCCAAAATGGAATAGAAAAATCAAACAGGCATGCAAGATTTTCTAAAGTAAGTGTATGCACTGGGGAGTTACATTTGAAAGAAAAACTCCCTCTTGCCGTTTCAGGGCATTTTTGTTTCTGAAAGAATGGAAAATTTTCAGGTTAGTGAGAACTGAGGGCATAAGAAATGTCTTTTAAGATGTATTTTAAGAGACACTTGATATGTTTTAGCTATCAATGCAATTTACACAGATCTGTTTCACCTGCCTTTCCTTTTGATAACATAGTATATGCTGCGAAAATATTAATGGCAAAAGAAACAATAGTACCCACTTCTGCTCTAATTATATCCCAAAAACTCATGGAATAAAGTGAATCTCCTTTCTCACTTGAACCTTTTTCCTTCGTCTGTAGCTGGCTCCAGAATATTATGACAAAACAGTTATCAAGAAGATAGATACGCAGTTTAATACAATACTTGACATTTACATGCCTCTTTTCTTTCTTAGATCTCAAGGGGAACTACAAAGATCTGTAAATACTCCTGCTGTCATTTTATACACAGAGAAAACAAGATACAGTCAGAGGCAGAACTGAGAAAGGAACCACACTTTCTTATCTCTAGGTATGAGTTTGTCATTTTAGATCAATTATATTGTCTAGTTTTGGTTTTATGAGGAAAAAACCACACATTTGAAGCTCCAGTGTGCAATGTGCAAAACTGCATGTAGTGATGTGACTCATTAAGAGCTTCTTCTTTGCAGAAATAGCCCATCTAAAAATTCTTATTGTCCTATACAGTCCGCTAAGAGTGTTTTTGCTCACTGTTCTTCCTGAATAAATAAGGAAGGAGGTTATTTTCATGTCTTGGTTTCTGACTAAATTGCTGATAGCAGTCAAAAATCTTTCAAGGGGAAAAAAATAATCTTTGCTGAGAAAAGCATAAAGGAATTTTGTACCTCCTAGACTAATTCTATAGCTTTTTGGCTGTATATCTGAATATATTTATGAGTGAAGATGTGATTTATGCTTCAACTGAAGAGAAAAATGATAAAGATGAATTAGATCATTCAGTCCATTTGATCATCACGTAAGCTGCAGTGGCAATTCTTTGATAGAGAACAAAACCATATTAAAATGATAAGAACAAAATTAACAGGGAACACAAAAGAAAGAAAAATATAAAGGAGAAGATTTTACAGACTAAATAACAAAAAAAAAATCCTTGAATTGTGAATAAAAATAGTTTATTGTGACATAGAGGCTCTGAATTTTATTTTGGAAGCTTACATAACAAACAGTGCTGTAGAACTGTGTCAGAAATAGCAGTTCCATAATCAGGCAATTAACCACTGTTAGGATCAGGAGCAGAAAGTCAGAAGACTGCATATTAAGCTTTTCCTTGATATGAAATTAGAATTTGATTTAATTATTGACAGGAGTAGAGCAACCGCAGGTCACATAAGCACTTCCAGTTATACAGATTGTTATCTTCTGTTTTTGTAGACCTATTTCATCATCTGCGGAGTAAGAATAATGCATGTTTCTTTCAGGAGGTATCACAAATTTGTCAAAGAACTACAAAGTTCAAGTTTTTCTTCTAGTGTTTATTACAGTTCCATTGTGGCACTGCTCATAAATATTTGTCCCTCGGGAAAAACAACAAAAACAAAAACTGAAAATAAATTTTAAATTATTTTGTGCTTAAAGAAGAAAATATTTGAGTTTTAAAGTATTCTAAAGTATTGTGATTTGCAAGGGATGCTAAAGTGGAAATCAAATGAGATTTGGATCAAAACTCCACATATCCAAATTCCTGAATTTTTAAAAAAGCAAGGAATAATTATTTTTCTTCATCCTCTGGGGCTTAAACAGAGAGTTGAGTTTCAAACAGACTTAATGGGTGCAACTTAATCAGTTTATTTTAAATTCTTGAAGAGAATAAACCGTGTTATGTTTATTACTGGACAAAAGAAAGAGTGCAAAACCCACATTTCTCTTTTATTCTAACATTGATTAAAATCTTACTAATTTTAGAATTTTCAGAAAAGCAAAAAAAAAATCTAAACCCCAACACCAGACATCTTAGAAGCTGTGTCTTTCCCATAGCGACTACAAAAATCTAGCCCACCATTTGGAAAGCAGATTTCCACTTTCAGTGCTGTGCATTCCTGTATTATGGCTGTCTCACTATAAAATGTCCTCATTGGCAGAGTGCCCCTGAATCCCTTTCAGACCTTTGCTTTTCAAAGACAAAACAGAGTGGTTTATGTTGCTGCATAAGCTGGAAATGCTGGTTCTCAGACACATTATTTGACACTTCACAGTGTGAAGCTATTATTAATTAAATGGCCTTGTCTTATGAAGTTTGTGAGCTTCGTAAAAAGTTTAGAAAATAGTGTCTACACTTAATGCAAGCAATCCAAAGTTAGAGGCTATGTACTTATTTGCTCATGAAGCTCTGGGCTTTCAGGACCTTTTAGCTCCATTTTTTTCCCTAGTTGATTACTTGGCCTGTTTAAGTTTTTGTGATTTTTTTTCTCTCATTGCAAACTTTACAAATTCTCAACATGAAACTTGTAATCTCTGCCTGGTGTTTTCCTCTTTAATGCTTGATATTGACACTGTGAGACATAAGTTAATTTCAAGTCAATGATTATTTGAAGTGCAGTAAGTGCCTTAGAAGGGAGTTGACTGAACCACTTTGATGGAACCTGTTGGTAAAAACACACAAGGAAGACAAAGAAAAGGAGGTCAGTGAAAAAACAAATGAGTAACAGGAGAGGAAAGGAGATGTTAGAAGAGATCAGAGATGCATTTAAAGCAGACAGACATCCGCAAGAGACTGTAAAGGAGCAAGGTGTCTCAAACAGTCAGGGTGCTTCTCTTATTTTACCACTTGTGCTTAATGTTTAAAGAACATTGTCCACAGGAAACCACAGAGACGGGAACAGGCCTTGCAGTGGTGGGCTATTTCCAGCTCCCCCTTTGTATGTTGTTGACTTCTCATTCTGTTTCCATAGCTGCCTAACCATAAACTGTCTTTTTGTCAAAATGATAAAGTCAAACTGTGCATGCTCAATGAAAGGTGAAACTACAGTCAGGCAAGTCACAGGCATACCCAACCTCCAGAGACACCCAGAGACCCTCCAGATAACCCCTCCGATTAATTTGGCGAATCTTCTGGAAGATGTTATAGCATCTGCATGGAAATGAATGCAATTCCATCTCTAAGAAGGGGCTAGATTTGCTGAAAGCAATAAAAAGGTAACATACTGAGTTACATGCAGTGTGTGCTCCATGATCCTGTATCTGAAAATGCCACTCTGGAACCCAGAGTGGTGATTCTTCTATCTACTTTCCTCACTTCTTTTCTCTTTTCATCATTCTACTTCCCTTTAATACCAAAGAAGCTTTCACACTCCTATTCCTCATTGCTCAGTAAATCTGTTGTATTTTCTGATTATCGGTGTGGTTGCACACCTTGTTTTGTCTGCACGTATCCTGAACCTAAGTTGCAATAAAGAGCAAACCCAAGGGTTGCAGTAGGCCAGATGTGACAACATCACAAAGAAAGCAAAGGCCAAAAATTCCAACCAAAAAAAACGGAGCACCTTCAATTCACCTACATCACACAGCATTTCCATCTGTCTATTGCAGAATTACAGAATGATAGAAGTTGGAAAGTATTCTGCAGACTACTAGTTTGACCCCTGCTGCTGGAGACAGGATCTCCTTGAGTAGATCACACAGGAATATGTCCAGATATATTCTGAATGTCTCCAGAGATGGAGACTCCAGAACCACCCTGGGCAACCTGTTCCAGTGCTCTATTACCCTCACAGCAAAGAAATATTTCTTTATGTTAGTGTTGAACCTCCTGTTTTCCAGTTTGTGACCTTGTCTTATCATTGGACATCACTGAGAAAAGTCTGGCTTCATCCTCCTGACACCTGCCCTTTAAATATTTATAAGCATTGATGAAATCCTCCCTCAGCCTTCTCTTCTCAAGGGTAAATGGACCCAGATCTTGCAGACTTTTCTTGAATGGTAGGTGCTCCATTTCCCTAATCATCCTGGGGGCTTTGTGCTGGACTCTACCTAGTAGTTCCTTGTTTTTCTTGAAATGGGGAGCCCAAAATGGAACACAGTACTCCAGATGAGGGCTCATCAGGGCAGAGTAGAGGGGAAGGATGAACACCCTTGACCTGCTGACCACACTCTTCTTAATGCACCCCGGGATGCCATTGGCCTTCTTGGCCACAAGAGCACATTGCTGGCTTATGGTCAGCCTATTGTCCATCAGGAATCCCACTTACTTTTCCCCAGAGCTGCTCTCCAGCAGGTGAGACCCCAACCTCTACAAATACCTGGGATTATTCTTCCCCAGATGCAGTACCCTACACTTGCCCTTTCTAAATTTCATTAGGTTTCTCCAGGCCCTACTCTCCAGCCTGTCCAGGACATGCTGAATGGCAGCACAGACTTTTGGCACGTCAGCCACTCACTCATAAGCCTAGCTGTAGGCAAATGTCTTCTTTGAATAGTGCTCTTAGGGGTACTCATTGCCTCTGTAAATTCCAGCTTGCAAAATCAGTCCTCTAATTCTTGTCTTTTCTGTTGAATTTTTAGCAGAACTCTGTTTTTACAAGTCCAGTGATGCATTTTGTAACCTTTTCTTTGTGTAGAGAAGAGTTTCAAAGCAGAATGAGAGGGTGGGCAGTTTCACGTGTGTCTGCTGATCTGCTGACCTTTACTGAACTTTTACTTTTTGGTAAAAAATGTATTGTGTAGTACAACACAAGCTGGAAGAATAGTAATACAGAGATGAGTCTTTATTTCCACACTTGGCAAGCAGACTGATTGTGTTTTCACTTTTAAAGTTCTTATGTTTATAATGATGGCAGAATGTGGAGTCTTCTCTGGACAAGTGGCTGTATGGCACAGAAATATGTTTTTAAATACATTTTAATGTACCTAGATAATTTTGTCTCCTGGTTTCTGAAGCAGAAACCCGAGACCATTATTAATCTGTAATAGGAATTTCTGATATTGAGAATGAGTTTCTTGGTGTTTATTCAGAGTTGTCAGTCACATGTACAAGCTCGACTGTTCTCTGCAGCAACTGTTGTTTGTTCTTTCAAATTCAGTGAAGGTTTCTGTATCAATCATTTGTTTACTGTTTATCTTGCTTACTCAGTTTTTCCTACTTTATAAACATATTTGCACTTTCAAAATAATAGATACCAATCCTGATCCCTCAAAACCCTCATTACAGTGTTTGCAAGTCAAAGCAGAATTTGGACTTTTGTGAATAAGGACATCATATTTATTTTTTTCCTACTATGGTAAAAATAGCATTGATGAATAAACATTGAGGAGGAATTCTTCAATTTGAAACTGTTTCTTCTGTAGAAAACTCATCTTGGTACAAGGCTCTGTGAGTAGCACTGGTCTAAACATGCTTTAAGGGTAATAACTGTTTCTTTGCATAAACAAAGACCAGCATCTTCCACAGACTTTCCATGCAGCTTTGACTTGGATAAAGTCAACACAGAAACTAATGCCATTTCTTCATGTCACTCTTTATCTGCGTTTTAGCTTGAGTAGAAAGAAGGAAGAGAAATCCAGTCAAATGAGATCTGGCTTATGGCATTTGCTGCTGGAGTCAGGTATTGTACTGCTTGTCTCCTGTTGCTACTAGAAATTTACGTCTTGAACCATGAAAGCTGAGGCACATGTTTTCCTCTAGGGCTTGGAAGAAGAATTGAAAAGATAATGAAAATGTTTGCTGGGGATGTACACAAGCTCAGTAGGCGGGTCGTGTGTTTTGAAGATACACTTAACAACAGTAACAGTCTTATAGATATTCTGCAGAGTAACACTTATCTCCCATATCATTTGAAGCACAAGTTAGTCATTTCGTCATTCAGTTCAGCACAACAAAGCAAAGTGAAGGGTCATTGTCATTCAATTTCTTGGCACAGGTACAGGGCATAACTTAATGGCTTGCAGTAGCCAAATGTGAATTTAGTTGCAGACTCCGAGGGCCTCATAGATTTCCCTTTTATCACTATTCTGAAGAATAAGATAGATAATTTGCAAAGAAAATATGCCAGTACAGCTGTTATGCTGTTGATAACTTGTCTCTCATCTGTGAAATCACTTTAGACTTGGTACCTGCATTGATCATGAGCACTATATCTTTGCTACACTGCTGGATTCATTTGAAAGAAACTGCTGCTGTAGCTTGGAAGGGGTACTGTAGAATTTTAAGGGTTTTTTTGGACTCATGCAATGATCACTGAGGACAGGTGTCAGTGATAGGATATCTGCATAACAGTTTTCAGAAATAGTAGTAGAAAGCAAATTCTGTAAAACTGGGGATAAAGGGAACTTATCTTGAGTACCATTTAGTATTCAGCTGGATCTTCTCTAGTGCCTGTTCTAATAATATCTTCCATAATTACAATACTTTTAATAAAAATATGCTCAGCTAGTATCTCCAAAGTAAGCAGATATCCATCCCACTTAACAAATTCATTTGCGGAGAGTTAGGTGGCAAAGAATGAATTCAAATATCTGTGCCCCGTGGGTAATGCTTACTGCTTGAACTAAAAAGGGAGATCTGTTATCTCAAGCCAGAAAACACACTTTCAGGTTTTACCAGCAGGTTTTTTTTATACTGTTTTAGGGTGATATTTATCTCTAAAGAACCACATGATCTTAATTCAGAAAGACACTGCAGCCTTAGAATTATACTGCAATTTCTAATTGATCAGTGCTCTTTCCAAGGTGTGAGTGTTGATTAAGAAAAGAAAAAAGAGAAATGTCAATAATAGCATGATGATTTTAACTAGGATATGGACAATAACATTTTTACATCGGGTGATCATATTTTTCATTCAGTAAGAGCTGCAAAATTTTTGTCATACTATCGTATGTATTGAAAAAAGTAGGTTTTAAAAAATAATGTCTTTAGTTTTTAATTATTCATCTCCATTTGTAATAGGCAAAACTATGCGGTTAAGAGTTTCTTTTTTCTTTTTCTTAAATTCATTTAAAAAAGCTGAGGTTCTGCTTTCTTACATGTCTTGCAGGTCATGAGCTAAAAAAATCTAAGCTACACTAGCTCCTTGTTTGCTTGTCCCCAAGTTGTCAGCAGAGCTCCCTGCAGCATTCTCAGATGCCTGAAATGGGGGAGGGGAGAAAGACATGGAGAGCAGTAAGATGATATTATGCAAACCATATCCTTGTAGAGAAGAACATGGGTTTCCTTTCAAAAAAATTATCTCTTTGCCCAGATAATTAATATAAACTCAAAAGAGCAGGAAAAATAGTATACACTTATTTTTTTTGCATCTGACTGTTCACTTTGCTTGTGCAGTGATCTAGAGACACAAGGCACTCACTTGGTCTTTTCTAGTTAGCTAGAAATTAACTCATTACAGTTTAAGGAGGGGAACTAGTTCCACAGTTGCACACATAAGGCTTATAACAGTGGCCTTGCTCTTTGGGCATGTAGGGATACAGATACATAAATCCAATACCTTCTTAACCATCTGAATAGTGTACTTTCCTCAGATAACATTTCCCACTGTTTAGAAAAGCTGCAGTTTCCCCTTGGGAAACACTTTGAGCTATGCTTCAAATGACTCTCTTTTATTTTTGTCTACTCACAGTGTACTATTGGTCTCAAAGAGGCAATAACCAGCGTGAACACATATATTGTCTTATCTCGATATCAGTTTTTTTTTGTCTTGTAGATTGTTTTCGTTTTAAATATAGGAAGAAAAAAGTTATTTAGTGGCAGTTAATTTATTTGAGTAGGCAATAATGTCTCACTTTAATATTTGCTATATGGTCCTGTAGCATGACATCTAGGATTTACCAGTCCAATGTAGGTTAGGGTCTTGTAAAAACAAACAATCAAACAAATAAACAAAATGAAAACATGTCCTGATATCATATAAATTTAAAATATTGTGAAAAAATAGTAAGAACTTTCAAAATCATGAAGACGGCTAAAATATAAAGAGACTGCAAATGCAGCCAACCAAAAGTATTCTTTTTTAAATCTGGCATCTTTTAAAATATATTATATCAATATCTTATCAGACTTTTAAGATCTGCAGTCCTCAGACTCACACTAACAGAGTGAAAACTGATAAGGTTGTGGAATAACATTTGTATCTCCATAACAAAAATCTATCTATAGTCAAAATATAAATATAATGTTCTAAATGGCAACTCCAGTAAGACAGGTCTGACATGGCAGTCACTGTATCAGAAATCTTTATACCCCCTTTTGGTTTGGTTGTTGCATAAATATTATACGGTCCAGCAGAGTGCACTCATCTTTAACGTAGCGTTTCATATACATTACACAGGCATGAATTATTGCTAATGCAGCATGCTTTTCTTCTGCATCAGTGCTCTTCTGATTATTATGTGGACTAGTGTTAGCATACCCTATAAGTTTTTATAATACGAGTTTCATTCTGTTTGCAGTGTTTAAACCTAAACTGGAAAAATGGATGTCTTTGCAGCATAATTTAAGAGCTGAAGTGGTGGAATAAACTCATATAACTAACAGAGGGAAGGTGTTGCTTTCAACAATAGGAAAACTGAGAATTGAAGAGGGTCCCGTCAGAGAGCCAGTCAAGACAATGACAAATCCCACCGATATGGCTACAAGTCGTCCTTCCTTTATTGCTCCGGACAGCTCAATATATACAGTTCAGCAGTGTCCCCGCGCCTGCCCCTTAACAGAGTTGGTCAGTTACAGGTTTACACACGCCAGCGTTTTATTGGGCAGTGCCATTCCACTTTGCAAGCAGCTCTCGCCCCCCCTTCTCCCCCTGGGCCCAGCACCTCCAGCCAAGCATCTCACAAAGCTCTCACAAAACAGATAAAACCTCCTCCTCCCCGTGTTCCAAGGCAGCTTCAAGGACAGAGCCTTTGTTTAGGCCTAAGCTGAGTTGTCCACATCTTTAAAGTAATACCGCACCTCTGCTCCACAAGAAATTCCTCTACAGAGAATTTCTCTGAAACTGCCCAGAATAGAGATTCTCATACTGTTGTCCTTGAATCACAGAGTCACAGAATTGTTGAGGCTGGAAAAGATCTCTGAGATCATCAAGTCCAGCCTATGACCCAACACCACCACATCAGCTAGACCATGGCACTAAGTGCCACATCCAGCCTCTCCTTAAACACCGCAAGCGACAGTGACTCCACCACTTCCCTGGGCAGTGGATTCCAATGCCTGATCACTCTCTCTGTAAGGAAGTACTTCCTGATATCTAACCTAAACCTTCTTTGATGCAGTTTCAGGTCATGCCCTCTTGTCCTGTCACTAGATGCCAAGGAGAAGAGCCTGAGCCCCACCTGACTACAACCTCCCTTCAGGTAGTTGTAGAGAGTGATAAGGTCCCCCTTGAGTCTCCTCTGCCCCAGGTGAAACAACCCCAGCTCTCTCAGCCTCTCCTCATAAGACTTTCCCTCCAGTGCCTTCACCAGCCTCGTTCCTCTCCTCTAGGCCCGCTCCAGCACCTCAATGTCTTTCTTGAAGTAAGGGGCCCAGAACTGTACACAGTACTTGACATGAGGCACCGTTGGTCTTAAGGACATTCACTTTTCATATCCATTGATGCTCATTTTATGTACTCTCTTCTTATTTTTAAATCATACTAAATTGTATTCAAAGATGGCTAAATGCATTCATCACTTGCATAATATCAGTTTACTGATTTATGCGCGATCTCTACATCAAAAACGGGCAGGGCTTCGTCCTCTTCTACAGCCTGGTCAACCAGCAGTCCTTCCAGGACATCAAGCCGATGAGGGACCAGATTGTCCGGGTGAAGAGATACGAGAAAGTTCCTCTGATCCTAGTGGGGAATAAAGTGGATCTGGAGTCGGAGAGGGAGCTCTTATCTGCAGAAGGCAGAGCCCTGGTTCAGGAGTGGGGCTGTCCCTTCATGGAGACATCAGCCAAGAGTGAAACAATGGTGGATGAACTGTTTACTGAGATCGTCAGGCAAATGAACTATGCCTCTCTGCCTGAAAAACAAGATCAGTGTTATACAACTTGCATCGTCCAGTGAGAGAAATTAAGAAAAATTGGCAACAGGCATGCTATCTCACTGTTAACAGGGAGCTGAGTCTCTTTAGTTTGGAGGAGCCTAGAGGGTGACCTTATTAGTGTTTATAAATATATAAAGGGGGAGTGTCACGAGGATGGACCCACTTTCTTCTCGGTGGCAAACAATGATAGGACAAGGGATAATGGAATCAAGCTGGAACACAAGAGGTTCCACTTAAATTTGAAAAGAAACTTCTTTTCAGTGAGGGTGACAGAACACTGGAAGAGGCTGCCCAGGGAGGTTGTGGAGTCTCCTTCTCCAGAGACATTCAAAACCTGCCTGGACACTTTCCTGTGTAACATCATCTAGGTGTTCCTGCTCTAGCAGGGAGATTGGACTAGATGATCTTTTGAGGTCCCTTCCAATCCCTAGCATACTGTGATACTGTGATACTGTGAAACTGAGAAGGAAGCTGTCCTGCCAGATGTTCTCTAAAAGGTACTTCTCCTTAAGAGGGTGATTAATCTCATCCAACATCTACCATGCATAAGGTAGGTATCTATGTTAGTTGTTTATATTCTGTTTATAAACAATGGGCAGAGATGAGAATCTTACACGTATCTTATGTTGGGCTCTACCAGCTTCCACCAGTTCTTGTTACTCTCCATTACCTCCAAAGAGACCTTGATATCTAGTTTACCCTGGACAATGATTTTTTGAGCAGTTACAGTTAGGTGAGATGCAGTCCATCATCAGGTATTCCAGAGTGCTTTGCAATGTGACATGGAGTCAGTTTGCCAGTTGCTCAGCTCAGCCAAATAAAAAGTGCTTTAGCCCATTAAGACAAGCAATCAGAGTGCTAAAACCAAGGGATTATTTTCACCAATTCTCAGAAGAACTTGAGGACTCATACCTAATCTATGAGAACATGTAGATCGCCCTTTTTACTCCCATTCTTCTGACAGAGACTCCTGGAAATCTTATATGGTAGTTATAACCAGCTGAATTGGAAAGAATGACTTACCTTTGTATTATTATTGCAGTCACACTTCAAATTGGTAATCTTAGTTTTCATACCCAATTTTTGCCTTACTGCTTCTTTTATGTTCATCTCTCCTGAACTAGTCTCACACAATAAGTTTTGCTATAATGTCACATGCGAAATAAAGCTGAAAAACTTTTTTGGGGAATATCCATGTACGAAGCTGCCTTCTGGCTCATAGCTGCTCTATTTTAATGACTCTAGTCATCTCTGGTTTATTTGATAACATAGACATATTGAAAATAAGGTGTACTAATTTATTCCAAATTTCTACTTGGAGCAGTGAGTAAGCTCATTTGCATCTCAGAGTCCCTTACACCTTCAGCATGGTGTATTTGCAGGACTGGTTTCGTTGCCTGAATTTGCATCTCTAACTTAGTAGAGGTAATCAGAATTTCATTATCTATGTGCTTTAAAAACCATGCTAAAATCCTTTATTACTAAAAGGAGTTCAAAGCAATGAAACTTTAAATATAAATCCCTTGAGCTATTATGTAAGTGTCACGTATTGCACAAAATTTAAATTAAGTAATAGTAAAGAGAATTTAGGCATGGAACAAAGAAATTTTCTATGCTAATTTAAATTTGTTTTCTTGTGTTTATATCTGCACAGTTTCTTTGGAAAATGACTTCATCTCCTCTTAGTCTTATATTGACTTGACTGTCCATGTAAAATTCAGCTTTATGCTCTGGGATTTAAACATCTATTTGGCTCAAGTAACTGTTTTATTTCTAAATGTCTTTATAACAATGTAGTGGATGAATACTTTAACACATGACACATAAATCAGAGGAGATTTTGGATTTCTGGTTTTTGTATCACTGTTGTTTCTTGTCTTTTTAACATTTGTAAATGTCCAGAGTGCTCAGTCTTACCGGACAGTTACCTAATTTTTGTGTATACATCCATATTGTGCATATATGTGCATGTATATCATGCATATTTATATACCACTATATGCTATACATACTATTTCTTATAAAAAGAACTATTTATGATATATATATACAAAATACAACTATTTATGTAAATATGTGTGACAGTTGCTCATTAAATTAAATCCACTTGAATCCTAGCGTGTTAAATGCCATGCAGTTTTTTTTCTGGTTAAGCTTAAAGTAATTTCCTACGATTTCTGTAACTGTGTTTAAAACAATGCTTGATGAGATCCATTTGCCTAAGTTAGATTTTTAAATGTTACAAGTCTACGAGCAAATCACCATCTACTCTCTCCATAGCCAATGCAGAGGAAATGGATTAAATTAACTGGCTTGTGGATGTGCATATTTTTATTAAATTTAAAAGATTCTGATGTGATTAAATGAATTGCAGCCTATGTAACTGGGCCATAGAACCAAGTATCCGGGTGGTTTTGACCATGTAGAACTTTCCACAATATAATTCTGCCCTTTGCCTCAAGTACGATGGTCTTTGCAGGCAGGTGTATGAGACAGAATTGATTGAAAGTTGAATTGACACAGCACCTGCCTACATTCTTTTTCTAAACTCATTTATCTAAAAATGTGCGTAGCCCTGCTCCTTGCCCAAAGTTTTATTCAGACCATTAAGATATCTGCAGAAGGACTATTTCTGTGATGAAAATGGAAAATTCAGTTGCAGAGCTATTGAACTCAGGTTCTAGTCACAGATATTTACAGTCTGTAATTATCCTAACTGCATCTTTAAATATGTTTTATCTAATATGTTTCTGCAATATTGGTGAATAAAGTTAAGCTGTAGAATACGACAGTATACATTTATTCCATTTTACCCATAAAAATAACTTGCAATTTTCGAGCCATAACCACGATTACTATCAGTTGACACACCTGTCATATAAAGAAGCTATTTTAATGATCTATCTCTTTAACTCTTCTATTTATTTATTTATTTATCCATGAGACACCCTTAGATGAAATCAGAATTTTGTTGCATAAAGATTTTATTCTCTGGAACAAGTTGGTGCAAATTATATTTTCCTTGATTAGGTAATTCCTTATCTCTGTGTACTGCAATATCAGCATTTTGGACTCTGATTATTTTATTTTTAATAATGAAATTAAATTGATTGAATAGTTCTCTGCTTTCCACTTTTTCAGCTGGCACTGTCTAAACTTAGGTAGTTCCTCTAAGCTGCACACAGCCTTGTTTCTTGTTAACTGTACTTTGGATTTATGGCACTCTCAGCCACGAAGAAGGAAAGAAGTGACATTTAGTATCAGCTTGATTTGAGCACTCATTCATAAAAGCTTTTAGCTCTGATTGGAATGACAACAGCATCAATTCTTACCCTTTACAGAGCTTCCTGTACATTGAAAATGAAGAATTTCAGTTAACTTTTATACTTCACTGTGAAATTATAAAGACACAACCTGACATCCGGTTTGATAAGGGAGCATGTACCATGTTTTGTTGAATTAACTTTACATAGGAGCTACTAACAAAACTACAGGGTTTTAACCTATTAAGCCATTATCACACATACACAAATATTTAAATCATAAGCAGGCTTGAAATTCCAATATTGGCTAGTGATACTATTATATGAATTTAAAGTCCATTCTTGGACTTGTTCTTGGCAGATGAACAACTAGAACAGTATGAATGCCTCTACAGTTAACAAATTTAATTCTTCTAATGAATTGCTTTTTTTCTGTGTTTATTCTACAAGCTTGTGAAGATAGTCTTTACATAGTGAGCAGTAGCGAAAGCTAATACCTGATGTAAATAGAAACATTACTGTACAAAAAAATTCTTTGGAGTGCAAAGCACAAATGTTTTAGAAAAGCTGTTTTAACCAGCCTGAGACTTGGATAACTGACTGCTTATTTTAATAATTTTCCAAATGTATGGGAGGAAGATTAATGGCTAAGAGATTTAAACATATATAACATACATATGTTTATGACATATCACAGAATCACATAATGTCAGGGATTGGAAGGGACCTCAAAAGATCATCAAGTCCAATCCCCCTGCCATAGCAGGAATACCTAGATAATGCTACATAGGAACGTGTCCAGGCAGGTCTTGAATGTCTCCAGAGAAGGAGACTCCACAACCTCCCTGGGCAGCCTGTTCCAGGGCTCCGTCACCCTCACTGAGAAGAAGTTTCTTCTCGAGTTTAAGTGGAACCTCTTATGTTCCGGTTTCAGCCCATTGCCCCTTGTCCTATCAGTGGTTGTCACCGAGAAGAGCCTGGCTCCATCCTCGTGACACTCACCCTTGATATATTTGTAAACATTAATGAGGTCACCCCTCAGTCTCCTCTTCTCCAAACTAAAGAGCCCCAGCTCCCTCAGTCTTTTCTCATAAGGGAGATGCTCCACTCCCTTCATCATCCTAGTTGCCCTGTGCTGGACTCTCTCCAGCAGTTCCCTGTCTTTCTTGAACTGAGGGGCCCAGAACTGGACACAGTATTCCAGATGTGGCCTCACCAGGGCAGAGTAGAGGGGAAGGAGAACCTCTCTCGACCTACTAACCACCCCCCTTCTAATACACCCCAGGATGCCATTGGCCTTCCTGGCCACAAGGGCACAGTGCTGGCTCATGGTCATCCTGCTGTCCACCAAGACTCCCAGGTCCCTTTCCCCTACACTACTCTCTAATAAGTCATTCCCCAACTTATACTGGAACCTGGGGTTGTTCCTACCCAGATGCAAGACTCTATATTTACTGTTGTTATATTTCATTAAATTTTTCCCCGCCCAACTCTCCAGCCTGTCCAGGTCTCGCTGGATGGCAGCACAGCTTTCTGGCGTGTCAGCCACTCCTCCCAGCTTGGTGTCATCAGCAAACTTGCTGATAGTACTCTCTAGTCCCTCACCCAAGTCGTCGATGAATATATTGAATAATACTGGTCCCAGTACCGACCCTTGAGGGACTCCACTGGATACAGGCCTCCAACCAGACTCCGCCCCATTGACCACAACTCTTTGGCTTCTTCCCCTTAGCCAGTTCGCAGTCCACCTCACTACCCGAGAGTCTAGACCACACTTCCTCAGTTTAGCAGCAAGGATGCTGTGGGAGACTGTGTCAAATGCTTTACTGAAGTCAAGGTAGACCACCTCCACCGCTCTGCCATCATCTATCCACCTTGTTATATCCTCATAAAAGGCTATGAGGTTAGTCAAGCACGACTTCCCCTTGGTGAAGCCATGTTGACTGTCTCTAATGACCCTCTTATCCTTGATATGCCTTGAGATGGCACCAAGGATAAGTCGTTCCATCACTTTCCCAGGGATGGAGATGAGGCTGACCGGTCTATAGTTACCCGTGTCCTCCTTCTTACCCTTTTTGAAGACTGGAGTGACATTTGCTTCCCTCCAGTCCTCAGGCACCTCTCCCGTCTCCCAAGACTTGGCAAAGATGATGGAGAGTGGTCCAGCAATGACATCAGCCAGCTCCCTCAGCACCCGTGGATGCATCCCGTCTGGACCCATGGATTTATGGATGTCCAGATTGCTTAATTGGTCCCTAACCCAGTCCTCATCGACTAAAGCAAACTCCTCCACTGCCCTGACTTCCTCTGGGGCCTCAGGGGAACGGGGCTCCTCAGGACAGCCTCCGGCAGAGTAGACAGAGGCAAAGAAGGCATTCAGTAACTCTGCTTTCTCTGTATCTTCTGTCACCAAGGCACCCACCTCATTCATCAGTGGGCCTACATTGCCTCTGGTGTTAGTTTTATCTGCCACATATTTGAAAAAGCTCTTCCTGTTGTCCTTGACCCCTCTCGCCAGGTTCAATTCTAGGGAGGCCTTTGCTTTCCTAGTTGCCTCCCGACATCCTCGGACAACAGCCTTATATTCTTCCCAAGTGGCCAGCCCTGCCTTCCAAGATCTGTAAATTCTCCTCTTGCACTTGAGCTTACCCAGCAGATCCCTGTTTAGCCACGCAGGTCTCCTGGCTCCCTTCCTTGACTTCCTACATGACAGTCAAAATGATATTGAGTTCCAGTTGTCAACATACATGTGCTTTTTAGTGTCTGTTGTTATAGCTGAGTGTAATTATTACAGAGTATATCTTTAAAACAGTGCAGAGGATTTATAACATTATTCAAGACTGTATTCTATCTCTATTTTTAATAGCCTGCTCTTTAACCTAGAATAACACATTTTTTTTTCTTATTAAGGTGTTGTTTGTTGGGCAACGGAGATTATCATGAGTCTTTAAGCACACAGGAAGTAAATTTTTTGTTGCTGTCTTTTGTATTTCTTTCAATTGAAACCTCTTATGAGTAGTACCCTAGAGAACCAGAACGAGTGATCATGAAGAATCAGGTTTCATAAAAACAAATTCTATGGTATATGCATAAGAATAGTCACAGATTTATAACATTGTGGATCAGATTCAGTAATTTCTATGTCAACTACTTTATATTAACAATGAAAGAAAAATCTAATTTAAATCTTATTTGACAGTGCAGGCTACCAGGTCCGTGCATCATCAGAGTAGAACACAATGGAAGAGGGAACTGATGAATTTGACCATTCATCTTCACCAGTTTTGAGACTTAGAAGTTTACTCCAGTATTCAGATTTAGCAAAAAACAGTATACAGAGCTTGCCACAAAGCAAGTGGTTATTATGATACAAATATTCTGAACTTTCTCCACCTATAATGAACAATTTATTTTGAAATTCTGGAATAGAAGGAATGAACTGACGCATGGCTGATGTGATACATGCACAAGAAGTGCTATACTGATTTAACCTTATTTTATAAATAACATATAAACTTTTAAATCAATTTTTTAATCAGACTAAACTCTGTTCTTTGACCCAGATTTTGTTGCTAGGATAGCGACTCCAAGTGAGCAAATTTTTTAACAGAGGCAGTACTTAAAAACTGATGATCAGTTTTTATCCAGGATTTTCTGGGAAGGAAAAAAAAAAAGAAAAAAAAACACAACAAAAAATAAGTGTATTTGTGATGTGCACTGCATGAGCAATGCTTGTCCAGATGGTAAATTGTGTGTCCTGTCATGGTAGACTTACTGTGCATATTTGAGCCATGTGTGCACAGTTTATGTGCAAAGCTCCAAAGCGTCCTTGTGGCACATGTTGTGCACAGGTGATATATTCTCCCTTTTGTTATTAAGTGAAAATGGCATTTATCAAACCATCCTCTTTACCTTAAAAGACATTTCCAGACACTGCAACCTTTGCTAATTAAGGCAAAGAATTAGTGAAAAAGAACACATCGACAACAAGTAATGAGCTAGAAAGAACATAAATATCTTAATCTTGGCTATGACATTGTCTTATTATTCCTTGCCTTTTTCGCATTTTATTTGCCATCAGAAAAGTGGTAATCATAGCTTAAAAGTATTTTGGAAATACCAATTATTTAAGACCTGTGTAAGTGCTTGCACATCATGCCATGAAGTGGTGTATAATTTCAGAGTTAGCTCGCTTATTGACTTATGTTCCTGAAATTATAGAATGGAAGGGTTGTGAAGCTCTACAACTGATAATGCAGTATTTTTAGGCAAGTTCAGTCTTATGACCTATAAAATCATTAAGACAGAATGCATTGTACTAATCAGGTAAACTAGTAGCTACTCTGCAAAATGCTTGTTGTTTTGTGATTCTATACCTTTAAACATTTTTAATGTTTTTTTTTTTTTCCCAACTTTATTGTGTGTTACTCCTCTGCATCCCACTATTTCTATATACTTCAACAAAGTGTCTGATATGTTAGTGGCAGTGCTGTTTCCATACTTTCCTTCTTCTTTCACCTGTCAAACTACTTTAATTTCATACCACCATTCTAATACTAGTTAGGCTGAAAAATAAAGTTGCCAATAACTACAATGTGACTTGAGAGTCCAAGTAAAACATTCAGGAACGATTATATAAAGTACCTAGCAAAATAGTAATGGTCTCAATAGATCCTTTTGCCACAGAACAAGTCAAACACCCAATGTGCTACCTCTACAATTCTTAGTCTAAGGGATTTTTTTCTTCTTCTTTTCCTTGAGGTCTCTTCCTCTTCTTCCTACTCTCTTGTGTTGTCTTCACTTTGTGAGTTTCTTATGGTTACAGTTTTAATGTTTTCAGTTGTTCCACCAGCTTAAGTAGAAAATACTAAGGTCAGCCTGAGGTTGCAGCGATCTTTCTTGTATAGGTGTTAAGAAACACAAACAAGACTGTCCTTTTTAACACTTGCTTCCACATATTCAAGAACTATGAAGAAGCAGCTGTGCAGACCGAGATGATGCTTCCCTGCTTAATAATCATTCCTTTTATTTGTTCTTTTTGAACAAAGCAAATTCTTCATTGGTTGCACCTTCAAAAATCTGTGGGTAGTCAGAATAGGAAACAATAGTAATTTATCTTTTAAGGACTTCTTTCTGCAATTCTAAAATCTTCAAAGATAAGTGATAGACTACTGATTATTATTATCTAAATATCTATTATTATTATTACTATTATTATTATTTAAAAATAGGCTGAAGAAAAATTCCTTGTACAAGCATCTCTAAATTTTGGGGAAAGGAAGATTAGAGGAACAAGATTTTAGAATCCTCAGAATAAAATGAGGCTCTACTGTCACCTTAATGATTCAACGCCAAGACCTGAACTGTCTTTACTTCAAAAACGCAACTGAATTTGATTTTTGGCCTTGCAGGGAACTGTCTTAAACGCATTTCAGTAGTGATGCCCTCATTCTTTCCTGCGCATGTAGTTATTTTTGCAGAAAATATAACACCTCACTGGAACAAAGACCCCAAAAATCTCATCTGCCACAAAAGGTGTGAAGGTCCAACTAGTAGGCCAGAGGATTGTTTCTGTGTTTATCAATAAAAATTTAGCTAATTCATAAGGAACAACTTAAACAGCAAGGACTGAAAAAATTCTGCCGTGGTATGTTTCATTTAGTTTATTGTTTGAGACTATTATCTTCAGACTCAAGTTTGAATTTACTTGCAGACTTACAGAATGCCTATTTGTGTGTTTAAAACAAATGCTTTCTTTGTTCTTAATAGTATGTTGTGAGAGGTCATGTTTATAGGCAAGACAAAAGATATTCAGCTCTCTCAAATAGCAGAAGAAAACAAACCCTGATGTCTCAGAGTCTGCAAGAACGCACTACAAGCGGGGCTGTCAAATAAAAGGGCAACAGCACTAGCAACTCACGTAAACAAACCAATTATTTCCTCTTTTGGAATAAAACAGTTAGAAGGAATGTTAAATTTATTTCTTACTGGCCTAAACAAAATAAAAAAGAAATTTTTCGTGTTTTCCTGTAGGACGAAACTTTAGTACTTTCTGTGACAATAGTTAAAGAAGTTCTTTAAGAAGAATCCTGGCCAGTACTTTTCTCCGGCCATCTGAATCACAGAATCACAGAATCACAAAATCACAGAATCTCAGAATGTTAGGAGTTGGAAGGGACCTCAAAAGATCATCTAGTCCAGCCCCCCCTGCCAGAGCAGGATCACCTACAGTAGGTCACACAGGAACGTGTCCAGGAAGGTTTTGAATGTCTCCAGAAAAGAACCTCTTCTGGAAAAAAACAACAGGCTCTGCTAATAGAGTTTGTGTACTACTTCAGTCAATGAGGAGATGCTGTCAGCTCACAAATTGCTACTGATACAATTCAATTATTATATAGAGAGGTTTGCCAGCAAAGTCCAGGGGACAGAGACACCCATGATAAAGTAGGGTTGAGTGTGAGATTCATTCAGTTGTAATCGTTTGACCCTGGCTAGAAGCCAGGTGCCCACCACAGCTGCTCTACCATACCCCTTTCTCAGTGAGACAAGGGAGAAAATATACGAAAGGGCTCGTGGGTCAAGATAAGGACAGAGAGATCACTCAGCAGTTACCATCATGGGCAAAACAGGCTCAGCTTTGGGAAATTAACTGAATTTATTAAGAATTAAATTATGGAAAGGCAAGGAGAAATAAAAGAAAATCTTAACACCTTCCTCTCACCCTTTCCTTCTTCCCAGGCTTAACTTTACTCCCAGTTCCTCCACCTCCTTACCCTGAGTGGGGCAGGGGACCGGGAATAGGGGCTGTGATGAGTTCATTAGATGTTGTCTCTACCACTCTTTCTTCCTCAAGGGGAGGTATTACCGCCATCACCGATGGGCTCAGCCTTGGCCAGAGGAGGGCCCATCTTTGGAGCCAGTTGACATTGGTTCTATCAGAACTAGAGGAAGCTTCTATCAGCTTCCTGCAGAAACTACCTGTAGGGTTCCCCTGCTATCAAAACCTGGCCATGCAAACACAATACATCGTTAAATTGGACATACATAAATGATGCAATCAAAAGTAATGAGGGAGCTGGTTGTTGTCACTGTGAGGCCACTGTGACCTTTCAGAAGTTGTGATGAGCAGGGGAATTCTCCAATAATTTGAAAAAAACAAGTATGTTCAGTCCTTGAGAAGAGGAATTTTGGTTGTATACCAGGCTTCACTGGCAAAGGCAAAAGCTCCAGGAAAGTGATTATTCAACTCTCATCAGCACTTGGGAGGAGGCCTGTTGGAGTTCTGTGCCCAGATTAGGTCTTACAGCATAAGCAAGATGTCAGCAAATGAGAGGCTACTCAACAGAGGGCTACTGAGGGGACTGAAGCACTTGGAAGGCTGAGGCACTAATGTGGATTTCACGGAGCTATGAAATTTTTAAGTAGATACAGAAGTAAATTAAAATAATTGCATGCAATCAACTTTGCTAACACTTCAGAGTAGTTAGGAGAGTTATAAAACATATGTATGCTTTGACACATGCAGGTAATATCCAAAAAGATGAGAAACTGGATTCCAGAGAAACTGGATTTACTCAGCTCTGACTCTGGCCAGAATCCTGTGGCACACCAGGACAATGGCATAACAGGATTAGGATTTTCTCAAAATATTTCTTATGCAGAAATGTGTGTGGTTGAAGTATTGCTGTTAAACAGTTTCAGTGATGTCTGCTGTTACATCTACTGCCACCATGGATCAGTGGATACGTATATAGCAGAATCTGAACTAAAGTGAGTGGTATGAGTACTATATTTTTAAATTTTTAATCTCACAGTAGTGAAATAACACACATACAGTGTTTTCTGGCATTGCAAAGAAATGGTTTGTGATTCTGAACCAAATTTAAGCCTTCCTTTAAAAAAACCTTGCAACAGATGAAAACACGTCATTAGTTCATTCAGGAGCAGAAAGCTAAAAACAGTCACTCTGAAGGCAAATTTTTGTTTGGCCTTTGAATATTAGGCCAAAACAAACGAAATTAGTAATCCGTAGTGATTTACTCAATTATTTTCAGTAGTGATATCAAATGTCAAATAAAGAACACCTAAAGGTAAACTTGAATTCCTTAAAAAACAAGAAAATCATTTAACTAAAATTAGGCAAATTTTAACACAGTCCATCTTCAGTGTTTTCCAGTGGAGTTGTCTTTTGAGATGTTCAAGTTTGAAGCTTAAGATTGAGAAATCGATATTTTTTTCTTCAAAAAAATAATCTGAGTTGAAAGTGTCAAAATCTGCATGACTCTGCAAATTATTTTCATCCTCAATATATCAACCACATTTTATTTTTAAGATCATTTCTTGTTTTCATTTTAATTGTCTTTGAGAAATCTCGTACACAGCAATCAGCCAAAAGATTGCCTGGTTCATTTAAAATATGAAAACCTAGAGTGTACTTTAATTTGAGATGTTTCCTTACAACATAAAGACTCCTCTTGAGAGGCTCTTCAGTGTAACCTATTCTATTAAAGATATGGACATAGTCCATCGGTGAATTGATTTCCCATGCATCTTCAATAGTCTCTCTATACACCAAAATTTCAATGCATCCAATTTAATCTTTGTGTTTCTTCTAGTCTTTCTTCCCTTCCAAACTATTTTTGATATAAAGAACATTATCTGTCTCCCTCTCTCTCTCTCTCTCTCTCTCTCTCTCTCTCTCTCTAATCTATCTCTTCATACTCGGGTTGTTACTAGAGATAAGAATACTTTTCACATATTTTCAGAATACTGCATGTAGCACAGTGAAGAAATAGTATCCTTTCTTTTTTTTTTTTTCTCCTAATCTCCTCATTTTTACGCGCAGATACAGAAGTTTTCTGGATGCTTTCATCTTCTAATTTCTGTCTATTTTCAGATAATTATAAAAATGAGATAATACAGAAAATGCAAACACAGTTGTTTTAAAAGCAAACCTCAATAACAGACACTTTTAATCTTCTCTCCTGACCTTTTTTTCCTTTGTCTAATACTGTGGAAATAAATACAGTTATTTATTTGCTGTGAGAAAGAGAAAAAGACTGAACTAATAACAGTTCTATCCCAAAGGTATCCTCATTCATATCTGGTAAACAGACTGCTGACCCAAGTAAAGCAAAGTGAGAATGTACACACTCTTATAAGCAGTGCAAACACTGCAGATTAAGAGTAATCAAAAAGTACAGAATTTGTGTTACACTTTAGCTGTTCATCACCATAAAATCGTGCAATCATTTAGGTAGGAAAAGACCTTTAAGATCATAGAGTCCAACTATAAATCTAACACTGTCAAGTCCGCCACTCAACCATGGACCTAAGCACAGCATCTACATGTCTTTTAAATATCTCCAGGGATGGTGACTCAACCACTTCCCAGGGCAGACTGTTCCAAGGCTTGACAACCCTTTCCATGAAGATGTTTTCTAAATATCCAGTCTAAACCTCTCCTGGTGCAACGTGAGGCAAATTTCTCTTGTCATGAAATCAAAGAATCACAGAGTGTTAGGAGCTGGAAGGGACCTCAAAGATCATCTAGTCCAACCCTCCTACCAGAGCAGGATCATCTACAGTAGATCACACAGGAATGCGTCCAATCGGGTTTTGAAAGTCTCCAGAGAAGGAGACTCCACAACCTCACTGGGCAGCCTCTTCCAGTGTTCCGTCACCCTCACAGTGAAAAAGTTTTTCCTGACATTTTTGTGGAACCTCCTGTGCTCCAGCTTGCACCCGTTACCCCTTGTCTTGTTGTTGAACATCACTGAGAAGAGCCTGACACTGTCCTCTTGATACCCTTTACGTATTTATAAACATTAATGAAGTCACTCTTCAGTCTCCTCCAAGTTAAAGAGACCCAACTCCTTCAGCCTTTCCTCATAAGGGAGATGTTCCACTCCCTTAATCAACTTTGTGACTCTGTGCTGAACTATTTCAAGCAGCTCCCTGTCCTTCTTGAACCGAGAGGCTCAGAACTGGACACAATATTTCAGATGTGGCCTCACCAGAACAAAGTAGAGGGGGAGGAGAACCTCTCTCAACCTACTAGCCACAGCCCTTCTAATACACCCCAGGATGCCATTGGCCTTATTGGCCACAGAGGCACATTGTTGGTTCATGGGCATCCTGCTGTCCACCAGAACACCCAGGTCTCTTTCCCCTGCACTGCTCTCCAGCAGATCAGTCGCCAACATATACTGGTACATGTCCTATCACTTGTTACATGGGAGAAGAGACTGACCCCCACCCCACTATAACCTCCTTTCAGGTAGTTGTAGAGAGTGAGAAGGTCTCCCCTTGACTTTCTTCAGGTTACACAACCTCAGTTCCCTCAGATGCTCCTAAGACTTGTGCTCTAGACCCTGTGCCAGCTTTATTGCCCTTCTTTGGACACACTCCAGCACCAAAATATCTTTCTTGTAGTGAGGGGCCCAAAATTGAACACAGGATTTGGGGTGTGGCCTCAGCAGTGCTGAGTCCAGGGGGACAATGACTGCCCTGATCTTGCTGATGACACTTTTTTTAATACAGGCCAGGATGTTGCCGGCCTTCTTGGCCACCTGGGCACACTGTTGGCTCATGTTCAGGTGACTGTCAACCAACACTCCCAGGTCCTTTTCCACTGGGAAGCTTTCTAGCCACTCTTCCCTGAACTTGTAATGTTTCCTGGGGTTGTTGCGACTCAGATGCAGATCCTGGAAATTGGTCTTGTCAAAACTCATACAACTGCCCTTGGCTCATCCTGTCCAGATCCCTCTGTAGAGGCTTCTGACTTCCAAGCATATCTCTGGTCCCACCCAACTTCATATTGTTTGCAAACTTACTGAAGGTGCACTAAATCCCCTCATCCAGGTCATTGATAAAGATATTAAACAGAACTGACCCCCATACTGAACCCTGGAGAACACCATTTTTGACTAGGTGGCCTAAATCTAAATCTAATCTAAATCTACCCTCCTTCAGTTTGATAACATTCCCCCTTATCCCATCATTACAGTCCCTAATAAAGGTCGTCTCTGTTTTTCTTTTAAGCCCCCTTCAGTACTGGAAGGCCACTAATAAGGTCTCCCCAGAGACTTCTCTTCTCCATATTGAACAACCCCCAACTCTTTCAGCCTGTCCTCATAGGGGAGATTCTCCAAATTCCTGGCCATCTTCATGGCCCTCCTCTGGACTGAATCCAATGGGTTCATGTCATTCTTATGGGCTCCATGTCATTCTTATGTTGAGGGCTCCAGAGTTGACCTCTTGGAGGAACCCTGCCTTTCAAGAGGTCAGCTTAAGTGAGCTCTACTGCAGAGAAGCATCAGGAGCAGATGAAGAAGAGATACGGTGATATGGAGCTTGCAGTATGAACAAAGACTAAGAGGGCGTGAAACTGATGTCCAGACCTCAGGGCATAAGGAGAGAAAAGGATTTTTCATATTGCTTGAAAGGAATATATAGTGTTTGCAACCCAGGAATCCAGTGCAAGTTACTGGAGCAAGCCTA
Organism: Trogon surrucura; assembly: GCA_020746105.1. NCBI lineage: Eukaryota > Metazoa > Chordata > Aves > Trogoniformes > Trogonidae > Trogon > Trogon surrucura. Next base: position 40,107,746 of record CM036617.1, read on the forward strand.
AAGGAAAAGACACACTTTACAGAGAAAGAGAGAAATGAAAGAACTTTAAAAAATATTTGTCTTACACAATAAAAAATATGTATATTTAACAGTCTGCTATTCTGTTTTCTTTTCCTAATACTCCTTGTAACTCAAAGCCCCTTTGATGTTCTTATTATTTTCACTTTAAGAAAAATTGCAAACTCTAAGTTGTTCGAATGCTCCTATATAACAAAGGAAATGGAACTTGTACCAAAGTTTCATGACTTTGTCAATTAAGATGTATTTAATTTTTGAGATAAACAGACATGTCAGAGAATTAGATTCGTGGTGATAGGCTATTATCTAAATATTCTGTAAAAACTTTCAAGTTTTAAAATTTATATGTACATCTGAAATTTATATTAACTTTTATGTGATAGTATTAATTTCTCTTTAAGTTGCATATTGTGCTGCATAGTTTTATAATTATACTGTAGCATAAATTTATACTCTTGGCTATGGGATTTGTTTTCTTACATTCTTGCTGAGATTTATTAAGAACCACTGAATATGAAAGAGAGCTAAGAAATTTGGAATACGTTGCTTGCATATTGTCATCAATCTCTTAATAAAGTTTTTATTGCATTGAGGCTACTTATTAGATTAATATACACTAGATCATAGTGTAAATTTCATTCTTAGGCAATATGCTTAGTTGTCTTTTGACATTTTCTTTTTATAATTTTAAAGTACTCTTTGCGTCAGTTCAAAGACACTTCTGACATTTGTGTATGATTGCAATGCACTGTGAAATCATATTAATCTATTTTTGAGATTGAGAAAATGCTCTCACCTTTGTCGTGCTATATATTGGCATAACAAAATACTGAATTTACAAAAGTAAAATCTAAAACAACAAGGAAAAGGTACAGCAGTGAAGGAACTTATACATATGGTCTAAAAAGGCTCCTACTAAAATGGAGCACATCTTATTCCTTTTGTCCATTTTTTCTTTTTCACATTTCCTTTGTGCCTGCGAGATAATGGCATTCGTTTATTTAAAAATCATTGCTAATCTGATTTAATGGTTTTGTGATGAACACATTTATGTGGCCATGCGAGACATTCACATTAAAATATTTTCTGTTTAGATTTTCACAAACTGAATTTTGTACCATGTTAGTCTTTGTAATGTTATTAAAAATGTGTAAAATAGACCAGAACCTTTTAAAGTCTTTGATGGATGTTTGGAACTGGGAAATGAGATATGACCTGGATGATAGAGACTGAAATTCAACAGAGTTAACAGAGCTGAAGATGTCTATTTGAAAGAAAATTAAAGGACTTCCATGACACATATTGCACTTCAAAAAGAGATTAATCTTGGTTTTCTGTAAGTCAGCATAGATTCATGAACATCAAGAGAGGTCTGTAAAACTCTGGCTATTTACTGAGACCTGTCAATATTGCCAGCTTCAACCTTTTGTTTTACTTGCTTTTCATATGGAGGAGTGATTTTAGAAACAATGAAAACCATCATCTATATTTTATTTTGTGACTGAGTTACTATTTTAACATGAAAGTTTGAGTCTGATTTCTTTGGATCTTGTTCCAGGTACAGTGACTCTGAAATGGTTAATTTATGCAATTCATTACAAATCTAGTTTCTCTGCTTTTGTGTCCTAAGCAGTATAAACAAGCTGCATAACAGTTTCAAAGGTTTTTAGATCCATATCTGACAGAAAATATTCAGATTCATGACTAAGTGAAGAGGTCCTCTTTCTTATCTTGAGCCTTCTTATCTACCTCTGTTCTAGAGGCACTGGCTGAAATTTGCAGTTACATGATGAAAGATCTGATTTATAAGAAAGGTCTATTAATGGTTAGCTAGAAAACATACTCTGATATTAAGCTGTGATTTTGGGTGAGGGCTCTAAAACAAGCAAAAGGCAGATTATGTATTTTATTTCTAATAATGTTATTCTAAATAATCTTTTTTTTAAAAAAATAAATCTTGTTTTACTATTCATTTCTCACTTACAAGGATCTGTATTACTTTAGACACTTGTGATAGCTATCATTACCTTTGAGCTCAGAATAAGTTCTCTTAAAAAATTCTGGTAAATCAAAATGGTGGCTTTAAAATCCACTTTGTACAGGCAGTATAAGATGCAGAAAGGAATAGCAAATACGATGTTTTCTTATTACCGGGTGAACACTGATTGCACTAAGATAAAGGTAGTCCCTACACAAGCTTTTTGAGTTGTCCAGTATTCTAATTCTGTATTGATTAAGATAACTCAGCACCAATGTTCACTATACACAGGGTGATCTCATGATGAGCTAGTTAATTTAAACCTAGAACCTGACTGACGTAAAACTTGGGTTGGCCCCTTATTTTTCTATTTTAATCTTTATAATGCAATTTACATCTCAGGATGAACTCTAACTGTAATTCTTAAAATTATTTTAAATTACCATGCAATGTAACTGAACAACCTAGAGCTAATTGTGCCTTGGAATTTCCTTTTTTTTTTAAAAAAAAAAAAACACAAAGAAAACCAACAAAAAAAAAGAAGAAAAAAATAGTTCCAGGTTTATGACAGGTTTGATATGATTGAAAAATTATATTCCAGCTAGCCATAGCTTTTTGCTTATTGTGTGTAACTCACTCCCTCCCTCTATCGGCAATCCTGCAGATACATTTCTAAATCACTGACTGACTTACTGCTGGTGTTAATGATCTTTAGACTAAGAAATATTGATTACAGACTGTTTCCAGTTCAGTAAAGTACCATTTTGATAGCTCATCACAACTTTGAGTTTCTTGCTAGAGATGGGATTTTACTGTAGTTCTAGCTTTTCTCCTGTATGATTACAGCTTGTGCTAGTAAGGAATAGCTTCTGTTGCTGCACAAACTGAAAGAATCTGATGTCTCTGGTTTCGGTGTCATTGACCACAAAGAGGTACTTTTCATTTTTTGAAAAAAAAAAGCAGGCTGTTAGTCTTTGATCCTACAAACTCTCCCAAATGAGCTACTCCGGGGTTTTAGGTCTTTTTAAGGGCATATAGATATGGATTCTCAGTGTTCTGAGACTTGCCTTGCCTTTATTACTGTGCAGTAAGGGAAAATGCATCACTAAAATCCAGTCCGGTTAGGACCGAGATGTGGGTGCTATCAGAGATATATCAGCCTTGGTGAAAATGTTTGTCAGAAGCAGCTTGGCTAAGGGTTAGTGCTTATGAGTGTTATTAGAATGTTAAGTGGTTTAAAATTTTTAGTAGAAAATAAAAATTGTAACAGTTTATGCATATAATCACTGTAACTATATGTATGAAGACACTTTGAAGAGGAAAATACTGCATTATACGAAGTCCTTGGGGACTACAGCTCTAGGAAGTATCCATTTTGTGATGCGTTCTTTAGTTTTTCCTTCAGTTTCATAGCCTATTCTATTTACTGTCTTGAATGCTCTTTCTCCCTCTCTTGCTGAGCTCAATATTTAGGAATTTTAAAGAAAAAGATCCTAAAAGGCAATAAATGTATTTATTCCTGTCTCTTACATTATCAAATGAAAATGACTTGAAAAAAAGGATAGCAGATCAATCTGATTTTATTAAAGTCAATATCATATTAAATTAGAAATTATTTTTTCCTGCATCCCTTTGTTCTCTGTTAAAAAAAAAAAGCATAGAAAACAAATTCTCTGTCCACTCAAATCGTCTGGATTCCTGGGTCTGATTCAGTGTTCATTTTATACGCCAAGATTTTGTATAAGAATTCTGTACACAATCAGTGTCATGCTCTTTTTATTTATATCAAGATTGAAGGACTTGATGCAAAATGAATTTAAATATGATTATTCAAAGTAAGCAATATGTTGCTAGTTTACATGTAACTCACTATATCAGTTGGGATTTTCTGTAGTAAGACTAGTGAGCAGTGACACGATATCTGTACTCACATTACAATGAGGTATACCACGTTCATACTAGATATAGGGTAAATTAATTTGTTGCCGTTTTTCCACTAGCAAATAATAATTACACCAAAGTCATTATGCTTTCAGTCTTTTTCTGACATTTGTTGTAGTCTCAGTGACATGCTATTACCCTTGTCACAATTTGGTGTAAAACATCTCTCATTCAAACCCCATTCATTATTTTTGGGCTACACTTGCATTTAGTACATGACAGTAAAGGGGCAGGAGGTCAAATCTCAGTGAATTAGCTGTCCTCTGTGAAAACATAATTCATCTCAGAAGATAATTTACCTCTAAACAACTGTAACATTTCTGCTTTTATAAAGCTGGATTCCATTTGGCTTATATACTGAAAGACCCACTTACAAAACATATTCACACTCCTTCATGTTTTCTGGGTTGTCCATTAATGCTCATTTGTGCATACTGATCACTGAGTGGCATTGTCGGAACACACGGTATTGTGGTCTCAACAGCAACTCCGAAGTCCTCATCTTGACCTGCATTTTGTACCTCTTCTTCCACCAATGGTACAGTGTGAAAATTTCTTTGGGAAACTATAGTCTCTTGTTTTTATAAATCATTTCTTTGTGGTCCAAATGAAATCAGTTGCTATCTGGTCATCATCTCTGAAGCCTCCTGCTAGCAAAATGTACTATGAATATACACTCTTACTGTATCCAATCAATGTAATTTAAAAAAATGACTCATGCCAGATTTTTATACACATAGTTAAGTAGCCCCTCTGAAATATATACATGAGTATCTTCCTAGATTATAAACCTGATTATATAGTGTGGCCATGGCTGTGCCTCAGATTCTTTCTCTGAAACACCTGCATGACAGTTCGAAAAAGAATTCTTTGCTTTTAAAGATCTTGAGTATATGTCACAATTTCTTGCTTGGTGGCATGGTTTCACAATGGGTTGGATGCTTGTTTCTGTATGGAGGGAGGTTCAGACTGATTGTGTTCAGTGATAACATTACAGGTGGGTCCTCGTTCTGATGCTTCAATTCCTATTTCACCCCCTGGTGCTGTTGGTCCTGTTGAGTTGGGTGTGCTCTCAAGAACAGTTCTGTAGAGGCACCTCTCCTCTTGCCCACTTGCACAGGCTCATGTTCAGTGATTCCAGCCAACCTTGCATGAGGATACGTGCAAATATGAGGATAAATCAGTTCCTACCAACTCTCTGCTTCCTTCCTGGCTCTGGCAGACATTGAAAGGAAAACACCTTGTGTAGTTTGAAGTCTCTGAACAAGTCTGATCTTCCATTCGCTGAGCAAGAGATCTAACTACTGACTACTGAAGCATTATCTTGCAAGGCATGTGGCCTTAACTCCTTTAAACACATTTTAAAAGAAAAGAGTGTGTTTTGTTACATTTCCTACAGGGATAACTGAAACACCTGCTCTCAGCAGAAAATGTTTTCCCTGTGCTTCTAAATCTTTTGCTGACGTAGGCTTCTGCTGGCCTCCTAATGACCTACGGTCTCCCCTGTCTTTGACCAAGGGACAGCTAAAGACAAATGTCTTCGTTTTGAAACTCCTGCTGATCCTCAGCGATCTTTTTCTAGGTTACTTTTTTATATGCCTGTCTGTCCTCCAGCCACGAAGACAGAGGATAAGTGACTTGCCCAATGAATCTGGGAGCCAGAGCCCTCCTTCATATGAACTATGACCACAGTTACTTTGTACATACTTAAGTCACTTTTTTAAACTAGTCTTAAAACATCTACATGCCTTTTCTAGGTTTGACTCTGTAACACCTTGCAGTGTGCAATGACTTATCTCAGACTCACCAAAGCAATTTGGGAGAGAGTAGGTGAATTCCCTTGACACAGACCACATTGTCGTTCCCCAACTTATGACTATCTATGAACTATCTATGACTATCTCTATGAAATTAAAATAAGAAAAAAAAAAATCCAAGTTGTTTAGAAAAGATAATGCATTTCATCTAAAAAATTTACAACTTTGATTCCAAGTCTCAACCTCATGTAAAGTAGTTTGATAGAAAAATAAATTAGATAACTCAAAGAGACTTGGAAATCAGGATACAGAGTGGACCCCGACAGATTTTCTACAATGTTTTTTAATCAGCATTAATTGTTGTCAGCTGTGTGATCTATGCAGGTCTTAAATTTATGAGCTGTTTGTAGATGTGGTTAGTGTTGTTGTAGCTATTTCAGAGCTGGGAATAGTCGGGTGTAATTACAGATCCGCAGGTAAGGGATTTTGTGTTCATTGAAAAGGACTTAGCAGGGATTCCTGTGGTGTGACATAATTTTGTTCATTAGGATAAGAAGCTTTTATTCTTTTGCTGTAATCACCTCCATATGAAAAAAGCTAGAGCACAGTCCTGATTGGTTGTAGAAACGTACAAGGCCCTGCTGATGAGCACTGTTCTCTAATAGTATTACATTTTCCCACTCCATGCAATTTGAACACAAAACATAACAAAAAACCTGTGAAGTTTTTTCTGCCAATCTCAGACCAAACATCAGGTCTTTTCATATGTAAATACACATTTAATATATACTTGTATCAAGCCAAAGATATGGTTAGAAGAAATGCTAGCTGAGTCACTAAGTAACAATATAATGGAAGCATACTGCTCTGTAAGCAAGCAGGAAATGTTGATGTGAGGTTACATAGATGGGTTTTTCGAAAAACATTTGTTAGAACATAAAGATGGATTTTTAACAAAATGATTGCTTTAACATCTCATGAGTGTATAGTCTTGACCACCAAAAACGCATGTGTATTACTTACTAAGAAGCAAAACCAAACAAAGTAACAGCCAATGAGTTTGTAAGTCAAGAGCTTGCCTATTGTTTCTTGATGATGGTCATGTGGTAAGAGATGACCTGAGTCACCATCCCCATTCTCCATAGCAAGATGGGAGTATAGGAGGCATGGAGACATGGTGAGACCAAAGCTGCAGGCAGCTAGGCTGTACGTGGGTATCCTTTTCCCTTGCCCCCCAAGCAGAGAGCTGCCTTAGGCACCTTTCTATTCTGATTAAGCCTTGAGTCATTTCCGACTTTAGGGTACTTCATGCTAAGCATGCTGATTGTCGTGAGCTTACTTCAGAGGGTACCGACTCCTTTAGATCTTTTTCTGTGGTGTCTACATCTCCTGTATAGATATCCTAAGCAAATTCCACTGGAAGGGTGAATTGCCTATAAGTTACAGATATATAACTTACAATACTTTGATACATAACTTTAAAATAACTAAACTTTTATAGGAACTGGCCTAGTTTTTATACTGATCTTGTTAGGAGTTTTTCCTAAGAAGTTTTGTACTGTATCCCTGGAAGTGCTGTCAGAATATAAAGTATCACTGCCGTAGAAAATGCATCATTATCTATAAACCAGCAAAAAATCTGGGTTTAAATGGTTGATGGTTCCTATTTCTATCTAATCTCTACTGGTGAGACAGGAAAGAGTTACTGACCTGGGAAACAAAAAGGGAATTACCACAGACAAAAATCTTGGCTGACCTGTCTAGCATTGGCAATAGTCCTGCTATGAGTGGGAGACTAGGCAAGAAGACTCTCAGATCCATTCCAATGCAACATTTCTCCCATTCTGTCTTTTACAGAACTCCTAGGAGAGGTTTCTTTGTGGTTTTTTTTTTCTGAAACACTAGTAAGAATACCAAAAATCATTTAATTCTAAGACAGCAAATATTAAAGACTTAATAAATATATTATATATGATATAATAGGAAGAAGAATTCAAGACCTGTGAGAAAAAAAATTAGACAATCTCCAAGACAAACTCATATGTAAGGAAGAGCAGGATGGCATGCCTTTAAAGAGAGATAACTGGAATGGAAGTAGTTCGGATGTAATCGTAAACATGTGCTCGAATGTCACGTGGGCCAGTAAAGGAATTGTTAAAAGCTTTACAGGTTAAATCGTTCCTGCGGTAATGAATACGTTCCTGAATGAAAAGGTGACAAGATAGAGGTTTATGCATTTGAAGAGCAGTGGAGAGGAGTCTACTGTAGACTCAGGCAGTCCTCCTAAATGCTAGGCAAGATTCCAGTTGTTTTATCTAAAGGAAACGAGGGTTATCTGCTTGCCTCCTTGCAAACACGAGCCGCCTCAAATTCACCGACCTATGAAAAACGAGCTACCTGTACAGGAGAATCATAGGTACTAACTAGACTAAGTCACTAAGTAACGCTCTTCTTAGGAAGTCTCAGCTCCTGAATTGAGCTTCTCCATTCCCATTATGTCCAGAAAATTGAAGAAAAAGCACAGTGTCTGGGTACACCATGAGATGACTGAACTTTTCCCATTGGGAATATTCTTTAATATGATCCAAGCCTCAGATTGAGCTAGTTTTTGACCATGAACAATGACACATCTGAATTTGAACAGACCTGTGCTTCACTGACAGTATAAACTTAACCTAAAAAGCAGCTGGAAGCTTAAAAGTACCATTTATTATTGTCTATAATCAAACTGCACTATCTCACCCTTAATGAGGTTATGTCAGGAGAATGAGATAGGCTTGTGTAAATGTATCAAGGGAAAATCAGTACCACTATAAAGTAGGTCCATTAATAAATGAGATGGAGAATTAAATTACTAATGACTTTGAAATGGCTGAGATAAAGAAATTCTGTGCCAAAGCTGCCTTTAACAAGAGAAATAAAGTTAGGTCAATTAGGAATTCTGAAAAAAAACCCCACAAAACTGTGAACTCACTGTGAAAGAACAGCTAAGGAAACAGATTTTTGAACATGACTGCTACCACACAATAAAAAGAGATACTCTCCAGTGTGCCTGCAGTACTAAAATACCTCATTCTCTGCACTGTTTAATACTGGGATTGTAGTTCCAAAATCTACTTAAACTGTTTTTCAAGAGAAATTACTCAACCTTGGCTTAGCCTCTAGAACTCTTCACTCACACTTTTTCTCTCACTCTGTCCCCCCCCCCAGTTTTGACAGAAATGTTTTGACTGTCTTATGCCTGACTGAATTTGTATAGTTTTCCAAGGGGACAAATAATGTCTACAGAGTATTGAGATTATTAGCCTGAGTGAAGGTAACTCAGCTGTATTATTTCCATTAAACAAACCTATTTGTCAGCTCAGGTATGACTTCATGGAACAACATTCATTTTACTGTTTAGATTTCCTTTAATTAGATGTTAAACTGAAGTTTTCTCACTGGCACTGGAGTTGGCACTGACTGCCATCTTTGGTTTTATTAGGTTTTCTTCTAGATATTTGCTCCTAGGTGTTTCTTCCATCATCCTTTTCATTCTCTCCTTTCCTACTTGGATCATTAAATCCTACTTGAGTGATCTTCCCAGTCACAGTCTCCTACACTTCATATACCACTTCTCTCTCTACTTTTTGAGGAACATGATACATTAAGAAGGCTCATTGGGAAATGAAGTAGCCATCTTTTTCATCCTAATTTTTATCGTATTTTTTGTATTCATAAGAAATATAAAGTGTATTTGACTAATGTAATCTTGAAACAATCACTCTGAGAGGTGTGAAATGTCTCTCTTTATTGAGAGTTTCCTGTTTAAATATCAAGGTGATTAATGATTGCAAGGGTCAGTAATTTAACAGAACCCTTTGGGTGATAGGCTGTTTTATAATCCTTGATGTTGCAAGACCAAACTGTTATCTATTCAAATGCAAATTCTTTCAAGCTGCTTTTCTGGCAACTGTACTAGGTCTGTTGTTCAGTGTAAACAAAATAAGGTGAGTGGTGAAAACCAGAAATGGTAAGGCCAACACAGACAATTATGCTTTTATGCAGTAGAACCAGAAATGGAACAAACATTAATTTTACTTGAGTATTTATCGGTATGTTGAACTCAATGTTTTTAATTTACAAGAATCTTTCACACTATTCTAATTGTATCATGGAGATGTTATAATGAGAGCAGGGAGTCATAAATCAGAAGCAGAGAATGATCTTTCCTAGAAGAAGATTTAAAAGAAAAAAAAAAATCAAAGAAACCAAAAAATAGCCACGGGGAACCTAATTTTTCTGCCTCCCAGTACATTTATTTTGTTTCTAAGACATTTTTTAGCCATATTCATTAGCCATTTCTCATCTGGTATCCCTGTTCTATTTCATCTCCCCCAGGAGCACTATTATTTCACACCAGGAAATGGTTGCTGGTTCAGGATGGAAAATCAGAGGATGAAAGGCTGCAAACACTGCCTTTCTACTCCAGCTATGGGAAGAGGATGTCGAATGGTGAGAAATCCTTTTCTTGGAAACTCAAAGATGAATATAAGGGAAAACACTGTATCTGAGATTTTTTTGTGACCAGAATGGGAACATAAATGGTTTTCCAACTGCTTTAGAAACAATAGTATGATGCTCTGCATATGGATTTCAGTAACTTCCATGTGATTTCAAAGCTCTTGTGCATTGCATGGTTTTTTGAATATTTAGTCAATCTGTAAAAAAATTACTTGAATATCCCAAATCAAGAACAGCACCTATATATGTCATTAATAAAACATTTTGCATCTGATGGGAGATCTAATGAAATGTAATGAATGATAGAGAATGATCAGTAAAAGGTCAGACAGAAACTTGGAAAATGTTAAGCACATTATTTTGGTTTCTCATTTGCATCAAGAGTTTTGTGAATTTACATTCCTCTTTACAACTGCCTTACATTAAAGTGATGGAGTAAGGTAGCCTTATTATAAATGAAAAAATGGTAGATAGTCTATAGCTTATTGTTGAAAATATTGGTAATATAAAGATGTCAGGGAACAAAGTCTAAAGGAAAAAGATAATCAGATTTTTACTGAATCTGACGGAAATCTAAGAACCGTGGATTTATGAAAATGAGGCTTCTGAATTTGACTGCAGCACTTTGATATTCTCCTTGAAGAAGTGAAGAACAGTAAAATATCCCCAGGAAAAAAAAACCAAATACCAGAACTCAGGTCAGAATCGAAATTTATAATCCATATCTGACTCTTCAACCACATTTACCTTGCCAGAAGAATCACTTTGTATTATATGCATCACCTTAATCATATTATAGCATGTTTGGAACAAAATTGTTGGTAATCATGTTTTGGAACTATATAAATGTTCTGTTCACTGAAGCAGGAGTAAATCATGTTAAAAGACAGTGAAAGTACTGCTTGCACAGTCTTGCAAGAATTAAATTTACTTTGTAACTCCCATTCTGATGTAAGATTGCTATAAACAACAAAGGAACACTCAGAAGCTTCCTTTCCGTATGTATTAAAATATTTGTCAGTAACTTTAATTACACACATGTTATTGAAAACTCATATTTTTTCATTTAACAACTTTGATAGGGAGAACAGGTAGAAAAAAAGTTTTGCACAGGTTCCAAAATGTCAGGCTAAAAATTTATTTTATTTTTTTGTTTATTTAATCTTCAGAGACAAGAAAGTGGCAGGAATACACTCACTTGCGCAAATCAGAAGTACTTATCTGCATTTATACTAATGTTGTGTATTACCAAAACTATGCTGTTTTACCACAGAAGTATCTATGTCTATTAAGGCTTGCTAGCATTGCTTCACATACAGAGAGATTTACACTAAATACTCATCATCACTGGACTCTCCTCAGGGGTTTAACATGACAAAGATATACTAATATTACTAGTGCTTTCTGTTGAATTATGAGAAGAAAACAATGTAAGGTCATTTACTTATGTTGGTATCTATCGAGCCACAGGAAAAAATTCCTTGTGAAAACTCCGTTTTTAATTTATTTGTCACGTATTATTCAACTACCGAAGTGAAAAATATTAATTTTTTTTTTTTTTAGTTTTCTTTTTTCCTCAGATAACAGATTCAAGATTTAGAATGTGACTTTGGTCCTACACACTGAATGATAAAAAGGTAATCAACCTTTGAATACTTGTGATGTAATTCTAAAGACAAATAGGTTTTGAATTTACAGAAATTTTCAGTAAAGATTTATTTTACTCTCTAGTGTATTTGTTGTCACAATACTGCACACATGATACCAGCATATTGGAATATCACAATCCAGAACTGAATTAATGCTTTCATTTTGGTTTTACTTGTTTTGTTGTTTTACACACATATTTAAAGTCTCACTGTTTTCAACTCAGTTTCACATGAGTTCCTGCTCATTCACACCCTGTACCATTCAATCATGACTTTTACAAACCAACCAATATTGATTTAAGACTGACTTTAGAAAGACTTTGTTTGCAATCATAAAATGCAGATTTGCACAGGAAAATAATAAAAAAAAATCCAAGCAAAAAAAAAGTCTCTTACAAAAAATTGATTTAAAGTCTAATCAGGAGTTGGAGCCGTTCTGAAAATACTAAAATTTCTCCACCTATTTCACTAACAGAAAACAAGGAAAACAGTTGCTTTTACTTCAAATGCATTAATACCGTGATTCAAAATATTAAATAACATTAAGTATCACACAGAGGAGGGTAGAGTTTACAGCTTAAGGCACCTAAATACAGTTCTCCACATGCAAATATCTAAATGTTTAACTGGGTCAAATGTGCCAGTCCCGTACATGTCATGTACTGCTGGGTATTGCAGGTAGTACAAGGTGACTCTTTGCTTGGTGACTGAAGCTCAACCATGATCAGTTCAATTAATGTACCCTGAATAATGGTTCGGTTGTCCAACCACCAGGCATCTCTTTCAGGGTGAGATTAATAGTTCTATGGGGCTCAAACTCAGTTGACTAAACATAGATGTCAATGTCATCTGGGACATCACAGAGAATATGAGACATCATGTTAGCATTGCAGATATACCATGGGGCACACACGAGTTTTTATCGGCGGTAGGGATAGCTTAAGACATTTCAGATAGCACTAAATGTTTATGTGCTACCAGTTCAGTTAAGCATCCAGGCTCCATCAACTATTGACAGAGGGCTTGATTTAGTTGCCCACACATGGGAAATTTAGAGGTGGGACTTACTTGCCTAAACATGGGTGACTTGTGTTATGAGACACCCTAAGATATGTTTGCAGACCAGTGGATGCTACTCCACAAGGGTACAGCTTCAGAATCATCACTACAGGAATCCCTAAGGCACATGAAACATCTAAAGTGAGACTAAATGCTAGGCTGAGGTAACTTGAGACAATGTTATCTGAGATAACTCTAGCTATCCACATTAGTCTGGCAAATATACAGGAGAAGCAGGGAATACTTATAACCTCAGGGAACTGCAGTTAGTGGCCAGCCTAAATGGATTTTCACTGGTGCTAGAAGTATTGCTTTAGATCACTGATAAAAACCCCAAACATCCACTGGTTATAATGAGTATTGATATAACTCTTGGGGAAAACCTATATGTGGATGCCTAAAAACAGGTGTCTTAACCTTGTGATCTGAATTCTATCAAAAAAGAAGTCTAAAAATATTTACTATAAAAATGAAAAAAAGATATTAATATTTTGAGACAAGAACAATGACACAACAGTATCTTAGGGTGGTAGTTTGAATGTATTAATTTAAAAACTAGCTAATGATATATTTTGCTAACTTCTTTAAAGTTACTTCCATCCAGACTGTTTTTTTTCTGTAAGTTTGTCTCTGTTTAGGTCTTTTCTACTATAACATTACGTTTCTTCTTTGAAATGTATTTTGGTTACATTTGAAAGTTAGCTCTGATTAATACATCTTAAGTCTCTCTGACTCTCTTCAGCCTAGACAACATGTTTGCTAAGATTCTATAGTTTCATCTGGCCTAGGTCACCATAATGGAATTGTGGTCTCCCTGAGATGCTCTTTGTAAGTAGCAAGCTGAAGGAAGCATAAAATGGTATACATTCTTTCTTATTACATGTCCACAAACATTGCAATTTTGGGTAAGCTTGGCATTTCCTCAACTACCCCCTGCTTACATTTTGTCAGATTTTATGACTTTGTCCTCTTTTTATTCAGGTCCACTGACAGGCCTGATGCAGGAGATGCATATCTATGTTGATGAACTGATGATATCCAAAGGGCAGGCTCTGACACAGGACCCTGATTTGGTCTGTATGCGTAGGTGTTAGCCCACTCTATAGATCAGTTTCGGTCCCCTTCCGCTAGTCTTCTCCAAAATAAATTTGCTTTAAAGGAAATTAGCCCTAAGCAGTGTAGCTGTATGCCAGATGTTGTCAGCTGGTTTTGGAGCCAAAGAATAGTTCATAGCTTTCTCATATTTAACGGTGTAGCATATAACCACAGTGACTATGATCTTTTTTAAAATACTCTCCTTTTCCTTAGGATAGGCTTTCTAAGCTTTGCTACTATTCATAATAGCAATGCAGTTGTTGGAGCTGCATTTTTGGTGAGAGTGAGACTGGTATAACATCTAGTGTCTACCACATCAGGAAACAGAATGTTCACAGACACCAGCTCTGATAAGGACTGGAAGGCTACAGTACAGTGATAGGAAAGTTGTCACCCAAGATTTGAGTATAGTGTAAATTTACCTGTATGCATATGTAGTTGGACCTGAGCCAGTTCATACGTACCCAGCTGGGGTGTGTCTGCTCTTTTCTCCCTTAGCAGTACTGGGTATGCTCTTAAACAATGTGGTCACAGCCCGATCTTGCAATCTCTAATGTAACATTAGTATATGGTTGTATTAATGGTAGAATTTAGCCCCATAGTCCCAATCCTTCCAAGCAAATCCATATTGCCTTGGGTTTGGAGATAAGATAGATGAAATCAGTATAGATTAATCTGCAGCTGCTGAAGTATGCGTGACTCTAAAAAACTATATATAAGAAACTTCCTGCAGTGGAGAAAGAAGCTCTTATAATCACTCTTTAGTCCAAGACACTGCATGGCAACCATAAGTTAATGTGTTATGTCAAGGACCAATAACACCTTTCTCTCTTGAACTACTTGATCCAGAGCCTGATCACTTGACCAATTTATAAACCAGTATTTCATATATTTAAAAACACTGCAGGCCTAAAGTTAATTTAGTTTTGTTTGGAACCCAAGACAATTAACTCCGGAATCAATCTATTTTAGAGCAAATGTTTTCAACTGCAGCTGCAGGCAGATTTTTCTCTTTCACATACAATAGCCTTAGTTAATTATCCCACCAACAATAATTTTATTTAGTCTGGGGAAAAAAAAAATGTTTTAATTTTCAAGCTTTAAATCAACACACACTGGAACTTAATCAGTGATTTTCTAATGAGAAATTAAGAAATGTCTTTAGAAAATAGATTTCACTATTATTTTCTAGGGCTAAAATTTAGGTTTGAACTTGGTTTAAGAAAAAAATAAATTGTATTTTAGTAGCTACAAGGAAAGTGATATGAGACTAGGCTGGGAAAGGTCATGCATGACAAAGATCACACTTGACATGGAAATACCTTGAGAGACTTCAGATGGAAAAGCAGACAAAAAACAAAATGATACCAGTCTGGTTTGTTACAAATGTTTTACAGTTAAAATACAAGAAAACACACTTCTTTTTTTAAAAAAAAAAGAAATAAAATTCACTGTTAATTGTGAAATATCTAGTAACACTGGGCCTCTAAGAAAAATTGAAACTCTTGGACAACAGAAACAGAATAAAGCTACAGTATAGTAACTGTGTTTAGAAGAAGCATTTGTTTTCTTATCTAATATGCACACAATCTGCCTGATATCATCTTCTTCAAATCCCTTATTCTAGAAGGAAAAATGTACGGCAATATTGCAGACCTATTATGCAGATAGCAATATCTGGAAAGGATGGGTCCATAACATAAAAGAATAATAATTCTGGCTTTCATATTCTAGTTTTTCTTTTTTTTTTTTTTCTTTTTTTTTTCATTTGAAAAGAAAGAGACTGTGTTTTTCTTTCTGTCAATCAAACTGTTCTCTTGGGTTCTGTCTAAACTGACCTGCAGGCAAATGCATCTGGTGTGTGTTGTGTCTCCCTAGAGGAACTCGTCTTTCAGATTTGGACTTGACTTTCATCTGGCCTGTGCATCCAGGTTTCTCTACGAGGAAATCAGAGCTTGCAGGAAAAGTAGACAGAAGAGAAGAACACTGTCCTCGTTCAGATAAAGTGTTAGGTTGCAGAGCAAACATGAGTTTCACCACGCCTCTGCAATGCTTTTCAATTTTGGTGGTTACTGCCTGCTGGAGGAAGGTGTAATTAAGCAATGACTATTCACACCCAAATGGAAAGATGAACTTGTGAAGGCTAAGGGCTTCCTGGCACCTTGGAGAGTACTTATGGCTTCTGGCAGTCTAATGAAGCTGAAGTCATCCCAAAACCTGTGCTGTTCTTGCCCAAGGTAATTAAGTTCTGACTATCTTGCAAGCCTCTTAAATACTATAATTTTCTCTACACTTACATCTATGTATCTAACTACTGTAAGAGTGTTGCCTTTCGTTTGTCCAGCTGTAAGCTTGGGACTAAGTCTAACAACGCTTAGCAGTAAAAATTTTATTTATACATTTCCCTGTGTCTCAGGGAAGGAGGATGTAACTCTTTCTTGATGGTAACTGAAGTTCATGGTCTTAACCTATATTTAATTCATGGGACTTGGGTCATCAGGGACTATCTTTTTGTAGGACAAACTTAAAAAGGCTGGGAAAAGTTGAGCAAAAGAAATGTGATTAATAGATCTGTTAGAAACAAAGACATCTGAAAAGAAGTTATGATTCTTGTTACTTTTAAACTACATTGATTCTGGGGTGTAATAAAAGCATATGCTTTTGGAAGGGAGCACAAATGAGCCAGGTGGCCACAGAGTCCAAATTTATGCCCAAAATTCTGGGAAAAAAAGTCTTACAAAAGGAGTTACTTAATGTAAAATACTACTTTCATAATACCAGAAAAACGAGTGTCACCAGATATTTGCCCTGGTTTCGACATTCTAGTTAGACTGATAGAAGCTGTTTTAACCTGCATACCTGACATTTCAGGGCGTGTTCTTATTCTTTCAGTAATTTATATGTATCAGTGTTAGTTAGAATTACTCCTGTTAAAATACTGCCTTGGTTGTTTTATCCACTTTTTGCATTAGTAAATCTCAAAAGCAGTCTGTGGATAGTAATATTAGTCTGTGATTTGGATGAGTACTGAATTGTTTGAATAAAACGAAATAGTCCATTTGGTTTAAAAACAAAAGAAAATACTGATATATGTTAGCTATTTTTTGAAAGCAATTTTGGATATACATACCTGCTATGATCCTGATACGTAAATTAAGGGGATTATATGTTCTTATTTATTTATTTATTTCTAAATACAGTAGCTATTGACCAAATGAGTAGTAATAGCTCAAAGTATAAAAAGTTATGGTATATTGTGTCAGTAACCTGTGGATTAAAGACTCCCTAAGTACATATTCATAAGATAAAGCAAATGACTCCTATGAAATAAGACTGGGTTATTACGAGAATGAACTGTAGATTAAAGATCACTTGGAATTGCTACAAATCCAGTGGAGCAAATGTAATGGGTTTTCTATTACCAAAGTATTCTCAATTACAGCTTTTATCTTCTGTTTATTCAAAAAATAACAAAATAAATTGAAGATGAGTGTAAAGACTCTCACAACTCGAATGAGGGTATTGTGGTGACATAGAAGGTTTGAGTCCAGTCAAAATCACATTCAGCGTAGTTACTGCATGTATCAAATGATCGGAGAGAATGATAAGGCATTTCAGGTGTATTGGATTTACTCCATCTGTGTTAAAAAACAGTAGGTAATTCAGATCAATATGAGAAAATAATGACATTCAGAGGCTATTTAATTAGCATGAGGGAAAAGAGGCCTCTCCATCTGTGAAAGGCTTTGGTTCTCATTTTCAAAATGTAAATCCCCCAAGCACTGCCCCAACATGAAAATGGTGCAGAAGAGGAGGCCAAAAGCAACAGCAGAAGCCTGAGAGTGAGCCATTGGTAGACATAGCATCCACAGTACATGAGGAAGAATAGGCACACAGGCAAGAGACTAGATCAAACTTTCACTCAATGAAGAAAAAAAAGAGCCCTTTATATGTACTAAAAAAAGTGATGAATAGTGTTGTATAACATTGAACTCAATAATCATCAGTGGTCTATTGGAAACATAAAGATTAGATGGTTTAATCTATGTCAAAATGCAGAGGGAATGTCTTCTGGCAAGTTAATTAATTTATGTGAATATTACAGTGACAAATTTTAATACCTAACTGTCCTTCATTTACAATTAGATGTGCAAATAACAATTGCAACATTTTTGTTCTTTTACTAGTAACTATAGAAAGAGAATTAACATGTCAGATATTATGTTTCTGTACATGATGCAGTAAAAAAAAACCCCAAATATTCACATCTTGGATTTTTGCTGCCTGGTTATCATCCTTTCTGTGGACTCATGTACCAGACAGTAGAAGAATATGAAATAAGAGTCATCTAGTATAAGAAATGCAGATAGAGAATTTTTAGATTTAAGAAAACAGCTCACACAGGATTAGATTAGGCAGCAGTGATCTACCTTAAAATTTGTCACACTGAAAAATTTTAATCCGTGTGTAACTGCAAGCATGTGTTTAAATCCCATTAGATTTAAAAATGCTTAAACTCATCTGTGTTTGCATGATCCAAGACCTCACATTCATTGCAGTATGATGAAGCATGTGCAATAGAAAATCTCTTTTGATAGTCATGGAAATAGGCTACATAATATATATAAAGGAGTAATTTCTAAAGGGAACTGACAGAAGCTCCTTGTTTCAGTGAGCACAGTAAACATCACTAGTTAATATATTAAAAGTGCAGTACATGAATTGAACTAGGAACAAAAGTATTACCTAACAGAATACTTTACAGACATACACAGAGATAGATAGACTTTGTAGGAATTTCTTATAAAAATGGAAGTCTGCTTCAGATCTCTAAAAGTGATTTGATGTTGTATGAGAAAAAAATAAAAGATCCAAAGTGATGATTTATTTTTGCTTCAGGCTAATCAAGGAAAATGGGAGTATAAGTTTTGTAATTTGTGAATATTGGCTTACATGGTCAATCAAGGGGAAAGAAAGCTGAGAGTTTGTAAAACACAAGCCATCTGTCTTCTTTGCAGAGATAATTAAGTATAGTACAACCTGTGGCAAAATGACAAAAATGTAGATATTCAGATATTAAAGAAATCTGATTTATAAGTTAGTAGTTGCTTAATAATTCTTTTTTTATAAAGCATTCAGGTCATATTTCTTTTCAGCTGAAGTCTATTGACCAAGGCTGTACTATTGAATGGAATGTAGAATTCAAGAAAAGATTATTTTCTATTATTCCTATAATCGAATTCTTACAAAAATCTATTGTTTAAAATAAAAATCCATTTAAAAACTTTTCATAATTTAACAAGGTAATTAAAAACTGAGGGTTTTTTTACAGTTAATAATATGAAGTACTCCTCAAAATTAACTGAAGTTGAAACACTCTGGTAGAATGGAGAGAACCATATAATGGTGGAGGCCCCATTCCTGGAGGCATCCAAGGTCAGGCTTGATGGGGCTCTGAGTAACCTGATCTAGTTAAAGATGTCCCTGATCACTGCAGAGGGGTTGAACTAGATAACTTTTAAAGGTCCCTTCCAACTCAACATGTTCTATGATTCTACGATTCTATGAATCTATGATTCTATGTATCTATTTATTTGGCTATGTTAGAATGGTGTCCAGTCACCCTAAAAAACATTAAGTCTTGTCCTAAACACCTGAAATACTGTTGAGTTTTTAAAGCTTTTAAAAGCTTTGGACTCCTTTATTTTTGTTTTTTTTAAAAAAAAAAAATAAAAAAAATGTTATGTTTAACAAGCTGATATTTAGTGACCCTGTGAGGTCATTAGGGTATAGTCATGTTGATCCTGGAGTATTGGGTGCTTAAGCCCAGCATGCTCCACGACTCAGATTTATTTGATCATATTGTCCTCTGTGGGATGTTTGAAGAGCAAGTGGAGGTGCTCATACTGTTTCCTATGTAGTGTAAGCTCAGGTGCCCTACATATCTTTCCTGCCTTCATTGTAAAGAACACGAGGGTCTTCCCAGGACTCTGTGGGAATTATCACTACTCTGTGGAAGTCCTGGTAAGCTCTATTCTAAATAAGTTGAGTCTTTTTTGTAAGTTATTGTCACACATTAAAAATATATGCAAATCGGCTCAAAATCCCAGAGAACCACTGAGAAGATCAATTAGTAAATCAATTGAAGGTGAACATGGGAAAGACAGGCTGAAAAGTAACTAAACCAGAATTTGGAATTTAAAGTAACTGGCTACACTAAATGTACTTAAATTTTTGACATATGAACCATCGCAATAATGTATAAAGCATAAAGGAAAGGCAATTAAATGTGAAGTGGAAAAGTTGGGTGTGTGCTCAGTCAGTTTTTCTCCATGCGACAGAAGTGTCCCTTGAATGTATTTGACTTGTTATTTAAACTTGAAAATCACAAAGACAAAGCATTACAAGGTGATTTGAGTGACTGACCTTCATTAGTCATTGATGAAATACCTCGTGCTGCCTGTTGTGTTTCTAGGTATTTGTTAGGGGCTTGCATTTTTCTGCAGATCTCTGTTGGTTTTGCCATCTTATTTTCATATCCATTGCATCCCTATTCATCTCTTTTGATTACTTCTGAATACCCTGCAAGATTTAGATTAGATTATATAAAATAATAGATCATACACATATTGCAATAGCAACTTCTAAAAATCTACTATTTTTCTCTGTATGATCTATACAGATAAATCTTTGGGGTTCATAATCACTCTCATTTATAAGGAATATTTTGTTGTGCTTGCGCATAAATAATCACTTGTTTCCAAAGGAAGTAAAACAAAATAAACATCTATAGCCCCCTTAACTGCATGCTTTGAAAGCTCTGAGGTAGCTTAAACACTCTCTCTGGCTTTTAGGAACAAAATGAAGTTTATGCAATTGAAACAGGTAGATATATTACTTGTAGTCTCTTGGAAATAACACAGACAATCAGCGCTTCCTCTGTGTGTATGGAGACACAGAGAACTAACTTTTTAACTGCTTTTCAGACTGATGCCAGTTATTGCAGCTCTGTGTGAATGCCAAAAGCGATCAAAATACAGAATGGTAATGCATTTGTTCCCTGTTCTGCAGCACTATAAATCACAAGTTTAGCACATAAGTGATGGTGTGCACTTATTGCATTCTCTCATCTTGTACTGCTCTGTGTGACTGAGCTCTTCATTACCCCTGTAAATTAATAAATTCTTATCTGTTATTAATAGACTCTTGAATATTCAGAAAAATACACGTGGTTGTTTAAGATCTGACAAAAGAACAGGCTCTCCCAGTGAGATCAGTGTTTCTTCTAAAAAAGTATTCTGGCTCCAACGGTAGTACTACCTAGCTGATTCAGATGAAGGTGTAAAATCACACAAAGTGACAATTGCAGACGACTTTTTCAGCAAGGAAAAGTACTTTGTGCTATTAGTATCTAATCTGTGGGATTTAATATATCACTATGTAGTTTTGAGATGGAAATCAGGCTGGTAAGCTTTTGGTGGTTCTGCCACAACTACACTAATGTCATGTTTAATTTATGGGGTAATGATAATCCATTTTAGATATCTTCCATCTGGGAGGTAGTTGGACAGTCAGATAGTGCAATTCTTTTCCAGAAGTCATTACAGAGTCTTGCTAAAACTGCAATTCTCTCAAGTATATCTTACTGAAGATTTTTATATAAGAAGAAGATTGTTACATGGGGAAGAGATCACTAGCTCCCATGGAGCATACTAACTAAAGACTTAATCACACAGCATGCTAAAGGGTTAGAACACTCGGGCCGAATCACCTCTGTCTTTTAAAAGAAGATATATCATCACAGACTTATTAAAGTTTCGTCTATTCCCCTGAATAGTCTTTTATTGACTCAGACAATCCTTTGTACTTTCCCTGCATGAAATTATAATAAAAGGTTGAGATTTACAGATGCCTAAAATGTCCTTGAAATGGAAAGCGAAAATGGCTCAGGTTGCATTTTAAAAGTGAATATATATCACTCATCAGACAAAAATGAATTGGCTTTGTATTCATTGGATAGTCTGTGAAATAATCTTCAGTTAAATGAACAATAGATTTCTAGTTCCTACAAAGACACAATTTTAATCTCACATGTGTATTTTTCCTCATTTCTTTTTTTTCCCTATGTCAAAATTGTGTTTAGTATTCACTCCTTCAGAAACTGTTGTTGTTAAGAAATAGAAAGAGAAGAGAAAAGGAGCCATAAAAGAGCTCTCAGAAACAGCATGATCACTGACATATTTTTACATCTGTTTTGGCACTCTCGGAAGCAAGGCAAGATTTAGTTGGGCAGATAGTCTAACATAATCCCATAGATATAATATTTCCTATTTATGGCAATTTATACCTTTAGGACATGCCCTAACGAACCTTCACAATGCATACATGGAGGAAGAAGGATGGCAGCACTTACAGTTTTACTCGCCTCAACATTTTTTATTTCAAGACAGATTACCTAAATTTCTTTTCAGCCTTTATATGTACTATAATGCTTATTTGAGTTATGGAAGTGTCAGTGGGCTCAGCCATGAACAAGATCTTTTTGCTAGATACCATGTAAATACATTAGAAGCCTTTATCTCCAAAATTTTGCACAATAAGAAAGCACTGATGGATGCTACCACCAGATACTGTGAGATGAAGGGGAAAACAAAGTATGGTCTACAGACAAATACAGATTAGAACTTGAAGGCATTAGAAGTATCTAAAACTCACTAAAATGCAAGATGACTGACTCATGGGTTAAGATGTAAATGATTTTTTTGGGAAAAGGCGTTAAGCTACTGAGTGCTTAAAGGACAGAACTAAAGCCAAAGGATGTTTGTTTTTGAAAAACTCAGAACAAAGCTGCTGTTCTTATCTAAGAAAAAGTGAACTTGAAAATTCAGGAAAAATTAAGGAGTATAACTTTTGCACAAAAAAATGTTTCGCGAATTCAAGACATGCCCTCCAGGATATTTTAGACTGAAAAATAAATGTATCTGTGAATGTAGCCCATGCCTCTCTATTCAAAGATGCTATGGAAAATTTTCCTGCTCAAGTTCCCTAGGCCTCTTTCCCAAAGTATTCCCTGCACTCTCTGTCAGTGGGAGAGAAAGAGGCCTCCTGTGCCCTGGGAGCTCAGTCATTACCCCCTATAACTAGATTAAAATGGATAGTGAACATTAATGATACTGACGTTCATGTCATATCTCTAAGCTTATTGATAGTACTTTGTGTACTCAGGATTTCTCTGTATCTTCATTATGTAGTTTCTGTAGAATCATCACTGCATTAGTATAAATGCTGGCAGTGTCTAGCAGCATGAGAATTCAGCTTCTATTAGAACATAGCAATCCTGCATTTCTTATATTGCTCCCTTCTCACCTGGTAGCTGTAATCTTGTATTTCTTCTCCAACATAGTATTTGCCCAAGATCTTATGCTGAAACAATGACGGAAAAGAAACCTCTTACCTTAATACTATGCTTTTACTCAATATAACGGTTTAAGGACATTGTCTGCACAGTGTGCAGATTTCATTTTCTACGTGTTCTGATTCTGTCTGACAAATTGCAAACTTTATTTTGACTATAAAGACAATCATTGCTTTCCTGCAGTAGTTTAGCCTGAACCTAAACTAAAATTTGTAGAGTTCTGATCCAGGGCTAACAATAGTATTGCTGACTTTAAAATGTATCACTCAAATGTAATTGCTCTGACAATAAGTTAACTCCTGCGGGGGAGAACTGTTTTGTCACCTTGGCAATAAAGTCATTTGGAAAGGATCAGAGAGCATCTTGTAGGGCTGATCAGGGATTCACCAGGCAGAGCAGCTAGAAAGTAATAAAAAGAAGAGTAAGTAAGCTGTTTGATCTGCTTTAGTCTTCTTCAGCAGCTAAGGATGAAGGAAAGATGTATGTCCCAGGGGCATAATAAAGCAGAGAAGGCCAGAGTATAAGTAGGTTCAAAAGGGGTTCTAAAATAGCTGTAAGCCAGAATAAAAGATCTCATGTTTCGAAAGTATGTTGAAAAGTATGTATTTTTCTTTAATTCCTTTATAGTTTATTTTGGTTTATTTTTTAAGTAAAAACAGTATTATGCTTAGAAGCTCTGGGCCAAACACATATACATATACAGAAATATATATTCTTATTTGGCAAGTTACTTCCACTTCAGGTATTCTGAAGAGTTAATCTCCAAACTAGTGTTAACGGTGTTCACTTCTGGGGCAAATATTGGAGAATGGATGTTGAAGGTATAGAGGGACACCAGTCACGCCCCGAAAAATATTTGGATTTTGGAAAAAAAATCGTTAAACGGAATAGAAAAAATGAATATTTTTAAGTGTTTCTCCTGAACATGATGGAAGAAAAGGCAGAGGAGAAAGTATAAGGCATTATTTATAGTTTTCTGTTTAGGTCCCAAATGAAGAATCTTTTTCTTGACCCTGGGTTCAGTCTATATTGTGCTGACACTGTATTTTTCTACACAGAAAATAAAAATAACTGCAATAAGTATAGCTGTTTGTTGCTGTGGAGGCATTTTAAGTTTCTCTGAAAAAACCAAAACTGTCATTTTTCTTCCTCTTTCTAACATCACGAGCTCATTTATCCACTTTTAGTAAGATTTAGGTGACAATACAAAAGACTTGTGTCATTTGAATCAAGTGTTTCCAAACCTTAGATAATTACATCAGATTTCTTCCTTTTCCTTATGATGTTTTCCAATGTTTTCAAGCACATCCCAAACCAATTTCCTGTTGTTTAAACACGATTCAGCAGTGCGGTATATTTGGTAACTCAGTCAGGAATGCTGAGTCAACAGCACCTGATTTTCTTCCATGCTGATACTGATTCTCCCACCTAATACTCACCTTAGAATCATTGATGGTGAAAACAGTGACAGAAGTCTATTTTCCATTGACTACATTCCTGTTGCTTTTCAGATTGGTTAAATGTATATGTCTTCCCAAATTTTTATGGAGCTGAAAAAGACGTTTTAAAGGAGCAGGTCATGTGAACTTCAGGACTTGTTTTTTTGCACTTCTTTACTCCGTTCTGTATAATTCTATTTATAGTTAACTACCTTTATCTTTGACTGATGTACTCTTGTGTTATTTTTCTCTTTTGCCGTCTTTACCAAAACAATTAATATAACCATAAACTCATATTGTTTCAAAAGGTGATTTCAAAAAAAACCAACCAACAACAAACCCACAAAAAAACCTGAACCAACAATGAGGCTATAAAATATACAATCCAGAGGCAGCAATGTCCAAAAAATCCTACAACCAAACCCAAGATGCAGTCTCCAAGGAGAACTAGGTCTCATATTTTTAAAGTTTTTTTTGAAGTTTCCTTTATTTTGTTTTAAATAGTTAAAACTTTCAGCAGCAATCCTAAACCTTTGCACATGTCTCAATCTTCTAAAATTACTTTCCATGAGGTATGCACTAATAGGTCATGTCAATAGTAGAAGAACTTTAGGCAATTAGTAGGAGTGTCTAAAACAAACTACTTAAAGCAAGCAAGTTAATTTTCCTGCATTCCCTCTGGTTTGAAACATCTAACTTATTTTGAACATCACAATGGGAAGACACAAGCCTTAGAAGTGACTGTACATTGATTTTAAGGGGAGCCAAGGGTACCCAGCTCCTCATGTACAGCCATGGTATCTGCATTTATAAGAAGCTCAATGAACACTCAAGCTATCACTATCTGAGGTGGGAGTCTGTACCTTAAAGAGAACTACATGGGTTCCAGATGGAGTGTTATGCTACATACAATTTATATACAGTTTGGGAGATCTTCACACTTCATTCATTTTTGTCTTTTAATTTTTAGCCCATGCTTTTATTTTCATGTGAAGGTATGGTTTCATGGGTGAGGTTTTTTTTTTTCAGTCATTCACTTTTCTATACTTAGGAATATTTAGAATACCTTGGAAATACCAGATACCTTTTAATAAAGCAGTACATAAAACCACAAATGCAAATGACACACAAGCCTTAGGCTCCTTTTTGGTATTCTTAATGTTGTCATTTCATCCCAGTTGCAGGGTGACTCACTCATCTTAATAGACTGATAGAGATTTCAGAAACAAATTACGTAGTATATTGCCTGTGTTAGTACATTTAACTGCAGTTATTTGCTTTCATTCAGGACAACTACAGAAGCAAATTTTAACTGATGCCAAAAGCCAAGCCTATAAAAATTTTGTAATGCCCTAAGCAATACCTTGTAGAACTATGGCGCTGTGTACAAGATATTATGCAAGGCAGGCCAGGGGGAGAGCATGGAATTATGAGCTGTGAACTATAGGATCAATTATCTGTCTTTGTCAGCTTTATGCCTCTTCAGTTAGTTGATTAAATAAATCACTTAGAAGAGCTTGGATGCTGAGCATATTTTATTCCTATTGGCAAGCTGGTTGTTGGAAATCCTCTTTTCATTTTACAGTAATAATGTTGCTTTTTTTCTACTTCAGAATATTTCAGCCCATAGAGATGTACTCTTTGGCTGAAAGGGTTGCCAAACTTTAGGCAATGTTGAACAACAGTTTCTGTATATTATTGTGGGGTATGTACATCAAATATTTAGCTTATATTCAGTGTAAGTATGTGGTACATACTTATGCTGGTAGACATCCTGATGAAGTCAGTGCTGGGAGTCCCAAGGATTCAGCATATAGTCAGTATGCACGTTGCCAGGAGGATCCCATGTAAAATACATAAATTCAGTATTTGTATCGTATGTCAAAATTTTGATTAGGTGTCTATTGTCCTTTGAATTCAGATAGACACTGAAACAGCTTTCAGAACTAAGTCTTAATATTCTTTCAGGGAACAAGGTAGAATTCTCCGTGGATCAGTCACAGGGATAGATGCAATATTCTACAGACAGGGTTAAATACTCATTCTAGAAAGAAGAAGATTCTGCTTGGTTTATGTTATGCTTGAATTTTGGGTCACTATACTGCTTATGGAGTCCCTTTGTAGCTGTTTGTCAAGAGTTTCAGAGCTGAAAAGATATGCTGCTACTATGAAAGAGCTGATTCCTTCCATTCAGATAATCCCACCAAGAATTGCTTGGTGTCACACTGAAGAATTATTCTCACTCTTGCAAATGCTAATTCTTGATTCTGGCTTGGAAAGCAAGGCTGTCCTAATGCATAAGTTTAGATGCAAAAGAAAAGGAAACAGCTTGGTGTTTTCAGTTATCCTATGTGAAACTTTCAGGAGAAAGGCAGGGCTAGACATAATCATCTTATGGAGAACGCCTTTCTCCTTTCAAATGACTTAGCTCCTTGGTTCCTCAAAACCTTGCTCCCCTGAATTTCAGTAATGTTAGTTTACAAGCTTTCTTCAGAATTGAACAAACTGAAACATGATTTTTGAGACTGTTTACTCCAAGGATTGTTTCCTATAGATAATATAGATGAAAGGATACTGGACATAGTACTCCCTGACATACATGCTCCTCCACTACTCTTCCACGAGATTGCTCAGAAAGCAATCTAAAGCACTGTTCTCAACGCATGCCCTATGTCGTGTCCTACCTCAGCAGTTTCCTGCTGCAAAAACACCTCTCTGGTGAGATTCAGCACTGCCCTCCAATTGTTTCCAGTATTTTGAATGGTAAAGGACAAAAAAATAATAATAATTTTGTCTAAGATGACATGGGCACCAGATAGAACTACGAGGAAATGGCAGCCAAGTATATGATGTGAATGTGTCCAGTACAGAGGGAGCCAGCTTCTTACCTGGCTTGGGGACCAACGATTCCTCCCTGTAGTACATGTTTTTGTGGTGTAGATGTTGCCACAGTGCCAAGTGCCACTTATCCATTTTAACCAACTCTTTCAAATAAAATGTTTAAAAAGCTCCACAAAAATGAGCTTTCTCCCCCGCAGGCTTAACTACCAGACTGACAATCAGAACTTCCCTGTTCAATCTATTTGGCTCTTGAATATCTTTTTTTCTCCCAAACAAAATGGGACATTTAAAATAAGAAACTCCATGCCCTAATAGCTTCTAACTCTCTGATTAAAATATTTACAAGGAAAATGGAATAATATGAATCTGAATTGTACCTGAGTACTTTTATAAAAAATAAGTCAACCATTAAAAAACAATTAACCAAACAATTTCTGTATATAAGAGAAGACTGAAAAAAAAAGTCAAAACTGAAAAAAAAAAAGTAATTTCAAAACTGAATTGTCTTAGAAATTCTAAATCACTTTCCTTTTCTATAAAGGTAGCTTTTCAGATTTTACTTTTAAATGGCTTCTTATTTATGAAATGGGAAAACAACATTTAAAGAGTTATCTGTGGATAGGAAATTGGCTCAACGGTCACACTCAAATTGTTGTGGTAAATGGTTTGATGTCCAGGTAGAAACCAGTGATGAGTGGCATTCCTCAAGGGTCAGTATTGGGACTGATGTTGCTTAACATCTTTGTCGGTGACATGGACGGTGGGACTGAAGCCTGAGTCTAGTGCTTGCTTAGGCAGGGAGGACATGACACTCTAAGTGAGTTTGTTTGCATGTACGTCTTGTTGGGATGAGCTGTATACTTCTTTTGTTGAAGATAAACTGCTTTTCACGAAAGACCTGTGGGTCTTGAAAGACACACAAAAAAGCAGAAGTTGAGTAAATATGCCATTTACCACAGAAAAGACCATCCTGAGCTGTGAACCTTGCAAATTCACTTTATATTAAATAACCACTGGCTAAAAGACAGAAATAATCCTGGGAGCAGGGAATTGAACAATGGTTCCTCACTCTCGGCTAAATGCGATAGCCAAGTAACTAAAATGTCTATTGTCCTTTCTTCCAATTCGTAAAGGTTAAAGAATGTTTCATTTCTTTTTCTCATAGCATTATAAATATATGTTTATCTATCCTGACCCATAATATCTTGTAAAATTATTTAATTTTTAGAGAACTGCCGGCAAGCTCTACTGCGAAAGAACTCATCTTTCAGTAGCACAATTCTCTGTTGTTCGGTTATACGAAGTGAACAGTGTTAAGAAGCACGTGTGCTTTGATCAAGGAGCAAACCCATTAAGTATTGCCATGCTCAGTTAATACCTGGTAAAATATTGAAGGAAAAACTGAACAGTAAATGGTCTTTTCCAGAAATAATGTACTAAAACCATCTGAAGTATATTTCTCAAAAACCTGTAGCTGAAAATGTAAATAAAATATATAAAAGTTACATAAAAGTTTTTCTTTGTACCTATACATTTTTGCACACACGGGTGTGAGCACACATGCATACACGTGCAGTAACCTCTATTATTTTCTCACTAAGGCTTATAAATTTCATTTGTTTAAACCTAAGGGACACAGCTGAGTCCTTATTAAAGGCAGTTTTTGATTTTCTTTCTTCTGAGAAAAATAACGAAGAGCTAAAAGGACAGAAAAATAATATTTTTGTTTGTTATTCAATGCTTTGTCACTTTTTTCCCTTTTACCAACTCCAGCTACTACTGTGTTTGTACAAATATATAACAATGATTATGTTGGGCTCATCTAGATCTAGAGCCTGCATCTGACAATGAGTAATTGATATTTAGGAAAAGATTACAAGAATAAGGCAATTTTATAACTTCTGGCAATCTGTTGTTCAGGGACTTCTTCAACTGGAAGTTAAGCCCGTTTTTTGGTTTTTTTTTTCTTTTTCCTTCAGAATTATTCTAATCACTTTAAAATGTCACTTAAACTTTTAGTATCCAAAAGTTTTATGGCAAAATTTCCACAATATAACTTCATACTATGCAGGATGCATTACATTTTGTTGGTTTAAAAGTTTTTTTAAAGCTTTTTTAAAAAAAATATTTCTCTTAAAAAGATTTTTATATTATGAATATCAGTAAATAATGGTTGCTTCTTTACTTCTATTCCATCACTGATGAATGTATCTTCAAGGTATTTGAACCTTACTAGTATTTCTTTGCACAGAAGCTGTTTGATTCCTTTGATCTTTCATTTCTTTTCATTTCTTGATACCTTTTCGTAACTTAATCTACCTTGTTTGAAATGGGGCAGCACAGGGAACGAACAATTTACTTATGAAACAAATGCATCCTGGATTAACAGACTGACATAATGCTGTTTTGTTCTCTGTTTTCTGTTATGTTACCTTTTTTTATCAGTGGTAAGCTCTAAGATGATGTTGTTGTTGAAAAATCTTTGGTATGTTTGAGTGGGAGTTTCTAATTTAAAACCCTCTGTGTTTATGTAGTTAGTACTGTTTAATGCATTCAAAACCTACCTCACCACGAGGGAATCATGGACACTGTGATAAATTCTCATAATGCTGTTGTCATCCAGAACACAGGGTATTTGGGCAGCGTGTTCTCTTTGCAGAGAAGGCATAACACTTGGAGCAGGCAGGGTGCTACTTTGCCTTATGGCTTTCCACATGCCCACCACTACTGTGGGTCATTGCACTTACAGTTTAAGCACAGAATCACAGAATTGTTGAGGCTGGAAAAGACCTCTGAGATCAACTCCAGCCTATGTCTCAACATCACCACATTGGCTAAGTGCCACATCCAGCCTTTTGTTAAACATCTCCAGGGACCGTGACTACACCATGTCTCTGGGCAGTGCATTCCAATGCTTGATCACCCACTCTGTGAGGAAGTGTTTCCTAAACCTTCCCTGATGCAGTTTCTCGTCTTGTCTCTAGTTTTCTTTTCTTTCCGAAGTACAAAACTCTACACTTGCCCTTGTTGAAATTCATAAGATTTCTCCCTGCCCAGCCCTCCAGCCTGTCTAGGTCTCTCTGAATGGCTGCACAGCCTTCTGGTGTGTCAACCACTCCCCCCAACTTCGTATCATCAGCAAACTTGCTAACAGTGCTCTCTAATCCCTCATCCAGGTCATGAATATAATGAACAACAATGGCCCCAGTACTGACCCCTGAGGGACTCCACTAGACACAGGCCTCCAACTGGACTCTGCTCCATTGACTACAACTCACTGACTTCTTCCCTTCAACGAATTAGCAACCCACCTCACTACTTGGTCATCCAGACCACACTTCCTCAGTTTACCTATGAGGATGCTGTGGGAGACTGTGTCAAATGCCTTGCTCATGTCCAGATAGACCACATCCACTGCGTGGCCACCATCCATCCACCTGGTTACATTTTCATAAAAGGTTATCAGGTTGGAAAAACATGACTTCTGCTTGGCAAAGCCATGCTGACTTCTCCTAATAACCTTCTTATCCTTGATATGCCTAGAGACAGCACCAAGGATAAGATGTTCCATCACCTTTCCAGTGATGGAGGTGAGGCTGACCAGTCTGTAGTTACCCGGTTCCTCCTTCCTACCCTTCTTGAAGACTGGAGTGACATTCGCTTTCCTCCAGTCTTCAGGCACCTCACCTGTTACCCATGACTTACCAAAGATGATGGAGAGTGGCCTAGCAATGACTCCTGCCAGCTCCCTCAGCACTCGCTGGTGCATCCCATCAGAGCCCATGGATTTATGGATGTCCAGGTGTTCAAACTGATCCCTAACTCAGTCCTCCTTAGCCAGGGCAAACTCCTCCTTTATCCTGACTTCCTCTGAGGCCTCAGGGGACTGAGGCTCCTGAGGACGGTCTCCAACAGTGTAGACAGAGGCAAAGAAGGCATTCATCAACTCCGCCTTCTTTCTGTCGTCTGTCTCCAGGACACCCACCTCATTCAACAGAGGGCCTACATTACCTCTAGTATTAGTTTTGTCAGCAATGTATTTGAAGAAGCCCTTTCTGTTGTCTTTGACCTCCCTTGCAAGTTTTAACTCCAAGGAGGCCTTAGCTTTTCTGATTGCCTCCCTACACTCCCTGACAGCTGTCCTGTACTCCACCCAAGTGGCCAGCCCTTCCTTCCACAATTTAAACACCCTCCTCTTCCACCTGAGTCTGCCCAGCAGATCCCTGGTTAACCATGCAGGTCTCCTGGATCTCTTTCTTGATTTCCTACCTGTTGAGATGCACTGATCCTGAGCGTGGAAGAAGTGGTCCTTGAGTATTGACCAACTCTGTTTTGCCCTTTTACCTTCCAGTTCCCTGTCCCATGGGTTTTCTGCCAGCAATTGCTTGAAAAGGTCAAAGTTGGCCCTGCTGAAGTCCAGAGTTGGAATCCTGCTCGGTATTCTTTTTCTACCGCACAAGATCCTGAACTCTACCATCTCATGGTCGCTGCAGCCAAGATTACCCTCAACCTTCACTGCTTCAACCAGACCTTCATTGCTGGTGAGCACAAGGTCCAGCAGCGCTCCTCTCCTGGTCGGTTCATCCACCATTTGCATCAAGAAATTCTCATCGATGCACTGGAGGAACCTCCTGGACTGAGGATGGCTGGCTGTGTGGGACTTCCAGCAAACATCTGGGTAGTTGAAATCCCCCATGAGAACCAGGGCCTGGGATTGAGAGGCTGCTGTCATCTGCCTGTAAAAGGTCTCATCAACTTCCTCCTCCTGATCAGGTGGTCTGTAATAGACACTGACCACAGTATCACCTGTGCTAGCCTGCCCCTTCATTCTTACCCACAAACTCTTGACGTGCTCCTCAAGGTGAGACCTCACCAGTGCTGAGTACAGGGACAGAATTTCATCCCTTCTCCTGCTGGCCACACTATTCTTGATACAAGCCAGGATGCCACTGGCCTTCTGGGCCACCTGGGCACACTGCTGGATATTTAACCCAGGCTCCCAGTAGGGTTTCATCTGAGCGTTCTTCAACTTAATCTTAACATAAATTGAAGAACATTTATAGGCTGAACATGTAGGCCTGATAACATCACTTTAACTTGGTGTGTGTTGCACAGTCTACACACTGGTCTGCCCAGATGGGTAGCAGAAAAACAGAGCACCTGTTTTCCATCACACATGCTGGCACTGTTGGTAACTGTAGGATTGGCATTGGGAAAGGAAGGTGAAAGAACAATTCCATCTGTGCAAATGTAGCTCAGGACTGTAGAAAAGCTGTTCTGTTGTAGTTGTTTGCTGAAAATTGGTTTTGTGCTGCTCTGAAAAGAATAACTGAAGTGGAAGAATTTGAGAAAAGAGACGTGCTATACCATGCTTTAGAAAATCATTTAGCGTGCTAAGGCAGGGGACATCTGAGAGTTTTCAGGGTGCTGGCAGACAAGTGAGCAATATCACAGAGCTGGGACACTGAAGTTAATGTAGAGAAACAGGAGAATTCAGTTCTGTAAATGTGGCTGTGCAGTGCCCCCTTAGATACAAGACATTCTCACCCATCTGCCATCTGCCATTCCAGAAGAGCATGAGTTTCCAGCAGCTCCTCTATCTCATGTGACATCACTGAGAGTACCTGAGATGTCTTAGGCATCAGAGATGACCCAACGGCACAAGGTACCTGTGTTTAGGCAGCTAACGTGAATCCAGAGGACTGGATTCAATTTGCTATTTTAGACAATTAAATTTGGATAACTACCTGTCAAGATAATATCATCTAAACTGAGGTCATAATCAATGGACACCTCGGACACTAGTCAAACTGATGGCGTAGATAGGTCCTATGGTGATGAGTTGCTCCCCATAGGATTCACCGAGATTCTGAGTCCACATTCTGGGCTTTACTGAAGTGCATAAATAAAACTTTTAATCCCAGAGAAAATATAGGCGGTATAAATTTGGTCAAAATTAAGTAGATGTTGAAAGGTCAAGTGTCAAAATCTGCCCTCCTGTAGTTTTCCCACTATTTTTGGACTATTACTGCTAAAAGCGATTAAACAGGATTCATAGATTTAAGACAGACTATTTGGTAAAAAACTAAATATTACTAGGCACTGAGAACAGATCCCAATTTTCTCATGTCTTTTGTTAGGGAGGTGTATCTATATTCAAACACATGCATGTGAAGCTGAAGCAATCTAACTGTCCTTTTTTGGTATGTTTTTCAGGAATGAATGAAGATACGTCGATAATTCTTGAAACTCCTTGTCTATAGGGATGCTTGATTGATTTATTACTGTCTTCTGTGACTGTTCTATTCTCACTTACTTTCACATTTCCATCAAATTTTGTAAAGTCTAAGAAATCAGTACATAGCTTTCAATCACGCTTTGGGTAGTCCCTCGATTAGGATTGGTTAAAGGAAATGCTGAATTTGTGTTGCTGAGAATGTAAGAGATGGTTGTATTTGTATTCTTTAGTGAGCTGATTTTAATGCTAGACATAGATCTTGCATGAGATATTATTTCTGCTATTTACTTATATTCTTTATGTCACACTGATGGTTGTCTTAAGAAAAAGAGACAAATCTTCAGACAAGGAACTTTTTGATGCTATGCTTTTTTTTTAGTCATCACATTTAAGATACTATAATGAAACAGTTTATTACCTGTATTCTTAAAAGTGTCTATCGTATGTATCTATATAAGGTTCAAATTGCTGATGCAAGTGTACTTGATTGATTTGAAATATTCTATAGTTGAAATATTCTAGATATTTTAAATTAATCAAGATGAGTCAAACACCAGCTATATTAGAGATGCTATTAATCAACACAAATGTTTATAATATGGTTCGAAATCCTCTTAATATCATACATTTACATAGCTACATTTCAGATTTTTGAGTTTAAGTTGGACATTTTCCCCAGACAATGACAGCTTTCTTCTGTTCCATGAAGCGCAAGCTCATAGCTAAATTAAAAGACTGAAATTGAGGATATCTCTATCACCACATAAATTAATTTTAAATCAGAAACTTAATTAATAAAACAGTTTTTTTTAATGTTATGCATATTTACAGAACAGTACTTGACATAGAAAGACTGAAGAGCAGACAGCCAACAGAGTAAAAAGTACATTTTTTTCCTGTCTTTATTTTTTTTTCCCTGTTGGATTTCATTAACACTTAATGGATTAATTTTAAGCAGGGGATTTATTTTCACTTAGTTGAGGATTATTTGCTAAAATACTCTTAGGGCATTCAAGTTTTGAATGTACATATCCTATATAACAGTAAATAATCTAACAGCTAATTTACTTTCAGATCCTACATACCTAATATTTCCTTTATACTTTTGTATGGAGTAAGCTTTCACGTGTCTTTTTGTAATAAAAAATACTTTTCTTTCCCTGAAGATAACACTTTTGGGTTTTGATTTCTGCGTTTGTCAGCTCTGGGTGAAGGGACAGAAGAAAAGACACGGCAAAAGGATTGCGTGGAAAAAATATCTTGGAAAAGAGAGATCCTAATGAACACAGAATAAATTAAGTAAGAAGATTTCT
Source organism: Trogon surrucura (assembly GCA_020746105.1). Taxonomy (NCBI): domain Eukaryota; kingdom Metazoa; phylum Chordata; class Aves; order Trogoniformes; family Trogonidae; genus Trogon; species Trogon surrucura. The sequence continues at coordinate 40,142,992 of CM036617.1, forward strand.
TGGGGAGTATGCTAGTTTGCATCTGATGACTCTCTAAATCATATGTATGTATGTGAAATAAATTGTAATGAACATTTGTATAGTTCAGCTTTTCTTTTCTGAAGCATGAAAAAACCATAATTTTAAACAATAATTTGCAGATATTTGTTGATTGAAGGCTTAGGTTTTTTGATTTACCAAGTTGAGTTTTAATGATGTTTTCCCCCACATATTTGACTGACAGTTCTCATTTGCCATATTGTTCTAGAAGAAAATAACAAAATGTCACAAAGATGAAGACTTTCATAATTTCCTTTACATAGCTTGAAAGACTTTTTCCCTTGACTTCTGTGAAATTTTCTGCATTTTGTAATTTTCAAACTTGAAATGCTAAATTCTTTTGTTTGCTGTGGTGGATTGACCTTGGCTGGCTGCCAGGCTTCAGCTATTCTCTCTTTCCACCTGCTCAGCAGGGCAGGAGGAGAAATAAGATGCAAAGATCATGGGTCAAGCTAGACATGGTGATGACTTATGAGCTACCTTCATGGGCAAAACAGACTTCACTCAGGGAAAAATAATATTTATTGTCAATTAAAATAGATTTGGATGGTCAAAAACAAAGATTAAAACACATTCCCCTCAATGCCACTAAGGGTTTTTCCAAGGATCTCCTTCATTCCCCCATCCCTCACCTGACATTCACCTCCCCGAGCAGCTCAGGAGGACAGGGAATGGGGCGTTGTGGACAGTCCTTAATGGCTTCTCTCTGCTGCTCCTTCCTCATCACACCTTTCCCCTGTCTTCGTGAGGGCCTTTGGCAGGCTACAGCTTTCTTCAGGGCACATCCACCTGCCTTGGTGTGGGGTCCTCCACAAGCTACAGTCTGGATATCTGCTCCAATATGGTCCTCTCCATGGGCTGCTGGGAAATACCCTCTCCACCGTGGCCTTTCCCACAGGCTGCAGGAAAATCTTTGTGAAAAAATTAATTTAAATCAGTAAATGTCAGATGAAAGCAGCAACTATAGATGTTAATTAAGCAGTGATATTTGAAGCTTTCACTCTATCAACTCAAGAAGAGGATATTTTTGAGGTCTGTTTTTAATGGTGCTTAAAAGGCAAGTGAAATAAAAATTGAGAGACTGCATAATGCTTTTAAGCATAAAATATAACATCTAATTTTCCATAAAAGCATCACTTATAGATAAGGAATGTATACAGGCAAAATTAAAGATAAGTAGCCTACATTTTTAAGAGAAGCCAGCCCTGTCTTTTTGTGTGCATTCTCCTCTTGCCCAGTTAATAATATGTTTTGAGAAGTATTTTTGGGTACTTCTGTAAGTATCTTTGTTTTTAGCCTACTAAGAAGGAAATTCATGACCTTTTTTGTGCATTTGTTGCATTGTTTGAAAAGTATCTGGTATGTCTTGTTAACTTCAAATGCAACAGGACCAGATACATATATCCAGATATATGTGTATATATATATTTTTTTTTTTTTTTAAGGTAGGGAAATCTTGAAGAGGACTTTGGGAAAATTTGCAGTTGCCCTGGTTATTGAAAGGTCTGGATTGTTTACAGGCGGTGCAAACCCTACCAAAACCAAAACACATCAGTGGTAATACATCCATCTATTTAAATGAATTTAGGGAACAGTTTTCACTGAAGTTTTTCCTGGTCGTGATCACTCACAGCAATTAAATCATGAGGACATGGAGCAACAGTATGTATTTAATTCTAATACTTAAATCAATTAGATTCAGCCACTGACGCTACCTATGCCAACCATAAGCTCTTTTTGGCTTCGGTAACTGTGATTTTAAAGTTGCATTAAACTTAGCTAACACCTGTTTTGCTTACTTAAAAGAAAAATCCTGACAGGTTTTTTTTTATCCCCCTGTGTTACCAACGTAGATAAATCCTTCTGTGGCAGACTGGCCTTTTTTTTCTGTGTGAATTTCTGGATACTTTTTTTCTGAAATATTCCTTCATCTTCAGATTTTTTTTTTTTTTTTTTTGCTTTGAATTGAATTTCCTTCAGCTAAGAAAGAGAAACATTTTGCCCAGTGGTGGCTTAGTATTTTGACCTTATTTTATTATTTTTACTCTCTACATCGTGATTTCTCTTTAATATTAATGCAATCTGGTGGACAGAAAACCTGTAGGTTGAAGAATATGCATTTCTTTCTTCCTTAACAGTTGCTATTTTAATAAGAGTATTGAACAAAACTTTACAGGAACACTCCTAGACCAGGGACTAGAAAAAAATGATTCTTAATAGAGCTGAACTTTAACTTGTACGTATCAGACAAAAGTAAGGTTTCAGGACATACATCAGGCTATTTTGAAGTGTTTTCTGAGAAGTTATACTATGATTTGGAAACAGTCTCTTTTTGCAAATATTTGTTCAGCTATAGATTTAGGTTCATAGCTTTTCCAATATCCTAAATTTGATGTTGCAAATGTAGAAGCTATGGATGTATTAAATTTCAGGGATTCCTCTACAGAAACAGTCACATATCCAGTCTTCGTAATCCCTCATTTCACAGTGTTCAAAATGGGCAGAAAATGATGACCTGAACACTGGAAATGTAATTGTGTTATACTGAGTACTTAAGAATGAAAAGGCTCAACAATAATTTAACTATGTTATGTAGAGCATCTGGGAACGGGAATTTCAGTTATTTAATTACAGCTATCACTAGACAAATCAGTTTATAGAAGATACATGAGCCTGGAAGACCGAGATAAGTCTTTGTATTTAACCTTTGCTGTCTGAAAAGTTGATGTCTTGGGTGGAAGGCTAGCTGAATACTAATTGTTCCACAATGTCTTGTAAGGCAGGCTAGATGATATTTTTGGCTTTGATTTGGACATGACTTACTTGTATCATGAGAGTTGCAACCCACTGACTCTCAGTTGCACACCCATGTGTACTGGAGGAAATATATGAATAGTTGTTCTTATTCCCAGGTATTCACTGGTGTTTTTAGCAAAGATCCCAAACTTTAAAACTGGTACTTTGCCAGAAATTTTAAATTCTGGACACTATTTGCATAGAGTGAAACAGATGGCAGGTGCCCTCATTGTTAATTTAGAGAACTACAGTTCCTGGCTCAAAATATGCCATCCGGATGTTTGCACTTTGAAAAAATTCCCCATTTCTTTATGGTCAAAATGCTATCTGTTTTGCTGCAATTCATGTATATACATAGTTCATCAAAATACAGATACACATTTGCAAAAATCACATATTATGAAGTATTGTACCATTCATGCTTGCATTTCTGTGCATTTTGATATGTATATATATAATATATTTGTTAATAAACAGATGAAAGTATTATTTTTTACAAGAATGAATAACAAAATACATGTCCACTTTCAAACGGACAGTTTGCTAGTCTTGATCTAAATGTAACTCATTGAACAAGGTCTTAATTTTTACCTAAAAAATAATTTTTTTCTCTGCTGCTACAAATTGATACTGAGCAGAAATGGATTTCATCTATGCCAGGTAAGCAATCATTTATAATTTAAACTTTAGGATGAACTAAACTTTGCCTACTAGTTGTAAGAACAAGAGCATCAGAGGAAAATAATAACTCAGACAGAATAGAATTTCTTCTGTGAAATGTAGTATTTTGGAAAGGCATGATGACATCTATAATACATCTAGATGGTTGTACATGAAATCATTTGAAATCAAAATACGCCCCTGATTGCTGTTGGAACTATCCTAAATACTCAATTAAAAAAAATAAATAACATGATCAATTATTTTTTGTTAGCCTCAGAATCATAGAATCACAGAATCATAGAAAGATTCAGGTTGAAAAAGACCCTTGGGATCATCAAGTCCAACCTAAAATCCTACTCTACAGAGTCCACACCTAAACCATATTCCCCGACACCACATCTAAATGAGTGGTTGAATTACCTTCCCTGGGCAACCTATTCCAGTGCCTGAACACTCTTTCTCTGGATTTTTTTTCCTAACATCCAGCCTAAATCTACCCTGTTGCAACTTGTGGTCGCTCCCTCTAGTTCTACTATCAATTATCTGTGAGAAGAGACCAGTATCAACCTCTCTACAATAACCTTTCAGGCAGTTGTAGAGAGTGATGAGGTCTCCCCTTGGTCTCCTCTTCTTCAAACTAAACAGCCCCAGCTCCTTCACTTGCTCTTCATAAGATCTATTTTCTAGGCCCTTCACCAGCTTTGTTGCCCTCCTCTGTACTTGCTCCAGCACCTCGACATCCTTCTTGTATTGAGGTGCCCAAAACTGAACAAAATACATCATTAGTGGCATACATCACTTGAAGTAAAAAATAAAATAAAATAAAATAAAATAAAATAAAATAAAATAAAATAAAATAAAATAAAATAAAACAAAATAAAATGGATTCATTCCTTTTCCTCTTTCCTTTTAGTCTCTTTTTCTGTATTTGGCTTCTAAATCTTAGTGCATTATAGTAGTCCATTACATGAAAGACCTGACGTCTGTATCCTTAACAAACTTGCTCAGTGCAGTAACTTCCAGAAGTAAAACATCAAGACTGTCCTTAAATATCATTTCTTTCTCATCAGATTCATTGGAGAGGGTGAGATTTTCTGCTATGTCTGTTGCTGTAATATTCAAGAGCACACATTCGTATATATGTCCAGGGTTTTGCATACTTGCACTGTGTAGAGTCTGGTGCTGATATTAGAAAACAAAATTACCAAAACTAATGGTAAAATTAATGTTATTGTTCACATTGATAGTCATGTGGTAGTTCTATGATGATTTCTTTTTTCTCAAGCAGAGACCAAAAAGAGTGTGAAAGGCAAGTGAGATAAAACATTCACATAACCTGAACTTGTACATCATCTGGGCAATATCTATAAAATCAAGCAGGGAAAAGACAGAGTAATTTTTTTTTCCTTTTAGGAGTTTTTCAATGAATAACTAGAGGTCTAATATCCATAATTTACCATTTTATACAACCAGGATATTTTATTTAATCTGCAGCTACACTGGCTACAGGATCTATCTGATGGCATCCCAAGAAGCAAGAAATCCAATTGCATTATCATTCGCGATATAGTTATACCTATATCAATGACTTGGATGAAAATCGGGGAAAGAAAGGCAGGCTAAGTAACAGAAGAAATTCAGAGATAAACCCAGCAGAAAACGGTGGAAATCTATTTAAGTGATACTGCAGTTGTATAGATTAAACTTAAAAAAGTCAATAGGAATGTGACACTATCTGACATGAAGTTCTGTTCCAGTATTAAGTCTCTCTTTTCTTCTCTGGCAATAAAAACATGGTAAAACTAAACTGTAGACTGAAGACTTAAAGCACACTTGTAAACTGTTCTGACAAGAAATATGATCAGGTAAATCAAGAAATACATAAATTCTCCGGAGAATATTTCAAGTTCACTACATGTTGGCCATCTCCATTTTATCTTTAAGTCCAAAAGATGCCATCATAATTTGCTTAAACATTCTCAATATAAAGCAGGCCATAGAACTTTTCTGAGTGGCTCTACATCAATTTTTGGATGCATATTTTAAGTGAAACATAATGGCTCATTCATCATTAATAAAAGAATCTTACACATTCCCAGTGTATGTACTGAAAGTTCTTTTATGAGTAACTGACATTTTTATTTGCTATAATTTTTAATTACAACTTAATCCTATGTGGGGTTTTTCATGTTTTGTTTTGTTTTTTTTTAATCACAGAATCACAGAAACGCAGAGTGTTAGAGGTTGAAAGGGACCTCAAAGATCGTCTAATCCAACCCCCCTGCCAGAGATTTAATATAATTTCTAAGATACTAATATTGAAGGATACTATATGTTTGTACTTTATTAGCTATTCCTAAGAGCACAGGCAAGTAGGATAAACATAAGAATGAAAATCCCCAAACAACCTTTAGTTTCTATGGTACATAAATCTCCATAAACAGAAATCACTGAAGTTATGATTTTTATGATTTTTTTTCCTTTTAGTTAAGCAATCAAAGAAATAGTAGTAAAGTCTGAAATTGTGAAAGCAAAAATATGTCTTGATGTAATGAGTCAGCCAGCATAGTAATAAAATCATCAAATGTAATAATTCATTCAATAAAAATATAACATTTTGCAACACAGTTCACAAAAACATGAAAACTTTTTTTTTTCCTGAACAGGACAAAAAGTTACTAAGGTTCAATAGGGCAAGGTTTTCAGTAATCTACAATTATCTTGCTTTTTGCTTGTTATTATAACCAAAGACAAGAAATATGAAAAGCTCTGCACCGATCAATAAGATATCATAGTTATTCTCCGTTTATTCGCTTTCCTTATAATTTGCCATTTTCAGTAGCTTTTCTTAACAAATCTTCCTTTATTTGGAGAAGCACTCACTTTAGGTATTGTAGGTGGTTCAGTTGTCTCCATCCTTTCAAAAGCAATAGAAAGAGATACACACCCCGAAAGACTAACAACTAGTCTTGTACTTGAGGAACAGATGAATCGTTTCCTACAGTTTACTTCTTCATCCATCAGCTATAGACAGAGGTCTGTAAGGATATATGGAAGTAGAATGTCTCTCCTTTAATGTTGTCTGACCAAAGAAGCCATAAACAAGGCCATACAGAGGCAAACCTGACCAACAAGTGAGACATCTTGATAAGAACAGACCTGACTTGTTGCACTAAATGGCAAGGATATGTGGAGTGTGAGGATGTTTATTTTGCTGGCTGGGAAGACAAAGGAAAGGAGGGAAACAAACAGAGACATAAAACATGATCAATTAACATTAACAGACTATAATCAGAAACAAACCTGATCAGTCACACTAATAGATATCAAGAAACTGCAGGTAAGTCAGAACTTTGCAACTGAAAGGGTGCAAACCTCAGAACATTGGGAGGGGGTCAGTGGGACTATGCCCCCCCGGTGAGACAATGTGCAGAGGAAGGGGGAGCAGAGGGGAACAAAAGGAGATAGACAGAAAGGAGCATAAAAGGGGCTGACTGCATGCAAAATCAGGACAGTAGATTTGTCTGGCTGAACCTTGCTCCTCATCACCCCAGTCTGTCCTGTTTTACCAAATTCTTTCTTAACAACCTGCATAATCTTGCTGTCTAACCCTTGTGTGTCAGTGTTGCAAGGGCCTGGTGCCAGTTACTGGCTGGGGCATGAGCGAATGGGGTGTGCGAGGGGCTCAGCCCCCACATCTAGAGTGGGGTTGTGGTTCACAGCCTATGTGCTGCGTGTCAGCTGATGGGAGCAAGAGTTTGCATCCTCCCCAACTGTGTGTGTTTGAATTCATTGGGAAACTCCATGCTGGACCAGTTCCAGGTCTGCACAGGGGTATCAGGCAGGTTGAGAGTCCATCCTGGTACTTAGGGAGAACTGCTAGTGTTGTGTACCTGTGGGACAAGTGTGTGAATACTGCCTGTGTGCAGTGAGCCCCCAGCAGGACCAGCTGCCAAATTAGGGGCCTGTGGCATGGGTAAGTGGGGCCAGAATCCAGACGGGAATGTCAGGTGCCAGTACTTGGGGGATCTGTGAACATGCACGTGCTTGTGAACCTGGAGAGTGCAGTGTGTGTGCTGCACAAGTGACCTTCTGTCTCTGCCAGCCCAAGAGAAGGAGAAGACTTGGGTGTCTGTTCCTGTGTCTGGTGTGAGCCCTGAATGTGGGTATTGCTGGGGCAGCCCCTTATCTGTGGCTGCCCATGTGACCAGCTGTGTCAGAATCCTCTGTGTGGTGTTCCCCACTCCATGTGTCTGGGATATGCGCTCAGCTTCACTGATGGTGGAATCTCTAAACGGGAAACTGGCAGCTGCATCCTTTATCCTGATCCTGGATCTCCAGGTACTGGACTGCAGCAGATGGGCGAGAGGGTCCTGGGCTGACACTGCTGGAGGATGTGGTTCCTTGTAAATACCCTTTAGCAAAATCTGGGTGAATTTTTCATTCTGAATCACGAAACAAGAAAAAAATATGAAATGCCACACCTAAATTTCAACACACAATTGTACACTAACAGTTCAACATCAAAAACTGGAGCTACAGTTACAGGTAGTCAATCTTCAGCAAGAAGATTTAAAAATTTTACTGAACTTCCCTTCCTCCTCCCCCTTCCCTTCCTTTCTGCTGATTCTAGCCCAGAGTTTATGGCCAATAATTAAGACGACCTTAGAGCCTTGTTTTTTCTTCTACACTTAGAGCAATTTCTGTGCCAGTAAATGTTTTTCTGCCCACAGCTATTTTCCATGCAGTCATCCTGGGACAAGACTTGAGTTTGCAAGGATATTAATCCAGTGTAGAAATCCCCCTAAGTAACTAGAAATTTGAGCTGAGGAAAGGTGTCATGGTTTAGGCCGAGCTGGCAAAAAAGCACCGAGCAGTCTCTTGCTCACTCCTAGCCCCCAGTATGATGGGGAGGAGAAAATGTAACAAAAGGTTGGAGGACTGAGACAAGGACAGGGGGGGCTGAATCACTGTCACAGGAAAAAAATCAAACTCAGGGTAAAAAAATCAATTTAGTTCAAAAAGAGCACCACCACCAATTTACTAATCAAATAAGAGTAGGATAATGAGAAATACAAACATATCTTAAAAACACTTTCCCCCCACTCCTCCTTTCTTCCTGGGCTCAGCTCTGTTCCCAATTTCTCTACTTTCTCCCTTCAGTGATGCAGGGGGGACAGGAAATGCAGGTTGTGGTCAATTCCTCACATGTTCAATCTGCCACTCATACCTCCTCAAGGAGACAACTTCTCAGACTCTTCCCCTGGTCAAATGTGGGTTCCCTCCCACAGGATACAGTCCTCCAATAATTTCTCTAACTTGAGTCCTTCCCACAGGGCCGTAGCTCCTCACAAACTGCTCCAAGGCAAGTCCCTTCCATGAAGCTCAGTCTTCCCAGTGAAGGATTCAGTGCAAATTTTCCTTAAAGTCAAGATCTTCTTTGGCGGTCTCGCTTGTATTCCTCCATGGCTTGCACAGGGACATCTGCTCTGCAGCTGATCTCCATGGGCTGTAGGGTGTCAGCCTGCTGTAACATCATGGGCTACAGGAGAATTTATGTTCCGACACACCTCCACCCCCTCCTTTGTCACTCAGCTTGGTGTCTGCATAATTGTTCCTCTCATGTTCCACTCCTCTCCTCTGTTCCAGGAACTTTCCCAGCAGGTTTTTCCTCTCTTAAATATGTTATAAGAGAGGTACTGACTGACTCAACCTTGGACAGAATTGGGTCCAGCTTGGAGCTGGGAGAGCATCTGGAATTTTTCTTAGAGGAGCCACTCCTGTAGCCCCTGCCCCGCTACCAAAACTCCACTACACACAAATTCAACACAAGGGAACGTCAATTTGGTCAACAGTACATAGCTTAGAGATTCTCTGTCTCCAAGAAGATTCTGATTCCATTTTGCCTACAGAAACACTGCACATGGAGGCTGTCCATGAGGAACTTTGGAGCTCTGCAGGAGGACAGTGTGGTCTCTTCTAGAGACTCCAGGGCATGATCTTGAGTGATATATTTTTCATGGATTTCTGGGATCTTCTGATACTTTATTTGCCCTGAAGCTGCAGCTATGAACACATATGGGCAAGAGTTGCTCAGCTTCTGAGGAGATGTCAAGCTCTCTGAAATGAGATCTCCACCAGACATGTATTTTCTTAAAAGAGATCATGCTTTGGAGGCTCAGCAAAGCACACCTGCATCTATGTAAAGTGACTTCACAGTGCCTCTGGTGGACTGCAGCTACTTTACAACATAGTGCTTCACAGACCAGAGGGAAGTGGACACAGTTTCCTAGCGAAGAGGAGGTTTACTTGTTAGAAGTGAGGGAAAAAAGCAACATCGTGGTTCCTTTATGTAGCACTGTCATGGTAGGATGTGATAGATGCGAACAAGCAGATGCTTTTTGCAGACACAGCAAAAGAAGAGCGGAAGAGGAGAAAGTGCTGTTGAAAAGAGGTTTTTGAATGGTCTGGACAGAATTTTGTAGTAAACGGAGGAATTGTATTCAGTCAATGCAGCCTCTGTAATTTAAGGTAATGAAGTGTTTGATATATATCACTACTCAAAAATAAAGATGTAAATGAAAGCACTTTCTGAAATACTACTGTCTTATTACCTTGACAAATTAGAGCTTTAGCTCCCTTTTCTCCTCTTGGCAGAAAAGGAACTGGAGGCCTTGCTGGACAAAAAAACTGCCCATGAGCCAGAAATGTGACCTGATGCAAATAAGTCCAACGACTTTCTGGCTGCATTAAGAGGAGTGTTACAGTACATTGAGGGAGAGGATCCATCCTTTCTCTTCAGTACTGGTGAGGTGAATCTGGAGTCCTGGGTCCATTTCTGAGGTCACCAGTACAAGAGAGAGATGAACTTACTGGAGCATGGCCCCACTGGAGAGCCAGAGTTTGGAGAATCTGTCACATGAAAAGAGACTGAGAGAGAGATGAGACTTCAGCCCAGAGAAAGGAAGGCTCCGAGGGGACATATCAATGTATACCTGCTTAGGCAGGGTGTAAAGAAGGTGGAGACAGGCTCTTCTCACCATTGCCTGGTGAAAGCACATCAGATAATTGTCACAAATTGAAATACAAGAAGTTCCCATTAAACTTAACAAAAACCCTCCATTCTTTTTTACTGTGGGGGTGATTGAATACTGAAGGATAAGCAGTCTCCATCCTTTGAGATAACAAAAACCTAGCTGGGCAAAGCTCTGAGCAATTACCTCTACATAATCCTTCTTTGAGCAGGAAAGCTGGACTGACTATTTCCAGAGGGGCCCTCCAAGATGGATTATTCTGCACTTCTATGAAACTGTCATGCCTGCACGGTCGTTGTCACTGTAATGGAGACTTTTTCTTTAGGAATCAATGATTGGTTTCAGAAGGTGATACCCAGCTTCTTGGGAAGAAGTTAGTGATGCTAAATTTTGTCCAAGTCTTGGTTTTTAATGGTATGTACTGATCTCTCCACATTCCAAAAAGTTGTTCTACATCAAGTGTAGCCTAAAGTAGGTTGCAGCTGGAAAGGTTGTTACACAATACTCTGTGAAATATTAATAAGGTTTTTAACAGTGTCCCACAGCTTTCTCATTTGGAAGCTAAGGAAATATGAACTGTTAGCTGGAGTGGAATTTGGCTAGACCACTGAGCTTAAAGGGTAGTGATTACCAATGTAATGTCCAGCTGGCAGCTAACAGAATATCTTAGGCATCAACACTGGGACCTGTAATTTTCAGCATCTTCATCTACCCTTGTGGACGAGGACATGGTATGCATCTTCAGTGAATTTGTGGATCAGATTAAAATAGGGAGAGTGACTGACACAAGGAATGGTAGAGCTTCTGTTCAGAATGAGGCTGATAAGCTTAAAGATTCAGCCAGCAGAGATCTCATGAACTACAGCGAGGAGAAGGGCAGAGCTCTGCCTTATGGCTGAAATAACCTCGCACCCTCTTGGAGACTGAGGAAGGGGCTACTGGGTAGCAATTCTGCTGAAAAAAATTGTGGGCTGTGGTAGATGCCAGGTCAGATATGAGCCAACACAACACCCCTTTCAAAGGAAGCACACTGCGTGCTACTTTTCTTGTATTACAAGAGAGGAGGCTAGCAAATGTGTCATCCCTTTGTAGTCAGCACTAGTGAGGCTCCATCTGGAACATTGTGTCTGGCTTCCCAATCTGCAGTCGAAGAGCGAGAAACTGGAGAGAATAGAATTCACTGGTGTGTTACCAAGATACTCAGGGGCTTATTGTATGCATATTGTATATTGTTTCAATACATTATAGGTACAAGAAAGGTTGAAAGCAACCCTCCATTCTGTAAAATTGCAATTGCCTGTGCTGTAGAAAACAAGTTCAAACAACAGACTTTTGCCTTTTTGCTTACTTCATATATCTTCCTTGCAAAAGGAAGAGAATTGTCCTAGGATAGACTCTATATTGATGGATCTTTCCTGGTTTACTGAGGACAGGGACATCAGCAAATAACATAGTTGTGCTCATAAGTTTGAAGTGGAGCCTGGGAGTAGGGTCAGCTCTCCACCTCTCTAGTTGCCAAAGTGATTTTCATGAGACAGGTGAGTTCTGGAAGGTTTTCAGATCTGATGGGCTGGATTGGCAAGTGCTTAGGGACATGACAAGTCAAGGATTTGTCAGTGTTATGTTAATGATCAGACTCAATGATCTTAATGATCTTTTCCAATCTAGGCAATTCTGTGATTCTGTGGAAGTGCAAAGTCACTAGAAAGAGTTATTTGCTGTTGTAGAATTCTACTGAAGTGCAGTTTGGATAGCAAGAACTAAAAAAGACTATTTACTTCCTGGTATAGAGGTAACCTGGACCCATAAACTATTCACTGTGTACAGGTACCAAAAAAAGAAGAACTATTTTGTCTGGAAAAATCCTCAAAAAAACGCCCAACTATAAAATGAGTGAAACTGTTTCATTCTATAAACACTTCAAAAGTAAACAAGTGAAAAACAAATCGTTTGAGATAATCATAGAACAATTCAAATATTTAACTAACCTTATCCTGCATATTGGAGAACAAAAGATAAGCCTTTAATTTATCATCACAAAATGTAAACTAGAAATTCAGTGGAGGCTTCTTAAGTATACAGTCTTAGTTTGTTCGAATGTATTCAGTAAATCCAACTGACTGGGTACAAATGGAAGTAACATCGAGAAGCTGTGTCACAAAAGCCTTGTGCTTCTTTTTACAGAAAAATAAGGTTCAGAATGAGAATGTGATAGTGGGACTTTGGTCACATGCAGGGAGGAAAAACATATAGACAGAAAAGATGAGTTTATTTTGAAGTTTGGTGATCAGATGCAACAGGCGACACATAGATTTGTTATTCCACTTCTTTAAATTTTAGTAGACCACCAGGGACACAACCCTTGTTATGCAACAGCCTGTCCTAAATTAAAAAAAAATACTTTCTTGAGATACATTATATGTAAACTGAGATTGACCATGTCAAATGACCTAAAAGAGCACACAATCAGTGATGAGCGCTGATCTTGTCTAACTGAAACAAAAGTATTAGATGCAACATATTAGAGAATGGAGATCACTGTAGTGATGCTGCCAAGTAACATCCATTAAATAGGTAGAGTCAGTTGAGGGTTTGCATCCTTCTGGATCTTTTTACTAGCAGCTGATATTTCTGCTTATGTTATATACTACTACATGTGAGACAGTTCACATTTGAGCAAGATAAACCTTCCATTGGTAGGGAAGATAAAACAATTTAAGTTTTAACCTCTGGTGCAGTATTTGGTTGAAGGTGTACATTCTTGACTAAACAATCTAGGTTTCTAACAGAGAAACAAAACTGGAGTCTTCACTGACATCACAGTGTCTGTGAGTAATGTTTCCTGCCATCTCTGGTTACCTAAAGAAACTATCCTATCATAGCTAGCAGTGGTCTGGAATCAGTTATTCATGCTTTTGTCGTCTTTCAAACTGACTGCAGTAGTACAGTATATCTTACCGTGAAGCTCTTAGCATTTAGGAAACTCCGCCATGTACAGAATATTATAGCATACTTCCTTGGCAAAAAGACTACTGTATCAGACTAGACAGTCTCTTCTGATGGTTTCTCTCTCTCTCTCTCTCTCTCTCTCTCTGTTTAGTATCATGTTAAATCCAAGTTTCCTTCCTTACTAGGAGGATTGCTAGTAGCTAAAAGCTGTGGACAAGGGCAACTAAAGGATTAAGAAATGCTCTGTTCAAAAGAACAATTGTAGTTGTGATTTTCTAATATAAAGCATTTTTCCATTAAAATAAAATAAATATATAGCTTGTATGTCCTGAGCGCTCTCAGCATCCATCTCGGGACGACAGAACAACTTCAGCATCTCTGGGCCACTGTTGCAAACCTCTTACTTCTAACCCATTTCTAGCCTCACTGTCTATAATAGGGAACTAGCAAGGTATGGATTTTCACAAGATTTTAAAACTCTAAAACAAGTGGTTCATTGAATATAATTCTTTGTCACAAAAAGAATATAAGAGAACAAGTACATTGGAGATACTTGTTACCTTACTTATTTCTCAGAAACTATGGTGATGAGCACTGTACAACAACCCACACTGAAGAAGTTTGAATAGAATTTTACTATGACATGTAATCCTTGCTATAGGATTATAATCTCTTCATATTTCCATATTTATGGGTTTTCTCAAAGACATAAAGAAGTTGTTGAGGTTTTTTTTTCCTGGAAAAAGGATGACAAACAAGATTGTTATGCAAATCAATAACTTAATAACCTAACATGCATTTAGAGCAGCATTGAATTAAACCTGTGGAGAAAAATCACTGCAATATTTTAAACTGGAAGTATTTAAGTATTTCTAGAGTCTTTAAAAGGTATTGTTGTTTCATAACAGAAAGTATTTGGTTTGACAGTAATGACTAATAAGCCATTAACACAAGATGATTTTTGCATCACTAAGAGGGGTTTACAAGATTTCAGCAGAAAGCAATGATTACATTTCCTTACAATCAATCTTGTTAAAGTAATCATAACTTAAATAGAAGAGATAGCACTCTGTGAAACTAAAAGATAGATCTCACTATCTGCTGCAAAAGAATTACAGAGGCATTTTCAAGAAAGGGTAGGAATAAAAAAGCTAGCTTGGCTATAGTTCTGTTTGCCAGCCTACGTATGTCATTATAGTTGACATTGATTCATTATATACTGGCTGCATTGGAGTTCACTATTTAAATCTAAAATTAAAACCCAGCAAAATCAATTCATACAGAATGTTTAATATAATGTCATTTTTAGTCAATCTTCAGAAATCTGTTTTTCTTCTCTTTACATTCCACTATTTAGAGACTTGTTTTGATTTCTCCTTCCCTCCCCTTTCTTCCCACTCTGTTTCAAATCCAGAAGGACAAGCTGGTTCTATTTCAAGATGAATTTTAGATAAGGTGTAGATCCTTGGACAATTTGATGACAAATGATCTTTAGATCATTTTGATGACAAGAGATTTCTTCAAGGGAAAGGAGACAGAGAAAGGAGAAGAAAGCCTAAAAAGTATGCTATTAAAGCTCTAGATGAAGCAAAATCACTGCAGTGAGGAGCCCAGTATACGTGGCTGTAGAACAAGATGAATTTATACCTGCAGCTGCATTGATAGCAGGCTGAGAAGAAAATGAAGAAAAATGCTTCAGCTACATATTTTGGGCAAATGTTCAGTATCAGAGGTCCTCATTACAGAAACAATGATTATACCCTGTCTTACAACTGTATTATGAAAGGTGTTATGCATAGCATGGTACTCATTAGCTGAAAGTTAACAAAATTATCACAAAGAGAAAATGCACATACCGTCTTTGAAGACAGTCTCAGGCCAACCTGAATGCCAGTTGCTGAGGAGGAATAAAATCCATTTCTTAACAGCTGTTTTTGTCAACTGTCTACAGTAAATTGGCTGTAGGCATGGCAAAAAAATAAAATTGCTACATGGAAAAGCTGAATAGTGGATCAATCTAAGAGCTATGTTTGTGCTGGCTGTGTTTCTTTTACACTGAAGTCCTGTAAGCTCAGCCTGGCCATGACTGAAGTAGCACAAGTAGCACGACATGTTTTCCTGAACAATCTGTTTTCTTCCTTTAGTCTTCCTCATTTCTTCCTTCTCCTCTACATTTCCATTTCTGGTGTCAGGAGGAACCTGAACTGTTCTTTCTGGAGTTAGAAAAAAAAAATAGAAGACTTTGCATGTGTTCTGTTAAGAAACTCTGGCTCTGGGTCCCTGCCCAGATTCAAAAAAAGGAGGTATTATGGATATAGGCTTGGCTTCATTCCCCTAAATGTGGGCACAGCTGACTCTGAGTAGTTCTTGTATAATAAGAAAATTTTTAAAGGCAGTAAAGTCTACAAGGATACTTATCTCATAGTCTCCTCTTCCTGCTGACCTTTTTTGGGTACACAGTGAGGCTGTGAAGGCCCTATCTGTTCCTGCCCTAAGAGGACAGGCTGAGAAAGTTGAGATTGTTCAGCCTGGAGAAGAGAAGGCTCTACGAAGATCTTATCACAGTGTTTTAATACTGAAAGAGAGACTATAAGAAAGATTGGGAAAAAAATTTTTAACAGGACCTGTTGCAGTAAAAGAAAGGGTAATGGTTTAAAACTAAAAGAGGGTAGATTGAGACTAGATATATGGGAGAATTTTTTTGTAACGTGGGTAGCAAAACACTGGACCAAGTTGTTCAGAGAGGTGGTAGGTGCTCCATCCCTGGAAATATTCAAAGTCAGATTGGTCAAGGCTCTGAGCAACTTGATCTAACTGATGTCCTTGCTCATTGCAGAGGGATTGGACTAGATCTTTAGAGATCCCTTCAAACCCCAACCATTCTATGATTCTATGATCACTGCTCTCAATCTTATTCCATTGCAGAGCTTGTATTGTATGGAGGGTTTCATCACTTGGAATCAGATGATTCTGGTATTTGGTACATAAAACACTTGTTATATCCATCCTCACACAGTCATCACTGCAGTGTCTGTTAACAGCTTCTGGTTTTTATTTGACCTGTATTTCTTTTCCTATGATTTGTGATGGCAAAGGTAACCTCTGTCTTCCAAGTAATACAGTACTCATTCAGTATGTTGGAATACTTTGTTTCATAAATGCTATAATTTGCTGGTTATTATGCTATTATTAATATACTTTAGATTAATTTACATAAGCTAGGAAATTTGCGTTGATTAAACACTTATTGAGCAACATGCAATCCTTTGGCACCAGTTGACTGTATCCTTATTGGGTGGAATTTCTGCTAATCTTATCTCTATTAAGCAATAGTCATTA
This sequence comes from Trogon surrucura, assembly GCA_020746105.1. NCBI lineage: Eukaryota > Metazoa > Chordata > Aves > Trogoniformes > Trogonidae > Trogon > Trogon surrucura. The sequence goes on from CM036617.1 coordinate 40,159,812, forward strand.
CCATTAGATGAAACTGGAATCTTGCAGAAGTCCCAGTAAAATGTCCCTCACTGTCTGAGTGTATTCACATTATCTGGAACATATTTTACTATGAAAAATAATCAGAGAGAGTTCTGACTACTTTTTTACTGTGAGAAGCAGGAAGAAAATTTTCCTAGACCAGGTGATAATGAAGCATCATCCAAAAAATATCACAGAATCACAGAACATTAGGGGTTGGAAGGGATTTCAAAAAACCGACTAGTCCAATACCCCCTGCCAAAGCAGGATCGCCTAGAGTAGGTCACACAGGAATGCATCCAGGAGGGTTTGAATGTATCCAGAGAAGGAGACTCCCTGGGCAGCCTGTTCCAGTGCTCTGTCACCGTCACGGTGACAAGTTTTTCCTAATGCTTTTGTAGAACCTCCTATGCTCCAGTTTGTACTGGTAACCTCTTGTCCTGTCATTGGACATCACTGAGAAGAGTCTGGCTTCATCCTCCTGACGCTCACCCTTGACATATTTATAAACATTAATGAGGTCACTCCTCAGTCTCCTCTTCTCCAAGCTAAACAGACCCAGCTGCTTCAGCCTGTCCTCATAAGGGAGATGCTCCACTCCGTTCATCATCTTTGTGGTTCTACACTGGACTCTTTCAAGCAGTTCCCTGATCTTCTTGAACTGAGGGTCCCAGAACTGGACACAATGTTCCACGTGTAAAGGTCTTCCAGAAAATTAGTCCTGTGACTCAGAGTTGCAGATAAACATCTACTTCTTTTCCTTTCAGGGAATAAGGATTCAAAAAGATATACCTTGTCTTAGACTGTGTAAAGAAACAGGCTGAGACCACTGTTCCTGTTCTCCTCACAGTAGAAGACTGTGCACTTCTCTGCACAGGAAAGAGCAACCCCAGAGAGAAACAGTGCTTGTTTGACACACAATCTCCATGCTGGGTTGTTAACAGCTTTGCACTCCAACACACCAGTGGGCTGTACTATAAAAGCTGTCAACCCAAAGTCTACTAGCAAGCTTGTTGCCTTGCCTGTTTTTGTCAGGACATGCTGGGCATCCTGCAGAAGCATGTCCTTAATTTAGCCCTGGTATCCATAATCCAGTTCCTCTCTCTTTTTTTTTTTTTTTTTTTTTCCTGTATCCCAGAATGGTTCAGTGTGTGATACTGAGATTTCTGAACTGTATATACTTAGACACTCTTCAAGGCGAGGTAACCTCCTCACTCAGAAGGTACTGGTGGGTTAACTCTTCCTTCTACTCTTTTCATGGCCCACAGCACCTTGAGTTTCTTTCCTACTCATGGCCAAGGCAGTGGTATAAGATGTTGAGGGAGTCCTTGCACATACTGCGCTTCAGACAGGCAATTTAGGTGCTCTACCGGCAAGAAGAAAATGATTTGAGGTCTTCATAGGCAGCAGAAAAGACTAAGTTTGGGGTTCTTGCCTGTTGTGAGAGTACAGTGGCCACATCGATCCATATTCACCTCAACCATATGATGTGGGCAGACCTGAAAAGGGTGAAATGAAATAGTGTCCTTTGGGAAAAAAAATAGTGCTTTCTCAGTCCTGATCAAATAGTGATCACATAGACTCTTTGGACATAGTAAGCAAAAGGCAGGATTTCTGATTCAGGTTTCTTCTTGGTGTTTCATATAGAGAAGCTTTCAATTCACTGAGTCTGGGTCAACTTTCTTACAATGTCTTGGTATATTTTGACCTCTAGTTAAAAAATGGTTAACTTGAAATGCGTTAAAATTGTTAGTTTTCTCAGTAATTCTAGTTTTAAATTAAAATAATTGTTATAATTAGGGAAGTACTTTTCTCCTGTCTTTTACTATTTTTAAAATTTTCCTTTCCATTTTTTCTTTTTCTTTTCTATTTTAAATACTGAAGAATAATATATAATTAACACTGTACCACAATGGGACATAATTTTTGCCAGAATCCTTGGGATCAGCAAGGCATTTTACATAATTGAGCTTTTGGACAATTTGAGGGAATGTTCATTATAATTTATGGTAATGGGTATACTGTCTTTTTTGGGTAAGAGGAAAACTTAAGTGGCTGAAATTTAGATAATCAAGGTTGGCAAATTTTACTAAATTACTTTGCCAACTAATTTGGAAAGATAAAGCCTTATGTCGTTATCAGTATTAACCTTATATTATTAGTAGTACTCAGGTATGGTTTGCAGCCTTGTAGCTGTCAAAATGACTGAACTATAGTAAATATGTGGCTTATTTGCTAATGTTCTCAAAGCACAGAGCACAATAATTAAAATCTCCACAACCTCCAAAAAATGCAGTGAATCTGCTCAATAGGCCTGCTTTTTTGGAACAGCAAACTTTAGCTGAATTTATTAAGGGTAGTTCAGGCTATCCTTTTCTGTTGTTTGGCTTTAATGAAAAAAGGGGGTTACAAATAACTTTTATGAAGCACACAGTAACCTGTAGGCATAATTTTGTTTCCTTTTCACAGATTCATTGCAACTTCTTGTTCCAGTTTGGCACCCTTTCCTTTAATTTGTAATCAATTGTACTGATTAAATGTTTTTTCACTGTTTCTCACCTGAGCATGAAAAAAAGTGTTTGATGACGCACTTGTAGGACAATTTTATTTTTTGCAATTTTCAGTACTGTTTCAGACTTCTAGATTTATCTCACTGAAATGAGGATTGTCTTTTATGAGCAGTTCTGTTTTTTGACAGCTCCCCAACTCTATTTCACAGGTGGCTGCTACAATAGTTTAACGTACAATTTTGGCAATGCTCTTGAGTCCAACGGCTTCTAGTCTCTATGACACCTGAACTCATTCAAAGATGATGTCTTGGAAGAACACAGCAAAGGAAGCAGAGAGAGAGCCTCTGCTTTCACAAAAGTTAGAAGAACACTTCTGTGATAAAGATCCCTTCATCAAATATTTACTGATACATGAATGAGTAACACACAGAAATAGAATGAAAACAGAAATTACTTTCTCTAGCAATGAAAAGGCTGCATCTTTCTGAAAGCATGCCTTTCATACTGTGGAAGACACCTGTGGGAGAGCTCCTTCCCAATGAATAAGAAGTCAGACAGAATTACCAGAGGGCCTATGTGGGTGAACAAAGAGCTTCAAGCCAAATTTAAGCACAAAAAGGAAGCATACGCAGGAAAGAAACAAAGATCGGTAACCTGTGAAGAATACAGAAATGTTGTATGAGCTGCAAAGATGAAGCTAGGAAAGCTAATGCCTGAATGGAATTGATTCTGTCTCAGGATGTAAAAGACAAAAAGAAGGGTTTACATGAGTACATAGGAGACTAAAGAAGGATTAGAGAAAATGTGGGTCCTTTTCACAATGAGATGAGATGGTTACACATGATGTGGAAAAGTCTTGAATGTCATCTTTGCCTCAGCCTTTACTAGCAAGACTGGTCCTCAGAGATCCCAGAGATCAGAGCGGAAGTGGGGAGCAATGAAGATGCACTTGGAAGATCCTCCTCGGTGGAAGAGGATTTGGTCAGGCAATACTTAAGCAAAAGAGACATATGGAAGTCCATGGGCTCTGATGGGATGCAGCAAGGAGTGCTGAGGGAGCTGGCAAATATCACTGCAAGACCAATTTCGATCACAGAATCAAAGAATTACAGAATGTTAGGGGTTGGAAGGGACCTCTAGAGACCATCTAGTCCAACCCCCCTGCCAGAGCAGGATCCTCTAGGGCAGGCCACACAGGAACGCATCCACCTGGGTTTTGAAAGTCTCCAGAGGAGACTCCACAACCTCCCTGGGCAGCCTGTGCCAGTGCTCTGTCACCCTCACTGTGAAAAAGGTTTTTCCAATATTTTCATGGAACTTCCTATGTTCCAACTTGTACCCATTGCCCCTTGTCCTGTCAATGGATGCCAATGAAAAGAGCCTGGCTCTGTCCTCCTGACACTCCCCCTTGACATATTTATAAACATTAATGAGGTCACCCCTCAGCCTCCTCTTCTCCAAGCTATAGAGACCCAGTTCCTTCAGCCTTTCCTCATAAGGGAGATGTTCCACGTCATCATCTTTGTGGCTCTGCGCTGGACTCTCTCAAGCAGTTCCCTGTCTCTCTTGAGCTGAGGGGCCCAGAACTGGACACAATATTCCAGATGTGGTCTCAACAGGGCAGAGTAGAGGGGCAGGAGGACCTCTCTTGACCTACTAGCAACTCCCCTTCTAATACACCCCAGGATGCCATTGGCCTTCTTGGCCACAAGGGCACATTGCTGGCTCATGGTCATCCTGCTGTCCACTAGAACCCCCAGGTCCCTTTCCCCTGCGCTGCTCTCCAGCAGGGCAGTCCCCAACCTATACTGGCACATGGGGTTATTCTTTCCCAAGTGCAAAACTCTACACTTGCCCTTGTTGAACCGCATAAGATTTCTCCCCACCCAGCCCTCTAGCCTGTCCAGGTCTCTCTGAATGGCTGCACAGCCTTCTGGAGTGTCAACCATTCCTCCCAGTTTGGTGTCATCAGCAAACTTACTGACAACATTCTCTAATCCCCAATCCAGGTCTTTGATAAATATATTAAAAAGCACTGGCCCGAGCACTGACCCCTGAGGGACCCCACTAGACACAGGCATCCAGCCGGACTCTGCCCCATTGACCACAACTTTCTGACTTCATCCCTTCAACCAATTAGTGACCCACCTCACTACTTGGTCATCCAGACCACACTTCCTCAGTTTACCTATGAGGATGCTGTGGAAGATGGTGTCAAAGACCTTGCTGATGTCTAGATAGACCACATCCACTGCATGGCCACCATCCATCCACCTGGTTATGTCTTTGTAAAAGGCTATCAGGTTGGTCAAACATGACTTCCCCTTGGCAAAGCCATGCTGACTGCTACTAATGACCTTTTTATCCTTGATACGGCTAGAGACAGCACCGAGGATAAGTTGTTCCATCACCTTTCCAGGGATGGAGGTGAGGCTGACTGATCTGTAGTTACCCAGGTCATCCTTCCTGCCCTTCTTATAGACTGGAGTGACATTCACTTTCCTCCAGTCTTCAGGCACCTCACCTGTTCTCCATGACTTACCAAAGATGATGTAGAGTGGCCTAGTAACGACTCTCACCAGTAAGAGGACCTAGGGAACTACAGGCTAGTCAGGCATTAAGGACAAGAAAATCATCAGGCAGCGCAGCTTCACCAAGCGGAAGTCCTGCTTGATCAATTTGATGAATTTTTGTGATGAAATTACTATCCTAGTAGACAAGGGGAGAGTAGTGGATATTGTCTACCTGAACTTTGAGAAGGTCTTTGACACTGATAAGATTCTCATAGACAAGCTATGTGTAGCTCTTCAAGCTACACTTACTATTTTTTCTCAGGAGATACAATTTGAGTAAGTGTGATGTTTACTTAGTTGTGATATTGCATGAAGGGATGAGTAGAACACAAATATGCATAGTATGTTCTCAGCTATGTACAGAGCTATTATAGATAACTTAGGTGTTTTTTCTTCAAACTACAAACTGAGGAGATCTTGAGAGAGGGTTAATGCAGGTTACCTACTGAAAGAGCTGAGGGTCGATCTTCAGTAAAATTTTCATTTCTCAGTCTTAGCAAATAATAAAGGTAGTTTCAGCAACTAGTTCAAGTGGAAAACAGGCAGTTGGACTGTGACTAAAAGTTGAAAAGCTATGATTTTCAAAAGTGAAGAAGGAATACAAAGAGTTTTCCAGCCTAGTTTGGAATTGGGAAAGTAGAGTGAAATTTACTGTCCTCTGAAGATCCCTAGTTCCCTTCCTTACTGTAAAAGATCCTTATGGTGATCATCCTCAGACATGAACAGAATTCATAGATGAGTTAGACTAAATAAATCTTACGTGTATATCCAAAAGAGCTGCCTGTTCTGCCCTGCTTCCTGAAAGAAACTGTAATTTTTCTGTGACACAGAGGTTTGTTGAAGTCATGGGCACACATTCTCCAAAGATCTATTGCTAATTTTCAGGAGTTACCAGTATGATAAGGAGGAAATAAATTGTCCTATGAATTCTTTTCTGGGACTAAATAACAATTTCCTACGTAACTCTACATGATAACACTTTTACTACATATGAAATCTTGGCTAAAAATAATCCCAAACATATCTACTTGTGTCTAGGTCTGCTGGAGTCCTTTTTATTACCATTTCCAGAAAATAAACCATCTTGGCCAAATGCTTGTGGAAGAGTCCACTTGTTAATTATCAGTAAGTGGATAAAAATATGAAAGTTAAAACTGTAGCTCCTCTAAACAGTTTTGCTTTGAACAGGAACTGAGTGGTCTTGTTGCCTCTTATATTTCTCTCTTTGTATTATAACAAACAAGGCATATAGGATGCCTAGTTTCTTGCTTAAGGTTAACTCTTAAAATTACCTCATTGTTTTTAAGAGTTTCTTCTCTTACTGTAAGGATTATCTTTATAGCAATAGAAAATAGGAATTTTTTTAAAATTTTTTTTTTCAGTAAACGTAGGAGAACATTCCCATGAAACTTGAAAAACTAGTTGAAAGAGCTATACATTTGATTTCTTCTAATATCAAGTAAAGAGTTTTCCTAGAATAATAAAACTATTTTATCCTCAAAATCATTCTTTTTCTTTACATAATTATAAAGTCTATATGTAAACCTAATTTAGCTTTAAAGGTTTAATTAAATAGTGTCCCGAGCTTTAGAGAAAAACAATCTTTGGCTGATGATCCTTGGGAAAACAGGACTGCCTGACATCTTATGGCTTAAAAACAATAAAAACATGTTAAAAATATGGTTTTAACTGAAATAAGAAAGCAAGAAAAACAAGTCATACTTTTATCTTTATTTCTCTATTAAAAGATGCAGAGCAAAGAGCAGTGGGATTTTCAGATCTACACACATATCTAAAGAAATGAAAACCATGAATTCTTTGCGGTTATCTTTCTGCAACACTAGTTTCCTAAACATCCCTTATTCTATCCCTATACACCCAGTTTATGGAAGATGATCTTGGAAGAAGCATGTTTAAGGTTACAGTAAGTCAATGATGCATCACAGTCACAGAAACTTGCCTTCTTAAAATGGGCCTATTTCTCAGCTAAAACTGGGTAAACAGGAAAAAATATTTTCTGCTTCTCAGCATCTTATTGCAAGGTCAAAAGAAGAAAAATAAAGCTAGCACATAACATATTGTAGTATCTTGAATCTTAATACACACAAGCAATCAGATCCAAACTATACTGCAGACTTCATTTATGTAAAAAGATATATATTTATTTATTAAAAAGAGAATAATATTTACTTCAAGTTTGGTGAAAGTTAATCCTTCTGGTCAATAATAATTTTTATATTTTTCATACTACTTAATTTATTTCTGGAGTTTCATCAATTATGCTCTGTTTTCTTTAGTCAATACAATAAAGCATTCTGGAGTTTGTTCTTGGGTACCCTTTGCTTTTGGATGCAGAAAAATACTACAAATCAATCATTAATCATAACATTGTGTCAGGCACATAAAATATAGTTCTTAATAAAATGAATTTATAAAATGAATTATTGTTATATGTTCATTCAGTGTCGTTCTGTCCATATAAATCCTGGTTAAAATCCTGTCTCTGCTGAAGTTGTTCAGCGTTTGATGCTGAAACTTTGGAAGAATCTCATCCTGAATTTACAGGATCCGATTCTGACCTTCAAGGAGGGTTTGGGTTGGGAGAACTGGGAATGAAAGGAATAGGAAAGAAAGAAGTTCTGAGTTCTTATGATGCCACTTTGATCTTAATCAGCATATGCATTTACATATCTTTCCTCTTCTTCTTTGTAATAAACATTTTCTTTTGTTTCAGTCTTTTCCTTCCCCCACTCCCACTGAATGTTTGTATAGTAGAAAATATATGCTGCTCCTTGGAAATGAAATATTTCATTCCCTGCAGCTACTAACAATTTACTTTTCTCAGAGACAGAATGCAAACATTCAGCTTCTGTTTTTCTTCACCTCAGATCATCCCGACAGTGCTTTACTCTGCTGCAAGGACATTTTGAAGATAGGTGAAAACATAGCAAAATATTCTTGTTATAACAGGTCAGTTCTCAGTTGATCTGACTAGTGCATCTGAGTGGTTTGAACATTGGTCTTTTAGAGACTGACTATTGGTCTCATAGAACTGAAAGTTGCAGACTGAAGGTAAAGGTCAGTATTTTGCTTACACAACAACCCTCCTTGTCTCTCCTTTGTCTTTGAAAAATGTCCATGATTGCATACATTCAATTAAATACTTCAAACCCATTTGTGCATTATTTCTCAGTCAATGTTCGTTTCTCATACGCTAGAGTGAAAGCTGGCAAATGTAAAAAATATTCATCTGCTCCAACTAAATTACATTTCAATTAGTAAAATCACACATTCAGTGCTTTCTTCCAGTTACTATAAAAGCATCCTTATCAAATAAACACACAATTAATAAAATTTATTTTAATGTCTGAAAACATTTTAGTGCAAATAGCTGGGGATCGTTCCAACTCTTCAAGGTTTAGCACCACACAGGAGAGGTCATTTTAAGCACTTTTACAAGCTTCTGATTGAGTGAAGAGAATCCCTCAAACTATGCAAAATTCTGCAATGTAATTAAAGAAAAAAAGTGATTGGTGCATATATTTCAAAGGTGCTTGATTGAAAACATTATTAGAAAAACTGACATCAGCATATATTTTTCCATTTCTTTCGTGAGAAGGCTTAGAGAGCATAAAGTAGCTGTATCAGTTGAAAGTCATACAGATCCTTGAAAAGGCATGAATCACACAATTTAATTTACAAAGTCTGCAAATCCTGTCATTCTTTTACTTTATGTCAGATAATCCTATCCCTAGATACATAATTCTGCTTACAGTACATTTTGATTAAATAATTGAGAACAGGCAAAGAAATTTAACTAACACAGCAGATTAATTTACTTTCCTAATTTAATTACCTATTACCTTTAGCCCTAGCTCAGTTTTTGCTGAAGATCAGATCAACAGAGAGGGAAAATGTAAAAGTCATTGAAACTTTTAAAATTAAATAAGAAGAAAGAAATAGTTATAGACTATCTCATCATCAGTTCCCAGCACATTTTTGCACAGTCATGTATATTGTTGTAATACCTCTGTCTTACAATTTGTTACATTTGTAAGTACCTTGGAAACTAGATAAGTCTTTTTTCAGTTGCTGAGTTTTATTACGATGAGCTAATTTAGACTCAGTCACCTTTGACTCATAATTATTTAATACTGTAATAGCTATTTCAGCACTGTTTTTCAAGATATCTTGTTAAATGCTTCAGGAACCTGAAATAATGTACTAAAACATGTTTATTAAAGAAAATAATTACAGTTACAGAATTTCTGTAAATTGCTAGAGAGAAAACCATTTAGCATCACCTATAGGTTTGGAAAAAAAACCTAGCAACCAGGGTGATTACAATATGTAAGAGTAATTGGTAAAACATATTTCTGATTTATGATTATAGCAATTATAAAATCCTTTCTTTATAATCCACTCAGCCTCTGTAGAACCCTGTTTATTAATGAAGGGCATGCTGCATTACTACAAAGTCTTCTATCCAAAGTATTTCATTGGTGGGAGTACTTGGACCAACACAGTGAATGAGCAAAGAGATAGTACATGAGTGCAACAGGGATATAAGTAATTCTTTGAATTTGAGCTTAATGGCATATTATCTGAGTGAAAACCTTGGTATTAGGCCTCAAGCTTACTAAAATATAAACAAAATAGCAAAAGTTTTACTTGTAGATAAATTTCAGTCATCCACTTTCATTTGGTTCTGCTTCCTACTTGTTTATTTTGATATTTTCTAGTTATAACTTTAGTTGAAAGCAGTCTGTATCAATCATTGAAGCAATTCAGGTTATAAAAGATGGTGGACTTGACTGAACAGTTATTTGATACCTTATCTTTAAGAAAGGTCAATATACTCTGGCATGGAAAAGGGGCTCTGACATTCCTCCTAGTCACAATCTTTTTGTTTTAGAGACAGGTTACTTTTTTGTATTAGAGAACTAGGATATCTGGATCAGATGTTATTGGTTAATGCCAAATGAAGAATGCTTTATGCTGTGTACAAATGAAATGTAGTTCATCTGAACACTTGGTTCCTGACTTGCATACTGAAAATTTGTAGAATACAGCATTGACTATATTATTAAAAAGGAACTTCATCTTTTAAGAAGTTAGATGCCGCGATACCTAACTCGATGAAATGGAATGCAGAATGTGATCCGGAACAAACATCTCATTAAAAGGTCAGGAAGTGATCAAATGAACCAACTTGGTGTAAATGAGTTGCCAGCACAGAAATTTGTTACATTTGACTTTTAGAGTGCAGCTCACTTGCCTAAATACATCCTCACATCATTTTTTTGCTAGGATTTCACACTTAGACACAGATTTTTCCTTATAGGTGCCATGTTGTGTATACCTGTCCTGTGTATATGTCTTGGGCATCCTAAAGCAAAAACCCTGATGTATTGGGATGAATCCAATGGAAGGTCACCAAGACAATTGGGACTGGACACATTCTGTAGAGGTACCAACTGTGAGGATTAGGTTTATTCTAGAAGACAGTGGGTATCTGACTGCTGCCTTCAACTAGCTTAAGGGATGTGGATAATGTATAGACAAACTCTATTGAGATGTGCACAGTGATAGATGAAAGACATAAGTGTGGTTTACAATGAGGGAAAATCTGATTCTGTATTAGGAAAACAGTGTTCAGCATGAGGACAGTCAAACACTGGAACTAGTTTTCCAGAGCAGTTCTAGAGTCTCCACAAGTGAAGATATTAAAAATTCAGCTCAAACTGAGCAACCTGGATGACAGTGAATCTCATGAATCCAATCATTCCAATACAAATTACTCTATGACTTCATGTTTGTGCACTTGAAGTGTGGCCTCTAAGATTACAGAGTGGACAGCTGTGTGTCATGATTCATTTAACATGCTTCAGGCATCTGCAATAAGAATCCCTACAAACATTAATTGTCCTCTATCAGCTACAAAGAGTTACTAATACAGATGCAACCTTCTAAACTATGCTCATATTAGTCCTATTGGTAGAATCAGGTAGATCATTGTAAAATAACACAGAATTTTGAAATAACGAACTTCAAGGATACTCATCTATCTTTTGGGGATCAATATCCCAGAAGTTCTTCTGTTATCTCTTCTTTCCAAATGCTAACTGATATCATTCTTCAGTAGTAAAAGTTGATCTAAAAAGTTGAAACACTCTTTACTCACTAATTTACTGATGGCAATTTTTATCTTTTGTATGGAAGGCAGTTGCTTCGTGCCCTCAGTCAGAGGAGTTTCTAATGTTCTTGAAAAATGCAGTCTCTAGGCAACAGGCATAAAAAAACCTCCCACTGAGCGGGGGACACCAAGGTTGTACTGTCTACTTTTGACCTTGTAAGACATGGAGGTTCATTGTCTTCTCTCAATCCATGCCCTAATTTCAAAGGGTTCCGAGAGATGCCCCAGTCTGAACAATTACTAGATGGGTATGTTCAAGTATACCTGTTGAGCCACAAATTTATGTCTTTAATTTATAATAGTCATACTTGCAGAATTGTTAACTTACTAAGTTACTTATAAGTACAGCTTTCACTTATTGCCATTCATCTTTCACAAGCAACAGTGAAGATTTCAGTTATGTAGTTTCCATTTCTGGAAATTGTTAGGGACCATGAGACAGTACATTAATAAATATTTTCTCATATTTCAAATAGGAAATAAAAATACTAAATGCAGAAAATTTACCAGAATGCATAGAAGATAGCAAGTGAGAGTTTTCTTCATTTTACCCAACAGAAAAACTAATTTATTTGTCAGAAAACACAACACACACACACACACACCCAAACCAGAATGGATACCAGCTTGCTTCCTCCTGGTTTTTTTTGGGCTTTTTTGGTTTTTTTTTTTTTTTTTTTGGTTTATGCCAATTGAACTAATGTCATTTTAGGACCTCAGTATTAGAGTGTTTCCCGCTCTCCACGATTAGCAAAGTTGTCTTCTATATCTGAAAAGTCAACATACTCTTAAACTCCAATAACTTCATGACTGTAAAACTGGTCCAGCAAGCTTCTTGTTCTGTCCCTGATACCTAAAAAGTTTTAATCTTGCTTCTAGTCTCTGAAAACTCATGCTGTGATAGGGCTGCAGATTATATAATCAGGTACATAATTCCTTAAAATGCTCAGATTGAAAGCTTCACGATCTCTTATCTCTCAGAGAAAGACTTGAAAGATACCTCTAGCATTTTCTAATTCAGTCTGCTCCTTCACAGGCAACCATCTAATACAATCCTTTTCACAAAGTTTATAAGGTTGCTTAAAAGAAACTAAGAATACTCCCAAATTGAAATCTAATTTTGGATTTCATGTCCAGTCTATGAAAAATAATTGCAATTTTTCCAACAGTGAAAGAAATTTATTTGTGACTTTCTGTACGTCTTGCACGAATACAGCTCCTTCCTTTACCTGGTATTTTCTCCAATAGATTTAAAGAACAATCATACTCCCTTTTGTTCTTCATTTTGTTCTTTTGTCTGCTAGCCATAGGGTAGGAAAATATATTATCATTCCCCCAAAATTTTTGATGAACAGTATTTTACAGTCATTAAATCTGAGCTAATCTTTCTTAGGCATAGGTGACCAAAACTGTGTATGGAATTCTACATAAAGGTTAATGTGTGCCTTATGTCATATCTGTCTTCACTGGAATACTTTCTAGAACTTTTTTGCCTTTTTGTGCCTCCATTGTTTTTTCCTAGTCTCTTGGCTATTTCTCTTCCCTTTAATATTCAAATTAGATGTCCTCAACACTTAACAGATGATCATGCTATTAATCCTAAACTCATGACTGAAATATCCTTTTCTCCCCTCCCCTCCCCTCCCCTGCCCTACCTTCCTCTCTCCCATTCTGCCCTGTTACACTCTATCTTGTCCTGCTTTATTCCGCCTTTCCTTTCCTTATCCTTAAGGATAATATTTCCTGTACAATACTCTGCCTTGCCTGTATTTGACAAGAAAATGTTTCCCAACTATGTGTTGCTAGCAAAGCTCAGTGATCTAATTTCCTGAGCAAATATAATTAAGGAAAAAATAAAAATACTAAATAAATTTATTTTTCCAAGCTCTCCAAGAGGTTTTTGCTATAGTAACCTTCATTTTCCACCTTCCAATTCTACCTATGAATTGCTGTCTTCTCAAGTTCAGTGAGTAATTTCTCCTGTGGCAATGTGTCATCTGCTTCACTGAAGTCCAGACATGTTTCATCTACTACAATTCCCTTCTCTGAAAAATAGGTGTCACAGAAAGATATATAGCTCACATGATCTATCTCTAGTACACTCTATCCCATGTACTATTTTTCTTCATGTCTTTAATTATTCTTTCCTTCCAAATACGTTCTAAAGCCTTGCATATTTTTAAGGCTTGGTTTTTTTTACTCTCCATATCATCTCTTTTTATTAACTGTGCATGTTGTTCTTTGATTACCTAGAACCACCTCTAACTTGATGCATTTACTGAAAAATGTTGCTATTACACCTGCAATTTCGTTTGCAGATTTTTTTCAGGAAACAATGTTTCCTTTCTGACTGCATTAAGTTGTTTGATTTTACTGTCATTTCAGATAAAAATCTTTCAATTTTCTACTCTTGTTTTCTCTTTGATACCATACTCAATATTGTTGTCCATACTGAGAAATAAAGTTTTAATTTGAAAGATTCCATACATAATTTAAATCTCTGTTCTACCTCTCAATGTATAAATGTAATTTACTTTACTTTTCTTCTCTCTTGTTATTCTACTTTCTGAGCAGAAGTCTGAAAGTTATTATTCCTAGAACATGCTGGGTATGGTTTGCATGAAGTAGAAGTGGAACAGGAATAACTCTGAGAATGAGTCATTCAAAAATTCATATGCAAAATCTGAAGTCAATTTAAAAGCCAGAAATGTTGTAAAATTAAAGGATTATATTATGGGATCATTGGGTGTTGATTTAATGTTTTCTTTCTTATTTGCTAGATAAATATTTTCTTTATTTGCTAGACAATTTTTTTTTTTTTAAATACACATGCTGAATTTATTGTTTTGGTGACCCCTGTCTTCATCCATTATCATTTTAATTCCTAACAAGTCAAAGTAGACTCATTAATCTTAAGTATCAGATACTATGAATAGCCAGTCATAGAATCATAGAATCATAGAATTGTCAGGGTTGGAAGGCACCTTAAAGATCATCTAGTTTCAACCCCCCTGCCATGGGCAGTAACATCTCCCACTGGATCAGGTTGCTCAGAGCCCCATCCAACCTGGTCTTAAAAACTTCCAGGGATGGGGCTGCCACCCTCTCTCTGGGCAACCTGTTTCAGTGTCTCACCACCCTCATGGTGAAGAACTTCTTCCTATTGTCCAATTTGAACTGATCCATCTCTAGTTTTAATCTATTCCCTCTAGTCCTACCACTACCTGATATCCTAAAAAGTCCCTCACCAGCTTTCTTATAGGTCCTCTTAAGATACTCAAAGGCCACAAGAAGGTCTCCTCAGAGCCTTCTTTTTTTCAGATGGAAAAACACCAACTCTCTCAGTCTGTCTTCATAGGAGAGGTGAAAAAAAAAAAAAAAATTATGTTCAGGTGGAATTAACTGTATTTTAATTTGATTCTTGTCCTGTCACTCCATATCTTGAAGAGGAGTTTCTTTTCTTTACTCCCCACCCCCATCTGATAAGACCACCCTGAACCTTCCCTTTTCAAGGCTGAAGAATCTCACCTACCTTAGCCTCTTTTCTGTGTCTGATGCTCCAGTCAATTGGAGCACTTTTGTGACCTGGTTTTGTGGCTGTTTGCTGAACTTGTCCCAATAAGTCCATATCTTTCTTGTACTGAGGAGTTCAGAACTGAGCATAGCACTCCAGATTTGTCTCACCAGCACTGAGCAAAGAGGAAATACCACCTCCTTTAACCTTGCAGACATCATTCCTCCTAATGAAGCCCAGAATCCTGTTGACCTTTCTTGCAGGGTGCATTGCTGAGTCATGGTTAACTTATCTAGCAGGGCTACCAGGATCTTCTCTGCAGAGCTACTTTGCAGCTAGTCAGTCTCTCGCATGTGCTGGTTCAGAGTTACTCATCCTTAGGTTGCAGACTTTGCATTTTCTTTTGCTGCATCACATTAGTTTGTGTTCTGACCTATTTCCAGACTGCTGAGGTCCCACTCGATGGCAGCACAACCCTTTGTTTATCAAACGCTACTCCCAGCTTTGCATCATCTGCAAACTTGCTGGTAGTGCACTATGTCCCCAAAATAATGGACATGTCAAACAGTACTGGTCCCAGTGTCAATCCCTGACGTACATAACTGGTGATTTACTGATAGATAACTGCATAGTAATGACCATCATCTTTTGGTACTAGCATGAGGCATTTTTCTGTGTACCTCACTATTCATACTTCATTCAGTTTGAACATTATGAGTGATAGTCTTGAAAACCATATTAAAGTCAAGGTAAGCAACAATCCCTGCTCTTCCTTCATCCACTAAGCCAGTCATTGGAGAAGGCATTCAGATTTGTCAAGCATGACTTCATAAAATAATACCAACTACCCACATCACCTTTTTCATAGGTCTGAAAATGGTTTCCATGATTATATGCTCCATCATCTTCACAGGGATCAAGGTGAGCTTGAACAATTTGTAGCTCCCTGCACTATCTTTCTTGCCCTTCTTGAAGATCAGAGGGATCTTCCAGTCCTCAAGGATCTGCTCTGGTCTCTGTACTATATTAAAGATGGTTGAGAATGGCCTCAAAATGACATCACCCAGGTCTCTCAGCACCAATGGGCACAGCCCTTCGTATTCCCCAAGGAATGTTAGGAGAGTGGCTTCTCCAGCAGCTCTGGCTAGCCTAAGACTTCTTCCTGCCCAGTTGCCAGAGCACTGGAGTTGCTGGATATGGCTGTGGCTTTCCAGTTTGCAGGTTCAACCAACAGCAAAGCTGAGGATGTTTCCCAGATGCTGGCTGGTCCTGCTGGGTGCTCGCTGCACATATGCAGCACTCACACATTCATCTCACAGGTTCCCTATATTCATAGGTCTCCCCAAATATCAGCCCAGACCCTCTACCCACATGATACCCCGTCCAGACCCAGGGCCTCCTACTCTTCAGCTAGTCCAGCTTGGAGTTTGCTTGTGAATCCCCAGGCCCACTCTATGCATACCTGGTTGGAGAAGGTACAGGCACTCATGCCCAGCAGCTACCACCTGGCACATGGGCTGTGACCTACTATGCTGATCCACCTGCCAGTGCTGAGTATCTCACTCATCTCACTCATGCCTGTCCCCCCACTAGCTGGTTTTTGAGACACACACCATTACCACCCCAGTGGCTGGAGGTTAAAGACCTCACAAGCTCCAGCATCTGACGCCACAGGCCAGGGGTGTTCACAGCCCCAGTTTGACCCCAGGAGTTGGCACCCGGTCCCCTCACACCAGTCCACCCAGTAGTTGGCACTGAGTCCTTGCAGCACTGACATTCATGGGATAGGGAGCGAGATTCCACAGAGCGATTATTAAGAAGGGATTGCATGCTACCTGGCATTTGTGCCACAGAATTGTCCCAGGCACCTTCAGCTTACTGGAATCTTCTGGTTTTTGTCTTTCTGGATTGTTAATTGTCTTCAGCCCTAGATTTCTGCACTGTTCCTCACTTTTCCATCAATTCTTAGATATCACAGAATCACAAAATCACAGAATGTTAGTGGTTGGAATGGATCTTGAAAGATCATCTAGTCCAACCCCTCTGTCAGGGCAGGATCACCTAGAGTAGGTCACACAGGAACTTGTTGCGGGTTCATTTGATAGGTTTCATAAACTGAAGATGCACTTCTAGCTGAACATATGGACTATGACTATACCTATAACTAAAGAAAAATATAAGCTGATTATATTCCTTCCTCTCTAAAGGCATGTAGTGGATACTGATCTCTATGGTGCCTAAAGCTGACTACTTCTATAGGACAGAAGCTGCATCCACGCTATGTTGCACTCAGCCCTTTATAGGCCTTGTGCTGCAGCCTCTTGACCCTATCATGTAGTTATCAGTTTCTGTGCTTTTTCAACTGGATGTGTCCAAAACAATTTAGTGATTGAACTTCAGCCAAGGAAAGGAGTGTTTTTATAGCATGAAACTGTTCCAAACTCTAGAAGTTACATGAGAGAAAGCAGTAATCCCTGAGGGTGAAAAGCCCCAGGTGGTAAACGGTTGTTCAGAGTGAAAGTTGCTAAATTGTGCAGATCAATTCTGTTTTTTGAGGTGGTGCCCAAAATAACCTTTCAGACTTTTGTTCAGGCGTTGTCCTAGAGAGTGCTACCTGGAGTGGCCTAAACAAATAAAGTAAGAGGACTGTCAGGGGCTCAATTTGTGAATTTGCTCCCTGTTCTCTGTTTCTCATTAGTTTCAACATGCTCACAGAGTTCCATACACATGGAGGCTATTCACCGTCTATAATCAGCTTAGTAAAAATACTGCACTTAAGTCTTCCTCCTAAGCATGAAGTTTAGGGCTGACAGTGGAAAGCTGATGGGACAAAAAAAAGTAAGATGATGCTTTAAATGAAATAAATTATGGTAATGAGTCATTGGTGTCAGACACATAGAAATAGGACAGAGACATCTGTCCTCTAGCTTCTAATCAACACTAGCTAAAAGGGTAGTTACTTTCAATTCAGGAGTAGCTAAAATAGTAGATTCAGCATTAACATGTCAGAATATTATGTTTTCAGTGGAAATATATGTGAGTCTTTTAAATGTAATTTGAAAGTTAGTAATGAAATTTAGGTAAGATGTAGGGTTGAAATTTCAGAATTTTTTTCTCTTGAATCTGCAGAGGGAGTTAAAACATTTTTGTCTCCAACAGGGCAGCAGTGAAAATTAACTCCTTCAGAGGTTACATTTACTCAGTCTTTTTTCCTAGTTTCTGTGACTTGCTTTTATTTTCACACATAACTTCCTTTACAGGCCCATGTTTACTGCATGCTTTCTCTTATTCGTTCCTTAGGAAAATAAAAGCTCCGTATGAAGAGCTGTGTTCTGCTCAGGGTGAGACTGATTTCCCTAAAGCTGTTCTCACAAATGCTTCTGGAGGCAACCCTGGAAACCAGATAGCCAACTCTTATATGATGATGACCTGATCGTGAAATAAACCGGTTCTTTATAGCTTTTTGCTCTCCTAATGTGTGTTTATATTATTATATCTGTTGCTGTCTGTGCATCCAAGAAATTATCAATTCCCTGTGATAGTCATCTCCATAATAACATATTCTATCCACTCTTCCATTTCTTCCTTTCACTTCCTATACTCTGTCTATGCAACCCATTCCCTCATTTTTCATTTAATGGGAAAGAATTATGCCATCTAGCTGGGTAAATATTTTGTTTCATGGACCTGATCCATATATGTTTGACTTAAGACTAATACCAGATTATTTATTTTACAAAAAAATTTTTTTTTATGTATTCTATATAGGAAATATGTATTCTATATATCCTAAAATTTCTATATTTTCACTCACCCCACCAAGTATCAGAAATAGCATCTTTATCAAGATGTAGGTTCCTGGTATATCACAGTACACCAGTTTCAGTGAGACGCAAATCTCTTAATCAAAAGCAAACTAAAAACAGATTTCTGGAGCAATATTTTTGTGGGATAACTTATGAAGAAATTAAAGCATTATTTTTGTGATTTAAATGGAGTTATAAATAAAGCCACAGATCTTTTTAGCTCTATATCCTCTCCCTACAATGAAGCTTGAGGCAAAAATAGCTCAAAAAAAACCTTCTCTATGTATCGTCTGTTTCATGTTAAATGACATAATACTCTGCATTAAGAGGTGTAGTTTCCTTTTCTTTTTACAGATAATAGTTCTTAAGAACTTCTAAATAACATTGCCTGGTGTGGGCAAATGTACACACACTACCATCCTTACTCGTATTCAGAACTCATGTCACAAATAAGCTAAATATAAAAATAGGAAAGAACCAGTACTGCACATAGGAGTTGCTGAGGAAAGGATGATTTTCATTCTTCAAAAATTACTTATATTGGTGCCATCTCCAAACTTCCAATAGTATTTATTTCATATATATTTGCATGTGTATCAGAAGAAAAGCAGGTATTCATTTCATTGTATTTTGATATTTTTATCTATCCATCCGTGACTTGTACAGTTATGCACTAAAATACAGGATTCTTTATGATCATTTCATGACAATTATTTCTAGTGATTAGATCACCAGTCACAGTTTATCCATTTTTTAAAATGCTTTGATATTACTTGTTAATCTTAGTAAATGATCCCCATAAAACAAACGAATAATAAATTCATGACAAAAATGACAGTGGGAGAATGTTATGCCTGTCTGAGCACTGTGTAGACAAGAAGTGACAAATTCAAGGTTTTATGTATAACCCTAGTGCATAATAAGTGTTTGTAGTCTTTAACAATGCATATATTATAACTCAAAGCAATATCTTAGAATAGTGTCTGTAGTTTTCTGGTACTGATGTCCTGCATAACTGCAATTATTTTTTCCCCCAGTCTTCTACAACTAAACTGAAGTGTGTGTAAGAATAGAATCATAGAATCACTAAGGTTGGAAAAGAACTCTAAGATCGTCTAGTCTAACCATCAAACCAACACTACCATGACCACTAAACTGTGTCTTGAACCGTCACATCTATATGTTTTTCGAACACTTCCAGGGATGGCAACTTCACCACTTCCCTGGGCAGTGTCTTCCAATTGCCTCACCACTCTTTCAGTAAAGGAATTTTTCCTGATATCTAATCTAAACTTTCCTTGGTGCTACTTGAGGCCATTTCCTCTTGTCTTATCGTTAGTAACATGGGAGAAGAGACCAATACTCACCTCACTACAATCTCCTTTCACGTAGTTGTAGAGAGCAATGAGGTCCTTTCATTGTCTCTTCTCCAGACAACAAGTGTCTTGTAAATTAAAACTTTTGTATAACATTTTTTTGTCTACGATACATATTTTAATAAAAATACCCCGTAACTATTCAGAAAAGTTCTAGAACAAGTACAAAGGTTTCTTTGACATCAGTAGAAATTAAACAGGTGTTTTAGACTAATCACTTGCTGAAATGCTTTATGGAATGCGATTTTAATTAGCAACTCTACTATGTATTTCCTTTCTAGAAGTATAGATTTCATTCAATTTAATTGAGAGGGTGAACCAGCTAACTAAGTTAATTTAGTGGCATATGTCTGAGCAGTACTAGTTTTAATAGGTACCTTTTAGAAGCCATGTCCATTAACTACAAAAATAACAGCCTGATTCTGCATGCATTTGTTACAGAGA
Source organism: Trogon surrucura (assembly GCA_020746105.1). Classification (NCBI taxonomy): domain Eukaryota; kingdom Metazoa; phylum Chordata; class Aves; order Trogoniformes; family Trogonidae; genus Trogon; species Trogon surrucura. Next base: position 40,180,231 of record CM036617.1, read on the forward strand.
AAAAATATTTACTCCCATGTTCCCACTCACGTACTACTCACCAGTGTAAACACAGGTCTTTGTAGGTGCAAATCTTTATTTAACTCTCTTTTGCGGGCATCTGTTCACTGTTGTTCTACATAGCACACTTTATTTGTAGTGCATTATTTAGTCACAATTTAGTACATGACTTTCACTCCATAATTTCCAAGGATTCTTCCTTGGACTCTGCAGTAGAGGAGACAATTCTCTAAGCTGTAGAAGCTGGTGATAGTGTCTAAGGGCTGTTTACAAGCAAGAAATACACACAATTATGAGATTCAGACACAGTGCAACAGTGCAATTCCCCTCCAGATGCCTTTAATGTAAGTATATAGACATTTATGCCTAATAAGCTGAGTCTACGGTAGTGCCTCTAATGCTGGGTAATTGTACTCAGGAGTGTGACCACTCATACAAAGCATCTTCAGCTGGGTCCTTCTAGTTCCTTCTCCATACTTGAGATGAGAATTACCTTTACATTTTGACTCCAATCCAAATTACTAATTTAAATTTTGTTTTTCCAAATCTGGTGGGAAACAGTTTTCCTTTGAACTGTTATGTTCTCTAGGTCTATGTACATGTTACTCTGCAGACAGTTTTCTTGAAGTAGGACTTCATTAGTTTACTTTATGTTTTACCTGGTGGCAAAAGAAGCTAGAATGAAAATACTGCATGCATTTAAAATCGTATACTCCAGTAAAATCAGAATGAGTTTCCTGACATTTCCTAGGGGATTCAATGAAAGTTTTCTTGGTTCTGAATTTCAGAGTCCAGTTTTTAATTCTTTCAGTGGTAGAGCTGATAAATTATGATTATTTTTTTTTTGCTTTCTTTCTTGAAGTGGAAAAATGTATTTTGCTACCTGTCTCCTAATAAAATGTAATTAGGAAGATTATTTGTGGCCTAAAAAAAAACTTAAATCAAGATAGACTGCCTTTTTCTAAAGAGAAAACGAAGTTCAACTGCCACTCTGCTGGAAGCAGGAACTGCTGTTTGGAATGCTATGTCATATATTACGCTGGAGGTCAGATTAGATTTGCACAGGTCTTTCTTGATCCAGACCATTTATGAAGCCTGGAAAAAAATAGACAAACTGTCTTTGCTCAGAGTTGGACTATAGGTAGTATCTGCCCAAAGTATAAAAATTTTCAGAAAGCTGCAACTCCTGAGACCAAGAATTCAGGATGAAAAAAGTTCACAGTTCTAACCACAGTGACTACTATGTTTAAAAAAAAATAGTTAACTATACTTTATCTGCTGCTGTTTATTTTCAAAGCATATTATAAACATTACGTAATAATTTTTTTCGCAAGAACACAATTAAGTAGATAAACCCCCCTAAATTCAATGAAATTGTTCTTTGTATCAGGTTGCTTTTCAATGTTTTAGGGATATGGAAGGGAGCAGAACTCCAGGAGTCACTACCTTGAAGGTCCTTCACAGAATCAGACACATGCCCTGTTTGGAGTTTGACTCTAATGTCCTGTGTTCCTCTTTCAGTCTATCATCTCATTTGTTTCCATTTTTTCTGCTGTTGATATCTTTCTTGACATACTAGCTGGTAATTTGTGACAAGAGACGGGAGCTACATCTACTGTGGTATTTTCAATTGGCTTAAAATTTGAGGCTTTCCTTTACCTGTACTTTTTTTCTCCCTTTTTGAGAGAATTGTTTAATCACTGCAGCTTTACTCAGTGAGTCTTCTTACAATTAACATCCACGATGATTTTATTTATTGTTGACTACAGTGAGAGTGTGATTGGGCCATTAATGCTTAAGGACTTTTTTGGCTCATTAAGCAAAATGGACACAAAAGATGTTAGGAAACTGTTTCATTTCCACTGGGCTGATCTCTATAAAAATGACCTTTCCATAAAAATTAGTCTTTGTAGATAGTAAGTGAAAGAAACCTACAAAGCCCTTTAATAGCCCTTGAAAGATAATGGTATTTAACACTTTATAGCTTTCTTAACTTGGCAAGACCCTTGCATGCACTTTTGTTTTGCACTGGATTCTCTGAACTGTTCTTGAGTAGAAAAGCCAAAACCAGAACTTGGTATAAACATATAATTTTGGCAAAGGAGTGTGGTTAGATCTAAACTCAGGCTTTTTGTCAGCCAAGACACTTATTGTTTTCTGTCACTGTGTTTGGATCATGCTAAGAAAAAATGAACTAATGAGCAAATGCTTCTTAAATGGCTTGGCGAGCAGAGGGAACAGCTGCTGCTTCTGACTTATGATATATCCTTAGTCCACATGGCTATAAAACTGTTCTACATATTACTTCCTAAAATGGCATGCTTAGGGGTACTTTATGTTTATGTAAACCCAGGACAAATTTGTTTAAGTGCTATAAGTTACAGCCCAAATGTCCAAGTGTTTAGCCTTTTTCTTATGGGTTCTTTCAAATTCCAAATGATCTTCCACTCAAAAAATAAATAAACAAATAAATAAACAAATCCCCTTGTGAAACTGTGTGAAAAACTGTGCTTCTGATTACTATTAAGAAAAATCTAGACTAATCAGGATTTACACTAGGTTTACCATTGTGGAATTTCAGCGCTTGCAGCATCCAAAATTATGAAAACACCGTGGAAGAGAACAAAAGATACAACAAAAGTGAACTACAAGGACACAACAGTGTACTGTATATAAGTAATATAAAACAGTAGTTTGAAGGTCAGAAAAACATCTCATTGCTGAGACATTAAACTGAGGAATTAATTTCTCAAGAAAGACAACAAATGGTCAAATACTCAAAAATAGAGTGGAAGTACATGGAGCAGTATCTTGCATTATCATTAGGATTTGAAGGATATTTGAGTGCTTTGTGAAGCATGTATTCTGTAAATAAATGGGGTTTTTATCTATGTAGTTATAATCACCTTGATTCATTAAAATGGAGGTGTTCCAAAATTCTAATGTGGTTGTTATGGTTTTATTGTTTTGACTGAATAATTGATGTTTTCCCAAGTTATATGAGCAATTCATATCCTAGACCTATCATTTTCAAATAATGCAAATCAATTACAAAACATTAATAACAAGCATATTGACTACAAATGCAGTGCAAAACAAGAACAGATTTCCAACAGAAGTTAAGAAATCTCCATTTCTGGAGGTTTTTAGGACTTACATAAACAAATGAAGACTTGATCTAGCTCTGGTGATAGCCCTGCTTAAAGCACAAGGATGAATTAGAGAGTTCTTTTCCAGCCAACAGTTCCATGATTCCAGGAACTTGCATGAGTTTAAATTTCTATGATCTTTATACTCATAAAAGTTGCTCTAAATCAATGTCAGCTTAAATTAGCTGTTGTCCTCTGATTTTCTGCAAGGGTGGAGAAGACACTCACACTGCCTGCCTTTGGCATCCGACTTGAGATGCTTGAGATAAAGACCGAAGTTTATGAGGCTTTTTGCAAACTGAATGGAGAATGAAGCTGTTCAGAACACCCTGGTCAGTCTTTGGCTCTATTTCATCCTGTATGAAATAAAGCTCTTGTCATAGGTCTCTCTCTATGTGGCTGATGGAGACAGGGCTGTTAATTTAGGCACCTAAAATAGATTTCACCTGATTGAATGCAGATAATCATATCTGAGATAGTCAAGTTCTCTTTGTAACCAATGGGGAAATTAAGTAATTTTAAGGATGTGTTTTATCTTTTCCTGTTTCAGCTATGAAAGTAGTGTAGAATGACTAGCTCTGGCATAAACATTTGCATCAGGACACAATGCTGACCCAGGAGAAACTATCTGAAGTTAAAGTTAGGTGAAATGTATCATAAGGGCTGTAGGTTGGACTTGACAATCTTAAGGTCCTTTCCAACCTTGATGTTTCTATGATTCTATGATTCTATGATAAGGACCTGGTTAAACGATTACTCTAGACAGTGTGAATAAACCCCATGGTTTTGATTACTGAAATTTTAGCATAATGTTAGACACAGAAGCCTAAAGATATACATTGATGTGAGGAGAGAAAAACAGATGGTGCAAGGGCCTGCAGCTCTTCTTTTATGATGAACATACATCTGCTGATCTAAGCTCACATCTGAATGATCTAGGACTACCACATTTTGCTGCCTTGCTTATCAATATGTAGATACAAAAAAAAAAAAAGAAAAGTGTAGTCAATGTAAGATAATTTCTTTTCATTGCCCATACTGCATTTATGGTCACACCATAATCTGATAAATGTTTGCTGAGGACTTAATCTCTAATAGGTCTATTCCCTACTACACACTAAGTGGAGAAAGTGACATATGGCATGAGATGCAGATGGATCAGCACTGCATGATCTATAGTCTACAGTAGTTTGAGATATGATCTACAGTAGTTTAAGCATGTATTTGCAGATAATTTTTTTGTGGTGTGCTTGGACGTACTATGGAAAAAGAAATAATACCAGAAAATAAAAAATCATCTACTGAAAGGTTCAACCGCACAACCACAGCTATGACATTAGCTTATTATTCAATGCTTTTGAGAGAAGACAGTTGATTTAGTTGCTAGAATAACATACAGAAGATAGTAATCTATTTTGGTTTTATTCATGATAAAAGCTTCAATATAAGATTTCTGAAAGTGCCATGAGAAGGTGCAGACTGCGGAATATATTAAAGTCTTAAAAATCAAAAGGTGGTGGGAAGTGTATGGACTATTTAGGAGAAAGGTGATTATTTCATAATTGTATGACACAATTCTGAAAAAGGAAGTACAGAGATTATACTGTCCTGGCTGATGCCTAAAACAGGCAAAAAGACTAGGAGAGAAACTAGCTGCCATGCTCAGCTGCAAAGCCTTCGGTCAACATAGTCCCGTAGCATAGACATGACAGTAGGAAATTGGTCAGGAAGATATTATGGGTCTGTGAAAGGCTCATGTCTAGCTTTCATTAATAGTCCTGAAGTATCTTTCTATGGCAAAATATACTGATTTACCTTGAGAAGTGATCAAATGCAATAAACAACAGTATCTTTTAGAATGAGACAGAGAGGCATCTTATTAGAACAGCAGACTTTCTCTTTTCTTTTATCTCTTTCTTTTGAAGACTTTTTTATCCTCTCTGGATGGTGATACCAATAGGGACTGAGGTGCAGGTAGCCTTAAGAAGGCAAAGTTCAAAAGTAGGGAAGTAGAAGGGAAAATTCATGTCAGTATCTAGGTAATTAGCAGCAGTTCATTTGTAGACAGCAGAGAGCTTTTAAAACATTTAAACTACTTATGTCTTGCTGTATATTCCCAACTTGTTCTGCTCCAACGGATACTGAGGGGATTTAGAAGTAAACAAAATAAAGGTGTTAGAAACACATTTTCTTGCTAAGTGGAACTTTCCTCTCCAAATCCCTTGCAAATCTATTGCTATTTGACCTACACAAGCTGGAATACAGGTATTGGTCTGTTTTTTCTATTTATAAATGCATGTGACTTGAAGTGTTAACAGCATCATTTTTTCTCTCCTTCTGTTCAATGCGAGAGGGCAGCAAGCATATAACATGTTTCCAGGCCAGGATCAGGATGTGTAAAAACTAAATGCTTCCAGTCAGTCACATCATTGGAGTAGGTACAGAATTCAGTCCGTACTTGGCTTGGGTACTTAATTTGTTATATTTTAACCCCTATCTTTAAACCCTAATGACTTTTTGATCTCTAAAATCTCAAGTTATCCTCAGCTGAATATTATCTGATTTATAAGAGGAAATAATCAGCTCTTCAGCTGCAGGCAATATGTGTTCTAATCAGCAAAACTGTTGTATGATTCACAGTTCCATGCAAAGAAGCTCTTCTCTTACTTATGAATACTATATCCTCTCCAAACTTTACGTTCTCTATTCAGGCAAAAATTGTATTGATCGCAGAGTAAACTTCAGTGAGTGTATGGGATTAGGAACTCCAAATAGAAGGATGAAAAAAAGTAAGAACTATTAAATAAACTTTTATTCCAATGATTGTTACTGTTTTCCAACTAAAAGTAACTCTTACACAGTTTATACATACATTACTAGGGCTTTCATGGAATCAGAAGGCATAAGTGATGCCATCTGTTGTGAACAGATCTTCATCCTTCTGCACTACCACCCCTATCCTAAATCCCCTAAACAAAATTAGTAACCATGGACAAGCACTTTCTTCAGAGAATAAATAAACACGGGGAAATTCTTTTTGAAAATCTGTCAAATGTTCAGGACTATACAAAGCTTCCAAGAGCATGCCCAGCCCAGGAAAAAGTTGGACCTGCCTCTGTCCAAGGCCAGGCCAATCAGTGCTTCTGTGATCAATATATATGAGGAGAGAGATTTTGGGCAGCTTCTGTTGTGTTTTGTTCTGGAGGTGGAGGTGAAAGGAGAAACCAGGTGGTCACCAAGGTCAGTGAGGAGGAAGGGGTGGGAGAAGGGCACCAGAGTAGAGATTTCACTGAGAACCATGGTGAGATGGCAGGATGAGGCCCTGCAGACCAAGGAGATTAACAGTAACAAAATGTGCAGGATGCAGTAGACCGCGGAGTGCCCCACACCAGAGCAGAGAACTGTGCCCCAAACACGCTGTGACTCCAAGGGAACTTCGCGCTGGACAAGTCTGTCACTGGGAAGACTGCAGCCCGTGGGAGTGACTTGTATTAGAGCAGTCCAGGAAGAACTGTGACCATGTGGGAAGGACTCAGGTTGCAGAAGTGTGAGGAGGGCTGTTTCCCATGAGAGGGACACCATGGAGCAGGGGAAGACTGTGAGGAGTCCTCTCCCTTAAGGAGGAAGGAAGAGCATGACAACGGGTAACAGACAGACTGCAGCCCCCATGCCCTGCTCCACTGCGCTGCTGGAGGGAAGGAGGTAGCTAAAAAAGAAGGGAGGGCTGGGGAAAAGTGCATTTAACATTTGGTTGCATTTATTTTACCACTATACTACTCTGATCTAATTGACTGGTAAACTGGCAGTGGTTCAATTGTCTAAATTCAACTGACGTTTTCTACCCAAGTCTGCTCTGGTTTTTGCCTGTGACCATAAGTGGTGAGTGAACCCTCCCTGTCCTTAATCTTGATCCTCAAGCCTTTTTTTTTGTTTTGTTTCTTTCTCCTCCCCATGCTGAAAAGGAGAGGGTTGGGAGTGAGCCAGTGGTTGTGTTGTTCTTTATTCCCAGCTCAGTGGGTTCAAACCATGACAGTTAGCTTTATGTCCTTCCCCAAGTAATAACTTCCTGAGGAAAGAAAAAATATTCTGTTTTTAAAAGAGTGTCATTGATAATCTTAAAAGGATATTTTCAGAGAAAGTATTTCGCAGCCTTTTCTTCACCATTAATTATTTTCACATATATTTAGAATATTAGCTTTTGTTTGAAAAAGACAAGCTGTCAAGTAGAAGCTGAGTATTAGGTTTGATTTCAGCACATCCACACAAATAAATTACATTATATTGATAAGTAATGTCGTTTGCTTAGTACTAAATAATCAATTCAATTTAATATACTTTCCATAGTTAAACCCACTGTAACCACTCTACTTGGCATCATCATTGCATCTTGCATATGATTCCCCAGGTGAATTCTAGTGGTGATAAGTATATCACCGTATTAGAATCTTATTAGAATCTTATTAGAATTCTGCCTATCCTGTCATTCTGAATTAATGAGCAGCAGACATAACAACTTGTAAAATAATGTGATACCATGAGTTATTAATATTTTTCAAAATAGAAAATTATTTCTGAATAGACTACATACGGTTTATGCTTTCTTTTTTTTCTGTTGAAAAGTAAATATCAGAATTCCTGGCTCTGGTGATGGACTTACTGGGTAAACATAGATTGTGCTACTTTTTTGTTTAATGTCAGTGAATCATGACTAATATTTATGGTACCTTAGTGAAATAATCACATTACATACTTAAACCATATAGAATATGTGTTGATTTAATGATGAATTGGTGGTTTGGTATTCCTCAAGAGAAATAAGAAAAAAAGCTGTGCAATGTGGTCTCCCACATACAATCACGTTAATGACTCCCCTACACCTTGTCTAAGATTCTGTCCTCAGACAACTTTTAACAAAACACTGGATACAGATCATGTTACTTGCTGAGACATCTAGATCAGCTGAAAAGAAACCTCAAACAAACAAAAATATTCCTAATTAACAGCAAACAAGCAGAGAGATGATAAGTGATGGATTTGTATTATATGCATTTTCATTTCCTCTAGTTTTACTGAAACTTTCTTACCAAATTTATTTACTATTTTTTACCAAATAATTTAACTTCTGGGCTAAAGTGTTTTTGAGTGAATACTTGAACAGATAAGAAACTGTCTGCAAAAGAAAAAAATATGCATGCATACACAGAGAAATGCTCCTTTATATAACAGGAACTTGTTGTATTAGAGCCTGCTTTTCTGAGAGTGTCTAAAGAAATACGATTGGACAGGGTTGTGGCTAAGGCACTGGATTAAGGGATCAGTATTCTATGTCTGGCTGTGTAGCACATTTTGTGTGACCTTGGACACATCATCTAGGCCTTCCAAATCTCATTCCTCTGTCTTTTTTTTGTTTGGTTGGGGTTTTTTGTATTATATGGTGAATACGGTTTACTTACAAATAATCCATGGGATAATGTTCGTAAGATTTGCTAGCCAAAGATATGCCACTGAAGCAATTAATCAAATGAAGGAGCTCAAGCTATACGACCTCATTTTTCACAAAAAGTGCTTTATATATGTATGCAAATGCAATCACTTTTTGCAAAAATGACGGAGAAAATCAAAGTCTGCTGTACAGAATCAACAATTTTGCTTCCAGCAGTTTATTTATGACACTTCTATTTCTTCAGTCAGAAAACAATCTGAGTATTTTCCATTTAGGAATCAATTTCATAACTGGAATAGTAAGAAATAGAATCAAAATAAGTTTAATACTATCCAACATTCCTTCAAATGAAAATTTCTAGCCATCATCTTGAAAAGGTTCCATCATTTGCTCAAGAATTTTCTAAGTCCTACTGACTCAAAGAAAGAGTTACAAACTAAGACAGTCTAGTACTCCAAAGATGTGTTTCAGAGAGATAATACATTTTGAGAACTGACATGCTTTCACTACCGCTATATGAGCTTCATTTTCTGAAAATCATGGTCCTTAAGCTTTAAAAAATAGCTATACTGAAGGGCTAAAATAGCCATTAAAAATAACTGTATGGGTTGGAATGATCCACATATAGTTGCTTTGCTCAATATTTTAATGATCTCTGTCTGCAGTCTTTCTGTAAATCTTGTACTTCTCTTGGCTGAACATACTGCTGACAACCTGCAGTTTGAACAAGCAGAGAAATTGCACAATGGAAGCATGAACTTTGTTCATGTCAATTGAAATGCATATTTATGCAAAACTTGTTCAGTCTTTGTGGGCCAAAGCAACACATCTGAGCAACACAGACCAACACAAAGCAACACAAGCTGAGAAGTTATTCTTTTGTCCAATTGAATTATAAATATAGTCAAAACGGCATAGTTATTATTAGTAGTCATGGCATAATGATATTATCAGTTTTATCCTAAACAGTTTTTTTTTTTTTTTAATAACAATTTTTTTAAGGGTTTTTCCTTACATAACCAATGTTTTACTGAAGGTCTTTGTTGCGGGTTAGGGTTGGGCCGGCCACTAACACTGACAGATGCTCTCTAACCCCCTCTTCCCCCCCCCAAAACGAGAAGGAAAAGGAAAATAATAGAAATAATGGTGAAATGATTAAAGTAAAGAACTCTATACAACTATAGATAGTAGCCTGATATCAAACCCGACTCCCTCCCCCGATATCAATCCCCACTGGTGCTGCAGAGCAGGAGGCACTGGGGAAGCCCCAGGCTCAGCAACAGCGGGAGCTGGATACAGGGAGCTGGATTTGGGAACTCAGGATCTGGATCAAAAGCAGGAGGTCAGATGGAGTCCTCCCTGGACACTGGCCATTGCAGAAAAAGGACGAAACTCTCGTGATCACTCAATTTATACTAAATACGACATGTATGGGATGGAATACTCTCGTTGGTCACCTGTCCTGTCTATTACCCCCTCGAAGGTACAACCTTTTGCTTCCTTGTGACCCCTCTTACTACCCAACACCCCCAGCGTGGCACACAGGAGCCAGCAGTGGCCTTGGTCACTATGGGAGTAAGTATCAGCAAGAGCCTTTCTGCATCCCAGTCCCAGGCAGTAACTGTAAACATCAGGTGTTATCACCACCAGTAGTACACACTGTCTGCAACACCATGCTGCTGACTTGAACATGGAGACTTTTAGAAGACACTAAACTGGAAAGTAAAAATCACTAAACAGAACTGGATTTTTAGCTCAACCCAGGACAGTGTTATAGTGAGTTGTAAGCACCCCAACTCCTTCATCATGATGCAGATCCTGGTGTGGGGATCCAGATTTTGACAGTGGGAGGTTCTTACTGTCAGGGGCTAATTTGACACATTAGGAACACCTTGTTCCCTCTCCATTGCTCTGTCATTTCACACTACATCCCCATTTACTATGCATAATCTGAGTGCCTCTTTGTTAACCACTAAAACAAATTCTATCCATTTCACAAGTGTGCATTGTTTTAATGATTGTTAACTGGCTATTATTAGTCCTGAGCCCTTTCAGTACTGTCTTGTGCTCAAATTTACAGGGATTCTGCTCTCATCCTGTGCTTTTACCCCTCTACATCCCACAATTATTTTAAGGTAATAGATTCTACACAGAATACCTGTTACTTAACAGAAATGAATCAAATATTTTGTAAAATGAGATGTTACACCTACTATACAAGGTTGTTGAAAGCTGAAAAAAAGTAGGTAATACTCTGCTGGCTACTGGACAACAGCTGGTACAGCTAAGCAAGATAAACCGAAGTGCCAAAAAAGCCAAAAATATGCCTAGTCAAAACAAATCTGAAGAAACTCAGTCATGAGGCCTTACAGAATTACTACAATCTGTAGCCTGTTAAAGCAATTGCAATCCTGTATTTGCAAACCTACATAAGTACAGTCCTCTCTGTAACAACAGCCTTCAAAGCTAATAGAAACAAAGCAATAGCTAGGGATGCTGGAGGCTAGTCCTTCATGCCTCCTGCTAACGCTATGGGGATGAGGGTGACAGATCTGAAAAATTACAAAAGAAAAAAGTGACCTATCCTTTGAATTGCATCCCTGATACCTGTTGCATATAGATTTTGATACAATATCTAACAAAATTCCTGTCTTCTTGAGGATCTCTCTCCCGTCTCTAGATCCTTGCTCTTGAAGAGGATGATAAAAAAATAATAATTCAGACCATACCAGTAAATTTATGTCTGATGCAGCCTACCTATGGAAGTCTTTGATTTTCAGCATGTGTTTGATGTAATTTTCCGTATTTTTCTGTTGAGGTCCTCTGAAAACTCCTCCTTGCTCAACTGCAATAGTTGTTTAAGTACATAGCAAATGCAAAGCAGCCTTGGATTCTTTCTAAATTTTGGAAGTTTTTTTATAGTATTGTCATGGTTTGACCTTGGCCGGCAGCCAGGTACCCACACAGCTGCTCTCTCACTCCCCCTTCACTGCTAGACAGGGGGAGAAAATATTTCAAAGGGCTCAGGGTTTGAGATAAGGACAGGGAGATCACTCTCATTTACCATCCCGGGCAAAACAGACTCAATTTGGGGGAAATTAATTACATTTATTAAGAGAACCAATGAGAGAGCAGTAGTGAGGAATAAGAAAAAGCAAACAGATCTTCAAAGCAAAACACCTCCCTCCCATCGCTCCATTCTTCCCAGGCTCAACATCAATCCCGGTTTCTCCACCTCCTCCCCGCGAGCAGCACAGGGGGACAGGGAATGGGGGTTACAGTCAGTTCATCTGATGTTGATTCCACCACTTGTTCACTCTTCCCCCGCACTCTTCACTCTTCCCCGGGGCCATTGTGGGGTCCCTCTCACGAGAGACAAGCTTCATGCTCTCTTCCTCAATGTGAGTTGTCCCACGAAGGGCAATTCATCACAAACTGCCCAACATGAGACACCTCACGAGGGGCAGCCCACCCCTCGTGAGTCTAAGGTGCAGTCCTTTAGGGAAAACTGCTCCAGCTTGAGTCCCCCACAGCATTACCTGCTCCAGTGTGGGCATTCACTCTTCCATGGGCTACAGGTTCTGGCAGCGACTTGCTCAGATGTGGGCTTCCCACGGGCTACAGCCCCCTTCAGGCATCCACCCACACAACATGGAGTCCTCTACATGGTGGACATCTACATGATGATCCTCACGGTGGACATCTACACCCCGCCCATGGGCTGCAGGGGGACAACCTGCCTCACCATGTTCTTCACCACGGACCCAGGGGACTCTCTGCTCCGGCGCCTGGAGCTCATCTTCCCCCTTCCCTTCTTCACTGACCTTGGTGTCTGCACAGATTCTCACTCCTCCATCTCTGTGCCAGCTGTTGTGGAGCAGATCTTTTTCCCTGTTCTTAAATATGTTTTCACAGAGGCGTTCCTCTCCTATCACTTTCCTGATAGGCTCAGCCTTGGCCAGCGGCGGGTTCCTCTTTGGAGCCATCTGGCATTGGCTCTATCAAACTTGGGGAGCTTCTAGCAGCTTCTTGTGGAAACCACCTTGCAGCTCCCCCTGCCACCGCCATAAGTAGATTATTACAGAGCAAGAAGAGGGAAATTAATTCCACTCCGAAAGAAGAAAATGGGAAACCATTGTAAAAGCATATCACCAGCACTACTATGTCATTAGCAGAATTACTATTTGGGTGCTTGTGAGCACTTACCCATTTCTTCTACATATTGAATGGATCTGAGTCTTTATTTAATACCACGTGGATATCTCTGAGGCCTTTGAGACCTTGAAAATCTAGCCTCTATGCACATTTCTTCAGTTCCAAGGAATATTTTTAATGTAACTCTTACATAACCTTGTATATAGTTTAAAAATATATGAGTTTATGAGGCTGATGAAGGATGTTCTCAATTTCATTTAAATTCCCTGACTATAGCTGTAATTATGCCTTTAAACCAATGTTTTTGTTCATGTGTTTTGTGATGATTTGGCAGGCTCTCCACAAAAATATGATCTTATTTTTCTTCCTTCCTCTCCTATTCTAAGCCTATGGTGAATGAAAGCAAAGTATAAAGCTGAGACAAAGGAAGTAATGTTAATTGCTAGCACTCAGAGTGGATGAGGTGTGGTTTTTTTACAGTTGACTTTCACCAGTATCAACAGTCCCATCAGCTTCTGTGCTTGTTCCACTGCATGGGTGAACAGCTAGGTAGGTCATTTGTCACAGAACATAAAAGAATTCAGTCTTTTTGAAGTGGGGAATCCAAGCCTACAAACCCATCAGTAATTCTTACTATAATTCCATCTTTGCATAATCAGAGAGATTAGCTGCCAGCAGAGAGTTTATGTGCAAGAGCACAGCATTATCTTGGAGTTCGTATTCCTAGTAAGCCTATAAATTTTTATGAGGTTTATAGGTTTTGATCAGCAAAACACATTTTGAAGAGGAATAAATACATTTTTAAAACTAAACATATTTCACTTTTTAGTGACGCATGGATACTGTTCTGGCATTTTCTTATGAGAGGTAGTCAAAAGCAAATTAGCCTTTCTTTTTGCAATTGGTAGGCAAGGTAGAAAGCTTGAACTGCATTAATTCACATGACCATTGAATGAATTTGACCTCCTGAGTGCTTGAATCAACTCACCTGGAAATCTGGACGTTAGTAGGACCTGACTGAAAAACAGATGTTGTAGCACAATAGATAAAGTTTCCATAAACAGATCACAGCCAAAAGTTATGTGAAATTACATGTAGTTGTTGTAAAACAGTAGTAGGAGAAATGGATTTGTGGTATTTTTTTTGTTGGAAAAAAAACAAGTAAAAATTCAAAAAATATCTTGCTTTGATTCTAATACATCTTTGCAGCGAGAGGTTGAGTAGCATGACATTGTAAATTTCTTGAGGGAAAAAATACTTGAAATCTGAGAGACCTAACATCACAGAAAATCTTCTAATAATGAATACATTTGGCAGAAATCAGTTAAAATGACTAGATGAAATATCAGATTCCTTAGACATTTCACTGGAATTTCAAATCATTAAAGAAACCCTTTATAATAAGTCATTCTCATGTTTTTAGTCTTAGTTATTGATTCTTTGCTAGATCATGCATTTCTTATGATACATTTATTCTGGAATCAAGTGCATCATCATTTGTGTTTTTGAGACAGTGATGTTGTTTCATCTGGTACAGGAAGAAACATAAGAACAGCTGAAGGAGCTAAGTCTCTTCTACTCGGAGAAGAGAAAACTCTGGGGGAACAACATCACCACATTCCAATACTTAGAAGGTGGATATGAGAAGGTCAGAGACTTTCTCTTCACAAGAAGGCACATGGAGGAGACAAGGGGCAATTGACAACACTTGTGATGAGAGAGGTTTTATGTCTATGTAAGAAAGAAATATTTTACAGTGATAACAATCATTCACTGGAACAACCTCCCCAGGGATGTGGTCGAGTCCCCATCATTGTAGGTTTTCAAGGGTGTTAGGTAATCTTATTTAGCCTCTCCTTCCCATGAAAAGTTGGAGCAGACGATCTTTTAAGGTCCCTTACTACATGGGCTCTTCTGTGATTCTAACTTAAAGGAAGTACTGAAAATGAAAAATTCGTGCTACCATCTTATCATTGAGCCATGCTATAATTACACTAATAATACCTTCCTGAAGGGATATAAGACCTCAATTCAAACTATTAGCTTACCTACAAGTAACTCCTGGAAAAACTCAAATGGAAGAGAGAAATTTACAATATGTGGAAAAGGGGTCCGGTTAATTGGGAAGATTATAGAAATTCTGCCAGTGTGTGTAGAGACTAAGAAAGGCCAAGGCTCTCTTGGAACTTGGTGTGGCTAGAGAGGTGAAAGAAAACAAGAACTTCTTCAAATACATCAATGAGAAAAGGAAGAGTAGGGAAAAAGTGGGTCCACTGTTAAATGAGGTGGGAGATATGATAACAGAGGATGCAGAGACGGCAGAATTACTGGCTGCCGCCTTTGCCGCAGTCTTTACTCGTAAGGCCAACCGTCAGGAATTCCAGTCACTAGAGGTAAGGGAGCGAAACTGGAACAAGGAAGACTCTCCACTGGTCAGTGAGGATTGGGTTAGAGATGTCTTGGAGAAACTGAAAACACATAAATCCATGGGTCCCAATGGGGTGCATCCATGTGTGTTGAGAGAGCTGGCTAATGTTGTAGCTGAGCGTCTCTCCATCATTTTTGACAAATCATGGAGAACAGAAGAGGTGCCTGAAGACTGGAAGAAATCCAGTGTCACTCCAGTCATCACAAAGGGCAAGAAAGAGGACACTGGCAACTACAGGCTGGTCAGCTTCACCTCCATCCCTGGAAAGGTGATGGAGCAGCTCATTCTGAAGGCCATTTCTAACCAAATGGAAGAAAAGAAGGTTATCAGGAGTAACCAACATGGATTTACTAAGGGAAAATCCTGACTGACTAATCTAATATCCTTCTATTATGTGACCAAATGAGTGGATGAAGGGAGAACAGGGGATGTCATATACCTTGACTTCAGTAAAGTTTTTGATGTTGTCTCCCATAACATCCTCATAGGAAAATTCAGGAAATGTGGGATACATGATTGAACTGTGAGGTGAATTGTTAACTGTCTCAACAATAAAGTTCAGAGGGTTGTGATCAGTGGCACAGAATCAAGTTGGAGGCCTGTGGCCAGTGGTGTTCCCCAGGAACCAGTGCTGGGTCCAGTTTTGTCCAATATCTTCATCAACGACCTGGACGAGGAGACAGAGTGCACCCTCAGCAAGTTCGCTGATGATACAAAACTGAGGGAAGTGGCTGACACACAGGAAGGTTGTGCTGCTATCCAATGAAATCTGGGCAGGTTAGAGAGCTGGGCAAAGGTGAATCTCATGAAGTTCAATAAGGACAAGTGTAGAGTCCTTCATGTGGGAAGTAATATCACCAGGCACCAGTACGGATTAGGGGATGTCTGCTGGAAAGCATCCCCATGGAGAAAGATCTTGGAGTCCTTGTAGACAGTGAGCTGTCCGTGGGACAGCAATGTGCCCTTGTGGTCAAGAGGGCCAGTAGGATCCTGGAGTGCAATAAGAAAAGTGTTTCCAGCAGGTCTAGGGTTTTTCTCCTCCCTCTCTACTCTGCCCTGGTGAGACCACACCTGGAATACTGTGTCCAGTTTTGGGCTCCCCAATTCAAGAGAGACAGGAACCTACTGGAGAAAGTCCAACAGAGATCTATGAGGATGATTAAGGGACTTGAACATCTCTCCTATGAAGAGAGACTGAGAGAACTGGGACAATTTAGTCTTGAAAAGAGAAGGCTGAGAGAGGATCTTATTAATGTATGCAAATATCTCAGGAGTGGGTGTCAAGAGGAAGGTGCCAGTCTCTTCACAGTGGTGCCCAGTAACAGGACAATGAATAACGAGTATAAGCTAGAACACAGGAAATTCCACCTCATGAGAATTGTCAGCACCCGCAGTCTTGTACTGGGAGTAATGTGGAATTGATCTTAACTGTATTCTTCTTCACTGTAGAATCCATTTGGGATCCTTTTCATGCATTTTCTAGCACGCTTTTACATCTTCTTCTTTGTTCGTCTGCAGCACCATATTACATCCAAGTGTACTGTACATGGTGCTTTTTAAATATGCCAAATACTGTTGTCCTCTTTGCCACCCATAGGTTTGCCCAGCTCCAAGTCTGCATTACTGGGCTCTCCAGCGCCAAGTCATGCCTGTGCCACATCCCTCATCATCCCATATCTGCAATTCTCTGCTCCACAGCCTTTGTCCCCACTTCTAATACCTAATATAAGGCTGTTGTCCGAGGATGTAGGGAGGCAACTAGGAAAGCAAAGGCCTCCCTAGAATTGAACCTGGCGAGAGGGGTCAAGGACAACAGGAAGAGCTTTTTCAAATACGTGGCAGATAAAACTAACACCAGAGGCAATGTAGGCCCACTGATGAATGAGGTGGGTGCCTTGGTGACAGAAGATACAGAGAAGGCAGAGTTACTGAATGCCTTCTTTGTCTCCGTCTACTCTGCCAGAGGCTGTCCCGAGGAGCCCCGTTCCCCTGAGGCCCCAGAGGAAGTCAGGGCAGTGGAGGAGTTTGCTTTAGTCGATGAGGACTGGGTTAGGGACCAATTAAGCAATCTGGACATCCATAAATCCATGGGTCCAGACGGGATGCATCCACGGGTGCTGAGGGAGCTGGCTGATGTCATTGCTAGACCACTCTCCATCATCTTTGCCAAGTCTTGGGAGACGGGAGAGGTGCCTGAGGACTGGAGGGAAGCAAATGTCACTCCAGTCTTCAAAAAGGGCAAGAAGGAGGACCCGGGTAACTATAGACCGGTCAGCCTCACCTCCATCCCTGGGAAAGGGATGGAACGACTTATCCTTGGTGCCATCTCAAGGTATATCAAGGATAAGAGGGTCATTAGAGACAGTCAACATGGCTTCACCAAGGGGAAGTCGTGCTTGACTAACCTCATAGCCTTTTACGAGGATATAACAAGGTGGATAGATGATGGCAGAGCGGTGGAGGTGGTCTACCTTGACTTCAGTAAAGCATTTGACACAGTCTCCCACAGCATCCTTGCTGCTAAACTGAGAAAGTGTGGTCTAGACTCTCGGGTAGTGAGGTGGACTGTGAACTGGCTAAGGGGAAGAAGCCAAAGAGTTGTGGTCAATGGGGCGGAGTCTGGTTGGAGGCCTGTATCCAGTGGAGTGCCTCAAGGGTCGGTACTGGGACCAGTATTATTCAATATATTCATCGATGACTTGGGACTAGAGAGTACTATCAGCAAGTTTGCTGATGACACCAAGCTGGGAGGAGTGGCTGACACACAAGAAGGCTGTGCTGCCATTCAGCGAGACCTGGACAGGCTGGAGCGTTGGGCAGGGAAAAATTTAATGAAGTATAACAAGGGTAAATGTAGAGTCTTGCATCTGGGTAGGAACAACCCCAGGTTCCAGTATAAGTTGGGGAATGACTTGTTAGAGAGTAGTGTAGGGGAAAGGGACCTGGGAGTCTTGGTGGACAGCAGGATGACCATGAGCCAGCACTGTGCCCTTGTGGCCAGGAAGGCCAATGGCATCCTGGGGTGTATTAGAAGGGGGGTGGTTAGTAGGTCGAAAGAGGTTCTCCTTCCCCTCTACTCTGCCCTGGTGAGACCCCATCTGGAATATCGTGTCCAGTTCTGGGCCCCTCAGTTCAAGAAAGACAGGGAACTGCTGGAGAGAGTCCAGCACAGGGCAACTAGGATGATGAAGGGAGTGGAGCATCTCCCTTATGAGAAAAGACTGAGGGAGCTGGGGCTCTTTAGTTTGGAGAAGAGGAGACTGAGGGGTGACCTCATTAATGTTTACAAATCTATCAAGGGTGAGTGTCACGAGGATGGAGCCAGGCTCTTCTCGGTGACAACCACTGATAGGACAAGGGGTAATGGGCTGAAACTGGAACATAAGAGGTTCCGCTTAAACTCGAGAAGAAACTTCTTCTCAGTGAGGGTGACGGAACGCTGGAACGGGTTGCCCAGAGAGGTTGTGGAGTCTCCTTCTCTGGAGACATTCAAGACCTGCCTGGACACGTTCCTGTGTAGCATAATCTAGGCATTCCTGCTCTGGCAGGGGGATTGGACTTGATGATCTTTTGAGGTCCCTTCCAATCCCTAACATTCTATGATTCTATGATTCTATGATTCTCAAGGCCTCTGCTACTTTGCCTGGCTCCTATTTCTCTACACTACATCTCTACTGTATAGTTGTAAATGTCTATATAGAATAACCGCTTGTAGCTGCTATGTATATAAAACTATGTTTGTACTGTACAAAGATAAACACAATTAAAACAATTGCCTGTCACCACCTGCTCAGTTAGAAAAACTGCTGTCACAGCTAAACTAAGTAAAACATAGCTGTAGGCAGGTCAAGGTAACTTCAGACAGAATAAGTCTGAGAAGCCTCACTTCTGGCTGTGCAAACTCAATATAAAGCTTATGGTCTGTTATAAGTCATGACAATACAGTATTACAGGGCTACATGGATACATTGTTTACTCTTGAAGTTTACGATGTTTAGTAACTCAAAGGATGGAGCCAAACATTCAAGAAGGGATAGGATGCTGTGATTCCAAAATCTAAATATAATTGAATTAATTGCTTTAGTGTATGTGTGTATATATATATATTTTTTTCCCCCATATAATACCTGCCAAGCACACTTTGAGGAATTTGACCTTGTGATTCAAGTGAAGGATAGTGTAGTTGCATTTCCGCCTGACTGGAAAGTTCCTTTGGCCACACTCCTTGTTCTAAGGAAAACAAACAAACAAAAAAACCCCAAACAAACAAAAACAACCCCCAAAAAAACATACCAACTTTTTCTACCTGGCTTTTTCTCAGATATTTTCTTGTGAGACCTGATACAAAAATTCTCTGCCATACTCGTTTTTACTTTCTTTTTATTTAGACATCATGTATGCTCAAATTTCAAGCTATTTTTCCTCTACACAGTGTACACAGATTAGATACTGATATGTAGGTAATTCAGCTGCGGGTTTGAATCTTGGAAGAAATCCTTTCTTGCAAAAAGAAATCTGACAAAGCTATGATTACATTTATCTTGATGTTACCATATTCTTCATGTGTAATTTTCGAAATAGTCAGATACCTGAAATTTGTTTGAACTTCCTTGTCTAAAGCCTAGTAGATCATGACATCAGAGTGAGACCTCTGTGATACAGCAGAACATATGCAGTGAGATTTTGAAAGCTCAGCTATGTTTTCAGATGCATTTATAATAACTGCTTTTGACTAGAGAGTATAGGTCTCAGTGCGCTGTTCTTCTGAAGCACTTCTAGGCAGTGATAGACATGCTGCAAAAGGCACTTGAGACAGTGTTTACGAGCAGCCCTAAAGGTACTTTGACAATGCTTTGGTTTTTTGAACAGATGGTGTAATTTGCTTCCTGCTGCTTTTAAGGGTTGCCTTTCTTATCCTGAGGTATTCTTGTGCGAATTCTATTTGTCCATTACAACTGTTTTTGTTTCTTTTTTTCAATTCTCCTCTGACTTATCTTTCACTTTCAATGCGTAGTAATTTTTTCAGGGGATTACTGGCCTACTAAGCCCGATGCAACCATGATGTACATGGCCCTGGATAGTTGTAGTAAGAATAAATAGAATTAAGGTCATGAGCACTTATAATCATTAAAGACTATTCAACATGTTACAGTATTCAAATCTCATTAGGATAATTACTAGCCTACTTTTTCATTACGTAAGATAATTTACACTCTTTCATCCTATATTACTATTGCAATACATAAAGCAGTTGCAAAGTTTTACCTGAGCCTGTATTGTAAGGAAATATTTCAGTATGAATAATATACAGTTATTCATTGACAAAAAACAAAAATGAAGTTTTGATGTCATTTCACATACGTTATTGAACTGTTGTCATTGTTATTGAAATTTGGTCTTTAACAGCCTATGCTGGAAGACTCAGTCACCCACTCAAAACCTCCTCGTTACTAATGGCTTTCCCCTAAAGTAATTACTTTGACATGCTTTGTTGTATCAAGATTATTTCTAAAATAGTGGAACTTTCTTACAGAAGCGTAGTTATGTAGTGATCCGCTACTCTTTTTTTAAAATGTGAAAAGCAAAAACAACACACAGTTTTCTTATGAAAACTAGACACTTAGCTTCAAATGATAAAACAAGAAAGGGAGAAACAGCTGAAGTTATTCCAGATCGTAGTACAAACACTGATAAAAGGAGTAAGTGGCAAACCAATTTAAATGAAACTGAATGTAGCTAATATGACTCAGTAGCTGTCAGAAGGATAAGTCAAGGGCATATTCTACTCATTATTAATACTTAAGGTCCAAGACTTGTAAGTGGTTTCACTACTTTATCATCAAACAAACAAAGTTAATAAATAAATGAATAACAAAAAAAAAGTAAAACAAAGAAGGATTAGTTTTTATAATATGAAAAAGTTTCCTCAGGAAGACCAAAGCAACCTAAAAACAACATTGGAGTGTTACAGATGTGTATCTGTTGAAACACCATAGATTATTTTAATGAGAAACACTTAAAAATGAAATATAAATTTAATGACTAAAACTACCTGTTTAATTTTTGGACTTCAAAGGTTTGCAAAGTGCAGTGTTGCCCTACTTTAGAAAAGCTTTTTCAAGCATAGTATATTAAACATAACACTCACTTAGGAAGAACTTGTAACAAAAATATACTGATCTCAAAGACAATGAAAGGTAACTTTTTAAAAACTTAATATAGGACTTTTGACAAAACAAAATAAAAAAATGAGTTATATAACAATATTCCTTTCATATCTGGATACTAATCATTACTTTTACACATAAACTTATGAAGAAAATGCATGGTAGTTTCTGGGAATTTTCACTAAATATTCCTGTAAAAAAAAAAAAAAGTTTGTGAGGAAGATACATATCTCTCTCTCTTCCTCCTGCTCCTTGCATGTGTGAGATAATCTCATACACAAAGGAACCCAGGTGGAGCTGGGAGAGGAAGTTTCATTTAACTGGATGCTCTGAATTACTCTGTAAATGTGTCCACTGGTGACCTTGGCAACAAAGGGTGATTTCAATCACTTGTTGGAAATGTCTATTTTGGTCTGATAATAAGAACTGCTCAGACTTAGAAATCCATTTTTTGTTATTTTTTTTTTAGTGTTGAAGATAGCATAGATGTATCCTTCACTGTATTGACTCGTGCTGCACCGCGTGTTAGAGGTACATGGGTGTCATGGCCATCACCTGCTCTCTTCCCTGATTTTGCTCTCCCAGAAGCATGGATGGGTTAACATGCAGGAGTTTCTGAATGGTGACTGTACCTTTAGCTTGGCAGATAAGAAGGAGATGCAGTTGCCTTCTGTTTCTCACTGGACTAAATTGTAGGCAGCAGCAGTTCAGGAGCTTGGAAGGGATCAACATGGACAGGTCAGGACGACAAATGCTTTAGCAACCCCAGTTTCATCTGCTGCCTTATGTTAGTCAACATGGGAAGTTACAGAATTATAATATGATCCTTCAAATGTATTTGGATTAACCCTGTATAAAATACAGACTCGTTTCTTAAACTACATTTTTTACTCTTCTATTGTTAGAAAAAAACATTCCTGGGCATCTTGCTGAATCATGGTAAGGTGTTAGTAGTGACTGACATGTTACCTGAGATCACATCAGTTAATCCTTCAAAGTAGGTACAGCAGTCTTGACTGCAGTTACCCCCAAAATCCTCACAGGACTGCTATCAGTCACTAGGCTGTCCTATGGATTACCTGGAAAGCTGATTTCTTTTTTTTTATTTAATTGAAGAAGGAAAAAACAGATCTTGTGTTAAGCACTCAGAGATAGTCCCTTCAAGCAGTTAGGGATCAAGTTATGGAACCAGAACACTTGGCCTTTCTTCCTACTCTGTTTGACAATATACAGAAGGGCATGTGCAGACAGGCTGTATGCTTTAGAAAACATAAGGTAACAAAAACACACCTGTGATCCATAGGGGAGACAAATTGCACCATAGGTGGACTGGCTGTTACCCAATGCTAAGAAGAGGAGCTTTGCCACAGTCTTAGGAAATCCATGCCTCTATGTACGTCACTGGGGAAAAAAAGAGAAGAAAGGTGTTTCACGGGTGTATTGTTAACTCATATTAATACAAGAATGGCACATAAGTTCACTGTTCCTTTTTATGTATTCCACACATGATGCCACTCCTGTATACACTTTTGTATTGTACAAGTAGGCTTATTTTCTTTTTAGTATTATTTTTACTCTTCATCTTTCATGCCAGCTTACTTGGATATATGTGATTTTCCACCTCTCTCTTCACTTGTATAAGTTCAGGTATCCCTTATTAGTGAGATCTGCATCTATATTAAGAACAATAAATTTTAGTATAGTTTGTTTTGGCTTTGCTGAGGGAAGTAATTTAAAAGCAGCAACTGTATACTGTTGGAGTGACTTTCCATTCAGATTTCAGAGCTTGAAGGACAGGATAAGTAGCTTGGTCCTATAAGCCTGCCTAGTACCATGGTTCTTAGTGGGGATACATGGTTTAAGTTTTCCAGAGAGATTGAGAGAGGGAAAAAATGAAATTCCATGCTCCCTCTTTTCTTTATCTCCAGTAAAAGCCTTCCATTGTAGAAAAGAGTGTGGAGAAGAAAGATGGGAAAAGTAAAAATGAAGTATACAACTTCTCTCTTTCTTTTTTTCTCTTTTCCTGAGCACTGTGGTCTTGTCCAAAAGTTGCAATACTCCGCAACAGCTTAGCAGACAAGTAGATGAGTGGCCTGAGAGGATAGTGTGGTGAAGTTGAGGCTTCTCCATTCATGGTGAGAAAAGTAACAGGGCAGCCGTCAAAATTTCTGCCCCATGATCTTTATTTCTAAAAGAGACAGAAAACATACATTGTCAAAACAATGTTGAATACAAGGGAAGATGTGAGTAAGAAGTGCTAGGATACCATTCATCTTGCCTAACTTGAGCTACCTAAAATCAGGTATCTAGTCTAATCAAAAGTTTCCACAGATGACAGAAGGAAACAAGGGTGCCTGCCAGAGGCTGTTATCCCATCCAAGGGTATTAACACACAACAATAAACTGTTCTCTGGAATAACATCTTTGTGGCAACTAAACAAAGAACCTAAAGAGAGTGCACAAAATGCTTAGCTTTTAATATTTTAGTGAGCTGAATGTCTTTTTCAGTATTTCTTCAGATTCACTAATTTGCCTGTCTTCATAATTAGGTATTAAGATTAAATGGCTTACTGTTTCAAAAGCTACTTAATTTTCATTACAAATTTATATCCAGGTTATAATATTGATACAGGTGACAATTTTGGCAAAGTAAATTTAACCTTGACTACAATTCTGATAGGATATCTAATTGAAAATATTGAATTGAATACTCATTTACATATAACTGTGGTGATAAAAAAGCACTTCTTTTGAGATGGTTGCAAATGTAATAAGCTGAGAAGTAGAGAGACCCTGAGATGTAATTGGTATGTTTATGAAAGACAACACTAAAATAGGAAAAATTTTTAATAAACATAACCTTCGGCAGAACAGAGAAGACTATTCTGATGCACTGCCCATCACATTCAAGGTAGTGACAGAACTGACCAAGAGATTTATTCAGAAGATGATTAAAGGTTAATGTCAGAACTGACCAGGAAATTATCTAATATAAACCTAATATGCTAAATGTCTTGTAAGTAGCTTTTTCCTAGCTGTTTTTCTCTAAAACATACCCTCACAAAAGGCAGTTTTTCATGATTTGATGACCTCAAGAGATGACAAACCCACTACTTAAGAGGTGTTCCACCAAGAAAGTGACATGGCTGACAGCCCACCTGACGTGCCTCTATACAAATCCATGCAGCATGGGCAACAAACAGGAGTTAGAAATCTGTGTGCAGTCAAGGAGTTATGATCTGGTAGCAATTACAGAGGCATGGTGGGACAGCTCACATGACTGGAATGTAGTCGTGGATGGCTAGGTCCATTTTAGGAAAGATAGGTCAACAAGACAAAGTGGTGGAGCTGCTCTTTACATGAGAGAGCAACTAGAATGTATTGAGTTCTGTCCAGGGCAGATGAGAAGCGAGTTGAGAGTTTGTGGGTGAGAATGAAGGGGCAGGCTAGCATGGGTGATATTGTAGTGGGTATCTATGCAGGTCACCTGATCAGGATGAAGAAGTTGATGAGGCCTTCCACAGCCTGTTGACAGCAGCCTTGTAATTGTAGGCCCTGGTTCTCATGTGGAATTTTAACTGTCTAGATTTTTGCTGGAAGGCCTACACAGCCAACCATCCACAGTCCAGAAGGTTGCTTCAGTGCATTGGTGATAAGTTCTTGATGTAAATGATGGATAAGCTGACTAGGAGAACAGCACTGCTGGATCTTACACTCACTAACAAAGAGGGTCTGGTTGAAGTGCTGAAGGTTGAGGGCAGCCTTGGCTGCAGCAACCATGAGATGAAAGAGTTCAGGATCTTGTGCTGTAGAAACAGAATACCAAGCAGGATCACAACTCTGGACTTCAGCAGGGCCAAATTTGGCCTTTCAAGCAATTGCTAGGAGAAGCCCCAAGGGACAGGATACTAGAAGGTAAAGGGGCCCAAGAGAGTTGGTTAATATTCAAGGACCACTTCTTCCAAGCTCAAGATCAGTGCATTCCAATGGGTAGGAAATCAAGAAAGAGAGCCAGGAGACCTGCATGGTTAACCAGGGAACTGCTGACAGAAGAGAGTCTATAGCTCACGGAAGGAGGATCTGGCCACTTAGGAGGAATAAAAGACTGTTGTTAGAGGATATAGGGTGGCAACTAGGAAAGCTAAGGCCTCCTCAGAATTAAGCCTTGCAAGGGAGGTCGAAGACAACAGAAAAGGACTTCTTCAAATACATTGCAGTAGAGACATACTATAATACTAATACATATAATACTAACAGTAGAGACAATGTAGGCCCACTGCTGAATGAGGTAGGTGCCCAGGTGACAGAGGATACAGAGAAGGCAGAATTGCTGAATGCCTTCTTTGCCTCTGTCTATAGTGCTGGAAACTGTCCTCAGGAGCCCCAGAGTTCTGAGGTCCCAGAGGAGGTCAGGATAAAGGAGAAATTTGTCCTGGTTGATGAGGACTGGGTTAGCGATCAATTAGGCAATCTGAAGATCCATAAATCCATGGACCCTGATGGGCCCTAAAGTAATCTTTGACCAACATCATAGCCTTTTATGAGGGCAAAACCAGGTGGATAGATGATGGCAGTGCAGTACACCTGGTTTATATAGATTTCAGTAAAGCATTTGACATGATACCGTCTCCCACAGCATCCTCATAGCTAAACTGAAGAACTGTGGTCTGGATGATCAGGTAGTGAGGTGGATTGTGAACTGGTTGAAGGAAAGAAGTCAGAGAGCTGTGGTCAGAGTGTAGTTGAAGGCCTGTATCCAGTGAA
Source organism: Trogon surrucura (assembly GCA_020746105.1). Taxonomy (NCBI): domain Eukaryota; kingdom Metazoa; phylum Chordata; class Aves; order Trogoniformes; family Trogonidae; genus Trogon; species Trogon surrucura. The sequence continues at coordinate 40,206,337 of CM036617.1, forward strand.
GTCCCTCAGGGGTCAGTACTGGGACTGGTACTGTTTAATGCATTCATCAATGACCTGCATGAGGGAATAAAGTGCACTGTCAGCAAGTTAGCTGAAGACACAAAACTGGAAGGACTGGCTGACATGCCAGAAGGCTGTGCTGCCATTCAGCGAGAACTAGACAGACTGGGGAGCTGGGCGGGGAGAAATTTTATGAAATACAACAAGGGCGAGTGCAGAATCTTGCATCTAGGAAAGAACATCCCCATGTACAAACCCACTATAGGCTGAGGACTGACTTCTTGGAGAGTAGCATAGGGGAAAGGGACCTGAGAGTCCTGGTTGACAGCAGGATGACCATGAGCCAGCACTGTGCTCTCATGGCCAAAAAGGACAATGGGCATTCTGGGGTCTATTAGAAGGGAAGTAACTAACATATCAAGAGTGGTTCTCGTCCCCCTTTACTCTGCCCTGATGAGGCCACATCTGGAATATTGTGTCCAGTTCTGGGCCCCTCAGCTCAAGCGAGACAGGGAACTGCTTGAGAGAGTCCATGGCAGAGTCACAAAGATGATGAAGGGAGTGGAACATGTGCCTTATGAGGAAAGGCTGAAGGAGCTGGGTCTCTTTAGCTTGGAGGAGACTGATGGGTGGCTTCATTAATGTTTATAAATATTTGAAGGGTGACTGTCAAAAGGATGGAGTTAGGCTCTTCTCTGTGATGTCCAGTGATAGGACAATGGGTAATGGATGAAAACTGGATCATAGGAGGTTCCACAAAAGCATTAGGAAAAACTTTTCACTGTGAGGGTGACAGAGTACTGGAACAGGCTGCCCAGGGGAGTTGTGGAGTCTCCTTCTGGAGACACATTCCTGTGTGACCTACTCTAAGTGATCCGTCTTTACCAGGGCGATTGGACTAGATGATCTTTTGAGGCCCTTTCCAACCCCTAACATTCTATGATTCTGTGATACTTCAGTTGTTTCCAGTTGTTAATCACTCTTAATGATAAAAATCTTGACCTAATCTCTGATTTCTGTTCACACAACTTCAACATCTAGCTCTTGGATCATTTTATGATTTTTTTTTTTTTTTAATACCGACTTAAAGAGCCCTTCAATATTCACTACTTTATCTCTTCAGATATAGTCTACCTACTATAATCAAGATATTTCTCTCTTTTTTTGATTAGCTAAAAGGAGTGAATCCTTTAAATTTTTCACTGTACAGAATGGTTCTCCAACTCATGAATCATTTTTAATGCTCATTTCTTCCATCTCTCCAACTTCTGACATTTTTCTTTTTTTTTTCCCAAATGCACTTCTTCCCTAACTTATCAGCTGAGAGCAGAGTTTTTGATTCGTTCTGTCAAATGAATGAATCTCCCCAAGCATTTTCTGATGATTATTTATAAGTATTGCCATGTGAACTGCAAATCACTACAGCATGCATGGGTAATTAATGCCCATTTCATATGAAATATCAAGAGTAAACATCATTAGTTTGTAATGCATAAAAGTCTTTAAAAATCAGGATATGTACTTAATACATTTTCATGTAGATAGCATTTCTCTAAGATTCTCACCTCTACATTCAGTCCTGCTACTGTCCTAAGGAATATTCTGTCTTAAGGAATAGGGCTATTCAATGTCATAGATACTGCGCATAACAGGGCTATCAAATAATAAAACAGTAACTACTCTTGTATTTTTTTCCCTGCTTGCGGCAATGAATTATTCCTCTGTAATCCTAATCTGCTAGAGGAAGAAAAAATGCTGCTTTTCACTGAATCTGTTGATATCAGGAATATTTCATCTCAAAACCAGTCAACAATACCCTTATAAAATGAAGATAGTAAGTACACAATGGTAGCAGAAAATAACATTAACAGAAAGATGGATTAAAAGACAAAACTATGATTCCCTTCAGTTCTGAGAACAAGTTGGAAGTATTTCATTGTTTGGAGGTTGGTTAGAAAAACATTCCAAAAGTTTGGACATTTGTTGAAGTATTCTGAGGAAATTATTCCCAACAGACCTACTCCTTTTATTCGTGTTAAAAATCATATTGAAACATTGCAAATAGAACTGTCTTCTGCCACCCCTGAGGGGCTATGGGATAGGAACTATCTTTCTCCTTTAGTTCTTTTGATGCTCTGCCAGTACAAGCAACATCCTTAAAACGAAGAAGCAAACTGATTAATTATTCAGAATGAGAAGTACTTGTACAAGATAAGAAAGCTAACACCTTTCCTTGTTTTCTCCAAGATTTAAAATCCAAAGGGAGTTTATGAAGCATGGCCAGTTTTTCTAACTTCAGAGAGAGACAAGACAGATGAGTTCTGCACATTTTCAGAACTGAAAATTCTTCAAGACCCTTGGCCACATTGTGTCTTTTCTGCCTGCTAGGTTGAGTAAGTATACCATATGCCTGAAACGCCTGTGCTTCAAGCCTTTTTAACTTTAACAAGCCTGTGCTTCAAGCCTATTTAACAAACTTCTTTTCTGAATGTGGCAAAGCAATAACAGAAGCCTCTGACCTCAGTATAATTTCAGCTATATATGTCTGCATTAACTGTGGACTTCCATATGTGATCTGTTAAATTGAAAGACATTGGAGAAAGAAAGTAAAGTTTTTTTTTTTAAAAAAAGATAGCTTGAAGATGAAGAATGCTTCCAAACTAAAAGGAATAAAAAATGTTTTACTGATTGTTGCTATATTTTGCAGAAATTTCTGCCTTTGACTATTTCTCAGCTACAGGCAGTAGTTCACCAGACATGTACATTTGGATTCTTATGGCCAAAATATGTAAATGTATTAGCTTGGAACTTAATTGGAATTCAAACAGAATAAAGTTCAAAAGTGAACACCATGCAGGGTTTTTTCCAAGGTTTATTAATGTCAATCTAATTTTTATCACAGCCAAACCTGTCTCACCGTCTCTTGGTACCTGCAAGAGGACCAAGTACTGAGGAAATAAATAAACCATCATATATACACACGCATATGGTCACTTACTGTGCCTGGATTCCAACTTATTAATGGACTTACATGAGAGAAACCATCAGTATCATTGCTTGCCTATGGTATACTGTTCCACTTGGCAAGTGTGGGACATGAGGATGTTTACATTTGGGAAAAACTGACAGCATCAGATAAATATTTTCAACGTATTATAAATAGTAGTAAAAGACCTTTCAACAGATGTCCAGCTATATTTCAGTCTCTGAGTTCTGCAGTACCTCAGAAACCATTTCAACCTTTTGACTTCCAGTTTATGAACCTGCTGAGGTCTTTCAGTGAATTACAGCCTTGCATTCATACAGTGATCATCTCTTATTCCAAACACTTCATTTTTATAATGCATGATGCTAGATAAAATACTAAATAATAACCTTAAATATAGATCATTTTAGTCTAAAATATAATAAAGCTATAAGTATTATTCCGTCATTTATAAATACATTTATTGACTAATATATGTAAGTGTATTTCTAATTCTGTACTTTGCATAACAATTCTCTAAATGTTTATTTCATAGTTGTCTTTTTTTCTTTTTTTTTTTTTTAAGCATGTGTATTTCCATGTTTTCTTATTATTTTATTTTTGGTAAATGTCTGAATACACTAAGTGTGGAATTCAATGCTGTTGACTTTGCACCTGGAGAACAAAACAGAGCCAGTAATGGAAGAAACTACCCTATAAGAAAGAGCGGATGGGTAAGAGAAAATTTAGATTATATATTCTTTGTTTCCAAAGTCTTTCAAAACAGGTAGATTAGGAAAAGAACAAGTGGCCATCTGAAGAATAGGATTTGTGAATAATCTACTTCAGATAATCTCGAACCATCATGGTCAAGATATAACAGAAAGGGCATGCTACTTCGCCTCTCCAACTCTGATTTCCCACATTTTCTGAGTGAATTTTCTGGTTTTTTAGTACTCTGAAACATCTGGTGCAAGAAGTTGTTGGAGAAAGTATCCTGGTTTTGATAGACCTTTCATCTGCTCTTCCATGACTCATTTTATGCTCCACCTGCTCTGTCATAGTGAATCATATTTAGAATCTCTTTGAAATGTTGCTTAAAAAACACACAAATGTTAAGCAAAATGTGTGCAATGAAGGTGTTTTCCTCACATAAAAGCAAACCTTCAAAACTGTTCTTATACAAGACCTGGAAGCTCTTGTTAAAACGAAAAAGATTATATTTTTATTTTTTATGGCATATCCAGCAGAGACCACGTGTTTTTCAAAGAAGCTATAGTCATTCTAATTGATGTGTGGGGACATATCAACATGCTGGCTATTTTTTATTTTGGAATAGGTAGAAATTCGTTGTTAAAAATAGAGAAGGAATAAAGGAATCAGAATGAGGTTTCTATGCAATTAACTGGCAGAATGATGCTTCCATGTATTCTGAAGTGTTACTAGCTCCTTAAATTGTTCTAAATCAATGGATTTCTTTTCAAATTAGATTTCTACTAAGTTAGAATAAGCATATCAGAATTCAACTCTAAATATTTTGATCATTTTTGAAATGGAAGTGCATTCATTGTTGGAGGGTTATATTGAGTCATACACTGGAATAAAATGTCAGATCTGTACATGTGTATTTATAGACATTTTTATCCAGGTTGACAGTATTTTTCATGTATCTTGTCTTCTTGTAAATTCTTTCTGGTACTATTAATGTAAGTGCCTGGTATTTATTTTTGCCTCTTGCTATATCCAGTGTCATATGTCTACATTGCTCATGTTCTGAACAAAGAAGGAATGTAAAGAATCTAAATCAAAACTGAAACAGACACAGAGAAGCAAAGCCAAGAAAGAATCCTTTATTGTTTCTTATTGTCAAGTAACAGATTACCACTTTGTTTTTTTCACCCTCATTAGCTAGGCTAAACTGCAGTACTTTGTTGCCAATGGGTAAGTAAGAATTTAGTCTCATTTTTCCATTAAATTGAAAAGTAAAAACACTTTTCTATGACCCAGGAGATGCATCAGACTGAATAAAGGATGAGATAAATAATGCAAGCCACCTAAACTAGGCTTCTTTATTAAACATGTTTAAATATTCTTTGATCTCACTCTCTGACTCCTGCTCCCAGTACAATGTGAGAAGCTGGCTGGGAGCAGAGCTAAAGCCATCCCCTTGAACAAACAGATTGTCGTCTGTGATCATGGCATACATTAGCAAACATTCTACTAATGTGAAAGCTTACATGTCCTTTAGCCTCCAAACTGCTATTGGTTATGTGAAAAGCAGAGTGAACTGTAGCAGTTACAGTAAAAATGCTGGGTAGAAGAAAACAGAGAAGATGTAAATTTCTTGTGTAAAATTTTGGGTTTTCTTAAGCTGACTAGTAATGAAATTCTCTTTGGTGGTGTGGTTGAATATTTTCCTGGTTTTCTCATTAGCATGTGTTGACAATAGCTCAGTTTCTCACCTGTTTAGTAGTGGCTGGCCGTTTGGTTCTTACTGTTAGAAAATCTGTGCCATGGATCTGTTTGCAGGTAGGGCATTTTCTTACTTACATCTATAGGAACAGTAGCAGCACATGATCCAACTGTTTCAAGACCCAAAGAGCCACATGTTTTCCTGTTCGTCTATGGAGGATGGGTGTTGATTGTTGATTCTTGATGACGGTTGAGGATGCCATGGTAACTATTTGCCTAGAACAAGATGTGTAGCGTAGCAACACTTTCTTACCCATCCTTTTTCTCTCTGACAATTTATTCTTCTGTTTTTTGATTCTGCCTAGGATGGGTTGACCAACCTGATCTTTCGAGCAATCTTCATTACTCAGAATGGAAGTCTGAGGGCAGCTCTCCTTACACTGGTTGGAATAACATTTGTAAATCTGTGAGTCTAGGGATTGAAGGGGAGCAGGGAGATCATCTCTGGTTCTGTAGAGTTCTCCCATAACACATTGTTAAGTATATGCAGAAAACTGTCACAAGGAATATTCTTACAGGGTGAAATTTCATGTTCTTTTCTAGTGTTTCTTCCTGTTTTGTCAATATAATTTTTATTTAGACTGGTAGACTGATTCAGAGATTATTGTGTTGAAGTATAGTATAATGACAATGATTCATATGAAAGCTCGAAAGAAATGAAGCTGTCATTTTTCAGAATGTTATATCTTCTCATGGATAAAAGAGAGAAGGACAAATACATAAAAATATAAGCAGCCCTCCAAATATTTTTTTTTCCATGGTCCTATTTAATCTGTTCGTAAATGATCTGGAAAAAGGAGTAAGTAGTAAAGTTATAAAAATTATCAATGATACCAAATCCTTCAGGGTAGATTTAGTTTTTACTAGTTCCTGAGGCATCTATAATATTGAATGGTTGGACAATAATATGCAATATGAAATTATTGATAACTACAAAATAACAACTATGTGGGTAAAAAAATAATTGACTATGTATACACAAAGCTGACACTTGACTTAGCTATTAACATTCGAGAAACAGCTCTTGCTGTCATGGTGAATAGTTCTTTGTAAATGTTAGCTCTGTGTTCACTGGCACTCAGATAGGCATGCTAAGAATTATTATAGAGAGATTAAAGAACACAAGAGAAAACAACATTATATCAGTGTATAATCCCATGGTAAGTCCACACCTACAACTGTTTGCAAAGGTTTATTGAGATTTTCTCTTCCTCAGCTTCAATATACATGAAACATGAAAAGGTACTTTGGCAAGAATGATAAGAGGTATAGAAAGCTTCTTCATGATGATTAAACAGACAGGGAGCATGTATCCTGGAAAAGAGAAGACTGAACAGATTTTCATGACCAAGACTTGTAAAATCATGAATGGTGTGAAAGCGGTGAAGAGCATAAGAATTGGAGGCAATTATTATCTCATCAAATGAAATTAACTGTCAGTTTTTGAACAAAGATCAGGAATGACTTTTCCATATAATCAATAATTGCTCCGTGGAAGTCATTGTCAAAAGATGTAGATGTCAAAACACTCAACAGGGTTCAAAAGAAATATTGAATAAATTAATCAGAAAAAGAATTGCTACACACAAAGAGACAAAGACACATCCATCTCAGGTAATCCACTCTTCTGTGCAGAAACTCCCATTGTTAACTGAGGTGAGACACCACACACAAAAAAAGTAACAATCTATATTTGTCCCATTCTTATTCTTTCCACAGGTATGTTATCTTGTCACTGTGAGACAGAAGAGTAGATTACAAGGATATTTGGTTGAATCAGTGCATACATTCCCGCATTTCATGGTATTATATGCCCTCTCAATTCTTTATGACACTGCCGGCGTGACAGATTTGTCTCTTGGTGACTCAGTATCTTTGGAGTTAAATTTGAATATAGTCATTCTCTTCACAAATGAAATGTGTAGCTCTCTGGCAAGTAAAGGCTTTGTGAGGCATACAGTGTTTTCAGGAAGAGGTTAGTGCATCTCTTCTTGGCCTCAGAGAGAGCATTTCTTTTCTTCACTACTCCCTTCCACTTCTCCTCCGTATTCTGACATGATTGCAATAGTTTGGGACAAAAAATCTCTAGCCCTCAGTTTACTATAAGCTTAGAAACAGCAATAAGTAAATTTTCCCTGCCTTCTTCGAATAAAGGACAAAGTTGTTAGTTTAGTATTTCAGAAGGGTATTATATGTTCTTTAAAGATGGCATTAAGAGTCATCTTTTCTTTTCCTACAGGTTGATTATGTTGAAGTTAATATTATTTCAGAAGGACAGAGGAATGAGAAAGACCTCTTGGGTCTTGGAGTCTAATCCACTACAATCTCAGAAAAAGGAAGTCGTTTAGGCCAGAAAAAAAAACCCACAAATTACATGCTGGTGGCATTGCTTAGAGCACAACCCCCAAAAATTCTTCATATGAACTTCACATCATTTCAGCCATTTCAAGTTTCTGATAGAGTGAGCAGAGTGTAATAAACTCCAGAGTTTCGCTAAATCTGTCAGACGTGAACTCTTACCAGAAGTACCTATCTCTTTCCACTGATAACTGGTGGTACCTTGTCAGTGACATTTCTATGATAATTTTCTTAACTGTCAGAGCTCTTAGTGCTCCAATATGCCTTAATGGCCCTGAGCAGTCTCACAGTGGACCTTCCCACTCCCTGCTCACACTTTCAGGATCCCACTTCAGGTTTAGGACCCTAGCCCTTGGCTGAGGTATGTTGTGAGTGTGTCTGTCTTCCATCCTGGGTCCTACTGACCTAATTTACTGATTGATCCTCCTGGACTTACCTTATGGGTAATTCTGCATCTGGATCCAGTCCTGTCTCTGTCCCTGTCTTACGGATAGACCTTAGAATTATACTACAGCTATAGAATTATACTACAGATAGGCTTGTCTCTAGTTTTTAGCCTTGTATCCAGCTGTTCCAAACTAGTTGCCCTGGGTGGACCCTGGGCCCATCTTTACTGTTTGGCTCTGCGGATGACCCCTGTCACTGTCCCCAGTGCTGCTGCCCTGCTCAGGCCCTGCAGTTCTGCACTCACCAGTGAGGGCACTATGCAGCCTGCGCTGAGGTCATCCTGGGCTCTCAGCTCATTCTCCCTTGTGGACCAGCCCCATTCCTGCTTTTCCCTGAAACTTGAGCTCAGTAAGATGAGACTGAACCTTGCCAAGACCCATGGTTCTGCTTGGAAGAGTCACGTTTGCTCCATACAACTTTTTTATATAACAGTAACACTCTCTCAAAGTACGTAAATCTAAACATTGTTTTCATAAACTCGCTCTCTAGAAACGCAGAATATAATGTTTTCTTTGTTCCCTTTTCTATTTAGTTTATGGGCATCTAGGTCTGATAATGCATATGGAGAAGAATCAAGTATGATCTTGATGACAAAATCTCTCAGATTTTATCACTAACTACAGTAATAAGGCAGTATGAAGTCTTTAGTGTACAAAAAATGGTAACACACCAAAGAAAATAAAGATAGAGAATAGGTTGATATGGGTTCAAGTTAACTAACCTGGCTCTGAGTATTAGAAGAAAATGGGAATTAAGAAGTTTGTAAAGAAAATAATTGTGTAAACTTAGTTCAAAGCAGAATCAAAATCATAGTGGGAGTAAACGCTACCATGATTTTAAATGTGACAAAAAATGTGTTTATATAGAAGAGAGGGAAACCAGAAAAGAGATTTGAAGTAGTCCAAAATGAATAGGATTGAGGAATAAAGTTGCTTTTTTTCTGTGTTAAGAAATGTAATAACCCTTGTACAGTACCTTATTGTTAAGAACACAAAAAATTTAGAATGTTTTTACCACAGATTTCTGTAAGATTTTTATATGAAAGTTAAAATATGATTAAAAAATCCCTTTCTATTCAGAAGAATCCTCCCCTTCACTCAATATTTTTCTCCATATTTCCTGTTTTTCCCTTTTCTTGCCCTATTCCTTTTCCTCTTCTGTACCCCTTGTCATTATAATAGTTTCCTTCAATTTTACTTTTCTGCTTTATACTTGTTGGTTATCAAGGTGTGAAGTGTCTTTGTGACTATTTGTGAATAGTCACATTATGAGAAATTCACTATTTGTGAATTTCTCACCAGAAAAAAAAAAGTTCAATTAACTTAATTTCCCTTTTATGTAACTAATCGTGTTCTCAAAGACTTGAGGGTGGTCAGGAAAAAAAAAATAAGAAGAGAAAAAAAAGACATTTTTTTAGTTTTAGAATATATTTGAGTAGAGCATTTTCTTTTACTTTACGGGGTACATGTGTATCAGTGTTTGCAAGCTGTTTTTAATAGAACTATTTAAAATTATCAGAAAAAGCATAGTAACAGTACTACTCAATCAATAGTATAATGACTGCAAAGTCGATACATATGCATGCAAACTCAGAGAAAGGATGCCTGAATTATTAAAAAGAAGAAAAACAAGAGGGAAAGTTAATTTGTATCATAACCAGGTCACTGTGCTAATCATGATTTCAAACCCATGTAATGCTACCTCTTGCTTTATTGGTCCAGTAATTGTTTCTGTTCATGCCACAGATGGAACAATAATGCCTATCTAGAAATGTGATCAGTCTAGAAGTGATACCAACTACTTGCTGTCCACACAATTAAATAATTCAATGTAATTTCAGATACTCTAGTTTCCAGAATGGTTTGGTTAGAGGTAAGACAGTATTATCTGCCCTGCAAAATCAGAGGAAGGGAAGGAGATTTTCCACTTTGGATCAATACTAGCCAAAGATGCTTTAATTCTCCTTTTCACTTGCTGGATCTTTATCGAAAAGCCCTCACTGTTCAACTATCAAATATATTATGTTTGAATGGTGGGATTTCTTCATGAAATTTCTCTGGCTTTTTAAAAACCCCACAAGTATGCAGCAAATTAGACGTGTGTGAATTTTGGTCCTGGTGTAACTTACAAATGTTAACAGAAAAGCTTAAGGTTACTGAGTGCTAGAATTATATAGTAAAATACAATAAAAAGAATTTATCAGTCTCCAGGTGTATATTTTATTTTCTGCTAGTGATATGACTGCAACGTTCTTGTTTTTGCCATTGCGAAACTTTTTGATGGGACAAGTAACAAAAGCACTGTATTTATTTCATTGCTTCTTATAAATGTATAGCATGATTACTGGAAGTAAACTGATGCCAATGATAATGATAATTTGATTTGAAAAGCACCTTTGTCACTGTTCTTCAGCGCTACTTAACTAATTATAAAGTGCATTAACTGTGACTTTACTGTCTCTTTGTGATGAGACAAGATGACACTTTGTGATGTAATATGTTAAGGTACGTCTAGTTTCACAAAAATGAAGTTTCAGAAGTCAGTGGCATCTGCATTCACACTGTGTTCCTGAAATATCTTTTTAAAGGCAGAAGAAATGCCATTTTAACACTATTTGATAATTGGTACAATTATTTTAGAATAACACTTCACATTTCTTTAGAGCTGTGCAGACGAATATTTTACTGCTCTGAGACTCATCAGTGAATGAACCATCTCGTTATCTTTCTGTGTTTCATATTGTCGTCTTCTTCCCTCAGATGGGGAAGGTAAGATATCAGTAATTTATGCAGGATACCACAATAGATTCTGAACAGAGCTAAGATTACAATTAAATCTTTCCTTATCCTTATCCTTATCCTATCCATAACATTAGGTTATGGTTTTTCACTCCTTCTTCAGAAGGTCTAGTTAGAAACCTAATGGTAAATGGATTTATGTGCATATCATGCCCAGTGTATAACTCAATAACAAGTTTAATGTTTTTAAAATGATAAAAAGACCCCAAGTCATGCATTGTAAACCAGAAACATTTATTTCAGCAAGCTCTGCTCATGAGTGAAGTATTGCTCGCACTGCTGACTTCCCTATAGATTTCTTTCACTGATCTTTATTTATTTTTTTTTCTTGTGTGCACGTGCATATAATAACCAAAATAAGTCTCAGAGATGGTGATGAACAGCCATCAGGAATATTTCAATAAAGTGATTTTTGCCTTCTGAAAATGCCATTTTCCTCAAACTAAACCTTTCTGCTGTGATGAATCGGTTTCAATTAAATATTTTTTGAAAGTTTTCCCAGGTCTTGGACAGAATATCTGGCAAGGAAGAGAAACCAAATGAGGTGCCGGAATAATAAGTGACTGGGCAGGCAGAGTATTTAACTGAGATGCAGAAAACCTGGATTAAACCCCTTCTATGAGGGATTTAATACTTTAATACTTCATGTACCTTATCAGTTTAGTTATTCAAAGGTCAGAGTTACAGTGCTGTGTATCATTACCACCTAGGAATTTTCCTAAAATTCCAAATGCTCTAATGAATGGGAAAAATTATTTCCTATCCAGTTCTTCCTGTGAGGAATGAAGGTAAATTTTCTTACAGGATTAAAACTGACAGTAGACCATATTCTGACAGGTTTAATACATATTTTAAAACATGCATAGACTTTATCATTAAATCTGAGTAAATTAAATTTCTGCTAAGGAACGGACCATGCAGTGTTTGGGTTTTTTTCTTGCAAATCAAGTTGGTTTTTTTTTCATGGCCTCTAAAAACTACAAGAGAAAGAAGAAACTATTCTATCTCATTTTAGGTACTAGATCAACTCTAGAATGAAAGCTGTATATTCCTGAAATACTATGACTTTGGTGAGATACATTGTTCTTATAATCAAAATAAATTTGTGTTGGTTTCAGGTAGCTGCACTACGCTTCATCAGTGTAATGAGGTCACAGTTGAACTTTATTAATTTTACATGGATGTACTGTTTTCTTTTTAACTTCTGGTTGTACTAGTGAGGGCAAATAACATTGACGGATGATGGATGCAAACTTTCCAAACGGGCCAAATAGTAAAATTCAGTTGTAAATTGATCCTTTAAAAAGATTTTCATTTTTAATTCTCAGACTAGTAACAAGCTTTAGCAAAGAAAAGAAAGCAAAACAATTAAAAAAAAACCCAAACAACAAACCTCACCTTGAATAACAACCCCAAGGTAAAATCTGTAAAGAATTTGCCTGAATTTCTGAAATGTTTTGGTCCACTAAGTACGAAATATAGTTCACCCTATATAAGATCAATGTCTTGGTAATGGAAGATGTTGATGGAACATAGTTCAATATCAATTCCACGCTGATTTCATTAAAGTCAATAGGAATTTTATTGTTAAAGGCTATCATCTCCTTTGGGCCTTCTCTCTCATTACACTTGTAAAACATCTAACAAGGAAAAAAGCAAGAATAAAATTTTGAAAATATTAATTCTGAGCCTAGCTTTCCAGATTCCAGTTTTCACTTGTGAAAGAAATCTGATTATCTTTTCCACAAGTTTCGGCAACCAGTGCTATGGAAGATATTTTTTTTTTCTTTGACTACAAGAAGAACAATATATTATTTAATAATCAGATTCAAGAAGGGCCAAGCATTGACTTCCTGAGTCTATTAATCTTGGCTGCATAGGAACTCAGCTTGAAGTGAAGAAATAGAATTAAAAAGCATTCAAATTAAGATTTTAGTGACAATTGGAGATAAGTGTTCTGAAACACCTGTGGGAACTGACTATAGCTTTCTCATTTCTGGGCAACTATTTTAAACATTCCCTAAAACTTTTTAAAACAGATTAATTTTACTGTAAAAGGACAATGGCTGTCCTGTGTTCATCACACACATGTAACTTTGAATTTGAATTTAAAGAGAACTTAGGTGAGGGTGAATAGACTACAATTCACTCTACAGTGTTTCTGTTTATGTTCAAAATTGTGGAGGAAGTTTTGGTTCAAATAATTTTGATGGAATTTAGGCAACTTAAGGTAATATTGGAGGAAAATAGAATGTCTGAATCATTCTCTTTGATCTGCACTACTATTTCTCGTCAAAGTCTTGCTTTAGGTATGAAAATAAATGGACTAAACCTTTCCCTTAGCCCCAAGTTGAGCAGTGGGTGCTATTGTAAGGTTCTTTAACAGTACAAAGGAGGTCTGAGCTGACTCTGAAAAGCAACCTGAAAAAAAAAGGAACATTGGTATCTGTTGTATTCATAGTAGAGGAAAACTGAATCTTGGTCTATAGTTTCTCAAGCAGGTACCCTAGTGATTTCATAGCTCTACAACTACTTGAAAAGAGCTTGTAGCAAGGTGGGTGTTGGTCTCTTCTCCACGTAACAAGTGACAGGACAAGAGGAAACGGCCTCAAGTTTTTGCACTGAGGTTTAGAACAGATGTTAGGAAAAATTTCTTAACTGAAAGGGTTGTCAAGCATTGGAACACTCTGTCCAGTGAAGTGATTGAGACACCATCCCTGGTGATCTTCGAAAGATATGAAGATGTGGCACTTAGGGACAAGGTTTAGCAGGGGCATTGCTGAGTTAACTGTTGGACTCGGTGATCTTAAAGGTCTTTTCCATCTTGAATGATTCTATGTTTCTATGACATTATTGCAATAGAAGGTTGTGCTAACTGGAACTCCACTACCACATTAGAAAACAATTCTTCCTGAGTTTTATGAGGGCCTTGTTCCAGTTGAAAATGCCTGTTGGTTTAGGACCTCCACTGGGAAGTTTGCTTAAGGATTACCTTCATTTGCAGAGCCCAGTGGAGCTGCATAGAAACTGACATTTTCTGGGACATAGTATCTGTAAACACGCAGAAAAAATGAAGGGGTTTGGGAATAGGATTCAGTTTCTCTAACTGCGGAGATCTTGATCTGAGTTAATGTCTCTGAGTTCCCTCTAAAGCAAGTAGAAACACAGACAAGTTGAAGGATTGATTTGACTGATTTATTTTAGGTATCTTCAGCAGATGAACTGAATCCTATGTGTGCCTATTCCTCTTCATTTTGTCTATACTAGAATGTAGGCTGCTGTAGATGTTGGCATAGTAAAATAAAATGCTTTTACAGAGCTCTTGGATCAAAAAGGAACTACCTGGATTGTAATTTTCTATTACCCTAATTCGTGGCCAACTTTTAGATTCATTAGTTTAAATAGTGGTTCAAGTAAATACATTGACTGTAATCCATTAAACATTGAATCTATTTGGCTGTTGATGACTTACAGAAGAACAGTACAGTTAAAAATAAACTTCAAAAATAAATTTCCTCTAAAACTGGCATTTCCAATATTTGCCTCCTCATTGTAATGTCTTATCTTACACCTTCCTTTTTATCTGCCGATTTAGGAATTGAAGAATGTCATTATCCTAACATTACATTGAGATAAAAGTTTCTTACCATAAAAAAAATAATAAAAAATGTGGTTTTGAATAATTTTTGCACTATTTTTGAGACTGTAAATTGGCACACTTTGGAGAATTTTCTTTTTTTATTTTTAATTTCTTTTTAAAGTTGAATGTCATTCTCATAAAAAATCTTAAAATTAAGAAGACTAGAGATTTTCCCTACACAAATTGCTTGAGAGTTTATATCTGTTCCTTTCCTAAAAAATTACATGGTCCCTGATGCATTTTAAAATAACTAATAGATAATGACCTTTAACTTATATAAAATGGTAAGTACAGAATTATCTGATACTTTAGCAACTAAGAGTTATGCTGCAAATATTGACTTGAATTATGATTAGGTGAAATATTGTGGTTCATTAAGTAAAATGGTCTATTTTTAATCCATTGAAAATATGTATGAAAACACTGTGATATAATTTGGATGATATGCACAGCTTCTAGATGAAAAGGACAGTAATGTCACACAGAAGAACTTAAATACGATCAGCTTTATGAGCTATAAATACAAAAAAAAAAAAGAAAAAAAAATGCTGCTTTAAAGAATAAACCTCACTCTTCTTTCCTTTCTCATATGAGTAACTGAAAACTGTATCAGTATATGTTGTCTCTGACTTTGACAAGGCAGCATGCCATGCTGCTTTTGATTGAAGTTCACTGCAGAACAGGAAGGATGAACTCATAGAAAGAGATTATCTCTAACTTTAAGGTTAGATAATTACAAAAGAAGAGGAAAACATCTATTTTTCTTGTAACCTTCATCTGTCCTCTAGTCCACAATGCTACTTGGGAAAAAATACAGACTAAATCCACAGAAGGGCAGAAATCTACAATTTTCATGTGGGACAACTGATTCCCTAGTACCTCTGCTCAATGCTTTGGAGCTAGAGAATTGATCTAGGTTTCTACAATGTACTGGAAAACCAGAATCTCACAAGCAGAATCTGCAAAATCTAAAGAAAACACACTGTTCAAATCATTGTTTGCACCATGTGATCAGAATGGTGGCTTCTAAAAAAAGTCTTTTCTTGTCTTTGCTTGTTCCTGGTCTAAAAGAGGGAATTTCCATTAGTGTGGGCTTGATGAACAGACAGTGATGTGGTCTGAAAACTGCCCGAACAGCTTGACCTAGGGGGTCATGATTAGTGGCACAAAGTCTAGTCGGAGTCCAGTAACTGGGTCCATACTGGATCCAATTCTGTTTAACATCTTTAATGGTCTGGATGATGGGGCAGAGTGCACCTCAGCAAGTTTGCTGATGACACAAAACTGTGAGGAGTGGTTGACACACCAGAGAGTCATGCTGCCATCCAGAGGGACCTTGACATGCTGGAGAAACAGGTTGAGAGGAACCTCATGAAATTCAATGGAGGGAACCACAAAGTCCTCCACCTGGGGAGGAACAACTCCAGGTACCAACATATGCTAGGACTCAATCAGCTGGAGAGCGGCCTTGCAGAAAAGAGCTCGGGGATCTTGCTGGACACCAAGTTGAACATGAACCAGCAATGTGTTCTTACAGCAATGGTGGCTAATGATAATCTGGGCTGCATTAGGAGGAGTATTGCCAACAGGTCAACTTCTCCTCTGTTCATCCCTGGTGAGGCCACATCTGGAGTGCTGTGCCCAGTTCTGGGCTCGTCAGTACAAGAGAGATACAGAATAACTAGAGAGTGTTCAGCAAAGGGCCGTGAAGAGGACTAAGGTGTTGAAGCATCTCCTATTTATACAAAATGTTTCTATAAATACATCAGTAACAAAAAAAAACTCTAAGTTGATTCTCTATTCCTTGTTGGATCTGTGGGGAAACATAGTGACAAAGGAGGTACTTAATGTCTTCTTTACCTCAGTCTTTAATAATAAGACCACTTATTCTAATAGTAAGACCACTGTCTTGAGCCGCTTATACCTGGTAGAGGTTAGGGTCAAGGTGATTCGTTTCGATCGCAAAGGTGAAATTAAGACACAAACGGTGTCAGATGTCACAAAAGCAAAACCCTTTATTGACTAACAACCACTAGAGAGCAATAGGAAAGAAAGATAAGGAAAAGGAAAAGCGAAGCAGTAAAACGTTTAGAATAGCAAGAAGTATAGCTACCACCACAGATCCAGCGACGTCTCGCAGGTCCGCCTGTTTCGATTCGGTGGGGAAGATCTCCAAAGAATAGCTGTCCACGGTGGCATTTTATAGTGTTCCAAGAGCCGCTTTGCTTATCCTCCGCCTGTTCAGCGCATGCGCGTGAGGGTCGTCAGGAGCGATCTCTACCCCCCCCAGCGTCACCTCTGTCAGTGGGGCATGCAGAGGTGTCCGGAGGGTCCATTTTTTGCAGACGTAGGATGACTTGACGGTTTGTGTACCTTCGCGCTTGCACACCGTTGAGCTTTCGCGCTTGCAGGGCAGCTGCCTTATCTGCAGTTACATCGGTGAGCTCACACACTGGTGGGCTTGCAAGACAACAGCTGTATCGGCGGTTGAGGCGGGCCCAGAAGTTGTTGTTCAGAACTTCAAGCCCCCTGGCTTATCAGGGCTGGGCCCTGAAGTCATCTTTATCAATAGTCAAGTCAAGTCGTGGGGCTTATCAGGGCTGAGCTCTGAAGTTGTTGTTTTAGAACTTATCAGAGGTCCCAGTTTGTAACCGTAGCCTTGTCGTTTAGGTTTTAACACAGTCTCTTCTTCACAGAGTCTTTAAGCAAGGATGAAACAAATATTTCTTCATGGGGCATTTTAGCAAGTTTTAACACCAGTAAGGTTGAGGCAAAAGTTCTTAAAACAGTCTCTTACAACCACTTGTTCTCCGTGTACCCTGGGCTGTAAGACGGGGATGGGGAGCAATGTGTACTGCACCAGCCAATCCATTTTTTCCAAAGCAGACAGATCGTGGCTACTCTTTTTTATTCTATTACTTAGTAATTCTGTACATTACCTGAGATACTACACACCTGTTACTGACACAGTCTACTTATTTCAAAGGTTTTTAAGATAGCACTCTATGAGGTATTTTGGGGTAGAACTTTCCAGCAAACTCCCATGAAACTGTAAACTTCATATTCATTACCATGGAGTCAAAGAGAGCAAATGTGTGAGAAGCTTGTTAGGCTCCACTGGTCAGGTCACTCACTTTGAGATCATTGAAGATCTGAATTCCAAACTTGTTTTTTGCAAATCTAGTGGAAGGATCCAAGATGTCAAAAAAATTTGAGCAGTGAAAGTTTATCAGCATTTGGGGCATATATTTTGGATTTTGGTGGCCAAACAGAGACTAAGGGAGTGAAGGTTTTTAATAGGCCTATCTATTAGCTGAGGAATAAGTACTGAGAACGCTTCATCTGGTTAACCACTTTGAAGACAAGTAAACCAGAACCAAGCTACAGGCCACCCAACACTGAAGAGGATGATGAGGCTCAGAAACTGTGACCCTCAGTGCTTCTCTACATATTGTCTACCTATTCTCTATCTATTTTTCTCTGCACACATATGATTATACAGTCCCTTACAAAAAGCTCTTATGTACAGAACGATAGATGAAGAGCTTCACAGTACCTGCAGACAGACTTGCGGGATTGCTTCCTCCTGTCTCTTCACCCTATGTGGGATTTACTGATTGCACAACATATTTTTACTTGATGTAAAGTGTGGTTATTGCTGTGGAGATTATTTAGGCTTTAATTACTCATTTCCTTTGCTTCCTCTCTCTTAATCTTATACTTTTCACTAATGTTTTCATTATTTCTTCCTTTAGAAAAAACACTTAGTATTCCAGTCTGTAATAGAGCAACTCTGAGTGTATTCCTTTATTTATCCATCCACAAAGGAAGAACCTAATTTGATACAAAAAGCAGCAGCAAATTAGGATCTCTCATTGTCATCAGAGGAACAAAGACAGACAAGCAAAGAAAGAGTCTCATGGTTACTATTCTTTCCTGGCAGATAAGACATCTGAACTCTATTTAATATTTAATAGTTTATTCAAAGTACAACAGCAGTAAAAGAGATTAAGAGCATCCACCTACGCTAAATAGAGTCATAGTATTATGATATTTTCTTTAGATATGGACTTAAATATCTTCATGCAAAGAAGGAATGTGAATACAGGTCTCCCACAGAGAGGGAGAAAAATAGGTATATAGGATAAATAATAAAGAAATGATAACGACTTCACTTCCATCAGCACTCCCTTGCTGCCTCGCTTTTGTCAAAAGAAAACAGAACTTAAATCTTTCATGTGCTCTGAAATAATTCTTATTGTGTTGGAATACGTGTGTGTGGAAAATTGCCTTTTAATTATAGATCGATCCAAACCATTACTTTTTTTAAAAAGTATATTTTTCAGCTTGTCTCTCAAGAGTTCAAATAAGGCAGATGTGTGGCTGTTATCATGGCTGTTACAGCAGGGACATGGCACTTACTGTCCTTCGGCTTCTTTCTCTAAATCTATCCTATCTGATTTCTAGCATTTTGTCCCAAGCTAGTAGTTTTTGACCGCAGGATTTTTCCCTCTGGAGGACCAAATCTTTGTCTATGTTGTACTGTGGATTAAGTGCATTTACTTTAACAGTGTGACTGCTTTCAGCAACTCCTAAGTCTTGTCTTAGTGAGCATATGACTACTGATAAGGAGAGTGACAAGATATCCTTAAACCAAATTATTGTTTCATTTTCAGAAAGAACAAAATTTAAATGAATAGGAAAATATTTATTAAAAGTTATTGAAATTCTAAAGTCTTTCTTATTGTAACAGAACCTGGTAAATTCTTACTTTTTACATGTGACTGTACTCATTCAGTCCCACCCACCTCTCCAACATGCCTCTCATAACTTCCTTCTTTTAAAATAAGAAAGTACCTGTTAAAATCTAAGTGTATTTAATGGATATACACAGTTAATCTGGGGTGGTGGGTGTGTAGTGTGTCTGTTCAGCTGGTTGATTTAGATTAGTTTTGGTTTTCATTGAATTGGTTTAGTTCTGGTTTGTTGTTTGTTTGTTTGGTGGGGTTTTTTTGCCACAGCCCACTTCTAGTTAAGCCAAAGTAATAATACCATGAGCAAACCTTGCCATAATTAGGCCAATTTCTAGAACACAAAGAAATTCTTGTATATCACAGAGCATCCTGATATCCTTTGCAGACCCAAGATAAACCAAGATACACACTTTGATTTGAAAGTGCCTATCTCCCTGCTCCCTTGGATTCTCACCACATCTACTAGCAAAATTAAAGCCCCACTGGTGACCTACCACACAAAGTGAAGCAAATTATCTGTTATAGAGATCAGCTGAGAGGGTGGCACTGACTGAAATGAAAATAATTAAAAAATGCCCTTCCACAATGAGCTTATTAAATTTTAAAAGTCATTGTTATAACAGCTTAATAAAAAACAGACTTGGCTATATTTGAAGTCAATTTAAAACAATGATTTATCTGTGATGTATAATACAAGGTGAGTAGGAGGAAGATTTTATTGCATAACTGCAGTCATTTATTTAATTTGAAACTCTTGAGGATTATAAAAATTTTTCAGCATGGCTAAAGTCACAACACTGAGGCCAGTATATAACTGCTGACAGTACTGTTTGTGGGAGGAATGACGATCTCACAAGCACCATAGCTGGGTATTGGACCTACCACTTCTGAGTCAGTTCAAACCAGGCCAGGTCACAGTTATACAGTACTGCTTAAGTTCTTCTGTTTAATGACCTCATTTATTGCAGTCATCTGCACACTAATTATTGACTACTAAGTTCCCGCTGGACTCACCAGTGCTATCACATGTCCAATTAAATGCAGCTAAGTAGAAATTTATTTGCAACCCATCCTGCCTCAGTTGTCCATGTAATACATCAGTTTACCTCACCTACAGAGTAGAAAAAAGGAAGCCCTGTACAGGATGCTTCCACCTGAAGGATGGGCAAGAGTCCTTGCTCTGATCTTCCCTTCTCTATATGGAGTCCTTGATGGCTTCTTGATGGTTTTGAATTTTAAAGAGTGGTTTCCCTTACTTAACCAGCATTGTAGCTGGAACTACATAACCAGGCTGTTGAGAAAAAGTCATTAAAATATCAGTCAGTAGCAGAAGACTCAGTGGTACAAGAGACAAGGCTTTTACAGAGACAGGAATAGGGTTAATAAGGCTGATACCTAAATGCAGATTTAAAATGCATGTCTCCAACTTAGTATTCCTGCCATATAGTTTTCACATGCGTCACATATACATATGTATTCACATCTAAACATGCATAGATATTAATGCTCACTACACCCTTATCTTTGTACTTTTCATCAGCTAATTGGTATGAGATGAGAACAGACAGAAAGAGATTATTTTCCTTAAAAAAAAAATAAATTGAGACTCAATAATGCACAAAACTATATTGATATATTCGCATTAAGTTTACTTCTCTAGAAGTAGTTCTACATATGGAGACCAATTATGGGTAAATGTTAATTTATATGTTTAGAACAAACCACGTGCTTCATTCTTTTTTTCTCATCCCAAGGAGTACCGTCAGCAAGGATGCCTGCTTTAATATTGATCTATTTTTTGGCCTGATATAATCTGGTTTATAATAATCTGGTTCTCAACTATAAGTATACAAATATGCTGATGGACAACTCCTGCCTGACCAATCTCATCTCCTTCTATGACTGGGTGACCCACCTAGTGGATGAGGGAAAGGCTGTGGATGTAGTCTACTTCGACTTCAGCAAAGCATTTGACACAGTCTCCACAACATCCTCCTGGAAAAGCAGGCAGACCATGGCTTGGAAGGATATAACTTTTGCTGGGTAAAAGCAGGGACCAGTCCTATTCAACACCTTTATTGATGATGTGGATGAGGGGATTGAGTCTACCCTTAGTAAATTCACAGATGACACCAAGTTGGGGGGAGTGTCGATCTGATGGAGGTTAGGAAGACACTGCAGAGGGACCTGGACAGGCTGGGTCGATGGGCTGAGGCCAATGGTATGAAGTTCAACAAGACCAAGTGCAAGGTCCTACACTCTGGCCACAATAAGCCCCTGCAGCGCTACCGACTGGGGGAGGAGTGGCTGGAGAGCAGCCCGGCAGAGAGGAACCTGGGAGTACTGGTTGACAACTGGTTGAACATGAGCCAGCAGTGTGCCCAGGTGGCCCAGAAGGCCATTGGCATCCTGGCTTGTATCAGAACAGTGTGGCCAGCAGGAGTAGGGATGTAATTCTGCCCCTGTGCTCAGCACTGGTGAGACCTCACCTCGAGCCCTGCGTGCAGTTCCGGGCCCCTCACTTCAAGAAAGACATTGAGGTGCTGGAGCTGGTCCAGAGGAGAGCAACGAGGCTGGGGAAGGGACTAGAGGGAAAGTCCTGTGAGGAGAGGCTGAGGGAGCTGGGGGTGTTTAGCCTTGAGAAGAGGAGACTCAGGGGGGACCTTATCACTCGCTACAACTACCTGAAGGGACGTGGCAGTCAGGTGGTGGTCAGGCTCTTCTCCCAGGCAACCAGAGACAGGAAAGGAGAGTATGATCTGAAACTGCGTCAGAAAGCGCTTCCTCGTGGAGATGGTGATCAGGCATTGGAATGCACTGCCCAGGGGAGTGGTAGAGTTACCATCCCTGGAGGATTTTAAGGAGAGGCTGGATGTGGCACTTGGTGCCATGGTCTAGTCGATGTGGTGGTGTTGGGACATAGGCTGGACTTGATGATCTCAGAGGTCTTTCCCAGCCTCAATAATTCTGTGATTCTGTGATTTTCAGTTTTTTGAGAAACTCTCTGTGGTGAGTTGACTGTAGTTGGCTGCCAGGTACCCAATAAGTTTTTAGCAACTACAGTTACAGAGGAATGTTTAGCTAGTAAACACATCAATAGATGAATATATGAAAAAAAAAAAAAAAAAAAGATTTTTTTAAAAAAGAATCTGGCCATGTAGCTGAAATGACCTAGATTGTATTGCAACTGCTATAATTCAAAGTTCATACAAGGCACATTACTAAAACTCGTCTTACCTTGTAATTCTTTATACATCACTTGTATTTGATTTCAGATACATTAACAGATACTTCCAGTTTGTTCATCTAAACACTCCATTTTCTATTCGTACTTTTCTTTTTATAGAACAACAAAACCTAGACTTTTTTTTCTACTTCTTTGTTTCTTTTTGACATTACATTGAAGTTCAAGTGGAATTCCTTATTCATTTTGCTTTTCTTAAAAAACAATGAAGTTAAAACTTATATCCACAGAACCTCTCTGTAAAATTTCATTAAATGTTTTTCCACTTAAGACATTTTGTCCAATATCTACCATGAAGGGATACTAACTCTGTTAATTTTAGAAAGTACTAAAATTGTTTTATTGAAATCATATAATGCTGAATTTTGAAATACATATTTTGATTCAGAGTTAAATATCCTACCTAAGTTTTACTGTTACATCTTAATTTTATAAATTTTTAATTTAATGAAGGAGTAAGTTCAGGTTTGTTGTATGTTGTGGGTTAAGGCTGGACCGGCCACTAATGCGGACAGACGCTCTCTAACGCCTTCTTCCCCCCTCAAATGGGAAGAGAAAAGGGAATGAGGTAGAGAGACTTACGGGTTAGAGAAGAAAAAAGCTAGAGCAGCTTTAATGAAAATAATGGAAATAATGGTGAAAAGATAAAAGTAAAGAACTATGTAAAACTATAGATAGTAGTCCAATATCAAACCCGATTCCCTCCCCCGATATCAATCCCCACTGATGCTGCAGAGCAGGAGGCACTGGGGAAGCCCCAGGCTCAGCAACGGCGGGAGCTGGATACAGGGAGCTGGATTCGGGAACTCAGGATCCGGATCAAAAGCAGGAGGTCAGATGGAGTCCTCCCTGGACACCGGCCATTGCAGAAAAGGGCAAAAAGAAGGGACGAAACTCTCGTGATCACTCAATTTATACTAAATATGACGTATATGGGATGGAATACTCTCGTTGGCCACCTGCCCTATCTATTACCCCCCAGAGGTGCAACCTTTTACTTCCTTGTGACCCCTCTCACTACCTGGCACCCCCAGCATGGCACACAAGAGCCAGCAGTGGCCTTGGTCACTATGGGAATAAGTATCAGCAAGAGCCTTTCTGCATCCCAGTCCCAGGCAGTAACTGCAAACATAAGGTGTTATCACTGCCAGTAGCACACACTGTCTGCAGAAACATGCTGCTGACTTCAGAAGGTTCAGCCTTTTAGAAGACACTAAACTGAAAAGCAAAAATCACTAAACAGGACTGAGTTTTTAGCTAAACCCAGAACATTGTACAAGATGAATTTTGCACAGGATCGTTTCTGTTTTCATTATTTGCTGTGTATTCTCATCCTTTAATTCACAGAATCACAGAATCACAGAATCACAGAGTGTTAGGGGTTGGAAGGGACCTCAAAGATCATCTAGTCCAGCCCCCCTGCCACAGCAGGATCACCTACAGTAGATCGCACAGGAACGCGTCCAGGCGGGTTTCGGATGTCTTCAGAGAAGGAGAATCCTCAACCTCCCTGGGCAGCCTGTTCCAGTGCTCTGTCATCCTCACAGGGAAAAAGGTTTTTCCAATATTTTTCTGGAACCTCCTATGTTCCAGCTTGCACCCATTGCCCCTTGTCTTGTCATTGGACATCACTGAAAAGAGCCTGGCTCCATCCTCCTGATACTCCCCCTTGACACATTTATAAACATGAATGAGGTCACCCCTCAGCCTCCTCTTCTCCAAGCTAAAGAGACCCAGATCCTTCAACCTTTCCTCATAAGGGAGAGGTTCCACTCCCTTCATCATCCTAGTTGCCCTGTGCTGGACTCTCTCAAGCAGTTCCCTGTCCTTCTTGAACTGAGGGGCTCAGAACTGGACACAATATTCCAGATGCGGCCTCACCAGGGCAGAGTAGAGGGGCAGGAGGACCTCTTTCGATTTACTTGCTACTCCCCTTCTAATACACCCCAGGATGCCATTGGCCTTCTTGGCCACGAGGGCACATTGCTGGCTCATGGTCATCCTGCATTGCTCTTCAGCAGGGCAGTCCCCAACCTATACTTACACATGGGGTTATTCTTTCCCAGGTGCAAAATTCTACACTTGCCCTTGTTGAACTTCATAAGATTTCTCCCCACCCAGCCCTCTAGCCTGTCCAGGTCCCTCTGAATGGCAGCACAGCCTTCTGGTGTGTCAACCACTCCTCCCAGTTTGGTGTCATCATCAAACTTACTGACAACATTCTCTAATCCCTCTTCCAGGTCATTGACGAATATATTGAAGTGCACCAGCCCAAGCACTGACCCCTGAGGGACTCCACCAGACACAGGCCTCCAACTAGGCTCTGCTCCATTGACTACAACTCTCTGACTTCTTCCCTTCAACCAGTTAGTGATGCACCTCACTACTTGGTCATCCAGACCACACTTTCTCAGTTTATAGTTGAGGATGCTGTGGGAGATGGTGTTAAATGTCTTGCTGATGTCTAGATAGACCACATCCACTGCATGGCCACTATCCATCCACCTGGTTGTGTCTTTGTAAAAGGCTATCAGGTTGGTCAAACATGACTTCCCCTTGGTAGAGCCATGCTGACTGCTCCTAATAACCTTCTTATCCTTGATATGCCTGGAGACAGCACCAAGGATAAGATGTTCCATCAATACATTCACTACTATCCTAGTTCCAATTCAGCATTTTCTTTATTTTGCCTAGTTTTTATGGATTTTTTTATTTGTAAATGTTTGGGTCATCATATCCAGTCTTACAAAATATTGGTATATTGTCTGTACTCTTCCAGTTACTCCACAACTTGAACAAACTAACCACCAGCAAACCTAGAAAATATGTTCATCTCTGGTATCTCTTATTCAGTTTCTGTGCTCTATGGGAAATATGTCTTAATCCTCATGAAGTAAATAATATTATTTTCTTATCTAGTCACTCATTGCCACAAGATTAATGAGAATTCCTCTCTCAATGACAGTTCAGTAGATGCAACATTCTTTTAGGGAGTAGCAGTGGTTCAAAGCCCCAGACAGAGAGACTATGTTCAAAGGATGCAGATAAAGTGGATACACTTTATTAAAAATCTACAAGAGTACCCTGGAGTATCTCTGTGCTCTTAGGTAGAAAGAAGAATCAGCTTCTCCTCTAGAAGTTTTGCATATCTGTGCCTTACAAAGTATTTTTCAGACTAATGTCTTTGAATAAATTGAGCTAAATTCAGGTTACCAAGTTTGAGATAATAGTTG
The DNA here is from genome assembly GCA_020746105.1 of Trogon surrucura. Lineage (NCBI taxonomy): Eukaryota > Metazoa > Chordata > Aves > Trogoniformes > Trogonidae > Trogon > Trogon surrucura. Next base: position 40,232,248 of record CM036617.1, read on the forward strand.
GGTGTCCAAATTCACTGGTTTAACAGCTAGATTCTCAAAGGAAAATGCATCTCACCGAAGCCAGGAAATATCTACAATAAATTTGTTGGTTTGCTTTTATTTCATGGTTTACTGAAATTTTATTAATCGTCAAACAATAATAATAGTGGATATAATTCTTACAGCAGCATCTTTATTCTGTCCTAGTTACCTGTCCCACCTCTGCCTGTGTTAACTCTCCCATTGCTTAATTTCTTTTCTCTTAGGAGTTTCAGTTCTTAAGCATATGTCAGATGTTTCACTACGGCGCATGTTCATCTTTTGATCTTCAGCTATATTTTATTACCTGGAAGAGGTCACAAACATCTGATTAACAAATGATGAGAGACCATGTCACTATATATCAGAGAAAAAAAAAGTCAAAGGAGGATGAACACTTCAACAGACTGATATATAGAACATCTCGAACTAAAGTGACATTCACTCAGAGTCATTGGCAGCAGTCCTATAAACTAGAAGGAAAACCAAATCCACATGCATTTGAGTATATAATTTTGGGCTTGTTTTTTGAGTTGGTTTTTTTTTTGCTTATACATGAATTCTTACAACCTTTTTTTTTTTTCCACTTCCTGTCTCATTTTGCCAACACGGTACCTGCTGATCGTCCTTACTCTTTTTGTTTTTTATTTTTTGCTAGTACAGCAACCTATTTCATTGCTCCTAGCTACATGTAATTTCTTGACATTCTCTCATTTTTTTTTTTTCCTGCAGGGATATCTGGTTCAATAAAAATTATTAATGACTTTTTAATAAATACCTCTTATAAAGTAATCATGTATCTAAATTTCAGTGGAATATAGCTTAATGCATATCACTATTTTTAAGGGGTGGTTTGACTTTGACTTTTAGAGGATGTGCTCAGAAGGGTTTTGCACTTCCTTTTATTGTCCCTAATACATTTCAGATAATTCAAATTGTTTACTATGTTAGTCTTTTTATTTTTCAGCTCCTTAAAAGTGATGGAAAGTGACCAAAGTCCCATAACACTGTGCAAAAGTTTTCAATTTTACACTAGGTTATTGTCAACCATTACCTGAAAACAGTTTGTAAAAATTACATGTCTTGTGAAGATAGATTTCACGTATCAAATTGTGGTGTTTTTTTCACCCAGGTCATCTTGTAGAACACTCAGTTCAAAAGTACCCTGAATTCAAGTAAATTATTTCTAAACAGTTTTTACCTTCAAAGTAAAAGGTCTCACCTAATTTTGCCTATGACTTTCTGATAGTTGCTGAAGAGGTAATGATGCTATAAGCTGTTGTCCTTGAACTATTTGACCTGTGCAACCATTCAAGATCTTACCAGGAATATGTGCACTTTTATTAGGCTAGAAGGATTATTTTTTTTCTCTCTCTCTTGGAATTCTAGTTTTGTCATTCCCACACAGCAATTCTTATCTCACGTACAACTTCCATCGAAGAACTGCATACTCGGCACACTGCAATCTATCACCTGCAGACTTGGGAAGACGGAGTAGGAAAGAGACGCCTTTCATTGCCTCTGTGTCAGCTATATTTCATTCTTTTTAAGATTTGTGAGCTTTCATTTTTACAAACAACAAGTGACACGACAAAAAAAAAAAAAAAAATCTCTGTCGAATGCAGCTCTCCCCATCACTTCAAAGAAATTTGCTTCCATGCTTACAAAGAAAAACAAACACTGAAATTTCCACACTCGGAAAAGGGAGTCATCTCAATGTGTATCGAGGTTTTGTACATTGCAATACTTTAGGAGTGCTTCCCAACCACTGTAACTGGGAAAGGGAAGCACAATACTTGGCTGTCTCTTGTTCTAGTACTCAGTCTAGATTCACTTGATTTTGAGATATTTAACTGAGGTATCTTCACAAATGTCTTTCTAGAGCGACTTGGGAGTAATGCAGACAATGTCATAAGCCACCTATGTTTCAAATAAGTGGCTTTTAGCGTTGCCTTGATTAGAGAAGCCATCTTAGGTGTGTCTAATCTTAACTTGTTTACACAGATGCTTGAAGTTTAGGTTGCATGAATCGGAGCTGAGAATCAGTCATGACTTGGTATTTCTGGATGTTGCTAAACCATAAATCTCTGCCTTCAGTAGCTTTTAATTTCATTAAATTCCAAGCCAAACTTCAGAACTGTGTTTGAAAAAAAAAACAGTATATGCTAGCAAAGACTATGAAAAACATATTAAGAGAAAAATATTTAAATGCTTTGTAATGCTCATATGATGCTGTATTGTCAGAGATACTACCAGGGAAAAAAAAAAAGTTTTGCTTTTTAATAATTTTTGTTTATTTCTTTCAAAAGCTAAAATTGTGAAAAAATGTATATTGGGGATTTTGCTACAATATTTTTTAAACGAGTTTGTTGTTAAATTATTAGTCCAATGCATTCTGTCAAAATTACTGCTTGATAAATGTTGAAAGATACAGTTTCAATATCAAAGGCAATAGAAAATGTCATTTACAATTGATAAAAATATTATTATTAACATTTCATTTTTTTTGTCTTCACAGCAGTTGTAATGAGGATGGACAATGTCGGTTAATTAGATTTTTGCATATTAAAATATAGTTTAATACAAATCACAGAATGTCAGGTGTTGGAAGGGACCTCCAAAGATTGTCTACTCCAGCCCCCCTGCCAAAGCAGGATCACCTACAGTAGGTCACACAGGAACGCATCCTGCAGAGCAGGAGGCACTGGGGAAGCCCCAGGCTCAGCAGCAGAGGGAGCTGGATACAGGGAGCTGGATTCGGGAACTCAGGATCCGGATCAAAAGCAGGAGGTCAGATGGAGTCCTCCCTGGACACCGGCCATTGCAGAAAAGGGCAAAAAGAAGGGACGAAACTCTCGTGATCACTCAATTTATACTAAATATGACGTATATGGGATGGAATACTCTCGTTGGCCACCTGTCCTATCTATTACCCCCCAGAGGTGCAACCTTTTACTTCCTTGTGACCCCTCTCACTACCTGGCACCCCCAGCATGGCACACAAGAGCCAGCAGTGGCCTTGGTCACTATGGGAATAAGTATCAGCAAGAGCCTTTCTGCACCCCAGTCCCAGGCAGTAACTGCAAACATAAGGTGTTATCACTGCCAGTAGCACACACTGTCTGCAAAAACATGCTGCTGACTTCAGAAGGTTCAGCCTTTTAGAAGACACTAAACTGAAAAGCAAAAATCACTAAACAGGACTGAGTTTTTAGCTAAACCCAGAACATTGTACAAGATGAATTTTGCACAGGATCGTTTCTGTTTTCATTATTTGCTGTGTATTCTCATCCTTTAATTCACAGAATCACAGAATCACAGAATCACAGAGTGTTAGGGGTTGGAAGGGACCTCAAAGATCATCTAGTCCAGCCCCCCTGCCACAGCAGGATCACCTACAGTAGATCGCACAGGAACGCGTCCAGGCGGGTTTCGGATGTCTTCAGAGAAGGAGAATCCTCAACCTCCCTGGGCAGCCTGTTCCAGTGCTCTGTCATCCTCACAGGGAAAAAGGTTTTTCCAATATTTTTCTGGAACCTCCTATGTTCCAGCTTGCACCCATTGCCCCTTGTCTTGTCAGTGGACATCACTGAAAAGAGCCTGGCTCCATCCTCCTGATACTCCCCCTTGACACATTTATAAACATGAATGAGGTCACCCCTCAGCCTCCTCTTCTCCAAGCTCAAGAGACCCAGCTCCTTCAGCCTTTCCTCACAAGGGAGATGTTCCACTCCCTTCATCATCTTTGTGGCTCTACGCTGGACTCTCTCAAGCAGCTCCCTGTCTTTCTTGAACTGAGGGGCCCAGAACTGGACACAATATTCCAGATGTGGCCTCACCAGGGCAGAGTAGAGGGGCAGGAGGACCTCTCTCGACCTACTTGCTACTCCCCTTCTAATACACCCCAGGATGCCATTGGCCTTCTTGGCCACGAGAGCACATTGCTGGCTCATGGTCATCCTGCTGTCCACTAGAACCCCCAGGTCCCTTTCCCCTGCGCTGCTCTCCAGCAGGGCGATCCCCAACCTACACTGGCACATGGAGTTATTCTTTCCCGGGTGCAAAATTCTACACTTGCCCTTGTTGAATTTCATAAGATTTCTCCCATCCCAGCCCTCTAACCTGTCCAGGTCTCTCTGAATGGCAGTACAGCATTCTGGTGTGTCAACCACTCCTCTCAGTTTTGCGTTGTCAGCAAACTTGCTGACAGTGCTCTCTGGGTCCCTCATCTAGGTCATTGATGAATATGTTGAACAGAATACTTGAGCTCTCTTAAACTTAATTTGTATTAGTGAGAAAACAGGCTGCTCACCTCCTAAAAGGGCTGTAACAAAGACTCTGAGAATGTGTCTTAAGTACATACAGCTAGAGGTACTGAATTGCTTTCATTGTGTCTGAGTGTACTGAAAAACATCCTTGATGAGTTTCATATACTAGTTACATTATGTTTAATTTTCAGGACTGAATTTTACTCTAAAAGTTATTTTTCCTTCATACCTCCTTCCTTTATTGCTTTTTCAGATATTCATGTATCTACCATTTAGATGCACAAACTCATATATGATGTTTTGAAAATCATATTAAAAATCAAAGAAAAGCCAGCTAATGATAAGCATTCTTGTGTTTTCAATTCAGCTAATTTTAATTTTAATTTAATATGTAAAGCAGCCATTTCAATATATTTTATCAGAAAACATCTACGGGATCTACACTGTGCTAACACACTGGTATATCAGAACCCTCTTCCTACTGTAATGAAATGTTTAATGTGTTTGCAAAGATGAAGAGAAAGGCTATTTTATTATGCATTTTAGGAAAGGAAGCACAGAAGCATGTCTGCTATTTGTGTATTGTCACAAAAAAAGATCTAATTTCATTAACAACATACACTGGAAACATTATGTCACAGCATCAGCTTTTATTTTGGCTGAGAAGATACAAATGTTTCTAATAAGATTTTTTTTTTGTCCTAACTGAACAAAAATTAATGCACTCGGCATAATAATACTACAGAAAATCACCACAAAAAGAGAATGCTGTTATCATAATGAAACACACACTTTAAAGATATTCTATTCAAAGCCATTATTTCTCTGTATAACTTTGACCTTCTGACAATGAGAATCAGTTTTCAACGTATTTTGTGTTAGTACTTTGTGTCAGGAAATCCCAATGCTCTGCAACAAGCTCTCATCCTTACAGGCTAAGGAAAGGAATGAGATATTGCTGAAGGAGGACTATCAACACTGTTGATAATACACAGTAAGTCCAGTAGATCCAGAATGATTAATTATATTGTTTCTGAACATTCTTTTGTTTCCCACATTCAAACTTTGTAAAGGGCCCTTTCATTTAGACTGCATCTATTTATTCTTGCTATCTTCTGGTCTTTTCTACTTTGGTCTGTCCTGAAGAAGCACACATCCTGAGAAGCAGCTCTGCTTTGTACTCTGACTGTCAGCCAGATCCTTTATAAATACATTCACCGGAAAATATAGCCTTAGGCAGAGGAAGACCAACTTCTATCACAGTGGGATTACAGCACAAATAAAGAGAATAGGATTGAAATTATTCTGCACTATGACAAGACTGATTTGTCTGAAAAAGATCTGTGAAGTGACTGTTCTAAAGTTTCGAAATTACTATTTTTGTGGGTTATTTTAAATACCAGAAGCTGCTCATCATGGAGGGAAGAGCATAGGACCATGGTTTTTTTTTTTTTTTCCCACCAGTCTTCTCCCTCCTCAACGCCGATGAATTGTTTAAAGAAAAGTATTGAAAGTGCTTGGAGCATCATTTGAAGGCCACGTATCTCCAGATCCTTGGAATGCTCCTCTAGTAGGCATGAATGATTGTGTCTTCTCAGCCTCAGAAGATTTTGACATTTGAGTCTTTGTACTAAACACAATGGCTTAGTTTCCAAAAGAAGGCTGAAGAGTGTCCTTACCAAGAGATGATTTTAGCATCCCGTCCAAATACACAATTGAGCATACCCTCTGAAAAATAACAAAATTTTCTCAGCTCCCCAGTGACTGCTCTGCCATCGTATAAATAGAAGGTACTTTTTCTTTTATTATGTTCTGTAGGAGATTCTTGCATGCAATACTTTGTTGCTGGTTTGTTTTTTTTTTAAAATGAAAAAGAAAAAAGAAAATAGGAAAAAAAGAAAAAAAAAAAGAAAAAAAGAAAAAAAACAAAGCTATGAGAAGTTTTAGGTGAAACCTAAATGGATGGAGCCTTGCCACTTATAGCAAAATGTTTAAAAAACAGATTTCAAGTCATGTGACTCCAGGCGCCTGACCTAACTGCAAGTGGCCTCTTCTCCACCTCGCTGGCTCTTCTGGTGCCATCTGGGACCCTAGTCTTACTCCATGCATTATAATGGCAATGGGAGTGCACAGTACAGCCATCTGTAGGTCACTTCACCACCTGAATTTCTCTTCCTTGAAACACAAAATGTGTCTCAGTTTCCTTGAGTTATCTGTAAACTTAGTAGAGAAAAGTAAACTACTCCAGTGCTTATCGAAGACTTGAACTGCCTACAATAAAAGATTTTTTACCTCTCTGCTTGCAGCAGAGGGCACAGATGGCTCCACTAAATCACTAAAACAAGTTAGGATAAATTTAGGCTTCTGAGTTGATCAGTTAGGTGTGATAGTTGTTACATTTTAGGCTTGCAGGTCTTTTTTTGGTTCTGGTGGTAGGGATCAGATGTCATTGTGTGATCTATGTTTTATGTTCCCATCACAGTCTGTCAAGCTCTCCTCAGTGGAGCTGAGAGCTTGATACACTCGATGTGTCACCACCAGTGGGATATGCATGTCCACCCACAGTTTCCTCATGTCATTTTAGGTGCTGCTTTGCACTCTTGGCATCCAGCTACTACTCTAGAAAGGCATAAGCCTTCCTCATGGCCCTGTGCAGAAGTTTGAGAAGCTTAAAGGCATTCTAGATAGCACTTGATACTGATTTCCGGAGAAGCTAAACCTTGCCCTGAATGCCTACTTTAGAACAAGCTAAAGCTCTTTGTTGACTGTGCTGATGAGGCTCACGGTGGAAGCTTAGACTCCCAGCTCACTGGTCAATATCTGCCTGTAGACATTTCAACATGGATGTGTAAATGTGGAGCTGAATCACATCAAAGACTCACTTCAAAACACACACAGGTGTTTAGTGAACCCCTCCCAAAATATCCAAAGCATCCATACTGGGCTGGCAGATATGATAGTGCATCCACAGAAAGCCTGCACTCATCCAGCGTCACAGCTGGAGGTTGGGATGCCTTAAGGCACCTCAAGTAGCACTAGATGTTGGCACACAGGTAGAAGATTCAAGCTGTCACTCCCATTCCGCGTGAAGAGGTAAAAGTTCTCACCTCATTGACTTGCCCTGAAGATGAATATTTAACCAAAAGTTTGAAGATGGAAAATAAGATGAAATAGTTAGCACAGAAGATTGAACTGACATTGCTAGGGCTGTTGGGAGTAGAGCAACATCCACCTTGATGCTTAAAATGCAAGTCTATTTGAACACGGTTTAAATGATCCCATGTAATGTAGTTCAGTTAAAAGCTTACTACTTACCAGCAGCATTAGCTAGCAACATGAAAACCTGCAACTCGAACACTTAAGCATATATTTGTTTTCACAAGCGGTAGAATGAATGACTGAATGCATCATAAATGATTCAATATTTCTTCACTCAGAATGATGTTTTCCTAGCACCTGTTTAAAGTACTCTGTCATCAGAAATATTTAGGGGTTGAAATCCGGCCTTTAAAATTCATTCCCTGACGAAGCTGGAATGAAAATACAGCAGAAATCACTGAAATATTTGTATACAGCATGTTAGAAACAGAATGCAGCCTATCAATCTGCGGTGACAAGACTGAAAGTATTTTTCTTGTCTGTAAAAAAAGAGCTGTTTACATTTGTTCGTGAGCCAAAATCTCTGAATACCTCCATCTTGCCAAGGGGAAGTCATGTTTGACCAACCTGATAGCCTTTTACGAAGACATAACCAGGTGGATGGATGGTGGCCATGCAGTGGACGTGGTCTACCTGGACATCAGCAAGGCCTTTGACACCGTCTCCCACAGCATCCTCATAGGTAAACTGAGGAAGTGTGGTCTGGATGACCAAGTAGTGAGGTGGGTCGAGAACTGGTTGAAGGGAAGAAGCCAGAGGGTTGTGGTCAATGGGGCCGAGTCTGGCTGGATGCCTGTGTCTAGTGGGGTCCCTCAGGGGTCAGTGCTTGGGCCGGTGCTGTTTAATATATTCATCAATGATCTGGATGAGGGATTAGAGAATGTTGTCAGCAAGTTTGCTGATGATACGAAGTTGGGGGGAGTGGTTGACACACCAGAAGGCTGTGCAGCCATTCAGAGAGACCTGGACAGGCTGGAGGGCTGGGCGGGGAGAAATCTTATGAAGTTTAATAAGGGCAAGTGTAGAGTTTTGCACTTGGGAAAAAATAACCCCATGTGCCAATATAGGTTGGGGACTGCCCTGCTGGAGAGCAGTGCAGGGGAAAGGGACCTGGGGGTTCTAGTGGACAGCAGGATGACCATGAGCCAGCAGTGTGCCCTCGTGGCCAAGAAGGCCAATGGCATCCTGGGGTGTATTAGAAGGGGAGTAGCAAGTAGGTCAAGAGAGGTCCTCCTGCCCCTCTACTCTGCCCTGGTGAGGCCGCATCTGGAATATTGTGTCCAGTTCTGGGCCCCTCAGTTCAAGAGGGACGGGGAGCTGCTTGAGAGAGTCCAGCGTAGAGCCACAAAGATGGTGAAGGGAGTGGAGCATCTCCCTTATGAGGAAAGGCTGAAGGAGCTGGATCTCTTTAGCTTGGAGAAGAGGAGGCTGAGGGGTGACCTCATCAATGTTTATAAATATGTCAAGGGGGAATGTCAGGAGGATGGAGCCAGGCTCTTTTCAGCGGCGTCCACTGACAGGACAAGGGGCAATGGGTGGAAGCTGGAACACAGGAGGTTCCAGAAAAATATGAGGAAAAACTTTTTCACTGTGAGGGTGACTGAGCACTGGAACAGGCTGCCTAGGGAGGTTGTGGAATCTCCATCTCTTGAGACATTCAAAACCCGCCTGGACGCGTTCCTGTGCGCTCTAGTGTAGGTGATCCTGCTCTGGCAGGGGGGTTGGACTAGATGATCTTTGAGGTCCCTTCCAACCTTTAACATTCTGTGATTCTGTGATTCTGTGATCTTAAAATGCAGATGGCAGTTTTATCTTCTTTTCTGCTGGTTCAGCCCGATACAGAGACTGAAAAGGAGATAGCAATACTGCCTGCACAGGTACCTTTGCACATACTTTTAACTCAGAAAACTGCGAACTATGACATGTGACCAATCATCCAAAATTTCATAACTCTGAGCAACATGTTAGGAACCCATATGCAAGAAGTTTTCATATAGTTTTCTCATAACATTTCCCACACTATTAAAACAAAGCATAAAACTAATTCCTGCAACTTTTAGCTGTCTGAGTAACTACTATGCATATAAAAAGTATAGGTCCGTACCCTATAGGAAGTGAGGGTGCTGGATATCTTTATTTTCACTTAAAATTTCACTAGACATCCCTAGAATCACATTATTTTTGTAAGTAAGATGAATGGGCCTAGCTCCTCAAATCCCAGCTCTGAAGGAGAGTGGTCTAAATCAGTTTTGCATTTCATCTGGCTAGTATTTCATAATTAATTGTTTTGCTTCTTTTTTTCCCTCTAAGTTACATGAGTGAGAAGGAATCCACATAGAAAACTAACATCTGTGAGAAGCTGGTGGCAAGCAGAGTATAAGGAAGGTGGCAGTCAGCTTCCTGCATGGCTCTGATAATATATCTGAATCATGAAAAGAAACACTCTGCATATTCAGCTGATGGTTTCTTTGTGGCAGAGACGCTGTGTATCTCTACTTACGCAGAACTGCGAGGTATTTTTGCAATGCAAGCCACTGCTCCCTGAGAGTTCATTGCTTTGAAGCAGGAGGTGAAATGCTAGTCATGGATGACCCATCGTTTTCATATGCTCAAGCGAAACCTTCCCAAAACAGCAGTTGGGGCCAGAACAACTACAATGAAACCCCAGTCAGCAACCAGAGGTTTATCATTGTTTTCAGGAAGACCGAGTTTTGCACTAACACTGTTCCTCTATTAAGACAGTGGGTGATTTTTTTATTGTCCTCAGTGGATGCTGACACAGTTGCATGTTTGAACCTCAGTACTGAAAAATGGACTTAAAAGGCCACGAGATTGTTTTCTGAGTTTAAACGTAAGAAAAAGCAATGTGCTCTAATTCCCCTCCCACACTTTCAGATCTCGTCCTTTGTTGATATTCAGCCAGGTGTTAGGTTAATTTTGCATCAAAATAGTAACTTCAAAGTGTTCTTTTAAAAAGAATAAAATGAAACAGAAAGAGAAGACTGAGCTGATTTTCTCTGTCCACTGCCACTGGGCTTGCTGCCCATTTCTTGTCTTTTATTTTTTAATTTGTTAATTCTAACAAAAAAGTGTTTGCACAGCAAGTTTAGGAAGCTTTGGAAATACAAAGCTTAGGACAATCTCATTTTTTGTAAAAATGAACAAAGAGTACCCACTCACTCTAAGATTGTTCAATGGCTACTGTAAATGAATGAGACATTTATTTTTGTGCCAGCTCAACTACCACTGTCGACAAGATTTGCATATATTTTGGCAAGTGCACTGCACAAAGTGGTAATAAAATAGGCCTTTTATATCTGACTCTAATTTACTTTAGTTATACTCATTAAAAATGTATTTACATGTAAAAGAGATTTCAGTAAGGCATACTTTGGAGACAGTAATGTCACACAAATGTTTGCTGTATAGCCAGTGTCAAGAATTTTTTTTTTTTTAGAAGAAATTTGAAGGTTCTATGAATTTAAGATTCCTCTTTTGTTTAGGTTTGGGTTTTTCTTAAATCATGGTTAAGTGTGACATTGCAGGCTTAAATGTCGTCCTTATTACTTGCTGCTTCCAGCTGTATATTTTTTTAAATAACAGAAAATACAGAATATAAAAAAACCCCAAACAACTCACTGAATATTTTGCCATCTTCAGTGACATTACCTACCCAAAGGGTACTCACAGGAAGGCAAAAAAGTGCTCTTACTCTTATAATTCAGGGTACAGTCTTCTTCACAAGCAGTGGTGCTGACATGGCTGAAGGTGTGATTTCAAACCAGTTTTCTTTAAATGTATGGAAACCTGTGGAAGCAAAATCCTGCATGAGCAGTACTTGAGTTTTAACAGGCTTATACCATTACATTTTATTACTCATTAGGAACGTGCTTGAACTATGCAAACAAACAAAAAAAAAAAGCAGCAGTAACAGCACAGTTAAATTCAGCAGTCAAACAGGTGCAAGACTGTATTTGTAAAACCTGATACAAATACCTGCCCAGAGTCACATGAACACACACTGAAGGATCAAGTTTATGGTTTTTTGTATTTTTTCACCCTTGCGTTTGTTCCTGTTTAAATTGTCTTGAGAAGATACTAAACTGTTAATTCAAATAAGAGCAGAGCAGTGAAAAGAATCCTGTCTTTCTTTCAGTTACCTTGCCTCCTTACTGAAGAAAAAAATGCTGAGGATCTGGCTTCCCCACTACAGTAATACAGAGCTTTTGTAATACTGAAGCCATTTTTGAAGAATTACTGTAATTTTTCTTCAAAGATAATAAACAATGTCTCTTTGTGACAAATTTCAACCATACATACGTGCCATTACCACATTTTAATAATATGAAAATAAATTTAAAAAGGCCATTAACCACAAACCTCTGACAGGTGGAATTAATTTTTCATGAAATACAGCTATCAAACCATGTATAAACAGAAAATAACCTAACCTGAAAAAAATAGCTATTTCTTATAGGTAGGATAGCAAAATCTGGGCATTATGATAATACTCTTACTTAGGCTAAGCAGAACTGGGATCTATAAGAAGCTCCAATGTTTCAATAGGCTCAAATTGAAGTAATGTGCCAGTCATAGAGAGAAAAATAAAAAGATAAGGCAAATTGCATTCCTTACTTTTAAAACAGGTATCAGCTGCTAACTCACTTAAATCGGCTGAAATACAGTTGTCTTTGCCAGTAATTTCAAGAAGTACAGCATAAACTCTCATTAATGATTTTGAAGTGTACTGATTTGAGGAAGTATTCCAGCAGCTCAGACAAGATAGCCAGCACCCAAGCATTTATGAAATATGCATTTCTTATAACTAATATTTAGCTTTATAATTAGAATTCTAGGAGAGAGACAGAGAATAAGTTATTATGAAAATATATAGCTTTAATTTGCAGACATATAAACACTTTTGGTACATTACAGACATTTGATGCCAGAAATCAAAATAATCAGTTTTAAGCATAACACTAATTTATCTTGTTCACACAGAGAAATTTGATGAAATCATCATACAAAAGATAGCTCTCAGCTCTTAAAATGAAGTGAAAGTGATATATCACCAATAAACCTGCTGCATTGTTGCAGAGGATACAGCAAAGAATAAATTATCAAGAAAATATGCCACCAGTCTTACAAGTTAGACTTTGGATGTAATCCAAAATCAAAGCCAATGAAAAGGAGCCAGGAATGGTCGCCAAAAGTCAGAAACAAGATCTTTCACATAAAATACCAATCCAGAAAGAAGCAACAGTCAGAATAAACTAAGTCCTGTAATATGAAGCAATTTTTGTTCTCATCTGGCAGATCAGATTCAGAAGTATCACATGAAAACAATCTATTACACAACCAAACTGATGGAGTACTACTGACAGATTGCTTAAAGTACAAAGAATATTACCACTTCTGTGACAACTAAAGATTTAGCCATTCCCTTGCTTCCTTGCATCTGGCATGTTTACGAGGATGAGCATGGGGTTCTCTCATTATTTGCTGTAGGAAATATTAAATATAATTTTTCCCATAAAAATGACCAGCAGATTGCTGGAGCAAATGATAATGTGGGTGAAATCTGGAGCAAATGAAAGATGATATGTCACAGCAGTTCAGATTCTCATTACAATATCTTGCATTCTTGCTCAACAGGAATTGCACTTCTTGTTAATGCCTTTTCTATCCTACTGTATAAGCTTTACTTGTGAGGTAATAAACATTCTGTATTTTTTTTTTTTTTTTAATCACTAGTGCATTTTAATGTCTTTATTCTTTTAATTACACATACACTGGGACAGACATTTCTCTTTTCTTTCTTTTTTTTGTGGTTAAATGTCTGTATGCCAATGTGTATTTTATATTAAAACCAATATATTTAAAATATACTCTGTGTTTATCTCATGGACAAGTACCTCGAACAGTTCCCTGCTCAGGAGCATCTGATGCCCTCTTGTGGTTAAAAAGACTTTTAAAACTTGAGTTTAAAGAATTGTCTTACCTTCCCCTTTTCTATGATCACTTACTGATTCTTATGCAAGCTCCAGATGATGTCCACGTTTTTATAGACAGGCTGCTAGCTGTTAGTTACTAAGGTTTCATAAAAAAGCTGTACACTGAATTTGAATTAAAAAAACTGTAAACAGCTATTTACAATTATAATATTATTAAGTTATAAATTAGCGGTCCTTCACTGCAACCTCTGTCAATACGACCCACGGCTAGGTGTTTCAGAGCTGTCCAAGTTTTTTCAGATGTTGGATTTGTCCACAAAGAAGCTTCAAATATTAGAAATCTCCACTGGTTTCTTCTCCAACATGTGCAGGTTAATTCTTCCATTTAACGGGATTTGTACTTCCAAGTTTTCATCTGCTGTGTGATGCTTTTTCCCTTTTCTTAGACAGATGTAAATGCTCATTCCTGTTACTAAAGCGATTGAACCCAAGCTTATGATTGACAGAGCTACCAAGGTAGGCATGCAGGATGCTGACTCCATTTTTTTATGTGTGGGCTCTATGGATATTTGTGGCTGCCTTTCTTCTATACTGATATCAGGCTCCTTTCTTAGCAAACTTTCAATGTAGCTCTCATTGCTAACAGTGTCATTGACAAAAAGGTTCACCATGACAGTGGAATGGAGAGGTTCTGGATAGCCGTGATCACTAACTTTCACAAGCAGCCGATAGAGGCCATAGTCATTTTGCATCAGCGACTCTTCCAAGGTGATATTACCAGTTTTAGGGTCAATCCTAAAAGACTCTGGTCGAGGGCCTCTTCTTCCTATGATGCTGTAAGCTATGACTGCATTCATGCCAGTGTCCTTATCGACAGCATAGACCTCAGTGATGGGAGAGCCAGGAAGGGTAGAAGGAAGGACCAACAAGTAAGACATATTAGATTGAGGAAACAAGACCAAAGGAGGGTTGTCATTTATGTCCAGAAGAAGGATAGTTATTTTTGCTGTAGAAGACAGGGCAGGATCACCACCATCAACTGCTTCGATCCACAGAACGTAGGAGCTTTGCTGCTCCCTGTCCAGGGAGACTTTAGCTCTCAAAACTCCCTTTCCAGTATCTATGACAAAAATATCACTTCCATTCAGAACTGAAAGGGCAACCCATCCATTTTGCCCTGCATCAGCATCCGTGACACTTATAACTCCAATTTCGCCAAAACCTGGAAAGTTTTCTGGCACGAAAAAGCTGAAATCCTTATTGATAAATCTTGGACTGTTATCATTTTTATCCAACACAGTGATAGTGACAGTTGCTATTGATTCTCTTGGAGGGAACCCAGAATCTACTGCCTTGACAGTGTATCTGTATTTCTCTTTTTCTTCTCTGTCCAGTTGGGTGGAAACTGTAAGAACTCCTGTGGTTTTATCTAAAGCGAAATAGGAAGGGGCATCAGGACCCAAGAAATAGGACACTTGCCCTCTTTCTCCACTGTCAGCATCAGTAGCATGTAGTTTGGTCAAGAAAGCATGGGGAACATTGTTCTCCTCAATGGATAATTCTATCAGCTGTTGAGAGAAAACTGGTGAGTTGTCGTTGTCATCCAGAACCTGTACCTTGATTATTTTGTTAACATGAAATCCTTCTGAGTTCCATGCAACTACAGAGATTTCATACAGCTGCTGTGTCTCATAGTCCAAAGGCTTTGTGGTCTCTAACAGGTATTCATTGTTGTACGGCTTGTAAGGTGAAAGTCTGAAAGGCCCATCACCATCCAAATAGCAATTGACTTTGTATTTTTCATCAGGATCTTTGATGGTAAAAAACGCTATCGGTGTGTTGATGGGCTCCAGTTCCTTTAAGTACACCACTCCTTCCACCTCATTAGCTATGAAACGAGGGACAACTTCAGGTGGCCTCATCATGACTTTGATGACGGTCACGAGCACTGTGATCACAGCAGGGATACAACCAGGACCGTTGCCCAGTATGATCAGCCTGTGGAGCCTTGGAGTGTCCCCATCAATTTTACTGGAGAGCATGATGTTTCCTGTGCTTTCATCCAGATGGAATAAGTCTTTGGATGGCTGGGGGACTTTCTGGCTGTAGGAGTAGGTGATCTGGGCATTGGATCCAAGGTCCACGTCTACTGCGTGGACAGTGGCAACGTGTGTCCCTAGGCTGGAATTTCCATACAGGGTGATGTTGAGCTGCGAGTCATTGAACTGGGGGCAGTTGTCATTGATGTCGCTGATGCCAATAGTGAGGGTGGCACTGCCCACGAGTGGAGGAGTCCCCCCGTCCTCAGCAATGATGACTGTGACATACTCCTCCCGTGTCTCCCTGTCCAGAGCCCCCATAACAATCAGGTACGGAGTCCTCTCCCCGCTCTCATTCTCCTCCACATCCAGGGTGAAGACTCCATAGTTATCTCGCAGGCGGTAGGTCTGGACACCATTGGTACCCACATCGGGGTCAACGGCGGGGTGCTCAATAGCCAGGCGGGTGTTCACAGGTGCGTTCTCAGGCACCGAGAGGTGGATGTGGGGCACAGGGAAGCGGGGCGCATTGTCGTTAACATCCCGGATAGCAATTTTTACCTTCACCAGGCGGAAGTACTCCTGTGGCAGCACCAGCACATCCAGCAGCAGCAGGCATGATTCAGACGAAGGTGAAGAGGAGGAGACAGCAGCCGCTGCCCCAAAGACAGTGGCCCCGCTGCTCTCCACACAAAGAGCTTCCCTGTCGATCTCCACAGATGAGGTGTGCAACTCCCCGGAGCGGTTGTCCAGCTGCACATACTGTCCCCCCAAGCCGCGGGAGGCCAGGGTGAAGGAGAGTGGGGGCTGCGGAGCCGCAGGGTGCTGCCCAGCAGCCGCTGGCAGCTGCAGGTCACGG
This sequence comes from Trogon surrucura, assembly GCA_020746105.1. Lineage (NCBI taxonomy): Eukaryota > Metazoa > Chordata > Aves > Trogoniformes > Trogonidae > Trogon > Trogon surrucura. Next base: position 40,248,545 of record CM036617.1, read on the forward strand.
GCCAGGCTGCCGATGAGCACCCCAGCAGGCAGCCCCTCGTTAAGGCTGTAGAAGAGCTCGGTGGCGCGGCTGTAACCGGCAAAGCAGTTGAAAGGTCCAACGAAGAGCAGGAAGAGGAGTAAGTGCTGAGGAGAGAGCGGCACAGGGGTGTGGGGAGGAGGTGGTGTTAAAGAAGGAAGGGAAGCAGGAGGCAGACCCCCTCCCGCCCCTGCCCACTGCCTCCCCCGCTGCGAGCAGCGAGTGTGCCAACGGCAACGTGAAGCCATCCTCCCTCTTCCCCATCTTCTCCCCTCAGTACCGCAGCTACTTCCAGGGCATCAATATCTGCACCCGCCAGGCAACACCAGCCGCTTTCCCCACCCCCGAACTGCCGGGGGGTGCCCCGGGGGCACTCTGCCTCTTTCCCCAACCCCAGCATCACTTTCTTCCTCTCCTCCCTCAAGTTCTCCCCATTTCTCACCAGCAGCACCCACCCTCCCAACCGCAAACATTTCTCAAGCCGGGGCACTCCCCCTCCCGCGCCCCCCCATACAGTTGCTCGCCCCACTTCCCTTTCCACAGCACCAATGTGAAACGTGTCCCCAGCTCCCTCTACCCGGTCCCGAAGCCTGTTCTTCCCTCGGGCCCTGCGATGCAGCGGGGCGGGGGGGATGTCCTGGCGGAGCCCCGCACCACCGCGCTCCGGGCGTCCTTGCCCTCCACGGCCGCGGAGCCGGCGGCTCCAGCCCCACCACCGCGGACCTCCGCTCCCCGCTACGCAGCCGCGCAGCCCCGCCGGGGTCCCTGTTTGTCTGCCGGCTGAAAAGGCGAGTTGAACGAAGGAGCCGCGGAGAGGATGCGCGAAGGAAGTTGCCTGCGTTGGCAAACGCGCCCGCGTATGGAGACGGGCTCCCCAAAAGTAACTTCGGGCATCGCCTCCACGGGGGATTTTTTCTCCGTCTCCCCGTTTTAACTACGCATCTCCCTTTTCGCCGCTCTCTCCTACAACCCGCTTCGGCAGCGGCAACAACAAAAATAATAAACAACTTTTCACGGCTGATCTGCGGAGATCAGAACCAAGAGGGGAAAAACCCAAACAACAAATAACAAACATACATATACGTATATGCACATATATATGGTTTGGGTTGTTTTTGTCGCCAATTTTGCTGCTGCAAAAGTCGGGCTCGGGGTGGCGGGTACACACGGACGACACAACACACAGGACGCGGCGCATCCCCTCCCACCGACCCAGCCCTCACCTGCAGGTTGCCGCGGGCGCCGGTGCTGCCGCGACTGCCCGGGGGCCCCATGCCCGGCCGCCGCTGCCCCCGCCGCCGGCTGCGCCCAAGCAGCCCGCCCGCTCCTCCGCCCGCCCGGCGCCTCTCCTCCTCGCCGCTGCCCATTCCCCCGCTGCCGCGGCCGCCGTGCTGGGCCGGGCTGGGCTGTGAGCACCGCCCAGGACACTCCTCCTCCGCTCGGGAGGGCGCTGCCGCCGCTGCCGCCGAGGGGCTGCTTAGCCGGTTGTGGCGGACACGGGAAGGAGGGCGGCGGGGCCAGCGCGCCCGCGGAGGCTGCAGTGGCGACGCCGCGGGAAAGCGGGGCGGGAGCTCAGCTGAGCGCAGCGGCGGGTCGGCAGCGGAGAGGGGGTGTATGTTTAGAGATGGGAGGGGGGGAGGATGCGGAGACGGAGGAAGCGCTAGGAGTAGGGGAAGAGTAGCATCCTGTTTGGTGAGGGAAAAGAAATAATTAGAAAATAATATATAATAAAATATAAAGAATGAAAAGAAATTTAAAAGCTAAACTAAACTAAAATATAAAAGAAAAGGAATTTTAAAATAAAATAAAATAGAATCCAAAATAAATAAAAAATAAAATAAAATATAAAATATAAAAATAAAACTAAACGAAACTAAACTAAAAATAAAGCAATATAAAATAATATCAATATAAAATAAAATATAAAATAAAATAACATAACATAGAGTAAAATAAAACATAAAATGAGTTAAAAGAAAATCGTCTTTCTTTTGGTGGAAAGGTATTGTGATGTGGGTGTCAGTGTGCAGAGCAGGAGTTAAAAGCCACGGTTTAAGGACCGTTGCCGAGTCGCCTTGGCAAGTAAATGAGCAGCTCTTGTCAGCATGAAAGGAAAGTAAGAGTTTTTTTTGAGGAGTTCACAAGTGTTTGGGTTGGTGGAAGGTGCCCGTCCTGCCAAATTAGAGCAGCAATTGCAATTTCCTGCTGGCTGCAAACCCAAAGGTTCCCTGCGGCTGAAAATGATGTGCTCTCATTTTACAGTCTCCAGTCCCTGTTGCCCAGACTATAAGACTACCATAGAATTAGGGTTGAAATTATCAATGCTCAGGAAACTTTAGAGAGCATAAAACCAATTACACATTTCCTTGACATCTTGAACTATCAAAAGGGTGACTAACCTACCCTGTGTTCCTTACAGAGGCTCTCTGCAAGATCTCAAAAGGAATTTGAGATGTCTGTAGCCCTAAAGTGTTCAGTGGTCTGGATCCAGGCTATTGCTGAGAGTTCAGGTGTTGGGACTCTGCTAGGCTGTTGCATTTGTCAAGCACAGTGGAGCGGCCCTTCACAAAGGTAAAGTTTGTACAGGAGATTGAACTGTCTAAATCACACAGTCTGAAGATGACCTTGAACATGTCCATGCTCCATGGCCAGCACAATATGCAAGCATTTGATCTCAGCTTAAGTGCTAAAATCCTATAGGACAGCAAAAATTTTGCTCTCAGTCAAAACAAGAAAGACTCTTCCTTCTGCAGCTCCTTGAGGTGAACTCCACGTCCTGTCCACAGTGGAGAAACATTTTTAAAAAATTAATTAGAATCCCTGCCCACAAACAGCCCTATGCCCAAGTGTTTTGTAATTTTACATCTTTGTAAAGTAAACCATAAGTGAAAAATAAAGAACATAACATTTAGTAACACTTGGGATGTTCTTGGATGTTGTCAGGATGAGGGCAGCAGCACAAGCTGAGGAGAAGAGAAGAGAAGAGAAGAGAAGAGAAGAGAAGAGAAGAGAAGAGAAGAGAAGAGAAGAGAAGAGAAGAGAAGAGAAGAGAAGAGAAGAGAAGAGAAGAGAAGAGAAGAGAAGAGAAGAGAAGAGAAGAGAAGAGAAGAGAAGAGAGAAGAGAAGAGAAGAGAAGAGAAGAGAAGAGAAGAGAAGAGAAGAGAAGAGAAGAGAAGAGAAGAGAAGAGAAGAGAAGAGAAGAGAAGAGAAGAGAAGAGAAACAAAAACTTTCAAGACTGACTTCATTCAGGGGTGTAAACAAACTGTATTAATTCCTTTATCTCATATTATCTATCCTTAAAACATAAATAGTGCAATATTGTTTGTCTGAACTAGAGCTTTATCCCATTCTTGCTTAAGTCAGTGGCGATGGAATCACGCTGTTTTATTTATTGGCTCTTCTTGAAACATGCTATGATTTTGTATCCGTTTCATCCCCAAAATGTCATTAGCACAATAATTATATGTGACTTAAACAGTAGAGCATTAGGGTACTAACAAAAGGCCCACATATATTTATTATTCACTAATCTCCAGGGTTTTGAAACCACTCGGCATGTACTGCCCTTATAAATTTTTTACATCTTTACCATTCAATTGTAGCACAAATAGAACAGGCAATACAGTATATACAGTTCAGAGCAAACATGTATAATTGAAGAGAGAAATCAAACTGCCTGAGTCCTTTACTAAATTCTCATCCATGTGTACTGCTCTGCAGATTGTTCAGTATGAAAGGTGCCCATAAATTCCATCCTTTTCAAGTTAGTTTAGCTGGACATGACAGATGCTTTTAGTTGACTCACATCTGCTCTAATTTTATTCACTTCAAAAAGAGAAATATTGACTCATTTGGATTTCAGTCAGATTTTGACACTGATTTATGAGGAGTTTGAATTTCACAGACTGATTATAATCTTAGTTTTAGTGAATCAGTAGTCTTCTTGTGAATGAACCTGAAGTCTCTATAAAATTCTATCTTTAAGGTTTGTTTTTTTCTTCCTGATGTCTCACTTTATCTCCCTTTCCTCTTATGCTCTTGAAATTACTGACCTATTACTATATCATTCTTCTTAATCATCACAGTCACTGCATTTCCCTGAAGCCTGTGATAGAGTGGGTGATGCCTTTACTATTATGGTATTCAAATTTTCATCAAACCTGGTGCATTTTAATTAATTAAGACACAGGTGTAACGGCAGAATTAAGTGTCTTCTGGAGCAGCTGGTACCTCTATAATATTTTCTTTTATTAGACATCAGCAGCATCTAATAAGTCTTAAAGGCTTCTTGAAGTCTAGTGTGTCCAATAAATCTCCTGTTTAAGGAGGAGTACTCTAGCTGTGTATGGGATATGGGATGAGGAGTGGGAGAGAAGAAGCAATGCAGAAGAGATACAAAATTGGCACATTCATTCCTGGCACTTTTTTTGAGGGAGACCCCCTTACAAGGTCCCAGGAAATCATTGTATTTCTATATTCAGCTATGTTCTCTGGGGATAAGATGTTGGTTTATAAACCTAGTCCCATTTAATCACACTTAGCTAAACATATCTTATTAACTTGCATCAAATCTTATTATTGCTGAATATATCCATATATTGGTAGTGCATCCAAGATTCTGGTGGCAATTAGTAAATACGCAGGAACAAGTAGGAGCATTTCTGTGGGATTCCTGATTGCCTCAGGTAAACTGCAAATTACAAGACTGAGATCAAGTGACAAGACATCCAAGAAATGTCATAACTATTTATGAATGTGTTAGAAGAAGTACATTGCTACTACAGTGAAATAGAGTATTTATTTGACCTTATTAAGGTGCACTTTCCAGGTATTGACACTCAATGGAAATGCTTTGGGTTTTTGGGCAGTGTTCCAGTGGCAGACGGAAGCGTTTCCAAATGAATGATTCAGGACTATCACTTCTGAAAGGGAATCTCAAATAGTATTTTTTGGCATGACTGGCAGCCCCGGCCAACTTTTATAAGATACGGGGATGCAGGTACATGTTGTCCCTCTCACCCTAGCAAAAAGCTGCCTGTCATAGCCTGTGGTTCTACTGGTTGTGGTGTGAGATTCCCCATGAGCTCACAAACTTCCTAGTGCTTTAGGCAGTGTCACAGTTTGAGCCAGGTGCTTTTCAGTGGGAAAATAGCCAGACTGAGTGAAAGCACTGGTGTAAGTATCGATTCCTAGTCATGGTAAAACTGAGAAAGGCACAAAGCTAACAGACTGCCACTTCTCTGAAGAGTTTGAGCTACAAGAGGTACAGGGTGAGTACGGGAGATCCTTTTAACTGTTAGCGATATAAAGTTTTCATTGCTTTGCTGCTCGGTGAGGAAAATACCTTACATCCTGAGCATATGGTGGAGGATAGGGGATTAGAGTGTGAAAGACTCTATGAATATTAGATAGTAACCTTGCCCGCAGAAGTGCTGAGCATCTGGTGCTCGCATTTGTTCTGAAAGCTATGATCATTCTATGTCATTGTAGATCAGACCTAGCATGATCATCCTGTTCTCAGCGCAGAGCAGGAGAAGGGTGTTGGCACTACTCTCCCTCATGACACTGAAAGACAGTACAAAACTCTGGGTCCAGCATGAATAAGGCAGCAGTGGAGCTGCTGGAAAATAGACGACCCTTTGGAGTTGATATCTCTCAAATCTCCAGTCATTCTTTCACAGGGCTGGTTTTCACAAGCTGAACCTACAAGGCTCTACTCAGCAGCCTTTCACGAACGAAACCCTGCTGCCATCATGACAACTTTACAAGAAAGTAGCTCACATGTGAAAGTGGTTTCTAAACTTAAGAACAAATACCCCACGAGACAAAGCGATGTTTGATAGGAAGGCTGACAAAGGTGGATGAAATTTTCCTGTCTAATTAGCTTAGTGTCTTTTGGGGACTCCTGTGTCGAAGTATCACAAATCCAAACTGTTAAACACTGGCAGAGAAAAGAAACTGGGAAAAAAGCTTCCTCCAATCTCTGAACCAAGCATGTTTGACCGGCTTCTTCCTCAACTCTTTTGATATTCTGTAAAAATATGAGTTCTTTGCTTATCATGTTTTACATGTCTCCATATGATTTGAACATGTCTCTTTTTATCTGGAAAAATGCAAAAGCATTGCAGCAGTGAACTGCCTTCAATGTATTTCTAGTTGGATCACAACTGTTTTTTGCTTGTTTTTTTTTTCGAAAGGAAAACTTATTTGAAGTTTGTTAACTAAACCTAATTTTCTAAAAATAAGTAGGAAGGAAGAATTTAACCCATAGTATATTCCAGCACATCTTTACCAGTGCTTTTTACACTGTATTACACAGTGTATTAACATTTGTTTTTACTGAATTCTCATATAAGGCTTAAAATAATAATGATACAACTTTTGTTTTGTATAAGCCAAAGCACAATCTGAGGTACAACACTAATATAATACTGTTAAAATTATGAATACTCTAATTATGGTCCTTATCACATTAGTTCAGGTTATAACATTCCATCTTCTTCCACCTAGCTTTCTCCATAATGCTACAAATTATGAGTGTTATGAATATGTAGGTGTTTTTTAATTGTCTTCTCATTGATGCTAAGCTGTGGTTTCTGAGCTATAGTTACAGCCTCTTGATGCCATAAATCAGATCTGTGAGAAGCACAGTCCTCCCAGCAATGGAGCACAATACATTGAAGAAGCCCTGTGATATGCCAGGGAGCTATCAGATGTGGAGGCATGTGCCTGTCGGGCTCCATGTAGGCTACCACGTGTCAGGGAGTTCCTCTAAGCCAACTAACCTCAGCCTGCAGTCCCATTTCATCTTCTGAGATGGAAATGGTTAGAGAGTGGATATAGTGCAGTAGTACGGACCATTTTTCCTCTGACTGCTGCAGCTTCAGTAGTATTCCAGCTTCTTTTCTCCTAGCTCCTCTGGGATGACAGTTGTACATTTTTTACCTCGTCAGTTGAACTGCTTAGCTTTGCTCTGAAATACATACAACATGTTGTAGTTTCACCTGAGGTCTTTGGCCACACAGGACGAAGATTTACTTCCTTGACAATAAATAATTTCGAATTTTCCAGGGACCAATTTCTGTCATCTTCCCTCAGTCTATATTCAAGTAAAAATTCTTAATGAAGTTGTTAGCTTTGATTCCCTGACATTGTTCACCAAAATTCTTAAAGAACCCAAAAAGCTTTTTACTGAACATTGTGATTTGGGATTTGGGCCAAATTGCTTTTTTTATTTAGACAAGTGAAATGGCCAACTCTCAGTGGGATTTATTTCATTTTCATGTCTATGATGAACAAAGGTAGTGAAACCAAACAACTTAATGCGTTGTCAACTTTTTACATAATGGGAAAACATATCAGCTGTATTCTTCAGAAATTTTGCAGCTGATAGTGGCTTTATTGTTCATACTGTAGCTCTGATCCCTCAGCTCCCTACTGAGATAAGAGTGTTTTATCTGCAAAGGCCCTGGGTTCACTCAGCAATGCTGAACAGACAGTGAGAGCCAAACCTGTTCTGAGGTTCATCCAAATATACAAGTTATTGAGTTTGTATAAGCATTTGGTCACATCAAAATCATACTTCTGCCTCGTTCAACTTTCATATGGAGTAAAAAGAGAGCATTACTCATTAGAAAGGGTGGGATTTGCTTGCCCTAACTTCGATATCTGAAAATCAGGCAGCCAGCCTAGGCTCCCAAGTGTGTAACTGAAAGAGGCATGTGTCTAAAACAAGTGAGACAAATTGTTCTCTGGATGGGTCCATTTCTCTCCTGACTAAAAATGCGGGCTAATGTGAATAGCTCAGTTTCAGATGTTTGCATTTTATCCGTTTAAAAGTAGATTATAGAGAGAGTTCTAAATGTGTAGCCACAATAGTTACACTGCAGGTGTAACTTCAAAATATACTCTTAGAATAACTAGCAATATGCTTTGAGACCACTGTTGAATCCAGAGAGCCTTAATATTGGATGTTAGCAGCACACTCCTTAAAAATTACCAATCAAGAATTATTTACAGAAGGTATTTCACAGTAATTTTAGACAATAATTACATCTGATAGGGAAGAAAATAGCAATCTATCACTAATATAGTTTTAGAAAGTCAAAATTAGTTCTATATGTGAGTTTTTGTGAGATATTAGCTTTATTCACCAGGCACAAATTTTTCTTTGTATATATACAACTTCACTCAGGTAAATGAAGAAAATAACTTAACTAGTGAGAAGATGATATTTGATTTTTTTTACACACAATAAGATAGCACTTTCATTTGACAAATTTGAGATATTTTTTTAAGCAGCATTGAAAAATCAAATTTAGAGTTTGACTTCTTCCCTCTTCCCAGTGCTGTACATCTCTAGGGCTCCACATAACCATTTAATTCAAGAAATCAAAAACTCGACAAGCAGTTTAATAAAAGTCAAAAGGCATTTCCTACAGCATAGAATAAAATTATCTAGTGTTTTACTTCTTCATGTAGTGAATTTCTTCAGGGAGAAAACAATTTCTTTTTTTTGTGTTAAAAAATGGAAATGCATAATTCATGGAAAAATGAGCAGCCTCTACACAAGGGTAAAACCTTTTTCTTATTATTCAGGGTAATATGGGATTGTGAATTAAATAGCAATTAGTGTAAATTTTTTTCAAACTTTATTTTAGTAATGTACCATCTAATGTGGCGATATTAACGGCATAACCAAGATGTGTGTTATTTTGTTCCTGTTCCTTAGGGATATAAAAAGCTTGATTTCAATTGTCTAGCCAATGAACAAGAGCATGTAACTGCTAGCTGGAATAGCTTTTACTAGATTGTACTTCTGGTACATCTCTTCAAAAATTGATATATGCATAAGTAGTATTTCTATGTATAGAATGCATATTGTAAGTAAATTGACTGAGATCTTGCAGCAAAGCAAAAAATAAGAATCCAAGAACACTAAAATAATGGAAACTGGATACATTGTTTTAAATTTGAATTTTGTGCATCATTCTGTGCTACAAAGAGAGAGAAAAAAAACCCCAAAACATTCTTGTTGTATTTTCTGCATATTATTCAAGGTGGTTTTCCACATACAACCATCGACATTAAAGTGTTTTCCTTTAATGGATCTTACATTTGATAATAAGTAGTTTGATTAAGTTTTAAATATTCTCAGCAATGGAAGAGGGAGAGATACTTATTAAGTGAGCTATGGAAAAGAAGCTTTTTTTTTTTTTTCCCCCCATTTCCTATGTCGTATTAACTCAAATGTTACTCTAATGTGTCTGAAACTTTAAGGATTACCTCTACTCTTTTACCAAGTGAAAGTAAAAATTCAACCTCTGAAAGAAATAGTTGGTACTCAAATACGAATCTTGATAGTGACACCATTTTGGATGTATAAAAATCCTCAAATATATGCACGTGTAACATGTATGCCGTATATACGTTACCAATTGTACTTTCCTCCTCAGGCTTGGACTGCCATTCTTTGACCTTCTGAAACAGCAATATCTTTTTATTGCCTTTCAGCTATGCCTAACCTGACACTAGCTTTTATAAACAAACACAGTTGTTTCCACATATCATAGCATAATGAGTATTGATATTTTTCTTTTTTTTCAAAGACATAAAATTGTCTTTGGTTTTCTGCACAATTGTCTATTGATTTATATTTAGGTACTTGACACTACATCTTCTAGTTTTATGATTATAGCTTTATTGTCACCAAAAGCATAACCAGATTAAAAGCTGGACTGTCTGATGTAGACTGACAGTTTTGCCTCTGTGTGTGTCCTGAAAAATGGGACATTAAAAAAAGAAGTTGTAATGGTGCTATTGAGTGTTGCTAGTTCCAGTCCAGGTCAATTGTTCCTATGGGTCAATGGAAACAATAATAGTTGTTACAGGTCATTGAACTTTGTAACATCCATGGCTTTTCACTCTTCAGAGGCTATTTTTAGGGTTTATAAAAAGAGTTCAAGTTTATGAATGTTTTTCTTCAGTTATTTGTACCAATAGCTAGTTTCAAGGTTGAGGTAATTTTAAAAAGGAAGCTAAGCATAATGTCATTTGTTCTTTCAGACAGGGAGAAGTGTACAGCATCAAGACCTAACACCAACCTAGAATGGATGCTTGTTCTCACTCTACAGTACTTGAGTAGAGGTTCATACTGTGGAATAGAATTCAAAACAGCTCGTTGGTTGATCAGGGAGCCGTTTAAAATTACCAGCGTCTCTGTAAAGGGCCTAAAGCTCACTCGGGAGAAATATCACACAGTTTTAACCACCAAATATATTCTACATCTGGCCTGGTTTGCTTAAAGCTACAGATTGTCATGATTATCTGCTATTCAACACTGAAGGCTCAAAAGAGCCTTTGACTCAACAAAGAGGATTCAACTTCTCCTGAGAGATGAAGAAAGAGGAAATATCTTCTTTTTAGGACTCGGGTAATGACAGATGAGCGCACATTCCATTTTTGTAAAGTGGGTTTTGTCAAGGCAGGTACTTTCAGGAATTTCTTCTGAGCCACCTATTCAAAGTGAGAGAATATGTTTCCTTGTAGGAAGCTAGTGGGAATGCCTGAGGAGGCGGGCTTAAGCTCTAGAAAGATCTTAAGCATTATTTTTTAGTTAGATTTTGCTAGTTCCAGGTTCCATGTAGAATTTCGATGATCTGCTTGTCAGTACACTTGTCAGGTTGGATTCCATTCTGAGTCTTCTCACTTTCTACTTCAATATCAAAGCAGCATCTCACTGGGTTCCCAGAAGGGCCAGCAGGTGACCTTAGTACTGCACCTACTAATCACACACACAGCTTAACTGCCAGCACAGCATCTTGGCCACACTTTTGACTACTGATACTAAAAAGATAAATCTGGTGTTACTGAGGCTAATTAATAAAACGTGTAAATGCGTACCCTTTGGTGCTGCATGGCGAAGGATAGGACATGGAATATAGCTCCCTCATCCTTCGATATTTATCAGTGCAGATGGAGGCACACAGTCACTTCCTTGTAACAAGACTGTGGGGATGTGGAAGGTGGAATGTCTCCAAGCTGACTCAAGGCAGCATATCTGCTGTTCCATGGACTGCTGTATATAGAGATGGGAATTTCATATGTTGGGAAACAGGCAGAGAAACTTCCCTCATTAGAAGAAGAGGCCTCAAAACAGCTTCAGAAAAATTCCTTGGAAAGAATGGGTTTTGACATCAAGTGAGCCAAAATATTTTCTTTGGTGTTAAAATATCTCATCTGAAAAGAGCCAACTAGTTTTCTTGCTGCAGTATTGAGTTGACTGAAACTCACCAGCTTCAGTACTATGTCATCCATAAAGGGAATCATCATAAGTATCATATCAAATAAATAAATATCAAATAAATATCAAATAAATGTTATAACTGTCAGAGGATTCAAACAGAGAGACAGGCACTAAATAACATCTTTATATTACTAATTTCTAACACTTGGTACTCCTACTTACGAAAAAAACCACCAACCAAACAAATCCAAACACTGCAAAACTCTCAGCTTTCTCAAACTCTTACTTTGATAACACCTTCCCTTGACCTGCTGCTTCAGTTAATATTTGGTGATTTAAATATAATTTCATTGCATTTGCAAATAGTATTTGTTAGGGAGAAAGTTAAAGTAATTCCTTCCCAGCGATAATAGGAAAAAATCAAGAACAAAGCAACTTGAGAAAAACAAGATTATTTTTGATCACAGCATGTGATGGCAGAAGAGGCAGAGCAGACACTAGAAATAGGCTGACTGAGGGATGTGCCATATTGTCACATGCATAATTCATTTTCCAGATAATGTAAAGCCTTGTATATAATGTTTCTTGAAAAACAGTATGAAGATAAGCAGCATACTTAGGTAATCCACTCATGTTGTGCACCAGAAGGAGGCGAGAAATCTATTCCTCTTTGCACAGAGGGAAGGCACTCTGGTGGATAAACTTGTATTTGCTTCATTAACTAATAAATTAAACTCATTTAATAAGCTTGAGTTACGTGTAGGAAAATATTGTGACTTTCAGAGGAAGACTGTGACTTCTCACAACCCCACTGTGTTTATTTATGTGCATCCAACACAGAAATGGCTTTGGAGACTACTATTCAAAAGTGGCTTGACTGCTCGCGTTTTGACAGCTTGGAGTAGTGGATCTGTCCGTTTTAAAACATTTAGGTACATAGTGTAGAGCCTGACTTGGTAGAGCTGGGTCAGTGGTGGGACTCGATGATCTTAAAGGTCTTTTCCAACTAAATTTATTCTATGTTTCTGTGATCTCAACGTCAAAATGTTCAGAACTGTGATAGTATTCAGTTTTAGTCATGATTGAAGTAATAGTCTTACTTTATTTGTGTCTCTATTGTTCATCTTATTTTGCTTTAAAAAGGTTACAGAAATTGATCACATGACTCCTGACCTTAGATTTCACTTGTAAAAATCTACCAAATGTGACTTGTATTTATACAACGGGATTTTGCACAATTCTATGATTCATTCAAGGGAGATGGTTCTGCCCCTCTACACTCTTGCGAGACCCCACCTGGTGTACTGTGTTCAGCTCTGGAACCCCAACACAAGAAGGACACTGAGCTGTTGGAGCAGGTCTGGAGGACGCCCACAAAGATGAGCACCTCTCCTACAGTTACAGGTTGAGAGAGTTGGGGTTGTTCAACCTGGAGAAGAAAAGGCTCGGCAAAGATGTTATAGTGGCCTTCCAGTACCTGGAGGAGGCCTACTGGGAAGCTGGGGTGGGACTGTTTACAAGGGTGTGTAGTGGTAGTTTGAGACGTAATGGTTTTAAACCATTAAAAGGGGTAGATTTAGATTAGTTGGTAGGAAATTCTTTACTGTGTGGGTCATGAGACCCTGAAACGGGTTGCACAGAGAAGCTGTGGAAGCCTTGTCCCTGGAAGTGTTCAATGCCAGGTTGGATGGGGCTTTGAACAACCTGTGACAGGGGGGTTGGAACTAGATAATCTTTAAGATCCTTCTCAACTCAGATCATTCTGTGATTCTATGATTCAGCATGTTAATGTAACAGATAATGTTTGATTTCCACAGTATTTTATGTCATTCTTAAACTGAATATGATTGTATTAATTTTTTTATTATTTATTCTGCATATTGATCAAAATGAGTAAATTTACTGTCTTGTAAATCATAGCAAAGTTCCGACAGACAAGTTAATTTTAACTGGTTTCTGACAGAGTTTAACAATTATGTCCCCGTACTTTATCTATAAGATGATGAGCTCATGACTAAGTACTGACACTTCAACTCACCCAGCATCCCATTCTTCCTGATTGCATTGCACATTTGTTTTCTTACAGTATTTACACAGTGGCTGCTCGATAGGTTAAAGATAAATATGCATTTTAAAATCTTTATAAAGGCAATTAATAGTATCCCACTGTTTACAGCATCTTCATGCCAGGAGAGCTTTAGTGCATGAATTACTCCAACAGTGACATAATAATATTCTGTTTTAAATAATGGGAATCTGTGGTATAGCACTGTTTTGAGATTTTACCAAGGTGTCTAACTTTCAGTGGTAGGATTCCTCTCAGAACTTTCACTTCTCAAGCATGACCTATTTTAGGAATCATCTAGAAACAGACACACACATCTGGGTTTACTTCTTTGATTTGACCATAAAGACAGCTTGTCCAACTGCAAACATTTGTGGTGTTAGTGTCTTGACATAAATTTGGACAGGTAAGTTAGAAGGCAAATCTTTTAATTATCAGTCACCATATTTTTCTCCACTATTTCTTTGCATAAGTCATGCTGCTTTCCCTGACTCTGCATATATTTCTTCCTAGTGGTGGATTCATGGCTGTACATTATTATAACAGGATGCCATTAAATATCCTCACTCTGTGCCTAGCTTATTGGGTGAGCATATTTGTGATTGTGCTTTTGGCTTGATATTTTTGTACCTGTTTGGACTTCCTTTTGACACATTATGGCAGCAATGGATTTCAGTGGCAGAGAAGAACTTGTTCAAAATAAAAGGTTATTAAATATTATAAAAGACTACTGCAGCAGCAATCAAAATCTAAACAATAACCTTCCTGGTATTCATTTTACCTTAACTAAAGCCTAAAATCTCCTCAGAGGTGTGACAGTTTCCATACAGCCAAAGTTCTGCTTTCATCCCCTCCTTCCCTTTATGTTTTCGTTAGTATTGATCTGTATGCACTTCAGGGAGTATTTTTATGGTAAGAAGACTATGAAAATTTCATAATTACCTTGGTGGAAACAGTTATACTTCCCTCCAGTAACTATGCAAAATAGCTCATTTTAACATGATCTAAATTAGTGAAATCAAATTTGCCCATGTGTAGCTAAGCTTCTAGAAAATTTAGAATTGCTTTTACAACTTGAACTACGATGAGGGATAAGGTAGTCAAATAGGAAACCAGATATATGTGATACCTTACATGTTTAAATATACAGAAATAAAGTTTTGTATTTTGCTTGCTATCAAAATACATCAGTCATTCCTTCCACCTATCCCCTCTGACAAAGAAAGCAAGAATAAAGATAATGGTCTCATTCCAATTTGTTATATATAACAGTGATAGGTCATAGTAAGATGGTTTTGGTTTGGAATAGTTTTTTATTTCTTCTTCTTTTCCAAATCTCTAGTCACATAGAATCATAGAATCATAGAATTTGCTGAGGGTGCATTCTACCCCCTTGTCCAGGTTGTTGATGAAAATACTGAACAAAACTGGACCCAGCACTGATTCCTGGGGAACACCACTGGCCACAGGCCTCCAACTTGACTCTGTGTCGCTGATCACAACCCTCTGAACTCTGTTACTGAGCCAGTTTGCAATCCACCTCACAGTCCAATCATCTATTACACATTTCTTGAGTTTACCTGCGAGGATGTTATGGGGGACAATATCCAAAACCTTACTGAAGTTAAGGTATATGACATCGACCAGTCTCCCTTCATCAACCCATTTTGTCACGCCTTTGTAGAAAGATATCAGACTAATCAGGCAAGATTTCCCCTCAGTAAATCCATGCTGTCTACTCCTGACAACCTTTTCTTCCATTTGGTTAGAGATGGCCTTCAGAATGAGCCGCTCCATCATCTTCCCAGGGATGGAGGTGAGGCTGACCAGTCTGTAGTTGCCAGGGTCCTCCTTCTTGCCCTTTTTGAGTGATATTGGCTTTCTTCCAGTCCTCAAGCTCCTTTCCCCTTCCCCACGATCTTTCAAAACTGATGGAGAGTGGCTCAGCCACAACATCAGCCAACTCTCTCAGCACACAAGGATGCACCCTGTTGGGGCGCATGGATTTGTGTGTTTTCAGTTTTTGTAATAGTTCTCTAACCAAATCCTCACTGACCAGTGGAGAGTCATCCTCACTCCAGTTTTGCTGCCTTACTTCCAGTGACTGAAATTCCTGGGGGCTGGCCTTAGGAGTAAAGACTGAGGTAAAGAAGGTATTCAGTAATTCTGCCGTCTCTGCATCCTCTGTTACCATTTCTTCCAACTCATTTAGCAGTGGATCCACTTTTTCCTTACTGTTCCTTTTTTACTCTCCCTTCCCTACTGTTCCTTTTCTCATTGATGTACTTGAAAAAAAGTACACTGAAATCCACACCCTTCTATTTTTATCATCCCTAACTTTGTTTTATAATTATTTTTAAAAGGTCCAGAAATGCAATTCATCATGTTTTCCTCACAAATCTTCAGTATGATGCCTCAGTTTTATTCTACTGGGTGATCCCAGCCTCTGCCAGCGCAGTCTGGATTTTACAGATTTTTTTCTTCACGTGTTATTAGCTATTTTGATGAACACAGTGACAAAAACTCTCATTGAAGTGTTCTTCTGGCAAAATGTCAATTGAATGTTTGCATTACCCTATATAAAATGCAAGGCTAGATTCTTCCCTGAGCACGCCTTGCACAAATCCACTAATATCAAATCATACCATAGGTATAGCTAAAAGATGTTCTATGAGACAAACTGATGCCATCCCTATTTTTCAGATTTGGATGGCATTTAATAATCAAATAGAGAAAAAAAGTATTTATATTCGTGTCAGTTATTTTTGCTGGTTTTGTTATTTAGTCTATGTTTTTCTGTTCCTTTTAGTTTCATTTCTTTTTAGTTCTTTATTCTGTCTTTTTTTTCCTTCTTTATTTTTTTCCTTTCTTTTTCTTTTGCTATTTCAGGACATACTACTTTTTTTCTCTACTATCTTCTAAAGTGAATATTTTTTTATATTAATATACTTTGATACTTCAACTGTATAGCTAGATATTTCTATTTTTACTTTTCTGAATGTAGTCATTTTGGAGTTTCATCTTTTTTTTTTTTAAATTAGTTATTGAAAATTTGTCACTTTTGTTCTTGTGTTTTTATTCTCCAGTTCTTAAAGATTGTTTTATCTACTTATTCTAGTTTATGTTCTTTTCCTACCATGAATAGCTGCATTAATGAGTGCTTCCTAAGAGTTAGTTTTTTTTCTTGTCAGTCAGTTTAATTAACCCAGTGATAAAATGTGTTAATATTTTTGTATGTTTTGGAGGTAAGTAAAACATCTATGCCTTTTATCTATTTTTTTATTTTGCAAAAATATTTTTTATCTATGATAAAATTTTTATCCATTTTTTTTTACACAAACTGCTCTGTTTTATCCTTTAGGAATTTTCTCTATCAATTTGCAGCATCAACACGTTAAACTGGAGACATCTACATGTAGATATTCAACAGTGAATCATATAATATATAATTTAGTGGATCATATCGGACTCAAGGTACTTTTAATGGGATTACTGCATAGCAAATGCCAGTACATAGAATACTTTGGTGATCACCTGGGCTATAATGAGCCAGTTAGTCAAAGTCTCATGAACTAGAAAAAAAGTGAGTATCAGGTGTACGCGTGGAAAAAATTTATTGTATTTATACATTTTGTTTTGGGGAACATTTTCCCTCACTTGATTCAGTGCACAACATGAGGTGCTGTGCTGCGAGTTTTATATTGGCCTAGATTTAACATTTTCCCATTGTTGTTACTTGCAGAACTCAATCTTTATCTTGCTAGGACAGTGATTTAGTAATCATTGCCTTTAGCCTTTTGTCTTTCAGTGACATGGAGTTTGTCTTTATGCATTTTTTCCATGTCAATGTACTGCAATGTAAACTATCTCCTGCAATTCACATTAAATAGCTCTTGAGCATATGCAATCAAATGCATCTCCTCCTTTTGCCCTGGAAAAAAACATGAGAGTCCATAAGGACTCTTCTCTCAGTCAAATGCTGAATTCCAATCAATCTACATGATTTTCCACTTATTTTAAATAGATAATGTATTCAGTTTAGTCTATGATTTTAGTGTCTGCTTTTCCTCCTCAAAGGAAAATGCAGCTTTGACAATGTAGCACTGGATATATAAATGAGACTAAGGTTCAGTGCTGAATGTTATGGTATCCTTTATAGGATGGGCATCATGCATTTAGTGACGAGGTGTTGTACAGCTTGAGCTCTGAACTGTTTAGGTGTTACAAGGGGGCAACAGACTATGAGGGATACAACACACATTATCCAGTGAGAAGTGTTAGGAAAATATTTAAACTTATCCATTTGCCACTCTTCCTTAGCCTCCTTTCTGCCCTTTTTCGGAATGTGACAAGGTAGGAACGTGTTTATTTCAAAGTTGGTTTATTCTCTCTCCATCTCATTTAAAAATGCAGTAATGAGACAAAAAAAAAAAAGAAATTTGAGGAAGATGGGTCTCATTACACTTTTTCACTGGTTTCCTGCTTCTTGCAGTGGAGATAGTGGTTTAAAACGTTCAATATTAAGATATTTTCAGTTTCTCTGAAAACTATCACTGGGCAGTGTAATGAAGGAAAGAAAGAACGAAAAACAGGGAAAAAATGGAGTAAAAATTATTCTGAAACTGAAAAGCATGAGATAGAAAAAATAATGAAATAAACTCATTTGCTCGGCTCAATGCCCAGGCCTCGAGTTTGTAGATTGTTTTCTGTCTGATTCCATGACCGTTTGATTAGCCCATCGAAAGACCAGCCTTACTTCTAATACCTATTGCCCTCTGGTTATAGCAATACCGAAATTACTAGCAGCAGGAGGAGAAATTTAATACAGGTATCCCCCATTCTGGGCAAATACTAAGACCAGTGATCCTTGGATACAAGGACCTTTTCCTTTCATCTTTTTTTTTCATTTGTAGGTGCTGATCATTTGGCGTAGCAAAAGAGAGGCATTAGCAAAAGAGAGAGGCACTCCTAGCTTGCAAATCCCAACTGGGCTTTGACGTGAGACAATGGTAGAAGGGTGCATGTCACTTGCTTTGAAACGGACTTCCTGGTCCTTGGAGATCTTGTTGGCGCTCATGAATTTGACTTGCTTTGTTTTGAAAGATCAGTAAATGTTGCAGGGAACCGAGTAAAAGGTAAAAACGAGCATCCGCATTTTGGATACGGACAGCTAAGGTGGCAGCTTAATCTCTTTGCAGCCTTAGCCCTTTCTCTAATTTCTTTATCAGAAGCTCCTGCTGTTTTCTGTAGCCACATTTCATCTCTCTTTTTCCTTGAGGGTGTGGACCAATCAACCGAGCGTATCTTCTCTTAACATTTATCTGCAGAACTTCAATGGCAAATGTTCTAGTATTTTCTTGATTTATAAGCCTGTCCTGTTTTTTTCAGAAAGATACATCATACCTGAAACAACGTGTACAATAAGATAAGTGAAAAATAAAAGTAAGATCTGAAGTACCTGTGAGCTATCAAGAAGCTTTGATTCTTTAATACACATCTACTTTTTCTATTGCTATATTTTTCAAACCTTACAGTAAGACCATAGATAATTCATGTGCAAAGCAGTGTAAAAATATGTAAAAACTAATCTGCCAGGCTTTGATCCGAAAGTGTTTTACATTTTTCTTAGAATGACTGATTCCTCCTTGTTCTGTTCTCTGACAGGTACTTCCTTCATCAAGCTCTCCACACTCCTCAATCTTCATTCTCAGCAGACATCTTTTTCACCTCACATCTTTTCTCACATGTAATGCTAGCTATATTCTGACCTAGTTGGCTCCGTTTCTTCTGCTTGAAAGTCCAGCTCAGTGATCAAGGAACTGTTAGTCTGTATTCAAACTGACTTTTGTGAGTAGAGTCATGAAGAATTCTCCATTTCCCTGTAGCGCATCCTTAATGAAGTGATTGCAAGAGAAATCTCAATGTTTTATGGAGTAATGAACATTGAAATGATTCAATAGTTTTTAGGAGAGAAAAAGCAGGTGTTGTCATGAAAATGGCATATATTTCATGGACTTCTTCTAGATTATTTTTTTTTCAAATGTGTATGACTTAACGATATCATAAATGAACTTATGTTTATATTAAGTAAACACTGTCAAATATAAATACCCTATCCTTTGACAGCATCAGAACACCTATTTTCTGGTCTTTATCAGCTTAAATAAAATTGCACATTTAGTTTTGTCTCTGGCTTCACTGAGGAATGCTTACCTTTCAGTGCAGACAGTAACCGAGTGAGTCTAGAGCACTATGTTACATGGAGCTTCCATCCCCAAATTTGTCTGAGCAAAACAGAGAATATCTATTCCTTGAAAACAGTGCAATATATATGAAAACATAAGTAGCTCCCAGAGTCAGTAATGATCATAAACAGCACCATCATTATCGTCATTTGCAATTATGTAGTCCCTTCTACCTGAGATCTCAAAGAATTTTACATGTGACTGTAATTAAACTTTGCTAGCTCCCTGTACCATAGTGTACATTTTACTGGTCACATTAATTAAAAAAAAAAAAATTGTGAGCATTGCTTTTGGAATTTTTCATGCCTCAAGAAAAATATAAATAGAATATTTGGGTGTAAAGAGTAAAGAATCAATATTTAAAGCTTCAGAAAAGGGTGTTTATTGCTGAGCAATACAATTTATGACTAGATTGTTAATTTTTTCAAAAGTGTTCATTTAATATAGGAACACAGTTCCATTTTCTGAAGTGAAAATTAAATCGGCCTTACAACGGATTCTTATTCTCTTATACCTCTTTCTCAGAAATCTCACTAACCAATCAGCCACAATTCAAGATATTGGAGTGGCTTCAAAAACATGGCCCTCAGACTAATTACAATTCAATTCAACTTGGGCTTCCAATTATTTAAGTTGCTTTTGAAAATTGAATCCCTAAGTCATTAGTGTCCAGATGCCTACAATTATAAAGGCCCTTAACTCTCTCTGAAGTGTCAGTTAAAAGCCCAGATATCTTTCAGGCTCTGATGTT
Organism: Trogon surrucura; assembly: GCA_020746105.1. Taxonomy (NCBI): domain Eukaryota; kingdom Metazoa; phylum Chordata; class Aves; order Trogoniformes; family Trogonidae; genus Trogon; species Trogon surrucura. Next base: position 40,268,870 of record CM036617.1, read on the forward strand.
AAGTGTTTTTGACCAATGTCACCCTGGACATACTAGTAAGTAACTTGGTGACTGGGCAATTTTACAGTGCATGACTCTGAAAGAGAAATTTTATTCCTTATTGCTGCATTGTGTGGATGTGTACTCCACATCAAAATGTGTCTCTGAGTTATTTTCACGTTGTAAAGTGAAAAGCAGATTCTACACCATCGTTTTTTTTCCCCATTTCTAAAAATATCTAGGCACCCTTCAGGCCTCTGTGTTGTGTGGGAAACTCTATTATGTCTTCCAGATTTAGAAAAATGTCAGATGAGGAGCACTTGTGTATTTAACCATGCATGTGAACAGTTAACTGGAGCCATCTGTTTCTTCAGGGCAGAATTGAGTCTTCTTGTGAATTAGCTAGTAGGAATCTCTCTTTCCCTGTCAGCTTTCCTGAAGCAACTTTTAATATTGTATCAGACAAGGAAGAGAATCCTATTTGATATTTGTGTCAGATGTTCTGAAACTTTGAAATGCTAATATGGTTGCAGCAATGCTTGGAAGAGGAAAACATGGCAAGGAAAGGAGCAGAGAATGTATGGGATTTGTTTTGGAAGTTGCTTAGAAAAGATGGTTAATTCTACATGACTTTCGACACCATTGTTCTGTGCACCGGTATAAAGAAAATTTTTTTCTATGTTTATAAATAAGGAGATATATTACTGTTGTATTTAAATTACTTCATATGGTACATAATACAGTAGGAAAAGGCATGTACTTTTCACACGTGCACACTCACATATAGACACTGAGTTGTTACGTGATTGTTGAAGTAAAACCCCACTCCTGTAACCAGCGAAGCTACTAAAAACAGAATCAGTGAATATTTACCTTTTCTTTTGGAGGGAATTCTGAGCCTACCTTCCAGCACTGTTGCAGCTCTGGAATGGTTGGTAATGTTTATGTGTAGGCATATACATATGTATATGTATATTTTTATATTCATGTAATCAAGATTCTGGTGACTACCTAATCCTGCCTTCTATGTATAGTATTTATTCTTATTAACAAATTCTGTGCTAATAGGAGATTGATTTCTATTAAAATAGAAGGAATGTATGTTGAGGAATTGTTATTTTAAGTTTCCTGAAATAGACTGTTTTTCTCCTCAAGTGAAAGTTTATCATAGTCTACGGAGAAATCTATTTATGTTATTTGTATGTAACAAACCATCTGTCTCAATGTCCAAGAAATGTAATTGCTAAATTGCATATTCTAAGCTAAGTTATAAACAGTAATATTAAATGAAGGTACTGCCCAAAGACAAGAGGTCTGCAGCTGTCTTCAGAGCTGGTAATGCTCATGTGGACCTTAATCCAAAGCTTTAACATACTGCTTGTGACAGAACTGAAGCAATTCACAGCAATAACAAGAGGTGTTTATGATAAGTTCCTTATGCGACATCTCATCATATTTCTGTCAGGAGACAGAAAAGAATTGATGCTTTGGGATATCATGTATCTGTGACAAAACTGAGATAATTAATCTTTGTAACCTGACAATTAATCTTTTTAATCTGAGATTTCATTCTCCCGGTTAGGAGTTTTCCTAATGGATTTAAGAAAAAAAATAAATCAAATTGTTCTTACAACTAATTGATACTTTCATAGCTATTTCTTAAATATAAAGAAGAAAGACATGAGGCAATTAACTCCCAGCGAGTAATGAATTAATAACAAATGAATGAGACCCAGAAGAAAATCTTTATATTGATTTCACAGGGTTGATTAAGGCAGTCACAGAATCACAGAATAACAGATTATTAGGGGTTGGAAGGGACCTCTGATGACTATCTAGTCCAACCTCCCTGCCCGAGCAGGATCACCTACAGTAGGTCACACAGGAACGCGTCCAGGCAAGTTTTGAGTGTCTCCAAAGAAGGAGACTCCACAACCTCCCTGGGCAGCCTGTTCCAGTGCTCTGTGACCCTCACAATGAAAAAGTTTTTTCTAATATTTTTGTGGAACCTCCTATGTTCCAGCTTGAGCCCATTGCCCCTTGTCCTGTCATTGGACATCACTGAGAAGAGTCTGGCACCGTCCTCCTGACACTCACCCTTGGCATATTTATAAACATTAATAAGGTCACCCCTCAGCCTCCTCCAAGCTGAAGAGACCCAGCTCCTCCAGTCCCAAAAAGCCTGCAAAACTCCCTGATCTTACTTACACCGTAGAAACTGAAAGTGGCAGAAACATTTTTTTGGTGGTGACAGTAAACATCCCATCTGTTTTACACTCACCCAGCAAACAAGTTTTGGATCTTAATTGTGAGGGGAAAGCAAATAAAAAAAAGTTTGTTCTGAATTTATTTAATGTAAAATAAGTTCCTTTGCAAAAGTAATATTGGCTGTACTAGCTCCATAGATATATTATAGTGTTAACTGAGCGTGCTACTGCTTATAAGGATGCTTCTGTGATTTTCTTGTACTCATTGTGTCCACAAATAAAAAGAACAAGCAAGACAAAATGTATTTATAAAAAAAAAAAGTATATAATATAACATTCTGTTCTGAATACCAAGCATGATTCTGACTTCTCTTTTTTTTTTTTTTTGCCAGTAAAGTAGTGGAAAGAATTAATATGACTAGGGACACTGGGATATAACTAGGGAAAGGGAATATACTAGGATTGGGACCTATGTGTGCTAGCAATGAGATTCCCCAAGATCACAGGACTGGAGGTGACCTAAAGTACTCTTTACCCTAATCCACAAATACTCCAGGCAATTATATTTTATGGGCTTTCTGCTAAGAAGTTACACACCTCACATCAGGGTTGTTTTTTTTTTTTTTTCCAGAAAATGTTTACATGATCAATAAAACTTGCAATTTTCATCTTATAGGTATAAATCACCAGAAGAGATGCATTTAGTTTTGTGATGTTCTTTCTCTTCATGTTTTTCTTGAGCTGTTCGTATCAGGCAGAGATATTTCCTCTCAGCATTCTTTTTTTTTAACATTTAACAGTTAAATGAACACACAATGGCATGAAAGAGGTTTCACTGAGGGCTATTTTTTTTTCTATTATATAATATGCTTAAATGAACAGATGACATTGGGCTGATAACACTTTCTCCATTGTGATATCAGTTAATTGAAAAAAAAACCAACCCAAATCACCGTTTTCTTTGTTTGATGACAGGAAGGCAGCTCAGTGTATGGCTGTTATTGTTCTAAAGAAACACCAGAGTTGACAAAAGAACATTAGAAATAGTTTACCTTGAGATCAACAGCTTCTGTAAATACCTACAGATAATTTTCAAGCCTGGACTCCTCTTTCCTAAGTTAGTTAACTAAGGTGGATTTACACAGATGTTCAAAAGAACTGCTTGCTCTTTAGCTACAGCTCACTTCTCACAGGCCAAACAGAAAGTTATTCTTTATACATGAGGTACTGCATTTGTGTGAGTTCATGGTCTGCCTGAGTGTTGCCTTTTAACTTGACTATGCTGGGTGGATAGCTGTAGGCTGATAAAAAGCTCTCATTTCATTCCTGCTGTTGACTCCTCTTCTTTGTATTTCCTTTACCTTTTCTGTGATTGACATACTGTTTATTTCTGCCTGACACTGAGTAATCTTCCCTTTCCCACTTCCTATGATTATGGGGTACAGTTTATGTGCAGATCTTTACACTGTCTACTCTACTCAAAACCAGCTTAGAGAGCGGGTACTAGGTCTGAGAAACTCCCCACAAATTCTCATCACACTTTCTTAACCAATATCCTTAATTTATGAATGTTCACCCTTTTTAAAATTAAAGGGTATCTTTAATCTTCCAGCTCAACTATTTGCACATTAAAATAGAAACAATTATGTCCACTCCATCTATAATTCTTTGTGATCTAGCTTGATTTTTCTGCACTCTGAAGTAGTGTGTGGATTACTTGATCCTGCTTTTCTATATTCTTCTTTCTCCCTCATTGCTGTAATATCTGTTATGACTACAGAAAATTAAATTAAGTGCATTCTAAAGATATTTAGAATCATAGAATCATAGAATGGCCTAGGCTGGAAGGGACCTTAGAGATCGTTTAATCCAACCTCCCTGTTATGGGCAGGGACGTCACCTCTCGACTACGTCAGGCAACACATGAGAACCGAACGGGAATCGAACCTGCAACCTTTGGTGTTTAAAGCACCACACTCAACCCACTGATTTAGGAGGATTATTGTCATGGAAGCAACCTTGTAAGTTATATGGTCCTGAACTTTTCTCAGGAATGATAATAAGACTTTTAATTTGACTCAAGGGTCCTGTGATTATTTGCTATGGATAGCAGTGATGGTGAAGAAATCTATTTCATTCTGTAACCACAACGTGGGAATGATAGTTCTGAATCCCATTCACCCAGCGTCGAGGTTGTTAAAGAATGAATCTTCAAGTGAAATGATAGGACAAAATCTTCTGGACAGCTGCAGGCAAAATAATTATTTTGGTCTATTTGATTAACTACTAGCTGAGAGAAACTTGGGAAAGAAATGCAACCATTTCTGATGAACCAAAGAATGTTTCTAAGACCTAATTCTGGCAGAAAATGCATTTTGGTAATCGATAGAACTTAGGAAGTTAAATGTCTTTCCTAATCTGTGCTTTCCTCAAATTCTTTTATTTAAGTCTTTGGACAGGGAAATCATGATGTGGCTTATTATTCCTGCATCAATATATTAACTCTGCCTCATGCTTTTCTCTATTACTTAATTCTTTCACTGTCTTTTCTGCTTAAGAAAACAATTCACAAAAAAAAATATAGTGTAAGGTATATGAACAAATTAAATATTATTAAAACTATTGTAAGATTCCTTGTGGAATACATATATCTATGCCAGTGAAGAAGATCACTACTGTTAGCAGTGATGTATTGAAAACAGGTATTTGGTTCATGAGAGCTATGAGATACCTTGTTGGAGACAAGTTTTTTCACAATATTTTTTCACAATATTTCACAAAATTTTCACAAAATATTGAAACTGCATTAGATTACATGAAACTAGGAGGAAATACTAGTACTATTTCACAGATTAATTGAGGGAGTGATTGGACTGATGAAACTGGATCATTACCAGTTGCCACTTGGTCTTAAATATTGGCTGAAGTTTAGGAAAGACTTGTGGCCAGCAGTTTATGGACACCTCAAAACACAAGCACTTCTCAGAGTCTTAGTAGGTGCTTTTACTTGTTAATTTATTTTTCCTTTAGGAAAATAAACAATTCATTACATGAAGGTATTAAAAGAATAAAGGAAATTCTGGGTTTTTTAGAGAGAAAAAAGTCTTTCAGTGCTGCCACAGCAAGATATTATTACTAAGATACTGCAATTTTAGTGTCAACCAGGTATTCACTTAATAGCTTGTTAATGTTTACAGAGGATTGTCCTGTCATGTCTCTGACGGCTTTTAAAAAACCCTACCTGAATAACGCATTAGCAGCTGACATGCTTTTGCTTTTCTGTCATATCTGACTACAAAAATGTATATAAACTTTTCCCTTTTCAAAACAATAGGTTTTTATTTCAAACTATGTATACCAATTTCAACATCAGAATTATTCATTAATAAAAACAAATGGTTGTGCATGTGCATAACCCTACTCTACCACCTGATTTTTGTTTAGCCAAGAACAGATGTAGGTGAGATACTAATTACATGAGCTCTGCATGCAGCAATGGAAAATTTCTTTGGTCTGTAAAATATACCCAACTCTCTAGAATAAATTACATTATTTGTATTGTTATTCACTGGAATAAAGTGTATTGTTTATTTAACTGTTTTTCATCCATACTAGTATCTTTGTGAAACACTAGAAAGAAAGGAGACTGTAGATTACAATTCAAAAGTAGAATGTAGTCTTTGAGTAACTAACTAGTTACTTGAAGTAACTGACAGAGAATCTTGAAATTTGAAATACCTCACAGGCATCACTACATTCACATAAATACAAAAAGATGAAAAGGAATATAACAGCTTGTGTTAATGTTGAACATTTCAGAAACTTTCTGTCATCACTCAGTGACAGTGAAGAAGATAAAGACACTGGAAAATGACATTTCCTGCCTAAGCTTTAGTGTTGTAAATGAAAGAGAAATCAGCAAAAAAATTATAAATGTCTCTGACGAAAATAAAATCTCATAAAAACTGTGCCAGCAAAGAAACATTTTAAAAGCCAAACTAATAAATTGTATGTCTAATATTTCTTTAAAGACTAATGATTTCTTTAAATAAAATAGAGTGATTATTTGATTAAAACTTTTTCATATTCTCAAAGCATTATGATATAATTCATAAGATGAATAAGCATTTTGTTTTGAAAACTATAAAAAGTTTAACATTGCCATGACTGATTACTAGGGAGATGATGTCTTATTTTAAAGATAATCAGATTAACAGAGTTTTCAGATTAACAGAGCTACATTACATTACTACGCCAGGATACAAAGTATGATCTTCATTGATTCTTTACTATTGCAATAGGATAATTGTCTATATCCTTAATAATAAATTTGTGTCATCACAGTTACTGTGATTTGATTGGTTTACACTTCTTCTTTGAAACTGAAGACAAAGCTTTCATTGAATTGGCTGTCACAATCAAATGTTTGTGAAATGATAAAAGCACATGGTTTTAATTGCAAATAAAGAATGCTGATTAGCATAAAGCAAAAAGCTTCACTGTGAACCATCACAGACTCATTGAATAGTCACAGTGAGGTCACCACAGTCTCAATAAAGTGGTCATCTTGTAGCAAGACTGAAAAATAAACTTGATTATTATTTGAGATATTTTTTATCTGAGATGGTCTTCTTGTAGCCTGCATAACATCAAAAGCACAACTCAAAACCCAAATATTTCCTGGACTGTGTTGTAATATTAGAAAGTAGAAACTTGATGGGGGACAAATTTAACATGGGCAATTTTTCAAAACTACTTTGCAACGTGAATATTTAACATCTATTCAATTACTTTTTCTATAAAAAGGCACACTGGAACATTTTAATTTACAATACTTAATGTTTTCTGTCTTTCCCATTTTGTTATCAATGAATTAACTAACCTTTTCCATGACTGAGACACTTATATTTGGGTTCTTCTGTTATAAATTATATGATGGACTAAACATAGTAGGAACAAATGTATCATTTACCACAAAAAGGAAAAAAAAAAATCAGAGCTTTATACTGTGTCTACTGCATCTAATTCAGTTGCTTGTAAGAAGATTTTGTATTTTAAAGATGACAGACATAACCAAATAAGAAATATCTTCTGTGTGTGTGTGTGTTTGTGGCTTCTTTCTCATGTCTGATTATTTTGGGCTTTCTTTAGTCACCTCCACTAAAATCAGTGAGACTTAATTATATGTGTTTTTAGTTGTAATACAATGGTTAAAGAAAAAGAAATCCTACAAGATTTTGCAGCTGCCTATAATAAGTGAGTCAAGAGCACTGAGCATGGTGCAGTTCTCACTTTGAGGAGTCAGAGTTTATGTGCAGTGGGTGGAAAGTGTGACCATGATAAAAAAATAGAAGAAAAGAAAGAACAAGGTAGTGTTAATTAGATCATGAAGTTAGACAGTTACTGCACATCATATTGATTCCATGGGCTGTCCCCTTAAATAAGCTGTGACTAAGCAAATTGCTGCAAAGTGAAATCCTTTACATATGAATGATAAAATAAACTCAAAGTTGTAGTAAAAGTACTTTTGTATTTACAGGGCAAGTTTTTTGTTGGGTTGTTTTTATTTTTTTCAAAAAAAATTTAGAAAATAATATATGCCCAAATCATATATAAACTGAATTCTCTTAACACCTAGTCTCATGTCTTTTTGAGGAGAAATCTGTTACTTAAATTTTAAAGATTAGCATTCAAAAAGTAATTAAAAATCCTGCCACTCTTGTGGTATGCTGTACAGCTATGAGAAACAATACTGAAATTTTTTTTGAGTGAAACTTCACCTCTTTTCACACACATGAATTTGCCAGAAAATGGTTATGATTTACTCAAATATATTTGAGTTAACAGTTCACATGACTAGCAGCTGGCCTGGCTCTTATTCAGAAGTAATTATTTGTAGCTACCTGTCTCATATGAAGAAATACATCTATTTTGATTGCCTGGAAATGTCACGCAGTATATTCTTTTTTACTTCAACAGTTCAACATAATTCACAGAAAGAAATTTCCAGATCGATGATCAGATTCACATCATGTGGGCACCTGGATGATTCTTTTAAGATGGACTCTTTTGGGTATAGTTTTCAGAAAAATCAGACGTTACTGCTCCTAGTAGCTGAAGCCAAACTGGAAAAAAACAGGAAACAGATAGATAAGACAAATTTCTGTAAAATAGTTTCTCTCTTCATCAGTCTCAATCTATGCTATAATACTAGCTGTTAGGACCAGAGTCTGTCTTAAAGATCAAAACTCCTCATTATTATTCTCCTGACATATCCTCAGCATTTGTCAGGGTCACAAATTTACAAGATTAGTATTCTTACATCCCTTCCAAGAGTTTTGTCCAGAGTGTAAAACCACAGTATTCTTGAAAACTTGGCATAATGTGTTTCTGAGGACACAATGATTTGAAAGATACCTGGACATAGCATCCAATGGGATTTGCAAGTAAAACTTTCAGTCTTTGTATAGCTGCAAAGAAACAGAAACATCAATTAAAAAGACCAGCAATCTCCAAACCACTGTGGGAGAAAGAAAAAGAGTTTCAGTTTTAGATCTTTTCCATTAATGCTTATTTTCCTTCGCTATAGCCTTTAAGCATTTCCAGCATTTGATCTTTGATATACTGAGCATGTTACTTACGTTTTTCAAAGGTCTTTTCCACTGCCTCTTATTTTCAGCATCACAAAATAATTTATTTTTGCTAATAATATTTACAATCATCTGAGAGGTTCGATATGTGCACAGCATGTTCATAATGTGCCTGCACATAGCTATTCAATTGTGAGTGAAAAAACAAATGTTCCTGTTTTGTGTAGAAAATGGGATTTTTTTTTCTCAATAACTTGGACAATGGGTGCAATTAATTTTTTCCTAATTTCCTAGACAACCATAATTATTGTTCAGTTGGGAAGACAGTTGCAAATAAATAGATAATATGAAATATCCATATACACATGTATATTGGGTTTGCCTGGCCAGATGTCGGGGAGGTGGGGGGGGGTGTTGGAGGGATGGCTTCTGCAAGAAGCTGTTAGAAGTCTCCCCTAAGTCTGATAGAGCCAATGCCAGCCGACTCTACAGATGGACCGGCCTCTGGCCAAGGCTGAGCCTATCAGGAATGATAGAATAAGAATGCCTCTGTGAAAACATATTTAAGAAACGGGCAAAAAAGAACTGTGCCACACAACAATTGACAGAGAGGGAGAGAACTGAGAACATGCAAAGACACCAAGGTCGGTGAAGAAGGGAAGGGGGAGGATGTGCTCCAGGCGCCGGAGCAGAGAGTCCCCTGGCTCGTGGTGAAGTCCATGGTGAAACAGTCTGTGTCCCTGTAGCCCATGGAAGTGATGGTGTGTAGATGTCCACCTGTGGTCCACAGAGGACCCCACACTGGACCAGGTTGCTGCCAGAGCCTGCAGCCCATGGAGAGAGAGAAGGCCACGCCAGAGCAGGTTGACTGGAAGGGCTTTTGTGATGCTGTGGGGGACTCGTGCTGGAGCAGTTTCCCCCTGAAGGACTGCACCTCATGGAGAGACTCATGTCAGGGCAGTTTGTGTCAAACTGTCTCTCATGAGAGGACTCATGTTGGAGAAAGGTGTGTGAAGATCATCTCCCATGAGAGGGACCCCACAATGGTCCAGGGGAAGAGTGATGAGACCTGCCCCAGAGGAAGAAGCAGTTGTGGAATGATGTCAGATGAACTGACCATAACCCCCTTTCCCTGTCCTCCTGCGCCACTCACGGGGAGGAGGTGGATAAATTAGGATTGATGTTAAGCCCCGGAAAAGAGAGGGATGGGGATAAGATGTTGGGGGTTTTTTTTAAGATCTGTTTTTTTTTCTCACTACTCATCTCTGATTTGTTCTTTAATAAATTGAACTAATTTTCCCAAAATCGAGTCCAGAATGGTAGATGTAGGTGATCTCCTTGTCCTTATCTCAAACCACGGGCCCATTGTTGTATTTTCTCCCCCTGTCTAGCAGAGAAAGGGGGGGTGATAGAGAGGCTGTGTGGGCATCTGGCCGCTGATCAAAGTCAAACCACCACAACATTTGTGGATATTCATGCCTCTGAAGAAGGTTAATTTGGAAGAAATACCAAAGAAATACTTCAGAAAAGTTATAGTGAACAGCAAAATTGAATGCAAACTCTAATATGAACATCAATGGTGCTCTTTATTAATGGAAACATTACTTAATTATTTACATTTATACGATAATTCTTAATCCAGCTTCAAAAGTCTGAGAATTATTGTCATTTATACAGATGATGAACTTCTACACAGATGACTTTTTTTCATGTAAGGGATCCATTCAGACTTCTAGATCATTAGGGAGGCCGACTGCCTGCTCTTTTAAATGCTACAGCTCATATTATGGAGTCATTCCACACTGTCTTTGAAGTAATCTGACTCGTAAAGAGTGAAAAAGTCACTATGAGTAAGGGCTTCTACTGCTGCATTTATATATACGTAATCTGAGTATTCATGGTCTTTTTGAAATGCCTAGACTAGTGTATTACTTGGATGCCTGAGGTCATGTTGATTGCACCCAGTTTAGATGTCTACCATCTAAATACTTACTTTTAAACTAGTTTTGTATACTCCTTGTATAGTTGCTGGAGAGACACAAGGACTTTCGTGCTGGAAATTGTCTCAAGCAGATGTCTGCATTAGGTCAGCTGAAGCCTATTCTTGATTTCTGGGCACACTTTTTTCCTTTCTCTTCTGAACTTCCTGCTCAGACTTGAGGTAGATGCTCTCAGTTCTCTGGGATTAGGCAGAAAATCTAGGTCTTCAGAATGAAGTAAACCATCTGAATTTAATATCTTCTTTGCCCATCAGTGTCTGATTTTTGCCATCATTGGTATTTCTATGGTGAATTATATCAATGCATGTTTCTTTACAAATTATTCTATCACTGTCCCAATTACAAAAACAATTTTAACACAACCAATTACATCATCTCTAACTTACTGCAAAATGATCAGAAATTTGGACAAATTGTGGAGGATGTCTGATATAAACTGCACACTTGGATATTACCTGTAAAACTGGAGGATAAAATGGATTTTGAAGGTGTCTTTTCAATTTTATTGTATTACAAATGTGATGCGATACAATTAACACATACAGTAACGGATGAAAACCACTAGGAATTGCTAACCACATAGAATTTATTCTGCACATTGTTATGCATCAATGTACATAAATGACAAATTAAGTTTAAGAAAAAACAGTTTAAGAAAAAAATTAATGTCTCCTACTACTATTCAAATGGGGAAAAGTTTTATCTCAGGGAAAGTTGAGCTGTTTCTGGCTTTATTCTTTTTTAAAATGCTGCTATAGGTTAGGAAAAAGTGTATAATTTAAATATATGAACAAGATTGCTGTTTATGTCATGTAGCACAAATATTGCCTAGGTACTTGTTAGAAATTGCTTTTCATTTCAACTGAAAATAAGAATTATACAGGTTCTTGAATCACTGGTTTTGCATCTTACTGTCAAATCCTGCCTGCAGTGTAAATAAATGTAAACAAATTGTCTTCAGACATGAATATTCAATCAATAAATACATGAAGTTCAGTTGCTTTTCCTTCTGGTGAATGCCTCCAGATTGATCAGGACAAATATACCACTTTGATTCTTCATATGTGTTAGAAAATGACCAAGGGATCAAGGAAATTATAGAATCATTTAAGTTGAAAAAGAACTTTAAGATCATCAAGTCCAAACATTAACCTAGAAATGCAAGATACACCACTAAATCATATCCCTAAGCATCTCATCTATGCACCTTTTACGTACCTCCAGGGATGATGACTCCACCACTTCCTTGGTCAGCCTGTTCCAGTGCTGAAGAACCCTTTTGGTGGAGGAACTTTTCCTAATATCCAATATCCCCTGGCACAACTTGAGGCCGTTCCTTATTGTCCGAGCACTTATTACATGGGAGAAGAGACTGACCCCCACCTCACCAAAACCTCCTTTCAGGCAGTTATAGAGAGCAAGAAGATCTCCCCTCAGCTTTCTTTTCTACAGGCTGAACAACCCCAGTTTCTTCAGCTGTTCCTTGTAAGACTTGTTCTCCAGATCCTTAATCAGCTGCATTGTCCTTCTTTGGACATGCTTCGGCTCCTCAATCTCTTTCATGTGAGCAGCCCAAAAGTGAACACAAGATTTGAGGTGCAGCCTCACCAGTGCTAAGACCAGAGGTACAATCCCTCCCCTTGTTCTTCTGCACAGTATTTCTGGTACAAATCTCAGAAAGCAGCAAGTTGTGGAAAATTTTCTCAGTGTGTTTTCAGTATAATTTGGATTTAATTTAGTAATCACTGTAATGAGGAGACATGAAAATTTGGGTTAATGTTTGACTTTATAATTCTGACCAATTCTCAGTATCTAATAAGCCAAGATATTTTTCTTATTCTGAAAACAGTTTCCCTTTCTGAGGAAAAAGAATATTAGTCCACATTTATTTTTCAGCTGCAAGGGAAGACACCAAGCTACAATATGATGAGTGAGAGAGATGTGTGGGGCACTCCTATTATATATTACTATTTAGTTCAGATGTTGCAAATTCTGGGGGTTCTGCCACTACTGATTAAGGTTTACTAGTCCTAATTTGACCTGAGAAGATCATTACCAGAAGAGTTTAAAATTACACTGAGGGTTAACAGCCACATGAGATTTCATTACATAATCAGGATTGTAAACCTTGGACGTAAAGGCAGAATACACCTTGTCTTTTTTTTTTTTTTTTTTTTTTTTTTTTTGTCTTTTTAAATTTTTTTTTCCCCTAATCTATCTAAAATTTATTTTCCAGTTGAAGTAATTGTCTGGAAACATGGAGACAATTAGTGGAGTGAAATAGGTGTACCCAGAGAGTACTTCATCCCAAGCAACTTAGAAAGGCCTCATGAAACAGGAGGAGTAGATCTCTATGAAGTGCCTATTTCAATTTCTTTCATGCTGCCTCTTCTATTATTATTTGCTAAGGAGGTAGCATATGGTGATTATCAGATTAGACAAATAATGTCTAGATGTGTAAATTGAGGCAAGGCAAATACTGTTGTGACTTCACATAACTTTAAGATTTTGAGGAATATCTGTAGCTTTTTGCTCAAACACACATTTTTAATACAGCAATTTTGGTACTTGACATTTGAATCAAAGCCCTTGCTTTTTCTTACTAGGTGGAGATACGCTCATGGACCACTGCCCTAGGTGCTATCTCTACGGGAACTTCTGGAAGAATTTTAGTGTTACGGTGGTGTAGGCTTGTAGGTTGGACTTGATGGCCTTAAGGTCCTTTCCAACCTTGATGTTTCTATGATCCTGTGATTCTAACCACAGGAGTAGTTATGGGAAGAGACAAACAGGAAACCAATTTCTTGCACTGGCAGAGGCAAAAGGTCACTCATGCAGCACACACAGACCACACTTTCCACGTTCACAAACACACACACATTAGCGAATCCCTCAAGCACCAGTACAGCCCATCTGTCTGCCTGGCAGCCCTGCCTGTATCCTTCCCCCCCATACCTGCCCCATGGGTCCTGCTGGGTGCTCACTACACGCACACAGCACTCGTAAACGCATCCCACAGGCACCCCACACTTGACGACTAGGATCACTAGTCATAAGACTCACCCAAACAAATGCCTTGATCTTCTCCAGTTTACGTGTGACTGTCCCTTTTAAACTCTTCTTGTCTTTTCCCCTTCCTGGTAGTGCCTTGAATGAATCTGTGATGACTTTCTGCAGAGTTGCTTAGTTTACACAGTGGGAATGGAAAATAGTATGTTCCCAACAAAGCTGAAGGTCTGATGAATAAAGCAGTCTATTATGAAGTGAGCAATATATCTTGAATTCAAGAGAATTTGTGTGTTTCAAATTCTTAAGCTAAACTCTGCATCCAAAAGGGTCTTTTTGCATGGCTGGGATTTGGTATGTAGTGTAATTTGTCTACCCATTTTCCTGCTACTCTTAGAGCAACCTTCTCTTTTCCTATCTTGTACTTGGCGTGGGTGGCTCTTCAGCCAAGTAACAAATTCTTGAGTTATCTGTTTTCCCACTATGGTGGACTGGAACAAGTAGGTGTGTCCAAAGACATCAGGCTGATGAATTCAGGCATCAATCATTCTCTAGTTTTTGTCAAGGCAGTTTAGGAGATTTTCTTTACTGGGGCTAGCTACTAACCTGTCATGGTTTGTGACATCCATATTGAATGTTAATAATCTGTTCCAAGTTCTACAATTTCCTTCAGTTTCTTGGAATTGCTAAATAGTGAATAAGGAAGATTTGGAAGGTTCTTTGTAATGTCTGTACAGAATATTTTTTCTTTTTAGAAAAATTCCTCTGATTTCCAGTAGCCCATCCCTTCTCTCTGTCTTACTCCTGATCTTTCCAAACCAGTCATACTATTTTTCTATTACTCTACTCTGCAAAAGAACGTACTGTTCTTTCTCTATTTTCTTTTCAGAAAAATGGGCTGCTAAGACAAGATATTTGTTCATAGCTGCTCCAAAACTGTCTTCATTGAAATCAGTGGTAAAACTCCTAAGTTAGTTTCGTGGAGCCAGGGTGTAATCTATCATGTCATATGTCATTCAGCTTGACAAATTACACCATTTTATTTTCTACAGTGTTTCTTTTCTGTTTAAAATGATTTAAGGACTTCTTTAAATATTTTGAATGAATGTAAGCCCTGTTTTCAGAAATGTTAGGAGGAAAACTGAGATAATATTGAAACTCGGAATGGGCTGTACATAAATACATTTTCTCCCTTCAAATAAAAACACAACTTAGTGCAAAGGCACACATGTTAACTCCTGTTTCCCAAACAGGATAAATAGTCATGATTAGACTACTCCACTACAGGTGGACACAAAGCCAGATCCTCTAGTAAGCTTTTGCTAGCACTTACCAATATATTAATTAGCCATCGCAGAAAAATAAAAATTTTGTCAGAGATTTTCATCAAGCCATTCCCCATGACTATAAGTGCACAGTAGGATGGAATAATCATTTCTGTGATGCAAGTCTCTCTTATGCTGAAGGACAAAAATGCTCAACAGGTGAACTGTGTGGGGCTTATCTGCCTACTTGGGTTAAACTGTGGCAATCCTTTCTGGTGCCCAACATTGGACTCAAAGGGCTTGGGGTAATGACAGATTTGATTGGACTGTGCTAGACCAAATTTATAGCTGCCATAGCTATTTATCTGATAATTAGCAGTCTCCTGTACTTGCCATAGGGCTTTTTTGTCTTGTTGCATATGAGAATCCAGTGCTTGTTAATGCTTTTTGCATCTACTGTTTGCAGTACTCTTTCTCATTTTACTCTGTTGTGTCTTGTCTACAAATATTTTGTTAACAACAGTGGACAAATACCTGGACTGGAAGATGACCAGAGCATTGCTTGTGTTCCTGTGCTGCTGTATCGGACATGCAGGAACTCCAATGTTAATTTGAGTTGAAGGACCTGCGGCCTATGTATAAATTCACCTGGGAGCAGGACACCTTGAAACATGTGTGGCCATGGATAAGTCCACACAAGAGTAGTTATACCCCTGAAGGGACTGTGGCCCAAGGAAAAGTCCATGCTGGGGTCGGTACACCTCAGCTCATCTGTGGCTCTGGATAAGTCCATGCCACAGCGGTAACATCCTGAAGCATCAGTGGCTGTGGATAAGTTCACAACACAGCAGGTACACCCCTGAAGACACTGTGATGCTTGGAGCATGTATACCCCTAAGAGATTGTGGCTTACAGATAAGGTGATGCTGGAGAAGGAGCAAGGGTGTGGTGGTGCAGAGGAGTTCATTGCAGTGTTAAACTTTGTGGTTTGGTCCAAAGGCATCAGGGGTGAAGACTAATGGATATTCCTTTAAATTTTTGTAACCCGTGGTTTTAGTTGCACCTCATAAGAAGTACTGCAGAAGGAACCCCTTGTGACTAGTCAGACTAGGCACAAGAAGATGAGTTCACTATGGTGTTAAATCCAAGAAACCAGCCGTTGAGATGGTAATGGATTTTTAAATTGTTATAGCCTGTGATTTGAACTGCATGTTATAGGAAGTATCGTAGCAGGAACCACACAAACCAATAAAGAATGAGCATCACAGGAAGCCATAAAATGCAGTAGTGACCCATCCTGAGCTCAAAGGTTGAGGAATGGTTAATAAAAATGCACTAGTTATCACTTTATATGTTAAACGGTCTTTATATCAAATCATAAGCTTTCACAATTTTACCTATCTGATTCTCTTCTCCATCACACTGTTGGGTAGTCACTGCATGGCTGTGTGGTACACGACTGCCTACTGGCCACAAGAATAAGGAAGAGTTGAACTCTTTTATACCTGTCCTGCACTGATGAAGAATCCACAGTGTTGCAGTGAAGAACTGTCCAAGAGAAGCCAGTTAGATCACTTATGCAACTGGCCAACACCCAATTTCTGTGATCCATGGTATTCTGATGTGGGAGATAGTCTTGTCAACAAATTCCCAAGCAAATGTGTTGGCAGCTGAACAACAAACATTTACAGTTTCACTGAATTCCCAGTTTGTAACTCTATCTAGCGAAAGAAGAACATACAGCCAAAGATTCAATGTTTTTTTTTTTCTATTCAGCAGTGTTAAACTACTGCTTTTAACATGGTGCTTTGAAGAATTTTTAGAAGTTGGTACTCCACAGTACTAACAAATAGAGGGTTAAATGAGTATGGGAAGAAAGATGAATTTGTTATAAACTATTTATACATTCCCAGCTTTTTAAATGTATTATTAGTACAAATTTTATTCACAATCATCCCTTCCAAGATCCCTGAGAAATTCCTGTTAATTTGTAAAGACATATACTCACTTAGTCATCACTTGTGACTTCTTTTGAAGTAATGGTAATGTTTCATTAGCAGCTAATTTCTTTAGACCTAGAATTACTCAAGAGATTGTTGTATAAAAATCAGACTCCTTCAAAGAGTTGTTGAAAGACAATGGTTTGCCAATTAACCCTCTACTCTCAGGTCTGATATAGACACCCATGACAGTATCACCAACGCTAGTATTTTCAGATGTGAAAAAGTTCCATAATGACTTATAAGCTTGTTCTTAGAAACAATTCACTTTTTCTTAAGTTTCTTCAATGAAAACCTATTTTCTTTCCTGTTTTAGTGTCAAACTTCATTTCCTAAGTAGGTCAACATTAGCATGCTATTTATCTAGTTGTTTATATTGAAACTTCTTTATTCAGGGTGGAAAAAATTTAGACCAAACAAGATGATGTTTTTTGCTGCTACTTTTTAGTTTGATTTAATTTTTCAGTCTGATTGGCAAGTTTTTGTGAGCAGTGTCAAACTAGCTCTTGCTATTGCAATAGTATTCATGCTCTTATTTACGAAAAGTAAGTATGATTTACAAAGCCTTACAGTCAGTTTGAGAAGGGACTGAATGAATTATACAGACATGTATAAGCACAAGCGTGACTGGAAAGAGGAAAATTAACTATAACAATTCTCAACACCTAAGTCCCATTCTTATATTTAGAAAGTGTATTTCATTTAAAGAGTAAGGCAAACTGTAATACTTCAGGGAAGAGACAGAAATATTTGCTAGGAATTCTTTTAGAGGTATCCCTCATATCTCTTACACTGTAGATACTTAGTGTTAACTAAAATAAATCCCACCCGCTCTCTTCAACTCCAAAGGAAATACTGTTTTAAATATGCACTCATTTAATACTAGTCTTTAATTCATTCAGAAATATGCAGCTCAGCTTCCATGGTCTTGTCTGCAAAAGATAATTACGAGGATGTGAATCACTATGTTTTCAGCTGAACCAAGCACTCAAACTAATAAGCCTTTTAAGATGTTCTCATGAGCACGTTTTTAATATCTGAAGACAATGAATATATGTGTAGCATTTCAGTCAGGTGAGGAAAACTATGGCACCTCTGCACAGCATTTGCTTTGTGATCCCCCCCCTCCCAGTATTAAGAGGACCTTCATTATCTGTTCCATCTACACTGAATTTGTTGCAAAAACAGAATAGGAAGAATGGTATTGACTAATGAGACTTTGAAAACCTTTCATGCATTTCTGAACTTGTAAATACCCCAGTCAGCTATGACCCAGCATGAATTAAATTAACCTCAAGTCTATCAGTTAAATCCTGTCCAGTTTGTTTGTCCCTGCAAGAGCACTCTGTGCTAGACACTGAGGACTGTAACATAGGAGCTTATGAACAGAAGGAAATTTTCTCTAATTTTGGGCTGCTTTGAAGTAAGGGAGTAGCAAGAAGCACAGCTCCAGATGAAAGCTATTAAAACCTCACAATACGAACATTCACATCAGATAATCTGTTCCAGTGAAATAACTAGTGCTGTTGTCAAGAATATGTTAAACAGATTTCAGGAAATTAACTTCCTTTTGACTCTGCAAAAGTGGTTTCTTTACTTGAGTGGTAAAGCGCTAGGCATGTGTTGCTCATGTTATACCTATTTTGTGAATTCTTGAAGGATTTCAGGGCTGCTTATCTGTTTGTGCTCACAGGGGATAAGTTCACTATAAAATCAAAACAAAAACTGCTTGTCACGTTATTCCCCAAATACAGTTCTGAACTGCCCATCTACAGAATCACCCTTTCTGCTGAAGTTAGGAAAAACTTACTTTACATTGCCTATATTCTTTAAAAGTTAATAAGAGATAAGCCTGACTGATGATAAACGTTTCACTAGAAAAGTGCGACAAACATGTCATGGCTACCACAATAAATCCTGGTCTAATTGCAAATGTGCAACTTTCTGTTGGGAAAAATAAACTGCAAGCTAGGATTTTTTCCATGTCATAGCACAAATTCTGTGTGTCTGAAAAATGTCCATGAAAAAGGGATCCACCAGTCCCCATTAATTGAATGGGGCCAGCTGGGCCAGGTGGTAAAGCACTAGCTAGGGACAGTTACAATCCAATTTCAGGCTCTTACTCAGATTAATTTAGAGAAGGATTTTGAAACCTTTGGACATGCACTAATAAGAGTAGAATCCTGCTCAGCTTCTTCAAGGAGAGCTCCTCAGCATATAATTATATGCTTTATATAATAAAATAATTTAAAATAATACTGTAACTTTTTCTATTAATATATTTTAGTATTTTTAAAAATATTGTATTTGATTTATCTTACCAATATAAATATCTTAGCAATATCAATATAAATAACAATATATTTATATTTTATTTTTATTATATTTTATTATATTGATATTGAATATTATCTGGCAATATAATTTATAATTTTGTATAATTAAATAATCACCAAACAATAAATAAATAGAAACAATGGGAGTTTTAAAACTTGATGGTTAGCATGTGCAATCAGAGTGTGAGGGAAGCAAAGTAGACTTTCTCTGAGTTCAAATCCATTTCCAGATAACAAAACTGAACTGGAATTTTCTGGGTTCCAGTTCATGTCTGTACTATCAGGCAGTTACTGCTTTTGCTTTTCATCATGCTTCATCAAACTGAAACTTTCTGACAAAGTATTTCTTAAATAAATTCCCTACTTGTTTGACTCTCAAGCAACCTTAAGCACTCAAATGTATTAAAGTATACTTTAACCCAATGCTTGGAATTCTTCCAAGGAAACTGCTGTTCCAAAGATGTGTACTATTTTTATTTATTGCTGTATAATGCATGCTGTATGGTTCTGTGCCGAATGCATTGTATCTGGAGCACTTCCCCAGACATTGCAAAAGATTCATGGGTGTATTTATGAATAAATACTGCCAAATCAAAATATGGTAGAGATGGAGCTTGAGTACTAGACCCCAGATTTTCAGGCTGCCTTATTGCTACCTTAGCCCTTGCTACCTTAGCAAGCACTAAGCTTGTAGGCCTGCCTATGTCATTCAATGGCATTTGCATCAATTCCTGGGTCTCCTTTAATTAGTATAACCAAAGGTAACCCCCATGCAATGACTGTTACAAAACTCAAAATCTTCTTTGAAGATGTGTATTGGTTAAATTGGTAGAGATTTATGAATATCACTTATTACTCACTGCAAGATTAATTATTAAAGATTGGACTTAAGGGGCCCAAACCCCAGAGAAAAAGCCTGAAGACTCATCTTTTAATATTTAATCATCTCTATTAGCATATGTTTTCATTGCTTCTCAATGCAGGCTTTGTTTGGAAACTTAGTAAGTTCTTTTTAAAGATCTCTTATGTGCTCTAATTCAATAGCTCATTTTTCAGTCAATCTTTCTACTTTTCTTTTGGGGGCATTCTCTAATTATAGACTCAGTCCTTGAATTCTTGTGATCTTTCTGAGCATGGTAAGGACATTGCTTGAATCAGTGTTAGAGTTCTCTTGATCATATTAAAAGACTTCATTAAAATCACTGGTCAATGTAAGATGAATTTAGCTCTAAGTTTTCAGTTACGTCTATTCAGAAACACTTGCATATCACAGCATATCATTTACCAGCAAAGTCCCAATATGCCTGAACAATAATAAAATTATTTCTTAAATTAAAGCCAAGAACATATGTAGCTATCAAATAAAACCTTACAACCCCAGATAGATGTTACTGAAATCAGGCTTTATTTTGTTCTGAAGTATCTTCACTAGAAGAGAAGTAAGCACTTTCTCACAGTTATTAGAGTTGAGTAATTTGGTATTCATATACTCTTTATCCATCACTAGGAGGTTAGAGAGTTTGGACTATTAGTACTTGTTCTTTATGAAAAATTTAATAGAAGGCAGAGATTGCAAGTAGATGGTTTATTTTCCCTTGGCTCAGAAAACAAGCGTAGTCATTTCTGCTTGATCTTTCTCTAACATACTTCTAAATGTTTTAATTTGAGTCTGATTATGAGATGGAGATCATCACAGCCCTTATTTCATCCTTGACTTTGGGCAAAAACCCAAGCTGTTTAATTAACACAAAACCTTCAAATATACCCAGAAGATTTCTCTGAAAAATACACGTCAGGGACCTGTCAGGTTCGTCTTCTGTACCTTTGCACAGCTGCAGTAGTTCCTTACCTAGTTATCGTAGAACATCCCCTTTGTAAAAATGATAAGTGTAAAATCAAAATACCTTTTCCTCTACAACTCCTAGCCTAATTTTATCAGGAATGGTATATGAGACAATGGAGGTACACATGGAGATGTACTGGTATAATCTGACAACTTCCATAATATGGGAAAAATTTGAGAAAGGGCTTAATTGTTAATAGCAAGTCAAAATAACACAAAAGCAGCTCTACTTTAAATCAGAAGCCAAATCAGACCAAGACATTATCAGAATGCAACAGTAATTTAAATTTTCACAAGCACACAGATGCTCTGCAGAGATGCTTTAGCAGTGTTATGATACTTTTCAGGAGCTTTCTTAACTGTATTTCTTGAGGTGAAATGAAATGACAGTATTTTTCTAATCCATAACTGCTGCAGCCATCTTCTGCAAATGGCAAACAATTTTTAAAAACTTCTGTTAGGCAGAGTTTCTTTCATCACAGTGTAGGAGTAGTCTATTCAATGGCGTGTGGAACATTCAAATATTAACCACTAGAAAGCAGACTGCTTTTACCTGTACTTTCTCACACTGAAATTTGCTAAAGTATGCCTCTATATTCACCTCAAAACTATGAACTATCTTGACGACTGAGCTCTGATTTCTCATTAGCTTTTGCTTGCAGCTCCAGAAAGCAATCTGAGACAGAAGAGCTTTGAGATGACCTGTGTTCTCTAATTTCTCAGAACTTGTCACACAGGAGTGCATTTTCATAGAAGTAAAATAATAGAGTAAGGAAGATTTTGAAGCACCGCGTATCCACTAAGATAACAAGGCAGGTTCACTTATTCTGTATCCACACATTTTCAGTCTTAGCAGAAATGTGGGATAATTTCAGTGGAACAGAGCTTTCTGACATGGGAGAGATTTTTTTTTGCAGTTTGGATTTTTTTTTTGACTGGTGGCTAGAACAGTGTTTTGGGAACACAAAGTTATACAGGCAAATCTCCTTAATTTCAATTATGTCTAAAATTCTGAGCAAATACCCTAATTAGAGTATTATTCTGTAGAAGATGAGTGACCCAGCTAAGTTCTGAGTGTCATATGGTAGGGACACTCTGCATGCATATAGCCAGTTAAGTCCTTTTTGGAGCCTAGGCATAGGGATACCTCTCTTTTTTTCTGGATCTTAAATGGGCTTTAGTAAGATGAACGTGTCTCAATACTCAGATCAGATAAACTGGCAGTGCTTCCAAAGACATGCAGTATCAGAACTTCATATCTTCAGAGGGAATTTGTGCAATAGCTTTATGAAACTCCAGCACAAGATCAGAATTATTTTCTGACATAGTGCTATAGTTAGGCTGCCAAGCTGAGTTTAAGATGCACACTAAGCACTTGCCTTCTCTCTCTTGAAATATGAATATTTATGCACTGTTAAATAGAAAACAGTTAGAAGGGAATTCAAGGACTAGAGGCAAAAAAGTTCAGGGAAGAGCTGCAACCCCACCTTTCACATGTTCTCTTTGGAGATTGATTCTCAGTCAAATACATTCTGGTGTGAAACCATCAATAGGGATTTATCCTTTTAATTTTGTCCATTCAGCACTTGAATTCTGAAATAACACTGTAATGGCAGCTACCTTATTGCACTAAAATTTTGTTGGCAAGGGGTTTATCTAATATGCTGTAAGTTTGTATTGACACTTTTGTCATATAGTTTGATGCATTACTGTCTTTTTTCAACTTCTTGTATCACAAGTAATATTATTTTTATTTTATGTCCAGGAAAACAATGATAGTAAAGTATTCAAGTAATTTTTTACTGAAAGCAAACAGTTTGTTTAACAATTAGATTGCATTATTTACGTGTTTCTGTAAGCAGTACTTTAGAAGATTTTCTTTTTCTTAATCAGTGATTTTATAAGTTCAGCAAAAGTTAATCTATAAAGTATAAAATTACTGTGTTTACTCTAAATGTAATATACTTCTTTACGGGTATTCCTGAAAAGTTAATGACCAGGATGTTCATCATTTTATCTCTTTGAGTTGATAATTTATGCTGTAGCTGAAAGAAATATAACTTAATGGCACTACAACATTCTCAGAACTCAAATGTCAATATTTATTTTTGTGTGAAGTATTCTTACATTTTGATGTATTCAAATACTCATGACAGCATCCTGCCCCTCTACTCTGCCCTGGTGAGGCCGCATCTGGAATATTGTGTCCAGTTCTGGGCCCCTCAGTTCAAGAAGAACAGGGAGCTGCTTGAGAAAGTCCAGCATAGAGCCACAAAGATGGTGAAGAGAGTGGAACATCTCCCTTATGAGGAAAGGCTGAAGGAGCTGGGTCTCTTGAGCTTGGAGAAGAGGAGACTGAGGGGTGACCTCATTAATGTTTATAAATATGTCAGGGGGGAATGTCAGGAAGATGGAGCCAGGCTCTTTTCAGCGGCGTCCACTGACAAGACAAGGGGCAATGGATGTAAGCTGGAACACAGGAGGTTCCATAAAAATATGAGGAAAAACTTTTTTACTGTGAGGGTGACCGAGCACTGGAACAGGCTGCCCAGGGAGGTTGTGGAATCTCCTTCTTTGGAGACATTCAAAACCCGCCTGGACGCATTCCTGTGCGCTCTACTGTAGGTGATCCTGCTCTGGCAGGGGGGTTGGACTAGATGATCTTTAAGGTCCCTTCCAACCTCTAACATTCTGTGATTCTGTGATTCTGTGATTCTGTGATTCTGTAACAGGGTCCAAAACCAATTGCCTTGAGGTTTTCACTACTGAGAACTGACGAGTCTGTGCACCATTCCATCAATACTTGCAAATTAATTGAGAAAGGATGGTTACAGATTTTTGTCCTGTGTGTAGAATTTCAGTATGTCAAAAAGCACAATAAAAGCAGATCATACAACCTAGTATTTAATTATTTAATGTTTTGTGGTTTTCTGCAAGTTGCACTTGAATGGATCAATGATACATTTTTCGTTGTATCTCTCATTGTATCTGAGAACATGGATTTATTGTGGAAAGGTGTATACAAGATTCACAGAGGTATGTAAATTCAGAATATTATGTAATTTATAGTAAGAGATAGTTGGTGGATGAGGACCTATTCTGGGGTTGTCTCTAGAATTCATTATTGCTCATAGAAGCCTGTAGTTAAAAAGAGTAATACAGCTTTAAGATGACATACCTTTCAGTTGTCGCTACTACATAAGATCCTTCTCATGATAGCATCATAATATATGTATATAAGATTCAAAATAAATATTCTGATCTGGCAAGGATTTGCACTTAATTCTCCTCAAGAGCTAAATATCAGAACTTGAGTAATTACAAATACACTGTCAAGACAGTGTCAGAGCAAAGAGACATGTTTTACATCTGTCCTTGAAAGTTACAACTCCCATATTCTTTTAGACCTCTGAATGGCACAATTCAGAGTTAATTGTAAACCACAAAAATTATCTGCCAGTATAACATATTTTTTTAATGACAATAGTTGAAATTTGTCCCCTAATTCAATTGTAACAAAAGACACATTGCGTGAGAGATCACTTGTGAGATAAATAAAACTCTAAACAGCCTAGATGGATTTTCACCTGAAATTGCAGTCAGTACTCATCACGGTGTCCAGAACATTATGATGGATTCAGATGTCTATTTAAACCATAGAAATGGTGACAGCTAGACTCTGCTAGAGAACTAAAATGCCCTTCAATATTCCAACAGATTTCTAACTAAAAGGCAGTCTTACTTTATTAAGAATGCTTGTTACAAGACAGAAAATCTTGATAAATTCTGTTTCATTGAAGGTTTTGATGTTATTTCAAGAAGCAATGACTACGGTGCATGAGCGATATTAAATCACAAAGAAATTCACTTAACATATTAATTACAAGAATAAAGAATGTTTGCAACATTCATGAAAGAAGATAGAGCAACAGGTTAGGACAACTTCTGTTATTGAAAATGTTAACTCAGAGTTTCGTGTGTATCGAGAACTAGCCCCAAACTATGTGTGAAGGAGAGTGCTAAAGGGTAATGTTTTCAGTGAGGTACAAGGGTGCAGAGGAGTCACTAATCAACCTTAGTGTATTTACCATTATCATGGGTTTGAGTCTCGTGGAGGTAGATTCCTGTGAAGATCTGAGATCCTCCCCCACCCACAGGTGGACCCGTCTCTGGCCAGGGCCAGGCCAATCAGCATCTCTGTGATCGAGGTATTTAAGAGGTGACTATTGTTCTTTTGGTTTTGTCTCTTTTTGAGCTGTCCTGTCTTTAATGTTGGGGAGTTTTTCTGTGGGAGGAAGGAGAGGTGAGAGGAGAGCAAAGGAACAACACCCGGAGAAGAAAGAGGTGTAGAAGAGTCTCAGAGGGGAAGCAGAGGGAGAACGTTGCTCGAGCAGGACCTTTCCCTGAAGCTCATGGCGGTTGACGTGGCAGGAAGGTGATTGCCATTTGGGGAGACTGACAGAGGTGAGAACATCCAAGATGCGTTGGTACAGGTAAAGCTCCGTGCAAGAGTGTAGAGAGACCGAGCGTTGGCAGAGGACATACTTGACGTGATCTGTGGCCCTGAGGGACTCACAAGGAGGAAGAGGATTTCCTCCTGTGAGGTGGACACCATGAGGCAGGAAGGACAGACTGCGAGGAGCCCTCTAAGAGGAGATACCATGGACAATGAGCAATGGCCAGATGGATTGCACTCCCCACCCCCTGTCCCCCCTTTCACTGATGGAGGAGAGGAGGAGGTAGATGGGAGGGGTGGGGGGGGGGCACAAAGTGTGTTTAAGATCAGGTCATATTTATTGATGTATTCCTCTCACTATCCTACTTCATAAATGGTGGTGGTGAATTAAATCTGTTTTTCTCCCCAAGTCTCTCTAGTTCTTTACCCGTCATCTTAAATGGTAGATTATTACCCTTTCTATCCTTAATCTTAAACCCTTGAGCCTTTTTAGTTGAATTGTCTCTCTCCACATCACTGTAGAAACAGGGATGGGGGAAGATGAGAGCTGGAAACCGCGTGGTTCTTTGTCCCTCTTGGTTTGAACCACAATAAGCATTTAAAGACTTTGTAGGTGGTCCAAAAAGACACTAAATGTCATGCCACCAAAACAGTTGTGATGAGAATTTGCCAACTTCATGGAAAAAGTGGTGAAGGAATACCTATGGACATAAATCAGAAATACAAACGACGAAAAAAATATATCTGAGATAATCTTTCAGATATTCAGTGTCTGTCTGAAACTTTTGGATGGACTTGACTGATAATGACCCTTGGCACCTTTATCAGCTCTCTTCTGATACTAATTAAATGAAATGACAACACGCTTAGTCAAGGTGTAAACCTGGAAGAGGTTGCAATGGACACTATCTAAATTGTCTTCTAAACATCACATTTTCTCTCTAATGCTCAAGGCGTGTTCAATAAACTCTATAGGATGTTCTGAAATAATCTTGTTAGTTATTTTTCTCTGATAAAATATCACAAGATAAGATGGATTAGACTAGTAGACTCTTTGAAGGTGAGTGGATACAACAAAACAAGCAGAAAATTAGTAGAAAGCAATTAAATGAAAGTTTGTAAAAACTGGACTTTACCAACAGGTAGATAAATTGACTTTTGAGGCATCATAAAACTATAAACTAACTTAAAATAATAATTAGTAATTTTTTTCATAAGTTGCTGATCTTTAAAGGATAATAATAATTTAAAATTTAACAGTGAGAAATAGAGCTAAAATTCTGTAGCAGGCTAACAAGTTTTTAGAGTAAGTGAAATCGTTATGTCTTAAATGTTTGTGATTGTTCTTCTAACATTCTCACCACAGAATTTTTTACAGTTTCATCTTAATACCTTATCCAGTGCATTGCATGATTGATCATTTGTATGAGCCCTCCCTAAAATGAGTAAAGTTTCTTAAAAAGTGCCAAGACCCATCTGTGCAGAACTGATTAGAAGGGCAGGCCTTAGCTTACAGAGAGTGGTGCATATGCACCATTTAAAAAATTTATTTTACTTACATTTAAGTAAACAACAATAGTAGAGGACCTTTTGTTGCACTTACAGACTATTTATTTTAAACAAATGAGATTAAACATTCTGGTTTAAATTAAATCTGGATATTAAAATAATTTTGCTGAAAACTGTGTCCAAATGAATACTAAATCCAGAATTTAGTCTAACAAGGAAATATAGTTGTAATAAACCCCAATGCATATGGCAAATAACTGAAATTCAGATGCTATTTAAATAACATTTTGTTTATGGATGATAAAAGAATTGCATCTGAGATTTCCACTAGCTATCTTCCTCAGATGTTCACCAAATGAACATATGGAATAAGTGTTACTGAAAATCTCTAGCCTGCCAAGAAAACTGGATGAATTAAGACTTGGTTAAGGATCAGCACTTTCAATTAGGTTTATTTTGTTTTTTTTTTTTAGCAGCCTGGAGCTATTAGGTTTTATTTTTACCAGTGTAGTTACCATGTACAGTCACTGTTAGTCCGCATATTAAACCTCCCTGTAGATTTTTCGTGGAAAAAAATTAGCTGTATTTACCCAGGAAACATATCTGTAAGCAATAAAACTTCTGTCTCACCATCTTCTTACTCTGTCCTTCTCAGAGATGCCCAAAGGCATCTGTTTATTGTACAGCCTTGAAAATTGCAGCTAAAGGAAGAAGGCTTTGCTTAGGTATTCAATAAAGATGCAAATGAGCGTACAGAAATGGTAGACTTGACAGTAAATGGACTTCAGCTGATATCATGGTTTGCTTTCATTCTCAGTGATAAACTTCCATTTAATTTTTCCTTGGTATATATTACCCAGAAATGGGCAAAATATTTGTATTGTACTTTCTCCCAAACATGGTCTTTTACTGATTTTTTTATGTCAGCCTTGAAGAAGTTTTTAAATGTGTTATGAACCCTTGAAAATTCGATTTATAATGAAAGATAATATATTTTTACTCATAGCAGCATGCTACCTTGGATCCTTTTAAACCTCTTGAGACTAAAGCAGCTTTTGAATTAATTTATTGCATAAAAAATACCATGTGTCTAATCTTTTGGTTATTTTCCAAATAAAACCAATTCAGGATGTTGATTCTTCACTCCTTACACGTTATTTTATCATCTATTATTATAGGAAGTAGATAAGCAATATAATCTTTCTGATAATCTCTTTACAAAGCATGATAACTCCAAAGTTCCGGAATCTGTTCAGCCAGAAAGGATTTTTCACACTCAAGATTTAATGTAAACTTGCAACTCAGTCTTCAGACTGGGCAGTTGCTGCACACTGCTCTTTTATTTGTTGTAAGGCTCACTTCAGCCAGCTACTCGAGTGCTTGGTGATGGTGTAAGCTGTTGCCTTTTGGCTGAGACAGCTGTATGATTCAGAGAATATTATCCCTTTCTGGTTCATCGCAAGGGCAGAGGTTATCTCAGCTCACCTGAGATTTAACAAAATAGTTTAGCTTTCCATGGAATAGGAGAGAAGCAACGACAGGCTTGCCTGAGTAGTAGTAATTAATACATACAGTTTCCATTGATACTATGACAAAAGAAAAGAGAAGCTCAGGTCCTTCAGATCCTGTCGTGAAAGTATCTCATAAGCCCTTAATTATCAGTGTATCTTGCGCTGTTTATGTTGTAAGGCTTTAGAGATATTTTTAGAACAAATTAACCAGTAGAGATAAAAGTGGCATACCAGGTGCACAGGTGGATGTAAAAGATTTTGACACCAGTTTTTCAGAAAGACTAAATTTACAAAGATGATCAGAGATTGGAGCACCTCTCCTATGAGTACCGGATGAGACAGGTAGGAATGTTCTGCTTGGGAAGAGAAGTCTCTGGAGAGACCTTATTGCAGCTTTTCAGTACTTAAAGGGGACCTACAGGAAAGATGGGAAGGGACTCTGTATCAGGGAATGTAGTGATAAGACAAGAGACAACAGTTTCAGACTTAAGAAGGTATATTTAGACTAAGTATTAGAAATCAATTATTTAATGTGAGGGTGGTGAGACATTGGAACAGTTTACCCAGAGAAGTTGTGGATTCCCCCTCCCTGGAAGTGTTTGAGGCCAGGATGGACAGGGCTTTGAGAAACCTGGTCTATTGGAAGGTGTCCCTGCCCATGACAGAGGGGCTGGAACTACATGATCTTCCAACCCAAACCATTCTATGATTCTATGATTCTATGATTCTATTACAGCATATTCTTATGCCTACTCTGAAATAGTTTGAAGGGAAATAAGCTAAACAATTGGAAGTAACATAAACCTGTTCCTCTACATGAGCATTTTCTGTCTCCAGTTCCTTTACCTATAACCCTTTTCCTTTGCAAACTACTGATTCAGAATTGCGCAGTGCAATGCAGCACTCCTGTAGCATTATTAGGTTCACAGGGACTTGTCCCAGATTTGCCCTGTGGAAAAGGTCTGTGCAGTTTTCCTCCTTTCCTTGTCTCTACTGTTCTACCATATTAGTTCCTCTGACACTGTGAACAAGGATCATTCTCTGCCTCATAACAGAGTATCACAGCTACTTTCATTGTGGTCCCTACTAAGAGCTTGTCAAGGTTTTAGCCCACTCAGATGGCAACAAAGAACCATGCAGCCACCTCTTTTCTTTGGGATGGGGGGGAGAAAATTCAACAAAAGGCCTGAGGATGGAGGTTAAGGACAGAGAGAAATCACTCACCGCTTACAATCATGAGTAAAAATCAGAGCAGACTTTGGGAGAAAACACTGACTGAATTTAGACAGATTTTCCCCCCACTCCTCCCTTCTTTCCTGGCTATCTTCTCCTCCCAACAGCACAGGGGATGGAGGGCAAAGTCTGTCCATTATGCATGGTTCATGCCACTCCCTCCTCAGGGAGAGGATTCCTCGCTGTTTCCCCCTGCTCCAACGTGATAACCCTCTAGCAGGAGACAGTCCTCCATGAAATTCTCCAGTGTGAGTCCTTCCCACATGGTTGCAACTCCTCTCAAAGTGCTCCAATTCAGGTTGCTCCCATGGGCTTCAGTCCTCCCAGTGACCGTCTGCTCCAGCATGGGCTTCCCTTGAAGTGATGGCATACTTCAGACATGGTCCTCTACTCTGGAATGGGATTCTCCATAGGATGCAGCAATCTGGATTGTTCACCACTGTTAATCTCTTTGGTCTGCAGGGCCTCACCCTGCCATCTCACCATGAGCCTCAGTGAAGCCTCTGCTCTGGTGCCTTTTTCCACCTTCTTTTTGCCCATGTTTGGTTTTGGTTGCCCAGCTAAGCTGTAGATGCCTCATCCCTGGAAGTGTTTATGGCCAGTTTGGATAAGGCTTTAAGCAATCTGATCTAGTAAGAGTTCGACCTGTCCACGGCAGGGCGTTTGAAGTTGGATGATCTTTCAGGTCCCTTCCAACCCAAACATTCTACTATTCTATGAGTCAATGATTCTGTGATTATAAGATTCTTCCTCCTCACCGAACTCAATGACTGCATGGTTACTCCTCTGACCTCCTTCTCTCCAAAACAAAGCACTGCCCAACACAAAAGAACAGAAGAATGGTTCAGCCAGAAGTGCCCAACGGTTTTCCTTCTTAAACACACTGATTGTAGAGGCGCTGATTATCTCAGCCCTAGCCAGAGGTGGATTCAATTTTTTATGTGGGCTGGAGGACGCTCTGCAAGCCTCACACAGGAGCCACCCCTATAGCCTCCTGCTACCAAAAAACCCTGCCAAACACAAACCCAGCACAGAACTGAAGCTGATGATTTTCACTGTCTATAATGTGTGTGCACATGTATAGTAAAGATGTTACTGGCACACGCTGACACTCTGATGAATCATAGAATGGCCTGGGCTGGAAGGGACCTTAGAGATCATTTTAATCCAACCTCCCTGTTAGTAGGCAGGGACGCCACCTCTCGACTAGATCAGGCAACATGTGAGAACCGAATGGGAATCGAACCCGTGATACAAGTACACAACACAAAGAGGATTTTCTGAAGAAGAAAACATCAGCTACAAAAGGATATATGTATTTTGCTCATATTTTTCTTTTGATAATTGAGATTTGTTGCTTTATGTAGTCCTTTGCATAGGGAATTATTGAGTCTGAGAAGCCAAGGAAGGTATTTGAAGGTGCTAAGCTTTTACATCTCTCCAAACCCTCAGTAGAGGGATGAGTGCCAGAGAACCTCTTTTTTTCAGAAACCTCTTGAAAAGAGGAAAGCTAGCACTTTCTCTTAATTACAGCTTTTGTTTAGAGACACGATGTTCAGGCCATCACTAGGAGTCAATACAGGCCAGTGGTTTCTAGACCTCATTGTCTGTGTACTTCATTGTCAGACAACTATGGCTGGTCAGCTGAAAACCTCCCTAGATGCCTTGGAATACATTGATGAGTGGCTCGGTTTAATTGCCTGAAAAAAAGGCTCCTTTTGTCGTTTCAAACACTGGTGGATAAGACACAGGGTATTTGTGAGACCTGTGCCCTTCTGAGGAGTGTCTGAAGGATGTGTGAGAAGAGGGCACTATGAAGGACAGTGTGCAATACAGAGAAGTTAGGTTGTTTGCAATCTTAACCTTTTCATTTTCTGGCCTTGTGATTTCAAGAGTACTTCTAACTTAAAGAAAAATAAAAGGGGAAAGAAAAGAATTCAAACCAAAAAAATATCTATGATTTAATCTTTATTGACTGAACGTGGCAACAAAAGAAATCAGAGTTATCCAGTCTATCTCCTTGTAATATCACCCCGTGCTCAGGAATATCATTTAGCTTAATGGGAATGATATGTGTAGCAAGAGGCATGAAGAAGGGGAATCTGATGCAGACACAGCAATATGTTGTGTAGAAATGTCAGCAAGAAATGAAAGGTTGCTGGAAGAGATATGGGCAGTTAGAGGTAAGTGGGCCTTCATGAGTGATGTTTGTTGACAGCAGGCCCACTGATCTAAGCCTATGTGGTTTTATTTATTTAAAAAATGCGTACTTGGACTAAAAGACTTTTTCCTTGAGTTTCAATAGTAAAGGCATTTTTAATACATCAGCTTTTTTACCCCCCTCTGTCTACACAGTTACCTTGATAAGTTCCTCCATCATGAATAATTAGATTCATTGTCTCCTGTTAGACTTCCACTTGCCAGTAGGGATTTTTAGGAACAGGTATATTCATAACTGTCTGATAGGATACATTATAGGCATAACCAGTAATTTTACATCTAAAGTTACATAAAGGAGTCTTCATTGTTTATTTTTTATTGATTTACTAAATTAACAGCATTATTTAAATAGTTCAATAGACAAAAATCCTCATATCTTTGAGGCTTCAGGCAATTTTTTCAGGAGCTTGTAAATGTTGTAGAGAAACATTTCAATTTATTATAAAGAGAGATTTTCCTTGATGTCAAGTCAGCCCTGAAAGTGAAGAATGAGATAGTCGTTGATGTATCTAGTTGTATTCCTGTGTTAAGAGGTTTCCTAAGGCTGATGGTGTGAGAATGGGTTGCAATGAAGCTCTATTTTCCCTTTAACCAATATTACAGAGCCTTTCTATACAGAGAAAAAATACATGAATTATACTTCACAATACTGATCCTGAAATACTGAAATACACAATACTGAAATACTGATCCGGGAAGTAATATTACACCACACATATAACCCCCTGTCTCCTAAATTGTGATATATGCCTGAAGCTACAGAATAGTGAAGCAGCAATACTGGGATAAAAACAGAAAAGAAACTGTATGTTTCTGTTACCTTTTTGTAAGACTGATAGGAAATTTGTGCTGCTTGCCATACTGCCACAAGATTTTATAGAAGGAAATCCTCCTTTGAAATTTTTTAGGATATCCTTGCTACCAATGTTTCCAAAAGAAAGCACTGTGGATAGGAGACTTAATTAAGTGTGCAGCAATACAGTTTGCAGAGTCTCAAGAAGCAGAAATAAACACATATATGAATCATCTACTGTTTTTACAAGGCAAACCCCAAACTTATTTATAAATAAGCCTATGTCTGTTCTTAATATGTCTTTGACTCTAAAGATAGGTTGAGAGTCATTTTATCCATAACAATAGAAAGAAGATTTAACAGGAGGATGAAGACAGTGGTCTCTTGTGCATGTTAAAGTACGTGCTGTTCCTTTGCAGTACAAGAAGCGTAGCACGATCGTGAGTCACGAACGCAGGCTGAAGCCATGTGCTGTGTAACACTTGCTTCTCGTATCCTGCAACTCCCTGGTTATAGTACTTAAAGCAATTCAGACGGCTCCTCCTGTTCTACAAGTATTTGGTTTTGGGTGTAAGAGAAAATGTATGCTCAGAAAATGTTAATGTGAAGCAGCTACTTAATTAATTATGTAATCGACAATAAGTGATTGGTAGCTCTCTCTCTGCTGTTAATAGTGCTTTTAGTATTCATCCTGCACATAGAGCAGTACTGAATTTGGTACAGCAGAATGTTTTTAATGGCTTTGTCATCTGCAGTGAATAAAATTTTCTGCATAGTAATTAGGAACCTTCAAAAGTCAAAACTTGAACTAGTTAAGACATTTTTAACTCTCAGAATGCTGCAAAAGAAATAAAAGGAAAAAAAAATGAAGGTAATAAATTGTGCCAGTCAGAAAATTATTCATAAACCAAGAATCAAAGCTTGGTCAAACTTCAACCTGAATAAAGTGTAAAGTGAATTCTACTTTCCTGGAAACAAGTTGTCTCTATGATAGTTCTGAATTAAAATATAAGTAATCACCTGAAGTAAAGAACATTATCATGTCCTTCACATATTGCATACATGAATGCCGTATGAATTTAACACATGGTTGTAAGATGAGGAAAATCACACATAAAGTAAACCGACGTGTTATTTCTACAGGTTATGTTTCTCCATCCATGGTGTGGGTTACATTTCTCTTGCTAATACATAATCATCAGTCTTGTGAAATGAAAAGAAGATGGTTTAATTTTCCAGTCATTACTGTATCTCTCTACCTGAGTCAGAGGCTCAACAACGTATAATAGAGAAAACAATATTTTATCTTATAGTCAATGGAGAGAAATTATAAACTTAAGGCAATTTATATAAAGCAAAGTTAGACTCCAAATTTTGAAAACAGTCCACAATCAATACTGAGGTTGAAATGCATATTCACAATGAAAGCAAATAAGAAGTGCTCAGAAATTGAGATCTATTTCCTGAAATACTAGCTAAAAAAATCACAATTGATGCAGAAAGTCCTTTATGTTTTCTTATGTTCATACCACTGCCTATTATCATAGTATTGTCTTTCATTTCAAGACCGTGCAAACTACTAAAATAATAAACTCATTTTAGAGTGGGAATGATGTTTCAGGTAGAAAACCTCTGATATAATTTCCATGGATACATGATTTTTCTAACTGGATCTGAAACTACAAAGAGATCTATTTGTTGATGCAGCTGAGCCTATGTACTGCACAAAAGCAACAAATACACATTTCCAAATAAAAAAAAATATATGTGTTTTATGGGAGATTTTTGAACAGTGCTGTGACCTAAAAATAAAAATGTGATTTGTGGCACAGAGATTATAGTTGTTACTGAAGGCTTTGAGTAATGTTCATAAAAGCTATGAATTGATTCTTCATAGGTCCTAAATATCTGAAGGTATGATCTTAGGTTTATTTTCAGGAGTACTGTACACTGATAAATGACATTAACAACACGAATGGGAGTGATTCATGTAGCTATAATGTTCCTAGTTTAATTCATGAAGTAAGGCAAGCAGCTACATGTTTCCTCTTATGTCAGATTATACTTTACTCGAAATATATCTTTTGTTGTCTAGTGAAGACAGAAAACACAAACACAGTAAAATAGCTCCTTTTCAACTTTGATATTCTCCTGTTAACATCAAAGGTAAGAACTACACTTCTCTTTATGACTTATGGATTTGTCTTTTTTTTTATGCCTATGTTCATACAACTAAAAGGTGTGAGGGTTGACAGCCCACACCTTCACATTCCATTCACATTTAAGCTTTGTACTAGGTCTTCAACTGACATTCAGATGATAAAATACAGGAAACAAGCAGAACTATGATGATTTAGTTTAGACAAACATTTGAATTTGTATCTTTGAAAACTTTCAATGCGTTAATTTAAACAGCACAGTGATCAGCATCTTTATTCAGTTTCTCACACATGAGTGTCATATTTTCAGCATCATGTGGATATGTTGCATAACTGGGCATTTCAAGTGGCATTAGTTGTCTCTGGGTAGCTGAACCAAGTATTAATTCTACAAAAACTGAGGCATCTAGGGTCTGATTTGTTGCTATACAGGGGCACCTTTAGCTAAAGAAAAATCACCCTGCTGGTTCCCACTGCAAATTTAGTCTTACAGAAAAGCTTTTACAGATTGACATTAGAATATATATATATATTTAACATATATATATATATTTAGCATATATATATGCTAAAATAGATTATCAATAAATAACGTATGTGTTTAATACTATATAGTCTGCTGTTGTGAGCTTCATCTATAGGTCAACTTCAGTGCAGGGCCTATAATTTAGACCCTAGCACTACAGGTACACAGGAAAGAACAGCTGAATTAGTTTCTGAATTTTTTTTTTTTTTGATGGAGAATGTTTAAATGACTGAATGAAAACAGAGGAAAAGCTTTTTGCGTGTATGAAATTAAAAAGAGTTTCACCTTAAAAGTCTGATTAGCCCCAGCAGATGCTCTTGTAAGCTACATAGGAAAATTCAGTATTAACAGATAGACCTTATCAGTAGCATTGAATTTAACAAAGAATTGGCATTTCACACCTGCTGAGGGTTTCTTCTATAAATTTATTAAAGATTTCATATGCTTAATCCCTTATAATTTGTTTCTAATCTCTTGGATCGTTCTATACAATCTTTTCACTCTCTCCTGTTGTGGCTTATGCATGTATCCAGTCAGTACTCCTCTGTCATCCTCAAAGCAGTGTTCGTCTTCTTTTGTCTGAAATACAGTATTAAATGCATAATAGAACACACATGTAGATAATGCTAACCAATACACATAGACAATAGCTAGTGATACACCTTGTTCATATTTTAAACTTTTCTCATCCATTTTCTTTTCCTGACTTCAATAATTCTTCCTATTCTTTTGCAGAAGTCTAGAAAAGAGTCAGTCTTTTCTAAGTATGCCTGAAGTAAGAGTACCTAGATGTCTGCACCATGATATATATGGAGTTTCTCCCTTGCCATATGGATCATATGTATTTCTCTCCTAGTCTGGGCTGTTAACGTTTTCCATCCTGTCTCAGTGCATTGATCCTGCATTAGTTCTTCAATATCCACAAAGATCTTTAGGCACCACTGCTTTTCTTTTATTCCTCCACCTTTTACTGAATATGCCTGTTTGCATTTCTTTGTGTTCGTTTGTGTTTTAAGGTTTTTTTCTTCCTCAGGTCAGTTAGCTGGTTTTATTGCTCATTGAATTCTCTTACCCTCTACAGATTGATGAAGTCTTTACTCTGCTTGTTGAAACAAATTTCCTATTTATTATCATTGGAATTTGTTCAAGAAAAGGCTTCACAGGATCTCAATAATGACTGCCATGAGCCAGAGCCGTATTGTTAGGTATTCTGTGATTTAAGTATTAAAAGACGTTTGGATATTTATCTGCTTCTTAAATTTATGGTGCGAAATTGGTGCGAAAATTCTCTTGAAGATTTTGACCTGCCGCTATGTTGTGTTATTTCTCTGTGCTCGGAGTATTTTCAAAGCTGAACAATCTAATTGCTTTTATTGCTGTACTGGATATTCTGTTTACACCTACAATGTGCCATCCCAGTCGTTAGCCATGATATTATAGAAAACCATATGCCATTTGGCTGCTGAGTACTTTCTTTAAAACAAGTCTCAGTCTAATATTTCATCATCTATTGATGGCTTTTTGAAAGTTTGCAGCAGTTTCATGTAATGGTGTTCTTTCTTGCAAAAACAGAAATGAACAGAATATTTATATGAACAGAATATTTATATGCTAACTGATCAGTGTCCTAAAACAAAGAAACAACAACAGTAACAACAAAAAGTCTTTTCTAAAGATCCCTCTGAGCAAATGCTAAATTTTCCAAAGAACCACAAAGATCATTCTGTATCTTATCACCTGTAGTTGTTAGAATATTCATTAACTCTACCTACTTCTGAGCTCTAAATTGAGATACTTTAGGTAAGTGTAGTTGCCATAGATTACCCATACAATCAATGAAGGGATGCGCAGAGAGTAAGATGATGTCAGAACAGAGTCAGAGATCTAAGAGAGATTCCTTGTAGAGAGTATGTTTGTGTCTTCATTAGAAGGTTAATAAATTCGATTACAACCATTACAACAACTGAACATATAATAGTAGCTGGAATGCTACCCATTCTCCTTAATCAGTCTGTCCTTTGCCTCAGTTATTTTGAGAATCTGGTTGTTAAATATTCTCTCTGTGATATAGCACTGTATACATGAATATATGTGAAATTTCCTGCTTATTGAACAGTCTATACCCACCAATTTCATAATGAAGGACATATCTGGAGAGTTGTTTTTTTTTTTTTTTTCATCAGCACTGTCTATATTTACAAGTAACTTATCAAAGAATGAGAAACAAGGAGAATTTCAAAAAGAGATTGAATATCTGAGACACGTTTAAAACCAGCATGTGATATATTTCCTTTCATATAGACTTTAAATGGGCTTCTCAAGCTTGTACTATAGCGTGCTATTGAGCATTTGCCATGGGGTCCTTTGATATGGTAGTTTTAATCAGATGTGATTTATTTTATGATAAACAGGAGAAAGGCACGCTATACAAGTGAAACACTGGAAATTCAAAATTTGTTTGTATCTCACGGCTTAAGTGGAAAACCAGTATTATCAGCTAAACCACTATGTTTAATCACAGGTAAATGTCTAAAACGAATTTAATAACTAAATACTACAAAAAAAAAGGATTTTTCAAGCATCCTTTAACAAGTTGTATTAGTACAATTTACTAGAAGGAAAAAAAAAAACAAATAGGCATAACAAGTCTATGCATACATGCACATCAGCTCAACAGATAATGGAAACTTTTGAATATTGCAATATATTTATAGTCAAATTATTTCCACAAGAAAATAAATATCTTCCTTTTTCTTCCCAAGACCCAAGATGTCTTTGTTTCTTTCTTCCTTGACTTTAGAAGAAGAAAAACAAATAATAAATACATAAAGTGTGTTATGTGCCCCATCCTTTGCCTTTTATGTGAGATTTACAGAGAGATCAGTGGGCAAGGCCTCACTTCCCAGCACCAGTGGGACAGTGTATTCCTGCAAATGAAGGTCCCTGAACATTTCTGTACTTGTTCTAGTGAAAAAAAAAGGCATGACAGGAGAAAAGCAAGCAAGAGAGGGATTGATGTACAGTTAGGTGTTAGCATCTAGTTATGTCACTCATTTCTTCTGGTGCAAACAGATTGCAACAGTTTCAGGACTATCACTGTGCTTCCTCATAAGAAACATCGTCTTAATTTCTTCTAAACTTAAAACTACAGTTTGCTGAAGCATTTTACACTAAAAATACCCAGTGAAAGTGGAAAATAAAAATTCTCTTGTAATTACATGCTTGAAAGATATTTTGATTTAAAAAAAAAAATCAAAGCCAACAATTAAACATAGCTTGAGTTTTGAAACCAAGAGCTCTGATTTCTGAATAATTTAGAGTGAAACCAATCATTTTAGTATGTCCAAATTCACTTTCATCAACACTACCAAAAGTTTGTGTTTCAGCATTCTGATTAAAAAAAAAAATCTGAAATGCTCCAGTTCCTGAAACAATTACTATATAGACTTGATGTGCCCAAAAGTCAAAATGATTTCAAAATCTCCAGGCAAAAGAAAATGCAGCTTTTTAGAATAATTTTGAATAACAATATTAACTTTCCAACTACTCAGTTTTTGTGGGAGAACTTTCTATGTGAAGGAAACAAATCATATTCTGGACACACATAAAAAACAATAGTACCACTTCTACTCAATCTTCAGAGAAGTTAAATATGTCAATGAAGATAACTTTTGACTTTATCACCTGTTCAAGTTTTTCCTAAAGTAGGTGTGAAGGCCTTTATTCATGTCACCATAAAATATACTTAAGTTATATGAATAGCCAACAAAAAATGTGTCTTATGATATCTACAGCTACTTTATTCCTAAAGGAAAAAGTTTTGGATACAAGTGGGAAAAAACATTGCATGATTTCAGTGACATTAAGGCTAAAGCTGTGACCCAAAGGTAAGGCAGGAGCTGCTGTTTAAGCAGGATGAAAAAAATTAGTAGCTCTGGAGACTTTCCTAAGAGAAAAGAGAGAAATTCCGCCAGCATTGTGGTCGTCTGAGCAAACTATAATGCTGCAAAATAAGGAAAGTAAGATCCCTAGGTGATGTCTTCAAATTCTCCCACCTCCAAATGTAAATTTGTGAAAAATACAAGTGATATGTTATAAACTGAACATTTCTTAATACCAGAAAACACTGATATTTATCTTGTTATTTGATCATCTTAGTCTGACTGCAGAGAACAGAATAGGCACTGTGACTCAAATAAATACAATTTTAACTGTGATTGCTGTATGTAGTAGTCAAAAGAAATTCCAAAATACTGGTATAAGCATTCAAAAGTACCAATATAGGAAAAGTAAAATCTTGGTATGATAGTTCCTCTGTTCCATTTTTTTAATATATTTTTAATTGCAAATAAAAGGCCTACTCAATTTCTGTGTAGAGGCAGGCTTATGAACACATGTGTGTGAGGGACTGTATGACTATATTGTACCAACTCAAAATATGTCTCAGAATAATGACTCTTGTAAGTCTTTCAAAGGGGAAATCCATTTGGGGCACTTTTCCCCTGATTTTCTTTGGATGGAGAGAAATATATACCTCTATTTCATGTTCTAAAAAAAGAGGAACAGCAACTGCTGAGCTGTGGCACTGTCATATTTTTTTTTTTAGCCACTGAGAGTTAGAAAACCCACAACAACAAAAATAATAGTACAATGTCTGAGGGTCCAGACCACAAAGGAAGTCTAAGACCAAGAACTAAGAAATCTGGAGGTGGCCACTGATCTAAAAGAGAGCATGGCAGGCTACCCTGCACCCAGTAGTGTCTGTGAGAGCTATTACATCCTTAAACCTTGGGACAAGGATGGCTTCTTGGAGCAGATGCATTCAAGGGTGTAGGGGTAACCAAAAAGTCTTCATTCATGTTATTTCCCAGAGAACAACGAGATTTCTCTTTTCTGGCAATGAGCACACTGGACATTTTGACATATGTGGTGGCCCAATAGCAAACATCACCTTCTGACAGAAAATCCTGGAATAAATTGTAGTAACCTGAGGAGGGCAGATCATATTCCCCTGTATAATAGGACAGGTCCTTATTTCAGTATGCATTGTTTCTAAATGTTGAGACTTCTGTTAATTTTTATCTCTTGTGGATTCATGTTTTCTCATTTGCAGAGTGTAAAAATGGCAAATATTACATTTTATTATAAGGTATAATTACTGCAAACATTTGCCAGAATTGTAAATTATCATCATGATCACTTTGAAAATATCTATGCTTTTATTTTCTAACATCATATTTTCCCTAATTGAAAAACATAATCTCCATTTTGCAGTGACACAGTTCTGTGTCTTTTTTCAGAGACTTCATGAACAGGATGAGGTAGTCCAGACAATTAATTCTGATTATGAACTAATAATGAAATGTCTAGGAGGTTGCTGGCATTCTGTCCTCTGCTTCTATCTAATAATCACTGGAGTATGTCACTAGAATACCATAATGCATAGCCTGTTGTAGCATTCTGCTTGAACATTAAAAGCAACACAAATAAGCAACAAAAGAAAAAAAAAACCCACCAAACAATAAATTGTCAGAAAAACTCACCCAAACCTCAAGAAATGCAAGGTTTCAAAACTTTAAGAAAACTCCAACAAAATAATAATTCCTTTTCTTCAGAATAATGACTTCCCTTGTGACTTTAAAATGAGAGAAATGGCAAATACTTTCTGTCAATTGTAGAGTCTCTAGTGACGTGTCTTAAAGTGTTACCAGAGTATAAGGCTGTAGAAAGCAACTTTATTTCATTGATATTCTATGGAGTGAGGCAGAAAAAAACCTGGTTCTTTAAAGGCAGTATGGGCCACAACAACAAAATCGCAAACATCTACCTTCCCTCCTTCTCCAATCTATCTTCCCAATTATGAGTTAGAATTTATCATTTGTATGCACATTATTCCTTTGCATTTTAACAAAGAGACAGACACATATACAAAATTGTTTTCTAACGGATTGCAGAGAATTGGCTGCAATTATGTCTTACTTTTTTTCCTTGAAATGTTAAAAATACATTGGGGCAGAAAATGTGGTTATTATTACTCTTATTTCTCAAGATTCAGAAACAAGTAGCTCAGAGTTGGGAACCAAAGGCCAAGTTAAGTAAACAAAAAAAATGTCTTCAGTTTCAACTTTTGAGTAATAAGGTTTAATGAAGTAAGTAACTCTGAAAAATAAGGGAAAGTAATTACTGAAAGCTGTTCAAAAATCATGTAAAGGACTTAGATCAGTTTTTAAAGATCAGTTTTTAAACATTCTTTTGCGAATTTCTCCTCCATTAATTTGATTTAAGACCAACATTCAACTGTTATTGCCTTGCTTTTTGGTTGTGGAATGTTTCTTAAATAATTTATATGTGAGTAATGCAGAGCT
The DNA here is from genome assembly GCA_020746105.1 of Trogon surrucura. NCBI lineage: Eukaryota > Metazoa > Chordata > Aves > Trogoniformes > Trogonidae > Trogon > Trogon surrucura. The sequence continues at coordinate 40,310,868 of CM036617.1, forward strand.
AGAAATTTTTGGACAGATTCTTTTTACAAACATTTCTGCAGTCTCTTTTCTTAAAATCTTGTGTTTTGATATGAACAATTTCCGTTTATTGTGAAAGATAAACATTATATTTTCAACTTTTGTATGGGACTTTGTGTATATTATTCATGTCTTCACAGCATTCACATAATCATCTAACACTGGTTTTCAAGTATTATTGAAAGGACTGCATAAAGATTAAAACCTTTCCACGTATAAATCTGACAAATGTTCCAATGCAAAATTATTTTTTTCTCATAATTAATGACATTATGGCCATAGGTAAAATAACTTATCCAGATTTCTTTTCTCTTATAACTAATTAAGACATTAATCTCTCCTAATTTCAGACATCTCATAGTTAGATACCTGTTCTATCTGGACTCCTTCAAAGTGTAAGTAGATACATTCAGAGAGTGAGTCAACTATATTCAGAGAATAATAGAATCATTTAGGTTGGAAAAGACCTTTTACGTCATCTAGCCCAACTGTTAACCTATCACTGCCAGGTCCACCACTAAGCCATGTCCCTAAGCAGCACATCTACACATCTTTAAAAGACTTCCAGGGATGGTGACTAAATCACTTCTCTGGCCAGCCTGTTCCAAGGCTTGACAAACCTTTTCCTGAAGAAATTTTTCAAATCTACACCTTGCCTTGCACAACTTAAGACCGTTTTCTCTTGTCCTATCATCTGTTACATGTGAGAAGAGACCAAACCCCACCTTGCTACAGGCTCATTTCAGGTAGTTGTAGAGAAAAATAAGGTCTCTCCTCAGCCTCCTTTTCCCCAGCTTAAACAGCCCAGTACCCTCAACTGCTCCTCATAAGACTTGTGCTCTAGAACCTTCACCAACTTTTTGCCCTTCTTTGGACACACTCCAGCACTTCGATGTCTTTCTTGTAGTGAAGGGCCCAAAACTGAACACAGGATTTTAGGTGTAGCCTCACTGATACCGAGTATAGGCGCACAATCACTGCCCTGGTCCTGTTGGCCACGCTATTTTTGATACAGACCAGGATGCTGTTGGCCTTCTTGGCCATCTGAGCACACTGCTGGCTCACGTTTAGGTGATTGCTAACCAACACCCACAGGTCCTTTCCCACTGTGCAGCTTTCCAGCCACTCTTCCCCAAGCCTGCAGGACTGCCTGGGGTTGTTGTGATACAAGTGCAGGACCCAGTACTTTGTCTTGTTGATCTTCATTCAGTTGGTCTTGGCCCATGGATCCAGCCTGTTGAGACTGCTCTGCAGAGCCTTCCTACCCTCAGGCAGAGAGGCAGGACTCTTTGCTGACTAGGGGGGAAGTTAAAAAATATGTGAGTGAGCCTTGTTCCAGAATAACTGAGCATATAAGACGATGCTCCTACACATATATCTGAAAATGAAACTGAGTTACAGTTTAAGATAAACTTCACTTTAATAAAATATATTTTTCTAACATATAAAAGTTAATCATGATTTTTACTGGCTTAACAGTACTAAGAAAAGCAATGGCATACGTGACAGAAGAATAAATAGTGTATGTTTCATATAAATAATTCTGTATGTGTGTTGACAGTGTTAGTAATTTGTACTATTCCAAAATTGTCTCATTCTTTTTCAGTGTTAGTGAACTCGAAGTTTTTGTTTCAGAAACAGTCCATGAAAAACATATTAAAGCAAACATATTAAAAAGGTGCATACACACAGACACACACAGAGATGCACACATGTACAGAGACACACACATGCATATATACACACTCATAGGCTTTTCTTAGTTAACCACAATTTTGAAAAACTAATTCTTACCCTGTCATGTATTAAGAGCAATGAAGGTAAATTTTTCCAAGTAGGAAATGTTACTTTTAGATGATAATGAAAGGACTTTTCTAAAGAATTCTGGAAGACAGTATGCAATGCAAATATAAAAATGAAAACTTCTTTGCATATAAATCATATAGAAATAGTAGATAATATGGCAAAGCATTAATATTTCAACCTTTAAGAGCCTAAACGATATGCTGGACCTATGTTTATTTCAGGGAACTGCATAACTGGAATTTTGCAGAAGATTTCAAACATTGGAACATCTGGCTTTTCTAATAGCTAACAACAAGATTAGTGGAAGTACCCATCAAGAAAGAAAATCTCTATCAAATGCTTAAATGATAAGTAGCACTGAGGGAAAAAAAAATCAAACAAGCAAATGAAAAATAAATTCCTTAACTGGAGTGGTTGAACAAGCCTGCACTGAAGAGTTGTCAGATGTAATCACAGCATCACAGAATCAGAGAATGTCAGGGGCTGGAAGGGACCTCAGAAGATTATCTATTCCAACCCCCCTGCCAAAGAAGGATCACCTAGAGTAGGTCACACAGGAACACATACAGACAGGTCTTGAATATTTCCAGGAAAGGAGACAACCTCTCCTTGGGCAACCTGTGCCAGTGCTCTGTCACCCTCACAGGGAAAAAGTATTTCCTAGTGTTTTTTTGTGGAACCTCCTATGTTCCAGTTTTCACGTGTTGCCCCTTGTCCTGTCATTGGACCTCACTGAAAAGAGCCTGGCTCCATCGTCCTGACACTCCCCCTTGACATATTTATAAACATTAATGAGGTCACCCCTCAGCCTCCTCTTCTCCAAGTTCAAGAGACCCAGCTCCTTCAGCCTTTCCTTGTAAGAGAGATGTTCCACTCCCTTCATCATCTTTGTGACTCTGTGCTGGAGAGAGACAATAAGTTGATGCATAGTTGTCTATGGTAGCAACAACCAAGTGACTAGTTGATTTGTTACATTAAGTTTAATATAACCTGGGTTTGCCAGCGAGACCTTTTTTTTTTTTTTCCCCTTGCTTTTCTCATGATCTGGAAGGATTTTGTGTCATTTTAAGAAACACTTTTTATCAATTGGGGCACTCATTGCTTGATTGGTAACCAGTTTTCTACAGTTACATTTAATAACCAGTGAACACCATTTAGGGAATTTGAGACTGAATAAATGAAGATTTTTTATGCCATAGGATATTATATTCTTAGAGCAGTGACTCTGATCTTCATATTTTGTTTAAGTGTATATGCATTCAGTATGAAAGTGGCATTCTGAATTTTATTTCAGCATTCAGAAGAAATGTGTTAGTTTGTCTTTTACAGAAGGACATTTTGCAAACACTGAGGTATTTCTGTTTTTAAAAAAATTTTTGTTGCATATGTACTAAAATGCTATTGTACAATTATGAAGTTCTTACTAAAATATTTCACTGTTGTATTTTTACCCTGAGTATATCAGAGAATGTTTTCTCTAAGAAAAAAAATGAAAAAAAAATCTTTAAAATGAACGAGTAAGAATGAAAATAGTGCCATCTGCTTGCTCAGCCTGAAACATATTATTACTCAACCTAGACAGTAGTGTACTCAGGATTTTACAGTGACTAATTTATTTTCTATTTGCAATAAATTTGTAGGAAAATCTTCCATAGTGTGTCCTAAATGAGTTACAATTACTGAAGGCAAATTCAAGAAAGAGTGACACAGATTCTGTATTTATAGCAGCAAAAAAAAATATTCAGAACTCTGGCTAAACTTTGTGCCAGACTTTAAATAGTGTCTAACTGATGCATTAATTTCATATATAGAGTGTCTTAAATTGTTATGGCTATTAAATAGAGATCATTCTTTCCAATTTGTGAATCACATGTGAATGGACAGCCTTGGCCTGTATCAGAAGTAGTGTGGCCAGCAAGACTAGGAAAGTTATTGACCCCTACACTAGGCACCAATGAGACTACACCCCAAATCTTGCCTTCAGTTTTGCACCCTTCACTGCAAGAAAGTCATTGAGGTGCTGGAGCATGCCCAAAGAATGACAATGAAGCTGGTGAAGGGTCCAGAGCTTATCTTCTGAGGAGTAGGTAACAGTACTGGGGTTGTTTAGTTTGAAGAAAAGGAGGCTGAGGGGAGACCTTATTGTTCTCTATAACTACCTGAAATGAGCAAGGTGGGTGTCAGTCTCTTTTCCCTTGTACCAGATGACATGGCAAGAGGAAATAGTCTCAAGTTGTGCCAGGGGACATGTAGATTGGATATTAGGAAAAATTTCTTCAGGAAAAGGTTTGTCAAGCATTGGAACAGGCTGGCCAGAGAAGTGGTTGAGTCATCATCCCTGGAGGTGTTTAAAAGATGTGTAGAAGTGTTGCTTAGGGACATGGCTTAGTGGTGGACCTGGCAGTGTTAGGTTAGCAGTTGGACTCAGTGATCTTTAAGGTCTTTTCCAACCTAAATGAGTCTATTATTCTGATATAAGTCTATAAATTAACAAAGCCTAATAAAACAATAATTTGGGGTTTTATGTTAAGCGGTTTCTTCAAGAGGGGTACTAGACAGTTAATTATTGGATTCAATCTGTTGCGGTTGGACATCTGCCAGATATAATCTGGCTGTGATAAGCATTGTCATAGGACCCTGAAGACATTATGTTGGCTTCTTTCTAACAAGACATCAGATGTAGAATTAGTGTGTAGCACTTCAATATTACACTGCAACAGAGAGCCAAATCAAGGTAAATAGCTGGTTGTGGTAGCTAGAAAACAGATATGCAATAAAAAGTTTGCATTCCATCCAGAAATACACACGGTCTGGCCTTTGACAATGCTGAACAGGTAGATGAGCCAGGTTGAGCAGGTTAGAGAGAGGCAGAGACAAAAGCTGAAGTGGAACAGGAAAGTTATTGTACGCTAAGCAGGTTTCTAACATAGTTCTATGTGGAGATTGCCAACAGAGATGCTTTATAGCATTGCAGCAATCCTAGCTCTTAAGCAAAATTTCTTCCCTGTCTTTAGGTGTGATATGAGGTAAAGTACGAGAGTATTTAAGAGGAATTCTGTTCAGTGAGTGGTGAAGATCATATGCACTGTTAAAAGTAGAGAAAAACCAAGAAAAGATTAATTTTGTAGAAATAGTACTGCTAAAGCAAGGTGTCCAGCAACTAAAAAGAAGGCAGCCATGATTCTGGATTGACAGATTCTTTTGGTAACGGAATCGAATGTCTTAAAGTAACATTTCAGCATGTTTAAAGGACTAAGTGGGTAGAGAAATGGTCTAAGGAATTTTAGTATTTAATATGAATGAGAAAGGTTGGACTGTAAAGAAAGCCAAAGCAAGTCTCTAGGGCACACATTTGTGAAAGAAAACCTCAGTGTCACCCTTGTGTCACAGCTTGGTACAGACTTGATGAGACTCTTCGCTGTGGACAGAGCATAAAGGCAGATCTGTCCATGTCTTTTCCTCTAGGAATATACAGCAAAAGAGCTTCTAAACTTAAATGCGAAGTTTTGTTAGGACACAGATTAGAACTGTGACCTTCTAACTGAGTTTTGCTGGATAGACATAGAAAAAATAAAGGACACCCAAAACCCCTCTGTGCCCTTTTCATCAGTCTTGCTCAGCAGCTTTCAGTGCTTCCTAAGCTGCTGTAAACTGTTTTGTTTGACATCTGTTCTGTTCATGTCTGTGGATCATGTGAAGAACTCGTTTTCATTTGGATTCATGGTCATCTCCTAAAAGATCATGTTTGCTTAGAAATTTGTTTTGTCTTGTTTTGTTTTGTTTTGTTTTCCTGAAGATTCTTCAAACCAGTTGAAATAGGCATTAAAGCTGAATGATTAGATATGCTTTTTGCAACTTGACGGGTAAGGAAAATATGTCTCTCATCACATATTGATAGCCTGATAATGAAGAAAATTATCAAATTCCCACTGGCTGCTTAAAATTCCAGTTGCTCAAAAAGAGATTCTTGCTCTTGAAAGCTAAAACCTCTATGGGTCAGAATTTTATGTTACTTGGTGCTGCTTCTAGAATGAAAAACATAAATCCGATTTGGGTAGTTAAAAAAGTTTATGGTTATTTATTATCAACCAGCTGAGTAATTTCAATCCCACAATTAAGAGTTAGAGTTATTAAAATCTATTTCTAACTCAGATTAATTTACTGGAAAAAGTTTGGGAATAGCAGAGAGGACCAAATTTTTGAAAGTGGTCTGCAGTCCTTGTTGTCTTTTGTCTTGATTTTCTAAGCTCAAGCATTCCTTTTTTTTACTAAAAATTCTTTTTTAAAAAAAAAAAAACAAAAAACAACAACCACTTTTTTTAAACTTCCCCGTCACAATCTGTGAATTCTTGTAGGAAGTGCTTCCACACTTTATTATAGCTCTTCATCAACTGGATGATTTTAACTGTTGTTTAGAGATAATGGAAGATAGTTTCTGATCTGCAATAGGCACTTTTCTAAAATTTAAATTTTCTAGCATTACACAGTTACTTTTTTTACTGAAAAGTTCACAGTAAAATGCTGGGTTTATTTTTAGGAACCACACCACTATTCCTAATAAACCAGAGCTGAAAATCTGTTAGAAAAAAAAGTGCAATTCTTCCTTATATGGATGGAAGCACTGGTAAAGAGTTTGTGAGAGTTGAATAACTTTCCGCTTTCCTTCTGTGTATACTTTTCTATATACATGCAGAGACAACAGTTACGTAACCTAATGTTAATTTTGGACCTAACAGAAATACATTTTTTGCTTGCGTGTTATCATGACCAACTCAATTCAGGAAAAAAATTCAGCTTGATGCATGAAGTGATCCTATCTCAATGGTTTTTACCCATGTGGTTGATGGACATTTTTGGATGAGACCATGCAGTGTTTCAAGGTTTTGATGTCGCAGCATTTGAACTGAGATAGTCAGGTCTTTGAAAAGATGAACTCCCTAATCTTTTGCAGTCTGTTATAGCTGATACTGGTTTTAAAATACATTGTTAACCTACAGAGATGAAAACAAGAAAGCTTACTGTAATGTTTAGTGATCTTTAAAACTTCTAAATTTAAAGAAATGTGCTATTTCTCTGATAATTGCTGCATTAAGATACAGAGCTTTCCATTGCTTTTCTGCCCTCCAGTAACAAGCAGGTTGAATTTTACTGTGATACAACATGCATTAGGTTTCTACTCATCGATCAAAAGGAGAACATTGCTGTTTTACAACCTTAGCTATATTTTTATATTTTTCCTATAGCTTTTTTGTAAAATACTCATTGTAAACTCTGATCTGTAAAATAATATTACTTTTCTTCTGCTTTTCCAATTTTTTTTTCAGATTATTTTATTTTCCAATATTATTTGCAATTTGAAAGAGAAACTTATTCCTGTATGCCTAGAAGAGGGATGTGAAAAATATTTCAACTTCATATGTACATGGAAAAATTAAGTATTTGTCCTTAGGGATAATACACACAGTTTGCATTTATACCTACAATCTTTTCCAGAAATTCATCTTTAAATTCATCTTATGTTCAACTGTGACTGAAAACTACTGCAGAGGGCAAGCTTTGTAGAAGCACTTGGTACTTTTATCACAAGCAGGTCTTTAACAACTCAGTAGGCTACATGTGTGTACCAACCAATGCAATGCTTTCCTTGCTCTTCAGTATAACTCACACCTCACTCAGTTAGTAGTTGTGCCCATTTAAAGAATAGTTCATAGTAACAGGGACCCAAAGAGCCTAATCTAAGTCTCTGCTTTCGGTAAAGAGTAGGACCAAATGCCCTCCAACTGACCCCAAGTTGGGTGGAAGCCTTGATCTGCTTGAGAGTAGAAAGGGGCTACAGAGGGATCTGGACAGGTTGGATCAGTGGGCCAAGGTCAACTGTATGAATTTGAACAAGGCCAAGTGCCGGGTCCTGCATCTGGGTCATAACAACCCCAGGCAACACTACAGGCTTGGACAAGAGTGTCTCAAGAGCTGCCTGACAGAAAAGGATATGGGGGTGTTTGTCAACAGCCAGCTTTGTATGAGCTAGCAGTACACCCAGGTGGCCAAGAAGACCAATAGTACCCTGGCTTCTATCAGAAATAGTGCGGCCAACAGGACCAGGGAAGTCATTGTGCCCCTGTATTCGGCCCTGGTGAGGCTGCACCTCGAATCCTGTGTTCAGTTTTGGTCCCCTCCCTACAAGACTGCTTGTCTATTCTCCCAAGTAATACACAATAGGACAAGAGAAAATGGCTTCGTGTTGCATCAGGGGAGGTTTAGACTGGATACTAGGAAAAATTTCTTCATTGAAGGTGTTGTCAGTTATTGGAACAGGCTGCTGAAGGAAGTGGTTGAGTCATCATTCCTGGAAGTATTTAAAACATATGTAGATGTTGTGGCTAGGGACATGGTTTAGTGGTGGACTTGGCAGTGTCTAGTTTATGGTTGGACTCGATGATCTTAAGGGTTTTTTCTGACCTAAATGATTCATTCATTCTATGATTCTATGTCCCTTCCAATCCAGATTTTCCATGATTCCATACTGTCCTTTAATGAAGTTCAAACAAAACAAATGCAGCAATACAGTACATTTCTGTGATAGATTTTTACATGACTAGAAGAGTCTTTGATAAGGACATAGCTCACAACTGACAAAAAAACCCTGTATCTTCACATTCATATTTTCACACTCAAACCTGCACAAAGTTTGCTTCAAAAGTTTCTGGAAACTATCTCTACTCCCCACACCCCCCAACTATCTCTCACTAGCTAGCACTCGTATTGCCAGGAACTTTGTGTGTGATATATAAACACTAATGAAAAGGCTTTAACTCAACAGGAAATATGTATTTTTTTAACATGTTCAGAGACAGAGTTTACCATACTGCTGTGTTTATTTTAATAATCTATTTAATTTTTTTCAAAGAGGACCCAAGTTTTTTTATTATGCAAGCTGAACTGAAACTCTTCTTCACTTTTTTTTTTTTCCCACCACTATGCCAATTTCAGAAAATTTTATAAAATACTCATGGAAATAAAATTTCATCAGTCATTTATAGTGGATGAAAATTGGCTTCTGAATTTTGAACGTCTGCCAATTTATCATCACTTCAAACTGCATAAATCTATTTAATTTATCTGAAAGCTATCCCATGATGCAGTAAAACACCTAAGCCTAGAGTCAGTAAGAATCAGGTATCACCCAAAGGATTATTTAGACAAAACTAAGCTAGTAAGGCTCGTAATATAACATAAATAAAGACAGAAAATGAAAGTTTTTCACTGTTGCTGGTTTGACATTAAAAGTCTCTGGTAACACTGTGTTTTTAACCAAACACAGGGAAGTACTGCCATCTAAATGTCTCCCAATCTCTCCTTCATCTGTACCTGACCTGCACTGAGGAACTGGGTGTTCTTCTGTGTAAATCTGGATACGTGATTGGAAGAGGCAACTTAAGTCAACTGGTAGCATTGGGTATGTAGAGTGAGTGCTCATCTGAGGAGAGAAAAGGTGTGTTTAATGATTTTTGAAGACTTTAATAGCCACAACTTTTTTGTTTGGTTGGTTTTGTTTTGGTCTTGTTTTTGAGGGGGGAGGGGAGGTGTTTTGGTTTTTTTTTTTTAGTAGTGCAATGCTGCTGTAAGGTACTCTGTTTATCTTTGATGCTCTTCGTATATAGCTGTGTTACCTTTCCAGGCACTGACTCCAGGACTAAATCTGTATGTGCCCACTGAAAGTGAAATTTAAAATTTACAAGTACTTCTTGGAGCAATGTTTGGAAGCCAGGTTTCTCCCAGCTAGTGCCCTGATCACTAGAAGCTATAAACTCAGTCTATTCCTCAAGTTATTTTCGTCTGTCTGCTTCTAAAGTCAGTACTTCCAGAAATAAGTGAAATAAGTTGATATAACTGTTTCCAGTTATGGAAGCTCTCCATCAATAGAAATTTCTCTTATTACACTGTGTAGAAGTGAATAGTAATGGTTTATACATACTTGCATATGGAAAAAGCACCATGCCCATTTCAGTGCTATTAGATGATAAAATTCTAGTCATGCAGTTAATAGTTCGAGAATGATTACCTTCAATAAATGTAAGAACATGATATGACTTTGTGTTATTACAGAAAATTCTATTTCTATCCATCTATTTCTATTTCTTGCATCTTATCATTTATAAGGGAGAAAATTAAAATTAAATTCTGCCTGGTATGTACAAAGACTTTGAAATGCAGCTATGTAGCTGAATGTAGCTTGATGTAGAGAAGATGCAGATTGGTCTAAGGGAAAAGACAGTAAAAATGCTGCAGAGGCTGACTTGCATGAATTCGTATATGAAGCATTGTGAGTCCTTGACATGCAGAGTGACATCCTTCCAGGACCCTCATTTTAGGAAAAGGAGCATCGTTATCCCTAGTACACTGATCCCTGCAGCCAGACAGAGAAAAAATCTGGGTGCTTTCTGACAATTGTCATAGAATACAAAGAAGAGTTCAGGCAGTATTGATTCACTTGAGAGTTTTATCAAACTTTAACCTAGTTGTGTTTGATGAAGACTGCAAGATGTCAATTTTCTGGCTTCCTCCCTGTCCTGTTCTGGTTGCATGTTTTCTGTGATATTGGCATTTTTCAAGAAAGCAGTGTGCAGAGGAATGGGAGGAATACCTACCGCAGATACCATTTCTCACCGATGTGTCCTCACATAGCCTCTAATGAAATTGTTGTCCACCCTTCTACACAGCAGTGTAATACTGAAATGAAAAACTTGGTATAGATATCTGGTCATTTGTTTTAGAACATTTCTTTACATCATTACTTACAAAATATGATGCTATGATTCTAAAATGCATAGGATTTGAGAGTAGCATTTAAAAATTAATCACATACATTATTTTGAAAAATGAGTGACCTGAAATACACTCATCACAATATCAGATCCATTTGCTTTGGAGTTCCAGTACCATTTCGATGGATTTCTCAAATGCAGATGGTTGCATTTTGTGACCCAAACTATTAAACACATTTGAGAAAGACATGTATATGGCCAGTATATCATTAGGATACAGATAAATAATACAATATTTCTATTAAAACATAACTGGAGTTTGGGGCCCCATAGTAAATATTTTTAAAGCTAACTATACAGCTTTGGAATTAATCAGAACATTTTCTCTTCAGAAATAATAACCTTTCTTTTCGGATTAAATTACACGGCTCACAGACTGCACAGTTCAATCACAGATAAATGTAATTTTCTATATATACCTAGATTATTTTCTGTCAAGGGTTCCTCTTTTCAAGATTTCACAGTAAACCACAAATCAAAATACAAATCCAGGGTATTAATTATTACTTCTGATTCCCATAGTGCCAATTAATGTCAAGTAACTTGCCACTCAATAAAATCAGAGTTTCTGAGATAAATCCTTGCCATTAACAAGACCTCAGCAGCCGTTGTTTTCTTCATATACTCCAAAATAATCTTGATTACTTCTTACGGAGCAATATGTTATTGCTCTCAGATTAATCATAGATCATAGAATCATAGAATGGCCTAGGCTGGAAGGGACCTTAGAGATCATTTTAATCCAACCTCCCTGTCATGGGCAGGGACGCCTCTCAACTAGATCATACAACACATGAGGACTGAACAGGAATCGAACCCGCAACCTTTGGTGTTTCAGCACCATGCTCAACCAAGTGAGCTAAATGTTAATGTAGTTTTAAAAAGAAAATAAGTATGGTTGGCCATTATCTCATATGAAGATAATCAAAGTGCCTTTAATACTTTGTTTATGAGAGAATGTAACAGTAAAAAAGTATGCCATATATACTTTCAGTAATTCCTTGCAAGTTGAGGCATAAATGACAAGGAAAGAGCAAATTCAAGAACCAGAATACCAAATGATGAAAACTGGGGACATAGTTTTGATAACATCTATGAAGAACATGTAGCAGTTATTGAAGGCTCTGGAACAGTTTTTCTTCCCTCAGGAACACAACTAGTGTTGTGAAACATGCCAGACACCAAAGTGTACACTTAAAGCTGTGTAATGTCTGGAGAAAACCATAGCACATAGCTTAGCCTGTCTCCTGGATACCTGTCCAGCAGAACATTATTGTGGCCTTTCAATAATTAAAGGGGGTCTATAACAAAGATGGGAACAATCTTTTTAACAGGGTCTGTTGTGGTAGCACAAGGAGCAATGCTTTTTAACTGAAAGTGAGTAGATTTAGACGAGGAAGAGATACAAGGAAGAAATTTTTTACAATGGGGTTGGGGAATCACTGGGACAGGTTGCCCAAAGAGGTGGTAGAAGTCCCAACCCTGGAAATATCCAATGTCTGTTTGGATGGGGTTCTGAGCAACCTGAACCAGTTGAAGATGTCTCTGCTTATTGTAAGGCGAGTCAACTAGATGATCTTTAATGGTCCTTTTCAACCCAAAGCATTCTATAACTGTACATCTGGTAGCAGCTTCTTTCTCCAGCAATTAACTCTGCTGAATGTGATGAGGACACTACATGACTAGTCTTTGGTTTTTCTCCTTAGGAAGACCATTTGCTTTGTCCTCCTTACTGCTTTCACCAGCCGACCTCTTTAGTCCTTGTCTGTGGACTGTACTAGTGCAATGGTCATTAGGTACTGGCCCTCATGTGCTCCCTGCTTGCAAAGTTACTTCCAAGGTTAGCTCTCCATTAGACTTTTCATTCCATTTTCCCATTACCTGAAATGTGAGAATCTTGGTCTGTCAATTAGACAGTCATAAATCAGCAAGACTGTAACCAGTGGGTTTCTGCTCAGTGAGGTGATCGAATGAAAATAAGGTATACCTGTATCCCTCAAGGAATCATTATGTTATTCATCATTATTGCAAAAGTCTCTCTGATCTGTACTCCATGGTTTTATTTTTCAATTCTACAATTTACTGCCCCTTCACTGACCTACTTAATTTATCTGCAAAACACTTCTTTCTTGTAGTTGGAGTGTCTTACGTATAAACTTGATCAAGTCACGGTGAATCTGAATAGGTCTTGGTATTTTCAGTTTGCAGTTATTTTGTTTTGTCCTTGGTGAAGCTTTCTGATAAAGTTTAAAGCTAGATTATCTTCCATTGTAGGTAATTCCCTTCATTTAAGTTAGTAAAAAAAAAAAAAAAAAAAGTGAAATAATTTTAGTATTTATAAGAACATTGCTTAATATTCATATACTTGTTAGTCTCTGTTTGTAAAGCAGAACATAAAGTCTTATTTTCTCCTCATTTTCCTGTGAATTGCAAACCTATTTTGCTTGTTGAATTACTTTCATTCCTTCCTAGAAAGCTTGTAAAATTATATGAGGGACTATTATTCATCTATATTCTTTACTTTCACTCTAGCTTTTATTGTAGTCAGAACAATTTAATCTCTGTCTTGTGGCAAAAATATTCCAAAGAATCTGTTTTTATCACTAAACCTCTTATTTAATCTGTTTTCATATCTCATTGTGTGCAGGTTATATCACCTCTGTGTTGTGTTATCTAGCAGAAATGCCATTATTCTAAGTAAAGGAATAATGTAAAAAAAATACATGATGCAATACAATATGAAATACTGTTCTTCCTCTGCTGTGCATACCTCTTGTTTTAATATGAGTCTATTTTCCTGTAACATCTGTCTTTGCTCCAATGAGAGAGAGGAAAAAATGTTTCAGTACTTAAAGTTGAATAAATATAGTACTACTGAAGTTTTTAATTCCAAAACTTTATTATCATTATTTTAAACACAAAAAACCCTCACATACACAAAAAGACAGATATGTAATGTTTCAAATAATTATTTTCAAATGTATTTCATGTATTCCAGTTCAGAGGAAACACAAACTACATATAGTGGTTAAAAAAAGAAAAAAAAAAGAAGGAAGGAAAATAAGTGTTAAAGCAAAGTGTTGAAGAGTGTTAAATCTGTAGCTGCATGGTCTGAATTTCCAGGAGCTTCATGAGGTCCCAGTAATCATTATACTAATTTTTACAAGCATTTAGACGTTTAGCAATCTTCAAATGGCAGAACTGGAAAAAAATCCACCAGGAGAGAGGAGAATTTCCCTTGTGCATGCTTGAGCAGTTCCTTAGTTGGGTCTGGCAGGTTTGTTTTGGACTAATGGAAAGAGAAAAACAGAGCATGTCCCAGAGCTTTGTACATGGAGGATTTTCCCAAAAGTTAATTTCTCCTTTATTTGATAGAAGTCATTCAATTGTCATCAAGAGCTAGGGAGTTTTCTCCCAGAGCAAAATAGTGATATCAGGAATGTTTTGTCTTAATAAGATTTTCCCCTTTGTTGAAATGCCTATTTTGGAAATATACGTGGATTTTAATGTACATTTTATATTTCATTGCATTTTTAAAGTTTTAATGTAATAACATTTCAGTACTTCAGTTAATGGCTTATTTTAATTTTTATGTTATTTTTATAATTTTAGAAGTGTTTTATTACATTGACTTTTACAGCTTATTGCCTCTAGGAACAGGTTAACTTTTTTATTTTGTTTCATTATTTAAGTTTTTGGTTTATTATTTCTCTTATGACAGACTGTTTCAATTTTGTTTAAGCTGCAATTTCTCTTAGTGATTTAAAAATAAAATGATAAATGTTATTTATGTTATGTTATGGCTATTTATGTTAGCAACAGCTATTTGCTTTTCTGTATTTAATCATGTGTTCTATACCAATGAGCAGACACAGGAAATATGCAACGAAATAATTATATCCCCAAAACCTAGAAATAAAAGTACTTGCATTAAACTAATGGAGGAAAATCAGTGGCCTGAATGTGGGAGATATCAATATTCCATTATGAATTGTTTCAGACAACTTCTTCCTTAGAAATAGCCTATTGCTATGACACTTTGTCTTACTTTTTAGTTTATTTCTTGGCTTGCATGCAGCAGTACTTCTTCAAATGTTAATGCAATTTTTATGCCATTTTAGAGCACTTTCACTATCTTAAAGACGTGTTGTAAATGCTTCCAGCAGGTGAAATCTAGCTGAAATTTATCTGATCCCTAAAGGTAGTTATGCATAATCAAGGTGTTTTCATGGATTTCACTTCGTATTTTTTAGGGATGGATTTGATGTCTAAAGAAAGTATCTTTCTTTATTTGAAAATTCTGTTAGAATAAACACTTGTTTACAAATCATGGCACCATGTAATTTTTAAGAAAAAAAATTTTCACTGCAACTGATGTGTTCAGCAAATTAATGTGATTGCATATTTATTGCAAATAAGAGAAGACTAGTGTTGCACAGGTTTTTGTAAGTTCAAAGATTGGTTTGTTTATATTACCTACTTTATATTTTTCACTAAATTTCAAATACATTTGCACTTAACATTCAAGATATCAAAATATTTTCTCACAGAGAATGCAGAATCCAAGTAAGAAGATTTAAGTCAAGTTATGGAAAATGTTACTTCTGTAGAGAGAGAAAAGGTTTGTTGTTTTAGCATCACATGTATTTATGAAAAACAATTTGCTATTACTTTTACTTTCCCAAGCAGTTTACAAACATCTTTACTACAAATGTTAAAAACTCTATTAATTCTTGCCCTGTAATATTTACACTTTCTGGTCTTCATGTATTTTTTCTCTAACACGTAATAACTAAAAACAGTTTGAAGAAATAAATGAAAACTGTTTTCATCCTGGGAAAAACATGCTCTGTGTTTGACTTTACAGCTTTAGAGTGATTAAACAGTCTTTCAGTGGTCTGTTTCACTATAACTGGAGGCTAAAATTTTGATTCAGTTTTACCCTCAGTGTGTCTGATGAAGTGAGTCAGCTGTGAAAGCAAATGTCTGCAACAAGTCTCAAGGCTGAAGGAACAAACTGCCATGGAGTAGGCAAGGTCAGCCTCAGGTTTGTCTTGTGGAATTAAATTGCATAGACTTGTTTGGAGTCTGGGCTTTTATCTCTGCAGCTGGTCAGCTCAGACGGATTAGTATCATCAGTCAGTAGCAGAAAGTGGAAGGTGGGCATGTGGGTTTTCTTGCAGTGTGTGAGTACTGCTTGTAAATGCTTTGGCTACAGATCTGTCACCTTTCCTGCTCTTTCTAACCTCCAACACTGAACATACATCTGTCTCTGTGAGTAACCTACCTGGACAGATCATCTGTCACCAGTCTTAGTTACGCTTGTTCTTTTTTCTTCTTGTTTTTTTGTTCCTTCAGAACAGATACTTTTGACTTGAATTGACATGAGGTGCAGTTACTGTTACTTGACTCCTCTGTTCTTAAGGTCAAATTAGACAAAATTAAACCAGTAAAAAGGTATGAATAATATCTATCGGCCTGAATATCTCAACAATCGTGAGGAGCTAGAAAGAACAAAGTAAACCTCTAAAGTAAGGGAAAACAGTTTCTTTAAAAGCTGCAGTTGATCATTATATATTCTTATATTAAGATAATTTTTGCAAGACAATTTTTATATCATTGCTTTACTTTTTATGTAATGTTTTACATAAATATTTTATCATGATTATTTTTTATAAATCAATAATTAAGTCCCCAGACTTAGAATACAGGTCTCTGAAATTATTCACATTCATCCAAATATTTCATTCTAGGAATGTGCATAATGTCATTGAATTTTAAAAGTTATCAAAAATATTTTTGGAGGAATGTTATTTCTCTTCAGTATGTCAGGGATTTTACCTTTTAAAACTTATGACTGAGAAACTTCAGAAGAAAAAGAGATTTTGTATGCAAATTTAGTTGTAGTCCCTAAGCTTTTTCAAAATCTATTTCCTTCATGCATCTTCACAGACATAAAAATCTTGCTGTAACCTTATCTTTCCTTTAATCAGAATATTTCAGATCTTAATTCCCTCCATTCTTACTTTTACTCTTTAATCAACCATTTGACAGCCACCTGAGACCTAGGTGTTAATAATGACTACTGAAGAAGTTTGCTCTTCATATGTGACACATGCCAAATCAATTAAAATTTTTACCTCCTCATTACTTTTCCTTCCTTTCACTTCTTCCCAGAATTCATCCTGTCTAAGGTATATTCTGCTGCTGTCTTCAAGCATATTCTACAATATATCCTCTAGTTTAAAGTAGATCATTATTGTGTTACAGTGAAATGTTTTCTAATACTTAGTCTGAACCTTCCCTGACACAGGTTTGAATCATTCCCGCCTGCCCTGTCACTGCATACCAGGGAGAAAATCTCAGCACCTCCCTCTCCACTTCCCCTCCACAGGAAGCTGTAGAGACGATTTGGGTTGTCCCTCAGTCTTCTTCTCTCCAAATTAATCAATTAAAGTACTGAGCAGAACACTGAGCCCTGAGGAACATCATAGGTGACCAGTCACCAGCCAAATGTAGCCCCATCCACTACAACACTTTGAGCTCCACTCTTCAGACGGTTCTTCACCCAGCATACTGTGAACCCCTTTCATCTCACAGTTGAGCAGCTTATTCAGAAGGATACTGTCAGGGACAGTATCAAAAATCCTACCAGAATTCAGAACAACTACATCTACTGTCTTCCCATCATCCACCAGGCAGGTGACCATATCATAGGAGGATACCAACTTAGTTAAACAGGACTTTCCCTCTGTGCCTGCTGATTGTATTTTTCTTTAAACGTATTTCAGTAGTGCTCAAGATGATCTTATTCACAACCTGTGTGGGTTAAACTAAGAGGTTTTGTTGGGTTTTTTTGAAAATAAATATAAATGTGATGTCCCTATGGAATAAGACCACAATATTACTGGAGTTCATTATGTATATTTTATGCTACTTAAATACTAGAAGTGTCTTTTAAGATTACTCTTACCTGTTTAATAGCTTTTTTGGTTTGGTGACTACAGCAGTTTAATTTCTTACATATTCTTATGTTAAAATACCATAATAATGCCTGATAATAAACATTGGGGACATGCTAAACCAATGGTACAGAAAGTGTTCAGGATGGCTGTGGTTTAAAGGGCTTGATATATTTGGTGCTGCTATGTTTCTTCTACTATACACTAATGTTCATCTGTTTTATCCGTACTTAAAACCCAAACAAACATAAGAATAAATTATAGTAAAATAAATGTGGTAATAAAAATATCCTCCAGTCTACTGCCCAGCCAGCCTGAGTAAGTTTGCAAGGGGGAGGTCAGGTCATGATGCTTGGCCAGAGCCTGACTCATGTTACACTCTGGACTCCACTCAATGGTCCATCTGAGACAGTCATATGAGCTGCTGAAGTGTGTTTAATAACTCTTGGCAGTTCCTCCATTAATTTCTATAATTACTTTTGAACTCATACATTTTTTTATGCACAATATCTTACTGCAGTGTGTTCCATCATTTAACTCTGCTTTATGTGGAAAAGTGGTTTTCAGATTGGTCTTTGACAATTTCATTTGCTACCTCCTGTTTCTTAAATTATGAGATATTGAAAAAAAAAAATAAATCTGTTTCTACTTTTCTGGGATGTTTGTGGTTTGAGAGATTTTTGTCATATTGAAAATTACCTAAATCTTTCCTAGGACTATGAATATGTAGTGATTTTAATCATTACTCATATGGAAGCTCTTCTACTTTGGTCATCCTGCTACTTTTCCCTGTACATTTTCTAGGCTGTGGTGGTGTGGGCTTTTTTTTGTGGTTTTTTTTTGTGGGGTTTTTTTTGTGGGTTTTTTTTGTGTTTGCTTCTCGGGGTTTCTTTTGTTTGTGGTGTTTGTTTGTGTGGGGTTTTTTTGTTGTTTGTTTTGTTTACTTTTTTTTATCTAGGGAACAAAACCACAATTTTCATGTTCCAGGAACATTGTGTGCTCTACAGTGTCACAACATTGTTTTCTGATTAGTTCTCCATTCCTTTCCTAATAAATTCTAATACTCAATTTGTTTGTTTGACTGCTTATGAACATTAAGATGATTACTCTGTTTTCATAGAATAATGTATTAAAACTCTGAGATGTCTTTCCACTGTAGTAGAAGCTTGTTTAGAGTCCTTCACAGTGCATACAAAGTTAGAATTGCTTTTTTCTTTGTTTTTCCTCATGAGTATCAGTAACAATAATACTGTTCAACCTGTGAATTTAATCACCATAAAATATCATTAAGGCTAATTGAACATTTATAAAGATAATCACAAAGCTTACCCTGTTATATTAGAAAGGGAAATAGATAAACTGTCATGCTTTTGGACAGAGCTGTTTGTAATAAAGAAATTTTGTATCAAATTTATCCCCCTCCCTCAGTTAGTTAGGAATAAAATTTAAGATTTTCTAAGGCTTCTGTTCAAGAAGCAAGGAATGCTGAAATTTCTTGTTCTGAAACACTTCAGCAGGTTGTCACACAGCTTCTCAGTTTCATTGTCAAGTATTTCTCTGAATGATTGGATGAAAAAACAGAATTTGAAACCATTTTCTAATGAAATGTTCCAATAAAATGCTTATATCAGGTTTGCGTGGACAGTTTTTGGTAGCAGGGGGGCTGTAGGGACTTCTGTGAGGCAGGCTGTCCCCTCACAGGGTATGGAGGTGACGGGGGTTGTAGATGTCCACCTGAAACCTATGGAGGTGATGAGGTTTTAGATGTTCAATAGTCCATGGATGACCCCGTGCTGTAGCAGGTGGATGCCTGAAGGAGGCTATGATACCATGGGAAGCCCTTACTGGCACAGGGTCCTGCCAGGACCTGTGGACCCATGGAGAATGGATCCCATGATGGAACCAGTTTGCTGGTAGGGCTTAGTACCCCCTGGGGAACTCACACTGGAGCAGTCTGCTCCTGAAGGACTGCACCCTGTGGAGAGGACTCATGCTGGTGCAGTTCATGAACAACTGTGTCTTGTGGGAAGAGTTCATGTTGGAGAAAGTTCATGGAGAATGATGTCCCATGAGAGGTTCTCCAAGCTGGAGCATGGAAAGAGTGAGGAGTCCTCCTCCTGAGGAATATGGAGCAGCAGAGACAGCATTTGATGAACTGACTACAATCGCTATTCCCTGTCCTCCTGCACCACTCGGCATGAAGAGGTGGAGATATTGAGAATAAAGTTAAGCACAGGAAGAAGGGAAGTGTGGGAGGAAGGTGTTATTTTTAACATTTGCTTTTGTTTCTCATTACCCTTCTCTAATTTGTTTGTGAATGAATTCAATTAATTTCTCTGATTCCTATCTGTTTTGCCTGTGACGACAACTGCTGAGTGATCTTCCCGTCCTTATGACAACCCGTGAGCCCTTTGTTATATTTCCTCTCCCATCCAGTTGAGAAGGGGGAATGATAGAGCAGCTGTGGTGGGCACCTGGCTTTCAGCCAGGATCAAACCACTACAATGCTACATAATATGGGATAAAACTCTGGAGGGACTGGGAGCCCAAGAAAGCTGGTTGACTTTCAGGGATCATCTCCTCAAAGCTTAAAGGCACTGCATCCCTAAAAGGAAGAAATCAGGCAAAAACACCTATATGGATAATCAAAGAACTGCTGGCTAAAATCAAATACAGAAGGGGAACACACAAAACGTGGAAGCAGGGACTGGTAACCTGGCATGATTACAAGGAAGTTGCTCGTGTAATCAGAGACCAGGTTAGAAAAGTTAAGGCCCTGACAGAGTCAAATCTGGCCAACGATATTAGTAATAACAGAAAGCTTTTACAAGTACGTAAGAGAAAAGAGAAAAATGAGAGAGAGTGTGGGGCCTCTCTGGAAGGATACAGGTGACCTGGTTACTGAGGACATGGAGAAGGCTGAAATATTCAACTTTTTTTTGCCTCAGTCTTCACTGGTAACCACTTGAACCACACCACCCAAATCACAGAGGGTGTTGGCTGGGTTTGGGGGAGAGAAGAACCACCCAGGGTAGGAGCAGATCAGGTCCGGGAACACATAGAGAACCTGAAGGTGCACAAGGCCATGATGAGATACATCCACGGGTCCTGAAGGAACTGGCAGCTGAAGTTGCTAGGCCACTAGCCATCATATCTGAGAGGTCCTGGCAGTCTGGTGAGGTTCCCACAAATTGGAAAAGGGGGAACATAACCCCCATCTTTAAAAAAGGAACCAAAGACAACCCAGGGAACTAAAGACCAACCTTACCTCTGTGCCAGGTAAAATCATGGAACAGATTCTGCTCGTAGCTGTACTAAGGCACATAAAAAACAATCAAGTGGTTGGTGACAGCCAACATGGCTTCACTACGGGCAAGTTGTGCTGGACTAATTTAATGGCCTTCTATGACAAATCTACAGCGCTGGTTGACATGGGAAAAGGTCATTTTCCTGGACTTGTGCAAGGCGTTTGACACTGTCCTCTAAATTGATTCTGAAATGGAGAAATATGGATTTGACAGATGGAGTACTCGATGGATAAAGAACTGGCTGGATGGTCACACTCAAAGAGTTGTGGTCAATGGCTCAATGTCCACATGGAGACCAGTGACAAGCAGTGTTCCTCAGGGGTCTCACTTGAGGGAAGAGATGCCATCCAGAGGGACTTTGATAGGCTTGAGAAATGGGCCAGTGAAAACTGCATGAGCTTCAACAAGTCAAAATGCAAGGTCCTTCACCTGAGTCAGGCCAGTCCTAGGCACAAATAAAAACTGGGCACAGAGTGGGTTGAGAGTAGCCCTGAAGAGAAGGATTTGGGGGTGTTGATAGATGAGAAGCTCAACATGAGCCGACAGTGCGCTCATGCAGCCCAGAAGGCCAGCTGCATCCTGGGATGTATCAAGAGAAGCGTAGCCAGCAGGTCAAGAGAGGTGATTCTCCCCTTGTACTCTGCTCTTGTGAGACCCCACCTCAAATACTGCATCCAGTTCTGGTGTCCCCACCATAAGGGGGACATAGATCTGTTGGAATGAGTCCAGGGGAAGGCCACAAAGATAATCCAGGGGCTGAACCACCTCTGCTATGAGGATAGGCTGATGGAACTGGGATTGTTCAACCTGGAGAAGAGAAGTCTCCAGGGGGACCTTCTAACTGCCTTCCAGTACCTGAAGGGAACCTACAGGAAGGCTGGGGAGGGACTTTTTACAAGAGCGTCCACTGACAGGATAAGGGGAAATGGGTTTAAGTTGAAGAATAGATTTAGATTAGATTTTAGGAAGAAATTCTTCAGTACAAGGGTAGCAAGACTTTGTCCAGAGAAGTTGTGGCTGCCCCCTCCCTGGAGGTGTTCGAGGCCAAGTTGGACAGAGCCTTGAGTAGCCTGATCTAGTTGAGAGATGTCCCTGCCCATGACAGGGAGGATGGATTAGATGATCTCTAAGGTCCCTTCCAGCCTAGGCCATTCTATGATTCTATGAATATCAACAGGGATAAATGCTTACATTTTGACTGATTGCTATGTTTTTCTCATTAATTTTATTTGCAGAAGCTAAGAAGTATTTGCTGTAACTTAATTCTTCAGCAGTTAATGCCCTCATTAACTTCTCTAGAACTTCAAAAACAATGTTTTTTTATGAGGAAATTCAGGAAAAGGTCTTTTTTACCCTTGATGACACAAACAACATGTTCTAATCTTGGAGAATATGAGTTAAGAGAGTGATGAGAATGAAATACAGGGTATTTTATTGCAGGAAAGCAGAATGCGAATTTTTTTCCTTTCAGTATATTTTCTGCAGTGTAAATGCTGTATGACTTTGAGAGATTTGCAATGAAATACACGGGTCAAACAACATTAAAGAAGTGGGTCACATAACCATACCTGTAAGATTTTAATCAGATAACATATTAACCAGTTACTTCTTTAAATACAGAAATCACTTGTCTTTTTCATCTTCGCAAGCAAAGTGTTTTCTTTATCATTCTTTCAAGGGTTGATTGATTTAAACTCAAAAATAATAGCCATGGAATCAAAAATGTATTTCCTTGATCTGCCACTCATTCCTATAAAATCCAAATGAAAAGGTTTTGACAGGTGACCTTTAGGCCTCTTTTGACCACCCTACTTCATTATCTCCAATTAAGTCCAGTGAAGTCTAGATCATATCTTCCATCTGGAAAATACTTTCTGGCAGCAGCAATTCTAGTTAAAGACGGAAAGTAAGAGGTTGTATGTGCTATAGGTACATATTTATCTGGGATATCCCTAGTCAGCCAAAGTGGCAGCTTTGGCTGTCCCTCCTCCTAACATCTCTACGACTAGAGAATTTAATCATTTCATGGTCACTGTTCATTAGACGGCCTCCAACTGCCACATCCTCCACAAGACCTTCTCCGTTCACAAACAGGAGGTCCATCAGGGTACCTTCACTGGCCAGTTCATTTACCAGCTGTGTAAGGAAGTTATCCTCTTCATATGGATTGTTCTCTCTCTGCTGTGTTGTGTTTCCAGCAGATACCTGATAAGTTGAAGTTCTCCATGAGAACAACAGCAAGTGACCGCAAGATTTCTCCCAAGTGCCTGTAGAAAGTTTCGTCTACCTCACTTCTCTGGTTGGGGAGTCTATAACAGACTCCCCCAGCAATATTAGCTTTATTGGCCTTGCCCCTTTATCTATCCCAGACATTCTTGACCCCATTTTCACTATACTGAAGTTTTGAGTATTCATAACAGTTCTTAACATACAGGACCACCCCACACCTTTCCTTCCCTGTCTATCCCACCTGAAGATCTTGTAACCATCTATTGTGCCACTCCACTCGTGACTCATTCCATCATGCTTCTGTGATAGCTACTATGCCATAGTTTTGCTATTGCATCATGGCTTCAAGCTCCCTCTGTTTGTTGCTCATACTGTGTGCACCGGTATAGATGAACTTCAGATGAGCTAATGATCCCAACACCTTTTTGTGAGTGTGGGCCTCACTTACTACCAGAACTGTCTCAGATGTTTCCATGATTTCTACACCATCAACAACAACCCTTGCTTCCTTATTTCTCATTATATATCTATCCCTCGTCTGAGGGATGGCAGATGATGGCAGAGCAAGAGTCCTTTCTAGCACACCATCCCACAAACCCTGACATGCTTCCCTTGGGCTTATTCCTAACAGGTGCAATTATATCCCCTCCCCCTTCACATCTAGTTTGAAGCTCTATCAATGAGTCCTGCTAACTCCTGCTCCAAGATCCTTTTCCCTTTTCTGGGACAGGTGCATCCCATTCATTGCCAGCAGGCCAGGTGTCTTGTATAGAAGCTCATGATCAAAAAAACCATAACCCTGTTGATAACACCAGTCCCTGAGCCATGAATTCATCTGACAGCTTTTTCTGTTAACTTCCTCATTCATGACTGCCACTGGAAGGATGGAGGAGAACACAACTTGTGCTCTTGATCCCTTGAGCAGCTGCCGCAAGGCCCTAAAATCTCTCTTAATTGATTTTGGGCTTCTTGTAACCACTTCATTACTACCCACTTGAAATATCAAAATTGGGTAATAATCAGAATGGTTTACTAAGGTGGGAAGTTTACCCAACACATCCTTAACCCATACCCCAGGAAGGCAGCAGACTTCCCTGACAAGTGGGTCCAGATGGTATATTGGGCCCCCTCAGGAAAGAGTCACCCACAACAATCACTCACCTGGTTTTCTTTTTGGAGTCAGTTGCGATGCTTGGTCTAGAGTGATTTGGTCTTGGTGGCACTTCTGGCCTGGGATAACCACTCACCTCTCCAACAGTCAGCTCCTCCTGCAGGACCCTATACCTGTTCTGCAAGGGCAACTGAGAAGGTGAGGGAGACCAAGAGGGTATTCTTCTGCCTGCCCAAGAGGGGATCTGTTTCCATTCTCACCCTTTTCTGAGGTCCCTTCTTACTCTGTGGTGTCAAGAAGAGAGGGGATCCTCTGCTTTTTGTGGAGCCTCCGTGTGCTCACTTTGCCCAAGTGAGTGGCTTCACCAATCTATCTCCCTCTCACAGTCCCTGATACTCCTCAATCTCTCCACTTCACCCTTCAGCTCTGCCACCAGGCTGAGCAGATCATTCACCTGGTCACACCACACACAGGCACTATCTCTGCCGGCTTTTGGGAGGAGGGACAGGCTGAGGCACTCGCTGCAACTGGAGGTCTGCATAGCTGCGTGCTTGCGTGGGAGCATTGTTTAGGTCTCCACATTTCTTCCGGCAGTTGTTTTTGGCCTAATAGTAACCATGACTAGGTCAGTTGGGAGGGCGATGACCACTGCTTTTGCTCTGTGCACAGGGATCTGCAGATGGTTGTGGCACCCACTGGGGCAGATGCACACACTGTCTGCCCTGTGCTCTGTGGGCAGCAACACATTACTGACCTCCCTGAGGCTTCTTACACCCTGATGGTATCATCTACAGCTGGTGTTGCTCTGCCCATGCTGCCTCAGCAGCCTGGCCACAAGCTGCCAGCCCCCAGCACAGGCAAACAGCTTTTCTGGGCCTCAAAAAAAAACCCCCAAAGAGCTCTTCACTAGCCCTTTTTGCTTCAAATCCCTCCCCCAGTGCAGTCTTATCTGCACTGAAGTTGTTTTCTGCAGCAAGATTGAATGATTCTGAAATACTAAGAGGGTATGGCAACCAGAAGGGAAATATTCTTGATTGCATTAGACATATTTCTATTTCCGTATTTCCAGTAGAAAGAAGAAATATTAATGTCATGCTAATGGACATGTCTTTAACAAGTCAAAACCTGATCCTTGCTGGAAAACAAATTCAAGTTGTGAGAAATCATCACTCATCCATGAAAATCAAAAGTAAAAAAAATTCAGTCTAATTAAATCTAGAAAAGCAGTAATTATAGGAAAATATATACTCTTTATAAGTACATTAAAAGCAAAAAAAGATATTAAGGAGTAAGAAAAACACTTTGTAAAACAAGGTAATATTTGTGGAAAGAAATAGGTATAATATTTTCATAACTAAAGTATACTCTGATAGACAGAAAATGTTTTGTAGCCATCAGAGGAATAAAGTCATGGCAACTTGCTAATCTAACTTAACATAAATGCAGGTAATAAACCAGAATGATTACGTAAAACACCAAGGCTTTTCTCTTTTTACTGTTTTTCTCCTCTCCAGAAAAAAAAAAAAAAAAACAACTTTGTTAAATCCTCACTGACTTACTCAGGTTTCCTTTTTCACTTAAATTCTCTACTGACTCATTTTCTTGTCTTACTTTGTTACACGTAAGTAACAAACTTATTCATATGCACTTAAATACCTATGGGAAGACCATGATAACTGTTGAAATCACGCCAAAATACTGATACTATATGTATCAAAAAGGAAAAAATCCAGATAATATCTTTCAGTAACGAAGTTCCTCATGAAGAGCAGATCCCAGTTTTAGTCACTGAACTGATCCTTGCACAGTTCCCTCTTTTGTATTGAAAAACAGGATCACTCACCCACTGTACTCTCTTAAATGGAAATGATTTTTTTTAAATGCACCTGTTTTGTTAAGAAACATATGTATGAAGTAGATGCCCAAACGATCTCTCCCATTTAGTAAACTATTCAAATATCAAGGACTTTTCCCCTGACTTGTCTGAAGGCTACAATTACATAGGAACTGGAAAAAATACAGCAGTTTAAACAAGTTCTTTCAGAAAGGAGAAAAAACATTAAGAAAAAAAATGAGAAAATCCATCATCTTAAGGCATGAGAAAAAAAAAAGCAGTTCTTCATTTTATGTATGCCTTATAAAACTTTGGACAACTAGGAAGAGCTAGAGGAGATAGCTGACCTTTTATGTAGCTTTAAATAGTTGCTGTACGTAGGAATAAGAAAAAAAATCAGAATATGCCTGGCTATTTTTGTGTAACATTCTTCTATATTCATTTACTGAATATAAGAATAATTCTATATGCAGATTTTTTGTCATATATTTGTTTGGACTTTCTCCAAACAGACTGTATTTCCCTATATCCCGGATACTACACACACCACATCATTGTGACTGTAATGCCTGTGGCAGGGGACTGTTTTCTTGCTGGATATTTTTGAAATGCCAGTGATAAACTTTTGTTGGGATGTCTTGGTTTTATCTAAAAATGCCAATTCTGTTTAGTGATTTTTATTTTCCAGTCTAGTGTCTTCTAAAAGGTTGCACGTTGTGAAGTCAGCAGCATGTTTTTGAAGACAGTGTGTGCTACTGGTAGTGATAACACCTGATGTTTACAGTCACTGCCTGGGTCTGGGATGCAGAAAGGCTCTTGCTGATACTTATTCCCATAGTGACCAAGGCCACTGCTGGCTCTTGTGTGCCACGCTGGGGGTGCTGGGTAGTGAGAGGGGTCACAAGGAAGCAAAAGGTTGCACCTTCGGGGGGGTAATAGACAGGACAGGTGACCAACAAGAGTATTCCATCCCATATATGTCATATTTAGTACAAATTGAGTGATCACGAGAGTTTCTTTTTCTAAAATGGCCGATGTCCAGGGAGGACTCCATCTGACCTTCTGCTTTTGATCTGTATCCCGAGCCCCCGAATCCAGCTCCCTGTACCCAGCTCCCGCCGCCGCTGAGCCTGAGGCTTCCCCAGTGCCTCCTGCTCTGCAGCACCAGTGGGGATTGCTGTAGGGGGAGGGAGTTGGGTTTTTTTATCAGACTATTATCACAGAATCACAGAATCACAGAATGTTAAAGGTTGGAAGGGACCTCAAAGATCATCTAGTCCAACCCCCCTGCCAGAGCAGGATCACCTACACTAGAGCGCACAGGAACGCGTCCAGGCGGGTTTTGAATGTCTCAAGAGATGGAGATTCCACAACCTCCCTAGGCAGCCTGTTCCAGTGCTCAGTCACCCTCACAGTGAAAAAGTTTTTCCTCATATTTTTCTGGAACCTCCTGTGTTCCAGCTTCCACCCATTGCCCCTTGTCCTGTCAGTGGACGCCGCTGAAAAGAGCCTGGCTCCATCCTCCTGACATTCCCCCTTGACATATTTATAAACATTGATGAGGTCACCCCTCAGCCTCCTCTTCTCCAAGCTAAAGAGATCCAGCTCCTTCAGCCTTTCCTCATAAGGGAGATGCTCCACTCCCTTCACCATCTTTGTGGCTCTACGCTGGACTCTCTCAAGCAGCTCCCTGTCCTTCTTGAACTGAGGGGCCCAGAACTGGACACAATATTCCAGATGCGGCCTCACCAGGGCAGAGTAGAGGGGCAGGAGGACCTCTCTTGACCTACTTGCTACTCCCCTTCTAATACACCCCAGGATGCCATTGGCCTTCTTGGCCACGAGGGCACACTGTTGGCTCATGGTCATCCTGCTGTCCACTAGAACCCCCAGGTCCCTTTCCCCTGCACTGCTCTCCAGCAGGGCAGTCCCCAACCTATATTGGCACATGGGGTTATTTTTTCCCAAGTGCAAAACTCTACACTTGCCCTTATTAAACTTCATCAGATTTCTCCCCGCCCAGCCCTCCAGCCTGTCCAGGTCTCTCTGAATGGCCGCACAGCCTTCTGGTGTGTAGTTGAATATAGTTATCTGTAGTTGAATATAGTTCTTTATTCTTATAATTTCACTATTATTTCCATTGTTGTTTCATTAAAGCTGTTCTAGTTTTTCTTTCCTAACCTGTAAATCTCTCTGCCTCATTCCCTTTTCCTTCCCATTTGGGAGGGCAGAAGGGATTAGAGAGTGTCTGTCCGCGTTAGTGGCCGGCCCAGCCCTAACTCGTGACATAAGGAACCTGTGAAACTTAGACTATGATAAAAATAAAAATTTTAAAAATAATACATATTGAATAAATATGCCTTTTAAAAAAAAATAAACAAATTTACAGGAAAAGGGGTAAATTTGATTACAACGTAATAGCTTATCTGTGGTGTAAAACAAAACCATAAAAACTGTCATATAGGAATATTCAACTTCTCTGATGACAGTATATGAGACATGAGCCACAAGCTCTCAACAAATGAGGTAAACCTGTTCTCTAACGGTCCATGCCACTACATTTCCTTGTAGTCCATCAGAACGTTAGATGCTTCTTTCTAAAATACCTGAGTTCTGATTAAACCACTTTCAGTCACCTTCTCTCAGTGGGCTTGCTTCTCTTTTTACCGATCATATCCAACTGTGTTGCCTCAAAACCATTCTGCCGAACTTCTTATTCTTTGCATGAGTCTCAATGATATGATTTGCTTGGGTTTATCTCTCTCTCCCGCATGGTCCAGACAAACAACTTTGAAAAGTGAAACAGAACGATGCTGTGACTTTCAGATCCCAGTTCCTTCGGTACTCTGGGAATTACATCACAATATTTTGCTCTGTATCTGGAAGGCACAAGACATACATGAATAATCTTTGGAACTTCTTTCCAAGGAAGTCAAAGTGTAGTGGTGTGTAAGCCACACTGCTTCCCAAATTTTCAGGGGGTGGACACACAGGATTTTCAGGGACCAGAGGTCCCCATGTGTTGCCTGATCTAGTTGAGAGGCGTCCCTACCCATGACAGGGAGGTTGGATTAAAATGATCTCTAAGGTCCCTTCCAACCTAGGCCATTCTGTGATTCTATGAGTCTATGAAAAAGGTGCAGAAGGGTGAACTTGGAAAGGGCAGGAATACAAATGTTGAAAGGCTGGCAACACAGTGCTTTTTTAAACCTACTGCTAGAGATAGCTGCTCTTGTCTTGAATTAAAAACTGATGAACCTTCTATATCCTTCTCAAGACATGGTAAGACAAAAAATCTGGGTTATTTAGACAATTTTTATCCAGAGAGCTGATTTCCCAGGCTTTGTGTTCTCCTGAAGACAGGAAGTGAACAGATTCAGCAACTATTCCCGCTAGTGGATGTTAAAAACAACAAAATGTAAGTCTTGAAAGAAGTAGCAAAGGAAAAGATATTTTGGTAATGAAAGTATAATTACTATGATCCCGGTCAAGACAATAAGAGACTAACTTACCTACTAATTTTCTGAAAGAAATGAAGATTTTTCATTTTTTTGTAAACCATTTATTTTTCATTCACACTCTGCTTGTAAGATTAAACTACTTTTTTTTTTTCCTTTTTTTTTTCCTTCAGAGTAGGAACAGAGGCAGATACTTGGATCTTGCGACCTATCTGTCTCTGGAAATATATTCTGCAATTGTCAAAATACAAAAATTAAAATTTCTTATGTCAAATTCAGTGTTACCTAGTTTTCCTACTTTCTCATGTATAACTCTAAAAAGGGCACACTAAAGAGAGTTATGTTGGTGCAAATAGCTAAAGAATCCAGACTATTGTTCATGAAAAAGCTTAAAAATATAATATTTGTTGATTTTACAGGATATTATTGTTCATATTCTCGTTTGTCCACCTATGCTTTTGGACCTGTAAGATGGAAAGGATCTTAGAGTTAATTTTAACTCATCACAACTTGTGCTAGAGTGGAACATATAAGTTTCTCAGACAATAGCTAGAACGCTTGCTTATGGTCTGTAGGTAGAAAAAAATGCATGTACATAGTTTGCTTGTCTAATATAATTGTCAAGACAGAGGACTTCTATTGTGTCTTTTAAAATACTGAAGAACTATAATTTTCTTCTGTGATATTTATACTTCACATCTGATAAAGATCATCTGCTATTACAAATGATTAATAGTTATTTACTCTAAGAGCAAATTGGTTCCTGATAGTCTGAAATTAAGATTATCCAATTATTTTGAATGCTTCAGTGCAAAACAACAATGAAATCTTCTGCATATAAATTATTTAGTAATATGAAATTTTAAATGAAAAGATACAGGTCTTCAGTTGGTACAGATCAGCAAGAATTAACAATGTAAAAGGAATCATAATATCGTTTTTCATGCTGTTTATAGTAATTTTATTAAATGGCAAATTGCAATTCAACAATACATCTCCAGGACCACATTAGAAAGAACAGATATTGAGTCACTAATATATGTCTTATTCTTTTTGTGTGTTAAATTAAATCATTATATATGTAATTATATCATCAAGATTAATCAAGTGGACAAAATAAAAAATATTCTTCTATGGTTAATATCAGAATAAATCTAGGCACTAATATGTTAATCTTCATAAGTCACTGAGAAAGTAGATCAAAGTTTACCTGGCTTCAGAGAGACACAGAATATTAAAAATTTGTCCATAACATAACAAAATTTCTAGATGTCTTCCATTGGAAGAACTTAGTAAACTGTCATATTCCCTGTTTTCTTAAGATGTTTCACATCTGAAGCTTTTTAATATAATATTTGCTGTAATTTAGGTTACATAATCTTTCAGTCATGAATATTCAAATGGTTTTCAGAGGTTATTGTAAATACATTCTTACTAGTCACTCTTACCCATTAATTATCAAGAGCTGTTTCAAACCAAGTTGAGTGACTAACATGGATCCTTTGTATATAAGTGCAAATTTATCAATAGCATAAATGGGATGATGGCATTCTTTCTCTTGCTGACAATAACAACTTTTTATGCTCTGTGCTTCCACAGGGCCTGTGCAAAGCCAATCTTACATAATATCCCAAGTTGAAAAGTAAAAAAAGAAAAGGTTTTTTTTTTTAGTAGTCTCAGAAAACGTGTATTTATTTCAATTGTACAGAGGTCATAGCTTCGTAGCTTCATTTCAGTTATTTTCTTCAATAAATTGAACAGACAAATAAAAGAGCAGCATGATCCTTTCCTAGATATACTAAAAGTACGTTAAATATGAAATGTCATGTAATAAGCTTATAGAATGGGGCCATCGGTTTCAGCATTACAGATTAATGTATGTTAAAATCTTCTAAAGGTATTTATGTATTGCTTGTCACTTCTTTCTAAAACAAATAATCCTATTCCCATGTAATTTAAAGGAACACATTTCAATACCTCTTTTGCCCTTCACAAAAATTTTCTAGAAATACCAAAACACTCATATTGGTAAAAGTGGGTCCAGCCTCAAAATCCATATGGATTTTTTTTTCCACAGGGAAACACAGAAAGTGACGCATTTTTCTTAAAAAAAAATCTGTGTGACACTTGACAGTTGAGTATTGCAGCATTTGGCTCAGATTTTATAATTTTATTTGTTGTGTAAAAAAATGTTGCAGTGGCAATTTCAAACTTGAAAGAGCTCTACTGCACTCACATTTGCCCTCTGAGTGATTTTAATCCCTGCTACGTCTTCATTAAAGATGGCGCTCAAGTGCTCTTTAGTGCCTCTGCATGCTCACCTTACTATTTGTATGTATTTCTTACCCACATGGCCTTTATCTGCTGAGTTCAAAGTCAGCACTGAAGTGATGAAAGTATCATGAGGACTGACTTTAGCATACAAAGCTTTCTGTAAGTAAGTCCTTTCTCCTCCATTATCCTCAGGTATTTAGGCTGGTGACAGAAATATATCTACAACAGCAGATGGAAAAGATTCATATACCTCAGCCCAGCAAAAAGATCTTTACTAATAGATTTTTCACTCTTGGTTAGACTAGTCTCTTAACTAGAGTGGACTACTAAAGCAATGAGGCTAACATAATTTGAGATAGGAAAATAAATGTAAGATCTGGCACTACATATTACATGTTGATAAGACACAATTCAGTCATAACTAAATAACTATAGAAATGGTG
Organism: Trogon surrucura; assembly: GCA_020746105.1. Classification (NCBI taxonomy): domain Eukaryota; kingdom Metazoa; phylum Chordata; class Aves; order Trogoniformes; family Trogonidae; genus Trogon; species Trogon surrucura. The sequence goes on from CM036617.1 coordinate 40,343,136, forward strand.
AAAGAATTAAAGGGGAAAAGAAATTTAAAGAACTGTTTCTGACAGAAGCTTTCATCCCTTTGGGAACATTGTTATTGTTGTAAGTACCTGTGGACATGAATAACACCATTATCCTTCTGTAAACTGATTTGTAAGATTATGTACCTCCTTCCTTATTTTTCCCATTCAACCTGGAATCTGGTTTCAAACTTTCTCAAAGACCATAATCATTTCTGAAGCTGAATTTTGGATGAAGATCACCCCAGATTTATTTTTTTTTTTAGGGATATGTAGGACTTGAATGTTTATAAGATTTCTAATTTATCTTTATCTATCTATATCTATATCTATATCTCAGCCTTAGGCTGTAATTGTCAAGCAGTAATTTTAAAAGGAACTGAAAAGTACTAATAAACAAGGAGACACCCACCCTTTGTTGTTTTATGTCCTAGCTGTGCCAGTTACCTAACACTCAAAGAATAGTTAATATTAAATGAAACATGTACTTCAGTACTTCACACTTTCTATAATGTCCTGGGTTTAGCTAAAAACCCAGTCCTGTTTAGTGATTTTTACTTTTCAGTTTAGTGTCTTCTAAAAGGCTGAGGGGGTTAGAGAGCGTCTGTCCGCGTTAGTGGCCGGCCCAGCCCTAACTCGCGACATATAATATAACTGAGGTTCAGAAACCAAAAAATAGCAGAGGCATAGATGTAAAACATAATAGGGTTTTTTTATACTATTGCAGGAAAAATCACGAAACCTTTTGTAGGAAAATGCCAGCATAACAGCAAATGATTATTTCAGTTACTGGATGTAGAAAAACACAGGTTATTCTACTAAGAAAAAAATTAAATAATCATGCTACCATGTTGTCCTCTGGATTATTTTTTGTTCCAAAAAGATAACTTCAATAGGTACCTCTATTAGGAACTAAGCTCAGGGTTCTCTGATAACATCTTTATCTGTGTTATAAATGTTAGCTTTACTGTACATGGATTAACATCTCCAAAGTCATTCATAAAATGACAGAAGATAATTATTGGAAAAAAGGAAAATCATTTCAGTTACTAAAATTTATGCAAAGAACTCAAAGAAGAGAAAAAGGTGTTAATAAAAGGTGTCTATCCATCTCTTTGATTTGCTCTGTTCAAAAAAGCATTTTCTCATTATAAGTCAAACCGAAATTAATATTTCAACATAAAATAAGTGAGCATCTCTAATTCTGTCTGTAGAGTAAAAAAAATGTAAGTAAAATTGATTTGAGGTGTAATTTATGCCGTCTACTCTAAAAATGATCGGCTAATGCAATCTGGACTCATTTTCAGTACTTCTGTTTGAATGAAGAATACAAGGCACTGTGGCATACTGTATTCAGTATTAAAAACAATAATAAAAAAGTGGTTTGTGTGATTTATGTAAGACCACGTATGTATAGAAAGCCACAGAAGCTAATGCTCTGCAATGAAATTGCATTAACCATTAACATATTAATATGAACATCCAAATTAATTCTTTAAGAGCTTTTGAAAGAGGCAAAGTGGAGACAGTTATAAAAGAATAAATAGAAACAAAACCAATCCCAAAGCACTTTCCTAAAAGGTGTACTCATCATTATGGTCAGAAAATCTTCCATCTAGAGAAAGGCAGTGGGAGACATAGAGACAGCTGGGATAAATACCGCATTCTGATATTCAACCTGTAGCAGTACTTTCAGGCTCTGACTGGTACTTCAGGAGTGCAGTGGACTGGATCCTGAATCTCAAAGACGTATTTTACTCTGAGTGGGGTGTATGTTGGCAAAGATCCCATTGATTTCAGTATAGCTTTGCCACTGATCTCAGAAAAGAGTTTAGAAGTGAAAGAATTTTAAGTATGGCAATACTAGTCATGTATAGTTTTAAGAGATGTCCATACCTAAGGTATCAATATTTTAGGTTAAACTGTGTCTTTTTAACGTATCATGTGATGTGCCGTGATCTGAATTCAGTCTGGTGGGGTCAAGTGCTCTTTATGTCACACTGTGTTTATTGCAGCCCTGTATCTCGTGAGGTTTACACCGTATCATTGTTGGTAAAAGGCCACAGCTCTGTTTTAACTCCACAGAATCTCAGAACTAGGACTTGGCAAGCTTCTGTCTGGAGTTTCTATACTATCACATGCAGTGTGAACTACCTATGAGCATGGAATATAAATACAGCATAGAAGAGTACAGGCATGGGAGGATGCCAGAGGACTTGAATGCAGAGGCACAGCATGAAACCGGAGGACCAGGACTGTAAACACTACAGTAGTGATCAATTAGTGGCCACTTCTGGAGTGCAACCTTGACAGTTGGGTACAGCAGTTTTATAGGTAAAAAAGAAAGCAAAGAGTAAGTATTCAACACATGAAAAACACCCCGCATAGAGTAGATTTGATAAAAAGTGGAATCAAAGACCAGTTGAGGAGGTGATACTAGAAAACAAATGAAAGTATCCCAAACAAACTCAAAATTAAGGAGGAAGACACCTCCCCAACAGTATTATATTCCTTCTGGAAAATTATTTAGACTCATGATTTGCCCAAACACCTCTTGCTTTTTGAGGAAAATGGAAACCATCAATCTTAGAGCCCTCTAGATTTGGAGGGTTGAACGTAATACCAGAGAAAAGTGCTAGATACCAGAAACTCTACGTATAATAATTTCATCTATACTATTGATGACAATTAACTCTAATAGGTACTTTGGATTATAAATTTTAGCAGTTATTAGAATACTAATAATTATAGTTATTAGAACACTATACTAGACATACACTACTAGACAAGCACTACTAGGATATTAATAATTCCTTGATTAGACTGCTAAGATTTAGACTCAAGATCATTTACTGATATAAGTTCTTCATTGTGCTTATATTGTGTGTTTCTTCAGCACACACAAAACACATAAGGAATGATGTTACATTACGCAGGTTTGCTGAGAGTCAGTCTCTCAGTTCGACAAAGACCAAGCAGGAGCAAAATCATGCTTACGTGGCTACTGATACACAAAACACTTTTATTCGCCTGTTACTGGCTTAATTTTTCTTACGTTGTCATATACGTAAATATTTATGTGGTTCCTTATACATGAAATATAATTTATCCTCAAAGTTGTTTATTTCATTTAGTATTGAAACAACGTTTTGAATTCAAGAAGGTTTAATGTTACCATTCCACACATGAGGAGAGAGATATTTGGAGCATTTCTACATGCCGTTTCATCAAAATGCCTAAGCTCTGTCTAAACATGTATGATTAGAATCAAGCAGCACAATGTGAAAACATCAGCTGGTAATCCAGCTGTGATACCATGTTACTGCCCATACCTGTTCTAATGAATGTCATACTTGTATGGCTGCCCTACTGCAAAACCTGTGTACACTCTAAAAGTCTAACAGTCAGATTCTTAAAGGCACTTAATCATTTAAAAATTCAGATAAATGACTGAGGAGGGTTTTAAAAACAACCCTCATACATACTTGTCTGTGAGGAATTGAAGATCACAAAAACGTGTGATTGGCATAAAGAAGTATAAGCCTCTTATCCTCAGTTACTTAAAGCTTTAATCACTGAACTGTCTTTCCCTGTTTACGTGAAATAATGGTCGGGAATATATATTTTCACATCAAATTAATCTACACACGCAGTTGTTATGTATTTCTTTAAACAGTTTCTTCAGTAATAACCCTGTGACCATGCAATGTTTAGAGCAATATTATACACTTTAGTCATTGTGCATAGCAAAGAAAACAAAAAAGGTATCTGACTTTTACTTTTTGCTTCTTCAGCTCTGTTTTTAGTTACAAATACAAGCAGATAACTCTCTAAATTTACACGGGGAACAAAACAGATGATCATAAAGAACCAATTCACGTGTAAGCAACTGTCAAGTTAAAATTCAGATATTCAAATTTTATATAGGAACCCACTTCCATAATTACTTTGAATAAACCCCCTGATTTTCATGCAAGATTTTTATTTCAGCTTTTTTTCCTCTTTTTTTCTTTTTTTCTTTTTTCTTTTGATGGATGCTATCAGGTAACAAAGCTTTGTGTATGGCTTGAGCCCACTACTCTTAGAATAAAAGGTGGTTTAACACAGACAGGCTTTTGCAGTAACATTAACTTCAATTGAACTTGAAAAGAGCCTGGTATGACAGTTACAGCAGGGTCAAATACTGTAGCTGGAACAATCTGATTGTTGACTTTGTGAGACTGAATAATAGCTTTGATTCTTAATAGTTATATATGAGATAATTTAGGCAATAGATGCAATCCCTAGTAGAACTAGGGAATACTGAAGAAGAAGTTTTTAGTTTGTTCACAAGATCAGTTAACTGTAATGAGATCTTTATGCCACAGATGAGGAAGTGGACCAGTGCAAACTCACGGGAAACAATTTCAGAGTAGGATCTGTTTTAGCATAATAGTAAAGAAGATTATCATTCTTTGGCAAAAAAAACATATCCCATGCTTACACAAATGGAAATAATAGCTGATTGGACAGCTAAAACTACATTTTCAAAAAGAAGCTTTTGATCTCAGGGACTACAGAAAATTTTGGGAAGGTAGAAAAGGAATGGGAAAGACTATGTCAGTATCTGTACTTTTTGTTATGAGACTAGCAATCTGTATGTGAGATTACAGAAAAAAAAATCGTTCAAATTTTCTCAAAGAAATTGGATTGGAAGAGAATCAGATAAGATAAACAATTTAACAAATTGACATTTATAGTCTCAGTGGTGTGTCTTCTAGATGAACATGACAGAAATTCTATAGGATGAAAGGAAAATGCTGAACATGAGACATGAAAAAGTCTTTAATTCGCTTAAGTGTTGTTAACCACACTATACTGTTATGGTAACTTAAAGGCAAGCACAAAGGCATCATGACAACCAGGAAGCTGACATGTTATGAAATGTCCATCACAGAAAACTGAAAAAACCAGACCGGGTCATAATTTCTTGAAACAATAGAAATTTGTGCTCTATGACCTGTTATATCCCTTCAAGTTGTTTCATGCATGGTATCGAAAAATTTCACAAGTGCTGTTCTGATGTAACTGGGCTAAACGTGGCTGCTTCTGGTCTGAAACAAGTAGGTGTCATTTGTAAAATTCAATTCAGTTCCTATTCTGAGATCTGAACTTTGTCAGCACAATAAGAGGTTTGATCAAAGAATGTCTGACGATGGTGACAGTTAATGACGACTTCTTCCTCAGGATGAAATGAGTAAAATTAAAAAAATAAAAAGAAAAAAAGAGAAGATTGCAAACAGACAAATTGGACTCAGGCGACTGAATAAACATCAGAGGAATTTCAGCAGAAATTAAGCAAGTTCTACTACCCATGCTGCTTTTAACATCACTCAAATTTATTTTGCTTCTAGCTTTTTTCATATTTTTCCTTTAAATGACTTTCTAAGATACATACTGGAGAAAAAAAGAGAAAAAAAAAAAAAAAACACAAACCAAACTTACAACAGATTGAGTTTATGTTTAATGTAAAACTACTGCAAAACTGTTTTTTACCTGGATACTATGGACAATTCAGTCTCACATCAGTTTCATACAGATATTCAATAGTACAAAGCTGAAGGTATTTATCAATACAAATTTATACATTAAGCTTGTTAGAATTCTGTCAGATCTGTTGGCATTCTGTCGGTGATAGTTATGGACATAAATGAAAAGTTGCCAGAACAGTATGTATTATTATATTTATTTAGAGGCACAATATTCGGAGACACGTAAAATAAATGTTAGTTACAGATAAGAAGAGATCTGCAAAGGAACAAATAGTAGCTGGTAGGTTCTGAGACTGATATAGCAGTGATGTGATAAAGTTTAGGTCATTGAATCTCAAAGACGTTGAAAAATAAGAGGACAAGCATATATACAGAAAGATTAACTTCTTTGATGAAAGAGTAGTTCAGCTTTTCCAGAGCAGAAAGAAACATTTCCGGTTACTATTAGTTTATTGAAACCATGCCTGCAACCTAATTAATTACTGATAGCAGTAATTAACACTGTCTCCCCCATCTCACTTTAGAGGCAATTAGAGATTTTTATAGCTTACAATGCTAGACCCATGACTTAAAATGCTAGACCCATGAGTCTGGGTTTGAACATATGCTGGTAGAAAGGGGAAGGTTGTTATCTAAAGGATCGTAAAAAACCATACTGATCAAAACCAGACTGTATCTCCAAAAAAGTGAGAAATGTTGAAATGAATCTCAGAAATTCTCTGAACTTTATTTGACTATTAGGTTACACATAAGCTGAGCATTTTCTGAAAGGAAGAATGACAGAATCACAGAATGTTAGGGAAGGAAACTGGAAAGATCATCTAGTCCAATCTCCCTGCCAGAGCAACCATCACCTACAGTAGGTCACACAGACAGTTATTAATATGGTCTGAGAAGGGAAAACTGGAGGTACTTAATCCACAATTTGTGTTTAAGAAAACTGGAATCTGTTGAAACCAGTTCTCTGCCTGATTTTTTACCTTTTTTTTTCTCCTCCCCCTCCTGTTAGAGCATAAGGCACACTCTGAATTTTGGCAGGGAAACTACCCTTAGTGGAAGGATGGGTAAATTTTGTTTTATCTACTGTTATGTTGAGTGAATTTCTTCTTCTTAAAAAAAACTGAAGAGTGTTAAAATTGTTAGACGTCTCCTTCCTCACTGATACTTCAGAATTGATCTTATAGAAATTTTTGAAGGAGTAACTCCTATTAAACTCCTTTATGAGTTTTATTTCAGTGAACAGCCCAGATTTGTGTTCTGCCTCCTGACTAATAATTATTTTTGGTGATTTTTTTGTCTCCATGGTAACTCTGTTTTTGAGACTATCTCTCCAAGTAGATATTTTGAGAATATCCTGGGAAAGCACAGGTGTGATTACTACCCTGCAAACAAAGTAAAAAATTAAATTATATATTTTTGCAGTCTTTATTAACAGGTAGAAACCTTAACCTCTTTCATTCAACAGAATACTTGAGTCTGAAGGAGACATGAAATTCATTATCTCTGTGTTTATTCATTCATGTTTTCTGGGGTAATTTCTATTTTCCCATACAGCAATTAAAACAATAGCTCTTCATGCTCAATTTATCAGTGTAGTAAAAACCAATTTCGGCTAATTTCCTGTCTTTAAGAAGTTCTGTTTCTTCTTTTTTTTTTCTTCTTTTCTTTTCTTCTTTTTAATTCTTTTTACTTCAATAGTTTTTAATTAGAGTGCAAATACTGTTACAGGAAATTTATTAAAATACTGTGGACCATAGATTTATAGTCAATATTGTGTCATCCTTTCTATTCTTTGCTTTCAATATTCTGAAAGACTAAACAAGCTGTTTATTCAGTTGCCTTAGATTTTGCAAAGTTATAAAAGAGTAAAGGGGTCTAGTTAGTTATTCTGAAGAAATTTGTTTCATATCTTTATTTTGAATGAATAGCTTAAATAGAAGATTATACACTTTAAAAAAGAAAAAATATCTCTACATCTGATTAACAACTAAAAATCTAGAAAAAAACAAGGGACATGTAGAAAAATCCACATTTTTTTTTGGTAGATTTCCACAATTCATTTGAAAAATTCATGTCAAATTCAACATTTCTGTATCGCCACATTGAATTAATCCCATTAATTGTAAAATGGCTTTAAAGAGTAGACATAAAATTATGTAAAACCTTATTATTTGTCTTGTTAATATTTGTTTTCTCTTTAGCAACCCACACATAGTTTGTCCACTGACAAAAAAGAAAAAAATCCAAATCACAAAACAGCAGCAAATAACTTCAACTTAAAACCAAATAGGTAGGCAAGTCTCAATCCCGCCACCTCATAACAAATTTTTTCCTTATAATTCCAGGGAGAACTTTTTCTTGATTTTGTAGTGGTTTGGTTTTGTATGTGTGTGTGTTTTTGTTGATTAAGAAAATAATGGACAAATAGACAGTAATTTTATCTCTGAATTACCTAGCAGCAAATTTTAAAGTAACTTTATCTTAGATATTGTAAAATATTTCTCTTGACCAATCACTTTCTTGACCCCATTTTATTGACGAATTTTAACATTCAAAAAATTTTCTTTCAATATGTCACATATACGGTAGAGATTTTTATCAGTGTTCTGATTTCAACATTTAAGAATGCAGGTCTGAAACAGCTTTTGAGATCATTCCTTAAACAGTCAAGCACAATGCACAATTTCAATAAACTTCTTTTGAATAAATTTATTTATTTAAATTCTTATGAGACATGATCTCAGACCTAAGTGTAGTGAAGCAAGCTGATTTATAAAGTCAAATGAATATTCATCATCAAAATTTTGTATTCTGTGCTCTCAAATCAACCTCCTGCTGCCAAAAGAAACCAGTGGAAAAACAAGTGCATCTTACAGTGTGCCCAGAGACTCCAACTTTTCTCTCTTGCTTAATCAAGAGGCAATTCAACTGTTTAGTGAATCCTGAATACTTGATATCCAAAGAAAGAGACTTCTGTTTAGCTTCAGACAACTTTTCCCAAATTTTTATTTTCTCTTCTTCACAAATCTCTCATTTCAGTAATTTTTCAGAAGGTAACACCATGAGTTCACAAATCAGGTTATGGAAACAAAGCTTTGCTTCATTTTAACCATAATATCTTATTCACATAGAATCATAGCATTGTTTTGATTGGAAAAGATCTTTAAGATCATGAAGTCCAACCACTATTTAACTCTACCAGTCCCACTTCTAAACTGTGTCTTTGAGCACCATATCTAGATGTCTTTTAAATCCATCCAAGGATGATGATACAACCACTTCCCTGGACAGCCAGTTGCAGTCTTTGATAACCCTTTCAGTGTAGAAGCTTTTCCTAAAGTCTAACCTAAAACTCCCCTGATGTAACTTGAGGCCCTTTCCTCTTGACCTATCAGTTTCCCGGGATCGATATGTGACCTACAGGTATTTAAATGGACTCATGAATGAAAGACTCCAGTCAAACATGTGGAATGGTACTCAAAGATAAATAGTAGACTGAGTAGGACATTTAAACTAATCAAAGAAAGATGTTAAGAGGAATGGGAATGCACAAGTCAGTTACATTCAGGACTCCAGAGTCTAAGCTGAAAGCAAACATCTTTTTCCCAGGATTCAGTTGAAAATGCTCTCATGCAGTAAGGAATTAAAGTCAGACCTCCAATCCCTTCATTCCTTGCTAACATCTCCTATTTCCCTTTCTTTCCTCCTCCACATTACCAGGTAGCCTTCATTTGCCTGACTTGTAGTATTGATTTGAATGGAATCATAGAACTGCTTGGGTAGGAAGATGATCTTTAAAGATCATCTAGTCCAACCCTCTTGCCACAGGCAGGGACATCTTCCACTAGGTCAAACTGCTCAAAGGCAAATCCAACCTGGCTTTGAACACTTCCAGGGAAAGGGCATCCATGACTTCTGTGGGCAATCTAATTGAGTGTTTCACCACCATTATAGTTGCCCTCTCTTGGTTTACAGAATCACAGAATCACAGAATGTCAGAGGTTGGAAGGGAACTCAAAGATCATTTAGTCCAACCCTCTCACCAGAGCAGGATCACCTACAGTAGAGCGCACAGGAACGCGTCCAGGCGGGTTTTGAACGTCTCCAAAGAAGGAGATTCCACAACCTCCCTGGGCAGCCTGTTCCAGTGCTCTGTCACCCTCACAGGGAAAAAGCTTTTCCTCATATTTTTATGGAACCTCCTGTGTTCCAGCTTCCACCCATTGCCCCTTGTCTTGTCATAGGATGCCGCTGAAAAGAGTCTGGCTCCATCCTTCTGACATTCCCCCTTGCCATATTTATACACATTAATGTGGTCACCCCTCAACCTCCTCTTCTCCAAGCTAAAGAGACCCAGCTCCTTCAGCCTTTCCTCATAAGGGAGATGTTCCACTCCCTTCATCATCTTTGTGGCTCTGCGCTGGAATCTCTCAAGCAGCTCCCTGTCCTTCTTGAACTGGGGGGCCCAGAACTGGACACAATATTCCAGATGTGGCCCCACCAGGGCAGAGTAGAGGGGCAGGAGGACTTCTCTTTACTTGCTACTCCCCTTCTAATACACCCCAGGATGCCATTGGCCTTCTTGGCCACGAGGGCACATTGCTGGCTCATGGTCATCCTGCTGTCCACTAGAACCCCCAGGTCCCTTTCCCCTGCGCTGCTCTCCAGCAGGGCAGTCCCCAACCTATACTGGCACGTGGGGTTATTCTTTCCCAAGTGCAAAACTCTACACTTGCCCTTGTTGAACTTCATAAGATTTCTCGCCGCCCAGCCCTCCAGCCTGTCCAGGTCTCTCTGAATGGCAGCACAGCCTCCTGGTGTGTCAACCACTCCTTCCAATTTCGTATCATCAGCAAACTTGCTGACAACATTCTCTAATCCCTCTTCCAGGTCATTGACGAATATATTGAAATGCACCAGCCCAAGCACTGACCCCTGAGGGACCCCACTAGACATAGGCATCCAGCCAGACTCAGCCCCATTGACCACAACTCTCTGGCTTCTTCCCTTCAACCAGTTCTCGACCCACCTCACTACTTGGTCATCCAGACCACACTTCCTCAGTTTACCATTTAAAACCATTACTTCTTGTCTTATCTTGGGTATCGAGCGCACTCTCACTACATTTGCAGATAATATCAAGTTGTGTGGAAATGTTGATTTGCTTGAAAGTAGATAGACTCTACAGAGGGATCTGGACAGGCTGGATTGATGGGCTAAGGTCAGTTGTATGAAGGTCAACAAAACCATGTGCCAGGTCCTGCATTTGGGTCACAACAACCTCAGACAAAGCTACATGCTTGAGGAAGAGTGACTGGAAAGATGCTTAGTGGGAAAGGACCTGGGAATCTTTGACAACCAGCAGAACATGAGACAGCCATGTGCCTGGGTGACCACTAGGGAATTGGTCTAGGCTCAGCACTGATGAATCCTGCGTCCAGTTTTGGGCTACTTACCCCAAGAAACACACTGAGGTGCTGGCATGTGTCCAAAGAAGGGCAATGAAGCTAGTGAAGGGTCTCAATAACAAGTCCTGTGAGGAGCGACTGAGGGAACTGGGGTTGTTTAGCGTCAAGGAGGCTGACTATATACACTCTATAAAACTGCCTGAAAGGAGGTTGTAGCAAGATGGGTGTCAGTCTCGTTTCCCATTTAACAAGAGACAGGAAAAGAGGAAATGGTCTCAGGTTGTACCAGGGGAGATATAGTTTGGATATTAGAAAAAATTTCTTCAAGAAAAGGTTTGTCAAGCATTGGAACAGGCTTCCCAGTGGAGTGATTGGCTCACCATGAGGTATTTAAAAAATGTGTAGATTTGTTGCTTAGGGATATCGCTTAGTCGTGGACCTAGCAGTGCTAGATAACGTTTGGACTTGATGATCTTAAAGGTCATTTCCCACCTAAAGTATTGTATAATTCTGTTCTGTGATCATTACAGGACCTAATGTCAAAGTTTAGGGCTGGGCTGACCCTAAGCTCTGACACCATTAAACTCTGACAGGTGCTCTCTGTGATCCCCTCCCCATTCTCTCAGGAGAGGGTAACATGGGAACCAGGGAGAGAGACCTTGAGTTTAGAGAAAAAAAGCTTGTGTTGGTTTAATGAAAAAATGATATTAACAACACTAATGGTGATATTGAACTAAATACAGGTACTCTCAAACCATGACCTGGTAAAGTGTCTCTCTCCATCTTTCTTATTAACTTTCTTTAAGTATTCAAGGCCCACAGTAAAGTCTCCAATTAGAGATTTCCCTACTTAGAAGGAGGTTGGAGACACTGTAGTAAAGCAGTCCTGAAGTGTCTTATTCTTTCTCACATTATGTATTTAAGTTTGTTTACAGTATTCATTAGAATAAAATCTCAGTCTCCTACAGAGATATGGTAACCAACAAATTATCAGGTCATTTTTTATTACAGCAAATATCTAATGAAATAAAAAATCTTGTAATGGTTGAATTACAAGGATATCATCACCATAAGTAACTCAAAAGTACTATGGTTAAAACAGCCCAGTGGCTGAGGGATTGTCTTAACTGGGAAAAGCATTAAAAGGAATTTTGCTCACATCACAAAGAGCAGGAAGCTGGATCTGAGTAATATATCAAGTCCTGATTTTTTTAGTTTTTCAAAAGGCAAGTTCATGTTTTGAAAACAAATTTCAAATCACACACCATCGATAAGGTACTCAAGGCAGCACCTAGACTAGAAGATCTTGCTGAATGATCTTATACACTCTGCCAGTTGGTACATTATATTGGAAATTGTGCAGGTATTTATAAAGTGGCACAAATTCAGGGAACATCTCTAACAGAAATGTACTAGCGTAGAAAATGTAGGTATTTCCAAACTTGAGTGGCTTCTGAGAGACAGTTTATATGAAACCATCAGTCTGGGGAAAGGACCCCCAGCCTAAAGGCCAAACTGTGCAGAAGGTCTAATGTCTACAATCTTAAGGACTTCTTTTCTGGTGTGATCGCAGCGCATAGACTTAGGGTCTGAGCTTCTGCTAGCACCATGATATAATTCTTTCCAGTGTATATTTTTTAAAACAAAAATGTCTGAAATGGAGTAAGTGCTGTGCCAACACTCAGAAACATGGCTTTTGTTTACAGCTCAAAAATGTAGAGAGGTGTTGAGTGACTAGGTGGTGGAAGATGGTTGTTAGGGAACCTGAGGGTGCAAAAAACGGTGGTACAGTGTTACAAGACTGTTTTGATGGAGAAACCCAAGTCTACTGAGGTCATATTCTTCCTGTCTTGCGAGAGGTTTCCCTGGAGTTTTTTACCTGGTATACTGTGCAAAGATTTTATCTTTAAGAAAGAATCTTGAAGTACTTCAAAACAGTCAAGAAGCATAATATCAGTTCTTTTTTGTGGTGATCAGGTTTCAGTGAGCCACAAAGAGCCACAAAGATGATGAAGGGAGTGAAACATCTCCCTTATGAGGAAAGGCTGAAGGAGCTGAGTCTCTTTAGCTTGGAGAAGAGGAGGCTGAGGGGTGACCTCATAAATGTTTAAAAATATGTCAAGGGGGAGTGTCAGGAGGATGGAGCCAGGCTCTTCTCAGTGGGGTCCAATGACAGGACAAGGGGCAACACATACAAACTGGAACATAGGAGGTTCCACAAAAAAACACTAGGAAATACTTTTTCCCTGTGAGGGTGACAGAGCACTGGAACAGGCTGCCCAGGGCGGTTGTGGAGTCTCCGTCTTTGGAGACATTCAAAACTCGTCTGGACGCGTTCGTGTGCGCTCTGCTGTAGGTGATCCTGCTCTGGCAGGGGGGATGGACTATATGATCTTTTGAGGTCCCTTCCAACCCCTGACATTCTGTGATTCTATGATTCTGTGATTCTGTGAGTGCTCAGGTTTGTTCACAGGCCATCTTTTATTCATTACAGGTGCCCTCTTTAGGTGTGAAATAGTTGCAAAAGAAAGACAGAGAAGTGGAAATGAAGTTTTGTCTCTGTGATAAAATTATCAACACATTAGATTCTTTTTGTTTTATTTTCAACTTCACCAATAGAAGACCCAAATAAGTATTTAACCATATCTCCAGTAAGCATTGCCTTCATATAGCTTCACTCATGTCTGTAGTTTCCTGAAAGATCATTTTGAAAACAGTATTTTTGGTGACATTCACTTTGAAATCAAGATGCAGAAATGTAGCTGACTCTAAGCAAGTATCTTTATATGAGTTAATGAATAAGCCCTAATTAAAAGACTTCATGCATGCCATTCTCAGATGGTTGGTATCATAGAGATACCTTCTAGAATAACAGCTACGGATTCACAGGATCATAGAATGCATTGGGTTGGAAGGGGTCTTTAGAGGTCATGAGTCCAACCCCCCTGCAGAGAGCAAGGACATCTTTAGATCAGGTTGCTCAGAGCCCTGTCAAGCCTGACTTTACAAGTCTCCAGGGAGGGAGCCTCCACCACCTCTCTGGGAAACCCATTTGAGTCTTTTACATCCTCATAGCAAAAAAATCATTCCTTATATCCAGTCTAAATTTATACTCTTGTAATTTAAAACCCTTACTCCTTGTCCTGTCACATCAGGCCTTGCTAAAAAGATTGACCTCATCTTTCTAACAGGTTCCATTTACGTATTGAAAAGCTGCAATAAGTTCTATCCCAAATCTTCTCTTTTCCAGGCTGAACAACCCCAACTTTCTCAGCCTGTCTTTGTAGAAGTGTTCCAGCCCTCTAATAATTTTCATGGCCCTCCTCTGGACCCACTCCAACAAATTCACGTGCTTCCTGTGTTGAGGGCCCCAGAGCTGGACACAGTACTCCATGTGAGGTCTCCTCAGATCACGGTAGAGGGTCAGATTCACCTCTCTTGATTTGCTGGCCACACATCTTTTGATGTAGCCCAGGATTCAGTTGGTCTTTTAGGCTGTGACTGCACGTTGACAACTCGTGTTCAGTTCATCATCCACCAGTGACCCCAAGTCCTTTTGCACAGGGTTACTCTCAATCATATTGTCCTCCAGCCTGGATTGATAATGCGCATTGCCTCAATTTAGATGAAGGACTTTGCACTTGGCCTTGTTGAACCTCATGAGGCTCACACAGGCCCACTTCTCCAGCTTATTTACGTCCCATCCCTCTGACACATTGACTGCACCACTCAGCTTGGTGTCATCTGCAAATTTGCTGAGGATGCACTCTATATAATTGATGAAGATATTAAACAGCACTGATATAATAGAAATCATATCATATCATATCATATCATATCATAATGATGTCAATGTGATTATCTGTGGTGGTTCAAGCCTACAGGGACAAAGAGATACGCAGTCTCCAGCTCTCACCTCCCCCCACCCCCATTTCCACAGTGATGTGGAGGGAGACAATTCAACTTAAAAGGCTCAAGGGTTTGAGATTAAGTATAAGGAGGGTAATAATCTACCATTTAAGATGACAGGTAAAGAACCAGAGAGACTTGGGGAGAAAAACACAGATTTAATTCACCACCACCATTTATGAAGTAGGATAGTGAGAGGAATACATCAGTAAATATGACCTGATCTTAAATACACTTCGTGCCCCCCACCAGCCCTCCCATCTTCCCAGCTATCTCCTCCCCTTCTCCACCAGTGCAAGGGGGGCAGGAGGTGGGGGGTGCAGTCCATCTGGCCATTACTCATTGTCCACAGCAACTCCTCCTTGAGAAAGAGGGCTTCTCGAAGTCTCTCCTTCCTACCACGTGGTGTCCACCTCACAGGAGGCAATCCTCTTCCTCCTCGTGAGTCCCTCAGGGCCAGGGATTGCTTTGGGCATGTCTCTCACTGATACTCGGTCTCTCTCTCCTCTTGCATGGGGCTCTGCACATACCAACACATCCTAGAAGTTCTCGCCACCGTCGATTCCTTCAGTTGGCAGGCACTTTCCTGCCATCTCAGCCACCACAGGGCTCCAGGGAAAGGTCCTGCTCCAGCAGTGATTTCCCTCTCCTCCCCCTCTTCTCCTCCTCTTTCTTCTCAGGGTGACGTTCCTTTGTTTTCCTCTCACATCTCCCTCCTCAAACAGAAAAGCTCCCCAACATTAAAGACAAGACAGCTCAAAACAAGACAAACCAAAAAGAAAGAGAGATAGAACAATGGTGTCCGCTCTTAAATACCTTGATTGAAGCGACGCTGATTGACCTGGCCCTGGCTAGACTCCTACCTGGACATGGGGGAGGCTCTCGAAGCTTCGCAGGAGTCTACTTCCACTTTTACAGAAAAAAACACGAGACTCAAAACCATGATATTATCATATCTTATTAATATCACAGATACAGAAAGCAAAGAAACTTGTGCTCTTTCAAAAAGTTCATGTAAGCTAGTGGAGCTCAAATACTCTATGCAAAGGGAACTTCAACGTGGGTCGAATCAGTGCTAGATGCTTCAAACAGTTAAGATTACTAGCTACAAAGGGGTTGATACAATTATCTTAACACAGATCTCTAGTGTCATATGAGATGACACATGGTTGTCCATTAGATCGTAAGGTTCCATTCCAAGAAGGAAAGATTTTCCCTTTGTTTCTATGTGATATCTGCCATCCCATGTCAGTGTTGGGTACCTCTCAGGCAGTATTAGATATCTATACTTAGACAACTGAATGAAGCTCCAGGTGTCTGCCTTGCTCAGCCTAATACCTTTATGCAGTTCATGTAGTTAATCAAATGACTGAACTGGTTTTCCGTGATGTAGAGGGAGATTACTGAGCTAGTCCATATGCAGATGTCTTACAAGTAGATGCTTAAATTGAAGTACTTCTTCAATCTTATACAAAATCCCATTCTTTATTCTTGTATTATGTATATTTTATTTATTTTGTAAATGTGTCAACTTACCTGAAAAGCTAAGTTTTAACTTAAAAGTTGCTAAGATGTTGAAAATAGCATAAAGCCTATATTATATTGCAAGAAATGAACCCCAGATATGAGCAGTAAATAAAAATCGCTCACTAACTGAATGAAATAGTAATTTCCAAAATAGTATTTCTCAGTCTAAAATATAATTGATTTTACTTCGCACTTCTTTGTTTTGCTTAGTGATATTTGCAAATTGAAAGAGTTGTGTTCACCACATTTCTAGAATTGGATCAGTAGGCTGGGAAATTGCGTTGCAATGGATAGGATTAGGTTACTAAAAACTGATTTGGTCTACGACTTTTTGGAGGAAACTATATTTAGATATCAATTAATGGGACAAAAAATTACAATTACTAAAAATACTTGTTTTTCACTTGTATGGAAAATATTTGTGAATCATCTAAAATGAAAAAGAAGAAATGGCAGAAAGATGTGATTCAAAAGCTTTAAAATGTGTTCTAAAAGGAACAATTAGGTCTTTTCAAAGACTGAGTTATAATCATAGTTTATAATTTATTTGGCAAGGCCATATATAAATAAAAAATCTTTAAAAGTTTATAAAATCAAATGAG
Organism: Trogon surrucura; assembly: GCA_020746105.1. NCBI lineage: Eukaryota > Metazoa > Chordata > Aves > Trogoniformes > Trogonidae > Trogon > Trogon surrucura. The sequence goes on from CM036617.1 coordinate 40,360,110, forward strand.
CTGATAATTCACCTATGTATTCTATTTAAACTAAGTGTGGTTCATCATTCATGTATATTCAGATCACATGGAATTACTTTTATAGTATTGTTAATAACAAGATAGCTTATTTACATGCACTTCTCTATTAGCGATTCTTAAAATGCCAGTTTAATCTGTGGTGGTTATTTTTTTGCTCATGCAGATAAATCAGAATGCATTAGAATTAGCTGTCACACAATCATAAAGGTGGAAAGGGCCTAAAATAACTGTTTAGCCCATCTTTCTGCTGTGAAGAAATATCAGCAATATCTACACCATTTTTGCTGGACATTGTCTAGTCAATTCCTAAACATGTCCATTATACCATCTTCAAACCTCCTCAGACACACTATTTCAGAGTTTTAATATTTTGCCACTATTTTTCCAATGACAGTGATGACTCAGGACTATTTATAATTTACTATATCCCAACCTCTAGTTGTGCAGAATTTCTAGTAAGTTGTTTTTCCTTTCCATACCTATGCATACCCATTTTCTTTAGCTTGCGTGCGATGCTGACATGAAAAACAATGTCAAAAACTTTACTGAAGCCAAATAAGCAACTTTAATATGTTGCTTTCTTTTTGTCTCTAAAGCCTGTTACGTTATCCTAGAAAGAATTAAACTGGTTTGACATGATTTGCTCTCAACTAATCCATGTTGGCTGTTACTTACTGCAGGTCTGAAGTGCAAGGATTAAAAAACTGTGACTTGTGAAATCAGAAGAGAGCTTGTCATGAAATGACATTGCCCTTACATCTTGCTATATCTTTTAGTAAGATTTAGAAAATGTTATCCATTCCAGGGATTTTGTGAGAAAAAAAAGTCACCTGGCATTATTTTTTGATTAACTTTATTTCCTCTATTGAACTGATACAGAGGAACACAGAATAGTTTTAAATTACTTGGAAAGCTGAATGATGCTCTTTTTAGTGTCAGTAAAATGAAGACAGTGGCACTGTTTGTGTGACTAAGGTGGCAGGAACTGGCATTCAATGAACATCTAGTTTTTATATTACTTATAGACAAGGATGTAAGCGCCCTAGGTAAACAAAAAATAAAAAATAAAAAAAAAATCATAGAATCATAGAATGTTAGGGATTGGAAGGGACCTCGAAAGATCATCAAGTCCAATCCAAATGAAACCTTGCTGCTCACAAAAACAATTCCATTATCTAAAAGTATATTTACTAATTTTTTTATTAGGTCATTTATAATCAAGCCTCTTCTTTCTTTCATGGGTTCAGTTCTTCGACATTCGAACCAGGAGCTAAGCCCCATGCAGCCATTGCATATCCCATGGTGGGATGAGAGAGAAAATTGGAAGGGTAACAGGGAGAAAATTCGTAAATTGAGCTTCAGAGAGTTTAATAGGTAAAGACAAACTACACATACAAGCAAACCAAAACAAAGAATTCATTCACCATTTCCCATGAACAGGCAGGTATCCCCCCCTTCTTTCTTCTTCCCACAGCTTTGTACGCTGAGCACAACGTCGTGTGATCTGAGATATCGCTCTGAGCAGTTAGGGTCAGCTGTCCCAGCTGTGCCCCCTCCCAGATCCTTTTGTTCCCCCAGCCTACTCACTGTTGATGCGGGGTGAGGAGCAGAAAAGACCTTGACTCTGTGTAAGAACTGCTCAGGAGTAACTAAAAACGTCCCCATGTTATCAACAGTGTTTTTATCACAAATCTGAAACATAGTCCCGTACTAGATTCTGGAAAGAAAATTAACTCAATCCCAGCCAAAACCAGCACACAGGGCTATTTCTGCAGTTTCTTCTTCCTTGAGGAGTATTGTATTGCAGTCCCAGAGGTTCAGCACAAAACCTCACTGTGGGCCGCTTCGTGTATTTTCAGCAAAGTAACCAATGAATCGGACATGAATTACAAATATTGTAATCCCCTCGAAATAGTTTTTAATCTTCTGTATGAAATTTTGCTTTTCTGCCTGTTTGATCCACTTAATCTCAGCTACTCAAACATTCATGGAAAATAAACATAAAAAGATAAACATCCTGACTGAGCTGAAATTCGGTCCAGAATCTCAAGAAGCAGTTCCATTTCTGTTTACTTTACAATTCAGCTACTTGCAGGAAGAAAGTTAATGTTCATGCAGCTTTTAGCTGCCAGCATTTCTGCTAAACCAGTAGCTTTTAGAAACCCCAGGGAACATCACAGATGGGGAAGAAACATGCAGTTTTAAATTGTCCTTTACTTACCATACATCAGCCTTTCCTTGAAAAGATAGGTCATATTAACCTTTTTTAGGTCTTCTATTTTTATCTTTCCTCTGGAAAAGTAAGTAAAAAACAAAAACTGAAAACTTTGTGTAGAAAGTAAATATTGGAAAAGACAAAATTCTGCCATAGTAAGCCAAAACTCTGCTACTTTAGATACTATTCATGTTTATCATTATTTTCATTGTCTGATTTCCTTATGCAGTGCTCACTGGGGAAGACGTGATGTGGGACTCTTCCTCTGAACCTTGCTACATCTCCTTTTCAGTGTTAGTTTACTATGGCATCCCTTGTATGCTGTAAAGAGACTCTGCAAGTGATACATACACAAGTTGAAAAGTAAGATGCAACTATTTTTCAGTTCACTAAACACAGAATTTACCTAATATTTAATGATTAGGCTAAGCACTGTTTTGCTCACTGATATTTATGAGGCATCCAAAGGGTCTCTGTTGGCCATGCAGGCATCAGTCAGGAGGTTCAGGGGCAGCATCTATCGCTCCTTGAACAGGTCCTCAGTGGTGCCAAGTTGCAAAGTCCCACCAGCTCTGTCATCCCTGGTGACACTGATGGCTTTATCCAAAGCCCAATGATTCCTAACTACTCAACTACCTCTCCCAGTTATCATAGAATCACAGAATCATAAAAAAAATCAGGTTGGAAAAGACCCTTGGGATCATCAAGTCCAACCATTAATCCTAAACTACAAGTTCACCCCTAAACCATATCACTCGGTTCTTTGTTTAGTATTTTATATTTTTCTATGCTGGTGTTTTTCTCCTTGAATACTTGAGCTACTAATGATCTTGTCTCAATAGAACTACCTCTGACTGTAATCTTATCTTTCTTATCTTTCTGCCCTCTTTCTCACAGCTCTTTCGAATAATGATTTTCTCAGAACTCAAAGGCAAGGTTATGCTGCTGTGCCAGATCAGAGCTGGGCCTTGAACCCCTGGAGCACAGGCTACTGAGCCCGAGGGAAAAGGGCTTTACAGCAGTGTTTGCAGAGAAAAAGGATTACAAGCTCTATACATAATTTTTGTCTACATGAAAATGTCAACAGACATATAAAAAACAATTAAGCAGTTTGGTTATACATTTTATAAAATGAAAACAAAATTTTCTTCTGCTGAAATTTGTGAACTCGACAAGAAACCATGGAAACAAAGGATACTTGAAATTTGAGAGTTTTTATTTGTTAATGCTTCCCGTTTCAAAGTCATAAATTCTACCAAAAAGTTTTGGTATGTCATGAGGAATGATATACTTACAGGTAATGAGAACAAATTTCTGACAGGTAATTATGTGAAGTCATTATGAGGAGGAAAGCTGTTGGCCATGTTCAGGAAAAATTTCAGAGTTCGTCTCATGGTCAGGAAAAATTTCAGAGTTTGTCTGAAGTTTTCTTATAGGTACAAAACTTTATTTAAACAGAAATAAAAGGAAGAAAAAGACCCTCAAATATATGTATATATATATATATGGTTGATTTGTTTCAGGAAAAATCAAAGCACAGAATGATGTAGGAAAAAGAAAAAAGAAAAGCTGTCACTCTTCTCCACCTAATAGAACAATTCTGGCAAGTTCAGGCTTCATATCTGGCAAACGCAGGAATATTTTCATAATTTCTTTTGCAATTCAAAGACCTGTCAAAATTTTTTCTTCGTTTGACACTTTTTTCAAGAGTCAGCATTGAAAAATCAAACAGGAAAAAATTTCATCCATTTATTTTTTGTAGTTGTTAATTACTTTCTAATTAGTGATATATTTATTTGTAAATATAATGAAACATGAATGCATTTCTCTTGAGATAAAATGAACTCTTGAACATTAAAGTAAAATTTTATTTTCTGCAAATCAAAATTTGTTACCTTGCCATTAGTGTTTATGGATTTGGTGAGAAATACTCACACTCTTCCATAAAAGCAGTAAGAAAATAAAATAAAAAGAAGTTAATTTATCAAAATGATTATGTAAGCCAGCCACGAGTGATCATCGTACATAAAGTTCCTAGCCTAAAATTGGTAACATATATATTCAGAAAATGCTCTGTCAGGTGATCAGCACCCTTTTCCTAGTACACCTCATGAGTGATAGATAACTAAACATATGGCTCATTTGTTTGCCTCACTGATTTTATTGTTCTCACTTTCGCAAATGTTTCGTGTTTCATCAAATTACTGTTAATCATCTTCCAGGTAACAGCATACACCCTCCCAGTTCGAGTTACAAACCTCAGCTCAACTGCCTCCTTTGAAAAGAAGAATGCTGTAATTCTGAATGATGGGTGTAATGCAATATAATAACTCTTTTCTAGGAAGAATAATATACAGTTCCACCTGTGCTAGTAAAACCACACTGAGCAAGCTTTGTTGTAATAAAAGCATACAGCTGCTTCAGACTGCCCTGGAGCTTAGTGCTGTGACCATTATTCTTTATAATTTTTGTACATTTTTTACTGAGAGCAGTTAGATCCATGAAAGTGTAGGTACAGATATAGATATAAATATCTGACCTTTTTTTTTCCTTCACTCAGAGTTTTCTTGTTCATTGTGGTCAAGTATCTGTCAGCCACACCTGGAGATTTCACAGCACACATCTGATACAACCTTTTTTTCTATCCTGGGAACACAAATGGACTCTTATTTTACTTGTCTTTAGAGGTGAAAACTTCAAATTTGTGATTAATTTACTTCACAATGATCAACTGAAATGACTGTAATGAATTTTCACACATGTTAATTAGGAAACTGCATATGACTTAAATACTAGGGTACATAAAACCAGATCTCCAGATAGGATCACAGAATCATAGAATGTCAGGGGTTGAAAGGGATTTCTAAATATCATCTAGTCTGACCCCCCCTGCCACAGCAGGATCCCCTAGGGCAGCCATACAGGAACACATCCAGGTGGGTTTTGAAAATCTCCAGAGAAGGAGACTCCACAGCCTCTCTGGGCAGCCTGTTCCAGTGCTCTGCCACCCTCACAGTAAAATTTTTCCTCATATTGAGGTGGAGAATCAAGAGATACCCATCCTGGCTGTCTCTGTCAGAGTTTAGATATAAACAAACCAAGCTTCACAAGCTATTCCTACCCCCATTCAGGATAAATGAAGGCACAAATTCTGTGGCAGACAGAATAGAAAACGGTAGCTGGAGCCAGAGAAGAGTCAGAGGGGGAGGTAGGGAAGACTATGAATCAAAATTTCCTGTTACAGTAAAGAGTAAAAATGTTTATTAGGTAAATTTAATTATGTATTGATACTGTTGCATTTAGCCTGGACATTACCGTTTAGGCAGATATCAGTAAGTGCTACAAACTTGGAATAAATGAATCCCGTATTTAGAGGTTCTATGTTTCACCTATTCGGATCTCCAGGCATTCAACTACAAACTTTTTGCTGCTCCACTTGTTCTGAAGCTGTTAATTTGCTTCTCCCACTTTATTGGGACCTCTCATCTAATAAATCTAAGAGAAAACACACATGCGTATAATTTTCTGTTGTACTTCTTCCCTCCTCGTAGGTGATTTAAGGTGAGGCAATTCCTGTAAACCCCGGCTTGTTAAAAAGTTAAAGTTAGGTTTCAGAGGTGTACATGGGTAGGAGCAATAAATATTTGTTCACCAGAGCAATCACAGAAAGTGATTACAAGATGTTTTTTCAGAAGATACCTTTTTTTTTCTCTACAACAATGTACTTCTTGTTAGGCTTACTGTTGCAGACTGCAATTAACCTAACTGACATATTTCCTATCTTTTACATCTTCTGTTTAATTGATAAGATATAGTTAACTTTTCTGCTATCATGCTCATGAGGTAGTCACACTGTCTGGTCATCATTTTTTTCTCAGCATGTCCATGTCTGTTATGTGATTACCTAAGAGAAATTACTCCACTTGTCATGCCTATTAACATGCAAGTTTCTACTATTTGGTTTCTGGTTTACAGAAGGTGGTGATGTGGGTGGTTTTTTTGTTTGTTGTTTATTTAAATTTTCTCATTTCATTAAAGAAAAAATCAAAACAGAACAATTCTAGCATACAAAGAAGAATACCATTGCCAATAAGAAAACCATTTCATGATCACTGCATTATTTGAACCCAAAATCACCCCAAAATTCTTTTTTTTTTTTTTGCCACTGTTGGAAGTAATAACATGTAAATAACATTTACATTAGGATTCTCAAACACACTTTCATGATTTGTTTTATTTGTTGTTATCCACTTGGTCTACTAATTATTGAATCATAGAATGGTTTGTGTTGGAACAGACCTTCAAAGGTCATCTAGTCCAAACCTCCTGAAGTGAGCAGGGACATCTTTAACTAAATCAGATTGCTCAGAGCCCTGTCAAGTCTGACCTTGAAGGTCTCCATGGATAAGGCTTCTCCCACCTCTCTGGGCAACCTGTGTCAGTGTTTCAGCATCCTCATTGTAAAATATTTCTTCCTTATACCTAATTTAAATCTAATCACTCTTAGTTTAAGACCACTATCCTTTGTCTTTTTGCAAGAGGCCCTTGTCTTTCTTATAGCCACCCCCTAAATATTGAAAGGTCACAATAAGTTATTCCCAGAGCCTTGTCTTCTTCAGGCTGAATGTCCTGAACTCTCTCAGCCTGTCCTCATAGGGGAGGTGACCAGTCCTCTGATCATCTTTGTGGGTCTCCTCTGGACCCTTTTCAACAGGTCCATGTCTTTCTTTGTTGGGGGCCCCCGAGCTGAATGCAGTCCTGTAGGTGGGGTCTCACAAGAGTAGAACAGATTAAAAAGAAAAAGGTCAACATTCTTATACACTTTTAGGTAAATCACTTGAAAATTCTGTCTAAACATATTCATTTTAATAAACATTAAACCTTTCATAAGGAGAAGAATTTTTCACAGTGTTTCATTTGCCTCTAGTGCCCTTCAATGCCAACTCCAAATCTTTTCTTGCTTTTTAAATTTGCTTCCTCCTTCATGTACTATTAGCTTGAACTGAAAAATGTATGAAACTTTCTGATCTTTCACCATTCCATGAAGTCAGCAAATTTCCTGATATTTTATGATGCTTTTAAACTTGAATTCAGGATTTTGCCTTTAGGCTTTCATTGCAACAACAGCTAATCTGATTGCTAACTTTTTGTGGCCTATATATGCTGGGAACCTATGCTCAGACAACTAAATCTTGAATTAGATGCCCATTTTAAGATGATCAGATTTATTATTTAGACTCCTAAATCTGTATTGACTACAAAAGCCACTGGAAACCCACTAGCTATAACAGGCTCTAATGTATCTGGTTCGGTAGTAGATACTTCAGACAAACACTTAAACACAAATAAGTAATTCTGCAGCCAAATCCTACCCAAATTTCTTAAGATTAAATTAAATGAATCAATAGTTTCATTTTTGAACTAACCAACTATGTACTAAAGCAAACCAAAAAACAACTAAACCAAAAAAAAATCAGAACAGATAAGTAAAATATACTGCACAAAAAAATGCAACCCTCCAAAAAGCTGAGTACTTAGAAAATTTTTAAAAGGAAAAAAAACCAAAACAACAAAAAGACTCCTGCTTGATTTGTTTTGATGTTTGATAAGTTTTTAGTAAGTGCTGGCATTTATACATATGTCAAACAATATAAAATGAGAATAGTAGCACTTTGAACAGCTATAAAATACAACACAAAAGACAACATTATTCCATCTTCATTAACTTTTCACAGATCAGAAGAATTAACATGAAAGAACACTGATATATGCTCGTATTATCTTTTCCTTGCCCCTGTGCAACAATATATTTAGGGACAAAACTCTTAAATTTCAACAGAGATTTAGGTAATACAATTGTCTGTTGGGACCCCTCTCAGACTCCTCTGCGTATGATGACCATACCACCTACATTTCTTTTCCTCTTAGTTCAAAAAGAAGTGCTCTGTTCCATATTTTTTTCTCCCTTCTCTCCTTACGTATTACAGGAAGGAGGAGAATATGTGATAGAAATTTCATATCCCAGCCTGTCAGAAAGGTCTGAGAAAAGCCTTAATTCGTGGCTCACCCTACCCTGCCACAGCCCAGGGCCCCATTTCAGCTCCCAGGGTCTGTCAGTCCTTGGCCCAGTGACACAGCTGCAGGACCAGTTTGTAGCTCCCCACAGCCCTGCCCTGCCCAGTCATGGGCCCCACTAAGCTAGGCCCACAAGTGGCCCATATCCCAGATCAGCCTTGGTCTGTCTTCACCTCTGTGAAGTTTCCTGATCCCTAGGGCTGGGGCTGCCCCTGGTGCCCCCAGCTCTTGGTAGATCCTTGGCAAGCTGTCCTGGTGTTTCCTGTAGAAAGAAAGGACTCCTATGGCTCCCTGTAGCTTTCCCAGAGCTCTGCAGAAGACCATGTAAGAGATTACTACTACTACTACTACTAAATGCTAATAAATAATATTAAATAATCATCTTCATCATCTCTCCTTTCACCAAATGAGAATTGGGATCTGATTTGAAGTGGATTTGCAACAATTTTGATTTTTTTTCCCATCTGTGGGATCTATTCAAATCCACACAATTTTTGTAAATTTTTTACCCTCAAAGGAACTTTTATTATTCTGCCTTTAGTCTTTTCTATCTCCTTTCCTAATTTTTGAGCCTAAACGCTTTTTCTACTGTATTTTCATCAATTATGATAAATAAGGAGCTCTGTAGACTTGTTGGTGGGCACTTGTTTGCAGGTTCTTCAGTGAACTTCATGCTGTGGATGTATGGACACCAACAATAGGAAAAGATCCATGAATTTTGTAAAAAAAACCCTGTGCCCTACAAAGAAGCTTTTTGTGATGATGAAGAGCTTTTAGGTAGCATCCATTCCATCAACTAATTCAAGTTAAACTATGAATTATCAAAGACTAACAATTGACCTGAATCTTGACCTATCTGTGAAATAAATGACTTTGTGATTTTTGGAGATCTCTTAGGTAGACAAAGCCAATATTAATCAAATGGACTGGTGTCAGCCAAGCCAGGAATATATTTATATGATGAGTTCTTTAAGTTTTTTTCTGATGTCTAAGAGACAAACAAAAATAGCCCCAACACTAAGCCTGGCCAGATAGGAGGACAATAAATAGCTTCATTTACTAGATTTGTCAGACCAAATTAAAACTGTGCAAGTTGATTTACAACTTTCTGCTTGCAGTGAATACTGTTTATGATTGAAAATAATCGATTTTAGCTCATATTATTAGAGATAAATAGATTTTGTGTATTAACTCCAGAGAGAGAATGAATGCGAGAAATAAAGTATGACTGTGCTTTATATTGCAAAAGAAAAAGACAAACCAATGAAAAATAGGAAGCAACTCAAGCTCCTCTGACCTCAAATTCCCAGATTCTTAGCACCAGGAGCAATAATTATTCTGAAGGGAATGCAGGGTGGAGATCTTTGGTCAAAATTAAGGGTCAAGAAAGAAAAATTCATCACTATGTGAAAATCCCACTACTGACCTGACGTTTCAAAAACTGATACTTATTTAAAAAATAAATAAATAAGAACTGAAATTGGACAATGAGATAAGTTAGCCGAAATTGAACATATACTCTACTGTCCAAGATTGTCAACTTTTAAGTGAATTCTCTATACAAGACTGAGGAGGATGGTTTTGGCAGTGATGTTACTTTTGTAAGGGGGTGAAAGTTTTGATAAAGATATTATCTGTATATGTTGCAGCTGAGTTTCATCTGAAAGATGCAGGATCTAAGAATTATTTTTTTTGGCATAAACCATACTGTAACAGGTAACAATATTCTAAAAAGCAGAGGAAATTAAGAAACATATGAGTTTATTTTTGTATACTGCCTGTATAGGGAGACAAAAGATATTTCATGCAAAGTTATAACTTATTTCCTTTTCCTTGTTTCCTTTTTTATTACCTCTCAAAACATACTAGGTTTCTACACTGGCTCAGGCCTGACACTCCATTCAGCTCATACGACATATCTAAAGAAAAAGAAATCTGAGAGTCGGTGACTGAAGAAAATTTTCCCATTTTGTCTAAGTAAATGACATCCACAGTAACGGAGTTCTTGTGTCTTTTCCAGTTATCCTTCCCCTATATCAACAGCAAACTCATATCTTTGGGTCAATAGTAAATTTTGCTTGTACAGGTCTTTTTTTTTTTTTTCTCACATTAAAGAAATTAATACTCTTACGGAATAAGATTAATGCTGAAACCTACCCTTGAAAAATTTCACTAGTAACTTCCCTGTACAAATAAGTTTTGCCTTTCAGCTGTGTTCACTGTCTCTTTCCAAAAATCAGTTATTACATATCCTTGTGCCCAGTTGAGCTAATAGATTCTCACATAACATCATATGAAATACATTAAGTACAGTTAGATTAAGCCAATTTACATTCCTGTTACCTAAAAAATCAATAATCCTTCTGAAAACTTATATCAAATTAGTCTACCACAATCTAAAAGTTACACCTATTTTTAATACTACTTTTGTTAGTCTTTCTTTTTAAAGCTTTTGTTGAATATTTGCAAACCACTGACATCAGATTACCAACTCTGTAATGACTTTGATCAGTCTCCCACCCTGTTAAATGAAGAAATTATGTTTACTCTTCATTTCTTCAATTCTTCTGTGATTATTAACACCGTCATTTACTGTGAACAAGGTGAACAAGGTAGGCACTGAGCCATTATTTAGACAGCAGCAAAGTAAATCTTAATTTTGACTTCTACTACAAGCAATGACTGGTATACACACTGTATACTGGTATATACTACACATTTCTAAGTTTGTTACTGGAATGAACCTCACAACTAATTTGAGATTATTTGAGATAAGCAGAAACTGTGGAGGTCTCTTATAAATTTTTACCCTGAAATAGTGTTTTATATTCAATAACATAGTGAGTGATATGCAAATGCCTTCTCGAACATTCTGCCCTGACAGTTCATTTCACATACATTAGTTCAAAATACTAATTATAGGCATAATATATTGCTCTTGATAATTTTATGGGGGAAATAACAGAAGTTTGGCAATATTGTATAACATGTTCTTAAACCCAAGTTCTTTACACACAGTAATTGATTTCATTCTGTGTCGGTCTTATCTCCACAGCTGTTGTAGTGAAGTTATTTCAAGCAACTAGAGTTAGGAGAGATAAATAATTATCTTATAGGTGTGCAGGGGTTAAGGGCAAAAGGGATTATTAGATCATTTTGTCAAGCCTGGAATGTACAGCAGGCAATTAAATGTCATCCAGTGCTGGTATCTCTCAAAAATCAGCTGTGATTATCAGTATTTGTTATTATTACTATTATTATTAATCATATTTGTTATAGCATTACCCAAAGTCTGAAGAAGAAAAAAAAAATGCCCTGAGATAAGCATTTTATAAACATAGGTTATTTCATGATTATTTGCCTCTAAGCAACCTAAGTCTATTAGGACCTAGGTGATTTATGGATCTAGGACTAACACGGACAAAAATAGATATATAAATGGGCCAGCATGGACATTTCTGTAAAATTTTTACACTCAAGAGAGGTGAGAAGAGGAAAAGTAACACAAAGTTTCTACATCCTTATACTGAGAAAATCTCCAAGAGTGTGTATGGGATGAAAAAATAGAGATGAAAGAGTGTTCCAGGGGTCTGACTGGGGACATCTTTACCCTCTAACCTCCCACTTCAACAATAAGAAAACTAAGCTGTGTCAGCACAAAACACTATATGAAAGGACTTTTTAGAGAAAACTAAGTGAAGTAAATGGATTTTGAATTTAAATCTGAAAGCTGTGAAATCTGAGCTCATTTTGCAAGCTCCTATCACATGTAAAAGAGAGTTCCCTGATCTCTGTGCAGCTCTTGCAAAAGTTCTATCTCCTGTGCTTGCAAGTCATTCCTTCTTGACGGAAAACTTTACAGTTTCTTTCAATTGTAACAACTGTCAGAGGAGGTCATGATTTCTGAAAAGAAAAGCTTGGTCCTTTTCTATGGAAGGCTCTGAATATTAAGCTGTAAATTGGATCCTGTATTCAGAATGAAGGCAGTGCACATAGCAGTGCAGGGGTGATGTGTACAGAGACCTATGTGTTACTGAGGAGGAGATCGGTTGATGCATTTTGAAACGTCTTCATTTTAGCGCCTGCTTGGATTCTTTCCCAGACATAATGAGTTGCAATAATAGAGTCTGGAGGTCAAGAATGTACGGCTTGCTCTGGCAAAGTTTATTCCTCATATTCTGAATTTGCTTCATGCTTAAACCAGTATAAATGAGAACCAAATGTGGCTCTATATATTTTGTTTATATGATTTTAAGAAATCATATAATTTGAGAACTCATAAAATAAAAAAAAAAACCAAACTGTGATTCTAGCTCTTCATATAGCACATTTGTTAAACCTGCTTTTTGCAAAAAACCTCAAATTTATTTGTATTTAACTCAACACTTGCAGCTGTAAAGGTCATTGTTTTAAATCATTTAGTAGGTGAAGACCTTTTACACATTGAAAAAAATTTTTTTAAATGGTGCTTTTATTGCAATTAGTGACAGGCAAGAGGAAAGAACATAGAAAAAAGGAATAAGTTGTGCACATTTGTGTCAGTGTCACCTACTGGAACTCTACAGTACTAACTTATATAATACTCTTATCTCTACAGCAAACATCCACTTGTGCATAACATTATCTATTGGGATAAAAAAAAATGTCTCCAGTTTTCTTGTCCACATTGTAGTGGTTTGACCCTTGAGGGTGGCCAGGTGCTCATCACAGCTGCTCTATCATTCCCTTCCTCAGATAGATGGGGGAGAAAATATAACAAAGGGCTTGAGACAAGGACAAGGAGATAACCTGCAGCTATTGTCCCAGGCAAAACAGACTTGATTGTGGGAAAATTAGTTAAATTTATTTAACAATCAAAAATAGGGATGAGTAGTGAGAAATAAATCAGATCTTAGAATAGCACCATCCCCTCATCCCCCATTTCTTCCTTGGCTTAACATCATTCCCAGTTTATCCACCTCCTCCCCCTGAGCAGTGTAGGGGGACAGGGAATGGGGGCTGCTGTCAGTTCATCCAACATTGGACAAATTCTGTTGTGCCTTAAAGTAGTGTGACTACAAGCAACTTCTCCATTAAGTCCAACATTGTTTTAATTTGTAACTAGACCCACAGATATCTTCCTCTGCATTTTTGATCAACTAAGATCAACATTGGTGTTCTGATCAGTGAAATTATCATTCTGTTTTATATTTGTCAGTAAGAAAGTTGTGGTGGAAACTGCAGACAAGTTCACCTTCTAAGTCCAACAGACTAATACAGATCAGTATATATCAAAAATAATACATATTATCAATGTTATTATGTCTCTCATTATCTAGTGCGTTATTTAAGTTACACAGCTTATATTTAATGAGTAAAAATTTCCACAATTATTCAAGTTACCCTGAAAGAATCCCTGTTCGGACCCAGATAATTTTAACATAGTCTTTTGAGGTCCAACTATGTAATCCAGGGGCTAAAAAAGAATGAAAAATAGAGCTCTGCTTCACTGAAATGTCAAAAATAATTACTAGTTGAATCACAAAAGTCTTCAGGAAAGCTTTCCCCATTTTTTGTCCAAAAGTCTGGAAGGACAGATAGCGTCACAGTTTTTATTTAAATTTGAAAGAAACCAGAGCCAAACCTCAATTAACGCTGTAACACTGGGCTCATGTCTGGAGTTTTGGATTGGATGGCCAATGTTTCCATTACTTTGAAGGCATTTGAGCTCAAAGTATTATCTTTGCTCATGATAGTAAATGTTACCAGTATTTTGTTTAAAATTACTACAAGAGCACTATAGTCACTCTGTATATTCTGAAATTTCTAGTAGAAGAGAACATATTGCATATTAGTCTTCATATGATTTAGTTGACCTCTATAAATAGTTATTATTTTTCAGAGGATATAATGTTTAGCATTCAGTTCTGGCACTGTAATGGCATGGGATAGCATTAAAATACCAAGTTAGCATTCAGATGAAGTACAAAACAACCGTGGTAGAACACTGCATATTTAAAATTTAATATGGCAGCTTTCCTCAGATGTTTTTAAAGTTGAGTTTTACAATGGAAATTTAAAGGGTATACAGCCTGCTAGTAACAAATCCAATAATGAGGGGCACTGTAAGGCACTCTGAATCATTGTTAATGCTTCCTAACCTTCTTTTGTTTACTTGTGTTTGTGCTGTTGCAGGAAGTAAGGAAAGCAATTCCCACATGGGATTTACCTCTGACTGTTACAGTCATGAAGAGTTATCCACTAAATTGACTCCAGAACACTGACAGAAGGAGCACTTTGGCTGTCTCAGGCTGGTAAAAACTCCATTAGTGAACAATTTGCACATATAATGGTTGCAGGTAATTCCAACACAGAAATTTACCAATGCTTCAATATGGATTATTGCAGTACTATTGAGAGACCTGACCCTATACTACACAAGTCACTGCACCAATCTTTACTGCAGTTTACAAATGTGTAAAATGCAGAGAATAAGTTCCCTGTTTTGTAAGGTGTCTAGAAAACTAAAATGACAACCTTATGGGTTGTTTACCACAGATGTATTGGAAGGGCATCATAACCATCAGTCTGAAATGAACATTAATCACATAGAAATGATTTCCTCTATTACAGTCTAATTACATCATCAAAATTAATCAAGCAGTATTTTCTATTTTTTTATTCTTTTTGTGTGTGTGTTTGTAGGTGTTACTATAAACCAAACGTATATTTTATAAGATTAATGGAGTACTAAAGAAGTTCTAGCAGCAGCAGCTGAAGTAGCAATACCAGCACAGGCTGAAAAAACGTGACTTACCCCAATGGTTTTAACTGTGACATCAGTCACCTATAAGACCACATTATCAAAATTGCAGAAATGAAACGTCTCTGGCTAGTCACCTTTTCAGAAGGAGACAAATCAAAGCCAAGCATTCTCTATCTGAAGCATGCATAACATCTGTGCCAGGAGAATACAGTGGAGCACATTCTGTACCTCACTTTGCAAAAAGTTGTGTTTAATAAATGTTATAAATGATGATTATCTATTATGAAACAATGTAAACAAGTAAAGAAATACACTTTTTAGTCAAATCTCTATGTCTTTTATGAGGCAATGTAAAAGACAATGTATGTATATGCCTAGGTGTTCTCAGCGTGAAAAGCTAAAATTATAATGAGATATAATGTCTTTCAGCTGTTTTCCCACTTAGGAGAAAATATAGCTAAAGTTATGACTCCTGTGACTCATTCCACTGAGATTTATACTGTTTATGCGTCAGTGAGGCCCAAGCTTCAGACAAAAAGATCAGATGATGTGAATTGAAATTTAGTAGTTTTATTACTTGAAGAACTCAAATTTCATTTATATATATATGAAGACTAGTTAACTTTGAATTTTCATAACGTGATTACAGTGTGAGCCTGGAAAACTCCTGAAATACTATCTGTGTGTGACTCATTGGCACTGGCTTTCTAGAGATATAATAACAACATCCCTTTATGGACAATGGGGTAAATATTTGCTGGAGTAAGTCATGTGCTAATGTGATATATGATAAGCAGGTTCAATTTGCTAGTTTTATGTTTTTATTCACATGGGTGTAAACAACCAACACCCTCCCTCATATATCAGCTTTCCATCTACAGAATGAGCGTTGACTTTGAGTTCTTATGCCAGTTATGTAATCAGCTATGGTATTAGCTGAGAACATTGCTGCAGTTTCCTGAAATAAAGAGAAAGAATGCGAAGATATACAGAAGTTTATTTCACCTGACCAAATGTAGGAATCTTTGCCACTTAGGACACCAGGAATCTGTCTGACAGCTGTAGGACACTTCGCAGTATCTAAAATGACATTAGGAGGCCACAAGGCAATTGAATTTTGCCCCAAGCTCGGAGGAAAATTCAGTTTCCGCTGAATCTATAATCTAGCGTTACTAATTTACTGCTACTAATCTAGTGTTACTAATTTATTAGTAGAGTTCTTAAGCATAGCTTTTCAATGTTTTTTTTAGGTGTCTTACAGTATACAACAGCCACAGAAGTGGACTTGCCTTAAATCCCATGGCATGCTTGTCAGTTTTCTACCTTTCTAGGAACCTGAGGCAGCCTGACCAACTGAAGCTTAGACAGGATGTTCTGATATCTAAAATGGTCACCCATGTCTATCAGCTTCTTAAGAAATTGAGAAAATAAAAAAAATACGTATTTTTCATTAATCAAGACAAAGAATAAGACATTAATTCATACCACTGTTAATGTTTCTCAGACACATACACAACTTCTATTTGATTTTATGGCTAAGGATATGACACGATACCCTCTGTATTTCTTTGTTCCAGTATTGAAGATGCTTTGAAATGCAGTTCTGCTAGAACATATAGTTATATGAATATCCCATAGGTAATCTGTTAATTGACAAGTGCTTAATTTCTTTTTGTTCAGAAATTGTTTGCTAAAGGACACATTTTTATATTTACTCATTAATGAAAATGTTACCTTCACCTATAAGTGAAAGTCAAGTGCTGTTTCTTTGGAGACATCTTCTTTCACTTTGTACAGTTTAAAGTATATTGGTGAATTTTAAGTATGGTTAATGGTTTTCTTATTCCACGGCCACAACATGTAATTCAGCATGCAGTAGCAACTGAATACGTTTCAGCTAGATATAAAACTTGTGATACACATAAAATGTTTGCTCAAGTTAGGGACATGTGGTAGTGTATTAGGAGTATTGAGAGGATTTTTCACTCAGCAAGACAATAGATAACCCTGGCTGAACACATTTCAGATGGCTAACTTTGTCGTATTTATCTGACCTATAATGATAAGTGAGATTATTAGGCTTACATTTAGTCAGTTGATTTATAGATCATGTAGTAAAAAATCCCATTTTCTCAAAATTTTTTACAAATTTATATTGAAACACACTGATGTACTTACTTTTTTGTCATCAAAATTCTCTGTATTTTTATGTTTTGCTTGACAAACTGCATGTCCAAAGATATCAAACATTAAATTAGTTGTTTAAAGAAAAACGTTATGTGTAAGTTTCTTCTCTGTGTAGTCTGGTATCACAGAGCAGCAAGGGTTAGTGGGACTGGTTAGTTAGTAAAAACAGATCCATTGAGAAGAGATTATTAGAAGGTCAATGACAGAAGAAAAATTCTTTTAGTTTGAAGGAAGATAGATGATGCAGAAAAAAAATCTTTAAATAAGCATTCAGAACGCTCATAGCTTTCATAAATCAAAGTTATAAAATTTCAGAGGTTTGTATATTGCTTTTTGACATACTTAAGCCTTATCCTATGTTGTATGAAAGTGCTGTAGAGTCTTTACTGTTAATATAAAAAGGCAAACACAAATCAATACTTCCCTCTTTAGCAAGCAGTAGTGCTGGACAAGTCCTGTCTGCCCCCTGTTAGTTTGTAATATTGCCTGTTTGTTGAAGATAAGATCGATTTGCTTTCCCCTCAAATTCTCAAACATTTCTGCTAGTACATTCATTTCTGAGAGAAGAGTAAATGAATTGCTGGTTTAGAGATGACACATACATGTGGTGCAATATAAAGGCCATTAACACCCTTCTGGGAGGACAGGTTATTTCCATGAAACTGCCATCCCTCTCTGTCCCTATCCTAGTCACCAAAGATTTTTCTTCTATTTAAAACACACAGAGTCACAAACAATGATCGTGGGACATACCTCAAGGTTACTCTGATGTTACTGATGGAAAGAAGGTCCATGGAGGGATTCAATTCTTGAGCTCACTGGACCTAAGCAGGCGTTTTAGTGTAGCACACACACTACAGTTGTCTGCTAGTACAAAGGTTTCTTTAAAAGAACATGCAAACAATTTGGGTGTAGTTAGCCAGGTATTAACTTTATTGCAGCCATTAGTTTAAGTAATTTTTTCCTTGTCCTTTCTGTCTAGATCTTTTTGTTCTTGGGTGAGAATAAACCATCATTTCTTCTTTGGTATCCTTTGTACTGCAATACAGGCAAACCAGACAATTTTGTGTTTCTTAATTTATAAACCCTTTTGCATTGCTGAATGTACTTGCTGTACCTTTATAATTTTACCAGACATGATTAATCATATAGAAACTTAATCACTATGTTCTAGCAACATACACACACATACAAAAAAAAAACCAGCCCCTTTATTACTTCTTATGTCAAACGGTAACTGACCAAGTAACATTTAAAGCAGTATCTTATAACACTTACTGTGATATTTTTTTTCTACAAGTGCTTTATCGGAAGAATTTCAAGGTTGAGACACAAAATTTATGCTAACTCAACCGCAGACTGGACCTATATCCTAATCTCTCACACTGCTGAATAGTTGGCTTGCTCCCTTGATTTAACTCTGGTCCTTAAAGAAAATCTACCAGAGATGGGAGCTTTACTTGTGAAAAATGTTTGTGTAATCTTCTAACTGCAATTTAAGCACATTACATCTTAACCTATATTGCAACCTCTTCTTAATAAGCATTATTTTCTTTCATAAGAAGTGTGGAAAGAGTGTTTACCCAAGATAACTTTGCTATGGCTAATGTGAATTGAATGAGTCTAAAATTTTGCCAAGGAATATTACTTTTTGAGTATAGCAAAGACTGATAAATTTAAAGCACAAGTAGAAATACATAACTGTGATTTACTTTGTGACTCAGGGAAAACTATAAAAACCCTTTGTGACTTCATGCAAACTCATCCAGTTGCAAAAGATACCATCTTTGTTCTTAATTTCTTTCCTCTGAAAATGGACAGGTACAGCAGTCATCATCAGTGAGTTGTCAGCAGGGCTAGTTGAAAATCTTCCATCAAAACTGTAAGAAAAAATCAATATTTCACAGAAAGTTTTGTTTGTTCTATAATTTTTTTTTGTTCTGTGAGTGTTCTATTTTCTTAACACTTTTAAATTCAAATATATGTTAAAAAATAAAAAGAAATCTAAAAATATATCTCTCTTTAAAATTCTATCAAAAAATAAATATTTATTTTAATTCATAATCAATAAGAAATTCCTGGACAATAATAATTGTTATTGTGTCTTCATTTTTGATCATTAAAAAGGGCTGCATGCAAAAAATTACTCTTCCTAAACTAAATATATTTGCACATATATGTCTGTGTATATTGATATTTGAAGATTAATTTTTTTAAGGCACAGCAAATATTTGGATAGTTATATATTGATTTTTAAAAAATCAATTCAATATAGTCTCCTTGTGGACATAAATTAGCTCTATGCTTGAGTGACCTGTAGTAAAGAGATAACTCAGAATAATGAATACTGTGAAAGGTTTCTAGGAAAAAAATACCTTTGGTTCTCTCACGTCTTGTATGGTAAGCATCCTGTGAAAGAGGAAAAAACCCTATGAGCATCTTTTATTCCTCTTTTTTTTTTTTTTTTTCCTCTTTCCTTCAATAACTTTTAGGAGGACGTTGAACTAGTTGGATCCTTGTGGTGAAACTGTAACCCCTTTTCCTCTTTACAGTAATTGACATATCAAAGGACTATAAAAACTGTGATGTTTTACCAGAACACGAAATGATATACTAGATCTGAAACAAAAAAAAACACCAGTGGAAAAGAGCGGAGACTGCCAAACAAGCCGCATTCTCCCAAACTCTGTCCATCGTATTCTAAGGCAAATTGTTTCTTCCTGTATAGTTCCCAGTCTGACAAGTGGCTTCCTCTGGTTTTCTGTCAGTGGCTTCCTGGCTGCAGCAAACCACACACAACCTTGCCAACCTTGCAGGACAGTGTCCTTCTCTCTTCACATTTAGGTTTTATATTAGATTTGATCTCCAAATCTCACGCTCCTCCTTTTTCGCTACTTCTATATATTCCTTTTCATGTCTGTCCCCCGCAAAGTTGGCAGACATCTCTGAGGAAGGTGTCCTTCCCTTTCTCCAGACCAAAGATCTGCTCCTGGAGAAACCGAGGCTTATTTCTACCAGAGTTGTGCCTTCTCTGCTAAACAGAGAATGAGTCACTTTGCTGAAAAGAAACATCATCACTTAGATTTCTTACATGTTAGTCTTATCCGACATCCTTTGCTAAACTTTGTTACCTTTTTTTCTGTGTTCTCTGGTCCCGTGCTTTGTTGCTCAATATATGTCGGAGTGTGTCACTGCTGCCTCAAGGAAAAAAACAAACAAACAAACAAACAATCCTACTCTTTCTCTGCTTCTGTGTATATTACTGTATAACTCATTTGAACTGGTGCACGTATCCATACATCCAGCCAATGAACTCTCAGGAGGAAATATAGTGTGTTAAAATCTTTCTTTGTGTGTCGGGGAAGGGTTGAAAAAAAGGAGGGACAATATGGATGGTGGGCACAGCACACCTTTTCACAGTTTCAGTCTTGATTTATGTTGCTTTAAATTGAGCATCAGACTGTGACATGGATAGTTTAGGAGTTTACTGGAAAATAAGAAAGAATAATTTCCTTTTTAAAAACAGACTTAGTTGAGATCTTCAAGTGTATGTAACAATATTGACATTCACTTGTGAGTGTTTCTAGTTTGAGCATCAGTTAAATTAGCATCAATGGCAGTGGAAAACCCTTTTAACTTTAAAACCAGGTGCATTAGTTCTTTTGGAGAGTTCATCACCATAAAGAAGATTTAGATTCTTCGTGGAGAAAGCTTTTTTTTTTTTTTTCCCTTCTTTTAACTGTTATCTCCCTCAAAACTGCTCTTTTCCTTTCATTTAATTTGTTTTAACCAAAAGGTATTACTTAAAGTATTCTTACTTGGTATCAGTGACCTCATGTAGTTGTGTGTTCTGAAAGTTTATCTTTAATGTTAGAAACAGATGTCCCTTACTCTTCTTCAGCACAGTATGTGCTGCCATAGGCCTACATATGGTACCCAGAAGAAAGAAAAAAGCTTAATCTATAGAATATTCTGTTGACAGTACTAACTGTAGCTAAACACCGCTTGATGCCACCTACACACAGTTAAAAATACTTTAGGTTAGAAAGTCAAATGTTAAAAAGGCAGTTATAAAATCTTAGAGTGATTTATATCAGAAAAGGTCTTTGGAGATAATCTGATGCAACTCCATGGTCAAAGGGAGACAGTTTAAAGCAGGCTACTGAGACCCATTAGGGCAAGTTCTGGGTATCTTCAAGAGTGGAGATTCCACAGCTCCCTTAGGCAATCTGCTCTGATATTTGGCACCCCTCACTATTATCTGTATTATTCTTAATAGCCATTTTGAATTGTTGTTACTCACTGCTGTTTCCTCTTGGCCTTTCACTGTGCACTTTCAACAGAGTCTTGCTTTGGGTTTTTATACCAGCATGGTAGGTCACTGACAGCAGTCCAGAATGTGTTTGGCGTTTTCTGCCAATTCGCTTTCAGCCTGCTCTCTTTTAGGTCCTTTTCTGCAAAGCTCCTCTAGCTTGTTGGGACTGTACCACTACTCTTGCTAGCAACAATAGCAATGCAGATACTGCCAGTTGAGGATTCAGTTGCTAATGAGACAGACCTTATTTACATGGTCATTTTTTTCACGCTTACAGGACATCTAAAAATGTTCAGATGATAAATGCCTTTTGATTATAAATCCGTCTGTTTTAAGCAGTTCTCAAGGATCTCTGCTTCATTTCTGTGCCACACAGGGAACAACACAGAATTTATGTACTAACTAGTGAAGTGAACAATACAGAAAACAGCGGAAAAATAATGTGTTCTTATTGTTACTGTATCTGGTTGCTGTCTTGTTAAACTGGCTATTCCTTGCCCTTGGCCACACAGTCCTTACTTAATGCTTGATAATCATTTCAGAGTAATTGCTCACAAGTGGTTTAGCAGTGTGTTCCTCAATTTTTTTTATGTAATAATCTAAGTTCTAATTCGTAGAAGTGTTAAATATTACCAGCAACACAAACCTCATGTGTGTGTTTATCTTTGCAACTGTTCAGTATTGTTTTCTGTCTTGTCTCTTCTCTCTGTTTCTCTACATACACATACTCATGTATCAATGACATGCAACTGAATTTATTCCGTGTCTGAGAGCTGACTGAGCAATATTCATATAATTAAAACTTTTAAATGAGTCATAATTATGAAGATGAAACACGCCTTCTGTTCTGTCCAGTAAGAATAGCACATTTATGACTTCTACAGTAAAATTTATTGTGACTTTGATAATTTTCTTTATTTACAAATTCTTGTATCTATTATGAGATTCAGTAAGTAAATACACTGATGATAGTAACTTCAATTGCTTTTATAATTAATATTTTCAAATCTTGAATAAAAAAATATTTAAACTTTAACTGTTAAAATCTTGCAACTCAACAGGGTGAGGAAAACCAGCTATCAGTATAAGGTTGATGATTCAATAATCTTGGACTAGTGAATCATTTTCCATGCATTTTTTAAGGGTATTATGATAAAGTTGCAGTGCCAACAAAGCAGAAATGCCTCTCAGTTCAAAAAGATTTGGAACAAGGAAGGGAAGATTGCTTTGAAGAAAAAAAAAAAAAAGACTGTATAGAGCCATAAATAACCACAAGTGAGATACTTAGATATTGTAACTTTGGTGTTTACTGCAATGAATTTAGAGTGAATAATGAGTCTATTTATGTCGTGATGACCAGGCTCCTTGTTTGGTAGAGAAGCCCGAGTGCTGAAGGAGCTTTTCAGATGGTCGGCCTTATTTAGATAAACTTTTAAAAAACAACAAGATTCAAAAATATTTTTACTTCTCGTTACCAACCAGTACAAAATATGAATATTTCCCAGAAGGTAATTACACCCTTAAAAACCCCACAAACATAAACCAGGAAAAAAAAAAAAAAAAAAGCAATCGATCAAACCAACTTCTGACACAAGAAGCAAAGTGGTACTTACAGCTACTGTTTTTCAGGAAACTCTCAGCTGTCTGCGTTTTACAGAAATTCGATTTATGTTTGGTGGTATCTTAGTGAAAAACAGCATCAGCCAAATAGCATGGAGCAGCTTCCATATAATGCCAAGGGAAGAATAAAAACTTTATGGTTTTGAAAGCTGTAAGAGCCTCACTTTAATACGTAGTCAGTGCTTTTTGAAAAGCCACAGAGCACTGTGAAAGGGCACACTTTATTCTTGAAATAGCTGTGCTAGCCAGAGAATTTCTCAAACAGTCGAGGGAACAGTCTTTTTAAAGCGGAATGTATCTAGTGGGCGCTCTCATTGTTGCTAAAGAGCAGGTAACAATAAATGACATAGTCAAACCTGTCATGGAAAGTTTCATCTTAGTGATGATGCAGATGTGGTATATTTGTTAACTTTCTGAGGCTGGGTAGAGACGTCCTCATGAATGATCAGTGTACTGTATGTTTGATCATGCATGTGCAACAAGAAACAGAGCAGAAGGGACAAGCTCCGTAAACAAATTGACCTTGCAACAGTGTTTATATTGTGTTTTTCTTTTGGAGAGTAAAACACATTCTGTCCGTGATGTGGCTGAACCCTAGCATTTTATCAAATTAGGAATCCAAGTGTAACCTGTGACAGTTTTGTTAAGAAGGGATTACAGGATTTAAAGGTAATGTCACAGAGATCAAGAGTCTCCAGTCGGAGTCACATGCCCTACCTCTTAAGTTCCAGAGGTCTTTAGAATAAGCTTATGGCTACTTTATGGACTTCACAATTATGGATAGTGGAAAAAAATCCTAATATTGACTTTATTTTTAAGAGATAACAGAGAACTGAGTATTTGGTTCCCTCTTTCTTTAAAAAAATAATTGTGTGGTCTTTTCGTTTGTTTGGCTTTTTAGCATTTTTTTTTCTTTTTATATAATCCAAACATCAGAGAAAGTCTGAGCAGTCAGGATTTGCTATCTCTTTTACAACTTAAGCAAAAGAAAAGGAGGAACAGAAACATGAAAGCAAAGAGGTTGATTGAGAGACTAGCTTTTTCTTTTCCTGCTGATACTGGATCATTTTCCTAGTCTCTATTGAGAGTAACGGAAACTATGACATATTACACATTACACTCAGCAGCTACTCAAAGTCAGAAATAGCTCCAATTGAACATAGCTCCTAACATTTGGCAAGGAAAAAGACCCAACTATCCTGCATTTTTCAACTGATCTCTAAATTCTCCAAGTCATTTTTGTCTCAGTGTAGAAGGAAGAGCTAATTGGTGCCTGTGATTTTCAGTTATTTATTCTCCATTTTATTTATTTTCTTTTTATATATACTTTTTTTTTCTTTTCATATTTATTAATCTAAAATTAAACTAATTTGCTAGCAGTGCAGCTGTGGCAACATCTATTCCTTTAAGCCCAAATAGTGAACTCAGATGTTCATATGAAAATCACTGAATGAGTACAATCTCTTCTGACATTCACAGCCACAGGCAGTTGGCCTTAGTTGTCAATTCCTTCACTGCTACAGATCACAGAAAAGCTATTTTGTATCCACTGTACTCAGTGTGTTGTCCCATGAACTGACAGGAGTAAACTTCAGTTGTTTTGTTGTTTTGGGTGGGTTTTTTTTCAGCTCAGTGTCTTCAACTATTGCTATGTAAGCAAGTATAGAAATAGATTTTCTGTGCTGAGGTGAAATATGTTTTGTTGGCTTTTCAAGACATACTGTTTCTCGTTCTCTCATCTGTTGGTTTGCATACATTCCTCATTGAAACTATTCAAATAGAGATTGTTTGTTACCTTATTTATAGTCCTTTGCCTTCCTGATGTGGAAAGTAAGCATTTTGGAGCAGGATGCTTCATTCTCTGTAAGCACAAAATCTGGTGAATTGGATCCTGATATACCCTACATCTTCTGTTGTAATACACCTCATCCATCTTGTGGTTCCCATCCCTGCAGAACCTAAGCATGGTTTTTTATTGCAAAACATCATGTATTTCTGGGGCATCCAAATAATTCTTGCGTAAGCCAGCTTGCCGTTGAAGTCTAGGTGAACAGTAAAGGCTAATTTTCTCAATTTCTTGCATGCAGTCTATTCTATAATCTGTATTGAACTGTTCAAAACTGCAGTGGATATCTCCATATTAATACCGCTATGTGAAGCAGCTACGGCATACCTTTAGTAATGCAGAGGAATACACTCTGAATTCATGTAGATAAGGAAAGATATAAAAGTATGTTCAAATTTTTTTTTCCCTCATTAATCCACTTGGAGCTAATTTGCTACCTGTTAGGTACGTATACTAGCTTTCAAAGCCAAAAGATCATGGGAAAAAAGTACAAATCAGTTTTAAAGATAAGTTTGAGCATTTTGTGTTCTTCTTTTCGCTCTTTTTTAATGGTGTATTACAGTAATTTTGTTTCACTGGTAGTTCTTCTGTTCTGATAACTCCACACTGCAAAATTATCTGAAAGGTACAATTTCCCTCTACCTTTTCCTTTAACCTTATGCATTTTAAACTCTGGAGTTTCTATCTGACCTCTTACATATACTACGCGAATATTATTGGCCTAAGCTAATGCAATTTAAGATTGCATATATCTCATATTAAATTTGAAATCTTTGCCTTCTTGAAATGAAATATGTGGATTTCCTTTTTTCTTTTTCTAATTTTTTTTCCTCTTTAGGGTAGGTAATTTCATAGCTCACCTTATTATATTCTGCACCGCTCTCATCTAGACTTTTTCAAGTTCTACATCTTTATAATAATATAATGACCAAAATTGAGACTTACTTTATGATAGAATGTCATTACATTCCTTTAGAATTATATTCTCTTATTATAGCCATATATTCAAAAATTCCGTTGACTTTCTCAGTGCTCCTCTGAACTGCCCAGAGAGCTTTAAAGACAAAACCATTATTATGTCAAAGTCCTTTAGCAAGTTATAATGTTTCAACTTTTCAATTAATTTCATTTTGGGGGAATTTTTCTTAATTTATTTTCTGCTTGAATGAATTTTAATGTATTAGCATATTTTATAACATCTGTAGTTTTAAAAATAAGTTGATACATTCTTATGCATTTAAGGTATCAGTAGTATTTTTATTATAAATCTTGTAACTGTAGTTTCTACTCACAGATTTCTGCAGGTCCAACATCTGGGGTAGAAAGTACATGTAGCTTCTACTCACAAATTTCTACAACTTCAACATCTGTGGTAGAAAATCTCTATATCTCACTAAATTGAAAAAAAAATATAATTTTAAACAGGTTTTGAAGACTTGAAGTTCTTTAATGTCTTAGAAGGAAAATCTTCAATAGGGTAATGAAAAAGAAGAGATCTTATCCATGAGATCTTAAGTATGGCTTGATTTCAGAATTTCAGACTTCAGAGACAAGAACAATGTGGTTCTCTGTTAAGCAACAGTACCTCAGTTTGAAAGAAAAACCTAAGTCCAAGGGTAGTTTTTTTGGATGTATTTTGGTTTTTAAAATGTAAATTCTTTTTTAAATTATATTCAATTAAAGTAATCTGGTTTGAAATACTAAGTTAAAGTGTCAGGTACGTTGATATGAAAACTAGAAATTATATTTGATTGGTAAAATGTGGGGTTTAATTACTATTAAACCTGGTAATTGATGAAAAAATTTGGTTTTGCCTTTCATGTTATGTAGAAATGTGAGGTCTCAGTGCTGATCTAGTCTGATAAGAAGTGTCAGAACTAGCTAACTAAAGAGCAGGTTAGATCAACATCCTGTGGTTTTTTTTTTAAAAAACTCAATTTCAGCTGGTAAACATATTTTGCAAATTTAGGGAATTTACAAAAAACCTGCCTAAGTTAATAAATTTATGAGTCCTAGTGATGTTGAAAGAAGGCAAAGAAGACTTCATGCTACTGGAAATAAACTTATATTTTGATGTTTCATATTTTTCAAACTAGTTTTAAAATGTTTCACATTCCTACTTTAAAAAAATTAACAAGGCTTAGTCATCATGTTGGTTTAAAATTTGTAATATTTGAAGTATCAGGAATTTATTCTATTTTCTTTCTGTTGAACGGCTCTTGGGGATGTATTTGATTTCCATTTTCAAATGTGTCTGCAAATATGAGTCCAGGAAAATCTTACTAATTTTACATAAATGAAAGAAATACTTTCAGATAAACTCTTATGCTTAAGAGATTACTAAATTCTCATGTCTGAAGTGATGACTATCTTGAAAGAGATGAAGAATTTCTTAATAAAAGCAGAACAACTAACGATACAGCTATCGATAACTCATCTTAGGATCTGCTGACAGAAATACATATTTTTTAACATTAAAGCTGGACTACTAGCTCCCACACTGTAGAACTATGCAACAGGTTATTGTCGGAGACAGAAGAAACTGTACTACTTGGTGTATCTGCTAATTCTAATGTCTGTAAGGCTATCCTCAGCTGGAACCTTCCAAGCTGGGGAAGCTGACACAATTTTTTTAATCCCTTGTTTTCTTCCCAAGATCAAAGCCCACCGGTATAGATCTCTGTGTCCACTTAGGGATTCTCTGATTTCTGGAAAAGGATTAGGAATCTGGTTGCACAAGAGCCCTCCTGTTTTTGATTTCATTTTTGGGTTTGACCATACATATTCTCAGGCACTCCTCTCTTGGGTGCAGGTTGTACTCCTGAGATACATACACCTGCACAGAGATTCAATATATGTTGCTTGCTCTCTGAGCTGCATCTTTATTTTGTAAACTAGCTCTTCAAATTTCTCATACTTCTGAGAGAGCAATGTTGTAAAAGACTAAAATACAAGATTCACAGATGTTTCACCCTAGAAATAACTATTTATGATGTCAGGCAATGCTCAGCATGAAAAGAGGACAGAAACTGACAGCAGGATATTTTAAGCACTAAAAATTTAATAGATTTACAATAGCTAGCTCTGGATGCACATCACATATGTTTAGAGCGTTCTAATCTGGGACTGTTTGGTTTACCCTATCTCTGCCGTACTGTCAATACACACAACAGAATGTGGCAGTGCACAGCAATTTTGAAATGCTTCTTGATATTCCATCATACTCTGATGTTGTAGAGTTGGAATTATCAAAATGACTTGTCTGTTTCAAGTACAGATAAGAAGAAAAATGTGTCCAGAGAGGTAAACTATCATTTCAAAAGGTTTATTTTCCAGAGAGGATATTTACTTTTCAATACATTACACAAAAAGAACAAATCTCTGAAACAGTTTCATCATCATCCAGTTTCTGCCCAAGTCTCATAACATACATGATAAACTGCATTTTATGCCTATGTTCATGTTTTCAGACTGGATTAGTAGCTTGTTTCCTTTACTAATCCAGAAGCTGTTAAGCACAATGAATGGTCAGACATTATCTGAATGCATAGTTTCTTTTGCAGAATGGTGTTAAGGCGTAAGATTCCGTTGTTGTTGGTAAAGGCATCCTGAGGGCGAAAGCAAACAAAGCAAGATCAGCCCAGTGTCTTATTCTATTTACATAACTGTTAGCACTTTCCGTTTTTCAATTTTACCTAATAATATAGTTTTCTTTTCCTTTTTGGCTCCAAGGCAACATGAAATGATAAAGAGATAAAATGTTCCCAGGAAATGGGGCTATTAAATTCCTTGCCTGACAGCAACAGAAAGAGCACATTCACTGAAGCACTAACTGATGTTTCATTGACTTGAAAGAAAGAATTAGAACCCACAGGAAACTGTTAAGCATGATCTATATCAGAGATCCGTTATTCTGAAGAAAGCAAAATGTACATCTCTTCTGCTGTGGAAAAAAAATTGCTAAGGAAAATCCAGGAATAAAATTCATCTTGCCTTCTCTTTTCACAATGACATGTAAAATGTGACATGCATTAAATTGTTTGGAATGTGTTTCCTATAACAAGACAACCTTAGATAAATAACTTTTAGATTATTATTTATCTCTACATTCATTGTGAGAAAAAAAAGTCTTTAAAATTTCTTTCTTCAGTGTACATGGCCTTTTGTTCACCAAACGTTGCATTTCCTATCCCTTCTCTTTTTATGCCTTTGAATTTATATTTGTATTGAGAGTTGTCATAAAAAAAAAATGAAAAAATTGCAAACCTTTCTACAGAACATCGGTTTAATTTTGTCTGGAAACAAACCAGACTATTATGAGAAACTAGACTCATCTTCACACAGATAAGTGGCATTTCTGCGAGTAAACCCCTTGCTGTATACACACCTTTTCCCAGATTCAGACTCCTAGACACCCTCCCTGCCCTACTGTGCATGGATTCTTGATTTCATAGTATATTGGTTTGACCTGGCTGGATTCTGGTGATAGGGAGGGAGCTGCAGGGTGGCTTCTGCAAGAAGCTACTAGAAACTTCCCGAGTGACAGAGCCAATGCCAGCTGGCTCCGAAGAGGGACCCGCCGCTGGCCAAGGCTGAGCCTATCAGTAAGCTGATAGCAGAGGAACACCTCTGTGAAAAACATATTTGAGAACGGGAAAAAGAACTACATCATAACAGCTGGCACAGAGATGGAGGAGTGAGAATCTGTGCAGACACCAAGGTCAGTGAAGAAGGAGCGGGGGGAGGATGAGCTCCAGGCGCCGGAGCAGAAGGAATCCCCTGGGTCCGTGGTGAAGGCCATGGTGAAGCGGGTTGTCCCCCTGCAGCCCATGGGCGAGGTGCAGATGTCCACCATGAGGATCACCGCGTAGATGTCCACTGTGTAGAGGACTCCATGCCGTGTGGGCGGATGCCTGGAGGGGGCTGTAGCCCGTGGGAAGCCCACATCGGAGCAAGTCGCTGCTGGAACCTGTAGCCCATGGAAGAGTGAATGCCCACGCTGGAGCAGGTTGGCTGGTGAGACTTTTGGGACGCTGTGGGTGGCTCACGCTGGAGCAGTTTCCCCCGAAGGACTGTGCCTCAGACTCACGAGGGGTGGGCTGCCCCTCATGAGGTGTCTCACGTTGGGCAGTTTGTGATGAATTGCCCTTCGTGGGACAACTCACATTGAAGAAGAGAGCATGAAACTTGTCTCCTGTGAGAGGGACCCCACAATGTCCTGGGGAAGAGTGAAGAGTCCTTCCCCAGAGTGAACAAGTGGTGAAACCAAAGTCGGATGAACTGACCATAACCCCCATTCCCTGTCCCACTGCATCACTTGGGGGGAGGAGGTGGAGAAACCAGGATTGATGTTAAGCCCGGGAAGAAGGGAGGGATGGGGGGAAGGTGTTCTGTTTGTTAAGACCTGTTTGCTCTTTCTCACTTCTCACTACTCCTCTCTGATTAGTTCTTTTAATAAACGTACTTAATTTCCCCAAAATTGAGTTATTTTGCCCGGGATGGTAAATGAGAGTGATCTCCCTGTCCTTATCTCAAACCCTAGCAGTGAAGGGGGAGTGAGAGAGCAGCTGTGTGGGTACCTGGCTGCCGGCCAGGGTCAAACCACGACACATAGTAAGCTTTAGAGACAGAGAACTACCTATGTCAACCAGAACTGAAATGTATATACAACTTTTCTCTAAAGAGACAGGAGTGTTGTCACAGAGATCAGTATATTTAGGTTCTTCCCCAGGCATGCTGGAGTTTCCAGAATCTTCTCTAGCCAAAGCTAAGCAGGAAACTGAACCTTGACTCTCTTTCTTGAGCACTGGAATCATAAAGTTGAAGAAAAAATGCCAGCGGCTTCCCATACTGCCCATCTCAGTCATATCAAATGAAGAGAGAACACTTTGCCGTGTTTCTGCGGTGGAAGTCTTGGCCATATTACAGCACAAGTACAGGTCAAACCAACAGTTTTCATGGATAAATTATGGTTAAAACTTAGTGGGCCTTTTCTATGGTTTGTATAATGACTGGCATATGTGATTATTACTCATATAGCCATGGAAGAGAGGTAGCTACTATCACCAGTATTCGTAGTCTGTAACTGCAGACTATAGATGCACATTACCGTAGTAATAGCCTGGAGCCTGCAGAGTCTAGCTGTGTTGTCCTGCAGGCTAACTGACCTTAATCAAGTTAGGAAAACTTGAGAGGAATTAAGAAGAGTGTTTATATAACAGAGGCTAACTCCTTGTGGAAGACGTAATTTGGTCAACAGACAGTTCACTCCAGCACTGATTCACTGATATGAAAGTCTTTGGTTAACAGTAATGCGAAGAGAATTGAGCTGCTGTCAAGCAAGGAGAAAAATTCCCATTTAACAGCAGAGCCTTAGAAAAAAAAGACCCTGAATACCTATCTCCAAACTTCTTAGTAGCGTTTTATGAACATCTCAGTGTGTGACAGAAATGAAATACAGCAATAAGGTCTCATTCATTCCCAGGGAAACCGTTGTTTTGTGCAGAACAGGACAGATGATTTCAGTCAAGACATTCACATTTTCATTTGTTGTAGCTCTGGTGCAGCAGACTGAGTGAGGAAAGATGTCTTAAGTTTAGAAAGGGGCAGTAGGAAAAGAACTCCAAAATATCATTATTTATAAGAGAACATGAGACAAAAATACTAACCTTTTTACTTTTCTATATTAACTTCAAAGAAGATAGTCACAGAGTGAATTTTAAAGACTAAAAGTATACTTCTTTCAAAAGTAAGTGCAGACTTTTATCTCTAGAAAGAGTTTTCAAAGGAAACTGGATCTAACAGTACTGTAGCTACAGATTTATCTTAAGACAAGCATGATTTTTATCAGATGCACAACTGCTACTACCATCTGGAGATTTTGCGTTAACACTACTTAAATATTTGCAGATGATTAAGAGGTCTCTTTTAACACAAATATCAATACAAATTGTCAGAATTAAGGTTCCAGATGTATTAATCCTCCATGTCCCAAATTCACTGGCAGTATAAACAATCTTGGTGCTTTCTTGATGTCTAATGTTTGTATTCTGAGCCTTAGGGATGCATTGAAATCTATCACATAGTATTTACTAACTTCAGGTTTTAATTCTGTATTTATTTCCCATGTGAAAAGGTGAAATTCATATACTAGGAATAGACTTAGCAAAGGTTCTGTGCCCTTTTAAGCCCACTAAAGCTTTAGGCAAAGTAATCAGGCAAACCGAACCAACACATTTTAATGTACTCGTCAACTCTGCACAAGTTGTCCAAGAGATGGAAAGAGAGACAGAGACAGACAAAAAGACAGAGAGAGAAATATCCCTGTGTATTTTCATCTTCTGATCAAATTATTTGTTTAACTTCTGGGTAGGTTGTTTAATAGGAAGATCTACGTGATACAGAAGCATTTTCTTTAATTATATTTGATAGTTTATCCATCTTCCTATGAATCTCCTTTAGGAAATAAAAAGATAACTGCATTCTTAAAACAATAAACACAAACTGTCTAAAGGAATATTGTATTGTGTTATACTAGCCTCAACAGTTCTAAATTACTTCAATAAAATTCCCAAATTGCTGTAATCGTGAGGATGATTGGAAAAGATTTGCAGGTCAAATGGCAACTCTATTAATGTGTAAAGCTTGCAGAAAATAAGACCTTAAGTACATAAATATATTTAAAAGAGCAAATACAGAGCATGCATTGTCATTTTATACAACCAATGGAAATGTAGAACATATATCAACAATTCAACAAGTTGTGCTTATATTAAATAGTTTGTTATTCATCACTGAAATTGTTGAAATTGATAATAATGATAGAATTAGCATGTAAATATTTTAATAATCATCACTTTAAAAAATATTATTTGCAAATTACTTTTATCAGCTTGTTACTAAGAGAATAAAATCAAATCACCTCTAAACACACCATTTACAAAATTTTCCCAAAGGAAACTGCAGTGAACCAATTAATTTGCCCAGGACATGAATTTTGTTAGCAGTTGTAACTGTATTTTCCCATAGTCACTAGTGACCATTACTAAACTTGCAGTGCAGGAATAACAAAATGTTCAACTTATATTGGTCTTATTCATATACACAGTTGGTCCATCTGTATTAACTGGCCGTATTATTACAATATACCCTTTTATAACTGTCAATGCCCTGCATTTGTCCAAGTACCTACTTATACAAAGCCATTCATAGGAAGAGGTATTTATTACTCTTTATAATTTTATTTTTTTGCCTACTTTATTGACTTATTTATGTACTATTTTGCTATTTATTTAGTTCCTTATGAAACCTCCAATGTTCAGCAAATAGTGCTTTGACATACATGCTCTGTTTTGTTTCAGTGTTTGGGGCTGAAATGTTCTCCTATTTATATGTAAATGCCACCATCTTTTAGTAAATGAAACAAGAACTATATAAACGTATAATAGAAAAGTTTAAATAAACGTTATATATGAATATACAAATAAATGGAGTAATTAACTGTTAATTTTCTTTTTCTTATTTTAATTCTTTTCTTGAAAACAAATTAATAGTTCAATTATCTCATTAAAAGATTATTTTCAAATACTGTTCTGGATTTCAGAAGCACCAGTAACAAAAAGCATGAATGAGCTAGAACTGCCCGGTTTATATCAGTGGCTCATGCAAATTTGTTGTTTTTCTTTACATTGAAATATATTTCATCATGGAGAGAAAAATAGCAAAGCATGTGGTAAAAAATGGATGAACTCAGCTGGAACTTGAAAACCTTTTTTTATTTGCAAAGTCTTTCTGAAATACACAGATACTTTTCGAAAAGTTCATTGGATGTTGCCAGAGTGTCAAATAGTTTCTGATCTTATAAAATAGAATATATTTTTTATTTTTTGCTTACTTTAAAGATTGATATTATTATATTTTGAGGGTTTTTTGAAAGTAATTGTCATGCTGTATCTAAATTTTGAGCGAAGGCTGATAGTTTTAATCCTTTTTATACCACCATTATGTTGCAAATTCAAAAATATTTTGTTATAATACAGGCAATACTGTAACAGGAACACACCAATGTCTGTGTTAAAACTGTTCAAAGTATTAATCATTAATACGAAGCACAAAAGTGAACATGTTACTTTAATGTCTATACAAAATGATGAACACTGTTTTCTTCCTTTTGGGGTCTTTATTCTGGCTATTAAATGGAGTGCAAAGAAACTGGAATCTGCAGGTTTTATTTCTCCAGAAAGAGAATACTGTCACCTTCTTATGTCAATAATTATCATGTGATACAATATTCATTCGTTCTAGTTCTTGGTTGTATCCTTGGATTGAATCGAGCTACCAAATGCATTATTTTTCAAATAAAATTCCTTGTAAGATTGAGGATTAGATAATTTTAAAAAGGCAAAGATTTTGAAAACTCATCAAAATTAAAATGGAAGTACATTTAGCCATTAATATCTGAAGAGTGTAATCTGTATCTATATATTTGATATATATATATATACATTTTTAGATCAGTGGGTTGAGCGTGGTGCTTGAAACACCAAAGGTCACAGGTTCGATTCCCATTCGGTTCTCATGTGTTGCCTGACCTAGTCGAGAGGTGATGTCCCTGCCCACAGCAGGAAGGTTGGATTAAAATGATCTCTAAGGTCCCTTCCAGCCCAGGCCATTCTATGATTCTATGATATACAAAGTATGCTATTCTGGGAACAGTAATAGCTTAACTTATATAAAATCTTCTTTTTAAATGAAAAAGTTAATTTTTATAGAGAAACAATCTTTCTACCATGAAAAAAACCCTAAATGGCAAAATAATAATAATAAAAAGCTTTAGTTCTACTGTTTGCTGTTTATTAAGTTTTTCTTAGGATTGAATCTTTAAAAGGTCAAAGAAGATTTTTTTTAGCTTTCCAAGTGTCTGAATTTGTTTTGGGCTCACTACCTCTCTTAAAACAACTTGAGCAGAACTTGAACCTTCATAGTCTTTTGTTCCTTTAAGTCTTATTGTAGCTCTTTTTCTTTGGAAAGTACTGCCCTGGTAAGAACAGAAGTTACAGCAGAGACGAGTTTGAAATGGTTTTCATGCTCCTTTAACTAAGGTTAGCTTCATGAACCAAAACAACCGACGAAGATTGAATATAAGTTGAGATAGGGCATTTGGGAAACTGGTGGCTTTTTGCCCAGCCTAGTGGTTTATGACTTGTACTTTCTCATTGCATACACTGTAGTTATGACTCAGTCACTGAGTTGGATTCACAGTAGAGAGGATAATAGAAATCAATATCATGGAAAAGAATAAACAATGAAAGCTTTCTATTAATGACAGCTTTCTTCTGCACAGATGAAAATTTAGCCCTTGGGTCAGATCACAAGATCTTCCACTTCTTGCCCAACTTTAAACTGAGGAAAACAAGGGAAAAAATAAAACTACAACTAAAAGGAAAAAAAAAGAGTATTTTCTTTAAAGTTAGAATGTCCCATAAATTTAGACAGTAAAGTTTTAAACTTGAACTTTAAAGTTGACTGCTCAGTACAAAATAGTCATGATACTGGACTATCTGTGATATGCATCAGACCTAATAACTCTTCTTTAAGTGAGGGAATAGACCCTAAACTGTTGAGACAAACTGTTATGAAGACAGTGGGTTAGTCTACACTTCAGTAGAAGACTGCTTTCAACAGCCATGATTACCTTCCTGTCTCATATTTGTTTGGCTCCACACGAGAAAATTCACAATCTGCTTGCAAAAGACTTCTGGCCGTGATTTCTGGATATGGCTTTTAGCCACAAAATGAGACAAATCCACTTTGAGATGAAACATTGCATTCAGTTATCTAAGTATAGATGCCTAGTGCCATTTTACTGACCTTCATTGGGCTAGGAGATGTAACAAGAGATGTATGGAAGAGCTGTGTCTTTTGGGATCTGTAGCTATGCTAGAACACCACCACAGTACCTAAAATGACAATAGGTGATTATTCTTGGGTTGCTGAAGTTAGCCAAGGGCGTCAGAGTTTGTTTCCAGAATTTTTTGGTTTTGGTAGCTAAACGTGAAACTCTCATTACAGTTGATAAAGAGTTAGTCAATATCCTTACGGGAGCTTGGAGTGATTAAGCTGACATCTATGATGGATGGGGTTCTTTGTTTGCACATAGACATTTGAGATACTGTAGTATATCTTGTCCAGTTTCCAGAAGCTACTTTCAGAACCACAGGAATCCTGTCGAACCTGTGTTGTAACAGCCGGCAGAAGTGGATCTTTTAAATACCCAAGGAGATCTCAAATAGTACTACGTATCATATTTTGAGCATAAATACTACACCTGATGAGTATTATTTATCAGCTAAAATGCAGTCCATGCTTGTGAGACTTTCTGGAACAAAGACCGAAATAATACTGGATAACTTTGAGCAGGCATTTAAAATTGCAGCTGATGCCTGTACTTCGGCACCTAAATTCCACCCTTTGCTGACATGCAGATATTTAGATTTAGGTACCATGATCACTAACGGAAAACAAGTCTATATTCAGAGTGGTCTTTAGAACAATTTGCCCCTGAATTGGGAGTTTTGGGAATTTTGATTATAGAAACTTTGGAGTTACTCCTTAGCTTTTCCTATAGTTTTTATAAACTTCTTCATTTGTAAAAAAAAAAAATCCATACTTTCCCCGATATAAAAATAAGTTACAATAGTAGCATTTTTGTATTTCTCTCATGTTGATCATTTATTCTCTCTATTGATAAATCACTAAACGCCTGAAAAAGGATAGAAATCTTGTTTAAATCCATTGAGTTAACTAACATTTAGACAACTTAGAGTCTGCAGAAGAGCTTATGATACGGCACAATTTTCAGGATATCTTACTAATAAGTCAAAGCACCTGAAATTTATCACCATAAATGTATTGCTTGTCCTATTATCAACACATTTCAAGAAAAACTGTCTAGGACTGTACAGTCTCACTTCAATGAAACCTCCAAGTGCTTTTCTCCATCTGATAGTTTTGCATGTCTTACTCCACACACAGAGTTTCTTTACTCAGAGCTGCACCAGTGATTAGGACTTTGTAACTAGGACTTTGTAATTAGGACTGTCCAGTATTGCTAGCTAGAGTATCATTATGTCTGCTGAAGCTCATGCATAAGCAGAAAACATTGTTGAAAATACGTGTTTATGGCAACATCTGGCTTTGGGTTGCCAGTTTATGTGTTTTTCACAAGCGTTAAAATGTGGGGTGGGATTCAAGTCTAGATTTAGACATCTAACTTAAAGCAACTACAGTATAGACATTCACATATTAGCTAGGTGGTTAATGTGGTAACGTATTTACCGG
Organism: Trogon surrucura; assembly: GCA_020746105.1. NCBI lineage: Eukaryota > Metazoa > Chordata > Aves > Trogoniformes > Trogonidae > Trogon > Trogon surrucura. The sequence continues at coordinate 40,397,473 of CM036617.1, forward strand.
AAGTATGAGGGGTGATTCTATGCTTACCTATAAACATGAAATACATTTTGAAAGGCTGTAGGGTATCTTTCTGAACTTCCACCTGGCCCTCCAGAAGGCTGTGGATGTTCTCTGCTTTGTGTATAATCTACCAGATGTCTCTAAATAGTTTAGAAACTCTCAGGTTGCAACTTGTACGTGAATGTAGTATGAGTCTCTAGAAATTTAAGATAAGCTGTTGAGAGATAAAAACTGTAGAATTCATTCTTACAGGCTTCAGCTTCAGATTATGATGGTATGGATCTAAGACTATAGGAATCTCGTCTGCCAATTTCCAGATAAACGTAAACCTTCACCAAGTTTGTGGTTTATGAAAAGCCTCTTTTCCTATACTACTGCCAGGCAATAAAATCCAGAAACAAGAGCTTCGTTCAGCAGAACGTATTTTTTCCCCTTCCTTCTTGGGCTGACAAGATGTTTTTAGTTCTTTCTTGGATTTAGAAAGTTTTTCCTTTCCCGAGGCCAAAAGTTTTGTGGTTTTTTGTTCCCTTACTTGTGCCATGCTTGCCTGAGTGCCCAGTTCCTCAATCTGAGCAAGCTTTCTGGAGAAGAGCAAGGGGTGCTCCTGCTTCTCTTTTCCCATAGACACAAACCTTCCTTTCTACATAGTACTCATGGATCAGTCACAACACAGGATTTTTCTTCATTTCATTCTTTTGTGACTTTCTAAACCAATTCTCAAATGACATCTTTAAAGAAGGAAAGATTGTCTATATTTCCAGGGAACAATATAGAATATAGATCTTTTTCCCTACCAAATAGAAGTTTTCTCAGACAGCTGCATACAGTGTTCAGTTTTGTGTTCTAACTCTTTATGTATTTCACCCCTTCATGTGGCCTTCTAGCTGTCCTTGAAGATACACCTCACAAGACACTCTCACTCTGTATAAACCAATTCAAGAAGAGATGAGGACATGGAGATCTAAAACTAATATTTCCTTTCATTTCAGCAGTTCTTAAAGCTCCCATGGTGACAATAACTTTTAATTTTCCATCAGTTTCTAGTGCATTGTTTCCAGATTCATTTAGATGAAGTTTTTCTGCAAGCGCTAGTGAACACAAAGTTTCAACGTAAAGTGAATTTGTGGGGCAAGCTCCAATCAGCTTATGAGTTATAAGGACTTTTTTTCAGCTTATTTGCCAGAAGTCATCATCACAGAGAAAAGTTAACTGCTGCTTTTCTCCTGTGATGTGAATTGGTTCTCTTTTGTAGATGCTTATTTTTGTCTCTCATGTTGAAACTTTTGCTGTACAAGAGGGTATATTGGTTTAAAGCTAATTCTACTTCAGTTGGTGAAAACAGGAACAAAAGGATGAAAATGTTCATTCACTTGCAGCCATGCATGTCTATATTTAATGAAGTTAACAGTTCCCTTCTCCTGTATATTATACCCACTGGTATAATAATTTACCCTCATGTAAGTCGTGAGAAAAATGTTACTAATTCAGACAACTTGTGTTTAAAAGGAAAATTAAATTTAGAATTCTGAGTCTCTTGCAAAATCGATGTGGAGAAGGGTGAGTTCATCGGAAAGCTGGTTATTATGTTTTTGTTCTCTGGAGACAGTATGCCCCATAGTGTTTGTACCTGTCATGTTCTTCAATAAGATTTGGAAAATGTACGATATGCTCTTTGATGCTTCTCTTCTCTCTCTTTCCTATGGGAGTGCAGACATGCTGCAGTCATCTGATGATGAACTTACTCTCAGATGTTTTCACACATATGTGATATCAAATGATTTTGACCAAAACCTGATATGGCTGGTGCCAGCAAGCTTAGGCCTTGGAAATTAGGGGAAATGTTAAGGCTTTAGGGGAAATACTAAGGCTTTACTCCTAATACTTACTGATGCAGACATAAATAATGCTTGGTTCTCTTATTTAAATCTAGTTGTCATGTACTTAGTTATGAAGCAAAGTCATTTTGTGAAATCAGGAAGTTCATCCAACTTGCTCTTTTCTTTTTGTATGTGTGCATTTGTATATACATATACATTTTCTTTTCCCAGTTGTGTAACTGTGATAATAGTTTAGACAGAGGAAGGAATATGAAAGAATGTAGTAATTTTTCTGGTTAGTGGAACCTGCAGGTGGTAAAAAGTACAGCCTCATAAAGTTGATTGAATACAGTGAATTATTGATCAATGCAGTTCAATTACTGTAAAAAAAGTGAATAAAAGTTAACAGACTGTGATGGTTATCTATTATGACAAATTTAGAGGTGAGATCTTTTTTTCCACCACCATAACAAATCACAATGTCATTAACTAGATTTCGGTGAAATGTGGTTCTTAAGCCACAGTGTTGCGAAAAGAAATCCATTAAAATATTGTCAGATTATCCAATCTTACTCCATTTTCTTCACACTGATCTCGATGAAAGAGCAGTTTTGAGGAAGAGATGAATAACATTAAGTAACAAGGCAGATAAGTTTATTATCAGTTTGATAGCATATCATGTGATGAAGAATCCCGCATACTGCAACATTTCATCCACTGCTTCTCATGACACCTCCAGACATAGTTTAGCATTTCTGGCCATTGAAGACAGGTGAGCAAACCCAGATTCAGAGTCAGTCTGTAGTTAAATTCAGTGATAAACATGCTGAAAGTCTCTGGGACCTAGAAAGAGAGAATAAACAGAGAGTACTTTTTTTAGTCCGAATGAATATGTGAAGATTCAGAAGGGGTTTTTAGAAAAATAAAAAGTAACGGAACCTGTCTTTGAAGACGTATAGAAGTACATCATCTGTACCTGTGAGAAGCGAGGTATGATATTACCGTCGAAAAATAATTCCGTAAAGTACAGAACAGTACAAAACCAGATCTGAAATCAGGTTAAGTCAATAAGCATAAAACTGATTAGTTTTTCATTTATACCTCTGAAAAAGTATTGCAAAATTGGCCTCTTTTTCTCCTTAAACAATGGAAAACATCTGTGAGGCCAAAAGTTCATTGTATCATCAAATCACAAAATACCAGGTTGAAAGGGACCTGAAAGATCACCTGGCAAAAGCAAGGCAAGACAAGATGACCCAGCGATCTGTCCAGCTGGATCATGTAAGTGTCCAGTGCTGGTGAACCCACCACGTCCCTGGGGAGATTACTGCAATGGGATGTGGCAGATTCCTTAACACTGGAAGTTGGAAAAGTTTTCATTAAATAATTGATCTCTCTAACTGAAGGGACATTCCAGGATTTTCATAAGCTGGTTTAGACCACTTTGTAGCACATTGTCCTGATGTCATTTTTTGTAAGATGTTTTTTGTGTTAGCACTTGCACATGGGAAATGTATTCTTCAGCATACAAGAGGTTCCTTATAAGTAGGTATCCTTCTATGCTGGATTAAAGGATAACTTCTTCCATGAAGGTAATGCTGCCAGTGATATAATCACTCTTATTTGGTGCCTGAATCTGTTCTTTGCCTCTCTGTAGATTATAACTGGTCTAATTCAAATGCATTACTTTTTATATAAAGACTTTTTTTTCCCTTTTGACTTTAATTAATCCCCAGTATCACATACAAGTGGAATGCTTAGTGCTTTTTTTTTTTTTTCTATTTTAAAAGTCAACCTTGCTGCCGTGTGAGCTCTCCCAGTCTCTCACCGCTCTTTGTCTTGAATTTTATTGCTTCAATAATTGCTCACAGGAAATACGATGTCTTCTGGCATACGTTTATCAATTCAGTCTTGGTGTGACGTCTTTGAAATGAAAAACAGTTCCCTGCCCGAAAACCAGAATAGCAGCAACAAAAACAGTTAAATGCTTTGCATAGAGAGCTGTGTAAGAAAAGCTTTTGTATGCGCAAGGAATATTAAGTGTAATGTAAAAATGCAAATTGGTGACCTGAATAAATACCATTCCTTCCACTATAGGAAGTCTTTAGGGAGACAGAAACCCTGTGTTTTCATTATGAAATCAGATGACCAGCAAAAGGGGATGTCTGTACAATCCTTCTGGGACTAAACAACAACAAAAACAAAACGTATTTTAAAATAGAAAGATCACACAACAATACCATTTTCTTGTGGTTGAGAACTGCAGAGCTGCCAGGCATTTGAGAGATCATTTCCAAGAGCTCCTCCAACCTCAGCAGGAAAAAATATTTTGTGGGTTCACAGAACAGAAAATAAAATTGTCTCCAAGCAGTGCCTAAGGACTGACTACACGACACAGAGCCTTCTGGGACTTAGCTATGCAATATGTACTGACTGATTTTTACTGCTGTGCCCCTGCACAGCATACAGATCCACACACGGCAAATCCACAGCGGCTGGGCAAGGAGGCTGTGTGGCAGATCTGCTCTCACCCCACTACAGATCTGTGGGTCTCTTCCTTCTCTCTCCTTTCACAGGACAGATAGAGAAAATTTTGTAGGCCTACTGCATGTAATGCAGTGCAGCCAAGAAAGTCCAGTGGAAGAAAAAGTGAGAAAATATTGCTCTTAGCTGATGCTTTAATAATTAATAACACATAGTAAGATTCTGGTCCCTTGCATCATTCTGCTGATGAGACTTTCCCATGTGAGTGGAAAAGCCGGAGAGGAAGAAAGGGATTTAGCTTTTAGAGAAAGTCTGATGAGTGCACCCTGGCTGGTACAGGGAAATATTTTAGCTATATGAAACAGAAAGCTGGGTTCTTCTGCTACAGAGACCTGTTCTAGGATGTGTCAGACAAATCTGACATGCAGTGAACTGAATAAAGCACTACAAACAAAAAAAATAATCCATGAAATTATTTAATGAAGGACCATACTCTGAGTTTGAAATAGTCAGTCCCAAGTGCATGAGCCTTACCTATAAAACTGTTGTTTAAGTATGTTTATAGGGAGGCAGGTGTACACAAGATTTTGTCAGAGGAGCAAAGCACTGGACCAATCCTACTCATCTCTACGTCTAGCAGCAGCACACTGCAAAGACTTTGCAACCATCTTTCATTCCCTCTGCTGGCCTGGGGAACTGAAGTAGCACAGCAGGGGTAGCCATTTGTTCCGCACTGATGAAGGAGAGGGATTATGTGTCCATAAAACAGAAGAAAGGGCCTTGGGGAATTTAGGTCTGCAAGTGGTAGAAATTTTCTAGAACTGATCACACGACAGAGATGGTGACCCCGCGGCGTGTATAGCTGTTGCAATTGGTGTGCAAGTAAGGCTTGAGATATCTGCTCTCTTTTGGCTGCTGCAGAGCTTTTGCTGCTGACACTGTCCAGCAAGCAGTGGCTGGCTATAAGAAGACTTCAAAGCATCAGCTAAAAGATAAGGATATAGCTTAGAGGCTGTAAGGAGCAGAAAGAGATAAGGTTGAATAAAGAGCAGTTGGGGGTAGAGAAATATTGACATGAAATTTGGAAAAGGTTCATCAACACATCCTAGTCTCTATAGCACTTCTCACATGAATGCATAGGATTTGAAAGTAATGCTCAATGGTAATGGGTATGGTCAAACCAGGATTGCTATGCTCTGAAGGTCTTATTGGTTTAAATGATACAGTTTTTCTCCACTTTTTCTAGTGTTGTTTCCGAATGTTCAGACATGAACAAAATTCAGCAATAATTTATAATAATACTTTAATATTATAATGATTTATTAGTATAGAATATTAATTTATAATAATAGTTTCTACTTAACATGTCACCAAACAAACTGAAGTTATAGCTACATGTCTGAATTTTACAAGTATATATTAATGCTAGAGCATTATATAGTGTTCAAAAACTGAGAAACAGTCTTTCAAAATTACATGAAAAATACCATGTCACAGCTATTAAGCATGTACATGGTGAGATAAATACATCTTCAAAGAGTTGTGAAATACATGAGAAGTGCACTGGGAAGAGAAGGTCAGATCTTTATTGGTAAAAGTATGAACAGTCCTACTGAAATGAAAGGTCTTCCACCTGAACTGTTAAGCTTTGAGACCTGTGGTGGATTTTTTTTCCAGATGGGTCTTTTTGCTGTGAAGTTAGTGGTAATGCAGAATGACAGAATAATTACTGTTAAAATATCTTTTTTCAAATGCAATGTGATTATGTAATGAATCTTCTATACAGAGAATAAAGTATATTAAGGCACTGCACTTCAGTCAGTGGGAATCCAATTGAGAATTTAAAGCACCGTAAAGTTTCTTCTTTTCTCTTTTTCATTCTTTTTTTTTTTCTTTTTTTTTTTTTCCCCTTTCCCCCATCTTTCTGGGGACTTAACCCCGAGATATTTTTTTTTCCCTTTTTAGCTGTAAAGGAGCTTATGTCTCAAATAATCGCATTGAAGAGATAAAAGCAGAAGCTCTGCAAAAGCCTGCATTAGAAGGAAGAAAAGTTACATGAGTTGCTGGGGAAGACAAGGTAGGGTCATTTCCTCTGATCATCAGCTATTCTAATTTCTGTTCATAGCTGTGACTTGGCTTCATGACTTGTGAGTTTTCCGTCAGCTGCACATCATCACCTGCAATTTGCATAATGTAAAACTCCAGGAAAACACGGGGTAGGACAAGCTTAAATTAACCTTGTAAAGCCTGAGCTTCATTCTGGCTCATTAATTACTAAGCATGTGTAGATCTAATACCTAGTGTGTAGAGGCTGTTTTCAGCTGTACAATGAACTGTGGTAAAATTATGAAAGATTGTAACTAAATCTGATAAGAAAGAGATTAGATTTGTTCAGTTGCCATTTCTTGTGGGAGAATATATTGCAATGTAATCAGCTTCCTACAACGAAGCATTGTCACAAGAAGTGAAAAACCCTCTGAAGATAACTTTGAATCTTAACACTGAGCTGAGGAGGTGTTATACCTTCATTGGCTGAAATCCAGTTGCCACTATCCAGCTTCGATAGTGTGTTCGGTATTGTGGTTTTATGGAACCACATTAACCACTTGATTTCATTAGATAAGGGTTCTTTTGTGTTCCTTAAGCTTGCTATGGTCTTGTAATTAATCTAAATAGATTTCACTGCCTCTGAAATATAGCATAGGTACGTGATCCATAGAAAATTATTCTGGAATAGTATCTTGGTAAATTAGAAGTATAACTCACTGTTGCTGTCACCTTTACTGAATTCAAATATTGTTAGGGTTGCTTCAGAGATTTTTTAAGGAACAATAAATTCCTGTATGCTAACACATACTGTGATAATATTGACGTAGGTATAATGTGTTTAGCTACATCAATCTGTCACATAAACCAACTGCAGGTCACTCTAACAATCTGACACCCCAGCTCCAGCTGTACTGGGTAAAAAATATTTATTAATTTAAGTATATCAAATGTTAAACTAATGCTCACTCATGTGTCCTGCTGAGAAAATAAAGTACTTTATCGGAAGTGTAACTACATAAAACAACTAACCCTACTCTCTCAAATGATTTCATATTACTGCAACTACAAGTCTTAATCCATTTTCTGAAAATTCATTCAAAAAAACCTCACCAAACCCAAAGTAAACAAACAAACCCTAAAACATTAAATACATCCAAAAGCATACTTCAGGAATTCAAAAAAATCTAGAAAGACCTTTTCATTCTGTGTGCTCCCAGAAGTGTAAAGCCAGTACTAATGCTGCAGCTTATTCACTCCTAATGTCTCCTTCTGAGCTGTGTGTTTCATTCCAGGGTTTCTTTTACATTAGTTTCTTGGCTGAGAGCTTCTCAGTGAAATGGTTGGGTAAGATTTATGGAATGATATATTTTCTCCTCTTTTTTTCTGATTCCTTTTGGTACAAATGTTAAAAAAAGAATCCCAAACTAAGGCAAATACTTGGCATGGGAATTTTCAGTACAAAGAATACAGGTCAGCAAAATTAAAAATAACTGAAAATAAATGTGTTGGTTAACTTTAACAAGAATAATGATGATAAATACAGCCATCTCATATTAATAATTACAATGGTTACCCAAACAAATCTCCCATTTAAAAGTTACTTGAGATTCAGAAATGCCCCCTGAAATAGCATATTCACTATGAAGAGCAAAATGTAGTATTTTAAACTAGGTCTGAAATATAAAACAAAAAGGCACAAACACATCTTATCCTAATAAAATGTTTATTTTAACAATACTAAATAGAACAAAATATCCAAAATGACAATCAAGAGAAAAAAATACTAAATAAACAAAATAACTCAAGCACGAAGACAAAAAAAAAAAAGTTACAGCAGGAAAAAAACATCCATTTTGTCATTGAACACTCTGAAACAGTGCCTCAGTCTATTTTGTTTTCACTGCGTAAGTTAACGTTTTTCTCATCTGAAAGGTGAGTTAATCTGCATGGGATTTGTTTATGCTCAGTGGAGAAAAAAAAAAGCTCTTCTAGAAAATAGTTCATCACATACTAAAGTACATCTATTCAGATTAATTAAACTGCTTATTTCTATCTCTTGTCAATAAAGTGGTTTGAGGGTGGCTATCTCAGAAGACACCTGCTGTGAGGGCATTTAATCAGATAAGTCCCCAAAAGTACGTTTGTCCCAGTGCTTTCCTGAACGGTACCCAGTTCCAACACTGCCAACGTAAAGATCTGATCTTCTCCTGAGGAATGAATGTCTTGGGATGTAAAATAAGTTTTCGGCTCTGTTGTGGCATCAGCTAAAAAGAATTATTTTGTGCTCTTCAAAATACATTACATTGCTCAGGGAGTGACTCCCTGGATTTAAGTACAAAAAGACTTATGTCCATTTATTAGTACTAGCTCCCTGGAGGGTAGATAGGCTATGTACACACTGAATAGTGTTTTTTAATTCAAAGTGTCTGTGGTAACATACCTGCATCATAGTCCACAGGGGTGTATTGACAGTATAAACTTCACAGTATCAAAAGGTCTGGTTCTGGGATGTGGCATAAGAGTATTTGTGGGTAGCATTTGTGGGCAAATACTTCTGGGATGTGTTCCAGAGCCCTATAGAATGGATGGAGCCAAACCCGACACAACTTTGATCCTGTTTTCTAAGGAAGCTCTTGGGTGAAATATTTTCCCAAATTTGCCTTATTTTCCTGGATAGATCTAGGTAGAATACTACACAATAGTTATTATTAACACATAATTAGCACTTTTGAAATACTCAGGTAGCTTTCAGAACTACATCTCTACTGTTAAATACGAAAGTCAAGAGTGAGCTTGACCTCTGGACCTTGTTCAAATGCACTAATAAATTGTCGTCTCTATTCCTGTCTCCATCAGTTACTATTCAGTAACACAGGCATAAACTTAGGATATTTATTAAGTCTTTGAAAGATGTCACAAGCTATCCTAACTTGAGGTAAGAGTTAAATAAATACCCTGGCCAAGATTGCAGTGAAAGAACAAATATAACTTCAAAAATATAAAATGTTGCATACTGTCTTTCCTCACTATTAATATATTTAGTAGTACATTCAGTACTAGCCAGATCTTTAAGCAACTAGATTTTAACAGAGTTGTTTCTAATAGTTTCATGTAGATTTCAACTGGAAGTCAGAAGCATTTCCTGTGTGACATGTCAATAAACGACTTTTTAAATCAATTTGAGTTGCTTGTCCACTTAATTAGGTATCTCAATAGGTACTTCAATCTGCCGTTTCAAAGGTCTACTTCTTTTGCTTAGAGAACTTTTTTTTCTGAATATTTAATTTGTGAATTACTTAAGTGGGCTTTTGACTTATACTTAAAAGTCTAGGGTGAGGCATGACTGCAGCACTTGATCTTTTCCTTGGAATAGAATGAGTCATAAAAGCAATTTTCAAATCAAAAGTATAATACTACAGGCGAAATGCTGTAGCTTAATTTAAATCTAAGGAATTTGTTTGTACTGTAAGGTTCTTTTTCTTAGGACTTCTTTCCCTGTTAATTACTGAAGTCTAGACACACTGAAAATTTTGCTTGTTTAAGGAGAGACTTAAGGCTATGTTGAACATGGTGTATAGTGAGGATGATACCATTTAAGAGGCCTTTTATTCATCTCCCATCAATGTTTATTTTAGGAATAACATCTACAGTAAATGTACTGCAAACATGCTGACTGGGAACTCCTACTGCAAGGTGTATAGAAAGGAAAGCAAACACCAGAAAACAGTGCATGTGGCTTGTTTTGCTACAGAGTAAAAGCAGTGTGCCACATTTTAACTGAGGTGAGCAAACAGATTCTGCCCTCCTACAGCACTTTGCACAGATACCAGCTTTAACCTTCAAAATGTCTTTTGTATAAAGAGATTCAACTCTGAACTCAATAGAATTTTACTAGCAGAAATATTAGAAAGCTTGGTATTTAATTCTCAGAACTATTTGCAGAATCACAGAACTGCAGAATGGTTTGCACTGAAAGGGACCTTAAAGATCATCTAGGTTCAATCCCCCTGCAGGGACATTTTCTCCCAGACCAGGTTGCTCAAATTCCCATCCAACCCGGCCTTGAACACTTCCAGGGAGAGGGCATCCACGACTTCTTTGGGGAATTTGTTCCAGTGCCTCACCAGCCCCACAGAAAAGAATTTTTTCCTAATATCTAATCTAAATCTAGCTTCTTCCAGTTTGAAACCATTATCCCTTGTCCTATCACTATACTGCTTGATGAAGAGTCCTTCCCCTTCTTTCTCGTAGGCCCTCTTTAACTTCTGAAGGGCCACTAAAAGGTCTCCCTGAAGCTCCTTCCAGGCTGAACAACCTCAACTCTTTCAGCCTGTCTTCACTGAGGAGCTGCTCCACCCCCTGATCATCTTCATGTTCATCCTCTGCACTCACTCCAGCAGGTCCATGTCCTTTTTACGTTGGAGGCCCCAGAGCTGAATGTAGTACTGTCAATGGGGTCTCACCAGAGCAGAATAGACAGGAACAATTGCCTCCATTGACCTGCTGGCTACGCTTCTCTTGACGGAATCCAGGATGCAATCGGTTTTCTGGGCTGAGAAAGGACATAGCCGGGTAATATTCAGTTTTTCACCCAACACACCCAAGTTCTTTTCCGTAGGGCTGGTCTCAACCCACTTGTTGCCCAGCCTGTGTTTGTGTCTGAGATTGCTCTCACCTCAGTGCAGGACCTTGCCCTTGGCCTTGTTGAACTTCATGAAGCGGGAACAGGCCCACCTCTCAAGCCTGTCAAGGTCGCTCTGGATGGCATCCCCTCCCTCCAGTGTGTCAACTGCACCACACAGCTTGGTGTTGTCAGCAGACTTGCTGAGGATACCCTTGATTCCACTGTCCATATCACTGACAAAGATGTCAAACAGCACTGATCCCAATACCAACCCCTGGGGAATGCCACCCATGTGAATCACACATTGGTGCAGTTTTAGGTACTGCACATTAAGACACGTAAGGCCTCAGACCTTAAAGAGAGAAAAAAAGACAAAAGGTAGGGGAGTGGAAGAAGGAAAAAAGTTCTATGTTTCTATCCAAGCTTTGAGTCACACAGAAAGCCAGAATTAAAACAAGTGGTAAATATTGAAGAACCAATATTTATTTCCTTTTCCATCCCGCTGTCCTATTCACTGGGCATAGCACTGCTAGAGGATGACTTTTCTTCTCCTGATACCAGAAATTTACTCTCACAGTTTTTTAGGGACTATGTGTCTTCTCATTTATCCAGAGTGAGCCACATACCCTATTTCAGCATAATTTCAAAGTGTCAGGATAAGAGTGACAGAAACACATCACATTTCTTCCAAACCTTCACAAAAGGAAGAAAAATTTAATCTTTTGTAAGATGTTGATATCTGAAACTGTTCTCTTGATAGAAATAATGTGTGTGGTGCAGGAGTATACTTACAGTAAACTACTTTTGCACTTGATTAAATGCTTTAGTTTCACAAAGGCCATTTATTCCTCTGTCTACCTCAGCACCATAGACATTCTCCTTTAAATAGAACAAATGTCTGTTCTGGAAAATGTGACTCTCAAATCTTCAGTTAGAAAGTAGAAAACTTTTTTTTCTTCTCTCAGATGGCACATTCCAATACTTCGCCTCAATACTTCAGATTAACCTCGTTTCAAAACTAAGAAGATATAACTGGACAGAGAAAGTTGAGAGGCATAGATACAATGCGTTTTCACCTATTCAATTTTCCAATCCATTTGGATTTTGCAGCCTTGGAGACAGCCTATGCTTTTGTTGTGCAGGAAAGGATTTAAATATTATTGAAAACCCATTAGTAACAGTTAGAAAGTATTTTCAGTGCTATAAAAAGTTGGATGGATTTATATGGACTAAATTTTCAGTGCAATCTGTTGACTTAAATCCAAACTGGGTAAATTTAATAAATAATATTAATTGAAACTACTACAGAATGTAGTCATATGCTGCATAGACTGCTGTTAGTGAAAAAAAAATGGTTATAAAACTGTGTATAAACTTAGAAAAATAAAATAAATGCATGATAGATTTGTTGATTTGGTTAGTTTTCTTATAACAAGTTCAAATACCCTTTTCTCAAGGTTGTTTTGTTTTTAAATGGTTTTATCACTAAAATGAGGAGTCTGGCATTTACTGTCCTAGGGTGGATGCCTAACAGTGTAATTAACGCACTCATGTTATTTTGTGCTAATGTACCTGTACTCAAAGTTCTGGTTTGAATATCAATTATAGTGGCAGATGTTTTATAGCTACCTTAATGTACCTGCCTTCTAGAACTGATCTGAATAAATGTGCATCTGTGTTTAGAATACACCAGTGGATCAGTAGACCCCCTAATTTGGGAAAAAACTCCACATGTGAAGGAACAGTTTATGAATTTTCATTATCCCTGCAGTCCTCAAAGACTTTCATGTAACTACAATTACATGGTGTAGAGTACCCAATGGAATAGACATTTTTACTTTTTAATGAACACGTATTTCAGTACAGAAATAATTTTCAGCAATTGGACACAGGTAAAACTAAATCAAATATCTTTAATGACAGAACACAGGACAGTCTAGGGGGTGAAGCTCAAAGTCTAGAAGCACAAAATATTTTGTGTTGTTTAATCTGTGCCATAAACATCTTGAGTTTAAAATTTGATACCATAATATCTATTGACACCATAACAACAGGCTGTGAAAAGAACACAATCCTTGTTTTCAGGTTTTATAACTGCGTTGTGGTCTCCTCAGACAGCTAGAATGTTGTTTTAATTTGCATAAGAGAAAAGATTGGAGAAATAAAAAATCCTGCCCTAAAACCTGAAGTTATCATCTTTAGTTCCATGTCTAGCAACATAAATGATCTGATTAGCTTCCAGCACATTTCAGGAAAGATGTTTGGTTCAGTTATCTGTTACACCCTTCAGAGTGCCAGAGTAGTGATGACTGTATGTTTAGCTGCTACTTGAAAAAAAAAAACCAAAAACAAATCCAAAGGCTGCAGGAAATGCACACAACTATTATTGGAGAAGAAAACAAAAACCAAAATCATATTAAGGGAAAAATCATGTTTGTTCTTTTGTAATGTATCCTCTGTCTGGTAAATATTCACCTACTACATCAAGATACTCCATTAATCGCCTTATGTGTATTAAAGTATTAAGCAATCTATCATGATCACTGCAAGTTAGATGATGCTATAAACAAATTGTCTAGGCATATGATGTTGATTAGCTTAAAATCTCTCATCCTGGATATACTCAAACCCATGGTAGGCGTATTAGTTCAGTCAAGTCTACTGCAATTATTTATATGATCTGAAAAGGAGGATTTCGTGTCAGAGAAGTAAGCCAGATAAGCAAGTATTTCACATTAGAAGTGTAGGTTTGAGAGAGGTTTAACCTATATTTCTATCATAAGATATATAGAAGTAGCTTATGCAACTTTTTATAGTTGCAATACACTTATTTATTCAAAACTGTCCTTTAAAGTTGCAATATGCCTCTGCAGAATGAAAGGAGAAGCCACAAAGCTGCCTTGCAGAGCCTCTGTTATTCTTTTTTTTTGCTTTTCAAGATAAAAGTCATTTTGGTCAGAAGCATGTGGAGAAAGACCTTGGAGTCCTAGTGGACAGTAAGTTGTCCATGGGACAGCAATGTGATGTTGTGGTCAAAAGTATCAATGGGATCCTGGGGTGTATTAAGAATCATAGAATGACCTGGACTGGAAGAGACCTCAGAGATCATTTTAGTCCAAGAAAAGTGTGTCCAGCAGGTCTAGGGAAGTTCTCCTCTTCCTCTGTTCTGCCCTAGTGAGACCACACCTGGAATACTGTGTCCAGTCTAGTTCAAGAGAGACAGGAACCTACTGGAGAGAGTCCAACAGAGAGCTACAAGGATGATTAAGAGACTTGAACATCTCTCCTGTGAAGAGAGAACTGGGACTGTTCAGCCTTGAAAGGAGACGGCTGAGAGGGGACCTTATTAATGTATACAAATATCTGAGGGATGAGTGTCAAGGAGAAGGAGACAATCTCTTCTCCATGGTGCCCAGTAATAGAACAAGAAATAATGGGTTTTAAGTTAGAACATAGGAAGTTCCACCTCAACAGGAGGAGAAATTTCTTTATTGTGAGGGTGATGTAACAGTGGAACAGGCTGCCCAGAGAGGTTGTGGAGTCTCCTTCTCTGGAGACTTTCAAAACCCGCCTGGATGCGTTCCTGTGTGGCTGCCCTAGGGGATCCTGCTCTGTCGGGGGAGGGTTGGACTAGATGATCTTTCCAGGTCCTTTCCAATCTCTAACATTCTATGATTCTATAATTCTACGAAGATTTTGAACATACCATATGAAGAAGAGAAGATAACACACAAGTCTGTGTTCCAAGGAGTTGGCCTGAGAAATAAGAGAAGCAGTTGAACTGTAACAAGGGACTGAATGTTCTTCAGAATGACTTTAAGTGTCACATGGTACTGTTCTGGGTTTTTTTTCATCATTTATACCATGTCCTGTAAATCTGAACTGAACAAAAATAAACAGATTCACCATATGTTCCCACACTACTTAGGGTGATCCCACATACTTATAGTCTGTTAAATCCTATTCTTGGCAACTATGTGAGATTAGATCAGGAGTGAAAGATGGGCTGGTAATGCTCACTAAACATTAGACATGAATGAAAATTTCTAATAAAATGTCAGATGTTGAGGGTATGATTTATGGGCAGTGATGCACAAACTTCAGAGAAACCACCATCAATGCAGTCATCTTAACTGCTAGACAAAGCATAGTTCTCCCCTTAATAATTAACTAAATGTCAGATTTCACTTGAAATACAGAAAAAAAATGGGTTCAGAATCTTTCTTTTATAGTGTGTACAGAAGCTTTCATTTGCATGCTACTCTGTGAATTTACCATCCTTGCTCGAAGTTTCACTTTGTGTAACTAATTAAATATTTATAGGAACAGAAAGTACAAAAATAACTCTATGTGATAGAGGTTGTGACATCTATGTAGGAAAAGAAAACCTCAGGATAAGTTCTCTAACTTAGAATGAAGGAGATTTGAATCAGGGCACTCACAGGGTAAGCAAGTGCTCTAAACTTGAGTTATAGAATACACTGTTTCGGGGCTGTCTCATAGTAAATTGCTCTAAAGTTGATGGCATTTTTTTCAGTTCGAAAGAAAATAACTTTAGATATTTTTTTACCTTTTATGTGGAGTGGGACAACTCTTCTCATTTGATTTTCATAAAATATGTCAAATTTCCACTAATTATTTCACTATGGATAAAAAAAAAAGAAATGGAGATACAGGGTTTGTGAATATTAACCTGTCCAGTTATATCTCTATTAACATTTCTATTCAGTTATTAGACAGCAAGGAATTGTGAAAATAGAAAGTAAATTCAAGAATAAAACTTTGGCTAATACACAAACTGTAAAGAACTGTTCCAATGCTGAAGAAGAGTCTGAAGAAGAACATTGACAGCCTATATAATTACAGTGTTTGAAAGATACTTTTTCAGCTACCAAATCTGTTTGAACATAATGATACTTTTCAGTTGTCAAAACCAGAAGACTGAGGATGAGTCAGAAGAGCAATCAGCAGCTTACGTTAAATGTCTCAAAGGAAAAAATAAATGGAAATGAAATTTAGGAAGAGGAGACATAGCACTAAAAACAACAGAGTCACAGTAGAACTCCCAACAAGGATGGAAAAACTTCAAAAGATTCTATAATGAGGTTCATTTGTGAACTGTCAAGACCTTCTCTTATGTGTAACATCCTGCTGGAAAGTTTGTGTGAACAGATTTTGTTTTGATATTTCAGAATTTCTGTTTCTTGTCTCAGCAGAGCCCAAAACTACAGAGATACATGAAAAGAGAACAAAAAAAAAATGCTGGAAAACAGGCTATGTAAATAATTATCACACATAAAAAGAAAAAAAATATTCAGGTTTAACTTTAAATAAGTTGTGAATTTATTTATTTAGATATTTATTTAATTATTTATTTTAAAGTGACTGATTCTTTTTTCAAAGAGGAAGCTGGAACAGAAGCTGAAAATTCCAGGTCTATTCACCTTGCAGTACAGAGGAAGATATTAATTTTAACTAAAAGAGTGTGGACATTAGCGGTAACGTATCTGCAGCAACATATAGTTTAACTTGCTTCATCAAAGTTTTTTGCAACACCACAGGTGGAATGATTCTAGCACCTGAGAGAATTTATTGATAACTTCACTTATCTCAGCATCACCTCTCAGTCTTCGAAACAGTATTTCATGATTAAAACATGTCAGACAAAAATATTCTTTAATTTAGGATTACATGTATATGTCAGTTGTGTCTTTTCTAGATCAGCCTCCTGTCAACACCAAATAAAAAGATGCTGTAAAATTTAAAATGGTCCTGTCACAGAGGAGGATTTTTTCATTACAGTGGCCAAGGGATTCTATCCTCTGAGAACAAGTCAGAGCTGAAAAGATTTGTAAGGAAAGGACCTGTGAGTACAAGATGTATGCCAAAACAAACACAGTGCTCATCTTCAGTCTGTTGGGCTGACTAACACACCTCTGTATTTTGTGGAATTTTTAGTTTTATCACGAGCTTTCTGAAACAAAGTGCAAAGTGCCAGAAATTATAAGTGAGAGTCTTCTGAGAAAAGAGATGATAATTAATTTGATATTTTGCATAGTTAATTTGCTATTATTTGTAGCATATACAACAGTCCTAGCTGAGACTGAGGTAATATTTTGCAAAGAATTTGTAGAAAAATAGTAGAAAACCAGATCTGCTTGGAAGAATTTGAATTCTCATTTCAAATAAAAGGCGAGAAGAGCTGCAAGGAGATGGACTGGTTTTCTCAAGAAGAAAGCATTCTGGAGATCATGCACAGTTTTCCAGATTCTGGTGATGATACAATGCCACCAGGAGAGAACCTAATCTACGTGTTCATGCAGCTGTGCACTAGACTGTCACTCAGAATAACTTTTTCTCAGTGGGATTATAAAAAAAAAAGGTCTCTGGGAACTCCAAAAATTGTGTGATGTCAAGGTGAGGCTGGAGCAGGTTGTTTATTTAAGTTATTTTTGCAGTTATAGTTTCTTTAATCAACACGGGAACTCTCCAATCATATCTACGTTATTTTTTCTTCTGAGGTGTAGCCTTACACATCTTTTAGTAAATACAGGGTAGAGACCCAAGGATTTACTTACTCAGAAAGAGAATGTATATTTAGAGCTTAAAGAGTGACTGTAATTTTTAGTACCTGTCTGATGAATATTGTAATTTCACCTCAGACTTTGTGAATGTTCTAAATCAGAGGCAAAGAAACGGTATTGCTGCTAAGTTGTGGCCATGCACAGAAGACAGACACACTTAGCATTGCAGAAGGAGTATTTTGGAAATGTTAGTGTGGTAAGAGTATGTGGAACATGACCAAATCTGATTCATAAAAGTATCTGGTAAAAGACATATATATAAAAAATAGGATCTTAAAGAATAAATCAGAATTTTGTCTATATTCTTGTTATAATTTGTCAGATATACTTCAATTTACAAATAAATTAAAAGGAAAGTAAAAAAAAACCCCAGAAAATATAGCAATTTCTCAGAATAGAAGAGTATCCACAGAAATTGTACTCTTTTCTTTATGAATTACAGATGGGGTTATATCTATATTTCTTGGGCAGATAACTTACCATAATAGTTGTATTCATTGGCACTCTATCAGTTCTGCAAATATTTGATTTATTTTTTTTGTGACTAAAGAAACCTTTCTCTTTTTTTGAAAGAGAGAAAGTAAAATCCAATGAAACACACATAGATGCAAAAATTCACCTTCTCTTAACTAATGCAAACATATCATTTGTGAAATGAGAAAAAAATAAGACAGATATATTGAAAGGACATTCTGGTTTAAAATATATAAGGCATAAAGGCAAAAAGCTGATGATAAGCAGGTACATATATGCTGTTTTGATAAACTAACCATTCTTATTATAAAGATAATCTCATGTAATCTGCAAACAAGAAATACAACTCATAGCAGCATGAGATTCAAAGGAGAGTTAAAGACTATATTTAATACGTTTTTCACCCAGATTTCAGAAACTCATTTCACACACTGTTTTATGAATTAATAGTATCTATAATCCCACTGAGTCTGTTTACAAGATAGCCTGCAATAGCGTGAAAAGACACCTGAACCTGCACGTGTCAGAAGTAGTGAAATCCCAGCAATAGAGTTCAGCACGAGTTTGTTCCTTCTACTAATGCAACCACAATACAGTCGAAGCCAATGGGATCTTGACAGAGTTTCAAACACAGAGCTACTACTGTAGTTTTCACACTGAGCTGACTTTGTCAGCACCAGTACCGTGCACAGTGTATTTGGCTCCATAAAAGATGCTGTGCTGTCCAAAAACATGGAGCCACTTTGGGTCTAAAGCTGTATTCCTGATACACACCGTCTAAACAAATAAGCCTTCCAGATATGCCTGTGTGCATGGTGTGAAGACAGCTGCGACAGCTAGTGATCACTGGCAAGGGCTCAGCACAGCCTGGAAGCAATTATAAAGCTTCTGGACAGAAGAAGGACGTCATTACACTCATGTGGCTCTACACTTGGTACAGCAATCTGTGCAGTATTTGAACTGGCCTGCCTAAATCAGCTGGGATCTTTTTGCACCTCTCGCATAATTCAGCTGCAGTGTGGATAGCTACTTCCCAGATGATGTGGAAGTTACCAAACTTGAGTTGACTCTGACCATCTGTAGATGTTGATAATGTATGTATCTGAGCTGGTCTGTCCAGCTCCCTGTGTGGTCAAAGGAGGAACATAACAGCTTTCAGGTTGTGACCTATTTCTTTGTAATCCTAATCAGAACTTCTCTTCAGTATGCCTAACTCTCTGCACTGATTAAAAAGAGACCTCAAGTGTCTATCTCAAATGTGGACACTTACGAGTGCTGTCTAGAGTTAGCTGGCATCACCCTTGGTATCTACCATGCAAGCTGTGTCTCACTATTTTAAAATGTCTTATCAAACATTTCTTGTAGAAAGAACAAAAAAATTTGCTTTCCCCTCTATATTTAAAAATTGACACAGGAAGGACACGTTTTGCATGTTTGGAGTTCACAGATGTTGGAGAGAAATGATGTTTCTTCACCCTGACAGTTTTATTTTCATCATCATTTTGGGAGTAAACAGTAAGACCACTTTCTATGGCATCAATATAGAAAGCAACAGTGGCTTCAAGACAGTCATCCTGCCTGTAATGAAGTTCATAGCATCAAAGCAAAACCACACATTTTATGAGTTTGTTATACACTTGTGACATTGGTCAAAAATGCTAGATCATTCTGCTCTTGAGGCAATTATGGATGCAAAGGGAAATACACAAACTGTCAGTTAAAAAGTCAATACCTACATCCAGAGGACAGCTTTGGATGAACAAACCTCAGCTAAAGAGGTGGTTTATAAATAAGTGTAAGTACTATATTCATCATGAGAGTTGCAAAGTACTAATCCCTGAACTTGAAGAGTGAGGCAAAAGGAATGTTGCATACACTGCCTCGGACATTTTTGACACAGCTTTGTTCTGTTGAAAATAAAAAGTAACAAATATTTTTCAAGGGAAGGGATCAAACAGAGGAAGGTCAATATCAATTCACCTCCTATTTTAAAAGACAAAATATTAGACTGTGGAAATGTAGTTTCGACAACTTTGAACTTCCAAATTAGTAACAGAAAATTCTTCTAAGAGTGGAAAAGTGTTTCTTGTGTACATATAAATGAACTACCACTGCCAATACTATATTTATCATTTTAGCTGGAGACAGTCTGAGAACAATGCCCCTTTAAACATATGAGTTACAGCTGAAAGATTTGGGAGTTTTCAGACACCTACAAACTATGTGAGCAACTGGCTATTCCTTACTAATACCACAGCAATGGAAATTTTTCAGCAAAATATTAAATGAATGTTTAATGAAGACATCTCTAAATCTGTACACTACTAAGTTATATGATAAATAATATTGATCACATGAACTATCATATTGTTTGGTTGTATGTGTATTAATTTATAAAATCTACCTAGCTCCTGTGATGCACTGTCAATATATTTTTTAAATAAATACCAATTCGGAGTTAGGAATCTGTCTGGATAAGGGTTAGATACAATGAAAGGACTGTATGTTCTGATCATTGCATTTGTTTTCAGACAACAGTGCATCACTGAAATAGTATACTTCAACATTGGCTTTCTATGACTAATAAAAATGATGCAGATTGTAGAGAGTAACTGTGGTGAGATGAGCTCAGTTAGTAACTAAGCTGATCCAGTCACTTTCTCATTCCTCTATAGCAGGAAGGGGAAGAATCACAAGAGTAAATGTGAGAAAACCAATGGTCAAGATAAAGAAAACACATGGGTCAAGAAAAAGACAATTTGAAAAGTGCATCAAATCTTCATGCACAAGAAGAGTAAAATAAGGGATTCTTTCAATACCTCTCACCTCCTGGAAAGTAGAGCCTCAACAGGGGTAACAGTTACTTGGGAAGGCAGATGCCATAACTCTAAATATCTCTTTTCTCCTCCTTTCCCCTTTCCTTTATTGCTGAGCATCACATGTTATGGTATTATAACATCCATTTGGTCAGCTGGGATCAACTGCCCTGGCTCTGCCTCCTCATAGCTACTTCTGCATCCTAGTCCACTTGCTACAGTCACAGTGGGAAAAAGAAAATCTCAACACTGTACAAGCACTGCTCAGCAATAGCCAAAATGATGGTGTGATAACATTGGATTAATCACAAGTTCAAAACATAGCACTGTACAAGCTAGTATGAAAGAAAATGAGCTTGTTTTCCAAACCCTTGTACAGTATTTGAGCAAAATTCGATAAAATAGTGATAACATATTTAAAAATATTTTAGAGTTATATTTTGGCAGATTTTGCACTTGTTACTCTATATAAATAATTGAACTTACTTACATGAATACAGATGTACAAGTTGTTCATGTCTGACAATTTTTTCTGTCAGTTTAACAAGAGAAGGATCAAAAAAATGTTTCACTTTTGAGTTTCTAACAGGGGACTGCAAGGAACCCGTTTAAAAACTGTGTGTGAAAGGAGACGGTGTCCATCAAAATTAATGTATACTGGCTGTCTGTAACTCTGCATGTCTGCCTAGAAAATAGTCCCCCAGGGGCTTGAATGAAGTCTAAAGAAAGCAAACAGTCAGAATTACAGCTGAAAAACTAAGTTCATAGTCTGTCCTCAGTTCACCTTATTGACAGTGCATTTGTAACACCAGCTAGAGGAAAGGAGTCCTGTTCTAGTAGGCAGGTTAAAAGCAAAATTGGCACAGATTTCATTCACAACTCTCTGTTTTGGGAGTCTCAAAAAAAATCCACATTTCTGTAATACTTTACATTCAAGGACAAAAGAGGTTTTCAGGTATTTAAATGTTTAGCCTTGAAGTATATCTATGAGTGAAATATTTATTATTGCCTCAAAAATAGACTGAAAACCACACAAAACTTTCACTGTTACTAAAGTTATATATCTCTTAGTCTGATTTATTCCCTAAGTATCACACTTAAGTTGACTCGGAGGAGTTAATACCTCTTGAACATTCATTTGTTGATTTTTATTTCCTCTATTCTGATGTGTGTGCTGAGAGGTGCATATCCAAGTACTAAATGTTGTGGCTTTCATCTGACTTCTTGCTATTTAACCTAAATCAAACAGTCACAACCAGCTAGTGAGCTAGTGATGGATGAAGGAAAAAAAAATATTAGTTTTCCTGACTTCAGAGGAACTTAAGAGTTAGAGTCACTTTTTGACTCACTTTCTTTCTTCAAGATCATATTTTTTACCTACATTGTTTGATTTTGTGGTCCAAATTAAGTCTTTCAGTGGCATAGGAATGTTTAAAGTTCAATTATCAAAAACTTATCTGTTTTAATGTCAAATTATTTTATGGGGTATATATTTCTAGCATGTTCTCCACTGACTATGGAGGACATTTAGGTCTGAGTTCTCTGGTTAACTTTAGGTCATCACATACAATCTAAATGGTCTGATAGAACTATCTTCCAAAGAAAATTTCTTTAAGACAAAGTTTACCACTTAGCTCAGATAGGTGTGAATATTTGATCTTTAAAGTTTCTGGACATGAACTTCAAAGGGACAAACCACACAAGACCAACAGGAGACTTGGGTTCAACCTCCAAGCACGCACTTCCTTGGAATTAACAATATATTCCTACTAAAGAGCATTTTCTCTCAATTTCTAAGGCTTTAGATTCTGGCATGCGAGACCAAACTACATCCAGCTGTTAAACTAAACTGCTGTGTAAAGTAATTTCTATGCTTAGTAGCACACCCTTAATCAATATTTTATTTCCCCAGTGTTAAAAAAGAAAGGGAAAAAAAAATTCAAAGTCACTACTGCGCAATGTTAATTATATCATGCAAGAAGCATATTTTATCAATTTGCTTTATTCTCAGTTGGATAAAAGAAATCTTATGGCAGGACCAGCTTAGCAGTTTTCTTTAAGAAAGTCTTTAGACAAAAATTTGTGAAAATAATCTCTCAAACAAAGTATTTGTGAACCTGACATTTAACTGTAGCATTACACTGTAGTCTCCCTACAGAGACGTGTAATACCTAGTTATCTCCATAGAGGTCCTCTGTGGAGAGCAAGGAAAAATACTTACCCAAAGGCATGCAGGCCCGCCAAAACAGGCACATTTGTTGTGTGCAACCCTGTGTCTGTCTGCTTGCCTCCATCTCTTTGTAGCAACCACAGCGTATGCAATTCTTGAGCAGGCTTCAGGCTTCTTTCCATGAGACGACTGCCTGCTATCTAGACTTGTATTATTAATGATGAAACCCGCTTTTTACAGTGTTTTCTGAAGCAACTACACCAGCACTTTGCCTTTTAAGTATTGGGCATTATTTCAGAGTTGGCGTATTGAAGCGGTGTCGTTAAAAGACAGCGTGGGCTGGATCTAGTGTTCCTATTCAAAAAGACAACTGTGATCCGATCCTTGAATGTTCAAATGAAATTGGCTTTCTTAGATGTGAGGAAAATTTCCCAATTTGGTCCTGTTGTTAAATTTCAGCCTTGAGGAAGTTCTTATAAGAAAAGACTTGCTTATGAAAAAAACGAAAATAGACTGATAATTATAGCAATGTTAGAATGTACTTTGTAGACATGCCTTTGTAGCGAAGTTAGTGAAGTATCCCCTACAGTAAATTACATTTTTCATAAATACCAAACATTTGGGGGTAATTACTGCAAAGTACTTGGCCGCCTGAAGGCTTGCTTCTTTGTGAATGGAACAAACAGTGAGAAAACAGACATGGAACAGCCCCACATTGCTTATGAGGCTTTGTATTTCCCAAATGTATTCATTCCTGCTTGTTTTTAAAAAACACTTTAAAAGGCTTTTTGACCCTTTATGAATTCAAAATATCTCTAAACAACCACTGCTTTTCTTGTCGTTTGAACAACTTACTCCTTTCAGCTCTACATTTAGTAATAAAGTTCAAAATTTCTTAGCTGAAACACTTGCTAAATGAACTATCTACCTCAACTGAGATGGTAGTACTGTTCTCATCTTTTATTTTTCTGTGGACAGATGAGTCTAGTACAGGTTAACATGTACCACAGTGTTGACTTTGTACAACATTGTTAAAGTAGCTGAATATGTTTCACAATTTAGCTTCCAAAAAGTATAAATGAACAATATTTGAAGGAAGTGACAGCTTGTATACAAATCTTTCCTACACAAATATTCCCTCTTTCAGATATGTATAGTCTTAAAACTGTGGTTTTGTATTAACTGGTGGGTACGAGTGCTGCCTTGGACATAACCATTTCTAGGAGTGATGGAATATTATTACAAAAATCGTTTTTCCTATGAGTTATCTGTTACTAGACATGCTGTCTCCCAAAACTGGTAATTCCAAAGAAGTTGTCAGATTCCCCCTATGGAACAAATGAAGGCTAGTTTATCTTAGTTAGGTATTAATTTTAGTATTTCTCCAGTTTCATTTTTGAGCTTGAATTGAATATTTTGGTTTAGAAAACTTATCCAAAATTTAGGCTTTGAAAAAACACAACTACATGACATAACAATCTATGTTTTGTCATAGATGTGAGGTTCAAGTTCAGATACCTATATACTCAGGTCTTTTTACAACACAGGTAGCTGTGATGTCTTTTCACTCAGTGGACTTCAGTTAGTTTAGTTGATATACACATCCAGTTCATTGGAGATGCCCTGTTATAGTTCACCTGGCTTCTAATCACTTCTACAGCAATCTACAAGTTGCAGAAGTCTTTGCAGATGTCTCTCATAAACAAGAGTGCCTCAAACATCACTGCATTTGTCTGGATAAGAAAAAAAATACGAACAAACAAATAACAAGCCAAAACATAAAGTGAAGCCTAAAGAGTGAGTAAATTGACTGGACAATAGAAGATTAATTTAATTTCCTGAATAAGTGTCTCTAACACTGTAACAAGGTTCTCTAGGACATCTGATATATCTACAGAAACCTAGAAAACATGATGCAGGACTCAAAGTAGATACATGCATTTCTGGCTTAGCAGCTACAGAATGTCTAATATGGCAATGCACAACAAATACCACACGTGGAAGATTTTTTCCTAGTGTTGTCACTTAAGATATTGATGCCTAGAAGGTGTAGAACAGGCAACATTCATCTAATGAAATAAATAATTTATTTATTAACATCGTTGGTAATTTTGTATTGAAGGATTGAAAATTAATGTGAAGGTTTAGTATTTAAGAAAATTGCGTAAAGAAAGAAAGCCACATCACATAAACATTTTGAATAACAGAAAGTGACATGTAAGTGACGTGCAATGTGAAATTCAGAACCATGTCTTGAGTGTCTAGGCTCCATAGAAACAGAAGGAACTAAATAATTGTGTGCAACTGTAAAGAAGGGTGTCTCAAGCAGCCATGGTCCTTATCTTGTCTTGTGACTTGGGCCTGATCACAGGAACAGGCCCCTGCAGGGATGGTCTGTGGCCTTCCTAAGTTGATTGATTTCACTTAACCATATAAATGGAACACTGTGATAGTTGAATCATGCCTACAGTCAGGCAAGTTACAGGAGAACTCAACCCCCAGAAGACCCCCCTCGAGGCAAAACCACCCCCTCCACACACACACATTTGGGAATTCTATGGAAGAGCCATAGTGCCTGTGTGGAAATTAATGCAGACTCCACCTTATGGTGGTGCAACTGCCCCAGTGTCACTCTGACATCTAAGGATAAGTCCCACTCTGTTGTTATCTTTGTCTCAAGTACTGTTATCTTGGTGACAAGTACAGCAGTTCAGGTGTTGAGAATCTCCTGGCCACCTGGGTTATCTGCAGCTGGAATGGCACATCAAGATAAGCATTGAATGTCTTAGGAGAAACTCCCATTGTATTATCTCAAGTGTTATTGCATCCCAGTGACTCTACATGAATGACCAAAGCCAATCATCTCAAGATCCTATAAATCGCGATCCAAAAGGGCAGAACCTTGGAGCTCTCCAGGACTACAGGGAGCTGTGTGACCCAGTATCTCCCCCTGAGTTGAGACTCCTCTCAAGGTAGATTTCACAAGGATTCAAAGGCCTGACTGATTTTGCGAGGTGGTGCTCCATCATCCTGAATACCAAAATGCCGCTAGACAATGCCAGCCAAAATCCAGAGTGGTGACCTTTCTATCTCCTTTCTCCTCTTCTTTTGTTTTTTCTTCCCCCTTTGTCTTAACCATTCTATTTCTCTCTACTTCTCTCTTCATTAGCTGTTGCTTATTACTCATTGCTCAATCAATATTTTACATTTTCTAATTATTGGTGCGGTTGCACGTCTTATGTTGTCTGCAGGAATCCCAAATCTAGGTTACAATCCAAAGCGAGTCCAGGGGTCACATTAGTCTGGATGTAACAGTAACACAGCAAGACAAAAAATGAATTAGCATATTGAACTTGCAATATGAAGGAAATCGTAAGACTATGGCCGATAAAGAAATTTTCCATACAGATGCAGATCAAACGTCTCATACTGGAGATACATCCAGGTTTAGAGAAAACATTTATGCTTGAAGATGTACAAATCTGAATCTTTAGCAGCTCTCTGCTGGTTACAACACACTTCTCTTTCTGCTTTACACACAGATGTGGATTCAAACTCCTTCTTTCCCTGAAAGAACTCAACTACATCAATTTCTAGCAACATGTCGTGGAGAAAGCAGTAATAGGCTAGGGAAAAGGGAGTTATAGTCTGTTTTTTCTATGCATTGGGCAGAAGTAAATGTCAAGAATAATATTACTGGAAGAGTAATCTTGAAGCTCATTACGTGAGTATTTCACTTTGACCAACCAACCATTTAAAGGGAAAAATATTTTAAAAAAATATTGTGAGTACATAATAAATTTTAGCTTCTTTAGGATTCTGAAAACTTAAAGTTTCTCATGTTTAAGGCATTTCCTCTTTAATAAATATAACATTAATATTGTTTGCATTTCATAATATACTGAAATATACTAAGCCTGGTATACTATCAAAGAACTAAAACAAAAAAAACCACAAATTGGAAAAGCTAATATATTTACCACAGCTAGAAACTGGAGCATGAGACATCTGTTATAACTGAGCAGTAATATTAGAATCGTAGAATCATCATAGAGTCAATCACAGAATCGTAGAATCGGAATCATAGAATCATAGAATCAATCATAGAATCAATCATAGAATCATAGAATCATAGAATTATAGAATCATAGAACAGTTTTGGTTGAAAGAGATCATCAAGTCCAACCTTTTCCTAGCTACACCAACACCACTAAACCATGTCCCTCAGCAAAACATCTACCCATCCCTTATACACCTCCAGGGATGGCGACTCAACCACCTCCCTGGTCAGGCTGTTCCAGTGGCCTGACAACCCTCTCAGAAATGAAATTCTTGCTAATATCCAACCTGAACCTCCCCTGGTTCTATTTAAAGCCATTTTCCCTTGTCCTATCACTCACCACTAGGGAGAACATGCCAACCTCCACCTCACTACAACCTCTTGTCAGAGAACGATAAGGTCTCCCCTCAATCTCCTCTTCTCTAGGCTAAACAGCCCTAGATCCCTTAGCCTTTCCTCACATAACACATGCTTCAAATCCTTTACCAGCTTGGTAGCCCACCCCGGTACCCTCTCCATCCCCTCAATGTCCTTCTCGCACTGAGGGGCCCAAAACTGGACACAGTACTCGAGGGGGGCCTCACCATAGCTGAGTAGAGGGGCATGATCACCTCCCTACTGCTGCTGACAACATTATTCCTGATACAGGCTAGGATGCCATTTGCCTTCTTGCCCATCTGGGCACACTGCTGGCTTGTGTACAGTCAGCTGTCCACCCTAGGAATGCTTCTCAGGTTGTCTTATGTTTGTGATAAAAAAGATACCTCTTTGTTACCTGTGTATGTAGCCACGGTGTTAATACAGAAAGGAAAATCACACAGTCGCACAGCTTCTGCTCACCACAACACAGGTTGTGCACCATACAGTGAAACTGAGGTTAAAGGTGGCAAAAGGAAGCACATGAACCAAAGGTTTTAATATCTATGATTTAAGAAGAAAAGTGAATAAGGACATTTTCAGTAGCTATAAATTGTTGTGTTTCACTTAAGTTTGAAGAGTGTAATCGACTCCAAACAACTTACAATAGCTGAGTATTTAGCTGACAACACCTAATTCTGATCTTCATGTACACCCGTAACTGCATGGCTGTGAAGACAGGCATGATTTACAAGTATGTAAGTGAGAGTTGGAGACATAATCTTTACAACTACACTATGAAGGCAAAGAAGTAAAACAAACTACTTTCCTCCTACAAGCTATTTTTATGGTTCCTAACTCGGTAGATGCTGAGCGTCTCATATATATTAATAGATTTATCCTTATAAAGCTTATTTGAGAAAAGGGAATATTTTTAGGTTCTTTGAATAATTGTTGCAGTGGAAAAGAATCAGGTGTATTAAACGTTGAGCATCAATAATTTTATTCCCAATATTACTGAAAATTCATAGTCCAGAGAAAGAAGAAATGAAAGGTTAAATCCAGTAATGGTCTCTTGATGTCAGTTCAGTGCTGTGTGAGGCATTGTCACACAGGGCTATTTGCAGATTTTTAAGAGCAGTGATTCTTACCCTTTTTCAAGTTAACTTCAGGATAATGATCTTATCCACATGCCTTGTCTCTCTGCCATTTTAGCAAGGGCTCTATCGTCATTCCCTTCTCATTTAGCAGGGTGCAGTCCTTTGGCAGGAAATAAGTGGAATAAATGGAACCATGTTAGTGCATCCACTGAGACAGTTTAGCTAATCCTATTTTTTCCAATTGCCTGGACAGAAAAAATGCTGTGGAGTGCATTGTCTTATATCTCAACTGCACTACATGTTTCTATACTCTGATATAATAGCATAGATGTCACCAGTAATATCCAGGACCGTGAAGCAATGAAGAGAGTTGATGTACCATGCAAGTGGTGCAGGCCGGAACAGCCAGTTTGGGGAGAAATGCCTCAGGTTGCAAATGTATTGAGAATCCACACATAGTGCGAGGGCAAAGGATAAGACGATTAAAGCTGCAAGAAAATGGAGAAGGGCAGTGTGATGACAGATTCTGATAAATGATGGGCATCCTTCCTATGGATTCAGCTTACTATTTTCTTACCTATCAAGTTCAGGGAGGATGGAGTCACTACCGCCTGTGCGTACTGCTGGATCTTCTTCCTGTATATTTGAGGATCTTCTAAAACCCTATATTCTTTCAAGGTTAAATGGTTAGTCCTTTATGTGAAAAAAGAATACTGATTCAGGTGGAAGTGTGTGAAAAACTCAGCTGCTTCAGCTGGAGAACAAGAGGAAGTTGGAGGACCGTAGGTTTAACTTTGATACTTTAATTCAGTTATATGAAAGGCCTTGTATGAATATTTCCAGCAAATGTTGGTGAATGTTTCTTAAGCATATTTCACTAATTAATTTGTAATTACTTTCATACACAAGTAATCTTCTTTTTCTCTGTCTATAAATTGGACAGTAAAGCTCATTATTCAAGTTTTCCCTTTTCTTTTTTACTAATATTATCTGAGCTTCTAATTGGTATATATATTGATTCTTTTAGCAAAACTTGTTGACATTTGTAACTTGTTAACAAAACATTTAGACAAAAGAAAAGCAATACTTGATCGATGATCAAGTAGTGAGGTGGGTCTCTAATTGGTTGAAGGGAAGAAGACAGAGAGTTGTGGTCAATGGGGCAGAGCTCAGTTGAAGGCCTGTGTCTAGTGGAGCCCCTCAGGGGTCAGTGCCGGGGTCAGTGCTGTTCAATATATTCATCAATGACCTGGACAAGGGATTAGAGAGCACTGTCAGCAAGTTTGCTGATGACACAAAACTGGGAGGAGTGGCTGACACACCAGAAGGCTGTGCTGCCATTCAGAGAGACCTGGACAGGCTGAAGGGCTGGGTGGGGAGAAATCTTATGAGGTTCAACAAGGGCAAGTGTGGAGTTTTGCACTTGGGAAAGAATAACCCCATGCGCCGGTATAGGTTGGGGACAGACCTGCTGGAGAGTAGTGTAGGGGAAGGGGACCTGGGGGTTCTGGTGGACAACATGATGACCATGAGTCAGCAATGTGCCCTCATGGCCAAGAAGGCCAATGGCATCCTGGGGTGTATTGGAAGGGGAGTAGCAAGTCAAGAGAAGTCCTCCTGCCTCTCTACTCTGCCCTGGTGAGGCCACATCTGGAATATTGTGTCCAGTTCTGGGTCCCTCAGTTCAAGAAGGACAAGGAACTGCTTGAGAGAGTCCAGAGCAGAACCACAAAGATGATGGAGGGAGTGGAACATCTCCCTTATGAGGAAAGGCTGAAGGAGCTGGGTCTCTTGAGTTTGGAGAAGAGGAGGCTGAGGGGTGACCTCATTCATGTTTATAAATATGTCAAGGGGGAGTGTCAGGAGGACGGAGTCAGGCTCTTTTCAGCGATGTCCAATGACAGGACAAGGGGCAATAGGTTCTAACTGGAACATAGGACATTCCATAAAAATATTAGAAAAAACTTTTTCCCTGTGAGGGTGACAGAGCACTGGCACAGGCTGCCCAGAGAGGTTGTGGAGTCTCCTTCTTTGGAGACATTCAAAACTCATCTGGATGTGTTCCTGTGTGACCTACTGTAGGTGATCCTGCTCTGGCAGAGGGGTTGGACTAAATGATCTTTTGAGGTCCCTTCCAACCCCTGACATTCTCTGAGTCTGTGATTCTGTGTTTGTACATGTAAAATGATATATGAATATAAATAGGGGTTTATAATGAGCAAAAATGTAAAAGTTTCAAGAACCTGATTTAAATTCACATTCACAAAGATGTTTGCTGAGTTATCTGAACTGTTAAAATCCCTGAGGTCTGCAAAAATAAAGTGTAAAAAACTTAAGAGAACAAACTTTTCTTCTGGTGCCAGCTGGTTTTGGAAGTAGTGAAAATAGCTTTTCTTACCTTATTTTAGCACTAGTTGTCTTGGATGGATTAGAAAGCATAGAGGAAAGCAAAATTAATAATAATAACAATAATCTAAATGTTATAGAGCTTGTAAAAAGATTTAGCATGAGTTGAGTATTTTATGTCTCAGTGCCTGATGTATTAAACTACAAGCATATACATCCCTCTTAGGTATTTCTATTGTTATTTAAAATTTACGGGAATATCCAGTAACTCTTGCTAATCTGATGTCAGTGGAAACTTAGTATTGATTACGACATGGACAGACTGAATCGTCAGATACTGTCATTTCAGCTTTATAATGTTTCAGGAATGATCTAATTCAGTGAAGCAACCAAGATTCTGACGCACAGATATTATTGCATGATATATAGGAGGTATAGTCCATCATGTATTCTCTGCTAAAACACATAGGTAAAGTAACTGTCCCTTTTCAGCTGCTCCACTGGTTTCTTGTGTAAATAGTGAAAATCATCAAGTATCAGATTTATTTCACTTAGTGGTAGGTACCTTACCCTTGGTAGCTGCATGGTGAATGGTAAGGTACAGGTACCTCCAAAACTAATTTCATTCTTTTTCAGATATTTCCGCACTGAAATAGTGAGTCAAAAAAAAAAAAAAATCACTATTTGGAGCTGCTTGCATTTCCCCAATGATAACTGACAAAATTAAGCTGTAGTGGAAACCAATCCCGTTTTAATTTTGCTGTGTTTCAATGTCTTTTTCTTTCAAGATCCTGCTAGTACCATTTCGTTCAGAAGTTCTTTCTGTAAATTGTGAAGCTCTTTAGGATTTTAGCTGTACCATGGCAGTTGCCATCTAATAATCACTGTTAATATCTGTGATTCATTCTAGTTTTGAATTATACAGCTTTCCAAAATATTTAAAATATATAAATATTTGGTACATTAACACTCTGAGCATTACTGACAGTGACAGTACTAATACTGTCAGTAAATGTAGCCCAGACCACAAAGGTATTTATTCTCTGAAGAAAACAAAAAATCCATTATCCTTACAGTCTAGCTATTTTTTCTTCAAAAATTAATAGATGAGAGGCTATTTGTTATGTTCTCTTTTGAGAGAAAATATACTGAATGTTTATTGGAAAAGTTCACATGAAAAGGCTGCAAAGTGGTTTTTCAGTATTTCAATGTCAAGATCTAATCAGTATTGAGTGTATTGAAACTTTTAAATTTTTACAAGGCAGTGATCTAATTTAATTTTACTTTAGTTGCTTGCTATATACAAAAGAAAAGTGGTGATAGTTGCTGCATCAAATTAAAGTTCTTTAATGCTAAAAAACCTTGCTTTTCCTGTGTGAAGGGCTTACTTCACTTCATTTTGTTTAAACATTGCCAAACTAACTTTTATTTTATTCAGTTTAATTTTTATGAAGGTTTATAAGAAAAAGTTGATATTAGTCACGATTATGAGAATTATGAATTAGGAGAAAATACATATCTACTTAAAAAAAACATTACACTTTTAACTCCCATTTAATTATTTTAAAAACTCTGTTGATCAGTTCAAACCCAATCCTCTCAATTTTCAAAGATCTTTTAAGAGTACGTTATTTTTTTCTATACAAAATAAATTGTGCTTATCTAGAATCTTAGAGATTAGTCATGTAACCAAGCAGAAAGAAGAAAGAATAAATAAAACAATTTATATCTATTCATAATTGATTTTTTCCTATGAGATCATAGAGTAAAATTATAACTGTTTATTTACCTAAAATCCATTTCGTAGAATCACAGAATCATAGAATAATTTATATCGGAAGGGATCTTAAAGACAACCTAGTTCTATGGGAGTCTTGGTGGACAGCAGGATGACCATGAGCCAGCACTGTGCCCTTGTGGCCAGGAAGGCCAATGGCATCCTGGGGTGTATTAGAAGGGGGGTGGTTAGTAGGTCGAGAGAGGTCCTCCTTCCCCTCTACTCTGCCCTGGTGAGAACCCATCTGGAATATTGTGTCCAGTTCTGGGCCCCTCAGTTCAAGAAAGACAGGGAACTGCTGGAGAGAGTCCAGCACAGGGCAACTAGGATGATGGAGGGAGTGGAGCATCTCCCTTATGAGAAAAGGCTGAGGGAGCTGGGGCTCTTTAGTTTAGAGAAGAGGAGACTGAGGGGAGACCTTATTAATGTTTACAAATATATCAAGGGTGAGTGTCACGAGGATGGAGCCAGGCTCTTCTCGGTGACAGCCACTGATAGGACAAGGGGTAATGGGCTGAAACTGGAACATAAGAGGTTCTGCTTAAACTCGAGAAGAAACTTCTTCTCAGTGAGGGTGACGGAGCCCTGGAGCAGGCTGCCCAGAGAGGTTATGGAGTCTCCTTCTCTGGAGACATTCAAGACCTGCCTGGACACGTTCCTGTGTAGCATAATCTAGGCATTCCTGCTCTGGCAGGGGGATTGGACTTGATGATCTTTCGAGGTCCCTTCCAATCCCTAACATTCTATGATTCTATGATTCTATGATTCTATGATTCTATGGGCAAGGACACCTTTCACTAGACCACATTGCTCAAAATCCCATCCAGCCTGGCCTTGAACACTTCCAGAGATGGTGGATCCACAACTTCTGTGGGCAACCTGTTGCAATGTCTCACTACCTTCACACTGAAGAACTTCTCAAGCCTGTCAATGTCCCTCTGAATGACATTCCTTCCAGTGTGTCAGCTGCATCATAGAGCTTGGTGTTGTTGGCATAATTTGCTGAGGATGTATTCAATCCCATTGTCCATGTTGCCAACATCAGTTCTACAGGTTTTATCAAATTTAATAAGGATGGAGATGATCAGATGTATTTTAACCTTTTTTTTTTGTTATGCTGAAGGGATTCACAAAGGTTTTAAGCTTGTCTGATGAGCAGTAATGATGTTTTTGACTTTCTCAGCAAGTTCGGAGATCTTCTGCTTTCATAGTCCGTCATACCTGGAGTAACATTAAACAAGTATTAAACTTGTCATTATGATGCATTGTAATTTTCAGGCTGATGTCATGACTCTGAGGGCATTAATAAGCCTTAATGGGCTTGACTAGCCTCACTTGAGACTTCCAGCCACACCAATTGACCCAAAGGTTTGATTTCAGTTCCCCCTGGGGTCATCAACCTCTTCCTCAGCTATGGCAGAAGTATGTTGTTCCTGAGCTATAGCAGAAGTATGTTGATTTTCTGGTCAGTCACAGCCGTTTACCTACCTGGCTGTGGACACACAACATCGGGACTCCAATCCATGGACTGACTTCCTCGCTTTATCTTGCTCTGATGCTTTCATGAGGAACCTGTCCTGGATCAGAACTTAAGTTGACTCACTTACAGGTTTGTCCTAGGCCCTGCCTTATCTCCATAGTTTGTCCTTATGATCAGACTCCCAGTTGGACTTGACTACTATTTCATTATCTACCTTGCTTCCTCATTGTGTTCTGTAGGGTATGCCTGGGATGATGAAGACCTGTTCTTCCAACCCCCATGGGCATGACCCTCAACTCCTGCTGTTTTTAAGGAACCACTGGTCCTTGATGCTCACTAAGAATTGATTTTAGATGATGTATGTATTACTGCTGCACTATCATATATCTAAGTGTACATAATTAATATTGAATTGCTTCAAGGAGGATGCAGGTATACCTTCAGATGATAAAGAAAATTGCTTTTTAGAGGTAGCCTCTCTGAATTAGAAGTTTCTGCTAATCTCTGCCTGAAAATAATACTTTCTTTGTTCTAAATATAGCTGGAATACAATATTGTAGTGAATGTAAAAACTGTAAAAACCCCCAAACAACAGTGAAATGTTGAAGATGTGAGATAATTTTATTTCACACATTGATTAAATAAAAGCTTCTTGGTATTCAGGCAGATATTATAAAACATTTTGCATATGTAGTTCAGTTTTGGAAATAAAAATAATTAATTGCATGATTCCATCATGAAGTACTCAGATTTCCCAATAATGGTATTTTCTGGTTGTTATTGAAAAATATTTTTCCCCCTTTCTTGTTCTTTGCCTTAACACCTTTTTACATAAAACTTTTAATATATCCAGACAAAGAGATTTATAGGATCTAAATAATTTTTCTGTTTCATGTCAACTTATTCAGATAGTAGTGTAAATTTGCATTAGAAATTGAGGGATTTTTAATGGCTACTTTTTACCACTGTTGCTAAACCTATCCTGGTGGGTTGTGAGATGTCAAGAAAGGAATCAATATTTTAGTGGCTCCCAAATACAGTCGGCACCTAAGAGACACAGCCAGCCATTTAAATCTTCATTATTACAAGTAAAATTTGCTAATTCAAAATGTTGTATTTATTCAAATGCTAAGGTATATTTTTGTAATCATCTTTTACAACTCTTTCTTTCTATTCTGAAGTAATAATAATGATAGGAAATTCTAAACATTTTTTCTTGGGGAAAAAGAAACGTAGCTTTTCAACTGAAATCGACACTTTTTTTTCCCCCCAATATTCCACACCTACTTTCTGTAAAACAAAACTCAAATCATGGAGGTTAATATTTTCTTATCCTCATTCATGTCATGTCATATCTAAAACAACAAACCATACTTATTTCTGGCAGATGATTCTAAACTAAAATTGCAAGGGCAGAATAGTTCTGGAAGAAAAACAAACCACAAAAACACCACAGATGAAAAAAAATTTGGAAAATCACAGTTGTGGCTTAGACGGGCATATTTGGAAAGTATGTGAAGTAGAAGGTTAGAAAAAACATGATTATGGCTTTGCCAGCCTGCTAAAGAAAGGTGTTCTGTGAATAAATATTACTGCTGATGGAATAAAAGAGATAGTTATGGTCATTGGCAGCATTCAGATAATAGCAGATAAGTGGAGATGGGAGGAGTTACTTCAGTACTTCACAGTACAGATGGAACTTCATTACTGACCATCAAAGTAACCTGTTAGTTATTAAAGTTAACATCAAGAAAGAACGAGCAGTGGGTCCAGGCACTTTCCCTGATAGTCTTCCAATGTTAAGGAGAATCTTTTTTCAAACTATTAATATAAATTCATCATTGTTCAAGATCCACTTTGAATGAAAGAGATAAGAATTGCCAGCACATTGGTGAAAGTGCAATGCAGAAAACCCAACTGATGTCACTAAAATGCTCACACTACCAGTTTGAATCTGAATGAGCTACTAGCAGTTTCATTGCCCTTGTCCAACTACTTGTATTTTCAAAATTCAGTTGAAAAGAAAACAGATTGAAGGGATTCTTAAAGGATTAAATAATCAGTTGTACTTGACCATTTTGAAAATTTCTTATTCAAATGCTAATCAAAATTGGCTATGTTGAATGCTGATTAGATTCAGTCAACTTTTTTTTCAATAAAACATTTTTTTGGAAAATATTGATTTGTCAACATTAAACATTTTCTCTGTAATGTTAAAAGCTTATGTCTTAGCAAATAGTCACACACACAAACAAAAACCACAACAAAATATCTCCTTCACTTTATATGTTGCTACATTATAGTGATTAGAAATATGGTGAGATGGAGCCAACGTCTGGGACTCCTCCCTTGTAATCCTGCAGTGGTAGGATGAGTAAGCCAGGTTGGAACATGGAAATGAAGATTAGATATTGATTGATTAGAAATTGAATGTGAGGATGTTCAAATATAGGAAAAAATTGCTCAGAAAGGTTGTAGGACGTTTGTCCTTAAAGGTGTTCAACACTCAAATACCACAAGCCTGAGAATCTTGGTCCAGTTAGATGTGTTTTCAGCAGGGGGTGGGCTAAGTAGCCTTCAAAGTTCTTTCCCAACCTAAACTATTCTATGATTTTACGATTCCAAGAGTGATGTAATTTCAGGTCAAAACCAGGGAGGTCTACCAGTCACAGTAGAGTTATCAGTTCTATGTTTAATACTATCACCTCAAAGATCTCTACAAAGGTTTCTTCTCTGCCTGATCTTTCTCTCTTTTTCCTCTCTTCTACTTTTTCTTTTTTTTTTTTTTTTTTAAGTCTTGATCAGCAATTGCTTATGTCTTAATGCTGTTTAGTACTAGACTCTATTTTTCAAAATATATAATTTTTTATTCCATGAAGAATGGGAACTGTTTTCTAAACCTAAACATTAGTGCCATGAAATAACCATTTCCTGCTTCTATCTCTTTCTTCACATTTTAGGAAGTGTTGATGAGAATGAAAACAAAAACATTTCTCAGGAGCTTATGTGCTCCTAAGGACTGAGGGATTGAGAAGATATTATTGCAAAGCTACTTGACATAAATTGGTTTCATATAGTGTTTCTAAATAGTCAAAGTTTATAGTGTCTCATCCTTTTTGTTTATCTGACTTACATTTATATTTGTTCCATAAACCTCAACTTTACAAAACTTACACTTTATTGTTCTTTCTTCAAATATATTATTTTTTACCCTGGTTACAACCCTCTTTTTCTATTACATTTTCTCCTAATCTGGCACACAACAATCTGGAATTCTATTTTTTTTTCCAACCCTTTAATCTTTTAGACAGTTTTCAGTTTAACTTGCTTTTTACCTTCCTAGCAAAACTAATGATTTTGTGAAACTATGGAGATTTCTGGGCATCACAGGTTGTCTCTTCATGTTCATATGCTTGTCAGAATATGTTCACTGAGGAATTTCTCTTTTATGCTTAGACCAAATATTAACAAATCTCTGAAACAAAATAAGGTTTGGTAGGAAGTATAACTCAGTTTTCTTGATTTTCAGATACCTAGAGTACATTTTTTATGTTACATTTTATTTACTTTGACATCCTTAATGCAATCAAAAAAGACAGTAGAGTTATTAGTAACCCCTTAGTTTACTTCAAAAAACAGATGAGTTTAAAATGTGAAAAAGAAATTATATTCAGTTGTACAATAGAATGCAAGTTCACTTATTGATTATAACATTCAAAAGAAGGTTAAAAAGAAGTCAAAAATTAATTCAGGAAAATCAGAAAATGCCACTGAGACATAAAAATAACTTTTTTATTACTTGTCCTTTTAGAATGCCCTGAGATAGTCCATCTTTAAAAGCTACTTAGGTACATCTTGTCCTGACTACTCCCTTTTCCAATTAGAACACTTCTCTGTCACTTCTATTATGGTTATACTGAAATCCTAGATGCACTATAAGAATGCAATAATCTTCAGTGTATCTTCCAGGACCTTTAGTTTTTTGTTTTCCTCATTAATCAGTTTAAGGTGTGTTTTAAGGTTTTATTATTCATAACCTTTTCTGAGAATACATGAGAATGATTGCTGAAACTTGTCTGAAGCTATAAAACATATATATAAGCACATTATTAGAATTATTTCTTCTGCTAGGTTCACCTTCCTGAATATGAAATCAGTTGTACTGTATATATTGTTATCTCTGACTACTCTTACCACAGACAGCAAGATTTGTCATAGCAAATTTTTCACTTCTTCAAAAGAGTTCATAACCTACTGGGTTGATTTTTTTTTTTGTTTTGTTGTTTGTTTGTTTTTAATGAGGAAGTACAAATTACCTAATGTTATCTTTTCACAAGACGCATTACTGTTACATTTCCACATACGTGATCTATCAATAACTTGGATGACCAGATTGTCTTTTAAAGTGACCACTTAGTCATCCTGAGGTCACTACTTTTGATGAGTTTGATGATTCACTCTGTGTGCATCTTACAAATTCCTCTGCTTCTCACATCTTCTTCAATTCTACTGAAATGGTAGCTTTAAAGATAATGTCTCCATGGGCAATTGATACAAACAGAAATCTGAAGGGTACATGTTAAAGGCCATAAAATCAGCGTCAGTTAGTACAGAAGTTATTGGGAGAGATTTATTTTTCCTAGCATAATGATTTATAATTTGTCTTTAATATTTAAAATCTTGATTCATAGTCCATATTTATTCAATGAAAAGAAAATTCCTAGAGAAGAGTACATTTTATCCTAAAATATGTCCCAAAGAAAGTCAGATGAATCTCTGTTTTGATATTTTTATTTCTCTTTCAACTATTAAAATTTATATGTCTGTTTTCAGATACCTAAATTTAGGTGATTATCATTTACGCATGTAAGTCTATGTTTGCTCTTTTTGTACTAAGTAAAAGAACTTAAAAATAAGTCTGTATGTCTAGCTGTAGACTGAGAAGTCTCCTCTGCAGAGCGATGGGGTAAATAATCTTTTGGATTAGCTCCTTCTTCGTTTGTCACTAAAGATCTCTACAGGTAAAGGTTTATGAGTGTTTACGCAAGATCCTGTCTGTGGCACTAGAAGAGATTTCATAATGAAATCGGTACAAGGTAAAGGAAATTGCTATGGTGCTATTTGCTTTTCCAGCCTATGATGCCCATCAGCCACTGTAAGAAAATAGAAAGTATTTTGAGATCTGTAGGTAAAACTTGTGATGTATACCACAGGTTATACCTGTGATATACCATAATAACCTGTGGTACACAGGTAGTCACAGAGAATCTTGTCTAATGAACCGATAAATATTTCAGAAACATACTTATGAGAAATAAAAAAAAAAGAAATTCTTCTCCCCCACACTCTTGGACAAAAGGCTAAAGATAGAAGTTATTTATCCTTAGAAATCAAGTTTGGACAAGCTGCCACACGCTTTTACCTGTAGTTTTTCTAAGACTTAAAGACTGGTGGAAATAAATGTACTGCTTTCTGTTACACAGAGAGGTAAATATTCTGCCAAAAATATCCCAACAAATGTGTTTCTCAACCCAGAATGCCTTCTCCAAGTTGCCACTCAATCTCTTTACCCAAGCACCCCACCACAGCTGACATAGTCTCCTCTCTCCTTTTGGCCGAGTAAACAGCATTTCACTCTAATCTCTCTTTAAAGCATGCTTTTATCAGCTGGCTTTCCAACAGTCATATTTACATGTCCAGCTCTCGGCTGGCATATGAACAAAATATTAACTACAGAACAAACACTTCTAAATATGTTATTTTTGAAGTAACAAAAATACTCCAAGGATCCTGTGATAAGCATCAAATAAGTAACTAAAATACTTTCTTCCCTTCAGACAAGTCTCCTTTCTCCTCTCTGTTGCTGTGGGTAAATTGAGTCACTTTCATGAAAAGCTCGCTTCAGACACTGAGTTGAAGTCCTGAAGACCCTAGTCAGCTTAAGATCCTTCAAAAAATGAACTGGGAAAAAAACCAAAGGTAAATCTCTAATCTCGCTGTTTTCATTAACTACCCTGGAAGATGTATGGGCTTTTGGTATGGTTAGAGCTAAGATCAAAGTGGTTTAAGTAGATATTGAATTAATATAGAATTCTGATAAATTTTAAATCAATTAAAAACACCCACTAATTTCACTGCCACACAAATTTTAGTCTTGAGTTTCTTAAAGAACAAAATATTTGCTGAGATCCTTATTTATGAGTATTTTTAAAATACTTGTCTCATTCACTGCAGAGAAATCAACAATCAGAGAGAGAAAAAAACCATAACCAAACAAAAAAACTAGAAGACTACCCCAAAACCCCAAGATTGTAATATGTTTATACTCTGAATACTGTTATATTGGCTTCCTTGCTTGAGTAAATTTTCAAGATTCTCAACGTCTGAACTATAACAGTTTTCACTAAACAGACAAAAAAATGAAAAAATTGCAAATCTTTGACTCCAACTCAACATGTGCAGTGCTTGAAGATGAAGCATAAAGTTGAAACAGTGTGCAAAAGATCTAAAAATATTATTTCTCATGTTTCTGTACTTCATTGCTTTTCAAGTCTATCATTGGGCAGCCTGTTCCAGTGTTCCGTCACCCGCACTGAGAAGAAGTTTCTTCTCGAGTTTAAGCGGAACCTCTTATGTTCCAGTTTCAGCCCATTACCCCTTGTCCTATCAGTGGTTGTCACCGAGAAGAACCTGGCTCCATCCTCGTGACACTCACCCTTGATATATTTGTAAACATTAATGAGGTCACCCCTCAGCCTCCTCTTCTCTAAACTAAAGAGACCCAGCTCCCTCAGTCTTTTCTCATTAAGGGAGATGCTCCACTCCCTTCATCATCCTAGTTGCCCTGTGCTGGACTCTCTCCAGCAGTTCCCTGTCTTTCTTGAACTGAGGGGCCCAGAACTGGACACAATATTCCAGATGGGTTCTCACCAGGGCAGAGTAGAGGGGCAGGAGAACCTCTCTCGACCTACTAACCACCTCCCTTCTAATACACCCCAGAATGCCATTGGCCTTCCTGGCCACAAGGGCACAGTGCTGGCTCATGGTCATCCTGCTGTCCACCAAGACTCCCAGGTCCCTTTCCCCTGCGCTGCTCTCTAATAAGTCATTCCCCAGCTTATACTGGAACCTGGGGTTGTTCCTACCCAGATGCAAGACTCTACATTTACCCTTGTTATATTAAGGGGTAATGGGCTGAAACTGGAACATAAGAGGTTCCGCTTAAACTCGAGAAGAAACTTCTTCTCAGTGAGGGTGATGGAACACTGGAACAGGCTGCTCAGAGAGATTGTGGAGTCTCCTTCTCTGGAGACATTCAAGACCTGCCTGGACACGTTCC
Source organism: Trogon surrucura (assembly GCA_020746105.1). Lineage (NCBI taxonomy): Eukaryota > Metazoa > Chordata > Aves > Trogoniformes > Trogonidae > Trogon > Trogon surrucura. The sequence continues at coordinate 40,438,950 of CM036617.1, forward strand.
TGTGTAGCATAATCTAGGCATTCCTGCTCTGGCAGGGGGATTGGACTTGATGATCTTTCGATGTCCCTTCCAATCCCTAACATTCTATGATTCTATGATTGTATTTTAAACATCTCCACCCTAAAAAAATTAAGGCAGCCTACAATTCAAACTTTAAGGTATATCAGTCAAAATTTGCGTCACATTTTCTAATATGCAGTCATTACAAAATGTCTTTAGAAATGCCTACATTATAGGTTCCTGACAGGGATCTGTTCATTGCAACCCTTAAGCAAGCTTAAAACTCTACAGTCAAAATTATATCATAGAATCATCATAAAACAGCCTAGGCTGGAAGGGACCTTAGAGATCATTTTAATCCAACCTCCCTGTTGTGGGCAGCGACGCCGCCTCTCGACTAGGTCAGACAACACGTGAGAACCGAATGGGAATCGAACCCGCGACCTTTGGTGTTTCAAGCACCACGCTCAACCCGCTGAGCTAAACCAGCCCGGCACAAATTACTAACTGGGACTGCAAAACTCTGGTTCAGACGCACTCATGAAATTTATTAAAGCTAGCTGGAAACTACCATGTCCACATATATTTCAAATTTTGGATATACCAGCCTGTACAGCTGTGTGATCTGGAATGCACAAGCATTCATTACATGACGGTCTCAATTTGTAGGAATGTAACTAGTCTTTTACAGGTCTTTTGATATCTTTCAGGTTTGTCTGGTAGTCACAGCTGACAGGTCACAATTTCACACTCTCGGAAGTGCTGCTTGACCATTCAAATCATGCTAATGTCACTGAGGCACTGGTGGTTGTACCATATGTCTAGGAGGCAATCCATGCAGTGATACCAGCTTATTTTGTGATTTCAGGAAGGTTCTTTCAGTTTTCTGTCTGTAAAATGAGAATAGCAGGTGTTCATCTCCTGTGCTAAAAAAGGTCTGTTGCAGGTGAAGAATTAATGGTAAGGACCTTACAGAAAGACAAGATAACTAATACAGAAAAAAATATATATTTACTAATAAAACACAAGAAAGAAGATAAAAGGTGAACTTGAAAATGGAGAAGAATGATGAAGGCAATATAGCAAATTCCATTAATATGAGTATGTGTTTGGGCATTAGGAATAAAACTCATGCAACACAAGATACAATGTTCAGCATCTCACTGCTTAAATTTTATTCCCTGATTTTTTGAAAGGAGCATTTAAACAACCTGATCTAGTTAGAGACTTTCCTATTGATTGCAGAGGAGTTGGACTAGATGACCTTTAAAGGTCCTTTCCAAACTAAACATTTTATGATTCTATGATTCTGTGAAGTTTAAGAGATGCCATAAAAGAAGATAGCTTGATGCTGGAGAAAAACATTCAAAAAAGTTGAATTTCTATTCATAGTTCTGTCTAAATTAATGAAGAGGACAGAGTAAACCAACAGATGTGTTTGAAAATCTACCTAATTTCCTAAGGTGAAGGATTCTTTTGCAGTCCTAAATAAGGTAATAATTTGAGACTTGAATCTATGATCCCTTTCATTTTAGGTAGCAAAATCATCTATAGTGATGAGGACCACAAGTTGTCTCAGAAAACTGGTATAGTAGTGTCAGTGATATCCATCTGCTCGGAAAAAAAATAAAAATTAGAGAATGAGTCAGGACGAAGATGACCTGGTTTCAATGTCCTTCACGACTCTCAGCTGATAAAAACTCACCTTCTAGGGATCTCCTATATGTTGCTTCTCCTGAGTGTTTTTAACTTTACTGTTATGGAGGCAAGAATACAAATCTCACATCCGAAGACAAAATATTGTTCTATGCAGCAATGAAGAAGGATTTTTTTATACTGGTGATTTCAGTCTTTAGTTACAAGTAATGAGTGGCAGGTCTCCTCTCTATGCCTTTTTTCCTATAACACTTCAATATTTAAAAATCATGTTTCTGCTGTACAGATAGAGGACTCCCCTCAATCAGAGGAATAGTTCACAGTGGATTAAAGAGGCCTATACACCTTATTTTGTTTTCTCTCCTTCTAAGTCCACTATTCTTGGATGTACAACGGAATGGTTATAAGTGCAGTAAAGAAAATATTTCCTTTGTTCTTTCTGTTTTAATGGCTGGTGGGACATTTTGTTGTGAGATAGAAGAGAAACGCTTATGTTCAAGCCAGCATAAGATGTCCGTTTACCGTTTACTTGATAAAGCAGGACAGCATCAGTAACATCTGAAATTCTGTCCTTTCTTGGATGTAGTCTCAAGTTGTTTTGTGGTGGGGACCACAGGAAGGAAGGATAGTGCACATCTGGATCTCATCCTTGAGTAATTTCATGATGCGTTTGTCTTTCACTAATACACTGTGTAAGCTGTGATCATTCGGGGTTATTATATAAACTACTTGGGTTACTTTTGATATTGTGCTGATGATCCGGAATATTTTAATTCAATATAAGTGTACTTTCCAAAAAAAAGGTAGCAATTGTTATTTTACTTCCAGAGTTTGATATATACAAAGAATCACTAGGTATGTTCATATTCATCAAGTACAATGAAGTAATAAATATTTCATAGGGGGGAGGAGGTCAGCTTGACCAAACCACTTTTTGGTGTGTTATATTTTAATGGATGTGAATGTGAAAAATGCTTTTAAGGAAAGTGTCTTGTAATGTTGTGTTTTTATGCCATAAGTTTATAGCTTGATTCTTTTCTACCAGTTTTGTGTCTGGATAATATAGTGGAGCGACAGTGGTGATTTCTGGTAATTGAAATGGAGAATTAGGCCATGAACATGTGTTTATTCTTGCAAATATCTTAAAGGCTCAACATGTGTTTATTCTTGCAAATATCTTAAAGGCTCAACATGTGTTTATTCTTGCAAATATCTTAAAGGCTCAACTACATGTTTAAGAGCTTTCCTGTGTTGATACATTTGATACCTGCAGTTCCTAAAGGATATAGTAGGAAAGATGGCTTAAACATAGATAAATTCTATCAGTATTTGTGGCAAAATACAAACATTTAATTTGTGTAAAGGGTTCCTGTGAATGCATTTGCATTGAATTGAAAAATACATATGTCTGCATATCTCTGACAAACATGAAAGTGTGTATGGATTGCTTTAAAATAGAAATAAGAGATCACAAAGTCTTTTTTTTTTTTTTTTTTGCTGTCATTTTTATTGGATAAAGACAGCTAGCTGTCTTCTGAAGATCTGAATAATAATGTCTTGGAACCTTTCTCAATAGGCAATGGGAATGAAAATCTAGCACTTTCTATCCTCTAGCCCTGTTGTGGTAGGCCAGCATACACTATAAAAAGACCTGCACATTCCCTCCTACTAAATCCTAGAGCTTGCAGTAGGTGCCAAAAGTTTTATGAAATAAACCCAATATCATTTTGGGCTGTTATACAGTCTTTACACAACTCTGGACACTTGAACTTGAGAAGGAAGAAGGAAAACAACACCTCTTCAGATAGTGATGATGATTTAGGGCCTCAAGGGCATCACATATTAAAGGAGACCGAGGAAAAGTGTATTGCATGGTAGAAGAGTCAGGCATCTCTGGGAAGGGTGGGTGAAAGCCACAGTACTCATCCTGGCTGGGGATGACTCTATCTCAGGTCATTTAGCAATTTCTTCTTGAAAGCAAACAGATTCCTATTCACATTTTTTTTTCAGTCTTGAGGATACAGGTTACATTTAAAAAATAAAAAGCTGTTGAGTGTCTGGTGACTAATATGAGTTAGAGCATACAGTTTGTCATTGATGTTAATTCTCTCCACAAAGTTTTTGCTGCTGTCAAACCATTTTTTTACAGGAAGCCCTCGAACACAATCAGATCAGGTCATGATAATTTCAGGTAGCTAGTGTATTAGATATATATGGACGTATGTATATGCTTGTAAGGTAAGCAATATTAAATGAGTGTTGTAATCAAATATCTTTCTTTATCCTACATTTATTTACTTTTACTCTTTTATTCAGTTTGAAATATTTTTCTGTGTACTTTAAATTCCATATTATCTGCCTTTGGCACATTAGAAATATAGGGAGTTTCCATGATCCCTGTTTGGTCCCCATGTGTTGCCTGATCTAGTTGAGAGGCGTCCCTGCCCATGACAGGGAGTTTGGATTAAATGATCTCTAAGGTCCTTTCCAGCCTAGGTCATTCTACAATTCTATGATTCAGAAGTATCTACTTGACGATTTGTCTTACAGAGCAACAAGATTTTAAATTAGTTTGCCAGAAATTACATCCAGCCAGTTCTGTGACATAAATGCAGTGAAACATGTCAAGAACTTAATATTCTATTTGGTATAATCCACTTCCTCATACAAATATAAGAATTGAGATTTTTTCTTAAATAATATTAACTTAATTTATGGGAATTATATTTAATGTAACTGCTTATGTAGATTTTTTAGAGGCTTTTTCTCATCCAACATGTCAAGCCTGATTTTTATATGTTGCTAGGTATATTAATTAAAGAAATTCTATAACTGAACTTCACATAGTCCTCAGGGACATTAAATATATTATTTTGCTTTTTACACTACTATAGTTAAACTTCAGAAAATAGACGTTACTCAAAATGTGGTTGGTATAAACTCATAACTACATGTCACCATATTGTAACATATCAAAGTCTATCCTATATGGTTATAATTTCTACTATAGTTAAGACAAGCTACCTGAAAATTTGTAACTTTATTCCTACTTGGGGAAAGTTGTATCAAATCCTGGTTTTCTTTTAAAATACACTCTTTTAAACCAAACAATTCTTTTGAAAAATGTGAAGTTATTTAAAAAGTGTGGTAAACACAGGTGTTCCGATCTGTTGAATTGTTATTGAGTCATTAGATATCAGGCATTTGTGTCACTTTCAGATCAATGATAGCACCACTTCTCTAAATTTTCAGCACAGGTAGAGTGACTAGAATATTAACTATATCTTTGCCTTGTCTCACACAGGAAAAAAGGTTTTTTTTTTTTTTTTTTGCTTCTTTTCTCATATAGTAACCCTGCTAGGAAATCTGAAGCTGATGCTGACAAACATTTATCTGAAGTGATCTCTGTTCCACTGAACACTGATATTTCAGAGATCTGAGTAAGTCTTTTGAGAGTTAGCTCTCATTTTAACTTGTTCAAGGTCAGCAGCAGGAAATAGGTGTCTTGTAATTACAGAAACATCGAGTAATACAGTAAGGTCTCTTATCGTTTTCCTGATTATAAAATAACAGTAAGTTTTACTCTCCATTTTACAAAAAATATACAGTCCTTTGAATCATGATACTTAAGATCTTACCAAGATAGCCACATCTAAACTAAAGAGGTTTATAGAATTATTGAACTATTTTTATAACTATTATTAAGATATTGCTACAAAATAAAGGAATTAATTAAATGAAACAAAATCGTAAATTATTTTTCTGGTTTTCTGTACTCTTTTGCTGCAGCTGATAATGAAATATTGCTTCTGCTCTAAACTGAGTCGGGAATTCTCCTGTTACAGTCTTAAATGAATGGAATTGATGAAAAAAAACCATAAAAATCTCAATTAAGATCTCGACTATGAGAACCATGCTCACTTTTTTGTCTAGTCCTTATGTCACAACACCTATCATGCTATCAAAATTTATAATACACTATTGTACTCCTAGGAAACACTGAAATACATTATAATGCAAAGTCACAGGTAGTTTTTAGTTTCTGTAGTAAAGATTTAAGCAAAGGTTCATGGTTAATACTTTAAGAACTGGGACTGTAAAGTCAGGTATTTAAATCTGTACTGCAAGACAAAAGCAGGCACCTTGCAATGTTTTTGTTAAATTAAGACTTGTGCTCTCAAAGCCCTTCTACAGAAAAATGGTGCAGACTTCAACACTCAATTGAGGTGCATGCTTTTACGTATTTCTCCTGATTCCTTGAATCCTATGTCTCTTTCTGTACAAGGGACCAACTTCAATGGAAGCAGTGGAAAGCAACATTCTGCAGCTGGATTGGTTGGTAGCCTTACAGCAGATATTGCAGGTGAGATAAACAAAGCTGAAATGTGAGATCTGGAGCTGGTTCCTAACTTCTTGAATAAACAATTTTCATGTAGTATATTTGAGCGTCATTGTCTCCGGTAGTTACAAAAGTTGTGTATGGCTAAATCTCTTTCATGAGACTGGAGAATGTAGGTGTCATTTGTTTTACTTCCTTGAAGTAGATGCTGAGCTGCTTTGGTTGGACAGGTTCTGGGCGTGTATAGAAGACCCATGCAAACTTGTAAACCCCCACACTGAACTAGGAAGCTTCTGCTACTCACATACTGAACTGATGTTTTACATTTTAGTTTGGGATTTTGTTACAGCCTAAATAACTCCTAGTTTATGGAATTTTGTATCTTCTGTTCGTTATCAGTATGATTTAGTAAGATATCTTTTTCTGATTCTGCCAGTCCTCAATTTTAAATTTTAGAAAGAGATCAAAACACATTTGTGTTGTTTAATAAGAAACATCATCTTATTTCCCCAGCAATGTTTGACAGCATAAGTAAAATTTTGGTTTTTTTCCTATGCAGCATTATTTTATTATTTCCCATATGATATTACCATAAATAGTGTAGTTACTAAAATGTAACCATATACAGAATCTAAACAAGAATATATGGGATGATGTGAGGTGTATGAGCCGTGATACAAGTGTATAAATTTCTTTAGCTTCTAAGTGCGAAATAAGGAATTATATACATCAGTTTCAGATAACAAAATATATTAATTGATAAAACAAAATAGGTATTTCCTCCTGGCCCACATTCCATTTCTTTACAATGAATAGATATCCAACAATCAGAAGTTCTTGTTTATTTTAACTGCTAAACTAGAAGTGTTATATTAGGCTAATTACAGAACTCCTTATCAGATAACATAACCTCTCCCATCTGAATAGATTTCAGGTTTAACTAAAAAATTACTTCCACTGGGCAACTAGAATAAAGTGTATAAAAACAAATCAGTATATTTTAAGTTCAAAATTTCTGAACTGAATTGAAAATAGCCTGTCGTGTTCAAAGTGCTTGTTATTATATGCCTGAGGTGAAACTGTTATCTTGTACTTCTGATTTTATGTTAAAGGTTAAATTCTCACTCCCACACCTTTTTGTTCCTTAGTGGAGCCTGGAATGAAGCCTTGCAATAGGCTAAAACAAGTTCCCTGAGGGCAGCATCACTTTCAGAAAACAGCTGGAGACCTAGCACTTGTTAAATCTCCTGCCTCCAAACCTTGACACAGGGGTGAAGATACAGCATGTAGTTTGACGGAGAAACTGATTGGCATGATGGACCATATGGCAGCTCAAAGAAACAGCTCTATATTTAAAAGAAATCCTCTATCCCCCTCTGTCCAACTTACATAAGAGCAGTCAGGTTTAAAAAGAAACAGTGGCCTTAACTCCTCAGTCTCCTTGCAATGAATTCTACACTGCACTGCACTGTCTCTACAGGGAGAAGGACAAGTGAGATGTTCTTCCTTAACTACACTGAGAAAAACCACATCAGCATGGAGTGATGTCCCCCTCCCTACACCAGCCTTTGTTTGGAGTTTTACATGTTGAATTAAGAGTATGTTTCAGTACGTGATTGTTCATTTTTCTTCAAATGCTTGGTCTGGGACATGAGGAATCAAAGTTCAGCCTTTCTACCTCTACATAAAGACTGGATATTCTTTAAGTGGCAATGAAGAAAGGGACAGTAAGCAGCAGTAGTGGTCATATACAGTGCTCATAGGGTCAAGATCTCACTCTTGAAGGAAGGCAAACCAATTCTGACCATGCATGTAGAAGTTCTCTTTGAAAGATAATATCATGAACTAATTATTTTGCAATCCACATTTGAAAAGTCATTGTTCCTGAAGCAGAAAGCTCTTGTTTGCTATCATTCTAATACACAGGTAATATATTTTTATTGCCTAGATCCTGGAGAGAATAATTTAGTCTTCCTTGAGAGAAGAAAGCAAAAAACCCCAGCATTTTAAAGCCACATCACATTAATTAATTTGTCACCTTTTATTAATGTTTTCTTCTCCTCATACAGGCTAATCTGAGCTTGACTGTGAAATATAGCTTTGAGTTGGCAGGCCTGAAGCCTGACTGAACTACCGAATACCAAATCCAGCCCTTTATGTCACAAATAATGCCAGAAATCCAGCCTTTCTGAAGTAAACTGGTATTAGGAAGTATCTAAGATAGATTCCTGAATTTTTTATGTTTTAACAAAGCTGTCACTGGACTAAGAGGCCACTGAAATTTTGTTCTTCTGTTTCTTGTATTGCACTAACACATTACCTGTATGCTATCAATTTCATAATGTAGTGCAATGGATGGAAAAAAAAAAAAAAAAGAAAGTAGGTCATTGTAATGGTGGTGTTATTGGTTCTGAAGTGGAGACGAGGCATAGTATTATTCCCTTCAGGACACACAGGTGAAATTCTATGTTTTTTGACAGATGATTCTTAATTTTTAAAAGGCCTGTCCCTATTGTATTTCAGAAATTAAATGTAAACAACCTTGTTTGAGCACAGCTTTACATAAACATGTTTAGATCTCAAGAGGAATCTGAGGCATCTGCAGTACTGTGCTCAAAACTGAAGAGGAAAAGCTTTACATGTGATCCTAAGGAAACAAATTATCTTGATGCTTAAGGAAAGTGCACATACAAAGCAACAAACTTTTTTTTCCCCTCTAGGAGTAAAAATAATGCCCATTCCATTTAAGAAAGTATAAATTAAGGTGGTAATCTCAAGCAAAATTAATACATTAGAAGAATCACACACTTAATTATAAAATGATTCAAATGTTTAAATCACCTTAGTATTTGTCTGTCAGTAACACTTCCTTTTGTAACTTTTTTCCAAATAACAGACTTGTATATTTTTAGTTACTATGCATAACCTTTCTCTTTGTGTTATTCGTAGAAGAAAAACATTGGAGTTTGCATCCTATTTTTTTCCAGAGGATTTAATTAACCCACGTTGCACTGACATATTGAATCAAAATCAGCCCAGGAGCACAGGCAGCCAAGGAGTAGTGCAAAACCTTTTAAGCATGAAGGAAATAATCTGTCATGTAGACTGAAAACTATGTGAAGGTACCTGGTAAAATCTATGTTTATCACATGGCTGTCATGATAGAGTTCAAAATCTGCGCTGGGAATAATGCCGAGGATTAGCATTTTGCTATGAGTCTTCATGGAGTACAAGGAAATCTCAGAGGAGGGAAATTAGATGTAGAATTTATCTAGGCAAGCATTAACTCTGTCACTGTGGGATTCAACCAATGATGGGTGTGCATGTCGGTGGCACAGATCCCAGTAATGGCATATAGCAAGACAGTTGGAGATTCTCAGTGCAGGGAAATGTCTTAAGCTATGGTCATGTCTGTGCTGTGATATCAGCACAAATTTGAATCCAAACTTGAGTTCAAACATCTTCATTGTTCATGTATTGACTTGCACCATGGTCTGATGTTGAACACACCATCTGGTTCCCAGGCAGGGAAACTCAGATCTGAGGTGATGGGAGGAGCTGGATTTTGTTGGAGTTTTATTCTTCCGAACAGAATTTATGTGATTCCATGTCTTGTTTTCAGATCCTGAGACTAATTTTCCAGACTACTAGATTTACTGAGTTTAACAAACTTTAGATAAGATCCTGAATACAGTCTTCAAGATCTTTTCATATGATACCTACACTGTGACCTTTCCTTTGCTGACTTACTTTTGTCTACACATTTGTCCTATAATCTTTCTGAGGACCAAGGCTAGGCTAACCAACCTACAGTTATCTGAGTCCTCCTCCTTGGTGTTTTTGTTTGTTTGTTCAATTTGCTGTCTGCTTTTTTCTTTTAACGTGTATATGGTTTTTGCCTTTTTTCAATCATCAGGAACATTTCTCAATAACAATGGCTTTTTGAATATGGACAGTATTCTTCTAATAGTATTGACAAGCTCCCTGTGTCATCACACTGACCTGTGTGTGTCCAACTTGTTTGGGTTATTTTTAACTCAATCTCCATCTACTCCATGTAATGGTTACACTCCCACAAACTGCTGCCAGACTTAGTGGCATGGTAAGCCTGAAAGGTGACCTTGTCAGTAAAACAGGCAAAAGTGACTCCAAGTCTTTCTGCATCATTTATCACTAGATCCCTTGCCCATTGAAAAGTCACATTTTTCTCTTTTTTTCATTTTGCTCTCTATGTACTTACAGAAATCTTGCATGTTGCCTTTTGCACTCTTTTCTAGTTTCAACTCAAGTTGTAAATTCTGCCTTTCATTTCAAACCTGTATACTTGAGCAATGTCTCTATATTTCCCTCAGGTAGCTACTCCTCACTTCTACATTCTTTGTACTTTTTTTTTCCATTTGAGCTCAGCTGTGTGTTCCCTATTCATCTGTGCTGGCCATCTCACATTATTATTAGACTGTCTGCACGTTGGAAAAGACAGTTGTTCTTGAAGATCAGCCAGCTCTACTGGGCTCTACTGGGCTATACAGCACAGTCTTCCATGTGATTCCTGAAGAAGCTATAATCTGATACTTTCAAAGTCTGGATCTGTAGTTCTGCTATTCATCTCAATCTTATTTTTGAAAAGAAGGCTTCCTGAGTCTTTAGAATACTTGTTGATCAGGTGGTCTGTAACAGATGCCCACCATGACATCACCCATGTTGACCTGCCCTTGACTGCTTCATTGCACAAAGTTCAGCCCCTCCTGTTTGCCTTCCTGTCATGTGCTTGCTAAAGAGCTTGTACCCATCTGTCATAGCACTCTGTTCATGAGTCATATCCCATTATGCATTTGTGATTCTAATGGAACTGTACGTAGACAGTTTCCAGTTTCTCCAGTTTGTTTCCCATGCTGCGTGTAGTCACTTGAGACAAGTCCCTCATCATGCAGCTTTCATAGGGATAATGAGAGTGCCTCCATCATCATGAATTCCTCTAGGTGACTCTTCATTTCCACGCAGGCCTCCATTTCTCTTCAGGTGTTTTGAGTATCCCTCACCAGCCTTGTTTAAAGCCCTCCTCACTGAACTAACAAAAAATTTTGCAAAGATGTCCTTCACTAGATTTGTCAGATGGCTTCTGTCTCTCCTCTGGCAGTCTTCATTCCTTAAAGAGCATCTTGTGATCAGAAACAACAAAGCTCAATACCAAGGATATTTTAGATAAGAACTCATTCATTTACTCTAACCAGTTTGTTTGCTTGGTACTTTTAATGGACTCTGGGTATACATGAGGTACGTTCCAATACTTAGGAAACAGGTGAAATTACTGATTAGTTGTAAAGATGTTACGAAAATCAGTGAAAATGTTGCAACTCAATTCAATGTGACTGTGTTTTCACCCTGAAATACTGAGTCATTGGATTTTGTCAACATGCCCTAATTATCACTGCTAAAACCAAATAAAAAATATAAAAAGTGTTTCATGTGCCATTCTAGATGGAGATACAGTTATGTTGAAACACCACCATCTTCTGCCTCACCAGGTTAATTCCCTGCACCCCTTGAATGTGAATATTCATATATTTCAATTCATTAACTCATCGTGAAGAGTGTATATACCATTTCTGAAGTTTATGTGCTGGAATCTCAACAGAAACCTTACGGATTTTTTTTTTCAAGGTAAGTGCTTTACTGATTTTCTGTCTTGGAAAGAGGTAACCAATGGAAACACAGCCTGATACAGTCTTATTTTAGAATCGCATAATTCAATAAATTCACCACAGTAATATCTATGCTGAGTTTTTGAAGCATGATGGACATATCTGAAATAATGTAACTAGATAAGGTAGCAATAGAGTGGAGATGGAGCAACATCAACACCTGAGCAGGCCATGAAGCTGTGTCTTGGACTGTAGGTATTCTTTAGCTATGAAACCTATACTGACATCCGTTTGAGTGCATCTTTGTTGTTCTGCACTGATTTCTCAACTTGCTCTAGCCAAGCTAATTTGGGTTAAGAAATGGACTATTTTTGTGTCTCCCAAATGATTTTTCAAGGTAGCCCTACTTTGATGTTACAAGAAGACAAAGAGTGTGCATTTATGGAATTGGATGTTAGGGTTCTGAATTCAGCATAGGCTGTCAGTATTTGTCTTGCAGAAGCAAGATGTCGAGTTGGTCTCTGTGCCAGAGAACTTCTCTGTAAGAAAATACAACTTCAACCATGAACCAACAAACACCATCTCTTTCTGGATCAAGAGATTAGTATCCAGAAAAGTTGTCTTCTAAGGACTTTTAAAATTTGGTGGAGGTTAAGGGAATATAGCTCCTGACTGAAAGTGTGGGGTTCTGTAAGTCAACAGCTTCCAAGTCATGCTGCTACCTCGTGTCTTCTCTATAGCGCTCAGTGACAGCACAAAAGGCAATGGATGCGAGTTGAAACACAGGAAATTCTATCTAAACAGCAGAAAATGTTTTTACTTTGAAGGTAGTTAAATACTGGAACAGGTTACCCAGAGATGTCGCAAAGTTTCTGTCTTAGGTGATATTCAAAGTCCAACTTTATGTGACCTTTACAAACCTGCTGTAACCAGTTTTGCTTTGAGCAAGTGAGTTGCACTAGACAATATCCAGAGGTCCCTCCTAACTTCAATTATTCTGTGATAGTCATTAGTATCAACTAATACCTTTTACTTGTGCAAGATGGTGAATCTTCCTGAGATCTTGCAAGCATTACAGCTGTTTGATCAAAGACATATTGTTACGGTAATTTTGGAAAGTACAGGTAAGTGAAATGCAGTGTCACATTCCACTCCACTTAGAGCACTAACTTTGAAGATCTGTCCTGTCTCTCCCTAAATAAATTGGTGTAACCACCAGTCAGAATTTAAATACACTTATCATATCGTTGTCACTGTTCTATGTTTGGGGTTTTTTGTGTGCTTTTTGTTGTTGGTGGTGGTGGAAGTGGTTTGATTTGGTTTCAGTTTTTTTGTTCATTTGTTTAATTTTCTTATTTATTTCCTTTATGAAAGCCCTAGATTAAGATCAAATACAGAAATAACTTCTAAGGAGAATCTATTTTAAAGTGAGTCATAAATTATTTTATTATGCAGTTGCTATTCTTGGTATTTTAGAGATAAACATCAATGTCAATGTTCTTAAGAAAGAAACAGTTTTTTAAAGCAAGCATTTTCATCACAAAACCCCTATGGATCATTTGGAAGAAAACAACAGCATTGGGCTTATTTTTCCCTTGACCCATATTTTCTTAAACTCCTACTTTATCTGATGACTTCTGTTGCTGTTTTCCAATATTTTTGAGTAAAGCATTCTCATGTAGGAGGAAAGAATAAACTTCTCTTGAAGTAATTTCCAAGTTACTTTTTACATCAGCCATGTTTGCATTTAAAGCACATTTTATGAAAGATGACTGAATAAAATTATTCTATTTTTAATGCTCTTGCTCTTTTATTTTTGTATTGACTAAAATACCAGTTACACAAGATTAACAACATAGTCATGTCCATTTATAGTTACCTTTGATCATCTTAGAACATTAGCTTTATCTTCTTCATCATCATCATCATCATCAATATATTTCAATATCATTTTTCTCCTCCTCCTTCCCTTTTTCAGTGTAAGATACTGTAGAAATAAAGAGGATACCATTATAAAAACATCAACTGAATATACAAGACAAACATCATGTCAGAGAAAGAGATGTAATATGCAATAGAGTCAGTATATTGGTAGTTTGTTAGAGTCGTGGTAGCAGCACCATTTTCCCTCTCAGTCCCTACTGAATGTGTGTGTAGATGGTTGCTCAGTTTCTATTGCCTACAACAAAATGAAAAAGACAATATAAATTCTTCTGGGAGGGGTTATTCTGTGATGGTGGTGCTTTTGAGAAGGGAATAAAGGAGAAGAAATAAGGAGATAAGCATGGTAAAATCTGTAAAGTGACTGAGTGAAGTTTATGAAAAAGACCACGGAAGAGAGCTGAAGGTCAGTGAAAAACGAAGGGGAAAAAATGGCCAGAACTGTACTGCAGAAAGCAGTCTGACACCATTGATTTCTGATATTCCTGGCTGAAACCATTTCTTGTTTTTGTTTCTGTAAGCCTGAGGGTTTTTTGGCATTGATCCAGTACAAATAAAGCCAACAAGTGTCTGTTGAATCCCCAGTCTGGGTTTGGTGGTTTTTTTTCTGTTTTCTTTGGGTGTTTTTCATCTCCTTTTCTATCATTGTTGAAAAGTGCTTCCTTCTAGTTTGCCAGTGCAGTTAGATTATCACTGCGTATTGTATTCCAGCTTAGTGGGAAAGTAAATTTTGGCAAGCTAACATGGGAATTTTGTTAAAACACTTGGAGTTATTAGGTCGTCTCACCAAAATTCAAGGTCTGTGTTACAACCTTAAATAACAGTGTAGCCTTACATAATCTGGAGCAAATGACTGGAAAATTATCATCAGTTAATTTAGACAATGCATTAAAGATGCCTTCACATCCTTCCTATTTCTTTTCTGATAGTATTTCAAACTAAAGCATATCCACAGAAATTTCACTCAGGTACCTTTACAATGAAACTTGTTAGTTACAGCAGGAGTTATATTTTGTTACAAAGCTGATCCTTTTAAGTTTACAATCCTCTGAAGAACATCGGTGCTATTTGTCAGATGTACATCTGGAAAACTTTGGTTTAGATTGTTAGATGACTGGTTTCTGAAACAATTTACAAAGTCCACCAGGTCAGTTCAAGTTCATAATATGTATCTGTTAAAAAAAAGATCTCCAAGAAATAGGCAAATGACTTCAAATATTTATTTGGGGCAACATTTTCTTTAACAAAATTGCAAGTTTTATTTCTCCTCCTTTTGCTGTGCACCTCTGAGCAGTGCCAGACTCTTATCAATAACTACTCATAAGGTAGCTGAAGACAGTCACTGTTGATTTGTGTGTCACGTAATAATATGAGTCAGTGTTCTTGCTGCTGAATATGGAAGAATTCTAAAAATATCTATATTTAACAGTCAAGTGTGGGCATGCTTGATAATTCGTCAGATAGCAAGACTTGAAAGCTTTATTTACAGCTGTCACAGACCAGAGGAAAAACTTCTGCTTGCTATTATCAATTTATGTTGTAAAGAAATAAATGAATTCTGGTTTAATTCAATTGCATATTCTGCCTTTTCTTTCTTTCCTTTCCCTAATTCTCACCTGCTTTCCCGGAATAACTTTTTGAGATTTGAGGAGTATTTTCCTCAAGTAAGTACTGAAGTGAAATTTGCATCAGAAGCACAGTTATACTAATAGAAATAAAGTGAAATTATTGAAATATTTACTGAATGCCAGGAAAATATAGGAAAATATAACCAGAACTGATGCCTCTAAATAGTAATAGTTTAGTATTGGATGAAACACAACATTTTCTAATTATCTACCTACTCACCTCTGGATGACATAGGTATTTACTTCCTTTGGAAGTTGAGATGGCCACCGGATGTGAACAGTGACATAGAGACAATCTATTGTATTCTAAGAACCAAGTCAGAAATGCACATAATCGCAAGAAGTGTCACTTTAGCTTAGGTGACTGTATTTTCCAATAATCCTAGACTGATAAAGGGTGCCACCTTAATAAAGGTAGTGAACCACAACAGCCAATTAGAATTCAGCACAAACCCACTGCTAAATTGTCAGTATAGTACTGCACTGTGCTAGACTGAATAAAACACTACGGTTGTTCCACAAATTTAGCATTTTTCAGCTTGTATTTATTGTTTATGAACAGGGTTTTCTGACAGTTTTGGAAAAGCCTCCAAGATTTTTATAATGTCCTGGTTGTATACTCTTTCCTGTAATGTATAAACTGGCAAGGATATAAGCATCAGCAAAGGCGTATTGCTAAATGAATATCAATAGACATGGTCCTCTGCATATTATCACTGTACTTTGTGGATATAATTCATCCTTTTAGTGAAATATTATCTCACAGCAAGCAATAGCGGGGCTGGAACACATACACTAATCAGGCTGTGGTGATTGCTCATCCTGCCCTGAGCCTGATTGTTCCACAGCAGAGGCAACAAATCTTGTATCATCTCTTCAGCAATTCTGGTTTATGATTGTAATTATATGTACTAGGAACTAATGATAATAATATAAATAAAAGCAAGAAGTTTAAACAAATTTGTGCAGTGGGAGGTTTAGTAACTCAGCTGAATGAAAAAAAAGTTAACCTGTTAATAGTACTGTGAGCTCAGAGCAATATAATTTCTTTTTGGTATTTCCCCCCTCTTGTTTTCCCAAGAACCATCAATTAGCAAAATGTTTAAGTCATATTACATGCATGGTAACTTTTTACACACAATTTATTTTCTCTGAAGATTTATGGATTTACCTGTGTTAATCAGAGGTAATTATCACGAGCTCCTATGCTATGCAGAGTTCGCTACCGATGATGTTAGGGACTTTAGTTTATTTAGTGATAATGAGTGTTTAAACTTAAATTAGCCATAATGTGAGTCACACTCATGTTATCCGGCAGTGGGCTACTTTGGCTGGCTGCCAGAGACCCGTATGTTGCTCTCTCACTTCACCTCCTCAGCACAACAGGGGGAAAAAATGAGATTAAATAATTAGTGGATCAAGATAAGGACATGGAGATCATTCACCAGTTACTGTCACAGGCAAAACAGACTTGTCTTGGGGAAGATTACTTTAATTTATTGCCAGTTAGAAATATAGTGTAGGATAGAAACAACCACAAAACTAAAAACACTTCCCATCGTATTTCTTCCCAAGTTTAATTTCTCTTTTTCACTCCTACTCCTCTGCCTTCTCTCCTCCTCTAGGAAATGCAGAGGAACAGAAAATGGAGGTTGAGGTCAGTTCATAGCACTTCATCTCTGCTGCTGCTTCATCCTCACACTCTTCCCATGCTTCGGTATGGGGTCTATCTCCCACGGGCTGTAGTTCTCCAAACTTCTCAAGTGTGGGTCCTTTCTACAGAGAGCAGTCTTTCACGAACATCTGTTCCAGCGTGGGTACCTCAAAGGCCACAAGCTCTTCCAGAAAGCGTGTTCCTCTCCACAGTTCCTACCCAGGAGCCTGTCACAGCATGGACTCTTCATGGGGGTGTAGCTTTCCTCAGGGCACATCCACCTGCTCCACTGTGGGGTACTCCATGAGCTGCAAGGTCTGTATCTCCCTCTCTGTAGTCCTCCATGGGCTGGAGGAGGACAACCTGCATCCCCATAATCTTCTATCCATGGTCTGCAGGGGAATGTCTGCTCCAGTGCCTGGAGTACATCCTCCCTCTCCTTCTTTTCCAGCCATTGTGTCCACAAGATTCTTTCTTTCCTATTGTCTCTAATTCATAGAATCATATCAGCTGGAAGAGACCTAGAAGATCATCAAATTCCCTCTCTTCCAGCAGTTGCACACAGTTTTTTTATTCTTTCTTACACATGTTTTCACAGAGGTGCCACCAATGTCACTGATTGACTCTTCTTTGGACAGAAGTCAGTCCACCCCACAGCCAGCTTGAACTGTCTCTGCCCAATGCAGAGGCATCCCTTGGTCTCTTCTCACAGAAATCACTTCTGCAGCCTCCCTACCCTCATCAAAATCTTACCACATAAATCCAATAGATATCCTTAAGAGGGTTTTTTAATATTTGAAATATTAGTACATTAAAACAATGTGCAATGTGACCACATGAACCCAGTGTCTAATATATGGAGTGACAGTAAGCATGAGAATTTGCATAAAACACAGAGCACATTGGTTTTTTTATTCTTTAGTGAAACACAGTGAGGATAAAATAGAGGAATGTCATTGATACCAACACATCTATGGAGCACAGAGTTCCTTGAGCTATTCACTGAGCCGAAAAACTCCATGTAGAAAAGTGAAGGACCATGTGGCTGCACCAGTTGGTGCTCACAAATATCTTATCTGCATTTATATGGTACCAGGTTGAATCAACCAAGCCTTAACAGCTTTTCTGGCTTAGAGGGCCGGTTTAGCTCAGTGGGTTGAGCGCGGCTCTTGAAGCACCAAAGGTCGTGGGTTCGATTCCCGTTCGGTTCTCACGTGTTGCCTGACCTAGTCGAGAGGTGGTGTCCCTGCCCACAACAGGGAGGTTGGATTAAAATGATCTCTAAGGTCCCTTCCAGCCCAGGCCATTCTATGATTCTATGATTCTATGCCGAGACAGTTTGGTGACAGCATCACAGTATGGTTAACAGGGTGAACAAAACCCAGGAGTGACTAAGAGTTGAGAGTGCCGCTGGGCAAGTGTGACACATCTCATACTATCATACACTGCCTTTTGAAAGGAAATACACACTGGTTTCAGAATCATAGAATCATGAAATCATTTAGATTGGAAAAGATCTTTAAGATTGCTGAGTTTAACCACAAACCTAACACTTTCAAGTCAATCCCTAAATGCTCTCCATAAGCACTACATCTACACATCTCCTAAATACGCCCAGGGATGGTGTCTCAACCACTTCTCAGGGCAGCTTGTTCCAATGCTTGACAACCCTTTCTGTTAAGATTTTTTTCTTAAAATCTAAGCTTCTCCTGGCATAACTTGAGGCCATTTTCTCTCATCCTATCACTTGTTTATTGCTCGGTATTTTGCAATTTGAACAGCAGAATCATAGAATGTGTTGGGTTGGAAGCTCCAATGTGCTGGACTTACCTGACAAGGTGAATTTCTTGAGTTGTGCTGTCTACTTTGAAAAGTTATTTGAATTTTGCAGTGTTTCCGGACACATTTTGGAATTACAAGATTTTATTGAATTAGATGAGAAAAAGTCAGCACTCTACTCTTCATGAATTCATTTGTTGAGTATCAAATTCGGTGATCTTTGCATACTTCGGTTCTCTGAGTTTTCACATTCAGTAATACACTAGCCTATATTACATTGCTCATGTTTCTTTGATGACTTTTTCAGAGCAACAGCATGTTCCGACAGATACATACACACTGTCTACTACCTTTCTTGTTTGCATCAGGATATCAGATTTATCTCCATGTACCTAAAACTATCATTTTAAGGTGAACATCCTGGAGCACATCCATGTGACAAGAAGTAAATTTAAAAGCAAGTTCTGTAGCTAAATTCTGTAACCATAGACTAACAAAATCTCTCTGCAGAGCTCTGTGTAGAATATATCAGAGATTTTATTTTATTTTATTTTATTTTAATTTAATTTTATTTTATTTTATTTTATCTTGTAATGTTATGTCTAATGAAATGTTCCTCAGGCCTTTGATTGTAGTTCCCACAGCATTAAAAACAGTGCTAGTTCTGCCTTTCAATGTAGATGCTCTTAGGAATATAGAAGCCAAAGTTCTCAAAAAGATATCTGTAGCAACATATAACTTTGTCCTGGACAATGGAGGTTCAGAAGAAAGATGTAAAAAAATGGGCAAATTAGTCACACATCCTTTCTTCATCATGATATGGAATAGTTCTTGTTGTTTTAATAACCAGATTTGTGGAGGATGCGAGCCTGCTTTAATGTAGCAGATGGGAGAACATCAGGGATGGGTTTAGGATACTTACTGCTTTTGTAAACATTTTGATTTGATCTAATTTAAGTCACATTCACGGAAATCCCAAATCCACTCTTCTCTTCCCTTTTCTTTACATTAAATTATACTGTTTACAGATAAAACTATGTGCTTCACAGACTGTGAAAAGATTGATAGAGAAAAAACATCACATTCTTTGCCAGCTGCTTGCCTATCTTTAAATGTATTTTAAATGGTATTATCTCCCCTTTGAAAAAAAGACTGAGGAAAACTTGGGGCTCATTGTAGGGAAAACAAAAATATTTTGTACTATTAAACTCATTCAAGTGTGAAGTTTCTTTCCAAGTACTACACTGAAAATATCTAAGCTTCTGAATTTCAAATTTTAGAATTTTGGGGCAAAACATCATACAGCTTGCTGGTGTCACTTCTACAAGCAGATATGAGTTGAGTGCAGTTAACAGAGGTGGCCAATAGATGAAGCAATTTGTGCAGTACTTCCTGCAGAGAGGTAAAAAGATGGGGCCAGCAACCCTTCTCAGAGCAGTGTCCACATCCTCAGCTATGGTGGTGACATGCCATAAGACACGATCCCCAGCAGCCACTGAGACAACTGTTCCTGCAATACTGGAGGCCTTGACCCAGTTGGGCCTTCAGAAGGAGGATGCAGCTCTACAAATGTCAAGATGCAGGAAGCTGTGGGATCTCTCACTGAGGCCAAGGAAGAGTCATCTCCTAGTCTGCAGGAGGTCTGCAGCTGTTGAAGTGTTGTGCTGCCAAGTGAAGGAGCTGCAGGTGGAGGTCAGCAGACTGTGTATCATCAGAGAAAATGAGAAAGAGCTCCATCAGTTCTTCTCTGAGACCCTGCTGTTTCAAGAACGTAAACCACCCAACTGTTGCAGAAAATCTGTGCCCCTCAGGTTGGAAAATGGAAATTCCTTTCATGGCAAAGGCTAGAGGCTGGTGACTTCAGACACCGGGAAGCAGGCTCTTGTTACAACCCAAAATTTGCAATTACACAGTAGATTTACTGCCTCTAGAGCTGATGAGGAGCAGGAAGTTTTGATCAGTGAAGCATCCAAGCTAGTTGGCCCTGAGCCACACAGCAGAACCAAGAGTAAATAGTAAGTGACAGCAATGAATGACTCCCTGGGCACAACAGAGGTCCCCATCTGCTGGTCTGATCTGTCACTAAGGGCGATGTACTGCTGCTGCCCATAGCTCACTTTCAGGAGGGTGTAGATATACTGCCAGGGTTTGTCTGACACTCAGACCACTATCCTCTGATGCAGTTTCATAGGGGCAGGTTAGTGACCTGGATAGTGTTGAGCATGACTACATGGCTTTGGACAAGGTGACTGAGGACATAAGGGACTAAGTAGCCTTCTCCTTTATTCTTTTAGTGAGGGGAAAGGGAGACTTTTTGAGGATTGATGATTGCTTGGAGGAGACTGAGATACCAGATACCAGGTTCTGCATCTGGGAAAGAATAAACTTGTGTCCCAGTATAAGCTAGGGGTTAACCAGGTGGAAAGTAACTTTTCCAAGAAAGAATCTAGAAGCCTGATGGACTACACGTTGACCACAAGACAACAATGCACGCTTACAGCAAAGAAGGTCAATGTTGTTCTAGGAGTGCATTGGGAAAAGTGTTGCTTCAGGTCAAGAGACATAGCCCTTCCTCTCTACTCAGCACTGGTGAAGCCACATCTGAAGTGCTGTGTCCAGTTCTGGGCTTCCCATTACAGAAAAGTTAAGGAGTTATAGGAATGAGCCCACTGAAATGTAGCAAAGATTATTAAAGAACTGAAGCATCTGTCATATGGAGAGAGGCAGAGAGAGCTTTGATGATTCAGCCTGGAGAAGAGCAGGCTCAGGGTGGTTTTATCAATGCATGTAGATGTCTGATGGAAGAAAATAAAAAAAAAATAAAGAGGTGGACTTGTTGCCATAAGGGAGGCAAAATAATTTTTACTGCCTTAAGAGTGGTAAATCAGTCTTTCAAAGAATACTGCTTCAGGGACAGGAAGAGACAATGAAGAAATTTCCCAGACAGTTAATAGAAAAGATAATAACATAGTGTAAATATGCTGTATCATTTGCAAGTGTTATGTTTTGTTTCCACAGGTTCTGATGGTGTATCAATGTGTGGGTGTGAGTGTGAATCAAA
This sequence comes from Trogon surrucura, assembly GCA_020746105.1. Classification (NCBI taxonomy): domain Eukaryota; kingdom Metazoa; phylum Chordata; class Aves; order Trogoniformes; family Trogonidae; genus Trogon; species Trogon surrucura. The sequence continues at coordinate 40,460,650 of CM036617.1, forward strand.
TTTATCCCCATCATTTCAACTTAATTCTCCTGCCCTTACTGTCCCACAGTTCAGTATCAGTAAAATTGCCCAACACATGATTCTTAAGTCAGTTTCAAATGCAAAGGTCCTTCTTGTTTGACAGTCCATCCGGTCGATGTAGCCGATTTAATCTTGGTGTGATGGATACATGGAGTAACTCCTTCAAGCTTGATGGCTGTGTAGGTGATGAGTAGAATCTGGAAGGGTCCTTTCCACTTCTCCTTCAAGGGTTGGTCTGACCACATCTTCAGATAAACACCCAGTCTCTGGGCTGGTACTGGTGCCCAGGTACATCCAGGAAGAATAGTGTGCTCACAGTGACATATCTGTGAAGAGAGGAGAGAAATTTTTCTAGAGAGGTAACATATTCTTTCAAGTAATGCCTTTCTACAGTCTCAGAATTAATCCCTACTCTGTCACCTGATAAGCTTTGCCATACTTGATTTCATTGCAAGGCTAAAGGTAAAGCATCTGGCCACTCAATATGAGCTTCCTGACAGATTTTACTCATTTGTCTTTTAAAGCTTTGATTCATTCTTTCTACCTTCCCACTCGATTGTGGCCTCCATGGGGTATGAAGATCCCATTTTATTCCTAAAGCTTTAACTAAATTCTGAACAGCTTCTGCTATGAAATGTGGGTCCCTATCTGAAGACAGTCCTATAGGCACCCCAAGCCTTAGTACTACTTCTTTAAGTGATATTTTTTCTACCTCTTTTACTTTATCGGTGAAATAAGGAAAAGCTTCTGGAAAACTATCTATCATTAACAAGAGGTACCGAAACCCATTTTGTGGCATCAGTTCAGAAAATTCTATTTAACTAATCTTCAGGACTCTTTCTTCTTTTTATGGCCCCTAGGAAAGATCTTTGGGGTATGTGTGCATTGTTCTTTAAACATAGCTCACATTTGTTTACTAAGCTTTTTATTACTCCAGTCATTTGCACACTTAGCACTTATGTTTTCAATGCTTCTGACATTGTTTCAATTACTCATTGAGTTTCCTGGTGTTTTCTATTAGACAATTTGTACATGACCTCTTGTGTGACTACCTGTGATGGGAAGGATTCACCCACTATCCATCCAAATTTTTATCTACCTTTAGTATATTTGCCAATTGATTATTTTCCAGTGTGTACTGTGGGCTTTCAGTTCCCAACTTCTCAACTTCTGGTAAAACTAACAATATTTGACTTTCAGCTGTCTCTTTTACAGCGTTATCTGCCAGTTGGCTGCCTAGATGCACTAGGCTATTTCTGGATTGATGTGCCTTACAATGCAAGGTGGCTACTATTTTAGGCAGGTTAATGGCTTATAATAACTCCTGGATCATTGGTCCATATTTAACAGGGGAGTCTTGGAACGTTAAAAGTCCTCTTTCTTTCCAGATAGCTCCAAGAGCATGGACTACCCCAAAGGCAAATTTTGAGTCTGCCCATATGTTAGCAATTTTGTCTTGTGACAGCTCCAGAACCCTTAATAAAGCTATGAGTTCTGCTTTCTTATTCAATGTGTCAGGTGGTAGAGTTTTAGCGTCAATTCCTCCTTTACAGTTATCACTGCATATCCTGCTTTTTGTGTTTCATCTCACAGAAAGTTGCTACCATCCACAAACAAGTCCCAGTCTGCATCTTCTATGGGCACATCTTTCAGGTCAGCTCTGTTGGAGTACATCTGTTCCATAGAGTCATAGAATCATAGAAAGTTAGGGGTTGGAAGTGACCTCGAAAGACCATCTAGTCTGGCATCCCTGCCAGAGCAGGATCCCCTAGGGCAGCCACACAGGAACGCATCCAGGTGAGTTTTGAAAGTCTGCAGAGAAGGAGACTCCACCACCTCCCTGGGCAGCCTGTTTCAGTGCTCTGTCACCCTCACAGTAAAGAAATTTGTCCTCATGTTAAGGTGGAACTCCCTATGTTCTAACAAACCCATTATTTCTTGTTCTATTACTTGTCACCTGCAAGCAGTCATGAGCTCAGGGTCAGCAGTTTTGAAAGTTGCTGGATTCAGGATTGCAGTCACTCACAGTTCTACATCATCCTGCTTCCAAACAACAGCTTAGTATTTCAACATCTGGCTTGATGACAGCCACTGTTGTTCTTTCTCTAGGCCAGCTGTAACTGCATGGGGTACAAATACAGTCAGTTTTTGTCCAAGTGTTAACTTCTGCACCTCCTGGATCAATAACACTGTTGCCACAACTGCTCAGGGACATGCTGTGTCCTCTTTGCTGACATTATCTTGTTTTGAAACGTATCCCCCAATTTAATTGGGTACTACTTTTGCCTTACCAGTCTGATGTTTGGGTTCAGTTAGATGATTACTGGTTCAGCTGCTCAGGATCCTTCTGGAGTCCCTGAGGCCCAAAGCGAAGCGTTACAATGTTTTCAACTTTCTCTGGTACCTCCTGCAACATGGCTTCCATTCATAACATAAGAACTTGGGTAACCATACTTTTATTTTCAGGAATATGAACTTGAATTTTACTTTTTCTAAAGTAACTTGTGCATTCAGTTTGCTCAAAATGTCTTGTCCTATTAGAGACACAAGGCGTCTGGTACACATAGAAATTGATGAGATAACAACCTTTTCTAGTCTCAAACTTCAAAGGCTGAAAAAAAAACATAGCTGGCTTTCTCTTTGCCCTGTGGCATCAATAATTGACACCCATTGCTTACAAAAATTATCTCTTTACATGTGTTTAATACTGAATGAGTAACTCCTGTATCTACTAGAAAATTTATTTCCTCATTCCCCAACCTTATTATAAGCTGGGGCTCTGTTGGGGAGTGTTCCAATTCATCCCCCTGGTCTCTGTCAATCTGAACCAACCATCATCAGGTTAGCTGTCCACCCCAGCATTCCGTTGAATTCCTGCTGATTTTATTGTTGACATTCTCTTTCCCAGTGCCCCTTCTGTTTGCAAAAGGCACACTGATCTTTTCCTAACAGCATTCCAGCCCTTGGCATTCCACCAGGATCTTGCCTGCCTCTCTGAGCCTGATAACACTGTCCTCCGGCCCTGTTATTTTCCTTGGCTACAGCCACCGCCAGTGGCTTGTTATATCTGAGTTTTTCTTTTCTCTGCCTTTCCTCCTTCACTTTCTCTCTGTTGTTATACACTTTCTAAGCATGCTTCAGTATTTTATTTGAGTAGGTACTTTCCCCCTCTAACTTCTGTAATGTCTTTTTCGTTTGAATTAGACTGTCTCACAAAAGAGTGGATTAGCAAGACAGCATCTGCTTCATTTTTTGGATTCGAAACAGTATATTTTCTTGCTGTTTCTATCAGTCTCTCAGGGAAAGAAGAGGGTTCTTCATTCTTTCTCTGACCAACTTGATGCAATTCAGACCAATTCTTTACTTCTGGAATTGCATTCCAAACACCATGCAAAATCAGTCTTTGACATTTGGTTAATAGTAGTCTGTGAACATGATTGTTAAGATTCCAATTAGAATCGTTAGCTGGAAAATGATCCTCTAATCTCCCTGTCTGTGTGTTCTGCACATACGCTCTCTCTGCTTGCTCTCTGGCTTTAGCCAGAATGGCTCTTCTCTCCTCATAAGACATTAGATTGCTTAAGATCACCTGCAAATCTGTCCAGTTGGAATCATGATGTTAAATTATGTTTTCCATGACTTTTGTTACTTGTTCCAGATCTCCTCTATACACCCCTGTTTCAAATCTGACACTGAAAACAACACCTTTACCCAAACAGGTCACTCACCTGGTCATCTCTGGATTTATAGTAATTTGTGAGTGTAAAAAGATCCATATACAGCACTTTATCCCATTTTCCTTCCCGATGACAAAACAACATTAATTGCAAGATTGTATTATAATTCAAAGTTCCTCTTTTTTTTTCTTTTTTGCCAGTTTTCCTTTTTCATCTAAGACATAAAGCAGTAATTTATGATTACAATATTCTGCTAATTTCTTTTGCATTTTGCTCAAATGTTTCAGTACACACCTTAAAGGAGAGCACTTAACAATTTCCTTTGTCAGTTGTCAGAGTATTGCTCATTAAGTAAGTCTTATGAAGAGAGGCTTAGGGAGCTGGGACTGCTCAGCCTGGAGAAGAGCAGGCTGAGGGGAGACCTTATCACGCTCTACAACCAGCTGAAAGGCAGCTGTAGTGAGACGGGTGTTGGCCTCTTCTCCCTAGTGAATAGCGACAGGACAAGAGGGAACGGGTTCAAGTTGCGTCAAGGGAAGTTTAGATTGGATATTAGGAAAATCTTCTTCAATGAAGGGGTGGTGAAGCGTTGGAATGCGTTGCCGAGGGAGGTGGTGGAGTTTAAAAAACCTGTTTAAAAACCCTGTTAAAATGTTTTTAAAAACTGTGTTTGAAAAACTGTTGGATGTGGCACTTCAGGAGATGGTTTAGTGTTAAGATAGTGTAGGGCTGTAAGTTGGACTGGATGATTTTAAAGGTCCTTTCCAACCTTTATGTTTCTATGATTCTATGGTTATTATAAGATCTAAGAGCTCAAAAGTAAAGTAGAAAAACACAAGATAAAGAGGAAAAAACAAATAGAAAATCACAGATCACAAAACAGCATAAGTTTAGCAACTATCACAAACACACAGAACCAGACCAAAACCAACCCAAAATCTGAACCCCAGGTGTCCCCATAACAATGATAGAATCATAGAATGGCCTAGGCTGGAAGGCACCTTAGAGATCATCTAATTCAACCTCCCTGTCATGGGCAGGGACACCTCTCTACTGGATCAGGCTACTCAAGGCTCTGTCCAACTTGGCCTTGAACACTTCCAGGGAGGGGGCAGCCAGAACGTCTCTAGGCAATTGATTCCAAAGTCTTGCCACCCTCGCACTAAAGAATTTCTTCCTAAGATCCAATCTAAATCTATTCTCCTTCAGTTTAAACCCATTTCCCCTTGTCCTATCAGTGGACACTCTTGTAAAAAGTCCCTCCTCAGCCTTCCTGTAGGTTGCCTTCAGGTATTGGAAGATAGCTATTAGGTCTCTCCAAAGTCTTCTCGTTTCAAGACTGAACAATCCCAGCTCCTGCAGTCTGTCCTTGTACCAGAGGTGCTCCAGCCCCTGGATCATCTTTGTGGCCCTCCTCTGAACATGCTCCAACAGATCCATATCCTTCTTATGGTGGGGACAGCAGAACTGGACGCAGTATTCGAGGTGGGGTCTCACAAGAGCAGAGTAAAGGGGGAGAATCACCTCTCTTGACCTGCTGGCTACGCTTCTCTTGATACCTCCCAGGATGTGGTTGGCCTTCTGTTCTGCATGAGTGCACTGGCTGCTCATGTTGAGGGTTAAAATTGAGTGCCCCAAAACCAATAGCTCTACATTTTTGAGCAAGCAAAAAACCACAATACCTAATATCAATGTTGTTAATATCCCAGGTAGCTGTCACAGAGACTCACCTGACCAGGGAACTGGAGAATATCCCAAAAAAACTCTAGTGCACGCTGGAGTCCTCATAATTCCTCTGGTCCACCAAGCCTCTGGAGAGAACTGGTCCCATCTGCGTCACCAAGTTCTTTTGCTGAAAGCTGCAACTGCAAAGAAATAACTGTGTAAACCAAATGTTATTTTAGAAAGCGACATTGGTTTATTAGCGAAGTTGATCAAGTTTTGATGCTAGACGAAACTAGCACACTGCATTGAAAAACTGCAACATACTTGTTTTGTAACTTATTAGTAATAACTTGCCTAACTTGCCACTAATTCTACATTTACCGATTAGTGATAATGGTTACATTCATCATTGGATAAGTGCATTAAAAATAGCTTCGCCTCTGATGTAAATCAGTACATGTGCTTCTGGCAGATGTGAAGGGTGTCAGCTTTTGGTGCTTCGAATTGAGGTGGTGGTCACCACTGTCACAGTTAATTTTGACTCACTTTCGGTCTTCCATAAACAATTTCTTATGTTTTGGTATCCTCTAATCTCTATAATGAGGGTTTTGACTAGAAAAGGCCTGTCTAGATCTGGTTCCACATACCCCCAAGGACGAACACCTCATTAAAAGTGTCTAAACAACAGTCTACTTTCTATTTCCAGGTGCACATTACCTTAGTATTTTTCTACTAACCAGATGGAAAATTTGTTTGTCACCTCTTCCCATCCTTCAAACAGTATTCTTTGAAAGACTGATTTACCACTCTTGAGGCAATAAAAATTATTCTACCACTCTCACGGAAACATTTTCCCCCTTTGGGGCTTATGTGAATTATTATTTACTTAAGTCCCACTTCCTTACTTTCTAATCTATGTACCTAAAACAAAAACAACAACAATATTTAACACAACACTGCCATAAAACAAATATACTTACCATTTCTAGTATCACCAAAATCACTACTGTTATCAACTTCTTTATCCAAAATCATAGAATCATAGAATGGCCTAGACTGGAAGGGACCTTAGCGATCATTTTAATGCAACCTCCCTATTATGGGCAGGGATGCCTCTCAACTAGATCATGCAACACATGAGGACTGAATGGGAATCGAACATATGACCTTTGATGTTTCAGCACCACGCTCAACCGAGTGAACTAGACCAGCCCTCAATGACACATCAAGGAACCAGAAAGTTAACCAATCCCATATTTCCAAAAATCCTAAGGAAGTATCGTCTTTCAGGATTTGATATAGCACATGGGTTTGTTTCTAAATTTCTGCTATGCAGATATCCTGTCAGATTGATCCACATATACACGGTAATTTGAATTTACCACCGTGCAGACCTGAGATGCTAATAGCATGTCCAGAGCCATTCTATTTTGTAGGTCAATTTCACTTATCAGAGATGTTTCCTTCTGTGAGGCAGTAAGAGTATCAATGGTTTTGTTTTCAATATTCTCCAATTCAGCTATTTATGCTTACCTTTTCTAATTTACTAACTCCCAGTCATGGTAAAAAAGATCGTGTTAAGGAGTGGAAATTAGTGTGGCTTTCAGCTAGGGGGTTATAGTTTCTTTTAAATCTTCTTAAGATCTAATCCTGGAACCCTCATGTAATTTATTAGTGATAGTTATTACAGGAACTGAAGCACCTAAAGTACAAGTTCCTTCCCAACTTAGGGATAGAGATTTTCTTGGCTTATTCCTGCATATCTAGTACCATCTCTTTCTATTTGGTACCTTCTAACATCCTGACATCACTTTTCCTTTCTAAATTTGCATTGCCCAGTTATAATTTGATCTATTGATACTTCTTGTATCAATGCTGTACTCTCTCACTAGCTCTCAGGGAAAAGACATGAGACAATGGACACGAATTCCATCTAAACATAAAAAACCCAGTTTTTTTACTGCTAAAAATGGTTAAAATGATGCATTTGTTAATTTGAATAAGATTCTAGGATAGAACAGATATATCAAGAGACAGTTTTACAAAAAAGGCATCAAAACCAGAAAATGTCCTCTTTCAACAACTAAATTTTGTCTCTCCTCCCAGTGAAGTCAATGTAAATCTGAAGGAAACATAAAGAAGTCAATAACATTATTTTATGTTGATACCTGAGTAAGGGAGAATGCAATGCTGCCAATACTGACTGTACTAATTCTAACTGTTGCCTACTTGGTTGCACAATGCAAAGTGTGAATTTGAAGAGCCTTCTCACTCCAGGTTGTATCACTTCTCTAAGCACAACTTTTATTCTTTTATCCTTTTACACTACGGCACTTTGTGAAAACAATGAACTGAGGAAGTCAGGAGCGTAAATAACAACTCAGAAAATAGTGTAAATATTGACGCAATCTTTGGCATATTAAGTTGATTCAGGGATGCAGTTATTCTCTGGAGACATTCAAAGCCCATCTGGATGCCACCTTGCTGGTGTTAAAACTTGCTAAAATGCCCCATGAAGAAATATTTGTTTCATCCTTGCTAAAAGGCTCTGTGAAGAAGAGACTGTGTTAAAACCTAAACGACAAGGCTGCCGTTACAAACTTGGACCTCTGATAAGTTCTAAAACAACAACTTCAGAGCCCAGCCCTGATAAGTCCCACGACTTGATTTGACTATTGATAAAGACAACTTCAGGGCCCAGCCCTGATAAGCCATGGGGCTCGAAGTCCTGAACAACAACTTCTGGGCCTGGCTCAACCGTCGATACAGCTGTTGTCTTGCAAGCCCACCGGTGTGTGAGCTCACCGATGTAACTGCAGATAAGGCAGCTGCCCTGCAAGCCCAAACATCTATCAAAAATGGGCCCTCCGGACACCTCTGCATGCCCCACTGACAGAGGCGACGCTGGGGGGGGTGAAGATTGCTCCTGACGACCCTCACGCGCATGCGCTGAACAGGCGGAGGATAAGCAAAGCAGCTCTTGGAACACTATAAAATGCCACCATGAACAGTTGTTCTTTGGAGATCTTCCCCACCGAATCGAAACAGGCGGACCTGCGAGACGTCGCTGGATCTGTGGTGGTAGCTATACTTCTTGCTATTCTAAACGTTTTACTGCTTCGCTTTTCCTTTTCCTTATCTTTCTTTCCTATTGCTCTCTAGTGGTTGTTAGTCAATAAAGGGTTTTACTTTTGTGACATCTGACACCGTTTGTGTCTTAATTTCACCTTTGCGATCGAAACGAATCACCTTGACCCTAACCTCTATCAGGTATAAGCGGGTCAAGACACCTATGTGGAAGATTAAATGGGGATAATAATCCAAGGAGCATACTAGGGAAGGAAGCTTCTTCTTTACATCATTAACCCTGGCCCCAGAGAGGCAGCAATCTTCCCTCTGTAGTGGGGCTTGTCTGCATATGGGTCCTTCTGCTCCCTTCAAAAATTAATCACCTATGGCAATGACTTGTCTGTTATTCTTTACTCAGGTGGTTTTGATGCAGGGGATGGTCCGATTAGACTTTGGTGACACCTTCAAGTCGGAAGAACTACCATCCTTATCATTGTCCAGAAGGATGGGGGCAACTCTTCTAGCAAGACCTGTTGTGACAGGACAAGGAGTAACGGCTTTAAACTACAAGAGCATAGAGTTAGACTGGATGTAAGGAAGAATTTTTTTATGATGAGGCTGATGAAACACTGTAACAGATTGCTCAGAGAGGTGGTCAGAACCCCATCCCTAGAGACATGTAAGGTGAGGCTTGATGGGGGTCTGAGCAACCTGATCTAGTTAAAAATGTCCCTGTTCACTTCAGGGAGTTTGGACAAGATGACCTCTAAAGGTCTCTTCCAACTGAACACATTCTATGATTCTGTTCTATAATTCTATTCTATGATTCTAAATAAAAAAAACCAAATATGGTTTGTTTTTCCTACCTATGGATATTGGACTGTGTACTCTGACACCATTCATAGTGAAGTATAAAAGACAATGATGTATCAAGATGTAAGAAATTTTCCAGGAAAATAACACTGTTGAGTCACTGACTGGTCGTTCAGTCACTGGTATGTGTGTCCCTTATGAAAAAAATGCAATTCTTTGGCTTGATCTCTCACTGTATTACCCTCATGTTCCCAACACAGTGGCAGTGCTTCTTCCTGGAAGATTGCTCCACCAGACATTTGCACAGATTTGCCTTCACATTCTAGGATGAACTACACAGTAACAGTGGACCAAATCCATTCAATCAGTGTTCAAAGATGACAATGTATTTCTGATGGTAAAAGTGGAATATTATATTTTTTTCATCAAAGGCTCCAGGTCTTTCAGTATTTTCTTGAACAGACTTAATATTGGCTGTGCAATTCTAGATAGGATTTCCTAGATGTATCTCCATATGTGTAAAACTTAGATATCTGAAATGAGATGGTCACCCAGAGTCTCATCTATTCTCAAATAGCAAGGTACAGTTGTTTCTAAGTAAGGATTCTTTAAACTTGAAACCTTGCCCTCCCTAGGAAGAGTTAAACCATTCTCTAAAGGGGTTTTCTGTCCGCTAACTGAAAGAGAGGAGAAGATGAAAAGTTCTGACTTTCAAACACTTGCAGTGAGATCAGTCAAATCCCATACACTGTTTCCAAAACTCGGTTTTAAAAGAAAAAATTAATACAAGTATTGTGAGTGATTCAGCAACAGTAGTAATTTGTTTTGGAATTCTGCAATTTTTGGACAAATAACAAATCTTGAGTGTAAGAAGATTTAAAAAGGTTTTTTTGTTGGTTATTTTTTTCTCTTTTTTTGGTAGGTTTTTCCAGCTTTTGTTTTTAAAATACATGTATTTACCAAAGAAATTAATATTGAGGGATTGGACAGAGACAATGAATGAGCACAAGAACTTATTTATTATTTTTAATATTAAAATATAATAGAATATTAATTGAAAACCAAGAAAGTAATTTTCATAATGCATAAAAAGGAAAGATGCTTTCAAATAACACCCAACTAAACTTGGATCAGGCAGGCAGTGTTACTAAAGTCATTTCACCTGAAAAAGACTGGCATATTTTCCCCATTTCATTCAAGATAAATAACTGAAATGTTGGGGTCTTCCCAGGCCACAGGTTCTACTAACATGAGTATTGTTTCAAAGGAAGGTGTTTTGTAAGTTAAAATCCTAAGGCTATTTTGTCAAGATTCAAGTTAGCGAGGTTTATATGTCTATTTTTGCAGCTATGAATACAGATGCATTTGTGCACACAGATCTCAGTGTCTTTATATTCTATCCTTTTCCGTAGAGCAGGAACATTTTGTGTAATAGGACCTGAAGTTTATTCGCTGTAATTTATCTTTTGCTGTAAGAAAAGCTTTGAAGGAAAGGAGGTATTTTAGGGCTTCTCAGACAGAAGTCCACTTCTTTTATTTGTCCTTATGTCAACCCTTTTCTCTTTTTTTTTTTATTGCTTCATCCCTTTGTTTTGGTATATTTTTTTATTTTCTTTTTCATCTCTTACTTAGTGTCAGAAAAAGGAACTGGACAATTCAGCCAGGCACAGCACAGCTGAATACCTGTAGGGGCAAGAAGGAGTGGAAGCACTGATGGGGACATTTAGGGAGCATCTTTGAAACTGTCAGAGTTACAAAACCTGAATATTAAATCAGTACTCTGAGAAATTGAAACTGATTTATCTTCAAAGCAAGAATTTTCGTTACCTATTTCCTAACTCCATAACTGTCAAAGTTACCTGTATCACATGAAGACAACCTTTTTTCACCTTAAAATCTTCCCTTTATTGTGTAGGTATTTCAAACATTTCTGATCTTTGTCGAATTAGACATTATATTTGTAGTCAGCTATGATTTTGTCTATGGAGCTAAAAGCCTGACAGCTTTGTATCTATTTTACAATCAATGTTTTTAAGAAAGTTGTGGTAATATTATCTTGATAAACAGACAGTGAAGAGAACCTTGCATTCTTCTAGGGACTACGTTCACCCAAGTTCAGGACCTTGCTCTTGGCCTTGTTAAATCATTGGAATTTCACATGGTCACATTTCTCAAGTTTGTCTAGGTCCCCCTGGATGACATTCCGTCTCGCAGTCTTGTCAACTGCATCACTCAGCTTAGTGTTGTCTGCAAACTTGCTGTGGGTGCACTCAATGCCACTGTCTATGTCTGTGATGAAAATATTAAATAGCGCTGGTCCCAATATGGATCCCCGAAGATCATCACTCATAATTGATCTCTATCTGCACATCGATCACTGCTCGCTAGATGTAGACATCCAGCCAATTCCTCATCCATCAAACAGTCCATCCATCAAATCCGTATCTTTCCAGTTAAGTGAGAAGGATGTTGTGGAGGACTGCATCAAAGACCTGACAGAAGTCCAGGTAGGGGGCTGGTTAGCTCACTCAGCTAGAGTGTGGTGCTGGTAACACCAAGGTTGCGGGTTCGATCCCCATTCGGTCCCCATGTGTTGCCTGATCTAGTTGAAAGGCGTCCCTGCCCATGACAGGGAGATTGGATTAAATGATCTCTAAGGTCCTTTCCAGCCTAGGCCATTCTATGACTTTATGTTTCTAGATGACATCCATAGCTCTTCCCTTGTTGACTGATGCAGTTATCCCATCATAGAAGGTGACTAGTTTGGTCATGCAGGACTTGTTCTTGGTGAAGCCATGCTGGCTGTCTCAAGTTGCCACTCTGTCCTCCATGTGCCTTAGCACAGCTTCTAGAAGAACCTGTTCCAAGGTCTTCTCAGGCACAGAGGTGAGACTAATGGGACGGTAGTTTCCAGTTCACCTAACCATATGGAAAAAAAGCAATTTGGCTTTCATCTATATATTTCTAGTTCTCTTCTCCTTTGAAACAAACCCTGAAAAAGCTGTTTTTCAGATTCCTATTCTGTGTTTAGTAGTTTTGTCAATTAATTTGACAGTAAATGCTTTATTATTTGTGTTTATTTTCTTTTTACTTCGCAAATTACATTCATAATATATTAATTTGTGATAATATTGTCTGTCCTTTCAGTTACAGACCTGAAGTAGAGTTTCAATATAATATTTTCCCTTGACTTTAATACTTGAACTACTTTGTGCTCCTGTGCTTAGCAGAGCTCTTGGTTTATATGGTTCCTTTCAGAATTTTATGGCAGCTTGACTTTGAATGAGACTGAGAAGTCAGATTTCTTTCCACTGCAACAATCTGCCACAGTATTTTGTGTATGTTTTTCTTCATCCAAGCACATAGCTTTCATGTTTCTCCCTACCCCCTCTTAAAGGAATGGCTTTGAAATCAACTGGCAGTTTGCAGTGCTGAAATGCAATGTTCCAGTTCAGGATATTTAAGCTGGTTATATTTCAGCATATTCTCTTTCATCCCTAAAACCCAGATCTAAACATAAACTGGAGCAGTGAGTTCCATTTTCAGGAGACAAAACTTAAAAACAAACAGACCAGAACAAGTAAGGGAGAAATGTAGATTTTCAGTTTCCTCTATCACTTTTACTGGTAGTTTCACATTGCTGCACTGAGCTGTCTGTTCTTTGAATATAGCGAGTTCTAAGACTTAAAAAACCAAACAGATTCCTACACATTTTATTTTATTTTATTTTATTTTATATTCTGGAAGATGATTATAGGTGAATTGGACTGCTACTGGAAAAAACAGAGAAGCAGTAGCATGCAACAAGCATGCTTTGTAATGGTTTTGAACATGCTTTTTGTTCATACATGATTTTTCCTAAACACCTAGGAGATAAGATAGACACCTCCATTCATCATTGTGCAAGTATGTGGTTGTAGTTACAGGGAAGAAAGCATTCCCTATTCTATCACATCGAAAGCCCTAGGGATCTCTTTTTTTGTTTCCTCTTTTTTTCTTTCTTTTTTTTTTTTTTTTTTTAATCTCAGAGCAGAGAACAGTAAATATTTCATCCACACCTGGTTTTACACTGTACCTATGTGAGGGTCCATATTTCTGCATAGCTAAATATTATTTATGCATAGAATTTTCAAGTCTTCATTTTTAATGTGGGTCATTTATATATTAAGGGCTAAACATAGTTCCCATGATTTTTGAGAATGTTTTTGCCATTAAGGGGGTGTGGGTTTGTGTGTTTCAAGATCTTTCCACCTCTCTTTTCAGCAACAGCATGATGAGCCTCCAACAACAAAAATAGTATTTGAGGCTGTAGCTCAAGGAAGACCTCAGCACTTGGAAAGTTCTTTTTGTATAAACATCTGAGGAATTTTGCTATAAACCTAAATGGAAAATACAGACAATTCGGATATGTAATTCATCAGTTTCAGTTCTAGCATGGCTAATTTTGAAGTCTCGGTCCTTTTTATCAACTGAATTCTGGAGCTATTAACATGAGTAGGAGTGTGACCCTAATTTCCAAAGTCTCTTCTATTTTTTTATGAAGGCGTGTGTATGTGGGTGGAACTAGATGATGATGACAGCTGTGAAATATTATCAGTCATCTGATCCTTCAAGTATACTGTCAGGAAAAGAAGAGAAAATAAATATTCTCAAGTTTCAGGGGACATGAAATACAGTTTGATGTAAGTCATGCCATTGAAACCATAGAGGAGTTGATATATGCATACTCCGTGCAGTAATAACAATCCTTATCAACCCAGTTCAGAGGATTAAAGATTAATCATTTCACATCAGAATAACAGGAGTTTTAATTTCCCTCTTACTTTACTCTTGGCTTTCCAAAGTGTCTTAGTGTCAACAAAACCAAATAATTTATTTAATATAGACTATAATTCCTTTTTCTCCCATATATTACAATTAAAGTTGTCATAAAGTAAAACAAAAAGACAAACAGTAAAGTATTGAGTCAAAAATCTAGTGAAATAAGAATAAAGGACAAGGTTTTTTCTTTTTTTCCTTTTTTTAGTCTCCTGCAAAAGCATCCAAAAGTCATCAGGAATTTATATTTGACTAAAAGAAAAATAATCTTATTAAATTTCGATGTGCCCTTTAAAAATAAAATATAGACTGAAAAATGTATATAATTTTTCTATTATTAATCTGTACTAACTTATTAACCTTGTGATTAAATTATAAACAGTAATAGATAGGTTCCACTTCTAATTATTTTAACAGCTTTCTTCAAATTATGGATTTAGAGCTTATTCTCACTTGTTTCAAGAGCTCTTAGTTAAAAAAAGCCCCCACAAAATAAAAACAATAAAATGAAACAATAATGAAATAGCTTGTTTCAAGGGCCTTTAGCTCCACCTTGTGTCCATTATGCTTGCCTAAAGATTCTTCCATGTCAAAAAAAAAAAGAAAAATATGAAATAAAAGTTATTGCTTAAATTTTTATTTTATTTTTATTTACTTTTATAATTCTATTTTATTTTTAACTTTTAAACATTTTACCATTCGCATTGATGATGTATTTGACCTCATCAACCACTGAGGAGTGATGAAACTCAGAAACTCCAGTATATTCCATTTTTCTTCAAAAATATTCTAAATAGAGACACTTGATAAACTACTCAGAAATGTTTTCTGTGTGTAGTTGTGAAGATTATATACTGGAATCAATCCTCAATTTATATAAGGGGATCCTGTAATTGTTATCAGAGTTTGACTAGGACACTAGGAAAAGCAACAAGTAGCAAATCACAATTCACTTTGCTCATGCACTGTAGATTATGTCTACATTTCAAAAGAAGAAACGGATTTTTCAATCTGTCTCTCAGATTCAGCTATGTCAAATCTTCACTCAGTTATGTCGTCCTAGGAGGGAGAAGTGTCCGGCCTGAAGCTAGGCAGATGCCTTTCAGACGAAGTTACATGTAGAATTTCAGGTATGTTGACAACAATATGCAGCAAAGCTGAGTCAAGTACAACTACTAAAGCTGTGAGTGCTGTGTCTAATTAACGTTTGCTGGTTTGTTTGGGGTTTTTTTTCTGTCCTCTGACTCAGTCACTCCTTCCTCTTAGATATTCACCCTGGTAAAGAGTTGTGTGTGGCTTTTTACCCACTTGGGGGTGAATGTCATGCTTTGCTATTTCATGTATGTACTTTATCTTTTGATGCACATCAGATCATCCAAGCATCTTCAGTGAACAGCAGGGATACCAGCTGGGAGTTTGGGCTTTTGGAAACCTCTCATGACTCGCCAAGAGGCTGATTTTTGGTGCCCCACTGTATGAAGTGGGTGCCTCAACACAGCCTTTAGCTACCTCAGGAGTCAAGAGTATCTCAACTTTTCTAGCTTACCCAGTGTATTGTAAGACTAATAGTTTCCAAAGAGTTAATGTATAGGAAAGGGATATTTCAGATTACACCCTAGAATGAAATAGAACATGTCTATAACAAACAAAATCACATTTGTGTTTTCTCAATTTGTCTATTAATTTCATTCCTTGCTGTATCTGCTTAACTATTTCCATTTACTAAATCTTTTTTCTTCACGTAGTTCCAAGACATTATGCAATTGTTTTTATTTTTTTTGTCCTTTTTGTCTTCTTTGTCTCTCATACTTCCGTTTGGCTTTTTGTTGATTTTTGATTGTTGGAGTTTTTTCTCTCTTTTTTTTTTTCTTTTCCTTGAATAAGATATGCTACCAACAATGTATATTAGCTTTTCTTCCTAAAAGAACTGAGATATCTAGTTTGGTTACATGATTTGTATAAGCATCTATTTTTATCATTTAGCCATTTCGTATGTTTGGAATTTTAATGCATAGCTATTCTACAACACTGAAGAGAAGAATTTGCCAATGTGAGCTTTTATCAACCAAACAAGACCACACTCCCACCTCCCCCCCCACACACACTTCTTGTTAAGGAAGCACATCTGGAAAATAATCGCATAGTCCTAAAAAATAGGAGAGTGCTCTACAGGGTGAGAAGGGAAAGGAGAAAACCTCTGTGCTCATTTTGCTATATTGTTCTCCAAATTATGCACTTTTCTTTCCCCAGATCTCTTCCTCCCTTGTCCCTGGGATCATAGCAACTATTGTCTTCCCTGAAGAGGAGCAAAGCAAAAGACTGAGAAAACGACTGTGCACTCCAGAACATGGTAGCTCATTACTGATATTACTGCTCTCTCTGGCTCTGTTAGAGAGCTGTCATTTCCTGATATACAAGCCACAGATTGAATCCTGATCACCATGGTAGCTAGAGACAGATCTCTATAAGAATAAATCAGTCTAGCGTACAGATTTTCAGTAACCTTCAGGGGCTCATATGTTTAATAGTGCTGGTTTAGGGCTGGTGAAATTTGTCCTACTGGTTCTTTTAGCTGTATTCTCTTTTTTTTTTTTTTCTTTTCTAGTCACACAGCTTCTTTTCTAGTCTATATAGCTTCATTAAAAATATTCAGAATCTTTCTCAGTCATAAAAAATAAAATTGTAATACAGCTGGAAAAGCATTTTGAGCTTGATTTTATTAAGGACTGATTACCACTGATAGGTACTGCAGTAAAGAGACTTTGGCACAAATCGTAAATGTCATTACTTTTCATGGGCATACTGAGAACACCAAAACTCTTTACCTCCTGTCTAGAAGGGGACAGATACAAACCAGTCAGTGCAGTAATTTCCAAGTCCATCATTTCAGTATATGCTAGGGAATAAATAATTAGAATATTCTCTATGCAGAGAGTTGTCTTAAAACATGAATGTGGGAGTCAAAAACAAGTTGCTGTAAGGTTGTAGACAGTCAGGGAAAAATATCAGGAGCAAACAGGGACAATCTGGAACTACACAGAGCAAAGACCAAAAAAAAACCCACAACAAAAGAAAAACCCAAACCATAAAATATGAATTATCAAATATGAATTATAAAATATGTATTATCAAAGAGAAAACCAAGAATCAATCTGGCAACAAACCTCGACAGTCTAGGTAAGGCAGCATTGGATGTATCACCTGTATAATGTGGTAATAAATTACCAAAGACAAAACCCACATGCTATTCAACCTAACTGTTGCTATTTTGAGTTTGCACTTCTGAAACCAAAATAAGCTTTGTATTTAGGTAGTCCTTTAAATTCTGTCTTCTCTTTTGTAGTTGTAAAAGTATATAGCAAATACCCATAGATCTTTTGGTTGTTCCTTTATACAAGTATATCATCCACTTTGCAAATAAATCCCTCAGGCAAATGTAGGCACAGATTAGTTATATAATGGCAGGTCCAAATAAGAACAAGTGCTATAATAAATGGGAATTCAAACTTTTTCGTTGTTGTTCGTGTTGATGAAATTGAAACTATCTTGACTGTTTTCATTTGACAGATGTGCTTTAAAAGTTAATTTACTTACATGTCTTTTTATTATTCAAGGTCCAAATGAGGTTATTTTTATTGTAATTGTTTTCATTACTTTATCTGAACATATTCCAACTCCAAGTAAGGTTCTGACAGAACAGAAGAGGATGTATATTGTGTATAAACATCTCATTATCTCTCACAGAAAAGTAAATTACATTCTTACTGAAATCTACCAGACTTACCTGAAATCTATCGAACTCTTTGTTTGCCAAAGAACAAAAAGTAGTTGCACTTTTCTAGTCTTTAATGATTATGTAAAGAAGATTTTCTTTGTGTTCACTGGTTCTCCTTTGTTGATATTCTTCCATTTAGATGGCTGAATTGCTGAAAATCCACTCCAAAGCTTGACTGTTCCTGAAAAAGAATCCAAGAAAGAAAGATGGGCAAGAAGAAAAGCTGCTCATTTTCTCTTAAGGGTATCTAGGTAACTAGCTCAAAACTGATGTCTGCATTTTGAGAGATTAATCTTCATTACACTGTTGAATACATATCCTGTGGTATTTTTTGAAAGCCTCATTTATCTACTCTTTAGATATCTGTATGTTTTTAGTAATTTGCCTCTAAATTTTGCCACGGTAATGTGATGCTGACTGAAAGTTAGTGACTTCGCTCAACAGGTTCCAGTCCTATACTTCATTTAAACCTAAAGCATGAATAGCTCCATCCAAAGCAATTCACAGATCCACACTATTTACAGATACACTTTTCAGACTCACTCAAGTGTACAAACCTGATCCCTCACATTTGCAGCTAATTGATTACTCATCCTACTAATGGCTACACCTGTATATTTGCTCATAAAATCTTATTAATAAAAAGTAGTCCTGAAGTAGCAGTATTAAAACTGTAGCTATTATAATACTATATATTACTTCTTCATGTTAATTAAAAATATATAAAAAATATGAGTTAATAAATAAAGAATGCTTTTGTGGATCTTTCCAAACTGGGAAAAAGTTGTATGTATTTCTTCCTTGGAATAATTGTGTGAATCTGTAGAGTTCTCATTTGAACTGGTGTTCAATTAGGAAAACGAATTAGTCTCCATTGTAATCAGTTAAGGATCAAGCTGAGTCATGATCGAAGAGCATTGAATACCTTACATATATTTGTTTGACAAAACTCAAGAAAATCATTGTGGCTTCGTTTCGTGTCTCTTTTAATAAGATATAGTGAAATTAGAAAGTGTCAAATAATTAACACTAATATTCTTCTATTGTGAAATAAAAGCAGAGCTCCAGGAAATGAATGCTACATGTATGAATACTATAACTGCAAATATCTCCTTCAAGATTGTTGCTGGTGAGCATTTTTTCAGATCCTATTAAAATGGTTAATGGTATACATGACTGTCAATTATACCTCTAAGACTACCAGGGGCTTGAAGCAGAATACTTCCTCTCTTCTACTTGAAGTTCTCTGAAGGCCATTGACAACTTGCAGTCTCTAAAATTAAGTCCTATTAGTACACACAAACACAAAAAAATCTAGAACACTGTAACCCTAAACAAAGGAATCTGGAATTCGTGGATGAAATAGCTGAAATATGTCTTTAAAGTAAATTTCCCTTTTGTCCACCGCCTTGTCCCTTCCTCTCAAATCCCTATTTCCAGCCAAGGCACTTTCAAAGGTTTCTGTGATTGGAAAAACTTAAATGCAGTCATCTAAGATTTGGTTTCTAGTCCTGCAGGCAGGCTTCAGTCTTCTTCGGCAAGTTCGAAGTTGTTGAACTGCAAAGTCCTGATTAGCATCTACATCCAGGTATATTCCCCAAAAATATCCTACTGCTAAGAAGACCAAGATAAGAACCAGATTGACTTACATGTTAGGATCTGCTTTCCTGGAGATAACTGAACACCTGCCTGCGGATGGGAAGCAGTGAATTAATTCCTTGTTTTTTTTCTCTTGAGTGTGCATCTTTTGCTTTTCCTATCGGATTTTCTATCTCAAGCCACGGGTTTTCTTACTTTTACCCTTCTCATTCTCTCCCCCATACCAACATGGGGGAGGTAGAGAGGGAGCGAGTGACCACACGAGGTTGAGCTGCTGGCTGGGGTTAAACCAGGACAGTCTTTTTGTCCCCTGAAGTGGGACTCAAAAGATTTGAGATAACAAGAGAGATCATTCTTTTTTTCCTTCTCTTCTCATATTACACAGGTGTATCAAATATGTAAGAGCACTGTAAATTTCATTTAAGGAGCACTGTAAATTTCATCTAAGGAGCTGAGCACTTTTATACATACATGTAGATATGGAAATATTCAGGATTGTAATCCTAAATTTTCTTTTTGGATCTATCCTTAGAAATTTTTTAGGTAAGATTCAGAATACTTGTGTATGAATTACCAGTGTGTTGATAATTTTATTAACACTAGACCAACCAGATTTTTTTTTTCTAGATAAAATATGTAAATTGGGATTTTACAGTTCCTCTTGAAAATGGTTTCAGTGTGATTTTGTCACTGTTCTACTTACTGGGAAAATGCAAAAAAGCTTATGCTTCCTTCTGATAATCAAATAATTTGTGTGAAACAAGACAGCTTTCCCTACTAAGAGAGTGAACATTTCAATCTCTTACAAAGATGTTTTTGTTCAGTAGTGCTGCAGATCCACAACTCTAGTTATAATTATGCCTCATCTCTCCTTCTATTTTGAGGGAATAGTTAGGATCAGAAGGTTAACATCATGTAGGTTACTTGCCAGTCAACGGCAAGAAAAGCTTAGCTGTCTTTTGTTCAAGCTCATTTAACTTTTTTAAACCTAAGGTTTCACTCAGAAACCTGCAAGATAAGCAGTGGCAGACAATTACTCAAGTTAAGTGAGGAGTGAGAATGCATCATTTACTTTTTAGCCTTCATTAAGCCTGGCCCAGCTGTCTCTCAGAGGTGGTACAAAGTGTGTTGCCTGGCAAAATATAATAGGCAAGGAGGGGAAGGTAAATATGGACCCAGCCATCCTGTGACCAGCTTGGGAACTGAATCTATTCATATAACGAAAGATTTTCAGAAATATAGAATATACATGGGTAACCAACTGCTGTTGACTTACTTTCAGAATGTGGTGGTTTGATTTCAAAGGATGAACATAGCATCACTGTCAAGAGCTTTTGAATTTGTCCTTTTTGAATTGCTCTATTGCAAGGCATTGGGCAAATAATAATAAACAAGTTAAGCCAATTTATGTAATTTTGTAAGTATTTTTATATTGTTTAGTATTATTTTTTATTTTTGAAATGAAAATAATTTTGGCCAAAAAATGTAACTATATGTTATCCACACAGGATTTCACCTTATGAAATACTGTATACAGAAGCATATTTGTGTGCAGGAATTTTGACAAAACTATATAATACATTTGAAAAAAATAGTTGTAGTTGTTCAAAAATATTTAAGTATTTGAAAAGCTCACATATTGTATAAAAACCCATTGTATGCTGTTATAAGGAATGAAAAAGCAGGTACAGTATTGTAATCAAATATATGCAACAGATAGAATAATGTTTTGTGTACAAACATGCTTCAGTGTGTCAAAGTTTTTTGATTGCTTAATCATGCAAGTTCAAAGTTCTCTTATGGTAGTTATGCTTTTGTTTGATTCGATAAACTGATAAACAGATTTTGAAGAAGGCTTTCTGCTCTGAGGCCTTGGTAAGTATGAATGGTACTTGGGACTTCTGCAAGTTTATATGATCACAAAACCAGAATCAAATCTTGAAAATTATGCCAGATAAATAAAAATCTGTGTAAATTGTCTTGTTGTTTGGCTGGCAATAAAATGTCTATACGTTTTGCCCCTTACTCCATAATCAGTCAAATAATACTTTCTTGCAGTAGAATTACTTTATGGGAATAGTCACAATAGGCACTGTGTCACTGCCAAATACTTGTATCTTTTTCTTGGGCTTGTAAAAGTTAATTTTCTTCCAGTTGTTTATAACAGGAAAAAATATATCATGGAGACTAATGTAATTAAAGAACAAAACAGATGGTATGTGCAGTGAGAAAATTATTCTTAGCTGTTGAGTCCTGGAGAGCAAATTAACTGTTGTTCATATAGCAGACCCTATTCCAGCAAACTTTTATGCATAAAATTAAAAGCTGCACATGTTGAGTCAGCTGGACAGTCAGAAGTAGGACCAAAAGCTATCTGATGAAACTTGATCCTGGTTAGGAAATGTTAGCAAAAATAATTTTGTAGAATCATAGAATATTTTGGGATGGAAGGAACCTTCAAAGGTCATCTAATCCAACCACCTAGTGAGCAGGGACATCTTGAACTAGATCAGGTTGCTTAGAGTCCTGTCCAGTGAGAGGGCTTCTAGCACCTCTCTGGGCAATCTATTCCAGTGTTTCACCATCATTGTTAAAAAAAAAAATAAATCATTCCTTATATCTAGTCTAAATCTACCCTTCAAAACCCTTACATCATGTCCTATCACAAGACGCCCTGTTAAGAGCACTTCATTTCTAAGTGTATTTCCAAGCACTTCAGACAAGAACGTGAGTTTGGGACTTTGTTTTTGCAGATCTCTGGGGTCACCTAAAATTACTGCCATTCAGTACTGTGATGTCTTTGTTCTTTTGTAGGATCAGCATATTTTTAGGTTGTTGAATCTGTCTTTTCAGCCTGTTTAGGTCAGTGACTGACCCACTATGAGAGAGGAGGTTTGGCACATTCTAGTTTTCTTTACAACAAAGTCTGCCTTTAGAGGCTATGTTGGAACATACAAGCATTTCATTTATTTATTTGCAGTACCGCCTGGGTACTGTGCAGTACATTTTCCTACAAAGATGCCTACTTGGTTTTGTCTGGGATTTTGAGCTCTGGGCCAGGTGGCTTGAAGAGACTGACTCTTCTTTTGCTGCAACTGAAGATGCTCAAAAGAAGAGCCTATTTAGTACAATGTAAGGTAGCCAGCGTGACAAAGCTAGAAAAGAAGTATAATTTGGCATGAGTGAAGAAATGACACAAACAGAAACACCTGAGGGGCTTTGCTGATCTACAATGCTTTTGCAGGGACACAAAAACATGGTTCACAGCTCAGCTTTCCCTGTCCCTCTACTCCTGCTTTTTGTTACAACAAAATTTCCTCTGTGTACAAAATAAATTCAGTTAATCTGTCCTTATTGCTAGCAAAATTAAGATTGTAAACTACTCAGGAACTGCTTGGCCTTTTACTGACTCACTTGATCTGTTCCCAAACTCCAATAGAAGCTGTATAGCTGTGGGTAGACAAAATGCACTGGTGTGATGTCAAGACATCAAAATGCATCTGTCAAAATGCATCTGTGGCCAAAACCAACTTGTGTTTGCCTGCCAAAGTAATCATGAACAGTATGATACCACAGAAAGGAACAAACATCTTAGTTTTGACATTAGAAAACTGCACACCAAAATGCTTAACAGAACTATTCCAGTTTGTGTAGGATGTGGTGTTTTTCTTGTCAGGGTTTCTTATATTTCTGGTAGAAGTACAGGCTCAGTAGCTGATGGGTCAGGGGCTGCATTCTCTGGTAGCCGTGCTTGTCATTCATCTCCTGAGTCTTATGAAAGTCATGTTATGAAACTAGTAAAAATATTGGTAGTGAATCACATGTTTACAAGGAAATGGTCTTCTCCTCGGTTACCTTGTGACTAATGAAGAATGTGCTGCTGAAATAGAAGGCAGGTCTTCTCTGTTATATAGATATTTTGTGTGATTACTATCCTGTTCTGATAGTCCTGGAAAAGGCACCATCAAAATCATTATGTAACTAAGAAACAAGAATTTTTTTTTTTTTTTTCCTCACTTGTAATTCTGTGTAATAGTGAGAGTCAACTGATAAAAATAACTTTGGATTACTTTTCAGCTTGTATATCCAAGCTAATCCTGTACCAGAAGCCAGTCCGGTTTGGAAGTATGACCATTTCTACATTGCATTGATGCCTCTTGGGCTTTCTTGTCATCTTATCTGCTCTTGTAGTGGACCATGTGCTACCAACTCTCATTTATTTTAATGAGAGAGAATAATCTCATGGAGTCAAGGCCTTTAACTCCCTTTCTTTGTTATCCACCTTCTTGTTTAGAGGGAGATTTTCTAAAAAAGATTTCAGTTATATTCTGTAATGATATACAGAAACTCTGCATAAACACTCTATTCTATTTGATACTGGGGGTTATGTTAGTCCAAAATTTCATTGTGGAGCTGAGGCTTGATTATTTCCTCTACTTTTTTTTGTTTGTTTTTGCTTTCAGTGTCAGGTGCAATTCCACAGAACAGACACACATGATCCATAAGCATCCTGGCTAAACTTTGGCAATATTCTGTTAGAAGAGAAATGCTTTGGGTAAAGAATGTGATCAAACCAAACAAAAGAGCCCATCCAGGCAGGCTGTCAGTGAACTATATCGTTACAGATGTTGGTCATCTGCTGAGGCTGATCAGGATTGCTAGCTAACAAGGTGTAAAAACTGAGTAGGAGGAGAACTCTCAGTCATTTTAGGGAGAAGGACAAAGTTCATATTCCAAGGAAGAAGACAGAGGGAGGGAGGAAGAGGAAATATTCAAGACTGGAAAAAAACTAAGACAAGAAAGATATAAGAGTGGCATATTTTCTCTGGTTCTGCACAAAGAAATCATAGTACTCACTGATTTAGGTGTTTAAGAGTGTGAATGAACACATCAGTGTCAGCAAGGATGCGGGTAGTTAGGAGGTCTAAATGGTCCATTTTTCATGTAAAGATACTATTTTATGTTTAATACAACATACTGTTGCCCAAAAACTGTGCCAAAAGGAAGAGATACTACTTCAGTCTACTTGTACTAGGAAGTCTTTAAAAGCACGCAAGTCCAGCATGAGAGAAAAAAATGCTGCAGCCAAAAAAGAGCACACAACAAAGCCCTTAGCCATGGCTTTGGGAGCTGTCAGTCTGGAAGCTGAAGCAGGAAAACTTGTGTATCAGAAGTAGTGAATGTTCACAATTTCTATTGACGTGAATGGGAGTTAGGATAGCTGTCCATAATCTTTTAAAACCATGAATTGCCACAAAAGATTCCTCTGAAGTTACTACAAAAAGATGAGTAAATGGAAAAAAGTAATTATTAGAACTATGAGGAAGCTTTTTGTAAACTGCTAGGTACAGTTCATCCATCAATCTGTCACTTCCAGCGTTGTCAGATTACTTTGGTATAAGTCACTGTCCAGCTCAACTCAGCCTACAGTTTTATACCATACGAGGAATCAATGAGTTTTTTTAAATCTATGCGGACCTTTAAATAAAAAGTCTCTCTGCTCATGCTTATGTTTTCCTTTGAGCAGAGAAATGATGAAATATATTTGAAAGGCAACTATTCTGCTCTGGTGAATTCCTTCCTTTCATCACTGTCTTCCCAAAGTACTCATTTTCTGGAAGTAGAAAGCATTCCCCTACCCCATTTCTTACCCCTGAAAGAAAAAACAAAGGCAAATACACTGTGGTTCTGTTCTGAAACATCATACGCAGTCTAAAGTGTCAGTTAACATTAACATTGGATGAAGTTTTGCACTAACTTTCAACGGAAAATGGGAAATGCTTCCAATCAAGGATTCCCTGAGAGCAGAGAAGATGGAAAAATGGTTTTATAAGCATACAACAAATTGAGTCCTTCAGTGTTTTCCCTGTTAAACTAGTATTTTAAGAGCCTGCAGCTGATGAAAAAAATATCCTGTTATTTTTGAATTACTCTCATTCTCTTTGAATTCTTTAGTCACCTTCCATGAAGTCTAAAGAAGACTACTGGTTATGTATTGACACATAGGAATGTTAATCAAATGCCTACAATGTGTTCTGGTGTTTTAAGTGTGCCCTTTCTAGACAGGAATAGAGCCCCATACATATGTCTGTTTATATTCCAACTTTATGTGTGAGATATTCACACGTCCAGAGGGAGAGAAATGGTTTGCAAAAACAAGATAAGAATTTTGACAAGGGCATTCATAGATAATAGTATTTCCCTAGATCATAGATAATAGTATTTCCCTAGACTATTGCCAGAACTCTTCTAACAGTTGTTTTGATTTTAGGATGATAAGGTTTCTTTTCCTCACTGGAAAGAACAAAAAAGGTAACAAAACACTCAGTAAAGAAGGTAAGCAGCTGAAAATCCTCAAGTTCTGTTAAACATTTTAAAATCAACCACTGCTAATTACAGGCAAATTGTGGTTGTTGAGTAGGAAAGAAAACAAGCACACCACAAAACTACCAATTGTGAAGGGCTACTCGCAGAGCATTCTCGCATAGCAAACTAAATTGTAGTTTATCATGATAATAGCATAAAGATTTATTCCAAGAATGCCAGGTTGATTCAACACACTGTTAAGTAGGCCAGGCTCACTAGTTATTGAATTTCTAGAAAATTGAATATATTCAGTCTTCTCTTGACAGGTACAGCTGCACTCGTTAATTTTAAGGATGAACATTTTAGCTGCCAACTTGATAATAGCTCCATCAAGTGGTACAACTACTTCATTGCATGATTATTGCATCTCTCATTAAGAAAAAAAATGGCTTAATTTTGGCTTGAAGATGTATTTGGCTCGTCTTGTGAACAACTAACTCTTTTAACACCTTTCACAAGATAGTTGCTCAAAATTTATTACCACTAAAAAGGCCAACATTCGTGGTGTGAACCAAAGTAATTTAGAGTGTATCTCAGATGCTCCAGAGAAAAAAAAACAGAGGTCACTTAAGAGATAGATGTTCATTACCCCTCTTTTCTTTCACTATTTGTTCCTGAGACCTAGAGAAACAGTTCAGTTTTATGTTAGTGTTGGATATGGATGATCTATTGTCTCATGTAATAAATTTACTTCAATATGTGTCTTTTTGCTAAAAAGTGAAGAAACAATGAAATTCGACTTAATACAGGGGAAAAAAGAAAAAAAACAAAAACCTTTATGTTACTAAGAAAGTGACCTTAAAGACTTTTTCCCTTTTTCCTCTAGCAGCTATAAAAACTGTATACAACTGCATATAGTACATTTGTTATTTGGTTAGCTTGCACAGTATTTTCATAATACTTTATTAATTAAATGCCTGCCATGTCAAGAAAATATTCTGCATCTGATTCTTCAAAAAATATTCTACATCTGATGGGGAACTATAGTCAAATATAACTCATGAAAAACTAGAATTTGTAGATTTTGGGTTACAAAGCTTCAGGACATTAGTACCTCTGCAGGCAGATAAGCCAAGTGTGAACTATCCCTAAGACAACAACTAAATCTATGATAAAAATAAGAGAAGTATCTAGATAAAAAATAAAGTAAAATCTTCTGGATATTAATTTCTGATTGTCCCTATCATCAGGTTTGGGTAATTATTGATTTTGCAGTCATCTGCATTTTCATGTTTCATCACCAATTTCTATCTATCCTCAAACATGCTTACATTGGTGGTAAGAATGAGTTTTAACCTTGAGTTCTTCTCTGATTTTTATCATTATGTAAAAGATTGTAAACCAAGGTTTTCATAGATGTCCTTGTCTGCTGTGACATTGGCTCCACCTGCAGTTCTAAATAGAGTTGACCTAAAAATCTTTCTTCCTGTTGAAGAGGAAAGTTTTTTGCTTTTCTCAGCCTACTATGGCAGTCAACAGGAACACATGTCCCCAGGAACTGATTTGGTGTTTTCTGTGAGTCTGAAAGTTGGAAGAGGCCAACACCATAGTAGGGAGTGTTTTAACAATTAATTAATGTTAGAATTGCAAATAAGTGAGTCAGTCCTTGTTCTACCCTTGTACGGTTTACTGCAGTAGGTCTGCATTCTGATTCTTGTACTTGTTTTCATGTTCTACATCCAGGAAGAATAGTACTGATTGCAATTTGTTCTACTCTCAGTAGGAGATACAGAAGTAAAGGTTGGGATTGGTCTAATGTTTGAGAGAGTGTAGCCATAAAGCTGTTCTGAGGATCTCAGTAGTAATAAGACAATGTTCTCTCCGGAAAAAAAAAAAAAAAAAAAAAAAAAAAAAAAGAAAAGAGAAAAAGAAAAAGAAAAAGAAAAAGAAAAAGAAAAAGAAAAAGAAAAAGAAAAAGAAAAAGAAAAAAGAAAAAAAGGTGGTTTTTTTTTTACAACAGCAGTGAAACGCTGGAACAAGTTGACCAGAGAGGTGGTGGGATAGATATCACTGGAAATGTTCAAGTTTAGGTTGGGTGGGGTTCTGAGCAACCTGATCTAGTTGAAGATGTCCCTGCTAGCTTCAGGGAGGTTAGAACTAGATAACCTTTAAGGATCCCTTCCAACCCAAACCATTCTATGATGCTATGATAAAACAACTCAAGACAAATTTCTGTGCATTTGGTCATTATTGGCACTTTTGATTTCAATTTTACCACTGTTTTGTATGTGGGAACACCTATATCTCATATGCCCGCTGGCTCATCAGTCATTTTCAATATTGGAGCCTTCTGGTTGCAATCAATAAGAACTATTTATATATGTAAATTTCATTCCCCATTTAGTGATTTTATTTACTTTTAGAAACTGTAGGCTACAGTCTGTTTTATGTGAAATTTTTCATTGAATTTTGAAAGGAATGTTCTTTAGTAACTGACAAAACTTCACTCAGAAACATAAAAATGATAAAACATTCTTCAAAACATATAATCACTGCAACAGTAAAAGAGAAATCCGTTCTAGACTATCTCATAGTTTAAATAACAACTCTGAAATGTAAAAATAATCTTAAATGGATCAGTGTTGGAGTCCATACAGTCAGTTTCTAGTGGCAGTTTTAAGGCTTTAAGCATATCATTTCCTAGTTGCCGTGAAATTATTTTGTCAAACTGCTAAATAACAAAGTGAGCTTCATGTATATTAGTTTCACGCTGTATAAGGAAAAAAACAACATATATTATTGCTTGGCTTCCTATACCACCAGTTGTTTTCATACAGATTACAAACCCATACAAATTGAGTCATCACTTTCCTCTGAACTATTTTTTTGTATTTCTTCAGCTGTTAAAGAAGAGGCTGCTTTACATCACTGCACATTATCTATGTCAGTAAGAGACAGACTCATGAATCCAGTTGAAGAAGTTACTTGCACGAGCAATCGTACATCACTCATGACATCATTTCCCAGTGATGGACATTCCCAGTCTGTCCCAGTATGAAATCTTTTCAAGGACTATTTGTTAATGAGTTAGCTCATTAACAAAGATGTCATTGCCCCTGTTGGGTAAGTGGATTTCATCTCTCCACAGTAACCCATGATATTTGAGCAGTATCTTCATGTTCAAGAAGGTCAAAGCCCTCCTACACAGCCAGATGCTGATACATGTGACATGACTACTTCTGCCTACCCTTCCCTCTCACAGCATCGAGTATAAAATAACCTGAGGGGCTGACCCCTTTATTTCTGTCCCTATATCTCTGGAGTCCTGTTTGATTATGTAGGTGGTTGAGGGGTTTTGTGCAATAGGTGACTGGATCCAGTGCAATTACAAATAAGAATGCATTTTTACTACAGAAAATCAAAAAAAATTTGAAGATCTCGTGTCTATTCATATGAATTATCATACAACCATTTTTTAAAAATTGTTATTAATTGAATCATTGTTTTCCAATAGAAATCAATTCTGTCAGAATCTTTAAATTGTGTGTGTAAAGACATACATGTTTAAAAAACTTTATTGAATAAAACTATTAGAATTGAACAATCCTTTCTCTCAAAAAGAAAGCGAAAAGATTTCTCACCATTGTTGCATTTCATTACCGTTGTGAATCAGTCAAATGCAGCAACCCGAGACACTAACTTTATGAATCACACATTCTTTTTACTCTTTTTTTTTTTTTTTAAGAAGAAACAATAGCCTGTTTTATCTTCTCAGTCATTAAGGATGAAAGTCAACTAGGTGTCCATGAAATTGTCTTTAAATATGGCAACAAGGGGATTCAGGAGTCTGAATACAAGTATTTGTTGTCCTTTTAGGCATTGGATGCCTGGTCTCCAGCTGCAGCTTAAGAAGGATGAAGGTCGTTCATAAATCTTGTGTTGTACCTGCCAGCTTCTTGTAGAGGTCATGAATAACTAGGTCATGCCCACACCCAAGTGGTGAAACTTTCTGTGCTTCAAGACTTCCACCTTCAGAAATGTTGACAGAGAATAAAGAACACAAAGGAATTAAATGGGGAAGACAAAACAGAGGTTGAAATGATATCCTGTTCCTGATTTTAATCTCTCCTCATTTTTAAAAATAGAGTTTTTGTCTTAATCCTTTGACTCCAAGAGCCAAGTTTTTATGAACAGCATCAAATATCACAGATATTAACAACAGCAACAGCAGCAGCAATATAACTGGTTTCCTGAGACTTTATCATCTCAGTCTAGATAAGTTCTTTTTATTATGTTTTCCTGCTTGCTCTAAGATTTTCATATTTAAAAATCAGCAAAAACTGGCAATAATTATATAAAAGCTATACCAATATTTTCATTCTGTGGCAGCATCAGATGTTTTTCTTTATTATTATTATCACTTTTCTTTATAATTATTATCATTACACAAATCTCCTACAAGTTTACAAAATTGTGTTTTATTCCAGAAGGTGTCAGCAGAGTATTAGAGAATAAAAATGAGGATGCTGTCTATGGTATTAAAAAATTTTAGTGATAGAAATTGCTGTATTACATAATGATTTGTACAATGAAAACATTGTCTACAACTATTATTTGCCACTATTTATTGTGAAAAGGCATGTATTCCTGCATTTTCAACTAAGTTAGATAGAAGTTACTGAGATATATTTTGCTGAGAAAAAAAAGCCTCAGATTAAGTATTGGTGTGAAACAAGGAAACAAGAAAATTCTCTACAAAGATGGCAGCAACATTTCCATTGGACTGATAAGCTTAAGTCTAGCTCATAAGAAACTTCTGGCACAGTTATATGTCACTGACGAGATCTTTTATTGATCCAAGAGCTAGAGCACAGCTAAGTATAAAAAATATGGAGTATTAAAAAAAAATTAATATAAAATTGTGGAGTATTTGATTTATATTCCTCCATTTCTCATTATCTATTAGTAGCCTAGTCCTACTTCTCCTCAACTCCGTGAAAGAACTCTTACAGATCCATTGGTATGAGGTGCCTCTCGTAACACTTGTTAATTATACTTTCCTTAAGTGAAAAGGAAGAGGTTGCACTGAGGTTTTTAGGGATAAAATGATAGAAAATATACATACATTGAAATTGCATTCTTACACATTATTAGGTTTGTATAACATAACTTTAAATAATATTAATTTCAAAGCTATTAGAACTTTGCATTTATACTGGGGGGAAGTATCTTTCAAAGCACTCTTTCAAAGGCTGAGGCATGCTCATCCCATTTGAACTCGTTCTATAAACCGAGTTCCCACAAGTTCTGCAAGAGAAAAAACAATGCACACAAATGAACAAATTTCCAGGCATGATGTATGTTGCATCCCTTCCCAGATTTTTTAAACTATTTCAAGAAAATGGAAGGAACAACTCTTCACAGCTGATGATAGCGGCTTTTCCTTATGCAGGCTATGAAAGAAGGGAGGTTTCTTATCCTCTTCTAATATCACTGAGAATCTGGTTGATACTGAAGGTCATTAGGAACTAGTTCACTGTTGCAGTACAAATCCCAGCTAAGGATCTTCTAATTGGTAGCACTTTTTCCTCTTTTTAGATCAGAGGAAATTTTATTTTTTAAGGTACCCTATCATTCATTTCTCAAGCTTTTCTTGGTTATGAATAAGGGTTACAAATCATTTAAAAGGCAATAAAAATGAGATTCTCATCTTCATGTGATTCCAGAAACTCTTAATTAATCATAAAAAATTAAGGGGTTTTTTTAATGTCATCATGTCAGTTTTCTTTTTTGCTAGTTATAAGTAGAAATGACTGAAAAAAGGATAAGTATGGAAACAGAAAGTAAATAATGAACTTTAGAAGATGTGAAAACCAAAACGTAGAGGAAAGTGAGACTATGTAATTAGGTCTTCGTACTATTTTAATTTAGGATTAAGCTAAAAAAGGATCCATCCAAGCATGATGAACCATGCCACCCTTCTGCCTTTCATTGTGTTTGTATAATTTGGCCATTGGAAATCCTGTGTGTAGATGCTCATGGTGAAAAAATCACTATATGCCAAATACTGTCAACATAAGTGTCTACTTATAAGGCTGAAATAAAATGATCAGAGTATTTCCTTAATTAAAGTCCACCTTGCTCTTTCATAAAATATTAACATGGTTCTCTTCTTTCATATATTACAGGTTTTCTCCATCGTTCCTATCTAGGAAATTTCACAATGAAGAAAGATCATGTTATAAGAAGTTTTATTAGTTGTCATGCATTTTGTGCAACTTCAGAGCACTTGTTAAAATCATTTGAATGGGTCAAGGCTTTGAAGTTTAAATAGGCTTTGAAGGGATGAAAGGATCAAGGATGAATTGCAGTTAATAACCTTTTCAAGTTCTCTCTTTAAGTGACTTTTATTAACAAAAAGAACTACAAAGATTTGCCTTTGAGTGAGTAGTTTCAAGGTCTGTAATTGAAAACAAATGTACAAAACACTGTAGCAATAAATTAGGCATGCATATGAATATATTAAAATACAAGTTTTTGAAATGTGATATCTGCACTCATCAGGTACACCTAAGCTGTAAGTAAATAAATATTTCTTGTTCCCTCACAATTTGTTGATCACATTCTTTAGGCGACTCAAGGGGGAATTTTATTGGATGCAAAACACATTGCTTCCCTTGTCACTGAGAACAGAGTTCATTCCTGGCAACTTCTAATAAAGAAAAGTGGATCCTGTCCCCAAGGACCCCCCTAACAGAAAGGATTCCTCTCAGTGTGTTTGCAGGGGAAGTCAGCTGAATTAACTAAACATTGTTTCCACGTCAGTTACAAACCTGAGAAACTTGACAAATTTTAACACTTCAGAGACTACACATTCATGTTAGGGACCTTGACAGACTTGACAGTTGGGACTCGTGAAGTTCAGCAAAGTCAAGTGCAAGGTCCTGAACCTGATTCAGAACAATCTCAAGCACAAATACGGGCTAGGTAATGAGTGGGTTGAGAGAAGGTCAATTTACACTTGCCCCTCAAAAAGCCAATCATATCCTGGGCTGTATCAAAAGAAACATGGCCAGCAGGCTGAGGGTCGTGATTCTCCTCCTCTACTCCTCTCTTATGAGACCCTATCTGCAGCACTGTGTTCAGCTCTTGAGCCCCCAACCAGAGAAAGACATGGACCTGCTCAAACAGATCCACAGGATGGCCACTGAGATGATCAGGGGGTTGGAGCATCTCCCATCTGAGGACAGACCAAGAGATTTGGGGTTGTTCAGCCTTGAGAAGAAAATCCTCAGTGGAGAACTTGTAGCAGCCCTCCAGTCCTTAAAGGGGTCCGACAGGAAAGATGGGGAAGGACTCTTTACCAGGGAGTGTAATGATAGAATGAGGGTCACAGTTTCAAACTGAAAGAGCATAGATTTATATTAGATATTAGGAAGAAATTACTTTGTGTAAGAGTAGTGAGGCACTGGAACAGGTTGCCCAAGGAAATTGTGGAAGACCCCTTTCTGGAAGCGTCCAGCGCCAGGTTGTTTGGAGCTTTGAGCAACCTGGCCTAGTGGAAGGTGTTCCTGCCCATGGTGGGAGGGAGGGGGTGTTGGACCTAAATGACCTTTAAGGTTCCTTCCAACTGAAATAATTCTATCGTTCTAAGATGTCTTTTATAATACAATCTCTTCTCCAAGGGAGTGACAGTGTGTGAAGTGTTGTTGCACAAGATGGTCTGCCAGAGCAGGATCTGTGAATCAGAAGACAGTACTGACAATAGGTAAAAACTGGCCCGTGAAATGAAGAAAATACTGAAAGAAATAGTGAAAGGCTGTTGAGAAACTTCCTTCCGGCTATGTTATCACATGTCCAGCTTGTCATCGCTTCAGTCAGCATAACTAATAAAGCACAACAGCAACGTATATACCTTGCTTTGAGGCCAAGACTTTTCAGGAATAAAAGTTTTCTAACTCTGACAATGACTTGTGAAGGAGATGGTGGGGGTTAGCATGCCCTTCAGTGATGAGGTCAAAATTTCCATTTTATATAAGTAGGGTTGTGGAAATTCACTACTTGTCAGTGCGTAATTATATTTAGCTCATTACTGGATGGTCACATAGTATGAGTAAGCTTGCCATATTTTCAGGTGGGAACTTGAGCTAGTATGATCAAAAGTTCTTCAGGTGTTGTTGTCACTTTGTTCTAAGTATGGATTTTTAGGAACCTAATCTGGCTTTTGATGTTAACTGAAAGTACTGGGTAGAAAGGTTAATTACTGGTATGTATACAGAGTTTTCTTAATCAGTGATCAAATTTTGCTGTGCAAAGAGGAACAGGTGATAGACAGGTTGCATAGTATTAGATTAAAAATTTGGAGAGCACAGGGTTTAGCTTTGATCAGTTTTAAGAAGCTGCAGCTGTAAGGCTGACATTCTTAGTCTGGCTATTTTAGTAACTGATCATTAAGAAGTTTCAGAAAGAATATTACAGCTCTGTGATTTACATTCCTGACTGATGAAACTGACTTATTTTCCTAAACCTTCTGCATTCTGCTCCCTTATCTTGTAACAAATTGCATCGTACTAACAAGATGGGCAAATTTGCCATCTGCTCTAAACTTCAGATAGACCTAAAATGAGCAGTTATTTCAGAGTTAAGTCAGATGAAGGACAACACAAAGCAGAACTTAGATATAAAACCTTGAGCATTTCATATTGATTATGATCTTCTATTTTTTAAATTACTCTTCAGAGGTGCATGTGAACTAAAAAAAAGGAGATTCAGAAGATCACCTGAGCACAAAGGGTCTATAGTGCTAATGTGGACCCATACATACCTAATGACATATAGATTTTGACCAGTTCCCCGTGCTACTGCCTTGGATCCTTGATGCAAATGGTTGGGTCACCTGGAAGTGGCTTTGAAATGAAATCCTTTAGATATAACTACTCAGGTTTTTTAAATGAATCTCTAATCTGCTGTAATATCTCCCACAATAAAATGGTCTGTACAACCAGTGAGGCTGCAAAGACCAGGAAAAGAACATCTGACTGGTTGGATAAAAGACCACTCCAGTCTTTTGACACTTGTGTGTCTGCATTGTATCTCAACTTTCTGGTCACCAGCTGTTCACACCCCAAGAGGGAATATTTAACTCTTCAGAGCACAAACTATAATGGCCTTAGCAGGCTATTAAAAACTGACTATAGAAACTTAACAGGCTTAAAAAGTGGCTTAAAAACTTGTTTAATTTCTGGAATGGCTTTGCTGCATGCCTGGCAAAAATTTTCAATATCCTTGAGATGACCAGTCCAGCATGCTCTTAGTGTTATTTCTCCTGAATATGTTCCAGGTCTACTTTAGGGTTACACAAAATATTTTTAATGGCACCACTCAGATATCTTTTCTGAAGCTGGATAATTATGAGTGTCAAGGTGGATGGGAGAGTATGGGCAAGAACATAGGATACCGGTCTTCTCCACTGTTTTGGAACTTCACCCCTGAATTAGTGCAGGATGCTGAAAACCTAGTAAAATATTTGATAAAATATGTTGTCACTCTGGCAATTCCAGAGAGACACAAATGACTGCAATGTGCTTGGGCCTGTTCCATGCCTACCAAGCCCTGTGCAACACTGTCCAGTACTCTCAAGAAGAAAAGGTCTCTGGATCTGATGATAAAATGACAGGCACTGCAACCACTCCAGCCTCCATGACAGATGCTGGAGCTACTCCAGCCTTCATGAGCACCGTGGCTACTCCAACCCCAATGGCAGGCACTGCAGCTGAACCAGAAAACCAACCCGTGCCAGTATCCAACATCCCTATACAGAAAAAGAAACACAAAGAAATCAGCTTGCTTAGTGAGGGATGAAAGTGAAACAAGGTCATCGTGAGAATGAGAGGAAGAGACAGACCTAGAGATAATCACCTGATTCCTGTCCCCGAGTGAGCTGTGAGATTTGTGACAGGGTTTTGGCTGCCACACAGGTGAACGCATTGTTACCTGGCTGCTCCAATGCTAGGATAATGAGGCCAGTAGCCTGGAATTAAAGGATAGAGAAGCCAAATGGCTGAGATCTCTCTCCAGGGAAGGAGACATTGACAAGGTGCTTAGGAACAGACATAAGCCCTCAGCCTCTGGAAGAAAATTCTGTCAGACGTGAGGGAAAGATACTCCTTCAAGGAAGATATTTCCTGTCACCCTGGCAAGTGGACCACTATAGAGAGATATATGCAGTATCTGAGGGAATTAGTTGTGCTGGAGGTGATTTACAATAATCTGGATAATGATCAGTCATCTAGAGATCCGAATGAACTCTGATGCACACAACCCATGTGGCAGAAGTTCCTACAAAGTTTACCACCATTATATACAAGCTCATTGGCAGTAATACCCTGGAGAGAAGACAAGGCACAGATAGCAAATGAATCGGCTGACCAACTCCAGCCGTATAAAGGAAGTTTTGTTTCTTCCCTGCAGGCCTACATTTTGGCTATGGAGGATCTATCCTTTGAGTTTCGGAAGTACAAATCTGATAAATCCTGTTCCCTGCCAGTATGGGCCCATGTCTCAGATATCAGGACTAGGCACTCCTCTGCTCTAGAGAAAGAGTATAGAAGGTACACACTACAGGGTACCCTGTGGTTTTCCTAATGTGATCATGGAGAGGACACGAGGAAGTGGGATGGAGAACCCACTTCAGTCCTAGATGTGTATGTTGTGAGGTGAAATAATCATGAAAGGAGATTCTTCCTAGAAAAATGCTGGTCCATTTTCCCATGGGAAATCTCCCAGTTAAAAAAATAGAACGGCAAGTCACAGAATGATAGAATCATAGCATCATAGAATCATTAAGGTTGGAAAAGACCTCTAAGATCATCAAGTCCAACAATCAACCCAATACTACCATGACCACTAAATAATGTCCTGAAATACCATGTCTACACATTTTTCTAACACCTCCAGGGATGGTGACTCCACCACTTCCCTAGGCAGCCAGTTCCAATGCTTCACCACTCTTTCAGTAAAGAATTTTTCCTAATATCCAATCTAAACTTCCCCTGGTGCAACTGGAGCCATTTTCCTCTCATCTTATCACTAGTTACTTGGAAGAAGAGACCAAAATCCCTTCAGGTAGTTATAGAGAGTGAGTCTTACCTCCTGTCATCGGGAAGGGACTTGTAAGTCATTTTCACAAGAAGTGACTGACTGATTAGGATTAGAGGGGCCTTGCTTGCAGCCAGGTGTAGGAGAGGGACAAGCAGGTTTACTGGACTGTGTGGATCCAATGACCTGGCACATCAGACCCACAGTAATACAAGTTGTAGTAGACAGCAGTGTAAAACGCACCCAGGTGCCATCAAGCTGTAAAGGAGTAGAACCCATCTCTATTTCTGAGGTTACAGGGTTATCCCAACAGCCAACTGTATTGGAAGCTGAAATGAGCGTAACTGGAAAGGAGTGGCATAAACAACCCATGGTGACTGGCCCAGAGGCTCCATGCATTCTTGGCAAAGACTAACTCAGGAGAGGGTATTTCAAGGACTCAGAAGGGTATTGGTGGGTCTTTGGTATGGCTGCCTTGGAGACAGAGGAAGTTGAAAAAATGTCCACCTTGTCCGATCTCTGAGAGGACCCCTCTGGTGAGTTTACTGAGGGTTGAAGAACAGGTGCCAATTGTTACAACTGTTCACTGACGGCAACATTGTACCAGCCAAGACTCCCTGATCCCATACATAAGCTGATTCGTCATCTGGACACACAGGAGGCAATCAGCAAAACTCGATTGCCTTTTAAGAGCTCCATTTGGCCAGTGAAAAAATCTAATGAAGAATGGAGACTAACAGTAGATATCGTGGCTTAAATGAAGTCACACCACTACTGAGTGTTGCTGTGTCGGACATGCTAGAAGTCCAACGCAAACTACAGTCAAAGGCCACCAAATGGTATGCCACCATTGATACCTTTAATGTATTTTTCTCAGTTCCTTTGGCGGTGGAGAACAGGCCAGAGTTTGTTTTTACTTGAAAGGCAATCCAGTATGGAATCAACTGCCCCAGGGGTGGAAACACAGCCCCACCATTTGTCATGAATTGATCCTGACCACACTGGAACATGAGGAAGTTCCAGAAGCCTTGCAGTATGTTGATGACATCATCATACCGGACAATCCAGTGGAAGAAGGTTTTGAGACTGGGAAGAAAATAGCTCGTATCCTTCTGAAGGCTGTCTTTGCCATAAAACAAAGTAAGGTCAAGGGACCTGCACAGGACATCCGCCTTTTAGAAACAAAACTGTAAGAGACATGTCACCAGATCTCAATGGATGCAATCAATAAGACAGCAGCTATGTCTCCATCAATTAGTAAAAAGAAAACAGAAGCTTTCTTAGGCATTGTGGGGGTTTGGAGGATGCAGATTCCAGATTATAGTCTGATTGTATACCCTATTTATCAAGTGACCCATAAGAAAAATTATTTCAGATGGGACGTTGAACAATGACAGGCCTTTGAGCAAATTAAACAGCAGA
Organism: Trogon surrucura; assembly: GCA_020746105.1. Taxonomy (NCBI): domain Eukaryota; kingdom Metazoa; phylum Chordata; class Aves; order Trogoniformes; family Trogonidae; genus Trogon; species Trogon surrucura. The sequence continues at coordinate 40,498,912 of CM036617.1, forward strand.
TTTTTCGTGAGGTATCCCTTGATCCAGTCTGTGCAGGACAAGACATAAAAAATGTGCTGTTCGCTGCAGCTAGGGAGAATGGCCCTACCTGGAACCATTGGCAGAGGGCATCCGGGGAGACCCAAGGCTGACCATTGGGGTTTTGGCATCAGGGATTCAAAGGATCTGAAGCTCACTACACTCTCACTGAGAAAGAAGTATTGGCAGCTTACGGAAGAGTTTGAGCTGCCTCAGAAGTAACTTGTACTCAGGCACAGCTGTCTTAGCACCCCAACTGCCAGTGCTGGGCTGGATGTTCAAAAGGAGGGTCTCATCTACACGTCATGTGATGGATGCCAGTTGCATGATCTGTAGAGTAAGTGGGTTGTGCTGATTACACAGCAGGCCCAAAGAGGGATCCCTAGCCACCCAGGAATTCTGGAAGTAATCACAAACTGAAGGCAAAGATTTTGGAACGTTGCTGCAGAAAGAGGCAACAAGTGCTGAAGAGACCTCACCATATAATAAACTGCCAGAGGCATCTTTAGTTAACAATTTTATTTATTTTTTTCCATTGGTACTAGTATCTTAGTCAATCAAATGTACCGGGCCTTCATTGTATACTATAAACACAGAACTTGCAATCAGTTTTTCTTAAAATGCCAGGGTGGCTCTTGAGAATCTGTATAGACTATAGGACTTTTGGTCCTGGCACAGGCTGCCCAGAGAGGTTGTGGAATCTCCTCTGGAGACATTCAAAACCCGCCAGGATGCCTTCCTGTGTAACATCATCTAGGTGTTCCTGCTTTGGCAGGGTGATTGAACTAGACGATCTTTTGAGGTCCCTTCCAATCCCTAGCATTCTGTGACACTGTGATATTGGTGTTTGGGACAAATGTTCTAAAGTCACGGGAGCACAAGATTAATTGATATGAGACTGAAGTGTACAGAATTAATTAATGTGAGAGAATGAGAGCTAGTCAATGTAAACATAGAGATATATGAAATAAATTAATTGATACTTGGGGAGAATCTAGAATCTTCCTGTATTATCATCCACACTCCGTGCAAAATATATGCGATATTATGTAATAAATAAGAGTTTTCACATATTTTTAATTGTACTGGATTAATTCTACCAGGAAGCTGGCAGATATTAAAATGGTAACTTTCTCTAAGCATCAAAACAAAAATGAGATTTAAAGAGATAAGTACATTTCATTATTTTACCTGCTACATGAGATAGTTAATATTTTGAACTAAAACACTTGTCTTTCAAGATGGATCTATTTTCAGTGTACAGGATTCATCACAATTGTGCTTAAAATTAACATTATAGTTAATTGGTATAATAACGAATGCTTTTAAGAAAAGAAACTAGAAGCATGTTTGACAACTTTTCAGATTAATAAAACATCTTTCTTACTGGCTGTACCACAAAACCATTCTGATGTTAAATAGTTATGCAATATTTGGTGCATAAAAATTTGGTCAGATTATTGCTCAAAAAGAAATAAAGAAACAAACCAGGCAAGATAATTAAGTTTATGCAGTTAGTTGGATTCCAGACTTCATTGTCGTTTCATTATATTCTTTCTATTATTTCAGTGAAATTATTTAAGCTTTTGGTAATGAAGAAAGATGTGTGAAAAATATCTTTGGAAAAAAATACTTTCTTTGGAAAGGTTCGATTGAGACTGCATCAAAAGACTGAAATTAACCTCTCAGATTATATTAATGAGATTAATGAGTCTGAGATGATATAAATGTCTTGAATAATGTGTCCAAAGTAGTAAAACAGTCCCACAGAAGCTTGAAAGTAATTTATTTTAAGCATGGGTAATGGTAAGATTTCATTAGAATGTAGTATTTTGTCAAGTTGAGAACCATTGCAGCTTCCTTATCCTCTTTCATAAATATGGATAGAACACAGGCATCAAAACAAATACTATGTTTTACAAAGATTTACAGATGGTTCCTTCTCCCAGAAGTTTACTCTCATTGAAGGTGGAACAATACGATAATAAGATCTCGTCATAAGAAAATGACAAAAAAGGAGACAATGCCCGTTCCAGTTCTGGGACTCATTCTTAAAACTGTTGACCACTATATCCTGGCCCAAGGCATCAGCTTGGGCATTCACTTAACTTTAAGCATGTTGTTCTAAATTAAGCATACTGTTCTAAACCACAGAGAGGATTCGTTTAGCTTACATGAGTGGAAGATCTACTGTATTCAAGTTACTGCCAGCTCTTATCCAGGAATGATGAGATCAGAGGAGGTAACATGGGAGTGTTTTTGCATTTGTGAAATCTATGGAGTATTTGTCATAATAGTATGAAGCAGTGATTCTCTGCATCATTAATTTAGCCTTCAGAGGAAGTTAGTTTACTATTTGCCATTACTTTTTCTTGTTTGCTATATCTCATTTAGTTTATTTAAGCCAAATTAACAAAAGGAGAGAAGAAAACAAGACAAGAAACCCAATAAAAATAACATATAATCTCTTTCCCAGACCTGTACATTTACATAATTCCACTGGCCAATAAGAGCTTAAGGCAGAGTTGGTTTATATTTTTTGTTGTCTCATTTCCTGTTGAATGAATCTTCCATTGCAAATGGCACACTGAGCTTTTTGTCAATGTATCATGGCTAAGGTGGCCTTAAGCAGAATTATGTTCGTTTAGAGATAAGTCCAATAATGAGAATGTATTTTTAACCACAACATAAAGCTTTCTGTGATAAATAAAATTTTAGCTTTTTCTGGCATCTTTTGTGACTATAGACAAATTCCATGTATGTGTTCCACTCAAAATGGCTGTGTGGAATTGTTTTCCCCAAAAACTTCATTGTAGGATTATAACAGACATCTACTTCAGCTACTTTCACTGTTATTTTATGATGTACTATATGACTGATTTACACCAGCTGAAAGCCAAAAGGAAGCTCCAGAATACTTTCTATGCATTAATCTGAGGACTGAGAAAAAAAATAAGAATTTAGCTGCTACAAAGGTATGACTGAATGTAAACTGTTGGTTACATCCATTGTACTTTAAAGTGTGTGTGAATCACAACAGATAATTAGCAGTTAAATTTTTTTTTTCTTGTATTTATAGGAAAGGAAAATGTTTTACTTGTAACAAGTTTAAAATACTTAAAACACAATTTAAAAATGCACACTGCTTAGAATGTATTTATGGAGAATTTTTCTTTCTAGTGAAGGCACTTTAACCTGAACTTGGAAATCTCCGAGTATAACAATATAGAAAAAATGAACAAAATATTATTTTATGATCATTTATTCAGTAGTATTGGGCAATTTCAGTGCATTTCAGTTTTATAAAGAGAAAAGTTAAAAATTAGCGCCATTGGTTTAAGATATATGGTAAACTCATGTGCAAAGATTGAAGGAATTTTCATGGACTTTAACGCAGTCAAGCTAGATTTTTATAGGAGTCTAGAATCCTGGATATTCAGGGATGGAGAGGGCTCCGGGATGGCATACATATACAAACTTTACCTGACAAGGATGAGTATTTTGTGTGTTTTTTTTTTTTTCCTCTTAGTAGTTCCACTGACCTTTTTTTTTTTTTCCCTTTAAATCTTATTCTCCAAATACTTCATTTTGAGCAATCTTCTTTCTTGATGCGTAGGTAGTGCATTGTACACTGTGTTCATCAGTTGCCTGAATTAATGTTCTGCCCCAGAGCCTGTGGTACCACTTCACTCTGGTTTCCATTCCCAATGGCTTCTGATGACTCTCAGTGGCCTTTCTGCCTCTGCCTCATCCCCTGCCTCTCACCTCTGCTGGCTCTGCCTTGGTCCCTTTATTCTTCTCATTATCCTCAGGTCCATCTTTTTGGTCTTCTCTGTTCGGTTCATGCTTACTTTGTTAATCTGCAATGCAGATACTGCTGAGGGAATATCAAGAGCATGACATTGATGAGGGGCACTGCATAAGAGTAAATATGGTTGAGAACTAGCACACATTGCTTTCATAGGCAAAAAAGGTTTGTTGGAGCTCCACGGCAGGAGTACTAACTTGGAGCAGAAGTGAGTAGTCACAGGAGAAAGAAAGAAGGGAAGAAAGAGAAGATACTAGAAAGGAAAGTGTATGTGCCCAAGATGCAAATTACCTTTTTACGGTTCTGGGAATCACTCTAGATAAGAATAATTGCAGGTAAAACCTGATTGAGTTTCTGTTGCCCTGTGATAGAACAGCTTCAGCACAGATGAAACCTGCAGGACACAGGTGATAACTCTAACAAGATCCTAATTATGTGTGAACTCTGTTTCTTTTAAAGCTTAATTATTTTGTAGTATATAGATTATTATACTGATACATATCTAGGACAGTTAAAGGACTATACTATATTTCAAAGTTGTTCTTCATCAGCTTAGGATAAATTGTTTTTCCTGTGAAAATTGTCAGATTTTTTTTTTTTTTAATATTTACTGTGGAAAAAACTACTTAGTTTTCAATCAATTTTGACTTATATCAAGAGCTTCCTCATTCTATTCCATAACAGTTAACTGCAAATAGATAAATTTTGGAGAATTTATAGTCAGTAGAAAATCATTATTAAAAAAATAAATAAAACCTGGTAATCATGAAATGTAGCCACTGTGCACATATAATACATTCTTTTTGCTCATCCTTTTTTAAAATAAAAAAATCATTTACCTTGTGGTTCATCTCAAATATAATTTAAGCACTAAATCTTATAGCAGGTACATATAACATGACTACTACTAGGCAAAGACACACAGAACAATTATCTAAATTGGTTGTTGAAACAGTAATTATTCTTAGCTTGCAGAATTCTGATTTATATGATGAATGTAAGAGCAAAAGATATGCGAGCTTTAAAACTGAAATCCATAATGATGCATACCAGTAAACTACACTATTTCAGATGATAATTTTTCATGCACTGAAGTCAGAATGTAGGAGTAATGTTTTTCAGAGGGCAGATTTAAAAATAGGCTTCTATATCCACCATTCAGCATGAAGTTTGTATACTGATGAATTTAGCATCTGAATATATGACCTCATTGTTGGAAATTGTTGGCATGGATATAAAAAGCCTTATTTTTATTTCCTTTTAAGTAAACCGATATCTTCTAAGTTTGAATTCGAGAATCTGACGTCAAATTAGAGATTTGACCTCACATCTCTGGAATATCATAATCATGATGTATAGTGAAAAATCAAGCTGAATGCATGAGCAAAATCAGTGTCTCCTAAATGCTGAAGAACACTGTTTATTCATTTGTAAATGCCAGGTCAGTGTCTCCTGTTCAGTGCAATGTAACACTGGCTGAAGTACTTTGTTCTTAACCCTGTGGTAAAACTGGTCTAATGAATTGTTGTAACATGTAATCTAATTTTTCCTAAACATTGTCCTCAGATGTAAATAAAATGTTCTCAATGGAATGATAGGAACACACATTTCACACACAATACTTTTCATTTTTTTGATGACGACTAGCAGTTTCCATGTCAACAACATACAGTGAAGAGTTTTTGGTGCCATATGGTTTACAGAACCATCTGTGTACTCGAAGGACAGCCTGGATGTGCACTGCAAATGTAAACTTGTTTTGTGAAAGGTTAAAGTGGCAGAAATATACATCAAAACCTATTTACTGATATTCCCCAAATGGATTTTCCAGCTGCTCTTGTCAAATGCTTTTTGTTGTTATTGGAGAATACCATCTAACTTCAGAAGAAAGTTACAAGCCTAGGAATACAGAAACATACTAAAATGATTTTTGTCTTTTTTTTTTTTTTTAAGAAAAACTAGGATAACAATGTGCTGTAGGTGGTTAGACACAATCTGACTTACTCCGGAATGTAGTAATCATTTTCACCTAATAAGACCCATTTCAGGTATTCTTGACATAAAACAAGATTCATTTTGAAATACTATTCAAAGTCACATCAATGTCGGAATAATTGGGGCAAAAGAAGTTGTAGGTAGTGATAAGGTCCCACCTGAGTCTCCTCCAGGCTAAACAACCCCAGCTCCCTCAGCCTCTCCTCACAGGACTTTCCCTCCAGTCCCTTCCCCAGCCTCGTTGCTCTCCTCTGGACCCGCTCCAGCACCTCAATGTCTTTATTGAAGTGAGGGGCCCAGAACTGCACAGAGCACTTGAGGTGAGGCCTCACCAATGCTGAGCACAGGGGCAGAATTACATTCCTACTCCTGCTGGCCACGGTGTTCCTGATACAAGCCAGGATGCCATTGCCCTTCGGGGCCACCTGGGCACACTGCTGGCTCATGTTCAGCTGGTTGTCAACCAGTACTCCCAGGTCCCTCTCTGCTGGGCCACTCTCCAGCCACTCCTCCCCCAGTCGGTAGCGCTGCAGGGGGTTATTGTGGCCAAAGTGTAGGACACTGCACTTGGTCTTGTTGAGCTTCATACCGTTGGCCCCAGACCATCAACCCAGCCTGTCCAGGTCCCTCTGCAGTGCCTTCCTACCCTCTGGAAGATCGACAATCCCCACCAGCTTGGTGTCATCTGCAAATCTATTAAGGGTGGACTCAATCCCCTCATCCAGGTCATCAATAAAGATATTGAATAGGACTGGGCCCAGTAGTGATCCTTGGGGGACACCGCTGGTCACCGAATGCCAGCTGGATGCAGCACCATTCACAACCACTCTCTGCGTCCAGTCATCCAACAAGATTTGTATCCAGCAAAGGGTGCATCTGTCCAAGCTGTGGGCTGCCAGCTTTTCCAGGAGGATGCTGTGGGAGACTGTGACAAATCCTTTGCTGAAATTGAGGTAGACCACATCCACAGCCTTCCCCTCATCTACTAAGTGGGTCACCTAGTCATAGAAGGAGATGAGATTGGTCAGGCAGGACCTTCCTTTCCTAAACCCATGTTGGTTGGGCTTGATCCCCTGGTGGTCTTCTACATGCTGTTTGATGGCACTCAGGATGATCTGCTCCATAACCTTCCCAGACACCAAGGTCAGGATGACAGGCTTGTAGTTCCCTGGATCCTCCTTCTGGCCATTCTTATGGATGGACATCACGTTGGCGAACCTCCAGTCATCTGAGACCTCCTCAGTGAGCCAGGATTAATGATAAATGATAGAAAGCGGTGTAGCCAGTTCTTCTGCCAGCTATCTCAGCATCCTAGGATGAATTCCATCTGGACTCCATTTATAGTTCGTGGAGACAAGTCACTTCAGAAGGCAGTAGTTCCTACTTACACTACAACACAACTGGATGTAGAGGGCTGTCTTAGGTTAGGCTTAATTTTTTAGAGTTCTACTTCTGGATATGATGAATTCTACCTTTGTTCTCAGGAAATAGTTAAAAGCTACGGATCTCAGATTAACAGGATTTCTCAGATATTGTTGTACTTGGTACAACCGTCTAGTTGCAGCTAGAAATTACTCCCTGTAGAACACAGAAATACTCTGAATTACTGTTGTGAGATGTTTTTTGAATTGCATCTTTGAACCATCCATACACAATTGGAAATATGACAAAGGACCTATAAGAGACACACTTCTTTTTGAAGTGGCAGCTGAAGTCTTAGTGAGTTATATGAAGCATCTTAAATGACACACTAGGTACTTCATCTTGAACAACTCCTAGATTATAAATAAACACTTAAAATTAGGGAGAAGTGAATTTTAGTCTTGTTATCTCTCTGGGTTAATTCATTTTAATTATGGATGTAAAGGACTTCCATAGAAAGGAATGAGAATGACAGTTTTTATCTTCTCTTCATAGCAGGTCAATCTTCTGAGAGTTCTTAGATCTAAATTTGAAACTCTTGATGTGAAGAAGAAATTGATGCCACATCTTCTCTATACAGGTGTTGAAATGTCTAATCATGAAAAGGAAGAAGAAAAAGGAACGGCTTGACTACCCTTGTCCCTGAGTATGGAAAGAAATACATCGTAGTCTCTCCTCTGACTTTGAAATAACTACATATAATGCCTTAAAAGTATAAAATGCAAGACGCAGAGGGTCCTTGAGGATTGAAGCAGGGAGAAACTTAAAAAGGAGCATATACTCAGCATTCCTTAATGGGTAACCTAGACTACTTGACGCTCAGCATACCAATTTTAAGATCCAAATCTGAAGCCTGTAGCTTTCCATGTGCTTTACATAGGGAAGTTGGATATATAATTCAGAGTTTGCTTTCTTAGATTGGAGTCAGGTGCCTGAATCTCATTTCGGATCTAATCTTAGGTCCTGCATCTCCAGCAATTCTCTGCTTTTGAATGAAAAAGTAGGTTTTTGCAGCACTTTGGCAAAAACAAAGAACATGCAAACAGTTGGACTTTCCATTAGAATTTCATTCCTTGATAGGATACTATAATTTTTAAATTTCACTGATTTCAGTGAAATTTTGCTAAGATAAAACAGTAAGGAGAATTTCTTTCTCAGTTGTAATTGGACATTTCTTAAACACTGTACCTTTTCAAATTCTATCCAGTTATTTATTTGTAAATTAAAACACAAAGGTAAAGGTATTTGAATTTAAACAAGAGATTCTTCCCTTCATAATCAATAATCTTTCAAACGTTTGATTGTGCAGCCAAGTGTTATTTTGAAATTATTGTGTCTTACCATTTACATGTCAATAATGAATGCTGATATCACAGTCTGAAGCTATAGCCATTCTTCTCCCTACAGTGAATGCCAATGGTTAAAATTATAAAGAGCTTTGTTTGTTTCTTTGTTTTTCTTCTGTTCTTATCATGACAATGTTTCTCCCTATTACAACTAGCCTGACAGCTCTTCCCCACCTCTCCCATCTTCTTCCAATTGAAATGTAATGAATGAAAAAATTTGAATCAATTAAAAGTAATATAGTTGATCTAAGGCTTTGTTGTTTTACTGTTTTCATTCCATTTCTCTTAATATTCCCTTCTGTCTTTCGATTTCTTTCTCTTTTCTCTGTACCTTTTCCTTTCTCCTTTATGGCAAGGTTACAAATCTCTCTCGTTCTTTTATCCTTTGCCTCAGCAGCGATTTTTCACTGCCTTCATCGCTGTTCTGTGAGGATTTGCAGCTGCATTCCCATGACTCCTCTTCATCCTGGCAGCAACCCACACAGTTTTTTTCGAACAACTCTCATCTGCTTGTTGTAAGGGTGGGTGTCACATTACTAGTCCGTCAGTGCTTTTGTTAATTAATAGAGACAATGTTAATTGAGGAGTGATTTTGTTAATAGATGTGTTAAACCTCTAAATACACCCTGTACGAGCTCAGTGTTTTCTGTAATCAGAACATTTTCACATTGAGCTGATTCATGCAATTCACAAAAGTTTGGTGCCTTCTGGCTTGCATTCCAGCTGCCTACCAAGCGTTGCAATTTGGGTTTAATGGCAAACTCGATGCCAAAATTGGAACCATTTCTGAAGCCTGACTGAAGAGTTGAGAAAATCTGGGTGAGCCTGACTCATTCTTCAGAAAAACTGGGCTGCTTCATGTTTGTTGTTACAATCCACTTAAAATTCAGTGTTTGTCCAGAGATGGTTCAAACTAAAACAAAAAGGACTTTATTCAGTTTCGTATTGATAACTCCCACCATACTACACTATTAAGGCATTACACTGTTACTGCTACACTATTAAGAAATCCTTTAATTGGACCACGATTTCCTGTTACCATGGAGAACATCCTGGGACATAAGATCCTCGAATAAGTCAAATGCTTTTTAGCATTTAAAATAGACATCCTTAGTTTTGGAGCCTGTAGTTTAAAAAATCACAGAACCTGCTCTAATTCATTTCTGTAGTGCAGGCAGGCACACAATGGAGATCGTGCAAAGGTAAGGATTGAGAACAGAAGGTCAAGAGTGGTAAAGGCTTTTTGTCCAAGAGAAAAATGTGTGTGAAAAAGGTGGAGTTCTGGACCATCTTACCTGGTTACTCTGTATACTTAACATACCTAGACTATGATTTATCCTACTCCTAATTAGACATTCAAATACCACTGACCTTTCACCATTTACAAAAAGAGGTAGCTCTCATTCACATAGATAACGGTTAGATATATACACCCAGGAAATAGTCTATGTAATAAGCCATATATTAACAATTAACTATTAATTAGCTATGAACAGAGACAAATGGATATCCTGTTATATGGATGATCTACTAGATGAGTAAATATCATGGTCTTGAATTCTGTAATTTGAATTTAAGTTTATGGATTTGCTCCTATTGTTATATTTTTTCTGTTTAATCTCAAATAGTGCTCTGTTTTTTTTTCCCTCCTTTCAAGTATGTATTTTAAGATTATTTTTAACCAGATGTATTTATAAAAGGTCACACTTTTTAGACTGGCAATGTGACATATCTTGCCATATCTTGAAACAGTTACACTCTGTAAACTCATCTAAATGACGACTGTCTTCATTGTGCAATTATCATCATAAAAAAATAAAGAGACTGGTTTTGTGACACCATCTTGAAATATGAGACAAATCTTAATGTGGTTGTCTTCAGTGTGCTTTGATAGGACAAACTATTTTATGCAGGAATTGATTGCTGTGAAATAAAGAAAAAAACCCTCTATTTTTAGCTCTATTCATAAGAGTAGTGGGAGAGAAAAAGGAATTGAAATTTGAAAAATTGACAAAGGAAAAGGAACAAATTGTAGAGGAAGTATTTTCCAGCAGCTAGCAATAACAAAAAGTAATTTAAAAGCTACTTTGCAAAAAGGAATGCAGCAGGAACTTTTTATCTGTTTGATAATCACACTTAGAATTCTGAATGCTGAAAAGCACTTTTGAAAACAAATTATTTTTGTGCCTTTCATGATAAATTTTATAACTTCTCTCATTATTATGTGTAATTACAGTATTTATAATGAGTAAAACATCTTGAAAGAAAATATTGCACTTACATATTATTTCTATTCAGGTAGAAAAGACTGTAACGTTCAGGAGTAGAATTGTGGTATAGACTATTGGGTAGTGAGGTGGACTGGGAACTGGCTAAGGGGAAGAAGCCAAAGAGTCGTGGTCAATGGGACGGAGTCTGGTTGGAGGCCTGTATGCAGTGGAGTCCCTCAAGGTTCGGTACTGGGACCAGTATTATTCAATATATTCATCGATGACTTGGATGAGGGACTAGAGAGTACTATCAGCAAGTTTGCTGATGACACCAAGCTGGGAGGAGTGGTTGACACACCAGAAGGCTGTGCTGCCATCCAGCGAGACCTGGACAGGCTGGAGCGTTGGGCGGGGAAAAATTTAATGAAATATAACAAGGGTAAATGTAGAGTCTTGCATCTGGGTAGGAACAACCCCAGGTTCCAGTATAAGTTGGGGAATGACTTATTAGAGAGCAGTGTAGGGGAAAGGGGCCTGGGAGTCTTGGTGGACAGCAGGATGACCATGAGCCAGCAATGTGCCCTTGTGGCCAGGAAGGCTAATGGCATCCTGGGGCGTATTAGAAGGGGGGTGGTTAGTAGGTCAAGAGAGGTTCTCCTTCCCCTCTACTCTGCCCTGGTGAGACCCCATCTGGAATATTGTGTCCAGTTCTGGGCCCCTCAGTTCAAGAAAGACAGGGAACTGCTGGAGAGAGTCCAGCACAGGGCAACTAGGATGATGAAGGGAGTGGAGCATCTCCCTTATGAGAAAAGGCTGAGGGAGCTGGGGCTCTTTAGTTTGGAGAAGAGGAGACTGAGGGGTGACCTCATTAATGTTTACAAATATGTCAAGGGTGAGTGCCATGAGGATGGAGCCAGGCTCTTCTCGGTGACAACCACAGATAGGACAAGGGGTAATGGGCTGAAACTGGAACATAAGAGGTTCCACTTAAACTCGAGAAGAAACTTCTTCTCAGTGAGGGTGACGGAGCCCTGGAACGGGCTGCCCAGAGAGGTTGTGGAGTCTCCTTCTCTGGAGACATTCAAGACCTGCCTGGACACGTTCCTGTGTAGCATAATCTAGGCATTCCTGCTCTGGCAGGGGGATTGGACTTGATGATCTTTCGAGGTCCTTCCAATCCCTAACATTCTGTGATTCTGTGTTTCTTTGAATTCCATAGTAAATATAAGACAAGTGAATGAACACAGTGCCTGATAACACAAAAAATCCTGTTAAGTAGTTGCATTAGTTATAATATAGAACAAGGAAAACACTTGCCTTTCTAGGAAGAGGACTTCTAGAAAGTGATTTTCAGAAAATATAACACAGGAATTACTGTAGTTGAAAGAAATTTTCAGCTTTTATTCAGCAATTTTTTGTCTGACTGTTAGTAAAAAACAAACTTCACAAGTGTAAGATTTCCAATACAGAATTGTCTCATTTTAATATATATTTTTACAATAATATTTCTGATTCTAATTTTAGCGGTGACAGACTGAAGAAGAGAAGTTTGGGTTTAATTTATGTACTTAACTCCATTCTTGAAGATTTAGCAACAATCTGCATGTCAAGATATATTACTTAGATTACTTAGATTACTTTCATTCCTAAACTACTTTAAAAAAAAAAACCAAACAAAACAAAATAGTCCTAAGTTTGGGGACTAATATTTTTAATTAGTAAGCCATTTTTCCTGACAAAACAAAAGTGTTCCTAAACAGACTGCTCAGTTTGGTAGAATGAACTGTAACAAATTTTGACCAAAGTGGGAAGACTACCACTGGCAGTGGTAATATTAAGGTGCTCAAAAAAATAATAATAAAAAGAATTTTTAAACTCTATTTTCCCATTGATCTTTCAATTTACTGTTGAAAGTCTTCAGTAAGGCCTTTTCTATTTATTTTTTTCACAGAACAGACATTTGATCTACATTTTTTCTTTCAAAATATGGCACTATCACTGACTCACATCTTCTTTTACTTTTCTATATAATTCACCTGTGTTTCTACACTGTAACTCTTTGAAATATATCTAAAAAGTCATATTATTTTGATAACTTACTGCAGAGAATCTCTCCTGTGCTTTCAGGAGACACAGATCACAGGTTGTATAACCAAGAATTTGAGCATAAAACTTCTGTCATTTGACTCTATGTACAGAGATGCTCGGACAGAATTACAGTCTTATTGTGCTTGTTAAGGTATAGATACTATTTATTTCTTCAAAAACTATTCTTTATAGCTTCCTAACAGTAAGTTAGATTTGATTCTTATTGCTGACGGTATTTTACGAGTAGGTACTGCTGTGTTGCTAAATAATTTATCTCTTCTCTACTGAACCAGGACCGGCTCCCATGATTGCCTAAGCAACAAACATTTAACTCCTGGGGTCTCACTTGGATGCACAAAACTAGAGTATTCCTAAATAAAACATAGGTTTAGTTCTGCCTCTAGGGACTAGTCATAAAAACCCCCAAAGTAAACAGGATAACACAGCTATTTGTGTTGATTCACACCTTACACAATGTTCCAAATCTTTCCCAGCAAGTTTGGCACACTTACAGGTCTCTATGTCATACCATAAGATATGTAACACATACAAGAAATTCATGTTATAGGAAAAAGTGCTTTGGTGGAATGGAACACTGCTATTGCAATATTTCAGACACATTGAACTGGAGATGAAAAACGAAAAGAAAAGAAAAGAAAAGAAAAGAAAAGAAAAGAAAAGAAAAGAAAAGAAAAGAAAAGAAAAGAAAAGAAAAGAAAAGAAAAGAAAAGAAAAGAAAAGAAAAGAAAAGAAAAGAAAAGAAAAAAGTCACAGAAAATAACTATTATGTCTTAGTGTGACAGAAGCAGTGGGTAAAGCTGGAAGACTCAGTGCTGTAAAGTTCATACATAACAGAGTATCTAATTTTCTGTGGAAGGGAAAAATCACTCCCCCCTCTACAGAAAACCTTGAACAGTGTTATTGCAAGTTACTGCTCATCACTTGTCTTAAGGCTAGACATTACTTCCTGGGTCCAATGCACTGCAGTTATATTTAGCTAAGGGTATGTCTTTAGCAGTCTCTATAAAAAGGCAAAAGACTTTAGTCATACAGTATTCTGTCTATTTTACAGGATAACAGGGCCTGTTCTCATTCTCCGCAACCAAGTGACACAGCCTGTAAGGTTTCACTAACTGTGAAATCACACCCACAGTCAGTATTAGGATCTGTCTATAGGTACTGCTCTGCCGTGAACTGCATCAAGTACCCTGTGGAAGACCACAGCTAGTTCCCAGCAGGATGGATGCAAGCAGACAGTGCCTTTTGGCTCTAAGAACAAAAGCAACTGTGTACAAGAACTGCTGTTTATTAACCCGATCAGATTTCTCTACACTATAGAGTCTCATGAAAAACGAGTAACATATTTATTGGCTGTTCAACTTTTCAGTCTAGTATTATTTCTGTAGTATTTGTTTACCCCTGATTCTGAGATGGTCTCCCAAGTGAAATAGAAAAGGCACTGCCATTTCTGTGTTTTGCAACTCATTGCTTCTTTTATATACTATTATAAACCACACTACACTTCCTTTTCGTCATGTTGTGTTATAAATTAATATGCAACTTTTTATCTGATGTAATTCCTTGATCTGTTTAACTTTCATATATTATACTTCCTGTTGAATGCAAAGTAGGACTTTCAGATCTTGATTTTTCCTTAGATATGGTAGTTTATTTTTCTTTTCTTTTCAAATCTCATTTTGGTTTCTATATCCATTTATTCAACTTTACTATCTTTTTTTTTTTTATGTTTATGCCCTACTTAGGGTTTCAGAGGTCCCCTGAATAAGTGCAGTCTGCAAGTAGTATTAACATAATGGTTCTCTCCTCCCAAGTGCTCTAGTGAAGCTATTAAATAAGGGCTGTTTTGACATAGCTGTCAAGTTCCGCAAACTTCCTGACTCAAAGTATGTAAACTTGAGCCACACAGCTTACAAGGGGTATTTATTAAGAACAACTAAACAAGATAATTTTAGTTTGTATTTTTATTGGGGATTTAACATTTCTTTTAATAAATTCCATGACATAACTTAACTTGAAATTTTAGAAATATAAAACCAAATTAAATTGTCCTGAACCACCTTTTCAAAGGATGGAGTAAGTGAAGAAGAAGAAAGTGAGATCTTCCTGACATTCCCAGAATTAGAGGAAACACAATTCACTATTACAATATTGAAAGCATCCCCAAATATTAGTTCTGATCTAGCAATCCTGGTGTATATATATATATAAAAATATTAAGACTCATAAAATTATTGAATTGCCTTAGTCTCCCTTATCTTATCTTAGATGTTCAAGTCCAAAACTCAGTCCAAACTGCTACTTTACTCCTATCACCCTTTGTTTGTAGGTATTTTCTGAAGAAAGTTCTAACAAGCATACACAGAAATGCCTCTGTCTTGGAAGTGCTCAGACTCCTAGATCTCTTTTTGTACACGACACACATCCACAATTCATCTCTGTTTCCGACACTCATTTGGTAGATACTCTCACAAAATGTTTACTGGATTTAAGCTAGCACAGACCTCAGCCCTGCTTCTCTTTCATTGCCCAGTGATTAAATAATCCATTCAGGATATGGGAAACCGAGACTCAATTCCTTTCTTTGACTCTGGGGATGCTGACCTGCACTTCCCGTGTGAATGCACTAAGGATATATGCTGTGAAAGGGTAATTTCAGTCCACCCTGGGCATGCAAAAGCTGTTAAAGGGTTTTGGCTCTTTGGCTAATAGCCTGAAAACTCAGAGCTTAGGCTCCCTGCACAGGAGATGGATAGAATGAGGTACCTCAGAGTAGAAGTCCAAAATGCCACATTCAGGTGAAATGCTACTAATAGCTTTCCAATGAGAAATGCTACAGAGATCTTACTTCGACAGGGCATATGTGTCTCATCCCTAATCTTAGAAGTCATTACCAAAGCAGCCACAAACACTCCTTTAAAGCATTGGGTAGAGATAAAACATTTCTTTTACAGCAGAATTTATGCCGACAATAGCAGTGGAAGGTTGCATTATGATGATGAAAACAGGTTAGGCTGTACAACTAGTAAAACCTCAGAAGAGTCTTCCAGAGCATGTTTGAAGCCCATGAGGTCAAGTATGTTGAAAGACCTTAGTCATGCTTCCAGAAACAGCTTGAAGTACAGACTAGTCATAAAGCAGACAACCGAACAGGACACAAGAAGAGGTGGATCCTGTTGCTGTGATACTAAATATCAGTTTAAATATGTAAATATATAAATACAGTGATTTTAATGTTGTTGGTTATTTCTTGTATATTCATGTAAAAAAATATGTTTGTATTTTAATACTAGAAAACTCTTCCAAAGACTGTTGACTGAAGCTTTAGGAACAACACATCCACTGTTATTAGGTTTATTTGCATCCTTAGTAATATTTAATATTTTCAGCATTTTCTTAAAAATTTTTTGGTGAGTGGAGAAATAAACCCAGCCAACTCTAAAATCTGTAGTGGCACATGGTGGTGCTGTTGGATAAGAAAAATTTAGAGGCAGATCAACACAGAATGAGAAAGATTGTTGCGGTGAGTTAAATAAAATTAAAATAACGACAGCTTCATTCACCTCTGTCACATCCAATCTTTCGTTTCTCCTTTTGACAAAAAGATTTTAAATTAGGCAGAATCATAATTCCTAGTGGCTTGTATTCTTGATAACTCACACGAGGGATACAGATCTTTAACATGAATTTCATGACTCTGAAGACTGGCAGTTAATGAGGCTATTATTTTCATTTTTAAATTGCCTAAATGTGAGATAGAAAATTGGTGGTTTCACATCCCTTACTGTCATCTTTCAGTACTAATTTTATTCTTCATCTTTTAAAAGCTTTTATAATATAAGGTGAATGCTGAAATTGTCAGATGATTCAATACCATATTTTCTACAGCAATGAGTATTTTATTAAACCAATAACCTTGTTTGCCAGATCTAAATGACGTGTTTGAAAAAAAAAAAAATTAATACCTGTTCAAATTGCTTTGGCCAATGTAATATCTTGACATTGAACTGCAAATTCAGAACCCTGCAATCATCTAATTTATAGTCCTTCTTTAGGAATGTTCTTTTTCTAAGAGATGTTCAGTGTGGTAGCTGTAAACAAAGTCTTCAATTTGGCAACAATTTCTGCTTATTGTAGTTCAAGTTGAAGGCATTTAAAATTTCAGCAAAACAGTATCTATCGAAGAGTGTTCAGATGTCCATTTTAAAAATTGCTGAACAAACTAATTATTAAGTGGTTGATTTATAAAAGGGGGGGAGATGGTGTATTTTCTTTTTGAGATATTGTGATGAACTTCTTTTTAATTATAAAAGTTATTATTGTGTTAACTCTTTCATCACGCTTAGTAGGTTTTGAACTTCTGGTGCTCCCACTAGGATTACATTATAGCACTTTATGTGAGGTCAGAAAAGATGTCAGAGCTTTAGCAGGGATTTTCAATGACAAAATGAAAGTTTTAGAATTGTACTTTGCTCCAAAGAGAGGGTCTCAGCAGTGGCACTCTTTGTCACATTGGTAGGCAGACACATCATTAGCATCTTTGACTTGTAAGAATAGGAAGCCTGAGGGCATAAATTTTGCCACTTTACAGTTGAAAGATGAGGCACTCAGACTGTGCCTGTGGCCAACTGCTGTTTTCAATATAAGGGGCAGAATGAGCTCACAGCGTATTTCCACCTTTCACCTTGGTGCCCTATGTGTAATTTTATTTCATTTTTTATTTTTCTTTAGATTCAAATCCTAAGTATGATCCTGAGAATCCTTACATTCCGGTGAGATCAGCAGCATTTGTAAATACAGAGTATGTTATCAGCACATTTTTAAATGCAGACTAGGTTATCAGGACCTCTTGGGATCTGGTTCAAAGCCTTGCTGTGTTTGATTTGTTTTGGATGTGTTTAATTTGTATTTTATTTAAAGAAGTCCCTTCAAAGCTAATGGATAACATGCTTCAAAGACAAACTGCACTTGTGACCTCACCGAAACAGCATGATCTAATGGGTAGGTGTTAGCCTGGCAAAACAAGACTGAAATTTCTGGGTGTTTCCACTACCATTTGTTGTCTTGCTGAATGGTTCAGCAAGCGGTTCCCTAACTCCTAAATGTGGCTTGGGTTATTTTGGTTTTTGTGGGTTTTGTTTGTTGTTTTTTTTTTAAATACAGTCTGATGACGAAAACTGATGTAAAATTTTGACATTATTACCACAATCAGAAGTAGGCAGTGTTTCTTCCCAACAGAGTAAAGGGAAGTGACCTTGAAGAGAACCTTGAAACAGACATGTGAACTATGCATGTTCTGTATTTCTTTACACATATTTGTATCCAAATATATCAGTGTACTGTCTCTTTCTACGTAATTCAGGATTTGCTAAGCAAAGGAAGGAAGTCCAAATACAGTTCAGAAATATATATAGTTTATCATACACATATTCTTTGTTCCTCATCCATTATTCAAGTCACCATAGGAAATGTTTATATGCATGACATGAGACTAAGAAAAATGTTGCAGAAGTCAGTATTTTCAGATCCTAGCATTGTATTGTTTGGCATCTAAATCCACAAGTTGTTTTCTTTCTGCTGTAGCAAACAGTCTCCTTTTCTTGCCAGTCCTTTAAACATTGCAGTCATGGAGAAGAGCTGCCTCTCTAGGGGATGCGTACACTACAGTTTGTACCTCAAGCCCCGAAGTAAACATAAACATTTATGCTGTTATGTCAGTAATAAAACCTCCCTACTCCAACTGAGTATTCCCCTGATCATGCCGCCAAGAATCACATTAGCCCTTTCAGCCACAGCACCACACTGGGAGCCAGCAGGATCATGTTCAGCTGTTTTTAAATCGAAGGAACAGATTGTTAGAAAGTATTGTGTCCTCAGCTTCCTTGATTTAGAGCCTGGGTAAGCCTCTGTGAAGTGGAAGTTTGGGGACTACAGTGAGATCAAATGCAGCCATATTCTTGCCTAAATAGCAAGTACTTAATGCAGTATTATAGATTAGCTTGCCTACTTGACATAATTTTGGGATGCTCACTTCCTCACTTCTCCTACCACTCCAGGCAGCTGGAATGAGTAGAAAGTAATTGATAGTTAAGTAGATAAGGGGTAGTAGAAATTTACTAAAGAATGTGGGCAATATTTCCTTGCCTGTCCTTTTTTCTACAGTCTGTTTTTTTTTTTTTTGCTCTGTGACTTGATGCAGCCACTGCAAGAGAAAAATGACCATGGAGTTTTTGTTTTATTAGAAGATGGAGGGCCAGGTTTTAGTGATGCTGTTCCCGCAGCCAGTGCAAACTAGCCCCACAGCTGCTGTAAGCAGTCTGGTGAGTTCATTACAGTGCAGAGGTGATCCAAAACTAAAAGTGAGCAGGGATTTTTCTCTCTCTTCTCATGCCTGAAGCTGGGAAAAACTGGCATTGTTCTAAGAGAATGTAAATGACCAGTGTGGTTTTTTTGCCAGGTGTTTTATACGTTGCAAGGGAAGAGAGTTCAAAATTGCTCCTGTTTTATAGTCTGGTGAAATGAAAACTTAAGATCTGTTGGTTCGTTTAAGGGGTTCCAGTTAAAAAAACAACAACATTGAAATGGAATTCATAATCTAACTCTTTGATGGAGGGGAATTTTGCTGCTGGTGTAAGCCAAGGGGCCGTTATCGTTCTCTGATTCAACACGGAGCCTTTTGCCACCCTTTCAATCTCTTTGATATATCAGTTAATATCCATTATCAGCTGATGCTCAGTATTTCACCTATGTTTACACAGCAATGTCACAGAAGAAAAAGAAAAATCCTGGAGTATTTATATTGCTTTTATCTAAACTCTGCCTTTCTTTTATCCCCAGAACTAAAAATAATATTTCTGTGTGCTGCTTCAGCAACGTAATCCTCTCTAATCTGTCGTGGTCCTAACTTTTTCCCACTACTTATCCCTTCTCCCTAACTTGTACTATCTGAGATCCTGAGTAGCCACATTGTAAACTGTTTCAGGGAGTTGATTCAGTTAAGGACTAATAGCTTTTTTCTTTTTCTCTTTTTTTTTTTCTTATTTATTCTTTGCCAGGTGAATTTTCATCCACCCCATAATGTTTTAATACATGATTACGGAAGACATAGTGCCAGTGCAAGGCAGTAGAGTGCACAGCTGGGGATGAAAAAGGCAACTGAGATCACAGCAGTCTCAATTTAGATTTGTTGCAATGATTATGGATATGCACCTTTCATTTCCTGAATTTAAGCTGCTGCTGGGAGAAGTGATCCTTGGGGAACTATTCAGGAACCTGGACAAAAATATTTTTAACCAGAACAGTTCATCATGCAGCTATGTGAACCTCTGTGTTGGTAGTTAGAAGGTGACAGAAGCCAGAGGCAAGCAACCGAATGAGAGGTACTTTTTTAGTGACAGTGACACACTTTCTTCATCCTAAACCAGTTATTTTTTTAACTAGTGTAAAAAAACCCACTTATCTTGCATTACTTGAAATCATGTATGTTTAGACAACACATAATTTTCCAGAGGAATTTCACCCTTGCCTCCCTTGACCAGGGCTGCCTCCCAAAAAAAGATTTTCAGCCCTGGGCAAAAAGACTTTGGCATATTAGTGGATGCAAAGCTGGACGTGAGCCAACAATGTGTGCTCGCAGCCCAGAAGGCCAATTGTGTCCTGAGCTGCATCCAAAGAAGCTCAGCCAGCAGATCAGGAGACATGATTCTGCTCCTCTACTCTGCTCTGATGAGACCTCACCTGCAGTACTGTGCCTAGCTCTGGAGCCTTCAACGTAAAAAAGACAAGGACTCCTGGGATAGGGTCCAGAGGAAGGCCATGAAGATGATCAGGTCACTGGAGCACTTGTGCTGTGAGAAAGTTGGGGTTGTTCAGCCCGAAGAAATGAAGGCTCCAGGGAGAACTTATAGTGGCCTTTCAGTACCAGAAGGGGGCCTACAGGAAAACTGGGGAGGGACTATGTGCAAGGATGTGTAGCAATAGGACGAGAAGCAGTGGTTTTGAACTAGAGCAGGAGAGATTTAGATTAGATTATAGGAAGAAGTTTTTTACTGTAAGGCTGGTGAGACACTGACACAGATTGTCCAGAGAAGTGTTGGAAGATCCATCCTCATTCAAGATTGGGCTTGATGGGGCTCTGAGCAACCTGATCAAGTTAAAGATGTCCCTGCTGGGAGTTGGATTAGATGACCTTTAAAGGTCCCTTCTAACCCAACACATTCTATGATTCTATGATTCACAACCTTCCAATGTCTTCAGTCCTGTCTTTGCCTTTTTGAGTCCTTTATATGCACAGTTTTCAATGAATGATGCAGGAGAATACAGAATGTATTTACATGCTGTTATTACCTACTGATTTGGTAGATTTCAGGGCTGCTGGTCTTCAGCTCAGACATCAGCAATTCTGATTGTCTCTAATCATATTAGTTGCCTTTGAACACTATGCAAACATGTATGCAACATCTTATAATAAAGTGGAGATGACAGTGTAGATCAAATGCATGTAGAAAGTGACACCCAATAGGAATATATCATTGTCCTTGATAAACTTCTATCAGACTTGCAAACTCCAAATACAATTCCATGCTTTATAAAGTATCACTATAAAAACATGGCCTGTTGTTTTCTAAAATATTACACAGCACTATAAATATTTTTTTCCTGAAATTACAATAACATGGTTACAAACTAGATTTATCTTATATCTTTCAGGATGAGTTCCTAAAATGAAGCATAACTGATCAAATTATGTGTTGTGAATAAATTAGACATAGAAAACTTTCCTTAAAGAAATTTATTCACTTCACTAAGTCAGCACCCTCTCTCCATTTTAAAATTCACAATTTATGATGAAGTGGATGAATGTAAAGTCATGTTAAAAGTGGTTTTACCAGAAATTAAAAGTTGTGGTTAGGGCACATGTGATAAACATGGAAATTTACCATATTTTTCAAACTCTAACTAGGCACTTTAATATACTTTGTTTCTACTTCTATATCAGGTTTTGTATTCACTGATGAAGCTTTTACTTTTTGAGCTACTTTTCCTTTTTTTCTATTTTTTGAAAGCTTATGATTTAATTACCTTATCGATTAGCATGGAATAATCTTCTAATACACTGCTTCTCTTAACTCACTTAAGTTATAGTTCTCTTGATTTGTTATTTTTATATAGTTACCAAATCCTACACTGGCCTATAGTATCCTCTATTTTCAATATCATTCTTAGGTGAAAAAAAAATTGCGTAGTATAGAAATGGAAACACATCTTTTACTACAATGTCATCACTAACATTTTGATACCTACCAAAGGTTTTCAGCTGACTTTATCAGTGAAAGGATTGTTACAATTTCCCTCTAAGGAATAAAGTCACCAATATTCTGCAGCTCTCATGCATACTTGACTGTCAAAATTAAACGCATACTTTATGCAAAAGCCCCCTATAATAGCTCTTCATAACATCTAATATCTTCATCCTAGCTTTAGAGATAAAGGAACTGGACAGCATAGCCAACACATGAATGATGGAATATGAATGAAAGTATGTATGTGTGCAAAATAGTCTCTTTCAAACTGGCACTACCAGGTTTGTGTCTTCATCCATGTTTCACCATCAAAGAGCCAAAATAATCAGTTGTTATTTTAAGAGTCGCTTCGTATACAGGCATGTCAAAGATCACTGGGGCCCCAGAACTTAGATGTCTTGAAGCAGTGGGTAGATGTTAAAAACAGAGGATTTTCTACTATAAAGTGGGAAAGTTATAATCTATCTGTAAAACCTCAATTCGGAATATTACTAATGTCTCTGAAGAATTTTGTCTGGAACCAACCATTAGATCTCAGCTGGTCCAACACATGCTCAAAGCTTGCTTCTGAGTTCGATCAGTTTACCCAGGTTCATCCACAGCCTCTCTGGGCACATACAGGACACAAATCCCAGCTGTTTACTCAGGAACAGAGGGTCACTCTGAGGCACAAGTGTCTTCTTGGCAGGTGTTTGTAAAGTTCCTCGAGGGGTATTTTGGTCAGCAAATGTGTACGTATAATCCTATAATCTTTGTCTGCATAGAGAAGGCACTGCTCCCTTGGAGATGCTCCAAGCATCCAAACCCTCCACCGTTGATGCTAGTGTGTGCTGGCAGCCCTGGACATGTTGAGCCAAATTTTAGTGTTCCACATGTATCTGTTCTTGGGACTTCAGCAGGACTAGAGTTTGAGACATTTTCATATGTTATCCCTTTTTTCCTTAGTCATTGGCTCCACCATCTTCAAGCCCTGTTTGAACATCATTGCTTCCCAGTCCACATGATACTTCCTTTTTCCTGATTTTCTGTCCTTCTTGTGACACTAGTTTCTAGAGCTTCCTGTCAGTTAAGTAAGAAACCAGCATTAAGTCTCACTTGCCCTCCAAGACTTTTTGTTGAGCAGGCAACTTCATGGGGTTGTTCCCCTGTCAAGGTTCATAGCCCTGGTGAATCTGTTTCTTTCTCCCTTGATGTGCTCCAAAGGTGACCTTATGCATGGGTGTGCTCTGCCACAGTCACAAGGAACTTTTTGGAACTCACTGGATTTAGATGTATAGTTTTCCTGAAATTTAAACTTAGAAAATGTCCTAATACATGTAAACCAGAACTTTCCATACATAAAAAAAATGTATATTAACTATATAGATGTCTTTATTTTCTTCTGATTTGTTTAGGTTTTTTGACTACTTGTTTAAAAAGTCAGTCTTGTACTTTTTCCTTTTATACAAAAATTTATCTAGGCTAACTATACTATATACCATGCAGTGATCTTTTATTCTTAATTTACACTTGCTTTAAGAAAAATAATAATTTAAAATATACATTTCCCCATCCTCTATAGAAGTATCTGAATTACATATGCAAAAAATGCTAAATTCTGAGCAACAACAGCCAAGCAAACAATTTGAAATAAAGGCCTTAATTAATCTTTTCCATTTGCAAAATGTCTACAGGCAAATCATTATTTCCCCATGTTAATTCAGCATTCAGATTTGCTCAACAGTTTTTCACTTGATTGATTGAATGAGTAGCTGGGAACAGTTCAAAGTACCTGTATGAATTCAGCTTTGCTGGCAATTATAAAGAAATTTCTAACTCTTCTGTAGTCCCTCCTTATCAAACATCTCTTTGTGGTTGGTACACCACAGCATCTGAGGCCCTTGCAATCTTATACATATTTATTCTTACAGCTTATGAACTTAGGAATTCTTTCTTTTTTTCTCCATTTTATGGATGAGGAGCAGCATATAGCAAGCCAGGTTTTTTAAAAGTGCTTAGGCGTAGTTCCACTAAACCAGAAAAGCAACATCTCATCTGTTGCCAGCTTACTTCCTGGAAAATTCAGCAGCCAATAAATATTTTGGCTCCCACTATGATAGAAAGAGAAGCCAAGTGCCTAAGGAATGGATTTTCAGAAAGCTGCAAGCTAAGCAGGGTCTATGTCAGTTAGATATGAGACAAATCCATACAGAAGGCCATAAATAAGAACTGTGACTTACAATCCTTCCATTCCAGTCATCCAGAAAACAATTGATCCAACAAGCTTAGGTCTAAGGAACTAATGCTGTTGAAAAAATGAGGGCACATCAATCTCCAGTAAGTACTAGAGAAGCATAAAAAGCCCACCTCTCTCTTAGGGATCAGTGGGAATCTACTTGTCGTTTCAGAGAGAAAATACCTTCTGTTTTTTTGTAGGGACGTGAGAGCCCTGAGAACACCAGGAGCCCTTAATGTCCCTGACAAGTTTCACCTAAGGCATCCCTTCTCATGGTCCTAGGGGCTCATGACAGCCCTAGATCAGGCCAGTCCCTGCCTGAGCTGTGTCATAGATGTACTTATTTCCAGCCCTGCCTTTGCCTTCATCTGCATTTTGTTCTCGCTCTCTTGGCCTTGGTTTATCACCTGGTGTGTTGCATGCTGTTAACAGATCCAGTTACCAGGCCCTGATACCCCCTGATACCGGTCTGCTGTACTCAGATCCTGCAGGAATCTGCACTATTGGTAAAGGCACTGTCCATGCTGGGGTCACCCTTAGCTCCCAGCTTGTGCCCTTGGACAAACATGAGAAAATATCAGCAAAGTTCCAACTCATGGCTCTCTTCGAGAACTGCAACAGCTTTGCTTAGGATAGAAAAGTGCATTGGTATGTCCTTTCAGTCTCCTCTCTCTTCCTGCTAACCATATCCTCTGACTGTCAATGCTGTCACTATATTAAAAAGCTTCAGAAAACAATCAGTTTTCTGGAACAACTTTCCCTAGGCTAGGGGGAGCAAAATTCCTACCTGGCTCTCCTAAGGATGAAACAACATTCTGCTTGGCTAAACTGGACTAAAGAACACATTCTTCTTGTTTTCACCCAAATTGCTAAAACATATTAATTAGATAATTTGAAATTATCCATGACAGAAAAAGGAGTTTGAAGTTCTGAAAATATTCAGGAATGCACCTTTGACTGGGTGTAGTTTAGAATCACAGAATGTGTTGGGTTGGAAGGGACGTTTAAAGGTCATCTAGTCCAACTCCCCTGCAGTGAGGAGGGACTTCTTTAACTAGATCAGGTTGCTCAGAGCCCCATCAAGCCCAATCTTGAACGAGGGTGGAGATAGAGCTCCCACCACCTCTCTGGGCAACCTGTTCAACTGTTTCATCACCCTCATATTAAAGAACTTCTTCCTAACATTTGATCTAAATCTACCCTGCTCTAGTTTAAAACCATTGCCCCTCATCCCATTGCAGCACACATGTAAACTGTCCCTCCACAGCTTTCCTGCAGGTCTCCTTCAGATACTGGAAGGCCAGTATAAAGGTCTCCCCAGACACTTCTCCAGGCTGAACAGCCCCAACGCTTTCAGGCTGTTCTCATAGGAGAGGTGTTTCAGCCCTCTGACCATTTTTGTGGCCCTCCTCCAAACCCACTCCAACAGGCCTGTGTCCTTCTTGTGTTGAGGGCTCCAGAGCTGGACACAGTACTCCAGGTGAGGTCTCAGCAGAGCAGAGTAGAGGGACAGAACGACCTCTCTCAGCCTGCTGGCCATGTTTCTTTTGATGCAGATGAGGATGCAATTGGCTTTCTTGGCTGTGAGTATGCATTGGCGGCTCATGTCCAACTTTTCGCACTTCGTACTTCCAACTCCTTTCCCGCAGGGCTGGTGTCTATCAAGACACATCATCCCCCAGTCTTTGTTGATAACAAGAATTGTCCCACCCCTGATGCAATACCTTGCACTTGGCCTTGTCAAGTCTTCAGTTGTGGGATAACAGAGAATGCTCATAAATGGGTTTAATTTTGTTCAATCTCAAACATAGGTTCCAAATCCAGTTTAAGAAACTGAAAGTTAAATGTTGACATTTACATATCTCCTTGTAATTCTATATGCTTACTTAAGACTAAACATGGAAAACTTATTCTAATTGAGCTAAGACTCCATGGTTTTGGAGGGGTGTGTTACATACAAAACTGATTTCAAACGCGACTCCCCCTGTCACCCTGACAGGAATCATCACTGATGCTGCAGAGCAGGTGGCACTGGGTCAGCCCCAGGCTCAGCATCAGTGGGGAGCTGGATTCAGGAACTCAGGATCGGAATCAAAGGCAGAAGATTGGAGGGAGTCCTCCTTGGATGCCGGCCATTGCTGAAGAGAGGAAAAAGAGAACTAAACCCTTGTGATCTCTCAGTTTTATAGTGAATATGACATATTTGGAATGGAATACTATCTGCAAAACCATGCTGCTAACTTCAGAAAGTGCAGCCTTTTAGAAGAGACTGAACTGAGAAGCAAAAATCACTGAACAGAACTGGTTCTGTTTAACTCAAGCCAGGACAATAATCCACAAAAAGCAAAAAGAAGCCAGTTTTTCCATACTCTATACAGGTCAAATATATAGTTTTACACTTTCACGTTCACAGCCTGACAGCAACAAACATTTTATTCAGAAAAGAAATGTGCTTCTCTTTGTTAATTTTTTATTTATTTTTGGCAGTGCAATTAGTTGAATAAATACTTTTTTTTTTCTACTTGTGTTTAGTGAGACCTGATGAATATAAGCTGGAAAGACTCTCTTTATGTTCACATCTTTATCTTGATGGGATAAAATGAACAAATGTATAGACGTTATTAAAGAACTGTCTTGTTTATACTCCTATTGATAATTCCATACTTTTTCAAATAAATAGCTTTTGCACTCACTATCAACAAAGCTGGAGATTTCAAAATCACTCAATAAAGAAAACAAAAATAATTTCATTTCAGCAAACATAGATATGTATTGATGACTCAGCAACAAATTACAGTGACTCCAAATAAAATATTTTCCTATAAATAAACTACAATCTTTCAGAATCCTCCAAATCAATAGATGTCATATTTCTTAGTCAAAGGCTGGCTCTCAAGAATATATAATTCATTGCAAAAATTTCTTTTGAAACATTCTTTGGCATGCTCAAGTATGAAACAGTGGTAAACATTTCAATAGCAAACATAAGCTTATACAATTACTTGGAAGCATAGGCCTAAAACCTCATACGAGACTCCAATGAATTTCCCAAATAAATATTTTCCAGGGCATGTGAAAGAAAGAAAAAGAAGCCTTAAATAAATCACAATGTTTTGGATAACTATTTTACAATCATTTCAGTTCTAGCACTTTATCTGCCTGTGGTGATTTTCTCCAGTGATTCTAAATTTGTACTTCAGAGAGATTATTGTCTTACAACTGATCCGTTTTTCTTTCCTGAAAATACAGAGATATTTCTTTGATAAGGTTTTCCAAGGTTCTCTGTAGTTCTTGTTCTGTTGTTTAAAAATGTAGGAACTCACTGTAATGAATCAACTGAAGATTCTCTGCAGTAATTTAATTTCATGGGTGTCCTGAATCTTGTAATGTGAAGTTTACACTGTGAATTCTTTCTCTTCAGTAAATCTGTCCAAAAAGGTGGAACACAGGTTTGTTACAAGTTGCAACTCAGATTCCTGAATAGAACTTTTGCCATTTTCTTTTACATTTTGAGACTTACATAGATGACTTTTGAAGATTCTTCCCTCAGGATTCCAGTTCTTCATATGCATCATGAAGGAAATTGATGCTGCACCCAACTCTGGAGCCTCCAACACAAAGAGGACATGGATCTGTTGGAGATGGTCTAGAGCATTTACTTGTCATACTTATCCCACAATCCAGTGTGCAGCAGCATCTAAGTTTAGATTTAATGTTTCAGGGAATAATAGGAATTTTTTAAATATTCTGTAAGTAGTGGGAGACATCACGGCTTCTCTGAGTGACACAGAGGTATGCACTCATTGGTGCTGAGTGGAATTATCCTTACGTCTCTGCTATCAACCAGTGACATGGTGACGAGGACAGACAAGCAATGACAGATGATGAAAGCTGCCTGGTGGAGTGTTGGCTACAGGAACAGGTGAATTTCAATTAACATTTTTCCCATCAATTCCACTGGCCGTAATGATTAACTGTCTTTTATCTCTGTATTCATGTTGATATTTACCCCAGTGTTCAGCTACAGGCTTGTCAGTCAGGTAGGAAACAAGAGAAAATTATTTTTGTTTGTAGTCAAAGGACCTTGGTATTTAACCTGTTTACAGTCTTTGGAGCATCTTGAGATTTAAACACATATTCTTAGCTGGGGTCTGCACTTCAACACACAGTGTTGTGACATTTGAGGTAGACAGGGTTGAAAAGTCCAGGGTACTTGGAGAGATCCTTATAGCATACGTAAGGGCTTTTAGGATGTGCTATACTGAAGAGGCACAGAGGATGAAAGGCTACAAGAAGACATATGAGTGCAACACTTCTCAACCTTCCACTTTGAGTCCTTATCTTGCAACATCCATTGTATTGTAATAAAGAGTAGACCCAACATGCAAGGGATGATCATTTGTTGCGTGCCTACAATACCATTTGAAGATGAGTGGCTTGAACAATTTGCACTGGTTAGGTGAAAGAAACATCTTGTGTTGCATTTCAGTAGCAAATGCTGTGGCACAAGACTTTCAAGAGGATCCTGAAACATAGCAGGAAGGTACATCTAGAAGTGTATTCTTCCCCAACCCCCCGACCAGTTCTTTGTTCAGATAAAAAGGGAATTTGTATTCTCACTGAATCCTGGCAGGGCTTGGTGCTGCAACATTTTCAGATGTTGTAGTCTTGTTCCATATCTCTTGATATATGGCATATTTTATATTCATGTGACTATCTAGTGCCCTCTGTTTTCATGAATTGAAGAGCTATTATTGTTCTTGCTATGTATCTGATTCCATTTTCTAAAACAGCAGCAAACAAAGCAAGACAAAACAATAACAACCACAACAAAATCAAACCTGAAATCAGATCTGTTTATCAATACTGAAATCAGGAAAAAGAATTACACAAAATTAACGTTTTTATTTTTAAAAATTTCTGATTTGAAAACTAGTGTAATTCTGCTAATCTGCTGAACGTTATGTGTTAACCCTGGTGAGCAATTAAGCACCACACGGCCTCTTGCTCACATTCCCCCCACAACTCCAGTGGAACACAAAATCATAGAATAATTTCAGCTGGAAGAGACCTTGAAGGTCATCGAGCCCAGCCTTTGTCCCAGCCCTGTCAACTAGCTAAATGATACCTCCCAATGCAACATCTACTTGTCTCTTAAACATCTCCAAGGACGGTGAAACATCTCCAAGGACGGTGACTCAACCACCTTCCTGGACAGCCTGTTCCAATGGCTGACAGACCTTTCAGTAAAGAAATTCTTCCTAATATCTGACCTGAACCTTCCCTGGTGCAACTTGGATCCATTTCCCCTCGTCCTATCACTCTCCACTAGGGAGAACAGATCAATCCCCACCTCTCTACAACCTCCCTTCAGGTAGTTGTAGAGAGTGATGAGGTCTCCCCTCAATCTTCTCTTCTCTAGGACAAACAGCCCCAGATCAGGGGAAGAGGAAAGGAAAAACAAAAGAAAAAAATACTAATGAGTCAGGATTTAAAAAAAAAAAAAAGAAGAAATTTTAGTAAGTCAATAGTAAGTAGAAAAAGAGAGAAATAAAACAAGTGATAAAAAACCACTCGCTATTTTGACAGGTAGACTGATGCCCAGCAAGTTCCTGAGTAAAAAATTATTAACTCTCCCAAATCCCTTTTTTTGCCCTTTTATTTCTGAGCATGACATTACATGGTTTGGAATATCTCTTTGGTTAACCCAGGTCATCTGTCCTGTTGTGACTTCTTCCAGTAGATTGCACACTCCCTAATGTATTCACTGGGGGGACAGTGAGAAGCAGAAAAGACTTTGACATTGTGCAAACACTGTTCAGCAAATGCTAGAACACCAGTGTGTTATCAGTACTGTTTTAGTCACAAATCCAAAACAGAACCATATGACGTACTATGAAGAAAACTAACTGTGTCCTCACGAGGCCAGTACATTGGTGTACTTCTTCATGGGTTTTGGAAAGTGTATTTGACAATACTGTAACTGGAAATTTCTGAGTCAATCACAGGAGTTAAACTCTGATTCTTTTGTGGTCTGCTTAAATCTGTGTACCTGGCTTTCTTAGGATTTAATAAAAAAAATGTAATCAGCCAACTTAATACGGTTTAAGGAGATTTTTATTTAAGTAAAATCTTGAAGCTGCTTAAGGAATCTTCAAATTACACTTTCAAAGACTAGCTAACTAAAAGGGGGAAACAGAGAAGGAACTTATATACTCACACTATCTACATTTTTTCTACTGTACCCAGAGGTGAACTGCTTAGGACTGATTCAGAGAAGCTAAAAAATGGTGGACATAGTTTTCTCTTATGTTCTTACTTAGAAAATGGAGAGATATAGATAGTCCAGGCAGTTATCAAGAGTACCTGAGTTAGAAGCTGAAATTTATACACTTTGCTTAATAGTCATAATTGCAAACTGCAACTTTAAATACCTTTAAAATTACTATTAATTCATTTTTTTTCCTTTCCACATGAATTAGAATTTGGGACTTCTGTCTGGTATTTTTTTATGATATACCTTCATGAAGAAATACTATACTTCAGTGGGCTATGATATTATGCTTTGATACTATCCTTTTTTGTCCTGCAAAGATTTCTCAAAGGCAACTGCTGTTGTCTGCTTCTGGTACAATGGTTCCAATGTCTGCCTTGTGCTCTCAGGCTGGCACTACAATAGCAAAAAATTACAAAAGAAAGTGGCAACTCAGTCTCATTATAAAATGCGGAATTTAGTTAGGGGAGTCTCTTCAAGTAGTGAACCTGACTATGTAACAATATGAAAAGAAATGTTCAAGGAATGATCAACATTTAAATGAAAGAGGATCCATTTCTACATGCAGAACTCATGCCCAAATTTGATCCTATTTCTGCATAATAACAAAAATAGAGCATATACAACATGAAAGGAAATTTGGCTTTTTCACTTTCCTCGCTTGGAACACAATGGCCATTTTTCAATTGCATGTAAAATTCTGTAATGTCTGTGTACTTTAGTAAGCATAATGCTGTCTGGATAATTACAGATGGAGTAATTTGGTTTATAACTTATTCATTAAAATTTTTAGATCTGTGAGGAACATTTTCAATTCTATGGAGTTACCCAAATGTATGTGATTCATTTGAACTTTTTATCTGTGTGTGTCACGGAGTCTAGTAATGAGTAAAGATTTAGTTTTCAATTCCTCTTCAGTCAGTATGCTGTATGAGAACCTTTATCCTGAATACGGTGAAGCAGGGACTTGCAGTAAAGACTAGGAAAAAAAGTTATTCTCCATGTTAAGCCAGTGGCCATGAATAAGCATTTTGCTCTCATATTTGGAGGAAAAAAATTATTAGAAAATTCATGGAATCATTGAATCATTAAGTTTGGAAAAGACCTCTAAGATCATCAAGTCCAACCAACAACCCAACATTACTATGACTACTAAAACATGTCCTGAAGTG
This sequence comes from Trogon surrucura, assembly GCA_020746105.1. NCBI lineage: Eukaryota > Metazoa > Chordata > Aves > Trogoniformes > Trogonidae > Trogon > Trogon surrucura. The sequence continues at coordinate 40,530,780 of CM036617.1, forward strand.
CCACATCTACACATTTTTTAATACCTCCAGGGATGGTAACTCCACCACTTCCCTGAGCAACCTGTTTCAATGCCTCACCATTCTTTCAGTAAAGAAAATTTTCGTAATATCCCTGTTCAGGCATGCCTGTCATCTTCCCTGCCAGTTTGTCTTACGACACATGATGACAGCTGGCTCCTGTGCCTCTAAGACTTCCTTCTTAAAGAGCATCCAGTCTCCCTGGACTCCTTTGCCCTTCAGAACTGTTTCCCAAGGGACTCTCTCAACCAGTGTCATGAACAAGCCAAAGTCTGTCCTCTGGAAGCCCATGGTAGCAGTTTTGGCGACCGCCCTCCTTACTTCATCAAGAATTGAGAACCGTATCATTTCATGATCACTAAGCCCAAAGTGGTCTCTGACCACTACATTACCCACCAGTCCTTCTCTGTTTGTAAACAACAGGGCTAGCAAGGTACCTTCGCTGGTAGACTCACTTACGATCTGTGTCAGGAAGATCTCTTCCACAAGCTCCAGGAACCTCCTAGACTGTTTCTTCTCTGCTGTGTTGCATTTCCAGCAGATGTCTAGGATGTTGAAATCCCCCAAGAGAACAAGGGCTGGCAATTTTGGGAATTCCTCAAGCCACTTGCAGAATACTTCATGTACATCTTCATCCTGGTTGAGTGGTCTATAACAGGCTCCCAAAAGGATATCTGCCTTGTTGGCCTTCCCCCTCATCCTTACCCATAAGCTCTCAATCTTACCATCACAGTCATTGAGCTCTACACGAACAAAGTACTCCCTAACATACAGAGCCACCTCACCACCTCTCTTTCCCTGCCCATCCTTTCAAAAGAACTTATAGCCATCCATTGCAGCACTCCAGCCATAAGAGTCATCCCACCATGCTTCCATGATGATGACTATGCAATAGCTATCCTGCTGCACAATGGCTTCCAGCTCCTCCTGTTTTCTGCCCATGCTGAGAGCATTGGTGTAGATGCACTTGAGCTGGGTTATCAGTTTCACCCTGAACACTGGCATGCCACCACTTTTTATAATTTGAGTGTTATTACACTAATATATTCATCTTCCTTCTTAACTTCCACCTAAGTGCTAATGTTACTTTATCTACTTTCTTCATATTTCAGGTTTGCATGTATTTTCCTCCTAGTCACAGCACAGTTTTGGTTGGAAGAGACCTTCATGATCATCAAGTCCAACCTTTGAACCTGTGACAATGTGCAACAGCTTTATGAAAATAATAGAAGCAGCAAAAGAAGACCTAAACAGTATTTTTGTTGGAAGAACTTATCTTCAATTTTGTGATCAATAAACTAAAATTGAAATGTAAGTGACTGAGGGATGACTTGAGACACTAATGATACATTGTTTTTTCCACCTTCATTGACCTTCTGTGAGCGCATGAAATGGAATAGCCACCCCTTCTGTTACCACTTCTGTTACCACTTCTGATCTTAAGTGTATGTCATTGGTGCACAGTAGTGAAATATCAACGTTTATTCTAATTTAGCTATCCTGGTTACTGGAAAACACGTTATTCCTGGCAGCATGTTTATTTAATCTAGTTCCTAGCTGTACACTATGCTGGATTAGTTTTATTTTGCACTGCATAATGCAGAAATGCATACATAAAGAGGGCAGAAAACCACACCATAGGGAGAAGTCACCTTTTCCTTCTAGAATTCATTAATTCGATCTGTTCATTCTTCACAATGCATTTGTCTAATTTTTCTTTAAACAAGTTTTATCAGACTCTGCTCTATGGATTTCTGTAGAGTCTCTTTTGTTTTACACCAATGTCAGTGAAAGAAGGATAAGGTTACATAGCTCTCATGAGACAACTAGTCAAAAATACAATAATAAAGACAAATTGTTGCATTGTTTTATGGCTGTTACTATGTCACCAGACAACAGCTTTGAGTCAACTCAGCTAACACTGTTGTGAGAGGAAGGAAACTTCTCTATCTTGATCCAGCTTTACTTGAAAATGAAATAAAATTGTTGTACAAATCTTTCATTGCCAAAAAAACCCACAAAATAGCAAGAACAGAATCTGCAAATATCTTGTCACAGTTTGCTAGTAAATTACTATGAGAGACCATGTTTACTTTCTCCAGGAGATGTCACTGAAGACACTGGTAAATGTACAGAAGTTTGCAGTAAGCATAGTCAGAAAGAACTGTGACATTAAGCTCTGTTCACTCAAAACATACCTTGGCCTATTTCAATAACATTATGGCCATATATATATGTCAGGAGTGAGTAACATAGTTTTCAGTTCTGTTCCTCTGTAAAATACACTTGCTTGCATATTTTTCTAGAAAATATACATTTTATTGTTCAGTCATATCACATGTAAGATGCCTACACACAAGTACCTTCCTATTTATATCAATACATATATATTGAACACCCCAGGCATGAATTTAACAATTTAGTAAAAATTAAAATATGCAACTGTCAGTGGTGTCTAATTTTCCAAAGCTGTTGCTGATTGCCTTTTTAAGCATGCTACATGGTACAATAATGTACAATTTAGCTGCTTTTTTTTTTTTTTTTGCATTATTTTCTGTAAGGCATGGTTATAGTAAGAGACAACCAGGCACTCTACAGGAACAATCCTAGCAAAGCTGAAGTAGTCAGACTCTCTGAAGAAATAATTACCAGGGATTATAGAGCAATCTGGCAAGTTTTGGGTGGAAAGTGAAATTTAAACTTCTGGAACCCTTGTGCTGAGAATGGGCTGGCTCCAGGAAGCCTGCTAATGAATCTAAATCTTTTCTTTGAGTGTAAGAAAAATGAAAACTATCAAGAGAATCAGTCTTACATAGAGTGTTAATTGCTCATAAAATAACACAATCATCATGAGCAATACAAACAATCTTTAAGTGCCATAGACTAGCTCCATTAGATTAATGAGCCAATGACTCCTACTCTGGTGCCTCTTCTAATTATGCATATTTCGCCATTTCTTTCAAAAGACAGACATCTAATTAATTAGTTACAAAATGTCATCTATAGGTCATCGACAGCAAGGAAGATCACCACTCACTTGGTTTAGTCTTCGGGCAAAATTATTACTCCTCTGGGATTAGTACCAAATGTCATTATTGAATCAAAAAGAGCTCCTGCAGTAGGAAGATTATAGAAAAGAGAGAGGGAAAAAAAAAGCTCACAAATCCTTTCCTTTCTGCCCTGACTCACACACAGAATTATCTATTCGACCTTAAGTAGGTAAATACGATACTTCTGAGATGCCACAAATTAAAGACTCCCATTTAATCACATAAAATAAAAGAATGTTACATAGTCCAAAATGTTACATAAAGCTCTTAAACAGGGGTACCAATTGCTAAAATACCCTAGTAAAAAAACTCAGTTGAAAATTCCCTCATTTCAATCTGATGAACTCTTGCTGTCAATTTCTAAACTACAGGCTTGAAGTTACAGTTTCCACTTCTTTTACAACATGTGAATCTGCAACCTCCTTACAAAGGTCCTGGTTTGATTTGGGCCTGATTTCAAGGCCCGAATTTGGAAAAATTAAAGACTGTTTAGTGAATTCATAATTATACAGCTGCTAGTTTGAATCCATAATTACACAGGTGTTAGGTTACCTTTAACTTGTGGAAAAGTCACTGAAAGGTGGTTATTTGAAATATGTAACCTATGATATCAGAAAACTAAAGCTGGTTTATTCCAGCTGTTCCATCTATAAATGAAAAGAAATGCTATCCCTCGTAGCTTGCAAGGAGATAAAAACTACTGTTGAGTACTATCTCAGTTTGATTTATTCTCCTTTTTCCAAATATAAAAGCCTAGATTCCTGATAGAGCGGTGTTAGTTAGACAATCTATAGGCCTTCAAAAGCAATGTAGTGGTAGAGATGACTGGAATATGAAATTTACAATCTGCACTCTAGTGTGAGATATTAAGATGCACTTTCATTTTAAACTGTGACAGAAAGTTAGAAACATTTTAGCTTATTCTTTTTATGAAGAAAATACTTGGTTTATCTTGCCAAGGGATTTTTTTTGGATTAAGTTTTAAATTTTGTTTTGTCTTCATCACTCAATTATACTATATTTCATACATGTTGGAGCAATAAATTCGAAATGAAACTCTGATAAAAAGCTCCTGGCAATTATGATAAAATTGATACGTTGCAACAAAATATTTTCATCTCATGGGATAAGCATTTTCTGACAGAAAACAGGTTAATTAGAAAGTCATGCAGCAGTTCAATTATTTCTTAAATATTATCATGCCAAAAAGAGTCCCTATTTATTTTATGATCTACAGTTACTAGGCATACAAAGGAAAACACATATCCTTTATTTTATTTTTCCTTCTCTCTTTTTTTTTTGGTTTTTTTTTTTCTTCTGTGCACATTTTACCAAACAGAACAGAATAAGACAGAGAATAACCTTGCAGACAGTCTTCTAGCTTCTGAACTCAACAACGGGTATTATCCAGGAGAGCTGCAGTAAATTTTACTCCTGAGTTTCTGCCACTTTGGTCTCCTTTGCCATGTGTCTTCTTCCCCCAGACATCCCTACTCTTTTACCTCATATAAAGCTGATACAGAGACTGTATAACCATAGACGTCTTGCCAAACTAACTGAAACCTAATCACTCTACCAGGCTGCAATTGTGCGTAGACTTAGAGGAATTTTCATTCATGGGACCTACGGACACCCCAGGGAAATGCAACAAGAAAACAGCCTCAAAGGAAGACTTGGAATTCAGCCTTTCTGGTATTTAGAAATGATAGAATAATTTGCTGGCTTCTCTTTGGTCCTTAGCAGTAAGACAATTTCTATTAGTGGCAGATGTAGGAGGAAATTTTGGGGAAAATCAGGAGTGATTGTCGTCTAAATTTATTCTTGAACAAATGTAATCTAGACATTAGAGACTGACGTCTGTATCATTAGAACAAAAATATCTCAATTTTGTGGGTGGTCCAGGAACTCCTTGCTAGCCTGTGCATGGATGATGAGTTTGAGACTGCATTCCTAGCCACTGTCACAATAAAGCATTTGACTAGTGGCTATAAGAATTCTTCAAGTAAGAATTTTGGACTGGCCTGGGCTTTGTCCCAGGTAGCTTCTGCTGTGTCCAGAGCAATTAATAGGCACAATTTTTATGCTTCAGGGAGTTAAGTGGAGATTCTGACCATCCCAGAGGTTTGCCCAGCCAGTTTCTGCTGTGTAACTGAGCAAAATGAGACAGGGTACTTGTAACTACTCAGTAGAAACTTCACTGGAGATGCAGAAGTGGTCAAGTAAGACACTGTTTTGTGCACTGAAAGTTAGGAGGTGTTTTGTAAACAGCTTAAGATGCTCAATAGTGATGGATCATACTTGCTCTGGAGTACTCACAGATGACCACAGGGCATATGGGCATCAGGAATTGACTGGATAGTGGTTGTGGACCGTCACTTCTTCTGTACGAAGATAGCATTACAAAGGCCCTTGCAATAGAGACTCTTGTCATCATATGGACTGATAACAAGAGATGCAATTCCACACATAGAAGCTATTCTGTGAAAATATTCCTTTATGTTTTTAATGAACAGTTTGTCTGTTAGGGTCTGTGCCATAAAATCACCCTTGCATCCGGTTATGTTTTTTTTGTCCATAAACCTCTTTTCCTTTTCGCGTATGGAAAAAAATATTTGTATATGGGTCAGTTTAGTTCTTTGGGATTCATAATGAGAGAGTTCAGACTAGTAGGGGTATCATGGTACCCACTCCATATACAAGGTGTGCCATACAGTCACTTCCTATTCCAGACACAGTCCACCTAAATATATATATATACACATATATGTGTGTGTACATAATCTCTCTCTATAAAAGGAAAATGGATTTAAGATGATAAAAGTAAACTGTTATAAGCAGGCAGCAACACCATTATTATTATCATGCTATTATTAATGTAATTTTTTGTAAATAATATGTTTGTGTTTTCTGATACTGCACAACGACAGTTTTTATTGCAGATAATCAAGAAGTTCATAGATTTCAGTTTACCTTTAAGGGCTACTTCATACAGATAATTTGCTTTCTACATTCTTTTGTGACAATTCAACTGTTTTACACCTAGCAATATATTTTGAAGTGCTGTTTCAAACGTTCTGATATCCAGCCATTATTTTTATCTGCAGGGAAAAGCACTGGAAGTGAGAGGAAAAGACACTACATGACAAGCTTGGAATCATAGACTGGAATTCTCTGCTACATGACAAGGCAAAGACTGATACCAGCCAGACAATTTTCATGATCTTAACAAAGACCCAAAGAAACAGTTTTCCAAATTGTACACTGACTTCAGCAGGATTTCAAAAGCTCGCAAATTAGTTTGACATCTGGCCTTTGCAAATTTAATCAGGGAATTACAAGTATTGGTAAATTAGGGTCTGATCTTGTTGACCTTTAAGTTAATGGAAGTTTTGCTATTGAGTTAATTGGAAGAACTAGGTCCTTTGTCTTTCAAGGTAGCGTATGCAACCAAACAAAATTGCAACTTCTCCATCTGCTTTAAAACTTTTTTCTTGACAAATGAGCAAGAGATATTTTGTTTTGACATGTCAATCTCATTTACACTCTGCATGAATCCAAAATTAGCAATATAACCAAAACTTTCAGTCTCTATTCATCTCTATTTGTGTCCATAGAAGAGCTTAATAATGAAGGAGAACATATCTGAAAGAAGATTGGGAATTATAACATGTAGAGATCACTGCAGAAACAGGTAAAGGAAAGTAAAAAGAAATTATATACACTAACCGTCTTTATCTACAATCTTGCTTTCTGCATGCTCACATAACTTTCAACTTGATAAAATCTCTTTACTCTGATGGAGCACATTATAACAGGTTCCAGCAGCTCCCTTAATGTTGAAACCTAGTAAAACCTTGATTCTGTTACTGTCTTTATGTATGTAAGACTGAAGATGGCAAATAATGCAGCCTTTACCACATTTTGAAGTCTATACATGTCAGTAATGAAAGGGTAGGTGCATTTTTATCTTCAAGAGACAGCTGATCAATTAAGCAAGCAAGTTGAACAAGCATGAAATTTCAGGAGACTTATTTGCCATGGTGCACATTTATAAAACACTATTAAATTTGCCTTTTTCTAAAAAGAAAAAACAAAGCTGGGAATTTGATATTAAGGACCATATTCTTTTGAGGCATTCTATGTATGTGTGATTGGAAGTCACTAAGGAAAATGCTGGAGCAGTCTTCTTCACTGATCTTGAACCTGAGTTGGAGAGCTTTGTGCTTTCCTTGCATCTGAGGTGTCAGGTACATTGTCTGTGACCTAGGTCAGCTCAGAAGATGTAGAATGTCATCTCTTCACAGTAAAAGGAGCAGTTGTACTCATAAATGTGATTTACAAGGCAGATTGCATATTCGGAGCATATAAGAGTTGTTAACATCACAACACGCCCTTTGACTCCATCAGCTGTGTTTATAACAGTAGAAAAGAGTGACATAGGATGGAGGTTGACTAGATCTACACATTGCAAGGAAGCAAAATCAGGACAAAACCCTCTTGGCTCTCCAACTTCTGCTGCAGCTTTAAGAAGGGACAGTTTCCCTCCTCTGCAAGCCAATTGTTCTTCTGTAATCTAAAGTAAAAGCCCTGGTTGTGGACAGGACCTGAGATGTCACTGATTCTTTTGACATACCCTTCAAATTGAGGATTTTTTATAGGAGCTCAATCAATTTAAGTACAAGTGAATCATCTGTAAAAAGTGCATCATATTTTGTAATCTTTCAAATGAATGAACTGACAAATATCTGAGTTTAAAAGAAAGGAGTCAGAAATGATCTTGCATTTGTTTAGAATTGTACACAATGTGTTAGCAAAAGCAATCGATATCTAATTACTAGTCTATCTCCAAGACCACAGTCCTCTCTATTCTAATATTTTCCACAGAGATAAACTACTCGTTGCATGACCTGATGCATTTGTTTTGACAGCTCTGCTTCAAACATGACAGTGAACGTCATGCTCCAAGAATAGCCTCCATCTTCAAAAAAACCCCAAGCTATAGCAATGATAAAGTTGTAAAGCTGTGGTTAAGTGCTAAGCATAAATTCAGAGAATCAATATCATTCTCTGGTAAGAATGTTCATTCAAAACCACTGTTACTCAGATCCCACATTTATTTTTTACTCTCTCCAGGGTACTGCAAGTTCTCCACTGAAATCTGTGTAACCAGTATTTTGGTAAATGTTATAATTTACCAGCATGTGCCTCTGTGAATCTCATGGATTCAAAAAATCCAAGTGCAAGGTACTGCACCTGAGCCAAGGCAATCCTTGATATACAGGCTGCGAGACAATGTGTTAGAGAACAGCCCTGTGGAAGAGGACTTGGGAGTACTGCTGGTCGAAAAGCTGAACATGAGCCAACAACGTGCACTTGCAGCCCAGAAGGTCAATCACATCTTGGGCTGCATCAAAAAAAGCATGGCCAGCAGGTTGAGAGAGGTGATTCTGCCCCTCTACTCTGCTCTGGTGAGACCTTACCTGAAGTGCTGTGTCCAGCTCTGGAGCCCTCAACAAAAGAAGGACATAGGCCTGTTGGAGTGGGTTCAGAAGAGGGCCACAAAAATGATCAAAGGGCTGGAGCACATCTCCGACAAGAGCCATCATATTTGAGAGGTCCTGGCGGTCTGGTGAGGTTCCCACAAATTGGAAAAGGGTGAACACAACCTCCATCTTTAAAAAAGGAACCAAAGACAACCCAGGGAACTACAGACCAGTCAGACTTACCTCTGTGCCAGGTAAAATCATGGAACAGATTCTCCTGGTAGCTGTACTAAGGCACATGAAAAACAATCAAGTGATTGGTGACAGCCAACACGGCTTCACTAGGGGCAAGTTGTGCCTGACTAATTTAGTGGCCTTCTACAACAAAGCTACAGCACTGTTTGACATGGGAAAAGCAATGGAGGTCATTTTCCTGGACTTCTGCAAGGCGTTTGACCCTGTCCCACATGACATCCTTGTCTCTAAAATGGAGAGACGTGGATTTGAGAAATGGACCACTCGGTGGATAAAGAACTGGCTGGATAGTTGCACTCAAAGAGTTGTGGTTAATGGTTCAATGTCCACATGGAGACCAGTGACAAGCGATGCTCCTCAGGGGTCTGTTCTGGGTCCAGTGCTGTTCAACATCTTTGTCAGTGACATGGATGACAGCATTGAGTGCACCCCCAGCGAGTTTGCCGATGACACCAAGCTGTGTGGTGCCATGGACTCACTTGAGGGAAGGGATGCCATCCAGAGGGACCTTGAAAGGCTTGAGAAATGGACCAGTGCAAACTGCATGAGCTTCAACAAGTCAAGATGCAAGGTCCTTCACCTGGGTCAGGCCAATCCTAGGTACAAATACAAATTGGGCACAGAGTGGGATGAGAGTAGCCCTGAAGAGAAGGATTTGGGGCTGTTGATAGACGAGAAGCTCAACATGAGCCGGCAGTGTGCTCATGCAGCCCAGAAGGCCAACGGTATCCTGGGATGTGTCAAGAGATGTATAGCCAGCAGGTCAAGAGAGGTGATTCTCCCCCTTTGCTCTTGTGAGACCCCACCTTGAATATGGCGTCCAGTTCTGCTGTCCCCACCATAAGAAGGACATAGATCTGTTGGAGCGTGTTCAGAGGAGGGCCACAAAGATGATCCAGGGGCTGGAGCACCTCTGCTACGAGAACAGGCTGCAGGAGCTGGGATTGTTCAGTCTTGAAAAGAGAAGACTTAGAGGGGATCTAATAACTGCCTTCCAATACCTGAAGGGAACCTACAGGAAGGCTGGGGAGGGACTTTTTACAAGAGTGTCCACTGATAGAACAATGGGAAATGGGTTTAAGTTGAAGGAGAATAGATTTAAATTAGATCTTAGGAAGAAATTCTTCAGTATGTGAGTGGCAAGACTTTGGAATCAATTGCCCCAAGACGTTGTGGCTGCCCCCTCACTGGAGGGGGATGTTCAAGGCCAAGTTGGACAGAGCCTTGAGTAGTCTGATCTAGTTTAGAGGCATCCCTGCCCATGACAGGGAGGTTGGATTAAATGGTCTCTAAGGTCCCTTCCAGCCTAGGTCATTCTATCATTCTATGCTTCTATGACAGGCTGAGAGGGTTGAGGCTGGAGAAGAGAAGCTTGGAGAAGAGAAGGCTTCGGGGAGACCTTATAGCAGACTTCCAGTACCTGAAGTGGGCCTACAGGAAAGCTGGGTGTAGGGGAATTTCTTGTGGAGCAGAGACGCAGTATGCCTTTAAAGGTTTTGGACAACCCAGCTTAGACCTAAACAAAGGCTCTGTCCTTGGAGCTGCCTTGGGGCACGGAGAGGAGAAGGTTTATCTGTTTTGTGAAGAGCCTTGCTGGGGGGAGAAGGGGGGCAAGAGACACCTGCATAGTGGAATGGCACTACCCAATAAAACCCTGGCGCATGTAAACCTGTAACTGACCAACTCTGTTAAGGGGCAGGCGCGGGGGCACTGCTGAACTGTATATATTGAGCTGTCCGGAGCAATAAAGGAAGGACGACTTGTAGCTGTATCAGTGGGATGGTCGTTACTTGGCCGGCTCTTCGAAGGGATCCTTCTTCGGCTGGGGAGTGTTTACACGGTTTTAAACCAGAGCAGGGTATATTTACACTAGAGTTTAGGAAGAAATTCTTTACTACAAGGATGGTGAAACTGTGGAACAGGTTGCCCAGAGATGTGGCAGAGGGGTCATACCTAGAGACATTCAAGGTCAGGCTTGATGGGTCTCTGAGCAAACTGATCTTGGTAAAGACGTCCCTGCTCACTATAGGGGGATTGGACTAGGTGACCTCTAAAGGTACCTTCCAATACAACAAGTTCTATGATTCTATGATTTTGTCCTATATACTAGATAAGTATGCAATTATAGACTACTTCATATTTGATGTGACGTTTAAATTCGCTGTACATGGACACTTTCATGGTCTGGTTTCTGAACAGTGCTTCCACAGCTCAGATGCTGAGCAGTATATGCCTTCTCTGGGGGCCTAGTTCATTACTCTTAAAAGAGAAGGAGAGTATTTCTGCTTGTATGATGCACTTTGAAAGAGCTTAAAGAGCATTGATTTTTGACAGATCCAATGGTCAGATGCTTTTTTCAGGAAGCAAAACATCTGAAGATTCTGTCCTGTGTTGATTATCTAGAATACAGTGACTATTTGTGTATCATTTGCTCAACACCACGACCATACAGTGATAGACAAGAAACTGCAGCTATGGGCCACAGACTCATTGTATGAAGCACAGTGCAAATATAATTAAAACTAAAAATAAAACTTTTTTTCTGTTACTAATTTTGTGTTCTGAGTGAATTTTCATGACAGGACTGTGACCTTGACATAGATCTTATTTTGTCCATTGTTAAAAATATTATTTTTTAATTATTTTTAATGCATTTTGAGAATACATATTACATGATACCTGATGGTGCATAAAACTAGATTTATAGTATATGCAATGGTGTTTTAAATATGTTTCATTTCTTATTCTTGGTCACAGGATGGCATTTACATCAACAGGATCTTGGTGTGGATTTCACTTCTTTTATATTGTTTTATTAGATATTTATTATATTATTTTATTAGATATTATTTTATTAGATATTTAGGCAGTGAACACATAGTGGCTTCACAATTCTATAGGGTTTATTTACACCACTTAAAATTGACAGTATACTCTGATTTGTTTTGTTCTTCTTTTAGCTTTGAGTAGTGGTTCTGAAGTAACTTTTACACTAACTTATTTTTAATACTACTGCCAAACTGTTCTTAAGCGGTGAATGGTTTCCAAGACCTTTGTAAAATAAAGTTCTACCTGAGCCAAGATAGTGATGGAATGTAAATTAATTCCATCCAGCTTTTGTAAATAAATCTAGACTCACAAGTCAGTAGGCTTATTGATAAATTTACTACTACTAATGAGTCCAGAGACTGTTATCGCTGGAGCCAGCTTTAAGTTTTATTTTCCACTTTAGGAGCCCAGTCACAGCAGTAGGAGCTCCAAGTAACACTGCAACAAACTGCTCTAGTTTTGGGTCCCTGCCTACATGCAAGGACATGAAGGTACGGGCACATGTACAAAGAAGGGCAGCAAAGCTGGTGAAGGGTCATCTGAGGAGCTGCTGAGGGAACTGAATTGTTTAGCCTGGAGGAAAGGAGGGTCAGGAAACCTTATCACTCTCTATAACTATCTGAAAGAAGGTTGTAGCGAGGTGGGTGTCAGTCTCTTCTCTCATATGACAAGACATAGGACAATAGGAAATAGCCTCAAGTTGCACCTGAGGAGGTGTACACTGGATATTAGGAAAAATTTCTTCATCAATAAGATTGTCAAGCATTGGAACAGGCTACCCAGGGAAGTGGTTGAATCACCATCCCTGGAGGTCTTTGAAAGATGTGTAGATGTGGCACGTAGGGACATGGTTTAGTGGTGGAGCTGGCATTACTGGGTTAATGACTGAACTTGAAGGTCTTTTCCAGCCTAAATGATTCTGTGACTCTAACTTAAGCCTGTCAGCAAAGCGCAGTCAGAGGTTAATCTGTGACAAGGAAACCAGGTATAAACATGCACAGGTGTCATGTAGGTAGCTAAAGAGCAATCAAGCTTTTAAAATTTTCAGCCCAGCTCACATATCTATTTTTCAAAAAGCAGTCTGAACACAAGAAAATGAGATACTTAGGCAGATAATAAAATCCTCCCAAAGTTCATAACTTACCTTTCCTCCAGGTATTATTTTCTCACCACAGAACTTTGTATAAAAAGCAAAACAAAATGAAGTATCATAACTGGACTTCCCAAGATCAATTATTTTTCAACCTATTCAGAAGACTGAACATGAGAATCTGCATATAGTAGTAGTAGTAATAATGATAATAAATAATAAATAATAATGTTAATAATAATAATAATAATAATAATAGGCCAGGGTCTTGACATGGGTCCTGTGTGAACTTAAGTCCGAATTCAAGGGACCTGGGGACATGCCTGTGCCTGGGGATCAAGAGAAAATTTGTATGCACTTACCTGTATCAGCTGGAGAAAACTGTATTTGTACCGTGTTACTCAACTTTCTGTGAATGTTGTTGGTGTTTATGTGGGTACCAGCAAATATAATGTTTTCTACTTTACTGATTTTTTGGTCTGCTTTGTACATATGTGTGCATGTGTGTTTGCGTCTGTGGCTGTAGAACATATGCCTAACTTTAATCCTGTCTGGACCTACAAAAAGCATCAGCAACAAACACTGTGGAGGAGGAATCCCTTGGGTATTTAAATCTGCTTGAATCATCTTTCATCAGCAGATACATATGTGATGATAGCTCTAAGCACACAATGATAGCAAGAAGGTGATCTTTTCCACAATGTGCTTACACCTCTCCAAATGTTGCACATGAAGGAGATACCAGTCCTTGCTATTGTGCTTCTGTACACTTCAACGCCTTCCTGTGAGAGCCTCAGGACAAGGTCTGTATTGCCTTCAGAGTCACTACTCTCTTAGGATAGTATGTCTTTCCATTTTTACCAGTCTTCCCTACATATAATTTCTGCAAGAAATAATGTGAAATATATCTAAGGCAGCCTAATCTAAGTGTTCTTACTGGAAGTGCTGAATTCACCTATTCAGATATATTGGGCAACAGCCATAAATACATGTATTCAATGTTCACTCTTCCTTTTCTTCCACACACACTGACCAAAAAAGACAAAAATACCCCAACCCTCTGAAATACTTCGGTCAAAGACAGCATGTTTGTTCTTGAACTAACTTTTCCCCTTCACAGAGATACTCATTAGTTCATGTTTACATGGATCATGGAAGAGATTCAGTTGTTAAAGCCCTTTAGCATTATTCCAGACTTTGATCTTTTCTCCCCTTTTTTTATGTGTACACATTAACAATTGTACTGCCTTTTGGTTTATATGGAAAGAAGAATACTGCCTTGTCTCCATTGCTTATTTCTAGCCCTCCTGAGAGGCTGTATCATGTAAAGTGTGAAGCACTCTGAACTCCCACTGGAGTGTCTTAGAGACACTAAGTTTCTTTCAAGATAAGTTAATAAATGTGCAATGTTTTCTACTCAGAAGAAAAAAAAATGGAATTTAAGTGGTCTGTTTATCATCTCTAATACACTTGTTTCCAAATGTACTTTCCCTTGGTACTCAATTTATTTTGTACTTTATTTACTTGACTCAATAATTTTTAGCAGCCACTATGAAAACTCTCTCCTTGCATCTTATCATCTCATCTTCCATTCTTCTATTTTCTGAAGTTCAGTGTTAGGAGATCAAATGAGAGGTTTTTCCTCTTACAAATCCCTACAGTATTTACCTCTTTATTTTAGGACAATATTCTATCAACCCTGTTATGAAATCTTTTAATCTTTTGTTTGCTGGAAACAGAATGCTTCACAGTAGCTTCTTATGTAATTGAATAGAAATTTTCTGTCATTCACCTCTTAAATGTGAAGTTTCTGCTATTGCTCATTTTCCATTGAACTTCTTGTTCGTCACCATGTCTTTACATTATCAGTTGTGAAACAATTCTGTCTAGAAAAGTCACATGAGAAAAACAAATCAGTGTGCTTATTAATTTCTTCTGCTAAATCTAACTTGTAAAACTAAGTTGAATCTATTTCTAAATATTTGGTGGTGATTTTTAGCATTTTTTTTTAACAGGCAAAGCTACTGGTCTGCATCAGCACAGTAGTTATGCATTGATTCCAGCCAAAGGCCAATGTAGAATACCACATTGTCCAACTTGAGTCTACTGTCCAAGCTGCGTCCCTCCAAACTTCTTCCTCATCTCAGGCCTACTCACTTTAGGGGGAAGAGTGTGAAAAAGAGAAAGCCTTAATGTTCTACAAATATTGTTAAACATTAACCAAAACACTGCTGTCTTACCAACACACTTCTGGCCACAAATCTAAAACATAGGACCATACGTGCTGCCATGAAGCAAGTTAACTGCATTGCAGCCAGACCTAGTACAGCAGTCTGCATAATAGTAAGACTCTAAGAAACAAATACAAATAAGCTGTATTGCAAATAGCTGTGTTTGTGAGCTGCAAACTGGCTGAATGCACTGTGTATCCCGCTTTTCAGAGGAGTTCTGAAAGACCTCTGTAGTATACGAGAAGGAAATCTATCTGAAAATCTGTTAACTGCTAAAAGAACCTGAGTTAAGTCCTTTGTATTACGTATTCTCTCTCATTAAAAAGACAAAGTACAAATTGAAAGATTATCACTACTGAAACTACTACCAACTAGATACACATTGCTCTAATTTGTTTGACAAGTGGTGCATGACTTCCCTCTAGAAAATATTGCATAGATACTTCAAAACAGTTGTTCTTTTGGTCACCTAACCTAAGACATTAGGATCAACTCTGGTAGAAGCATGGACTTTCAGGCTCACTTGCATTATCTTGCTGGAACAGTACAGTCTGTGGCACAATTTCAGACCCAAAATTTGCAAGGAACTTGTGAAAGTGCGCAAACCGAAGAACATTGTAAAGTGGATTCACTCTGTCTTTTAAGTGAGCAGCTCAAAAAAAATCAAATTGAAAAGCCAAACCTGTAATTTGACAACTTTTTTTTTAAATTTTTTTTAATGGGAAGTTCAGACTCAACAGGATAAACGGGTGTAATAAAGACATCCCTGCCATCCTGTTCTGCCAGGTATGTCTTGTTCTCCCAATTAGCTTTCAGAATGGTATTATTTCAAGAACATTTTAATACATCAATTCCCTACAAATTCCTTCTGGGACTACAGTATTGTTAACTCCTTCTATTGTCTGTGACATGCAGCTAAGTCTCAGTAGCCTGCCTTCACTTGTAGACCTCTCGCTCCAGAGTGCAAGCTAAGCTGCTCCCTGAGAAAAGTAATTTCCCCCTCCCAGAAAAAGGTTTTGTAGTTTGTGTTGATAACTATGGTGCAGGTGCTTTGGTGCAGTTACTATGGTGCAGCAGTATTATTGCTGCTCCTAGATAAGTTTGTATTGAAGCAAGCAGACAAGGTGTGTGCTCACTTAGTCCGATCTTCTAGGAAGGCTATAACCCCCAGCAGACAGGAAGAATTGAACAGCTGAAGCAGGTAATTCCTTTAATGTCATCGGTTAAGTTCAGAAGAGAAAGACAAATAGTCATGAATTGTAAGCTCTCTTGGATAATGACAGTTTAGCACCTTGCACAAAAAACTGTGAGACTTCTCAGCATCTTCACAATAAATGAGTTAATAAATAGCTCAACTTTGATTTCATGTATAGACTCCCTTTTAAGCAGAGAGTGAAGTGTTAAGTCCTTGTTTCCTAATTTTTCAGTATTGTCTTGAATGCACCCTTTTCCCCTTTTCTCCTTTTTGCTACTTTACTCCTTTGCAAGGTCAACAAACGATTGCATATAGAACTGTATGTGGAGCATAGATCTAGAGGTGAGCTGAGGAGGGCGTTGTAGGAGCGGTAGTGCCTCTGCCTGAAGATGGGGACTGCCATTGCTGTAACTTTGTGCTAGCTGATTCATGGAGCAGCATTAAAGGTTATGGCAGTCAGTAAATAACCTGTCAAACTCCTACTGCTTCCCTTACCCAATTCAAAGGATTCATCAATCTCTGTATTCACTTGTGCTGCACATCTGGATTGCTTATTGATGATCTGGATCATGTTCATCAGTTTCTTGCTCATTTAATGCCTCTATAATCACCTCAAGCCTGTGTAAACCTTTTCAGAACCACTGAGGCGTAAACTATCTTCCCTTTGGTGTTCAAGGTGCCACTCTGTGCATTCTGGCTATGCATTTAACACTGCCATAGTCTAGTATAAACTCATCTTCTTTCCTCTTTTAGAAACATCTTTGTTTCAAAGCGGTAAATATCCTTACCTAAAAAGATGCACAAACACACACAGATGCACACACACGTGTGTGTGCACACATGTTCACATGAAAGTAAAAGGACCTCCCTCATGCACGCCCTTCCTAATTACATTTTAAAATACTATTTTTGATGGAAAATAAAAACATCTTTTTAACACCATAGATGATTTAAACATTGTTTTTAGGAAGAAGGATAATACAATTTTTCTTGGCTTGTTTAATTTTTCTATGAATTGCTAAATAACAAAGAGGCAGCAGTACTGATTGATTTTTTAGGCCTTCTCAGAGTAATATTTCCTTAAAAAGCCAAACATCCAGGACAATTTAAACATTTTTTTTTCTGTGAAAATTTAATGTAATGTCATATGAGTTATAAAAACAAAACTGCACTATTTTCTCTTTTTTGTTGTAAAAGGAAAAGACATACCACACTAAGAGATGTCATAAAGAGACAAGAGAAAAATATGTGATTGTTTTTCCTGAAGAGTATCCTCACAAGAATAGCATTCAAGCCATCGGTTGTTCTTTTCTGGTTTCCCCAGGATATAGTCAACCTCCAGTAAAGACTCTTATAAATCTGGAAAGGTAGAAGAGCCAGACATTCCATAAAGTCCATTAAGAACTTCACTGTGATCAATATATTTTACGTGGAGTGTGGGTGGATACTTGCTGGTACAAAACCCAAAGATCTATATCAGAGCAAACTGATAGTGCTTATTTAATGTGTTTCTCTCTTCTATGCTCACAGCAGGATATTTACCTTCCTGTAAGGAAACTGATGGTCCTGAAAGTGAAGACTTGATAATCTTTCTTTGTGTACCTCTTCCTAGTTACCACAGAAAAAGTAATTGTAACCACATTAGATGTTTACATTTTCTTTTATTCTGGTTTTAAAGAAAATTCACAGAGCTCTGTGTTCTAGACATATATATTTACTATAAATTAAATCTTAAAAGAAGGATATGACTGCTCAGTATCCTGCTGAAGCTCAGCCAGATGTTGAATACAGCAGCTATGTCTTTATTTTTAAATCTGAACTTCGAACAAAAAATCTATATAAATGCAGGCCTCAGTTTTTGCAGACATTTTTGTGGCATTTTTTTAAAACTTCAAAATCTTACTGAAATATGAGGACTCTGTGGAACTGTGAATGATACATATTTATCCACTGGAATTACATCAGAACTACATTTTTGGCATGTGTTTAATTTGAAGAATACATTTGCAGAACGGAATCTTGATATTAGCATACAGATGGAATTGAACAGTATGTCAATACTAACTGACAATGTAGATAGATTGCTGGTTACTTTATTTTAGATTAGTTCTAAATTTTTTTCAGGGAGAATATAAAAACGTAGAAGAGTATTTCAATTTTCCATTTCATTTGAACTGAGAAGAAAGTAATAATTTGAGGAAAACTAATAAAATACTGACGTTATAATATGATTGACATGTGGCTAAAATGTCTTTCAGATGTAAAGACAGTCCAGTCTAATAAAACAACATTGACTAACTTGCTGCCTTCAGGCCTCCTTTGCTCACATATAATTGATTTTAAAACAGTGTCTAAAAGAGAAAAAGATATTGTACTATGAGTGTATGGATTTTTCCTTTTTTCTACTGTCTTTGTTAGAAAGCATTTCAAATTAAATAGCTATGTATCCTAGGGTGACTATAACTAATTATTTATTTCTGTGCTATTTTATTTAAAAAAAAAAAAAAAAAGGAAAACTTTGAAGCTCCACTGTGAATACAAACCAATTTACTTCTATATTCTTCCTAATAGGTAAGAATGTGAGAGATGGAGTGAGATAATTTGATGATCTGGGTGAACTAACCTTAAACTTTCTGCAGTGTTGGAGACAGAAAGAGGGTTCAGATTTTCCTTGTTATTAGGGTAAACTAATAATTTTCTTTGTTTATCAGCAGCTCTTATTCTTTGAGTCAGAATATGTAGAGTCAAATCACGGAAAAGCAGATATTCGTATTTGCAGTTTTGGTTTTGACTTAGTGGATAGGATTTGTCTTGTCTTTTTATCATGAATAAAGACAAGCAGGTACTTCAGGCAGGATCCCTTTTATCCTGAGCTCAGCTCCACACAGCTGCTTGCTCATTCCCCCTCAAATGGGATAAGACAAAGAATTGGAAGAGTGAAAGAGAGAAAAATCATGGGTTGCAATAAAAAAGTTTAATAAGTAAAGCAAAAGTAACACACACAAGCAAAGTGAGACAAGGAATTAATTCACCACTTCCCATAAGCAGGCAGGTTTTAAGCTATCTCCGGGACAAATGCTGTAACTCTAAACATCCTCCCCTTTCCTTCTTCTTCCCCCAGCTTTATAGGCAAAGCATAACCTGATATAGTCTGGCATATCTCTTTGGTCAGCTTGGGTCAGCTGTTCTGGCTGTGTTACCTCTCAACTTCTTGGGCACCCCTAGCCTACTCACTGGTGGGGTGAGAAGCGTAAAAGGCCTTGACTCTTTGTAAGCACTGCTCAGCAACTAAAACAACCCTGGGTTATCAATACTGTTTTCAGCACAAACCCAAAGCATAGCCCCATACTAGCTACTATGAGGAAAAATAACTTTATCACAGCCAAAATCAGTACAAAGGACCAAAGGAATGGTGGTACAGAATTGTGTTTCATTCTGTTCAGTGCAAACAGACCCATGGGTATTTAGTTCAAAGGCAAATGACCGCACTGCAGGTGTCTGAAGAAGCTAACATAAATCCCATGCCATCTGTAATTATAGACCAAAACCTCAGCCTCTACATGCTATTAATGGAAAGGTTTAATTATTAGACTTTTAAAAAAATGTATTTCCTACTGCTCATTGGCATTTTAAAAACTCGACATCACTGAAATGAGCTGTAAAACTCTTTTCTTCATTTGGACTATAATTTAAACCTGATTGTGTGACATTATTAGTAAAATTGCAGAAATAGCGACCAATAGACACATAGAATTTGTTTCTGTTCTACCTCTTCGTCATCTTTGTGGATATGTCTACACTATAAAATGACATTGCTTTTCAAATGATTCAAAACCCTAGTCTGATGTATCAATTTCAGTTCAACCTTGGACTCCAAAATAAAGTGAATGCATACATTTTCTCAAAGCAAAATCTGATAGAAAGTCTGCATCTAGTTAATGACATTCACTCAGGTCTGCATCAAAACACAGTATTGATGGGCTTTGTCTGTCTCCATTCTGCATATCCCCCGAACACCCTCCCTGCAGGTTATGCACCCTCAAGCACATCAGTGTGCCAAAGATACGCAAGACATATCTTGTTTTTATGCTGCAAAAATTTTGTTTTAGTGAGGTAAAACACAGCTCTCAGTCTATTTCAGGTACATCCAATTTTACATTCAGTCTTCAGAGACCCCCTCACAATGAGCCTCTGGATCAGCTCTTCTGTGATCTGAGTGAAATCCACTTTTTTTGAGTGTTTCAAAATATTATTGTGACCTACTCTACACCATCTGGTAGAAGAAAGTATGGCACAGATAACTCCTTCTGTGGATGCATTTAGCAACAGAAATATTACCTGTGAAAAATGTTAGGCTTAATACAGTGTATTGGAAAGATAATCTAAGTATAATTAACTCTGAATCAGGATGGAATTAATCTCAGTCAGTTTTAAATATCTGCATTTGAGCTATTTGCCCAGACTTTCTTGATAGTCAATGCAGGAAAACAGACATAGGATACAAGTAACCTGACCTTTTTAGGCACTTGCCTTTAGAATAAATTAGATGAACTGTAATGTGCTATAACTGGTTTTCTCTAATGACTTTTCAGTAATCTAGGCAAATAGTCCAGATGTAGAAATCTATGTTATATGTCCATAGTGAGGAGAAAGGCGTTTTTAAAATATCTGTTCTAAAACTTTAAAATTCACAGGCTTGTGTATATTTGTGCTTTATACAAGCCATCACGCATCTGCATGCATCAGTTATGACTCAAAGTCAATTTAATCAAAGGTGGTTCATGAGATGCAGTTTCCTAAAAATCGTGTTTTAAAAGCAACATGTGGTATTCATAGAAATGCTTTATTATGCGCTCTTATGAGTGACATTATAGATCTGATTCCTACTGAATTATGTTGTCTTCTTATGTTTTTTCCAGCTAGTTGATGGCAGCAGCTGTTGGTCTATAAAAATTACAAAGTAAGTTATTTTAATTCATGGTTATTGGCCAATTGTGTGCATGTTTGTGTGAGTGAACGATAGTCCTTGTCTGATAGTTTTGCAGATATTAATTAAGAAAACTATGCCTGTTGTTCCTAGGCTTAAATTCTTTATAAAGAGCTCCTTCACTCCCCTTGAACATTTTTGGGCACCTCAGAATCTGAGAAAAGTTTAAACCTATTTCCAGAAAGCAGCTGTGGGACAAGATGAGCTTAATTGCTGCTCAGAAAGAACTGAAATGCACATTTGCATCATGATTAATACCTTTTTGTTGCAAGCTCAAGATTTCATGGCTTATCCACGTCAAATTAACATCACGGTTCAGAAGAGATTGCTGTTACTGTTGACCTGAAGTAACCATTATTAGCAATAACAAAGCTTCAGCTACACAGCTGTTGAGAAATGAGCTCTATGTGCATTAGTTATGTTCTGCCTTTTCAGGAGGCTCCTCTTGTAAACTTTGCAATCAGGCCAGGCTTCTCAGGGCTTTATTCATCCAATTGGGTCTTGAAAATGCCAAGGTAGGAGGCTGAAGACAATCTCTCACAATCAGCTCCATTTCTAAGACTACAGTCATAATGAAAATGTTTTTACTTATGTCTAGTCTGGGTTTCTCTCATTTTTGGGTCACATCCCTGCCAAGAATCTCTGTGATGAGTCTGAGTCTCTCTTCTCAGTGACCTCCTCTCAGTATCCAGGGATTACTGTTAGATCTCCATCAGTCATCTCGTTTCCAAGCTGCACAAGCTTCATTCCCTCAGCCTTTCCTCATAAGCCAAGTGCTGCAAGCACCAACCACTGTGATGACCCTCGGTTGAACTCACTCAGCTTATACATGTTTTCCTTAAGGATCCAAAATTAGACACAGTATTCTACACACCATCTTAAAAGTGCTCAGTAAAGGAGACAACCAAATTATTTCTATCAGCTGACTATTTTCCCATTCATACATCTCAGGAGGCTTTTGGCCTTCCTCAGTGCAAGGAAGCACTGATTGTTTATGGTCAGCTGGCTGTCATTCAGGGCTCCCAGGTCCTTTCTGCAGAGCTTCTCCCCAGTCACTCAATCTCCAACCTAAATTTGCAAGGTTCCTCCTTGCAAGGAAGGAACCTTGCAAGGTTTCCACCTAGAAAGGTGGATGTCTTTGCATTTGTCCTGGATGATTTTTATAAAGTTACTGCTGACCGATTAGGTGCTGCTTGTCCAGATGTTACTGTATGACAGCCCTGATACCCTGAGTGTATTGATTGTGAATTCTAGGTCAGTATATTTAGACTGGAAAACAACTTTAAGATCATCAAATCCAACTGTTAACCCAGCAATGCCAGGTCCACCACTCAACCATGTCCCTAAGTGCCACATCTTCTCATCTTTCAAAGACCTCGAGGGATGATGATTCAACCAATTCCCTGAGTAGCCTGTTCCAATGCTTGACAACCCTACTGGTAAAGAAATTTTTCCTCATATCCAGTCTAAACCTTCCCTGGCACAATATGAGGCTATTTCCTCTCATCCTGTCACTAGTTACTTGGGAGGAGAGACCAACACTCACCTCACTACAACTTCCTTTTAGGTAGCAGAAGAGAGTGATAAGGTATCCTTTCAGTCTTCTTTTTCTCCAAGCTAAACAACCTCAGTTCCCTCAGCTGATCTTCATAAGACATGTTCTCAAGACCCTTTACCAGCTTCATTATTGACCTTCTCTGGACCTGCATGAGCACCTCGGTGTCATTCTTGCAGTGAAGGGCCCAAACCTGAATACAGGATTTTTAGTGCATCCCCACCAGTGCTGAGTCCCAGGGGACAATCCCTTCCCTAGTCCTGTTGGCCACATTATTTCTGACAAAGACCAATAATCATATCATAGAATCATATCATAGAATGTTAGGGATTGGAAGGGACCTCGAAAGATCAAGTCCAATCCCCCTGCCAGAGCAGGAACGCCTAGATAATGCTACATAGGAACGTGTCCAGGCAGGTCTTGAATGTCTCCAGAGAAGGAGACTCCACAACCTCTCTGGGCAGCCTGTTCCAGTGTTCCGTCACCCTCACTGAGAAGAAGTTTCTTCTCGAGTTTAAGCGGAACCTCTTATGTTCCAGTTTCAGCCCATTACCCCTTGTCCTATCAGTGGTTGTCACCGAGAAGAGCCTGGCTCCATCCTCGTGACACTCACCCTTGATATATTTGTAAACATTAATGAGGTCACCCCTCAGTCTCCTCTTCTCCAAACTAAAGAGCCCCAGCTCCCTCAGTCTTTCCTCATAAGTGAGATGCTCCACTCCCTTCATCATCCTAGTTGCCCTGTGCTGGACTCTCTCCAGCAGTTCCCTGTCTTTCTTGAACTGAGGGGCTCAGAACTGGACACGATATTCCAGATGGGGTCTCACCAGGGCAGAGTAGAGGGGAAGGAGAACCTCTCTCGACCTACTAACCACTTCCATTCTAATACGCCCCAGGGTGCCATTGGCCTTCCTGGCCACAAGGGCACAGTGCTGGCTCATGGTCATCCTGCTGTCCACCAAGACTCCCAGGTCCCTTTCCCCTACACTACTCTCTAATAAGTCATTCCCCAACTTATACTGGAACCTGGGGTTGTTCCTACCCAGATGCAAGACCCTACATTTACCCTTGTTGTATTTCATTAAATTTTTCCCCGCCCAACACTCCAGCCTGCCCAGGTCTCGCTGGATGGCAGCACAGCCTTCTGGTGTGTCAGCCACTCCTCCCAGCTTGGTGTCATCAGCAAACTTACTGATAGTACTCTCTAGTCCCTCATCCAAGTCATTGATGAATATATTGAATAATACTGGTCCCAGTACCAACTGTGCATGCTGCTGGTTTATATTCACCCATCCGTCTCTATTGTTTGCAAACTTTATAACTATGCATATTTGTACTCTAGTTTTGTATTTCTGCTCAGATTAGTCCCACACCTGCACAGTATTGTGCTCAATTTTCTTCTTATAAGTGCTGGGACAATTTTATAACTAGTGCCATTGCTGTTGCTGTTGGAAGGCACCGAAATTCCTTATCTGCCTGGAGTCAGTCAGCTGGGATTAGCAGACTCTGGGAGGAATAAGATCTTCCTCTGTACTTTGTTGCTGAGAGCAGATGTCATGATCAGAAGTCATAGGAGTACTTGTAGCCAACAACTGTAGACTCAGTCTTCAGCAGAGTAAATTCTGAATTATTAAAAAGTTCTTAATATCTTCATTAAAATATTTGGAGGTCAAAAAAAAGTAGAGATATTCCCTATTTCATCAGATCTCTAATAAACCATACTTATTTTTCACCTCTCCCCAATAGTGATGGATGATCAAGGGAAAAGGAATTGCCTACAGAGGGGTAAGGAAATCATGAAAACATGTAGAGGGAGCAAAATTATTAATAGCCACTTGCTGGTTACTCTGTACTTGAGGCAGTACCTGTGAGGAACTCATAGAGAGTGGAGAAGCTAAATACAAAACGTGTGGTGTTGGGAAAGTGACATGAATTTTTTTACAAAAAGAGAATTGCAGTGTCACAAAGTGCTAAAATTACAAATTTCCCAGTGGTGGTTCATGTCTTGATTTTATCAGTCAATTTATAATCCAACTTTAGAAAACACTAGAAGTTGTTAAGGGCAGAGGCAGGATGATCATAATTTTTGCCTTTTTGTAAATGATGCACCAGGAGTCCAGCAGCACAGTTTGCCTTCCCCTTATTCGTGAACAGGATAGGTTAGTATCTCAGTCATAATGCTGCATACATGATTGTTCTGTTTTATGATCAGAATCCTGCCAGACCTAGGCCTTGTGCATTTATGGAAAGCCAAGTTTGCTTATTGCACCCAGCCTTGCTTTTTGGTTTGAGATTAAATCTTGCCTGTAGGATAGCATGAATATCTTTTATTGATCTTTATTTATTTATTTATTTATTTCCTCACCCCCACAGTTCTTCCTGCCTCATTGTTTAGGGGCGCAGGAATCTCTTGCTCCCTTTCCCCTTCTTGCCATCAGCATGGCTGCTACATGTTGATAAGTCACAGAAATACCGAACATTTCAGAGACATGATTAATGGCAATAGCTACTTTGTTTGATGGATTTTGATCCCCTAGCAGAAATCTGGCATCAATCATGTGCCTGAATTTCTCTCTGCTGCTAGATGATTTAGTATCCTATGTCCTTTGCTCTACAACTTCCATTTGGAGCTGAACAATTTTGCTGTCACCTTAGAAGTGTAGCAATAATTTCCACTCTGCTTTAGATTCCAAAGTGTTGGCAAATCATAGCTGTTAGGACACACTACCAGGTTCATTAGAACTATTAGAACAGGAAAGACGCTCCATTAATTATCCTTCGCCCAGACATGTATATTCCCTCCCCCCTGACCAATTAAAAACAAACCAGTATGTCCATATAATATCAAAGATCTATGGGTTCTAATATTTTCCTGTAATTCGTGAATGAAATTTTGTGACAGTATAGAATTTCTGAATTTCAGGATTATTGCTGAACTTCTGAAGGTATTTTTTCCACATTAAAATTAGGATGTAAAAGCTACAAGAGATGCCTTAAATCACTTAAACACTTGAAATCTCAGGCATATGATCAGTGCTACGTAGGCCCAAAGATTTTACAATTATATTAGTATGAGCTCTGATGGTAGTAAGTAGGGTTCCAACTAATATTAATATTATACTAGTTGTCATGATTTAACACTAGCTAGCAACTAAGCACTACACAGCCACTTGCTCATTCTCTCCACCCAGCAAGTTTGAGGAGAAAATTGAAAAAACTCCTCAAAATTGTGCTATGAGGTAAAGACTGTTTAATAGAATAGAAAGGGAAAAATAATAAAAAAAATAAAAATAACAAAATTATTAGAATATACAAAACAAATGATACACAATGCAATTGTTTACCGCTCACCGACTGATGCCCAGTCAGTACCTGAGCAGTAACTTGTCCCTCGCAGCCGACTCCCCCCAGTTTACATACTGGTCATGACTTCGTATGACATGAAATACTCCTTTGGCCAGTTTGGGTCAGCTGTCCTGGCTGTGTTCCCTCCCAACTTCTTATGCCCCTCCAGCCTTCTTGCTGATGGCATAAGAAGCTGAAAAATCCTTGACTTAGTATAAACACTACTCAGTAACAACTAAAACATCAGTGGGCTATCAACATTTTTCTCATACTATATCCAAACCACAGCACTATATCAGCTACTAGGAAGAAAACTAACTTTACCCCAGACAAAACCAGGACACTAGTAAGGTTAATTAACCAGCTAGTTAGATTTATCAAATGTTTTAATAAGTAAGTTAATATAAAATGTTCAAATGAAAAGGATGTGAAAGAAAATATAAGTTGAGGAAGAAAAAAACACACGAGACTTCCACTAAGTACCTTGCTAACACTAGGGAAAATAATCATTTGAATATCTCTGTGAAATGATGATGCAGATACAGAAAATTAAGCATGAAGTGGCTTTGACCAAGCTCATAGAACACATCTATGGGAAGTGAAGACAGGAATTATAAGACTGAGTTCAGCAATTTACACAATTGTTACTGTCTGTAATTCTCAGAATGCATAAATAATAAGCTACATCCCAACAATATTACAGTTCATCCAAATCAATTTGGTATGGTGACCACTGCAAAAATTTATTAATGTTTCCTTTCTGCCAAGAGAAATGTCTTACACTTCAAACAATGAACCCAATAAAGATTACTGAGATAGCTAATGTCCTCTAGTCCTGGTTCAATTAATAAATCTGTGCCAGTCTAATTCAGGAGTCTTTTCTGCCTGTGACTTTAATGTCAATGTTTCCATTAGAAAAACTGTCTGAAAAGAGAGTTAGTCAGGGGTTTAATATTTTAGTCCTCATAAAGAGAATTTTTCAAAATGTCTGATGGCTTTTGTGTTTTCCAGATGAAAATGTTAATGTAACACAAATTATTTAAGATTTAAAAAAAAAAAAAATAAAACCCAAACCAAGAAAAATCCCAACAAATTCTTAAGGAAATCCTCTAATTATGTTTTACTCTGACTGTCCAAATATATAGACATAATATCTGATTTCACAAATGTGTTCATCCTCATCTTCTAGCATGTGTAAGTAAGTAAGGCTCCAACTTTCACTGAGAACTGTGAATTTGCAAGTCACTGCACTATAGCTTGCTATCATTACATAAAACTCATTCTATCTGGTTTATTATTGGGTTCTTGTCATAAGGTAATAGTTACATAGGGAATCAGATCTCTCTAAGTGGATGGCTGGTTTCTTAAGATGGAAACAAGAGTTTCTGTTGTAATGATCTTTGTAATGGCAACTTCAGCTGGATTGTATTACATTCCCAGAACCACTATGTTGCTGATTTCTTATACCTTGTGATCCTACTTGCCCTCTCTAGGGGATGTAGGATCCTTTGTTGTTGATTATCTTGAAATTTATAGAAAATATCTCTAAATCGTCTTGCTTGAATGCATGTTTATCTTTGGACTCGATGAACTTATTTTCCGACCAGAACAATTCTATGATTCTGGATTCTATGACTGACTACAAGCATCTTGTCTATGCAAAGTTTGATCAGCTTTGCAGTAAGAAACAGGTGGGAGAGTGTCTGGAAAAAAAAATAGTGAGATTCTCCAGCCGTGATAAATCAACACAGTGAAGAAAGCAAATTGGTCTATGCATAGCAGAAACTTCCTGGTGGAAGTCTTTTGGGCAGTCCAAAGCTCCTCCCTGAAACCTCCATCACTGATTGCTCAAATACTGATCTGTGAAGTTGACTAAGAGTTCTCTCCATCATCCACTCTTATGTCTCAGTCCTACTCACTGTCTCATCCACGCGCTGGCTAACAGAAAGCTGAAGGACCACCACAAGGAATTAGAGATTATGCACACTGGGTATGATCACAGGCATAACTCTGATTACACCACAACTGTAACTGTAGAAGAGAACTGTTTCATCCTGATTGCTCACAAATTTTCATGGCAGTTCCCACAGAACCAATTTTCTTTCAGTGTGTAAACTGATCTTTGGGCTAGATTTAGTCAATATAAAATGCAAGATTTTTGATGTGAGGTTGTCTCATGTTTCAACAACCATACCTTTCACCATGTTGAAGATTAAAATAGCTTACTTGTAGAATATTAGAATTAATTGTGGGATTGCTTTAAATTATGATGAATCATAATTTGTTTTGTCGTATAAGTGACAGTTTAGCACAAGCAGCCAGATTTATTGAAGCCGTAGTCCTGGACTGTGGACTTTTACCTGAGTACTGATTAACTTAGGCTAAAGAAAAGCCCTAAACCCAATGTTAATTGAGAAAGATAAGAACAACCAAAACTGCATACTCAAGACAAAGAAAAGCATGCCCACCTGGAGAGAGAGAAAGGATCCAATGAGAATAAGAAGACCTCAGACCCAAATAATACTACTGAACAGAACCATTATGTGAGGGGAGGTGAACTTGGATTGTAAGGGTATAATTGCCCAGGGATTTCTTTGTTCAGGGTCCCTCTTGGAGGGTCCTAGCTCAGTCTGAAAGAAGCTGACTCTGTGGCAGAACCTAGGGTCCAAACTCTTTTTTACAGTCAGGGGATAATACTGGATCCAGCTGCACCTAGACTCCTCTCTGTGAGGAATTTTGAAAAGGAAGGGGGTCCAGTCTCAAACTCACAACTCAGCAGGAGGGGCTTCGCAGAGTCTTCTATAACATCCACTAGGTACTGAAACATCTTTAGCAGTAGGGAAAACAGACTGCCTTAGGTCTTCTACAGAGTCTTCAGGAAAGATATAGGTGCCTCTCAGAGAGTCGGGAAAGCTTTCACTAAGTAAAAAATCTTCTGCCTTACATCAAACAGTGTGGAGTTAAGTAATTAAAGTAAACTTAAAGTATGGGAATACTTATTGAAACTCCTGGATTTAAAGTTTTTTCTATCCTTACTGGATTTGGTGTTTGCAGTCCTTCAGATGGATTTTCTCCAGATGGAAAATCACTCCTGTAAAGAAGCTCATGAGTGACAGTGTGCAATAATTCAGTCCAGTGATTCTAATTTATGGTCCAGAACCTGCTGCAGGTATGTAATGACTCCAAAATAGTCCAAAAAGAAATTACTGAGGAAAACAGTGTTATTGCCAGTGGCTAAAATTCATAGCACAAGAGTTTGCATTTCCATGAGATTGGTTTAAGAATCTGTTAGGAAAAAAATCTCCCAAAATTAGATAAAAAAAAAGTTAGAAAAAAAAATTAGAAAAAAATATTTATTCATCTATAGGAATATTCACACAGAAAATTGAAGACTTTGGTTCTGCACTTACCTCAGGAACATTGGAACTATAATTCTTATATACTGGACATCAACTGTGACTGTTAACTACTTATGTAATAAGCAGAAAATTTGATTCTCTTCTCTTTCTGTCCAAAACAGGCCACTCTGTAGCAAAAGAAACAAGTTAACAGGAGCTGGTGTGGTCCTTTGTTTCTTAGAAAAGCCTGCCATATCTGATAACTAACATTTACGTAATTACCTCTGAAATGCATATTTAAGTTGTCACCCTTGCATATGCTGATGAAGATTATAGAGATTATGCTAAACGTATGACTATAACACTCATCTCTCCACCCAAATCATGCTACACATCACCAGGGTGAGGGAAAGGGTGACAGAAACCTCGTAATTTGGGGGATAAAAAGACAGAGCAAATGATTCTTAAATTGGGAAAGAAGAGCCTCAACACCTTACTGACCAGTCAACAGGCTGTGTTCTCTTCCTCCACGCCAGGCAGGGACACCTCTCTGAATAAGCACTGAACATTTCACCCCTGGTGAATTTTATCCCTGAATTGTTGTATTATTATTTGTGCTAGTGATATTAACCTTAAATAGTAGCAATATCGTAGTTATTAAATTTATCAACAACAGTCTTGGATCTGTTCTTTCACTCTCAATAAAGTAACTAATTTTGATTTTTGTGAATCTAATCAGTAAAAATCCTTTGCTGAGACTCTGATCAATTGGGACAGGACCTGTGCTGAGATTCTGATAGTTAGTCCTTTGCTGGGACCCTGATAAATGAGCCAGTGAAAGTCCTGGGACTCTGGATGACAAATATTGAAACTACATTCCTTTTAACGTGAAAATGTCAAGAAATCAGAAAGAGAACTAACAGAAATTATATGACTCTACAATACATACTTTGAGATGAAGAAATCTCAAAACTGTTGAATGGTTTTACATTAGTAAGTCATTGAATAAAAGATGGGAAAAACTGATATAGCATAATGTAAATTGCATTAGTGCCTCTAAAGAATATTATGCATTTTAAAATAGTATAAAAATCCTAAAACATTTCAAGCAATATAAAGGAAAAATATCAAAACATTATATATTGGTTAATGAATATATTATAATACTGTAATATTCTGTAATTCTTTCAGACTTGAACTCCTGTTAACACCATTCTGTACACCTTTGCAAAGAATCTTGAGATGGATTACATAAGATAAATGAATTAAAAAAGGTATTTCTGGGCTTGTGGAATGTTCTTCCATAACTGGCAGATTGTTTTGGACTGTATAAAGAAAACCCTATATCTCTATCTTAGTGATTGATCTAGGTAGAATTTTTTGATCGTATGCTTGCTGACTTACTCAAGTACCACCTACAATGTAATATCTTCCACTAAAACAATATGTTTCACAGAACATGTTTTTAGAACAAATTCTTCACATATATAAGTATGCTACTTATGACAAAAGTATTTTTTCCCTGCAGGTAATGCCTTATTCAATTTACTGTCATACTGAACTCCAGTGAAATTCAATAACTTCTGCTGGGCAAAGATTTTATATAACTACATCAGTATGGCCACAAAAAATATAGAAGGATTGAAACCTGACTTGGAACAGTAATAATTTGTTTTATTAGAGGATACTTTGGTCAAAAGGACTCTAAATTCTTGTGCAAAGAGTTGCAAACAACTGTCCTAACTGCAGTGATAGTACATTACTTATTTGTAGCATCACCTGCATAGAAAAGTACCGCTCAAATATGAGTAACACCAGGGAGAGTAGTAAAATCATAGTGTATAATTTTGTGTCTGCAATTGTCTGTTTCACTTTATTATTTTCTTATCAAATGATGAGAATTAAGAGGAGATTATACCTGTAAATGTGCAACAGTTTCTTGTTATGTCATTTATTGAAATAAAAAAATAACTGTCATCTTCAATAAAATCTAGATCACTGTCTAAATAAAAATATTTTTTTGAATTATCAATTAGAAATAAATATCTAAATGCTTTTCTAAATGACATTCTGTTTATAAACGGCAACATTCCATGGAGTAGTTAAATGACATTGCCCTCATGTTCTCTTAAAAACTAATACACATGAATGAAAAGGAACAAGTCTTATGAGCATCCACTGCATTTTTTACTACTTTGTTAGTAAATCCATCCAGCCAAAAGCCCCTTCTTTCGAGTGGCAGCTTTGAACACGCAAATTATCAAAATTTTAGTAATTCACATTCTTCCTCTAAAATCACTGCTTAAAAATTTATTAAAGAAGGATCTAGTTTTTGTTAATGAAATCAGTGCTTGAAATATATTTTGTTCCTGCTACCAAAGGGAAAATACAACTGAAAGGAATTAAGGTATTATGTGGGTAAGGAGAAAATACAGTATCAGATATTGTATAAAAATATAGGCTCACAAGTAACAGAGTTAGAATAGTCATCATTAGAGCAAAATCCTTTGTCCTTGCAATCACCAACAACCTGTGCGATCAGTCTCACACTGTTCTACCAGTAGGTCTCAATTCTGGCTGAGAAGGTCCATCATCAATTCGGAATGAAGCTGTTTCTATTCAGTCCTTTGTTTATCTGGTGAGATCGGTAAGCAGGGTGTCACCGGGTAGTGGTTAGAATGGTAGCAATGGAGACACCTTCTTGGAGCTGAATCGATGACTACAGCACATCATCTTAAGTGTGTACTGATACTGAACCAGTGACCTAGAACTGAAATATTCTGATAAAGAAGTATCTGCATCAGATGATTACATCGTTAAAAACTATTAACAGCCAACAAAAGTAAGAGAAACTGGTGGGAAGAGAAAAATAAAACAAAGTGCATTCTATTATGAGAAAGTTTCTTAATATGTGATGTAACCATGCATAGCTCACATACATCATAGGTACTGATCCACACAAGAGTGTAAGAGAAACGAGCAGCTGCAGCAGCAGCATTACTTTTGAAGAAGATAGACAAGTGTCAAATGTTTAATTTCAGTTCTATATAGAGAATTCAAAGACATAATCTATAATAGGGAATTTCCTTATCCTGCCCAATTGAGTGACAAACTAAAAAGTGAGGTCATTACCAGTGGGACTTGATACACAACATAATTTGTATTAATGTAAACTTAAAATACAAACTTGTAAGTAATAATTTCAAAATTTGTAGTATAAAATAAGACAATACAGGAAGACAAAAAGATTTTAAATAGACTCATTTATCATTATAACCTGTTTTACTCCTTTATCTTTTATTTCAAATTATGGGTAGTATTTTAAGCATATCTGCTTGAGCAAGGGCAGGCAAATATGATTTATTCTTTGTTGTACATAAATTGTGCAGATACAACAGTTGGTTCTATGTCTCAGTTTCTAAATTCTGTGAAAGAATTTATCCAAGTTCAAATACAATACCTCATTGGTAGAGTTGTGACTTTTAGGCTAGGATTGTCTTAGGTGTCTAACACATTCAGAATGCAATTCAAAAGAAGCCAGAGCCCTGTGGGCCCCTAGCAAACCTTCTGGTGGCTTTTTATGACTGTCAAGACTTTGTGTCCAATTTCAGCATGATTTATAATTTTAAGGCCCCAGTCTTTAAAAAAATGAGCTTTCTTGATCATCTTGCAGACAACCCAGAATATTAACAATGCAAAATCCGGATATTGTCTGTGGCCCAGATTTTATCATCTGCTGTGTTTTCTGTCACTCAGCATATTAAAAAAATCTCTTCAACTGCTCTTTATTGTGATTGTACTCTTCAATGTACCTTTAAAACCATAACTATTGTGTAGCTATTTCTTCATTCCACTCTACTTTGTCTGGCTTTGTTGTCAGAAATCAAATAAAAAATTATGTAATCGAACATTAAACTTAAAGGGGTCTTCTAGGTCATGGATCTCTTCTTCCTCTCATCATAGTGAGTCATTTCATACAACATACTTTATAAACTACTTAACAGTAGCTAGGCTTTTTTGTTGTTGTTGTTTTTGTGTGGTTTGTTTTCTTTTTTTAAGGAGAGTCTTTGTTTCTTAGTTTATTTTTGTCTCTACTACTCTTGTTGAACAGTTTCTCCAAGGTTCATTCCTCAACTCACAATCATGTTTTCTCTGTAAATTCTACACTGACTATTCATGACTATTCTTCTGTCAGCATTGTCTGTTAGCTAAATAACATCTTCTTCTCCCTTAGATTTGGCACTGATTTATTTATAAGCAACAGTTATATTCCTTCTCATGCTTAGTTTCTCACATGAAATGAACTACGTTGATTTTGTATCCTTCTTTCTTCAAAAGGTCCTGTTATTCCTCTTTCTTAATTAGATAAGGTGAAAATACAGTGATTGTCCCGTAATTCTTAGATAGCTTGAAGGATACTAAGCATATTGCTAGAATTTTTTTTGTTAATGGGAAACATGAATTCAGACTTTAAATGACTGGGTTTTCCAATTATATTTACTCACTCATGGATCAAGTAATACAGTAAAAATAACCAAGGAATCTAGGAGGTGATCAGTTGGTATCATACCATGATAAATCATGAAAATACTATGCACCTAACGGTTATATTTTTAATTTTCTACTGTGAACATTCACTATATATGACATTTTAAAAAGTGGCATCTTTTAAGTATAAATTAGTGTAAAATATTCACCAGATGCACAAGTATTTTTTTAATTTAATCACTGTGTGTGTTTATTTCACACAACGTAATTAAATGTAATCCTTCTTAAAAATTCATAGGAGTATGTATTTTGAAGTATTTCTAAGAACATACTTCCATGGTGACAGATGACTCTCATGAATAAGAAATTGATATATTACTGTAAGTTTTCCTGAGAGTCTTTATATAAATTTCTTTTACCGGGGACAGTTGCAATTTAACAGTGCATTAAAAGACCATGTGGTGTGCCATTTGTCATGTAGTATTTTTATATAATCTAAGTTACAAGTTCCTACTTGAGCCCTAATTAATCTAACAACCATCTCATTAACTTTTAGGAAAGCCTCACTCTAACTTAAGGTTAATTATTTAGCACTCTTGGCATCATTGCTACACTACCTACATATGTGCTTATTTTTTCTCTATTTATAAGACCCACTTAGAAATGAAAACTAATTACTGAGTAATGAAAGTTTTGCAGATCAGAAGCTGATATTAAGTATTTGATTTTATTTTTTTTTATAGTAAGAAAAGAAAGAAGAAACAGAATTATAGCAAAGAGTGTTTATTTATTCTAACATATATAGTTTCAAAGTAACTTTACCTGGACCCTCAATCTCCTTTCTAATGCAAAGGACAGAAAACACACTATTAAGGGACAGGCATCTTCTGGTGTACTCATTTGACAGATCAGATGAATCATGCTCTCTCTGCAGCTTGTGAAAGGATAGTTTGTAAAATCAGATGTAGACATCTACAGTGTAGATTCTAAAACCAGGTAAGATGAATCCCATCTAAGTTGTGTTTATCCTTACCATATCAGAAAAAGGGTATTTTTAATTGAACCCATCAGTTTGTAACTATGTTTATTTTATATACTTAATTGCATCTGCAGCTGCAGCAAAAAATATTTTTCATCAGTAAATGCTACTGTTTTAATCTGTTTGATTAATTATACTGATAATTTAGAATCTTTTCTCCCTGCTTCCCTCCCTCCTCTTTATTTCTTGCCTGCCTGCTGTCCTTCTACCCCCTCACATGCTCAGTTTCAAAAAAATGTTTGATTGTATTACCTCTGTTTTTTTCTTATTTTTACTTTCCATAGATATAGAAACACATTTTAATGGATTTTTATGTAATGCAGAAATGACTTCCACAGCATACAGAACATTTAAAAGCTGTCAAGATAAATGAAATATTAACCAAAAATGAATTTTTTTTTTTACTGTTAGGTTACAGATTTTTGGGGTTTTTTTTGTTCTGATTAAGAAAGAAATAAACTAATTTTTAGCTCATAAAATGATCAGGGAAATACTATTTGCTAGTATTTTCCCTATTATATGACTTGGTTTATGTAATTCAATTGCTTCTTCTCAAACTTAAACTAAATCTACATGGACACAATGCTTATTTGTATGTGAAATCCATTTTCAGCTTTAAATCCTTGGTCTCTGATTCATAATGATTTCTGTGCCCACTCACAGCCTGATGTGACTTACAAAGCATGTCATTTTATGACTGTTTCAACGACATTATCTAGCTCTTAAAAACTAGTAAAATCATGTGGGTATTCAGTATATATATTGTAGCTAAGTCAGCAAAAGTGGGGCATGCGGTGTAGCTCTGCCTCTCCTTCAAATCCGAGCCATCTATCAAGTTGGCTTATGATTGATTTTCTCTAAAGAATTCTGCATTGCAGTGCTGTGGCAGCACTCTGGTTTTAGTGTCTTTTTTTTTTTTTTTTTTTTTCCTGTGCCCCAGCTGGACTTACAGGGCAATTCAGCAGCTGGTGCAAATTGTCATTCCTCCCCTTGACAGACAGGATGGAGAAAATAGACACTGAAGATTTGTCCTTCAGACTTTGCCTCAGTATCCGAGACTCAAATTGGCCGTTCTAAAATCATAAAACCTGAAAAATCCTTGTTCCCTTATTTCTCCACTCATTTGTTGAAAACTAATTGAGAGTACTTCTAGACATCTAAGTGTGCTTTCCTCTTTTAAGTCCCAAGTTCGTATTAAAGCAAAATATTCCCAGAATGTTTTATAATTGAGACAGTCACACAAGAATGCCTGTTTTGCTTCACAATGGATAGAACTATTTTCATGTTAATTAAACAAAAAGGGTACTTGTTGTTTTATGCTTTGTTGTTGTTTTTTGTCTATATTAGTCCTTACACAAATGCTATCAGTATTGCTACAAAATACACTGTATTGTGTTGTTATTATTGCAAAGAAAACTCTGTGTATATTTGTAATTGAAGTACGCCTGAAATGGAGCAAATCGCTTTGCGTTTATGGTATTTTCTACCTTAAATTACAACATCTATAACTTTCTGATCTGCATACACAACATTCCAAACTGTTATTACCTTTGTTGTTACAAAAAAAAATCCTTTAGGAGGGAAAAAAAAATTCTGGGCAAGAAATTGTTGCATGTAATCTACCTTCTGAATCATCATCTCATGCATCGACAAGATTTGTGTAAATTCTGGGCTTTGGGGAAAAAAAGTACCATTAACACGATGCAGTTCCCTTGTATATGGAGGGAGGACAGCTCTTCTGAGCACAACAGGGACAGAGGACAGCTCTTCTGAGCACAACAGAGTAAAAGGAGCAGCTGAAATACGTTTGTACTGATAACTGCTGCTCCCTTAGACGCTGCAATGCACCTGGGACATCTGCATGTGACTAGCAGACGTGACACAGGACCCAGGGAACCCCTGGTCCTCTGAAACGCAAGCCAGGACTTAGACGGAAAGTTCTGGAAGCCAATCTAAACTAGTCAGTTATTTGTCCCAGCAGGTATTTGCACATGTCTGCAAGACTTCTAGGAAGGAGGATTTTCAGACTGTAATCAGAGAAGTGAATAAGTTTAAAACTGCTGCTAGGAGAGGCAGTTGTGTATTATTGTTGTGTGGATTTTAGGTAGCTAAATCTGGATACAGTTTACTTACGTGGGTTGAATCTAACCTGCAGTTATTTGAGGTAATTTGTTTATTTAGGAAAACACAAGTCTGGTTAATTGATATTTATATTTTTCATCTTTAAATTTATCATTTAACATGTATGTATCTGTGTTACCTGCAGGTATTTTTTCGTTAAACATTTTGTTCGATACACACTATATTACCTTGAATCAATCAATGTTTTTGTTCTGGGAATACTTGTAGAGGGAATTCTGCTGAATTCTATAGGAACTTGTTATCATGTTAAGGAAAGTTGAGAGAAACAACTTCATCAATATAGTCTTTGTCTCTTTCTTTTACAGAAAGATACATACCATGTATTTCAGATACACACGACAAAAAAAAAGAAACTAAAACATGTTTTGCATCTAGGCACGCAACCACACAAACATTACAACTGTAAGTTTGTTGATGACATGAAACTGGGGGGAGTGGTTGACATACCAGAAGGCTGTGCTGCCATTCAGAGAGACCCAGACAGGTTAGAGGTCGGGGGGGGGGGGAGGGGGTGGGGAATCTTATGAAATTAAAGCAGGGCAAGTGTAGAGTTTTGCACCTGGGAGAGAATAACCCCATGTGCCAGTATAGGTTGGGGACTGACCTGCTGGAGAGCAGTGCAGGGGAAAGAGACCTTGGGGTTCTGGTGGGCGGCAGGATGACCATGAGTCAGCAATGTGCCCTCGTGGCCAAGAAGGCCAATGGTATCCTGGGCTGTATTAGAAGGGGAGTAGCTAGCAGGTCGAGGGAGGTCCTCCTGTCCCTCTACTCTGCCCTGGTGAGGTCACATCTGGAATATTGTGTCCAGTTCTGGGCCCCTCAACTCAAGAAGGACAAGGAACTGCCTGAGAGAGTCCAGCACAGAGCCACAAAGATGATTAAGGGAGTGAAATATCTCCCTTATGAGGAAAGGCTGAGGGAGCTGGGTCTCTTGAGCTTGGAGAAGAGGAGGCTGAGGGGTGACCTCATCAATGCTTATAAATATGTCAAGGGGGAGTGTCAGGAGGATAGAGACAGGCTCTTTTCAGTGATGTCCACTGACAGGACAAGGAGCAATGGATACAAGCTGGAACATAGGAGGTTCCATAAAAACATTAGAAAAAATTTTTTCACTGTGCAGGTGACGCACTGAAACAGGCTGCCCATTGAGGTTGTGGAGTCTCCTTCTCTGGAGACATGCAAAGGCCACCTGGACGTGTTCCTGTGTGACCTACTGTAGGTGATCATGCTCTGCCAGGGGGGTTGTACTAGATGATCTTTTGAGATCCCTTCCAACTCCTAGCATTCTGTGATTCTGGGAATAAGAGGGTAAGAATTTATATTCACAGTCACCTTGTATGATTCTCCGGTTTGCCATCATTTTGTGAACAGAAGCAGCCATTTTTATTTCCTTCCATCCTGTTCTTCCTTCTATCAATTTGAATTAGTTCCTCCTTTTCTGGATGTAGACATGCTATCTATCTGGTTGTCTATATAATCAACAATTTGCATCAGGGTACAAATGTATACCACAAGAGCAGGTGAGATGACAGAAACAAAGAAATCTAAGTTCTGAAATTGAAAGCATAGCAAAAGATTGAATATTGTGGCATTCTAGAGATAATTAACTTCTTATGTATTAGTGGCAAAGAATTGAAATACCAGAAGCACATTACCTCCTAGTAGTGTCCTGTGATTTATTTTTATTCTAAACCCAGTTTTAATTTGTGTAGGTTATGCAAAGAGAATATCAAACAAGTAACATCTAATTATTCTCAGAGCCATAAGATTTTGAATAATAAGTAAATTCTGCTATATGTTACTTGACAATGCAGCCTATTATTTTCACAATGCCAGCTATCGGTTAGAATGAAACTGTGACATATTCATTGTAATATTAGTTGAGTTTCAGTGCAATTATATGAAGTTTCATCTGATTTCTGAGTCCGACAAAAGCTATGATTAGCAAATAATCATCTGTGGGTTAGCTAATAGAAAAACAAAACAAAACAGAAAACACAGAAAGATAAGAATCTAAAATCAATTAATATCTGATGTACTTGAGATAATACAAGTAAAGACTTAAATAACAATATTATGGTCCCAGACCATTAAAAACCCAAAAGTTCTAGTTTTGATTTCAGAATACCAGAAGTCTTCCTGCAGCACCATGACCCCTGGACTATGTAGGATGGAGCAGACCCCTGCCCACTGCTGTGACGACCTGGCAGTGGCACTGTGGGTTAGTTGGGTGACACTGAAGGGTGCAACATGGTGGGGGTACATACACCTCAGCAGGGGTGTGTGCATCCTCAGGGATGGTTGTTCACCAGCATGTGTGTCAGAGGATATTAGTCAATATGATGTTGCTAATAAATTTGTAAATCACTTTGATAATTATTTGCTTTAAACCACGGGAGTTGAGCATTTTTTACCCTGGAACATTGTCACCCTTTATCTCTGTGGAGTGATATATGGGATTTGACAGTGACACTGATTCTCTTTACTGCTATAGAAAATGCCACATTCTGCAAACTACCAAAAACAAAGTAGTCTTAAATTGATCAAATTATAAGGATTTCAAAAATCTCGGTGAAGGGATTTGTGTTGGAAATAATCTATCTAAGTTTGATGCTGAAACTCACCACATTTTAATGTTGCAAGATCTCTGTCGCAGACCTGCAGATCTGCACCTTGCTCCTTGTCAGTGATGCCACTGCTGAGAGTCCAGACAGAAAAACGGACCAAAGAGCTTGTAACTACTGAATTCCTCTCCAGACACATGAAAAACAAGAAGATAGTCAGGAACAGTCAATAAGCATTACTGAGGTGACCTCATGCTTGATTGGATTTTACAATGATCTGTCAGGCCATATGGATGATGGTAAGGCAGAGGACGTAATATACCTTAACCTCATCAATATTTCTTCACCCCACATTCTCCCTTGAAAAACAAGGAGTTATGAGTTATTATAATATGCAAATGTAATTTATATTTTCTGGCTTCTCAGTGAAATGTATGGAAGCACTCAGTAAACAACACAGCCATATTAAAACAAAACTCCAATTTAACCAACTGGCTCAACGAGTAGTGCAAAATTATCCTAATCCATTCTCTGAAGTTATTTTCCCTTAGGAGCAAGTACTCTTCAAGAGTTATACCATATTTTCTGACAGCGAATTCCAGAAACTCACTGCCAATTACTGCAAATACTTTTGTTGACCTACTTGGCAAGCCACTAGAGATCAAAATGTACTTAGAGCAAACAAGCCAGAAAAAAAGGTTATTCTTTTCTTATCCCTCCTCTCAAGCTCCAGTTCCTCTGCTAGCTAAATTGATGTTTACTTGGGTTGCATTAGGTTTACCTGAAGCAAATCCCTTTGTTCCGCTGTTTGACAGTCCTCAATTGTACTTGGCTTCTGTCTTTTGCTCCTCCAAAGTGACTGGCAACAAACACTTTGCAAGGACATCATCCTTCAGATCAGACTAAAGCAAGCACTCAGAAGTACCGTAAAGGAGTTTGTATTTCCACTTTGCTGTCTTCTGTTGCTGCTTAGATAATATTTTCTGTCATTTTAGCACCAGTCTTAAAGTGACAGGATGAAAACAAATTTCTAACCCTTCAATCAGTAGAAAAAAATCTATTTTTTCTACTGGGATGTTTTTTCATCTGGGATAAAATTGCATGAAAACATCTGTTTGTATGAGCATTTCCATTTGTACAGGCTTTTTATTTTCCCAGGGTTTGGGGTCTTTTTTGTTTTTGTTTTTGTTTGGTTTTGTTGTTTGATGGCGCTTTTTTTTCTGGACTGTTATGGCTTTCAAAATATTTTTTTTCTGGAAAACCTATTCATAAAACTACAAAATATTCTCAAGCACTTTTTCAACAGCCAGCAAAAGTGTATACATATAAAATACAATAAAATTTACATAGAAATAAAAACCCACTCCTGGTCTGCATGCACCCCTTAATTTTATTTTAGTTAATGTTTTCTGTTTGGAAACTGCCTTTTTGTCAAACAAGTGAACAATAATAGATAGTTAAATCTCTGTTAAAATTTTGTTCTTAATTACTCTTACAGTAGTGACTTTTTTTTTCAATTTCATGATTGAACCAGAATAAAGAAAAAAAATGCAAAAAGCAAATGACAGGTATAACAAACAAACAAATAAAGAGATAAATCGTCTGGTGAAAAATATATGCATGTGCTTGGAAAGCTTAAAGACAATCAGAAAATAAAAAAAAAAACTTTAAAAAAAAAGAAAAAAGATATCCATCTCTAGTTTAATTACATGTAAAAAAATATTTCTATTATTTTAAGTGCTGTTATTATTTTCATGTTACAGTGAGCAACTGTACATTTGAAAGTTTGGGTGTAGCAATTCAGATATGATAAATATGTTAGAAAACAAAGATTAGATTAGAAGAGAGAAAGATTTATTATGACATTACTGTGAAAATTTTTAGGAGACAGACACTTCAGTTTTAACACCTCCTATTTGCTATCTTCACAGTAAACATCAAGCCATGGCAAATCTGAAAATCTGGGACAACTATCTCAGTGCCATTTGTAAAATATGATAACAGCATTGAATGCTGCTTATTTTTTGTAGGATTCAGATTTACCTCATGTAAGTTTCTGTATCTAAAACACGGGAACCGTGGGATGATTCTTAACTTTAATTATATAAATATCAGGTGTCCAATCTTAAGTGGCCATTTTTGTTACTTAAAAAATCTATAAAAAGAGAACACCTCTATAAGGCAAGTCATGTCCTTTTAGGAGATTCCGTGACAAAGACTAGGAACACGTTAGACTAAAGAAGAGCAATTTGGTTGCTGAAACTGAGATCCTTGTTGCTGCATGAAACACCTTTACGTGTCTGCACTCAAAAGAGTAAAGGAAAACTTCGCCTTTACTAAATGGCATTTAAAGGCATGTCAGAAATTCTGTAGTACCTAAAATGACTGTAAAGATGTAGGTCCAGTGAGATGAATCCTCTCAAACACGCAATGTGCCATAAAGCTGTATATCTAACATCTAAGCTTGTGGAGTGTTTCTACAATGAGAGAAGAACTACTTCCAAATGGGAACTCAGTTTGTCCTAAGGTGCCTGGGTGGATACACTCCAGCATTTTGTGATGGGATAAATAATTTCCTGGTATTGTCTACAAGTGAAGGGGCTCCTAGGACTAACTTAAATTAAGCATATTTTGTAAGCTGTGATACAAAACTATGATACAAGGCTTTGACTTTTGATATTCTAATAGGAGTCCCTATAGCAGTCTTAAGGTTGCCTTCATGAACTAAGCCGTGTGCAATATTGATACGTGTTTTATTCCTAACGTCCTCTTATTGAACCACAGTTCAAGAGACTTAACTTCAGATGAGGAGAAGGGAGGGTAATTTTTGCTGTGATGTTAGAAGATGAACTGATAGAAAAATGCACTTAGTATTTAAATAAATTTTCTTAAAATGTTTAAGAGCAGAAAAAGGAATATCTGAGAGGGAGCAGAGACTGAGTTTACTGGGGCAGTAATCTGTGCTGAAATACTGGTCTTGAAAGAAAGGAGAATTAGTACTCAAGACATTTATTTCCCTGTTTCTTTCAATTTTATTTTTTCAGGGGGAATGGATGGTGAAGATCTTTATAGCAATGTTTATAAACACAAATTGCTAATTAAAAAAAAATCAAATCTGTTTTACTGCATTCACTGAAAATAATTTGTGGAATACAAATATACAAACACTGGTATTAAAGGCATTTGCTTCTTTATTAACCACAATAACAGCAATTTCACAAATCCCTTAGCATATACGAAGTCAGTTTTTTCCATTTTTCAGTAACAGAGAAACAATTGTTATTAGAATTATAGAGTCATATTAGCTTGTTACTAACTAGAATATACCTTAAAAGTAATAAATTACTAAAATTAAGCAATTTCTGGCTTTCTATAAGAACTTTAGATTAGCAGTGTAACACCAATTCCTGCCATTGACATTGGAAAGCTATTTTCTGATGGCCCTTCAAGGACAAAAAGAAAAATTTTGTACGAGGTTGAGAGCTTTATTTTCAAATGGCCTTAAAACTTTTGAAGAGGAAAATGTTGATTTGAAAAATGAGGTAAATATTTTTCTTATCATAAAGAAGAGGGAAAATATTTAAAAATATGCACATAATCAATTGCTCACTGTAGCATTTGCACATGTATAGTATAACAGCAATGTGACTGCATATCTCTTTAAGGGGATTGGAAAGGGATTTTTGTCTTGCAAAAATACTTTTACTTCCTCCCACTCATGAGAGATCTTCAACCATAATATATTTCTTTTAGGAAAACAGTCAGGGTTCATCTGATCTGATGAGGTGAAACAAACTGTTTGGAAACCTCAGTTGCTGTGTGTGTAACCTTCTGTAGTGAAGTGTCTACTGGTTGTGCAAGTATTAACTTGCAGGGCAAAATGTGCATATAGATGTGGACTTAATAAGCAAGTGTCGTATGTTTTTCACTTCAATTGCACACTTAAATCATACATATTATATATCATTGAACCTAAAATAAAAAAAAAAATAAATAAAAGAAAGCCAGATCAAAGCCCTAATGTGTTGAAACTATGGAGGCACTTTATCATCAAATGCAACAGACTGTGAAAATTATGATACGCTTACTCATAGCATAACAAACGTGAGACATCCTTGCTCCCAAGGGATACAGAGTTTTTCATATTCTGACA
This sequence comes from Trogon surrucura, assembly GCA_020746105.1. Taxonomy (NCBI): domain Eukaryota; kingdom Metazoa; phylum Chordata; class Aves; order Trogoniformes; family Trogonidae; genus Trogon; species Trogon surrucura. Next base: position 40,574,542 of record CM036617.1, read on the forward strand.
TAATAAAGCAATGGACTGGAAGTAACAAGATTCACACGTGTTACTTAGGGTTCCAATAGCCTGGAGGTCTCCTGTGGCTGAAGATTTGGCAACATTGTCTGAATACCCCAGTGACTTGTGAAACGACCAAGTTAATTCTCCTGCTCAAGCATCTGTTTAATAAGGAAAAACTCGCCTGATAAAGGAAGCAAGGCTAATATGTTTTTTTTTCTTTTTTTTTTCATCTTGAGTTTAATGAATGTATAGGTATGTTATAGCAGAGAAAAGGCATTTGTCATGGGTTTGTGTCTGGAAGGTTTTTTTTTGTAGCAGGGTGGGCTGTGGGGGTGGCTCCTTGCAAAACTTCCAGAGCCTCCCCCAGTCCCAGGTAGAAGTTGGACTCACCTCTGGCCAAGGCACAATCAAGGACAAGGGACAATCAGTGCCCCTGCAGTCAATATAGTTAAGAAGGGAAACCTATTCTGCCAGCCTCTTTGTCCTATCTTCCATTTTAGGGAGTTATTTGTTTTGGAGAGGAGGAGGAGCTGAAGAGAGCAACTGTGTGGTCACCAGGATCTGTGAGGAAGAAACAGAAGAGGAGCACCAGAGAGGAGATCTCGCTGAGGCTCATGGTGAGATGGCAGGCTCAGACCCTGTTGACTGAGCTGCTCAGCAGTGATTGAACATCCAGAATGTGGCCCATGGAGAACCCCATGCCAGAGCAGAGGAAGATGCTGGAGCAGAAGACATACCCTAAGAAGATTGTGACTAAGAGGGACCCATGCTGTGCAAAGGACTCATGTTGAAGTTTGGGGAGGACTCTCTCCTGTGAGAAGAATGCCATGTGGCAGCAAGGGAGGACTGCAAGGAGGCTTTTTACCAAGGAGGAAGGCTTGCCATGGCCAATGAGTAACGGACCCCCATCCCCTGCCTCCCTGAGCCGATGGCAAGGAGGAGACAGCTCTGTTGTATTTTTCTCTCACTATCCTACTCTGATCTAGTTGATTTGGTTGAACTGATGGAGGTAAATTAAATTTATGTTTTCTCACCAAGTCTGCTCTGTTTTTTTGCCTCTGACCTGTAAACTGTGAATGAATGCTCCCTTTCCTGATCTCAATCCTTGAGTCTCTTTTTTAAATTTTTTCCCTTCCCATGCCTAAAGGAATGTGGGTGGGAGTGAGCGAGCAGCTGTGTAGCTCTTGTTCTAGGTGAGGTGGGCTCAAACAACGACACCATTGAACTAATTTCTTTTACTGTCCATTACTTCTTTCTGCCAGCTTCATATTGTCATTACCGTCAAATACTTAAAATATTAAACTCGTGAAATATCAGTCTTGATCAATATTATCAAAACCACACAAGATTAATACAACAAAAGGCAGTGAATCTGTTTGAAGAAACACTTGATATTAATTATACATTTAAATTTCTGAAATTTCTAAACACAGAAAAGTTCAGTGAAAACAAAAGACATAATATGAATAGTTAGGTGTGGTTCTCTCTCAAACTGGAAAAGAAGACAGGAAAGATGGATGAAAGCAGGAAAGAGGATGTCATTTTTTTCTATCCACTATTGCAGTTTTGTATTAAAACTCTTAAATTGCTGAAGTGAATTTTTAGCAAAACCGTAGATCATGCCTCATACCGGAATCAATCGACTAATAGCAGTATGTGTAATGTTTTGGATAACATTTTTCTTTGGTCATCAGGAAGCCTGGGATTCTTTCCCCAACCTCATCTAATACTAGAAAAATCAAGGTAGGGGCCAAACCCAGAAATTCTAATTTGCCGAGATAAATGTAACATAATTACTTTTAACATTACTTCTACTTTGTGCATAGTATTTTGACTAAAAAAAAATATCATACATATGTAAGCTTGTATTTTAATTCTTCTTAATTTTTATGTGGATTTTAAAACTTTTGTTGGAAACACTGTGAGTTGATAATCCATTCTTAAAAAATTTGAAACATTTTATATAGTCACATATAATCTGTTTTTTGTAAAGGTAAATTGTATATCCTTGAATCTCCATGATTTCTCATTGCTACATTACTTCATTGACATGCTAACTACTGCTGTTGTGCTAAAGCTATCAAATGTCAAATATGTCTTGTAAGACAAATTTTAATTGTTTTTTTTGGTTCTAAAACATAAATTCTTCAGTTTGTTTTCTTCATCTTTGAAAGCATGCTGTGTAGTGAACTGCAGTGTAAAGAGAGGAAACCTGTTATTTTTACAAAGAAAAATCTTTTATTTTTACAAAGAAAAACATACCTATCTTAGTTTCCAAACTTTAAGTAAATACTAAGATGTAATTTTTCACAGGTACATAATTAACTACCACAGATTAAATGCGTTAGTGGGGAGTGAATGCAAAATTATAGCCCTGTAACATTTGGTATGCAAAATTCTGTAGGGACTACTTTTGAATATTACATAAATGTTTTTAAATCAGGCACATCCAAATGATACAAATTTATAATATTACCTTAAACCTAACAGCTGCATCATTTTTGAAATGAGTCTCTCTAGGCTCATCAGTTTGAATAATAAATTCATATGACCATTAATTATCTTGAATAAAAACCTGACAGCTCGCTTTTTTACTGGACAAGTCAGGTAATAAGAGAGAAAAGCTATACTTGATTAATGACAAGCTAGGAGACCCAAATAACATGTCATCATAACAAAGACATGCTTCTTGGCTATCTGTATTAGGTAAATTTTAAAAAATGACTAGTGCTTGTGTTTATATGCTCAGTCTGGAAGACTTTGAATCGTTCCTTAGTGAAATCTCGAGAAGGTCTGGTTTTTCAGTGGAGATTTGTTTGAAATTTACCTTCAGGTTCCAGAAACACTATGTTGTAATCATCACAATGCTGAGAGGAACTTTCAGATCGGACTTCAGCATTTCCTAGCTGACTGAAAGCTTTTGTACTCGTAGCCCACTGAGAAGATCCAAAATTCTCAGGTCTTCAGTGTCATGGTAATTTAGACAGAAAGAGGTGTGTCTGGTTTTTTAATCTGTTTTTAACCTGTATTTTTGTGCCTGCACCCACGTGCCATTTGTCAGGCATATTTTGAGCTTGCTTAACACACCTGAATGTGATTTCAGCTCAACAGAATTCAAAAAAAAAACTATGCTTCTGCTTCCCATCTTTAAAAAATGTTTCAGTAGTGTTGTCACACTCCTCATAGGCAATTTTCTAGAGACTCAAGGACTTGTTTTAAAGGCTATAAGACAAATAGAGAAAATGTGCTTGATTTTTTTTAACTCTCAAGAATTCAAACTCACTTTTCACTGTAGTCTTTTCTTCTTTTGTACACCACTCTCTTAAACCTGTTTCCTGCCGTGCAAGTGCACATCCCCCAAAACTGTTTACTGTTTACTGTTTTTAAAAAAAAAAAATACTGTTAAGAGTCTGACAAGTTTAAAACCACTAAAAACTACCACTGCTATGCATGATTATAACCATCTCTCTCCAACAGAGAATTTTTATAGAGGAAAGCAATCCAAACCAGTATGCATAAAAGGCAGTCAGTGTTACTTGGTCTTTGAGACAGAGTCCTGGCTTGCTTTACTTTGGAAGGATAAACATAATAAATATGGTCATGCATGTGTGAATTAGAAATGACTGGTACTGAAGGTGATTCAAATTATGTTTTTGCACTTAGGATGCTTAAATTACACCTAATTCCCATTTCACATGACATTGTGATAGTGTGAATTTCACCTCAAGTCAAAATAGAATTAATGTCAAGCAGCTTTTGTTAGCAGAATGATCTTATACCACATTCTGGAAGGCAAATTTTGTTTCATCTCAGTAAGTGTTCACGTCTGAGGTCAGTCTGAAGGTTATCCTCCTTTTCTTGCTGTATAATCAAATAACAGTCTCTGTGTTCTCTATATTTCCTGTGAATTTGGCGTATAGTAAGTCAATTGCTTAAAACCAACAACATTCATTAGTTTAAGACATTTTCTTTGAAAGTCAATTTTTACAATCACTAGCACACAGAATAAAATGATTATGAAACAATAATATCTCACATTTATTCATAGCATCAACAAAACATTATTCCTTTTGCATTAACACAAAGGAAACCAAAGATGAGAGATTCAAGTCTATGTTCTCAGAAGAATTCACCACATTTCAAGATTTTTTTCCTTTTTTTTTTTTTTTTTTACTGAAGTGGCAGCTTTCTTCTAGAAACTGGGCTCGGGAGTGTTTTAAGATCAGTAAGCCAAAAAAAGTGGTTGTCTTTGAATATATGTTAATGTAAAAAGACCCATAGAAAACACCCAAGAATACAGAATCATAGAACAGTTTAGATTGGAAGAGACCTGCAAGATCATCAAGTCCAACCTTTGTCCTAGTCCTATCAACACTACTAAACTATGTGCCCCAGCACAACATCTACCCGTCTCTTAAACACCTCGAGGAATGGCGACTCAACCACCTGCCTGGGCAGCCTGTTCCAATGCCTGACAACCCTTTCAGTAAAGAAATCCTTCCTAATATCCAACCTGAACCTCCCCTGGTGCCACTTAAGGCCCTTTCCCCTTGTCCTATCACTCGTCACTAGGGACAACAGACCAATGAAAACTCAAGAAACCTGGGATAGATGATTGAACTGTGAGGTGGATTGTTAACTGGCTCTGCAATAGAGTTCAGAAGGTTGTGATCAGTGGCACAAAGTCAGGTTGGAGGCCTGTGGCCAGTGGTGTTCCCCAGGGATCATTACTAGGTCCAGTTTCGTTCAGTATCTTCATCAATGACCTAGATGAGGGAATAGAGCATACCCTCAACAAGTTCACTGGTGATAGAGAACTGGAAGGACAGGCTGGCACACCGGAAGGCTGTGCTGCTATGCAATGTGACCTAGACAGGCTAGAGAGCTGAGCAAAGATGAACCTCATGAAGTTCAATTAGGACAAGTGTAGAGTCCTGCATCTGGGAAGGAATAACACCAGGCACCACTATGGATTAGGGGATGTCCTGCTGGAAAGCAGCCCCATGGAGAAAGACTTTGGAGTCCTAGTGGACAGTAAGTTTTCCATGGGACAGCAATGTGCCCTTGTGGCCAAGTGGGCCAATGGGATCCTGGGGTACATTAAGAAAAGTGTGTTCAGAGGTCTAGGGAGGTTCTCCTCCCACTTTACTCTGCCCTTGTGAGACCATACCTGTAATATTGGGTTCAGTTTGAGGCTCCTCTATTCGAGAGAGACGGGGACCTACTGGAGATAGTCCAATGGAGAGCTACAAGGATGACTGAGGGACTTGAACATCTCTCCTGTGAAGAGAGACTGAGAGAACCGGAGCTATTTAGTCTTGAAAAGAGAATGCTGAGAGGGGACCTTATTAATGTATATAAATACCTGAGGAATGGATGTCAAGAGGAAGGTGCCAGTCTCTTCTCAGTGGTGCCCAGCAATACGACAAGGAATAATGGGCATAAGCTAGAACATAGGAAGTTCCACCTCAACATGAGGAGAAACTTCTTTACTGTGAAGGTGACAGAACACTGGAACAAGGTGCCTAGAGAGACTCTGGAGTCTCCTTCTCTGGAGACATTCAAAACCTGCCTGGACGAGTTACTGTGTGGCCTGCCCTAGGTGATCCTGTTCTGGCAGAGCGGTTGGACAAGATGACTTCTAGAGGTCCCCTCCAGTCCCTGACATTTTATGATTCTATGAACCCCTGGTTCGATACGACCTCCTGTCAGGTAGAGCAATAAGGTCTGCCCTCAGTTTTCTCTTTTCCAGGCTAAAAAACCCCAGCTCCCTCAGCTGTTCCTCATACAATACATGTTCCACATACTTTATCAACTTGGTAGACCACCTCTGTATCCTCTCCAGCACCTCAACTTGTTGTGGCGAGGGGCCCAAAACTGGGCACAGTACTCAATGGGAGGTCTCACCAAAGCCAGGTACAGGGGCATGATCACTTCCCTGCTCCTCCTGACAACACCATTCCTGATACAGGCCAGGATGCCACTGGTCTTCTTGGCCACCTGAGCACACTGCTGGCTCATGTTCAGCTGGCTGTTGATCAACATTCCCAGATCCCTCTCTGCCTGACAGCTCTCCAGCCACTCCTTCCCAAGCCTGTAGCATCACTGGGATTTGTTGCGGCCAAAGTGTGAAACTCAGCATTTGGACCCATTGAAGCTCATGTGATTGGCCTCTGTCCAGCAATCCAGCCTACCTAGATCCCTCTGCAGAATCTCCCTACCCTCCAGCGGATTGATACTTCCACCCAGCTTGTTGTCATCTGCAAACTTACTAAGGGTGAATTCTATCCCCTCATCCAAATGATTGACAAAAATGTTAAATAAGAGTGGCCCCAGTACTGAGCCTTAGGGGACACCACTCGTGACTGGTCGCCAGCTGGATTTAACTCCATTGACCACAACTCTTTGGACTCAGCCATCTAACCTTTTTTTTACTCAGTAAAGCCTATGCCTATCCACGCCAAGAGCAGTCAATTTCTCTATGAGAATGTTGTGGGCGACAGTGTCAAATACCTTACTAATGTCAAGGTAGACAACATCCACAGCCCTTCCTTCATCCAAAAAGTGGGTCACTCAGTCACAGAAGGAGACAGGTTTGTTAAGCAGGACCTGCCTTTCATAAACCCGTGCGGACTGGGTCTGATCACCTGGTTGTCCTGCATGTGTTGCATAACGAAACTCAGGTTAATCTGCTCCATCAGCTTCCCTGGCACTGAAGTCATAATGATAGACCTGTAACTTCATGCGTCATCCCTCTGCCCCTTCTTATAGATGGATGTTATATTTGCTGACTTCCAATCATCTGGGACCTCCCCAGTCAGACAGGACTGCTTATAAATGATGGACAGTGGCTTGGTGAGCACCCCTGCCAGTTCTCTCAACACTCTAGGGTGCATCCATTCCTGTCCCATAATATGTCTCTTATTTTCATAATAAAAAAACCCCAAAGCATGATATCTCTTGAAAAAGTTATTAAAAGATTAAAAATCTCTGAATTATTATAGATGTCATACACTCTTTGATTTTACTAATGCAAACAACTGAACTCCATTTTTTACCTACTTCTTTTGAATTTTTTTAGTATCATTTGTGAACAGTTTTTTTGAAAACCTGATTAAACACTTAGCTGCTTTGCAGTAGTCCCACAGAATCCGAGGATAATTAAGAGTAAGGCTACATCTTGTGAAACCATTTATTAGTAAATGTCAGATTATCTGGTAAATTTGGAACAGAATGCCACTCTCTTGCAGATCTTCTCAGATTCAGCTTTTGACACACCAGTATTGTTTGGAAAGGTATATGGGGAAAAATTCTGGTGTATACATTCAGCAATGACCTATGTATGACAAAATAAATGCTATTAAAATGAAAAAGTGAAAAAAAATAAAAGTGATTATATATGCTATAATTTATTCTACTAAGAAGAGAAAATAAAGAACAAACCCATAATTTTATGCTAAGGAAATCTTAAAATGTACAGCAGACTGTTTATAGAGAACTATCTTTACTACTGATAAGTTCTAAAGTACAGGATGTTAAGTTTCTTCTTTTTTAGCAGACAAAATGTTTGGTAAAACCCTACAAAATGACATTAAATATCAAAAATAGATGGCTTGTTCATCTACATATAGTCCTTTCAGGTTTTGTTATATTTTGTATATGGTGGAACAACACACATATTTCTTTGCAATCAGCATAGATTTTACCAAATACTGAACTTCTGCATTCACATTTCCATGAAGAACTCCTGAAACAGAAGAATATATGATGTTTTCCAGTTGATATGAGAGGCAAGAACATGTCTAATGAGAGTCTGTAATTTTAATTTTATTTTATTCATTTAGTAAATTCATGAATATCACAGAAAACCAGATTCTGGACCATCCTTTTCAGAAGGTGCGTTTGTGAGTGAACTGATTCTTCTGGCAGAATCGTACATCATCTTTTACTATAAGTTTTCTATTGTCATCCTTTTTATCTTACTAAGATTCCTGCTATTTTTAAATCCTCAACACTCATGTATTTCTGTAGTATGACAGAAGTAATTATGTGGCTGTAATTTCTAAAGAGGCACTGTCGTGGGTTGACCCTGGCCGGCCGCCAGGTACCCACACAGCCGCTCACTCACTCCCCCCTTCACTACTGAACAGGGGGAGAAAATATCTCCAAGGGCTCAGGGTTTGAGATAAGGACAGGGAGATCACCCTCATTTACCGTCCCGGGCAAAACAGACTCAGTTTTGGGGAAATTAGGTACATTTATTAAAAGAACTAATCAGAGAGGAGTAGTGAGAAGTAAGAAAGAGCAAACAAATCCTAAACAGAACACCTTACCCCCATCCCTCCCTTCTTCCCGGGCCCAACATCAATCCCAGCTTCTCCAACCCCTCCCCCCGAGCGGCACAGGGGGACAGGGAATGGGGGTTACGGTCAGTTCATCCGACGTTGGTTCCACCGCTTCTTCACTCCGGGGGAGGACTCTTCACTCTTCCCCAGGGCCACTGTGGGGTCCCTCTCACGGGAGACAAGCTTCACGCTCTCTTCTCCGCGTGAGTCGTCCCACGAAGGGCAATTCATCACAAACTGCCCAACGGGAGACACCTCACGAGGGGCAGCCCACCCCTCGTGAGTCTGAGGCGCAGTCCTTCGGGGGAAACTGCTCCAGCGTGAGCCACCCGCAGCGTCCCAAAAGTCCCACCAGCCAACCTGCTCCAGCGTGGGCATTCCTCTCTTCCACGGGCTACAGGTTCCGGCAGCGACTTGCTCTGATGCGAGCTGCCCACGGGCTACAGTCCCCTTTCAGGCATCCACCCACACGGCGTGGAGTCCTCGGTGGACATCTATGCGGTGATCCTCACAGTAGACTTCTACACCTCGCCCATGGGCTGCAGGGGGACAACCCGCTTCACCATGGTCTTCACCACGGACCCAGGGGACTCCTTCTGCTCCGGCGCCTGGAGCTCATCCTCCCCCCCCCCTCTCCTTCTTTACTGACCTTGGTGTCTGTACAAATTCTCACTCCTCCATCTCTGTGCCAGCTGTCGTGGCGCAGTTCTTTTTCCCGTTCTTAAATATGTTTTTCACAGAGGCGTTCCTCTCCTATCACCTTACTGATAGGCTCAGCCTTGGCCAGCGGCGGGTCCCTCTTTGTAGCCGACTGGCATTGGCTCTATCAATCTTGGGGAGCTTCTAGCAGCTTCTTACAGAAGCCACCCTGCAGCTCCCCCCCCCCGCCGCTGAAATCTGGCCAGGCCAAACCAAAACAGGCACTTATTTAAGAATTGTCTGTTGTTTTCTTATTTTAGTTTTTTTTACATAAGGAAGTAGATATTAACTTTTTTAAATACGTGACTTTTATAGTGACGTCTCGTTTTCTGAATTAGTTCGTGAAACAGTTGTCTCTCAGCCAATATTTGCATTTCATCAGCATCTTATCTTTGTGTGTGTGTTCCCATGTCTAACAAGGTGGAAAAAAAATAGAAAAGATCTTCTATCTTCTTGGCTAGGTTCAAGAAGGGTTAATAATTTGCAGCTACACTGAAGAGTGAAATCCCAATTCAAGGACCCAAAGGCTTACAACTGTAATTGTAGCATACAGCATCTAAAGGTCAAGGTGTGTTTCACAAAAGTCCATTTATGACAGCTGTCGTTACGACTTCACTACCAGGAAAACTATGGTTATGAAGACGCTCATGGGGAATTGTAGACATTTAAGTACCAAGGGTTTAGTGCTGATATTATTTTTACATATTAATTGTGCTTACAAACAGACCAATAAGCAAGATACATGATAAGGAAGTCTGTAATTGACTCACAAGTTCTGTTTTTACTTTGGTTTAAAACTAGTCAATATGATTATTCAAGTACTAGAGGTCATTCATTACAAAGCAGGTAATAATAGAAACTATGAGATACATTTCTTACCGGAAACTGTTAATCTGAATTACCTCAGCAACTTTAAAAATATTGTCATATGTGAGCACAGAATTTGGGAGAAATATTTTTCAGGTTAATCTTGTTGCTGTTTCAGCAATGTTATGCCTGACTGATCAGCGATCCAACACTTACTAAAAATCTGTTCCTTGTTTGCCTATAATAACAATAACAACTGTGATTCTTACCATGCCAATAAAATTACAGTTATTACACTTCCACCTTGACAGTACCAAACACTTAGAAAAAGAGAAAGAGGCATAAGGGGTGCAATCATCAATGCAAATCTAATCTAGTTTAGTTTAATGCTGGAATGATTCTACCTCGACATTTTGAGGGTGCTTACCAATGTTTCTTTCATATCGACTTAATCGCATGGATTCTAATACAGATAATGATCTTTTTGTTATTCTACAATAAAATTCTTTTCACTACAGTAATCAGCTTTTTATATTATTGTTACTGTTGCTGTTATTATTATAATTATTATTATTTCATACATTAGCATTTCTACAATTTTGGTAATAAATAATTATGTATACTGAATTTTCTTTTACTTTGTTATTCATGAGCTCATAATCTCAGGAACAGCCTGGAGTGAAGTACCCATCTTCTCTGTCTTTTGAAAGTATCACATACAGTTTCCCTAATTTATACTTATCATAACAATTTTAAAAACTCCTATAGCATCTTTGTATTCTTCTCTGCAACTTTGCCTGTGATGGTGATGTTTTCCTTTAACTTTTAGTCTGTATATTTTTTGTAAAACAGGTACTAGATAATTCTGTCAACTCTGTCATGATATATAGAGTAATGAATAGAAACTTATCTGAGTCAATTTGGTACATCCACATAACTAAACTTTTCTGGAACCTAGCTAGATATCCTTCATTCGAGGCCTATATCTTTTCTATCATTTCTCTTTCCTTTAATGTATCTAACACGATATAGCTTTCACCAACAACATTCTCAGCTTCTTTTTGTTTTTCACCCTTTTACAAACCATATATAATTTGTCACTGTCTTAAATTATTTTCTTCTAAAAAGAATAAATAAATCCCCATATATTTTTCCATCTTTAAATCCCTATATAATACCTTGTCCTCTTTGTATGATGGTTTATTTTCAATAATACTGTGGGTTTTATTTAACTTTTCTCCAACATCTGATCAGTCTGGAGAGGAACCGATCTGTTAAATTTTTAGAATGTCTATAGATAAATTAGTCACCCCCAGCCCCTTGTTGATAGTCAGTGTGAAAAAAATATATTTTTAGAGAATTAATCAGAACACATGTGTATTTCTTTATAATAAAAAGAGTGGGTCTATCCCAAATGCATATTTTTTCCTGTTGACTAAATGGTCACAGACTAACTAACATTGATCTGCAAGTTAGGTAATTGTATTTGTTCTGGTAAATAGCACCTTTATCTTTCACAGAGGTTAGAATATTATAAACTTTTACGGTATTTTGGAATTTTCTTAATGTTTTTATCTCCATCTTATCTGGAAAGATATTTTTCTTCTTTATAGGGGATTCAATTCCTCACAAATGTTGTTTCTTATCTTTTTAGGTCAGTTTGTCCAATACATTATTAGAGCAGTACATCACACTATTGTGTTTGCAAGTAAATACTTCAGGTTTGTTATGGTTCTGTTTTCAGAGTTTTGTCAATGTCTCAGAATTGTCTTTCCTTACTATTGCCTTAGTTTCTTCCTCCAATAAAATCCTACATAATTATGAACATAACTGTATCTAATATTAATCCATTTCCGTGTTACTTTAGATTCCTTAAAAAAAACCCAGAAACACCCTCCCAAATCCCACAGAAAAAGAGCCCACAAAAGTACAAACAAAAAAACACCAACTTTTTTTCTGAATGACATTCTCATCTTTCTGAAAATCTACACTTTTCAACAATTAATAATTTCAGATCATAGATATGAAGCGTGCTTAGAGAAAACAGATACATGACAATCATATTAGACTACATACTTTTTTCTCTCAATAACTCAACACTGCAGACTCTGATAAAGCAAAGAACAGAAATGACATGGAATGTCCACAAAACCCTGTCATGTCTATTTTTTTTGTACGGTTTTACCCTGGCAGTATAAGTATAATGTGCACTTTCCTTTGGTATTCCATATAAATTCTGTATCTGACTACCTAAAGAAATCCTTCTAGTTATTTTTAAACATATTTTGATATAAATAGTGTTACTTCTCTGTGCATGTCTCAAGTTCTCTAGACTGTATCAGCAGCTTGTCTCAACTTTTCATTAAAATCTATGTGATTCAGATTTCCTCTATAGCTCTTTTACTACTAAGACACTTTTCCATTTCCTCTTCTTTATATCATCCAAATGGTGTGCCATTCAGTTAATTATTGCACCTCCAGACTAATTTAAGTCTACTCTGCAGTTCTTGCTTTACAGTACAGTTCATTTTGTGAACATTGATGCCGTCTATCTAAACTTTACTAAAGCCCTTGACACCACTTCCCACAGCACGAAAGAGGTTGTCCTGTACTATGGCTTGACCCTTTTAAGAAGCAGTGTAAATCATATTATTCAGACTTGTGAAAATAAAAAAAATAAAAATGTATAACTAATAGCACTAGAGAGCAGTGAATAATTTTTCTATTGACATCTTTTCCTACTTTGTAATCTCTCATCTGTGGATTTTTGCAAAAATAAATGAGGTAAACTTCACAAGTATAGAAAAATTGAGGACTGGAACACAGCGAAGGAAAATTACTTGTTTCACTTTAATTTCATAACCTACTGTTTACATTATATCTATGAAGGAAGTACATTGACCTCTTCCATCAACATAGTGGAGTCAAATTTAGCTTTCTCTGCTATTTAATGCTTTGGTAGCTTGTAAGGTGATATTAACAACATGTTTCCTTTCTAATCATGTAGACTTTTTGAATATTTTTATGTGTTTTATAACCCTTTTTCCTTACTGCAAAATATTTTTATGCCTTACAGGTGTTAGTAAAACTTTTTAATCCCATTCCTTTTTCAGAAACATCCTTTATGCAAATAAAAGCAATTACAAATTTTGTTTCAAAAAATGTAATCAGATTTACTATTTAAATGTCTTCCAACTTTCCAATTAATCTTTTAATATAAATAAATATAACATAGTTCCTTTACTGAAAATATTTTTCTTAGAATACTTCTGAGTTTGATAGTAAAAGATTGTTTTGATAATAGCCAGATAAAAGATTTTGAGTCAATAACAAGAGTTCTGCTTTACATCCAAAAACTGCAGTCCAAGTGTGTATTTCAGGGTCATAGTGTGCATAAATCTTTTAATTAATTACATAAAAGGATGCATAATTTAGTTAACTTTAAAGAGCTACAGAAACATTTACGACACAACGATATTCTAACTTCCTTGGGAAAAAGAAAAAAAGAGGTCATTTAGCACTGAAATGGATTTTTTTTTTTTGGCAGAACAATCCCTCATTATCAGTATTTTTGTCTAAATGTGCTTCTAGAAGAAAATCTTCCCAGGGAAAAAATCTTTTGAGTAGGCTCAAAAGGACACTTGCACTGTGACATAGTTTATGGGTCTGACAGTTCATTCCAGTATTTTATTTTTTCTAGACAGGACTTCCTGATATCCATTTAATGTTTCAACTCTTTCCAGATCTTCACGTCTGAAAGAGACTTGTTGAAAAATGGATTCCAAACTACAGATCATGTCTGTATCATAGGAGAATATTATTTAAAAGGTCTTGCCCTTTAAGAAGACAGTGTCAATGATTGACTGGTTATGACTAAGTTCTTCCTCTTATTACAATCTCTCATCTTTAACAACACTCACAAATTCTGATCCAGCAGCCTTCTCCCTGTCCTTCTCCTCTGGGACTCTTCTCCCCTCTCTTTCTTCTCAGGGTGATGTTCCTTTGTTCTCCTCTCACCTCCCTCTCCCCAAATAGAAAAACTCCCCAACATTAAAGACAAGACAGCTCAAAGCAAGACAAAACCAAAAAAAAAGAGAGATAGAACAATGGAGTCGCCTCTTAAATACCTTGAGCGAAGAGATGTTGATTGACCTGGCTCTGGTTAGACTCCTACTTGGGGGTGGGGGAGGCTCTTGAAGACTCACGAGTTTACTTTCACTTTTACAAAAAAACCCACCAGACTCAAAACCATGACACCAGTAAAATAAGTTCTCAAAAATGTTATGAAAAGTAATTTTAATATTTACTTTAAAAAAAAAAAAAATATGTATAACACAGTCTCTATGAGTATATGTGCCTTCCTACAAACAGTTTTTTTACTGCCTTTGATATCTATCATTAGCCACTATCCATAAACCTAAATCAAAATGTTGTGACAGACTGGTGAAGTTGGCACTTACTGGAAAAGGAGAAATTTAATGCTACTTTTAAAAAAGGAAAAAGAAGACCTGGTAAGCTACAGGTCAGTCAATCTTGCCTCTGTACCCAGCAAGATCATGGAGCAGATCGTCCTGGACACTACGCAAGGACACAAGAGAAATAAAGAGGTGACTACTGACAGCCAAGATGGCTTTACTAAGGAGAAATCATGCCTGACATATTTGATGCCCTTCTATGATGAATTTTCAGTGTTGGTGAACAAAGGAAGAGCAACTGATGTCATCTTCCTAGACTCGTGCAAAGTATTTGACACTACATCACATTAAACATCCTTGTCTCTAAATTGGAGAGACATAGATTGACTCAGGGCATAAGGAATTAGCTGGATGGTCACATTTAAAGAGTTTCAGTCAACAGCTTGAAGTCCAATTGGAGATCAGGAATGTGTGCTGTTCCTCAGCGACTGTTATTGGGAACGATATTCTTTAACATCTTTGTTGGTGACATGGATAGTGGCATCAAGTGCACCCTCATCAAGTTTGCTGATGACAAAAAGTTGTGTGGAGTGGTCGACACGCTGGAGGGAAGGGATGCCATCCTGAGCAGCTTTGACAGACTGGAGACCTGGACCCGTGACAACCTCATGAAGTTCAACAAGGCCAAGTACAAGGTACTTGGATCAAGGCAATCTCAAGACAGGTTGGGCAATGAGTGCATTGAGAGCAGTCCTGCAGAGAAGTCCTTGGGAGTGCTGTTTTATGAGGTGCTCAAATCACTTGGTAGAAAGTGGCTGGATAGTCACACTCAGAGAGGAGTGGTCAATGATTCAATGTCTGATTGGAGACCAGTGAGGAGTGGTGTTCCTCTAGGGTCTTTATTGGGATAAGTATCATTTAACATCTTTGTCACAGACATGGATAATAGGACTGAGCGCATTCTCAAAAAGATTGTAGATGACGTCAAGCTGAGTGTTGTGGTTGATGTACTAGAGGGAAGAGATGTCATTCAGAGGGACTTTGACAGGCTAGAAAGTGGGCCTGTGCAAACTTCATGAAGTTAAACAAGGCCAAGTGTAAGGTCCTGCACTAGGGTCAGGGCAATCCCAAGAACAAATACAGGCTGGGCGATGAACGAACTGAGAGCAGCCCTATAGAGAAGTACTTGAGTGTGCTGGCTCATGAGAAGAACGTGACCTGGCAGTGTGTTTTTGCAGCCCAGAAAGCAATCATACCCTGGGCTGCATCAAGAGAAGTGTGACAATCAGGTTGAGAGAGATGATTCTCACTTTCTGTTCTGCTTTTCTGAGATCCCACCTGGAGTACTGTGTTCAATTCTGGGATCTCCAGTGTAAGAAGGATATGGACCTGTTGGAGCATGTCCAGAGGAGGGTCATGGTGATGAACTTGGGTCTGGACTACCTCCGTTATGAGGACAGGCTGAAAAAGTTGAGGCTGTTCAGCTTGGAGAAGGCTCCAGGGAGATCTTATAGTGGTCTTCCACTACTTAGAGACAGTTACAGGAAAGATGAGGAAGGACTCTTTATCATGGACTGTAGTGATAGGACAAGGGGTAATGTTTTCAGACTGAAAGAGGACAGATTTAGGTTAGAAATTAGGAAGAAACTATCTTCTGTGAGGGTGATGAGGCACTGGATGCCTCATGTTTGCAAGTATTAAAGGTCAGGTTGGATGGAGCTTTAAACAATCTGATTTAGTGGAAGGTGTCCCTGTCCATGGGAGGGAGGGAGGAAAGGGTAGGAATTAAATGATACTTAACATGATCCCTTCGGAGTTAAATGTTCTGTCTTTCTATAATTTGATACTAAAAAATAATGATTTATCTATAACATTTATGAACATTGTAGAAACTGATGTTTTATTTTCTTTTTTTCCCAAGAATTATTTGTCAAAAAAAAATAGACTAAATCATTGTTTGAAATTTGATAAGAGTGTAGACATCTGTAGAGACTTGATCCAGTATATTAAATCCAAAAGAAAAACCCAAACCAAAACAAAATGTCCAATCAGTTCCCAGCTGAATGAAATACTTTGAAAATTTGTAACAATTACAAAATTCCATACTAAAATGATGAACCAAGACAAGAATGAAAGTCAATGCGTTCTCGTATATTTCGACTTTCTTGTCAATAGGAGACATCATCTAAGTACATAGCTTCCTATACGTCAGAATTGTAGATGATCTCTTTCTCCTACAGCACAATTTGTTAAGTATACTTTGAGTGAACTGCTAATTACTGCTGTTACAGGGATAGGTATATCATTAGTGTGTGACCATACTAATTTAGTTATGGTAATGATAATAATCATCCAAACAAGTTATTAAGGTATGAGATGGACAACACTAAGGTACATTTAACACAATCTGCAAACAGCAGCAAAGACAGTTGGTCATGACAATTATTCTTGCTTACATATATGCATAGTTAAAACACATTCAATAATAGCCTTTTTATTTTTGCATGAAGCTTGAGAAATTTTGTGTTTCTTTTTATTTTTTTCCCCAAAGCTGATAAATATGTATCTTTCAAGACTTCATCTCAAAATTTTTAGTTATTTTAATTTTAAAGTATTGTGAGTCAAAAAAATTGTCATCATATCTGCCTTCTTATATATTATCATTTTTACAAGCATGTAGATTTGTGTTCACTATACTTTATAGAACCTAATATGATGCAGTCTTGGGTAAAAGATACTGAATTTTTGTGTTGCCTAAAGAAATTTAAAACTATGGTCTTTCTTTTCTCTGGGGCATTTAAAGACTTTTTAATAAAAGTGTATTGTAGTTTTTCATTTTGTTATTAAAGCACCTGTAGATGAAACATCTAAGTTTCTTGTGTTGCCTTTGAGAATGGTGTCTGTAACACTTTTCCAAAAGTTGGGTTTAACGTATTGAGCTATCATCTAAATTGTTTTGAAAATATCACACCAGATCCCATGTGACAGGGAGACAGGAAAAATCACATATATACATATTTTTCACTGAAAAATACTTTAGTGTCTTGACATTTATTTCCTCTATGGGAACAATACTGTATAAATTCTTAGTTAATATTTAGTCTATATCTCATTGCAAAAGTTCCTCATTTTTGTGGATCAATGATTGGATGTCAGTCAACTCTTCCAAATCCTTACTGTATTAAGAAATGACACTATCTTAAATGAAAATGGTGAGACAAACAAATCATAAGCCTTTTAAAATAAAGATAGAATATTAAGATGAAAAACATCAAGGGCTAAGTGTATAAAGCTGTAGAGCAATTATACAACAGACTGAATGTTTCCTTTACTGGTAGCAATGGACTTGCTTGCTGTAGTAGTTATTTTAAATGTTGGGAGACTCATCATCCTCTTGTGAAAGATTCTAGGTGAGCTCTGGGGAGACACATCACACCAGACAGTAGCTTTTGATTTATTTTTAATTTGTGTAGAAATTTCCTTGAAGGAGAGCGACCATGTCAAAACCCTCTGAATGGAGGGCGATACCTACCTTCACATGGGAAGCAACTACATCTCTTTAAGCAGAATTTTGAGAGACATAAGCAAAAGATGGGAAAAAGTGAGTCACAGCACTGAATCTGGGAGCCTGTTGATTGTGTAGAGGCTAAGTGTCTTCGGTGAGTAACAAGGAGCAGAAACAAAGGTTTCAGAGATGGTATAAGCAGAAGAGTTCTAGGGAACAGGGAGGTCTGTGCAGAACTTTCAATGACTTGGAAGTCCTCTGAGCTGTTTAGAACTCAGTCTGAAAAAAAGAAACCACACAGCAATATGTGGAGCTTTGAATCTGTGGATACCCAGCAACCCAAACTTAGGTTTTCAACAACTTTTCAAACCGCTAGACATTAACTAATCAAATTTCTATGTTGAAATAAATAAACTATTGCAACCATAATTGTTTCTGTAGTATTTACAGAGAACACTCTATGATAAGTCTTCCACTGACAGTTAAAATCACATCAGAATGAGTATAAATTTCTTTCTTCAGATCATATGTTTTTTTTTAATTTGACAAGCCTACAATTCTAACAAAAATAGAAGTCAACTGTGTAATACTGATGTTTGGGCTAGCTGACACAAGGTAATACACAAAAAAAGTAATTTTCAGGAACAACTTAGACGTAAACTTTAAACGTATGGGCAATTGATTTGATTTGTCCCTACTAAGGTCACACTTTCTTTGGTGTTGCAAGAGGAAACCTTATAAAGCAAGTAGCCTAATTCTCACAATATGTCGAAAGTATTAATACCTCATTTTACATTAACAAAAATTATGATTTTTTTTATGAAATAGAACCTTCTAGTATTTGGGACTTACAAAATTAAGGCATAACCATGGTCCTGTAAGGTATTTCAATAAGGATATTTTGGAATCAGTATATCTCTGTTTTCACTACAAGTCTGATACTCCATGTTCAAACACTGATGAACACCACTGTTCCACTGCCAAGGCTCTGTCATAGGCCTACTTAGGTTGACCCACACTCACACCTTAATATTGACCAACACATTCTTTCTGATAACTCTTTCATCTACGGTACAAACCCTTAAGCTCACAAGTTTTGCTGATAGTTGCAACTATGGGGAACTTTTTTTGCTATTATACAGGATTTCAGAAGTGGTATTGTTAGCTTGTTGAAATGAAGTTGCTGTTGATGTGGAAAGCTTTGAAGGCTAGGAGATTAAGATGATTTCATTGATAAATATACATATACACAGCTGAAGCGCTTTCAAATATTACAATAAATGGAGCAAAAAAACAAGACTGGAGAAAGTCTTAATCTTACTATGTTTTAATTTGTCTCCACATGCTGACACCTGCAACACAAAAGAGTCTTTTTCCTTTTGGCTATGACACAGGTCTGCTAGACAACTTTGGTCAAGTCAGTTTTCTTCTTTGGCTCCTGTTCCCCAACCAATGCAGATAATGATCCTGACCTCCTTTCTAAAATACTTGCGATCCTTGGGTGAAAAGTTCTCCCTAAAAGCTTAGTAGTTTTATTATTATATCCATTATATAGTTACACTATTCAAGGTCAGTAGACCTATATAACTGAGCAAAAATGAGATCATATGACTCTCAGTACTATGTGGTAATTGCGCTCAAAAGTACCCAATTGAATGTTTAGTCCAAATGAATCCATATTTAGTATGGCTTCCTACATTGTTGTTAAAAGTTTGATGCACTGAATCTTGAACTTCCTTTGATTATGATTTTGCAGTGAGACTTCCTCAAACTTTTTAATTCATTGGCTGCTACCCCCAAGGGATTCATACGGATTGGGTAAGAAAAGAATGACATCAACAGTCTATAATGAAATTCTACCCAGGATGTCCAATATTTTTATGCCTTCAATTCTGTTATTGTGTTGGATTCTTTGACTGATTTGTTCCAGAGTTATGGTAAAAAGGGAGGGCAAAAAGGGGCACCATTGCTTTTTGCTGCTTGACAAAGTAAAGACTTCTAAGTGATTTCCATTATTCCTTACTGTAGGCACCAATACAATGTCTTTATTTAAGAAAGTTTTAGACCATTATGTGATACTCCCAAAACTTTCATCAAACAGCTTCCTTTCAGCCAGTCAAATGGACTTTCAGCATATAATGCTAATAAATAAATATCTCCTCTTACTATTTCAATTTTGCAAAGGTCTATAACCTATAATTTGTACCTTCCATCAACCAATATAATGACATCTTATTGTTATACCCTCACTGCTTCTTCACTCTCCAATATGTTGTCATTGCTCTACTATTTCAAATGCGTATTACCTTTTGTTTTATATTAGAAAGTTCATTTCTTCAGTATTAGAGAAGATCCAGGACAGCTCTCAAGTTAAACTTCAAAATAAGCTATCCACTTTGTAGAGCTATCTAGAAGTCCTGAACTGAGGTTTAAGGGCAATATTTAGTCATTGGGATTTAGTTCCCTGTCAGCTTCTGTTCAACTCAGACATGTGCTTCAGTCAGGCCACTGTAAGTAGGAGATAAGTTGACTGAACTGGAGTGCTTGGTCTAAGTTCTTGTTGTGGGTTTGAGTCTGGTGGGGCTTTTGCAAGTAGAGGGAGAGCTGTGGGTGAAGACTTGTGAAATTTCAAGAGCCTCCCGCAGCCCCAGATAGAAGTTGGATCCACATCTAGCCAAGGCCAAGCCGATCAGTGCCTCTGTGATCAAGATATTTAAGAGGCAATCTTGTTGTTCTAATTCTTCTCTCCTGGTTTCATCTCATCTCATGTTCATCTGTCCTGTCTTTTATTTTTGGGAGTGCTTCTACTGGAGGAGAAGAAGGTGAGAAGAAAGCAGACGAATGTGGTCTACGAGGAAAGAGGGGGAGAAGGGTGTTGAAGCAGAACCTTTCCCCAGAGCTGTGTGGTGAGTGAGAAGGCATGAAGGTGATGGCCTGTGAGCTGGGGACATCAATGGTGGTGAGAATGTCCAGGATGCAGCAGTACGTGAGGAACCCCATGTCGAAGGCGAGAGAGACTGAACAGGAGCAGAGGACACACCTGAAGTGACACATAACTCTTCTATTAGAGTAATTAATTTTTCAAAGCCTTAGTCAAGGATCTAATCACTTGATTTCAATCTACAATATTGCACAGATACTGTGAATCAAATGCAAGCCAAACTGACAGTGTTGTTATCATAGAAGTTAGAGAGAAAATCATGAGATATGTTACCTCCTAGTTTTAGCAATTTATCCGTCTCTTTACAGTTAGTGTTTTTATTTATATATTGCTTTGAGAAACAAGTGTTTTAACCTAAACATTTCTCACTTAGTTCTTATCAAGGTCTTCCCAGAAACTGACTTGTATGTGAAGAATTGCTAGGGTCTTATCAAGAAACTCACAAGCTGTTTCACTAACTATAAACTCTGTGTGTAGTCATGTTAACATCTTGGCGCAGGTGTTGGAATCACATACAGAAATCAGTGCTGAAAGTTCTGTCTTGCAGATTCTCTTTAGGAAGGTTTAACTGTAGCCTCAAGAAATTGCCCATGCTACTGAAAAAATAACAATAGTACTAATATGACTATAGCAGTCACAGCTCTTTTTGTGGCTCCCAGGAGAGCTCACACTAAAAAGACACTTTCACTATGTTTTCAGTCAGTGTATTCCGGGATTCCTTCACCTTTGAATTTCACAGGGTCATTGACAGGGAAGGAAGTAGGGCAGTGCCTTTTGCTCAGAGGCACATTAATTACCTAGATCTTTGTTAGCACCAAACTGGAAAAGTGCTTCTAAACTCCTTTCCTGGACTGTTATCTGTAGCTTTCTATAACTGATTCTTGGCTGTTTACACTATTTGACCTCTTTTTATGGTAAACCATCCACATGAGGGCCTCTAGGGTGTCACATGATGAAGAGAAATCAGGAATTTTTCAAATAATGAAGGGTCTCAACTATCTTTGAATATCCAACATAGGACCTTTCAAAGGGACTGGATATTCAGAAGATTTAAGAACATGGACTCTAAAAATTTTTATTAAAAGTATAAATTAAAAGGCTACATTTACTAACAAATTAAGCACAACAGTTTTATCTCTCATTAAACATCAGAAAAGACCAGTGGAATATATCAACAGATTCGGTCGTCTCAGAAAGAATACCATATGAGCTGTATGTAACACAGATACTTTTAATTGTAAGCAGAGCTTTATTTATTTTTTTTTCAACTGTTATCTCTCCAATGAAGGGGGAAGGGTATAAAAGTGAGGAAAAACTGAAAGAGAATTAAACTGCTGAGGAATAACTACTGTAATTTCACACACAGTTTTTTTAAACATTTATGTCTTATGTCCTTTGGCCTCAGACAAAGAATCTTTTGTTTAATTAACGTAGTTGTTTAATCTGTATTTCTTTCACCATTTTTAACTTACACTCTCTTTTGAATATTCATTCTGTTATTCTACTTTAAAAATCACTGACGTTATGGAAAACTAATCAAGTAGTGGCTCAGTCTCAAAATACTGCGTGATAAACATGTATCTTCAGCAAAACTGTAGCTTTTGTTCTGTGAAATTGCATAGGAGGATGGTTGCTGTGAAAACGAGATTTTTTTTGTATGGCATTACAATTATTTGGTATTACAGTTACATGGTATTACTAATAAGAGGATACTAAATCTACTTTAATCATTTCTTTGCCACATACACAGGATTATGTTTCTGAATGAAACACACATTAATTTCTGAGGGTGAGGTTCACTTCACCTGCATAATGACTGAAAATTGCAACGGTAGACTCTCAAAAACCACTTCCAATACTCTTAGGGCTACTATATTTGAATGACTACTGCTGTGTTCTTGACCTGCCTTTCAAAGAAGTTAAATGCTGTGTGCTAAACCCAGAGGGAGCATGGGTTATGTATTAACAGGCCCTCTTCTGTGATACTTAGAATTGTTGAGGAGGTAGACCTGCATGAATACTTGTGGTGGGTTAACCTTGGCTGACTTCCAGGTGCCCATCAAATTGCTTTCTCACTCCTTCTTCACATCAAGACAGTGGAAAAAAATAACGATGACAAGTTCAGAGATCGAGCTAGGGAGAACACTCACCAGTTACTAATGCAAGAAAAACAGGCTTGACTTGGAGAAAATTAATTTAATTTATTTCTAATCAATCACAAAGCAGGATAGTGAGAAATAAAAAAAAACAAACCTAAAGACATCTTTCCCCACCCCATCTCTTATTCCCAGTCTGAACTTCCCTCCTGATTCCTCTACCTCCTTCTCCTGAACAACGTAGGCAGATGGGGAGTTGGAGTTGCAGTCAGTTCAAAATGCTTTATCTCTCTCTGCTGCTCCTTCCTCTCCTTGGTCTTCGTCTGTTCTAGGGTGGGGTCCTACTCACGTGAGACAGAAGACACTTGCTGATTGCTCCAGTGTGGGTCCTTGCCATTGGTTACAGTTCTTCAAGAATGGACTGTTATAGTGTGGGTACCCTATGGACCACAGATCCTGCCACAAAACCTGCTTGTGGATGGGCTTCTCTTCAGGGGCTGAAGTTCCTGCCAGGAGCTTTCTCCTTTGTGGACTCTTTAGGGCATGTATCTTCCTTCAGGGCACATAAGGGGTCCTCTATATGCTGAAAGGAGACAATCTGTCACATCACAGTCTTCATCACAGCCTGCAAGGAAATCCCTAGTACAGTGCCTGGAGCACATGGTGTCTGCTGAGCTGTGTCTCTCACATATTCTTACTTTTCTCTCACAGCTGTTGTGCAGCTTTTCTTTAACCTTAGGTATTTTTTTACCCTCATGAAAGTGCTTGCTACCAATGTCACCAGTGGGTTCAGCTTTGGCCAATAGCAGACCTGTATTGGAGCTGGCTGAAACTGTCTCTGGCATGGGGACAGCTTCTCACAGAAGTCACCTCTGCAGTCCTCCTGCTACCAAAACCTTTCTGCATAAATCAAAGGGTAAAAGGTACAAGAAACAAAAGGTAAACAAAAAAAGGTAAAAAAAAGGTAAAAGGTAAAAGAAACACAACTTAATTTGTATGTACAGCCCTTATCTTCCTATCACAGTTTAACTTTTAAAAAAGACGTGCTTTTACTTTACATGTACATTCACAAAAATGATAACTAATTGAATCCCAGGTGCTTTAGCTCAAAACAGACTAGATTTGATGAATCTCCCTGATTTTAAGGAATGCATTTTGTAATATTTTCTCTGGACTCTGGTCAGGCTGCCTGAAGACTCAGTAGCTCTGGCATCTTCAATTACAGCTTTTGCCAAAGTTAGCATTTAATCTTCCAGGGTGCTAATTTATGCAGTATGTCAAGGCAGGGAAGACTCGCTCACTTGCTGCAGCTGGAGCTGCAACAGCAACGTCTGGAAGCTTTAACTCTAACTGTAGCAGGAGACTCCGGGATGTTCAGCTGCATAGTGAAATCAGTGACCATCTCAGTGCACATCTCATTATGGATCTCAGAACATAAATCAGTTCAGAAACACCATTTGTAAAGACTTCTTCCAAATTTCATTGCGTTGAAAATATTAACAAGTTGTCGAGTTTTATCCGATTCAGGACTAAATTTTAGTTTTCAACATATTGGAAGCCTTAGGACAGGTCTACTGAAACGTTAGTTAAAGAAAGAAAAGTTAGAGGTTCAATATTTCCCCAACTCCTTTTATTCTACTGCTCTGAGAACTGAGTTATGGATGGCTTTATTGTATTTTATAGTCTCTTTTTTAAATTTCTATATAGACTGTTATAATTTGTTGATACAGATACTATCTGGGATGACACAAAAGCAAACAATAGCAAGACACAGACATTGAACATAGCACACAATGACCTTAGATCTAATTAGTGCCATGTTGCCAAAATTAGGAACAGACTGGTCTTTAGATAATGAAAACTAAATGCGTTGAGAACCTCATTCTTTAACTAGCAAGTCCCAGCACCTTCCACGGGGAATTTTAGTGCAATTTGTAGTGTGTTTACCACTGGATGTCACTGTTCATTCACTTTTAGCTTGAAAGAATACCAGTTTTTCTTTGTTTTAATAACAATAGAGAAGTCATTTCTTTAAGAAAGCAGTTAGGGCTAAGTAAATCACCTTAGGAAGAGATTAAAAGTTTTAGTGAAAATCTTCATCAGAATATTTGAACATCATGTCCACATGATGTTTTACAGTGTGGTTATCAACACCATGACACACTAGTTAGTTATATACATGACAATTAGTCTTTGACATGTAAAGCCTCATATGATTCAAGAGATGCAGTCTGTATGTACTATTACATTTATTGTAGATTATTCTCATGAAAAAAATATTTTTTTTGCAGTTGTTGTTTCAATTGTAGACCTAATATGTGAAGGAACATACAGTATTATTGAGACTGACTGTTACTGAAGAGTCCACAAAGATCCTTCTGTCAAGTCATGAGGTTGAAACCAGACTCCCTTGTTTTCTAAACGTCCTCGCAGAGAGGAGTCCAGCTGCGTCTGGATCCAGTCTTATCCCCTGACTGTAAAGAAGTGTTCAGATCCTAGGTTCTGCCACAGAGTTGGTTTATTTCAGCTCAAGATGAGACCTTCCAAGAGGGACCCTGAACAGAGAAATCCCTGGGCAATTATACCCTTTCAATCCATGTTCACCTCCTCTCACATGACAGTTCAGTCCAATACCAATATTTGGGTCTGATGTCTTCTTGTTCCTCGTTGATGGGCATTCTTTTCTTTATACAGAGTATACAGTTTCTGTTGATCTTATCTTTCTCAATTAGCATTGGTTTCCTTGCCTTTTTTCAGCCTAATCTCTTCAGTACTTACATAAAAGTCCACAGTCTGAGCCTAAGGCTTCAGTAAATCTGGCTACTCGTGCTAAATAATGTCACTCATAAGACAATACATACTGCAATTCATCGTAATTTTAAGCAATCCCAAAATTAATTTTAATGTTCTACAAGTAAACTATTTTAATCTGACACTCAAGAAATGGTGCGGAAATGCAAAATTTAATTTTGTGTACCA
The DNA here is from genome assembly GCA_020746105.1 of Trogon surrucura. NCBI lineage: Eukaryota > Metazoa > Chordata > Aves > Trogoniformes > Trogonidae > Trogon > Trogon surrucura. The sequence continues at coordinate 40,600,323 of CM036617.1, forward strand.
TACACAGAATATCACTATTCTGTAAAAGTCATGTATTTAGGCTATGACAAGACTCTCAAACAGAAGAACTAGGAGGAAAAAGAAAAGTAATATGAAACCACACCTCACTCTTTTGGATTTTATTTTACTGCATTTATAGGTCTTCAAAAGGAAGCAAGAGTAGATATTATCTTCTTCCTTTGTGCATAGAAATTCCCAAAGGAAGAGATTTAACTCAACTGTTTGTAGATGAGGAAGTAAGGCCCAGATAGCTCTGTAGCTATTATCTCACTAGAAAATAGTTGTTTCTGTATCAGATGATCCTAAGGAGAAACATAAATTACTTCAGTGCAGTTATATTGCTCTTTACGGATTGCTGCAAGGACAGCATTTTGCAACTGCATTTTGCAACATGATATTGAGACTCTAAAGGATCTTTTGTGGTGGATTGGAAATACTAATAGTTGTTCTGTTTAAAGAAAATAACTAGGGTAATAAAGAAACTTTTTTATTAGTTCAAGATGTACCAATGAAAAAAATTCTTGTTACTACTTCTGTGAGTTGCAAGGATATTCTTATTGGTAAAAAATTAATGAATTTTAGGAACTGTCAGTAATATCTTGGATTTTTGTTATCAAATATATCAATGCAAGCTCCTGTTGTATGTGATCCATTTTTAAAATGGAAGCTGAGTATTAGCATGAAGTGGTTGTTTTCTGGGGTTATTTTATTATTGTTATCAAGGACGAAACACTTTCTTACAAGAGAACATTCAAGAAAAAAGGTACATGCTGCACCATGAAGCTATTGCTCCTTTTCTTTTATTTTTGTTATTTCATGATGTCAGTCTTGTTGTACGTAAATATTTTGAATATAACAGACAATACATTTACAATGCAGCCAGTGATCCATCCCAACAACAAACAGTACCATTTTAGGGTTTTCTGTGCTAGAAGCCCTCAGTCCACTTACCACAGCAGATATTCTCACACAAGTATTTTCAAGCCTGATGCTTTTATATTTTTAGCAATTAAACATCTTCAAAACCATACTGTGCTAACCCAAAAATAGTTATAAGAAGTTTCTTATATAATGTCTTCAACAAAGGACAAATCAGAACTAAATTCTTCAGCCTGTCTCTGTACCTACTTGTATCAATCAGCTAAATATTATTATCTGCTAGGTAATCTTACCCTATTACAACTGCACCTCTCAAAAGTAATATATTTGCCAACCAAAATGTAGAACAAGACTTTCTTTGCAATAAGACATATCTTCAGACTTTTAGCTAATATCACGTATCTTATAGAAACACAGAAAACTTGGATAAAATTCATCCAGAAAAGCAAGTCCTGTACATTTGTGCTTCCTAGTTGTCATGTTCATATTTTTCCTAGTTGTCATGGTTCAAGTCAACTGAAACAAAGAACCACACGGTCTCCAGCTCACTCCTCCCCCCATCCCCATTTCAACAGTGATGTGGAAGGAGGCAATTTCAACTAAACAGGCTCAAGGGTTTGAGATTAAGGATAGGGAGGGTAACAATCTACCATTTAAGATGATGGGCAAAGGACCAGAGTGACTTGGGGAGAAACAAGAAACCACCACTGTCTCCGAAGTAGGAAATTAAGAGGAATACATCAATAAATATGATTTGATCTTATATACCTTTTGCTTTCCAATCTCTCCCATCTTCCCAGCTACCTCCTTCCCCCCTATTAGTGCAAAGCTTCTTGTTTTGTGACCCAAAATTCTGAGGAAGTTCATCTCATCTTTGAAATCGGGTTGCTGGATTCCACCTCAGAAAGTGTAAAACAGTGTAACTAATACCACTGCAGTTATTGAAACCAGCAAAATAACTCTTCTGCTAAACTAAATTTAATTCAGAAATAGTTTGTGTGATTTCAGTGCTTTTTTTTCATAAGCATAAAGTTGAATGTGCTGAGGAAAGCAATCATGTTTTCTCAGCTTTTCACTTTGAAAAATAATTGCACAACTTTGAATTCACAATTGAATATTGTGGATTACATATGCTTTTAGAATAATTTGTTTCTCTTGCTATGACTGCGTAAGTTATAAACTCCTCAAGGCTGACTATTCCTTACTGTATGTACATATAATGTATTTATATATTACTAGCTAAACAGAAGATGACCAACACAGAGAGTCATTTGGCTTTAACATTGAAAAAAACACATACATGTGAAATATAAATAACGCATAACCGTAGAACTGCAACATACTGTTCACATGTGCTATTAAACTGTTGCATCTCCTCTTTATCTCTTGGCACATACACACATAAACACACACCTGAGCAAATTATCTTCTCTTCCTTTGTGTTCAGTTTACTTTAGCTATTTTCTTATTTCTTTTGCTTAAGAATGTAACAGAAAGATGAAAAACAAACTATGTCAAAACACCTATTTCTATACAATGAAGCTTTTAAAGTAATAATTAAATAGATTACTTCAAATCTTACAAAGAAAAGGCTCTTCCTAATGCCCCAGGAGCCCTTTCCATGATTGTAATGTTGGTGAACACTATATACTTATGTCATTCTGATAAGACAGTCCACTTCAAGTAGCCTTTGAGATAAAAATAAGACATTAGGTTGAAGGAAGCAGCAATTTAAAGTTATTGATGTAAGGATAATTAGAGATTGGCAGGTATACAGTGTCATTATAAGGAGGCTGATGTAGGGCAAATGCACAAACTGCCTGTTTTCTTCAGTGTCACAAATATGGAACTCTTTTCTCTAAATGTTTGATTTTTAGCTTACATCTGCTGCCTGACTTCTTGAATTTTTTCTGAGATGTTCTTGAACTTGGACTTTTTCAGCTTCCAGTTGTTAAGTCCAAGTAAGTCGTATTTTAAAGCACATGAAATATATTTTTGCAGTGACAGGGTATATGATTTTGTTTCAGTGTGGATTTTGGTTTTGTTTCTCCATATTTTTAGCTCCCTAATATTTCATTTTCTGTCTTCTGAAGAGTATCTGGTTATTAAATAGCTACAATATCTTTTTTTCTTTAAAAAAAAAAAAAAAAGAAAGAAAAATTAAAGGCAAACCCGATGTTGGTTAAGAAGACTTTTAAGTCTTTCAGCTTTTCACAGACTTGTTTCTGGAAGATGTCTAGTAAGAAAAATATATTAAAAAGGAATAGTACTAGCTTGCAACTGGCCAACAAGGAGAACGGTTTTGATTTGCTGAATGAGCTACATTCAAGTTGTCCATGGGTACAGGTTGAAAATGGGATCTGGACTGAGAGTATCACAATCCTTATTTGGTACCTGCTTTCATTTCCTAGTTGGGGAAGGAAAGTCAAAATGTATTTTCAGGTTTAGTTCTTATAATGGAAGTAGGCTATATTCAAGGCAAACAACAAGACGCAACAGTAAAGAAGTACTCTCACAATTTAATTTTAGACATAATCCAAGAGAAGCAATGCTACAGCTTGAAACTGCAGGCAGTCTGTCAACTTTTAAATGCTGTCAAAGAACATGAGAAGCACAGGATATATGTTTGAGGATGTTTTACAAATCTCTTAAAGCTTAAAATGATGGAATAGCCACGATCTTAGAAGCTTCTAATTAAAAAAAAAAAAGTTGGGTTTTTTTTTGCCCAAAAATAACTAACTGATTTTATGAAAAAATACTTTTTAATGTCTTTTGATATTTTTTTAAACATCATTAATTTCAGTAGTGTCAGAGAATTTTCCTTAGTATAGAAGATAAGTTTGTTATACCGCTTAACTTCAACAGTGGTCCTTTGAAATGTTTGTGTCCAGGACAAGATTCAGTATCTCAGGTAACTTCTTCAACAAGGTTTTGGGAGATAGACTAAGGAGTACTCTCAAAAGGTAGTTTGGATTTGTCCATCCCATTTTGGAAAATAAGGAAATGTAAAGATACTGGCAGGGGCTATTCTGTACCATTTGACCTCACTCCCAGAGAAAGATACAGGAATTTTCTGGTATAAACACAGCCATTGATGCTGTGAAAGTCATTCTGTTAGCTCTCATGTCACAAAATATTCATAAAGAAGGAAAAAGGTAAGATGTCAGCAAACGAAAAGTTAGTTTTGAGGTACTGTAGTGATATTTGTGCTTATCTGAGAGAGAAAACCTATGATGGGGTGTCATAACCCTACTTCGACCAGTAGTATGCTATTAAGTTTTGGGGACCCACTTGTCTCATCTTCAGTGCTATGCAAGTGTAGCACAATACTTGAAGTCAAATTTATCTCTTCTTTATATTGCCTGTCTTCCAGAAAGCTGTCAGGGTCAATATTATAAAGGGGAAGATAAAATTTAAATCCTTTGAGTACTTTCTATTTAACCATGTAAAACACTGATACATTTATCTACTGTGTAAATGAGTCCTGAAAGTCTAAGAAACCTCCATCCACCTAGTACACCAGACTGGGATCCTTCCTAGGGTCGCCCTGATTTTGACTACTATGAGTGCTCTGCACTTAGAAAAGTATTAGTGGTAGTACTTGAGATTCATAATAGTTAATTTTAGACTCTTTGATTATTTCATATTTCATTGTTGTTCTGAAGAACAAACAAACTTCATATTGTAATCATGAAAGTGACCAAAATATCATATAGATTTCAATTCAAATGGAAAACTAAGATAAGAAAAAGAATCTTTCATAATTGAATGGAGTTTATATTGTACTAATTTACTCTTGACAAAGTTTGTCTTGGTTTACCTTATCAATACCTGTGTTCTACAGCTGCACTGAACATTTTTTCTACACTTCATCTGATACAGACTTTTTAAAAAATAAAAGAAACAGATAATGGTAGATAGACAAAAGGAAGACATTTCTTCTAGTTCTGTTGGTGAACACTGCTAGATGCTGGAAGAGAAAAGGTAAGAAGAAACTTTAGTTTGCTGTCCAAAGTCTATGTCCAAGAGGTTAGAGGCTGTGCTAGATCTTAGCATTCATGGCCACACAGTCTACACATCTAGTTCTGTGGTAAATATGAATATTTCTTCATATGTGTATATATATGGATAAATATATTTGTATGTATGCAAATTTATGTGAATATGTAAATGTATGGATGTGTATTGTGTATGTTATAAACAGTGGTAAATACACACCAACCTCATACAGAGTAAATAACTTTCCCAGTAAATCTTTACAGGTTGCTAAACCATTTCTATTCTGCGGAGTACTACAAAAATCGATGTATCTAAGGCATCATCTTGATAAAGAAATTAATATTATAGTCATACTTAGTAATGATATGAATGGAAAATTGTGACTCAGAGATTTTAAAAAAAAATATTTGGTTTCAGTTCTGTGGATTTTTTTTCTGTCTGTGTTTGACTAAACATTGTTTCAAAAAAGCTCCTGTGACTGATGTGAGTATTCCAAGTGTAAATTAGAGAAGGTTTGTTACTGTCTTGGGGGAAAAAAAATAAATAAATAATGGAAATGTTTTTTAGAAAAGTAAGATTTCCTATAGTTTACTATTTTTTTTTCCGGAATATATTATGTCCAGGAAAAGTGTCTGACATTTTTTTCTTTAATCAAAAATATTAAATTAAAATATTTATAAAACTTCCTTTTCATCTGCTTCTCATTTCCTTCTGGAGTAGCAGTCAGGAACTCATGGCTCAGAATCAAGAGCAAAGTGCAGACAAATGAGTGATGCCAGAGCTTAAACCCAAGTCCTCATGAACAGATTGTCTAACAGACTGGAGTAATAATCTTCAGAGTCACCATGCTGGTTTGCAGATTGCTGTTTTAAGAGGCTTTGATTATTATGGTTATTTGGCAGCAGTTCTTAAATTGGAGTTTGGGCTTCAGAACCCAGATGTACTACCTGAGCCTAATTGAATTCTTCTGGATGGGGAGTACAAAGAGCAGAAGAAATTCCTCTGGTTAAAACTGAAGTCAAAACAACAACATGGCTAGTTCAGCATCAGTACTTGTTTCACAGCAAAAAAATACGGAGCTGTTTAGTTCCTCAAGAGCTAATGACAAACCAACTTCATAATTTACATTTAAGAAACATATATCATAAAACTACACTTCTGGCTATTTATGGCTCAAAGGCTGTTAATTTCTACAAAATCTCAGTATTAGTGTATTGAGAAGTAGGAAGATGTTTAGGGGAGGAATTAGTATTGGTGAGGCATGCAAGCACTAAGTGGTAAACCTGTTTTTGCAGAGAAACAGACGGGAGGACATACGGCATCATAAAACAAAGAAAAAAGACATAATTAAAGGTCTCTGGAGCTTGAGGTACTAACCTCTGCAAGAATAACATAGTGACTAGCAGAGTTTTCCCAGTGCATAAAATTAATCCAGTAAGATAAATAATGTTTGTGTTGTTACTACCTTTTAAAAATGTGTATGGAAGATTACGGCCATATGGGCATCACAAAGGTCAGGAGGATTTGGAAGCAGAAATTTGTGTGCAGAGTGTTCTTACACTGAAACAAAACAGAAAGGTGTTGATCTGACTGGTCCCCTCTCTTTTCCCAGGAAGCATTGACATGGACATAAGAGCTTTGGTTTAATCAGTCAAAGCAGACCGTAACCTAATTTACAGATGCAAGGAAATAACTTATCATGAAATTGTTAACAGGGGAAGGTGCTGAAAACATAGTTCACTGACACAATAGTAATGACCAAAAAAAAAAATCCCAGAAGTTGCTGGAAGATAATTCAGGCATACACTGATTCTTTGTGACTTTTCAAATATATTTTGCTCTTGCAGCTGGAGATCTGAAAAGCACAAGATGACTTTTTTTTTCCTTCTGTAACCCTAAACTGAAGGGAAAGGATGTGTTAATGAAACCAGGTGTCCTTCACATCCCAGTTAATACACATAATACATTTTCTGCAGAACAATACTCATAGTGTAAATGGGTTATCACAGAAATAGAAAAGTTACTATTAGACAAAAAAAATCTGTATTACCAAAGACCTTTGGTGGGAAATATCTGCTTAGCTGTTCACCACTAATATGAATTTCAAACTAAAACCATGATGATACATCAGAGAGTCACAGATGATCACAGTGACCTTGTTTTGCAGACAAATTCTGTTAATTTGAATTGCACAAAAGTGTTTACTGACTAAACACGATGTATGATAGATTGAAGTAGGTTTTTTTAACTGTTCACTGGCTCTGAAACAGATGAGGATGTGGCTTTGTTGTGGATATGAATGCGAGTATACATCCAGAGGAACCTTGACAGGCTTGAGAAATGGGCCAGTACAAACTGCATGAGGTTCAACAAGTCAAAGTGCAAGGTCCTTCACCTGGGTCGGGCCAATCCTAGGCACAAATACAAACTGGGCACAAAGTGGTTTGAGAGTAGCCCTGAAGAGAAGGACTTAGAGGTGTTGATAGGTGAGAAGCTCAGCATGAGCTGGCAGCACACTCATGCAGCCCAGAAGGCCAACCACGTCCTGGGATGCATCAGGAGAAGCATAGGCATCAGGTCAAGAGAGGTGATTCCCCCCTTTTACTCTGCTCTTGTGAGACCCCACCTCGAATACTGCATCCAGTTCTGGTGTCCCTATCATAAGAGGGGTTTGGATCTGTTGGAACAAGTTCAGAGGAGGGCCACAAAGATGATCTAGGGACTGGAGCACCTCTGCTATGATGACAGGCTGAAGGAGCTGGGATTTTTCAGCCTGGAGAAGAGAAGACTCTGGGGGGACCTAATAGCTGCCTTCCAATACCTGAAAGGAACCTACAGGAAAGCTGTAGAGGGACATTTTACAAGAGTGTCCAGCAATAGGACAGTGAGAAATGGATTAAAACTGAAGGAGAATAGGTTGAAACTGGATCTTAGATGGAAATTCTTCAGTATGAGAGTGGTAAGACTCTGGAATAAATTCCCCAGAGAGGTTGTGGATGCCTCCTTCCTGGAGATGTTCAAGGCCAGGTTGGATGAGGCCTTGAGCAACCTGGTCTAGTTAAGAGTATCCCTGTCTGTGGCAGGGAGGTTGAATTAGATGATCTCTAAAATCCCTTTTGACCTATGACATTCTATGATTCTATGGTTGTTCTTAATGATAGTATTAGTCTAATGTGGAAGAAAAACGAAAATTCATAATCCTAAAATTACTAAGCGATTTCTTTATCCAGATACCATCTTTAAATATGTACCTCGCATCTCAGTATAAAGGAATCATGAATCTAACTAGAAGGTAAAGTTATTACAAATTACAGAAAGAATCAGAAGAATTGTATGTACTGACACTGAGGAATACATATAGAATCATAGAATCATAGAATCATGGAACGGCCTAGGCTGGAAGGGACCTTAGAAATTATTTTATAATCCATCATGTTGGAAAATTAAGTAATGTGTAATCATCTGTTGTGAAAAAATACAACTTCCCTAACAACAAGAAGTTTGAATTTTTTCCTAACAACTTTCCAAAAGAAATGGTGGAATGTGAACATTGTTCAGAACTCTGTACTAACTGACGCGAACAGGAGGAAATGTTAAAGGGTTAACATAAGATGCATAAAGCATTCAGACACATTGTGAAGTTAGATTTCAAATACATGAAAACATGCATACATCTCCAGGTGAATAAAAGATTAATTAAATATAAGGCCTTATACACAGTAGAAAACGAGTAGTAATTCCACTGCTAACAGTAGACCTGTGTCAGGAAAACCCAGTACAAATAGGATCAGAATCATGCTTACAGCATTTAAAAGCATAAACCAGACTGCAAGCTTTTTTAACATATGACAACCCTAGGGGCAATTTAGAGTCTGCCAGCACTGCTCCCCCTGGAACATGTAAAATAGCTAGATGTTACTGTTCAAAGAACATTTTCCACAGCTTGGCATATGTTTTTTTTTCTTCCAAAGAGAATATGTGACATACCATATCACTTTTATTCTTTTTTTTAAAAAAAAAAAGAAAAGCACAACAAATAATCTTTAACTCTTTGATTATTTAATATGTATTCGTTGACATGAACACATCTCCAACCAACATAAAGGTACAAATCCTAACTTCTTTCTCGTCAATGTGTTACCTGATTTTTACATCAGTGGAGACAGGATTGGATCATGCAGTGCTTTATAGAAGTATTTAACACTCAGAAAGGAACACTCTGAAGGCTAAGAATATGTTGTTTGATTTTTGGATGTTTGTTTTTCTCAAAAAAACCCCACAGTTAATCCTTTGCCAGGGCAAAAGTATTACGAGCATATCTTTTTCAGTGTTGTGAATATAAGCCCCGATCTTTTTTCTTTATTCTTTGTTGATCTGATTATTTTATGACAAGTTATTTTAACATTTCCAGACTGCATTTTTGAGTTGAGTAATGTATTACCTGTATCTTTTGCAGTTTTTTTCTCAATTAGACTATAACAAATTATGTGCTATTTAACATTGCTGAGGCGACTTAGTTCAGGGTAGGTAAGACTGCACTGGGGAAGGGATCTGCTGCAAAAAGGGCTGACAAAAAGCTTCGGGGAGAGCAGTAACTAGTCTCTGCTCACCAAGCATAAGAGCGAACAGTTGCTTGTGTGTGCCCTGGGCGATGCCTTAGCTGGCTGCAGCTTCTAGGACAGAGAACGAGGGGTGGGGGGTGGGGTCGGCAAAGCAATGGTACCTTCTCATCGCAGGGTCTCAGCTAAGGTCGTAACTCAGCTATGTTCTCAACTAAGCAGAAGGTTGTGGTCCAGAAAATGAACAAAATGGATGTGGGAACCCAGACAGAGCTCCCACAGAAACATGCAACTGCCAAGGTCACAGGCTGCAGGGAATGCCAGGGCCTGTGGTGGGTAGCAAGATCGGCTGTGTGCGGTGCAAACAGGTGGATGACCTGGTCAGCATGGTGGCACAGCTGAGAGAAGATGTTGAATGGCTAAGGAGCATCAGAGAAGCAGAAAGAGAGAGAGACTAGTGGAGTCAGGCTCTGCCTGCTTTGAAAGAGGAAAGGGAACACCCACTGGAAAGAAACCAGGATCAATGGACCCCAGTATCCATCCACTGTCAGGCTGAAGGCATAACTCAAAATACTAAAAATGAAAATGATGAATGGAAGTGATGTGGCCAACAGCCCAGCTGAAGTACCTCTACACAAACAGATGTGCCATGGGCAATGAATAGAAGAGTTAAAAATCTGCATGAGGTCACAGAATCACAGAATCACAGAATCACAGAATGTTAGGGATTGGAAGGGACCTCAAAAGATCATCTAGTCCAATCCCCCTGCCAGAGCAGGAATGCCTAGATAATGCTACATAGGAACTTGTCCAGGTGGGTCTTCGTGGGGTTACAACCTGGTAGCAGTTACAGAGACATGGTGGGACAACTCAACATGACTGGAATGGGGTTCTTGATGGCTATGTCCTTTTAAGGAAAGACAGGTCAACAAGGTGAGATGATGGAGTTGCTCTTTACGTGAGAGAGCAACTGGAATGTATCGATGTCTGTCCAGGAGCAAATGAGGAGCAAATTGAATTTGTGGGTGAGAATGAAGGGGCAGGCTAGCATAGATGATACTGTGGTGGGTGTCTATTACAGTCCATCTGATCAGGATAAGAAAGTTAATGAGGCTTTTTACAGGCAGTTGACAGCACTCTCTCAGTCACAGAACCCGATTCTTATGAAGGATTTTAACTATTTGCTGGAAGGCCTACACAGCCAGCCAGCCACATTTCAGGAGATTCCTCCAGTGCATCGATGAGAACTTCTTGATGCAAATGATGGATGAGCTGACCAGGAGGGGAGCACTGCTGGACCTGGATAACTATAGATCAATCAGCCTCACCTCCATCCCTGGAAAGGTGATGGAACAACTTATCCTTGGTGCTGTTTCTAGTCATATAAAGGATAAGAACATCATTAGGAGCAGTCAACATGGCTTTGCCAAGGAGAAGTCATGTCTGACCAACATGATAGCCTTTTATGAAGATGTAACCAGGTGGATGGATGATGGTTGTGCAGTGGATGTGGTTTATCTAGATTTCAGTAAAGCATTTGACACTGTCTCCCACAGCATCCTCATGGGTAAACTGAGGAAGTGTGGTCTGGACGACCAAGTAGTGAGGTGGATCGCTAATTGGTTGAAGGGAAGAAGTCGGAAAGTTGTGGTCAATGGGGCAGAGTTTAGTTGAAGGCCTGTGTCTAGTGGAGTCCCTCAGGGGTCAGTGCTGGGGCCAGTGCTGTTCAATATATTCATCAATGACCTGGATGAGAGATTAGAGAGCGCTGTCAGCAAGTTTGCTGATGACACAAAACTGGGAGGAGTGGTTGACACACCAGAAGGCTGTGCTACCATTCAGAGAGACCTAGACAGGTTAGAGGGCTGGGGTGGGGAGAAATCTTATGAAATTAAACCAGGGCATGTGTAGAGTTTTGCACCTGGGAGAGAATAACCCCATATGCCAATATAGGTGGGGGACTAACCTGCTGGAGAGCAGTGTAGGGGAAAGAGACCTGGGCATTCTGGTGGACAGCAGGATGACCATGAGTCAGCAATGTGCCCTCGTGGCCAAGAAGGCCAATGGCATCCTGGGGTGTATTAGAAGGGGAGTAGCAAGTAGGTCGAGAGAGGTCCTCCTGCCCCTCTATTCTACCCTTGGTGAGGTCACATCTGGAATATTGTGTCCAGTTCTGGGCCCCTCAACTCAAGAAGGACAGGGAGCTGCTTGAGAGAGTCCAGTGCAGAGCCACAAAGATGATGAAGAGAGTGGAACATCTCCCTTCTGAAGAAAGGCTGAAGGAGCTGGGTCTCTTTAGCTTGGAGAAGAGGAGGCTGAGGGGTGACCTCATTCATGTTTATAAGTATGACTAGGGGGAGTGTCAGGACGATGCAGCCAGGCTCTTTTCAGTGATGTCCACTGACAGGACAAGGGGCAATGGGTGCAAGCTGGAACATAGGATGTTCCACAAAAATATTAGAAATTTTTTTTCACTGTGTGGGTGACAGAGCACTGGAACAGGCTGCCCAGGGAGGTTGTGGAGTCTCCTTCTCCGGAGACATTCAAATCCTGCCTGGATGCATTCCTGTGTGACCTACTGTAGGTGATCCTGCTCTAGCAGGGAGATTGGGCTAGAAGATCTTTCGAGGTGCCTTCCAACCCCTGACATTCTGTGATTCTGTGATTCTGTGATTCTGTGACCTTTATCAGCAACATGGACAGTGGAATTGAGTGCATCTTCAACAAATTTACTTGTAACACCAAGCTGTGTTGAATAGTCAACATGCTGGAGGGAAGGGATGCCATCTATAGGGAGCTTGACAGGCTTGAGTAGTGAGCCTATGCCAACATCACGAATTTCAACAAGGCCAAATACAAGGTCCTGCATCTGTGTCAGGACAATCTCAAGCACAAGTACAGGCTGGGCAATGAGTGGATTGAGAATAGCCCTGCAGAGGACTTGAGGATACTAGTTGATGAGATACTCAGCATGAGCTGGCAATGTGTACTGGAAGCCCAAAAAGCCAGTTTTATCCTGGGCTGCATCAAAAAGAAACGTGGCCAGTAGATTAAGAGACATGATTGTGCCCCTCTGCTATGCTCTTGTGAGACCTCACCTGTAGTACTGTGTTCAACACTGGAGCCCTCAACCCAAGAAGGACATGAACCTGTTGGTGCATGTCCCAAGGAGTTCCACAAAGATGATCAAAGGACTGGAGCACCTGCCCTATGAGGTTATTTAGTCTGGAGAAGAGAAGGCTCCAGGGAGACATTATTGCTGCTTTCCAGTACCTGCAGGAGTCCTACAGGGAAGCTGAAGAGAGACTTTTTACAAGAATATGGAGTGATAGGACATGGGACAATGGTTTTAAACTAGAACAAAGTAGGTTTAGATAAGTAATGAGGAACAAGTTCTTTACTATGAAGATGATGAGACACTGGAAGAAGTTGCCCAGAAAAGCTGTGGACACTCCCTCCCTGGAAGTATTCAAGGTCAGTTTGGATGAGGTTTGAGCAAACAGGTCTGGTAGATGTTCCTGCTCATGGCAGGCAACGTCGGAACTACATGGTCTTAAAGATCCTTTCCAACTCAAATCATTTTATGATTCTATTTTCTATGCATATAAAGCCATTCCAGAAGTTGTTAAATTCAGATAAACTATAAAAATAAACAACTCTTGCAATGTTATCTGTAGAGGAATTTCTTGTGGAGCAGAGGTGCGGTATAACTTTAAAAGCGTGGACAACCCAGCTTAGGCCTAAACAGAGGCTCTGTCCTTGAAGCTGCCTTGGAACACAGGGAGGAGGAGGTTTTATCTGTTTTGTGAAGAGCCTTGCCGGGGGGAGAAAGGGGGGGTGAGAGCCGCTTGCATAGTGGAATGGCACTACCCAATAAAACGCTGGCGCGTGTGAACCTGTAACTGACCAACTCTGGGAAGGGGCAGGCGCGGGGACACTGCTGAACTGTATATCTTGAGCTGTCCGGAGCAATAAAGGGGGAATTACTTGTAGCCATACCGGTGGGATTTGTTGTTATCTTGGCCGGCTCTCCGAAGGGACCCTCTTCATCTGGCGCCTGAACAAGGGACCCTCTATGGACGCTTAAATGCGGATTGCTTAAATGCGGGAAGACTCCGAAGCATCGGACGTGAGCCGATTTGGGAGCCGGAGAGCTGGAGGCAGGAGAGTTCCAGGTGTGACCAAAAGGGCACCGGAGACCAGAGCTTGAGCAGCCGATCAAGCCCCTGCCAAGGTAAGACCGCGATGGAAACGGACGCGGCAACTCGCCTCCTTAGTATACTCTCTAAGAGAGGAGGAAAAGTAAAGGAGCGAGACGTATTAGCCCCATGGGCTTGGAAACGGGAGAAAATGAACGACCCGCCATTAATCTTTAGTTCCACGGAATGGCGTGAAGTAGGAGACTTTTTGTGGGACTGTACTCTAGAGGGAGGAAAAGAAGGAAAGGAAGCGAAAGAACTAGGAACAGTTTGGAAAACTGTAATACGCACTCTAGAAATCATGCAAGCAGAAAAGAAAGTTGCTGCGGCAGTGATCGAAGCATTGGGGGGAGGGCAGGAAAGGAAAAAGGCAAAGGAAGAAACTCCCTGCTCGTCCCGACTGGGTGGAAGAAGAAAAAAAAAAAAAAAAAAAAAAGGAGAAACTGCACTGCGTTGCAGAATTAAGACTTTCGTCCTTGAGCTGAGCTCTTTTCTAAACAAGTGCATAACTCTTGCTTGCTAATTATGAAAAGAGACCCTGATCAGCCAGGTACAGCTCATGTTGAGAGCTTGTCCGTGAGAATGAAGATAAGACGCTTCTTGTACACCAGATGTGCATGGGAGTGAACGGGAGAGTACGATCAAAACAGACCTGGGAAATTCTGCTCTCCCTGTGTGATAACAGCGTGACTGAAGTAATACTTGAGCTAATAAGAAAAAAAAAAAAAAAAAAAAAAAAAAAAAAGGAGGAGGGGTAAGAAGGATGATCAGGATGAACCCCTGAAAGAGATGCTGAACAAACTCGCTGAATTATCAACTAGACAGCAAGAAATAGAAGAAACCCTTAAACCTGTTCAGCCCCCCCATTACCATCAGCTCCCTCACTCAAGCCTGATTTTCAAGCTTGAACCATAAAGGATCCTTTGCAACAGCGACGGAGCGGTGTCATCAGAGACGCTATAACAGAGGGAGATTGGGAAGCAGCCAGTTCGATTGCGTGTCCTGTTATTATTAATAACGGCTAAGGGACCTGGGAACCACATGATCCTGCATGATGTGGCTGTGCAGCATCCTGTCACTTCAACAGCGCAGCAGCAACACGACTGTGCACTGGGACTGCCTGTTGAACCCCTTGTTTCGCGCAGTGACGTGATGGGACCCTGAGGTACCGATTACCAACGATGATATGGACTGGACTGGCAGAAGATGCTTACGGCTGATGGCAGAGCAATTGTGGGAAAATGTGACTGTTCTCAATGTTACCTGTTGTATTAATATGTATCCTCTTTGTGTGACTAACAATGAAGCTTATATTGGTTGTGTAATCAAAGCCACATAGTAGGTGTTAAGGTTTATGTACTAACCAGCAGAGTGATCTTTCTTTAGCTAAAAGCAAGGCAGGGAAACCAGCTGCCTTTTGCTTTGTTAGAAGTGTGTGATTAAGGATCAAAGTATGATTTAGGGTGATGGGTGTGAGAACTTTGACAGGATGAATTAAGAGTTTAGTTAAGACATTTTTGGTTATTGCAGTTTTAATTGTTATAGGCTTAGTTATGTTTAGTTGTTTGAGAAATATAATCAAGAAAATGATAAGCAAGCTAGCGGATGAAGCCTGGGTTGTCCAAAAAGAAAAAGGGGGATATGTAGAGGAATTTCTTGTGGAGCAGAGGTGCGGTATAACTTTAAAAGCGTGGACAACCCAGCTTAGGCCTAAACAGAGGCTCTGTCCTTGAAGCTGCCTTGGAACACAGGGAGGAGGAGGTTTTATCTGTTTTGTGAAGAGCCTTGCCGGGGGGAGAAAGGGGGGGTGAGAGCCGCTTGCATAGTGGAATGGCACTACCCAATAAAACGCTGGCGCGTGTGAACCTGTAACTGACCAACTCTGGGAAGGGGCAGGCGCGGGGACACTGCTGAACTGTATATCTTGAGCTGTCCGGAGCAATAAAGGGGGAATTACTTGTAGCCATACCGGTGGGATTTGTCGTTGTCTTGACCGGCTCTCCGACAGGACCCTCTTCTGTTATCATTTGTATCCTCACAGATAATAATCTTCATGGCTATTTCCGCAGATGTACTAAAAGGTATTTTCTGAACTGAAAGCATCCTCATGCTGGCTCACAAAATTAAAACTGCCTATATTTTAGACTGTCGTTATTAAAGAAAGGAGCAGAATGTAAGGATGACTCTCACTCTTGACATTTTGTTGACAATGTTGTTTATTAAGATAAGTTAAAATACCTAAACAAAGAATTTCTGTAAAGTGGGGTAATTAAAATATTTATTTCTGTGCATTTTCATTTTATTCCAAACTATGTCAAAACAGCATTTCCTGAAATGATGTCCACTCTGCTAAAGAAGCTCATGTACATCCTTCTAATTACAGTCCTCAAAGACTTTCCCCACTGTAAACTCTTGGCATAGTGGATGACTTGGAGTATTTTGAGTGATAGAGGGTATCCACCATGCATGTTTTCACTTTTTTCCTTTCCTTTTTTTTTTTTTTTTTTAATAGCCAAAAACTTCAGAAAATGAGTTCTAATGAGAAAAGTCCAGGAAAAGAAAAATCCTCACAGTTTTGCATCCACATTAAATTCAGGTTAAGGGCCAACACTATATTAAGTTGATGAGTGACATGAGCAAGCAGAACTTGGACCTAAAAATAGTTCTGTTGTCAATAGAACTGAAAATTCTTCTAATTGTTCCTTCTTTTATATCATGAGAGTTTCCATTTCTGAAATTTTTTATTCACTAATTCCTTCAATTATTACAGATTGCATTGGGAGGGAAAAATATGTCAAATTTTCTCAAATTTGGAGTTACCCAATAAATGAGTTACCACATAATTTTTTTGACTGCTTTCCTCTGACAGATGTGTTTCAGACTGATGAAGCTCCTCCCTTAAAAATCATACTTAGGTATCTCTTTATAGGACAGAATTTTTAACCAGTACCTAGCAGATAGGTCTGAAACTCAATTTTTAGTTAATCAGAATGAGTATGAAAGCCTGAGCCTACATGGCTTCCCTCAAGTAATGTTCCCATGCTCTAAAGCTAAGACGCAGAAAACTCTACTCAAAAAGTTGTTTAAACAATAGAAGATCAATATGAGCTGTGATCTCACTGAACAACAGAAAACTGAAGAGAGTTTGATCACTATAAAAATTTGTTGTTTTTACATTATGGGAAATTCATGTTTATTAATTTCACAGTCTATACTGCATAGTAATCTATTGTCCCTCTGTGGTGTAAAGGTCAGACTGCCAAAAAGATGCCCGCAGAAAAAAAAAGAAAGTACTTTACAGTAAAAAAATAAATAAATGTACAAGTACTCAAAGGAGCTATTCCCAGAAGGACTTGTGCTATTTACATCAGTAACTTTCAGAATTGGGTAACTGAAAAGAGTGGCCATCCCTGGTTTTGTTCGCTAACGTAACTCCAAGGTCTGTATATTATTCCTTCCTGATTGTTTGGTTTATTTTGTTTTGTTTTTCAAGAGAAGAGGATGTGTTAGCTAAAGTAAAACATTTAATTCAAGGAATAGCTAGAAACTAAAGGGGCAGCCTAAATCTTCACTTTCTGTTCTAGTAAGAACACTATCATTGCTGCAGCTCACTTACCATCTAGAGATAGTAGCCAAAATTGCCTGCAGGTCCTCAAGCTCAATTGAGTGCAACTTAATCTGTGGTGTTTCCAGATTGGTGAATTGCACCTTGAAACATTGTTTGATGTTGTGCACTCTAGGATTTTCTAATCATACAAATGGTTGTGGCTATCCCAATGAAATTTGATGAAAATATCTTTTGAATGTTTTCAGCAGTTCCACCAGGGAAGAAATAACAGCAGTGGCATAGGACAATAAAACTGAAAGGGGGAGACTCATCTTTTATCATAAAAATCTAAAAAAATAATGCATATAAAATTAAAGATGCAACAACAGAAAGGTTTCTAACCTCAGTGGAGAAGACCTAGACATGTATTCCCTTCAATTAAGTAAGAGTCATGTGTGATAGTTACCCATTCAAATATGTTACAGTATAATTCTGACCTAAAACAGCAGAGATTTGTGTCCAAGGAGTTTCTAAGACATTAGGGAATCACATTAAGAATTTTAATCTGTTTGGGGGATTTTTCTAAATAGGCTTTTTGAGTGTACATAGAATCATAGAATCATAGAACAGTTCAGGTTGGAAAAGACCCTTGGGATCATCAAGTCCAACCACTAACTCTACACTACAACCATTAACCCTACACTACAAGTTCACCCCTAAACCATATCACCCAACACCACATCTAAACAACACTTACACAAATCCAGGGATGGCAACTCAACCACCTCCCTAGGTAGTCTGTTCCAGTGTCTGACCACTCTTTCCATGAAGAATTTCTTCCTAATGTCCAGTCTAAACTGGCCCTGTTGCAACTTGAACCCATTCCCCCTGGTTCTGCCCCTAATGACCTGTGAGAAGAGACCAGCACCAACCTCTCTACAACGTCCTTTCAAGTAATTGTAGAGCATGATGAGGTCCCCCCTCAGCCTCCTCTTCGTCAAACTGAACAGTCCCAGCTCCCTCAATCGCTCCTCATAAGGTCTATTCTCCAGGTCCTTCACCAATTTTGTCGCCCTCTTCTGCGCTCGCTCCAACACCTCGATAATCCCTCATACTGAGGCACTCAAAACTGAACACAATACTCAAGGTGCGGCCTCACCAGTGCTGAGTACAGGGGGACAATCACCTCCCTACTTCTGCTGGTCACACAATTTCTAATACAAGCCAGGATGCCGTTGGCCTTCTTGGTCACCTGGGCACACTGCTGGCTCATATTCAGCCAGTTGTCGATCACAACACCCAGGTCCTTTTCCGCCAGACAGCCTTCCAGCCACCCTTCCCCAAGCCTGTAGCCTTGCATGGGGTTGCCGTGACCAAAATGCAGGACCCTACACTTGGCTCTGTTGAAATGCAGTTGGCCTGGGCCCATCGATCCAATCTGTCCAGGTCCCTCTGTAGAGCCTTTCTACCCTCCAGCAGATTGACACTGCCTCCCAGCTTGGTGTCATCTGCAAACTTGCTGAGGGTGCACTCAATCCCCTCATCTAGATCATTGATGAAGATGTTAAACAGGAGTGGCCCCAGCACCGAGCCCTGAGGGACACCACTCGTGACTTGCCTCCAACTGGATTTATCTCCATTGACCCCAACTCTTTGGGCCCAGCCATCCAGCCAGTGTTTCACCCAGCAGAGTATGTGTCCATCCAAGCCATGGGCAGTCAACTTTGCCATAAGGATGTTGTGGAGGACAGTGTCAAAGGCCTTGCTGAAGTCCGGGTACACTACATCGACAGCCTTCCCCTCATCCGCTAAGTAGGTCACTCTGTTATAGAGCGAGATTAGATTTGTCAAGCAGGATCTGCCCTTCATGAATCCATGCTGACTGGGCCTGATACGCGTATAATATTCCAGTAATAAATCCCCTGTATTCCGAGAGATAATCAAGGAAAATTTTAAGTTCTCAAGCTTCTTGTAAACGTATAACAATGATATATATCCCATTATTTGGTAATAGAAATTATAAAAAATAAGTAGATTCTACAAAAAAAAATTAAATAGATGATTTTATTTGATTTGATATGAAATTATCATTATTTGATTTGAAATTATTTACCACATATGTAAGCTATAGCTTGTACCATTGTGGACAGAATGTTGTAAAACTTCTGTCTTCTAAAATAAAACTGTAGTTCACTATCATTTTTAATGTCTGTAATAGTCCCTTTACTCTTTGCATACACTTTAATTTAGAAATCTCTTACTGTAACTACAGATATTTAGAGAGCAAAACTTGGACTGAGATGAAAAACAGATACAAAAAAAAATCACAGATTTTTGAAATTTCAAGTTTTTCAGTTATCTTTCAAAAAAGAAAATACAGGGATAACAATTATGTTTTCCTGTCCTTTCATAACTTCATGAAGAACACATAAATCCAATGCAAAAGGAAGAGTAATAAAACCAAATGAAAGGTATCGAGTGCTACCATACTGCATTGCACTGAAATGTCATAAAACCTTTTATAAAGACAAATTTCCCCTCAAGTGCAGTAATACAGTCATAGTGGAAAACAAAACGATCTTTATTTTATATACTTCTTACCCTCAGAGGAAAAATCCCAAAAGGAGTTCTGATACTGTTTATAACAGATAAAAACTTCCAGAGGGGAAATTTCCTCTTTAGTGTTGGGGTAAGGTAGAACTGGAAAGCAATATGAAGAGTAACGGACAGAACAAAATGAAATCAAATTTTAGAAAGAGTACTTTGATGTTGTTTGGTTTTGTTGTGTTGTTTGTTTTTTTTCTCCAGTTACAATGTTATCATTTTATTTCCCAAGATCTCACTTTTGCAGAATCCTTCTCTTTGTAGAGCAAGTGAACTCTTTCTGTGTTTTTTTTCTCCTGTGTTGATTTTGCAAGCTGTTATTGATTAACTTACTAATGCAAAAGGCCTCAGGTGTAATGTGCAGAGGTTTTATTTTGCTCTCTTTATCTCTTGTATAATGATTATGACCCTGGAGTCATTGTAAATTCTGAGACTTCTTTTGAACACCATATCAATCATGTAATTAGAGTGTGTTCCAACCACCTTTGTAATTTAGCTAGACTGACAGCTACGATCATTAGGTCACTTGCTCAAACTCAGTGCCATACTCCTTCCACCCTGATTTGTCTTGTGAATATTTTTTCTAGATGTTGATTTTTTGGCTGTTTTAGTTATTGCTTATAGCAATCAGCAGCTATTAAAAACCAGCTAATTCAATTACATATCCTATTACATTATGTTCTTCATAATCAGAAAGTTACCATAGTTTCCATGATGTGCATTGAAATACAAATCAGTTTGAAGATGACCTTGTAACTGCCATACTATTAACAAATAACTATTATTTTTAATAAGTAAAGCTTGTGATCAGTAACAAAGGGAAATACCCAGTGAAAGCTGTGATGGTTTATTAACCTTATACAAGCAGATTCGGCTGAGGAAACTAGTTCTCTTATCTGAAGAAGAGTGACATAAGAGGCTGGGACATTCAAATAGAGATATGACAAAGGACATAGTGGAGAAGCATGTCCTCCCAAAGGGGGAGAAATAGAATTGGAATGACACTTTGAGGAGTCTTAATTGACATTAGATGCCCTCCCATAAACAAGTGCATTGAATCCCCCATGTCTGTCTTTCCATTGACATAGCTTTTTGTAGTAATAGTTGTTGCACTAGTGATACTTGTAAACTGAAAAGTATTATGGTACTTATGCTGACCAAAGCATCAAAATGCCAATCATCATAGGCCTCCTGCTAGACATTTTATTGAAATAAAATAAATAATTAGTGTTGATTTTGCCCTCCAGGCAACCTAAGAGCAATTTCTGCTCTGCAAACAGATAATTTATATGAAATTTAGTCAAAACACTAAGTTGTCAAAATTACTCAAAACACTAAGTTGTCAAAATTACTGTGGATACAAAACAGTTACAACGGAATTTATACTGTCATGGTGGTATTACTTAACGAAATGTGACCAGTAGTCTAACTAGGCTAGAAGGTTTAGTGTTATGTGGTGTTGTACTAGAATAAATCCATAGATCGAAGAAACAAAATAGACTCCCATCCATTTGCTTTTCTCATTCTCTTTTCTCATATCTGTTGTCTCATTTGTTTTTGTATATGAACTGATGACTGTAGAACTATTTCTTAGACAGAAAACCTCTTTTTTAAAATAAAAAATAGATAGGACCTTCTTTTTCCTGAACTTCTTGATACTTTCTTAAATTTTACTTGGACTATAGTTACCTTTTTGTAGTTACCAAAAGTTTCTCGGAGGCACATATCAAAAAACAGGTAACAGGCTAGGGAAGACAGAAGGTGTAGAACATATAAATACTTAGATTTTTATTCTAAGTCAAAACTGAAACTTTGCTTTTACAAGAATGCTATCAAAGAGAGAAAGGTAAACAAGGACAAATGTGAGGCATGATTCTGAAATGACACCTTTAATACTTTCTGGATAATCTGTTAGACAACCCTCAAGAGGAGCCTCAATTATTTTCCATCATATACAAGTTTTCTAGAAACAAGTGTGAATATAATTTCTTTAGTCAGTCTGTGATTATAGTAGTGACATTGATAAACGATATCCTTGACAGACAACGATGATGATCAAGGTGCTTTTTTTCTTGACAATTTATCATATTACAACCCTCTCCAGAAAAGACAAGTTATTGTTTTTTGGCTCCCTAAAACTAATAGTGTTCAATGCAAACATTAGTTTTGTTTTCTTTTTAATAAATAGTTGCTTTATACTATTGATTGCTGTTTTTCAACCAACATATATAATAAGTGTACCACTGTTTTTCCACTAAAGAGTTTTGTGCTGCCCATTTATTTTACTGAAGTATATTAAAATATTATATACTATATGGTATATAAAAATGACTAAACTCAAATTCTGCACCGGAGAAAAATACAAAGGACCCTGTTGTTTACACGTTTATTTTCCCCATAAAAATGAGGCCTCAAACTATCATATTAATTCAATAAAAATTATAGAAGGCTTAAGATTGTTATGAGGCAAAACAATTCACAGAATAAAGAGCGCTCTCATGTAAACAAAGGAGTTCTATTTGCTCTTTCTGTACCCAGGATACATAATAAAACAAATAAGCATTTAGGACACAATATGAAGGAATTGAGAAAGAATAGCTATTTATAAATACATCACAGATTTAGCATCATTGACAGTAAGTACAATAACTATGACATTCAAAGTTCTTAGATAAAAGTTCATATTTGCTATTTGGCTAAAGTATGTATGTGAGTTGAAACAGGCAGGATGCAGGAACAACCACAGACCATGGCTGAAACGCAGAGTAGATTTATTCTTGCTACCTGGGAATCTGGAAAATCCGTGCAGCAGCACCTGGATGAGGCACACAGGCAGTGATCACACGAGCAGCATGGCAAGTGGCAGTGCAGGCATAAGGAGAACTCTCCTTGCTGGAAAGTGTGTGGTATTTATCCCACTGCTTTATTACATTTAACTTGCTGCTCTACCTGAGTTCCCAGGGCTCACGGGACAGCTTTGCAGGGCAGGAATGTGAGAGACGGCCCCTCATCTATCTCAGGCCTCTGTTCTAGGCACGGGTCTGCTGCTTGTTGAGCACACAAGGCCAAGCAGTAATTTAGTGTGATGTGTGTGTTTTCCCACACCTTAGATGTAAGTCGCCCGAGCATACCTACAGTCCTCGCCAAACTTTCGTTGTAGTCCTACAATATGACATTTGTAAGCATAAATATGTTAAATTTACTAAACTATTTAAATTTTTATACTTTTTTTTGGGAAAATTTTCAGTTAATTGTGATAGAGGACAGTTTTACAATTGACATTAAAGTTTTATAAAGGCAAATAAAATTAATTTAAATAATGTATAACACAAGACTTCCTTTTTCAGCTGAAGTGATTTCTCCTTAACTATGAAAAAGACGTAACTTTCCACATTTTTTACCTTGACTATTGGTCTTAACTGCTTGTCTATTCAGTCAATCTTGTTTCAAGTTAGACCTTTAACTTATTGCAGCATAAATAGTTTTGGAGAACTATTAGATTCACACTTGTTATCTCATGGTCATGAATGGTTTGCAAACAACATGTTCCAAGCCTCAGGAGCTTTCTGAATAATTTATATTTCTTTTTCTCCAAAGAAATTTCTGTTACAAGGAATGCATTGTCTCCTTAAGTGTTTTCAGAGTATCTCCATTTGCTGAGGGTTTTTATCGGCAAGTGCATTGTGTCAGCTCTTAAGATGGTAGGAAAAGAAAATGTTCTTTCTCTTATTATTCCTGCTTACATCCTCTCTCTCTCAAACCAAAACCAAAATAAAAATGAAGCATGCAAGCAAACAAAGAAAGAACCGAAAAAGATGTCTTATATTTTTCTTGGGTGAATTGTAGCAATCTTCTAATTAAAGAAATTTATGCTCCATGCTATGGTTTAACACAGTTTCTTGGGACTTCAGAGACTGTGTCATTAGGTTACAAAATGTAGGGAATTTCTACATTCCCACACTTTCATGATTTTTTGTAGTAATAACTAGAAGTTACATAAAATAGTTCTCTAGAGCTCAGTGGGTTGAGTGTGGTGCTTGAAACACCAAGGTTGCGGGTTCGATTCCCGTTTGGTTCTCACGTGTTGCCTGATCTAGTCGAGAGGTGGCGTCCCTGCCCACAACAGGGAGGTTGGATTAAAATGATCTCTGAGGTCCCTTCCAGCCCAGGCCATTCTATGATTCCATGATTCTATGATTCTATGATTCTATTCAGGGTTAAAAGCTCATGAAAAGTCTTTAATCTTGTGCATTGTCTCATTCAAATAATTTTTTTCTATTTTGGGCTAAAATTCTCCTACAGCTAAGGTCCCTAAAAATGAATTTTTAGACAATGAATTTCCTTCTTAAGGATTTTATGTAAATCTAATAACATCCAACACAGATACAAGTACCTGAAAAGGAGTTAATTTCTCTTTATATGAACAATGATTTCTTCCACATGGGAAAGGTTATAGGACATGGTATTTATTAGATAATACATTGTGCTGGAATATAAAATGTCATTAGCTTTAACTACTTAGCCTGAATACCTATAATAATTCATCAATTGATTGCTTATTTCTCTGTGACACATAGCTTTCCCGAGTAATTACTGTTCTAACTACTTTTATAACCTTTGTCAGTTTTACCATGCAGTTATTAAGAACTTCATTCAGAAACTTCTATTGACCTGATGGTAGTTTACCATGTCGAAATTTAATGTTGAGTTGAATCTATGCTGACTGAAAAATGACATTTACTAAAAATATCATATTAAGATACTTCAAGGTCAATCTGTTGTTTTGTTTTGTTTTGTTTTTCAGAAATATTGGACATTATTTTCTCTGAGAATGGATTCAAAATCTGGTTGGTTAAGATAACAGGCATAATAGTCATTATAGGTAAAATTATGGACCACCTTAATTTTGAAGCAGCATGCCATCTCACGTATGGTTGTGCACAATATTCACAATAATCTAATTCTTCCTAAATTTATTGCTTTCTTTGTACATCAGGGGTTTTAAAATGTAGCATTCAAAAAGTTCAACTGGACTAGCATGTATCTCTTTAAATTGAGATAAACAGAAAGGATGAAGCAGTGACTAATTTAAGGCCAAATAGCAGCAACTTATTGATGATATATTGTACAGTGACTTATAAGACAATTGGGGTTTGAGTTTGAAGGAAAAAGCCATGGCATGGCAGAGCAAATCTGAAGCACCTTAAGGAAGAGTTATGATTTTTCTGAAATTGTACAAATACTTTTATTTCAATAAATGATATACAACACTTGTGAAAGATGGGAAGATGCAAAAAGTCAAAGTAGAGCACAAAGACTGAATTATATCTGTCTTTAGAAACCTTTAAGAAACAGGAGAACTTTTAAAGTCTTAAAAGGAAACTCCTCAAAAAGTGAGTGCAGAAAGCTGATATACACAACTAATAAGAAAAAAACAAAAGTAAACCAGTGGGTAATGTGAACCCTATTCAGTTTCATGGAAGTTGTCTGAAAACTAGAAGATTTTAACTTGAGGGGTCCCAGCTAACGGAAAAATAAGTAAGGAAAGTGCAACTCTTAGAGAGGATATAGTGTTTCTGTATGGTTAAGCCAACCAAGGCTAGGAATTTAAAGGCAGTGCATCTATCTTACCTTCTACATTTCAGGCATTCTATAGCAATACTAAAATTAAAATAGTCATATAGTAGGAAATTTGGGGAAAAAAAATCATTCCATCATAAATTACCTCTTTTGCAGACTCTTTTGCATTCTGTATGCTACTCTTATAATTCAATCCTGTGGTGTTAGAACGACAGAATTATAAAAAAAAAAAAGCAGATTAGAAGACAGAAGCTGATTTAGTTGAACCTCCTTTTCAAAGCAAAAATAGATTCTGATTAAGATCAATGTAATGGTGAATTTGTGCAAATGAACTTTCAAAATCTCCAAGAATGATCAACATATCTGAACACTGTTCTTCTGTCGCGGGTTAGGGCTGGGCTGGCCACTAATGCAGACAGATGCTCTCTAACCCCCTCTTCCCCGCCCCAAATGGGAAGAGAAAAGGGAATGAGGCAGAGAGACTTACGGGTTAGAGAAGAAAAAACTAGAACAGCTTTAATGAAAATAATGGAAATAATGGTGAAATATAAAAGTAAAGAACTATATACAACTATAGATAGTAGCCTGATATCAAACCAAACTCCTTCCCCCTACAGCAATCCCCACTGATGCTGCAGAGCAGGAGGCACTGGGGAAGCCCCAGGTTCAGCGGCAGCAGGAGCTGGATACAGGGAGCTGGATTCGGGAACTCAGGATCCGGATCAAAATTGGGAGGTCAGATGGAGTCCTCTCTGGACACCGGCCATTGCAGAAAAAACGAAATGAAGAGTGAAACGGACGAAACGGGACGAACAAAAGGGCGAAACTCTCGTGATCACTCAATTTATACTATATATGATGTATATGGAATGGAATACTCTTGTTGGTCACTTGTCCTGTCTATTACCCCCTGGAGGTGCAACCTCTTAGAAGACACTAAACTGAAAAGTAAAAATCACTAAACAGGACTGGGTTTTTAGCTAAACCCAGGACATCTTCTCACTGTGAATTTTTTCTTAAAGTCTAATAGAAATTTCCTTTGTTGTAGACAATTACCTTTGCCTCTTGTCTTTCCACTAAGCAACCACTGAAGAGAGTCAGCTTCTATCCTTTCTGTAATAATACTGTTAGGTAGTGGAAGATTGTAGCTACATTTTTTTCCTGAGATTTACCTGCTCTGAGTTAAACAAACCTAAGTTCTTCAGCCTTTCCTTGTATATCATTTGGTCTAGAGCCCTAATTGTTTTAATGGTTTCCTTTAGGACTTTCTCAGGTTTGTCAGTCTCTTCATTGCATGATGAAACTGCAATTTGGAGGCAGCATTACAGATGTAACTTCACCAGTACTGAGTAGATGTGACTCGGTTCTCTCAACCTGTTTGCACATTCCCAGCATGCAGTTAACCTTTATTGCCACAAGACCACTCTGTTGACTGTAACTTAAACTATCATTCACCAGGACTTTCAATTCCTTTTCTGCAAAACTGTATAGCTGGTCTGTTACCAACCTACACTGATGCCAGAGGATGCTCTGTCTGAGGAGCAAGATTTGACATTTGTCTTTTCTGGACTTCACAAGGCTTCTGGTGAGACATTCCTCCAGCTTTTTTGAAATACCTCTGAATGTGAGTCTTGCTATCCAGCACATTAGCCTTTCCCACCAGTTTACCTTTGTTTACAGATGTACTGATGATGCATTTAGTTCCATAATCCAAATTGCTGGTGAAGACATTAAATAGTGTCAGTTTCCGTACTGATCCAAGCAAGACACTCGTAGCTCACTGCTAGTTAGACTTCAAAGCCTTGATCTCTTCACTTTGAATTCAGTGGTCAGAGCAGTCTTGTGAGTTTTTCATTCACCTTGCAGTAAATTCATCCAATTCGTATTTCTTCAGTTTTGCTAGGATACTATGTCAAAAGACTTACTAAAGTCAAGGTAAATGATATACACTACGCCCTTTATCCAGTCACTTTATCATAGAAAGAAATCAAGATTATTTAGCAGGGTTTGTCATTGTTGGCTATTCCCTGTTACTTTGTCATTCATAGTTTCCATGAGGAATCACCCCGTAATTTTCATTATGATGGGGATAAAGCTGAATTGTCCATTAGATCAGGTGTTTCAATATGTGAAAAAGAAATTTCATAGTAAATAAAATAGCAGATTATATTGCTGACATAGATGAAATGAAATTTAAAACAATAATTTCGTATTGGTATAAATCATAACATAGTATTAACATTCACCTGGTATAACAGAAGTGTCTCCATAACCAACTGCCTCCATTACCCTCCTCAAAGCAACTTGAGAAACACTTTTGAAAGTACAATTACTGTAATACAGTGAGAATAAATAAAACAACATGAAATAGGTAGCATTCTATCTGAAGAGTCACAGATTGCATTTGACTTTTACACAAACCTTAATAATGATATTGAGGAGAACCCTGGCATGACGTACTCAGTCCAGGTGCAGCACAGACACTCAGGTAAAACTGCACTTTCTCTTAAGCCATTTTTAGCATCTTGATCCTCTCTACAGTGTAGGAACGTGATCTGTCCTTCTTAGGAGAGAAGAACAATAGGGATCATTATGTAAAAGTATGTCTGAGTAACTGCAGAACAGGAAAGAATATTTTCCTTGCTTCTTTAACTGTTATAGTCTCCCAAAAGGGCTGGAAGCACAATTGGAAATCATGTTTCAGATAACTTACCACAATACATGTGAGCTGGTATTATGGTTTTTGTTCTGTTTGAAAAGTGTGTCTTTACGTTCTTGTGAAGGTTTTGCAGGATTTTTACAGTAACAGCTTGCATAACAACTTTTTAGAGTCTATGGGTACAATAGCAATGATACTCAATTTACCTGCATGCCTCAGAAAGCAAACAGATGCAGAGCTTGATGTAGTTCATATCTCTTCAGGTCATCTGTTATTTAAGTTCTCTCAACATGCAATGCATTTAAAGATCTTTATTCGTGCAGTACTTTTTATTTCGGAAGGTGATCTTTATGGTGTGTTGCAATACATTTTTAAAAGATACAAAAACACAACCTGCTTGTCATATAGATAGAAATATAGGTCATGATATTTCTTAGAATTCAGGATTTTTGGTGCAACAATTAACATTAAAAATAATTGTAGCAATCAAATATGTCTCTTTCTTCTACGCTGTTCCGTTAATATTTTTTGATATGTCTTATTTTCAAATGTCAATGACCTTTCTTCTAACATTAATAGTTTGAATTCCATACTCATGACAATCCACATTGAGAAAAAGAGAGTTAAAGTTTTAATTCTAAGACAGTTGTCAGTTTCTTTTGGGTCTAATCTTAAATTCTTCAGGTAGAAATCCGGGATTAATTGGTCACAGATACAGCACTCATACATTTATTTATTTTTTTGTATTGCTACTAGAATAGCCAAAATACAAGCAGCTAAAGTTTTGATACTTCACTTTTTCATTCTTTATTTTTTTATTATTATTTTTTCTTTCTTTATTTTTTTTTTCTCTTTTTTTTTCTGTTTTTTTTTTTTTTATCTGGCAAAAGGAGAACTTTATCAAAGGAATAATGCAGTTCTGATTAGAAGAAACACATAAAAATGTTTTGATCAAAAGCTGTGTTTGAACCACCAACAAAAAAATATCTAATCCAGAGCTTCACGTTTAAGCCAAGTGTTGTAGGAAGAGTTACTAATATCTTGTAAAATGTGCTTAAGACTGTTATTTTCAGGGTGGTTTTTTTTCATTTCCTTTTACTTCTGCTGAAGAATGGTTTTACAACTTTTTCACAGCAAAGAGACTTAGATCAGAATAATAAAAATACTTAAGTGCTAGTGTATAGGAGGAAGCCAAGTACCTCAGCTCTTCTGGTCAATGTCAATAAAGATTTTGGTTTGGTTGCATAAACATAAATGTACAATTCTGTTCTGAGATACTTAAGAGTATCCCAAGACACTCTAGGTCTCTTGTAGGTCCTGTATTGTATGTAGTAAGTCCATGACCAGCTAAGCCATTTCAAATGACCTTCGACCTCTATGTGAATGAACTGAACTGGCTAGGTCACATGCAGACACTTAACAGTATCAAGCAGAACACAGATCTGAAATTTCACGTTGAGCTGTGTTTCCAGCTTCTGTCTGAGCAACTGAGGCTTATCTGAAAGAGAAAATGAAAAACTGGTTTTCTTTTACCCAGTACAAGAAATTGTAAGCATTTTAGGTCTTGTGTCAGGCAAGAACTTCTAGTCAATCCTCTGTAAATCCACTTAAATAAGACAGGATATATACTTAAAAAAAAACCACCCAAAAATCAAACCAAACAAACAAAACCCCCAAAAGCAACAAAGTTCATTATGGACAAAATCAATAGAAATCTCTGCCTGCTAAAGTCTCCAAAATTCTGTTTGTGTTAAGCATTCTCCAGTCTATAGCAAAGGAGATAAGTTGTTTGTACTACTGTAAACACTGAGGATGGGGTCTACTTGGCCATGCTGGAAGCTCAGTGAGCAAAACACCGCTTTGTAGAAAAAGGCCTGGGAGTCCTGGCGAACAGCAAGTTAAACCTGTGTCAGTAGAGTAGCCTTGCAGCAGGGAAGATCAACCACACACTGGGTTGTACTAGCAAGAGTGTAGCCATCAGGTGGAAGGAAATTATTTTTCCACTCTGTTTGACACTTGTGAGGCCACATCTAGTCTGCTGTGTTTTATTTTGGGCTCTCCAGTGCAAGAAAGACATTGAGAGGGGGCTGCAGTACATGAGGTGTGAGGAGAAAGTGAGAAAATTCAGTTTGTTTAGCTTTCAAATAAAAGGCTCAGGGGCAACTGTTCTTTTGCCTACATCTGATTAGAGGATACAGTGACAGAGTCATACTCCCTGGAGATGTACAATGAAGGTGATGGACAAAAGTCAGAACTTGGGAAATTCTGAGTCATTATCAGGTAGAAAAAAAAAAGAGGTGGTTGGACACTGGAAAAGCTTACCCAAAGAGACTGTGGAGTGTTCATTCTTGGAGACATTCAAAACTTGGTTGAGAATTTCTGAGTAACTTGATCTAGTTAGACCTTAGACATTTCTTTGAGAAGGAGATTGGACTAGTTGTCCTCTGGAGGTCTCTTTCCACACATATGTTACTGCAATTCAGTTGTTGACTTTATGGTGGTGTATGGCAGCCACTTTTTATGGAATCTTAGAACAGCCCAGATTGGAAATGACCTCAAAAGATCAACTGCTTTTATCTTTCATGGGAAATGGAGCCTACATGAGTTGATCTAGTATCCTGTCCAATTGCATTCTGAAACCCTCCTGTGATGAGAACTTAACCATGTCCCTGGGCAGGTTGTTCCACTGATTGACTGTTCTCACTGTTAAAAATTTCTTTACATCGAAATGAAACCTCTCCCAGTGCAACTTGTACCTGCTGCCTCTTGTCTTCTCTCCATGTCTCCTTATGAAGAGAGAGAGTCTCTATCCTTTTTGTAGCTGTCCCTTAAGTAATGGAATAGTTTAATGAGGTCCCTCCAAACTTTCTGTTCGCCAGTGAGGAGACCTACTTCCTTTAGGTTTTCCTCACAGGGAAAATTCTCCATCATTTTTGTGGTCTTCCTTTTCGAACATCATAGCAGTAGTTGCACAAGCCTATTAAAGATGATGTGGTATTTGGAATCTCAAATGAACAAAAGATTCATCTCCAAGGAGGTCTGAAGTATGTAGCTATAGCACGGCTTTCAGTAGGTCTGTGCTTGACCCACTGAAGGACTCATCATCTCTAAAGAGTTGAATATTTTGATACAATCGGAGAAAAGGTTACTTAGGTTGCTTATCCCATCAGTCAGAGTACTTAGTATTTAATGAACTGAGCGTGTGCTTTTCAGTTACTGCAATATCTAAACTACATTACCAAAGGTGACAGTCCGAATGTGCTTTGTTTCCTATGTCTAAAGCAATAGAGTGTCATTTAGTACCTGCAACTGATGTCTCACGACCACGGTTTGTTTTGGTTCATGTTATCTTTATGGTTCAACTTTGTTTTGTTATGTTAAGATTTTAAACTTGTCATTTCCTGCACAATTTATGACAGACGTGCTGAATGTTCTCTCATGATCTCTTCTAATACTCATTAAAACCAGTTTGAAACCTTCTATTGTCTTTGGTAGGCCTTAGATAGGGTCGTTGAAAACCATAATTAGAAAAATCCCATCAACCCCGAAGCTACTATATGCAATTGGGCTTCTTTGTGCTACTGTGACAATGAAGGAAATAATTTTTTTTCAAAGGCATTTGTGCAATAACAATGTATGCAATAACAATTCAAGCATGAAATAGTATTGGTTCATTGCGAGTGAACGGGCCAAGACAGAAAGCTTCTGCATAGCATTGAGTTTTCAAGAAAATTATACCACTAAAAGAGGAAAAGTAGAAAAGATAATGTTCCCAGCTACTGGAATGAATGTTTCTAAATCCTGGTCCAACACCTAGAGGGAAGAGAATTCTATTAAGCTAACAATATTTAAATTATACTTGTTACTGAACACACACACAGAGAAGAATGTGTCAGAAAAAATCCCACAAGAAACAGAAGTAAGCTGTGTTCAATAAAAAATTATTTACTCTGCAGTTTCATGAAATTCAGTGAAAATGGGATACTTTGTTTTATTGCAGTAGCATAAAGCATGGAGGTTGCTGTTTTTCTCCCCTTGCCTTTTTATTAGAACAAGATTTTCAAAAGTACCTTGTGATTATGAATCTATAAAATAAAACATCTCAAAGAAGCTCAATTAATTCTTGTAGGTATCTGCATTGCACTTGCTAGATTTTAAGTCATGTTAAAATTTTGTCAAATACTCACAAACTCAACATCACTAGTGAGTTCCGAGATTGTATTTCTTTCTGAGGTATGTGGAAATCAAAATATTAATTCCGTGACTAGTTTATTGTTGTATTTTAATTATGATTCCATAATTGAACCCCCAGTATTCTTTCAACTTGCTTCTGGTCTGAAGTATAATCTTGTTTTACATCAGGACTTTATATGATTTTGTTGTCTTTTATATGTGTTTGTTGTTTGATCTGCCATAGGATTTTTTTTTTTTATTTTTTTCAGTGACTAAATATCTTCATTCTGAAAAACAAGGGCTTTATGTCTAATTTATTCATCTTTATCTTTCAGAACTTGGATTGTATCAAGTCTTCATCTGTTAGACAGACGGACTCGCAGTCCATGTCTGTTTCTCTTTTTGACAGTTGTTAAAACATTGTAATCACCTTATTTGCAACTTCTTTCTGCAAACTTGAAATTCTTTTCAGAGCTCTCATCTTGAATGATGGAAGACGACTCTCTTCATCTAACCTCAATATCCCAGGATATTTTATGCTAGATTTGGGAGCCTGTTAGCTCACTCAATTAGAGCATGATGCTGATAACATCAAGATCGCAGGTTCAATCCCCGTTCGGTCCCCACGATCTAATTGAGAGGCGTCCCTGCCCATGACAGGGGAGGTTGGATTAAGTGATCTGTAAGGTCTCTTCCAGCCTAAGCCGTTCTATGTTTCCTCTCCTGATATGTCAAGGTTTGTGTTTGCTTTTTTGGCCACTGAACCACAGTGAAAATTCATGTTTGAATGGTTATTGCTGCGATCAACCTGATCTTCTCAGAATCTCAGATTCCACATAGATAGAGATCTCACTCAGAAAGTATGGCTTAGTTATTTGTCATTTATATTTTAGCTTTGTAAAATGATTATTGTTGCTTCTTCATAGACTGCTATGCAATCCAGTTACTTCTCTGCAAGTGGCTTTTTACTTAATACTGACTTTGTGTCATGGGTTTGAGTCTGGCAGTGTTTTTTGCTAGTGGGGGGAGGGATATGGAGGATAACTCTTGTGAAACTTTGAGAGCCTCCCCCAGGTAAAACCTGGACCCACCTCTGGAAAGCCAGACCAGTCAGCACCTCCATGATCAATGTATTCAAGAGGAGAGCACATTGAATCACTTCCTTTTTGTTTTGTTACCTTTTTTCGTCTTCTCTTGTTACCTCTTTTCTATCCTGTCTGTGTTGGAGAGTTTTTCCATTTGGAGGAGGGAGAGGTATGAGGAAAACAAAGAAATATAGTCAGTGAGGAAAGTGGGGGAGAAAGAAGCAGGAGCAGAGTACTTCCCTGGAGGACCATGGTGACTGAGAGGAAAGAGAGGTGATTACCTACCAACTGAGGTGTTCAGAGATGGAGAAAATGTCCATAATACATCAGTTCATGGAGAGCCCCTTGCCGGGAGGCAAAGAGATTGCACAGGAGTGGAGAATGTGCCCTAAGTCATTCGTGACCCCAAGTGGGAGGGACTCATGTGGAGGGAGAGGATTGCATCCTGTGAGATGGACACCACATGGCAACAGGAGAAGACTCAGAGGAGCCCTCTTCCCCAGGAGAGAAGGACTGCATGGACAATGAGTAATGGCCAGACGGACTGCACCTCCCATCTTCTGCCACCCCTTGCACAGATAGGGGGGAGGAGGTAGCAGGGAAGATGGAGAGGGTGGTGGGAGGAGAAGGATATTTAAGATTGGGTTGTGTTTGTTTATATGTTCCTTTCACCATCCTACTCTGATACAGTCAATGAATGGTTGTGGTAAGCTACATTTTCTCCCCAAATCTGCTCTCTTTTTATCTATCATTAGAAGTGGTAAATTGACCCTCCCTGTCTTTAATCTCAATCTTTGAGTGAGAAATTGGCCTTGTGGTTCTTTGGTGTTGGCCATGGCACCCACAACACTTTGCCATTGATAATTCTTTATTTTGTTACAAATAATTGATGATATAGAGTAAGGCAAGATCTGATTATGACACGACAGCAGTAGATACTTTAAATATTTTTAATAATGATACATTATTTGGAATGACCTTTTGAAACTTGTCTGATGTCTTTTCTTTAATGTATTTTATTTCTATTATATGAAGTTTCATCATTCAAATTTATTCATTAAATTGATGTTTGTTATCAAGTTAAATACCTTACAAAAGAGTAGATGCACTACATGAATATTAACTGTATTAATTCTAAACATTAAAGTAAACTGAAATTGGTTGATAAACTCACATTGATTGTCAAGTGATATTTGCCTAATTTAATTCTTTATTAAGTCAAATTTCAGTAATTCTATTATTTAATATAAATAATTTCTAGTCAGCACCTTTCAATTCAACACCTCTCATATCACTTATATATGAATTTTAATGGTGTAGCATTACATCATGGTGTAACATACAGAAAAATAAACTCCAAGAGAAACTTGGAGTGTAGTAATCAGACCCAGGAATACCAGGTCCTATTCCTTCTATGGCTAGTGGTTATTTATGTAGCTAAGAGAGATTATTAAAACACTCCTGATTTGTAAATAAGACATTATACATACTAATAAGTATAGGTCTCCTCAGCTTGAAAATTTAATTTTGTGTAACGATGTTTTTAATATACAAGCAATTTTTCAGTTTTATCATATGACTCATTGACATGCAAACAATATTCACATTGTACACTACAGCAGTAAGTTGGAACTGTTAGGTTATGAATGCTGTTAGTGTTTAGAAGAGTATTTTCAGAAGGACTGGTGTTCAGTGTTAGTTCTATATCAGGCCAAATGGACAGTAAAATGAGAAATGAGTATAGGAAAATAAAAAATATTGGCACATCATAATAAATGAACTATGATGGGATGAAAAAGATAATGGGGGGGGAAGCCTATTACTTTAAAAACAAACTTTCCCAAAGTTTTACAAAGAACAAAAAAATCAGAGACTTCACTAAAGAAAATGTTTTTAAAAAGAAAACTTTTTACAGTTAAGTGAATGTTTGTCTAAATTTTGAACTCTTGAAGTTGTTATTAAATAGAAACCCCAAATAAATATTTAAATAAATTATTTGTGAATAAATAAGTGACAACAGGAAATAACTGGAATTAGGAGGAAAAGTAAGGGTTTTTTTTCCCCCAACTTAAAAACATTACAGTACTTTTGGAAACAGTAGAAAGTCAAACTGAAGTAAATATATAAAGTATTTGTGTTTGCTAAATCTATATTTTGAAAAAGTCTTGACGTTCCAAGAATAAAAATAAATCTTAGAAAATTTCTGATAAAATATTTATTTTTTCAAAGTAAATTTTCGTGATGTTGGTAAGGATCATCCATGAAGTGGAAATAAAGCAAACAAACTACCCTATCAAGAGAACTTGAAAATAACAACTGGTGGAAAGAAATAAATCAGTATCAAGTATATTGTTAAGGTTGTTCTGAGACACATGTAGAGAAAACCAAACATAGATTCAATAGATACTATTTTTAAAACTGTACATCTTTAACAATAGATTTAAACGGTGATATAGTAATAGAATAAGCAATTGAATTATGCCACAATAAAAACCTTAAGCTTTCTGTATGAAATCAGAAAAAAAATGGGTAAGTGTGATTTCTTTTAAATATTAAAAATTGTCATGGTGACTCAGATATACTAATACTGCCTGAAATTATTTAACTAGAATTGATCAAGAATGCAAGTACTTGAAGTATTTGTCCACAATTCTTTAAAATAAAATATTAACATAAGATAGTTGGACTCAATGATCTTAAAGGTCTTTTCCAAGAAAAACAATTCTATGATCTGTTGATCAAAATAGACTTTTGAATTTTCATTTTTTAAGCTAGTATAATGGTTTTATCAAATATATAATAATGTAACAAAATATTAATGATATTTTACATATTTCTCTGACTGGCCCTTCTTTAATGTGTTTTGTCAACTGTTTGAAGTTTTAAAACAAGGTGTAACAATAGATTTTGTTTGTTTGTTTTTTGTCTACTTTTCCCACAGCTATAAAAGATGCAGTTTTTGCACAGTAGAGGTAACATATATAACCTTCACTTTTTTTTTTTTTTTTTTTAGGGATATCACAAGTTATATCTCTTAGGGTACTGAAATCCACAAAACATCAAATGTTCAGATTGCATGTTTTCTGCTGAATGACGGTAGTATGGAATCACATAGATTTGATCAAACTTCAGCTAAAATTCACTTAGA
Source organism: Trogon surrucura (assembly GCA_020746105.1). Taxonomy (NCBI): domain Eukaryota; kingdom Metazoa; phylum Chordata; class Aves; order Trogoniformes; family Trogonidae; genus Trogon; species Trogon surrucura. Next base: position 40,636,755 of record CM036617.1, read on the forward strand.
CCTATTGAAAACTTCTGGTAGCATTTCCTAAGTATGGTTAGTTTGGAATTAGTCATGCAGTTAGAGGAGTTATGCATGAAAAATGGGTACGATTTCAAATATTTTTTGGGTTGTTTTATGTTTTTTAAGATTTAAACAGACTGGATGTTATTACCTTTCTTCTACCTGTAACAACTTCTCAGGCAAATATTATTCTTTCCTTTCCTCCATGCCATACTCTTTGCTGAGAACTGTTGGTTCTCCTTGGCCACCTCCAGAAAGGGTTGGCCATGATGTGTGTCAATCTGCCAGATTCTGCTTTCCTGATCAGCATGCCCACTCTCCTCCAAGTCTACATGTTTTCATACTTGGTCCTGCTGTGGGGACTGAAAATGGGAGTAGAGGGGAAGGAGAACCTCTCTCGACCTACTAACCACCCCCCTTCTAATACACCCCAGGATGCCATTGGCCTTCCTGGCCACAAGGGCACACTGCTGGCTCATGGTCATCCTGCTGTCCACCAAGACTCCCAGGTCCCTTTCCCCTACACTACTCTCTAATAAGTCATTCCCCAACTTATACTGGAACCTGGGGTTGTTCCTACCCAGATGCAAGACCCTACATTTACCCTTGTTATATTTCATTAAATTTTTCCCCGCCCAACGCTCCAGCCTGTCCAGGTCTCGCTGGATGGCAGCACAGCCTTCTGGTGTGTCAGCCACTCCTCCCAGCTTGGTGTCATCAGCAAACTTGCTGATAGTACTCTCTAGTCCCTCATCCAAGTCATCGATGAATATATTGAATAATACTGGTCCCAGTACCGACCCTTGAGGCACTCCACTGGATACAGGTCTCCAACCAGACTCTGCCCCATTGACCAAAACTCTTTGGCTTCTTCCCCTCAGCCAGTTCACAGTCCACCTCACTACCCGAGAGTCTAGACCACACTTCTGCAGTTTAGCAGCAAGGATGCTGTGGGAGACTGTGTCAAATGCTTTACTGAAGTCAAGGTAGACCACATCCACCGCTCTGCCATCATCTATCCACCTTGTTATATCCTCATAAAAGGCTATGAGGTTAGTCAAGCACGACTTCCCTTTGGTGAAGCCATGTTGACTGTCTCTAATGACCCTCTTATCCTTGATATGCCTTGAGATGGCACCAAGGATAAGTCGTTCCATCACTTTCCCAGGGATGGAGGTGAGGCTGACCGGTCTATAGTTACCCGGGTCCTCCTTCTTGCCCTTTTTGAAGACTGGAGTGACATTTGCTTCCCTCCAGTCCTCAGGCACCTCTCCCGTCTCCCAAGACTTGGCAAAGATGATGGAGAGTGGCCTAGCAATGACATCAGCCAGCTCCCTCAGCACCCGTGGATGCATCCCGTCTGGACCCATGGATTTATGGATGTCCAGATTGCTTAATTGGTCCCTAACCCCATCCTCATCGACTAAAGCAAACTCTTCCACTGCCCTGACTTCCTCTGGGGCCTCAGGGGAACAGGGCTCCTCAGGACAGCCTCCGGCAGAGTAGACAGAGGCAAAGAAGGCATTCAGTAACTCTGCCTTCTCTGTATCATCTGTCACCAAGGCACCCACCTCATTCATCAGTGGGCCTACATTGCCTCTGGTGTTAGTTTTATCTGCCACGTATTTGAAAAAGCTCTTCCTGTTGTCCTTGACCCCTCTCGCCAGGTTCAATTCTAGGGAGGCCTTTGCTTTCCTAGTTGCCTCCCTACACCCTCGGACAACAGCCTTATATCCTTCCCAAGTGGCCAGCCCCACCTTCCAAGATCTGTAAATTCTCCTCTTGCCCTTGAGCTTACCCAGCAGATCCCTGTTTAGCCACGCAGGTCTCCTGGCTCCCTTCCTTGACTTCCTACGTGTCGGGATGCTCTGATCTTGAGCACGGTAGAAGCAGTCCCTGAACGCTAACCAACTATCTTGGGCCCCTTTACCTTCAAACAGCCTTGCCCATGGGATTTTCTCTAGTAATTGCTTGAAAAATCCAAAGTTTGCCTTGGCAAAGTCCAGGGTTGCAATTCTGCTTGCTATTTTGTTTCTGCTACAGGAGATCCTGAACTCCACCATTTCATGGTCACTGCAGCCAAGGCAGCCCTCAACCTTTACTGCTTCAACCAGATCCTCCTTGTTAGCGAGGATGAGGTCCAGCAGTGCTCCTCTCCTAGTCGGCTCCTCCACCATTTGCATCAGAAAATTATCATCGATGCACTGGAGGAACCTCCTGGACTGTGGCTGGCTGGCTGAGTTGTCCTTCCAGCAAATATCAGGGAAGTTAAAATCCCCCACGACAACCAGGGCCTGTGATTGTGAGACCGCTCTCAGCTGCCTGTAGAAGGCCTCATCAACTTCCTCACCCTGATCTGGTGGCCTGTAATAGACACCCACAACAGTATCTCTCCTGCCAGCCTGCCCCTTAATTCTAACCCATACACTCTCAACTTGCTCCTCATCCATGCCTGGATGGTATTCAAGACATTGTAGTTGCTCTTTCACGTAAAGAGCGACTCCACCACCTCGCCTGGCTGGCCTGTCTTTCCTGAAAAGGACATAGCCACCCATGACCACATTCCAGTCATGTGAGCTGTCCCACCATGTCTCTGTAATTGCCACCAGATCATAATCTCCTGCCCGAACCCAGGTTTCTAGCTCCTCCTGCTTTTTCCCCATGCTGCGTGCATTGGTGTATAAGCATTTCAGGGAGCAAGCTGAGCACACTGATCTCACCCTAGGGGGATGGAAGGCCACCCGGTCCTCATAATTTCTAGAGCACTACCCCGCTGCAATCCCAGCTATAACCCCATCCCCCTTCATATCTAGTTTAAAGAACGCTCTGTGAGTCCCGCCAGCTCATGACCAAGGCTCCTTTTTTCCCTTTGTGTCATTTGAACCCCAGCTTGTCTCAGTAGATCAGGTGCCCTGTAGATCTCCCCATGGTTAAAAAATCCAAAGCTAGACCGCTGGCACCACCCCTTTAGCCAAGTATTAATCTGCTGCACTTTGTCAAACCTTCTACTATTTTCCCTCATAATTGAAGGAATAGAGGCAAACACAACCTGTGCGCCTGATCCTTCTAGCATCCGCCCCAGTGCCCTAAAGTCCCTTTTGATTGCTTCTGGCCGTCTCTCTACTATCTCATCATTACCGATCTGCATAACCAAAAGCGGGTAATAGTCCGTGGGTTTGACCAGACCAGGAAGCTTCTTGATAACATCCTTAACTCGGGCCCCAGGGAGGCAGCAGACTTCCCTGTGGGTCAGATCAGGGCGGCAGACAGGGCCCTCTGTTCCCCTCAGGAGGGAGTCTCCAATTACAATTACCCTCCTTTTTTTCTTAGATGAAGAAGTCCTAACGCATGTATCCGAGTGACTCACCCTAGACAGCCCTATGGGTGAACCCTCCACTGACTCTTCCTTGGCCTGGCTCTCATTGTCTAGAGCCCCATACCTGTTCTGCAGGGGCAACCGGGCAGGTGAGGGAGGCCGGGCAGGGATTTTCCTTCCTCTCCTGGCAGGCACCTGCTTCCACTCTTCCCTATCCTTTAGGTCCCCCCCTTTTGCCTGATGGCCAGAGGTGGGGGGATATTCAGCTCTTTGCAGAGCTTGCTGCTTGCCATTCAGGACGTGACTCCACCGATCCGTCTCTCTCTCCGACTCCCTAATGCTCCTCAGCCTTTCTACTTCCTCCTTCAGTTCAGCCACCAGGCTGAGCAGATCACTCACCTGGTCACATCGGACACAAGTGTCACTTCCACTACCCTCCATGGCCAGTGCCAGGCTCCAGCATTCTCTGCAGCCCGAGGCCTGAACACCCACATGCTTACGTGGGGCCTCTGTCTGGGTGCCCACAGTTTTTCTAACAACCATTGACCTGGTGGCAACCATAGTTGGCTCTACAATACAAAGACTCTCCGGAAAGCTATGCACGGAATAGTTTACTCTGCCCTGGTGAGACCCCATCTGGAATACTGTGTCCAGTTCTGGGCCCCTCAGTTCAAGAAAGACAGGGAACTGCTGGAGAGAGTCCAGCACAGGGCAACTAGGATGATGAAGGGAGTGGAGCATCTCCCTTATGAGAAAAGACTGAAGGAGCTGGGGCTCTTTAGTTTGGAGAAGAGGAGGCTGAGGGGTGACCTCATTAATGTTTACAAATATATCAAGGGTGAGTGTCACGAGGATGGAGCCAGGCTCTTCTCGGTGACAACCACTGATAGGACAAGGGGTAATGGGCTGAAACTGGAACATAAGAGGTTCCGCTTAAACTCGAGAAGAAACTTCTTCTCAGTGAGGGTGACGGAGCCCTGGAACAGGCTGCCCAGAGAGGTTGTGGAGTCTCCTTCTCTGGAGACATTCAAGACCTGCCTGGACACGTTCCTGTGTGGCATAGTCTAGGCATTCCTGCTCTGGCAGGGGGATTGGACTTGATGATCTTTCGAGGTCCCTTCCAATCCCTAACATTCTATGATTCTATGATGATTCTATGAACAGTAAAAGCTTTAGCTGTTTTTGCTACTATTGAATAGTATGATATTTTTCCTTATTTTATCCAAAATGTACTGTTGAAGTGAAAATGGACACTAAAATATAGGGCCTTGTCCTTTTCAACTTCTTCCTACTGGGTTTCAATCCAAGGTGTTGTTGGGTATTGTGTTGGGGTTTTCATTTTTTCTCTTTCTTGGGGAAGATTAGAACAAAATATTGAAGGATTCAGAAATTTGTCAATAGGCTTAATACTTCTTTAGAAAACCATTTCTGCAATCTGAGAAAATACTATTTGCAAATACTTTCACCTTCTTTATGTACTCCTCCAACAAAAATTGCTGGGAAGATCTCTCCTATCACATACTAAAAACTAGTATAATAATTTCTGTTGTAGTTCCACTTCTAATACAATAATTATAAATATAATCCTAAAAAAAAAAAAAAAAAAGAATTATCGTACTGCAGCATACAGCAGTGTCAAACATGACAAGGTTCCAGCCAAATTCTTTTGTTGTCAGTTAAGTCTTTATATTGAAACACTTCCTCCTTGTGATTTGCCCTTTTTTTTTTTTTTTCTCTGAAAATAAGCTCTGAGATCTATCTGTCAGGGCTTGAATCTATCACAGTTTGATTGAGGTTTTCTTTTTCTTTTCTTTCTTTTTGCTGCCATGTCCAAAACAGAAAAGTTTGGAACTTTCTTTGACCTGAATATAAATGACAAAGATCACTGACCTGCAGTCTGCTCTTCTTTCTTTATCCAACATTTAATGGAAAGGGGGGTAGGGAAAGGGAAAATGCATGCTGTTAGCTATTATCTTTACAAATGACTTGCTAGCCTTTTATTTGTCTTCTTATGCTTCAAACACTCAAAGGACATTTTCAGAATTTTGTTAGATGAAGGTTCAATCCTGAGATGACTTGACAAGCTGTATCTTCCTTAAGAGATTTTGACATGATATTAAGCCATAGTTACAAGCCAATACTTGAATATGGAGCCCCAGGGAAATCTTTCAAAAGTGGAACACAACATTTACAGCAGGAGGCAGGTGTCTGCACCACTGAAGCAAACAACAATATGATATATTTAGTATCGAAAATGGAAGCAAAACTACTGTCTCTTTACCACTGGGGACAATGGAAGAGGTTGAATGAGAAAAAAAGCATCCTTTCCAGCCCTGGAGAATTTTAATTTACTGACAGAATGAAATATAGTCTCATCACGGCAGGTGCAGCAAGTGCCAGGTGCTGTTCACAATATTGTCTTTGAATTTATGTGTTTTCGAAACACTGAGAGGATGTGAAGCAGCTGCACTGGCCATGTGGAGAGAAAGCAAAGAGCTTTTAATTAGCAATAAGAGGGCTGTTAATTTCTTTTAGGAGACGACTTTGCTTTGCACTCATATCGGAATCTCAGCAGGAGGTCTGTGCAGCCCCAAACATACAAAGAAAATCAAGTAAGCCATGTGTTACAGCAGATTTAAAGGAGAAATTAAATAAGGGTCTGGCTTTCAACTAAAGAAACTCTTGGCAATTCTGATTCCCAAATTGAGAAATGAGATTCACAGATAAGGGACTGCACAAAGATTTTTAAATCTCAGTCAATTCTCTAACCCAAGCAGTGCATAATATCACACACAAAGATCACAGTACAAAAACTGTAACAGTTCTGCAATGGGATTCCTAATGAAGCTTGACACAGTAGTTCTTTGGGCTAAAGTAAATGCTGGAGACCAAACACTGAAGTGAATACGAATCTGAAAAATCTTACATGAGACTATGTCAGAGGCACTAATCCACTGACACAAATACCAACTTCAGCTTGGACAAAGAATTTAGTGCTTTGGAAGCACTGACAAGGTTCAGTCTCTCTGGACAATGTACAGGTGACTTTTCATTAGAGAAAACCAGAAAAAGGTATAACTTGTATTGGTTTTGATTTTGTCAAGTTCAAAGAGACAAAAAAGGATATACTTTTTCCAAGGTATCTTTTACTTTCATGCCAATGGTTTTAAAAAAAGGTTATTTTCAGCACTTAAGAGCCACCAGTGACCTACTTGTCCTTAATTTAAGGATTTTCTTGGATGAGTTTGAAAGATTTGGAAACTGAAGGAATGTTCCTCCTCTTACTGAGATAAATGCTAAAATTGGGCAATATTTTATTGAATGTCAGGGAAAATGAGTTATGAATGTGTAAACAATCTGAATATAACTCATTGAGGTAACTTTAAACTTTTCCATATATTTTAGTAAGTTTGATGGTTTGTAAATCCGCTTATGTTCAGTAGATTCTATTTGATATACCAGGAAATACAGAACAGCACTTACTGTACACAGAAAGTGTCTGGCAAATATTATCTCAGGATTCCAGTCTTAAATGAAATCTATTTATATGTTTATATTGTATTAAAGTTTAATGCAGTGGATAAACACGTTCATGAGTCTTTACAGAGTAGGGAATTAAATAGCAAATTCATGCAAATTAGAAAGGTATATTAGGTCAGGATTGCAAAGTTTAATTTAATCTTTCATTATACAGCAACAATTAACATATTTAATTTATGGTGTCACAAAAAATTAAACTGAGAACAACTTATAATGTATCATATCTCCATGGAGAGACTTTCAAGATATGACAAGAGTTTAATAAAACACATTGTCCATCTATCTTTACATTTTTACCTAGCATATAGTAGTAATATACTATTCAGATTTAATCTCGTTTTGTAATATCAGAAAACAATAAACAATTTCATGCATTGATTTTACAACTGTATTGGAGACATGAGAGTAAATAAATCATTGTTAATTAGCCTGTTTCTGATGCAACATAAAAATATGGTTTTTTGTTGTTAATGAAGAGGAACAGAAGGATTCAACATTAGTTATTAAGCATTTTTGATTTTCATAAGACAGTACACAAATTTTTATATAATAATAAATTCTTTACTAAGAGGGTGGTGAAATACTGGAACAGGTTGTCCAGAGAGGTGATGGAGGTCTCATCCTCGAAAGCATCTAAGGTTGGACTTGATGGAGCTCTGAGCAAACTGATCTAATTAAAGATGTCCCTACTCACTGAAGGGATTGAATGATTTTATGATTGTGTGATTCTATGAACAAAAAAAATGAATCAGAGATAAATTTAACAGTTCTGATGTATTGGATTTCACAAGTAGACTAGAGATGTGGTTTAATATCATCTATCATCTGGTGTCCCCCAGGACTCAGTACCGGCACCACTCCTGTTTAATGTTTTTACTAATGATTTGGACCAGTGTATGGAGTGCACCCTCAGTAAGTTTGCAGACGACACCAAGCTGGGTGGAAGCGTCGATCTGCTTGAGGGTAGGGAGGTTCTGCAGAAGGATCTGGATTGGCTGGATCACTGGGCCAAGGCCAACTTCATGAGTTTCAATATGGCCAAATGTCAGGTACTGCACTTCGGCCACAACAATCCCCAGCAGTGCTACAGGCTTGAGGAAGAGTGGCTGGAGAGCTGCCAGGCAGAGAGGTATTTGGGACTGTTAATAGATGGCCATCTGAACATGAGCCAGCAGTGTGCCCAGGTGTCCAAGAAGGTCAATGGCATCCTGGCCTGTATCAGAAATAGTGTAGTGAGCAGGAGTAGGGAGGTGATCATTCCCCTCTACTCAGCTTTGGTGAGGTCTCACCTTGAGTACTGTGTCCACTTTTGGGCCCCTCACTAGAAGAGGGACATTGAGGTGCTGGAGAGGGTACAGAGGTGGGCTACCAAGCTGGTAAAGGTCTTAGAACATAAGTCTTATGAGGAAAGGTTGAGAGATCTGGGGCTGTTTAGCCTAGAGAAGAGGAGATTGAGGGGAGACCTTATCTTTCTCTATGACTACCTGAAGGGAGGTTGTAGAGAGGCAGGAGTTGGTCTGTTCTCCCTAGTGGAGAGTGATAGGATGAGGGGAAATGGATTTAAATTGTGCCAGGGGAGGTTCAAGTTAGATATTAGAAAGAATTTCTATACTGAAAGAGTTGTCAGGCTTGTAACAAGCTGCCCAGGTTGGTGGGTGAGTCACCGTCCCTGGAGGTGTTTAAGAGATGGGTGGATGTTGCATTGAGGGGAATAGTTTAGTGGGTTGATAAGGTCTGTTCCAGCTGATATGATTCTATGATTCTATCATTAAATATATATGGAAATAGCTATTTTTGTGTGTTTTCTGAAAATAAGTGTGCCATGACTTTGTTCTAAGATGCTGATCTAAGATGTTGCACATCCTCTCATTTTTCCCAGCTACCTCCTCCCTGCCATTGGCACAAGGGGGCAGGGAAGGTCTATCCATTACTCATAGTCCATGTCAATCCTTCCTTCTCAGGAAAAGGACTTGTCACAGTCTTCTTCCACTGTCAGGTGGTGTCCATCTCACAGGAGACAGTCCTTCTCCCCCATGTGAGTCCTCCTTAATTTCATGGGACCCACCCGTGAGATGCAGTATCTTCTGCTCCCGTATAGGTCTTTTCAGTGTTGCAGTTTGCTTCAGGCACATTCCCTGCTTCTGCGTGGTTACTCCCTCTCTCCTGGCATGAGATCTTCCATGTACTGCTGCATTCTCGATGTTCTCACCACCATTGATCTTCTCTGCTGCATTCTGAATGTTCTCATCACTATTGATCTTCTCGGTTTGCAGGCTATCATCACCCTGCCATCTCACTCACCACTGGCCTCCAGACAAACGATTCACTCCTGTGCCTTTCTCCCCGCCTTTCCTCAGGGACCTCATGTTTTGCTCTCTTCTCACCTCCCTGTCCTCCAAACAAACAACTCCCCAACACAAAAGACAGGACGCAGAGTTAAAGAGACAAAGAGACAAGCCCAACAGGTTTCCCCTCTAAAATACATTGATCACAGAGACACTGATTGGCTTGACTTTGGCCAGAGGTGGGTCCGAGTTTTACCTGGACTGGGGGAGATTCTGGAAGTATTGCAAAGAAACATCCCCACAGCCCCTCACACCTCTACCAAAAAGCCCCACCAGACACAAACTCATAACACTATGTTCAGGATGTTGTTCTTTGTTGATAAGAAAGAATTTCCATCATGTCTAGTAGAAAAGACAGGGAAAACCTACTTTGTTTACATTACTCTGTAACTCACTATTATTAAAGATACTTTATTCATTTGCTACCAGATGCTTTTATTTTGTGCATTTATTCCACAAATACAACCATAGAATTATAGAATGGTTTCGGTTAGAAGGAACCTTGAAGATCATCTTGTTTCAACTCCCCTGCCATGGGCAGGGACAATTTCACTAGACCAGATTGCTCAAAGATTGAATACAGGAGAGAGGAATTGTGCATCTACTTATTGGGCAAAAAGCCTGAGTGTGAGCACAGACAGGAAGCACAGAACGAAACCTGAATTAATGTGATCATCTGTAACTTCAGACAATGCTAATGTAAACCAAGGAGCTGAATGAAAGTAGAATTATAACATAAGTTTCTTATTCATAAAGATATTCACATTACTATGAAGCAAATAGGACAGAAAATAGCACATTTCATTGTAAAACCAGTATCTTCATCACTGTATGGTTATTCATAACAACTGCTTTGTTAAACCAAGGTATATGTTGAAATAGTGATACTGTAAAAATAATATTTTTGAACAACGGTGTTTATTGTTTAGATATTTCAATTTCACGGGTAAGGATAGCAAACTGATGACAATGCAAAGCTCTATCATTCAGTTTTGCAAATTCTGTGTCGTGCTGACAGACAAAATTATGAGACTACCTCCCCTGGATTTCAAGACCGAAAAAAAAATCAGAAACCTGTTTGGGTTTTGGTTTAGCTGCTGATATAATGTAACTGTGTACAATGAGAACTATATAGTGATAGCTCATGTGAGCTTTGTGTCACATTTAGAATAATTATCACGGTTCATAAACTCTTAAAAAAATGGGAGAACACCCCACAACTTACACAAATTGTTGTTTAGATTCTGAATGATAGTGTTTTTCAGATAGCATCATTTCTGCCTTGTCCTCTCAATGTCAATCTATTGTGAACTCTCCAAGAATACTTAGTATTTAGTGTTGGAAGTCTCAAGGTCACTGTATGATGCAGCTTTTCCTGAAGAAGTAGTTCTAGCAATTCTCTTTTTTTTTTTTGTAAAAATTTCGTACAAAATGCAAGAACCTCTGAAATGGGAAGACGCATTTACACCATGGATAATCACTGAAAAATAACACAAGAAATATTGTTTAGGAACTATGAAGAAGTGAGGGCAAATAATGTGTAGGAATCAATACAGTTGGATCTAAGCGTTGTACATGTCCCCATGAAAGCCAGGAACACATCTTCTCCACCAAAGTTAATGACTAAGACAGATCTTGAATATTTTATATCAGAAATAGTGTGGCCAGCAGGACCAGAGAAGTGATTGTCCCCCTGCACTTGACACTGGTGAGATTGCACCTCAAATACTGTGTTCTAAGTCACTACCAAAAAAAAGACACTGAAATTCTAGAGCATGTCCAAAGTAAAGCAACATAGTGGATAAAAGGACTCGAGAACAAGTTTTCTGAGGAGTGACTGAGGAAACTGGGGTTGTTTAGCCTGGAGAAAAGGAGGTTGAAAGGAGACCTTATCACTCTCTCCTACTATATAAGAGGAAGTTGTAGTGAAGTGGGATTCAGTCTCTTCTCCCATGCAACAAGAGATAAGACAAGAAGAAATAGCCTCAAGTTGTGCCAGGGGAGATTTAGATTCGGTATTAGGAGGAATGTCTTCATGGGAAGGATTGTTAAGCATTGAAACAGGCTACCTAGGGAAGTAGTTGAGTCACCATTTCTTAAGTATTTAAAAGATGTGCAGATGAGATGCTTAGGGACACGGCTTAGTGAAGGACTTGGTAATGTTAGATTTGTGTTTGAACTCAGTGATATTAAAGTTCTTTTCAAACCTAAATGATTCTATGGCATCATGATTCTATCTTGTTGAAGAGGTAGTCTCACGAAAGATTTTTAAACAGAGTAATATAAAATAATTTTGTTATGAATAGTCTGTTAATGACCTGAATAGCAGTATGAGAATTTCTAGAGCTTAGAAGAGTATTCTGAGAACTCAGACAGCAGTGTTACACAGTGCCCAAAATTAATAAGTTGTTTCCCAGTCTTGCTGGGGAAGAGACTTATCAAAACTGTTTTGTCTATTTGAATTAGCAGTTAATTATTGAGGAAGAGTACACAATTATGAAAACCTCCACATTCACAGAGAAATAACTGAGTGAAGTGCCTCCAATCTGGATTTTTTCGTTACATTTAGAATTACGCAATGCTTCAAAAATATTGTATTTCTAATAATCAAGCTGTTGTATCATACTTGCTACAGAGAATTCAGTTCCACTGCTGGCTGAATTCTTCATGTCAGATTCCTTCCTTGACACATTTCTTCAGGCTGATCTTAATCAATGAATTAATGCCAGAATTTAACATCTGCATATGTTTTGAACATGTGGTCATGTGATCGTGATTCTTCTTCTCATAACTGGTGTCTGTTATAGGGAAATCACTCTGTAACTACTGAAAGAATTCATATACTTACTTCACTAGGGGAAGCATATCCTATGTAAAAATGTAGGTCAACAGTTTTGTTAGGTGACTAATAAATATATTCATGTTCCTCATATGCCAGCATGTCACTCCCTGTCTAATTACTAGAGTGATATTCGATATAGTGCTTATGACATAGCATCTTAGTACATACTGTGATTCCCCTCTACTATGATAATACTGTGATATAAGGAACGGTCTCTAAATTTTACTTTCTGTCATCATTTCTGTGCTTCTTTCTATCACAACAACTTGCACTTGACAGAAGATACAAAATATGTCTAAAGTGAGATTCTTCAACAATTCTCGATGTCTCTCGATCTTTCTTAAAAGATGGAGACTGCCAAGATTAACATCTTCACTTTGACTATCTGAAAAGTTCATTTCTAAGCATACAACTCATTATTGCACTCTTTAAGTAGGAAGAATTCTTAGATGTGGGGATAGGTGATATTCAATCAATGTAGGCTTATCATTAACTTAAGATTTTTATTTTGTTCATGTATCATTTATTCTTAGTCCAGAAATAGTTTACATCATGCAGTATTCTTCTTTCCACTCATACACTCACAGCCAGACAAATGCTGGAGACCCAGATTTGCATGCTTTGTTATTCGCACTCTCAGCAAAAAAGGTGTTGCATTCACTTACTGACTGCTATGGTTCTGTGTATTCTGTTTCAAAAAAAGCAAAATGAGTGTAGCCACCCTAGACTCCATTTAATCAATAGAAGGATGAACAAGGGAGATCGCACAATTGTGTGGCAACTACTACTTCTACGTCACAGATATGTGATCAACTACTGATTTAACGGGACTTGTAGGTAACTAATGCAACATCTTGTTGTAGTGAAGAGGTTGTATAGGTAATGATGTAATCTCTAAGCCATAACTCATGCACATTTTTTTAAATTATGTGTACATACTACATAGGTGCTGATACTGAAATACATTTATTACAAGGTGGTGTGGTTCAAGACGACTGACCGGCAGGGAGAGACAAAGGAACCCTGCGGTCGCTCTCTTGCTCGCTTCCTCCTACCAGGAGTGAGGAAGAAAGCCCGGAAGGAACAGTAGGCAGAGCCTCATGGGGTTGAGATGAAACCAGTTTGTTTTAATGATGACACATAAATGATAACAATAACAGTGAAATAACAGTAGTGTTTAACCAGATATAATGCAAATAATATGTAACGAGGATGTCTCACCACCCGGAATGCAATGACGCAGCAGAGAGGTGGAAAAGAGAGAGACCCCCGCCCCGACCAGCTCCCTCTATATACCCCGAGCATGATGTCATGATGTTATCGAATATCCCCTTGACTAGTGACTAGTTTGGTTCAGCCACCCCAGCTATGCTCAGCTCCCAGCCTCCAGTGAAAATTAATCCTATCCTAGCTGAACTCAGTACACAAGATCAGCTGCTAAAAGTCTATTATTTTAATTCTCTGTAGCTCAGTTAATTTCAATCTGGCTCAAGCTGCAGTAATCTAAGACAAAGGTGAAATTCAGGTCAGAGAATTCTGAGTGAAAGGTAAAACATTATCTACCATTCACCTTATAATTAACACATCTTCCTTTGAGATGGAAGAGATGAGTTAGCTGTGACTCCTTGTACAGAAATCACTGGCCTATTTAGTAGTGTGAGATGAACTGGAACCACTTGTTTTGTTTTTTAACCTTGTTTTATTAGATTTATGCCCATAGAATCATGCACTTTAATTCAGTGTTCTAGTAGTTTCATGCTGAGATTTTTGTTTGTAAGCTACATCTTGAAAGAATTTATGTTAAAGATTTCCATGGGAAGCAGCAAGGGAAAATAAGAGCTTAATTCCTTCAGGCTATACAGGAACTGTGCTGTTCTTTTCTGTCATTCTTTGCTTAACATATCCCTTGTATATGCCTTTGAGTGTGAATTTACAGACATTCTTTTTAACTTGTATTCTGATGTGATATATGAATTATTCAGAAATAAACACTTTTATTATGAAGAAAAGTGAAGAGACTCTGTGACCTACTCTGGTAAGAATAATGGTTTATGCTTTTGGGTATAATACTGCAAGTCATTTCTGCCCAAACATGTAAAAATTACTACAAACCTTAGATGCACGTGTAGAATGGCTAAACAACAGAAGGATCTGGACCAAAATTGAGCAAAACAATTTGTAATGGTTTATTCATTTAACTAGCTACTATGTATTTCTTCCTCATTACACACTCATGAGGGCGTTTTATTACTTTGTATTTCTTTTACAGCTCTTTCTAGAGCTTTCACCAAGATTACCCTGAAACATCCACTATACTACCATAAATGTAAATATAACTTAAGTCCCAGCAGTTTAAATACACTGGACAGGTAGAGTAGATGTGGTAGCAAGATGAAACAATACAAAGATGATTTACAGAGACCTCGTAGTTATGTCTCAGTCTACATCATTTGATACTCAGGAGGATTAGGTATCTTCTTTTAGGTCGCCCAGAAGGACATGAAAATGAAAATTAAGTGACAGAATTTAATTTAAAATGTATATACTAGATCCATGGTGCTTTGTCCATGGTTCTTGGGCTTCACGTGACATGTAACCTAGTGCTTCTTCCATCTTCACGGAATCATAGAATGGTTTGGTTTGGAAAGGACCGTAAATTTCAACAAGTTGCAATCAACCAGACACGGACAGGGACACCTTCCACTAGACCAGGTTGCTCAAAGCCTGAATGAACTGGCCTTGAACATTTCCAGGCAGGGAGCGTCCACAGCTTCTCTGGGTGACTTGTTTCACTGTCTCACCACCCTCACAGAAAATATTTTCTTCCTAATATCTGATATAAATCTACTCTCTTTCAGTATGAAAACATTACCCCTCTTTCTGTCATGACATTCACTGATAAAGAGTGCTTCCCCTTCTTTCTTGTAGGCTGTTTTTAGGTACTGGAAGGCTGCTAGAAGGTGTCCCCAGAGCCTTCTCATCTCCAGGCTGAACAACCTCAGCTCTCTCAGCCTGTCCTCATTGACGAGGTCCTCCTACCCCCTGATCATCTTTCTAGCCCTTCTCTAGACTGACTTCAACAGATCCATGTCCTTTTATGTTGGGGGTCCCAGAGCTGAACTCAAATTGGGGTGTCATGAGAGCAGAGTAGAGAGGTGACACAGGAGGTGATGCAGCCCAGGATGTGATTGGTTTTGTGGGCTGTGAGAGCACACTGTTGGGTCATGTCAAGCATCTCATCAACCAGCTCTCCCAAGTACTTCTCTAGGGGACTGCTTTCATTGGCCAGTCTGTATTTGTTCCTGAGATTGCCTTGATCCGAGTGCAGGACCCTGTACTTGGCCTTGTTGAACTTCATGAGCTTCTCATAGGTCCATGTCTCCAGTCTGTCAAGGCCCCTCTGGATGACATCCTTTCCCTTCACCATGTAGACCACTCCATACAACCTGGTGTCGTTGGCAAACTTGCTGAGAGTGCACTCAATGCCACTGTCCATGTCACGCACAAAGATGCTAAAGAGCATCATTCCCAATATCAGTCCCTGAGGAACAGCACACACTACTGATCTCCAAATGGACTTTAAGCCATTGACTGAAACTCTTTAAATGTGACTATCCAGATAATTCTTCATCCCCAGTTCATCTGTCAAATCTATGTCTCTCCAATTAAGAGACAAGGATGTCATGTGGGATAGTGTCAAATACTTGGGATAGTGTCAAATACTTTGCACGAGTCCAGGTAGATAATGTCATCTGCTCTTCCCTCATCCACTGATACTGTAACCCCATCACAGAAAGCCATCAAATTTGTCAGGCATGATTTGCCCTTAGGGAAGCCAGGTTGACAGTCACCATTCACCTCCTTATTTATCATGTGCCTTAACACTGTTCCCAGGAGGATCTTTCCTGTGATCTTCCAGACACAGACTTCTCAAATATGGATTGGAGCTTAATCACTTCATCTGCCAGTTCCCTCAGGACCTGTGGGTGCATCGCATCAGGTCTCATGGATTTGTGCAGCATCATGTTTCCTTAGAGGATCTCAAACCCTATCTTTTACAGTGGGCACTCCATTCTCCCAGTCTCTGACTTTGTTTTCTATGACTTGGGCAATGTAGTTGAAGCATTTTCTTGTGAAGACTGAGGCAAAAAGTTGATGAGAACCTCAGCCTTCACTACATCTTAAGTAACCAGGTCTCCTGTTTCCTTCCAGAGAGGGACCACATTTTTCTAAGTCTTCTTTTCGTTATTGATGTGCCTATAGAATTTTTTCTCTATAGCCAGCAATAGAAAGAGTTTTCTCTCACAGGGGATGTTGGTTAAACCAGATTTCCGTCTTTGGAATACAGCGAACTAACAGATACTATGATAGGTATTGTGAGGTGACACTGAACACAGAAATATTCACTTTGTTCCCATGTACTAGACAGTGTCATTTTTTAACCATTGTCTATTTCCACTTTAGTTTTAGAAGATGACACAATCTGTTTCATATTTCATATAAGGAACATGACATAGCCCTTCAATAGTCTATTAGAAATTTTCTGTATTTAAAATGAATACCAAATGCAAACTGATTTGGAAATATGAAAGAAGGGGCATGAACCTCTCACTTCTAAACTGGTTATCTTAGATCAAACCAACTCAATGGAAACCGATGGATAGTAATTTCTGGTAGAGACATTTAATGTGATAATTCTGTTCCAGAAATGGCTCATATTAATTCCCTTGACATTCACTGGCTCTGGTGATGTGTGAACAACAACAAAAAAAAAGACTAAAATTTTTGAAATATGGAGAATGAACTAATAGGAAATTAATTTTATTTTTTAATACTGGTACTTCACAAAATGAGCAAATATAACTCACCATTATTGCTACAACTGAAACTTTTTTTTTACTATATATTTTTCATAAATACAAAAATTTGGGAAATTCTGAAGATTAATTGAAAACATTTTAAAGCCATAAAATTTCCTCATGCAACCCAAAGTCCTGTAGTTTCCAAAAAGGTGCAATTTAACTTATATTTAGTAGAACTATCTTTTGTGCACGTATAACACTTTCAAGGATAATCTGCTTCAATATGTGATCTGGTCTTTCCTTACCCATGTTATGTTTCAGAATAAAAGATAATTTCAGGCTTAAGGAGATGGAGGAGTATGACAGAAACTATTCTTTGTCTGTTTCTTTACACGACTTCCTTGAGTTTTTTTCTATTCGCAAAGACAAGCCTCTAATATGAGAAATATAACAGCAGAAATATCATGAAGGGATGTCTGTGAAACATTTCTTAGTGATACAAAAGTATCTCAAATAACAAAACCGCCACATAAGACTTTGATACATTTCCTACCTCATGATACATTTCCCAACTACATGAGCCCCCACCTCGCTATAACGTATTTTCAGGTATTTGTTGGGAGTGATAAGGTCTCCCCTCAGTCTCCTTTTCTCCAGGCTAAACAGCCTCAGATCCCCCAGTTGTTCCTCGTACGACACATGCTCCAAATCCTTTACTAGTTCGGTAGTCCACCTCTGTACCCTCTTCAGTGCCTCAATGTCCCTCTTGTAATGAGGTGCCCAAAACTGGGCAAAGTACTCAAGAGGAGGCCTCACCAAAGCTGAGCATAGGGTCATGATCACTTCCTTGCTCCTCCTGACAACACCATTCCTGATACAGGCCAGGATGCCGTTGGCCTTCTTGGTCACCTGAGCACACTGCTGGGTCATTTTCAGCCGGTTGTCCATCAACACCCCCAGGTCCCTCTCTGCCTGGCAGCTCTCCTGACACTCCTTCCCAAGCCTGTAGCGCTGCTGGGGGTTGTTGCAGTCGAAGTGCAGGACCCGGCATTTCGCCTTATTGAAACTCATGTGACTGGCCTTGGCCCAGCGTATCTAGATCCCTCTGGAGAACCTCCCTATCCTCCAGCAGATTGACGCTTCCACCCAGCTTGGTGTCATCTGCAAACTTATTAAGAGTGCACTCTATCCCCTCATCCAAGTCATTGATGAAAATGTTAAACAGGAGTGACTCCAGTGCTGAGCCTTGGGCAACACTGCTGATGACTGGCCACCAACTGGGTTTTACTACATCGACCACAGATTTTTCTAATTAGCAATTACGACTGTACTACTTGACTAGGTTCTGTTGATCTTTTCAATCTCTTTGAGATTCAGAAAGAAGTTTCCAAAGTTTGCTCCATAGCGGTCTGTCAGCCTAAATTGCTAGTCTTGCTTAAATCACAGATTAATTTGAAAGAACTGAAACCAGTTAGAACCAACATATGTGCAACAATCTAGTAGTCTGTGCATTTTGCCCAGAAATTGAATTCTTGGGCTGGGATTCAGTTGCCTAAACATGGGATTTGAGAATGAGTTGAGATTTCCTGCAGTACTCTGTCTTTACAGAGGGTTTTCCACAAGGACACAGGTCTCCTATAGACTCTCTAGCACATCTCCCAGATCCATATTTTTGTCTTAGACCACTGTGGAGTATCTTAAACAGCAAAAGAAATCTGTTTAGAGGGAAAAGATAGATCCCTCTCTCCAAGTGGATTATGTTATCAATTCAGATAATTCTGTTCAAGCACCTACAAAACAAATGTCTATGTGTGAGCAGTGTCCACACTCCCTCAGAAGTAAATGGAAATTTAGCCAATAATTTTGATGGAAGAAAGGAAGCTACTCAAGTTGTCTATATGCGTAGACTTAGAGTTCTCAGCAGAATAGTTCTCTTGACTCTACAGACTATATTGCTTGGAGGCTTCAGCTTTGCAGTGCCACAGAATTCCAGCTGTAGTGGTGTGTGAGGCTGGAGGCATGTGAAGTTACAGCACATTGGTATTGTTGGTTACGAGTTGCAAACTAGGACATAAGCTTTCTATGACTCTAATAATGAGTTTATTTCCTACTGACGGATGCCATTGCCTTTCTAGAAACTGAAATACTGCGTATCAATGGTCTGAAGGCTTCATATAAACAGATACCTGTCAAAAATAACAGAGGTTTATCTAATGAAATAGGTGTTAGTTGGGTTCAAATACGCACTTAGACATCTACATTGCATCTACTTCTATTTTAAACAGCAATTACATCGTCCATTTGATCTAGACAAAGTATTTCTGACCAACCTCGGATCTGAATAGTTTGCTTGGTTTAAAACAGTAACTGTATACCAGTAATTTTTATTAAATGACTGCCCGTCTTTCCATTCATTTGAGGTTTCTCTGTTTGTTGACCTTCTAAGCCTGCTTAATCTCTTACATTGCCTTGTCCACTTATGGAGAAATGCCTGTATGCATTTGTATACAATTAGTTGATATACGGTATGAGTATATGTATGTATGCGCATATGTGACTACTCTGTGCCACTCACCTAGCTTTGAAGGAAATGTGTTTTTTTTTAAAAAAAAAAAGAAGTTATCTTTATTTTTAAATTCACCATGTCCATAGACACTTTTTTTACATATCTTCTTGATGCTGAATACTCCAGGAATAGTTTCTTCACAAAAAAATAGCTGAAACTGATTTCCAGTAGTTATTGAGATACTGTATAGTCCCTTTGAGAGGATGCAGTCATGAATCATGGGTATCTGTATTGCTCCTGGCTTTACTACTATATAGCCAAGATTCATTCTTATGGAAAACAATGTTGGATCTCTTGTATAGTCATTTATTGTTTTATGAATAGTTAAGAACTTGTAGCTTCCTCTGTTAATCTCTATGCACAAGTTAGCAGCCCTCACTAGTTAGTTGGAAGATGACTGACATTTACATGGGAAAGAGTAATCTGGCACATTAACGAGGAACTCATCTAGTTGATGTAATTGAGAACTACCATTAGATTTCATCACTGTTTTCCAATGTTACTGCTGCCTAATCAGGTGTACTTTCAAGATGAATTTAGAAAATAATTGACTGGTGTACAGTTGACTGGATGGAAGGTCGGGTGAGCTGGGAATTTACTAAGAATATTATATTGTTTTGATAAAAATGAAGACTTAATGAGTACAGATGTTTACAGAATGTATCTGAATGATATCTGGAATGTATCTGGAATATCTGATATCTGAACGTATCTGGAAAGTCCTTTGAGTGATATTTGCTTTCTAAGACTGAAAAAGGGTAAAAATACATGCCCATACAGATTTTTTCCTTCCCCCATCCAAATAGATTACAGCGCGATGGACGGAGTTCTGAAAAATCCATCAGTTTTGCAGTTGACTTTGCATCATTCTTGCATGAAGCATTGCCAAGCAAACAGGACATTTTCTCCGTTTCACTTCCTCTGTCCCAAAGAAGAAAGATTCTGGTATTTTGGGTCTTAATTTGGTTTAACTAGTCACCTTTCTTCTGTTGCACATTATACTAGTATTTTATTGGTTTATGATGTTAACTTTTATTTATTATTTTAATTTTAATATTATTTTCCTTTGGACTTCTAGAGTTGACAAATTATAAGTTTAGCTAATCTTTTGCTACCAAAAACAATCTTGGCTGATAAAATGAGCAAGTGATTGCTCAGTGTTATGCACCAGTGCATCCAGTCTTACGTCTTCTGCTGACAGGCTTGCAATCTTTTGTCTAGCTCTGATTTTAGTTCAGTGTATAGCCTTTCTTTTTGTTCTGGGAAATTTTTGGATGGACAGTCTGCAGGATCTGTAAATATGTTGCCAAATTGGTCTAGTCCGACTTCAGTCATAGTTTTAGAACTACTCCATTTCCATTTAGAAAGAGAACAGGAACATTTACACATTTTAATTCTAGTTCAATATTTAAGTTTTAAAATGAAGAAATATATTCACAATATTGACATTTCTTAGTTTTTAATTGCATCCACTCAGAACCTTCCAATACTAAAACAGGCAACCTTCATAAGCAAAACACTTCGTACAAAACAATTATTAACATCTGTGGACAAGCTGAAATTCATCATTATTTTCAGCTGAAACTTGTAAGAAATTATCATCAAAATTGTATTTTCCTGTCTGCTGTAAAGTTTTATGGTAATCACAGGCTCATTTTATTTTATAATAACTGTTTATTGAGACATATTTACAAATATGGAACTGCTGTGCCTTTATGCTGAAGAGTAATACTCTTTCAGCTCACTGTAGATGTTGTATTTGATGTATTTTGCTTATAGAATTTCTCTGACAAAAAAAGTACTAAAAATATACTAAAAGTAATCGTAGTAAAAACTAAATGGAAAATGAACAAAGAAAAAAGGGCTAACATGTATCTCACGGGGAATTAGAGAATTAAGTCAAGAGTAATTTAACTGTACAAAAACTTACACATTAATGCATAGATATATATACACATACATTTACTTATAATTGCACATACATGTGTGCACGTGTGTGTGTGTGTCCATTGGTCAAATATAGGATCATAGAATGCATTGGATTGGAAGGGACCTTTAAAGATCACCTGGTCCAAACCCCTGCAGTGAGCAGGGACATGTTTAAATAGATCAGGTTCCTGAGAGCCCCGTCAAGCCTGACTTGAATATCTCCAGGGATGGGGCCCCCACCACCTCTTCAGGCAACTTGTTCCAGTGTTTAATCAAACTCACAGTAACGAACTTCTTCCTAATGTCTAATGCAAATCTACCCTTCTCTAGTTTAAAACCGTTGTTCCTCATCCTGTCACTACACACCCTTCAGACACTGGAAGGATGCCATAAAATATCCCTGGAGCTTTTTTTTTTCTCCAGGATGAACAGCCCCAACTCTCTCAGCCTGTCTTTGTAGGAGAGGTGTTCCTGTCCTCCGATCATCTGTGTGATCATCTGGACCTACTCTAAAAGGTCCGTGTCCTTCTGTTAAGGGCTCCAGAGCTTGTGTGGGGCTGAGCTGCCAGCTGGGGTTAAACTACAACAGACGGTGAAAATCTAAAACAAAATCTAAAGAACGTTCTTCCTATCACACCTCTTTTTTTTTTTCTCAGGCTCAATTTCATCCATTCATTCTCCACTCCTCTACCTATTACTCTACAAAGTGTCATAGGGACATTTGGGACTGGAGAGTTGGTGTCAGTTCATAATTTCTCTCTTCTGCTCCATCCCTGGAAACATTCAAGGTCAGGTTGGACAGGGCTCTGAGCAAACTGATCTAGTTAAAGTTGTCCCTATTCACTACAGGGACATTGGACTAGATTACCTTTAAAGATGTCTTCCAACACAAAGCATTCTATAATTCTGTGTTAGTATAAGAGTGCTGTGATAAATGTAAAAAAAAAAAAAAAAAAAAAAAAAAAAGAGAAAAAACTACTAGGTTATCAATCCTTTTGAAAGTGAACAAATTGAAAGTTCCTTTTTCCATGGCTGCTGTTTTCAGAAATTTTCCAGGAATTCATAGTCACAATGCGAATGATGTTTGCATGACAAGGCTCTGGTACTGGCAGGGCTGAAGTGGTGGCTTCTGTGAGGTGCTAGAAGCTTCCCTTAAGTTTGATAAAGTGAATGTCAGCTTTTTCCAAAATGGACCCCCTCACTGGCCAAGGCTGAGTCCATCAGTGATGGTGGTAGCATCTCTGTGGTAATATAGTTAAGAAAGGGGGAAAAAAAAGCCTGCACAACAATAACTGCGGCCAGCAAGAAGAGTAAGAATATTAAAAAGACACAAGTATATTTAAAAGACACAAGAATATTTAAAAGACGCAGGGTCAATGAAGAAGGGAAGAGAGGAGATGTACCAGGTGCCAGAGCAGAGCCTGCAGGAGGCAGAGCAGAGCTAGCTCTGTAACCTGTGGTGAAGTCCCCTGCAGCCCATGGAGGTTAATCATGCAGCAGATATCTACCTGTAGCCCATGGAGGACCCCACGCCAAAGCAGTTGAATGCCTGAAGAAGACTGTGACCGGGTCCAAGTCCAGTGTTTGAGCAGGCTCCTGGCAGGACCTGTGGCCCCATGGGGGATATATGTTGGAACCGTCTGGCTGAAGCAGTTTGTGAAGAACTACAGCCGGTGGGAACTACAGGGTGTAGTTCTGTTGAAGAAGCTTATGGAGGACTCTCACCCATTGGAGGGACCTGGAACAGGGGAAGAGTGTGAGGAGTCCTATGCCTGAAAAGGAAGGAGAAGCAGAGACAATGTGTGATGAACTGACCACCACCCTCATTCGCTGTTCCCCTGTGCCACTTGGAGTGAGGATGTTTCTACTGCCATAGAATCATAGTCATGTAGGGAATTTGAGTGTAAAGTTGAGCCCTGGAAGAAAGGAGGGATGTTTTTAAGATTTGGTTCTATTTTTCAATATACTAATCTGATTTGATTGGCAAGAAATTAATCAAATTTCCCCAAGTCAAGTCTGTTTTGCCCATGACTGCAATTCCTGGGTGATCTCCCTGTCCTTCTTTTGACCCATGAGCCCTTTGCTATGTTTTCTCTCCCCTGTCCAACTGAAAGAGATGGGTGAGAGTGGCTTTGGTGGGCACCTGGCATCCAGCCAGGGTTAAACCACCACACAATGCAAGCATTTCAGGTGAATAAAATAAATTAATCTGTATCTTCTACATCTGGAGTGAGTTCTCTAGCCATCAGGCATAAAGAGAAAAAAAAAAAACAAACAAGCACACAGACAAAAACAAAGCCCCATTTTTTTTCCCGTTAGGATGACAACAAAGTAATACACAACACTCTACGTAGTTTTTGAAAGAATCAGCGTTAAAACACATTTTCAGAGAAAATATTTTAGTGTTATGTTGCTTATATTTAAAGAAATACCTACTTGTATAAAGAACACAAATTTAGAGAGATTTTCTATAGACAATGATTTAAAACACATCCTTGTTTTGAATAGACAATTTTAGCTTGGTTTCTTAAGGAAGCAAGATTTTCTAAGTTACATTCTCTTCATCCCTCTGTCTCCTAACTCCAAAGACTCTTGAACACATTAGTGAATTTTAATATAATTAGATAAAGAAGTATGAGCCAGGATGAAAATTTTGTAAAATTTGTGAAATTTCACTTTGGGTAGAAGAAAGATCAAACTAGCACTTTACCAATACAATGGTGTGAGGTAAGAAATAATCTGTTCTCTTTGCCCTGTTATTATTTGACCAGAAATATGAACTTGCCCCTGGTCAGCCCACACTCAAACTAGAACTAGCTACCAACATAACCTGTCTCCTATCTAGAGCACGCATCAGAAGAGCCTCCTATTGCTGTGTTCAAGGGATTGTTGATATCCTAACGAGTATGACAGAAGGAGCCACAGTCATTCAAAACAGAAAATGAGAAGAGCTACATGGCAGAAATATGTAATATATCAGCTTAATAAATTATTCTCACAAAGAAATGTCTTTGGAAATTGAAAACTAAATCTGGGATTAAACCTGAAGAAAACTGAAGACTCACTTTAATGAATTTCATATCTGGTCAAGTGGGCTGATGGCTCTCATGGGACAGCTTTGAGAGGGGTCTGTTCATTCTTAATGAATCTTTAATATGGGATCCTACCTGGCATTCTGCATCCTTGTGTTCCTCTGGGCTTGTGAAAATTCACCTTTGATGGGCCAATGGCTTTCCTGTGATAATGGGTCTGTAAGAAGTCACATGAGGGCATTAATTAAACTTTCCTTCCTGCCATTGTTTTTCTGGACTCCTTCTTGGGTGTGCAGATGAATTTATGAGCTTTTATCACATAATCTAACATTGCCGCACATAAACGACTTGGATGAGGGAATAGAGTGTACTGTCAGCAAGTTTCCTGAAGACACAGAACTGGGAGGAGTGGCTGACACACCAGAAGACTGTGCTGCCATTCAGAGAGACCTAGGCAGGTTGGAGAGTTAGATGGGGAGAAATTTTATGAAATAAAAGTGTAGAGTCTTGCATCTGGGCAAGAACAACCCCACGTGCCAGTATAGGATGGGTATTGATGAGTTGGAGAGCAGCACAGAGGAAAGTGACCTGGGGGTCTCAGTGGACAGTGAGATGACCATGAGCCAGCAATGTGCCCTCGTGGCCAAGAAGACCAATGGCATCCTGGGGTGTATTAGAAGGGCGGTAGCTAGTAGGTCAAGAGGGGTTCTCATCCCCCTCTACTCTGCCCTGGTGAGGCCATATATGGAATATTGTGTTCAGATGTGGGCCCCTCAGCCCGAAAGAGAGAGGGAACTGCTTGAGAGAGTCCAGCGTAGAGCTACAAAGATGATGAAGGGAGTGGAACATCTCCCTTACGAGGAAAAGTTGAAGGAGTTGGGATGTCTAATGATAGGACGAGGGGCAACAGATGCAAGCTGGAGCATAGGAGGTTTCACAAAAACATTAGGAAACATTTTTCACTGTGAGGGTGACAAAAAACTGGAACAGGCTGCCTAGAGAGTTTGTGGAGTCTCCTCTGGAGGCATTCAAAACCTACCTGGACAGATTCCTGTGTGACCTACCCTAGATGATCCTGTTCTGGCAGGGGGTTCGACTAGGTGCTCTTTCGAGGTCCTTCCAACCCCTAACATTCTGTGATTCTGTCATTCTGTGGTTGCGTGAAAGTTTTAACCAGAGAGGACCAGACCACCCTGTCTCCTTTTACAGCACTTTCCAACAATCTGTTTCATGTCCTGGGAGGGTTGTGCTCCTGCAGCAGAAGATGTGCTCTCGCAGGTATGTCCCAGAGGGCTTGTAGACATATGTGGCTGTGGTGTGCTGAGTCTTATAAGTATTGCTTACATTTCCTGCCTCTGAAAAGAAGGGTATGAGAGAGAACAAACATCTCTTTAAATGAAACGTAAGAATAGAATTTTGTATTTGCATGAAGGGTATATACAGTCTCTACAAAGGCTATATTTTTTGTTTGTTGAGTTGGAATTCGACATTAGATAATACTAATTTATGACAGCTAGCATCTATATTCCATGGTGAAAATCTTCCTATCAGTGTCCTTAACAACTGTGAAGACTGTCAGCTTGATCATTAAAGGGATTCTATTTCCATATCTAAAAAATAATGGTCATTTTTGCTTTAATATCCCATCAGTTAAACCTCTAGTTTTTCTATAACAGATTATGTTGTTATAACATCTGCCTGTCCAGAAGGAATGAAAAGAACATTAAATCTTGCTCAAAGCTGTGCTATTCATTCATTTTGCTTTGTCCATCAAATACAACTCCAGTTCAAATTCTATGTTGTGAGGCAAATCAATAGAAAGAACAAACTCTATTGTTATGATTTTAAACGTGACATAGTTTCTTTCAAATTTTCTCTTTAAGGTGCTATTGAAAATTAAACCACAAGTAAAAAAAAAATAAAACTCTGTAGAATAATATCCCATACCCGTCCATGAATATATAAATAGTATTTTCCTCTTATTTTGGGATTTTTTTTTCCCATTTCCTTGTTTACTCCTGATCAAATTCTACCATATTTTCTTGCCTGTCTGTAAGTATTTGAACCTTATGTTATATTTAGTTAAATATTACTCTTTTTCTTTTTCCCTGAGTCATTTCTAAGGTCTAACACATTAACGTAAGTTTTTAACTTATTGATTTTTGCCAAAAGAGGTTACTCAGACACCACTGGCTGATGCCAGTATGTCCTCAAAAAGTAAACGTCTTCAATCTGACCAGCCAGAAAAATCCTGAACAGGATTCAGTCATGTTATAAGCTGAGTCGTTATGATGAAAAAGAACAATTTCTATGTCTCTTAGCCTCTTACCATGTGATATCAGCAAGTCTGAAAAAAAATAGAGGATTTTTTGGTTTAACAACAGGATCCTGAAGCAATCTTGTAGCTCAGATGCAATATCTATAAAGAAGCACTCTCCAGTCTACAATGTTAATCATTTGACACAATAAATCCCTCCTTTTCCTTTTTTTTTTTTTTTAAAAAAAAATGCCATGCTAGTTCCCTGAAACTGATCAAATCTACAAGATTTGCAATGATGTATAACTATATAGCATTTGTGGTTTATATTTTTCTGTTTTATAAACATTAATCCTGAATTGTTTCTAACTCTGATACAAGATAAGAGTTTGTGTGTTTATAGTAATTTGTTTATCAAGAAACCAAGAACTTAAGTGAGTGCAGAACAGTGCTAACTAGTGTTAAAATCTGCTAAACTCTCCTGCTTAATGAATATCTCAGAATTGTTTTTCAATCGCATACTGAATTTTAATAAACAATACCATGTAAATCTAATTTATTGTCATCTGTGTCTGAGATGAGACAAGCTCCATCTTCTGGAATTGTATCGTAGCATTTCATACGACTCTGTGATCAGATGTATAACATGAACAGAATGTCTTAAATGAACCTAATGTTATAGATTTAGTCCAGGAATGACAGTTATTTCTTAAGTAGCCTTTTGTCTGAATACTGGTGCTAAAACTTTAAGCATGCCATTAAGCTCTAGTGAAAGTCTGGGCTTCCCTTTAGCATCCAAATGTTGTCAACCCGTCCACTTTTTTTCTTCCTTGGTATCTACTTGTTCTGCTGGGTACAAATAAAATCTCAAGGAGTGTCAGCCCCAGTCCTCGTCAGAGAGTTTCTCTAGTTGCTTTGTCAAATTCCTGAAGGATGCATGTGTCCTTGTGGAGAAGTCTACAATATTGCAGTAAAAAAGCTTCTTAGAAAAGAAAAACTTGTTTTCACTCATAATAAGAATTTAAATGTATGCCTTGACTACATGTAGAAACCTTGAAAAATGTCCTTTTTTTTGTCAAAAAAAGTTTCTAAATTGATAAAATCAAGCAAAGGACAGATAATTTTACTGTCATTTACATACAAAATCTCTGCTTTCATGCTATGTTTGGAGTTTTTGATTTATTTTGTATTATTTTGTTTGGGAATTTTTCTAAAATTCATAAACAGTGTGGGCATATCAATAACAACCTGATCACATATGCACGATGACTCATTTCTGCATAATACAGAGATCAGAAAGTATCAACTCAACTCAAGTGGTGAGTATCATCATTAGCGGTAGGCATGCTAGTGTACTGTGCTCTGGAGACGATACATATGCAGAGATGATTTGTGATCTGAGCACAGTTGTGCATGACTTTGAAATGACTGAAATTCACAAATCTGTGATTAATTTTTGGGGAACTTTGCTTCAGAGTAGTAAACAGGAATCCAACCTATTAGAGAATTGTTAGATATTTTAGAAAATTTAGATAATTTATTTTAGAAAATTTAGAAATTATTAAGTAATTATTAGATAATTATTAGACCTCGAAATAACACCTAGTCCAACCCCCTGCCAGAGCAGAGTCACTCAGAGAAGATCACCCAGGACTGTGTCCAGGTGGGTTTTGAATGTCTCCAGAAAAGGACACTCCACAACCTCTCTGGGGAGTCTGCTTCAGTGCTCTGTCACCCTCACAGTGAAAAAGTTTTTCTAATGTTTTTGTGGAACCGATAAGTTGACTATAATGATCCTATTTGTGTTGTAGAGGAAGAGGGCACAAATACATAAACAAATTAAGTCATTGTTTAAGTGGAAGGAACTGTATCTTTTGAAGTTCTGAAACCAGAATTGGGTAAAACACTTGCAGGTTTACTTAAAAAAAATACTGTGTCTGCCTGGTAGACCATGCAATCTAGTAATATTTATTTTCTTTGCTGTTCTCCTGTCATCAGTGTTATGTTGTAATGTAAACAAGCTAAGGGATTCAACATACACAATGTAAACATGTTGTTTAAAGGGAAACATGATGACTATACAACGTATAAATCTACTGTTATAACACCTTATCTTCTGATCTGCTATTACACTCTAGTTTCTCTTTAAACATTCAATTAAAATAGAACAAAAATAAAAATAAAAAAAAACTAAAATAAACATGTTTTCTGTTTGTATTGAATACTTCCCAAGTGATAAAAACGGTTACAGAAGAGCAGTAAAATAAGATTCAGACAACTTCAGTTTTTCTTCTTTATTTATTCAGAGAATTCCTACTATTCATGAGTAAATTCTGTGTACAAGTTTGGATGTTCATTCCAAGTCCATTTAAGATTGCAGAATAGCTGAAATTCTCAAGCTTTTTCTGTGGTCACAGGATGACATACAATCCTATAGAGTGCCGAGCATTTACAGAACTGATATTTGTACTGTTTTCCTTTTAAATGTTGGCCATGTCAAATATGTTCTTCTGGCCATCTGCAGGTAGCATTGATTCTGTGAATTGGGAATATATTTTACAGATTTATGAGCAACCTGATATAGTTAAAGATGTGCCCGGTTACTGAAAGAGGGATGGACTAGATGATTTTTGAAGCTCCTTTCCAACCCAACACATTCTAGGATTCTATGATGTTTCTATGATTGATTCAATGAAATTTACTCTCAAAAAATGTATTAAGGTTTTCATAGCTTAGTTATTTAAGATAAGCCTCCAGGTACCCACACAGCCGATCTCTCACTCCCCTTTCACGGCTAGACAGGGGGAGAAAATATTTCCAGGGTTTCAGGGTTTGAGATAAAGACAGGGAGATCACTCTCATTTACCATCCCGGGCAAAATAACTCAATTTTGGGGAAATTAAGTACGTTTATTAAAAGAACTAATCAGAGGGGAGTAGTGAGAAGTGAGAAAGAGCAAACAGGTCTTAACAAACAGAACACCTTCCCCCCCTCCCTCCCTTCTTCCCGGGCTTAACATCAATCCTGGTTTCTCCACCTCCTCCCCCCAAGCGATGCAGTGGGACAGGGAATGGGGGTTATGGTCAGTTCATCCGACTTCGGTTTCACCACTTCTTCACTCCGGGGAAGGACTCTTCACTCTTCCCCAGGACATTGTGGGGTCCCTCTCACAGGAGACAAGTTTCATGCTCTCTTCTTCAATGTGAGTTGTCCCACGAAGGGCAATTCATCACAAACTGCCCAACGGGAGACACCTCACGAGGGGCAGCCCACCCCTCGTGAGTCTGAGGAGCAGTCCTTCAGGGGAAACTGCTCCAGCGTGAGCCACCCGCCGCATCACAAAAGTCCCACCGGCCAACCTGCTCCAGCGTGGGCATTCCTCTCTTCCACGGGCTACAGGTTCCGGCAGCGACTTGCTCTGATGCGGGCTTCCCACGGGCTTGTACTGGGTTCAGCTAGGATAGGGTTAATTCTCAGTAAGGGAGCTATCTGGGCATAGGGGGTCGCTAGTCAAAGGGTTATTCGATACCATTGTGATGTCATGCTCGGGGTATATATATATGGAGCGGTCGGGGTGGGGGCTGGCGCTCTTTCCCGGTTTCCGGTCCGGTCGGGCGGTGAGCTCCGCGTTACATGTTATTCGCGTTATATCTGGTTAAACGTTACTGTTATTTCACTGTTATTGTTACCATTTTATGTTCACCATTAAAACTGTTTTTATCTCAACCTCCGGAGGCCTTTGCCTGAACTCCTCTCGGGCTCTTCCCCTCACTCTCGGTAAGGGGGGGGGGGGGGAGGGAGCGACCGCGTGGTTCCTTTGTTTCCTTCCCGCCGGTAACTCGGCTCGAACCACAACAGGGCTACAGCCCCCTCCAGGCATCCACCCACACGGCGTGGAGTCCTCGGTGGACATCTACGCGGTGATCCTCATGGTGGACTTCTGCACCTCGCCCATGGGCTGCAGGGGGACAACCCGCTTCACCATGGCCTTCACCACGGACCCAGGGGATTCCTTCTGCTCCGGCGCCTGGAGCTCATCCTCCCCCCGCTCCTTCTTCACTGACCTTGGTGTCTGCACAAATTCTCACTCCTCCATCTCTGTGCCAGCTGTTATGGCACAGTTCTTTTCCCCTTTCTTAAATATGTTTTTCACAGAGGCGTTCCTCTGCTATCACCTTACTGATAGGCTCAGCCTTGGCCAGCGGCGGGTCCCTCTTTGTAGCCGGCTGGCATTGACTCTATCAATCTTGGGGAGCTTCTAGCAGCTTCTTACAGAAGCCACCCTGCAGCTCCCCCCCCGTCGCCAAAATCCAGCCAGGCCAAACCAAAACAGATGCATATTTTCAAAGGAAATCAAATGTACTCTAGTGCATACAGGATAGAAATTGGAGTAGATTCTCATGCAGGAAGACAGATCTTGTTGCAATAGACATAAATGAAAAAAAAATACAAAACTATTCATACGATCAATAAAGTTCTCCTTAGAGTCTAAGTTTTATCATTGTTTATCTTTTTCCTGGTTTATATTAAGTAAATGATAGTACTTTAATTCACTCTTTCAGGAATATTATTGAGCCTTCCCCAGTTTTCCTGGAACTTTTTTATAATGCATTACTAGTATTCCTCTTATGAAACCTAATGACCTATAATGAAACTGTTGATTTATCTACAGGGGAAAAGGCATGATACGTTTCTTCACTATTTCTCTTTCGGATATAAACTTCAAGTAAATTGTTCAGTGAAATAAAAATACTTGCTGTGTAGAATATAGAACTGAGAGTAAATTGGCATTTTGTATGCTTGAAAGGGATATTAGACCTTCTTTAAAAATTTGATTGCCTCCATATAAAACTACCTTTTTGTTACTCACTAGTACAGATTTCCAAACCTTATTCCCTTTATGAAGGATTATTTCTATTTTCAGGTAAAGGTCTAGTTACACTAAAATGCCTCAGTAGCAAAAAAATAAGGAGTAAGACCTGTGCTCCCGTTCTTGAAAAGTGTTCTGTGCTCCCTGGTATGCACTCTTCTCACTTTTTGTGCTGGAATAATGGACACTTTAAAAAAAAAAGTCCTAGACACATTTGTAATCTAACTGTACGTCAAGAGAAATAAAATTGTATTGGTTTGTGATAGCTGTGCCTTGACCAGACAAAGAAACGCTACTCCACATCATTCTTATTCCCCAAAGAACTTAAACGAACGTTAGGTGGCTAGGAACTAGGTTCAGGGAAGCTTTGCATATGCTACTTAGCCTAAGACATTTGACTCAAGTAACATTCTCAGACTACGTCTTTTACAAGTGAGAAGGCTTGAAAAATTATAGTTCATAAAAAACAGCATGAAAACCACTTCTTTTTTTTTTCCAAAACTAATAAAGAGAGAAGTGTCACCTTTTGTATCTTTCATACACATAGTTAGAACATCCCATTCAAATGGCAATATCCGCAAAAACTAAAAGCTACTATAGAAAGTTCGAAGAGCTTCAAATCCATGGTCTTTCTTTGTTCATTGATGAACCAGAAAGTCCACTTATAATGCATTGGGGTTTGGTTTGTTTTCTTAGCTTGGTTTTGTTTTTTTCTCCCCTCCAATATTTGCAACAATAAAGCTGTGAAATTATTTTTCTGGGAATCAGAAAGTAGAGAAAACAGCCTCTCCAGTAAGAATTGCTGTGTTGTCATGGCAACTGATAGGGAGAGATTTCAGAAAAACTCTATGCAAGATTCTCCCACTGAATTTCCCCTTGATGTCAATAACATATTGGATTGAAATCTCTTGAAATTATCAAGAAATAGGTCAATAAAATGACAACTAAAAGACAGATTTTAAAATAGAATAAAAACATCTGTGTTTCCATTTTATTGTTCCTGTTAATTCTTATTTACATGCAGGTTAAATTTATTAATGTACTTGCTATTTAATTATTTCTATAATTCTGCTCAAGTTTGTATAAATATAGGATGGCGGTGTATTATAAAAATGTCTACCAAATACTTGTACATATTGCACAACTGAAGGCTTTGAAATTGCTAATTAGGAATAGAAGTGAGGTAGTAAAGAAAGATTTTTTACCTCTTTGAAATACTCAGAGAGGCAATGAAAAATATTTCTGCATAAAATTCTAAAATGTCTTCTGGCATGAATTTATACTGAAATTTGATGCTGGAGGAGAAAAAGAAAAGAATAAACTTTGCTGACTTAATTTCCATGGGTAATTCAGTAGTACTGACACCAGCAGCTCACCAAGCAAGATATTGTCCCAGCAATTCTCTATAAATAATTTATAAAGCCGTACTTAGTAGTATGGCTTTTTAAAAATGGTCCTTCCAAAAAAGTTGAATTGCATCATTAAACAAAATCACTGAGAGTGGCCAGGGTGTTTTTTAAGCAGAGAGTTTTCAGGGAGTACAAAATGAAGCTGTTAATCTGCAAAACTCTCTTAAATCATTGTATTATAAAGGTCATGAGCACATAAGTATGATTTAAACATGCTTTTCTAACACCTAAAAGAATTACTGTTCTTCAGTAGCCCATGTATTACATCCATGCAAGGAAATTACTTTCTGGGTAGACTGATGTCAAATAAAGCCCTTAAATAGAGGTCCAATCTGATTTTACAACCAAAATTAAGCAGCAGTAGCAACATCAACCTTTCAGTTAAAACAAGAAATGCTACACTACTAGTTTTGATTGTGTTTAACAGCATGCAAGTCTCTTCATAGCTAATAAAACAAAAACTGTTTTCCATGGAAGAACAAGTATACAAAATTCAGAAGTAAGGAGGAAGAGACAGTGAGCTTAACAGACAAATCAACACCCAGAGGTCCATCCAAGAGTATCTGCCCCCAAAGCTGCTATACACAGAATACATTAGAAGTGCACCTTGGAAAAGGCTGATAGTATTTTAATTAATGGAGAACACTTGTGGGCCATTTATTTTTGCTAAGAATTAGGCAAGTTAATTGATCCAGCACAGGTGCATGTAATTGAGAGATATGCCTGAGATTGAGGATTCACATTTAATATATTCTGGGAGTTTCACAAATACAGTGGAAATTTACTTCCCAGAAGTCTCTAAGAGGAAATGGGTAGTGATATTTAAGACAATCTCTGAAAGAGGAAAAAGAATAGTTAGACTAGGAAGCGGTGGTATAGCAAGATTAGTTGTTATGATACCCTGCAAGTGAGAAATAATGAGATATAAAATTTATTCAGTGGAAACTTGAGGATTAAATTAAATATCTTCATAATATAGAGAACACTGGAATAGGGCAGAGTATATTACTAGCAATTTTAAATATAGTTCTACTTTTACCTGCTTGGCAATTTAGAATAAATTCTTAGGAAATTAAAAGAAAATGTATTTTCACCAGTTACTCTTTTCTTTAGTAACTTTGAGATTTTTTTGTTATGAGTTTCAGGATTTTACCTTTTTAAATAGATACTTCAAGGTTCCAAAATTAGTGATTTTATTTCAGATTTCTAAATAAATACACATAACTTTAAAATTATTCAATCTGTGCCTCTGATCTTATTGCTGGATGTTTCCATTGACTTTCTTAAGAAAATTTTTCCCTTCAATAGCTGTTTATACATGGTGTCTAGGTTTATGAAGCTTTTCTTTTTCATATACAGGACTAGGGTCTAATGCTCTTGCACAATATCTAGATAAACTAATTAATGGTCTGTAGTTGAGCTCAATTTTTATGTATTTTGTTGGCTGTTAGCCTTGCAAATAAAATCTTTAGTCTCATAAGTGCTAAAACAGGAACTTTAAGTTTCATTCACAAAACTCACCGTATTCAATAGTCAGTGCTTAAACCAGACAACATAAAATACCCAGGGGAGGGGTACAGATTAAGCCCTGACAGCCTTGAGGTCTTAGATTCCCAGCGTTAGTTTAAGCCTGTAACTTCAGTTAGGATCAACACAAGAGAGGGACCTAAATCCCTCAAGGCTTTAAAGTATCAAATCTTCTGAAAGATGTCTTTCATGTAAGACCATCAATGCAAGTACCCAAGTCCAGCAGTTAAAACCATTCAGCTGCTACCTACCTGTTCACACAAAAAATGAGCCAACTGCATGCTTACATGCAAAGATCCCAGACCTTAATATTCACATACAAAGAGGAATTACAGAATCAGGGTAATAGGAAACAAAAAGAACACAGGAGAGAAACATGGCTTTTAAACACATGAATGTCTAATATTTAAAGCAATAAAGTACAGCCTCTAACGGACTTTTTTGTCTTTTGAGAATAGTTTCATAAACTATGTTTAAAAAGCCATTGAGGGAGGACTCAAGTTCCAGGATTCCAGTTCTCACTAAATGCGCAGAACCACAAAGATGATGAAGGGAGTGGAACATCTCCCTTATGAGGAAAGGCTGAAGGAGCTGGGTCTCTTCAGCTTGGAGAAGAGGAGGGTGAGGGGTGACCTCATTCATGTTTATAAATATGTCAAGGGGAAGTGTCAGGAGGATGTAGCCAGGCTCTCTTCAGCAATGTTCAACGACAGGACAAGGGGCAATGAGTACAAGCTGAAACATAGGAGGTTCCACAAAAAATATTAGAAAAAAACTTTTTTACTGTGAGGATGACAGAGCACTGGAAGAGGCTGCCCAGGGAGGTTGTAGAGTCTCCTTCTCTGGAGACGTTTAAAACCCGTCTGGATGTGTTCCTGTGTGACCTAGTGTAGGTGATCCTGCTCTGGCAGGGGGGCTGGACTAGATGATCTTTCAAGGTCCCTTCCAGCCCCTGACATTCTGTGATTCTGTGATTCTGTGAAATGTCACCTAGTTACATTAAAGTGATGAGAAAAAAAGACACAATTCTTTACAGCACAATAGAACAAATGTAGCAGTAAAGGCATTGTCATAGGAAGAATAGTTTGACAAGGTTATGAATAGTGACTATTCAAAATTGATTAATAATGTGACATAGATAAAAGCGTTGAATGTTAACAGCACTTAATCATTAAATAGATGAAAGATTTACAAATTATTTTGTAGAATAGGTTACAGCTACTTGATTACAAGTTCGTAGAAGACAAGTTTCACACTAACAAACTGCAAGATATTTTCAATAAATGAGTATATATATATGTATATCTACATGCATAAATAAAGAACATACAGCCACGGATATAGATAGATAGATAGATGAGATGATAGAGACAGAGACAGATAGGGTTAGAGATAGAGATAGAGATAGAGATAGATGCAGATGTAGATATAGATAGATATAGAGATACAGATATAATTAGATATAGATTAGATATAGATATAGATAGATATAGAACGACACTAGTGACATGGACACACACACTTGTGAAAGCAAATGTGTTTATTTAAACACACAGATAAGTAGAGAGGTGGATGTAAAGGCTAGCCTGTAGTTAAATTTTCCCTTTTCTCAAGTCTAGAGGGAACACTCACAAGACCTCATTGGCATTCTTCAGTGTGTAATAATTTAGACTTGAGGAGGATGACTTCCCCTGGCATCTGTCAG
Organism: Trogon surrucura; assembly: GCA_020746105.1. Lineage (NCBI taxonomy): Eukaryota > Metazoa > Chordata > Aves > Trogoniformes > Trogonidae > Trogon > Trogon surrucura. Next base: position 40,672,898 of record CM036617.1, read on the forward strand.
CAGATGGCCTTGAGGAGTTGGTACCTAAGAGGTGCCCCAAGTCAGGGGAGTTGCTGGTCACAGTCTGTTGAGATCCAGGAGAGCTCAAAAAGTCTCTGTTGCAATCATCATTTATAGAGTTTGGGATAACAGACTTTTGTTAAGAACTTGTCCATACTGGCCCCCACAGGTTGTGAAATATTCTGCTATTTTCCACCAGTTGTGCAGGTCCATAATATTGCCATATTTGGAAATACTGGTGTCATCTCTTTTGAGATACACCCATGGTACAGGGTGCAGATGTACCTGGCTATCAGGAGGTGACGGACTGTTATTATTACTCCCAAGTAATAGAGAAGGCAGGAGCCAGATACATTGAGGGGGTGTATTAATGCTCTAGTACTCCATTTTTCTACAGTCTGTGGGGGAACTAGAGGTCATGCATGTAAGGGGATGCTTTCTCTCATTGGTGCTCTATCTTTCACAACCCTTATTCCTCCTAGATTATCTTGATCTCCAGAGAGGGAATCACCTGACACCAAGTGACTCAAAGAAGGAGGAGCAGGAATTGCATCACCACAGGCACGTAACACCTTCAGACATAATATGTCATATAGCTCACCTAAAACTACAGGATGTTTAGTTTTAGCACGGACAGGGTGAGAAGGGTGATTATTCTTACTTCTTAAGTTTGGCTAAAAAGACAAAAGACAACCCACTTGCTGCATCTAGCTGTCATGTTTTCAAAGAAAACATTCTGATTTTCTATTCATTATATCAGAAGTTCATAATTTACTGTCTTTATGAGAAAGTTTTTGGCAGCATTTCTCTGTTACAGTCTTTATATGTGTTGTGGTTTAGCCCCAGCCAGCAATTTAGCACCGCACAGCTGATTGCTCATTCACCTGCCCCCAGTGGGGTGGGGGAGAGAATTGAGGGAAAAAAAAAAAAAAAAAGGTAAAATTCATGGGCTGAGGTAAAGACAGTTTAATAGGACAGAAAAGAAAGGAGAAATAAACCATAATATTAAAAGGGTATACAAAAAAGATAATGTAAATATAATTGCTCACCATCCTCTGACTGATGTCAATCCCCAAGTCATGGTGTCTCCTGGCCAACTCCCCCCACTTTATATGCTAGACATTGCATCATACGGTATGGAATATCCCTTTGGTCAGTTTGGGTCAGCTGTCTTTGCTGTGTCCCTTCTCAGCCCTTATGCACTCCCAGCTTCTGCTGGTAGGGCAGCATGAGAAGCTGAAATGTCCCTGAATCCCTGTAAGCACTGCTCAGCAACAGCTAAAAAGTCAAAAAGTCAGTATGTAATCAATATTATTCTTATCCTAAATTCAAAACATAGTACTGTACCAGCTACTTTAACTTTATTCCAGCTGAAACCAAGACAACATGAAACCATCTGCTGCTGGGAGATGCAAGCTATTGATGAAAATTTCAAGCAAATCCTTATGCCATTTGCAATGCTCCATAGCCCTTGAAGACATGTGAGAATCACAATACATAAAAATACCAAATGGGAGTTATTATCTGAAGGAGTTCTCATTGCATTTTCCTTGAAAATAAGAGATCAGTGTGGTTCAAATCTTAGGGTGGAAGGTAAATTTCCAAGAGCTGCCAAGTTATATAAACCAAAAGATTTTAGTAACACATTTTTTTTTTTATGGAGCTCTTTTATTCTTGACATATGTGCAAGTGCCTTTTTAACTGTTAATGATCATTCAGAATTATAGTGGGCATTAGCTTTCCTTTTGTTATGGCTGAGAACTCCTTTCTGTTTAAAGGTCAACCCTTCTGAGTGCTCTGAAATTTACATGTTTACTTAGATTTTTCTAAAACTTTCATCACTTGATTTAGCTGCAGGAAAGAGTTGGCAATCCAGATATGGAGTCACTGAGGTAAAAGTCCTTAGGACATATTGCTCTGAATAAATTGTTTTCAGTCTTTGGATTCTACCACTCATTTTCTAATGCACACACTGGACTTGATGAAGATCATATGGAAGCTAGTCTCAGTTATTCAGAGTTCAGCTCTCATAAACTTGCTACTTACCCATCTTTAAACAAAAGAAGTATTGCAGTCATTTTTGTAATAATACTCGGACTTTCCAGATTATTACATGTCAGTCATACACAAGATTGATGGTTATGTATTTGAGAAGACATCCTTCAGAAAATTTCTGGCTATTTAGCATTTCCTGTGTTTTAGGAAGTGTAATGGATGTTTTTTTTGCTGCCATAAATCCTGAACTCACCATCCTGACAGGCTCTGACCTTAGCATCTTTGATCACCATGGGACTCACCTAACTCTTGCTTAAAACTTGGCGTCTTGGCATACGGTAATGCTTGTGTAGGGAGTCAAATCTTTTGAACTAGATGGTTGGTCGCTGCCTGGATGTCAGACAAGACAAAGATTTTTACAGCATCTTCAGCTGGCTCAGGTGAGACTCCCCAAACAACTGTTCTGCTGAATTGCGATACCTAGTTAGTCCATGATCCTGAGACCAGTCCAGCACCTGAATGATCTACTGCTATATATTATTTTAAATTATATACAAAATATCCTCTGACTATCTTAACTGTCCTCAAGACTGTCTGATGGAATCCTATCTGCATCTTCAGGGACATTTTCTATTGTCTCTGAATAGCTTTATCCTTGACATTTTTTTATCTTGTCCCTGAAAAGAGTCTTATCTTTGTATGGAATCAGTTCTGCAAACCTGGCGAGTTTCTGCAATGACCAGATTAACCATACATGATGTTAATTAACACATTTAAGCACTTAGGTTAGCCTACGTACAGCAAGAGCTGCCCAGGGAAATATTCCAAACAGTCTGAAATTCCCACCTGGAAAGCTCCTGTAATAATTAGTCAAGTATTTAATTGTAAGAATGGTTAGAAATTCAGTCAATCACCATGTCTCAAGCCCTGCACTATTTCAAACCGATTCATCATCTTACCTATGCAAAAAACTAGATAGGGAGTTTTGACCACATAGGGAATTAATGGCTAAACATACCGAGTGTGCACACAGGAAAATCAGGTGCATGATGGGATAAACTGGAGCTTCATACATTAAAGTTCTATAGCTCTTGCCACACAAGCTCTCCTTATCACTAGTAAGCATAGCTTATTCTGTTGTAATATATTTGTCTTTATCTTGAATCATACACCCACACTTCAGCTGTAGGATTTCATGGAACTTTTCCCTAAGGATGGTTATTTCTCTCCAATGACTATGAACATCTCAGAGGATGTCTAGCCTGGATATGACCACCATTCAGGTGAATATCTTTCATGAATAGAAAAAGTTTAAAATAAAAATCAGGCAGTACTGATTACACTTACCAATAGCAAGTTTCAAATTGGCTATTCTGCAGCATCTGATAGTCCTTACTAACACTGTCCTCCACAACAAATCAGGGGGAAAAATCTGGAGCAGTAAGTCAAGAGGTAATGGTTTTAATATAACGGAGAGCAGATTCAGACAATTTTTTTTTTTTTTTTACAGTGAGGACATTTAAGGACTGGAACAGGTTACCCAGGGAGGTTGCAAATATACCACCCCCTCAGAAACTTTCAAAGTCAGGTGGGATAGGGCTCTGACCAACCTGATTTAGTTGAAGATGTCCCTGATCATTGCTGGTAAGTTAGAATAGATGACCTTTAAAGGTTCTTTCCAACAGAAAACGTTCTATGATTCCACTTGATGGACGAGGGTCAGAAAAGTGAATACTTAAGTAAACCTGATTTGTATAAGTCCATGGGCCCTGATTCCATACATCCACTAGTGCTGAGGGACCTGGCTGACACCATTGTGAACCCACTCTTTACAACCTTTGAATAGTCATAGAATCATAGAATCATCATAGAATCATCATAGAATGGTTTGAATTGGAAGGGACCTTAAAGATCATCTAGTTCAGGACAGGGACACTTTCCACTAGACTAAGTTGCTGAAAGCCCGATCCAACCTGGCCTTGAACACTTCCGGGGAGGGGACGTTCACAACCTTTCTGGTCAACCTGTTCCAGAGCTTCACCACCCATACAGTGAAGAGCTTCTTCTTTATATCCAAGTGTCGTGGTGACTGGATGAGGTAACTGAGAACTGGAGGAAGGAAATGGCAACTTTTGTCTTTAAAAGGGAAAAAGAAGGACTCTGGGAACCACAGTCCAATCAGCCTTACCTTGAATGCTGGGAAGTAATGGAATAACTGATCAAGCATGTGAATGACAAGAAGGTGATCAGAAGTAGTCAGCATGACATCACCAAGGGTAAGTGATGCTTGACCAACCTGATAAACTTCTATGGTGAAGGGACTGCCCTTGTGGATGAGAAAAGAGCAGTGGATATTGTGAACCTGGACTTCAGTAAGGCTGGAGTCTGTCTGGCATTTGATCCTCATCGACAAGCTGTTGATCTATGAGCTGGATAAGCTATGAGCTGGATAATCAGTGATCTGGATTGAAAGCTGCCTGAACAGATGGGTCCACAGGGTGGTGATCAGTGGCATGACATCTAATTCAAGGTCGGTAACTAGTGATGTACCACAGGGGTCAATACTTGGTCCAATTCTGTTCAGCATCTTCCTTAATAATTTGGATGATGGGGCAGAGTGTACCCTCAGCAAGTTTGCTGATCACACCAAACTGAGAGGAGTGGCTGATACATCAGAAGGGCACGCTATCATCCAGAGGAATTTTCACAGGCTGGAGAAATGGTCTGATGGGAAACTCCTGAAGTTCAACAAGGATAAGTGCAAAGGTTCAGGTTAGATATTAGGAAGAATTTCTTTACTGAAAAGGTTGCCAGCCGTTGGAACAGGCTGCCCAGGGATGTGGCCGAGTCACTGTCCCTGGAAGTGTTTAAGAGATGACTAGATGTTGCATTGGGGCACATAGTTTAGTAGGTTGATAGGGCTGGGACAAAGGATGGACTCGATGATCTTCAAGGTCTCTTCCACCTGAAACTATTCTATGATTCTATGATTCCTTCCCTTGGGGAAGAATAAACTCAGGTGTCAATATATGCTGTGGACAAGTCACCTTGAAAAAAGCTCTGCAGAAAAGAACCTGGAGGTCCGGGTGGCACCAAGTTGAACACGAACCAGCAATGTGCCCTTGTGGAAAAGAAGGCTAACGGTGTCCTGGGCTGCATTAGACAAAGTATTGTCATCAGGCTGAGGGAAGTGACCCTTTCCCTTTACTTGGTACTGGTGAGACCACACCTGGAGTCCTGCATTCAGTTTTGGGCTCCCCAGAACAAGTTAGACATAGTCATACCAGAGAAAGTGGACTTTTGTTGGAACAAAAGGCCACAAAGGCTGGAGCATGTGTCCTGTGAGGAAAGGCTGAGAGAGCTGGGAGTGTTCAGCCAGGATATGAAAAATTTTAGAGGACTTTAGCAATGTGCACAAATATATGCAAGGAGGATGCAAAGAGCATTGAGTCAGGATCTTTTTTCAGTTTTGACAGGTGACAGGACTGGAGGCAATGGGCACAAACTAAAACACAGCAGGTTCCCGCTAAACATCAGGAAACACTTTTTCACTGTAAAGGTGACTGAGCACTGGTACAGTTTGCCCAGGGAGTCTTTCATGTTGAAAATGATCAAAAGTTTTCTGGATGTGGTCCTGGGCAGCCAGCTTTAGGTGTCCCTAGTCAAGCAGGAAGGTTGAACCAGATGACATCCAGAGGTTCTTTCCAACCTCAATCATTCCACGATTCTGTGATTTATTAGGTCTTATTGATTTTGATGTATTTCATGCTATCTTGAATTCCTATAAGGTAGAAATAAGAGTCAAAGTATTCAGGCGTTTGAGACAGGTTATCCCAAAGAGATAACACAATGAAAATCACTAAATTTGTAATTAATCTTCCATTATGTTTTCCAATCTATTATAAATTCATTAGGATATATTATTACGTTTTTCTACAACACCAAAAATGAGGCTAACACATAATATATTAAATACAATTACTACTCATGACATTATTCTTCCTAAATATGAAGTAGATATAGAAGAGAACTAACTGTGATAGGAAAAGATTAGGATAAAAGAAAGGTATTTAAATGGAACTAAAATTTAATAAAATTGCAAGTACAACATTTTTGATAGGTCTGTGACTTAATTTTTAATCAGATTAAAATTAATGTATTTACATTAAATATTTGTGTGCGTTATGATTTGTCTACCTTGCATGAGATTCATCTCATCTTTAAACATAATAATTGAGGTGTCTAACTGAGCTATTTAGTGTAGGCACCTCCAACATAGTCAACTTCCTGAAAGTGATTAATCTGACCTATCATGGATATCTAATTAAGCATGAAAAGAATCATCCTCTGGGGATGCCTACATCTTTTTCCAAGGAGAGTCTTGGCTATTTAGCTCACATGCAAACATTTATCTTTGAAGTACTTAGGGAAGGGATAATAAATTCCATTAGACTGTATTCTGCTTGCATGATACGTGAACAAGAACTTGTAAAGCCTGTTTTTTCCAACAATAAGTTTCAGCAGCCACTGACCATTTATTTACGACCTCTCCCTTCATAACTATTTTATTTCTCTTTTTCTCATTTCATTTTGAGTCAGTTTTTGTGATAATCCCAAAATATTTCATCACTTGGTATTTATATCAAGCACTTCGAGAGGCACATTCTGTTTAGGTGGATTTTCGCCTAGCATGTAAAAGTAATCCACCAGCTTTTCAGTTGTTTTCCTCATCTTTATTTCAATTCCTGTGGCATTTCAGTAGCCAAAACTCTGAAATGCACCTACTATTCTTGTAGTGGCTTCAACAGTGCTCATACAGATTGTGATATACTTTTCCTGTATGTGCAGCCAAAGATTGTGCGGCCTTTTTGTGCCTCCCTATTACTTTGCAAGCTTAATATCTAATTTAATGTCTACTATCCATCATCCCCAGATCTTTTACAGCATTACAGTTTTCCAAGAATTTCCTTCCCTCTGAACTGCATTTGAGAATATTTTCCCCGAGATGTATTATCTTACATTTATTCTGAACCATGTCGTTATTTCGCAGATGATTCTAACTGCTCTGGATGTTACATCTGTATTATCTCGTTTCTTTCACTCTTGCAGACTCTAATGTATGACCATACACATTTGAAATCAGCAAGTAAACTTGGGCAGAAACATAAAAATGTGTTTGATTACATCTTGCTGTTGTCACAAATATAATGCATCATATCACAGGCTCATGGTTCAATGATATCTGTACCCACGGACTAAGCTGCTGCTTTTTTTCATTTACATGGGTTCAGATGTAAAACTTCAATTTTGTCGCAGAGGATCTAGTACGATTAATTTAGATATGTGATTCAAATGCCAGAACACCTATGTTCAAGGCCAAGTGTTGTGTCCTGTGCTTTGGTCACAACAACTTTATGCAACACTACATGCTTGGAGAAGAGTGGTTGGAAAGTTTACTGGTAGAAAGGGAGCTGTAAGTGCTGGTGGACAGCTGGCTGAACATGAGCCAGCAATGTGCCCAGGTGCCCAAGAAGGCCAAGAGCATCCTGGCCCATATCATAGTGCATCCAGCAGGAGTGGGGAAGTGATTATGTCCCTGTACTTGGCACTGGTGAGGCTGCACCATGAGTACTGTGTTCAGTTTTGGGCACAAATAAAAGAGAAAGATATCAAGGTCTGGAGCAGGACCAGAGAAGGATAATGTAGCTGGTGAAGTGTCTGGAGAAAAAGTCGTTTGATGAGTGGCTGGGGGAGCTGGGACTGTTTAGTCTGGAGGACAGTGAGGGGAGACCTCATTGCTCTCTACAACTACCTGAAAGGAGGTTGTAGAGAAGTGGTTGTCGGTCTCTTTTCCCAAGTTATTAGCAATAGGACAAGAGGAAATGGCTCAAGTTATACCAGGGGAGGTTTAGATTGGAGATTAAGAAAAAAATTTTACTGAAAGATTGGTGAGGCATTGGAACAGACTATCCAGAGAAATTATGGAGTCACCATCCATGGAAGTATTCAGAAAACAGGTAGATGTGGTCCTTTAAACACTGTTTAGTGGTTGTGGAGTTGTTCAGTTGATGGTCAGTCTTCGTGATCTTAGAGGTGTTTTGCAACCTTAATGATTTTAGGACCAAAATTTGGTGAATGTGGCCCAGATTACTTCCTCTAAAATAAATATCACTGGGAAAATAATACCTGAAGGTATCCAAGGCATTACAGACCAAATTCTGAAAAGAATTTACTTTTTTTGTCATTAATCTCACAGAGTGTCTTTGTTTGGAAGAGACCTTTAAGACCATCAATTCCAAATATTAATCTAGTGCTGCCAGGTCACCACTAAACCGTGTCTGTAAGCACCAGAACAACACGCTTAAACACCTCCAGGGATGATGAATTCATTGCTGCTCTGGGAAGCATGTTACAATGAGCAACATGATGCATTCAATGAAGAACTTCTTCCTGATATCTAGCCTAAAGCTCCCCTTGGTTTACTGCAAAAAAAATATCATGAAGTAACATTTCTATGGTACAAAATTGAATGATTTCAAGGATTATGAAATGTTAGGAGACTGTTCATATACTGTTTCTTCATACTAATGCATTTTATGACAGAAAAACAAGACTTTTTCATTAATGTAACATTAAAATCAAAATTTGAATTTTTTCTATACCATCACCTAAGCTCTCTCCAGCTGGACACAGTTCTCTCTCTTTCAAATCAATCCCAGTCTCCATCCTCCAACTCACTACTGGTTCTGCAGCTCTCTCAGGTTAATTTCTGTTTATTATTCTTCTAACTATTTTACAGTGACAATGTACATACTCATACAGTATGTCAATGAACAGACACATGAAATATTTTGAATAATTTTTTACCAGTTACTTATCAATGCAAGAACTGCACCAGGTGTTTCATGGCACCCTAAATTCTGTAACAATAGTTAGTTAAAGGCCTTGCTGAGTGCCTTTTAGAAATCACGGTGAACTATCTGAACTTCATCTTCACTAACAACATGCTGACTCCCTCAAACAACTGATCTGTTTTACGAAGCATTTATGGAATCCATATTTTTTTAAAAAATAATTGTATTTATTGTTAGATTTAATTGTTTACTAATTTTGTTCTTTAATATAATTTCTATAGATTCAGGCAAATTTTACATTAATCTTAATTTCTCTGAAAGCCCATCAGAATCACTTTTAAACCCTGATGTCAAATATGACCCTTTTCATTGTTGTGCTTTAAGACAGTTCTGAATGAGAGGCTGCAGGCAGCAGTCAATAGTTTGGATGTTTTGTATTTGAATTCCTTCAGAACATTTGAGTGAATCTAGTTTTACTGATGGTTATGGTGCATTTGAATATTTTCTTTTCTATAAGATCTTCTAATTACACTTTAATAAGAAGATGGGAGAACCATCACATTAATTTTCAGCAGTTGTAAGCTTGCACATTTCAAATAGCAATATGATTCAAAATGTTTGTGAATCACATGATTAGAAGGTAGTACATTGGGAGATAATATACTAAAGCATACTAAGTTATATGCTGGGTTTTTTTTGTTATAAAGGGACATGTTAGCAGAGAAAAGTGGGGGAAAACTGCATAAACTGAACTTGAAGGAGGTTGATCTTAGCAGGACTTCTGAATCATCAAGTTTTTTATTCTACCACTGTTAGTACTGCATAAATCAGCTTAAACCACAAAAGTTGGAGAGTTGTTGTGCCTTTCTGTACTACCTTTAAGAAAATTACTTGTTAGTGTTGCATATGATCAACAAAATTGTTCTCATGTGTAAACATACTACAAACAAAATAACTGGGATGGTTTTATGACGAGTTAAATCAAATAACATAATGACTTTCAAGCAATTAAAAAAAATTTCTAAGAGTAAGAAAGGAAAGAAAATGTCTTTCACAAGTGTGGAGTTTACTTGTTTACCAGGGTAAAAGTGTAATACTGCTCCTTTTGCTTCATATCTAGTTCCCATATTTTCCTTGATTTCCAGATTACATAATAGTTAATGGATCCAGGTAAATGTTAGGATTTGAGCAGGTCTGAAGTTTAAAAAATTCCTGCTGATATTAGGAAAATGAAAAATGTGTCTGGAAGGCAAGGGAAATATACCCCTGTCATACATCCTGGAGAGTGCAGAGTTTAAATGAGTTATCCAGTTTAAAAAGTGACAGCATCACATCAGGATAAAAATTATTATTTTGATAATCAGATCCCCAAACATTTGAGATTTTCCATGTTGAATATGTGGAAGTATGCAGAGTTCCTTTTTTTTTTTTTTTTAATGTTTGCAAAGTATTGTGCAGAGATAATCTCCAGAGAAAAGATAAAAAACTACATCTCCAAGATGCCTAAAAATAGCTGCATGTATTCTGTCTCTTGTTAATAATGAAAAACTGAGAACAAATGTACTATCACTTGAGAAAAAGCATGAATGTAAACTCTGAAATCAATCAGGGAGACTGAAAAAAGAGTTCTCTTTACCTTAATAATTTCTGGCTGCATAACACAGAGCCAAGATTTGCACCAGAGTCCACAGTATTTAAAACTTTGGATGTTTCCCATGAAACTCCTCATGTTGATGAGAGCTACCAAACAACCAGAACTTTAAAGAAGCAAGATGTCCATTCCATTTAATTCCTGTCAGCCGATCTGGGCTCTGTCCAGCTCAAGTGATGACGATATATCCCCAAGCCTATAATCATTTTTTAAAAAGGATTAGCAAAAGTCAGTGTATTCATAAGAATCTTCTTCTAAGAAAAGCAAACTTTAGAGTTTAAATGTACATTTTTTTTCATTCAATTGGTTTATTTTTGTCCTCTTGTTCTTGTTATCCTAGTGTTTTACTCTGTCTGAGAATATCAGGCTCTTGATACTTGAGTACAAAACTTAGGAGTTCTCAATTCCTCTGCTGTATTTAATGTCAAAGGAGGAAAGGTTCTCATTATGTTTCATAAGCTGTTTCAACTGTTTGAAAACCATATTTTCCCTTTATTCTATGTTGTCTGGCTTAGTGTTGGGATATGGCACTGCCACTTCAACATCAGTGGAAGATAACTACTTCTGCCCTTGCAGATGGCCTGACATATGTTTGGATTTTGTTACTCGGACTATCAGTGGCAGTTCCCCAGCAAGGAAAATTTGGTGTGGACTTATCATAAAAAAACAGAGTTCAGCCATGAATTTCATCAGCACTCTGGCATTAAAATACTGAGCATGCATCTCTTAGTAACAGTATCAAGCAGAAGGAGTGACAACATGTAATCCTATGGGATATGCACTGAGAAATCTCCCTTGGAGGTTTTGCATGTATTCAGGGAAAGGATTATCCATGTTATGGTTAATAGAGAGCACTGATCCAGCACAGGTCTGTATCAGCAAGTTGGTGGCAGCAGCCACCACTAAATCACTCAAATTCCATATATGCATGGATGAAGAAGCCAGTTAGCGTTCATAATGCCAAGTGACAGAAGCGTCCTCTGTAAGATGTTTTATATGCTTATGTGGTCAAAGTACATGGAGAGAGATACACGAAGTGCATATTTCATCAGTTAAGCAAAATGATTTTTAGATTTTAAAAAATAGTGTGAAAAAGAAAAACGAGAGAGAAGAAAGAAATAGAAGAAAGAATAATGAGTCAAGTACCCTTGTGTGTTGGAGAGATAAAACAATGGCACTGAAATCAGAGAATCAATTCTGCTGTTTTAAAGCAAATTGATTAAAACAAGGAAGTTATGGCAGAGATTCAAGCAGACAAGAAAAGAGGCTGAGGTGTTGCTGTTTTCTTCTGGCTGGAGCCTGGAGGGAAATAATTTTTGCTGCGAAGTTCTGAGGCTTTGGCAATACTGCCGCATCAATAAAGACTGAGCGGTCTAAAGTGAGAAATAAAGCACGTAACCTTGCAGTTAATTCAAAGAATTTTTAGCAGTTAACAACCTATAATTAGCTGGTGCTGTAGTCATGTTTTAAAACTATGTAGCACTAACTCTTAAACCATGAGCTGATCCTTTTTTCAACATATCTGCCTTACAGAACTGTTATTGGAGAGGATTTCCAGGATACATTAAATTTAAGCCATTTGGTTTTACTGCATGCTTAAATATTTACAGCATGATCTACCAGCTTCTTCCCTTCAGTCATGGAGTTTTCAATGTTTTGCCTATGATTTGAATATAGAACAACAAGAAAGTGAGTACATGGATTAACAGCTGTTAGAGACATATGGCATTTTCAAAGAAAATATTTACACACATGTGGATGGATGCGTGTATGCAGCCCTATTTCTTCCCTTGACAGTAGACGTTGCTATAGACTACATTTTTTTGGTAGTGCACAGTTTATGGAAAAAAACCCCAAAGAGACAGTTTCCTGCAAACTCAAGAGAACAGCAGGAAATAAACATATTTTCTAGTCTTTTCTCATTAAAAGTATATGCATTTCTAAATAAAATTAAGAACTGTTCTATTTTGACAGCTTAGAAAATGCATGTAAGACTGCAGGTTAGAAAGATCTGAGATATCACAAAAATGATAATGCAGAATTAAGATGCAAGCTGAAGCCTTGACTGTGAATACATAGAACAAAGATTTTATTAGTAAAACCATTTTAAAGCAATCCCACAGTAACTGGGTTGTTATTATTAAGAGTGCAATCACATTTACACCAAACTTTTTGCTTTTGTCTGTTTCAATAGCTTTCTTTCACACTGATACTATTTAAAGAGCAATGGGTTTATTGTTCACCTTCATCGTGATGTAGCTTTGGTATGGTGAGTCATGCATGAAGTTTAATAAGCCTTGTTAATTTTCTGTCAGTTCAATGTATTGATTTTACCCATTGTAGATCTTTGGCTTAATTTTGAAGTAGGTTCACTTGCAAAACTGAAAAGCATATAGTTCATTAAAATTTAATGCTAACATTCACTCTAAATAAAACAAAATTTGGCATAAATGAACAACTGCTTCATGAGCCCAGACAGGTTGGTATTCAGGTTATGCTGTTGAGTTTTTCTGCTATGCAAAGGTTTCTTTATGAATGATAACCATTCTTTGTTTCTGTAAAAAAAAATACCTCAGTCAAGAAGCACAGTATTTTCAGTGACCGGAAATATGATCATGCAAACTCAGACCGTTTCTTTGGCCTATAACTTCATCCATGACATCAGCTGTGATATGATTAGATGTCATTATTATTTGCTGGGTGTACTCATATATCCCAGTGCAGATCTGATGTGCAATACTGCTGTTATGAAGTGACAGTGTTTCAGTCCCAGCTGGGATTGTCAATTCAGGGCTCATAGGTGCAAATGGTACAACAAAAAGGGAAATCTTAAACCTAAATGCAAGAGTTATGCAAGAACTATGTAAGGTCCTTTTAACACAGAGGACAGATTTTAAGTTACCTTCTAGTATTAGCCTTTCTTTTAGCTATACCAGAGAAAACAAAGTCCTGGAGATATAAGTTCCAAGACTGAAAAGTAAAAACAAGGAGACCAATTTTGAAAGGACACTTTAAGATACTGCTTCATCAAATAAAAGTTTTCACATCAGTGTTTTCTTTGACAAAACATCTTTATTTATAAGAAAAATGCATTAAGCCATTTTCTAAGATGATTTGACTGTAAAATGACAAATGCATGTAAACTGGTATTTTCAAAGTAAGGTTGCAGTGAAAGCTTTCCTGAGTGCTCATTCTAAATTATTTTTATGGCATTTAAATGGAAAGTAAATGTCTTTACTTATGTCTACTGTTTTACTTTCACGGTTATTTTTAATTTTTCTTTGAAAATCTGTAGCCACTGACAATATACAACACCTCATTGGAAGAGAAAGAGAACCCAGTTTTTAATGTTTTACTAAATTTAAGAAACCAGTGCAAATGTTATGTGTTTCAGGTTTGTTTTTTTTTTTTTTTAATTTTACTTTTTTAAACTTCTTGTTACGGAATCTTTTCCTGTCTGTGCTCCTTTTAAGTATTATATCAAAGAACAAAAAAAAATAATCCTTTCATTTACATTACTTTTCACTCATATGGAAAGACTTGTATCCCTGAAACTGGTTCTAACAACTTTCTTCAAAAAGGGAGTCAACACTCTTTTTTAGTGTCCCTGATCCAAATTTCTCATTTGACTCCAGAAATTCAAAATAGTGTTTCAAATCTAAGTCTCTTCATGGATTCTCTCCATTAACCTACTTATGGTCTATGTACCTGAAGGCAGGAAATGGCAGTCCTAAGTTTCATTTATGGTTAAATTTTCTTTTTGTTTGCTTGTTTGTTTTTTAATGGCAGTGACTTATGTGTTCTCAAATACATCTTGCTATAAGACCATTCTCAAAATGGCCTACATACAGTAGATCAACATTTAGAAATATCAAAGTATTTGCATTACAGGTTGTTGTTTTTTGAAAGTTCTACTCCAGTAGCATTTTCCTCTTCCATTGTCATGATTATTGGGAAGAAAAGTCTTTGTCGCTTTTCACTTCTGTAACATAAGTCTGTATTTTTTTTTCCATTTCAATGTGTTCGTTTGCTTCTATTCTTATCTTTTGAAGATTGAGAAAGACAACATCTCTGAAACAATTAATAGTCTTTGCTCCTTTAACATCTGTTGTTATATTGCATCTCCTGAAGGCAGAGATATCTGGATTTCTTGTCCTAAGTGCAAGTTAGGGGAAACCTTCCAAACAGGATTAGTTTCATGCACAGGTTTTCTTTGTAAGATATATTGACGATATGAAGGAGAAGAAGAATTCCTTCTTGCTCCTTTTCCTCCAGATAACGAAACTAGTTCAGATGGACAGCTATTCATCTACAAGGTCCCTTCACACATGAAATTCTAGTTCTTACCTTCAGCTGTGAATGAATGTCCCCATGTCTCCACTTCTATGTCATAGAAAGTTATAGGATGTGAATATAGAATGTGAAATTTTACAAACTATTTTACTATAAGGGCTTTCATTTTTACTGTAAAAGGATGAAAAATAATTAGAAACGTATCATCACCTACTGCATATAGTCAGCAATGATGTTTATTTCAGTAGGAGCAGAACTAGACTTTTAATAGTAACAAAACATTTACATAATGATCGCTTTTATGAAAATGTTTGCCTCATGTCAGAGATCTGCAGTTACCTTTTTTTTTAAGACATATTCTTGAATCTTTTATAATTAGATCATAATTTCATAAATCCATGCATAATATAATATTGTATTTCCAAATCAGTGTTTCAAGAAACCTAGTTCACAACTTTTACTTGTTTCTAAGATACACAGAAATGGCATGTTGAATAAATTCTAACTAAGAAAAAATTGTGAAGAAATAATTTTTTTTTTTTTTGGAGTCTTTCAGTCCCCAAAGTGCTGTTAAGTTATTTGGTCTGAGGTAAAAAATTGTTATTACATTTCCTAGCCTGCTTAAATTTCAAAGTACAAAATCCCTATGCTCCCTTGATTACTTTTGGAAATTCAAGAACTCTTAGTCAAACCAACTCTATGTTTCAAACAAGAGAATTAAAGTGTTTGGAGTCTGCTCCCTGAAACAGACGCATTAACATGGATAGGCTAAATAGTCATCCCAGTCATGGGCCCTTGCTTCTCCAAGTCTTCTTTAACAGGTGTAAGCAAGCCTTTTCCTTTTGCTAAATTCTTATACCTGTTGTCTACTTTTGACAACACCCCAGCTGTGTTCATGAAATGACAGGAACATAAAATGAGTTGCAAATGCATATTGCTGCTGAATTACTTTATGCTGAAATATTAGTAATTGTAGTTATTAGGAAGCTGCTGCAGAACAGCACTATTTCTTATGATCTGCAGATTGAACAAAAAGATATACTGACTAAAAATTTATTCTGTGAAAAGGAATAGAACACATTTAAAACTGTTCAAAGAAAAGGTTTTTAGTCAAACAAATACCTCAATAAGCAATAAATTTTTTTTTAATGGACACTGACAATGGTGCTTCTCTTTCTTAGTTTTCCCTGTCTTTGCTTCAAGTTTCACTTGAAGAAAAATAAATGAATATATAAAAACATTTAGAATTATTCTGTCAATTATACAGTATTATAAAATATATAACATTTTTTTTTCTCAGAATTATAGAGAGCTTGGAATTCTGCAGAAAATATGGGTGAGGAAAAATAGTTAGCGGATTGAAATCATTTGAATAGTGAAAAATACATTTTTTGTCTCTTTGATTGTCACTAAGCAGCACCTTCAGAATAAATCTGAATTGCTAACAATCAAGCAGACGTATTCAGGATAATTTATAATCTTTTTTCAGACATTACCACACTCACATTCTTTTGCTGAAATTAGTTTGTTAGGTTTGCACTTCCACCTATTTACATACTTATATTTACATATGCTATTGTGGATAATAGAGTGTTTTAAAAAAATAAACATAAAAAGAAATATTTTTGTCTTACTTGACTAATTCTAAAAGTAAAATCTTGCAAATGAACCAGTGGAAAACTCCCTTCTCTTTCCCTGTGTCCCTTCTGTCAGATTTTCAGTTGTCTTTCATGCCTGCTTTTGAAAGAAAATCTGCCAGTAAGCAAGATACAGATCCATGGACATTTTCCAAAACTTTACTTCCTTTAACGAAGACAGCAAACGAGGGAAACTTATGACATGTTTTAAGCTGACAAAGCATTGAATATTAAAAGAAATATGTCCAAAGTAAGACAAAAAACATTCCTATGAATTAGGGGGCTGGTTAACTCACTCATTTAGGGTGTTGTGCTGATAACACCAAGGTTGTGGGTTCGATCCCCATTGGGTCCCAATGTGTTGCCTGATCTAGTAGAGAGGCGTCCCTGCCCATGACAGGGAGGTTGGATTAAAATGATCTCTAAGGTCCCTTCCAACCCAGGCCATTCTATGATTCTATGAACTGGGCACAAACAAGTTTGCAAATGTTCTGCCTTCTCCAGCCATGCTGCTCCTCTAACTGTGATGGTCTCATTAGAAAGCTCATCAGATACTCTGTGGCTGAATCATGTGGTGAGAACTGGAGAAAACTCCTCTGTTTTTACTGAATATATTTCCCTGATAACTATCCACCTTATATGACTCTTGAAAGCTTTAATGGAATCTAATTACCTTCTTTGACCCTTAGCCTATAATAGTTACTACACATCCGTGCCTCGTCAGAAGTCTTCTACTTGGTTATATAATCTTTAACTGGTTTCACAGGGATACAAGAAAGGATTTAAACTCTTTTCATATAGCTGCATAACTCAAGGTTTAATGTAGGGCTTTGTTTCCACTGTCTTTTACACTGAACTTGAGTGCTACCAAATCAACAACAAATACATAGTTAATATTCTTCTGACATAAGAAGGTAATCACATTTTGTTCAATCAGCACAACATACTATCCCTCACAGATATGATTTCTATGTACTGTTATGTTTGTTGTGGAAAGGTAAAAAAAAAAGATGATGAATCTAGCCTGACCTAAAGACATGTTTTCAAAAATTAATCAACTCTCTCTCTTTTTTTTTTTTTTTAACAGATATAAAACTTCTCAGTAATTATATCAGTGCTTTCTACTATGTGGTCAAATTTTTGTAGTCTGTTCTGTAATACTGCAATTCTGAATCATGTTCTCCGTATCAATAAGTGGGGCAACTGCTGTAAATACTTTCTCTGATGAATATCTTTGTCTTTTTAGCTTATTGACAAAATATTCACATTTACAAGACACTGAGAGTACTAGAAGACCTTACTGGCTTGAATGGGCGCACATAGGATCCCCACACACAGCATGCCCATGGGCCCTGGAGCACTGTTCATATCCTGCACTGGGCTATACTGTAGGTGTACCTGCCTTCTGACTCCTTTTTCTCCTGACTGGACCTCAATGGGTTCACCTAGACCTGGCCATGTTGGCTTCTCTTGCTGTGCTGGGGGTTTTGGATGGACCTTGTTACTAGCTCCTAGCTCTGCTTCCAGTACTCAGACACTGTAGAGCTTTGCAAGCAGTCAGCCCTCAGTGTTTCCTGATGTAAATACGTCTTTTTAACTGCAGTGATTATTGTTAAGGAATAATTTAGTATGCCTAAAACCTCTTCATTCAAGTTTTAGCTGGCACAGTTTTGTAAGTGAGGCATGGTGTTTTACAACAATGTCTTTTACAGATCTCGTGAAGATCACCAGGGCACTAGGGCTGCTACAGAGGCAATGACACTGTGATCTTTCTCATGCTAAAAAATGCCAAGTTAAAGCTTTCTCTGTCTTGCTCTATATCAGCAACGTTGCTTGCTTTGCTTATTTTTGTTTCTCAGTACGAAATCATTCCTTGATTTCCAATGCCATGGACAGAGAAGAGCAAGTTTTGGCTGCCTAGAACAGAAAAATGACAAAATTAGCCTCTGAACCAGAATACTTTCTAGTGACCCAAAGACTTTAGAACATTCTTCTAGAAGATAATGCATTTCTAAACTAACCAGGGGAAAAATAACCTTTAGAGAGTGTATAGAACACTGGAAAATATAAAGACATACAAAAAATATGCACACATACATATTTTAACTTGTAGTAACAATGCATTTTTCAGAACTAGATATATTTAACCATAAAAACCTTCAATTTTCTTGTGTGTGAAACAATCTTTATTACATATATTGATAACTAGGGCAAAAGCCTCACATTGTTCTAGCTCATTATAATATTTATTATTTAAGAGCATGGGAAAGTAAGAAGTTAAATCAAATAGGCTTAATAATTTGCATCATGATAATACACTTCCAGAAGTATGTTGTTAAATATTAATGAATTTCATTCTTTCGAGATAAAGTTTAGATACATGTAATTTTTCTGGGTTTGTATATATGCTTATACTCTCTTAAATATCCATGTGTATCATACTAAAAAATAAGCAAACCACTAAAAAAAAAAAACAAAACAACCTACACAAAGAACCAAACCCACAGCTTAGTTGCTTCCATCATCCCATTACTTTCCTTCTGTAATGTATCGTATCTAATCCTGATTTCACGATCTAAAAGATTTGGTCATAATTTTGTTCACATACCTTTAACTGCACTAAGTGGAGTTAGAAGGAAGTTGGCAAATATATATCTTCCCATATTCTACTCTATTTTCATATCGAACAATATAAAACGGTACTTGAGTTTGAGTTGTTATTGCTCTGATAATATGGCAATAATATTTGGACATAGACATTCTGAAAGTATTTTGCAATTCATTGTCAAAATAAACACTGAAAAGCAAAATTAAAGGAAAAGCTGAAATCACAGCTTTGCAGTTGGAATTTTCACAGATTTAGCTCAACTGTGTCCACGTTGATTTAACCAAGCAAGGTCCTGGTTAAATAGGACATACTGCTAAATATGTTGCTCTCTTTAACATCCTTAGAGGTGCAGTGAAAGACCAACTATAAACTTCTCAGTTTTATAGATATTAACTTAATCTTGAGTCTTCTCTCTGCTTTTGTTGAGATTTAAGATGAGTATTTTGGAGGAATCAAAACTGAGTACTACTGTCATAATTTAGAATTTTTATGTCTGATCCAGGAAATTTGAAAGGAACATAAAACCAGAGGCCTGGAAATGAACTCATAAATATTTGAATCCGGTCCTTTGTTATTGAAAGGAATCAAATTATACATTCTTTTACAGATATTTTCTGATTTGATTGATTCCAAATAACTTTGAATGACAGAGATTGTGCCTACAAAAGAAGGTAAAAAAATAGACTCTAAAACATGAAATGTGGCAAAACATTTTTCACAAGTACGAGATAAATTGAAGAATAGCTTTAACCTTGTACTAAAATGAGCTACACAGAAGCAGCAGATACTGAATGAGGTTGATTATGCTTTGATAGATCAAAGGTATGTATAACTTTCCTTTTATACATTCACCTTGTACTTACTCGTCTGAATGTTGAAGATGATAACCGAAACATTCAATGCACTCTTAACTATTGCAAACTTATATTCACAAATATATGTATTTATTTAGGGAGCTTGATATACTTTAATCCAGATGTCATGTAAAATGCATATATACTATTTTTTTGCTTGACTCAGCTCTAGACTGAACTCTTCAACTTAATAAAACCAAAAAGCAGCTCTGCTAACTTGAAAATACAATTACTCACGTATGTAATTTCTTTTACTTAATCAAAAGTATAAGAGAGATAAAATGTGAGAATTTACCAGAGGACAATACTTTAGCAGAAATATACATATTGTTTTAATCACATGGGGAAACATTACAGAATATTTAGAAAGTGTGTATGAATAAGGAATGTAATTATGGTAAGTAGTGCATGTAAAAATTGACAAAGAAAATAGAGTAAAAGGAAATGGTGCAGCTGTTTGTAGAAATAATGAACTTCTCATTTCCATATCTAGAACTGACTACAGAATGATATCAAACTGATTTAGTCAATCACAGGATATAAATGTTAGTCTAAGGTTAGTTCTAATCTACTTGAAGCAGGTAACAACTAAATCCACTTAACTTAGTCGTAGTAATGTAGCTTTTATTTTAAAGATAGCAAAAGAAGTACTTTTCCCCAGAGTAGTGTTCTTCTGCCGTTCTTCTGAACTTACGTTCATGCTGAGATTCTTATCTGCAAGTATGAAAAGGCTATCACTTCCTCACAACATCTGAAGCTAGGAGGAATTTTACTTCTAACAATTCCTCTGTTCAGTTTTAATTTTTTTTTTTGCCTTTTACATTTGATATCTAGTATCTGATACATTTTCTGATTCATATTTTCAGTCAAGATCTTTAAAAGTAATTTAGAGATTTTTTTTTCTTTTTAACTTCTTTCTTTTATTTCTTTTTTTTTTTTTTTTTTTTTTTCCCCTCAACAAGTGAGTGTTGAGTTCTTCTGGTTATCGGACAATTGTGTAGAGCAATAGTCTCCCTCCTTTTCACATACATAGGGAGAAAGAAAAAAATGTAGGATTGCGAAGACAAAATGGATATGAAAGTTACTGGCACACAAAGACCAGTACAAGTGCCACTGGTAAAATTACATTTATATTTCTTTTTAATTATCTTAAAAATAACGATAGACTTAGATAACACTGGGAGTTTTGTTTTTTCTGTACATACTAAACAATCTCAGATGAAAAGGATTTTGTGTGAAAACTGGCATGATGAGCATGAACAATTTATGTAACAGTCCTCTGTTTCTTATTTTTCAACACTTGTTAAATGAAACTGAAGAATTTGAACTGAAAAATGTGGCAGTCTTATTTCTGTTAGAATTTCTCCTGTGCTGTTAGTCAAAAAAGAGAGAAACTTTCAGAATAGAGAGTACAGTAGCATGGCTACCGTAACTTCGTGTGCACTTTGTGAGTTTGTAATGTATTTAAGAGGAGAAGGAAGAAACAACCTGCCTACCTTCTCAGTAATATTTTAATGAATGAAATTAAATGTAAGTGAAATAATACAACATTAACCCATCTTCCACTTTCCACCATAATCACACCACTGCATGAAGACAGAGAACTGATGTATTTTCAAAATAATTTCTTACCGAAACCATGTAGCCCCAGCAAATTCATTGTGACTCAGTTTTATCACATAAAGTAGAAAACGCAAGAGAATAATAAGAACGCTTAGGAAAGCAAATGAAACAATTCCCCGGGACAAGCACCAGAACTAGCTAACTAATTTTCCAAAGTGAGATTCCTGATGCAATGCAATTCCTTACTTCTTGTTCTTTTCAGTCATGACAATTGTCCTAAAACAGTTAAACATTTTGGTGGTATCTACTGGAGGTCATACCATTCAGCTTCAAAACGTGGACTGTGAATACCCACCCAGTATTACATGTATTAGAAACACAAGTACTATGAAATTGAGGGGAAGCATTAGAACTAAGGTCTAATATAGTAACTGGAAAATCCAGAAACAAAACCAAAATAGTTATGTATGCTAAAGACAACTATACTGTATCTTTCTATATTATCTTCATTGGTCACAGCTGAACTGTAGAGGAAAATATAGTTTCAGAATCAAGGTCCAGACACTCCTCCACCCCAAAAACCTTTTATCTCTTTTTCTTGTCCTAGAATCTCCAAGAATGAAAAATAAATAAATTATATTGTCAATTTTCCTACAGCCATTTCAATTTCATACTTCAGTTTGATTTTCTTCTTCTGTATTCTTCTGATGTCCTTCAGCTGTACTACCGGAATTTGATGCATCAACAATTATCAGTGGGAAAATCTAGCATGGAATCTCATGCTTTATGCAATATAAAAAGATATTGCAATAGAAAATACCCTCACATTTTTCATGCCTAAAGTAGGACTTGAAATGCAATTTATTCCTTAACATTTGAACTAAAGTGATAGTTTAGCTAACTAGAAAGACTTTGACAGGAAAGCTTTCTTTTCTGTTCAAAGAGAAATAGCTCAAGTGACTTCTGTAGAATAAAAAACTCCCTAATATCTGAATATGATTCAGACTAATTTAAAAGTAATATATATAATATATGTATTTACTTGAAAAACTAGGAATCTCAGAGCAGAAAAGTGAGCGAAAGATTAGCTAACAGCCAAGTAAGCACATTTAAGCAAAATCTTTTTAATGTAGATTACAGATAAAAACATGAACGGTTAACAATTTAGTATTAACTGAGACATCTTTTAACACATTATCAAGAGCTCCTAAGATAAGTGAAGGTATTTTTATTTGCATACAGTAGAATGTATATATATCTCTTCAAACACAGATTTATAGCAAAGGAGCCCTCAGGGCCGACTATATGAAACTTCTTTTTGATTTTCTCACTCAAGAGTGTAAAAGAGATAATAATGAGATAAAGAATATATAAAATAAGGACAATAATAACAAAGATAATAAGATAGAAATGTTACAATTTGGTACTACAAACTTGTTACAATCAGAAACAAAGTAACTGGATGACAATAGTATACCACTGGAATGTTCTTCATTCTGGATTATATTATATTTGTAAACCTACACTAATAGAGTTCAATTTCAAGAATGTTAAATTAAATAAGAATGTTTGTTGATTCATATAAAAAAAAATAATCACTTAAAATATATGCATTTATATGTTTTTTTTATTAAAAATGTCCTTAATTTGATTGTTTTGGAGAAACATACCCATTTGTAAATTAAACCATCGATTGGACATCAGTCCATATATTTAATCTGAGAAGAACAGTTTTTTGAAAAAAAAAAAACTCTTCAAATAATTATTTTCACTGTTTTACATGATAACGTACCATGTTTGATATGTGTTAACTTCTCAGACCTTGGAGTCCAATATTCTTTGAACAAGTTCTTTTAGATATTCCTCACAAAGAGGATTTAATATTTAATACCAAATTCACTTCTTTAAAAATATCTGATGTCACTTGGGTAATATACTCTAATCACAACAAAACACAATATAGCATTTGCCATATACAGTTGTCTTACAATACAAACGTGATTCACATTATTGATACTTACATGGTTACCATCGCAACACTGGGTGTCCCCAGTCCTTAGGAAGGGTGTTTATGTCAGCTTAAGTCCATGGTTCGCTTCAAATATGACTCTATTCATTTTTCAGTTTTTATATAGTGTATTGGGCTAAGCCATCTATATACTCCCCCTGTGCTGGTCTGTCTAACTTAGAGAGGCATTCACATTCTTTGGATTAACTCAGGGAAAAACAGTTTCGCAACCAGCAGATCAGCTCAATTGGCATAGCCAGTTGATCCACTCAGGTGGCACAGCTGTTTATTTAAAACTAAGACCCTCTTCTGGTCTCCATTTTGTTGAGATAAATTCAACTTTCTTTGTGCCAGTCACTTGCTACATTCCTCCTTTAGCGTCATCAGTACTTTGCCCTTGTCCATCTTCTCTGAGCCATCTTCCACTGTACATATTTTTTGATCAGACACTACAAAAACTCCCAGAGGACAATCCAAATCTACTTCCTCTGCAATTTGCAACGGTGAAGGGGTCACACCACCTTCTTGAAGAGATTATGACATGCTTCAGCACTCCCTATCATGGAAGTACACTTGCTCTGGCACACAGATCCATGTTGTGCTCCATGCAATTCGTGGTGTGATGTATGATGTCATAGAATCATAGAATCATTTTGGTTGGAAAAGACCCTGAAGATCATGACGTTCAATCAGCAACATTTTCCTAAACACCATATCCCTAAGTATCACTGTCCTGTAGTAGAGAAGCAGGATCTGCTGACCCTAGAGAGACCTGAGAATTACCATGACTTAGGCATTTCAGCTATGTGGTTTAGTCTCACCTAACTTGATGAACCTACTCAACTTTCATATATAGACAATTCAAATAAATTCATATTTTTAGACTGTGACTTATTTAACCAATATTATCTGAACTTATTTGACTTAATGGCCTTCTACAACAGAGTGGCTACAACAGTGGACAAGGAAAGAATTATAGATGTCATCAACCTGGATTTCTGTAAGGCTTTTAATATGATTCCCCCACAACAATTTAAGAATCCAGTATGTGTAGTGTTATCTAATGAATTTCACAAGAGATAAAATCAGATTTAAAAAAAACTGCTCTGAAATTTTCTGTCCTTCAATTTTTCTTGAAAATATACATTTAGCCTTTCCCCACACAATGAAGTCAAACACCAACTGTTAATTGTGTGTTTTGAAATCATAACAAAGATAAGAAAAAATATCACACTTACATTACTTGAGTAAGATTTAATTTTAGTGGAGAGTGAAACAGAAAGAAAAAAAATATCCTGTCAAAAAAGAGACAAATTATTTGGTTAATACTTTTTAAACAGTTGCATATTTACTTAAGTGACAACAAAATAAATAATAAAAAGTGTGACAAATTTCACCAAAGTGGTAAATGCAGGGAAAAGTTTAGTATAAGGAAGCCATAGCTTCTGCTATAAAACATCACTTGCTAAAGTCCAGATCTGAAATTTGAGTGTATCTTCTCTTTGACTTTTCAAGAGCTAATGTGGAATGAAGTGATCTAGGCAAAGTGTCAATGTTCTACATCAATGTATTAACCACAGGGTCTATGTCGCTAATAACACTGGTAGTCTCAGTACAGGCTCTTTGTGTTCAAAGGGTCTATAGAAAGTCTGCTGCGAGGTATAGATCTATTAATATGTTCTTATTTCCATAAGCTTGTCTTCAAATGTATGTAGTCATTATTATATAATTACCTTGAATAATGTTTTAAGTAAGAAAGGCCTAGTAATAATATGATAGCATTATCCAGGAGTCTACAATGAAACAAAGTGGTGTATATTTGATCCTGAATTTCTCACGCCATATGATGAATAGCGGCAATTACAAGAAAGAACAATATTAGTTCTACAGTTATTGTTATTATCTTAAAGTACTAAGAATAAAACCCCATATTTCACTAGATAGTCCAACCACCGCCAAAATATGTGACAGAAGAACATTTTATAATCTCTATATTTCACACCGACTGCACAACTAGAAATTGGCAAAGCCAAGTCATTTATATATCCTTATTACCAGTATGCAAAAGACTTCGAGAATACAGGGCTAGCGATGCATATTTTTATAACAGATGTTGTTTTATTCTCTTTTACTGTAGTAAGCATGTTTCAGACTAGTTCCACTGCAGTTTGTTAAAGTAGCAGAAAGAGATTAGCATTAGAAGGACAAGACACACAACTTGCTTACTCTTGTTTTGTAGAAGGATCCGTATTTCTGTAGAGATGGAGACTAATTAGGTAGAATCAGAATTCCTTCATGTAAAACTTTAGATCTTATTGTGTTGTGCAATAAATCTAAACTGATGCAACATTTACTTAAAATGGAACAACTATTTAAATGGAGTATTTCTATTGCAATTCAGATTTCCTCTAAGTATATTACACAAATATTTCTCTCTAACGTTAAAATGTACATAAATGAAGAAAGTCTAGCTAAATTAGTGGATTAAATGAAAATAAAATACCGTGAAAATACATTTGATAGCTCTTCCAAGAGGGTGAACAACACTCAAAGCAAACAGATTTAACTGAATGGAAACCAGAGTATCCAATATGTTTGTACGCTTCTGTCTTGTTTTTGGGAGTCGTTGAACTATAATAATGATATTCAATTGATACTTCACTCCTAGATTCAAAGTTCAAAATAACTCAGGTACTTAAAGGCACGTTCTTACCTGCAGAGTTTTTTAGAGTGTAAATTCAGCCTAAATCACAACCTGTGTCACCTCTGGCAGCATAGAAACAGCCAATAGGATGGAGTATTCCCAGGACCAGGTCATTTTGGTGCTAAAGATTTTTTTGGGAAAAAAAATAATAAAAAAAAATCATTGATTTACATTACCACATATTCATTGGCCCTGAAAATGAACATGGATTTTGTGAAATATGCATCCTTGTAGCAAAGAAGGCCATCAGGCTTCTAGGCTGTGTTAGGACAAGTATTTCTGAAGGTCATGGGAAGTAATCTTTCCCCTCTACTCTGTCCCGGTGAGACACATCAGGAGTTCTGGGTCTAATCTTGGACTCCTCATTATAAGGGAGACATGGACAACCTGAAGAAAGTCCAGCAAAGGGCCATGAAGATGAATAAGTGTTTAGAGCATCTATCCTATGGGGAAAGGTTGAGAGAGCTGCGACTTTTCAACCTGGAATATAGAAGTTTCTGGGAGGATACACGAATTGATATAAATACCCTATGGGAGGCAGCAAAGAAGATGGTGCCTGATGCTCCAGAGTAGTGCCCACTGAGAGGTGAATTGGCAACGGGCCTGTCACGTCCTGTGGTTCCAGGACGTGACTCACTCAGGTTCCCGATTCCCAGGCCAGGATTAAGGTGACTTACATCAGAGATCTGAAAAGCAATTTTATTTATCCATCATGCAACAACAAGGTATTTCAATTGCCCACTCAGGGCAATCAACACACTTCACAACGAGTTATTAGTAAGCAAAAGAAACTGGTCTTACCATAGATAGCTTCCTGCTAAAGCTGGAAAAAGAGAGAAAGAAAGTGATAGAGAAAGGAAAGATCAACACCCCTGGATCCAGCGATGACTGCAGCACACGCAGTCATTTCCGAGCGATGGGCGAAAAGCGCAAAACTGTCCAGGGTGATCACCTTTTATACAGTCAAGTTCCCACCATAGACCAGGAACAAGGCCAGGGGGGTGCTTCTGAGCGGGGGGTCACCCTTCCCTCTCCCGGCTCTTTGCAGCCACAGCTCCAAGCCCTGCCTGCCCCCACAGCTCCACCGGTGTAGGGTTGGGGCAGGGGCTCAGTAAAGCGCTGAGTAACCCCCACACAAACACAGACAGGCGCCAGGCAGGTGGCTCAGACTGTTTTGAGACATTTGTTTAGTCCCTGACAGGGCCCAATCTGAAATAGAGAAAATTCCATTTAACCATAATAAAAACCATTTTTTACTCTGCGTAAGGTCAAACAGGAGTCTCAGTCCTTGGAGATATTTGAAACCTGACTGGACACCCTCTTGAGTGACCCATTCTAGCTGACTCCCCTTTGAGCAAAGTATTTGGACTAGATGATCACCAGAGACCCCTTCCGATCACAACTATTATGTGAGATTCTTTTATTGCTGTATTGACTTCAACAGTGCCAATATAAGTGGACTAAAACCTAAATGGCATGAGATTCTATCTTTAACATCTATTTGTAGTATTCCTGTTTGATTTTAAAACACTTCAAAAATGTCAGTCTTTCACTGTAACATTCAATTTGCAGTAGGTCAATGATGTCATCTATGATAGAGAGTTAGATATCCTACTCTGCTGAAAATCAAAGATACTGAGCCAAACAAAGCTTTTTATCATTAAAAATTTAATTTTTAAATTAATAATAAAATGTCTCTCAAATTATCTTTCTGAAAGTGAGAGCAACAACTTTTAAAAAAAAAAATTTGGAATGAATTAATTTTAACAGTGTTCACAGATCAAATGATAACTTTTAGTGGCATCCCTGCCCATGACAGGGAGGTTAGATTAGATGATCTCTAAGATCCCTTCCAGCCTAGGCCATTCTATGATTCTATGATTTAAGAGATTGCCCCAGGTCCCCAATTCTGTTCCTATGTATTTGAACAAATTTGAGCATTTTGAACTCAATACTGCCTTAGAAAATGCAGATTAATGCCATGAGAATGTTAGGAAGGTCCATAGATGCTCTCAGATAATTTAACATCCACCTAATTAAGGTGATATCTGAAAAATGTAAAACTAGCATGTATTGCTTGCTTCATTCATGTTGGTTAGCATTTGCTTACACTCAGCCTGAAATGCAAAATTGATAGCAAGATAGAAAGGATTTTTTCACTTTGTGAAAATATTTCTGTAACTGAATTTCATGCATTTGAGATAGAAGAGTCAAAATAATGTCGTCTTTCTTCTGCAAAACTTACATTATGTGTAATAATTGTTCTAAACAAATGACAGTTAAAGTCTTGTTATTTTCAGATTTCATTATTGTATTGATTATAGTAGTGCAGTTTGAGTGGACAGCATGTTTTATCAACCTTTTGATATAAAAGATTGGCTAGTAATCTAAAGACAAGGCATGCTGCAGTATCTAGAAATCTGTTATGGGTTTAGAGAGGGGGAGAAAATCATCAAAGAAAAGTAACCTTTCAGCTTCCCTGTTGGGTACAAGACCCTCTTTGTGGCCTGTGAAGTGTCCGTGAACTCACAGTTGCATTCCCCTATGCCTAACACCTCCCTACTCACAGCACATCTCAGTCAAGCATTGTCAAAACATTGATTGATTGATTGATTTTAAATAAACTTATTGTGCAGTAAAAGAGATTCACAGGGTAATGTCCTCTTCTGTAAAGTGGCATTTAAAAAAAACCACAGAGTTTTCGAATATTTTTTCTACCTTTATCATTAGACAGTGGCTTCTGCAGTTTCTGAAGGTTTTTGAAAACACAAATGTGAAAACATCACATCATTTTTTTTGCTCCTTCTTTCTCTACATTTTTTTTTCTTCACCTTGTACCTTACATATAATAAAACTTTGGTAAATTTTGGTAGTGCTAGTCTGGCTATAACTACTTTCTTGTTCTAATTCCATTTTGAAGACATGCACATTCTTACTATATCATGCCTTAGCAGCAAATACATTTCTTGTATTTTTACTTGGGGTAATCAGTTAAACTTGTCAGTTTATCCACTACTGTTTCTTATCTGTATCCTATGATGAATTGCACTATAAATTGATATCACAAGCCATTTAGTGAACTTAGATAACATTAGGTCCTATTTTTCTTTACTTATTTCCTTGTGTGGCTAATATATTATCATTAAAAGTTTCAAAATATGAGTGAAGAAGAGTTTAAAACAATGGAGCTGTCTCTTTTCTTTGTTTCGAGGGGGTTTAAAACTTATATTTTCACACCTGATCACTGAAGAACATATTCAGAATCATTAGCAGCAAGTATGTGTTTACAGCTAGTTTAAATCAATTGCTAATTAACTCCACAAGGCAAAAATAGATTTCTGTTTAGCACTGAGTTTGCGCTTTTCCTTTATTCTTGACACTCACAGGTGTGAGGTTCAAACTACATTAGTACCTGTTCTGTAACTGCCTAATCTAAACCCCACTGAAATCAACACAAATTTAGTGGGGAAGAAATGATGAGAAAATCTTCACAAAAATCCTAAAATCTTTGAAAAATTTATGCTACATAGGATTACTGAAAATATGATCTGACACCACTCTCAGATCAGGGCTAGCTTTGAGGTTAGGGTCAACTCAGATTTTAATACCTCTGCAATCCCTTTGGTGTGCCACTTCCAGGGCATTACCACCCTCATTGATTTTTCCCCCCTTTTTCATGAAGCTGGATGACCTTTCCCTGTGCCCAGTGTCTCTTCTTTCATTGCATAACACAACCTAGAATCTAGCTCCATTTTCTCTAAAACTACACCACAGGTAATCAAAGAGAGCTGTTACAGTCTGCCTTTACCTTCTTTTCTTTATGATGAACAAACTCAGGTCTCCCAAGACTCCTTGAATATTGCATACCATATGTAATCCTGTAGACATAATAATTAATGTGTATTTCACAACCTTTTTCTTTTTCTAATAATTAAACTCAAGACCAACACAAAACAATCAACTGGTGATTGGTTTGCTATTATTCAGCCTAAATGTTGTTATTAGTAGGGCAGCATGATGATTCCTGTTAGAAGTTTCTGGTTGATTATTGTGCACACTCTTGACATCATTTTTTATGCAAAGCTCTCATTACTTTCAGTAGAAGTTCTGCAAGCAAATGTGATCAAAGGTCAATTGAAATGGTCAGGTTTATTCAGATTATGCATTTCCTGTCATCTTTTTTTTTAATGAATGAATAAGATTCAAAGTATATATAATACAATAAATACAAGCTGAGAGTTTTTTGTTGTGGTGATTTTTCTTTCTCTGAAATTGAAAACAGCAATGATTGCTTGGATTGGTGATGGTCAAAAAGAAAGAATATGAAATGTATAGAAATAATTGTCAAATACAAATAATGAAATTAAATACCTATTTTATAAGTAAAAAAACATATATGTGTGTGTGTGTGTGTGTATATATATATATATATATATATATGTGCATATGTGTCTGGAAACCTGTACTATTTTATCAAATGTATATGTCTAAAAGAAACATCACATTATTGGGTTTTTTTATCTCTATGGTTTAAAACATTTCATGTTGTTTTTAATATATTGTAGTAATATGTAAGTCATATCTGAAATTCCCATACTGTTAAAAAACAGGATTTCAATGCACTTTGTGAAGAAACCTTTATGTACACAGGAAGACATAAAATGAACCTGTGAGAGGTAAATTTAGGGCTTGCTGGCTTGGATTTATGTGTTGTAAACCCCTAAACACGACAATCCCTGTATAAATATGAACTACACAACTCTTTCTCAAGGACTGCAGGAAAAAATAGCAAAACATTAAGAAAAAAAAAAAAAGAATATCTTTATTGTAATACAAATTAACGCATTTTGGTCTTCAAAATATTTGTCTTGTGCAGCCTGTAGATGGCAGTCTTGTACCATTCATGAAGTTCCGTACTTGCACATCGGCATTTACAAATACGTATGCTCTCAGAAAGAAATGTAAAATATTAGGAAGATGAGAAGGAGAAGGAGTTTGTGGGGATTTTCATTTTATTTTCCACATCACGGTAATTGTATAAAGGGTGAAGTTTCTGTAAACCTGATTTAAATCTTTCTATGGTCTTGCATTTTGTGTATTTATGGAAACTAATTTCAGTGTCACAATGACAATAACATAAATAATTATCTCTAAAATATTTCTGGTATCTAGTAGAAAATAATTGCCTCTGCAAGTGATGGGATACCGTCATGCTTCACTAGGCTGAATGAGTGTAGACAATTTCAGAATTGGACATCATACTTATGAGTAATGGGGAACTTCTCCTTAATGTGTGTTTCTAAAATTATGGTGGCAAGAAACCTTGCATTTAGGAATATAAAAGCCCTAAACAGCAAGCACATTTTATTTGAATTACTGTGGAGCATTCAGTTTTAATCTGTGAAACAGAGGCATGTATTTGATATTTGTGCACTGGAGAAAAAGAATACGCATATAAAAAAACCTGCACAACTACAAATCAACAAACCAAAAAATCTTGCCCACCTCAAGAAGCTTCTGACAGTAATATCAGGAAAGCAGAATTACAGGAACATATTTTATCAGCTTACACCATAAGAAACCACAGCGCACCTTCACTTTTCTTTTGAGAAGTAGTTATGCCATGACTGATACACTGCATGCATCTTAGTAGCATGATAGAATAAGCACAGTCTGGGGTAATTTGGGAAAAGAAAACAAAGAAGCAGAAGACCCTTTAACCTGTCTTATGACTTCTTTGTATGTGTTATATGCTTTTTTTATTAACCTTTTTTTTTCCTTCTGTTTTTGAGAAGCTTTTTAATGGTAATATGTAGTGCTGTAACGTAAGGATCCTAAACAGGTACTCCTCCACAATGTGTATTTGTCTTAGCGCTTTCAAGCTCTTCTGTTTCACAGAACTGATTTACACTTTTCTTTTTTTTTCACATTGAATTGTTTCTGATTGATGCTCTGATGAAATATTCTGCATTTGACTAACATGTCTACATTCTGCTCTTTGCTGATGAATCACATCTGAAGCATTACTTTTCACTGCCAAGATATGAAGAGGGTAGTAACAGGAGAATAAATACTAATTTGTCTCAGCAAAATATAAACACTCCTGATATTCAGCCTCTTTTCCTCAGTCTTGTAGTTGAAGAAGGCAAATCATATTTCCACTTGTTCATAAAATTGTTGTGGAAATATATGTTGGCCAATATAAATAGTTTCTTAAAGAATTTATTAATAAAAATCCTAAATTTCTAGCCTAGCCACAATTTATTGTTCCTGTTCATTAACCTAAGTAGAAAGCATGCATTAATTACAAAATAATGGCAGTGGACTAGGTTCCATTACAGAATCCTCTATGGATTTCGTTCCTTATAGTAAACTTTAGTTTTAGTCAAATTATGCCAATACTTGCATTAGTCCTTATTTGTTGCTCATTGTCATTTGTGTTGTCACTGCTCATGACCCAAGTTACTCAATAAGAGCTTGCAAACAAGGATGTCTAGTTTCAAAGACCGTCTGGTGCAGTGCTGTGTCAAGGTCTGCCTGGTAGAATTTACTTCAATTTCTCTGTGGAATCTAGATATATAAATTCCTTCACTTTCCAACTGCAATGCCTTGTAATGTGGCAAGAAATATCAATATACCTTGATATTTGAAGAGCTGTGTACCTCTACTCTTTATTCAGCATGACTATTTAGCTTGATTATGTTTTGAACCTGGGCCAGCAGAAATGGTAAAGGATAGGAAATAGAAAATCAAGGTTGTCATATTATGAATTTAGTAGTGCTTATGCACAGAAGATGAACTAAATGCTGACTCTTACAGCATGATTTGACAGAGACAAATTTTGCACAGCATACAACATAAAAAAAAATAAAATCATGTTCTGGGATAAAGCAAACCTGAAAAAAACCACACAGAAAAAGCTACTTAAGGGAAAAGAAGGAAGTGATGGAAGTGGCAAACCTGTAGTCTTGATTGCTGTAATTAATTACAGCTTTGTGAGGGTTGTTTAAACCTCTCCCTTCATCTCAAAATACATTTAACACACTCCATTCACTGATCATTGCAGAAATTTTACTTTCAACACCTCTGATCCCCCAGTAGTTCTTCCACCTTACTTACAGAAAATAAATGAAGTAATATGAAATAAACACAGTTTTAATTCAAAAATTCCTTTTCACTAGAAAAATAAATAAACCTTAGCTCTTAACCACTACAATAGTTTGGTTATTCAATACAAATATAAAGGAAAAAAATGAAAACTTAAGCTATCTGAATGAGAGGAAGATCCACGACTTTCTCTTGTGCTTGATTTAAAATACGCAGCTTGTATCAAGTAATATTCCATAACTCATATTTCATTCTAAGACCTCACTCTTTTCCAGTGTCCTTTACATAAGAAAGTACATGCAATTACAGATACTTCAGCTGAGAACTTGACCAATCTCAATCCCTCACAGAAGCAATAGCTTCTGGAGATAGTATGGTATATCCACTGCTATATTGAGTAAATTCTGTCATCAGTGCAGTCTTGTCTGCATTCAGAGAGAAAGCTCGAATCTTTGCATTTGTGGTGTGGTTTTATTTTTCTTTTTCCCCAAAGGAGTTTCAATGATAATGCTTTTCATTTTCATTTAATATTAGTAGCTACAATCAACACTGTTAGTGATTATTCTTAATTTTACATATTTGTAGTTGCAATAATCATGTTAATACACTAGAATAATACACAATTCACAATGACAGAGTATGAGCCAAATGTTCTATTTGCTTTCATGCTGCTGAGGGGAAACTATATTGCTCTCTACAACTACCTGAAAGGAGGTTGTAGAGAGGTGGGTTTTGGTCTCTTCTCTCAAGTAACTAGTAGCAGGACAAGAGGAAATAGGCTCAAGTTGCACCAGAGGAAGTTTAGACTGGATATTAGGAAAAAATTTTTTACTGAAAGATTGGTGAAGCATTGGAACTGCACAGAGAAGTGGTGAAGTCACTATCCCTGGAGGTGTTAAAAAAACATGTAGATGTGCACTTCAGGATATAATTTAGTGATCATGATGGTGTTGAATTGATGGTTGGACTTAATGATTTTAGAGGTCTTTTCCAACCCCAATGATTCTATGACTTTGTTGAAGGTTTTCTAGATGTTAATACATAACAAAAGTTTATCACAGCATACGTGATTTGTGTCTCCACAGAACCCTCAATGTGTGGGTTTCCTTTTTTTTCTAGGCCTTCCGTTTATTCTCATTTAGACAAATTATATTGTAAAGTAAAATATATTGTCATATTTGGTATGTTGTATATATATATACACAACATAAAAATATAGAAGCAATATAAGAACAGCATAATCTCTACATGAAACACTGAAAAATATCAGAAGTAGATCGTGAAAGGTCATTTCAAAATTGAGGGCTTACTTGTACTGCTCGGTCTCGCAAATCTTTTACATCTAATAGACTGATTCATCATTAACAACCACTTTATCACACAGGAGTTCTATTATTAACATAAAAGGAGTATTTCATTTTACAAAAGTTAAAGTTTATTAATTATGCCTTTTCTATTTATTTGCTTGCTTGGTTTTTTTTTGTGAAGGGATATCTAGAATCTGAAAGGAAGAATTCTTGAAAAAATCTGAAATCTTTCTTATTCATATTTTACGTCTACTTTTAGAGAATCAATCTTTTTTTCTGTTTCCTATTTTAAAAGATCTTTTGCTCTTTTGTATCCTGATCATCACTGGAATATCCTAGAGGTTTTTAAGATGAAAGTAAGGTCCACGGTGTAGCAAACTGATAAGTGCCAGATGGTATAGGGAGAGGGATCTGATAAGGTTAAGCAGGAGACAGATGTTTCAAACAGCCCTGGTGCCGAATATGTATGAGATCAGGAATCTTGTGAAGGCAGGACAGACTTGTCTCCTAGCATACCTCCCAAAGAGATAGGGCAATCTCATATACTAGTGAGGATTATTGTAAACAATGAAGTGCCTTGATCCCCTACCTGACATACTGCACGTCTGCATGTAGAAAAGTGTGTAAATTGAGGCAAGAAAAAGCGAAGAATCAAGAATCAAGAAGAAAGAAGACAATAACAGATGCATCCTGAACTCTGGTTGGCTGGACCAATGCAGGAATCTGGACACTGGTGAGAACTCTGTCTCTCTCTCTCTCTCTCTCTCCCTCCCTCCCTCCCTCTCTACCCTCCCCCCCCTCCCTACCCTCCCCCCTCCTCTACCTCCCTCCCCCACCTCCATCTCCCTCACTCCTCCATACCCTCCCTCCCTCTCTCCCTTCCCCTCCCCCCCCTCCCTCTCTCCTTCCCTCCCTCCCTTCCCCCCTCCTTCTCCCTCCCTCCTTCCCTCTCTATTCCCCTCCTTTCCCCGTTTCTCACTGAGTAACACAAGGTCTACTATATTGTTTACATAGTTACACTTAAGTTTCTTTCTTGTTATTGTTAAGTACAGTATTGTCTGTTATAATTTGTTATGTGTGCTTCTCCCTTGTTATTGTTTTAGTCTATTGTATACCTAGTTTTTCCTGATTATCATTAAGTCAGAGTATATTGCCTGCACTAACATGCCTTGTAACTAAAACCAATTGTAGCGAGTCCGACCAATATGTTGTGAGAAATTAATAAATGTTTGTGTATGGATCTTGAGACTTGTCTCACCATTGTCTACTCTGTTGGGGAATTATGAAACTAAGTCGCTTGTTCCTCTCTCCTGGGTGGGATGTGACACACGGGAATTCTGAGTTGCAATATTCTGAGGAGTAAAAAAACAAAATAGAACAAATGCAGAAGAAATACACTGCAAAACAACAAAACAGTACTGGGAAAAAAAAAAAGAATTAATGTCTATATTAGAAATAATTTAATAATTTGGGAATTAGTATGGAATCAGAAAGCAGCATTTGGAACCATTTCCTCTGGACAGTATCTCTCCTTCCAAAAAGTTATGTCAGTGTTCAGTGCGATTTTGTCAGGAATAAATGATTATTCTTCATGCTCTCTCAAAGCATCTATTACACTTATGTTCCTATTGCAAAGGACAAAAAAACTATCTTTTTAATCAGCATGAAGGAAAGTGCTGCAAATGCTGCAAATTTTTAATTATCCAACAACAGAAGAATAATTAACTACTTTCTAGAAATTTCTATTATTACAAAAATAAATTCCACTCCTTAAAGTGTGTACTGGGTTCAGCTGGGATAGAGTTAATTCTCAGTAAAGGAGCTAGTCGGGAATAGCTCAACCAAACTAGTCGTTAGTCAAAGGGATATTTGATACCATCGTGATGTCATGCTCGGGATATATATATATATGGAGCTGGTCAGGGTGGGGACGCTCTCTCTCTTTCTGGCTCTCGGTATGGGAGCGTTGCTGGGTTCTGGGTGGTGAGACATCCGCGTTACACGTTACTCGCGTTACATCTGGTTAAATGTTACTGTTATATCACTGTTATTATTGTCATTTATGTTCACCATTAAAACAAACTGGTTTTATCTCAACCCCACAAGGCTCTGCCTGTGGCTCCTTTCAGGCTCTTCCCCTCACTCTCGGTAGGGGGGAGCGAGCGAGGGAGAGACCACTGGTTCCTTTGTTTCCTTCCCCCTGGTAACTCGGTTCGAACCACGACAAAGTGCTACTTGTGAAATTCCTATTCTTCTGAGATGTGATCTTATTACCGTGAAACAAATACTTAATTTGTGACGTTGAAAGCCTCAGTGGCACTTTCTCCCACAAACCCTCAGGCTTCAAAATTAATGACATTGAGGAAAATGTACATATATTTTTCCTTTTAGTACACCTTGTATCTTAGAACAATCTACCTTAATATCAGTGATATTTATAATTTTATGGAGGACTCAAATATTTCTGAAGTGTTTTAATTCTATTAAAACTTTTTACTTTTTAAAATCTGTTTTCAAATATTTTCTTGAAGTTGGAGCCAGAGGTATTACTACTACATTAACAACTGACAGAATAACAGTTTTGTTTTGTTTTTAGTTAAACAGATATAACGCTTCAGTTTTTCAAACAGAAAATCTGCTAGTACTGCAGTATTTGCCAGCTAGGATTTCCTACAACTGAAAATGTAAACTGTTGTTAAAACTCAGTATTAGTGAACAGCCAACTACTTAAAATTTCATGTAGTTATAAAGATTTGACAATCTCTCAAAAAGAAGGCATAACTTTAACAGAACTAACATATACCTAGATACAAGAAAGAAAGAAAAAGACAAAGAACAAAGGCAAATAATAAATTACAAGAATAAGAGCTCTATACACAGTTGTCTCATGCTTTGTCTTGGTATTCTATGTTATGCTTGGCAGCTTTAAGGGCATATTATTAACAGAAAGCTACAGTAGAACACAAGTTCTTGCTCCAGGATGGACCAATCTATTTGTCAGGTAGTTAAGAGAGACTAAAGAAATCTCAAAAAATCATTGGAATCTGTGAGTATATTACATCCAAGTTAGCACTGTGGCAGTAAAGCTTTTAGTAAAGACCTGGCTTAATCGTAGAGATAAGCTGCTTGTCGAGCCTTAAAACATGCACCTCTAAGAAATGTCTTTCATACATGGATACTTACTAGTATGGGTATCCTAATAGCTGCTAGTATGAAAAGTGCTTTGGGTTGGCTAGTTAGGACACCTGCATGGTAGTAGGGTATATTATATCTTGGTTTTGCTTCTAGGTTTGTATACGTAAATCCTGACAATGCTGAGCTGGTCTGCACCAAAGCCAATTTGTAACTCAGCTAATTTAGTAAATGTGGTCAGACAACACCAAATTAAGCATAAAGAGCTACACAGAGCACTTTTAGCAACTGTGGGAGACCCAAATTCAAACTGCAGCTCAAAAAATACCCTAGGTTAACTGCAACTCCAGAAATACCTAGATTAACACGAGTTCTACATTAATGAATAACATGGAAGTACATGTAATTTAGTATAAAAAGGCATACACAAAAAAAATCTCTCCCAACAGCAAACAGAATTGTATTTCTTATTCCCATCAAAATACTGTAGTTTTCAAACGTGGGCTGAACTAGATGATCTTTTGAGGTCCCT
Organism: Trogon surrucura; assembly: GCA_020746105.1. NCBI lineage: Eukaryota > Metazoa > Chordata > Aves > Trogoniformes > Trogonidae > Trogon > Trogon surrucura. Next base: position 40,711,143 of record CM036617.1, read on the forward strand.
TCCAACCCCTAACATTCTGTGATTCTGTGATTCTGTGATAATTCAGATGTGGTGGATCTGGCATTGCTAGGTTAAAGGCTGGACTTGATGTATTAAAAAAATAGAGTTGTGATGGTTAACATTTCCTCACTAAAAGGAAGAGCCGGGTTCACTCTGGACACCTGAGTGATCATGAACAGGGCATCTTCTTCTCAACTGTAAACTGAAAGCTGGAAATAGACCTGAAAACCTCAATCCAACAGAAAGTTGGCAGTTCTAAATTTCACCTTGAAGATATTTACAGAATTACAGGATTGTTGGAGTTGGAAAGGATCTCTAGAGATAATCTAGTTCAACTCACCTGCTAAAGCAGGATTGCCTAGAGCACATCACACAGGGTTGCATCCAGGTGGGTTTTGAAAATCTCCAAAGACGGAGACTGCATGACCTCCCTGGGAAGCCTGGTCCAGTGCTCTGCAAATTCTTAAACACCTGCTATGGATGGTCTGCCATCTTGGTCCACTTCACATTATTTCTTCATTAGACAACTACTCAGGTCTGAGATGTTGTTCACAGGTTTTACAAAAGCCAATGGTTTACTATCAATAGTTTAACATGACAGACATGGATGCATGTGTAAGGAATGAAGTGAAGCTTCCCCATCATTGCTCAAGCTTCCTCTCTATCATTTTAGTCTATGCTTTGCTTGCTGTGAGCCCTCAGTACAGTCCCACTGCCTGTACTCTTAATACTAACACCCCTGCCCTTGATTAACTTCCTCCACAGATTTTACAGGTTTGCTCAGCCTCTGCAGTACAGTATAGAGTATTTCACCTAGGTCCTGTTTGTAGAAGAAGACCCAAGTGGCTTGGCCATATGCACACAGAAATGCTTGAGTTAGGCAGTTACTTGAACCATGCTACTTAAAATAGAATCTCCCTAATCGATGGAGACAGAGATATGCACCTCTAGTGGGTAATTTGGTCGAATAAATTCCTGACTCACCTTGCAAATGTCTGAAATCACCCTCCACTGACCGTTAGAAGAGTCCTAAAGAGATTATGTTCCTAACCAAGGCATTTCAATTAAATGCCTAAAATTAGATTGTTGAAATCCAGTCCAAAATCCGAGTGGAGCTCAGAGTCAGAAATATCTCTGTCCCAGTCCACCTCTGTAGTCACACCTTTCTAAAACAGGACATGTCTGCTGAGGTGACAGTATATACTAAGCAGTAAAACTGATAGTAAGAAATATTCCAAGTGTACCTGGGTTGTGATGAAAGTGAAAGGTTTTAGTATTAATGTAGAGAATTAACCTGCTTGTCTTCCAGTTAAATGGGGGAGAGAAATAGCCAGAGATCATGAGAAGTGTGCATTTTGTTATAAAAATATCTTAGTACATAAATTCTGTCTATCTTAAAGCAAGTGGATTTCCCTTATACAACTTCCCAAACAAAGATTTCTTTTTTTTCCTGCACTGACTGAAATAACTTCTGCTGAGTATTTTTTGCTGCATTTATTTTCATCACAACTCCAGGGCTGATGAGAATTCGCTTGTCACACTGTCGAATGATTATAATCAACTGATAATTGAGACTTTGTGATAGTTAGTCTTTGCAAATTCAATTTCTTTAGCTAGAATAGCATAATTACAGACAGATTTATAAATCAGTATTACATGCTAATTACCAATATCAGAAAATAATAGCTAAAATACTGTCCTGGATAAACTGAACGTTAAACATGCACAGAATACCTAAATAAATTGCTCTGTACTTTCCCTTTTCTCAGTTTTTAAGAAGATGTTTTTAACTCATCCCATCATATCATTTAATTCCCACATTAAAATCAATCATAGAATCATAGAATCATAGAATCATAAAAACAGAATCATAGAATCATAGTATCATAAAACAGTTTAGATTGGAAGAGACCTTCAAGATCATTGAGTACAACCTTTCCTAACCCTTTCAACACCACTAAACTATGTCCCTCAACACAACATCCACTTGTCTCTTAAAAACCTCCAGGGATGGCAACTCCATCATCTCCCTGGGCAGCCTGTTCCAGTGCCTGACAATCCTCTCAGTAAAGAAATTTTTCCTAACCTGAACCTCCCCTGGCACAACTTAAGGTCATTTCTTCTTGTCCTGTAGCTTGCCGCTAGGGAAAACAGACCAGCCCCCACCTCTCTATAATGTATTTTAAGGTGGTTGTAGAGTGGTAAAGTCTCCTCTCAGTCACCTCTTCTCTAGGCTGAACAGCCCCAGTTCCCTCAACCGTTCAACACGTGCTCCAAATCCTTTATCAACTTGGTAGACCACCTCTGTATCCTCTCCAGCACCTCAACTTGTTGTGGCGAGGGGCCCAAAACTGGGCACAGTACTCAATGGGAGGTCTCACCAAAGCCAGGTACAGGGGCATGATCACTTCCCTGCTCCTCCTGACAACACCATTCCTGATACAGGCCAGGATGCCACTGGTCTTCTTGGCCACCTGGGTACACTGCTGACTCATGTTCAGCTGGCTGTCCATCAACACCCCGAGGTCCCTCTCTGCCTGACAGCTCTCCAGCCACTACTTCCCAAGTCTGTAGTGCTGCTGGGGGTTGTCGTGGCTGAAGTGCAGGACCTGGCATTTGGCCTTATTGAAATTCATGTGACTGGCCTTGGCCCAATAATCCAGCCTATCTAGATCCGTCTGCACTCTCCCTACCCTGCAACAGATCAACACTTCCACCCAGCTTGGTGTCATTTGCAAACTTACTAAGGGTGCATTCTATTCCCTCATCCAAACGATTGACAAAAATGTTAAATAAGAGTGGTCCCAGTACTGAGCCTTAGGTGACACCACTCGTGATTGGCCACCAGATGGATTTAACTCCATTGACCACAACTCTTTGGGCTCGACCATCTAACCAGTTTTTCACCCAGTAAAGTGTATGCCCATCCACGCCAAGAGTGGCCAATTTCTCTAGGAGAATGCTGTGGGCAACAGTGTCAAATGCCTTACTAAAGTCAAGGTAGACAACATGCACAGCCTTTCCTTCATCCAACGAGCGTGTCCCCATGTCATAGAAGGAGACAGGTTTGTTAAACGGGCCCTTCATAAACCCATGCTGACTGGGTCTGATCACCTGGTTGTCCTACATGTGCTGCATAATGGAACTCAGGATGATCTGCTCCATCAGATTCTCCGGCACCGAAGTCAAACTGAGAGGCCTGTAATTTCCTGGATCAGCCTTCCTTCCCTTGGGTGTTATATTTGTTCACTTCCAATCATCTGGGACCTCCCCAGTCATCCAGGACTGCTGATAAATGATGGACAGTGGCTTGGTGAGCACCCCTGCCAGTTCTCTCAGTGCTCTAGGCTGAATCCCATCCAACCCCATAGATTTGTGCACATCACTGTCAAGCAGCAGGTCACTGGCCATCTCCTCCTGGATTGTGGGGGAGACACTTTTCTCCTGGCCTCAGTCTCTTGGTTTGGGGGCCTGGCTTCCTTCCGTAAAAGTGTTTCCATCACTAAAGACTGAGGCAAAGAAGGCATTGAACACCTCAGCCTTATCCTCATCTTTGGTTACCATTCAAACAAAGTTGTGTGTTTTGATTGTACTTTCTTTTTTTTTACAAACAGGGGTGGGGTTTTTTGCATATTAAAAGGAGAAGGATTTTAGACTACCATGCAACAGTACTTTGCAAAGACAGGAAAGTTTTCAGATTGTTTGTTTCTGCTTTCTCACACAAGATAATCACTGGCACCTAATCTTGATTGCAATCACATTTTAATGACATTCCTTATCCTTCCTAATCTTTTGGTTTATAATTCTCTAGCCTTCTAATGAATTAAGAAGAAGAGAGAGAAGGAAAGAAACTCAGTTTGGATGTGTGGAAATTGGCAAAAGGCAAAAGGAAGAGGGAATTACCTCAAATTATTAACACAGATGTGATACATCTGGAAGTGACTGAGTCTGTTTTTCTAGAAGTACCTATCAAATAAATAATTAAAATCAACTTTTGGCAGATATAGAACTTGTCTTTCATGATTGCTTTCTCCTGATGTACTGGATTTGATAAAGTCTGCAGTTTAGTTTCTGTGGGTTTGTGGGGTTTTTTAACAATATCTTGGATGTTCAAAAGGAAAATTTCCTAGGAAAACTGAACATCTGAATGTGTTTATTTACATTTTCCCACTTGTACTCACTTAAGCTCTGCTAAAATGATGTAGAAACTAGGAAAAATCTGCATTCTTATTGTGCAGTTAGAGCCCTGAAGGAAAATCTACTGGGACTGGCTGCAGATGGCTTCATATCAGAAGAAGAATATGCCTCCTAAGAGTTGCTTGTTCTGTATGCATGATCAAGCAACAGTCAATGGTTTCCTGTGCCTCATTAGCTGTGGTGACAGGAAGAAGTACGATTCTCCCTAAATACTTGCCCTTCCTCCAGACTAAGGTAACACTGCATAGGGGAAATACTGAGAAACTTGAATTTCATGGAAGAGCAAAATATCAACAAATCAACGTAAAATTATTGTTAAATTCTTGTCAAGACATTAAATTGCCTAATAGTAGCTTGAGCTTTAAATATGCATGTTGTTACCTTCTCTCAGCAAATGAAGGTTTTATTTCATTTGGACAGAAGCTAACTTTTTCATTTTTTTAGTTGTAAGTGAAGGACTCAAACTTTTTTTAAAAAAATGGTGCCGATAATGGAGACTCTCAAATACTGTGATATAACTCGGTATGACCATGTACTAGGATTTCCTTGAATGCCTTGTTTAATGTTCTATATTTTAAACTGAAGAGGCCTGTTGAACCATGAGGCCTATGAATATTGAAAGAGGAATCAGAAGATATATTTAATGCTCTTTTTTTTTTTTTCTGAGTTGCTTATGTAATTGTAGTCAAGTTACTCTTCCTCCCTGAAGCTTTGCTACCATTTCTACAACTTCTCTGTTTTCACCATACCTGCTAAGATTCATATTATCCTGAAGAACATGTTTAAAACAAGTGAACTGGTGTGTACCTTGAAAGATCATCTCTATTGACTACAAAGGAAAACCTTTTGATTCAGATGTGATAGCTAAGTTAAATTCTGCCCAGGAAATTTCAGTCCTTGTCCCTAAACTGATATTTTCCAGTTTAAACACCTTTCTCCTACACCACACATAAGGAAATACGAAGGTATGGTAACACAATGACCATAAAAGTTACTGCAGTGTAATGCATCACACTTTTTTATAATTGTGAAAGATATACTTATTTCTAACCTTGAAAGTTTTTTTGAGATAAAAATCCTGACAACCTCAAGACTGCTAGTGTAAGTTGCCATAGTTTCCCCCAGAAAAGATACAGCAGGCATACTGGATTCGCAAGTGAAGTATCACGACAAATCAGTCTCCCAAAATTCTTCTTAAAAATACTACAAGATATATTTATGCCATTTTCTTTTTGATGGGGAATATGTCCTACACAGAGCAGACAATGGTATGGTATCATACAGAGATTTTGTTGGTGTTTACTCAGAAGAAACTGTATAATACATGCACTTTCCACTCTTTCAGTTTATCACATAGAATTCTGTGCTACATTCTAATAATACTTCTCCTAAGTAATTATGATTCCTATAATCAGATTTATTTTTCTTCATATATACAATGGTGTTTTTTTCCTCCACATACATATTAGTGTACACATTTGTATAAAACTATATTGTTCTTGCAAGGTAAATTAAGTCCTTCAGTAGAATATGTGGGCCTAACGTAAACCTCATTTTGAAACTAAACAACATGCACATATTTTTGAAAAGCTGGACAACCTAGAATTTCTTATTCAATAGTGTTGTAGCTATCTGATTCTTTAGAAAGCCAACTAGCTGATCTAAATATGTACTTTAATAGAGGCCTGGAAGCTTAATCTTAAGAACCAGTTAAAAAATTCTTGGCTATGTGTTTAATAAACACCTTAAATTGTAATATCAGTTACATATGTATCAGGCTCTTTTTGTTGAAGTCTGTAAATATGCAATGAATGCATGTTAGATATTGTGTGAGAAATAGTATGCATATTGTATTATGAATACCAGACTAATTTTTCATTCTAAAAGGCTGCAGTCTGCTACACGTTATAGTGAATAGATTTCTAGTCACCTGAGTTATATTTTTTCCTGCTACATATTCCACTGCTGTCTAAAACATGCAGTCGTCAACTACAGTGAACTCAGCCAAAGTCAACACGCTAAACTTTTACATCTTTCTCATATTTAATGATATTTTACATCAAACTACTTTTACTTGTAAATTTAATTAGAATTAGTTGTAAACATGAACAAGTCATAGGTATCTGTTTGGGGGGTTTTGATTATATTTTTTTTTTGTAAAAGTGACTAGGAAGGGTTGCTTTGTTGGTATCACTACGTTTAACTATTCCAGCAGTGTTTAGCTGCAAAGTTGCATTGAACCTTATAAACTACCGATGATGATATGACCTCAGTCTATTTTTTTCAATCCAGTGAATGTGTAACAGTTAATGGGACAGACATTAATTCAGCTCTCACCTGTTAGAAATGTTTGTTGATTTAACAGATATTACTTCACACACATTGCCCTTCCAAACTGTCTTTCACTCTTTCTCTTTATAACTGTCTGTAGAAAGGCATCAGTTACTCCAAATAAACGGTCACATAAAGCAGCTCTGCTCTGTTCTTTCTCCATCTCTTCTCCAGCAGCTGGACAAGATGTGGGTCTGGATGAGTCTCAAGTGCCCAGGGTGCTGCAGAGGGGCAGGTTAGTCTGTGCTGGAGTCCTGAAGAGGGCTGCGGGGGCAGCCAGATTAAGAGCTAGTGAGGGGAGAAAAGCAGATACTGGTGGACATAGGAGCATAAGCAACAGCTTCAGACCTTCATGCACAAACACACGTCTGCCTCTTCAGCCTTCCCTCTGACAGGAGATTTAGCATAAAGAATAAGAAAGGCCAGGGAACTTTATCTGCCTTTTAGACTTGTTTGACTTCAAATACCATTGTCTTTTCCTGTTACCTTTACTGTAGTGTTGAGGGTACAACTTTTAAATGTATTGATCATTTTCTTTACAGAAGGAGAATTTTAATTTTATGATGTATTGATAAAGACATAGATAAAACCAGTAATGATTCAGCTATTATAACTTAGCAATATTAGAGCAGCAAGGATTGTGAGCAATAAAGTTCTTTATGAGACCACTGGTGTAGCAGGAAAGAAAGAGGATTTTTTATTCAACATCCTTGAAAACGGTTGTCTGACCTTTTCCATTACACTTATGGTAAGAGTGATGGGAATTGTTAAGGGCACTCTTCCTTCTTTGCTCCACAGAGGTTAACTGCTGGTCACCTCCTTCTGCTGTCACCTCTCTACTCCACAGGTGTTAACTATTCTTTTCTCTCAAGTAGTTTGACTGATTACCATAGTCAAGTTATTCTCAGAGAAACCATAACTGCTATTTAGTTTGGATTTTGTTACTTCTTGTCAAACCTGATGAGAGGGTTCTGAATATATGCATGCATATGAATGTGTGTGTGTATGCTTTGTCAAAATCTAGCTTTATCATCTAGAAATTATTAATGGCTAATAAAGTAGGCTTAATTCTAGTACCTTGCGTATGCACATTGTCTGTCTGTGTATCCATCTTTATATCTATCTGATCTCCTATCTGTCAGGATAGTGTACAATAACCTTCAACATCTATGTGTTTTTCAGCACTGTTAGTGATGAATTGTTAAGTGTTTTAAGTTACTTATTTTCTTTATACCTAGGATAAAACACTTGTCTTTGATTCTTAGTATTGTACAATTTTCCTTTGATTTCCTGGAAACCCTTCTGCTTTCCTGGAAACCTTTTGTTTCAAAGAAATTTATATTGTATATTGTATATTCATATGTGTTGAAGTATGACATATTGGCATAGTGGAATTTTTTGGGAAAACACCATTAAAATAACACAGCAGAACATTAGGCATAAGTGATAAATTAGTTATATAAACAATTGACAGTTTATACAAATCAGTTTGAAAATGTATCTCTTCCTTTTTATACAACTAATAAGAATAATAATATAATGTATAAATACTGTGTTACAAGATACTTGCACATGAGTACTGCGGCCAGCTCTGGAGCCCACAGTATAAGAAAGATATGGACGTGCTGGAGCGTGTCCAGAGAAGGGCCACGAGGATGATCAGAAGGCTGGAGCACCTCTCCTGTGAAGACAGACTGAGAGAGTTGGGGTTGTTCAGTCTGCAGAGAAGAAGGCTCTGAGGAGACCTTTTTGTGGCCTTCGAGTATCTCAAGGGGGCCTACAAGAAAGATGACGAGGGGCTTTTTAGGATATTGGGTAGTGACAGGACTAGAGGGAACGGACTGAAGCTAGAGATTGATCGATTCAGATTGGATGTTAGGAAGAAGTTCTTCCCCATAAGGATGGTGAGACACTGGAACAGGTTACCCAGAAAGGTTAATTAGTTAATTAGCCAGGCCAAAAGGCAGACCATACCATCTGAACCCAGTGAGGTGTGGATGCCACCTTTCAGCTTCTGGAACCAGATGAGTATATCTGCATGTTGATGTCCCAGCAGTGTTGGACAGTGGTGATGTGTTCTAAGAAAGAATAACAAACAAAACAAAACAGAAGAAAAAGACACAACAGGCAAGTTCAGCACTGAACTGATGATCATTTATATTGCTCAACTGATGGCACTGCTCTAGATGGCATGGCATTGGCCATCGTATATCAACACCCTGAGATAATGTCCAGAGCTCAGGAGAGATCACTGTCTACAGGTAACATGGGTAAGATTGTTCCAGGTCTTAAACAATGTTCTAACAAAATAGGCTTTACATGATCAGACATACATCCTTTCACCAAATATCCATCCTTGTCCCAAAAACACACATAGCTGTGATTTCAGGTTATACTTTCATATTATATCAGGCACTTAGAATGGAAAAAAACAATGTATGAAATATAGGAATTGTATTTTTAACTTATATCTAATCAAGGTCCAAACATTTTGATGTGGTCTTCATAATTTTCTGCTGGTTAGTTTCAGGGCCACGTAATGGTCCCCGGTTATATTTCTTTCAGTGGTATAGACAGATGACAAAACGACAAACAAGGTGTAGTGCAGCAAAGATTCTGTTTAAGATTTATTATATATTCAATGAGTTTAAAAGTAATTACTGCAGACAAACTAAATTTCACAGGCTAGAAAAGTAGCTTTACCTTGTAATGTACACTACTCTTCCTGTCATATAACAAATTTAATATTGTTCTAGTGCATTTTTAAATGAGCAATATAGATTTAGTTTGAGACATAAAGATTTATGTCAAGGAAAAAGAGAGTAATATCCCATTGTGAGATTTTTTGACTGACATGACCTTATCAATTCCTACCATCATTCGTAAGCTGTTCAAGAAAATGCATCTTCTAGAAACTTTACAGAAAGGACTTTTGAGTTATGAAAAACTCAGTAGAAAATAGGTATTACAGGTTCCCCTTTCTACTGATATAGAAATTGGGTTGTTAGAGTCCTCAGCTGCAAAGTCCTGGATTTTTAGTTCAAGGTTTTGACACAGGAGGTCTCTGGTTTGATCCTCACGTGACACCCAAGCCTAAGGCTGACATAAAGGCACATTTGTAAAAGTGTACAAAACAGTGCAGACAAAAATGCAGTCTAAAGTAAAAACAAGTCAATCAATATTGTTTCATAGAAAAAGAAGGTTGTCATAAGTCACGAGGAATTAATATTAATTTACAACTGTGTGGAAAAAAAAACAGAGAAATCATGCCTGGGGCCATGACCCTCTAACTGCATTTTTTATTTTAAAGCTGTTTTCTCTCCTGGACCCTGTTGAGATTTTTTTATTTTGCAAAAATATAATAAACTGTTTCTCATAAGAGTCATGTTTTTGATGATTTTAGAGAAATTCGTCAGTGGTTTTTTTTACTCTGTCATTTCAGTTTGCCGGCAATGGTGTTGTTTTGCTGTTCCTCTCCAGCATTCTGTCATTTGCTGACTCACTGAGAGTCCACAAAATGTTAGGTACTCTTTTATTTACTTTGAAAAAATACATACATGTGGGCAGAATAGTTTCAGCACCGGTCATTTATGTTTTATGTTTAGTGATTCTTTGTGGATTTATTTTGGAAGTAATCCTGTCCTGTTTGGGTCTTCTCTCTCCGGCAATTTCCCTTTGTGACATATTATAGCTGCATCAGTGTACTAATGTGCAGAATACCCCTGCTATTTGGAGGTGCATAGTCTTAATTTGCTGCTCACAGCCATGATGATGACTGGGATTTTATCACACCATCTGTTTGAAACTTAGACCTTCCTTGAAAAGTAGAGGAAAAATATGTTATCATCAGAGCTGATTTTTTTTCTGGTCAAACGTATCATTAAGATGTATGAGGCAGAACCTGACAGATTATCTAAGATTGTTTTTTTTCAGCAGTAGAAGCTAATTACACTGATCTTACAAGTGAGCCTAGAGATTCCTAGAGAGAGTATATGTTTTTCACTGGACAGCTCTCTGTGAGAAACCCTAATATTTGATATTAAAGTAATGCTTCATAAGTTCTGCGGTACTGGATAATAAATAACAGGAAAATTCTGGTGCTCCTAGGAGAAGGGAGTTTATTAAGAGAACTATTTGGAGACAGATTGAAGCTGTAGCAAGAATTGCAGTTCTGGGCATAGTGAGTAGTTGCTGCTGTTACTGCTTGTCCAGTACTCTTTCTTCTTGGTACATGATCTCCATTCTTTGTGTGCCATTCAGTTTGGCTTGCTAGAGGAAGAGATCAGCTTAGTCAAATGTAGTTTATTACTCCAATTTTGTTAAGAATTTTTCATATGCCATAATTTTTTGAAGTTTAAAAACATTTGGAAGAAAATTTTGCAAGTGATTTTTCTGCCTCAGGCTGAGTATTTTTATTTACATAAAAATAACCTCATTTCCTTAAAAAATACATTTTAAGCATTTCTGGAAATCACTGATTTTTTAATTTTTTTTTGTAATATTATGTTTGGTAAAAAGGTGGATAATGCTTGTATTGAGGTTAAGCTTCTGTAATTTCTTATGCGGTAGATAACTCTGATACTCAGTGGAATGTCCATTCTGTACTCTGTGTGAGGAAGGAGGTACTACTAAAAAAATGAGTTATAAACAAGTAATGAATGCCTATGTACAAAAAGATTTGCAAAATAAAGTTATACAAGCAACTTCAAATCAGTCTTTTCTTACCATCTCAACAGTTTTGTATCCTCTGTAGTGTGATAGCATGGTTTCTCAAGAAGTCTGCAGATATTTTTAACATGCACTTGATAACTACAAAGATTTATATGCTACCTACAGTAGGAAATTGTTAGATTTCTCATTTTCTTTTCAAACCTATCACTTACCCAAACCCTAGAGAAGGGATTCATATCACTTACTTTAAAACATTCACACTGTAAACATTTCTATCTGAGCTAGTCACTATATGCTTCTTTCACAGTTGTTCCTCAACAGAGACAGTCACTTTTTAGATGTATTTTATCTGCTTTAGATGCCTGTTTTGACATGAAATGAATTATGTTCAGGAAGTGCATATTTTTTTTCTCTGTTAACTTGAAATAAAGATTAGAATGACTAATGCAGATATGGAAGTCTACAGCGTTTACAGTTACACTTGATACAAAGTCCACTACATGAAATCATCAAAGGAAACTTCTGGTCTGCCTTTGCACTTAATAATCTCATTGTATAGACCTGCCCTGGAACAAGTTCTGTCTTTCTTCAGTATAAAGCAAATGCTTGCTTCTGTGTTTTAATCTAGACTGATACAGCTACTTATGCATCCAATTGCTAATTTTAGCTTCAGCATCTCTCTCTTTTTTTATGTTTGCTGCTGATTGTGGAAGGAGGTAGTAAGCATTCATTTACTAATTGTTTCTTATTAATAGCCAAACCTGTTAAGGACCGAAAACAAACATTTCACTTCCTTGGTTTGTTCAGTTTCATTTCCTCCTCATCAATGCATTGCCCTTGTCATTCAAGGAAGACCTCCACACGGAGTTAAAACCAGAGAACTCCAAGACCGTTCTTCTTGTTTTGTGTAAATCTCTTTACATTGCTATGCACACTCCTAGACTTCAGATGCTTGGCAGGGATGACATATTCTGTTTTCGAGAAGCCAAGAAAGCAAAAAGGCAGGAATGCACAGCAGCCACAAACTCTACTGTTCTCGTTTGAAACTGGGGCGACTTAACGTTTCTGAATGGTTTAGGGTGTATTATCTCCCTTTCTCCCTTCTCCTGCTCCCCCCCCCCCCCCCCCCCCCCCCCCCGCCCCCTTTCCTTATATAGCAGCAAATTTCATGTATTGTTTTAAGAGCAATGTCTTTAAGGTCTTGAAATTAATTATGGAATCTGAGCTGCATTATAGCAGATGGAAAAATACAGTACTTTGAAACTGCAGTTCATTTTCTTTGACATTCCCAAATATACGGGTTTTAATCCCAGAGATTGTGGAGGGTGAAAGATATTCGTATTACAGGTGTAATAACAAATGCAACCCTACTTTGGAAAAACCTGTATTAGCCCAGAAAACAATCAAAGGGTCACTTATAGTCAGCCAGGGAGTAATGCTCATGTGGGTCTGGCTTCAGCATCCATAGAGGCACTGGCAATCAGAGTCTTTTTGGAAAGTCTTGTTATAGGTCATCTGGGGCTTCTGGAATTTTGTCCAACTCAGGCAAGGAGCAGAAGAAACTATGTATATAAAACCCAGATATATAGATATTGAATATTTGGTAGAGTGGGACAGCAGTACTCAGACTCCCTTGTTCATGGAAATGGAACGTTACGATTCCCCAGCACATGCTTCAGCCTCCAAAACCTCTTCTCTCCCTGGTTATGGAAAAAATGGACTTCACAGGCCGGTATCTACAGATTTTGGTCAGTACAACAGTTATTGGGATGTGAGTGGTGGTGTTAGAGATTTCCAGTCCCTTCCGGATGGTCATGTCCCTGGAATGAGAATGGACAGAGGAGTATCTATGCCTAACATGTTGGAGCCAAAGATTATTCCATATGAAATGCTCATGGTGACCAACAGAGGGTGAAATAAAATACTAAAAGATGTAGACAGAACCAGGCTTGAGCATCATTTAGCACCTGAAGTTTTTCAAGATATATTTGGCATGATGATACAGGAGTTTGACAAGTTACCTCTCTGGAGACGCAATGACATGGGGAGACCACAGACCCTTTTTTAATTATTTAGTCAGTTTGTGACACACAAGGATCAGTTTTGTTAAATTATTTCTCACTTAGGAAAGAAAAATAACAACATCCTGTGGTTCTTTTTGGCTTTCACTTTTTCCAGGCCTCACAACATTTACTCTTCTCTAAAGATGTGTCATCATCTGATCTTTCACTTGCAGTCTGTTTGTTTTATTAAGTTATTTCCTGGAAGAGGAGAGCCTGAAAAAAAAAAAAAAAAAGAAGAAAACAAATATTCACAAAGACAATGGGAAATTTTATACAGATTTTTTTTTTTTCTTACATTACATTACTTGTGATTTTTTCGGCTATTTTTCTGTCTCAGTTATGATTTCTGAATGCTTGCAATAATCACAGCTTCCCTTCTAGACATATCTTAATTTTTGTCATTAGAGTTGTTTCACTTGTGCTTTTTGGTTTTTTTTTTTCCTAGAGCATATCATTTTAGCAGTCTTTCCTTCAATAATTCCCCAATTAAAATGTGTTCTTCAAATTGTGCTGGCCCCATCATGGTAAAATATTTTATAATGCAGTAATTGTCTGCTCTTCATAGCTTCCTTTTTCTTTACTGCATTTTCACTGCACTTTATTGTAATTAATCAGTACTACTGTCTTTCCTCATCCCATTCAATCACTATAAGCCATTTTTCCTTCTCTCTCACAAGCCAACTGTATAAAATATTGTCTTATTTATCTCTTACTAAAAATACATTTCCAGTCTTTCACTGGAAAAAGATTCCCCATGTCAGAGCATTTTCTTTTATCGTCTTCCTCTTTTCTGTCTCAAGAAAACGTCATTACGTACATTCAACAATTACATGCAGGAAACTTTACGTAAAAAAGGTCAGTAAGACAATATTTTGTGATATACTTGGATCTTATTTTCTTGTAAACTGAAAATTACTTTTAAATGTTCAGGATAATTAACTCAAAATTTTAGCTAATGTGAGAATAAAAAGTTCCGTGTATCTTTTTGTGGTTTGTATGCTTTAGTTTTTCTGAAATAAATTATTTTCTGCACAGTGAAAATACAACGTTTTTAAAACAGGACTCTGAGCCACAAAGCTTTCATAAAGATGAAAAGGAAAAGGAAAAGGAAAAAAAAAGGAAAAGGAAAAGGAAAAAAGGAAAAGGAAAAAGAAAAGGAAAATGCATAAAACCCTCCAGTTTCTCACAACTGGCTGACTGATGTCATCAGTACATAAGCAATGGCAACCCTGCCAGACTCCTGCTCCCCCGGTTTTATATGCTGAGCATGGTGTCATACGATATGGAATATCCCTTTCATTGGTTGAGGTCAGCTGTCCTGTCTGTGTCCCCTTCCAGTTCCTTGTGCACACCCAGCCTACTAGCTGGTGGGGTGAGGAGAGGAAAAGACCTTGACTCTGTGTAAACACTGCTCAGCGGTAACTAAACTGTCTTCTCAGCACTGTTCTCATTACAAATCCTAAGCGCAATATTATACAAACTACTAAGAAGAAATCTAACTCTATCCCAGACATAAGGAGTGCAAAATGTTAGTATTTTCACTACAATGTCTGAAATATTTTTGGCTCATGACAATCAGGCAGGTTTGCTTTAGGGCTGAGAGAAGATAGACTTATGTCTAATCTGAGACATAAATGCATTTTCTGTCACAGTCAGAGAAGAAAAGAGTTAACTTCTAATTTCAGTGCTTCGGTTAAAAGAAGACACAAACTATGAATGTATTACACCTGAAGTTGTGTGGAAATGTTCCGTCATTAATAAACACATAAATACAGCTCCCAGTTTGCAAGATAACTGAGCAATAGGTTGTGACCTGGAATCTGACAGGTACATTGAAAGAGATTAAGAAAAGAAAGAGAACTCCTGTAATGGATACTTGAGATCATCTTGCAACCTTTGTGTCTCTCAGCATGGTAGCAGTGCCTGTGGGACCACTGGAAGGGATTTCTTTCTGGGCAATTTCTGCAGATAGGAGAGGGAAAGCCTCCCTCAGACTGCTATCTACACAGCAGGAGTCAGCTGTGATCTTGTTATATCAAAAGATATAGTACTCAGATGATAGTTCCACAAAGTGAGCAAGGATCCTGTAATTCTGTCATATACAGAATTTACAAGTAAAATGGAATGCATAATTGCGTTTTCTGGTTCTGGTAGTATTTAAATAATACTCTAGAGCCACAGTGTAGTACAGCAGAAAGCTGGCAAGAATTAAAGGATAAGAAAACATCACATGGGAGGGAGGACATCTTTTTTCCTGAGGGAGAATGAGTATGGTTTTGCACACTTTGACTGTCAACAATTTACACCAAAAAAAAAAAGAGATGACACAGAAGAAGGATAAGACTTTTCTCCTGCACCACTCTTCAGGCAAGCATAAGAAAGATGAGGAAGATACAGGTGTTATGATATGTGAGTTCACTCTAGCCTTGGTACTACTTTCAGCTGCCCTGAATTGCACTGCTGTTGTGTGTCTTTGACTCTACAAAACATGGTGATTTATTCTGCATGCCACTGCCTACATTTCAGCAGCTGCCAACATAGAGAAAGGAAAATAAGAGGCAGAGACTGATGTGCAGTCACATCTAACCGTAGTTACCCTTTGCTTGGGAATTAACTTGTGAATGTTTAGAGACAGCATAACTATAAGTGAGGCTAACCAAATTGTTCACTTGAAAATCTACTGATGTATTTAATGTTATAAAAAACATCTGTTATACCGTACAACAAAAGAACACAACATGTCCAATAAAACAACAGTTAGATAATATTTAAGGACACATAGCTGCAAGTGTACTTACTATCATCAAGTACAGTGAAATTGCAGCCCATTTGGTTTATTTGGAATGAAAATATATCACCTGCAATTTACAATATGTAGATGATTGCAAAGGTCATTTGTCTAGTTGTCCTCATATTTGCTTTAATGTAAAGTAATTAGTTAAAAAGCAATCTGAGTTTCACTGTGTTGTACCTCAACCAGCAGCTGACCCAAAATTAAAAAGACATCTTAAGTAAATTCTCAATGGAGGTATGTTCTCTCTCGGAATTATTCATATGCTTGATTTTTTTTTATTTTGTTTATTATCACAACCTTAGGATGTTGAAGTCTGGATTCAGGAACCTTGTGAAATAAATTTTCAGTTTTTAGGAGAGGATGGTATGTCCATGTAGCCAGATAAGATGCTTGGTAGAGGTTTTTATTTCTTTCTTGGAAGAACATAGAATTATTTTTGCTGTCCATACTGAAGAAACTTCAGAACTGGATTGCCATGTCATATAATGGAGATTCTGTGTTTAGTATCCCAGATTTTGAAAGACAAAATAAAGTATAAATAGTATGATGAGACTGACTGAATAGCATGCAAAGGTTTGGAATAATGTTGAGGAAAAAAAGACTCTTCAGACAGTGAATTGCAAAATGGAATATTTTTTTAAAGCAATAGAATTTCATTGTCAGAAACAGAACTTTGCAGTAGTGAAGAGCCCAAACAAGAATCCCATGCAGTATGCAGCAGTTCTGAAAGGAATAGAATTATTATCACCTATTTTTTTTGAGAAAAATTGTCTTATGGTGAAGTGATACCTGGAGGTGGGGGAGACTTTCGAAGTTTGCACAAGTCATTCCATACAACTCTTCCTCCACTTCCCAAAAATCCTGTCAGACTCAAACCTGTGACAGAGTTTGTATTCAGGACTGTTGTCAGAAGCATTGTTTTTTCACTTTGTAGCAAAAAAAAAGATGGAATACCATGGTTCTTTTCACATTTAAATCTTAACAGATAAATGATTTCAGAATGAAGGAAATATAGATAGAAATTTGCAATATTTTAAGTAAGAACTGAAAGACGAATGTGATTAACCTGATTTAAACCCTAAGGACCAAAAATTAATTCTGAAAGTCAAGCACTTTGAACCTTTTCTTTGATGTTTTACGGCAAAATCTTACTCAGTTTTGTAAGTTCAGTAAGCATTCGCCTATCATTACACAAGTGGATGTTGTCAAAAACTGCTATTTCCTGATTATTTCTCATATTATTCTTTTTAAATACTGTACTGAATTGAAATCTAAGCAGAGGAAGCTTAGTAACTGATCTAATTTTCAAGGAATGGGGATAAAACAAGATTTACCCAGTAAATAATCTTTTGGAAATTATTTGCTTAGCTACTCAACTTCGTCTAAGTGATGTGTAGATATTCAAAATCACAATATATAAGTTCCTGAGGGATGTATGTGAGATGCTTCTAATTTTTTAAACACAAGAGCACTACTAATATCTACATCTTTTAATAGTTTACAATATAATTATTGGATTAATAAATTTTACCCTCAGTGTCAAGCCATTTGATAACAAAAAAAGAAAATTTGGAAGGCTGGAATCCTAGAGATAATCTTCCTTATTAAACTACTATTATAATCCCAAATGTTTAATTCCTCTGAATCTTAAAAAACAGTTTGCAAGCCACGCATTATGCTACTTAAATTCTTTGCAAGATTAAGTAATAAATCCTTCTTCAGTTATCTTATCTTCCATGTAGATCTTGTTTTTTGAATATCTATTGAAATTCAAATATGAAAACAAATGCCTGAGATACATCTTATCTCTTTGCCATACTTCACCATTCTTTATAGATTTCAAAAAGATACAAAAGATAGGTGATGAAATATAACATAGTTATGTAGCCTTTCAGTGAACTTGTTGTAATGTAAATTTGACCTCGGATTTATCCTGAATCCATATGATGAATGCTAGAGGTTCTGTGCAAGAGAATAATGAAAAGTAAAGAAAGTGAATATAATCCAGGTACAGTTCATAATATAATTGTACCAAGGCAAATGTCTTGCCATGATGTGAATTTAAAATCCCAAAATCAAGTGAAGGTCATTTTTAAAGTTATAGATGGTCCCTAAAAAAATTGCTATTTCTATGGATGATTTAGTGAAATACATGCAATTCTGTGATTTTCCCTTTTATTCAATTATATTTTAAGTTTTAGCCAATTGTTAAATTTAGCTAAACGCTAAATATTCCATATCATATTTTTATTATCTTTATTTGATCTTAGTTTTTTAACACACTTGAAGACTACAAAAATAATTCAATTCAGGAAACAGCTATGTAAAATCAATTTGTAGTATGAATATGTATTCCCCTTCCCATTACTGTGTTTTAAAAGAAAAGAAAAAAAAAAAGAGGAAATACTCTATTCCTACTCTTCATACATTCCTGTTCTCTCTGAACATGATATTCGTGTACTTAATTGCAAGTGCTACTAAAAGATTACATGTGTAGCCATTGATAAAAGAGTAACATTGTAGTGTTTTCTGAAGTAAGTTGGGTGACGGTCATTTTATGTGTTATTTTTTTATTATTAGTTATTTTTCAGTGCAAAATATACTCTTCACAGAATGATGTAACTACGTCAAACTGATTCAGGTGGTATTTGCAGAGGACTATAAGTGAAATCCTACTTGTTTAATGAATAAATACAGATAGATGAGTAAGTTTTCATTATGGGTTAACTGCAGAGATGTTTTAAATATAAGGCAACTGATGAAATACGAAGCATAATTTGTGAAGCAATGTCACAAGAGGAGTGTGGCCAGGAGATCAAGAGAGATGATTATCCCCCTTTCCTCTGCTCTTGTGAGACCCCACCTCCAATACTGTGTTCAGTTCTGGTGTCCCTAACATAAGAGGAACATAGATTTGTTGGAATGAGTTCTGAGGAGGGCCACAAAGATGATCCAGGGGCTGGAGCACCTCTGCTACAAGGACAGTCTGGGAGAGCTGGGATTGTTCAGCCTTGAAAAGAGAAGACTTCAGGGGGACCTTATAACTGCCTTCCAATACCCAAAAGGAACCTACAGGAAGGCTGGAGAGGGTCTTTTTACAATAGTGTCCAGCTATATGACAAGGAATAATGGATTTAAACTGAAGGAGAATAAGTTTAGATGGGATGTTAGGAAAAAGTTCTTCAGTACGAGTGTTGCAAGACTCTGGAATAGCTTGCGCGGAGAAGCTGTAGATGTCTCCTCACTGTAGATGTTCAAGGCCGGGTTGGATGATGCCTTGAGCAACTTGGTCTACTTGAGAGGTGTCCCTGCCCGTGACAGGGAGTTTGGATTAAATGATCTCTAAGTTCCCTTCCAACTTAAGACATTCAATGATTCAATGATTCCATGATTCTATGATTCTCTGATTCTGTGATTACTGGAGAAATGCAGGTACAGTCTGTGCTATCACCCAGTAGGACTACACAATAGAAAGAAAGTTTAATACAGAAGAAAAGCAGCTTGATAGCAGGTAACATTAGATATTTTGGTAATAACTGAGTATTTCCAATATGTTTTGAAGTAGTACATATGCAAGTATGCTCTTGAAGCTGTAATAGAGCTTGAGTCCAAAAAAAAGAATCAAAAGATGCAGTTCATTTTAAGATTATCTGAAACAAAAAAAATATCTCAGATTCTTAAAATATGGATAGACCAAAAAGTTACCACATCAAACTGTCTTTTCTCAACTTCACACAGAATTCTGCATTGCTGCTCAGTTCCTATAATGGTGTATTTGTAATTTCACTAGCTGTTGCTAAATGGCCTGAGGACTGAAATGACGAATTTGAAAAGTCGTAGCAGAGTTCATTTTTTAATTA
Organism: Trogon surrucura; assembly: GCA_020746105.1. Classification (NCBI taxonomy): domain Eukaryota; kingdom Metazoa; phylum Chordata; class Aves; order Trogoniformes; family Trogonidae; genus Trogon; species Trogon surrucura. Next base: position 40,731,059 of record CM036617.1, read on the forward strand.
TAGAAATCACCTATTAAAGAAAATGTGTTTTCTTTTTCCAGGTTACATGCATTTTGTTGCAGCAGGAGTGTTAATAATTTGGCATGGGTGCTCTCTGAGATATCTGTACACTGGCTATGCCAATTGTCACCTGAGAAAGGCTGTTATTATGTTTTGTATAAGATTTTTTGTAACAGACAGGCTTTTGATATTGATTGTCTTGTGTATCTTTTTTTGATGGAAAGGAGGCTAAACTTGTTTTTAAACAAGACAGCTGTCCCAAAAGAGACAAGAAACTGTAAATGCCTAAACCCTTGAAAATAATGTGTGACCTATGCAGACATATTGTGAAAAAGAAGTATGGATATTTGTCTTGTGAAGCATTTCAGATTTTTTAGACTAAAATAAATAAATATAAGTATAAATCCATATGTTTTCTAAGAAGAGACACTTCATTACAGCAAAGAAAAATGTGTTGATCTACACTGCAGTGATTAGACCATTTGTCAAATACTGTTATTGTGTGATAACATTTACAGGTCACACACACAAGTCTTCAGCTCCCATTGGAATCAGGCCTGTGAAATGGAATTTATCCCCTTGAATTCAGGAGATTGATTGAAATTATTAACTTTGGCAGATTCTTTTAAACTTTTCTAAATCCCCTCCTTTTACTCTACCTTTCAGAGTGCAATATTATTCCAAGTTGGGGGGAAAAAAAAAAAGAAGAATAGAATAGAAATATAAATAGAATAGAATAGAATAGAATAGAATAGAATAGAATAGAATAGAATAGAATAGAATAGAATAGAATAGAATAATGTTGTAATGTATCTGGTTTTTGAAGTTTCTTTATAAAACTGATGCCTCCTTTAAACTATGCATGTCTCAACAAGACTTGTCTTATATACAGTTAGGTACAGACTGCAGAATGGTGCATCATGGAGAGATTAATTATTTCCCGGCTGCCGTTTTTCATAGTTCTTCTCATTAGATGTTATTGAAGAAGTTCAATACTCATATATTAGGAAGAAATTATTTGGATCAAAATGTATCTTTTGTCATTGCTGAAACAGATTACACATACAAGGAGTAATAATCCCATATATTATGTACCATTCACTCCAAACTGTTCATTGTGAAATCCCCTCTACCTGTCTCATGTCTATTACCTCTTGACTACACAAAGTATCTGTTCAGTAGAGACAATTGTACTTCAAGTGTTTTTCAGGACAACACGTAATTTGGTCATGCTCTGACTCTCTTTCGTTTGCTTTGCTCTCTGAGTCAACAGAAAGATGAGTAGGTGTGTCAGAAGCGGGGACCACTTACCTAAAACACTAAATCAACTGCATCAAACTCACCTTGAAGCTCTATATCTTCTTTCGGTAGAAGGAATTAGAAAGTCAGGGTGATGAATCTTGGTGCTTAACTTTTTGGCACTGCAGTATCAAGTGTCACAAAATCTGAAATTCATTGTTGGATTTAGACCATGACCTTTAGAAAATCAAGTGTTCTTACAGTCCTGGCTTCTGAGTGCATGAGTATAAGGTCACTGACGAAAATGTGGTTGCCTGTAGTTGAGGGAAAACTTGACCTCTAATTTTAGAGGGACAAACCTGATGGTCAGTTCCCAAATGTTCCTGTGAGACTGCCAGATTGATTATCTTGTTAGCTTTAACAACAAGCAAATTGACTGCTTCAGAAAAAAAATCAAAATATACTTTTTTTTATCTGTTGAAGTAGAGTAGGAAAATGTCAGATATTTTATAAGCAAAGAATAAAATTAATTCATCAATTCCCACCTGAGAAGTGTGATTTATACTAAACGAAACCAAACCAAAGTGTTCTATTAACATATAAAATACCTGTCTCACCAGGACTGAAAATTCATCATTGTATGATGAAAATAATGAAGACATTTGAAACAATGTAGGGCATGAAAAAATATTGAAGCATTAAAATCTATTTTGAAACTTGATTTTTTATTTATTGTTATTCTTTCAAAAAAAAAAAGAAAAGGCAGTAAATATGCTCCTGATATTTGGTACATTCTTTCCATGTTACCTTAGTTTGATGATTGAATCTGTAAGAGGTTTTGACTTTGGAAAATTACCCAGCATGTTTGCTAATTATAAGGAGTATAAACACTAACATTTATCATTTTAGACAACAGAGACTGCATGAGAGTACAAAACTTGTAAGACACTAAGGCTTTGAAGGCTAAAACAAATCAGTACATACTTAATTTGTGTGGGATTCTTCTTATCTAGCTGTAGACTTTGAAATGTGTACATCTCTGTCTGATGTATATAGTTTCTTTTTTTTTTGCATTCAGAATTAGTGTTGCTTTTTTCTTTTTTAGTTTGGTTCATTCAATGTTTTTTCAGTCATCTGCTTTAAAAATGATACATTTAATGCTCTAGAGGTGCCTATTTTTGCCTACTTATCTGTAAAAGAAGCCTGGAGTATTAGCTCAGTTATCAAAATCTATGTACAATCTGTGAATTCCAAATAACATTTATTTTATGTAAGCAAATATATGGAATTATTTAAGGAAATCTTTGCTTCCCTTTCCTCCTTCTCTCTCTTTTCCCCCAAGGAAGAAGCTTATTAAATGAATATTGCTGAAGTTTGTTACACACTGGGCAATAATACCACTTTGGAGAGTGCAGTGAGGTTTTGAGATATCTGAAAGACCAGAAATCCTAGACAATTAGAGATGGTGTGTGCATAGAGAAATTCTTTATCATATTTACAAACTCGAATGCATCTTGGCCAAACCATACTGGCATGGTAATCATTCTCTGTATTCACAGTGAAATCAATGCACTTGGGACATACTAGAATTACTGTCTTTGGACAGATGAATCGTCCATGCACAATAGATCCCTCTGAAGCGTCAGGCTTCTACCGCTTCTGCAAAGATATAATACGGTGTATTCAGGATTCATGAAACAGTTCCACAGGGTTTGGTCCTCCATGGATCAAAGTCAGTGTCTTTTCTTTGTCTTCTGAAATTATAGTTTATTATGTGCTTTACTCCAGATGTTAAGACACCCACATGTATAAACTTTTCTTCCAAGTTTTTCCCAGTATGAGTCAGAATCTTACAATGACAAAGATAAGAACCAGTCTGCAATGACAAAAAAAAATGTTACAGCAAGCAAAATTTATGCTTTAATCAGCATCTCCTTCATCTGCTGTGATTCACACATTTAGTTTCTGCAAAGTGCAAAGCAGTTTCACTGAAAAGGAAAATGACTGCATTTCTACTAGCTGAAAAACAAGCAGGGAAGCATTGCTGAAAAGTGTCCCTCCCTTTCCCCAGCTATTACATGACACCAGAGAAACAAAACAAAGTAGAAGAAAAGAGTAAAAGAAACACAGATTTTCCATCTTTCTTTTAGATAACAGTAATTCTGTGTAACCCTAGCTCTACTCCATAGATGATGCCCTGTGAATTGCACTGCTATGTTATCTTAAAATATGCTCAAGGGAGTTAGTAGGAAACAAAGCCTTCTGTTTGGCATAGGAGTTAAAGCAAAAATAGAAGACTCAGATAGTCTGTTTTCCTCCACATATTCAGTTAGTTTAAAGATTAATATGATAACAAATGAGACAAGGTATGTTTGTTTATGTAGAAGTGTCTTTTTTTCAGGATCTGCTGATAAATTTGCCAATTCTAAATGAAATACATAGAATAAAAAATATTAAGACCATTTCTTAATAGTGATGACATTATTAACAAATATAAAACTACATTAGAACTGCTGTGGCTTTCTGTTTTCTACTGCTTGCATACAGAGAAGTTTTCTATAAGAAGTAATACCTTGTTCGCTCCAATGTTCCACCAGATTTGGTTTAGCAGATCTGAGTCTCCTGTAGACAAAGGTAAGTTGAACATACATTGAATGAAATGTAATCTATGTGAGAAATTCTCCTTTTTTTTTTTTAACAACCTGAAATCTGCTTTGAAAAAACTCAACTAGAAATTTTGCTTTTTCAGATTGACTCAGGAAGATTGACAGTATGACAGATTAGTATGTAGAAGATAATGAGGCTTTCTGCAATGCTATTTTAAGTGATGAAGTCCTGGCTTATTAACCCAGAATTGTAGGTGGGCTCGCTCTTGCCTTTAGAGTGTTGCAGTTGAGGGTGGAGGAGGAGGAGGAGTCAATGAAGCTTAGCAGGTATAAATCCAAAAAGATGACAAGATAGGAAAATAATGATAGTATCTAACTGTTATGGTTAATAATAATGATGCTAATAATAACCCATACACGTCTTAAAGTGAAAAAAAACTACGTGTGGCATGAACCTTTTCTTCGTAATTGTCAGCTAAGTAGGTTGAGACAGGTATTGAGCCAAACCTTGTTTGATCTTTGATAATTTCCATTCAAACAGAGAATTATACATCCAGGAGAACTGTAAAGGAACTAGGGTTAAGATCTGAAGATAATTTTGAAGTAAGACTAATAATGAATAAAACCTTTATTTCACAAATCTAATTGTGGAATAATAGTTTTTCCTGTGATAGTAGTCACCATGAGAATTCCTTGTTAATATGAAAAATATTACTGAATGTTAGAAAACTGAGTCAATACTTTATTCATGTGGCCCAAAAACTGGACTATTATCCAAGTAGAACATACTGAGTTCAAGGAAATAGAAAAAAAATAGGATGGTGTCATGGTTCAGAGATGAGTGGCCAGGCCAACAACAGGGAAAAAAAAGATCACTCACTGACTCCTTCTCCCACGCTCACCTTCACAGGGATGTGGAGGGACAATACTTAAATGTTCAAGGGTTGAGATTAAGGACAGGGAGGGTAATAATCTACCGTTTAAGATGATGAGTAAAAAATAGAGAGAGACTTGGAGAGAAAACATAATGTATTACCACCATTTATGGAAGAAGGATAGTGAGAGGAATAAAAAAATAAATACAACCCAAATTTAAATACATTCCCTTCCACCCCTTCCCGTCTTCTCAGCTATCTCCTCTCCCCATCGGTACATGAGGGGCATGTCCCAAGACAGTCCACGACTGGTGCAAAGGTTCTGCTCACATTCTTGGGAACAGAATTAAGACTCAATTGGGAGTCAAGTGCTTAAGAGCTTTATTTGGATTGGTGTGCAAGTGCAAAAGAGGGAGAAAGAGAAAAAAAAAAAGGAAGTAAACCAAAAAGAAGTTAGTGGTTATAGCTACCACCACGAAGCTGAGGAATTCCAGCAGTCCGATCCATCTGTGGAGTAAAGAAGGTGGAAAAGCTGAGGATGAGCTGAAGAAGAGCTAGGCCAAGAGAAAAAGAAGCACCAAGAGTAGAAGCATGGAGTAGTCCTTTCTTCCACTTTTATTGTGTCAGGTCATTACACATTTATGTTTCTTCTGAGAATTTTTTTTGCATATTCCAAGAGCTGATTTGCTTAACTCCACCTCACACCAGCAGTGGTATGCATGCCCAATACTGTTACTGGGGATCTCAAGAAGTCGAACATTGGTCTGCAAGCATGCATAGAGGCTAGGTTGAGTTTCTCAGAATCCACTTTGTATTCAGTTTCTCAGAGCTCACTTTGTCCTCACGTCTGTACAGTGACAGGAAACCTATAGTCTAGCAGTTTCTCCGTTGTAATGGCAGTGATGTCTTCAGTGGTTTTGTTTCAGCAATGTCAAGACAAAAGATGGACACAGTCACTTACAGATGGACACAGTCACTCTTATGGTGGGGACACCAGAACTGGATGCAGTATTTGAGGTGAGGTCTCACAAGAGCAGATAAAGGGTGAGAATCACCCATCTCGACCTCTTTATGCATCCCAGGACACAGTTGGCATTCTGGGCTGCATGAGCACACTGCCGGCTCACGTTGAGCTTCTTATCTATCAACACCCCCAAGTCATACTCTTCAGGGCTACTCTGTGCCCAGTTTGTATTTGTGCCTAGGATTGGCTCCTTGGACTTTGACTTGTTGAATCTCATGCAGTTTGCACTGGCCCATTTCTCAAGTCTGTCAAGGTCCCTCTGGATGCCATCCCTTCCCTCAAGCACCACAGAATTTGGTGTCATCGACAGATTTTCTGAGGGTGCACTCGATGCCATGTCACTGACAAAGGTGTTGAACAACACTGGACCCAGAATAGACCCCTGAGGAGCACCACTTGTCACTGTTCTTCACATGGACATTGAGCCATTGAGCACAACTCTTTGAGTGCCACCTTCTAGACAGTTATCCGTTCACCGAGTGGTCCATCTGTCAAATCCATGTCTCTCCATCTTAGAGACAAGGATGTCATGTGGGACAGTGTCAAATGCCTTGCACAAGTCCAGGTAAATGACATCAGTCACTTTTCCTTTATCAAGCAGTGCTGTAGCTTTGTCATAGAAGGCCACCAAATCAGTCAGGCATGATTTGCCCCTAGTGAAGCCATGTTGACTGTCACTGATCACCTCTTTATTTTTCATGTGCCTTAGCACAGCTAACAGGAGGGTCTGTTCCATTATTTACCTGGCACAGAGGTGAGGCTGACTGGTATGTAGTTCCCTTTTCGTTTTCCTGAGCAACAGTTTTTATATGAAGGTCACAAACACAATTTTAAACTTTCTTAACTGCAAGTATTGCCAAAGTACAGAAATATCAGGAAATTTCTCTCCATTTACTTCTGTGTTATATTAACCCACAGGGGCACAGGAAAAACTTACACTACAGCTTTCCGTCCAATTTACTTTTAATCAGAACCAGGGAAAGGAAAGATAAGCTATGATTTCCCCCTTTTTTTTTTTTTTTTTTCTGAACTGGATGGTACTTTTTGCAATACAGTAATCTGAAGAGGGTGGAAAAAGACTTTAAGACAGCTCAACGATGAAGCGTTCTCTCAGTAGATGGGCTGCAGGAGATATACACAACTCTTCCTCAGAGGCATAGTATGTCTTGGGTTGAGAAACCCTATTGAGATTCAATACAGCCTTGTGACCCATAGAAGAATTCAGGAAAGGCATTGTAATGCTAATTGTCCTTCACAGCAGTTTGGTTTTGGTGGTCTCAAAGGTAACTTTGAGCTAATCAACTCCTTCAGTCTTCTACTACATCTGCTGTTTCATTCATGCCTGTTAGAGGGTTCACACTGAATCTCACATTTATATGGTCAACATAAATGTTATCATGCAGCCAGTTCATTAAACACTTGTAAAATCTACTTCAGAATATAATTCAAGTTAATTTCACTAAACATAAAAGACTGAGGGGTTGGGACATGAAAAGTCAAGAAAGATGGTGTTATAAAAATAATGCTTTGTCACGCTGTGGGGCAAAGCTCCTTATGAGTGCATCTGGCCGTCAGGTGTGGGTGATGACCTCTAAAAATGTAGCAATTGGCAATAAAGGTACAGTTATATAAATTCCTTACTAGTTAAGAATATTTTAAAATATGATGAAGTTTCTTGGGGTGAAAAAAGCAGTCTATGAATTTTTGTATATTTTTCGATGTTTATCTGACATTCCTGATACCTCTTCCTCTTATCAAAAGCACATCAAAGTACAATTGTGAAACATCTTCAGAGTCCTTTATTCTTTTTAAAACCAATGTAATTCAAAATATTTATTTTTAAGAATTCCAAAGTTATTAATTTTAGGAAGTTATACAAAAGTTATATTTTGGGAGGAACTTGAACTAAATTTATTCACAATGTAATTTCTGTTTAATATTAGTAAATTGGGTGGAAAAGTCAGTCCTTTGGAAAGGATCAAATTGCCTTTGTTTGATTTTTAAAAGATTCCTGAATACCTCAAACTGAAGTAAATGTCTCTGAAAAAAACCTTTCTGTTGATTTGGATTACTGATGGAGATTATCTTAGTTTTACCAACAGAAATACTTGATCTTGGAAACTTTCTAAAAGACTATTCATTTTACATTCTCTAAGAAGTATAACTGATTACTGTTTTAAGAATTATTTTTTGCTACTTGCAGACTCAGAACAGCTTACTAGCATTATCTAATTAAAAGCTCACAATTCCCTTGCGAGAGGTAAGGATTTGTATTCTAATTCTACAGATGCAGAGAGTGAGCACAAAAATCTTTGCTTTTGCCCAGGGCCAGTGATCCAGTCAAATAATCAGAAGAATATTAAAAAGTTTCTGATTGTAAGTTTTTCTTCATCTGAATAAAATGCTGAACTAGATGGGGAAAAAAAAAAAAGTAAAAAAAAATAATAAACTAGTGAATTTCTTTACTTCTAGTAGGGGTTATTTTAATTTCATGAGACTAATTAATTTATCATTTATTATTTTAATTTTGTAGGATGAGCTCTAGGAAGCTCATCACTCATATGACTATTGTGCATATTTCCTCACAATTTTAAATTTAACTTTATTGTTTTCAATATAAATTTATTTGTCTTCAATAGGGAGGGAAATTTTAACTTTTACTAACTGAGAACATTGGAGAAAAGTAATATTAAATATTCCAAATGTGTGCTACCAGTAGTCCACTCACTCTGACATACTACTTATCATTCTATATACCTCATCCTCCCATGCCTGCATTTCCATGCAGAACAGATGCCAGGAAAAAGAGAAAACATAAGAAACAGGAAGTCTAGCATATACATCATTCTAGAGTTTGTTACTAGCTCCACCTGAAAATAAAGCACAGTGACACAGCATGAGAAAAGCTGCCCTGGCTCTGTTCACAAACCTGCTTGAAACCTCAAATACTGGGAAGCTGGAAATATAGTCTTTAACAGGTTTCCCAGTTCTGTTTTGAAGGTTGGAAACTTCTGAGTAGCTTAAATAAAGCCTGAAGAAGCATTCAGTCTTTTTTACAGGTTAATAATACATGGATCTAAGGCAAAATCCTTATGTTAATGTCCTTTCTGTCAAGACAGACCCACACAATTTTGGTCTGATCAAAAACTGTTGAGATATGAGCATCATCTGACTTCACCCTAGAACAAAGAGCCTACTCAAATAAAGTGAAACAAAAAAGCTAAAACAAGTGTGTATCCAGATCACAAATTATTTTATACCTGCAGATGGCATTGTTGATCTTTCACAATTTTGCAGATTGCCTGAGTAACCTGATATAAAAATGCACACACACACACACACAAAGGTAACCAGGCAAAGTTACTAATACATAGATTAAAATAAAGATCTACAAAAACAGTGATAATGCCTAGGAAAAAAAGCAAAAGGGAAAAAACCACATGCATTGAAAATCTGATTGGCATGCTAGTTAATTAAAATTAACAAGAAGGAAGGACTTGAGGTCATATTGAGGATTACTTTCTGTGACAACTTTTCCAGAGTATTTCACTGTGGGAGGAGGTTAACACCCAATTTATTCATAGTCAAATAATTGTATTTAATCTATTGATGACATGAGCTAATGAAGGACAGGGTGACACAGCAAACTGATGAACAGATAAATCACATTGACGCACAAGGCTCAGATTTAAAGGCATATAGGGCTCTTATGGCACTGTATACCTGCTCAGTGAGTACAGCAGCAAACAGAGTTTCCCCTACCCCACCAAGTTAGACTAGGTGAACCTTGATTATTCTGCTCTTACAGGTCTGTGCTGAGGGAGATGCTGAATTGCATGAAAGTGCTTAAAACCTGTTATATTTCAATTTTAACAGCAATTTGTTGTACTTAATCTTGAAAATCCTGATTGAATCCAAGCGTTACTGTTTTACAGCTTGGTTCCGTAGTTAAAAACTACTGGCAACTCAGAACTGCAATCGGTATTTTATATAGCTGTAAATGACTGCTTTACAGGAAAAAAATGATGTACTATAAACCATCTCTCATGTTGAAAGCACCTCCTCCAAATTTTACTAAATTTTCCAAGTTTTACTAAATCATGCTTTTTTTCTATAATATCCCAATTTTAAATGTTAAGTATTTTTCTGGTAGTAACTGTTGGAAGGGAAACTATTTACTTTCCTGTCTGACAGAAGGTTTGCATCTACTCTGAGAAGTGTTGGTATCTTATGATTCAATATTTCTTCCTTTTCCATATTTTTTTTTCCTGCAACAACTTTCACTGTTTTCTAGAACAGGCAGACAATTTCATGCCTCAAAAATATTTTTCTAGTCTGTTTCAATAATTTTTACTAAAGTCACTCTGATATTGAGAAGTTTGTTCATACACAAAGGAGATCTTTAAACAATACCACTAACCAGCTATAACACTAATATGAAGAGTAGATAAAATTTCATGAATATAATTTAGAAATAACAAATTTGAAGTAATACTAATTGAATTTTAAGGTAAAATTTTGAAGAAGAGTGATTTGAAGTGTAAATTTTGAAGGGATATCAGTATGTTGACAAGCACTGCAGAATTTGCTAGGTTTTACTTTCTAAGTAAAAAGGAAAAAAATGGCAAGTCCACAGAGAAGAAAATTTGCCTCAATTAATTTATCAGTTGAAGAGAACTTTTCTCATGATCCAGGCATCTTCATAGATATGTAGATGCTGAAGACATAGACTAAAACATTTGTAACTCCCTGCATTAGGTCCATTCCCGAATATACAATGTATTGCATTCAGGTGCCCTAAATTTTCAGAGAAGAAGAGTTATAGAAGAATCATAGAATTGTCAAGGTTGGAAGGGACCTTAACAATCATCTAGTTCCAGCCCCCCTGCCATGGGCAGGGACACCTCCCACTAGATCAGGCTGCTCAGAGTCCCATCCAGACTGGCCTTAAAAACTTCCAGGGATGGGGCTTCCACCACCTCTCTGGGCAACCTGTGCCAGTGTCTCACCATCCTTATGGGGAAGAACTTCTTCCTAACGTCCAGTCTGAACCGATCCATCTCTAGCTTTAATCTATTCCCTCTAGTCCTACCACTACCTGATATCCTAAAAAGCCCCTCATCAGCTTTCTTGTAGGCCCCCTTGAGATACTGGAAGGCCACAAAAAGGTCTCCTCAGAGCCTTCTTCTCTGCAGACTGAACAGCCCCAACTCTCTCAGTCTGTCTTCATAGGAGAGGTGCTCCAGCCCTCTGGTCATCCTCGTGGCCCTTCTCTGGACACGTTCCAGCACGTCCATATCTTTAATGTACTGTGGGCTCCAGAACTGGACGCAGTGCTCCAGGTGGGGTCTCAGAAGAGTGGCGTAGAGGGGAAGAATCACCTTCCGTGACCTACTGGTCATGCATCTCTTGATGCAGCCCAGGACACGATTGGCTTTCTGGGCTGCAAGTGCACACTGACAGCTCATGTTGAGCTTCTCATCCACCAGTACCCAAAGAGGTACTTGCAGGTCTCATTATTCTCAGCTTTTTTCCTCCCTCCTCAGCAAGAATTCTTTGTGAAAATGAAGGCTTAGTTGTTGTGCTGGAAGTGTCACTTGTACATAAGGGATTTTTTTGAGGGGAAGGGTTTCTCATGGAGACTTATTGGTAGAAATCGCTGTAAAAATATAATAAGGAATCTCATCAGATTTTCCAGGCTTTGCTAGTTGCCAAATGTTGATCTATCAGCCAAGTGGTCTACCCTCTTGTTGACAGGTTGCCACTAGCAAAAGAGTGATTATGTAAAATTTGTCTTTCAACTGGTCTTTATTCTCTTTTGTATATGGTATGGTTATAGCACTAAACCAAATCAGGCTAACAAAACGAGTCATGCTTCAGGTACATTTTGAGAGGCATTAGGCATTTAAATCAATAACCGTGTTGTTTCAGAGGTGAAAATTTTAAGTACCTGTTTTAATTACACATGTTTTAATTGCAGGAGGTAAAATGAAGAATACTGGTCTGGTAATCCCCATTGCACAATTTGTAGGAGATGGCACTGAGAGAAAAGGTTAGACACCTTGCGACGACACAGTCACCCTTAAAAGAACTTGGAAAGTCTTTAGCTGAACAACCCCATAGAGTTTCAAGTGCACACTAAATATCCAGTGCAGTGTTTTGTAAATTCGCTTCTGAAGTGCAGTGACAAAAGGGAGAGAGTGAAGAAATTAGATCAGTTTAGATGGATTTATTTTTTTCACTTCAGTTAAAACAACAGCACATCTGCTGTGACTTTGGACATGAAAAAAGTTAAGTGCTATATTGCTCAGCTGTGCGGAGAAGTAGAGCTCTCATTTGAGAAGCAGATACTGTAATTTAAGAACATATGATGTCATTACCAAGGAAAGCAAGCAAAAACTCCTGCATAGTGCAGAAGCTGCTCCTAGAACAGAGCATGTATCACTAGAGTGTTAATCTACTGAATGTCCATTAATGAGCAGATTGTCTTAATGTTTCTTTAGTGTAGATTTAGGTTCACAATCTGTCATTTTTGTAATCAAATAATATGAACACATGCACCACTTTTCAGTTAACCATCTGGGTATAGTCTTACTGATTGTGTAGCTCAGCGAGTGTGTCACCCTTTACTGCCAAGATGTATTTGATGTCCACTGCAAGTCTCATTTAAGAGACTAGACCAAATAGGAAATTCCTGTTGTTCCATTTAATGCTGTATCTCTTTAGCATTAACAGGACCTTGTTTTGTCTTAAAAATCTGTGAGTGATAGATTGCCTTGCAAACAAGAACAAGTACAGGACTCGCAATGAGGAATTAGAAATCCAGTTTCAAAACTATATGTAAGAAAGCTCCAGCAGTGTAGTTTTGAATACCCCATTATTCAGGATTTACTCTTCTGTATAAAACTCTCCAAGTGTCTCAGGCTTTCTGCAGCATCTGTCCACAGTCTCAAAACACTGTTGTTTCTCAAGGATAAACTGTTTATGGTTGATTTCAACTACTTACTTGAATGGATTATGTATTTTAGAGAAAGCAGGTACAGAGCTTGTTTTTCAGATGCCATCATATTTGTGACATATGACATTTAATAGCCTCACTCTTCATCCTATCAAATGTGCAGCAAACCATGACATAACATCAAAACATGTAACTGAAATTTTAAATACGTTCTTTGTTGCTTACTGGTTAGGCACAGATACTGTATCCTGAGTAGAGATGACAGTTATACTTCTTTGTAGTCACTGTAGTACTTTTATAAATACTTTGTTTAGATTAATAAAAAAATAAATGTGTTCTCTAGAATTGTTCTCTCTTGTTTTTTGGGAAACAACAGATAACAGCAGTGTCAATATGTGCTAAGATTTCCTTTTAATATCCTGAAATAATAAATAATCTACTGCTCAGTGCATATGGGAAATGGTGACAGACCTATGACAATGGCTAATTTGTAGTACTATTTATTCTGGGCAAAATATAGTCAGGAAAAAAATCTAAACCAACCAAAAAAAATATTCAACCCCCAATAAAACCCTCCAGAAAACAACCATTAGTTGAGAAAAAAAAATCTAACTATATGACTCAAATAAATAATTAAGTGTTGGAAAAGAATAGAATAGTTACATTCTCTGATAGCTGTGAAGAATCTTCTGCATATTGTAAACAACTTACAACTGACTGATTTTTTTTTTTTTTAATGGAAAATCAGATATAAGCTATTAACACAAGATTTCAGGACTGAAAAACTATTGGTTTGAATTGGTAGAAAGAATTCTGTGTTCAGAACATTCTATAGTTGGATATTCAGAAATTACAGTCCTCTTCTCTGCTTCTGCCCAGAGAAGAGAAAACTATTTGATAAAGCTTAATCTTTCTTTTTTTTTAATCCTTTACCTCCTACCGTTTCTTAAACTTTCCAGATCTTTGGACTTAAATTGGTATTTAATAGAATAGAACACTTTTTACCTGATGAAAACAATCTCAGAAAACCCTTGTGTCAGGATACCTCAAAGAAATTATGTATGAATTCAAGTAACAGTACATCACAGATTTAATTTTCACTTGAAAAAAAAAAAATTGCTGTTTACGTAACTTCTTTTAAGTTCTACTTCCCATGAAGTAGCCTGTTACCTAGTCCAAATCACTCCTTTGTTCTGTACAAATTCCCTAGTGATACCCCCATTCTCTAATGAAAGTGTGTAATATTTTTGAAAAGATTTATCCCATCTCTGGTCATGTCTGATATGAATATTCAATGTTATTTTCTTCTATTATGAGCTTAGCACACATTAGTTGTCAAAACTTGATATTTGCAAACTTGCTAGGACATTCTTTTCTCTATTGTTCTCTCTTTTCAAGGTTAGTAGCTTAATTCCCTTACATGCTGTTTTCTCAGTGCTGGCACCACATCCTAGTGCTCATTTAATTTGCCATAAATTCACAGAAGTTAAAAAAAGAGAAGATCTATTAGGTTATCTAGTCTGCCTCCCTGTCCATTCAGGATGGATCCTTATTGTTCATTCACAGATGTTTTGATCAGTTTAGGATCAGTTAAAATGTTCCATGTGTTGGAGTGTCTGGCATTTATTACCTTTGGGAGGTTTTTTCTGCAGTCTGATAGATTTTTCTTTCAGGAAGTTTTATTAAATGTTCTTGGTTTTAAATTGGCATATTCTCTTTCACTGAAATGTGGTCTTATTTTTCTCTCTAGCTACAGTAGTCCAAGTTTAAATCAAGTCAAAGACTCTGAGTCACCTCATTTCCATTTAAACACTCTCTTTCCTTTGAACATTTAATAGTCTGAATTACAAAGCCTAGATCCAATGCCTTTTATTTTTTATTTTTGTAATAGAATACTCTCCCATACTTTCTTGTATTGTCAGTTGCTTCAATTATATTCTTTACAAATGTACTGTCCTTTATTTTCACTGATTTTACAGCTACTTTATCTCATATGCCCTTTGCAACGCTTTAAGTTACTCAGATTCACACCTCCCAACTGGACTCTGAAAGTAAGCACTTTTACAGTCAGTCTTAAAAGGAAAAATGGAGTTCAAAATTCCAGAAGGTGCTAATAAGACTTTCCAAAGGTCTCGTACTGAGCACCATTCAAAGGCTTTGAGTAGTTAGTAAAGAAAGCGGAAAACCTAGGGAAATTTTAACAGCAGAATATAAATGATATTTGTCTTTTGAAAATGAGGGTTTAGTATAATCTCTAAAGATGTTTCATCCAGACAATGTTAAACTGTAAAACGTCCTTCCCTTCTTCTGTGTAGTCTGTGATCCTTAAACTGGATATAATTTGAAAGAAACAACACAGTTGTTCTTCAGCAAAAATGGAGTGACCTTTATAAACTTAAGGACTAGGACAACAGAAGCCTCATACAGTTTGAAAAGGGAAAATGGGAGAGGTTTTTCACCACCCTTGAGAACAGTTTATGAACCAAATTGGTTATGAACCACCAATTACTGGTAGTAGTACTCACGGATGGTTTGACTGTGCGCCAGGCTGAATGTGAACCAATGGTGTGCTGTCATTGCAAGTAACGCAAACCATAGACTGCAGTATTTTAGGAGGGTTGTGTCCAGCAGACCTAGAAAAGGTACCATTCTCCTTTAGTCAGTGTTAGTGGATCTGCACCAGGAATAATCTACTCAGTTGTAGACCACCAGTTGAAAGGAAATGGAAACTGGAAAGGATCACATGGGGGGATACCAAGATGTTCAAGAACCTAGAGTATGTGTGTGATGAAGACAGGATGGGAGGCATGGTCTTGGTCAGTCTGACAGAGAAGGAGGACACTACAGGGTGATCTAATAGTTGCTTACAACTACCTGAAGAGTTGTTACAGTGATGACCTAGCAAAACTTTTTCAGTTGTAGCAGGCAAGAGGCAGGAACCACAATTTTTTTGGGAGGTTTCAAGTGGGTGTTAGGAAAAAGCTTGTCTCCAAGAGGTGAGTGAACTACAAGTTGTTCAGGCAAACTGAAGGAATCAGTACAAGCAGTTTTTCAAGACTAATCAAGACAAAATTGTAGATGACCTGGTCTGTCACTGTCTTTCTCTCTCAAGTAAAAGGACCTCCACCTGTCATCTTTCAACTAACATTTCTGTGATTTTGAGAAATTCAGAATTTTGTGATTCTGAGAAGCCTAGAAATCAGAATGTTGGTAGAAACAAGCTGAAGTTTTACGAACATTTTGTTAGGAAGGATATTCAGTGCATCATCAGCCACTCCTGTCCTCACTTATACCTATTCTCCTCCTGACCGTAAGTAACTGTTTTGTTAGTGTGATGGCTTACCTTGCAGAGCAATGGATTTGAACTTGTTTGTGCTTGTTTGGTACACAGGGAGTTGAACTAAAAAAATTCAGAAAAATGTTGTTGCCAACATGGAATCCAAAGGTGAATCTAATCTATCTGTTCCTGAAGGTAACTTTAGCTTTCCACATAGTTGTACAAGAAACTGTCATAATTGGAGATCATAATATATAATAAATATTGTTGGTCAAAAAATAAACTAATTCTAGAGTCAACTTTGCTAACCAGTACATTTTAAAAAATAATATTTTGCTCCCTTAGACTTATCCATTTCTACTGTAGCCATTAATGATAAAATTCCCATTAACTTCAGTGGTTTAGGATCAAGCTCTTAGAAGGATTCATTAAAAAGTAATAATAACAGAGGAAGAATGGGTCAACTTCCTAGTGCAACATTTTGCCCTTTAAATTGCTCAGTCTCTGTTTCTTTTTAGCAATAAATGATATTGGATTTCCTCAACATAACATAACCCCAGATGCCAGTGTTATTTTCAAGAGGAATTTGCATATTTTAAATCAGGGAGGAAAGTAGGGAAAGTATATGTACTTTTTTTCATTTGAAGTAGGCAAAACCTTGCATTGGGCAGTACAAAACCAGTAGCAAGATAATATCACAGAGGAACAAGCAAGTCATATGTGTAACTACAGAGTATCTGACACTTACATTTAGAACCCAAAGACTGGAGAAACTTCTATGATGAGTCTAGAGTAACTAAACGACAGTACTGATCTAAATGTCAGAAGCAGATGTGACAAGGAAATAGCAAACATCATAGAATCATAGAATCCAAGAATCAGTCATAGAACCATGAAATCATAGAAGGTGTTGTGTTGGAAGGGACCTTTAAAGTTATCTAGTCCAAACCTCATGCAGTAAGCAGGGACATCTTTTACTGGAGTAGGTTTCTCAGAGCCCCATCAAGCTTGATCTTGAACGCCTCCAGGGATAGAGCCTCCACCACCTCCCTTGGCAACCCACTTCAATGTTTCACTACCCTCATAATAAAGAACTTCTTTCTGATATCTAATCTAAATATAGCCTGCTCTAGTTTAAAACCATTGCCTCTTGTTCTATTGTTACATGCCCTTAAAAAAAAGTCCCCCTTCAGCTTTCCTGTAGGCCACCTTTAGGTACTGGAAGGTTGCTATAAAGGTGTCCCCAGAGTCTTCTCTTCTTCTGGCTGAAAACTCCAAATCTCTCAGCCTGTCCTCATAGGGGAGGTGCTCCAGCCCTTAGATCATGTTTGTGGCCCTCCTCTGGCCCATTCTAACAGAACCATATCCTTCTTACGTTGAGTTTGTTCAAGAGACAATCCAAAAGCTTTGGATTTGACAAACGAGATTTTTTGTAGTGATTCTGCAGGATTTAAAAATAATTTGGAGAGATGAATTGGTTAGTTAAATATCCCTCTTCAGTGGAAAAGGGATAACCCTATTTAACATCTAGAAATGCAAGTCATACAGCTGAGTGGCATACTGTATAATGAAAATACTTACTTATGATAGATTTACTCTGATAATAGCTTTAATAACTATCACAAAATTTTAACATCTGAAGAATATTTATGTAGATCATAGTAAGAAATCACACAGAGTACAAGCAAGGTTTTATATAATTTCTTTTCTTTCACTTTTGTCCTTTAAGCTCTAAAATAATAAATCTCTTTGTGAGGAACTACTTCACAGAATCACACAGAATCACAGAATGTCAGGGATTGGAAGGGACCTCGAAAGATCATCAAGTCAAATCCCCTTGCCACGAACGGGTGGCCGGGCAGCTCCTTCCAGCCTCGCTTTTCCAGGAGGCAGGATTTGACACGTGGGGCTGGGACAGAAATTTCACCGTCTGCTTCAGCTAATGGTGAGACCAGGAACGGTCCCAGGAATGGCCAAGGTGAAGTGCGTGCCTCTGCATCGTTCAAGGGAGCAGGCCGCAAGGTTCCTGCAGGACATGCCAGCTGCATGGAGGGAGGAGACTGGTCGGGTGGGCTGGGCAGGCTCCCTGCTCCCAGATCTGTTCAGCCTGGCCTTGCTGCAGCTCCTGCCTGCCTGGGCAAGGAGATCTCGGGCGACCCCTTTGCCAGGGTCTAGGGCATCAGCAGGGCAGGTCTCAGGGAGCTGCTCCTCAAGCTCCAGCCGGTCTCTCCTCAGCATTTGTGGCCTGAGAGAGTGGGGAGCTTGTAGAGGAGTGTAGACTTGGTAAAAAGTAAAACAAATCTTGATGCCTTTGACATTGGACTTGGTTCCTCCGCTCAGGGAAACTTTCTTTTGCTGGACAATAATGCATACGTCAAAGCACTGAAGTGTTGCATTCAGTGCATTTGTGAGTTCATCTTCTCACGGTTTTTTTCTCCGCTCTCTTATGGTTTTGAAGAGGAAGTTCAAGGCCGGTAGCTTTTGTGGCAGGCGGTCCAGAGGTGAACAGCATCTGACCCACGAGCGCCACGAACGAATACGTAGCAGGTTTCCCTCTGACAGCAGCCCAGTTCAGCTGTGCTTACCACGGAGATGGAGTTGGGAAGCCTTGGTTCCTTTATTTCCCCAGAAGACAGCCTGGAGGCAAAAGCTGAACCAAGCTGCTGCCAGCCCTGGTGGGTGGACTCGTGGATGCTCTCAGGTGAGCACGGCAGGCAAGTCAGCCTTTGTCTCCTAGCAACCCCCTCCCAAGCCAAAGCCAGGGGGCAAGCGCCTCTCTTCAGAGTGTGGCTGTGCAGGCCCATGGCTCTTTGGGCAGCTCCACTCGAGCTCCATTGCTGGGGAGTGCCTCGGAGCTCATGTGACAGTCCTCCTCGAGAGCACTGCCCATTCTGGCCATGTGTAGTGCTCAGTTCTTCGCAACCAGAGCAGTCAAGACTAGAAGGACAAAGTGCTGCCACCGGACTGTCCTTTGGGCCCTCACTGACTTCTCTCCTGCCTGCCTGGTTACTGTGCCGGGTGGGCACATGAAACAACACAGAGCCCCGGTCCCGGGAGTGGGTGTGACCTCTCCCTGGGGAAGGAGAGCTGGCTGTGGGGCCAGCGAGGAGGCCCAAAGCACACGGCCATGGCGCTGGGCAGCTGGCCAAGGCCAGGGAGGCCTGGCGAAACTGCTGCCAACACGCCTGGGAAGAAGACAGCCCTCCGGGTCAGGCCTCTGACACTGCCCCCCCTCCAGAATGGGAGAGGAAGAAGAGGAGGAAGGCGACAAATGAGCGTGGACTCTCCCTGTGCAGAGATGACCAGTTTATTTTACAGGGCTGGTGGAAAAGGGTCAGGGCAATGGTGTGCGGCTGGTCCTGCGGCGGTGTCTGGGACAGCTGTAGGGCTTTTGAGCCAGAGGCTGCACGCAGGAGAGGAATCGCATCCGCATGGGCCCAGGGGCGCTGTCTTGGTTGCTGCCCTCAAGTGCTGAGGAGCTGCAAGCGGAGCCTGGTAAGAGCTGGCGCGTGGTAATGCGGGTGCTGATCTCTGGTGCCAGGGAGGTGAGAGCTGGGCCCAGCGCCGCCTGGCTGTTGGTGCTGCCCTCGGCACGAGTCGATGGTGTACAGCTGCTGTCCCAGTGTCTTCTGGGCCAGTTGCAGGGCTTCTGGTCCCAACGCAGCAGGGGGGAGCGGTGTGGTACCTACATGGGCCCCGGGCGGCTAGAGCTTCTGCTGCTCTTGAGCGCCTGGTAGCCAGAGGAGGATGGCACTGGCAGCTGTCTGGTCTTGCTGGTGCTGCTGGTGCCAGGAGGCAGCGAGATGCAGGATGGCCCCAGTCCTGCCTGGCAGGGGGAGAAGCTCCTGGCACTTGCTCCTCTTGTCTGGCTAGCGTCTTGTCTATCAGCATCTTCAGGGCTGTTTGCAGCGCTTCCGAGCCCCGAGCTGCCTGCGGGAGCAGTGTTGCAGCTGCCTGGGCTCAGGGCGGCCATAGTGTCTGCTGCCCTCAAGCGCTGGGGAGTCGTGGCATGGCCCCAGTGCCAGCTGGTTGTTGGTGCTGATCCTGGCACTTTTTGCTGGCACAGGGCTGCTGTCCCAGCACCTTGCGGGCCGCTTGAGGGACCTCTGGGCCTGATTGTGCATGCAGGAGTTGTCTGGCACCTGCCTGGGCTCAGGGCGACTGAAGCATCTGCTTCTCCCTTGTGCTGGGGAGTCGTGGCATGGCCCCAGTGCCAGCTGGTTGTTGGTGCTGATCCTGGCACTTTTTGCTGGCACAGGGCTACTGTCCCAGAACGTTGCGGGCCGCTTGAGGGACCTCTGGGCCTGATTGTGCATGCAGGAGTGGTCTGGCACCTGCCTGAGCCCAGGGCGGCTGGAGCGTCTGCCTCTCCCTGTCTCTGCGGAGCTGTGGCATGGCCCGAGTCCTGCCCGGCTCTTGGTGCTGCTCCTGGTGCTCTTTGCTGGCACGTGGCCGCTGTCGCACCTTCTTGCGGGCCGCTTGCAGGGCTTCTGGGCCCGATTGCGCGTGCAGGAGCGGTCCGGAACCTGCCAGGGCCCAGGGCGGCCGGAGTGTCTACCTCTCCGTCGCGCTGGCGAGCCAGAGAATGCCACCGCTGGCAGCCGTCTGGTGGTGCTGCGGCTGCTGGTCCGAGGAGCCCAGGGTCTGCGGGACGCCCGCAGCGCTGCCTGTCTGGGGGTGCTGCCCTCAGTATCTCTGGCTGGCCCCCGGCTGCTCTTCCCGCATCTGCGAGCGGGGCTGTGAGGGCGGCTGTGAGGTTTTGGGGCTTGATGCGGCAGGCAGGAGCGGTATGGATCCTGCATGGTCCGAGCGGGGCTGGTGTGTGTGCTGCTCTCTAGCGCCCGCGAGCCAGAAGATGCCGCTGCTGGCAGCTGGCTGGTTGTGCTTGGGCTGCTGGTGACAGGAGCCAGCAGGGTGGGGGATGGCCCCAGTGCCAGCTGGCTGGTTGTGCTGGGGCCGCTGGTGACAGGAGCCAGCAGGGTGGGGGATGGCCCCAGTGCCAGCTGGCTGGTGGCGTTGCTCTCGGCACCTTTTGCTGGTGCACAGCTGCTCTCCGAGCATCTTCTGGGCCAATTGTCAGTGTTTTGGGCCCGACGGCGCGCGCGGGATGCGTATTTCACCCGCCTGGGCCCAGGGGTGCTGTAGCAGCTGCTGCCATCAGGCGCCGGGCGGATGTGGGACAGCCCCGATGCTGCCTGGTTGTTGGTGCTGGGGCAGCTGGTGGCGGAAGCCAGAGGGCTGCTGGATGTCCCCGATGGCACCTCCTGGCTGCCGGTGTGGGGGCAGCTGCCGACAAGAAGTAGGGAGCTGTTAGATAGCTCCGATGCTACCTGGCTGTTGGTGCTGGGGCAGCTGGTGGCCGGAGCCAGGGGGCTGCTGGATGTCCCTGTTGGCACCTGGCTGCCGGTGTGGGGGCAGCTGCCGACGAGAAGTAGGGAGCTGGTAGATAGCTCCGACGCTGCCTGGCTGTTGGTGCTGGGGCAGCTGGAGACGGGAGCCAGGGAGCTGCTTGATGGCCCCAGTGCCACCTGGCTGGGGCTGCTGAGGCAGCTGGTCTCCCGTGCTGCAGAGGGGCTGCTGCGCTCCCAGCTGGCCAAGCCTGTCCTCAAGTGGGAGCAACACCTCTTGGTGGCCTCAGGAGTGCAAGAGCAGCACCGCAGCAGCTGCCGTGCCCTGGGGAATAAAAGAGATTGCTACCAGGCTGTGTGCAAAAAGTGACAGCAGCTGGACATTGTCTGGCAGGGCTCTTGTGCTTAGTCCTTGCACTTGGAGCCCTTGGCGAGACAGAGATCCCGTGCGGAGCGCCGGCGTACAGCTTTGGCAACTTACCCCTCTTCCTCTGCCTGCTGCTTGCCTCCTGGGGAAAGGCACTCGGCGGCATTGCTGCGGTTGTGTTCCTCACTTTGGGTCACACGCGCACGCCTTTTCTCGCAGGACAGTAGCCTGATGGAGAAAGGAAAATGGATGAGCCCCTGCTGCCCGGGCATGAGGCAGGTGCAGGGCGTCCCTGCCCTTTTGCCCCTGCCCTGTATCCATCTCCCTGGTGAAGCCGAAGCCCAGGCTGCCGGGACAGTGGAGGGGCAGTCCCTGGCATGGCACAGCGCTTGCACACTCCTGTCTTGCAAGCCGGGCAGGAGGCCACCGACCTGAAAGGGACTCGAATCCCCAGGCTGAGCATTTCCATCAGGAACCAATGGTCATCTCTGCAGAGAGGGCACTGGAGGCAAGAGACGTTGGTGCGCAGAGCCCGTGCCTGCCGGAGCAAGAGAAGGAGCGTGAGTGAGGCCCTGGTGCTGACGAGCGAGCACCTGCTGTGCCCGCGGGGCAAGGGAACGGCTCGCACCTGCAGGCAGCCCCTGTGGAACCAGGCACGTTGGCACGTCGGGCACACCACGGTGCCGTAGGACGTTCTGTGCCCCACGAGTTGCCGGCAGATGACGCAGGTGGTCTTCTCTGGAGCCACCAGCACTGCCTGCTTGGGGCGGTGCTCCCAGCAGAAGGCCCTGTGGGGAAGAGGCAAGGGATGGGCGGGTGAGAAGCGCTGGGAGGGTGAGAAGCGCTGGGTGCTTGCCCGGTGGTGGTGGCGAGGAGGGGAGGGGAGGGGAGGGGACGTGGGTACCTGTAGGGAAGATGACACTGGGTGACGCATCCCCCCTTCGTGGCACAGGGCAGGTGGAAGCTGCGGTTGCAGTCCTCCTGCCAGCAGGTGATGGTGGCCCCGCTCTTGCCACAGACGAAGCAGTCCTGGAAAGGGCACAGCAGCTGCCATCAGCAGCAGCCTCAGGGCCTCCGCATGCAGCCCCGGGCCTGCGGGCAGAGCGCAGGAAGCGGCCGCTGCTGGGTCACAGACAGCAGACGTGCCTGTCCGGGGCAGCTGCTACGCGGGAGCCTCTGGGGAGCTGCGGGGAGCGAGCTTTTGGCCCCAGAGCTGCTTGGAAGGGCCGGGCTTTCTTTCTTGGGGTCTGCCCTTGTCAGATGCTCACCTGCTGCATCGCCCACCAGGCTGTGCTTCGAATAGCCTCGGGTAGAAATCCCATGAGGCCTGCTTCCTTGGGCGCTTGCTGGAAGAGCTCATTGGCGAAAAACTGCTCGAGAGGAAAGAGGCGCAGCTGGTGAGGAGAGTGTGGCAGGGCCTGCCTGTCGCAAGGGCGGAGGGAGCCCCCCCGGCACAACTCACCAGGCAGCAGAGATGGGCACAGAGCCCTTGCTGCACCAGCTTGGGCCCAGCGCCGTGCACGTCGGCCTCTGCCCGGCGACACAGCACGCATGCTGGAGGGGAGAGAGCAAAGGGCAGCGGGAGTGAGCGCCTCTGCGGGGCCGGGGGAAGCATCCCCGAGGCATCGCTGCCCGCAAGGGCTGCCCTGTCCCTGCCTGGTGGGCCGTTGGGCAGGCCTGGAGGCCGTGGAGAGGAATCGACCCGGGCCCCGCTTGCTGAGGAAAGGAAAGGGAGGCCCTGGCCCGGGGTGCCTGGGGAGCTCCTGCCTCACGCTGCCACTGTGGCCCTGGGCCCCGCGCTGAGCACCCAGACACCCCCATGCCCGGCGGCGGGAGGGGCGCTTTGCTCTCACCCTGCTCCATCGAGCCGGCAGTCTCCTCCTCCCGTGCGGCCACGGCACACGTCGAGAGCGAGCGCTTGGAGAGTCCCTGTCCCAGCAGCAGCAGCGCCGGGCTGTCTCCTCCAAAGGCTCCTCTGCTGACTCTGAGGCAGAAGCAGGAGGTGAGGGAGGGAGAATTGAGACACGGGTGATCTGGCAGCACGCGCCCCGAGCCCCGAGGTGCAGGGTACCCTCCTCCCTGGGGAGCCCCGGCCTGGCCTGGCCCTCGCCTCACCTCACCAGGTCACACGGACGCCGGGACTGAGCGCGGCGCTCCTTTATGTAGGCTGGACCACGCCGCGCATCACAGTGGCCGCCGTGACATCAGCAGCGCCAGCCTGCGTGACGTCAGCAGCGCCGGCCTGTGTGACGTCAGCAGCGCCGGCCTGCGCACGCCCCAGATAGGGACAGGGCCGCCATCGGCCCTCTTCCACCGGCTCTGAGAAGGCCACCGCCTCATGGGGGTGGCTGTAAAATGCCGAGGCCCAAGGGGGCCCGAACCCTCAGCACCCACGGAAACGGGTCGGCTGCTCCTGCAGCCAGCCGTCGAGAGCGGCCCTGCTGGTGCTGTCCAGGGAGTGTGACCCCAGGGCTGCAGCTCTGGCCAAGGGAAACCTCTGCTCCTGCCGCCGGTTCTGGGCTTCCGGGTACAGGGGGCAGAAGCGACCTTTGGTCCTGACCTGGGCTCACACTGCCCACCCGCTAGGATGAGGTGGGTGGCCGGGGCACAGCTCACGACCTCCGGACGGCAGCTCCGTGTCACGGGTGACACGGTTCTCTGTCTGTCAGGCAATGCTGGAGTCAGAGCTGCCCCAACACTGTGGGGACTCCGAACGCAGCACTTTCCAAAAATAAAGCGGAGGTCCCTGTGTATAATCACAGGTCTGCAGGGTCCGTGGCAAGTGGAAAGAGACTTGATCTTGGCAGCGTCGGCAATCCTGATGTACTTGTGACGAAATGAGTGATGGCAAAGGGCCCTAGGAAGTGCAAACAGCGGCCACCAGCTGCATCTTGGGGTCTTTGATCCTTTGTCAGTGTGCCCCTCCATGCCTTTCAACCCGTGACTCCTGGGGATGCTCGGTCGAGCTCCGTATTCGAGGAGAAATCTCAGGCCAGCGTTTGGTCCCTGGGGGAGAAAGCGCAGCAGAGCACGTGTTGCTGCGTTACTTAACCCTGGTTGCTCTCGGGAGCCCGTCTCACGGACGAGAAAGAGGAGTTACAGCAGAACTTCTTTTGAAGGGAGAGTTTACGGGACTGGACGCTTGTGTCTTCAGCATCTCCTACTACTACTGTTAGGAGGGGGAGGCTGGCTCTGTGGGGCAGCTCGCGCTGTGGCAATTCAAGGGTGGCGGCTGCCAAGGCAGCAACGTGGGAGCTCCCTGGGGCCCACGGCGTAACACTGCTGGGCCTGCTTTTTGTCGGGGTGGGCCCGGGTCCTGCCAGGATGTCCTCCCATGCCCAGAGCTGATGTGCTGCAGGGACGAGGGGACGGCTGGCTTCTGGCATAACCCAGGTGGACACAAGAGCTCGGGTATCTCCCTGCGTCCTGAGCATGCAGACGAACCAGCTGTCTTCACAGGGCTTTAAATCCCGTCTCTGTAGGTGTATGTCTGCTTGACAGTTATCCCCTCCCTGGATTTCGAAACCATCCACCGGTTTCCACCAAATCTGAGACATGCTAGGACTGAGGGAGACCGTTACCTCTTTATTGTAGGGATGGGAGCATGAGGCTCAGCCAAAGGACAGCTCAGATGCTACTTCACTGAATCACAGAATGTTCGGGGTTGGAAGGGACCTTGACAGATCATCTAGTCCAACCCCTCTTCCAGAGCAGGACCACCTGGAGTAGGTCACACAGGAACGCCAGGTCACCAGCACCGGATTTTGAATGTGTCCGGAGAAGGAGACCCCGCAACCTCTCCGGGCAACCCGTCCCAGTGCTCTGACACCCTTGCAGCGAAAAAGGTTTTCCTAATGTTTCTGCAACCTCCTATGCTCCTGCTTCCACCTGTTGCCCCTTGTCCTATCATTGGACATCACTGAGAAGAGCCTGGCTCCATCCTCCTGACACTCGCCCCTTAGATATTTATAAACATTAACGAAGTCACTCCTCAGTCTCCTCTTCTCCAAGCTAAAGAAACCCAGCTCCTTCAGCCCTTCCTCCTAAGGGAGATGTTCCGCTCCCTTCATCCTCTTTGTGGCTCTGCGCTGGACTCTTTCAAGCAGTTCCCCGTCCTTCTTGAGCTGAGGGGCCCAGAACTGGAGCCAATATTCCGGATGTGGCCTCACCAGGGCAGAGTAGAGAGGCAGGAGGAGAACCTCTCTCGACCTGCTAGTAGCCACACCCCTTCTCATGCAGCGCAGGATGCCGTTGACCTTCTTGGCCATGAGGGCACGTTGCTGGCTCGTGGTCATCCTGCTGTCCACTGGGAGCCCCGGGTCCCTTTCCCCTACACCGCTTGCCTTCTGGAGACGAGTCTCAAGAAGAAAGAATGAGGAGGGGTTTCTTCCAGGTAGGGGCCGAGGGAGCGAGGGGGAGGCTGAGCTGTACTGGGGCTTGTAGCAACGGATCAGTGTTGCTAGCCAAAGCCGAACACTGATTTTCAACTAGTGCTCAAGCCCCACCGCGTCCTGCAATACAGAATTTAAGATCTGGTGTGAAGCATGTCCTAGTTGCATGCTGCCCCTCCTATTTGCAGCGTATACAGCCCATTGGTGTGGTAGTATTGTTAGAGCCAAAGGTTTAAAGAGAAAGACTTTTAGGTAGGTAACAGCTTTTACGAAGCCAGCTTGGTAATACTGTGGGGCATACACGACTCTCGGGAGAGATGCCGTAAATTTCAAACCTAACTGCTCGTTGGGAACAATTCTGTCCTGGGTATAGTTAGACCTGTGCCTGAGCTAGACATCCGACGGTACCCGTGCAATATAAAGAGGTTACGAGTGGTTATCTCCTCAGGGCAAAAGAGAGGCAGGGAATTTGTAGAATAACAGCAGTACAATGTTGAGCATTGAGAGACTGGTGGGAATAGTGAGACGAGGAGGATGGTAACGTGCTCCAGAGTGGTAGTGTTGCGAAAAGTGGTGAGATACGGTTTCCAGATTTACCTAGCGAAGGTTTTGTAACTTCTCTGTGAGAACTGGGGCTGGGAGATCAGACGTGGGATGACTACACTGTAAGAAATGCTGCCCGCTGGAAGCACCTCATCCCAAGTGACCTGCATGAGGAGTGGAGGATTGTGTCTTCTGACAGGCTGAAGCAAAAGCTTTCGTTTGCGTTTGTGCGTGTTGCATTTCGAACTCCCAAGGGTCTGGCAGATCCTCACTGTGTCAGCTGAGCTGCTAACCCAAGAATTCCTCTCTGTGAAGAGTTTTCAGTGTGACTTTGCAACTGAACCCGCTCAGCTGCTAACTGAGTCAAAACAGCACACCGACACTGTAGCTGCCTGCATCGCGTCTCGTCTCACTTGCTGTCGCTCTCTGGATGCCGGTGGGGGTACCTGCCTTCTCTCCGTGCCTCCAGGCAGCCAGGAGGTTCCCAGTCCGCTCTCAGGCAAGGTCTCCTCCTTAGGATGCAGGGCTACAGGAGATGTCCAAGGAGGAAGCCTGAGGTGCGGGAGGTGCCGGGAGGTATCAGCCTGTTGGGCTGTGGCCGTCTCCCAGAGCTAGTGAAGATCACCAGCAATGAACGGGTGGCCGGGCAGCTCCTTCCAGCCTCGCTTTTCCAGGAGGCAGGATTTGACACGTGGGGATGGGACAGAAATTTCACCGTCTGCTTCAGCTAATGGTGAGACCAGGAACGGTCCCAGGAATGGCCAAGGTGAAGTGCGTGCCTCTGCATCGTTCAAGGGAGCAGGCCGCAAGGTTCCTGCAGGACATGCCAGCTGCATGGAGGGAGGAGACTGGTCGGGTGGGCTGGGCAGGCTCCCTGCTCCCAGATCTGTTCAGCCTGGCCTTGCTGCAGCTCCTGCCTGCCTGGGCAAGGAGATCTCGGGCGGCCCCTTTGCCAGGGTCTAGGGCATCAGCAGGGCAGGTCTCAGGGAGCTGCTCCTCAAGCTCCAGCCGGTCTCTCCTCAGCATTTGTGGCCTGAGAGAGTGGGGAGCTTGTAGAGGAGTGTAGACTTGGTAAAAAGTAAAACAAATCTTGATGCCTTTGGCATTGGACTTGGTTCCTCCGCTCAGGGAAACTTTCTTTTGCTGGACAATAATGCATACGTCAAAGCACTGAAGTGTTGCATTCAGTGCATTTGTGAGTTCATCTTCTCACGGTTTTTTTCTCTGCTCTCTTATGGTTTTGAAGAGGAAGTTCAAGGCCGGTAGCTTTTGTGGCAGGCGGTCCAGAGGTGAACAGCATCTGACCCACGAGCGCCACGAACGAATACCTAGCAGGTTTCCCTCTGACAGCAGCCCAGTTCAGCTGTGCTTACCACGGAGATGGAGTTGGGAAGCCTTGGTTCCTTTATTTCCCCAGAAGACAGCCTGGAGGCAAAAGCTGAACCAAGCTGCTGCCAGCCCTGGTGGGTGGACTCGTGGATGCTCTCAGGTGAGCACGGCGGGCAAGTCAGCCTTTGTCTCCTAGCAACCCCCTCCCAAGCCAAAGCCAGGGGGCAAGCGCCTCTCTTCAGAGCGCGGCTGTGCAGGCCCATGGCTCTTTGGGCAGCTCCACTCGAGCTCCATTGCTGGGGAGTGCCTCGGAGCTCATGTGACAGTCCTCCTCGAGAGCACTGCCCGTTCTGGCCATGTGTAGTGCTCAGTTCTTCGCAACCAGAGCAGTCAAGACTAGAAGGACAAAGTGCTGCCACCGGACTGTCCTTTGGGCCCTCACTGACTTCTCTCCTGCCTGCCTGGTTACCGTGCCGGGTGGGCACATGAAACAACACAGAGCCCCGGTCCCGGGAGTGGGTGTGACCTCTCCCTGGGGAAGGAGAGCTGGCTGTGGGGCCAGCGAGGAGGCCCAAAGCACACGGCCATGGCGCTGGGCAGCTGGCCAAGGCCAGGGAGGCCTGGCGAAACTGCTGCCAACACGCCTGGGAAGAAGACAGCCCTCCGGGTCAGGCCTCTGACACTGCCCCCCCTCCAGAATGGGAGAGGAAGAAGAGGAGGAAGGCGACAAATGAGCGTGGACTCTCGCTGTGCAGAGATGACCAGTTTATTTTACAGGGCTGGTGGAAAGGGGTCAGGGCAATGGTGTGCGGCTGGTCCTGCGGCGGTGTCTGGGACAGCTGTAGGGCTTTTGAGCCAGAGGCTGCACGCAGGAGAGGAATCGCATCCGCATGGGCCCAGGGGCGCTGTCTTGGTTGCTGCCCTCAAGTGCTGAGGAGCTGCAAGCGGAGCCTGGTAAGAGCTGGCGCGTGGTAATGCGGGTGCTGATCTCTGGTGCCAGGGAGGTGAGAGCTGGGCCCAGCGCCGCCCGGCTGTTGGTGCTGCCCTCAGCACGAGTCGATGGTGTACAGCTGCTGTCCCAGTGTCTTCTGGGCCAGTTGCAGGGCTTCTGGTCCCAACGCAGCAGGGGGGAGCGGTGTGGTACCCACATGGGCCCCGGGCGGCTAGAGCTTCTGCTGCTCTTGAGCGCCTGGTAGCCGGAGGAGGATGGCACTGGCAGCTGTCTGGTCTTGCTGGTGCTGCTGGTGCCAGGAGGCAGCGAGATGCAGGATGGCCCCAGTCCTGCCTGGCAGGGGGAGAAGCTCCTGGCACTTGCTCCTCTTGTCTGGCTAGCGTCTTGTCTATCAGCATCTTCAGGGCTGTTTGCAGCGCTTCCGAGCCCCGAGCTGCCTGCGGGAGCAGTGTTGCAGCTGCCTGGGCTCAGGGCGGCCATAGTGCCTGCTGCCCTCAAGCGCTGGGGAGTCGTGGCATGGCCCCAGTGCCAGCTGGTTGTTGGTGCTGATCCTGGCACTTTTTGCTGGCACAGGGCTGCTGTCCCAGCGCCTTGCGGGCCGCTTGAGGGACCTCTGGGCCTGATTGTGCATGCAGGAGTTGTCTGGCACCTGCCTGGGCTCAGGGCGACTGAAGCATCTGCTTCTCCCTTGTGCTGGGGAGTCGTGGCATGGCCCCAGTGCCAGCTGGTTGTTGGTGCTGATCCTGGCACTTTTTGCTGGCACAGGGCTACTGTCCCAGAACGTTGCGGGCCGCTTGAGGGACCTCTGGGCCTGATTGTGCATGCAGGAGTGGTCTGGCACCTGCCTGAGCCCAGGGCGGCTGGAGCGTCTGCCTCTCCCTGTCTCTGCGGAGCTGTGGCATGGCCCGAGTCCTGCCCGGCTCTTGGTGCTGCTCCTGGTGCTCTTTGCTGGCACGTGGCCGCTGTCGCACCTTCTTGCGGGCCGCTTGCAGGGCTTCTGGGCCCGATTGTGCGTGCAGGAGCGGTCCGGAACCTGCCAGGGCCCAGGGCGGCCGGAGTGTCTACCTCTCCGTCGCGCTGGCGAGCCAGAGAATGCCACCGCTGGCAGCCGTCTGGTGGTGCTGCGGCTGCTGGTCCGAGGAGCCCAGGGTCTGCGGGACGCCCGCAGCGCTGCCTGTCTGGGGGTGCTGCCCTCAGTATCTCTGGCTGGCCCCCGGCTGCTCTTCCCGCATCTGCGAGCGGGGCTGTGAGGGCGGCTGTGAGGTTTTGGGGCTTGATGCGGCAGGCAGGAGCGGTATGGATCCTGCATGGTCCGAGCGGGGCTGGTGTGTGTGCTGCTCTCTAGCGCCCGCGAGCCAGAAGATGCCGCTGCTGGCAGCTGGCTGGTTGTGCTTGGGCTGCTGGTGACAGGAGCCAGCAGGGTGGGGGATGGCCCCAGTGCCAGCTGGCTGGTTGTGCTGGGGCCGCTGGTGACAGGAGCCAGCAGGGTGGGGGATGGCCCCAGTGCCAGCTGGCTGGTGGCGTTGCTCTCGGCACCTTTTGCTGGTGCACAGCTGCTCTCCGAGCATCTTCTGGGCCAATTGTCAGTGTTTTGGGCCCGACGGCACGCGCGGGATGCGTATTTCACCCGCCTGGGCCCAGGGATGCTGTAGTAGCTGCTGCCATCAGGCGCCGGGCGGATGTGGGACAGCCCCGATGCTGCCTGGTTGTTGGTGCTGGGGCAGCTGGTGGCGGAAGCCAGAGGGCTGCTGGATGTCCCCGATGGCACCTCCTGGCTGCCGGTGTGGGGGCAGCTGCCGACAAGAAGTAGGGAGCTGTTAGATAGCTCCGATGCTACCTGGCTGTTGGTGCTGGGGCAGCTGGTGGCCGGAGCCAGGGGGCTGCTGGATGTCCCTGTTGGCACCTGGCTGCCGGTGTGGGGGCAGCTGCCGACGAGAAGTAGGGAGCTGGTAGATAGCTCCGACGCTGCCTGGCTGTTGGTGCTGGGGCAGCTGGAGACGGGAGCCAGGGAGCTGCTTGATGGCCCCAGTGCCACCTGGCTGGGGCTGCTGAGGCAGCTGGTCTCCCGTGCTGCAGAGGGGCTGCTGCGCTCCCAGCTGGCCAAGCCTGTCCTCAAGTGGGAGCAACACCTCTTGGTGGCCTCAGGAGTGCAAGAGCAGCACCGCAGCAGCTGCCGTGCCCTGGGGAATAAAAGAGATTGCTATCAGGCTGTGTGCAAAAAGTGACAGCAGCTGGACATTGTCTGGCAGGGCTCTTGTGCTTAGTCCTTGCACTTGGAGCCCTTGGCGAGACAGAGATCCCGTGCGGAGCGCCGGTGTACAGCTTTGGCAACTTACCCCTCTTCCTCTGCCTGCTGCTTGCCTCCTGGGGAAAGGCACTCGGCGGCATTGCTGCGGTTGTGTTCCTCACTTTGGGTCACACGCGCACGCCTTTTCTCGCAGGACAGTAGCCTGATGGAGAAAGGAAAATGGATGAGCCCCTGCTGCCCGGGCATGAGGCAGGTGCAGGGCGTCCCTGCCCTTTTGCCCCTGCCCTGTATCCATCTCCCTGGTGAAGCCGAAGCCCAGGCTGCCGGGACAGTGGAGGGGCAGTCCCTGGCATGGCACAGCGCTTGCACACTCTTGTCTTGCAAGCCGGGCAGGAGGCCACCGACCTGAAAGGGACTCGAATCCCCAGGCTGAGCATTTCCATCAGGAACCAATGGTCATCTCTGCAGAGAGGGCACTGGAGGCAAGAGACGTTGGTGCGCAGAGCCCGTGCCTGCCGGAGCAAGAGAAGGAGCGTGAGTGAGGCCCTGGTGCTGACGAGCGAGCACCTGCTGTGCCCGCGGGGCAAGGGAACGGCTCGCACCTGCAGGCAGCCCCTGTGGAACCAGGCACGTTGGCACGTCGGGCACACCACGGTGCCGTAGGACGTTCTGTGCCCCACGAGTTGCCGGCAGATGACGCAGGCGGTCTTCTCTGGAGCCACCAGCACTGCCTGCTTGGGGCGGTGCTCCCAGCAGAAGGCCCTGTGGGGAAGAGGCAAGGGATGGGCGGGTGAGAAGCGCTGGGAGGGTGAGAAGCGCTGGGTGCTTGCCCGGTGGTGGTGGCGAGGAGGGGAGGGGAGGGGAGGGGACGTGGGTACCTGTAGGGAAGATGACACTGGGTGACGCATCCCCCCTTCGTGGCACAGGGCAGGTGGAAGCTGCGGTTGCAGTCCTCCTGCCAGCAGGTGATGGTGGCCCCGCTCTTGCCACAGACGAAGCAGTCCTGGAAAGGGCACAGCAGCTGCCATCAGCAGCAGCCTCAGGGCCTCCGCATGCAGCCCCGGGCCTGCGGGCAGAGCGCAGGAAGCGGCCGCTGCTGGGTCACAGACAGCAGACGTGCCTGTCCGGGGCAGCTGCTACGCGGGAGCCTCTGGGGAGCTGCGGGGAGCGAGCTTTTGGCCCCAGAGCTGCTTGGAAGGGCCGGGCTTTCTTTCTTGGGGTCTGCCCTTGTCAGATGCTCACCTGCTGCATCGCCCACCAGGCTGTGCTTCGAATAGCCTCGGGAAGAAATCCCATGAGGCCTGCTTCCTTGGGCGCTTGCTGGAAGAGCTCATTGGTGAAAAACTGCTCGAGAGGAAAGAGGCGCAGCTGGTGAGGAGAGTGTGGCAGGGCCTGCCTGTCGCAAGGGCGGAGGGAGCCCCCCCGGCACAACTCACCAGGCAGCAGAGATGGGCACAGAGCCCTTGCTGCACCAGCTTGGGCCCAGCGCCGTGCACGTCGGCCTCTGCCCGGCGACACAGCACGCATGCTGGAGGGAAGAGAGCAAAGGGCAGCGGGAGTGAGCGCCTCTGCGGGGCCGGGGGAAGCATCCCCGAGGCATCGCTGCCCGCAAGGGCTGCTCTGTCCCTGCCTGGCGGGCCGTTGGGCAGGCCTGGAGGCCGTGGAGAGGAATCGACCCGGGCCCCGCTTGCTGAGGAAAGGAAAGGGAGGCCCTGGCCCGGGGTGCCTGGGGAGCTCCTGCCTCACGCTGCCACTGTGGCCCTGGGCCCCGCGCTGAGCACCCAGACACCCCCCTGCCCGGCGGCGGGAGGGGCGCTTTGCTCTCACCCTGCTCCATCGAGCCGGCGGTCTCCTCCTCCCGTGCGACCACGGCACACGTCGAGAGCGAGCGCTTGGAGAGTCCCTGTCCTAGCAGCAGCAGCGCCGGGCTGTCTCCTCCAAAGGCTCCTCTGCTGACTCTGAGGCAGAAGCAGGAGGTGAGGGAGAGAGAATTGAGACACGGGTGATCTGGCAGCACGCGCCCCGAGCCCCGAGGTGCAGGGTACCCTCCTCCCTGGGGAGCCCCGGCCTGGCCTGGCCCTCGCCTCACCTCACCAGGTCACACGGACGCCGGGACTGAGCGCGGCGCTCCTTTATGTAGGCTGGACCACGCCGCGCATCACAGTGGCCGCCGTGACATCAGCAGCGCCAGCCTGCGTGACGTCAGCAGCGCCGGCCTGTGTGACGTCAGCAGCGCCGGCCTGCGCACGCCCCAGATAGGGACAGGGCCGCCATCGGCCCTCTTCCACCGGCTCTGAGACGGCCACCGCCTCATGGGGGTGGCTGTAAAATGCCGAGGCCCAAGGGGGCCCGAGCCCTCAGCACCCACGGAAACGGGTCGGCTGCTCCTGCAGCCTGCCGTCGAGAGTGGCCCTGCTGGTGCTGTCCAGGGAGTGTGACCCCAGGGCTGCAGCTCTGGCCAAGGGAAACCTCTGCTCCTGCCCCCGGTTCTGGGCTCCCGGGTACAGGGGGCAGAAGCGACCTTTGGTCCTGACCTGGGCTCACACTGCCCACCCGCTAGGATGAGGTGGGTGGCCGGGGCACAGCTCACGACCTCAGGACGGCAGCTCCGTGTCACGGGTGACACGGTTCTCTGCCTGTCAGGCAATGCTGGAGTCAGAGCTGCCCCAACACTGTGGGGACTCCGAACGCAGCACTTTCCAAAAATAAAGCGGAGGTCCCTGTGTATAATCACAGGTCTGCAGGGTCCGTGGCAAGTGGAAAGAGACTTGATCTTGGCAGCGTCGGCAATCCTGATGTACTCGTGACGAAATGAGTGATGGCAAAGGGCCCTAGGAAGTGCAAACAGCGGCCACCAGCTGCATCTTGGGGTCTTTGATCCTTTGTCAGTGTGCCCCTCCATGCCTTTCAACCCGTGACTCCTGGGGATGCTCGGTCGAGCTCCGTATTCGAGGAGAAATCTCAGGCCAGCGTTTGGTCCCTGGGGGAGAAAGCGCAGCAGAGCACGTGTTGCTGCGTTACTTAACCCTGGTTGCTCTCGGGAGCCCGTCTCACGGACGAGAAAGAGGAGCTACAGCAGAACTTCTTTTGAAGGGAGAGTTTACGGGACTGGACGCTTGTGTCTTCAGCATCTCCTACTACTACTGTTAGGAGGGGGAGGCTGGCTCTGTGGGGCAGCTCGCGCTGTGGCAATTCAAGGGTGGCGGCTGCCAAGGCAGCAACGTGGGAGCTCCCTGGGGCCCACGGCGTAACACTGCTGGGCCTGCTTTTTGTCGGGGTGGGCCCGGGTCCTGCCAGGATGTCCTCCCATGCCCAGAGCTGATGTGCTGCAGGGACGAGGGGACGGCTGGCTTCTGGCGTAACCCAAGTGGACACAAGAGCTCGGGTATCTCCCTGCGTCCTGAGCATGCAGACGAACCAGCTGTCTTCACAGGGCTTTAAATCCCGTCTCTGTAGGTGTATGTCTGCTTGACAGTTATCCCCTCCCTGGATTTCGAAACCATCCACCGGTTTCCACCAAATCTGAGACATGCTAGGACTGAGGGAGACCGTTACCTCTTTATTGTAGGGATGGGAGCATGAGGCTCAGCCAAAGGACAGCTCAGATGCTACTTCACTGAATCACAGAATGTTCGGGGTTGGAAGGGACCTTGACAGATCATCTAGTCCAACCCCTCTTCCAGAGCAGGACCACCTGGAGTAGGTCACACAGGAACGCCAGGTCACCAGCACCGGATTTTGAATGTGTCCGGAGAAGGAGACTCCGCAACCTCTCTGGGCAGCCCGTCCCAGTGCTCTGACACCCTTGCAGCGAAAAAGTTTTTCCTAATGTTTCTGCAACCTCCTATGCTCCTGCTTCCACCTGTTGCCCCTTGTCCTATCATTGGACATCACTGAGAAGAGCCTGGCTCCATCCTCCTGACACTCGCCCCTTAGATATTTATAAACATTAACGAAGTCACTCCTCAGTCTCCTCTTCTCCAAGCTAAAGAAACCCAGTTCCTTCAGCCCTTCCTCCTAAGGGAGATGTTCCGCTCCCTTCATCCTCTTTGTGGCTCTGCGCTGGACTCTTTCAAGCAATTCCCCGTCCTTCTTGAGCTGAGGGGCCCAGAACTGGAGCCAATATTCCAGATGTGGCCTCACCAGGGCAGAGTAGAGAGGCAGGAGGAGAACCTCTCTCGACCTGCTAGTAGCCACACCCCTTATCATACAGCGCAGGATGCCGTTGACCTTCTTGGCCATGAGGGCACGTTGCTGGCTCGTGGTCATCCTGCTGTCCACTGGGAGCCCCGGGTCCCTTTCCCCTACACCGCTTGCCTTCTGGAGACGAGTCTCAAGAAGAAAGAATGAGGAGGGGTTTCTTCCAGGTAGGGGCCGAGGGAGCGAGGGGGAGGCTGAGCTGTACTGGGGCTTGTAGCAACGGATCAGTGTTGCTAGCCAAAGCCAAACACTGATTTTCAACTAGTGCTCAAGCCCCACCGCGTCCTGCAATACAGAATTTAAGATCTGGTGTGAAGCATGTCCTAGTTGCATGCTGCCCCTCCTATTTGCAGCGTATACAGCCCGTTGGTGTGGTAGTATTGTTAGAGCCAAAGGTTTAAAGAGAAAGACTTTTAGGTAGGTAACAGCTTTTACGAAGCCAGCTTGGTAATACTGTGGGGCATACACGACTCTCGGGAGAGATGCCGTAAATTTCAAACCTAACTGCTCGTTGGGAACAATTCTGTCCTGGGTATAGTTAGACCTGTGCCTGAGCTAGACATCCGACGGTACCCGTGCAATATAAAGAGGTTACGAGTGGTTATCTCCTCAGGGCAAAAGAGAGGCAGGGAATTTGTAGAATAACAGCAGTACAATGTTGAGCATTGAGAGACTGGTGGGAATAGTGAGACGAGGAGGATGGTAACGTGCTCCAGAGTGGTAGTGTTGCCAAAAGTGGTGAGATACGGTTTCCAGATTTACCTAGCGAAGGTTTTGTAACTTCTCTGTGAGAACTGGGGCTGGGAGATCAGACGTGGGATGACTACACTGTAAGAAATGCTGCCCGCTGGAAGCACCTCATCCCAAGTGACCTGCATGAGGAGTGGAGGATTGTGTCTTCTGACAGGCTGAAGCAAAAGCTTTCGTTTGCGTTTGTGCGTGTTGCATTTCGAACGCCCAAGGGTCTGGCAGATCCTCACTGTGTCAGCTGAGCTGCTAACCCAAGAATTCCTCTCTGTGAAGAGTTTTCAGTGTGACTTTGCAACTGAACCCGCTCAGCTGCTAACTGAGTCAAAACAGCACACCGACACTGTAGCTGCCTGCATCGCGTCTCGTCTCACTTGCTGTCGCTCTCTGGATGCCGGTCGGGGTACCTGCCTTCTCTCCGTGCCTCCAGGCAGCCAGGAGGTTCCCAGTCCGCTCTCAGGCAAGGTCTCCTCCTTAGGATGCAGGGCTACAGGAGATGTCCAAGGAGGAAGCCTGAGGTGCGGGAGGTGCCGGGAGGTATCAGCCTGTTGGGCTGTGGCCGTCTCCCAGAGCTAGTGAAGATCACCAGCAACGAACGGGTGGCCGGGCAGCTCCTTCCAGCCTCGCTTTTCCAGGAGGCAGGATTTGACACGTGGGGCTGGGACAGAAATTTCACCGTCTGCTTCAGCTAATGGTGAGACCAGGAACGGTCCCAGGAATGGCCAAGGTGAAGTGCGTGCCTCTGCATCGTTCAAGGGAGCAGGCCGCAAGGTTCCTGCAGGACATGCCAGCTGCATGGAGGGAGG
Source organism: Trogon surrucura (assembly GCA_020746105.1). Taxonomy (NCBI): domain Eukaryota; kingdom Metazoa; phylum Chordata; class Aves; order Trogoniformes; family Trogonidae; genus Trogon; species Trogon surrucura. Next base: position 40,767,969 of record CM036617.1, read on the forward strand.
AGACTGGTCGGGTGGGCTGGGCAGGCTCCCTGCTCCCAGATCTGTTCAGCCTGGCCTTGCTGCAGCTCCTGCCTGCCTGGGCAAGGAGATCTCGGGCGACCCCTTTGCCAGGGTCTAGGGCATCAGCAGGGCAGGTCTCAGGGAGCTGCTCCTCAAGCTCCAGCCGGTCTCTCCTCAGCATTTGTGGCCTGAGAGAGTGGGGAGCTTGTAGAGGAGTGTAGACTTGGTAAAAAGTAAAACAAATCTTGATGCCTTTGACATTGGACTTGGTTCCTCCGCTCAGGGAAACTTTCTTTTGCTGGACAATAATGCATACGTCAAAGCACTGAAGTGTTGCATTCAGTGCATTTGTGAGTTCATCTTCTCACGGTTTTTTTCTCCGCTCTCTTATGGTTTTGAAGAGGAAGTTCAAGGCCGGTAGCTTTTGTGGCAGGCGGTCCAGAGGTGAACAGCATCTGACCCACGAGCGCCACGAACGAATACCTAGCAGGTTTCCCTCTGACAGCAGCCCAGTTCAGCTGTGCTTACCACGGAGATGGAGTTGGGAAGCCTTGGTTCCTTTATTTCCCCAGAAGACAGCCTGGAGGCAAAAGCTGAACCAAGCTGCTGCCAGCCCTGGTGGGTGGACTCGTGGATGCTCTCAGGTGAGCACGGCGGGCAAGTCAGCCTTTGTCTCCTAGCAACCCCCTCCCAAGCCAAAGCCAGGGGGCAAGCGCCTCTCTTCAGAGCGCGGCTGTGCAGGCCCATGGCTCTTTGGGCAGCTCCACTCGAGCTCCATTGCTGGGGAGTGCCTCGGAGCTCATGTGACAGTCCTCCTCGAGAGCACTGCCCGTTCTGGCCATGTGTAGTGCTCAGTTCTTCGCAACCAGAGCAGTCAAGACTAGAAGGACAAAGTGCTGCCACCGGACTGTCCTTTGGGCCCTCACTGACTTCTCTCCTGCCTGCCTGGTTACCGTGCCGGGTGGGCACATGAAACAACACAGAGCCCCGGTCCCGGGAGTGGGTGTGACCTCTCCCTGGGGAAGGAGAGCTGGCTGTGGGGCCAGCGAGGAGGCCCAAAGCACACGGCCATGGCGCTGGGCAGCTGGCCAAGGCCAGGGAGGCCTGGCGAAACTGCTGCCAACACGCCTGGGAAGAAGACAGCCCTCCGGGTCAGGCCTCTGACACTGCCCCCCCTCCAGAATGGGAGAGGAAGAAGAGGAGGAAGGCGACAAATGAGCGTGGACTCTCCCTGTGCAGAGATGACCAGTTTATTTTACAGGGCTGGTGGAAAAGGGTCAGGGCAATGGTGTGCGGCTGGTCCTGCGGCGGTGTCTGGGACAGCTGTAGGGCTTTTGAGCCAGAGGCTGCACGCAGGAGAGGAATCGCATCCGCATGGGCCCAGGGGCGCTGTCTTGGTTGCTGCCCTCAAGTGCTGAGGAGCTGCAAGCGGAGCCTGGTAAGAGCTGGCGCGTGGTACTGCGGGTGCTGATCTCTGGTGCCAGGGAGGTGAGAGCTGGGCCCAGCGCCGCCCGGCTGTTGGTGCTGCCCTCAGCACGAGTCGATGGTGTACAGCTGCTGTCCCAGTGTCTTCTGGGCCAGTTGCAGGGCTTCTGGTCCCAACGCAGCAGGGGGGAGCGGTGTGGTACCCACATGGGCCCCGGGCGGCTAGAGCTTCTGCTGCTCTTGAGCGCCTGGTAGCCGGAGGAGGATGGCACTGGCAGCTGTCTGGTCTTGCTGGTGCTGCTGGTGCCAGGAGGCAGCGAGATGCAGGATGGCCCCAGTCCTGCCTGGCAGGGGGAGAAGCTCCTGGCACTTGCTCCTCTTGTCTGGCTAGCGTCTTGTCTATCAGCATCTTCAGGGCTGTTTGCAGCGCTTCCGAGCCCCGAGCTGCCTGCGGGAGCAGTGTTGCAGCTGCCTGGGCTCAGGGCGGCCATAGTGCCTGCTGCCCTCAAGCGCTGGGGAGTCGTGGCATGGCCCCAGTGCCAGCTGGTTGTTGGTGCTGATCCTGGCACTTTTTGCTGGCATAGGGCTGCTGTCCCAGCACCTTGCGGGCCGCTTGAGGGACCTCTGGGCCTGATTGTGCATGCAGGAGTTGTCTGGCACCTGCCTGGGCTCAGGGCGACTGAAGCATCTGCTTCTCCCTTGTGCTGGGGAGTCGTGGTATGACCCCAGTGCCGCCTGGTTGTTGGTGCTGCTCCTGGCGCATCTTGCTGGCACAGGGCTGCTGTCCCAGAACGTTGCGGGCCGCTTGAGGGACCTCTGGGCCTGATTGTGCATGCAGGAGTGGTCTGGCACCTGCCTGAGCCCAGGGCGGCTGGAGCGTCTGCCTCTCCCTGTCTCTGCGGAGCCGTGGCATGGCCCGAGTCCTGCCCGGCTCTTGTGCTTAGTCCTTGCACTTGGAGCCCTTGGCGAGACAGAGATCCCGTGCGGAGCGCCGGTGTACAGCTTTGGTAACTTACCCCTCTTCCTCTGCCTGCTGCTTGCCTCCTGGGGAAAGGCACTCGGCGGCATTGCTGCGGTTGTGTTCCTCACTTTGGGTCACACGCGCACGCCTTTTCTCGCAGGACAGTAGCCTGATGGAAAAAGGAAAATGGATGAGCCTCTGCTTCCCGGGCATGAGGCAGGTGCAGGGCGTCCCTGCCCTTTTGCCCCTGCCCTGTATCCATCTCATAGAATCATAGAATCATAGAATGTTAGGGATTGGAAGGGACCTCGGAAGATCATCAAGTCCAATCCCCCTGCCAGAGCAGGAATGCCTAGACTATGCCACACAGGAACGTGTCCAGGCAGGTCTTGAATGTCTCCAGAGAAGGAGACTCCACAGCCTCTCTGGGCAGCCTGTTCCAGGGCTCCGTCACCCTCACTGAGAAGAAGTTTCTTCTCGAGTTTAAGCGGAACGTCTTATGTTCCAGTTTCAGCCCATTACCCCTTGTCCTATCAGTGGTTGTCACCGAGAAGAGCCTGGCTCCATCCTCGTGACACTCACCCTTGATATATTTGTAAACATTAATGAGGTCACCCTTCAATCTCCTCTTCTCCAAACTAAAGAGCCCCAGCTCCTTCAGTCTTTTCTCATAAGGGAGATGCTCCACTCCCTTCATCATCCTAGTTGCCCTGTGCTGGACTCTCTCCAGCAGTTCCCTGTCTTTCTTGAACTGAGGGGCCCAGAACTGGACACAGTATTCCAGATGGGGTCTCACCAGGGCAGAGTAGAGGGGAAGGAGAACCTCTCTTGACCTACTCACCACCCCCCTTCTAATACACCCCAGGATGCCATTGGCCTTCCTGGCCACAAGGACACAGTGCTGGCTCATGGTCATCCTGCTGTCCACCAAGACTCCCAGGTCCCTTTCCGAACGCCTAGATTATGCTACATAGGAACGTGTCCAGGTGGGTCTTGCATATCTCCAGAGAAGGAGACTCCACAACCTCTCTGGGCAGCCTGTTCCAGGGCTCCGTCACCCTCACTGAGAAGAAATTTCTTCTCGAGTTTAAGTGGAAACTCTTATGTTCCAGTTTCAGCCCATTACCCCTTGTCCTATCAGTGGTTGTCACCGAGAAGAGCCTGGCTCCATCCTCGTGACACTCACCCTTGATATATTTGTAAACATTAATGAGGTCACCCCTCAGCTTCCTCTTCTCCAAACTAAAGAGCCCCAGCTCCCTCAGCCTTTCCTCATAAGTGAAATGCTCCAGTCCCTTAATCATCCTAGTTGCCCTGTGCTGGACTCTCTCCAGCAGTTCCCTGTCTTTTTTGAACTGAGGGGCCCAGAACTGGACACTTCTTTTAGGTTACACTGAGAACCATCATTAATTTCAAAAAGATGATCCTTGAACTCTTTATATTTTTTAAAAATATTGCTGTGGAAAAGTTGTGGAAGAGAAACTGAAAAAAAAAACAAACACACACACTTACAGAATAGAACTCAAGTAAGGTTTGCACAGAATTGAAGCACATCACTTAAAAGTTATGATAAAAAAAAAAAGAAAGAATCCCTTATAGTTTACAACATGGGAAATTAACTTTTGCATTCAGTAGATTCATATACATGTACAAGTGCACTATCCTTTCTGAGCCAACTGTCTTGCAGACAGAGAGAACAGTTAAATTCATGACGTGGAGATGCAAAGAAGATGGAAGAAGGGTATTTTCAGTGGTGTCCAGTGAACACTTCATCTGAAAAGGAAACACTTTTTTTTTTTTCTGTGAGGGTGGATGAGTACTGTCACACATTTCCCATAGAAGTTGGGAAATCTCCCTCACTGGAGATACTCAAAACCCACCTGGGCACAGTCCTGGGAAACAAGCTCTAGGTGGCCCAGCATAAGAAGCAAACTTGGACCAGTTGACCTCCAGAGATCCCTTTCAACCTCAGCCTCCCTGTGATTCTGTGATTCTATATCAGTGCAAGTTTTTTTTATCTTTAACGAAAAGTGATGTATTGTGGAAGTTTTTTGGGGTGTGATCTCTGATACTTCAAGGAGGAGCACTACCACCTGAATTTCAATTCTAATTACTATGAGACTCTGAATATAAAGAGAATTTTAATTTTTTTAAATTACATTTTTGCATGGGTAGAGGACCTTATGTCCCAAAATATAAAATTACAGTCTTTGTTTTAGAGGAAATTACCATTCCCATTATATAGAAGTGTAGGCTGCATTCTTCCTGGTTATTTTACATCAACAAAGAATTTTTCAAACAGGCACTTTCTTAAATAACATTTTTTCTTTTTTTCTGTCACTGTATTGTCCTCAATGTAAAATCAATGACAGCACTTAGAACTGCAGCTAACACTCCTGACTGTATTGTTTTTGTCAGATCACTTTCCAATTTTGTCAGATCATTTCTTTCCATATTTCTATTTATGAAGCTAGTTGCTCTAAATCTCTGCAAGCTCTTTGAATGATAAATATTTCCAGTCTAGTTTACCATCATTATGATTCTTACTTTATGAGATTTTGAGACTGTATTACCAGCAAAAGTTAGATGTTGCCTACATACCATCTGCAGTATAGATTCTCAATGTAAAAAGTACCTTCCACTGGCTTTTAAATCAAAATTACCACCAGTGTCAAATTCCTGGGAAACAGGACAATTCAATTATTTCCCGATAGCAGAACAATGTATTCTTCTGCCTATGTTTTTATTAAATACCTAAAAGCTATAAATCCCAGCAATTTGTCATTCTTCTGGGTAACAGTCTATAGTGTGTCAAAAAGCTTTTAGTCTTTTGTTGTAATAATAACTGTATTTATTGTTCAGTACTTCATAGTTAATGATCTATATATAATGCCCTCCAACACAAAGATTGAAACTTGCTGCCGTATAATTGTAGCTGTCTTGTATTACTTACGCACTTCATAATTTATTATCAATTTCTATTCTAAACAACTATGTGTAATAATGTGCCTCAAAGACTGCTGTTGTGAACTTCCCAGGCTGATGAGACAAGCAGCAAATACTGTTTTGACAGCTGAAGTCTACGAATTCAGCTTTCATGCGTGGCGCATTTTCTTGTTAATGTTCAATCTAAAAACCAAACCACCGTCCCTTACCAGTTTGGTCCTTTCACCCATGTGCTTTGCAAATGAGTGATTATCCTCACTGCTGTCTGTTTTTCCACTACGCAAAATGAAACTTATGGACCAAATTCAGATAGTAGTTCAAAACAGACAATTTAGAAAATATAAAAAACCTTTTTTTCAGTTGAGTTTTATTTTTTTGTATCTTTAGGCATTTGATCTGACATATTTTTTCATCTGTTTGTTTTTTTTTTTCTGGCACCAGCTGATTGCTTCTAAAAGCGAGTAATGTTCCTATCTAATAGACATTTTCTTCTTTAGAAGGCTCTCTCATTTCATGTTTATCATATTTATATATGTATATTTTATTTAGCAGTGAATTATTCTGTAAGTTTTCTCCAAATATTTGATCTTAGTAACTACTTAAGTCCAAACATTTAATCTTAACAACTACTCAGAAAAATGTTGTTTTTTGAGGTTTCTTAGATTAATATTCAATAACAGCCTAGTACTCTTTCTTATAAAACATTCGCAATGTGTACTTGACAGTGAAGTAGTCTTAATTTGTTCATTTGGTCTACTACTACGACACTATTGCAGTTTGACTCCCATTGAGTGTCATCAGAAATCTACTTATCAGCTTGGTCTTGTTCAACATACCACCACAGACTTCCTAAAACAACAAAAAAGTTCACATTTCTTTCTGTTCATCAGACCTTCATTGACTCCCAAACTGCAATAAAATTGATCTTATGGTGCTTTATATGACTTTCTCTTCCCTCACTTTTACTTCTATATGTTTTTACTTGTTCACTTTTAATCAACCTCACAGCACATTCTGAACAAGCAAAATTCAGATTTCAGTTTGACAGTTCACCCTCTATAGACTAATAGCTAAGGTCTCTCTTCTATGTAGTTCTATATAGCTTGGCTGTATGAAAGTAATATATAAATACATATAAACATATTGTGCCATCAATTTACTCATACAGTTAGATCATGCAGGAAAACAGAAAAGAAGGGGAAGAAAAGTTTGAAACAGAGTGGAAAACCTTAAGGAGGAAGCTGAAAGAAAAGAGAACACAGCAAATACCTGTAACACGTTGCATATGAGTGCTGAACACATAAATCTCATCTGTGCTACCATTATGTGTGTCATCCAACAAATTCTCTAGGTAAAGAAAGTTTCAAGCAATATCAGACAGAAAGATTATTTTGAAAAGAACAGAAAGTTATAATCAGCACATTTAATCAATGCTTCTGAGTATATTTACAAAAGAGAACACCAACAGCTTACTATTTGGCACAGACAGTAAAAATACTTTATCCTAGATGACTGCAGGGTCTGTGTGGCAAAAGGATTAAATTAATTGGGGAGATTCAAAAGTAGCAAATCTCTAGGATCAGAGAGAATTCAAGCAAAGTTGTTTAAAGGACAGCAGAACCAATGTCACTCACAATGGAGAAAAATCCGAAATACAGGTCCCTAAAGGCTAGAATGTGAAATGAAGGAGCAAAAGCAGTACTACAGCTTTTGGTTACTGAAATACAAGCCTGATACATAAGAACCAAGACTGTATTCACATACAATGACTGAAAGGAACTTTATAAAAGAAAACAAAGAATTATTTAGATTGGAGCCTCTTACTTCTAAATATTACATTTACAGAAAGAAAAAGGCAACACATTGTATTCTACCAACTTAATGCAGGTCAGATGACTTGTATTGCGGTGGAGACAATAGTAGTGTGCATAAACTGACTTAAATAGTCTATGCAGGAGACTTTCCAATCAGAAAACTCAGGAAGACCTCAAGCCTAGCCCTTAATATCTCTTTGATGTGATGGATGTCTCAAACTTCCTATCATGTAGGAATAAGATCTATTGGTTTTAGGTTTTCTATAGCATTTCACAAAAAGCAACATATAAGCTATTATCTTTAAATTTCTAATCACTTGATGGAATTATTCCTCAAGGAAATCAGCTGCTGTTACTATGCACCATTATTTTATTTCCAACTTATAAATCTGCATTGATTTTCTGTGACATATAATATTTGGGTAATAGTTCAAAGAAAAAACCATCTGGCACAATCAGCTAGGGATACTGAACTTTGTGAATCAGACTGAAAAGTTAAGACATGCTGTGTCAGTAACACCATAGAAGTTATTCAAGAGGTAATAATTAAAATCACAAAAGGAAAGAGGAATAAAATACCAATTTAAATTGAAAATGTTTTAAAAAATATGAAACAACAAAACAAATTAAGAGTTCATTCCACAAACATATATAATAAAGATCTAGTTTTGAGAAGGAGCATTTAATAATTAATAAACATGTGGCCTGGCACTTGATTTACACAGACAAAGAAAGCATTCATCACATTATATAAAGAAAGGCAATATGGCTTGGATTTTCTAACATGTAATCTAAGTGGCAAAGTGAGTGTTGCAGATACCTGATATTCATGAAGCTATCACGCTGGAAACAATAGCACTACATTTGCTTATACTTTAAAGTTTGGCTCAATACTAAAAGCAGTAAAATAAAAATGCATCTAGGACAGTTACAGAACCTGCTGTTAGAACTCAGAAAATTACATGTGGAAAATATCACTTAGTGTGAATGTCTCTGTCTTCGTTTGAAGCATCAGTGAATATATATTTTTTAATTCCTAGGAAGTTTTTCATAAAATGAAGTTCAGTGGAATTCAACTATTAGGAAATAGTGAGTAAAGAAAAACAAATGACACACCCAGGAAATAAGAAAGTAAGGTTGCTGTTACAAGATAGGTATATGTTGTGACTTTGGAAAAGTGTAGTCAGAGGTATCAGACAACCACAGACATTTAGATCAATCTCTGATCTGGATCAGGACATGTATACAATTGCTGTTTCTGTATTTGTAGTGTGGATAACTGCTCCAGATACTAGAATTTTATGAAGTTACACTGGGGGAAAAAAAAAAAAAAAAAGAAAGAAAGAACTATATACAAAACAACTTCGAGTTTAATTTCTACCTTAGAGTAGTCCTACTCTGTGAGAAATCTGGTTATGATGCATTCATAGGTAATAGGTTCTGGTTGTTTGGTTGTTTTTGTTTTTGTTTTTTTTTCCTTAAATAGACGATAAATTTAGCACTGAAGATACAGAGAATGGGATTTTTTCAAGAGCAATTATTTGACCTGTCTTAAACACTTTGCGTAGGAGACAGGCTATGTGCATGAGATATCTGTCTCTTGATTACAATGGGAATTTGTATTTATTTGATTTGATGTAGACAGACTTCAATTTAGGGATAATGATTCATGCTTTCTGCACTCCACAGCAGGACATATCTTACTACTTCTTCACTGAAGTTAGTAACTCCAAGGCTATCTTTCATTTTCTACTAATCTTTTAAGTTAGAGCTCATTCAAATTTATTACTGCTTTTTTCAAAAGAAATCCTCAAATCGGTTTTCAATTTTTCTCTTAAAAAAAATTGTAGCAGTGCATTGGAACATTTCAATCAGAAAATTATATTTAAGAAGTACTAACTGCGGCATCATGGTGACTGTGTCACCTGTGTTCTGTTCCATAGGGCTACTGACCGCTTTTGTAAAAAGCTGAACATTAAAATGGAAGCATTAAAGCACTTTCTTTCTAAATTCATTTTGCAGCTCAGGAACTATACAACATACAGCCTCCAAAAAAGTCAGTTTGGTAAACTATAAGTGAATAACAAATTAACTGAACAGCAAGGTGACAATGGAAAAAAACCTTCTATTCTACACAGGAAAGCTGTGCTGCTATCCAACAAGATCTGGACAGGCTGGAGAGCTGGACAAAGGTGAACGTCATGAAGTTCAATAAGGACAAGTGTAGAGGAATAACACCAGGAACCAGTACAGATTAGGGGATGACCTGCTGGAAAGCAGCCCCATGGAGAAAGATCTTGGAGTCCTAGTGAACAGTAAGTTGTCCATGGGACAGCAATGTGCCCTCATGGCCAAGAGGGCCAATGGGATCTTAGGGTGCATTAAGAAAAGTGTGTCCAGTAGGTTTAGGGAAGTTCTCCTCCCCCTTTACACTGCCCTGGTGAGACCACACCTGGAATAGTGTGTCCAGTTTTGGGCTTCTCAATTTAAAAGAGACAGGGACCTACTGGAGAGAGTCCAACGGAGAGCTACAAGGATGATTAAGGGACTTGAACATCTCTCCTATGAAGAGAGACTGAGAGAATTGGAACTGTTCAGCCTTAAAAGGAGATGGCTGAGAGAAGATCTTTTTGACGGATATAAATAACTGAGAGGTGGTTGTCAAGAGGAAGAAGACAATCTTTTCTCAGGGTTGCCCAGCAATAGAACAAGAAATAATGGTTTTAAGATAGAACATAGGAAGTTCCGCCTCAACATGAAGAGAAACTTCTTTACTGTGAGGGTGACGGAGCACTGGACCAAGGTGCTCAGAGAGGTTATGGAGTCTCCTTCTCTGGAGACCTTGAGAACCTGCCTGGTTGTGTTCCTGTGTGGTCTGTCCTAGGGGATCCTGCTCTGGCAGGGGAGTTGGACTAGATGACCTCTAGAGGTCCCTCCTAACATTCTATGATTCTATGATTTTATTTAAGTCAAAGAGAGCTTTACTGCTGAATGTAGTAGAGCTAAGATTTCATGCAGAAGAAATATTCAAGATGCTGAAACTTAATAGGAAATCTTTCAATGTCCTGATGTTTTGGTATAATACATATACAAAATTCAAAACAGAGCCTCAACACTAGAGAGTGAATAACTAGGAAGAAACTTTCTCTGTTCAAAGATCCATTGATTTTCTTTAGTGGCAAGTTTTATTTTAAACAAAATATGCATGGAAAAGTGCAGAAAATATTTTTTAATTTAGATTTAAAGTTATGATCTTGAAGACACAAAGAGAAATACACATAACATTAAAATCAATGTGTTATTTCTCAATTACTGCATTTTAAATATACATCTCTAATTCAGAATATTACTTCAGAAATCAGTGTAAACTCAAGGGCTTTTTTTTCCCCTCACTTAATTTAGTAGTATGTTTGAAAAACATAGCGTATTTCTGTACAAGTTAGTATATCCACACAGAGTAATAGTGAAATGACATTCAGAGGAAAAGACACTTGGCAATTCTACAGCACTGCTGAAGTACTCACTTCTGTTCTTGGGCTGGTCTGCTTGAAAATTTTTCGTACTTCTTTATGGTCCTTTCACATGAAAAATAACGAGGTGATTGGTGACAGCCGATATGGCTTCACTAGGGGCAAATTGTGCCTGACTAATTTGGTGGCCTTCTGTGACAAAGCTACAGCACTGGTTGACATGGGAAAAGTGACCAATGTCATTTATCTGGACTTGTGCAAGGCGTTTGACACTGTCTCACATGACATCCTTGTCTTTAAGATGGACGGACATAGACTTGACGAATGGACCACTCGGTGAATTAAGAACTGTCTGGAAGGCTGCACTCAAAGATTTGTGGTCAATGACTCAATGTCCATGTGGAGACCAGTGGCAAGAGGAGTTCTTCAGGGGACTGTTCTGGGTCCAGTGCTATTCAACACCTTTGTTGGTGACATGGACAATGACATTGAGTGCACCCTCAGCAAATCTGTCGATGACACCAAACTCTGTGGTGTGGTGGACTCACTTGAGGGAAGGGATACCATCCAGGAAGACCTTGCTAGGCTTGAGAAATGGGCCAGTGCAAACTACATGAGGTTCAACAAGTCAAAGTGCAAGGTCTTGCACCTCGGTCGAGCCAATCTGAGGCACGAATATATACTGGTTGCAGAGTGGGTTGAAAGTAGCCCTGAAGAGAAGGATTTAGGGGTGTTGATAGACAAGAAGCTCAACATGAGCTGACAGTGCACTCATGCAGCCCAGAAGGCCAATCGTGTCCTGGAATACATCAAGAGGAGTGTGGTCAGCAGATCAAGAGAGGTGATTCCCTTCCTTTACTCTGCTCTTGTGAGACCACATCTCGAATACTGATCCAGTTCTGGTATCCCCACCCTAAGAGGGACATAGATTTGTTGGAACAAGTCCAGAGGAGGGCCACAAAGGTGATCCAGGCTCTGGAGCACCTCTGCTGCAAGGATTGGCTGAGGCAGATGGGATTGTTCAGCCTGGAGAATTTCCCCTCCAGTTTACAAAGGAACTCCCATCCTGGCCCTTGTTAATGCTGAGGAATATGCTCAAGAAGGCAGGTGTATGGGCATAAAGAGAGAAAAAAGCAGGAACTATATGGGCAGTTATTCTGCTGTAAAAGTAGTTCCTAGGCATTTTCAATTACATATATGCAGTACCAGCCTTCTCCTCAAATGCAGTGCCCAGTCTCTGTCAGACAGCAGCACAAGAATAATATTGTGACCTTCCGACCACTCCCATAGCATTGTGGATAGACTATAATGGTCACAGACTGCAATCATGATTTTAAGGCCTTTGAGGTGAAAGTTAATAACTGGTAAGATTACTGGTGATCTTTTTGTGAAGTGTTAATGATAGTATTCCAGTAATGCTCTTGTTTTTTTTTTAACAATTTTTATTATTTTAAATGTAGAAGGAATATATGACATACATTCAAAAATAAAATAACATTAAAATTAATTAAATATACAAATAAGGCAGATTGTTTTCTGTGCCAAGGATGGACATTGGGAAAGACAAGAGTTTCCTTGGACAAAGAAATTCTGAGATTTATTACCTTGGTGAGCTGCAAAGTACTGTATTTTATTTTGCTGTGGCTAAGGCAAAGATGCATATTCTTAGTTTCTCTGACTTTCTGTTTCTGGACTGTACCTAAAAGTGTCTCAATATATTACAGCCAAAGGCTGAAATAGGGAATTCACAATATTAATAAAGAAATGTGAAGAGATTGTAAAAACAAAATGTACTAAACATAATACTAAAATAATTACATAAAGAATTAAACGCCAAGCTATTGCATTTCACTACTCTTCCATGCATGAAGACAAAGATTTTTTATTTTTTTTTTTATTTTATTTCTCCTGTTAACTCACTTAAAACTTCTTTCAAGAGACGTAAATTACCAAAGGAAGCTTTTCAATGTGTTTGAAAGTATGTTTTTATATGAGAAATATATTATTCAGTTTCACCTATGCTGAAGTCAATGAGTAATATGACATCACAATAGGATAAGATCCAAAATTCTACAGATTCATATGATTGAGTTTTGTGTCTAAGTCATATTTCTGCAAAGAATTGTTTTTAAATCATTTTCTTGTTTCCTGTTCACCCCACTGTTACAGAACATGGTTGTTCAGGGGTCTGTATCAGAGAAAAAGATATCTCTGACACCAGCTTCTCTCTGCAGACTAAGGTAATTAAATAAAACAGAATAGAGATTTCAACCCTAATAAATCTGACTCTGTATTAAGACACCGTGACACTTTTGTAGCTCTTTCAATAAAGCCAGAAGGGATTGATGCTAAAGACTTTTCAATCATTGTGCATGACATTAGAAATATTTTTTTCAATCCTACTTTATCAATCTGACTGCTTAAACACAAAAATCTACATATCCTGTATTAACTTGTATGGGTTAGTTTGTCGGTGCAAATGACAATTGACAGAGACTATCACATAAAATACATGTTATTTTTATTTCTTTGAAGTTGTATCACAAGACAGACTTATTTTCACTGCTGCAATATTCAATAGAACATGAAATACAATCACAGTTTATAACACAGTGTCACAAAAATAACATACACTAGCTTTCTTTCTACTGATTTTACAAAATGCTATCCAAGACATGCTTAGAAAGTCTCTTATGTGAGGTGTTTTGTTTTTTTTTTTTCTTTTTTTCCTAGTTTTGATTAGTTTCACATTACATGAATCAATATCTTCAGAACTTGGAACTGATTCTATTTTTTTTTATGGCATTCATTATAGGCTTAGTGATGGCAACATTACATCTGAAACAAGTTGATGAATATAATTCCACATTCGTTTTGTTTCTCTGTAAGATTTCCCATTCAAACAGTGAGAACAATCCTTAATACAGGTCTTTTTAGATTCTAGTCCTTTAAAATCCAGATCTCCTACATCTGTAGAACTGAAGTGAGAATTATATTTCTATACCAGGTAATGTTATTTTTCAAGTCTGCAAATCAAAGTACTGAGAGTTTTTCCTTTTTTTTTTTTTTTTCTTTTTTCCTTTTTTATCAAGAGTTGCTCCATGTGCCTGAAAGCTATAGTAGCAAGAAGGTTGGAATGATATTCACACTGCTGAATTGATGTTATTAACAGTTCTTCTGTTATCCTGTAGGTCACTTGCTGTAGAGGACAAAGTTGTAAATCTAGCAAGGATCCTTCAGACACCATGTCAAAGGTTAAAACAGGCTATAGAAAATAAATGGCTAAACGGTTCCTGTGGGAACTTTCTATGCACAGTGTGTTGGTGAGATACGAGTTTCCACAGCAACCACAGATTCAATATCAGAGCATAACCCTCCTACATTATGCTGTATCACCTGTGATTCCTTATGCCTAGCTAGTGTATTTGTATGGCCTCCTCATCTATTATGGTACTCAGTATATTTTTCACCTGTACTTGCTTGACTTTAAAACTGGTCTCCTAAGGTACTTCATAAGCCATAAGAGCTGTTGAAATTATCTAAGTGACTGACATGTAGACATCAGATAAACAAATATGTTCATGACCTTGGCAATTTCATGAACAGTCCTCTTTATGTGAGAATATGAAAAATTTTTGCAAAAAGTTTTTTTTTTTAATAAATAATAAGGTGATGAACAGGGAAAGGTTTAATTTTCTTTTATTTGTTCTTATTTATTTTTCCACACATAAGAAATTTTTTCTGTGGTACTAGAAAAATGTTTTTTTTCTGTTAATATACTCTCACTTATTTCTCTACCTAAGCACTGGAAGGTATCTACTTATTAGCAACATTAGAAAAAAAGATTTCTGTGAATGTCATTATTTACATAATTAAATGTTTGAAGATCTTTCAACCAATTTCTTATTTCAAGCATTGTATAGCCCAGAACCTGCCTACAAATTTTGTATAATATAACAATAATAAGGCTAATGACTTATTATTGTGCTACACTATCACCTAAAATCCTACTGTCGAAGCAACTTTGTTATGTGGATGTATAAGAGATGAACTTTTGGTGAGAAAACATTCATTCTAAATGAGAAAAAAACCCCAGGGCAATAAAAAGGTGCTTTTTTTCCTGAAGCACAGTAATGTGAGGCAAACAAAATGAAAAGGCTTATGATCTGTCTTGATCCAGTTAGCAAAACACTTAAAAATATGCTGAACTCAAAAAAAAATGGAATTTCTTACCAAAACGCATTTCTTAAGATATGACTTTGTGTGTAAAATTTACTTCTGTGATTCAGTTGCACAGCTCAGTTTGATGGTCCATGCATAATATAAACTCTTGGATAGGTTAGTGTGTACATCACATGGCTGGACTGTTGTACAAATCCCAGCTGTCTAGAGATTGGAACTGAAAGTCTTTGCATTACCACAGTGTGATCTGCAGCTCCTACATCAGAGTTCTTCTGCACAGATCCATTTCTGGAGGACAAATAGAGAAATAAGCCACAACTAGCTGAAAGACTAAACATATTATTAAAAAAGTAAAAAAAAAAATTATGAGCTAAGCAAAAAAAAAAGATTAATGAATCATCATATTTCCCTTAACATATTTATTCTTATTTTCTATATCTTGGGGTTTTTTGAGTACTGATGAAAATCAGACCTCTAAGCCCTCTGTCCTTGAGATATTATATATACAAAACTGCATCTTGTGGGCCTTAACCTAAAAAATCTGTCCAATGATAAACTTCGTCTACAGTTAATCACATTTTCTTTAGTTGTTACTCGCAGATGGATTTTAGGTGCCTTTTCATCTATCTTTTATTAAACATCTTTCTTTTTTAGAAGATGTTCAAACCAGTGCTATAAACATTCATGTAAAAAATGGATTTTTCCTTCATTTTTTTTTGTCAAGCTCGAATGAAACTTAAGATCTGATGTCGTATTTGTAAAGACACAAAGAACTGCAAATTACGAGAAACACATAGATCACATCTGAACGAAATAAAATGCCAAAGACATGTATGCACAAGGCTCATTGCCTGATACAGTATTTAACCAGTTTTCTTCTGTGATCAAATCAGAGTAGCAGGTATGCTTTGTGATCATATCATGATCAGCTGGTGATGCCCAATCACTTTTGTATGATTCTCTGTGCACTACCAAGTCTGAGGCAGGAAGTGTGCAGTGCATGCATTCTGACCTAGATAACCTAAATGCAAAAAACCTTCTGGTTTTCAAAGTCTTTTAGAACTCATAAAGATTTAATCAGCTCATATTGATTACATGATGTTGTGTCCTGCTTCTTAGTGACTAAGTCTGGTAGATTTTCACCTTATCAATCAAGGCAAAGTATAACATTAAAAAACAGAGACAGCTAGTTTTTATTTTTCTTTACATGGATCTTGTGTTTTAAATGCTGTAAAAGATATTACTTTGGAGATAAGAGAGCAGAAAAATCAGTCAAGTTTATAACCATCCATTAGCAATCAAATTAAAAATAACATCAATATAAAACATAATACAGAATCTCAAATGTATTGAGAAATCCTAACAGTTATTGCACATTTAATTTGTGCCTACAATTTCATTTATTTCACTGGGAAAAGTAGCTACTGAACCAGCATCTAAAACTTGCTAGGATTTATGCTGTAAGTAAGATTTACTTAGTTATTTTTAACAAATTAGAAGGAATATAGGCACTGGTATTACTGGAAGGCTTCTAGGTTACAGTCTCCTGTGACAAAAATGGATTGCAAAGATTAATTATCTGTTCTGAAATGCTGTAATATTAACAAATATAAGAATTGTGGAAAGTAAATCAGTAAATTTTCTTAGTCAGGGTTATTTTCTCACCACTTTTGGGATTATGGGCATATTATTCTGTGTCCAGACAAAATTTAGATTCAGTCAGCAAATGCACAAATCGCTATGTATTTGTTTTCTAGGTGTCCCAAATTATTTAGATATAGATAGTAGTTGTTCTTTCAGACGGACTTGGAGTCTCAAATGAAATCTATGCTCCTGATATATAAGAATACTGATATTTATATTTTGGACTAACATTTTCATACGAGAAGATTGTATTCTGCCTCTTGCCTTCCCCATCCTGTTCACTTCAATTTATTTTGAAGGTCAGCCTTGGAATAGGAATCTCAAACTCTTCAGATGAGATAGAGAAATTTTTGAGAGGACTGATTTACACATTTCAGAATATTTTACACTGTTCTGAGTATGAGATGTCAAAAGTGGATGTGATCTACTTTGACTTCAGCAGGGCTTTTGACAGTGTCTCCCACAGCATCCTCACAGACAAGTTTAAGGAATGTGAACTGGATGATTGGACAGTGAGATGGGTTGAGAACTGGCTGAAGGGCAGGGCTCAGAGAGTTATTTCCTGTGGGGCAGAGTCTAATTGGATGCCTGTGAGTAGTGGTGTCCCCCAGGAGTTGGTACTGGGTCCAACCCTATTCAATATATTCATCGATGACCTGGACGAAGGGACAGAATGTATGCTTAGCAAATTTGGTGATGATACAGAACCAGAAAGAGCGGCCGACATGCCAGGAGGCTGTGTTGTCATTCAGTGAGACCTAGACAGGCTGGAGAGGAATCTAACAGAATTCATCAAGAGCAAGTCTGAAGTACTGCCTTTAGGGAAGAACAACATCACTTATCAGTACAGATTGGAGGCTGACCCACTGCAAAGCAGCTCTGGGGAGAAAGATCTGGGAATCCTGGTGGACAACAGGCTGACCATGAGCCAGGAATGTGTCCTTATGGCCAAGAAGGCCAATGGCAACCTAGGACACATTAAGAAGAGTGTGGCCAGCAGGTTAAGAGAGGTCATCCTTCCCTTCTACTCTGCCTGCTGTGGTCTCACCTGGAGTATTGTGTCCAGTTCTGGACACCTCGGTTCAAGAAGGGCAAGGAACTATTAGAGAGAGTCCAGCGCAGAGTCACTAAGATGATTACGAGACTGGAGCATCTACCATACAAAGAAGGCTGAGAGAGCTGGGTCTGTTTGGCCTAGAGAAGAGGAGACTGAGGGGAGATCTCATCAATGCTTATAAATACCTAATGAGCAGGTTTCAGAAGAATGGGATCAGGTTCTTTTCAGTGGTGTCCAGTAACAGGACAAGGGGCAATGGTCACAAACTGGAAAACAGGAGGTTCAACCTAAACATAAGGAAATATAACTTTACTTTAAGTGTAGCAGAGCACTGGAACAGGTTCTCCAAAGAGGTTTGGAGACCTGGACATGTTTCTGTGATCTGCTTTGGAAGATCCTGTTCTGACAGGGAGGGTGGACTAGATGATCTTCAGAGGTCCTTTCCAACAGCTACCATTCTGTGATTCTGTGATTCTGTAATTCTGTGAAAGGTATTTCTGTGGAACAACTTTCAAATGGGAAAATCTCAGGAACTGTAAAGACAGCTGAGCTCAGTCTCACTCCGTGTTCTCATTGTATCTATTGAAGCAAGGTTTTCCACATATCTCCATCTTACTGTTGGTATGGGGTGGTCCATACCATGCTGGCACATATCAGGTTGCTTTCAAAGATCAGTAAAGAACTGCCTCTTTCCTTTTTAGTCTTGTTTCTATTTCATGTTCATCTTATTGTTTCTTTTTCTACAGGAATACCTTTAAAATAATAAAATTCACTCTATAACTAATGTTCTGTAATATTTTTGTTGAACGTTGTTTTTCCAAGTGACAGAGCACTGGAACAGGTTGCCCAGGGAGGTTGTGGAGTCTCCTTCTCTGGACGCATTCAAAACCCGCCTGGGCACATTCCTATGTAGCATAATCTAGGCGTTCCTGCTCTGGCAGGGGGATTGGACTTGATGATCTTTCGAGGTCCCTTCCAATCCCTAGCATTCTGTGATTCTGTGATTCTGTGATTCTGTGATTGTCAAATAGATGGCTAGCAAGACATACATTTAAAAACTAACTTATAATTGATATCCTTTCATTTAGTTTTTTTGTGTCAACATATCACTACATACAACTTGGCCTTGTTTAACATCATCTCTCCAAGAAAAGAGGCAAAGTTCTAGCTAACTTTGAAAAAAAAGAATTAGGAAGATGTCTAAGGTTTATCATGGGGCCTCATCCCTGTAAAAAGTAATGGCATGTAAAAAGCAGTCTCAGTGAAGCAATATTTTGTGGAGAGTACGCAGGACTATAGGTGACGGAGTAGACAGATTGGGGTGGGGGACAGGAAAGTCATGCTTATGCACCTGTGCAGCACTCAAGGAAACTAAAGAAGAATAGTGAATGTTGGAAAATACATATGCATGAATGATGTGTGCTGAATTCTTTAAACAAATTCAGGCAAACAAAAGGAAATCAGCTTCTGCCATATCATCCCTGAAGTATTTCTTTGGAGGGTAGCCACCTTCTACTCATGCACTAAATTCTGAGTGCTTCCCAGTGGTCCTTTCTAACTCTTTAATAAATTTTATAGTAGAATACTGTTTGGTGTTTTGTAGACACTTGTTGCTTAAAAGGTATTCTACTTCATTTGTTTGTGTCACATTTTTTTAACAGGATTTGGTTTTGGATTAGGATGTATTTATGTAGACTACAAACTGAAAAACTGTCCATGTAGCAACAGCTCTTCTAGTTAAGGACCAAATATGCCTTAGTATAACTCCAATGAACAACAAAAAAACTCAAGAGAGATATATTGGGCACCTTACACAAAGACAATATAGGACTTATGTGAGATTTACTTTAAAAGACCCCTTCTGTTAGCTTGAGATGAGAGTAACTTGAATAGGGTGTTGATGATTCTGTCATCTTATAATACAGAAATTGAATGGAAATCACTTCCAGTATTAAACTCTTGAATTTTATGTAGCATACTGGTTTCCTTGGAAGTGATAAATGGCATAGAGTCTGGAGTAGTTTGTTAAACATACACATCCCTGGACATAAACTCACTGTACTGAGGGAAGACTACCAAGACAAACTGAAGTAATATTCCTTTTTCTTTTATTCTGCCCGTATTCTGATGTTTTCTTCTGGAAGTAACTAACAAGAAGATGAACTTGGCATAAATTAAACCAGTTATTTTTTCTATTGAATTCCTCCATACCACTTCTGGAATGGCAGGTTACCAAATATTTAAATATAGCCATATAGACCAATATGGTCTATCTGGATATCAGCAAGGCCTTTGACACTGTCTCCCACAGCATCCTCATATGTAAACTGAGGAAGTGTGGTCTGGATGTCGAAGTAGTGAGGTGGGTCACTAAGTGGTTGAAGGGAAGAAGCCAGAGAGTTGTGGTCAATGGGGCAGAGTCTGGCTGGATGCCTGTGTCTAGTGGGGTCCCTCAGGGGTCAGTGCTCGGACGGGTGCTGTTTAATATATTTATCAATGACCTGGACGAGGGATTAGAGAATGTTGTCAACAAGTTTGCTGATGATACGAAATTGGGAGGAGTGGTTGACACACCAGAAGGCTGTGCAGCCATTCAGAGAGACCTGGTCAAGCTGGAGGGCTGGGCGGTGAGAAATCTTATGAACTTCAACAAGGGCAAGTGTAGAGTTTTGCACTTCGGAAAGAACAACCCCATGTGCCAATACAGGTTGGGGACTGCCCTGCTGGAGAGCAGCACAGGAGAAAGGGACCTGGGGGTTCTAGTGGACAGCAGGATGACCATGAGCCAGCACTGTACCCTCGTGGCCAAGAAGGCCAATGGCATCCTGGGGTGTATTAGAAGGGGAGTAGCAAGTAGGTCAAGAGAGGTCCTCCTGCCTTTCTACTCTGCCCTGGTGAGGCCACATCTGGAATATTGTGTCCAGTTCTGGGCCCCTCAGTTCAAGAAGGACAGGGAGCTTCTTGAGGGAGTCCAGCGCAGAGCCACAAAGATGATTAAGGGGGTGGAACATCTCCCTTATGAGGAAAGGCTGAAGGAGCTGGGTCTCTTTGGCTTGGAGAAGAGGAGACTGAGGGGTGACCTCATAAATGTTTATAAATATGTCAAGTGGGAGTGTCAGGAGGACTGAGCCAGGCTCTTTCCAGCGGCGTCCACTGACAGGACAAGGGGCAATGGGTGGAAGCTGGAACATAGAAGGTTCCATGAAAATATGAGGAAAAACTTTTTCCCTGTGAGGGTGACAGAGCACTGGAACAGGCTGCCCAGGGAGGTTGTGGAATCTCCTTCTTTGAAGACATTCAAAACCTGCCTGGATGCGTTCCTGTGTGACCTACTGTAGGTGGTCCTGCTCTGGCAGGGGGGCTGGACTAGATGATCTTTGAGGTCCCTTCCAACCTCTAACATTCTGTGATTCTGTGATTCTGTGAAATCAAGTATGCCTGCATCCACGCTCTGACATTGATACTCTTGGACATACCAAAATACCTTTTTCCCTACATCAATTCTTTCCCACCCCTGGATGACAGAAGTGCATCCATCATAATGAGTAGCTATTCTAAATGGAATTTTCTAGATATTCATTTAATAGAAATTAGTAGTGCAGCTATAAATACCACTAAAAGACAGGCAGTTGTATAATATATATATCATGATGTGTTCAATAAATACTTGTCTTAATCAATGTGACATGTAACCAAGACAGTAAATTGTTTTAATGAGAAGATGAAAGAGCCAAAAAATACACAGGGAATAGAATGCAGTAGATTAAACTAGACAACAAAAAAAATTAAAGGCTAAAAATTTTTTTGAAAGTATCTGTAATTAAAAAAGAATTAGTAAGCATATACATAGAGGAAACGTACAAATATCACTTTATTTTTTACATTGTATTTAACCAGTAATATTTAGAAAATACTGAAAATGCAGGTTTAAAAATAAGAAGAGCACTTTAATTTCATAATTTTATGAAATTTACCTTAAAATGGTAAAGGTAATTTTAGAAAAAAAACACCACCAAACGAAAAGTTAATCATGTAAGATCTAAATAAGATCATCAGCCATAAAGAAAAGCTGGAGTAGGAGGCAAGGGTGAAACATTCATTATCCTTCATATTCATGGACATATGGGGTGGACATAGCAAGGATTATGACTGCTTTCATTTTCAAGGCAGAGAAACTTTCAAAAGGTGCAGCATGATTGTTAGGAACTGAAGATCAAGCAGTAATTAGCCATAAATGATGGAGTCCAGTAATTTATTTTAAGTAACAAGGCAAGATGACATAGAATAGAAGGTAAGGCTCATTTTTCAGGAGGATTCTTTTGAGAAGTTAGGCACACTATAGATTTTCAGCATTAGGAGTAATAATTGTAGCCCTATTATGAGACACAATCCATAATTTTTTTAGTAACACAAAGAAACCTCACAGGGTTTAATATTGTGTTGTTCCAGTCATCGAAGACAACACATGCATTTCAGTTATCACAAATTTTTATTTGCTTTGACAACAGAAAAGATCAGGAGAAAAACTATTTCATGGGGGAATTCCTATAAAGTCAAGAGGAATACCAAAACCTGAATTCAAAATACACTCAATATTATTCATAGAGCAAATAAAGTGATCGTTAAACTACTGATAAGAATGCAACAGTAAAACCTAAGATTTACTGATGGACAACACTCATATTTAAAGTTTTTAAGAGAGGCAGGAGATGACTACTCTGACTCATAAGAGCTCTAGTCTAGATTTCCTGTGTTATTTAATTTTTTTTGAGTCACTTCAGTTAGAGAGATATGCGTGTGTGTGCAGTCATGCATATGCAAATATCCATGCTCATGGGCTGGAAAGGTAGAATATGGAGACTTGTAAGGTGTTTTTTTGGTGTGTTTTTTTGTTTGGTTGGTTGGTTGGACTTTTTTGTGGTTTTTTTTTCTTCAAGTACAGGGTGATAAGATAGCATAAAAAATATTTATATTTATATTTTATCTTTGAACAAGTTTTCTCTTCCATTACCCAGCCCGTAGCATAGGTTTGTGGTAAAAAAAAAAAAAAAAGTTTCTGCTTCAGAGAAGCAACAATTTTCTGTTTAAAAAAAATGGTTTAGAACTTTGAAAATTTGGAATTTCTGGTCATATGATCATTCTAATCACTAAGCTCTCCTGCTTACAAACAAAGAAGGCCATTCAGTAGCATCTCACCACAGCTCTGTTGGTTGTATACTTCTCCCAGACTGGAGATCAGTTGCCAAACTGCAGAGGAAAGGTTGTGCTTTTCTTGTAAATTGGTGGAAATACTGAGCAACATTTCAATGAAAACAAGACATATAGTTTAAGCTTACTTTTTTTTTTTTTTTTAATTTCTTTTCTTCCTTCCTGTTGATTTGGGTTGCATGGAGCTGTTTTCTGAAGCAATGAGCATGGACTGAGAAGGTAAAAAAGAGAAAAGGCTTTTCATTGTTTGTCTGTATTTTACCATTGAAGGCAGTATTCATTTGTTCATCTTTTTG
This sequence comes from Trogon surrucura, assembly GCA_020746105.1. Taxonomy (NCBI): domain Eukaryota; kingdom Metazoa; phylum Chordata; class Aves; order Trogoniformes; family Trogonidae; genus Trogon; species Trogon surrucura. The sequence continues at coordinate 40,790,972 of CM036617.1, forward strand.
GGAACCCAGGTCTCCAACACTAGCAATAAGAAGTCACAGACATACTATGGGGAATTGCATATTGCAGTCTGCTAGCTGACACAGGAAGAGCCAGAAAGACATTCAAGATGAAAAAAAAATAATTCCCTGGTGTGAGGAGCTTGGGCACCAGGGTCAGCTGCAGCCATAAATTTAGTTTCTGCAGAGGCTTGCTAAAAACTACACACAAAGTCAAAAACCGTTCAGGGGATGAACTCTTCCCATTTCAAGCCTTTGCAGATGGTTGATTCTCTAGGTATATCACTTTTATGACCACCAGCTGAAGTAATGTCAGTCACCTTGAAACAGCCAGTCAAGCTTGTTCTACTGAAGGCTGTGATGATGCCCTTTTACGATTTTTTCAGCTTCTCTCACTTCTTTTTTTTTCCTTCCCTTGTATACACAGGTGGGTGTTGAATGAATTATTAGACAGAGGATTGTTGAGAAAGAATTTCAAATGACTCGGAAGTAAGAAAAAGAACTTCCCCTCAGGATATATCTTATCTAACTTTTTCTATTTTAATTTGATATTAGGTTCAATGTCACACCAAATAACAATTCAAAACTGCTATTAACAAAGTTTACTTCCACCATTTTTCTTCAAATATCTGTTGCAGTGCTGTACAAGATACTGAGAGTTCATCGCATATGATCTCTTCTGTTTGTTTTGAAAATATCTCTATGTATTTCTCTCCTTTTCAGTGGTTATACAGACAAAGAATATGAGTGTAGAGCTCCCCTTCTGCCCAATAAGTTACAATCTTTCTGTTGAGAAACTATATGTTTTTGTTTATTAGTATTTTCATGGACATCAGAGATGACTGTAATTACAACATACCAAGTTTGGGGTTTTTTTTCTTTCTTTTTCTCACTTCTTCCTTTCTGTCCTAGAATGTCATAACACGTAGAATATCCATCTAATTTATTTTCTCTTTGTTTCATTTACTGATTTAATGTTTTACTTTGTTACACTGTATTTTTTAAATAGCAGTTAAACTCTTGTTACAGTGACAGAAACAGCGTGTCAGTTTTCTTTAAGTCAGTTTTCTAAAAGTTACTAGACAACATGTCTAAATTACAGAAGAGTGGAAAAATGGATAACAGGCAGGCATGAAGAAAGGACAGAATCTGTGTGCTATTCAAACACGTAGGCAACTGCAAAAAGACTAATGGACCCCCGGCCCAATAAAATTATGGCAGTAGTTACCCAAAGGTAACTGCTTAATTAGTTATTGGCCTGATAATTTTGCAGATGAGCCAGACACAGTGGTTTGGTGAAGCATCTGGCATTTGTTGCCAGGCTCTCCCCAGCCACCTCAAGTGCAGCAGTTCTCTAAGCTGTTCCCAGCTGCGGTGGCACATCTTCACTGTAATAACCGTCATCTCACAGCAGCTGTGGGATTTGTGTTGGGGGATGTTTAGTAACCCCAAACATGTTCTAGATGGAAGAATTTCAAATGTCATGCCTGTTCACCCAGGAGTTTGTTAACACAAAATCTTCAGCTGCAGGGTTATGTCCTGAGGGCTGTTATGACATGAAACGGCCAGCATAAGTGGAAGATGAAGTCCTTTCATGAGCCCAGCTGAACATTTGATAATCTTGGAAGCTTGGTCCTGTGAGCTGGTAGCCCCAGGCATTTTAACTTGCACACCATAGATTTAAAACCAAAAGAAAATATACCACAACTTTAAAAAAAAAAAAAAAAAAAAAAAAAAAAGCAGAAACAAGCAAGCAAAAAAATCCAAATCAAAACAAAAGAAAACACAAGTTCTGTAGGACTTGGAACATATAGTTTTGTCAGATAAACTCAAATTTGCCCATCAGTCTAGTGGGGGTCACAAGAGTTGAAAGAAGCAATGAGTGATTTAGTGTTTCCTAGAAGAATAATTTCACGGGAGATGACACACCAACAATTACTTCTTGTAACACTGACACATGACAGCCTGTTTTTCTTCTGGAAGTACGTAAGTTAAAATCAATAGTTTATGACCTTTTGTTGAACTGACGCTTTTAGTTGTGAGGAGTTTGCAACACCTTTGCAGGAGATCTGGAGGTTGATACTGCCTTTTCTTTTTTTCCAAGGAGAGGTTATTTTCCATTAAAATAGCCCTGAACATTTCTGCTGTATGAACTTGAACAATTGCTTCATGTTCAGTCCTTTTTGCAGATGACTGATGATTTCACTGATAGTTCAGAACTTTATTGGTCTCTTTCTGTGTGTATCCAGAGCCAAACATACTTCTGGATGGGACTAGTGTCTCTGTGATGTATAAGTGTGCTAGAAAGGTGGAAAATAATGTGATTCATACCATAAGACCAAGTCTCTTGGACTTCCTTAGTATCATTAGACATAATGATAACAGACTTTGGCACAACTTAATTTGAAGGAAAAAGGTGTATACACAAAGGAATGTGTAAAATTAATTGAAAATTGTTTATGCTCTACGCTTCTTGTTAGTTACCTTTCCACCTGAAATCGCATGTCCAAATCTTGAAAAATTAGAGCAGCCGTCAAATACAATGAGGTCAGGGAACAGCTAACCAGTCCACCCGAGCTGTCCTTTTAACACACTTAGAGATATCTCAGTGCTGAAGTCCTGTTTTCCTGCTTCAATTTTTAATCTCTCCACGATTATGTCTTTCAAATACTGAGGGATGTGAAAGTTCTTTGCTAGTGAGCAGACATTTATCCTTCCCCTAAATGCCTAAACATTACACATTTTCTATGCAACAAAAAAAAAGATAAAAAACCCACCTCATCTTACACTAAGTGATACCAACTTGATGGCACGGATATTTTTTAGGGTTTTTTTTTTCCTTTATATATAAGATGTATTTTTGGTAATATGTAGTTCAAGAAGTCCAAAATGGAGTCTGAAAGAGATTTAACAGTTATAGAGGGTTAATGAACAGGGAGCAAGAGGCTGCAGATCCTGATTCTCTCAAATTTCACAAAAATAGATGTGACCATCGTGTTTGAAATCAGCTGTTCAAGTATAAGTGAAAAACTTCATATTTTACCATCTTAGCAGTCCATTCTGTGGACTCTGTGCAATATTGAGGATGCTGCAAGTATCCCAGGAGAGAATCATTTGGATAGCACTATGGATGACAAGTCACAGGCTGGGAGAAAGGCAAGATTGCAGTTCAGGGAGTTTTAGGGCTACCTTCATTGCACTTGAAAGAACCCAGGTGGATCCTGATGGTTTCTGCGAGTGTGCAAGTGTGTGTGTGTGCCAGGAAGGCATAGTGACTTGTGGAGGACTTTTTTTTTGGTCTGATTAAATCTTATTTAGTAACTGTATGTTATCGAAAAGTCTGCGAAGACCCTTCTGCCAAGTCATGAGTTTGAGACTGGACCCCTTTGCTTTCTAAACATCCTCACAGAGAGAAGTCCAGGTGCGTCTGGATCCAACCTTAATCCTCAGCTGTAAAGAAGAGTTCGAACCCTAGGTTTTGCCATGAGGTCAGTTTATCTCAGCTCAAGATAGGACGATACATGCGGGACCCTGAACAAAGAAATCACTGGGAAATTATACCCTTCCAATCCATGTTCACCCCCCCTCACATGGTGGTTCAGCCCGATAGTAATATTTGGGTCTGGGGTCTTCTTGTTCCTTGCTGGATCCTTTCTCTCTCTCCAAGTATGCATTCTTTTCTTTGTCTTGAGGATGCAGTTTCGGTTGTTCTTTTCTTTCTCAATTAGCATTAGTTTTAGGGCCTTTCTTCAGCCTAAGTTAATCAGTACTTAGGTAAAAGCCCACAGTCTGGGTCTAAGGTCTCAGTACATCTGACTGTTCATGCTAAAAATGTCACTCATAAGACAAAATAAATTGCCATTCATCATAATTTTAAGTAATCCCACAATTAATTCTAATATTCTACAAGTAAGATATTTTAACCTCCAACACTGTATTATGTGAAATCTAAGAAGTGGTAACATGGAAAGACTAGAACTATTCTCCTTTGCCATTAGAGCTGGTCTACACATTTCCTTTTTAATCAGTCAGTTGAGATGGGAAGAATCCAATCTTTCTAGGCCGCTGTAGCAACCCAGATGTCTTTAGGAAATGCATGCTGGAAAGGAAGAGGCAATGAAAGGATTCATTTCATCGAAGTCGTGTGTTAACCCAGAAATATTCCAAAACTGGCTTTGAACTTCTCTCATTACATGTTGATACACACATTACAAAGGTGTTTGGCACATCGTCTAACTTGATTAACCTGGAGGACAGTGCATTCTGCTGCTTTCCTCTGTATTTTCTTTCAATTCTCTTTGCTCAATGTAAGCAAGTAGAATCAGAAAGGCAGTAGAAGAATACAAATGCATACACCTACTTCTTTTTCCCTGCCATATCATGAGATGCTTTCCAGGTACCCTTTCATATTTTCATGGGATTCCCATAACATAGGAATTTCTCTCCAAGCGCTGTGTATGTGTTTTAGCAAGTGAAACTCACGGCTATGCTGTTTGGCATGTGAACAGCTGTTGTGTCGACAACATGCCCCTTCTCATCCTGGCTGTAGAATCAGATGGAGGCATAAATTGTGTGCAGTTTCCTGAAAAGTATGAAGTTTTACCTCTGCTTCTGCAGTGGACTCATCCGATCAACAGCTTGTGGTTATCTTAGAGTCTCGATATTTATCTTAGTTGTTAGAGTCTGAATGCAGTAGTAAGTGAGACTGAAAAATTATGGAAAATGGGGTAAGGTCATGTATGTGTAAATGTTTAGATGAAATATTTGGATGTGCCTTAGTGGAAATGTGGGAATTACATATGTGTGGCAGTTTCATCCTCCCAGACAACAGCCTTGCAAAAGATCTGATAACAGACCTCCTCCAAGGACCTGGCAAGGATGGCCATGGAGGCTTGATGACTTTGTTTACTCTGTCTTTTATGCACTGGCTCCCGAGCTAATTGGAAATTGCTCACAGCCAAACTCAACTTAGGTATAAACTGGGCCTTGCTGGAGAGCCAGTTTGAGTGGGTCCTCCTCAGAGCAGTGGGTCTGAAAGAAAATCAGAAACTCTGTCAATAGAATCAGAAAACAAGTTTTATTTGTCAGTACTTTTGTGTTTACACTAAATACTCAAATGATTAAACCGTCTTTTTATAAGTGAAAATCCATTCTCTTTGTCCCATTGCCAAGCCAATGATATTAATATAATGAAAGGTGAGGAGGTAGATTACGTTTGTTGACTACTAATTCAGAAATACAGTTTCTAGAAATTTTTGTCATTTATTGCTACTAAAGAATTTATAACCTGGAGAAGCTGGTGATAATGGGCTTTAAGCCTTACAAACTCCCCAGATCACTGGATTAAAGAATCTGCTGTATTCTGTGTAGTCCCTGAAGCACACTTTAATGGTTCTGCTGAAAGGATATCAGTCATGCAGGAACCATTCCACAAAGTACACTGAGGCATTCCAAGATAGTTAAATTGTTGCATTTTCTGTAATATAATACAATTGTAAAAACATGTATAGGAGGCCTAACAACTAGAATCCTTGCAGCAAAAATTACACAATCTACATTTATTTCGTTTTTAATTTCTGTAACTTTGGATTCATAAGTTTTTTTGAGTTCTCTTTTTGATGTTTTTTTATTTCAACATTTGTTTCTTTCTCCTGTGTTTTTCTAACCATAGGTTTGAAATTGAAAACAGATATGATCTTCCCAGTCCACAGGGAAGTCTGTTGCCTCCCTGGAGCTCGGATTAGGGACATTACTAAAAAACTTCCCAGGCTGGTGAGTCCCACTGATTATTACCCATTGTTGATTGTCCAGGCTGGCAGTGACGAGATCAATCATAGAAGTACTCAGAGAATTAAAAAGGACTTTAAGTTGTTGGGCCAGGTGATCAAAGGATCGGGGGCACAGGTAGTTTTCTCATCTATCCCATTAGTAGGTGACAGGAATAGTGAAAGGAAAAGAAAAGTAGATGCAGTTAATGCATGGCTTAAAGACTGGTGCCTCCAACAACGTTTTGGGTATTATGATCACGGGGAAGTTTATGCAGTACTGGGCATGAGAGATATAGATGGTGTAGACCTGTCTAAGAGAGGGAGGAGAATTCTTGCTGGAGAGTTGGCAGGATTAATAGATAGGGCTTTAAACTAAGTTGGAAGGGGGAAGGGGATAAAACCCGAGTCTCTACACATGAGCCAAGGGGAAGTATCCCAGGGTTAGGCAAAAAATGCACAAGCAACGGTAACAGATGCTCCATTAAATCTCTGAAGTGTCTGTACACCAATGCAAGAAGCATGGGGAATAAGCAGGGAGAATTAGAAGTCTATGTTCGGCTGGAGAACTATGATCTTATTGCAATTACAGAGACGTGGTGGGACAGCTCACATAACTGGAATGTGGGCCTTGATGGTTATGTTCTCTTTAGGAAAGACAGGTTGATGAGGCGAGGTGGGGGAGTTGCTCTGTACGTGAGAGAGCAACTGGAGTGTATTCAGATCCATCGAGCAGCAGATGAGGAGCAAGTAGAGAGTTTATGGGTGAGAATTAAGGGGCAGGCTAGCTTAGGTGACACTGTGGTGGGTGTCTACTATAGACCACCTGATCAGGAGGTGGAAGTTGATGAGGCCTTTTACAGGCAGATGACAGCAGCCTCTCAGTCCCAGGCCCTGGTTCTCATGGGGGATTTCAACTACCCAGACGTTTGCTGGAAGTCCCACACAGCCAGCCATCCTCAGTCCAGGAGGTTCCTCCAGTGCATCGATGATAACTTTTTGATGCAAATGGTAGATGAGCCTACCAGGAGAGGAGCGCTGCTGGACCTTGTGTTCACCAACAAGGAAGGACTGGTTGAAGCAGTGAAGGTTGAGGGCAACCTTGGCTGCAGCGACCATGAGATGGTGGAGTTCAGGATCCTGTGCGGTAAAAACAGAATAGCAAGCAGGATCGCAACTCTGGACTTCAGAAGGGCCAACTTTGGCCTCTTCAAGCAATTACTGGGGGATACCCCGTGGGACAGGGAGCTGAAAGGTAAAGGGGCCCAAGACAGTTGGTTGGCATTCAAAGACCACTTCTTTGAAGCTCAGGATCAGTGCATCCCATCAGGTAGGAAATCAAGAAAGAGATCCAGGAGACCTGCTTGGTTAACCAGGGATCTGCTGGGCAGACTCAGGTGGAAGGGGAGGGTGTTTAAATTGTGGAAGGAAGGGCTGACCACTTGGGTGGAGTACAGGGCAGCTGTCAGGGAGTGCAGGGAGGCAATCAGAAAAGCTAAGGCCTCCTTGGAGTTAAAACTTGCAAGGGAGGTCAAAGACAACAGAAAGGGCTTCTTCAAATACATTGCTGACAAAACTAACACTAGAGGCAATGTAGGCCCTCTGTTGAATGAGGTGGGTGCCCTGGAGACAGAGGACAGAAAGAAGGCAGAGTTGCTGAATGCCTTCTTTGCCTCTGTCTACACTGTTGGAGACCGTCCTCAGGAGCCTCAGTCCCCTAAGGTCCCAGAGGAAGTCATGACAAAGGAGGAGTCTGCCCTGATTGATGAGGAGTGGGTTAAGGATCAGTTTGAACACTTGGACATTCATAAATCCATGGGCCCTGATGGGATGCACCCACGGGTGCTGAGGGAGCTGGCGGGAGTCATTGCTAGGCCACTCTCCATCATCTTTGGTAAGTCGTGGGTAACAGGTGAGGTGCCTGAAGACTGGAGGAAAGCGAATGTCACTCCAGTCTATAAGAAGGGCAGGAAGGATGACCCGAGTAACTACAGACCGGTCAGCCTCACCTCCATCCCTGGAAAGGTGATGGAACATCTTATCCTTGACACTGTCTCTAGGCATATCAAGGATAAGAAGGTTATTAGGGGCAGTCAGCATGGCTTTGCCAAGGGGAAGTCATGTTTGACCAACCTGATAGCCTTTTACGAAGACATAACTAGGTGGATGGATGGTGGCCATGCAGTGGACGTGGTCTACCTGGACATCAGCAAGGCCTTTGACACCGTCTCCCACAGCATCCTCATAGGTAAACTGAGGAAGTGTGGTCTGGATGACCAAGTAGTGAGGTGGGTCGAGAACTGGTTGAAGGGAAGAAGCCAGAGGGTTGTGGTCAATGGGGCCGAGTCTGGCTGGATGCCTGTGTCTAGTGGGGTCCCTCAGGGGTCAGTGCTTGGGCCGGTGCTGTTTAATATATTCATCAACGATCTGGATGAGGGATTAGAGAATGTTGTCAGCAAGTTTGCTGATGATACGAAGTTGGGGGGAGTGGTTGACACACCAGAAGGCTGTGCAGCCATTCAGAGAGACCTGGACAGGCTGGAGGGCTGGGCGGGGAGAAATCTGATGAAGTTTAATAAGGGCAAGTGTAGAGTTTTGCACTTGGGAAAAAATAACCCCATGTGCCAATATAGGTTGGGGACTGCCTTGCTGGAGAGCAGTGCAGGGGAAAGGGACCTGGGGGTTCTAGTGGACAGCAGGATGACCATGAGCCAGCAGTGTGCCCTCGTGGCCAAGAAGGCCAATGGCATCCTGGGGTGTATTAGAAGGGGAGTAGCAAGTAGGTCAAGAGAGGTCCTCCTGCCCCTCTACTCTGCCCTGGTGAGGCCGCATCTGGAATATTGTGTCCAGTTCTGGGCCCCTCAGTTCAAGAAGGACAGGGAGCTGCTTGAGAGAGTCCAGCGTAGAGCCACAAAGATGGTGAAGGGAGTGGAGCATCTCCCTTATGAGGAAAGGCTGAAGGAGCTGGATCTCTTTAGCTTGGAGAAGAGGAGGCTGAGGGGTGACCTCATCAATGTTTATAAATATGTCAAGGGGGAATGTCAGGAGGATGGAGCCAGGCTCTTTTCAGCGGCGTCCACTGACAGGACAAGGGGCAATGGGTGGAAGCTGGAACACAGGAGGTTCCAGAAAAATATGAGGAAAAACTTTTTCACTGTGAGGGTGACTGAGCACTGGAACAGGCTGCCTAGGGAAGTTGTGGAATCTCCATCTCTTGAGACATTCAAAACCCGCCTGGACGCGTTCCTGTGCGCTCTAGTGTAGGTGATCCTGCTCTGGCAGGGGGGTTGGACTAGACGATCTTTGAGGTCCCTTCCAACCTTTAACATTCTGTGATTCTGTGATGATTTTGTCATCATTTATAGGTGTGATGTTCTATTAATTTCTTTGCCCAAAAATGACAATTCATGCTGGTTATGTGTGTATACTTTCTGTCTGTAAATTTGCTTGCTTTGGGTTACTATGGAGAAATCTGCATGTTTTCATAGAAAATATAGTTATATATTCTCTTCAAGAAGCAACTGTGGCTGGGAAAGTTAGTATTTTTTTATATGTCATTACCGGTAATAAAGCACTGCAAATGGATAAAGGTCTAGGAAATTTTAACCTGTCAGTTGAATACAGTTTTAATTTAAAAAGGAGTTTTATTTACTCCTTCAGCCTTTACAGAAGCCTTTTTTTTGCAGCTGAATTCAAAGAATACTCAATTCAAAATTGCCTTATTAGTGACCATTAACTGATATTGCAATGATGACAGTGAGACTACAATCAATTATAATCTGCGAGGGAAAGAAATAAACTGTAAATCTTTAAAGCTATGTATTTTACGAAAAAAGGTTGGAGGTTGCATCACTTTTCTTCCCAAAGACTGCATAATGTATTTAAATAACATGAGCAGATACTATCAGTTTAGTTAGGAAAAGCCAGAAATGTAAGTTCACAACCACTAATAAAGTTTTTTCAGGCAGGTTAGTCTTCTAATTTATTCTATAGTCTTGAGGAGGTTTATCCTTTGACTTCTATACTCTGCAGATCTTTAAAACATGCAACTATCTGCTACTAGTTCTCTCTAATATGATACACATTTCAAACAGTAAATGCAACAACAATAAAAATTACACCCAACATAATTCTATAAATTAGCATTAGTCAGAGAAACTATTATCCATAAGGCTATTATGCCAAACCTTCTGTTGCGTCTGAGTTCATGAAATAAATGGAAAAAGAGAGCCATGTTCTTTTATGCTACATAAAAGTACAGAAAAAAAATAGCTGTTGGCAATAACGATTGAGTCTTATGTTTCTTGAAGACATTTTACATTACTCGAATTGCGGTGACAAGGCTATATCACTGAAATAAGTGGAATGTCCTATTCCATAACTTACTAATGTTTTTCTATGGCTTTAGGTGCTTCAATATTATTTGATCCTTTCCAGTCTGGATGCAGCACCCTGAAGACATCAGAAAGTTTAGCTAAACATTTTTGCAAGAATAATATAAAAACAGTCAATAAGAGAAACAGTCCATATTCACACTGGATCTCTTCTTCCCATTGTTTTTTTTTTTGGGTTGAGTGGGGTTTTGTCTGGATAGTTTTCTTTGTTTCTTTTTCTTTTTTTTTTTTTTCTCTAATGAGGATTTCTTTAGCTTGTTTCTCTATTACAGTAAACTTGGGGTTTACATTATAGATCGGAAAGAGCAGTAACACTAGGCAGAATTTGGTGTAATATAATTTTTCTGATGATTTGGAATCTCCATATTCCACTATGTAATCCAGTAAAACACTGTTTTTCACTTTATTAAGATTCTTAAATAGTTTTGTAAGAATTCATTTGTGCATACTTGAATTTACTATTTTCTGGTTTAATATTTTGAAAGTGCATCATAGTTATATAGGCAAATTGGAAAGGTCTAGATTTGTGTTTACTCAGTTCATAATTAGACTCATATTTTAATCATAATTAGCAATCTAATTACCTATATTTATGGTCTAAATCTGCAAACACTTATGCATATGAAAAACTCTAGCTCTGCTTATAACCTGAGCAGAATTGCTTCCTTATTCACATCTGTTGCAACATTTGTATCTGATCTTCAGCAGCTTTTGTTTTGTTGTGAATAAATATTTCCACTTCAATAGACCTCTGTAAGCTTGTAAAGTTCTTCTGGGTGTAAAGCATGAAGAATATTAGAGATGGTAATGTATTTTTTAATCTCCAAAACGTCTCTTAAAAATAAAAAGCAAAGACCCCTTTTATTTTATATGAACAAGAACAGAAAAAAAATAAAAATAAAAAGACAACTTAGAATCATAGAATCATTTGTATTGGAAAAGATCTTTAAGACCATTAAGTCCAGATGTTAACTTAACAATGCCAAATCCACTCTAAACCATGTCCCTAAGTGCTAAATCTACTTTCTTTTAAAGTGTCTTTTAAATACTCCCAGGAATGGTAGCTCCACCACTTCCTAGGCAGCCTGTTCCAATACTTGACAACCTTTTTCAGTAAAGTTTTTCCTAATATCCAAATTGAGGCTGTTTCCTCTTGTCCTGCCATTTTTTACATGGGAGAAGAGACCAATGACCACCTCATTACAAACTCCATTCAGGTGGTTGTAGAGAGCAGTAAGGTCTTCCCTCAGCTTTCTTTTCTCAACTGCAGGTCCCTCAGTGGCTCCTCGTAAGACTTGTGCTCTAGACCCTTCACCAGCTTTGTTGCCCTTCTTCGGACACAGTCCGACACTTTAATGTCTCTCTTGTTGCGAGAGGCCCCAAAATGAACAAAGGATTCAAAGTGCGGCCTCACCAGTGCCAAATACAGGGGCACAAATACCTGCCATCTCCTGCTGGCCATATTATTTCTGATACAAGCTAGGACACTGTTAGACTTCTTGGCCACCTGGACACACTGCTGGATCATATTCAGGCAGCTGTCAACCAACACCCACAGGTCCTTTTCTGCTGGGCATCTTTCCAGCCACTCCTATAGAATCACAGAATCATAGAATGCATTGAGCTGGAAGGCACCTTAAAGATCGTTTAGTCCAACCATCCCAGAGTGAGCAGGGACATTTTTAACTAGATCAGGTTGCTCAGAGACCCATAAAGCCTGACCTTGAATGACTCCAGGGATGGAGTCTCCACCACCTCCCTGGGCAACCCATTCCAATATTTCATCACCTGCATAGTAAAGAACTTTCTAACATCTAATCTAAATCTACCTTGCTCTGGTTTAAAATCATTGCCCCTCTTCCTGTTGCTCTTCACCTGGAATGCTGTGTGGGCTTGTGATCGAACTGCAGGACTCGGCACTTGACCTTGTTAAACTTTGTAAAATTTGCTTCAGCCCAGTGATCCAACCTGTCTGGATCGCTCTGTAGAGGTTCCTACCTTCAAGCAGATCAACGCTGATACCCAACTGGATGTCATCTGCAAGCTTATTGAGAGTGCCCTCGATCCCTTCGTGCAGGTCACTGATAAAGATTTTAAACAGAACTGTCCCTAGTATCAAGCCATGAGGAATACCAGTTGTGACTGATTACCAATTACAATTACTACACCATTACCAGCAATTATTGTGAGAGATAGCATTAAATTTCCAGGCTAATTTCTTAGTTGTTTTATGCCATGTTGAAACAAAAAGCTGTTACCCCTGCAATCCTTCTCTTATGTCATCTTTGGGTTTTTTTAGTCATCTACCAACATTACTTCTTACTGTACAGTCATTAACAGTCTCTAGTGAAAGGACTTGCTAGGGACTTCTTGAAGGTCTAAATGTAGTATGTTTGCTACTTTTCTTGTAATCTAGGATTAAGTCAACCTATTCAGAGACTTCAAGCAGACCAGAAAGGTAGTTTGCCTTTTTGCTTTGTTCCCTGTTCTCATCCTGCTGTTTTGTCTCTATCTTTTATCACTGCTTCAACTAGCTTCTTAAATATTGAGTCAAATCTCACGGTTTTGTAATTCTCTGAACCATCCCAAATACCTTGGTATTAAAATAGCTACATTATTGAAAACTACAAATTCTTTCTGTGCTGTCATAGCTGTGTGACTGATTACACATCTTTGTTTGTACCTAAGCTATTTCGTTTTAAGCCCTTCCAGAGAATTCTCAGTGAGAGCCATCTGCTTCTATGAATGCTTGCTCTTTAATATATCACTTTGGGCTCCATCTGACTTCTCATCTGACAAAAACTCATCTTCATTACCTGAAGAGAGTTCCAAAGTACGTGTCTTCTCAACTTCTCAATGCTGGAAGTTGATACAAATGAATCATTTAGTGTTTTTCTAAGATGTTTCTCCTTAATTTCCTTCTTTTTTTCTTTGCTAATCCAAAGGATTCAGACTTGTGTTTTTTCCTAAACTGAGACAGTAAAATTAAGTTTAATTCGATTTTTTATAATAATATTCACCTTGCCATTAGGTTCTTTTAATTCCTGCTTTATATTCCAAATTTAAAATATGTTTCCATTTTTTATTTTATTTTTATTTTTTAATACTATTCTGGAGTCAATATACATGACCAAACACTCAGAGACTGAAATCCAAACATAAGTGAAATATCTTCTCTCTGATGGCTATATTTTACTTTCTACAAAAATCCCACTGAGAAGCTTTGGTAAAGTATCTCTCTAAAGCAATTACAAGTCTTTATGTGCTACATATAATATGGTGACAGATCTCTATTAATAAACAGAAAAAGGAATAATTTTACTTCTTTGTCCTTTGGGCTCTAGGAACAACACCATAAACAACAAAATTGAACTAACATACTGTAAAGATTTCTTTTAACATCCATAACTACAAAGTGGAAAATAAAGCTTGCCACACATGTTATTTCTCACTTAAAGCACAAACTTCTTTTTTTTTTAAATACGTGTCTAACAAAATTTACACCGCTGGCTAAAGTCTCTGATCCATTATACGTTTTCATTGTATGAGGCACAAATAACAAAATGTCAACCTTTTAGTTGAAGAAAAATATGTCCCATGTAATGAATTCCATAATTTTGAATCTCAAAATCACAGAAACTTTAGCATACTGAATTATTTTACGAGATGCCTTAAGCATAAATATAACATAAACACATACTAGAAATTCGTTGGCTTGAAATTGTTTTCATTTGACAGAAAGAACGGAATGGTGGAAATAATACTCTGAAAAGAAACATTCCTTTTAAATGTGGAGTCCTTTTTAATTAGGTTTCTGCCTTCATAGATTCTTTTTAATGGTTTGAGAAATTTCAGTTAATTCTTATAGTTTTTGTGTTAGTATGTTTATTCGTAACTTGCCACTGTAAATTATATCTTCTATTTTATTCTGAGTACCCATTTATATTTCTTAGTTTTTCTCACTCTGCAAAGTCTACTCTGTTCAAGTTTTCATTTGTCAAATTGTCTGTATCAGGAGCATGAAGATATATTCCTAATTTTATGGAACACTTTTAGAATGTTGTAAGAGACATGTATTGAGACTCCTACACGCACGCGCGCGCACACACACACACACCTATTAACTAATTATACATATTTTTAAGAATATGGGGAATGTTTTATTTGTTTTGTTTGGTTGGTTTGTTCCTTTCTCCTCCCTCTACCCCACTGATCACCCCAGCCCTCATTGCAAAGATCAACTGTTTAGCTGTCAGTGCTGAGTAATATGTAATTCAGAAGTTTTCTAGTCACTAAGGAGAGTCTTTCAGGTTGGCCGTGGCCTCTAAAGAGTACATTTTGCATAAAAATGAACAAAAGCCGGTGTAAGGCATTTTTCCAATAAAAGCTGTAAACTTTTATAAACAGTCTTCTCTGCATTACTACTATGAAACACTTGGGATACAGCAGCTGTTTAGCTAAGTACTGTGGAATTGCACAGGCATTTGAAACAGAAAATTACTAGCACAGGGCTTGCAAGGTGTATAGGCAGTGGATGACTAAGTCACAGAAGAAAGCTGTAGGAGAGCAAAAAATGGAAATTATGTCTGTGAAAGCTTGAAGAAGTCATCCTCACCACTCTACAATGACTCAGGTAAGTGCTTTCCATATTCTGAATATTAATACTAGATCTAAACTGTGATACACAGATAAAGAACTATTAGAATACTAAGATCGCTTGTTTACCCAAATTAGATTTTGATCTCATGTATTTGCTGAGTTCTGAAAAAGATGATCTAAGGCAGCCCTGACTTGAGTAGGAAGGAAGCTGTATTAGTTGACCTTCACAGTTCTCTTCCAGACTCAATTGCTTTATGGATTTATTCGAGTCCAATATAAAACCTGAAAATGTTTACAGTATCTAAGTATATTCAGGTTTTCTTAAAATTTTCATTACTGAAACTTCTAGTGTTTTTAACTAAGAATTTTTTCTTGAATAATAAAAGGTAAAGCAAAAAATCAGCGTTTTGTGTAAATATAACAGAAACATGAGCTATGCTGGGGATAAATACATTTGTTGTGTTAAAGAAGACTATACACAGAGTCCAAATGTTGTTGGGGATTCAGATCCTCAACTGCAGGTGTCCAGTGCCATTCAGGATGCCCAAGGGAACAGGAGAGCATCCAGGTTTACCAGAGAGAACTAGTAAGAGCTGAAGGAAATGACAAAAGTCTTACATGAGATATGTAACCTTTCAGAAACCAAAATAAGATTTCCCAAAAAAATATTTCCTAAAATATCCCAAATGACTGCAGACACCAATGTTTAGGCAACTGTATTTTATCTATGATAAATAACAAATGTTCATGACCAAGTTTTTTCCCACTGTTTTACCCATTAAGAAATCCTGCTGAAAGTACACACATATTTGACTAAGAAAGCCAGGGAGGGACTTAACTGGTCAGGCCACAATGTATTTCCTACAAGGTATATCTGCATCTGACAGCAACCGACTAATGTGTGAGACGTCAACATAATAGTGAACCAAACAGAATAGATTCAAGACTGCTCAACTTCAGCCAACCTCATAGTTTAATTCACATTTTCCCATTGTCAATTCCATTAGATTTTTACTCAGTCATTGCTAAGTACCACTATTTTACATTGTATCAATTACATTGCTCTTAGCAGATGGTGAACTTTGCGTCAGAATACAGTACTTTTCAGCTATTGCCCTGACACTAGTCATGCCTTAGACTGAATTGACCTCATATGATTAAATCAGTTAATTTTGCAGTGTGATAGTCTTCCTTTCAGTTGTACTTCTGGTCAATCCGATGCATAAGTAAGGTCAGCTTGGTTTTAATTTTTCAGTATATCATATATAAGTGTGCATATAGACTATATGTATATACATATACATATATGTGTGTATGGAATAGGATAGCCAGAATCTAAATGGTAATTAGATGCCTAACTTCTTTTGAAATAGGCCAACACAGTAGATTTGAACTGATGCAACTCTTTCTTTCCCGTTTCCACATAATAGATTTACTCTGTAAAAATCATAAAGTCAGTGTAACATATTCTGTAAAGTATTAACACTCCTGGGAATGGAGTAGTTAAGATACCGTCTATGTTCTAGTTCAGTAGCCTATGTATATAGGAAAATAGGGTATAGCAGTTCCTATGAAAATTGCTATGAATATCTGTCACAGTGGGATTCTGTGTTGCTTTTACCCTTCTACACTCCTATGCAAATAGATTGTTTTCCTCCCTTCTTCCATTCCTCACTGTGCCATAATGTCTGAGAGTCCTCCAGTAACTACAGTTCCCACACCTTACAGTGATTGTAAAAGTAGTTCTAGTAGTACCCTTCAGAGCTTACACGACTTCATCACTTCTGCTCTGAGGTATTATGAGTCTCTGGAGCATATACTGAGGCAAACTTCACATTGCATTTGTGGACTTCTAATTACATGACCCAACACCAAAATCAAGAGTTGAACATTAGGCTGAATGCATTATTTTCACACTTATGCTGTGTTGAAATCAGATATGGTTCTAAGAGTATTACTCCAATGGGTTTCTGCATACTTAAAGTTCTTTATTTTTCTGAATTTCTAAGCCAAAGGAAATAAGTACTGTCCCGAGGCTAGTAGTGATAACATATTTTCAGTGAAAGCAATTCACCAATTATGTAAAACCACATTTTCACACTGATAGAATATCCCACAGTCAAAGACAAACAGGACTAACTGCCAAACAAGGTTGAGCAGTTGGGAAAAGAATGCATTTTTCTCTGTGTGAAACTAATGCTCTAACTATACTAATATATTTCCTTTCTCATTTAACTGCTATTATATATATATGCATATATTTATTACTATACAAGTGTACCCTTATATTTCCTTTATCATTTCTCTATTACTCTATTATCTCTATCGCCCTTTTGCAAGGAAAACATCACATGTAAAATTCAAAAGATGTAGAAAATTATTTGTGACTCATTATTAAATCATTTTAATATTTTTAATAGTAGTGAACATGTAGTGTTCAAAATAAGAACTTAGATGTACAGACTTCAGAAGTTCTCATTCAAGACAGTCATTATTCTAATATAAACCTCCTCCATATATTTTTATTGCTACTACAAAATTACAGTTGCAGACTTCACACTAAGAATCAATATGTACTACCTTTTTTCTTCTTCTTTGTTCTTCTTTTTTTTCCTTCTTTCTTTCTTGCAAAATATCAGGTTAATATGATACCCACATGGCTTCTCTCTCTCTTCATTTCCAAAATATACCTCTTGTCTCTCTCTGTCCATCCAAATCTCTTTCTTCTTGGAAATTTTCTCTTGCGCTAAATGTAACTTTTGTCTGAATGAGGACAACAGAACAGAAACAGTAATGACATGTGTACCCAGAAGTAATCAAGTATATAGCCTGCTAACTGAGTCATGCCAACATGTCAAGCCTACTTTAGCTCTTTCTAACACAAAAGGCTTCCCAATTAATGTGCTTGTAACAGGCATTTGGAATTGGATACTGCTATTCTTTGATGTGAATCAGGAGGCAGTCAAATCTCATCTACACATTTAATGATATTTATCTAAAATATCTAGTTACTCCGAGTTTTTAAACCATGTATTTTTCTCTCAGAATTTTGCTTTCAAGCAATGGCTAAACTCAGAAGCAAACACAGGTAGTACTTCTGTCTGGGGCTGATTTTAAGACATAGGCTTAATCAGATCCTAAAAACTCAACTTCATTTGCTGTCTAAAGTTGCAATTACTTAAGTTCATGGAAGCTTCTGTTTACTTTGTTCTTTTCTTTCTTTCTTTTCTCCCCACACTCCTGGCCAGTCATCCATATTTTTCTCCTGGACAAAACTAATGATCGACTGATCAGATTCTAAAACTTAGAAACTCACTGTTCTTATTCCAAAACTGTCTGAAATGCTTGGCCAATATAAGTTTTCAATGTCTGAAACACATAAAAGACAAAGACACGATAGATTCTTCTGATCTTAAAAGTCTAGTAGGTAGAGGATGAGATTAAGTACATAAAAAAAGAACTAGAATTCATCTGATCTACCTATATGAACCCAGTACTTCCTAGGAGCTGATCACCGGGAGATAATCTCCTTTTATAATGAACAGAGTTATCCTCATTTTCAGAAAGTAATTTATCTGATTCGGTTTAAATAGTCACCTTTGAATTAATGTAGAATTTTCCTTTGAAAGTTTGGTGTGTATTTTCCACCATGATTTCTAAAAAGATGTGTAGAGTGTCTAGCTTGTGTTTAGCAATTCAAGTGCATAAAAAGGGTCAATGTATTTCATGTCTATGTTTTTTTTCTTCTCTGCCTTATTTGGAAAAACCAAGAGAGGACATCCATCCCATGTTATAGTTGACCTATTCAGCATTGGTCTCTAAGGTACTATTAGGTAACTATCTCCTAACGAAGCTATGGAACTTTTTTTTTTTTAAAAAAGAAAGAAATAGAAACTGGATAGAGTTGGAGTGGTCTTACTGAGGAAAACATGAGTGAAATTGTGTCTGATAGTTTAGATTATGACCAGATGAAAATCTGGACCCGTTTTCTGGTTTTGCTGTTATACAAATATTCCAGGGACACAGCTTTGAGAAAAGCAATAGTTTAAAATATGTTTGATAGAGATCTCTGTTCCAAACATGACAACAGAAATATATGCTCCTGTTTCTGCTATCCCATATGACTAGTGGTTGCTCTAACCAACAGACTCTTATATACCTGTGTCAGGGCAATCTGAAGCACAAACACAGGCTGAGCCAGGGGTGCATTGAGAGCAGCCTAGAAGAGAAGGACTTGAGGGTGCTGTTTGATGAGACAACATGAATCAGAAATATGCACTTGTAGCCCAAAAAGCCAACTGTATCCTGGGTTGCATTAGAAGAAGTACGGCCAGCAGGTCAAGGGAGGTGATTCTGCCTCTCTACTCTGCTCTAGTGAGACCCCACCTGCAGCTCTGTGTCTAGCTCTGGAGCCCTCAACACAAGGAGGACATAGACCTGTTGGAGCAGGTCCAGAAAAGGGTCAGAAAGATGATCTAAGGGCTGGAGCACCTCTGCTATGAGGACAGCTCGAGAGAGTTGGAACTGTTCAGCTTGGAGAACAGAAGGTTCCAGGGAAACTTCATAGTATCCTGCCAGTACCTGAAGGGGGCATTCAAGAAAGCTGGGGAAGGACTGTTTACAAGGGTATGTAGCAATATGATGGGAGGCAATGGTTTTAAACTAGAGCAGATTAGATTCTGATTAAGCATTAGGAAGAAGTTCTTTACTCTGAGGTTGGTGAGACATTGGAAAAGGTTACCCAGAGAAGTTGTGGAAGGCACCTCTATGGAGGTGTTTGAGGCCAACTCGAAAGAAACTTTGAGCAACCTTGTCTAGTGGGAGGTGTTCCTGACCATGGCAGGGGAGTTGGAAATAGATGATCTTTAAGGTCCCTTCAATTCAAACTGTTCTACAATTCTATGACTGTTATTTCATGAGTCTATGATTCCTTGATTCTATGATGATTCTATGTTTCTATGATTCTATGATTATCCTATGTTTAAGGAAGGCCTCAGCCTTATTTTTAGGGAGTCTAGGGGAGAAGGCTGACCTAAGAATATAGACAGATGGATCCCTCCTCCTGCCCACAGTTAGAAAGCTACTGCTGCAAGGACTTAGTAATTCCCAGCTTTTCCCTTGACGATTTATTGCCTCCAACTTCCCATTGCTTGACTTAATCATTCCTGCAAAACAGGTAGGGAAATTTTCTATGGTATGAGTAGGTACTGTGCTTAGGCATTGAGGAGTACCCCAACAGAGTACTGCATTAAGTCCTGAAGAGATACAGAGCTTGTTTGGGTTTTTCCACCACCCTCAGTTTTCAGTGTACACAGCAAATGTTAGGAGCTTAATTCTTCCTGGTGTAGATAAACACGGATCCTTTGTGACTTACTACTTGAGAATCAGAATTCATAAAGTGAAATTATGCCCAAGAATTAGGCACTACCATGCCTAAAACCTTTTGTAGAATTCACCAAAGTCATTTAAAAATGCCTTGATTAGTTGTGTCTGCGAAAAGAGACACCTTGCGGTTTAATGAGGTATCAAGGGAGGGAGGAAGATTAATTTTTTTCAGAGAAGTCCAAAGTGCAATTGAGGAAAGGGAGGGAGGTCTTTCAACCATATTTTATTTATGGCTTTCATCAAAAATCAACTCTATATATCAAAACGTCATGCTTCAAAGAACAAGTAAAAATTTCATTAACAGGGCTTACTGTAATGTCTATTAAGATCTGCATCATGCAGAAAAGGAGCAAATAGAAGAGGTTCAAACTGAGGCTAAAGAAAAACAGATTTTGCTCTGGCTAAGACTACACAAAGACACTATTTTAAGTTAACTTTTTGAAATTTGATACATCTATTTTAAGTAAATACATCCATAAAGTCTGAACAGTTTAGTTTACGACTATTCAGATAAAACATTCTAATATGCCAGCCTGTCCTTGCAAGTTTCAAGGTTACCTACAACAGATTAGAGCTGTCAAGCCTCATGGTGCTTATTATATAGTGTTCCTGTTAAAGTTTCCTGTGAAACCATTAGCCTTTTCCTTTGACATTTCCTGTTCTGCATGGTTGAATGTGTTTATAAGCTACATATTGCTTTGAAGGTAGTCTAAGTAGTGTTCAGGTTAAATTAGTCGCTAACAAGTTACACTTATTGAATTGCCTTTGTTTACACCACAAAAAAATATTGTTATCCTTGGTGGTTTCTATAGTTTCCTTTCAAGTAGCTGGTGTATAAGGATATTAATCATTTTCTTCTTAATAAGAAGATTGAGAAATTGTGTTCTAGACATAACAATTTAGTTAATTAATCAGTTTTTTTACAGGTTAGTGAAGTATGTCATAAAATTCATTCAAATATTTGTTTCATTGTGCAGGAAACAATAAAATAATTTCAAAGGATATTTTGCTTAATCATTCCATACGAAGATGTTAATAGCGAAAGTAGTAAATTTCTACTCAGTATTTTGAAAAGAACAGAATAAAGTCAAGAAATAGAAAAATAAATGTGGAAAAATAAGTAGGAAGAAAACCTAAACAAAACAATAAGAACATTAATATGAAGTATAATTTTATATAATTATATCCTCTAGTATTTTTAATCCCATAGTTACAATTGTCTCATTTTTACTATTTTCTTGGCTGAATACTTTTATAATTTTCCCTCTTTGAGCTAATAAAACCTTTAAAACTAGTAGAACTACGCAAGTGCTATATTAATTTCCTGAAAAAAAATAAAAATAAAACTAGGGATTTTTCACAAATAGAATACTATAGTTGTAACACTTAAATTTAATAGCTATGTAAACTCTGTCAACAGTTTATACTCCTAAGGCAGACAGAATATCCCAACATAGATCCTAAGCTGCTGTAAACTGAATTTTGCTGTTTGATAGCCTGACAATTACTTACTTGAACTGGTTGTCAGAACTCTCCTTGGTTAATTTCCCTGATACAGAAACAAGGAATCTGGCTTGCAGTATAATGGAAATATGGAAATATTTAAAGCATTTAAATGACTTGTCCTCAGTGGTAACTGTGTACTAAATGGGTTGTTAATATAGTAAATGAAAATCAGTGTATTTGTTGCTTTCATAAATCTTTGTGCTATGTACAATACTCTTGGATAACTTTCATAACCCTCCACATCTTTGCAAGAGGCCAGTTGGCTGTTGTTAAAAGAACACATAAATTCTCTACGTTGCTTCCCCTAGAGTACATGGCAAGAGTTCAATATTTGCAGCTGACTCTATTTAGTAGACAATAATTCAGTGTGGAAAATTACACAATGCGTACAGTTTGACACAGTTTAACATAATTGACAGTTTGCTGAGGGACATCCCAGTTGAATTAGCTTGCACATGCAATAACTGTCTATCTCAAGGTTAAACTAAGGGCGCCTACAAAAACCATGATAGCAAAGGTAAAGCAACTTTGCAGAGAGAGTACTTCTCTCTTGACCTCATCACAATAAATATGGAGCCTCCTATATTCACTCTCTGGGCACTTAAGTAGCATAAAAATACAGACAACAAAACGTAAATGCTGCTTTTATTGGGATATAAAGCTATCCTGTGAGATATTAAGGAACTCATAACACATTTGTAATGTTTCTAAACTGCTGAAGTATTATTCAGAATTTGACAGCCAGATAGTGCAGCAACAGCAGGAAGCAAAAACCGTATAACACCTCCTGTTCTACATTTATCTTAATAATATATATACACTGTTCATATACGAACCTTACTGCAGTAATATTTTTATGTCTTTTGATAGTACATAAATATGGTGGAAAGAAATATAAATATCTGAGAAACATAGGAACTGCTATCATTTTGAAATATTTCGTTGCATTTTATCTAAGGAGGGAAGGAGGACAGAGAGGAACCTTGGACCAAGGTTTAACAGTAGTCTACAGAGAAACCATCTGTTATAGGGAGTATGTGAGGAATTATTACACTGTTTTTTACAAAAGTATTTAATCTGATATGTGATGAAAATGTAAATATAAAGGTGAACGAAGGGAATACAGTAATTTTCGTTGTTGTTTTAGTTTTTTTTTAAATAATATTCTTATTTTCAGAATATTTACACAAGTATATAAAAAGGAAGGAATTAGCTTGAAGGTTTCAGCTATGAGCTGAATGAAGCCCCTTTCTGGAAGATCATAGAATCATAGAATGGCCTAGGTTGGAAGGGACCAACACATGAGGACCGAACGGGAATGGAACCTGTGACCTTCAGTGTTTCAGCACCACACTCAACCGAGCGAGGTAAACTGGCCCTCATAATTTTCGAGGGAAAACAAAAATTTACCTCAGTCTATCTTCTCTGAACAGGATAAGAGTAATTCAAGAAGGTTAAAAGACATTATTAAAAAAAGATTTCATTCAGAATTTGTTGCTTATTCTAAAATTCAAAGTTATCTGTAACGTTTGAAGATATCTTGTCTAAATATAGCCAAATTTTAAAGGTAACTTGAGAATGAATAAAGTGAGTGAACAAGATTTCAAGGGAACTTAGGTGACTGCTCATGAATTTTGCATAATTAAATACTTAAGTAGCTTTAAAAAAGTACTTCTTTCATTTTGGGTTTATATGTCACATAATGTTAGCAAAGAGATCCTTAATTAAAATTCTTAAACAGCAGAGAAACATTGTCCTTAAATGGAAGATGGAGATGCCCCAAAGAGAATTCACACAAAAAGAGACGTTATGAAATATGAAGCTAAGTCTATTCCTTCTTTATGGGTTCAACTCAAATAACAAAAAGTTGTTCAGTCTCCTGAAGTGAATTTCACAGCTTCAGAAGTTGTCAATAAGATCAGAACTTCACTGCTACTCTATAGTGCGTAGTCAGTCAGGCATTTATACTTAAATTTTTTATGCAATTGCTGCAATGTGCCACTGTAGTTGGATGACGTGAAAAAAAAAGTCAATAAAGTCACAAGCCATCCACTCAAATGATGACTTGTATTTTGGACCAGCAATGTCCTTGTATTTTCACTATACTGTATAGTTTAAATCAGTTCTCATGAATCGTTTTTCAGATGTATTTTTACAAAGTAACAACAAAGGTTTCATTAACGTATTGATAAAATCTTATTAAAAAACCTCACAATCTACGTATTTGAAAATTTGTTTTTTGATGGACAAAAAAGATTATTTGTAAACACTGTCACCAGAAAATCTCTAAAAACTACAAAGAATATAAATAAAAATATTCATATATACATATCAGTGGTGTGTTTATGATGCAGAAGAGAGAAATAATACCATGTTTTAAATGTAATAAAATATGTTCTATAGGAATTTTACTTGTACTAGCTTAAACTGTTGAATTGTAGTGAGATCACTTTTCAGAATATGTAATGGGTTTAGGAAATCATTTACAAAGTGCTTTTGCAAGTTTATGTGTGTGTGTCTACAGGAAAAATTAAAACCATCTGATTGTTAAAGGTTTTTTTTGCCAAAAAAACCTAAGGAGAACTGAGGATCATGCATTCTCCAAAGTGCCTTTATAACCTAAACCTTTTTTTTTTTTTTTTCAAATCTGTGATTCTATGAAAAGACTGCACTCTTAAGTAAAAAAAAAAAAAAAATCCTCTGTACTTCTCAGTTTCGTGGAGTCTTAATAGTTGTTGTTGAAGAGTGCGACCTTAAATGCAGTCAGGCCACTAGAAAGACTCGAGACATTCCTTCTTAGTTATCAGTGATCATACCAGCAGTTACCCTGGAGTGAGGCCCTTGTGAACTGATAGGACAAAATCAATAGCTGAGGAATACATTTTCTGAATTGCAAGATTACTCAAAGATGTCTTAAGAGATTCAGGGACTAATTTACTCGCCCTCTGCTGTGGGAATATAATCAGTTGCTCATAATTGCAGCTCTTATGAAATTTTCCCTTCCATACTGAATTCCTGACTCAGCTGTACTATTTATCCAACAGAAGGATAAGTAGTAAGTTAATCAGCTCTCTCCAGAAATCTCTAAAGCAATTACATAATTGTTTGACATGTTTGAGATCTCATACAAACAGAGGTGCTTGGCTCTAGACAATCAAGGCAACCCCTGAGCTCTCTGCAGGTTATAGATGCATTGACTACACATAAACATATTTTCAACTGAAGGCATGAAGACAATAATGAGGAATACCTATAGGAAGAATTTTAAAAATGCAGCTGAATGAATAATTGTAGAGACATCTGCTAAAGCAGTGGGTTTTAATATTTACTACTTCTCAATGTTCCCCCCTCTCCATTTCTACATTAATTGTACTAATATCAGTCATAGAGATTCTGCAAAGTAAATGCAGAGAAGTATGGTCATTTCTCATAGAATTACATCTAGATATATTTAAAAAAAGAAAACCAAAATACTACTTGGTGGAAATACCCTTTACTTGATAAAAAAAAAAAAAAAAGAAAATAAACTTCAGAACAGTTAAGAAGGAAGAAATGTTGACAAAGAGTAAGATTGTGGGCAGAAAAAGAGCAAACATGACTTTTGCCTGTAGTGTGAAGTTAATTGGAGATGCTGACGCTGAGGTGTGAGCCAGAGTAGAGTGTTACCAACACCAAGGTACTTCAGAAGAAAGTAAGAACTTATTCTGGAAAGAAATTTTTCAAAGAGATTTTTCAAATGTCATTTAAGGCTACTTGCCTGACTACTTTTTATGTTTTAAAAAAAAATTCTCAAGATAATAAAATGAGCAGAAAAAAACTTCAGATATACTCATAAGGATTCAAAACAGTGAAAGTATCATTTTACAACATCACCTTTCAGAGGTGAATTTCTTTTTTAAGGAGATTTCTATTTCTAAGAACTAAGACGGAAACCTCTAAATCACCGCTTCAATCTTTTAGCTTTTCTGTGGTGTATTTTGTCCACTCTTTGAATTTTAAGATCAATAAGTCCTTTCTTTTTACAGCTTGAAAAAAAGGTTTAGAATTCTTATTTTTGCTGCAGTCTTATCTAAATTTTCTGTTGCATTTTTTAAGGAAAGACAACACAAAATATGGGTGTAATACACTAAATAGAAGTAGTAAGCACTACCAAAATTGTCTGAGTGAATCTCTGACCTAAGACATATTGTGTTTATGTAATCCAATCTCTTTCCAACATGATCAACATAATAATTATTCCTACAAAGTCTTCCCTGATTTTGGCAGATCTGTTTCTGAAGTCTTTTCTAATAATGGCCACCATATCCTTGAGCACACATAAACATGGCCTTCAAAATCATTTCTTTACAAGTAGTGTCAGGAGCAAAGTTATTATCCTTGTCCGTGTCCTCACAGTGGTTTTATTAACTTTCATAAGACATTTTTTTTTTAAAGGAATTTTAATTTTGACTCACTCTGCAGTCTTTTTAATGCGAAAATCAACTGGGTTGAAGCAGAATTACTGAGAAACCCAAGGCCTTCTATCACAGGTAGTATTTTTACTTATTTGCATTATATCAGCTTTATAGATGTTCGAAACTGTGTGTGAATGAATTATTTCATTACAAGGTATATTGAAAACTAGGAGAAAACAAGGTGTTGTAGGACTATAAAAACTACAAATTCAACCTTAAAAAAGTATACAGTTTGTCTAAGTGGTTATTTACCTACCTAATAACCTCCCAGCTCCTGTGTTAATATGAAGTGTAGTTTCATTACATGCCTGTTTTCTCCCCACTAGGAACCCAGTTCCATAAGTGTTCAGGAAAGACAGTACTCACTTATTGAATATGTATGAATGATTCTTTGAACCTTCCTCTGTGTATAACCTTTTCCAAAACTGTCTGTTCCTTGTGTGGTAGTTCCTTCTAAGACACCTTTAGAGGCTGCTCAGCAAGATTCTTTTTGCTTTTCTCAAGTGCTCTATCCTACCACTTGGTTCACCTCTGAGCTGTA
The DNA here is from genome assembly GCA_020746105.1 of Trogon surrucura. NCBI lineage: Eukaryota > Metazoa > Chordata > Aves > Trogoniformes > Trogonidae > Trogon > Trogon surrucura. Next base: position 40,817,613 of record CM036617.1, read on the forward strand.
CTATGTTGACAAGTCAGTAGGTAGAATCTGAAAAAAAGTCATTGAAAAAAATGTCATTTAGGAGCGGGGAAATTGTCCTGCAGGAACTGTAGTGTCTCCTCCAGCAGCAGGATAATATCTCTAGGAACAAGAACAGATCTTTGTTGGAGAAGTTTCCCATGAGGAGTTTAATCAATTAATTTCAAAGTTTTCATGCATTCTGTTTGGACCAGGCAACTAGTTTTTAGAGTTTAGCTTGAATTTTTTTATTTGTAATCTGGCACCTTAATTCTAGTTTTCATATATATATATGTAAATACACACACGCACATAGGTATATTATATATATGTATAAAATATAAAATATGCCACAATTTGTTTTATTTAATGAAATAAGGAGCATTTAAAAATTTCAAACATCTATAGAGATTAATTTGTCTCAGTGTACAGGTATATAAAATCACAAGCTGACAGGAAATTAAAAGGGTCTGGTTCTTCCCTTGAGAATATCAAGATACCTGAGTGCAATTATAGGCCATAGTGAACTGCTTCCCAGGATCCAAATGATAAGGAGCTGTTCAAATATATTGTGACACTGCTGCAGAGATGTGGCAAAAATGCTCTTCTTCCTACAAATAAGCATCTCTGCACTTTTTCTTTCCATTTCTTATTTTGAACTGTAACTAGTTTCTCTAATCTTATGTGCTTACAGGTTTGTGTTGACTGGAATTAAACATACTAGGTGCAAAAACTCCTGATGCCTCTGGAGGAAAAAATCTCTTTCTTACTATCTTAGCAGTAGGTTTTTTTCCAGTGCACTAGCAATGAAGAAAGAGAGAAAGATAACTGAAAGTGAGTTTTCAGCTGTGCTTAGCTGTGTGACTGCTATTTCTGAGATTTGCTGCCAGCTCTGAAATCAGTACTTTGGTCATATCCTTGTCATTAATGGTGCTCCGGTAACTTCAGAAAGAGCAGAACTAGAGCTGGTGAGAATGTGCTTGTGGTACCACACACTTCAGAACTCAGGAGATTTTGACTTAGAAAAGTATTCAGCTGTATTTTATGGCATTATATTAGTTTTACAGTTACATGTTTGAGAAAAAGCTGGGTTTTTATTTTTTTTCAAAGTTACCTGCCTGTGGCAGTAAGCTTTAAACACCAACTTATTTTTGCTGTATCAAATAGAAAAATAACTGCAGACCACAGGAGGTTTCAAAATCAGCTACAAAAGCTATATCCCAGAGCAAGTTCTTCTCTGAAATACTAGTATCGTAGTTGAATCTATGGTTTAATTTACCTTGTTAGCTGCAGTTGTATTCCTATGCTTACATTATTCCCATTGTAGTGGGTTTTAAGCATCCAGACTTGTGATGTGATTAAAACATTCAGTTAACAACCTTTAGGAACAACAGGACAATTTTACAGATATATGGCTAAGAACATAGAACACAACTCAAAATATTTACTAGACGTCAGAGAAATAAAACATCTCTTGCAGTTTTTTTGGGTTTAAGTTTTGTATTTATTTTGTTCACTTTTTGGTTTAATGCCTCTCAAATAAAGATTTTCCTTTTACCTTAATAACCTGTGTAGAAGACTGGTAATTACTAATATATTAATTTTATCAGTTTTGTATATATTTACAAGTGTATATATAAATATATTTCTTCATATGTAAAAAAAAAATCAGTAATTACCATACAAGAAATTCAAACAAATCGTAGGAGCAATGCGATTTGGCCGTAAGATCACTGATTTACAACCTTGATTATTTCAGTAACCAGACTGTACCTGCTACAAAGGTTCTTCTTATCTTCTGCATAAACTCTTAACGTATTGGTCATGTCTAGACTTCTTTGTCAACATACTTCTGAATGCTGTTTTGCAGATTACACCAGTCTGATGTTTCCGCTTGTCCTGGTTTGAGACTACCAGGACAAAAGTTCTCTAAGGCTGCCTGGCATAGGTGGGAATCACAGTACGGGAGGAGGGGCAGCTGTGCCTATGGAGAGGCTAGGATGGGTCAGGTGACCCAAATGGGCCAATCACAGTATTCTTTCCCATGTGCTTAGTATATAAGGGCCCCTAGGAAGAGCCTTTATCTTTTCTGTGTCTGCTGTGCTGGGAAAGTTATCATTGGGTCTTTATTGTTACTCTCTGTTCTTCTGCTCTTTCTAAACTGCAGAGGAGCACTGTTCAATGGAAAGGTTGTTTTCCTCTGCCTTCTGCCCCAGATGGGAGAGGGATAGCTCCTTTTCTGTTTTTTTTTTTTTTGGACTGTCATTGGGACTCTGTGCTTGGACTCTACCATCTGCTGCTGAGTCCAGTTCGGGACTTCTTTTTTTTTTCTGCTTCTGTATTAACATATTATTTTGTGTTGTTGAGTGTATTTACATTCTTGTATGTATGTAGTTTGACATCTTCACTCTTACTATTATTGTTATTATCCTTTTTTTTTTCATTAAATTGTTTCAAGTTTTTTCAACCTTAAAGCCTCTCTCCCTATTTCTTCTGTTATCTTCTGCTGAGAGGGTATGGAGGGGACTCAGACCATCTGTGGCCAGTACAACCTTAAAATTTGACACCACTGTGAATTCATATGATATATCTAGGATATCAGCATTATGCACAGTGGCACCAACAGTGAGACACTGTGTACTATATGAGCCTGGTTTGCATCATGTGTATGTTATAATCCATTAAAATGCCCTGTCTAAGTCCATGTTATTATCTCAAATGCAGTGTTTATGTAGAAAGCAAATGGTGAGAGATAAGGCAACAGTTTTAACAAAGAGATTAAGGCAAGAAGGCAAATACATCTGTGTTTATAATGATGCCATGACAATGTCAACGTCTTGGCCACCTAATACATTGCATGCCATGCTATTTTAAACTGTACCAGCTCCAGAATCAGATCAGTCAATCACTATTAGATGGACCTATAAGGTAGTAGTTTGAGTTAGGATCACAGTTATGAGATGGATCATACTCACTATATGTAACAATTTTTGTCTCCATCAAAGTTTTTGAAGAGGATTATGTTGTTCCTTAAAAATGGGCTGGTCATCAGTAGGACAGTTTTCTCTGCTACCTGAAGGGAGGTTGTAGTCAGGTGGGGGTCAGACTTGTATCAGGAATAAGTGTGGCGAGCAGGAGTAGGGATGTAATTCTGCCCCTGTGCTCAACACTGGTGAGGCCTCAGCTTGAGTGCTCTGTGCAGTTCTGGGCCGCTCACTGCAAGGAAGATATTCAGGTGCTGGAGTGGGTTCAGAGGAGAGCAATGAGGCTGGGGAAGGGACTGGAGCAAAGTCTTATGAGGAGAGGCTGAGGGAGCTGGGGTTGTTTAGTCTGGAGGAGACTCGAGGAGGGACCTTATCACTCTCTACAGCTACCTGAAGGGAGGTTGCAGTTAAGTGGGAGTTGGGTTCTTCTCCCAGGCAACTAGTTCTCCCAGACAACTAGGGGGCATGACCTGAAACTGCATCAGGGAAGGTTTAGATTGGATCTCAGGAAGCAATTCCTCACAGAGAGGGTGATCAGATGTTGGACTGCACTGCCAGAGAAGTGGTGGAGTCACTGTCCCTGGAGGTGTTTAAGGAGGGGCTGGATGTGATACTTAGTACATGGTCTAGCTAATGTGGTGATGTTGGGTCATAGGCTGGACTTGATGATTTGAGAGGTCTTTTCCAGCCTCAATGGTTCTGTGATTCTAGGCTTTCTTTTCATTCCGAGAGACCTCTTCCACACTCTGCCAATTGTCTTGCACAGAATTAAGAGAACAAAGGTATTACAGTTGTATAAATCTGAGTTTACTCCAATTTTAATTGCATATGAGTCATATCTTCTTAAAATGTAAAGTCAGAACCCATTTCCTAGTTCTTCATGCTTCTTCAGTCCATCATAACCTGCCATGTCTCCACAAGGGACTATAAAATTGTTGTTTATTCATTTACACTTGCTCTTTGCTTTAGCAGAAATATTTTTAACTGAAGGTCTTTCTGTGGGACTTATTTAAAGGTAGCATGCTCTCACCTGCAAAAACAATCAATCTTTGATAAATATGGTCTCCCAAATCTGAATTATCACATCCTATCCGTGGAGGGCTCACTAATTCCATATGCACTTTCGGTGGCCTAGGGATGAGGTGGGATGCTTTTACAGCACAAATAGAGATCCTGTAGAAGATCGTAGACTTCACTACAAAGATAAATTTTTTTTAGGCAAGAAAAACTAAAGAAGCAGATTGTAGCCTTTACTTTCTTTTAATGAAGAACCTGAGTTACGTAAATCCTGGAAAACATGTAGCACTGAATGAAGTGAAGCATCTAACTTCAACCCTAGGTCTGCTGTGTGTGAAATTTATCAAGATACTACAGTTATACGAGAAACTTGAAAAAAAATCTTTTAATACTTATTGTAGTGGCCTGAGGACACAGCTATGTAATGGATGGAGTTTATGGATTATTAACTGAATAGAAGGTGAAAATAAAATGAATGTCTAACAGCTGTGCACTTTGGAATTTTTATTGCAGTGCCAGTGCAATGCACATACTATAGTAAAAATGAGAGGTTAAACTTTACAACGGTGGCTTTATTTGTTTCTAGGTTGTTTTGTTATTTTTTTCTTTCTCACTTTTGTTCTATTAATGCTAGGTTATTGCTCCTGACAACTAATATGGCTGAAACATCTTTCAAATGTAAGTACAGGTTGAACTCAAAGTGAAAAACATAAGACAAATTATACATAGTACTATAGCAATAAAGCTGATGTTGATATCTCTCTTTAAAATTTACTGACAAAGTAACCAAGTATGAAGAGAAAAAGGAAGATTTCATATATAATTAATTACCTACCTACGAACTTTTACTCTCTGTATTAATATATTTTGTAAAATATATTACAAATAAATTAGAATAATAAAATGTATACCTATACATATAAGACCAATATGGAACCTAACCCACAGCCCACTAAAATTCACCACTGATGCTGCAGAGCAAGGGGCAACGGGTAAGTCCCAGGCTCAGTGACAGAAGCAGGGACTTCTGGATACAGAAGCTGGATTTGGGAACTCAGGATTGGGATAAAAGTCAGAAAATCAGATGGAGTCCTCCTTGGACTCCAGCCATTGAAGAATGGAGCTTAACCCCTTTGATCCCTCAGCTTTATACTGAATATGATATATGATATATATGTAACGGAATGGAATTCTTTGTTGGCCAGGTTTGCGTCACCTGTCCTCTCTGTTCCTTCCTGCAGGTGCAACCTTTCACTTCCTTAAGACTCTTTCCGGCACCCCAATATAGCACACAAGATCCAGCAGTGGCCTTGGTCACTATAGGAGCAAGTATAAGAAAGAAGCTTTCTACTTACCAGTCCTTGAAAGTAATTATAAACATCACACGTTATCACTTCCAGTAGCAAGCACTGTCTGCAGAGACGTGCTGTTAGTTCCAAAAAGTTCACCCTCGTAGAAAAGATTGAGCTGGAGTAAAATCACTGAACAGAAACAGTTCTGGTTAGCTCAAACCTGGACACAAGTCTGCTTTTGTAGTTGACCAAACTGAAAATGAAGATAATTGAAACATATTATGCTTGTCCTGTAAAAGATTCTGATATTTCAAAAAAGACACAACAGTGTCAGAAAAAAAAAGCCCAAGCCTCTACTTGTTTCCAGTTGACTGATTTCAAAATAAAATAATATTTATGACTAGCTCAGGTAGAAAGTACCAGCCAAACACAGGTTTATATACTATTCTGGCATGTTTGTAGTATTCTTAATTTTCATGAGCTGCAAGTCAGTCTCCATATTTCTCTTAGAAATATTAATACCAGGTCTAGTGCTGATCTTTGTACAACCTTCTAGGAATTCTATTTCAGCATTTTCTCAGGTTTCTTCATTAGCAAGCTCTCAACTGATGTAACATTATGTCACTGTGTAGTGACTGACATTGCATACAAGTAGAAAGATCACCAGTACAAAGAAAATACAATTAAACCAAAAGCAGCTATTAAAATGAATCTCAAACTTTAATCCCTGTTGTAGAAATTGAAGTATTAAAAGAACTCTTAGATAAAATGTTGTTTGTCTTCTTACTTCAGATTTTCAATCAGTACAAACTGATGAGCACTTAAAAGTTTAGGGAAAGGCTACTTAGGCACCTCAGTAGATCTGACATTTCAGATGCTAATGTTTGAAGAGATTCTTATTAAGTCACTGGTCAGAGCTTTCAAAAATACACATGGATTGAATATATATATATGTTTACATCTCCTGAAAATCTTTTACCTCATGAGAAAAAAATGAAGCTTTGTACTTTTGCTGGGGGAAAGGTAACTGATGGTGTGAAATATAGAATTTTATCTCAAGCATGTCTTTTATTTGAAATATATGAGGGGTAAACAGGACATTTTTATGGTGAGAAATGGATTCTGCAGAAGGAGTGAATTTGGTTTAAGATATGAGTCCTGACAAGAAAAAAAAAAAAAAAGTACTTAGGCAATAAGATAGCTTCCTAGAAAAAGGCAAGTTTTTGTCTTCTTGATCATTTAAGCCTAAACCGATATCATTCTTAGTTAGAGAAAAATTCTCTTCTGAGGGACGAATTAACTATTGACTTCAGACTTAAGCAGATCCTATCAAATTAATTCCAAAATCCTTTTCCCAATTTGTAAACTATTAACATAGTTTAGATTTTTGTTTCTGCGTGACTAAAAATGCAAAATAAAATAAAGTACAAAAAAAAATGGGTGCCTGGATTTCCAACAAGACTTGAAACTTTTTAGGTCAGAGATAGGTAGGATTTTATTTTCTACAGCCTGCCTGAGAACTTGACAAAGAATATTATCTGAAGGACAAAAAACTCTCCAGGAAAGATCACCAAGTTTGTTCACAGAGTACTGAATTCACTTTATATCTGTGTTAGCGATGCACATCTGGAGTTGCACTGTAAGTCTCTGACTTCTCATATGAGTGTAATATTCATTGGCTTATAATCCTTTGCTAACATTTCATTCACTAAACACTCAGGTACAGGAAGGACTTTCTACATATGTATTCAGTTTTGTTTGTTATGGGGTTCAAATCATGCAAACTTTCATGATAATTAAGAGATTAACATCTTCAGGAACAGAAAGAAAGCAAACAAGCTGAAGAAGAACTAGTAAATTTACTATATCAAAAAATAAATCTAAACAGATATTTTTTAACAATATCATCTGGAATTTCATAGTGTTATCAGCTCTCTTATGTTTCGGATGTTTTCTTACGGCTGTTGTTTTTGGTTTGTAGATTTTTTTTTTCTTTTACTTCTGCAACCTATTATGGTGGACTTTTAATGTAGTGGTGCAAAAAAAAAAAATTCCATAACAAGAGCCCATTATTTTGTAGGACCTAATACATATCTAGTTCAGTCTAAAGATTTGCAATCTTTTACATGCTACCTTATATACTACTTTACATAGTTGACTCAGTGCGAGGATGGTTTTCTTTTACTGGTAAATGGGCAGTGTCCAACAGTTAATTTTTTTACATAGAACTCTCTCATTCTCTATGTAATGTATCTTAGCTAGGAATTGCTCTCATGTTGGTGCAGGTGTTACATCAAAAGGTGATGTTTATTTTCTTATCTTCAGTTGGCAGAAAATATATGGCACGTGAATACACTGTGAGCAGTAACCATAACTAGTTGAATGACTACGGATCTATTATAAAATCTAAATCCACCAGAAAGCCCAGAATTTTTAGGCTGGGGAGATTTTTATTAATTTTGTGTTTTAAATAGTCTGCATATTTTGTATATCATCTTCAATGTCATTTTACAGATTTAGTTTTATTCATTTCAGTGAAGTTACAACTGACTCATAAATTAACAGATAAAAAATTCTCACTTGTAAAATAACAGGAACGTAATTAAACTATAGAACTCCATCCTATTTTTGGATGACATTTTGATAAATTAAGTTGTAATTGCTTCAACTTTTTGGATAGGTCTAACACTGGGTGGAACCCTCATTTTTTTCCATGTAGAGACTGCCTCTTAGTAGAAGATGATTACCTCAGTAGAAGGTTATTTAACTTTTATTACCTGGAAGGATACAAAAGGCAGTTCCACTGCCCCTACATTTAACTACTTTTCTTTTTTTTCTGATCAGAGTGAAATCTCATTGTCCTTACCCGGAATTGAAGTGATAATCAGTATCTAACACAAACAGCAAATATTTCAGTGTAGGTAAAAGAAATTACATTTCCGCTCTTGGCCAAATTTTGCAAAGAGATCTACAATGTTTGTTGAGGCAATGTATAAGTTTATTAATATTCCATAAACTTTTATTTTTTCTTTCTAGTTTTAATTTCATAGGATTTATTGCATAATATTTAGTATTTAAGGAGGAGGAGACAAAATTATGATCTTCTGCCAAAACACTGTGAAGTAATTGTTACATCCCACCCAGGAGAAGGGAACAAGTGACTTAGATTCGTAATTCCCCAACGAAGTGGATAGTGGTGAGGCAAGTCTCAAGGTCCATACATAAACTTTTATTAATTTCTCACAATGTATAGGTCAGACTCACAATAATCAGTTTTAGTTAAAAGACATGTTAGGGCAGGCAATATACTATGACTTAATGATAACCAGGAAAAGACTAGGCATACAAAAGACTACAGCAAGCTGCATATTACTTAATGATAACCAGGAAAAAAGGACATATAACAACTTCTAATAGGCAGTATTATACTCAATGATTACAAGAAAGAAACTAAATATAAACTAAGCAAACAGTATGATAGGCCTTGCATTACTTAGTGAGAAAGGGGAGAGGGAAAGAAAGAGAAAGAGAAAGGGGGAGGGAGACAAAGATCACCGATCCAGGTTTCTGCATTGGTCTTGCCAACAAGGATTCAAGATGCCATCACCTTTTCTTCTTCTCCTCTTGCACTTCTTTCTTCGTGTTATCTTCATCTCTGTCTTCATGTTACTTCTATTATCATTATTCTGTCAAACTTTTTGTTTTATCTCACCTCAATTCATACACACTTTTGCTATATGCCGTTGTACAGTATGTCTGGTAGGGAAGCAGGGCATTTAATTGTTTATGACCATACGCAATTGCCTTATCTCCATGTGATATATGCAAGGCCATTCTGACTTTACTAGACTCCTTCCCTTATGTGTAATTGGGCTAAGGCTTCCTGAGGCATCTGTTTCCTTCTTAGCCTTATCAAGTCCCTGTACCACATTCCATTTGGAACTTATCCGTTTGCCACACAGGGCCAGAAACTGGTCTTTTTTTTTGCCCAAGCTGGGGGTTTGTAAAATGCCTAGAAATATTTAAGGCAACCATTTGTGCACCTATTCACCACAGTAATGAAGAACAACACAGTACTTCAGAAATTCAGTACTACACAAATCTAATACCCTTCTGGTGAAAAAGAAGTAAAGGTGAGAAGTGTGGATTTCACAACAGATATGTTTCAAATCTTTTTATTGTATATAAAAGTATGCTTTCTTTCTCCCTGTTCTACATCTTATTGTGATTAATATTTTATTTTTTTTGCTGTTTTATTTATTTGTTTGCTTTCCGGATTTTAGTAAGATTTTTCATACTGTCCCTCACAACACCTTTCAGGACAATTGTCCAACTGTGGAATGAGTGTGATGAGGATGCAGTGGATAAAGAACTGGCTGAGTGGCAGAGCTCAAAGTGTTGTAGTGAATGGAGCTACATCTGTCTGGCAATAAGTCGTTCCTCCGTTTTCAGTTCTAGGGCCAGTCCTGACATGGATGCAGGAGTTGAATGTGTCATTAGTAAATTTGTTGATGATACCAAATCAGGAGCTACTGTTGACTCTTGAAGGACAAGATGCCTTGCTGAGAGATCTAGATAATTTGGAGAACTGGACTGTCATTAATGGGAATAAAATTAACAAGGCCACAAGCCAGATTCTGCACCTAAAATAATGACAGGCACAATTATAAACTGGGAGAGGAATGGCTGAAGAGCAAACCTGAAGAAAGGGATCTGGGCTTGCTGATTGGCAGCAGCTTAATGTGAGTCAGTTATATGCCCTGGCAGCCCAGAGGGCAAACGCCATCCTGGGGTGCATCAAACAAAGCATGACAAATCAGTCAAAAGAGAGCTAACTGTCCCCCTGTGTTCAGCACTGGTGTGGCTTCATCTTGAGGACTCTGGGTACTTCTGGGCCCCATAATTTATAGAGGATCAGAATATTCTTGAATGCATCCAGAGTAGGGCAACAAAGCTGGTGAAAGTGTTGGAAGGCATATCCTATGTAGAGAGGCTGAGGACTTGTCAAATTTGAAGGAAAGAAGGCTGAAGGTCAGTCTCATTGCTTTCTTACAGCTTCTTGAGAAGTAGAGGTGAAGAGGGAGGTGCTGAGCTCTTCTCCCTCGTATCCCGTAACAGGACTCATGGTATGGTTCAAAGCTGTGTCAGGGTAGATTTAGACTACGCATTAGGAAGAATTTACCAAGAAGATGGTCAAACACTGGAACAGAGTTTCTACAGAGATGGTCCCTGTCAGTGTTTAAGAGGCATTTGGACAATGCCCTTAATAACACACTTTAACTTTTGGTCAGCCCTGAAATGGACAGGCGGTTAGACTAGATGATTATTGTAGGTCCCTTGCAGCTGAAATCACAGAATTGTTAAGTCTTGAAAAGACCTCTGAGATCATCAAGTCCAGCCTAAGTCCCACCACCACATCAGCTAGACCATGGCACTAAGTGCCACATCCAACCTCTCCTTAAGCACCTCCAGGAACAGTGACTCCACCACTTCTCTGGCAGTGCAATCCAACATCTGATCATCCTCTCTGTGAGGAGGTGTTTCCTGAGATCCAACCTAAACCTTTCCTGATACAGTTTCAGGCCATGCCCCCTCGTCCTATCACTAGTTGCCTGGGAGAAGAACCCGACTCCCACCTAACTGCAACCTCCCTTCAGGTAGCTGTAGAGAGTGAAAAGGTCCCTCCTCGAGTCTCCTCCAGGCTAAACAACCCCAGCTCCCTCAGCCTTTCCTCATAAGAGTTTCCCTCTGGTCCCTTCCCCAGCCTTGTTGCTCTCCTCTGGACCCACTCCAGCACCTCAATGTCTTTCTTGCAGTGAGCGGCCCAGAACTGCACAGAGCACTCAAGGTGAGACCTCACCAGTGCTGAGCACAGGGGCAGAATTACATCCCTACTCCCACTGGCTACACTATTCCTGATACAAGCCAGGATGCCATTGGCCTTCCAGGCCACCTGGGCACACTGCTGGCTCCTGTTCAACCAGTTGCCAACCAGCACTCCCAGGTACCTCTCTGTCTGGCCGCTCTCCAGCCACTCCTCCCCCAATCTGTAGTGCTGCAGGAGGTTATTGTGGTCAAAGTGTAGGACCCTGCACTTAGTCTTGTTGAACCTTATACCATTGGCCTCAGCCCATTGACCCAGCCTGTCCAGGTCCCTCTACAGTGTCTTCCTACCTTCTAGTAGATTGACACTTCCCCCCAACTTGGTGTCATCTGCAAACTTATTAAGGGTAGACATCTCATCCAGGTCGTCAGTAAAGATGTTGAACAGGACTGGGCCCAATACTGATCCCTGGTCACTTGACGCCAACTGAAAGTGGCACCATTCAGCACCACTCTCTGAGCTTGGCCATCCAACCAGCAAAGGGTGCTTCCATCTAACCCGTGGGCTGCCAGCTTTTCTGAGAGGATACTGTGGGAGACTGTGTCAAAGGCTTTGCTGAAATCGAGGTAGACCACATCCACAGCCTTCCCCTCATCCACTAGGTGGGTCACCCAGTCATAGAAGGAGATGAGATTGGTCAGGCAGGACCTTCCTTTCTCAAACCCGTGTTGGATGGTCCTGATCCTCTGCTTGATGGCACTCAGGATGATCTGTTCCACAACCTTGCCAGTCACCGAGGTCAGACTGACAGGCCTGTAGTGCCCCAGATCCTCCTTTTTGGCTATGTCATGACAATGATTGTTTCTCTGGCTAGAAGGGAACTAACCCACTGATGGCTGCTTCACTCACTCACTGCTCACTCGCCCCTGTATGCTGCTGCTCTTCCCCTCCCCAGGTCTCTCACTAGCTCAGCTCAGGCCGCCCTCTGCAATGGTGGCTGTCACTGTCTGCACCAACTGCATCATCTGGGAGAAGCTGACACGATGGCCACTTTTGAATTTGCCACAGCTTCCGGGCTTTCTCCCTGCCAGGTCAGCCTCCCGCTTCTCTCGTGAGAATTCCTGTCTAGATTCCTGTTTCCCCACTTCCCCTCGGCTTTCCTGTCTCCAGGAAGCCTGCTCCCGCCTCAATCTCTCTCATTCTATTCCTATTCTATTCTATTAAAAAAAGCAACCAAAACCCCAAAAAAACTAACCAACCAACCGAAACAAAACACCATCTCTTCCTTTCAGCTTTGTCGCCTATGAGAAACTGTTTTGAACTAAACAGCTCTCCATTGCTTCCAGGAGAGTTTGGTTAGTATAGTCATTCCAGTAATTTCTAACCCAATAATCCTCAGTAAAAGCTTTCTATGAATGTTAAACACTTGCTTCAATGTTCTGTTTTCCAATGTTATTGAGAGTTTGACTGTTTTGATTAAAATAATTTTACATGAGAAGAATGCTGAAAAAAATAATGGAATGAAAAATAAAAATAAACTGGAAATATTTTACCTCTCGTACTCACTCACATATTTCAAGTATATTAATTTTCTTGGGAATGAATATCTAGATACATAATCAAGCATCAAAGAGAAAGCAAAAAAGGAACTAACAAATAATCTAGTCTGTTAAGGCTTAACAGCATGATCTCATGATCTGTTATTCAAATTTGAGAAGAGATATGATATGAAATGACCACAGTTCCTTTCTCTAATTAATATGTCACAAATTTATAGATTTTTTATTAAAATAGATAATTGCAAATAACTACTCTGCTCATTTTCTAGTATAGAACATATATTGATTCTTCACTACTTCAATTCCTATTGAAGTAAAGATCATTATTGGGATTTTAAGTACTTGTAGTCTTGAACATAGAATGAGGTTCTCTTTAATACCTTATCTGGTAAGTGACTTCACTAACTGTTTCAAAAGAAATAACTTGAAAGGCATCTGTGATATTTAGGAGTAGAAAGATATATGACATTGACAAACAAAAAGTAATTTCCTTTTGGGTTTTGTTAGTTGTAGATAAGACTTCGGGATAAGCCAATCTGCTGAATCAGAGTAGTGTTCAGAAAAATACCAATCTGCTTTGATTTTCAAGACTGTAAAGAGCATGTATTACCTGCAGAGTTTAAAGTGATTATTTCACTGACCGCATTTTCATTGCTGAAAAAAATACAATTGGCATAACCATTAAGAGCATTTTTTTAATCTGGAAGATAGGAATTTTAGATTTACTTTTCAGTATATAGTTGCCAAAATATACTTTAATGTCTTTTGTCTTATTTTCATAAAGTCATTCAGTATCTTACAAGTCACCCAAGCATTACTGCAACCTTTTCATGTATTGCATTATATAAAAAACTTGTACTGGTACACAGAAAAAAATTACAATCATAAAGTCTAGAATTGTCCCATCGGAGAGCCGGCCAAGTAACGACCATCCCACCAATATGGCTACAAGTCTTCCTCCCTTTATCGCTCCAGACAGCTCAATATATACAGTTAAACAGTGTCCACGTGTTTGCCCCTTAACAGAGTTGGTCAGTTACAGGTTTACAAGCGCCAGCGTTTTATTGGATAGTGTCATTCAACTATGCAGGCGGCTCTCACCCCCCCTTCTCCCCTTGGCAAGGCTCTTCACAAAACAGATAAAACCTCCTCCTCTCCGTGCCCCAAGGCAGCTCCAAGGACAGAACCTTTGTTTAGGCCTAAGCTGGGTTGTCCAAACCTTTTAAAGGGATACCGCACCTCTGCTCCACAAGAAATTCCCCTACAATAAAGTATGGGCAAACAAAAAATTATATCAATCAAACTTTATTCTTGTTGTGGTAAACTAGGAGCTAATACGCTAATGTGGACAAGCAGGTGTTTCTTTGAGATATTAGTTATTCTTGGTTTACTTTTCTGCAACCATGGCCAAGGGCCAACATCTTCAAAAAGGTTATTAAAGTTACTGCCTATGAAAAATGGGTTATTTGGATATGAGACCACAGATTTTCAAAGACAAATAAATAAAATAAAAGTGTTTTTTTTCTATTGCAAAAGAATGTTGGATAAGGAAATAGTTATTACAGTTCATGAAAGAAACAAGCTATTATTCAAAAAATATTTTGAAAAATACATCATTTTTGTTTTGTGTAGAAGTTTGACTTTTAAAAATACTGAACTATGTTGGCTGTTATGAACAATTTAAGGTGTATTTTTTATAAAGTTGTTACATTCTTCATGTTACATTCTTCATTCTCTCCCTTCCCTCATTCTCTCCTGTCTCTTCCTTCTCTCCCTTCTCTTCCCTTCTGCATAAGGAAGAAATGTTTTATAATGAAAGTGATGAACAGATTTCCCAGAGAAATTGTGAATGCCTCCTCCATGAAAATGTTCAGGGCTAGGTTGGATGAAGCTTTGAGAAAACCAGTCTAGTGGGAGGTGTCCCTGTCAATGGCAAGGAGGTTGGAACTAGACGATCTTTAAAGGAGGCTGCTGCTAAATGACCAGCTTAGTTGTTACTACATTTTGCAGAGCAGTCTACTGATTACAAACCTATAACATGCACAAGATATTGTGTATATGTTATTGCCCTGCTGATGTGGAGAATAAGTTATCCTTTCCACCTGCAAAACAATATTCAATCCAGGAGGCTGTAAAACTGCTAAAAGTGAAGGTGGGTTGCAACTGGAGGAAAAAAATTGTCTCCACTTCTATGGAAAAAAGAAAGTTGGGAAAGTAGTTACCAATATAAGGGGACAAGATGGAAAAAGGACTTGACGGAGATCTTGTGGTAAGAACAGACACTCTACATACATCCTACACTAAGATTTTACTGGATAAAATGCACTCATACATTTTACAAGACACATCAGTCTTTCTTTTTAGCTATCAAAGGATATAGATTAGATTTTGCTCGTATCTTGTCTATTCATTTTTTTATTGTGATTAGAGAACTACTTACTTATCTTTTGGAGAATTTCAGAAAAAAAAAAAGAATTGCCTGCTCCAACTTTCTGTAGTTTTTAAAATGCCTCATGTACCTAGTTTTAGGCTTTATATTTGTACATTCAAGAAAACATATGGGGGTACCGATGCATAAACAAAACTCATTAGGTGTTCTTTCTAGATGTTTTATGAAACTCAGAACAGCTTATACTATTGTCCAAAAACATGTTGAAATGTTTATTGCTTTAAGAATCCTTTATCCCATTGATGGATCACACATGACTTTCATATAGTCAATTGTTTGAATTCATTCTTTCCTTTCTTTCTCTTTCCTTTTGTTGTGATTTAGCCCCAGTCAGCAACTAATAACACAGCTGCTTACCCACTTCAAACATGTGCAGTCCAAATGTATGAAACATTGCTCACTTACTAAATATGCTTATTTGATGGACATACATAATGATACGGAAATTTACTTATGTATGCAAGTAGGAGTTATCATTCTGCCCTTACCAACACTTCCTTGGTGTTTATTCACTCCAGAGTTGCTTGCTTTTAGGTAGAACCAAGTGGAAATGAGAAAGATTAACAGTATTTTTGGAAAATACCAATCCTGATTTGGCTATGCAGAAAGTAATCTTTGTTGCAGTTGAAAAACAGTATTTATACAGGCGTTTTTAATTCACACAAATCTCCAGAGAGGAGCTCACTTTCTGAGAATATAGATATCCTTGTGTGAACAACTGTATTTGTTCTGGAAATGTTCATTCTATTGTCCTAGTTAAATAGATGTGTGACATCCAGGAGGCAGGCAGAAAACAGGAGAATGTTTTATATTCATTGACTTTGTTGGATATGAAGAATTACACAAATATTTTAACAGAATTGGAAGAGAAAAAGAAGACCAATAGGGACACTCAGAGAATAAAAAAAAATCTGTCAAGAACTAACTTTTGGCTTTTAAAGTGTGCTCAACTATGTAGTGTATGGAAAGGCCATGTCTAGATAAACATGCTTTACATTTCAGGTGGCACTAAGTAATGCAAAGTAGTTTTCCAAATGGTTATCTCTGAAGTACTGCAAGACATGAATTTAAAGGAGCTCACTGTAACCTTCGCTATTAGGACAATACAAGCGAGTTGGAATTTTTCCTCTGTTTTTCCTGTCATGCTGTTCTTTACTTTTTTTTTTTTCTTTTTAACATCACAAGGAAGCATGTGTATCTATCTTATTTCTCCCTTTGTAAAGCTGCCCATTTATAAGCACAAAATGTTTCACAGATCTCATTCCACAGACAACAGAACATGGAGTCAACTGCTCTCTGAGATCTATGGTATGGGTATGTTCATTGTGGCTTCCCGAGGAAGGAACCAAGGGGACAGCCAGGGAGCCAGGACCAACAACTAACTAAAACATTCTAGTTCCAAAGAGTTCTACAACATGAGCTTCTTTTTACTTCGGATATTATTTTTAGGGTTATCCACTTTTCCTCTGACACTTTTTGTGCCCTCTAAGTAGTATAGATCATATAGCCATGGGAAACTAGTGCGTAACTTAGGTTTGCACAGCTTGAAGGACTGTGTATTGTACTCAGTCACATGGCTGATGTCATGGTCTTCTGCCGAAAAAAATAATTTTATATACTTATGTCAAAGGTATATAGACCGTCTCCTATTTCATCAACTCTTTCTTCACATAACTTTGAAACTCCTGCAGCCAGGATGTGTGTGCCACCTTACTAAGCTCTCTGCTCAAAGAAAAGTTGCTAAAAGCTCTGGTCCCTATATATGATTAATTCTTCTGACCTGTTCTCAATTACTGGATCATACAGTGTCCTGTGATTACAGGGCCAATACAAAGACATGTACCATGCCATATTGCCTTTTTAAAGAGCTAAGCTCTTTTCCCCCAAACAAGGTTATTTGAATATTAAACCATAACTGCAACTTGGAATACAAAATGATAGTTAAATAAAGGTTAAATGACACTGTTATTTCATCCCTTGAAGGAATAACTTTTGGACTTGTGACAATACTCATGTACGCAGGAAGATAACATGCCAACTGTATCTATCATTTAAAGAATCAGAAGCATAGGCAGATATAAGGGGTATAATCTCAGATAGAAGGTATTAGAGTATCTTTGTCAATTCATAACACTTGGGAGATGAAAGCCAATTTCAATTTCCTTTTAACCTGAGAGAATTAAAACTTGCATCTTCTACTCCTGTTCAGCTGTAAGTTATAGGTTAAGCTCTCAATCCTTTCTGGGAAAAACTGTTCCACTTAAAGATTAATTAAATATTCACTGGGACAGAAGAAAAAGAGTTTTGATCTGTACAGCCTTGACTTAAAAAGGGGGAGACCTATTTTTCATTTTACGTATTAATGAAAATTTAAGTATTATGAATTAAATACTCACTAGAACAACACTTGGGAGACAAGTTTCCCCCATGACAGATAACAGCCCTGACCATTTGGTTACAATTTCATGATGTCTCTTACTCCATCTTTCTCTGGAACAATGTATATTTAATTAATACATGCAAAGCCTAATAATTTGAAGGAGGGAGATGAAGTATTCTCACTGCTATGCCTTTTAGCCAACTGATTATTTTATTCACCTGGAAAAGCAGATTTACAGAAATGAAATCCCTCCAGCAAAAAAAAAAAAAAAAGGGCCTATATTTCTGAATTTCCGAGTAAAACTCTGGGAGATCATCATTTTTTCTTACTTTGACTTCCTGACTTAGGAATGCTAAGAAATCTTGTCAGCTTAGGTGGCACAAGTAATCAAAAATTGCCTTGCCTGGATTGCGTGTGCACAGCATCTTTGTGTTTGTGTATTGATCTGCCTTTTTAATCCTAGGTATTGCTAGAAGCAGGCATTTAGTCCTTGTTGATCTTAGAGTCACAGAAGCAAAGTGACCACGCAGTTAGCTTTGTGGTGCCATTAGTAGATTATTAACAATACCAGAATGAAACAATCTAAAACTCAATTATCTGTAATGTACAATGCAATCATTGTTTTAAGGGTTATGGAGCTATTCATTAAGGCCTGCATAACTTGATATGAGGATGGCTAGATGTTGATGTTCTCAGAATAACCTTACAGTCAGTGAATAGTTGAAGACTGAACCCATGTTTTGTAATGAATTTGGATATTAGGTCAATGTATCTTTAAGTAACACTTAAAAAATATTTGGTGTATGATGGTCTTCTCTAAATCCAACCAGCTCGGTTATTTGACTACAGAACTGCACCAACAATACACCACTTTGTGTCTTACCTTGTATTGCTGAACCACTAATTTCCTTATTTTCCTCATCAGCTCAGCAGACAAGAAAAAGAGGGTCTGCCATACAGGAAAAGGAGAACTTCTTCCTGACAGCTCAGATGCAGCAGAACTCCGGAGCTACTCTTACACAGGTAAAGCAAACAATCTTGTGATCATTTCCAGTCTTCAACTACAAGTAACCCATGTCTATATTATTGATTTCTCCAGTCTTCTCATGCTAATTCTCAAACTGTGCCCACACATTGTTTGAGAGAAATAGCTGGCATAGACACTAAATCTGAAATGAATCTTTCTAGCGGTGTAGATGACTTAAGATCCAGGGTCTGGGGAAGTTTTGTAGAACTTAATGTAGAAATTAATCAATGTGATGACAGAGTTGAGAGCTTATGAGTTAGAATCAAAGGAAAAGCCAGTAAGACTGACATCATCGTGGGAGTCTGCTACAGATGTCCCAACCAGGATGAAGAAATAGGTAATTGGGCAAAGTTGCATGGACTCTACCTCTTGTTCTCATGGGGGATTTTAACTTCCCAGACATCTGCTGGAAATATAATACAGCAGAGAGGGATCAGTCCAGGAGGTTCCTGAAGTATGTGGGAGATAACTTCCTGACACAGATGGTGAGGGAATCAGTGAGGGGAAGTGCACTTCTGGACCTGCTCCTTGTTAATAGAGAAGGTCTTGTGGGGGAGGTAACTGTTAGAGGCTGTCTTGGACACAGTGATCATGTAATGGTAGAGTTGTCCGTTTTTGGCGAGGTAAGGGGAGAGGTCAGCAGAATTGCCACCTTGGACTTCCAGAGGTCTGACTTTGGTCTCTTCCGACCCATGGTTAAGAGAGTTCCTTGGAAGGCTGTTCTGGAGGGCATGGGAGCCCAGGAAGGCTGGGCATACTTTAAGGAATCAATTTTAAAGGTGCAGGAACTGACTATACCCAAGTCACGAAAGATGAGCCAACAGAGAAGGAGACCAGCCTGACTGAAGAGAGAGCTTTGGCTGGAAATTAGGAGCAAAAGGAGAGTTTATGGTCTATGAAAGAGGGGGTAGGCAAATTATGAGGATTATAAACAAGAAGTGAAGCTGTGCATGGAGAAAATTAGAAAGCTCAAAGCCCATCTAGAGCTAAACGTGGCCACTGTGGTGAAGAATAACAAGAAAAGTTTCTATAAATACATTAACGGTAAGAGGTGATCTAATGAAAATCTCCATCCTTTGCTGGATGCAGAGGGAAACACAGTGACCATGGATATGGAAAAAGCTGAGGTGTTTAATGTCTTCTTTGCCTCCGTCTTCAACAGTAAGATCAGTTGTTCTCTGGGCACACAGCCCCCTGAGCTGGGAGAAAGGGATGAGAAACAGAATAGGACATGCGTAATCCATGAGGAAATGGTTATGGACCTGCTTCATAAGATGAATCCTCATAAATCTGTGGGGCCTGATGGATTACACCCTAGAGTGCTGAGGGAGCTGGCAGATGTGTTTGCCAAGCCACTCTCCATCATCTTTCAGCAGTCCTGGTTAACCAGGGATGTCCCAGTGGACTGGAGGCTGGCAAATGTAACACCCATCTTCAAGAAGGGCAGGAAGGAGGATCCTGGTAGCTACAGACCTGTCAGTCTTACCTCAGTGCCGGGAAAGGTGATGGAACGAATAATCTCAAGAGCCATCACAGAACAATCAAAAGCCAACAGGGTGATCGGGCCCAGTCAGCATGGATTCATGAGGGGCAGATCTGCTTGACTAATCTAATCTCTTTCTATAGCAGGGTGACCTGGATGAGGGAAAGGCTGTCGATGTAGTGTACCTGGACTACAGCAAGGCCTTTGACACTGTCCCCCACAACATCCTTATGGTTAAGTTGGCTGTCCATGGCTTGGATGGACACGTACTCTGCTGGGTGAAACACTGGCTGGATGGCTGGGCCCAAAGAGTTGTGGTCAACGGAGTTAAATCCAGTTGGAGGCAAGTCACGAGTGGTGTCCCTCAGGGCTCGGTGCTGGGGCCACTCCTGTTTAACATCTTCATCAATGATCTAGATGAGGGGATTGAGTGCACCCTCAGCAAGTTTGCAGATGACACCAAGCTGGGAGGCAGTGTCAATCTGCTGGAGGGTAGAAAGGCTCTACAGAGGGACCTAAACAAACTGGATCAATGGGCCCAGACCAACTGCATTTCAACAGAGCCAAGTGTAGGGTCCTGCATTTTGGTCACGGCAACCCCATGCAACGCTACAGGCTTGGGGAAGGGTGGCTGGAAGGCTGTCTGGTGGAAAAGGACCTGGGCGTTCTAATCGACAGCCGGCTGAATATGAACCAACAGTGTGCCCAGGTGGCCAAGAAGGCCAACAGCATCCTGGCTTGTATTAGAAATTGTGTGACCAGCAGAAGTAGGGAGGTGATTGTCCCCCTGTACTCAGCACCGGTGAGACCGCACCTTGAGTATTGTGTCCAGTTTTGGGTGCCTCAGTATAGGAGAGATATGGAGGTGTTGGAGCCAGTGCAGAAGAGGACAACAAAGCTGGTGAAGGGCCCGGAGAATAGATCTTATGAGGAGCGATTGAGGGAGCTGGGACTGTTCAGTTTGACGAAGAGAACGCTGAGGGGAGACCTCATCATGCTCTACAATTACTTGAAAGAACATTGTAGAGAGAGACGTTGGTGCTGGTCTCTTCTCACAGGTCATTAGGGACAGAACTAGAGGGAATGGTTTCAAGTTGCAACAGGGTAGGTTTATGCTGGACATTAGGAAGAAATTCTTCATGGAAAGAGTGGTCAGACACTGGAACAGACTGCCTAGGAAGGTGGTTGAGTCGCCATCCCTGGATGTGTTTAAGTGTCACTTAGATGTGCTGTTGGGTGATATGGTTTAGGGGTGAACTTGTAGTGTAGGGTTAATGGTTGGACTCGATGATCCCAAGGGTCTTTTCCAACCTGAGCTGTTTTATGATTCTATGAACTATCTAATTTACTTGTAGCCAAGTAGCCAGGTATTCCACAGTACTAGCAGGACACTTGCCACATAAAATGCTTTCAAATTTTGTGATAATAATATAGAATAGTTTATTAATGGTTTTTAATGCTGTCAAAAATTCCTTATAATACTTAGACATCTGTGTGTACCAGTTTATCCACAAATTATATTTTCAGTAGAAATATTCATAGTACTACATCAAAAAACTCAACAGATTTCAGTCAGAATTTAACATTAGTTAATATATGTATGTATTTTCTAGAGATCATCTTAGAACCATATTACTATAATTACTCTTTAACTTCAGTTAAGTTCTAATAACCGTTGAAAAGTCAATTTTGTCTGCTTTGTGTTGATTAATTGTAAAAACTAAGGGTGAAATAATTCAATAAATGAGAGACCTTGTATAATATCTTGTGAAATTATAGGAATAAAATAAATTTTGAAAATTATTAGTATACATCCTTACAAATGTCTGGAAACTATGTTAAGATCACTGTAGTACATATGATATTAACGTGTATGGACTACATTCTCTTCTCTGAATTTCCTCTTTAAGGAATAATATTGAGTTCATTTCACCTTTTTGTATATCTCCAGAGCAACTTATTCTATTCAGTGAATTATAAAACCATACAGACTTCTACTTACTCAGGTATTTATAGCTTCTATCATGGTGTTTCCCAACTCGTAATAATTTATTCTTACCGCAACTTTTGGAGTAAGTATTAGTAGCTCTTCATTCTGATGAATTGCTTAAAATCTTAGATAACATAAAATTAAATACTGGAAGCCTGAACAGAAATAGATTGATGACTTTTACCTGGGGTAAATACATACAACAACGTATTCTGTCATTACTTTAAAAAAAAAGAAATGACAAACCACAACCTAATGCCCATCCCACCCCAACTTTCTTCTTGTTGTGGGTTAATTATGTTTTTCTTTCTGATATTTCCTCCATGTTTCGTACTATGATTAACTCTTCCAGTTGTCAGGAAGTTACATTTTATATGATGGAGTGCTATTGGAAAGCATTTCCTCAAAAATTCTGTGAGGGGCAAGAAAATGCTTTGAAAAATTATAATGTTTTCTATTTCTAGAAATTATATTGGTATTTTACACTTTGGAGCAAAAGGAGATGTCATGGGTTTGAGCCTAGTAAGGTTTATTGGTGGCAGGGGGAGGACTATAGAGGATGACTCTTGAAAAACTTCCAGAGACTCCCCCAGCCCTAGTTAAAAGTCGGACTCACCTCTGGCCAAAATCAAGCCAATTAGCACCTCTGCAATCAATGTATTTAAGAGAAGAATCACAGAATCACAGAATCACAGAATTGTTGAGGCTGGAAAAGACCTCTGAGATCATCAAGTCCAGCCTACGTCTCAATGCCAGTGCCATTCTCTCTCTCTTTTTATATCTGTCTTTATGTTGTATCTTTTGTGTTGGGGAGATTTCGTGTTTCGCGAAGGGGGAGATGAGAGGAAAGCAACAGAATGCAGTCAGTGAGGAAAGAGGGGGAGAAAGGCACCAAGCAGAGCATTTCCCTGGAGCCTTGTGGTGAGTGAGATAGCAGGGAGATGATTGCCTCTGAACTGAGATAAACAGCAGCTAGAATGTCCAGGATGCAGCAGCAGGTGGAGGTTGCCACGACAGGAGAGAGAGGAGTGGAGGGCACACCTCAAGCAGCCCAAGACTTTGAGGTTGGTCCCACACCAGTGCGACGAACTCACATGGAGGGAAAGGTTTGTCTCCCATGAGATGGTCACCACGTGGCAGAGGGGAAGACTGTAAGAAGCCCTCTTCCCCATAAACAATGGACAATGGACAATGAACAATGGACAATGGACAATGAACAATGGCCAGACAGACTGCACCCTCCACCCCCTGCACCCTTGTGCTGATGGGGAGAAGGAGATAGCAGTAAAGAAAGGAGGGAGGAGGTGTATTTAAGATCAGCTGGTAATTATTTCTGCATTTTTCTCTCACTGTCCTACTCTGTTTTAATTGATAACTGACAGCAGTAAATCAAATTTGTCTTCTCCCCAAGTCTCCTCTGGTTTTGCCCATGACCATAAGTGATGAATGAACCCTTCCTGTCCTAATCTCAATCCTCCAGATTTTTTTAGTTGAATTTTCTCTCTTCTCATTTCCTGTGGGGGAAGAAATAGTTCTTTGCTAGTAGTGTGGACAGTCAGTTCAAACCACAACATAATAATTGCACAAAAAATCCTTAGTGAATGTAAAAGGATCTTTGCTCTAGTTGAAAACATCTAGTATTAAAAAGGAGGCAGGAACAGCCGTTGCCCTCATTATTTAATAGAAATAACTTATTTCGTTATATTTCTGTCAAAACTGATAGATGTACTGTGAGTATGACCCATCATCCACAGCAAGAAAAGCAAATGAATACGGGATATTTCTTCTCACCTAAGATGTCCAGCTACTCACTTGCATCAAATAAAAGATGATCCCATCCATTTACAGAAGCAGAGTTTTCAAATATTTGAGCAATTTAAAAGAAAGCAGTTCTTAAGATGGCTACAAATTCTATCTATTTTCATTACTGGTGAAAGATACAAGACTTTTCATCTTGTGCTTTGGACTTAAATTTCTATTTTTTGTTTAAATTTTACTTTAAGTGGCTGAATCTTGTTTTGAACTTTACTCAAGTGTTAAACCTAGGGCTTAGTACAAATCTTTCTCCAACAAGCTACTATATCCTAACATATTGTAGCTGGAATAATGAAGAAGACCTTCATACTAAAAACAAGAGTGGGTATACAAAACTGACATGTCACTTTTTTTAAAGTAAGTCTTGATCACTCTTCATACAAGGTTGCTTTAATTTGTGGAAGTCAAAAGTATTCTAAATGATTTTTGCAGCAACTTTTACTTATTCAAATAATATCAGTAGTACTTCATAACAATAATATATTTTAATGTATTTCTGATAATATCTTGGTTTTTTCTATTGATGAATATTCTTCCCTTTCTGAAATATACTTTGATGTTGCATGGCTGTACCCTATTTACAAGTTACTTGAATCTTCTTGTATATTTTTATTTTTCCTTGCTGTTATCATAGGTCTTTCTTCTGATTCACTGCTTCTCTCATGTTTGTATTACATAAGCATTTTCTGTGACTGGAAAAACATTGTTTGATTTACGTGTTATCAAGTGGTTTTGTGATCCTACTGCAGGTTGTCTTTACAAAAATTTATCGGCTTAGTATTTATTATTGCCTGAGGACTGGAGGGAAGAAAATGTCACTCCAGTCTTCAAAAAGGGCAAGAAGGAGGACCTGGGAAACTATAGACCGGTCAGCCTCACCTCCATCCCTGGGAAAGTGATGGAACGACTTATCCTTGGTGCCATCTCAAGGCATATCAAGGATAAGAGGGTCATTAGAGACAGTCAACATGGCTTCACCAAGGGGAAGTCGTGCCTGACTAACCTCATAGTCTTTTACGAAGATATAACAAGGTGGATAGATGATGGCAGAGCGGTGGATGTGGTCTACCTTGACTTCAGTAAAGCATTTGACACAGTCTCCCACAGCATCCTTGCTGCTAAACTGAGGAAGTGTGGTCTAGACTATCAGGCAGTGAGGTGGACTGTGAACTGGCTAAGGGGAAGAAGCCAAAGAGTCGTGGTCAATGGGGCAGAGTCTGGTTGGAGGCCTGTATCCAGTGGAGTGCCTCAAGGGTCGGTACTGGGACCAGTATTATTCAATATATTCATCGATGACTTGGATGAGGGACTAGAGAGTACTATCAGTAAGTGGCTGACACACCAGAAGGCTGTGCTGCCATCCAGCGAGACCTGGACAGGCTGGAGGGTTGGACGGGGAAAAATTTAATGAAATATAACAAGGGTAAATGTAGGGTCTTGCACCTGGGTAGGAACAACCCCAGGTTCCAGTATAAGTTGGGGAATGACTTATTAGAGAGCAGCGCAGGGGAAAGGGACCTGGGAGTCTTGGTGGACAGCAGGATGGCCATGAGCCAGCACTGTGCCCTTGTGGCCAGGAAGGCCAATGGCATCCTGGGGTGTATTAGAAGGGGGGTGGTTAGTAGGTCGAGAGAGGTTCTCCTTCCCCTCTACTCTGCCCTGGTGAGACCCCATCTGGAATACTGTGTCCAGTTCTGGGCCCCTCAGTTCAAGAAAGACAGGGAACTGCTGGAGAGAGTCCAGCACAGGGCAACTAGGATGATTAAGGGAGTGGAGCATCTCCCTTATGAGAAAAGACTGAGGGAGCTGGGGCTCTTTAGTTTGGAGAAGAGGAGACTGAGGGGTGACCTCATTAATGTTTACAAATATATCAAGGGTGAGTGTCACGAGGATGGAGCCAGGCTCTTCTCGGTGACAACCACTGATAGGACAAGGGGTAATGGGCTGAAACTGGAACATAAGAGGTTCCGCTTAAACTTGAGAAGAAACTTCTTCTCAGTGAGGGTGACGGAACACTGGAACAGGCTGCCCAGAGAGGTTGTGGAGTCTCCTTCTCTGGAGACATTCAAGACCTGCCTGGACACGTTCCTGTGTGGCATAGTCTAGGTATTCCTGCTCTGGCAGGGGGATTGGACTTGATGATCTTTCGAGGTCCCTTCGAATCCCTAACATTCTGTGATTCTGTGATTCTGTGATTATATCTTCCTGTTTATTCTGGCTTTTTTAATTTATTATGAAGTGCTGGACTTTGACAGACTGTTCAAAGGAACATAATCATAATAGTTACCTCTTTCTCTTCTTCATAGATTATCAAATATCCTCATGGCAGATTTAATAACTTCTTCAGATTAGCCAACAGCAGCTTTGTAATATGAGTACATCCTACTGCTCAGTGCTGATTTCCCACTTCATTTTCTTTGTGCCCATATATGAAACAAAACAGATAACTAGGTTTCAACTTTCAGTGTCAAGGAGTTGAGGGCGGTTGACAGACCTCTATGGCCCTGATCCATGGCATCAGTAAGAAGCTTCATCTTACGTCTCCAGGTGCCATTAGCCCCTGTCCCAGTGACACAGGTCTCCAGAGCCCCACAGCCTTACCCTGCCTGGCCATGGCCAGCACCCACCTGTCCATCACCCATCTGTGGGACCATGGGATCCCTATCTTAGACCCTTCACCAATCACAATGAAGAAGCAACTGTGTGTTGGATCTAGTGACAATGTAAACGCATTTGCATGGACTAACTTTGGGATTGTCTAATCCAAATACTGTTATTGCCTCTTGAATTTTCTTTAAATTCTTGATGCCACCCCGTCTACTTGGGAGGGTGGGGGGAGGGAGGAAGGGGAAATATCTTGATATCTCCAGTAAGAAATTTTCATTTCAGAAGTTAGCAAGAATGTGATTTTTCAGAAAAGAAAAGAAAAAAAAAAAAGACGGACACAAAACACTGCTAACGCAATGTTAAAATCATTTATTGTTAGCAAGTACCTGAAGCTGAGGATCTCTGTGATTTTGTAAAGCACATTGAGAATTAACACTTTAATCCTTTAGCTGAAAAAAGAAAACTGACAAAACTAAATACAAAGTTGCCTGCATTTTAAAAAAAAAAACTAATTCAAAGTAATCTTCACATTTCTATTCCTTCCCTTTGGGGACTTCCCTGGAGTTCTATAATTACCTGTCCCCTGATGTCAATGACACATTTTCTGCTCTACTTAACTCAGTCTGTCAAAGTTTCTAAAGCACCAAGTGTAGAGATGCGTCATCTTTTCCTTCCTAACCTTATACTTCTGTAAACTGAAACAGTCATCCTAGTCTCCCTTTATGGTCAACAGAAAGGAAGAACTACTTCTGGGGAGCAATCCGTGTTCCCTATTTCAAGCTGCTACTTTAAGACAAAATGAATCACACCCTGATGTATCCGTACCTATCCCTTGACAGCAATGGGTAACTAACTGTAACAACAGCCTGCAGTGCCTAACTCAGATGTAAGTGTGCATTCTACATATCTAGAATTAAGAAGCTGATGTCATACAAGTTCCTAGAGAGTTCACTGAGCCTGAGACAGATCTGTGAAATGAAAAAACATCTAACATGGCCATTCATTCAATTTACAAGTGAAGTTGCTTCATAATTGGTTAGTACTCATGCAGCAGTTTGGCTGCTTTTGATCTAGTGACTTATCCTGGAATTTGATGTGCATTCTTTAGTAATGATGTTAGTTTAAGCAGTCCTTCTGACCATGTGGAGTACCTGTTTGTAGCTGCTAGGGAAGTCTTTCATATAAGCTTGGATATGAGTTTCAGGAATGTAGTCAGGCATCTCTATTAACTCAAAACTGGAGTTTAAAACTACTCCCAGTTCTTCAGTAGTCCCAGGGTTATTTATTTAACTTTTCCTAACTAAAAAATTATTTATTTAAGCTTATGGTCTACAAGAAATCAAACTAAATTCACTCTCAGTGATTATAAAGGATTAGATGATGTATAGACATCTATAAATCTGAATATTTTTATTATATTTTTCAAAGTTCAAGCACACACAAAAAAAATGGGGATAAGACACTGTAATTTGGTCAATTGTTTCAAGAAAGACCCTGACCATAACAGCCTCTACTTCCACAACTTCTCTTATTTGCAAATTAGACTACTATAACTCACCATAACATCATAGAAAGTAAAGATTGAATAATATCTTCTCCAAGTAAAGTACATTGATGACCCTGCTCACTTCAAGGGAGAAATGAAAGCAAAAGGTGCAATATTAGGTAAACTCATTGAAAGACAGTCATCTTCTGCTTAGTCCTATGAGGCAGACCTTTGAGAACACATTCTATGATAACTGAAGTTACTGTGTTATCTCGTGCTTAATAACATCAGTCTGATTCCTCTGTTCTCACCTTACACTTTCACTAAAATGACTGGTATGTATGAATGTATGAAATTCTGGAACTTTGTTCTCGGAAAAATTAACTTCAGGTTTTTCCGGATGATATGCAGATCAAGATGTAGAAGAGTGTTAAACAAACTTTATCCCCAAATAAAAATTCTTTATATAACTACTTAATTCTACAAATCCAAAGTGCAAAATCACATTTGACTGCGCGGAGGAAATTATAAGAATGCATGTTTCTTCATCTCTCTTTATTTTTTTTCTCAAAAAAAATAATTGCAAAAAAAAATATGACATAGGGAAAGTCTATACTGAGGATATTTATAATAGTGATATTACAATACATTATCTCTATTATTTACATTTTCTTTAGAAACTGTATGCATTACATCATTCCCTGTGAATAACTCCCAGATTATCTGAATGAAGTTTATGACTGAGCAGCAGTGTAGGCTGAATTTATTTATGGCAATAAAGTGTAATTTTCTACCAAGCCCTTCTCGTTAGTATTTTCTTTGTATCTACTTTGCTGTAGTATGCTTTCTTGTTTTCCTAGTAGCTCTGTTAATTCTGGTTCTCCTATTTTCTTTTATTTTGGAAAGAGTTATTAAAGGTTTTTCTTTCTTTCTCTTTCTCTTTCTCTTTCTCTTTCTCTTTCTCTTTCTCTTTCTCTTTCTCTTTCTCTTTCTCTTTCTCTTTCTCTTTCTCTTTCTCTTTCTCTTTCTCTTTCTCTTTCTCTCTTGTCCTTCTTTATATTGTTTTGTTTTATTTTATTTTATTTTATTTTATTTCATTTTATTTTATTTTATTTTATCTTAAGCTTATAGCACTCTGGCACAAACTAAATGAACAGAAGCATTTACAGAACACATTCAAGTCACAACAACATTCATCACAGTTTCGTTTCACTGTAAGCAATTATTAAAATTCATCTCTATGTCAGATGTTTATGTACTCAAGTTCAAATGCTTTTTCAACTTTATTAAATAGATAGTGTTCTGGATATATTTGTATCGACCCCTATGTTTTTCCTCATTAAAATGCACTTTAAAATACATTCATTGTTATGTCAAGACATCTAAGAGTAAACATAAATTGTAAAACATTTATTTTTATTTCATAGACTTTACTCAGTATTTCCATTAAAGTGTAAAAATAATTAATATTATAGTTTATTTATCTCCTTCTCTTGCTTTCTTTTTATGAATGTTTTAATTGTCTTGCAATTGTTTCTCATAAAACTGAACTGCAAGCAAATTAAATTGACTAACATTAGAAGTGATCTTCAATTATGTCAGAATCCCTAAGGACTGTGTTTTTATAGCATGTTAAAACATCAAATTAAGCTCTGTACTAGCTTACAGATCTCTTATGAGTGCAAGATTTTTATTGTCTGACAATTAAAAGAAATGCGGACACGTATTAACTTTAAATACCTCTGTTATCAAAAGCAGTATTATGCATGATGTTAAATGTTTTGAATTAGGGGCATACTATAAATGCTGCAATATAGTTGCTCTAGTTAAACAGTTAAATTCAAGCTTCAAAAAGTCCAAGAATTCCAGCATTTCAGCAAGACAGAAAATTCCAACTGTAGAGCAAGCTTGTATAAAATACTAAAACTAGAGATATGATTTGTCCTACCCAATCCAATGTACTCTACTTTCTAATTGCAATAGTTATTCCACTTCAAGCAAACTGTTCTTCGTTTCTCCAGTCTTTTCCAGAATCATGTGTGTACAGAGTAACCCTAGGAATTCAACAGATAGATGAAAATCAGAGTAACCTGCAGGATATAAATGTCAACAATTAAATAGGTTTTAGTGCTCTTGATTTAGCCTGTGTCAATGGTCTCATGTGACATGTGAAAATAATGAGCAGAAATGTTTTGCTAGTATGAGCACTTTAGTTGTTAATACAAATTAACAGGCTTTTAGATATCAGTCACATCTTGGTCAACGCAACGAAATATTCTGTGCAATCTGTTCTTTATACTAATTTTGGGAGTGGAAAACATGAACAAGAACATAGAATTAGGTGTAAAATGTACAGTTGTCAATATTACCAGAGACTTTGCTACCATTCAGCCTCTGTTTCATCCTTGCATGGATGTATGTTCATGATTTAAGTTTTTGTGTTTATCACAGGTCAAGGATCTGAAGTACTTTTTCTTTCATTTTTTCTCAAGAATTCAAACCAGTGTCATGCTACAATGCAATGAGACAGGTTATGAACTAGGTGAGCATTCAGCCTGTTAGAATTTTAGAAATACCTACTAATTTCTTATAACTTTTTTACTTCAGTGCCTTCTCTCATTATCCCTAATCTCAAAATAAGAAAGATAGTGTGTAGACTAGAGAATGGAAAAAGTTGAGAACTGTAAAATTTGCCGCCTTAATTATGTTCCTTTACTAAACCAGTGTGTCGGTCAAGAAGAGTCAGGCTAATGCTCTAGTTACAGTTTCTCTCTCTCATTGTTTGCTATTTTACATTGTTTGTAGTGGTACTGGGCTTTGATAAAATGTGACGTACAAGAATAACAACTCCAGAATAGGTGCTTTTAATCTACACTCTAATTAATTTGAAATCACAGGAAATATTTACTTTTCTGACTTTTTTCTCTACAAAGCCTGAGCATAATGATTTCTAACTATACGAAAATTTAATTAGATGAAAAAGATTCAGCATCATCACCACAAATTAACTAAAAATATTCCACCCCCAACACTCTCCCTTTTTCCCCAATTCTCCCTTTAATACTTACGCAATTTATCCTTTAATGAAATGATATTCAGTTCATTCGTAGTCTATACCGGTCGTACATGACTGGACTTTACTTACTATTTTTTGCTGTGTGGCAGGTGCATTTCCCCTGGTTTAGAATGCTTCCACTCACTGCAGTTGCCAGGCATATTGAAGAGAAACTGCTGGAAGTTTCTGGCTAGTTTGGGTCTAACCCACCAGCCTGGGTGTACACCCAAGAAGTTGGCTGGTAGACAATGGGAGGTTGAGATGTCTTTGATTGACGACAGCTCAGATTTGACTGAGCTTTAAAATGGGGTCCTGCTGGGGACGTGTTGGAGTAAGTCCTTTCGGAGCAGCAGGTCCTGCAGTCAGGGCAGAGCCTCCTCCTTGATTTGGGATGCCAGTTGGGATAACTCCTCAAGCTTAAGAGTCCTCGCCTTTATATGGGTGAGTGTATATACAATCCAAAGCGTTATTCGAAGAGTTGGGTGTAGTATAGAAATTGCTCTTCTCAAGTGATACCAAAACTTGTAAATTTGTGGAAGCTTTCATTTCTTAATAAATTCAGTTTAATTCCACTTTTGGATTAACTGAGAATGGGAGCACTCCTCACATGCAGTAAAAACAACAACAACAAAAAAAAAAAAAAAAGAAAGAAAAACCACCACAGCTGTGAAGGCTGTTCACAGCAAGAGCTAGAGTCCTTGGCGGCTATGATCTCCGCTCAAGTGCTACCCAAGAATTTTTCTGCTTTCTTACAACATTTCTCCCTTTCCTCCTTTTAGTATTTTTCACTGCTGTAGACCTGCAAGACCCCTCTCCAGACAATGTCAGAAACTGACAAGTTTTGATCAAGATCATCCACCTTTGGCACATGCCTTTGCTTTTTCACTCATGGAAAAGCTAGAAGTTTGTCAAATACTGTCTCCCAGAAACCAGGAAATTTTTCCTCAGAAAGATTTGAACACAACAAAAACTATTAGTAATGATTAAACATCTTGAATCTCAAAATATTTTTCTTAATACTGAAAAATAATAAAATGGGAGTACTTAGACTCCCAGTCTAATTGCCAAAACCAACCTTTCTTAAATGAATGCGAACTCTGGGGTTGAGATCTGTATAACTGCTAAACACTTAATTCCATGAATACACTACATTTATCTACTTGTTGTCAGCGAATGCAGATCAAGCATTTTAGAAATTTGTTTTAGTTTGGACTGGAGGAAACATGTTAACTACCAGATAATGAAAATGTCACCTCAAATTTTTCATGTCTTCATCTTCATTTCCCTTCCATGCCAGTAAATTATAGTGAGATGTATTTCATCAGATTCATTAGCAGTTTATTACTGGTTTCAAAATTAGAATTATTCAAGTGTCTGAAAATGTTTGATTTGAAATCCTAGTTGTTGTGTACTCTTAAGAATCCTACTGAATCTATAGCACAACTGTAGTAGTAATACGTCAGTCATTATAAAGTGTAATTTTATTGGGAAACGGGATCATTACTCAGGCAATGCAACAACCAAGGAATTTCCATTAACTGACAAAGTAGTCCCCAAAGGAAGCTCCAGAGTTATAAAAAATAATATCTCTGAGTTAGCGTAATCAAGGGGATGTATCTTCCCCACAATACTTTTTACAGAGTTATGGCATTGTAATTATTATGAAAGACAAGAAAATGTTAAGTAGAATAGTTGGTATGTAACTAATGTCTTGAAAAGATTATTCTTCCATAGCAATAACCTCTTGCAGATTGTGAAATAGAAATATTCATTTTATAGCATTGTTTTTTTTAAAATAATATACTACTTTTATTATGCTTTTAGAGCATGTATTTTAAAAACTGTTTATGATTTTCAAATTAATTTTTATTTTCATGTTTACTATCTACTTACTAAGTGACTGCCCTGCTGCAAAAGAAAATCAAGACAATGATAGCCGAATGAAACATTAAACACTAACTCAGAAGTAAAAGAAAACATAGATTGCATATAAACTAAAATATAAATCCAGGTCTGTTCATATTCTACATCCAGTCCAGCATTAGACACTACATGATTCTGATGAAGTGGGATTTCTGATACAAAGGATTGCTTGTATCAGTAATAGTGTGGCCAGCAGGACTAGGGAAGTGATTATCCCATTGTACTCAGCACTGGTCAGGCCATACTTTGAATCTGTGTCCAAAGAAGGGCAACAAAGGTGTTGAAAGGTCTAGAACAAAAGTCCTATGAGTATCTGCTGAGGGAACCAGGGTTGTTTAGCCAGGAGAAAAGAGGGCTCAGGGGAGACCTTATCACTCTCTACAATTAACAGAAAGGAGGTTGTAGCAAGGTGGGGGTTGGTCTCTTCTCCCAAGTAACAAGTGGTAGGACAAGAGGAAATGGCCTTAAGTTATGCCAGGGGAGGTTTAAATTGGGCACAGAAAGGGTTGTCAAGCATTGAAAGAGGATGCCCAGGGAAGTGGTTGAGTCACTAGCTGTCACAGAAGGAGTATTTAAGGCACTTAATTGTTTATGTCACTTGTTGCAGAGTCTTGATTTAGGATCTTGCTTGCCAAGGAAAAGGTGGAATTGACCTCAAAATAGGGAAGCAGCAATATGTTTATTTAAGATAAAGTTAATGAATTTATGGAAATTTAACATAAATCTACCTCAAGGTTCAATTAGATGGCAAGATTTACCTGCATTACTATGTAGGAGGAATATAGGGTTGGGCTAAAATGACCATGAGAGAAATAGAAGTACAAAGACAGCAAGAAAAGGAGAGTAGGAGAAGGTCTCCCATCATGTCATGAAGATCAGAATGGACCACTTTGCTTTCAGAAGTCATTATCATTTCGAAGAGATCTTTCGAATAGGCACCTCAGAATGGGACCCAGGCCAACCTATCACCAGAGCTGGACATTTATGTAATTTAGATCACTGCTATGCATACATGCATGAATCATTAATATTTGTAATTTTCTATGTGACTTCTTCTATCCTTTTTTTTAAAAAAAAAAAAAAAAAAAGTTGTAGTATCACAGTTTTATGCACAGCAACATTTGTTTCCTGATTGGATAGTAAACCTCTAGCGGAAATTTTTTTATACATTTTAAGAATTATTTGAAATTATATTCTGCAACTAAGTATTTGGGGAGTTTGATTTAATGCTTAGCACTAAAATAGAAACTGACAAGTTTTGTCTAGATATTGACTACACTACTTCTCTGTTTCTTGGACTTCAAAATGTGTTTTTTAACCAATACATATGCAGTGGTATGTTTTGCTGTGCCTTATTATTTCAATGCAGGATATGAAAGTTAAAAAAAAAAGAATTACAAAAGATAAGGGTAATTGCTGTTATTTCCGGAAGAGGTACTGAGGAGAATACCTTTTCCTTAGAACTGTAACAATTTCCATCTGAATAAAATAAGATTATAATTTTTGAATCTTTATCTCTTTAAGGATCTTTGTGAAATAGACAAACGGACTAAAAAAGATCAATGAAATGAAACTCAGACGCAGTAGAACTGAATTATCACCTGCCTTTAAAATGTGACCAATAGGTAGTCACTGAATATAAGTGGCTTGTATTTCAACAAATTTCTGGTGTTTTTTTTTTCCCTTTCAATGTTTTCTTTCCTTTCTCTCTTTACTTGTAATCACTAGACTACAGTGTAGTTTTAGTTTAAGTAAAAAAATAAGTTGCAAAATCCGTAGTAAGAAGCAATATTGAGAAAAAGTAGTTTAGGATTCCAGTTTGTTTTTAAGAATATGCTGTATGGTTTGATAAGACTCTGTTGGATGCATCTTCAAATTCTTAGCATACATAAGGCTCACTGATTTGTGGTTATCTGACCTACAGTGATCTTTAAATCATTATGAAATTCATGAATGAAGATAGAAAGGGAAGAATCTAATCAGAAAAAAAATAAAAAGGTGTGAACATAAATTACGTCGAAGAATCACAGAATCGCAGAATGTTAGGGATTACAAGGGACCTTGAAAGATCATCCAGTCCAGCCTCCCTGCCAGAGCAGGATCACCTACAGTAGGTCACAGAGGAACGCATCCAGACGGGTTTTGAATGTCTCCAGAGAAGAAGACTCCCCAACCTCCCTGGGCAGCCTGTTCCATACTAGTACAGGTGAGCTTACAAGTTATGCAGAGACTTCAAAAATTCCTAAAAGACTTCAGTATGCCTTATAATCTTTTATTCATCCATATGGAGGAAGGAGGAAAAAATATGACTGAGGTGTTCATGTAAGCAGTTTAAACATTTTTTATTTATTGTTGAAAATTAATCTATTTCTAAAAAAAAAAAAAAAACAGATTTTGGTAGATTGTTACTCAGTTTCCATACATTTTACTAAAACTCCACTTGTGAATCATATTTATTATGACAACTTTACAATAATTTCAGTAATAGAAATACCATTTTTTAACTGGTAACATAATTTGTTAGAAAATTAAAAGTAGTATTGCAGTACTTTGGTAAAGTAAATGTTGTAAGACGTAAACACAATCTGAACTAGGTGAAAACAAAAACAATGCTGAATATTGCAAGATGGTTTCTCTATTCCTGACAGCTTTGCTGATCTTTTATCTTTGTATTTCCATTCTTGAATAGCCTGATGTTCAGTCTCTGAATTAGTCCTCTGCTGCTTTGTTTTTCATTCATCACTGTTTATCCCAAGATCAATAAATTCCATTTTGTGAGCATCTGTGTATCAAAATACATATTTGGAAATTGTAACTCATATTTCTTTTCATCCAACCTTATTCACACATATACAGCTAATAACTGATCCACTATTGACCTTGAGACACAAAGATATGATTTATGCTTGTAAAAATACTTCTACACAAACAGTGCAAGTTAGAAAAAGATCTATACTTTTGAACACTTTTTTTTTTTTTCTGCTTAAACTCAAGAAGAAACTTCTTCTCAGTGAGGGTGACGGAGAACTGGAACAGGCTGCCCAGAGAGGTTGTGGAGTCTCCTTCTCTGGAGACATTCAAGACCTACCTGGACACGTTCCTGTGTGGCATAATCTAGGCATTCCTGCTCTGGCAGGGGGATTGGACTTGATGATCTTTCGGGGTCCCTTCCAATCCCTGACATTCTATGATTCTATGATTCTATGGGAAAAATTGGATATGAAGGAAAATAATTCCTAGTCTTTTCTAGACACCTCACTTCCATAGTAACGCCAGTAAATATTAGCACAAAGAATAACTGAGGCACAAATAGAGGCCATGGTTATAATATTGCAACCACAATTAATTACATGAAGTAATACACCCTCCTTCAAAAAGACTCAGAACCATTTAGACAAAATTTTGGGCTCTTACACTTATTTGAAGGTTGCAACTCTAAATAAAGTGCTAGGTTGGTGATATTTATCTTCCTCACATTCATATACTTTAGAAAAGATGAAACAAACATCACAGAAGCACTAGAAAACAACAACAACAAAAAAACCTGCATTTGCTTTCTTTGGCACCTTAGAATCCTGTGTTATATAGTCAAAGAATCATAAAAATATTGGTAGTTCAAAGCAGAATGTAGAGATCTGTGTCATAGAAACACAGAATCATAGAATTAGAATCAAAAATGGTTTGAGATTGAAGGGACTTTTAAAGATCACCTAATCCAACCTCACTGCAGTGAGCAGGGATATCTTCAATGAGATTGGATTGCCCAGAGCCTGTCCAGCTCAACCTTAAACTCTTCCAGTGATGAGCCTTCTACCAACAGTCTAAACCTACCCTCCTTTAGTTTAAAACTGTTACCACTACAAGCCCTGTTAAAAAGTCTGTTCCCATCTTTACCATAAGCCCCCAATAAGTACTGAAAGACTCCATTAAGGTCTTCCTGGAGACCAGCAATATCCTCAAGTTCTCTGCAGGACTGGTCTCAATCCTTTCATCCCTCAACCTGTACAACTGGGAGTTTCTCAATCCACATGCAGGACCTTGCACGTAGCCTTGTGAAACTTCATGGCATTCACATGGACCCACTTCTCCAGCTTATCGAAATCCCTTTAGATGGCATCCTGTCCCTCAGGCATGTTAGCCCCACCGCACAGTTTGGTGCCATCTGTAGATTTGCTGAGGGTGCACTGAGTACCCCTTTCCATGTCATTGATGAAAATATTAAACAATACTAGTACCATTCAAATGCTGAGCTGTTGACCACTACTCTCTGAACTAATTTCTTATCCACCAAACAATTCACTCATCAAATCCATATCCTTCCAATTTAGAGAGGAGAATATTGTGGGGGACTGTGTCAAAAGCCTTGCAGAAGTCCAGATAGACAACATCTGTAGCCCTTCCCTTGTCAACTGACATAGCCACTCCACATAGATGGCCACTATGCTGGTCTGGCAAGACTTACCCTGTGTCCTAGCACCAAAATAGGGATCTGTCCAGTACATCTGGTGAAGCATGCTCTTTGTAGCTATGTCTTGAAAATCTGTAGTGTTTCTTGGCTCTTATACTTTCTACTGGGAAGACCTTGTCTTTATCATTTATATAACTACCCTTCACACACTGCGGGAACTCATTATGACTCCTCCTAGCCTCTTCTTTTCCAGACTAAGCAAGCCCAGCTCCTGCAATGTTTCCTTGTAAATTCTCTAGGACACTATAATACAAATTCATCTGTCTCACAGACTGGGTATTATTAAAATTAAAGTTATACCACAGTGAGGTAACCTTTAAATTTGTGACCTGGGTTTTGTTTTTTTGTTTTTTTTTTTTTTTTGTGTGTGTGTGTGTAAGCTTACAATCTTCCAGATAGTAGAAGCTCTGTGTTTGTTAGATTTTTGTATACGAGGTAGCTCACTTATACACCTATGTAGAGCCTTTTCACCCCTCTATATTGTTAACAGATCT
The DNA here is from genome assembly GCA_020746105.1 of Trogon surrucura. Taxonomy (NCBI): domain Eukaryota; kingdom Metazoa; phylum Chordata; class Aves; order Trogoniformes; family Trogonidae; genus Trogon; species Trogon surrucura. The sequence continues at coordinate 40,855,463 of CM036617.1, forward strand.
CCAATGAGTATTTTAGGCATTTGAGTAACATGAATCAAAACTCTTTCTCTTAGTTAGTCTTTAAAGAGACTAGGATTATTATTTTAGCCAGACCTTCCAATGTAGATTGCATATTAAATGCCTAAAACTGTGTAGAAGGCAGACTTCTTACTGGAATGTCTTGATACAGAGTAACAGACAGTATGTTAAGGTTCAGTAATACACAGAAAACATTGATGAGGAAAAGAACACATAGTTTCAGACATTTATTTCTGATTTCAATAAAAAATAGGCAATCTATCACACTGCTTGAGATATTAACCTTCTTCTTCTACTTAAAGATGGTATAGTAGAAAAGAATACAAAAGAGTGCTCATGCTTTTTGTGGGCTCAGATAGTTATGTGTAGAACTAGGGTTTAGGTATTTTATGTTAAGAAGTCATTAGATTTAGGATATAAAAAAGTAACAACATGGAGATAAGAATCCTCACCTTCTAAGAAATTGTCTATATATAGATTTGCTTTTTTTAAGTCAATTTTTATGCACATACTTTTGTACTTGCCCTTTCACAGAGTGATTTATTCTTTTTCATCAGTCATTTACCTTCTCTATACTAAGTAGCTTGTAGGATGATAGTAAGTTAACTTCGCTATTACCTTCTTTAAAGAAGTTAGCCTAGTTAGATTTGTTGTTTGGTGGTTTTGTTTTTGTTTTTAACTACTTGCGTAAAAAGGTGATGAACTGTCATACTGCACAACCTTGAAACATGGGGAATGTTTGTTAAAGATGTATAGCATCCCATGTATCTTAAGAAAAAAAAAAGTGGGTTTTTTTGTTTGTTTGGGGTTTTTTTTAGGGAATATATTGTTTTAACGAGGTGTAACATAATTAAATATCCACTCAAAACGTGGTGGAACTCCTCAAAGTATGTAAGAAGCTTTTCAGCTGCAGTGGGTTTCATTTTGATCCAAGTTTTATCATTTATCTTTAGTGTCTCGTCTAAGTTCATTCTCTCCCTACAGTTTGTTAAAAGTCAAAACCTTCAAAGAAGGTTTTCCCTGATTATGTCCGACATCTTACTTAGGAAGGGACAAATCACTATTGACAGCAAGCTTAAATTAGATACTATCTGCTGGATGACCAGTGTTAAATGAGATTCATCTGTCCTTCAGTCTGTGATGGTTAAACAAGAAATAGGCAAGAGAATCACACTGATTTGTTTCTTCTAATTAAACAACACATTTCTATATATGAACCAGAATAGACCTTCCACTTGCTTAAGAACAATAAGATTAAAAAAGCTCACATCAAACCAACAAAAAAACCCAGCTATATGTCATCTATTGAAAGAGCAAGGGTTTTCTTGATCAAAATTCAAGTGTCTAAATTCCTTTTTCTTTCTCGTTCTGAGAGCAAGTTTATTAATCCCACTTACTTCCTTAAAACATTTTAACAGATTAAGCTATTGTTCATTAGTTTCAAACTAACTTAAACCCCATTATTATCCTTTGAAAATCAGTTTCTGCTTAAAGTTCAGAACAGAATTTGGTAACATAACAATGGCTAAGTGCTTCCAATTTAGTTTTATGTCTTAACGCATTTCAAATATTTCCATTGTTAGCATAACAAAGAGAAAGCTGAACACAGAAGGACAGAAAGGAAAAAAAAATGAAATTTGTCAAACAACAGGAAGAATCTTTTATGCTGAAAAGTTCAAGTATATTTAGGAAAGTGATTTTACCTCTGTGTCAATTTCTTCTCTACTGTCAGGCTTGCAATTTGGCTTCTGATGTGCCATTGTCATGTTTCAGCACAGAAAGTCTAACAGAAGCAGGACAATAAAAAGGGGAAAGAAAAAGAAAGGTCAAGAAAATCCAAGGCAACTAGTTTCTTTTATAGAAAATTCGAAGCCTGCTTTTATACTAGGTTATAGGCAAAAGCCCATTTTCTGCAAATGGCCAGATTCTTTTAATAGCAGAAGCTCAATGAACAAAACGTACACCTCACTTCTATTCTACTGTGATATTTTCAGCTAAGTAACAAATAATTTCTGTTATTCATGAAGGGAACATATGGCAATAAAAATCTTCAAAGATTCTGTCACATATTGCAAATAATTTTTACATATTTTGCTTTTTCACTTTCATATAAAATTGGCAGCTTTTGATTGGTATAATGCAAGTTCTTAAGCATGAAATAAAAAATTCTATGCTACTTTCATGTAATACTTTTGTGTACATATAGAGAAACACAGTGAGGGTGTGTTAGGATTTTTTTAGACTTTGCACTAGCATAGCAGGTATTCTGCATCTGTTGTAAATTAAGATACTCTCTGAGTGAATTCCGTCAGTTATCTAAAAGTAACTATTAGAAGCTTAGGTACTTGTGGTACATAAAGACATCTGTAATTGACAGATATAACATGTGACTCAAACAAGATCTGTGTTTTTCTGGAGCACTGGTTGTAAAGCATGCGAAATACCTTAAGGTGTCTTACGTAGCATTAGGCAACTTAGTTTAGGCAAAGAAATCAAATCCCAATTTTCAGCTTCAGGTGTTTGCATGCTGAGAGCTGGGCATCTCAGTGTCTTTAATTAAAGCAATTATGTTCTTTTAGAGGCAAATGAAAGACTGCGCATATTTCAAGGACTGTTAAACTCAGATATCCGGCTTCTAGTATAGGCAAGAAGAAAATATTAAAAAAAAATGTTAGTTGTTAAATTCATGTAGAACACTTAGAATATGGTGAAGGTCATGATAGTGGAAACTATCAATTGTTAACAAAGACTCGTAAGTCTTGGAAACATGATTAAGTTTCTAACTAAACTTACATATCACAAAACGTAATAAAAAGGCAAGACAGAAAAGTAAAACCAAAACACTTATGTCATTGCATATGTATTTCCTAAACCCAGTATGTCACTTGTCAAATGTCTAAAACAGATTCACCACAGCTTGGCTGGTCATTAAGAAACCTCTTCAAGCTCTTCAGAAGTACATTTTTTGAACATACCTTATGTGAGATCCTGTTAAAAATGTCATTAAGTTCTGTGTTGTTCTCAAAATACTACTTATTAGATAAGAGACCATTAAGGACTGAAAATACACAATGTTATACATAGGAAAATCTGCTTCCGATCTGTACCAGTTTTATATCACTATAAGGCCTTTTAGTCTCTTTCAGCTACGTAAAGTGTATCAAATTGCTTTTTATTTGTTTACTGTGACATAAAGCTTTTAACAACTAAAACTTTCCTAAAAACAAGTATGTAAACAATCACTGAAGTAAAATGTACCCTGATAAAGCAACAAAGCTTGATTTCTAATGAAGACAATCCAATAATCATATCTGAGTGACTTGGATTTTGAGATACTTTTCATCAATTTTAGTTAGGATGTTTTTTTAAAAAAAAAGTTATTTTTTAAATGCTATGGAAGCTTAGATTGTATTCATTAAGTATGTAAAGAATGGAAGAAAAAACAGGTAAAACTAATATATAATATTACAGACATTGGTATGAGAGGTCAGAAGTTGTCTATCAGTTCTGGAGCAGATATTTCTTCCTGTAGTAATTAAGGTCTTTTTTGGAAATACGTATCAACAAGTATTTTTTTTATCATTGTAATCTCAAAATAAACACGTTAGTTGTCTTAGTTGTTATAAATATCCAGAACATGTAAGCCACTTAAATTTAAAATTCTGGATGTCAAATTTAAGTCTTCCCTCTTCTGAGTGGTAATATAGCAAACCGTATTTATAGCCCTGATTCCAGAAACATTTTTAAATTTTGCATTTCTTGATATATCTCTGAACTGATGAATCAATTTATAACTATAACTGTATATATCATGACCATGACTTTTTTTTTTTTTTTTTTTTTTTTTTTTTTGTGAAGATATAGGCCGTTGTAACTCTACTCTGCCCTGGTGAGGCCGCATCTGGAATATTGTGTCCAGTTCTGGGTCCCTCAGTTCAAGAAGGACAGGGAACTGCTTGAGAGAGTCCAGCGTAGAGCCACAAAGATGGTGAAAGGAGTGGAGCATCTCCCTTATGAGGAAAGGCTGAAGGAGCTGGGTCTCTTGAACTTGGAGAAGAGGAGGCTGAGGGGTGACCTCATTAATGTTTACAAATATGTCAAGGGGGAGTGTCAGGAGGACTGAGTCAGGCTCTTTTCAGAGACATCCAATGACAGGACAAGGGGCAATGGGTGGAAGATGGAACACAGAAAGTTCCATAAAAATATGAGGAAAAACTTTTTCCCTGTGAGGATGACAGAGCACTGGAAGAGGCTGCCCAAGGAGGTTGTGGAATCTCCTTCTCTGGAGACATTCTAACCCGCCTGGACGTGTTCCTGTGTGCTCTGCTGTAGGTGGTCCTGCTCCGGCAGGGGGGTTGGACTAGATGATCTTTGAGGTCCCTTCCAACCTCTAACATTCTGTGATTCTGTGATTCTGTGATTCTGTGATAATAGTTTTTTGCTACAATGTGAAAATTTACACGTGATTCATAGAATCATAGAATTATTTATGTTGGAAAACACCTTTAAGATTATTTTATCCATTTTTTAAGATCCATTGATTCCTTGTAAGACCTGTGAATCTCCAGTCTCAGCCAATCAAAAGATTCACTTTGAATTTGACAGATTTACCACAAATTATATAGAAGGTTAAAATAAGGAAAAAATACTTAAATACAATTTTCAGTTTATGCATTAGAACATATATTTATCTTAAAGAAGGTATTTTCATCCTTAAAATTAAGGAGTTTGAAGTTAAGAAGTCTTCTTGGATTTCTGGGTAATAACAAAACTTTAAACAAAACAAAGTGACTTAAGTCTGTTGTGCAGATTAGCAAGCTTTTAAAATTTTATTTGAAATGAATTTTCAAGAAAAATATGACCTTAACGTCACTTCCAGGAATGATCTGAAAGGGAAAATATCATTCAGTGTACTCATAAGTAAGAAGAGATTCAGAAACAATAAAAGAAAATAAATACAAGAATGAAAATGGGTGAATGTTACCTCCTTAACTCATGTCAGTAAGACTGTAGTGAGACATAAATGTAATGAATATTGTATTAGATTTGGCTCATGTCAAGAAGATAAAGAAACAAGAAAACCTTTGGCTATCAGGATGACAATAAAAACAACTTAGTTGTGAAAAGAAATGAAAGACACCTCTGAAAAAAAACCCAGTACAATAATAAGTAAATAATTTTAATGTCATTTGAACAATAATATAGAATAAACACAAAATTGTGCTGAAAAGGATATGCAAAAGCACAGACTGAGAAAAATGACAAGAATTGTAAGTCCTTAAATGTTAGGATAGCTTATTTTGTTACTTTTATGCTGTTAATAGAGCTTCAGTGACGTGAAAAGAATAGAAAGCTATGAATGGTGATTAGCAATAGAAGTGAAAGCTTGTTGTAAGCCTGCCTTCTCAGGAAAAGTAAAGTCTTGTAGACAGATGAGTACTAATCTAATTGAATCACAGTACTATCTATTTATTTTTTTCCAAAGATCAAGGCTTGTTTTAGAAACCTACACAGTATTTGAACTGGAGGGCTATAGGTGACCAATGACACTTTAATTAGTTCACACTCTGGATCAATCAATTCTTTGCTGGTGCCTGACAGCCTGGATGCATTTGACATTATTGATCTTTGTCCATTCATTCATCTTCTCTTGCTCTAAGTTGTTCAGTTTCCTTAATTCTTTGCATTTTCACTGCCATCTTTTGAATCACATGCAACCAAGTCACTGCAATAGATCTTCATATGCTTCATTTGTTCTTTTTGGTGACATTCAATGAAGTCTCTTATTAAAGAGTTATTTTAAGGATTTTTCACATGTGATATTGAATTATTTTTGTTGATCAGAAGTAAAATGTTCTCTAACATTTTCTGTGACCGTTATATTTTGGAAAGGATGCAAAGAATATTTTTCAAGTAATTGATACTAGACAACAATACTGAATGCTATCCTAAGTTTAGGAAAGGATCGCTTGCTAAGTTTGAAATACAGGTCGAAAATAAAATTTCTTCATCAAATCCTGATATTTTATTTTCTGAATTTTAATAAGATGATCAGAAACTAATTACCTGTCCTACATCAGAGTTTGACCATCTCTAGTCTCTCATTAGAGAATATTCAGTGCACATGAGCACTGTTCAGAAGGAAGTTGTACACAGAAATTTTTTTTAAAAAATGTGAGAACAGTTAATTAAATGCTATTTGAAGAGAGTCCAGCCAATATTTGTTCCCAAAGTCAGAATATCCATTATTTATGCTATAAAAAAACTCTAAAATCTAATATCTTTAGAGTTAGTCTTCATAAAATGATGTTAAACAAAACTATACTGCAATTCTAGAAAACACACTTTAATATTCTGACATGATAATGGCATTTCTATTTCTTTTTAAGAAGCAGGAGAATTATTAATATTGATGACAGACAAGGAATATCATCTGTTATACCGGTTCCTATTTTCTTCTGATACAGCACAGTATTGTCTTAATAGTGCCTTAGTGTTTTTCTGATATCGCACTATTGTTTTTTCACTGGTTATACTTTTCCCATCTTTTCTCTTCTAAATCATTACATGATCAACATACAAGAATAACAACCCAAAGATGGAGAAAACTTTCATTTGTATCAGAAACAGACAGTTTTATTAATAATGACCTTCATTAGACTACACTCAAGCTTTCCCCGGTTACAAAGAATTACAATATATGTCACCAAAAAAACCAAAGAAAATAATTATGACCTTATCAGTTCCTTCCAGTGTGACTCTCATCTCTCAAGTTGTTTTTAAAAGGAGTAGGAAAGAAGTCATGACATTTAAAATAAATATCAAGGTACATATAAGAGAAGTGAATAAACCATAGCATAGTTGGGAAGGCAGGGGAAAGACACAGCTGCAGTACAGATATTCACATTCAGTTTTAATGTCAAGGAATTTTCAGACAAAAATCACCAGTGGTTACACTTGTTTATCATTCTCACCTTGTCTGGATGTATTTATAATGTTATCATAAGCACTGATGCCTTACCCTGATAAACTTTAAAGCTATGGGGGAAAAAAATCAGACTTCGTTTCACTGTTTTAAGTGCTATGTCAATCTCAATAATCGCATTAGGTTCATAATGTTCTGGTAAAAATTTTGCATAATTATTTTTATTTTTTTGTGTAAGACATAAGTTTGCTACTTACCTTTATTAAAGACATGGAGAAAGAAAGAGAAAAAAAAATAAAATACACACGTCTATTACATGGGAAATATTTTATAATTCTTTCCTTATCATACAGGTTTGGTGGGCTATATTTTGGGATCAGATTCTCTGCTTGACTGTGTCTGCAGCCCATGTGTTTACAGAACAAAAGGCAACATTTTAATAAAGTTTGAATTTTGTTTGTTTATCTACTGAATTCTTTTTCTGTAAAAAGTAACAGAATTAGAATCAAAATTCACTTATGGTGGAAAGCAGCAGAATTCTCAGACTGCCACAAATATACTGATAGAGAAAAGGGTTCTGGTGTTGTAAGGTAATGCATATGATGAAATTTATTTAAGTGTTTTTAGTGCAAATACACAAATCTATTCAAAGATACTTAATCCTCTTTCATTAAGGTTCACCTTCCTGTGAGTCTTTAGATCTACAATGATACCTCCTCGTAAGTGTTAATGAGTGCAATACTGATTTACTTTAAAACTACTTGCATCATTATAGCTAAAACAACCCTAAGATATGGAAAGTAATTAATCAAATTAATTTTACTTTTCTGAAGTGTCATGTTACCTGTTTCTATCATGCAGAAGAGAGCTCCATTCTGATAGACTGATAGAGAAATAAGTTATAGTTGGCTACGAGGTTGAGTTGAGCTGTCTATGAAAGACCACAATAAATGCTCATAGCAGAACTACAGATGTCTGCTGAGATTGTATTCTAATCTTTGTAATTATGAGTGGTTTTTTTTTTTTCATTTCTATCCTTTGGTAAGCAATTCCTAAATTATTATATTAATTAATTAAAAAAGTAACATAAAAACAGGGTTTTTTCTGCATCATTTTGCCAACAACATCCTGTTAAAATGTACCATTATGAGATGTAGGATACTCAATGAATAGAGGAAAATTGAACTATTTTAACACTAAGAATCTGTGTAGGAGACCTAGAAGAACAAAACCATGAAGGACATAAAGTACTGTAAGTGGCCAGAGTCAACAACACTGGTAAAAATCAGTGATGGGTTAGAGAAGAAGGTGCAAAGATTAGAGAAACTAATCTGTTTGGGTTTAGGCGGTTTTGTCTGTTTGTTTGGTTTTGTTATTCTTCTGATCAGAAGACTGTATAAAATAGATCTAATACATTTCAACCAAAGTATTTTTTAAAAAGTAAAATACCAGTATGTCTAGTCATTAAAAAATCTAAGTACTAAGAGATGAGTAAGTGGTGGATTTTGCAGTTTCCATGTTTTTACACTTTTCATTCCTAGAAGGTCCATTAACCAAACGGTTCCCTAAATGAGTAGTTGTGAGAGGAGTTTCCCACTAATAATATGTTACTTATTGTTACAATAAGAGAATACTGTTATTATCACATGGCACCCACAATCTTTTAAAATTTAATGCTCATTAAATCTTCATGGTTTTATATGGCAAAAAACCAAAGCCTTCACCAACAGAACAAATTATACATTTTGGGTGTGCTATTTCTATATATTTCCTGAAGACTTTTGACTACCATTTCAGACAGTGAGATTATATAAATACACTAGAAAGAGACAAATAAGTATATTTTAATATTAACAAAAATATGACAGCTATTCCTGTGATGCTTTAGTCTCCATCAATAAAAACTTCGTGCATAGTAGAGTGTATATTATTTCTCCTCATATACAAACACACAAATACATGTTTATATATTCCGAGAAAACAGTGGAAAAAAATGCAGTTTATGTCAAAAACAAAGTCACAATCTTTTCCCTCTACGTTGCCTTTTCTTTAGTATTTCTAGCTCTCCTGTGTCCATTCCATCTAGTTCCATTTACTTTCTCACTCAGCTTGTTTATCTCTCATTCACTGCATCTTTTTCTCTACAACCATTGCCCCACTGTTTAGAGAAAGGAAAGAGCATTAGGAACACAATTTTAGAAATGGAAATTTACAGCTACCAAAACTATCACCATTCTTATTCAGTGTTTCTTTTCTGAGGGATAGGTCTTCATCTATTAAAAAAAAATTTGCGGATTTTTAAGATTGTCATTACTTTTCATGTAATTTTAAACTAACTCAAAGATGTTTTGTAAAAAAATCAAAGAACAAATAGAAGTTCTGCAACCATGTCATCCCTGCATGTAGGTGCTAGTCCAAAGTTAACTGGTATGACTCTACACTGATGGATTGTGTACAATGATGACAAAAAGTGTTATTGGTCTTAAAATGCTTCATGGACTTTGTTTCATACTCCTGAGTAGCAGCTCTTGACAACTTAAATATTAGTTAACACTCCACATATATTTACAAACTTGAAAGAAACCCTTTTTTCTCTTCCAATTTTTATGTTTTATGAGGTTTATAAGGTACAACAGGCAGTATTTTTATGATGTCCTGATACATGGATTAACTAATTCAATAACTTTCTAAATAAGAGCTGTGAAATTAATTTCCCACTCACTACAAAACTGATAAAGTGGGAAATGCATTATTGTATAGCAGGTTCAGTGCATAGCACACTGTCTCACATTCATGGGCAACTGATACAAGGAAGCAATTCTGCATGTATTCCATTCAGAACCTTATACTGTCAATAGCATTTCTTATTCTTCAAGGAGAGAAGGGCTTGTAATACTGAGAATATGAGGAAAATATAGCTATCACACTGTAAAATTCAGATGGCAAGATTTTCATGCTGATCAGGAAAAAAAAATCTTTCAATTTTGTTTTTAATAACACGAAAGAGAATATAGTTTCTTGTGTTACAGAATCAGTGAAGCAGCAGAATATCAGGACTAACCATCATCTTCAGGTAGACAGAACTATTTGAAATATGCACATTCAGTTGTTTCAAAACAGTATTATCATCTCTGAATTATAAATGTTTATGGTAAACTTTTGTTCTGTTTTAAAATTGTGCTGTAAATAACTGTAATTTTAATTTATTTTTTTTTAAAAAATACGGAATTAACTTCTCTGTCAGAAAAATGAAGGGCCTTGCCTTCATTTCCACATTTTTCTTTACCTTACAGAGCAGCCACAAACTCTGATTTTGAATGCTTTGCATGGGCTGGACTGAAAAATTAGCAAGTGAGACCTTAAACAACTCCTGTTCAGGATAGGAGTTTCAAATCTCACTATATGACAGAAAGATGAGTTGTGGTTAACTCTATCTTGTCTCATAGTCTAATCTGCCTGGGAACCAGGGATGCAAAGCCCACTTAGTACTGCATCTCCTACATAATGTGAACACGTGGTCACTTCCTGAGAACCTAACTGCTTTCAGGAAGCAGCCTAACTGCAGCTTTAATTTGCATAGCTTCAAAATAATTAAAATGCAATATATGAAAAGAGATATTTCCCATTAAACCTGAGCAATAAATTAATTTCTTTATTAAATACATTATTTCACTGTGAAGAAAGAGGAGGAATTGTTTTTTTTTTCACCTAGTCACCAGTCATTTGCTGCATCATTTAATTTTGACTTGATTACAAAATGATGGTATAATAATAATAATAATAATAATTTTTTTTAAAAATATTGTCTATGCACAAATGGTTACATTTAGAGTAAAGCTCCTTTGCTTCAGAATAATCTCTCTGTAGTAATGTCCCATTAGCTTCAAGGGAGTTCCTTTTACTTGATCTCAGTATACTTGTTCTCAAGGAAATTAAACAAATGGAAAAATAGCCTTTGGTTTCAGTTTTGCATTTTCTCTCATAAATAGATGTCTTATAAGCCATTTACATGTCATTTAAATGGAATAAAAGAACATATGTTAGTTTCTGAGGGTGTCATTGATCATGCATATTATAACAATTCTAAATTATGCTTATTTGTTTACTCTATTTATGAGCAATGAAGTCCAGAAAATCAACAATTGTTGTTTAATTATGGGCTTAAATCCAAGCATAGAATCTGCATTCTCAGACACTAACTATAAATCAAGATGGATTTTGATAGAAGTGCAAAGTCAGATTAGTGCCAAATGATGTAATCTTTGTTAGGTTTTAGCAAGTTAGAATCATGTATTCACTGACTCTCGTCAGCTCTGGCAGATTTATAAATGACAGTGAAAGAAGCTTTGTATGAGACACAAATAACAGGAAAAATCAGCCTCTTTAAAGTTTGTGTACTCTGCATTACAATATACAAACAAATAAAAACACAAAACCAAATCCAGAACCACAGTGAAGTCATTTCAAATTATAATGGACGAAAGCAGTAGTTAACATAAAAGGTCAGAGGTTAGATCCGTGATTAGGAGTAGCACTTCAGTGTGTCTATTAGAAAGTATATTTCCATTAGAATTCAGAAAGATGAGTGTATAGAAGAGATCTCGTAATGAAGAAAAAGCAGGGGGAGGAAGAGATGCTACTCTGCATTGCAGCATTTCTTCCCTTAAGGAGAGTGCACTTCCATGCAGTTACATGGTAGCACTGAAATGTGTACTGTTTCTCTGTCTGGAATAGGTAGCTGAAATTGTGAGAACAAAAACCATTAAAGAAATCTTAAAAGTTATTTGGTAAATCGGTTTGCATTTTCTTCTTTTTTTTTTTTTTGTGAGGAAAAAAAAAAATAGAATTATTAGCTCAGATGTACTCTTGATATAAAAACAATTCAGCCATGATTTGTTAAGTGTTATCATTAATTTCTACCACAGGAAGATAGTTAATAACCCATTAATCTTCTCAAGGTTTAAAATAAATCTGCAAGAAGATAAAAATAGTCTTTCTTTTAAAAAAAATAGTACTAATATATTTTCTGATTTTCCACTCAAGAAAATTCTTTTTGTTTCTGAATCATATCAGAAGTAATATTTTTTTCTTCCATGTTCCTGCATCAGAGAGTAGATATGTGACTGAACCTTGATTTATATAAGAGCTACTCCCCCTTTTTTTGTTTTGTATTGATTATCTTTTTTTGTCTGTTTTCTTATTCTAATATCTAAGTAATGTATTTGGACTCATACTACCTTATTCTTCTGGTCTTCACAACTGTAGTGGTGTTTTATATTGACAGAAATTCAAAGGTTGTTTTCATAAATTCATTGATTGTGATCATAACATTTTATGTATTAGAACTTCGTAAGTTTTAAGTTTACAACAAACATATTTTCCTTTGTTTCCCTTGTCACTTTATAAAAACATTCATTTTTTTTCTAAAGCATCTAAAGAATAGTAACAAATTTTTCAGATCATCTACCTGTGTCACCTAAATATTCCATTGTGCTACCTATAGACAAACTATGTATTCTTTGCTACTGATATTTAGTAGAAATTGTTTATGTACTCATTCTGATTAAATGAATTATAGAATCATTGAATCATTGTGTTTGGAGAGGACCTTCAAAATCATCAAGTCCATCTGTTGTCTAACTCTTCCAGGTCCACTTCTAAACCATGTCCCTAAGTGAATAATGAAAATAATAAAACACTTAATTTCAAAAATGTTACTCTACTTCAATTTTTGGTCAGCTGCATTTCTGAAATATAATCTTGTTATTTTAATTTCTTACTTTGTAAGAGTTGTTTGTAGTTTTGTATGTGTGCACTTTCGTATGGAGTCTTTTTAAAACATTCTCGCAAGAAAGAAAGTGAAGAAATGTAACTAATAAAGCTGCCAATATTCGTCATATCTGATCACACGAAAGGTGATCTCCTCTTGTGAGATTCCTAAAGCTACCAGACTCACAGAAACTTAGAAAAATTTTGTTGGGAATTGACCTCTAGAAGTCATCCAGTTCATGATTGCTTAAAACAGAGCCAAAAGTGAATTTGTAAAATTCAGATTTTGATGAATTTTTTAGGGTCAAAACCATGAGTCTTGAATATCTTGAAGGATGCCAATTCTATTATCTTTCAAATCAACCTGTTCCTTTCTTACTGTGAGAAAAAAACAATTCTATCTAATTCAGATCTAATGTACGAAACAGACCATACTTACAAATATAAATTAACATTGTAACAGTAGAGTGTGTTATGCATCACAGAATAAAACCAATCTTTGCCTGGTTCAAAACATTTGTGCTTTGCCTTAATTCTTCTCAAGGACTCCAAGACTTAAATATACAAGTACTAATGCAAAACTACAAACTTTTTTTGTGCTACATATAATTTCATTATCTCTAACAATTAGAAGTTTAAGAATTTAAGAAAATTATTTAAACAATCTATGATACACATGGAATTTTTTAGGAGAGGTTGGATTTTTTTTTTCCACATTGGGATATTAGGAGTGTCATCAACGGGTAAAGAAAAAAATGCATATTAGCTAGTGGTTTAGAAGAATGCAGGAGCTATATTACACACATTAAATGAGAACAAAAAAAATTGTATTTTTGAAAAACATGAATAAAATTGGATGTGTCAAGAGAAAAGTTAGTAAAGGTATAGGCATCAAAACTGTAGACAAAGAGACAAAACATACTTGTAGCTTTAAGAAACTAGTAACATGGTATTCACAACAATTTGTTTTGACATCTGCATTAAGGCAATCATTGGGACTACTCTAGTATATAAAGTTTGAGTGCTTAATGCTTTTCTTCTAGTAAGAGTAATCTTTAACAGTCCATTTGCTGGTAGAATTGAACAACCAAGGTCAGTTTTTTGTGACTATGAAAATATTTCAATATTTTTATGTGTTTAAGGTCAATATGCTCAAAGATTCTTCATTAGAATGTCATTATGTCTAATCAATTTGTGGATCTCAGTTTTAATGTCATATGGTAAATTCTTGAGCAAATTGGAAATAAGATCCAGGAGACATGATCCCATATCTCTATTTCATCAGCTACCCAGTTAGTGCAGTTTGAAAAAGTGCAAGATGAGCTACTAAACAGAACTCCACCCTTCTCATTAGTTTCTTCTCAAGATCCAGAAGACGATTCACTTTCTTCAAACTCATTCATGGTTCCTATTAAAGGAAAATAAAAGTGCATTATTTAAAAGTATTGTTTTTATCTCTTCACTGTTTCTGCCCAAATGTCAAATTTCAAGAGTAAGTTTTGCATTTCATTGTACATGTATTCAAGATAAATATCTCTCATTTACATTTCCACTTGTTTTTACCTTGCCTCCTGACTTTGTCCGTTCAGAATCTTCCTATTCACTGTCATGTATATGTATAGGTATAGGTATAGGTATATGTATGTGTATGTGTATGTGTATGTGTATGTGTGTGTGTGTGTGTGTGTGTGTGTGTGTGTGTATGCGTGTCTGTGTGCATGTGTATATGTATATGCATCTGCACATGTGTATGTATATGTGTTTCTGTATGTGTGTTTATACAGACACAACCAAACTAAATAATACAGGCTTTGCCTGACTGGTTAATCCTATGGGTGAAAGCAAACGCTGTACAGTATACAATAATGCCAAGAAATTACAAAAGAAATCTACTACAGTGTTCCACTTGCTTTCATCTTGAGACAGGCTGCACAATTCCTAGGCAGCTGACAAGCATTTGACAAGCATAGTAAACCCTTAAAAGCTAAGCATATTCTAGGTGACTATCATTACTTTGAGGCTCCTTATTAGATTTCATCCATCTGCCCAGTTATTGACCTAATATCAGATGGAAAACTATTGAAGAACATTGAACATTTTAATTTTTGTTAACTGAAATTGACTACTCTTTTTGTTAACTGACTGCTTTTTGTTAATTGACTGCTCTTTTTATTAACTGAAATTGATTGCTCTTGGCTTGGATGGACATACGCTTTGATGGACGAAAAACTGGCTAGATGGCCGAGTCCAAAGACTTGTGGTCAACAGAATTAAACCCAGTTGGCAGCCGGTCACGAATGGTGTCCCCCAAGGCTCGATACTGACGCCACTCCCGTTTAACATCTTTATTAATGATTTGGATCAGAGTACACCCTCAGTAAGTTTGCAGACGACACCAAGTTGGGTGAAAGCACCCATGTGCTTGAGCTCAGAGAGGGTCTCCAGAGGGATTTGGATAGTCTGGATCACTGGGCCAAGGCAAATTCAATGAAATTCAATAAGGACAAGTGCCAGGTCTTGCACTTTGGCCACAACAACCCCAGCAGCGCTACAGGCTTGGGGAGGAGTGGCTGGAGAGCTGCCTCACTACAAGAGGGACATTGAGGTGCTGGAGAGGGTACAGAGGTGGTCTACCAAGTTGATAAAGCATTTGAAGTGTGTGTTGTATGAGGAATGGCTGAGGGACCTGGAGCTCTTTAGCCTGGAGAAGGGGAAACTGAGGGGAGACCTTATCACTCTCTACAACTACCTGAAGGGATGTTGTAGAGAGGTGGGAGTTGGTCTATTCTCACTAGTGAAGAGTGACAGGACAAGGGGAGATGGATTTAAATTGTGCCAGGGAAGGTTCAGGTTAGATATTAGGACAAATTTCTTTACTGAAAGGATTGCCAGCCATTGGAACATGTTGCCCAGCCAGGTTGTTGAGTCACTGTCCCTGGAGGTGTTTAAGAGACGCGTGGATGTTGCGTTGAGGGGGATCCTTTAAGTATGTTGATAGAGCTGGGATAAAGGCTGGACTCAATGATCTTCTAGGTCTTTTCCAGCTGATAGTATTCTATGATTCTAAATATTTCATTATTAAATGCTATCTGAAAAATTGCAGATGAAGCTTACTTATAAAGGAGTATTTCCAAAGTTGTCACGATTGACACACTTGATCTGATACTTTTTGGATTATTTTTACTGTTATATACGTTTAATGCAGACATAATCTAAAGTTAACTATAATGCTCATATTCATGTACACATACACATATATATATACATATGAATAAGTTTAATGTGTTGACAGTAACATGGCATCTGTGATGTTGAAAATGAATGGAAGAGGGGTTATATGATATCTTTTATAGATATGTATTTTTATGCTAATTTCATTATACAGCTGAAACTATCTAGCTGCTGATTAAAGCCTTACGAATCTGAATAAAGAAAAGGTGAGTATCTAAGAGATTGACTGGAAAAGTAATGTGGTGTAATCATTATAGTTTATGAGTGTTAAAGGTGCTTGGTGTCTGAAAGATTGATCACTCTAATGAATTTCATGAATTTGATGATACTCTCTGAATGACTGTTGAAACAAATGGAAAAAAAAAAATATTCTGTCCAAAACACAGAGTAGAAAAATCTTCATTTTAGATATGTACATGGCCTTTAAACAGCTGTAATTAGTTTTCATGAAAATTTGTGTTCAAAGGACGTAATTGAAAAATGTAGACTCTTAAGTATACCTTAAAATCATTTGTGTAACTGAAAGTACGTTCTTTAAATACACTGATCTTGATGTTTTAATAGGTACATTTCTGTTCGAAGAGATTATGTATATTTAAGCAAAAAGAAAACATGGCATTTGAGTTACAGCTTGCCTAGCTGAATGTTTTAAATAACTTTTTCATGGTCAGTGTAAAAATAAAAATACACTGAGGATTTGTTCTTTGAACTTATGATAACAGAAAAACGTATTAGAAAGAAAAAGATCGTAGATCAGAAGTCTTATCCAACTTCAAAGTTAAATATCTAATTGATACCTCAGGGCTGTGTCCAGCGGAATTTCTAACTTCTTTAAGGATGAGAATTGCTAAATTTGGCCACTCACAGTGGGACAAAAAAAAAAAAGAAAAGAAACTAACAAAAACCCTCAAATTAATACCTAATTCAAATTTTTCTTATTGCAGCTGAATTCCTCTCATCCTTTCACTTTGCACCTGTAAGAACGTTCTGGCTGTATTTGGTATTGTCACAGTTTGAGCTAATTGCCCAGGTTGGCAACAAAGAACCATGCAGCCACTAGCTCAGTCCTCTCCCCACCCTTTTGGGGATGGGGAGTGAGAAAATTCAACTAAAAAGGCTTAAGGTTTAAGGCTAGTACAGGAAGGGTTCATTCACTACTTATGGTCATGGGCAAAAAATGGAGTAGATTTGAGGAGAAAAATGTAAATTTAATTTACCACCACCATTTATTGACTAAAGCAAAGTAGGATAGTGAGAGGTATACATAAATAAATACAATCCAAACTTAAGTATACTTCCCTCCTTACCTCTCTCATCTTCCTGGCTATCTCCTCCCCACCATTGGTGGAAAGGGGCACAGGGGGTGGGAAGTGTGGCCCATCTGGACATTACTCATTGCCCATGGCAGGCCTTCCTTCTCAGGGAGGAGGGCTCCTCACAGTCTTCCTCTGATTCCATGTGGTGTCACTCTATGTAAGTTCATCCCAACTAGGTTCACAGATTGCTTTGGGCATGTCCGCCACTCCTGCACAGTCTCTCTCCTCACTCTGGTATGGGTTACTCCATGTGCTGCTGCATCCTGCACATTTTGCTGCCATTGGTCTCCTCAGTTGGGAAGCAATCTTCTTCCTGCCTTCTCACTCACCACAAGACTCCAGGGTAATGTTCTGCTCTGGCGCCTTTCTCCCTCTCTTTTCTCACTGACCAAATTCTTTTGCTTTCCTTTCACCTAAACCTCCAGAAAACAGAAAAAAAAATCCCCAAGGCCCAACAGGTTTCTGTTCTTATACACATTGATTGCAAAGTTGCTGGTTGGCCTGGCCTTGGTCAGAGGCAGATCCGACTTGTACCTAGAATTGGGGGAGGCTCTAGAAGTTTTGCAAGGAGCCATCGTCCACAGCCCTCCCCCTGCTGCTAAAAACCCCATGACAGATATATAACATTCCGTTTGATGGATGAAGAACTGTCTGTTCTTAGCCTTTTTTTTTCAGGTTGAAGAAATCCTGCTCTCATAGTTTCCTCTTGAGTGTTTTCCAGCCCCCCAGTCATTCCGGAGACTCTTTACAGAATGTGATCCAATATCTTATAATCTTTCTTATGCTGGGGAGCATAAACTGGATACAGTATTCCAGATGCAACCTTACAATTGACAGAGGAAAAGAATCAATTTCTCAACTTGATGGCTTTGCTGTCATTAAAACAGTCTTCTGTGTGATTATTCTTCATTTTACTGAGAGCCTAGTTTTGAATTGTGTCCAATGTTTTGTCTGGCAGGATCATCAAACCTTTTCTTTTTATACTAAGTTTCTTCCAAACCTGTCTGTCCTCAGCCTATACTGTTATGTGAAGTTATTCTGGTACAGGCATAAAATTTAAATTTTTTTATTTTTTGATTTTCAGCTTTGTACAAACTTAACATTCATTCAAGAAAGGACTAGCACACGCTTTCTCCAAATGTCAATGCAGTCTTCTAGAACAGTGACTGGTTCCCTATTTTTGTAGAAGTACAGAATCATTTGGCCTTCTTGACCTTCATGATGTTCATATGGGCCCACTCCTTACACCTATGAAGTTCCCTCTGGATGCCATCCCTTCCTGTAGTCAATCAGCTGCATCACTCTGCTTGGTGTCAGACATAAATTTGCTGAGGGTGCACTCAATCCCACTATCAGTTTCACTGGAGATATTAAATATTATTGTTCACCACACAGATCCTTGAGGGACACCACTCCTGGTTTCCACCTGGACATTGAGTCATTGATTGAAACTCTACATGTAGCCATTCAGCCAAATCCATATCCATCTAACAGTCTACCCATCAAATTCGTACCTCCCCAACTTAGCACTGAGAATATTGTGTGAAACCCTGTCAATAGCCTTACAGAAGTCCAGGTACTTCTTTCCTCAGTCACTCTATGTGAGTGGTGTCATCCATGCAATTTCAAAGGATGGATTCTATCCTTCCATCTAGGTCCTCAGAGAAGATGTTAAACAGCATCACCTCTATGTCAGCCCCTAAAGAACACTACTTGTAACTGGTGTACTATTTGAAATTCCATGGCTGACCCCAATATTTTGAGCTAAGAAGTACAAGTAATATGGCCTGCTGAAGCTGTATTTCACCAATATGACAATAAATACACTGCTGGAGAGAGTGGCAAAGGCTTTGCTAAAGTCAAGATAAACAACATCCACTCCTCCCCGATCATCCACAGAAATAGTTCTTTCATCAAAGAAAGCAAGAGTTTGGTCCATCATGAGTTCTACTCGAGAAACCTATGCTGGCTTACCCAATTGTATCTCATCTTTCACATGCTTCAAAATGGCTTCCAGGATCTTCCTGAGGAATTAGGTAGGTCTCACCAAACTAATGTTCTCCAGAACCTTCTTCCTTCTTGTTGAGGATGTGTGTAATATCAACATTT
The DNA here is from genome assembly GCA_020746105.1 of Trogon surrucura. Classification (NCBI taxonomy): domain Eukaryota; kingdom Metazoa; phylum Chordata; class Aves; order Trogoniformes; family Trogonidae; genus Trogon; species Trogon surrucura. Next base: position 40,874,831 of record CM036617.1, read on the forward strand.
TTCCGGTGATGAGGAACCTTTTCCAATTGCCATCATCTTTCAAAGTGATCACTAGCCATTTCTCAGTGGTGACATGTCAGTCAGAGATACCTCGTGACATCCTTGAGGGAATCTACTTATTTTCATCAGTTAATGTGGCACTATACCTACATAGTTAGTGGATATGATCAGATAGGTTAAGAGATTTATTTCTGTTGCTAGAAGTCACTTTCTGTAGGTATTTTACATTACCAGTAGAAACCCACAGGCTTCATGTCAACCATGTGGTAGTGGAGACTCTCAGAACCTGTCTGGGTTTATGCTAACCCAAATTCTTTTAAGCTCCCTAGTGATAAAATGACCACTGCCTAAGTTCTTGTAGATAAAGTCCTGTAAATACTGTATTACTTGAAGTTGTGACAGCCCAAAGTGATTCCGCCATAAAGGCTTTGTCTTCACTGAGATGAAGGAAGGCTGTTATGGGATTTATAAACATGGTTTGAAAACTACTAAGACTGAAGTAGACTGTAACAAGAAAACCGAAGAAGACCCAGACTCGAGCTGTAATGAGAAAACCTCAACAGACTCTGCAGGCAGAGAGGATGGAGGGAGAAACATTCTGAACATCTTCTAGTGAATACCTCTGGAGGTTGCTCACTAGCTGTAATACTCCTTCATGCTTTTCTTTGAGGAATTTTGAAACTGTCAGTTTTAGCATCCACAGATATGGGTCAAACATGCACTGGAGAAACAAGGTAGGTACTAGGAAGGTTGTTTTTCCTTTGGGGTTTTGGTTTGGTTTTTTTTTTTTTTTTTCCATGCATAGCAATTTGACATTATCATTAGTACATTTTTCTGGTTTTCTCTGGATTGATAGTGTTATTATTATTGCAACTAGACTGATAAAACTTTTCTGCTTTCATTACAATAAAACAGTTGAGCTAAAAATGAATTTTATCATCTCTTTATACTAATGCTTTACCTTTTGTCCTAAAGACAAAGTTTTCCAGCCACCTCACCTTCATAGTCACCAGTTGTGCAAGCACAGCCTTACACGGTTCCTCCCTACATGCTGTTCTGGGTTTGGACACTTGCTTTTGCAGGGTCTCTGCAAAGAACTGAGCCAACTCCTGTTTATCTTACCTGATCCTCTGTTTTCTGCTCCTCCTTCCACTGGTCCTTTGTTTGGTGGCTCAGTGCCTCCATTACAGAGTACTTCCCGTAGTGAAGTCAACAGTGTCTTCAGCCTAAGTGAGAGGCGCCAATCACTTCCTGCAGCCTGAGAACTGAATGCTTGTGTCCTTCCTTAGGAGTTCCTTCTGGACGAAGAATTCCCCATGTGCTCGAGTCTATGGCGCACAGCCGTGTTGTGCAGAGCTGCGTTGCCTTAAGTGCTACCTCTGGGCCACCTCCCACACCAGCTTGTGTGTTAACTATCAATTTGCTACTTCTCCAGTCCTGCTGTCACACTCCTGTGGTTGCTGCTGCTTTGAAGCAGCATCTACGTAGGTGTTCCCCATCAGAGAGGAACCTGTCGTTCCCAGAGGAAGGAAACCAGCTGTGGCTGAAGGCGTGCTCACTCCCAGGCAGGAAGCAGCAACCAGGAACAGAAGACCAGCTTGGTGAACAGTAAACTACCCTGTTACAACTGCCAGCCTCTGGCTGGTGTATATCTTGGGCCACCCAGGGATGTGGTAGGATAGCATTCACCTCCTCAGCTGAGAGGCAGAGAACAAGGGCTTGCCAGAAAAAAAGTCATAAAATTTATATTTTTAAAAATATATAAGAGAAAGCAGCATTTGAAATTTGAAACATTATTGTGTTGCTTATGGCATGTAAAATGGCTATACAAATTCACTTTGTCCTTGTCTGTGCTTTTCTTCAGGTAAACTTGAATATATATTTTCCCTTATGAATATATATTTTTATTTTATTTTTTAGCTAGCAGTGCTGCAGCAAAGGAATGAATGATGTTCAAAGTTTTCTGTCTAAATCCATGATACAGTGTTCAGTGCCACTGAAAGCAGTAGAGATTTTTGGAAGATAAGACCCCCAATGAGTATGAAACTGGTAAAGACCGACAGAGCTGGCAGAGGAGGTGGAATATGTGAATTCTCTTGTTTCTAGACAAAATCCAGAAACTTTTTCATTATGTCTAGCTAAAAGGTACACCATTGCCAATAGAAAGCAGCAACAGTTAACAGCAGCATAGAAAAGCATTTCCTGAAGCTAATACTAGTAATTTCGATACATTAGCCATAGACAATAATGGACAGCAACTTCAATTTGAGTGGACATTTTCCGGACATTTAAAGAACTCGGAACAAAGATGTGAATACTACTGAAGAGCTGTGGGGTGCAGCAGTAAAAAATAAACATTAGTGGAGATTATTTCTGTCTTTAATTGTCCATGGATTTTATGAAGTCCATTTCTTTCTATTTGAAAAGGTAAGTCCTATATTTGTTCTTACAATTACAGGAATTTTAATTTAAAAAAAATTATATAAACCACACTGGTTCTTATATTGTTCACAATTTAAAATTTATTTATAAAATGTAACGAGTTCACAGTAAATTTAAGTTAGAGTCAAAAGAGAGTTTAATTAAACATGCTTTTGAAGAATTTTTTGTAAGACTTTGTTCTTCATGCCATCCTTGAAGATCACAGGAAGCAGTAGGAACTATCCAACTAACTGGCAGGTTTTAGACCAAGTTTGTAGCTGAATTGTGTTTATTCAATTTGAGCAAAAGAAACAGATTTGCAATTAAGTTCTTTGATAGTATGTTATGATTAAATTACAAGAAGAATAGTTGCTTAATCTGACTGTTACTAAATGCCATGACAAAACTCTTCTGTTTTGTTGTGTTTCTTTCAAAGACATAGAATTCTGTATCTATATCAGTGTCCTAAACTCCATTGTTCCTTTAGTTCTATTTATTTATATAGCTATAATTTGCCTCAATTTTTCTATTTTTAAGAGGGAACATTTTCCCACATTATCTAGATTAATTATACTTTATTTTCAAGGAGTAAAAAAATTGATATGTGCCGTAGTCATGATCATGGAGATGTCGTTTCCTCTGTTCTATGATTTGTTATTCAATGGCATGAGAAGAAAGATGCATGTAAGTAGAGGACTGAGGCAAGGTAAGCTTTTGAAAAAAAATTTGAGTCAAGATTACATTTAAGAGCAGATAGCACAAGAGCAGAAAAAAAGAATGTGTTCATCTGGTCAAGATGATGAAGTAGACAGAACTGAATAAGATGTGTTGGAGTCATAACCAAAGGAGTTGGAAAACAGCAAAATAAATATTCATCTTACTGTTTTTAGTTCTGATATTTATTTTCAATAATAATTTAAAAATAATTTCATAATACGATCATCTCAAATCATTGTTGAAATACTAACTAACAATATTTTGAAACTACGAGGCAAATACAACAACAAAAGTTTCAAAAACTGATGGTCATGTAGGAATTTGTCCACTAAAAACTCCTTTCAGGTATAAAATTATGTAGAGATATTAAAAGCATTTTTCGACTTTAGCACACAGAGAAAAAACATGATCATAATGTGAAAGAATTTGCAGCTATGACGTAATGATTAGAAAACAAAAAATAATGATGAACTAGTGCAAAGGACATCAACCACATCAATGATAGAACTGTTCATAAGAAAATGTTCCAACTGCAGTATAATTAGTGAGGGAGAGTTTGACATTTTCTTTTTAAACATCACTGTAGGTACAGGTTTTCTTTGTATCCTTCTCTGTAAGCAAATCTATCAAGATGTGAACTACTCTGTGAAGGTGGTGAAGGCACAAAACTATGTTAAAAATGGAATATATTCAGTTATGATACGATTTATTTTTGTAATACCTTTTCAAGTATCTGATGCTAAGAGATTTCAGACTGTGGAGTTGGAGATAAACAGAGATGTTCATGGATGCTCTTTTAGATGTTTTCTTGAGTCACAGTCAGAGTTCTGTTATATATTTTCTAGAGAAAAAAAAAATAGATTTTAGCCTGATTTGTCCTTCGCATCTTCCTCACTCTACAAATATCTCGGATAACATATGTTAAGAAACAAACATATTGAACTTTGGAGATAAGGAACCTAGAACTACTGTATCAGAGTTAGGACATAAGAATTAATAAACATAACATTTTTTTTACTTTGGGCTCCAGTGAAAAGTTGATATTCTGGGATGTCATAAAACTTAAAGGTTCCTTGATTTCCAGTAAACAAATTTGTAAAGAGAGCAGTATGTACGCCCATACAGTTAAATCCCTAGTTTAACACTAAAACCATGCATTTTGATTTTTAGTCATAGATGAAGTGTATCTTTGATTAGAGGACATTTTGATTCTCAAAGTATTTAGACATAAAACTGGCAGATCTGGAGCCCATAAACTTTTTCATATGCATTTTTTGTATGCATTTTTTGTATGCATTTTTCATATGTATTTTTCACATGCTTTGGATCAAACTTTTAACTATATCATGCTTTTTTTTCTGCTTTTATTTCATAGTTTGTTCTTGCTTTCTTTGTCTTTTTCTACTTGCATTTTGTGAAAGGGGCTCCAATCTAAGTGACACTATACTACAAAAATAAATCATAAGGCTATTGTGAAGGTTTATGCATTGTATTCACTTACCTATTCATCTAGTTCCCTGTTAGTGGAAAAAGAAACAGCTGGACAAAAAAGAGGAAGTCTCTTAGCAAGAAGCAAACATTTACATTTCTAACACATCATAGCTTGCTCAGATTTTAGAAAACAACACTTCAGGTTTGCTAGTCAGAAATAAAAATAAATCTTCCAAAGGGGTCTGCTTATGTCAAGCTGACTGCGCAGTGGTGGCAAATAGAGCTTAGCTAGGAATGCTTTACACCCATCTCCTCTCACGTGTGAGGAGAACATCTCACATACCAGGACATTTTGTTGTAACCACAGGAACACTCAGATGGCAGAAAGAGCTTTGGCTTGTGTCTCTCTGCTTATCCATTTGTGTATCCTAAGAAATACAAAATCCTGGGAGAAGCTTTCCTGGAAATACAGGAAACAGTTCCAGCCTTTGAATCATGGTTCCAAAGAGACATCTGATCTTACGTAAGAAACAGCAATTTAACCCGTAGTTTAGCACTCTAACTTTTGTGTATCCCAGTCTGAGAACTTAACTGTCTCCAGATAACTTGCATGCCTAATTTCCTTTTGGTGAACTGCATGTCTGTACCCAAGCACTTTTTAAGTTTTGCAGTTCTGGATATTGCAATGTCTAAGTAGCCTTTTTTGGATCTTTGCATTTGCCTTCACTTCTCCAAAAAAAAAATTCTCTCCTGAGCACAGATAGCTACCTCCAGGACATTTCAAAAGGTTGTTGGTTGTTTTTTTGTTGTTGTTGTTTGTTGATGATTGTTTTTTCTTATTTTTTTTTAGTAGAGAAAAATAAGTGTTTTAGTCCATGTTCTGCGCTGAGAGTAAAAATATCAAGTGGTCCCATTTTCAAATTTCACTGAAGTTGAGGGTTATGTCATATGTAGTAATTATCTGTATTTCTCAGGGAAAAAGGTGAGGGTTTTTTTTTTAAGAAAGGAAGAAGCAGAAGAGAAATATATTTCAAACTTTATAATCTCCTTGTAAGTAAACACAAAGTGATGCTCCAGAGAAAAATAATTCAATTTTTGTTAACTTTCACTATGTCTTCATCCATCTTCCCATTGAATTTCAAATGGTAAGGACATTCTCATGAAAGCAATTTTTTTCTTTTTTTTTTTTTTCTTATTTTACAGCTCTTAACAATGGTACATCAACTGAAGTAATAACTTGTGCTAGGACATCAAAACTATTTATTCTTCAGCCAGTTGGAATGTTATGGGTGATTATGACTAGTTGGGGACATAACAGTGCAAGCGAGAAAACTCTGTGTTTATTCAAACATCTTTACTATAAAGAGATGATGATGGAAAGAAAAATTGATTGTAAATATAATTCTTATCAAAGTCCTTTGCCCAGTTGTAGCTGGTCTCTATCTAGATTATGGCATACTGTTGTGATTTGAACCCGGCCGGCAGCCAAACACCATGCTGCAGCTCACCCACCGTTCCCTGCCCTAGAGTAAGTGGGAGAGAGTTGAAGGGGGAAAAGTATGGAGACTCATAGGTTGAGGTAAAAACAGTTTACTACTTGAAGTAAAATAAAATTAAAAAAAAAATATAATGTTAGTAATAATAGAATATAGTAATGAGTGATGTACAGTTCAGTTGCTCACCACTCACTGATCAATGCCCAGCCCATTCCCACCTAGTGATCCCAGAGGAGAGAAAAATCTCAAAACCACAATCTCAGACGAACTCCAGCTTCCTGGCTCATCTTCACATATGTATACTGAGCTCGGAGGTGTATGAAATGGAATATTCCATTTGTCAGTTTGGGTCTCTTGCCCTGGTCATGCTCTCTCCCAGTTTCTGGTGCACCAGCACACTAGCAAGACACGGGAATCTGGAAAGTCCTTGGTTTCCTAACAACAACAGAAAACATTAGTATGGTATCAGCATTCTTACATCAATTCCCATACTGAATCCAAAACACAACTTTATTTTAGTTATTAAGGAGAAAAATGAGCTCTATCCAAGCTGAAACCAGGACACATGCTTTCTGCACAGCTTTTTCTGTGGATCCTTTTTGAACTTAAGTTTGACAAAAATAAACATGCTGTTTGCACTCAGCAGGAAACTATTGTTTTTATTTTTAAAAGGAAAATAACAAGAAAAAAAGTCTTCCTTCTTAAAAAAAAGAGGCTAAAAAACACCGTTCCAATAAATGTAAAATGAATGCCAACACAAGTAATTAAGGTATTTAAAAATTACTACATTGCGGCTAAATATATGCCAGTTTCCAGAAACTTTTCTATGACACTTAAAATGAACTAATAGTTTTATTTTTATTCAGAGTAATTTTTGTCAGTGTTAAATGTAAACAAAATACTTAATGGTAATTCTCTCGTTTTGTGGCGGTTTCCTTCATTTTCTTTTCAGTCAGTTTATTTTGTTTATGGTGTCAAGAAATCATAAAATTTAAGTGAATATGATATTATAATTCCCTGTAGAAATGCCGTGCAGGTTGCAAGTGGATGATAGTGATTATAAAGAGGACTGTGTTATTTATCAATGTTTTCACAAAGTATATCTCTACACAGAAACATGACAAGGAATGAAAAAGGGGGTATTGGTAAGGTAGAAAAAATCTCACCCATCCTAAACTATTCCCCATAAAGTGTGTAAGTCTTTGTGAAAGGAGAAGAAATACAAACACCCCCTCCTCCTGAAAAAAAAATAAAATAATTGCATAATATTTGTCTCTCTATGGTAAGAACTTTCAAATACACAAAAATTTGTGCTTTTTAATTATTTTTTTTCACATTTATATTGCCAGACTGCAAATAGACCAATATTCATAGGCTAAAAAACTACAAAAAAAAAAAAAAAAAGAGTACTGAATTGTTAAATTGGTAAGAAGTTGAAATCAAATTTTGTTAAATATCTTAACTATACATTTGTCATTTCCCTTCAGTTCTCATCGTAATTTCTTTTTTATAATAATGAAAATTCATAAGCAAATATTTGTTTCAATCTTCCTTACTATTTAAACACATATGAAAATGACTGCTGAAGATAAATTATCTCACATTTTCGGTCAGAATAAATGAATTCATCAAGATTTATACTCCAAATTTCATATTGAAGTAGTTCGGTATAAATCTGCGCTTAGAAAACTAGATAATTTTAACAAAACCTTAATACTGTTTTTATAAGATTAAATTCATCTTAATTTTCAATAGAAGGACCCTATGATTGTCTATTACATTTGTGAAACGTAGAGAATTTAATGGCTTCAAGGACACTTAAACATACAATATTGTTTAAAATAGCTGTCTCATTGCCCTATCTAAATAGTAAGGGAAAAAAAAAAACACAACAACTTTAAATTAAGAAGAGATATAATTTTTCCCAATCTAATTGGAAATACTGATGTGTGTGAAGTGATCTTTAGTGATCACACAGAATCACCTGCCTAACGAACAGGATACAGTCCTATCTCAAGATCTTGGTATGGGGACAGAAGTATACCATATAATGTATTGTATAATAAGAAGCAAGGCTGCCCCATTCTATTTCCAGTCTTTTCATCCAGAACTGGAGTGTGACTGGATATTTTTTGATCAGGGTTCTAAAGAGTAACTATGTTTGGCAAGTGTTTAGAGATACTCCTTATATATGTTTTTGATATTTCTCTTTTGGGTATAAATCTCTGTAACTGCCATGTCACATCAGCAGCCTCAGGTTAAGAGGTAGTGAAAATATAACTGAGAAAGTAACTGGAATTTGGGTAATACATTAAGTTTTTACCAAACGAGTCTGTAATTTGCTGTGTTCTAACCAAAAACATCACTATGAACATTTCGGTTTTATTTTTGTTTAGCAATATTCATTCAGAGAATATTGCAAGCAACAGATAAAGAACATTGTTATTAATAACTATACATGCATTTCCTGGAAGAAACATTTGGACATTAAGTATGAAGGTTCTTGGAAAAAAAACATATATAAGTCAATGTGATTTCCATATTTAAAAGAGAGAATTTGAAAAATAGCTCTTTCTAAAAAAAAAAAAAAAAAAAAACACGATTACTTTTTTTCATAGTTTTCATGTTTGCTCATGTTTTGTTAGATATCTGAAATGAAAATTAGAATCTAGAGTTGAATAAGAACCAAAGTTTTTCAAACTTCAGTGCTCCTCTAAGACTCGAAGATACTGCCAAATCACTTTTTGGGAGAACAGCCAAAAGTAAAAAGATGTCTATTTGCATTTTCATCTCCCCAAAGTCAGAAGAGAGGAAGTTCCTGAAAAAGTGTCTGGTCAAAAATAATTTCCTGCTCTAATTAATACGGTCAGTGTTGACACTGAGTTGTGAATTCTTAAAAAATAAAAAGACCAGCTTCCTTCTTTGACATTTAAACTTGCCATTAACCATAACAACATAGGAAGGAAGATTTTTTTTTTTTCCCCTCTAAGTACACACTCTAAATATTTCCAGGACACTTTAAAATTTTGAGAAATACAGTGGCAGAAAACCAATCCACATAGTAACTGAGAGTCTAAGTATTAATAAATACGTGCTTTATGCAGATATTAGAGTAAACATTCCCTAGAAAGAGATTATGTAATATGGCCAAAATGACAACAAACTTCTGATGTGGTAAAATCAAATTGAATTAAACAAAAGGTGAGGTGATGCTGAAATTCCATCACTAGGAATAAAAGATGTTGTCCCATGCTCTTTCTGTTCTCATTTACCTTATATCACTTTCAAATATTAGCCCAAAGAAATCCAAGTTTTTCTTTGTAATGATTGTGATGGGATGTCAGCACTTCCAACTGACATTATCTTACACAAATGTTTATGTTTTGTTTTCATTATTGAAGTCAAATGGCATCAGCATGAAAAGAGACAAGTGCAAACTTACCTCAAATTGAACAAACAGTTGTTACATTCCCTTTTTTTATAAAATTTATGTTCACCTTCAGGAGCAATAGAACAATTTAATGGAGTCATATTTTCTCTTAAGGGACACATCAACTGCAGCAGCTTTGATTTGGTGTCAACACTTGGAGATATAATGAAGACTAATGTTAAATAAATGTCAAACAGAAAACATTTAGAAAAACAGAAAGTGATCAAAAAAGATCTTCCATTGCTCTGAGATATATCTGAGTCATACAGATTCTCTTGTAGATCTTTAGTGCTATCAGCATGCCAAGCAGATTGCTCATATCATATATGCCAAGTTCTGCTCTGAGATGCACATGTGGATATCTCAAATATCCTAGAATACCTCAGTTATCGACAAAGAGCTATGGTTAGGCGGCTGAACTAAATAGCTATCAGAAATAGTTTCAGAGCTCAAGCATTTAGTTTACAAGATATCTACATTCAGACACCCACATTTTGTTCTCTGCGCTTTGTGTTTAAATCTGTCCTATAAGATTACAGAATTACAGAATCACAGAATCGCTGAGGCTGGAAAAGACCTTTGAGATCATCATGTCCAACCTATAATACCTTATATATATTATATTTACCTTATATATATTTCTGTTCATATCCTTATTATCCTTTTAATTAATTATTTCTAGTTACATTGTAAAAAAATTGCTTTGTCATTTTTTACTGACTGGTCTAAACATTTATTAGTGTGAGAGTTTCATTCTTATAATAAACTCTCAATCTCTTTTTCCTTTCTGTCTTGTCTGAAGGCTTCTGAGCTAAGTTTTAAAATGAAATGCAAAATAAATCAAGCCTTAAAAAAGAACCAACAAACAAACTTTACAGACAGAAGAGAAGGTTATAGAATTATGTAATAATAGAATATAATCATAGAATGGTTTGAGTTGGAAGGGACTCTTAAAGATCATCTAGTTCCAGCCTCTCTTGCATGAGGAGGGACACCTTCCACTAGACCAGATTGCTCAAAGATACCTCTGACCCGACTTTGACCACTTCCAATGGTGGAGCGTCCACAATTTCTCTAGGAAAACTGTTCCAGTGTCTCACCATCGTCACCATAAAAAATTTCTTCCTTGTGTCCAGTCCAAAATTTCCTTCTTTAATTAAAAAAAAAAAACCTATCCCTTGTCCTGTCATTATAACCTTTGATAAAATGTCTGTCTCTATCTTTTTTTTATAAGCCTTCTTTAAATGTTGAAAGGCTGAAGTCAGGTGACTACGAAGCCCTCTCCTCTTCAGGCTGAACAAAATCAACTCTCTCAGCCTGTCCTCCTATGGGAGGAGCTCCAACCCCTTGATCATCTTTGTGGTCCTCCTGTGGACATACTGAAAGAGGTCCATGTCTCTTCTGTGCTGGGGACTGCAGAGCTGGATGCAGTACTACAGATGAGATCTCAACAGTGCAGAGTAGAGGGGAAGAATCAACTCCCTCAACTTGCTGGCCGTACTTCTTTTCATGTAACCCAGGATACAGTTGGCTTTCTGGGCTGTGAGTGCACATTGACTACTTATGTCCAATTTTTCATGAACCAGTAGTCTCAAGTCCTTCTCTGCAGGGCTGCTCTCCGTCCATTTATCCACCGATCTGTATTAATACCAGAGGTTGCACTAACTCAGGTAAAGGAAATTGTACTTGACTTTGTTGATCTTCATGAGTTTCACATGGGCCCACGTGAGTCCATTGACTATGGCCTGAAACTAGAGAATGTGTGTAAAATTTTCTCTCTGTAGATCAGCTAAATCATCATGTATATTTAAATGAAATTAACCATGCCTACATGACATGATATAAAATCAAATAGCTCTGAATGGAATTAAAAAGTTTGTACTCTTTTTAAAGTAAAGTCTTGCTTAATTCTCAAAAATTGAATACTTAGTTCTTTCCAATATTAAGTTAATAAATTTGGAAAAGCTTCAAGTATGTACAAATCCCTGCTATGGGCACACCTTTCTCACCAGGTTTAAATGGCTGGGAATTTTGCAATGTGGTTTTGACATCTGTTTAATTTTTTTGTCTAGTGATACCCTTGCAGCTCTATTTCATACTTCACATTTGAGTTCCTTGTACAAATTTTACCCTCCTTGTTCTCTATAAAATAGGAAGTGGCTGTTTAACCATATTCTTCTGCAAATAAATTTCACTCTTTCAGATATTTTCATACACATAGAGTAGAAGTATTTTAGTAAAATAATGCAACTAATTATAAAGAAGTTTGATGAAGATACTGTTTTGTTTTACTTTTATTGCGAGCAGACTCTAGTAACCTTATAACAATATCTGAATTTTATTCTACATCAGCTACATGTATTGTACTTGGCTATGGTGATGATCTCTATGCAACATTCTGTTCCTTTAAAAATACAAAAATCTTCATTTTCCACATTAGTTTATCTTTGAATTGCTGGATTTCTTGGAAAAATTAATGTATACTAAAAATTGTTAATTCTGTCATTGTTTTCTTGCTGAAGTAGTTTCTTATAGAAAATTAAGTAGCTGTTATATTTTAAATCCTTTTTGGAGTTACAAAGAATTGAGGGCTATTAACTCAGTGACATTATTGAAAATTCGGTTCATGGATCAACAGTAAAATAGATGAAAATATGATAAGAAAGTAATAAGCAGTAGTGTTCAGAGATATAAACTATAATCTTATAAATCTTATATAATCTATAAATCTATATAAATCTATATAATCTTGTAAATTATAATCTTATAAATTATAATCTTATGAGTCTTACTGTTATAGTACAGTTATTTCTTTAATTGAGATCTCATTATTTTATTTCTGAGAAGCCCGAACATAATCAGTAACTTCCTTATTTTTTCTGTAATGTAAACACAAGGTAAAAAGATACATTCTGAATAAAATATATTTTAGAATAGTAATTTTACATGGTATGTATAAGCTATGTCTGAAAAAATATGAATTTGTGATTTTTTCCTTTAAAAAGCAAAATAAGGAGGTCAAAGAGACAACAAGGGAAGACAAAACCATAGCTAACATGAAATATAAGAACCGCTAAATTGTCATAGCAACACTGTTTCTTGACATGGTATCAAAAAAAATTGTCAGATGCAATGTTAAGCAGCAAAACTCTGTTGATTATTGCAGCGCAATTACGTTAATTTCCATTACTTAAAGAGCATTTAAACTGTGAATAAAGCATCTCTTGTGTGAAAAACTCTGTACATACTTCACATGATCTTCTAACCACTTTCATGAACAGTCATCTCCTTTCACAGAGAAACAAGGTGAAAGATAATGTAATGTGAAAATAAAACTCTGCAAAGCTAGTGTTTTATATAGGATGCATCCAGAGCAGGACTTTTGCACTTAAATTGGCACCTAAGTGAAAAATGTATTCTTAGATAATCCTTCATTTTTCCTGTCCCTTAGCCCTCAAAGCAATGCAGCTTTGAGGTCTTTTTAACTTTAAAATTTACTCATTGCCTGGAGTTACATTTCTATATTTGTTTCAAAGAGCTTCACCACTGATACAGTTAAATAGTTCAATAGTCTTTTTTTTCTATCTGGACACTAATGACATATACAAACCTGAGGTTGCTCTCAGGAAACCTGTCCAGGTTTTCAGCCTGCTAATAAATTTAGACACTTTTTTCACTAAGGACATTTCTGGTCTTTGGAGTAATAAGAAGGAATAAAAGCACAGCTGTGGGCAGGAAAGTGATCAAGAAGAGTTACTACTGCTCAGTGACCATTACCTCAATGTGACATTGCCTCAAAGTATAAGAGCATGTTCTCAATGTTGTCACCTTTCCTGGTCAGTGAATTCCGAGCTGTCTTTCAGACTAGGCAATCTTCTGAAGACACCAATGATTTTAAGATGGGTGACTTTAAAAAAAACCACTATTTAAAACACTTTCTGTGAGCTTTTAGAAGTTGCGTATAGAACATATTTGCTTTAGGTGACTTTTGTTCTGTATGCCTGCAGATTTTGCCATTATTATATGTCATTTCCTCTCTTAGCACTATGAGGAATGCCTTGATTAGGATCAGTTAACTCTTAGGTGTCCATTTACTTTGCTAAATCTATCAATTTATTCAACTTAACAGCTATAACATGAGCTCTAAATTGCTTAGTTTTGTTGTATGTTTTTTTCTATAATTCATTCTATATTTCTATAGTTCTTTAGTGGTGTGATTTTATGTAATGTAATCTTCTGCCAGTACATACAATGCTACTATTGTCCCCAGAGATAGTCTGTCCTTTTCTTATAGCATTCCTGGATCTCAGGACAAATCCTCTCCAATAGTTTCACTTTAGAAAGATTTGGATTTCTTTTTTTTTTTTTTTTTTTTTCTTTTTCTATTCAGGGGAAATTATTTTTAGATCTACAAGGTCAATTCTACTGCTTTGAACTTTCAGCTAGTGTAATACATGAGAAATATCAGAGGAAAGATTTGGTCTATGGATCAAGATGTAGAATCTTTCCATCAGTCAAAACAGTTGAAGAAACATGTCATTAGCACTCACCACCTGATATACCAGTGACAATAGATATATGTGTCATATTTGTGTTGATTTTCTCAAAACGTAATGAGATATATAAAGAAACTAAAATATTTTTTATCAACTGCAACTGTAAAAGTCAGACCATAAAAAAACTCCAACTATCACTACCTCAGAAATTGAAACAATGAGAAACAAAAAAATAAATGGCAAAACTGAAGAGATTAAAAAAATATCATTAGCATAACAAAGTCATATCTGTCCAGCTCAAGGGAAAAATCAAGGGCACTTCCAAGATTTGATGTTTTGTTGCTCTAATCATTCACCAAACATGCATGATTTTCAGCATGAAATGAAACAAAAAAAAAGAACAAACCCAAAACCTGAATCACAGCAACAATCAAACATTCATCAAGTACACCCTCAGTAAACTTGTGGACGACACAAACTTGGATGGGAGTGTTGATCTGCTTGAGGGTAGGAATGATCTACAGAGGGATATGGACAGGCTGGATCAACAGGTTGAGACCAACTGCACAAAGTTCAACAAGGACAAGTTCTGGGTCTTGCATTTGATTCGCAACAACCCCGTGTAATGCTACAAGATAGGGGAGGAGTGGCTGGGAAACTGTTCAGTGAAGAAGAACCTGGGGATCTGGTCGACAACTAGCAAAGAAGGACAACAAAGCTCGTGGACAGTCTCAAGAACAAATCTTATCAGGAGCAGTTGAGGGAACTTGGGTTGTTTAGCCTGGAGAAGAGGTTGAGGGGAAACCTCATTGCTCTCTACAACCACGTGAAAGATTGTAGTGAGGTGGGGGTCAGTCTCTTGACTCAAGCAACAAGCAATAGGGCAAGAGGAAATCACCTGGGGTAGCACCAGGGAAGATTTGCATTGGACATTACGCAAAATTTCTTCATGGAAAAGGTTGTCAAGTATTGGAAGAAGATGGCCAGGAAAGTGGTGAAGTCATTATCCTTAGAGATATCTTAAAGACATGTAGATGTGGGACTTAGGGACATGGTTCAGTGGCAGAACTGGCATTGCTAGGTTAATAGTTAGACTTGATGAACTTAAAGATCTTTTCCAACTGAAATGATTCAATGATAGTTTTAACAGCTGACCTAATCACAGGAGGCTGCTTTTCCTTCAGTACATTCAATAACCACCTGAGGTATTTCAGTGACAGTTACTGGCTCCATGTCATCCATTTTAGCTTTCATGTTAGATCTGTGCTGTAGGCAAGTTTAATAAAACAAGAATTTAGGGATTTGAATTAATTATATTTTAAATAGTTAAATATTTGGTTACAGATTAGGTCCATTCAGTATTCCCTACTGTTCTATTAATAGTGTTCTAGTCTATTTCTTTAAAGAAAATGTAAAAAATTACCAAAAGTAAAACCCAACAAACCCCAACTTTATTTTTGACTCATCGCAAAGTCTCACAGACTTATCACAATCCCACATGGAGCAGAGGACTGTCTTAGCTAGGAAAAAATTGCATAGGCTTTTTGCCAAAGTCACCTCAATTATATAGTCATCAGTGTTTTCACAGTAAGACATGGAAGATAGTGATAGGTTTGTTTTCCCCAGAGTTCATTTTTCAACTGTAAGGTTGACATGGATACATCTAAAGTGATTGGACTAAGATGCCAGTATCCTACTGGGAAGTGAATAAAAAATTTACTACTACCAAGTATGACCTCAGTCATCCCTTCCCAGTAGTAAAAATGATTAATCTTACGAAGTACAGAGAATCATATCTTTCTTAAGCTCATACTTTCATTATCATGTCCATTTAAAAAATATTCCAAACCGAAGGTTCTACACTACCATAAAATCTTCAGTTTAGATTGCTGGCACCAATTTTTATTTTTTTTTTTTCCCAGATAATCTTAAAAATAACCGCAATGTGGGGGAAAAAAAAAAAGTTTCAGAAATAATGTAGTCATATTTCATCTCATCCAACACTAAACAAACCTGATTTACTCATTGTTTTGTGAATGGAATACAGGAATTGTTCAGGATATATCAGGTCTTCTGGGAAAGAAGGGGCAACAGTAATATCATAACATAGCAAATAGTCCAGTCTGAGTAAAATGCTGCAATGCTTTCTTGTTTTTCTAAGGTACCTCTGACATTCAGTACCTTCTTTAAGGCTGTGGACTTGAACTTTAGGATCCAAGACTCTGCTGGAGACCACGACAGGAGGAATCTGTGGGGATATAGGGTGGTTGATCTGTGTTGTTTGTTGATTTTGTCTTGTCTTTTACAGCCACAGGATTTAACAGAGACAGGAGCAGACCAGGGTGGAGATCTGGGCTCAGCCACAGAAGTGCAGAATCAGAGCTTTCTTCAAGAACACAGAAATTAAGCTAAGGATCCAAGACTCTGCTGGAGGCCTGGGCAGGACTCATCTGTGGGGGTATGGAGTGACTGATCCATGTTGTTTGTTGATATTGTCTTGTCTTTTACAGCCAATAGATCTAACGGGGACAGGAACACACCAGGAGAGATTCCTGTCCTCAGCCACACAGCTGTAGATTCAGCATGTTCTGCAAGGACAGAGCCTTGAGGTCTGGTGAGGAGCGGCTGAGGGGACTGAGGCATTTTACGCCTGGATAAAAAGAGGGTGAGGCAAGTCCTTATTGCTCTCCACATCTCCCTGAGAGGAGGTTGTATCAAGGTGGAGTCGATCTCTTCTCCCAGGTTACAAGCTACAGGACAAGAGGAAACGACCTCAGGTTTCACAAGGGAAGGCTTAGATTGGACGTCAGGAAAAAATTTCATCACCACAAGAGGGTGGCCCTGCCTGTCACCCAGAAAAGTGAACAGGAAAGGCAGCCCCTTGGACGTTACCCCCAGGTACTGTGACCGCTGTATCTCATAATTCTGCCCGATTTTGGCAGCAAGTTCGGGAAAAAAAGCTGCTCAGGTAGGAGATTGGAATTTGGTAGAGAAGCTTAACCTTCTGCAAGAAACGTGACCTGATCTGGAACCCCCCGACCTTGAAACTATGGCATATCCTGTGTTTAAAGCTGCACCAAACACAGGGCAGCTCGATGAGCACTCTCCCATTGCTTGGAGAGTAGTCCAAGATCTTCAGGCAAACGCAGCAAAATTTGGCATTAATTCTCCAGAGGTTATGCAGCTTATACAAGTAATCAATATAGATTTGTTGTGTCCATTTGATATTGCGCATTTAGCACAAGTACTGTTTCAGCTGGTTCAGTATTCTTTTTTTTATTCAACATAGAGATGATTGGCAGAAAAAACAGCTGTAGAAAATATGTAGCTGCCTCAGGGAGATCCAAGACAAGGAGCAGGAGTTGATGCATTAATGGGAACTAATGCTTTCACCAATCCCCAAGTTCAGGCACAGTGGGCTCCACTATTATTAGAACAGACTCTGCGGTTTGGAATGTCTGCGTTGATAAAAACCATGGAGATGGCTGAGCCGCGGCAGCGATATGTTACTATACAGCAACAACCACAGGAACCCTTTTTACAATTTGTAGAAAATGTATCTGGGGCAATTTAGATGTGTCATGTCCATCTCTACAATAACAACTAGGACAAAGGTTGGACTTGATGATATTGAAGGTCTCTTCCAGATGAAGCTGTTCTGTGTTCCTTCTGTGGTAGGAGGATTGAGCTAGATGATCGTTGAAGGCCCCATCCAAGAAAAAGCATTCTATAATTATGTGACTCTATGAGAGGGAACAAATAGGAGCAGACAAAAGTGTGAAGATGAAGGAAAGGCTAAGAGGAGCTCTTACAGACTAATGAGTCCATTATCGTGGATAATGGACTCATTAGTCCATCATCCTGCACTTCTTGGTGGGGAGGAGGTAGAAGCATCAGAAGTGAAGTTGAGCTGGGGAAGAAGTTAGGGGATAAAGTGATCTTAGTTTTGTCTTTGTTCATCATTGCCCAATTCAATGTGCATTAAATTATTTTTTTTTTCCTAAGTCAAATCTATTTTGCCTGTGATGGTAATCAGTAAGTGATCTCCCTTGTCTTTGTCATGACCCATGAGTTCTTTCATCTTATTTTACCCCCATCAGTGTTGAGGAGGGAAGTAAGAGGACAGTTGGGTGTGCATTTGGTCTTCAGCCAAGTTAAACATACCGCAATTGGACAGACTTTGTACTTTTGGTGAGTTAATTGGGCTGGTCTACTCTTTTCCAATAATATATAACTTTATATCATTGTGTGGCTAATTATGAATTTCTTCCTTATTTCATCTTAAAGACACAGAAGGAAAAAAAAAATCCGGGAAAAAAAAAGGAAGCTTATAGGAATGATAAGGAGATACCTGACACTCAAGTTTATTCCTACTGTTTTTCAGATGGGAGAAGAAAATGCCATGAAACTAACAAAACTAATATTAGACAAAATTTTAGTATTTTACAATGTAGGCCCTCTGTTGAATGAGGTGGGTGCCCTGGAGACAGAGGACAGAAAGAAGGCAGAGTTGCTGAATGCCTTCTTTGCCTCTGTCTACAGTGTTGGAGACCGTCCTCAGGAGCCTCAGTCCCCTGAGGCCCCAGAGGAAGTCATGACAAAGGAGGAGTCTGCCCTGATTGATGAGGAGTGGGTTAAGGATCAGTTTGAACACTTGCACATTCATAAATCCATGGGCCCTGATGGGATGCACCCACGGGTGCTGAGGGAGCTGGCGGGAGTCATTGCTAGGCCACTCTCCATCATCTTTGGTAAGTCATGGTAACAGGTGAGGTGCCTGAAGACTGGAGGAAAGCAAATGTCACTCCAGTCTATAAGAAGGGCAGGAAGGATGACCCGAGTAACTACAGACCGGTCAGCCTCACCTCCATCACTGGAAAGGTGATGGAACATCTTATCCTTGACACTGTCTCCAGGCATATCAAGGATAAGAAGGTTATTAGGAGCAGTCAGCATGGCTTTGCCAAGGGGAAGTCATGTTTGACCAAGCTGATAGCCTTTTATGAAGACATAACCAGGTGGATGGATGGTGGCCATGCAGTGGATGTGGTCTACCTGGATATCAGCAAGGCCTTTGACACCGTCTCCCACAGCATCCTCATAGGTAAACTGAGGAAGTGTGGTCTGGATGACCAAGTAGAGAGGTGGGTCGAGAACTGGTTGAAGGGAAGAAGCCAGAGGGTTGTGGTCAATGGGCCTGAGTCTGGCTGGATGCCTGTGTCTAGTGGGGTCCCTCAGGGGTCAGTGCTTGGGCCGGTGCTGTTTAATATATTCATCAATGATCTGGATGAGGGATTAGAGAATGTTGTCAGCAAGTTTGCTGATGATACGAAATTGGGAGGAGGGCTTGACACACCAGAAGGCTGTGCAGCCATTCAGAGAGACCTAGACAGGCTGGAGGGCTGGGCGGGGAGAAATCTTATGAAGTTTAATAAGGGCAAGTGTAGAGTTTTGCACTTGGGAAAAAATAACCCCATGTGCCAATATAGGTTGGGGACTGCCCTGCTGGAGAGCAGTGCAGGGGAAAGGGACCTGGGGGTTCTAGTGGACAGCAGGATGACCATGAGCCAGCAATGTGCCCTCGTGGCCAAGAAGGCCAATGGCATCCTGGGGTGTATTAGAAGGGGAGTAACAAGTAGGTCAAGAGAGGTCCTCCTGCCCCTGTACTCTGCCCTGGTGAGGCCACATCTGGAATATTGTGTCCAGTTCTGGGCCCCTCAGTTCAAGAAGGACAGGGAGCTACTTGAGAGAGTCCAGCGTAGAGCCGCAAAGATGGTGAAGGGAGTGGAGCATCTCCCTTATGAGGAAAGGCTGAAGGAGCTGGGTCTCTTTAGCTTGGAGAAGAGGAGGCTGAGGGGTGACCTCATTCATGTTTATAAATATGTCAAGGGGGAATGTCAGGAGGATGGAGCCAGGCTCTTTTCAGCTGCGTCCACTGACAAGACAAGGGGCAATGGGTGGAAGCTGGAACACAGGAGGTTCCAGAAAAATATGAGGAAAAACTTTTTTACTGTGAGGGTGACAGAGCACTGGAACAGGCTGCCCAGGGAGGTTGTGGAATCTCCTTCTCTTGAGACATTCAAAACCCGCCTGGACGCATTCCTGTGCGCTCTGCTGTAGGTGATCCTGATCTGGCAGGGGGGTTGGACTAGATGATCTTTAAGGTTCCTTCCAACCTTTAACATTCTGTGATTCTGTGATTCTGTGTGAAACATTTGTGCAAAAAAGATACATGCATGACATCTTGGAACATATTTGTTAAAGAAACAATAAATGACAATAAATGAAAAAAAGATGAACAATCTGTATTATTAAGGTTGAAAGAAATTAGTATGCAACAATTAAGAAGATTGAAATATTTTGTATATATTAAAAGTAAAAAAAACCCTAAAAATATGGGAGAAATAAAGTTGAATCATACAGAAATAGTTTATCCTGATTTGATCTCAGTGCTAGTTTCACTGAAATCTGCATTAAAATACAAAATGAAAGACCTGTGAGTTAAATAGAGCTGGAATAACACAGCTGGGATAATACAGCTTCTTGTATGACCTGAGATAATGGCATTCTCATCTTCCCTATGAAATCTGAATGTCATGTATTCCTGATTTGAAACATAATTTTATAAAGGTCACTTACCAAGGTAGAAAACAGGGAAGATAAGGAAAAACCCTGCATGGCACATCTGCTTAGGATGAACCAATCTGACACAGTTATTAATTATCACAGATGCCTTAGGGTTGGAATAAAGCTGTCAACTCAAGAGAAAAATGTTTTCCCAAAGTTAGAGTCATAAAAAAGTTGCAATAAACCCAGAAATATTCCATCAATTCTGCCAAATATCTTTTCATAAGCTGTGGCAATATTAAGGTAAAATACTAAAATGTGTTACCAAAGTCTTAATCGAATGGAAAAATGATTTTTATCTGAGATAAATTGTATTTGAATCAGTTGAATAAACTTTGTATTATATTCATGAAGGCAATGATCTAAAATATTCGCTAAAAATATATCACTCTAAAGTCATTAATTAATATATAACTTAGGACTTCAGTAGCTTTAGCAGACACAGTGGTTCAATTAAGCTATTTCTATAGTGTTTGGACAAATAGATCACTCCTGTTTCAAATGGCATAGAGTGTTGTGGATAAAAGCAGCTTGTCGAACAATGTAGGGGTGTGGAACTTATAAGTGATATCTGCACAAGTACTCATACAGTCCTCTGAAATTTAAGTAGTCTGGTCTTGACATTTTGGTCTAGGAATTTTCATCAAATTTTTCTGGACAATACCTGTATTATTATATTATGTTATAACATCTTATTTCCCAAAATATCTATGTGATATCATATAGGAAATTAATGCGATAGTGGTAATGGTACTTGCTCTTTGAGAAATACTCTACCTTGACACAGATCTGGACAGAAAAATCCTTGGGAAGGCAGGTAGGTAGCAATCATGACATTAAGATAAAATCTTTGAGAGCAATAGACCATACTGCTCAAAGAGTTGTAATGCTTAGTTTACTGTTATTATCAGTACTGACCAGGTAGACCGAGAAAATAAAAAGGGAAGAAATGATTTTGCATAGTTGATTTACTTAGTTAAAAAATGCATTTAACATTTGGGCATCTTGGTGTTTCTTAATAAGACAGGTATGTTTTAAAAACAAACATTCCCTTACATATTCTTTTATTTAGTTCTCTTTCGTTTTTTAAAAATCTGTGTCTGAGAATTTAACCCAGAAGCCCTGTTTGAGTGGCCTTATTGACTATGTCTGTAATCAGCTGGGGACATTCTTGGACCCTGAGACCAATCTTTACTGCCCAGCTCTCATTTAGATACATGAACTCTGTTCGCCCCTGAAACGGGCAGGTCACACCAAGCTCTTGGGAATCACCTTCAACATATATTATCCTCTGTATGCGTTACTTGAGACAGATAATGCCAGTTAGTCTGAGTCAAACCCATGTATCGGATCAGTTAAGTGCTATGATGGTTTATGGGATAGTGCTTGAGCTCATGACCTGGCACTGTGGGTTGTTTTGAGTGTTTTCTTTGGGGGGGGGGGGATGGGTTTTTTTTGTGTGTGTATTGTGTTTTGGGTTTTTTTTAATAGGATAAGTGGGTGATATCTAATACTGTATATCATTTGAACCATTCTACTCAGATGAGGCAGCTTTTAAGTACTATGATGTCAGTTATGTACCTTTCTAGGTCTTACCTATTTAGATTTCATTATGAAACCTTGGGCTGTGTAGATCGATAACAGCTGAGAGATGGAAAACTACATAACATCTTGTCAGGAAGATACTGTTGATAACAAAGCTGTTGGAGGCTCTTTTGAGTTTGTATTTGGTGAAAAGTGCCCGAACTATGTATACCATGAGCTTGCCTGTTCTCATACTCTATACTACTGATCAATGCTGGGGAAGTGATTTGTTGACCTTATGTTGTTATTCTAGTATTAAGAATTTTTTTAACTATGAGTATCAAATTTTCACAAGTAAATTAACTCATTTTTGAATGTACAATATTCTGCTGGTTGAAAATTTAACAGTGATTGCCTTCTTTTGTATGATTATCCTGGAATTTTTGTTAAGAGCTTAGAGCAAAAAAAACCCATTTTTTATTAATGTAATTATAAAAAATAAAAATACGACAAGGTTTGCAAAGCTAAAACATAAAAAAAATACTGTGGACAATAATTGCTGAGGTATTTTAAAATACCAGTTAAATCCACAGGACAGAAGTGTTTTCCAGACTGCCAAACAAGTAAATGCCTAAGAGGACATGCAATAGCACAGGAACTTCTGCGTTGATTATTATTGTTATTATTATTATTGTTGTTGTTGTTTTTCTGTAGTAGGATTTTAATAGTTTTGTTTACTGAGGGTCTAAAGCTATTCTGAAATGGAGATTGTAGTCACCATATGTGATAGGATGTATTTGTAAGGCTAACATCCTTTGGTCAGTGTTTCTGGAGGTAGATCTTTTTTCATCAAGATCAGCTCTCTAGCTCAAACACATCATTTAGTAACGATTTTAGTAGTGGTGTTACAAGGAACCCAGTTAAAAACTCAATGCATTTATCACCTAGGCAGGCTGTGGTGTGAAACTTGTCTTGTCTCTGGTGAGCAAATTAGAAGTGATTATTCTAAGCATTTTTAGTAATACTGACAGGGTGAGGATTTTTTGTCTACTTCTAGCCATATTAAAATCACCAATAGAAATATCATGCTATGAATGTGCATATTTATGTCATGTAGGAATATTGAAAGTTCCTGCCTTTTCATTTTAGTTTGGTTTCTCTGTTATTTTTTAAAGGAATTAAACTGTATGAAAGTAAAGGGAGCAAATGAAGAATACTTATTTTCAAGTTCATTTATGAAATTAAAGAAATAGTTATAATGTCGTCATGAAGAACTGACTTATTACCAGAAAAAAAAGTATTTATTACTTTGAATTTTTTATCTGTTTTCACTATTACAACAATTATTAAGTACTGGTCCCTAGGAGCCAGGTAAATCAAACTTCTATTAGATGAGATATTTATATATTATTTGTGATACATTGGTTGACTTTATACCTGTTAGACTCTCCAGCATAATCTGAGGCACAATGCCTCTGAAAGACATAAAACACATTCCAAGCTGACATTGTATTATAAGCAGAAGAGGAAAACAGTTTAGGCTTACTCTTCTTTAGGGCATTCAGAAAACTCAGACTAGAGTTTATGTATTGACAATACATTTTCTCCAAAATTCTTTTGCTGATCACATTTAGAGTCAAAATTCTCAACCGAGGGCATCTTTGATTTGACCCAAAGCAGTCATGTCAGGATATCATCATAACTTGAGCATTCGAACAAAATGAGAGCAGTCTTAAATTCCCTCCTTCTTGTAGTCTTTGGAAATGTTACCCACAATTCAGCTGCTAAACTGCAAAACTTAACTTGATCCGTACAGTGGCCCCCTCTGTTGAGAAAACAGAATTCTGTGGAGAGGCAATATTGAGATTTATTTTCTTTCTTTTAATTATTTGGTTTTGATTCTGAAGACTTGCAACCCTGGACTTTGCCAAGGCAAACTTTGGATTTTTCAAGCAATTACTAGAGAAAATCCCATGGGCAAGGCTGTTCGAAGGTAAAGGGGCCCAAGATAGTTGGTTAACGTTCAGGGACTGCTTCTACCGTGTTCAAGATCAGACCATCCCGACACGTAGGAAGTCAAGGAAGGGAGCCAGGAGACCTGCGTGGCTAAACAGGGATCTGCTGGGTAAGCTCAAGGGCAAGAGGAGAATTTACAGATCTTGGAAGGCGGGGCTGGCCACTTGGGAAGAATATAAGGCTGTTGTCCGAGTGTGTAGGGAGGCAACTAGGAAAGCAAAGGCCTACCTTGAATTGAACCTGGCGAGAGGGGTCAAGGACAACAGGAAGAGCTTTTTCAAATACGTGGCAGATAAAACTAACACGAGAGGCAATGTAGGCCCACTGATGAATGAAGTGGGTGCCTTGGTGACAGAAGATACAGAGAAGGCAGAGTTGCTGAATGCCTTCTTTGTCTCTGTCTACTCTGCCGGAGGCTGTCCTGAGGAGCCCCGTTCCCCTGAGGCCCCACAGGAAGTCAGGGCAGTGGAGGAGTTTGCTTTAGTCGATGAGGACTGGGTTAGGGACCAATTAAGCAATCTGGACATCCATAAATCCATGGGTCCAGACGGGATGCATCCACGGGTGCTGAGGGAGCTGGCTGATGTCATTGCTAGACCACTCTCCATCATCTTTGCCAAGTCTTGGGAGACGGGAGAGGTGCCTGAGGATTGGAGGGAAGCAAATGTCACTCCAGTCTTCAAAAAGGGCAAGAAATAGGACCCGGGAAACTATAGACCGGTCAGCCTCACCTCCATCCCTGGGAAAGTGATGGAACGACTTATCCTTGGTGCCATCTCAAGGCATATCAGGGATAAGAGGGTCATTAGAGACAGTCAACATGGTTTCACCAAGGGGAAGTCGTGCTTGACTAACCTCATAGCCTTTT
The DNA here is from genome assembly GCA_020746105.1 of Trogon surrucura. NCBI lineage: Eukaryota > Metazoa > Chordata > Aves > Trogoniformes > Trogonidae > Trogon > Trogon surrucura. The sequence goes on from CM036617.1 coordinate 40,899,857, forward strand.
ATGAGGATATAACAAGGTGGATAGATGATGGCCGAGCGGTGGATGTGGTCTACCTTGACTTCAGTAAAGCATTTGACACAGTCTCCCACAGCATCCTTGCTGCTAAACTGAGCAAGTGTGGTCTAGACTCTCGGGTAGTGAGGTGGACTGTGAACTGGCTAAGGGGAAGAAGCCAAAGAGTTGTGGTCAATGGGGCGGAGTCTGGTTGGAGACCTGTATCCAGTGGAGTCCCTCAAGGGTCAGTACTGGGACCAGTATTATTCAATATATTCATCGATGACTTGGATGAGGGACTAGAGAGTACTATCAGCAAGTTTGCTGATAACACCAAGCTGGGAGGAGTGGCTGACACACCAGAAGGCTGTGCTGCCATCCAGCGAGACCTGGACAGGCTGGAGCGTTGGGCGGGGAAAAATTTAATGAAATATAACAAGGGTAAATGTAGGGTCTTGCATCTGGGTAGGAACAACCCCAGGTTCCAGTATAAGTTGGGGAATGACTTATTAGAGAGTAGTGTAGGGGAAAGGGACCTGGGAGTCTTGGACAGCAGGATGACCATGAGCCAGCACTGTGCCCTTGTGGCCAGGAAGGCCAATGGCATCCTGGGGTGTATTAGAAGGGGGGTGGTTAGTAGGTCGAGAGAGGTTCTCCTTCCCCTCTACTCTGCCCTGGTGAGACCCCATCTGGAATATTGTGTCCAGTTCTGGGCCCCTCAGTTCAAGAAAGACAGGGAACTGCTGGAGAGAGTCCAGCACAGGGCAACTAGGATGATGAAGGGAGTGGAGAATCTCCCTTATGAGAAAAGACTGAAGGAGCTGGGTCTCTTTAGTTTGGAGAAGAGGAGACTGAGGGGTGACCTCATTAATGTTTACAAATATATCAAGGGTGAGTGTCACGAGGATGGAGCCAGGCTCTTCTCGGTGACAACCACTGATAGGACAAGGGGTAATGGGCTGAAACTGGAACATAAGAGGTTCCACTTAAACTCGAGAAGAAACTTCTTCTCTGTGAGGGTGACAGAGCACTGGAACAGGCTGCCCAGAGAGGCTGTGGAGTCTCCTTCTCTGGAGACATTCAAGACCCGCCTGGACACGTTCCTGTGTGGCATAGTCTAGGCATTCCTGCTCTGGCAGGGGGATTGGACTTGATCTTTCGAGATCCCTTCCAAACCCTAACATTCTATGATTCTATGATTCTATGACTTCGTGCATAAAGTGAAACACCACCAAGTGGTTCCTGCCACAATGATGACGCTTTCAAGGCCTTTTCCATTGACTCCCAGGGCCCACTGTCAGTTCTTTTTTCTCTTTCATAAGCTGTCGGAAAATCATGCAACTTAACAAAGTTTTGTATTTACCACAAAGTAACTGTTTTACCTTGTAGTTAAAGGCAAACTTTAACTTTTTCAAGTTTCAGCTGCTGTTTAGGCGGCTGAGACCCTTTGAAGAGCAAGTTCCATAGTATTTATCACAATTGATTAAAGGGAAAGAACAGAGTGTAAACATGTGTAACCTTCACCAGGTTCAAACAGAGTAGGCTGATGTTTTAAAGATTTTCCTACTGTTCTGAAAACGAGATCATAGATAGTTCAGAAAGAATTATGGCTCTTCTCTTAATAACAAATGAGAGATTTTGAAGCTGTATTTCAGCTACCCATCAAACCCCAGTTCCCCTCCCAAACTTTTTCCTCATAATGCTTAACGCTTATATAGCACTTTTCATCTTCAAAGTGCTTCACAACACATTAACTAATTAATCCTTTGAGCACCCCTAAGAGATTAGTAGAAAACGATGTGATCTCTGGCAGCTGTGCAAGAGCCTTAAGCAAGGCAATGAATCCTGCATCCAACAGGGATTACAGTCAAGGTCTCCTGAAGTCCTAAGCACCCTGGACTTACATTCTCTTGAATAAGTAAAGAAAATGTAAAACTCTTTAAATAGAGTAAAAAGCCACATTCGAAAAGGATAGGTGGAATTGAAAGACGAAGTTCAAATATACAATCTAGAAAAAAAATTATTGCTCCCCAAGCAGTACCTCTTATTCATCTTATGACATCTACATACTGTAAACACCTGTAACTATCCTGCTTGATAAATATCTTAGTTTCTGTCTAAGCCCTGCTGTTTACATTTATGACAGTAAACTAAAGAGGATAAGGGTACAGGATTCAACAATGGAATATATTTCTCCATAACACTAAAATCTTTCTTCAATGCCTACTGGTATTTTTTTTCTCAGGTCACCTTATACTCTCACAAAAAAGAATCAACTTTGTTGACAGAAATACAGTTTCAATGAGTCTTTCATATTCTGAGAGGTAAGAGAGACAGTTTTGTAGGAATAAGCATTTCCAAGTCCAAGTTTAGACAATGAACCCTGATCCAATTCAGTTATTAAGATAAATATAGTCATCAATTGTAAAAGCATTAACAATACCATAACAATGTCAAGGATCCTGAATGTCTGATCTGATATTGAGAATATTCTCAGTGTACTTCAAGAATGTTGCTTCACAGAAGGCTATCATAGCTGGAGGACTGGCAATCCACTCTATAATAACCTGACCTCTTGGGTTTACAGTCAGGCTAGAAGACCTTTTCTTATTTTACAGAAACATCAAAAGCAGGAAAGAAGATAAATGGTTTCCCAGAATAGTTAATAAACTGGTGGTCACAGAGCACTTTGAAATAGCTGAGCTTACAATCCCCATTTCTGACATGAGTGCTCTGCATTAAAAATATAATCTTTTTCTGTCTTGGAATAATTTTGAAAATAGTAAGTCTTGAACAGGTCTTGCCAAGTAAATTTGTAGAATTCTGTTCTGCAAGGGTTTAATTTCAACACTGAATTTCAACCAAAAGGAAATTTTTCTAGAAACCTCATTTTTTTTGGGATGTAGTCCCTAAAGAATAGTAGTCACTTGAAATTCTCTCTGTCCTCAGCATTTCCTGTTGATTGTCTCCAGAAAGTTCTCGTACCATCAGCTCACTCCTCTGAATGCTCAAGCCCTCTCATATACTGTCCAGGGAGATTTAGCTACCTCCTCACAGCTTTTGAGTTTAGTGTTGAGGGACATGCACCTAAAATATTTGTATTTGCCACCTGAGGTCTGCTGCTCAGTCATCACACAACCTCCTGTTCATGCATTTCCGACTAATGCTAATGTTAATCGTGCTGCAGTTTATTCAAGGAACTGGAAAATGCTGGGCAGGAGATCGTCTTGGACTGCTTAGACTGTGAATTCCATCCGAAGTAAAACAAATTAAGAATGCGTTATACTCTGTGAGTTTATGTTTAGACATGTACTATACTCAGTGTTTTCTCCTTTCTTTCACTTGAGGTATTCTATTCATTTATCATGTATTAAATGTAATTTGTTCAATAATTTTACATGAATGTAATTGCCTTAATTCCTATGAAAAGGCATCCCATCATAGCACACCACACTATATGATAAAATCTTTTTATGGTGAGAATGATCAGACACTGGAACAGGCTGCCTGGAGAGATTGTGTAATCTCCTACCTCGATATATTCAAAACCCAGCTGACCACTGGTCTGAACAACCTGCTCTAGCTGACCTACTTCCAGCAGGACTACACTAATTCCAGAGATGCCTTCTACCCTAACTTATTCCGTGATTATTCTTACAGTTTAGAATTCAGACTGAGCACTTTCTAAAGCAAAGGAGGTTCTGTGATTCTGTGAAAACTTGGATACCTAAATCTGGAGTTGAATTTCGTATCAAGTATTGAATTAACTTTCTTTTATAGAAGTAAAATAACTGTTATCAAAGCACACTATAAGCATCTTTTTAGGGCCAACAAGTTTTTATTTCAATTATTTAAAACATACTCTGTACCTTACTACTCTGTAGGAGTAAGAAATCAAACTTACTTCATAGTAAAAAGTGCAGAACACTGACACACTTCAGGGATATAACTGGGGTTTTTTTTTTAAAAAAAGTAAGTTGTATTTTAAAATTTATTTGCTATTGAGGTTTCCATGCTTGTTTTCTCTTTCAACACAAAGGAAAAAAGGATCAACAGAAATTTTTACTAAAGATTTCTTGAAATGCAAAAATATGGTTTCATCCAGCTCTACGGTAGAGTATTTAAATTAAACGAGATTACAAGAGAAAACTGCAGATGTCAAGAAACTGAGATGTAGCATACATAAATAAATTTTCACATAATGTTATCTGATAAATTCCATTCTTTTTCCTTCCTGATTAACCAGGTTTATTAAAAATTATGGCTTTATATACTGTAGAACCTAGCAATAGGGTTACCAGATGGTATTCTCATCCTGATTAAACATCATGTTTTTGTGTGTTTTAAGTAAGTCTTTTTCTTTTTTTTTTGTTTTCCTCCTAGGACATAAAGCTAGGAAATATCTTTCCAGCAAGTTTACTTTATTTGTTTTAAATATATGTTTCACTGTATTGTGTTATTGATTGCTAGAAAGAGTAATGCTGTTCCATTTTAAACTAACTTAGATAATACATATTTATTTATTTTTTAATTGAGAAATTGTCCAGCTCAGTCTTCAAAGGATTATAGTGAAACTGAGAAAACTAAACTGTAGCACAAATGTTAGCAGAAGTACTTTATTTTTTGTTCAGAAACAGATTTGGGACAACATCAAATACGAAAGAGCTTCATATGCGAGTTTCAAAAACAATAGTTCAGATTTGGTTAGGAGATTTTGTTCACATTTATTCACATCTTCACCTTCTCTTATTTTTTCCTCCAGTGTACATAGGTTTTGTTTAAATATGATTGGATCTTATTGGAACATCAGAATAAAACAGATAAACCAAAAAAAACCCCACAACAACCCCCTATATTTTCCTATTTAAAAGCAACGTATTCTCTCTTTCTGCATAAAACCCCCATATGTCTGTATAGTTTTCCAGCTCTCCATAATACCGTATTTCTCTCTATCATGAAATCCCATATCTTCCCTTTTTACTTTGTTTTGGACCAGCTGTTGTTTTGAAACACTGCTTTGGGAATATAAATTGAATAGAAAGATGTCCATTGGTTTAAACACCAAGTTGGAATCTAAGGTATTCAGTTGCTGAATAATAAAGTTACAAAAGTATAAAAGTTTCTAGATAGCTCTGAAATTCCATTTCATCCTCTGGATACAAATTTAATCATTTTGGTTCTGACATGAAGGATGATATTTCTAATGTTTATGGCAAATTAATACACTAGGGGAAGGTGAGTGACAGTGTACTGCTGCTGGTCATAACTTCCTACCCAGGGCCTGCCATTTAACAACTTGTTTTACTTCTTAATAAAACCTTTTTATTCTCATTTGTGACTATGTTCCCTCCAGGGAAACTTACACAGTGTTTCTGACTGTTTAATAAAGAAAATAACAAAATGATCATTAACTACGCACAACTCCTTTCTATCAACTAAATAAAATTAATTTCCAAGCAATGGTTTACTCCTAGCCTGCATTTTGTTGACTGCAGCGCTCTCATTTTTTTCATGTTTATTGTGTGCACCTCTGCATGTACACATGCATGTGGATACACAACATACATATACCTATGCCCTCTCTTTTCCAAACATAAATATATGTTTTTAAGGTCACACAGATTTTTTACTCCTGTCTTGGTTTTGGCCAGGATAGAATTAACTTTCCTCACAGTAGATGGTTTGGTGTTGTATTCTGGATTTAGTGTGAGAATAATGTTGATAACACACTGATAATTTAGTTGGTGTTAATCAGTGCATAAATCAAGGATTTTTCAGTTTCCAGTGCTCTGCCAATGCACAAAATATTGGGAGGGAACATGGCCAGGATAGCTGCCTTGAACTAGCCAAAGGGATGTTCTATACCATAGAATGTCACGCTCATTGTATAAAATGGGGAGGGGGAGAAGGGATTGATTGCTGCTCAGGGACTGTGGGACTGTCTCTGCATCAGTCAAACGGAGATGATCAATTAAATTGCACAACACTTGCCTTTCTTGTTTGGTTTTTTTTTCTCCCTCTCTCTTTTTGTTATCATCTTTTTTTTTTTTTTCTCCCAGTGTACAAACTGTTCTTATCTCAATACATATGTTGCTGGGTCTTTTCTGATTTTTCTCCACATCCCACCAGGGGCAGGATGAGTGAGTGAGCAGCTGTGTGATACTTAGTTGTTAGCTGGGGTTAAACCACAGCAGTTCCTAATGTCACATGAAATATATGCAGTACAATTTGAATGCACAGTAGAGATAGTCATATTCTGAGAATCTAATCACAAATGAACATTGCTAATGTGTATGTGGAAAATTATTAATCTTCTATCTTCTTATTCATCCTTAAATGTGCATCTGATCTTGTTCTCTATCTAAGTTTGAAAGTCTAAAATGACTTGTGAAAGACCAAATGTCACCTTACCATATAAATATGTGTGGAGGTTTACTCTGACAGACACTCTCTATAATGACTACACCACCCTGCCGGGGGAGAATAACAGGGAAACCAGAGAGAGACTTTGAGGTTGGAGAGAAAAAAATTCAACCAGCTTAATGAAACAGGACACAGTACTATCAATAACAATGAAGATGTTGAACTAGAAAGAAATATTATGCAAGTATATAAATACATTCAAAGATACAAATATGGAACCAGTGCCTTCCAGAGGGCAGCTAGACCCCAAGTGGAAACCATCCGAACGGGACTCAGTAGCAGATGGGAGTACCCAAACCTAGAGTCCCAACGACAATAATAAAAAAAACAAAACATGGAAAGCAAGCATTGGAGCAGCTGTGTCACTCCCATCCAGGGAGTCAGGAGAAGGCACCATAGGAAGGAATATTGTGATTGGTCCATTTGGGTCACCTGACCCATCCACTCCTCCCTATAGACACAGCTACTTCTCTTCCCCCTTTATAAGTGCAATTCAATCCTGGAAGTCCCAGAAAACTGCAGCAAAGACAATTACCACACCAACACTTATCTATATAGTGGCTGTCACCAGCAAAAATTCAGCTTCCTCAAACATGGTGTCTCATTTGATAAAGATTTTTGGAGAAGTTGAAATTCATCTCACAAAGAGAGAATAGAGCCTTTGCAAACAGGCTTGCTAAACTGTTAGGAGGTATAAGATATGCTCATTAAGAGAGAGGAACCAAAGCCCTGTTGTAAAAGAGGAAGAACTGTACCTATATGGAGAAGTTAATGAAGAAAGCAGTTGCAGTGAAGATTTTTCCATTTCTCATTAGAACTGAGGATATTTTTACATTTCTTCTCAGAATAAAGGATGTTCACAGGCTTTTAGTGACTGTACGCTAATTCTTAGAGCCCAGGCAGCAAAAAAAAAACAACCCTGCAGTTTGATGCACTGTTGTTTGGGCTGACATGATTAGAAGTACAAACACTTGATGTGGCAAGACTGTGGAATGGTCATGGATAGGTCTTAACTATTTAGAGATGTCAGGCAACAAAGGGAAAAAACTGTAGGCCCTGACCTTATTGAGCTTCTGAACTCCATAATCATAAGACTACAAACTAGAGGTGTGTTTGTTGAAAGACCATGGTCAAGGTGACAGAAGGGAGTAACAGTGGCGATGTTATGAGGTTTGTTCACCTGATCAAAAGGAAATAGTAGGTGTTTCACAAGCAAATAATATAAGTCTTCTGATAGCAGATTCTCATCCTCATAGGGGATTTCACTTGTCCAGACATTCTGCAGACAATTTAGGAAATTCCTAGAAAGAGTGAGTGATGGTTTTCTATTGAAAATTCTAGAGGGGACGAAAAAGGGTAGTGGACAAAAAGGTGTAATATTCTACTTGACTTACAACTTGGAAATAGAGAATAAACAGGTGAATGTGGCCAGAGGTGGCAGCTTGGATGGCAATGACTATGAGATAATAGAAACCAAGATACAAAAGGGGACTAGAGTGATAAAGAGCCTTGGTAAATCTTTGGATTTTAGGAAAGCAGACCACCGCCTGTTTAAGGGATTGCTAGGCAAAGTCTCCTAAAAAGCTGCCATAAAAATAGTGAACAAAACTATAAAATACAGAACACAAGGCGATTATTGCATTGGGGTAGCAATCCTGAATTCTCTTTTTGTTATCAATAGCAATTATGCACTTATAATTTTATTTTATATTTTCATTCTCAGAACTTCTACTGAAGCCAACAATCCTGTTCCTGTAAAAAAATTACATACGTACATTGTTTTGCCAATTCATGGCAAGAAGTGTCTGCAGAAAGGACACAGACACCAACAGAAGAGTAAGTTTAATTTACTGTCTATTTCAAAGTATTACAGGAATAAGGCAATGTCTTTATTTTAAACAGTAAGCTTATTGTACTTTAGTTTTAAGCAGCAATGAGAATAAGCAGAGTAATTCACTTAGTCTTTACTACGTATTGTTAGCGATACTAATTAAGAAAGATAGATCACCAATTGCCCTAATACTTTACCATCATCCAGATGTGCAGTTGCTGGGGAGCCCCTGTTACAGGGAGGATTTGGAGCACCTGTCTCAGCAATCGGGAAGTCCTACATAGGGCATCCACTCATAGGGGAGGTCTGCAAAGGCATCGCAAGAGGATCCAACTTTGATAATACTAAATAAACAAACTTATAACTTCAAATGTGGGAACATCTGGTGTTGTTCATTCTGTTGAATTCCACTCTAAGCCTGACCAGGGCTAAATGAGGAATTGAAAGGAGTCTATCTATTTAGGTCCAAGGGAGTTTCTTCATCTATTTGGGCTTTAATCACATATTGCTCAACAAGGCCAGGCATCTGGTCTCACAGTCTTGCAACATATCTCCAAATAAAGAAAGACATGGCTAGTTTCACAGCCTTGCTCCTGGCCATTACACACAGAAAGATCATTGTGTTATTTACCACTACACAATAAGTGTTACAGGAAAGCTTTTAAAGATTAGTAAGAATATATATGTATATATTCGTACTAAAATAGATTAGTAATACATTACCAATGCAATAAATACTATGTGCAAGTAATATATTGTGGGGTTGTGAGGTTTATATGTAGGTCAGCTTTAGTTCAGGGCCTAATCTTCAGGCCCCAGCACTTCAATATGTGTATGTGTACATATATATATATATACATATATACACATATATATATGTGTATATATAAGTATGTGTGTATATATATATATCTTTCTTTTCCAGGTAAATATGTTTAGAAAAGGGACCACATATTTGCTTTGATTTGTTTGTTTTTTTCCACAAAAAAATTCTCGCTAAAGTACCCAGTAACTTTTAGAGTATTATGGGTCTTATTTTGCTATGTCTGTATGAGCATGCATCACGAAGATAGAATTCAGATGATTAGAAGAGCACAGTTTGAGCTGCGCCTTTAGAAAGGCATGTATAGAAACACTCAGCTATTTAGTATGCGCATGATGACATTTTAAATAGAATGCTTGACTTGTAGTTTTTCAAGTGCTACAGATTTAATGTTCCTTAACTAATACTTTTGCAGGGACACAATGTCTTTATCTAGGAAGACAAAAAATTCTTAGGTGCATTTTCTTTTACTTCATTGTAATATCAGAAACAATAAACACAATCTTTTGAGATTTTAAAGACCACTGGTTCAGGGCAGTGGAGTTTGAGGATGATCTTGAATCAGATGTCTGGGACTGAGAATATTAATCCCACATTGCTATTCAGGCAGTCTGTAGAATGTCCAGTTGTTCTGGATGCTAGCCACTAATGTAGTTATCTCCTATGTAGTGTGCTAGCTACATGAATTCTGGGAAAGAGATCCAGAAATCAGATTTTCTCATCTTTTCAGGCACTTCAAAGATACAGTATTGGGTAACTAAATACCTTTTATTTAAAAAAAAAAAAAAAAAAAGTTATACCACTTTCTACCTAGAAAGCTGAGAAATGATCTGAATAAATAATTTAGATCTTGGGTGTTTAAAATTCTAAAATCGATTCAGCTTTGAAATATTCTAAAGAAAGTGCTTATGAAAGCATCCTATGGGATTTACACTCCGCAGGTATAAACCAGTCATCCAAGGTAGTTATTATGAAGTACAGCAGCTTTTTTCTCTGTATTTTCAAATCAGTGTACAAACAAACTAAACACAGACCTGCTAGCAAGGTAAGCTGTAATATGACTGTGTTCAGACACACACCAAGAGGAGCTTCCAGACCAAACCATTGAGTGTGAGACTTGTACAGCTGATTCCTGACTTCCACTTCCTTATGTAGCCACCTCGTGTAGACTAGCATGGGGATCATTTCTGCCTTGTGAACTTTGTTGCCAGACAGCCTGTCAGGCCATTTATGTCTGAAATAGGCAGAGCCAGGAAACAAAGTAGAGGAACTGTGGTACTCTATTTTGGCAAAAGTGTCCTGATCAGAAACACCCTCTGCATATTTTTTCTATGCATCTCGCACTAAGTGATTCAACTTAGTCCCACTCTATCTCATCATCAATATCAATAGCTGTGTTTGCCATCACTATGTCAATGTGTCACTTGGGAAGCAGTCATCTGAGAAACCTCATTAAAAAATTAAAAATACCAGATAAATGTCAAAAGAATCTACATATTTGCCTCTGTTTTAAATGCTTACCTCTCATGACCAAAATATGAGTTCCACCTGTGCCATAGATCCCTTCTCATACATGCTGCCCAAGGTTTAGAGTACTGAACTTTTTCAAAACCCCAGTGGTATTACAGAAACACCTTTTCAAATGTAAGCGTGAGGGTCCTGTTCAAGGATACGCAATAACTGGTACCTTGGAGACTATAAATTGAAATATCAGATACTCTGTAATTATCTACAACAATCATTTGTTAACTTAGACGACTGTGATGGTGAGCAAATTTCACAAATATGGAAACAAAGTTACTTCGGTTTGGCAAAAGAGAGGACATCTGAGAGACAGCCATAAAGAGCATATCCACCTGCAAAGTGCACTGACGTCACCGACTGGGCCTTTCTTTTGCTGTTGTATCTCTGAAGTAGAAAAAAATATTGCAGAAGAAACAGTGAGAAGCTGATTGTAGCAGAAGGAAAACCCTTGGGATAATGACAGTCAGCTCTGGTCTAGCGATCTGTGCCTTGAGTTATCTGCCCTTACTGCTTTTCTGTTTTGTTCTGGGTTTTTATTGTTTCAGGATTTATTTTATTTTTATCACAGAAAGAAAAGAATGTGAAGAGGAAAACGTAGCTGCAGAGAACAAACTTGGTACTGTAAATTCTACTCTCCATCTCTGTTTATCTTCAGATAGAAGATCTAAATAACCTTCAAATGTTTTGTCAATACTGGGAAAGGAGTAAATGGTGAGTGGAAGCATTTTATTTCCTTGCTCTCTACCAGTCACATCTTTCTTACAAACCACAGAACTCTAAATCAATTATTATGTCATGTAAAAATAATTCCTGATGATCTATTCATACCTTGCACAAAGAAAAGTCTTTATTCAGGGGAAACCTGGCTGTTTGTATGTCCTTGGACAAGGAATAACACATGTGGCCCACTTCTACAACCTTTACTTGAATTTGACTTTGATCAGGTTAATGACAAAACCCACTTCAAAGAAGAAGGGCCAACACCTCTGAAGATTCAGTCTCTTAAGCTATATAACTCATCTAAAATCTGATCACATTATTAAGGCTTTGACTGTATTCTTGCTCAGCTATTCAATTTTCCACTTCAGTGATATTTTTACTTTCTCTTTGTGAAGTTTTATAGAGTTGCAGAGCAACAAAACTGCATACATCTTCTCTTACACTGTATTTATTATCTATGTCCATTTCATTAATTAACTAACTTTCATGTTCTTAGTTGTTAAATACAAAAATCAGTTATTACTGATTTTTAGTGCTTTACTATACTTCTACTCCCAGTAGCTATCAGTGTAATTGAAGTACATGAAACTGTACAAATATGTTACCTTACCAATACTAAATAAAAAATGTATTGTGCTTTTAATGCCCATATATTTGAGTTGGTCCTGCAGTTAAAAGTACAAGGTTATATTTATAACGTTGATTTTGAAGATTTTTAAATATCTTGTCAGATGTGTTATTATAGTTTCAGACAGGATTTTTAGAGAGAAGTAATTAACATTTAGGAAGATGCACAGTGTAACACATGCCAGAAACTACATCTCAGTCTGAATGAAAAGCTTTGTTTAAAACTGTAAAATTAACATTTTTAGCAGTTTTCTATTAGTATCTTTATGTTCTTTAACAAACTCGTTCACAATTTAACTCCTTTTGATAATGAATGATACCATCAAAAGCGTAGACATACGTTTTTCTAGCTAAGGTTAGTATGTTAGAAAAATGAGACCCCATTACATTAACATAAATGACAGATGCTTATTTGGGTATTCTCACCTGTTCTGTGGTCAGACATTCAAATCCATATTTCACTGTGGGTGAAATGCTCCTTTCTATTAAGAAATATGAAACTAAAATTAGAAGTTTCCATAATAATGCAAAATCAATAAATAAATTATCAGATAAATAAATACTTTTGAGGTCATTACTTTTATATATTTGGTAATGTTTATGTAGATTTAAAAAACACTGACAAGGATTAGAGAACTGGAAAGGACAGAGACAGATTTTTTTCTCAATGTGGATCAACTGTTGGATGTGGTCAGTCATGTTTTAGAAAAAAAAAAAAAAGAAAAAAATACCAAGAAAACCAAACCCAAAGCCAACAACAAATGGATTAATTCTTTGACTCTATTCTGCAGTTTCTGACAACACAAAAATAGTTCGTAATCCAGACTTTAAACAGCTCCCTTGACATCTTTAGTTCTTGGAAGGAATTCCTTATTGTGCTTGATTATCTCAGGGACTTAAATCCATTCTTTCAGTACCATAAATCAACGCCTTGGGGTAGGTGTCCTTTGAAACTGTTCCAGTTTGCTAAAGCAATTAAAATTTAGTAAAGTATAAAATATCAGCAGCTTTTACTAATGTAATTTATTGGGAAATCTTGATAAAAGATACTACCAGACTTTATTTTTTTCTTTTTTTTCTCTTCCATTTGGGTTGGAAGGGACCTTAAAGATCATCTGAAAATAAGTATTAGAATTTATGTTCATGTTGCACTGAAAATGTTATTTTCTGTTGTATGAAATGCAAAATATTTAGTAAAAAGTGAGATTCACATTCACTACATTATTAATTGTAGTTTGATTACTTTTTAGTTACTCTTATTTTCTTAAGTATGAAACAGGAAGCACTTAATAGATGGCAGGTTTTAACATGAAGAAGTTGCCCAAATGAAAATTACCTTGGAAGCATAGGAAAAATGTAGTATTCCAGTTCTTTAGAACGGTCAGAAATGCGAGGTAAAAAAAATACAGTATTTTACACAGGATAAGACATAATTGCAAACAGTTGGAAGTAAAACACAAAAAATAATTCAGAGGTAACTTCTAATTGGCTATAAAGTATCTCCTGTTTTCTGAAAATGATAAAAGGTGTTGCTAAACATCAGCTTCAGAAAACAATATAAATTTAAATACTCAGTAACATGGGGAAAGAACTTGCTAACTGAGCCAGGATTTTAAGGTTATATTAATTTGTATAAATATTTCAAGACTTCATAATGAGAAGTAGAGATAATTCAAAGAGAAAAAAAAACCAAACCACTAAATGGGGTATATGCTATAAAACAGTCTCTTCAGATTTCGGTATTTTGCACTTATGGATGTACTATTCATTTCCTAAGAAAGGAATTTTGGAGAGTCATAAAAATGTTTTTAATTAACTGAAAATAAAAAATGAGAGATTCAGTGGATGGGAAAAGCCAATTAGTCAACATAGACAATTCTTTCCAATTTTGTTCTCAAGTTTGGGTCTACCAGCCTTCCTAGATTAATATCCCATAGACAAAGACATTTTTTTGAGGAAAAAAAAAAAGTGTCATTCCTTTTTGCTAACCTAGCTCTTTTAACAGATATTATACTCTAGACACTGCACTACTGAATACTACAACCAAGAAGTTCTTCCATAGTATGTGCTGGAGAATCACAGTCCAACTTCAAAATGATGGCAAGTATTACATAACCAGTCCATCATCATCATCATAGAATGACCTGGACTGGAAGGGACCTTAGAGATCATTTTAATCCAACCTCCCTGTTGTGGGCAGGGACGCCACCTCTCGACTAGGTCAGGCAACACGTGAGAACCGAACGGGAATCGAACCCGTGACCTCTGGTGTTTCAAGCACCACGCTCAACCCACTGAGCTAAACCATCCAGTGACAGATGAAGAAAATTACAGTTCTTTTTTATTCTTTACTAAAATGTATATTAGTACTCCTGAAAGCAAAAAATACTGCTTGCCATTGCAGTAGGTTTATGTTGTACATGGACAAAGGAGTAATCAACAAAATAACATTGGTATCATAAGAATGCAGCTAAGTCCAGTTATGTTAAGCAATCATAAATTTCTTAACAACCTTCTATCTCTGTTTTTTTTGTGTGTAGATCAATACCAATAATTGTTTAAAACAATCTAGCAAGGTTCTAGCTAACAGTAACATTCTAACATAGACTTGTCCGAGAAAAATATTTTCGATGTCTGACTCACCTCCTGTCTTAAAAAGATACCAAAAGTATTTATCCAGCAAGTATATTGAGTTAACAGAAGCTTTGCATTGAGAATGGAGGCATACAAAATGTTTAGCAATACATTATTTCCTTTGTAATTTTCTTGGTCACTTGTATTTTTCTGGTTTTCTGCAATGTAATACATCAAGAAATTTCCCAGTGAATTTTTGATTTCCATATTAGTTTAACTATATTATTGCTTGCTGCTGCTTGTACAGTACCAACAAGATTTTTTCTTCATTGCATTAAACACATTTACTGCATGTAATTGATACAACGTCGCACTGAGAGGGGTAGTTTCAGTGAACAACAATATTAATATACAGGAAAACTACAGGAAATATACAAAATATATATACAAATATACAAATATACAAATATACAAATATACAAATATACAAATATACAAATAAATATGCAATATAAAAATATACAAAAATACAGGAAAGGAGAATACTGTATGAGTTTGTTGAGATTATGTTCCAGATCCCCAAGGTAGTAAAGGAAAAGTCTTTTGTTCATTCATTTTACCATATTTCTAAAATAATTGAGAATCCCACTACAAACTGAGTTCCATAAAGTATCTAGAATGTCCTAAATGGCCATGCTTCCCTGGCATAGTTTACATACTAGGTGGAGAAATCTATGTGGCAGTTCCACAGACTCCCCTCTTCCACTATGTAGAGATCTAACAAGCACACTGTGATAACACTCATACTTGCAAGTATACCTGTTAGCAACTGGTGTAACAGCCAGCTGAGATGTGATGACAGTGGCTCCTTATTAGTATAATCCATCAACCTCTCTGTTTTAGTAGACCCTTCTTTCTTTTACCTTGAAACTAAGGAAATTGAAAGCAAAAATATATTACTTTTTTTTTTTTGTTACAAACAACCGAAAAAGAAAACATTCCTTCATTTTTGCTGTCCGTAAAAAGATTTAAATCTTCCTTATATGATTTTTTTTTTGTACTGCTGTTCAATACTTTCAAACAGCAAAAAAGACTCAAGCACCATTGAAAATATTTTTTAGTTTTTTTCATTGCATTTTTCAGCAATATGTTTTACTGAAAGATATTGGTGCTGGACTCTGAAAAACTGCAATTTCACCAGGATCTATTATCCTATTAGTACTAGCAATACTTGATGAGGCTATGTGAAAATCATTACATTCTCAAGGCTCCAGTGGTTTCATGGAATTAAGAGAGTAGCAATGGGATTGATGGAAACCTTTTACTCATGATGGAATGTTTCTTTGCATTATTTAAATTTTGATTTACTCCTACATAATTATGTACTTCACAGTCAAGATGAATCAATGCATTGAGCAGATAAATGTCAGACTGTAATTGGCAAATACGTTTCATAGCAAAATAGTGACAGGCTCTTAATTTTAAATTACACTGAGTATTCCACAAGCGCCATCTTCAGCATTAGAATCCTGCACAATATTATGTTTATGTCCCATTAATGTGCACATATGATACAAGAGAAAATATTCCCAAATACTTTCATCCATAATACATCCTGCAGGAGGAGAATCTGGAATTTATAAAGTTATAGGAATATATAAAGGTCACACATAATTAAACATAAATCATTTAGGGTGGGTATAATGACAGGCACATGTAAGTTTTTGTTCAATACAGTAACAGGAAAGGAAGAAATATTAATAAGAAAAAATGTAAAGAAATTTAAATATAACAACAAATAACATTGAAGAATTGGGAAATATTTACTTTTTTTTTTTGTCTTTGGATCTTTTTCAAATGATCCTTTCTTTCAAACTGTGTTCTTTGTCTAGAATCTCATGTGACTTGACAGTTTTAAGTTCTGTTGACATTAGTATATGCTTCAAGTTAATTTTCTGAATTCAGGGCCATTGTCTCCCCTTGCTAGTAGTAGGAGTAATGGAATTTAGCTTCTACAGGTTTCCTTACTTTCTAGGATGCTGTCTCCACAGATTTTCCTAACCTCTTCATTATGAAAAACCTGTTTTTATGTTGAACTGACAAACTGTCTCCCAACTCCAGAAGCTAATGGAATAAGAGAGTTCTAGCTGTCCTTCATTGATGATAATCTGCCTCAAAACCTGAAAAACTAATGCTCTGGATATTATTTTTTTCTATTGCTCATGTTTTTCTAAAATGAAAGATATATAGAGAGAAATGAAAAAATAAGTGCTTAGGAAAACAGGAAAGTGACATTGATCTCTTTATAGGGGTCTGTCTTTGCACTCTAAAAAAAATCTGCAGAGGTTTTTTACTTCAGTGTTTCTGGTACAATTTTCAGGTTTGAGATAGAGGATTTTAATTGTTAGATTTTGTTATGTTTTTACTGCATGACTGGCAGCAGCTACTACAGGTACAACTAAGCTTTAGTTTTCTGTGTTAAGGATCTTTAAATATCTATTAGTGGGCCTTCTCTAAATTAAATTAAAACAGTTTTCAACATTTATAGTATGAGCTGTTCACTTAAATAACATTGTATGACAAAATCATGGTTGACTTTCTTACCTGCACTCCCCTGGAGTGTTATATATTTCAAACTTGGTTATAACTTAAACAGAAAATCTTATGCAATATTTTACTTTCTTCTCTGTCTTTAATATTAGGTAAGATGTGAGGTAATCTAAAAAGTCAGAACAGGTTTTTTTGCAGAAAGTGTTTGATGGATCCAGTTTATACAAGAAAATACAGTTCTGTTGCAATGATTACCCCTAAGAGAAAAAAATAAAATAATTTTTTTTTTTCATTAGAAGTCTGGCCATTTCCAAGACAGGCACAAGGCAGGTGGTGACAATACTGATTAAGTCAGTCTTGGTTGGAGCCTTCTGGTGATTTGTAGGGAGAAAAACATCTAGGGAATGATTTTGTTGCCTGAAAAATATGTTTAGTGCCATTTCAAATGCCATGGGGTATCTAAGTCATCTGCCCAGGTGTGAGATGTGTGTATATTTACATAAGAAGTTTTTGGATCTGCATAATAAGTCAGTGTTTCAGTTAATATTCTAGTATCTTACAGGAACCAATCCTCCCACATGACAGAAAAACATATTTGTTAAAGGTTCCTCTTTTGCTGGCCTGTTAGTACATATTTTTTGTAATGGTTAGTAAAGTATAATTCAGGAGATCTTTTTAACACTTTTATCTTTTTAATTAGCAAAAGTTTCTCAAAGGGTGCTTACATTGCAATGTCTGACAGACGGTATGTCTGCTTCAAATTTCATGCTTATTTGCAAGATAGAAAGAGAAAGAATTTTCTTTTTCCACGGACATAAAAGACTACTGTCAAGAAAATAAATATTTTTTAATACAGAAAATACAAAAACCTTGAGATCTATCTTTGGAATATATTTTTAAATTATGAAAGTTAGGTCTAGCATCCCTTCACACTTGAAAGCAATCACAGTGACCCATACATAACAAGATGTTTCTACCACGGCACACAGTCAGTTTAATGGGTGGTAATTTAAAGTAACTTTGATAAGGTTAGGTCATAGTTTGTGTGAGTTAATCTGAGTTCAATGATAAATGAACATGTTGAGTTAACTGGTAGGAGCATGGGAAAATCAGAGCTAATAGACATTATTTTAACAAATTGCCATTTTAAATCACCTTCCTGAGGGTCTTTAAGCAGGATTTCATCAATTACATGCTTACAGCTCACATTAGTGATACACATTAAAAAATTTCCCACATGAATAATTTAGAAAAAAAATTGACTATCAAACCCCTGTGTGACTTAGCTCTTGTCTATTTAAGCAAAGTTTTACTTTAATGTTGCATGACGTGCAATATTTCAAAAATGTTCCTTCTGAGATCACAGAGACAAGATAGAGAGAAAATAACGTACTTGCAGGTGTTCTATATTCTTCCATGCGACTTTTAGTTTTCTTGTTGTTTAACACCTGGCATATTTGTTAGTTTAAATATTTATTTTTCAGGGCTGACTCCCTTTAAAAAAATTAATTTCCAGTAGCACTTCCTTTGGCATTGTCTTTCAAGTGAATGAAGACACAATGTCTCTGTAAAATCAATAACATAAGAATGAAAAGTGATAATTTCTTTGTCAAACAATTTTCAGCAGAAAAATGTCATTGAAAAATAAACTAAAATGCTTGATTTTCCTTTAATAACAGTAGATTTTAAAACCTAACTGGAAGAGAGTGTGAAATAAGTCTTACAGCATGTGAAGATATCTTTTTCCAATTTTTGTTAGAACAAAATTGGGCTGTTTCACAAATTTTAGGGAAAAAAATAAATTAAAAAAAAGGATCTAGAATAAAACTGAAATACATTACCAATTTCCTAGTACAGATTGCATTTAGGAAAGTTGAGTTAAGCTACCTAGAGTTACTGATCCAGGAAGGAAACCTAGGCCTGTCTCAGACAGCAGTTTCTCACTTATCTAGGCCAACCATTATATCCTGATGTGGGCTCCTGTTTGAAACAGTAACCTATTAGAGCTTGTTTCAGAAGTCTCTTTCAGAAAGAAACTGAGTCTATAATGATGCATTTTAAGTATTTACAGCACTGTGGAAAAATGTTGAACAGAGATATATACAGAATCACAGAGTTTAGATACTGTAGAGAAAACAAAAAAAAAAAGTCACAAAACAAACCAAACAAAAAAAAACCCAAAATTCCAGGCTAAGAAGCATATGCAAACCATAGCTTTTCACATTGAAGACAACAGCTATTCAGCTCAGCACTCAGACACAGTAACATCTAACTTTTCAAGCCCTCATAGCTTCCAGGATGATATCCAAAATAGCAAGGGCACTTAGTCCCAGATTAATTTCTAATCAAGGCACATAAGTTAGGAGCTCAGGGAAAGAAGTATTATTGCCACAAGGGAAGAATCATTGCCAGAATGTCATCATTCAGTGATTTATGTTGAAGGTGTGATAAATGATCCTATAGAGGGCTCACTCTCTGTTCACTACAGATAAAGGAAGCCTGTGAAAAGCGTAGTCCTGACTTCTCTACCTTACTACATTCCTAAAGCTAGGGTCCCAAATAATTTCACCTATAATACTATGTAGAAATATATTTAATTAGGAAATGATAATCTTGGCCCTAAAGGAGCAATGGGTGAGAGGAAACACAGATCTAGTTTGTTGGTTATGTGATTTTATTTGGAATGAGGAATCTTAAGTTTTTGATATCTCCTTTTTTGACAGTTAAAATCTTCTTGTATACTCAAATAAGCTAAACTAAAGTTAAATCTAGTTGGGGGCCAGTCACAAATGGTGTTCCCTGGGGCTCAGTGTTGGGGCCAGTTCTATTTAATATCTTTATTAGTGATCTTGATGAGGAGATTGAGAACATCCTCACTAAAATTGCAGACAACATCAAGTGAAGTGGAAGTGTTCATCCACTCGAGGATAGGGAGGCTCTGCAGAGGGATCTGAACAGGCTGAATTGATTGTCTGAGGTCAATTGTGTGTGGTTCAACGAGGTCAAGTGCCAAGTCCTGCACTTCCACCACAACACGCCCATGCAATGCTACAGGCTTAGAGAGGAATGGCTGGAAAGCTGCCAGACATAGAGGGGCACGGGAGTACTGACAGCCAGCTGAACACAAGCCAGCAGTGTGCCCAGCTGGCCAAGCTGACCTGAATCAGGAATAGTGTAGCCAGCAGGAGTAGAGAAGAGATTGTACCACTGTACAAGGCACTCGTGAGACCACACTTTGAGTACTGTGTTCAGTATAAGAGAGACACTGAGGTGTCTGTGATATTTTAATCTGAGGAATTAAGAAAACAGAACGCAGATCAACAAGGCCTGCACAACGAGAACCAGCTGAAGGAGGGAGCCTTGTGGCACCAGGATGGCCCTGTTTTGCCTAAAGAGTGTGATTCACTACATCAACACAATCCTGAAGGTAGATAAGTATCTTCAAAACAGAATTCTGAAGGCCACAGTGTCCTGAGTGAAACCATTTTCTTCATTATCCCTAATATGCATCTTAAAGTTGACACCCCTGACTATGCTAATGAACCTAGAGAAGACATATCACTGTAGTCCCCAACTCTCCACCCAAATCGTGTTAAACATCACCCATAAAGAACATGAGGAGAATGTGTCGCTGGAGGGGGAACAAACCCAAAAGATGCAGTCAATGAACTGTGCTCCTTCTCCTTCACCTAAGACAGGGACTCCTTCTTTGTAAGAATCACACTTTCATCTTTTAGTGAGAAATATCCAGGGAAGTATTTTGCTAGCATTATTATTATTATGTATTAACACTAGTTAACACTAATTCACTGAGAGTGAATTTACCAACAGTAATCCCAAACCTATTGTATCTATCTATTGTATCTGTCACTTTAATAAATTACCTCTTATTCACTATCTTGCAAATTATCTCAGTGCAAGTCCTTGCTGGAGCTTTCAAACAGGAAAGAACTTAGCTCAGGTACATGCTTCCCACAGCCACATATTTTTCATGCAACTGTGCTGAAGAGGATCCATACATGGTGGATAAAGTTGGTGAAGTGTCTCGAGATTAAGTTTTATGAGAAGTGGCTGAGAGACTTGAAGTTGTTTAGTTTGAATTAAAAAAGGTTGAAGGGAGACCTTACTGCTCTCTATAACTACCTGAAAGGACATTGTAGAGACTTGGATGTTGTTTTTTTTCTTACAAGTTGCAGCCATTAGGACAGGAGGAAATGGCTTCAAGTTATATCAGGAGATGTTTAGGTTAGACATTAGGAAAAAACTTCTACACTGAAAAGGTTTCAAAGACTGGAACAGGCTATCCAGGGAAGTGGTTGAATTACCATCCACAGATGTATTTAAAAGCTGTCTAGATATGATGCTCAGGGACATGGTTTGGAATTGGACCTAGTAGAGTTTGGCAATGGCTGGTCTTGATGATCTGGAAGGTCTTTTCCAACCATAATGATTCTATGACTCTCTATATGAAACTCTTTACATTATTAAAATTATTTTACGTACTCTCCACAATAGAAACACTGGACACTTACCTGTAAGTAACCTGGATGACACAGAATTTTAGTCACATAACTAATTTTGCCTTGCAACAGACATCAGAGAGGAGAGATCAGCACCTTCTCTCCATTCACTGTCGTAAGCAAGTTGTAGACAGTAATAAGGTCACCTCTCAGCCTCCTACTTCTCTAAGCTGAATAAACCTAGTACTCCCAAAAAAAAATGTTTTTTGAATAGTTCTGAGCTAGGGAAAAAAAAAAAAACAAATCCAAACAAAAGAAATATAACAGCAATTATACAAAAATTCTCTAAATAAACCTCTTTCTTCCTCCAGGGTTATTGTCAATCGCCCAGCTTAGCAACCTGCAAAACTGAAGAAAAATAAGTGCTTTTCTCCATGTCTCTAGGGAAAAAAAAGTCCAAATTCTCGGTTTCTGTGCATTAGTTTAGAATGTTGGCTACATATTTGTTCCTTGTTCCTAATCTTTCTATTCTTTGTGGAGGCTCTATTGCTTGCTTCTTTCTCTTTTGCTTGTCTCTTCTCAAATTTGAAACCCAGAAGCTCGTTACAGCAGTGCATGCTCAGCTGGTGTCAGGGAGAGCATAGCCACTTTCCTTTCAGAGAATTTCACCTGATCAAGACTATAGGAGCTAAGAAACTGCAAGTAACTTCTTTCTGTTTTGCTACCCCTCCATACCTTTTGCTGAAAATGTAAGATAGTCAATTCAGAACAAGAAAGTCAAAACAAATACCATGAATCTGGTGGGTTAATCATGTAAAGTCAAATACATAATTTTCAGGCTTACCCCAGTAATATTTCTGAGAAACATGTATCTGCTATCTTCTCATCTGTATACATAAAATAACAAGTGCCTCACAAAATATGTACTGAAGCAAGCATCCATCAACTCCTTAAAAAGTTACTGTACCAGAATGAGCAGTAGAATAATGTTGGTCCTAAATTTATCACCATTTACACCTTTGTCCCAGAAGAAACCTTCATTGACTGACAAATGTTTATATTAACTTTTGGGTGGGTTTTTTTGTTTGCTTTTTTTTTTTTTTTCTTGTTCTCTAAGTCAACTTAAAGAGCTGCTGTGAACAGCAATGTGTCTGACCTCTTCACTTGATAATGATGTATGAGCAGGTCAGTATTTACTAGGCAGTATTCATTCTGCCTGTATCTTCAGATGATGAATTTTATGGCTATATAACAGTTTAAATAATATTAAGAATACACACTTTAAATCTCACATTAAAATTAAAAAATAAAAATAAAAAATTATGAAATTTAGAGCTGTAATTCTGTTGATTTAAAATTTTCCCTTTAGGAGTCTTTAGATGGAACATGGTGTTGGAAGGTGAAATAATAATGTTTTTTTAAAGACATTTGTTTTAATTTAAGTGAAATCTCTTTTATACTACTGGTAGTACCATTGGTCATTCTATGAGTTCTTACTTAGCTCAAAATACAATGTGGCTTCATAACTAAGGTATATTAATTTTTTCTTCATTGTTTACAGTATAATGCATCTTACGCGAGAAATATTTAGCTTTTTTTTCATACTTATCTGCCACTTCCTTTTAAGAAATACAGTATTTTCTCAAAAATAATATTAAAATGTGCATATAAATATGTACTATTTTCCCTAGTCTACAGAATTATTTTCTCATAATCTGTGTATGGGTAGTGCTATGAATCTAACACCTTATTATGTCATTTATATGGTATCCCATGTAAGTATATAATGCAGCTCTTTTGGACATAACACGTTTTCTGAGCCTTTCCATCTTTTTTTCAGGCTGGACTGCAAGGAATTCACAAGACAAAACCACATTTTACAAACAATACATGCAAAGAAAGAGAATGCAGTATCTTACTGGGTATAGAGAATAGCTGATGAACAGAAAGAAGGTAATTTAAAGATGACAGGTGATTTCTCTAATAAACTCCCTAGCTCTTTTCAAGTATGCACTGAATTGAGGAACTGAAGTAAAAAACCCAGTTGCCTTAGGTTTAGTCTATAATCAACTGTACCTTTAAAAGCAACTAAAATCTTGAATTTCAAGCACAGGTCTGGCAACAAGGAAAGTTTAAACTTGAAGAAGTGTTTGGTCCATCAACCCCTAAAGACTGAGAGTGCAATTTCTGGTGCAAGGTTGACATTTTTCCTTCTCTGCTTCCAATTCCATCACATATCCTGTGTATATCTAGCAGTGAATTACCTTAATTCTCGATGAGACTCATGGAAATGTAGTACAGACCAGAGTATAGAGTTGTGATGTATCTTTTCAAGGATATCATGATATAATGCATTCTATTGCATTCAATCAGTTCATATCATAATGCATTCATTATAAAGTAATAGAATACAGCCAGCTTTGTGTCTGAGGTATCATAAAAGTTCAGAAAGACATAAAATATCAAAGTACTGTAGTGTTTAAATTGTTCTGAATTTGCAATAAACCTCACTTATGAAATGCTTAAATTACTATGACAAAGATTTAAGTGAATAATTCTAGAGAGTAACCAAAAATGATGGAATTGTTAACTGCCTGCCTCACCAGCTGATAGATTTAAATGCATTACAAATGGGTCTGTTTTGAAGAAGGGGCTGCGATTCACCTTAATGAAAAATTAACAATTATGTGAAGAATTACCTTAACTGAGGGTTTGAAGATAACACGACAGTGGCTAAACAAAGTTCACTAGACTATATCTGTTCTGTTTTTCAATGGGTCCACCAGAGAGGCAAAAAAATAATACCACAAGAGCTACAAGAAGAAGCTGATTCTGACCATAACAGGTGTTCCGGAAGAGTAACAGAATGAGACAGTATAAAATTCCGTTGGGCTCCTCATCACAAAAAACAGATGTTGAGGTTCTGGAGCATTTCTAAAGAAGGACAACAAAGCTGGTGAAGTGTCTAGAAAACAAGTTTTTTGAGCAGTGGCTGAGGAAATTGAGGTTATTTTGCCTGGAGAAGAAGAGACTGAGGGGAGACCTTATCCTCTTTACAATTACCTGAAAGGAAGTTGTTGCAAGGTGAGTATTAGTCTATTCTCCCAAGTAATAAGTGATAGGACGAGATGAAATGGCCTTAAGTTGCTCCACAAGAGGTTTATACTGAATATTAGAAAAAGTTTCTTTACTGAAAGGGTTATTAAGCACTAGTCCAGGGAAGTGGTTGAGTCACCATCCCTGGAGGTATTTAAAAGACATGTAGATGAGGTGCTCAGACACATGGTTTAGTGGTGGACCTGGCATTGCCACATTAATGGATGGACTTGTTGATTTTAAGATCTTTTCCAACCTAAAGGATTCTATGATTCTATGAGATATAAACAAAGCCTACTCAAAGATCCTAAAAGCTAAACTCAAAGATGTTACTTCATCGTGTTTTGTTTTAAGCCCTTAGTTCAGTTACTCCTGCAATGTCAATCACACCTTTGGTTAAGTTACGTGACAGAGTGGTTGTTTTCACACACAAGAAAGAGGACAGAGGAAAGTGGGGTAACCCCAACAATACCCTCATCTGGATACCTCCACAGAAATAGCCCAGCCCAGGTTGGACCTAGGAGCATGGGGCTGTAGCAATCTCATCTCCCTTGTCCTTCTGGATTTTCTATCTCCCTAACACTTTTGTTTCTAATCATACAAGACTTAAACTACTCCTAACTGAAGACACTTCCATTCATCACCTAAAACTGTATTTGATGAATGTTAGCTTAAAACTCATATGGCAAGATGAAATATATAAAATCAAAGTCAGATCCGTTGCTTCTGACAGTAAGAGGACATATTTGAAGTAACTGGGGTTGTATCTTCCCTGTCACTGAGAAAAAAAATTCTTAGACCTGTTCTAGTATTTAATGAAAATTTTATTAATAGCATTAGTTATTGCATCTCCACTCACTAAATGCTTTCCTATTGATCAAACTAAGAAAATATTAACTTTTAATTTAATAGTCTCTATGTTTAAGTAAAATCTGCAATATTCCTGATGTTTAGTTATAGATTACACTGAAAGTGTTCTTTTTCTCGGGTTTTAGAAATTATCCAACATATGCATTTTTAGCAGATAGCTGAGGCACTAGAGGAAGTGGATATTTACACTTTGGTTGTAGTGTGTCACCTTTCTGCTTCAGTGCATTGCATAGCTTTAAATCTTTTAGATCGCATCATCTTGTGTAATGTCAACTCACATTGGCTTTTCTGCATGACACAATATAACATGATGGGTGGTGACGCATAAAATGTAATGTGGTATGACACATCAAGAATGCAAAGGGTACTGCAATTGGATAGTTGATGTCAGTTTAGATAGGAGGCTTCAAATCCAAAATGAATCTGGCAGACACTAATGGAGTGAATGTTACAGTAACTACTGTATGTGTGAAACTGAATTCTGCAGTTCATCATATTGCATTGAACAGGTGCAGAAATATAGTCTGAAATATTAGGAAGAACAAGTACTTGTAGTTGACATAAGTACACAGATTTAAAGTACTTTGAAAAGATACATATTGCAAAATGTCCCTCTTCCCACTTTTTTCTTTTCTGCAATCATTACTCGTTTATTTTAATTCTTTTTCTGAACTGTGGACTACCAAGAAAAAAATGACATGTCATTTTTTTGTTAGATTATACTAAATATAACAGGCATCAAATAATCAAATGCAGATGATATATACTGAAGAGTAGCACCTAGTTATCCTAAAGAATACTTTTAAATACCAAATTCCCTACTGCTTAGTTGTTCGAAAATTCTAATGAACTTTCTACCAGATAAATTTGCTGCAGAAGTAGGAAGTTCTAAGAACTTTATCACAAGACATTCTGTGACTTTCAGGTTGTGATCTGATTTTATACAAATAATGCAGTGTAATTCTACCAAAAGAGAAAAGCAAAGTAGACACAACAGTACAAAATATCATGTTCTGTAAGTATTGGATGGCTGTGAAGTGATATGAGAAATTTCTAAAGTTTTAGTTCATTTTATTCCCTTGTCAAATCATCCGTAGAGCTGAGACTCATTGTCTTGTTCCCCTAGGCAAGTCTTTTTCTTTCCTTTTTCCTTTTTTTTTTTTTTTTTTCTCTTTTCCTGTAGTAACACATTTTCTGCCATGTGTTAGCTATTACTACAGCTCAGCTCTTCTACTGGGCAGGGACTCAATACCCAAAAGATTAAAAGTATTTTAAACTATTATAGAATTCTCAATTTTTCTTATGATGTGTGCTCCAGAAGAGGAGAGAATTTTTAAATGTGTATAGACACTGATTTTCTTCACAGAAAGAATGATTAAAAAACTGTAGAAAAAGGTTAGGTGGGAAACACAGTGCTTTCATCTTTGGAGTGTGGAAGAGGAAAGGTCAACATGTTGGAAAGGAGCTCTTTGGGGCCTTCCTTAATATTGCAAAGGAAATAAACAAACATAACCTCAGAAAGTCTCTTGTGCAAGATAGTACCTCAGGGGACATCACAAAGTCTACTTTTGTGCTTGAAAATGGAATAAAAGAAAAACTACACTGGTATGCTACAGAATAGAGCTGAAATGTAGAGTGCAAGAGACACGAGTGATGCACTATAGCTGACAAGACAGGAAAAGAGGTTTAATTCTTTTTTTGTACTATGTAATTTTAGCCCTTCAGCAAAAGATCGTTTTAGTGATAACTGCCACCCTCATCCAATGATTCTTTCTTTTGAGAAACATTTTTTCTCACCAGCATAATAATACAACTTTAACAGAGTGAAAAAAAATAACAAAAAAATTCCCCTTTAAGTGCTTTTACCATTATTTCAAAGGTAAACAGAACTGTTCCATTGTTTCTGAGGAACAAGAAAATCAACTTTACTGCCAGTTTCACCAGCAGTGATTTATTCCCCTGCTCAGTTTTTTGCAGTCTCCGTTGTTTCCCATGAAGTTACAACAGCATGTAATTTTTACAAAATCACATGCAATGTTTCCTGATGGGTGTTATTTGCCATCATCATTTTGACAGGATCAATAGGATGATGTGTTATAAATGCAACCAGACAAAACACTAAAGACAAATTGCAGGGCACAGTCTCACTCAGTAGTAGACCGTCTGGAGATGGCGATGGCCAGTCAACAGTCTAACATCATTTCCCCAAAGAGGAGTATTTACAAGCTCATAGTTCCCAGAAGGCTTCCCTTTTGGCATGCCATCATCTTGTTGCCTGAGACCCTATGCTGAATATTTCTGGATCATAACTGCATTAGCTGTCCACTGAATCTTTTGAAAGAAGTGATTCAGCAATCACATCCTACATCTTTTTACAATTAAGACTGAAGAAGAGGATAGTGAGATTCCTTGGCCCCTTGAAGTAGTATCTTATCTTAAAGATATTGATTAGGTTGAACATGATCCACATTAATTTACTAAATTACCTCTGAAGTGAAAACTGTCACTGATGATAAGTAAGGTAAGAGGACGACTCTATTTCTTTTAGTTGTTTCTATACATTGTTACACACATATTCATATATTAAGACAGACCTCAGTTCTGTAAATGTTTATTTATTTATGGCAAAAATTTGGGGTTTCAGGTGTACTAAAATTAGTTGCAACCATTTATATACAATTAAACAGTGTTTTACAGACTGTGGCCATTTTTTTTACCATGCTTTTGAGGAAAATTGTCACTTCCTCTGGATATCATCTAATCCTGTGGTTTCTGACTGTGAATAGCGTTGACCGGTTACTGTCTGTTTATTTCTTTTAAATAGCATTTCTAAGTGTGAAAACTGACTTAGCAGACTAAAGCAAAAGACAAGATGCCTTTGCTGGTGTTCCTAGACAAGTACCATTCCTTTGGGTTTCAAATACTTTTTGTTACAAATGAGATTGAATTGAACACATCAGGCTCTAAGTAAAAAAAGGAAATAAATTTTAGGAAACTAAGAAAATCGACCATCCACAACTCATGTTTTTGATATTCTTATCTCATTGTGCCTATTCTCCAGTATCTGTAGATCTCTCCAAGCTATGTGGCTGAAGTCTCAGTATATGTCCTGGCACTCCTGGAATCACAACATTGGTGAGGTTTCATATCTCTCCAGTCTTAGCTGGGTTTTCTTCCTATTTTATTCATTCCTTCGAGCCATGATTGAAGAATCATGTTCTTCTCATTGTTTCTTTACACATAATATCATATCTCTTGGAGGTTTTTTTGGTTAACTTTAAGCAGCAAATGCACTTGAACTGTTATACACAGAAAAACATGTGTTGTATGTGATTTGGTCTAAATGGTGCCAATTTACTAGCCTTAGGAGGAGATAAAGTGAAAGGAAAACTGTGACAGGTAGGACAATACTTTTGTAGTACTGGATTTGCTTTCTATTTCCCAGAACTAATTAGAAAAGTGACTTTTGTTTCTGACAGAATTCCACCTATATTCCTATGAGACCGGTATTTAGAAGAAAATGACTCACTTCCTCTTTCTTTGAATTAAATTGAGCTACTACCAAATAGCACTTTGTTGTCTGCATAGAATCCAATTCTAAAACTTCTTCTAATCTTGAATTAATCCTCATGGGATTTTCACATTTATAAGAGTTGTATAAAGTGTGTATACTTCACTAGAGTGTCTATGACTGATATGAAATAAAAATAATTTGTCTCACTAGACTGATTACAGTTTAATAAGAATTAGTTCTTTCACATTTTGATTTCTTACTCATTTGTGACAGTGGATTTATTTTACTTACCTTTAGGGATAGGGTTCAACTCCAAATAGTAAAGCATTTAATACAAATAAGTGAAAATATATGCCTTCATGAATGAGATGTGTTTAAAAAAAATAGTGGGTTTTATCAGTGCTAATATGGGTCTTGATTCACTTGGTCATATATGGTCCCTGACTACTATTCAAGATGTTCTGTGTTAGCTGTCTTGTCACCCAGCAGCCACTCCAGGGAGGTATAGTTTTCTCATAGGTCCCTTGTCATATTTATAATCCAATGCAGGCCTTGCTGATATGTGCAGACATGGCTCAAAAAAAGAGAAATACCAAGTCATCAGTACATGCGAGGGGACAACAAACCAGAAAGCAGTTTGGCAGAAAAGAATCTAGGGGTTCTGCTGGACACCAAGCTGTACATGAGCGTAGACTGCATTAGACAAGGCGTTATCAGCAGTTCAAGGGAAGTGATCTTTACCTTCTACTCAGCACTGGTGAGGCCACACTCAGAGTGCTGGGCCCGTTTCTGGGCTCCTCTTTACAAGACAGACATGGACATAGTAGAGAGAGCCCAGCATGGGGGCACCAAGATGACTAGAGGCTGCAGCACCTCTCCTATGAGGAAAGGGTGAAACTTCTGGAGAGTTCAGTCTAGAGAAATGAAGACTCAGGTGGGATCTCATCAATGCATATAAGTACCTGCAGGGAGGGTGCAAAGAGGAAGGAGTCAGGCTCCTTTCAGTTGTGTTCAGTGACAGGACAAGATGCAATGGGCACAAAGTAACACACAAACTGAACATTAGGAACCCTTTTTTTAAATTATTTATTTATTTATTTATTGTGAATATGACAGCATTGGCTCAGGTTTCTCAGGGGATTTGTGGAACCTCCCTCGTTGGGGATGTTCAAAGGTTATCTGCATGTGATCCTGGTCAATCAGCTCTAGGTGACCCTGGTTGAACAGGGGGTTTTGGACAAGATGACTTCCAGAGACACCTTCTAAACTCAATCATTCTGTGATATCCAGTGATGTGAAGTAATCCTAAGTACTCATGTCTGCAAATCTGAACTGAGTTCTAGTTATCAGTAGTTATCATCTAGTTATGACTTGAGTCATAGAATCAGAAATTTTGGGGCTGGAAGGGACCTTTAAAAGTCATCTAGTCCAACATCTCTGCAGTAAGCAGGGATATCTTCAACTAGATCTGGTTGTTCAGAGCCCCATCCAGCCTTTGAATGTTTCTAGGGATGGAGTTTCTACCGCCTCTCCAGGCAACCTGTCCCAGTGTTTCACAATCATCATTATAAAAAAATTTCTTCCTTTTATCTAGCCTGAATCCATCCTCTTTCGTTTTAAACCCATAACCCCTCGCTCTATCACAAATACTACTAAAAAGTCTGTCCCCATCTTTCTTATAGGTCCCCTTTATATATTGAAAAACTGTAATAAGGTGTCTCCAGATTCCTCTCCAGTATGAACAACCCCAACTCTCTCAGCTTGTCTTCATTGGAGAGGTATTCCATAGCCCCTGCTCATTTGTGTGCCCCTCACCTTCTTAAGGTGGGGGCCTAGAGTTAAACACAGTACTACAGGTGGGGTCTCATGAGAACAGAGTAGAAGGGGAGAATCACCTCCCTCAACCTGCTGGTCATGCTTGTTTTGATGCAGCCCAATATACAGCTGGTCTTCTGGGATTTTTTCAGTCTTCTAAACAGAAGGAGCTATCTCAGCCTCACTTTTTTATACTTTTGATGTACTAAATCTTGATATTCCAACTTCTTTTCTGAGTAAAGTTGATTTTTGTTCTTCAGTTGATTTTGTTTTTCTGGTTTTCTTTTGCAACTTCATGTCATTGTTCAGGTTTAGGCATTTTATTACTGAACATAAGCAGAAAAATTTATATAAAATAAGAACTTACCTAGTGCATCAATACCTGAATGTAAATAATAAGCAACATTTTACGTTTCAGATTCTTGGCTAATTGCTATGATAAATATGAGATGGACTGCCACTTGTGTCCTTATATAATTAATTGTGAATGACTCAAATTGTAGGATATAATTGTGATATTTTAGATTCATAAAAAAGGAGTAAATTAATAAAACTATTTTTCCACTTGTGATCTGTTACATTTTAGAATTTGAAACCGTAACAGTGATAAACTTCATTAACAAAACAACGCAAAGGAAAATTACCTTATCTTACTTTCATTTCCTCATCAGTGCTATTAAGAAACTCTCTTTATTTCACTGACAAAATGTTTCTTTACAAAAATACAAAACACAAAGAAACACATAACTAAATATATAGACCAAAATTAAATAGAAATAATTGTCAGTGTTTACCTGAAAAAAAACTATGCAAGGACAAATCCTGTCATGTATTCCTACACTGTAAAAAATTTGAATGGAGGGTCTTAGGAAAATTTCTCAGACTACTTAGAAAGTGTTATTTTATTTAGCTTGGTGTTGTCATAGTACCCTATATAGATGCCGTTGAAGTCAGTGTTCTCTTCCAGTTCTGTCTTTAACTGGGTTTAATAAGGTCTCATCTTTCTCATAATTACTAATTTCTTTTGATTGTAGTCGGCTAAAAAAAATACAAACAGAAATTTATGCTTTCTTTGTTATATTGCCAAGTGTAACAACTGATTATATTTTCTTGAAAATATGCTAAGACTAATGGTACAGGTGTTAAATCACTTCTCACCTCCTGAGGTTATCCAGAGAGTAGACCATCATTAGTGTTTATACTGCTGATCATCTTATTCCAGCACGGTCTAGAGACATCTTCTTTTTCTTTTATCAGCAACTTTCAATAAAATTGACAATTCATCCTGTCACTGCTCAGTGTTACACACAATGAGGCTGCTCCTGCTGAGGAAGACCTTCTGGTATCAAAGAGGTGCTTAGTTCAAGCTGCAAACATGGGCATTTTACATGAGCACAACTGATTGTACAAATTTAATGCCCAGAGAGTCAAAGGAAGATCAGAGAAAGCTCTGATCATTTAATGATGACTGTTATTTTATTTGTTACAGGCAAGAAAGACAGTTGTGTAGTGATAGAAATAATTTCTATGTCATAGAAGATTATTACATCATTACGATATTTTGAAAATAATAAAAGGACATAAAACGAACAGGATTTCTTCAGTCTAAAACTGCAAAATATATTTAGGAGGGAAGAACAAGAAGATAAAGCAGTCAGTTTATTGAACATAACAGCACACAGATATTCATTGAGGTTGTGCAGTCCCAGTTTTATGCTCAAGAAAGATAACAATCCTAGGTCAGGTGATAAGGTGAGTTAGGTAAGATAGGTTTTAATGCCTGAGATCAGGAACCAAAGAATATTATTAAAATAAAAAATACGGAAATTTAGGAATAAGTAAGGGTGCACAAATTATAGACATGATCTTTCTCAGTGATAGTTAACTCTGCCTTCACTCCTTAGAGTGTTTTGTGCTTGCTAATAACACAAAAAAAAAGTCTTGTGTCTTGAAAACAATCTATTTTTTTCTTAAGATGAAAGAAAATTATCTTGGACCCAGCATTAAAAAATTGTGAATTGCTGTCTTCACAAATTCTTTTTAAATGTAACAGAAATTCTTCTTTGTAAGCTGCAAGAAGTTAGCACCAGTTATTGCTATTTGATTGCCCAGGCTTTGTGATTGAGGCTTTTGGTTTGTTTGCTTCTCCCACCCAGCATTTATCTCTTCAAAGCACTTTATTCTTTTCAGACTCCAATCCACACTTTTTTCATCTGTGCTCAAACATAACTCAAATATTCCATTACCTGTGAGACTACTATGTCTCTGCCTCTGAAAGAAAGTTGACTGGAGATTTAGATTATCGACATACTTTTGACGTTGTAGTCCGTAATACTCACCCAGTATTTCCTAAGAAATCTGTAGCCTAAGCTTTTCTATTCCAAATTCCTATGGAACAGAGGTGGAAAAAGAAAATCTACCAGTTTATTTGTACATATTACTCCTGGCAGCTTACACATACAAGATTTAACAATATTTACTGGTTAATAATGAATGTCATCATCACAGGGAAAAAGGAACACTGTGTTGAATTATATTAATCCTGTAGCAAATACAGTAAAATTACTACATTTTCTTTTAAGTGATCCTTCTATATTAAGGCAGTATTTTTTCAGCATAGTTTCCCTTGGAACCAAAATAATAAAGAGGTAAAATGAAACCACAGTTACCACATTAAAACTATTAAACCAGAAATCTTCACATTGATCCACACACAGAAATGACCATCAGTGAGCAAATCTCCACCTCTTGTGTGTGGAGACTGAGGGATGATCATATGAATTACTATACCCCTCACCTTCAAACTTTCAGTGGACACTCTCCAAGGTCATGAATCTGTTGCTTGGCAAATCAAGAGTCGTCACCTCAGTACAACGGACAAAAGAACACATCTCTTTGCAGTTTCTTGTAATGATTCTCAGATCAGATAATTGTGACAGCTTGAGATCAAGGATGACAAAAACTTACATTTTGTTCCTTAACAAAGCTTCTGGGTGCCATTTTAAAAATGAAGGTCAATTGTGAGTCAGAAAGAGGGACAATTAACTCCCAAATTTCTCTCTCTACCATTAAATCTATGAAGGATCATAGGATGGATGATGTTTTCTTTAGTAAAATAAAACTTGTATTTTTCTGAAAGCCATCGTATTGAAAAACCAAATCAACAAAATGTTGCTTGATTCAACTGTATATATTTAACATACACTGCCAGCTGCATGAAAAACCCCTCATTCTAATGAAACAGAGAAAATGTCACAGAAAGTAGTTCTAAAGTACTATTTTGGAAATTATGTGTATGCAATGGTGGGCATATGAGTGGTTTGGTCAATTGATCTATACATTTTTAGTCTTCTTTTGAGGTCCATGCCTTCCTTTAATCTTCTTTTGAGATCTGTGCCTTCCTATCTAAAATATCAGTCTGCCATGAATGACATGATCTGGGAACAGTAATGGATTATCTACATAGGTAAAAATTATCCTGAATAGTCTTCCTTTAACTCCCATAAAATTATGACTGCATAATCTGCATAAAAGAGAAAATTACAATTTCTTTCTTTTCCTGGAATTTGATTTGGACATAGCCTCAGGTTTTGCATAGTCACTGGAGATGTCACATATCCTAATTTTTAACAGGTAACAAATTTGGATCTGCTTCTCCTACTCTCAGTGGAGTTTCATGTTGAGAATATAATTTAATTTTTCTTTTACAGACTTAGAAAAGTAAAAAATGCTGATCTACTAAAAGAAGTCTGAGCTCTATAGATTTATTCTATTGTAGCGAAGGTAACAACATTCTTGCTATCCCACATTTGAAAGGAAAATAAAAATCCAAAAAAAATAAAGCAAGCTGAAAATTGCTTTTCTTCCATTTTATTCCCAGTAGTTAAAATATAATTATCAAATAAAGTTGGGATTGCTGTTGCATTTGGGAATGATATTTGCTATATTTTTATTACCTCTGTAATTTTCAAAATGTTAATGTATGCTTGCATTTGCAGATCAGGTTTATTATGTTTAAATTAATCATGCTTCCAGTTCAGATCTTTCACTTTCTTTTTTTTTAATTTTACTCTGATAGTTAATTATTCTATCAGTAGATGTGACCTTGTGCCTTAGCACAGAGGGGGGATACATATTCACAGAAACAGGCTTTTACATCCTAAATTAGATAGTAAAATTCTTGTTGCAATCTGACAGTATATAATACTGCATTTTATCTTGGAAATGTGACATTATCTCAGTAATATCATGCAAATATCAAAGAAAATAAATGGTTTTATAAAGCAAAAGAAAAAAGGTAAAACCAGCAACTGTGTGATAAACTGGCTAGAAGATACAGATTATCACTATCTGCAAATACCAATGTAATAGCTGGCAGTACAGCATAATGCCAGTTTTACTGTCTTCAACATTATCTTTTTTTTTTTTATCTTTAACTGTTTTAACTCAAGCATCTACAAAAAGCTTGTGTTGTGTTAATTTATGTTGCATAATTTCTGTCAGTAACGATGATTAGTGATGAAATTCTGACTGGACTTTTTTACATTACATATGAGTGATGAAACTGTGAGAATATAAACTTAGACATTATGGAATGAAAACTGCACTTAATGCAATTTTTAAATAAATTAGTAGCTTTGCAAATGAAACAGATGTTATGAATCATTATATAAATGCATTACTGAGTTGTAATTGGTACATAGATGGGACACAGTTATATATTATGTAAATTTTATGTCATGGCATAAGTAGTGCACAAAAGTAACTTCATGCAATTAGGAACTCATATATATAATAAGCAATGATAGTATGGAGTCCTAATTATAAATAAATAAACAAACAAACAAACAAATAAATAAAATGAGCATCACCCATATTTGCAAACTATATACCAACTGTTCTCTGGTTTTGGTCTATCAGTCTATCCAGTCTTTCCATGAGAAGAGCCATACAAGCTGATTCCTATGAATATCTTCTACTCCCAAACCTCTGTCCTCTCTAATATAGCTGTCACAGATCAGAATCATTCTCCTCACTGCATTAATTAATGTGTAAACAGGATGATGAGGGGACTAAGTATGGAAACAATGATTATATATGGGTGTGAACAGTGGCAGCAATTAGCCAAGAAAAACCTTCCAAAAATAATATCTTTCAAAATGTTTTCATTTTCGTTCAACCTCTGTTCACTCCTGTTTGTTGGATAGGTTATATAGCAATGGAAAATGGCTCCAAGGCAGGTAAGAGAGAGTAAAGGCACTGGAGAGATGTCAGAGACACAAATGCTTTTGGAAACAACCTGCTGCAGTCCTGCACAATCAAATGACTTTGTTCCTTGTCACTCCATAAGTTCTGCTGCCTAATTTTAATTTCCAAGTATTATCCTGGAATAAAACATTCTGTTGGCTCTGAGATGAAATCTAGATAAAATTCTGAAGACTGCTTGCCCCAGATACCCTTCCTTTTCAGCCCTAAGGAGGAGGCTGTAACAGTTTTCTCTTTATCTATGGTGAATCTACGCGATTCTCTATACAACCTCAGCTCTCTGTGTAAAACTCTGTGCTGTCATCCACATTCTAAGGAAAACATATTTTCAGTATCTGTTACAACATATCTGTGGGACTTCATATACATATATATCCTCCCGTTATGTTAGAAACTATGGAGTTTAAAAAAAACTTAATGGTGTACAATAATGAGCCAATGTAGCTCGATGTTTTGCTTTTGGTTTGACTTCTGCACAGACTTATATAGAAGTAGTATATATCTGACCTATGTCTGACTGCATTTGCAATAAGAACTAAATGGAACTGATGCAAACTGTTTTAGAAATGAGGTTCGAGGTGCTGCAACTTATATCCGATGACAGATAAACCCTTGTAAGAAGACAGGGACAAGTTCAGTCTTATCATCATAGAAGGGTAATACCTAGCATCCATCAAGAGGCCTCTTTAGATTAAATACAGGTCCTTGCTTCTATAGCTCTTCTCACAGAAAAGGAGGGAAGTATTTGATAAAGTAACACAAGCGACACTGCAAAATTCCTACTTCTGAAAGCTGAAAGACTGTAATTGCTTTTTCAAACATTGTTTAATTTACATAGCAAACAGGATTTCTGAAAAATCAGAAATATTCCAGGAAAAAAAAAAAAGTTCTATGAGATTGTGAGAATTATGTATCGGTTATTATTATGTTAACTGACAGTTAAAAACACAGTTAATCAAAACTAAAAATTGTCAAATCATTCTCATGAATGAACCTATTTTAAATTTACTTTAAATGATTATTCAAACAGAATATAGTATTATATAATATAGTTTTAGCATCCATCTATATTAAAATCTATTGGACATAAAGATGGGGTTTGTTTTTGTATTACACAATTGTCATCATGAGCAGTATGACACCTGTACATGAGGTCACAGGGCCTATTTTAGACATTTGTTTCACCATAAATAGAATCATAGAATTTCTTGGGCTGGAAGGGACTTTTAAAGGTCATCTAGTCACAGAATCACAGAATTGTTGAGGCTCTGAGATCATCAAGTCCAGCCTATGACCCAACACCACCACATCAGCTAGACCATGGCACTAAGTGCCGCATCCAGCCTCTCCTTAAACACCTCCAGGGACCGTGACTCCACCACTCCCCTGGGCACTGCATCCCAATGCCTGATCAGTCCAATGCCCCTGCAGTGAACAGGGACATCTTTAGATAAGGTTGTTCACCACCCTCATAGTAAAGAACTCATTTCTAAGATCCAAGAAAGAGAGAAAGAGGGGGAAGGAGAGGAGGGGAGAGGGAGGGAGGGAGGAAGGCAAGAAGGCAGGCAGGAAGGCAGGAAGGAAGGGAGGGAGGAAGGGAGGGAGGAGGGAAGGAAGGGAGCAAGGACAAAAGCTGTAAAGTGAACTTTCTTATGATTTCCTTAAAGTTTTAAAATCACACACACCAAGACTACTGTGAGTTCCAGCTAACATACCATCTCCTCTCAGAAATATATTTTTTAAAAATCATTAAGATAGTATAAACAAAAGTTCACTCACAGTTTCATCATAAATAATTATTACAAAAATAATTGCTGGATGTAATAATATTCTTACATTATTTTACCATAAAATGACTTAGAAATATATTAAGATCCTTTAATGGATGGTAATACAAAACACTGTGATAAAACAATATGCACATTTTCTTAAAACAGTATATGTGCCTGCTACACTTAATGCAGGACTTTAAGTTATGAAGTGTACTACAGAGTGCCATATAATTTGATAAATATAAAGAATTATGAACACAAAACTGCACATACAGTATAAGTAATTTCCCTGAGGAGACTGGTGACACAATAATAAACATCAAGAACTCAGCTCAAATGATTTGTTAATGTCACAAGTAGCTCCAAATGGAATTACAGTTTCTTATGTACACTACAAGTGCATGCAATTTTTATAAAAGAAAGTAAAAGAAATAATTCTTTCTGATCAACACTGCTATTTAAAAATAAATGTAAGCAATAATTTCTCCTTGCCATTCCCCAAACTGCTCTCCTTTCTCCTCCTTTTCTCCAGTCAACTTCTGTCACTTTCTCGTTCCACTGTTTCTTTTTCTTCTTTCCCTCATACTTCTCAGTCCTCTCCAGCAAATAATATTTTCAATCAAATCCACTTATTGCCATGGATTTCCCTAGGGGAGGACATGAATCCATAGCAGATTAATGTTATTCAGAATGTCAAGTGAACTACTAATAAAGCTGTTGAATACTTACAGACGACAGACATTACTTTGCAGAATGAAACACATTTAAGAATATTTTCTAGAGACCTACCCAGGATAATCCTCACCTAAGACAAAAGAATCAAGTAATTCTCTTTGGTATTGTTTCCATTTCCATCAATTATTTGATCTATATGAGAACCACCCTCCCTTCTTCTCTTTGCCTCCCAGAACCCACAGGTTAATGTTTTTCCTTCACTAACGGAAAGCCAGACACTACTTGAGAGTTTTAAGGGAATAAGCTTAGAACTTACTTTAAACGGGTCATTTTCCCTCTCACAGTTCTTAGTATCAAGAAACATCATACCTGAAATAAGCATTCAGTATTTGCTTATTTGCTCTAAATTAGGTAGCAAATATACTGTGCTGTGTTTGATACTAAAAAATTTTTTACAACTTACAATATATTATTATTTCAGTTTCAGCCATCTGTTCAAATCAGAATGCAATGCAGAATACCACCTGTGGCATATATGCATTATATTAATCTTCTAAAAGAGTAAAATTAAAACATGAAAATATCCTTATGCAAAAACCTGAACTCTTACTGTACTAATCATACAATAAACATGTATGATCATAGAATCATAGAATGGCCTAGGCTGGAAGGGATCTTAGAGATCATTTTAATTCAACCTCCGTGTAATGGGCAGGAATGCCTCTCAACTAGACAGATAGGTTCACCTTACGGTCCCTTTTCCTTAAATCTCATGAAACTTATTGAATCTCAGGTAAAATGTTCTGCTTTTTCAAAGACAACATCAACAATTTATGTTTCAAACTAATATATCCTGACTACCATATCTAATTCTTTTGGTTTCAACCAGGATGTAGTAGAGATAGAGATGGTAGAAAAAAAACACCTGAAAAGATCTATTAGATGGAATTTCTGGCATGAAATGATACTAAAATAACCAGGACTCCTCAGTTTGGAAAGATGACTGAAAGGAGGCAGAACTGAAGTTTAGATAATCATGAAGACAGAGGTTGAGTATAAAGCTATTATTCGGCAGACCTGGCAGTGTTAGAACTCTGACGATATTTGATGAAAGGAGGACAAAATAAATTTTAAATACATAAAAGAAAATTCCTCTTTTACACAGTGAGTAGTAGTGAACTTCTGGGGGAATGTCAGGAGGATGGAGCCAGACTCTTTTCAGTGGCGTCCACTGACAGGACAAGGGGCAATGGGTGGAAGCTGGAACACAGGAGGTTCCAGAAAAATATGAGGAAAAACTTTTTTACTGTAAGGGTGACCGAGCACTGGAACAGGCTGCCCAGGGAGGTTGTGGAATCTCCTTCTCTTGAGACATTCAAAACCCGCCTGGACGCGTTCCTGTGTGCTCTAGTGTAGGTGGTCCTGCTCTGGCAGGGGGGTTGGACTAGATGATCTTTAAGGTCCCTTCCAACCTCTAACATTCTGTGATTCTGTGATTCTGGAGATTTCTTTGCCACAATAATTTTTGGTGGTAAACAACACGATCAAGTTCAGAAAAGGATTAAGCAGTCTCACAGAAAACCAGTTCCTAAACAGAAAGATGGAGATCTTCCTTCTAATACCCATACTACAACAGCTGAGAATGTTCAGAGAAAGAACAAGCGGAAGAGTAGCAGATTCATGTGCTCTACCTAAGCAGTGTCACCTGCTCAAACCATCAAAGACAGAAAGTTGGAGTAGCTAGGTTTTTTAATCTGGTCCAGACATGGATGAGCAGGATGTTTTAAGTTTCTGTGCAGTGTCTTAAAGCAATTTTTCTCATTTTATCAAGATACATGCTAAATTCAAAACCAACTTAAAATGTGATACAACTTTACCATTCTCTCTTAAGAAAATATGGAAAGAGAAGGAGAAGTCATGGACATTAAGAAATAAACTTTTTTGATTTTGTTTTTCTTTCAGATTAGACAGGGAAGATTGACCAGAACAATAACAGCGGCAAGCAAAATCTGGCTTAGTTGAAGTAGTCCTATACTGGAGGTTGTCTGTTGCAAAGAGAGTATCAGAAAATCGTATCAATATAAAGTTCTAAAACATATAAAGCTCTAACTGAGCTCTGACTGGGCGTATTTTTAGCTTTTGGTAAGAGGGTCATCTTGGCCAAAAATTTATTTCTTTTATACATTTTCAGAGATCTCTGAAATATTACTTTTTTTTTCCCCAGACAGTTTAAGATGTATCCCTTGAATGAAAAATTCAAGTTGTAATTATTATTAGTCAAAAAAAGAGTTTAAAGGTGTGGAAAACAGGATTTTGTCATGGGAAATACTGACTAAATATCCGTTCATGCAAAAACAGATCCTTTAAATGATTTGTGGATAGTATAAGCATTCTTAAATATCTAGCAGATTAATAATAATAATTGAACAATTATTGTTACAATTTAATATATTGCATACATTATTGTAATTTAATAATTGTATAACTGAAATATTTTAAAATAAAGTAATACAGGTAGATGTTCAAGAAAAAATACAAAAATCTCTGAAAATATTATTGTAATTTAAGATTATAAATGAAGCTCTAAACTGAAAAGAATATTAAAGGAATAGTTTCTAGTAAATTCATTTTGGTCTACATCACAGCACTGAAGAATACTAGTGTAAAAAAAATAGACAGCAAGTGCAATAATTACATATTTATTATAGTTAATAAAAATAAGAATTATTATGGAAACTGATTACGCCTATTTTTCTAGTTATGGAAGATATAGGGAAGGCACATTTTATATAACTTAGGTGATGTGCAAATACACATTCAAAATTGTAATAAATTGTTAAAAATTGTGCTTCTAAATCTCCAACACACACACAATCTTGTAAAAATCAAGTCCTTTGTTTGCAAAATAAAATATTTAATACAGAGCACTTTTATTCCTTTAATATTAGGAATTAGTGTATTATATTTTGACAGAAAACTAACTACATAGAAAACATACTTTCTTTAACTGCTTTTCCATTCCTTATTCAATATAACACAGTCTTAAAATTACAAATGTTTTCATTAATTCTGCAAAATCAAACATCTAAGGATGAATCATTTCTATGATATAAAAGCAAAGTGTCACTGATCCAATCTACTATTTATTTTTGAGGAAATTATTACTAGTGGTCTGCATTTTTTATTTATTTATAATATTGAGACATGATATTTAAGAAAAATCAAGAATAAGACTGCATAACTCTACAGTTACTGTAGCTGATAAAATAATGTGTATTACTTTGTATATAAAAGTTAATACAATTCTGTCAACTTCAATATTACTTTTGGGCAGTTAATTCAGCTTTTTTTCAACTCATCGTAAAACATAGAAAGAAGGTATGAATATTTTCTTTTTTTCCCTTTCTGTTTTTTACTAATATAATTTAATTGAAAGGTATTTCAGGAAATACCATGTACACTTTTTTTGTTAGATAATAGTATCTTTTAAACTTTGAAAACCATGTAGTTCTTCTAAGTACCTTAACAGCCAGTGCAGTCTCATGACAATTGTGTTTTTTCTAGTGTTTTCTAGTTTTTCTAGGCCTATTCTGGTCTGCTGGAAATCTTTTTCACGGATTGATGACACTTAGAATTTCTTACTGGAGCTATGACAAAAAGCATAGTGAAGCTAAAAGCTTTCTTTAGTTTCTTCTCATTTGATTGTTCAGAATGTAAAAAGGGTGTTTTCCTTATTCTACTTCTGTTTTATTCACGCAGCTGATATGTGTGAATCTAAATGGAAGCAAGGAAGTGGGAGTGACTCGTTTAATATCACACAAACATCTATGTGACTGTTCTGTTAAAGTCAGCTAAACGACAACGTTTGTCTTTATGTAATTTGTAGATATAAACTATTGAGCTACCAGTGGATGAAAAAACAAAAACATTTTATGATAGGAAAAAAAAACATTTTAAAACTACTCCTTTTCGTGATTTAAATTTTGCAAAAACAACAAAGAACACATATTCTCATATTTGCTTTTTCTTGCTAAATTTCTTCAAACTAAGGATGGGCAGAAAGCATAAAAATTTAAATTGCTCTGGAAACAAATGCACTTTCTTCTTTTTTTTTCCCCTTTTTTCTTCTTTTTTTCCTTTTTTTTTCTCTTTTTTTTTGGTTAAAAAATGCACTGGAGAGTATCTTCTTCAAAATTCAATTCATCTTCTTGAGTGCTAGTGTTTGCTTTGGGAGCTCTACATTATTGGATTGTATGGTATATGTTTGGAGCAATATATCTCTCTATCTCCCCAACGGATTCACATCTGAAGAGTCCGTTCATGAACTAGTCTACCTAAAGGCATGTATAACATTCACCTCTACTGCTCTTTTAAGTGAATGTCAGAGTAGAAGAATCTGATTCAGGGTTGCACAGACCGAAGAACAGTATTTCTTGCTGGATTGCTGGTTGATTCTTTTTTCATTATTATTATTGAAAAGAAACATGTTCATTCGTACAAAGTGAGAGGTGATATGGTTATAAAAATAGCATGAAAGTTAATATTAATATTTTCATTGAATTAGGTAACATCAAAGGAGTAGAATCTTAGTTAATTTTTCGTTTTACTGTTCTATTCTTTTTTAAAAAAAATGTTACATATGATTTGATTACACTTAGCTGCCTGAAATTCAGTCAGATTTCATTTAAATGCAGTTTTATGTATTATTTATACGGTATTATCCTTCTTTCAGGAATGTGTAATATGCATCTAATTCATAATTCTTAAAAACTGATGTCATTTCCAAAATACTTTTGATTCATACATATGTGCTTATACATTAGA
The DNA here is from genome assembly GCA_020746105.1 of Trogon surrucura. Classification (NCBI taxonomy): domain Eukaryota; kingdom Metazoa; phylum Chordata; class Aves; order Trogoniformes; family Trogonidae; genus Trogon; species Trogon surrucura. Next base: position 40,943,214 of record CM036617.1, read on the forward strand.
GCCAACTGAAGATTAATCCATGTAATATATTGTGTCAACTTATAAACTCCTGACCTACTCAGCATGGATCGAGAAGGTGAAAGAAATCACTATGCCTAAAGCACTTTGAGAAGTGAATCAATCTTCTCAAATCCCCAAGTAGACTAGCATAGTCACTGTGTCTAACCAGAAAATTGATCTTATGAAAAGATGAAATGAGTGTCTGATTGACAGGAAATGGTTTCTACAGCTTCTCAAATGTCCTCCAGAAATGAAGACTAATGTGCAGATTTTTTTCCATGGTCGCCTTTCCCAAACACTAGCAGGGGAAGGGAAATCTGCAAAAGCATCGACACCCTCACTGCCGTTCTCAATAGAGTCATGTCTTCATCCGTTGTAGATGCCTTAATGTCAGGTAGTATTTCATTATGGAGTAGCACTATTATGGGGTATGTATTTTAATTTGGGAAACCTGCTCTAACTGCCTGCCTGCTACTGACTTTCATGGGACTTGTCACAGACTGAGTTCCTAATGAGTAATAATGAGAGAAGCAAATGTTAGCATCACAAATTTTGCAGCTGAATATGAATGAGTTTTACAAAAATTTGCTCACTTCTGAGTGTATAAGTATCAGTTATTGTTGTCAATAACTGTCATTTGAACATTCAGAGAAAATACTGAACTTTGCAAGTAAACATACATTTTTAATGAGAATGTCCAGTTTCAATATTTTTGGGGGTTTTTTTTGTGCTTCTTGGGTCAAGAATAGAATATCTGAATTATTTTTGTGACTTTTCTCAGGGTTAGGACATCAACATTAAAAGCAATTATTTTCATCTCTGGTTTGTGAAGTATTCTCAGGTAGATGAGTGTGCCCGTTTGTCTCTCATGTTCTGTGCAAAGTGTCTATTTCACTTTCTCACTAAAGCAAACCCTGATCTATGTGATACAGAACAATTTAGTACCCTATTTGGCATTACAAGGTGATCAAGAAAACCAGCATACTTTCTAGCACAAATTAAGTGGTAAAACTGTTATCTTACTTCATTAGTAACAGATGCATTGTGCCTATTGAGCTATCATGATCCCATGATATTAGAATAATTAGTATATTGAACTATTTGTTACATTGCAGCAGAGGTAATAATGAGGCCCAAAATAAGGAATATTATGAAGATTTTCCTCTGGTAACTTAAAACTTGAAAATTTACAAATCACATTAATGTACATGTTGTTTCATTAGGTTGGTGTTCCATTATTAAGAGCAACAGAAACCAAATATATTCTTCAAGTTGTTTAATAAGTAAGACTAAAATTTAAGCACATGTTGTCCTAGACTGGAGCCACTTTTCTCTATAATGGACTGAAAGATGGCAAACTGTGCCATAGAAAATGGCTTACATGGATTTTAAGTTAGAAGATTAAATGAATGTTACTGTCTGGATAAGTTCACTATGGTTATTAATTATTGTTCTTTTATATACAGCACTTGTAGCTGTGACATATGAGGATATTGGCCAGACTTTGTAAGTACAAGTGATATCTTATGTAGGGCCTAATAATATGGCTAGAAAGAAGTAGTTAAGACTTCAGGAAGGCAAGATCTTCAGGATTACATAAATAAATTGTCTACCTAGGGCCTACAAAAGATAGTAGCCTTTATGTACAAACTTTCTTCTAAATACTCTGAGACTGCAATTTTAAACTTTATTATCATCCTTGCAGGCTCCAGTAGCACCCACGCTGCCTCTTGAACCCTGATGCAGACTGTGCTTTCACTAATTTCTATTGACACAACGTATTCTACACAATCTTACTACTATTGATTTCTGTGTCATACTAGCTAGGATTCTTCACTGCATATATCAAATATCACCTAATTTCATGACAATGAATACATCTTCCTGGGATTTTTGGTTTGGTTTGGTTTTAATTTGTTAATAATTGTGACACAGGTTCAGAATCTCATCTGATCAACCCTTTACAAATGAAATGCTGTGGAATTCTGTCCTTCAAATAAGAATTTATAATGGATATATATGGTTACAAATATCTATGTTTAAAAATAATTAAAATATTTTACTAAGTTAAATTATTATTTAGATTCTTCCAGTTAATTGCAAACAAAAGACTACTGAGAAGCTTCTTGGTTTTTTTTTACTTTTGACTGTTTATCTTGTTTTTTGGGTTGTTTTTTTTTTTTGCTTTTTCCTCCTTTTCCTTCTCTGTATATTTTGACTACTTTGGAATTCTCAGCATGAAATTATAGAGACACATTTGACCTCAGTGGCTATTTCTGAAACTCCTACAGACAAATCCAGATTTGAATGCAACTCTGTGGGCTCTAGATGCATAATTTAGCAATCCGATTTTGTTGCAGCATGACCTTGAAATCTGTGTATAAAGTTTGTTCTCTTTTGCACACATTTTAATACTGAAGAATAGAATCTCATATGAATTTAACATTGAAATCTATGTAACCATCTCTGCTTTTTACTCTTATGCATATCAATGACTATTCACTACATGTATTTTTATTATGGCCATTAATCAAAATCATAGATATTTGTCTAATGTATGTTAGATTTTTTTTTCCCCCAATAGAATTTTTGCAGCGTTTATTGTTAGTATCAACCAGAGCTGTCCTTACTTTACATGGGTATATTTTCCTTGAGGTTTCCTTTTGAAGTGGAAATTGACGCAAGGGCCTGATGGAAATTTACTAGCTAAAAGCCTTTTAACATGCAGCAGCAATGAACTTTGTAACAATTGCATTGTGAGATGAATATGTATACACACTGTAATCCTTTGAGCGGGACTTATCTCCGAGAAAAGAATGCAAGGCTAGTATGAGATAAAGAGGCACAGGGTACCTCAAGACTGCAGACCTTGCTTGTCAGAGAGAACAAGAGAGTAAAAGCTATAGTTCACTAAGAGGACATGGTGATGAAGAGGAGTGGATGACCACCAGCTGTATCTGAAGCCCACCAAGAGACTATAACGTGTATGCGGCAGTGGCTGTAACATATGTTAATATTTTCTCAGAAATATCATGAATATGTATATATGTATATATAATACATATAAGCTATTCATCTGACTCTATGGCATGCACATTACGTGAAGAGATCCCCTGTGCACCCAGCACTGCAATAAAGAATACATACTTAATAGTTATGAAGACTATTGAGTCCTGATTTTGGCTTTTCACAGCATCAAAATAATATAGGCAGCTGAAACATTTATGTGTGGACTGGTTTTGTTTTATTTTACTCCTTTCACTTGAAGAAATCTCCACAAAATGTACTTCACTTTAGAATGACAAAATGCAACTTGCAGTAGATCTTATTTAAATTAAACCTAAGCTTCACAAGAAGTAAGTGAGGACAGAACAGAGACTAAAATCTTAAGTCTACAAAGCAGAAATCTAACTCACTTGACATGCAGTATCCTACTTGGATGTCAACAGATGGTTTCAAACTGTAGCAAAGGTTGAATTTCTTTGACATTTGAAGCACAGTGGTCTATAACATCTGCTGTCCCCTGATATGTGCTTGACAGCTCATTTCAGCAAGGGATACACAACATCGTAGAGGCATTTTTTTTCCAGCTTGCACATCTGGGAATAACCTGGCCCACAAAAGATAATATCTTTTAAAATATTTGGATACATCATCATATCTTTTACTTTTTTTTTCAACTGTTTCAGCAATTTCTAACATTTACAGTTAGAAGTGTAATCTGGCACTAAAATAAGTATATATTTATTCACACAATAGAATACTGCTGTTTTTTCACTGCACCAAAATACTTGAAATAAAACTGATTTACTTGTATAAATATTAGTCATTTACAAGCAAATGTTACTTCAGCAGTAACACTGATGAAAGTAAATAATTTTGACAGAACTGATACTGCTAACATACCACTTAAGAACCCTGTTTTTAATTCTATCTTACTGTTGCAGTTAAAATAAAAGTGAGAATCCAGGTAAAAAGGGATACAAATAAGCTTTTGATAACTTGTCAACATAGCAAATAAAAAATGTTAAAGTATGTGTTTTAACTGTAAAGATTTATTGGTTTTTTAGGTGCAAGTAACAACACAATTACTTAAAACAACTTTAATAAGATGGAGATACATTGAATTCATGTCTGTGCTCCCTATTTCTTTTTCCTTACCAAAATGCAGACTTTCACCCCACAAAGGGAGCTGTGTCAGTGAGTGGAGAAAAATGAGAAAACAGTACTATGTATTCATTAATTTCTACAGGAAGTATACCCCAACTGAGATTTGCAATTTCTTTGTTATATGACAAGAGACTTCCCCCATGTAAGGTATTACTTTGTGGTTGCCTTTAGCTGATCTAAGAATGCTCTGTGATTTCCTGTTATCTCCTCTTACTGACCCAGCTGAAAACTCCTCATGGTGGATGGGAAGTGATGTGTTTTGGTGGTGGTGGTGTTTTCTTTTTCCTCCATTCAATCAAGAATAAAAAGATATAGGAAAAATGAAGATTAACAGACGTTACTTTCCACTAATACTGGGATCTGCTGTATCGGTGAACTCCTTTCATTAGCTTCTCAGTTTTGAAGAACAATTGTTATTCACTTTGGCTAAGTTAAATAATTTTTATGACTACTATTACTTATTTCAGAGATTCTTCTCTGAACACCTTACACAGTAGAAGCAAACACACTGAAGAATTTTCATAAGAGATTGGCCATGGCAGAAGAAATATCCCCCATAAGTATTTTGTCATATCTTTCAGTCCTTTGTCATTTTTCTTAGTCACCCTGGTTCGTTTCAGATGGCATGAAGCATCAGTACGAGGGTAACAAAATTAAGGCAAAAGTATAACCAACAGAGATTAAAATTTGATTAATCTTACTGTCAAGTGATTAAATTCACTGTACACCTATTAAACTCAAAGAATACCTAGCAATTCAAGATGCATGAACAACCTTCCACCCTTATCCACCATGTGATTTTTGAGAACACAGCGATAACTGCCGTATTTAGATTATATTGTCCCCTATAATGCATGATCATACAGCTCTCTGAATTCTGATGCTGATAAAGCTCAGTTTATTAGTATGGACATAGTCCAAAGAGCCTATATGTTGAATCAATCTGTAGAATTTTATGGTACAGAATAACGGCACATAACGTGTGCAGTAGATGAAATCTGTTAAGTACCTATTGCCTGCTGATGGCAGACATCCATTAAATGCCAAAAGCTGGGGCTTTGGCAGTGCAGGCCCATGCATTAAGTTAAAACTGCCATTCATGTTGACTGATGTGCATGATCATTTTTTTACCGTATGATTTTATTTTACTTTATTTTTGATCTGATCTCCGCAACCAGTCTTTGTCATAAGATGCAATAGAATCATTTATTTTTGTCTGTATGGGAGAGAAAAATGTCATTCAAACATTGTCAGCTTTAATCTATGACTTTCTACTGTCTGCCATTGAACACACTAAACAGGTATCTAGTTCCTATGCAGATACATTTGCAAACTTAAAATCTCAGCTCTTACATTCCCTCAGAGAGATTTTTACAAGTAAATACAAGACTTTTACTTTGTTATATCAGGCTTGCTTGGCTTTATTTTTATCATATATAATCTCCAGGTATGCAATAAATCAGTTGTGCTGTCTTTGAGCTCATTTTATCCACATCAGAGTTTTTACCCTCAGGCTTTTAATCCTAGCTCATGCAGGTTTGTTTTTTTTTACATGGATTAATAAAGTCCATGAACTGATCCACTGTGTATGCCACAATTTCCAAACCATTCCTTTTCTGTAAAATATGTTTTAAAATGTGAATATCACAAAACTGTAAGTAAATATTTTAGTCCATTATATTAATTCTTTATTTTTTCAGGACAATACTCCTGTAAATTATAGCAAAACTATCTCTAGGTGGTAAAGATTCTTAAAAATAAGAAACAGATTTTCTGTTAACTAAATATTTAAACATCTTTGAATCAGGACTACTTATTTTGTATTAAGTATTTGAACATTTCTGATAATGAGTTACAAATCAACAAGCCATTAACTACAAGATTAACTTAAAATGTGTTAAAAAAACCCCAACACCTTGATATTAAAGAACTTAGATCCTCAGATGGCAAATAAAACCTCTGTAGTTGAGAAACTGATAGCTCTTGCCCATGTGTTTTTCTGTTTCTGCTGAAGACCAGTATACGTACATAGGTGAAATATTTATGAATGGATCTATGGTTTATGTCTTAACTATTTCTCATATTAAATTACCTTAACTGATTTGGAGTATTCAGGGAATAAATGTTTCCTCTGCAAACTTCCCACAACTTTCTAATCCTTCTTCACTGAAGAGAGATTTTTCTTTACTGCTATCTCTTTTTCTAGATTTCTGGAAATCTATGCGGCTGGATTTTCTCCTTAATGTGTTCCTTTTCACAATGGTCTTTGAATACTCCTCTAACAGAAATGTGGTCAACTAACAGCGAATGTTATTACATCAAAATAACACAGCTAACACCTGTAATTTATTGAAGAGACAGGAACTTTTAGTGTTTCTCAATGAGAATAAAAACCACCATCACCATTGGTAGTAGAGATATAATACAATGAATCATATCACACATCTGGTAGGTACATTCGAAGCTGTTTGAAATTACCAAATGGTTTTGATCACAGACATAGCAGTGGTCTTATGTGACAAGACTTTAAACAATTTAAGCTTGTATGTCTTGCCATTATCTTTTAGTAACTAACTCTTAAATTGAAAAGTGAAATGAAGGAAATTCTTCTAATGCATGTTTCTCATATGACAGAATGTGCCTTCTCTGACATATCCATCTCTTTATCCAAGCAGATTTGTGAGAAATGGACAGTAGGTTTAACACATTAAACTGTTTTTTCAAGTATTTGATTATTAAAAATCTTCCTGTTTGTTCCTGTCCTTTTTATCTTAACAGTAAAAGAAGATTTTGTTTGTTTAAACGGTATTGCATTTGGTTTTCAGAAAATCTAGTAGAATTTCCTGAGATTTTGTAAAGAAAAAAACTAAAATATTATCTTATTCTTGCAAATATTAAAGGTAATGTGGAAGCGATACCACCTCCCTATTGACAGAGAGCAGAATATCTGAGATAATTAATGGCCAGCTCTGTACTCCATAAATTGTAAATCAAAAGCAACAACCTAAACAACAGTGAAGTGCCATTACTAAGGAAGGAAAACTTCAGAAACAAAGCAGACACAGTCAGAAATATATGTGACAGGCTGGGGCAAATAGCACATTTTCTGTAAATTGCCCTTTTCCAGTTTTATTATTTATAAACTTCATGGAATAAACTCGAAAAGACACTTGAGAATCCCAAATAGTAACATGGGCTGACATTTCTCTTTGAAAGATATACCACTGCCATCCCCCATCACTGAAATGTATTCCTGTTTCTTATTCACTGCTCATGTTCCAGTACAGTAGTGATTGAAAGTAAGTTGAGAAATTAATAACACTATAGCCACAGCTGTAGTGATATCTCTGAGTGCTGTAGCCTAATCTGAGGATGAAGTCTTTGGTCAGACACCAGTCTTTTGATTACCTCCATGTGAAGGAGGGTAGTGCTTAGAACTACTACATCAAAAAACTATCACATCAGCATTATCATAAAATTCCAGGATGTCTTTGTAAGTAGAAAAAAATTACAAATCATAATAGTCACAGGAATTAGTTAAAAAATACAGTTAGATCATCAATATTTATCATATCTAAAATATGGTTTAGAACTATTTTTCTATCTAACTTAGGTAGCTCTAATCCATTCAATTCTCTCTATTATGATGTTTTTATGTAAAAATAAATATTTCTAAACTTGGTTTTTTTTTTACTTTTCTCTGAGTCTATGGCAGAATTGAGTTAAATAAAAAGGAAGTGAAAACACTGAATGAAATGAAATGAAAGTTTAGTGCTTCAAGTTTGTACAAACATATCACATCAAAAATCACATTAGATGGATCTATAATTTGTCTATGGGATTAATTTGCCTATAAACATTAAGGTACGCTTTTCACAAAGTTGCAAAATGAATTAATTTGCAAGAGTTTAATTTTGCCTGTTGAAAATCATTCTGTATCAATCTCTGTTATCTTTTTTCTTTTAGGGGAATTTTGAGAGAGTGGTACAAGCTAGACAAGTAACAATGAGAGGCATATAACATGGTTTAATATTTCCTGGATGATATTCCTAGCTTTGGAAATCTAAAGTGAGATATTTCGTAAGGTTTGTGGATGCAAGAGAAGGATATTAAATCAATTTTTTTTTCCTGACTTGCAATTTTCAGACTATTTATATTTTTTCTTCTTTTAAATTGATTAATTTTTGTGCTTATGACATGCTAACCTAGAAGTGAATTTATGAAAAATGTAAAATTAGGAATCTGGGAAATAAATAGGTCTCCTCCTCGAGCCTATATCCCTAAATCTTAGAAGCCCCTTACTAATATATTTATGTTACTTATATCATGTAAAACTGAATAAAGGAGTTGTGATTCCACTAATTATTGTCAAGGAAGCTACTAACATCCCTTACACAAAAGAGTGTTTGTGTTTCAGAAGTAGTGATGGGTCAAGAACTCCTTCTTTCAGTCTCCTCCAGGCCAGAGCCTGGCATTTGAAACAGTGGGTAGTGGAGACAACACCTGTATCAGACGTGAACAGGTGAATGACCTGATCAGCAAGGTGTCTGAGCTAAAGGATGAAGTTGCTAGGCTAAGGGCAATAAGGGAGTGTGAAAGGGAAACAGATTGATGGAGCCAGGCTCTGACATCCCCAAGAGAGGAGCAGGTTGCTTGGAAGGCAGGAGATCCCACATCTTCTTGCTGCATTGAAAAAGATGACCTAGGAGATAGGGGAGAATGGAGACAGGTCCCTCCCCAGAGAAGCAGGTGTATCTCCTCCCAGCCTCCCCCATCAGCCCAATTGGTCTTGCAGAACAGGTATGGTGTTCTGCAGGAATCGCTGGCAGATGGAGGTGAGAATGACTCGCTCAGGACTGAAAAGTCAGAGACTGGATCACCATAGACCCACCACCAGAACTAGCCCTAAAAAGAAAAGTTGATGGGTCATTGTGGTGGGTGACACTCTCCTAAGGTGGGCAGAGGGCCCAATATGCCCTCCTGACCCACTTCACAGGGAGGTTTCCTGTCTCTCCGGGACACGGGTTATGGATGTGACGGACAAACTTCCCACCCTAGTAAAGGCCTCTAATTATTACCCTCTGTTAGTTTTTCAGGTGGGTAGTGATGAGGTTACTAGAAGAAACTCAAAGTCAGTCAAAAGAGTTTTCAAAGCCTTGGGGCGGCTGTTTAAGGGATCAGGGCAAAAGTTGTTTAGTAATAGTAACACCTGTACTGAGGGAAGCCAGACCCCCAAGCCAAGAGGATGGGACTGGGAGCAAAATGTCACCCCCACAATTCACAAGGAGATGGTCAGGGACCTACTACTACATGTCGATGTTCAAAAATCTATGGGGCCAGAGAGGATACATCCCAGAGTACTAGGTCAGCTGGCGGGGGTCCTCATCAGATCACTCTCCATCACTTATCAACAGTCCTGGCTGACTGGAGAAGTCGTAGCTGATTGGAAGTCAGCAAATATAACACCAATCTATAAGAAGGGAAGGAGGGAAGGAGGGAAGGAAGGAGGAAGGAAGGAGGGAAGGAAAGAGGGAAGGAGGGAAGGAGGGAGGGAAGGAGGGAGGGAAGGAGGGAGGGAAGGAGGGAAGGAGGGAAGGAAGGAGGGAAGGAAGGAAGGAGGGAAGGAGGGAAGGAGGGAAGGAGGGAAGGAAGGAGGGAAGGAGGGAAGGAGGGAAGGAAGGAAGGAGGGAGGGAGGGAAGGAAGGAAGGAAGGAAGGAAGGAAGGAAGGAAGGAAGGAAGGAAGGAAGGAAGGAAGGAAGGAAGGAGGGAAGGAAGGTAGGCAGGCCGGCCCAGGAAATTACAGGCCTGTCAGTTTAACTTCAGTCCCAGGGAAGCTGATGGAGCAGATCATCCTGAATGCCATGATGTAACATATGGATGACAATCATGTGATCAGATCCAGTCAGCATGGGTTTATGAAGGGCAGATCCTGACCTGTATCAGGAAAGGTGTTGTCAGCAGGAGCAGGGAGGTGATCATTCCCCTGTACTAGGCTTTCATGAGGCCATACCTTAAGTACTGTGTCCAGTTTTGGGCCCCTCACTACAGGAGGGATATTGAGGTGCTGGAGAGGGTACAGAGACGGGCTACCAAGATGGGAAAGGGCTTAGAACTAAGTTGTATGAGGAAAGGTTGAGGGATCTGGGGATGTTTAGCTTAGAGAAGAGGAGATTGAGGGGAGACCATATCATTCTCTACAACTACCTGAAGAGAGGTTGTAGAGAGGTGGGAGTTGGTCTATTCTCCCTAGTGGAGAGTGATAGGATGAGGGGAAATGGATTTAAATTGTACCAGGGGAGGTTCAGGTTCGATATTAGGAAGAATGTCTTTACTGAAAGGATTGTCAGCCATTGGAACACGCTGCTCAGGGACGTGGTTGAGTCACCATCCCTGGAGGTGTTTAAGAAACATGTGGATGTTGCGTTGGGGGGGAGTCATTAAGTAGGTTGACAGAGCTGGGACAAAGACTGGACTCGATAATCTTCTAGGTCTCTTCCAGCTGATACGGTTCTATGATTCTATGATTCTTCTTCTGTTGAAATGATTTTGCAGGGAGAGTGAGACTGAGGAAATTACTTAACAGCAATTTTGACCATGCACAGAAAAACTTCCAAGAGCGGATAGTTCAGGAATATGATACCTCTGATCAGAAGCATTGAATTTAGTTGCTCTTCATGGAAATTTCTTCCAAATATCTCCACCAAAACATGACCTCTAGCCACCTCAACATGACTTCATTTCAGCAATGAAAAGATGTGCTATAGGACATTTTTTTTTACATCACTTAGGTATTTCTTAAAGTAATAGAGGTAGGTACTAGATTAAAAAAAAAAAAAAAAAAAAAAAAGCAGCACGATGTGGAGGACATATTCCCTTCAGTTTATTTTACTATTCTGCTAATGTACTCTTCAGCACAGATACTAGTTTCATATTTCACCTTTCACATCTATTTCATGTAGTCTTCCCCTCAGCTTGGAGGATTTTCATTCAAGTATTGACCTGACCTGATCTGTTTGAACTTGTATGATCTGACTATCACAGAATAAGACAAAAAATAATTTGAAACTATAATAAAGAATTCAGTTTCATTTATGTACTATAGATTTTTTATTACCTTCTTTTTCCTTTTCCTTTCCTGAGACCCACAGAAAGATAAAAATACAATCATAAGTCAAAACCAGACCATAAACTACAAGAACATTAGGTGATTATATATTGTGAAAACTTTATGCTGATTATTTCAGTAGAGAGAAACTGAAGGAAGTAGGACTGCATAATCATTCATACATATTGTACGTTCCATCTGTTAATTATTTGATATTGTTTAACTGATAGGTCTAAGGGGTTAATTTAAGCAGGAGCTGACAACATATATAGAAGGGAGAGGATGAGTTGACAGCAGCTGTTCCAGCAAATACCTGAGACAATGCAGAAAACTAAATGCTTTGAAGTCTATTTCTGCTCTCCTGCTGAGCTGTCAAACTGGTTTGATCAAGCTCAAGTCACAGGTGCAAACAGAAAGATTTTCATTAACTTTATAAAGGGATACACTTCCTAAAACTGGACTAAAACCTTAGTTGAAAGTAAACTTCCACACCTGAGATATTTGGATAAGTTTGGCCTGCATAAGTTTCAGTTAAGACAAATATGCAATAAATCTTTTTTTTTCATATTGAAATTTCTTTTTTAGTTATTATTCCCATTTTAAATTCCAGCAGTATTTTATTTCACAAAGGCAGTTCCAGATTGCTACATTAGCCAACTTATTACAGCTCTGATAAAGCTTGCAGGCCTTAAATCTCTTCAGACCTATTAATTAATCACACAAAGTTCAGTAAAAGGATTAGGTCAAAGATAACATGTAGTTGTACTGTCCTGCAGGTCTTGACTCAGGTAGAGGTCAAAAATACAGCTAGTTCTGCTGTCATGACAGGGATGACCCAAATGTGAATACACAATGAGATACAGAATCATATCAGTAAATAGAAGAATTTTGTTCTCGTTAGCGTTTAAATTGAGATCAGACATACTTGCATATCAATTACAGATTAAAGAAAATTTCAAACACTGGGAGAACCCTATTGTTAAAAATTTACACCATGTAAAATCATAGTTGATATGCAATATGCAGCTTTATTGTAGAAAATAAAAATTTCTACTACTTACAAGTTCTTAAAATATACCCGTAGTTAACAGACGGTTGCTTGCTTAGCAGTTTTTACTGTTTAGTAATGTAACACTGAGCTTGCGAATACACCATTTGGTGTGTTTTTCTTCCCTCACTCAACCTTGAGAGAGCTACAAGGGCAGAATCCATTTAGTGACAGTGGAATTCATCTAATCAAAAACAGACATCTAAAGTAGAAATGTTTATGTCTGAAATAATCATCCCAGACTCCCTTCACAGTTAATAGCAGAGGAAAAAAAAAGTACTTGTAGGGTATGATTTCTATTTGTAGGGTATGATTTATTTTATTCTAACACAGCCATGTGAAGCAGGGCAGAAGAATTCCATGTTATTGCTCAAGACAGCTTCCAGATACTGTGGAGTTTAATGAAACTAGCATGGTGAAGTCAGGAGAGCTGCAGAGTGCTAAATTCTGTATAAAACCCTTAAAAAGCAGCTTAAGGTCCTGAGAGGCTCTGTCTGTGAAGAGAGGTTATAAAGCCATCACATGACAGCCTGGTACACCGTGAGACAAGGGCGCTCTGTCCTAGGTCAGTGGACATGGCTGCTGACTTCCGATTTGAAGGTTTACCTATTAGGAAGGCTGAGTGTGTACTGCACAGACGTGCACACACACATGCACGCTCACTCACACACAGAGAACACTAACTCAGCTGACCACACTTAGTGCCACGGACTGTTTGCCTTTAACAACACGCACACACAAACACTACCAAGACTCATGTAAAACTTTAGTAGGGATAGCAAAGTCTTGATTCTCCTTAATGCCTGATACGGATTGAGGTTCGCTATTGAAAGCACACAGCTGCACTCTCTAGAATCATAGAATAATAGAATGGTTTTAGTTGGAAAGGATCTTAAACATTTTCTAGTTCCAACTTCCCTGACATAGGCAGAGACACCTCTCACTAGACCAGGTTGCTCAAAGCCCCATCCAACCTGTCACTGAACACTTCCAGGGAGGGAGCTTCCACAACCTGTCTGGGAAACTTGTAGTGTCTCACCACCCTCACAGGGAAGAATTTCCTCCTAATATCTAATCTCTATCCCCTCTCTTTAAGTCTGAAACTATTGCGCCTTGTCCTATCACTACATTCCCTGATTAAGAGTCCCTCCCTGTCTCTCATGTAGGCCCCTCCTTTAAGTGCTGGAAGGTTTCTACAAAGTCTCCCTGGAGCCTTCTCAAGTTTTAACAGCCCTAACTCTCAGCCTGGCATCATAGAGGAGGCGCTCCAACCTCCTGATTATCTTCATGACCCTCCTCTGAACTTGCTCAAACAGGTCCATTTTCCTTTCTATGGTGGGGGCCCCAAAGCTGAATACAGTATTGCAGGCGGAGTCTCATGAGAGTAAATGAGGGGAATCACATCCCTTGACCTGCTAGCCATGCTTCTCTTGATGCAGTCCAGCATGTGATTGGCTTTCTGGGCTGCAAATGCACATTGCTGGCTTATATTCAGTTTTTCATCTACCAATACCCCAAAGTCCTTCTCTGGAGTGTTACTTTTAATCCACTCATTGTCCAAGCACAAGCAAACACATATCACAGAATCACAGAATACTAGGGGTTGAAAGAGACCTAGTCCAAGGAATCTCTTCGAACCCTCCTGCCAGAGCAGGATCACCTGCAGTAGGAATACATCCAGACAGATTTTGAATGTCTCCAGAGAAGGAGACTTCACAACCTCTCTGGGCAGCCTGTTCCAGTGCTCTGTCACTCTCACAGTGAAAAAGTTTTCACTCATGTTTGTGTGGAACCTCCTACTCTCCAGCTTGCACCCATTGCACCTTGCCCTGTCATTGGACATCACTGAGAAAAACCTCTCTCTGTCCTTCTGACACTCACCCTTCACATATTTATTACAAACATTAATGAGGTCACCCCTCGGTTTCCTCTTCTTCAAGCTAAAGAAACCCATCTCTCCCAGCCTTTCCTCTTATGAGGAAGAGGGAGATGTTCTACTCCCTTGATCATCTTTGTGGCTCTGCACTGTACTCTTTTAAGCAGTTCCATATTTCAGGATCCCTCTAATAGAAGCAACTGCTTGCAGCCTGTCTAGTTGCCCTGCCCAGATTGAGCCTTCATGCCCGGTATTCAGGTGTCCTCCTACCCACTCTCTACTCCAGCATGATGTTCACTAGCAAACAAATGCATACAGTCACACACTTGACTCACAAGCACCCCAATACTTATACATCTCTCAAGTATCATCATGGGCTCTCAGACTGTTTAATTTCTATACCTGATCCCTGGACACATTTAACCACTCAGGTTTTGAGTCTTACCTGAAACAGACTTTCATTCTACCTGTCTGCTATTTCAACTTGAAATTTGTTACAAAGTTGCACACATACATATATTGGGTTAAATTTGCTAAGGGAGAATACACATTCTGATCCCTCTAGTTGCTGGTACCTAGACTTTGCAGCACAAACAAAAGGGATATATTACACAGTAAGATATGAAGGAAAAGATTTAATGACAAAATAGGACTGATTGTAGTGTTCAGGTGAAGGCCTCAGTCATACAGTGCAACAACTGGTGCCTCCTTGCTTGTTACTGGTTGCTTATATCCATCCTCCTCTCTAATTTTCCACACTTATTTCTCCTGGTCTTTTCTGAGTCGCTGTTACCCCTCCGCTTAAACAGACCAAAAGTAGGTTTTGCACAGTTCCACAAGCACCTTCTGGTACCCCATGATAAGTGTTGCAAAGTCCCACAGGGACCCCACCAGTATCCTATGATGTTCATTCTAGTCTCCTTTCCCTTTTCCTATCAGTTACAAAGTTCAGGTCAACTCCCTTAAGCCTGAGCGTTTTCTTAATGGCCCATCAATCAGCCCAGTAAAAAGTCTGGTCTTTGTTATTGTCTCTGTTATCACCTACTCCTCAGGTTTGTATATCTGTGTGTATAATTTATCACTTTGTTATTTGTTGTTTCTTCTGTACTGAGTAGTCCTTAACTTGATAAACTAATGAACCAGATTTCCTCACTTTCCACATTACATACCCCAGACTGACTTTGTAGTATCATTTGTTTCTTATTCTAGTTCTCGTATCTGTACTCGACGTTTATTGGAGTGTGCACTGGCTGTCATTTAAGGTATCAGTCCCTGGACATTGTTGTGGGTTTTTTTTTGTTGTTGTTGTTTTTCAAATGGAAAACAGAGATAGCCAAGAGGTAAGATCTACTGTTATCTTCTCTATGCTCTTTCAGATCGCATAATATGGTTTAGGTCTGTTCTTATATGTTGTGACCACATGTACTTTAGAATTGACTGAGAGGTTAGCACCTGGGTTAAGGATCAGTTTGAACAGTTGAATATCCATAAATCTATTTGCCCTGATGGGTTGCACCCAAGGGTGCTGAGGTAGCTGATAGAAGTCATTGCTGGGCCACTCTCCGTCATCTTCAGTAAGTTGTGGGGAACAGATGAGGTGCCTGAAGACTGGAGGAAAGCGAATGTCACTCCAGTCTTCAAGAAGGGCAGGAAGGATGACCCGGGTAACTACAGACCGGTCAGCCTCACCTCCATCACTGGAAAGGTGGTGGAACATCTTATCTTTGACGCTGTCTCTAGGCATATCAAAGACAAGAAGGTTATTAGGAGCAGTCAGCATAGCTTTGCCAAGAAGAAGTCATGTTTAACCAACCTGCTAGCCTTTTGTGAAGACATAACCGGGTGGATGGATGGTGGCCATACATTGGATGTGGTCTATCTGGATATCAGCAAGGCATTTGACACCATCTCCCACAGCATCCTCATAGGTAAACTGAGGAAGTGTGGTCTGGATGACCAAGTAGTGAGGTGGGTCTCTAACTGGTTGAAGGGAAGAAGCCAGAGAGTTGTGGTCAATGGGGCAGAGTCTAATTGGAGACCTGTGTCTAGTGGGGTCCCTCAGGGGTCAGTGCTGGGGTCAGTGTTTTTCAATATATTCATCAATGACCTGGATGAGGGATTAGAGAACACTGTCAGCAAGTTTGCTGACAACACAAAACTGGGAAGAGTTGTTGACACACCAGAAGGCTGTGCAGCCATTCAGAGAGACCTGGACAGGCTGAAGAGCTGGGCAGGGAGAAATCTTATGAAGTTCAACAAGGGCAAGTGTAGAGTTTTGCACTTGGGAAAGAATAACCCCATGTGCCAGTATAGGTTGGGGACTGACCTGCTGGAGAGCAGTGTGGGAGAAAGGGACCTGGAGGTTCTAGTGGACAACAGGATGACCATGAACCAGCAATGTGCCCTCGTGGCCAAGAAGGCCAATGGCATCCTGGGGTGTATCAGAAGGGGAGTAGCAAGTAGGTTGAGAGAGGTCCTCCTGTCCCTCTACTCTGCCCTGGTGAGGCCACATCTGGAATATTGTGTCCAGTTCTGGGCCCCTCAGTTCAAGAGAGACAGGCAACTGCTTGAGAGAGTCCAGTGCAGAGCCACAAAGATGATGAAGGGAGTGGAACATCTCCGTTCTGAGGAAAGGCTGAAGGAGCTGGGTCTCTTTAGCTTGGAGAAGAGGAGGCTGAGGGGTGACCTCATTCATGTTTATAAATATGTCAAGGGGGAGTGTCAGGAGGATGGAGCTAAGCTCTTTTCAGCAGCATTCGTTGACAGGACAAGGGGCAATGGGTTCAAACTGAAACATAGGAGGTTCCACAAAAATATTAGAAAAAACTTTTTCACATTGAGGATGACGTAGCACTGAAACACGCCGCCCAGGGAGGCTGTGGAGTCTCCTTCTTTGGAGACATTCAAGACCTACCTGGACGCATTCTTGTGTGACCTACTGTAGGTGATCCTGCTCTGGCAGGGGAGGTTGGACTAGATGATCTTTTGAGGTCCCTTCCAGCCCCTAACATTCTGTGATTCTGTGATTCTGTGAATTAAGTGTTTTTAAAAGGTAATGACTTTTTGCTAATACTGTTGACATTATTTTGCACACTTTTTGGGTTACACATTCATATTTTAATAATCCTGGCCAAATAGTCTCTCAGAAATTCTCTTTTTGCTTGAACTCCTAGTTGTTTGTGTTGAGCATTGTACTTAGATCGTCCCACATGGTTATGTTTTGAGTTCATAACAAAACAATGAATTTATTAAAAGGTAACTGGAAGGAATTTGCATGCTGCAATTTTGAAAGTACATTATCTCATTTATAGTAGCCTGACTGGATATTCATACTTAGCTATGACTTTTTTTTCTGGTCTCTCTCCATATAGCTTAGAATCATAGAATCGTAGAACAGTTTCAGTTGGAAGATATCTTCAAGATCGTTGAGTCCAACCTTTTTCTACCCCTATGAACACCACTAAACCATGTCCTTCAATGCAAAATCTACCCTTCTCTTAAACAACT
The DNA here is from genome assembly GCA_020746105.1 of Trogon surrucura. Lineage (NCBI taxonomy): Eukaryota > Metazoa > Chordata > Aves > Trogoniformes > Trogonidae > Trogon > Trogon surrucura. The sequence continues at coordinate 40,960,921 of CM036617.1, forward strand.
CCAAGGATGGTGACTCAACTACCTCCCTGGACAGGCTGTTCCAGTGCCTGACAATCCTTTCAGTAAAGAAATTCTTCCTAATATCAAACCTGAACCTCCCCTGGTGCAATTTAAGGCCATTTCCCCATGTCCTATCACTTGTCACTAGGTAGAATAGACCAACTCCCACCTCTCTACAACCTCCTTTCAAATAGCTGTAGAGAGTAATAAGGTCTTCCCTCAATCTCCTCTTCTTTAGGTTAAACAGCCTCAGATTCCTCATTTGTTCCTGTTTTTCAGGAAAAAAAAAATGATTAGTTTCTAAATGTCTGCTTGACACGAACTTTGCCTTTGAAATAAAGCACTAAAAACATTAGATTGAATGACAATCACACAGTAATAGAAAAATATAAGTTGGAAGGAAGCTGCTGATGCTACAAGGAGAGCAGAAGTGAAAGGAAACAGCTTCGAAAGGAAAACTTAGAGAAATTTCTGGAGGGTTTGTCCTGTTATTCTGATTATTGCTGGGAAAATAAATCAGAGTGATGAGACAAAACCCTTCTCATCCTTACAGTAATCTTTACCCAAGGCTCTGATAACAATAGCAGAAAAAAAACAATCTAGGTTTCCAGGAATATGTCTCTTTTTTCTTGTTTCTTTTTTACAGGAAACATAACAGGATCTGCTGTTGCCTCAAGCCACTCCTACTTTATTAGCACATAACATCAGTTCATGTGCTTTCCTTCCATTTACATTTCCACAATATTGATCTCCACAACACATTCCTGCACCCACACTCAACACGGTCAAATCAGAATTACAGCACATACAAGATGAAGTTTCTCTCCTTGTTGTGCTGGTATATTATTCATCCTTGCAACTGTATTTGCAGTCTAAAAATTCACAGTACATGTTTCAGTTCATCTTAAAAATATTTTGGAAATTTGGGATTGGAGGAGAAAGTCTTGATTGTTAAATAACTTGTACTGAACTCTAATAATTAGTTAATTCTAAATTTAAGATTAACATCAGTTAAAACAAATGATGAGAAGAACACTATTGGTAAGCTTTTCAGGACTCATGATAATATAGGTCATAAACCAGTCAAATTACATACTCAAACTTCTTCGTTGCTAATTAATGCTCACTCCTTAGGATGAATCTTATCTATAAATAAGTCTTTATCTTCCACTTCTTTCTTTTTTTCTTCTTTTTTTCTTTTCCTTATATCACCATATGGAGAAAATTAATATTCTCTCTTGTGGCAGTTGCATCCTCCTTGACAACAGACCTTCCCAAAGATCTGATAACAGCCTGCCTCAAGGACCTGTCAAGGACAACCATTGAGGCCTGATGACTTTGTTTACCGTATCTTTTGTGCACTAGCTCCTGAGCTAATTAGAAATTGACCACAGCCAGACTCGACTCTGGTGTAAACCGGCCTTGTTGGAGAGCCAATTTGAGTTAGTCCTCCTCAGAGCAGCACATCTGCAGCTGGGGACTCTCCCCTTGGATCTGGAAACTGCCCAAGAAAACTTCCCAGAGAGCCCTTCACCTCCATGGGTGAGTGATTCCTTTCCTGAGTACCCTGAAGGAGAGGTTTTCCCCCTGTTTTTGTGACTAAGTGTGTGCGTTTGTGGTCATATTTCTAAAGGAATAGTAATGAGTTGCTAAATGAAGTTGTGTAGTGTTAATTCCCAATTCACATCCAAATCTGTAACATACTTTGTCTGTTGAAGTGCACGGTGGTTTTTGATCAGAACAATTTTGTATTTTTAGTAGCTGCCCTGTCTGTTTTTGTGGATGTCTTCATGACGTCTCTTTTTATGTGTTCGTGTTTTATTTTGTTAGATCAGTGCAGGTCTTTTTCACAGAATCATGGAATTGTTGGAGCTGGAAGGGACCTCTAGAGATCATCTAGTACAACCCTCCCTTTTTGATATGTTCTTCATTGTTTTTCTTAAAACATTCCTTGCCTTGGTTGTTCTCAAGGTCTTTCTCTATACCTGTTACCCTCTTAATCTCTTGTACATATATGATGTTTAGTTTTCCTGTGCAAATTTCAGATTAGTGCCTTGCACAATGATGTTAATATCTCCATTTCTATATTAGGAATACATTACTATAGGAATAGTTTCTTTTAAAAACATATTTATTTATTTTAAAAGCTGTATCTTCTTTATGCATCATAAACGTTCATAAATATATGTATTGATTTGTATAAGTCATTTCTACTATTCTTGTCACAACTGACAAGTCCTCATTTTATGTCCTATCTTCTACATTTATTTTGATCCAGTGAAAATGCATAACTAGCAGTTCTACAGGCCATTATCTTGCCTTCTTCTCCTGATATACAATCACAAATCCAATAAGATGTGAAGACTAAGGATGCAAGACAAGGCTTTATGCATCTTTCCTTGTTTTAAAAAGGCCAAAGACTCTTGTGAATTCTTTGATTTGTTCACCTATTAGTGTCATGCTTTCCCAACTGCCTGACACTTTGCATGTCAACACCTTGGGCGAAGAAAGGAAAGAAAGCAATACATTTCAAAAGACAAACTGGCTTTGTTCTGTAACAAGTAAGGAGTGACACATCACATTGAAAGCTCAAAGGGTTGCTTTGTATACCAAGCAAGTTTTACTCACATAATATTGTACATTCAGCCTTTGAATCAGGGCAACTTTAAACAGAAGAGTTCAATCCAACCTTGATGTTTAGCCTTCAAAATGCCCTTTAGTACTAAAAACCCTTGGAGAGAATGTCACCATCCTATAAACTTAGTGTTATCTCCCTTCACAAAACATAATTTGGCAATTTTATGTATGAAATGTTGTACATAGCTTCAGTTGTAAGTCAGATAAGTTAGATTTTTTCATTACTTGAGTTTAACAACTTCTGTTACAGAACCAGAACAAATCAAATAAGAATGATCTTCTTATGCTTCATCGGTGTACTAGTGTGTACCCATGGACAGAGAAGACATTCAATGATTGAGTTTTAGATTTCAGTGAAATGGATTTGTATCTGTATGAGACTCAAATATGACCATTTTAGGACAAAAAAAAAGGTGAGTGAAAAGAAAGATATCTTGAACAACAAGATCTGGAAAAGCAGGAACTTATGAAAAAGTTGGCAAAGGAATGTAATTGAAAATGAAGATGTTTTAAAGTCTAATTCAATATAAGTGGAAGTGAAAGCATGATGAAGTAAAAATGTATGGAATCGGGCAAATAGCCTATCCCACAGAGGGAGAAGGGTTTGGGGAGAGGAGTTGGCAGGGCTCATAGGCAGAGCTTTAAACTAGGTATGAAAGGGGGTGGGGGTGAAATCATGGTCACTGAAAAGCAGTTGGAATGCAATAAGCCAGTACTTGTGGGAGAGGAATGTACTAGCAAGATCATACAATCTTGTAAATTAACAAAGGATCAAAATGTCACAACAAGTTGCAGGCAGAACACAAGGGTTGTTGAGAGGTCAGTTACTGTGGAAACCTATAAGTACCATCAGGAAGGTATTAGGGCTTCTCCCTTCCAAAAGCTGACAGGCTGAGGTGCATCTACACTAATGCATGCAGCACGGGTAACAAACAGGAGGAACTGGAGGCCATTGTGCAGATGGAAAACTATGATATAGTTGCCATAACAGAAATGTGGTGGAATGACTCACACAATTGGAGTACTAAAATTGTTGGATACCAGCTTTTCAGAAGAGATATACGAGGTAGGAGAGGTGGTGGGGTGGCCCTTTATGTTAGAGAGGGATACGAATACTTAGAAATTAATCAATGTGATGATGGGGTTGACAGCTTATGGGTTAGACTCGAAGGAAAAACCAATAAGACTGACATCATCATGGGAGTCTGCTACAGACCACCCAACCAGGATGAAGAAATAGGTAAGATACTTTACAGGCAATTGGGCAAAGGTGCATGAACTCTACCTCTTGTTCTCATGGGGGACTTTAACTTCCCAGACATCTGCTGAAAATATAATACAGCAGAGAGGATCAGTCCAGGAGGTTCCTGAAGTATGTGGGAGATAACTTGCTGACACAGATGGTGAGGGAATCAACGAGGGGAAGGGTACTGCTGGACTTGCTGCTTGTTAATAGAGAAGGTCTTGTGTGGAAGGTAACTGTTAGAGGCTGTCTTGGACAAAGTGATCATGCTATGCTAGAGTTCTCCATTTTGGGCGAGGTAAGGAGAGGGATCAGCAGAATTGCCACCTTGGACTTCCAGAGGTCTGACTTTGGTCTCTTCCGATCCATGGTTAAGAGAGTTCCTTGGAAGGCTGTTCTGGAGGGCATGGGAGCCCAGGAAGGCTGGGCATACTTTAAGGAATTAATTTTAAAGGTACAGGAACTAACTATACCCAAGTCACAGAAGACGAGCCGACGGGGAAGGAGACCAGCCTGGCTGAACAGAGAGCTTTGGCTGGAAATTAGGAGCAAAAGGAGAGTTTATGGTCTATGAAAGAGGGGGCAGGCAAATTATGAGGATTACAAACAAGAAGTGAAGCTGTGCAGAGAGTAAATTAGAAAAGCTAAAGCCCATCTAGAGCTAAACGTGGCCACTGTGGTGAAGAATAACAAGAAAAGTTTCTATAAATACTTTAACAGTAAGAGGTGGTCTAATGAAAATCCATCCTTTGCTGGATGCAGAGGGAAACACAGTGACCATGGATATGGAAAAAGCTGAGGTGCTTGATGCCTTCTTTGCCTCAGTCTTCAACAGTAAGATCAGTTGTTCTCTGGGCACACAGCCCCCTGAGCTGGGAGAAAAGGATGAGAAACAGAATAGGACATGCGTAATCCATGAGGAAATGGTTATGGACCTGCTTCATAAGATGAATCCTCATAAATCTGTGGGGCCTGATGGATTACACCCTAGAGTGCTGAGGGAGCTGGCAGATGTGTTTGCCAAGCCACTCTCCATCATCTTTCAGCAGTCCTGGTTAAACGGGGATGTCCCAGTGGACTGGAGGCTGGCAAATGTAACACCCATCTTCAAGAAGGGCAGGAAGGAGGATCCTGGCAGCTACAGACCTGTCAGTCTTACCTCAGTGCCGGGAAAGGTGATGGAACGAATAATCTCAAGAACCATCACAGAACAATCAAAAGCCAACAGGGTGATCGGGCCCAGTCAGCATGGATTCATGAGGGGCAGATCTGCTTGACCAATCTAATCTCTTTCTATAGCAGGGTGACCTGGATGAGGGAAAGGCTGTCGATGTAGTGTACCTGAACTTCAGTAAGGCCTTTGACACTGTCCCCCACAACATCCTTATGGCTAAGTTGGCTGCCCATGGCTTGGATGGACACATACTCTGCTGGGTGAAACACTGGCTGGATTGCCAGGCTCAAAGAGTTGTGGTCAATGGAGATAAATCCAGGTGACGACAAGTCACGAGGCATGTCCCTCAGGGCTCAGTGTTGGGGCCACTCCTGTTTAACATCTTCATCAATGTTCTTGATGAGGGGATTGAGTGCACCCTCAGCAAGTTTGCAAATGACACCAAGCTGGGAGGGAGTGTCAATCTGCTGGAGGGTAGAAAGGCTCTACAGAGGGACCTGGACAGATTGGATCGATTGTCCCCCTGTACTCAGCACTGGTGAGGCTGCACCTTGAGTATTGTGTCCAGTTTTGGGCACCTCAGTATAGGAGAGATATCGAGGTGTTGGAGCGAGTGCAGAAGAGGGCAACAAAGCTGGTGAAGGGCCTGGAGAATAGACCTTACCAGGATTGATTGAGGGAGCTAAGATTGTTCAGTTTAAGGAAGAGGAGGCTGAGGGGGACCTCATCATGCTCTACAATTACTTGAAAGGACATTGTAGAGAGGTTGGTGCTGGTCTCTTCTCACAGATAATTAGGGACAGAACTAGAGGGAATGGTTTCAAGTTGCAACAGGGTAGGTTTATGTTGGACATTAGCAAGAAATTCTTCATGGAAAGAGTGGTCAGACACTGGAACAGACTGCCTAGGGAGGTGGTTGAGTCGCCATCCCTGGATGTGTTTAAGTGTCACTTAGATGTGCTGTTGGGTGATATGGTTTAGGGGTGAACTTGTAGTGTAGGGTTAATGGTTGGACTCGATGATCCCAAGGGTCTTTTCCAACCTGAACTGTTCTGTGATTCTATGATTCTATGATTTTGTTGTTAAAGGGTACAAAAAATAGTATAGGCAATGCTAGTAAACCATACTCTGTATTTGCATATGATAGTACTATTCTGAATATTTTGGTGCACCAGTACCAAAATAGTATTGTTCATCAAGAATAACATACAAGGAGGTTGGCATACAAACATATAAACTGAGATTGCTATATTAGCAGCATCATATGCTGTATGTTAATGAGGGATTCATTCACTATCCTAATTTAGTAAATCTAATCAGAAGTTAGTCAAACAAGAAAAGCTCTGAATTATAAAGGGTGTTCATTAATTTCCAGAGTATTTTCTAATAAGTAGGAAAAGGACCACTTAGCAAACTGAAAATGTTTTTACTTTTGTTTCACAAAGCTATATATTTGACACTGACAATTACAGTAAAACTGAACATACAACAACAGAAATAGTGTTTTTTCCATTTAGTCTCATTCACATTGAAGTTTAAAACTAATATTAAAAAAAAATCTTTATTATCCTTTGTCTTTAAGAAACACTGGATAAACTAGTTTGGAAATAGACAAATCACCTTGTAATGAACAAATATAGAAAAAAATATAAAGTGCTTGTTGGTGAGAGGCCCATATGTGTTAATTTGAATAAAGGTCAAATGTTATCTAATAAAGCAGTTCTAACATGATGTCCATGGCTATGGATATCTTTTCAAGGATCAAAATACTTTTTTTTCTGGACAATTTTCGCTATGAAATCAAATATAATTCATACTATTTATAGTCAACATAGTAAAATATAGTAAGTCATTTTGTAAGCAGAAATGTCTAATGTATGGTCAGAAACTAATTAGGAATACAGTATTTCTTCCAGTAGAAGCTCTCTGCTGTAGTGATTCAGTGTCCTTTTTAATCAGTGTGCTAAATTAAGAAGCCTTTATAATATTTCATACTGAGGTGCCACTACGTAGTTTATGTTAATGCAAAAATAAAAATGATTTGCAAAGGAAAGGATTTCAAAAGTTTAATAACCTATATTTAGAACGATACTCGTTTTTTCATTGCATCAATTTCAGAGTTATGGCTCCTACTGCAATTATTTATATGGTGCATATCAGTGATACTTCAAATGCTGTCACCTAGATCTCTAGAATGTTAAAAAATATTCCTTAGTGCATTCAGTATCAGGAGTTTTATAATCCTACTACTCTAAGTTAAAAAGACAAAAAAAAAAAATCCCTACTGATATGTCCTACAAATAGCAAATGCCCATGTGGTGAATAATTTCCATAGGAATCTGTGCTGTCACAAAAAAAAAACCACTTTATGTGTCAATCTTTTTAACTGTCTTGATGTGAACTCTAATAATGTTTTAGATAGCCTTGAAAACTTTGGAAAAAAAACAAAGTTAAAGCAAAGTCTTTGTTCTGTATTTTATCATTGCTAACTCTTCCAGATCAAAAATCATAAAAAATAATTTTAACAAAACCCCTCACTATGCATAACAAAAAGAAAGTCTATCATTATACCAAAACTTACTTAAGCCACAAAGAAGAATATGGCCACTGTGGTTTGTAATAATTATCAGGGTTCTGAGAGCACAAGTAGCCCTGCCTGTCTGCCCGGCCACCCTGGGACTGACCCGTCCATGGACTAGGACTCAATGCCAGTCCCCAGGACCCTGAGCCCCTTCCTTCATGACACCACAGCAGAGCCAGTGTCCAGCTTTGCACAACCCTGCCCTGCCTAGCGGTGGGTCATACCAAGCTGGGCCTACCCATGAGCACATGTCCCAGCCAGGCCTCAGGTCTCTCCCTATTCCCATGGAGGTGCCTGATACCCCAGGCTGGGGCTTCCTTGGTGCCCCCTTGGCTGCCCTTCTCCTGGCTTGTGTGTGAGATGGGCCCTGGCTGACAGACTCCACCCTAAGGGACCCCGTGGGATCTCCCCTTGGGTCACAGGACATCACTTTGCCCTTAGATAAATACAAATCTTAGCGTATTCAAAAATACAAACAAGAGGTCCAGGAGTTCATCAAGGTAGCAAAATCCATCAGTCTATCATACTCTTATTTACATCTGTGTTTTAGGATTTCCTTTCTGGAATGATAGTTTTAAATTGTTATTTTTGACATCTAAGGATAGAGTTGTCATTTGGGTTAGGAAGTAGGACTGGATTTAGAAGCCTTCTGGTGCATCAGATGTGTTGTGAAAATTTTTCATAGAATTTGGAATCCATCTGTTAATCACTAAAATATCTGCATAATTGCAGACCTATGTATATATTACGTCCTCATGTCTTTACCGAACTGCTCATGTTTAGCTTGAAAGCTGTGAAGGCACCTCCTCAGGTTACACTGAAAGTTTTTTCAGTAAACTGACTGACTAATTAAAAAATTGCAGAAAAGCACTAAATGCTGATTTTGTTGCCTTCGTCTCATATAAACTCCCTATGCTGCATTTTCTGACACTGTCTGCATCCGTGTCCTTAAAAAGTTTTGGAAAGGGAATGAACCATGCTTTTTCCTCTACGAAAAGGCACTAGGCATTGCATAGTTACCTCCTATGAGAACCATTTCTGACTTATAACTGGTATCATAGAATCATGGAATACTAGGTAGGAAGGGACTTCAGGGATCATCTGGTGCAATCTCTCTCGGGAAAAAATCAGTTTTAGCACACTGTCAACTGAGTCTTCAGTCATTATGGGTTAATTTCACAAGCAGAAAACAGATTATCATAATCCCCAGCTAAGTATCAGTAGTTCTTCAGTATCTCTATTTAAATTTAACAAAGGAAATCAGACACTATACGTGTATAAAGACCTCTGGTTCAGTGTTTCTACCTTGCAAATGGCTGTTCCTTGCCTAGCAGAATTTAGCATGATTTGAAATAGAAGTTTTCTCTTAGAAACACGAAAATTATTTTCCTCCCCACCTCCCGATTTTTTCAGATGATGTACTTTCTTACTGCTTAGATTTCTCACCAGAAAAAAACACCAAAAAACTAAAATCTGCCACAAACTAAAAATCGAACCAACTAATCAAAAAAACAACAAACCAACAAACCAAACTACAAAACAAAGTAAAGGGAAGCTTCAAAACATCTAGCCATTTGGGCCTTTGGATACTGGTTTTGGGAGCAGAATATGACAATTCAAAGCCTCCTAAGCGTAACTTGGCATGTAGAGGCATACAGTAGGCTATAATGTTTTTTAAAGTGTACATGCTTCTTTGTGTAGACAAGAAAGGTTATTCATTCAAAATTACCAGAAAAAATAAAAATCTTTACTGTGTTTTCCATTTGTTTCATCTTGGCATGTTCTTCTCTTAAAGATTTTGTATCTTTCAGAATGGCTTTAGAAATAAATATATGATAGATATCTTTGTCAATAAAATCAGCGTGATTCCATGTTCTAGACACTACAGGTCAGCATCTATGGTCCCTGGATGCCTGGGACCATAACAGTTCTCTCAGCAGTCCCAGGGAACAGATTGTCTATATAAACAGCACCAAAGCAGCACATGCAGAAAAAGAGAAACCCTGCTGCTTCATTATTTTTCCTGCAGCTGTATGGGCTGTCTCGTGCCTCGCTTATAGTTTTATAGGGAGTAATCATATTGAGAACACCTGGGGTGACATGTAATTACAGCATGATTGTGTGGAAAAATGTGGGTCTATTCAAATTTCTCAGGGGCTATAGGCAGCTGGTTCCTTTTAATTCTTACAACAGCATGTGTTCTGTAACAGCTGGAGAAGCATTTTTTCTATTCAGCCTCATTTGATGGATTGATCATGAGGCAGGTGATCAGCAATTTCTACACTGTAATCCAAACTCTGCCACTAACTTGCTGTTAGCCTTGGGCAAACCACTTTGGGGTCAGATCTAGCTGAAATATTTAAACACCTAAAGAATGACTTATTTGACTGTTAGTTTTAAATCCGAAATAATTCTTTTCTAGCTTCAGAAATGTTCCAGTACAGAAATGATACAGGGTTACTGTTTTGTTATAATTCTGCTTAAAGAACTGGAAATAATAGTTTATCTGTATATTTCAATTCTTTCCTCGTATTTAAGAATGATCAGCATCAAAAAAAACCCCAAATCTAGTTGTACTTGCTGAGATATGAATCCCATTGAACTCTTGAATTCTAACACTCACAGAAGAAAAAAAATGCTTGAACAATGCAGTGATACTACTGGTTTCTTTTGAGATATGACTACAGGAGAAACCTATTTTAAACCGTTTTTATCCCAGTTCTCTTTTTTTTGCCTGGAGGAATGGAGTTGCATATCTTCCTTTCCCTTCCCTCCCCTCTATAAAAAAGCAAAGGCATACCCTATCTATCAGATTATACACTTACTGAAAAATAATTCAAGATTTTCCAATTCACAGAGCAAGAAAAATTGAATATGATTAGAACTTAATAGTTTCTCTTTTTAATGAGAACTCCAACCTCTCTTCTTTGACACCAAAAATTGCATATTTATCTTATTCAATGACTACTTAATATCAAAAGCCTGAATATAGTCATCAAAACCTAATATCTCTTCTTCCCAGTACATGCTTGAATCATTCTAGCTACTAAATCACATTATCACAGGTCTAGTAAGTATTGATTTTTTTTTCCTAATTTTTATACTGCGAACAGATTTTACTGAAAGGAAAAAAAAAAATGTCCTCCTGTTCTTCCCCTATCATAGGAAATGAGAGCTTGAACATATGTTGGATAAAGAAGACAATGAACTGGATGTTTTTGACCATGTATTAGAAAGGAGTCATAATCACAGAACTGTCATTCTGAGAAAAGACCTTTAAGATCATTGAGTCCAATCGTTAATTGAATACTGACAAGTTCTTGACTAAACCGTATGCCTAAGCTCTATGTCTACAGAACTCTTAAATACCTTCAGGGATGGAGACTCCACAACTGCCCTGGGCAAACTATTCCAGTGTCTGATAAACCTTTTAGTAAATAAGTTCTTAATATTTAATCTAAACCTACCTTGACATAACTTGAGGCCATTTCCTCTTGTAACGTTGCTTGAGAGAAGAGACCAATCTCCACATGTTTACAACCTCCTTCCAGGTCATTGTAGAGAGTGATAAGTCTCCCCTGAGTCTCCTTTCCTCCAGGCTAAACAACACCATTTGCCTCAGTTGCCCCTCATAAGACCCTTCACCAGATTTGCTGACTTTCTTTGGACATGCCTCAACACCTCAATGTCTTTCTTGTAGCGAACGATCCAAAATTGAACATACTACTCAAGATGTGACATCCCCAGAGCCAAGTACAGGGGATGATGACTTCCCTGGTCCTACCGGACACACTATTGCTGATATAGGTCAGGGACCTCTTGGCCTTCTTGACCACCTGAGTGCACTACTGTCGCGTATTCAGCCAGCTATCAGTCAACACTCCAAGGTATGAGCAGAGTATCATGACATGCAGCTGCAGATTTATAACCCTAGCAGTACAATGCAGAGGTCAGTTTAACGAGAATGAAGTTGTATTATATTCTAGAGTGTTTTTTGTCTTCTAAAGAGCAAAGTCATTTAGGTAGAGGCCCAAAAGTCCCACATAAGCATTCAAAGTGCCATTTAGTTTAGATGTGTGTGCAAAGAACAAACAAAATAGTTCACAAAACAAAGGAAAAATGAACAAAAAAACCCAACCACAAAACACCAAATAGCTACTGCCTCCTAAAGGCCTAGATGCTTTTGGGTGTGGGGTTACTGTATCTTTTTAACAATGTCATCCTAGAGATGTTACCATTTCAGCAGGTCTGAACATGTTGATGCCTGTTTTATCCTTAGATCACAGAATCATAGAATCATAGAATGGCCTAGGTTGGAAGGGACCTTAGAGATAATTTTAATCCAACCTCCCTGCTGTGGGCAGGGACGCCACCTCTGGACTAGGTCAGGCAACACGTGAGAACCGAATGGGAATGGAACCAGTGACCTTTGATGTTTCAAGCACCACGCTCAACCCACTAGATGGATTAGGATTTAAAAAATTAGGTATCAATATGTTCATACTCCACTGAGTATATGCTTTCACCCAACAGGGTACACCTAGATGACTGAAATAAACAATTCAAGTATAAGGTATAACAGCCAAAGATATTTTCTGTTTAAAATTCAGTGGCAGAGAAACAGGTCGTACTGCTCACAAAAAAATGCACTATTTTCTTCAGTCCGAGAGACAGAGAACTTGGTTTGAATGGTTATTTCAGTGGAAAGGATTTCAAACATAGCTGACAGAAGTGGAGTCGGGAGTGAGAGCTGACTGTTCCTTCTACTGAAACAATACTAGACTTCAAAACTTCAAAGGCAGAAGAATCTTCTGTAAAGACCTGGGAGGCAAGTGCTTACTGTGGAAAATGAAGGCCTTTGTCTTTGCTTCTGCACTGCCACTTTACATTCTAAGAAGATTTTCTACAGCTGCTGAGTGGTATTTACCACCTTATCTATTTATCCCTTTAAGTCCAAAATAAAAAAAAATCCCAAGTATCTTGTAGCATCAAGTACGTGCATTAAGGTATTGTATTTAAATCAAAATTAAAATAAAACTGAATATCTTAAAATTTGTTGGTCATCTTTCAGACTGAAAAGAGTTTTCAGGACTGGGTTCTACATTGTTTAGATTGGTTCTAGCATATTTATTAAAATTAACAGTGACATTCACACAAAGAGAAGAATTGTACCTTATTAGTAGTCTAATACCACAATTTGGAATGTGAAATAAATATTGAAGTTACAAAACTAGTCCCCGTAAGACTTTTAAAATATAATTTGTCAAGTAGAAATAATAATAATAATAAAGTAATATTTAAATATCACTTATAAGAATAGTTTTCTTCAATTAAGATTTATATGTAGACATGAAGTTCACATTAGTCATCTCTTTAGGGAAAAAAAAGAAATGATCTTTTCTAATATGGTATAAATGCTACTTTGAAGTTAAATGAAGTATTTCTAGTATTACAACTATCCCCATTTTTCCTGTCCATCACAATTTTTTCTACTTTTTGGATAGATAGATGGGTAGGTAGATACTGGTATTCTACTGTATAAAAATCTGCAGAAACATTTGGCAAAACTGACAGGTTAACTAAGCATACATAGATAAATCTCTTGAACTGACAGCAAACTAAATGAAAATATGGAGACAATTTTTTCTTCCCCCCTGAATTTCTAAAGTGTTAGTAATTCTACCTATCGAATCTGTTGATTTTTAAACTATCATATTTTGGATTATTACATTCATACACTTCATAACTTTCACTCAAAATCATGAGAATTGTTGAATGTTTCCTTCATTTAGCTTTGATAAGTATTTGCTCCATAGTTACCTCCAAATAGATAAAAATGAAAACACAAAACAAACATGATTTGGGTGTCACAGGCAAGACAGAATTGTAAATAGTAAATTTGGATAATGGGGTGCATTTAAAAACAAACAAGATTAGAGCTTTGACCCCATTTATTTACCTAGTTCACTAGCCCGCAGCACTGCTTTTACCAGATCTCAGCATCCCTTCCCTGCAGGTAGGTTGCTGTTGTAGAGGTACATGCAGTGTTCCTGATTGCACCAGCCAAGGTTCCTGAGCATCCCATGACTTTCAGCTCATTGCAACTCTGATTTCTGGGATCTTTCTTTTGAATCTACTTCTTGCATTTGATAATCTTTCCTGTTTTTTTGCCCCAAACCCCAGGCTTTTCTAGTCTAAATAGCAAATGTACAGAAGCACAATGTGTCATCACCTATATGATTGCTGGTTTTGGATACGCCATTTATTGTTTAAATCAAATGGTACCAACATTACATCTAGGCTGTACAAGGTCTCTGCTTGAGAATTCAGAAATTCAATTTTGGACATTTACTTATTCACACATGTACATAATTATCTGTCACCAGTTAGAATTCACAATTTGAATGAGGAAGGATAGATGGAGAACTTCTGCTATATTCTCTCAGTATTGAATCAGAGCATTGAATGGAACACTCCTGAAGAAAAATTTTGGATCCTGTTCTTATACGACATGTAAATTTCACTCTTAATAATTAAAATACATATTGCTTACTTTTTGACATCACTGTGCTAGTTAAAATCTTCTATTAATGAAGAGCTTTATGCCAGTTCTGAATGCAGAAACTGGGCCTCTGTTGACTTTCATTTTGATCAAATTTATTGTTTTGGGGGTTTTGTTTATTTGAGGGTTTTTTTTAGATGAAATAGAAAGACTAATTTACACTCTACTGTCAAGCATTTCTAAAGAAACAGTGGGGAGCCCTTTTACCATCAAGGCAAAAGAGTGAAGATATTCAAAGTTTTGAACAAATGTCTGATTTTCCGACATTTATTCAAGGCAAAGATATTCACCAAACCTCTTCAGATTGCACATGGCTATAAAAATTGTTTTGTTTGTGCGTGAATGACTGATATATTTATTTACTGACGAATAAATTACTCAGATTATTGTTTTATCTTATATACAACTATTTTCTAGCCCTGGACAGAAATTAGGTTAATTCTTTAGCTTGAATTCTTGCAATAGTATAATTCAAGTTTGGGAGACATTTTGAGAGGTGCAACTTTCTGCTCAAACCAGGATCAATTAAAAGATCAGACCAGGTTGCTCAGGGCTATATCAAATGAAGTGTTGAAAACTTCTAAGGACTGATACTGCAGAACTTCTCTGGACTCCACTGTTTGACTGTCTTCATAGATAAAAGTTTCTTTTCATGATTAGCTCTTTTCTTCAATTTATGTCTGTCATCACTCATCCTCTTACCAAGCACTTCCGTGAAGAGCCTAACTCTTGTCTTGAGAACAATCCCGATGCTGCTTTAGGGTCCCCTGTAGGCATCTTTTCTTCAGGTTGGACCTACCCCACATGCTCTCCTCACAGAGCAAGTGCTCCAGCTCTGACCGTCTTGGTGGCTTCTGCTAAACTCTCTCCAGTTTGGAGATATCCATCTTGGAATGGGCAGCACAAAACAGGATACAACATCCAGAATGGATCTGGCAAGTGCTGAGTAGAAAGGTGATCAGTGACTTCCCTTGATCAACTAACCATGCTTCTGTTCATGCAGCCTGGGAAGATACTGACTTTTCTTGCGGCCAAGGTGTGCAACTGAATCACATTCAGCCACTGTCCTCCAGCATCTTTTCCACAGGTCTACTCCCTAGCCGGGCAGGACTTTGCATTTTTCCCTGTTGAAGTTTACAGGGTTCCTGTCCAAATAAGATCTAACTTAGAGGTATTGGTATCTAATTTTCCTTAAATCCACATATGCCTGAAGCATCTTCCTTTCATCTATCTTGAATTAAGGAATAAAGGAATAATACAATAAAATCTTCCTAACAATTTTGTGCTAATTGTTGTCTACACAGTAGATGATCTGACTGAGTAAATGTGCGCTAACTTATAGTATAATCTCTCTCTTACCATTTATGTAATTTTATTAAATTCATTTTGGGGAATATCTGTATAATCTACTGATTTATTATTTCTAATATTAGGAAGGCAAAAAGTGACTTTTTCTATCAAATATTTATTTTTGTCACCAAAATTTCTCTCCTTTGAACAGTGTAATAATATTTGCTCTTCCTCAAGATGTTTGCTCATGTTTGGGTATAATCTAACACTCAGTGAACTACTTGTCAGTTTTCATTATTCCCGCAGATAAGATGCCAAATTCATCAACAGGACAGAAGTAATTTTCATGGACTTGAAGTATTTTATACAAGTAGTCACAAGAGCATACCCAGGTAATCTTGTCCTTCAAATTCACTGCAGTTTGTACTACTATTATCTGATATATTATCTGAATACAGCTTCAAGTGTTCACAAAATTTCAAGAAAACAAGTGGAACATAATGTAAACATGCTTAAAATTAAATATGTACTTCAGTGAAATTTGAAGTAAAGGTAATAACTGCATGACCCACTTCAGGTAAAACAGTCTCGGTGACTCAGAATTAGAAATGTAAGGAGTGAGCTTGGTATCAACATAGTTCAACCATATAGTTCCTATATAGTTCCCCTATATATCCAAGACATAGTCACATAAAGATATAATAGTAATTAAGAAAATAACAGAGATAATGTAAGGAAAGTGTAATAAATAGACTATAAAAGATAAAGCTGAAAAAAAAAATCATAATATATCAGCTAAAATGGCCAAAAAAGTAGTTAGGTAACACAGTAAGGATTTATCATCAGTTCAGTAATTTATGAAATCGGAGGTGTAGTAGGATTATATTAAGAAATTATTCACTCTGTAGCTATGTCATGACTGAGTTAACAAGGTAAAATCCTTACAGCTCATGCATCATGGTTGCTTAGTAGGTAATTTAAACCTTTAAACATTAAAATATACTGCTGTTTTCTTCAGAAAGAAAATTAAGCACTAAAGTGCTTTGTTTAAAGTTGTTGAGAAATTTGACATGGTTTCACATCAAGGCAAAAGTCAAGCTGCAGTAAAGAATGTCATATAATATGAAATATTTACAGCCTTAGAGATCATTATTCTGATTTTAACCTCATTTTATCAGTAATGTTCCTCTAATCAGAAACAGACACACATTTGTCACAGCAAGACTTGTAATTAAATCCAGTGGTTCAAAAAACTGAGTCTGAAAGGTAAAAAATAAAATGAGAGAAGACAGAGAAGTAACGCCCTCTGTAAAACTTCGTTAGGAATTTGACTTAAAATTGTAATTGGCAACGTCCAGTATATTTCAGATGTATGTCCAGATGAACTTCATTCATCTTTGGAAAGCAGAACAGCACAGATGTATCTGATCTTCTGAACAGCATTTTCAGTTAGACTAACTATTTTTTAATAACTCCTTTTCTCCAGTTTCACCAATATTTAGCTTTGTCGTTTTCTACATCTTTTATTTCATAATAAGAAACAATACATTTATTCTGGAAATTTTAGATTTAATCCAACTGTTCTCTGTCAGAAGACTGGAAGACCATTGAGGAGTCACTGATTCACATAACAGCTGAGCTGAGTAGGGATAATTCTCTACTGGCAGCACAGGTAGTGTGGCCTTCAGACTGGGTTGCAAAAAATCCTTTGGTCACAGGATAAATTTAGCCAGTAACAGAGGTACCTGGAGGCAGCTCCCACTTCAAAGCTACCAGCTACCAGCAGTTAAACCATCTGCATGTCCTTGCCTTCATCTAAAAGAAATTCACGTCAACATCCGTTTTGTTTGACAAAAAAAAAAACGAGCTGTTTTGTTATAAGAAAATTGTATAATTGCTCAAATGGCCAAAATGGCCAAACCTTTCCACAGGCAGGATTTGAATGGTGTGCTGTGACCTGATAGGAAGCTGATTTGATGCTGCACAGCTCAGGATTGGTAGCATCTTAGGGGTTGTAAGACTACCTATGCTATCCTCTCCTTTATTGTATAAGCTCTAATATACAGCATTTAAAATAGTACTTTACAGAGTCTGAGGGCCTTTCTTACTGAGTTCATAGCAAACCAACACCACTTGGAACAGAACAGCAATGCAGATAAACTCTAATAAATTCTTATCAAAGCTAATAGACTGCCAGTGTTTTCAGAGCAAGACAGTGCACAGTAAGAGTAAACATCTATATTTCTATTCCTATTGCAAACAAATGCATTGGTCTTGTTTTGCATACCATAGCAAATATCAAATAATGTAATTCCTTTACTTATTCTGTAGTTGCCAAGTATGGTTTTCTTTAGGGTTACAATTATGCACATGACTTTAAAACTATTACAAGCTCAAAGTGAAGTTATAAACATTACAACTCTGCAAATGAAGTTTCTGGAAGTAGCATTTATACTTTCTTAATGTTGTAAAAGTAACAGTTGTTGATCTCCAAAGTGAAACAATGAAAGCATTCACTGAAAATGTCAAACATTTATGTAACAGTGATTTTAAATACTTTCCTAGCAACATTTGGAACTGCACGGTTAGGTCTCTGAGGCTGGTTAGCCAACGGCAGTTGCACGTGTATGTGATATCCTCAGAGGTTCTCTTTAAAAAGTAGAGTTTTCTCCAGGTGTAATTCCTTACTACAAAACTGGACATCAACTACACATAGCTGGTTTCAAGTATCTTCATGCTAGAAGCTCCCATTTGCAGCTTCTGAGGCTGCAACCCTTTCAATCCATGAGGTCCTGCATGTAATTTATCCTTTTTCTGGTATGGGCCATTGTGCCCTGGATCAGATACAAGTGTTTTTTGGCTGGTAATATTCAGCATAATCTACATGGGAAGCAGATCGTAAGTGGTTAAGAGACTCTTAATTTCTTAATGATTATCACAACAGTTCCTAGTAATGTGATTGAATATATTTACAAGATTGAATGTGTCTACCAGATTGAATGCAGGAGTGAAATTAGACCTTCCAACGCTAATGTTGTTTTCACATGATGGTGACATTCTTTCGAAGGATATTTTCTTAGACACAGCATCAAGGTACACACATGTAAACAGTGTGGGTCACTGAAAGTTCCTAATTGTCAAGCCATTGGCTGTGTTTGTTTAAGACAACACTTGGTTAGCACAGCATCTTCTAACAGTTGAACAGCACAGAGGAAGCTCAAGGGCAGCCTTGGCTGCAGTGGCCATGAAATCGTGGAGCTTAAGATCCTTAGGGCAACAAGGAGGGTGCACAGCAAGCTCAGTACCCTGGACTTCAGAAGTGCAGACTTTGGCCTCCTGAGGGATCTGCTTGCTAGAGTACCACAGGATAAAGCCCTGGAGGGAGGAGGGGACCAAGAAAGCAGGTGTAGTCTTCAAAGATCACCTCCTCCAAGGTCAGGAGTAATGCATCCTGGCAAAGAGGAAGTTGGGTAAAAATGCTGGAAGGCCAGAATGGATGAGCAAGTTGCTCCTGGACAAAATGAAACACAAAAAGGAAGTCTATAGAGGGTGGAAAGATGGGTAGCTTTGGAGAAATACAGAAAAATTATCTGAGCAGACAGGGATCAGCTTAGAATCCCAAGGCCCTGAGAGGCAAAAGGAAAAGCTTGTTTCGGTATGCTGCTGATAAAAAGAAGACTAAGGATAATGTAGGCCCTTTCTGGAGGAGAACAGAAGACCTGGTTACCCAGGATATGGAAAAGGCTGAGGTATTCACTGACTTTTTTGCCTCAGACTTCACCAGAAAATGTTCCAGCCACACACTGATGAAAGGGCTAAGACACTATCCATCATATTTAAGAAGCTGTGGTAGTGAAGTTCCTCATCACTGGAAAAGGGGAAACAAACCCACCCACTTTTAAAAAGAGAAAAAAAAGAAGACACAGGAAACTACAGCTCGGGCAGTCCCACCTCTGTGCCATGCAAGCTCATGGAGTAGATCTTCTTGGAAACTATGGAAAGAAATGGAAAATAAGGAGGCGAATGGTGATAACCAACATGACTTCACTAAGTGCAAATAGTGTCTGACAAATTTAGTGGCCCTCTACAACAGGATTACTGCATTGGTGGATAAGGGCAGAGCAACTAACAACATCTGCCTGGACCCGTGCAGAGTATTTGTCACTGCCCCAGATGATATCCTTGTTTTGAAATTGAAGACCCATGGATCTGACAGAAGGGCCACTTGCTGAGGGATGGTCACACTCCAGGAGTTGCACTCAGCAGCTCAGTGTCCAAGTGGAGACCAGAAGTGAGTGGCATTCCTCAGCAGTCAGTATTGAGACAGTCGTGGGTAACAGGTGAGGTGCCTGAAGACTGGAGGAAAGCGAATGTCACTCCAGTCTATAAGAAGGGCAGGAAGGATGACCCGAGTAACTACAGACCGGTCAGCCTCACCTCCATCCCTGGAAAGGTGATGGAACATCTTATCCTTGACACTGTCTCTAGGCATATCAAGGATAAGAAGGTTATTAGGGGCAGTCAGCATGGCTTTGCCAAGGGGAAGTCATGTTTGACCAACCTGATAGCCTTTTACGAAGACATAACTAGGTGGATGGATGGTGGCCATGCAGTGGACGTGGTCTACCTGGACATCAGCAAGGCCTTTGACACCGTCTCCCACAGCATCCTCATAGGTAAACTGAGGAAGTGTGGTCTGGATGACCAAGTAGTGAGGTGGGTCGAGAACTGGTTGAAGGGAAGAAGCCAGAGGGTTGTGGTCAATGGGGCCGAGTCTGGCTGGATGCCTGTGTCTAGTGGGGTCCCTCAGGGGTCAGTGCTTGGGCCGGTGCTGTTTAATATATTCATCAACGATCTGGATGAGGGATTAGAGAATGTTGTCAGCAAGTTTGCTGATGATACGAAGTTGGGGGAGTGGTTGACACACCAGAAGGCTGTGCAGCCATTCAGAGAGACCTGGACAGGCTGGAGGGCTGGGCGGGGAGAAATCTGATGAAGTTTAATAAGGGCAAGTGTAGAGTTTTGCACTTGGGAAAAAATAACCCCATGTGCCAATATAGGTTGGGGACTGCCCTGCTGGAGAGCAGTGCAGGGGAAAGGGACCTGGGGGTTCTAGTGGACAGCAGGATGACCATGAGCCAGCAGTGTGCCCTCGTGGCCAAGAAGGCCAATGGCATCCTGGGGTGTATTAGAAGGGGAGTAGCAAGTAGGTCAAGAGAGGTCCTCCTGCCCCTCTACTCTGCCCTGGTGAGGCCGCATCTGGAATATTGTGTCCAGTTCTGGGCCCCTCAGTTCAAGAAGGACAGGGAGCTGCTTGAGAGAGTCCAGCGTAGAGCCACAAAGATGGTGAAGGGAGTGGAGCATCTCCCTTATGAGGAAAGGCTGAAGGAGCTGGATCTCTTTAGCTTGGAGAAGAGGAGGCTGAGGGGTGACCTCATCAATGTTTATAAATATGTCAAGGGGGAATGTCAGGAGGATGGAGCCAGGCTCTTTTCAGCGGCGTCCACTGACAGGACAAGGGGCAATGGGTGGAAGCTGGAACACAGGAGGTTCCAGAAAAATATGAGGAAAAACTTTTTCACTGTGAGGGTGACTGAGCACTGGAACAGGCTGCCTAGGGAAGTTGTGGAATCTCCATCTCTTGAGACATTCAAAACCCGCCTGGACGCGTTCCTGTGCGCTCTAGTGTAGGTGATCCTGCTCTGGCAGGGGGGTTGGACTAGATGATCTTTGAGGTCCCTTCCAACCTTTAACATTCTGTGATTCTGTGATTCTGTGCTGTTTAACACCTTTGCTGGTGAAATGTACGGGGCGATTGAGTGCACCCTCAGCAAGTCTGCCAACAACATCAAGCTGTGTGGTGCAGTTGAAATGCTGGAGGGAAAGGATGCCATCCAGAGGGACCTTGACAGGCTTAAGAGGTGGGCCCTTGCGTGCCTCATAAAGTTCAACAAGGCCAAAGGCAAGGTCCTACACCTGGGTCAGGGCAATGCCAACCACAGATACAGGCTGGGCAATGAGTTGATTGAGAGCAGCCCTACAGAGAAGAACCAGGGAGTGTTGGTGGATGAAAAATAGAATATGATATGGCAATGTGCAATTGGAGCCAATCACATCCTGGGCTTCATTAAAAGAAGTGTGACCAGCAGGTCAAAGGACATAATTCTGTCCCCTACTCTGCTCTTCTGAGACCCCACCTGGAGTACTGTGTCCAGCTGTGGGTTCCCCAGCACAAGAAAGACATGGGCCTGTTGGATCTTGTGCAGAGGATGGCGATGGAGATGACTAGGGGGTTGGAGTACCTCCTTATGAGGACAGGCTGAGAAAGTTGGGGTCGTTCAGCCTAGAGAAGAGAAGGCTCTTGGGAGACCTTATAGCAGCCTTCCAGTACTTGAAGGGGGCCTACAGGAAAAAATGGGAGACACTGTTTATCAATGAGTGTCATAATAGGAAAAGGGGTAATGATTTCAAGCTGAAAGAGGACACATTTGAGGTAGATATGAGGAATAAATTATTTTCTGTGAAGGTGGTGAGACTGTTACAGGCTTCCCAGAAAAGCTGTGGATGCCCCTTACCTGGAACTGTTCAAGGCCGGGTTGGAGGGAGCAACATGTCCCTGCCCATGGCAAGGGATGTTGGAACTACCTTTAAGGTCCCTTCCAACCCGTACCATTCAATGATGCTATAACCCTGTTCTAGTGCCCAGAAACTTTCTGTGGGACTGCTATTTTTGGTACAGGCATAGCCTAAGCAACCAGGTACAGACCAACTTTGGCTGAAAAGCCAAATCAGTGCCCTCTAGTTGGACATTTTATTTCAAGAGCTATATCTGCAATGACTCAAGATTTTAAGTCAATTAATAACTTATTTATTTGTTTGTTTGTTTGTTTGTTTGTTGCATAATCATAACATTAAAGAGCCCATCTTTCCCTAAATAAATTCCTACAAGTCAAAGATCTCTGGGATCTAGCTTTCTATTAGTGATTTTATGCTGCAGATGTTAGACTTGTTTGAATTTCTTGCCACATACACATGGCTTTTACTGTACTTTTCTCTGCATCACTTATTTTAAACTTAACTTTTCCAATATACTCTTACATTTTATCTAGTTTTGAATTAGTTACTATTTTTTCGAGTTTACATCCTTAGTACGTACTGTTAATAAGTGTTCTGACATTTTCATACATTTTGTTATATCCTACACGGTTGAATCCACACCCACAGCTTTACACCTAGGAAGCTGAGATCAGAGTAACATGGAGACACTCACCCTATTCGTGAGCAATATTTCCTTTTCATTGTTCTCTTGAGTGACTGAGTAAAGACTCTTCTTTAGCAGCAAAAACTTACTAATGTGTTGTGCTCTAGCAGACACAACAGGGAGAAGAAAAATCAGTGATCATTTTTGTTAAGAATTTTAAAAAACAAAAGCAAAGCATACTATGGATGCAGATGGCTGCGCCAACAGAACGAGACCAAACTGTGGTTTTCAAAGTATTTAGACATTCAGAGGATTCTGTGCCTTTATAAAACACTTCAAAATCTACACATGAGCACTGCTGTATGTTTCATATTGCTGCAAATTCTGTTCCTGTCACTACCACTGCTTCTGTCGTGCGAAAATAGAGAAAACTTTTATGGGTTTTCTGATCTATCTGTACTACAGGGTATAAATGCAATAGATGAGATGCTTTGATAGTTAAAATTAACAGGAAAAAACAACAGGCTGATTTTTTAATATGTTGAGCAACTTCATAGCTTTTACTAATCTCAGTGGGAGCTGAAATTTTTGGAAACCTGAGCACATATTTAGGCACTTTATGTTTAGACCTTTCTTCTCTAACCCCTCAGGATAGTCTGTCTTTGCACTTGCATCTATAGTACTTACTCTTTTGCAATTCCCATTGCTGTGACATAGAGAATTGAAACTGGCTTTTTTTCGTTTTTCTTTATTTTTCTTTCTTCACTTTCTCTCTTGCCTCTGATGTGTGTGATTACATTATAGAAGATTTGCCTGCCTAAACTTAATTTTACCCTACAGGTGACCTTCAGGCACAACACAATTATTTCTTTTCAAATCTGTATTACACTGATAGAAATGGATTCAACTCAATTCTACTGTAGAATAAGAAGCCAAGATAGAAGAACTGTATTAGTCAGCAAATCTCAGTTCCATGAAAAGGCTTATTGAACAACTAGTGAAGCAGAGACTAGGTTAAATAACTCACTGTCAGGTACCAGCTGTCATAAAAGATTAGACACAGTCATTGAGCACATAGAGCTGTTAATTTGATTCAGCATTTGTATTCCTTTATGTTATAAGATTCAAATGTTTCCACTTCAGCTGGCACTGAATAGGCAGATTTCTCTTTATGGACTACTCTATAATCATTTGGAAGAACTGGGTAATGCAGACTATTACCTTACACTACAGGAGGAAAAAAAAAAAAAAAAGCTTCAAAAAGTTTCTTGCTGGCTGAAGGTATTAGTTAGTTTGTTTGTTGTGATAATATTTGTTACACTATTGTAAAAAATTCAGTTTCACATACAGATAAGAATATGCCATAAGCTGCCTGTTTCAAAGTCCCAGACTACACAAGGAAAGAATTTTAGTGTTAATGAACCCTAACTCATAAGGTGATAAGAGATTCATAAATCCTTAGTCAAATGGCTTTTTTTAATAAGAAAATATTTTTGTTTTCATTTAAGCTTTCTTTTAAAATATGTATGTTAATAGTCAAAAGCACATATTAAAATCAAATTAAAGTCTTCTTAAAGACTTTTTTGAGCACACTTATTTCAGACATCAATGGGAATTCCTTGTCCTACATGCAATGGAATTGCACAGTACATTTGGTTATTTAATGACCATTGATTCACCAAGTCATAGGTCCTATATGACCTAGGTAAATTTCAGGTTGTTTCCACTCTGTGGGGCTATACTTACAAAATATGAGCAAGATGTATATTTGGAACTTACTTGTGTTATAAAACATCTCAGACCTCCAGCATCTCCATCTCTATTCATGGTTTTATATATGAGTTTGTTATTTTTTTTGTGTATTGGAAATAAGTATTAAAACAAATATTTCACAAACAGTGAAACACCTTTGAACTGGCTGATTGGTCTGACTAGGTATCTACAGAGTGATAAAGCTCCTAGTTCTCAGAGCTTGTCAAAATTTGAAATGAAGTTGATTCTTAAAGAAGCTGAAAAGCCAAAGTGCAGTACTAGTCTTTTGCATTTGCAAGTTGAAGAACATCTTATTTTTCTTAACTTGTCTGTCAGACAATTTCTTTCTTATTTCCTTCATGAAAGCAAGGGAAGTCAAGGCAAGGCAAGAAAATTCATATTTCTGCTTTAAAATGTTATCAGTAAACTCTTCAGTAGAATTACAAAGACTTTGTCTGGTGTGGAAAAGATTAAATTTAAATTAAAATGTGTAAAGCTGAGAAACTGAGATCTAGTTTATTTGTCAAATGAACAGGGGTGTGATAAGTTTACTGACCTTTTCCTTAATTGAACAAATTAATAGGATAATAAAAGATATCTCAAGGAAATGAAATTAGCATCAATATGTTTTTCTTCAAGATGTTAGTTCATTAATCCTACAGCCTCAACTGAAATTGACCCTACTGTGTCAAAATGGGAATGTTAACATGAATAACACTGTGTGAACTTATAAGCGTAACACAGGGAAGGTAGTAAAAGAAATGCAAAAGAGGAAATATAATTCAGCCAAAGATATCTCAGAGGCATCAGAGAGTTACATTTTTGTGATACAAGCTGGCACTCTTCAGTGTTAAGAGTTTCTATAGATTGTTAAAAAAGATGGGATGGAGTTAATCTTCCCACAGCAGCTCTCAGTGCTATGTTTTTGGAGTGGTTGCTAGAAGGGTGTTGATAGCACCCCAGTGTTTTGGCTACTGCTGAGCAGTGCCCACACAGCACCAAGGCTGTGGTTTTCCAACATTCCCCAAATAGTAGATTGGAGGTGGGCAACATCTTGAGAGGGGACACAGCCAGGCCAGCTGACCTAAACCGACCAAAAGGCTATTCCATACCATATGCCATCAGCTCAGATATAAAAGCGAGAAGGAAGAGGGAAGTAGAGGGACATTCTCTGTTTGCGTTTGTCCTCTGGAGCAACCGCTACGCACACTGGAGCCCTGCTTCCTGGGAAAGCGGCCGGACACCGCCCGCTGATGGGAAGTAGAGAATAATCTTTGTTTGGCTTTGCTTCCGCACACTTTCTTTGCTTTTGCTATATTAAACTGCCTCTCGCTATATCTTCCCTCTCCCCTGTCCATCTAAAAAGGAGGAGTGACAAAGCGGTTTTGGTGACCTCCTGGCCAAACCACCGCAAACGTTGGAGTGTGAGCTGGAGCTTCTGTTTTCTTGTAGAAAGATGAGCTGAAAGTGATGAGTATTTCATTGTTAAACAATGCCAACGATGCCTTCTTCAATTCTCCTTTTGACCTGTGTCACCAGAAATTCAAATGTTTTATATATCAGTGTGAGATGCTAAATAAAAATGATTTTCATATACTTACCAGATTACAAGAAGGATACCTCTTCCATTCTTTGAAATTTAAAGTAAAGAAATTAAGAAAAAAAAAACATCCTTCATATCTAGGACAACTGCAATCTATCTCAAGAATTTTCTTACTATACAGGACAGCTCAGGTGTTGTCTCTTCACATACCATCATGGGAGTATTTTGAAACCATCTTATCTTTTTCCGTACTGAAACTTCATAAACTTTTAGTCAGCTTTATGTAATTTCATTCATTATTCATTTGCGTCTGACTCTCTTGACAACTCTTCCATATCTTTCCTTTACCTTGTAAATAACGACATGAAGCTTACTTTGCTTGTGTATAAGATGTGTTTATAGAATCTCTTTTCTTTTACTTTTTAATTTCCTTTTCTCAAGTCCATATGCTTCCAATAAATCCTGGAAAAAGCCCCATTCATGAATACTTCTTGATGTTTTTTCCCTTCAGTTTATTGTTTAAAGTGATGGACTGAGATGTTGTAAATGTTAATTAACAACATCAACTAACTACAACACAGTTCAAACATATTCTTTCCTAATTAAGCTAAATAGTTCAGAATTGAGGAAAGAGTATGCTCTTGAACTGGAAAGAAATACAGTAGAAAAGGTTAAAGCATAAAAATAGATCAAAAACTTTTACGGTTTTGACATTGGAAGTTAATAACAAAAGAAAGAACAGAGAGCCTCCATCCCCTGCTAGATCCAGGAAGAAATATAGTAAAAAAAGACAGGATAAGGTAGAGGTGCTTAATGCGTTCTTTGCCTCAGTCTTTAGTAACACCTGTACTGAGGTAAGCCAGCCCCCAAGCCAAGAGAATGAGACTGGGAGCAAAATGTCACTCCCACAATTCACAAGGAAATGGTCAGGGACCTACTACTACGTGTTGATGTTCAAAAATCTATGGGGCTAAACAGGATACACCCCAGAGTACTAGGTCAACTGGCAGGAGTTCTCATCAGATCACTCTCCATCGTTTATCAGCAGTCCTGGCTGACTGGAGAAGTCCTAGCTGATTGGAAGTCAGCAAATATAACACCCATCTATAAGAAGGGAAGGAGGGAAGGAGGGAAGGAAGGAGGGAAGGAAGGAGGAAAGGAAGGAGGAAGGAAGGAGGGAAGGAGGGAAGGAGGGAAGGAGGGAAGGAAGGAGGGAAGGAGGGAAGGAGGGAAGGAAGGAGGAAGGAAGGAGGGAAGGAGGGAAGGAGGAGGAAGGAGGGAGGAAGGAAGGAAGGAGGAAGGAAGGAAGGAAGGAGGAGGAGGAGGAGGAGGGAGGAAGGAAGGAAGGAGGAAGGAAGGAAGGAAGGAAGGAAGGAAGGAAGGAAGGAAGGAAGGAAGGGAAGGAAGGAGGAAGGAAGGAAGGAAGGAAGGAAGGAAGATGCAGGAAATTACAGGCCTGTCAGTTTAGATGGAGCAGATCATCCTGAGTTCCATGATGCAACACATGCAGGACAACCAGGTGATCAGACTCAGTCAGCATGGGTTTATGAAGGGTGGGTCTGGTTTAACAAACTTGATCTCCTTCTATGACTGGGCGACCCACTTGCTAGATGAAGGAAAGGCTGTGGATGTTGTCTACCTTGACTTTCGTAAGGCATTCGACACTGTTGCCCACAGCATTCTCCTAGAGAAATCAACTCTTCTTGGCTTGGATGGGCATATGCTTCATTACATGAAAAACTGATTAGATGACCAAGTGCCAAGAGCTGTGGCCAATGGAGTTAAATCCAGTTGATGGCCAGCCACAAAAGATGTCTCCCAGGGCTCAGTACTGAGGCCACTTCTGTTTAACATCTTTATTAAAGATTTGGATCAGGGGATGGAGTGCACCCTAAGTTTGAAGACGACACCAAGCTAGGTAGAAGCATCGATGTGCTTGAGGGCAGAGAGGCTCTCCAGAGGGATCTGGATAGGCTGGATCACTGGGCCAAGGCCAACATCACGAAATTCAGTAAGACCAAATGCCGAGTCCTGCACTTCAGCCGCAACCCCCAACAGTGCTACAGGCTTGGGGAGGAGTGACTGGAGAGCTACCAGGCAGAGAGAGATTTGGGAGTGGCCAGCTGAACATGAGCCAGCAGTGTGTCCAGGTGGCCCGGAAGGCCAATGGCATCCTGGGCTGCATTAGGAATGTTGTCAGCAGGAGTAGGGAGGTGGTCATTCCCCTGTACTCGGCTTTAGTGAGGCCGCACCTTGAGTGCTGTGTCCACTTTTGGGTCCCTCACTACAGCAGGGACATTGAGGCGCTGGAGAGAGTACAGAGGTGGGAAAGGGCTTAGAACACAAGTTGCACAAGGAAAGGCTGAGGGATCTGGGGCTGTTTAGCTCAGAGAAGAGGAGATTAAGGGAAGACCTTATCACTCTCTACAACTACCTGAAGGGAGGTTGTAGAGAGTCAGATGTTGGTCTATTCTCCCTAGTGGAGAGTGATAGGATGAGAGGAAATGGATTTAAATTGTGCCAGGGAAGGTTCAGGTTAGATATTAGGAAGAATTTCTTTACTGAAAAGGTTGTCAGCCATTGGAACAGGCTGCTCAGGAAGGTGTTTAAGTCACTGTCCCTGGAGATGTTTAAGAGACGTGTGGATGTTGCGTTGGGGAGAATCATGTAGTAGGTTAATAGGACTGGGACAAAGGTTGGACTTGATGATCCTCTAGGTCTCTTCCAGCTGCTATGTTTCTATGATTTTATGATTTTATTCTATGGTGTTTTTTTTTTTCACTAGTACTGCAAAAGCTTAAAATTGGAATCACAAGGATTTAGTCATTCTATAGAACTTATACAGTCTGTTCTGACAAAAACATTTCTTGATTGTTTTTGATAAAACTAATGACTGTATTGTCCCAGATTACATATGTATTATGCCTTTTTTGAAGCTTTACAACTGAAACAAAGAAGTGTAAATTCATTTCCTTTTGTATTAATGTTCTTTCCTCTTCCTTGACATAAAAGGTAAAATTTCTCTCCCTTATTTCTCACTATATGTATACAGAAACTTACTCAACTCCTTTAGAGTCTTCACTGAAGGGAAGTTACATCTCAAACTTGTTCCTGTCATTCTCATTTTAACTTATGATTTATTATGAAGTTTATCTTTCCTGGAACTGTTCTATGTAGGTGTACAGAAAAATAATTTTCTAAGTTCTATCATAGTAGTTCATTCTGTCTGCAATAACAACAGAGTAACTTGGTTTGTGAAAACTTTTATAGCTGAAAGTAAGTGCTCAAATTGAGATTGTTTTTTTTTTTTTAACTGCTACCAATACAATAATATTCAAATATGTATAAAGTAGAATTCTAGAATTTTCTTTGTATTTAGCAATTACCTAACAACACGAAACAATAAAATCTCCTAAGTCACAAGAAGAGGATGAGTAAATCAAAGTACCTTTTAATAATTCTACTGGGAAGAGTGTCCTTTACTATAGATTCTTCTTTATCTGAATAATCTACTGGACTCGTTAATTGTTATTGACCATGCATCCAATATGATCATTTCACTTATGAGAGGGTTAGGCACATTAGAAATATCACCAAATTCAGTAAGGCAACCAGTAGAATGCTCCTTATCATGAATAAACTGTCCAAAGCCCCTTATTTTTGGAGTACTCCTTTAGAAGAATTGGTGTCTGATATGGAGAAAGAGTGGGAGATGCATTCAGAAACAGTAACTCTATATTCTTCAAGTATTTAAATAATCTCACATTGTAATTCCAGCAGATTTTGTGTTTATTTGTACAATCTAGAAATTCATAACATTTCCTAAGTCGCAATAAAGGTAAAAGGACATATGAAGTGGTGAAACTTACCGTTATATATTCTATTCTTATGTTTCTCTTACAGATATTTTTTTTTTTTAGGAAGAATTCGGTTTTCAGATATATCTAGCAATTACAGGTTTAACCAAGTAGACATTGACATGAATGGTAATCATTTAACTGACCTCACTGGATCCTGGATCAAGAATTTAAACAATTTTTGCTATTTCTAATGACATGACAGAAGTTTCATCTAGGTAATATATGCAGAAAAGAATTTTTTAGACTTTAATATTAATGTAGCTGCAGCACAAGATAATCTCAGATTCAATAGAACTTGAAAAATCTAAAATACAGCCTCTGAATGTCTAACCACTTCAGCCTGTTTTAATACTTTAATTATTAATTTAATTATCTGGGAATGACTTCATGAATCAAGGCAGGAACTCCAAAATTACTGTTGTCTCTGTCTCTCATCTGGGTCTTCTCTTAAGTATTTGCTTTTTTTGAGAGCCCCAAAGAACAGGCTGGCAGAGAAAGACTCATAAAAAACATGATTTTCCAGTTCTTCCTTCAAACAGAAAGTCTAATAGAAATAGTAAGTAAAATATAGATTATTAAATACTCCAATATGCATAAATTATGCTTTTATTATTAGCACAGCATACACAACATTAGTTTATGAAATTATCCAGGCATATTATTGCATTATAGCAAAGGATTACTTCATCAGTTTTCATTACTCTAATACCTTAGATCTTGCTTTACTAGCTTAATTATGACACACCTGTTAACATCACTTATGCAACTGGAAAAAAATTTTATATGATATAGGAGTTATACTGTTCCAGAAAGCATTTGATAAATAAGCAAGTAATTCTTTTCAGAAACACATTTGGTGAACTGCTTTGTTGAATTAACTGCTATATTTTCTCAACTAAATGACCCAAAATAAGATAAATGTTGGATTCCAGATGAATTTAGGCTATGCAAATCCCATTTACAACATTTTAACTGAATTTCATAGAAATTGTCTTCATTCAAGTGTATTTACTGCCCTGTTATATACAATTTCAGCCAGCATCATGATTTGGAAACTTTACTTGAAACAATATTTGTTCAATGCCATTAATAGAGAAAGGTCAAGATTTGAGATAAAGATTTTCAGTACAGAGATGCTTTCTGCTCATCTGTTAAATGTACACGGTAGAATAATTAAAAGGAACAAATTCTCAAATGTGTCTACCTCATCCATTCAGTGTAAAATTTACTATTAATTACCTTGAAAGGAAATGTAAGAGCAGTTGGACCTTCTTGTAACAGTAGAATTTATGTCTTGACACGTATTTGCAATATTAAACTTATAAATGGACGAGCAGGAGCAGTAAAATATTCAATATCTGTGCTGGAAATACAATGAGCATTCTGCTTTACAGAATAAAAAGAAAAAAAAAAAAAAGAGATTGCATTTAATTCGTGAAAGCCAAAGTGTCTGGAAACACTAGATATATCATTAAAATAATGTTGCCCTAAGTATAGAACCAGTCTCGTCTTTACAGATTTAAATAATCAATATAATCAATAAATTAGCAAATATATTTTCTCCTTTCACCTGAGATCTTCAGTTGTTCTTTGTCCTCCTTTGACATTTAAAACTATATTTATCCCTATATACAATACTATTTTAAAATTAAGGACTTGACATACTATGTAAAAATACACTTTGTTACCCTTCAATTTTCTTTTTCACAATAAATAATTGCATATCCAATTGCTTTTCTACAAAATTGTCTCTCCCTTTCACTTTCTTACTTTCTTCTTTAAGCAAACATAATGTTGGTACTCCCCTGACATGAGGTTAACTCATAAGCATTTTCACTTGATTTCATCAAGTACTTTGCTACTTTAGAAAGCCAGTCTGTGAAAGGAAAAAAAAAAGGGAAGAAATTTACTGGAAATACATGTTTATTGTCTGTGAAGTTTTATTTATATCCCATATTCTCCCATTTCAGTAAACACTTGGATATTCTTCTCAGCCTTGCATACTCAGCTTGTGTTTTGAAAATCAAGTTGGCTTCTTTCCATCTCATCTATTATCACCAGTATTACAGGTTTTACAGGCCAGATTAGTCCCTTGTTTGCACCTGTGTCCCCTAAGGCCATCACTGGGTTTACACAGCTGTAATTGCCTGGAATATGGTAAACAGCTCAAATGATGCACAAGGTGGAGGTGGATCCACATGTGAATCTCTTCTAGCCATCCTGACTGTAAGGTCAACCAATATAAAAAGCACCAAAACTTACCCTTGTGACTGGAATTGGCAGGTGTGATTTATTTCAGAAGTAGCTCTGTATCTGGGTTGCTTGAAGCAGAAATGTATTTTGTTACGTGGTTGGGATGGATAGAAAATAAAAGCAATATAATTCAGATGTTTGGGAAAAAAAAGAAATAAAAAAAAAATCCCAGAATTTGAGTTTACTGTTTGAATAGTTTAAAGTCAGAACCACATTAGTTTTTTTCAGAACATGGGGAGTTCAGACATGCAGTAAAAAGAATGTTGATTTGTCTAAGATTTCAAGGCTTAAATTATTAAGTAAAGTTTTACTCTTTAACCAACTGGATTAAAAAACAGCTTTAAAGTCTTTAAACCACCAAATTTAACTTTTTACTCTTATCTATAACTTAATTTTTAATTTTTTTTAACCCAAGCAGCAATCCTCACACTAAATCTAGCAACAGAATACTTGGGTGAAATATTTCAAAATTTCTAACTATTTATTAAGTGTAATCATGTCTGGGTATTCTGTACAGTGATGATGAACACCACATGCAGTACATAATTTTTTCCTTGCTGTATGTCAGAGAGCATAAACACAGAAGGCCAAAAGCCCTTAATCTCTCAGGTAAACCTGTCTGGGCTGCAGATAAGGGCCTCTCAAAAAATTCTGTGGTCCCAAAACACAATTCTTTTCAATCCAGCAAACTACTATCTAAATTAACTTTATAATTGCACCACCTTCTGCAATAGCAGAAGTAGAGCCTGATTCCAGCCTTCTCATTCATTTTAGCAGAAACAGGTTCAGAAGCTTAGGAACTGATGATATTTGAATACCAGCTACATAAAGCTATATTTGAACAGTCTAATGTTTCCATTCTCTCTGGGTATAAAAATTGCACTTTTTATAACAGACTTTCATTCCTTTGAACCTGTTTTCCCTTGATATCAGGTTGCAAAGTGCTATCCACCAAGGCATCTCTCCAATCGTTAAAGAAAGACCTTTTGTGATGTTTTTAATTAGTTTTAACCTTCTTCACATCTTCAAGCACGGTTATGGACACTCATTGATTCTAATTACCATACTGATAGCTTACTGCTTTGCACTCCTTATTAAAATGACCCTCTAGCATTTCTTCTGAAAAGGTCCATCACATAGGGGTTTTCTTACTTTTAAAACATTGATTTGAACATGTTTAAATTTGCTGTGTTAAAACGTGAAACATTGTAAGAAAACTTTGCATGTTTACCACTTTGCATAAACAGGCAAATTTTGAAGTTTTGAAGACAGACGAGAACATTATCAATTTCTTTACCTTGAGTATTTATTTTGTGTGGTTTTGGGAGGATGAGAGTGTTTACATGTTTGTCACATAAATGTGAAGCTTTTACATTCATCACACCCATGAAAAGGAGCAGAAACCTGTTACTAACAGCAGTGTCCAATATTAATTCTCATTTGCTCAGCTTCCAGCTAATCTCGCCAGGGTGTTTATCACCTAGAAATCAAATTTGTATAAAGTAATATCCCTTAGAAAGCACTTCTCATTAAAGTTGTATGCTACTTCTGTTCCAGACAGAAGGAATTTTCCAGTTGACCACCAGACCTAAATCGTATATTTTCACAGGTTTTCAGATATCCACATTTCAGTTCTGTAAGTTCTTAGTTTCTGCTGTTTTCTACATAAAGATGTGCAGTACTTAGGGAGCATAACACATTTTAATACCAGTGTGATACTCTTGATTCTTCTCTTTCTCTTTTTCATGTCTAGGTCATACAAACTTTATAAAATTCCTACTTTATTATTGATAAAACAAGTTGAAGTAAAGACTTGCGTTGCCCTGAATGAGAAAAAAAAAATAAATGGAGACACACCATAACAATGTTTCTTTATTTGGCAATCAGATGCAAAGATCGATGTCTTTGCACTCCCTCAAGATTATGAAATAGTAGCACAGTTAGAGGTGAAAATCTTTCCAAAGGAAACAGAAATCTTATCAGATTTTAATCCTGCTTTTTCGTTCATCAGTCAATAATTCTGAACTAAACATAGAGGACATTTGACAATGCCTCTTTTCCACTTTTTCCCCCCCCTGAAGTAGCACCACACTAGTTCTCCCATCTGAAGTGTGCTCTGCAGTTACCAAGGCACAATGTCTTCCTATAATGGTATCATTCCTAGTGTCCTTAAAGTTCAAATACTACTGTAGACTGGGGAGTACCTGGCTTCCAATTCAAAACAGTAGGATATTTACATAACCTAACAAGCTTCAGTTATTCTCTAGCTAATAGACTACAGGTGTGTCTCTTTGCCTTTGAAATGGTGAATATTTAATTTATCTGGGACCTATATTCTATTTTAGTTTTGACCCTTCTTCTCCACTGGTACATCCAGTTGAAGATGTCCCTGCTCACTACAGGGAGGTTATACTAGATAATATCTAAAGGTCTCCTGCAACCCAATGCTCTCTACAATTATATGATTGATTCTGTAATTCTGAGTTCATAATTTTTATTACTGGTTTTATGTTTTTATCAATTCTTCTCTCATATCCCATTGAGAGGAGTTTAGTAAAGAAAAAAACCACATATATATATTTGCAAAGCCAAAGAAAGTCTATCTTGAAACTGAAATTAAAGAAGAAAGAACACTTTTTAAGGGAAATGACTAGTAAGGTGACAAACACAGTGATATCCTCAAGCATCAGAATGTGATAACTGTCATTACTAAAACTACCTAAAGCTTCCAAGCTCTACTGAAAAAAGGATTATGACCTCTTTACTTTCCATTAATAGGAGTAATTTTATTTATTTATTTATTTAATGAGAAATTCTGTTCAGTAGAAAGTTGACTGGACTGGATTAAAAAGAACATTCTTATTTCTGGCTTTTTTTTAAGTTCATACCAGATTTTGAACTAATATATAGAAGCAAATTTTCTTTATGCAAATACAACTTCCATTAAAACATGAAGGCCTACACAAAGCTGAACTGCTGACTCTGCACTATTAAACAAGAAAATAAAAATTTTTTAAAAAGGAAGGGAATAATTAAACAAAGAGGTGGTTATTTTTGTGGAATGAAGAATATATAGTGTGTATTCTAAAGTACAGTGTTGCAGATCATTCAATACATCTCAATCTCAATCCACTAAGTATCTGAGCTACTTTTCTAAGTCATTTCCCTTAGTGAAAAGCAGATTAAAGATCTAACTCCTCTCACAATGACTCTACACAGTGATGGGATGACATTAAATATTTTTAGAGCTAAATTTCTAAGTGTTTATTTTCTTGATGTCTGTGTCTGTCTATCATGTGCTAATCTGTTTTTTATGTAAAATGTAAATGAGGATCCAAAGCTTCAGCATTTGGTAAAGCCACAATGTTTTATGCTTTCTGATGTCCCTAACTGATTTTAGAATTACCCATTCTTATATGTGAATATATTCAGATACATGCCAACTGCACCAGACATAAGTGAAGTGCAAATCATGTGCATTTTAGATTAAAAGAACTCATAAATAAATCATCCACATACTGCAGCATCCCTGCACTTCCCTAATAGAAGAACTCCAGGACACAGATATAACTGATCATAACCTTGTTTGATAACTTTCTAGCTTATTCTTTTGATCAGATTGTCAATATTAGAAAGTTCAAGGAGTTCAAGCCCAGAACAGACAAAAATGTGTTCTATTTTACTTCATATGTATCTTAGTCAATTAGGTATCATAAAAGAGACTTTTAGTTGTTTTAAAATATTTTCATAGCCAAGAGATTGCTGTCTGTGCCTCAGATGAGAAGAGACCAGTATAACAAGACCAATTGCAGGGTCCTACACTTTGGCCACAATAACCTCCTGCAGCACTACAGACTGGGGGAGGATTGGCTGGAGAGCAACCCAGCAGAGAGGGACCTGGGAGTGCTGGGTGACAACCCACTGAACATGAGGCAGCAGTGTGCCCAGGTGGCCCGGAAGGCCAATGGCATCCTGGCTTGTATCAGGAACACCGTGGCCAGCAGGAGTAGGGATGTAATTCTGCCCCTGTACTCAGCACTGGTGAGGCCTTGCCTCGAATGCTGTGTGCAGGTCTGGGCCCCTCACTGCAAGAAAGACACTGAGGGGCTGGAGCGGGTCCAGAGAAGAGCAACGAGGCTGGGGAAGGGACTAGAGGAAAAGTCCTATGAGGAGAGGCTGAGGGAGCTGGGTCTGTTTAGCCTGGAGAAGAGGAGACTCAGGAAGGACATTATCACTCTCTACAACTACCTGAAGGGAGGTTGTAGTCAGGTGAGGATTGGGCTTTTCTGCCTGGCAACTAGTGACAGAATGAGCGGGCACGACCTGAAACTGTATCAGGAAAGGTTTAGGTTGGATCTCAGGAAGCACTTCCTCACGGAGAGGGTGCTCAGGCATTGGAATGCACTGCCCAGGGAAGTGGTGGATTCACAACCCCTGAAGGTCTTTAATGAGAGACTGGATGTGGCACTTAGTGCCATGGTCTGGCCGATGTGGTGGTGTTGGGTCATAGGTTGGACCTGATGATCTCAGAGGTCTTTTCCAGCCTCAATAATTCTGTGATTCTCTGATTCTGTGATCATGATGCCCAACAGTCCTGCAGTGGCAGAGAACTGATGAGGTGAGGTACACCAAAATGGTTGTAGGTAGCAAATGGCATGGCAAGGAACCAAAAAATAGGTAATTGTATTTCTGTTGTCTCAAAACAGTCTCTCAGGGGAATTCCCTCCAGTGTAAACTTCAGCAGATACCTAAAGCCTCAGTAAAGGATTATACTCACTCCATCTTCTAAAAACTAAATACATTTAAAAATACTTGTGTTTATAAATCAAACCAATGAACAGACTAATGGGAAGGTTATGAACACCCTCTTAAATGAATACAAATAAGAACTAACCCAACAACACTAAGGCCCAGTAAAATGTTATCCAAGTGTCAAAAAATTGATACAGCATATAAA
Source organism: Trogon surrucura (assembly GCA_020746105.1). NCBI lineage: Eukaryota > Metazoa > Chordata > Aves > Trogoniformes > Trogonidae > Trogon > Trogon surrucura. The sequence continues at coordinate 40,997,974 of CM036617.1, forward strand.
ATTTAGAAGTAGATGTACAGATAACACCAAGACTAGACCATTGACATTTGCTACTGTATAGCCTTCACCAATATTTCTTTTACTTTCTGTGTCTGGGCTGTGATAAGCAGGCTCGGAAACTTTCAAATTATATTCTAGTTAGAGAAGTGCTAGTTATTAAAGAGTCTTGGACCGTCCGCAGATTTTTCTCCTACCTCGTCTAAATTTATTTTGTCTAAGAGTAAGATTGCGCTAAGGCAAAGAACCATGTTTCTTAGGCCAGTAAAGATCTAAGTGGTACTGTATGTAACTTAAATTATTTAAAATAATTGACACTTAAATGTAGTATATAATTAGCATCTAATCTTCCTGTTCCTCAGACAACAGAACATTTTATCACACAAAACAATACAAATAATTTGTTTTGCACATAACATTTATTTGCAATAATTATCTCTATGGCTGCAATAATTACCTTAATAGATTTTTACTTGTATTTTTTACCACATGTTGACTTATTTCATATTTATTTTTTAGGACATAGGTAATGTGTACAGTACTAATTATCATGATGCAATCAGGGCAGTAGTTTAAGATATCAAAATACAAATACATTTCTGCTCTTCAAAAAATTCTACAATTTAGATCTTTCCCTATGGTATTTGTCAGCATAGAATGAAGCTTGTGCAATTATAATTACCACTACACTGCATCTACCACCAACAGAAATCATTCAGTTCACAGTTTAGCAAATCTCACTGAATCTTTCCTTCCCTCATTCCTTCTTCTCACCATGGTCTGCCACTCTCTAACATTGTCTCAAATCTACACGAAAATTATAATAAAATCAAAGGGAAAGTTACATATCCTTGCTGTTAGCATAGCAAATTCCCTGTAAACATACTCAGTGCTTCCAATGCACTTCGTTCATTATCTTCCCTATTTCATCAAAAAAAAAACACCCAGTACTTGGGTAAATATTATGTTATTTATTTATTTAATTTGTAGAATATATCCAGCTTTCTTTCTTTTAAGCTATTTGTCTTTTCATTCAGTTTTGTTCAGTGTCGTCATCAACGACCTGGATGAGGGGATAGAATGCACCCTCAGCAAGTTCAATGATGAAACCAAACTGGTAGGGGTGACTGACACACAGGAAGGCTGTGCTGCCATCCAATTAGACCTGGACAGGCTAGAGAGCTGGGCAAAGTTGAACCTCATGAAGATCAATAAGGACAAATGTAGAGTCCTGCATCTGGGAACGAATAACACCAGGCACCAGTACAGATTAGGGGATGCCCTGCTGAAAAGCAGCCCTGTGGAGTCCTAGTGGACAGTAAGTTTTTCATGGGACAGCAATGTGCCCTTGTGGCCAAGAGGGCCAATGGGATCCTGGGGTACATTAAGAAAAGTGTGTCCAGCAGGTAGGTCTAGGGAGTTCTCCTCCCACTCTACTCTGCCCTGCTGAGACCACACTTGAAATACTGTGTCCAGTTTTGGATGTCCTAGTTCAAGAGGAAACAGGGACCTACTGGAGAGAGTCCAATGGAGAGATATGAGGATGATTAAGAGACTTGAACATCTCTTCTGTGAGGAGAGACTGAAAGAACTGGGGCTGTTTAGCCTTGACAGGAGACGGCTGAAGGGATTTTATTAACATATATAAATATTTGAGGGGTGAGTGTCAAGAGGAAGGAGACAGGAAGGAGACAATCTCTTCTCAGTGGTGCTTAGCAATAATAGAAAAAGAAATAATGGGTTTAAGTTAGAACATAGGACGTTCCATCTGAACATGAGGAGAAACTTCTTTACTGTGAGGGTGACAGAGCACTGGAACAGGCTGCCCAGAGAGGTTGTGGAGTCTCCTTCTCTGGAGACTTTCAAAATTCACCCAGGTGCATTCCTCTGTGGCTGCCCTAGATGATCCTGCTCTGGCAGGAGAGTTGGACTAGATGATATTTTGCAGTCCCTCCCAACCCCTAACGTTCTATGATTCTATGATTCTCAAAAAAAACATGGTGAAAATAATTTCTTAACTTAATGAGCAGGGTATTTACTAGGAAAAAAATGGACATAATATATGCTGAAATCCTGCTGACCCCACATATCTACCTGCAGGGCGAAAATGTGACTTCATCTTCCTTTCTGTGGTATGCAGGGATGTATTCTAGTCTTAATTGCAATAAATCTTTGGAGGTAATCATAACCATACACTTCTAAAGTAGCTTAGCTTGTACTTTTCCTGTTCAAGAACAGGTAAACAGCATGTCACACCATACTACCTCATGGTGGTCTTCTTTTGTCCCAAATAGAATAATAACACTATATAATGCAAAATTATTGGGGTGTCTTGAAGAGACCACAATTTGAGAAACTTTGATTAGAAACTCAACCTAATTTCTGTGCAAGTAGTAAATGACATCCAGGTATTCATTTAGTTCCCAGGTCTTACCCTGAAGAAGGGAACAGAAATTTTCCACTCATCCCACAATACAGGATTACCTTTTTAATGAGATGTTCAGATTAGTGAAGTAGCAAGACTAATTCTGCATGTAAACCCGGAAAGCTATCACAAATAACTGCGAATGACATGAAAATTAAGAGGTGAGGTGTGAAAAAAGTGAAATAACAAACATTTTAGTACAAACCCCTTTACGTGCATCCTTTTCTCAAATTATCTTGATCACAAATGACAAGTTAAGAAAAAAAACACTTCAGTATCAAGTTATTCATGAAGCATTATTTAGTCTTTCTTCCTTTCTTGCTGCTTTCCTATCTAAGCTAGGCTAGCACTGTTCTCCTTCAAACCCGATGAAAGTTCATGTTCCTACTTTTCATAGTCCATTAAAAAAAAAAAAAAAAAAAGAAGTGTTCTACTTAATTTTTCATTAAATACTTCTGTTCAGGATAGCTTCTGGGTTTAAAGTGTTTTTTACCAAGCACGTATTTTAAACTATTTCATGATATTTTGTCTCAAGTTTAAAGTTAATATGTCAATAAAATATAAAATTAGTTTCCAAGTGTCATTTGAATTTCAAATTTTTGAAACAGTTCCTCACTTGAAGTAAATCAGCAGAGTTCCTTCTATGAGTTCTTTGCAAATCAGGTTTCTCAAAACAAAAAAAAACACCAAAAAACCCTAAAACCACTTTGATACTGATAGAAAAAAAAAAAAAAAAGCATGCCAAATCTTAAGACTGTTTCCTTTCTGGCATGACTGAATGTTTCTGTATCTATGTAAATATCAAACTTGTAGGCATGATGTGACATGCTTATAGAAATGAGAAAAGGTACCTAACAATTATTTGTACTAAGCTGACAAATTTTAACACTTGAATTATTGCCAGTGGAAGTTCAAAATACTCTGCAAAAAAGTAGTTGATAATAGTTGTCAAATTATATCTTTAAATAATGATTGAAATTAGAAGAATTGACAGATACTTAATATTCAGCAAAGCGGTGTTATTGGTATTTGCTATGGACTTTTTTGAGTCTTACATTTATCTTTGAGGAAAAACAATGAAGCATATGAGTGTTGTTAATTTAATCCATGTACCATCATTATATTTGTTATGAGTCCTATACCTACCCAGGTCACCAGACAATAATAAAGATAAATAAGCATCTGACAGAGCTCTGCAGATACTATTCTAAATGACCAAGTCAGACTGAAATTTGTCATATTATCTGATGTTTAACAATGAAAGTAGTTCAAGGACAGTTACATTCTACACAGTTTCTTCATTGTTTCAATAGCTCAAAGCTATGAGGATATTTTGTAATTGTTTATGTGATGTATCATTTGATTGTCTCCTTCACTCTATACTAAAAAAGAACACCATAAATTAATAATAAGCTCAGGTACAGCTGCAAAGTAACTGCTACAGGATAAGATTGATTTATATCTAAGGTGATGACGCTTGGACTCCAGATAACTAAATGGGGAATATAAATTTCCTGCAATATCTCAGACCACGATCACAAGTTAAGTATTCCAAATTTCTGTTGATACAACAGACTTTGATATATAGCACTGTGGTATACACTTGTGTGAATTTACTTTGAAAGTGTAAGAATAGATAGGAGTTGAATGACTTTCTAGGATCTATTCCTTACTTCTGTCACACATTTATATGGAACAGCAGATTCTGAGCTTCTAGACGAAAGTAATAATGAAAAGTAATGCAGACAGAAATAGCTTGCCTCTAGCAAGACTAATGGCAAGGTCAGATTGCATCAATTAAATGAGAAAGCCTGCAAGATAAAGTTCATTCCACACCCTGTGAGCTTTTTTTCTCCTTTCAAACAAGTTGCTGCTTTTACAAATACAAGGCTTCTTAACTGAAAATTCATAAATCTACAACATGAAATGACTGCAAAAAAAGGCTCATAAAATAGTAAACAAGAAAATCAGACAATGTAAATTTTAAAAAACAACTGCAACTGATAAAATACAGAAAGTATTTTCAATATTCAGAAATACAGTACAACTTCCGTCAATATGTTTTTAACCGCTAAAAATGTTTAAAATTTTAGCATTATTGTTCCTTTCACATTTTGTTAAAGATTCTGAACGACGTTTAAAAACAATATTTAATAGTTAAAAATACATAAACTCAGTAAGCCGATCGGCATTTTCTGGTATTTTCTCTTTTGAAGTATGATTACTTTGCAGTCATCTGTTGAGAAAACTGATTATTGATATCTTAACATCACACATCCCTCCCAGGCAAAAACCTTGCATTTGAAGTCTCTGCTTGTCCAGTTTAAACTCTAATCTTAGTTTCAGCCCTTCTCAGGTCTAAAATTATTGGCAAATGGACTGCTATCTCACTAAAATCTACTATATTATTTGAAAGAAATTCTGCTTCAACTGATCCAATACACAGCCTACTGAGAAGTCTGGTGCAAGGCAAAAGTTCATTGTTAGTTTTTCTCCCTTTAAGCCATTCCTTTATGAATGATGCTTGACTATGGATGAAACAGAGCCCTCAAGACTTTGCAGAGCTAGATAAGACCCCGATCACACTTTGTAGAGACCTCTGTGTGACTCTGTGGCACATGGCTTGCAAGAAAATCTGCTTTACGATCCTCTTAGGGGAGTTAAATGAAGCACAGTTTGTGGTATTATTTGATATTAAAAATAATATGTAAGTCATAGAGATTCTTAGGTAAAGATAAGGATGTCTTCCTTCTTTTTATAACTCGTGTGCAAAACTGGTATCCGTATATGTGTATTTATTTACCCTTATTCTGGCCACAAATAAATATAACTTGTTTCTGATACACATGGTAATTTCTTATATTTGTAGGCAACAAACTATCTCTGCAAAATTTTGATAGCAGGAATAGTTTGGTAGCAGGTTAGTTTGAGAGCAGGAAGTTGACTATTTCAACAATCCCTCTCCCCCTTCTCACTTCTTTTTTGTTTGTTTGTTTAAAACCTTGAATAAAGAAATAATTGAATAATTGACCCGTATAATTGAAATCTCAGAAAATTTTGTGGGACAGCAAAATAATTCCCCATGTAGTTCTGCTTTTTCCCTGTGATAAAAATAAGTGGAACAGAAGGACTTGTCTGCTTTTCAAAATAGAATGTATATTATAGTAATAGTTTTTCATCCAAACAGCTAAGCTTCTCAAACACAATGGAAATACTGTCTATGTAAAAACAGCCATAATTATTCTACCATGCAATCATAGATATTTAATTTGTTGTTTTATCAAAAGAAGCTTTAGAGAGAAAAAATAATTTCCTCATGGATGCAGTCCAGGTCAAGTTATAAAAGAAATAAAAACCTTCATACTATTCAATTTAAATCTTTCTTTGTAGCATAACTGTGATGATACATTTACAATTTAAACTAAAATACCTTAAAGTCTGGCAGGGAAGAGAAGATTTAAGGTACTTTGAATGGTCAGAACAGAGAAGATGAGAGTGATGAATTACCAGTGATAACAAGTGAAAACTATCAAGGTGCAATTTTCTTCAAACTCTCATTTTTATTGTGCACATTTTGTTAGAGTATTCTGTCAAATGTTTATTCTCTTTAGGAAATATTCAATGAATTCAGAACGGAATAAATTTAAGGCTCTCAATAAATTTCCTTATTGTCCTTGATGTGTAACCGTCAGGCATTAATTCTGTGGTAGCCAATGCCTAAGTCAAAAAGGAATCTGAATTGAAATATCTAATTTAAATAAAAATTAGAGTCCTTTTAAGGGGACTCAGAAAACACAAAACTCGTAGAAAAAAACCCAACAAACAAAACACCATAAAGTGAAATCTTCAGAAGTGCTTTTGAATTATTGATTAGATTACTGCAGTATCATTCTTAAAATGAAATGACATTATAGAGGCTTATTTGTATTGCTGGAAAGTGTTCAGGTTCTTCCTATTTTCTTAAGTCACACTTTCTAGGGAGAATATTTTGATGGTACTTGTTTCATATATGTTTCATATATATTTCATATATTGTTTTGATGGTATTTGTTTCATATATGAAAAACCCCACACCATCAACAAATTAACCACTTTTCTAGTAAGTATTAGGCAAAGCGATTACTGAAACTGAGTCAAGAATACTGTTCGAGACTTCTTATATTTGGTTTATAGCCAACATTTGTTCAATATTTTCAGTTAAAATTTTCACAGATTTACATAAAAATTATTTGTTATTGGGGTTATTTGATTTTCATTTTCTTGTTCTTATGTTTCTACTACTCTCATTTTTTTTCTATAGATTTTATAAGACCTTTGTAAACATTTCTAATCCAGACAGGGTTACTCTACAGTATACCTGAGTATATTAATTAAGATTTATTTTCCTTGAAAACAGCAAAATACAGTAATTTTTAGAGTTTTATCTTTTAAGATGTCAAAATGACCATGTAAATAAAACATTTTTCTACACACTAAGGGCCCAGTTTTATCACTGTAACCGTGTCTACGGATGTAGATGTATATAATATTTATAGATGTATTTGTTAGGATCCATTATTTGAAAGAATTAAATGTAAGATTCCAAAGTATTTGTAAGGAACTTTCTTCACTATCTCTCTTTGGGGAAATTCAAAATGAAGATATTTCCTTTGTCTCAAAGATAGACAAACTTATGTTTGAAGATAAATCCTTGTTTTGTGAATTATTCCACTGAAATACTGGGATGATCAATGTGATGAGATTCATCTACATTTGAGTTATAGAGACAAAAATTGGCCCATGGTTCATAAGAAAAGAGTAATATATGTTTACTTTTTAACAACTTTAGCAAGAACAAGTCCTAAACCTCTTGTTGCGAATAATATTGTCGTCTTTGATCTCTGTGAAATGTTTATTTCTTTTATGAGTCACATGAACGTAATTGAGATCAGAACTGAAAAGACTACCTTGCTTGGCCAGTAGTGACCAATTTAGGACTGAATGAACTGTCTTATATTTTACTCCAGGTTCTATTCTGTTTATATGGCAAGATTTTGGTAACAGGGGAGCTGCAGAGGTAGCTTCTGTGAGAAGAATCAAGAAGCTGCCATCGTGTCAGACAGAGATAATTCCATTCAGCTCTAAGATGGAGCTGATACTGGCCAAAGCTAAGCCAATCAGTGATGTTGGGGGCACCTCTGTGATAACATATTAAAGAAAGGATAAAAAAAACCTGCACAGCAGCAACCAGGAAAGAGGAGTGAGAATATGTGAGAAACAGCTACAGCTAGTGAAGAAGGAGAGGAAGGAGGTATTCCAGGCATGGGATCAGAGGCTCGTTTGCAGTTCATGGAGGTGACTGTTAGTTGTCTCTTGCATCCCACGGTGGAGCAGATACCCATCTTGAAGCCCACAGAGGACCCCATGCTGGTGCAGATGAATGTGTTCTGATCAAAGCTGCAACCTATGAAGAGGAAACATTGGAGTAGGGTCCTGATAGGAGCTGCAGCCTATGGAGAAAGAAGCCCACACTGGAGTGTTTTCTGGCAGTACCTGTAACCCCATGGGGTACCCATACTTAGTGCAGTCTCTTCCTGAAGGATTGCACCCTGTGGAAAAGACTAGTGTGGGATTAGTTCTTGAAGAACTACAGCCCATGGGAAGGATCCACATTGGAGATTTACATGAAGGACCATATGCCATAGGAGGGACTTCATGCTGCAGCTGGAGTAGAGCATGATGAGGAAGAAGCAGCAGAGGACGACGTGTGATGAACTGACCACAATCACCATTCTCAGTCGTTCTGCAGAGGAAGGAGGTAGGAGAGTCATGATTGAAGCTGAGACTAGGAAAAAAGCATGGTGGGAGCGATGTTGGTTTTGTTTTTCACTATCTTACTCTGGTTTTGTTTGACAATAAATGAAATTAATCTTCCCCAAGTTGAATCTATTTTGCCTGTGAGGAATCTCCTTGTCTTTATCTCAACACAAGAGCTTCATCATATTTTCTCCCTGCTAAGGAAGGGGAGTGAGAGAGTGACTTGGTGGGCACTTGACAATCAGCCAAGGTTAGCCCACCACGCTGTGTTACACTGGAAAGCAGGAAATACCAAGTTCTCTTCAGCCTCATACAAAAGAAAAGTCCTCCCAGATCTCATATCCAGAAGTTTGGTAATATCCCAAACACAGAAAACTTGGTTACCTGTGTGCAGTTTCTGTTATTCTCACTTGATTCCAAAGTGTTTTTAACTGTTTACAAAAACAGCATGTGCATTTTAATTCAATTATCTCTCCATTCAACTGCAGCCTTATCTCACTCAAGTCTTTGAGACTTGCGGCACAACTTAATGACTTTTCCAGGAATGTTGTTTTACCTTCTGAAGTTTTTCCTCAGATTCATTTTGCCCTGTTGAATAAGTCCTACGTAGCCTCGCTGATTTATTGGCTTTGAGTTACCCCAACCAATTTATCAGTTGTGCCTTGCTGACCCTGAAGTAATTCGAGATAGCAAGTACATGACCAATAATGGATGCCATCGGTTAATGTCTTTTGTGTTGTGAACTAGACATTCTTCTTGTATTTCATTCTTTTGAATGGATCCCTCTACATGTATTCCAGAGGGTTTTAATACATTCCATATGTATTTAATATATTATTTGCTATTTTCTCAGTATATATGCCTCCCTTCATCTGCTGACAATATGTAGAATGTTTTAGCAAGTTATGAAGATTTTATTGACCTATGTTTATAGCTACAGTTTTGACAAGTAGTGAAATTATAATTGATTTTTTTTATGTTAGCAAAAAAGATGCAAAAAAAATTTGTATCAATTCTTAATATTATTTTCTCTTACTTAAACAACTTACAAGGGGAAAATAACAACCCACTCTTTAAAAAACATACCAACCTAAAAGCTAAATTCAATGTTTTAGAGAACTTTGTAAGAAAAACAAAGTACATTTTAACGTAAGTTTATAACACCCTAATGAATAACTATTGTAGCCTGAATGTGATCCGAATAAAAATATCGCAACCATAAACTTCTCTCTAATGTTACTGGGACCTCAACAGGCTGGACAAAGGGGCTGACAGGAACCTCATGCAGTTCAGCAAACATATAAGGAAAGACTGAAATGGCTGGGACTATTTAACCTGGAGAAGAGGAAGCTCAGGGGGGTGTCATCAGTAACTGAAAGTGTAGAGAAGACAGAGAGTCTCTTTTCACTGATACCCAGAAGAGGAATTAATGGTCACAAACTGAAACACAGGAGGTCCCATCTAAACATCAGGAAACACTTTTATCACTGTGAGAGTCATGAAACAGGTTGTGGAGTCTCCATCTTTGGAGATGCTCTAAAGCTGTCTGGAGATGGCCTAAGGCAACCAGCTCTCAGTGACCCTGTCTGTGCCAAGGGGTTGGACCAGATGACCTCCAGAAATCCTTTCTAACTTCTGTGATTCTGTGATTCTATGATTATATTGCAGGCTGCAAAATAACTGTCATCCTTCCCTTTGAAGCATATAGAAATGTTTTGCTTAGAGTGACTATGTCAGATACTAAGCCCACGATTACAGACTCTGTATTATACATCTTGAGTCTATTTTCTTTTGTGTGTAGTAAAAATGGCAAGTGAAGGATGACATCTCTTACAAGATGCTTAAAGATCAAGGTCAAGAATTTTAGAGCTATTAGGTGTTGGAAGAATTCTGTAAGAAATAAGTAAGAAGAATATTGATGATGAAGACATGAAATAAAGTGTAAAATATATAGTTTGATAACTTTATGTATTTATAATTAGAATTTGTATATATACATTGAAGTTGTAGCTATAGTTTACGGAATTTTAAAAATAGCAGTGCAGGCACCTGAATTCAGATTCTTAAAACTAGAGTTTTAAAGCCTGAAGTTAAGCTTTTAAATACATTTCTTGTACACATATATTTAAGTACTGTCTTTAAGCATATACTCTTGAAACATTCATAAATAGTGTAAGTTGTAGTGAATGAGCAGATAGAATATTTGTAGACAACCATTTTTTTCCTTGTTAAACTTTGAATACTGAATTTAGTCTCCAAGTATGAAAAAAAAAATCAATTTCAGGAAAATAGATTTGGTTCAAGTTGTTCTAGCTTTTGAACACATAATTGAGTCTTAAGCCTCTGTTGCACTGGTGAGGCCACAACTTGAATACTGTGTTCAGTTTTGGGCCCCTCACTACAAGAAAGACATCGAGATTCTGTGATATGTCCAAAGAAGGGTAACAAAGCTGGTGAAGTGTCTGGAAAATAAGCCTTTTTGCAGAGTAGCTGGGGAAACTGGGGTTGTTTAGCCTAGAGAAAAAGAGGCTGAAGGGAGACCTTATTGCTGTCTACATCTACCTGAAAGGAGGTTGTAGCGAGGTGGCCGATGGTCTCCTCTCCCCAGTAGCTAGTGATAAGACAATAGAAAATGGCTTCAAGTCGCACCAGAGGATATTTAGATTGGATATTAGGAGGAACTTCGATTTGAACACTTGAATATCCATAAATCCATGGGCCCTGATGGGATGCAACCACGGGTGCTGAGGGAGCTAGCAGAAGTCATTGCTAGACCACTCTCCATCATCTTTGGTAAGTCATGGGTAACAGGTGAGGTGCCTGAAGACTGGAGGAAAGTGAATGTCACTCCAGTCTGTAAGAAGGGCAGGAAGGAGGACCTGGATAACTACAGACCAGTCAGCTTCACCTCCATCCCTGGAAAGGTGATGGAATATCTTATCCTTGGTGTTGTCTCTAGGCATATCAAGCATAAGAAGGTTATTAGGAACAGTCAGCATGGCTTTGCCAAGGGGAAGTCATGTTTGGCTAACCTGATAACCTTTTATGAAGACATAATCAGGTGGACGGACAGTGGTCATGCAGTGAATGTGGTCTATCTGGATAACAGCAAGGTATTTGACACCATCTCCCACAGTATCCTCATAGGTAAAGTGAGGAAGTGTGGTCTGGATGACCAAGTAGTTAGGTGGGTCACTAATTTGTTGGAGGCAAGAAGCTAGAGAGTTGTGGTCAGTGGGGCAGAGTGTAGCTGGAGACCTCTGTCTAGTGGAGTCCCTCAGGTCTCAGTGCTGGGGCCAGTGCCTTTCAATATATTCATCAATTACCTGGATGAGGGATTAGAGAGAAGAGTCAGCAAGTTTGCTGATGACACAAAACTGAGAGGAGTGGTTGACACACCAGAAGGCTGTGCAGCCATTCAGAGAGACCTAGACAGGCTGAAGAGCTGGGCAGGGAGAAATCTTATGAAATTCAACAAGGACAAGTGTAGAATTTTGCACCTCGGAAAGAACAACCCCATGTGCTAGTCTGGGTTGGGGACTGACCTGCTGGAGAGAAGTGTAGGAGAAAGGGACCAAGGGGTTGGACCAAGGGGTGGACAGCAGGATGACCATGAGCCAGCAATGTGCCCTCATGGCCAAGAAGGCCAATGGCATCCTGGGGTGTATTAGAATGGGAGTAGCAAGTAGGTTGAGAGAGGTCCTCCTGTCCCTCTACTCTGCCCTGGTGAGGCCACATCTGGAATATTGTGTCCAGTTCTGGGCCTCTCAGTTCAAGAGGGACAGGGAACTGCTTGAGAGAGTCCAGCGCAGAGTCACAAAGATGATGAAGGGAGTGGAACATCTCCCTTATGAGGAGCAACTGAAGGAGCTGGGTCTCTTTAGCTTGGAGAAGAGGAGGCTGAGGGGTGACCTCATTCATGTTTATAAATATGTCAAGGGGGAGTGTCAGGAGGACGAAGCCAGGCTCGTTTCAGTGACATCCAATGACAGGACAAGGGGCAATGGGTTCAAGCTAGAACACAGGAGGTTCCACAAAAATGTTAGAAAAATCTTCTTCCCTGTGAGGGTGACATAGCACTGGAACAGGATGCCCAGGGAGATTGTGGAGTCTCCTTCTTTGGAGACATTCAAGACCTGCCTGGATGCATTCCTGTGCGATCTACTGTAGGTGACCCTGCTCTGGCAGGTAGGCTGGGCTAGATGATCTTTTGAGGTCCCTTACAACCCCTGACATTCTGTGATTCTGTGAAGATTGTCAGGCACTGGAACAGGCTGCCTACAAAGGCAGATAAGTAATTATCGCTGGAGATGTTTAAAAGACGAGTAACTCTTGTGCTTAGGGACATGGTTTATCGGCTGATTAGCTGGCGATGAGTCAATGGGTGGACTCAATGATCTTAAAGGTCTTTTCCAATCAAAACTATTCTATGATTTTATAACTGTAATTTAGATACCTTAAGATCAATTCAATTACTAACACTGAAGTCTCCAGTACCATTTGGAGTGATTTAAAGTTTCTGAAACTTTGCATTGGGGTTCTCAACTGGGCTTCAGTTCCCTCCATAAAAAAAATGAGTTTCTAGTGATTCAGTGTCACATCTGAATCTCTGACGTGTCAGATGACATAATGAAGATGAGTATAAACATTTGCATGCCACCCTGCATAAAATACTGTTGGTTTGGTATTACTTGTACTTAGGGATCGTATGTCTAAACAGTGAGTATACCTATGTATGATATATGGTGATTTCGTAGTTTATAAAGTATTACATATGTCATGTTGCCATTTCATAGGACAAAATGAATTCTGGAATGTACACTTGAGAACCTTACTTCATTACTGTAATAAGAGATGGCTGGATGAACTTTTTTTGCTTTTGGGAACACTAATTAGAATGAATGAACACAGACATTTGCAATTACCATTTTCAAAATAACAGGATCAATTTCAGATCTAACAACTTGGTGCTTACTTTTCCCCAGCTGAGTTTTCCTGTTGATAATAATTGGATGCTGGTTCCTTGAAGAGCAAAGGTATAAATTACCAAATGTGCTGCAAACTGAGAGAAGAAGTCATTATAACATGAATGGAAACTAAGAGATTCTCTCCGTATAACCTGTAAAAAAGGACCACAAAGAAATTCCAAACTTGATAATAACCATAAAAAAAATATGTACAGGAAATAAAATATTTCTATTTATAAAGACAATTCATTTAAATGTTATGAACTAGTGATTTTTCTCTCAAGAAATTTCAAAACTACAATTTTGAAGAGATTCGTAGAATTCTCAACAATTGTCATGTAGATTGTTCTCATAATTTCTCAGCAGAAATTTTGCTCTTTTGAACAGAGCAGATGTCATTCAGCAAGCAAAATATTGTCTCAGAGGCACAAAAGTGCCTGAAAGTGCCAGCATAAATTGAATGAGGAGGCTGAAATTCAAAGAAGAGGTCTTACATGTTAAAAAAATTATGGAAAATCTTTACCAACTGTCACAGACTGATCGCTTTTTCTTTCAAGGCTCTTATCGACAGAAAAGAAGTGTGTAGATAAACACAAAAGCATTCTTCAAGCATCATTTAGTTGGCAGTTTATTTTCCCTACATTCTATAATATCTAAAAAGCTCCATATTGATTTAAGCTCCACTGCTTCTATTGATGAGAACAGTTAGATTCAAAGACACATTAGACTTGAAGATGGAAAGCCTTTATCTTACAGTCAGAGCCCTTCCTAAACCAGTTTGAGATAGCAAGTACCTGCAATAGTTCCAGTGATAAAGTTGGTTGATCTGCTTGTGGCAGACAGATGCGTGAATGTTTGTCTTAAAAATTTCTTGGCATTTTACAAACCCCTAGCTTCATAAAAAAACCAAAACCGGTTTCTGGTCCTGTGTGGGAAGCAGATAAGTGGCAATGGAGTATACTAGAGGGTAGTAGGAAACAGGTGCCTCAAACAACCTTGATGCAGTCATACACGAGGGAAGGAGTCCAGTGAAGGTAGGATGGCCTTGCCTTGTAGCACACGTTCCATGGAGATAAGGCAATTGTACATGGTCGTAAACAAGGAGAAGTCCTTTTTTCCTACCAAACATACTACACATCTGCATACAGGAAGAGTGCGTATCTCTACCAGACATACTGTGCATCCAAATACAGATAAAGTGTATATAAATTGAAAGAAGAAAGTTAGAAGAAAGTTAGAAGAAGAAAGAAGAAGCAGATGAAGAAGAAACTCGAAGAAGCAAGAAGATAACAATGGATGTATCTTGAACTCCACTTAGCTGCACCAACGCTGGAATCTGGACCAGTGATCTCTGTCTCTCTCTCTCTCTCTCCCCCGTCTTTCCCTCTCCCCCCCCCCCACCTTTTTCTCTCCTTTCTCTTTCTTCTTTCTCGCTGAGTAATGCAGAGCCTATGACACTGCTTGCTTAGTTTATACTTAGTTTCTATCCTGTAATCATTAATTATAATACTACCTGGTAGAAGTTGTTATATGTCCTTTATTCCTTGTTATCATTAAGTAACACACAGCTTGCTGTAGTTTATTGTATACCTTAATGTGTCATTTAACTAAAAACAATTATCGTAATTCTGTCTATATGTTGTGAGAAATTAATAAATGTTTGTGTATGGACCTTGGGACTTGTCTCACTGTTGTCCACTCCATTGGGTAATTACGTATCTAAGTCACTACTCCCCCCCTCTCCTGGGTGGGACCTGACACTACTGGACTGACAAGAAACATTTTGTTCATTAAGCTTGTCCCATCCTTCTGAACATTTCTACAGACCTCTTAAAATTATTTGGTGAGGATTTCTATATTTTATTTTTCATAAGAACAACGAACTCCCCTTGTTCAAATGCCTCTGAGACTTATTTGGTGGATTTACGAAGGTGATCTGGAAAAACGCAAAACAATTTCTGTCAGCTGTTATGAAAAAATAATCAATAAATCTGTAAACAATAGAAATAAGACAGTGTGAAGTAATTGATGAGAAGGCTTAATAGGAGAGAAACAGTCTTAAAACCCTAAAAAAATTCATCTAGGTATTTTTATTCATCATTTCATCATACTATCCAAAATCTTTCCAGATATAAATATGATTCATTTTTCTTCGTGATGTTTTAATAAAATGAGTGTTGTTTTCTGCATTTTGAAAATAGAGAATTTAAGTACAAAGTCACCAAGTCTTAGTTCCAAGAGGAGACTTGGACACTAAAATGGGTATTAAGTGTGTAAATTTTACCTAGACCACTATTACAAACCTGGAATACAATGTTCAGTTGTTACTGAATCTTGGAAATATTTAATATATGAGGAGAGGAGGAGAGGAGAGGAGAGGAGAGGAGAGGAGAGGAGAGGAGAGGAGAGGAGAGGAGAGGAGAGGAGAGGAGAGGAGAGGAGAGGAGAGGAGAGGAGAGGAGAGAATTTCAATGATCATCTAGTCCAAATATGATCAATTCAATTCTGACCAAAAGCATATTATTAAGGGCATTGTCCAAATCCTCCTTAAATACTGACAAGCTTGGGGTGTTGACTGCCTCTCTAGGAAGTCTGTTCCAGTGTCTGAGCACCCTTTCAGCAAAGAAATGCTTTCTAACATCCTGTCCGAACTTCCCCAATGCAGCTTTGAATCATTCACACATGTCCTATCACTGGATACCAGGGAGACTTATTAGCACCTCCCTCTCTACTTCCCCTCCTCAGGAAGCTGTAGAGAGCAAAACAAGGTCACCTCTCAGCCTCCTTTATTGTTCTTTTTGGTTATTGTTCTGCTTGTGGGAGGTGGTGACCAACTGCCTTTCACACACACAGATCACACAGAATGTCAGGGGTTGTAAGGGACCTCAAAAAATCTTCTAGTCCAACTCCCCCGCCAGAGCAGGATCACCTACAGTAGGTCACAAAGGAACGCATCCAAGCGGGTTTTGAATGTCTCCAAAGAAGGAGACTCCACAACCTCCCTGGGCAGCCTGTTCCAGTGCTACGTCACCCTCACAGTGAAAAAGATTTTTCTAATATTTTTGTGGAACCTCCTGTGTTCCAACTTGCACCCATTGTCCCTTGTCCTGTCATTGGATGTCACTGAAACGAGCCTGGCTGCCTTTACCTGTTGTTTCTTTTCCTCTTTCATAGATTCATAGAATGATTTCATTTGGAAGGAATCTTTAAAGGTCATCTACTACAGCCATTCTACCATGGCAAGGAAGAACATCTTCAACTAGATCAGGTTGTTCAAAGACCTGCCCAACTTAAACACTTTCAGTGATGGAGTATCCACAACTTCTCTGGGAAACCTGTTCCAGTGTCTCACCACCTTCATCATAATAAATCTCTCCCTTACATCCCATCTAAATCTGCTTTTTTTTTCAGTTTAAAACCATTGCCATTTGTCCTGTGACTACAGACCTGGTAAAAAGTCTTTCTCCACTTGTTGCAAGCCTCCTTTAAGTACCGAAAGACCACAGTGAGGTCTCTCCTGAACTGTCTCTTCTCTCAGTCAATCTGGCCTTGAACACTTCCACAGAGGGGACATTCACAACTTCCCTGGGCAATCTGTTCTAGTGTCTCACCACTCACACTGAAAAGAATTTCTTCCTAATATCTAATCTAAATCTTCAGTTTGTAACCATTACCCCTTGCCCTATCAGTAAATTCCCTAATAAAGAGTCTCTCCCTAACGTCACATCCCAAACTTTCAGGACAATGCCTCAGATTCACTGATTCACAGGCCAGGATTAAGGTGAATAAACACCAGGGAAGAAGGTCACAAGATTAGTCAAGCATGATTTGCCCTAGCTGAAGCCAACTCTTACAGTTCAAAATATTCTTAGGTTTGTATACGAGGTGTATTTTCCCTCTCTATGCATAGAAGATTTGAAGTGTAACACATGTGCAGTACATACTAAGGTTCCAGCCTGAATTTGGTGATATATTGTAAATAAGATTGCTTAAATGTAAGATCAAATGAGTCTGTTAACGCAAGATACAGAAATATAATTTTTCATAAAAAGCCCAATCAGAAGAGATAGTAACAGATAGAATGCTGAAGAAGCATTTCGTTGTGTAGGACATTGTCAGTGGGACATTAGGGCAATGTAAACTTAATGTCCAGGCATAGTGGAAATAATCTGTACAGTCAAGAGTAGAGTTAAGTAGTATAGGGAGACAGAAGAACTACTTAAGAAGGAAAACAGGTGGTAGTATGATTGGAAAATATAAATCTACCTTTTGGTAAGAGAGAGAAAGAGAGAAGCTGAAGAAGAGAATGGTGGTTGTGTATGTGTTCAGTAATGGGATTTCCATGCAGCTGTACTCTTAGCAACGGGTGAATTAGACTACAGAAAAAAAGATCACCATTCATCCTCAACAGGTATGTGATTTTCACCTGTTGAATTTAGGAAGAGTCTCTCCTAATTTTGACTTTAGTTTAAAAAATAAAGGTTTGCACAATAACTCAGACACTCTTTTTTTTTCTGTGTTGACCAGGGTCAGTGTGGCCCTATACAGGTTCTTGCCGTATAGGTATCCATAAGGCAATGACAGCCTATAGAACTACAAACAAGGCATTTGACTAGACTATGCAAAGAAGAAACACGAGTTTATTTCATCAGTACCAAATGTCTGATGTACATAATGATCAGAAAGCTAAAGCATAAAACATAGTAGACTGTAAGCATGTGCTTCCCCCAGGCAGAAGAAGACTTTTTTTATTTCTCAAAATTGGGTGATATAGAGAAAAATGAGAGAAAACAGGTGAAATAACAGAAAATGTGTTTCAAAAGGCAGTATGACAGGAAAACAAATTTCTTAATTGAATAAAATGAATAACACTTCCTGTCCCTTTTCTCTATCCTAAGCCTGACCTGTGCCCAACCATTAATAAAATTATCCAGTGGAATCATGCATTCTTCTGCATTCCTAAATACATAAACATGTGGTAGCCACATCTATGGGCAAAACCCAAGCCCAAACCAAATCAAATCAAACCAAAGAAATGGGCACATGTTTCTAGAGGTATAACTGGTTGCATGAATTTCCATGGTAAAAGGAAGGAAACTATATAGTAAGGATTGATTTAAATATGACTGAACTAACAAATATATTTGCAAATATATTTTTCTTTTATTAGCTATGCTGATGAATTTCGCTATTTCAAGAAGTAAGATGCTTGAGGAGTACCAATCTTCATAAGGATACAGACTATAATTACCTTTATAATGTAGGAGTTTTTAAAAATTCTCATTTTAAAGATACTTAACTTTTCTGTATTGAAGAAAAGAAAAAGCTCAACAGATGTATCTCTAAGAAAACTGCAAAAGTTTAGGAGAAAATTAATTTCCTAGACCTTAATCCAGTTATTCAAAATGTCCCTGTGTCAATCCAGTAATAACTAAATGTGAAATGATTTATTTAAAATAAATTTATTCCATATTATTAGATTTTATCGTAATTAAATAATCTATTTTTAGATTCTTGTCAACTTAGCACTGTGTTTATTATAAACACACTGAACTGATTTCCTGACCCACATGAAGTTGTGCAACAACCTTAAAAATGGTCACAAATGTCTTCACAGGGAAAAATTTACTATGCTAACTGGTTACCAAAAGTGAGATGAATGTCAATTTAAAAGTAGCAGTGATTAATTTGCAATTTTTGTGGGTTATTTCGTAACTGCACTACAGTAAAAAATACAAAACTATTGACATTAAAAGACTACTGAAAACTATCTATGTATTTTGACTTCATTTTATTCTTCTTTTTTTTGTTTAAAGCTGAGTCAAAGCTAAATATACAAATTCGGGATATAAGTTCAAAACCTACGGCTTCTAAATTCCTGTGTGTGTAATGTATTGATACATGCTGTTTATTGCTATCCAGTCTTGCACACTCATGTTATTTATATAGTTAATCAAAATTCAGAAATTGTAACTATGCATTTGAGTTAAATAATCACAGTTCACACTGAAAGCTTTGTCAATTAAATCATGTAAACAACACACTAAACTAAAAGGTTAAATTATGCATAATATTTGGTTTGTCTTTACTGTGCTACAATAGTCATAAATTGTAGTCTCAGGCAAAAAATCATTGATGGACTTGGGCATCAAATAAGTAGAGAGAAGAGTTACTTAACAGCCAGGAACCTAGCTAGGTTGACAGATTAACTCCATAAATACCTTCAGAAGCATGTTTATTTTCCTTACTTACACACACTATCTTAATGGTTAGGTAATTCATGTTTAGTCCTCTTTTAAACATCTTGTGTGTTCACACTGAGTAAAGGTGTCATATAAGTCACATGTCAAACCAGGTCATCCAAGAGTTTGCATCTAGATTCAGCAACTAATGGTCATACACATTTGCAGTGCAGGAACCGATGAATACAGTAGGAGTCTATACTACTATCTTGGGTTTGGTTCTGGAGTACATTTCTGAGGCAAACTTTGCAGTCATTCCCACCAACCATGCCTTTGTACACCTTGTGGAGTGGTCTTTAGCATGTGAACTAGATTTCTTCGAAAAGTAGAAAGTAATGCCAGCTACTAATGAGCAGTCAGCTCAGGACGCCAATCTGGAACCAGTTAGTATGAACTCCTTTGAAATACATACACTGTGCATGTTAGGTCTTCAGCGCTAGCTGTTTCACCTTAATCATCTTAATTTGTCTGAATTATTTGCTGATATGGACATAATCACACAGAATCACAAAGTGTTAGGGGCTGGAGGAGTCCTCGAAAGATAGAATAGAATCATAGAATTATAGAACTGTCCAACCCCCTGCCAAAGCAGGATCATCTAGGCAGTAACGTGTCCAGATGGGCTGTGAATGTCTGCAGAGAAGGAGAATCCACAACCTCTTTGGGCAGCCTGTTCCAGTGCTCTGTCACCCTCACAGTGCAAGCTTTTTCTAATATTCTTGTGGAACCTCCTATGTTCCAGCTTGCACCCGTTGCCCCTTCTCCTATCATTGGACATTGCTGAGAAGAGCCTGACTCCATCTTCCTGACACTCACTCTTTACATATTTATAAACATTAATGAGGTCACCCCTCAGCCTCCCCTTCTCCAAGCTAAAGAGATCCAGTTCCTTCAGCCTGCCCTCATAAGGGAGGTGTTCCACTCCCACCCAAGTAACATTTATAACTGGCCAAGGTCAGATAATTACACCTATGTAAGTTACTGTGTTTCTGATACTTACATAGTTACCTAAAAATATAAAGACATAATTTTTCCATTCTCTGTGTTTCCCATTATGGCTTTCCAGATAATGGTTTTGAACAATACGTGGGTACAGAACAACGAAGAGCTTGTGCCATGGTGCCATGGTAAATTTTCGTGACTACCTCACACAAGTTGAAGGGGATGTAAAGGATCCTTTTCCTTATGCTTGAGAAAGGACCTGAGGCTCAGTGATGTGGAGATGGAAGTACTCAGGTCAAACAAAGGCCTGGAATAACATGAAATAAGGGAGTAAATTCTGACTGGAGCGACTGGAGCAGTTCACCTACAGCTGGAATTGTATCTGGATGTCAGACAATCTCTTCATCTTTCCTAAAATAAGTCTGGGAATAATGTATTTTCCATGAGATGTTGCAACCACTAAAAAAAAAAAAAAAGTGAATTTACTACAAAAAAATGCATACCTAAACCAAGATTACATGTCAGTCCCACTCCTTAGCTATCTTCTCTTAACTCCTGGAAAAGAGTTCTTCCTCAGTTTCATGTAATTTAATGAAACTGTATAGATCCATTTTTTTTCCGTATTGATTGACCTGGCATTAACACATGAATTTTCTTTTTATGTGCTTTCAGTTTTGTTTCAAGTAAACTTTTTTCCTCTTCTCCAAATATTTTTCTCAGTAGGAATTTTGCACATAGTGTTACAGTACTAATCAAAGTATCGTAATAGGCCAATAGTGTTATTAACCCTGAGGCACTATAGGCCAATTAAAACATTTTAACTGTTATTATTGGATGACCTTAACTGAAACTTGAGAACAGACATATAAAGCAACTGATTTTTTTTTACACAGTAGCCATCTAGTCAGTAGCAGCTGTGTGGCTGCAAGTCTGAGTCAACTCGTATGCAACGTCAATAAAATCTCAAAATCCTTCCTGTGTTTACCCTATCACAAGGTGAATGTGAAAATGGTTGTGCTTAATTCTTGCTGACAAATACTTTCACATGTATTGGCAAACAGTCAGCTACACTTGAATAGAACAAAGCAGCTGCTTGCAAAGCCCAGCCAAGAGCCAATAACTGTTAGTCTTTCTCCTCTGCAGCTTGCTGAGGGATTGTGTCAAAAAGTCAGACACATATTTCAGATGCCCAAAAGAGACATTCTTGCATTACCACTCTTTTGTCTGTACATGCTCATGGAAAAACATCAGTTATTCCCCAGGCACAGACTGATTACGTGATCTGTTCACTGAAGAGTCTGGGAAGTCCTGGTGGGATCCTGCTCTGAAACTGTTATACTCTTCATGATGATAATAAACTTGTCTTGGGGCCATTGACTTTGTTCCTGCCAGTCAAAGTCTGTCCTTCCTTCACCCTGAATGTCTCTCATGCCAAAAAAATCTCAACAGAGCTGTAAGATGCCAAATATGATAAAAATATATCCCTTACATAGGCTCCCTATCACTTCTCCAACCAAAATTCAACTGTGTATATTCAAGAGCAAATTTTAGAATTGTCTCGCAACGATTTTGTGAAAGACAATGAGATAGCAGAAATCATGATTAAATCTACACAGAACTATGAGAAACAAAGTCTTCCTGAAATTGTAGACCAAGTAAGATACACTGCTTAAGCTGTGAGGCTACATATGGTAAGTTCATAGCTTTCTAGACACAGAATTCTAGGATAAATCTCTGCTGTAAGGGATAAAAGTCAATAATATAAAATTTAGTTTAATGTTTGAAAATTACAGTGACTAATAAATCTTCTTTAAAGAGATTAAGAATTGGCTTTGTATTCTTTCTTCAAAATAAATGCACCTGGACTTGTTCAAAGAATTCAGCGCTATGCCATGTGATATCTTTGTCTCTAAACTGGAGTCATGAATTTGACAGAAGGGCTACTTGGCAGGTAAGGAAGTGGATGTGTGGTCTCATTCCAAGAGTTACAGTCAACAGCTCAATATCTGAGCCGAGACCAGTAACAAGTGATGTTCCTCAGGGATCAGTGTTGGAACCGGTGCTTTTAACATCTTTCTTGGTGGTATGGACAGTGGGATTAAGTGCATCCTCAGCAAGTCTCCTGATGACATCAAGTTGTGTGGTGCAGTAGACACGCTGGAGGGAAGGGATACCATCCAGAGGGACCTTGATGGGCTTGAGAGGCAGGCCTGTGCAAGCCTCATGAAGTTCAACAAGGCTAAGAGCAAGGTCCTGCACATGGATTGGGATGATTCCAAGTATAAATACAGACTAAATAATCCGTGGATTGAGACCAGCCTTGCAGAGAAGAACTTGGGGGTGTTGGTGAATGAAAAAGTGAATATGAGCCAACAATGTGTGCTCACAGGCCAGAAAGTCAATTGCATCCTGGGCTGCATCAAAAGGAATGTCAAACAGGTCAAGGGAGGTGATTCTCCTCCTCTGCTCTGCCCTTGTGAGACACCAACTGGAATACTGTGTTCAATATGGATCTGTGCAAGAGGGTCCAGAGGAGGACCACAAAGATTATCAGGGCAAGGGAGCACCTCTCCTGTGAGGACAGGTTGGGAGAGTTGGGTCTGTTCAGCCTGGGGAAGAGAAGGCTCCAGGGAGACTTTATAGAGGTTTTCCAGTACTTTAAAGGGGCCTATGGGAAAGAAAAGAAGGGACCCTTTATCAGAGCATGTGGTTATTGGATGAGGAGTAATGGTTTAAAAATGAAAGAGAGTAGATTTAGATAAGATATAAGGAAAAAGTTCTTCACTGTGTGGGTGGTGAGACACTGGAACAGGTTTCCCACAGTCATGGATGTCTCATCCCTACAAGGGTTCAAGGCCACTTTGGATGGGGCTTTGAGCAACCTGGTCTAGTGAAAGGTGTCCTTGCCCATGGCAGAAGAGTTTAGAACTAGATGATCTTTACAGCCCCTTCCAACCCAAACCATTCTACGAATCTGTGATACTATAAAAAGAAACTGCTAAGCGGGATATATTCACAGAATCACAGAATGTTAGAGGTTGGAAGTGTCCTCGAAAGATCATCCAGTCCAACACCCCTACCAAAGGAGAATCACCTAGAATAGGTCACACAGGAACATGTCCAGGTGAGTTTTGAATGTCTCCAGAGAAGGAGAAGAAATGAGACTGTATTTTTGAAAAGTGTCATGAAACTGCGTATGGTATAAACCCTTTCTCATTAACTAATGTTTTGTTACTATGCTATTTAAGATGTGTCTTACTGTAAAAAACATCGGTAATGCATTATAACCAATGAATCCTAGTTATAGTTTTTCACTTCAGGAAATGTTATCTTTTCATTTCATCATAGAATGGTCTGGGCTGGAAGGGACCTCAGAGATCATTTTAATCCAGCCTCACTGTTGTGAGCAGGGACGCCACCTCTCGACTAGATCAGGCAACACATGTGAGAACTGAACAGGAATCGAACCCGTGACCTTGGTGTTTCAAGCACCATGCTCAACCCACTGAGCTAAACCGGCCCTCATTTTAGGGGTTAGACTGGGGCTGAATTTGGTCCATCTGTAGAGGCTTGTTGCTTTCGTAGAAATCCTTAAAGGACATAATTTTAAATTGCTATATGAAAATGTAGAGCTTGAATATTGAACATGAGTAAGCATTATGAAGGTGCTTTTCCCTACAGAGTAATAAAAATACCAAATTCTATGAGAATTTTTTTTTCCCTGTTAAAAAGTAAAATAAAATAAAATAATTAAAATGCCTGGATGTTCTAGTAAGAGATGAACAGTATCAATGCCCTGTACTATGTAATTCATAAATGTCCTTCAAAATGTTCTTGGTTTTGAAACATCATTCGTATTATAACAAATTAAACACTTTATATTCAGGCTCAACATTTTCTGAAAAGCAGTTATCAAAAGGAAAGACCAAAATCTTGAGTATCATCTTTCTTGCAAACAAACCATCAACCTTTTTCTGCTTTCAGAAATTTGTCCTGAGACATTATTTTCTACCTTGTTTCAAAAGGCTTCAAGTTCTATTCAGGTGATATTTCTGAATTCCAGTCATGTATCTTCATTCAGGTGCTATCTTATCTCTCTCTAGTTGATTGTGTTTTGTTTACCAACAAATGATTACCATTGTATTGGCAGATAAGTTCAAACTATTCTGTAGATATAGGGTAATACCAAGCTACTCAGGCAGGACTTGAATTTTATTTAAATGTACACACAGAGAATTTATGTCATCATTTGAATTTGAGGAAAAGTAAACCAATACGCACTTCCATTTAGTCTTTTTTTTAAAGTTTAACAGTATTTGCAGATTTCAGCACTTCAAACAGTCTATGAAGATTAAAAAAGGGAGGAGAGGAGAGGAGAGAGAGAGGAGAGGAGAGGAGAGGAGAGGAGAGAGAGAGGAGAGGAGAGGAGAGGAGAGGAGAGGAGAGGAGAGGAGAGGAGAGGAGAGGAGAGGAGAGGAGAGTTATTTTGTCTGCAACTATCCTAAACCTATTATACGGCGAGAGCTCAGTGGTCACATTATTCTGGCTGTGGTAGCCTTGCACTTGGCCTTATTGAACGTTTGGAGGTTTGCAAGGGCCCACCTCTCAAGACTATCGAGTTCCCTCTCGATGGCACTTCTTCCCTCTAGCGTGTCAACAGCACTGTGCAGTTTGGTGTAGTCAGCAAACTTGTTTTACTTCACTCCTTTTTTACAAAATAATAGCTATTCTTTCCTTCTGTCTAAACTCAGAAAACAGGGTAGGGAACGTTTCCCAGGGCACTCGTCGCACGAAGTGGTACAGCGTCCGGAGAGAGGGAGTGCGGGCGCCGCCGGCAGGGGGCGCTGTGAGACCGGGGAAACGAGCCGTGATTTCCACCGGCCTCCTATGGCACAGAGCACGCACCTCCACCCACCCGAAAACCCTAGAAGACTTTCCATTTGGTTTGATTTTGGCTGCTATAGTGAAGACAGCTGAAAAGAAAAGAACAATAAAACAAACTCCGGTGAAACTTTCCTAATCCAGATCAGTACGTGCATCAAATCTGTAAGCTTATTTGAAGTTGTTCTTCACAAGCCTTAAAGCGACCTATGAACCACAGCAGTAACCTAAAACACTTTGCATAAGCTCTCACACTAAGGCAGTGGAATATTTAAACACAATAAGCAATAGAATAACCAAATGCATCAAACAGGTTACAGAAAAAAAAAAAAAAAAAGCTATTAGCCCAAACTCACTTTCATTAACATAAACAAAAGAAGAAAAAAAACCAAAACAGCTTTTTATTACGTTTTACAAAATAGTTCTAAAATAAACACTGTAAGGAAATGCTTAATCAAGACAAGGTTGTAATTAGACTAGTAACTTCTTCCAAGAGTGATTTGGGTAGGAAACGTAATGATAAAGTTCAGATAGAATGCTTTAAAGTTAATTGCTCACTCCTCACAGGTACGTAGAAAGGGCAAGTGTAACTGGGCTCTCAGAGCATATCTGACTTCCCGTGTCTTATACTATCTAAATAAACAGATCCATCTCTGGAGACGTTCAAAACCTGCCTGGATGCCATCCTGAGCCACCTGCCCTAAGTGATCCTCCTCTGGCAGGGAGGCTGAACCAGGTGATCTCCAGAGGCCCCCGCCAACCGCTAGAATTCTGTGATTCTCTGATCTGATGATGACGCTCAGGATAGGACTTTGAATCTTTGTGCTAAAACCTACCAGGCATATTTGAAAGAAAATAAACATTTTTGATTTAAGTTATATTTTATTGAAGAAAATTATACAGCCTGAGAACACACAGGAATAATTTTCTACTGAAAAGGACCATCTTTCAGTTTTGAAATGCTACAGATTCATGGGAACATGATTTTTGACCATTTTTTTGAGAATTTTCTGCTTTTGTTTCTATTTTCTGTGCTATAAAATATAATAAACATTTCCATTATATCCTATGACTGCACAGCATGAGAAAATGAAATGTAAAAAAACCTCTCTTCTTCCATTGCTAAGTATCTTTCAGTCGAAATTGTTACAGAAAAATATTTAATTTCCATAAAGTTGTAACTACTGTAGATCACTTATCATGTATAAATAAATAAATAATTGTGAAAGTCTCTTGGAGTCTTTTAGTAAAAGACAATTACAGGTAAAGATTAGCAACCTCTTTTTGATAGAATCCCTAAAGAAGATTATTAAATATATGTGTCTGACAACATTGTTTTTCTCACAGTTATCATCAAGAATGACAGAAGACCAAAATATGTTAAAGCTGAAGAACATATCCATATAACTCAAGAGAGAGAGATTTATAATGATATTTAACAATCTTAATTTCTTATGTGGTTTCCAACTCCTGTCAGACCAGATGTGAGAGTAAATTTGGATGGTTGTGAGTTGCTTCTGTTGTTTCTATTTCTCCTTCTTATGGGCTTCTGTCAACATGGATCTCTGAATTAGGAAGCTGTAATAGGAATGTATGTGACACTACTTTGGTTAGCGAATCATACCAGTAAGTATGACAAGTAGAAGAGAGTAGGATTATGTCACAGATGGAGATATAATTACTGTATAAATTACTCTTTAATAGCTTCTGTGCTATGTATTAGGGAACATGTCTCTCAGTTTTACCAATTAACCTACTGAAAAACCTCCCAGTACATTCAACTGTGTAACTGAAGAGAAAAAAAGTATTGCTTCTGTTATTTTTACATTGTTCTACCTGAACACATATTTTTCATTAATTAAGTTTTATAAAATTCCAGTGAAACAAAAATGAAAAAATCTCATATGAATATAATATTTTCTGACACACAAAATGAGAACATATTGCATTCCCTTGACCTTCTACCTTTCAAAAATTGTCAGCATGAAATGAAACACGTTTCTACCGCAAAAATGACATTCTTCTGGCTAACAGCTGTAGAGTCACCTTTCTCAATGTTTAGATCAAATTCTGTAAGCATTAGTACCTCCGAAAGGTTGGCCTGAATTTCAAGTTAGATGAAACCAAATGCCAATCCTAGCAAAGCACTAAACAGATCACACTTTTTTTTTAGGTTTGACAAAGAAATTAAAAACTGCCCTTCTGTCTTTTCCTGTTTTCTCTTTTTTTTTTCTTTTTTTTTTTCCTTCCTGCCTTTGATGAAATCCTGGGTTTAGTTTCTGTTGAAAGTTTAATCCTGTAAGCCGTTCAGTCTATGTATGATCCAGTAAATGTCCTTGAGCAATTGTTTAACTTAATTTAAATCATTAAGAGCTTAAAAATTAAATACTTGTCTACATGTTTTCTTTGTGTAATGCTTAGGACTTCAAAGGACAAGATTTCGGTGCCACTAAGCAGCTTTTAGACAGGGGAGGGACTTATTTTAAAGAAGACATCTAAAGTAGATCACATGAACTTTGCTGAGAAGCTGGGCATTTCATCTAGAGACTGTAAAGCTGGCCTGAGATGACTAGCTGGCATGTTTCAAGCCTCAGTTCAGATGCCCACATCCAGATGTCTAATGCAATTTGGAATGACTTAAGGTACTCTAGCTGTCCTCCAGCTGCTACTCCAGAACAACATAGATCTTCCATAGATTCACAGTTGTATATGTCATCTCTGAGGCACTCTTAGTCATTTCTAAAGACCTGTTTGTGGATAACCAAACTGGGTTTCATCTTCTTTCATGAGGAAATTTCTCTGCTTGCGTTCCACAGGTTAAGGAGCAAGTCAACTAGCAAGTTTTAGATGCCTCAAAAAAAGAGATACCCTTCATTATGGCTTTCTGGATTACATTTTGAATTAGATGCTGTTATCCAACAAGATCTGGACAGGCTAGAGAGCTGGATGAAGGGAAACCTCATGAAGTTCAATAAGGACAAGTATAGAGTCCTGCATCTGGGAATGAATAACACCAGGCACCAGTACAGGTTAGGAGAAATCCTGCTGGAAAGCAGCACCGTGGAGAAAGACCTTGGAGTCCTGGTGGACAGTAAGCTGTCCGTGGGACAGCAATGTGCCCTTGTGGCCATGAGGGCCAATGGGATCTTGGGGTGCATTAAGAAAAGTGTGTCCAGCAGGTCTAGGCAAGTTCTCCTCCTCCTCTACTCTGCCCTGGTGAGACTGCACCTGGAATAGTGTGTCCAGTTTTGGGTTCGCTGATTCAAGAGACAGGGACCTACTGGAGAGAGTCCAATGGAGGGCTACAAGGGTGATTAAGGGCCTTGAACATCTCTCCTGTGAAGAGAGACTGAGAGAACTGGGGCTGTTTAGTCTTTAAAGGACATGGCTGAGGGGATTTTATTAACGTATATGAATACCTGAGGAGTGGGTGTCAAAAGGAAGAGGAAAATCTCTGGTGCCCAGTAATAGAACAAGAAATAATGGGTTTAAGTTAGAACATAGGAAGTTCCACCTCAACATGAGGAGAAACTTCTTTACTGTGAGGGTGACAGAGCACTGGAACAGGCTGCCCAGAGAGGTTGTGGAGTCTCCTTCTCTAGAGACTTTCAAAACCCAACTGGGTGCATTCCTGTGTGGCTTTCCTAGGTGATCCTGCTCTGGCAGGGGAGTTGAACTACATGATCTCTAGAAGTCTTTTCAAACTCCTAACATTCTATGATTTTACGATTCCATGATTCAGTTCAGGGACTGCTTCTACCGTGCTCAAGATCAGAGCATCCCGACACGTAGGAAGTCAAGGAAGGGAGCCAGGAGACCTACGTGGCTAAACAGGGATCTGCTGGGTAAGCTCAAGTGCAAGAGGAGAATTTACAGATCTTGGAAGGCAGGACTGGCCACTTGGGAAGAATATAAGGCTGTTGTCCGAGGGTGTAGGGAGGCAACTAGGAAAGCAAAGGCCTCCCTAGAATTGAACATGGCGAGAGGGGTCAAGGACAACAGGAAGAGCTTTTTCAAATACGTGGCAGATAAAACTAACACCAGAGGCAATGTAGGCCCACTGATGAATAAGGTGGGTGCCTTGGTGACAGAAGATACAGAGAAGGCAGAGTTACTGAATGCCTTCTTTGTCTCTGTCTACTCTGCCGGAGGCTGTCCTGAGGAGTCCCGTTCCCCTGAGGCCCCAGAGGAAGTCAGGGCAGTGGAGGAGTTTGCTTTAGTTGATGAGGACTGGGTTAGGGACCAATTAAGCAATCTGGACATCCATAAATCCATGGGTCCAGAGAGGATGCATCCACGGGTGCTGAGGGAGCTGGCTGATGTCATTGCTAGACCACTCTCCATCATCTTTGCCAAGTCTTGGGAGATGGGAGAGGTGCCTGAGGACTGGAGGGAAGCAAATGTCACTCCAGTCTTCAAAAAGGGCAAGAAGGAGGACCCGGGTAACTATAGACCGGTCAGCCTCACCTCCATCCCTGGGAAAGTGATGGAACGACTTATCCTTGGTGCCATCTCAAGGCATATCAGGGATAAGAGGGTCATTTGAGACAGTCAGCATGGCTTCACCAAAGGGAAGTCGTGCTTGACTAACCTCATAGCCTTTTACGAGGATATAACAAGGTGGATAGATGATGGCAGAGCGGTGGATGTGGTCTACCTTGACTTCAGTAAAGCATTTGACACAGTCTCCCACAGCATCCTTGCTGCTAAACTGAGGAAGTGTGGTCTAGACTCTCGGGTAGTGAGGTGGACTGTGAACTGGTTAAGGGGAAGAAGCCAAAGAGTTGTGGTCAATGGGGCGGAGTCTGGTTGGAGGCCTGTATGCAGTGGAGTCCCTCAAGGGTCAGTACTGGGACCAGTATTATTCAATATATTCATCGATGACTTGGATGAGGGACTAGAGAGTACTATCAGCAAGTTTGCTGATGACACCAAGCTGGGAGGAGTGGCTGACACACCAGAAGGCTGTGCTGCCATCCAGCGATACCTGGACAGGCTGGAGGGTTGGGCGGGGAAAAATTTAATGAAATATAACAAGGGTAAATGTAGGGTCTTCCATCTGGGTAGGAACAACCCCAGGTTCCAGTATAAATTGGGGAATGACTTATTAGAGAGTAGTGTAGGGGAAAGGGACCTGGGAGTCTTGGTGGACAGCAGGATGACCATGAGCCAGCACTGTGGCCTTGTGGCCAGGAAGGCCAATGGCATCCTGGGGTGTATCAGAAGGGGGGGTGGTTAGTAGGTCGAGAGAGGTTCTCCTTCCCCTCTACTCTGCCCTGGTGAGACCCCATCTGGAATACTGTGTCCAGTTCTGGGCCCCTCAGTTCAAGAAAGACAGGGAAGTGCTGGAGAGAGTCCAGCACAGGGCAACTAGGATGATGAAGGGAGTGGAGCATCTCCCTTATGAGAAAAGACTGAGGGAGCTGGGGCTCTTCAGTTTGTAGAAGAGGAGACTGAGGGGTGACCTCATTCATGTTTACAAATATATCAAGGGTGAGTGTCACGAGGATGGAGCCAGGCTCTTCTCGGTGACAACCACTGATAGGACAAGGGGTAATGGGCTGAAACTGGAACATAAGAGGTTCCGCTTAAACTCGAGAAGAAACTTCTTCTCAGTGAGGGTGACGGAGCCCTGGAACAGGCTGCCCAGAGAGGTTGTGGAGTCTCCTTCTCTGGAGACATTCAAGACCCGCCTGGACACGTTCCTGTGTAGCATAATCTAGGCGTTCCTGCTCTGGCAGGGGGATTGGACTTGATGATCTTCCGAGGTCCCTTCCAATCCCTAACATTCTATGATTCTATGATTCTATGATTCTATGTTTCTTTGATTCTATGATTCTACTGTTCTACGATTCTATGATCTGAGGTGGGAACATTCCCTTGTAAAAGCGCTATGTTTTCTCATTGTTTATAAAAGAAGAATGGATGGCTTCTGATGTAAACAGCTTCCATACAGGCATCTATTTTGATATTGAGACACTTTATTTACTATTTTCTCAGACGATCTGGAGTATTCCAGCTGGCCTCTACCTGTCTCTCCAGAGGCATGGTCTCCCATAGATCCTAGTTCATACACACTAGTCCCTCATAGACATAGCAGATTCTCCCCAGGGAATCTCAAGTGACAGTGACCACCTTTATTTCGGTAACTGCATCCCACTCCAAACACTAAGTGAGGAGAAACCTATGACACCGCCAAAAATAAAGAATGACAGCAGTCATGTGGATTTTAATGTGGTTTGCTTGTTTGGTTGTTTTTTTTCCCCCAGAGTCAGTAGGAGTAAATTCTGATATATCTGTATTCAGAGGTATATTGGAAATATAAACCCATATTCCCCTCAATACGAAAATAATAAAAAATAACCAAAATGCCAAAGCATTACAGAACCTCACAGACTACTACAGGAAAATCTCTGCAGTTAAATGGAAAAAGTGGAAGAGCACTATTCTACCTATTTTTCTCAATTTCTGTATATATGTTTTCTAAATCAGTATCAGAAGAGTTGTGGTTTGGTTTTGGTTTTTTAAATACAGTTATGCAAGCAAGTAGATCTTGGTGGTTTTGGTTTTTTTTTCCAAAAACCATGGTTGGATGAATACTCCAAAGTAGAAGTAGTTATAGGCTAAGAACCAGATCACTGAAAAAATAATTATGGAACGATGCCAAAGGCTGAGGAGAAAACTCACGTTTAATTTAAGCCTTATGGGAGCACATGTGGAAGTCATAGGTAGGATTAGCTTTAAGAATTATGTGAAAAGTAGAATCAGACTGTATACAATCTTCAACCATTTAGTATCTACCAAAATAAGAATAATGAAAAAAAACCACATTGTGAGTTGAACATTTTCAGCTTTCAGCTGAATTTTGTCCAGCTATCCCCTGTAATGTCAATAATCCTGGTTAATGACCATAGTGCATAAATCTTAAAATCCTTGTCTTTGCCAATAAAAAGTTGTTCAAAATGTTCTCGAACTGGCTTTAGAAGATTTTCACAGTTGCCTTGAAATAGGTATAAACTGGATAAACATAATCTAGTTTTTTAAACCATGTAACAAGTATAAAAATTAAATATCCATCTCTGCATCAACTCAAAATCAATAAACTGAAATAAAAATACATTTTTAAAAAAATGAATAAAACTTCTTACTTTCTAAACCCAGTGTTTTGTTTAGAGAGTGAATTTATGAAATAGTAATTATCACTATTGTTATTCATAGTTTTTTTTAGGAAGCATAACCCACCTTTAAACCCTAGTAGGAATGGATGGAATGCTGTAACATTTTATCAGACTCTTGAAGTTGTTCTCTGGAACGATAAAATCCACTCATAGACTGACATCAAATGTAGACTGTAATTTTAGTAGTCAATGATAAAATCTGCTAATTGCAATATGGAGTTCTACTCACAGATACAAACAAGGGTGTTATGCTTTCTTCTTTCCTTTTTAACAGTAGCATATTGAATGTTCTGTCCAAAAAAAATATCTTTCAGAATAAAATAACAAGATTTCTTTATTTGTTTCTGAAAATATTAATTTGTTACTGTCCTGATTTAAGAATAGCAGGATAGAAGTTTTCTGGGGCCACCTGAAACATGTGGCAATTACAATATGTGTGTATGGCAGGGGAGGGCAGCTGTGTCCCAGAAAAAGATTTATCCTGGTATTCTTGAACCAGGACACTTATGAGGTTGTGCAGTCTCACCTCTGTGTTTAGCAAGATCATAGAGCAGAACCTCCTGGAAACTATGCTAGGGCACACAGTAAATAAGGAGGTGAATGGCGGAAGCCATCATGGCTTCAATAAGGGAAAGTTGTGACTGACGAGTTTGATGACCTTCTGCAATGGGTTTACGGCATTTGGGGATAAGAGAAAAGCAACTGGTATCATCCAATTGCATTTATGAAAAACATTTGATACTGTCCCACACACCATGCTTGTCTTGAAATTGGAGTCATGGATTTGATGGATGGATCACTCAGTGAACAAGGAACTGACGGGGTGGTTGTACTCAAAGAGTTGTGGTGAATGGCTTAGTATCTAAGTGGAGACCAGTAACAAGTGGCGCTCCTCAGTGATCAGTAATGGGACTGGTGCTGTTTAACATCTTTGCTGATGACATGAACAGTGGAATTGAGTGCATTCTCAGTAAGTTTACCAACAACACCAAGCTGTGCAGTGTGGTCAACACATTGGAGGGGTGTAATCCAGAGAGAGCTTAATTGTTTTGAGAGGCGGACCCATGAGAACATCACAAAATTCAACATGGTCACGAAGGCCCACCTGGAGTGCTACATTCCACTCTGGAACATGGACTTGTTGGAGTGAATCCAGAGGAAAGCCACAAAGATGATCAGAGAGCTAGAGTACCTCTCTTACAAAAACAGGCTGTGAAACTTGGAGATGTTCCGCCTGGAGAAGGCTCAAAGAACACCCTAGAGCCATTTTCCAGTCACTAAAAGGGGCTTACTAGGAAGTGGTAGGACTTTTACAAGGGTGTGTAGTAACAGAATCGTGTTAGAATCATAGAATGACCTAGGTTGGAAGGGACCTTAGAGATCATTTAATCCAACCTCCCTGTCTTTGGCAGGGAGGCCACCTCTGGACTAGGTCAGGCAACACGTGAGAACCAAATAGGACAAGGGATAATAGTTTTAAATTGAAGGAGGATGGATTTAGACTTGATGTAAGGGAATAGTTCTTCACTGTGAGGGTGGTGAAGGAATGGAGCAGGTTGCCCAGAGAAGTTGTGGGTATCCCCTCCTTGGAAGTGTTAGAGACCAGATTGAATGGGGCTTTGAGCAATGTTGTCTAATGGAAGGTCTCCCTGCCATTGCAGTGAGGTTGGAACTAGATGATATTTAAGGTCCCTTCCAATCCAAACTGTTGTATGACTCTATGACCAGCTTAGGTTTGTAAGATGATTTTTTCACTCCCTTCCATTGTGCTAATTCAATACTAAGTTGAAGTAAAAACATCGATTATAGTATTTTGTGGCTACATCTCTTGCTATAATTCTTTTTCATTATGAATTGTTTTATTTACAGTCAGAATTAATATAAGTGTTTTGTATAATCACTTGATTCTTGCCTGTGACAGTAGTAGAAATATTAGAAAGATTTACAAATGTTCCTGAAACATTACTTATTAATTGTTCAGTCTTAAAGAACTGATGAAACTGTCATTTATTACTACATTTGAACACTGTGAACATGTGTGAGGACTTAACTGCCACTGAAACTAAACCAAATACTTATTCTACTGATACGAGCATATTTTAATCTGCATCTATTCACTCTCCAAAATAAACACACAGTACTTTATAGTACCTTTTTAAAATAAAAAACAACTTCAAATATGATTACATTTTTCAACTTTTTCATCCCTTTTAAGACAGTTACAGTAGACTTATGAGAGTATTTCACTCTTTACGTGAAAAACAGTAATACAGTAAGTTACTTGTCCTTGCTTGGTAAACATATGGACTTTTTATATAATAAATAGACCTAATTGGAAATGGAACAGTAGAAGAGTCAGCAAATTTTCACCTGACTTTCTGCATGTCTAACTTCTTCATATTGACTTGATCAAGATTTGAGGCAGTCTCCTGAAAATTTATTACAGGGTTTTGCTTTATTTAGTCACTCATGTATTCACGTATTTATTTTAAATCAGCATTTCTTAGCTCTTTGGTGTACTCACACTGTTTCCTAGGTGACTAGGAAGTTCTCATAACCGAAATACTTTCAGAAATGTTCAGAGTCTTACATTTAGATCATAGAAATAGTTACATTAAAATCATGTGGGTAACTAAGATAGAGGGAAGATTTTTTTCACAAACTTAAAAATATTTTCAAATTTTTTTTATTTTTTTTTTATACTTCTTATATGAAAGTGATTGTCTTGGTTTGATTGTCTCCAGCCACCCAGAGGTTGCTTCTACCATTTTGAGCATACAGCACTTAACATAAATCTGTCAAAGTTTAAGACTGGACCAGCCACTAAACAGATATTCTCTGTGATCCCAACACCACCCTCCCAGGGGAGGACAACAGAAGAACCAGGAAGAGAGACTCTGAGGTTGGAAAAAAAAGTATGAAACCATATAATTAAAAGGAAAAATAACACTTAGAATAACAATGAAGATGTTGAACTACATACAGATATTATACAAGCATGCGAATATATTCAAATATACAAGAGAATATGTTAACACATAACACAGAACCTGTATGCTTTGGATGACAGCTAGGTCCCAAGCAGAAAAGTCCCAAACTGGACTTGACAGCAGAGTCCCAGTGACAGTCCAAAAAAAAAAAAAAAACCAAACTCAAACCTGTTTTGTCAAATGATGATCCTCTTCAGTATGAAAACAGGAGGTGGGAACACCAGCAGCCCGGGTAGAGATGAGGATATACCA
Source organism: Trogon surrucura (assembly GCA_020746105.1). NCBI lineage: Eukaryota > Metazoa > Chordata > Aves > Trogoniformes > Trogonidae > Trogon > Trogon surrucura. The sequence continues at coordinate 41,033,644 of CM036617.1, forward strand.
GTGACACTCCTCCTAACACAGTCAACATGAAAGGCCACAGGGCTCTTCTTAGGGGCCCTTATATACTGAACACCATGGGAAAGAAATAACATTTTTGGTTCACGTCACCTGACCCCTTCTTGCCTCCCCATAGGCATAGTTGTCCCTCCTCCCCCATTGTCATTGTCACGTGGCCCACACAGACCCCAAAAACTTTTATTCTTGTGCTCTCAAATCAGGACAGTGATCAAAATGTTGGGTTTTTTTTGGTTCAAATGAAACCAATCATTGATATAGGTCACTTTATACTAGAGTGGACAAACTCACATAATCATAAATCAACTTCAGAAGATAAGTGTATGCCCTTTCCTCTGAAATAATGCAATAAAAAAAATTCCAGCTCACAAAATGAAAGGTCAGATCAGAAGTTTTCAGTCTTATCTATGCATGAGCATAAACCACTTGGCTTTCTTTTGTCTTACAGGAAGGACAGAAAAATATGGTATTTCCAAAATCACATAAATTGTTTGAATTACTAAATTTCTACATCATATTTTGACTCGGTTTTTGACTTTTTTTTTCTTGAAGCAACAGCCACCAGCTTCAAAGTCATTTTTATATATTTGAATATCATTAACGTTTATAAAACTCTTTCTGTCTCAACCAACCAGGAAATGAGAGCTCTAGTACTTGAGTACACTACGATCATTGTATACCCTTCTTGCCCACCTGGTGGTAAAAATGGCTTTATGTAGTAAATTGTGTATTTGTATCTTGTAAGATAATGAGTGGTGATAATGTGACTGAGAAACAGGATCTTGGTTATTTTGTTGTTTGCTGCACTGCAGAACACTTAAATGATTACATCAGATTCATTTGCTTTGTTTTCCCCAGAAGGTTTCCTGCGACACAACTGTAACTTTGTCCTTGCCAAGAAAGTCAGACGGAATATTAAAAAAGTAGCAGAGCATACACCTGAACAACTACAAATGAGAGAGACAAAATGAAAGCTCACCTTGCGAGTGATATAGATTTATCAGCCTTCCTAGGCTTAAAGAACTCTACAAGGTAGGTAAAAGCTCTCCCACACCAAAAGAAAGAAATCAACCCCAACATTTTATCATGATTAGTGCACTCAGACATAAGTAACTATTGGAAAGGCAGTAATCTTCTTCAATCTTCATCTGCAAAGTCTTTTCAAGTAAGGATATTTTTCAAGTCTTTAGGTATTGCTCTCATAAAACTTACAGAGGATGACGTCTGTTCCGGCATAAAAGGTATTTCCACACGTAAGTAAACAGAGATACAATTAAAGACATTCAACATATTTAATTCTTGCTTAAAGTAGATTTCCAAAACTAATCCATATTTCTATCATTATCATTTGAAATTATGGAAGGGTATGAGGACAACAGGGAGATCAACTTGAACTGTGCTCCTGCATACTTTAAATATGGTCCAAGTGCAATAATTAATCAGTTTGCAAATTACTTTGCATTGGTATGTGAAATGAGACATTGTTCAAGTCAAATAATTTTCTTTAGCTTCTTGCAAATTGGTCATATGGAACATTTTCCTGAGGTTTTCTCTTTCCAGACTATCATGCTGGAATCCAAAACCAGTTTTCCTTCCCAAAAGGTATAACTGTCACCATCCATATGTCCAATCCATCAATTGCCCTGTTTGTTCATCTGCTTTATTTATTTTCTATTGATCTCTGAGCTTTTTATTTCTAGGGATAATAAACATGAGTAGAAACATGAGTCCAGATCCACAAAACTATTTGAGTACTTAGCTAACTGCCAAAACAGAAGCTAGTGGCAGTGCTATAATCATGATATTTTAAGGATATCACTGAGAACTTTACAGATAGATAACCAGTTTTGTAAGACCTTCGGCAAATAAACAGTTTGTAGGAACACTTTGCATTTGAACATGTGTCGCAGATTAGGGCTGGGCTGGCCGCTAACACAGACAGACTCTCTCTAACCCCCTCTTTCCCCCCGCAAAGGGGAAGGAAAAGGGAAGGAGGCAGAGAGGCTTACGGGTTAGGAAAGAAAAACTAGAACAGCTTTAATGAAACAATAATGGAAATAGCAATGAAATGATAAAAAATAAAGAAGTATATACAATCATAGATAGTAGCCTGATATCAAACCTGACTCCCTCCGCTGACAGCAATCCCCACTGATGCTGCAGAGCAGGAGGCACTGGGGAAGTCCCAGGCTCAGCAGCGGTGGGAGCTGGATACAGGGAGATGGATTCCGGGAACTCAGGATCTGGATCAAAAGCAGGAGGTCAGATGGAGTCCTCCCTGGACACCAGCCATTGCAGAAAAAGGACGGAACTCTCGTGATCACTCAATTTATACTGAATACGACGTATACGGGATGGAATACTCTCGTTGGTCACCTGTCCTGTCTATTACCCCCCGGAGGTGCAACCTTTTACTTCCTTGTCACCCCTCTTACTGCCCGGCACCACCAGCGTGGCACACAAGAGCCAACAGTGACCTTGGTCACTACAGGAACAAGTATCAGCAAGAGCCTTTCTGCATCCCAGTCCCAGGCAGTAACTGTAAACATCAGGTGTTATCACTGCCAGTAGCACACACTGTCTGCAAAAACATGCTGTGAACTTCGGAATGTGCAGCCTTTTAGAAGACACTAAACAGAACTGGGTTTTTAGCTAAACCCAGGACAACATGTTTCTCCAGGAGTAAGAAATTATACACACATATACAAATCCCATTCAGAACAGAAAAAAAATATTAGACTGAAGTATTTCAAACATCTTTAATGGTCTCAGGGGAGCTCAGCTGTTACGAAGATGGAAAAGGTCATGAAGTTAGTTCTGATTATTAGTGGCAGGTGGATTGCAAACATGGATCTATAGTGATAGACTACTTACAGTCTAAGGTGCATAGAGAAGTAAGGCTACATATACATAATAAATTTAATTTATCCATATATATAGGATAGCTTATGTATCATTAATATGTACACAGATTTAAAAAGTGACAAATAATTATGAACTCACTACAATTTTCTGTTCAAGTGAGTGCACGCAAACACAGTTTCATTGTTAATTTCTATTACTAGGAATTTTATAAATTCCTTTTAAAACTCTTCTAAAACAAAATATTACATTTGGGAAATAATTTAAGGTTTAATAACAAAATGTTCAGCAAAATGAGTGTTGTTATTTTACATCTCCTAATCCCCCACTTGTTGTTATAGTCCCACATTTCTTTGCGTAACATGTACTTTTGCCATTAAAACAGATTAATATTGAAAAGATCGGTTTAGTCTAGCATATTATTGACTTTATTTATGCAAATTGAGCATGATATTGTTCTGTCATAGTAGAAATTTTGTGCAGTAAAAGAAACAGAAAATAATAGAATATGGGATTTATTTTTAAATACAAAAAGAACTGAGCTGTTCATATTCCACTTGTGTAAAAGATAACAGTTCCACTCTGACAATAATGCCAATATATGAATGTGATATGCAACAGATCTTAATCTTAAAAGAATTTCCTTCTTAGACGCAATTGGAAGAAACTAATTTGATCACTTTTATATGAGTTTTACTTCTTGGAATCCTAAATCTTTGTTCAAACTTTTATTTTGATCTAAATTACCTGGTTTTAACTTTCAGGTAACAACTTTTTAAGTCTTGTAATGAGAGTTAGGAATAAGAGTAGTCTCATGATTGAAGCATTTCATGATTAAAGTGATGTAAAAAAACATTATCTCTATTAATAAGAAAAATGGGGTAAGTTATTTTCGTCTGTCTGGTGGACACCAGGATGACCAAGAGCCAGAAATGGGCCCTTGTGGCCAAAAAGGCCAATGGCATCCTGGGGTGCATGAAGAAAAGTGTGGCCAGAGGGTCAAGGAATGTCATCCTTCCCCTGTACTATGCCCTGGTGAGGTCACATCTGGAGTATTGTGTCTCTAGGCTCCCCAGTTCAAGAAGGACAGGGAACTGCTAGAGAGTGTACGGAAGAGGTCTATGAAGATAGTTAGGTGACTGGAACAGCACTCTTATGAGGAAAGGCTGGAGGATTTGGGGCTTTCAAGTCTGGAGAAAAGAAGACTGAAGGAGGATCTTATCAGTGTTTAAAATACTTAAAGGGTAGATGCCAGAAGAATGAAGTCAAGGTTTTTTTGGTGGACAAAACAAGAGGTAATGGGCACAAACTTGAACATAAGAAGTTCCATCTGAACATGAGGGTGACAGAGTACTGGAACAGGCTGCTCAGAGAGGTGATAGAGTCTGTGTTTCTGAAGACATTCAAACCTGATTGGATGCCATCTTGTGCAGCCTGCTTTAGGTGAACCTGCTCTGACAGAGGTCCCTTATAACTCCTAACATTCTGTGATTCTGTGGTAAGTATGATAGGACTAGAGGATGCAAGTTGTGCCAGGGGAGATTTAGGCTAGGTATTGGGAGGAAGTTCTTCACTGAAAGGGTCATTGGGTGTTGGAATCAGCTGCCCAGGGCAGGCAGATTCACCATCCTTGGAAGTGTTCAAACAACACGTTGAGCTGGTGCTTACGGACATGGCTCACTGGTGACCTGTCAGTGTGGGATTAACGGTTGGACTCGATGATCTTAAAGGTCTCTTTCAACCAAACGGATTCTGTGATTCTGTTATACAAGCAAATTTAGCTTTCTTCTTTTCTAGTAATAACACCTTCCTTACTATCCCAGTTAATTTTTACTTGTTATTCAATCTTTTAGTAGCAGGCTGACCTTGAACCTTCAGAAATTTTCTATGGGCAATTGCTTTGAATTGAAAAGTCACAAACATTCAGTTTTCATTGCGTGATTAAGCTTTTAAATCCTATTGTAATTCTGGAAATGAATCCTTCCTGGAACAGATTCTCCTGCTATACAAATATTATTTATCTTTGTTGAAGTATAATATTAATTTATACAATTATTATGGTAATTTATTAATATAGTCATATGGCATATGGCAGAAGACTAGAATATTGGGTGATTATGGACATAATTTCTTTCACAGGAAATAAAAACTGATTAGCTGGGCAATCAAACAGTAAAAACAAAGAGCAAGCAAAGAAAACCTCCTACCTCAATTCATTCTTATTTTCAAATCCAGTCCTACAACACTTTGTATGTGGTAACACTTGCACTTGTATTGCTCACACTGGCAGACAAAGACTATGAATAACATTAAAACCACAAACAAGCCTGAAAAACTTACAGTGTGTACACCGTGTATCCACTGGCAAAGTAAATATACATATTATTCAAGTAACAATGACATGAGTCTGTCTATTAAACATAATGAAATTTATACTCAATCCTTCTGAAATGATATGGCATCTCTGTGACATTCAAATCCAGCAAATTCATAGATGTAATATGTGTAGTGGACCAGTCTGTCTTGTGGAAAAGTCAGTGTCATACAAAAGACCAAAGCAAAATATGCAAGCTATGAACCAGGAAGCTGCTGAACTAACAGATAGGCGGTATCTGACAAAATCTACCTAGGCATTTAAGGGTAGGCATAACTCTTTGATGAAAAGACTATAACTTAAGTTGAACATATGTTAAACAAGAAAAATGTACAACAATGTCTTTATTTAGACTTTCTCCTTTGCATAAATTCATTAGAATATATACACTCAGCTAGCAATAGTATTATTTAGCAACAGAGGGAAAAACTTGATTATGTTTGGATAAGCTGTTGGTGAGGATCTGAAGAATATCCTACACCTTTCTACTTTTAGGCTCAGCTGCTTTTTCTATGTGAGCATATCTTAACAACAATTTGTATTTAGCAGAACTTACAATCCTTAAAAACTGAGGAAAGCAATGAAGCGTGCATTTTAATTGTGAAGAAACGTAACCCTTGAGAAAAATCATACATGAGAAAATGTAGGATTAATAGAGTAATTTTAAAATGTTTATTTGCATGTTTTGGTCACACTCAGGAGACAATGAATGTGCTAAACTGAGAAAGTAAAATTTTCATGAAGGCAAACTCAAAACAATTGGAGAATAGTAAATAAATATATCTTTGAAAATATAGAATAAGTGATTCTGAAAGTGAAATATAGCTTATATAAATAATGCAAAAGAGCTACAGAAACGAGTTCTAATTCAGCCTATGAAGAAAAAGCTACAGAAAGCTACAGAAATGAGTTCTAATTCAGCCTGTTTGACACTATTTCTTTCATTCATTCATTCATTCATTGCTTCCTTTTTAAATTTCATCTGCCTTTCATCTTATTTTCCATATTTAGAAGTTAAGTCTAATAGTTTATTTCTTTATTTCACAGAGTACTATGATGATTAATAAATTACCACCTTTAAAGCTCTATGGCATTTGAAACTTAGAAATTTTGTACACTGTGCTGACTGAGAGTTGTGGCATTTACAAAGATACGAGATTTTTGAAACATCTGCTTGATATTTTATTGTGGATATACTTAGAACAGAGATAACTGTGCAAGAAACCTAACTGTAATGATCTCTTAGCTTTGCAGATAGAAGACAAAAAGTAGACTAGAGTGCAAATGTAAATATCTAATCTAATGCAAATCTCTTTCTGTAATGGAAAATTTAAGTAAAATTTGCATTCTTTGTTTCATGTGCATTATGGATACAATGTTGCTCAATGTATAGAAGCCTCTGAGAAGGCATCTGCTTTAAGGACATCTGTTTTCAATGTGAAGTGCAGAATTCAATTTACAGGAGACTTAATGTGAGCGAACATCCATCTGTATGAATACACTAACCAATCAAATTTTGAAAATTGAAACCAATGTCTGTTTACTCATACTGTTAGGCATGATAATGTGACTTAAATACTGCACAAAATTAAAAGTTTAGTTGCAGATAGCAGAAGAAATATAAATCCTGATGATGGTGACTAGTCAGAGGGAAACGCTACTTTTAGTTTTCCTGCTGTACTATATTTTTTAAAAAAATACGAGTCAACTCTAAAGATAAAAGCAGACGGCTCCCAGTGAAATCAGGGAGTAAACAAACCATAAAACACACAATATTTTATTTATTAAGAATAACCATAAGTATTCAATGTTCTCTTCTTTAATACTGCAATTACCAAGTCAGTAGATTGTCCTCCTGCTTATACAGGAGCATCTAACTGACAGTTTAGTGTCTGGTTAACAAGGCCTTTTTGGGAATACAGCTCGTCTAATGGTGTGTGACCTAGGTAGCCACTGCTATCCTTCATCCTACAATCCAAGTATCCCTCATTGTTTTGCCAGTTACTCTTAACGAAACACTGCTCTTTAGCCAAAAGTTTCTGCTAACATAAGTCTTCATCAGTGAGTTAACACTGGCACATATCCAGCACAGACGAGACCTAGAGCAGTCTCAGCTCACAGCAGACTTCCAAACCTCTTCTTTCATCTCACAGCTTCTGAGCAACACAGTCTTTGTCTTCATTCTCATTCTTCCTTTTTGCTTTAAGTAGTCATTTTTGCCTTTTCCAGGACTGGAACCTACTGCCTTAAATAAGATCAATCACACACTCATGTTTAGGCACTGTTTATTAGTTCAGATTTTTACACTTCATCACAATTTGGATTTCTTTTTCCATTTCATATTTGGTGCTTTCTTCAAATACACAAACAAAAAATGTAAAATAAATGTGTTTACGGTTCCTTTTAAGGTAACTCCCACTCTCTCCATTAGATGCTTGCAGAAGTCTCCTATTAGCTCCTCTAGAATCATCTCAGCATTTCTGTAGTGCAGGGGGGGAAGGTAGAAATGTAAAGAAGTGATGTTTCCTCTTAATGTCAATCTCGTAACAAAAAAAGAAAATAGCAATGGATATGAGTCTAGTCCAGTCAATTCCCTGAAAAATTCTAGAGGAAGAATATGGTTGTACTTTTCTCATATGACAGGAGTTTTCACTGTCTCTAGAACAGGAAAGAGGATATTAAGTTCTAGTGTCCCCTACCTACATTACAATTAACTTCTCTGTTGTAAAAGCAGAGCTTTGAAAATCTTTTCTGATTCTTCCGCCAAAAAGATCTATAAAACTGATAAGTAATGTTGTCACCAGAACCATGTTATTGGCATAATTTTATAATTAGAAAACTCAGAATAAGGAAAAAAAAAAAAAATGTCCCTTGCTTCAGTATCAGAATTCAGTCAGAAAAGGAACAGAAAGGCTGGTAGACTCTAACCTATGACTCTTCCACTTGAAAAAAAAAAAAAAAATCTGATCAGGTTAACAAGTAGCCTTTTTCGTGCTCTTTGCAGCTAAAAGCAGATCTACTTCTTGGTTTGCTGAATGCAATATAACCATGTTCTATTTGCACTTCAGGAATAACTCTAGAAGCCCCAGAGGAAAAAGACAAAGAAGTTTTCTAGCAGTTTTCAAAAGCAACAGCAAGAATTGAACTATATTTGAGTCTTGGGATATAGCTGAAAAGGGAAAATGGGGAAGAGGTCAGTAATTGGAGAGCAGAAGGTTAGAGGCTGCCTGCTCATTTGGGGAATTTGTACTGAGAAAGAGACCAGGCTTGTTTAGCTGGTTGACTGATTTCATCTGGGAGATGCGATTTTCTGCATGTACTGGGTAGAAGGAAAGGGAAAATCACGAATAATTATTTTTGGCAGAGCTAGGTAATTCCCAGTCCCAGCCATCTTCATTTGGTCACCAGCTGTTGCTGCTGAAAAGTATTTTGTGTTACAGAGTATTAATTCTCCATTTGTGTTCCTCTTCCTGATTGCTCTTGCTTTCTCTGCTACTTTTACTCTAAATTTCCTGGCTTTTAGAAATCCCATTATGCAAACTACTGCTGCAGTTCTAGAATATTTACAATCCTTAATTTATTGATATTTTTACTCACAGCTATAACTCCCTCTGAAAGTATTTTTGGCCTAAAAATGTATTGGTCTTTTTCAGTTCATATAATTAATGTGCTGCATATTGGGCACACTGCCTGAAGTTCACACTGCTGCTGAAAACTCATCTAAAAGGCCTGCATAGGGAAAATCACCAATAAATTTAGACTGAAACATTTATGGTGTCCTTAATAATGTGGATATACATTATCAAGAATACTTGCAAGCAAACAGAACCATAATGTGTTCTAAATCTCTATCAAAACAAATTTGTACCCTACAAAACCTTTATGTCCCAAAGAATCTGATAGTTTGGTGACTAAGGTTGTCATGCACTAAAAGAGAAATTGAGTCTCAGAGTCTACCAGGCCAGGGCTAAGCTCGTTACTCCAGTTTAAGCACAGGTTTGACTCTGAATTATCTATATGGCTCACATATTGGTTTGCTCTCTGACTGATCTTGGAACACACAGACTTTTTCTCCAACTGGGAAAAAATGTTTTAGAGGTGAGCAATACAGACCAACTAAGTCAAGCTTGCCAAAAATTCACTCAACTGTGTTTTTCTAAGGATGTCTCCTTAAAAATCTCCCCCTGTATTCAGATTTAATATTCTAGCACATTCATTAATGGAAGGATGTTTTGGATCTCCATATAAAAAATGCTTGACACCAGGCTGGTAATGACCAGAGTAGCACTTGGGTATCTGAAAAGCACATAGCTTAGCTCTGAGAAGAGAAAAAACCCAAACAAACAGTAATACAGAGCATTTTCTGGAACACTTTTCAGGCTATTACAGAAGAGCTAACTCAAATTTAAAATAGTTATACCTGAGTGTATCTGACTTTTGACATTACTAGTAAAGGACTCCAATATTTGTTGACCTGTTAGGGTAAGGTCTCTGGTGTTTAGCTGTTCTTGCTATCACCTGAGCTGCTTTTAGCTTGTAACAGTGCCTTAGAGATCAAGTGATTATCACCAAACTGTTGTAGCTGAAGCCCTGAGAGTATTGTATGGAGTAAAGGTTTGACACCTCTTACCTGCCCTGAAACAATACCCCTAGCAAAAGGTAATCTCTTTTTTTTCTTTTTCTTTTTTTTTTTTTTTTTTCCCTCGACTGAGGCTGGCAAATAGTGCAGTTTTCAAATTTTAACTGAGAGCCAATGAGAAGGAAACGATCTGATACAAAACATACCAAAAGAATTCCATGTGATTAAGACTGGGGAGGAAAAATACCTACTGTGAAAATTGTATCAATCTTAGTGAGGACCTTGGGACACTGCAAGTTCATGATAATCATCGAATCATAGTATCATAGAATGGCCTAGGCTGGAAGGGACTTTAAAGATCATTTAATCCAACCTCCCTGTCATGGGCAGGGATGCCTCTCAACTAAATCAGGCAACACATGGGGACCCTTCATTCCCTGCCCTGGCTCATTTTTGGTAAACTATCAACTCCAATGTAAAGCAAGGCATCGTAAGGATTATTTTCCAAAAGATGACCAGCAACATACTTTTACAGTAGATGGTGTTTAAAATGAGAGAATGAATGTATAAGGTACTGCCTGTTTAATTCTAGTTCTTTACTGTTCCTTAGCTCTGAACTGGCAGAACACATCAGACAGGTACCTTACATTTCTTGCGAAGGATGCCTAAAGCAGCATCTTCTTGATACACAAGAATGTAAGCTACAGGAGAATTCAGCACTGGTACACCATATTAGAGTCATAGAATCATAAAACAGTTTCCATTGGAAGAGATCTTCAAAATCATCAAGTCAAACCTTCGTCCTAACCCTATCAACATCATGAAATCATGTCCCTCAGCACAACATCTACCTGTCTCTTAAACACCTCCAAGGAAGGTGACCCAACCACCTCCCTGGGCAGGCTGTTCCAATGCCTGATAACACTTTCAGTACAGAAATTCTTCCTAATATCCAAACTGAACCTCCACTGGTAGCACTTAAGGCCATTTCTCCTTGTCTTATCACTCGCCACTAGGGAGAACAGACCAATCCCCACCTCTATACAACCTCCTTTCAGGTAGTTGTAGAGAGCGATAAAGTCTCCTCACAGTTTCCTACAGGCTAGACAACCCCAGATCCCTCAGCCATTTCTCACACCACAAATGCTCCAAATCCTTTAACAACTTGGTAGCTGTCTCTGTATCCTCACCAGCACCTCAATGTCCCTCTTGTAGTGAGGGGCCCAAAACTGGACACAGTACTCAAAATGAGGCTTCACCAAAGCTGAGTACAGGAGCATGATCACCTCCAAACTCCTGCTGACAGCACCATTTCTGACACAGGCCAGGATGCCGTTGGCCTTCTCAGCCATCTGGGCACACTGCTGATTCACGTTCAGCCGGCTGTCCATCAACACCTCCAGGTCCATCACTGCCTGGCAGCTCTCCAGTCCCTCTTCCCCAAGCCTGTAGCACTGCTGGGGGTTGTTTTGGCCAAAGTGTGAGACCCGGCATTCAGCCTTATTGAAACTCATGTGATTTGCCTTGGTCCAGTAATACAGCCTATCTAGATCCCTCTGCAAATCCTCTCTGCCCTCAACCAGACTAACACTTCCACCTGGTTTGGCACCATCTGCAAACTTACTAAGGGTGCACTCTAGCCCCTCATCCAAAGCATTGATGAAAATGTTAAATAAGAGTGGCCCCAGTGCCGAGCCTTGAGGGACAACACCTGTGATTGGCCACCAGCTGGATTTAACGTCATTGATCACAGCTCTTTGGACTTGGCCATCTAACCAGTTTTTCACCTATTAAAGTGTATGCCCATCCAAGCCAAGAGCAGCCAATTTCTCTAGAAGAATGCTCTGGGCAACAATGTCAAATGCCTTACTAAAGTCAAGGTAGACAACATCCACAACCTTTCCTTCACATAAGTGGGTCATTCTGTCATAGAAGGAGAGCAGGTTTGTTAAACCGGACCTGTCCTTTATAAACCCATGTTGACTGGACCTGAACACTTGATCGTCCTCCAGTTCCTCTTTAAGGAGGAGGTGTAATATTCTTCTTCAATATTGCCTCCTGCTCTATCTGTTTCTTCATGAGGAAAATGGAGGAACATAAGGAATCAGAGTGAAAAATTTGACTTTGAGCACCTGAGGGGGAAGAGCCCTTGGAAAATAGACTCGCTGTTTTACAACGGGATAGAGAAGTAGGACCTATTTAGCCACTCTAAAACATTATTCTATAGATGGAGTAAAAAAAAAAGATAAATATAGTTCTTTTCATAAATGACTTCAGTTGTGGAGGTTTTTATACTAACACATTTAGTAGATGGAATCTTCCTCCGTCCACTCCTCTTCAAAAAAAAACATTTATCTATTCTGTTACACATACAAAATATTTTGTCACTTATATTGGGAGGCCTGTCTCTCAATATCTGCTATTTAGGTGTATGCTAAGTGCTTATGTTGTCATCCTAAATTATGTACTTGTGTTCCTCCAGATACTGGACAAATTATCTGATCTTTGTACTTTAAATACTGCATAGTAAAAGACATATCCTAAAATTAAAAGGTAGCTAATTACAACATAATTGGGATTTTTTTACATATAAATAGAAGTAGAAATTATTTTATATAAATATATATAATAGGGACTTTCTGAAACATAGGACTTTGTAAAACAAAGCTAACAGGAATAGTCAGTCAGATTACATATGGCTAACAGCTCTCTAACATTTAACTTTCTGGTTATTCACAAGATGTTTATAAAAAAAAATAAATGTATTCCACATATCCTTTTATTATGTTAACTTTACACTCAGTTTGGATAGGTGGTCTTTATCCCAAATAAATATTTTAGCTTATGTGATGTAAGCCCATCTGCACACCCCCAAAAGAATACAGTGAAGCAACAGCTGGAGAGGGAACTCATTACTCTGCAAGGACGGCTCCCAGTCCTGCCACAGGTGCTATCAGCCTATCAAAGGCCCATCTGCACAAGCCCAGAGAAACATACTCGTCACGACTGAGGTGCATCTTAAATATTACGTCACAGGTTCTGTCCTGATGTCTACCTCACCTTAAATTCCTCTGGGACACAGAGAAAGCTAAATGAGCATACGAAAAAAAAAACCTGTTTCTCTGCTCAAAGGTTATTTGTAAAGGTGACTATTCTCCTAAAAACATTTTAAAGCAAATTCTGTTAACAAATTTCCAACCGTTTTTTCATATGTCACAAGATGACATTTCAGTTTGTCTCTCTCTGTGACAAGACCAATGCACAGTAAGTATACTGTTTGCTGTCTTCAATATTTGAATCTGAGTGCTGACACACTAGCAACTTCTTCGTTTTTTGGCTGTTCTGCTACTCACAGACACTGGACGACTGAGATACTTATCTGTTTTTACAGTCAAAGTCTGTGGATGTGTTGTACAAATCATGTCTTAAAATACGGTGTACAGCAACAGCTTTGAATGTGACATCACGAGAGAAAAAAAAAAGTGTAAGTTAAAGCCTAATTAGAGTAGTTGTTTATGCAAAGTGATTGTAATTGCTTTGCAACCAGTTATTATTTGCCAAGCATTTACTGCCAGCTACTAAGTAGCAATCTGCAGGTGAAAACTATTAAAAAAAAATATAAATGTCCTCTTACACAATGGATCCATCGCAATTACTGCAGTTCTAGTGAGTTAAAAGCCTTTTCCTTACACAGTAGGCTGCTTAACTCACTGAAACACTACGATCAAGCCATATTATCAGCTTTTCAAGAGTGTCACCAGAAACAGATTAGTATTTAAAAACCTGTCCTTACCCCACATACTTGGTAGAAAAGTAAAAATATTCGTCTCTATGAAGCATATGTGACTGTCCTTGTATTCGTTTTGATTTTTTTAGGAACACTGCAAAACCTCTTGACATTTGTCTCTATGCTTTATATAGGAAAAGTAGAGACCCTTTGGCATTCCCTTCCAAACACTGTAATACTAGTAATCACTTACTGGGAATTTGTCATTCAAATACTCAAGAAACAGTAAGTTGAGACAGGTCGTAAACCAGTTGCATTTATCAACTAAGACAAATAATTTCTTGAGAGTTACACTTCATAGCTGTTGTACTTGCCAATTTGCAATACGGATATGATAGGTCGATGCAGGTAGCGTGGAAGCCTATGTCCCTAAAGCTAAATAGGAAGCTGGATACTACTGTGCTTATTGGGACACCTACCTATCACGGATAAAATTTTAAAGTGTGTTGGCATAGAAATGAGCTGTTTCAACATAGTGTAGCATGAAGAAAAATCATCTAATCAGAACATGTACCTATTAGTTTGGGTACAAGACAAATTATTCAAACATTCTTGTTAATTGACAGTCAGTTTAATAATTTTAATTTAAAGTGTCCCTTGGTGATGGATGAAATTAAGGATGAAATTAAAAAGTTATATTGAATTGAATGATAAACCAGTCTTTACCATTTATGAGCACCCACAATGGGAATTTTCTAAAGGGATTGTTAGGGGAAGGTTAATTAGTATTTCTTCTGGGAAATTGTAACAGATGAACTAAAACAAGCTTACTTATAATATTGAAATAATTAGAGAAAACGCTCAAAAAATTCCCCAACAAAACACATAAAGATAGATTTGTTAAATAGATGGATAAAAAGTAATTTATGTTACTGTCCTATTAACTGAAAAAGAGGTATTTTTTAAGTACCCCAAGCAAACAGAATTTAAAGCTAAGGAGTTTAGAAAAAAAATCTCTTAATGTATGTATTTCCAAATGGAAACAATGGAATTAAACAACTGTGAAGGATCCAAGAGGGAGGCCCCACAACCACTCCTCAGATTCATAATTATAAAAAAATAAGTTTAATTTTTCCATAAACCTTAATATTATCAGATCTTCATCAAACTAGATGTATTAGTCACCTGTTTAAAATTAGAATCATCAACACAGATTTTAATATTTAAGTGTTGAAACTGCGAATTTAAAACATGTATTATTACATAAGGAAATAAGTCCTGATTTTTTGGTCAATTAATAGAACAGTATTTTTAGACTCAAAATCTCATTCACTGGATAGGATTCAGTTTATTTATAGCAGTTTATTAAGATTAAGATTGTTACCCAAGAACAGTACAGATTAAATATCTTAATAAGGTTACTCAGAAGGATAGCACAGATAAGAGCACAGCAGATCACCTACTGACTAACCAAACCAGTTAGAATGTCAATAATTTGTTATCACATTAGATCCTTCCTTCCTTCCTCCCTTCCTCCATTCCTTCCTTCCTCCTTTCCTTCCTTTTCTTTTTTTTTCTTTTTCCTTCTTCAGATCAATTTATGCAACTTAGGCTCCAAACATCTTTTGCAAAGAAGTTCAAGGACTGGACAAAGGTATTTTGTCCTGAACACAGATAATATTACCTGTTCACCGCTGTCAACACTTCCAAACCTTATCTATAGACTAAGGAGCAGTAAATGGCTTGTACTCTTATAGCACAGACACCAATCGACTGAGGTTGCAAATTACTCTGAATAAATATATATAGCAAAGTCTTCAAATAAGAGCATCTGTTCCAAGTACTTTGGGAAAACAGCCAAGAGGCAAAGACATATCTGGGAAAATAAGTACTAAGAACAGTTTTTCAATGTGAATTTTTTAAAAAGCAGAAGTGCCCCTTCTTGCTGCCCTTTTACTGAAGAACAGAATAAACATTATTATTTACATTTATTTCAAAACAATCTTAAGGGAAATAAAAAAAAAGACAGGACAAAACAAGACACCATAAAAAGATAAAGGACCTTCTAGACTTTAAACTAGATCTAACGTTTTGCAGAACTTGGGTAAATAAAATATTTTGTGTAGTATTTGCAAGTCGGGTTGAGTGAAAGTATCGTGTTTGAACCAGCCTGCCCCAAACTCAGAAAAAACAACTTTCACAATTCATTACTTCCTGGACTTCACGGATTTAGGATTTGTTTCTTCTGTTTGCTTTTATTTTTCTCTTTCTGTTTATATCCTCTTTCTTAGTAGGTATTTAGAAAATGTCTAAAGCGCGGATAGACCTCATTGCGGCTTCCAAATGATATTAAAATTCAGCTAACTAAGAAGAAAATTGACTTATTAACACAAAATTCAGTCTGGGTTACTTTAGGGTCTACCTGGAACACAACAAAATTTACACCTTTCAGGAATTTCAATGTACTATGTCTTTTTATGTCATAGAATCATAGAATCATAGAATAATCAGGGTTGGAAGGGATCTTAAAGATCATCTAGTTTCAAATCCACTGCCATGGGCAGGGACATGTCCCGCTAGACCAGGTTGCTCAGAGCCACATCTAGACTGGTCTTAGAAAATTCCAGGGATGAGGCTTCCGTCACCTCTCTGGGCAACCTGTTCCGGTGTCTCACCACCCTCATGGTGAAGAACTTCTTCCTAACATCCAATCTGAATCGACCCATCTCTAGCTTTAATCCATTCCCACTAGTCCTACCACTACTCGACATCCTAGAAACCTCCTCACCAGCTTTCTTGTAGGCCCTCTGAAGATACAGGAAGGCCACAATAAGGTCTCCTCGGAACCTTCTTTTCTGCAGACTGAACAACCCCAAGTCTCTCAGTCTGTCTTCATAGGAGAGGTGCTCCAGCCCTCTGATCATCCTCGTGACCCTTCTCTGGACATGCTCCAGCACGTCTATATCTTTCTTGTGCTGTGGGCTCCAGAACTGGACACAGTACTCTAGGTGAAGTATCACGAGACTGGAATAGGGGAGGAGAATCACCTCCCTCAACCTGCTGGTCACACATCTCTTGATGCAGCCCAGGATACAATTGGCTTTCTGGGCTGCAAGTGCATACTGACCGCTCATGTTGAGCTTCTTTTCCACCAGAACCCTCAAGTCCTTTTCTTCAGGGCTGTTCTCAAGTCAGTCACTGCCCAGCCTATATCGGTGCTTGGGATTGCCCCGACCCAGATAGAGGACTTTGCACTTGGTCTTGTTGAACTTCATGAGCTTGGCCTGGGCCCACCTCTCCAGCCTGTCAAGGTCCCTCTGGATGGCATCCCTACCCTCCAGTGTCTCAGCAGCCCCACACAGCTTGGTGTTGTGGATAAACTTCCTGAGGGTGCACTCAATACCACTGTCCATGTCGCTGACGAAGATGTTAAACAAGACTGGTCCCAGTACCGATCCTTGAGGGACTCCACTTGTCACTGCCTTCCACTTGAACATGGGCCCATTGACAGACACTCTTTGGGTGCGGTTGTCAACCCTGTTCTTTATCCATTGAATTGTCCATCCATCAATCCTCTATTTTATCAACTTAGAGACTAGGATGTCATGCGGGACAGTGTCAAAGGCTTTGCTCATGTCCAGATAAATGACGTCAGTTACTCTTCCCTTGTCTATTGACATAACCTTCTCATAGAAGGCCACCAGGCTTGTCAGTCACAATTTGCCCTTGGTGAAGCCATGCTGACTATACCCAATCACCTCTTCATTACTCTTCTGCATCAGTAATGCCTCCAGGAGGATCTGCTCCATAATCTTACCAGGAACGGAGGTGAGACTTACTGGCCTGTAGTTCCCTGGTTCATTCTTCTTCCTCTTTTTGAAAATGGTGATTATGTTTCCCTTTTCCATTCAGTGGGGACTTCACCAGACTGCAATGGCTTTTGGAATATAATAGAAAGGGATCTCATCCACCAGTTGTCTCAGTACCCTTGGGTGTGTCTCATTGGATCCCATGGACTTGTACACTTTCAGGTTCATCAGATGGTCACGAACCTGATCTTCAGTTACAATGGGCAGTTCTTTCATCCAAGCCCTGTCATTGTCTTCTGTGACTTCAGCAGTGTGGCTGAAGCCCTTGCCAGTGAAGACAGAGGAAAAGAAGTCATTGAGAAACTCGGCCTTCTCCAAATCACTTGTCACTAGTTCACCCGTTTCCTTTCTGAGGGGACCCAGACCTTCCTAGTCTTTTTCTTACCATTAATAACTGTTTCTATTTTCAGTGTAGGTACATGGATATATATAATAAAAAAATTTTGTGAAAGCTACTAAATAATTGCCATCCAACAGCAGTGTGTAAAGTAAGTAAGATAAATAACACTAATGGGATTAGGAATAGTAAATTTTTCTTCTCATTTCCTTTACGGATGAAGAGATATTTTTCATTTGGAGAGCTCAAACATTATGCTCTGAGGAGATGGGAAGAAGCTAATTGCTCATCCCTAAACCATCCTCTCCATCACCAATCAATTGTGATTACATAAAGAGATAACATCCACAAGTGTGTTCCCCTTGTGTCTATGAATCTATCACCATCAGGGAGTCAGTGGAAATGTGTATAGCTGGTTTTGTGTTATTAGAATGAATATTAAATCTTCTTCCTGCAGGTAATTTTTAGAACAAACACTTATTTGTTTCTAGAGAAGAGTTAATAGAGTATTTACTTTACCAAATATTACTTTATGTATCAGAATTCTGATTGTGTGGCACTGAAAACAAAAGGAAAAAAAAAACCATCAAAAAACCTCTCCGTACCAAATATGCAAAACAAAATAGAATAGTTGTAATTTAAGGTTTTGTTTTGTTTTGTTTTGTTTTTTCCTATTTGTAAGGCTTTTGTGCCTTCACTCTATCAATCATATCTGTCAGTACCTGCATTCTCTTTGTAAATGAACATGCTGGTGTGGATACAACTTCAAGGAACAGAGTTCATAAATTCCAATCTAGCTTCTAATTCACAAAGTGAGATAACTGTTCTAAGAAGTCTCAAAGGTCCAGGACAAAAAAAAGGTTGCACTTCCTTAGTTTCCCAAGACATCAAAAAATTTGATCTACCACAAATTATCTTCCTCCTTAGTGCTATCAGAAACACTGAAATGAGCTAGAACAACAATGTAATCCAAGTGACAAGTGATTTGACCTACCCTGTGCATAAGACTAGGTTAATTAATTTCCTTTTCTCTGTGAATGGGGTATTTTAACATTCACCAGTTTGGGGCTTTCATGTAACTTCACAGCTTATCATATTCATCTGGGAGTGTTGTTACAGGCGTGCTAATGGCTGACCAAGGATGGATTTTCTCCTTGTGCTCACATTCTCAGCCTATACGGACATAAGCTCTTTTGGGTGAAGTCTAACTTTTATTCAGTCTTTCCTATGAAATGTTCCAGAGTGTTTGACGAGAGTTTTGTTGCTTGTTGTTTTGTTGTTTGTTTGTTTTGATTTTTTTACAAAAAGAACCCTTACTTTTTTTCTTCCTTCTTGTTTACTCTCTACAAAGTATGGCTTTTCCTTCAATATATAGACACGTTACTTTGATACCTGCTACCACCTCATGTACCGGCTAATTTAACAACCACATTATCAAAAAGTAAAGATGAGACAAGCTACACAACAGTTCTGTTACTGAAAAAAAAAATAGTTTTATACACGTTTTCTCATGCTCCAGCTAATCTTCTCCTTTTAACACACTTTTATCCACATAGTTCCCTACAACCAAACATCTATTTGACCCGTATACTGGTTAAATTAAACCAGTTAAACTGGTCAAGAGTTGAGATTTGGATGTAGAAGAACAATAAGAAGTGTTTTATTTAGAATTTTTGCTTTAATACAAGATATAGCATTGTTTATTGCTTATCAATATTAGGCCACTAAAGATAAAAGGATCCCTAGAGATATAGAATCATAGAATCATTTTGGTTGGAAAAGGCCTTTAAGATCATCAAGTTCAACCATCATCTAACTCTGCCAGATCCACTTCTAAACTATGTCGCTAAGCAGTATATTAGATGACTTCTAAATACATTCAAGGATGGCAACTCAACCACTTCCCTAGAGAGCCTGTTCCAGGTTTTGATTACCCTTTCAGTGTAGAAGTTTTTCTCTTATGTCCAGTATGGTGTCTTAAAAGATGAAATTCCTAGACAAGATATTTGTTATATAAGCTCACCTTATCTTTTCTATACAAAATCTCAGTGTGCCTGTTTTTCTACTATATTATTCATGTTCTAAACTATTCTACATAAATCTGGTCAGTAATGTACAGATGGCATTTATTTCAATCAGGTGTATATGACTTATTTTAACCTTTTGACTGAGACTAAATTCCATAATAGGTACTTTAATGGAATTAAAATTATCTGAGTGTTATGAATTTTCAGTTTACAACTTTTTTTTTTTTTCCCTAAACCTCCTCCATCGACTAGTCAAACAATATAAAATGAAGTTTGAAACCACATTCACTACGAAAATAATGTATTTTAGTTTCAGGGAATGCCTTCCTTTGAAGTTCTGAACTTTATAACAGGAGAGACTGAAAGCATTTTTAATGAAATTGTAGTCTCCTCCCTTTGTCAAATGAAGTGCCTAATATGAGCCAGAAACGTGCACTGGAAGCCCAAAAATCTAAACATGTCCTAGGTTGAATCAAAAGCAGAGTGTTCAGTAGGCCAGGGGAGGTGATTCAGCCCTTCTACTCTGCTCTTCTGAGACACCAATTGAAGTACTGTGTTGTCACGTCCTGCCCAGGAGGGGAGGACAAGTGACTTAGATTTGCAGTTCACCAACAGAGTGGACAAAGGTGGGACAAGTCTCAAGGTCCATACACAAGCATTTATTAATTTTTCACAATGTATAGATAAGACTCACGATAATCGGTTTTAGTTATATGACGCATTAGAGCAGGCAATATACTACGACTTAATGATAACCAGGAAAAGACTAGGCATACAATAAACTACAGCAAGCTACGTGTTACTTAATGATAACAAGGAAAAAGAACATATAACAACTTCTAACAGGCAGTGTTATACTTAATGATTACAAGATAGAATCCAAGTATAAACTAAGCAAGCAGTATGATAGGCCTTGCATTACTTAGTGAGAAAAGTGAAAGGGAAAGAGACAGAGAGAGGAGGGGAAGGGGAGGGAGCTGGAAGAGAAACAGAGATCACCTGTCTAGATTCCTGCATTGGTCCCACCAGTGAGGGTTCAAGGATGCTGTCATCCTTTTTTCTTCTCCTCCTGCACTTTTTGTTGTCTTCTTCTCTGTCCACATGCTTCTGTGTCTTCCTTCTTTTTCTTCTGTCTCCTGTCTACTGTCTCACTTTTTGCTTTGCCCCCACCTCAATTTATACACACTTTTTCTATATGCAGGTGTGCAGTATGTCCAGTAGGGAAGCAGGGCATTTCATTCTTTATGACTGTATGCAATTGCCTTACTCCATGGAAGATATGCTACGATACAAGGCCGTCGTCCTGCCTTCACAAGATTACTGATCTCTTGCATATTCAGGACAAAGCTGTCTGAGGCATCTGTTTCCTGCTTCCCTCTACTACATTTCATTTGACACTTACCAGTTTGCCACACAGGATCAGAAACCAGTCTTGTTTTTGACCAAGCTGTGGGTTTGTAAAATGCCAAGAAATGTTTAAGGCAAACATTCATGCATCTCTCCGCTACACTATGTCTAGCTCTGGAGTCCCCAGGACAAAAAGGACATGGAACTGTTAGAGTGGGCCCAGGGGAGGGCCACAAACATGATGAGAGGGCTGGAGCACCTCTCCTATAAGAGCAGGCTGAGAGAGTTGTGTCTGTTCAGTCTGGAGAACAGAAGGACCTGGGAAGACCTTAGAGTGGCTTTCCAATACCTGAAATGGGCTGCAAGAAAGCTGGAGAGGGACAAAGGCATGTAGCAACAGGATGAGGGGCAATGGTTTTAAACTAGAGCAGGATAAGTTTAGGTTAGATATTAGGAAGAGGTTCTTCACCATGAGTGTGGTGAGACATTGGAGGCCTTGCCCAGGGAAACTGTGGATGCCTCAGTCCTGGGAGTGTTCAAGACCAGTCTGGATGAGGCTTTGAGCAACCTGGTCTAGAGGGAGGTGTTCCTGCCTATGGCAGGGGGCTTGGAACTAGATGATATTTAAGGTCCCTTCCAACGTAAGTCATTCTATATTTCTATACTTCTATGATAACTCAATGTTCAGAGTCCTCAGAGAGAATACAGGAGTCCTTCTGCTACTTATAGTCACTACCTACAGGGAATTAAACTACGGCTACAAGACAGACTACTTTTTAGTGTTTTTTACAGAAACCTTATCTGTTCACTACACGTTTTCTTGAAAAGTACTGTGATGAGGTGGCAGCAGAGAACACGGAATGCCTGCCTTGTCCCAGCTGCTGCACCTTCAGGAGAAGGGAAAACTGGTTCCTTTCTTAAACACAGCTGAACATGACCATCCAGGTAAACAGTGTATAGTAACAACTGTGGGTAGAGAGGGAATGAGAACACCAACAAATGGAGAGGTAACAACAGAAATGAGCAATGGAAGACTCTTCAGAGGAGAAGAACCTTTGCCTGAAATAGGGAACTGACTCACAACCAAGCTGCTGAAATGCCACCAAAGGGATCCACAGAGAGTTTGATTTGGTCCAGGAAGGCATTTAAATCTCCTGGACTATAGAGCAAGATAGAGAGAAAAGTTTTGTATAATGGAAGTTGTTGTTCAGTGTTTGTTAATGATGACTTTGTGACGCTTTCATTGTCTTTTGCTAGTGTTTACTCTAAAGATCTGCTCTTTTTTCACCATTGCAACCCATGTTCACCTAAGCTCTTATACTTGTATCTGATGATTTCCCATAGTTATACCTATTTCAGAAGTTTTACTGATAAATATAGTAATATCAGGAAACTTCTCCTAGAGCTATTTAAAATGGTGTGACTCTATCTAATCTCTGAAATTGTAGTATATTATCCATAATGTTCTTCAGAGAATTTTATAATCTGAAATAATTTTATTTTGTATATTTACATTTTAAGAAAGAAAATTCATTTCTGTAAGACTCTTTAGGATTGTAAAGTATTCAGATCTTAACAAAAAGTCTCTTTTTAAGTTTTGACAATGTAGACAAAATATTTGCTCTGTAAAAGGCTCTCACTCAGATATGGAAAAAAAACCCAATTTCTGTTTTCTCTTTGTGTGACCTGGTTTTACATTACTCTTTAAGATCAAATAACTTCTTGATGAATCACTCTATAGCATATACTGACACCTAGGTTTGACTCCTCACACAGTAGTTCAAATTGCTGCATTTTTTCTTAATTTCTTCTTGCAAATGTTTAAGCCTTTTTTATAAACTTTTTTTTTTTCTGTATCAACCCTTATATCAATTAAAAGAAAACAGTGGAAAATCTGAACCTTATTTTCTTTTCTTTGTAAAAGTATTACACTTGCCTAAAGATGGAAAGGCAGTGCTTACAGACATTCAATTTTTATTTCAGTTTTCTCTTCAGGTTTTCACTTGCCTTTTTTTAATCACGAAAGAAAAAAAAATCGGTCACAGGTGTACAAATGGTTTTTCTTCTTGTTTTTTACCCTCGTGAATACTCCACACCAAAATAGACTCTTGAATCCTACCATTCATCTATATTTATTTCCTATTTTCAACCCGTCTACTCCATTCAACTATTTGTTTACCATAGTGCTGTGGATAAGGGAAAAGCAGTCAATGTTGTGTGTCTATGCGTCAGTATAGGATATGTGGTTGGTAAAGTGGGTGGAAAATTGGCTGAACTGCCTTACTCAGAGCTGCACAATTTGGGGGAAGTACAACTCCTGGCCAGTAACAAGTGACATTCATTAGGATTCAATGCTAGGACCAATATTGTGTAGTGTCTTCAATGACTATGATAATAGGAGGGAGTGTAATTTCAGCAAATTTACAGATGACACCACTTCTTGAAGAGGTATAGTAGAAGGCAGGTCTACTCTTCAAGGGAACCTCAGCAGCCCACAGAAATGAGCTAATGGTACCTCCATGAAGATAAACAAGATTTAACCCCAGGAGAGGGATAAACCGGAACACCAGTTCAGGCTGCAGGCTGATTTTCTAGGAAGCAGATTTGAATAAAAAGACCTGGAGTTTTGTCTTGAACAGCTTATACCTGGTAGAGGTTAGGGTCAAGGTGATTCGTTTTGATCGCAAAGGTGAAATTAAGACACAAACGGTGTCAGATGTCACAAAAGTAAAACCCTTTATTGACTAACAACCACTGGAGAGCAATAGGAAAGAAAGATAAGGAAAAGGAAAAGCGAAACAGTAAAACGTTTAGAATAGCAAGAAGTAGAGCTACCACCACAGATCCAGCGACGTCTCGCAGGTCGGCCTGTTTCGATTTGGTGGGGAAGATGTCCAAAGAACAGCTGTTCACGGTGGCATTTTATAGTGTTCCAAGAGCCGCTTTGTTTATCCTCCGCCTGTTCAGCGCATGCGCGTGAGGGTCGTCAGGAGCGATCTTCACCCCCCCCAGCGTCGCCTCTGTCAGTGGGGCATGCATAGGTGTCCGGAGGGCCCGTTTTTGATAGACGTTTGGGCTTGCAGGACAGCTGCCTTATCTGCAGTTACATCGGTGAGCTCACACACCGGTGGGCTTGCAAGACAACAGCTGTATCGGCGGTTGAGGCGGGCCCAGAAGTTGTTGTTCAGAACTTTGAGCCCCCTGGTTTATCAGGGCTGGCCCCTGAAGTTATCTTTATCAATAGTCAAGTCAAGTCGTAGGACTTATCAGGGCTGGGCTCTGAAGTTGTTGTTTTAGAACTTATCAGAGGTCCCAGTTTGTAACGGCAGCCTTGTCGTTTAGGTTTTAACACAGTCTCTTCTTCACAGAGTCTTTAAGCAAGGATGAAACAAATATAT
The DNA here is from genome assembly GCA_020746105.1 of Trogon surrucura. Taxonomy (NCBI): domain Eukaryota; kingdom Metazoa; phylum Chordata; class Aves; order Trogoniformes; family Trogonidae; genus Trogon; species Trogon surrucura. The sequence continues at coordinate 41,058,179 of CM036617.1, forward strand.
CTTCATGGGGCATTTTAGCAAGTTTTAGCACCAGCAAGGTTGAGGCAAAAGTTCTTAAAACAGTCTCTTACAGGTTTCTATTGGGCAATAAGTTGAGCAGGTCAGCAGTGTTCCCTGGCATTGAAGAAGGCCAGCTGCGTCCTCGGTTGTAGTAGAAAGAACATAGCCAGCAGGTAAGAAACCTACCCCTTTATACAGTACTTGTGAGACCATATCTGAAGTATTGTGTCTAGTTCTGGGCTCTCCAGCATAAGAAGGGTATTGTAACACAGAAGTCTAGCACAGGATACCAAGCTGAACTGGAGATGGTGACTGAAGCACATGATATATGAGGAAAGGCTGAAAGGTCTGGTTTTGTTCAGTCTGGAGAATAGAAGCATGGAGAAGACCTCATTGCCGTCAACACTTAGCTGATAAGAGGCTCAGAGAAGATGGACTCAAACTCTTCTGGGAGACACACTGCAATAAAACCAATTTTGAACATGAGAAATTCTGTTTAGATACAAGGAAATATTTCTTTATAGTGAGAATCATCAAGTACTGGAAGAGTTTGCCCAGGGAGGTTGAGGGATCTTCAACTCTTGTGGGTCTGAGCAATCTCATCCAATTAGCTCCTTTTTCAACAGGACATTGGAGCAGATGGCAGGCACAACTCTCTTCCATCCAGAATTATTCTATGATTCTAGGAGCCCTCTTGTCCTTTGCTGTTGCTAAATTTGTGAGAATTGTTCAAATCTTTCATGAAAAAGGAACAATTAAATCATTAAGCAGGAAAGTATGATTCTTCTTTTTATGTACTCTATCATCTTCTCTTTACAGTAAGTTAAATATAACTTCAATAAAACTGTAATATGCATTTCCTGAAACTGTAATTTTAGTGTCTTGTATAGAAGACTGTCCAAATTTACTGTTGTCCACTGTTATTCACAGACTCAGATCTCTATTACACTTATCAGAGTATTGGAAAAACTTTATTTTATTATCCAACAGCTTTTGTACTGTTTTATTTTAAGTTAAATTCCATAGCAGAATGTACTATATAAATAACGAAATTTAAGCAAGTTGTTTCCTCTGTTGCAATTTTAATTAGACCTAATCAAAACAAGTCATTCTACATGATAAACTGAACAAATGATGGGCAAACAAATTACAGTGATTACTGATAAAATACCTCCATTATTATCAACTACTTCACTTTGATAATATACCCACAAATATGTAATTGACTGTTCTAAATTGTTTTAGAATGTTTATTGTTTAGTGGACATTATATTATGTTAGTACTTTGAGCATGCCTCTATTTTATACACACAAAGAAATACATTAAATTTGTCATTTATATTGATTCATCCATAAAACCTAAGCAGCTTACTGAGTTTTAATTGTGCACTTCAGTATCCAAAATGACTGTGATTTTATGTGTTCTTGTATTTTAATTAACTAGATTCAGTAGTTATAAGCTCAATTTGACATTTTTTCCGAATTTAATTAGGTATAGATTTTTATTCCCAAAAGTTTTTCATTTGTCAACACAACAATTTCCAGTCTTCAGATATTATCCATATGTATGTAGATAATCATAAAGAAATATACTGTAAGATTAGTTCAGAGGTGTGCCTTATCTTTCACTTATTAGAAGGATATAATTTGTGATAAATCACAATCATTTCATCTCTAAAAGGTGAAGATTTTCAAATCAGCAAAATATATCAAAACAGAAAGATACTTTTTTTTTCTTGGAATTTGCTAAGTGCAGCTGTGTTGGCAGGTGTATTCACATTCAAGGGTTCAGAGATCTTAAGATATCTCTTTGAAATTAGCTTTGAGACATGTAAAAGGGAAAAAAAACTCAGCAAAACTATAAACATCTCAGAACTAGGACTTCTACAGTCCTAAACTTTTGTCTATATCTGTCAAAGCTAGATGGTACTTGGAGTACTTGGAACTCGCAGGTCTGAGAACACATTGTTTTCTGAATTTTGCCTTACTGTTTTGTGTGTCTTTTTTTTTTTTTTAATTAATAGTGTAACAAGATGGGGACAAAGAGAACTAACAAAAGAAAACCCTTATAATTTAAACAAAATTTAGCTCTGAAATGACAGTCAGTCTTAAAATACTTATTTTAATGCAGAAACCATTAAGTGGATGTAGTAGGCGTGTATTCAGACAGTTTTATTGATTCTCTCCTGCCCAGCAAATCTGACTTTTCTTGGTTTAACTTGTAGTTTATATTGTCAAAGAAAATCCAACTGTAAAGATCAGGAGTATTTGGAAAATTTTTTATGTGCTTATAGAAGTCAGTCCTTCAAAGAGGGTTGTGTTGAGACATTTCTGAATGACCTCTGAAATCTATACACTACCTGTCTCTTCTGTAAAGTCCAATTCCTATTCTTGGTGTAGGAAAAAAAAAATTGTTTCCAGGCAGTACAGTGAAAAAGTTTTGTACTTTGAGAAATTTCATAAAAGTATCTTCAATGGGCAGTTTGTGAAAACAAAATTAAAAAAGAAGTGGGCATTTTGTTAAACTCTTCATTTTGAAAGTGAAAATTTATAATATTTATAATAGTTTAGCAGAAGATACAATGAAACATGTATTTTCTTTGTTAAATCACATTATTGTAGTAGAAAAAATGGCAAGATTATTTCTTAAATGTAAAGTTTCCTCATGTTTTCTCATATTTGTTGTGTGTGTATTTTCTTTACTAACAGTGGAGAATGAGAGTAATCAGGGAAACACAGGCCAGTCAGCCTCACCTCTGTGTTTGGCAAGATCCTGGCGTGGATCCTCCTGAAAGCTATGCCAGGGCCCATGGAAAATATGGAGGTGGTTGCTGGTAACCAGCATGGCTTCATTAAGGGGAAAACATACCTGACAAATTTAGTGGCCTTCTGCAACGGGGTTACAGTGTTGGTGGATGGGGAAAACCATCAGACATCATCTGCCTGGATTTGTGCAAAGCATTTGATGCTGTCCCACATGATATCCTTGTCTTGAAACTGGAGACATGAATTTGACAGGTGAACCACGTGGTGAGTAAGGAATTGTCTGGGTGTTCAAATTCAAAGAGATGTGGACAACAGCTCATTGTCCAAAGTGATACCACCAATGACTGGAATTTCATAGGGACTGGTTTTTGAACAGGTGTTGTTTAACATCTTTGGCAAGTGACGTGGAAAGTGGAACTGAATGAATCCTAAGCAAGTTTACCAACAACAGCAAGCTGTGTTTTGTGGTCAGCACACTGGACAGAAGGGATGCCATCCAGAGGTACCTTAACAGGCTTGAGAGGAAGGCCCATGCAAAACTCAGGAAGTTCAACAACGCTAAATGCCAGGTCCTGCACTTGGGTCAGAGCAATGCCAAGCATAGATACAGGCTGGCCAATAAGTGTATTGGGTGCAGCCCTCCAGAGGACTTGGGAGTGTTGGTGAATGAAAAACTGAATATGAACCATCAATGTGTGGTCAGAGCCCAGAAAGTCAATCACACCCGGGGCTGCATCAAGGGAAGTGATTTTGCCCTTCTATTATGCTTTTGTGAGACCCCCATCTGCAGTATTGTCTCCAGCTCTGGAGTCCTCACCACAAGGACATCCATCTTTTGGAGTGGGTCTAGAGGAAGGCCACAAAGATAATGAGAAGGCTGGCACACCTCTACTACAAGGACAGAATGAGAGAGTTAGGTCTGTTCAGCATGGAGAAGAGAAGGGTCCAGTAAGACCACATAGCAGCCTTTCAGTACTTAAATGGGGCCTACAGGAAAGATAGAATCATAGAATCATAGAATCATAGAATGTTAGGGATTAGAAGGGACCTCGAAAGATCATCAAGTCCAATCCCCCTGCCAGAGCAGGAATGCCTAGATTATGCTACACAGGAACGTATCCAGGCAGGTCTTGAATGTCTCCAGAGAAGGAGACTCCACAACCTCTCTGGGCAGCCTGTTCCAGTGTTCTGTCACCCTCACAGAGAAGAAGTTTCTTCTCGAGTTTAAGCGGAACCTCTTATGTTCCAGTTTCAGCCCATTACCCCTTGTCCTATCAGTGGCTGTCACCGAGAAGAGCCTGGCTCCATCCTCGTGACACTCACCCTTGATATATTTGTAAACATGAATGAGGTCACTCCTCAGCCTCCTCTTCTCCAAACTAAAGAGCCCCAGCTCCTTCAGTCTTTTCTCATAAGGGAGATGCTCCACTCCCTTCATCATCCTAGTTGCCCTGTGCTGGACTCTCTCCAGCACTTCCCTGTCTTTCTTGAACTGAGGGGCCCAGAACTGGACACAGTATTCCAGATGGGGTCTCACCAGGGCAGAGTAGAGGGGAAGGAGAACCTCTCTCGACCTACTAACCACCCCCCTTCTAATACACCCCAGGATGCCATTGGCCTTCCTGGCCACAAGGGCACAGTGCTGGCTCATGGTCATCCTGCTGTCCACCAAGACTCCCAGGTCCCTTTCCCCTACACTACTCTCTAATAAGTCATTCCCCAACTTATACTGGAACCTGGGGTTGTTCCTACCCAGATGCAAGACCCTACATTTACCCTTGTTATATTTCATTAAATTTTTCCCCGCCCAACCCTCCAGCCTGTCCAGGTCTCGCTGGATGGCAGCACAGCCTTCTGGTGTGTCAGCCACTCCTCCCAGCTTGGTGTCATCAGCAAACTTGCTGATAGTACTCTCTAGTCCCTCATCCAAGTCATCGATGAATATATTGAATAATACTGGTCCCAGTACTGACCCTTGAGGGACTCCACTGCATACAGGCCTCCAACCAGACTCCGCCCCATTGACCACAACTCTTTGGCTTCTTCCCCTTAACCAGTTCACAGTCCACCTCACTACCCGAGAGTCTAGACCACACTTCCTCAGTTTAGCAGCAAGGATGCTGTGGGAGACTGTGTCAAATGCTTTACTGAAGTCAAGGTAGACCACATCCACCGCTCAGCCATCATCTATCCACCTTGTTATATCCTAGTAAAAGGCTATGAGGTTAGTCAAGCACGACTTCCCTTTGGTGAAGCCATGTTGACTGTCTCTAATGACCCTCTTATCCCTGATATGCCTTGAGATGGCACCAAGGATAAGTCGTTCCATCACTTTCCCAGGGATGGAGGTGAGGCTGACCGGTCTATAGTTACCCGGGTCCTCCTTCTTGCCCTTTTTGAAGACTGGAGTGACATTTGCTTCCCTCCAGTCCTCAGGCACCTCTCCCGTCTCCCAAGACTTGGCAAAGATGATGGAGAGTGGTCTAGCAATGACATCAGCCAGCTCCCTCAGCACCCGTGGATGCATCCCGTCTGGACCCATGGATTTATGGATGTCCAGATTGCTTAATTGGTCCCTAACCCAGTCCTCATCGACTAAAGCAAACTCCTCCACTGCCCTGACTTCCTCTGGGGCCTCAGGGGAACGGGACTCCTCAGGACAGCCTCCGGCAGAGTAGACAGAGACAAAGAAGGCATTCAGTAACTCTGCCTTCTCTGTATCTTCTGTCACCAAGGCACCCACCTCATTCATCAGTGGGCCTACATTGCCTCTGGTGTTAGTTTTATCTGCCATGTATTTGAAATAGAGAGGGACTCTTTATCAGTGAATGTAGTGATAGGACACGAAATAACTTTTTGAAGCTGAAATAATGTAGAATTAGATTAGATATTAGGAAGAAATTCTTTTAAGTGTGGGTAGTGAGACACTGGAACAGGTTTCCCAGAGAGTTTTCGGATGTCCCCCTGGGTAGAAGTGTTCAAGGCTAGGTTGGAAGGGGCTTTGAGCTATGTTGCCTAGCGGAGGGTGTTCCTGCTGTGGCATGGAGATTGAAATAGATTATCTTTAAGGTCCCTTCCAATGTAAGTATTCTATGAATCTATGATCTCTAGGCAATTATTCTGAAGATTTGAGTTTACAAGATGGGAATATGATTCTTTTGATGACAGGCTGCAGGTGTATCAGCTTAAAATATTTATCAAACCTGCAACTGAAGTGTTCTGAATCTGTAAGGAAGTGCTATAGAGCTCGATGTCAAATGAATGATCCTTAAGGCTTCAACTAATGGAAGATCCTTGTTTGTTGTTGGATATTGTATACATACATAATGTACGTAGCAGGCAACTGTTAGTTGATAATACACATGATATTTGAAGATTAGCTACCATATGCTGATCTAGATTTTGATAATCAATGTAAATTTTCAAACTTAGAAGACTCTTATAACTCTTTTATGAATAATTGCCATTTTAAGCACTTTATTGTTGTAACCACCAGACCTGCATAGAATATTTTAAGAATCTTCTGCTAATTTTATAAATCAAACAAAAATTTCTTAAGAGGAATAAATGGCACAATTTTCCTGCTCCTATTTGATATACTTTTACGTTTGAGAGCATTATTTCTACAGAAGTTTTTTCTCTCCCTGAAAAAAATATATCCTAAGTTCACCTATTGTAATACACCATAGGAAAACTGCAGATTTTTGTGCCCAGAAATTTCAAAAAGTCAAAACAAACTAAAAATGACAGAATAAGTTCAGAGAAGTAAAAAGATGTAATTGAAGGAAGCGCTGAAATACCATTCAGTGATAGAGAATATCATTAGTGATTTGTTTCCTGAAGTGTTATTTTCCAAAGAGTATTGTCATCTATCAGGCAAGTGCAAGTATCTTAATATGAATTCACAATTCTTGTTTGGATTTTCACAGAACATATTTATAGCTAAAGCATATAATGCAAAGTCAGCTGAAATATTTTATGACAAAAATATGCAAGACATTATGTCCCAATACATTTATTTAATAAATACTCATATTGAAGAAGAAATGCAAGTTTTATTAATGTTAGTGGAATTAATTCTCTAATTTTGTTAAATATTTGCAAGTATATTTGGTCACATTTGATTCAGAGGAGGATTATCAGGGAAAGAGGAGAAGAGAGGGAAATGATGGAGATGAAAACAGGGGAGAGAAAAAATGTGTGGGTTGAGGTAACATTAGATCCTTCTAACTATCTTTGGAAAATAAATGCATACTCACCAGGAGATGAAATTCCTAGAGTCAACTTGTTTCATTACTTGAAGATATTTATAACCATACTTTTCATTTCATGGGCATTTGCTAGCAGGATAAATACCCCAGCTCTGTGTTTTTGATGATGATCAGAGCTGCTTGAACAGACATTCACTGAAGCAAAAACTGAGCTCAACTCTTCCAGATCCTGAATACACTGCAATGTTCCATGCTTGATTACCAGGAATGTATTTTACACCAACAGAAAATTTCCTAAGAAGAAGTAAGAAAGGCCTTTCTCACAGCACTCCTTGCTCTGATGGTTTGACACTTACTCTTCTGCAGCAGCTGTAAAGCAGCTCTCAGTTACTGAAGGAAATAGACAAATGTCTGAAATATGAGTTCCTCTTAATATTTAAGTGGGTTTCCCAAAATACTGTAGTCTGTGAAGCTTATCTATATTGACTACACTAACTTACTTGCTTGTAAAATGAGAAATAGGACCAGAAATAAGTTGAGGAGAGATGTTACTGTCTGTGTACATTCTTTAAAAAGTGAAAAGTACTGGATTGATCAGTTTTATTAGTTTAGGTTTGCTATCCTTCTTATAGTCATCCTTTGGCTGGGTAAAATGGAATGACTTTCAGCAAGTTTACGCTCAAATTTCAGATACTTAGATGTAGGGGTCTAAAATATATACATCTAAACAGAGAGCAGGTGATTAAACTCTCGTTATCAATGAAGCTTTTCAGCTGACAGAATAAAGATGCTTGCTCTTGGGTAAGATCCGCAGGTAGAAACCACTTCGCATCGGGGAAGACTGAGAGCAGTCTTCTTCTTGAGCAGGAAAGAGCAGCATGGACAATGTGTCAGACAGACCGCAAACCTCATCCCCTGCCCGCCTTGTGCTGCTGATGGGGAGAAGATAGCTAGGAAGAAAGGAGACGTGTCAGGGGGAAGGGTATTTAAGATCTGGTTCTATTTGTTTTCTCTCATTATCCTAATCTGACCTGGTTGATTTGGTTAAACTGATGATGGTAAATTAAACTGATGTTTTCTCCTCAAGTCTACTCTGTTTTTCACTCATGATCATAAATGGTGTTTGAACCCTCTTCGTCCTTAATTTCTATCCTTTTTTTGACAAAGTCTCTTTGCTTTTTCCTTTGTTATCCATCCCTGGGAGGGTGGTGGTGCAATTACAGAGGCCATCTGTCACCAGATTGGTGGCTAAACCATAACAGAAGATAATAGTATTGTTGCAGGAGGAATTAATTTGATGAAGGTTAGGATTAGTGATTATTCAAAATTTATTAATGTTTTAAGGCATATAGAGAGTGAAGTTTTAGAAGCACTGTAAACATTAACCAATGGCAGAATAGGTTTCAGAGACTTGATTACAGATTCTTTGGGTGACAAGAGTCACACTAAATCACTACAAGGTAATTCAGTTAAAGGATATGTGTTTCTATATGTATGTCTACATAAATACCGGGTGTGCACTTTTGAAAATTAGATATGTCTAGACAATCAAGTTCATGCTAGGGACATCCACAGTCATGATGATGAACATGCTTTTAAACACACAAGCGAGTAAAGAAGTGGATATAAATGTTAACCTATAGTTTAAATTTCCCTCTTCTCGAGTTCAGAGGAAATGCTCACAAGGCATCATTGGTATTAATCAATGGGTGACATTTGGAAGTTGAGGAGGATGACTTACAATGATTTGCCCTCCATCAGCAGACAGACTCAAGGAGTTTGGCACCTGAGACATGTCCCAAGTTAGAGGAGCTGCTGGTCACAGCCCGCTGCTATCCAGGAGAGCTCAAAGGGCCTCCATCAGAATTGCTGTTTATAGGGTCTGAGACAATTGATTTTGGTTAGGTACTTTTCCATACCAGTCTGCCTCTGGTTGTGCACCAGAGATGTTCTTTGAGATGTGTGTCTGGTACAAGGCAGAGGAGGTCTCAGCCTGTCAGGGGATGATGGCTACTCCTAGACAATAAAGAAGGCAGGAGCCAGGCACAACAAGGGGTTGCCTTCATGTCCCTATCTCCCACACAGTAGGAAAGGTAGGAGCCAGACACTTAGAAAGCGGTGCCTTCATGCTCTGGTAGCCTCTATCTTTCACAGTCACAATCTACATCTTTCCCAGGTCGACTTGCCCTCTACCCAGTATCAAGTCTCAAAAACAAGGACGACAAAGTAGAGGGAGAGAATTGCACCACCACATACTATACATCATCGCTGACATCCAGTAGTGTCATCACTCAGGAAATTATTGAATAAATCCCTTCTGATTTGTGATGAAACAGCACTGAAAGTATCCCCTGCCTATATGACATAGCATTTTCTGATCTTAAAAGTTGCAACTAATTCAGTACAATTTTGAAATAAATGTTGATTATCTACAGCCTTGACTATGTTTAAATACTTCTTTTATTAACAATTACCTTACGTAGGACTTATGAGTTTTCTGTCAGATTTATGCCAAACCTGGTGTGATTGTATACACAAAAAAGGTCATACTAAGAAAACCTTAAGCTACAAAGATTTTTCTTTAGATGATGAACTAAAATTTTGAATCTGCTTTGTATTACGTATTTAGTTTTATTTATAAGACGCATTTCTAAAATAGAAATACACATATGACAGTTTGAGAGAGTAGAGTTCCTTTTGATCTCAAAACTTTTCTCATGGGTCAAAGACCATTCGAAGACAGGATAAATAACATCTTTATGATAATTAGGCCAGTTGTATAATGTATGTTCATGAAATGTGAAAATTACAGCAGTCACAGTGGAGAGCTTCTACTAATAAATACAAACTTTAATAGTATGTGATGTGTTTAGAGGTAGCTACTAAATAAATATTCTTTTAAAGTAAATTATGGCTGTTTAAGTTAACAAAATAAATGCAAATCACTTCTAAATATTTCCTGTCTTTCTACAAATTTGCTTTTGACATAGTGTAAAACATTAGATTCTCACTTTGGTAAAATAAGCTGAGTCTGCAGTTGTTTGGAAAAAAAAAAAGTTCTAGGCAATTAATTCAAGCACTTGCATCTTGAACACCCTCATTGCTGAGATGTTAACTTATTCTATAGCTCTGGTCCGGATTGCTTACGATAGCTCTCTTTAAAACAAATCTGCCTTGTATAACATTACTGAGGTACAACTAATCTCTTGGTGATGTGAGGCAAGTGATAACCTTGACTCTGTCACAAGTAGTGTAGACAAAAATCAATTTATACACCTTGGTCTTGGGAACAAGGACTAGTGTCTGACTTTCTTTTTTGTAGCAGTACAGTCTTGAATTCTCTTACCTGTGATAAGCATACAGAGCATACCTGACACAGAAGATCAGGATGAAGTGATTCAGAAAATGAAAAATCTCTCATCTTTTTTTTTAACGCTTAGTCATGATAAAGCCTTCATACAGCATGATCCATATTCTGGATTACTTCTACATTTTGCATTACATAATCAGTGGATAAGTTAAAAAAAGAAATGCTGACACTGAAGGACAGAAGACAGATCTCCCCATTCCTATGTGAGTTCAGTAAATTCTCAGAACCTTGATCTCTTTTTTATTATTTTTTTTTTAATTTTCTGAAGTCAAGGTCCACGTGTCTTGCACACTTTTCAGTCTTCTACACTGGGACAGATTTAATGGGAAGGATGAAGGCACCAAAGATGAAGGCACACACTTTTTATTCAGAGAAGCCTGATAATGACCCTTGAAAAGCATTTTCTTTTGCTGTTCAAAATGTCATTGATATCACAGTTCTCTTTAAAAAGGATTATCTCAATAATTAATTCTGAATCTTAATCTAATAGTAGCTGAAACCTCAATGTGAGTCTGAAATGATATATAAAAACACTTTTAATGTAATATCCAGGATGTTTTACTGACTTGACAGTGCTGGGTCTTACTTTACTTTTTTGGTCTTGGACTGATCCAGTTTGAGCTTGTAAAAAGTCCTTAGTGACCAGTTGTCTACTGCTTGATTATTGTAAACAAAGGCCTGGGAAATCTACATATGGAAAATGTAGTCTGTAGTCTGTTTGGGGGTTGAATTAGATGACCTTTAAAGGTCCCTTCCAATTCAAAACATGCTACAATTCTGTGAAACCTCTAACACCCCTAGACAGTCACTTCATAATGAACAATAGCCCCTTCTGTCAGCTAAGATTGGGGAGGCTTTTGTGGAGCTTCCAGATTTTAACAGGGAACCAAAAAGAGGTAAGCTGATTGGTGAAAGGAAATGTAAAGACACGTTTGAAAATATGTGTCATAAAAGTTGGCATAACTGGAAATCTTCAATATGAGCATTGTACTTCTAGCAAAAAAAACCACAAGATGCTGCTGACACATTGCAACCTTGCACCCCTATTTATGCTCAAGGAAGAACAGGTGAGTTAATTTTGCGATTCAGAGGAATATTAGCTGGGTGAGCATAACACCATAGCAAAAGAGGAGATATTAAGGTGTCTTAAATAGCCACATTAACCACATTATTAATGAAATTTTCCATATTAATTAGATATTGTTGACTATGACACTGTTAAGATATTAATGGGCTGAACAAAGGGTTCTTGTTTCCAAGTATCTGCTATGTTCCATTTAGCCCGTAACAAGACCTGGAATGCAACTTCAGAACATATTTCTACCACCTCCTTCTCCCCCTTCCCCCCTCTCCCCAGTTTTTGGACTCTATTGTGGATTAAATAGGACTTGGACACCACACTACTTCTATAGGTTAGTTTTAGCAGATCTGAAGTGTAAACATAGATACTGAAGAATTTTGTATTTTAATAATGGAAGAATCTTCTATCATCAGGCTCCTCTGAAGGTAATAGTCACTGTGTGAGCTTTTCTGTGCCCCAGCTTCTGTCCAAGTCTTACTCTGGACTTAGCTTTAATTTACTTTCTATATTGACACTATGTAATTGATGGAAAAAAAATGAGTTTTCAGTGCTGAAAAAATGGATGAATTATCGGATCTTACAGACTGGGTAATGCTCACATTCAGTTTTGAGACAGGTCCCAAGCTACAACTTTACTGAGGAGTTGTTTGGGAGAGTGCTATTTTGCTTAAATAGATACTGCCCCAGGGTCACTCTAAACAATTTGACTGCATATACAAGCAGATACTTGGAGTGCCCCTTCACTCCTTTTAATTCACTAATGTAGATATAACCTCCATGTATTTGCATTTGGCACTCACCAGGGAACAAGGGAGGGGGCTCAGAAAGAAATCAGGGAGCACAGCTTTGGTATTTTCCTCTCTCAGCTGAATGCCACATTCATTAGATGAGAGAAATGCTTTCATGTCTGTTTTCCTTCTGGTCAAATGAATATAATCATTTGATTATAAGATACTCAAGCTTCAGGAAAAGACATGTGATGTACTCCTGCATAGACTAATTTAAAACTTGTACCTCATCAACTTTATTTAATTAGCATTTTTAGTACTAGTTTATAGTTATTCACAAAGTTCCTCTTACATAGCTGTTTTTAGGTGGATTCAGTAAAATACAAATGTGTTGGGAAAGTATGAGCACACCTCTGGGAATTTAAATACAGAATGAGGATACTAAAATGGATCTCAGGAGGTCATCTAGTCCATCCTTCTGCCCTAAGGCAGGATTATTTATGCTTATGGCATGCCTGACAGATACATGTCAAACTGGTTCTTAAGGACTTTGAATGACAGAAACTCCACAGGTTCTCCAGGCAATCCGTTTCAGATTTCCAATACTCTTTATTACTAAAAGCTCTGGGATTTGTGTGGGTTTGCTGTTGTTTTTTTCAATACCTAAAATAACTCTTTTAAAATCTAATTTAAACCATTATTTCCTGGTGTAGTTACTATTAATATGTAATGTGAAAATATTCAGAGGTTTCTCTTCTAGAAATTAGTAGGTGCCTCAGTATGTTATGCAGCAAATACTATCTTATATCTTTCAGTTCCAGAAGAATTTTTTTTAAAAATCTAAGGAAGAATTAATATTCTCTGTTGTACATCTGTGTGTAACCTAAGTACATAACAGATTTTCACAGATTTGAAGACAGAAAACGTGTTACCGGGTTCAGGTGCCCAAGTGATGGCGTTTGGGGGCTGCTGTGTTACCTTTGTGAGGAGAGGCTGGGACCGCCCCATGGCAGACACAGCCTGCTCCAGCCACCTCCAGCCAACTCCCCCGCAGGACATGGCTGGGTCCATCAGACAAGGAGGTGGCACCTTGGGGAAAAAAGTCTAAAAAATGTCAAAACACTGCATGGCAAAGAGAGGAGTGAGGAAAGAAGAGTTTTCATCAGGCTAATTTAAACTGTGTTCACCAGGTTATCATGAATAAGTGCATTGAATACACATTGGTAGATGACATGAAGTTCTTCATCCTCTATTTGGGCCTCTGTTGTTGAACTCCAGGAGTCATCTGAAAGCTGAAATCCAAAACTAAGGAAGTACTTAAGTCTACTGCAGAGTTATACAGTAACAAGATACCTCAGCACTAGGAAGGATACTTCTTCATAGCAAAGAAAAGAATTATTGAGGCTTCTCTGATACAATTTTAGTTGTTACCAGTTTACTTTTATACAAAAAAAGTAGCTAGACTTCCTGTAGGATATGCCAGGCATGTGGTATTTAATTTTCAGAATTGTGTAATTTAAAAATGGTCACCAAAAATGCATTTGTAGAAAAAGGAAAATCAATGATGATGCATAAAATACAGCTTTCAAAACTTATTAGGTACTTGTATGCATGGACTGGTGATTATTTTACTTAAAATTTTCTACCTATGCTTTAGCCATTTATTTTAGGTGCAGTTTTCTGTCTTCATCTGCACCCCTTTTCAGGCATATTTTGCACTCTGTTTGCAAATATTCTGTCAGAAAAGATCAGTATGAAAGGTCTATGAAGACAGCAGAAAGTATTTTGAAAAGAAAAGAAGCAGAGAACAGTATTGATTGAAATTGAACAGAATTAAAGAGAGAATAGAGAGAGAAAGAGAAAGAGATAAGACACAGGGGAAATGTAAAGTAATCAAAAGAAAATTAATATTATACTGAGAGTTATATGTGTCTTCTTTCTATAAATATATTGTGCACAAGAAATAAATGAGCAAACTAACAAACAGCATACTATGTGAATATGGAAGGAAATGCCAGAAATAATAAAGAGAAAGAAAGAGCCAGGTGCAATGCATTAAATGTCAAGGAAAAGAGAGAGTTAGAACATCTGTAGAGCAAAGTGCAAAAAACAGAATGGAATAATGACATAGAACAGGATAGCATAAAAAAAATAATGTAAGGTAAGATAAAACAAAAGATGACAAGTATGTGAAAATAGATAGGAACTTTCACAGAGACCGAGAAAAAAAAAAAATGTTTTGAGTACACGAAGAAAAGAGGTCACTGAGACTGCAGAGCTTGTAAGATGTAACCAAATAATTTCCCTCGTATAACATCCTTGAGGTACAACTAATCTGCAGGTGAGCTAGGGCTACTCAATCATTTTCAGGCAAAATTTCCAAACAGTTAGAGGTGTTGTTTCCCAGAGTATAATTCTGTTTTTCACACATCCTACTACCCAAAATTCAGTACAGTAAATAACTCCCTTGAACAGCATTTTCTTACCTATTTTTTTAAACATGAAATAGCCAAAAGATAGAAGGAATTGCTCCCTCTGATGTCCCTTTCGTATGTTCAGGTTTGTTTTTTTTTTCCTCTGATGTTCTCTGCTAGTATTTATCATTAAGCATGCACCCAATTCTCAATATTTTTTTTTGTTTTGAACTAGGAAAGACAAATAAATAACCTAAGCTTTGTAGAAAGCTTATACTCAGATAGCAATTCTAGAAGAAGCATAATAATCCTCTCTGCTATTGTTATAATGATACTATAATTGATTTTGGTCAGGTACTTCTCCATACCAGTCCGCCTCTGGTTGTGCACCAGAGATGTTCTTTGAGATGTGTGTCTGGTACAAGGCAGAGGAGGTCTCAGCCTGTCAGGGGATGATGGCTACTCCTAGACAATAAAGAAGGCAGGAGCCAGGCACAACAAGGGGTTGCCTTCATGTCCCTATCTCCCACACAGTAGGAAAGGTAGGAGCCAGATACCTCCATGCTCTGGTAGCCTCTATCTTTCACAGTCACAATCTACATCTTTACCAGGTCAACTTGCCCTCTACCCAGTACCAAGTCTCAAAAACAAGGACGACAAAGTAGAGGGAGAGAATTGCACCACCACAGTTGTGCGTATGGGGTGATTTTTAAGCTACTAGACTGGATTGTAGAAATCTCAGACAACCTTTCTCTGAGAGTTCTTTCCTACCTCTGCACATTTAATCAGTTTTGTCCCAGCTGTTGAACAATATTTATGATAACGCTGAGTATAGAATCATTTCATAATAAAACCTGTAAGTTACCATGATTGGTATTTTTCATGCTAGTAAAATACTTTTTTAAGTCCAAAGAATTACACTAGGTAGATGCAATAACAGCATCAAGGAAAGTAACAAGACACGCAAAAAACAACAACTCACAAGAAACAACTAACCTCCTTTCATATTGACATGAGACAGTGTGATTTATTACACCACTACTGAAGGGAAAAAATAAATATATCAGGAATATGACTGATCTGATGCAAGATTATTTTATATGCAGTTTTACATAGAATATGTAGTTTCTTGTGTAGAAACTTCTGCAGCATACTTACACTGTAAGTTATAGTCTACAGATTTGTTCATATTCGGAATGGTTGCAGTTGCATGAGCCAGCAGTGAAAATGGAAAAATTACAGCCCGTGTCATATGACACTAAAAGGAAGTAAATATAGAATTAATGCCTAAAATCACTCTCATGTCTGAGCTATTTTGCACTGAGATAAGCCTAAACACAGAGAAGCCCAAAGGAACCCTGTCAACAGACAAACTCTCAATAACTGGTCCTTGATTCCCCAAAAATCAGAATGTAGTGTTTGGTAAATGTATTTATATGAAACAGAATTAAGTATTTTAGTGATAATAACAACAATTAAGAATATGATGAAGCCTACATTCTGTCCCACTGCATTACAAAACCTAGGAGATTTTGTTCAACAATATTTCTTTGTATTTTTTGTATTATTATTATTTGTTAGGCAGAAAAAAATATTTAACAATAAAATATTTAGAAAATCCTGCCTTTTGCAGAAATTTTACTATGCTTAAATTAAATAATACATTTCATACAAGTGTGATGAAAGATACTGTTATTATCATATAATGATACATTCATAGTGGATAATTTCTTCTAACTGATACTTTTGTATGCAATTTATACCTCAGTTATCAGTAATTGTAAGAGAATGGATTTTCAACACAAAATAAAATGATGCATTTTTTGTAATTTCTTGTCTACGGATGTTCATTTTGATTTTGAATGATAGACTCTATGTTCATTTTCAGATATAACTGAAGTATATTACAAAATTTGTCAAAATGGTGTTAGAACTTTAGAAAATTAATGAGAAAGGCCATATTATTCAGAGTTATTACAGTGGTTAATAATAATGGTCTTTGCAGTTTTGAAACTTTTTGAATCTTTAATAAATATTTATATATATACTTTTATCACTGTCTTTGTATTTTCCTTCTGATATAGCAATTCCTGAAATAAAAAAGAAGAGCTGGTAAGAGGTGGCTGAAGCAATACTCTGAGCTTTATTTTACAGTTTAAACAATTTACCTCAGTCTCATTTGATAATCTTTCCTTATTTTTGGCAGTGTGGTTTGTCTTTAGTTAAAGTCCAGTATTTACTGTCAGTCCAAATGAAACCAACAAATTCATTATCCGTGTGACCTGAGGCTATATTTGATCGTGTTCTTCAGAGGACACAACTCACTGGTACAATGGACCTTAAATGTTGATGTTATCTCACTTGTATACTTCTGTCATTATGCTGAAGGACTCATATAGAAAAAAAAAATTCTTTCCATCAGAGAATATGACTACTTAGTATATTGTAATGAATAATATGAATAATTTTATTGGAGAAGGACATTGTTTATTTTCATCTGGTTTTCACATGAGTGTTTTACAGTCAATTTAAAGACATTATATTCGTTGAATGCAATTCTTATAATTTTTATCCTTAAGAGTCCTCTCATGAGCAAAACAAGAGATAATATATCCAACATAAATTTTGTATTTCTGTCGAGGTTGATGAAGCAGTGAAAGCTGAGAAACACAGTATTTCTTGATTCTATCATCACCTAAAGGTTTTGACTCCATCACTTTTTTTAAATGTGTCCGGTATCAAAAGAGAAGGAAAGAGAAAAAGATATTATGGAAAACTATCATTATCACAATAATATGTTGTCATGCATCTATTAGTAAAGACGATACAAAATTCATGTTATTTAGAAATATTTTCTTTCAAAAAGGGAAAGAAGGATGAAGCAGAGAATTATTGGTTAGTCAGTCTCAACTCTGTGTCTGGTAAGATTATAGAGCAGTTCCTCCTGGAGGCATTACTGAGCCAGAAGAATAATAAAGAGATGTTTGGGTACAGTCAACATGGCTTCACCAAGGGCAAATTGTTCCTGACAAACCTGGTGGCTTTCTATGACAAGGTCACAACGTCAATAGACAAGAGAAGAGCAGCTGATGTCATTTACCTGGACATGAGCAAAGCCTTTGACATTGTTCCACACAACATCCGGATCTCCAAGCTGATAAAATAGGGGTTTGATGGATGGACAATTCAACGGACAAAGAACAGGGGTTTTGTCAGAGACATGGACAGTGGCATTGAGTGCACCCTCAGGAAGTTTGCCAATGACACCAAGCTGTGTGGGATGGCTGACACCCTGGAGGGTAGGGATGCCATCCAGAGGGACCTTGACAGGCTGGAGAAGTGGGCCCAGGCCAAGCTCATGAAGTTCAACAAGACCAAGTGCAAGGTCCTCCATCTGGGTTGGGACAATCCCAAGCACTGATATAGGCTGGGCAGTGACTGGCTTGAGAACAACCCTGAAGAAAAGGACTTGAGGCTTCTGGTGGATGAGAAGCTCAACAAGAGCGGTCAGTGTGCGCTTGCAGCCCAGAAAGCCAATTGTGTCCTGGGCTGCATCAAGAGATGTGTGGCCAGCAGGTCGAGGGAGGTGATTCTCCTGACCTATTCCACTCTCGTGAGAACCGACCTGGAGTACTGCATCCAGTCCTGGAACCCACAGCACAAGAAAGATATGGACGTGCTGGAACTTGTCCAGAGAAGGGACACGAGGATGATCAGAGGGCTGGAGCACCTCTGGTCAGAAGACAGACTGAGGGAGTTGGGGTTGTTTAGTCTGCAGAAAAGAAGGCTCCAAGGAGACCTTATTGTGGCCTTCCTGTTTCTTCAGGGGGCTTACAAGAAAGCTGGTGAGGAGGTTTTTAGGATGTTGCATACTGATAGGACTAGAAGGAATGGATTAAAGCTAGAGGTGGGTCGATTCAGATTGAATGTTAGGAAGAAGTTCTTCACCCTGAGAGTGGTGAGACACTAGAACAGGTTGCCCAGAGAGGTGGTGGAAGCCCCATCCCTGGAAGTTTTTAAGGCCAGTCTGGATGGGGCTCTGATCATCCTGCTCTAGTGGGATACGTCACTGCCCATGGCACCGGGGTCAGAGGGGTTGGAACTAGATAATCTTTAAGGTCCTTTCCAACCCTGACAATTCTATGATTCTATGATTTTGCAAATAGTCCAAAGTCCAGAGGAGGGACACAAGGATGATCAGGAGGCTGAGTTGGGACTGTTTAGTTTTGAGAGGACTCCAGGGAGATCTTATAGACTTCTTCCAGTACCTGGAGGGAGCCTACATGAAAGCTGGGGAGGGACTCTGTCAGGAAGTGGAGTTAATGGACAAGAGGTAACAGATTCAGACAGAAATTCTTTCCTGTGTGGGTGGTAAGACACTGGAACACATTGCTCAGGGAATTTGTGGATGCCCTCTCCTTGGAAGTGTTCAGTTTCAGGTTGGATGGAGATTTGAGTAACCTGGCCTAGTGGGAGATGCCCCTGCCCACGGTTCAGGGATTGAAATTAGATGATCTTTAAGGTTCCTGCTATCCCCCAAAAATTCTATTGTAATAGAATTCTATGATTTTACATTGAACTTAGTGGTAATTAAGTTCTTAAATTAAAATCCCTTCTCTTTCATTGTAGTAATTTATTATGGTTATGATGTTCATGAAGATAGAATATGTTTTTCAAGTTGAATAGATACTTCAGAACTGCTTCATTCCTCTCCTCCCACTCTGTCCTGTTTTCCTATGTCCTAGTATTCTCTGCTCTAAGCTGCGCTGGCCTGTGTCGCCTTTCCTATTGCTATTACTATATTGCCTAGGAAAATAAAGAAGAGGGAAGTTTAAGGTTACTAAGACAGATAGTTCACTGAAGTTTGAAATGGCTCAAAGAATTCTGTTATATTTCCAGATTCTCTTTATCCTTCTTGTAAATCTTTAGAAACTTTAATTTAATTTTTGTCAGTTGTAAAATTCTGCACACTAATATCTTGAAGCCTAATTCAGCTACTATGAGAGGGACAGAACTTATTTTATTAAACTTGACTAATCTTATATTTAGTATGAATATATTCTAGTTGTTCCACATTCACTTTTTTTTGGGCAGGCCGTTGGTAGTTAGAAAACAGCATCTAGATAACATATGCTGATATATATTTAGCAGGGAAATAACAGACAAAAAGGTTGCTAAAATTTGAATGCCAAAAATTAGCAGTCTGAAGTATGCACAGTGGAGAGGGAGTTTAGCACTGTTATTTTCAAGGATTTTTGATTTTGTTGTGGTTTTGATTTTTGCTTGTTTTTTTGATTAATTGTTTGGTTTTGGCTTTCTTTTTGGTTTGGGTTTTTTAAATTAATTGTTCATGTAATTTCAAAATCTTCCATTTCAGGGGAAATGAAGTGAAACTTTCAGTCCACTTATCTGAACTACCTTCTCAGCTCTGGTTTCTTAACTTCTGCTGAAAATTTGTTGAGGATTCTTCAGTACTACTCCCTATATGATAATAAAATATAATTCTACAGTTATGTCTGTCATGAGATATGAAGTTGTTTTCCAGTAGATGACCCATAAATATGCTTCTATTCTCTAATTCAATGTTTTCTTACTTTTGTAGAATGATGACTGCTACTGAACCAGATCACACAGAGATCTCAGATCTCTTCAGCTCAAAACTCAGGGCCTAAACATGCCATTACCTCTTTATCCTACTAGGCCAAAAGAGATAGGAAAAAATTTAATATTGTTAGACTAGGAGGATGCCCTCTACCAACTTATAGGAGGATCCTTTTAAGAGAACATAATTACCTCATACAGTTTTTTAAATGAGTTATTATAACAAGGCAAATACTGTGGACTGATTTTACTATAGTAATTAGAATTTGCATGTGTACATTGATCTTGTTTCCATCAAAATCCGTATATTAGGATAACAGTATTTTCCAGCAATTTCTTACAGAACCTGGAAAGAAACCACATTGCATATTTTTCAGAACACTTACTTTTTAAACAATTGCCATTGCATATGTTCACATCAGAAATGTAAGTTTAAAAAAGTATTTACTTCACATTTCCTGTAGTAGTGGATTTATACATGATTCGTTGAAATCAGTGATATCTAGATGGATTCTATTCTGTTGTTTTATGAAAAGGGAGAAGAAAACTCTCAACATAATTATACTTTTGTTAGTGGGTTTAAGAAAACAAGTTTTGGTGTAATAAAGAGTATGAACACATTAGCTACAGATTTAAATTGAACAAGGGTTGTTTATGTATGAAAAAGATGAAAGCAGAAGCAATAATACCTCAGCGGAAATAAACAGAAAAAGATAGCCCAAATCTTTGTGATACTTATGATTAACTAGAAAACAATTACAATACAAAAGTTTTGATTCTTTTACTTATTTGCTCTCTTGAGTATAACATATATTCTTGGCTCTGAGAACTCAAATTTGCTTCCTGAAAAACTATCCTCTATTTGAAAACACAGGGAGAGTCAGAGTGATTGAGTTAGATTTAGCCCTAACTTTCTTTCCCATCTCTGGTAGTGGCATTCACTTAGGGAAAGGTCACAGGGAAAATGAAAAGAAGGAAATGCTCCTTTCTTTGTTACAGTTTTTTAGTTTCTAGCCAGTAAGTGGTACATACTTTTCATGAGTATTAGAAGCAGCTTAAGCCCTTGAAACGTATATGTACCTCAGTTGGAATTTTTACTGGACTAAGCATGTAATGGACTGAGGAAATGAGGGAAAACTTCAGGTGTAATAACTTGTGACACAAAGTGTAGCAGTTTACACTTAATTAAGTCAGTTTAGTATGCCATAATGTTCTTTTGACATGGACAGAAACTCAAGACATTACATATTAAACAATCTAATCCCAGAAAGGAATCTAAAGCAAGGAGTCATTTTTTCAGGGTATGGAAGGTCTACTCTCGTTGAAAAACAGCCTAAAATCTAAATTTCTCACCTTCTGTGCAACTCCTCTGAACGGTAGGCCATTCAATAAACTGCATGCACTGTTGGCAACACAAATGACTTGCTTTAATAGGGAATTTCATATTTTGGTACCCTGCATTGATGGAAGTACTTAGTGAAACTCCCATTCAAGCAGGAACCTGTGCTTAGGTTTTTTATTAAGTGCCTTAGGTAAAGTGCTTATTCATTATATGGTCAGTGAGAATCTGAATTCTCCCAGAGAGTCTCACTCAATTAAGCAGATATAATCTCTCCTTGAAAGCCTTAAGGCTCTTAGCTGTCTTTCATGGCTATATAAGGAACATAAGCACTTAAATGCCCATTGTGTTGTTTTTTTTTCTGATCTGAATGCAAAGAAATAGTGAAGCCAGAAAAAAGTTTATGTAACTTCCCTATTTTTGAAAACATGGAAAAAACAATGGATTAACCATCCTTACTGCTTCACGATTGAAGCAAGAATAATACCATACTGCATATCATTGGACCTTTACAGGCTTAAGAGATGAGTCCATTCAAGCCTCATGAAGTTCAATAAGGTCAAGTGCAAGGTCCTGCACATGTGTTGAGGCAATCCCAAGCACAGACACAGGCTTGGCAGTGACTGGCTTAGGAGCAGCCCTCCAGAAAAGGACTTTGGGGTGTTGGTGGATGAAAACCATGAATGACAATTGTGTGCTCTCAGCCCAGAAATCCAATCATACCCTGGGCAGCATCAAGAAGTGTGCTCAGCAGGTCAAGAGAGGTGATTGTGCCCCTCTACTCTGTTCTCATGAGACCTCACCTGCAGTGTGGTGTCCAGCTCTGAACCCCCAACATAAGAAGGACATGGATCTGTGTAAGCAAGTCCAGAGGAAAGTCCACAAAGATGATCACGCTGTTGGAGCACCTCATCTATGAGGACAGGCTGAGAAAGTTGGGTCTGTTCAGTCTGGAGAGGAGAAGGTTCCAGTGAGATCACATAGCAGCCTTTCAATACTTGAAAGGGGCCTACAGGAAAGATGAAAATGGACTCTTTATGTAGTGATAGGATGAGGTGTAACGGTTTCAAACTGAAAAATAGTAGAATTAGATTAGATACTGGAAGAAATTATTTTCTGTGAGTGTGGTGAGACACTGAAACAGATTGCCCAGAGAAGCTGTGGATTCCCACTCTGTGGAACTGATTGATATGATTCTATGTTGCCTAACTTCTTCCGAAATCTGCAAAGGAAAGTATTTATCCATATAACTGTATACACTACACAATATATTAGGTAAGCAATTATAACACATCAGGTTTTTGTTCCCTACTTCTTTCATATACACATGTACATCAATTTTATATGTAAATACTTGAAATACTTAGGGCCAGATAGCCTCTTGTATAATTCAAAAATCGAAGAGATTTTTAACTGGATTTGATCAATGGACTCGAATGGTTGAATAGCAGTAAAATTAATCTAAATATCATTTTGGTTAATGCTCGCATTTAGAATCTCTTGATACCTGCAGTGCTGTGTTTTCAGCACTCATAGTTCTATTGATATATTAATCAAATGAATTTTTGTGTTTAAAGATTTGTGAGTGGGAGACAAGAGCTTTTATTTTGATGTTATTGAAGCCCAAAGGTAAAAACTGAATTTATGTCACCAATCAATGAAGAAAATCATGTGCAGTATAATATAATCAGAACTCGTTTTATTTTGTGTATACTGTTGTTTTACTGCTTTGTCTGTTGAACTCATAAATGCAATATAATTTCCTCGAGCTGTATCTTCTTGTATATCTGTAATTTAACTTTAATATTTCACTTCTATTGTTTGTGAAACTCCTGAGATACTTATAATGATTCCACACAACAGATTTTATATCAGTCTTTTGTATTTTTAACAATGTCACTTCAGGGCGAACTGGCAGTTTGCCTCCCCAAGGTGGTACAGCTTTTCTCATCAGCAAATTGTGGGTTTGGTTTTGTGGTTTGGTTTCTTAGGGGTTTTTTTAAATATTTTTTGTTTAAATGCTTCTCTTTTTACATTCTCATGCATACTGGATGATGTTATTGGAGAATAAACCTCTGGATTCCTCCTGTGGGATTTATATCTGATTCAAATATATGTTAGTTTTGCTTTTTGTATGAACTCAAAACAATAAGAATAGGAGAAATGAACAGGAAAAATACATGCACAATTGCAACATGTTAAACTGCAAGCAATTCAACAACCTTCCACAATATGATGTACTTCAGCCTCAAATTTCTTTCAGCTGATACAATATAAGCTTGGATATTCTCCAAACAAATGACTGTAATATACTGCATCACAATTTGAAATACCTTCATGTTTGTTGGGGTGTGCTTAATTTAAAATAAGGCAGAACTTCCTGCCCATATGGTTTTATTGGCTTCTGGGTCTTATGTTTCATCCCTTTTCCAGAGATCTTCTGTTGCTTCATTGATGTTTGTACTTTTAGCAATGTTTATAAAATATTGCTGTCCCTCAGAGCACATCTGAGGAAAAAAAGGGCCTTTTAGAGTTTTGAAGTCTCTTAATCTGAATTATAATTAGATGCTGTAGATGTAATAAAATCTTTCATATATGTAACCAGTAACCATCAAGTATTTTTTAAAAATCTTGTATATTTTTCTATGTATCTACATCATGCAAGTTTTCATGCCAAAATTTGCTTCTATTGCAAATAGAATATCATGAGTGTGACAGCACAAGGATAAGAAAACTGAAGTCTAAAACTAAAATGAATAAACAGAAAAACAGTATGAGTTTGAAAAATCTCTGAAATACTTCTACTCTCTGTAAGTTTTCAGAAATTAACTTCAGACCATCAAAGTACTCAGATACGGGAATAAATATTTAGGATTCTTACTCATATTTTTCTCTTCATAAATCTCTAATCAAGGCCTGTTTTCACGTTATCTGAATTATCTTTCATAATGGAATGACTGCTTATGCAGGCAGGTGTCTTTTGCAAAACATTCAGATACATTTATTTAATCATAGTAATGAGAAACATTGTATGATGAACTCAACAAAAACTGTAGTGGAGATGTCTATTGCCTAGAGGCATCCCACATTGATGTATGTATGTATTCTATGTATGGCCAAAGTATGAGATGGGACCTACAACAATCATCTAGTCCAAATGCCTGACAAATTCTGAGATAGCCAAAAGTTAAAGCATCTTATTAAGGGCATTGTCCAAATGCCTTTTAAACACTGACACGCTTGAGACATCAACCATTTCTCTTAGGAAGCTGGTTCCAATGTTTGGCCACCCTCTCAGTAAAGAAACATTTCTTAATGTCCAGTCTAAATCTCCACTGATGCAGATTTGAACCACTCTCTTGAATTCTGTCACTGGATACCAGGGAGAACAACTCAGAACCTCCCTCTCGGTTTACCCTCTGAGGAAGCTGTAGAGAGCGACAAGGTCACACCTTATCCTTATCCTCCTTTACTCTGGATTTGACAAGCCCAAAGACCTTAGCCTCTCCTTATGGGGCATGCCTTCCAGCCCTTTCACCAGCTTTGTTGCCATCCTCTGGAAACAGTAAACAGTGAAATATCTTCACATTCTTCTTAAATTGTGGGGCCCAGAAGTACATATAGTGCTCAACGTGAGTCCATACCAATGTTGAATACAGCAGGACACAATCACCCGTTTTGGTCAGCTGTGTTTTATGCACTTTCAGAAACATATTACCTTCTTGGCTGTCAGGGCACACTGCTGACTCACACTGAGCCTGCTGTCAGTCTGTTAAATTGTTTGATATTTCTTTTTCTCAGATTCAATAATCTACAGTTTCTATACTGCAAAATATAATTCCCAGAAGAGCATAGCCGAGCATATTCATCTCTGCCACTTACCAGTGCACCTCTTCAGGCATAATACTTGCTCTCAAAAATCGAGGTACTAATCTCTTTCATTTAATGGATAGACTGCAAGAAGTTGAGGTACACAGCCCTAATGATCTCATGAACTACAGTCAGATCCTTCCCCAGCTTCTTACAGTGCATGTGGCTGTTCACAAGACCAAGCTTTCCTTTTTTCCCCACACAGATTTGTGGAAATATATGGCGGACCTGCATGGTAATGATGCTTTTATCAATCCTTAAACTCATTGCTTTCATGACACATTATTGATAAGGCAATTTTATTGCCTGTTAAAGGTCTGTTGCT
Source organism: Trogon surrucura (assembly GCA_020746105.1). Lineage (NCBI taxonomy): Eukaryota > Metazoa > Chordata > Aves > Trogoniformes > Trogonidae > Trogon > Trogon surrucura. The sequence continues at coordinate 41,083,884 of CM036617.1, forward strand.
GACATTGCTTAACAACTTATGATGATCAGATAACTGTAATAGCCCACCACATTCAAACCCAAGATGATACTCATTAAACATAAGACGCCTCATCAGTCAGTGCTACCTATGTCACCAACATTCTATTTTTCCACACTCTCAGCTTTGCTCCAACAAATCTTTTCCATCTTCTTTTTTTTTCTGACCATTTAGCAGAACATCACAATTTTTTCAACGTTTTGATTTACCCTTGTTTAACAACCAAACACCCGCCAAGGTGCTTACTCCTGATCAGGACAAGGGGAGAAAATACAATTTTTGTGTCAAGTCAGAGAGAGAAATCATTTACCAATAACTGTTGTGAGTAAAACATACTTGACTTTAAGGAAAATTACTTAATTTGCTGCCAATCAAATAGATTTGGATACAAATAAATGAAAAAAAAATCAACAAATACTGAAACAATGCCTTTCCTTCCCCCTTCCCCAGGTTTGACTTCACTTCTTATTTCCAAGCTCTTCTACACACTCTCAATCCTCCCCAAGCAGCACAGAAAAGATGGGGAGTTATGGTTGGTACATGGCTGTTTGACTGTCTATCACTCCTTGCTTCTCACACTATCACATCCCGACCTTTCAGGACGTTGACCCAGGTTCGCTGATTCCCAGACTAGGGTTAAGGTGACTTACACCAAGGATCCAAAACAGCAATTTTATTTATCAGTCACCTGACAACGAGGTGTTTCAGTTGCCCACTCGGCACAATCAACACACTGCACAGCTACTAGTTATTAATAAACAAAAGAAACCAGCCTTGCCATAGATAGCTTCCTGTTAAAGCTAGAAAGAGAGAGAAGGAAAGTGATAGAGAAAGGAAAGATCAGCACCCCTGGATCCAGCGACGACCACAGCAATCCTCTAGTGGAGGACAAAGAGCACGCAACTGCCCGGGGTGATCCCCTTTTATACAGTCAAGTTCCCGCCACAGACCGGGAACTGTTTTCGGGGATGGTGGGGGCTTCTGAGGGGGGATATGTTACCCCTCCCTCTCCCAGCTTCTTGCAGCCACAGCTCCAAGCCCTGTCCACCCCCACAGCTCCACTGGTGCAGGGCTGGGGCAGGGGCTCAGCAAAGTGTTGAGTCACCCCCCCACAAACACGGATGGGCGCCAGGCAGGCGGTTCTGGCTTGTTTACTGTTTGAGACATCTATCTAGTCCCTTACACACCCTTTTCTTGACTCTGAAGTAGGGTCTCCATGGGCTGCACTTCCTTCAGAAAATATCCATCTTCTCTGGCAGGCAGCAGTAACTGCTCTGTCACAGAGTATGTCCTTCTCTTCTGCCTCCTTCTCTGACCATGATGTTTACACTTCTGCTTCTCACCCTTTTTGTTTCTCCTCTTCTGCTGTGTGATGTTTTGTCCTTTCTTATTTACATTTTTCCCCAGATGCTCTACCAGCTTGACTGCTGGGCTCAGCTCTATGCTGATAAGCTAGATAAGCTAGAGCTGGCTGGAACTGTCTGGCATGGAGCAGCTCTAGTCTCTCCTTACAGAGGCCACCCCGTATCCTCCAAATGCCAATACCTGGGAACATGCACCGAGTACACGCAAGCATTCCAGCTGACCATAGCATTACCTTCAAATTCACACTGACATGGCGGAAGAGAAACTTTATCACTGAGTAACCATTTCTCTCACAGCCCACTCCTCCTCCCTCATTTCTGTGTTTCCAACCTCAGTTGTTACACTGAAAAGCTACAGAGAAAGTTAGGCCCTGTTCAACAAACTCAATGGAATTCAGAGACTTACTGTTTTGAGGCCAGACACTTAGTCTTCAGGAAGGCTATAAGAACCTATTCTTTGCTTGTAATCTGTATGAATTAAGTGTGGTATGATCTGGTTAATTGTGTAGTGGATCTGGACACCAAAAGCTATATAGGTCCAAAAGAATACGTAGAAATTCTTTAATCTAAATGAAATATCGTATTTTTTCACTTCATTTTTATCATGAGAATTTGTCACCAAAAATACAATAAAACAAATGTAAAACCAATTTAAGTTTACATCTATTTATTGTTTTATATTCTTATATATATACTGCCAATCTATTTTTTAGTGCCATGAAACATCACAGCTTTTCTATTTATCCTACACACAAGCATACACATTTATCTTTGTATGAGTTTCTATGTGTATACAAAAAAACCATGAGAAGTTAACCAAAATAGTTATCTTCACAGTTCAAAATATTCTTACAAAATAAATTTAAAGCACTTCAAATTTAATCATTAACATTAAATAGACATTTTTTTCTGTACTTCACTGTTGTGAAAGAGGAGGTTTTTCACTTTTTCTAAAATCTATCGGATTGAAAATATGAAGTTTAGGGCAGAGATTGGATTTACAGTTTTTTATTACATATTCTTATAAATTGCTTTTAATATTCACAACCATATACAGTGTAGTAAGATCTCTAGTCCATTCTACTAAAGGCAAAGAGCTAAAAAGAGTACTTCATGTTAGCATTACTCAGAAGAGCATCATGCATCTAATTGTCAAAGCACTGTAATATACTCACCTCGAGGTTATTTCAGGGTGAACATCAAAGCTCTTGATGGACTCAGATAAGTTTGTGTCCTGAACTGATTATTACTCAAAGCTCTTGAACATGGAAACAGTACTGAAATCCTAAGGTAAAAAGACTTGCTAAAAAAAGGTATTTATTTCTTAACTCTGGTCAGGCTGGAAATTAATCCTTCAGCTACTCTGCTGTCCTAACATTTCTTTCATCTACCTTCATCAAAGAACTACATGAAACTAGGAAAAAAAAAAATAACAGTATGGAAGATGTATTTTGGCACTGGAAGCAGAGATGCAGCAGTGGAGGTGTGCAACTCGTAGGAGCTAGTGATTGCTGTTCTTCTAACACAGAAAATGTATGCAGTAGATTCAGAATAATGGCACTCCCTCTTCAGATTCACCCAAAGGTGGTACCAGAAGGTATTTTTGCATGGCTTAGCCATGAATATTTGCAAATCATGCAAATATAAAACTTAGGCAGTCTTCCACTAAACCTGAACTGGGCTAGCAGGATTTTTCAAGACTGATTTTTGTTATCATGGCAACCTCATCAATACGTCACTGCAATTTAGAGTAAGTCACATTTTTGTTGTCTGTCAACATAAGAACTACAATTTAAAGTACTGTCATGTTGAAAAAGACTGTAGTCACTTTGAGATGCAAAGTATCTTGTCCAGAGAGTTAAACTTCTTAATTTGACATCTTTGTGTTTTAAGACCTCTAAAGTTAAGTCCAAGAAAGACTTGGTTCTTTAAAAGTCTAAACTGGACTTTATGAACAATGTATTAAAGAAAATTAACTTTGATCTAACACTGATGAAACTCAAAGCAATTATCTGTGTTATCAAGCTGTCTTGTAGAATTATGGCTTCCCTTACTTACCGGTCAATTTTGGTTTGTTCCTTGTTACAGAATGACAGAATCACAGAATGCTAGGGGTTGGAAGGGACCGCAAAAGATCATCTAGTCCAACTGCCCTGTCAGAGCAGGATCATCTACAGTAGATTGCACAGGAATGCGTCCAGGCGGGTTTTCAATGTCTCCAGAGAGACTCCACAACCTTTCTGGTGAGCCTGTTCTAGTGCTCTGTCACCCTCACAGTGAAAAATTTTTTCTAATGTTTTTGGGGAACCTCTTATGTTCCAACTTGCATCCATTGCCACTTGTCCTGTCATCGGACATCCATGGAAAGAGCCTGTCTCTGTCCTGACACTCACCCTTGACATATTTATAAACATGAATGAAGTCACCTCTCAGTCTCTTCCAAACTAGACACCCAGCTCCTTCAGCTTTTCCTCATAAGGGAGATGTTCCACTCCTTCATCTTTGTGACTCTGCACTGGACTCTTAGAAGCAATTCCCTCTCCTTCTTGAAATGTGGGAACCAGATCTGGACACAATATTCCAGATGTGGCCTCACCAGGGCAGAGTAGAGGGGCAGGAGGACCTTTCTTGACCTACTTGCTACTCCTCTACCGATACACTCCAGGATGCCATTGGCATTCTTGGCCACAAGGGCACATTGCTGGCTCATGGCCATCCTGCTGTCCACCAGAATCCCCAGGTCCCTTTTCCCTACACTGCTCTTCAGCAGTTCAGTCCTCAACCTGTACTGGCACATGGGGTTATTCTTTTCCAGATGCAAAATTCTACACTTGCCCTTGTTGAATTTTGTGAGATTTCTCCCTGCCCAGACCTCCAGCCTGTCCAGGTCTCTCTGAATGGCTGCACAGCCTTCTGGTGTGTCAACCACTCTTCCCGGTTTTGTGTCATCAGCAAACTTGCTGACTCTGCTCTCTAATCCCTCATCCAGGTCATTGATGAATATATTGAGCAACACTGGCCCCAGCAGTGACACCTGAGGGACTCCACTAGATATGGGCCTCCAATTAGATTTTGCCCCTCTGTTTTCGAAACAATTTTGAAACATTTCTAAAAGTCTGCTCTAGAATGTTTTCACTCTTAAAAGCAGGTCAACATGCAGGATATATTCACCACCCTAAGTACCATTCAACAGATGAAAACCCTCTTCTAAGAAATTTGGGGTCAGCTACTTCGGCCGCTCACCTGGAGTACAGAAAAGGCACCAGGATGTGCTCCTTGTCCCACTCTTCTTCTCTGCTGAGCAGACAGACAGAAGCTTCTGACAGCAATTGAATTATATGCGTATGCACGTGCATGTGAAGAAGTCTAAGATTAGACACAAATAAATTTTAGTGCTACATTTATGTTGTGGACACAAGAGCAGAGGTTACTTGTGTTTTTCAACCAAACTTTTCAAGTCCCTAAGGGTCATTTGCAGATCTGATATTTTAATTCTTTTAACACAGATCTCAGTGTTTTATCTTGCCAATTAGTTACACAGACTATGCATATGTTTCAGATTTTATTTTTTTTTCTTAAAGAAAGGATAATCAGAAGAGTCTTTTAAGAGTTAATACTTATAAGTGAATTAAAAAAATAGAGAAATCATCTATATAACTGTATTTTAATGTAAAAGAAGTTAATGTTATGATCTGTGTACAACTTGTAATACCAAGTTTTATCTAAAGACCTTTTTCTTAATTTTAAGTCAAAGAACTTCTGAATAATTATATTTTTTATGTTTTCTTTCAGTAGGTATTGTGGGTGGTATTTTTATTTCTAGTAGTATTGTGTCAAAATTTTTTCAGTTGTTTGATGTCATTTAGCAATGACATTTTCTGATTTCAGTGTCACAAAATAATCGCAAGAACTTCTGCATATTTGTGTTTTATTTTGTCTCCTCTACTATAGCACTTTTCATTTATCCAACTTAAAACAACACCTTCTTTTTGATTGTCATTTAGCAATGAACTTGACAATTATAGCTAGGAATTTTATAATCCTCCAGAAGACACACTGCTGCTGTTGAACACCACTGAAGATGTGAAACTCTAATTCTTTTAGATGTTGAAAAACAATTTAATTTTAAATTGCTTTATATTAATTATTTTGTATTTTTATAGTTGTATGATTTCCTTTACCAAGAAATATTATAACTGTGGAAATGTAGAGTACTGAGTTACAAGTAAGATATATACCACTCCTAAGACCCTTAATATGCAAAATTTAATACTTGTTAAATACCACAAAATGCAGAAGGTTTTTAAACTTTTAGACTTAAGACTTTCATATATTTTAATATTTTATCTTCTATGCCCTAGAACTTTTTCTACTAACTAGCCTATAGTTGTGATACTTAACTTCGGCATTTTCCAGGCAGCATGACTGCTGTGGGATTCACCAGGGAAAACCATTAGTGCACTCAACATGCATGATGCCATAAATCTTTTATCAAGCAGGTTTGGAAGATGTTTTTGTGAAGGTTATGTGTGTAAGGTAAGCTACATTACATGAGCCTTCAATGCATGTCTTCAACATTACACTTTCTGACATTTAATAAAATAGTGATTGCAAAGAGCTGCATCCTCAGAGACCTCATTATGCCAGTACCAGTGCAAAGGGAGGTCCCTCAGATTGTCTTTTCTCTTTTAGTTGCTAAAGAATCTGCTTTATCTTTTGGAGCTATGTAGTAAAACGTTTTATTTTGTTTTTTATCCTTGCAGGTTTTAAAAAAGTAGTATTTTACTTCATTAAATATAAACAAGCATTGAACTTAATGAAGACTGCATATACTTCCATAGGTTTTTCAAAACAAAATAAATCTTTTATAATTGCTATATGCCATAAAGACTTTATTTTTCTGCTCCCATCAATCTACACAGTTTTTCATGTATCAATTATAAAAGTTAAGTCTCCTTGACTTCATGTCTCAAAATTATCTTTTAAGAATAAAAGTGTGTTCTTATATCTACTCTAATTTTGCTCATTTTGTAACTAAAACAAAGGATGGCAGGGTAAAGTGAAATGATTTCAGTTCCTTTTTTTTTTTTTTTTTAATTAACAACTATGATTAATAAATTTGGAAATAAAAACAGAAGATGAAAACTTTTTACTATTGTCTGCTCAGGGAAAATGAACTGTAGTTTTAATCTAACATCCATAACGGAAGTTAGTGGATATTTGTAGCACTCCACAATTTTCAGAGCTCACCCTTCATATTGGACAACTTTTGTGCTTTGCCTTAATTTCTCACTTTCCACCTCTGCAAGGCAAAACTAGAAAAGAAAGACAATTTTCAGCTGAATTTATTAGGTACCTGTTGCCAATTCAAGGAGCCTAAAACCTGTTAGCATTCTAGTTTGGATCAGGATGCATTTCTGAAGTAAGTCTGTCAGTCACCTCCATATATTGAGCTCTGACTAACTTCACTGAGTGGTTTCAGAGCAGTTGAAATTCTTGCTGTCTAAAATTAAAGAGGAAGCTGCACTCTCAAGACACAGCTATGGTGCTCCACCTGCTGACGGGCATTCAGCCCATTGGCCCCAGTTTAGGCTGTTCGTTGGTAAGATCACTGAAGTATATGTCTAGTGAACAGGTGGTACTCAGTGTTTTAGTCAGCAGATCCATTGCTGTACTTCTGCCCTACCTGCTAACATTGCCCTGGTCTCCTAGGATCAGGGGACATCACTCATTGCAGGCTGCATTCCGTTGGCAGGGGACAGGACATATCCCACAGCCCCATCTCTCTTAATTTTACTGGTTACATAAGGAGATGGCTAACTGGCTTATACTGTGCAGCTACTGGTGCCTAGAGGTAGGTGAAATAGATGCAAATCATAATATTAAAAAAATTTTAAGTCAATTATTACTTTAGTAATCAATAAAATATATGCCTAAACCATGTTCTGAACTGGTGCTTTCCTTGAATCAAGTCTCAAATATACCCAAAATATCATTTTAACTTTACAATCGGAGTCATTTAGGAAGATGCCTGTGTGTTGCTGTAACAAAGATTAAAATTAAAGGAGAAGTATGCTTCTTGTAAAATGTTAACTAAGGTTTGGATAAACTACTCTAATAGTTTGACAGCACCATCTGAGAAGCTTGATTATGTCAATATTTCTCAGTCTTTCTTCACAAACTCACTTCATAGAGGGCACCAATCTGTTAGAAAACCAATAAACTGTAACAGATACTATATAGATATAATTATGTAGAAAAAGGTTGTTAGGTTTGTGGGTCATTGTGAATATTTAACTTCAAGCATGCTTGCTAGTTGCAGGCCATAATGAAACACAGTAGGTTGAAAAAATAAAAATAAAAGGACGCCTTTTGACATTTTCCAGACTTTAAAGAAGAAAAAACATTTCCAAGGCCTAGTTGAAGAGAATATTTTTAACAGGATTAGCACTGTCAGTATATACAAACCTGCATTTTGAAGACAAACTTTTAAAGCGTTAAGTTCAGAATTCAGGAGAAAAAAAAAAAAAAAAACAGAAAAAACCCCTAACAAACCACAACCAAACAAACACAAGCAAGAAATACAGAGTGATTTGGAGAAATATTAGCATGATCAGTGTAAAGAGTTGTTCCTTATCATTATTACCATCATTAATGTGTTAATAGCAAGGGTCTTCCAATCTCAAAAAATCCTGTGGTATCATGTTGTCAGTAGAAGCTACCCAGGAAGGATATATTAGAATGTATTACGTTAAATTACTCTCAAGTGTAATGTCAGCTTCCTTTTCTAAAAATATATTGTGAATAATAATTAAAAAGTGGAGCATGACTGACTGGTCAGAAGAGACTGATTTTTTGTTTTGATCAAAAAAATAGACTATTTGATTTTAATATCTACTAAAGGTCGAACTGATGACAGTTAAATATTGCATCATACCTGTAGAAATATATAAGCTTCTCATAAATTTAAGGTTGCTGTAATCAAGATAAACGAGGAGAAATGAGGCAGCTCATTTCATGCATGACTGCTTCTGGGGAATATTGCAAATCAAAAAGTATAAAAAGCAGAGCTACAGCTCTCTGTTTAAAAAAATGCAGATGTTTTAGACAAGATTGATAGCAGTCAAAGAAGTGCTGGTATGTTAACACTTCTTTTTGAGACATGAAGATACTGTTCCTTGATTTCTTCACCTACTTTGATATTTACTTTGAGATTCTTGCTGAAAATTGTTAAATATTATACTGGCAGGTATAATTTCATTTTAATCACATTAATTTCACTGACTTATCAAGACTATAATTAAAAATCTTTCCACGTTTGCTTTGTGTAGTCACAGGAGAGTGATGACATTTTCTAATTGTTTCTTTTATGCTTGTTTTACCTGGGAAATGTGTTTTCCCTGTCTTCTCTGTTCAGACTGACATTTTATCTACTAACTAAATATTTGGTTTTAATACCTACAAGATTACTTCTGCTCAAAAAAGAACTTTCTTTTGCCCTCCCTTACATAGCAATATTATCTGACAGCCATTTGCTGACTTTATCTACACTTTAAAAATAAAAATCTTTTATGGTTTTCACTGTCAGTTCTGTGCTTGATGTAACTGCATCACAAGAATTCTTGACCCCAATGCAGTTGCTTAAAAGTATTGTTCTCTTTTTGAAGATATTTTGGAAGTTATTTTGTCATATTTGCTAAATATATTAGCAGCAGATAATCAGTGCTGCTATCGTTCAGCTTATTAATTCAGAACTGATCTGCCGAACTAGCTAGTGGTACGAAATACAAACTACTTGTTCAGATTTCTAAATTTTATTGCAGCACAGATTATGCATTTACAAAGACGAAATAATATGCATTAAAAAACCCCAAAACAACCTTGTGTAGATTGACTCAATACAAAAATATCAAAGATGATGCTCTTAATAATATTGCTTAGTTTTAGGTAGTCCTGTGAGCAGCAGGGAGTTGGACTCGATGATCCCTATGTGTCCTTTTGAACTTGAGATATTATATACATCTGTGATTCTAAAACAATAAAAAGGTAATAGTTTTCTATCTGTCTTAATAAAAGATTTACAAGTAAAAGATATTTCATGTAAAAACTTTAGAAATCAAAATAAGTCATTTGCAGTACAAGAACAGTGAATTACTCTTCATGTAGGACATTATATATCATAGTTTATGGCTTATACGAAAAAATATATTTTTCCTATTTTTTTTTTAGACTATATGAACATTACTAATTAATGCCCAACAAATAACTATGATGGAGGAGGTGGGGGGGTGAAAAGGTGGGAGAGGAGGGAGAGGGAGTGTGCTCTTTGTGGAAATGGTAGCTTTAATTTGTCAGCTCAAGCAGCTGAAACTTGTAAATAAGTAATGAAGGGGAAAAAAAATAGATTCTAGCTTTACCTCTTTTTTTCCCTCTTTCAATATTCTGTTTACATGATAGTCATTTCTTGGGATTCTTCTCATGCTCTAGACTTACAGAACATGAATGCAAATGTAGATACATAAAAATATTAATACACAAAACTCGTGCAAGATGAGAACTGAACTGAAAACTAAAATGGTGAAATGTAAACATTACAATGTAAAGAAACGACAAGCTAATAAGCATCAGTATTACAGTTTCCTTCTCGATCTTTATCTCAATGAATTACTTTTCAGTTTTTAATTATTTAGCACCCGAATACACCCTGAATATTCATGAAACTATTTTCATGAAGTTATTATCAAGAGTTTTTATGTAAGAAGCTAATATATTTCTATATTCACATGAAAAAAATGTGTAATGGTGGGAAAAAAACTTGTCTCATCTCTCTCAATCTCTTGCTCCTCATCTTTTGAAGGGCAAAGTTTACTTTTGTTCATCACAGACAAACAACATGCTTTGCATTACATGGTCTGAATATGTTCATTTCATTACACAGTTCTTTTTTTTTTCCCTTTTTTCACCTCTGTTTGGATGTAACAGCTTAAAAGGATTTCACTAAAGCATGCCACAGAACAACAAGAGTGGACAGCTCCATAAGGGTGGGTCACTTTTGAGATTTGAATCAGTGAAGTGACTGGTAAGGATTTCACAGTAACACCAGACAGAGACCAAGGGCTAGGGCTAGAGCTTAAATATAGTTTCCAAGTGAAGCTTCCACTTCCCACAGTTCTTTCTCACAGCACTGTGATCCAGGCTGCCTTTCAGCACAGGCAGCCAAAGCCACTGAGGAGGGCAAAGTTGCACTGAGGGCGCTGACAAAGTCTGATTTAAATACCTAGTCATTTTGTAAGGTATGGTTTAGCAGATGGGGCAATTATTTGGGACAGAGAAACAATGTCAGAGTAGAGGCTTAGTTTTTTTTTGTTTGTTTGTTTTTTATTTATTTTATTTGATATGGCAACTTTCCTCTATTATTCTCTACACTTCTTTGTAATTGTTTAAGATGCCAAGCATAGGCTTGTTATAGATTTACATTATATAAGCTCATTTTTCTTCTTTCCTGACCTTCTTTGAAAAGCTATCCCTTGCAGTAAATTTGTCAGTGTCTTCTCTGACTTACTTGTCTGGCAATCTGTCCATTGGCATCCTCATAACATCTGTCATGAATGTCTATCTGCACCATTCTCCAAGTCCTTCATTTGTTGCCTTGTCTGTTCACAGTAATTGCCACATTCATCATAGGTACTTCTTTTCAAGTAGAAACAATTTCATTCTCTGATGTTGCATTTAATGTCTTCTTTGTAGTTCTTTGTATTTTTTTTTTTGTGTCATGAGATATCTGCACTCAGCAAACAAGTACACAAGTACTGCCAAAAAAATTTTTTTATCACTTACTTCACATGCTGAGATTCTCATCGTTACATAAGAGCTCACATCTCTATCGCAATTTGCAGACCTATAAAATGTGCTGCCTTGAACCTGCTTCAAAATAATGTGAACTGGAAATTGAAGCTGCAATTAGCTGCACTGATGCAGTGAAAAGTATAGCCTGGCACTGCACAGAAGTGTAATAGAAAGAGCATTCCTTCTACAGCGTAAATCATGATAGTTCAGTCCTCTTCTCATCCAGAGCCTTACAGTGTCCTGGGAATCTGGGAGAATGTACTGGAATCCAATAATTTTTGAAGAGCATGTACCAAATATTCAGCAACAAAACCAACCTCTGCTAGTATTTCTTGCATGAATAATTACATGTTTCTTAAATATGTGACCATTGTTTCCAGCACCCTCTCAGGTAGTTATCTGCCAGGCAGGTAAACCTGTGGCACTGTTCTGTCTAGAGATATCTTATTTTGTGTTTTAGTAACAGAATCAAGAATCAGGCAATAAATAAATAGATAAATAAAAGAATGAGCTTTCTCCTTACTGATTCCTTCACAGCTTTCCTAGCACATCTGACATTGCCAATTCTATAGGTAGATGAAATCTGTAGAAACAGAAGGGGACTGGGAATATGTTACCTCTTAAAAGCTATCTAGTTCTTTACTGTTAGCATTTTGTAATTAAGTGTATGACTTCTGGGTTTTAATTTTTACCCCTATTATACTCCAACTGATATTCTAAAATACAGTTTGAATGAGAGTTCACCAGCATGTGCAAAGGCTTCTCACTCTAACTCAGATTTAACACAGAGATTTCCTTAGCTGAAATATGCACTTTAAGTGTACTTTATAATTCTTGCCCTTAGGATCATAGACTATATTTTTTATAGGAGTAAAATCCTTTCTTTCTGTCCCAGATAACAAATTTTCTAGCCTCACAGTGAATGTATATGTGTTCCCAGTAATGTGTATGAGTTCACTTACATATTATACACATTTACTTTATAGAACTTTGAACTAGGACCATGGAAAATAGCTTTGTGAGTGAATAATTCAGGCAGTACCTCAGTCAACTATTGAACCTAAGGAGCTGGAGATGGAAGGATGTTCACTGCAGATCAGATTAGGTTTTCTGATTTCTTCTCAGTTTTTATTATTGCTTACCTCTCTCCAGAGTGCTGTGGCATTCTGTAGAGGCATTCTGTCCAAAGATCAGATGGAGTCTTCCTCGGATGCTGGCTACTGAAGAAGAGACCTTAACCTCTGTGATCCCTCAGTTTTCCATTGAGTATGACATATATGGAATGGAACACTCTTATTGGTCATCTGTCCTGTCTCTTACTCATCCGAGGGACAGTCTTTTACTTCCTTATGGTCACTTTTACTTCCTCACACTCCCAATGTGGCACAGAACATCCAGTCGTGACCTTCTTCACTATAGAAATAAGTACAAGCAAGAGCCTTTCTGCATATCAGTCCCAGGTAGTGACTATAAACATCAGGTGTTACCACTTCTAGTAGCAAACATTACAAAACCATGCTGCTGTTTTCAGAAAGTGCAGTCTCTTAGAAGAGACTGAGCTGAAAATTAAAATCACTGAACAGAGCTGGTTCTGTTTAGCTCAAACCAGGACACATTCCACTAATAATGTTCTAGTACTTGTTTTGAGTTTTGACATTCTTCTACCTTAGACCTCTTGTAACAAAACCTATATGTTTCACCTATGTCTTCACCTAATGTAATTCTTCTCTAACGTACATGTGTTGAAAGCCTATGGAATCTGACTGATAGTTACGGACATAGAAAATCACAGTTTTTAAATAGAGATTGCAGCAAAAAATCGTATTGCCTCATTTGGCTTTATAAAGTTTTTGTGTGTGTTTATAACATCTACCTGCAGAGATGACCTTTACAAGTTTTTACATTTTACAAGTATAATTCAGCGGGTGATGTACCACTCTGTGCACTATTTGCTTACTCTTTCAATAATGAAGTAAAGTAATACCAACTGCAGCACTAACTCTTTCGATTGCGGACATTTGCCTGAGACCACAAATTAATTTCACAAAGCCTGCTGAACAACAATCAGATAATAATGACTTTTTCGTGTGTAGTTAATGATGCACGGGTTTAGAGGACCCATACTTGATTAAATGTGCAGGGTGTGGATGGTGTGCGGTTAATGTAATGTGAAGTAATGATAGAGTAAGTGGAATAAAAATACAAAGCTTACCTGCTACATTCTCTGCATGTTGAATGTGAAATGCAGCTGGCATGTAGAGGCATTCTAAGTAACAATTATCAGTTAAACGGCTTATGGGTTATGAACTAGACCTTTTAATACCTTTCTGAACTGGGGTAGAATTAAGCTACAAACCCAAGTTGTCCAGATAAATCATACTACATGCTCACATAGACAAAATCAGCTATTAGCATTATACATAATACAAGTTGGGGTTATCCATAGGAGTGTGCATGATAACACCCGAGTCATTAATTTTTTTAAGAGTTTTTAAATCTGTATTTGTGAGCATTTAATCTTGCTTTATACTACACTTTCAATCCATTATCGTGTTACACTGCATGAAGCATAGGAAAGTTGACTACATGGCAGTATTGACCAAAAGTCTTCCTTTTGAAATCATGATTACGTCTAGTTCAAGAGGTTCCTATCAACATCAACTGACACAAAGTTATTTTCTATGACTAGTTCATCATAAGGTCTCTGTTGCTCATTGATACTATGTATAATGCAGGGTTTTTTTCATTGGTTCTTTTACTATCAGGGAGGTAAATCTTTCAGCTGTTATGTTTGTGAATACCTAGTCTAAAGTATTGTTAACAATATCTAATGGCTTCCAGAACTACGAGTCATTGTATATTTAGTATTCTCAGAAGAGATCAGCAACTCTATATAAATATAATCCTAAGGGTCTACACCAGTCTACCTATATTATTAAACTCTAACGATTTCTTTTACTGTTCTATTCTAAGTTATGTTTCCTCTTTCATCTTATTTTTTTTTCTTTTTGAAAGGGAATACCTGTTCTTCAGTCCAGTTCCCAAAGACGATCTCATTTTTAAAACTTAAGATTATCTCTTTTTTAAAATGTGTACATCAATAGTTCACAGTATTTTTTTTCTATGTCATTGCCTAAGTTTCTGGAACTAGGCTGAACACGGCTATTATTTCTACTGAACTAATTTATGCACAAAACTGAAAGGAAGGTGGATAGGCTAAACAGTCTTGCTGGGGAAATAATTCTCATTTGTTTAAAGGGTAACCAGAACTGCTTCTAACTGTCCATCTGAAAATCTAATATAATACAGAGACAATACATTGAAAATTGATTTTGAAAGGACACATACTTTATACTAAAAGGAAAACAAACCCAGATAACTATAGATAAACAGTAATAAAGAACAAATAAATGTGGAAGTACTGTTATTAAACAAAATGAAGCAAAGCATTTCATTTCAGCAGCTAAGAAAGCAATGAGAAGAAAACACTAACTCTGTTCTCAGAGGAGTTCGAACACTTGACATAAATTAAACCTACTTAACTCTTAAAGGAATTACTGAGCTCTACTAAGAATTGTTGTTTTAACCTTTCTCTTTCTGATTGCTCTACTCTTGTGTGTAGTTGAACAATATTTGCTTTGAAGAAACTGTTCTGAGTCACTGCATCTTTCAAGTGACCACAAATTCCAAAGGGAAGAAACTCTATAAGAGTATAAAGTCTCTTGGCTTTGTGTGTAGTGAGGTGGGGAGCAAGAGATGCTGCAGTCTCATGCAAAAAAGGAAGGGATTTCAGTCTGAAACACAAACACATGGCATTTGAAAGAAGTAGTCACAATTATCAGGATCCAGCTCATTTTTTGATTGAAAAACAACACTTGATGTGCAGCAACCAGCTTGTTCATGCAGTTCAAGCCTATAAAAATCTCACACATATTCTATGCCCTTGTGATGGCTGTTGGAAGGGATCACATGCTGTTAATCACAGGTTTAACAGCAGAGTACTTGAAATTATTGAATGTATCATCACATCCTTCTCCCATCCCAGGTATTTTTCCCTATTTTATTTATTTTTTTAACTATTAATGCTATGCAACTATTAACATCATTAACTATAATTCCATTTTATTTATAGACAAGTTATCTAAAAACGAACTAGTAGTCACAGGGGGTCCTGTTTTAAAGCAATGGTTTCTACAGATGCAGCCCAAGTAGTGAGTGCTTTCCTTAAAGCAGACGTGGTATGGCTACTCTTATGGGGTTTAGTCTGTCGGGGTTTTTGGAAGTGATGGGACAGCTGTGGGGGATGACTCTTGTAAAACGTCAAGAGCCTCCTTGAGCCCGAGGTAGAATTCAGACCTACCTATGTCCAAGGTCAGGTCAATCAGTGCCAGAGGTAATACTATAGTTTCTCTCTTTTAACTTTGTCTCATCTTGATCTGTCTTATCTTTTATGTTGAGGAGTTTTACTGCTGGAGGAGAGGTAGGTGAGAGGAAAACAAAGGAATATTGTCCATGAGGAAAGAGAGGGAGAAGTACATGAAGAAAGAGGGGGGGAAGAGTGCCAGGAGCAGAATGCTTCCCTGGAGCACTGTGGTGAGTGAGATGGCAGGAAGACGACTGTCTGTGGGCTGAGGGGATCGATGGTGGCAAGAATGGCCAGGTTGTGTGGGTGTGTGAAGAACCCCATGCCAGAAGAGAGAGAGACAAACATCAGTGGGGGATGCGTCCAAAGCAACTCACAGCCCCAGTTGGGATGGACTCACGAGGAGAAAGAGGATTGCCTCCTGTGAAGTGGACACCATGTAGCATGAAGGAGAGACTTCGAGGAGTCCTCATTCTTAAGGAGGAACTGCCATGGACAATGAGTTATGACCAGATGGACCACATATCCCACTCTCTGCACACCCTTGCACTGATGTAGGGGGAAGAGGTAGCCAGAAAGATGGGAGGGGTGTCAGAGGGAGGGAGTGTATTTAAAATCGGATTGTATTTATTGATGTATTCCTCTCACTATCTTACTCTGTAAATGGTGACAGAAAATTAAATTTTCGTTTTCTCCCCAAGTCTCTCTAATTTTTACTTGTCATTTTAAGTGGTAGATTATTAGCACCGCTGTCCTTAATGTCAATCCTTTAGCCCTTTTTAGTCAAATTTTCTCCCTTCATGTCCCTATGAAGATAGGTGTGGAAGGAGGAGTGAGCCAGCAACTGCATGGTTCTTCGTTGCTGGCCCGGGTCATCGACTCGAATCACGACGGTTACTCCTTTATCAAAAAAAAAAAAAAAAAAAAAAAAGAAAAACATGTAAATTGCATAAGAAAATATAAATGTACAAAGTTCCTACGGCTTCACAATAAACAAATAGAGACATGGAGATCAAGTTCTTTCCCTCTGTATATATGGCTTACATCTTGATATGGATCGTTTAGCAAATCCATACTTTGTCTATAATAACTAGCACAATGAAACAAATTTAAAATTATACATACTCTTGAGAGTATTAAACATATCTGACATCCAGAAAGATAAAAAAAGAACAGCAGCATTTTACCAAGTCTGCAGACAGTTGAACAGATGTCGCAGCAGCCAGTCGCAGAACCAATCAAGGAGTCAGAGAGGCGGATGTGCCAAGGGAACAGACCCAGGCCCAGATGCCAGCACTGAAAGAATTCATCTCTTAACATCTGGTTGTACCAAGCATTCCCCATATGTGGGTCTATGTATTGGCTTTGAGCCTAGTACACACAGGAAAAAAAAAAGGAAAAAAAAAAAAGAGCTGGAATACATTCAACACTGCCAGGAACAAGCAGAAAATCTGCCAAGTTTGCGCTGAAGTTTTGTGAATCTGACAATTGCTTTTCTATTTGTAAGAGCACAATATGTCCCTGTGGTAGCTTTGCATGTGTATATGTTTTAGAATATGAAATATGTTTCAACCTGTTTAAATAAAATCTTACCTAAAACAGCTTGCTGGAATTAACCCAGTCAATGGACTCTGGGAAAAAAACCCAAACAAAACAAAACCCATGCAGAAAACCCAAACAATAAAGAGATGAACCAAGCCAAACTTAGTTAAACAGGGGCTTAGTGAATGTGTCACTCATTGCAATTGTGACTGACATTCCAATAAACTTACAAGTCTTGCCATCAATTACAGGCAACATGAATTAATAACCCATAAAGAAATTTCAGAAAATTGAATGAAGTAAAAAATGAAAAGGATGTAGGTGTCATTAAATACAACACTTCCAATTACCTGTTTACTTTTAAACTTTTTATTTAAATATTTTTTGCATATCCAAAAGAATCTCCCCAAAAAACAGAACATTTAACTACAATTTAACCAAACTTCTACATGCTTACTAGTCTACTAAGCATCTAAAATCATGGCACTTGGGACATGTGAACTTCTGTCAATAGGTAGATTAAAAATCATCCAGGTCTTGAAAATCTGACACCTTAGAGCTCTCACTCAGACCTGGTTATGATGGCAGAGTTTTAAAAAAAAACCCCAGTCTTACTGATCTTTTGTCCTAAATCACAGGTATTCGGTGTTGGTAGGCGGTCTAAGAATAAGTCACTGGAATGGACCTGCAGAAAATAGTGTGGTGTAAGTGTTAAGGACAGTTAATTCTGGATAGATTAGAAACTAAAACACATCTTGTGGAACGGATGATTTGAAGAATTTGATAAACAACTGCCAGACAAAGAGCCTATTTTATCAGGAAACATCTCTTTCCGATAACCTCCCTTTGAGAAGTATGGAATGAGCTTGCTATCATGCAATCCAACAACCATTGGTTGGAGATATTTTGGATATCACTTTTGTATAAAGAAAGATAAAAACATCTTTGGTCTTATTCTGATGCCAAAGACCTACCAAAGACGAGATTCTAACAAGGAACGAGGATTGTAAGGGCAAAACAGCGAGTGTTGAGACGCTGAAATCTTTTTCTCCAGAGTCATTGTTTCACTCCAAATCTGGTCAAAAGGGACCACGCTCTGTATATGACACCAGAAATTTCTCCTTGTCTAGTTAATGTTTTAACCATCTAATAGCTCATATTACCTAATTAAAATAAATTAAAAAAAGCAATCCTCAATAATAATAATATAATTCAAATTGTTTTACATAACCCCTTTTCCTGTGATCTACTTCCTTTCTGTGGTGGAATACTCACAGTTCTGATGTTCCCACTGGGTTCTGTATTTGATGGATGCAGTTTTCTTCAAGAATGGGAGGGAAGATTTATGGTGAATGAGTTACATCATGATGTCATGGTTAGCAGTGGAGTTCCTTACCTTACAGACCTGAGTCCACTTAGACTTATTTTTATATGCTTTTTTATTACTGTCTCTTCTTCTCATTGGGTCCTAGCCTAAGCTGGACTATTGCACAGAACCTAACATAAAGGGCTACTGTGCCTTAGTCTGTGACAGCTGAAGAGTTTAAGAGCTTTTCCACACGTGGTACTCCCAGGGCTTCAGCTACAGCATCAGGCAGACCGTTGAAACAAGCTACAGTCAGCTGAGGCCAAGGCAAGACTGAGTATGTCCTTGGAGTCCTTATGGGTGAGTATGTGTTCTGCAATGTGACTGATAGTGAGGGCAGAGGGGAGTGTGGGGGTGTGCTGGAAACTGGGAGATTTATTTCAAAGTGCACTTCTGGTTTGAGCTAGAATGCTGATGCAGAGGCATTGTAAGTGGGTTAGGAGTTTGTGTGCTTTGAAAAGTGGTTTTTGCACTTAGAGTTTAGGCATCTAAATGCTTAGGTCACTTCTGAAAAACACTAAAATGTACCTTAGAATTCTTATCGTAAGCCTCTATTTCCTCGCCTGCGTGTCAGGCTACATTCCCCATACAATCTTTAGAATGTCTTCCCAAAGGCACTACTTCTCACCAGCAGACCCAAGATATTTGCAATTCTCTAACTGCAAACTCTGGCTGAACTGCAAAATGCTGTTGCTGATCTGAGCTTTTGTAATTTTTAATAGCTTTTATGGCTGTAGGCAGATATCTACTCTCAAGTGTTTCTGAGGCAGAGAAAGAGAGTGCAAAGGCCAGAAACACACACATTACCTCTTCCCCTTCTCATAATAAGATGGGAAAGAGAAGATTGAATCTTCAGTTATCTCTTGTATGTGTAGCCCAAAAAAAGAAAAGCTGTGTGTCTGCTACAATCACTAGTTCACACATCCCTGCAGGCACCTTTTGCAACACTGTTCTAGCAGTCAACATAAAGTTATGCAGTTGCCTGTAGAGAACGGAACAGTATACAGAGATCAGATTAATATTATGTTTACTGTCAATATAAATACGAGGTACTATGTTGATTATGCTGTTCATTACTGATCTTTATTTAAATTTAGTTTAAGCTGCCACATTGCATTTAACATGTGGCAAACACTGAAACCTGCACCAGACTGATACTACTCTTCCTAACAAAGAACTTGGTAAAATGAACTGAAAAATCACTCTAAAGCAGCAGGCTATTATTGCTGCTTCCAGCAATTCATGGTAAATGACAAATCATATTAAGTCTGGAATTAAAGTTTCTCTCCAATTCTGCGTATCAGTATTACTCACAATGTTGTATTTCTTTTAATACATACAATCTCTGTAATTATAGACAACACTGAATGTGTATTCCTTCACTTTTCTCCTGTTTTCAGTAGCAACATTTTTATTTGGTTGTTTAATTTCCCTTCAGGCACTAAAATTTCTAAAAAAAAGATAAATTTCTAATATTTTTACCATTGGTGCCATCAAAATGGCAGATGATCTGAATCACTTGAGATGACTTTCCAGTACCTAAGTTGGAGTTGTCAAAACATCATGCTTATCAGGTTGCTGGAGACACCACGATCTACCAAGACATAGAATAAATCCAAAAGTCAAACTTCTTAAAGATCTAATATTCAGTATCCAGACCCATTCTAGAATATTAAATAAAGTTGATCTATTTTAGAGCTGCAGATACTTTCACCTAGATAGACAAATAAAGGCTTAGGACTCTAATTTCAGGCCCAGCAGTTCTAAAGACAATGCATTTCAGTAATCATCTTGCTGAACTAAGCCTAAGGAACCTTTTTTTTCTGTTGTTCTTTATTCTGTCCCTGTATTCTGTGAGTAAGATAGCAGAAGTTGTGGTTTTTTCCACTTTTTCTTACCTGTACTTTTCTTTTTATCAGTCCATTAAGTTCACAACCCATTAAGAAAAATATGTTTTTATGTATGTTTAGAAAGATGCAGGCACAGTCTAAAGTCCACATTCTGCCTTGTAGACAAATGGTCAACTTTTCTTAACTCAGTTCATATAATTTAGTGCCTGGTGTTCCTTTACAGTTATCTTCTGACTTTAAGATCCACCACCCTTCTTCAGCCAAATGACACCCAAAGTTATTCTGCTCCTGTCAGTTAAGTTTTCATATATATCTGTTTAAAATATCCTTTGAACCTTACATCCCTCGAGAAGGAAGATATCTGCAATCATTGGTGTCTAACCCTAAGGCCTGCATCAGGATCTTTCTTTACTATTTAACAGTAACTGGTTTTACTTATCTAAATGGACTGCAAAGTTAAGGAATTGTCTATATTTTTTTCTTAGATCATTTAAAATGTGTTATGAGACACTTTGGAACAGAAGAAGAAATTCACTTTTATCTCTAATTGAAAAGAAGAGGAAAAGGAATATCTATTAACTCAATTTTTGTTCCCTCAGACAGTATTAATTCACAAACCATAGAACTCCCTCTTAGCCATGGTAGAAACATTTTAATCATATGTAATTCTGACACCCTAGACATGAAACATAAAATTATCAGAATTTCCACTTTCACTGATAAGTCCCTTAAGTAACAAGTTTCATTATCCACTTCAGCTCTAAGAGATAAAAGTACATTTAACTAACATACAAAAGTTGGACTATTTAGGTTTTATTGGTTTCATTTAAGTTGCTGCTCAGACTAAAAAGTAATTTTCCTTATTATCACTGTCTTTCAAAGAATTGAAAAGTGTCAAAGCATAAAATTTAATCATAAAGCATCCAGGTCTCTTTTTCTTTAGAAATGGTTATTTTTCTTTCAAGTATTTCTATTATCACTTTTTTGTTTTTACATATCAAACATTCACTTTGCTAACATTTTTCCTTATGCTACTTTAATAGCATCAAATCTTACACTAAGTAAAACTGAGTCTTGAGAGTGATTATGTAGAGAGTATCAAAGAAGAAATGTAAAGTCCCTGGTGGTGAGATCACCACCCTTGGATCCAGCGACGACCATAGCACACTGTCACGTCCCGACCTTTCAGGACATTGACCCAGGTTCGCTGATTCCCAGACCAGGATTAAGGTGATTTACACCAAGGATCCAAAACAGCAATTTTATTTATCAGTCACCTGACAACGAAGTGTTTCAATTGCCCGCTCAGCACAATCAACACACTGCACAACTACTAGTTATTAATAAACAAAAGAAACCAGCCTTGCCATAGATAGTTCCCTGTTAAAGCTAGAAAGAGAGAGAAGGAAAGCGATGGAGTAAGGAAAGATCAGCACCCCTGGATCCAGCGACGATCACAGCAATCCTCTAGTGGTGGGCGAAGAGCGCCCAACTGCCCAGGGCGATGGCCTTTTATACAGTCAAGTTCCCGCCACAGACCGGGAACTGTTTTGGGGGATGGTGGGGGCTTCTGAGGGGGGGATGTGTTACCCCTCCCTCTCCCAGCTTCTTGCAGCCACAGTTCCAAGCCCTGTCCACCCCCACAGCTCCACTGGTGCAGGGCTGGGGCAGGGGCTCAGCAAAGCTCTGAGTCACCCCCACACAAATGCAAATAGGCTCCTGGCAGGCGGCTCTGGCTTGTTTACTGTTTGAGACATCTATCTAGTCCCTCACACACATGCAGCCATCTTCTTGCGGTTGGCAAAAAACACACAAACTGCCTGGAGTTTTCACCTACAGCCAAGTTCCCACCACATACCAGGAACAGGGCTGGGGGATGGTGGAGGCTTTTGGGGGTGGGTGTTCACCCCTCCCTCTCCAGGTTTCTTGCAGCCACAGCTCCAAGCCCTGCCTGCCCCCACAGCTTGGGCAGTGGGCTGAGTCACCCCAGCGTTAACACAACAGACACTAGGCAGATCACTGCAGCCTGTTTAGGTTCCAGGCTATTTAAGATACTCATTTAGCAGTCCTCCACAGGTGAATCTGGACAACAACCAGTGAGATTGAAATATTTAGATTGCTTGATTACCTCATTGGCTTGCTCACGTTTGCTCACTCATTGGCCAATAGTATTGTGTTTCCCAACACAAAGATCTCTGCTGCTCTGGGAAAGCTGGGCAGAAAGTTGTATCAGTGCTGCTCATCATAGTTACCAGTCTTGGCAGTTACTGGCGAAGATCCCTCCCTGGGAATTCCCTGGTGTTTTTCTCCACATAATTCTCTAATCTTTGGGATCTTCCGCCACTTCCCACATCTTTCCTCCAGCCAGGACTGCCATCTTTTTTTCCAGGTTCCATTCTCTTTTACAACATAATTTCTCCTTTACAGAAACCCTAGTTTTTAGCACTGGCTCTTCATTGTGGGCTGTGGCCTCTGGCTTCCCCTTTCTATACAGAAGTACAAAATGTAATCAGCCCACAAGTTGTTGCTTTTGTCCCAAGTCTGTTTCTTTATTAAAAAGAGGATTCAGGACATGCCAGTATTGTTTAATCCAATTGTTGCAAAATTTGCAACCAACTTTTACCCATTGCAGCTAGCAAATCATCTCAGTTCTGCACATTCAAACCTCTACACCCTCACCTCTACCCCTCCCTCCCAATTATTTGTAGCCTGTTAACATTCATAGTTGAAGCTATTTTTTAAACTATGACAGACAGCAATTCAACACTTTCTAAAACCAACAAAATGAAATACCTTCTAGAGGTGCATATAACTTTCTATTCACTTTAAAAAGGGTCCTAGCGGTCGAGATAAAAGTCTCTAAATATTAGATGGCTAAAACACTGATGGGCACCATGCAATTTCTTTTCACTGAATACGAAATCATGTATACTGTGGGTTCAATATGTAATTAAAGGTCACATTACTAAGTACTTTTATTAATGATAAATTATATAATTTCTGAATTCATCAAATTTAGTTTTGAAAATATTGTACTTTTCTTCTAAGTTGTATGCATGTGACTTTATGTTTAGAATTGTTAATAGCAAACTTGAAAGGTATGACATGCCAGCTTCAAACTCTAATATTTTCTTTGAAGTTATGAATCTAAATAATTGATTACTACTTATACCTGCACAAATACGGTTTTAGTTAACTTCTAAATGTTTCCATTAATATAATTATTGATACAATATTTATTCTTTAAAGTCTAAGTCCAAACCTTTCTACACATAATATAAATATTTATGTTCTCATATTTTAATAAAATGCGTTACAGAAATCAGCTTGGAATTATTTATTTTGGAACTTGAAGTTAATATGACTAGAAAAAAGCTCTTCAAACATCCTTCTGTGCCGTGCTCCTTTCCACACACCTACAGAGATGTTTATGGAAAAGGAATTGCTTCAAAAATATTGAAAATTATTCTTAGAAAATAATTCTTTTTGTTAATTATGTTGTGTTTATGTCTGTCCCCCCAGGACTTATATGTACTTTCCGTTGTATAAGCATAAAGAAAAAAATGTCTCTATCTCAAAAGGCTTATAGCTGGTATAATCGTAACATAAATGTCAGGAGAGAGTTCTAAACTAAGTTGCTTATGACATAATTAATATCATTTTGATGTAACATTACAAGTTAAGTAAGGAAAATCCCACTTCAAGAGTCAGATTGCAGGCATCTAAATGTAGACATCTATCTACATTAAATTTATGGCTATGAACAGTAAACTTAAAAAAATATAATAACATTGCAAAATCTGTTAAGAAGTTGAGGAATAGATTCCAATTTTTCTGTGTTTGGAAACCACTCTATCATTCTATATTATTTTCTTGCTTTTAACTTAAAATACTGTAGCTTTGACCATCTATTGAGACTAGTATACTTTTTGCTTGAAGACATACATTTTGTCTTATCTAAAAGAATCAGTGTTTGTTGCTGTCTCAAGTAAGATAAATGACTGTATGCCCTAATGATCTGATTTATTAAGCTTGTCTTTATTTTTCTAAAGCAGGATCATTAGTACTCATGTATCATGAGTACTCATGTGCTGAAACTGAAACAAAAGAAATACATTTTTTTACTAGAAAAACAAATTTAAATTGTAAATTGTAATTCCACAAGAAGTCTTTCTAAGACTTTTGTTAATACTTTAAAGATTTTAATGTGATTGACAGTTATTTTAGTGCTGAATTTCTGCAAAGTGCTAATTTATTTTTGCCACAGACTTTGTAGTTTACCTTTGCTGCTGTTAGATGAGATAAAGTAAGATTGATCTGCCTTTTTTCATATAAAGAATTTCATAGTCTTCATGCATTTTGAAAACACACAGAGTAATTCCCCTCGTTCCTTTAATATTCCAGTTATTTCTGAACACATCAGACTGACAGTCTGAAATATTAATGGAATGAACTTTAGTGGAAAAAAAAATCCTGGTTTTTTGAGAAATACTCTAAGCTACTTTGAAATTAAATTATAGGTTTATAATTTAAATAGGAAAATACTGGGAGAAAAAAAAAAAAGGTTTCATTTTTGAAGTACTTTCAGACAAGAGGGAACACTTGCAGAACACAAGACGGAGTACTCCAAGAGGCAATATTATTTATGGAATAGGTTCTTCTGAATTAGGAAAAAAATAATTAAAAGATGAAGATGTATAGAAGGATAGCCACTAGTGTGGTGTTGAGCAAAAAATCCTTGTAACTTCAAGAAGTAGGAGTAAAAAACCAAAATCTGAAACTTCGTGCAGTTTGAACTGAGCTGAATTGAACTAAAACATACTCAGATCTGCCCTGCAAAAGGATTGAGTTCCCATCAAAACCAGAATATTGCTAAGAAATGCCAGAAATGTATAATTGTGCAGGAATCTTAGTATCTCCAATGCTTGCACAACATCAAGACTGTCTATTCAACCTCCTCCTCAAATTGTGAGGGGACACAGCTGGGACATCTGACTCCAGCTGACCAAAGGGTCCATACTGTATGACATCATGATTAGCAATAAAAGCTAAGATAAAAGAGGAGAAGAATGAGAATTTGTTATTATGTTTGCCTTCCAAAGCAATCCCTATGAGTACTGAGGTCCCGCTTCCCAGAAAGTAGGATTTTTCATTTTTATTTTTTTCATTAAACTCTCTTTAACCCAGTCCTCAGGTTTTGTGGGGTCTTTTTTTGTTTGTTTGTATGAGGTTTTTTTTTTTGGTTGGTTGGTTGGTTTTGTTTGTTTGTTTGTTATTTTCCTTTTCTTTTTCCATCCCATT
Organism: Trogon surrucura; assembly: GCA_020746105.1. Classification (NCBI taxonomy): domain Eukaryota; kingdom Metazoa; phylum Chordata; class Aves; order Trogoniformes; family Trogonidae; genus Trogon; species Trogon surrucura. The sequence continues at coordinate 41,109,534 of CM036617.1, forward strand.
TCCTCCCCCTGTACTACTGAGGAGTGAGAGAGCAGCTTGATAGGCACCTGGTGGCCAGCCAAGGTTAACCAACCGTAAAATCAGTTCTTTAGTTCTCGTGGTAAGAGAGGAGTCTAAGAATGTATCTCAGTTCAACCATAGGATTTATAAGCCAAAAGATGGGTCAAAATATTCCTACATTATGTCTTTACATGCATTTCCAGTAATGAAATGATTTCTCAGGATCTTTTAGGGTTTCCTCTAAACAATTTTGCTTTTCCAGTGATTATTTTTATCAATAGCTGAATTCCTATAATAGCAATTTATTTGGAGAATTGAACAGAGATCAGCAGATTAAGCAGCTGATTTCCTGGTGTTTATACATTGTAAAATCCCTGTATTTTATTTCTGATGAGATTTTATTGTGTTTCCAACATTAAAAGTCTTCATGAAAATGTATTTTGGAGTTCAAATCCTGATGCCACCAGTGGCTGGCGTACCTTCTCTACATACCTGGAGTGGAAATTCCAGTTTAGTTTTGCTCCAAACAAACCAATACTACAAAAACATTTTGCCAGCATGCAGAACGTAGAGGTCATCAGGCTTCATTAGAAACCATACTATCACTCTCAACTAAAAAGCTGACACACGTGGCCAAAGACATAAAGATATATTATTACAGTTTATTGCCAGATGTAACTCTAGGAAGTCTCTTCCAGAGTAAGATAGGTACAGTAATTGTACCTAATTGTTGAGCAGAATATGTAGGGTGACTTATGTGAGAGAGAATGGGATCCATAAAGGTAAAACACAAAGAGAATAAACACTAAAAATGATCAGTGGAAGACAATAAAGAAGGTATGAGCTCAAAGTCTTTCTTCTTTCCCAGATCTAATCCTTAAAAAGGGATTTAATTTCCTGACCAGAAACTTGTCTCAGTTCTATATGTCTAAGGAATCTTTAAACATAACACATGGTAGTTCAAACTCTCAGTGTTTATATGATTATATATTTTTCTGTAACTATCATTGCTGTGGTTTTAAAAGTCAAACAATCATATACAGGCAAAATCATCTGGAATAAGTTTGAGTGGAACAACAAATGGATGTGACTGTTTCTTTGAGCTTGAAGAACTCTAGAGAGGATGGATAACATCTCATCTCTTAGGGTCTCACACTGAATCGTGAGGCTTTTTCAATATAGTGAAGCAGAGTGCTCTGTTCAGCCTCCTGTTCTGCTGTCACTGTTTTTAAGTTATATCAGCTTTAAGAGTGCATCCTGTATTCAATTAATCTTCACATTTTGCACAATTTTTTTTGTTCCTGAAATCCTTTGAAGATTTGACCAGATGTCTTTTTTGATGGTTGTGAATATTTAACCCCAGCTGGAGGCTCAGTCTCACACAGTTTCTTGGTCACTCCCCTCCACCAGTGAGATGGGGGGAGAGAATTAGAAGGGTGAAAGTGAGAAAACTTGTAGGTTAAAATAAAGATAGCTTAATAGGCAAAGAAAAAGCCATGGGTGCAAGCAAAGCACAACAAAGAGTTCATTCACCCCTTCCGTGCTCAGTCATCTCCAGGAAAGTGGAGCCCTGTCACACATAATAGTGACTCGGGAAGACAAGCACCATTACTCAGAATATTCCCCTTTCTTTCTTCTCCCCCTGGTTTTATGTGCTGAGCGTGATGTCATATGGTCAGGAATGGTTATGTAAAATGTGACCATTTAGTCCTCAGAATGCCATAACATATTAGTGTAAATTTAAATGAGAATTTTTATGAAACTTTTTTAGATATAATTGATGATTACAAAGCCAAAAATACTAAAGTGACATTTAAAGAATCAGTGAATTCCTGTTCCTTTTACAGATTGTATATTTACACAGATGAAATTGAATTATTTTGTAATTGGATTGCTTATTCCCAGCCTCTCTTTCCTCCCTACCAAGGTTTATTCTTGTCTTGACATGTTGGAAGTCACTAGAATGACATATTACTCAGTGAAGGAACAGTATATCCTAAAGTCTACTTTTCAGAAATAGCATACATAAGACAGAGAAATCTAATGGAAAAAAGTAAAACACGTATGCTAGTTTGGTAGAAACATAAATTTTACGTGTTAAAAAGTCTTAAAGTTCCTAAGCATGTGAGCAGACTTTTTTATCACACTGGAGATTAGTTTAACTTAAAATTGGGTTTTTTTAGTAAACCTCATAAAACAAAGAGAAACTAAAGGCTATGTTGTTTTTAAAGTTGCTTGAGAAGAGATAATGATTACTTTAGAATTTTCCCAAACTCCTAAATGTAAAACCCAGATAATGCTAGCTAAAAAATAAAACAGGTTTTCAATACCAAGGACTTAGAGCATCAGGCATTGGAAATGTGATCTTCCGTTTATAGTCAATAGAAGACTGCATAACAAAAAAAATTCTCTAAGTAGAAAAGATTTTTTTTTTTCCTTGAAGAACCAATACACAACAAACTAGGTTTGAAGATGAAGATGGTTGAGCCCAATTACACTGAGGGGAAACATAAATAAAGTCTGTGAGTCTGCTAGATTTAGAGAAGTCTTTGAGGCTGGAGGTAATACAGCATGATGGTTATGAGGTCACAGTTCCATTTGTTATATGACAAGAATTTAAAAATGAAATATTATCCCAAATGCCATTTTTCCTTTCTTTTTTCTTTTTTTTCTTTTGTTTTCAGTTTTGTTGACTAGCTGAGCTAATAAAATAATACCAGAGAATGACTGACCTGCATATGAGACAGACAGCGAAGCTAAGATTTACTTAAGTACCTTAGGTAAATAACACAGTAAACATACCAGTGAGCATGATTATTCTTTTTTTTTCATATTCATACTGCATTTTCATTTGCTTCAGCAGAATAGTTAAGAATATTAGTTTAAAATGTGTATTACTCTCAGGCAAAGTGTTTGCAAACTTTTTTTTCAACACACAAATTTTTCTGATGCCTTCCCATAAATTAAAGGTAGCAGAAACAGTAACAATTTTTGATTTAGCTGGTTGAAATAATAAAAAAAAAATATGCTGCTTTTGTTCTCTTCTTCTTTAAGATGAGAGGAAAAAGGACACAAATATTAGATATGGTCCATAGTAATATTTTTTTTTTTCAATTTTAGGTACATTAATCTCAATTTGAGGAGTAAAACTTCTGATATTCAAAGAAACTAGGAAGAAAGCATTATCCCACATATAATGATGAGACTACTCTGCAGTAATTTCCAATTAAAATTAAAAAATCTTCAGTTCTGTTCTTTTGACCACACAGTTGAAATCGAGCCTCTACCTCACCACCAAAGTAATGTAAGTCTTGGCTTATGGAATTAAAATTTGAAACACTGATCAGTAGTTGCTTTAAATGCATTCTATCTCTATAACATATCCAAAGCATTAAATCTGAACTGTTTTTTTATGATGCAATTTTTAAAAAAACATTTAAATCATAGGAATTAGTTTCTCAGTTCCATTCTATCACATGAATAATTGCAGTTTAATAGGTTTTAAATAGTTTGCTTCAAAACTGCCCTTTTAATTGATTATATTATTTATCAGTGAGAAGTGTAGCACACTAAGTGCTAATTGTATTCTCACATACAATGATGTTCAATTAGTGTTTAATTATTTAGTGAAGTTAATGTGACTGCCATCAGTGAATATTACCATTTTCTATCAGCCTGGAAGACAGATATGCCAGCAGTAGAACTCTTTTAAGGCAAATTATCCATACACATGCACATGTATAGTGAAAACTATTATAGAAACTAAACAGAGAATCAGTAATGTTAGATATCACATGATCATTCTGGAGTCCAAAGAGATACAGTCTGTCCCAATTCCACTTGGAAGGACATGTACAAGGAGAAACACTCTGCACTTGAAATTCGCTAGGGTTTCCTGCTGCCCAAATGTGATGTGCTTTGGTGTCTGCAATGTCGCGTGTTTCAGTTGCTCACCTCAGGTAATGTCTGTGTCACTTGGTCTTTCAAGACTAAAGAAAGTTTTGTTCTCAATTCATGAAGACTGAGCTTCCAGAGCATTAAAGACTTGTAGCTTCAGAGCTGATTGTCCACATAATATGTATCTAACAAAAAAACCCACAAACCACAACCAACTAACCAACAAACAAACAAAAAGGCATCTGAAGTTTGGGACAGCGATCATACGAAACATTCATACTACAATATTCTTTTCCTGGAAGACCCTCCTCTTTCAGTCTCACACTGTAAATGAAAGCAAAATAATATAGAAAACTATTAAGAGGCAAAGTTTAGGGGAAAAAAATGGTTTAAAAAACCACTAAAAAACACCTGTGGAATTGATAGTACATTTCTTCCAGTAACTACCTTGCTTGTAGTCTTATCTTCTACCTTTGTGAAATTGTGGCAAACTCCTACCAAATTTTAATAAAAAAGGTCAAGACTGAAGGTCCTGTCCACCGTGTACCTTTCTGTGACAAAGAAACAACTAAAAAATTGATATTAAAATTTCTACACATAAGAATTCCTCTACTCCATTGCTTTAGATTTTGAGTCCCCAATGCTCTGTGTCTTGTAGGTAGTGTACCTTTATTTTGCAGACCATCAGCACCAGATCTTAGTTCCCATCTTCCTTTCCTTTGTTTAGTCTTGCCATATCCTTGTGAATGGTTACCTTTTACCATTTGTAAGAGCCACGTTTTTAGAGCAGTTGAAATAGTGATAGAAGTTGCGCAGCACAATGTATGTGAGAGGGTAGAACACTTGCTATAGTCTCTTAATGCTAATTCAACTGTCTACATAAAAGAAAGAGATAAAACAAAGAGATTTTTTACAATAACGGTGGTGAGACACTGGCACAAGTTACCCAAACAGGTAGTAGAAGCCCCATCCCTAGAAACATTGATGGTCAGGTTGAATGGGGCTCTGAGATATCTGATCTAGTCAAAAATATCCCTGTTCATTGCAGGGGTATTGGATTAGATGATCTTTAAATATCCCTTCTGACCCAAACTATTCTATGGTTTGCTGATCATCTTTAAATATTTATTTTAGAAACTTCCTTTTGTATAATGTAACCATAAATGCTGTCATCATCCATTTTCAATCTTAATAGTTTCAATCTTTTTTGTGCAGCATTCTAAGTATTTGATGTAAAGCAAGCTTGAAATAGAATAAAGGAGAAAGATAAAACCTTTACCAAAAAATTAGTGTTAAAACAATTCAAATTAATGTCAAAGCATTGAAAATAATCAGCATTAGAAAAATCTACATCTGAGAACTGAAGATGAATTTAATGATACAGTTTTCAGAGGAATTTAGAGATAATCTACTTCTCCCACATAAATCTGAACTAAAAAGTTTAAACTACTTTGCTAAAAGGACACCCTATATAGTTTAAATACGTTCCCACCCAGCTCTAAGATTATTAGTTTGTTGTAATCCATAAAATAGCTATTACTTCAGTCACTTGTAGACATGGTTGAATTTTATTTAAATGCAATGTATTTATTTCTTTTATCTTATAGGATGCCCTATTCAATGTGTTCATTGAAACATGATTTCACAGTGTGATATCTCATACATAAACTTGGTATGCATGGGTTTGGTTTGGGTTTTTTCCCTATTTTTAGATAGGACAGCTAATCTATGTATAATCCTTTCTTGGAATTAAATTCTGGCGTAATGCGACAGGATCTTGTTTGGAATTAACATAAATCTTGGTATAGGCAAACCAAATAATTATTTCAGTCTTCTGATCCATCTTAATGTTCACGCTTATTAACATAGATTTTGACATAAAGCAACTGCTGTCATTCAATTGGTGAGGATTAATTCGCCAGAGATAACAGAAAGCACAGTGGCAGTGGATAGACTTTGCTAAGTTTTCAGGTTATATTTCAGCTAACTATTGAAAAGAAGACCACCTGGTAGAGATGTCACCTTGCAGATAAATTTAATGAAGTTAAGAATAAATATTTAAGACATGAAATGCATGCGAATATTACGAGCATCTTGATTCAGTTATCTGCAGTGTTCAGTAACATGAAGGCTTTGAAGGTAGCCAATACTCTTTATTGTATTTTGAAGTCTAATTTATGAGGAAAATCTTGGTCTACACACTGATGTATAATTTATCTGTGGTCTTGATCCTATGTTAGAACTGTGTTCTCAAAAAAATGAAAAATATGTAGTTAGTGGTATAGCATAAATACTATATTGTCATAGAGTATACCAACTTCTTCAAGTCAATTTCAGGAACAACACAATGTGCTATCTGTTTTAGGCAGGAAAAAACACATACATTTTCTAGAAGACACTTTGAAATTGTAGTTCATCACCAATTTTGGAAAACAAAGTTTTATCCTGACAAGAAGTTTGGGAGAGTAAATGAAGACTTTTAAAGATGGGATGGATCGGTAATTAGAATATTCTTCTCAGATCATCGAAACATAATGGCAAGTCTTTCTATATGACAGACTTGTTTTGATTAGAGACTACCTGGGACTGCAAAAATAATCAGAAAGAAAAATCAGGATTTATTTTCATTCCATATAGATTTTTTCCTCCATTTGAAGGAAAATAAAAACAATTTAATAATTCATTAAGATGTTTTGTAATATTAACAAAAAGGAAACTTCAGCATTTTCTCTCAAAAAAAAATAACGGCTATTTCTGGCAATTAGTGGTCTATGTTGAATCTTTACCTTCTTCAGGTATGAAATTTGCTAAAGCTCCAAATTATTTAAATATTATTTCTTTGCATGATAGCACATTTCCCAAGTGCTGGACTTTGCATTGGTCCTTTCATAAGATTCCTGTGCATTTTTCCAGCCTTTTTTAGGATCCTCTTGGTCGCAGCTCTACCCATCAATGTATTGACTCATAACCTACAGTTTGGTGTCAGCTGCAAACTTGACGTCAGTGCACTCTATTGCCTCCTTCAGGTGTTCGTTAATAAAGTCAAAAAGGACAGGTAACAGGTACCAGGATAGAGGCCTATGGTACCCCACTTAGTTTGAAGATCGTTAGTATTTTATCTTCTTTCCTTTTAAACATTTAGTGTCAATTGCATTTATTTAAGTTCTAGATTTTTTGCAAATTAATTTATTTCTTCAGGAAAAAGTAAGTCAGAACACATAGATGCATAAATGCACAGCAGTAAGCTGATTTTTTTTTCTTATTTAAATGTGCAAGCTTCCTTCTATTGTGAAATTTTAATGACAGAAACAGCAGAAAATGGTTATGGAGGGAATGGACTTCTGCAAATACAAAATACATACATAATGTATCTGAATACTCATGTTTCTTCTCCCAATTCAAAGTCATAATGAGCTTGGGGGAAAATAAAAACAAGAAAACAAACCAAAACAAAACAATGTTTTATCTTCCCTTGAAACTTCTCCCTATTTGTTAAATGCAATCTGTATTTCTAGGTGATATATTTTGTGGTGTAAATAGAAGAATTGTTAAGTGTGCTTGCCTTTATTTGTTAAGATTGTTCATCCTTATTTCTAATGTGAATTACAAAGAAATAATTTTTATATTCTTCTGTTTTACAATATTCTAAACACTTTCAGTGTTTTTATATAAATATATACGTATGCATGCACGTATTCATGTTAAATGCACTCCAGATAATTTGTTTTGGTAGTCATAATGAGGTGAAATATATTTTTATATTTACTTTCCCTATTATTGTGGTATTGTAATTGTAGGCAATGAAATAAAATCCTGTTGTGGTGCAGATGTTAAGAGGTTTTATGAGTTTATTATGTGCAACTGGAATTATTTAAACATGGCCTTGGATTTTCTGTGTTTTACCTACATTCATTGCACAGGAAATGCTTTGTATTCTCAGTTATTCATGCTTGTACATAAATTACCAGGAGATAAATTGGTATTTATACTTTTTGGTGAGACAGAATGCTTCTGAATCTCCAGGCCTAGGTATGTAGCCTAGTGGGTAGCAAGTGTCTACTTTAGTCAGTTCTAAGCACACAGAAGAATTCTCTATCTCTACTCCCTCCCTGCTCTCTGTGGAGAAGAAATCTAAGTCTACTGTTCAAGCGAGAGCTATGACGTCACTGGGTGCTGGTAGTGACTATCAGGAAATTAATAGGTTAGTGAAGACATATCAAAGTCTCCCACTTGGTAGATTTTGACTGCAAAAGTTTAGATAACAGATATCTAAGAAATATTTATCTTGTAAGAAAAAAAACAATTTGTAAGTCTTGAAATATTAAAAAATATATTTTCAGTAAGAAAATTGATAGAAAACATCATACATGGCCATTATGACATGTCTTCCTAGTGCTTTTACAGTAAAAATTAATTTGGATCAAAGAACTGTAAAACTACAGCAACAGTGTTACTAATTTGAAACAATAACTTATGGTTAAGACTCTTCTTGATTTCAGTTTGAATCAAAGGTCTTAGTAAACTGTTCTGCCATGAAATTTATAAATCCAAAGATGCTTTAACGTGATTTTAATAGTATATTCAGATGGCTGTTACCAATAGCACTGTAGAGATTTTTAAAAACTGAAGGTAATATTTGTAATTATGACGATAGTCTTTGTTTTCCAGTCAGTCATATATTTAATTACATAAATATTTTGAATTTTGGAGCTGTACAAAACTATCTCAATGGCAAAACAACTTTGGTCAAATAGGCCTTTAGGTGAATAATTGCAATGTTCAGCAAGCACACATTTCTGGTCTGGAGGTGTCTGAAATTGCTCTTGTAGTCAGAATAATATTTGCAGCAAAATATTTGTCACAGTGGAGTTACTAAGTCTAGTTGTTACATTTTTGCTAGGAGAAAAGGTAGGCTTGATTTTGACTTGTGATGAGTGCAAAATGTAGTTGTCTGGAACAATCTGCATGAAAATACAAGGGACATGGTACTCTCCATGGCTGCAGTAACAAGCTTCAATTCTGAAGTTGTAGGTGCATCCTCTCTTCAACATTTTTTTCTAAATTACCTGTTCTAGATATGCCAAAGAAATAAGGAAGTGAATTTGTTAGTTAAAGCAGGCATTCAAATCATTATTACCTTGAAATTACGAAGTTTTATTGCTGCTGAATTACAATATGCTCTTGTTCTTGATAAACTACTGTTATTGAATGATATCATGTGCAGAACAGAACAGCGGGTAGGAAAAGGTATTTTTTTTCTCCTTTCAGATCTTAAATCTTGCTGTTTTGAAACATCATGACTACATGAACTCTACAGGAAAGATACCTTACACAGAAAATAATTTTGTTAGCTAAAGAATCATGAACTCACAAAAATTACTTCTGCACAGTAGCTTAGGAGCAGGCATTACTAGTCTAAGGACAACAACACAAAAAAGTCCCAGGTGCTTATCAGTAAATTAAATTATAATAACAAGAAATGATTTATAAATGCAACGCTAAGAAGGGGTTTATGTCAGTCAGGTGGATTTTTTTCATAGTTGCCTTTTCATGGATCTTTACTTGAATTTGATGAGATAGGAATAAAAGGAAACATCAAGTATTCATAGGCAGACCACATATATTAAAAATAATGAAATTGCTCTACATATAGTAGCTTACCCAGCAGATTGTCACAGCATGCATTCTCATTAGGATATCTGCTTGAAGCTTAGACTCCTGGTGTAAGGTAAAAATGGAATATCCAGGTGATGGAGGCTAGACACAGGCATTTATCATTACACTAAGTTGTTTTTCAAAGAACCATGAAATCAACAGATCTTTTTTTTTTAATGACAGTTATTTTAGACTGTTTTCAGACACAATTTTTGAGTCTTCTTTAAATTAACCATTGATTCATTGATTTGCACTCTGTTAACAGAAAACTGAATTTTGGGAATAGCAGGAAAAAAAAGTTTAAAATTTTGGGAATTGTTGTGATATAAACTTGTATGCATTTGAGCTAATTTCAAACCTGCTGGTGTAACAGTGTCTGTGTCATTTACTTTTCCTTCTTGGGAAAGACAGGTTCTAAAACTCTACTAATATTACATAATAAAACTGTTATATAAAAGAATGAAACAGGAAGGAAGGAAGGGAGGAAGGGAAGGAGAGGGGAAGAGATAAAGTAAGAGAGAAAGAGAAAAAGAGAGCAAGAAAGAGGAAGAAAGGAAGGGAGGAAGGAAAAGAAGACAACAAAATAAAGAGTCTGACTTTCTCAAGCGGAAGCCTAAGACATGATAAATGGTACCTTACCTGGAGTCCATTTCTTATAGCGTGATGACATTTCTAATTTTAGATGCCTCCTACCATTACTGCCAGGAAATCTGCCCCGTATCCACTGAAAATGGATTTCTGTGCACAGCCTGATCCTCACCGTGGCAGGTGACAGATATCCTGACAGTAACAGTAGCCTAGAGAACTCATTAAGTACATGATGTGAGAAAAAAGGCAAATTAAAAAACAAAAAAAGGAAACTAGATGGACCGTGAAAACGAGCAAACAAAAGAAACCTAACCATTAATTCTCAGCAGACTCAATGCAATAATTTCTTCCAATAGAGTTTTTGCTTAGAAGTCCTGTCTGATAAATCTTGCTCTGTCAAAAATGTTACATGAATAGACTCGTATTAAGCATTTTAAACTCTTTAAATTATGTGATACATTTTCATTGAATCCATGACAAGTCAGCAACACAACTCCCATGTAAGAGAATTTATATTACTAAATCTCACAGATGCCATGAACACCTCATATCTACTGTATATTTAAATTTTATTATCAGTTGGATTTTTAGTTTGTTTTGTACAAAAGCTCCAAGCAATAATACGAAGTAAACTATTCTTAGCAAGTAAGCTGACTGGTGTTTTCTAAAGTCAATTTATATTCTTGTTTTCCAGCTGAGCAAAGTAAGAATAGATGAATCCTTCTATAAAACGAACAAACAAATCTTGTTTTCTCCATTCATTTTATAAATTAATTCCATTTACTCAGTTTTACTATAACAGTAATCAGGTGATGTTTAGCACGTTGTAGAGAAATGGGCGGTATATCTGTAGGTAGCTGTGTTTAAAAACTTGCTCTATCCATATATGCTTGAAATGGAAGTCATTGATGCATTGGACAAGATAAATCAATTTATCTTGCTCTGGGAGTTCGTGATTTTTCTTGCTTTGAATGTTACAATAGATGACATTTGCTGTAATTGGTTGCTCACAATAAATATATGTTCTGTTCTTTTTAAAGGATATGGATGGACAACAGAGAGGAAGGTTTCCTGTTTGTCTTTTCCTGTTGCTCTCCGGATCAAGTAGAAGTGCCTGCAAAGAAAAGAATGTTACACCTTCACTGGAAGCAAAGAAGTATTTTCAGTGTGGTACAGCGAGACACAGCAGGAAGTTATAGCAATTTCCTTACTGAGGAGATCAGTGAGATAACACACAGTTAAGTCCCTTCCTGACAAAACTTTGATTGTACTGTGCAAAGTATATAGAAAAGCACTAAGCCAATAAAAGTTATTTGAGAGCAAGACTGGAAGAAAACATTCAACATGACAGATACAGTAGGCAGAGCAGAAAATTATTAATAAACTCTTTAATCCTCATATTATCTTATTATATAGGTCTGAATTTTCTCATTGCCCTAGTTTGTGTTCCAATAAAACCTGGCATTAGGAGATCAAAGGTCTTTCTGATACTTTTGTAGAGTATGTTTGTTAGCTTTTTAGTTCAGATCATACGCTGCCCTTTGAAGAAAATCTTCCAATATTTCTTCTTGTTATATTTGGTCAACATCATAAACCAGTCTTAGAGCATGAAAAGGATTTCTTTTTGGATGAAACCTAAGCGACAGATGCTTTCTTGGAGTGCACTTAATGTCACAGAATCACAGAATCACAGAATGTTAGGGATTGGAAGAGATCTCGAAAGATCATCAAGTCCGATCCCCCTACCAGAGCAGGAATGCCTAGACTATGCCACACAGGAACGTGTCCAGGCAGGTCTTGAATGTCTCCAGAGCAGGAGACTCCACAGCTTCTCTGGGCAGCCTGTTCCAGTGTTCCGTTACCCTCACTGAGAAGAAGTTTCTTCTCGAGTTTAAGCAGAACCTCTTATGTTCCAGTTTCAGCCCATTACCCCTTGTCCTGTCACTGGTTGTCACCGAGAAGAGCCTGGCTCCATCCTCGTGACACTCACCCTTGATATATTTGTAAACATTAATGAGGTCACCCCTCAGTCTCCTCTTCTCCAAACTAAAGAGCCCTAGCTCTGTGCTGTATTGTTAATGGCCAGTTAGTCCATGACGTCCACGTAGAATTCTTCTATTACAAAAAAAAGTATTTAAGGTGGACACTGATTTATCAGAATCAATTAATTCTCCTTGTATATCTACTTTTATTGGGACACTCTAAGCAAGAGAGTACAAGCAGATCCCCCTCACAAAGTTGACCAAGTTAGGGTAACATCATGAGTCCTCTTACTCAGAAAATCAGGATCAAAGAGAAAGGAGAAAAAAAATACCTGCTAAAACATCTGCTGGTTCGGTTCAAGGTCTTATGTCTCAGTTGAAATCCACCTCCAACATCGTTTTAACATAGGTGCTACATTTGTCCCTAAAGTGGCAAAAGTTTGATTATGCGTTTTATGATGTTATATTCTCGTAATGGAATGGATAAGTTGCTACATTCTTAACATACTTCAGCATCTTGTTTAACCATACTAAGCATACTTGTTTAACCAAAGCATCAGAGACTTGAATCTGAATATCAGGATCATTCTGTAAAATAGTTACAACTATTTTGATTGTATGAACTAATCTTTCTGGTTATGTCAATGTTGATAAACAGAAAAACTTAGGGAAATATTTCTAACCTCAGTTCCCAGCAGTTCTGCATGCAGATAGCTAACCCCTTCTATGGTGGATTGCTCTGGAAAGAACTAGCTGATGTTCCATGAAACAGAAGCATGGGATGAACTAAAAGTTAAGTTGAATGGCTGATCAGAGCTATGTGTCTATTTTCATATATATACTCTGTTTCTTCATCTGTGATTCTGTGATATCGAGGAGACTTTATAGTGACCTTCCAGTACTTAAAGGGAGACTACATGAAAGAAGGAGGCGGGTTTCTTTATCAGGGAGTGTAGTGGAGAAAAAGAGTGGGAACGGATCAAAGTGTAACAGGGTAGATTTAGATTAGATTTTAGGAAGAAATTCTTTTCTACGAGGGTGGTGAAGCAGTGGAACAGGTTGCCCAGAAAAGTTGTCATGGCCCTTTCCCAGAAGTGTTCAAGACCAGGTTGGGTGGGGCTTTAAGCAACCTGGTATAGTGGAAGGTGTTCCTGCTCATAGCAGGAGTGGTTGGACCTAGATGATCATTAAGGTCTCTTCCAACCTAAACCATTCTATGATTCTCTGATTTTTCGTCTGTAATGCCAACTGAGGTTTCATTTTGTTTGTTGGAATTTTGTTATTAGAACCAAACCCTTGAAAGGTATATGGAATGTGAATAATTACAAATTGAAGAAAAGGAAGATAGAAACAAGTTTGCAGGCATATTAGGCACTGGTTTCATTTTCACATGTGGAAAATATTCCACTCCTGAAGATTTTTAGATTAAAATCTTCATGATACTCCAATTGTGTTGAAGGTACCAGTACTGCAGTTAAAATGTAGCAGGAAAGCATTAACAGTGAATTCAATTTCAACAATTTAAAAAGTTGGATTGTACTGTGCTTAGCTGTGATTAACGTGCTAGGGTTGTTGTAAAGGAGAGCAGCCCATTTAATGGTGCTATTAGTACTTCTGTTACTAGCACTTTTATGACAAAGGGATTTTGAAAAGTTCTGTTTGAAGGAGGAATTGTTCAGTCTGTTAAATTTTAAAAGGTAATTTGACATAAACTCTTTAAATCTATGTAAAATTTTCAGGACAATTCAGAATAAGGAAAGGATGAGATGCCTTAGGTTGAATTCATCCCACTTAACTTCATACTGAGGAAAAATATACCCTATGGTTAGAAGTACGTAGTACCAGATGTGCCCATTTCTATTAAAATCATTAGCTAATGCTGGCTCATATGTTGGTGGTTTCTAGAAAAATTTCTCAGGGAGATAAAAGGAGACACACCTTGCTTTTGGGAGAAAAAGTAAACAGTCTTTGAAATGATAGTGTGAAGGAATACAGCAGAAGGACTGATAATCAAAAGTAAAAAAAAAATAATAAAAAAAAAGGAAATATCTTGTCAGAAATTATTAATAAAAAGACTTGGTTGGGATTTATGACTAGAATGAAACTTAACATTACAAAAATAGATTAATACACTGAGGGCAACTACTGAGAAGCTGATGTCAGACTCTAAGTCTGCTAACACTAATCAATTTTATCAAGTTTTATTCAGTAAACTGTCATACATAGCTATCTGTAGTGATTTCTATATTTCATATGGATTCCTTTTAAAATGGAAGTATTTTTATACATAGCATCAAAGTAAACACTGCTTTATCTTGAAGAAGTGTGAGCTGTTATTTTAAAGACAAACATGGTAAAGCCATAAATTACCCCTAATAATTCAGAGATTTTCATTGTTTTACACAACTATGTCATAAGAATCTTCACATTTAAGAGAACCATTTAACATTTTTGGATCTCCACAAGTGGCATAACAAGTTGAAAAGTGAATTGCTTCTAGGCTTAAGGATGCTTTGCAGCTTTGTTTAGAAGAACAAGACCTAGGAAAGAAATAGTCATGTCACCATATCAGGGTAAAACTAAGGAATTCAGCTGTCATATAAGAAAGGAAAAGAAGAAGGGGGAAAAGGAGGAAGGAAAATGGGAACTGAGAACAGAGTAAATATAGAACAATCATAATGATTAAAAATTATGGAAAGTCCTTCCTTTTTCACTCTCTTATTACATATGTTGCTTTTGTCATCATTCAACAGACATTTTTGCCAGTGACAAAGTAGGACCAAGCAGTTTCAGAGTCTACACTACACTCATCTATTTTTTCGCCCCATCTCTACACCCTAACACATGTTATAAATACAACTATGGGTTTTCAGATTATATATAAGGGGAATGATTTTCCTATTCACTTCTAAAGACTTCTAAAACATTCTGATGAAATACCATGAACATATCTAGTACCAGGACTTGATGAAGTAAATAAGGATTTTATACTAGAATGTGTAAACTAACTTACTTTTTATCAATATCATTCCATGCAGAAAGAAACAACCTTAATATAAGGAATAAAGAAACAACCTTAACGTAAGTAATAAAGCTGACCTAATTTTGATGCCAGAAAATCTATCATGAGGATTTATAGTGCTGCTACATTTCAATCAACTCAGAAGTTGGTAATTTATAATATTTTGATCTACTGAAACCAGTCTGGCACAGATCAAAACAACTGAAAAAGAACTGCAGGGTACAAAAGTACCTTGTAGGTATTAATATAATAAAGAAGATACATCATAAAAAAAAAGAGCTTTATTAAATATTGTAATAAAATCTTTGGAAAGGTGAAAGACAATTCCCAAGGGTAGTAAAATCTGCTATAGTAGAAAACAAAACAAAACAAATATTGATTTATGTTTCAAGCTCTAAACTTCTGCTTAGAGAAAGAAAAAAAAATGTTAAGATCTGGAATTTCATGGACAGGTACCTTGTGAACCACACTTAGGTTATATGCTATGATAGTATAAATACAGTTATTAATTCTAAAGCTATTCATAGTGTATTGTAAGGATCCATAGCCGCATTTCTGAGGCCGCATCTGCCTTGTATACAAATAATGTATATTTGCACTGTTCACATCAGACTTACTTCTTGCTACTACTTGAGATACCCTATAAGTTGTCGCTGTTTAAACTAAAACAATTCATATTTTTGTGAGGTGGTTTTGTTCCAAGTGTTCGGAATGAAGGAATGTCGTCACAAGCTTCAAGGTGCCTGCAGGAAAACAGGAAACAGGAAAATACATTGTGTCATGAGAGGTATTTTAACATGCCAAGAATTTTTCAATATTGCTCAAGCACTGAATAATCTGTAAGGAGCCAAATACGTTAAAACGAGTCACTCTTCTCCCTTTAGAGATATTTTCACAGTAAAACTCGTGTCAAGTAAGTGTCTGGAATAAACTAGAGTCAATACAATCTAAAAACATTTATTTTCTAAAAAATACAGAAAGAGTCAAGGAAACTAGGTTGGGTGTGCAAACCTATGTTTAGTTAGATATATCTCAGCCTTATACCCAAGTTTTTTCCATGACTGTTGAGTGACTGAAAAGCTTGATCAGAACAACACAGTCATGAGACAAAGAACCTTGAATCACTGTAACATTACATACTTCACCCGGGTTGTTTTTAAGATGTCCCCTGAAGTTGAATGTTGTTTTTGATGAGGGCTTTTAGATCCCACAATTCACCACATTTGCCAAGGCTTGTCATCATCTGACACTGCCTGCATTTAATCCTGTAATTCAGTTTTTATTCTGTGTTTCAGAATAATAAAATTTAAAAATCAAACCTTACCTGGTATTGTGATACCAAACTCTTGTAACTACTGAAAAGGAATCATTAAGGACTCAATTCCCTCAACTTGGTGTGTACTAATTATAACTGTTTGTATACCATGGAGAGAAAATGAGCCTGGGTATATTTAAAATACTGGTAGTGCATAAAGAACTTCTGCAATAATCTGACTATTCAAATAATAGTTAATAGATTAACTGTAATTTAAGATGATAGCATAAATCTCATTTAGGATAACAAATTTGTTATAAACCAGTAAGGAATAAATTATAGCCAAATTCTTCACAAAAGCTGACTGTAATTTGCATGGCAAATTAGAAAATACTATTTTCCAGATTAGTCTGTTTTTAATAAGACAACTAATATTACACTACAAGTATCAATTTAGCAATCTCTCCTAGATGCATATTAAAACATACATATATTTTTCTTTGATTATATCACTGTTTATAGAATAAACAATTTGCTTCTGGAAGTAAATACCACCTACAGATACAGATCTTGTACTGGAATTTACAAGATTTCGAAGCGCAAAATCATAGTTCCCGTTTTACATTGTATTCAGTGCAAATGAAAGATTTCATGACTTTAAGTGCCTAAATTGCAGAACATCAATGATAACATGGGAAAATAATATTTTTAGGGTATATAAATGGAGAAAAATTAGATTTTTCTGTTATCAAATAGTATCTCCATTACTTTGACGTGCTATTTCAGAGACATGGTATCATATTCATAGAATGCAAGCCACTCATATAATAGTGTTTTAAATTCTTGTAGGAATATGAAGTGAAATATCAAATTTTGGACACTATACACACATCCTCACATAAAAGCTGAGAAGATGTAACGCCCAGCCTTGATGAAGAGACAAATGGAATAAAGTAACTATTTAGGACAGCATGTTCTAATGGATGAAGGAGATACATTTCTCATCCTTCAAAGTAGATTTGAATACAAAATCTGAAGGTTCACTTGACTTTTGTTGATTCTATAATATAAATCTCAATTAGATGGAATTAACTATAAGTTGTACTATTTCTTTGGATGTGATGAATATTCTGGCACTTTCTGGTGAATCTTCCTGCTAATTTATGTTTGAAGGTCATTAGACTGGGAAAGTGTGTCCTGTAAACAGGTAGACCAGAATGATACCTGGTACAGAGGGGTGATGCATTGGATGGAGGAATTCTTTCTGGGTGATCAACCTCTTTGAGCTCCTAGTTCTGGGAACCTCAAGTTGTTAGAGGTAGAGTAAATACTTTCTTTTACTTCATGTTTCCTCTCTGAATGCAAAAGGTTTTATTATCCCTGCAATGGACTGTGGTCCTATTGGACTTGAAATTCGTCAAAGGATAAATATCTCTCATACCTGGCTTTTGGACTCTGTGTGCTAGTTTTGGCTTGCATAGAACTAATTTTCTTTTTCTTTATAATAGGTAGCATAGGGCTTTGTTTTGGAGTTGTGCTGGAAACAGTTCACAGGGCCAATTTAGTTACCGCTCACCAGTGCATGCACACTGTCAAAGCCTTTACTGCTCCTCACCCCACCCTATCAGGGAGTTGGCTTTTGTCCCCTTTCTTCACTCAGACAGTTAATCAAACTGAGACACATCTCTGTAACCTTTGCAGGTTACTGAGTGCTCTGGAACAGACCTGAGGTCAGCATTTACCGAGCTTAAAGTGATCTCATATATTTTAAAACAAGATCAGAACAACATATTTCCTGTAACTTGCTATTTCCCCTTATTTATGTGATACTTAAATGATGGGAGAGGTTTGTTTTTTTTTTGCATCAAATTATGTAATATTAATGAGTTCAGGATAGAACTTGTACAAAGTAAATCCTTAGAACTTACATTATATAGATCATAGGTCTAAAACATCACCATTTATACTCTATAGATCTACTTCTGCTGATTCTCTCTTCAGGATAATACAGTTTGAGGTTTATCTACCTTTTACAATGCTCTACCATCCCTAGAAGCTGTAATGTTCTGTTCCCTTTTGCCTTCCATCTCTTGTTTAGAGGAGACCTGTAAAGTGAATTTTGAGAAATTTCTTAAAGTGCATAATTTCAGACTTTGTCCGATATATTTGTTGTAAAAGCCACACTCTTTAAATCTAGCTACCTAAACTGAATTATCTTTAAAAGGATAATAGGAAAACAAAGGCTTCTATGAGTGCAGTATTCATACAATAACTATTAGATTACCTGTTGTCAATGACCTGATTCAAGTCTACCATGTACATCTTACATCTCTTTCTTTCGTGAGCTTCACTCATTTTACTTAAGGTTCTTACTGTCCTTCTTAAAAGCACATAGGACAGAAAGTACAGCTCTTCATGATGTCTTATTGATACTATCCAGGATGAAGACCACATGAACGAGCATCTGAAGACAAATTCCAAGACAAATGAAAGGCATCTGAGAATGCTCTGCATTCATCAGGTTTAAGTAAATGATAAAAAGAAGATAAAAAGGTATTTCCAAACAACAAAACCACAATTTCCAGTCAATTACTCCTATCTGTATATAAGTAATCTGTTTCATTCTAGGGATGAGATTTAAAAAAAAAAAAAAAAAAAATCTGGAGAGGAGCATTGACTGATTCTTAATAGACGTTTATTAAATTATTATGAAATATCTACTGTCAGTCATAGTTGTTGTTTTCCTCCTTTTCTCGAGAACGATAGCATTCATTTTGTAACAGCAATGGAGTTCCCATTGTCTTCCTTGCTACATCTCATTAATGGCAAAAATATGGAGTATGTTAATTTATTTTTTCCTTGTAAGAAATCTACAATACCTTTCTGAAATGATATGATATAGTACTCCATTTTTAAATAAGTTAGTCATGCCCAGTCCTATGTCCATCAAAGTGAGTTTCTGTTAAACAAGTATTTTTTCCTAATGTGCATAACCAGGTCAGGAAAACTCTACATTGCAGGGCCAATTTCTAACTTAAGTATTCTGGTACTGCTCCAGTTGATATAATTGAGAGTGGCACACGCATGTCATTCAGCATGGCAGAAATTTCCTTACTTTTTAAATCTGCAGCTGGGAGAGCAAAAATTTTGATGTGATATGTTCAGACAAGCACATTTAATAGAAAATATTTGCTTTTCTATAAAAAAAAGTTGTCATTTTTATTTGGTGCTGTGGAACTTAACTTGATTCCCTGGTAGTTCACTCTTTGTCACTTCTTTAGAGGCTAACTTCATACATCACAATTTATATAAATGTTGCATTTATGTAATACAAGTACTAAATGATGCTTTTCAAATTACAGTAATAGATTGTATTCACCAATGTGCTTTATTTCTTGTTAACAAAATGGAAATGAGAATAAAGAGAATTGCATGACTGATTTCTTTGCTTTCTGAAACTCATTATACCAACTAATATACATAAGAAAATATACCATTTAGGTTATTCTGAGTTTTTTTCATTGTGCGTCTAAACCACATCTCATGCTTTGGATACCAGTAGATGCAAAATATCCATTGCAAATCACAGCTGAATTTATCTTCGGATATCAAAAACAGTGAAAGCTATTATAAGGCAGAGAACAGATTTACAGACTTACAGGGAATACCAATCACTTTAATTTAAAACCATATTTTGATCAAACTCTAAAGAAGACAATCTTTCTGCTTTTGTTTCTTTCAATGTTTTATGTACCAGTACAATATTTTTTCATGGCGAGTTTCTGAAAAAGAATAAAAAAGGTTTAACATACAGAAACTGACACTAGTGGGCGCTCTTAATCCATGGTACTCTGGAAATAATTTTTATGCAAAAAAAAATAAATGTAAAAAGTCCTCGTAGAGCACGTAGAGAAATTAATATCGGAGAAAAAAATTACTACGGGCAAATACTGAATAGGGATATGTTGTTAAGTATTAAACCCCAGAAATATGAGCAAGCGAGATGATAGTTTTTCCACCACATTCTTCATAAGGGTTCATTGTACAAATGTCATCTGAATATTTATGTGCTAGTATTAAAGAAACACTAAAATGTTGAGAGGAGAGAGTAGCTGGATAACTTTTGAGACAGTGTATGAGTGAGAGAAAGGACATTATAACCAGTTATACCAAGACTTTTCCTTCCATTTACTGATACTTAATACACTTAAATGGAGGAGGATAAGATACAATTCTGTGGCCCTGTGGAACACAAGATTGATATTAGAGCCTGACAGTGATACCCTCTTCATCCCTAATAATTTTTAAAGCTTTTTTATAAGTGTTCATGAATCAGTTCTCCTATGTAATTTTAATATTGCTATCTGTCATTTCCAGGATGCATATGTGCTTCAAGAAGACTCTTCTAAATGTAATAAGCATAGTAAATAGGATCTTGTTTAACTTATGTACACCATTCTGGAGGCCCAAGAAGTGCAGGACTGTAATGTAGATATTTATAGTTTTTTAAGCATTCATCTAATATAGATGAAATGTTGAAAGGGCTAAGACCCAAAGGAAAACGTGAGGAATAAATGGGATATGAATGACATTAGCATATAGTCAGAAGAGGAGTTCTAATAGTATTAAGAGGAGAAAATGTCTCTATTCCTTATCATAAAGGGTAGCTGATTGAATCTTTATATAATGTCAGATAGAAATTTTGTCCAAACTGAGTTCTTAATATCTCGTGAATACATTATAACAGTCTTGATGAGCTCCACTTTTTTATGTTTGGGTTTTGTTGTTGTTATTTCTTTTTTTCCAAATTATCCTGGAAATAAAGTACTCAAATACTAGCTCAAAACTCTCCTATCAACAGGATGAGTTTATAACAGGATATATGGTATTCATACAGACTTACATGAGTAGCTAGACCTTGCCATGCCTTGACCAGTCTGTATTGCTGACTGTGATATTTTAGCCTGAGGAATTAAGAATGTAGAATGCAGCTACCCACTTATCTTTTGTGCAGACACTGGGGATGGAGATCAACAAGGCTTGTACAGTGAGGAAGGAGGCTTGTGGTGCCAGAATGGCCCTGTTTTGGTTAAAAGAATATGGACAGATGGCGATTAGTGGTGTCAGCACCATCCTGAGGGAAGATTAGTTAAGAACAGAATTCTGAAGGCCACAGTGTCTACAGTGAAACCTTTTGCTTTATTATCTCTAATATGCATATTAAAGTTGATACCCCTGACTACATTAATGAGTCTAGAAAAGTATATGCCAAATATATATGACTATATGCTGCTACTCTCCACCCAAATCATGCTAAATGTCACCACAGGGAGGGTACATAGATAAGGTTAGAAAATAAAGGAGTATGGAGGAAGTATGTCGCTGGGGGCAGACCAACCCAGAAGAGGCAGTCAACAGGCTGTGCTCTTTCTCCTTCACACAAGACAAGGACACCTTCTGGTTAGAATTGCACTTTCACATTTTAGTGAGAAATACCCAGGGAAGTATTTTGCTAGCATTATTATTACATATTAGCACTACTGCAGTAAGCAAATTTATCAACGACAATCCTGAATCTGTTGTGTCTGTCACTTTAACAAATTACTATTTTTGTTATCTTACAAATTGTCTCCGTGCACAGACAGGACTCTGAAACAGGTAAGCGGTTAGCTCAAGTATGTGTGTTTCACAGCCACATACTTTTCACACAATACTGATAAACCCAATCCTTCTGTGTTGCTATGGGTCTGAGCCTGGTAGGGTTTTTGGAAGTTCCTCTTTCTCCTTCTCTTGGGGTTTCATCTCATCTTGATTTGTCCTGTCTTTTATGTTGAGGAGTTTTTCTGCTGGAGGAGGGGAAGGTGAGAGGAAAACAAAAGGAACGTGGTTGATGAGGAAAAAAGTGGGGGAAGAAGGTTCTGGAGCAGAGCCTTTCCCCAGAGCCCCGTGGTGAGTGAGATGACAGAAAGATGACTGCCTGTGGGCTGAGGGGATCGACGATGGCAAGAACATCCAGGATACAGCAGTACATGAAAAACCCCATGCCAGGGGGCAGAGAAACTGAGCATGAGCGGAGGACATGCCCAGAGCAATTCGTGACCCAGTTGGGTTGGGGTCACGAGGAAGAAGAGGATTGTCTCCCATGAGGTGGGCACGCAGTTTGAAGGAAAAACTTTGAGGAACCCTCTTTCTCAAAAAGGAGAAAGTGCCATGGACAATGAGTAATGGCCCCCTGCCGCTCCTTATACTGATGGGGGAAGGAGGTATCTGGGAAGATGGGAGAGGAAGTGTACTTAAGATCAGGTTGTATTTATTTACATATTCCTCTCACTATCCTACTCCATAAATGATGGTGGTAAATTAAATTTATGTTTTCTGCACAAGTTTGCTCTGTTTTTTACCCATCATCTTAAGTGGTAGATTATTACCCTCCCTGTCCTTAATGTCTACCCCTGAGCCTTTTTAGTTGAATTTTCTCCCTTCATATCCCTGAGGAGATGGGGCTGCGGGGGGAAGAGTAAGCGAGGGACCGCATGGTTCTTTCTTGTCTGTCCAGGTGGTCGGCTCAAATGAAGACAATTGTTCTAAAAAAGACTTATCACATAATAAAAAGACTTATCACATAATAAAGAAGAGTAAGAGCAAAGTTAAAAAAAAAAAAAAGATTGTTTTTCTGCCATTTACTACACTTCACAAAATTATTAAGGCATTTATCATATGAAATTTCAGTCTTTAACGTGTCTTCTCAAAGCAGATCAGCACTGGGCAACTCTTGCATCCCACCAGTCAGAAGCATGACTTTTGAAATTCATACCAAATAATTACAATATGCTTATATTAAGAAAGTTGCTGAAAACAGAGTAATCCCACTAACATTTCTGTAGCAGTAGACCTTGAATCTTATTGCCTGCATCACAATCACAACATAAAGTAGCAACGATGTTGGAAACACAATATGCAAACTGCAACTGATACATACTCACTAGTAGAGAATTCCCAACAGAGTGAAGTCTTGTGTCATGGTCTTGCTTCATTATTATGCCATGGAAGTTTCTGATATTACTGAAAAGACTGCATCAGACACTGCTTGTAGATGTACCCCTGAAGTACACCGAAACTGAGCTTTTATCTCTCATCTTGTTTAGACTTTACTTAAGGCTATGAGATGCATTTTGCTTTAACAAATTATTTTACTTATTCTGAATAACTGTTAGGATAAGTCTCAGATTTGTTTCTTTCACTGAGTTCCCCAGTACAAAAGACGTGTGAAACTACTGGAGACAATCCAGTGGAGATACACTGAGATGGTTAAAGGACTGGAACATTTCACATGAGAAGAAAGGTTGAGAGAACTGGGACTTTATAGCCTGGATAAAAGAAGACTTAATGGAATGTCATTCCAGTGTATAAATATCATCTCATGAGAGGGTTTAAAGAGGACAGAACCAGACTCTCCAGTGATGCCCAGTGACAGGACCAGAATCCATGGGCACAAACTGAAACACAGGAGGTTCCCTCTGAACATCAAACATTTTTTTACTGTGAGGGTGACTCAGTAGTGATGCAGGGAGGATTCGACATCCTTGGAGATATTCAAAAGCTGTCTGGACATGGTCTTGGAAATCCAGATTTATTGACGCTATTTTAGCCAGGATGTTGAACTAGACAATGTCCCAAGGTCCCTTCCAACTTCACATTTTGAGGAGTGTTCCCATTCTCAGTTAATCCACAAGCATAATTAAACTGAATTTATTGAGAAACAAAAGTTCCCACAAATTTACAAGTTCTGGTGTCACTTGAGAAGAGCAATTACTACACTACACCCAATTCTTAAACTTAGAATAATGATCCGGATTGTATATATACTCACCCATATAAAGGTGAGGACTCTCAACCTTGAAGAGTTACCTTGGCCGGCATCCCAAACCAAGGGGGAGGCTCTGCCCCAACTGCAGGATCTGCTGCTCCGAAGGGACTTACTCCAACATACCCCCAGCAGGACCCCATTTTAAAGCTCAGTCGAATCTGAGCTCTGGTCAGTCAAAGCCATCTTGGCCTTCCATTGGCTACCAGCCAGCTTCTTGGATGTATACCTAGGCTGGTGGGCTAGACCTAAACTAGTCAGATATTTCTAGTAGTTTCTCTGAAATCTGCCTGGCAACCGCTGTGAGGGGAGGCATCTCAGGTTAGGGGGAACGTACCTGCCACAGATGCATTTAGTATTCTTGTGTTTCTCACAATTATTGAACTACATTTATACAGCAGAGGTGTGGTATTCAGTTAATCTATTTTGCAAAAGGAATGATGTTGAAAGAAGTCACTGCTTCTATTAATGAGGGACATATATTACTAAGGAGACTTTGAATGAAGGTTAATACTGTAACAGAATATGTGAGTGCAGTGGTGTAAATGTTATAAGTATTACCGCTATTGTTAGAGAAAAGGCTAATCCTGCTGCATTTCTTCAACTTTTTAAAAAATAATACGATAGACTAGAAAATTAGTTTTGCATGAGCATTTGTTTGCTTTCTTCTAACTGGAAAATTGTCTTGATTAATTGATCAAAAATACCATAATAAAAATAAGAATTTTATGTTGTGTTTTATACCAAGGGAATTTGGACTGGTATAAAATAGATTACATTATGTAAATGAACTGCTGTGCAAATAATCCTGCTTAATTAAATTTGTAACTATAAACTATAATTGTTTCAACAAATACATCTACACTACTTTTTTTTTGCATGTTTAATATAAAATAACACTGATAAAAAATCACAACTAACAAATATCTGAAAATTTTATAACTTGACACATTATAGCAGTTTTCATTTTTCCAGCTATTTTTTCTTAGAGTAGAAATTTCTTTCATAGTTGTATGTAAAAGTCTTGTTAAACTTATAATTATGCTACATTATTTGGAGGATGCAATTAGTAAATCAGGTAAAGAAAGAGTTAAATCTCTCTGAAGACCTATTGATTTCTCTCTCTCAGTATCACAGAAAGCAATGGAACCTTACTGAATAAATATTACAAAGTTATTCTATATACTGGAACAAAATTAGAACTGATGCATGCAGCGTTGTTTCTAATAAGGAACTTATTTTGTAGCAACCGGAAATTCCAATTTCTTCCGTAGTAAATCAGGAGACAAGCAGATAGCACATTAATTAAGATATTCCCATACTGATTTTCTAGTATTGAGGTCTTCTTATAGCTGCTTCTTCACTTACTTTCTCGGATGTTTCATAGCTGCATGCAATCCTACAGGGCTGACTGCTGAGATTGGCTATGCAGAAATCCAGAAAAAACTTTTAAAAAACCACCCATTTGAATTCCCTTTTTCTTACAAACAACGGAGGTAGAAGATAAGGGCTTGTACTCAACTAGGTCCCAACATAGCATGTTTGAACTCAGAATTATTCTAGTTGCAATAGACTAGATATATTGAGCATTAAATTAGTCCATTGTAGTCTGCCCTTCCTGGTATGGGTTTTTAGAATTCTGGCTTGTAGGAGCTCTATCAGAAATCAGGAGAAAATAAATTATTTTCTATTGATTCAAGTTCAACATTATCCCAATCAATGAAAGAATGCAATTTAGCCTGTTATTAAAAAAAAAGCCCTCCTGCTGAAATTTGTAGCAGTACCTCCGTTTGCTTTTAACACTGACTTAAATTTTTGGGGAAAGTTTTCCTGAAACAAGGACTTTATATTGTAAATACTTCCCTCTCAATAAAAGTTCTTCAGTACCACTGGTACTAATGCCATGCAATTAAGTTTTGAACCCTCTGCCAGTGTCAAGAAATAGTAATAAATAGCTGTGTGACATACATAATCAATATTTACATTCACAGAAGAAGTTTGAGTTGATTTTTTTTAATATTAAAACACTTTTAATTTGTCATGTTCTTTTGTGACACTTTAAAAAAGCCCACATGTCAGTGTTAGCAGAAAAGATTGTTTTTCAGCATTACAATTACTTCTATTTCACTTGATGGTGGAAGTATTAGAATATCCTTAAAAAATATTAGTTTGTAATATGGTTATCTAAGTCTGTATCACTTTGGAAAGTAGTTCATCTAGCCCTTGTAATGTATCATGCAGAGGTTTCAGTCCACTTTGCAGTCATGTGCTTCACTTTTTTATGTGTTTTTTTTGTTTGCTTTATTGCTAATACATCTCAGTATTTTGAAAAGTTGTTGATAAGTTCATCTGTTTTGTTTTTGAGTCATTGGTTTCAGTTAATATCAAAGGAACAGTTCAACTACCTTAAATTCTTGAATTTGACAAAACAATTGCAGTAAAATAATTTGTCAACATCTATTATAACAGAGAAGTAAACTTATTTTAGGAGAATCCATATATCTGAACATTAGGCAAAATATTATGGAAGTAAGGGAGGTAAGAAGAGCATTCTTAAACTTGTAAAGCATATTTGTGTCTGCTACGATCAACTGCTTCTGTTAGAATCATAGAATCATAGAATGTTAGGGACTGGAAGGGACCTCGAAAGATCATCAAGTCCAATCCCCCTGCCAGAGCAGGAATGCCTAGATAATGTTACCATAAAAGGAAATTAAAAAATGTATTAATTAGCTTGTTTGTCATTACCTATTTGGTCAAATATGTGTACTATCTAAAATGTTGTAGTAGTTCTTGGTTTTGTTTTAAAATGAAACCTCTGAACTGGTAGTTCAGGAAACAAGAAAAGCCCACTATAAAAATAAGTTCAGAAAATTCCGAGTGTAAATATTTTTCCTATCAAAATCAAACTACATTTTATCTTTATATTTTTGACTTTTAATTTTAAGTCATGATGTTCTAAGAGTTTCCCATTGTGCTGATATCATAGTACATTATATCCCTAAGAAAATTATAAACCATTCTAGGCATATCAAGGATAAGAAGGTTATTAGGGGCAGTCAGCATGGCTTTGCCAAGGGGAAGTCATGTTTGACCAACCTGATAGCCTTTTACGAAGACATAACTAGGTGGATGGATGGTGGCCATGCAGTGGACGTGGTCTACCTGGACATCAGCAAGGCCTTTGACACCGTCTCCCACAGCATCCTCATAGGTAAACTGAGGAAGTGTGGTCTGGATGACCAAGTAGTGAGGTGGGTCGAGAACTGGTTGAAGGGAAGAAGCCAGAGGGTTGTGGTCAATGGGGCCGAGTCTGGCTGGATGCCTGTGTCTAGTGGGGTCCCTCAGGGGTCAGTGCTTGGGCCGGTGCTGTTTAATATATTCATCAACGATCTGGATGAGGGATTAGAGAATGTTGTCAGCAAGTTTGCTGATGATACGAAGTTGGGGGGAGTGGTTGACACACCAGAAGGCTGTGCAGCCATTCAGAGAGACCTGGACAGGCTGGAGGGCTGGGCGGGGAGAAATCTGATGAAGTTTAATAAGGGCAAGTGTAGAGTTTTGCACTTGGGAAAAAATAACCCCATGTGCCAATATAGGTTGGGGACTGCCCTGCTGGAGAGCAGTGCAGGGGAAAGGGACCTGGGGGTTCTAGTGGACAGCAGGATGACCATGAGCCAGCAGTGTGCCCTCGTGGCCAAGAAGGCCAATGGCATCCTGGGGTGTATTAGAAGGGGAGTAGCAAGTAGGTCAAGAGAGGTCCTCCTGCCCCTCTACTCTGCCCTGGTGAGGCCACATCTGGAATATTGTGTCCAGTTCTGGGCCCCTCAGTTCAAGAAGGACAGGGAGCTGCTTGAGAGAGTCCAGCGTAGAGCCACAAAGATGGTGAAGGGAGTGGAGCATCTCCCTTATGAGGAAAGGCTGAAGGAGCTGGATCTCTTTAGCTTGGAGAAGAGGAGGCTGAGGGGTGACCTCATCAATGTTTATAAATATGTCAAGGGGGAATGTCAGGAGGATGGAGCCAGGCTCTTTTCAGCGGCGTCCACTGACAGGACAAGGGGCAATGGGTGGAAGCTGGAACACAGGAGGTTCCAGAAAAATATGAGGAAAAACTTTTTCACTGTGAGGGTGACTGAGCACTGGAACAGGCTGCCTAGGGAGGTTGTGGAATCTCCATCTCTTGAGACATTCAAAACCCGCCTGGACGCGTTCCTGTGCGCTCTAGTGTAGGTGATCCTGCTCTGGCAGGGGGGTTGGACTAGATGATCTTTGAGGTCCCTTCCAACCTTTAACATTCTGTGATTCTGTGATTCTGTGATTCTGTGATTCCTC
Source organism: Trogon surrucura (assembly GCA_020746105.1). Taxonomy (NCBI): domain Eukaryota; kingdom Metazoa; phylum Chordata; class Aves; order Trogoniformes; family Trogonidae; genus Trogon; species Trogon surrucura. The sequence goes on from CM036617.1 coordinate 41,138,129, forward strand.
ATCAACATACTCAAAACTCATTAAAATAAATTTTTAAACTACTTTGCAGAAGTAACAAGAAACATGATCAAGACCTGCTAATGTTTGATGTACACTTAGTTCTCCAAAATAATTCAATTCATCATTCTTTCAAGCAATTTTTTCATTGCTTTGATTATTACTGAACACCAGAGTGGTGTAGAATTGATTTGAGCTGAAGATTGATTTATTTAACTGATATTCAAAGCAGTTATGAACCGACAGAAAGTAATTTTAGTTTGGAAATAAGAAAATAATTATTTACAATGAGGGTAGTGAGACACTGGAACAGGTTGCCCAGAGAAATTGTGGATGACCCCTCCTTGGAATTGTTCAAGGACACGTTGGATGGGGCTTTGAGCAACCTAATCTAGTGGGAGATGTCCCTGCCCACAGCAGATGATCTTTAAAGGCCCCTTCCAACCTGAACTTTTTTAGAGGGATGAGGAAAATTTGTTGTAATCAAATAAAACAAAACCAAAAACATTTAATACTTAAGATGTTATCTATAAACACTGAACACTGATATAAAAAAAAAAGATACAAAGAACTGTGCATCTGTGTCTGCTTACTATTCATAGTTAATGAAACCTGTTAGCAACAGAATATCCATGCATATTTTTCTCCTGCATAAGCCCCTAACCACCTAATAGTTGGTAGTATACTTTCTCAAAGAGTTCCATGTGACAAATCTGTCAAATATCTCATTCTCTCTTTTACATCTTACTTTGCTTGCATCTTCCCTGGTTTTCAAGTCTATGTAATCTAACAGCTGTGTTCTACTTTAGTCTTAAGTACTTCTCAGGTTTTTTTTTTTACAGAAGTGAAGAGCTACTAATTCAATATCTGGATTATCTTCTGGAAAAAAAAAGAAAGAAAAAAAAAACAACAAAAAAAGAGAATCCACAGTAGCTTACTACAGCAATCACAGACTGACTTTTGATTTTATTAAGAGCTACGCTTATTTGTTGGAAGAACAATTAAATTTAAAGTATAACAAAAAACGTGTCTATGCACATAAAGTCAGTAAGCACTAATTTGAAGAATACAAGAGTCAACATTTGCATGTATTTTATCAATGCTGAGTTATTTTGAGTTAGACAAGGAAACATCTAAGAAGAAAAACAAACTGCATAATGCAAACATTGCTGAAAAGAGACTGTTTACCTCCTAATTAGATAGCCATACGTATATGCTCACACATTTTACTTCCTAAATAGCTAGCCATACATATATGCTCACACATACAAGCTAACCTAAGGAAATTTTTATCCACTCAAAAGGGCTGAATACAGACTCACCTACAACATATCTGAGGCCTTTCTAGGGACGAGTTTGAGGAGCTTGAAGGCACTCCTGGCCCCACAGGTCAGAGTCCCAGGTGAGGATATTCAGGGCAACCCATGCCTGCTACTCTATTAACTTACTTCATTACAGTCAAACATTACAGAGGGCAAACAAATAGGTTTTGTTAAATGTCATGACACCTCTGTATATCTCACTGTAACAAAAATGGAAACAGTCAGAAATTGCCAGCAGGGATGGACTTTATATCCAAGGTAATATCTGATGCCTCACAAAATAAGGCATGCTCAGCAGGTTGCACTAAATTACTTTGCAACTTTAATGATGCAGCTAGTAACACTAAAGTTTGATGTTGAATTACTTTCTTTTGTTTTCAATGCTTTGTGATTTTTCTCCCTGCTGCAAAAAAACATCAACCACTACTACTTTTTATATGCACTATTATTGTGAACAGGAGAAAAACTAAATGAAAGGAATTTATAAAGGCCGCAGTGGAAGGAAGTTTGTAGATAAAATTATCTTAATTTACATTATTCTAAAGTTTCTGGTCCCTAACTTCACTCATGCTTTGTACTTCAGCATAATGTAGAGAGTTGTACTAAGAAAGTACCTAAAGATGCACAATTGTAATGCTTTTCCCAGTTGTAAGATTTGGGTTTTGGGGTTTTTTTTTAATTATTTGCTTATTTTTAATATGTTTATGCCTCTATCATGTGCATTTTTTACTAGAGCTGAGTTTAAAAAAAAAAAAAAGACATCCTACTGTGGCACTGGAGACAGGACAACATTTATGGAGAGCATATCTTAAAATAATTGTCAAAATTATCTTTCTTTCCTTTGAGGTTTTTCATCAGGCTGCAACTAAGCTGGACAAAGCTTCTATGCATAAGATTGATACAGCTATGAACACTATTTTTGTCTGACTGCATTCTTTTTCAGAAGTCTCCATAAGCAAAAGACAGGGTGCAACTGAGGTGCCCAGAGCAGCTGAGCAAACATCAGTTCAATGAAAGGAAAAGGTACTTCGTTCTCAGAAGGCTCAGGTAGTAACCTGTGATAGACGGAGATGCTCTTCTAAGTACACAAGGCTGCAAGCATCCAAACATTTTTGTTGCAGAGAGACTTCGTAAGAATTGCCTGAACACTCTTAGACTGAGAACTTCTATGGAGAAACATTTCTTTAGAAACTAATCTTCCTCTAAAAAAAAAATGTTATCAGTACTCTATTAGAATTGGCAAATATGAACACTTAAACATAATTATAGAAGTCCACTGAAAGGTGACTGTGTGAGCTCGGGCTGGCCTCTGAGATTGTTTCTGCAGCAATTACTCAGTACTCAATAAAGAAGAGTAATTACTGATAAAACTCCCTCTTCGTAATAACACACACACATATTGTTCTTGCTGAGTTCCAGAATTAAGGGCTTTTCATGAGTCTCACTAACTGCTTTTAGCTGGTACACGTATTTAACTAGAGGTGATAAGGAGAATGCTGAAAGCAGGGTGCAAAGACTGCTTGTCATCATGTATTTCTTCCTGTGCTTCATGTATTCCTTAGTCAGCACCTATCTTTCATGCTACTGGTTAGAAGAGCGATAATTTTAAAGGGTCCTCATAAAAATATAGAGGAAAAGATTCTTGCTGAGCTTTTCTGTTAAACATGTAGGAAACTTGGATTTAATCTGATGCGTGCTTTACTAAATGCTGAAATTGTTATGTGTGGCTTTTCCATGTGAATAAGAACTGCAGGTACAGTCGGAGAAAGTGCAGAGGTGAAACCGATTTGTGAAAATTAGTTCAAATTGTGGTTATGCATTTGGGATCTCTAAGGTTGAGAGTAACAAATGTACAGCCTAAGATCCAAAGACGCACACGCAGATCATGATATTCATAAATTCAGGGTCTAATTTGACTTAAAATAAAATACAAGACTCTACAGACATATTTTTGTTATAGGTTTGCTTAAAACCACCTACTGGCAAAACAGGAATTGTGCTATGGGTTAAGATTAAAGCCAAGACAGGGCAAGGTGATGTTACAGTAGAGGTCTGTTACAGGCCACCTGACCAACAGGGCCAAGCAGACGAGGCCATCCATAGGCAGATAGAAGTGGCTTCGTGTTCACAGGCCCTGGTCGTTGTGGGGGGTTTCAACCACCCTGACATCTGCTGGAGGAACAACACAGCACGACATCAGCAATCCAGGATGTTCCTGGAATGCATTGTTGACAACTTCCTCTTCCAAATGGTAGAGGAACCAACAAGAAAAGATGCTATGCTGGACCTTATTTTCACCAACAGGGAAGGGTTAGTGAGCAACGTGAGGCTCAGGAATAGCCTTGGCTGCAGTGACCCTGAAGCAATCGAATTTAAGATCCTCGGCAACTAGGAGGATGTATTCCAAACTTACGACCCTGGACTTCAGGCATGCAGACTTTGATGGATTCAGGGGTTTGCTGGCCAAAGTGTCGTGAGACAAAGCCCTAGAGGGAAGGGAGGCCTGGGACAGCTGCTCAGTGTTCAAGGATCACCTTCTCCGTGTCCAGGAGCAAAGTATACTGACAAAGAGAAAGGCAAGAAAAAATGCTAGGAGACCTGCCTGGATGAGCAAGGAGCTCCTGGACACACCGTCACACAAAAAGATAGGACAGCTAGAGGGGGGGGGGGGGGGGAGGTATATAAGGAAACTGTCCGAGCAGCAAGAGACCTGATTAGAAAAGTTAAGGCTTAGTCAGAATTAAGTCTAGCCAGGGAGATCCAGGGAAACAGCAAAAGCTTATACAGGTATATTAGTGGTGAAAAGAACATTACGGAAAGTCTGGGTCTCCTCAGAAAGGAAATGGATGAACTGGTTACAAGTGATATGGAGAAGGCTGAGGTTCTCAACGACTTCTTTTCCTTTGCCTTCACTGGCAAGGGCTCTAGCCACACTGCCGAAGTGACAGAAGACAATGGCAGGGCTTGGATGAAAGAACTGCCCATCATAACTGAAGATCAGGTTCGTGACCATCTGATGAACCTGAAAGTGTACAAGTCCAGGGGACTCAATGAGACGCACCCACGGGTACTGAGGGAACTGGTAGATGAGGTTGCTAAATCCCTCTCTATTATATTCTGAAATTCATGGCAGTCAGGTGAAGTCCCCACTGACTGGAAAAGCAGAAACATACTCCACATTTTCAAAAACAGGAAGAAGGATGAACCAGGAAACTACAGGCCAGTCAGTCTCACCTCCATGCCTGGTAAAATCATGGAGCAGATCTTCCTGAAGACATTGCTGAGGCAGAAGTATAACAAAGAGGTGATTTGGTACAGTCAGCATGGCTTCACCAAGGGCAAATTGTGACTGACAAACCTGGTGGCCTTCTACGAGAAGGTCACAACATCAATAGACAAAGGAAGAGCAACTGACGTAATTTACTTGGACCTGAGCAAAGCCTTTGACACTGTCCCACACGGCATCCTGGTCTCCAGGGTGATAAAATATGGGTTTGATGGATGGACAATTCAGTGGATAAAGAACTGGCTTGATGACCGCACCCAAAGAGTGTCTGTCAATGGGTCCATGTTCAAGTGGAAGCTAGTAACAACTGGAGTCCCTCAAGGATCGATACCGGGACCAGTCTTTTTTGACATATTTGTCAGAGACATGGACAGTGACATTGAGTGCACCCTCAACAGGTTTGCCAATGACACTAAGCTGTGTAGGGCGGCTGACACCCTGGAGTGTAGGGATGCCATCCAGTGGTACCTCAACAGGCTCGAAAGGTGGGGCCCATGCCAACCTCATGAATTTTAACAAGACCAAGTATGAGGTCCTCCATCTGGGTCAGGGCAATCCCAAGCACTAATATAGGCTGGGCAGTGTCTAGCTTGAGAGCAGCCCTGAAGAAAAGGACTTGAGGGTTCTGGTGGAAAAGAAGCTCAGCATGAGCCATCAGTGTGCACCTGCAGCCCAGAAAGCCAATCGTGTCCTGGGCTGCATCAAGAGATGTGTGACCAGCAGGTTGAGGGAGGTGGTTCTCTCCCTCTACTCCACTCCCATGAGACCCCACCTGGAGTACTGTGTCCAGTCCTAGAGCCCACAGTACATGAAAGATATGGACATGATGGAGTGTGTCAGATGATCAGAGGGCTGGAGCACCTCTCCTATGAAGACAGACTGAGAGAGTTGGGGCTGTTCAGTCTGAGAAAAAGAAGGCTCCGAGGAGACCTTATTGTGGCCTTCCAGTACCTTCAGGGGGTCTACAAGAAAGCTGGTGAGGGACTTTCTAGGTAGTCGTAGGACTAGTGGGAACAAATTAAAACTAGAGATGAGTCGATTCAGGTTGGATGTTAGGAAGAAGTTCTTCACCGTGAGGGTGGTGAGACAATGGAACACGTTGCCCAGAGGGATGGTGGAAGCCCTATTGCTGGAAACTTTTAAGGCCAGGCTGGATGGGGCTCTGGGAAGCCTGATCTAGTGGGGGATGTTCCTGCTCATGGCAGGGCGGTTGGAACTAGATGATCTTTAAGGTCCCTTCCAACCCTGACAATTGTATGACTTGATGACCTTTACTTTTTCTTTCAGATTGATAAAGAAGAGTTTATAGTTAAGAAAGAGAGTAAAGAGTCAGTGAATAATTTACCAGCAGTGTTAGAGTTCTCAAAGATACTTTTATTTCTCTTTCTTCTTAGGCCTTATCTTCAGTAACTGAACTCAGTTGTACAAGTCTATGAGTGACTAAAATTTCTTACTGGAAATCTATGTTAACCTCAGAGAAAAATATCGTGTTAGAGAAATAATAAAACAATTCTTGTATATCTCTATTTATGTCTGCTCAGTTCTGCAGCTCATGAACAGTGGCTGTAGCAGTCTAGCAACTATTTTATTTATTTATCTTTTTAAACTAGAACTTCTTGCTTGTAATTCTCACATTTTAATTCTGAGAAATAAATAGACAATAACATATGTTTAACTAAAGGAAACACCACTTTCATGTTTTGTTGTGAAAATAATTTTTTACAGATTTAAGAATTCTTAAAAAAAAAAAAAAAGAAAGAAAAGAAACATTGAAGTTTACTAATGCATACCAAAGACATCCCATTCTTCTTCTTGCCATTTGTGCAACTGTGAGACTACCTGACTTAATGGACTGGTGACATCTATTCTTGCCTGTGTAGACATGCCTTTAATCTTGCAGTAATATTTATTGTATCGGCCAGAGTCAACAGTAGTGGTTAGGGCTTTTCCCCTGGCCCTTTAAAAATGATAATTATTTATTTATTTAAAGTGTATCCTAATGGTCTGTGAGAAATATAATCTTTCGTACTATTTTATGAAACTGAACACAACTTCTGAGCAGTGTGGGTTTTACCAGAAAGAAATAGCAAATAGTATTCATTGTGAGGTGAAATTCAAATTTTACGGAAGGCCAATTAGGATTGATATCTTACTGAATGCATTGCAAAATTTATGTCATATTTTCTGAAGACTCTAGTTTCTCACAAGCTCAGCATTTTGATTTCTGGACATGATAAAAACTTTGAAGTACACTGAAAAATGCAGAAAATAAGAGTTCACACAACATGCTACAAAAAAAGAAAATAAGCATATGTAATAGAGGTTATTTATTTCAGCACAATCATAATACTGTCTGATATCTAGTTATAATTACAAATTTAATAATTAGACAGTATGGGGGAAAACTGGCATGTTTCTTAACATGACACTTAACATGACACTTAGCAAATTAAGATTTTTTTTGAAAGGGCAATTATTTCATGATTGTACAAGTAGAGCACTAAATCATTACAAATCATTGCAAAAAATATTTCATAATTAGGACAGAACTCTATTAAGCAGACTGTCCTACTAGACATTTCAGAATCTCACAGCCTGTAACAGAATCATTTAAAGCATGTAGAAAGTATTTGTTTTTCTCATAAAAAAATTATTTTATCTTAAGTCGAAATCCTAAATTGGCATAAAATTGTCTAAACAATCATAATTCTGAGGGATGACATCATAAAAATACCTTCACAAATCTTTGTTATTTTTTTATTTATTTACATGTTACAAAAAATATTCAAATTTATTTATTTTACAAACTTCATTTTCTTAATCATAGAATCACAGAATGTTAGGGTTTGGAAGGGACCTCAAAAGATCATCTAGTCCAACACCCCTGCCAGAGCAGGATCCCTAGGGCAGGACACACAGAAATGCATCCAGGCGGGTTTTGAAAGTTTCTAGAGAAGGAGACTCCACAACCTCTCTGGGCAGGCTGTTCCAGTGCTCTGTCACCCACACAGTAAAGAAATTTGTCCTCACGTTGAGGTGGAACTTCCTCTGTTCTAACTTAAACCCATTATTCCTTGTTCTATTACTGGACACCACTGAGAAGAGATTGTCTCCTTCCCCTTGACATCCACCCCTCAGATATTTATATACGTTGATAAGATCCCCTCTCAGCCGTCTCCTGTCAAGGTTAAACAGGCCCCAGTTCTCTCAGTCTCTCTTCACAGGAGAGATGTTCAAGTCCCTTAATCATCCTAGTAGTTCTCCATTGGACTCTCTTCAGTAGGTCCCTGTCTCTCTTGAATTGGGGAGCCCAAAACTGGACACATGGTAGAATAATGGTAGAAATATTAATAAAGATCCTTCTTCAAGGTAACCTTTTTCAATTAGGTCCTTAAAAGCTTATTGTTAACTTAAAAAGTTTCTTGTTAACTTGAGTTCCTAAACTGGGATTTTAATGTAATTATGCCAAGAGAAATATATATGCCTCTGAAAGCCAAAATCTACAATAATATCTGGTTATACATTTTAGATAACAGTTTCTTTTTTTCTTTATTTATCTCACAGAAAAAAACAATCAGCATCTGTCATTTTTTCTTGAATGTTGTTATCATGCAAGTGTTATTTAAAATATGATACTGGTTATTTATTTCTCTTTGAATGCTATTTACTCTTAAAAAAAAATTGCAAAGCAAACTGAAATAAGCACTTTTATTTCCAGGTAAATTCTTGAAATAAAATAAAATAAAATAAAATAAAAGACACTGCATAATGCTTTTTCACTTTGGCTTGGTTTGTTTCTTTTAATACCAGTAAATGCAGGGAAAGATAAGAAGTGAGTTTAATGTAAAGTCAAATAGCTTTTACAAAGAAGAGTTCATTAGTTATGGTCAATTTTACAGAAATAGCAATAAAATCTAATTTAAACTTTAAAGAACTTTTGCAGTTAATTCTTTCTAAGTAGTTGTATAATAAAAAAATAATTCTTTTTGAATTATTGAAATAGTTAAATGATGACAAGAGCACAAAAGCAGAGTTGGGGTTATTAATTTTACTCCTTCAAAGATGTGAAGAACTGCATCAAGAATGGTTGGAGATTTTGCATTTTCTTATGTCGAGCACGTGAATAGTCACTCATCATCTCTGCTGAATTCAACTATTGGTGTTATATTCATCTAAATCAAAATTTACTTGGTGCTGTTTATTCAGGTTGTACATCAGTTTGCTGTGTATGGAGACAGAAGCAGAGAAGGTGATGTGTCCTTTTGTTACCTTCTAGGTGGTGAAGTAGGCTTTGTCTCTCAAAAGCCAGTGTCAAATAATGGAACAGGTGTATGTTAGACTTGGGAACAGATGAATATTCCTAAATTGAGTTAATTCATAGAATCATACAACAGTTCAGGTTGGAAAAGACCCTTGGGTTCATCAAGTCCAACCATTAACCCTACACTGCAACCATTAACCCTACGCTACATGTTCACCCCTAAACCGTATTACCCAACACCCTGTCATGTTAAGTGGTAGATTATTACCATCCCTGTCCTTAGTCTCACTCTTTGAGCCTTTTTAGTTGAATTTTCTCCCTTCACATTACTTTTGAGATGGGGGTGGGGGGAAGGAGTGAGCAAGCAACCTCATTTTTTTTTGTTGTTGGACTGGGTGATCGGCTTGAGCCACAACAATATCATGTCATGCTCCGAAGTAAAACCTCATCAGAAGGAGAAGGAAGGGTAGACATTTACAGTTATGAAGTTTGCCTTCCCAGGTGACATACATGCGATGAAGCCCTGCTTTCCTGGAGACTGCTGAACACCTGTCTGCCAATGGGAAATAGTGAATTTCTTGTTTTGTTTTGCCTGCCTGCACACTTATTGAATTTATTTATTCTCAAGCCATGAGGTTTCTCTTTTTCTGTGCCTCTTATTTTCTCTCCTTTTCTGCTGAAGGAGTAGTTGACTGAGCAGCTGGATAGGTGCTTAGCTGCTGCCTGAGGTCAGGCCATCACACTAGCTGCAAGCTCTGTATTGAGTTTGCAAGGTCCTAGGGCTGAGGCCCATCAGGCCTGGTCCGCCTGACTTTCTGAAAAAGAACATTCACTCATTTGCTTTACTTCTCTTTGCCTTTAATTGTTGAGCTGTAGTTTTACGTGGATAGCAGTAACAAGTAGTTATTTTGTGCAGAATGAGTTATTTGTGACTCTATTATAGTGATCCTATACAGTGGTGTGAGAGCAGAGATCTTGAGGTGTGGAGAGACAGGATGAGGCCCAGAGGGGTGCAGGTATGGTGGTGAGATAACAGCTCACCAGTGCTCTATTAAAGAAACATAGACCTGGTGCTGGATGAAACTGGTCTGAAGGGAATCAAGGATAACAAAGTAGTGTGTAACATGCCTTAAGTGATATACATAAGAATTGGAGATGTAACATGAAGCTGCACACCAATTAAAAAAAACCCAAACAACAAATCAAACAAAAACCCAAACAATGTGTAAAACCAAGAAAAACAGCCCAAGTGAAATCTTAGACCGAGGAAAAAGAAACCATCATAACCATAATATTCGTCCACAGCAAAAAACTCCCATACTGAAAACTCATCATAAACCCCCAGCTCACCACCATGGGAATGAAAACATAGACATTAGGCTGTCAAGCACTGGGGGAAGGGTGTGCATACCATCAGAAAACCAGTTAGAAACTAAATGTCTTTATGGCAACTAAACTGCATTAATAGTTTTAGTGATAATTTTTAAATATAGACATGTTCTTTCTTGTGCAATAATTGAAATGATTCTTGGTTTAGACTGCAATTATATCTTGCAACTATATCTTGCAATTATATCAAGATATATCTTGCAATTATATCTAACTATATGAACACTGAATTCTTGCCTTTATATATAAAATGTTTCCTGTTTCTGAACAAAATTTTGAGAATAATTTTTTTATTCACTTCAAGCTTAGTATTATTATATATTAATATCAAGGCAAAATACCATAAGTCACAGATCAAAAATGTATTACTGCTTGAGATTATAAGAAGGATACATTTATATTTTATTTATGAGGAGTTTTTGAACTCATTTTTTTGAGTACTAAGACTGTGATAGAGTTCATGCACCCTTATATCATCTCAACGTTTCTTCTGCTATTTCAAATCTCTCATGAAAATCTATAAAGTCTAGTAAGGATCTAAGATTATCAGGAAAAAAAAATAGAAAACACATGACAGTTACATGAAAACCAAACAAATATTATAAAAAAGGGGAAAAAAAAAAGCCCAATCAACAAACCAGCCAAAAATCTCTACTCTTCTCCACAGAGAACAGCTACATCCAACCAAAAGGTAGTCAGAAGCCATGACGACATACTGTCTCAGCATAGGTATTTTGAAGTTAGAGTACATAAAAAAGACATTCACAGAAAAGTTCTATATTTTGGCTGAAAAGGCTTTAGAAGTACGTTCTGTATGAAATCTAAATTAATGTCATGGGCACCTTTTCAACATTCAGAAATCCAGATCTTTGTTTAACTTTTGCATTCTATCTGCACAACATATAGCTGTTGTAATTTTGTCCTGCAGTGAGATCGGTTGTCACTTCTGTACCGCTTAGGTACTAAACTTGTGCCACAACTGCTGCAGCTTAAACACAGGGAAGTTCTTCTCTAGTGACATTTCTTAAAAGAAGCATTAAATCAGACCAGGATGAAACAAAGCAAGCAGAGGAAAACAAATGTGAATTCAGTAAGAATTGATTTCGGAATCAACAGAGAGTGGGTAGGAACTCTTCTCTCAGTGACAGAAGAGTATCTCATTGGATGTTTTGTAGCAAATCCCCTGTGAAACGTCTCGATCCTGTCATCTTTGGGGAAAAAAAAAAAAAAAAAGAATGCCAGGAATGCCAGAGGTCCAATGTTCAATCTGCTTCTACACGAGGCTCCACTATCCTTTGGATATTGCCAGTCCCATATTTTCTGACTGCAACTTGAAATCAGTGCACAAACTTCTATATCATTTACTAATTATAACTTTAGGAAAATATTTCTAACTGTTTCTCATGAAATATCAGAATGAGCTACTATTTGGACAGGACTTGTTTTGACACAGTGGTTCTCTGCTGTATGAGCTGTGGCTTGAACATCAGAAAGACAGAAAGGTCTTTCCAACAGCTCCTCAAAAAATATTTTTCCTCAAGCATCAGAACAACCCGAAAATGAAAGAAGCGGACATGTTATTGATTCTTTAAAAAGGAGTTTTAAGTGCTTTTTCCTCCCTGGAGTAGCTCATAGACAGAGAAGAGACTGAAAGGAAAGTGCAAAAGAAGACATACAAGTATTTTCAAGGGTCATCTTTTCTGCATGAAAAGCAAAAGCCAGAGCTGTTTGTTTCTTGTTATTCTGTTTGGAAAGTGCTATTTTTTTTTTTTCCTCAGATAGACTTATTTACCTGGTGTGTTTTAGCAATACAATTCTCCTTGGGTTTTTGGTTCAATAATGCAGATTTTCTCATGTAGCACTTTTGTAAATTTGCACTAATTTTAGAGGTTTCAGTCTGGTAATTTCAGTTCTGCAATGGAAATTCCATTAAAATTATCTACATTACTCTTTTGTGTGCTATGAATTTGCACCTTGGCTGGTTTGTGAAATTTTTTTTAAAGTCGACTTTTACCTTAATAAACTTCATTTCAAATACTTTTAATAAAATCATTTGAAACTAAGGAATTTGACTAAAGTTTAGAGGTAATTCTCTGTGTTGATCACTTTGAGATAAGTAAGATAATACTTGTGAATGAGACCAATGACGACCTTCAGTATTAATGTTTACTTCAATTTATTATCTAGTATAATACTCTGAATGTCCAAGTGAAAGATCTCAATAGACAATAGGAGAACAGACACAAGACTTACAGATACTATGAGAATGCTTAATTATGTCTGGTTCTGTCACTGGGCACCACTGGAAAGAGTCTGCCTCTGTACTCTTTTGCATCTCCCCTTCAGATATTTATGTATATTGATAAATTTCCCCTTGACTGTTCTCTTCTTCAGGCTGACCACTTCCAGCTTTCTCAGCCTTTCCTCGTAGGACACATGCTGCAGACTCTTAGTCATCTTTGGTGACCCTTTGTTGGGTTCTTTCCAGTATGACCACATCTGTCTTGTACTGAGGAGCCCAGAACCAGGCTCAACACTCCAAGTGTGGTCTCAGTAGTGCTGAGTAGAGGGGAAGGGTCTTCTCCCTCAACCTGCTGGCAACTATACTCTTAAAGCAGCACCGTTAGCTTTCTTTGCAGCAAGGGCACATTGCTGACTCATGTGCCAGTTGGTGTCCACAAGAACCCCCAGGTTCTTTTCTCCCAAGCTGCTTTCCAGCTGTATTTTTCCTCTCCAGGTGCAGGACTTTGCATTTCCCCTTCATGAGGTTCCTCTCAGTCCTTTTCTGTGGCCTTTCAGAGTTGCTCCGGGTGGCAAAGCAACTCTCTGCCATATAAGTCACCCCTCCCAGTTCGATGTCATCAGCAAACTTCCTGAGGACGCACTCTGCCCTATCATCTAGACCATCAACGAAGATATCAAAGAGAATCAAATCCAGTATTGACATCACTAGTTGCTAGCCTCCAACTAGGCTTTGTGCCACTGACCACACCACCCTCTAGGCCTGTGTTAGGGCATACACCACACTATCCAGCCTATCAGAACAACTGTTTGTGCAGGGAAAATGATAGAAAATCTTTATGTTTATTCCGAACTTATGTCATGGAACAGCTAATACACAGCAGAGATAATCATCATCTATTGCTAAAACCATTAATGAGATTAATCCATTTTATTTTACTGACAATTTATTATACTGGGAGCATATACTTTCTTGAAGTTTTCATGAGATTTTATGTGAACCTATATATGCACAGTTATTACTCACCTGTACATTACAAAGATATATATTAGAAAGCATTTGTGCATAATATTTAATTAAAGTTTGAGGGTTTTTTTCAGAACTATTAATCATCAGTACCATACATCCACCAAAGCCAATATGATTAAATACTTCTTTTGGAATTAAGTAGCACAACTCCCGTTTCACTTAAAATTTGAGGCCCTGCTATTTCTTGGGGGATTAATGCATTTGCAGCTAAAATTCCCTTTTCTGACACAGAAGGAATGTTCATTTCTGATGCCTCTGTTTTATAGCAACAGAGTATGAAACAAATAAGCAAAAAATAATAATTTATATAATTAACTGAATGTGCTCACATACTACAGACTTCATTGCATCAGTCTTATCAGGATAAAAAGGTTATATTTTTATAATAATTATTCTTATCTTTCTCTATCTGAAAAATGTGTAACCAGGGAACAAAGAAAAAGAAATAAAATAAAAAGGTATTTTTACAAAAAATACTATTTCATAAAAATTTTGTACTTATACAATTGGACTCAACTACAACTATAAATTAGATGTAAACATCTTTCTAACATTCAATCCAACAGATATGTATGTGTTTACTTGTGTATATATTTATTAATTCATACTAATAGTCATGGCCACATGGTAATTCAACGAACATTAATTCATCCCAAATTTTTTGACACAAATTTTCTTGCCTTTTTTTTTTTTTTTCCTCATGATCAGAGTGAGAAACTGAGATAAGAAGGTATTTCTGTGCCAGATATCCCACCAAAAGCATCATCTCACCTGGTGATACTACCCAGATCTATGTAAACTGTGGATCTGATATCTGTCTTTTTGTATAGCCTTGCCCTAAGAAATTTTAAGTCACCTGTTGATCTGTTAAATTCATGGAGAAAAATAACCCCCTTTTATTTATTGGCTTGAGAGATGAGCTTCTATGTTGGAATCTGACATTTGGGGGTTTCTCTCTGTTCGTACTAGACAGTATTTTTTCAAACTATTTTACTTTAATTTTTAGTTTGGAAACTAATTAGATCTTTTTATCTCAGTTTTACAGATATTGTGATAGTCAAGAAGAATAACATATCCTATGAAACCTCTTTAAGATGTAAGACTGGAACCACCTCTGGCCAAATTAGCTACCTAACCTCAGTTCTGAAATATCTAATCATAAAATCACGAAATTGTAGAATCATTTAGGTTGGAAAAGACCTTTAAGATCATCAAGTCCAACCCTAAACCTAACACTGAGAAGTTCACCACTGAGCCATGTCCCTAAGTGCCACATTTACACCTCTTAAATACCTCCAGAAATGGTAAAGCTTGTGGTCATTAGCTGTGAAATGTTGACTACCTGTATTAGCCAGTGTGGCTCTAAGTCATGTAACTTTATTTTATATTGTACCAGATAAAATCTAGGACTAAAGTCAGAAATTTTCAGAAAAAACCTTTATCCAGATGAATGCTTAATCTCTCTAACCTTCTCTTACAACCTTGGTTTCAAGTTGGTGGTTTGAAAGAATGAAAATGTTTGGTTTAGTCTGGTGCTTAAGGTATTCTTTTAGAATTTAGGAGTTGTGATTATCTTTGTCAGCCTGGGATAATCTAAGACTCAGATGTGAAACTGTTCTTTTTAGAAAACAATTTTTGGCTGTATTCAGTATAGGATGAATCCTGAAGATGTTAGGCAAAATTTCACTACATCTTACTTTTCAGATGCGTCTGAGAATGGAGTGCTTTGGAAATTCTTCAGTAATAACTGAATAACAATGAACTTTAAGAAGGGTTTAGATGACTTCCTGATCTTCTTACTTATCGTTGTAACTTAGAACACGTAAATTTTAGCTTACAGGTTAGCTACGTCTAACCTTATTGTAAAAGGACATAGAGTTCTTGACACACTTGCCATTCAGTATCGTGTGAAACTCGTATGTGGTATGATTATATCATATAACTATGATATGATTATCACATATGAATTTCAGATGGTACTGAGGAGCACTTTTTCTGTCTCGCTATTTCAGATTTTGGTGCACTTTAAGTATTCAGGCTTCCTGGGAAGAAATCAGGTGCACCATTTCTGTTTTTAATATTGTTTCTTTTAATGTCTGATTTGGAAGCTATTGTCAAGGGCCACAATGTTCAAAAAATTTTCTAAAATTGCTAGATGACTAAATGTCTGTTGAATGAAAAATGAAAACACACTTTTAATGGAACACCCCATTTCCTAGGATTCTGTGATAACACCTGGGAAAAACTCCAGTATCTTTGCCACTACAACAATAAACCCAGAACAGCATTTATTAATTTGGTAACTGTATGTTGGAGATTGAAATATTTTACTTGTAGAATATTAGAATTAATTGTGGGATCACTTAAGGTTACAATGAATTGAAACTTGTTTTTGACATTTTTTAGGATGAGTAGCCAGATTTACTGAAGCCGTAAGCCCCAGACTGTGGATTTTTACCTAAGTATTGATGAGTTTAGACTGAAGAAAGGCCTGGAAACCAGTGCTAGTTGAGAAAGATAAGATCAACAGAAACTGCATCCTCAAGATAAGAAAAAGAATGCCCACCTGGAGAAAGAGAAAAGAACCAGTGAAGAAGACTCCAGACCCAGATATTGCTATGGGATGTGAAGGGAGTTGAACTTGGATTGTAAAGGTAAAATTGTCCAAAGATTTCCTTGTCTGAGGTCCCTCTTGGAGGCTTCCATCTTGAACTGAAATAAATTGACTCTATGGCAGAACCCAGGGTGAAAACTCTTCTTTACAGTCAGGGGCTAAGGTTGGATCCAGCTACACCTCGACGGTTCTCTATGAGAAGTTTATAAAACAAGAGGATCCAGTCCAAACCTCATGACTCCGCAGGAGGGTCTTCCTGGACTCTTCTGTAACAGTGTATTACCTATGTCAGCAAGTTTTATGATAAAGCATGAATGTAAAATTGGTGAAGTGTTTAATTAAAAATTACTTAAGTCAAGTAATAATAACATCAACTTGAAAGTTATTATGCAGGATTTCTTAATCTAGAAATGTAGCAGCTTCTGTACACACCATTTCCTTACCTACTACATATGGCATTTCTAGTATGACTACTGTTTGCTTACTTTGTTTAAAAAGCACCTCTACAAATTTGGCTTAGCTAAGCCTCTGAGTAGCTCAGCTATTTGTATTTAGACTGCAATGTCTAAATATTAGTTGAAAGAAACTCAAAGGTAGTAGCCTTCCCCTTTCACTTTCCGTACCCTGAGGATGTGGGGCTAAAACAAAAACATGTCCCCAGAAAGCACTGCTAAACCTCTTTATTTATTATTCTTTTATACAGTATTCCTGGACCAAAGACTGGAAATTAAACACATAAGACCATTTCATGTCTTAAATGTGTGGTCCTGAGGAGAGATTTCTTAAGATTTTTTAAGATTTCTTGATTTCTTAAGTCTTCGTAAACATTCCTGGACACCTCTACAGAGTTACTTCATTCACATCTCATTCAGATTCAATCCACCTCTCAAATCTTAAGTCAGTAATATCTTAGGTTATTAAAATAACACTTTCTTATCATTTGAGTAGTGCTGTCTTATGCATATTTTCTGTTCAACCTCACTCTGAAACAAAGAAACAGGATGAAGAATATTGAATGGTTTAACAGACTACATCCATGTATTTAAACTGTGACAGTAAACACGCTTCACCTGGTAAGGGAGAATCCCAGAAGTGTGGATGGAACATAGAGTTTAAAAACTTTGCTTGAAGATTAGATTTCTAGGAACCAAAGCTGGAGCAGTATTTGTGTGTTGGACCATCCTCCAAATTATAAGCAACACTGAGACAGAATGTTACTCAACAGGATGTAATAGTGCGACTGAATTATACAATTGTAATTTTCATATGATGATGAAAAAAGATAAAACAGTAAACTTGTATAATTATTAAATTGTAAGATTTTATGGGAAATATTTTTTCTCCAAATTAAAATATGTTTTGTACATGTTACCGATAAGATACATACAAAGATGTAACATCCAGTTATTGATACTTAAACTTATTTTCTACTTCATGTTCATTTGAATGAATAAGGTAAAAAATCCACAAGCCTTAAAAATACTATTGTTTAAAAAATATTGTGCATTGATTCTGCTTGTTACAAATAAATGTTCCTTTGACTGCTCTGTGATCTTAACAATTCCGCCATTAAACTGATGGAAAAGTTTTGAGCCAGCAAGTAGATCTGACAATAAATCAAGTTAGGAGGCTCCACAAATTTTCCATTCTTCTCAGGATCCCCTTGGAGTTTTAGTTAATTTGATTAATAAACTCTCTGGTACTTTACTCTTTCAGTGTTCTTTTTCCGTTACACTATAGCTGCTTATGTTTGGTTTTTGGTCTTTCATAACAGACCTGAAGGCTTTTTCACAGAATTATGAAGTGACCCATCATGTGTTTCACACATGACAACCATTTGAAATTAGACCCTAGGACCTAGTTGGTCTTCTCTGTTTCTTTCATACTATGGCTTGATAAGTTTCTTGCTTGTAATCACTAACATATTTAGCAAATTTTCCAGGATATACAAGGTCAAATGAAACTAGTCCAAAAACTTCACGGAACTGAAACATATGCAGGCATATTATTATTTAGCATGGTGTTAGAATGCCTGAGAAAGTTCTTCAATTAAAAAATATCACACTGTAATTCTCTTCATTTACCACTCTTGACTTGTATAGGGCTGTGAAATTCAGGAAGTGTATTTAAAAATAGGAATACATATGGATCTGTATGCTGTTGCTACTTCTCAAGGTCCACTTCAATTTATTCTGTTATAAACCAAATAAATATCTGGTCGCAGTGAAGATACGGCTTTCTATACAACATTTTCTGTGTAAAATTATAGCCAACCTGAAACAGGCAGAATTTGAGGTTGATGTAGCTTTTGTCTGCATAGCTCCATTTAAAAGAAACCATGTTACAGACATATAGGAAAAACACAGTACAAGCAGAAGTAATGCAAAACATTGGTAGGCTAAATCACTGAAGCTTCTATTTGCTCCCACATGAAGTCATTGCCATGTCATTTGCTGTCTTAAGGCACTGAAAAGCAGACTCTTCTATATTACAAACAAATGCGAAGAGATTAATAAGCAAATTATCAAAGTGAGAGTAGCCCTGAGGATGATAATGGAACACCTGTGTTTAAAAATTCCAACTCTGAAAAAAATTTAGTTGTTATTTACATCAAGAAAAGAGCTCTTTTAAAAGTCACGTAAATATTCAGCTGATTAAAATGCAAAATACCTTTGAAGGACCTATTCATAACAGGAATCTAAGACATCCTGATTTTATTGTTGGGTTGTTTTGTTTTAACCAATGCTGACACAGATATGCTCTTCAACTTATGTGTTTTCTCTGTGAAAACAATAATAAAGCTGAATAAATAGATTGAAATTGTCTCAGAAAATTGTGAACATGTTTTGCTCTGATACTATCGATAAATAAAATAAAAACCAAAAACTAAACTGATTTGACATGATTTATCTCACCTGTTCTTGGATACCTCCATAGTGAATATCTGCTCCTAAGCTAATCATCTTATGCTCATTTTAACAATAGTAAAAGACTGAATATCAACTTTGGAATGAGAAACACTGCGCCAAATGAGGTATCTAGATACCTGTATTTCATCAAGTATATCCTCCTTATGTCTCAAAAATATCCATGACAAAGAATGAAAGTGTCCATACACGGAAAAGGTCTGCAGCAGATATTTCTGTGCCCACCATGTGACAAAAGCAGCCTGGAAATGGGAACCAGTATGCTTGGATGGTCAGAGCCCTTAAACTGGCATAAGATAACCTGTATCAAGTAGCCAAATTATGGGACATAAACTAGAGACAAAACTGGGTGAATATTCTCTCCGGGAGTTCAATTATTACACAAGATACTCATGAACTCGTAACCAGTGAAAACAAAACACAAAGTGAATGATTTTGCCCACATCCAGGAACTGAGTTGTTAAGAGGTGGTAGATAGAAGTGGTCATTTCCTCTTTTTTTTTTCATTTTTTTTTAAGTACATAGTGATGGATAAACTATGGCATATATTTCTCTAGCTTATCCACCACCGTTGCCCTTCTGGTCTCTTGTAATAAATTGTTTCAGTGGGTATAACCTCTCCTTGTGGTTTCTGCTCTGTTAGCTCACCTCAGCCAGTGAGCTGTGGCCTCTGTGGCATGTTACATCTGCTGTGTGATATTAACCATGTCACAAATCAAATTTTCAAAACCTTCAAAGAATTTTTCATCATTCATTTTTTAAAGTTCCTTATTTATGGGGCATTAAGGGCCCTAGAGAGGCTCTAGGTTTATTGTCTACAATATTATGACAAAATTCTAAATCACTGAAAATTATTTAAGCTGTATTTTCTTCTTATTTTTTTCTTTTTTGTTGAAGTGGAGGAACCTAAAAGGACTAGTCACCAAAAATACAACTCTTAATCACTGTAGTCCATGTCTCCATAAGCACAATACCCTAGCAACTTTGAAGGAGAGAACGAGAAAAAAAATTGTTAGTGTTAGGAAGTTCTCAGAAAAGACTTAAAAAAAGCATAATACTAAGAGCTATTACAAGTGGCCACCTCCTCCAGCAGCTCCAGGCTGGGGGATTCCTCCTGTCCAGCTGCTGGAGCCCAGGAACCTGAGGTCTCTGCCCTGGCTGAGGGAAATGGATCACACTTTCTCCTTCAAAGGTTCAAGCAACAGCAAATCTAAGCGTGTATTCCAGGGACTCACGGACACACACACAGAGGACACACACACAGAGGACACAAGCAAGTGCTGAGAGGGCAGAAAAACAATGTGTTTTGACAAGTACATTGACTTATATGCTGCTCGATGTGGTAAATTATTGTAATGGACTGCTTTATCAACAACCAAATTTCCTGTTCAGGAGCTGGGAAAAGGCAAATAGCATGGTTGAAATAATAAAGGAAGTTACATAAGTTAAGTGCCACACATTTAATTTGCTTCTCAGACTGCTCATATTCACTTTATTGACCAGAAAGGTGCAGCTTGTCAAGGGCTTTAACAATTTTTAAGCTCTCCATATTGATTTTTTTTTTTTTTGTATGTAGGTATGTAGGACTGAATTTTAGCCTAGATATTCTTTTCCTTGATAGCTTAGAAAAAAAAATTTCTCTTTAAACACTTTTTTTTTTTCACATGGCTGTTAGCACATCACTGCAGAGATATGCATAAAAGGGAAAATATTTTGTTACTTGCAGTGCACAGAGTACACATTTTAAAGAAGGTTCAGAGGAGAGTGTGTTTTTTTTTTCCTCTTTATGGAACATTTAGATAAAGATTAAAGAGTTTAGCAATTGCTAAAGATTGGTGGCAGCAAAAACTTGCTTTGCAGTTAGGAATGCTCTGGAAGGATAGTTAGGTTGGTGAATGCAAGATAGAGGTAACCGGATTTTTTTTAAGGTAAAGCAAAACTAGATGAAGAACCCAGAAGGTTTCTTTCATGGCTGTACATATTCTGTGGAAAGCCTTCCATGCTGGTTATGAAGATCAAATATCTAAATACAGATAACCTGTTGTGTTAATCTGAGAAAATTTGTGTTTATTCTCATAGGAAAATCTAGCATTTTAAATTTGTTTGATTTTCTTTAGTCTGATGACAGATGACCCAACGTATCAATGGTTGTTCAGTATTTTCAAATAAATATAGTGAGTATTTTTCAGGAGGGGAACTGATCTGGAGGGAGAAAGGAGGAAGATAAGATTCTTGTAATGAAGCTGTGGTGTTAAAGCAAAAAAGTTAAAGGTAAAATGTAACAGTTTGTCACAATTATGCTTCATATTGGCAGGTGTTCTGAACTTTCTGTTTGATAACTAGACATATAAATTTCAGTTCTTAAAGCTTTGCAGCCAATTTAAGGGCTCATTTATTTCCCTGACAGCAAGATATATATGCTGCCTGGCATAGTGGAT
The DNA here is from genome assembly GCA_020746105.1 of Trogon surrucura. Lineage (NCBI taxonomy): Eukaryota > Metazoa > Chordata > Aves > Trogoniformes > Trogonidae > Trogon > Trogon surrucura. The sequence goes on from CM036617.1 coordinate 41,159,634, forward strand.
GTCTGGGGCCAAATTCACCACTTTGTTGCTTGTGTGTCTCGTGGGAAGTAAATAGTAGCAATTTTTCAGCAGAGGCATACCCGCAAAAGGTGTTTAGCAAATAAATGAGCATAAGATGACCTGTGGTGTCCTGAAATTACTAAAATTCATGAATAATAAAATGATCTATAGATTGTTAGCAGAGGGCTATAGCAAAGGCTAATTTGCAGTCACTGAAGCTTTACAGGATAATTTGTAACTTTTGAAAATGTAATGACTTCATCAGTTTTTACCTATTTTTTTTTTATCAATATAATTGTGTGAAAGCTACCTTCAGCAAAGATCTCCTGTACAGATAAAATCACAATCACCTATACCATCACATTATGAGTATTTAACTGACTTTATCTGAAAAACTTTTCCTTCTTTCATTCCTACAGTACAGTAATTATCAAAAATATGTATGTATCCTGTAGATATATTAGATATATTTTTAATTTTCTTGAATCTTGTTGACATGTGAAACAATTATATATAAAAAAGAAGTACTACAAAGGGAATACTGCAAATGGAAGAGAACTCTTTTTAAAGAAAAAAAAAATCTAGTGAACAAACCACAGCTCTTTGGAAATAAATGAAAGAACCCTAAAACAAGATCAAAGAAATGAGAAGAAAAATTAAAAGGCTCAGCACATAATATCATGCAAATTCCACGCCGTTTAATCAGGGCTTTGAAAAAAAAAAGTAAGGGACCCACAAGTTTGGGTCATTGGTCACATTTCATTCTATTTTTTTTCATTCAGATTAGTCAACAACATATCCATACTGAAATAATGAAGAAAGGAGGGACTGAAACCACAGTTGTTTTCTCTACCTGAACAACTGGTCACTTCATGCAAATATTTTGTTATGTCAATTTCAAACATTTTGGATTCTTTTCGATACATAACAGCTTCACACTTGCTGTCTCCAACATCCACTACAGTTGGAGACAGCTTTGCATTATCTTCGGTGTTACTTCAGGAAAACTGGATGCAAGACAATAATCAGGCACAGTTCAGACTCTGAAGACTGGTTAAGTTCAGCACTGCAGCAGCATTTTTACCTCTACGGCTTATCACTTGTTTTTTTAAAAAATATCACTGTTTCAGCTTACCTGAATTCTCCATTTTATCTGTCTAATATATTTCCTTTACAAATTCAGAAAAATGTACAATCTTCACTCCACCTTGTACACCACCTTTCTGCATATTCATGTCCATCCCTTAGTTGCAGGTTGATGGTATCTCACCAATGTCGTATTTTTAAGAAAGAAAAGATCCACCTAGGACTGCTGAAGAAATACTCCCATGCTAAGACTTAATGGGGACTAACATTTTTTAATACTGCATCTAAGTATCAGAGGAGTGTTCCATTTTCAGTAATATACATTTCTATCAGGTAATATTTGCACCATGGTCTAGAAAAGAAAAAGAGGAAAATGTGAGTATTCTCTCTGTAATCTCTGCTTTCTTTAAAATACATTCTTAATTAAGGGAGTTGAATTTTGAAACCATTTAAAAAAAGAAAGCTAATTAACATCATTCTGCCAGTGTAGAGAAATAGTGACATTTGGAAGATACTCGAGAAGTACTTTAAGGGGATATATACAATGAGAATATTAGAGAAAGAGAAAATGCAAATGAAATACAGCAATATCTGGAAAATACAATTTAAAGAAAAAGTATTCAAAGGAGGAAAGAGAAAGATAAAATAAATGAAATGAGCAGCTAGTCTGCTTATTTTACAATTTTAATTGCTTTTTAACCTTTAGAATACATCTGAAAGCAAAAAAAAAACCTAAAATATATTCATTTATACAGTCTTTTTTGATTTTATTTTTTAAGTATTTGCTCTCTAACAATTCATGACGAATTTCTCTTTTTAAAATGTTCTTGAGTGGTGACTGAAAACATATGACTTAATAAGTACCATTCCAAGGAATATTTATTGCTATTCAGGTTTCAGTTTTGAGGAAAAGAAAATCATTTCTTTGCAGCACTGAGTTTTGCTAGATAATGGACTTCCTGGATGAGACTTCACATAGGTAATCACAGTGACCTTGCTCTTTCCAAAAGTTGTGCATAATGTTTATTGTAATCAGAGCATATGGACCATCTAATTAGTCCCAGAGCTTCAGATTTGGTGTTTAAAACCCTGTAGGTGGGAATTGTTCTTTAAAAAGGTCAACATAAATGGAATATCTTGGGGCATTTTATTTTTAGTTTTATTCCCCTTCTCAGTCAGTAAGAAAATGTATCCTTCTGAGGTTTCTTGAGCAGAGTGTTTAGAAGGAGAGTAAATAAATAAATAGATTAATATGTAGGTAGATAAATAAATAAAGACTAGGGATCCTAATCATGCCACCTTTACTAGTCTGCTATTAACCCCTTTTCCACCCTTTCATCTTACCCTGTTCATGCTTCTCCAGAAAATAAAGCTGCCTGAACCGAAGGTAATATAAAAATGAAGCAGAAATTTACAGTATTTTTACCTTGCACTATATTCCAATATTTTCTGTATTTTTTTTTTTTGTTTTTATAATTTCTTACAACATTCTACCTATTTGACATGTTAAAAGTGTCTGTGAATTTGCTAGAAAAGTTCAACCTTTTGCAGACACTGGAAGCCTGTCAGAGTGATACCAGGTGAAGACAGTGCACCTGAAATACCTGCAACCTTGAAAACCACTGACATACAGTGCTGTCTCTGTCTATTTGGAACCCGTAAGGCTGAAAATAAACATGAGTCCCTGGAACCTACCTTTCAGGTCATACTAAGCTATACACACATTACTACACTTCTCTGGTTGCAGAAAGTGTTTTCTGAATTTATAAGGTTTCTGGATAACTATATTAATCTAAAAATTGCATAGCAAAGCTCATATGCTCTGTAGAAATTAATTTTATCTACCAGGATGAAGGAAAGGCTCCTGCAGCAATGAGGTTGTAGAGTTTCTATCATTCTAACACTGTGTGAAGTTCACCTGCTCATTCAATCTCCTTATCAAAGTCTAAAATAAAATAATCAGCTTAACTGTTGAAGGGCAATGTAGCACAGACTTAAATACGTGAGACATCTATGATCTAAACAATTTGAACTGTTTAATCAGTCACTGAATTTAAGCTGAGACCCTGATCTAGGAGTGCTTTTTTCTTTTTTTTTTTTTTTATCAGGGACCACGGTATGCATCTCCAGTAGAAATTTGCCAAGGGTTATCTCTGTACATGTTGTCCTTAATTGTTTTCTTTGCACTAAGCAGGCTGTGCACTAACGCAGTACTTTCTTTGCACTAAAGCAAGAACGTACATGCCAGCACCACAGCTATCCAAAAAAGAAATACTTTGTGTCTGCTCAGTAACCTTTAGGTAGGGAGATGTGTGAACCCCACGAAACAGACGCATTAGACCTATTAATTCTCTGGTCTGATAATTCTAATAGCCAGCATTCAACCAAGGGAATTTAATGAGCTAGGTGCAGTAAGAGCAATTCCAGCTATTTTCACATATTTGAGTGCTGTATTTCCTTGTTTCACCTTTTCAGTAAATCTCATTAAAACTACACAGACTCAGTTAACTTTTTCAAATATCTACTCTTTACAGAATTATAGGAAATAAGTGAAATTAGTGAAGTGTTCTGAGAATTGCTTGGTACTACCCTTGAACTGAAACTTTTATCAGTTGTATAGTCTGAGTAGAACCCACTGGATCAGACCCTGAATTGCATTGTTGTTATGCTTAAGGCTATTATATATGTGCTTGATACACAGATCAGTTTAAAAAGTCCTTTTCTTTAACTGATTATTTTAAGCAGAAAGTAACTGAAAATGTAATGCTATTTCTTGAGTACCTGAATGCTCATGTGTTTTTTTCCAGTCACTTAAGACTCTGAGAACTAAATACTGAAGCTATAAATGCTAAGAACAGAGCCAGGGAATTTGAGCAAACTTCATAAATTAATTTTTCCAGCATAACTACTGGTCCTTAGAGGATTATTCATTTTACTAGAGACAAACTAAATCGAATAAATGAAATAGATGCTTTAAGAAGACAGCATTTTGTGCAAGCTTCCACATATAGTCTTTCTGCAAATTGAACAAAATAACTCTTATTTAGTATGGTACAACTACCTCTGAGTGACAGCCTTTGTCTGAGGAAGTCTAAGAATTTCTGTAACAGCAGAGTTGTGTGGATGCAGAAGTTAAATGTTGAAACAAAAAGCTGTGTAGAGAAATACCAGGATCATTAACCTTTCCTCTTCTCAGAATACAGACACAGATTCACAAAATAAAACAAAAGCAGACATAAATTTTTAATTTTTCAAGAGATCCATCTCCAAAAGAAATGTTTTCAATTTTCATCCTTCATCACACGAAATTAAAAAAAAAAAAAAAAAATCCACTAATGTCTATGGCTAACACAAGTCCTGAAAGCTTGGGGAAGCGGGAAAAGAGGGTTCCCTGGTTATTCTATTTGGTGAGATGACAGTAGCGATACACATATGGGAAAACATTTATAGGAAACACACAAAGTTGTATTGGGTTTTTAATTTTTTTTTTTATTTTACCTTCGTTTTTCAGACATTGCATCACTGCCATGTTTAATCTGTATTACAGTCATTTATTTTCTGTTTTAACAATAATCTCAGTGTATGTCTGTCCTGGTTTGAGCTAAAAAAACCCAATACTGTTCAGGGATTTTTACTTTCCAGTTTAGTGTCTTCTAAGAGGCTGCACATTCTGAAGGTAGTAGCACGTTTTTGCAGGCAGGGTCTGCTACCGGCAGTGATAACACCTGATGTTTACAGTCACTACCTGGGACTGGGTTGCAGAAAGGCTCTTACTTATTCCTATAGTGACCAAGGCCACTGCTGGCTCTTGTGTGCCACGCTGGGGGTGCCGGGTAGTAAGAGGGGTCACAAGGAAGTAAAAGGTTGCACCTCCGGGGAGTAACAGACAGGACAGGTGACCAACGAGAGTATTTCATCCCATATACATCATATTTAGTGTAAATTGAGTGATCGTGAGAGTTTTTTGCCCTTTATTCTTTTCGCTTTTCTGCAATGGCCATTGCCCAGGGAGGACTCCATCTGATCTCCTGATTTTGATCCGATTTTGATACCCACAGCCATGACCGTTGCCTTAGACAGCAAATCTTCCGAAGAATCAGAGTAGATACTTAGATGATTAATCCAAGTGAAAGTCCATGTTACATTGTATAACAGCCTACTACTACCGCGCTGTTGGGACTATGAAATGTAAGCATGGCATATTTCATTAGTCACTGGTTTTGAACAGATAAAAGACTGTCAGGCAGATAAAACTCAAGTATTACTTCTGGTATTTTTTCAGGACTAGGTAAGCAATCCATCGGATTAAAAAAAAACCAACAAAACTACTTTGAATAAATTGTATTATAATTATAGAGTAATAAAATATTTATAATTCAATAACTGGGGGAACTCCTATGGTGACTCCTATGGTCAATCCTAATGGTGACTAGGAAGAGTCTTTTAACACATCTTTGGTTGTGTGTCTATCTGCAGCAACCAGTTATCACAAACCCCAAACAACTGTGAAAAAAGTGTTTGTACCAACATAGAGGTCTTTTGTCAGAACTGACACCTCTGCTGGGAAATCGGAGTAGCCATTGTGCTTCAGGATCACAGGTTCCTGTTTTGAACTGCATAGCATACCTTTTGCTCCATTCGCAGACTGCAACTCATTGTACCATGTAGTCTGTACAAGAGATTTGAAACAAACTGAAATCAGGAGAGGTGTCTAAAGAGAAAGACAGTTTTTAATTAAAATGAGAGGCAGTCAGCTTGGCACCACTATGTATTGCAGTAAGAACCATGGTGAGAATCACAGCCTATTTTTGCTTTGATGATGACTGACTCCTCCTATGACCTCACCCAAATTAATTAGGGCCTAGTTCTGTCAACTTTAGTCACAGTGATTAATTCTTTACTCAGTAATTCTGTATATCAGAAAGTTCAGAAGTACTCTGAATCTTGCATGAAGACCAGGAGGCTGAAGCCACTCCATTTCAGTATGAAGTGCATTTCACTGACTTTCCTCGTGTCACCAGAAACCAACAGAACTGCAATGACAGCTGAAGGAAGCAGTCATTTTATTGCTGTGTGGTTTCAGATTTTGCTACATCTGTCCAATAGTGCTAATATTAGCCTTGGGCTTAAGGTATTTGCAAATTATGTCATTCTACAGATTACGTGACTGCAGAGCATAATTTATGTCAGGGAGGTGTCACATTTTGCTGTCTGATAGAGGCAAGACTGTTGCCGCAGCCCCATGCCTCCAGGTTGTAAGAGACTTCCATAATCCTAAATTCTCTTTTGCATCCCATAATGTCTTGCAAATTCCCTAGATAGTGACTCTCTCTCATTCTCTAAAATGACATTTACTTTGACTCATGGCATGCGTGTCAAATTTGGACAATGGGGCTGAGGTTCTTCTGTGATGGCTCTGAGAGTGGTCTGGACAGAGTGTCCCTTGCTCTGAGTCTTTAACTTGGGTTCCCATTTGTACTTGTGCTATTGAGCTTCTCTGATCTTGTATAAATGGGTCTATAACAAGCTGGTGACTCCCATGGTGGATTTCGGTGTAACCCAGCAGCTCTTCCTCCTGCCTCTGTTCCTCTAGGCTCCCTTGTTTGTGTGGAGATGGGCTTTTTAGCAGAAAACCTAATAATTGGTTCCTGAATGTGATTTTCTTCCCCTTGTGGTACCCATTCTCTAAAGCTTAGGAACTGCAAACTGAAAATGCTGAGAGAAAAAGAAAAAAAACACAAAAAACCCCCCACAGGACAGAAAGATAGAAATGGCATATGTGAGTGAGGAATGCAAACTGTAAATGTAACTGAGGAACCTTGAAAAGTATAGTATACAAGTTAGAGTAGCCTTGGATGTCTCTAACTTTTGTATTTAGCATTTATATAGTCAATAACCTCAATTGACATTGACCTTGGGAACAAAATACGGCAATATTTTCACTTGGGTGAACTGTTATTGGAGAGTTTCTCTAGTGTATTAGGCACAAACATGCATTCCATCAACATCAAGTACATGCTATCTTTTTTCATCAATTTTGCTTTATTTTGTGCTAACATTGTTATTGTAGTCAGCACAGGGAAAAAAAATTACTTTGTCTTAGATTCAGCTTCATCTCTGGCATACTATTGAAATCAACTGGTTTTGCTGTATTTTTTCTTTGCAGGAAAGTCTCGACATTCACTTCACTAAGTGCAGTCTGTAATGTTATGGATTAAATATAATGAGTATACACATCCAGCTGATCTGTCAATGAGAAGGAGCACTGATGGAATGTCCTAACATCTCTGCCTTTTACCATGTTATAATTCAAAACAAGGGACTGACAATAGTGCTGCTGACTGACCAAACTGCCACATACATCAGCGGATAGGATTTAAGAGACACCAGGCAAACCAGAAAGATGATGTCTGTTTGGTAGACTGCAAGAGCAACTAGGTTTGCTCAGCCTGCTCTACCAGGAAGGATAGAAGTTTATTTTGAGTCCACTATTAGAACTTATTTCTAGAATATTTTGAAATTGCAACCAAACCTTTTGATTGCTCTCAAGATTTCATTTTAAATTTCCACTTCATTGCAGGAATAATTGTTCACACCCACAGAAATTAGATCTCCTGTGGTACTGGTTCAGCTACACATGGAAACATTTGAGAAGAAACATTACCTGATCCTTTTCTTTTGATTTTTTTTTCCTGTCCACCAACCTCCCTAAAGCTCAATGAAAGATAAAGGAAATTAGTGTTACTAAACTTACTAGAATTAAGGTAAAAACAGATGCCATTGAAGATAAGAAAGAAGACACATGTCTAACTGGGGCAGTTGTCCATGTTTTACTCAAATTGGGCTCACTAATTCCATGTAGCCATATGGTGACTGTATTAATTTAACTTAAGTTTACATTTAAGTTAAGCTGTCACATTTCAGGAAAGCACAACTCAAAGAGAAAATACATACAAGTTAATATACAATAAAATGGTTTTTATATCTTGATGTGGAGAGGTAAAAAGAAATATAAAAGTAAAATAAAAAAAAGGAACTATGAGGAAGAGATATTATGATCTTAAATATACAGTTATTCAGTATCTATCAGGGTGAAACTCAATATATGTGAAGTAATTGTAATAAATTTGTAGAGATTACATTAGTATTCCAATTTACTTTTTGTATTTTGGAGAGGTCCACAGGCATCAGGAAAAGACCCTTTCATTGCGTGTAGCCTTATACCCTGAAGCTGTCTCCCCCAGAACTTTAAAATAGAATGGTATTTGTTATCTTGATCTGAATGAATTTTATACTCATGGGAATGTTGTCAGCATGGGCTCTTCTTTTTCCTGATTTTAAGACTGATAACTGAGCATTTATTTTCTACAGCAGCTTCAATATCTCCACAAAAGTAATTACATACCTTTACATCTCCAAGAAAACTCTATTACAGATTTTTACCTTAGTTCAGCCAAGTCAGAAACAATCAAAAATAGAAATACTAGCACACTTAACGGTCCTTTAACAAATTATAGGCCATCAGAATTTGAAAACATGTTCAGGTAGGTTTTAACACGTTGGATGTTGGAAAAGAAGAATTTGAGGTGAGAGGATTGAACAGAAACCATGCAATTCACAGAAAACTTTGAGGGGTAAAACAAGTGTCAGAGAGCTAGAAAACTAGCTATTTGGAAATTACAAGCGTGACAAAGTAAAAATGAAATTATATCCATTTGCCCTGGTTTGAGCTAAACAGAACTAACTCTGTCCAGTGATTTTATTTTTTCAGCTCAGTTTGTTCTAAGAGACTTTCTGAAATTAGCAGCATGTTTCTGCAGACAGTGTCTGCAACTAGCAGCAATAACGCCTGATGTTTATAGTTAATACCAAGTATTGGTATGAAGAAAGGTTCTTGCTTATACTTACTGATATAATAATCAAAGCCACTGCTAGAACTTGTGTGTCACACTGAGGGTGCTGGTAAGTGAAAGGTTGCACCTCTGAGGAGTAATGGGCACCATAATTGAGAAAGAAGAATATTCCATTCTGTATACGCCACTTTCAGCATAAAGCTGAGAGATCACAGGGATTAAGCAGACTTGTTCTTTTTGTTGTTTGGATCAAATGACTGGCATCTGAAGGGGACTCCATCTGTTCTTCTGCTTTTGATCCTCATCATGAGTGCCTGAATCCAGCTCCTGTGTCCAGTTCCCCTTTGCTGCTGAGCCTGGGACTTCCTCAGTGCCGCCTGACCTGCATCATCAGTGATGATTGCTGTAAGGAGGGAGTCAGGTTCAATACTGATTTTGTATGTATCTGCATATTGTTCATTATTTTCATTACTTCCTTATTAGTACTACTATTGTTTTATTAAAACTGTTTTAATTTTCTAGTCTATAAGCTCTTCTGCCTCATTGCCTTTTTCTTCTCATTTGAGGAGGGAGAGATATTAGAGAGCATCCATCAGTATTTAGTGGCTTGTCCAGTCCTAACTCAGGACACTCTTATATGAAAAAAATATTTTTACAATGCACTTGTATACATCATTCCTTCCGGGAGATATTTTTTTATCTTTGACCTATGTTATTTTGACCAGACAAGGGTTTTGTTCACCTATTCTGAAGAACTTTCATGTTTCCCATTGTTCTGTTTTGTCTCTAATTGTTGCTTTATGTCCACAATATGTACATCAGTTTTATATTACCTAATGATTTACCTATACCAAAGCCAGATACAAGAGGTGTTATGGTCCTGATAACCATTTTCAGGCCATCACAGTATCTCAAACTTACTAAAGCTACATGGTTCCTGGCTTTTCAATGGTGGTGCATATATTAGTCACGAACTTTTTCATAAGCACAAAAGAGAAAAGTAAAAAAAAAAGAAGTAACTCTGTGATTTCCTCGTATATCAAAGAAATAGAATATTTTGATAAACAACTGTTCCACACCAAAGTTAACTTTATAAATCCTCTCTTTAGACACTTGCGTCCTAATCTTTAAATTTTGAGTACTGCTTCTCCAAGATCGTTTTCCTTTTAGTCTGTCAGCTCTTCAAGAGCCCTCTCTACTCTTTTTCTTGTCCTTGGTTAACCTCTTTTTATTTATTTCTCTTCTTTTATCTTTTCCAAATTGCTACTCATAAGCATATCTAAGTGGAAAAAAATCGTTAAAAATCTTGCTGTTGTTATTGCCACCATATGAGAGAAGAGTGAAAAACATATTTTCTTTCACTTTATCTACTACTCTTCATATTAGTAGGATTTAATATAGTCTACCACCACCTACTCAAGTAATACTTAGAAAAGTGTTTTTTTTTTTCTAGTTCAGAAAATGAAAATAAAGGCAAAAAATCATAACAAAATTGCTCAGTAGGAACCTGACAGGATTCTGGTTAAATGTTCACTTCCAGTTTGTGAGGGGTTCCCAAATGTCTTGAGTTCTTATTTACTTAGGTTATGTCTGGAGGCCAAAAGATTATGTTCATGAACAGTGTTTCCCTCTATCCTTCATTTCCTTGTAAAATCTGACAGGAGCTGCAGTAATTAGTGATTTTCTGTTCTTGGGTTCTCACTCCCTAATCAGCTCACACATAGCAAAATCTTCTCAAGCAGAGGGATGGACTCCATCAATGAATTAACAGCAAGGGTTCCCAGACCTCAGAAATTCTGGACTTGCCTTGAGGCAGGAGTTTCTGTTGGTTACAGAACTACGATCTATCTCAACAACCTGTATTTTGGCAATGACAAAACAGTCTGTCCTACTTTTTCAGCCATTAGGGTAGAAAAAATTCTGTGGAGATCTTAAAAAAAAAAAAAAATCTGTGTAAATGTGTCTGTAACCATATGGTACTAATCCCTTCTTACACTAAACTTTTCAGATCTCTGCTTTAGGAAACTGATTGAAACAGTGTGCTGTGATTTAGCTGGCATGGGATTTTTGAAGGTGGTTGTGTGATTTGGGAGCATACAAATAGCAGAGTAAATTATTCGTATTAATACAAAATAAAAGCTGCAAAAGACTTCTGTTCCTAAAATGAACAGTGCTTTTGAAAATTCTTATTAAAGACACACATTAAAAGAAGGGGAGGAGTGCTTAATGTCTTGTTAACACAAGCTTTGGTAAAATTGAAAAATCTACTCTTAAGAGAGACACGAAGAAGAGAGTTTTAGCTGTTAATAACTAATTTCACTTAAATCATTGACATTATAACAGTAAAAGGCATTTGTTTTAAAAACTCTTTCCATTTCCTCTCCTGTTTTCTGTCATTCTGTTTGTTAAAGTCTACACAATTCTCTTTTTTATACCAAACAATGTGGGGCACTGGAGCATAAGCCCAAGCACCATTTTTTTTTAGATGAAAAGTATCCTGTTGACATCACACTGTGCATGCACAGAGCCCTGCAGAACTTTCATCATAGTTGTCTTGTTGCCCTGTTGTGACACTTTAGAAGTGGTTAACCATGGAAGTTATTAGGAAATAATTGTGCCTGCTTGAAAAGGAATAGTTTGGGAAAGGATATGGTCTTATTCCTTTCAGATCTTGCCTGTGGTTGCTTTTTTTTTTTCACAAAGCAAGTCCCTTCCTCAGACCCTAAACAGTCAGGAAAAGCCTGATGATACTTGGGTATGGATTGGTTTTATACTGGAGAGTAGACAGGATCTAATCCTCACATTGGGGTGACAAAGCTGCAAGGAGACTTAACAGAGGAGGAAGAGACTGATCAGGCATTCAGCACTTGTTATCTGCCTCACTGGCATCTTTAGAGGCCTTATCTGAGCACGCTGAAGTAATAGCAATTCCAAAGCTCTTCTGCTCACACTGTCACTGCATTGGTCATCTGCTATTAAGCTTTCCAGCATCTGTTATTATTAGTAGATGGGGTATTCACGGGACTTGGTGAGAGCATATTATTGTCCTTACTCAGCTCAGCTTTAATCATGCAGTTTCTCGGTTCAAAATGAGAAAAAGTCCTAGAATTTAGTGTCTGAGCCTTTTGAAATTGCCTTCCATATAAACTAGGTATAAAGTACACTGTTCCAGGACAAAGTGATTCTGAGGATCTCAGGCATTATGCATGGGGTCTCTGCTTTCTTGAATACCTATAGAAATTTTATAACCTCCTGTCAGGTCTGCCATTGGAATAATCAAGAATTCCCATTCGGAAAGATTTGTTTGTCCTTAGTGACTGCAGCACGTTAGTTTCAAGGTCACCAGTTCTTTCCCATCCAGTTCTGTTTTTGATGTTCTCTATTCTGATTTTGGAAATGAACTAGAAATAGGGAAATTAAAAAAAAAAAAATCTGTGCTATGATTACATTATCTACCACAGAAATAAATTCAAGTTTAGATTTTTTTTTCTCATCTGTAACTGTTGGCTCTTCTTCATTCAGCCCTCAGAGACCAAAAGACAAGTTCTAGAGTGTTCCAGACATTTTCACCACTAAATAATACATCAGACTTATCTGCATATTTTTTTGGATATCCAACCCCAGCCCCAAAAAACATCAAATCTACAAGTGATTGTTACACTTGAGGTAACAGAAAAGCATTCATGAAACCATTAAACTCTAATTAGGAGTAAGTAATAATTGATGCAGAACTAGAGAATTTTCACATATACTAACCCCTTAGAAAAATTAGCAGGATGTCACCAAAAATATTATCTTACACTGAAGAAAAATATATACAGTGATACAGAAGAAAACAATGACTTTCAGGAAGAATGTTTATCTACTCTTAATTCAAAGCAAAGAAAAAATAAAGGCATGTTAGATAACATGGTAAGAACAAAAAAAAAAATAATTCAGAGAGAAAAGAAGCAATAAAAAGAAAATAGGTCAGTTAATAAACGAACTGAAGTTAATGCTGGATAAAAAATGGCCTGCATGTTGATATTTTTTTCTTTCCCTTAAATAATCTATCATTTGCAGGAAAACTAAAAGACAAATATCCATGTGATTAGGAATACCACAAAGATTTATTGCAATGAAGACTGGAGATATGAGTATAGGCAACATTTTGGAAAGATTAGCATAGAAACACCAATCTGCTTGAAAAGAATCATGAAACAGATTTCAGAAAGAACCCACTATTTAGTTTCCATTTCTGTGCCTGGACATTTAACAGACTATGACTGTCAAAGCAGTTACGGAATAACCAAGTATCTTGATGTTCAGCATACAGGTGCCACAATGAGATCAACTGCCTCTAATCACTGAACTCTAAAAAGACAAACACTTCGTGTTAGTAAAAAAAATGGGACTTTAGCTATCTTTAAAAACCTGGCCTGTGGATGACCATTTGAATTTTATGAACTGTGAATTAATATCTTTGGTAAGCATTTCAACTTAAAAACTAGATGATGAAGAGAATAAAAAAAAAACATTTAAAATTTAACAAAGCATATGTTTAAACACTGGGTTGAGAACCTTGATTCTCTCTCTCATATGTGGCAAGAAAGTTTTGAAAACAAATAAATTTTTATAACAGAGAAGTCCGAAGTTATGATGACAGATATCTTAATGTTCTTGAATACCACTGACAACTTAGAAGCCAAAGTCAAGAGTTACAAACAAAGATGGAAATATCTAAGCAGTCTGAGAAAGCCTTAATAACACTTGTTCACTTGCCAACAAAAAGCATTATATATCTAGGTCTGTTCAATGCATATATTCAGAAACACAGTTTCTGAACTGTACTAGGTCTATACTTTCACTCATTCTTTTAATTCTACATTCAATCCTTAAGTATACATAATCATCATGCGAGTGTTTACACCTATACCTATGTCTGTGCCCATACACAAACACAAATATTTTCAGTGCATTTTTTACTCCTGCCTATCGACAAATAGCACTACTTGGCAAATATTTTTGCAGCTGGAGAAAGGGTAACAGAATGAATTCCTCAGATGTTGGGTTTGATGTTGCCTTTCAAACATTTGGAATTATGAATCTTAACATCTCTCCAAAATGACTGAACAAACCACCATACAAAATATTTCCAGTGCCCAGGAAACAACTTCAGAGGATTTATTAGCACAGACATGCACAACGCTAACATGACAGCAGCATTTCCTTTCTGGTGTTTGCTGTTGTCAAGCCAGATCAAACACAGAGAAAAAACCAAATGCATAACTGTTCAAGACCATTTATCTAGATACAGCCAGGTGCCTCTGGAGGGCTTGTATCTACAGATCTGAGACAAACTGTGCTATGTCCTCAACTACTGGGAATGATGCTGTAAACCAAGCCTCCACTTAATAAAATATTTAGGTTTATTATATTAATTTTTGAATCTCTGGTTATCAGAGGAAAATGAAGGCAAATTGGAAAGGATTCACACAACAACTGATAATGTTTTTAGAAGGCTGGATAGACTGATTCCTGAAAGGAGATTAAATAACTGCAATAAAACTAAATTGCTTCATTAAACAAAAAGTGAGGGGGCATAATTACAATATTTACATGTTTTTATGCCATTAACACAGAAAAATATTATACATTTCCTAACAAAAGAGATCATGTCTTAAAGAAACATATTCAAATTTTAAAAAGCTAAAAAAACCATAGAAGCGTTAAGGACGTCTTCTGTTGCAATAAGGTCTATTAAGCAGTGGAATGTTTTTTAATGATAAAAATTCCATTGCTTGCTAATAACAGGTAGACAAAGAAACTGAATACTGAACAGAATACATTAAACTAATTCAAGGTTCAGTTCTGCCACACTCAATCATATTGCTAATTTAGTAACTGGCAGAGGGTCTGGATGACTGTAATAAATTTCAGGTACTGTAATTATTGCCACTTTGGCATTTGGTTATGAGACTATTGTGTGGCTATTCATGTAGTACAAGAACTTGAAAGGCCTTTCTGATATTTGTTCTAGAGTTTTAATCTTTTACCATGAAAATCAAGCTTGTTACAGACAATTTTGATCTGAAATATCTAAAAGCAGATAAGGTGATCTGTTCTATTGTCTTAAATAGACAGAGAAAAAAAAAGGAAAAAAAGAATTTATATTTTAGAGCATGATTAGCAAATACAAAATAAACATATAAGGAAAGTAAAAATCTGAGAATGGGAAGACGAAGAAGTTCATCAATCTGTTGCAAAGTATATAACCACTTTTAACTGAAATGAATCCAGTATACTTTTTAGATTAATTTTTCCAATGGTATATCTATACTGCAGTAGTAACTTCAGCAGAGAACATTATAATTAAAGAATAGAATACCTGAGTTACACTCAAAATTTGCTTGAATATGACAGTTGGTACCAAATTAAATTTTTTCATTTGCGAATGGAATGCATTACACTGGTTTCTTGTTTACTACTGCACACGTTTCATATCTCTCTGCTTCTGAAGTCACACATGAAGTGACGTGCAATTTCCAGACAGAGTAATCCTTACCATTTTATTTAGTTTTCTCTGAGCAGTTTCCCAACATTTCTTATGATTTGTCCAAAAACAATTATTCTGAGTGAATATTGATGGAAATTCCTGATGCAAAACTCTTCCGAGAGTATCACTGTATACCATTGTTTCTAGGTGTTGTATTCTAAAATTTGTGTTTTACAGAACATGAGTCTAGAGACTGGAAAACAGAAATGAAGCCGTGATGATAAAAGTAGAATTTTGTTCTCAACCTCTTCTCCACCTCAAATATTTTTTGCAGATCAAGTTTTTAAAATAAGACAAAGGTCAGAAGCTCATTTTACCAGAATCATAGAGTAATTGATGTTGGAAAGGACATCTGTAGGTCACCATCTGGTCTAACTTTCTTTATAACAAAGGGCCACCCATAGCTGGTTTTATGGGACCATGTCTGGATGGCTTTTAAACATCTCAAAGGATGGAGATTCCACAGACTCCCTGGGGAAACTGTGTCAGTGCTCAGCCACCCTCACAGCAGAAAAACACCCTCCTTTCAAATATTCTCATACATTCATAAGGTCCTCTTAAACCTTCTCTTCTCCAGGCTAAACAATCCCAAGTGTCTCAGCCTTTCCTCATAGGAGAGATGCTCTGGATTCTTAATCATTTTTGTGGTCCTTTGCTGGACTTTGTACAGTATGTCTGTGACTATTTTTTTTTTTCCCTCTTCTGAACTAGTCTGTTTCTTTAAGTGACTTTGTATCTTTGAAAGAGCTCACCTCTACAGTGATATCTATAAAAATAAAAGGAACTGCTAGGTGAAGAGAGCTTTTGAAAACAGGGTCTCAACTTCTACAACTCATCTATTTTACCCTATATCATATTTCCTTTTTTAATGTTGTTTGTTGTTGTTGTTGTTCCCCCAGTCTGCACCACTGCAGAAAAAAAAAAAAAGTGTATTATACATACTTTTTATTTGTAAGGATCATACCTGTAAAGCTATTTAATATTATAATTTCGTTAATAATTTAATGGGGTTTTATTTAGGAAGTCAGTTCTGCAAGGAAGATAGAAAACACATGAATCTGTGAATTTGTCAGTTCACCCAAGCAAGGGATAGTCTGCTGTTTTATTGTTCTTGAAGGATATAGTGGTTTTGACCACTGCAGTTTCAGCTTTTAATTTCCTCTGTCATTAGATGATCACTTTATGTCTATTCTTGTTCTCATGATCGACACTGTCTCATGTTCCTTACATCTTGCTTATCTCATCCATGAAGCAAACAAAATGGCCAACACTTGTCTCGATCTTTTTGGTTTTAATTTCAGAGGATAAAAGCAATGAATAATAACAAAAACATGATGTCTTTACAGATAAATACTTCTTCCCAGGTTAATGTTACAAGAAACAAACAAACAAAATCACTGCAAATGCTATGAAATTGTTTATAAGGCACAGTAAGAAATGGTACAATTTAGTATGCTTTTGTAATTATGACCAGTCTGCTTACTCTGCAGTGAAATCACACGGAATTAAAAAATAAATGAAAATAACATTGCCATGATCAAAGGCCATTGAAGACAGAATCAAGCATTAATTTTTTTGTTTGCTTGTTATCAGAAAATGTATTTTGAACAAACATACTCCATGACTACAGGAGACAACAGGGATGCTTGCCAAGCTTTTAAATGTCTGCTGTTTCATACCTGTAAAATTGCAGCCTTAGACATCAGAATCTATTTTCTTTCATATGTAAACTAATAAAGAGAAAAGAAGGGGTAGATATTTTTATTATTGCAACTTTTTACTTCTAACATGATTTGTAGAGGTCTGGTTAAAATTATTTTTGTTAACCTTTCTGATATCACTGGGTTTATTGTTAGTTTCATGCTTTGACATATGTACCTCTTTTTACCACTAGATGGAACTAAAAACCCTTGCAAGTTCTCTTTTTTTTTTTTTTTTTTCTGTTGCACAGATGCATACCAATTAAAGATCGGAAAGAACAGTCCAGAACTGGCACTTACAAGTTAGGGAAGAATGTCTGAAGCACAGTAATTGCTATTTGGTGCAACACTACTTTTGTTGCTCGAAACTTAAACTGCCCAAAACCAAAAGAATATGATTAAAACATATTATGAATATACTTACCTCCTTTACTACGAAGGAACAATAAAAACAAGTAAAACAAACAAACAAAAAACATCCAACCATTACAGCTTTCTATGCTGTAACAACTCAAACTGAAAGTCAATATTGATTGATTTTTCAGGAAATTCTTTCGAGAGAAGCCAAGGCAAAAGTATGTTCAATTTCAATATAAATGACATTTAAAGACATTGTTTTTTCTTTTACTGTATTTGTTTCATTCTGTGTATGTGATGGGTTTATTTCTTTATATATCCTATAGAAATAAATATTTAGTCTTCTTTTGAAAAAATGTGAACATGCAAAACAGTTTCATGATTCATTCAAGTTAAAAAGCATATAATAAAATATATTTGTTGCCTTTGGTTTGAAGATCTCTCACTCTTCCTGACAGTTTGTTACTGCAGCAGGATGATATAAACAGACTGATATAGCAGTTCCTGTACTCAGTTCATAGGCATTTGAGTCAGGTGTTAAAAAATTCTCCATGCCTAGCAAAAAATATTTTTAGAACCTTTTAACTAGCCTTATTTGTTTTGTATGCCTCTATTCGTTTGGACTGCCTTAACTTTAACCTTAACCTTATCCAGATTATCCCCCTTCTAGACTGAATTCACTTATTATTTTTGATTAGAAACACTTCTTTCTCTCTTGAACAGTGGTAGACCGGTGGACCTTTCTGCTAAAATTTTCAAAGAAATATTTACTTCCCTGTTGTTTGATGCATTATTCTATACGTATATATTTTATACAAGGCAGAGCATCTCCCTTATGAGGAAAGGCTGAGGGAGTTGGGGCTCTTTAGTTTGGAGAAGAGGAGACTGAGGGGTGACCTCATTAGTGTTTACAAATATATCAAGGGTGAGTGTCACGAGGATGGAGCCAGGCTCTTCTCGGTGACAACCACTGATAGGACAAGGGGTAATGGGCTGAAACTGGAACATAAGAGGTTCCGCTTAAACTCGAGAAGAAACTTCTTCTCAGTGAGGGTGACGGAACACTCAGGGAGTGTTGTGGAGTCTCCTTCTCTGGAGACATTCAAGAACCGCCTGGACACGTTCCTATGTAGCATTATCTAGGCGTTCCTGCTCTGGCAGGGGGATTGGACTTGATGATCTTTCGAGATCCCTTCCAATCCCTGACATTCTGTGATTCTGTGAAATGAAGACTTTTTAGCATTGATCTACAATTTCCAGGAACCTGAGAATTACTGTCTTTCAACTTGATACCAGGAAGCTGAGTCTCATGAAAAGCAACTAAATGTATTTTAGTTATGTTGGGTGCTGTTTTCTTCGGCGCTTATCTTGCTTTTTGTTTGTTTGTGATTTTGTGTTGTGGTTTGTTGTTTGGTTGTTTTGGTTTTTTTAATGAGACTGTATTAGGAATTTAGAAATAAGCATATTAAACACTAAATAATAAATACACAAGCATTACAGAATATATATGAATGTTTCCAGTTTGGCCTACCTGTATAACAGAAGAAAACCCAGTAAAAAGTGTCTGTACATTATGTGTAACTAAGCTTCTTGATACTTCTTACATTTATTTCACTGAAAATGTTTATCAGTGGTGTGGTTTTTCCCTTTATCTCTATTGTTGTCAGATTTTCTTATTAATTTCCTTGACCTTTTCCTTGATCTTTCTTTGACATAACAGTCCCTCTAATTCTCTCTGAAATTCTTCCCTTTTTGCAACCTCCGTGTAGGTCTTCTGTCTCCTAGAAATCCCTGGTGTTGTTACCTTCTACACAGAAGGGTGCAACACTGTGATAATTGAGCACTGCAAACACAAAACTGTGACATATGATCAACTCCTACCTAAGAAAAAAAAGCACTTTTATCAACCTCATTTGTATCATAGTAAACTAGGATTCATGTTAAAGGAAGGATGGGTAAAAAAGTTTGTTTACTGTGGAGTTAAGAGAAGGAAGGGTAATATTTAAGAGGTAGGTAATACCTTGTATTCGTTCCCTAATACCCTTACAGCAGGATTTCTTTGTACCTTTAAGCTATTAACTGCACAGAGAAGGTTCCTAGTTTCCTTTATTTTTTTATAATGCATCCTGCATGTTGCCAGCTTTCTGCAGCACTGGATGGCAGTCTGTTAAAGCCTGTAAAAGAGTTGAAGATGGTTGCATGTTCTGTGAAATCCTTGAAAAAGATTGAGAAAGCAACTTCTTGTGGTTTCAGAAAGGGTGCAGAAAAATAGTCTTCATGAGAACATGTGGTTTCTTTATTTAGCTGATGAGTGCCCCACAGAGTTGGGAAGAGGCAAGGAGGCTCATGTATTAGTTACAAGATCCTCCCTTCCTTCCTCCCTCCCTCCCTTCCTTCCTTTCTTCCTCCCTCCCTATTTGTTTAGGACAAGATCCCAAAAGAGCTTTTTTACTATAATATAGCCACGTAGAATAAGAACTCGTGTTAAAAGTGAATATTTGAATTGCTCCAAAATTTTGTTGATGGGTTAAGTTATAGTAGAACTACTATCTTTTTCTGCCAGTATGGGTACTACTGTTCAACAGTATCTCGATTAAGCACTGCAGTGGTTTTCTGTACTATTATTTTATTTAAATACCTTTAAAACTATCTAATTTCAGTACTTTAAAATGTATTCACATGGTGCACCAAAGGTACCTGTTTTTGTTTTATATGATATCATCTTCTCCCTCACAGAGTGTAATAGCATTATTATTATTACTAAGCTTCAAACTTCTCAGAAAAGTAGACATATACCAGTACTGAATTACATAATCTACTAGTGCAATTTTACTAGTGTGTAAGGAATTTGAAACACACTGAGAGTTTCCTTGATGAAAATCAGGTGTCTTCATAGAATCACAGAATGTTAGGGATTGGAAGGGACCTCGAAAGATCATCAAGTTCAATCCCCCTGCCAGAGCAGGAATGCCTAGACTATGCTACACAGGAACGTGTCCAGGCAGGTCTTGAATGTCTCCAGAGAAGGAGACTCCACAATCTCTCTGGGCAGCCTGTTCCAGGGCTCCGTCACCCTCACAGAGAAGAAGTTTCTTCTCAAGTTTAAGCAGAAGCTCTTATGTTGCAGTTTCAGCCCATTACCCCTTGTCCTATCAGTGGTTGTCACCAAGAAGAGCCTGGCTCCATCCTCGTGACACTCACCCTTGATAGATTTGTAAACATTAATGAGGTCACCCCTCAGCTTCCTCTTCTCCAAACTAAAGAGCCCCAGTTCCTTCAGTCTTTTCTCATAAGGGAGTTGCTCCCCTCCCTTCATCATCCTAGTTGCCCTGTGCTGGACTCCCTCCAGCAGTTCCCTGTCTTTCTTGAACTGAGGGGCCCAGAACTGGACACAATATTCCAGATGGGGTCTCACCAGGGCAGAGTAGAGGGGAAGGAGAACCTCTCTTGACCTACTAACCACCCCCCTTCTAATACACCCCAGGATGCCATTGGCCTTCCTGGCCACAAGGGCACAGTGCTGGCTCATGGTCATCCTGCTGTCCACCAAGACTCCCAGGTCCCTGTCCCCTACACTACTCTCTAATAAGTCATTCCCCAACTTATACTGGAACCTGGGGTTGTTCCTACCCAGATGCAAGACTCTACATTTACCCTTGTTATACTTCATTAAATTTTTCCCCGCCCAACCTTCCAGCCTGTCCAGATCTCGCTGGATGGCAGCACAGCCTTCTGGTGTGTCAGCCACTCCTCCCAGCTTGGTGTCGTCAGCAAACTTGCTGATAGTACTCTCTAGTCCCTCACCCAAGTCATCGATGAATATATTGAATAATACTGGTCCCAGTACCGACCCTTGAGGGACTCCACTGCATACAGGCCTCCAACCAGACTCCGCCCCATTGACCACGACTCTTTGGCTTCTTCCCCTTAGCCAGTTCACAGTCCACCTCACTACCCGAGAGTCTAGACCACACTTGCTCAGTTTCGCAGCAAGGATGCTGTGGGAGACTGTGTCAAATGCTTTACTGAAGTCAAGGTAGACCACATCCACTGCTCTGCCATCATCTATCCACCTTGTTATATCCTCGTAAAAGGCTATGAGGTTAGTCAAGCACAACTTCCCCTTGGTGAAGCCATGTTGACTGTCTCTAATGACCCTCTTACCCCTGATATGCCTTGAGATGGCACCAAGGATAAGTCGTTCCATCACTTTCCCAGGGATGGAGGTGAGGCTGACCGGTCTATAGTTACCCGGCTCCTACTTCTTGCCCTTTTTGAAGACTGGAGTGACATTTGCTTCCCTCCAGTCCTCAGGCACCTCTCCCGTCTCCCAAGACTTGGCAAGGATGATGGAGAGTGGTCTAGCAATGACATCAGCCAGCTCCCTCAGCACCCGTGGATGCATCCCATCTGGACCCATGGATTTATGGATGTCCAGATTGCTTAATTGGTCCCTAACCCAGTCCTCATTGACTAAAGCAAACTCCTCCACTGCCCTGACTTCCTCTGGGGCGTCAGGGGAACGGGGCTCCTCAGGACAGCCTCCGGCAGAGTAGACAGAGACAAAGAAGGCATTCAGTAACTCTGCCTTCTCTGTATCTTCTGTCACCAAGGCACCCACCTCATTCATCAGTGGGCCTACATTGCCTCTGGTGTTAGTTTTATCTGCCACGTATTTGAAAAAGCTTTTCCTGTTGTCCTTGACCCCTCTCGCCAGGTTCAATTCTAGGGAGGCCTTTGCTTTCCTAGTTGCCTCCCGACATCCTCGGACAACAGCCTTATATTCTTACCAAGTGGCCAGCCCTGCCTTCCAAGATCTGTAAATTCTCCTCTTGACCTTGAGCTTACCCAGCAGATCCCTGTTTAGCCACGCAGGTCTCCTGGCTCCCTTCCTTGACTTCCTACGTGTCAGGATGCTCTGATCTTGAGCATGGTAGAAGCAGTCCCTGAACGCTAACCAACTATCTTGGGCCCCTTTACCTTCAAACAGCCTTGCCCATGGGATTGTCTCTAGTAACTGTTTGAAAAATCCAAAGTTTGCCTTGGCAAAGTCCAGGGTTGCAATTCTGCTTGCTATTTTGTTTCTGCTACATGAGATCCTGAACTCCACAATTTCATGGTCACTGCAGCCAAGGCAGCCCTCAACCTTTACTGCTTCAACCAGATCCTCCTTGTTAGTGAGGATGAGGTCCAGCAGTGCTCCTCTCCTAGTCGGCTCCTCCACCATTTGCATCATAAAATTATCATCGAT
This sequence comes from Trogon surrucura, assembly GCA_020746105.1. Classification (NCBI taxonomy): domain Eukaryota; kingdom Metazoa; phylum Chordata; class Aves; order Trogoniformes; family Trogonidae; genus Trogon; species Trogon surrucura. Next base: position 41,182,416 of record CM036617.1, read on the forward strand.
GCACTGGAGAAACCTCCTGGACTGTGACTGGCTGGCTGAATTGTCCTTCCAGCAAATATCAGGGAAGTTAAAATCCCCCACAACAACCAGGGCCTGTGATTGTGAGACCGCTCTCAGCTGCCTGTAGAAGGCCTCATCAACTTCCTCACCCTGATCTGGTGGCCTGTAATAGACACCCACAGCAGTATCTCTCCTGCCAGCCTGCCCCTTAATTCTAACCCATACACTCTCAACTTGCTCCTCATCCATGCCTGGATGGTATTCAAGACATTGTAGTTGCTCTTTCACCTAAAGAGCGACTCCACCACCTCGCCTGGCTGGCCTGTCTTTCCTGAAAAGGACATAGCCACCCATGACCACATTCCAGTCATGTGAGCTGTCCCACCATGTCTCTGTAATTGCCACCAGATCATAATCTCCTGCCCGAACCCAGGTTTCTAGCTCCTCCTGCTTATTCCCCATGCTGCGTGCATTGGTGTATAAACATTTCAGGGAGCAAGCTGAGCACACTAATCTCACCCTAGGGGGATGGAAGGCCACCCGGTCCTCATAATTTCTAGAACACTGCCCCACTGCAATCCCAGCTATAACCCCATCCCCCTTCATATCTAGTTTAAAGAACGCTCTATGAGTCCCGCCAGCTCATGACCAAGGATCCTTTTTCCCTTTGTGTCATTTGAACCCCAGCTTGTTTCAGTAGACCAGGTGCCCTGTAGATCTCCCCACGCTTAAAAAACCCAAAGCCAGACCGCTGGCACCACCCCTTTAGCCAAGTATTAATCTGCTGCACTTTGTCAAACCTTCCACTATTTTCCCTCATAATTGAAGGAATAGAGGCAAACACAACCTGTGCGCCTGATCCTTCTAGCATCCGCCCCAGTGCCCTAAAGTCCCTTTTGATTGCTTCTGGCTGTCTCTCTACTATCTCATCATTACCGATCTGCATAACCAAAAGCGGGTAATAGTCCTTAAATGGGACTAGTTGCTTTTTATCAACTGAGGATAGGACATAAGACAAAGTATATTTCATTTCCTGCCAATACTTTTACTCAAATTATGATGTTTTAAGCATATTTCCCAAGTGAAAAACTTTAACGCTGTATGTTATTACACCTTATTTTCAACATTACTGGTTTAACAGTGTTGCAGTTCATACTCTGAGAAAAAAAATAAGAATGGACAAGAATGTAAAACTGAAGTAAATATCCAGTTCTGAATATAGATTAATACTGTTCTTATTCATCACTGTTGTTTCAGCAACTTAGGTGTTGACCTAGATTACTGTCAGAAGCCAACTAGGACATATTCTAAGCCCTAGCTCAGAAATTCCAAAGATTTATTGCTATATTTCCCATCCTTTTTTCTTTTTTTTTTTACCCTTCAATCCGGCTCTTATTTTTATTAGTTAGCAAACTAGTTTATATAAAAAAAATATTTTATGGGAAGGTTAATGTACTGCTACATTGTCATGGACAGCTTTATTTATATACCGCAATTTCACCTGAGGCATTTAATTTAGAGATGATATACTAGAATTAAAGAATGATCAGGACTTGGTCCTTGATTTTTGTTAGATGAACACTGTGCTGCCTGGCTTCACAAGAGCTCTTAAACAAAGTAAATATCAACAGAAAGCTTTGCCCTGATTTTTCTCTGTACATCTTGGTTTGTTCTTTGCACTCATAGTGTAAAAACGGTGATGGAAGCACTGACTCTGTAAGGAAACACAGAGCTGAGAATAATACAACAGCTGGAAGTCAGCTTTTCATTTACCTTTTGATTTACTTAAATGTCCTGGAAGTCATCTGTTGATATGTGGGGGTTTCTTTTAATATTGTCAGTTTTCAGAAGAAATTCTAGTTTGAAAGGTACATCCTATTCCTACACACATTGGATCTGGATTTGTTACTTTGAAGTCAATGGTAACTCCAGATTTTGCATTGATTTAGGCCCAAGAGAATATTTATAAATTCATTTCAATAGTTATAAACAAAGAATTCCTCTATAGAAAAAGAAAGAGTGACTTTCTCACAGAATCAAATGAATAACGTATTGGTTTTGACTCTCTTGTACCTATACATTATAGGCTTTGATGGAAACCAGTTTTCTGCAACCTCTTTGTTATTCTATAGTCATCAACCTAATCTCTCTAAATAGAACTTAAAACCTTTTACACAGAAACCACAAGTTAGAGAGAAAAAAGCAAACAACAGCAACAAATTTTGCAGACAAAATTTAAGTTAAAAGAAAAATATATCTCCCCCAAGATATTAATGAACTCAAACATGTAATTGTTTAGCCAACACTAGAATACGTATGAAAAGAGAAATAAAACTTACCCATGACCCTGTACCTCAGATCTACTGAAATATACTATAGTAGTATACTAAACTGCATTAATAGGATTTTATATGCCCTTGTGGCGCAAAACTCCATCAGCATCATGGGCTGCATTGGGAGGAGCATTTCAGAGGCGATCTTTCATCTCCGTTCAGCACTGGTGAGGCTATGCCCCTCTGGGTGCTGTGCCCTGTTCTGGGCTTCCCAGTCCAAGAGAGACTTGGACATACTAGAGAGAGTCCACAGTAGGGCCACAGAGACAATTCGGACACTGGAGCATCTAACAAACAGGGGGAAGCTCAGAGACCTGCGACTCTCAGCTGCAGAGTCAGTTCCAGGAGTTCATCCCAGAGAAGGGAAGGTTCAGGGGATCTTATCAATGTGTATAAATACCTGATGGGAGGGAATGAAGAAGATGGAGGCTGACTCTTCTCAGTGGTGTCCAACTGACAGGACAGAAGGCAGCAGGCACAAATTAAAGCACATTAAATTCCAGCTAAACACAAGAATGTTTAATCTTTTTATAGACAATAGATATTTCTGTCTTGTTTTTAATCCTTGATCACCATAGTAGGACCTTGCATTTGTTAAAGAATTGAAAGACAGTGAGGACCTGTCCTTTCTATATTTAAAGTTAACAAGAATTTATTGAGCTGTTAACATTTTTGACTTAGTTTAATTACAGCAATTAAGTCATTACCTGCACTGAAGCACTTATCTGCAGCTGATCTAGCCTAGAGGTGAGAATCAAAGGAAGAGGAAAAAGGAAATAGTTAATTTATTCTTGTTTCAGGTTGACACCCTTTCTTTGAGGAATATTTCTCCCCTTTCCATTGTTTTTAATGCAAGTCTGTAAGTGACTGAGAGTTTGGAGCAGAAAAATACCCTTAAAGGTCTCGTGGAAATTTCAATCTATTTACTTTTCTTCTAATGTTGGAGAGAAGTATAATCCATGACATTCCTGTATCACTCCTTGAATTCTGCTCGTTGCTACCTTATATATGAACATCCTAGAAAGATGGAAAATCTAACTAGAGGAGAGTGTGATGGCTGTGTAATAGAAATACAATTTGAAGTACATAAACACACATGTATTAGAGCACTTCTGGATGACGGAATATGTCATAAATTCTTCCAAGCAAACTTAAAATTTCAGGGTTGTCTCACATCAAAATTCTGCTCCAATTTGTCACACGTTGTCCTTCTTACATTGTTCATTTACATTATCTCCTGTAACATCTATTTTATTTGTTCTGAAATATTTTAGTAGTCTGTGCATGTTTCAAAACATGTAAGAAAGGGGATTTGTTTGTGGGTTTTTTGTTTGTTTTTTTCAGAGCAATCAGCTGCGATTCCCTTCTGAGTGAAATTTTGATAGGCTGCTTGACCTGTTTTCAGTGACACTCCTTCAATATAGAAGTCTATCTAGAATGAAGGAAGTTATATCCAAGGTGTTAACTAGTGTTAGTAACTTCTCCTATTTGAAGGAGAAGTTACTATATATAGCTATTATTATAGCTATATTTATAGCTATTTCTCCTATCCTTGTTTGTTAAAATTTTCATGTTAAGCTTGTTTTGTCAACTTGATTTTTGTTCTTTTTGTTTGTTGTTTTTTATTTTTTTTCTTGGTGTTACTTGTCGTCACGAGGTGCCCCAAACTGGACACAATACTCAAGGTGCGGCCTCAGCAGAGCTGAGTACATGGGGACAATCATCTCCTGTGAATGTGTGTAAAAGCAATATATGTGAACAGAACTCACGAAACACGTCCTATTGGGGACATATGCAATACGATACTTTTTTTTTCTCCAAAGTGTATTTTGTGTTCCAAATGAGAAAATGTATTGGACCTAAAGATGAGATGATGAAGAGACAGTTCTATTGGAAGTAAAAGGAAAATAAGAAAGTAAGAAATATATATGGCACATAATTCAGCACAGATATTTTTGACATTTCGGTGTCTTACTGACTACATTGGGCAGCAAAATCTACATTCTTTCTATCCCCTTAGAGGAAAATATAGATAATATTACATTGTGTAGTCTTTTGGGAAAATAAGTCCTACTCATAGGTCACTATGGTATTGAATACAAACAGCTACTTAGCCTACGTAAAGAAATAAAGACATAGCTGTTTAGAGCTTTGAAATAGAGAAAAAAAAAAAAAGTGTTGCTTTAAGAGAGCTCTCTAAGCTTGCTTGAATCTACTGCTTTGTATTATTTTAACTCATCAGCCAATTCTGAATTGCAGTTCGGAGGGAGCTATCAGCTCTCACAGTGATATAGTGATATGCCTATGCTGTATTTTGTGCTTAAACGTTCAGTGAATCATATAAACTGTACATATATAAACAGGAATTTGCAGTGCAAATGACCTGCAGGGCCTTGAATACTGAAAAAGCTATTGAAGAACAAGTTTGTCTGAAGAATCAGTTTTTCACTTTCTTAGTCTCCAAGATCAAAGACTTAACAACCGCCAGAATTGTATTCTGAGAATATTTGTTGTGAGAGTTTGTTTCTCAACTGTTGTATTGAATGGGTTCTGTGAAAATTTCTACAAGACAGATGAATATCACACCTCTACTGGGTGGAGAATTTTTTTGTTGTCTTCTAGACAAAACCAAGATTCATCACTTCTAACTCATTAATAACTAAAGAAATGGATAGATAATGGTTACTCTGGAGTTCTAGACAAATAATCCAATGTTTGACAAAGATACTTGCAACTTGCAAGTCAAAACATTCAGATTCATATAAGGAACGCAGACCTTTATAGATAGATGTGTGGTGTATGTCAGCATAATTTCAATTCTTCCTGTAATACAGTGTGAAACATCATGATAATTTAGAGTAGTTAAAGAGAAAACACAATACATACAATGCTCTATAAAAAGATTGTGAAGGTAGGAGGAAAAACTGTGTAGTCACAGAATCATGGAATCAGAGAATTGCCTGGATTGAAAAACACCTTTAAGATCATTGTGTCCAGTCACTAATGTAACAGTGTCAAGTCCCTGACTAAACCATATCCCGAAGCACTGTGTTTAACCAACTCTTAAATACCTTGAGGGAAAGGAACTCCACCACTTTCCTGGGCAATAAATCTTCAAGTAAAGACATTCTTCCTAATATCCAATCTAAACCTCCTTGGTGCAACTTGAGGCCACTGCTTCTTGTCCTATCAGTTGTTACTTGGGTGAAGAGACCAACACCCACCTCACTACAACCTCCTTTAAAGTATAGAGCAATAAACTCTCCCCTTCAGCCTCCTTTTTTTTTTTTTTTTTTCCAGAATAAACAACTCCAGTTCCTTTAGCTGTTCCTCATAAGACTTACGCTCAAGACCCTTCACCAGCTTTGTTGCCCTTCTTTAGACATGATCCAACACCTCAATGTCTTTCTTGTAGGCAGAGACCCAAAACTGCACACAGGACTCAAGGTGTGACCTCACCTGTGTCAAGTACAGGAGGAAAATCACTTCCCTAATCCTACTGGCCACACTAGTTGTGACACAGGCCAAAATGCTCTTGGCTTTTTTGGACTCCTGGAGACACCTCTGGCTCATGTTCAATCAACTATCTATCAATCAACATTCCTAGGTCGCTCTCCAGTGGGCAGCTTTCCAGCCACTCACCCCCAAGCCTGTAACATTGCTGGGTATTGCCGCGACTGAAGTGCAGAATCTGACATCTGGCCTTATTGAAACTCATACAATTGGTCTTTGTCTGTTGATCCAGCCTGTCCAGATCCCTCTGCAGATCCTCCCTACCCACAAGGAGATCAACACTTTAGCCAAGCTTGGGTATCATCTGCAAACTTACTGAGCGTTCACTCAATCCCCTCATCCAGGTCATTGATAAAGATGTTAAACAGAACTGTTTCCAGTACTGAGTCTTGGGAAACTTCACTTGTGACAGGCCGCCAACTGGATTTAATTCCGTTCACCAGAACTCTTTGGGCCTGTCCATCCATCCAGCTTTTCACCCAACAAAGCCGTAAGAAGCCAGTTTCTCCAGGAAAATGCTGTGGGAAATGATGTCAAAGGCTTTCTTAATGTGTGGATAGATAATCATATCACAGAACTTTAAAAAATGACACAGGAAATAAAGTATTCAACTGTATGACTGGATAACTCTTATATAAAAAGTTTTGAGAGGCTTTTAAAGTTTGGCTTCTCTTAAGACCAGCATTCATTTAAAAATTATTTACAGAAATCACAGAGCCATGAAATTCACAAAGAATCACAGAACTGAGTTTGGAAAGGACCTCTGGAGTTTGCCTAGTCCAAGCTGCTCCTCCACAAAGTGGAGTCAGCTAGAGCAGGTTTTCCAGACCCATGTCTAGTCAGGTTTGGAATAGCTCTAAGCCTGGAGACTCAGCAACCTCTCTGCAACCTGTGCTAGGGTTTGCTCACCCTCACAGTAAAAGAAAAAAAAAAAAAAAAAAAAAGGAAACAAAAATGAAGAAGAAAAAATAGTGTTTTCTTGTGTTTAGATGGAATTTAATGTGCTTTAATTTGTGCCTGCTGCCTTCTGTCCTGTCAGTGGACACCACTGAGAAGAGTCTGCCCCCATCTTCTTCATTCTCTCCCATCAGGTATTTATACACATTGATAAGATCCCCTGAACCTTCCCTTCTCTGGGATGAACTCCTGGAACTGACTCTGCAGCTGAGAGTCCCAGGTCTCTGAGCTTCCCCCAGTTTGTTAGATGCTCCAGTGTCCGAATTGTCTCTGTGGCCCTACTGTGGACTCTCTCTAGTATGTCCAAGTCTCTCTTGGACTGGGAAGCCCAGAACAGGGCACAGCACCCAGAGGGGCATAGCCTCACCAGTGCTGAACAGAGATGAAAGGTCGCCTCTGAAATGCTCCTCCCAATGCAGCCCATGATGCTGATGGAGTTCTGTGCCACAAGGGCACATTGCTGGTATATGGCCAACTTATTGTCCTCTAGGAATCCCAGCTCTTTCTCTGCAGAGATCTTTTTGAACCACTTGACACCCAGCCTGTACTTGTGCATGGAGTTATTCCTCCCCAGATGTCTGGCTTCTAATTAATTATTAATCAAATTAATCAAAGCTGGCTAATTTGGCATCGAAGGTGAAGAAAAATACAGACTTCACAGAATCACAGAATGTTAGTGGTTGGAAGTGACCTCAAAAGATATAGTCCAATCCCTTTGTCAGAGCAGGATCACCCAGAGTAGGTCAACCCAGAATGCATCCAGGTGGGTTTTCAAGTTTTTTAACATCTCTGGGAAAGGAGACTCTGCAACCTCTGTGGGCAGCCTGTTTCAGTGCTTTTTCAGGACTTTGTCCTGAGTATTTAGGCTTAAAATCACTATTAAAATTTTTTTTTTTTAAAAAAACTGCAGCATCATTAAAGAGGTAGAAAAAATATGAAAGGCAAAGTAATATTTTATCAGAACGATATATATCTATGAATCACAGATATCCTGAAAATTTAAGGATTAGGATCTTATCTAAGAGCCACTTTATTAAGTTAAATGAATTTCTTTGCTTTAGTAATTGTGGCAGGTGCATCCTTCCCCCATTGGTCGGGAGTGCCCCTCCCCCCCCCGGCTCTGTGAGTCAGCAGTTGCTAGGCAGATTTCAGAGAATTTTCTGGAAACCTGGGCTGGCTTGGAAATGACCCATCACCCTGAGGGGCACTCACAGGAAGTTGGCTGGCAGCCAATAAGAGGCCAATATGGCTTGACTGACCACAGTCAGTTCGACTGAGACTGTAAAATGGGGTGCTGGCAGCCATCTTGCAGGAGTTCTGTTGTGGCAGCTGGCTCTGCAGGCAGGGGTGCTCAATCTCCCCCCTTAGGTGGTACGCCGCCTAAGGACTGTTGTCCCTGGGGTTGAGACTCCTCATCTGTGTAAGGTGAGTGTAACATTCTCGAGATTGAGACTCCTCATCTTTTATAAGGTGAGCGTATTAGGATCCGGATCATTAGTCTTTGGTTAGGGTGGGTGTAGTGTAGTTAACTCTTTCCCAATTGATACCTGAACCTTTAATTTTGGAGGCGCTTCTGTTTATTAACAAATCTAATTTAGGTACGTGCATGAATTTATCATCTTTAGAAACGTGGGAGCGCTCTTCTCCACTGTCTCCATGACAGTAATTAAAATTAGAAAAAAACCAAATTATTAAAGTAGCGTTATTTCCTTGTAATTAAAAAACAATCATTGTGATAAGACAGAAGTTTAAAGTATGAGTTCTGTTGTTTAATTTCCAATTTTAAGTGAAAGAGTACAGTTTTAATGCCTCTTTTATTAGCTGACTTACAATTTTGATGACTCTGAATGTTTTAGTCTTTTTTTCAGGTATAAGCCATGAAAGTCTTTTTGTTTCCTATTCTTATTTTGTTTTTCTAATGATGACAAATATAAGCATAGGCTTTTCAGAAATCTTGATTTATTTTACTAAGAAACTGAGGGTTAGTTGTACATAGTATGTGAAGCTTTACCTCTGAAAACAAGAAAAGTTAATAAACTTCAAAAACAAGGGTTGAATGTGACAATAAAAACATATTTTTCCTCAATAAACTGCATTTTATTTAAAATGTGTTTTGTATGACACCTTTGAAAAATACTCTGCATTCAGCTGTCTAGTTGAAGCTGAGATTGCATAATTTCATGTTACTTTTTCACTGACATTTTTGCACCAGAAAGACATCATATTTGAAAACAAGTCAAAATACTTGGGGGGGGGGGGGGGGGGAAGTAATTTCACCCTCACACAGCATTTCTTCTTGTAAAAGAAGTATTCTGTGTGAGATCTAGAAATAGGCATCCTTTATATATCATCTCAATGTACAGCACTTTAAGAATATGAAATTTTGATCAGGTATGTAAAGCATAGAGTATTCTGTTCTTGCAGCAGAAACTTTCCTGTACATTATATAGGGCTTCTCTGCTAGACTTTTAATTCTGGGGGGTTTAGAAGCTGCAAATATTTCTACAGCAAAAAAAAAAAAATGTTTTCTTAGAAAATGTGAAGAAGGAAAAGCAAAATATTTAAACCATTGTTCTGGAATGAATACACAGCACTATTTCTTACTCCAATGTCTTCTCTATTTGATTGTTTCTTCTTAGTTCTTTTATTTCTTTTTTTTTTCCCCTGACATAATGGAGAGATGGTTAAAAAATAGGTATAAAAAATCCCATGCCACCAGAAACTGCAGTCTCTTCATATTCTCCTTCAGTCTCATATGTCTTACATTTTTACTGCATAAAAATGTTACCTCCTCTCTTCTGGTTCAATTTATCAGGACATAATTAGCCAGGTGCAAAGAGCACCTGCTAGGAGAACACATAGTGCTTAAGAATATAAAAAAAATATTAGCTGTCTGCCATGCACAAATGTTGGCTAGGATTTAATAGACTGTTAGGCTGAGCATTCATTTACTTGCCTCCCTTGATAAGGTACCCAAAGACCATTTCTTGGCCAGGCAGGCATCAGTTGAGAAGGTAACTCCCACATCAACCTGAAATGATTCTTCAGTGCTGTTGAGTTGCCATCCTTCCCTATAGAGATATCAGTGGTGACACTGATGACTTGGGCCTGGAAACCCAGCAAACACCCAGAGAGACTCCAGCTAGCACTCCTTATTCTGTTTCTTTTTTCCTTCGGGGTTGTGTGTTTTTCCACATGGGTGCTACTCTATCTTGAATCCTGGAGCTAATGACAGTCTGTCTACACTGCTGTACATAATTTTACCTTTCTCATCCTTGTGCACTCTTACCCCCAGCTTTCAGAGCTTTGCGATTTTCTCAGAAGTCAGAGTAAGTGTTATGCTGCAGAGCCACATCTGAACTGGTCCTTGGACCCCTAGTGCTCAGGTCACTGAGCCTCAGAGACAGGTTTTTTACAGCAGGGCTTGCAGCAAGAAAGGGTTACTGTGATGGCCAGGAAACAGAAAACATCCACCCCAGTATATTTACCTTTGCATGCATGTTTGTATTTATGTAAAGTAGATACTATGGCATTCCCTCAGGGAAAGACTAAACTTTGACTGAGATAGACAAGTTTCCCTGTTTCTTGTGAAATGACAAATGGTGGTAGCACCAAACATTCACCTTATGAAGGTTTCTGTGCTGTGGCTGTATGGTACGTTTTACCAAAATACTTCTACTAGGTTGTGCACCACTGCTCTAAGAGAGATTGTCTCTAGCACAGTTGAATATAAGGAAGTCTAAGCTGAAGGAAACACAATGTAAAAATCCAGCAGATCAGTGTGGTGAATTTTGATTCATATCAAGTGTTTTCCTACTGTTGGCGTATGTCTAAGACTTTGAAAAAAACCTAAACAAAACATAACTGAGCAGCAGGCACCCTACTTAGATGCCAGAGTATAATAGTATCCTCTAGAGCATGATTCAGAACATCTGCCTAAATTACCAATCATTAAATACAAATGCTGCTTTTTAATATTTTTTCACACTTTGGATGAAATGTCTAATGATTGTAAAGCAACAAAGACTTGAGCTCCATAGCATCTTTCACCTGAGGATAATTATAGTAAAATTTGACCATGTGTTTTATTCTTTTATTGTCTTAGCTTAGTTTGAGGTTTAACAGCTATGGTAAGAGATTTTAGTTAGTTTTCCTTATTTTGGTGAGGGAGGAAAAAGGACCAAAAATGAAGATGAATTTGTAGACATCAGTTGAACTTACGTAGGGTTCTACAGGTAAATCTGACATGTAGTATATTCATCCATCCAAGATATTTTATAATCTTATAACTCTTCTCCATTTTTTTATGTATTAGTTGAGTTATGCTCTCTTCTTCAACACTAGAAATGACTAGTGAATCTAATACTCTCTGTTAATAACTTTGGCATTGCTTTCCTTCACAATCACCACATCCACAAACAAGAAAATAATGAACAGAAACAGCTCATTTTAAAAGTTTACAAAGTTTACTAATTCATGAAATTGCAGATACACTGATATCTAGTAATGTACCTAGAAGATTGCTGTGCAATCCTGTGTTTCAATGCTGTTTGAAAAGCATTCCCTTGTTTTTTTCTACTTCTATTCTCATTATGTTAAAAATTAAAATGCATCTACCAACCACAGAAATCGGGACAATACTCAAGGTCCTTATGAGTCTCTGTGAAGCAAAGGGGTGAATTTCTTTTGACTTTTTTCCTTCCCCCATCTGAGACACTCTTTGACGGATTTGGCAATTGCTTAGTATGAAGATACAGTATCACAAAATATAGACTAGTTGAAGGACATATACAATAACTTCTAGGCACTTCATAGTACTTCCGGAAATCTGAGTAGACAGTTTGCTGTTATATTCATTCTTTGATTATCTCAAGAATGGAGTTTTGAAAGACAGTGTGAATTTAATTGTGAATTGTTTCGTCTTCATAATTCATATTCTGTTTAGAGAGATGTTTTCCTTGCAGGTTTGAAGTGTGATTCTTTGAGATATATATTGCTTTATTTCAAACAACACAAGCAATACTGAGGAAAAATATGTCTGCTGTAAAGGGAGAAACTGTATGTACTTTTGAATCTAAATGAAACTATTCATTGTTTTCCCTTCACGAATCTTTGTGTAAGCACTAAAAATCTGTATTATGCTCCTGAAAGATTTTTATATGTGAAGCTCTGTTTTGTCTGACAAATTTCAATTTCTGGTAACCATATATGTCGTTAAGGGTCTACAGGGTATACATGGTAATATTTCTCCATCAGTACTAATACTAGTTTAGATACTTCTTCTAGTGCTGGTTCAACTGGCAGCTTTAGTGAACATCAGTATTGTTTGAATAAGCATTTTAAATACTATATTGAAAATTTCTGCTTGGAGCATGGCAATATTTTGTACTGTGAAGAAATTTCCCAAGAGGACCAATGTTGTAAGAATAAAAATTGCTCTTCCCTTCCCTCAGCTTCCAGAAGATTAAGGAAAGGGGAAAATGGGATTCACACACAGCCCAATTCAAGCACTGGAACAGAGTTTTAGCATAGATTTTCTTATTTTTGATACTACAGTTCATATTGTTGCTATACATATAGGTACATATATGTACATATTTATATGCATGTTTAGTACATATTTTGATGTTGAAGTTAATTTTTTGCATCTGCATTTTTTGCCACCCCTAAAGGATTTAAAACCTTTTTTTTTTTTATTTCTAGTGCTTTTCTTTTCCCACTACTCTAATCTTATCACACATTCACTAATCTTCTCTACTCCATTTTTATTGTGTATATGTTCCACTGTGTGATCTCTGCCCATTCATAACAGTCCTTTAAGGCATAAACAGCACAAGATATTAAAGCCACAGAAGTCAGTGAAGCTGGAAGTAATTTATTTTAGTAGTTCATCCAGAATTTGCTGTTTAAGTTGTTGGAGTTTTTTGCAGTGTTGTTCATCTGCTTTGCATTTTTCTTTCCTGATTTTCTGTAATTTCAGTGGATAAATGAAGAGGAGAAAGATAGCCTTTAATTCATTTTTTTTTTTTCTTTTTAAAATAGAAAAAGTGATTCACAGATAACAGGACAAAGAGTCCATAAGTGTTAACTTGTAAAATGTGGCACAGGGTGTAAAAATGTGGTAGGTATATTTCAAAAGCAAGACAGTATTTCTTAATTTTTACAAGTTTCTGAATTTTAACAATTTTGTGATTTTCAGTAGTTGAACATTGTCTAGAAAATCAAATACAAGCTTTAAACTTCATTTATTTATACAGTTTTTTTTGTGTAAATATATGAAAGGACTATAGTATTTTAGGTAGTAAAAAAGTTACAAAATAAAAAGCCTTGCAAATAAATGCAATGCAAGAAATAGCTAAGAATTTTCAGGACTAAGAAACTCTGCAATTGATTCATAATTACAGGCTTTCACAGAACTTAATATGACATTATTTTCAGTTTTGTCCTGACTTCAGTACTTCATCTTAATGCATTCAAGTAGAATATTTGCTATATCTCGTAATAAACACATATCACTGGTACACATGTACAGTCAGTTAGCAAACTTGCTGTCTGTGTAAAATAATCCTGTTCTGTATTCATTGCATGCGTATTCATAACCAAAAAGTGTAACTGCAAAAAAGGATTTCACAGTGCTGCAAAGGGGCATCATGAATTATTTACAGTAAATCAAATTTTATAACCTTTCTCAATCTTTCATAAACTCCATCTTCCTATTTTGTTTGATATTTTATCCAGAGATTTAAAGCAACATAAGTCAGGGAAATCTCTTAAATTCCTGAAAGATTTGTAAGAGCACATGAAGAAACAGTTCTTAGAGAAGCTTTTGCATTTGATGTAGCTGTAAGACTATTGATACCCTATAAGCATGTAATATTTAAGAGGAAAGGTGCTAGATTTTCTAAAATGTTCAAAATCCTGAGCCTCCTTTTATTCTGAATTAAGGCTACTGGAATTTGTTAGGAAATATTAAAAACTTTTCTCAAGCTCATTCACTGACTTGGGGTTATTGTCCTCACTGTTTCTGCATACAGAGAGCCAAATATAGCCAAATATACAATAACACTTGAAATGTTTGAGAGTCAAAATGTAGGTCATAATTGAGAAATGAGAATGTTTTCTCGGAAGTGCTTCTAGACACTGGAAAACTGGGACAAGTTTAGACACGAAATACAGGAACAATTAAAATCCTTGAAATTCTTTACAGTTAAGCACCTAGATAATTTTATTTGTTGAGACAACTTAAGGAAGCACTAAAATGTATCTTCATTGTAACTGCAGATGTAGCTAAAAGATTTGTTTGGTTGTTAGGTTTGACAAGAAAATTCAGGTCATAGAAGGAGAATTTATGTTTAAGGAGTTAGGAAATAAGTTGTCTGAAGTTAAAATGATGTTCTCTTAGGACATACGGGGTTTCTTCACTGCTTAAAATTACTGGAACAGGCTCCCCAGGTCATGGCATCAAGCCTGTTAGAGGCTCAAGGAACATCTGTATGACACTCTCAGTCATATGGTTTCATGTTAGGTAGTTCTGCAAGGAGCAGGAGTTTGGACTCTGTGGTCCTTATGGGCCCTTTACAACTTGAGATGTTTTATGATTTTATGATTCAAAATTAGGATCTCTGATCTATAAATAATCTCAAAAAAATGTTTGCATTTACACTACCATAAGAAAAAGGGAGTACAGAGAATACATAGGAAACAGAGGCCTTAGAACCAAGAATTTTACTGAGAGAAGAGCATTAAGAAGCAATTGTTTTCTTCTGTCTCTGACTGAGAGCTTTAAGAGACTATTTACAAGAAGTATCCCTCACGTTTTTTCATCTTCATATCCCTCCAGATTCTTCTTTGCTCAATGACAATTAAGATTCCCACTTAACAAGTCACATCCTGAAGTTACTGTATCAGTAATGAACCCCATGTTTTTCTTGAGTTTAACACCAAGAATTACAGGGCAATTGTGATGTTACCTTACACCACATTTAAAGCCTGAATTATATGTTTTGCTTGTTTAAATCTGTTTTTCAAGTACGTATAAGCACTTTTTTCCATGAAACATAAAACAATGTGAGAATAAAAAAAAAAGTTTTCAATCATATTGCTTTTATCACCTTTTATTTGCAATTAACTTATTTTTTTTAATGAGAAAAGAAAGCATTCACATAATATGTCAGTCTCTGGGACCTATAATGTCTTGATAGCTTATACACTGGTGGGGCACTCCTCACAAACATCTGAATAACGTGTTTGTGGCAGGGCATTTGATCAGGGTTTAAAATTGTTTGTGGATCGCTGTAAATCACCTCTCTCACTGCTAGTTCTCTCGGGAACTTAATGCCTTTCTCCATGCTGGTCCAGTTGGTTGTGTGGATAGGAATATCATCCTTGTGGGTATACTGGTTCTTAATAGCTGTCAAGAGTCGTCTCCAGAGGCTGAGACTGTTGTCATCTTTTGCAAGTTCTGTGTCAACGCCTGCGTTTCCAGACAGGGACCCCAGCTGTTTGGCTTCTTTACCGTTCAGATTAATGGTATCGGCTCCTTTATCCCAGCATCGGAGTAACCACTTGTAATATGATTCACCCTCACGACGGCCAAAGTCCTTTCTCACATCTCGCATGTCCCTCAGAGTTAAAGGTTTGACAGCTGCGTCCGATTCTGACCCTGAACTGATGACTTCGGTTGGGAAGGACCCTTTCCTGCATCAGAACCATCTGATGTTGGGTGATTTGTCTTTGTTAGATGTTTCTTCCCAGTCACAGGGATACCAGCTTTCTTTCCTGAGTTTGAATCTGAGTCATCTGATGGTGTTACTTTAGAAGGACTTTGTCCTGGAGTTGTGTTATCTGGTGTTAGGGCAATTGACTTTTTCCGATGTTTCTTTCTAGTCACAGGGGCGACATTTGCTGATACACACTGAGTATTAAAGGACACATTGATACTCAATGACTTGCGCAAATTCCTACAGAAACGCCACAATGCCAAGAGATTCATGAGCATTAACATCAGAATCAATAACAATTCAATCTTTCAGTCAAAATAACTGCATTCACAATCACAATCACAATCCTCAAAACCTGGTATACTCAGATTAGCAAAGAAATGGGTATAATTTCCTAAGGTGAAATTGAAAGTGTAGTTAAAAACAAAATTCATCATTGTGCTCTTAAGGTATTCAGGTATGCCGATCACCCAAATTACTGCAGAATACACCGACCCAAAAAAACCCAACACAGTGAAAATTCTCGGTTTTAAACCAGAACAGGCAAACCACAGAAAGATATACCAAACCACACTCGAGAGTTTGGACAAAATTTTGACACCCAGGGAGGAACCCACATTTAAAAGGACATGACATAACATTTCACCGACCGATAACATGATGTGAGCTGTCTGGTTTTTCTCCTCTAACCCTTCAGAACTCTCAAAGAAAAGATGTGATACACTCTCAACTGCGCCGGATGGAATTTAAACTATGCGGGCAATATATCAGAGCCGAGTTGTATCTAAATAGCTGGAAAAATATTCTGAGCCTGATTGGTGTTTGTTTTCTCGTTGCCCCACGTTGGGCGCCAATAAATCTGTCGCGGGTTAGGGCTGGGCCGGCCACTAACACGGACAGACACTCTCTAACCCCCTCTTCCCCCCCCCCCAAACAGGAAGAGAAAAGGGAATGAGACAGAGAGACTTACGGATTAGAGTAGAAAAAAAAAACTAGAACAGCTTTAATGAAAATAATAGGAATAAGGGTAAAAAGATAAAGTAAAGAACTATATACAACTAAGATAGTAGCCCGATATCAAACCCGACTCCCTCCCCCGATAGAAATCACCACTGGTGCTGCAGAGCAGGAGGCACTGGGGAAAACCCCAGGCTCAGCGGCGGCGGGAGCTGGATACAGGGAGCTGGATTCGGGAACTCAGGATCCGGATCAAAATCAGGAGGTCAGATGGAGTCCTCTCTGGACACCGGCCATTGCAGAAAAGGAGGGCGAAAAGGCCGAAAAGGGCCAAAACTCTCATGATCCCTCAATTTATACTAGATATGACGTATATGGGATGGAATACTCTCGTTGGTCACCTGTCCTGTCTATTACCCCCCGGAGGTGCCACCTTTTACTTCCTTGTGACCCCTCTCACTACCCGGCACCCCCAGCGTGGCACACAAGAGCCAGCGGTGGCCTTGGTCACTATAGGAATAAGTATAAGCAAGAGCCTTTCTACATACCAGTCCCAGGCAGTGACTGTAAACATCAGGTGTTATCACTGCCAGTAGCACACACTGTCTGCACAAACATGCTGCTGACTTCAGAACGTGCAGCCTTTGAGAAGACACTAAACTGGAAAGTAAAAATCACTAAACAGGACTGGGTTTTTAGTTAAACCCAGGACAACATATGACACACATGTTAAAGCGTTCAATAAAGCAAAATGCTTACATGTAAAATTAGTAATATGTCTGTACTTTCACTTTTAGTTACTTATGAAAGAGTCATTTTTATGCAATGTTCTATGAATGCCTGAGTTTCAGGTTATGACTGACGTCTCATTTTACGATTTTAAATAAACCTGAAACTTCAAATTCTATTCCTTTCACTTTTGAACAGTATTTGAAGAGGATGACATGAACTGCAACATACAAGATTATGAAATAATACAGGACAATTCTAAAGTATTTTGAGAAACATTGCTGTCTGTAGAAATATTAGATCATATAATGTCACACACTGCTGATACAGAAATATTTTCACTTCTGATAATACAAATATTAGGTTAATCATGTTCTGATTGAAGTGAACGGTTACTTTTACATTGATTACAACAAAAAGAAATATAAGACCTCTGTTCAAAAATAATTGGAAATTACTGAAATACTTATCATCTGAAATATCATCTAAGAACACAATGTACATTATAAAAAATAAATAAATTAATAACTTTGTTTCTCCTTCTCCTTGAGATATCCAGGAGAAAGATGAATTCTATGACAAATTGCAGTGTATGTGACATTGACAACGTGTTTCTATTTCCTCACAGAGAAAGTATTTTTGGGTCATGCAAAATCTAGAAAGCATCAATCAATGCTTAAACATTTGAATATTTTTATAAAGTAAAGCCACTAGAACTAAAGTGATTTTAAAGTAAGGTTTCTGATTAAAAATGAAACCAAAGCTTTATTTATGCAATAATGTTAAGTAAAATAATGAATTACCCTAATTGTAATTGACAAACATAAATTAATGAATTGGCACCTATGTATGATACAGATTTTAAAGATGTACAGCAGTAATCTTAGAAAAGAAATTGACAACACTATCAATGCTATGTTGCAATGCTGTTGTGACCAGCTTAAAAAAAATAATTCGCAAAATTAAGAGTAGTCACCTGCAGTATTATGGCTCAAAACTATGCTTCCAGTGAAGGACTGTTATTTAGAATTAACAAATTGATTATGGAAGAAGAAATTAGCACTAAAAAACTGTAATATGATATGTGGGAAGTAAACTTCATCTGAACAGACACATAGCTAAGTAGGGTAATTGCAATGGACATACAAATATATATCTATGTGTGTTCATGTAAGTATCGGTCATCTGTTAGAGTATTTAAACTCAGAAACTCATCAAGATGAATTACTGGGTTGACTACAGTTTCCAAATTCTTTCTAGCATTCAATATGGCATACTAAACCGTTTTCATGGAACTTAATCAAAATATGCCAAGCATTATTTAAAAATCGGGAGCTGAAGGAATGATAGAATCATAGAGTGGTTTGAGTTGGAACCTTAAAGACCATCAAGTTCCAACCCCACTGCCATGAACAGGGACACCATCCACTAGACTACGTTACTCAGAGCCTCATGCAGCCTGGCTTGAACTATTCACCAAAAAGGTAACAAAGAAAATGCATATCTTGGAAATCCTTAACATTTATAAAGATAACAGTAATAAAGTTTGATAATTTTATAGATTTTTTCAAGTATTCTTTCAAATGTTTCATTTTTTTTGTCAATGACATGGACAATGGCATTGAATGCACTCTCAGGAATTTTTCTGACTACATCGAACTGTGTAGTGCAGTGGACTCACTTGAGGGAAGAGATGCCATCCAAAGGGGTCTTGACAGGCTTGAGAAATGAACCAGTGCAAACTGCATGAGGTTCAACAAGTCAAAATGCAAGGTTCTGCACCTGGGTCAGGCAAATCCTAGGCACAAATACAAACTGGGTACAGAGTGGGTTGAGAGCAGCCCTGAAGAGAAGGACCTGAGGGTTTGATGCATGAGAAGCTCAGCATGAGCCAGCAGTGCGCTCATGCAGCTCAGAAGGCCAACCACATCCCGGGATGTATCAAGAAAAGTGTAGCCAGCAGGTCAAGAGAGGTGATTCACCCCCTTTACTCTGCTCTTGTGAGACCCCACCTCAAATACTGTGTCCAGTTCTAGTATTCCCACCATAAGAGGGATGTAGATCTGTTGGAAGGAGTTCAGAGGAGGGCCCCAAAGATGACCCAGGGGCTAGAGCACCTCTGCAATAAGGATAGGCTGAGGGAACTGAGACTGTTCAGTCTTGAAAGAGAAACCTCCAGGGAGGACTTTATAACTGGCTTCTAATAACTGAAGGGAACCTACAGGAAGGCTGGGGAGAAACTTTTTACAAAAAGAGTGTCCACCGATAAGACAAGGGAAAATGGATTTAAGTTAAAGGAGAATAGGTTTAGACTATATTCAGTTAGGTTTAGTCTATGTTCACTTATTTTTTCATAGGTCGATATTTTTCTTTTAAAACGAAGACGAAATAATTATTGAGTGTTCTGAAAAATTAGATTATACTGGAGTTATGTAAAGGCTTTTTTTTTTTTTTTTCCACATACCATATTACGGTTTTTAAGGATGGCTTTAGCTTCCTGAGCAGGTCAGCATACTCCACAGAGAATATTTAAGATATTCTTTAAATAACATTTTATAGATTCCTGGAAATCTCTTATCTTTGCTCATACACGTGTACCTTCATGGACAAGTTGTGGTATGACCTTTGTTCTCAAAGAAAGTGATTAGCAAAATCTCTGCCAATCTGTTGTTCATCCAACTATCATGAAACATGGAATCAAAGAATCTACTACTTTTTCAACCATCAAGTTGAAACACAAAACTAATACTGCCAAGTCCATCACTAAACCATGTCCCTAAACACTGCATTTACAAGTCTTTTAAATACCTCCATGGATGGTGACTCCATCAATCTAAACCTCAGCCCAACTTGAGACCAGTTCTTCTTGTCCTGTAATTTTTTGTTTGGAAGAAGAGACCAACACTCACCTCACTACAGCTTCATTTCAGTTAGTTGTAGAGAGCAATAAAATCTCCCTTTCAGCCTCCTTTTTTTTCCAGAATAAACAACTCCAGTTCCTTTAGCTGCTCCTCATAAGATTTATGCTCAAGACCCTTCACCAGCTTTGTTACCTTTCTTTAGACATGATTCAGCACGTCAATGTCTTGTAGGCAGAGACCCAAAACTGAATACAGGATTCAAGGTATGACCTCACCTGTGTCAAGTACAAGGGAAAAATCACTTCCCTAGTCCTGCTGGCCACACTATTTGTGATACAGGCCAAGATGCTCTTGGCCTTTTCAGACTCCTGGACACACCTCTGGCTCATGTTCAGCCACCTATATATCAGTCAACACCCCTAGGTCACTCTTTGCTGGGCAGCTTTCCAGCCACTCACACCCAAGCCTGTAACATTGCTGGGTGTTGTCATGACTGAAGTGCAGAACCTGGCACTTGGCCTTATTGAAATTCATATAATTGATCTTGGTCTGTTGATTCAGCCTGCCCAGACACCTCTGCAGAGCCTCCCTACTCTCAAATAGATCAAGCTTTTCACCAAGTTTGAGTGTCATCTGCAAACTCACTGAGGGTGCACTCAATCCTCTCATCCAGGTCATTGATAAAGATGTTAAAACGGAACTGGCCTCAGTACTGAGCCCTGGGGAACTCCACATGTGGCTGGTCACCACCTGGATTTAACTCCATTCACCACCTCCTCTTTAGGCTTTGCCATCCAGTCAGCTATTCACCCAGTTTTGTGTTTTTTTTTCTGTGATATAGAAGCCAATATAAATTAGGAATTACTGAACATGCAGTACTCAAAGATAGCTTAAGATTAAAAAATAAGATTTTGTAAACTTGAGTTTGTCCATTAACATTAATTTCATACAATATAGTATCATTAGCATATTAAAAAGAAAAGTTATTTGCTTTGATTAGTTTCATATTTATGCTGAACAGGTTAGAGAAGAAATATCTTTAGAGAGCCACAATTACCAGCAACAGACTTAAAGTTTCATTTAACAGCAAGAATCGGCTTATGCCAGTCTTCTGTGTTACTGAAAACACTCAAACAGGTTAACTGGTAGAAGTTCTGTGTCACAAATATTTCAGCATAGTATCAGTAGAACAATCTGCATGAGAGCTGACTCTCATTGAAATGAGAAAGATGCTGAGTGGTTGAGCTTAGCTATAAATGAGCAGTAATGTTCTTGACAATTTTTGTTTATGTTTCATTTAAAAATGCTTAATTGTTACCGTGGAAATAGAGCACAATACATTGCATAAGGAAAACAACATTTTATGTATTTTATTGCATTAATTTTTTTATAACCCAGAAAACATTTTACATTTTCTACACACAGAAATAGATTCAGAATGAGATGATTGTATGTGACATTCCATTGCTAGGAAAGGTGTCAATTAATGAACTTTTGGTGGTGCCTCTATTTTTGTATCACAGAATGGAGTGCTAACATTCATGAATTTTGCCTACATGCACCTGGGAACATGTTTTAAAGATTTCTTATTCAAGGAACATTAGAAAAAATAGTCTAGAGTTTTGTAATTATCTTACGCCTGCCCCATAAGGCAGTGAAACAAGTAAACCAAATCCCCAGGGCTACAAATTAGTCCAATATTTCATAAGAGATTCTACATTTTTACAGAATCTTGCGTGGATCCTTGAAGGCCCAATTATAAAGAGGTGTTACATAGTTCAGGATAAAGCCTAATTATAAAAGAAATCAGTAAATTTACACAAATAGGGGCCGTACTATTATATATGTATGTATTACTTTAATCCATTTGGTATATTCAAAATATTGCAAAGCCATATAAATACCACCCCGAGAATACTCGGTGTGGTCTGATCTTGGAAGCTAAGCAGGGTGCGATTTGGTTAGTACTTGGATGGGAGACCACCCAGCAATACTGCCTGCTGTATGCTGTCAGCTCTGCCCAGGGTTACGGCTGGTCTGGCCGCTAAATTCTCACAGATGCTCTCGAATACCTTTCCCTACCCAAATGCAAAAGGAAAGGGAATGAGGCAGAGAGACTTATAGATTGAAAAAAAAAAAAAAAAAAAACCAGCTTTAATAAAACAATAATAGTATCGATCAGGTGATAATAATTTAATATATGCAAATATATGCAAAACCAATATTGATCCTGACTCCCCTCCCCGAGAGCAATCACCACTGATGCTGCAGAGGAGGTGGCACCAGGGAAGCCCCAGGCCCAGTGGCAGAGGGGAACTAGACACAGGAGGGCAGAAAAACAAGCGGAGATTTCCTCAGATGTTGTCCGTTGAAGAAGAAGGCCTAACCTCCGTGACTTGTCAGTTTTGTACTTAATGTAACGCATATGGAATGGAATACTTCTGCTGGTCTCCTGTCATTACTCAACAGAGGTGGACACTTTACTTCCTTGTGACCCCTTTTACTTCCTGTCACCTCCAGTGTGGCACACAAAACCCAGCAGTGAGATTGATCACTGTAGGAGCAAGTATACGTAAGAACCTTTCTGTCTGCATTGCCTACATTGATAGAAGATTAAAATATAAGTATTTTCAGGGGAGTTCTAAGTCTCAATGTCTACTTTAAAACTTACTTGCAAAACGCAATGCACTGCAGGGTCTTGGCTTTCCACTCAGCCCGATGATCACTAATAAATAAATTCTGCATTCAAGAACCAGTTTCTGGGACCTGTGTAACTTTCCATAGCTCAAAGTCTTTTTCTCACTCTGATATCTAGAGCCAGAAACAATAAATTAGCTCTGATTTCTGATAATTGATCTAAAAACTAATTGTACAAATCTAGTTGATACCACTGAGTTACTTGCCCCTCTCATTTGCAGTACAACCTTGTGCTTATGAAGCGTGAACTTTTGATTGAAATACATGAAATATTAAGATCATTGTATTGTTCAACCAACATAAAGCATGCATACATAACTTCATTTAAAAAAAATAAAAAAGAGAGAGCACAAAGGATATCAGTCAAGCAAAATTCTTAAATAAGCCTTCCTCCAAATATACACCTGGTCATTGTTAATTTAACCCTCATCAAGGTGTCCTCCAGAAGGCTTCCCTCTCCTTTCTTTGCTGCATTTTCCTTTGTTGTTGTTTATATTTGGCAGAGCCAAGTAATCATTTTGCATAGCAAATTTTTTCACTGCTGTAGCCTGCTTTCTGGTGGCCAGTACTTACCTGTGTTAAGTTTTTGGTTACTGTGAATAGCTTGGAATGCTAGTGACTTGGTGTGTTTCACAATACTAAACTTCAGGTCAGCAAGCACTGTAAGGTAATCCAGGAATTCTCTTACTGAGAAATTTGTGATTGACTTTAAAAAATTGTTTCCTTTTCATTAGATATTAAAATATTTGTAGTCATTCCAACAGTGTTTTGGGATATGGTGTTTGAGTTAAAATGAAGAAACTTTATTCTTGAAAGCAAAACTCAATCTAAAAAATGGTATGTGCAGTCCTAACAATGATTTTGCTGAAAACTAAATACACAGAAATATTCTCCAGACCTCTAAAACATGTTATGTACAAACATATCCCACCAAAAATTCAGAAATGTAATAAAATCTG
The DNA here is from genome assembly GCA_020746105.1 of Trogon surrucura. Classification (NCBI taxonomy): domain Eukaryota; kingdom Metazoa; phylum Chordata; class Aves; order Trogoniformes; family Trogonidae; genus Trogon; species Trogon surrucura. The sequence goes on from CM036617.1 coordinate 41,206,142, forward strand.
TCCATTTTCTGTCCATTTTCTGTCCATTTTCAGTAAAATAGTTTATAAATTTCTTTGTACTTAATATTTGTTTTAGATGGAAACCCAAATGTGATTATTGCTAAAATTATGTGGAACTGTGACTTAATAATAATAATAATAACCTATTTTTTTTTTACAAGTGTACCTAGGATTTATTTTCGTGTAAGCAAAATTCTAGCAAAAATGTTGTACTTAAGAAATGTTTTCAAGTCATTTAGAAATAACAGAACAATAAGTTGTTGCTCAGAAATATAAATGAAATGTCAACTTTTAGTTTTGGTCATAAAAACTTTCTCTGAAAGGTTTAGAAAAACAAGCTGAAGAAGAGCAACTACAGAAAGCTAAATATTTCTCTTCCCTGTAAATTTAATTGTTGCTTACAATAGAACTATTTTTTTTTCAGTTATTATTTGAAAATATATCCTGTTTCAGCCCAAGCTTTTCAATAAATTGTATTGGAAAATGTGAATTTATATGAAAACTGCCTATTTAGGAGACTTAGATTTAGGGAATATCTTAAAGTCTATAAATATAAAAAGAAAGTTAATTTCAAAATGCCCTGAAACTGTTACGACACGTCGAAAGTAATGTGATTGTTGACATAGGTTTCAGCTAAAGAAACGGAAAAAAAAATTAGCAGTACAAAATATCCTAAACTGCAACAACATCTTTTTTTTCTATGAATGCATGTTAGCTTTATTGTCTCCATCTGTCTCAATTTACTGGAGCAAGACTCTCTTAGAATAAAAATTCAGCAAGCACAAATTGGATATAATGAAACTATGAAGATATTTTACTGAAAATAAAGTCAGGAGCCTGAATTTTAGGAAAGCAAACTTCCAACTCTTCAAGGACTTAGTCAATAGGACCCCCAGGGAATCTGCCCTCAGGGACAGGTGAGCAGAAGGGAGATATCAGGTCTTTAAGGACACTTTCCCTAGAGATCTCAATCTCCAGTCATAAGAAATCAAGAAAGGAAGAGAAGAGACAAACCTGGCAGAATTGAGACCTGCTGGTCAAACTAAAGGCAAGAAGAAATTTCACAGTCAGTGGAAGCAGGGACGGGTATCCTGGGAAGAGTATAGGGATGCTGACGGGATGTGTACGGATGAGGTCAGGAAGGCCAAGGCGTAACTGCAGCTAGATTTGGCAAGGGATGCAAAGAATTACAAGAAGGGCTTCTATATGTATATCAGCCAGAAAAGAAAGGTCAGAGAAAGTGTGATAAGCAAGAATGGCAAGCTAGTAACAACAGAAGAGAAGACTGCGGTTCTCAAGAACTGTTTTTCCTCAGTCTTCACTGGCAACCTCTCTCCTCACACCTCCTGAGCTGAAGGACCACCAGATGGGGACCAAGGGAATAAAGTTCCTCACTTTGTAAGTGAATACAAGGTTAGTGACCACCTGACAAATCTGAACACAGACAATTCAGTTCGACCTGACAAGATGCCTTTGACAGAATCTGCCACATCACCCTTCTCTCTGGAGAGATATGGATCTGATGGGTGGACTGATAGATAGATAAGGAATTATTTGGATATTCCCATCCAGAAAGTGGTGGTCAACAGCTCAACATCTGAGTGGAGAACAGTGATGTGTGAGGTCCCTCAAGGGTCCATATTGGGACCAGTATAGTTTAACTCTTTTCCATCACTTCTGAATTTTGCAAAATGATGAGATGCTCCAGTATAGAATGGAAAAGTCTGTGTGTCATGTAATTTTACATAAACTTTTAAAACTCCATTTCTTGCTACTTGTTGAATGAATACCGCTAATTATAATAATTTGAAATTAATTTATTTTTTCCTTAACAGTTATTTATCAAGTTCTAAAATCTGCCTCCTGCATTGCTCTCTTGCTCTTTTCTCATTCAATTTTTTTCTAGAATCATCAAAGCATCTTAAAAGAACCTACTGCTCCTAAAAAAACATGTCATCAAAAGAGAATTGTGGCAAAAGTTATAGAATAGAGTAGGAATAGAAATAGAATATTTCAGTTGCAAAAGATCTGCAAGGATTATCTAGTCCAACTGCCTAAAAAATTCAGGGGTGGCCAAAAGATAAAGCATGTTATTAAAGGTATTGTCCAAATGCCTCTTAAACACTGACAGCCTTGGAGCATTGACCAGCTCTCCAGGAAACCTGTTCCAATACTTGGCCACCTTCTTGGTAAAGCAGTCCTTCCTGATGTCCATTCTAAACCTCCCCTGATGCAGCTTTGAACTACTACCATGAGTTCTGTCACTGGCTACCAAGGAGAAGAGCTCAGCACCTCACTCTCCACTTCCCCTCCTCAGGAAGCTAAAGAGAGCGATGAGGTTGCCCATCAGCTGCCTTTTCTCCAAAGTAAACAAGCCTGAAGTCTTTAGTCACTCATCAAAGGACATTCCTTCCAGTCCTTACACCACCTTTTATGCCCTCCTCTGAACACGTTCAGGGACCTTCACGTCTTTCCTAATTTATCTTAATATTTGCTTCATTGTATCATTGCTATCTGTGTTTTGCATTGTTCCATGATGTTTCGGTGACCTGCCATGCACATCTTCTAGTGGTTTGGTTTTTTTTTCTTGAAGTACCAACTACATACAGATAATTCCTGTAGCAATTCTTGCTAAGAGTATGTTCATTATATACTGATCGACTCAAGTCCTTAAGCTCCAAGCTGTTGATATCTTGTTCACAAATCTTCTCATGCAGCTTGGTCATGTCTTGGTACCATGATGATTTTGCAATACTCAGTAACTCAGTAATCAAGTAAAATGGTTAGATATTTCAACTATCAGTTCTAAATATTCTTAATATTGGAATGCAAATAAACCATTTTTTTTCTGTGACAACTGTAAGAACCACATAGCTTGTTGACCAAACGCTAGTTCAGCTTATGTTTTTTTTCAGTTCTGCTTTCTCAGTACTTAACCATAGTCTCTCTTAATAATAAAACAGTTTTACAGATCATTAGCAGACCACAAATTGTATGGTAGCATCACATAGTGAACTCAGCTGGAGCTTTTATATGACAACAAAATTCCCCAACTAATCCAAGAGTGCCAAGTTAAGTTATTCAGAGATATCTCCAAAATATAAATGAGGTTACAACAAGGTTGAAATTTGATTTTTACTAAACTGCATTTATCTCCTTGAGATTTCAGAGCTGTATATGAATATTCATATCCTTGAAGATAGCAGTTGCATTAAAAACCCACAGATCTGTATTAAAGATGTAGACCAAAAGCAGTAGACAGTGATTTTTGAAGAGGTAGCAAAGAAGTGATACATGAGTGACAGAAGTATATGTGGAAAATGAGCAGTGACTGTGTAGACAACTTAGAAATAATAATGAGAGCATATATTTTTTTTATTATTTTGAGATGTAATATTGGTTTATCTGGAAAACTGATGGAATAAGTTAATAAAACCCTAAAATAATAGCACTAATGCTGGAATTAACGGTCTTTGAAAGACTGCTATTATGCCCTAATACCCAGGGGAAATCATAGAATCATAGAATCATAGAATGTCAGGGATTGGAAGGGACCTTGAAAGATCATCAAGTCCAATCCCCCTGCCAGAGCAGGAACGCCTAGATTATGCTACACAGGAACGTGTCCAGGCAGGTCTTGAATGTCTCCAGAGAAGGAGACTCCACAACCTCTCTGGGCAACCTGTTCCAGTGCTCCGTCACCCTCACTGAGAAGAAGTTTCTTCTCGAGTTTAAGCGGAACCTCTTACGTTCCAGTTTCAGCCCATTACCCCTTGTCCTATCAGTGGTTGTCACTGAGAAGAGCCTGGCTCCATCCTCGTGACACTCACCCTTGATATATTTGTAAACATTAATGAGGTCACCCCTCAGTCTCCTCTTCTCCAAACTAAAGAGCCCCAGTTCCCTCAGTCGTTTCTCATAAGGGAGATGCTCCACTCCCTTCATCATCCTAGTTGCCCTGTGCTGGACTCTCTCCAGCACTTCCCTGTCTTTCTTGAACTGAGGGGCCCAGAACTGGACACAGTATTCCAGATGGGGTCTCACCAGGGCAGAGTAGAGGGGAAGGAGAACCTCTCTCGACCTACTAACCACCCCCCTTCTAATACACCCCAGGATGCCATTGGCCTTCCTGGCCTCAAGGGCACAGTGCTGGCTCATGGTCATCCTGCTGTCCACCAAGACTCCCAGGTCCCTTTCCCCTACACTACTCTCTACTACTTTATTATTTGTCGTCGTATTTCAGCAGACAAAGGCACAGGCACTGAGATGAAGGTGCAATGTTTTCAGCAAGCATTATCAGGGCTCTGGTAATGGAAAAGAAAAGATAAAATTGTGAGTAAGTTGTCTAGTTGCAAGAGTGCTCTGGGATGGTAACTTAGAATGATAACCCCCAAGAGTGCATAGATGCACACAGCAGATACTTGCACCTGTATGTTAGAGGATTTCCTAAGTCAAGTTGAGGAAATCACCAAAGAAAAAAATCTAAGTTTGTAAATACCTAGATACATCCCTGTACTGAAGTAGATCAGACAGACAGAAGGAGTGTTTTTGCAACTGTGACAGCTGAGTGAGGAGTATTCTAACTCATCCGTTCTAAAGATTATTACAGCTATAAATTAATGGCCGAGTTTTACCAACACCTGGCTGCCTACTGCTGGAAATGGTATAACAACATGTCTTTTCCTCATTTCTTTACTTTTTCTTGCATATTTTATAAACATGTTTTTTGCAAGGTTACAAAATCCTTAAAAATTCTCTGAGTTTGACAGATGATTGTTAAGTACCCCTTTTTTACACATTTTCTTTAGAGAGTAGACCTCACATGCATACACTAAACCCCGAAACAAGTCTACAGTTATGTTTTATTTAAAACACAAAGTAAGATAACAAAGCAAATTCAGCATAAGAACAGAACAGACATTAAAGAACTTACAAAAAAAAAAAAAAGTCTCTTCAAGTTTCACTGGAGGTCTGTTTGTGTTTCTGCTCTTCCTTTCTTGCTCTTTCTCTTTTTTGGTTTCTGCCACCCTACCCTCCAACATTTTCTCTCAGCAAACATATTCTTTCTCTGAACCATTGTGTCTTTCTTCCAGAAAACACTACTGCTATCATTGTCGCAGACCACACAAGTGAAAAAGAAGCCTTACTTTCTCCTGCAGTCAGCACCTTTTTAAGTGAGCATGTAGCCCATAAATTTCAAGTAAGTAGGTACCATCTGTCATGGTTGCTGCTCTGGAAGCAGTGGACATTTTAACAACTCCATATTCATTTATTTGGAAGTGAAGGTATGACCTCTATTTGCAAATGTGGTCTTAGATAAAGCTGTGATAGTACAGAAGTGGTCAACTCTTTGAACCTATTGAGAAAATATCTTACACTATTCACGTCAAATATAACCCAGCAAGATCCCAACCTTAATATCTCTGGAAACCATCAAGAGTTGCATATTTATTGATAATATACATATTTTCTGTAACTTATTCCCGAAAACTGTAAAGCTGCTGCGAATATACTCTGCTAGTGAATTTATGGAAGGCTGTGGAAATAGATACTGGGAATGGGAGGAGACTGCAGTAAAAAGATATGTAGGTTACAAATGATGTCCAGCTCTAAGTCAGGGGACCAACTTCAGTTGGCAAAATAGTTTTACCTGACCTCAATAAGTGCTGACTGATAGCTGCAGTGTTATGCAAACATGGACAATTCTTCTGACTCTAGGTGACTTGGCACCTAGGGCCACTACAAAGACCAAGGAGAGCAAATAGCACCTGGGCTGGCTAAGAAATATCAGCCTCACATTACTCCTTAGAAGACACATCTTGTTCTCCTTTTGCCTCTTATGATGCTGTGTAAGAGGCAGCTGGGGGGGGAAGGGGAGGGATGCATCATTCTTTTCTTATGTTAATAAAATTACAAATTTCCATTAAATACAATTCTCTATATTTCAACTCAAAGTTTCTTTTTTTTTTTTCTCTTTTTTTTTTTTTTTCTCCTCAGATTTTTTTCCTTGGTGTATTCACCTCAAATAAGGCAATACAGAAAATATATGTCCTGGATTTAGCTAAAAACCCAGTCCTGTTTCGTGATTTTTACTTTCCAGTTTAGTGTCTTCTGAAAGGCTGCACATTCTGAAGTTAGCAGCATGTTTTTGCAGACAGTGTGTGCTACTGGCAGTGATAAAACCTGATGTTTACAGTCGCTGCCTGGGACTGGGACGCAGAATGGCTCTTGCTTGTACTTATTCCTATAGTGACCAAGGCCACTGCTGGCTCTTGTGTGCCACACTGGGGGTGCTGGGTAGTAAGAGGGGGCACAAGGAAGTAAAAGTTAGCACCTCCGGGGGGTAATAGACAGGACAGGTGACCAATGAGAGTATTCCATCCCATATACGTCATATCTAGTATAAATTGAGGGATCACGAGAATTTCGGCCCTTTTTTCGCCTTTTTCGCTCCTTTTCTGCAATGGCCGGTGTCCAGGGAGGACTCCACCTGACCTCCTGATTTTGATCCGGATCCTGAGTTCCCGAATCCAGCTCCCTGTATCCAGCTCCCACCACCGCTGAGCCTGGGACTTCCCCAGTGCCACCAGCTCTGCAGCACCAGTGGTGATGGTTATCGGGGGACGCAGTTGGGTTTGATATCGGGCTACTATCTATAGTTGTATATAGTTCTTTACTTTTATCTTTTTACCATTATTTCTATTATTTTCATTAACGCTGTTCTAGTTTTTTTCTTCTCTCACCTGTAAGTCTCTCTGCCTCATTCCCTTTTCTCTTCCTGTTTTGGCGGGGGGGAAGAGGGGGTTAGAGAGCGTCTGTCCGTGTTAGTGGCCGGCCCAGCCCTAACCCGCGACGATATAAATGCAACGAAACAAATACAATATTTCAGTTTTTCGAAGGACTTGTATCATTCCTGAAAAGATTACTGCTTTATTAAAATAATGTCTTCAACAGAACAAATAACAAAGTTCATTTAATAAGGGATGTGTTGACAGTGGTGATAATGTTTCAGTTAATCTTAAAAAATGTTTTATTATATTTTATAACCCCCTCCACTTTTGGACTCTTAATTGTTTGTTAAAAAATTTAAATGTTAATTATACAACATGTGGAAAAAGCTCAAAGACATTATGTTACTGAAGCTTTGAGGAAACCCAATAAACTCATTTCAGTCTAAAGCACCATCATGGGAACTGAAACAAGTGTGTGTCTGGATGCTTAATATTATAGCCAGGGGGGACATAACACTTGCTATATGTGGGAAGTAAACAGCAGGGCTTTTCACTAAAAAATGAGACAGAGAAAAACTTGTGATCACAAAACAGAAAACCATATTGGTGATCAGACATAAATATGAGAGCTTTTTTACAAACTCAAGCTGTGTCTTTCCCAACTAAAATCTCATATTATTTTTTGAGAATGTTTTTTGTTGTATAACTAGAAATAATTGAGACAGACAACATTTACCATTCTTTTGCCAGAGAGTCTCTTCGTGGCAAAACTCTCGCTATGTTTTTTCACTTAACTGAAACACCAGTCTATGATTAGCTTATTCATCCCCTATTATATTAATAAATTATTAGAGAAAAAAATTAAAACCTTCAAGTATTCAACCCCTCTTCACAAATTTGAGTTGAAAATACAGTGTTATTTGGAGAATATTCTCATGGTTCCTAAATAAGCAAAACAGATTTTTTTTGATCTCAGGTAACAGTCAAATTACATTTTTGCCTATTCAGTAGTTTTTGATTTAACTTCAAAATCATCTTCTCTGTCAGCCACCAAAGGAGTATTGTACTCCCACCTGATCATTATGTTATAACTAGTAGATGTTCCAGAAGCTAATTTTCTGGAAAATAATTACACACATGCCTTTGCATTCATTCATTCCGAGAGTTGATAGGCCGCTTTTATTCAGTAAATATTGATTTGGCAATAAGGGCAATAGGGTATGTTGGTATCCTCTTCTAATGAGTAAGAAAATAGGAATTCATAAATAAAAATTTCAGGTGAAACACAATTTTAGTTTAGATTTGTGTCTCAAATTGGTTAAAATATAATTACATTTCAAGGCCGACTAGTATTCCTGATTTTAGATATTAACTTGTCAAGAAAAAAAGATGTCTATTTTTATAATACAACTTTGTTTATGTCTTCAGTAATTCCATTTCTCCATGTTTTAAACAATGTCAGCAGGGAAAAACTCAGAAGATCTTGTATCTATCTATAACTGAATGCTTCCAATAGTTTTTCTCAGGCTACTCCTCCCTTCAGCCTAAGTGAATTAGATGCAAACAACTTCAGTGATAGAAAGGCTAGTAGCCAGCCATGGAAGCCAATAGTAATTAAACTCACTTTTTAAATAACTGTACTTTCTCAGACCCTTGGAATTATCAAACTTCATTGCAGTCAAGGGGTAGTAGGATGAAAGGAGGACTTTACCTGTCTGTGGCCTGCTCAGATTTCTGAGGAAGCTTGATTACGTGGAAGAGATAGCTAGTAGCAATTTTTTTTTTTCGCTGAATACAGTGAAATTTGAAAGGAGTCTCATTGTTCAAACCCTTTTTGATATATATTGATCAAGTTTAGGTCTGAGATTTTTTTCTTTTTCTTTTTCTTTTGTTGTTGTTGTTGTTGTTGTTGTTTTTTGTTTTTCAGTTGTACTTGTCCCTAAGGAAGTACACATGGAAAAAGACTGGGGTGGAAATGCAATCTGAACTTAAGTATCCTATATTCTTCAGGAAAATGAAAAATATACAGCTGTTCTTACCACATTGCTGTTGAATAACTCTGTGTCAGTACTCAGTGTGTTTACTGAACTATATTTTAAACTTTGAATTTTGTCAGCTACTCTGGATTTTATATTCTTTATCAGAAGTTCAGAATATTGTTGTGGTAGTTCCACACTTAGGCTAAAAAAATCCCTTTCTGAATCTAACCTGTCTGCAGTGGACATAACAACGTTATAGACCTCATGACATATAGGAGCAAATAACACGTATGGCTTTAATGCCAAACATGTTTGTTACACCCATTAAATATGGAGGAGAAAAATTTGGTTCCAGTAAAGGCTACCTTTCTATGGGCAACAAAAAAAGCCTCATAAATCAAGTCAATATAAATAAATAAATACAAGTAAATTCAATCATGTTTACAAAGACTTAAAGTTGTAATTCAATATTTAAATTAGCAAAACTGGTTTCAGCAGCATCTGGCACTAGAAAATTGCCTAATCCTATGATATTTATTCCCCCTCTGATAATTAGAGTGGAAGATTACACTGTGTCTTGGAGTATGAGAAAGAGTCCTGCTTATAGCTCTCCTTGAGAGGCGTCCCTGACAGAGAGGTTGGATTAAATGATCTCTGAGGTCCCTTCTAGCCTAGGCCATTCTGTGATTCCATGATTCTATGATTCTGTAGCTGAAATATTTGAGAGCTATTTTTCCACCAGTGATTCACTGAAGATCACAACTCTTTTTTCACTTCTCTTGTGAACATAATCTACCTTCCTTTAAGATGATTTATTTTAATGTCTTTGATTCATTCTTCTTGTTTACTCTTTGCCTTTTTTGTGATCAATGGTTCATTGTCATTAAGCAGTATAGAAAACTGTGTTAGAATGTAGATTTTCCATTCTGTTGCAAGTGCTTTGATAGCACAAAATGTCTGCAAATGATGTCAAACAGGGCAATGTGTATGAGTGTCTGACTACACTGAATTGCTTAATTTAGTGTAGGCACCACAGAATACTACCAGAATAAATCTAGGATCATTAGTCCAATTGCTCTATGGTGATGGCTGCTTGAATGAACATTTCAGGCAAGAAAGTGGATGTGTTTGCAATCTGAATTAGATGAACTTGACAGTCTTAAGGCAGTACAACTGAGTATACTTTAAAACGGATATTTTGTTGATGTGTCCATGCTTATGTGTGGGGACTGGAAATAACTATACAGACATAACATTTTCCATATTACTTCAATATCTGCAGATAGTTGCTCAATCAGAATGGGAACGAAAAAAAAAGGAAAGAAGGGCTTCATATACTAATTGATGAAAAGTGAACAAGCTAAGGACTTACAGCTGTATTCAAAAAATTAAAGCTTGGAAAGTGTGCATGCATACACTTTGTATATTATATATACATATATAAAACTCCTTTTATAACTGAACTGAAAAACAACCGTTTAGCTCCTGTAATGTATTGTCAAATGTCTGACCTCCTAAATGGGTTCAAGTGTAACTTACTGTTTCCCATCACAAGGTCACTGCTATATTTAAGAGCCTTGAGAAAAAAAGATAATTGATTGAGCTGATCTATGTGCCTCGCTCATCTCACCAGGCCTATTTCTCAGCTGCCCTGGGTTAATCACCAAGTCCACAGCATGCTGATGTCCTCCGTTACATCATAATTAGACTAGAGCAGGCAGAGATGGGGAAAGCTGGTGAAATTATTCATATTTTCTTCTGAGGAGCCAGATGTTGCCAGATAGATTTCATTTAATTCTATGACAGCTTCAATAATAGCTCCATGTGCAGGGAGCTGATAGTGACATCGATAACAGTGTAAGGAAAGTGAAGTGAGACATGCTTCTCAGCTAGTTAATTATGATCATTCATTACTGTGGATCATCTCATCTTACTTGACAATTATAGTAGATTGGGGAAGGATTTAACATGTAAATAGAAACTGCTTAAAATAAAATTTCACAAAAGTTGAATTATGTTCTCTAATGGAAAGATTTTGCAGTGTGTTCCTTATGGCTATTTAACAGGTTTGATTTTTCTTAGGACATAAAGTTTTCTATTTGGTGACAAATCTAGGAGATGATACATATCAAAATTTTGCATGGTGTTACTGAAGAAGAGAAAACATTTCAAAGTTTATAATTTTAAAACTGATGTTGACTGTGATGAATATCAAGATATCTAGTGGAAGATTGCATTTTCTAAAACGTATTTGCATTTTGAATAGACTAAATCAAGCATTAACTTTGAGGAACTGAAGCCAAAACTCATGTCCTCCATGGACTTTCTTTACTTTTAGTATTAGTAGAAAATAAAAACAAATGTCTACATGAATGTTTGCAGAATATTATTGTTCAGAAAAAAAATAATGAGTATTATCTGAGGTGTAATTGAGATTATTTAGAAATATGAGCAGTTGTATTGAATTGTTAAGCATTTTGTCATTCCTGCCTTAGAAACTAAATATATGTGTATATATAAATATATATACACACAGACACATAAGTAGTTATATGAAAAGTGATGGCATTAATATTCATGCAAGTTAAGAGCAAAATGTTCGTGAAACATTTTCTCCCTAAAATTAGGGGAAGTTAAGGGGAATTTTAATTGATCGCACTGCATGTTAAAAAGAATATTAATGTTTGTCTGTATTAATCAGATATAGTATTTAGTATTGCAGAGTCTCAAAGCCTATCTTAGTGTTCCTTTTGTTCTGACTGTGTCATGTCTCTGCAACTGATAAAACAGAAGAGAAAGGAATACCTCATTCATATAAAAAACTGAAATAGACAAAAAGAGTACGTAGCATTCTGGAATATTTGAGTGTGTGTATATTTCTTGTTCTTTTTGTGTTGTTTTTTTTTCCTCGTCACTAGTTAAAAAAAGCCTATGCTGACTAGCTCAGGTATAATTGTATCATTTATTGAGATGATTCCTTCTCACTTTCTCTGAGATGACTCCATGTTCAATTTGTTTACAATAATACTTCCATAAACAAAGAACAGTAGTTGAAAGAAAGAAGAAAAAAAAACAACAAAAAACTAAAACAACAACAACAATCCTCTATGAAATAGAATTTTCATTCAGTAATATTTTTCCAGAGTTCTGTTGCTTTACTTTTTCTTAACTAAGGTTTCCATCTGGGTATGTACTACATCCAGATGTAAATAAATAAAGCTATAACTCCATCTTCCATATCATTCTGTTCATTCTTTTCTTGGGTCATGGTGTTATCTGCTAACACCTAACCTTTTGTGAGGACTCCTTTGAGTTTTTATTAATAAATTAGCTTCACAATAATACCTCATGGCCTTGGTAAAATTAAACACACTGGACTAGGATCCCATAGCATAAAGCAGTGTAGAAATCTATAATAAAAATGCATTTTCTAACTCATACTGTTAACATTAATGACTGCAAGTAGTTGCTGGGCATGCACAGTGTAGTGCATAAAATCAATAAGAGAGTTCTGCTGAAGAACCAGATTCTTCTGTGATCAACTCAATGCTTTATCAATCCATTTAGATACCTGTATGCCTACGTAAAACAGCTGTTGATTATTTGTGGTGGAAGATATTATATACGTGATTCATTCATACTTGTTATTTCCACCATGATAAATTAGCTTCATTTAAGTATGCTTATGATATAAATTCTGCCATAATTCTCAGGGAAAGTCTAAGCTAACTTGGTAGCTAATCAAAAGTTTCTCTCGAAGAATGAAGTCAGATATCTTCATGAAGATAGAACTTTGATTATTGGTTGGTGCAATCTTAATGAAGACAGATATCAGATCACCTTGAGAGCTCCTCTAGCTACTATCCACAGAGACAAATATCTGATGACAGAACAAAATGTATAATCACTTTTAAATTACCTTAGAAGTGTAACGTCTTGTGTTAAGCAAAACAGTGACAGAGAGAAGACCTTTAATTGCTATCAGTACATGTGCAGATAGTTCCTTACTGTGCTCCAGAGTGTTGTTACAGTCATTAGCACGCCCTTTTTTTTTTTCCATCATTGCTACCATTTTGCAGTGTTATTTCAAGTAATTCTGTGTTTTGATTCTTTAATTCTAAACATATTTTTTAAATTATGCATTTAACCAGGAAACTAAAAACAGCCTCTTTCTAGACTAGCCATTTTGCCTTAGCACAAGATCGTGACATGGTGATCCTGAGCCACTTGATGCTTACCCACAGCAGAAGCAGGGCAGTCAAAAAACAGCTGAATTGAATATCTTATTTAAGAATTGCTATTATACCAAGAGATTGTCATTTATCCAATCCGTGGATACTCATGTGACCTGGTTATTTTCAGCTGATTTTTTAATACGCAAATATGATAGCTAGAAATTTGTGTGGGAAAACTTCTAGAACACCAAAGCTTTGTATAGAGCCAGATATTGTGATGTTACATCACTTTATGTCTATTCAGGCAAAGCTTATAGGACAGGTAGTCATTACATGTCAGAAGTATTACAAAAGTTTAACCATAGAGAAATGATTCACAGGAAATGCACAGTGTGAGATTGATGATGTTAAGCATAGCTTTATGTTAAATCTGTTCTCACTCTAAAATCATTACCAGTAGAAACATGAGTGCTACCAGTGATTTTATATTGATATCTGCATCTAAAGAACAAATCTGAAACTTTTACCTTTTTAACACTATATGAAATTCAATGAAGGTAATGATACTGACCTTCATTTTAAGTTCTCGATATATAATGCTGAATAAATGTTAATAAATTATGTGATTGTTTGTCAAGGGTTAGGGATGGGCTGGCTACTGAATGCTGGCAGACACTCTCTAACACACCCTCCCCCCCCCAAATGGGAAGGAAAAAAGAACAAGGCAGAGAGACTTATGGATTGGAAAAGAAAATTGAAACAGCTTTACTAAAACAATAACAGAAATAATAAGCAAATAATAAAAATAGTGAACTATGTATAAATACTTACAAATCTGATATCGAACCCACCTCCCTGCAGTAGAAATCACCACTGATAGTGCAGAGCGAGGGGCACTGGGGAAGTCCCAGATTCAGCGGCAGAGGGGAGCTGGATATGGGAAACTCAGGATCGTAATCAAAGGCAGAAGATCGGATGGAGTCCTCCCTGGATGCCGGACATTGCAGAAGAGAAGAAAGAGACCTAAACCCTCGTGAACCCTCAGTTTTGTACTGAATATGATGTATATGGAATGGAATTCTCCCGCTGGTCACCTGCCCTGTCTGTTACTCACTGGAGGTGCAACCTTCTGTTTCCTTGTGACCTGTATCTCCTGGCACTCCCAGTGTGGCAAACAAGATCCAGCAGTGGCTTTTGTTGCTATAGGAATAAGCAAGATCCTTTCTGCATACCAATCCTTGGCATTAACTGTAAACATCAGGTGTTATCACTTTTAGTGTCAGACACTGTCTGCAAAAACATGCTGCTGACTTCAAAAAGTGTAGCTTCTTAGAAGAGACTGACCTGAGAAGTAAATATCACCAAACAGAATTAGTTCTGTTTAGCTCAAACCAGGAGATTATTATTCAATGTTTTATGTTTATGTATGTATAAATATGAAATATAAGAAATACTAGTGAAATAGCTTTTGGTTTGCGCATCACATTTTAACTGGTAAAATGACATAAAATTCAGAAGATAAAAATAAAATTATTAAAGTTTGAAAAATCTGAGGAAAGACTAGGACTACAGGAACCATTCTAAGAGCAAAACCTGGCTGTACTTCTACAAAAGGCTTTCACAATGTTTATGGAGCAAAAATGATCGGTTGTCAGAGATGATAAAAGAGAAGTTAACAAGCTCTATAAGAAAAATACACAGGTTTACTCTGCAGGTGAAAATTTACTGGTCAAATATCACAAAGTGTTGAGTTCAACATGGAACACAATATTGGTCTACTGACAGGTATGAAGTAAGAATATATCAATAATTCTAAAACGGTATAAAGTAAAGGGGGCTGGTTAGCTCACTCGGTTAGAGCATGGTGCTGATCTTATTTATAGGAGTTGGGAAACTGACTGGTGAAGATAAAGTATGTTGACAATACTCATCATTTCATCACCAATTTATTTAGCCAAAATACTACATCTGCAGCTGAAAAAGAAAAAAAACAACCTAGTAAGCCCCTAGAAATATTGTTCCTAAATTAAATCCCTTCACATCTTTTTCAAAATTACTATTTGCATTATTGCTCTGGTGCACTAAGACGTAGTCAATCAGGTGCCGGTGCTTGGATCGAGGATGCATCCAGGTTGTCTTCAAGCTGTCTTTCTGCTGAAAGATGGTGTTGGTGATGGTGAGCTACTGCTCTGCCCAAAGCTCTAGCAAGAGGCGACCACTGTTATTGCAGTTTTCAACACCATGCTT
The DNA here is from genome assembly GCA_020746105.1 of Trogon surrucura. NCBI lineage: Eukaryota > Metazoa > Chordata > Aves > Trogoniformes > Trogonidae > Trogon > Trogon surrucura. The sequence continues at coordinate 41,221,274 of CM036617.1, forward strand.
GCCTAGTACTCCTTTCCAGGTTTCAGAGTTCTTTCCTACTCTGGTGTTGAAGTCATCATCCGTGCCTCGCCAATACCGCCTAAGGAGACTTTCCGCTGTGCCTTTTGCAACCGGACTTGCTTATCCCGCATTGGCCTTTTTAGCCATCAGCACGCTTGTAACAAGTGTGTGTAGAGCCCTTCCCATATCTTCGTTCGTGAAGCCTAGCCATGATGATTTGCATTATACTTGCAATGATGCTAAGCAGAAGTGTCCAAAGTTCTGTATTAGAAGGTTGAATAGAACCTGGCATTTCAGACTTCTATTTTGTGAATTCCAGAATAATGAATTTTCAATAACATGAATAAGCCTTTTAACACAAAGTTTTAGATTAAAAAATATTTCCTAGAAAACTTATTACTGATTATTTCTACAGATAATGTGAGGCACATATACAGAGCTAGATTTAGGAACAATTTGGGAAATTAATTTAGTAGTGACCTACTACACTAAGTTATGTAGACTTCATTTATTGAACTCACTCATGCCTATTTAGTCTGCAATTTATTTTTTTCATTGTTTGCCCAAAGGACTGGCAAAGACTTTGTCTTCAGATAGTCCTAGGGATACAGTGAAGTCCTTCAAATTGTGGTGTTAGTACATGGTCCTGGGATGCTCTGCAGAAGATTGCAGCAGTTTTATTTTGTGGTGTGTTTTTTTACTTCTATCACTTTGTAACTCCAGTCCATTCATTATCTAGTATTAGGAAGATTTGACAAAAAATTCAGATACTTTATTAAAATGGAAATACAAATGAGAAATGAGGCAGTCCTCCATGAATTTGTCCAACATGAGTCCTTCCCATGGGCTGCAGTTTTTCCTGAACTGTTCCATCACAGGTCCTTCCCACAGACTTAAGTCTTCCCAGTGACGGATTGCTCCAGCGTGGGCCTCAGAGTCACAGCATCCTTCAGGCACAGCCCACTGCTCTAGCATGGTGTTCTCCGTGGGCTGCAGACTAGATTTTGCTCCACCGTTTATCTCAGACTGCAGAGGGTCAGCCTGCAGTCTCACCACAGATGGCAGTGGAATCTCTCCTCTGGTGCAGCTCTCCATCTTCTTCCTCAAGGACCTTGGTGTCCACATTCCTCTCCTCTCCAAAACAAAGAACTGCTTCAACAGGTTTTTTCCTTCTTAAACACATTATTGTAGAGGCACTGATAAGTGAACACCCACTTGCTTAACCTCTTGGATTAAAATCTCACAACTGCCCATCTTAAACATCTCCCATTTCACATAATCACAGAATCACAGACATTGGAAGGGATCTCTGGAGGTCAACATCTGGTCCAACATTCTTGCTCAAACAGAGCCATCTATAGCTGGTGGCCTAGGACAATGTCCAGGTGGCTTTTCAGTATCTCTGAAGGGTGGAAGTTCCACAACCTCCCTGGGAAACTTGTGCCAGTGTTCAGTCATCCTCAGAACAAAAAGCTGTTTCCTGATGTTCAGAAGGAGCCTTCTGGGTCTCAATTTGTGCCCGTTACCTCTGGTCCTGTCACTGAGTACCACTGAAAAGAGTCTGGCCCCATCTTCTTTGCACTACCCCTTCAAATATTCACTTACACAGCCTTGTTTTCTTCAGGTTGAACAGCCCTAGCTCTGTCAACCTTTTATCATTGGAGAGATGCTCTAGGCTCTTCATCACCTTCGTGGCCCTTTGCTGCACTTCCTCCACTGTATCCCTGTCTTTTTGTATTGAAGGAGCCCAGAACTGGACATAACTACTTCATGTTTGGCTTTTCGAGGGCTGAATAAAAAGGAAGGAACACATCAACCTACTGGTACTATTTTATCTAATAGTCCAGAATACTACTAGGCTTTTTTACAGCAAGGGCACCCAGTTGGCACAAGTTTGGTTCCATCAGGAGCCCAAGGTCATTTTCTGACAAGCTGCTTTCCAGCTAGATGGCCCCCAGCATATATTGTTGCCTGGAGTTGTTTCTCAAAAGGTGCAGGGCCTGATCTTATTCTTCCTGGTCAGATGACCTATAGCAGAAATTTACTACAATGTCACCTTTGCTTTCGCTCTTCAATCCTGATCCATAAACTCTTATTTGGCTCCTCATCTATACCCAGGCAGAGCTCCATGCATTTGGCTCAATCTACTGCAGCTGCTGTTTCACCTAAATGGCAACTTCCCCTCCTTGTCTTCTTACCCTGTCATTCATAAAGAGCCTGTATCATAGTTCTAAGTCTCATCTGTTCTTTGCAATGCATACAGCCTAGCCGTACACACTGCTCATTTGTTCTGCTTTCAGCTTTGGGACCAAACTGTGCATCTCTATTCTGACTGCTAATGCAGTTTGCAGAATGGGATTTTATGACAGTTGCTAGAAATTCCTTTACTCGTATCCCAGTTTTTCTTTGAAGATAATTTCACAGCCCATGCACAGGAAGCACAACTTACCGTTGGATCATGCTGTGTCATAAAGACAGCTCTACTGTGTCCTACTGATAATGTGACAATAATTTCTAAGCAAATTCCAGATCCATTTTCTTTGCTATTTATGTGACAATATTTTATTTAAGAACTTTGAGAGAAATGGCCTTGTTTGTTCAATCATTTGCATGCTACAGTGTTTACTCCTTGATCTGTAGCAACAAGACAGGCTTTGTGTCTGTTCACAGCACAATTCACAGAAGCAGAAATCTTTCTTTTGCAGCTTCTACTTTTTCTTGTCCGTGTATTTGCCCCTCCCTCAACACTCACCCATTGTCACTCCATTTGGAATATATTTTATGCCACTTCTTCTGTGAGGGTACAGAAGATACATTTAATGCTTATCTAGTTGGCATTACTTTCTCTTCTATCTTCTGTAATAAGAATCTTTTCAGGTAGAGAACGGTAGGTTATGACAAAACAACAGACATCGTAAATGTGAGAAGAGAGCTCATTCTCACTTACAGTGAGACTTTCTATTGAGAGGTTTCGATGTACTAACTTTCACAAAACACTTTTTTGTAATAGCCAAAAATTATTAGTAAATTCAGATCAAGTCCAATTAATATTTTTGTTCAAAGCATAGAAAATAATTGTAATAATAGGAACTGTGAGTATAATTAATAATAATTACAACAGTACGTGACAGAATAAGAGAACAATAGTTTTAGATGTATTAAAGAGGGTTTGATTTTTAGGCATAGAACATACTGGAAACATCTCTGTAGCATAGTACTTGAAGATTGGGGATTTTCAAATGTTATTTGGAAGAGAATTGCACTTGCTTTTAAACTGCTGGGAGAATGTTTATACAGGCCAATAAACGTGCTAAAACCTCAAAAGCTAATATCCAACAAGTGCTTTGCAAATTAATACAGAATATCGGTACTATTAAAGAGTTCTGATGCAACAGAAATAATCGATACTCTAATAACCAGGAGAAAATGGCAGTTGCAAATGTAAAGAGAACAAGGAGAAGGAACCATAAGGAGTTTCAGAGATGGAAAATGTGGACAATGAACAGTACATGCCAAGACTGAACAATGTAATGTTCACAAAGGGCTTGATTTCCCAACCCTTGAAATCAATGTTTTCACTGGGTATGTGATCAGACCATGAGATGAACAGGAAGAAAACTAGTACATCTACTCTTTTGACCAATAACTTAAGTATTAGTTTAAGAATTTTAAAAATTACTTAGTGCTTAAACTTAATGCTTTAACCTCTGTAACACTGTCTGAAAATGCCTTGTGGTTGAGAGTTTGCCATATTTCCATTGAAAATAAAAGTTTATTCATTTCTTTGTAAATTTCTGTACTTAAATGGTCACATTTTTCACCTGTTTTCAATCTTTGTGTCTTCGATTGGCAGGATCTTAGTATGAAAGTATTCTTACTTTTCTCTCTTCCTAGTTCTTTATTGTAATTGATTAACAGTCATTTCAAAAGCTCATGCTGTCGATAATACTGTTGAATTATTATATGATAACGATATGAATAACCACAGTTGCCTTTGAACAGAATCATATTCTCACAAGTATTTTTACCTGAATTTTGTTGCAGTAAGCTTTATTTATCTGCCTAAAAAACTGTAAAGTTATAACCGACCTCTCTCTTTATCGTGCAACACTAACTCAGATGGCATTCTAAAAGCAGAACATTGCATAATCAGTCTGATCTGAGGTAATACATATGGAAATTACATGTAAGGTTTCATATTTTTCTGCCCAGCCATTCTATGATAATGGAAAGTTGTTAATAAATGACTATCAAATTTTTGTTCTGTCATATTACAAAGTTGAATGAGACAAATTTATCCAAGCCTAAATTAATCTGATCAAATATAGTAGACAAATGTCTCATTTATTAATTTTGTGGTCAGACTCTCAAAATTTTCTACGCTTTTATATACATAGACCTATGTAGATAGACAAGATTTCTTAACATCTTAGCAGTACATCTAATGCATTTAGTACTGCATTCACCTTATATACATTAATACATCCACAGCATCCTTGCTGCTAAACTGAGGAAGTGTGGTCTAGACTCTCGGGTAGTGAGGTGGACTGTGAACTGGCTAAGGGGAAGAAGCCAAAGAGTTGTGGTCAATGGGGCGGAGTCTGGTTGGAGGCCTGTATCCAGTGGAGTCCCTCAAGGGTCGGTACTGGGACCAGTATTATTCAATATATTCATCGATGACTTGGATGAGGGACTAGAGAGTACTATCAGCAAGTTTGCTGATGACACCAAGCTGGGAGGAGTGGCTGACACACCAGAAGGCTGTGCTGCCATTCAGTGAGACCTGGACAGGCTGGAGGGTTGGGCGGGGAAAAATTTAATGAAATATAACAAGGGTAAGTGTAGAGTCTTGCATCTGGGTAGGAACAACCCCAGGTTCCAGTATAAGTTGGGGAATGACTTATTAGAGAGCAGCGCAGGGGACAGGGACCTGGGAGTCTTGGTGGACAGCAGGATGACCATGAGCCAGCACTGTGGCCTTGTGGCCAGGAAGGCCAATGGCATCCTGGGGTGTATTAGAAGGGGGGTGGTTAGTAGGTCAAGAGAGGTTCTCCTTCCCCTCTACTCTGCCCTGGTGAGACCCCATCTGGAATATTGTGTCCAGTTCTGGGCCCCTCAGTTCAAGAAAGACAGGGAGCTGCTGGAGAGAGTCCAGCACAGGGCAACTAGGATGATGAAGGGAGTGGAGCATCTCCCTTATGAGAAAAGACTGAGGGAGCTGGAGCTCTTTAGTTTGGAGAAGAGGAGACTGAGGGGTGACCTCATTAATGTTTACAAATATATGAAGGGTGAGTGTCACGAGGATGGAGCCAGGCTCTTCTCGGTGACAACCACTGATAGGACAAGGGGTAATGGGCTGAAACTGGAACATAAGAGGTTCCGCTTAAACTCGAGAAGAAACTTCTTCTCTGTGAGGGTGACGGAACACTGGAACGGGCTGCCCAGAGAGGTTGTGGAGTCTCCTTCTCTGGAGACATTCAAGACCTGCCTGGACACGTTCCTGTGTAGCATAATCTAGGCATTCCTGCTCTGGCAGGGGGATCGGACTTGATGATCTTTCGAGGTCCCTTCCAATCCCTAACATTCTATGATTCTATGATATGAAAATGTGGGTTTTGTCATGTCTACTTATAATTTAATGTATTTGTGTATAGACTTTCTTATATGTTATTTGACACACATGCCAAGAAAGAAAAAAGTAAACAAATCTAGCTTGTCGGAGATCTGGGTCACCATACTACTACAGATAAGCAAGCTGTTGCAATTATCGTATCTGTTTATGCACTTTTGAAAGTTACTTTCATAATGTTGTAATTTGTGTAGGGCACAGATGTTTGCCTCTAATCACTCTTAAGAAGAACAAAAATATAAAATATTTTGCTAGCAAACTCTACAACAACACTGTATATAAATCAGATCCGGACACTAAAACCAAAGTTAACTGCAGGGAGAACTCCTACAGTAAGACCTGGCAAATTTGGAGTTGAAATATGCTCTTGCTATCTAGGCTGTAATTCCACTGACTTCGAAGGGCGTTTTTCAGGCATCATTCTACTTTACTGACTTTGATGAAGAGACACCTTGACCCTTCTCTGAAAACATTTATCACAAGGCTTTTTCACATAAAGCACCTGTTATTTATGCATGTCTTTCAGAACAGATATTTTTAAGATCTGTTGATAGTTTTGCTTTTATGCAGGAAAACACATGTAAAAATACTTCTTAGGGTTAGAATTCTAGATTAGTCAGTAGAAATTAAAACGGTGGCACAGAAAGAGTCTTATGTATCTAGAAAATACAGAGGCAAGGCCATTTTAAAAGAAATCCAAAGGTAACCAGATAAAGGAATAAACAGGTCAAGCACATCTAATAAAACATTGCAAAAAAATTATCTGACAGCATGTTTATGGGATAAATACAAGGGATTAGAGTAAATACAGGATAAATACAAGTAAAAGTAAAAAGAATCCTACTTTCTGTGGAAGCCACTGGCCAAAGTGGGAGCCTGTTGCATTACCACAAGGTCTACTTGTGGAAAAGTTACACACTGATCAACAGAACATTTTAATATATTTCCAAATGTCTATTTTTAAAAGTATTATTAATTAATTATCTGATTTATTTTTACATGCTCAAGAATAATTCCATAATGAAAGAGGTGGTTTATAATTTACAGAAATAAATATTACACAGGAGATGAGACAAAGACAGAGAACTGTTATACATTAAAAATGTAATTTGTTGAAAAATTAAATTGATGTTTAATTATGGATTACTGCCAGTGACTCCTTTTATATCAATTACATAAATGATCTAAAATAATGATCTAGTGATCCTACTTCTATGCATTTTAACAATTTATTCAGAACTCATCAATTTGTTATTTGCATAACTAGTAATAAAAAGAATATTATCATAATTCCTAAAAAAAAAAGTACTTTTTATTTTTTACAGAAAGGAAAGTGTTATATCCATTTCTAAAGTTCAAAAACATTGTATTTTAAAAAATCTGAAAGCCTGTCCCAACAAAAAAAAAAATCCACATTTAATGTCAGGGGACTTCATTTAATTAATTGCCGGTTAGCAAATTTTGATTACTGATACTGTTAATGAAAAATAACAAAGAAACAAATAATAAATAAAGATAGATAGATAGATAGATAGATAGATAGATAGATAGATAGATAGATAGATAGATAAATCGATCTAGGCAAAACACCTTTCCTCCCCACTGGCCTCCAATTCCCCAGACACACCTTTTTCCCAGTCCTTTTGGTAAGGCAACATGCAGTGCAGGAACTAGAGGTCAGTGCACTGTGAGTTCTACTCTGTTGCTCTGGTGTGGGTTCCTCCATCAGCTCCAGAATAATTGTGCGTATATCTCTTGGAGAATCCAATCTGAGTAAATATTTGGTAAAATAAGTTCCTATTTTGTTAAATTATAAATAAGGATGGAAATTCATGAAACATCTGGGCACCACACACGTAGCTTAAACTGCATATTGAAATTATCCCAGACCGAGGGAATTTCATGTCCTAAACTGTGTGAAAGGTTACCGTGGCCAGGTGTCATGAATTGGCACAGGAATAAGGAGAAGAGCATAGACAGTCACCAGGCAAGAACACTAGTGAGGGAAGAGAGTAGAAATCAGCATGGAGGACAGATATCATGGCATTTGTGAGAAGAACATCATACCAGAATGATGTCCAAAAATCATATGTTTTATGAATATGAATGAAGAACACAATATTAAATAACATAAAAGTAAACAGTAAACCAATCTTACGTAAGTCTGGTTTAAAACAATTAGTGAGGACATAAGAATTGTCTTTATATTTACTTTATCTATCTAATTCGTTTACATTTTCAGTAACTCAAGCTCAGATGCCAGAAAGATGGCCAGATTCAGAGTAATATTCACTGATTTATTAGTGAATACTTCTTTGAAATGTGGGACTACTCAAAGTTTCTTGAATAAGACTTTCTGTTTAATATATCTGCCTTCTTCAAATAATAATATTAAGAAACTTCTTATTCCTTGTTTTTTTGTTTTTTTTTTTTGTATTCCAAAATGTTAAACAGACATTTATCTTCTTATTCTGTTTCAGAATGAAAATGTTGAAACTTTTAAGCTAGTTACAGGTCAACTATTTTACTTCTTTTAGTCCAAATTGTCACTACTATTGCCAATCTGTAGGTTCCTGTGCTTTAAGTAAAGTAGGTCTCATAGAAAACTAGAAAGACAATTACTTTTTAATTGAAGACTTGCAGAAAGAAAAAAAAAAAAAAGTACTTACTATAGAAATTATGAGAACTGTTAAATTGATTAGTTTCATGAGGGTTTTTTTGGTCTTCTAAAATTGCTTTTCTCATCTTCTTTTTAAAATTAATTTCTCAGTAAATCTTCTAGGAGACTATAGTTCTTGTTAAAAAAACATCTTCCACTGTTGTTAAACATCCATAAGCAATGTTCAGTTTTTCAAGAACGGTTAAGTATAAAGGCAAATTATGATTTTTCTAAATTCAAGGTGCTTAAAATACTAGACATACCCGAGGTTTTGCCATGTGTCTAATTGTGCTAGTTCAAGTTATTAGTCAAAAGAGCTTTTTCACTGGGCTTCACAGCATATTGACTCAAAATAACACGAAAAAAAAAGTAGTTAATTTAATGCACTGATTTTTTTTTTTTTTTAATCATGAAAATCATGGAATTTTACATTATAATTTTATTTTATCAAACCTATGCAAAACCTTTCTAGTCACAGACCAGAAAAAAATGTTTTTTATGTTGTTAAACTGCCTTTCAAAACCTGCCTGGATGCATTCCTGTGTGACCTACTGTAGGTGATCCTAGGGGATCACCAAGGGGAGTTGGACTAGATGATGTTTTGAGGTGCCTTCCAACACTTAACATTCTGTTATTTGGTTGTTCTGTGATTTTTCTCAACATAACTAATATTTTTATATATGTGCGTAATTTGGGATTATTTTTTTCTGTCAGATCACATCTACAAAATATTTTTTTGCACAGAGTAAGGTTCTTACATGTATAGTCCTACCAAGTCGTGAGTACAGGAGAGAGCCTACTAACAGCAATTGCCTCAAGTGAAGTGCTGTCACAGGCTCCAAAGCTTTGATGTGCTCAGAAAGAGCAGAAAAGCATAAGGGGAAGAGTGGGTATGAAAGGAAGCAGCCAAGTCCCATGCTTGTTTCTATGTTAGTCAGCAGAACACAGAATGGCAGGGTGTTAGGGGAATGCATTCTGTAACCTTTCAAAAGGAGTCACAGCAATTGCTTTCACATATGTTTCTTAGCTCCCCTGAGGATTTACTCATTGCTTTGGATGTCGAGTAATCACTATTCTCTCCCAGCATAGGTCCCACTTGTAAAAGCCAGGCTAGACTTCAGAGGAAAGAGAGCAGGCAAAGAACAGCAGCACTTCTTTCTAAAGTGACTTGTACCAGTTTGCTGTTAGGCACTCCAAGACTTGCTCCACAACTGCCACTTAGATGTTTAGAGCTTAAAATAAATTTCATGCAGAATCCCCATGGAACCTGTCTGATGCATTTAATCTGTTTTAAAACAAAACAAACCAAACACTCAAACCAACCAACCAAAAAAAAAAAAAAATCAAAACAACAAAACTGCTATGTTTCCTGTTGTCCTTGGAGTTTTCAGACTATGGATACTGCTCCAGCCTGACTCACACAAGGACAAAAGATCCCTGCAAGTCACAGATGGTGGATAGGCTAGAAATCAACATGACACAACACATGATACAGAAAGCTTAGATTAAAATAACTAGCTTAAAGAAATGGTTCCAAATGACACTAGTAGGACCTGTTTTAACAGGGTAACCCCGGTCTTCCATTTGCTTTAGTATTGTATTACCTTTAGAGTTACATGTTAGTAACCAGTATTGAAATATCATTCCAGTCTACTTGAAGGAGAATGGGAGAAGGGTCACAGAACACTGGCTTGTTTAAAAGGAAGAATGTGAGGTGGTTAGAAGAATTCTTTTGTCCTCAGTTTTTGAGGAAACTTTTATATCTTTCCTAGAGGTGGAGAAAAATAAGGAAAAAAAAAAAAAAAGGTAGATATGGAAAATAGGAAGACAAGGCTAAGGAGTGATCAGGGCATATACAGTATTTTCATTGATATAATCAAAAAAACATTTTTGAAACATTTCTGTTATTTTAGCAGCTTTTACCTGATCAGCAATTTTCTTGTTGTACTTGCAAATTTATATAATTTGAAATCAATGATATTAATGCCTGGTGAATGAAAAATGAATGTGATTTTTATGAAGGAAATTATCCTCAAAACATTTAAAGTGCTGATTTTTCAGATTTTTCCAGGTCTGCCAGTAAGTTCCAGAGATATCAAGTCTGCTGACAGGCAGTGGTGTGCTGTAGTTGTTGCTTCAGTATCTTCAGTTTCTGGAATTTCTATGTTCCACATCTTGAATGAGTTTGCAGATCTTGACCAATTACAGTTTTTGATCAATGCTAGTTGGACAGTTACAATATCTGATCTACCAAAGCTAGCATGTTTAAAATGACAGTGTTTGATCAATTCAGCTACCTGAGGAATAAAAATTCTAGCTGTTTTTTTTTTTTTTTATCATTGCCTTCAAAATTGCAAAGTAATTAAATGTTCTGAAAAATTTGGATGTGGAAGGTTAGGTTCTGCTACTTTTTCATGCATTTGTCACAACAGAGCAACTTCACTGTACAGCATGGAGCCTTGCTTCGGACTTACAAGGTGATTTGCCCACAACGAGGTAAATCAATTATAGAATCATAGAACAATTCAGGTTGGAAAAGACCCTTGGATCGTCGAGTCCAACTATTAACCTACGCTACACTACAAGTTCGCCCCTAAACCATATCACATCTAAGTGACACTTAAACACATTCAGGGATGGCGACTCAACCACCTCCCTAGGCAGTCTATTCCAGTGTCTTACCACTCTTTCCATGAAGAACTTCTTCCTAATGTCCAGTCTAAACTTGCCCTGTTGCAACCTGAAACCATTCCCCCTGGTTCTGTCCCTAATTACCTGTGAGAAGAGACCAGCACCAACCTCTCTACAATGTTCTTTCAAGTAATTGTAGAGCATGATGAGGTCCCCCCTCAGCCTCCTCTTCGTCAAACTAAACAGTCCCAGCTCCCTCAATCGCTCCTCATAAGATCTATTCTCCGGGCCCTTCACCAGCTTTGTTGCCCTCTTCTACACTCACTCCAACACCTCGATATCTCTCCTATATTGAGGTGCCCAAAACTGGACACAATACTCAAGGTGCAGCCTCACCAGTGCTGAGTACAGGGGGACAATCACCTCCCTACTTCTGCTGGTCACACAATTTCTAATACAAGCCAGGATGCTGTTGGCCTTCTTGGCCACCTGGGCACACTGCTGGCTCATATTCAGCCGGCTGTCAGTTAGAACGCCCAGGTCCTTTTCCACCAGACAGCCTTCCAGCCACCCTTCACCAAGCCTGTAGCCTTGCATGGGGTTGCCTTGACCAAAATGCAGGACCCTACACTTGGCTCTATTGAAATGCAGTTGTCCTGGTCCCATCGATCCAGTCTGTCCAGATCCCTCTGTAGAGCCTTTCTACCCTCCAGCAGATTGACACTCCCTCCCAGCTTGGTGTCATCTGCAAACTTGCTGAGGGTGCACTCAATCCCCTCATCAAGATCATTGGTGAAGATGTTAAACAGGAGTGGCCCCAGCACCGAGCCCTGAGGGACACCCCTCGTGACTTGCCTCCAACTGGATTTATCTCCATTGACCACAACTCTTTGGGTCCGGCCATCCAACCAGTGTTTCACCCAGCAGAGTATGTGCCCATCCAAGCCATGGGCAACCAACTTAGTCATAAGAATATTGTGGGGGACAGTATCAAAGGCCTTACTGAAGTCCAGGTACACTACATCGACAACCTTACCCTCATCCACTAAGCAGGTCACCCTGTTATAGAACGAGATTAGATTGGTCAAGCAGATCTGCCCCTCATGAATCCATGCTGACTGGGCCCAATCTCCCTGTTGGCTTTGAATTGTTCTGTGATGGCTCTTGAGATTATTCGTTCCATCACCTTTCCCGGCACTAAGGTAAGACTGACAGGTCTTTAGCTACCAGGATCCTCCTTCCTGCCCTTCTTGAAGATCGGTGTTATATTTGCCAGCCTCCAGTCCACTGCGACATTCCTGGTTAACCAGGATTGCTGAAAGATGATGGAGAGTGGATTGGCAACCACAGCACTCTAGGGTGTAATCCATCAGGTCCCATGGATTTATGAGGATTTAGCTTATGAAACAGGTCCATAACAATCTCCTCATGGATTACGCATGTCCTATTCTGTTCCTCTTCTCTTTCTCCCAGCTCAGGGTGTTGGTCTTGGTGTTAAAGGCTGAGACTAAAGGCATTAAGCACTTCAGCTTTTTCCATATCCGTGGTCACTGTTCTTCCCTCTACGTCCAGCAAAGGACGGAGATTCTCCCTAGCCACCCTCTTATTGTTAATGTATTTATAGAAACTTTTCTTGTTATGCTTCACCACAGTGGCCATGTTTAGCTCTAGATGGGCTTTGGCCTGTCTAATTTTCTCCCTGCACATCTTCACTTCTTTTTTGTAATCCTCATAATTTGCCTGCCCCCTCTTTCATAGACCATAAACTCTCCTTTTGTTCCTAAGCTCCAGCCAAAGCTCTCTGTTCAGCCCGGCTGGTCTCCTTCACCGTCGGCTTGTCTTCCATGACTTAGGTATAGCCAGTTCCTGCACCTTTCAAATTAATTCCTTAAAGTATGCCCAGCCTTCCTGGGCTCCCATGCCCTCCAGAACAACCTCCCAAGGAACTCTCTTAACCATGGACCTGAAGAGACCAAAGTCAGCCCTCCGGAAGTCCAAGGTGGCAATTCTACTGACCCTCCTCCTTACTTCACCAAAAGTGGAGAACTCTAGCATGGCATGATCACTTTGTCCAAGACAGCCTCTAACAGTTACCTTCCACACAAGACCTTCTCTATTAACAAGCAGCAAGTCCAGCAGTACCCTTCCCCTCGTTGATTCTCTCACCATCTGTGTCAGGAAGTTATCTCCCACATACTTCAGGAACCTCCTGGACTGATCCCTCTCTGCTATATTCTATTTCCAGCAGATGTCTGGGAAGTTAAAATCCTCCATGAGAACAAGAGGTAGAGCCTCTGCAACTTCACCCAATTGCCTATAAAGTATCTTATCTATTTCTTCATCTTGGTTGGGAGGTCTGTAGGAGACTCCCACTATGATGCTAGTCTTGCTGGCTTTTCCTTTGACTCTAACCCATAAGCTGTCAACCCCATCATCACATTGATTAATTTCTAAGCATTCGTATCCCTCCCTAACATAGAGGGCCACCCCACCACCCCTCCTACCTCATCATTCTCTTCTGAAAAGCTGGTATCCGTCAATTGTAGTACTCCAATTGCGTGAGTCATCCCACCACGTTTCTGTTATGAAAATTATATCATAGTTTTCCATCTGCACAATGGCCTCCAGTTCCTCCTGTTTGTTATCCATGCTGCGTGCATTAGTGTAGATGCACCTCAGCCTGGTCACCTTTTGGATGGGAAGAGCCCTAATACCTTCCTGATGGTACTCAGATGTTTCCATAGCAACCAACCTCTCAACAACCCTTGTGTTCTGCCTGCAACTTGGTATGACATTTTGATCCTTTGTTAATTTACAAGATTGTATGATCTTGCTAGTACATTCCTCTCCCACAAGCACTGGCATATTGCATTTCGTTTGCTTTTCAGTGATCCTGATTTCACCCCCACCCCCTTTCATATCTAGTTTAAAGCCTATGAGCCTTGCGAACTCCCTTCCCAAAACCCTTCTCCCTCTGTGGGATAGGCTATTTCCATGCGTTTCTAACAGACCTGGCCTCTTGTAAATCCAGACACTGTCAAAAAACCCAAACCCCTGCTGGACACACCAGTCTCGGAGCCAGGTATTAATCTGCTGGTACATCCTGCCTAATCCCTCATCTTTCCCCACAGCTGGAGGGATAGAGGAGAACACGACCTGTGCTCCTGATCCCTTGACCAGATGCCCCAAGGCTCTGAAGTCCTTCTTCATTGTCCTTGGAATGGTTCTACCTAATTCATTGCTGCCTACCTGAAACAATGAAAGGGGATAATGGTATGAGGACCATACTAGGGAAGGAAGCTTCTTCCTTACATCTTTAACTCTGACCCCTGGGAGGCAACAGACCTCCCTGTGCAGCAGGTCCAGTCTGCATATCGGGCCTTCTGCTTCCTTAAACAATGAGTCACCAATGACAATGACTCGTCTTTTATTATTTACTGATGAGGTTTCAATGTCGAGGGCAGTCTGACTAGACTTTGGTGACATCTCCAAGCAGGGAGAACCATCATCCTCACTGTTGTCCAGTTCCCCTTGCTGAGCACTGTAGCTGTTATGCAAGGCCACTTGGGCGGGTGGGGGAATTGCCAGGCAGTTGCACTTGCCACGTCGAGCAGGGACCTTGTGCCATTGCCCCCTGTCCCCTAATTCCTCACACTCCCTGATCTTCTTTAACTTGTCCACTTCATTTTTCAGCTCCATAACAACCAGGTTATGGAAGTTGTCAACTTCCCTCTTGCTTTCAGAAAAGCCCCAGAAAAGAGCTTTCCTTCAGCTCTTTTTTGTCTGCAGCACCTCTCCCCAGTGCAGTCTTACCTGCTCTGAAGTGGGTCTCCACAGAACTGGACCTTTATCTTGCACCCAGAAATCAAGAGGAATGGAGACTATATTAAGAGTTTTTCATAAAAGTTCAGTTCCATCACAGCTAGATAAAAGATGTTAATTGCAGGAATTACTTTCACAATACTAAGCCAATAACTGAAATTCTCTTTTATTGAGAATGATTTTAGGCAGCTAAAAATGAAATGCATAACAACTAGCACAAGAAATAAAGAGGCTTCTAAGCTTAATCGAGAGGAAATGCTAAAAAAAAAAACCACCAAGAAGCAAAACAGAAAAAAAAAAAAAAAAACCCAGGAAATTTTATGTCTCTTATTTGTGATACTGGCTTTCAAACCTTATGTGCTTTTTTTTTTTTCTTCCCCAAGTCTTATAACAGTATAATGTAAACTTCTCACCCATTCTGGAGAACAAAAATGTGCTTTAATGTTCCTCCAAATATGTTAATTTCCGTGATTAATAATTTTGTGCTCTTTTTTTGCTTCTTTTTTTTTTTTCTTCCTGTACTTTATCTTGTCTTAATCAAGATTTCTGGTTGAAATTTTTGTACATAAGCTTCAGCAGAAATGAAGAATCATGTCTACCTTAAAATAAGATCAGGAGTTAGTGCATAGCACTGCAGAATGAGAATGTGGAACCATTCAAAATGAAAAAAAGGAATGCAATGCAGGAACCTACTCACTGGTAAGGAGTGAAGCCACTATAAAATATTATTCAGGAGCTAGTGTCATCCAGGGTTCTCTTAGAAAGACTTGTAAAGGAAAAATCTTACTGGTTTAGGTGAAAATAAGTTTCAGAGTGAATAATTTCTCATTATTTATTCAAAGCTAAAAAAAACTTAACTAAAAAAAACCTAAGAAACTCTCTGTTCAATACTTCAACTTAAAAAAGTGAACTTGTGGTAATAAAATTTGTTTTCTTATAATTTCTTTTATCTTTCAGTGTAATTATTTTTTCCTACCTTCCTTGATGGAATCATCTTATATTATACCTTCTGTGAGTCACAAGAAGTAGCATTTCCACATATCTACATTAATAACTTGTTACTGCAAACAGTATGCAATCAGTTATCAGAGGTTCCACAGCATCTGTTGTAAATGGACTGTCTACATTGCCCTAAGAGAACTGTATGAAGGAACCTTTCTTTTCTACATTTAATATTAATGCTATATATTCTTCAATGTGAAGGTTAAAATGTAAATAAGTCATATAGTAGTTACAACATTTACTTCTTAGTGGCCTTTTCCTTTCTTTAGGTGTTAGGCCTCCTTCAGAGGTGAAGTTTGAAATATCTGGTTTTTAGTACTACTTAGGATTCAAACTTCAAAAAGTGCCTTTAGATTTCTTGTACCTTTATATAACAATCTCCAGGTCAAAGAAAATACAAATCTTCAATATGAGCTTTGGCCTTCTAAAAATACAGGGCTACCACTGAAGATCAGAAACCTGGAACTTCATATGGGACTGTGTGGACGTGAGAAAATTATAAAGGAACATGCTGATCATGCTTGATTTATATCAGTTAGGTAGCATAATGTGTTACACAGTTTGCCAGTAATTGCCCTGTCCAGTTCTCTCCACTGCAAAGTCTAAGACTAATGTAGACTTAAATACCTTGTGAATTGTTACTACATATCAGCTGAATAGTTGTTCTTTAAATTGTTCTTTAAATTTTTAAGGGTCTGTCTGCATATGATTTCTTCCACTTTTGAAAGATTGCCAGGAGGACAAATTTATTATTAAATGCAGAAGAAACAGCAAAGGAAAAGAGACACTTCCTCCTCCTTAACATCTGCTGTTAGATGTAGTTTCCTAGTCTGTGTTAGAAAACAGTCATTAATAGCTTAAAATATTAAAAAATATGGCCTGGAATATTAATTATTTTGGTATTTTCCCATCAAACTAAACACTTTATTTGAGTATTCGGAAAAAAGCAACATAAAAAAGGATAATGTCCCTTCATTTCTCAGATGCTCTGTTCCTCTCTTGACTGTTAATTTGTAAAGGACAGAACATAACCCCTAATATGTTCTAATGTTCTACAAGAACCACAGTAAGAACCTATCTACTTCCATTCTCTCAGAAATTATTAGAATTATAAGAGATGTCCATCATACCAATTTGCCTCCAAAAGTAATCATGGGTTGCCTATAAACAGAAGTGACCATTTGGACACGAAAATAAAGGTAGCATTTTTCTAATAAATTCAGGAAGTTGTCCCATATTTTTGGCCACATATACAATTTTATTTGAACTCTGAACTAGAGATTTTCCTATTATCTGTATATTTCCAGAGAAGTATCATTCAAGACTATGGGGTGTTTTTTTTAAGAATTGAATATATGAGATTCTTCTCGGTAAAGAAAGTATCTGCTCATGACCCTGGACATAATTATTAGTCAAAGTTCCATCTCACCTTTTTGCATACACTGCAGTTTTCTTTAAAAAAATAATTCTACAAGCTTGGACTAATCAAAGTTTTTAAACGTCAACCATTTTCATAACTCAAATGTCATAAGTGGACCTATTATGCATTCCGATTTCCCTAAAAGCTTCACTGGTCGTTTGGAATTTGCATGTAGGTTGAATTCAAGGCATCCTGTAACCTTGAATTTTTGAACATCTGCCAGTCCTCTCAGAGGATATTTAGAGTTTTCAAACATCCAGAAATCCTGGGGATACAAAGGTCAACTCCACTAAGCACATGGAAGAAGTCTGATACAGTCTAATGAGCTTGCTGTGAAGATGTCCTAGATATTTCCAGTAAATAAGATACAAATATTTATTCATTAGGTTTACTGTTTGTATACACGAGTTCTACATAACATATGTGCAGGAGATAATACAACATCTGGAACACAACGAGTTTGTAATCCATGAGTTTTTTGTGATATTTTATCTGAGAAAGGACAGTAATCTATTATCTGTGAACAAGGCCTACACAGCAATATTAAAGGACATGTGCTAGAAGATGTGTGCTAGTTTATTTAAAATATTGAAATGACCCAATTTTTTGCTAGTAAAATTTACAAAACCAAACAATTTTCCCATCCCACTCAAAAAAACCCCTCCATAACTACGCAGGTCTAATGATCCTGCTGGTCAATACTGAATCACAGTTCCAAATAATAATAATAACATTCAGAAGAAAACCCATATCCTCCAGATACCGCAGGTTACAAACACAAATATTCTATTCTGTTGAATTTTACTATGAATCTTGCATATGTTTTCACAGGCATTTTTTCTTCCTAAACTTGTATATTTCTCCAAACATTGCAAGTGAATCACTGGTGTGTTGAGTCCCTTCTCCATATAATTACTGTTGAAAATTAAGTTAGAATATTTTTTTTCTAGAGTGTGTAGTTTTAACAAAGTATAGCCATTAAAAATAGTTTTTTAACTATGCAATGAGTACCTTTTTTTGTGTTACTGTAATGTGCGTGGTAAAAGAAATATAGGATTTTATTCCTTTATGTTGGCTCAGGGAAGTAAGTGATCCTTGTTTTGCTTACAATCCAATATGTTTAAGCTGTAAAACTTGTAATTAAAAATGTAGGGTTATAAACTTTTTTTTAGATTTGCTTTGTGTCTCTGGAAAATTAGCTAGAATGCAAACCAGACCATTACTTCTTTTACTCCATTTATACTCTTGCATGACTCACAGATATTTGGGATATCTGTGATGAACACTGTGAGGATAAAAGTCTGAATAAAAATCTGTTCTGTGAAGCAAATCACCGGCATAAATGGACCATTTCTCAGCAACTTAATGCTACAGATATACTCTATTAGTTCCCTTACTCTTCTGGGTAAAGTTACACCAAGTATTGGCACAAACAGACCTGAAAAACAGGAACATCTGTTTGAATCTTAAAGCACTTGTTGATGGAGCTTATTAGTAATTAGTTTGTCTCAAGAATACAGAAGGATATTTGTAGGAACAGAGGCTAGAAATTACATCTGCAGTGCATCTTTTTCTACTCTTGGATATGAAATCAAAGACTTTTATAGTCACGTTTTTCTGGGATTTTTTGTGTACACTGTGTACATGACCACTTCCTTTATATTCCTTTAAGTTTTAGAATCTTTTCATCTTTATAGCTTTACATATTTTTCAGTATTAAACTTCTTCCATCGTGATTTAAACCCTGCCAGCAACCAAAAACCACACAGCTGTTTTCTTACTCACCTTCACATGTGTAAGAAAACTTATGCATTGAGATAAGAACAGTTTAATAATTGAAATAGATATAAAATAAAATAAAATAAAATAAAGTAATAAAAGGAAAATAACAAAAAGAGAAATGAAACCCAAGAAAGGCAAGTGATGCAAATTAAAAACCATTGTTCACCAACAAATGACTAACACACAGCCTGTTCTTGAGCAGTGACCTGCCAGCCAGCTTAGTTTATATGCCCTAGTTTATATGCTGAGCATGTTGTCATATGTTATGAAATATCCCTTTGGTCAGGTGAGGTTAACTGTCCTGGCTGTGTCTCTTCCCAACTTCTTGTGCACACCCAGCCTATCCACTGGTGGGGTGAGAAGCTGAAAATTCTTTAACTGCTCCACAATAATATTCAAAGGCACATTTGAGAACCTTGGTATACACCTTAGTTTCCTGGACCTGATGTTTACCACTTTGCAACCCTAACTAGGGTTCCAAACACTACGCTCTAAATGGAAAAGAAAGGAGAAGAGGATGACAAGTTATAAGGAAACACAAGGAGATATGCTGTATATTTCCTGCAAGAGTTGTTTCTGAAATCTCTTATTCTAATTTACTGAAAAAATATTAATAGATTGATTTTTTTTCCTCATACCCAGCTAATAATACTAAGAAGTAAAAGGTAGACTAGGCAAATCATCCAGGAGTGTTTATATTATTACATATATACATGCTACTATATATTAGTAATATTAAGAGGCCAAATATTATAGGACCCTAATAAGAAGTTAAAATAGCATGATCTGAAGTTCCTCAAATAGGCTTTAGCCTGTAATTTTCCAAATTATCAAAACCAGACAAAGAAACAAAGTATTCAGAAAAAATATTCGCTGTATTATCCAGCTGTATAAAGATGGACAAAAATACGACAAAGACATTTTGAAAAGAAGTACTTGTCTCTTCTCTACACTCTCTCTCCAAATAGTCTACAACATCAGACTTTCATGTTTGTGACAGACAACCTGTAAATTCTTGAATAACTTAGTTGTATTTCTCAAAAAACTGTACACTAATTTTGTGTTTTCAGTGGCACAACGAGCATATACTTTGGACTTGTGACAGATATCTAGTTGTCTTAGATTCAAATGGGTGAATATTCATTTAAACACACCTGCAAACGGACACATGAAATTCTGTGTCAGCTCTATCTCTTCTGTCTCAAGAGACAGGGAATATACTTCTCACAAATATTACTGCACTGGCATAGAAAGAAAGAAATCTTCAAAACAAGGCATAACACTATTTAAAAACAAACATTCACTATGAATAATGGTAGAATTCTGTTATGTACATATCAGGCATATTATTTCTTCCTCAAACTAGAACACTGTCAAGATTTTGCTCATCTCTTCATGAAGACAAAATATTGAAATTATTATTGAATAGAATCATATACATTATCAATAATATTCATATGTTTTTCACATATTAATAGTTGACAATATTTCTTGACTGCCATGTGAAGAGTCACAAATTCATTTTGAGTAAATGTGGATGCACTGTTAAAAGGGGAAATCGTTTTGTGTTTAGATTCTAGACTTCCAAAGAACACAACTTTGTGGTTTCTAATTAAGCATAAAAAAAATAGTTTTTATGACATATATTTTGTTCATGTATAATGTTCTTGAAGTTTGAAATCATGGAGGGTTTTTTTTGTATTGTTTATTTTCTGTCTAGCATTTTCTTGATATTTCACTCAGCTACTTGAAAACAAAATAATGAATTTCTTTGAAATTCTGGAAATGCAAAAAAGCTGTTGTTACCAAATGATCTTTTCTTCATGACTTTTATTTAAAAAATATACTTGTTTAGCTGATAAATAGAAAACCTCTGAAATGTGTTCAGTTCTTTCTCGTCCTGGACAGATACGAAATTCTGCCACCACTCACTACAATGAGCTTCCACAATGCTACTAGGTTTCCGGTTGCTTCGCCAGAATTATATTTCTGTGCAACTTCTGCTGATGTCCCTCCTTATCTTTGACTAGAGTCTGAGACAGTACTGTGACCTGAATAAAAGTGTCAAGGACTTGCTATTTAAATTCTGACATGAATAATGATAAAGGCTGCCTCTCTATCCTGGCCATTAATTCCACTTCCTATATAAAGGTTTGTACTGCAGGCAGCTGCTCAGAGAGTCCAAGGTTGTACTGTTCTTTTTGGTAATTCATCAGTTGCTTTTGAAAGCTTTGTGGGAGATCTAGAGAAAGATTTGTTAATTTGTGATTGGAGCTGCAGCACAGAGATAACCACAAGTTTTTTTAAGATGATTACTAGTTAGCTGCCTTAGAGGCAAATAAACCAGCTAATTAGGTTACTTGTTTCAGTTCGATAATATAGAAAAGAAACATAATAAGCTTTATTCTAAGGAAGACAGTTTGTCTATATATATGCTTAAAACCAAATTTTTGTGTCATTAGGAAAGTTTTATTTCAAATAACAACAACCTTCTACTATGTTCATGATAAATGGGATTTTTTCTGTAATGCTTTGGAAAATATTAAATGATAATGTAGTCCCTTTTTTCCCCCTTCCTTATTTGCATACAAATGGTACGTCAATGGCAACAAAAGGATTCCTATTATTTTTTTAAGACTTTCAAAATAAGTAGAATCGCGTTTCTCATACTGAATTCTAATCCTTCGTGGAAGAAATCATACTAAACATTGTATGTACCTTTTCAGACTTCTTGTTTTATTTTTTTTTCCTATGTTTTGAACACTGAACAAGTTGTAATAACATGTAGTCAAAACATATTTTGTTGAACAGGAGTGAATACATATCAACGACATATACATATATAATTCTGAATGTTTTGTTCATATTTCTATGTTTATGGAAACACAAAGAAACACGAACAAAACACATTTGAAGTCATGATTGTGGGAAATACTACAAGTTAGATGAGTCTCCGTAATGCAATCAGGTTTTGCCTATGCTCGCACATGTTTTTCTTTGTGAAGATAATAGTAGGAAGAATGCATAGAATTATGTATTTTTACCATCCTTCACATCAGAGTAAACTATGTTGTTCAGTCATGTTCTAAAATAGCAAAGCTATTCAGATGCATTTCTATGCATTCTTACGTGTTATACAATTTATGGGACCTAATCTTCATGTTCTATTACACATATTTAGAACAAAATTAGTGTGAGAAAAGCTACCTGCAGTAGATTCTATGTGAAATCTTCAATTACATTTTAGTGAAACAAGATATAAGAGTTTACCCTTCAGTCCTTTATCATCATAGAATCATAGAATGGCCTGGGCTGGAAGGGACCTCAGAGATCATTTTAATCCAACCTCCCTGTCATGGGCAGGGACGCCACCTCTCGACTAGGTCAGGCAACACGTGAGAACCGAACGGGAATCGATCCCGCGACTTTTGGTGTTTCAAGCACCACGCTCAACCCACTGAGCTAAACCGGCCCTCAATATCCTGATTTACAAGCATGATGCACCAATAACAGATATGCATTATTATACATACACACACACACATATATATATATAAAATACTGACTTTCTATATCTTCACTTTGTCATCTTTAGAGATAGAAGACCTGCTGTTCATCAAGTTGGTAAGGAAAAATAAAATAATGGAGCTACATCATGTCAATGATAAACTCTAAAGTAATTCTCTGAACATAAATCAGTATGAAAGCAAAAATAATAAAAAAGTGACTTGGTGTGCATGTACTTGATATACATCCCAATGTATCAATATATGTGTTTCTTTCCTTCTGTCAACATTCTCAACCTTTAAATCCTAAACCATATTTTAGAATACTCACAGTATGTCCTGTTGTGTTATGTTTTATGTTAAATTCATCACTCACAAGATATATTAAATTTGAGTTTGCTTGTCAAATAAGACTTTTAAGTGGATTAAAAATGGAGCTGGCCATTGCAGATGTATAGGCATCAGGAAAATACTGAGTCATTTAACTCACCCTGAACTGGTGACAGAGCCTCTGTTCTTCAAACCCATGCATTGCAAGACAAAATTATGCACTTTTTGTTCAACTTTCTAGGTACATATATACACAAATATTAATGTGGAAACACATTTGAAAATATGTTTTAAGTGTACAGTTTTTGTCCCTAATAGCCTGTGTATAAACCGAGTCCTGGATTTCAGTCCTTGTTTTGGTTGTTCTGCGCCTAAAGGGATTAGCCTAGATTATTGTATATCATTCATTTCAGCGCAAAACATAAATGAATCTCTTAAATATAACACTGAAATTTAAAACATTTTCATGTGGAACATTAGCTATACAATATATAAACAGTGTCAAATAACTCTGTCATACTCAAAGTTAATTGTCAGATGCTACATACACACCAGCAAGTGTCAGTCTGCATCAGGTGCATTTTTGAAGTCTAAATAAAAGGAGATTCATAGCACACTCATGTTTTACATTTTTCTTTCTTAATAACACATTAAGAAAAATTGTGATATGCATGTGGTCTGCATGTTCAGTATCATCTGTAGTGTTAAAAGCAATATCTTTGAAAGTTTTTGTATTTAAAATAGAAATAGCTTCTTTTGTAAACTGAGTTTTGTTGTTGGTTTACCTTCTCCATTTTAAAAGCAATTCAGTGAGAATATTCAGTATTCTACAGCATATACTGATAGGGGAAAAAGCATCTAGTGAGAAGCAACCTCTCAGGCTCCTTAGGACGCAATCAGTCAGAGGCCTCAGAATAAGGAGGATGAGCTTGTTCAGTACCTATTGTAAAAGAACATAAACCAAAGACAAATTAACAAGGACACTAGTGATAAGGGCAACTAGCAAGGAACATCTGGTGACGAACACCCTTGTGTAACTTGATAACAAAACTTCTTGCAAAAAAGTGCTGAGAACAACTAGTTTTGGGACGAGGGTAAAAAGTTCATCGTGAGGAAGACATACGACCTTCATCCCTGTAGACCCCTGCCCAAGACCACCCGGAGGCACCGCGCAAGTGTCAAGAGGAGGAGCTGCTGACCACCGGAACTGAGTGTCTATTCGGGATAGCTCATGAATATGTGCAGGCGTCTAATGAACATGTGACTTTCACCGCATATAACCCAGGTAGCTACGTGGTTCAGGTGTGCACGTTTTTGGAGGAAGGTATTTCCCCCGTGCACCCGGCGCTGATTAAAACATACCTACTTTATAACCTTCTGGGTTATAGAGTCTTTATTCCGCGTGTCAATATATTCCCTACCTCAGTTTAATTTTATAACAGTTAGTGTAAGATCTTGACTGTGGAATAGGAAGCTGTGAGTATTGAGTTCCATTATGCTAGAAATCTTAATTTAAGCTCAGTTTCATTGTTGGTTTACCTTATCAAAATGCTTTCCAGCAAGCTGAACTGACGAGATAATGCAGAATGGAATATTTGTTATCACTCACCAAGTACATAAACACAGAACAAAAGTAAATAACTGTCATCTCCAAATTAACATACTCTTCCCTAAAGAACTGTTGTTCATAAACATCTAATTAATTCAATAAAGGTATGACTGGGTTTATTCCATAGAGGCAACTACCTGGTTATTTTGTCCTTCTGTGGTAAAATACATGGAGGTAAAGTAATTGCAGTGGTAGCACTTCTGAAAATTCCTAAAATACCTGCATTTACCAGAGTTTTGGCTCTCAGATTACTTACATTTTTATACATATATAAAACCTAAGCCTGTTAATACAATTTCTACTCAATGGGTGCTTTATTAGCATCTCGGTATGTTACATATTATGTAATTGTAACATAATGTATAAGACAACTGGGAAACTGATAATGTTATGGTAATTCATTTAAATCAGCACATAATGTTGTGGAACATTTTAGAGTACATCTTTGTCTTGTTTCGGTTTGGTTTATTTTCCTTGACCTGCCCAAGGATTCATTCA
Organism: Trogon surrucura; assembly: GCA_020746105.1. Classification (NCBI taxonomy): domain Eukaryota; kingdom Metazoa; phylum Chordata; class Aves; order Trogoniformes; family Trogonidae; genus Trogon; species Trogon surrucura. The sequence goes on from CM036617.1 coordinate 41,246,162, forward strand.
TGTGATTGCTCACTCAGCTGGGACATAGTATTATTGCCTCAAGATCAGCACAATTTTGACATTGAATTATGTGTTAGTATGACTGATTCTTACAGTACTGATAAAGAAATGGTTGCTTATTATATATATATATATATATATTTTACATGGTAAGAATGAAAATGGATATTTAAATTTACATTTTTAGAATTTGAAAATATATTTAGAATCTTTAACAAATTTTCTTCTGAAACAGCTGCATTGTCGAGCTTTTATAGCTACTGAGAGTTAAATATGTACACATAGACTGGACTTTGAATAAATTAAGAATGTTCGGCTGAAAGCTCGGTAAGGTTTTTATTATGTCAGAAAAGAACTGCTATATTTCTGTCTCTATTTCCATGGAAATTTTTTAAATTATTATAGAAGAAGAACTTATAAGTATATAGAAACATCTTAAATTGAATATGATCAGTGTCATAACCACAAACTAAAATTCCTAGTAAGATAAATATGTGACCTCTTATTAAGAAACAAAGGAACCAAAGTCGGGTATGGGTGCTTGCCTGGGAAATAAAGGCACTATGAGTATATACTAAGTTGGAGTCTGGACATATTAGGAACATGCTAGAGAACTCAACTTTACATTTAAGTTCTCTTACAGGTGAAGAAAATTTAGAATACTAGGTGTGTAACCAGGAAAATTCTTTAATTGTTACTATATTTGCTAGACACTTACTTTATATTATTTTTTTTTCTTTTTTTTTGTATTTTCTATGGGCACATCTATATTACAGCTGTTAAATCATTTTGTGGGATTCACATGTAAGCATGTTGTGTATTGACACTATTTTGTAAGGCCTAAAATAGTTAGGTTGATAGATAGATAGAAAGACAGACAGACAGACAGACAGACACAGACAGGCAGACGGATGGACGGACAGATAGGTGTTGGCTTTGTATGGCAACTCTTCCTAACTTCTGGTTTTGTCTATCAAACTAGCGACTGAAGGCAAGATCTATACAGAACTGCATGCCACTGGTCACTTTGTTCTGTTTTCGCACCTTGCCAGACATCAGCTGAGTCACAAAACTCTCCACATATGTGCACTTACACAGAAGATCAACATTTTTCATGTGTTGAAATAGTAGTGTCAAGCTGCTGTTGTACAGTGAATTAAAAATAACCCATAAATATTTGCTATGTTCAAGTTCTTAATCAAAATAACATAGAAAAAAACTTCTTCAGTAATAGGAATTCTAATGTCTTCAACTTGCAAAAGAAAACACATATCTTTGAATGCTCATTTATAAGTATTTAAGAATTAATTGCACTTTCATAGATATTCAGTGGAGACATCTATGGTTGCAGCCTGGAACAAAATAGCTCTATTACTACTACTACTACTACTACTACTACTACTACTACTACAACAACTAGTACTACTATGAAAAATATCATATTTCTATTCTTTAGTGCTTTATTTAATAAACTATCATTCTTTCTCTGGTGCATGTTAATGTGAAGAGTCTAGTCCAGCTAGGTGACCTAGAAATGCTGGAAAAGAAAAAAATTAAAAAAAAAAAAGAAAGTTAGTGATTCTGAAACATTCGGAAGTCTGTAAGCAGGTATTCTCAAAGACTGATTAGAATTTAGGGAGCCTGTCTCCACTAGCAGTGGAGATGTACAGACAAAGCACAGAACCCTTGGCTGAATTCAGCCTTTGCAATTCTTTAAATATCTGTTAGGACAATGTGGAACAAACACTGTCAAATTCTGCAAATATAAGCCTTTTAATGCTTAAAGCCTTTAGATATCTCTGTATTTAGGTAACAGACCTTATTGTGATTTAATTTAAACTTTAGGAATTAGAAGCAGCATTAGACACCTGTATGACTGTGTATTTAACACCCTGGATCTGCCTCTAGTCTTCATGAATTGAACAATCCTTTCCTATACAAATGTCTGAGGAAAAAGCTGCTGCTTGTTAAGCTGAAAAAAATAAGAAATAGGAAAGCAATCAGTGCTTTTCAGCGATGTCTCCATCTCCTGCCTCTCCCTTGGTTTAGCTTGTTTGAAAGATGCCCAGTAGGATCCTTAGACTTATTTATTCAAAATCTGTTAAAACATGGTCACTGGCCCTTCTTGGAACAGATGTAGGACAGTATCAAGTGCTTGATAATCATATGCTAAAAATCTTGCTGTTTATGATAAACTCAGTGTAAAATCTTTCCAAGGCATTGCTTAAACTGAAACAGGAAATAAAATCGCTGTGGTGGGTTGAATCTAGCTAGATGCTAGATGCTCACCAAAGCTGCTCTATTACTCCTACTCCTCTGCTGGACAGGAAAGAGAAAATATTGATGAAATACTTATGGGTCAAGATAAGGACAACGAGATCACTCAGCAATAACTGTTAAGCACTAAACAGACTTGACTTTGGGAAAATTATTTCAATTTATTACCAAGGAAATCAGAAAAAGGCAATAAGAAATAAAATCAAAAATTAAAACACTTTCAACATTCCCTTCTTCCCAAGCTCAGCTTCACTCCTGTTTTCTCTACCTCTTCCACACAAGCAGTGCAGGGAGATGCGGAATGGGGCTTGTGGTCAGGTCATCACACATTGTCTCTGCTGCTCCTTCATTACAGTCTCCCTGTGCTCCAGTGTGGGGTCCGTTTCACAGGAGACAGTCCTCCATGAACTTCTTCCTTTACATAGGGCGCAGTCCTTGAAGAATAGACTGCTTCAATGTGGGTCCCCTGCAGTGTCAGAAGTCCTACCAGAAGTCATGCTCCATTCTAATGTCCCCTCCACGGGTCCACAGATCCTGCGAGGAGCGTGTTCCTGTGTGCACTCTCCACAGGGTCACAGACTCTTTTGAGTACATCTACTTGCGCCAGCATGGGGTCCTCCATGGGTTGCAGGGGTATAGCCTGCCTCATCATGGTCTTCAACATAGGCTGCAACAAAATCTTTGCTCCAGCACCTGGAGCAACTCCTCCTGTTCCTTCTTCTCTGACCTTGGTGTCTTCAGATTTGTGTCTCTCATATATTCTCACTTATTTCTCTCAGATACTATTGTGCAGCAGTTTTTCCCTCATTCTTAAATATGTTATCACAGAGACACTACCACCGTTGATGATGGGCTTGGCCAGTGGCAGATCTGGAGCTGACCAGCATTGGACATGGGGGAAGCTTCTAGTAGCTTCTCACAGAAGGCCCCCTTATAGTGCCCACGTTACCAAAACTCTGCCATGCAAACTGAATACATTTGCCCATGAACAGAACTGATTAAGAAGTACCTGAATGCAATTTCTTTTCCTTTTCTGAACTATAAATACATGTCAAAATAATAAATGGTTTGTACTGAAATAAAACTGAAAGCTTAGTAACACAAAGAACTTTCCTGCTGTATTAATCCAAAATTTGTTTCAAATAGTGTATCAGCTGGTTATAATACATTCAGGTTTTTAATTCTGTTTCAATTTAACACCAATAACAATACTATGTCAGCTGGAAGACACATTTGGGTATTTATTATACTATTTTCCTAAAAAGTCAGGACACATCTTCCATTATGAATCTCTCATATACATCACTCAAGTCAGGTAGCTATGACACTATGCGAAAAGCAATCTATTTGGGAATCCAAATTAAAAAAAAAAAAAGAAAACAGTGTCAAGAAAACAATTACTCTGGCACCGATATTGTCAGAGTCCAAGAGTATCTGGATGACACTCTTAGATATATAGTTTAGTTTTAGGTAGTCTGTAAGGAACAGGGAGTTGGACTTGATGACCCTTACAGGTCCCTTTCAACTTGAGATTTATATGATTCTATATGATGAAGCCATGTAAGCTTGCTACTGTCTGTGTGGAAATATCTCCAGTTACAGCAACTACTGGGGCCACTCAGTACAAGCAACTCCAGCCACCTCAATCCAAACCTTGCAGAATATAGCTTCCCAGGCGTCCCGTCAGCAGAGACATGAAACCATGAAACTTCAGAGAAAATGCCAGAAATGAGATTTGGACAGTGACTGTCATGTCAGATAGTAATTTGCTGTATTTTCTCATGGTGATCACATCTCTATTTTATCCTTTAATCACTGGCTACTGTGCTGAATTGTTCTCTTCATTAATCTTAGCTTTCTCAGAGACAATGTCACACGTTTTTCAGCTAGTCTCACAGACCAGCTCTATCTTTGCTCTAGAATTCACTGTTCTGTACTCACTGGATGAGCCAGTGGTGTTACTATCAAAGATTTCCCTCTAATGACAGTTCAGCAGTTGGGCAGAGAGTTCAAAGTATTTAGTGGCAAGGCACAGGATGATCATGAAAATCAAAGAGTGAAGTACCAGGCCTAACTTCCTCTAGAAACACACAAAAAAATGAGTCTGTCTGATTTATTTTGCTTTCTGTATTCATAAAGCAGCAACTCCTTCTGTATACTGTATGCCTTCTCATCAATTGCTTGCATTAATGAAATCCTCTAAAGAGGGAATGTTGATTTTTTTTTTTTAGTAAAAATGGAAACTCTTCTTCTTTTGCTAAAATCTCTTTCTTCTGCTTTTGCTAGATTATATTTAGTCACAGTCTCCTCAAATACACTTCTCAATCTTTAGTCAGAAATGTGACCAAAAGGGAAGGGCAGGGGAAGGGGAGAACTGACAGGAAAAAGAAATTATTTTCACCAGCATTTCATGATCATTTTTTAAATAATTCTTTCAATTTCTCTTCCTTACACCCGTATAACATCCTTGTGTAAGCAAGAACAAATGTTGTGACAAGCAGAGTTCACCCTTTGACCATAAAATCTCATTGTTTCTTTCCTCTGGTGCTTGTTTGATTTTGGAAAGAAAATCCTACAAAAATACATGGACATGTGATGAAATGTGAGGCAGGGGAAGAATCTAATTCTGGAAAGTCTTCCCTAACAAACTCTCATCAACTTCCACTTGTCTCATTTTATATGTGAATATCTCAGTCCCAGAAGCTAGAGACATCTGAAATGAACTCAGACCATACTGAGTGGCATTGTATCAGAGCGCTCAAGTGCGTAAATTGGATCTCCTTCTTCAAAATTATTTTCAGAAGACATGACCTTTTTGCCATTCCTACTGTGCATAATGCATTGCAGCAGGCAACGACCCCTTTTCCCCATTAGCCCCATACATGAACCTCTCTGTAGAGAACAGCGTTATAGGCAACTTTCCTCAGCACACACAGAAATTTTTTTACTCATCAGCAATTATTAAAAAAAAAGGCAAAAATCTATTGAAATACTATCACTCCCCTTCTTGCCCTCTTTTTTTCCTGTCACTTTTACCATTCTTTTTGCACAAACTCTGCTCAAGCTGTCTCTGCCACCCCCTGACCACACTTCCACTTCTGCCCAGCATGGGGCATATCCACTATTTCTCTCCCAGACACTGCTTCCCAGCTCCTCATCCTTATACTGACACAAACACCTGGCAAGGTACCCAGAGTCATGGTAATACAAGGGTATAAGAGACAACTCATGTCCTATTGAGCTTGTGCTCACCCCCAGCTAGTGCAAACACTGAAAGAGGAGCAGGTTTAAACAGGGGAATAAATACCCTGGTTGCAGAGATTTCTCCTATTGGTAGCTTAAGCTTCCCTTTTCCTGCAGATACAGCAGCTATCTGAAGAACAGTGGTGCATCTTGAGGGTGGGAATTAGTTAGAATAGTCATACTATCAAGCATGCTGGTTTATTCAATGAGCTATCCCTACATCTCCCTTGGACCAAAAGAAGTATGGCTCTATTTCCTCCTTTCTCTAACCTCACAGCTGTTGGATCAAAGGATGTTTAAATCCACTAATCAAGCAAAAATTTACAGAAAAACCCAGTAAGACACATTTTATTATTCTCCAGCAGAAGATGCTGACATCATAAAATTCAGGTTTATAATTTTTATATGGAAAATTAAGCTATAATAGTACAAAGCACATAAATCAGTCTGACCAAATACGTGAGCAGTTGTAGAACTTCAAGGAAAAAAAATTATAAAGGTTTATTAAAAGGAACAGGATGCAGCATTTAATTTCCTTTGCATGCAGGTAGGAGTTGCTATGATTTTGCACTCCTTATGCATTGACACAGTGAAGCTTTCTGGTCTTCTCACCTTTTTGACCTCACTCCATCTCTAAGCATATATATGAACCAATGGCTAATGTAAAAATGACTTGTCTTATTGCCCCTTAAAGAGCACTACATCAGCAAGATGAGACAAGAAGAAAACCGTTAAGTTCATGTCTTGTAAATCTAGAATCCTGTCTTTACAAATGTAACAAGAGGATGGGGCAGGGAAAGGATGGGTGGAAGAAGATTTATGTGAGAAAAAGAAATAATGAGCAAAGCGTGGCATAGTAAGCTGAAATGTCAGCTTCTTCTTAACTGCTATCCCCCACTCCAAGAATTTTACTTAAATACACAATAAAATGTTCTTTTTGCAGTTACCTCTGAGTTTGTCAGAACCCTGTCATGAGTTTTTTATTCTCTTTTATAACATCCGGTGCAACAAGGTCCTGCTTTGTGGCTGTTGCTTTTGTGTACTACTTTACGGCAATAAAAGCTTCCCATTTAAGATTTATTTCAGGGGATTTTTCAGCCACCATAGGCAACACTATAGTTTACTATATGATACACAAATGCTACCTTCTAGTTGACTCCTTAGTGGAGAATATGCATGTATCATCAGAACAGATCACTAAATATTTAATTTACACTTTAATATATATGCTGCCTAAAACTGCACACTTTTTGGTATAAATCCACTGAAAAAATGAAATTCAGTTAGTACGAAGAGAGCTAGTTTTCATGAAAAGTCAGCAAGAACTCGGAGTCATAACAAAGCAGTGTCTATTTGAGAGGAAGTCATTGGAAAACTTGAGAAGTTGGAAGGTGCAACCCAGCACTTCTTTTTCTGTGTTTGTATGTATCATTGTAAGTAGCTGGAAAGGGTAAGAACATGACTGCTCAGTTGTTCAAACTATGAATTCAGTTGAAGTGTCATGGCACTTTACAGGTATTAAACATTAAACTTGGGGATTTTCATATCCCCAGACCTATGCTGCAGCTATGTCTTCTGACCATTTTTTCTCTGTAGGCTGGATCATCAATAGCTAACATGAACTGCTAAAGGCAATCTTTAATCAAAGAGCTTTTTCAATCTACTCAAGTAGGAAAACATAGACATTATACATGTATGTAATATACACATATGTGTGTGTGCACAAATGTGTGGGTGTATAAATGTACACATAAGTGTATATAACTTGCAATGAAGCAGCAGGTGCAACAAATAGAAGAATTATCCTTTTTGAATATTTAATAACGAACGACTGGAAAAGTTTAGGGAACTTGTTAAAACAACTTTGAACTCAGCAGTAATATTTTGCAGATGTTAGTGAAAGATTTTATTGTATTTTCCTTTCTACAAGAGCTGTGCCCCTTATAGTGTTTTGTTTTTATAGTGCTTCAGAACTGAACAAACCAGAAACTCAATTAAAACCATTGTGGTTAATCTACATGTGAAGCATGATGTTATGAAAAACAGTGTTTTGGCCATTATGAAACAATAATCAGTCATGGCTGACCCTCAAAAGTCAACCTATGATCACCAGAAACTGCTGAAACTTGACGAACTTGTCTGGGGTGTGGAGGTTTTTGTTTGTTTGGGTTTTTTTAGTTGTTTCGGGTTTTTTGGTGTGCATTTTTTTTGGTTGGTTGGTTGTTTTCAAAAAAGTTTTTAAGGAATGAAGATTAAAAATTCCTATAAATGTTTATCTTAATTTTTCCTAATATCTTAGAATTCTGAAAAGGATTATGTTGTGGTTTGAGCCAGCTGCCCAGGCCGACACACAGCCACTCACTCAGTCTTCCCTTCGCTTCCATTCCTTTAGGAGTGGAGAGGAAGAAAATTCAACTAAAAAAATACAGGATTGAGTTTATGACAGAGAGGTTTCATTCACCACTTATGGTCAGGGGCAAAGAAGAGAGTAGAGTTGGGGAGAAAAGCATAGATTTAATATAACACCACCAGTTATCAACTAGACCAGAGTAGAAAAGTGAGAGGAATACATAAATAAATACAACCTGATCTTAAATACACTTCTGCTCTACACTCCTCCCTTCTTACTGGCTACCTCCTCCCCCTACGTCAGCACGGAGGGGGCCGGTGATGGGAAGTGTGGTCCATCTGGCCATTACTCATGGTCCATGGCAGTCCTTCCTTCCTGGGGAAGAGGGCTTCTCACAGTATTCCCTTGCTGTCACATAGTGTCCATCTTATGGGAGGCAACCCCTTCCTTCCATGTGAGTTCATCCCACCAGTGTGGAACTGACTCAGGAGGTACTGGTCACTTCAGGCACGTCCTGAGCTACTGCATGGTCTCTCTTCCTTCCGACATTGGATTCTACTGTATCCTGGACATTCACTGCTGTTGATCTCCTCAGTTCACAGGCACTTATCTCCTTGCTATATCACTCATCACGGTACTCTAGGGAAGTGCTCTGCTCTAGCACCTTTTTCCCCCCTTTCCCCACTGACTTTGTTCGTTTGCTTTTCTCTCACCTGCCCTTCCTCCAAACAGAGAAACTCCCCAACACAAATGACAGGACAAAGACAGAGATAATGAGAGAGACAAAAATACAGGAAGTGGCCCAGGAAGCGACCCAATAGGTTTCCCCTCTTAAATATAGTGATCACAGAGGCACTGATTGGTCTGGCCTTGGCAAGAGGCAGGTCTGACAACCTCCACAGCCCTCCCTCCACTTCCAAAAACCCCACCAAACTCAGACTCATGAGAGATTATAAAACTTAATCCTCTCTTTCATGTTTGGAGATACAGTAGCCACCCAAGAGAAGAAAAAAAAAAAAAAAAGAAAGAAAAAAAAGAGAGAAAGTAAAATAAGGAAGTTTTTATGAAGAAAGCGCTTTTAGAAAACTCAACCTTACACTAGACCAGATATATCTGAGTTTGTTTCTCAGTCATGAGGAGGAAAACACTTTCAAAACTAAACTACATTTTAGTAGTTGAAGCAAGTAGTTTCATATCTCATCTTTAGTATTCCGATCATCTCATAATCCAATTCTTGTCACAAAATCATAGATCAGCTAAAATGAATGTTCCCTTGGTAATTTTATACTCTTAGGCACAGAGTTCTTTCCTTTCCCTGAAATTATTTGTAATCCTCTTAAGTTTAGATAATTTATAGTGTCTGCCCTTAATGCCCAGTAGATATTATAAAAAATAAGCATGAAAAAGATGACTAGAAAATAAGTTTTCCTTACTTTTCTGTAAATGAGTTAAACTCATACTGTAAAAGTGCTGCTATCCTGTGTGACATGTCCACAAATCCTTGATACTGCTGTAGATAGACTGAGACAGGTGTGACCCCCCAAAGAGAGTAGAAATTGTTGCCACATGGGTCAGCATCCTGAGACTTCAGCTGGCATGAGAGGAGCCACAGCCAGGAGGTGAGTCTGCTTGTTTTCTAGCATGGAGACAAAGTGCTGCTAAAGACAGACAGAGTCCAATCCATGACATGACAGGAAGAGCTTTCCTAGGGAGCAGAGATCACTAGACAGGGCTGGAAGCACTGGAGAAAGTCCCTGTGATGACTGAAAATATGTTGTGAAGAAATTACCAAGTGGGAAGGAAAAAGAAAAGTTACCCACTAATCCTTGTATTTTCTCTTTGTCTGATCTAATCACTGGGAGTTTTATTATTTGGAAAGGCATTTAAACAACCCAACCGAGATGTGAACAAAACCTGGCTCTTCAGCAATCTAATGTTTTTCATTCTCTCAGAGGCATTCACTAATAAAAGATCTGACAGCAGATTTGGATACCTAATCGCTGGCTACAACTTGCCGCTATGATCAAGTTGGAAGGAAAATTAAAAAAAAAAAAAATTACAGTTTGCCAGGAGGCTGTTTCTCCAAATTACTTGTAAAAGAACTAGCAACTTAGGTGCATCTACAGAGATACGACACATGGATGTCTTCATTCTCTAATATAAAATTTTGAAATCTTTCTTTTAATTACTGTTTTAGGGTTGAGAGGTACATGATTCCAAGTGTAATGATGACTTGGGACACAACCTAAGGGCCCCAGCATTACTGGTTGCTGGACAACTTATTTGCAATCTGTGTATCCCATGGTAATTGGGACAAAAACCTCAGCCAATAAATGCCATAAGGATAAGATGAGACTTAAGGTTCACAAACACAAAAAAAGCATACAGCTCCAAGGATACTGGGAATGCAAAAGGCATGTCAAGAAGAGCACAGCACTGCATCAACATTGGATCCCTTACAGTTTTCTAACCAGGGCCACCCACAGTACTTACATCATGAGTCTCAATAAAAACCTGATATTAGGGTTAGGATTAGAGTTCTGAGAGCCACAAAGCCTCCAGTTACAAGGACCACAGGGGTGCAAAAGGCATGCCAAGGGGAGCACAGCACTGAACCAGTGTTGATTCCTCCAGAACTTTCTATTCTGGGCCAGCCATGCAATGGGGGACCTGGACCTCAATGCAAACCCAGTGTTATGCCTAGGGTTAGAGCTATTTTTTCAGAGAGCCACAAAGCCTTTAGCTCCAAGGACACTAGTGCTCCTGAATACATTCCAACCGGAGCTCAGAACTGGACTAACTTTACACCCTCCACATTTTTCTGATCTGGCCAGCCTATTAGGATGATACAGTATGTGAAATGTAATCTATTTTGTAATTGAAATTTCAAAATAGGGAATGGTGGCAAGAGAACAATTTCCATGGGATTTACATCTGTTCAGAGAGAAGACTTATGATGCACAAGACTGACTATTTTCAAAATGGTGTTCTTGTCAGTTCTACTTTATAATCTTGAAATGGTGATATTTTGTCTTTTAATCCAATTAGAACTAATATTGAAATGTTCTGTGTGAAACACAGTACAGACATGTTATTTTGTTGTACTTGTTATCAAAGTTCTGAATTTATACTTCTGCAAAGGGTGATCTGTCTGATTTTGTTTTTACCTCCAGTCCTGGACAAATCTAATTAAAGCTGTTCTTTTTCTTCTTTTCTTGATTCACTTGGTGCATTTAACTCCCATTCTTTCTCACTTTTCTGAATTTTTACTCTGACTGTGGTTTGCCCTTGAAACATAGAATGTACAAGGTATAAAAGTGATTCAACTCCCTAGGTTTTCTTCACCTAAAAGTACGTGGGCATTGTAAAACTACAAAGAGTTTTAACTGGAATATAGATAAAATGCCAATTATAGGTATGCCTCAATGTTCATTTATTTATAAAATGGCCTTTTAAAATTGCCATTACTTCCAAAAGCATGCTTAGATGACTGCTATTATCTGTTTACTGATTTTGTCAATGAGGTGACACACATAGGCTCACTGTAGGGAATCTTTACAATATCTTTGAAGTATTCTGTGAGCCAGAGACTTATTTTCTGCTTCGTGGTGTGTGGTAAGAACTACAATAACAATAATCAGGAGGTAATTACTGTTTCTAAATTACTTCAGTTGAACTTCCTCTACAATTTTACACACTAATTTCTCAAAAGGCAATGCAGAGAATCTGTTTCGTAAGGGGAGAAAACAGCTTCTGAGAAAATAAAAGTTGGGATTTTTTACTCTCTCAAATGAAATCAATAGGTTAGACTTGTGAATAATTTAATTATTTCCTTTGTCTAAAATACATATCCAGTTATTTTGTGTGTACAGAGAAGAGAATTCTGTGCAAATCCTGTAATGTTCCATTTGCTTGTGTAGTGACACTGTTTCATCTCTTCACAGTTGTGACAAATGCATCTGCAAAGCTCCATGAGTGCTAACAAACCTGTTTGCAAATCTGTTTGAGTTTACAAATAAATAGTAACACATACACAACTAGAAGGAAATATCTCTGTGGTGGAACAAGAGTATTCAGAGCATACAAAAAGTAGAGATGTGTTTAAGTACAGATGGGAAGCTGATATCTCCATAAACAGAGGGCTTTAGTTATAAGTCTATTCTTTCTATGGTTAAACAAGGAGGTTTTGAGAAACAGTAAAGAAATCATTTGTACTCATAAAATGCGGTTAAAATACAGAACAGGAATTTGCTGGAATTAAAGGACAGAATTTAATCAGGTCATTAATGCCGAATGTAAGAGGAAAATCTGAAAACTAGGTAAACTCAGCATTGACTCAGATACTTTTCCTCTGAAGTCATTTTGTGAAATGAATCTGTGTAGATTCAATTTTAGCAATTTTAGATTACATTGACAAATGTGCATATTTCTTTCAGAACATATGATTTTTGTCCATTTATTACATGGATATATGGCTCATTTTTAGCAATTTAAAGACTGAGCAGCTAAGTTTTGAGTACATCTATATCTAAGTTTCATTTCTGATCAGATCACAGCTTCAAAAGTTAATATGCCAGATAATCAGTTGTTATCTGTGACTGACCAATAAATCCCTACTATAGAAGGAAGCTCAGTGGAACTCAGGCAATAATGTAGGGTATGAATGATTTAAATTGCTAATAGGTGTTTAGTTCATAGGAGCAGATGAGTGTTAGTCTATAGTGAAAAAAGTTAATAAAATTACTTATTTGTTTCCTGAAGTCTTGTCTTCTCATCATCTTCTCCCAGAAGAACGAAATATTTTTCAAGACATCTTACTTTTTCAGTAAATATAAAATTATTAAAGCTAGAAGAGACTATTATTGTTATCAAGTGAGATATACATAATAGCCAAACAAATTTTCAAATTAGAAATATAAGTAACATTTTTATGCTAAGAAAGAAGTTTTCAAATGAAGAAAATGTTATGTTTATCTTCAGCACATTTTTATTCTTTGGAAAGTATATTTTCAGGCACATTCACCTGCACATCTTAAACACTTTTAGACTTTAATACGTGAAATTTCATATATATATATATATATATATATAGTGATTCTTAAGTAATAAAGTGCTGGGTTTTAACAGAATGAAGTTTAAATGGTGATGCAGAATAACATTGCATACATTGCAATAACATTGCATACATTGCATCAGTTGTCACAGATGATATAATTCTAAATCACAATGTTTAAAAACTTAAAGTTAAAATATTAACAAAATTAAATTATGAACAAAGGTCTGCTTCTGCAAGTTGTATAACGTGTAAAAAATGTCAGAAGTCAATGATAATCGGCGTATAGGAGTCAATTATATTATGTACTAGTCGCTTTGGATCTCCAAAAAAGAAGATTAAACAGTAATTTTTTTCACTGTATTTTGCATTTCAGAGGAAGGAGTTCTCCATGTCCCCAAAAATGATGAGTTTTATCCATGTGGTAGTTAATGAAAGGAAAATCCATTGGAGTCATACTACTGAAGAAATCAAAGTGAGTCAGCTGGCCAAATCTAACTGATTTTTTTCACGACGATTTAGATACCTATATATTTTATGAATCTTTTTTCATCTTTATCCCTCCAAGACTTTTGGATATCTCTCAGGTTTGTTGTGTTATTATAAGCCAAAATGCATTTATTATTAATTTTTATATTACCATAAATCAGCATCTTCAATTTTTATTTCTTTAATATCGTACTGTCTCTTCAAACAAAAAGTTTAAGAGCTTAAAAAGATTTGTCTACATGCAAAGCAAGGTAATAGAGATAGGATGCTTGCATCAAGTGAGATTTTCTCTGCAGTCATCTATTCTTTTCCTTGATTTCTTACCTACACTTTCAGAAAATGGCAGTGGTCTGACTCAAACTTCTTATGGCTAGCTTTAGCATAATTTAAATATAATTTAAATATCTGGACTGTCTCTGTGATGAACAAAGAAGAATAAATGCTGTCACAGAGTACATCACCCTACATCAAGATAAAGAAGGATCTCCGAGGCTGCCCATCATTTGCTTTTCCAGCTAATTTGGACTACATGTTTTTGAATACTTGTCTTTACTTTGGGCAGCTAGATGGAAGTCTGCCTCTGGGGTATATATCTTGGGTTGCAGGAACCACAGACATTTTTAAAATAGTTTTTAGATACAAATTTAAAGTTCCTGGAAGAAGCTTGGGAAGCACTTTTTTTGTCATTCCTGCTGATAACTGCATTTGGACATTAATGAATGGTTTTGGATGTTCTGTAGTGCATCAAGAATTGTAACAAACAAGTAAATGCAATATTATACCATTGAACATGAAAGGTCCATAGTGAGGCAGAGAAAAGATCAGTTTATATTTATTTTTATACAATAGTGTTTTGCAATAAGGACAGTCAAATACTTCCAAAACAACAACAGAAATTCACTAGTAAAAATTATGTTGATTTAATAGTGTTAATAACTGTAAGGAAATGGAGTTAGTATGGTAGTTGGCAGAGTGTTGGATCTGGTTAATTATTGTTTACTCACAGGTGGCTGCCCTACAACTACCCCTTACCGGCTGCATGATTACCACCACAACAGTGACAGCCAATTGCTAGCCACTGTGAGAATATGAGTCAATCAGAAGCAGATAACTGGTAGATGAAAAACTGAACATGAGTCAGCAATGTGCACTTGCAGCCCAGAAAGCCAACTGCATGCTGGGATGCATCAAAAAGAAGTGTAGCCACCCAGTCAAGGGAGATGATTCTTCCCCTCTGTTCCTCTCTTGTGAGATTCCACTTGGAGTACTCTATCAGTTCTGGGGCTTCCAACGTAAAAAAAAAAAAGGACATGGACCTACTCAAGCAGGTCCAAAGGAGGGCTATGAACACAATCAGGTGGCTGGAGTTCCTCTTCTACAGGGACACACTGAGGGAGCTGAGTCTGTTTGGTCTGCAGAAGAGAAGGCTCCAGGGAAACCTTATAGCAGCCTTCCAGTACTTCAAAGGGAAAGATGAGGGTGGACTCTATCAGACAGTGTGATGGTAGAATGAGTGGAAAGAGTTTCAAATTGAAAGAGGATAGATTTAGCTTAGATATTAGGAAGAAATTCTTTTCTGTGAGGATGGTGAGACACTGGTACAGGTTGCCCAGAGAGGCAGTGGATGCCCCCTGCCTGGAATTGTTGAAGGCCAGGTTGAATGGGGCTTTGAGCCATCTGGTCTAGAGGAAGTTGTCCCTGCCCATGGGAGGGAGTTTGGAACTAGATGATATCTAAAATTCCTTCAAACCTAAACCATTCTGTGATTCTATGATTCCACAATTTTATCATAAATTATAATTTAAGTATGGTTATCTTTGTCCTAAGAATAATCTATGCTTGTCATATTTATATAAATATGCAGCTTGGATTTCAAACTCTACAGTACTGAAGTTGTAGTGCCTAACTAATATTTTTCCAAACAAAATATACAAAGGCAGAGAAATGAACAATAATAAAAGTTCATGTGCAGGCACAAAATATTTATTGCATTTAGCTGAAAGCCATTTTTAATTCAGTAGCCAATGTCTGACCGTGGGGAAAGAATAATGTTTTGAAGAGTTTGTATTTGGATAAACAAGGGTATAACGTGGGTTTTTTTTTTCTATTATGCAGTGATTGGATCCATACCTTCTGTCTGTACATGCATTCTCACAGCAGAAGAAGCAGACGAGGAGTTAGAAGACCACACACAGTTGGAGAGCAACAATCTCATTGGGACTGCAGATAGTTGGTGGGATAAGTTGCTGACTGAGTGTCTTGTCCCAAATTGTATTTGGTTGAGCTGCAGTGATCCCAGAGGTGAAATTAAGACACAAAGGAGGTCAATGTTGTGTCTTCCTTTGAGTATTTTTGCTCCAAATGCACAGAGAAGGGGAGAAAAAAAGAGAAAGAGGGAAAAAGAGGAAGCGAGCAATTACCAGCACAGAGTCCAGCAGCTTCCCATAGGTCCCATGTCATCGGTGGGGGAAATTTCTGACTATATGCTGGTTTACAGTTCCTTTATTTCCATTGTACCAGCCTTACTCCACCTTTTCACTGGAATTAATTTGCATTTTCTTGAAATTTCTTTGCATAAACTCTTCCTCACAGTCACCTGTACTGTGCAGACGGTCCCTTCTTTGGAGGAGGTCCTGAATGGTCACTCTTGCTAAACCTTCCTCTCTGTCTTCCTTGATGTGACCCACTGACAATCCCGCTGCACAGATATGAGTCTTAGTCATGGGTTATATAATTTCAGGACTCTGGCACTCCATCCATGTGAGGCTCCATATTCTCAAACAAATGTTGCAAAAGTCCTACTGTACGAGCTACCTTAGTGGCCTGGCACAGGTGTTGGTTGCTATAATGTTGCAGAAGTCCCATCAGTCGCTACAGCAGCAATCTGTGGTAATGAGCCTCGCGGTTTCAAACTATGAGTCTTTGCAATGTTGAGACAGTCTTTCTTTCTTTGAGTCCCACACTGCTGTAATGGATGTTTGCAGACTTCTTATGAATGTGGGAAGATAAGGAGATCGAGTTGTCTTGACATAGCTCAATGACATGAATGAACAGGCAGAGAAGATGTTCTGCATGGCATAAAAATTGCAAACGAAGATAAACTCATTAGAGATGCGAAGCAAGCATGATATAGAATCACAGAATTATTGAATGTGTTAGATTGAAAGGGATATCTAAAAGTTATCTAGTTCAACCCGCCTGCAGTAAACAGAGTCCTAGATCAGGTTGCTCAGAGCCCCATGAAGCCTAACCTTAAATGACTCCAGGGATGGGACTTCTATGATCTATGGTGAATTTTAAAATATGTAGAGAAGTTACCAAAACAAATAACAGAATGGAAAACACTGGACTTCAAGGGAGGTAGATTTGGTCTTCTTCAGGAATCTCCTTGGGAGACTTCTGGGAAGGTCAAAGGGTCCAAGCAGAACTGGTTGATCTCAAAAAACAATTTCTTCAAAATACAAGAACAGTCCTTTCCAATGTCCAGTCTAGCCAGAATAACAGAAGACTGGCATGGAGAAACGATAAGTACACAGAAAAAGGAGATATACAGGAAACGGAAGTGAGAGTCAGCTACTCAGAAGAACTACAGAGACAAATACTAAGTGGTGCTTGCTTGGTTTTGTTGGCTACCCTCTCCCTCAGTTTTCACTGGTCAGTTCTTACTTCTGACTTCCCAGTTTCAGAAACTATTTCCTCCCAAATAAAATGAATAAAATATTATCTACAATCCACAAAAATGCAGCTAGAGAATCTCTAAAGCAGCAGGACAAATAAATGTCCATGGAGACAGGTGAGATCTATCCAAGGGTGCTGGGAGGTGTGGCCAATGCCATTACAAGATAGTTTTCTATGATCCTTGAAAAGTCTTAGGAAACAAAATATTCCTGAGTACTGGAAATGGCTAATATAACTCATCTTCAAGACTGGAAAGAAAGAGGTTCTCCAGATCCTGCATGATGACCAGCTTAATCTCAGATTCTGATAAGATTATGGGTCAAAACTTGGAAGTCATTTCTTGAAAAAAACATGAATATGTTTGACCAGAGGGATTTTTCCAAGGGCAAATCATACTTGACCAACCAGTTTGTCTTCTGCAATAGCTAGCTTAGTTACACAACAACAACTAGCTTAGTTACACAAAAAGAGAATGAACAGTAGATACTTTGCACTTTTGACTTTAGCAAGGTGTCAGAGAAGTGTAAGATGGGAAAAATATGTTCCAAAAAATAGTTTAATGGTGTCAAGGAAAAGGTAGAATGATCAAATTAAACAGGGATTGCATATTACAAACGCATTGGGAGACACAATTGATTTACACGTTCAGAATGTCAGTTGGGAGCTAATACTACACATTGTACAACTACATCTAAGTTTAGAATGATGACTAACAATGTGCAAACTACTTACCTGTAAGACGAGGACACTCATACAGAATCACAGCATAACAGAACGATAGGGGTTGGAAGGGACCTCTGGAGATCATCTGGTCCACCCCCCTGCCAGAGCAGTATTACCTAGGGCAGGTTGCACAGGATGGCATCCAGCAGAGTTTTGAATGTTCCCAGACACAGATAGTTCACCATCTCTCTGGGCAGCCTGTTCCAGTACTCTGCCACAGAAGTGGCAAATCAAAGTCTCAGTCTTGCAAAGTTATATTGAGTGATCTCCCAGTCCAAAGGGATAGTATCTCGCTTGCAGAGCCAACTGCTCCAAGGACACCAGCACAAAACGGGTTTTTGATGGTCTTCATTCATACCTGGAGTCATATCAGGATTTGTGGTCATACACAGCCCTTATTGGCTGAGGTGGTCTTTAGGGGCTCACGTACCTGTAGGCTATGACTAGGGGCTCTCTGCATACATGACCTGCAGCATACTCCCTTCCCACGCATATAGCCACCAGGTTCCCTGTACCACACCATTAGACCTTCTGGGTGCACTTGCCACACAAGGTCTTTTACGTGCTCTTCCATAGCCCCTTTAGAGTCAAAATGGTTATAGGCTGGAGAAGTATACAATAAGATTGGTGAGAACTCACTGATCTATCTAAATTAAAAAATGGTCATCAAATGTAGAAAATGCAGCTGGTGCCTTGTTATTGGTGGCATGTCTTGGAGATTAATATTTGTCTGACACCACTGAATCTCTTTATTAGTGACCTGGATGATTCCACAGAATGCCCTCTTAGCAGCTCTGCAGACAATATCAAAACAGAAGGAAATCGTAAATGTGTTGGACAAGGCTGGTATTAGAGGGACCTTGAGAAAGGGCTGACTGGAATGTAGTGAAGTTCAAAAAAGTCAAATTCCAAGTCTTGCATACAGAGTAAAATAACCTCAGGTAGCAGTTACAGGGTTCAGACTGACTAATCAGAATGCCTTTTTTTTTGTGAACAAGAGTCAGCAGTGTGCACTGAAGGTCATCCATATACTTGGCTACAGCCAATATGTTGAAGGAATTTTTCTCTGCTATTGGGCAATTGTAAGATCACATATGGAGCATTGTGTCCAGTTCTGTGGTCTTCAGTGCTAGAATAAACAAGCATAGGGTCCCCGAGGAAAATCTGAGAAAACTAGATTTGTCCTTGGGCATAAGGAAAGATCTGACTGCTGTCAAGTAAACATACAATGATGATGGAACCAAGACGCTCCCTACTGGTGCACAGGGTTAGGACAAGAAGCAAGAGGCACAGCTTGGAATAATGAAAATTCTGGCTCAACATAAGTAGGGTTGATCAAAAGCTGGAACAGCTTGCCCAGGGACCCTATAAAATCTCTATCCTTGGAGATTTTCAAAACTCAAGCAGAAAAGATACTGAGCAACCTGTTCTCAGTAGACACACTTTTGAGCAGGAAAGTTAGGCCAGATGATTCATAAAGATCCCTTCCAATCTGCAATTCCATCTGTAAAGTTTATTAAAAAAAAAACCAACAGATTACTTTGGGTTTTTTATAATACACACTTCTTAGGCACTGGAGGAAAAATGTTCATGTTTTATGAAATATAACCAAAAAATGAAATAAAAGTACTAGGAGAAAATTACAGCTGTTTGTAAGAATATGAATAGGAAAAATAAATTACAAGGTTACTATTATATATCAAGATGGAAAGTTTTCTCTACTTTTTAATTTATTTTTTTTTCCAAAATAATATTTATTTTTCAGATTTTTTTTTCTTGCTATCTTGTTGGGAAAAATTAAAAATTTTGGTCCTTAGAAGTATTAAGCCTTTGGGAAACCTGGAACAGAGTGTAAGACAGACATTTGCATATGTCATCTTCACTCTATAGAAAAGTAAATACACCAAAATACAAAGAAATTAATATGCATGATCTTCCCGTATATCTTTTAAATGACTCTTTAAATGAGCATTAGAAGCTCTCAGACACCCCTTGTTTAGTCTTTGTATTTCAACTTATGAGTTGTTGTAATAATAATAACAAGATTGAAATATACCGATTAAGTTTAGTGGAAATAATACCACTGTAAAGAAATTCAACTCTTGCTTCTCAGTCAGGTTTGTACAGCTTATTTTACAGTGTCCATTTAAAAACTGTGACCAGCCAAAGTATGTAGAATTAAACACAAACAGAAAAGGTGCCTAGATGAATTATGCAGTCTTTATCCTGGGAGATTTTCAAGAGCATACCACGTATAGTATTAAGCAACTTGATCTGACCTCACAGCTGTCTCTGCTTTGTCGAGGATGTTGGACTAGAGACACCCAGACTAGAGGTCTGTTCCAGTGTGAATCATCCTGCTATCCTAATATCTTACACAGACAATAATATTTATGCTTTGTAGAATTTACCATAAATTACTTCTCAATTTTTGATTCTATCAAAATTTACAACTTCTAGCATTTTTTAAATCCTCAGGGAAAACAACCAAACACCTCAGCACCACCATCACCAAAACCCCCTCTACCTTAGAAATCTCAAATGAAAAATAAAATAATATTAATAATAAAAACCCCACACACGTACTCACACAATGCTGTTTGTATTTTTCTTTATAGTAACAAAATCTTTATTGTGTAACATATTGGACCTTCATTCTTTTCACTTCATAGATTGGGCTTTCAAACACTAAAATTAAGTATTAGAAGAATTATTCATATCTGGTGAGTAAATCACATACTTAAAACCAAAAAGACAAAACTGTTTACTATGTTTCTCCTGAACTCTTTGTCTAATGGAAAAAACTGCTTTTGTTGTTTCCTTCAAGAAAATGTCTTTTTTATTTTCTTTTTTCCTTAGGGGAAAATAAACAGAGATATCTTTTTTACAGCTCTTTATTAATTAATATGATTTCCCTTTGATCCTCTCTAATTAATCATATATGTATAGAAATATATTAATTTTCCTTCATATTAAAATACATTTTTTCATCTATTCCATTATATTAGTTACTGTTTCTGGGAAAACTTAGAAGACTTACACAGAATCATAGAATCATAAAATCATAGAATGATAGAACGTGTTGAGCAGGAAGGATCCTTTAAATCTCAACTAATTCAACTCCCCTGCAGTGAGCAGGGACATCTTCAACTAGATCAGGCTGGTCGGAGCCCCCTGAAGCCTGACCTTGAATGCCTCCAGAGATGGAGCTTTTACCATCTATCTGAGCAACCTGTTCCAGTGTTTCACCATCCTCATAGTGAAGAACTTTTTTTCTAACATCTAATCTAAATCTACCCTGCTGTAGTTTAAAACCATTGCCCCTCATCCTGTGTCTACGCACCCTTGTTCATTTTGCTGGACGGAATATTACAAAACAGTCCTAAAGATTCACAGCTCCCATAGCATAATAGCATGAATAAAATTTACTTGCAACATTGTCAAGGAACCTTTGCATTTTACTTAGTTTCTTTTCTTTTTCAGATATACAGATACCACAAGCCTTAAGCAATGGAAATATAGGAGAGAAGTCAACACAAGTATTATTCCACAGTATGATAAATTGTACTGAGAAATATTGAACAATTGTAGCTACCAGAGCACAGGAGTACTATGAAATTTCTTGGTCTATTTTACAAAGCATTAAACTGTTCAAAATAACTATTGCTTCTAGATGTTGCCCATAAATCAACCCAGGCCAATGTCAGCAAAGTGATAGATACCCACACATTTAAAGTCTTTGATCATAAGACACAAGCTAAACCAGTGACAAGGCAGAGATAGATGTTTGTGTTCAGATTAACATCCCAAGGTCAGAGTGTCTAGGCATATCAATGAGGAATTTCAACCAACACTCTAAGAATATTAATCCAGAAATATAGAATGGCAAACAGAAGAAGAAATTGAATTTTAATTAAGTTGTCTATTTTGATTGTCTAAGAAAATATTTATAGTAAACTAATCACTCAGAGATCAGAATTCATTCTTGCACAGGGTTTGTTTCCTGAAAATATCAACCTTGCCTGGTGTTTTAAAAACAGATTTACTTTTCATTTGTTTAATTTTACAAGGATGTTAATAAAGCATTAAAGGAGAAATTGCTGTCTATAGTCTTTATTTCCTGAATAGAAAAGTAGAACAGTATGAAATAATGTCACGATAGTCATGCACTATTAGTCTAAGCTGACTGTGTGTTTATGCAAAGTCTTGTTAACATTGTACAATACTATTTAACATTTTCACTTGCAGAAGTTAATAACAGAAGATAGGAGGAGAGATATTTCAAGAACGTAGCAATCAATGTCAAAAGAATTCTTCACCTTCCTAAAGCAGCCTAGTTGTTTTCCAGGCTTTATTAACTATATTTGATTAATATGGTATTTTATTCAGGCATATAAAATATTGGAAATATAATTTTCACCATAAAAATAATCTGGAAAGTAAGATAGCATAACTAAAGTTTATTTTTGATATTAGATTTTCAGTGTGTATGAGTGCAGTAGCTGATTTAACAAAATACTCAACAATGAACGCTTGTCTATTTGAGATCAGGGTCAAACCCATAGAGTACATTCTTGGTTTTATGTGTTCTTTCTTTCTTTCTGTCTTTCTGTCTTTCTGTCTTTCTGTCTTTCTGTCTTTTGGTCTTTCACTCTTTCTTTCGCTCTTTCTTTTGCTCTTTCTTTTGCTCTTTATTTTTTTTTTATTTCACCCTTTATTTCCTTCTTTCACACCCCTTTCACTGTGTCTTTCACTCTTTCTTCCACTCTTTCTTTCCATCTTTCCCTTCTGCTCCCCCTTCCTCCCTTCCTTGCTGCTTTGGAAACCAATTAAGTTTTAAGTCGTGACTCTGAGATGTAATTTAAAGTTCCTGATATTTATCTTAAGTAGTCTTAAATAGAAAACTTATTCAGAAAACTAACACATACAATACTTTGAATTTAGAAAACAAACAAACAACACTTGGCTATACTGAACAGCTCCTTAATCATGAGCCTACAACATGAGGAAGGACACATGGTTAAGCAAAACTGATATTCTAACTCTTTGTTTCTTTTTGAGAAGTTTTTCTTCTTTATTTAACTTTCCAAACCAAAACAACAACAACAAAAAGATACTTTGAGCTGCAGGTTGACTAGTTAATTTGTTTCAACACCCTTAGAGAACTGCAGCTGTTGTAGAGAAAATCTCTGGAACCCTCTGCAGGCCAATTTTGATGCATTAAAGCAGTGTAAGAAGAATCAGAAATAATTATTAATCATTAACTGTAAAAAACTAATGAAGAGAAAAAACTTAAAATAATTTCAATCTTCATGTATTTCATTTCATTGTTATTCTGAAAGTATTTCTGAACATTTGGGAACTGCAAAAGAACATGCTCTTCAAAGTTACAAGGAGGGGAAATTGTGTAGGAAAGTTGTTTCTAAAAGAAGGATTGGCATGACTTTGTCTGTGGGGAGATTAATGAAGTAATGCACTGTGTTTAAATGTTTCATCCAAAAAAAAAAAAAGAACAATATTAATTATAGCCTTTAGCTCTTTTCATGGCAATCCTTTGGTAATTATAGTTCAAGAGAAAGAACAGAAGTAATTTAAAGATGTATTTCTCCATAAGATATCCAATATTATTTTTTTTTCTTAGAGTACATTTCAAATGAGGCTTTTGCTTTAATGAGATATGTATTGATTGCATACAGTTTCTGTAGATTCTAAACATTTTCTTTAGTGATCCTGAAGCAGAGTGAAAAAAGAGAATTGCAAAAGTGTTCAAAATATGGTATATTCAAGACAAAAATTGGACTGAATAAATTCAATGGTTTTAATTCTTTGTATTACTTTATTTTGATGCATTTTAATCTTGCTATCTTCCATTAAAGTGAATCTTATAAATATTTGTGAACAGAATCACAGTACTATAAGTTTAAGAAAAATATAAATTTATTTTCTGACAATTACAATACTCAGCTTTCACATTTTAATGGAGCTTGGAGGTGCAGAAGAGAAGTAGGACTGAAAATTGACCTAAAATAACATTTTCCTGTTAGTTCCTGTATGTTGCTGAAATACGTTGTTTCATGCAGTTAGATTTACCAGCCAACCATATTTCAACAGTACTTAAAACACCGAAAGCATTCTAAAAATTGCATTTACTAATGAAATCATATCTAAAGTATAGATTTTTGATGCAGAAGAGGGTGTTGTTTTTGTTTTTGGTTTTTTTTTTTCTTAGCTTCTATAACACCACAGGCTATGATGTGAAAGTACATCCCTAAGTGGGTGATTTTGTTTTACCTTAATCTGTGAGATGTTCAGGGGCTTCCCTACAGGCAAGTTCACCCTTTACCCCTTGAATTGTAGTCAATTCATGTTTCACTAGGTTCATTTATATTGCTAATGGTTCAAGGAGCATTTTGAGTAGGTAGGTAGTGAACTATGAGATAAACTTAAAAGTCTTAGAGGTTCTCTCCGTGTGGGCATTGATGGAACGTTATTTTTATATGCTATTTTTATACACTTAGTGCAACTAAGCTTCAAAACCAGTGTGCCTGAAGCATAGTATCCTGCCCAAGGTATTCACAGGGATACTGCCAGTGTGCTTGAAGTCTCTAATTCAAACCATGAACTATTGTAAATGGAGACTGCAGGAGGAACATGTGAGATACCTGCAGTCTTTTTATCCACCACCATTAACGTTGTATTGATTTGAGTTGCAGGTTTTGTACAATGGAAAAAAAATATATGTCTGCTTCCTTTCCAGCTCTCAGAGAAGCTCTCTGATAGAAGCTGCAGAAAAGGAAGGTAGAGAAAAGTTAGACTTGTTAGCTTCTACTACTCTCTTTTTCTTCTTTTCTATTTTTTTCTTTTTAATAAAGGGAGATGCTCTGAATCTGTCCATAGTTTTTCCTAAATGAGTGATTTTGACTTTTAAGTCTGACTAATATTTCGTTATTTTGTTTCTAGTTGTAATAAATAGTCATCATTTTCAGATACACAAATCTGTCTCTAAAATTTCCTCTAATTCCTTTAAGGTAAAGATGTACTTTACTGAAAATATTTTAACCTCAACACTTACATCCGAGCTAGTCACTCTACTTCTGTTTTAAGGTAACGGTCATAAGTTGGCATGTCTAGGCCTTGACTCATCTCATGTGAAGTTGATGCCTATATCTGGCCAAACTAGCCTTGATGTACTAGAGCATGTTTCTCTCCATTACTTATAAAAGTGGCAATATAAAAATGGAGACTAATTCAGATGTAGACATCCATACGTGATCAAAGAATTTCTCATTCTGTGGTATTTGGAAACACAAAAACGTGTTTTGCAATTCACTTTTTAAGTATTCAGAAATTAATACAGTACTGGAAACAACTTTGTAATAGCCAGTGTTCTTAAAAAATACTCAGCACAGTTGTTTACCAAAAAATTATTCTATGGAGAGCTTTCATAAGACAGTCCTGTAAGGAAGTTTATGTAATAATAGAGGCAAAGTATTTTGAGTATTAGTTCCTGGGTTTCAGTTCCAATTCAGTAAGAATAAAGTTTTGATTTGTGCTAGGTCAGATCTTATTCATAATCTTACTACTATCTCCCATTTAGCAATGAACTGAAGAAAAATAATTTTACCTTTTTGCACAATTGGACTCTTCAGTTTTTCCATCTGTAGTTTATATAGTTTTGAGTCATTTATTCCTTCTGGCAAACTATCTTGATTTTGGAACAAGATTGTGAAAAATATGTCCAAATGTATATCTTGCAAAAAAAAAAAAAGAAGAAAATTTCAGTATGAGAATAAATGGTTAGGAGGGATGATTTTCTGAAGAGGATTATGCTTTCAGTGATATACTTGTAGTGTGAAACAAGGCTGACAATGAAAGGATTAATAACAAGAGCAGATGAGAAACAAAAAAGGGAAAATTAACAATCATAGAATCACAGAATCATAGAATCACAGAATGATTTAGGTTAAAGAAGGACTTCAAACATCATTTAGTTCCAACCTCTCTGCTATAGCAGGGACATCTCCCACTAGATCAGGTTGCTCAGTGCTCTATCCAGCTTGGTCTTGAATACTTCCAGGGATGGAGCATCCACAACCTCCCTGGGCAATCTGTTTCAGTTTGTCATCATACTGGAACAAGCATAATGAGTTTGTATGAGTTTATTTATTATTACTGTCCCCAAGATGTCATCTCCACTTCTAGGCAGTTCCAGGAACATTACAGGTAACAGTATCACGCATTTAAATTTTTGCTGTATTCCAGAAACATGGCTCAATACATTGTAGGAGGATACTGTGAAAGTCTCATGATTCAGAGTCGTGGTTTTCTAGTGTTCGTAAATATTATTGTGTATCTAAGGTATCATAATGTAAGAACAACTGCCAGTTTAGAAATGCAGAATCATTAAAAAGGACTAGTCTGGCCACTTATTAAAATGGTAGCTTTCGTGATGGAATATATGCATGTTCTTGATGATCTAGTCCCTGGATTTTATTTTAGCAAACAGCTGAGTTTCTTGCACTGATATTTTCCGGGATAGGCAGAAACTAGTTATTGTGAGTTTGAGTTTCTGATTGCTTTCTCTGTGACCACTCTTCGCTCTGTAAGAATGACTGCTGGGTTCTGGTAATTGTGCCTTGTGTATGCTGATGATATGTCTATAAAATCTTAGAAACACGCTCTTCTATGATGCTTTTTTGCTTTGTATTGTCAAAAGCTCATGCTTAATTACTGACACGGGCATTGCCTTTGGTCATGAACAATAAATCAACAACACAAGGTGGATAATAAGGGGGTACTCATGCACCTGAAATGGTAACTTTTGGTTTTCATTTCAAAGCATTTCAATAATTTCTTCAACAATTTCACAGGCTAAAGTTGGCTTAAGTCAACCTGAAAGCCAAGACAAGTGAGATCTCGACAATGTCTGTCCAGCTCTAGCAAACTGAATTAATGTTAATCCAGTGAGCCAGAAAAACAAGGAAACAAACATGAACCTTATTTGTGAACCTAATTATTGCTAGCTGCAAAATTTCATAGTAGATTTGAGGTTGGAGACCAGAAGATGATAGAAACCCTGGTGACAAATGCTAATTGGTCTTAAATGAAGAGTAAGTCAAAGAAATCAGGCCTGGAACTACATTCCTAGTGAGGAACTACATTCCTAATGGCAGCTTGTGCTAAAAATCTAAAAAGTAATAAATAACAAAAGTGATAACCTCTTAGGTGTAAGATGTGAACATGTGTTAGTGGACATCTGACGCTGTACAGGGCTGAGCCTGGATTTGAACTACTGCACGTAGAAGCTGGGATCCCAGACTGCATGTGTGCCGTTCCTCTGGGTTCATGATCTCAGTGAACCAGAGGGGCAGTACTGGTGTTAGTCTGAAGTGTGTCTCTGTTGTAGAATTAAAATAATAAACTAGAAATTGCTCTCCACCTACTAGATGAATTTTACAGTATATATCATTGAATCATGTGTTTTTCTTCTTGTGGCCACCTCATCTTTAACTGCTTGTGACAAGCTTTTCATGGTACCTTCTCTTCTTCTATTGAAAGAAACTATTATATGTTAACATATATACACTCTATTCGGATATATAATGTTTGAAATATTGGTTTATGAATTTTCTTTTGCCTCCAAACTTGTTGAAGCAGAAAGTTTCCAAAGAATATCTGAATCTGAAGGATTCCCAGGAACCCAGAGGATAGTAATGAATGCATATTAAAGATTCAGTTCCCGTATGTTCCTGCCTGAGTAACTTAGAATTTGTGACATCCAACACTATGGTGATTTCATTTGCTTTTATCTCTCTTTCCTTATGCATTTCATCTTCCTATGATATACTGACTGGCATGCAGTTTATAGAGTTTGGGCCAGAGCTACCAATTTTGTGTTGAGTGAGAATCTTTGTGTTTTTCCTGAAGAACCAGTAAGCAACAGATGGCAAAAAATGATCAATTTTTATGTAAGTGGGATGATTTGCAAAATACTATACAAATCAAACTTTCTGGAAGCAAAGATTTTCTTAGAAACACCTGATAGTTCTTTTCACCTTGAGGAATAACTACTTCAGAAAAAGGAAAAAAAAAAAAAAGCACAAGAAAAAGCAAAACAAAAAAAGCTCTCAGCGATGAAATATAGTAGAAGTAAGGACTTGGAACCTTATGTTTTTCCTACAGTTTCTGAAGAATAGATGTGCTTTCTCTCTACCTCTTTTAGATTCTGGGTTTTGACTAATGATTTCTTAACTAGTGAACAGGAGAGATTTTGTATTTTAAGACTGTGTGTTTCATTTAGTTCCAAGTTTCAAAGAGAATCCAAAGAAGTTTTAAATAATGTCAGAACACTTTGAAATTAAAAATGTAGGTACTTAAGGAAGTGTTTCTTTCTCCACCACCAAAAATAAATCACACATCACCTTTAGGAAAAAAAATAATTTGAAACAGAAGGAAAAAAAAAAAAGTATTACTTTCTAAATCTATATGTTAGAAATATCATAATGTTTTCATTTTATAAAAAAAATAAGATTATTTTTATTTATTGAAGCAGTTATGAAATTATTGCAGACAATGTACAAGGATTTTTTATATCGTTATCCTGTTTAATATTTAGTCACAAAGAAAAAAACAGTTTATGATTTCCTGAGTATTCAGAAAAACATAAAATCCAATGGTTAGATGGAAGACATATCAGAGTTTGTTTACAATTTCCTTTATTTACTACCATTTTTTTTATGCTATATGTTAAATCACAAAACCCTCTCACCCTTTTCTACTTTAAA
The DNA here is from genome assembly GCA_020746105.1 of Trogon surrucura. Classification (NCBI taxonomy): domain Eukaryota; kingdom Metazoa; phylum Chordata; class Aves; order Trogoniformes; family Trogonidae; genus Trogon; species Trogon surrucura. The sequence goes on from CM036617.1 coordinate 41,274,759, forward strand.
GCACTTTAATGAGTAGAAAAAAAGCATTAGGCTTCTACAGGTATGTGATCCAGAAAAGGAAGGTTAAAGAAAGTGTATCCCCCGTGGTGAATACGGACGGCAAGCTCGTAACAATAGATGATGAGAAGACTGAGGTTCTCAACACCTTTTTTTACCTCATTCTTCACTGTCAACTTGTCTCCTCACAGCTGCCAAGCTGAAGCACCACGAAATGGTGACCAAGCAGATAAAGCCCTTGCAACTGTAAGTGAAGATCAGGTTTGTGACCACCTGATGAATCTGAAGATACACAAGTCTGTGAGACCTGATGAGATGCATCCCAGCATCCTGAGGGAATTGACTGATGTAGTTGCCAAGACACTCTTCATTGTACTCATGACAGTCCCACGAAGTCCCTGGTGACTGGAAGAAAGGAAGCACTACATCTTTAAAGAGGGTAAAAAGGAAGACACTGGGAACTACTGTCTGGGTAGCCTCACCTTTGTGCTTGGGAAGATCATGGAACAGATCCTCCTAGAGGTTCTGCTAAGGCACATAGAGGACAAGGAGGTGATTCAAGACAGCCAACATGGCTTCACCAAGGGCAAATCCTGCCTGATCAATGTTGTGGTTTTCTATAATGGAGTGACTACATCAGTGGACAAGGGAAAAGCAATGAATGTCTTGTATCTGGACTTCTACATGGGATTTGACATAGTTTCTCATGACATCCTTCTCTCTAAATTAGAGAGATACGTATTTGAAAAGTGGAATGATAGATGGGTAGGGAATTGGTTGGATGGTCATACCCAGTGTGTTGTGGTCAATGGTTCTATATCCAGATGGAGAAAGGTGACAAGTGGTGTCCCTCAGGGGTCTGTGCTGGGACCAGTGCTTTTCAAAATCATCATCAATAACATAGACCATAGGATCGAGTGCACCCTTAGCAAGTTTGCAGATGACACCAAGCTGAGTGGTGCAGTCAACATGCCACAGGGACATGACGTCCTCCAGGGCAATGTGGACAAGCTGGAGAAGCCCATGGGCCCACTTGTCATGGCTAAGTGTAAGTTCCTGCACCTGGGTCAGGGCAATCACCAATACAACCCGAGGGATGTTGTGATACAGAGCAGCCCTGTGGACTTGAGAGTGTTGGTGGACAAAAAACTGGATATGAGTCACTAATGTGTGCTTGCAGCCCAGAAGGCAAATTGCATCCTGGGCTGCAACAAAAGAAGTGTGGCTAGCAGATTGAGAGAAATGATTCTGCCCCTCTACTCTGCTCCAGTGAGACCTCACCTGGAGTATTGTGTCCAGCTGTGGAGCCCTCAGCATAAGAAGGATGTATCCCTGTTAGAGGGGTTCCAGAGGAGGGCCACAAAAATAACTGAATGGATGGACCACCTCTCCTACGAGGACAGGTTGAGAGAGTTGGGGTTGTTCAGCCTGGAGAAAATCTCATAGTAGCCTTCCAGTATCTGAAGAAGGCCTACAGGAAAGCTGGAGAGGGACTGTTTGCAAGAGAGTGTAGTGACAGGATGAGGAGAAATGGTTTTAAACTAGAGCAGGGTAGATTTAGACTAGATGTTAGAAAAAAAGTTATTTACAAGGTGTTGTGGGTTAGGGCTGAGCCGGCCACTAACGTGGACAGACGTTCTCTAACCCCCTCTTCCCCCCTGCAAAACGGGAAGAGAAAAGGGAATGAGGCAGAGAGACTTACTGGTTAGGGAAGGAAAACTAGAACAGCTTTAATGAAAATAATAGAAATAATGGTGAAAAGATAAAAGTAAAGAACTATATACAACTTTAGATAGTAGCCCGATATCATAGAATCATAGAATCATAGAATCATAGAATGTTAGGGATTGGAAGGGACCTCGAAAGATCATCAAGTCCAATCACCCTGCCAGAGTAGGAATGCCTAGACTATGCCACACAGGAACGTGTCCAGGCAGGTCTTGAATGTCTCCAGAGAAGGAGACTCCACAATCTCCCTGGGCAGCCTGTTCCAGGGCTCCGTCACCCTCACTGAGAAGAAGTTTCTTCTCGAGTTTAAGCGGAACCTCTTATGTTCCAGTTTCAGCCCATTACCCCTTGTCCTATCAGTGGTTGTCACCGAGAAGAGCCTGGCTCCATCCTCGTGACACTCACCCTTGATATATTTGTAAACATTAATGAGGTCACCCCTCAGCCTCCTCTTCTCCAAACTAAAGAGCCCCAGCTCCTTCAGTCTTTTCTCATAAGGGAGATGCTCCACTCCCTTAATCATCCTAGTTGCCCTGTGCTGGACTCTCTCCAGCAGTTCCCTGTCTTTCTTGAACTGAGGGGCCCAGAACTGGACACAGTATTCCAGATGGGGTCTCACCAGGGCAGAGTAGAGGGGAAGGAGAACCTCTCTCGACCTACTAACCACCCTCCCTCTAATACACCCCAGGATGCCATTGGCCTTCCTGGCCACAAGGCCACAGTGCTGGCTCATGGTCATCCTGCTGTCCACCAAGACTCCCAGGTCCCTTTCCCCTACACTACTCTCTAATAAGTCATTCCCCAACTTATACTGGAACCTGGGGTTGTTCCTACCCAGATGCAAGACCCTACATTTACCCTTGTTATATTTCATTAAATTTTTCCCCGCCCAACGCTCCAGCCTGTCCAGGTCTCGCTGGATGGCAGCACAGCCTTCTGGTGTGTCAGCCACTCCTCCCAGCTTGGTGTCATCAGCAAATTTGCTGATAGTACTCTCTAGTCCCTCATCCAAGTCATCGATGAATATATTGAATAATACTGGTCCCAGTACCGACCCTTGAGGCACTCCACTGGATACAGGTCTCCAACCAGACTCTGCCCCATTGACCAAAACTCTTTGGCTTCTTCCCCTCAGCCAGTTCACAGTCCACCTCACTACCCGAGAGTCTAGACCACACTTCTGCAGTTTAGCAGCAAGGATGCTGTGGGAGACTGTGTCAAATGCTTTACTGAAGTCAAGGTAGACCACATCCACCGCTCGGCCATCATCTATCCACCTTGTTATATCCTCATAAAAGGCTATGAGGTTAGTCAAGCACGACTTCCCTTTGGTGAAGCCATGTTGACTGTCTCTAATGACCCTCTTATCCCTGATATGCCTTGAGATGGCACCAAGGATAAGTCGTTCCATCACTTTCCCAGGGATGGAGGTGAGGCTGACCGGTCTATAGTTACCCGGGTCCTCCTTCTTGCCCTTTTTGAAGACTGGAGTGACATTTGCTTCCCTCCAGTCCTCAGGCACCTCTCCCGTCTCCCAAGACTTGGCAAAGATGATGGAGAGTGGTCTAGCAATGACATCAGCCAGCTCCCTCAGCACCCGTGGATGCATCCCGTCTGGACCCATGGATTTATGGATGTTCAGATTGCTTAATTGGTCCCTAATCCAGTCCTCATTGACTAAAGCATACTCCTCCACTGCCCTGACTTCCTCTGGGGCCTCAGGGGAATGGGGCTCCTCAGGACAGCCTCCGGCAGAGTAGACAGAGGCAAAGAAGGCATTCAGTAACTCTGCCTTCTCTGTATCATGTGTCACCAAGGCACCCACCTCATTCATCAGTGGGCCTACATTGCCTCTGGTGTTAGTTTTATCTGCCACGTATTTGAAAAAGCTCTTCCTGTTGTCCTTGACCCCTCTCGCCAGGTTCAATTCTAGGGAGGCCTTTGCTTTCCTAGTTGCCTCCCTACACCCACGGACAACAGCCTTATATTCTTCCCAAGTGGCCAGCCCTGCCTTCCAAGATCTGTAAATTCTCCTCTTGCCCTTGAGCTTACCCAACAGATCTCTGTTTAGCCACGCAGGTCTCCTGGCTCCCTTCCTTGACTTCCTACGTGTCGGGATGCTCTGATCTTGAGCACGGTAGAAGCAGTCCCTGAACGCTAACCAACTGTCTTGGGCCCCTTTACCTTCAAACAGCCTTGCCCATGGGATTTTCTCTAGTAATTGCTTGAAAAATCCAAAGTTTGCCTTGGCAAAGTCCAGGGTTGCAATTCTGCTTGCTATTTTGTTTCTGCTACATGAGATCCTGACTCCCTCCCCCGATAGCAATCACTACTGGTGCTGCAGAGCAGGAGGCACTGGGGAAGCCCCAGGCTCAGCGGCAGCGGGAGCTGGATACAGGGAGCTGGATTCGGGAACTCAGGATCCGGATCAAAAGCAGGAGGTCAGATGGAGTCCTCTCTGGACACTGGTCATTGCAGAAAAAGGAGAGCGAAAAGGCCGAAAAGGGCAGCGAAAAAAGGGACGAAACTCCCGTGATCACTCAATTTATACTAAATATGACGTATATGGGATGGAATACTCTCATTGGTCACCTGTCCTGCCTATTACCCCCCGGAGGTGCCACCTTTTACTTCCTTGTGCCCGCCTCTTACTACCCAGCACCCCCAGTGTGGCACACAAGAGCCAGCAGTGGCCTTGGTCACTATGGGAATAAGTATCAGCAAGAGCCTTTCTACATACCAGTCCCAGGCAGTGACTGTAAACATCACATGTTATCACTGCCAGTAACACACACTGTCTGAAAAAACATGTTGCTGACTTCAGAACATGCAATCTTTTAGAAGACATGTTTTGGTTTGGCCTGGCCGGATTTTGGTGGCGGGGCAGGGAGCTGCAGGGTGGCTTCTACAAGAAGCTGCTAGAAGCTCCCCAAGTTTGATAGAGCCAATGCCAACCTGCTCCAAAGAGGGACCCGCTGCTGACCAAGGCTGAGCCTATCAGTAAAGTGATAGCAGAGGAACGCCTCTGTGAAAAACATATTTAAGAATGGGAAAAAGAACTGCACCGTAACAACTGGCACAGAGATGGAGGAGTGAGAATTTGTGCAGACACCAAGGCCAGTGAAGAAGGAGGGGAGGGAGGATGAGCTCCAGGCGTTGGAGCAGAAAGAGTCCCCAGGGTCCGTGGTGAAGACCATGGTGAAGTGGGTTGTCCCCCTGCAGCCCATGGGCGAGGTGCAGATGTCCACCGTGAGGATCACTGCGTAGATGTCCACCGAGGACTCCACGCCATGTGGGTGGATGCCTGAAGGGGCTGTAGCCCATGGGAAGCCCGCATCAGAGCAAGTCGCTGCTGGAACCTGTAGCCCGTGGAAGAGAGGAATGCTCACACTGGAGCAGGTTGGCCGATGGGACTTTCGGGACACTGCGGGTGGCTCACACTGGAGCAGTTTCCGCTGAAGGACTGTGCCTCAGACTCACGAGGGGTGGGCTGCCCCTCGTGAGGTGTGTCACGTTGGGCAGTTTGTGATGAATTGCCCTTCGTGGGGCAACTCACACCGGAGAAGAGAGCGTGAAGCTTGTCTCCCGTGAGAGGGACCCCACAATGGCCCTGGGGAAGAGCGAAGAGTCCTCCCCTGGAATGAAGAAGCGGTGAAACCAACGTCGGATGAACTGACTGTAACCCCCATTCCCTGTCCCCCTGCGCCGCTCGGGGGGAGGAGGTGGAGAAACCGGGATTGATGTTAAGCCCAGTAAGAAGGGAGGGATGGGAGGAAGGTGTTCTGCTTTTAAGATCTGTTTGCTCTTTCTTACTTCTCACTAGTCCTCTCTGATTAATTCTTTTAATAAATGTACTTAATTTCCCTAAAATTGAGTCTGTTTTGCCTGGGACGGTAAATGAGAGTGGTCTCCCTGTCCTTTTTTGCAAACCCTGAGCCCTTGGAAATATTTTCTCCCCCTGTCTAGCAGTGAAGGGGGAGTGAGTGAGCGGCTGTGTGGGTACCTGGTGGCTGACCAGGGTCAAACCACGACAGACACTAAACTGGAAAGTAAAAATCACTACACAGGACTGGGTTTTTAGCTAAACCCAGGACACAAGGAAGATGGTGAAACACTGGAACAGGTTGCCCAGAGAGGTGATGAAGGCTCCATCCCTGGAGGCATTCAAGGTCAGGCTCGGTGAGGCTCTGAGCAGCCTAATCTAGTTGTGGATGTCCCCACTCACTGCAGGAGGGTTGAACTAGATGACCTTTGACAGTCCCTTCCAGCCCACCATATTCTAGAATTCTATGAAAGCCCAGGCATGCACAAGAATCATAAAATCATAGAATCAGAGAATCATAGGATGTTATGGGTTGGAAGGGTCCTCTAGAGATCATCTAGTCCAAACCCTTACCAGAGCAGGATCATCTAGGGCAGCCACACAGAAACTCATCCAGGCAGGTTTTGAAAGTCTTCAGAGAAGGAGACCCCACAACCTCCCTGGGCAGTCTATTCCAGTGTTCTGTCACTCTCACAGTAAAGAGGTTTCTCCTCATGTTGAGGTGGAACTTCCTGTGTTCTAACTTAAACCCACTATTCCTTGTTTTATTACTGGACACCACTGAGAAGAGATTGTCTCCTTCCCCTTGACACCCACCCCTCAGATATTTATACGTGTTAATAAGGTCCCCTCTAAGCCTTCTCCTTTCAAGGCTAAACAGCCCCAGTTCTCTTAGTTTCTCTTCATAGGAGAAATGTTCCTTAATCATCCTCATAACTCTCTGTTGGACTCTCTCCAGTAGGTCTCTGTCTCTATTGAATTGGAGAGCCCAAAACTAGACACGGTATTCCAGGTGTGGTCTCACCAGGGCAGAATAGAGGGCGAGGAGCACCTCTCTAGACCTGCTGGACACACTTTTTTTAATGTACCCGAGAATCCCATTGGCCCTCTTGGCCATAAGGGCACATTGTTGTCCTATGGACAACTTATCGTCCACTAGGACTCCAAGGCCTTTCTCCACGGGGCTGCTTACCAGCAACACATCCCCTAATCTGTACTGGTGCCTGGTGCTATTCCTCCCCACATGCAGAACTCTACACTTTTCCTTATTGAATGTCATGAGGTTCAACTTTGCCCAGCTCTCTAACCTGTCCAGATATCATTGGATAGCAGCACAGCCTTCCTGTGTGTCAGCCACCCCTTGAAGTTTTGTATCATCAGTGAACTGGCTGAGGGTGTATTCTATCCCGTCATCCAGGTCGTTAATGAAGATATTCAACAAAACTGGACCCTCTACTGTTCCCTGGGAACCACCACTGGCCACTTGCCCCCAAATTGACTGTGTCCTGCTGATCACAATCCTCTGAACTTCTATACCCCAGACTACTTCACCAGTATAACAGCAATTAATGTGATATTCTGAACAAAATCAAAAGGGAGGAAACTGGATAAACACATGGCTATTACTCCCATGTATATGGTGCAAATATCACATCAGGATGTGAAACAAAGACACATTCTTACATTGTGCTGCTAATTCATTTATGAAGCAGCCAGTGAATAAGCCTTTCAAAGGAAATGTACTGTCTGATTCGATATTCTGTTATTACAGAGGAGACTTAGTTTAAAGTCATTAAATTGAATGAACATTTTGTAACACTGATCAAAATGTACATTTGCATTAACCTTCAAAAACTTTTTTACCTTAAAAATGAAGGAACTTTAAGAACACTAAAAAGTACAAAGGAGCGATTAAGTGAATCAGATCCTTACAGATGTCATGGACACCACTGAAAGATACCATAAAGGAGAGATATGCTGGTACATAGCGTATGTTAGGGAAGTCTCAGGAGGGATTAAAAAGTGTAAACAGCTAAACAACAAAGACATTTACCAGAGCAGAGAAGTTTTCACTAGATAAGCTGAAGGTGCAGGAAATTAATAGTAAGGATCATCGACACTTTCAGCTCAAACTAAAACACATAAGTCAGTTCTGTTTGTTGATGTAAGGTGTCTTTGCAAAGAGATATTAGAATCATAGAATCACAGAATTTCTTAGGTTGGAAGGGACCTTAGAGATCATCTAATGCAACCTCCCTGCCATGGGCAGGGATGCCCTTAACTAGACCAGGTTGCTCAAGACCTCATCCAACCTGGCCTGGAACATCTCCAGGGAGGGGACATATTGTAGGTGAAGACATCATGGTTTTGGCAGGAGTGTCTGAAGCCACTGGAAAATGCAGAGAGCTGACACTCCTGTACCAGTGCCAGAGGCAGGAGAGATGTATTCACAGGTGAAACACAGCTACAGCTGCAGATGCTGCCAGGAGCTGGAAGTTTCAAACACTCCCTATAATCTTTGTGTCCAAGAAGACAAATGAGACAAGTGGAGTAAGAAGAAGAAAAACCTGTAGCTGCAAAGAGGGAATGCACATTTATTAATCTCTCTTTATCTGATAACGAGAAAGTTAGAAGGGAAGGAAAAGGAAGGGGAAGGGGAAGAGGAAGAGGGAAGTTACATTCTTATAAAGCAGAAGAAACTTGGGCAAGTTTGCATTGCTCCACTCCTTCTCAAAATATATCTTCATATATGGTAGAAAATGCAGGAATTTCCAGAGATATCTCTTCAGCACCAAGTTTAAACCACATTGAACCAAGCTTACTGTCTATGGTCCCAAATAGCAGACTTCAGTTCCTTGGTGTTGAGATATGAGTAGCTTTACTAGGTGTGATAGCAGGAGCTCAGCAGTGTCTGCACAAACAGCAGTGGCAGGTTCAGTAAGACTGGTATTGGTATTGCTCTGCTGCAGTGGCAGTAGTGGTGATGGTCTTCCTTACTTCCTGGCGCAAAGAGCGAAAAAGATCCAAGCACAGGAGGTCCCTTCATTTACTAGGCACAACTCACTCACAGCACAGCAAGAACTGTACTGGGACAGTAATTTTTCCTGGGTTGCCTAATCATGAAGATAAGATTCTAGGTGGACATTTTCCTTGAATCAGTACAGCTGTACTCACATTTGATGTTCAATAACTGCTTTTTTATTTTTCCAAGTATCCCAAAGGATAAAAGCAGATCTTTAAAGATGAAAGGGAATTTAGATATCTAATAAAGGTCTTTTTAATCTCTCCTCTCCTCTCCTCTCCTCTCCTCTCCTCTCCTCTCCTCTCCTCTCCTCTCCTCTCCTCTCCTCTCCTCTCCTCTCCTCTCCTCTCCTCTCCTCTCCTCTCCTCTCCTCTCCTCTCCTCTCCTCTCCTCTCCTCTCCTCTCCTCTCCTCTCCTCTCCTCTCCTCTCCTCTCCTCTCCTCTCCTCTCCCCTTGCTTTGTGAATAGTCAGTGAACAATTACACTTATGTTAGCACAGGATGATCAATGTTATCTTCTCAAGCATATAGTTCACTCTGGCTTCAGAAACCCTTGAGTGTATTTAAAAGCACATTTTGGTACACTTTTCAGCAGTTATGTGCTTCCATATTTATGTTACTGCTACGGCCTATCTAGGGTGTATTTTCAATTCCTGTTGCTACCTCTTTAACTTAATTTCTTCCCTGACTTGAATTTATCTTACAGAATACAATTTCAAGATTTTTTTTTTGAAGACAGAGAATATTTGATTGGTTTTAGTTTTCACAAAAATAATTACAAGGTAGTTTACAAATAAGCATAATTTTGATGTAAAATAACTGCTTTTTTCTTCTCCCGAGTATCCTAAGGGATGAAAGCGGACCTTTAAAGATAAAAGTGAACTTAGAAATCTAATGAAAGTGTTTTTAATATCTTAACTTTTGCCATAAGCTTTGCTATATAATCATGCAATTTGAATGTTTCTGCATTTGGCAACTGAATTTTGTGTTTTTCCCTCTTGGATAATATGCATTATCCTACTTCAAAGAATTGTAAAATAATTGGACTTGTGTTATATGTAGGCAATAAGGATAAAATTAATTGACATCATTGTTAATTGTATTATTTTCCTAATTGCTGCAAATGTGGGTCAACACTGCCATGGACTTCATATGGATTTTAATAGAACTGTGAATTCTGAGATATTTTTGGATTTGCTTCAAGCATTAAATTCTTAAGAAGAAAATATAACTGATTGGATCTTTTACATGATGCTTTCCCAGTGAAAGAAGATTTTGAGTGGCCTTTTATGTCTGGATATTCACTTTGGGAATGTAAAAAAGAGGTATGGCTCACTGTCCTAATGCCAGAACTCAAAGTGTGTTTTCTAACTGACTTACCTAGATTCAGAAGGAGAACAATGTTATAAAAAGAAACAGAGGGCACGGTTCAGTTGTTAGCATAAAGGTGCCTCATGTCATTTCCTTAGGGTATTCTGTGTGATATCCAGCTGCTGGTGTAGAAGCTCAGAGATAGCCCTTAAGTCTTGTGTCACACCTCTCAACTCTGTGTGAAAGCTTCCATTGCCTTAGGGCATCTGAAATGGCATTATCCATCTGTGTCTAATGGGAATGAGAAGTTGTAAAGGAGATTTCAATTAGTCCATGTAATGTGGGTAAATGTTCATGAAAGACACAAGCAATAAATCAGATGTCATCGATAAGTGCTTCTTGGATAAATTAATCAGACTACCATAAGAAGAAAATTGGTTATTTTCTAGCTGTGCACAGGAGTGAGATACAGTACTATTAAAAAAAAAAAAGTGTAATAATGACCACAGAAATGCTGTGGTTCACTCAGAAATAAGATTCTCAGAGGAGAAAAAGGGTACATGTGAGATCCTCAACAATGAAGAATGAAGTCAGTAGAGAAAGCTACCAAAGTGCAAAAAGAATTAAAGAAATGGGAGTCCCATTGCAAGTTCAAAGGATTCACATATGAAATTGCTAATATACCAATACGAAAATTATCACTTCAGTTGGTTGAAGTAGTGGAAGTAGAAGAAAGCATCATCAATTTTTTTTAGTATTTTTAAAGGATTCCAGGTATGATACAAAGTACAGACAATAATTCTGACTAATAGAAACTCTAGTAAAGAATAAGCTTTTTTTTTCTTTAGCTCTACTTATTCTCTAGCAAAAAAAAAAAAAAAAAAACTGTCTCAAATTTTTTGAGATTTTTCTAGGGCATATGAGCACATATAAGAGAAAACCAGCAAAACCTAACTACTGGAACCACATGACAGTCTCACTTCGGTGCCTGGGAAGGTAACAGCCCAAATAGTTCTGGAAGACATTTCCACAGATGGCATGCGCAAAAAAGGTGATTACCACTGGTGAGACACATCTTGAGTTCTGGGTCCGGGTCTGGGATCTCTAGTGCAAACGGGACATGTACATACTGGAACAAGTCCATAGATAGACCCTGGAGACTCTAGGAGATCTGTCTGTTCAGTCTGGAGAAGAAGATGCTCAGTAGGATCAGTGTGTATAAATCCCTGATGGTGTAAAAAACATGTAAGAAAAACAGAACCAGACTCTCCCTAATGGAATGAGACACAATGGGCACAAATTGAAATACAGAAAATTTTGGTTTACTATGAAAAAATACTTTCTTCTGTCAGGGTGGTCAAACACTGAAACATAGGTAGGAATTTGTTGTTAGTCTGTAATTCTTAACAATCTAATCGCAATGTCACATTTAATTTTCAGTCCCATTATGGTAACATTAATGTTTTCAGTTTAAATTAATAAAGGAAAAGCTCATTAATAATTCCCTAAAATATAAATTACATCATGGAAAACTGAGGACAGATATTGGGAAGAGCGCTGCGATATGAACATTCTTGTTGTCTGCTTGGGCTGCTCCTTGCTTAAGTTGCACATTAGGTAGGCACATTATGTGCCTACTCTTGTACCTTACTGAGACCAAACTCCTGCCTCGTTTTCCTGGTTTGAGCTCTAATTTGCCTTTTCATTACAGACTTGCATGGCAGTCTGTTCGCAAAACCTGGTTAGCATCATTGTTCCTCCATCAGTCTTCTAGTTTGGGTGTTGTGTAACCGCACTCTGTTGGAGGCGATGGTGGTCCCACCTGCCTTGTTTTCACGCCCAGCTTATGTGTCCTTACTGGGAAGTTCAACTGTGACATCTCCATTGTAGGAGATCCTTAATAACAAGCTAAAAAACTTTTGCAAAAATGACTCAGATATAACTGAGCTTGTTTTGGGAAACGAAGATAGGTTACACAAACTCTTTTAAAGTCTTCTAGTAATGCATTTGTGATTTTAGTACAGGTCATTCTTACAATAATTTCTATATGTGTTTGATGTTTTTATTATTTAGAGCTATTTCATGTTATTACATGTCAGATGGTTAAAGGGTTTACTTTTTGAGTCATTATTGATACAAAGTCTGTTACACATCTCAAAGAGTTTGCATTTGATTTCTCTTTTGTAGTTTATACAGGTATCTACTGGCAGCTAAAGAATAAGATGCCCGTACGTTCCAAAAAATTTATAAAATTTACTGTCAGAGAGAGGAAAGGGAAAGGATGAAAGAACAACTGTGTATGCCAAGCATCCAACAGTGAAACTCCCTGAGGAGTTAACATTACACAAGATATCCCTATTCCAACAAGTTGCTTTATGTTCCTGCTTTGTAGAAGAAGGTATTAGAGAGATAAAGGAATGTATTTCTTTTTTAGTGCAGCTTTTTAAAATACAAAGACAGCACATTCCATTGCTACACTGCACAGTAATTGATCTAAGATAAGATAAAACAAGGAGTTGCTAACATTATGTGGGAAAAAAAAAAGACTCTTCTTTACACTGTGACTCTAGGCATTCCTGTTCAATGTAAAAGGCAACAGAAAGGTTTAGATTTAAAGGGGTTTTAAAAACAACTCAGAAAATGGGAGTCGTGATTGTCATAATGACTGCACTAGTTAAGTTTCTTTGCTTAGTCACCAGAAAGCACTAAGAGCATAAGTAGACAGAGAAAATATTTTCAGTCTTTTCACCTGTTTTCTAGTGTGAACCATAAGTGGTTTCATATAAAAGCTCAAAGGATCTTTGCTTATTGTACTTATGTGCCGAATGATGACAGACACTAAGCCAGATTTTGCAGCAACATGTAAAATTAGCACTATTTTTTAAAATGTTTTGGGTTTTTAATGATTGTGTATCATGATTTTGCAATTGACAAATACTTAAGTTCCCTTGCTAAAGCTTAGGACTGTAAAGCATATTTTTATATACCTGGTTTCTCTATTTGTAAATGGATATTTGTACATAATTCATATTGTAGATCCTTCACGGACCTATTTGACAACATCATTTCTCCCTTTGATTAAGTACTTCATAGAATCATAGAATGGACTAGGCTGGAAGGGACCTTAGAGATCATTTAATCCAACCTCCCTGTCATGGGCAGGGATGCCTCTCAACTAGATCAGGCAACACATGGGGACTTCATGATTTTTGAGAAAAATATTTTCTTTCTCCCCCATTACCTATATATGAAGCATATAATTTAGCTGAATTTATATTATTTCCAAGGATGGCCATTTTTGAGCAACCTGTTCTAGTACTGCAATGGGGGAAAAAAAAATTAGTTAATCTGATTTTCCCTTCTTGGAGCTTGTGTCTATTTAGTCTCATTCTATCCTAGTATATCTCTGAGAAGAGTTTGGCTGCACCCTCTGTATGAAGTGCTCTTAGGTATTTGAAGGCAGCAATAAGATCTCCTTTTAGTTTGCTCCTACTAAGTCTAAACCATTTTTTATCACCCTCTCTTCATGTGACGTAGTAAGCTGTGGTGAACAGGACAATGGAAACAAGAGCAGGATGTGAAGCACTTTAGTACAGCTTGCGGATCAACAAGTGACAGAAGAAAATACCTGAAACTCTGGGAAAGGTTCACAGAGTGATATTGCTGTGGACTGATCTGATTAGTTGCCAGTGCAGGCAATTCAAGGCAAGTCAAGAGCTGCCACCTTCTCCAGCCACCCCTGCCCAAGACCCTCCTGCCTGGCTCCTGGAGACCATCCCAGTGCCTTGGGACTCTGCCCAAGTTGAGGGGTAGAGCTGTTGTTTTCCCCTCTGCACAGTCAACCAGCAGTGAAGCTGAACACATATCCCAGACACAAAGAGATGACACAGACATGGCTCTGGCTGCACAGTCAGGCTCAGAAGAGGGATTTCCCCCAACACCTCCCATATGCAGGACTCACACCAGATGCAGACACAGTCACTTGTGCAACACACACATCACACTCTCTTTTTTATTTTTTATTTTTTTTTAAATTGAAAAGGCCCTTGATCAAATATTCTTAGAGGAGCAATCTGCTTTCATATACCTTTAGAGCACCTACCTCTAAAGATCCACAGCAGTAGATGCTGGAGGAATACTGGTAAGCAGACTTTCAAACCTCGTAGTTGGAACTGGAATATATTTAAAGTCCCTTCCAACCCAAACTATTCTCTGATTCTCAAATTCCCTGATTCTACGGTTCTATATCAAAGTCTTGCTTATACTGCATGCCCAAGAGTACAGGAGTCAGTACTCCAGATGCCAGCTGGTGGTATCTGGCTTCAGTCTTGCTTACACAGTCTGGTTGGTGGCCAGCTTACTTTCTTCACTACCAGGGCCTATTGATGACTCATGTTTAGCTTCTCATCCTGCACATGCCCATGCCTTTTCCAGCAGACTGCTTTCTCAGAAGCAGAAGCCTTATCTGCACAGTTGCATTGGAGTTATTCTGCCCAGGTACAAGACTTCGTTGAATTTAATGAAATTGATTCCTCCAGCCCGGTGAAGTCTCTTTGGGTAGCTCTCCCCAGCTGCTCTCTACAATTAGCTATTATCTGTGGATTTGTTGAGATTTTCTGACCTATTTTCTCAGTGTTTAATGATATTAAATAGTCAACAGAGCATATTTTATCTTCCTAGAAGCCTGTCACACAGATCAGACATGATTTGGCTTTGTTATTTCTTTATCAACTGTTCCTAATCACCTTCTTGTCCTTCTTGTACCTGGACATGGCTTACAGAGGGATCTGGCAGACTGATGATCCTCTAGCTCCCTAAGATTTTCTTCTTACTCTGCTTAAATAAAAGAGAGATTTCTCTTTTTAAATGCTTATATGTTCATACTTAGAAAAATGTAAAGAAAACTACTGTAGTTGCACTGAACATCCATGGGATAGTCTCTATACAATGTCCTGCACACAACAGTGAACATGATTTACAGGAATAAAAATAATCCAACATCTCTAAGATTGTGCATTTCAACATGCTACCTTTATGAAAGCTGTAACAACTTTAGAAGATTTGTAGTCTTCTCTCATCACTAGCAGGCAGAATATTCTGTGGTCGTACAGCCACAATGGCCTCTGTACTACACATAGGGAGGGAATTCTGTCCACAGCTTTTCTTTTGGGATGAAATTTGTTTCAGCCTTTTGTAACTCCATATCATCAGTAATCAACATTACTTCTGCTTGTACTACCATCAACAAAAGCATAACAATCTTCAGATTGTTCCAGAGTGCTATCATATTCATAACAGAACAAATTTACAATAAACCATAATCAGCAAAGACACTGCTCAGAATTCATTCTCACTTGTACTGATAAAAATCCAAAGCCAGCTGAACTTAGTTAAACGGGTAGCATCTGACTCAGAACTGGGTTCTTAAACAGTAACAGAATTTGTCACTTTGAACCCTGAAATATAATTCTTTAAGTTTCTTTTGTTACATCTGAAATATTATTTGACCTTTGGCAGTCTAGCTTATGTTTGAGAGGGTCTGTTCAGTAGCTCACACAACACTGTGTTTAATTATTATTATGAATTTTGATGATAGTATGAAATACTTCTCTCTCACACACACAGGAAAAAAAGGGCAACTAAAATACACATGAATCTAAAATCTAAGAAATACAAAGTAAAGAGAAGTGTTCCAGCTTAAGGATTATTGTGAACCTGGCCCCATATTAACTTTACATTGTAAATCACATGAGGAGAGCACTTAATTCAGAACAAATACATAAAATCAATGGAGTCCAGCACTCATAAATCCTGTTAGAACAAAGTGTTTTAGTAAGCACTCAAGTTTTCTGTTTCTTTTAAATCCTTGCAAACTTTAATATTCATTTCTACATACATTATTAAACCCTAGACGTATGTCCATGTCCCTATGTGTCTGAAAAGTATTTGAGAGCTCTGTTTTGCCTATAGTGATGTGGGGATGATGGGAGACTTCCTGAGGTGCAGGTTGGTAAAGAACTTCTGTCTGCTTCAAGCTGACTTCTAGCCCAAAAAGCTCAGCAGCCTCTGCAAAGCAGGATGTTAAGTGCCGCAGAGCTGCTTCTGTGTGAGAAATGAGGGTGGCATCGGTAGCAAAAAGCAGCTCACAGACAAGGTGATTTAGGGTCTTGGTGTGGACCTTCAGTCGCTTTAGGTTGAATAGGTTACTGTCGGTACGATAACGGATGTGAATGCCGTTATCTTCATCAAGGTCTGCCGTGGCCCTTTGGAGCATCATGGTGAAGAAGATAGTGAATAGAGCTGCTGCGAGAACACAACCTTGTTTCACACCATTGGTTATTGAGAAGGGCTCAGAGAGTGCATCATCATGTCTGACTTGGACGTGTTGATCCTCGTGTAACAGGATGATCATTTTGAGGAACTTGGGAGGACATCCTAATCATTCCAAGATCTGTCACAGGCCTTTTCTGCTCACAGTGCCAAAAGCTTTGGTGAGGTCAACGAAAGTTACATAGAGTCCTTTGTTCTGTTCCCTACACTTCTCTTGCAGTTGTCTGAGTATATGTCTCAGTATAAGGATATTATTTGTTATGATCATAATTATGATAATTATTTAATGAATATGCCATTTAAGTTTCTTAAAACCCCCGATTCAAGGGTTATGCTGACCAAAGCAGAACACAACGTACAGCAGAAATGTCAACAGAGGAATGCTGCTGGGATAAGCACTTTTAAAAAATTTTTGCTTAGTCAACCTAGTTTCAAACTTTCATTTACTGCTACAGGAAACATAGCACAAATTAAACACTATTTTGACACATTTGAGAAATTACTTTCGAGTAATTTGTCATCAAAAATCTATCAGCTGATTCAGTTTGGGATTCATTTTGAACTTACGTTCAAAGATCTCAAAGTCAGCCTTCAGAATCTGGACAAGAACCACTTTTTAATAGATGAAAAGAAATTAAACCTCTCCATAAGAAATTTCAGGTTTTTGCAAGACAGACATCTACTATAAATTAGATACCAAGATATAAGGCACACCTCTCCTTTCGCTATAACGAGAGCTCAGGATAACTTTGATGGCAGCTGGTAGAAGTCTAAATTTAGATGAAATCATCATGTGTCTTACTACTTACGAGTAAGCTAAAAAGGTACTTTCTCTATGAAAATTATCTAACTTTAAAGCCCATTTCAAGGAATAAAATGCATCTTTCGTACAGAGACCGGACTGTAGCCTGGGCAGGGTACTAAGAGCCGACTGGTCCCAGCCAAGCTGTTTCTGGGAGTCTTCCCATGAGTTAGTTGGATAAACAGTCAGTCCCAGAGCCCCAGAACACTCTGTGGCACTGGCTTAGTTTGTGAAATGAAATAATTAACACTTTCTTGCCTGTCAATATACTTTACTGAGGGTTTATAAACTAAAAAAAATTCCTGCTACATGAACAGGTTACATTACTGAGAGACATTATTATGGTTTTTACTCATTAAAGAACAACTCCCTTTAGTTTATGTGAAATGGACAACATGGAGTGAAATGAATCTTAGCAAGAATAGCAACATATAAGTTGTTTCTTAGTACACACTTCAGTGATTTTCAGATGCTTTAAAGGAACATTGAAGCACTGTGCAGTTACATTCATTTAGCACTTCACAGTTCTACAAAATGGTAACAACATGTTCTTTTTCATCCTCTAGTCTGGGATTCTAGATTGTATGAAAACAAAATTTCATAATAAACCTTTTGGTTTATATTAATTTTACATGCTAGGTTGATCTTAAATTAGCATATTAAAAACCTGGTTTAGTCCCATGCAGACCTAATTTTAGGGGCAGTAAACAGGAGAATGCTGGTTCCTGGCCAAGAAAAAGGACTTCTGGAGTAAGATGGAGAACAGTGAAAATGGGAAGCAAAAGTGACCAATATTAGAATCTGCTTACAGTCCCTGTGAATCAGTAGTTGTACCTGCTACGTAAAAGCAACAAGCTGGTGCTAGAATATACAAGAAACCCATCACTTTACAGCTTTGTGTTTGAATATCATTGCATCCCAATGATATCTTAAAGACATTAAATGAACATCTGAACAATCAATCAATAAGTAAAATTTAGGAAAATTTGTTTTGTACCAAATTAATATAATACATACTATAAACATTTTTTTTTCCCTTTTAATTCTCACTGATGTGGAAAAAATCATTTGAGGAGTTTTGCTTTATCAAGTTAAAATGTGTTAGGCAAGGCCCCCCAAATGTCTTACTGTGGCAGAACTAGAAAGAGCCACTGCAGAAACTAACAGGTTTTGTGTTAGAACTACTCTGTGCTGCAGCAGTTTGGACCAAAATCTGGTAAAGGCATAAGTAGTTAATTCTGCAAATGCAACTGTCAGAGGATTTTGGAATTCAATTACTAACATCAGAACTGGCTCTTTAGTGTTTTCATACTTAAAGGGTAATGGTTTAAATGTCGTATATCTTCAGTAAACACTCTTAGTCAGTAAACTCTTTGCTCTACACTTTTGTAATTAGACATAAGACTAAATTATTTTCTAAATGCCAGAAGTTGATGGTATTACAGAATGTAGGTCAAAGCTAATTCGTACAAGATACACATTTTGGGGAGGAGACAGAATGTGTTATCAGCTACTTTACATTCTTTATATGACTGTACTACGTCTGTGTACTAAGTGCTTCAAAATTTATTGAACAAAAGGTGCTCTTATGGTTTAATCAATTCCATTTGTTTAATCTCCATTCCACTGTTCTCCTTTGTCATCATTACTTACTTTTTTTTTTTCTCTCTCTAACAGTATGTTCCTTTAGTCTCATTTAAGTTCATGAGATATTCAGCAAGCAGAAATATTTGCATTTGGGTGGTCAAATACCCATTTATAGTGACTAATGTAATGATAAGAAAAAATAATAAATTAAAAATAATTAATCAATTTGTGCATGTGTGTTTTAATTTTACTTTGTTTTCCATTATACACATTTTTAATTGTCCCTAATAAGAAGGGATCTCTTGAAAGAAGTTTCAAAAGCATAACATCTGATTCAACATAGTGAATTTATTATTTTTTTAGTAGAAGTCTCTCTTTGCTGAAACAGAACACAGAAACAAAAATAAATAATGAAATAAAATAGCTGAGGTCATTTATCATCAACCACTCCATGACATGCAAGGAAATCCTATTCTCTTTGCCCACTTGAAATGTAAAACTTATGCCGTGCTGAGATTACTAAATATTTTTTAAGTCAAAAGGAAAATGTATTTGCAGTAAAGCTTCATAAGTTTAAGTGTAGGTGTAAAAAAGCAGAATTGAAGCCTTTTAAGAATGCTAGTGGTATAATCAGGCAATGAGTTCATACCAAAGCCAGTGTTGCTGTTCCATCACTGGTGCTGCCACCAGAATTCTTATCTCATATTTGTATTTCATATCACATTTTCTTATTCTCCACAGATGTTATAAAACTATCATCTTTCTAATCTGTCTTATTTATCTGTTATTCTTTCATTCCATCTATATCTAGATTTTTTTTTCTAAATACATGAACATGTATACACATACCACATTTTTTAGATGTTGGAGAAATGAAAGCTTTGTAAAGATGAAAAACACTAAAAACCAGAAGTTAAGAAAACTCAAAAAGTTTTGAAACATCTGACTCCCCTACTCTAAGAATAAGGTTAAATTATAATAGCTAAAACACTTAATAGATACAAATATATAAGAATAGATACCAGTATAGATACATTTAAGTTGGGAGGGAGGCGGGAGAAGGAAAATTAAGAAATATCATTTTCTTCTATTTTGTTTCTTACTTTCAGGATAGTACTGAGATAGAGACAGATCCACAGCAAATCTTTGTTAAGCTACAATATACTGATGTCGCAGAAAGCAATGTCTGTAAAAACTTATTTAAAACTCCAGCAAAGCTGATACCCAATTAATAATAAAACCTGTATGATCTGTGGTGTCAAGGATATTCATTTTGTGAACAAGAATCAAATATTAAAAGAGATGTAAGAGATATAAGAAATATCATAAAAGGTTCTCCCTGTACTCTTTTCATCAGACTTCAAAGGGACTTTTCTCAAGCACATTAAGAATATACTATAATTGAAAGGTTGCATTTATGTTGTGATATTAACTGCAAGAAGCAAGACAACTGAAATATGCACACTGTAAAAAGAGTAGTTCTTGCTTCTTCTGAAGAAAAGTGGTAATTTCAGCAACAGAAGTTTTCCATAAGCTTTTAAATTTAAAAAGGATAAGAAGCATATCCTATATTTTCTGAAACTATCTGAAATAAGACATAAGAATCAATGTAATACGAATCAATTAAAAGTGACTAAGCCAGTATGATCTGGGTAAAGATTGAAAATTGGATAAAAAGAATAGTACTGAGCAATGAGAAGGATTTTTCTGCACTGGGCGTGGGTGGAACTAATAATGGAGTGCCATGGCCAGTTCTTGTATCTGCAATCTGAGAAGAACATGTTAGCTGCAGAAGATTCAAAAAAAGACCAGAGGAACTATTAATAACTTTAAAAGCAATGTAAGTAGTTTGAAACACCACTTATGTAATTACTTCAGTTGAACAAAAAAGGTTGAGATATAAGATATATAGAAAATTAAGAAGTGATAACAAAAATAGTTTAGGGTAGAAGGAAAGAGTAAAATTGCATTTACTGAAATCAATCAATAGCAGAAATAATTAGGTAGACTTTCTATTATTGACATACTTTAACAAGCTTGGACATTTTTTCTAAAAATGTCTTTTAGTTGAATTACAAAGGAACAAAGAGAAGTCTTCAATTTTTTATTGTATCAAAATATTTCTTTTGTTGCTTTTCACATAGGACTTTTGTTGCTTTTCAAATGCTGATAGTCCATAGCAAACCAGTAGTCATCAGAAAATTAGAATATCTTTTCAAAACTGTCATTTTATTTTCCTTTTTTTTCCCCTCTGAAGGATATATGCAAAAGATCAAGTGAATATAAAATGTCATTTATTTGTCCTTAAAAAAACCCCAAGAAACCCAAACCCAAATCCAGAAGTAGATGTGAAGAAAAAATTGATTGTGCAGACTTGTAAACATGTGAAATAGCCTATGAATAATAATCATTGAGTTAAAACCATTGGAACAATCATGTGGTTTCCTAGGAGACATGCAATAGAAAAAAAGGACTTGAATGAGTTGAGTGATCTTTAGACATTTCACCAATATCTCTGTCTTTTATGTTTGTTTGTATTTTTTTTCCCTTAGCTATACAGAACAATAATTTTATTTCCATGTGTTGCACATTGTTCAGGGTACTACACAATAAATTTAGAAATTACAAGGTCCCCTAGAAAAGTTCATTACAAAACTTTATTTTTTTTTAATGAAAAGAAAAATATTGTGAAAATGAACCCCAGAAAGCCAGAATTTCTTAAACTTAATTTAAACAGAAAATTACATTTTGTATACTGTGAAAATACTGTATTTGATCTTTCTCTATAGAAAAACAATATGAAGCAATTTGGAAAAGTAATGGGATTTCATTTCAATCCAACCATCACTATTAATCTGTATGTTGATACAGATTTATCTGTGAAAAGAGGAACCACCTTAATTGTCTAACTCATTTATGCCAATCCCAGAGAAGATAATGGGATGATTCATGTAATTAACATCAGTAGAATTTGGCTTATGCGTTAGAAAAATTAATGGGGTTTGGAATACTTAATAAGTACTCAATTATAATGAGTACTTCAATATCCTTACTCCTCTGTTGGTGTATATCCTTAATACTTTGCTAAAAATTAGTTCATATAAAATGCTTGAGAAGTAAATATTAAACAAATTTTAACAAGATATTAGAGTTTAAGAACTAGGACACATTTTATGAAAATATATATTACTACAGAAATAAAAGTCGAAATATTTTAAAATATATCATATTTACAGAAATTTAATTCTTATTCATTTTATGTCATCTACTGTATCATTTCTTATCCTGTATTTTTGCTTTCAAACCTAAAACTATAATTAATGATGAAAGATTCCTTAAAGATATATCATTTAACTGTTTTTTCATTCTGAGCTAGATAGAAGAATGTAAATAAATTCTTATTAAATACCTAAGCAATTATTAAGCAATTAAGCAATTATTATTATCAATAAATGTCTAAGCATTTATTAGTTTGGTTTTAAAATTTTTTTAGTTCTTAATAAATTTCTTTCATTTCTGTCTCATACACATACTTCCAGTATCTATTCACAACAAACCATTTTTGTTGCTCTCCTTGTGCTGGCATTCACATCCCTGCTACTGGTTACTTTCTCCTAAGCCATAGTGTAGCGCTGTATCTTTGCAGGTTAAATTTTAGATTAAAAAGGAAATCAATGAACTGAAGCTGGGATGTAAGTCAAGTCATTTATCTTTTCAGTTATTTCCTAGTCTTAAAATTCAGGAGATAAGCATTATGCAAATTAATTTTCATTTTTCTTGGCAACTCAGCCAACTAACTCCTCGTTCTGTTCTTTTTTTTTTTTTTCCCCAAGAAACCCTTCAAAATTTTGTCCTGCTGAAAAAAAGACGTTTCAAAATCCTTTTTGCAATGTTATGTTTCTCCTTGATCAATATAACCAATCTAGAAAGATAGAAACAAAACAAAACAAAACAAAACAAAACAAAACAAAACAAAAAAACCTGAACAAACAAAATCTACTGTATGGAGTTAAAACTGTCAGTGTTCCCACAGAAGCTAAGCAAAACATCTAAAGAAGGTATCGAGTGGATGCAAAATAAACTAGTTTAGAAACAGGCTTGTCAGTCACAAGGGAGATCTAGGAAAAGGGACTGCACTGATGGTGTAGAGGAGTAATAAAGGAAAAGGTCTTAAGGAGAACAGGTCTGCTCCTTTTGGTGACACTAAACCATTCGCTGGTCTTGGTGGCGACATCAAACTATACTCTCAGGGTCTGAGCACGTAAAATAGCATCAGTGAATGAGGTCAGGCACTGGATGGAGATTTTTCCACGCTACTTAATTGTTTCAGGCCATTTCAGTGAATTCTTTCCCAGTTAGTGACTGGGCACAGCTTAGAACACAGTTACAAGGCAACAAGATGACCCTGCAACAAGACTAATCGTCTCTACATGGTCCTCTAATATTAATGCCAGAATGCTTTGAACTTTCACATGCTCTCACGTGCTCTGAAGTCATACCCTGAGACACGCAATATATACTCTTTTCATTGGAAGCACCGCTCAACACGTACAACCAAATCCTAGCATGTCAGACATTCTGACCTGAAAAACTTTAAAATGAATAGTTATGACTGGGTACATGTTGTCTGAACCATTACAGTCTGACAACATATTATAAAGCATAGCTTTACTGAACCAGTAAGAAAAAAGAGAAATGACATGTCCATACAACAACTCACCTGATCACTGATAGCAAATACAGGATGATAAGCAAATCTATGGCAGAGCACCAGGGACACAGTATCCTGGTAGTCTGGCAGCAAGAGCCAAATATGCAAAAACTTTTTGAATGCAGGTAAGAGGTGTGCTGCTCCTTGGCTCCATCAGTGCAATGTGAGAGACTCACACCTTACATAGATAGTGTGGGTGGCATCCTGACCATGCTGCCGGTATTGGTAAAGGGTCAAGGAGTCAAGAGGCAGGGTGTTGGGAATCTGTCTATGACAACGATCTTGATCAATGGGCAGGATATTAGGAGGCAGGGTGTTGGTACTCTATGAACTGAACTTTAACTGGCATCAATATATAGTATGGATGTATCCCATCAGCTACAAAAGGCCTGAGCTCTGCTTAGCTTCAACTTGAGTTTACCTGTGCGACTTATGTCCAGAGCCAAGGACTAGTCCCTGCCTTTCTTTTATTTAGCAATATAAAATACAGGCATAACAGATCATAGCCCTAGCCTCAGCTTTGAACTTTATCTCGGTAATCAAGGTAGAAATTTTACCCTCAGTTTGTTTAACTCAAGTATTGCCAAACTGATTGAGTTATGGTCATGTGCTACTAGCTACATCTATCTTAATTTCTTCACCTAGAGATTTTCTATTAATAATTAAATATTAATTGTATGTAAGAAAAAATATTTCGTATACCCAAGAAAAAAATTGTAAATGCCAAAGGTAGAATTCTGAATAATGATTCAGAATTTTGTGGGCATGACAACCAACTCTTGTCTCCTTTCACAGGATTCTTTCATTTGCTATAAGTGAGAATTAAACTTCTAAATCATATAGGTAGCTTATGAAAAAATGTAACATCCAAC
Organism: Trogon surrucura; assembly: GCA_020746105.1. Lineage (NCBI taxonomy): Eukaryota > Metazoa > Chordata > Aves > Trogoniformes > Trogonidae > Trogon > Trogon surrucura. The sequence continues at coordinate 41,298,941 of CM036617.1, forward strand.
AAGCTGCCTTAGACCAATATGATGATTAACCTTGTGGTAGCTACTTGTATATTTGAAAGTTATATTGAAAATAACACCAGAAAAAAAGAAATGACAAACATCTTCATTAAAAGCTGAAGAGAATCTTTTATTCTTATCTGAATATTGCTGACAGCATGAGCTATAGAGAAAATAAGAACTGTGTTGTAGGTGGCATTTATTATTTTATTTTCATTTTTCATTGAATAGTTTATAATAAGTTTCCACCTCAAGTAGTTTGACCAAAAAGAATTATCTGGATCTGAGAATCATTTCACAGAATCACAGAATCACAGAATGCTAGGGGTTGGAAGGGACCTCAAAAGATCAACTAGTCCAACGCCCTGCCAGAACAGGAACACCTACAGTAGATCGCACAGGAATGCACCCAGGCAGGTTTTAAATGTCTCCAGAGAAGGAGACTCCACAACCTCTCTGGGCAGCCTGTTCCAGTGCTCTGTTATCCTCACAGTGAAAAAGTTTTTCCTAATGTTTTTGTGGAACCTCCTATGTTCCAGCTTGTACCCGTTGCCCCTTGTCCTATCATTGGACATCACTGAAAAGAACCTGGCTCTGTCTTCCTGACACTCCCTCTTGCCATATTTATAGACATTTATGAAGTCACCCCTCAGCCTCCTCTTCTCCAAGATAAAGAGACCCAGCTCCTTCAGCCTTTCCTCGTAAGGGAGATGTTCCACTGCCTTCATCATCTTCGTGGCTCTGCCATGGACTCTCTCCAGCAGTTCCCTGTCTCTCTTTAGCTGAGGGGCCCAGAACTGGACACAATATTCCAGATGTGGTGTCACCAGGGCAGAGTAGAGAGGAAGGAGGACCTCTCTCGACCTTCTTGCTACTCCCCTTCTAATACACCCCAGGATGCCATTGACCTTCTTGGCCACGAGGGCACATTGCTGGCTCATGGGCATCCTGCTGTCCACTAGAACTCCCAGGTCCCTTTCTCCTACACTTCTCTCCAGCCGGTCAGTCCCCAATCTATATTGGCACATGGGGTTATTCTTTCCCAAGTGCAAAACTCTACACTTGCCCTTGTTGAACTTCATAAGATTTCTCCCCACCTGTCTAGGTCTCTCTGAAAGGTTGCACAGCCTTCTGGTGTGTCAATCACTCCTCCCAGTCTTGTGTCATCAGCAAACTTTCTGACAGTGCTCTCTAATCCCCTGTCCGGGTCACTGATGAATATATTGAAAAGGACTTGCCCCAGCACTGACCCCTGAGGGACCCCACTAGACACAACTAGACTCTGCCCCATTGACTACAACTCTCTGACTTCTTCCCTTCAACCAGTTAGCAACCCATCTCACTGCTTGGTCATCCAGACCACATTTCCTCAGTTTACCCATGAGGATGCTGTGGGAGACGGTGTCAAATGATTTACTGATATACAGATAAACCACGTCCACTGCCTGGCCACCATCCATCCACCTGGTTAAGTCTTTGTAAAAGGCTATCAGGTTGGTCAAACATGACTTCCCCTTGGCAAAGCCATGCTGACTGCTCCTAACAACCTTCTTATCCTTGATATGCCTAGAGACAACGTCAAGGATAAGATGTTCCATCACCTTTCCAGGGATGGAGGTGAGGCTGACTGATCTGTAGTTACCCGGGTCATCCTTCCTGCCCTTCTTATAGACTGGAGTGACATTCGCTTTCCTCCAGTCTTCAGGCACCTCACCTGTTACCCATGACTTACCAAAGATGATGGAGAGTGGCCTAGCAATGACTCCCGCCAGCTCCCTCAGCACCCGTGGGTGCATCCCATCAGGGCCCATGGATTTATGGATGTTCAACTGTTCAAACTGATCCCTAACCCAGTCCTCATCAACCAGGGCAAACTTCTCCTTTATCCTTACTTCCTTTGGGGTCTCAGGGGACTGAGGCTCCTGAGGACAGTCTCCAACAGTGTATACAGAGGCAAAGAAGGCATTCAGTAACTCTGCCTTCTTTCTGTCCTTTGTCTCCAGGGCACCCACCTCATTCACCAGAGGGCTTACATTGCCTCTAGTGTTAGTTTTGTCGGCAATGTATTAGAAGAAGCCCTTTCTATTGTCCTTGACCTCCCTTGCAAGTCTTAATTCCAAGGAGGCCTTAGCTTTTCTGATTGCCTCCCTACATTCTCTGACAGTAGTCCTATACTCCACCCAAGTGGCCAGCCTTCCCTTCCACAATTTATATACCCTCCCATTCGACCTGAGTCTGTCCAGCAAATCCCTGGTTAACCATGCAGGTCTCCTGGATCTCCTTCTTTATTTCCTACCTGTTGGGCTGCACTGATCCTGAGCCTGGAAGAAGTGCTCCTTGAATACTGACCAACTCTCTTGGGCCCTTTTACCTTCCAGTTCCCTGTCCCATGGGGTATTCCCTAGTAATTGCTTGAAGAAGCCAAAATTGGCCCTGCTGGAGTTCAGTGCTGTGATCCTGCTTGGTATTTTATTTCTACTGCATGGAATCCTGAACTCCATCATCTCATGGTCGCTGCAGCCAAGATTGCCCTCAACCTTCACTGCTTCAACCAGACCTTCCTTGTCGGTGAACACAAGGTGCAGCAGTGCTTCTCTCCTGGTTGGCTCATTCACCATTTGCATCAAAAAGTTATCATCAATGCACTGGAGGAACCTCCTGGACTGAGGATGGCTGGCTGTGTAGGCTTTCCAGAAAATATCTGGATAGTTAAGGTAACTAAGTTAAACCAGCTCTTCTGAAAATCTGTCACAGTATATCAGTTACACCATCTGCACAAACATAGTTAGTCATTATCAACATGTTTGTCTTACAGTAAGAATGAAAGATAGATAAGAACAATGACTCTGAATGCATTAATTAAGCCTGGAAGAGAAAGATTTAGGCATACTGATGGATGAAAACCTGAATACGAGCCAACAATGTGTGCTCCCAGTCCAGAAAGACAATTGCATCCTGGGATGTGGCCAGAAGGTCAAGGGAGGTGATTTTGTTCCTCTGCTCTGCTCTCGCAAGACTCCACCTGGAGTACTGTGTTCAGCTTTCGGGCCCCCAAAATAAGAAGGACGTGGACCTGTTGGAGACAGTTGGGGCTGTTCAATCTGGAGAAGAGAAAGCTCCAGGGAAAACTTACAGTAGCCTTCTACTGCTTAAAGAGGAACTACAGGAAAGAAGCAGATGGACTCTATGAGAGAGTATAGTGATTGTATGAAGGCTAATGGTTTCAAAGTGAAAGAAAGTAGATTTAGGTTAGATATTAAGAAGAGTGAGGGTGATGAGACACTGAAACAGGTAGCTCAGAGAAGTTGTGGATGCCCACTGCCTGGAAGTGTTGAAAATCAGGTTGCATGGGGCTTTGAGCAACCTGGCCAAGTGGAAGTTGTCCCTCTCCCTGATAGAGGAATTAGAGTAGATGATCTTTAATGTCTTTTCAAACACAAAGCATTCTACAATTACATGAATAAAGAATCTGCAGAACAGGGTAGAAGTCTGGATTGGAAAAGCTAGTGCATGTTAACACAGACCTAGCTATTGACAATTGAAGAAATAACAGAAATCAGCCCAACTGCCTCTTAGTGGCTTCTCACTATATATAGTTAAGGTGTGGATCTCCTTGTCACAAGGCACCGCAGTTATTAAAAATTTATTGGTGAAATAATTCCCCTGATGGCCATTAAAAGTAAAAATATAACTTCAGGCTCTGGAATTTGTAGATTGCTGGAGGCTAGCAGAATAGTCTGGGAAAATATCACTGCACTTGGGCCCTATTACTATGCTGTTTCAAAGTAATTTTCTTTGAGATACTGCTGAAGACAGAATGCTGGACTGATGGTCCTCCAGGTTGACATGCTGCATAGCTTGGTCATTTATCTGTTCGTTTGCAATTCCTGTTGTTTTTTTAAGTAGCTGAATTGTCTGTAGAAACAAGAAGCTTTCTGACAACGTATGGTCTGTGGATTCTGAAGTATCAAGATGGAATAAAGTTACACTCCACCTTCCATTGGAGGATAATAATTCCTTCCTTTTGAAGATTTTTTTCAGTCTAGCCTTCTGCTCATAAAAATTCTTGTATATTACAGTAATAGACTATATTAATTCACAAAGGTTTGTTTGGTTTTAATCTCAGAAAGGCAGATATATTGTTGCTAAAATCAGTGACACAGCAGTGTTAAACAGCAACAGTGTGTGTCAGTATGACAACAGGAAGAGAGTGATTTTAGTTTTAGACCAAAAAGCTATCAAAAGTTGAGTAGATCAACTGTAGGTATAAATGTTTCTGTCTGCATTTGAGTGTTGGTGTCTCCTTGAGTTAGCCATACCAGCACATGGGAAGTGCATATACTTGGTTTAGTTCGCCCAACATAGAGTATAAAAATTACACAGCAGCTAAGGGAATTTCAAAAAGAACAATGGGCTTAAGGTGGTTTCAACCCATGTATTCCTTTCAGACAAGTGGGAATGCCCAGCATCATGACAGTAAGCATATCTTGGAGACCAGTAATGGGAATCCAATTAGTATTGTGATTGAACTGTGTCTTACAGTTGCTGTATTGTACAAAGTGTAACATGTATTTGCTTGTGACATGCAGTATCACTCTGGTAAATCAAAAATCCTGTGCATCCCAGAGTCCTGAGGGAATTGGCTGATGTAGTTGCCAAGCCACTCTCCATGACATTTGAAAAACCATGGCAGTCAGGTCAAGTCCCTGGTGACTGGAAGAAAGGAAACAGTACACTCATCTTCAAAAAGAATAGAAAGGAAGACCCTTGGAACTACCTACCTGTCTGCCTTACCTCTGTGCCTGGGAAGATCATGGAACAGATCCTCCTAGAGGCTCTGCCAGGGCACATGGAGGACAGTGAGGTGGTTCAAGACAGCTATTACAACTTCACCAAAGGCAAGTCCTGCTTGATCGACCTTGTGGCTTTCTCTAATGGAGTGACTACATCAGTGGACAAAGAGCAATGGATGTCTGTAGGAAACAGATGCGTGAATGTTTGCCTTAAACATTTCTTGTCACTTTTACAAACCCCTAACTTGGTCAAAACCAAGACCAGTTTTTGGTCCTATGTGGCAAACTGGTAAGTGCCAAATGGAATGTAGTAGAGGGGTTCTCTACTACAGGGCCTGAAAGAGCTCTGGTGCCAAATATATGCATGAGATCAGGAATCCTGGGGAGGCAGGATGACCTTGTCTTGTAGCATATCTCCCAAGGAGATTGGGCAATCACACAGGCTAATGAAGATTGTTGAAAACAATGAAGTGCCTTGATCCCCTACCTTGATCCCCATCCTGCAGAAAAGTGTGTATAAATGCGGAACATTAGATACAAGAAGTTGTTGAAGCAGGAGACAGAAAAGAGCAGACGGAAGAAGAGAAGAAGCATGTAGACTGAGACAAAGACACCAAGAAGAAAAGTGCAGGAGAAAAAGAAAAGATGATGGCATCCTTGAACCCTCTTTGGGGGGACCAATGTAGGAACCCTGATCAGTGATCTCTGTCTTTTCCCTCCATCTCTCCCCTCTTCCCTGCTCCTTCCTTTCCCTTTTCCCTTTCTCACTAAGTAATGCAAGGCCTGTCATACTGTTTGCTTAGTTTATACTTAGTTTCTGTTTTGTAATCAAAAGTATAATACTGCCTGTTAGTTGTTATATGTCCTTTTTCCTTGCTATCATTAAGTAACATGCAGCTTGCTGTAGTTTGTTGTATGCCTAGTCTTTTCCTGGTTATCAACTCATGATATATTGCCTGCCCTAATGTGTCTTGTAACTAAAACCGATTATCGTGAGTCTGATCTATATGTTGTGACAAATTAATAAATGGTTGTGTATGGGCCTTGAGACTTGTTTCACCGTTGTCCACTCTGTTGGGGTATTACAAATCTAAGTCACTTGTCCCTGAGTGGGATGTGACTATCTGAACTTCTGCACGGCCTTTGACACAGTTCCCCACAACCTTCCTCTCTCTAAATTGAAGAGGTATGAACTTGATGATAGACGAACTTGAGGTATGAGCTTGATCTGATAGATGGATAAAGAATTGGTTGGATGGTCACACCCAGAGTGTTATGGTCAATGGCTTGGTGTCCAGATTGAAGCAGGTGACAAGTGACCCTCGGGGGTCTGTGATAGGGAGCAGCCCTGTGGAAAAGGACTTGGGGGTGTTGGCGGATGAAAAACTGGACATGAGACATAGATGCAAACTTGCATCCCAGAAGGCCAATTGCATCCTGGGGATGCATCAAAAGAAGTGTGGCCAGTGGATCAAGAAAGGTGGTTCTGTCCCTCTGCTCTGCTCTTGTAAGATCACACACAGAGTACTGTGTCCAGCTGCGGAGCCCTCAACACAAGAAGAATGTGGATCTGTTGGAACAGATCTAGAGGAAGGACACAGAAATGATAACATGGCTGGACTACCTTCCCTACAAGGAGAGGCTGAGAGAGTTGAGGTTGTTCAACCTGGAGAAGAGAAGGCTCCAGGGAGACCTAATAGTGGCCTTCCAGTACCTGAAGGGGTCCCACAGGACTGTTTACAAGGATGTGTAGTGACAGGACAAGTGGCAATGGTTTTATACCAGAGAAGTGTAGATTTAGATTAGATGTTAGGAAGAAAGTCCTTACTGTGAAGGTGGTGAAATAGAGGAAAAAGTTCTCCAGAGATCTCTTCCATCTGTGGAGGAACTCAAGGTCAGGCTTGAGGAGGCTCTGAGGAAACTGATCGAGTTGCAGATGTCCATGCTCACTGCAGAGGTCATTGGATTAGATGATCTTTATCTGTCCCTTCCAGTCCAAGGCATCCTATGATTTAAAAAAAGATAAATTAATTTGGTTTAAGCAGTACACCTTCCATATATTAATAATCTAAAAGAACCTGTTTCAGAGATGTTGTACTCTGACATTTTTCCTGAGGTCTGTTATTAAGTTTTCCAATGAACAGCATTCCTAGAAAATTGCTTTCCTAGTGCATAATAATCAGTAATAAAAAACCAATAAAAATCACATGTATATATCTATGTAGATATAAGAACACATGTATGCATACACACATTTAAATATACACAGTGTTTTTGTGCAATATGTAGTGTAGAGAAGATAAACTAACAGGGACATCTCTGCAGGAAGACTCTGGACTTCTGACTTGCTCAGAGTCTCTGGGCAAAAAAATCAGTATCTATACTTGGTGTCTTGTTTACTGTCATTTCTGTTCATAACGCTTCTCTACCTAATCATGGCGCCGTAAAGAAAAGCTGATGAGTGATTATGAGATAATGAGATACTGTGAGAGCATCATCCAAGTAATGGCATTAATATTAACTTTTAATTTGGCATATTGACATTAAGAGACTAAGTCTACTTTGCAAAATTGGCTGAAAGTTTACAGAGTAAAATCAGTATTACCTTTTTAATGAAAAATGGTGATTGCAAACGCAGTATTTTTCCAATACTTTGTCACTTGCATAATATTTGTTTGGGTTAGTTGTTTTTTGGTGGGTTTTTAAATTTTTTTTTTTAGAATAACAATATAAAAATTCCTTCAGACCACTATGTTCAACAACTGTTTCATTTAACAAAATATGTCCATCATTAGTAAATTGGTTGACAAACCAATTATCTGTACTTTTTTAAACTGAACTACATTTACTCTTTCTTGTCTCAATTACAAAAAAAAAGTCTAAAAGCTTTTGATTCTAGTTGAGTATTTACCATTGTTTACTACGGCTTCCAATTTAATGCTAATTTGAATACTGTTTTCACTACCATTTTCCAAGCTCTCTATAGGGTACTCTCTGTAAAACTACATCTCTCATTAAGATATTTTTTATCACCACAGTGTTGCAAAGCAGCTTTGACACTTAAGCAAAGACTTCCAGGGATATAGAGCTGTTGGAGAATTTTGTTTGGAAGGGACATCTGTACATCCTGTAGTTCAACCCCTGCTCAGAGCAGGGTCAACTAGAACTAGTTGCTTGGGGCTGTGTCTGGTTAGGTTTTGAGTGTCACCAAGGATGAACTCCGGAATGTCTCTGGTCATTATTTTCTGAGTTATGGCTATGTAATACTGAAAATATTTTTCCTCTTGTCTTTATCTCATCCAAGTATTCAGAAATATTTATCTTATAATCTTTTCTATATAAGAGAATCTCCAGTTGCCTTTCTGTTCTTTTTTTTTTTTTTTACAAGTTTTTGTAAAATGGCTCCTGTTTCTGAGAAAAAAAAAATCTTAGAAGAGAGGAATAAAAGAAATAAAGGAGTGGGATATGAACAGTAAAATTAAAGTAAGGATAAGTAGCATACAGCACTTCTTAGTTCTAGGACTGGAAGATAAATTGGATCATAGGATAGCTGTTCAGATTTGAAGAATTATCTTTTGTTAAGTGAATAACTCTTTGATCCAGCTGCATTTTAAAGTATAATTTTGAAATAATCCTTCGAAATGTTAGAGTTAAGTAAGATGGTTTATAAGGGATATTCTAAAAAATTGCTTAATGGACACAGTAACATGGAAGACAATTTTTTTTTTTAATGGATCCAGCAAATAAAATGTGACTTTAAAGGTTTCATATATAAGCCCAGTATATTTCAGTCATCCAGAGGCTGTTTTGTACCTTGCTGATGTCCAAGGTAAAGTTCCAGAAGTCTGAAACCCATGCAGAGATGATAATATTACTCTTTAAAAAAGAATAATAATATTGCCATTCAAGAAAAAATACAGAAATCATAGTGGATATTCTTTCATTTGTTAATATATGATAAAAACTTTTGAACTTTATTTTCCTTATAGTTACAGCTAAATATTTGTTTATAGATCACATTTTTTGTGAATCATTGGAACTCACATTTTTGTATAGCTCATTGTTTAATTGTTGAAATAAAATAGTAATCTAGGTTAACAAATCTGGTGGAAGTAAAACCTCAGAACTGTAGTTTTGCACACATTTTATTATCCTTTTAAAGATATTTTATGCAAGAGTTTAGATTTGGTAAACCCATGGTGTAGCCAGCAGAAAGAGGCAAGTAGTTCTCTGCATTACCCAGGGAAAGACTTGCCAATATTTAGATTAAAATCTAGTGAATTAGACATTTTTCACTGATGTGTCTGAGTCTTTATATATTCAGTGTTCCACTGAAAACAGAATTTAGCCTCAGAATCAAAGATCTAACCCTAAGAGTCTTCAAATTTTGTGTCCATATATAGGTGAAGTGCTAAGACTAGGGCTACTCAAAATTATAAAGTTCTGTGTATATTAACACTTTTTTTCAGTATATGTTTTTCTATCATATGCATCACAACACTATAACCATATGTCTGTGTTTCAATAAGTAGTGGAGATAGGATGTAGTACTCTAAAACAGTAAGAATATATAAAAAGTCTCATTCAATCAGTATAAACCTGACACAGAGCCCTGATACCTTCAGAAAGAAAAAGAAATTTTTGCAAAAAAAAAGTTATAAGAAAGCATCTGACTGCACCTTCAAGTGTTTGTCATTTGAGAATGAGTAAACCAAACTTTAATGATTTGTTACTAGCTATTAAGTTTTCACATAATATTTTTTTAATTCTTCCCCCTCATCCCAAATCCACAAAAACGCAAAACCCCCAAAACATAGGAACAGAGGTATACTACTAGAAAATTATCCAAATACATTCTAAAAAATGTGAAAATCAGTGTAATACAATGTGCAATTGTTCCTAAGCACAGGTTCTGTAATGTTTTTTTGGAAACATAGAAATGCGTTTTTTTTACCTCTCTGCAACTGTATTCTGCCTTATGTAGGAATTTGTCAGGATGTGAACAGAAAGGATGTAATACCTCATATTGCAGAGGTTGTTTTGAATGATGAAAATTCAAGAATACTCCTGTGATTTCCTTTTACTTATTCATGTATTAAATCTTTTATTTTACTCTTGCAATGCATGGAAAGAGTCAAGATGATGTTCCTCATCTCTAAGCTGATAATGTCATTTATTTTCTATATGCAAAATGCTCAAGTTGTAATGACAATGAAAATATTATAGGGAGTAAGACCTTTCCTTTCTGAAATACTCTTTATGAGTTATACTTTTTCAGTTCTGTATTTACAAGAATTAAATAATTTTCTGAATTCAGAAACAGATTCAATATTTCTGCAGAGATCGAGATTCTCTACAAATAAGCTAAGTAAAACCAATTTTTAATCAGTTTTATAAATTGGCTTGTACTGTAAATTCAGAATTCCTTTTACCTATTAATATCTTGATTGTTTTAGACAAATGAAAATAAATAGAGTGATATATAAATACTTGTTTATTGGTTTGATTCTTTTGCTGTTCTTATTTATAATACTCATGGTTCATATATAGAAAATGTCTCTGCTTTTTTATCCCTTAAATTTCTCATGTCTACTTTTTTGTTTGCACTTCTTTTTTTTTAAAAAAACACTATCTTGAACATGCACAAGCACGATTATGATAAATATTTAAATAATTCTGAGGTAAACTTCTGTGTGCACTACAGACATTTTTGAAGTGAATATGATTATTTTGGAGATGTGACTATAATCTTCAAATCTACCTCTGTCTGCTTGGGATGTAAAAACTGAAAAACAGAGTTCTCTTTTTATAATATGCAGGATTCTTCATCACTAAGATTCTGTCACTAAAACATCTTAAAAGGGGCTTTTTATTGAGTGTGCTGTCTAAATCAGCTTTCCCATCAATTTTTCAGCCATTTGTAGTCAAAAGCAATGAGTGTCTCAGCTCATAGGTTTCAAAGTAATATATTAGAAAATCAAAGTAAGAGAGCACTGAATGGAAACTGCATTGAACTTCAGAAAGGAATATTGATACTTTTTTTCCTGCTGAGGCAATTATAGTGAACAGCAAAACCTGGTTTTGATGCTATTAGCTGTTGACAATTTAATTATTCTAAGGGAGTTCCTTCAAAGTATTAATGTTATCCAACACGAAGTTGAGTTACTTTTTTTAACAAGGTATTGTAAATTGCTTCTAGATTGCATTTAAAAAGTAATATGTATGAAAGCTTTAAAATTAGAAATTTGTTTTCTCTGAAGAGAACTGAATTATTAAAGCAAATGCAATAGGTACAATTTTTAATGTATGTATATTATATATAAAATTAAGAATAAATCTATCTACTTTCACATCTATTTCCTCTGTCTTTAAGTAGTAAGCAAAAAAACCACAGTTGGTAAGGAAGACGTAAGAAATATTCCATCTCCTAAAATGGAGGAAAGATGAACCTGGAAGGGTTAAGGTGGTGCAGAGAAATTACAAGAAGCCACTAACTTGCCATTGCAAACTATGTGGTTGGAAACATGATGTCACTTCTCAAAACTATTTGTGTACTTGTTCTAGTTTATTGACAACAGGAAGAAGAACAGAATAAACAAAGTGGAATGACTTATTAGAGAGCAGCACAGGGGAAAGGGACCTGGGAGTCTTGGTGGACAGCAGGATGACCATGAGCCAGCACTGTGCCCTTGTGGCCAGGAAGGCCAATGGCATCCTGGGGTTTATTAGAAGAGGGGTGGTTAGTAGGTCGAGAGAGGTTCTCCTCCCCCTCTACTCTGCCCTGGTGAGAGCCCATCTGGAATATTGTGTCCAGTTCTGGGCCCCTCAGTTCAAGAAAGACAGGGAACTGCTGGAGAGAGTCCAGCACAGGGCAACTAGGATGATGAAGGGAGTGGAGCATCTCCCTTATGAGAAAAGACTGAAGGAGCTGGGGCTCTTTAGTTTGGAGGAGACTGAGGGGTGACCTCATTAATGTTTACAAATATATCAAGGGTGAGTGTCACGAGGATGGAGCCAGGCTCTTCTCGGTGACAACCACTGATAGGACAAGGGGTAATGGGCTGAAACTGGAACATAAGAGGTTCTGCTTAAACTCGAGAAGAAACTTCTTCTCAGTGAGGGTGACGGAACACTGGAACAGGCTGCCCAGGGAGGTTTTGGAGTCTCCTTCTCTGGAGACATTCAAGACCTGCCTGGACACGTTCCTGTGGGGCATAGTCTAGGCATTCCTGCTCTGGCAGGGGGATTGGACTTGATGATCTTTCGAGGTCCCTTCCAATCCCTAATATTCTATGATTCTATGATTCTATGATTCTATGAAAGTGTTTTCAATTTCATGTTGGAAAAATTAATTCAAAACATAATCTTCCTCATTTCCACTGATGGGGAAAAAACATTTTTTCCCAGTATCTGCCAGATAGTTTACCTAAATTACATTAAAAAAACCCAAACCACCCCAAAAGCATCTTTTGAGAAATTCTTAATGGGGAAATATACATATGAATGTATTCTATCCTACTTAGAAAGGGTCTCTGTTGTAGTTTCCATTTTCCAGTCAACATTTGTTTATATCCCTTAGAGGCTGAATTAAAATCCATGCTGTTGTCATACTTCTCTTATGACATTTCTGTAAAAATGTCTCCAACACATATAATGAAAATAGGAGACAGAGCAGTTTGTCCCCTATTGTTGACCACAAATGGAATGGCTCAAGTAAGTATTGCATATGGGCGCAGGGCAAAAATAGGTGAACGAGAGGACATCACCAATGTTAGAGTTCTCAGAAAATCCTAAGTGTCCTTTTGGGCTAAGATGTAGAAAATTCCCTAATGGTCTGTCAAAAAGGATCTACACTTAAAAAAATAAAGAATAATAATTAATTTTAAATTATCAACCTGGTAATGATACAACAATGATTATTGTCTTTGTATTTCAGCTTTAATTTTCTTTTCTTCTTCTTTTTGATTTCACCTAGACCCATTGGAATCAGAAATACTGTACAAAAAAATTGTCTAGAAAATGAACTTGTACTTGCATAGAACTTCAATGACATTAAACAAAAGGTACCAAACAGACCACAAGAATGTTATATGAGTTGAAATTTTCATTCACTTCAGTTCAGAAATACGGAAAAGTTGGATTATTGACTGTATGTACCTCTGTGTTGGAGACTTTGCCAAAAATTTCTCCTCAGAAGTCAGAATGCAACTATAGGAACACTCTCTGACCTGTTCAACAGTGAAATATTGGAGATAAATATGCTGTAAATTGATAACCCCTAGTAGTCTTGCCAACCCAGAAACAAAATTGTATAAGAATGGTGTCTTACTGAATTGTATCTCCTATGATGCTTCCCACTTGTTCTCAAATCAATGCAGATTTGTACTGTATTTTATGGAGAAAACATTTTTTCATCTAAGCCTACACCTTCATCTGGAAGAGTTTAGTGCCTGGCCTGACCTTTTGTTGTCAGGGTTCCTGCTTTCCAGACTTGTATGTTTTCAGTAATAATTTAAGCAGATCAGTTAAGCAAACTAGTAAATAATGGAAGGTCATGCTTCTTTGCTTAAAGCTGTACTAGCCGGGTTTGGTTTTTGGTTTGGTTTTTTTTTTTTTGTGAAATAAGCAGTATCTTTCATCATAGTAAAACAGGAATTCAGCACCACCACTGTTAGGAAACTGGACAAAATACACAGTAACACCATTGGAAAACAGAAATCTGAGTTCCTGGCTAGTCACAGTGGAAGCAAATAAGTGAACTAATGGAACATAAATACTACAGTGATAAAAACATATTTTGTTAGAGGCTTTCCTAATTTAAAATCTATTGCTCCTGTGTAACAGTTATTGTAAGAAAAAAGAGATCTGAGCCCTTGAGTCATCTGTTGTCTAGGTAAAGAAAAACATAGATTGAAAGGCACTTTCTCTATATGCAGTTTGTCCCTGTAGGACAAGCCTTAGAAAATACATTTTCTACCTTCCCAGAGCATTGAACAAAGCCTCATAGACTCCCAGAAGCTAAAGAAGATTTAGTGACTAAGGGAAGAAAACTTAAAAATCTAATTTCTTCTCTGATAATGTTTTTCTTTCATTATTGAGCATTTATTTAAAGAGTGAGAATAATTTCTGGTAGTAACAATTGTTTTCATATTGATTGCTTAATTTACCAAACACTTTCAGTAAATATAGATAACAATATACATATATATATTAAGCCACATGTAATAGTTTTAAGTCTAAGTTCCTTTTGCAGGGGAGGTTCACAGTAGTTGAATTTTCTTTTAATTTAAAAACATTGCTGCCATAAATATAGGCTTTTGCTGGAGGTGAAGAAAATGTGCTAATTAATCTTTCCTTAGAATAAAATCTAGATTTATGAAGGCAGTAGTGCTGTTATGATATGCAGGTCCACCAGGGTGAGCAAGAGCTAAAAAAATTGAAAATAGCTCTTTCTCAATTTTTAAACCACAACTCTATTGTGGTGTAATACCAACTAGTAGCTCAGCCCCATGCAGCTATTCATTCACTCCCACCAGTGGAATAGGGGAGAGAATTAAAAGGGTAAAAGAGAGAAAACTCATGGATAGAGATAAAGAGAGTTTAATAAGTAAAGCAAAAGCCACACACACAAGCAAAGAAAAACATGAATTCATTCACCACTTCCCCTCAGCAGGCAGGTGTTCAGTCATCTCCAGCAAAGCAGGGCTCCAGCATGCATAACAGTGACTTGGGAAGTCAAATACCATCACTCCAAATATCCCCCCCTCCTCCTTATTCCCACCGTTTTATCTGCTGAGCATGATGTCATATGGCATGCGATACCCTTTTGGTCAGTTGGAGTCAGCTGTCCTGGTGGTGTCCCCTCCCAGCTTCTTGTGCACCCCCAGCCCACTCATTGGTGGGGTGGGGTGAGGAGCAGAAAAGGTCTTGACTCTGTGTATGCACTGAGCAGCAGTAACTAAAAATATCCTTGTGTCATCAACACTGTTTTCAACATAAATCCAAAACATAGCCACATACCAGCTACTGTGAAGAAAAATGTGTGGATAAAGGTAAAGAAACTTTAAACTATCTTGGTACACTGTGTAGTGGGCAATGGTGCTCATGCATTCAAAATTTTCTGTAGGCTTCCGTAGAGAGACTAAACCAAGCCACAGCCTATTCAAGGCTCCGTCATAATATCTCTGTAAGTATACATAATTTGCAGTTTAACAAGAGCCTGTTTTTCATTTAGGCAAGTCAGTCAGACAAACAAATTTTTTGCTCCTCTTCTCTGTGCTTCGTATCATGAAGGATTTGTGGAGCAAATATATTCAGTTATCAAGAAGACACTCTATAGAATCTGGCTGGTTCACATAGCAATTTTCTTTGAGGTATTGCTACTTATATGAAACCATGGTGAATGTGCATTATTTATTTATTTTTGCACCAGGGATTGCGGGTATGCATGTTCATTTAAAACCTACCTGTCAAATGGGCCTCATTGTGAAGGATGTCCCTTATTTTAGACTCAAACATGACGTTATGCTAATTTTATTCTTTTAAATTACTTATCTTGCAAATGCTGACTCAGTACATTTAAGTGATTCAAAATGTTACGCTGAGTCTGCTTCACAGTAGGGACCGTGACAGTGTGCCTCACCACTGGAATCACATTCATTGCCAATATTCTTCCTTATTTAGCTGAGAATACAGGAATGTTCCTGCTGAAGACATGTGCAAGGAGAGAATGTTTTTTTCAGTGCCAAGTAAGAAGAGTGGTAAGTTAATACCACTGTCTTGAATGTTATGACTGATACTTGAATGAAGACTGTTTTTCACTGTCCCTCATCTCCAGTTTGCCTATGGCAAAAAACTATATATGGATTAATTTTGAAGAAATTCTAAATGATCCTTCTGTATAAATTTAAATATCACTGTATTACTTTTTTTCTTCCGACCAGGTGATTATACCACTAACATAAGTATTAAGAAATCATTTGTTATATTCTAAATGCCACAATTATTCTTTAAAAATAATTTAAATAACAGTAAGTTTAAAGATGCTAAATTCAGTTCTGCACTGTTGCATTTCTATAAATAGCCTTGTTACACTGTAGATGACTGCACAATCTTTGTGGTTTTTTTTCCGTGATAGTTTGTCTATTATCTTCTCAATGCTCAGAAACTGAGAAGACAGTAGTAATGAAAATACTTTATATGAAGCCCACATATTGATCATAGTATTTGAGGATGAATTAAATACTTAAATGTAGTGGATTTTTTCTTTTGTTTAAGATGCAAGTGCAGTATCATTGCAGTATCTGATACCTGTAGCAGCTTGACCATTTTTTACAGCAGCAGTAAGATTAATGTGGTTGTTTAATAGACTAATTAGGTATGAATTTTGTTCCTCAGGTGTCTGAAAAGTCCTTGAGGTTTCTGAAGAAGAAAGATTAGAGAAAGGATTATTCTTTTTTTGGAACACGAACTGAAAAACATTTGTTTCACAAAGAAGAAAAAAAAATTTCTTTTATACATTTTACTTCTAACAAAGAATAAAAAATACAACAAAATGTCTTTTACAGAAAATAACTTCTTTGTATTTGTCCTTGTGCAGAGTATTCAAAATATTACTGTGATTCATAAATACCCTTCTCTGGAAATTTTCCTACCCTAGCTGTATGGAATCCACAGTAGAACATATAAGGGTTAATATTTTTAGTACACAATAGTCTCCAAGATACTCTTCTAGTTCTTTTTCTGTTTAAACAGCCATTCTGTGTGACAAAGAATGATTTATTGCTGAGAAAACTCAGAGGCATCACTAAGTTTAGGTAAAACAAGTAAGAAATCATGTACTGAATTGTAAGGTTTGGTAAGTAAAGATTATTCATATTCTCCAGAGGAGGAGAAATATGCTAACGAGAAGCGTAAGCTGCCCCATAAGGACATATGAACAATTCTTTCAAACCATGAGCTCTCATTTCATGGCATTTGTTTATCTAAGATGATATTTATAGAATTCATTGTGGAAAATACTGTATTTTAAGGTCACATTTTGTGATTTTTTTCTTTTGATTTCATTTTGGTTTGGTTTTGGGGTTTTTTTGGTTTGTTGTTGCTGTTTGGAGGGATTTTTTTGGGTATGTATGGGTTTTTTTATGCCCAGGCTACATATGTTCTGCTTTAATTTTACCATATGATGGGTTTGAGTATTTTCAGCACTAAAGAAAATGAAAGATTTTTTTTCTCCCTTTCAGCTACTTTCTAAGCTCACATCAGACAGTTCTTCACTTCAGTGTTCAGTCTTACTCAGTAGCCACGAAAGCAGTTTTTAGAACTGTCTGTCATACAGGACAATCTCTTATGTTCCACACTGTGCCTGCACATTTTTATCCTGCTTTTATCTTCCCTATCTTCAGGAAGCTTTTTCATAGCAAATCCATAGATCTTTTACGGCCTTTCTGCACTGTGCGGCAGAAACAACTGAAACTTCGTCTTTCCTTCAAATTTTTGCTTATATCTTCAATAAATTGTTCACTCTGCACTGATTTTGGATCTTTCTAATTTTTCCTTGATGTTGTTTACCAACTACACCTGTTTACTACACCTGAGAAAATAGATTTTAGAAAATAGGAAATCAAATCCTCAATACGGTATGCTTTTCACCATTTTACACTTATTAGGGCTTGTTCCTTATTGCTTGCCTGTTCCATTTTCCCTGTGACATTATATCCATTAGCTTTCTGTCCATTATGCGTCACTTCTCTAACACTGAAACTTCCGAACAAATTTCCCAGTCTACCTGCCTCACTGTACTACATTTTTACATTTTGGCTTTGTACCCAAAGTATGAACATGTTCGTTCTTCTCCTTTGCATTTCTCCTTACAGTACAAGCTTGAGTTACCTTTTCAATGTTTCTTTCACTTATCATGATAGCAAATTAAGGGAAAAAGCCTAGCACAAATAAAAATCATTTAGTACTCAATGCCGTTGCCCAAAGAATGCCATCCATAGCCACTAAAATACACTAAAATTGCACTTCAGCTGCATGGAAGATTTTAATGGATTTCCTGCAAAAAAAAATATTCTATAAATCTTAGGAACATGTTTTTGATCAGAAACAGGAAAAAAAAAAAGCCTTCTAAATTATCTGTAATACGAGATTATCTCTGGTCACATTCAGGTTACTAACAAAAGTTCTCAGTTTATTTAAAATGACACACTGTCAGCATGATACTTCATTGTTTCAAGGAACGGGAACAATCTGTCAGCAAGCAATAATTAAATAGAATAGTTTTCCATATACTTACAAATAAAATGTAAAGTAGAAGTAGTAGATATGGAAGCAATCAAGAAATCCATGAACAACCACCATTGGATATTTTGCATGCCTGGTTCAGTTTCTACAATATTGTTCTAATTTTCTGACAGATGGCTTCTCAAACTCAGCAGTGACATTTTGTCAACAAGCCATTCATTTACTGTGATGAACTGGCACAAATTGATATCCTTTCAGCTAGAGCATGTCTTATCTCAGTATTGCAAAACCTGTCATCTTCCCCTAAATCTATGGCTGCAGACTGGACAATAGCTTCACTTGAAACTATCCAGATTGACTTTCTAAAGAATATATTGCTTAGAATAATTTGTAGAATTTCTGTCCTAATAAGAATAGCAAAACATGTTTGTGTTTGTTTAAGCGGTCCTTTGGAGAAATCACCAGAAGGTGTTCTGGTAGGCTCTTTATCAATAAAGAAATTATTTATGAAAATCCTAACCCAAAGCTATCTGTACTACAGTACTTTTTTTTTTAATTTTTTTTTTTTTTTTTTTTTTTTTTTATTTAACCACACAGCTGCACCTGGGACTTATAAAAGGTTTTTAAAAGTCTAGATCAAGTTTGGCAAGTATGTCATATTGCTATAAAAAAATAATGTTATAACTTTAAAAGAAAGGTAAAAGGTGAAATTTCACACGGAAAAAACTTATGAAGTGTATTACTTTAGCTAGAAAAATCTTTCGACCAAATCATAGAAATAAAAATCTTGATTTTTGACATTAAAATTTTTCTTCTGTAGGTTATCATAAAAACATAAATGGTTTTCATCCTAGGGAATTGAGCACTGCAATCTGCACCTTTACAGAAAAAAAAAGAAAAACAAACAACAACAACAAAACAGTCTTGTAATTACAAGTTTTCACTTCTGGTTAAACATCGTCTAAAAGGGGTTCTAGTGAGCATGTCGTGTTCATACAAAAATATGAAACATCAACAAATTAAACTTTCTTTGGACTCAAAACGGGAAATTATTGCCATTTTATGAGATAGTGTAAATTACTTTTTTTTTGGTCACTTGATAAACTTTACATGTTTATTCAGTGGAATATAATAATCATGACACATTATATATCATATTTTATACAATTTCTGTTTGTTTAGAGTCTTTAATGTAAATGTTATATTTTATGTTTCTAGAATTTGTCCCAAACACTGCCTCAATCATAGAAAATTGCCAATTTCAGTTTTGTGAAAAAAATGAAGTTTGTATCTTCATGCAAAGATGAATGTTCTGTATGTCTGAGTAGTTTTAGCTTTTATCATTTGCTGCAGCTATGTTTCTTTCAGTTATTGCACCTTTAAAAATGTACTTACATTTTCAAAACCCTTATATGTTTTACTTTCAGTTCTAGTTTCAGTATATTGGATTAAAAGCAATCATATTTTGTCATGTATTTTCTATGGAAGGTAAGATAACATAATCATAAAAGGTCAGCAGAAATAGCTTTTCATTTTATCATCTTATAAAAGGGTATATTTTTCTATACCACATGCTCTGATGGCAGTGTCAAAAAATTGCTCAGAGAGATGCAAGCACTGTGATGTGTTTATTTTTATAGCACTCTCTTCATAAAGCTATCACTTCTTTCTCAGATGCAACCACCTCAGTCAGCATCTATGTCATTAGATTTTGTCATTATCCAGGGAATTTTACTGCTGTTGCACACTTGTAAGTTGTATCTTTATCACCATGTGTGATAAATGTGTATACTGACAAGCCCTCTTGACACAGCATATATAATCCTACTAAAGTCACTCTGGTATGGGCTATAACTTAATATACAGTTTTATCATAACAAATACCCATTGATAGTGAATGTGGGTCAAAAGAGGAACAGGAAGGTACTGAGGTGTTTCAAAACACTGAGCAAGAATATGTTTAAACTTCACATTGCAGATGGGGTGACGTTATGTTATAGCCTGGGCTTGATCTCAGAGGTCTTTTCCAGTCTCAACAATTCTGTGAATTCTGTGATTATGTTCGATAAAGATACAAAGCTTAAGTCTTCCATTTGAATGCCTCACTCAGGAGATACAAAAAGGTTCTGTTACAGTCTGGAATTCCCAGGCAAGGTGAGGTATCCACATTCATTCTTCCAAATAACTGAGCAAAGCTCAGGATTGTTTACTTGCTTGTTTTGTTTTGGGGTTTTTGTTTGTTTGTTTGTTTTCATTTTTGTTTTATTGTTGGGTTGTTTTTTTTTTTTTAGTTAAAAAACCCCAGTTGTGAATCTGCCTACTTTTTTTTCAACAACTGCTTGTATGTTAAGAAAAATTACTTAGGAAGTGTGATATAGAGGTCCAGTTCCTTTCCGCGCATGAGTAGATTAAAAAACACATTTCAATTTTCCACTTAAGTGCCCTAACCATTGTGTAAGCTGCTATGTCTATTAGGATGGTTCCACTTTGCAGAACATAATTCAGGAATCTTTGCGTCATACAAAAAACATAAAAAGGAGAACAGTTTTGTAGCTTTACTAGTTATAGACCTTATAAAACTGAGGAGAAGCCTGGATCTAGTGCCAGTTCATGGCACAGCTTCTGTGGTTTAACCAGTACAATTTGTCTATAAAGTCCATGTTGTTTTTTTTTTTTCTTCCTCATTCATGCTAACCGGTCTAATCTCTACATTTCTTCTTGGTTTTCCCTTTCTTTAGGAATTTTTTTATTTTGCTGAGCCTTGTGCTGTAACTCCAGTGGAACTGATAGTTAAGTATCTTATTATATCATGTATTTTCATGACAACAGCAGAATATCTTCAAATACAGGAAAACACGGAAACCATTATTTCCACTTTTTACTGAATCTTCTGACTAGTCACTTATTTAAAAATTAGAATAACTCCACTTTATATGTATTTACATACACATACATGTATTTACAATAGTCATTTACAAAATTCAGTCATACTCCTACAAGTTTTGTAGATCTCAACCATGTCAGCTTACATACAGAACTTCTGAGATCTTACTAGTTCAGAAAACCTTTGTTATATGCAGAAATGCATCTTGAAGAAACTAAGGAAACTTCTAGTCAAAGTGTCACTCAAGCCAACTTTTCTTTCCAGGTTTCGTTAGGTAGCAGTTGACAGAGGACTATCAGGTTTGTAATTTTGAATACAGGCACCCATGTTCAGCAAAAAACTAAACTCAGGTCCAAGGACACTGTTGCATCTGAACTGTTTTTTAAAGTTTTGTGTCAATCTAAACTTATTACTAGTCTTCCTATGTATATAAATCTTTTATATATTTGTGATATCAGTTTACTAACAGTGCATTATTAATCCATATAGTGCAGCATTACAACATAAACCATCTCAGAATGTGCCTAGTATCTTGAGAAAATAGATTTAATTAACTTATTATTTGGGGGTAAAATTGGACAAATCAAAAGAAGCTTACATAAAAGACTTATATCCATAGAGTGTATCTTCCATACACAGTAGTTAATAACTGCTGTTGAAAGTAAAAACAAAAAAACGCAGACCCTCTGAATTTTCTGTCTTTACGTCATAGTATCCCTATATGTAACACCATGACTAAATAATTAAAATCTTTTGGTACCATTTAAATATATTAGTACCATTAAGCCAATGAAACCAATAAAATGTGTTTTGTACGTTAAAAAATCACATATGCACCCAGCTCATGCTGTTTCTATGAATTGTTTATGCAACAGAGCAGAGGGCTGCGGAAGGCATATGCAGCTTTAGACAAGAAAAATCAAGGATTTATGAAGGGATGTGTGTTTGGGTTTGGCAGGAACTAAAGACTGCAGAGTATCATGCTGAAAAATCGTGCTTGGTTTAACAGAGAATTGATACTCTATGGTAATTTATATCAGGACCTTGAAGGCAGAGTTTTGTTATCAGATTTGAGATTTGTGTTTTACAAGAAGTACTTAAGCAGAATATCCTAGATATGTCTGCATAAGAAGCATTTAAAACCCAGAAATTAATTTATGACAATTTCTTTAGAGCAACACACGTAAACATATGCAGATATATGCATATATTTAACTGAACTGTGCCACTTAAACACACATTCCATAATAGCATACAGGACTGAGGAAGTAGTGCTGGTTTCTTATCAGTGCATGTTAAATAACTTTTTTACTGCTACCTAGCTGTGCCTGGTTTCCCCATGCTGCCAGATGATTGATGCTTTTAGGCAAGTGTTGCAATGTGTCATTCTTAACATCTGCTGTGTTGATGGGGAAATAACCGATACATAAATCCCAGAGAAGTACAATATCTGGGATTTCAGACACTGTGAGGGCAAAATAAGTTGAAGCTGATTATTATACAGTAAAAATAAGTCTAAAAAGTTTATGAAAACAGAATTACAGATTGAAATTACAAGACTTGAATCTAGAATTAGTTTCTTTAAAATTCATATGGAACACTTAATCATGAAAATGTTCAACTGTGCAATCCATCAGTTTTTGACCTTAAAACTTTGAACACATTTAAAGACCTGTTTTTGTATAACAGCAAGTATCTATGCTTATCCTTAACACGGGAATCAAAAACTAGGTCTTTTTCCTTTGGACCACGTTTATGTGCGTTTAAAGAGGCCTGCACTCGTCCTCTGTCCCCAGAGGTGTATGAAATGGTGATTCACATCTGTACTGCCAGATTTTCTTTCATATCAGGGCAGGGTGGCCATGACCAGACTATTTACAGTGAGTTTGTTATGCCCCAAGCCTTGTTTGACCCTCTTCTGCAAGTGTACTCTGTGGGGCAGAATGTGCCAAGGAGTATGCAGGCAAATAGCAGAGAAAAATGTGTGCTGGCATTTGAGCCCGTGACCAGACCTTTTTAGTTTACTGGGATAGATGTAGCCTGAGAGGTGCAATCCTGTGAATCTTCTGTTCTTAAAGAATAATTTATACAGCTCCTCA
This sequence comes from Trogon surrucura, assembly GCA_020746105.1. Classification (NCBI taxonomy): domain Eukaryota; kingdom Metazoa; phylum Chordata; class Aves; order Trogoniformes; family Trogonidae; genus Trogon; species Trogon surrucura. Next base: position 41,321,959 of record CM036617.1, read on the forward strand.
GGATCCGATGGCCTATAAAAGACAGTTGTCTGCCTTAAGACAAAATATCTTACTTTTAAGATGCGAGCTTTTAGGTGGAAGAACCTTTCTATTGTGCCTTTCTATTAGCTATCCGGTGTCTTGGAAACATCTATTTTTTGAGCTAATTCATCCTCATATTTCCTACTTCTAGGGAGAATTCTTTAAGGTTAAATGTCTCCTAAAGGTAGGAATACTCATCCAAAATGTCAGAATGCAGAGCGTGAGCTTTTTTTCCATCATCTATTTGTGTAAGCATCTTACGTGAAAGAGCCTTTGCATGTCTTTTACTAGGCACTGGGACTCATTCATCTTGGATCAGCGTTTCAAACCCTTGCTGGAGAGTCACAATTCCTTTCCGCAGTTTCAGGGTTCTGTTTTGGGTTTTTTTTGATTCCAAATATAGGAAGAATTCTGTGGGACTGGACCCTTATTGAGCATAATCTGATTTTGCTTTTCGATAAAGAGGTTGACATGAACTTAAGACTGTCTTTTAAAATAAAAAGTCAAGTATAAATAAAAATACTTTAATGGAACATATAATTCCTCATAATCTGAACAAGAGAAAAAATTTTGTTTCAGGTCTTTGGAAATGGAATAAAAATATTAGTGTAAAAAAAATTTCTTATTTTTCACTTTCTTTTATGGGTAACAAATCTGAAAAATATTAAAAAAAATAAAAATCAAGTCCAACAACTCAGCTTCAGAATAAAGCACTTTAACCTCATGCAATATTTTGAATTTATTATACGAATGTGTTGATAAAGCTGACAAAACACCTTCTACTACTCAGATTAAGATGCATGCTCATGACTATTATAGGGAGGTTTAATTTACAATAATAAATAAAAAATAATTGTTATGAATTTTGATGCATATTGAAAATATAATAGTTATTTCTTAAAAATTGAAGTCCATAATGTCATGAACAAACCTGTAAATGGTACCTTATCCTGCAGAAAAATGAAGACAATGACAAGTTCCTGGACTTGCATAAATAATATATTCAGTGATCTTTCACCAGACTTTTCTAGAAAACATCAAGAATTTGTAAGATTTCTTTATTGTCAGAAGCAGATCCTTTACTTTTCTAGCTATATTGCATTGCAGATAGGTTTTTAGCCGAATGATTTTTTAATTTATTTTTTCTTCAAGGGCAGGATTCTTCTCAACTCTCCCCATCCTCCTTTTAACTAATTCCCTATCAAATCATCTGTGCCTTGTGATCTATGGAAGTAGGACAACTGAAAATGTCTATTCTATCCATCTATCTTATTGACATATGTCTTCAGTCTCTTTTCATTGATTGAAGTGAAATTAATCACCATGGCTTGCTTTAGACTATGTGCCAAATTTAAAGACAGTTAATGTTTGCCAAGATAAATCTCATTCTGAGCCAGATGGAACAACTTACTTGTATTTCTTAGTGGAATTTGTGATCATTGACTTAATGTATGTCCACAGTCTGAAGAAAGTTATATATTTTTTGTTCATAAATGTATTTTTCATGTGAAATAAAATACATACTACAATGAGGCAAAAGAGCAGAAAGAATTGATAAAACTTCAAATTTTGACTCCATATTAGAATTTTGAGTTTTGACATTGTATGCAATCTTGATCAAACAAAATGACCTGTATTTGCATTTTAATAATTCCAAGAAAAGAAAGTGGAGATAAAAATCTTAATAAAGCTAAATTACTACCAAAATTCCAAACATCAGAAAATTTGTAAAAACACAATATTTTCTAATGTAAAAAAATCTTCAGTAGAAAGCAAAAGGATGCATTTAATTATATATGTATTTCAGATATGTACAGCTACATCTGTAATATAACTTTTTTTAAAAAATAGATGAACTAAATATTTGTCTTTATCAAAGATCACCTTTTATCAAAATCATTTAATCTTTTGAATGCAGAGAATCTGTAACCTATCTATCCAGTTATTTATTTATTTACTGGTTTGTTTTGTCACAGAGATTTTAATTGTTCTGATTTCCTGATACAAACTGAAAAATAAGTCATGGAATTAATTATTTGAAATGAAAAAGATATGATCATTTTTCACAGGTCCTTATCTGTCTTTCAAAGTAGAAAAAAAATGTTTTTATTCAGTTTTGCTAAAGATATGGTGTTCAGCGCTACTGTTTGCTTCCTTACTTCAACTGAGAAGTAATTATATATCCTTATATGTGTTGTAAAAGTTCACATTATTTAGTTAAATCTAGTATCATTACTGCCAATTAATTATTTTAAATTTACAGGAAAATAAATGCTTAGAGAAGCCCTCTAGCTTTGCAATAAATGGGGGGGGGGGGGGGGGGAGTGATTTTTTTGATTGATTCAGGTAATATGAATAAATTATTAGTCCTTCCAGGAGCAGAGAAAATTAATCTTTTGAACACAATGAAATTAAAAGGTTTTGGCTTGCCTGATCTGAACAAAGTAAGATGAATTTTTAATACAGCAAATTAATTAGGCGCATAATGAGGAATAAGATGCATAATAACTCTAATTCTGATAAATAGCAAAATAGTTCAGGTCCTCAAGGAAATAAATATCATCCATCACAAACACACCTTAAATTCTGTTTGTTGGGAAATATTAATGGTAAAAGAGCTTACATAAAGGAGTTAGATAAATTCTATTTGCTGATCTTGTTCAGCATAATTACATTATATGTTGACCCTCATCTGTAACTTTCTGTGAAATTGATTTTAGGACATTATTCATTTCTGAAGGTGTTAATGTACCATAAAGGATTTGTATTATCGTTAAACATACTGTCTATGCCAGGTGTTACATGTTATTTGCTTCTGCCCTGAAGATCATTTAACACCTTATGAATCTTTATGGCCCCATGATGTTTTGCTACAATAATTAGCATCTTTAAATAGCTTCTGAATGATGTATTCTAAAAATAAGTAACAAGAAACATTTTTTTTGTTAAAGTACATATACTATTTTACAATAGTTCTAGTTACAAAACCCAAGCAGTACTAGCATGGGAAACAGTAAAGTAAATTAGAAATGTATGAAAAAATTTTAACTAACATTTTACAGTATAAATGTATTTTAATGCAGATTGAAATAGTTAATCAGTTCAAGAAATTTTGTCAGACCTCTCCATGAGCTTTAAAGAATTATGTATGTTCTTTAAACTAGACATGAAGGGGGAAGGAGTTGTAGCCAGATCAAATATAGATGACCCTGGGATAGGCACAGCAACATCAGAAGCAGAACCACTAGCACAGCTGAAGTACAACTGTACTTCATTCGGGGCTCCAGGTACTTTAGCAGGGGCCCAACTCAAATGCCTTTATATGAATGCCCACAACTTGGGCAATAAACAAGAGGAACTGGAGATGCCTGTGAGTCTGCAGCGCTACGACCTGATAGGCATCACAGATGACACATGGAATAAAGACTCTATAAAGAAGATTATAAAGTAGGTATGTTTTTGATCAGTGCTGGGTGCACAGGGGAATATTTTCCTCCAAAAACGTGCACACCTGAACCACGCAGTTACCTTGGTTATATATAGTAAAATTTACATATTCATTAGACACCTGTACATATTCATGAGCTATCCCGAAAAAGGTACTCAGTTCCAGTGGTCAGCAGCTCCTCCTCTTGACGCTTGCGTGGTGCCTCCGAGTGGTCTTGGGCAGGGGTCTTCAGGGATGAAGGTCGTATGTCTTCCTCACGATGAACTTTTTACCCTCGTCCCAAAACTAGTTGTTCTCAGCACTTTTTCGCAAGAAGTTTTGTTATCAAGTTACACAAGGGGTTTCGTCACCAGATGTTCCTTGCTAGTTGCCCTTATCACTAGTGTCCTTGTTAATTTGTCTTTGTTTTATGTTCTTTTACAACGGGTACTGAACAAGCTCATCCTCCTTATTCTGAGGCCTCTGATTGATCGCGTCCTAACGAGCCTGAGAGGGTGCGTCTCACTAGATGCTATTTCCCCTATCACAGAGACATGGTGGAACGACTCCTATGACTGGTGTTTTGGACTAGAAGGGTATAAAGGGTTCAGGAAGGACAGGCAGGGAAAACGAGGAGGGGATCTTGCACTTTATGTCAATGAACGGTTAGAATGCATGAAGGTCCACCTGGCAAGTGATGACGAAAAAAACAAGTGCCTGTGGGCCAGGGTGAAAGGAAGGGAAGGACACTTTACAGTGGGGGTCTGCTACAGACCACCCAATCAGGACAACCAAGTGGATAAAGCCCTTCATAGGCAAATAGGAGTCACTGCTCATTCACACGTCCTTGTCCTCATGGGGGATTTTAACCACCCTGACATGGATTGGAGAGATAACACAGCAGAGCATAAGCAATCCAGGAGATTCTTGGAATGCATTGATGATAACTTCCTCCTCCAAAGTGACAGAGGAACCAATGAGGAGAGATGTCATGCTAGAGCTCGTTCTCACAAAAAGGAAAGGGGTTTTGGGCAGTGTTGTGCTCATGGATAGCCTCAGCTGCAGTGACCAGGAAATGGTGGAGTTTGAGATTCTAAGGGCAGCTAAGAAGGGGAAGCTCACCAGGCTTGAAACCCTTGACTTGAAAGGAGCTGACTTTCACCTCTTCAGGAACCTCTTTGGTAACATACCATGGGGCAAAGCCCTGGAGGGACTGGAAGCCCAAGAAAGCTGGTTGACTTTGAAGGATCATCTCCTCAAAGCTCAAAATCTTTGTATCCTTAAACAGAAGAAATCAGGCAAAAACATCAGGAGACCTGTATAAAATAACAACTCCTAGCTACAATCCAATACAAAAGGGGAACACACAAAGCGTGGAAGCAGGGACTGGTAACCTGGGATGATTACAAGGAAGTTGCTTGTGTAATCAGAGACCAGGTTAGAAAAACTAAGGTCCTGACAGTGTAAATTCTAGCCAGCAATATTAGAAATAACAGAAAAGGATTTTACAGGTATGCAAGAGAAAAAAGAAAAATGAGAGAGAGTTTGGGGCCTCTCTGGAAGGATACAGGTGACCTGGTTACTGAGGACATGGAGAAGGCTGAAGTATTCAACTTTTTTGCTTCAGGCTTCACTGGTAACCACTTGAGCCACACTACCCAAATCACAGAGGGTGTTTGCTGGGTCTACAAGAGTGAAGAACCACCCAGGGTAGGAGCAGATCAGGTGCAGGAACACCCGGAGAACCTGAAGGTGCACAAGTCCATGGGACCTGATGAGATACATCCATGGGTCCTGAAGAAACTGGCAGCTGAAGTTGCTAGGCCACTAACCATCATATTTGAGAAGTTACGGCAGTCTGGTGAGGTTCACACAGATTGGAAAAGTGGAAACATAACCCCCATCTTTAAAAAAGGAAGCAAAGATAATGCAGGGAACTACAGACCAGTCAACCTTACCTCTGTGCCAGGTAAAATCATGGAACAGATTCTCCTGGTAGCTGTACTAAGGTACATGAAAAACAATGAAGTGGCTGGTGACAGCCAGCATGGCTTCACTAGGGGCAAGTTGTGCCTGACTAATTTAGTGGCCCTTTATGACAAAGCTACAGAGCTGATTGACATAGGAAGAGCGACTGATGTCATTTACCTGGACTTGGGTAAGAAGTATGACGCTGTCCCACACGACATCCTTGTCTCTAAACTGGAGATACATAGATTTGACGGATGGACCACTTGGTACATAAAGAACTGGCTGGAAGGTCACACTCAAAGAGTGTGTCCAAGTGGAGACTAGTGACAAGTGGTGTTCCTCAGGGGTCGGTTCTGGGTCCAGTGTTGTTCAACATCTTTGTGAGTGACATGGAAGACGGCATTGAGTGCACCCTCAGCAAGATTGCTGACGACACCAAGCTGTGTGCTGCAGTGGATTCACTTGAGGGAAGAGATGCCGTCCGGAGGGACCTTGACAGATTTGAGAAATGGGCCAGTGCAAACTGCGTAAGTTTCAACAAACCAAAATGCAAGGTCTTTCACCTAGGTTGGGCCAATCCCAGGCACAAACACAAACTGGGCACAGAGTGGGTTGAGAGCAGTCCTGAAGAGAAGGACTTGGGAGTGTTGATTGACGAGAAGCTCAGCATGAGCCGACAGCGTACTCATGCAGCTCAGAAGGCCAACCATATCCTGGGATGCATCAGAAGGAGTGTGGCCAGCAGATCAAGAGAGGTGATTCTGCCCCTTTACTCTGCTTTTGTGAGATCCCACCTCAAATACTGTGTCCAGTTCTGATATCCCCACCATAAGTGGGACATAGATATGTTGGAATGTGTTCAGAGGAGGGCTGCAAAGATGATCCAGGGACTGGAGCACCTCTGCTACGAGGACAGGTTGTGAGAGCTCAGATTGTTCAGCCTGGAGAAGAGAAGACGCCAGGGGTATCTAATAGTTGCCTTCCAATACCTGGGGGAACCTACAGGAAGGCTGGAGAGGGACTTTTTACAAGAGTATCTGCTGATAGGACAAGAAGAAATGGGTTTAAGCTGAAAGAGAATAGATTCAGACTGGATCTTAGAAATTCTTCAGTATGAGGATGGAAAGACTGTGGAATAAATTGTGCGGAGAAGTTGTGGCTGCCCCCTCCCTGGAGGTGTTCAAGGACAGTTTGGACAGAGCCTTGAGCAGCCCATGACAGGGAGGTTGGATTAGATGATCTCTAAGGTCCCTTCCAACTTAGGCCATTCTATGATTCTATGATTCTATGATGATTTTGTTTGAATGGGTGCGTCTATGTACCAGAGTAGACTAGTGTGGGGACTTTGTCTTTTTTGCATGCACACAGCCTGAACCACTATGGAAGTGGAAGGCCTTGGGAAAAACTGGGTTCACGTGCTCAAAGAACATTTCAGGATGGGATAGATAGGAAATTATAGAAGAAACAGGGATTTTATACCAAGAAGAAAGCTTCCTCAGGGAAGAATCAAGAAAATAGGTAATCATCAAAAAAACCCCAAACAACAGTTCCTGCGGCCCCTAAGAGGAATTTTACTTGGCAATTTATGCTTGATCTTCAACTCTGGTCAGCCACTACCTCCTTTTGATATCTTGTAGCATCCTGATGTTGTCTTAGTGGTCATCTGCTATTCCAGGTGATCCAGATCCTGCTTTGAACTGTCTTTTTAGCTCTAGCTGAAATTGATAGGAAATTCCCCATGGACTTAATTTTCTAGATCTTCAGTCAGGGCAGTGGAGGAGTTTGCTTTAGTCGATGAGGACTGGATTAGGGACCAATTAAGCAATCTGGACATCCATAAATCCATGGGTCCAGACGGGATGCATCCACGGGTGCTGAGGGAGCTGGCTGATGTCATTGCTAGACCACTCTCCATCATCCTTGCCAAGTCTTGGGAGACGGGAGAGGTGCCTGAGGACTGGAGGGAAGCAAATGTCACTCCAGTTTTCAAAAAGGGCAAGAAGGAGGACCCAGGTAACTATAGACCGGTCAGCCTCACCTCCATCCCTGGGAAAGTGATGGAACGACTTGTCCTTGGTGCCATCTCAAGGCATATCAAGGATAAGAGGGTCATTCGAGACAGTCAACATGGCTTCACCAAGGGGAAGTCATGCTTGACTAACCTCATAGCCTTTTACGAGGATATAACAAGGTGGATAGATGATGGCCGAGCGGTGGATGTGGTCTACCTTGACTTCAGTAAAGCATTTGACACAGTCTCCCACAGCATCCTTGCTGCTAAACTGCGGAAGTGTGGTCTAGACTCTCGGGTAGTGAGGTGGACTGTGAACTGGCTAAGGGGAAGAAGCCAAAGAGTTGTGGTCAATGGGGCGGAGTCTGGTTGGAGGCCTGTATCCAGTGGAGTCCCTCAAGGGTCGGTACTGGGACCAGTATTGTTCAATATATTCATCAGTGACTTGGATGAGGGACTAGAGAGTACTATCAGCAAGTTTGCTGATGACACCAAGCTGGGAGGAGTGGCTGACACGCCACAAGGCTGTGCTGCCATTCAGGGAGACCTGGGCAGGCTGGAGGGTTGGGCGGGGAAAAAATTAATGAAATATAACAAGGGTAAGTGTAGAGTCTTGCATCTGGGTAGGAACAACCCCAGGTTCCAGTATAAGTTGGGGAATGACTTATTAGAGAGCAGTGTAGGGGAAAGGGACCTGGGAGTCTTGGTGGACAGCAGGATGACCATGAGCCAGCACTGTGCCCTTGTGGCCAGGAAGGCCAATGGCATCCTGGGGTGTATTAGAAGGGGGGTGGTTAGTAGGTCAAGAGAGGTTCTCCTTCCCCTCTACTCTGCCCTGGTAAGACCCTATCTGGAATATTGTGTCCAGTTCTGGGCCCTTCAGTTCAAGAAAGACAGGGAACTGCTGGAGAGAGTCCAGCACAGGGCAACTAGGATGATGAAGGGAGTGGAGCATCTCCCTTATGAGGAAAGGCTGAGGGAGCTGGGGCTCTTTAGTTTGGAGAAGAGGAGACTGAGGGGAGACCTCATTAATGTTTACAAATATATAAAGGGTGAGTGTCATGAGGATGGAGCCAGGCTCTTCTCAGTGACAACCACTGATAGGACAAGGGATAATGGGCTGAAACTGGAACATAAGAGGTTCCACTTGAACTTGAGAAGAAACTTCTTCTCAATGAGGGTGACGGAACACTGGAACGGGCTGCCCAGGGAGATTGTGGAGTCTCCTTCTCTGGAGACATTCAAGACCTGCCTGGACACGTTCCTGTGTAGTATTATCTAGGCGTTCCTGCTCTGACAGGGGGATTGGACTTGATGATCTTTCGAGGTCCCTTCCAATCCCTGACATTCAGTGATTCTGTGATCTACACAGTTTATGCCCATCTTTTGTGTATGATGTTTAATACATATTTGTAAGTAAAATAATAGGAAAATGGCAAAACATATATTGGCAGTTGATGATGTAATGTCATTACCATAAACCCCATTGTAAAACTTAAATTACTTTCCCATACTTCCATTCACTAACAGTAAAAAGTCACTGTTTTATCTATATTGTCAGTGTTATTTATTTTCCTTATGAAAATATTCTCTATACTCATGTTATTAGTATTGATTCTCACTTCTGTAATTTAAAGTTTGGATTTTCTTGGTAAGAGCTTTCACAGTATTCAGAGTGGTACTTCTTTAACTTTTTGTAAAACTTAGACATTGCACCTTGCTTATAAATCATGATTACATTTAAGGAAAAAGCAACACAAAGGTAAAAACTTTGGGCTCGCAGTACCAATAGGATAAGTTGGATATATAGTCACTGACAAGCATTCTAAACAAGACATGAGAAAATTTGGTAATACGAATCTTAGCTGAAAAATAAGGTGGATGACATTTAAGAAATATTAGGATTACCATTTCTGATCTTCATAACAAATGTGGTAAAATTTGTTACTGTATTTGCTTTTGCTTTTTGCTGAATGCTTTTTATTAAGAAGTAAAATTTTTTGATTCTTTCAAATTATTAAAATATGGCTGCTGATGTATTTTGATCCACAATATCAGAGACTACTTATTGTATAGCACACTCTATACTGCTTCTTAATGAGCTAATGCAAGATTTTGGTTCATTGTTAGTTAAAAAGTTATGAGAAACAAATATTACAAACATTCAATGTTAAAATACATAAAAAACCCCCATGATACTACCAAAAGTCTTATAATCATACAGTGTTTAAAACTGTTAGCCATAGCAACAGAATACACACAACAGCAAAATAGCATCAAACCACGAGAAAACATCCATTCCGTAAATCCTACTACTTCCCTGATAATAACCTTCTACAGAATTGTTTTATGCCTTTCAAAGAATGACAGAGTAAACTGTCTTTCATATGGTCTATCAGTTCGTGTTCTAATCTCAGTCAAGGATAAATCTATTACACAAAAGAACAGTTGTCTTTTTGAACTTAAGGATAATCGCTGTATTCTATTTGGAACATATGTATGAATCTGTTTCATACAGGCCTTAGTACTTTAAACTGAAAAATTTATTTACTATAGTAATGAGAAACATTGATATAACGGAGAGCAAAGATAAAATTGTTCTAATATAAAGGCCACTACAAAATTTTAAACTATTTCGACTTACGATTTTTCTTTTTTAGTTCTGTACAAAGATATCATCATAGGTTGAAAATTATGTTATTTTTCTTTTAAATTTTTTGTTTATTTAAAAACAAAATAGTAATTTCATAGTACATTGGTACCGCCATGGAATATATCAGTAATCAGACCTTGAAAAATGTAACCTCTATTATTCTGAGAACTAAAACCAATAACTCAGGAGAAAAGCACTTGCTTTGCTTGCCCAGATACAGGATCTCCAATACTGTGTTCTTACCAATCTTGAATTTCTAAAGAAGTGTGATTACAGGATATTCTTAAATGCATCTGATTACATATTGCAGTATCTAATGGAAGGTAGGAGATATATGCTATCAACTTAAATCAATTAGTTATGAAATACTGTTAATAAACTTTCTGTTTAGTGGGATGGTATATGAACGTACTTAGCATTTCTTTTTGTTGCATTCTGGTTTTTGGGGGTTTTTTTCTTTCCTAAATTTGTTCCTTTTAAGTTGGGTCAATAACAGACAGCCTCTTTGATCTTCTTTCTTTTTTTCCCTTTCTTTTCCTTATCACTCTACTCAGTCTTAAATGCATTCATTACTTTTTTTTTTTTCTAAGTCTATTTCTCTCCAGAATTTCTTTCTTCTGATCACCTTCCTTGTCTTTCTCTAAAAACTCTGACTTTAGATGGGATTTATCTTACTTTTGTCTAAAAGTTGGTCATGGACTTTTAGCAAATAATCGTGACTGGATAGTTAAGGAGAAAGTTAAGGACACTGAAACAGAGGACAGAGGATTCTAGAGCGAAGACAATGTCTGAAAACCTGATATGTTTATCTTCCTTTAATGTCTTGCAAATGAATATATATACTGCATCAAGGGACTAGAGATTGCTGTGATGCAGTGTTTAGGAAACTGATAAATTTGATCAATTTTAAACTTTAAAACTGAAGTCAAAATTAAATGGTCAGTTCTTACAAATTATTAATGATCATTGCTATATAAAAAAAACTTTCATTTTTTAAAAAAATATAGTCTAAATTATGTGAGTATAATTTGTGATTATACGTTGCCACAGAGATGAAGCTGTACAGCTAGCACTGACGGTTGTGTTTCTTGTTTGCTGCTATCCACATGGTCATGCTGTGGAATTAAGGCACTTTTTGCCCAGACTTTAGTTCTAAACACAAGGCAATCATATTTGTTGAACCTTTCTCACATTGTGTGATGTGGTAAAATTGTCCGAAATTACTTAATAACCTATATAGCATTGTTCACACATCAGAACATCGAAAAAGTTTCCAGGACAATGTGCAACAGGTGTCCACGGAGCAGTCCCCACAAAGGTTTGCAAGGTAACTTTAAGGATTGGTACTGTTAAGGGAGCTTGATATTCTGACTCTAGGAGAAAACTACAGAGCATGGAATGAATTGGGGACACTATGGTCAAGCTCTGTTCGCGCAAAGAAACCTGGAGACATAAAGGAGCCAGTTAACTGCATATTTACTAGCCTGGTCCAGGAGTCTGTAGTCTTTTGATAAATAATGTCCTTTGAGTGAACTATGCTCATTATAATCTCATTATAACACCAAAACATACCTCCATCCCAAAAGCTACCTGTCTCTGAGGTGTGTCTAAACTTCACTGAGTTTGTACTCTAAAATTTAGTGTCTATACATTTAAAAGCAAAGCAAGGAAAATTTACACTAATCACAAGAGATATCACAGAATCACGGAATCACAGAATGTCAGGGATTGGAAGGGACCTCGAAAAATCATCAAGTCCAATCCCCCTGTCAGAGCAGGAACGCCTAGATAATGCTATATAGAAACGTGTCCAGGCAGGTCTTGACTGTCTCCAGAGAAGGAGACTCCACAATCTCCCTGGGCAGCCCGTTCCAGTGTTCCGTCACCCTCACAGAGAAGAAGTTTCTTCTCGAGTTTAAGTGGAACCTCTTATGTTCCAGTTTCAGCCCATTATCCCTTGTCCTATCAGTGGTTGTCACCGAGAAGAGCCTGGCTCCATCCTCATGACACTCACCCTTGATATATTTGTAAACATTAATGAGGTCACCCCTCAGTCTCCTCTTCTCCAAACTAAAGAGCCCCAGCTCCTTCAGCCTTTCCTCATAAGGGAGATGCTCCACTCCCTTCATCATCCTAGTTGCCCTGTGCTGGACTCTCTCCAGCAGTTCCCTGTCTTTCTTGAGCTGAGGGGCCCAGAACTGGACACAGTATTCCACATGGGGTCTCACCAGGGCAGAGTAGAGGGGAAGGAGAACCTCTCTCGACCTACTAACCACCCCCCTTCTAATACACCCCAGGATGCCATTGGCCTTCCTGGCCACGAGGGCACAGTGCTGGCTCATGGTCATCCTGCTGTCCACCAAGACTCCCAGGTCCCTTTCCCCTACACTGCTCTCTAATAAGTCATTCCCCAACTTATACCGGAACCTAGGGTTGTTCCTACCCAGATGCAAGACTCTACACTTACCCTTGTTATATTTCATTAATTTTTTCCCCGCCCAACTCTCCAGCCTGTCCAGGTCTCCCTGAATGGCAGCACAGCCTTGTGGCGTGTCAGCCACTCCTCCCAGCTTGGTGTCATCAGCAAACTTGCTGATAGTACTCTCTAGTCCCTCATCCAAGTCATCGATGAATATATTGAACAATACTGGTCCCAGTACCGACCCTTGAGGCACTCCACTGGATACAGGTCTCCAACCAGACTCCGCCCCATTGACCACGACTCTTTGGCTTCTTCCCCTTAGCCAGTTCACAGTCCACCTCACTACCCGAGAGTCTAGACCACACTTCCGCAGTTTAGCAGCAAGGATGCTGTGGGACACTGTGTCAAATGCTTTACTGAAGTCAAGGTAGACCACATCCACCGCTCTGCCATCATCTATCCACCTTGTTATATCCTCGTAAAAGGCTATGAGGTTAGTCAAGCATGACTTCCCCTTGGTGAAGCCATGTTGACTGTCTCGAATGACCCTCTTATCCTTGATATGCCTTGAGATGGCACCAAGGACAAGTCGTTCCATCACTTTCCCAGGGATGGAGGTGAGGCTGACCGGTCTATAGTTACCTGGGTCCTCCTTCTTGCCCTTTTTGAAGACTGGAGTGACATTTGCTTCCCTCCAGTCCTCAGGCACCTCTCCCGTCTCCCAAGACTTGGCAAGGATGATGGAGAGTGGTCTAGCAATGACATCAGCCAGCTCCCTCAGCACCCGTGGATGCATCCCATCTGGACCCAAGGATTTATGGATATCCAGATTGCTTAATTGGTCCCTAACCCAGTCCTCATCGACTAAAGCAAACTCCTCCACTGCCCTGACTTCCTCTGGGGCCTCAGGGGAACGGGGCTCCTCAGGACAGCCTCTGGCAGAGTAGACAGAGGCAAAGAAGGCATTCAGCAACTCTGCCTTCTCTGTATCTTCTGTCACCAAGGCACCCACCTCATTCATCAGTGGGCCTACATTGCCTCTGGTGTTAGTTTTATCTGCCACATATTTGAAAAAGCTCTTCCTGTTGTCCTTGACCCCTCTCGCCAGGTTCAATTCTAGGGAGGCCTTTGCTTTCCCTACATCCTCAGACAACAGCCTTATATTCTTCCCAAGTGGCCAGCCCTGCCTTCCAAGATCTGTAAATTCTCCTCTTGCCCTTGAGCTTACCCAGCAGATCCCTGTTTAGCCACGCAGGTCTCCTGGCTCCCTTCCTTGACTTACTACATGTCGGGATGCTCTGATCTTGAGCACGGTAGAAGCAGTCCCTGAACGCTAACCAACTATCTTGGGCCCCTTTACCTTCAAACAGCCTTACCCATGGGATTTTCTCGAGTAATTGAAAAATCCATAGTTTGCCTTGGCAAAGTCCAGGGTTGCAATTCTGCTTGCTATTTTGCTTCTGCTACATGAGATCCTGAGCTCCACCATTTCATGGTCACTGCAGCCAAGGCAGCCCTCAACCTTTACTGCTTCAACCAGATCCTCCTTGTTAGCGAGGATGAGGTCCAGCAGTGCTCCTCTCCTAGTCGGCTCCTCCACCATTTGCATCAGAAAATTATCATCGATGCACTGGAGGAACCTCCTGGACTGTGGCTGGCTGGCTGAGTTGTCCTTCCAGCAAATATCAGGGAAGTTAAAATCCCCCACGACAACCAGGGCCTGTGATTGTGAGACTGCTCTCAGCTGCCTGTAGAAGGCCTCATCAACTTCCTCACCCTGATCTGGTGGCCTGTAATAGACACCCACAACAGTATCTCTCCTGCCAGGCTGCCACTTAACTCTAACCCATACACTCTCAACTTGCTCCTCATCCATGCCTGGATGGTATTCAAGACATTGTGGTTGCTCTTTCACGTAAAGAGCGACTCCATCACCTTGCCTGGCTGGCCTGTCTTTCCTGAAAAGGACATAGCCACCCATGACCACATTCCAGTCATGTGAGCTGTCCCACCATGTCTCTGTAATTGCCACCAGATCATAATCTCCTGCCCGAACCCAGGTTTCTAGCTCCTCCTGCTTATTCCCCATGCTGCGTGCATTGGTGTATAAACATTTCAGGGAGCAAGCTGAGCACACTGATCTCACCCTAAGGGGATGGAAGGCCACCCGGTCCTCATAATTTCTAAAACACTGCCCCACTGCAATCCCAGCTATAACCTCATCCCCCTTCATATCTAGTTTAGAGAACGCTCTATGAGTCCCGCCAGCTCGTGACCAAGGATCCTTTTTTCCCTTTGTGTCATTTGAACCCCAGCTTCTTTCAGTAGACCAGGTGCCCTGTAGATCTCCCCATGGTTAAAAAATCCAAAGCTAGACCGCTGGCACCACCCCTTTATCCAAGTATTAATCGGCTGCACTTTTCAAACCTTCCACTATTTTCCCTCATAATTGAAGGAATAGAGGCAAACACAACCTGTGCGCCTGATCCTTCTAGCATCCGCCCCAGTGCCCTAAAGTCCCTTTTGATTGCTTCTGGCTGTCTCTCTACTATCTCATCATTACCGATCTACATAACCAAAAGCGGGTAATAGACCGTGGGTTTGACCAGACCAGGAAGCTTCTTGATAACATCCTTAACTCGGGGCCCAGGGAGGCAGCAGACTTCCCTGTGGGTCGGATCAGGGCGGCAGACAGGGCCCTCTGTTCCCCTTAGGAGGGAGTCTCCAATTACAATTACCCTCCTTTTTTTCTTAGATGAATGAATGACTAGAGTCACTCAAGCTCCACCTGAGAGGTAACAAATTATATAAAAATAGCCCAAGAGAGGGGGAACTTTAGTGAAAATAGCACCACAGTCAGGGAAGATATCACCACCAGCTACCGCAGACTTCTGGGATCATTCGACGGGCTGAGTCCCTCTTTCCCTCCATAGGGACTCCTTTGGGTAAGATTCAAGCATTTGGTATAGCCAAACGTTTCCCTGGGATACATATAAAATCTTTATAGAATTGCTTTATAATTCAATGTATTTGTTGTCAGCCTTTATCTTCTATACTTTTGCACATGCTTTGCAGTCAGTCACTATCATTGGCAATCAAAACGAATTTGTGTATCTGTTACTTCAATAAACTTTATTTAATTCTAATCACAGAATCACACAGAATCACAGAATGTTAGAGGTTGGAAGGGACCTTAAAAATCATCAGTCCAACCCCCCTGCCAGAGCAGGATCACCTACAGTAGAGCACACAGGAACGCGTCCAGGCGGGTTTTGAATGTCTCCGAAGAAGGAGATTCCACAACCTCCCTGGGCAGTCTGTTCCAGTGCTCGGTCACCCTCACAGTAAAAAAGTTTTTCCGCATATTTTTCTGGAACCTCCTGTGTTCCAGCTTCCACCCATTGCCTCTTGTCCTGTCAGTGGACGCCACTGAAAAGAGCCTGGCTCCATCTTCCTGACATTCCCCCTTGACATATTTATAAACATTGATGAGGTCACCCCTCAGCCTCCTCTTCTCCAAGCTAAAGAGACCCAGCTCCTTCAGCCTTTCCTCATAAGGGAGATGCTCCACTCCCTTCACCATCTTTGTGGCTCTACGCTGGACTCTCTCAAACAGCTCCCTGTCCTTCTTGAACTGAGGGGCCCAGAACTGGACACAATATTCCAGATGCGGCCTCACCAGGGCAGAGTGGAGGGGCAGGAGGACCTCTCTTGACCTACTTGCTACTCCCCTTCTAATACACCCCAGGATGCCATTGGCCTTCTTGGCCACGAGGGCACATTGCTGGCTCATGGGCATCCTGCTGTCCACTAGAACCCCCAGGTCCCTTTCCCCTGCGCTGCTCTCCAGCAGGGCAGTCCCCAACCTATATTGGCACATGGGGTTATTTTTTCCCAAGTGCAAAACTTTACACTTGCCCTTATTAAACTTCGTAAGATTTCTCCCCGCCCAGCCCTCCAGCCTGTCTAGGTCTCTCTGAATGGCTGCACAGCCTTCTGGTGTGTCAACCACTCCTCCCAATTTCGTATCATCAGCAAACTTGCTGACAACATTCTCTAATCCCTCATCCAGATCATTGATAAATATATTGAACAGCACAGGCCCGAGCACTGACCCCTGAGGGACCCCACTAGACGCAGGCATCCAGCCAGACTCAGCCCCATTGACCACAACCCTCTGGCTTCTTCCCTTCAACCAGTTCTCGACCCACCTCACTACTTGGTCATCCAGACCACACTTCCTCAGTTTACCTATGAGGATGCTGTGGGAGACGGTGTCAAAGGCCTTGCTGATGTCCAGGTAGACCACATCCACTGCATGGCCACCATCCATCCACCTGGTTATGTCTTCATAAAAGGCTATCAGCTTGGTCAAACATGACTTCCCCTTGGCAAAGCCATGCTGACTGCTCCTAATAACCTTCTTATCCTTGATATGCCTAGAGACAGCGTCAAGGATAAGATGTTCCATCACCTTTCCAGGGATGGAGGTGAGGCTGACTGGTCTGTAGTTACTCGGGTCATCCTTCCTGCCCTTCTTATAGACTGGAGTGACATTCACTTTCCTCCAGTCTTCAGGCACCTCACCTGTTACCCATGACTTACCAAAGATGATGGAGAGTGGCCTAGCAATGACTCCCGCCAGCTCCCTCAGCACCCGTGGGTGCATCCCATCAGGGCCCATGGATTTATGAATGTCCAAGTGTTCAAACTGATCCTTAACCCACTCCTCATCGATCAGGGCAGACTCCTCCTTTGTCATGACTTCCTCTGGGGCCTCAGGGGACTGAGGCTCCTGAGGACGGTCTCCAACAGTGTAGACAGAGGCAAAGAAGGCATTCAGCAACTCTGCCTTCTTTCTGTCCTCTGTCTCCAGGACACCCACCTCATTCAACAGAGGGCCTACATTGCCTCTAGTATTAGTTTTGTCAGCAATGTATTTGAAGAAGCCCTTTCTGTTGTCTTTGACCTCCCTTGCAAGTTTTAACTCCAAGGAGGCCTTAGCTTTTCTGATTGCCTCCCTGCACTCCCTGACAGCTGCCCTGTACTCCACCCAAGTGGCCAGCCCTTCCTTCCACAATTTATACACCTTCCCTTTCCACCTGAGTCTGCCCAGCAGATCCCTGGTTAACCAAGCAGGTCTCCTGGATCTCTTTCTTGATTTCCTACCTGAGGGGATGCACTGATCCTGAGCCTCAAAGAAGTGGTCTTTGAATGCCAACCAACTCTCTTGGGCCCCTTTACCTTGCAGCTCCCTGTCCCAAGGGGTATCCCCCAGCAATTGCTTGAAGAGGCCAAAGTTGGCCCTTCTGAAGTCCAGAGTTGCGATCCTGCTTGCTATTCTGTTTTTACCACACAGGATCCTGAACTCCACTATCTCATGGTCGCTGCAGCCAAGGTTGCCCTCAACCTTCACTGCTTCAACCAGACCTTCCTTGTTGGTGAACACAAGGTCCAGCAGCGCTCCTCTCCTGGTTGGCTCATCCACCATTTGCATCAAAAAGTTATCATCGATGCACTGGAGGAACCTCCTGGACTGAGGATGGCTGGCTGTGTGGGACTTCCAGCAAACATCTGGATAGTTGAAATCCCCCATGAGAACCAGGGCCTGGGACTGAGAGGCTGCTGTCATCTGCCTGTAAAAGGCCTCATTAACTTCCTCCTCCTGATCAGGTGGTCTATAGTAGACACCCACCACAGTATCACCTAAGCTAGCCTGCCCCTTAATTCTTACCCATAAACTCTCTACTTGCTCCTCATCTGCCCCTGGATGGATCTCAATACACTCCAGTTGCTCTCTCACGTAAAGAGCAACTCCCCCACCTCACCTCATCGACCTGTCTTTCCTAAAAAGAACATAACCATCAAGGCCCACATTCCAGTTATGTGAGCTGTCCCACCACGTCTCTGTAATTGCAATAAGATCATAGTTCTCCAGCTGCACATAGACTTCTAATTCTCCCTGCTTATTCCCCATGCTTCTTGCATTGGTATACAGACACTTCAGAGATTTAATGGAGCATCTGTTACTGTTGCTTGTGCCTTTTACGCCTAACCCTGGGATACTTCCCCTTGGTTCATGTGTAGAGACTCGGGTTTTATCCCCTTCCCCCTTCCAACTTAGTTTAAAGCCCTATCTGTTAATCCTGCCAACTCTCCAGCAAGTATTCTCCTCCCTCTCTTAGAAAGCTCTGCACCATCTATATCTCTCATGCCCAGTACTGCATAAACTTCCCCGTGATCATAATACCCAAAACGTTGCTGGAGGCACCAGTCTTTGAGCCATGCATTAACTGCATGTACTTTTCCTTTCACTATTCCTGTCACCTACTAAAGGGATAGATGAGAAAACTACCTGTGTCCCCGATCCTTTGATCACCTGGCCTAACAACTTAAAGTCCTTTTTAATTCTCTGAGTGCTTCTATGATTGATCTCATCACTGCCAGCCTGGACAATCAACAATGGGTAATAATCAGTGGGACTCACCAGCCTGGGAAGTTTTTTAGTAATGATGTCCCTAATCCGAGCTCCAGGGAGGCAACAGACTTCCCTGTGGGCTTGGTCTGGACGGCAAATGGGACCCTCTGTTCCCCTCAGGATGGAGTCACCAATGACAACTACCCTCCTTTTCTTTTTAGTTGAACTAGTCCTAATGCATGGGTCTGACTTACTCAGCGAAGTCAACCTTACATCTCCACATTCATTCACCTCTTCTTTTCCATAGCTCTCCACTTCCAGAGCACTGTACCTGTTCTGCAGAGGCAACTGAGCAGGTGAGGGAGGCTGGGCATGGACCCGCCCTCCTCTCCAAGCCAGGACTCGTTTCCATTCCCCCTCATCTCCTTGGTCCCCTCCTTTGACCTGATGACCAGAGGGGAGGGGATCCCCTGTTGCATGTGGAGAGTGCTGTGTGTGCATCAGGGACTGGCTCCACCAATCTATCTCTCTTTCACACTCCCTAATGCTCCTCAGCCTCTCCACTTCTTCTTTTAGCTCTACCACAAGATGGAGAAGATCATCCAACTGACCGCACCTCACACAGGCACTGTCAGATGCAGCGTCTGGGAAGCACAGGCTCAGGCACTCCCTGCAGCCAGCAGCCTGCACAGCTGCGTCCTTGTGCTGGAGCACTGTTTGGGTCCCCACACTCCTCCTCGTGGTGGCTTTCTGTCTGGTGACAACCATAATGGGGAAGAAAAAAAAAGGAAAGAAAAATGATAAAAAAAAAAAAAAAAAGAAAGAAAAGAATTGACCAACAACCACTCCTTTCACCTCTTATGCCCAGGGTCTGCGATCCTCACCCTCCCTGAGCCACCAGTAACACCCCGCTGTGCCCGTGGATCACCAGAGTCCGGCCGGTCCTCCCCTCCCCCGCGCTCGCGCCGCTCCCCAAGAGTCAGACGCTGAGGCCGCTTTTGAGCTCCGCGCGCTGCCGGCCTCCTCCTCGCCCACGTCACTCGCTCCCGCCTCGCGAGATCCCCTCTCAGTTCCGGGTCCCGCTCTCTCTCCTCGGCTTCACCGTCCCCGGCAAAGCCCCCCCTCGCCTCAATCCGCCCAGAAATCAGAGAAAAAAACCGCTCTTACTGCAGCAGCTGCCGCTGCCGCTGTCCGCGCAGTCCGAAGGAGTCAGCCGCTCTGGCGGCTTTTGAGTTTCGCGGGCTGCCGGCTTCCTCCTCGCCATCTGAGTCCCTATTGGCACTGGCCATGTGAGCTCATAAGGGAATGTCGTCACACTTGTGAAGGCTGGCTGTGTGAGTCCAGGGGCGCTGCCTTATCGAAAGCATATTGACACGACGCATTAGTAGTCTGGAATACTAAAGCTGAATTGGGCATCAAACAGAACCTAAGCCTAGCCACTCCCAGACTCTCTGATATCTGAGGAGAAGCTGGAACACAGGACAGTTTAGTTTCTGCTTACCTGATTTGCCCTCCCTTTTGACATAACACAAGGTTATCAGGCTTTAGAGCCCATCAGCGATTAAGTTATAACCAGTGCACATTTATTTTTCAATTTTTCTCACTTGCCCCCATCTTATGCTATTTCAACCCCTACCAAAAAATCTTCTGTGCTATGTATGATGCTTATCCTCTACCTTTCCCTTTTCCCTTTTTCCACTCTCCCTTCTCTCCCCTTCCCATCAGTCATGATTCTTGTGTATCAGGATTATGTCCTACCTTTTTCCATCCTTTTGTGCCTTACAATTTATCTTACTTTGATGATAACAACTCACATGATCACATTGCTGACTTAGTTGTCTAAAATTGAACATGACTGTGCCATCACAGTTTTACAAACCTGACATTTTAGTGCACTTGTAACTTACAGGTGTTACTGGTCTCTGCTTTGACTACTGCCAATTACAGAAATAGCCTGTATAACCAGATCAAAGACAGTAGGTGTGATAGAGTTTAAAGATTTTCTTTATATACACTTAGTTGCCTCACCATAGAGTTTACCTGTAAGTCATATGTTTAATCTTCCATCATAACTGAAGAGGTAAAGTCAATATAACTCATATGGCTAGTCAGCCAAGCAAATGTTACCTTCTCCACAATGAGCTGAACAACTCTCTGAATTTCATTAGACTGAATTCAGTTATCCACACATGGGTATATCCACACCTGCCGTTTCAGATGCTGAAGGAGTACAGGGCATCCACACAAGGCAGAAAGGTAGTAGATACCTCATTCCTGGAAACATTCAAGGTCAGGTTCAACAGGACTCTGAGCAATCTGATTGCGAAAAGTCTGAGAGAGCTGGATCTGTTTAGCTTGGAGAAGAGGCTGAGGGGGAATCTCATCAATGTTTATAAATATCTAAAGGATGGGTGTCAGGAAGATGAGCCCAGACTCTTTTTGGTGCTGTCCAGTGACAGGACAAGGGGTAGTGGTCACAGACTGGAAAACAGGAGGTTCAACCTAAACATAAGAAAATACTTCTTCACAGTGAGGATAATGGAGCATTCAAACAGGTTTCTCAGAGATGAGGACTCACCATCTCTGAAGGCATTCAAAACCTTCCTGGAGTTGTTCCTGTGTGATCTACTCTAGGTAATCTTGCTCTGGCAGTGGGGTTGGACTAGATGATTTTCAGATGTTCATTCCGACCGCTAACATTCTTTGATTCTGTGAGATAAAGGTATCCCATCCCACTGCAAGGGGGTTGGCCTGTATGACCTTTTAAAGATTCCTTCTAACATGAACTAATTTATGATTCTATGATTTACTCTAAAACATTTACTCTTATAAATCCAGATTGGGTTCACAATGGAGAAATAGAAACAAGAAGAGGATACTCATGGTAAGAATGAATATCTTTAAGGAGGAAAAGGCTGGGTATGAGGCATGAAAATTCCAGATCACAACATGGTAATCATAGTGTTTCACGCAGAAGAAATCTGAGAAGTTCAGGACATTGACTTCAATTAAAACAAAAGAGATATTGCAAACCACTAAAATAAACATCTAAGAACATTGTAAATAATTGTCCACAATTACCATTTGTTATTTCTTTTATTTCAATATTTCTTTACAGCATTCATAGCAAGTTTATGCAACCCAGAACTGAATCTAGTCATAAAAATACTTAAAAATACGTAAAAATACATAAAAAATACTTTAAACATAGAAAATCTCTCAGTTTCTGTTTAGCGCTTCTGTATATTTGGAGACTGAATTTCTGATTACCTAGAAAATGTAGTTACGTCTATTTCCCTCATGCTGAAGATTTATTGGACAGTTTCTCATATAAATTAAAGATAGACATTGAACTGTTTTTTTTTTACAATAGTTGTGCATAGTTGTTAGAACTATTTGAACAAGTAGGATTCGAGACTATAATAAAAATTCTTCCTCTTCTTTGACAATCTTAATTATCCTGTTAATTGATTACCAATTGTACTGCTCACAATGAGAAAATAGCACAGGTTTACCATGTCTACTGATTACTATCTAAAAGTCTCATTCAAGATGTGCATTAAAATGACTAGGTGAATTATCATCAGGGTTACAGACCAGACTTGACAAAGCCTGCAATTTGGCTTTTTCTTGATTCTTTTGCTTCTGTAATTACTTTTATCTTTTTGACTACTTTTTTTTCCTGCACTGATGAGGTCTTAAGAATCATTTAACTAGATGGTAGTTTTTCCTCAGGGAGAATGCAAGGGCTAACATACCTTCACTGTCCCTTTTCTAGGAAGTTGCTCTTTTACTCTTGTTCATTTGACTCGTCTGATTATATCCTGCCTAATTCTGGGCTGTAGTGCCTGAGTATGTTGGAATACCAATCTTCAAATCTAATCCATTCTTTCTTCTAGACTTGTTATTACTGTCCATCTTAACAACAGAAATCTTAAGACTCAGCCACTGCAGATTTACAGTGACAGTAGTTAGTACTGGTGGTTCACACATAAGTGCTTTGGTGTACATCTGAAAGAGCAGACTCTGGGTCCTGAATGCATTTGAATCTATACTACTTAACATTCTAGTCCATGGAGTGACTGAGGCAGTACTTTCCATTCCTATTTGTGAAACTGGACTAACACACAGCCAAGAATGCAAAAAATTTTGGATGTAAGGAGAACAGTATGATGAAGCCCAGTTCTACCATATTTTCAAGCTACTTAAGTGATGGAAGTGTTTGGAGACTTAGAGTCTGCTCTCAGACATCTTATTTATATTTGCGCTGGTGGTTTCATGGGCCCTCAAGAAAAATGGTTGTAAACTGAGGCTTGTACAATCACAGAGACAGGCTTTCTCTCTTCTATTTTCTTTCTGAAGTGCATTCCTGGTGACATGAAGCTCTACTTCAACAAGAGCAGAGAGTACTGCTATGCTTTCTTTGAGTAAAAAAAGCTCAAAGCATTGAGTTTCCCAAGTTAACAGACAGCATTAAAAGCCTACTTGGGATGGAATAAATCCCATTTATTTCAAAAGCACTTACCTTGCTCATTTTTCTTGAGGATTTTGATATATATTTTAGGACTTGACTGCAATATTCTCTTGCAATTTACTGAAACTCCAGAAACAGATAGAGCACCACCTAAAAAAGGTACTGGAGTTTGACACAAAGGTTCTCAATGATAATAATTTCCTATGTATGCTTTGCTTCTCTTTTGTTTTTACAGTTTAAAAATTCTAAAGTTATATCTGTACTCTAGTGACAAATCCTTCTTTGGTATTTCTTCACAGCACTTCGGATGAAGGAAGTACATACAACCTGTAAGTTTTGAACATTAGAATATTTAATAGAAATCTGACAGCAAACCAGTCAATATAAGCCATAATTATTACGACACATAAGTTTAAATTTGTTTGACGCTGAAAACAGAAGTTTTAAAAATACTGTTGCTTAGGCACATTAAAAAAATACTAACACTTTCTTATATATGTTTTGCTTAAATATTATCGGAAATGTGCTAAATATCATGAGAATAAATTTCCTTCCTAGGAATTTGAAGGTCTATTTTACCACACAGAAATCGTTTAATGTTAAGGAGAAATCAGGACTAAAATTCTACTGACTTTCTGAACACTTTGATGGTTATTTTTCTCTGGCAATTAAAAATAATGAAGGAATGGCATGAAATATATGCAAAGGTATTAAGAAAATGAGGTATTAATGGATACTATTTTTGCAATGGGAGAGTAAAGTCAAATGCTAAATTTTTCTTTGGAAATTATTCAAAAATATTCAGTAATCAGCAGTCTTTTACACTGTGCTTGAGTTGCCAGTGACTGACAGTGATAAATGACATTCCATTCTGTTACTCAGTTGATAATGTGCTATTCACATATGAATAGCTTTATCTACCTTTTACATTTTTAGAGATTTTTGTATTGTTTAGCTGTTATTTAGTAACAGGCACTTCCTGAATTGCATGCAAGAGTCAGTGAACTTAATGTTTCTTCCAAATCCAAAGAATATCCTTCACATTTTATTTTTTTCAAAGAGCAAAATATAATTTTAAATCAATGATCCAGACACTCCAGTTTAAATCCTTCAGTGAAGATATTCCAGATGTAGAGTAATTCATTTTGGTTTATGCCCTTTAAACTATCAATGTTTCAGCTACTGCTAGATGACAATGAAATACACTTGAAGGAAAAAGGGTGCTCTATGGTCCAAATTTCCACTGATGTAAGTCAGAGAAATCCTCTGAATTCAAATGATCTATGCAGAGCCGTGCCATCTGAGGATGTGACCTATATTTTAGTTTTACAGAAAGTAATTGATACAGCTACATTTCTGCTTGTTTCATTATTGGAGTCATTGACTTGTCTGATATTTGAAATATTGAAGTTCAAGTTACTCATAAATTTGAGTAAGCTTATTACCTACTTGCAATTCCAGTTATAGTTGATTTCTTTACATTACTTCCTCTAATTTCAGGTATCTAGTAGTCCTTTGACTCTTAGACCTTTAGGGCAGTGAGGACAGTGCACAGCAAGCTTGCTGCCTTGGACTTCAAGAGAGCAGACTTTGACCTCTTCAGGAATCTGCTTAATAAATGACGGGATTTATGAGATCATCCCATTACTGTGGGATAAAGCCTCGGACTGAAGAGAAGCCCAAGGAAGCTGGTTAATATTCAGGGATCATCTCCTCCACTCTCAGGAGTGATGCACACTAAAAAAGAGGAAGTCAGGCAAAAAAAGACAGGAAGACTCCATGGATGAGCAAGGAGCACCTGGACAAACTCAGGAACAAAAAGAAAACCTACAGAAGGTGGAAGAAAGGACAGGTAGTATTGGAGCACTACAGAGAAATTTTAGTAGAAAGTATCTGGACTTGTTCTTTTCTTTCTAATCATGGTGAACAGAAGCGTATCTTCCACAATTGTTTTTAGAATTTTATTTATAATCTTATGTTTTCCTGTAGTCTGTTTATACTCAAGCCACAGATGCTGAAGTTTCTTGTTGTATGAGCTATATATTCAGTAGTGGACTAATTTTCTTGTTGGTATTTTTTGTTGAATTGCACCCTTTTTGATCTTCCAGTCTGGATTTTTGAAAAGTGTTCCTCCCTCTTTACGTACATATCATTTTATATTGCTGAACTTATATGTATTATGTGTATGTATATGCTGCTGAGTCATAATTATTGTGATCCGTAACAAACGGACAAATAAAATCAATGAACAGTTTACACAGATAAATATAAAAACATACCTTTCAATTTTGTGTAGTCTTTTTTATCATATAGATATGAATTTTCATACTTAAATGGCAACTACTACAATCTTGACTTTTTAGGTTTTGTCTTTATAGTGAAGTTCATATTGAAAGACATTTTTTCTTCTTTAAGGATTAACACCCTAAGGATACACCAACATAAGAAATCTGACTTCATACTCAAAAGCGAGGAAAAGGAACATCTGAAGGACAGTTCAGTTTCTGGGAGTATTCAGTTACTTTATTTCTAACTCCATTACTCTCACTTCTTCACATAAGCCAGGTCTTACAATTCTGAACCTAAAGAGGTTATGCACAGATTCATGTCGTTCATGAGCCAGTTACCTCAAACAAATCCTTACAAACCAACGTACTGACACGGCAATTTTTCAATAAATACTGGTAATAAATATCTTGCGTCTTTCTTCTCAGTTACGATATATTCTTTCACAAAAAAAAATCCCAAACCTTTCTTCATTTCTTTCTGATTTTTTTTTGTATGCAAAAGAGTTAGTATTTGTAAAAGGAGAGTAAAACCTAGTATTGACTTGAAGACTCAGGAGACACCTCCATTCCTAGCTGGCTGGAGGAGAAACAAATGTGCCTTCACAGCTGGGTCCTGCCAGCAGAGAGGTTGAGCATGAACCGTCAAAAGGCTCTCCCACACAAACATAAAATACAGAAACACACCAACAGCTGAGAACAGGTGAACAGTACTTTTACAGGCATCCACCTTAAATCAACACTCAAATAAACATGCATAACAGAAATGCCCCAATCCTACTCCTCCTCAGGGGTAATCATAAGTGAAGTTTTCTTACAGGAAATGGTACATACCTCTACTTATAAAGTTGCATGTCCAGCCACACTTGTTGGTCCTTCGAATGTTGGCTTTAAGATCATCCAGTATTCATGCCCAGCACTTGGACATTTCATCTGATTTCCAGTTTAGAGTCTACATCTTTACAGATGTTCATCTCCATTTCCTCATCTTGCTTAGTCAGTCTTGCTTGGAGTTTAATAGTGAATCACTATTGGAGTGAATCACTTGGAGTTTAATAGTGAATCACTGCACACTAACAGAACAGAAAGTAAGTTCACAACTAA
The DNA here is from genome assembly GCA_020746105.1 of Trogon surrucura. NCBI lineage: Eukaryota > Metazoa > Chordata > Aves > Trogoniformes > Trogonidae > Trogon > Trogon surrucura. The sequence goes on from CM036617.1 coordinate 41,348,745, forward strand.
AATGGTTAGGAATAGAGTTTAATAAAAAGATAGGATTGAATGTGGCAATCAAGTACATTCATATCTTCATTGAAATCTAAGTGAAATATCTTGTTAAATGTAAGTAAACTCACAAGTTATTCTGTGACAGCTCTATGGTGACCACTGTTCATCTGCAAACTCGTTTTACACAGTGATTGCGCACGCTTTAAGAGATAGCCATTGGTTTAACATTTGATAAGGGAGTAGTAATGAAGTCCTGCAATCTCTTTAATAAAAATTTATTTCTGTATCACAAAAAAAACTAATTCTAAGTAAGGGAAGACTGTGGGGAGCCCTCTTTCCCTAGAAGGAATGACTGCCATGGGCAATGAGTAACAGCCAGATGGACCTCACCCGCTACACCCTGCCCTCTCTTGCACTGATGGGGGAGAGGAGGTAGCCAGGAAGAAGGGAGAGGTGGGGAGGAAGTGTATTTAAGATCAGGTTGTATTCATTTATGTATTCCTCTCATTATCCTACTCCGAGATAGTCAATAAAGTGGTGGTGGTAAATTAAATTTAATTCTCCCCAAGTCCACTCTGATCTTTATTCATCATCATAAGTAGTGAATGGATCCTCCCTGTCCTCATCTCAATTCTTGAGCATTTTTAGTTAAATTTCGTCCCTCCACATCCCTAAAGGGGATGGGGGTGAGGGAAGAAGTGACAGTGTGGTTCTTTGTTGTTGGCCCTGGCAGTCGGCTCGAACCATGACATTCTCTTAGGAAGCTGAATTCTTCCTTCTGGTTAAATGAAGTTGACTGTCTTATGAATAAGGTATAATGCTCATCTGAATCTCAGGGACTTTCAAACATCGCTTTTATTGTGGACCAACTTTGGCCCTCTTACAAGACTGAATAATGTTCATGTTTCAATACAGTTTTGCAACATATGTACTCAAAGCCTGGAGCTGGTTAACATATCTCAACAGATAAAGAAGCACAGGAAACAGATGGTCTGAACTGTTAGTTCTGTCAATTAGTTTTAAATAATATTATTAAAGTAGCTTTAAGAGCTCTGTGCCAAATTTACCTAAATGTCTGCTTCAAGGGGCAACTCACGTCCTTTAACAACCAGGAAGTGGAAAGCATACTTTCTAACCTATAATTCCAAGGTAAGCCATATGATACAGAAGATAATTCTTAGTTTAAATGAGAACATAACAGTCTTCTGATGTTTTGCAGATACATCAGAAATAGAATCACAGAAAAAAATGAGTCTGGAAGTGACATCAGGAAGCATTTTTGTCCACCCTTGTGCTATGTATAGATTCAATGTTTGGATTATTGGTTTTTTTTTCAGTATTATTGTGCAGCAACCTTTCTTCTAAAGCACCACTCCTCCAAAACAGAATAAAAATGAACAAAATCAACTCACTATATGAGACATGTAACCATAACAAAATCTTTTTGATACATTTGTTTAATTATTCAGTCTGTAATTATATACCTTCAGACTGTGGGTTTTTTTTTGTAGTTGTTTTGTTGTTTCACATTTCTTTTTTATTTTTGTTTTAGGATCTGTAGTGCCAGGACAAGTGGTAATGGTTTTAAAGTAGACTAGGGTAGCTTTAGATTAAATATTGTGTTACCCAGAGAGGTGGTGGAGGCTCCATCTCCGGAGGCATTCAAGGTCAGGCTTGAGGGGGCCCTGAGCTATCTGATCTAGGTAAAGATGTCCCTGCTTACATGTGGGAGATTGGACTATATGGCCTTTAAAGGGCTCTTCCCAGCCTAACACATTCTCGGATTCTATGATATCAGACATTGTTTCAATGTATCGAAAAATCGAGACACCTAAAATGGAAAAAAAACCAAATATGTCAAGGAAAGCTTTTCTTCACAGGTTTTCCAGTATCTTCTGACCTTAAAAAGAAATCTGAAATACACACAGAAATCACACGAAGTTTCACAAATAGAGAAGGGAGAACGGAAAACTCTTGAAACATACAGTTCAGGCTTCCCAAGATCTGGATTTCTTGTGAAGGACAAGAGAAGGTAGCTCCCGTTTAGTTCTCCCATTCTCCACATTACTTGAATACCTGCAAATTATTCCCCTTTGCAGAAGAAACCATATGTAAGATAGAAAGCCAAAGTGCCACTTTCAATGTTCATTTTTAAGGACAAATTCAGCAGGCCATTAATTGTTCTTTCAGTGCTTTTTCCTTTCTTTTAAACTCAGTATTACACAGACAGTTGTTCAATTATAGGAGGTATATGAGGGTATGCTGCCCCACTATCTTAGTAAAATCCTGTTTGTGATCAACAAGTTTACCTGGTTCTGATGAATAAGCATATGACCTTGACACTTTTTTGAGTTGTTTACTGGGGTCTATCCAGAAAATGAGGACTATTTGAAAGTTGAAACAAACCCATACCATTAATACTTCCATTTTTTAATAAAACATATTCTAAAAACCTTTGCTAATCCTTCAAGTATGTGATTCTATTTTTCCAATATGGCTCTTTGGTTTTCATTTTCTGATTTTTTTTTTAATTTTTTTTTTGCTACCTAATGACAGTTGTCTCATTTTCAGTTTGACTTTAAATTCACTGTAAATTAATCTCAAATACTCTTCCTTCACCAGACAAAAGTTCAGCTTTCCCATTATGAAATCATATGAATCAGTCATTTTGGAATAAAGTATTTTTCCATTCCCTTTCTATTTGCTATTCATCTATGTTATCATAACAATCCCAAATTGCTTCAACATATAGAAGCCTTTTCACTCAAGCATATGGTGCCAGTGGCTGACAAAAAAGACTTTAAAGAGTAAACCAACACTTGATTCATTTCAACATAAATAGCAACAACCAAGTGAAAAAAATACTGAGCAAAATGTTTTTAAAAAAGATAAATCTACATAGCCTCTGGATACTTGCTTTTTACATTTTTTCTCATCTGAGTTAATCACATTTATGTCTCAAAAAAACCTTTTGCTGTAACAGTATCTCGTTGACTCACTCTTTTTTCTCTCTCACACACACTTTAATGAATTTACATGCATATACATACATTGCTCTGTACTTCATCCTTGCTAAGTCAGTAATTTAAAGGTTTTGTAGTTTCCTTTGATACTAGGTTTAGTCCTGAGAAAAATAAATGCTGTTTCCCAGATGAAACCAGAGAGGGTATATTCCAATTAACAGCTTTTCCATGGTTCTATGAGACTTTTAATAAGATATACTTTCTTATCTTTGTTATCATTTCATTTCTCATTAATTTCAACCTAACAGGCTCTCTTTAGTCTAATTCTACGCAGTGAGAATATCAGTCTTTTAAGCAAAGGCATATATGATTTTCACATTTATTTTGTGCAGAAAAATACTTTGTACATTTTTTTCCTTCAAAACACTGAGAGATGATGTAAAACATGAGTTATAGACTTGTACCTACTGCTTTAAACACCCTTTTACTTTTCTCCACTTTTGCAGTGATATGTTCCAACAGAATAGCTATTTCCCTTTTTAAACTTCTTATTAATTTTATTCATTTGCAGCTGAAAGTCAACCTGGCGTGGCCTGAACTGAAAATTAAAAGGTATTGGGAGGTTTTCTCTCCCCATGTCCACTGAATTTGCCATCAGATTTGGCAAATATCAGTGTTAATGTCCTTTTATGTTTCACAGCCCCAGAATCAGTTACTTAGTTAATATTACTGTACTGTAGTTACACAACTACACTTTGCAAGTATATAACTGAGACTTAAGATGATATTGGAAATTCAATTTTGTTGGGAAAATCCACAAGTTTTTTGGTCAGGCTTTAAGTAAGCTTCCACATCCACTTATAGTTTGAAAAAAATCAAAAACAAACAAAACCAAAAAAAAACCCCAAAAACCCACCAACAATGAAAGAAGCAAACAACTAAAAAAACCCCATTTAAAATAAACTTATAATTAATTTATAATTTTGTGTTTGGCATTTTACTTAAAATGGAAGAATAATTCTTATTTCTCTCTTTTTCTGTAAGATAAAAATTTTCACCTGACAGAATGGAACTTTTATTGCCAAGTTCAAGATACAGTAAATTGAAAATATATTATGAACTTTGAAAAGCAGAATATTGTTAAACAGATAATCTTACAAAACACAGTGAAATATCACTCACCTCTACTAAAACATTTTTGATTAACAGGTTAAAGTAAGATGAAACAAGAAATCCAGAGGTGTAATCATGTAATTATACTATTGCAGATGAGGTTTTGAAAGATTATGAGTTTAGTTTGCACATTTATTTATCTTGTGTGTTTGCAGAATACCTTAAAATGTTGAGGCTTGTGCTTCATATTAAATATCTTTGTGGGCTATTTCAGAAAGAAACGGAGTAAAGCATAACTTAGCTAAACTCAGAATTCCGGAATCCTTAACAAAGATCCTAAACCTGTGGTAAACTTTTAATCCTTAATCATTCGTTTTTCTGAGCTCCACATTCACACATGCAGTTAACTGTGTCCCAGATTAGTTCTTCAGATTCCAAAATGGTGATAACTGTGATAAAATTCTACATTTAATATTTTAACCCATTTCCTTTTTTCCGTTAGATTTCACTGAGCAAATATACAGCTGATAGTGATTAGTTTCTTCTTTAAATCACATTTTCCGTTCTCCTACACTCAGACCAGTAAAACAAGAGACAAACTTGTTTTTCTAGTTATTTCTGTCCATCATATGGGTTCTAAACAAAACAAAAAAGCAAAATCACTCATCTAAAAACATCAGTAAGGGTAACAAAATAAGTGACCTAGAGACATTTCTCAGATTGGATTTTATTTTTTTTTTATAATTTCAGATGTCTACTCTTGTGTTGTTAAACTCCTTTATACCTTTTATTTCCTGACTAAATAAGAGAATCCTGTTTGGTTTTGGGAGGCCTGGTCTCCAAATTCCATTAATATGTTACCTGGAAGTGCAAACCAAGGCATCTAATGCCTTTGGAAAGCCTGAGAGCCTCTAGGCTGCTGTTCCAAAGAGTACCACACTATTACATGTCCCACATCTCTGCACCAGTCTTGTGTCTGTGTCTGGTGCCTTAGAGTTCCCCAGGCAGACCTGGTTTTGCATGGTCAGTTGGAGTCAGGCCTTGCTTTCTTGCAGGTAAATGCCAAAGACATCTACATTTGCTCAACTCTCAGGCTGAATATCACCCCATACAAATCTATACTTCACTTGTAAAATTTTAAGGGAAAGGTCAGTGAAGATTCTTGGTATACAACCAACCTCAGAAAGATCGATCGATCAATCGATCTCTCTCTCTCTCTTCCTCATCTAGGCCTTTGCCTGGTAAAATTTCCACAGTCTTGTTTGAATTATATGTGACAAAAATGAATAAAGCCATACCTGAAGACCACACTTACTAATGAACATTTAGTTGATCACTTGAGTTCATATCTTTAGGTTTATAAAGCAAACAATTTGTTATGGTGATAGTAATGGCTGATATATACACTTGAAGAAGGACAGAAATTCTCAAATAATATAATTCTGAAAAGAATTAGAAAAATTATTAATCTTCTTTAAAAAAACATCTTCTTTTTTCTGTTTATTTCTATTTGTTTCATTTTATTATTTTCTTTTGTTTTTTTTTCTGATGTCCTTGATGAAAAAAGGGAAAATTTGAGATACTGTATTGAACAGATGCTGTGAAAAATGACATCAGATGATAAAATGTTATTTAATAAATATGAAATTGTGTTACTTTGAGATTTGCCAGATGGTCCTGACATATTTAGTTTAACAAATTCTGTTAGGCTGATTACTTGTAATACTAAGTTCTTGAGAATCACAGTGTTTGCCATTGTCCACTTCCTTAGGGGAATGTTTAAAGGAAAATCAAAAGGAAAAAGAGAGTATCAGAAAAAATATGACATAGAGAAACAATGATAAAAACCTAAACAGCAGTAAGGTATTAAGTAGATGAAGCAGTGAAGCACATAGAACGTTGCAGTGAGTGAACAAAAGTTGCAAGAATTTCTTTGATAACAACACTGAAGATACATTTCTTAAAAACTAGTGCACAGGAACTGTATATATATGCATCTGTGCATATGCACATGCTTGCTGGAGCAGGACTAATACCTCAAAGATCTGATTTACATCTTGTTTATCAATTTGCATGCAATTTAAATATTACTGGAACCATAAATACACTAGTGTTTTAAACATTATCCTTTGGTTTATGACAATATTGCTAATATCTGAGTGCTAATATGTCTGAAATTATAACAGAATAATATTTTTATTAATTTTTTTTTTTTTTTCCAGAGTACTTATACAATGAGTTTCAGGGATCTAAGGAACTATCACAATTCAAATGACAGACTCAAGTAATGATAAGGGCTTTGACAGCAGACCTGCATCCAGTCAATTTCAGAAACATTTTATAAAGTCTATAGATAACAAGTAACCAGAAATAAGTTTCATCAAAGTCTACCACAATTTTTATTACGCCAGTGTTAATAATATTTTCCTCTGTATATAATCGTGTGTTCAGTAACCACTGTAGGCATCTGCCTTTTTTAACAAGAACAGTAGGAGAGAACTAGGGCAAACCACTCTATGTGTGTATATGGCTTACCTCTAGCTTATTCTGAACTAGTCTTTTGAGGTATCTTCACATGAATATTATCCCTAGCTACATATTTTTTTTTAATCTATTATTCCTTACTTTAATACCATTTTAAACAACACTAGGCCGTGTTTGGTGACATTTGTATCATTGGTTTTGGTTTCTCAAGACAGAAAATTAGCTTTCAATATGATTCATATGCAATGATCCAGAATTAACTATTCATGTGAAAGTTTAAAGGAGTTGTGAAAAAATTATGTTATTTTTGGTTTTTGTGTGTTTGTTTGTTTTTTAAATAATGAAAACTTTCAACTGATCAGAAATAACATAAAATGCAGTTGCAGTAACATAATGTTTAGTTTATATATTTAAGATAGAATAAATAAACATAACAAAGAGTAATTTAAAAAATACATATAGGTATGTACAGAAAAGGGATTTCTATATTTTTTCTTACCTTGGTGAAGATTTTAAAGTATTGATTTATATAATAAACCAGGTTTTGTTATATAAATCACTTTATTAAATGTCATCAGATTCTCAGCGTCAACTTACATCTCAGTGAAACCTTATTGCTTAAACATGTAATTAGGTAAAGGGGTTTTTTTTGTACATATTACTATTGTAGTGTTGTATAAGCTTGAACTCATCCTACAAAAATAAGGTGTCCAAATCAATCTAAAGATAGTTAGTGAAAGGTCAACAGGTGATTAGTAATTTCCTTAAAAAAGTGATTAATTTATTTATTCTGAATACACTAACTTCAAGTCAGAAAGAGTTGAAAGCAAGCTCCTGATGTTAGGAAAAACCAAATCAGGTCTGAATGCAATTAGTAATTCAACAGCACACATTGAATTGACTTTTTTTTTTTTCATTTCAACTACCCTCTTACCCCTGATGGAAAGTTCTTTTCTTGACATAGAATAATTTTCCTTCAGATGTCTTTGAAATATAGGAGCATTATGTAAATCCAAAGTAATAAAGACTGAGAGAAGATGCTAGGGCAACAAAGCCTAGCATGGAAATGTATGTGATAACACATAAATGAATGATTTATGCTTTAATTGGGAGGGGCAGAAGAGGCAACTTTTATGAAAACCTTAGATATTCATCATTTAATGCAATGTTTCTAATATCAGTTGGTAAGAGTTATGTTGATTTCTGCCACTAGAATTGCAACTTCAGCTGCAAATCACTGTATAACTAATAAGACAAACATATTTCAGTCTACATTTTGAAAGCCATGCAAAGTACAAAAAATATTTTTAAATAAAAAATGATAACAGTAAATCCAGGTTTTTCCTCAAATACATCAATATACGCATTTTTTAGTAATACTCCAGAGAAATCTCTAGATGGTAGGTGGCAAAATGTTGTCTTGATTAGTTTCTTTTAATGCATGTGTAACAACTTCAGAAAACTAATAAAGGTTAAGTACACTTACATCCCTAGACACCGGAATTGCTTCAGCAAGATATTTTTCAGTGTTTTGTCATGTACAAAAAGGGCCAAGATTTCTAATTTGCAATTTTTTTGTGTTGGTCATTGAAAACTGAAAGAAATCACTTTAAAAAAATCTAGTTTCACTCCTATTCAAACAAATAAATTCTAACTGTTTTCTGAATACATAAGAGGTAGTTTTGAGAATTCAGGATTAATTTAGATATCTTCCCATCGTAGACATGTTATTGTAATGCTGATAAATATATCTGAGGGGAGAAGATACTCTGGAATATACTTACAAGTTGATTTGTTGCAATTTAAAACTGCAAAAAAATAAAGAGAAAAACCATAATTCATCAACACTTCCAGAATACTTTGGCTATTTGGAATTTTTCTGACATGTTATCTTGCAGATTTTTTTTCTTTTCAGCTTCTGTTTCTTCTGTTTTGTCTTTTAATTTCAGCTTTTACTTCCAAAGTCAAGAATTTTTTTTTCGCATTAACTATGAAAATAAAGAAGCAACAGTCCATGATTTACCATCAGTCTTGGCAGATTGGGGAGGCTCCAGCTAATTGGAAGTCAGCCAATATGACACCCATCTATAAGAAGGGAGAGAAGGATGATCTAGGAAACTACAGGCCTGTTAGCTTGACTTCAGTACCAGGGAAGCTGATGGAGCAGATCGTCCTAAGTTCCATTATGCAGCACATGCAGGACAACCGGGTGATCACACCTGGTTAACATGGGTTTATGAAGGGAAGATCTTGTTTAACAAACCTGATTTCCTTCAGTGACAGGTTGACAAAATTGTTGCATGAAGGAAGGGCTGTAGATGCTGTCTACTTTGACTTTAGTAAGGCATTTGACACTGTTGCCCACAGCATTCTTCTAGAGAAATTGACTGCTCTTTGCTTGGATGGGCATAGGCTTTGCTGGCTGAAAAACTGGTTAGATGGCTGAGTCCAAAGAGTTGTGGTCAATGGAGTTAAACCCAGTTGGTGGCCAGTCACAAGTGGTGTCCCTCAGCGCTCAATACTGAGGCCACTCCTGTTGAATATTTTTATCAATGGTTTGGGCGAGGGGATAGAGTACACCGATAGTAAGTCTACAGATGACACCAAGCTGGGTGGAAGTGTCAATCCGCTTGAGGGTAGGGAGGTTCTGCATAGAGATTTAGATAGCTTGGGTCTCTTGGCCAAGGCCAATCACATGAGTTTCAATAAGGTCAAATGCCAGGTCCTGCACTTCGACCACAATAACCCTCAGCAGCGTTACAGGTTTGAGGAGGAGTGGCTGAAGAGCTGCCAGGCAGAGAGGGATCTGGGAGTATTAATAGATGGCCATCTGAACATGAGCCAGCAGTGTGCCCAGGTGTCCAAGAAGGTCAATGGCATCCTGGTCTGTATTAGGAATAGTGTTGTCAGCAGGAGCAGGGACGTGATCATGCCCTTGTACTTGGCTTTGGTGAGGCCTCACCTGGAGTACTGTGTCCACTTTTGGGCCCCTCACTAGAAGAGGGACACTGAAGTGCTGGAGAAGGTACAGAGATGGACTGCCAAGCTGGTAAAGGATTTGGAACATATGCCCTATGAGGAACAGCTGCTTAACCTGGAGACTGAGAGAAGACCTTATCACTCTCTACAACTATCTGAAAGGAGGTTGTAGAGAGGCAGAACTTGGTCTGTTCTTCCTAGTAGCGAGTGATAGGACAAAGGGAAATAGCCTTAAGTTGCACCAAAGGAGATTCAGGTTAGGCGTTAGGAAGAATTTCTTTACTGAGAGGGTTGTCAAGCATTGGAACAACCTGCTCAGAGAGGTGGTTGACTCACCATCCCTGGAGGTTTTTAAGAGAAGGGTGGATGTTACCTTGAAGGACATGGTTTAGTGGTGTTATTAGGGCTAGGAAAACTTTGGACTCCATGATCTTGAAGGTCTCTTCCAGTCAAAACTGTTCTGTGATCCCATGATTCTGTTTGGATGCAGATAGTTCCTACAGGGAGTACCACAAGACAAACATAAAACAAGAAATATTAAAAAGGAGGAAAAAGCAGAGGAAAAATGTTATCTAGTCTTTAAAATCTCATGTTGTTCCAGCATGACTGGAAAAAGTCAAAGTATTGGGTGTAGGTACCCAGGTATTTTCAGTGGGGATGTTTGGGGTGGAACAGAGATGAATTGAGGGGGAGAAAAAATGCTATTAGAGGATAAAATCATTAATATCATGGAGGAGGTGAACACTGCAATGGAGGGGTTGCAGGGTCAGCCTCTGTGAGGATGTGCTGGGGCTGCCCTGTTCCAGACACAGCCAATTCCAGGCAGCTCCAACTTACACACCACAAGCCCCTCGGTCACAACAGTGGCACCTCAGGGAAGCATGTATTTAAGAAAGGGCAGAAAATACTGAAGTGGGAAAAACAAAGAGCTAAATGATGCTAAAGAGGGAACAACAGAGGAAAGAAGAAAGTCAGAGGAGGAGGAGATATTCCACGGCAGAGCAAGCACAGGTCTGAAGGGACTGTAACCTACAGATAAGCTCCTGCTTGAGCAGGTCCACCTCTGAAATTACTGCAGCCCATAGACGACCCATGATGCAGCACAGGAATAGTGTGAAAAGAAAGAAGAGACAGACACAAACCACAGTGTCCTGACCTCAATACACTGCTCTGTCCTGTTGCCTTGCTGGAGAGATGGAGCATAACCTCTGGCAATATCAAGGAAGGGATAGAGAGCTACTTGCAGTGAAGCTGAGTCTGGCAGAGAAGCTAGGCAGGGAGAAGTGGAATGAAAGGTATTTTAATGTTTGTCTTCTTTGGTTCCCAATACTCATATCACTAATTAGGTCTTCATGCTAATTGGCTGTGAATTAAATTAATTTTCTGGTTTGCCTATGACAGTAATTGGTAAGTGATCTCTCTGTCTTTATCTCCACCCATGAGGTTTCTCATTTTCTTCTGCTGTCCTGTTGATGAGGGCAAATGAGAAAGTGATTGGAGAGAATACTTCAGTGGAAATTTGAGCCTGCAATGAGTGAGGCTAGAGCTGATCTCGGAAGTAGGGGAATGCAGAATTTAGGTCCCAATAAAACACATACATGTCATTAGAGCAAGGACTAAAGATGAAGACAAATGCAAATCAGCATTTTGTTGTGTTAAAGAAGCAGGAAGTACGACATTTATAAAAATTAATAAAAGTGTAAGAACACAAGAAATTTGAGTAGGAAGTCAAAATAAAATGAAAGAGAGAGCTACCAATTTATATAGGTGAAAAAACAGCGCAAGAGGTTCAATCTCAGAATATTTCTTTTGGTAGGATGCTTCACGTTTTCCACATCCGTGAGCTTTCTATAAAATATAAAGTTATGCTTCTATTTACGAAAGGTAAAGATGAGGAACACTCTAGCCCGGTAAATAGTACGTTACCATTATTAATAGAAGGCTGTAGACATTATACTGACTGACATTGCAAGACCTCAGGGTTTACCTAAACTTGTCATGGTCTGAGTTGGTTCTAGCTTGTAACAATTCCATGTACTATATGTGGTATGATAGTATGAATGAGCTAGTGTATATGATGTATCATGTGCCATCCCTGGATCATGCGCCATCCCTTAATCACAGAGCATCAATAACTCCAAGCTGACTCTGAAGGGGACTACTACTGTGCAGCTTTATATGGGTGTCCATGGGAAGGAAGATGGCTGTGGTAAGAATCACATTAAAAGAGAAGCAAGAGAACTCTTAAGACTGGGGAAGAAACCCCTACTACCATGGACATCAGACTCCTCCAAGCGAAGAAATGGTGGTGCTGCTGAATCATTGTAAATACTTTGTATCTTCTCCTCACTTCCACTGGAAGACTGAAACTGCTGACCTTAGCACCCAGGGGGACCATGGGAGAGTAAGGATACCACCCAAGAAAAGGGGTAAATCCTTGGAAACTCTTGACAGTAATTTTTACCTTTTATATTGGTAGCTTTTCTATATTAATTAGATAATTCAGAATTCTGTAGCATTAAAACATGAATTGGACTAACATATCTTTTTCTGTGTTAAATAGCAAGTTCCCTTTTGCCCATAATCAGATTTTCAGATTTTGAGAGTAACAATATGCACCAGTATGATGATTATAATACATAGAACCTCTGGTCTTGTAAAGAAACAAACAAGCCAACCTGCTAGTAGTACTGATGTTTTTTTACTAGACAACAACAAGTTTTCTATGAAACATTGTATGTATGTGTGTTTATATATACATATGTAAAATATATTTTTCCTCCAAGGGAAAAAATAACTCTTCCATGTCATTAGCAGGACGAATTCATACAGTAACCACTGGAAAGTTACTAAATATATGCCCTTTTATGTTTTTAATGTGAAATTGAACACTATTAATCCTTTTGATTGTGTGCAGTTATTTATAGATTTTTTTTCATGAACTGAACTGCACTGTGGTTGCCTGCAAATTGTTTTCTAGTAATTGTTTTGCTGATAATTGAATGTATAGAACAGTCTAATGGAAATTATTGTTGATTATTGAAAGCACATTCTATAGGGATTTTCTCCTCAGATGATTTTCTGAGTCTCTGGAATTTGCTTCTCTTTCATGAAAATGGAAGAAGATTTGAACTCTCAAATATAACCTCCAGAATCCACTTTTATTACTTAATTACTAGTAATTTTGAGTTTTAAATACACAGTCTGCAAAAAAAAAACCCCAATCATTCTCCAAATAATCAGTTTCTTCAGATGAAAGTAAAATTTTAGTTCAGATTTTGAGACTAGATTTCTAAAGTTGTCATATTAGTCATATGTAATAAATTGTTATTATACTTGTCCTGTTTTTATGCATTAAGTATATAAGTCAAGAGGCAAAGTTTTCTAAAGTGCAGTTACTAAAAATGCTTTTTCCTTTTCTTGTGACACTATTTATTTTCATTCTAGTTTATTTCTAAAATATTAGGCAGTGGATTTAAGCCTCTATATGAAATGATTCAGGTGTATTTAGGTTATCTGCAATGCAGTTCTATCTGAGGACAGAAGGCTATAAAAAGTTTACCATATGCTTTGAGAAGCTGTAGAAATCGTAAAAAAAAAAATAATTCCATGTGTACTTAAAACAAAAGGAATACATTCTGAGTGGAAATATTATGAAATTGAGGTTCAAACATTAATATTTTCAAATGTTATTATTCATAAGATCTTCTCTGAGAAGAAACAGGAAAAAGTTTTAGAGACTATCTTCTTAGGTCTACAGTCCTAAATATTCCTGCACACTTATGAAGTCAGTGGGATCTTGAGTATATGCAGGAGTTTTTAGTCTGTTTCAAATGTCAGTGACTGCATATTTTATTTTTGTGTTTGTATTGGGTTTGCCTGGCTGGGTTTCGGTGGCGGGAGGGCTATAGGGTGGCTTCTGTAAGAAACTGCTAGAATCTTCCCCTGAGTCTGATAAAAGCCAATGCCAGCCAACTCCAAAGAGAGACCCACTGCTGACCAAGGCTGAGCCTATCAGTAACGTGATAGCAGAGGAATGCCTCTGTAAAAACATATTTAAGAACGGGGAAAAGAACTGTGCCATAACAGCTGGCACAGAGATGGAGGAGTGAGAATCTGTGAAGACACCAAGGTCAGTGAAGAAGGAGGGGCGGGGGAGGATGAGCTCCAGGTGCCAGAGCAGAGAGAGTCCCCCGGGTCCATAGTGAAGACCATGGTGAAGCGGGTTGTCCCGCTGCAGCCCGTGGGTGGGGTGTAGATGTCCACCGTGGGGCAGAAGGCCCCACGCCATAGTGGGTGGATGCCTGAAGGGGCTGTAGCCTGTGGGAAGCCTGCATCAGAGCAGGTTGCTGCCAGAATCCATAGCCCATGGAAGAAAGGAATGTCCAGACTGGAGCAGGTTGGCCGGTGGGACTTTTGTGACACTGCGAGGGACTCACACTGGAGCAGTTTCCCCGAAAGGACTTCACCTCAGACTCACGAGGGGTGGGTTGGCCCTCGTGGGGTGTCTCACGTTGGGCAGTTTGTGATGAATTGCCCTTTGTGGGACGACTCACACCGGAGAAGAGAGTGTGAAGATGGTTTCCCATGAGAGAGACCCCGCGGTGGCCCTGGGGAAGAGTGACGAGTCCTCCCCTGGAGTGAAGAAGCGGTGGAACCAACATCGGATGAAGTGACCATAACCCCCATTCCCTGTCCCCCTGCGCTGCTCAGGGGGAGGAGGTGGAGAAACCAGGATTGATGTTGAGCCCAGGAAGAAGTGAGGGATGGGGGGAAGGTGTTTTTCTTTTAAGATCTGAGGGGTTTTTGTTTCTCATTACACTTCTCTGATTTGTTCTTTTAATAAATGTACCTAATTTCCCTAAAATTGAGTCTGTTTTGCCCAGGACGGTAAATGAGAGTGATCTTCCTGTCCTTATCTCAAACCTTGAGCCCTTTAGTATATTTTCTCCCCCTGTCTAGTGAAGAAGAGGGGGGTGAGAGAGCAGCTGTGTGGACACCTGGCCACTGGCCAGGGTCAAACCACGACATGTTCTTTTTCCATGTACTTTGTGTTGCCCTATAACAATTATCATCTATAATGTTTAGTACAGTTGTACTACACTAGTAATTCATTTTTTTTTACTACAATCAGAACACTATATTAAAACATATCTTTGAGTTGATATTTTAAATTCAAATAATTTTAATTTCACCTTATGAGGCCCCAGACACAGTCTTATATACTGTTAAATGTCTTCCACAGATCGTTCTTCCGTCATTCTATTTCTTCCTTTCTTGTTCAGTAAAAATTACAGACTTTTTCTCCTTCAAATTCAATCTCTTTTGTCTTTTAGGTTGTAAAGATAAAACAATCTTTATTTGGATCAATTACTTAAGACAGAAGAAAAATTTAAATATTTGACTTTACAGTAAGTATATTGTCAGGTTTTAATGCTTGTGTCTGAAGCAAACCTGTGGAAACAAGAAATAAAAGTTATGTTGTGATACAAGTTCAAAAGGGCAAGCACACATTGTATGGAAAGATCAATAAAATAGTTAATAGATTCAGAAAAGAATGAAATGGAGGATAACTTAGTCTCATGATTAGTAAGCAGACGTCAATTCATAAAAGCATCTTTAAACAAAACACAATCAATGTTCTTAAATATTTTGTGAGGGAACCACACTGGTAGCTGAATGAACATAATGAACATAATGAACAAATGAACATAAACTCATACAGAATTAAAGTAATGGCTTAAGTGATTGAGGAAATGGGCTAAATATATTTAGAGATAAGTAAGAACAACAGATGATTCTTAGATCAAAAACATCTTCTGTATGATTGTGAAGATGCACAGTGGAGAATATTTAACCTGATTTTATTGTAATACAGATTGTAAGCTTATTTATAGTGTGATAGAACTGGACATTCTGGAAAATATCTACATATAAACAGCAGATCAAATATGAAAAGATATAGGTTCAGTATCTTTAGTGCAATTCCAGTTAATGTTTCAGGAAAAAAGTACTGCTTTTAAACAAGATTTTTTTTTGTGTGTGTGCATTTTACACATTATTACATAAAGAGATTGAAGACCAGATGATTTTATTTTTTTTTAAATATATATATACTTAATAGTAAAAGTACTTTTCTCATTTATATGTTGTACAAGTACTGTCACAGTGAGTTGACCATTAATGATAATATTTTAAAGTTATGTTGAACTGTATTTCTCTCATTAAAAAAAAAAATTAAAAAAAAATCTTTTGTAAGTGGTATCATAGGTCTCTAACTCTTGAAAGCCTTTTAATTCTCATAAGCGTGAAAGGGAAACAGAATTTGTTTTACATACAGTGAAAGTAATACCATACGTGATGTTGCTGAGTTAATATTTTACATGGATTACTATGGAAAAGCACAACACATCTCTTTGATTCAAAAAAGCATCTTCCTTTATGAAAGAGCATAATACATCAGAAAGAAATATTTCTGTCAGCTGCATGGACGCTTTCTATCTATTCAAAGAAAAGATTTCATTTGTATTACTCCTTCACCAAATACAGTGGTCTCATGGCTCACATTTCTGTACACAGTGCATTAATTCTGCAGACACTAGACTCTTTCATAAACCAGCACTCTCTCTGTTGTGCCCAGCTCTTTGACTTCCCTACTCTCTGACTTCTTCTCTCTGACCTCATTCTGCTCCTACTATTTCCTATCTCTTTCTTTGCCCTTTACACTTTCTTCTTTTCCTGGAGAGAAAGGTTGGTCAATGTTGCAGGTAATTCTAGATTCGTTTTTTGAAAACTCATACCCTATATTCACAAATTGGTATAGAAATTCTCTCAAGTTGATAATATGTGGAAGAACATGTAGCTTGCTGTTTACTTTTCTCAGTGCCTATAGTCAGGCAGATATCCAACGTTTGTTGTGCACCCCTGCCAATAACTGCAGGCAGGGGTACACAGTCAGTATCTATTGTACTTTTTCCCTTGTATACTCATACTGATCTTTAAACTCATATATAGTGCAGGTTTCAGATAGCTGTGGATCTGCCAGGTGATGAGTGTTTCCTTTGATCACATGGACTGGTACAAGTTATGTGTACACAGATTTTGGATGTGATAAAACTGTAAGAATCATTCCTCCTTTATATGACATGTCATGATATTTGAACTCAATCAGGAAGCAAGAATAAATACCAAACCCAACCCTGTATGGTTTCTAAATTCACATAAAGATTCCCAATAAAACTGAGTATAGTGTAGTATGGAGATAACCAGTGCAGGGAACTGTTTTGAGATCTGCAGATTCACACAAAAAAAAAAAGAAACCCAAACAGATCTGACTAAGAACATCAGAGAAAACTGTGAGGAATAGGGTAAAGTTTTCACATCATAACACAGAAATACTACCTGGGATACTCTGTTTCCTGCCTGGAACTATGAGAAACTTTTGGGGAAGCCACATTTTTTGTACGTGATGGCAGCCTGGTTTAACCATGCACTGTTGTGCTACCATTGTTACTAATGGAAATGGTCACACAACTGATGTGCAGTGCTCACCACGGGTCACTTCCTGATGTGTTCAACCACAACCACGTTCCCTACTCTATGTACTATTGCAGAGGGACACCTTGCTCGATGTTGTCATGACAAGTTCCAATAGGTTTATTTGTCTAAAGCCAAAACCTAAGTAGTCTGATATTAAAGAAGAACTTGTGAATCAAATTGAGCTAAAGGAAAAGTTAGCATGAGCTTCACTTCCTTAAAGACATGGCTATCATTCATTATTACACTGTTTAATTGTGTGTCTAAAAAGACTACTTCAGTAGTTTGAGTAAATATTCATTTTTTAAAAAAATAAGATGTTTGTAATAAGCTTTTATTGGAAGTATTTTTGTGACTCAAGCTTTCCCTCTTAGATGTCAAAGTTCAGTGTCCAGTGATTTGACACCCAGTCATGGTGCTACTGTTCATAGCACTCTGGCACAGTCAAAGGCATCTGGTCTGATCTTTTGCTTTGAAAAGATTCAAACATGACTTGTTGGAATAAAAGAAATTAAATCAATAATCTGTAGAAGGACTGTTTTCACATCTTGGAAGCCTGTAATTGCCTAAATGAATTGAGTGAAGAAGAAAATGACGACCATTAACTTCCCAAAGGTCTTTGAATTAATAATATCTTGACAAGAGTATTAAAAATAAAGTCTAAGTTTTAAAAGACATAGTCTTTTACACCTCAGAGCTCTCTAGAAAGGAAGTCAGAGTCTTTATTATATTTTAAAGACTGAGGAAAGGGAAGTAAGACAGAAGAAATAGATAGTGATACAGTCTTGTGAGATTTAAAAAAGTAAATTTTTTTAATGATTTAATACATTATAGTAATGTCTTTAATATTTATGCTAGGTCGATAAATTTTATATGAATATTACTCTTTCTGTGTAAGCCAAAGATTTTTGTTTGATTGCTTGCTTTACACGGATCTAGCAACACTTAAATAGGGTCTTAAAAATGCTCTCTAAACAAATAGTTGAGTTTTGAATACGCAAATCAGATTATTTCTGTCAAGCCTTACTTGCTTGCTTGGCATCTTGCTTATTCTTTAGTTATCAAAGGTAGTGTCTGTACACCTTCATCACTCTCAGCTGCACTTTTTGTATGTCAAAAGGTACTTTGGATGAGCTGTAGCTTTACGATAGCTATAATACCTCTTCATAAAAAAGAGATCTATTTTGACTAAGTTCAGCAGCTGACTTCCTCTTAAATAGCTGGCATCTTGGGTGAGATTCATTTAATCTCTGGAACGTCACATTAGAATCTTCCTTAGCCAAGAGAAAGAAAGAATGAGTGTCTCAGGATGGCAATTTATCTCAGTCCAAATGAATACCCTATATAGATTAGATGAAGTAGCCTCTAGAGATGACTATAAATCAATTCCATGGCAATATTTGAGACCACAGATTTAGTCATCTATATTTTAGATATTGATGTCTTTTAGAAGTTTGAGGTTTGGTGATACAACTTTCACCTCTGTTATTTTCCCCTCTTAACAGATGCTTACAATAAGACACTCAAGTGTTTTCACTCTGAATATCTTCAGAAATACTCATTTTCATTACTTACATAGGGAATGTAGCCACTTACAGAAGATGAATTTATTCTACCTGATGCAATAAACTATTTTTCCCTCTGTGAATGTTCATCCCTGTGTGTTTTTTATGTGCGCTTGAAAAGAAAGTGACTAATACATTCAGTTTTTGATTGTACCTTCAATAACATGTAAGAATATACACTTTTTAGCAGTTACAAATTCCACTGGTATATGTTCAGTACTTTTTGTAACTGGTAGCCTACATCAAAGAAGCTAATATATATGATTGCTAGTCTAGGTTTTTAATCAAGTTATTAATATACCAAACAGGTGTATATTATATATCTCTATATCTCTATATCTATATACCTATGTACCTATATATCTATATATCTCCAGTTATATATTTGAACAAAAATAATTTTTAGTGCTGGAGTGCTGGGCTATTTACTGAACTCAATACAGCCACATTAATTACACATTCCAAGACTATTTCTAGAACACTGGATAAAAAAAAAAGACTTGAGATAAGAGATCTGGAATCCAAATAGCCATAAAGAAGTGACTAGTCTTGGGTTTCCCTAGCACTTTAGAAGTAACGTACTTCTCAAACACAGTTAAGGTGGGATCAACTCCAGAGTCAGACCTCAAATTCAAGTGTCACAGAGTTATCTGTGTAATGTCAAAATGCCGCCAATGAAGACATTTGCAATCAGTAATACCAGAAGAGTTCAGAAATTGATTGTTGTCATTGTAAACCACACAACTAAATATTGTCAGCTAGGTAGAGAGGGAGCATAAACTTTGGTATTAGATACAATTCACATTGTAGATACCGAATTAGATTTCTTTTTTTTTCCTGTATAAGCATCTACTGTAACTTTAAGCACTGTGGGAAAACTGCTCTGTCTTCCAGATTTTAAACCAAAGGACTCTGATAACCATAAATCCTTTGAACATGTTTATGCAGAGTTTGTAGGCAACCTAGGAGGCACAAACAGCTCTAGTTTATTTTACTGAGGTAATTAAGTCTCACAAATGGTGTTTGAATGTAGGTATGTATCTCAATCTTACCAGAAATGTTTAAAGAACATTTTGTTTTGAAAAAATGCCAGTGCAGCCTGTATCACTCTTCAACAAGTTAAAGATTTAAATATCAGTCCCCTGGATTTAGCTTATTTTATTATACTTAAAGCTTTCAACAGTTTTTTTTTTCTCTGATTCTATCTTGATGTCTTTTATTACTGTAATTCAAGGTGCCAGCTACCATGGAAAGAACTGTGTGACTGATATCCCTTCAGTATACAGAAATATTTAATGTGCATTTTGCAAAGACAAGACATTTGTGCCCTCTTAGACCTCCAGAGCTTTGGTTGGACAATGTTGTAAAACTGTATTTAGTAAGTCTACTGTCTTTCTATACAGTAACTGTTTTCTGCTTCCTTATTATTACCTACAGCATCCCACAATGAGAATTATATACATTGAAGTGTACTTGTCTGTTGTTTTATTGTCAGTCTTTGATATTTTCAGAACAATTTAGCATTTTTTAAAAAGAGATGTGACATTCTACATTTTTAATTTACATGATATCAGGATTCTCTACTCACTTCTTACAGTAGCTGATGGTGAACATTACAGATTGGAAAATCATATCTGTTTCTAGAAAGAGTTTCCAGAAGTGTTTGAGAAAGGAAAAGTATGTAGATAAACCTTATTTATATTGTGTTATAGCATGTAAAATTTTTAGTAAACACTTTCTGTATTGGATGTTCTGGCGATTCAAATGCTTCTCTAGTTCTGAAAAATGTAATTTTCTTTTTAATATCTTTAACTCCAGTATTCTGTCCATAAACCTATAAAATGTGAAGGCTATATAATGTCAGCATTTCAGGCAGGCATATAAATGATATTGAAATCAATTGGCATTTTACAGAAAAATCAGTTCTAAGACAATGAAAGCTAGTGCTCATTAAATGCACTATATGAATTTATATGACAATTGCTGCTTTTTACTGATTATCTTTAGAACTCCTTTGAATTTGAAATAAACTGACCATCACAAAAGCATAGGCCAAAGCGCATTCCAAAGTCTGCATTCTCAAAAGAATATTATTTAGTTAAGTTCCAGTTAAGTTCATTGAGATTCTTTAACGTGTTTCTGGTTAGAATTAGTTTCTAGGCTATGATGAAATCTACTCAGCAGCTTAATGTTTGCATATGACTGGAGTAGCATGGTCTAGAGATTCCACATTTAGTCTACACAATGCCTCCATGCTCCTCCTGTGGAGTTTATTTAGTTTGAAGTGACACTCAGGTCAAAGAGCGTAGAAGTAAATAAGAACATTTATCCTATGCTTAAACATGATTAATACACCATACGAAACATGCATATCCATGTTAAAGTCTATAGATTTTGATACTGAAAATATCAGCATAGTCACTTTCTAAATTTTTTTTAGAAGAGACAGGCAAAAGGTGAAAACTGTGACTGACTGCAAGAAGCTACATGGAAATCTGACCTCATTTTGTTGCTTAAATTTCATCCATTTGAATATACTCTGGAAAGGGCTAGGATATTTAGAACAGCCATTTAGCTCAGCTAATCTGAGAACTGTTAAGTGTCATGATTCAACCACAGCAGGTTATGCAAAGACTTTGAATGACTGTCCAAGTAAGGTGAAATGGGATTTAAATAACTGGGAAGCAAAAGTAGACTGCTCAGACAGGGAAAGGCTGATTTCACTTGAGATGTAACAAGTGTTTCCTTTTGGGGTTCACTTGCTATCTCTCAGTTGTTTAAGTAAAGAGTATGCTGCTGCTCATCCTTATGGAAACAAGAGTATGCTGCTGCTTCTCTTATGAAATCATGGATAACTAATCTATTTTTTTTCAGCTGCTTACTGGAAGGAAGTAGGTGAGGATTACAAAATCACAGAACATTAGATTACTCATGCAATCACCAAAGTTATCAGGAAGAAAACTGAGTACTGCTGTGTCAGAGTTAAGGTGAAACTGGTTGTGCAAAGACTAAATGGACTCAAAATACCAAAATGCTTTAGTCACAGACATATGCACAATTTTGGTAATTGCATGACTTTGCTGTCACTTCAGGCGTGATGGCTCTCTCTGAGAAAGGTCAGGCAGCTCAAGTGCAGAGGTTACGGTTGTGAAGTGCACCATCCTGGGGCTGGCCTATGGAATATTCTGGAGATCACTCCTGTGCTCACTTCTGCCTTGGGTCCTGTCCTACCATCCCTGGAGTATTTGTCTTCAAAGTCTCTCTGCCTGTATGTCTCCAGTAGTACCTCTCAGTGTATCATCAAGACCCTTTCCCCCAAATGACTCCTCAGGAGTCTTTGATTATGTGATTTTCTTTATCTCTGGAATAAAATTCTATCTCAGCAGAGTAGAAGTCTTCAATTAAAATCTTAATATCACTCCACCAAGCTGTGACGTTGTGCTTTATTACTAATTATGACCATCCACAACCATATATGTCATTCTTTGTGATATTTTAAATGATCTTCTTCAGAGCTGGATAGAAAACTGAGGGTCAAATAAAACAGAAAGCTGTTATGGCAGCCCAGTTTTTGAGGATTCAGTCTCATTTTCTACTTTCAACATACTGATGACTTTTTCTCATCTAATTTCAGTTATTTTAATAGTTCTAGGAATCAAAAAAAAATAGCTGAATATTTCAAGTCTGTCAAATAATTTAATAATCTAAATGAGAATTACCTACAATGTCTCTTAACTAATGGTGATGAATTAATCTTAAAAATTGCATTCTGTATTACAATATAACTCATTATAAACATAGAGAAAGATTAGAAATTTTGACTGTGATTTTTAATACTATCCAAAATCTTTTCTTGGATTTATACCTTACAAACCTAGAAATTTCTTCAAATGTCCTAAGATATGACAAGAATTTTGGAATCTGTAATTAATTTAACAACAAGACAACAATATGAATGACTGAACAAATGTGCCTTTATGTACTCTTTTTTTAATTTTTTTTCCAAGGGCACTTTTTTAGTCAAGGGCACTGTATATCAGATTATGTTCAGACGTAATTTTAGAAGAGAGAAATATAAACCCATGTCACAGTGCAAGTCGACTGCCCAGGGTGAAAACAAAGAACCACACAGTCTCCCGCTCACTCCTCCCCCCATCCCCATATCCACAGGGATGTGGAGGGAGGAAACTCAGTGAAAAAGGCTCAAGGATTGAGATTAAGGACAGGGAGAGTAATAATCTACCACTTGAGACAACAGGTAAAAAAAAAACACCTAACTGGGAGCATTCTCTGCTGATGCTTGGTCTCTCCCTTCTTACATGATATTCTTCATGTACTGCCAGAGCCTGGACAATGGGGTCGTTTCTTAAATACCTTGATGCAGAGGTACTGATTGGCCTGGCCCTGGACAAAGATGGGTCCAACTCCTATCTGGGGCTGGTGCAGTCTCTTGAAGTTTTGTAAGAATCATTCCCCACAGTTCTTCCCCTACTTCCCAAAATCCCTCCAGACTCAAACCCATGACAACCATGACTGGTTCACAGGACTTTTTCTTAAACTCTCACATTTCATGGGGTCTATTTTGAGCAATTTGAACTTGATCCTTATTCAGATTTTGGTAATATTTTGATAATAATATATACATTAATCTTTCTCTTGGGAACATTAGTAGTCCTTTCCATCCACTAGGAAGAGATAGTCTTTTTCTAGAGAAAGTAATTTGAGGAGTTACTCCTTACACCAAAAGCTGGGAATGGAGCTTCAAGGATCAGACCTACTACAAAACTTTTTCTGTAATGAAAATGTTTCTTATTTTACTTTACATGAGTGGCCATACCTTTTTATATTAATCATATTATTTGTAATATAGAGGGTCTCCAATTACAAAACAAAGGTCTTTTTATACTCCTTCAGCAACCATTTTATCACAGATGAAAATAACTTCTTATTATAGATAAAAATTACTTATTATAGATTCATGGTACTTGCAAATCAAATATATTTAATAAATATCCACCAGTATCTTCAACATTCCTTCATTATCCAAGTGATGAAAAAAAGGTATTTAAGTAAGCAAAATTTGATGACTATATGGAATAACTTTTACAGTTTCATAATATATGTTCTGTAAATGTGTTAAAAATTATTTATAGCTCATAGAAGATGTAATGAGTGTCATAGGAAATAGGCTAGAAAACGGCTGTCAAGTGATATTTGTTTGCGGTTCACTAACCAATGAGTATATATATTTTGTTATTCTTGGATTAAGAGCTTCACAGTCAAAAGAGTCTTTTGCTAACATCTCTATTAATTACTGGGCAAAAAAAAAAAAAAAGTCTTCTTAAGCTTTCTATGCCTCAGGTATTACATTTGGACACTTATATTAGTATCCAGTCTGTCATAAAGCTAGCTATTTGTTTTTACTGAAGGGGAGTACACTAATCTTCATGGATATTTTATGAGATGCACACATACACTTATTAAAGAGCAGCTTGCTTAAATAGACATACCATAAGGGAGGGTGTTCCCTCATCTAACATTAATCAAATTAAAATCAGTTCCTGGAAATCAGGCATCTAATTCACACTAGTCATTTAGGTCTACATCTGCAGTCAATGTACAGTCTAGCGTTTAACTTTTTTAAAAAAAGTCCCCGTGTAAAGAATCTAAACAAGTAACTTTAAATTTAGACATTTGTTCATTTGGATTACTATTTCTAAATACATGATTTTCAGCAGTTAGTCTCAAGTGAACTGTCTAGTTTATGTTTTAGTTAAGAAATCCTCAGAATGTCACTAGCCTAAACCCCCTCTTTGCCTTCATTAATAGAATGAATAAAATTAGTCTCAAGACTATATAATGAGAAGCTTCTTCTGTAAAGTAGTCCAGTTATCTCCTCATAAATAAACAAACTTTGAGATGAAATAAGTTAGCCATACTACCGTTTTACGAAGAGAACTGGAAAGTATAGTCATGGTCCAAGACTAGCTAGTTATAACACAGAAAATATATTCTTTAATATGAATTAATCTTGGACAAGTATAACAATCATTTTGTCCTTGAATAATTGTAGATCAGCATTTTATAGTATTCACAGGATCAATAAAGCATGGGTTTGTGTTCATTTATTTATTTATTTGTTTGTTTGTTTGTTAATTCTGCTTAAATTCATCCCTGTAATCTTCTTCTATACCCAAATATTTACACTCTGATCTGCAGTTGCACACTCAGGAACATTCTTTTGGTAACAATGAAAAGAACCAACTGGTAAGAGTTGCTAGAGTATATTTTCTAGAAGTTGAAATTCTGCCATGCGTAAAGCATCTATCAAATAATTTCTTGAATATTTTTATGAATGTATGATTTGATCTCCCAAGAGAAATTATTCCATTCATTATTAATGCATATAATAGTATTGTCAGCCATCCTACATTAATTTCAACATTCTGCTCTATGATAAATGTGTATGTGTGTTTGCGTGCATGCCATTTTTCTGCATCCAGTATTTCTCCTTTCAGTAACATTTGAAACCATGTACAGAATACTGCATTTAGAAACATTTAGGCTCAAAACGGTGAGTATCCTTCCAAACCAGAGTTTTTTCTAACCCCCTCCAAAAATATCATAAATTAAAATGATACTTAAATAAAATTGATGTTTCGTTCCTGAAGGGTGAGATAGGAAAATGCTATCAAACTTTCTTAGTCACTTGAAAATACTTTAGACCCTTAAAGTGAAGATCATGAGCATGCATGTATTTACTACTGCAAATGTCTAGATGAAACACAAACCAAATACAAAAGAGACCTAATGTATTCAGTGTACTTAGAACAAGCTGTACTTTGCATTTTTTTGAGTCGGTTTTGTTTTATTTCAGTTATTTCATTTAAAATTAAAGGTTTGTAAATGAATTTTTGAAGAAAATATTTCTGAAGAGATCGGGAGACCTGGATTTAAATTTCTCCTGTTGCATTCTTCACATTTGAGGAGATTACCACAGTCACTAAACTACCAGACATTTTATTTAAAAATATGTCCTTCATATCTCCCACCAAAACCAGACATTATACAGCTGGAAGTGACAGAGGCAGGAACCAGAAATACAAGTTATACAAGAGCTGATTGCTTTTAGTGTTATAGTGAAAACGGTGGTCTGTTATATATAGGATAGAAGTAGATTGAAAAATATTAAATTAATATTTGTCTTACATCTGGACATAAGTACACTACCACTGTAACACAATGTGTCATATTACGTAAAATATGTAATATCAACAGTATGTGAGATATCACTGTATAGGAAATTTACAGCATAGGTCCACAAGTGGGGTTCGGGGAAATATATGCAAATAATAAAATCTATGAAAGAAGAACAAAGAATGAAGGTTAAGTTGGAACTATATTTGGCAAAATGATAACAAAACCAGGTCCTAGAAGATCATCTCTGTTCTTAGCAGATTAAGATCAGCTTTTTCCTGTTGAGGGATCATAGAACCATAGAATGACCTGGGCTGGAAGGGACCTTAGAGATCATTTAATCCAACCTCCCTGTCGTGGGCACATGAAACATCACTGAAGAGAGGCAAGATACGAAAGAATGAAGATGCACTTTGGTTCTAACTTCATTTGTCAAAGAGTTCTCAGACAGGCCCACCTTCACCTCAGGGACTAAGGCAATCAAATACTGTAGCTCTTAATTCTAACTATACAGTGTGAGCTCCATGTTGTTGCTGATTAAGTTCTAAGGGCAAAGGACTGCTTTATGTATGCAGTAATAACAACCGGTAATATGCAAGAACTAAGACTGGCACCTATACTGCTTTGACATTCAACATGAATGGAAGATTCTTTTTTTCTTATTTAGTGCATAAATTATGTATTAAAAAAGTTAGTGTCTTAAACGTCTGCTTATCTTTCTAATTCAAAGTAAAAGAACCTGGCAATGAAAAAAAGGATAATTTGATGGAGAAATCTTAAAAAGTATGTCTATTAAAATCTTTCCTTTTCTTCTAAAAAGGAAACTTGATATCCATCTCAATATATCTGTAATTTAAATCTGGTAACTGTATGAACAATAGAACTGTCTAACAAAGGGGTGATTGTTATTCCTTAAGTAATTTCATTTCCTGAAATATTTTGGTGTCTGCACAAAGACAGATGCTCATCTTCATATGTTTTTTAAATGATCTGTGTGTGATGTGATTATAACTTACAGGAATGATGAAGGAGCTACTTCAGATAGCTAATCATTACCAATCTGAAATCTACACTGACTTTTAGAATTTATTTTATTTGTATTGGGGTTTTTTGACATTTCAGGACTTTTAAGTGGTATACAGCCATGTGTCCATGTTAGTTAATTGTCCATTCTAGTTAATTGCTCTGCTAAAAGAATTGTTCCCGTTTCCCAAAATGAAGCAATAACTCTCTTCTTATCAGGAGCAAATACAGATGACATGTACACAGAAACACACTTCTACGTTTCTGTAAAGGAAAAAACAGATTCAAGTAGAGCACTTCATAAGAAGACATCAGGAATCATTAAACTGCCTGAATTCATACATATTGCTTGCCCATGAGAAAATATTGGGTAGGCTGGATTCTGGACTAATTGATAGCTGAAAAAAAAAAAGCTTAACATTGCAGGAAAGAAATTTTCTTTTAGTTGTTTTATTTCTGCTACATTCAAGGAAATGGGATCCTGTATAATCTTTATAATAAGTACTGCATCATACCATGGCCAATTTCTTCTAACTGGGACAGATTAGCAAACTCTTTGAGTAAAAAACAAACTAACAAGAAAAAAAAAAAAACAGTCAGAGAGGAAAAAGAGACTTAGCTAATAGAAACATAGAAACATATTCAGTTTATTTACCCATTTTGGTTTTTTTTCAGTACAGTTAGTGTCTTATTTTCCCAACTATATATATATTCTAATTTGACTAGTGAAAATAAAAGAAAACAATATAATTGTCCTCCTTATATGTGTTGATAATACATTATAAAAACTAATTTTGTGAAGATCTAGTAATTACACTTTTACATTTTTATTATTATAAAAAAAATGTTCTTTTTTTGTCTTTTACAGGGAGTTAAGGAATATAATCATGTAGAGTATTATATTTTTTTCGTACAACCCTTAGAGTGAGAGGAACTGTCATTATTTCTACAGGATGGTTGTAAGCATATATGTAATATTCATGTGAATTTTACTGAGGCAGAAGAACATATTTGAGTAATCTCATTTTCTCTGCTCTGTGGCTGTAGGATTACATATATAAAAGTTCTCTGACTACAGTTGGTGATAAGATACATAATATTGAAACTTGCAAGCTTGCGCTTTAATGAGGTTTGAATTAGACAAAATAATCAAAGTCTATAATTAAACAATTTCCAGGAGAATTTATTGTTCCTGCACTATGATACTTGTTTAATAAAATGTTTTTCAAAGTCACATGCCTAATGTCAATCATTAACTAGATTATGAAAAGTCATAAGCTAAGTTGACAATGAATGCTATTTTTCTTCCCTGATTATGTTTAAAACTCCTGTGTGTGCCAATATACAAAAATATGTGTAGAAAATTTCTTGTTGTTTCTGTAGCAAGGAAAATTTGGAATTTGTTCTCAAAGGATACTTTGTGTAACATATCAAGAAATATTTCAGAGTTAAAATTAGTGAATATGGGTGTGGGTACTTATTACTTGCTTAGTCTTGGATGCCTTTGCTCTCTACTGTCTTTGTACAGGTACGGTATCAACATTGTGATCTCAGAAACCCTAGTGTCTTGGTTTTAGTTGTAATTTTCTTCTTAGTAGCTGGTTGAGTGCTGTGTTTCGAATTTGGTATTGCAAATAATGTTAACACATTGTCGTTTTAGCTGTTGCTAAATAGTGCTTATCCTAAAGAAAGGATTTTTCAGTTTTCCATTTTCTGCAGGTAAGCAGGAGCACAAGTAGCTGGTGGGGAGCATGGCCAAGACAGCTGACCTGAATAAGTCAAAGGGATATTCCATATCGTAGAATGTCATGCTCATTATATAAACTATGGGGAGTCAGCCAGGGGAGGGGTACAATCACTGCTTGGAGACCGACTGAACATCGGTCAGCGGATGGTAATTGCATTGTGCATCACTTGTCTTCTTGGGTTTTATTCCTCTTTTTGTTATATTCCTTTTCATTACAAACATTTTTACACTGAATTATTATTATTTTAGTTTACTCTAGTTATTAAACCATCCTTATCTCAACCCATGAGTTTAATATTTTATCCAGTCCTTCTCCCAATCCCACTGGAAAAGGGGAGGAGTGAGCGAGCAACTGCACGGTGCTTACTTGCTAGCTGTTGTGAAACAATATCAGCTACTAATAGCATATTCAAAATCCTGGGATGTTAATTTTTCCCTCAACATATCTATAGTTTGAGTCTGATGACTGAGAGTTGTCTAGGTTTATTCTCTATGAGATACAACTGCAAATTTTAACAAAAATTTAAGTAAGTAGGCCTGTGAATTACCACTGACAAAAAAATCACATTTCCTTGTCTTCTACAAAATGTACATCATTCATCAGTCTATTTTTATACAGCTATTAAATATTTGGGAAATTTCACTTGCATTATTATCACATTGTTGAGAAATGGTCTTGATAAATAGGAGATAGAGTGGATTCAAAGGTGACTGAATTGCTTGGCTCAAGGAATCACAGAATCTTTTACATTGGAAGAAGGCTCTCGAGATCCCCTTGTTTGACTCTCCTGCCCAAGCAGAGCCACTTAAGGGCAGGTTGCCCAGGGCCATGTCCAGCTGGATTTTTATTATCTCCAGAGATGGAGACTCCACAACTTCCCTAACAACCTGTGTCGGTGCTTGACAAACTTCGTAATAAAAAAATGTTTTCTTACCTTCAAATGGAATTTCAAGTGTTTTAGTTTGGGCCTATTGTCTCTTGTCCTATCATTGGGCACTACTGAGAAGTCTGGCACCATCTACTTTACACCTTCCGATTGGGTATTTTTGCACATTGATCAGAGTCCCTTGAGCCTTCTCTTTTCCAGGTTAAACTGTTTCAGCTCTCTCAGCCTTCCCTCATGTGAAATGTGTTTCAGTTCCTGAAGACCAGGTCTTGCCTTGCTCCGGTAAGTACGTATCTTACTGGACATCCCAGGAGTGATCATAGCACTCCAGAGGTGACCTCACCAGTACAGAGTTGAGGCAAAGGATCACCACCACCAACATGGTGACAATTTTTTTCCTAATGTGCTCCAAGGTAGTGTTGGCCTTCTTTCGTGTGAGGATGAATCACTGGCTTATGTTCAGATTGTCCACTCAAATCCCCAGGACCTTTTCTGTAAAACTGCTTTTCAGACTGTTGGTCCCCAACGTGTGCTGGTGCCTGGGGTTATTCTACCCTGAATGCAGAATCTTGGATTTTCTCCAGTCAAATCTTATAAGATTCCTCTCTGTCTAGGTCTCCAGTCTGTCCATGTCCCTCTGAAGTGTGGTACAACCATCTGGCATATCAGACACTCACAGTTTATCATCTGAAAACTTGTCAAAAGTGTATTATAATCCTGCCATCCAAGTCATTAGAGAAGATATTAAACAATATTGACCTCAGAAAAATATTATCCCCAGTGTTGTGCCTTATGATTAATGATGCAAAGTCCTGCTGGCAACCAGTATTAGCAACATCCCTCAGGGATCAATACTGGGCCCAATACTGTTTAATGTCATCATTAATTACCTGGGTAATAAGATGGAGTGCAGTGTCAGCAGATTTCTGAATTGCACCAAAGTATGGGACTTTATCAGTATGCTGGAGGGCAAGGCTTCTATGCAGAGTGACCTTGATAGGCTGAGAAGTTGGCCAACAATAACCTCATGAAGTTCATGTAGACACATGTCAACTAATTCTGGAAGTATATTTTTCTCTGTAGAGAGCTTAAGGTCAAACACAGACTTCTGCAAATCCTGGGGTGTATTAGAAGAGGGGTGGTTAGTAGGTCAAGAGAGGTTCTCCTTCCCCTCTACTCTGCCCTGGTGAGACCCCATCTGGAATATTGTGTCCAGTTCTGGGCCCCTCAGTTCAAGAAAGACAGGGAAGTGCTGGAGAGAGTCCAGCACAGGGCAACTAGGATGATGAAGGGAGTGGAGCATCTCCCTTACGAGGAAAGGCTGAGGGAGCTGGGGCTCTTTAGTTTGGAGAAGAGGAGACTGAGGGGTGACCTCATTAATGTTTACAAATATATCAAGGGTGAGTGTCACGAGGATGGAGCCAGGCTCTTCTCGGTGACAACCACTGATAGGACAAGGGGTAATGGGCTGAAACTGGAACATAAGAGGTTCCGCTTAAACTCGAGAAGAAACTTCTTCTCAGTGAGGGTGACGGAGCCCTGGAACAGGCTGCCCAGAGAGGCTGTGGAGTCTCCTTCTCTGGAGACATTCAAGACCTGCCTGGACACGTTCCTGTGTGGCATAGTCTAGGCATTCCTGCTCTGGCAGGGGGATTGGACTTGATGATCTTTCGAGGTCCCTTCCAATCCCTAACATTCTATGATTCTATGATGATTCTATGAAATAAAAACTGGTCTTCCAGAATAAAATCCAAAATGTTTGGTGCAGCAGTTATACAGAGTGCACAAAGACAATAAGAGGCATCAGAACAGAATTCCTAGCAATCAATGTAAGGAAACAGTTAGATCAACATACTGAGCACACAACCATCACCCAACAGCCATCAGGAAATGTTAAGAGAGAATTTTTAAACCTGAATTCTCCAAAGGAGCCATTCAAGAACTAATTTAATTATTTTGGCACTGAAGAACCATTGATCAAACAGTACAGGGAGCAGGGAAGATCTAGGATTCTTTTCTGCTACCAGAGGATTTGTAACTAAGACATAATAATCTAATCCTTTATATTCCCTCTCTAATATGAGAGGCTTTTATTCCTTCCTTGCTATCTGGATTGAAAGAGAAAATTGGAGTTTTCCTTGTTTCACCTGGCTCCTATTCTAACGGCTTGGGAATTCTCTAGAAGGGTGTAGGTTTGTACTCTTCTTGTATATATGTCATAGTTAATGATCCACTATATATGATTCTATTGCATTTAGTCAACTTAAGACCTCAATTGCAGAAAGAATTTGGGGTTGTAAATCACTGTTCCACACAGCAGTATTTTACACAACTAGATACACAATTCTGGAAGTCAACAAAGGATGCTCCCATCTGTTCACCAGTTATCAATGGTGTTACATGTTCAGATCTGTGTTCATGTAGGATTGAGGAAGTGAGGGGAGAGGGAGAACAAAAACAGACTATGCGTTAAGATTAATAGGAATAAACTTAGAAGAATTTGTCACATTGAATGTGACAGTTCAGTGTAAGCTAAGCAGAAAACCAAGGTTAATCAGAGAGAAAATTCTATTTTGATTAAAGAGAATAATATTAACAAGAATTCCATCTTCCTGTACATTTTACATGGAGTGGGAAAGAAAAGATGCCAAAAGGCTTTTACTGTACTCTGCTGTAATGGAAAAAAAAAAAAAAAAAAAAAAAGAAGGAATCATAGAGAAAACAAGATGGTCCATTACTTTTTCCCTAGCAACTGTGGTAAAATACACATGATACTTGAGTTCCCCTTCAAATAAGAGGTAAGGTATTAGTGGTTATATTTCTTACTTTTTAAGCTTCTGAGATTGTTGTGCATATATCATGTGTATTTAAGAATTATTTGAAAGCATAAGAGGCTTATAAGGGATGTTGTATTCTTTGTGTTATCATTCAGGACCTAATTCTACATTAAAGTTTACCCGTTGCAGAGTTGCAGTGGTATTAGTAGCAGCACAGGTGCAAATATTTTATTTTGATGAGATAACAGATGTTGCTTCTTTTTCCCAGGACAAGTCAGGTAGTAGCATGTCACATTTTACACTAGCTGAGGGCGTATGCAACAGAGTTTGCTATGGCATAATGACTCTAAAACAAAATTCTTTCACGTTTATGAGCCACAAATTTTTTTTCTAATAACACATGTGCTGTTGAGCTTTCTGTTTAAATCTCATAACAATGATATTTAACAATTTCTTCTATGCAACTAAAGAAATATGTAAAGGAACCAAGTACAGGTCTAAATTCAGATACCTGAAATATAAGTCTTTTCTTGCATGTTTTTTAAATCCTCATTTCCTACTTCCTTGTTTCCTGTTCTCTCTTCTGTGATAACTACTATGCACACACTGCATGTCTATTATGCAATTTCCATAAACTAATTTCCATAAACTAAGTTTAGAAACACTTTATTTTTATTCTAGTTTTATTCATATTTATTAATTCATAACTCAGGAAGTTTAGAATACTGCACATAAACTGTAAAAACTATATGACACTTAAAGACAGTTCAAAGCAGAAGTTAAAAGCAATTACTACATCACTTAATATAAAAGCATTACATAAGTATTGCAGTTAATAAAACTTACTATTTCACTTAATTTGCGAATAACTCCAGACTGCAGCATACTATAAAAGCTAGCCAAATATTGCAGAGTTCATTTTTCTTAATTTTCTGTTTGTTGTTACACGGAAGTTGGTTCTACCCTATATCCCATAAAGACTGTTTAAAAAATAAAGTGATGCACCTTTTGGAAGCTGTGTTTGGAGGCTGCAACATCCAAGCCAAATTTGCAGAAGAGATCTGCTGTCACGCTAAGGACGTAACAGAAGTGTCTAGGTTTTCAAAACTTCTTAGTACTTTTAGTTATCTGTTTGGAGCTATCTAGTCCTTGCTTAGCTGGTATAACCAAATAAATATGCTGATAATATATGAATAATTGATTGCAGTACAGCCATGTTCGTACTGCATAGAAATAGATGTGCAACGTTTGCTGAAAGAACTCCACGCTTTTGGACTCGACTTCCAAGTTGAGCTGTGGACCAACCCAAGGCACTGGCCTGCATTTCAGGTTGAGGAAATAAGCCTCAGTGAAAAAATAAAGCATAAACAAACTGTTAAACTAGATAAGAACTGAAGACCCTATTCTATTAAATACATATTCGAACTAATTTTCTAGTTCGGTTCTACAGAATCACAATAGCCACGGAGAAAGGTTTGACTCGTTATCAGCCATTCTACATGTGTCATTTTTAAAAAAAAAAAATAAATCCTGTTTTATTTGCCTTTGCCTTGATCTGTTTTTCAAAGTTTCATTTCTTCTTTTGTTCTCATTTACCTTTTCCAGTCACTGCAGTGTTAGCATTCTTCCTGTGCTTCCGGTCATGGAAATGGGACTTAGCTAA
Organism: Trogon surrucura; assembly: GCA_020746105.1. Lineage (NCBI taxonomy): Eukaryota > Metazoa > Chordata > Aves > Trogoniformes > Trogonidae > Trogon > Trogon surrucura. Next base: position 41,382,664 of record CM036617.1, read on the forward strand.
TCATTTGAGGGAGGGAATACTCACCTCAACAGTTTTAAAGGTCTGCAGGTATGCACGGACTGCCTCTGAACCAGTCACTTTAGTCTCTCTTCATGGTCAACAGAGAAAATTAGATCTAGAGTAAAACTCTGGAGTGTCAGTGGAAAACATTTCACTCCAGCATAGGTGCCTTAAGTGGTTTATATGGCACACATCTTCAGAATGTGTATTTTAAGGTATTTTCTACTCTTCAGGGTGACTAGGTCAGCTAAATATATTTGAAGAATAAAAGGACTATGGCAAAGTGCTTGAAACAGGAAAGAATGGCAAGGTGAAATGAATAAGCAGTCAGATGAGACATGCAGTATTTAAGAGCCAAAAGCTGGTACCAAATAAGGATATTTTTAGCAAATGGGAGAAGACAAGATATAAAATAGATTTATTTTTCTTAAGTGTTTTGATGAGGAAAAAAAAAAAAAAGTGTAACATTCCTGTGCTCACTATTCTAAAGAAAAAAATGTCTTCAACTGTTTTGTTTGGGGCAGGGAGAAGAAAAACGTTTTTAATATTATAGTTCAAATAACAGAGTTTATGTATCAACTCTGGTCTTATATATGTTTCCATAAGTACTTTATAAAAAGTTCCTTCCATAAATAACTATCAGCAAAGGTTTTCCAACAGTACGTTAACTAATCCCTCCTGAATTAATAAACTGAAATCAGTCACAGCTAGAAACTGTGATACCAGTTAAAATTAAATCCCATATATTTGGAAATTACATGCTCTAATGTATGCAAAAGTGAAACCAAAATCTGGTCTAAATATGAACTAAAATCTTGCATGATATGGGGGGAATATTATTTCTTGTAAGTCGATCGGTATTTCTGTCTCCCATCATCTTCAGGCTGTGCCACCATGAGTGAGACACTACAGACACAGGAGCAGAAGGAGAACAAGTCTAGCTTGAGTACTTGGATGGGAGAAGACTCGCAGTACCAGAGCTTTATTTTCTAAACTTTATAAACATTTCTGGAGAATAAGAGAAAGAGAGATTGACTCTACGATGTACCATATAAAATCCTTATATATTCAGAGAACTAGGGAACAAATCCTCCCCATACATCCTCTTGAGTGGTATGCTGATTGATCCTGTTTAGTCTTAGAATAATTTACATGAAATAGATACATGAAATGGTTGAAATATCTAGCCTTAGGTCCTGATTTTTTTCAAAAGTCACTAGGAGAGAGAGAGATGTCAAATTTCTTCAAGAGGCATGCTGAAATAAAATCTGACCAGAACATCTGCAGTGCTTCTTCATAGGAAATCAATTGCTTGTTGACTCTTCGGGGGTGATTTGTGGCACTTCTAAGTGCATTGCACTATTTTCTAATCTGTTGTTTCTAATTTTGATAAGGTGTACTGGGTCTGACTGAGATGGAATTAAATTCCTCCATAGTAACCCATACGATGCTTTGTTTTGAATTTCTGGCTAAAACAACACTGAAAATGTAGCAATGTTTTGCCTAATGCTGAACATAACTAGCACAAAATCAAGGTTCTGCCTTCACTCCAGTGAGAAATCACTAGGCTTGCAGTGGACAACAAGCTGGGAGGAGACACAGCTGGGACAACTGACCTGAACTGACTGAAGGAATATTCCATGTTATATTATATCATACAATAAAAACTAGGATAACAGTAAAACCTGTGGTAAAGGAAGAAAGGGGTGGAGATATTTTGGCTTTCAAGGTGACCTCTGGACAGACTGGGAATCGGTCTGCTTGTGGAAGGCTGTAAATGATTGCATAATTTTTTTCCTTCTCTTTCCTTCACTTATTATACTATATTTACATCAACCCATGAGTTTTCTTGATTTTGCTCTTCCTATTCTTTCCCCTGTCCTGCAGGGTTGAGGCCTGAGAGGGAGCCTGTGTGAGTGCATGGCTTCTGGTGGGGATCAACTCACAATGTCAGTCAATGAAATTGTATTCCCAAAATACCATGTGGAAAGCCTGAGCATCACCTACCAGCCTGAAAAGGCCACTTGTGTGGCTGGCCAGCTCCAGTGATTGAATTGGAGATACTTAGTAGTCTCGAGCAAACACCAGGAGGATCTCAAACTGCAAATTTATCAATTCAAGACCCATTGTCCATAACGAGTCCCCATATGCTGTCATTTTTAAAATGCTTTATGTTGTGTAGTCTGTTTTAGAAAACTTGACCATTGTAATATCTAGCAAGTAGTAAAAGTAAGTTGCCTTCTTTGGCAAATTCAAAATCTTCATGTGAGTCGCTGTGACCTCATAGTTCTGAATGGTTCATGTCAGGAGGAACTAACATTTCTGATCTTCGTTTATGGCCCGTAAAGCATTTCTTTATGCTTCCCAAATATCCTAAACACTCTGGAATGTATACATGTAGCACAGTCCCTCTTTCTGCCTTTTGTAGGAATACTTGATTTTTATTTTGCCTTCTCTTTCCCTGTTCTTTTTACATTAGTGGAAGGTGTTGAATTATTTTAGAAATGTCAAGTCTAATTTCATTCTGGTGTCTACTTCTTCTTTTATTACAATTTCTTTTGCACAAATGCTTAAGTCAACTCAGAATTGCTATTTTTCCTGTTCAGTGAAATATTTTTTCCTACGATTTATGTTCTCAGAAAGCAAATATTTTCTTAATGGTGTCTGTTTCTATCAGTACTGCTTTGAAAGATGGCTGGCTTTTTACATGCATGGTGTACATAGTCTGTAGTTACATGTGCCATTCTAGATAAATTTTAAACCTTTTATTATTTCAGGATTACAGACTAAATCCACACATTTATAAAACAAAGTTTCACTCAAATATCACTAAATCTGCTATAAAAATCATAGTTTTGTATGCTTATGACTCAGACATATATTTGCCTCTATATATTTTCACTTATTTCAAGATCTTGATAAAAGGGCAGTTAATATCATAGTTCCTCTGATGATTCATGAACTTTAGTTCCATCTCTCTCCATGGAAAATACAGAACAAATGTTTCGTAATTAAATAAAATCTTATTTTCAGTAGTGCTGTTCAATCCAGAGGGAGTTTACCCATTTTATGGAACTTAAAAAAAACACCTAAATTAGAAGGATAACCACCCATAATCCATGATATTTTTGTGAGAGAAATACTAGGAATTACCAGGGAGAACTTCAGATTTTAGGTGTGCTGCTTCTCTCCACTATATACAGAGAGTTTAGAGAAAATATGTAAGTTACTAAGAATCACAGGGACTCAACCTAAAATGAATGTTGGTGTTAAAGGAATACTGAAATATTGAACAGAATGGATCACATACATACAGATTTTGTACTCTGAAATTCAGGAAGGCAAATGTGAGCACATGAATATGTTAAAAGTTCCCTTCAAAATTATAATATATAGTAAATGATAGAAAATGAAAGTCAGATCATATGGTATCAGGCAAAGTTCTATTAAGTGTCTACTGATTTAGACAGTGTCTTAGCCTTCTTCAGATTGTTCAGAGGGCACAGGGAATCTAGGCTTCATTTCATCATTTCAATACTTGTATATAGTGGTTCAGTTTGGAATACAAAACTCAAGATATTCTTAATTGAAAAAAAAATCTAAATGCTTTTTTTGGTATCATGTTCACTAGAATTGTAGTATTCTGCAAGTTTATTTCTACTGTGTGCTATATCCCTTTAATTTTCTTTATCTCATGCAGTATGCTACATGTCCTTAATGTGAACTTATGTTCCAAATGACAAAAGCACATTTGCTTGTTCTTCTGCATATTTGTACAGAACTTTCCTGGTAAAACCAAATCTACTTTTATAAATATTTTTTTGCAAGTGATTGCAGTTTCAAAATATTCTGTAACCATGGACACTATAGGGATTCAGACACAACATAAATTCAATTTTGAATTCAATTTTTGCTGTAAAAGAGAACCTCTTAAACAAACCTGCACCATCACAACACCAGCCAGGTCCTGCAGAAATGCACTCTGCTACAAATAGTTCAACATTTTCATAGGTATAGAAATTGTTCACCCAAATGTAACATGCAGTCCTCGTAAAATTATTTCTTTTTTGCCTGTCTCAGTGAACTAATAAAGACTTCAACCAATGTATTCCTGAACATCTTTCAACCAGTGTTTTTCAAAACAATAGAATCAAAGTGCAGGTCAGGAAACCGTCAAGAACATTCTTCCTCTGAAATTTTGAAAGACTATTTTTTGTTGCCCCAGAATAGAATTTAATCTTGTCAGTTTTTTGCTCATCAAACTATATTGTCCTTCATTTTTACACTGTTGAAGTTTTGTTTCTCAATATCTTGTAGGTACTCAGTCCTCAAAAAGAAGAAAAATGATGTCTTAGTTGTGGTCCTTTTTCCTGTACAGGAATATAAAGAAATTCAATTATTGAGTGGAAAAGATTACTGGAAATACTGGTAAACAAGTTCATATCTATTGACTAGTATGGAAAAGGCTGAAAACATTCATCATGGGATTTTTCTTTTACTTGATTAGCACATTTAATTAAACATTGAATGGTATTATAGGAGTGATGTAATTGTATTGTCTTGCAAATTTTAAAATATGTTTAGTAACAGGACAAAACATGTTTTATCTATTAAATATTTTTTTTTTAAAAAAACAACTAAAGCTAGAAGCCCCTTTTCTATTTCACAGACATATTGACAAAGAACTTTGCAGAACTCCAGAGAGAAGTGATATAATCCTGCACATTTTGTAGTTTGTTTTAGTAATAAAACACTTCTAAAACAATAATCAGTACATATATAGCTATCCTGTAATAGTTGTTGCATAACAAATTTGGATTTTTTTTGTTCGTTTGCATTGCTCTGCAGGAGATTAATTATATTTTCCCCCAGGAAATATGTTTATATCCATTAATTGAAACATAAGGTTTGGACTTTTAGCTTTCTAACTTTGTTTTTAAATGAAAACAGTCTAAGAGTCTTTGTTCTTGTAGGAACTGATATTGATACCCAGTATGTAGTAGGATAGCACCTTTTCAATTTAAAAGACTTTTGTTTAATAGGAGCTGTGATACATCTACTGATAACATCAGTCAACTGAAATTCACCAGTGAAAAACTATGTCTTTGCACTTTAAAATTACTTTCATTAATTCATCTATCTGTGTTTGAAAACTGTCATAATGTTTAACAGAACATATAGTTCTAAGAATGAAGGTGTTACTAAGTTAATCTGCATCATCTGATTTCTAAGGAAAAAAAAATGTATGCAAAACAAGTTACAGACTCTTAGGAAAATAAAAAGTCCATGTGTAGCAAAGATTGTGGACGTAGTCTGTTGGGAAAAGACATAAATATGACACAGGTTTACATGTCTGGCCTACAATGTAGGTATAAAATCTATTGAGTTTGTAATAATCCTTTCTATCCCACATTCCTGACAATGTGTTTTAGAAGACTCAATAATGATGCGGGCTAAATTTTCTGGTGACATAGCTGTATTCTTCTGGAAAGATAATAGAAAAAAAAAAAAAGAAAAGAAAAAAACTCTTTATTTCTATGATGCTTACAAGTTTAACCCCCATCTTTCAGTTGTATAATGTGTCTCTCATAGTCAACTTTCCCTGGCCACAGCTTGACTACTGGGAATTCTGTACATGAGACTGCCTAAAATAGTGATGGATGTCAGTCATTATAAAGGATTAAGAGCAGTCATTAGGCTGGGTATCTCTTGTGGAATAAGCAGAATATCTTGTCCTCTGAATCACGTGTATTTTGATCTAGTAGTTGTATGTTGCTTTCTGTGCTGGTGTTTCTGAGAATGAACTGAAACAAATTCATGAAAAACTAGTCAAAATTTAAGTCACTTGTGGAATTGAAGTATCAAATATATGGAGAGCTTAAGAATTATGACATTTGAATTCTTGCACATTACTACTTCCTAAGTTCCACTTTAGGTGTCTAGGGCATTGGTAGAAGTAGTTGAAATTGTTCCAAACTAGTTCTTAAATGCAGACAGATATTAGTCTGGGACATGAAAATAGCAAAGTTGAACCATCAAGGAACTGTTTCAGGCAAATTGCCGTTGTCTTCAAACCACTTCACTGAATTCAAACACGTCCATATGGATTTCATGAACAAACTGACTTAATTCTGAAGAAATTCAGGTATCTCTGCATGGTTCCAGACCAGTTAGTATTTCAGGTAGAGGGAAGATGTGGCTAGTTATATAGAGTTCTTACCTGCAAAATTCATATAATACTTTGTAGATATCAAGAATGATAGTGGGAATATATTTGAGATCTCAAATGCAACACTGATTATTAAACTAAAAAAAAATAGTGTAGTTTTAAGAAGCAATATGGGTACTGGCCATGAAACATGAACAATAAAATGTCGAACTTAGGTCTCGTTTTTTGAGTCCAGTTCACATTATATATAAAAATAAAATTGTATTATTATAAAAATGTACAGAAAGGACATACTAACGTTATGTAGTCTGAACAGATAAGTAACCAAAAACATAGTTGGTAATTGTATTTTATGCTGATTCTTGAATCTTACTGGAGCATTATTGAAAATTAAATGATTTTCTTTTGGATGTAAAAATACTGGGTTTATAGGATTCAGTCATGGAAACTAAGATTTGAAAGTCTGACCTTAATGCAGGGGGATCGGACTAGATGTCTTTTGATGGCAGCCTGTTCCAATGTCTGACTACTCTTTCTGTGATTTTTTTTTTTTTTTTTTTACTTTATAGTATTACTGTTTGGCTCTCCCCACAGTTCTTCCCTAGACAATTTGGATTTAAGATGGAAAATCTAGGCCCTAGTGCCCTCTTGTGCAAATTTTGTTTGTCTCTATCTTTTCTTCCCCCTCTATCTCATCAAATCATGTCTGATTATGGCTAGATGTGCTGGTATTTAGCTATTATTGAATGCGGTAATGAAGGAAACCATAGAGCTACTTAATTATCTACACAGCAGGTGTCCAATGAAGAAACTTAATTCTAACCTTTTCCTCTGTGATAAGATAATTAGTTGGGTATAATTGCTGTTAATATAAATATTCACTGATTGCAAACTGTGGTCTAAAGGCTGTTTCTGTGAAAAAAAAATAAAAGGAAACCCACAAAATAAAACAAAATAAAACCCCAAACCTATAAAGCTTCAGGAGTGTTGTTGCTCACTTCTAAACAAATAAAGATTTTGCATGAAGAGAAGAACTGCATCAAATTCTACCATTTTTTATTGTGAAATAATAATAGATTGTCATGACTGGTTTTAAAAAAATCTAGCTATTAATACACATGTTTACGCATGTTAAAAATTGTAACCATAGGAAAACAGGTTGGCAGTATCCCTACCAAGTATTTTATTCACATACATAAAAAGAGGTTTTAGTTATACTTGCTAAGATTGTACTGAGAAAACAAAAAGTAATGAATCTGTCATGAGATAGGGAAAAAGTTGTTAAGGAGGTAGAATCACAAGGATTCTTTTACTTCCAAATGACAGGAAGGTTAGGTAGATTCAGATATAAAAAGAAATGTATTGTTTGCCCAACACAACACAAAAGTCCACCATTGTCCTGAATTCTCTATGACAAAAAAAAAAGTCTGAACAGTTTTCAGATTTTCTTGTTCTGCTTTCACAAAGCAAGATGCAAGAAGTTAACAACTTAAATTAAAACTGAAAGTATCAGTAGCACTCATGGTAACAATGTTCTAATTTTTTTAATATATGAATTAAACATATTTTTAATTAAATAAAAATTAGCAATTCAATTATTACAGTACAGGTACCTGCTATTCACTTCTGCAAGAAATTTAATAATAATTTTTCACTGAGATATTACTCATCTGCCCAGAACTCTGTTGCAGGAACTTCAAAGAGTGAGTTTTGTCTCCACACTGATGAGGTGTGGAGAAATTATAAAGGCACGTGGGGATTTCCTGTGATAAAAACATCTACATATCAATCATCAGTGACACTGCTAATGACACTGACATACTTTTTTATGTTTTGATCTCAATACTAAGCATTAAGGCACTGACACAGTTCAAACAGAAGTTTTGAAAAGATCTGCATTGATTGTGTAGGTATTCAGTCAGATACTAATTGAGATGATAAAGCAAGAGACAGACATTTTTTTTGCACCGATATTTGAGACTCTGTATGCAAATGGGCATTATCTACCATAGTTCATTGTTTATACTCTTAAGGTTATATTGCGAAACAGGTAAAATTTGAAAATTTGAAATTTACTTTTATGACACCATTCTCTGGTTAGGAATTATTTCTGAATTGAATTCCCTGGCAAAGATTTGCACAGTTAATGGGGCTCTGAGAATAACTGTGATCAAGCGCAGACTTTGGAATAAGTGTAATCAAAAAAATAACTTCATTATCTCAAGTTAGCTTGCCAGTAACCTTTAGAAATGAAGTACTTTCAACCAAGAACCCTGTTACAGAACCTCTCAAATCCCATCATCTTGAACAACAATGGGGAATAGTCAGTACCTTGAGCAGTTGTTCAGTCCTCTGCAAGATGAAACTAGTTTCTATCTGTCTTGTTTTCTCCCTGGCTTTGACACAGTAATAGTACGGAGTAGTAGCAGAAAGACTGGATTTATTTTCCTCCCTTTACCAAAAGAGTGGGCTCGTCTTTGGCTTCAACTGTCATTGGTGGTGCTAGAGCACTTTAAGGTGAAAGTTAAGTTATGTCTTCTTTTTTTTTTTTTTTTCTTATTAATAAGGTTAATGCTGTGGAACAGCAGCTTATCATGTTGACAACACAAGTACTTTAAAGGAGATTAATGTTCTTTTCTGGCAGAGGTATTTGTTAAAAATGAACAAGCATACCTAAAAATCGCAAATTGAATGTTAACAGGCAAAAAATACTCGAAAGTAAATTGCAATAGGAAACAGCATCTAAAAAGAATTACATATATTAGAAAATTATCTCATAAATTCAGCCAGAACATTCACTCACGAGATGCACACCTGTACAGTAGGAAGAACGTTTAATATTCAATTGCACTGTTGGAGAGATATGAACAGATTCACAGACTCCAGTCTTCCAAATAGCAGGTACGAGCTCACCTCAATGTTAGTGTGATGGCTCTGAGCACTGTGTAAATGTTATGCTTCAGTACTATGAATAATGAGGTACTGCATTGTGTAAGAAAAAAAGAAGTTTACTTAAAAAAAAAAAACAAAGTAATTCTTTACAATAGTGTTTCCCAGTTATTTTTGTGCTTGTTATTGATGAAAAAATAGGTAATCTTAAAATATGTTGTGTATTGCTGAGAGATGTTGGGTTTTTTTAATCTATATCTAAGCTTGCAATGATTATGTAGTATCTTTATTTTCCTGTACCTTGTTTTCTCTTTCCTTTGAGATGTAAAGTGAGCAGTGTCTCAACAACCTCACAATTATGGAAAAACCTGATATCAATGTGTATCTTTTTTTTTTTTGATGCATAATTTCTTTAGGCAATTTTCATGTAATATATCCTCCAACTGCCTTCTAAGTTCCCAGCCATGCTTAGTGGAGATCCAGAAACTGAGTAAACCACAGCTTAATCTTGTTGTCTTTCAAAAATATACACATGATAACTTTCAAGTATGCATGCACTTACTTTTATATACTCTTATATAAATATTGATAGAGTTTTACAAATTTTGCAGTTCTGAAAGTTAGTTGATCTCAAGCTGACTAATTGAATACTATATATAACCATTTTGTCTTTAATGAAATTACTGGTCTTGAATAATCTGAGATGTCGGGGGCAAAATTCCACCATAAAACCATTTAAATAAAGAAAAAAAGTAACTCTTAGGTCTTATCTTTTATATTTTAAGTTTATTTCCCTTTGTGTACAACAAAACTGCACAAAACAAAGTGTAGAATTCTAGGAATGTGATTCTTGACTGGAGAGAGGTTTAATGTCAATATAACAAATCTATACCTTGTATTCACACTCTACTCTTCTTTAAATGAACATTGAGCTTGAAGTTTCTTGTGCTAGTCATTCCTAAATTGCTCAGAAGGCAAAAAAATAAAAAAAATAAATAATATAAAAAAAATATATTTACTGATTATGTTCAAAACATTGTTCAGATCAGGTTGAACTATAAAGCTAAAATAGTGTACTTTTACAGGACTCAGAATTTTACACAAAATATACAGAAATATACACAAAAAAGAATCGCTATTAAATGTCTTGGCTAGTTCCCATGATCATGTTCATGTTAAGGTCTGGGTTCACTCCAGCTCTCTTACATTCACACACTGCAATTTAAACAGAAATAGACATAAAGCACAGAGATCAGCTGAGAGCTGAGGCATGCCCCAGCACATATATTTGGACTAATTCAGATATCAAAATATTTAATGCACCTTTAAACAAATGAGAATATTCAGTTTCTAAGAGCAGGTAGGAAACCAATCCCTGCAAAATCAATACCGGAGCTCAGAACAACACTGGCCTCTTCTATACACTCTTTAAAACATGGTTAGAGTAGTTGCCTCAAAGATAAGGAACTCACTGCTGGTGTTGACAAACTGTAGAGTCAATTCCACAAAATGAAGTCAGGTGCCTTGCCTGCTCTTAGAAGAGTGAGAAAAATATACAAGAGACTGTAATTTAAATTTGTCAAAATAAGTGAAATTATTAATTATTTAAAATTAAATATGTACTTACAGTTGATGAGATGGGGAAAATGTACTTGTTTTATTAACCTTATTTTATTGTAGTCAGTGTTCTCATTTACATCAGAGGACATGTCCATATTTTTTGACAATTGGTCTGTTTTCTCAGTATCCTATCACATTTAATCAATAAAGAATTATTTGTTTAATGCACAGCAACGTATTATTAATAAGAGCACTCATAATAGCTCTAGAAGGTCCCTAATAAACCCGGGGCAACTGAGCCACCCAGTTGCTAAATAAAAGAACTATAATAATATTAATAAATATTTATTATTTGTATAATGATTTTGAACTACAAATACAGTTTGCAGTGACTGAGGGAGCAATGTGAGTTTTAGAAATTTATGATGAGAATACAGAAACTACTTGACCAAAGAAGTCTTCTACTGGAAGACTCTTAAAATTTCCCTAAATATCTCCATTATTTATTTATTTATTTATTTTAAATTGCTAACAATCTTATTGCTAGCGATTTTTTTTTAAAACTGTCCGAACACCAAAATACATTTTATTTTTCTTGCATTCTGTGTATAGAATGTCTCTCTCTCTTCGAAGCTTGGAAAGGAACCTTCATTCATTGCACATTATTCAGTAACCAAATTCTTTAAGAAAACTCTTTGCTGAGAAGCGAAGGTTGGTAGTATAGGCTAATAAAACTACATTTTGTATTCATTTATCTGACCAGATAAACTATAAGTGCACATTTTAATAGATCTTAATGAGATTTCTCACTGTTTATAGGCTCTGGCTATACCATGGTAATTAGCTCAGAGGCATTACTCACTCTTGTCTTGGTAAGTGTTTCATTTTAGCCTTTGTAAGAGATCGTGCTATTTTTTTGCTTCATTGCTTTGCTTTATTGAACATTATATGACATGGTAAGCAATTAAGTACGATTGTGGAAGAAATTAATTCACAAAAAAGCGTACATTAATGGTTAGGTTTAAATCCGTAAAAGCAGTGAAACTGAAGTTAAGTTTGAAACCATACTGACTTTACCTCTTTGCGCCTACGAACTGCAGCTTATATGCTATTCAAGTCCATTTATATTTTTCGTCTCAGTACCTATACACAATATGGAGGAATGACAACAATGTTTCCTTCCAATTTCCTTCCACTGTGGATCTTTCAAGAACTCAATATTTTAATGATTCTAGTTTTATCTTTTTAAGTTAATCTTGTAATATTTTTATTTTTTAAGTTACCTTTTTTTAAGTTAAGTTTAAGGTTGAAGGGAAGAAGTCAGAGAGTTGTGGTCAATGGAGCAGAGTCTGGTTGGATGCCTGTGTCTAGTGGGGTCCCTCAAGGGTCAGTGCTTGGACCGGTGCTTCTCAATATATTCATCAATAACCTGGACGAGGGATTAGAGAGTGCTGTCAGCAAGTTTGCTGATGACATGAAACTGAGTGGAGTGGTTGACACACCGTACGACTGTGCTGCCATTCAGAGAGACCTAGACAGGCTGAAGGGGTGGGCAGGGAGAAATCTCATGCAGTTCAACAAGGGTAAGTGTAGAGTTTTGCACCTCAGAAAGAATAACCCCATGCACTGTTTTAGGTTGGGGTCTGACCTGCTGGAGAACAGTGTAGGAGAAAGGGACCTGGGAGTTCTAGTGGACAGCAGGATGACCATGAGCCAGCACTGTGCCCTTGTGACCAAGAAGGCCAATGGCATCCTGGGATGTATCAGGAGAGGAGTAGGAAGTAGGTCAAGAGAGGTCTTCCTGCCCCTCTACTCTGCCCTGGTGAGGCCGCATCTGGAATATTGTGTCCAGTTCTGGGCCTCTCAGTTCAAGAAAGACAGGGAGCTGCTTGAGAGAGTCCAGCGTAGAGCCACAAAGATGGTGAAGGGAGTGGAACATCTCCCTTACGAGGAAAGGCTGAAGGAGCTGGGTCTCTTGAGCTTAGAGAAGAGGAGGCTGAGGGGTGACCTCATCAATGTTTATAAATATGTCAGGAGGACGGAGCCAGGCTCTTTTCAGCAGCATTCATTGACAGGACAAGGGGCAACGTGTGGAAGCTGGAACACAGGAGGTTCCATAAAAATATGAGAAAAAACTTTTTCACAGTGAGGGTGACAGAGCACTGGAACAGCTGCCCAGGGAGGTTGTGGAGTGTCCTTCCCTGGAGACATTCAAAACCCGCCTGGATGCGTTCCTGTGTGGTCTGCTGTAGGTGATCCTGCTCTGGCGGGGGGGGGGGGGGTCGATCATCTATGATCCTTGAGGTCCCTTCCAAACTCTAACATTCTGTGATTCCGTGATTCTGTATCATTAAAAATATCCATGGACACAGTCTACACATGCAAACACATCCAAGTAGCTCCAGCTTAACCTGTCTATCACAGAAACCTAGTGGGATATCTCACACAACTGGAGTGCCACAATAGATGGCTACAAGCTCTTCCAGAAGGATAGACAGAGAAGGAGAGGCAGTAGAGTGGCCCTGTATGTCAGGGAATGCTATGAGAGCCCAAAAATCAAGTATAGTGATGACGGGCTTGAGAGTGTTTGGATTAGGTTAAGGGTCAATAAAGCTGATGTTGCTGTGGGAGTCTGCTACAGACTTCCCAACCAAAGCAGTGAGATGGATGAAGCCTTCTATAAGTAGTTGGGAGAAGTCTTGTGGTCACTTGCCATTGTTCTTGTGGGGATCTTTAATCTCCCAGGTATCTACTGGGAATACAACACAGCAGAGAGGTAAAAATTGGGAGGTTCCTGGAATGTGTGGAGGATAACTTCCTCACACAGCTGGTAAGTGAACCGACCAGGGAAGGTGCCCTGCTGGACCTCCTGTTTGTGAACAGAGAAAGACTTGTGGAAGATGTGGCAGCTGGAGGCCACCTAGGGAACAGTGACCACAAAAATTATTAAATTCTCTATTCTAAGAAATATTAGGAGGGGTAACAGAAAAACTACCACTTGGGACTTCCGAAGGTGGACTTTGGTTTTTTTGGAGGTTACTTGATAGAATCCCTTGAGAGTCAGTTTTGAAGGGTATAGGAGTCCAGGAAGGTTGAACACTCTTTAAGGAGGAAATCCTAAAGGCATGAGAGCGGGCAATCCCCATGTGCCTTAAGATGAGCCAGTGGCAAAGAAGACCAACCTGGTCGAATAGGGAGATTTGGCTCAAAATCAGGGAAGAACTGGCAGGGATGCTTACAAAGCCACTGTCCGTCGTTTATCAGCAGTCCTAGCTGACTGGAGAGGTCCCAGCTGACTGGAAGTCAGCCAATATAGAGCCCATCTATAAGACGGGATGGAAGGATGATCTGAGAAATTACAGACCTGTCTGTTTAACTTCATTCCCAGGGAAGTTAATGGACTGGATCATCCTGAGTTCCATTATGCAGCACATGCAGGACAATCAGCTGATCAGACCCAGTCAGCATGGGTTTATGAAGGGCAGGTCCTGTTTAACAAATCTGATCTCCTTCTATGACAGATTGACCTACTTGTTGGATGAAAGAAAGGCTGTGGATATTGTCTACCCTAACTTTAGTAAGGCATTCGACACTGTTGCCCACAATATTCTTCTAGAGAAATTGACTGCTCTTGGCTTGGATGGGCATAGGCTTTGCTGGGTAAAAAAGTAGTTAGATGGCCGAGTCCAAAGAGTTGTTGTCAAAAGAGTTAAATCCAGTTGGTGGCCGGTCACGAGTGTTCTTCAGGGCTCAGTTCTTCAGGGCTCAGTACTGGGGCCACTCCTGTTTAACATTCCCATCAATGATTTGGACAAAGGGATAGAGTGCACCCTTAGTAAGTTTGCATATGACACCAAGCTGGGTGAAAGTGTTCATTTGCTTGAGGGTGTAGAGGCTCTACAGAATGATCTAGACAGGCTGGATCATTGGACCAAGACCGGTCACATGAAATTCAATAAGGCCGAATGCTGGGTCCTGCAGCATTTCAGCCACGACAACCACAGCAACTCTACAGGCTTGGGGAGGAGTGGCTGGAGAGCTGCCAGGCAGAGGGGGGCAGATGTGTTGATGAGCATGTGCCAGCATTGTGTCCAGGTGGCCCGGAAGACCAGTGGCATCCTGGCCTGTATCAGGAATGGTGTTACCAGGAGGAGTAGGGAGGAGATCATGCCTCTCTGCTCAGCTTTGGTGAGGCCTCACCTCTAGCACTGTGTCCAATTTTGGGCCCCTCACTACAAGAGAGACATCGAGGTGCTGGAGAGGTTACAGAGGCAGCTACCAAGCTAGTAAAGGGCTTTGAACATAAATCTTACAAGGAAAGGCTGAGGGATCTGGAACTGTTCAGCCTGGAGAAGAGGAGATTGAGGGGAGACCTTATCATCCTCTACAACTACTTGAAAGGAAGTTGTAGAAAGGCGGGGATTGGTCTGTTCTCCCTAGTGGCTAGTGATAGGACAAGGGGAAATGGCCTTAAGTTGTTCCAGGGGAGGTTCAGGTTGGTTATTAGGAAGGATTTCTTTACTGAAAGGGTTGTCAGGCATTGGAACAGGCTGCCCAGGTGGTTAAGTCACTGTCCCTGGAGGTGTTTAAGAGATGAGTGGATGTTTTGCTGAGGGACATGATTTAGTGGTGTTGACAGGGCTAGGACAAAGGTTGGACTTGATGATCTTGAAGGTTTCTTCCAGCCAAAACTGTTCTATTCTTCTATGATTCTATGACTCAAGTCCTTCGATCAATATATTTTTCTATTAGCAATAAAATCTCACAGATATTTAATCACAAGACACATAATGTGCATGAACAATGACATCCAAAGCATGCCTATGCAGATCTCACATATATATATGTTTCTGAAGTGTTCTTTAAAATCTATACTGAAAAATTCTTTTGAGTGATGTGAGTAACATAAATTATTTTCTGCTACACATTAACAAAAGGATAACTTTTCAAGAAGCTGTGCTAATTTATAACAAAGATCTTCTCCACTATATGTGGTCTTGAATAGGAAGAAAAAGATAAAAACTGTTTCTTATTCTAAATTAACTCACTTTTAAAGTTCAAAAAGAAAGAGAGAAAGAGATTGTGGACAGGTTCTAATATTCACTTTTTATATAAAGTACTAGGTTATGCATACTTACAGGTAAGTTATATTCAAAAAACGTATTACAGCAGATAGTTTGACAGTTGTAACAATATTTTTTTACATTAAAATGTCTTGTAAATGCATTTAGCTAAGATGTGCCTTTACTCTTCTTTATAGGTAGATATCCAGCAAAGAAATACTAGTAAGTTGACATGAAATGGTAATTTAATTTAACAAATAAATGTTCTTAGATTTGTCTATGTAATTGTTTTAATACTAAGACTAACAAATATTAGCAGAACCATTCTGAATGCTGGATCTTGCAGAATACTCCTGTTTGAGTGTTGTCCTCAGGACAACACAGTTAGGCAAATAAATGGTATTTTCTGGAAATATTTTTCCCCAAATATCTGAGAAGTATAAAATGAAGATTAGAAAGTTAAGAAAAAAAGAAAGGAAAAAAAGAAAAGAGAAAAAAAAAGAAAAAGGAAAAGAGAAAAAAAAGGGGAAAAAAAGAAAATAAGTAAAATAAAAAATAAATAAAGAATTATACTGAAAAAGTTATGACCATGAAGAGGCCAAGAGTAGCACTGCAAAACCCTGTAATATCAAAGTGTTATTTTGTTGGTGTGGAGCAGGGAATATTTTACTTCTGATATAAGACTTATTATCACTTTTTATGACAGAACACTGAATCAGCTCACTCTTTGATTCTGTCCACAGTATGTCCTTGAAGTAAGTATTTCAAAAGTTAAAAAGATAAACATATAGGAATCCGATTTTTATTAGAATATTAACTGAAGTGATTAATTCTTTATGTAGAGAAGCCTTAAAATCAACAGTAAGACATATCAAAACCAAAAGGTTTACAAAACACTTTGCCCTTGCCTGTGTACCTCATCTGGATTCCTGAGCCCTGACTGTCAACTCTCTGCTCTTCTCAGAAGTGTCTCTGCTTGAACTATGTGTTATAGTTAGAGAGAAAAAAGAAAGACTCTTTTTCTTTACATAATAATTCCTACTACATGGGAACTTCCATTTCTTAGCACATTCATTTGATGATAATAGAAGGACCCATTCCTTCAATACTAATCAAGCTTTCCTCTAGCCACTAAGCAAATAATAAAAGTAATTAGAATATATCCTGTCAACAATCCCTTCAGAAAAGGTTTCAGTGCCATGTGCTAATTTTGTAAGTAACCTAAAAGCAGACCTTAATAAGTAAGACTCCATATTAACCAAAAAAAAAAAAAAAAAAAAAAAGAAAATATTCCATTACTTTTGGAAATACACACGTTACTATGAAAGTCAAAGGGATGGTAAAATCCCTTTCTTGTAATAGAACTTGGACATGAAAGAGCAATCACTTTCTAAACAACACTTTTTCTTATCACATTTTTTATTATGCAGTACTAGCAGAAATGTCACCTCGCCTTCTGAACCTGTGAGTCCACGAGGGAACGAAAGTGCCACCGTGGTAAGAAAGCCATAGAGTATCAGTGACAGCAGTTTAGAATAAATATCCATTTCCTCAATCTCCATTCTAGACATCTCAATATTTCCTAAAGCATCAGTGAATATATGTAATGAAGAACTAAAAAGTAATTAAATACCAAAGAAGGGAAACAAGCTATGAAATAATATATTGAATAAAAATTTTTTTCACTTTATTTAATGTTATCTGATCAAGTCTGAGCCAGAGGTTATTGAAAGCACTTAATCAAATGAAGGATTGATAAGTAATAATAAAAGTTGACTGTGTCTTGTTGACTACAAAGTAAAAATTTCTATCATATATCAAAAGTTTGTACATTAACATTACAAAACATCGTAGCAGGGGCAAAAGTATTGCTAGGTCTGTTCAGATTACTTTTGACTACCTCATTCAAAATTGGTAGGATGAATGTCTCTAGTTGGTTAAATGCTTTCCCAGATAGAATTCCCGTGTGGATCAATGCTGCCACTTTCATTGTTCAGTGCTTTTATCCCATGTCAAGGATAACATTAACAACAGCGCAGAGATGGCAGAGAGTATTTTGTGGTTTAAAGGTATTAATTAAATCATTCAAAGGCAGGAAATAAGCTTTACGATGTGGAGCCTAAGTACTTCAAATACTTCTTTTACCAATAATCACATTGAGAATAGATTTCTGTTCATAAACAGGTACAGAAAAATGGTGTGATAGCTGTGTTGCAGAGGATTGGTGACATCAGCAAAAGTAGAAGAGTCAACTACTGTCAAATGGAATTAGAAAAACATCAGTCTCGAAATAATGTGCGTTTTCTTAGCATTGATGGTAATTAAGCATTGGTAAAGCTTCCACAGGAGGCAATGTACTAACCAGTGCTTGCAGTCTTCAAAATGAGCTTAGTTGTCTTTAAAAGTATAATGCTTTAATGAATTCTTTTAGATAAACATTAAAACATTATACACAATATGAACTTGAGAAGGAATCACTTGACTTGAGTGTTCAGTATGGTCTTTCCTGGCCCTGAAATTTGTCATGTTATGTGACAGTTTTTCATACCTTTCTTATTTCTGTCTGAGCAGATCTTGACAGGAAGCATTGTCCTTAATATTAGAAGATCTATGAGAGAAAGGGACTACAAGTAAACCTCAGGTAGTATGTTTCAGGACGATTTTCTTTCATCCTGTGTTCCCTCTTCAGAGGTAAGGACTGACACAGTAAGTTTTCATCTTTTTCACTTCTTTCCTATGAACATCAAATGTAGGATGCACATCTGTTTCCTGAGCAGCACACAGAATCCTCTCTGACCGCTGGCTGCCCTATCTTGCTCACCAGCTCAAGTATCAACTAACACGATATTTTTGGGTTGGGAAAACAACTTTTCTTCAGATGCAACTCGAAAGGAAATTTGATAAACCTGTCCATCCTTTTCCTTATGGAAGTATCATTTATGTGACGGGATAACATAGATATTGGTGTCATAATCCAGGTATGGTCTACATAACCAAAATTTCTTGTTTTTATGCAAATGTCCAACATTGAAACCAAGATAAAGATATTTTGGTTTCTCATGCTCCCTTCCTATGACACAAAGTTTACTCCTCTCATAACTGAAAGACTATTCTAATAACTAAATATTGTGTTTATATTATGATATTTAGGTGGAACTTTATGAACAATGGCATAGAAGAATAAAATGAGATTTTTTTTATTACATTAAACCTGAGAAAATGTGGAAAATATTATTTTTAGTTAAACCCTTACAAATCTGTAGAATTTAATAGATTGGCTGAAAATACATATATATATTTGGAGCTAAATATATGTCTAAATGCCTAGTTAGGCAGAAACAGAGTTTTTTTTAAAAAAAAGTAGAAAAAATAAATATAGATTTAATGGACTGAAAGAAATTCTACAGACATATAATTAACTTTTTATGTCTTGAAAGTTCAGATTATTCCATTTGAAATATCTCCAGAGAGTCAAGCAGTCCTAAAGCTCTGTTCACAAGATATGTCAGTGTCACGGATTTGAGTCTGGTGGGCTTTGGGAAGTGGGGGGAAAGCTGTTAGGGGTGAATGTTGTAAAACTTTGAGACCCTTCCCCACCCTCAGGTAGAAGTTGGACCTGTCTCTGGCCAGAGTCAGGTCAATCAATGCCTCTGCCACCCTGCCACCAAGCTATTTAAGAAGAGACCCCAGTGTTCTCTTACTCTTTCAGTTTTGTCTTGTTGTGAACTGTCCTCTCTTTGTATTGGGGAGTTTTTCTGTTGGAGGAGGAGGAATCGAGAGGAAAACAAAGGAACATGGTCCTAAGAAAGAGGAGGAGGAAGAGTGCCAGAGCAGAAAGAAGGGAGAAGGATGCTGGAGTAGAACATTTCCCTAAGGTCCCATGGTAAGTGAGATGGTAGAAGGGTGATTGACTGCCGTTTGCGGGGATCAATAGCAACGAGGATGACCAGGATGGAGTGGTACATGAAGAGCCCTGTGAGAGAGACAGCATCAGTGGAGGATGTGTCTGAAGTAAGCTGTCACCTTGACTGGAGTGGACTCACAAGGAGGAAGAGGATTGCTTCTGTGAGGGGGACTCCACGCAGCAGGAAGGAGAGGCTGTGTGGAGCCGTCTTTCTCAAGTAGGAGGAACTGCCATAAACAACGAGTAATGGCCAGATGAACTGCACCACCCCTACTCCTTGTTCCCTCTTACACCGATGGGGTGAAGTAGTACTTATTGTGGGGAGTGTATTTAAGATCCCCTTGTATTGATCGATGTATCCCTCTCGTTATTCTACTTTGCAAATGGTGGTGGTAAATTAAATCTATGTTTTTCTCCCCAAGTCTCTCTGGTTTTTTACCTGTCATTTCAAGTGGTAGATTATTGCCCTTCCTATCCTTAATCTCAGTCCTTAATTCTTCTTTTACTTGAGTTTTCTCCCTTCACAACCCTGTGGAGAAGGAGATGGGGGGAGTAGTGATTGAGGGACCTTGTTGTTCCTTATTGTTGGCCCAGGAGGTCAGCTTGAAAGACAACAGGCAGTAAAAACATACCATGGTAGCATTATTTTGACTAAACTTAGCTTGTTTCACTGATGCAAAGAAAGATTCTGACAGAACAGGCCAAATTAATCACATGGATCGTGTTTTTCCTGTAAGAGAGGAAAAGGACCAAAAGATACAATATCGGGATTTTTCCTGGAATATAAAACAATCCGACCTTTGTAATTCAGAGGAGAAATGGCTCATTCCTTTGGGAAGAATTCATTCCTTTTCCTTAACACAATACTTATATAAGCATATAATTGCAGATACTTTATAAAAATGTGCAAAAACATAAACGAAATCAGATTAATAAAAAAATAATAACAACAAAGGTAGAGGAGTAGAGGAGAGCAACATTCTTGAAAATTATTAAAAAATAATTAAAAATCATTCTCAAAAAAAAACCAGATACAGGTTTTACATGCTGACATCTACAATAGTCTAAAGCAGAAATATTTCAATTAATCAACCTACTTTCAGGGACTATAACAAACATATTCTCTAAATATATTTGACAAAGTTGACTAATAATTTTTGGCTGTTACGCAAATTATTTTGAAGAGTTCAGAGCACAGCAAGTAGCCCCAGTGATCACGTAAAGTATCAAATATATCTTTATTTTTCAAGATAAAGCAGGAGAAACTAGTAATACAAAATGTATTCCAGGCTCTCTTTGCAAATTGTTATTTTAAAGAGAATAAGATTGAAAACCTGCGATGTTTTCAAGCAGATACTACCAGCAAAGTGTTTAGTTATACTGAAACAAGTGTCAGCACAAAATTAAGTGCTATGAATAAATATAAAAAAAAAATTCTCTAAAATGTTTTGTATGTTTACATTTGTTAGTTTATTTTTTTCTTTATTGCCTCCAAATGCTCATAAAATTGAATTATATTGGAATATACATTCATAGAAGGCCATATAAATTCATATAATAAAGTTTATCTTCAGAGAAAAATAAAGCAAAACAAAGTAAACAAAGTCAAACAAACAAAAAAAAATTTAAAAAAAAAGGGAAAATGAAAACTTGGAATGCTGCTCGGTGGGAAAACAGCACCGCTATGTCTAGGGTTAATTGCAACACTCATTCAGTTCCAACTACCCCTACTTCTTCCCATCACTTCTTTCCATCTCCATCCTTTTGCCTCCTGTCTCATGTACCCAACTTTCCATGTCTCAGAAGGAGTGCTCTGTGTGCTGCACCAACTCCACAGCTGGCCAAGTTCTCCAGCTGCCCTCTGGGACAGAGGTGGCAGATGTGCTGACAATGACCTGCAGGTGTAGGAAGTTCTGCTTCTACCTCCACTGCAGCTTGAAAGACTCCTTTTAATCTGTCTTTATAGAGATTTTGGTTGTTTGATTGTTGTTTCTTCCCTGAATTAATTTTGAATAGAGGTCTTGATACGCAGAGAGACAGTGCAGCTCTGAGATCTTTTTTAAGGACACTGACGTAACGATAGCTACAAAGAGATGGGTAGGTAGGTTTGTTTGTGTGAATTGCTATCTGCTATAGGGACATCTCTCCCCTCTACTGTTGCTTTAACAGCCTGATAAGATACCAGTAAAGAGAACTTACTTGTTCTGAGTGCCTCCTGCTGTATAAATGTTCAGAACCAATGGTTTTCTTTTGGGATAAACAAATTATGAATACTTGCAGAGATCTATTTTTTAGGGAAAGTACCTAATAAATTAGGACGCATAACATTTTCTCAAAGGAATTGCTAACTAGTTATCTTAAACAGTGTTCTTCATATGTAATACAACCTGATACTGAGGATTATCAGATAAATTTCTGTAGTGTTAGGAAAAAATAGTTTAAAGCGTGAAAATATTAACAGCTTTGTAATTGGAAAGGGAGAAGAGTGATTCAAAGATTATAGAATTATAGAAATGTCAACAATTTTTTCAAAGTGTTCAAAGATGAGAGTTTTGCAGGATTATTGGATAGTGAAAAAAAATCTCTCTACTAATTGATGGAAGAAAACTATATGCATTGAAGAGAGATATATAAATAGGCCTTTGCAAACAAACAAACAAATAAATGGCTAAGTAGATAAATAAATAAATATCTTTTCCTTCAGAGAACGCTAATTTGATTCTAACTTGTGTGTTACCATCACAGAAGTGATGGTAGAGGAGTTTGCTTACTTTAAATATGTTTTACATCTTAGTTTTGAACATTTTTTTCTTGACAAAGGAAAGGAGAGGAAATATTAGCTCTTACTTTGAAAACCAGATTACTCTTTCTTTCTCCTCAATAAGTACTTCATTTCATTTCATCATCTTAATTCTGCTGCTACCTCATTATCTGCTCAGGTAAATATTAGGTACTCTGAAAAATTCATACCTTTCAGAAAGATAAAAATACAAGAATATATACATATTCTGAATACTAGGGTTATTATATTTCAAAGTAGTATGCATAACAGTACTGTCTTTTTATATGAATGTCTGTTTTTTTCTTCTGTTTTTCATGCTCTTATCACAACAAGAGAGTGAAAACAAAATGCCATGCATTTATATAATCGAGATTTTTTTGTCTTAGTTTTATATATAAAAGATATCATTGATCACAATGTCTTCAGGTACTTCTTTATTGCTTCTCATGCCTTCATTGCTCTTAGGTTATGAGAACCATTCCTCAGTGCAACTTATTTAAAGCCCATTTCACTAAGCTAATGAAACTTTTTCCACATATACTCCTTCCTCACCTTGTCTAACGTGCTGGTCCCTTCTCAGCAACTCTTGTTCCTCAGTCAGAGACCCATATCCACAAAAGCCAATGCCCAGTTTTAGACAGGACCTGTGCATCAAGTGTTAATCCACTGGACACGTTAGGCTCTCCCTTCCCTTGCAATTGATTGAGGAGAAATGGCAAAACCAACGGAACTCCCACACTCTTCAATCTCGTCTCAAAAGCTTTGAAATCACTATTAATACAGTACATGTTTGCTCTGACAGCGTAGTTGGTGCACAACATGGGTAAGCATAAAGGGATAGTGCCCCAAGAGCCAGACGGATCTTGAGTTTTTCTACAATATCCTATGTCTGAGCTCCCCATAAGCATCAGACCTCCTAAAATACGTAAGTCATGTTGGTGGACGGTTTGCTTCACTCCCTAAGGAGGAAGTCTCCAGTGACTTTCACTTGGCTTTTTCTCTTTGTGCAGACACTTCATCAAGACTCTTCAGGATCTGATGCAATCCATGGCAGATCTTGTTTGCTGTCACTGATTTCCACTCCACTATACCAGTCCTGAAGCAATAGATCTGCAAGTGGAAAAGGATTCTGCATTTTGCTGCTAGAAATCACAAGGTTCCAGAGACGTCCACTTTGTGAGTCCTCATCCATTTCTATCTTTTTGGCATATGTTTTGTCCATCCTTCCTTCCTTAAACCACAGGACAAAAGTTCCTGCTCCTGCAGACTTTCCATCAAGAACCTATCACTTTTTTTGTTTCTTTTCCCTGATTATGGATGATTTGTTTTCCTCCTCCTGCAGCTACTTCACACAGCAGTTCAGCACCTAGACCAAAGCACACCTCCTCCATGTGAAGCTGCTCTGCAATGACATCCTGCCTCTGAAGCTCTGTGTTCTGTCTGGGTCAAGTCTCCTGACATATCGAGGTAGAATTTCTCTCAGTAACTAAGCTCTGAGTCACTTTAATATGACCTTTGCACAGCCCCACACAATTTTGAACAATTTCTGGACCTCTCTCCACCCCTGTTGAGCCAAATACTGCAAAAAATACAGTGTGTCTTAGTTGTCTGCTGTTCTTCGCACTCTTATAAAAAGATTATGACTACTGAAAGCAAACCCATTGTGAAAAAAAAAAAATATTTATTAGATACTATACCTTCCTGAAAATCTTCTCCAGGAAGACTATCAGTTCTCTTACTCCAAAATAGTCTTGATAGAGGATGGTTGTCCCAACTGTGAGCAATATCGTAAGTTTGAATTATATGTTATACAAACCTATCCCTGAAATTATATTCTCTGAGAGAGGTTGATAACATGGACAATAAGCAACAAGATTTAATTTAAAATAAAATGTACCGTATTTTTAAAATTATCTGACATCTTAGTATCTTATTTTAGAGATGCTTTTAGTGACAATTTAATTAAAATAATTTTTAGATGTGAACTTAAAGTTTTATATATTTGTAAGTAAAAAAACCAACTTATACTTTAAAATGTGGAGAACACAGAACAGGATTTCATTTGTTTAGTTCGTTTCACTGAACTAAGCTGAAAGTCTAATTCAAAAGGAGATTCTAGATATTATCTATAGAAAGAAATTTTTCAGTCAGCACCTGATCAGCAGTAAATCTTTATGAATATAATATGTAAGCAGTAAAGACAAACACAGAAAGGTCTCCCTGATTATTGGTCCTTAAATTTTCTGACATACACCTGTGATCCCTGGGACACATGGCCCAGTCTCCAGGTGCAGACCCCTCTGCCTCTCTAGCACTGAACTCCATCCAGTGGCAAACACCACAGACTCACAATCCCTCTGGCCCCAGGACTTAGTCCAGTTGTTGGCTCTTGTTTTCACTTAACTTTGTTCCTCCAATTGCTGTCTCTGAGACCTTACAACATTCACACATTGTGAAGTTAGACAGTGAAAGTGAAATTAGGCAGAAGGATAGTTAAGTAAGAATTTAATCAAAAAACGAGGACAGACTGTGGTGATCAGGCAGACGTGTACTGACTAGGAGTCTGCTTAGACACAGCAGACCAGACCCTCTTTATCTTTCCACCTTTCCATTTGCCGTCTCCTTTTTCTCTCTGCATCTCCACTTTTCCACATCTTTGACCCTTCCTCTAAGCACTCATTAGTCTGCATAGTCACACAGTTTCCCCTCAGACATTCGTGATGATCCTACCCATCTCGTTTTCCCAGTTTTATCAGTTAAGAAATCAAGTTTGGCTCTCTCCAAAGCCATGCAAGTAGTTCCTTAGTGACTATCAATTAGTAGTTGAAAAGTTTTAATAATTGTTTTTGTCTTCCTTATTGTTTTTGTCTCCGTATTGTTTATTTTCTTCCTGTCACTATTTATTTCCTTTGAAATGAAATCGTCTTTGACCTGATAACTTTAACGAAGTAGATGCTCTTACATTTTACATGCTTTTAGAGAGATTTTGAGACTATCACTGCCATAAGATATTAGGATAACCTCAGAAACTACTAACCAATCAGAACACAAGGACACCATTTGATGCCTATAAGTTCAATAATATTGCACCCAAAGCCCAAAAGGTTGGAGGGGAAATATGACAAAGCGGATGGCAAGCCATGGTGATCATGATCAAAAGATCTCATGGGCTCAGGGAATATTTAGGATGCTCATCCATGCTTCGCAAAAGAAAAAAAAAATTATAAACTAGCAGATTACAATTTATACTTCACTCTTCCCAACTGCAAGGTATTTTAGCATAATTATGTTTTCTCACATAAGCAAAAATGATAACCATATCAAGTGAAAACCACCAATTTATGCTGAATAACATCACCAAATTTTTGTCTTGCCATTACTAAAAGATTATGTATTTTTTGTGTTGTTAATGAATGTATATTATAATACAGATTAAGAAAACTTGAAAATCAAAATGTGAAGCAGTCTTATGTTTATATTACAATGTAGTTGAACCACATAATAAATTCAGTGATTTATTATTAAAAGTCAATTCAGTAACTTTTAAAAAATCTACTGGTATAATGTTTCCTATGTTATTTAAAATTAATAATTCCATTTTGTTATCATTGTACATGATAATTTACAGTGAAAGTTTATGGACTTAGAAATGAGAGAAGACATTTATGGAGGTTTGTTCAATCAAAACTAAACTATTTTCTCAGTATCTCCTGTTGGAGTTTTTTCATTGTATTAACAAATTGCTGAATGAATAAAAAAAAATGGTGAATATTTTTTGTTTGTTATTTGTTTTCCTTTAGGATGTTAAAGGACAAATTCTGCATTCCAAGTTTATTCTTTGCCATCATCATTACTAGAAACATTAGCATCAAAGGAAAAACAAATTTCAAAGGCACAGTTATTCATTTTTAAAGAGAAAAGTATTTACCAACTATTCTTTCTTCATGAATGGATGAAATTTTAGTAAGTCAAAATCATAGAATCACAGAATCACAGAATGTCAGGGGTTGGAAAGGACCTCAAAAGATATGTGAGTACTGCACGATATTCAGTAGCAATTTATATGTTTTGGGAAAATTCAGTGGTCTTTAGTGGATAACACAGGACAACAGTAAGACAATTCAGTATGTCCAGAAATATTGGTAAAGCTAAGGGAGTGGGGCAGAAGGAGAATGTTCCCTTTCCAAATACTCCACAAACTAAACCAAAAGCAATTAAACACTTTGAAATATTAACATATTTTTAAAACATGAACAGAAGTAAAGAACAGCACTAGACACATGAAACATTAAACAAGTCTCATCAACATATTTTCAGTTGGATATGATTGGTCAATGTCAGAGAATGAAGAGAATACAGTTTTAGCAATAGATAAAATTTGCAATTAAATTAATACGATAGAACTCCAGCTGTCCTCTCAAAAAATAAGGAAGTAAGAGTTGTAAGCAATGACTCAGTTGTTACTTAATGCTTTCAAATTGAACACAATGCCAAGCAAGGTACCTGTGCTGCGATACACTGCAGAGAACACACTGAACCAGCTAGTAGCATAACTCAACTCCACCTCAAAAATGTATACTTAAAATTAACGTCTTGCATGAGACATTGCATTTTTATGAAATGTGTTTTAGAGTTTGATGTTAATTTGAATGCTTAGTTGTTAAAATAATTTCCATCTTAAAAACACAGGTAGAGAATAAGGTAGTGTTGTGAACTTTCTAGAATTTCCTGATGATCCAAAACTTCCACAGCCAAATGGAGACATAGGGTTTAGCTCTTCTTCAGGAAATGTGAATTCACAGTCCCCAAAAGAACAGAAAGAGCTGAACTATTAGCTCAAAATCCATTAACACTCATATTTCCCTATAGTCTGAAATTTTATGTATATGAAAGTTTGTATACCAATGAAGTTTCTTCTCCACATTCTTAAAGGATATAGAACTATCTTTCCTGTTTTAACATCTTTTGGATACCTTCGTAGGATATTATTTTTCACGCTCTTCAGATTCTTTTAAGGTGCTTTAGTAAAGTGTATTTTACTATGTTTAACTAGAATTGCAGACTGGCATTTCCTGGTTTCAGCACGAAATATGAACGTTCCTGAGGAATCTGTAAAATGTTTATGCATTGACGTTGTGCTTTTCAAGTTTTCAAGACTATAATATCCCTCCTACATATTAAGAATGAGGAAGAGAACTAAAAGGTTTTAACTTAGGAAAAAAAAAAGAAGAAGAAAATATTCTAACAAAAGGACCTAGGACTAGAACTTTAAGGAAAAAAAAAAAAAAAGAAAGGATAATTTCTGATTAAATATTTTTTTAAATAAAAAAAAATAAATATTGCTGATGTATTAATTGTCCTGAATAAAGAAAAGCTGGAGAGTGCTTCTTTTTCTAGGTGTGTTTATTACGGCTGAGATAAAGTTAATTTCTTCATATTAGCTAGTATGGGGCTATGTTTTGGATTTGTTCTGGAAACAGCTTTTAGAACACAGGGATGTTTCTATTCTTGCTGCGCAGTGCTTACACAGTTGAGAACTTTTGTGTTCCTCACCCCACCTCATGAGTGAATAGGTCAGAGAGACACAAGAATTTGGGAGGGAACAGAGCAGGGACAGCTGACCCCAAAGGGATATTCCCCACGGTATGACATCATGATCAATATATAAAACTGGAGGAGGAAGGGAAGACATTTGGGGTTATGGCATTTGTCTTCCAAGTCACCATTATGCGTGATGGACCCCTTTTTCCTGGAGCTGTCTGAACACCTACCTGCCAATGGGGAGCGGTGAATGAATTCCTTGGTTTACTTTGTTTGTTTATGCAATTTTTCTGCACTTATTAAATTGTCTTTGTCTCAACCCATGAGTTTTCTCTCTTTTACCCTTCTGATTCTCCCCCTCATCCTGGTGCAGAGGAGTGAGAGAGCTGCTATGTGGAACTGACCTCCTGGCTGGGGTTAGACCACGACACTGTAGCAAAGGAGATAAAAACTGTGAAGTCCAGAGTAGGCTGAAGAACTAAAGAATGTCAAAGAACTTCTAAGTCAAATTTGAATGAATAACGTAGTTTCCAAAAGCACTGCCACTGTTATTCTTTCATTTCAGTTTTTCCACAACCTAGCAATAACCATCATTCAAGTGCCAACCATAATGTGTCTACTGAAATTATAATGTAGGAATTATGCACAACAGGGATTCACAGCCTATTCTATTATGATGTTATACTGCTACTGTGAACATAAAAGACATTAAGCTCAGTTGTAGAGAGAATACATCCACCTAAAATTCCTCTGAGGAATTTTCACACTGAGAAAGTCATCATTCTGGGAAGAAACTCTTTAAGCTGAGGAGGAGAAAAATGCTATATATTTAAGTTTTCCAGGAAGCAAACAGCATTGATAAAATACTGAGAAAGATGCAATCCTCCACGGTGTTATATTAGGAAACATTAAAGCTTTGAACATCTTAATGCCCTTTAATATATGTCCATTCTACCAACTGTCAGCTGTCAGATAATCTCCACAACTCCCCTACAACTTGACTTACTAAACCAATCAAATTCAGAATAAAAATGGTAATAATAATAAAAATGATGTTTAAATAATTACATCACATATAAGAACTCTCCCATGAAAATAATAGACCATCTCTGATCTATGCCAAAAGACAGGAAATAAGAGGAAAAAAAGAGTTTTTTTAAACTTCCTTATCATATTTTATATGAATACTGTATTCGGTTCTACCCAATTCTTCTTCAAACAAAAGCAATAAAATAGCATTTCCCACAGAAAAGTTAATACAAAAGATTTGGCTTTACTTTGGTGGCAGCAAATGAATCATTGCTAAGGGCATCATGGCACACATATGAGTAGCAACAGAGCACATCTGGATGCAGGTCACCAATGCTTGGATTTATCTTCAAAACCAGTAACTGGGTCTAGTCTGATTTGAAGGCCAGGCCTTCTGGCCAGTCATATAATGTCAAGATGCTGTGGAGAAAATGATTTATTTTCCAAATCTATAAATATTTGTGTTTATTTTCTTCTGCACTTTTTTTTTTCTTTTTAAACAGGAATAATTAAAACTTCAAAAAGCAAAGCACAGAAAAATTCTGTTAATTTACTTATTCTGGAATACAAATATTTTCCCATCTAGGTAAGTCTTAACAACATACTCTGAAAAGCTTATCATGATCATTATCCAGGCCTTGATTTCTATAGACTTTTATTTTTTTTACTTAGTGGGATCAAGTAATAATTTTTACATTTACTTTTCTAATAGATATTTTGTAATTGCTGCATTAGTGTTTATAGGTTAAATCCACAAGGAAAAGGTAAATTTTTATTTTTAGATCCTTTTTTAAAACTTGAAGATTTGATATTTTAATTAATATTTGCAACCATTTGGTCTCTAAATGTCAACAATAAATTTTATAGCTATTAATAAATAAGCAAAAAAGGAACACATTATCGAAGTAGATGATATAAAAATATTTTCCTATACAGTGGCAGATTACTCCCATTTGATAGCACTAATTGTTAAAGAACATATACATTCTCACAGGAGAACATAAAAACACTCTTCTATAGTTGTACATACTACTATAGTTGTATAATATATTGCATTATATGTATGTTATTCTTAAGGTATACATACAGATAGAGGCATATGCACATCATACTGTGCATGCAAATATTTCATAATATATGGCATAAATATAAATTATAATACTTATTGTATCTCTTGTTATTTCACTACATTTAAAAACATATTCTAAATATCTGGGTTTTTTAAACTCTTCTCAGTAGCCTGTAAAAATATTTATCTGCAGACAGTATCAGTATTTCCTTAAAATTCATGACTGGAATTAATCAGTAATCTGGTTTGACGGCCGCACCCAAAGAGTACCTGTCAATGGGTCCGTGTCCATGTGGAAGCCAGTAACAACTGGAGTTCCTCAAGGATCAGTACTGAGACCAATCTTGTTTTACATCTTCATCAGTGACATGGACAGTGGCATCAAGTGTACCCTCAGGAAGTTTGCCAATGACACCAAGCTGTGTGGGGCATCTGACACCCTGGAAGATAGGGATGCCATCCAGTGGGACCTCGACAGGCTCTAGAGGTGGGACCATGCCAGCCTCATGAAGATCAACAAGATCAAGTGCAAGGTCCTCCATCTGGGTCAGGGCAATCCAAGCACTGATGTAGGCTGGGCAGTGATTGGCTTGAGAACAGCCCTGAAGAAAAAGACTTGGGGGTACTGGTAGATGAGAAGCTCAACATGAGCGGTCAGTGTGCACTTGCAGCCCAGAAAGCCAATTGTATCCTGGGCTGCATCAAGAGATGTGTGACCAGCAGGTTGAGGGAGGTGATTCTCCTCCCCTATTCCAGTCTCGTGATACTTCACCTAGAGTACTGTGTCCAGTTCTGGAGCCCAGAGGACAAGAAAGATATAGACGTGCTGGAGCATGTCCAGAGAAGGGTCACGAGGATGATCAGAGGGCTGGAGCACCTCTCCTATGAAGACAGACTGAGAGACTTGGGGTTGTTCAGTCTGCAGAAAAGAAGGCTCCGAGGAGACCTTATTGTGGCCTTCCTGTATCTTCAGAGGGCCTACAAGAAAGCTGGTGAGGGGTTTTTTAGGACTGTTTTGGTTTGGCCTGGCCGGATTTTGGCAGCGGGGGCGGGGAGCTGCAGGGTGGCTTCAGCAAGAACCTGCTAGAAGCTCCCCAGGTTTGATAGAGCCAATGCCAGCCGGCTCCAAAGTGGGACCCACCGCTGGCCAAGGCTGAGCCTATCAGTAAGGTGATAGCAGAGGAACACCTCTGTGAAAAACATATTTAAGAACGGGAAAAAAGAACTGCACCATAACAGCTGGCACAGAGATGGAGGAGTGAGAATCTGTGCAGACACCAAGGCCAGTGAAGAAGGAGGAGGGGGGAGGATGAGCTCCAGGCGCCGGAGCAGAAGGAGTCCCCCGGGTCCGTGCTGAAGACCATGGTGAAGCGGGTTGTCCCCCTGCAGCCCATGGGCGAGGTGCAGATGTCCACCGTGAGGATCACTGCGTAGATGTCCACCGAGGACTCCACGCCGTGTGGGCGGATGCCTGAAAGGGGGTTGTAGCCCATGGGAAGCCCGCATCAGAGCAAGTCGCTGCCGGACCCTGTAGCCTGTGGAAGACGGAATGCTCACGCTGGAGCAGGTTGGCTGGTGGGACTTTTGGGACGCTGCAGGTGGCTCACACTGGAGCAGTTTCCCCCGAAGGACTGTGCCTCAGACTCACGAGGGGTGGGCTGCCCCTCGTGAGGTGTCTCCTCTTGGGCAGTTTGTGGTGAATTGCCCTTTGTGGGACGACTCACGCGGAGAAGAGAGCGTGAAGCTTTTCTCCTGTGAGAGGGACCCCACAATGGCCCTGGGGAAGAGTGAAGAGTCCTCCCCCGGAGTGAAGAAGCGGTGAAACCAACGTTGGATGAACTGACCGCAACCCCCATTCCCTGTCCCCCTGCGCCGCTCGGGGGGAGGAGGTGGAGAAACCGGGATTTATGTTAAGCCCGGGAAGAAGGGAGGGATGGGGGGAAGGTGTTCTGTTTAAGATCTGTTTGCTCTTTCTTACTTCTCACTACTCCTCTCTGATTAGTTCTTTTAATAAATGTACCTAATTTCCCTAAAATTGAGTCTGTTTTGCCCGGGACGGTAAATGAGGGTGATCTCCCTGTCCTTATGTCAAACCCTGAGCCTTTGGAAATATTTTCTCCCACTGTTCAGCAGTGAAGGGGGAGTGAGTGAGCGGCTGTGTGGGTACCTGGCGGCCGGCCAGGGTCAAACCACGACAAGGACATTGCTAGTGATAGGACTAGAGGGAACGGATTAAAACTAGACGTGGTTTGATTCAGGTTGGACGTTAGGAAGAAGCTCTTCACCATGAGGGTAGTGAAACACTAGAACAGGTTGCCCAGAGAGGTGGTGGAAGCCCCATCCCTGGAAGTTTATAAGGCCAGGCTGGATGGGGCTCTGAGCAGCCTGATCTAGTGAGCGATGTCCCTGCCCATGGCGGAGGGGGGTTGGAACTAGATAATCTTTAAAGTCCCTTCCAACCATGACAATTCTATGATTCTGTGATTATCTGTGCTTTAGTGACGGACAAAATTCCTAATAGGGATTCTTCGTGTTCACTGAAATGATTCAAATCAAAAGTTCTTCTCTGTCTAAATGGAATATCCCCTAGGAAACTGACATAATTAAGGTAAAAGCATAACACCACAGTGAGGGTATCCTCAGAGGAATCAGCCTAATTATTTGTAATTACTGGAACAGACAGCTCTTCAGAGGAAATACACAGAAAGCACAGATACCCAAAGAACTTCTTGTTATTTATGCAATTCATGAATTAAATATATAGTTTCCAGCTTTAAAAGTGTGTGTTGTTTTTTTTTTCTAAACTTATAGTTGTACAGGAAATACATCATGTTGCCTGAAAGAGCTAATTAATGTAGTAAAATAAGTAATAAGGCTGTATTTCAGTGACATCCGAGATTATAATCAAAGCATTTGCAGTTGTAATTTCCATGATTGGAACTTTCTTGGAAAACCTTCAGATCCTTGAATTCGTTTTGTAGTTTACTAGTCTTTCTATTAGAAGAACTGCATGTGGCATGTAGGCTACATACTTTGCTCCTTTTTATAATAGGTATTTAGGGAAACTAGGCCAAATGTTCCTGATGGAAATTTAAATGCTGTTTGTGCTTTTCCTGTACTGTTATATGCATTTCTGAGAAAATGCTGAAATCCTGGATTTTTTAACAAGAAATTAGTACTATTGTGCTATGAAGGCATAAACAGATTAAAAACATATGCCTGTACTGGATACTTAAACTACTGCAATGTGTGAAATACATACTGTAAGACCCTTTTAATCTGTATCTATGATAAACAAACAAAAAAAAAAAGGTTTGGCTTTTTGTTATTTTTTATATGCCTTAGCATTATTTTTTTTTCCATTCCTTATATACTTTACAAAGCAGTGAGAATTTGTCCTTGTAACTTCCTTGTGCTTTTAGAACCAACTTTTGTCTCCCATCTATGCTCATGAAATTTTTTGCATAAACATCAAACAGAGGAAAAGGATGGTCCCAGATTGGAAGTTAGTCAGTGTGACATCCATATATAAGAAGTACTGGAAGCATGATCTGGGAAATTACAGGACTGTCAGCTTGACTTTGGTGCAGGTGAATCTGATGGAACAGATCATTCTAAGTGCCATAACATGGTACATGCAGGACAACCGTATGATAAGGCTCAGTCAGCATGGGTTTGTGAAAGTCAGGTCCTGATTGACAAATCTCATTTCCTTCTGCAACATGGTCACCGTCATAGTGGATGAGAGAAAGGCTGTAGATGTTGTTTACCTTGACACTTTCTCATAGCATTCTCCTGGAGAAACTAGTTGCTCAAGGCTTGGATGGGCATACGTTTTGCTGGATAACAAACTGGCTAGATAGACAGGCTCAAAGAATGGTGGTGAATGGAGTTAAATCCAGTTAGTGGTGGGTCATGAGTGGTGTTCCTCAGCATTCAGTCTTGGATCTACTTCTGTTTAACATTTTTATCAATGGATGAGGGGATTGAGTACACCCTAAGTAAGTATGCAGATGACACTAAACTGGTTGGAAAATTTCGGCATTTCTCTGATTCTGTGAAAATACAAATGCACTGACTAGTCCTAATGAAACATTTAAGAACAATATACAACTTTGTATCTCTTAACTTTAAAGTAAGTAAACCAAATAAACAATCATAGAATCACAGAATCATAGAATGTTAGGGTTTGGAAGGGACCTCGAAAGATCATCAAGTCCAATCCCCCCGCCAGAGCAGGAATGTCTAGATTATGCTACACAGGAACGTGTCCAGGCAGGTCTTGAATGTCTCCGGAGAAGGAGACTCCACAACCTCTTTGGGCAGCCTGTTCCAGTGCTCCGTCACCCTCACTGAGAAGAAGTTTCTTCTCGAGTTTAAGCAGAACCTCTTATGTTCCAGTTTCAGCCCATTACCCCTTGTCCTATCAGTGGTTGTCACTGAGAAGAGCCTGCCTCCATCCTCGTGACACTCACCCTTGATATATTTGTAAACATTAATGAGGTCACCCCTCAGCCTCCTCTTCTCCAAACTAAAGAGCCCCAGCTCCCTCAGCCTTTCCTCATAAGGGAGATGCTCCACTCCCTTCATCATCCTAGTTGCCCTGTGCTGGACTCTCTCCAGCAGTTCCCTGTCTTTCTTGAACTGAGGGGCCCAGAACTGGACACAATATTCCAGATGGGGTCTCACCAGGGCAGAGTAGAGGGGAAGGAGAACCTCTCTTGACCTACTAACCACCCCCCTTCTAATACACCCCAGGATGCCATTGGCCTTCCTGGCCACGAGGGCACAGTGCTGGCTCATGGTCATCCTGCTGTCCACCAAGACTCCCAGGTCCCTTTCCCCTACACTACTCTCTAATAAGTCATTCCCCAACTTATACTGGAACCTGGGGTTGTTCCTACCCAGATGCAAGACCCTACATTTACCCTTGTTGTATTTCATTAAATTTTTCCCCGCCCAACCCTCCAGCCTGTCCAGGTCTCGCTGGATGGCAGCACAGCCTTCTGGTGTGTCAGCCACTCCTCCCAGCTTGGTGTCATCAGCAAACTTGCTGATAGTACTCTCTAGTCCCTCATCCAAGTCATCGATGAATATATTGAACAATACTGGTCCCAGTACCAACCCTTGAGGCACTCCACTGGATACAGACCTCCAACCAGACTTCGCCCCATTGACCACAACTCTTTGGCTTCTTCCCCTTAACCAGTTCACAGTCCACCTCACTACCCGAGAGTCTAGACCACACTTTCTCAGTTTATCGTAATTTAGTATTCCTTTTATCTCATATGAAGAAACTCAAACATAAAAAGCAGACAAATGATCTAGGTCATTAATTGCATTATTGACTGAGCCATGACTTATTTCTCTCAAGATCTTAGTCTGAGAACATTTTACCCAGGAAAAAAAAGAATATTCATACTTAACATTTCACAAGACAACACGAGTTCAAAAGTTGATTAACAACTAGATTCTATAATTTTGGATGTAGTTGCTCATTTTCCTATTATTTATTTTTTTATTTTAATCTGGTTGTTTGGGTTTCATTTTTTAACCAGGTAAAATATAATAAAATTGTTTGGTAGTTATAAGGCAAAATCTTCATTCAAATGTTATTTACTAAAACATATTATGACTGCCCAAAGGCAAGTATTAAATGAAAACATACATTTAAAGATCCAGAATTATCCCAGTGCGTGACTGCAGGCCACTCAAATTCTGTTTAAAACAGAAAACGTGATTTTCTTTCCAAGGAAATTTTATGGCAATATATGCATTAACACCAGCTGGATTATCAGGAGGATATATTATACACCTCTTTTATAGGTATCTGCTACTCAAGCATACAGTTTTATTTTATAAAGTAAGATTAACCTTAGACTTTCTGAACAACAAATATATCTGTGTAAGGGTATATAGATTTATAAAACCGATGTGATACTAATAACAAACAGCTAAAAATAATGACCCTGACCATCCTGAAAGCAAGTAGCTTACATTGAAAAAAAACAACTTTGAAATTTCTAAAACCAGTGTAAATCCTGCCTTTCTTTTCTCCCCCATCTCATGTTGTGAACTTGATCATTGACTGAAGTGTAATGTGAATTAGGAATTTGCAACCATTATGCCATGAAGGAAGACTGTATACCTGTCAACGCAAAAGCAACACACTAATAAAAGTAAAAAATAATTAAGTGTGGATACATCTGCCAGATTAAACCACAGGAGGGGCAGCAAGTGAGCTTGGCCATGAATTTTATTTCAGGTCTTTTGATGTCCCTTCCCCAGAATGTTTCCACTAGTTCTGGCTTCAGAATTAATTTCCTTCAGAAGGTGCTAAATCTTAAGTTATGTGGGGAGAAAGCATTTAATAATACTTGGTCAAAGTACAAGGGATCATTCAAGGGATCACAGTATCACAGTATGCTAGGGATTGGAAGGGACCTCAAATGATCATCTAGTCCAATCCTCCTACCAGAGCAGGAACACTTATATGATGTTACACAGGAACGTGTCCAGGCGGGTTTTGAATGTCTCCAGAGAAGGAGACTCCACAACCTCTCTGGGCAGCCTGTTCCAGTGTTGTGTCACCCTCACTGAGAAGAAGTTTCTTCTCAAATTTAAGTGAATTTAAATTCAAGGGATGATCCTCTTACTGAGCAATATGGACATAAATTTTGTAGATCATTGTTAAAAAAACCACAAAGCATACAATTTTTTAGAAATATTTTGTGATAAATTGCATTGTGTCTGTTGTAAAATAACATTTTGCGGGGGGAGAAAAATCCCTTTTCTTCATAAAAAACCACACGCTTTTAAGAAAGTACACTGCCTTTTTACAATTTATTGGATATATACTATGTACCTGTGGAGGACATTAAAAACAATTCACTTACCACATATATTGTACTATTCAAAGGTTGGAGTTTTGAGTATTTGAATTTTTCTGATTTTAAAATTTGTCATATATCATTAGACTTTTACATAAAGCTTCTTGGCATTATAACATATTGTTCTATTTTACAACAAAACTAGCATAAATGTTTGGTGGTTTTTTTTAGAAAAAAAAAAGTAATAGAAAATATGAAAAAAGAAAGAGAAAATTGAGTCAATATTGATGTTATTGATTTTACTTATCTACGCATTCCTTCTAATGGGGTTTTAGATTCTGTGACAGATAAATTCTCTAAGATGAGGATACTGTTTTCAGCAACATGAACTTTTCACAGAAAATTTGGTTTTGCTTGTTTATCTGTTTCATATTTCATATTTATTTATCCTGTTCCAAAAGTTATGTATTGGCTTAATTTAATTTCTATGCTTTTCCCAAAGGACCAAAAATCGTATAGTGGTATACTCTCTAGTATATGCATATACTGAGAAAGATTGCCTGCATATTCAACTACTATAGCATATAGAGAGCGATTGACTTAACCTTCAGCTTATTGACAGTTTTAACATTATAAAGTCTTTTGTCATAAAATCAAGTCTCCTATCCCTTTCACTCCTTGTCACACAACTCAGTGCAGCAGTGATACAACCACCAAAGGGTCAGCTGTGCGCCAAAATTTGCAGAGGGAGGCTCAGAAATTAAGTGCTCTATTTGGAAAAAAGGACTGTGAAAGCAATCAAGAAACTGATGGACTGGAACTGTTTCAAAAGGTATTGTTAAAAACAAAGTATTTGTATTTTGGTGCCTAAATGCCTCTAAACAGGAAAACATGCCTTCTAATACAGTTAGCTTCAACTCATTATAAATATTCAATTAACTATAAAAATTTAATGGTATTCCTGATTTTTATAAATCGTAGGAAATATTTTCAATGATCAACAAACAGGTTCCAATTTTCAAAAGTCTGTTTGATAAAGTGCTATTAGAATCATAGAATCATGGAATCATAGAATGGTCTAGGCTGGAAGGGACCTTAGAGATCATCTAATCCAACCTCCCTGTCATGGGCAGGGATACCTCTCAACTACATCAGGCTACTCAAGACTCTGTCCAACTTGGCCTTGAACACCTCCAGGGAGGGGGCAGCCACAACTTCTCCAGACAATTTATTCCGAGGTCTTGCCACCTTCATACTGAAGAATCTCTTCCTAAAATCTAAATCTATTCTTCTTCAACTTAAACCCATTTCCCCTTGTCCTATCAGCGGATGCTCTTGTAAAAAGTCCCTCCCCAGCCTTCCTGTAGGTTCCCTTCAGGTATTGGAAGGCAGATATTAGGTCCCCCTGAAGTCTTCTCTTTTCAAGACTGAACAATCTCAATTCCTGCAGCCTGTCCTTGTAGCAGAGGTGCTCCAGCCCCTGGATCATCTTTGTGACCCTTCTCTGAACGCACTCCAATAGATCTATATCCCTCTTATGGTGGGGACACCAGAACTGGATGCAGTATTTGAGGTGGGGTCTCGCAAGAGCAGAGTAAATGGGGAGAATCTCCTCTCTTGACCTGCTGGTTACGCTTCTCCTGATACATCACAGGATGAGGTTGGCCTTCTGGGCTGCATGAGCGCACTGTCAGCTCATGTCGAGCTTCTCACCTGTCAACACCCCCAAATCCTTCTCTTCAGGGCTACTCTCAACTCACCCTGTGCCCTTTTTGTATTTGTGCTTAGGATTGGCCAGACCCAGGTGAAGGACCTTGCATTTTGACTTGTTGAAGCTCATGTAGTTTGCACTGGCCCATTTCTCAAGCCTGTCAAGGTCCCCCTGGATGACATCTCTTCCCTCAATGAGTCCATGGCGCCACACAGTTTGGTGTCATCAACAAACTTGCTGAGGGTGCACCCAACGCCGTCGTCCATGTTGCTGCCAAAGATGTAGAACAACACTGGGCCCAGAAGAGACCCCTGAGGAACACTGTTTGTCACTGGTCTCCATGTGGCCATCGAGCCATTGACCACCCAGTGCGACCATCCAGCCAGTTCTTTATCCACCGAGTGGTCCTTTTGTCAAATCCATGTCTCTCCATTTTAGAGACAAGGATGTCATGTGGGACAGTGTCAAATGCCTTGCACAAGTCCAGGAAAATGACATCTGTTGCTTTTCTCATGTCAACCAGTGCTGTAGCTTTGTCATAGAAGGCCACTAAATTAGTCAGGCACGACTTGCCCCTGATGTATTAGGTGTATTCAATTTTAGACAGATTTTCCTGTTTATGTAGAATCTCTCCTAGCAAGATCTGTTTTTCTAACATAAGATTTCTGTTTCTGGTGATGTGTTTTATAAAACATATATGACCAACTTTTGATGCTTGACAGTAGTTACAAAAAGTCTTGGATATAAAGAAATTTATCGTAACCTATTTTATGTTATTCCTTATATGATGTACATTTTCTTTTTTTAACTCAATATTGCTCAGCCTTCCTCATTTGTTCTAGTTTACCTTTCACTTTTAGATACTTTCACAATTCCTTTTTGAAACATAAAATAAATTCCTAAAAAGAAATGAAAGTGCTTAGAGAAATATCAGAAGTAAAAATGATTTAATGTAATATTTCATGAAAGATTAAAGTGCTATATTGATCTTTTAACATAAATCGTTCTCTATACTTAACAGATACATTAAGTTGTGAAACTAATGAGTATTCACACCAAGCTTTGTGATCTTCACATGATCTTCACAGCTTCCATCTGTGTAAAATATCCCAACCCATTTTCATTTGAATGTAAAATATCTATCTTCAAGACATAATCGTGTAACAGTTCGTGGCTGTTCTTAAGGGCAACACCTAACGAAGACCCTCACAAATTAGATAGCTCAGAATGTATTTTAACACAGAGTTAGTAACTAATACACATTGTTAAAGACTTATGATGCAATTGACCTACAGTACATCACATTGTCAGTTAGCAAACGATAAACTTAAAATGGCCCCAGTCATTGTATTCATAAGATACAATTTGTATCTTGTGATCCCGTATGACTCCAGTACGACTCCTATTGCCATACAACTAAAATAGCATTTATTTCACAATAGTTTCCTTTCTAATGTGGTGAGTGACCAAAGAATGGAGATGCTGTAAAAAAAAAACCAAACAGCTATATTAATATTTCTTAATTTTGGTCATAACTAGTAAACTTATTTAAGAAAAGAAGTAAAACACAATCATCCCTTAACAACATGTCAATGTAGTACAGGTTTGTTAACTAGACAATCTACTTGAAGTTTTATAGGGGTTTTCTATTCTGATTTTTTTTTTTGGTAAATCTACCATTTTGAAGCTCCTGTTGGATTTCATGCAGAAATAGAAAATTTCACTAGAGTAGCAGAACACTGATACTCTACACACTGTATTTTTCATAAAATTATGGTTACTCTTTCTGATTAATCTTGTATTTTGTTAACACAATTTTTAAACATTTTATTTTTTAAAAAAATCTTAGATTTTATTTTTTAAATTTTAAATTTTATTTTTTAAACTAATCAGGATGAAATGTGACTTAAACATTTTCAGTACTCTAAAAATTTAGAAGCAATTAATATTGAGATTCAGTGTCATGCCTGTTTTAGATAACATATTTTTATTAGGAGACTAGTCAGAAAGTTTTAAAGAAGACACAAACCAGTTACTTAAGATCATCTGTAGCTCTGAGGAACTTGAAATATTTAAGACAGCAGTTAAATGAATGAAAGGATGACTAATGAATTTTTGTATCAGTAAAAATAAAGAAAACTATAATGGATAAGAATTGAAGTTATTCATACATCCTACAAGAATTTCAATTAAGAACACTAGCCACAAAAATAACCTTGGAGTTAGTGTTGACAGAAACGAAGAAACCACTTTTCTTTCTATAAATATGGTGAACACTGCGAAGTCTCGGTGATGAAGAAGTGAATCATGCACAAAATATTATGGTGAGATTATTTAAATGTGGTTACAAATTATTAAATATTTGTGATATATTGGACAAATCAGAATCAGAAAACATTCAAGAAAAAAGACAATGACATGACCAAACCATAGAGGAATCCTTCCTAACAAACTATAAAGAAGTGGTTTTTATCCTTCAAAATACATCTTAGAGCAATAGGGCAGAGATAACATTATAAAACTAATCATAAATGAACTGTATGAACAAGATACGTAAGAGCAATTTTTCTACCTGCCTCAAAGCTGCATAACAAACAAAAAAAAAAAAGTAGAACTAAAATTTGAGGAGTTAAACAGATAAAAAAAAAGATATTCTCTCATATATTGCTTAACTAAGTTTACAGGAATTCAACACACACACAAAAAAAGTAAACTTTAAAACAGGACTGAATATTAAGAGTCCATAAAAAGCTTCTAAGCTT
This sequence comes from Trogon surrucura, assembly GCA_020746105.1. NCBI lineage: Eukaryota > Metazoa > Chordata > Aves > Trogoniformes > Trogonidae > Trogon > Trogon surrucura. The sequence goes on from CM036617.1 coordinate 41,423,973, forward strand.
GGTTACTGCTTATATTTTTATGCGATTGAGCTTAAAACTTTCACCTGTGTAGCTTAAGAAATAAATTATTTGGATCTACCTTATTCTAGCAAAAAAATCAACAAAGAAAATTAAATGAACCTGAGATTATTTGAGAATAATTTTGAATTTAAGAGATCATAATTTTCTTCTGTTCAACATCACTGTAAATTTTTATGTAATAACATTCACAGTTTTAATCAATAACTAAAATGTGGGAAAGTTATTATATTTCATACTTCAGAGATTGCAATATTATATTTCAACTTTAAATCATGATGAGACTTAATATGAGATTCAATTTATCCTTTTATCAATTTATTCAATTTATCAAATTTATCAATTTATCAATTTATCAATTTATCAATTTATTGTCTGCTGTTGTGTTCTTCATTTTCTAAAATATTTGCTATTGACCCTTGTTGTAGGTAGAATATTGACTAGGTGGTTTCTATGACTGGCTGGTTACTGTAATTACTGTATAGCCATAAAAAATTCTGTCACAACACAACTGTTCAAGTAAATCAGCAAAATATATTCTAAAACTCAGAGTATGCAGGCTATTTTTATGCCTTCTGTCTTTCACTTTACACTGGAGTGCTGGAAGACACATCAAAGCTGCAAACTACTCTTCTGATACCACAGATCTTATGGATGAAACAAATTATATATAAAGTAGCTTTCAGTCCCTTACGAGGCAAGCAAATGCTTTAAAGTTCTTCGCCTGGAAAGCACTTAAGAAATTATGTTTTCCTTTAATTATGGAGTTTTCAGTTTTGACTGTGTCTCAAACTTCAACATAACAAAACACTGAGGATGAGATGTCAGTGACTCATGCAAAACTCTTCCCACCTTTCTACTAGTAGTCTTGTTTTCTAAGTAATTCTTGATTCTTTCATATGAACCGAGCATACCAGATACGAAAGGTGAGAATTCCATGTATTTCTGTTGCAAGAAATCTACTAGCAATTCTCTGTTAATGAGTTTAAGAGTCTTCTTCTCAGTGAGATAGAGAGGATATCTCAGAGCCCCATAACGGCCAGCTTTCTAGTACACAGAATATGAAAGGCAGTAAATTCATGTATCATCTCATAATACATTTCCAGCATGTAATTTTTGCTGAGTAGCTTAGTTTAATACAATCTTTTATGCATATTTTGTACAACCATCTCTGTTTTGTCTTGTTTTTTTTTTTTTTTTATTTTGCTTTTCACTTTTTCCTCTTCTTCCTATTTTCTCTCCTGTTGTTTTATGATCTATTTTAGGAACATGTGGACATGAAAAAGAAAATATGTGTTTGCTCTTTTTTCCTATTCACCTGTTACGTCTATTTCACCTCCTTACTTTTTCTCATTCTGTTAAAAAAAAAAAAAAAGAGAATACCAGGTGTCACTTGAGGTGGTATTTTCCTGTTTACTACAGGAGTTGAAAATAGAATGCAGGCTGGTGGTCTATTTGCTGTATTTGGAACCCCTTTCAAGTAAGCTGCCAACATCCACATGAGATGCAACAGGTGTCACATAGAACATGAATGGATAATGAAGTGCTACCTATCATTTAACCTTCACATAAAGCAATCAACTTGCAGTGTGTCTACAACTGAGGGTGCCTGTAAATTAGATTGTGTCCATTTAGGATTCCTGTTGTCAGTGTCTCACACTCTACAAATACTCAGGATTGTTTAATGTTAGCAACACACACTGTTTTATATTCTTTGAAATAAAACAAATCCATATTAAAGGACCATAATGAATACCATAATAATTTTGCCTCAGTGCAAACCCTGTGTTACTTTAACAGAAGGTTATGGTAGTAGAAATACATTACTGCAAAAAATTTACATCAACAATTGTAGACAAGAAATTGCTACCAGTTAAATCTATGCCAAAACATCAGCTAACAGGATGATTTGCCAGAAACATTACTGAGTGATGCATGGGGAAAATAACTGTGTCATCTCTTACATTATAGCACAAAAAAACAATGATGATATTCAGTCATCTTGACAGTTCGACAGCAAATAAAAATGTTGTAGCAGTAAGATTCCACACCTATATAGAAGCTGACAACAAGGTATTTAATCACAGCAGAGACTGCAGAATGAACTAATAGGTTGTCCTTGTTAGGTGCAGCAGAGATGAAGAGTTGAGGTGGAGGCTCAGTACCACAGTATCCTTATTAAAGCATACTATCTTTCGAAATGTCAGATCACGAGATAAAATGTGTCAACTACCTTATCTCCTTATAAGACCTTTCCTTATTCCACCATGCCTGTGGCTCCTGTTGTCCGTGCTGCACCAGAAAATGGAGGACTAAAGAGAAGAATTTTTCTGTAAGCATCAGAGCTACTGTTCTCTTTAATGCAACAGCAAGCCATAATCTGAAGAGAGAAAGAACTTTCCCTTTGTAATTTCACGTAAGGATGAAGCACAAATCAAAACCAGGTAAGCATAAACTCCTTTAACTTAAAACGCATAAGAAAACATTTCTTTCTCATCACTGATGCAACACTGACATCAATGAATATTTGTCCAGTAGGTGTGGATTCCTAAGTGACATACATGCAGCTGTCACTATCTCTCTAAGGGAACTTTTTGTTTGAAAAATAGAAAGCAAATATTTTTTTTAAAATCAAAAATTTAAACCCAAAACACCTCTTCTAAATCCCTTCTTGAGTCTTCCATAAAATTTATGAAATAACAGTTTTGTGTTTCCCAGACATCCTATTATTAACTACTTTTTTTTTTTTTTTTTTCCTCAAAACTGTTTTAAAGTAAAAGGGTAATGGGTTTCTCTTTCATTGAGTCTTATACAAATGAATAAAGTTTGCTTATTTGGAAACTATATGGCAGACATTTTGGGATAGTTGAAAAATTAACTGAACTCTGTGAATTAGAATATACTGCCTTGTGATGTTTACTTACAGAACAGGGGCAGACATAAACATTAGATTAGTTTAAGAATGTGAGGCACATGGCACAAGACTATTTCCCATGATCCTCACTGTCATGAGATTGAGTCTGGTGGAGTTTTTTGGAAGCCGAGGGAAGACCTGTGGGGGGTGACTCTTGCGAAACTTCGAGAACATCCCCAAGCCCAAAGGTACAAAATGGACATGCCTCTGGCCAGACCCAGGTCAATCAGCATCTCTGCAGTCAAGGTAGGTAAGAGGCAAGCCTATTGGTTCTCTTTCTATTTTGGTTTAACAACATCTTCTGGTGCCCAACGTGAATCTGAGAAAAGTATAACAATAACAGGAAGAGGTGAAGGGCAAAAAACACAGACCAGGATGCAATGTTGAAAAAATATAGGGCATTTGTGGTGTTGTAATTAGTAGAAGAATGAGGGGTGGATTGTCTGTAAATGGCCCATTTACATTAAATGTTGTGATGATGTTTCAGTTTTGGTGTGACGAAGTTCTTTGTTGATGAAAATGAAAGTTGCGGCATTTGTGTGATTAGTGTGGATTTTAATTATAACTCTTAAATATTTGATTCACAGAGGTGAGGAGTGGAATGTCATGGGTTTGAGTCTGGCGGGTTTTTTGGAAGCTGGAGGAGAGCTCAGAGAGATTCTTACTAAACTTTGGGAGCCTCCCCCAGACTACAGGTAGAAATTGGAGCCACCTCTGGCCAGGGCCAGGCCAATCAGCACCTCTGCAATCAAGGTGTTTAAGAGATAACCCCATTATTTCTCTTTCTCTCTTTTTGATTTCATCTTCTCTTGATCTGTCCTGTCTTTTATGCTGGGGAGTTTTTTTTTCTGCTGGAGGAGGGGGAAGTGAGAAGAAAACAAATGAACATGGACTTTGAGGAAAGAGAGGGAGAAGGGTCTCGGAGGAGAAGGGAGAGGGAGAAAACTGTTGGAGCAGAACCATTCTATGGAGCCCCGTGGTGAGTGAGATGGCAGGAAGATGACTGTGAGCTGAGCAGATCAATGACAGTGAGGACATCTAGGATGCGTCAATATGTGAAAAATCCCATGCAAGAGAGCAGAGAGACTGAGCATCAACAGAGGATGCACCCAAAGCAACCCGTGACCCTGACTGAAATGAACTCACGAGGAGGAAGAGGATTGCTGTCCTTGAGGTGTACACCACACAGCATGAAGGAGGACTGCAAGAAGCCCTTATTCACTGTAAATCTGCAGATATTCTTATTTCTTATTTCAAACAACATTTAATAGGGACATATTCCTCCTTGCTTTTTAGCTTTCTTAAAAAATTATTTTACCCTGATTGGGGCAGGTAGCGAGTTTAATACAATTCATTTTGAAATTGAAAGTATATCTAGGGAAGTAGTCATTATTAAAGTCAACCAGTTCAACTAAGAATTACATAAATAAAAATAAAATAATAATTTGGGACCCTAACACAAACTGGGAACTAGAAATTATTATCATTATTATTTTTATTCTTGTCAAACATGAATATTCCATCCTTGGAGAGGGGCCAAGGACTGAATGGGATGTGGCCCCGCAGGTGGTCCTGGCTTGGGGGGACCCATAACTGGGGAGGACAGAGCTGTGGCAGGGATGGAGATCAGCCATGTTGCGACATCACTGCTTAAACTTGAGAGGAAACTTCTTCTCGGTGAGGGTGACGGAGCACCGGAACGGGCTGCCCAGGGAGGTTGTGGAGTCTCCTTCTCTGGAGACATTCAAGACCTGCCTGGACACGTTCCTGTGTAGCATAATCTAGGCGTTCCTGCTCTGGCAGGGGGATTGGACTTGATGATTTTTCGAGGTCTCTTCCAATCCCTGACATTCTGTGATTCTGTGATCACTGATGGTCATAGGGGCTGAAATGGGTCCTGGGCTGTGGGCAAGTTGTGTGTATGTCAAGGAGCTGTTTCAGCGAGCAGAGAAAGAACAAGGACAGCAATTGAAGAAAGGGCCATGGCACAGGGGACTTGAGTCTCACCCTGACAAAACACAGAGACTTGAGTGTGAAAGGGGATGGACTTCAGAGCCAGGGATTGAGTGGCAGGTTAGCATTGTGGGGAGATCAGAACCCAGGGAAACACTGGCCCCTGAAAAGGATTTATAGTCTTATGGTCAGAAGCTATGACTCTAAGGTCCTCAATTCAGAGTTCAAAAAGAAGTAAGCTCACTGTCAGAACACAGGAGAATTTGGGGGTCTGAGGGTTGGGATCCAGATGATGCTGCTCCATGATCAGACAGAGGCATGTCTGTGGGTGAACTGGAGACTGACACTCCCCCAAAACAGCTGTGGAAGTGGTTGGTGCCCTCAAGTAGAGCTAAAATTGAGCCTCTGAGCTCACAAGTGTGGTTAGAAAGCTCAGGAGAGGTTGATCAGGAATTACTGGGTCCCTCAAGGCTTGGGAGTGGTTCTTATTTGCAAAATCATTTAAAATTTTGAATCTTTGTGATTAACTTTGAAAGCCACCATATATAATATTATCAATTTTTAATCAAAATTCTCAATAGGAGGCTTTGCTCAAAAGCTTGTTGGATGACACAGCCTGGGGTTTTGAAATACTTTTCCAATGATTCGTTTCTGTTTTCAACGTAATGTCTTTGTGAGTATATTTGTGTTTGTGTATGCAGGTTTATGTGTGCAGATCAGGTCATCTTGCTTCAATGCCCTTGCAAGTATTCTGTATGATTTTTAAATGTGACATAGACTTACACATTGATCTTAATTACGTATAAAAGCCAGACAACATCTTTAAGTGCAACAACTGCACTCAAACAGAACAAAATCTTATGCTATGCCACCTATATGGAAATATTAATAAAATTAAATATTCAGAATTAAGTAATAAACCATGAAGGAAGTTTATTCCTTGAAAAAAATTGTAAACCCTAAGGGCTACTCTTGAGTAGGAACTGAAAATATTTTTCTGATGCTTTCACAAATAAAAACACAAGTCTCTTCAGGGTTTACAGATTGAACGAACGGTTCTTCAAAGAGAATGCAGCCCTAACCCTTGACATGTTTAGAGATATAACATCCATGAAACATACACATGCTGCTGAATACATATATTGCTTATAGGTAAAAATTGGATCCTTTTATAATGTTAAACATCTGTCTAGAGATTATTGCAGTCCTTGGTTGTTTTGTGTATGATGGTTGCATGTTGATTATTTAAATGGAGAGTATTTACAAATGCAGTGAGAAACAGTTTGAAGTCGACAATTTGCAAAATTAGATGAGAGAAATAATTTTAGTCTTCCATCCTTTCTTGTGTTCTCCAACATATAATTTAAGTAATAAATAAATACTACAGTCTTTTATTCACAACCTTTGGGTACTAGGAAGATTCATTTTTTGTTACTGCGGAAAATAAAGAAGTATTCTTGCTTTATCTAAAGTTTTCTTTCACATCTTCCTATATATTTGTACTGTGTAATTTTCTTCTCATAGAATAAGATTCAAAGAACACAGTTCATAAATGACTGTTCTCTTTTCTGTATTTTCCTAATGACAATAACCAATTTAATAAAACTAGACAAAATTATCAATCTTTTATCTTTCCATTAATACTTGCAAGATGATCAAGAAATAAAAGTGTTGTGATATAACAGAATTGGTTATTGTTTAGAAATGTACTATAGTCATAAAAGTAAGTTCAAATATATCCTGGTCAAAGACTACCAATGTGTTGGGTAGAGCAGGTGCACTTTTTCTTTCAGTACACCGTATTTCCATCACAAAAGGAATTTTCCAGTACAAAAAATCTTATGGGAGGTAGACTTTTTGAAAGACGTGCTAAAACTTGTTTTTAAAAATTGTTTGAAATGACTGAAATTTTCTTTCTTTTTTTTTTCCCTGAGTGTTACATTTACAGTATGTTGCACAGTATTTTAAGGCACAAAAATAAAAGTTAAACATTCTAAATCCAATTTATTTTTAACCATTTCAAATGAGAAAAGAGAAGTGAAGATGGGACGTTTGTCATGAGCATGATGATAGTGTACATTTCACATCCAAGCTTAAAAGTTGTTTGCTCAGGGTTTTTTTTTGTTTGTTTGTTTGTTTTTTTAAATCCTATCCAGATATCAGATACTTTCTGGCAGGAATTTGCACATTCTTCAACTTTAAAGATTTATAGGGAGCTCAAAAAGATCTCTTTAACTGGCTCTTCACTGAGCTGTCTGTCAGAAATGTCGTCTTCTTAGCTTGCAGGAAATAGTAACGAGACACCCTTAATGAGAGATTCTTGTAACTATTCTGTATACCTCTGTGTTTCCATAGCTGTACTCTAAAGGTGTTTCCTTAAAATATTCTGTTGAAGAGAAGGAATACAAAGTCAGGCAGAGAATATTTGCTATCCCAAACTCATCCTTTGAAACTTTCAAAACAAGGAAGCAGGAGCTGTATGAACATTGTGCTTCTTGAGCCTGTTTTATCTTACCAAAGGGAAAAAGATGATAGGCTCCTACTGTGATCTTTGAGGAGGAGACCACCAGCACCAAACAGCAGGATGCAAAGGAAGAACCAACAACTGAATAACATTCAGCCCTGAACATCAAAGTAGGCAAAAGTTGTCATAGAAAGGATGGACCTGGAGGCCAAGCACTGTGAATAAAACCACTGAGAAACAGCCTACGAGCTGTTCCATATAATGAGAAGTTGAGAGTTTACTGGATGTACATTGAGGACCATGAGATGAAGGAATCAGTAGACTAGTTAGTTGAAAGGGACCCACCATAAAGTCTGAATTGTTAATCTACGGTTATGTTCACATATTTTCTGTCCTCCCAATGAGCACCTCTCCAGGAAATAGCAATAGCATTAGGTTAAGCAAAGCACAGCCAAGGAAAATGGAAATAACAAGATAAAGTTCAGAACTTTTCTATAAGCAAATAAATTTTTTTCCAGTTGGAGACTACTTTTTTGCTCACCCAAATGAGAGATTTTTTTTTCCTCTAGCAGAACCTGAAAACAACACTGGCAGTATTGTTCCTTTCACAATATTCTTACTAATTATTTAATAGTATTTTTGAGGACAGTATCCTAAAATTCAGAGGCTGAATTAGAAAAGTAAGAACTGTACACTTCATTATTACTTTCTCTGCCAATAATTGTTATATTTTACTGTAGCAACACTAAATCCTATCATTTTCATTTAATGTCTGCTGATTAAAAATATCAATATACCAAGATCAATGTTACACTCTTTATATCCTGTGTTGTGAAATTTATATTCCTTCTTCAATCTCAAATGCTTTAAATACTTCCTACTTGATGGGAGAAAAGTCCAGATTCTGCCAAATTTTCTGTTTTTGCTGATTTGCTGTGAGCTTATCCATCTCCAGACAAAAGAAATTGATTTACTATTTTTGATGTTTTTAACTCTTTCTTTGTGAATTCTGTACTTCACCAATATTATCGATTCAACGAAGAATGGTATTAAGGGTTGACACAGAATCTGGATCTGCTATTTCTTCTAGTGTGTTTAGAAATGTTGCAGATAAATTTGTGTGGGATAAGAAGGTTTCCGTCACTCAACGTTTACTAATTTTTCACAATAATTAAGGAAAAGAGCATTTGAGATTTCTTAAATATATGTAGAGAGTAGAATTTTCTTCCAATGTTTGAAAATAATGTGTGTCAAGTAATGTTCATAATAAACAGTTTGAACAAGACTGCACCATGTTTAGTTCCCCTAGACCTACACAGACCTCAGATGTTCCCCAAAAGATTTTGCATCTTCAGATACTCCTATAGATACCTGTGCATGTCCTTATGTCTCCAGAGCATGTCACAAACACGGGTCTTTATCTAGAACTTAAGAAGGATTAGATTATTAGATTTGATTAGGATATCAGCACTAGAATTTATTAACTCTGTTCAGAAATGACTATTACAGAAGGCAAGACAAACTACATTTGCATTCAATATTGTACTTAATGCTTGGTTTGTAGGACTTTAGAGTCATGTTCAGAATTATCCTGGTTTTCTAATATTTTCTGTCCTACATTAAAATATGGGTTTAAGAGTTAAGTGAAACACATTTAAAATGAGACACAGTTTTCCCAGAGCTGTTGCAGTCCACATATAAAGTAAATTATTTAGTAATTTAAAAATCCAATATGTCACAGACATTGTAAAACATCTTCTACCAAAATTTCTTTGCGAAATGATCTAACTTGATTGCCAATTACAATATCAACTAATACTTTTCATTAGTTTTTATTAAAAGGAAAATTACTAATTTTATTGTTTAGCTGTTTAATTTAATACCCTTCAATATATTTTTATAGAATATTGCCAAAATCTGTTTCTTTCAGCTCTAGCAAATGAATAAAATCAAGGAAAGCATCAAGAAGTAGTGTTTCAATTATTTTGTGAATTGCAAAAATTGACAGTTTGAATGATAATAAGCAATTCAAGAAATATATATATGCCAGCTCAAATCATTTAATTTTATGTTGTTTTTTTTTCTATTTCACCTCACCCATTATTTAAAATTGGAGAAGGGAGATACTATTTATGGGTTTTTTAATCATAACAAATAAATGCAATTTATGACATTTATGGGACCTGTAGATTGCATGAGTCTGTATCCAAAAGAGTCTTCCTTCTAATGACAGAGCTTTGGACAGGGATCTTAGCTTGATATTCATTTAATTTTCTGTCACCAAGTAAAAACGTTGTCAGGGATAAAGACAAAATTTTCTCAATATCTGCCAACAGATTCTACAGCAATTTAAAGGCGCAGTCAAGAAAAGGAAAACTTGACCTACGCAAGAGGAGTAAGATATCCTTCAGAATTGTATGAAATTTATTACATCTCTCCTTCTTTGCTTTTTGCAGCATTCAGGCAGAGTGCAGTACAGGAAAGACTCAGTAGACATCTCCCAGAGCAAAAATGTGTACAGTGGTGATCCAAAACTGAAAAGGCAAATGTGACTCCAGGGAGCTACCATTTCTGTACCTCAATTTGCAAACATTTACTTACTAATTACAGTTAAAGTGTTTATAAGCACAAATTTTCAAATGACATACTAATCCACAAACTAAAATATTACTACAATATTTTAGTGTTATTTACTTTTTCTAACTATTTCATTGGGTCAGAGAGAGAAAAAAGAGAGAGTAATAGCTGTGTACTGAGATTCATCTCCATTAATTTTGTGTGTGCACTTCCTTGTTTCCCTGACAGCTGCTCCCTTTGCATGATAGCTTCTGTGATTCCCTGTGAGGTCACCAACTCTTTCTGTGTATTGTCTTCAGATTTTGGACATTTTAATCAAGTTTGATTTTAGTATTAAATGTTTAAGTAACAGACACTGAAGTCCTTTGTGGATGCAGATATTAGATACTTAGGAGTAAATCAGTAAAAAAGTGTGTAAAATAGACAGAAATATAGATAAATTATGTGTGCAGTTAGCTAGTCGAAATCAGGAATTTTTATTAATACATGTTCAAAGTGTTTGTCCAATATCAAAGGATGGCAAAGTTGATAATTCGGTGACCATGAGAATTTACCAAAGTATTACCAAAAAATCTACCTGGACTTGTGCAAATCATTTGACACTGTCCCGCACAACATCTTGGTTTCTAAATTGGAAGGGTATTGGTTTGACGGATGGACCACTCGATGGATAAGGAACTGACTACATGGTCACATTCAAAGAGTTGTGATCAATGTCTCAAGGTCCAGGTGGAGACTGGTGACAAGTAGTGTCCCATAAGGATTGGTGCTTGGACCAGTGTGGTTTAGTATCTTTGTTGATGACATGGACAGTGGGATGGAGTGCACCCTCAGGAAGTTTGCTGATGACACTAAACTCTGTGGAGTGGTTGACACACTGGAAGAAAAGGATGCCATCCAGAAGTATCTCGACAGGCTTGAAAGGTAGGCCCATGGGCCAACCTTATGAAGTTCAACAAGGCCAAGTATAAGGTCCTGCACCTGGGTCAAGGCCATTCCAAGCACAAATATAGGCTGGACGGAGACCAGATTGGGAGCAACCATGAGGAGAAGGATTTGGGGATGTTAGTTGACCAGAGGCTAAACATGAGCCAGCAGCGCGCACTTGCAGTCCAAAAAGCAAATCGTGTCCTGGGCTGCATTAAAAGGAGTGTGACCAGCAGGTTGAGGGAGGTGATTCTACCTCTCTACTCTGCTCTGGTGAGGCCCCACCTGGAGTACTGCGTCCAGTTCTGGAGCCCACAGTGCAAAAAGGACATGGATCTGCTGGAGTGGGTCCAGAGGAGGGCCGCAAAGATGATGTGAGGGCTGGAGCACCTCTGTTGTGAAGAAAGGTTGAGGAATCTTGGATTATTCAGCTTAGAGAAGAGAAGGCTCTGGGGTGACCTAGTAGTGGCATTCCAATACATTAAAGGGGCCTACAGAAAAGCTGGAGAAGGGCTTTTTACAAGGGCCTTTAGTGATAGGACAAGGGGCAAGGACCTGAAACTGCAAGAGGGTAGATTTAGATTAGCTATAAGGAGGAAATTCTTCACCATGAGAGCGGTGAAGCACTGGAACAGGTTGCCCAAGAAAGTGGTAGATGCCCCATCCCTGGAATTGTTCAAGGCCTGGTTGGATGGGGCTTTGAGCAACCTGGTCTAGTGGTGGAGAGGTGTTCCTGCCCATAGCAGGGGGGTTGGAACTTGATGACCTTCAAGGTCCCTTCCAACCTTAACCATTCTATGATTCTATGATAACACTGCTTGAGTCTCAGTTATTCTAATTAAATGACATGACACTGGAAATATTTTAGCAAATTATAGTCACAGATTTTATTTGCAGCATTCTTATATAAAATACAATTTATGTAATTTAACATTAGTAACAGTAATAAGTATTACAGATAATATTAGTTAAAGTAATAATACAGCTGAGTACTATGTAAAAATTATAATCACCGTTAAAGATTATTTAAATGAATCCTAAAGTTCCTCCTCCAACCAACATGTAGCATGCGGTTCTACTTATTTTAAAGGAAAATATTCTAAGACACAAACCAGTTCTTATATTATCCTCTACTTCCCTCTGTGGAAAACATTAACTAGAGAAATCTACTTTTCTTTCCTTTCCTCATAAAAGGATGTATTATCTCTCCTTAAAAATTCATATTCTCCTCAAAAGCATTGTATTTTCTTAAATATTACTGAAACACAGACATGAGATAATTAGTCAGGTAGTTACTAGGCTCTATTGGTAAAATAGTTATTTTGCTCCTAGTAGGTGCCTTTCCATCTCTATTCATTTAAATTGTCAGAGATATGGACATGTTAGCAGATCTCTAACTCACAGACATCGGTGAAAAACACTTATTTTTCTATGCTGGAGAACAATTTATCATGAAAACCATTTTAATATGCTGGTAATATCAAAGCAGAATCCCTAGTGTGACAGAAGCTGTGCTCTAGTGACAGCTGTGCGACAAGCAGTAATTGAACATATTTAAAAATCCACCCGATGTACCGAACAGATTTCAATGTCTACTTTGTTTAAGGTCCACTGGGTTATGAAATGGTTGTTTCATTCACACAGATGTTAATATCTCCAGGCTCTTCTCTGTTGTTCCTCATTTACATATTTGCAGTAAGTTTGCTGCTCGTGAAGTCAGACACAGCTACTTGTCACTACTCACTGTTAGAGTAATGCATGTTCCAGACAAAATACGAGAAACTGCAATTACACCTCATTAAGATTTAAGGAGAAAAATAATACGAAACATACCAATAGGTGCTTAGTAATCAGTGCTTCATTAGTTTTGTTACTGTTTAAATACCTGTCTCTGATGAATGTAAATTACTTAGGGAAAACAATATGGTTTTGTATCTGTTTAAGCTCCTCTCTTTGTCTCTTCGTCTATGAACACATTCTGAAGTAATGATCCAACAAGATATTGGAGTTTTATATGGTTATTAAACACTATACTTGGTCTTTCCATTACAAAAATTGAAGTTTCATTTAGTTCTATCTATTCTTCAAGAATCACAATATGATTCTGAATACTCCAGAAAACTTATTTCAATGAACAAAAAGTACAAATAAATTAATTGGTAAATAATAAAATAAAACAAATGTAGTTATTCATTTGTTAAGCTTCAGACAACAAATTCTGACATCAGTGACTGTTCATTTCTGATGCAAACTCTGTATCAGGATGTGAAAGTGTCACATATTTATAGAGAAAAAAAATAATTATTTGCCTTTACATAACAGAAAAACAAAGTCAGATCTTATTAATCTTGTCACATGTTTTTTAATGTAATTAAAATATCAAAAACCTCAATGTGTACTACAGTCATAACAATAATATAACAACTAAAACCAAGATCTGTGTTTTAAGACTTTGTGATTCTTGTTTATAAATCCAAAAGTCACTGTTACTGTAATAGTTTCTTTTCTTTTCTTTGGTTTTTGAAAATTCTTGATATTTTTATAATCTTTAACCTAAAGTGATTATACGCACACCATACAAGGTCTCAGCAAGTTTATATTTATTTTGTCAGGCTAATGGTAGACTAAAATGTATGGTGAGTTGGCACTGTCTGGCTTCCAGCCATCCATGCAGCTGCTTTCCCGCTCAGGACAGCAGGAGAAAAGAAGATGAAAAACCTTGTGGGTTGAGTTAAAGACAAGGAGCTCAGTTACCAATTACAATTGCAGGTAAAATGGACTTGGCTTGAGGACAATGAATTTAATTTACTGCCAGATGAATTAGACTTGGGTAAAGGGAAACAAAGACAAATATCAGAATATCTCAAGCCTTCCCTTCTTCCCCCACCTCTTTTTTTCCCCAGGCTTAATATCACTTCTTCATTATGTATTCCTCAGCCTCCTCCTCATCTCTGAGCATTGTAAGTGTTGTGAGGAATAGGGGGTTGTGGTCAGTCCATAAGACATCATCTCTTCTGCTCCTTCCTTATCACAGTTTTTCCCTGCTCCACTCACTGTAAGTCCTTCCCACAGGCTGCAGTCTTTCAGGAAATATTCCCCTCTTCTGAGGTGGGTCCTCCTCAGACTTCCTCACGGATGTCATGACCATAACACTCTGCTGCCAACACTTTGTCATCTCTGCCCAACACATCCTGCAAACTAATTTTACTGTATTGCATATTCCAAAATTATTTCCTCGGAGGCATTTACTTTAAAACTTATTCTATTTGCAAAGGAAAATATGTGAAGTAATATAGACCTAGTATTTCACTATTTATAGATGAAGGCTGAGATGACATCCCACTAAGGACACATTTTTGCCTCCAGTGAAAAGTTGGGACACTGGCTATAATGAAATGGATAAGGTTAATTGCCAATTACATAGCAATAGTTTAAAGGGGTTTCTGTTAAAAAAACCTCTATTTTGTTAACCTCATAAAATTACATTTGTTGAGATTATTTTACTCACAGCATGGGTGATGGTTTTGCTCAGCTTTCTAAGGGTAAGGGAACTCCCACAACTTGCAGCACTGAATATTCTGAAATTCTAGACTTTCTGAAAGAGTTTTGCAGTTTGTTTGCTTGGAGATTCCTTGTTTTGGTTTGGTTTGGTTTGATTGGTTTGGTTTGGTTTGGTTTGGTTTGGTTTGGTTTGGTTTGGTTTGGTTTGTGGGGAAGCTTGGGGAATCTGACTGTTATGAGAGGGAATCTGAATTGATTTGTGTTTTAACTTAATTCTAAAATATTACAGGGAATTACTATAAAAGATAGACCAGCAGATCATATGAGGAGTCCATTGCTACTTTTACCTGAGAGTGTTGTTCAACTAAAAAGAAAAGGAGGGTAGTTGTCATTGGTGACTCCATACTAAGGGGAACAGAGGGTCCCATTTGCCGTCCAGACTCAGTCCACAGGGAAGTCTGTTGCCTCCCTGGAGCTCGGATTAGGGACATTACTAAAAATCTTCCCAGGCTGGTGAGTCCCACTGATTATTACCCATTGTTGATTGTCCAGGCTGGCAGTGATGAGATCAATCATAGAAGCACTCAGAGAATTAAAAAGGACTTTAAGTTGTTAGGCCAGGTGATCAAAGGATCGGGGACACAGGTAGTTTTCTCATCTATCCCTTTAGTAGGTGACAGGAATAGTGAAAGGAAAAGTACATGCAGTTAATGCATGGCTCAAAGACTGGTGCCTCCAGCAACGTTTTGGGTATTATGATCACGGGGAAGTTTATGCAGTACTGGGCATGAGAGATATAGATGGTGCAGAGCTTTCTAAGAGAGGGAGGAGAATACTTGCTGGAGAGTTGGCAGGATTAATAGATAGGGCTTTAAACTAAGTTGGAAGGGGGAAGGGGGAAGGGGATAAAACCCGAGTCTCTACACATGAGCCAAGGGGAAGTATCCCAGGGTTAGGCGTAAAAGGCACAAGCAACGGTAACAGATGCTCCATTAAATCTCTGAAGTGTCTGTATACCAATGCAAGAAGCATGGGGAATAAGCAGGGAGAATTAGAAGTCTATGTGCAGCTGGAGAACTACGATCTTATTACAATTACAGAGACGTGGTGGGACAGCTCACATAACTGGAATGTGGGCCTTGATGGTTATGTTCTTTTTAGGAAAGACAGGTCGATGAGGCGAGGTGGGGGAGTTGCTCTTTACGTGAGAGAGCAACTGGAGTGTATTGAGATCCATCCAGGGGCAGATGAGGAGCAAGTAGAGAGTTTATGGGTAAGAATTAAGGGGCAGGCTAGCTTAGGTGATACTGTGGTGGGTGTCTACTATAGACCACCTGATCAGGAGGAGGAAGTTAATGAGGCCTTCTACAGGCAGATGACAGCAGCCTCTCAGTCCCAGGCCCTGGTTCTCATGAGGGATTTCAACTACCCAGATGTTTGCTGGAAGTCCCACACAGCCAGCCATCCTCAGTCCAGGAGGTTCCTCCAGTGCATCGATGATAACTTTTTGATGCAAATGGTGGATGAGCCAACAAGGAGAGGAGCGCTGCTGGACCTTGTGTTCACCAACAAGGAAGGTCTGGTTGAAGCAGTGAAGGTTGAGGGCAACCTTGGCTGCAGCGACCATGAGATAGTGGAGTTCAGGATCCTGTGCGGTAAAAACAGAATAGCAAGCAGGATCGCAACTCTGGACTTCAGAAGGGCCAACTTTGGCCTCTTCAAGCAATTGCTGGGGGATACCCCTTGGGACAGGGAGCTGCAAGGTAAAGGGGCCCAAGAGAGTTGGTTGGCATTCAAAGACCACTTCTTTGAGGCTCAGGATCAGTGCATCCCCTCAGGTAGGAAATCAAGAAAGAGATCCGGGAGACCTGCTTGGTTAACCAGGGATCTGCTGGGCAGACTCAGGTGGAAAGGGAAGGTGTTTAAATTGTGGAAGGAAGGGCTGGCCACTTGGGTGGAGTACAGGGCAGCTGTCAGGGAGTGCAGGGAGGCAATCAGAAAAGCTAAGGCCTCCTTGGAGTTAAAACTTGCAAGGGAGGTCAAAGACAACAGAAAGGGCTTCTTCAAATACATTGCTGACAAAACTAACACTAGAGGCAATGTAGGCCCTCTGTTGAATGAGGTGGGTGTCCTGGAGACAGAGGACAGAAAGAAGGCAGAGTTGCTGAATGCCTTCTTTGCCTCTGTCTACACTGTTGGAGACCGTCCTCAGGAGCCTCAGTCCCCTGAGGCCCCAGAGGAAGTCATGACAAAGGAGGAGTCTGCCCTGATTGATGAGGAGTGGGTTAAGGATCAGTTTGAACACTTGGACATGCATAAATCCATGGGCCTTGATGGGATGCACCCACGGGTGCTGAGGGAGCTGGCGGGAGTCATTGCTAGGCCACTCTCCATCATCTTTGGTAAGTCATGGGTAACAGGTGAGGTGCCTGAAGACTGGAGGAAAGTGAATGTCACTCCAGTCTATAAGAAGAGCAGGAAGGATGACCCGAGTAACTATAGACCGGTCAGCCTCACCTCCATCCCTGGAAAGGTGATGGAACATCTTATCCTTGACACTGTCTCTAGGCTTATCAAGGATAAGAAGGTTATTAGGAGCAGTCAGCATGGCTTTGCCAAGGGGAAGTCATGTTTGACCAACCTGATAACCTTTTATGAAGACATAACCAGGTGGATGGATGGTGACCATGCAGTGGACGTGGTCTACCTGGACATCAACAAGGCCTTTGACACCGTCTCCCACAGCATCCTCATAGGTAAACTGAGGAAGTGTGGTCTGGATGACCAAGTAGTGAGGTGGGTCGAGAACTGGTTGAAAGGAAGAAGCCAGAGGGTTGTGGTCAATGGGGCTGAGTCTGGCTGGATGCCTGTGTCTAGTGGGGTCCCTCAGGGGTCAGTGCTTGGGCCGGTGCTGTTTAATATATTCATCAATGATCTGGATGAGGGATTAGAGAATGTTGTCAGCAAGTTTGCTGATGATACGAAGTTGGGGGGAGTGGTTGACACACCAGAAGGCTGTGCAGCCATTCAGAGAGACCTAGACAGGCTGGAGGGCTGGGTGGGGAGAAATCTTATGAAGTTTAATAAGGGCAAGTGTAAAGTTTTGCACTTGGGAAAAAATAACCCCATGTGCCAATATAGGTTGGGGACTGCCCTGCTGGAGAGCAGTGCAGGGGAAAGGGACCTGGGGGTTCTAGTGGACAGCAGGATGCCCATGAGCCAGCAATGTGCCCTCGTGGCCAAGAAGGCCAATGGCATCCTGGGGTGTATTAGAAGGGGAGTAGCAAGTAGGTCAAGAGAGGTCCTCCTGCCCCTCTACTCTGCCCTGGTGAGGCCGCATCTGGAATATTGTGTCCAGTTCTGGGCCCCTCAGTTCAAGAAAGACAGGGAGCTGCTTGAGAGAGTCCAGCGTAGAGCCACAAAGATGGTGAAGGGAGTGGAGCATCTCCCTTATGAGGAAAGGCTGAAGGAGCTGGGTCTCTTGAGCTTGGAGAAGAGGAGGCTGAGGGGTGACCTCATTAATGTTTATAAATATGTCAAGGGGGAATGTCAGGGGGATGGAGCCAGGCTCTTTTCAGCGGCGTCCACTGACAGGACAAGGAGCAATGGGTGGAAGCTGGAACACAGGAGGTTCCAGAAAAATATGAGGAAAAACTTTTTTACTGTGAGGGTGACCGAGCACTGGAACAGGCTGCCCAGGGAGGTTGTGGAATCTCCTTCTCTTGAGACGTTCAAAACCCGCCTGGACGCGTTCCTGTGCGCTCTACTGTAGGTGGTCCTGCTCTGGCAGGGGGGTTGGACTAGATGATCTTTAAGGTCCCTTCCAACCTTTAACATTCTGTGATTCTGTGATTCTGTGATTCTGTGTAGAAATGATAGATTACGAAGTCTAGTAACCTTCAGGTAAGACATGGATCCCCTTGCAGTCCTCCAGTATTATAACAGCCTTCTCCATAAAGAAATTTTTAATACCTATGACGTAAACAACACTAAGTTCTTATCATATTTAAATAACTAAGCCTATCATGTTTTTCTTTACTTGTATTACTCAATGCCCTGGTTTGAGCTAAACAGAACCAATCTAGGTGGCTCAAACTTAACCCTTGACACTTGTGCCTTTGGATAGCCTAATTTAGTTAATTTCACAGTCTTCTGAACAGAGGTGTGGAATAACATATTGTTATGTACTTTTAAGGAAGAGCTCTTGAATTTATCCAAGTGCCATTGTTGTTAAAAACTGCAGCAATCACAAGGGACAGTGTAGAGAAACTCCCTATACCTTACAATTATAGTGATCATCAGTGATTCAAGCCTTATATTAAAATTTTCTGATGAAAACAAACAAAAAAGCAAAAGATCATAAAAATAATGAAGAATTATTCCTCATTAACTTCCTTCAAAGTGAAATGGAGGCAAGGAAGACATCAGAAGAATGTACAACCTAGTCCAGAAAACAGGATTAAAGTAGATAAACTTATTTTTTTAAGCCAGGAAACAATGACTGTTAACTCTGTAAAATCTTGGACTCATAACAGTTTCATGGTTTTCTGTTTGAATAACAAAAAAGTCCTTCGTATCTTGTATTAAGGTGCATTGGAGGACACTCCATTTTCCATCCGGTCAGTGACATTTATTTAGCTACAATATTCTGGCTCCCACACTTTTTATAGCATTCTTATGAATGTCATCCAACAGCCCTAGCCACAAATGTATTTTCCTAGCCATCTTCAAGTAGGTTCGATTTTTCCTGGAATGATTTATGACTTGAATACACATGAAACACCTAGAGGTGAAAAATGTTGTGTGTTTCCATTCTCTGTTATCACCAGTCCGTTATTTTGAGAGATATGGGGTGGGTTTTCTTTGTTTGTTTGGGTTTTCTGAGGTTTTATTTTATTCCATGGTTTCAACTATGTTTTTCCTGATGATATCTGTAACATCAGCTCTATAGAATGGTGCATGGGGGGATCTCAATGTAATATTATTTGGTACTATGAACATCCCCTAACAAATCTGGATTTACTTCTTTACCCTGTCTTTTTAAGGGCCAATCACAATTCATCAGATTGATTCATTGCCCTCATCCTTCACTGTCTCTCAATAATGGCACTCACATAATCCAATATATTTTTCTGATTGCTCGAGTTCACATCACTTTAAACTGCACTTTTTTTTTTCTGGCTGGAAAGCATGTAAAACCACTAGAGAGAACAGGCTCCTTAAAGAACTGCAAAAAATAAAGTTGCAGCAAAGTTTCTTGCTTCAGTTAAACTACTGGCAGAGTTTAAAATAAAATCAATTGAGCAAATCAGAAAGTGTTATTAACCACATCAAGTCTAAACCATTCTAGTCAGGGTAACTTTCCTGCCCCTCAAATAAGTACCTTGGATTAAAAAGATGAAAGGTCAAATTGTCCTTCCAATTAAACCACAGGATTGAACATAGTCTCACTTGTGTTTTCTTGAGTTTTATGTGTGTAGGTGTAATCACAAATGATCTTATAGTATCAAAAACCAACAAAGATGCTTCTTTGGTATGTATGTAATATAAATATTAAACCTGAAAACTAAAGGTTTAATAAAGTACATGAATAAATTTTTTAAATAGAGCATTTATTGTAGAGTTTAAAAATGGGAAAGATGTTTTACTGAAATAACTGTCAGTGTGCTAAAGTTTGAGAATCTTTATGGAAATAATTGACAGTGAAATTACTACTTTTTTGGGGATTTTCATGTAGTATAATAGTTAGGTTAAGTAGTTACAACACCATCTATAATAAGATATTCCACAGTGGAAAATGATGGACATTCTCAGGAGAACATTTCTATTACTGATACTTCCTTAAGGCTTAGCTGGGACCAACAAAAACATGGATAACAATTAGCTAGTACATGTCTGAATTATATCTTGTTAGTATCTATGACACTCATTTCAGGACATAAATTTATGTATTACTATGAATTTATTACTATAAATGTACTTATTATTATAAACTACAAATATAAAATGTAATATTGTTATAAATAGAAAGTAGAAAACTTTATACGTGTTGCAAAAACAACTCCATCTCACTTCTCTGCTTTTTTTGTTGCTTTTTGTCATGAGTTTGAGTCTGGAGAGGTTTTTGGGAAGTGGGTGTGGAGCTCTGTGGGATGGCTCGTGCAAAACTTCGAGAGCCTCCCACACCCCCAGGTAGGAGTTGGACCCACCTCTGGCCAGTACCAGGCCCATCAGCACATCCACAATCAAGGCGTTTAAGAAGCGACCCCATTGTTCTCTCTCTCTTTTGTTTTTGTCTTATCTTGATCTGTCTGTGTTGGGTGTTTCCTTTTTCCTTCTGGAGAAGGGTTTGGTGAAAGGAGAACAAAGGAACATAGTCCTGAGAAGACAGAGGGGGGCAAGGGTCCCAGAGGAGAAGGAAAAGGAGAAGGCTGCTGGAGCAACACCTCTCTGAACTCCCATGGTGGTTGAGATGACAGGAAGGTGATTACCTGCTAGATGAGGGGATCAATGGTGGCAAGAACATCCAGGTTGTGTTGGTACTTGAAGAACCCCTTGTGAAAGGGAAGAATGACCGAGTATTGGCGGGAGATGCTCTGGAAGCGATCCGTGGCCCTGATGAGCTCACAAGGAGGAAGAAGATTTCTTCCTGTGAGGTGGACACCATGTGGTATGAAGGAGAGACAGTGAGGAGTCCTCTTTCTCAAGGGCAAGCTGCTATGGACAAAGAGTAATGGCCAGATGAACTATACCTCCCACCCCCTGGCCCCCTTGCACTGATGAGAGAGGAAGAGGTAGCCTGAAGGGTGAGAGGGAGAGGCGTGTATTTAAGATTGAGTTGCATTTATTTATATATTCCTCTCACTACCCTGCTTCTGTAAATGGTGATGGTAAATTAAATTTTTGTTTTCTCCCCAAGTCTCTCTGTTTTTTTCACCCATCATCTTAAATGATAGATTATTACCATCCCTGTCCTTAATCTCAATCTTTGAGACTTTTTAGGATCAGTTTTCTCCCTCCACATCCCTGTGGAGATGGGGGGTGGAGGGAGGAGTCAGTTGGAGACTGTGTGGTTCCTTATTGCCACCCAGGACAGTTGGCTTGAACCACAACACTTTCTTACTCCGTCTTGAACACTGGGAAGAAATCATTACCTTTCAAGTGAGATTTATGCCATCTTGAAAAGGAATCCAAACATGACTTTATTTAAAAAAAAAAAAACAACAAACTTTTGGTTGGAATTAATCACTCAGATAAAATTAAAAAAAAATAATTTATTTTCGGGAAGCTAAAGCCAAAAATTATGAATCCTAGTCTTTAATTCTAGTTGTTTTGAAATCAAGGGTAAATCTCTTTTCTTAAATAAGGAAACAAGCTAGCACATACAGCCCACTCCTCAATCTAAGAGTTTAAGAAAATACATCAGGTAGAAGTTATCTGATTTGATTTATTATTTTAATATTTCTATCTTTTTAAATTCTTCTGAACAAATATCAGTCATGACTTTAGCCATTCACAGAATCACAGGATCACAGAATCACAGAATTATTGGAGGTGGAAAAGACCTCTGAGATCAAGTCCAGCCTATGTCTCAACACCATCACATCGGCTACACCATGGCACTAAGTGTTACATCCAGTCTTTCCTTAAACACCACGAGGAACAGTGACTCCACCACTTCCCTGGGCAGTGCATCCCAATGCATGATCACCCTCTCTACGAGGAAGATGCACACAGCTATAGTCATTCTCAGTTAACAAACTATTTTCTATGATTTGCTTTACTGAGCATTACTATTACCTTTCTTATTTGTGTTCATCATTTGAAGATATTTGCAGAATTCTTTCAGTCATACTTATCAGATATTTTATCTATCAGCTAGACACTAGATATTCTAACGACTGTGCATGTGTAAGAGCCATCAGTGGTGGATGGAGTAAATGTTCCATATTTTATCCCACATAATATTAGTTCTGAGTGCTGACTTTTCTTTCTATGGCCCACTGGCAGCTGCTAAATGTAGTGATGCAAAATAAATTGTCCCCTCTGGACAACATTAGTGCTGTTGACAGTGGATTTTTGTTGTTGAGTTTATTTTTTTTTAGTTAAAATCATTCTTCATATATTTTAAAGAAGATTTTCCTAATTTAACATAAATGAATAATTTTCCTTTATGCAAGTTCCACATTATCTCAAAATTTCTAATAGGCAGGTCAATAAAACTATGCTCATATTGCCAACAGCAAACTAAAGAAGAGAGTTTAAGTGGGTAGATGTGCTGGCAATTCATCTTGCCTTCTGTCTTCTGGAATGTAAAAACAAGATCCCCAGTGCAAGTAGTCTGTGAGACTTTTTTTCTCTCTCATGTACGGAAATAGACTCCTCCACAGAGCAATTCACTTACATGGGTGATAACAATTTTTAAAGAAGATGAACTGTCCGTCAGAAATACCTATTTCTTTTCATGAATTGTAAAGAGTTTAGATGACTAGTTTATCCTGAACACTTCACTTTTAGCTACCAGAAGTTAGATGAAGTGAATTCAGGATATAACATTTAACTGAAATACAAAATCATGACTTGTGATGTTTAATATTAGCTGCATGAGAAAGATTATAATCTCGACAATTTTAATAAAATGTGCAATAAATGCAAATTAAATTCAAGTATTATGCCTTCATCTGTCCACATGATGCCATCTGATGCCAGTTGAGATACCAGATGATGTCTGAGACATACGAAGAGTCTGAGAAATTAGATATAGTAGATAGAGGAAACCTACATCTGTCCAAGCTGATAGCTAGAGGCCACCTGGAATACAATATAACATTTCAAATGGCAATAGTATGCTTATGTTTGTACAACTGAAATGCAGCCATTAATAAGCCCTGGACTCCAATATACTGTAAAGCAAACAAGCCCTGTGACTAACCCGGGACCCTGCCAATTAAAAACTGAACAACTGTATCTATAAATGTGGTCTAACACACTCCAATCAAAGCTATTATTATCTAGAGCCCCTTAAGCCCTAGACTGGGCTCCAAAAAGTGGACATGGAGGTGACCCTAACCAACAGTCATACACCCACACAGATGCTCACTCACTCCCCTCCCTCATTAAACAAGTACAAAACTGAAGGAAGGTGGAAAGACACATAGACTGAGATAACAACTGTTTAACAAACAAATTTTTAAAAAAAAAACCTTATTGAAAATAATTTCTTCTCTGCTTCTCATTGACAGGCAGATGTTTAACAACTTTTTGGAAAGCATAACAGCACGTGTAACAGTTTATTGGGAAGATAGACACCATAACCACTAATGTCTGTATTTCTTCCTTCTTTCCTTGATTTTTTATTGCTGAACATGACATCATACCTCTTAGATAAATTTAGATCAGCACTCAGCAGTGTCCCTCTAACCTTCTTGTCCATCTCCAACCTACTCATTGTGCTGCACAGAATGGGAAGAGAAAGGCTTGACACAGAGCAAGCACTATTTAGCAAGAAGGGACATAGACAAGGAGATCATCCAGACTTACCTTCCTGCTGAAGAAGGGTCAGCTAGATCAGATTGCCTAGGACTGTGGCTAGTTGGGTTTTGAGTATCTACACAGATCAAGATTTTACAACCTCTCTGCACAACCTATTCCACTCTTTGATCAGTCACAGAGTAAAAAAAGTATTTTCTCATTTTCGGATAGAATTTCATGTGTTTTATGACTGTTGTCTCTTTCCTAGTAGTGAGCACCACTAAGAAAAAGTATAGCACCTTCTTTTTCATTCCGTCTCATAAAGTGTTTAATATGTAGATAAAATCCCAGCGGAGACTTCTCTTCTCCAGACCAGAGTCCAAGTTCTTTAAGCCTTTGCTTATTGTACTCCGTCATCCAGGTCTTTAATGAAGATGTCAAATAATATTTACTTCAGTAATGATCCTTTATAATCATCTGCCAAATACTCTTGGCACAGTTAACTATAGTCCTTTTAGGTCAAAAATCTATATTCCACTTTTAGCTTTCAGGTCTGTACTCCAGCACTTTGTCTGTAAGAACAATGGTGGTTGACTGTAACAAAGCCCTTGACAAGGTCAAAGTAAATGTGAGTCATTTCTCTCTTCTGTCCAAAAGACCAATTATTTCTTGGTCATAGACAATTACCTTTTAAATTTTTTGCTGTGCCAGGAAATGGTTTCTGTAACTATGGAACAGCCCAGATTGAAAAGGACCTTGAAAGATCATCTGGTCCAACCTTTCATGGGAAAGGGAGTCTACAGTCTTACCTAGCACTCTGTCCCATCACCTCTTGAAAATCTACAGCAAAAGAGACTCTATCATATCCCTGGAAGAGGTTGTTCCAGTGGTTGATTGTTCTCACTGTAAAAAAAAAGTCCTCTCCTCTCCTCTCCTCTCCTCTCCTCTCCTCTCCTCTCCTCTCCTCTCCTCTCCTCTCCTCTCCTCTCCTCTCCTCTCCTCTCCTCTCCTCTCCTCTCCTCTCCTCTCCTCTCCTCTCCTCTCCTCTCCTCTCCTCTCCTCTCCTCTCCTCTCCTCTCCTCTCCTCTCCTCTCCTCTTCCAAGAAAAGTCCTAACACTTTCAGTTTTTCCGGATAGGACAGGTTCTCCAGCCCTTTAGACATCTGCAGGTGGATTTCCAGAGTGGAAAGATCATGTGTCTACCTCTGCTAGTACTGTCCCTCCCTGTGGAAACAGTCCAGAAAGAAATTTACTTTTGTTTCTACAGTGATGCACTGCCGACTTGTGTATAGCTTTTCCTACAGGACCCCCAGCAGGGCTGTCCGCAGCCGTACACATCCTGGCTTGTACTGGGTCCTTTGGTTATGCCGTCCCAGATGCAGAACAGTATACTTTGTTAAATTGTATATTGTTTTTGCTATCCTACTCCTCCAGATTTGTCCATGTCTCTCTTTATGTTATCCCTCCCTTCTGGCATGTCCACCTCACCACCTAGTTCCGTGTCATCAAACTTGGTGAGAGCATTTTAGATCCCATCATCTAGATAATTTATGAAGATGTTTAGCAGCATGATGTCCAGCATCAGTTCCTGGAGGATCCCACATGTGACAGGCTTCCAGTCTGAGTAAATATCTTAATTACCATCTAAGTGTGATTAGTTAGCCAATTTTCCACCCATCTCACAGATCACTCGAAATAGATTCTATGAACAGAACAAGTAAAAATTACTTCAATAAGACAAATATAAACTGAATTAAATAGGAATATGATGAAATTGAAACTAATTTAAATTAATAAAATATATAAAGATAATTCTCAGTATTTTTCTTACATTTTCATTGTCTTCTTTGCATCACCCCAGACATTTACATAAGTATGTGATTACTAACTTTTAAGCTATCCAGTGAGTCACATAGATTGACCTTTTAATTGCTACCATTTATCTCAAAATTAGTTTTGTTAAGATCAAAGGGTAGTTTTATAATTCACCGATCTGGAGTACTAAAGACTTCATACTGGCTCAATTTTGGCAATTAAATGGATTTTCTTTTACTGTGTGAAGTCTAAAATATAATATATATGATTAATTTGATTTTTCACCATTTCTAAATCATTAGATTGGCCCCTGTGTAATTGCTCTGCCCAAGGAATCTCAGAGAAAAAGATTCATCTTCAGATAATCAATTTCTGATAAGAAAGAAGTCTGCTTCAGGGTTGCTTTAGTGTCCCTAAAGAAAAACTGTTCATCTAAGTCGAAACAGCGTACAGAATCTTGCTTCTCCCTTACAACATGAAAACTATTAATTTCTGAATACTGCAAGCCATACAATCAATGAAGGACACAATATTTCAGTCTAGACATATCAAGAATGCAATGCAAGGGTTACAGAAACTGCACAGGGAAGAAATTAGGAAATACATATAATATATAACTTGATGACTTTTATCCATAAACAAGTGAAAAAGCTGCTATTCTGAGTTCCTCAGCTATTTATAATTTTATACAGAATAAGAACAGGAAAATAATATTTGATTTCTGTAATTTAATGTTCAGACAAATATATGTTTAAACCCCACCTAAAAGTAGATTTCCAAGATAATATTTTACTGTCAAATTCACTAATGTGTCAAAATTCAGAAATTTTACAGTGTTATATTATTAACACTTATTTGATTTCTGATCTAATTAAAAAATTATCCTGCACATGCAAGGAAGGTAAAGAAAACAGCTCATGAGAAATAATTTTACCAAATTTTAGATAATATTTATCCTCTTGCTCCGAGATCAGAATCCTAAATTAGAAAGTGTTCTCTTCATATGCTGTCTTGGTAGAGATGAATAGTTCAAAAATAATTATCCAGCTCCCCCCCAAAAAACCCAGCCCAACCTCCTGCAGGATCCTAACAGGAAACACAGAGAACAGTGATGTTCTGGGCTCCCTGGTTCAAGAAAGACAGGCAAGTGTTTGAGAGGTTACAACAAAATGCTACGAAGATGATTAGGGGATAGAATATCTCTTTTACGAGGAAAGATTGAATGACTTTGGGGTTTTTGAGTTGGAAGAAGACTGAGGGGATACCTTATCAATGTTTATAAATGCTTAAGAATAGATGGGGCCAATGACAGGAAAACAGATAAGAGACACAAACTTGGACATAGGAAGTTCCATATAAACATGAGGAGGAACTTCTTTGCTTTGAGGGTGGCAGATCGATGGAACAGGTTGCCCAGAGATGTGGTGGAGTTTCTGTCTCTGGAGATATTAAAAACTCACCTGGATGCCATCCTCTACAATGTACTCCACATGATCCTGCTCTGGTGGGGGGTTGGACTAAATGATCTTTCAAAGTCCCTTGAAACCCCTATCATTCTGGGATTCTGTGACTCCTTTTTTTTTTAAATTCTACACCTCTATGTCCCTAAGTCCTCAAAGTTGTAATTTGACAAAAGTGTTGTCCAAGTGCTTCAGTTCAGAAATATAAAATCATCTTCAAGACATATGGATATTTGGGAAATCTAAGGATCTGAGGGGTGGACTGTTTGGTGGATAAGGCATTGGCTGGATGGTCACATCCAGAAGGTAGTGGTCAATGGCTCAATGTCCAGATGGAGATGAGTGACAAGTGGTATACCTCAGGGGTCCATACTGGGACCATTGATGTTTGATATCTTCATTGATGACATAGAGAGTGGGATAGAGTACACTGTCAACAAGATTGCACATAACATGAAGATGAGTGGTGTGGTAGACATGCCAGAGTGACAGAACATCATCCGGAGGGACCTGGACAAGCTGAAGAAGTGTGCCCATGTGAACCTCATGAAGTTTGAAAATGTCCTGCTTGAATTTCAAAGGTTCAAGTGCAAGGTCCTGCACCTGGGTGAAGGCAATCGTAGTTATCAATACAGGCTGAGGGATGATGTGACAGAGAGGAAAAGGACTTGGGGATATTGGTGGAAAAAACTTGACATGGATCCAGTAAAGCATTTGACACAGTCTCCCACAGCATCCTTGCTGCTAAACTGAGGAAGTGTGGTCTAGACTCTCGGGTAGTGAGGTGGACTGCGAACTGGCTAAGGGGAAGAAGCCAAAGAGTCGTGGTCAATGGGGCGGAGTCTGGTTGGAGGCCTGTATCCAGTGGAGTCCCTCAAGGGTCGGTACTGGGACCAGTATTATTCAATATATTCATCAATGACTTGGATGAGGGACTAGAGAGTACTATCAGCAAGTTTGCTGATGACACCAAGCTGGGAGGAGTGGTTGACACACCAGAAGGCTGTTCTGCCATCCAGCGAGACCTGGACAGGCTGGAGCATTGGGCGGGGAAAAATTTAATGAAATATAACAAGGGTAAATGTAGAGTCTTGCATCTGGGCAGGAACAACCTCGGGTTCCAGTATAAGTTGGGTAATGACTTATTAGAGAGTAGTGTAGGGGAAAGGGACCTGGGAGTCTTGGTGGACAGCAGGATGACCATGAGCCAGCAGTGTGCCCTTGTGGCCAGGAAGGCCAATGGCATCCTGGGGTGTATTAGAAGGGGGGTGGTTAGTAGGTCGAGAGAGGTTCTCCTTCCCCTCTACTCTGCCCTGGTGAGACCCCATCTGGAATATTGTGTCCAGTTCTGGGCTCCTCAGTTCAAGAAAGACAGGGAAGTGCTGGAGAGAGTCCAGCACAGGGTAACTAGGATGATGAAGGGAGTGGAGCATCTCCCTTATGAGAAAAGACTGAGGGAGCTGGGGCTCTTTAGTTTGGAGAAGAGGAGACTGAGGGGTAACCTCATTAATGTTTACAAATCTATCAAGGGGGAGTGTCACGAGGATGGAGCCAGGCTCTTCTCGGTGACAACCAATGATAGGACAAGGGGTAACGGGGTGAAACTGGAACATAAGAGGTTCTGCTTAAACTCGAGAAGAAACTTCTTCTCAGTGAGGGTGACGGAGCACTGGAACGGGCTGCCCAGGGAGGTTGTGGAGTCTCCTTCCCTGGAGACATTCAAGACCTGCCTGGACACGTTCCTGTGTAGCGTGATCTAGGCATTCCTGCTCTGACAGGGGGATTGGACTTGATGATCTTTCGAGGTCCCTTCCAATCCCTAACATTCTATGATTCTATGATCAACAATGCATACTCACAGCCCAGAAGGCAAATCACATCCTGGGCTGCATCAAAAGAAGCGTGGCCAGACAGTGAAAAGAGATTTTTCTGCCCCTCTTCTCTGCTCTGGTGAGACCTCGCCCAGAGTATTGTGTCCAGATCTGGAGCCCTCAAAAAGGCCATGGATATACTGGTGTGGGTCCAGAGGAGGACCACAATAATGATCAAAAGGCTGGAGCACCTTTGCTATGAAGACAGGCTGAGAGAACTGAGGTTGTTTAGGCTGAAGAAGGGAACTCTGGGGAGACCTTGTAGCGACTGCTAAGGTCCTCAGGGGGACTTACGAGAAAGCTGGATAGGGGCTGACTACAAGGGCACGTAGCAATAGGATAAGGAGCAGTGCTTTTAAACTAGAGCAGTGTAGATTTGGATTAGACATTACAAAGAGATTTTTTACAATGAGAGTGATAAAACACTGGAACGGATTGTCCAAAGAAGTGGTGGAGGCCCCATCCTTTGAAACATTCATCATCAAGTTTGTTGGGGCTCTGGGCAACCTGATTTAGTTAAAGATGTCCCTGCTTACTGCAGGGGGGTTGAAGAAGATGACCTCTAGAGATCCTTTCCAAAACAATTCATTCTATGATTCTATGATTTTGAAAATGTGTCTTAACATTCAATGGTATTCTGGATAATTCTCAATAAGTATTAGTGAAAAATTATCTAAAAATAGCTAGTCTTTTTCAAAAAATAATTAGTCAATAACTTCACAGAATCACAGATTCACAGAATGTTAGGGGTTGGAAGGGCACTCATTGCCACTTGTCCTATCATCGGACATCACTGAAAAGAGCCTGGTTTCTTCCTCCTGGCATTTGCTCTTTATATATTTATAAACATTAATGAGGTCACCTCTCCTCCCTCTCTTCTCCAAGCTAAAGAGATCCAGCTCCATCAATCTTTCCTTATACAGGAGGTGTTCCACTCCTTTCATCATCTTTTGGCTCTGTGCTGGATTCTTTAAAGCAGTTCTCTGTCCTTCTTAAAATGAGCAGCCCAGAACTGGACACAATATTCCAAATGTGGCCTCACCAAGGCAAAGTAGAGGAGGAGGAGAACCAATCTCGATCTACTAGCCACACCCCTTCTAATACACCCCAGGATGCCATTGACCTTCTTGGCTACGAGGGCACAGTGCTGGCTCATGGTCATCTTGCTGTGCATCAGGACCCCCAGGTCCCTTTCCCTTACGCTGCCCTCCAACAGGTCAGTCCCCAACTTATACTGATACTTGAGGTTATTCTTTCCCATATGCAAGACTCTACACTTGCCCTTGTATTTCATAAAATTTCTCCCCACCCAACTCTCTAGCCTGTCTACATCTTGCTGAGTGACAGCACAGCCTTCTGGTGTGTCAACCACTCCTCCCAGTTTTGTGTCATCAGCAAACTTGTTGACAGTTCCTTCATCCAGGACATTGATGAATATATTGAACAGCACTGGTCCCACTACCAATCCCTTAGGGACTTCAATAGATACAGACCTCCAACTAGAGTCTGTCCCATTGACCACAACTCTCTAACTTCTTCCCTTCAACCAATTCACAATCCGTCTCACTATCCAATCATCCAGACCACACTTCCATAGTTTAGCTATGAGGATGCTGTGGAAGACGGTGTCAAATGCTTCACTGAAATTCAGATAAATCACATCCATTACACTGCCATCATCTATCCACTTGGTCATATCCTCATAAAAAGCTATCGGGTTGGTCAAACATGACTTCCCTTTGGCCAAACCATACTGATTCCTTTGAAGGACCCTCTTATCCTTGGTATGCCTAGAGAACATCTCCAAGGATAAATAGTTCCATCATCTTTCCAGAGATGGAGGTGCGGCTGATAAGTTTGTTGTTATCTGGGTCCTCTTTCTTGCCCTTTTGGAAGACTGGAGTGACATTTGCTTTCCTCTAGTCCTCTGGCACCTCTTCTGTTCCCCATGACTTACCAAAGATAATGGAGAGTGGTCTATTAATGACTTCCATCAGCAACCTCAGCACCCACGGGTGCATCCCTTCAGTGCCCACAGATTTGTGGAGGTTCAGATTGCCTAATTGATCCCTAACCCAGTCCTCATCAACAAATGCAAACTTTTCCTTCATCCTGACTTCCTCTGGGGCTTCAGGGCTCTGGGGTTCCTCAGGACAGTCTCCAGCACTACAGACAGAGGCAAAGAAGACATTCAGTAACTCTGCCTTCTTTCTATTTTCTGTCAGCAGAGCACCCAGCTCATTCACCAGTGGGCCTACATTGCCTCTAGTATTAGGTTTTTTTCTGCAATGTATTTGAAGAAGCCCTTTCTGTTTTCTTTGACCTGCCTTGCAAGGTTTAATTCCAAGGGGACTTAGCTTTCCTAGTTGCCTCCCTACATCCTCTGACCACAGTCTTGTATTCTGCCCAAGTGGCAGCCCCACCTTCCGTGATCTAGAGTCTCTTCTTCCATTTCAGTTTGCCCAGCAATTCTCTGGTTAACCATGCCGGTCTCCTGGCTCTCTTTACTGATTTCATATGATTTGGGGTGAACTGATTCTGAGTTTGGAAGAAGTAGTCCTTGAATAATAACCAGCTATTTTGGGCCTCTTTACCTTCTGGTACCCTGTCCCATGGGGTTTTCCCTAGCAATTGCTTGAAAAGGCCAAAGTTGTCCCTGCTACAGTCCAGGGTTGCAATCTTGCTTGGTATTCTGTTCCTACTGCACAAGATCCTGAAATCCACCATTTTATTACTTATCTAATCTGGTCTAGTTACACTCATATTACATTCCCTTCTTGGGCAACAATCCTGATTTAAACCAATGCAAGGAGAATATACAAAAATCCATAACAGTACAACTAGCTTAACTTTCTCATTATAACTTTTTATCATGTTCTGGTGTAATGCATTGGATGTATGCATTGGGTTTATGTGGCTAAGTTTTGGTAGCAGGGGGCTATAGGAGTGGCTTTTGTGAGACACTACTAGAAGTTTCCCCATGTACAACAGAACCAATGCCAACTGGCTCCAAGATGGACCCACTGCTGGCCAAGGCTGAGCCTATCAGTGATGGTGATAATGCCTCTATGATAACTTATTTAAGAGGAAGGGGGAAAAAAAGTTACTGCACACTTGAAGACAGAGAGGAATGAGAGTATGTGGGGAAAGAATGTGCTCCAGACACTGGAGCAGTGATCCCCTGAGTTGTGGTGAAGACCATGGTGAAGACCATCCTGAGGCAGGTTGTGCCCCTGGAGCGCTTGGTGGTTAATAGTGTACACAGCCATCTACAGCCTGTGGAGGAGTCCATGCCAGAGCAGGTGAATGCTCAAAAGAGGCTGTGACCCCCTGGTAAGCCTGCACTAGAGCAGGTTCCTGTCAGGACCTGCAGACTCGTGGAGAGAAATGAGCCCACACAGGAGCAGGTTTTCTGGCAGGACTTTTGACCCTGTGGGGGACCCATGCTGGAACGGTCTGCCCTTGAAGGACTGCACCTTAAGGAAGGGACTCACATTGGGGCAGTTTGTGAAGAACTGTCTCTCATGAGAAGGACTCGCATTGGAGAAGTTCATGGAGCACTGTATCCCATGGGAAGGAATCCACGATGGAGTAGGGAAGAGTGAGAAGTCCTCCCCCTGAGGAAGAGGAAGCAGCAGAGACAACATCTAATGAACTGACTGCAACTCCCATTCCTCATCTGTCTGAGATGCTTGAGAGAAGGAGGTGGAGGAATCAGGGATAGGTAAAGTTAAACCTAGGAAGAGGGGAGGGATGGGGGTAAGGTGTTTTAAGGTTTGATTTCTTATTATCCTACTTTTTCTTGATTGATAACAAATTTAATTAATTTCCCCAAGTCAAGCCTATTTGGTCTATGACGGTAATTGCTGACTGATGTCCCCATCCTTATCTTAACCCACGAGCCTTTTGTTATATTTTCTCTCTCCTGTTCATCTAAGTAGGAGTGATAGAGTAGCTGTGGTGGGCACCTGGCATCCAGCCAGGGTCAAATCACTACAGTCTGGAACATAAATTATATCTTAAAATATTAATTTATTAAGTTTATATTTTAGAGGCTTCTGCTCTGTTGAAGACAAATCTTCAGACTCCTGAGGTCTTCATTTGAAGACTATGATTTCTATGGTATCATTAGACAATTCACTAATTGTTACAAGAATGTAAAGTCAGCTCAGATCAAAGAAACCCATATAGGTATTGACATTTTACACTTCAAGAAGCTGCCATTTCCATAGTTCCTACTCAGACCAGTCAAAGCAAGCAAAGGATAATCTTCTCTCTATTATTCATGGTAGGGTAGATATCCACACTGCCACGCATGGGAACTCCATTCTGGACCAGGTGGACATGCCCTGAAGGAAGATGTAACCCATGAAGAGTTCACACAGGAACAGGTTCCGGGAAGAAGACTCAGCCTGTGGACGGGAGACAATCCATTCTTGAAGGACTATATCCTGTTGAAAGGACCATGCTGGAGAAGTTCATGAAGAATTGCTGCCTGTGGGAATGTCTGGCATTGGGAAAGTTCAGGAAATACATATTGCGAAGACTCCACCTCTTTCTGTTGAACACTTTCACCATTACAGATAAACATATTCCTCCCTCTGCCCTTAAAAAAGTTTGAATTTCCTCAAAAAAAAAAGCAATAAATTTCTGTTCTCTCACATTCTCTTTGAATATTTGCATCAGTGTACTGTTGAAGAAGAGGGATAAAATCTGTATATTCAGTCTTATTCTTCAAAGGAGACAAGAGAATTTGTGCAGAAATGTTAAGTAGAAACATCGATATATGCTGTCTCTTCCATTTTTGTGTTTGTTATTGGAAATCTAAATGAGAGCGTATTTATCACTGGAAATATATGAAAAGAGTGTGATTCTGCCTGGCATGTATATATATATAATACTCAATTAAATGCAAATGTAACGTCCAGACAGTATGTGAACAACACGAAAAAATCTGTAGAGATTCAGTCCTGTGCCTGCAAGAAATATTTCTGAGACCACAGGAAAAAACAAGCTCCAGTAAACTTTTTGTGTTTAACTTATACAATGAAAACAGAGTGGAAAGTTATTTTGAAAAGTTGTAAGAGTAGATACAGTTTTCTGCTTCATTGTATGTTAAATACAATTTAATAAATTGAATAACAGTATCACATGGATAGGTATGTGCTACATTTATTTGTTTCTTCAGAAAATGGTCTTCATTCTGAGCAAGAAACAGGTCTACTTTTTCGTCTTTATAAAGGACATTTTCTTAGTATAAACAGATAGCATGATAAAGTAATAAAAAGGATTTTTTTTTTGATTTTTTTTCTTTACAAAGAGACTACTTAAATGACACTGAGACTGTATTTAAAATATTATAAATTTCTGGATTTCAGTGAGTTCTCTGTGATCCTATACCATATACCATTCTGTCTAATCTAATATGATTTATTAAATATAATAATATTTAAAGAATTCAAGAAAGCTAAATTACAGAAAGACCTAGAATTTTCAAATTAAATCATGAAAAATTAATACAATGAAGAACTTACTTAGAATTCTATCTGATTTTTTGTGTCTCCGGCTCAATGTTTCCATATACTCTTACCTGTGGAATCTTAGCCCCATCAAGTAACAACATGTCTAAATGTATTTTTTTTTTTTATGAGAGATGTTTATTGTACAAAATTTTTAAATTCTTATTTGCTGACCATGGCAAGAAAACACATAATCAAAGTAGATGTAATTAAACACAGGAAATCAGCAAATGCTCTGCAAACACTGTTTGCAGAAGCAACCACAACATTTACCTATTCCGTCTGTGATACTTTAGTGGAATCAGAATTTGCATTTCAGCGATTTCAATTCAGTTAATGAGATTTATTTATCTCTTCTTGGGATGCTTGAAGTTTAATTGAAAGATAAGAAGTGATATGCATTTTGGACTGTTTCATAACTATAGCTTTTGGAACTAAAAAGTAAATTCCTTGGTGAGAAATAATTTGCTTAGATCTAGTTTTCTGGGTTTTGTGTTTTGGCTTTTTTTTTTTTTTTAGTGGGCTTTTTGTTATTATAGCTGAGGCATTTTTCATTTTTATTTTCCAAACAACATTCATGTAAGTGTTACAGTTGCAGCACATTCAGTGGACCAAAACATACTAACAGAGCCATTAGTTGTTTGATGGATAGCAGTGTTGGTTGCATGAATACACAGTGATATTTTATAGACTTTCTATGGACTGCAAAAGATAGGAGATTTTTCAGACAATAGGTGTTGCATATGACTATTCCAAAAGAACTTTCTTTATTCAGTTAGTCAATGGGGCGGAGTCTGGTTGGAGGTCTGTATCCAGTGGAGTGCCTCAAGGGTCGGTACTGGGACCAGTATTATTCAATATATTCATCGATGACTTGGATGAGGGACTAGAGAGTACTATCAGCAAGTTTGCTGATGACACCAAGCTGGGAGGAGTGGCTGACACGCCACAAGGCTGTGCTGCCATTCAGCGAGACCTGGACAGGCTGGAGAGTTGGGCGGGGAAAAAATTAATGAAATATAACAAGGGTAAGTGTAGAGTCTTGCATCTGGGTAGGAACAACTCCAGGTTCCAGTATAAGTTGGGGAATGACAGGGAACTGCTCGAGAGAGTCCAGCACAGAGCAACTAGGATGATGAAGGGAGTGGAGCATCTCCCTTATGAGAAAAGACTGAGGGAGCTGGGGCTCTTTAGTTTGGAGAAGAGGAGGCTGATGGGTGACCTCATTAATGTTTACAAATATATCAAGGGGGAGTGTCACAAGGATGGAGCCAGGCTCTTCTCGGTGACAACCACTGATAGGACAAGGGGTAATGGGCTGAAACTGGAACATAAGAGGTTCCACTTAAACTCGAGAAGAAACTTCTTCTCAGTGAGGGTGACGGAGCCCTGGAACAGGCTGCCCAGGGAGGTTGTGGAGTCTCCTTCTCTGGAGACATTCAAGACCTGCCTGGCCACGTTCCTGTGTAGCATAATCTAGGCATTCCTGCTCTGGCAGGGGGATTGGACTTGATGATCTTTCGAGGTCCCTTCCAATCCCTAACATTCTACGATTCTATGATTCTATTCTATGATTCACTTAAAGTGCTTGCTTTTCATCAGATATATTTTGTTGGATAGGAAGTCATAATATGTGTAAATAGAAGAAAAGAACTAGATTTAACAAAGATTTAGAGTGCATCCTCCTACCAGGTACACTGTCCTTTGTGAGTTCATTTTGGCTTTCATTTTCAAATTATAGTCTGCAAAAAAAATGGAATTTGAACCTGCCTAAATGAACATTAAATATATATATAAGATAAAGCTCATGGTTTTGTAGAAGTATACTCCCTTTTCTGATGTATTATCACATATCCAAATAAATACTTTGGCCAGTTCCTTACCAGATAAAGACACATACCATAGCATACGTTATTGATGTATGTGCTCAATGAAGATGTTAAATTCTAAACTTGAAGTGGACTGCAATACTATTATTGATAAAGAGATTTCATAACTACACACACAAATTCAGAGAGTATATAGGAAGATTAGATCCAACCTGTTCTCACAGACTTGCACAAATGCAGAAATACACACCGAAACATGATGGAAAGTAACTACATAACATTTCAACAACAGTGTGAAGAGAAAGACCTTATTCTTTTTCAATTTTTTTTTCTTCTGAAATAATACAATAGTATAAAAGTGATGTTAGCAATTCATAAAGTAGTTAAACTCAGGTTTTTTTGTGTAGGTTTTGCTAAGATAGATTTTGACAGTAGTTCATAAAAACAGTTTCTCATTAATAAAAAGAAAAAGGATAAGGAAAAAGGCAGCAAAACTACTCAAAAATAAATCAATAGTATGCATATTTTGAAGGCATCAATATAAATGTTTATTCATAAACCTCTATTGAGTTCACTAAGGTACACACTGAAAAATGGTAACTGGAGTTGAAAAATCACCATTTTATGACTAACAATAGGCATACATACTTAATTAGGGACAGACATGTTTGAAGATTTAGAGCATAGCTTAGTCATTGCAATGTTGAGGGAAGATCTTTCCCTGTAGCATAGCAGTGCAGGACTGGCCAGATGGGTTATGGGGCTTGGGAGGTTCTTTTGAAATGACAGGATATTGTACTTGATGGAACTGGCTTGAATCATTGCCACAAAATAATGACGTTTGAAAAAATAAATGGCACATGTTAGAGTACTCGAATATACACAGAACTGTGGCAAAATGCTCTCCTAGCTGGCAAAAAACGGACAAGGAAGCTTCTTGAAATTCACAGCCTTACTGTATCAGCTAGATTCATCATGAAGGGTGAACATAAAGGAGACATTAACAATGTGGCACTGAGCTGACGAGAAATTTAATTCTGAGGAACGTGCTACATGTAGGAGAAACACAACCAGTAAAAGTGTGTTAGAGGTGTGAGCCAATTGTTTGTGACTCAGTGTAAAATGGGTTGTGAGCTAGATTTAATTCTTGTTCTGCCATTTCTTTTGGACTAGCTAGCAGTGCAAATGATTCAGAAGTTCAATAATTAAGAAAAGTGGGTTTTTCTCTCTACATATACAGGCTAGTATGCAAACTGACTCTGATAATTGATGGAATAACTTCTCCAATCATGCATTGACAAATATGCTCAATTGCAAGATGAGAACATTTCAGCATGTGGACTCCAAACAGTTTTTTTTCCCTCTCTTGCCACGGTGGGAAAACTAAGAAAGGGAAGGAGGAAGCAGGTATCGCATTTGAAAAGAAATATATCTGCTAACACAGAAATTTCCAATGAAATTAAGACCGAATTTTGCTCAGCTGTGCTCCCTGCCTTTTATTTGACAGAAGGATGAGTGAGTTCCAAAGCAATATTTTATGTCCCTCAGCAGCACTAGTTTTTCTTATATATACAGTGAATAAATGTTTCTTCTTGTCTGTCTGAAATTATAAGGAAGACTGGACCTTGAACTTCAGTGCTCTACAGCCAGAAAATATATCAATAAAACCTTCTAAATATTTAAACTGTGAAGTTTGTGAAGTTCTTAAGGGGCATCTTGAACAGAAAAGCAACAAATCTGGCTATTGATCTACTCCTTCTTTCATAGAGGTATTTGGTAATAGCAGTAATAATGTAAAGCACAATAAAATAAACATGAAGAACAGTACAAAGAGTGTTTTACTAGCTATCAAAGTACTATTTAAAGATATTAGTTCAACAAGTGATTCAGTCAGTTCTGATTCACTGAAGTACTTGCTTTACAGTTAAATATAAAAATATATTTAAGTTCCACAAAAGTCAGTGGCAATTAGCCACATATTTTATGCTAAGAATCGATATAGGTTCTTTGAAGAATAGAGGATGGTCTTCTGAAGTAAGACCTTTCTCAATAAAATAGTGTCTGAATTAAGAAATCTGTGAACCACACCTAACAACAAGCAAGAATAGAATATGAGAGAAAGTCTGTTAATAGATTTTCATTTTATGATTGATTTAAAGTTTTTTGGGTCAAAAAATATTCCATTTGTTGAAGGAGAGTACAAGGACATGCTATTTATCTATGTTCAAATTCATGGATATAAGACGGAACATATTCAGTATAAATCATGGTAAAATGTCAGGGTGAAATTCGCAGAGAGTATTTTTCAGATCATTCTGCTTCAGACTGATCATTAAGCTGACACACATTTCATTTCAGGTTTGTATTTTTAAATTCTTACAACAGCTGTGTGCTAGAGATTTATAGATTCTAATTTTCAATGCATTGTGAATAATGAGCATTGAATATTTGATATTTTTGTATATCATTCTCCATCATACTTTATAGGGGTAAAAGAGAGAGAGAAATACAGACTGTCTTTTTCAATTTTAGTCTTCACTTCCATCAAGTTGTTAGTAAAAGGCTGATGAGTATTCAAGAAGTGATGGGTATGTAGAAAAAATAAAATAAATAAAATGTCCAATCAAACAAATATTGAAGGTCTCTTGTTGTTTTTTAATAAAAATTAAATCAAATTTTCAATAAAAGCTATAAAATTTTGAAATACCTTTTTTCATCACCAATATAATAATGATATTAAAATGAAGAAATGCATTGGCATACATTATGATAAATTGGGTGTATTTTGAAATCACACTAAATAGTTGCCATGATAAAAACATGATAAAAAACTCTAAAGAGACAAACTAAACCAAACCAAAACCAGGGAGAAGTTCAGTGTTATGAAACAATGAAATGGCATATAGGTCTTTTTTGGTTTTCAGCTAACTGTTTCATTTCCTTTAAGATTAACACAAGCTGTTTTTATCTGTTTTGTGCTCTTTGCCTGGATCTAAACTGTTACACTCCTGATTGATCCTCTATAAAACACCACTAGATGGAAGAAATTATATACTTGAATAAACAGAGGTAAAAAACAACTGACAGGAGGAGAAAGGACTGCTTAGAGAAGACAAAAAGGTATTCTGCCACAATATTTCTGATCAGCATACTTTTTTTTGGTTATTCTTTAATTTCTCAGATGTTGTGAGTTTAGTATTCTCTAAACAAAAGAAGATAAGAAAAATATAATTTTTAATATTTATGTTAACTATGTTCAAAAGTACAACACAGAACATCCTTTCCCTGATAAAAATCAGAACATAAATAGGTAAAATAAAATAAATTAGTGGATTTGCTCATTTATCTGTGATGCTTATTAGGTAGAATAATACATCTAAAAAGTACAGATGTATAAATATGTAGATGAGTCAACACATGTTGCAGGAATTTTAAACATACAAATTATATATGTGAATTTTATTTCAATTTAGTAATTTATTTCAGAATGTCATGGCAGCTGTATTTAGAAATGGATCAGAGGACCACTGTGTTGCAACTAGAACTTATGAAAAAACCCCACAAAACAACAAAGAATACCAAATCAACCAAACAAACCAGAAAACAACTTTTATTTGTATTGTGGATTTTTCCTGGCAAGAAATAAGAAACGGAATCTTGAAAATCACGGTATACGTTATTCTGAAAAAAAATAGGCAAGAAAAATGAGCTTCTCCAATATTACACAACAGCACAATATTGCATACAAAATAGTGTTTTTCTGAAAGAAATAGTTTTGAAAATACATATTGATACAGATTCAGAGATAGAAAAAAATGTATTTCATGGCACTTGAAACAATATTTTAGATCAAAGCTATTTCCAGTAAGCAGTATCCAAAAACATATTGTTAAAAAATTAAATATCTGTCTATTATCTTCTAATATAAGTAAATTGTAGGGAATGGGCAAGGTAGAGAATTGAATTACAGAATAAAAACATTTTTTTTGACTTTCAAACAACAGATCATAAACAAAACTTTAATCTCACTGGATTGAGCATGACCACAAAATATCCTTGTATTCAAAGTAGTCTTCTAGGCTCAAGCTATTCTTAATAGAAAGGAATACTCGTTATAAAATAGATGTCCAATCAGATGAATTGGAGCTATAGTGTACTTTCTCTAAACTAATGTAAAAAGGAGAACTCCGTAACAATTCTGGGCAATAAACAGAAGTAAATTACAGAGAAAAATTCATGTGGATCTGTTTTCTCACTGATCACCCCCATTGCATGACTATACATTCAGATTCCTAATAAATCTAAGCATTCAGCCTAAAGCTAGAATTTAGAAAGCTTATTTGCCACCTATTTTGCATGGAAGGAGTGTCCGTTTATCTACATGAGCTACAAAACCCATCATTTGGCCCTAGATTTACTCTGTGCAGCTACAAGAGTTATCCTAAACATTTTCTGTAGTCCATGGAAAGAGACAGAAATGTACATAGGATAGTTCAGCCCACCAACAATCTGAACCGTATTTCAGGTTTGCTTATTTTATATGATTGAATAAAAAGTGGATCTAAGAAGACATGAATGGAAATGTTGGGTTTTGAATTTAATAGAGCTAAATAGTACAAAAAAACCCCAAACTTTTCCTTGGGCAGAATGGGACACTTCTATAGAACCAGAAATTCTTTCTCATCTTGAAGACAATTACAATTTAGAATGATGATTTTAAGATCAATTACACTTTCTGAGTAGAACATCCTTCCCTTCCCTTCCCTTCCCTTCCCTTCCCTTCCCTTCCCTTCCCTTCCCTTCCCTTCCCTTCCCTTCCCTTCCCTTCCCTTCCCTTCCCTTCCCTTCCCTTCCCTTCCCTTCCCTTCCCTTCCCTTCCCTTCCCTTCCCTTCCCTTCCCTTCCCTTCCCTTCCCTTCCCTTCCCTTCCCTTCCCTTCCCTTCCCTTCCCTTCCCTTCCCTTCCCTTCCCTTCCCTTCCCTTCCCTTCCCTTCCCCTTGTTCTCCAATTTATTTGTTCTTTTTCTTCTTTTTTTCTACACTAAATTTCTACTGAAATGCATAGAATAATTAATTTTGTGTATCAGAGAGAAGAGAGGAATCAGGATCCTTCTTTTGTAGAAAATTTGTTCTTATTTACAATACTTTCTGAGAGCTTCATGTAATTTATTATTCTCTTCGGTTGTTCGGTTTTTTGTGATAAGAATTTACAAAGTACTTCCCATAAAAGTGTCAGAAAACTCATATAATTCAAGTTACATACATTAGTTATTTAATCAAGTAATTGGCACACTTACAGGTTTCGTTAGTATGTTCCAGTAAAATTTGTATTGGTAAGACTTTCATTTACTTATGAAATTTTCCATTCTTTTATGTGGTACCCAATTCTTCTACCCTGGCAGTGAAACAGCCTTTGTAGTGAGCTTGAAAAGCTCTTTCAGGTGGTTGAGGAAGTATAGATATAAACCTGAATCTTCATTTTTTTTTTATTCTTTTTGCTAAGTGATACAAGTTATTTAAGAATTGTCCCTTCAAAAGCAATGATCTGCAACACTATGTCAGACAAGAAAATGTTAAACAAGTCCCAAGTGTGTAACAAGCAGTGGCTGGTGTCAGTGATTTGTGTGTAGCTACAGGAAAAGGATAAACAATTGGTATTTAAGATCAGGAGGAAAAAGAAAAATTAGTATCAATTTTTCCTCTATTGCCATTCACCTTATATCCAGTCATTAGTCAGGATTAAGTTTATTTCTTCCACATGATTCTTACAACTTTAACAAATCCTTTGCTAAGATTCCACAGAAATTTTTGTTCATGTACACACCGAAAAAAATGTTAAATGTGAACGAGATAATATTGCTTTTATACACTGAATAAGCTAATTATAATATTGTCTCCAAATCCCAGAACTTTATGTTTTTTGAAAATATCTACAGCTCGAAAGCTGAATATTAAGTACCATATAATTTGAGATTTTTTCTTAATTTTATTTTATTTTAAAACAGAAAACTCTCCATCCAAATTTATGTTTATTTTAAGGATCTAATATATTGTACAGTGACATGTATAGTCAGATATATCATGCAATGCTTTTCACTGATAGAATGTGTGTGTGAAAGAAGCAACCATGATCCTGTTTGTGTAGATCTTACTGAGATATAATCCTCCATAAACACCATAATGGTATATATTTGTGATATTTAAAAAAAAAAAAAAACAGTGGAAAAAGAAAAATAAAAAGGTAAAGAAGGGCTAACTTTCATTTTTTTTTGTTATCAAAATGTATGCCTGGTAAAATAACTACTGAGTAATATTTTCCATTCTAGAAGAAATCTTGACTCCAGTTTAAATGCAACTACATAATCAATCACTTCAAGAGGAAAATATTGTAACTGATATAAAATTTTACTGCTTCCAATTGAAAATAAGTAAAACAAAACTTGCTCTTTCTGATATCATATTTTAACAAAAATAATTAATTGAATTGTCTTACCTGATTTTCCTACTTTTCTGACCCTTAGTATTAATATTCTACAAGTCAAGTAGTGATTAATTTTTATACCTTCAATAGAATTGCGGGTTCAGAAGTTCCGTTCAGATTGGAGTATTAGGAATTACACTTTCTGCCCTGAAAAAATATTAAAATAAGGTTTTGAAACAGGGAATTTAAGGAAAATACAGTTTAAAGGGTGAAAAGATGAAGAGTTTGGAAATAGTATTTGTTAGACTGTGAATTCCATCTTTTTTCAGAAGCTGCACATTTTGGGGTGACCTTCATTTGCTATTTCTACATCATGCTGAAATTGCCTTTGGGCTTTGGTAAAACAACTTCGTGGTATAACTTTGGCACCAAATAAAAAGACAAAGAAAAGGTGAAGGAACAATCAAGAGTCATTAATGATGAATGACTCATGCTCCTGAATCTATGAATTTTTGACTGGGCTGTTGAGTTTGAATGATGTGAGTCAGGGGTTAGAGTGAAGCTTTTGATTTCCCCAGTGGAAACATTTAGGGATATTGCTTTCTAAAGAAGGAATAGTCAGTATGACATGGAGGGGAAAAAAAACCCGAGACACAAAACAAAACAAAACAAAAAAAAACAACACAGATCAAGATTCTGAAGAGCAATCAACTCCTTTTTTTTATTTATTTTATTTTTTTCTTGAACCTATAACTCTCCAGCACTATAAAAAGTGAAAGTACCAGAGATTAAGAAATACTTTTACAAGTCTGTTCTCATTGTCTTTCTATTAACTGCACACAAAGGTTTTAACTAGAACTGGAATATCTGGGAAAAATATCTGAGCAGCGGAAGGCTCAGCATGGCTGTGAGACTCCTCCTGAGGTTCAAGAATTGAGAAGGGTAGGTCTTCTGACTAAGGAAATCTCTACCAATAATGCAAAGTCTTATCAACAAATGCATACAATATGTGCACAGACTCCCAGTAGACTGACTTCTGTCATGAAAAAGTTATTCAGTGAGATCAGAATTACAACAACAAAAGTTCATCTAATATTTAGGAGATCTATTTCTATCCCTGAGACGAACACTTTTTTATTTGGATTTAACTTTTTTGTTTATTTTTCACTTTTGATTCAATCGTGAGAACAGTTACGCTTTCACATTACTTATTTTTATTTTATTTTTTTTTAAAAAAAGAAAAAGAAATAAAGATAGATCTCTTATTCTAAAATCCTGGCCTTACATACTGTCCAGTAAGGAGACTTGTATTTGGTAGAAAAAAATGAACAAACAAACAGAAATATAATAGAGTTACATGCATGATTAAAAAGTGTTTAAACATCTTTCAAGAATACATAAATGTGTTGTGTATCTTCCCAGTTTGCATCTCGTTGTAGAGATAGCCATTCCAACAATACTATTAGAACAGCATAAAACTAGGTCTGATAATTCATCTAATTTATCTCCTCGTAAAAGGAGTTTTTTCTCTACCACCAAAGATACTACTAAAAAACTTTCCTGGGATCATCTGGCACTAGAACATGCAGACTATGAACGTATTTCTAAGATTTGATTTAGTTTCTCATTGTCTTACTTTAAT
This sequence comes from Trogon surrucura, assembly GCA_020746105.1. Lineage (NCBI taxonomy): Eukaryota > Metazoa > Chordata > Aves > Trogoniformes > Trogonidae > Trogon > Trogon surrucura. Next base: position 41,468,353 of record CM036617.1, read on the forward strand.
TAGATTAATAATAAATTAAACTAATTTTCCAAAGTTGAGTCTGTTTTGCCTATGATGCTAACTGCTGAGTAATTGCCCTTTCCTTATCTTGACCTATGAATGTTTTGTTATATTTTTCTCTCCCTTGCCCATCTAAGACGAAGGAGTGATAAAATGGCTGTGGTGGGTACCTGGTCAAGTTCAACCCATCCCAAGTACATCTGAAGATATTTTCATGGTCAAATCCAAAACCAATTTAAATTTGATTAAAGGTAGAATTTTCCCAGCAACAAATCTGATTCCTGTAATTCATAAAGTTGTTAAATGAGTGGCAAGAATCCCACCAAGTCCTGCCTCAAGATAGTACTGAAAAGGATACCTGAGTGCAAGAACTCATTTTTCATTTATTATATTGCCAAGGTGTAAATCAAGAATTAATTAGGGTAAACAAAAGAAGTTCTAAAACATCTGTCTTCAACAGATTTTTTATTCTAAGAAGCCTATGATGGAAAACCACATAATGTCTAATATTCTAGAGAAAGCATGCCAGTCATCAAAATAAATTATCACCTTTTAATGACACTTTGAACTGGGATGTAATAAAGTCTATTTATTTATGTTATCATTTCAGTTTTATTTTATGGGTAAAACCAGATGCTGAGGTCTGATATATGCATATGATATAACATATTGGAAAGGTCTTGTGAATCTCAGGACATAAGAATTTATGCTGTGAAAAGAAGGAAGCATATTGCTACATTAGGCATAACAAATTAACTAGGAAGTGATCAACACTGTTATGTTTAAAATTAATAGGCTGTGTTAGATACTTACAAACTAGGTCAAAAAAAAAGCAGTTTATATAATATATTTATGTAAAAAAAAAAAAGCGAAACCAAATAATCATGATGCAACCTCAGAACAGTGAGTAAGACAAAGTAGAATTTTATGAAAAAAATTGAGAAGAGGACCTAGACGGATGCCTTTCTCAGACCGAGTCTTGAGTACTCATGGAAGAAAGAAAAAATGAACAGTGTAATATTCTAAGATACAATAGCTAAACAGCATTCAATTAAGTGAAATCACTTAGTTTTAGTGAATATGAATGATCATTTTTTTTCCTCCTTCAGAAGTGTCAACCTCTTCAGTACCACATAGACTTGCAAATCTATTGAGACCCCATAAAAAATATATAAATCTGTGAACATTTTAAAAATTATTCTATATATATACACACATCCTTCTACAGTATGACAAGAATGCTGTGTTTGTAGGATTTTTTTTCTTTTTTTCTCCATACCACAATACGTAGCTGACTTCCTAATCCATCCAGATATTTTCACCTTAAAAATTCCCAGCCGTTACACAGAGATAAAGATCTCTGTCTAAATCCTTGTATCTTCTGCAGTATTCCAAGAGCATATCAGGCCCTTTTCTCCCAAGCTGTTTTCCAGCTGAGTGGTCCTCAGAATATATTGGTGCCTAGGGTTGTTCCATCCCATGTGCAGGACTTCCTTTTGTTAAACCTGATGAGATTGTCATCAGTCCATTTCTCTAACCTGTTGAGATACCTCTGGATGGCACCAAGAACCTCTGGTATATCAGCTACTCCTCCTGATGTTATGTCATCAGCAAGCTTATTAAGGGTGCACTCTGCTCCACCATCCAGATAATTATTAAAGATATTAAACAAGGCTAGACTCAATATTGACCTCCGGGGTACAGCATTAGTTGTGCTGTGCCAGTACCAACTAGATTTCATACTACTGGTCACCACCTACTGGACCTGGTCATTCTGACAGTTTTCAGCCAATCTCACTGTCTGCTTATCCAGCCCATATACCAACAACTTGTCTACGAAAATCTAATTGAAGACGGTGGCAAAGGCCTTCCTGAAGTCCCTGTAGACAGTATCCACTGATCTCATCTACCAGGACAGTCATTTTGTCACAGAATTTTATCACATAGGTCAAGAATGACTTCCCCCAGTGAAGCCATGTTGACCACTCCTGATGACTTTCTTGTCATTCTTGTGCTGGAAAATTATTTCCAGAATTAGCTGCTCTATCACCTTCCTAGAGATCAAAGTGAGGGCAACTGGCCTATGGCTCTATGGGTACTACGGGGTAACATTGTTGTCTAAACTTCTTAGATACTTGTTTGTAAAATTTTCAGGCACATGAAACAGAATTCATTCAATCTACTGTCCTAGATTATCTGAGAAATGTGCCACTAGACTGGCAGTTGTGATGCCATAGATGGTATGTTCTCCTGGAGTCATAGGTGGAGGCCAGGAAAACACGTCAGAGCAATAGATGCAGACATAATAAGGTATTAAATGCATTAGACATAAGTAAATATTGAAGTTATTGACTGAACTGAGAATAACAAAACCTTAGAGATTTTATGCACATAGAAACTCAAAAACTCAGACATAGGTGTTTACATTGTAGGTACCCAAAGAGTTTAAAATCTGTGTATTTTGATATGTATTGAAAAGCTCACCCATTTTTTCGCTTAACATAACATATTTTCCTTTTGTGTTATTTTTCTACTTTGGAATTTTAACCAGTAATCTCAGTACATCTTTCAGAAAAGGATCCTATTAGGTTTCAAGACTACCAATCACAATGTATGCCTGTTCATAAATATTTTGAAGTTCTGGGTTTGTTGTTTTGTTCAGGTCTTTTGTCTAAATTACATCTTGAATTTTTCTGTAATTTACAAATTTACTTACATATTCCTTCAGGTTGGATTTAATGTATGTCTATGCTCTACTCCAGGAACAAATTCAAGAGTTTGAAGCAGTAAGAATGTCTGTGGTTTGGAGGGATGAGGAAGAATGAAGTGTATTTAGCTGTCAGCACATAGCTTTTAAATTACAGTATAAAGAAGAATTTAGTTGTGTGTGATCTACAAAGTGTTCATTTTACTCTAAATTCTTGACAAGTATTGTGTGAGTTGTTCAGTTCCTCTAAATACAAACAGATGCAGCTGTAACATTAGCCTTAGGGTTTAACTGCTGGTGTAGTACAGTTTATGATTAAGTATAGTGGCTGCTCTAGGAATAATATGGTACATTCATTCTGAGAAAAATCAGACTAAGAATTCTGTGTTTGAAATTAAACGTGTCCAATAACAAGTGCAAGCTAATAAGCAGTTATCATAGAGAAAACTGACACAGAGGAATTATGGCTAGTATTACTCTTTTTTATAAACTTATGTGGAATATTAGGAAACACATAATTTTATACTTTAAATATTGTGTGTTAATTTTCATTTTAGCATTCACTAGCATTGAAAAAAATATTGAGGAACATATTGCAAATTAACATAAAGTTATTAACAGTTCCCAGAGGCTAAGATTCCATTAGGTACACATAAATGAAGCATTTCTGAGATCTACGAAGTCTGTCTAAATTTTGCTGTATAAATTTATCATAGGAGAATCTTAAAAGTAATTTGATTAGGACAACCATAAAAATACCTTTGAAAAACACCTGTCCGAAAAAGACCTCTTTGATCATAGTTTCTCAAAGAGATATATGATCAGTTTCTCATGGTGGGTTTTTTTTTGTTTGTTTTTTTTTTCCTTGTTTTGTTTTTTACCTTGTCATATATTGAAGACCACTGTTCTATAATTTCAGGTTATTGATTCTTTCCTTTTCTCTGTGATATCTCCTTATGTAATGACAGAGAGAACTGCTGATCTTACAGTCTGACCTAGGACTTCTCCCTATCAAATCCTCGGTCAATTCTCTTTCAATTATACAAATTAATACAGTGATTTCTCTGACAGAAAATTATGTGTGTTCACATGTGTGTGTATGTATATCTATTCCTCTAACTATAGTTGGAAAAAAAATAGGTATATCCATGGTCAGTAACTGAAGAGTCTTTTTTAATTCTAGAAAATTAAGAGTCTGAAGCTTGTAGGAGTTATGATAGACTTTTAATCGAAGTGAAGTGCTCATTTGTAGTGCACAGTCATTATAAATAACCTCAGAGCTCAGTGACCATCAGAAACTGAGTTCTACTCCTTCTTCTCCATCCTTGAATTAACACTCATTGTAAAGGAGCAGTATTCAGCCCTGGTACTTCCAGCACTGAAGAGTTTGCAGTGTTCACACGTAAGCACAGTCACCTGTCACAAGAAGCAGGAAGTGAAAATTGTATGTAGATATACTTTCCACAATTCCTGTAACTTCTTGTCTCAAATTCTGCAGAACCAAGCGAGAAAGGTGCTGGTAATGTCTTATGATTTGATCTGAACAAAGGAAAACAGACATTCCCTTTGTTCTGGCTAGGTTACAAATTTTTAGTTGCAGATAAGAATTTGAGGGAAAACAGTAAAACCAGTTTGTGACACAACACTTTCAATTAGAGTAATTTATTCACAGAATATGAAGATGAAGGTGTTGCTTAAAAGGTTTTCATGTTAAAGTTTGTGAAATATTTAGAAGATCTACCTACTTTCTTAGAAAATTAATTATTCATGAATTCTTAATAGATGATGACGCTACTGTGTGGTCATGGTAGTGCTGGGTAGACGGTTGGACTAGATGATCTTAGAGGTCTTTTCCAACCTCAATGGTCTATGAAAATGCTTTTATAAGCATAATTTAAAAGATAGTATCATGAAAAATATATACATACTTATAACGAGTTTGACTGAAACATTGTACAGGTCTTACATGATTTACTATTGCTTTCTTTTGCATGCGGTTAAGATAAACGTAGTTATATTTTCCCTATAAATTGTTTTACGCAAACTACATAATTCTCAGATACCTTTTTAGGTACAATGAAATTCAATTATGAGTACAGAACTAATTCACTGAGTGAAATACCTATTTACACAAGATTAATAGATTATATTCCTAAATATGAGGGCAATTTTAGATGCAGTACACTAACTGCCTGCCCTTCAGAGGAAAATAAGTTTACTTCACATTTGGGGAGGAGATACACCAGTTGCAACCTGCCTAATTAACATCTTCAAGTGTTCACTTTCGTAGAGGTATCCAAATTTTTATTAAATCCTGATCTTTATTTACTACTATTTGAGAATCTTATTCTTGTGATGGTGCATAAATGTGAACAGTCCTGTACGTTAGATTACTCCAGAAACTGAAAACCTAACTCAACATGCTATATGAAAAGTTTTATATCATAGAAATGGCTTAGGTTAGAAAGGACCTTAGAGATCATTTAATCCAACTCCCCTGCCATGGGCAGGGACACCTCTCAACTAGACTACGTTGCTCAAGGCCATATCCAACCTGGCTTTGAACATCTTCAGGGAGGGAGCATCCACAACATCTCTGGGCAATTTATTCCATAGTCTAGCCATCCTTGTCTGAAGAATTTCTTCCTAAGATCGAAGAATTTCTTCCTAAGTTCCATATGCAAACGTTCCGTTTGGGGGCAGGGTCAAAGGGGAGGAGGGGAAGATTTTAAAAAGTAAAAAAGGAAAAATTTAAAAAAGGATTACTTGGACTAATGATGAACTACTTCTGATCACGTCTACTAACATTATTTGGTCTAAGAAACAATGGAACAAACTGGACAAAACAAAAATAGTTTACTGGAATTTCAGCCTAAACAGAGAATAAATAATACAAGAAAAATTTGGTCCAGACATAACTTTGTTTTATTATCTTTATTTTTAAAATCTGTAATCCCATATGTTTCATTTCCACAACCTGTGATGGTTTGGCCATTCTAAGTTTTTCTTTAATTGGTTCTAAGGTAGTATTCCAGAATGTGTTTTGTTTTTTTTTTTTCCTGTTTGTGTCTCATTCAATAAAATGTAGTAACATAAGTGAATTTAGCTGATTGAGATATAAATGTATTGCTGGTTTTCGTTAATAATATCAAATACATTAAATGCACAGTATCTTTAGGTTGAAATAATCAGCTGGAAAACGAGTATTACATCTTCTGGTGAGACTCTCCCAACAAAAATGCAAAGGAGGAAGTAATAATAAAAACAGCATAATTTGATTCAGTACTGCATCATTTTAATTCCTGGACTCCTCTGTAAAGCCTGCTAGATGATTGTCACAGAGTCTCCCAGAATAGATGAGGAAGGTACTTGAAATAAAATTTATTCTAATCAAAAATTGTTTAGCACCTTGACTAGCATTAGTAAACTACAGATTCAATGTCTGTCAAACAGCACAAATGCTGCACAGACAATTTAAGTTTAAACTTCAGAGATTGTGGCCCAAAATGTGGATATGACTCACTCAATGAGGTGAGGACTATTAGCCTCAAGGAGTTGCCTTGGATGATGTCTTGACCCAAGGGGAAAGTCCCCAACTGCAGACTCACTGCTCTGATGACTGGTTCTACCTCCAGGGGGTCTCCATTTCTACATCAGTCAAATGCGATCTGTGGTCATACATGGTCAGTGGTCTAGAAACTTCTCCTAATCCAGGTATTTCATTAGCTGAGGACTTTGTCTGCCCACTGAATGACCTTGCATTTCTAATCCCTTGACCAAGGTGTGTGTGTGACATGTCACAACCCATAAAGCACCACTTCTAGTTTTAACTCTTACTTTTCAGTGGTCAAGAAGTTTCAGCCTTTATAGGTGGTGGATGCACATTTCACAATAGTATAATGCAGACAGAAAACATGGAGGCCCTGAAAAGTCTCAAAGCATGGTGGAAAGAATAAACTGTATGAAGACAAGGGTAAAGTTCAGTCTTATCAATGTTCTGCATTATTTAGAGGTTCTTCTCAAAATCTTTATAGAATTCAGGATTCCAGGAAGTTAGAAATATTCAACTGGGCAGATGCTGTAGATTAGTTAACTGTCAATTTTTTCTTCTTGTTTTGTTCATCAGTTTCAAATCTCACTATTTTTATAATCATAAAAACCCTCTTCCCTCAGAAAATATCCAAGAAACAGAATTTCCAAATTGTTTGTCAAGTAAAAAAAAAAAAAAAATCAATTAAATATATAAAAGTTTCTTTGAGGTGATTCCACCTCTTACTCATACAGCTTTTGATATTTGTGACGGTTTTAATTTTTTTCTAATATGTGAATTCAGAATGATTTATATTATTAACCTGGTCAAGAAAACCCTGTCTTTGTTGGTTTTTAAGTCACTGACTGCAAAAAGGAGAAGAAATATGGCCGCTGAAATACATGTCTCACCAAAGCAAGTGTTGTTTAATATGAAAACATTCTTATTGATGATCTTCTTATTGTTTCTAATTCTCAACGGATATCTGAAAAATGTAAGTGGCATAGTAATACAACAGTGATATTAATTTTATATGGAGTGGCACAGCACAAGTCTTACTCCCTGTGTAGGTTCTAGGTATTCTTATAATCCATCAACCTATACAGCAAGAGAATTCTCCCGTTTATTTTCATATTAAACATATTTTCACTCAAACAATTTACATTACATTAGTAGTGAGCTCTTTTTTTTATGTTTATTTACTCTTTTTTTTATGTTTATTTACTCTTTTTTTTTCCCTGTATTTCTATGGGAATTTATCTATATCTCAAAATTACAAAATTTAAAAATTGAAGGCATAATTTTGCAAAACAGCCTCTGATTTCTCTTAATTTACTGTCATTAAATATACTTGTGAATCTTCTGCTCCATCATCATCCTCTGCTCCAGTGTGGGGTCCTCCATATATTGCTGCATCCTGGACTTTTCACTGAATTTACATATTCAAGTAAATTTGCTGAAGTAATAGTGACATCAGGTCACTCTATTTTTTCAAACCTATTATTTGAAGGCTCTGAAATTTTCTTTAACTACTGGGTAGAAAAAAGTGGCAACCTCAATTTAAAATATTCCACATTGTGATATTGTTCAGTGTCTACATTTTGATCAAGCACTGATTATACAACAAATTATTTGCAATTCATATTTTTCTGAAGTTTTGGGTCATCATTGTTATAAATGATCCTGTCAAGTTTCTAGAAACCCAAATATTTCTGATCATTTTCATAGAAACTTCATCCGATAAGCATATAAGAATATTTTATTTTCTTTAAAGTTTAGAGCCCAATTTTCTGTGGGAAATCCACTCAACCTGACTGATCAATCTTATTGATTAACTTCATTGGGTCTTATAGTTAACCAAAAGGGAATAAGGTCTTAGAAATCTCAACTATGCTCTGACACACCTATTTACAGTTACCATAGTATGGGTACTGAATTGGATAATTTTGGGGATCAGATGGTTGGTGAGTAGCTCATTAAGCCATGTATCTCAAAGAATTGCTTCCATGCCATGGGCACCATGGAGCTGCATCAGTCTTGTAGGGACTTCACCTGTCATGGAGTTCAGGACACCTGAATTATATCTGTCTATGTCCATGTCCATGACCATGTCCGTGTCCATCTCTCTATTTCCCCCATGCCAACTAGGTGTTTGATTATGAAGAGTTGGAGTTAGAGCAGCCAGTGAATGCCAAAGGGTCCTTCTAAGTGTGTAAAACCAGACACTTAAGGCTCAATTAAACTGTCTTTTCAAACACATCTATTGACACAGATGTCTTAAGGCATTCCAGATACCTATCTGGGATTAACAAAAACGTCACAAGACATCTAGTTAGTCAGTGTTATTCTGGAACAGCAACTGGATTCAATGCCAAAAGGTATCTCAAAAAATGAAAGTGTGGGGGAAACTGAAACAAAGCCCTCTCTGTATGATTTTTGTCTGATTTTTGTTCATCACAATGAACTTAAAAGACTAATATACTTATGTCAGAATTCAAAATAGAGCTTTTGTGTAAGCAACAGATAACACACAATATGCTCATTCTAGCAGAAGTCAAAATAAAAGACGGTTATTATTCTGTCTGGAACATAAGTAAAACTAATACCACAGTTATTTTGTGACAAAAAATGAAATCAATAAACAGTTAAGACAGTGAGACATCAAAGTCTGTGTATTTTGGCATTTCAGATTTGTTAAAAGCTCCTATCTAACAAAGCGTAGTTTCAAATCCAATTCAAAAATTTAGAAATACTCTCTTGCATTCTCTTCTTTTTCTTCTTCTTTAATATACCAACTTATTCTATAACATTCATGGTTGTGTTATCACTAATGTCTTTATTCCAGAATAAGACCTAAATTTAATCTCTGGAGTAGTCATTCAAATGCTTCCTCTCCTACCTTATTTTCCTGAAAAAAAAGTCGTGAAAATATGATAACAGTTCTGTAATTTACACATTAAGCTTTCTATTTCAACACAGCATTTCTATAAATACATCATAATGACTTGTGCATTTATTTAAAAGTATACTTAAAAAATGATGTGGCATTTATTTTTTTTCTGTTACCTGATTTGCTGCACATTTGGTATCTTAATTAAAGAGAGATTTAAATTTTCTAATGAAATCTATTTGGACTCATTCTTCAGTCATTTACAGTATAATCAAGCAGTTTTGATGCTTTACACAGTTTTGTAAAATAATTTTTTTTCATTTTATCTGAATGAGTAATCATCATTGTTCACACAGATGTCATGGTACTATATATTAATTACTTTTCAATTATGATTAAGAGTGTTGATTGGAAGATCATATTTCTCTTCTACTTGTCAATTGACTTTATTTTCTACTAATTGTTTTTCTTATACACTCTTAATACACTCATTTTGATTTTTAATTAAGGATAGCATAGTTTGAAAAGATCATATTTCATTTACACTCAATCAATGAATCTCAGGTTGTCTGTTCTTTTCCCACTAACTTTTTCATTTGGCTTTTGTCTGCTATTAAATAAAAGTTGGGACAAGAATGGAAGTGTACTTCAAAGCTGATGGTACAGATCTTACACCTATTAGCTTTAAAGACTGTTTTTATAAAAGAATTGTTGGGCAAAATATCCAGAACTAGGACATGAGTTAACAATTAAGCAGTATGGAAAGGTGTGAGTTCAGTGCTTGGACTTGTCCCCTGATTTTCTTCTATTTATCAGAACAGATGTATCCAGGATTTTGGAGGCTTTGTTCAAGAAACAAAGTTTAAAAATAGGAAAGTTTCTGGTCAGGAAAGTAGAACAAGACAAAAAATATCTATTTTTCAAGGGCATTAAGCAAGGAGGAGATTTACGTTTAGTCCATTCATTTATATTTCTTAGCTAGAAGATTTGAGTTCTCTTTATTTACAGAATTATCCTATCCTAGCTTATTATTTTTGTGTACAAATCAAACATAGCTTTAGGGATTAAGAGCTAGTGACGTCTTTTTTGGTGTAAAATAAACACAAAAATTAATTTGTGGGACAGATTTGTAACAGCTCTATTTTAAGATAAAACTGGGAGTTTTTTCACTTATTTATGCCTGCTTATTTGTATAATGAGAATTACTTAATGTTTTTAATAAATATTAGGAACTTTACCAGCAAAAATGTGCAAATACGAAGTAAGGAGTGTATTTTATTTCAGTTTTTTGTCCTTAATACAAACCCTTTTTGTCAAAACCTGCTAATGCTGACTGATGTAAAAGAGGAGGGATTACAGGAAAGTGATCAGTCTGTCAATGGTATAGAGGCAAAATGGGTTTGACATCACAGAGACATATGAGGAATACAACTGAAAAAATTAAAGCTCTTCAGAGAGCAAGTCATTGCAAAACATGCAAAAATTAATATGAAAAAATCCATGAATGAATCTAGCCACAGGAATAACAAGATATATGGTATAATAAAGGACATGAATCCAAGAAGGATATAGTCATAGAAATAAAAAAATTACTTACAGTGACTACTGTTTGTGAATTCTTTATTTTCTTCACCATTTTTCATCAATACTCCTGGTAAAAATGCTATCAGAGGGATGATTTGGAGTATAAATTAGTGACTTCTTTTTGTCCATTTCTGCAGATCCCTGGAAGTGGCCCTGTGCGCATGGAAGAAATTCCCTGTGCATAGAATCTTATTGTTACTTTTCAGATGAAGGTGTGTAATTATGTATTTGTGTACACACATGTAAATTTCTCACGCAACATCAATACAAAGGCAAAGAAATAATTATTACGCAATGTTGCTGAGACATCTATATATGGAATTTTCACAAGTGTATAATGACGTCCTTACACAAAGAACTATTTTATGAGGTAAATAACAAAAATAAGCACAGGGTCTTTAAAAATTGCTTAGACTTATTCTTTCAATGTAAATGTGAGTCATCAGTCATCAAAACAGTATGTCAACTTGTAGAATAACAATGATAATTTGCCCTGCCATTGTGTAGTTAAAAAGAAGTTCATTATTGAGATCGGTCTGTTGTGTTTTGCTTAAATAAGATTGATTAAAAAAAATACATTTAAAAAAACATTTTAATATGAAATAAACTCATTCTTTGCTTAATTTGTAAAAAATGCTGATTACTTCCTTTTGCATAGTTTTCATAAATAAGTACATAATGAATAAACTACAAAACTGATTAAACTTTAGAACTTCACACTCAGAAATGTATAATTATTTTATGCTGTGATATGGAAAAGAGTTTCAGTATTTCACAGTTTCTATTTCAAATCCTCTGGATCAGGGTCTGGGGGTTAGATTTTGCTGTATAACTGTCTAAAGATGTTGGAAGAGAGTGACTCTCTTCTACCTAACAAAGGATAAATTATGCCTATATTTAAATATAGATGTATTAAAAACAAGCAGAAAAAAAAAAAAAAAAGAATGGAAGAGATAGTTTTGTGGCTCTCCACACCTTCTTAAAGAGAAATTCAGGAAGTTTCCATTAACTTCCACGTCTCCTTTCAGGGGTAGATGTGCTGTTCTTAATTTTGATCTTACCCTGTTCTCACACAATATTTTCTGCCTTAATGCAGCCTGAAGGGCTGCTTTGTCTACTACCTTGTTCCTAGTGATCTTGTCCCTTCAGGAATTGCTCCATTCTGAATCTGCAGTACCACAATTTTTTATTTTTTTTTTTTAACTTTGGTTTTTAGAAACCTACTGCTATACTCTGTTGCATATAGAAATGTAAGAGAGTCTAAGAGAAGAAAGTAGTTGACCTTTATGTCTTTTCTAGTCCATCTCCTATTGTAAGTAGTACAGGAGAAGACTCCACCGCCGTGACCTGGACACACTACCAATTCCTCACGTAACAGAAATGACAAGAGCAGAAGTCTTCCTGAAAAAAAACCCCACAAAACATCTTTGGACCTCAACTCCAGGCTCCAGACAAGGGCTTTTCCTCCCTTTTGTTCTAAGAGTACAGTCAGCATGTGCACCTGGACAAATGTAGTTTCAGCCAGCTGGGTCATCTCTGTGTTGGCATACAGTTACAGAGCAAGGCTGGAAAAAAATAACTTAAGTAATCATACCTCCTCAATACAGTACTAGTTTTTCACTATGGCATCTATGTCCTACTCCCAATTGAAAAAGGAGGGATAATGTTTTTCATCTACCACCAGTTTCACACCTTTTACATCCCTCCACATCTCCCTACAGATATTTCTCTATAGTGCCATGACATGCCCTGTGCAGGAATATTCTGAGGCATGCCACCTTCTGACACCATGAGGGCTTTTATTTGAATGATAGGGTGTTGCTTTGCCAGGGTGGGTGGAATGGGAATGGAAGGTTTTACTTTCTTCTTGAGTTATGGTACATATATTTACCTGGTTCTATATAGGAGCCTACTGGTTCATTGCAGACCACTTGCTATTTAGACTTGTCCTTTGAGTTCATTGTTGGTTTTTTTTGTAGTTTGCTGTCGGTTTTTTTTTTTTGTCTTCTTGATTTTTACGCATTTCCCTTTCTTGAAATAAAGTATAAGATTTCTCAATTTGCCTACTTTCTCCTACTACAATTTTAAGGCTGATGTTGTGTTTTCTGTTAAATTAGTACTCCAATAATAACTTTTGAACTGTAATCTGGATACAACTCAAGACCAGATCAGAATGTTGTCATTACTTGTGGTTTCTAAAACTAGTTCCAGAAAGCAGTGATTTGTTTTCTCCAAAACTTTAATCCCTGTTCTGAAATTTAATATTGTTCATGGTAGTCAAGTGGAATTACAGGCAGTCTCATTTTGCCTCTGTTATTTATTGCTATTGTGCTGTTTATTTCCAGCCTGACCTTTCCAGAGTTGTACTGAATATTTTCCTATTACTATCCTTCAATCCATATCCCTTGCTCTCTAGATTAAGGATATTACTATTTTCCTACTGCAGATGCTCCTATTTATGTTCACATGTAAATTGTAAAAATTTTGTAATATTAAAATGTACATGCTACATTGATTTATCGCTACCATAGGATTTTTCACTAAAAGCTGTAGTTCAGAAATATAATATTACAATAAATATTATTATTTGTTTTCATACTGCGGTGTGAAACTTCAGTGGCTTACAAGACGTATCTCTTTACAATATGGTCGGAAGTTTGAGGCAATAAACAAGTAAACTATTTTCCTCCTCACTCATTATGTCCACACACACAACTTTGTGTATACATTTCCTCAGTTAAAATGACAATAAAACCAAATACTTGAAGGGAAAGAAGTATTCCTTTTTTAAAAAAAATTAAGAGGTTATTAACATTCAGCCAGTCTAACATCATGACTACCTAAACCTCCTTTATAACGATAATTATACTACTATGAATATGATGATGAAAACTAATTAAGAGTTAAAATCTCAGCAGTTCCCTGTCTTTCTTGAACTAAGGGGCCCAGAACTGGACACAATATTCCAGATAGGGTCTTACCAGGGCAGAGTAGAGGGGAAGGAGAACCTCTCTTGACCTACTAACCACCCCCCTTCTAATACACCCCAGGATGCCATTGGCCTTCCTGACCACAAGGGCACACTGCTGGCTCATGGTCATCCTGCTGTCCACCAAGACTCCCAGGTCCCTTTCCCCTACACTGCTCTCTAATAAGTCATTCCCCAACTCATACTGGAACCTGGGGTTGTTCCTACCCAGATGCAAGACCCTACATTTACCCTTGTTATATTTCATTAAATTTTTCCCTGCCCAACGCTCCAGCCTGTCCAGGTCTCGCTGAATGGCAGCACAGTCTTCTGGTGTGTCAACCACTCCTCCCAGCTTGGTGTCATCAGCAAACTTGCTGATAGTACTCTCTAGTCCCTCATCCAAGTCATTGATGAATATATTGAATAATACTGGTCCCAGTACCGACCCTTGAGGGACTCCACTGGATACAGGCCTTCGACCAAACTCCACACCATTGACCACGAGTCTTTGGCTTCTTCCCCTTAGCCAGTTCGCAGTCCAGCTCACTACCCGATAGTTTAGACCACACTTGTAGACATAAACATTTTTTATATAGGGTATATATAAATAAGCACTGGTCTAGAATACGATAAGCATTGTATTGCAATGTAATTTTAGTTTGAATTTAACTACGAAATAATGAGCAATGCTTTCATAACATATCATCCTTTTATTTTTTTGTTAAGAATATATTGTATTTTCTGTCCAGAGTCAGGACTTGCGTTAAATTACACCTGACTGGACACACATACTACTAGCATAGATCCACTGAGCTCTGTCTTGTATTGTCAAAACCATTTCAGACACAACAAGCATAGGAAGTTCTTCAAGCTATTACATAATATAAGTATCTGAGGTTAGATGTAAACATTAACTGTTTCCACAATTAATATAGGACATGTACATGAATAATGCACATGAAACTATCTTCCAAAAGTGCTACTACTCTTTAATTAACATTTGAGTTGACAATTTAAATAATGTCATATATATTTAGATATCAATGACGTATTTAAACCCATTGGCTTAATACAATAGTATTTATGTGTTCAAAATTTAGAGAAAAACTTGGAAAGGATAATAAATTAGAAATTTTATTTTCCTAATATTGAATTTATCTTTTGTATCAGTTTGATTATAACTTTGTTTAAATCTTATAAGGAAGCAAATTATGTTTTAATATAATTGTTTAGGGTTTGAGTTTTCATTCTTGTTTGTTAGAGAACATGTGTTTTGGTGTTTGGGTGTATTTCTTTTTAATAAAACAGCACAGAACTTAACTCTCTGTGACATCCCCAACTTAAATGTAATCAGATATATAACTGGATGCCAAGTTTGTCCAGTATGCTTTTTTCTTTTTGAATGTGCTAGTAGTGAGCTAGCAGAATAGCTCCACACTTATCTGTACACTGGTAAATGAAACCAACGTGTGGCGGTGTGACTTTCATCCTTGCAATCGCACAAGCCACATGATATGATGAGTTAACACCTGTCTTCATTCGTCCTCTGTCAAAACAGACCAATAATAACATGATTACAACATTTCTCCAATATCTAGGAAAAAAATCAAAACCTTAAATCTCTAAAAATGTAGTGTTAATTGAATTAACTAAAACTTGTAACTTATAAGCAGACAACCTATTGATGGAGGTCCCATGTTTTTTGTAAGAACATCTTTACTGTTACATTTTAACTAAATCATATTGTTATTTAGGACTAAAATAAATGTCTTGAATATTTTTTGCTCTTGTTAAAAAAAACTCTGAGTACTTCCTTACAACAATATGTATAGGAAAGTAAAATATCACCCTACCTTTTTTTTTTAAAAAAACCTTCTGGCGTAAATATATCTGTAAATTCTCTTGTCAAATAACAAAAACAGCTTGGGTTCCTGCACTGAAAAGGGAAGAAATTGTTACTACAAGTAACTACTTATATGCATAAAATAACTCCAGGAAGAAGAGTGTAGTAAGTATTCCAGACAAAGCCTGAAAGTTTTTTTTTAATATTAAACAATTTATTTTACTTCTATTGGTGGTGTTTCTGAACTTGAATTTCCATGATTTCTTAGAAATGACAGCTAAGTTATATTTTCAGTAAGTTCAGCATGCTTAATGAATTCCTTGGGGAAGCCAGAATATCTGTAGCACAATTAACTTCCCATTCTTATGTAAATGAAGAGTCCTTGATGGAAGGCTGCTTTTTGGCTAAAGTTAGCAAATGTAAGCTGTTAAATGGCACATGGAGCCTTGAGCTGAAATTTAGACTTCACTAATTTGTGCTGTGACATGTGCAAACCCGCTTTAAAGGAATGTGAAACACAGTTTTTTAAATGTACCTGATGAAATGGGAATTATTACCCCTGGCTAGACTGTAGTCAGCAGTCTGATTACCTTTGCCTTTCCTTGGTCTTAACAGAATAAGCACACTGGCACTCTTTTTACTCTTTGTATATTGCCTATAATATTTCTTTGAGCTTCCATTTCTTTATTATTATTTTCCAGCTGAGATTATTGATTTAAGATGGAAAGAATACAAGAGTGAAGGAGTATTTTATATTGTATATGCCTATTTGCATTAATGTAATTAAAGTTAATGCTGAAAAATTAATATTGTAAAGAGAAATAAATTCTAAGTCAGGTAGTCAAGGTCCTGCAGCTTGCAAAGGAAAAGAAAATAACACATATAAATTTAATAGCCTAAGCGAGATAGAGGGGTGAAAAAAAAAGATCCAAAATGAAAAGAGCATGTTACTGAATAGTTCAAGCTTTATTGTTGCTAGTAAAGTGCTTGAGATCGTTGGATGAAAGGCATTCTATAAATGCAAAGTATTACTGTCTCAGAGGAACACAACTATACGTCAGTTTGAAAACAATGAAATACGATCAGATTCAAGCTATAGCCATGAAGTGGGATCTAACTGAGTGTTTTGTATGGAACTTTAAGTTACCTAGCAACATTCTTAAATCCAAGTTGAGTCTTATTTTCTCACATTTCATGGAACTTGTTAGGGTATGAGGAAGGAGAGTGTCTGCTCCTTTTAGCGTATCTGGTCATTTCACTACCACAAGAGATAACATGAGGAGGAGGAAGCCATAAAAAAATAAGACACAAGGACACAACCCTGACTAAGAGACAATAGGGAAGATATTAATGGAAAAAAAAACAACCCTAATGAGTCACAGTAATTCATCAAGACACATGGGAGTGTGAGAATGTCTACTCCAGCAAAGTTTCTGATTGGGGATCTTGTCAATTGAGTAACTAAGGTAAAATGAGGAAAACAGAAACAAAATGCCTGCATGTACAGACATACAGACCTGACAAAACACTCACGGAGACATTATCAAGACACAGACCTCGCCACTCACACTGACTGATGGGCTATCCAGAAATGACAGCACCACTTCCAGGGAGATCAACCTGGACTTTGCAACTGACAAATTGTAAACCGGGGGAGACACAGACTAGAAGAGGTTCAGGAGCTGGTAGAGTTGTACAAACCCATGAGGGGACATGGAGGAGAAGGGAGAACAGAGAGGAATAAAGGACAGGGGTGGACAGCGGTATAAAAAGAGGTTAGTCACATGTAAAACAGTGCCAGTCAGTACACTTGTATGGATGGGCCTTATGCTTGACCACTGCAGTCAATAACATCTTCTTATATCTTCTTATTAAATCCGAGTCCTGTATGTGGGTGCTGTTGAAAGCAGCACCTCATCTGTGGCCATCTGTGTAACCACAACTGTGGCTGTATCAGTGTTGTCTGAGCTTTTCTGTGTGTCTCTGGTGTATATGCTCAGCTTTGCTACTGGTTGAATCTGCAAACACGAAACCACATGCCTCAGCTTGGGTGGAGACTCCAGAATCATTGTCACTGGGATGGACTCTAGTGGCCACACAGGGGAATCCTGATCCATGGAGTCTGGAGGAGACAACCACACTCCTAACATCACTTGACTCATTTGCAAAACATCAAAAAGGTGTCTAATTTTCTCCTCAGTCCTTAATCAAAACAATTCAAATGGGAATCTCCTTAGTCATCTCAGCCAAGACAAATATTTCACTTTTATTGAGAAAACATTCTGAGGGCATCTCTTGTTCCATTTCTCTGAAAACATTGGTATAGAGATTTTTTATTCCGAAGACTTTATGATTCTCACAATAAGTTCTCCTCTAAATATATTTACACAGTACACCTGCTCAGAACATACTAAGGGAGTAGGAAATTTTTCCTGATTTTACGTAACACTTCAGTTTGACAAATTACAAATCCTGCTTCTGAGGAGGATGTTCTGACCCATACCTTCTAAATTAGGTTTAAATGAGGTTCTTTTCCAATCCATCTGAGAAATCTAGGCTACTCCAAAGGAATAGTATACAGATTTATGAAATTACTTGGTGAGCAAGACATTGTCTCTTTAATCCAGAAATATCAAGGTTTTCCTAGCAGTGGAAAGGAGTCTAATCATTATTCCCTGTGTAACAGAGAATGGGTCTGTCTCACACTATTTTCTAAAATTGTCCTCATTTAAAAGAAGAAAAAAGGCAAAAAAAACTTCACCAAATGAAGGTGTTCAAAGATCATGTGTGAATCAGCATTTTTCTGACTGTGAAAATACAAAGGATCTCTTTGTATTTTTAAATATCTTTTGTATCCCTTTGGAGAAATTACCCACTAATCAAGGTTTAAGTAGCATACATTGTGTCATGTGTGGAACAGCATCTTATGAACATAATCAGCATTACTCATACTGTTAAAAGGTAGTTACTTGCTGCTTAACAGAAAAGTAGAAGCATTTGATCAAAAAAACCCAAACTTTCAGAAACTGCACCTGTGCATGAGAGTTCCTGTGTAAAACAGTTTTCCGTCTCTCTCTCTCCGTTCAATGATTCCGAATCTGTCAGATCACTTAAGAGGGAAGTGTTCAAGGCCAAGATGGAAGGGGTTTTGAGCAACCTGAGCTAGTAGAAGGTGTCTCTGCCCGTGACAGAGGGGTTGGAACTAGATGGTCTTTAAGGTCCTTTCCAACTTGCTTTTCATGATTCTATGAAAGTAAAAAAAAAAACAAAAAAAACAAAACAAACACGAAAAACAACCCACATAAAGTATATCCCACACTGCTAGAGGAAGAGTAGTGGTAAATATGTCTTAAGAGGTACAGATAAAATCATTCCTACCCATCAAGGTTGGTGATGTCAAGGACAGATGGCAGTAAAAAAACAACGAGCCTTTACTTTTTCACGACTAGACTACAAAAGCAGAGCTACATCAATAAATATGCCCCAACATATAACTATTTTTTTTAAATTCTGATTTTTAAATATTTTTAATTAGCATGTTCATCACAAATGTCATGTACTCAGACATACACAGAACTACATATCATTCTGAAACCTGAAGGAGAGATAGCTAAATACACCTGGGACCTGCCCAGTTCCATTTCACTGGAGTGTTCCTACGTGTGTTTCTTTGCAAGAACTAAAACGTTTTGCTGAATCAGACAGACACAAGTATTAAACTAAGGCCGTAATTCCTCTAACTTGTTTTTCTTCTGCTTGTATTTTTCTTACAGTCTTTGCTCCCTAATAATGTTCTGACATGTGGAAAATGTGTATTCAAGCATCTTAGTCTGGAACTGGCCTAAAAACTACATTTCCATTTATTTTTTTTCTTTTTTGGCAAAAACTTAATCTCTGGGCAGCTGTGTATCAGGGTCACCACTACTACCATTAGTTATATCTGATTCCCATTCTTCTGCTTTCACCAGAAAATATATACATACAGAAATATATAATAAGGCATTTAAGTGAGATATACCCTGACATTTTATTCTCTCAGGAGAGATGGAGGAGATCTGAGTCATAGGATGTTAAAGATGTTATTTATGAAAGCTTTAATTAAGGATTGTTCTGAGACAAAGTATAGTGTAACATTTTCTAGTTTTGCAGTTTCAGTTGTAGTATTTAATATTCAGTGATCTAAAAAAAGAGCTGATTGTTCAGTTTTTAACCCTTTGTCTTTGTAATTGCAAAGTACCTTGTCATCTTTGTGAAAAACTGTTGCAAGGAAATGAAATCTTTTGAATCTTCTTTCTTGAATATGGCTCTCACTTATATGCAAATACAACTACTTGAATGCTTAGTAACAAATTGCTAGTACTGTTGTTGCTGCAGAAGTTTGTTTTCTAATTTCTTCACATAATGTCTAAGTGACATTCCCTAACCTAAAAATATTTTGAATCTTTTGAATGTTTTGCAACTTCTGCTTCCTGAAAATAACCTCAACAGATAAACATATATTAGTGAGATACAGTAAGGAAAAATTCAGCAAGAAAGATTGAGGCTCAGCACCTAGGTATGTATGGTAATGCGGAGCCTACAAAGTTTCATGCTGATGTATTTTCCATGTGCAGCTGCTTAAAGTATTCATGCTGCTATTGGGTGTTGTGTGCATGCTGGAGCGGATGATCAAAAACCAACTTTTTCTCTTCTGCTTAAGTTAGTGAAAAACAATTGTTTGAAACATAGCATCCAAAATTCTGAGAGCCTGTGATCCATATTTTGTCATGAATATATGTGTCTTGTTTGTTAAAGATTTCTTTCACACCTTAATGTGACACAACTGTGCGAAAAGAATAAGGATTCTATTCAAAAAAAATGTAATTATAGCAGGTATTCAGCCCAGTCTTACTTTATTGCAGTGGGAGAGATGCAGGCCCAGAGGGCAATTTGTGAGGAATTCAACTGTCTGAAAATTGATATATAGTGCAATTTGAAATTCTTTAATGTATCCATTCAGACTTCTGGCCCGGAAGGCTTTATTTTTCTCAAAGGCTTTACAGCATATCCATGGTTGTCTCAAGTTCCCTACAGAAGCTCAAATGATACTGAACACTTTCTGGGCCTTTTGTCTCATGCACTTTAGATACCAAGGATGGCGCGCAGCTCCTTACTGTAGTTGTTTAAACTTAGTCTTCTAGTCACCAGTGTCTACTTCTGATGCAACCAGTTCCCACTCTAGACAGCACAGAACTGGTCAATACAGCTAATGAAGTCTAGAGTATTATTCATTTCCCCTGATGTTGATACCTTCATTAAACAGACCAAACAAAAAGATTTGTACTCTCCACCAGTATGTTGATTTGTTGATTGGATAATCACTTACCTGTGTGAAGCAAAAACAACTAGCTAACATATATGTATCTATGCTAAACTAAAGTCTGTGCAGCCTGGAGCTTAATTCTCTCATTAATTCACAATGAGATAAAAAATCTTTTCTTTTTGTCTTCAGAGGATTGCAAGTGGGCACAATTCATCTTAGTAGCTGGCCACAAAGTTCCCAAAGGAGCAGAGTGAACAAAGAAAGATGTGGGTACAGGGAGTTTCATGTATTGTATGCAGTTTGACTACAAGCCAACCACTTTATGACATAAATATGACAGCTGAAGTGATCCTTCTTTGAGCTCTTCTTACTAGGCAGTGTGATTGCGTGGCAGGGATATTCCATTGAGCTGGGACACCTCTCAGGGTTGCTCCTTGAAGCAACAAGACAGGTCATTGGACGAGCCTAATTTGAGTTCTCCCGGGACAGGAACTGGATTTCATGCTAGGTGACTCTCCCTTGGAGCAGGGACACCTCTCAATGTTAAAAGATATTAGTTGTTTATATTAAGTAAGATTTAAGTGAAATGAATCACTTATCTAGAGTTATAATGTTGTGTGACTCAGTATGGTGTTTCCTTAGCTTTACTTTTCATGAAAAGCTAATTTTACTGAAACCCTAGGCCATGAGCTATAATCTTCTACCTAGATTTGCTGAATATGTACCCAACTTAAATAAAACAGGGCTTCCAGAGCCAGACCAAACCAAAAGGTAAGGAGGTTTCAAGGCTACAACCGTCAACAGTAGCTGCAACTCAGCAAGATAATGACCTGTCTGGAGTCAGTAGAGGAATTCAATACAGAGTCAGACCAAAATCACTATTGGATCAGAGGGCACATGAAAAGACTGTAAACAGTGTACGAAGCAGAGGATAAATAGTCTGTAAGGGTATAATTGCCCAGGGATTTCTTTATTTGGACTCGTTCCCCTCCAAAGGCACCCAGCTAAAGTAGATCTTGCTGCTCTACCACTCTATTAAATTATTATTTTTTATAGGATTTGATGTCTGGGACTGTTTCAGGGAACCCTTGGTTCAAACTGCAGACCAAACTAACACCAGGTGCCCAGACAGAAGGTAAGTGAATCGGGAATAAATATACTGAAACTTTGAAATCTTAGTTAACGGATATGAAGGACTGAAAGTGCACATACAATCCTTTAGATGTAAATTTTGACAAAGTCTGTGACTAATTCTGGATCCAGCTACACCTAGACTCCTCTTAAGAAGGATTTAGAAAGCACAGTGGTCATTCCAAAACTCAGGACTCAAGAGGAGAGTCTTCCTTATCTTTTTGCATCTCTGGTCTGTGTAAATGGATAGTAAGTAATAGAGAGAATCTTGCCATGAAACTCCAAGTCACACTTCTACAAATTCATTTTCAAATCTCTTTTGCTAATCCCAGTGACAGTGATTCTTTAAGTGATCCAAAACACTCATCCTTATCAAATTAACGCAAGAAGAAGAATCCTAAGTCATGCCTTTTTTCACATTGGTAGAAGCTTAAATTGTTACTCCAGGCTCTAATCAGAGATATAAAGAATACAGCGTCCGGCTTTGGTTATTTAATTGGTCATGCAGATGTCAACTCTATGCTTTTGAGATTAATATTTCCACTTGACAAGATTAGGATGAAGAGAGATGACAAGGACTATGCTTTGGAGAGCGGTGACCTTTATTTCCACAATAATTGGCTGGAAATTAATATAAGAATTAATGTTTGTTTTGTTTTTTTTTTTAAATTATCAACATTTAGACACAAATGGGACCTAAACTTTAGTAAGTGTCTGAGGACAGATGGACAGCACACTTTACTGTTATTGTAAAGACATTTGTTATACTTACAGTTACTTATGTCTAACATGAACTACAGTCTCTGTAACTGACTGATGAAGTCACTAACACAAAACACCACCTAGAACTTTGAATTTAGTTAAAAATTAATTACATAAATACACTGTAAAGTGAGTCTTTGAGAGTCTCCTGGATTGTTCTTAAGTGAAATGTTTACCTAATAAATTCTTGAGTAATCTTTGAGAAAGTGTACAGTAGGTGAAAAATTTATAACTTTCCATTACTAAACCCAGTTTGCTGTGAGATAACAAAATGAATAATAAATATATTTGAAACAATAAGTAATCTCACACTCTAAAATAGGATGAATATTTCCTTTCCTGTAGCACAACATAAATAAATAACCCTGGTTCCTCATGCCATTCAAAGCAATGTTAGTTTCCTCTCCACATAAATATTTACTGAAATTCTAACTTCTTACCAAAGCCATTCAATTTTTTTATTATTTTTTATTTCATTTTCTATTTTGGTTTCTAGTTGAGTTTCTCATGAGCTGTTACCATCACCAATGCAGACAAAAAAGACATATAAAAGACAACTGTGAATGTAGTTGTAAACAAAATGTAGCCTACACCTTTTCTAGAGAATCTTACATTGTATAATGAACTGTCTACATTGTCCAATTTGTGAGCTGTAGCAGAGATTATGTATATACTGGGATTGTATTTGCTTATCACATGCTCTCATAAGGAGGATTTGCTGCTTATTTCATTAAACATGGAAATGAATGGGGACAGACGTACATGTGGTTCAGTGAAATAAACAAATAGAAATTCTTGAAAGACTTTTTTGTGTGTGTGTTTTTGCTTCTTATGGGTATACATGAAAGAAAATGAAAGTATCAATGCTTTTCATCATACTGACTTATACGTCACATGGGAAAAAATTCAGGATAAACTTCTGTACTATATTTTTTGTTCACAATTTAGAGCTTCTAATTTTTATTTTGTATTCTGTAACTGTATTTATCAGCAGAGATAAACTCATGGTAGCCAACTTATTGGTCGGCATCACACCTTTAGTCATCTATACCAACAGGACTATAATGAAAATGATTCTGCCATGACAATGTAGAGTAACTAGAGTAGGAAGGCAATTTTCTAAACATGTAATAAATGGTCAGCATATTGTCTATTTCGCTGACCTTGTCAGTTTTTTTCCAGATAGATATACAATGGTGTGCATCTCAAGATGGCTGAGACATATGTGATCTTCATTAGGAGGAAAGGAAAGGAAGGG
Organism: Trogon surrucura; assembly: GCA_020746105.1. Classification (NCBI taxonomy): domain Eukaryota; kingdom Metazoa; phylum Chordata; class Aves; order Trogoniformes; family Trogonidae; genus Trogon; species Trogon surrucura. The sequence goes on from CM036617.1 coordinate 41,492,330, forward strand.
AAAGGAAAGGAAAGGAAAGGAAAGGAAAGGAAAGGAAAGGAAAGGAAAGGAAAGGAAAGGAAAGGAAAGGAAAGGAAAGGAAAGGAAAGGAAAGGAAAGGAAAGGAAAGGAAAGGAAAGGAAAGGAAAGGAAAGGAAAGGAAAGGAAAGGAAAGGAAAGGAAAGGAAAGGAAAGGAAAGGAAAGGAACTTTTGGAGTAGGTAATGAATATCATCTGTTCTTTGATTAGATGGTCTTTGTCTCTTTCAACAGTTCCAGGCAAAAAGAATACCACTTTTCTATACATATATTGTGATCAAATAGACCCAATTTTTCTCTCCAGAAGTGTTTAAACTTATTTAGGGTCATGTTTATTCCAAGATTTTCCTGTCTCTTAACCCTAGCTACCTGTATATTTTCAAAAATATCTGCACAAGGGAAACAGTGTTTCTTTCCTGACAAATAGTCTATAAACATGGAACAGGTAGACAAACATTTGAACTCCATTTAAGTGGAAGAGGCAAAACTTGTAAGAGTGTGTGTACTGGAAAAATTGTTTGACTTCAGAGAGTCTGAGCCTCTAACCTAGTCTCAGATCAAGCTATTGAATACCCAGAAAGAGCTTATTTTTCAACAACATGAAATTGTCTATCATCTTAGAACCACATGATAACAAAGCATTAAGAAAAATCAGACACGTCTGTCTCAATGATTTCTTATGGAGATGAAAGAAAACAGAAACGCAGTGCCTTACTCAGACTCCTAAAAAATGTTACATTTCAACTTCAGTCATTTATGGATAAACAGCAAAAACAGTCAAAGGTTTAAATTACATGAACGGGCTTATTCTGTGAACAAAAATTGAATTGATCTCTGAGGCAGGATATTGCTTACAGTGGAATTCCATTCTCAGTTCTTTGTCAACCTAGGAATTAAATTTTTAATTTTCAATTAACACCATTCACAGTGAATTCTGAATAAATTCATTCTAGTACATTGGGAAAATTAAAAAAAAATAAAATACCCCAGCCCCTTGTCTGTCTGCAATTTTCTGTTTATCTGCATAGGCAGTAAACCAGTAGACCAGAAACAGCTGCTCTTCACTCACAGAGAGAAAAGCACAGAAGGAAATTCCTCACATGACAGAAATAAAGGAGTTCAGTTCTCTAAATTAGCACATATAGGAGATCATTGTCATGTGATATTCTTGGATATTGTAACTCTTTTTATATCTGATGTTTTTCCTTGTGTTTATTGATTGTGTACTCTTCTGGAGAAGAACTATCTTCTTATACGCCAGCTTTGAAGAGCAGATCCACCTTGAAATTTCTGACGTTTATGGACATCTTTGGAAGGATAACATAGAGCAGACATATCAACTTCTTATGGCATTAAAAAGAGTGATGAGACTAATATAACAATTTTTATCTTTTTCTCCCTCCATACATTAATTTTATAACTTGATCAATAAAACCCATCTTTCACGCAAGAGCAAAGACTGAGACTAAGATTTATACTTTGAGAACATATCTTAATTAGTTTACCATAAACTTTCTTTTGGGTACTGCAATATAAACAAAGGAAGCAATGTAAAACATTCAGGGCAATTACCACTAGTGAAAAGGTTTACTGAGAGAATAAAATGTGAAAACTATTAATAATAGAAACCTATGAAACTTCAGCGAAATATAGAAAAAGTGGACTGAGTTTCATCAGGTTGCAGGAACAACCTACTGTATTATACTAAATAAAATTGGTATGTATTCTGTTGTAAAAACACACAAGCTTTCTTAAAAAAAAAGAAAATGAGGCCATATCTGGATTATTGCACACCAAGGACACTGCTATACTGTGAGGAATGTCTATTGAAAGTACAAGGTGCATAAAGAGTTTACTTCATTACTGCAATTGATAGTGAAGTATCAAAGGAAACTGAAGAGAAAAGAATACTTGGAGGTAGAAACGCATATCTTCAAAATCCTAAGAGTTATATTCTTTATTCAACATTTATGTTTAACTCATCTTAATGTCAGTGGGAGTTATGTGCATACATATAAAGAAGAGACACATCTGCATGTAAATAGTCATTTATTTTTAGATGAGAAACAAAGGAAGGGAAAAGAATAAGGATCAGGTGGTTTAAATTTCAGAGAGCACTTCGAAAAGGATGGTTCAGATTATGAATCAGGGTTATATTCAGAACTTCCATGGAATTCTGATCATTGTAAGCAGAGATGACAGTAATTCCCTGTGTATTGTGACGAAAAACTAATCATTACTCTTATCAAAATAAAACTGTTTCCATTCAGACAATAGTACCCAGGCACAACATTGAACATTAGAAACTGTGCAACTTTTAATTTTTAATGCTTCTTTGTCCAGAGGTGAAATCTGAATTTTTTCAAGGTGTATTTTGAGTAGGAATTGTTCAATTTTAAGGTATCTTTTCTCAGGATCATGAAAATCTAAGTTAAGCTAACTCCAAAATCAGTAAGAGATTTACATTAGATGTCTGTCAGTGAAAAAGTCAGAACTTAATTTGACCATGTCTGGAAAGGAAAACAAAAAGTAGTTTTATAAATACATTAATAACCAAAGGAGGGCCAGGAAAAAACTGTTCCTTATTGGATGAGGAAAGGAACATAGTAACAGAAGATAAAGAAAAGGTTAAGGTACTTAATACCTTCTTTCCTCAGTCCTTAACAAGAAGAATGGATGTCCTCAGGGCAACTGGGCTCCTGAGTTGGTAGAAAGGGATGAGGAGCAGAATACCCCTCCTGTAATCCGGGAGGAAGTAGTTAGTGACCTGTTGTGCCAGTTGGATTCCAATAAGTCCATGGATCCAGATGGGATTCATCCGAGGTTGCTGAGGGATCTGGCGGAAGAGCTGCGACATTGTCATTTATCACTGATTCTGGCTAGATGGGGAGGTCCCAGATGACTGGAAGTTGGCCAACGTGACATCCATCCATAAGAGGGCCAGAAGGAGGATTCAGGGAACTACAGGTTTCTCAGCCTGACCTCAGTACCTGGCAAGATTATGGAGCAGATCATCCTGAGTGCCATCAAGCAGCATGTAGAAGACAACCAGTGGATCAGGATCAGCCAACATGGGTTTAGGAAAGGAAGGTCCTGCCTGACCAACCTCATCTCCTTCTATGACTGGATGACCCTCCTAATGGATGAGGGGAAGGTTGTGAATGTGGTCTACCTCGACTTCAGCAAAGCCTTTGACACAATCTCCCACAACATCCTCCTGGGAAAGCTGACAGCCCATGGCTTGGATGGATGCACCCTTTGCTGGGTTAAAAACTGTTTGGATGACCAGGCCCAAAGAGTGGTGGTGAATGGTGCTGTATTCAGTCGATGTTTGGTGACCAGTGGTGTCCCCCAAGGATCAGCACTGGACCCAGTCCTATTCAACGTCTTTATCGATGATGTGGACTAGGGGTTGAGTCAACCCTTAGTAAGTTTGCAGATGACATCGAGTTGGGGGGGAGTGTCGATCTGTCAGAGGGTAGGAAGATGTTACAGAGGGACTTGGACAGACTGGGTAGATAGGCTGAGGCCAACGGTATGAAGCTCAGTAAGATCAAGTGCAGAGTCCTACACTTTGGCCACAATAAGCCCTTGCAGCGCTACAGACTGGGAGAGGAGTGGCTGGAGAGCAACCCAGCAGAGAGGGAGTCGGTTGACAACTGGTTGAACATAAGCCAGCAGTGTGCTCAGGTGGCCTGGAAGGCCAATGGCATCCTGGCTTGTATCAGGAACAGTGCGGCCAGCAGGAGAAGGGATGTAATTCTGCCCCTGTCCTCAGCACTGGTGAGGCCTCACCTCGAGTCATGTGTGCAGTTCTGGGTCCCTCACTGCAAGAAAGACACTGAGGTGCTGGAGCGAGTCCAGAGAATAAAACAAATGAAAAATGGTTACTATGTAAAATATTCCCTGGAAGTCTATTTTATATTAGACAGAAAAGTACAGTGGAGATAATAGTTACTTCCAAACCAATGCAACATGATTTGGAAAATATCTTTAGTCTGGTAAGTACAGCAGAAAATTTTTGTTAGCACAATTTATATGAGTTGAAAGATGTTTTCAGATTCAATAGTATAATTTTTCTCTTTCCTTCTCAGTAGCAGTTTCCCCTGCTCACCATGAGAAGAATAAGTCTTCCTTGACACCAAGAACCAGTGGTCAGGATTTCACATGCAGAAGTATACAGAAAATTATTTTGCCTAACCAAATGAATTCTGAGGTTTTTTACATTACACCAGTCTCTGGACATTTGTTTTTTCCTTTTGAGACTGTCGTATTGCCTCTTGTTTGCATTAATTTCTTTCATGAAAAAGACTTCTTAAACTATTTCTTTTCCTATTTTACTACACAGTAATTTTCAGAGCTATCCAGAATTTGTCAATGATACACTAATTTAGATCATTGGACTGATATTAATACAATTATATTAGAATCTATTTCTTTTTTCCAAACAGTAGTCTTGTCTTTTCTTTTCTTTTCTTTTCTTTTCTTTTCTTTTCTTTTCTTTTCTTTTCTTTTCTTTTCTTTTCTTTTCTTTTCTTTTCTTTTCTTTTCTTTTCTTTTCTTTTCTTTTCTTTTCTTTTCTTCTCTTTTCTTCTCTTTTCTTTTCTTTTCTTTTCTTTTCTTTTCTTTTCTTTTCTTTTCTTTTCTTTTCTTTTCTTTTCTTTTCTTTTCTTTTCTTTTCTTTTCTTTTCTTCTCTTTTCTTTTCTTTTCTTCCCTTCCCTTCCCTTCCCTTCCCTTCCCTTCCCTTCCCTTCCCTTCCCTTCCCTTCCCTTCCCTTCCCTTCCCTTCCCTTCCCTTCCCTTCCCTTCCCTTCCCTTCCCTTCCCTTCCCTTCCCTTCCCTTCCCTTCCCTTCCCTTCCCTTTTTTTTCTCATCTTATGAGAAGACAAGAAGACACTTGCACAGTAGTTCATGCCTGGAAACTCAGCAACCCTATAGAATTCTGAAATGTGCACTTTTCATAATGATGTGAAATGAATATGAAAAGATTAGTGATATCACTTTCAGCTGCTCCAGAACTGAGATTACTTTTCTTATCATGTATGTTATCATGTTGCTGACAAATGTAAATATAAGTGCTGGTTAAAGCAAAAAGCTCGTAACGCTGTAAGCTTATGCCAATAATATAGATTTATATATTTTATATAAATTTGATAAAATCTATGGAGTTTAATATATCCTTACTAGATAACAACATTGTGAAAGAACAGAAATAAAAATTATGTTGCAGATAAACATAATTTTCGAGTAACAGGATGTTTCTGACAAACAGTAAGGAAAAAAGAAGAAAAACAGAATTGAAGAAAATCATCCTGTTGAGTATGTATGTGTGTGTATGTATGTGTGTAAGAGTATCAGAGATGATTGCAATGAAAGAGTTTAGTAGACGTAAATCAGAACAGTTAATAAACTTTTCAACAAGGACATTCTGCAATAATATACTTTTCTAATACTTAGTTCTTAAACATATCCACATTGTAACTACATAGAGAAAGCAGTTAAACTTTAACAATCATGTTTCAAATTAGTTGAAAGTAACATTCACATGTACCTATATAAGTATTCAAAGATAAATCAATAATCCATAATCATCCAGACACAAAAATCAGACAATCATGGTTAAGAGCTCTTCAACAATGAGAGCCAATAGGAAAACAGGTGTCTTTTTCCCAGTGCTCCTCCACTCCCAATCCAAGCTCTCTTTTTATAAAATGTTTGGGTTCTTGTACAGTCAGCGAAGCTTTGCTTTACACAACAAGTTTCATAACCGCTGATAAGAAGCCTAGGAGGTCAGGATCAAGAGAGATGATTCTGCCCCTCTGCTCTGGTGAGACCTTATCTGGAGACTTTGTTCATCTCTGGAGACCTCAACACAGGAATGACAGAGACTTGCTGGAGTGGGTCCAGAGAAGGGTCACAAAAATGATCAAAGGACTGGAGCACTTTCTGTAGGAAGACAGGCTGAACGAATTGGGATTGTTCAGCCTGGGGAAGAGTAGGCTCTGGGAAGACCTTCTAGTAGTCTTCCAGTATATAAAGGGGGCCTATAGTAAAGCTGAGGAAGGACTGTTTAGCATGAGGGGCAATGGTTTTAAACTAGATCAGGGTAGATTTATATTAGACATTAAGAAGAGAGTTTTTTTTTTTTAAATTGAGGGTGGTGAGACACTGGAACAGGTTTCCCAGAGAAGTGATGGAGGCCCCATTCCCAGAAAAATTCATGGTTAGGCTTGATGGGGCTCTGAACAACCTGCTCTAGTTAAAGATGTCTCTGCTTACTGCACTGGGGTTGGACTAGGTGATTCTAAGATTGGCTACAACAATGTTAGCATAAAGGCTTAAAACTTGTTTAGAGTGATCATAATACTATTTTCCCTGAGACACTGAATGTAGAAATGTATTTTTTTCCAGCTAATTGTATCAGTGTGTTAATGTTTCTGGTTAAAACAAGCTAATACTAATTCAATTCTGCTCAGTGTGCAGGATTTTTAAGAAAGCATCAAGCCTCTCTCCGGCTCCACAGTTATATCTACTCTCATAAACTTTTTCTCTCTTTTGTGTGACAAATGAACAGTTTGTTCCTGGAGCCTATACTGTAGAGAGAATGTGCTAAGAAAAGGAGATTATATTAAGTAGGCTTCCTAACATTTTAGCATGAGTGTGAAAATTCTAACCAACTAACTAAGTCATTCAGGGAACTAGTTAAATGCACGTTATTCTACAAATCTTATTCACTTGTAGCAGGTCTATAGAACATGGAGCTCTTATTTATTTTTATAATGCATTCTTGATGTAAGCAGTGCTGGGCCCTCTCAAGATAAAATTCTGTGGCTTACGTACTCATGTTATGTAATGAATAGACAGAATTTGGGCTATCAGTTCAGTTAAGAGCAAATCAAGGATCACACCAATAGATTATGTATGCAGTAAATTTATCTATTAGCAATTCCTAAGGTTTAAATATGCAGAAATTTTTATTTTTACAGAATTACAAATCAAAGACAGTTTTTTTTGAAAAAGCTAATGTATCTAAGTCACTGAGCCACAAAAGGCCTTTCTTGGAGGATGGACTTGAATCAGTTTTATACTTAATGACTGGCTTAAACCTATACTCAAATTGTAATATGGGTGGATGGAGGTTTTGGTTTACATATCCTAAAAGACGGACATTTGAGAAGCACGCTTGGTCTGTAGAAGCTTAATTCCCAAAACAGAAATCAAAATGGGTTAGGATGTAGTTAGACATCTGAAAACTGACATCCTGTGAAAAGTCAGATGTCAAGGAAGAGTGTCATTAAAGGAGGTTAAACTGAGCCATGAGTTCACATCAAAGCCCCATGGTGTACCACAATAGAGGAACATATCAAAAGAAAAATAAACTATAAAGAAGGTGTAAATGAGGAAGTTCTGCTTGGGAGAAACATATTGATGGTGTCGGAGCATGCAGGGCTGGAGTTAAGAAAGTGAAACTCAGATGGAATTGAAAGTGGGAAAGATTGCAAAATGTAACAAGAAGAGCTTCTGAAAACACATTATCATCCAAGGAAGAATACGAAGAATGTGGGCTGTTGCTCAATAGATGAAGGTATCTACTGAAAACAAAAAGACTTGGGAAAAGTTGAAATATAACAATGTTTTTCTTGTCTCAGTTTTCATTGACAGCATTTGTCTTTGGACATGCAGGGCCACCAAGATTTTAAACAGTCTGTAAGAACAATGAATTACCTACAGCACAGAAAAAATCAAGTTTGGGAAACTTAAGCTAATTTAACATACAGGAGTCCATGGGACCAAAGCTGTCGAGGGACTTGACACAAGAGCGTAAGGCCACTTTCTACTATTGACACAAATGTAAAGTTTGCCTCTTAAGCAGAGTGAGAAGGAGGGTCTTGGAAACTGCAGATCAATTAGATTAACATCAGTTCCTAGGAAGATCATGAAGCCATTTCCAAGTACGTGAAGGACCAAGAGATTTGGGACAGTCAGCATGGGTTTTCAAATAGCAACTCATAACCTGTTAAGCTGATTGCCTTCTGCAATGAGATGACTGTGTGGATAAGACAAGAGCAATGGTTGCTGTATATCTTAACTTTAGAAATTGAAGGGTTTTAATACAGTTCCTTCATATTGTAACAAAATTGGAGAGGTATGGACTCCAGTAACCAATAAAGTGGATGGAAAGCTGGCTGGACTGTTGGGCTAAAAGAGAAGTGATCAGTGATTAAAAATTCTGACTGGCAGCCCATTACTAGTGACACGCCTCAAAGATCAATATCGAGGACTGTTTTATGTCTTTAATAAAAACCTGCATGCGGAGATAGAGCACAGTTTCATCAAGTTTGCAGAGGACACCAGAGGAAGCACTAATACTCAATAATGGGACTACTATTCAGAAGAACCTCTACATACTGGAGGAGTGGGCCAACAGAGATCTCAAGAAGTTCAGTAAAGGAAAATGCAAAGTTCTGCACCTAGGACACAATAACCTCACACAATACTACAAGCTGGAGCTCATCCTCCCCCCCTCCTTCTTCACTGATCTTGGTGTCTTCACAGATTCTTACTCCTCCATCTCTGTGTCAGCTGTTGTGGCGCAGTTCTTTTTCTCCGTTTTTAAATATGTTTTCACAGAGGTGTTTGTCTCTTATCACTTCGCTGATAGGCTCAGCCTTGGTCAGTAGTGGGTCCCTCTTTGGAGCCAGTTGGCATTGGCTCTATCGAATTTGGGAAGCTCCTAGCAGCTTCTTGCAGAAGTCACCCTGCATCTCCCCCCACCTCTACCAAAATCCATCCGGGCCAACCCAATACAAGAAGTTCACACTGGAAAGACAAGAGGCATGGACAGAATCTAGAACATAAGGAATTGTAAACATATATTTAAAACTAACAAATAAATAAATAAGTAGCATGAGATGCTCAGACATTGAAACAGTTTTCCCAGGGAGACTATGGAATCTTCATCCCAGAAAATATTCAAAACTTGAACAAAGGCAGTCCTAAGCAATTTGATCTAACTCTCCAACCACAAGAAGGAAGATGGACAAAAGTATGCCCTGAGGTCTCTTTCAGTCTATGTGATTCTATGATTATGTCTTTCACATTTTGGTCCAGCTCTTCAGAACAGTGCAAGAGCTTGAGATTCTGCTACATCTCTCATAAGCAGAGTTGCCCACTGCAATGCTTCATGACTTTAATCTTGTTTTCTGATGGATCAGTTAAAATCTTTGGGAGTTACAGATTTTGAGACAGTAAAGAGTTAGTTGTTTATAGTTCTGTGGGTGGAAGGAAGTATTTTAGCCTTCATGAAAACCATTATAATCTTTCTTTCATGAAGTATTTATGTTTATCTTTCTTTATACTATAAAATTTGGCAGTGGGAAAAATGTGTCAGTGATACAGATAATTCTGAATTTATTCAAACAATGCTAGTACTTATTTTCTCTGTGTAACTATAGAGAATATAAACCCATTGAAACAGCTATATTGGTTGTTAACCACTATTGGTTAGGCTTCATAAGCATCTCACTTCAGTCTTGATAGAATTTCCTCCATGGGTCACAAAGAGGGAAGCAAGCAGCCAATGAAGTCCTAGTCCACAGGCTGCCATGGGTCAGTATCAAGGCTTTGTATAGCAAACCATAGCAATATTGTTATAGTGTCCTTTTATCAGTTTATACTGTAGAAACTAAGTACATATTTAGATATTATTTTATCTTCAGTCCTTGGTGGAGGTTCAAGCTGAAAGGTGAAGAGCTCAGTGATTACACTGCCATCTGTTTGGAAATGTCATCTTCCTCTTGGAATAGAAAAGAAAGGCAACATTTGTGTTCTGTGTCAGAAAACTGACTCCAAGAACAGCAATGGCTCTAAAAGACATAGCATTGAGCATTTTAGGATACATCTTGTCAACAGAATAATTTAATTGTCCCACCATGTTATCAATATATTTTTCAAATCATGTGGTTGCCATTTCATTTGTGTCTTGGTTAAATTTAAGGCAACTGCTTTTCATCTATATGCTTATCACTCACATGGAACATGACATCTGGGTAGAAGTACTGTCATATCTTGTGAGAAGAAAACAGAGCAGGGTGTCTTCAGTATGCATTACAGTCATTCTGTTTCATGACTTCTCCCAATAATCTGGAAGAAACAGAATGATCAATCTTTGTGGTCTTTGCAGTGCTGTTTGAATACAAATGCATTAGTTTCTAGCCTTTCGAAAACATCTGAAAGAAGGTAAGGAAACAAACAAACCTTTTGAAGTTCACATGATGTTGGCAGGGAGCACAAAAACTTAAAAGCACTATTAAAAAAATAACTATTAGTGTTATATTGTTATAATAATATAATGAATAGAATAATAGAAAATACTAGACACGTATTCTAGCACATGTACTAGCGTACTTTGTGATCATGAAAGCCTTTTATAGCTTCCAGCATGGACATTTTACATGGACTGGAGTCCTTCCAATTAAGTTTTAACAAAAACTGGAAAAAATAGTTAAAATGTGTTGAATATAAGCTGATTCCTGGTTACTTTTTTACAAACAGCAATCCAGATCCTCTACAGTTTATATAAATATAGTTTTAGAAGATTGCATCAATTACAGAAACTCCCAAAAGTAAATCTCTGAACCAACAACTTGCTTGATGGTAAACTTTCCTGTCTTCTTAGAGTAAGCCACTGAACAGTCTTTGAGTATAGATTTAGGGCGAAAATCTGTGTTCTGTGAAGTTATTTCAAAGCTCTCACAAGTGCCTGTGGAACCAAAACATTACACAGTTTTAAAATTTTGTGTCCTTTAAGTTAAAGGAAAGATGTAATTCTTCAGTAACTTGCAGACTTGCAGGCCTTTTATCCTTTGTGAGGTTCAACATTACTGTCATAAAAATGACATAATTCCACACATCATTATCAACCATTACCTTAGAGAACTAAAACAAATTGAAATACAAAAAAACCCTGATATTTGAAGCAGATCGTTAGCTCAATTAGATCAGTAAGTCAATACTTCAGCCCAAAGGAGAAGTTAAGCAAACATTGGTATTTTCTAAAGAAGAAAGGTTTCCTGGAAATAGAATCTTCTAAATTTTCTCTGTGGATTTACAAGTTGTTTCTGAAGAACTATACTGAGATTCTCAGAAGCCTTAATAGTCAGATGTGAAGTAATAAACAACTTCTTTGAGCTCAAAGGTAGGTCATTGATCAAATGCTCTTCATTGTTTGTCTTCTCCCGAAGGGGAAATTTTATCATCTATTCCAACTCCAGAGATAATATTCATAAAACAGAGCAAAGAGCACTGTGGAATATCTTTGAAACAAAATCCTCAAAGCAAATGATATATGTATTAAAGTTCATATTCTATTATCTGAAAGTTATATTCTTGCTGTTGTGGCTGTTGGTTGGTACAATTCATCCAAGCAAATAACAAAATATCATAAAAATTTTTTGTTTTCTTTTCTACTTAAAATATTTGAATTAATTGTTCAATCAATATCAAACATGTTGGTTTGCTTTGTCTTGCTTTGTTTTATTTTCATCAATATTTCTGATCATTCCTAACTGTTCAGTATAACATAACTAAATATACATCAATATTTATTTTGTTATTCCTCTTGGGAAACCATTTTTATAATATTACCATCACAAACCTAACTAAATTTTTAGGCGATAAGGGAAATAAAGGAAGGATGCTTCTGTGTTCATTCCTTGTCCCTCTAATATCTTCACCCTCTGACAGAGAGTGGAGAGTAAGGCCTGACCATCTCTGATTTCTTCAGTTTTCACTTACCAACTGCATCTGCTTTGTCCCAGTATTCAGCTGGAAGAAGTTGAGCTAATCCAAGAAATATGATGTTTTTCCAGAACTTCATTTAACAGTTCTTGAGATACACTTACCCTCATCTACCAAATTAAGATTTCTCCTTTTCTTGGTTGATCTTACATCTTCAGGTTCCTAGGTAAGATTACATCAGATTATGTTAAGATTGTTCAGAAATGTGGGAGTTAATAATATATAAAAAAGAATTTAAGATTTGTATCAGTTCTGGTCCCTATGCAGAATGAATATATTTGTGTACTGCATAAATTTCTTTGATTATTTCATGTAGCAGTGTATACATTTGTAGATAGAACTTCAGTTGATGTTAACAGCCATGAAGATTTGAGAAGGTTCCTAAACATCTTAGGAAGGGTTCATCTTGCCAAAATTCAGATGTCTAAATTATTACTACTTCTGTCTGAATTGGGGGTAATTAAAATTAATGGACATCATAGAATCATAGAAGCATAGAATAATAGAATCATAGAATGTTAGGGATTGGAAGGGACCTTGAAAGGTCAGCTAGTCCAACCCCCCTGCCAGGCCAGGATCCCCTAGGGCAGGCTACATAGGAACGCATCCAGGCAGGTTTTGAAAATCTCCAGAGAAGGAGACTCCACAACCTCTCTGGGCAGCCTGTGCCAGTGCTCAGTCACCCTCACAGTAAGGAAATTTCTCCTCATGTTGAGGTGGAATTTGCTATGTTCCAACTTAACCCCATTATTCCTTGTTCTGTTACTGGGCACCACTGAGAAGAGATTTTCTCCTTCCCTTTGACACCCACCCCTCAGATATTTGTAAGATTTAATTTAGTTGCCTAACCTAGACTAATTTGTCTAGTGCTACTTGAGACGTCCTGGGATCTCCAGCAGTCACAGAGCAAGATGTGCCATTTGAAATATCTCCACAGGTTTGTGACAGGATTTATAGGAGATTCTACTGGATCAGCAGCTGTAGACATGAAGAAATGAGTAACTCAAACGTCAATAGAAGCCTACGTATAGGTAACTGAATCAAAATCTTTGTACTTATTAACTACAATGACAAACTAGACAACAACTCAGAGGTGGATACTTATGCTAAGAACACTTAAAGTGAACTGGGATTTGAAGCTAGTGTCAAATTTGGCAGACTGAAATGAAGCAAAAGTGGTTGTTTGGCAAGGCAGACTTCCAAAATTCTTTTAAACAGTTTATAATATTTCAGTGCCTGTTAATAACTTTAAAAGATCTTAATTCAGGATGACTTCTCCACTGAATTTTCTTACAGATTCCAAGATACCAGTGTTCCAGTTTTAGGTCACAATATTATGCAATTGCACAATTATATAGATGTCATTTTTTTATATTGATGTCATTATATAGATGTCACTTTTCTCTTTTTTTGCACTCTAACATGATCATATTGTCTTTTGTCATCATATTGCTTTATCATACTTAGCTAATCAATTCACTCAGCAGAAAACATAGTTCAAGCATATGACAACCGCTGGAGCTATTTATTTGAAGTAGTTGATGATTTTTTTTTTTTCCTATAAGGTTATTATAATGACTAGGACAAAAATCGATACTTTATAAACCCATGAATTCAAGTAGTATATGCATACTTGATTCTTAGCACTACTGGAGATTCTGATTTTATAGGAACACCTTTTTATGCTTCTTATTAAAATGAATATTATTAATATTATGTATTATAATGTATTACAATTATATATTTTCATAAAGTACTCCTTTATGTCCTATAAGGTATTACATATTCTTATAACATATATGTGTAGATATGGTAATAGTAACAGAGTAACATTTGATAGAATCTATTTTCCTCTAGAATACCTCATGTAATTTAATAAGTACAAAGAATATTTACATTCCTAAATAACAAAACACCTTTAAGATCGAGTCCAGCCATTAACCCAGCAATGCCAGTTCCACCACTAAACCATTTCCCTTAGCACCAGATCTACACATCTTTTACATATCTGCAAGGGTGACTCCACCACATCCCTAGGTAGCCTGTTGCAGTGCTTGGCAACCCTTCCTGTGAAGACATTTTTCTTAATAGCTAATCTAGACTTCCCCTGATGCAATTTCAGCCCATTTTCTCTTGTCCTATCGCTTGTTATATATGGGAGAAGAGACTGAGCCCCAACCTCTCTACAACCTTCATTCAGGTAAGTGTAGGGAGTAATAAGGTTTCCCCTCAGACACCTCAATGTCTTTCTTGTAACAAGAGACCCAAAATCAAACACAGAATTTGAGGTGCAACCTTACCTGTGCTGAGTACAGAGAAAGTGGTTATTTGTTGTTTTATAAATTTATCCACTACAATGCTGATGACCTGTTGTCTTAGAGGTGAGCTCTGAGTACAACGACTTTTTTTTTTTCTTTTGAATTGTACTTAAATGCTCTGTTATTATCATAGTCTTCACTGTCTATCAACCTAGAGTAACCTCAGGGCAAAAGGTCAAACAGGTTGATATGCTCTCTAGGCAGTATTATACATTCAATATGACTATTTCCCTTTAAGTTATCAGAATTGTCATTAAAATCTTTTAGCACAAAGTTTAAAATATTTTCGTAACTCCATCCTCTGCAGCTGCTCACAAAAAGTGCTCACAAGATGTCTGGTTAGTCCTATATTTGAAAGACTCATGTCAACTCCACTCACGATACCGTACTTAAAGAGCAGGACATGACACTTTTGCAACTCATTTTTCTATTAAACTAAATTAGAAATTCAGCTTTTCTGACAGATGTCATCTAACCCTTCTGTAACTGACAAATCTGGAACTGAAATGTTACAGAATGCTGGAGGCTTCACAGCTTTCCCAATTAGAAATAGGGTTTCACTTTCACCAGTTATTTTACCATTAAGCAATAATTTCTGTGCTCTTTTGCCAAATTTCTGTCATTGTTTTTGTCTGCTCCTTCACTATGTGTGTGCATATAAATAATTTCTAAATCTGTCTTCTTATTTTCTGTGTAACTTTGTTCTCCAGCATAACCTCTGAATAAATAAAGATGACATACACTCTAAGATTCTTCAATAATTCTCATGCTAATATTTTTTTCCTTTGTCTCTAATAAACAAAGATATGTGGAATATTAACTTTTGAAATGCTCTAAAGATAGTGATAGAAATATTAAAAGCTGTAAATCTTATTTATTCTGCTTTGATAATAAAACAAAGTTTGATTCAGAATCCACTATTTTTCATCCAGTGTTTAAAACCCATATTAAAAAAAATATTTTAGGCATATCATATAACATCTTCTTGAGATCCCAATGTAGATATTCAATCTGCAGAGAAGACCCTCTTCAGTTTTAACATGTTTTTTTGTCACCCTCATATATGATATTCCTGTAATTCCATGTTCACATGGTTTTCTCCTTTTCACTTTCATATAGCTCTTACTTATCTTGTTACTCTGGGGTGCTCTGATTAGGTCTCAGGTATCAAGTAGCGTTGCTTACTGTAGTGTTCTCACTCCTTTTCTGAAGTTAGAGGAGTTCATTCTCCTGTGTGATCTTTATCTGCTGCTTTTGTTGTTGATACTGCTATTTGCAGTCTTTTTTTTTCATTTTATTCTAGTCTATGATATATACATACAATCTATTCCTTCTTTCCCTGTCTCAATGGGATATTATGATACACATTTAGTTAGAATGAAACAGCTTTAGGGCTCTTAGAAAATCATGCTGTATACAAGTATTAAAGAGATAGCAACATTTCTTTTTCCAAAGACAACTCTAGACAATACATCTCCTGTTAAAATACCAAGTGATTCTATTTGTTTGCTGACTGCCAACAATAGCCCAAAGCATTTAATTGACACAGTTATGTTTGTTATTGTATTGCTCAATTATGTGATTACTTCTGTTTACTTCTGTGTTCAAGTTCTAAACTGAAATGGACTCTACTTTACCTTTAGGTATTTAGTACCTTAAAAATTGAAAAGTCTTTTAAAGCTTTTTTCCAGTAAAATATCTAAGATCATGTATGATACATAACTGAAAACTTTAAAATACACAAAATCTTTATGAATATTAGTATAATCTCAGTTTTACTCAAATAAATTACTGTTGTATGGTAGGCAAAATATATGACAACACTTTTTCTGTAAACTGGCATATTAATAGTAACTTGACAATATGGAATGTTCCAGTGGAATGATGACTTCAATGTTAGAAAGTTATATATAATAAACAAGTTGTAAAAAAAAAAAAAAGAAAAACTTTTCCAAACTGCTAAAAATGCCTTGCTCTTTAAAGAAATGCACACATGTCGTGTATTTAAATCAAAATAATTGTTTTAATAGTAAAAAAAAAAGATCATCTTTTGAATGTCAAGAATTATTAATAGTCAAATTTAAGAGCTAAATGGCAAATTAATGCCTCCATAAATCAATATGGAATCTGCTGTAAAACCAATCTTTACACGAATTTTTCTTACTCAACTTCAGGCATTCTGTTCTGAACTCACAACGTTTTTGAGAGATGTTCATGGTAAATGAATCACACAACTTTTTCTGTAATGAACTCAATTATTAATTATTTTCTATATATCCATATAAACATATAAATATGCATTTTGGGTACAATCAGATCCTGTGGAGTATCAAACAAAAGATCTAACCTTGAGTTTTCATAAGTCAATGCAATTTGCATTGAATTCCACCAAAATAACTTTATAACTGCTCTTCTAAATGCAACATTGCAACGTGATGGAATCAAATCTCGCTTAGCAATCCATCATGGCATGCATGCAGAACATCATACTGCACATAACACTTTCAGAAATTCCTATTATCTAAATATAGTGGGTATTTATTTTTTGTCATTTCACATGTGAGTTTTTTAAGGGAGGGGATTGGAAGTGTGATCAAAGATCATGTATCAGATGCTGAGCAGTGGGAAAAGAAGCTAGTTAAAATTCTGCTGGTCTTTGCAGAAGGAAAAATGAATCAGTCTATTTCAACCTTTTCAATCCTTTGCAGAAGCAATTATGGAATGTAAATATCTGTAAACCATATATATTTACGAACTTCAATTTTATTTTCAACCACAAAGTTATATTAAAAAAAAAAAATCAATATACCTTTCTTATTTGCAGTGAGCAGCTGCCCAAACAAAAGGAAAATCGAAGTCCGTAAGTATCATTTACTTTTTACAAACTGCTTTTTAATTGCTACCTGAAAATTATATTTAAGAATGTGTTTCCTGATTATTTCAACACTTTTCTCCTAACACTTTATAAGACTTATTTCTTTCTATGCTAAGTTTTTATGTAAAGATGTAATACATCTATTTAGAAGCTGTTATACACAAACCTTGTGGTCAAATTCTATTCTAATTTTCATTTTGTGTAATCACACACGTTAGAGGAATGATATAAATGGCAATAACTCATTGGACATTGTTTTCTATGAGGTTTTCATACAACTTGAAAACAAGTACAAAACCCCACGTAAATATTCTAAAAATATTTTAAAATTCATATTCTTTATTGAAATTTTTCTTGCACATTATTTCTGTGTAACGAAGTATATGGAGCAAAAATCTACAACTCAGTGTCATCTTTATTAGCCAGTCAAGGTCAGTGGAATGTTTATGCTCTAGGAGTGATCTATATCAGCTGAGTATCAACTCTGCCATCATGTTGACAGAAAGCTTACTTACATAGAAAAATTATTATTGTCTTTTTCTTATACACTCATTTCAGTCTAAAGTGCATGCAAGTTTCATTCTTTCTGTCATTTTATTAACATTCTAATTAGTACTGCGAGGGAGCTGAAAACATCATTTTTGACTGCCTAAGGAATCTGATTCTAGTGGAATTCTAAAAGTAAGATACACAAGCTGTAAAATGAAAATGGCATATACTTCATGAAAGGATGATGATAACAACAATAATAATAGTAACAGTAACAAATAGTAACAGTGACAGTAATAGTAACAATAGTAACAATAGCAACAATAGTAACAATAGTTTTACTTTTAATGTTCTTTAACAAGAACCAATATCATCTAAGCAAAAATTCTTAATATTTGATATGATTCTAACACCATGGAAAAGTCTTTCATAATTCAATCTGAAAGTTCACTTCATAAAGGAAATAAATATAATCACAGTGGACCAGAGATGCTTCACTGAAGTGAGAGTATTGTTACTACTCTTACTTATTTATTAAGTTGAAGCCAACATAGTACTTAAGTCTCCTTCAGGTATCACTGGAGTAACTTCCTCAGTGATTTAAACGGACTTTTTATTAACTGCTCTGTTCCAGACGTTCTTGTTTCTTCCTTCCTGGGAATTTAGTAGCTCAGCGCAACAGACAGACCCACTTTTTAGTGCTGCATAGCAATACTTCATCAGTGTGAGGATGGGAACATTAATTTCTATCTTGTGGTTTTATAGTTGTTTACCTGTGTTGGCTGCAGTAGCTGAAAGATGATTAAAAATGTCAAGAAAAAAGCAGTCTTCACTGAAATTCTTAAAAGGTGGTTTCAGTCATTGTGTATCTGCAATCAAAAGCATCAATAGAACCAAATATGAAGGCACAAATATGGATGCCTATCAGACACAAAGAAGTCATGTTGTTATTTCAAAGTTTAGAGATGTTGAAAGTGTGACAAGGTAATTAGTTGGTTGCAGCAGGAATAAACCCACATTTTACATGGAGAGTGTGAGACATTTTACCTAAGAAGAGTTTTTTACTATATGAATTTGTAGATACATACTGTGCCCCATAACATCCTCATAGGTAAACTCAAGAAATGTGGGATATATGAACGGACTTGTTAACTGGCTCAGCAACAGTGTTCAGAGGGTTGTGATCAGCGGCAGAGTCAAGTTGGAGGCCTGTGGCCAGTAGTGTTCCCCAAGGATCAGTGCTGGGTCCAGTTTTGCTCAATATCTTCATCAACGACGTGGATGAGACGATAGAGTGTGCCCTCAGCAAGTTTGCTGATGATACCAAACTGGGAGGGGTGGCTGAAATGCCGGAAGACTGTGCTGCCATCCAAAGAGATCTGGACAGGCTGGAGAGCTGGGTGAAGGGAAACCTCATGAAGTTCAATAAGGACAAGTGTAGAGTCCTTCATCTGGGGAGGAATAACACCAGGCAGCAGTATAGATTAAGTGATGTCCTGCTGGAAGTCAGCCCCATGGAGAAAGACCTTGGAGTCCTAGTGGACAGTAAGTTGTTCATTGGACAGCAACGTGCCCTTGTAGCCAAGAGGGCCAATGGGATCCTGGGGTACATTAAGAAAAGTGTGTCCAGCAGGTCTAGGGAGGTTCCCCTCCGCCTCTACTCAGGTCTGGTGAGACCACACGTGGAATATTGTGTCTAGTTTTGGGCTCCCCAATTCAGGAGAGACAGGGACCTACTGGAGAGAGTCCAAGGGAAAGCTACAAGGATGATTAAGGGACTTGAACATCACTCCTATGAAAAGAGACTGAGAAAACTGGGGCTGTTTAGCCTTAAAAGGAGACAGCCGAGAGGGGACTTTATTAACATACGTAAATATCTGAGGGGTAGGTGTCAGGAGGAAGGAGCCAATCTCTTTTAGGTAGTGCCCAGCGATAGAACAAGAAATAATGGTTTTAAGTTAGAACATACGAAGTTCCACCTCAACATGAAGAGAAATTTCCTTACTGTGAGGGTGACAGAGCAGTGGAACAGGCTGCCCAGAGAGGTTGTGGAGTCTCCTTCTCTGGAGACTTTCAAAACCCACCTGAATATGTTCCTGTGTGGCTTACCCTAGGTGATCCTGCCTTGCGGGGGGGTTGAACTAGATGATTCTTAGTAGTACTAAGAATCAAGTATGCATATACTACTTGAATTCATGGGTTTATAAAGTATCGTTTTTTGTCCTAGTCATTATAATAACCTTATAGGAAAAAAAAATCATCAACTACTTCAAATAAATAGCTCCAGCCGGTGTCATATACTTGAACTATGTTTTCTGCTGAGTGAATCAATTAGCTAAGTATGATAAAGCAATATGATGACAAAAGACAATATGATCATGTTAAAGTGCAAAAAAAGAGAAAAGTGACATCTATATAATGACATCTATATAAAAAAAAATGATACCTATATAATTGTGCAATTCACAGAATCACAGAATCACAGAATGTCAGGGATTGGAAGGGACCTCGAAAGATCATCAAGTCCAATCCCCCTGCCAGAGCAGGAATGCCTAGACTATGCTACACAGGAACGTGGCCAGGCAGGTCTTGAATGTCTCCAGGGAAGGAGACTCCAAAACCTCCCTGGGCAGCCTGTTCCAGTGCTCCGTCACCCTCACTGAGAAGAAGTTTCTTCTCGAGTTTAAGTGGAACCTCTTATGTTCCAGTTTCAGCCCATTACCCCTTGTCCTATCAGCGGTTGTCACCGAGAAGAGCCTGGCTCCATCCTCGTGACACTCACCCTTTATATATTTGTAAACATTAATAAGGTCTCCCCTCAGCCTCCTCTTCTCCAAACTAAAGAGCCCCAGCTCCCTCAGCCTTTCCTCATAAGGGAGATGCTCCACTCCCTTAATCATCCTAGTTGCCCTGTGCTGGACTCTCTCCAGCAGTTCCCTGTCTTTCTTAAACTGAGGGGCCCAGAACTGGACACAATATTCCAGATGGGGTCTCACCAGGGCAGAGTAGAGGGGAAGGAGAACCTCTCTTGACCTACTAACCACCCCCCTTCTAATACACCCCAGGATGCCATTGGCCTTCCTGGCCACAAGGGCACACTGCTGGCTCATGGTCATCCTGCTGTCCACCAAGACTCCCAGGTCCCTTTCCCCTATACTGCTCTCTAATAAGTCATTCCCCAACTTATACTGGAACCTGGGGTTGTTCCTACCGAGACGCAAGACTCTACATTTACCCTTGTTATATTTCATTAAATTTTTCCCCGCCCAACTCTCCAGCCTGTCCAGGTCTCGCTGAATGGCAGCACAGCCTTCTGGTGTGTCAGCCGCTCCTCCCAGCTTGGTGTCATCAGCAAACTTGCTGATAGTACTCTCTAGTCCCTCATCCAAGTCATTGATGAATATATTGAATAATACTGGTCCCAGTACCGACCCTTGAGGGACTCCACTGGATACAGGCCTCCAACCAGACTCCGCCCCATTGACCACGACTCTTTGGCTTCTTCCCATTGCATAATATTGTGACCTAGAACTGGAACACTGGTATCTTGGAATCTGTAAGAAAATTCAGTGGAGAAGTCATCCTGAATTAAGATCTTTTAAAGTTATTAACAGGCACTGAAATATTATAAACTGTTTAAAAGAATTTTGGAAGTCTGCCTTGCCAAACAACCACTTTTGCTTCATTTCAGTCTGCCAAATTTGACACTAGCTTCAAATCCCAGTTCACTTTAAGTGTTCTTAGCATAAGTATCCACCTCTGAGTTGTTGTCTAGTTTGTCATTGTAGTTAATAAGTACAAAGATTTTGATTCAGTTACCTATACGTAGGCTTCTATTGACGTTTGAGTTACTCATTTCTTCATGTCTACAGCTGCTGATCCAGTAGAATCTCCTATAAATCCTGTCACAAACCTGTGGAGATATTTCAAATGGCACATCTTGCTCTGTGACTGCTGGAGATCCCAGGACGTCTCAAGTAGCACTAGACAAATTAGTCTAGGTTAGGCAACTAAATTAAATCTTACAAATATCTGAGGGGTGGGTGTCAAAGGGAAGGAGAAAATCTCTTCTCAGTGGTGCCCAGTAACAGAACAAGGAATAATGGGGTTAAGTTGGAACATAGCAAATTCCACCTCAACATGAGGAGAAATTTCCTTACTGTGAGGGTGACTGAGCACTGGCACAGGCTGCCCAGAGAGGTTGTGGAGTCTCCTTCTCTGGAGATTTTCAAAACCTGCCTGGATGCGTTCCTATGTAGCCTGCCCTAGGGGATCCTGGCCTGGTAGGGGGGTTGGACTAGATGGTCTTTCGAGATCCCTTCCAACCCCTAACATTCTGTGGTTCTATGATTTTATGCTTCTATGACTACTATAAAAATATTTTGATCTGGAGATTGCAAAGTTCCTCACTCCTTGCATCCATATTCTTTGCTCCTGTCTTGTTTTCAGGATACAAAATATTAATAATTATGTACATAGCATTATTCTGCAGACCAACAGAGGTCAAAAGCAGTCTTGCACAATACATATACAGAAGACATCACTTTCTGCTATTGCAATACTTGTATTTGCCAAGGATTAGAGCTGGGCTGGTCACTGAACACTAATAGATGTTCTCTAACCCCCTCTCCCTCCTCAAATAGGAAGGAAAAGGGATTGTGACAGAGATACTTATGGATTGAAAAAGAAAACTAAACAGCTTTACTAAAACAATAATAAACACACACCCGCCCTGTATACATATGTACAAACCAATATCAAACCTGACTCCCTTGCCAATAGCAATCACCACTGATGCAGAGCAGGCAGGCAATGGGAAAGTCCCAGGTTCATTGGCAGAGGGGACACAGATATAGAAGTTGAATTTGGGAACTCAGGATCAGGATCAAGGCTAGAAGATTGGACAGAGTCCTCCTCAGATGCCAGCCATTGCAGAAGAAGGCTTAACCCCCATGATCCCTCAGCTTTATACTGATGTATTTAGAATGGAATACTCTTGTTGGTCACTTCTCCTGTTTGTTCCTTACTGGAGATGTAACTTTTTGCTTCCTTGTGACCCCTTTTACTTCCCAGTACCCCCAGTGTTTCACACAAGATCCAGCAGTGACATTGGTCACTATGGGAGTAAGTATAATCAAGAGCCTTTCTGCATACCAGTCCCTGGCAGTAACTGTAAACATCAGGTGTCATCACTCCTAATAGCAGACACTGTCTTCAGAAATATGCTGTAACTTCAGAAAATGCAGTCTCTCAGAGGACACTGAGCTGAAATTAAAGATCACCAAACAGAATTAGTTCTGTTTAGCTCAAACCAGGACAGTATCTTACAATGCATCAAGAATTGCCCTCATATATCACGTCATGACAAGCCCTTGTTCCAGAGGGCTAACTTTGTCCCAAATTATACTTACTGCAGTCTTCTGTCATATGAAAAACATAAATCAAACATATGATCATACACCTCTTTTTATAATCAGATAATAACAGGCAGTTGTTTAGAGATGTCGAAGGTAATAGGAACACTTGAGGTAACCAGTTCTTCGTTTGCCATGGCATGTGCCAGAGTCTTTGCTTTTATAACACAATTGATGAAATGTCAAGGCTGATTTTGAGAAAAAGTTTAGCAACACTGTTTAAAATAAAAAATGGTAAAGATGTCTGCAGAAAATATCAGTCATATGTTTTATCCTTAATAGGATTGCCATACAAATATATATGCATGCTCTGCTAATCTTTTATTTTACAGGGCCAACACCTTGCTGATCTTTGCACAAACTATAACAAAGCTTTCAGCCTAATGTGCTTCATTTGAGATAGAGGTTGTACAGTCATTCTGCTAAGACGTCCTGGCCTCTGTTCCATTGACAATGACAGTCAAAGACTCTAAGATGTGTTTCTGTCGTGGTCCACATTATTTATAGTCTTTGTTCTAGGGTTTTCTACTTTGGATTCAGAAATAAAAAAAGAGGTCTCTTCCCCATCTATTCAAACCTAGCAAATCTCTACTTGCCTTTGAGATATGTTATTTCAACATGGGGACCACCCATTTCTCAAGCAAATTCTTAAACGGGGCTTGGTGGTCTGACTGCCTCCAGAGTAGGAATTACAACATCTATCCTTTCCTTTAAGGTCTGTTTTGCAAGTGATTGATGAAGAACACTAATCCTTAGAGCTCACAGCCTAATTTAAATCTCTTTGGGTCCTCATTACTAAGAAGGGTCACATGAGCCATAGCAGCAGGAGATGGATGTCTTCCGTCACAATGTTAACTGCTGTCTTGATATTACAGTGGTAAAGTGAAAGCTATGGATTCACATGATGAATAGCTTTTTATAAAGATGTGCTGGTATAGTTGTAGGTTGAGAAAAGAAAGCTGGAAACATGATGTGTGCAAAGAAGATCTATATGAAAGACACACAGAGTTGTAGGAGAATCAGTGCAATCCTGTAAAAAGAGATGTAAATATGTTCAGAAAAGCCTGAATCTCAATAATGAAGTGACAAATAACAGCAAAGTTGATACTGGTTCAGCAGCTCCCTCTGGCAAACCAAATAGAAACAGGGAATACACCGTGATGGTGCTGTGGCATATTCCCTTCTTCCCTTTAGCATCAGTAATTACAGCAATTCATATTCTAGGAGGAGTAACTCAATTAGTAATATATGCCATATATTCTATGGTATTCAATAAATTCAGTGAGGTATGTTTCTTTTCATGTTCTAGGAGAACAGGAAATTTCCTAGCATTCCTGAATGCATAAATTAATTCAAGCATTCACCCAAGCTGGTTCTTTTCCCTATCCTTCAACAACCTTCAAGTCTGAAAATATCAAGTTAAAGAAATATATTGGAAATTTATTTTAACTGGCATACAGAACTTCTACTACTTCAGAGTGGAACTCTCTGTTTTGACCAGCAAGTCTTGCTTCATTACATTTTTCTTCAAAGATATCAAAGATTCTTTTAGTATAACAAAGAAATATCTGGCATAGTCTTACTGAAGATTTCAAAACAGAAAACACAAGGAATTAGCATCTCTCTGAAATGAAAATACTTTATCAATTTCATTTTTTTTTTTTTTGTATAAAGATTAGGAACAAAATATTTTGCACTTTCTTTTGTGTGTATTTCGGAGCATAGGCAATGTACATTGTTAAAGCAGTGACCTTCACAGGTAGGACAATTGGCTTTTTCTTTTTCTTTTTTTTTTTAATTCTGCTTGAAAGATGAAGGGGGTGTTTTGTGATTCAGATAACCTTCATTCACAGCTAGTTAACTACGTATTGGATTTTGTAGAGAAATTAAGACACCAGGCATTTGGATTAGTAATGTTTGCCGTCATTCATACTCAATAATTGAGGTCACAGGGATTATAAACTCTAATGTGTCAAATTGAATTCACCAGCAACACATCTAAAAATCCTTTAATTATCTGCTTTGGGGGCAATGGATTAACTAGAGCCTGCCAGTAATAAATCGACATCCTGTTTACTTTTTTCTTACTTTTAAAATTTTTTTTTGTAGGCTACTGATAGTTCTTTAGCCAATAAATATAAAAATAAAAACTAATCCAAATCCTTCCAGGTTCCTAAGAGGTTTTACATTACCATTTAATCACAGACATTGCATATTTGCATCCCCTGCTACATAGTGGATAACAACTGCAGTAAATCATAGCTCTTCGTCACTTTGAATTAGTTATCACAGAGAATCACATTAGAGATATGTACTTAAAATGTCATTTGTTTTGATTGTAATATGATAACTAAAAAGATAGATGTAACAAGAAAGACATATAAGTAGTTACAGTGTTGTTCATTTAATTTCTTTAACTGATCCTTGTCTTTCTTAAAGTTCCTCTCTGATTTCTGTCACTAGAAGAAGCCATAGCTCTTATTTTCTTCATTTTCTTCTCATTAAATATTTCATATTCACTGATGAAATACTATCAAAAATCTTTCACTCAATTTCTTAATCATAAACTTCATTAGTATCAATGTTTTAGTTGCTAGGAGATTTTCTCTTAGTTTATTTCAGTGTTGTAAACAATTTGTTTCTAAAAAGCTGTAGATTGATTTTCAATCAGTATTGTTCTAGAAATCATAAAATATATTTATGAAAGACAAATCATTCACTTATTTGGAAAATATTAGGTTGTAAAATTCCTTCATAATAACAAACATCAGAACTGTTAAATAAGCAGTATTCCTCTCTACCATGAATTTATTAACTTACCTGAGATAATTCTCTGTTCTGGATTTTATATTTTAAACCAATAATTTTCTAAAACTTTTCTTTTTATATTAAAACTTTAGAAGGATTCCTTGTCCCTTGTTATGACCTATTTGACCTCTGACCTTTTCCAGTAGAAGATCCAAAATAAGAAAGGAAACAACTGGATTGCAACATGGTCTGAAATGAGTGTGAAGACAAAAGGGTTCTGTTGAAAGTGTAAAATCCACCAGCACTAACCATCAGAAAGGGTTCAGACTCATAAGAAGATGTACATAATAACAACCAGAGTTGGTGGTTTAGAAATATTTTAAGTCTGTTGGATCTTTTCCTTCAAAATGTATTCTCTTTACCCTGTAACCATTGCTAATTTCTTTTTTAAAGATTGATGAAAAAAAATAATCATGTATCTTTTAAATATCTATAAATTCTGGATGGTCTGAGAAATTTATAATGAAATCTCATGAGAGTTTAATCTGTAGAATGTACTATATTTGTGTAAAACATACTAAAATTCCAGAGACTTCCCAAACACCCGCCTCAATTTCTACTACCTTGTAGTACAGTACAGGTGAAATGTTTTTCATTAAAATCTATAATTTTTTAATTGGGTAACTGCATAGTCTTGTTCTGCTTTTTTCTACACAACATTCTCAACTTATAATTTTGTGTATTCTTCCTCTCTTTATATTTCTATCATTTCAAACAGGCAATTTAAAAAAAAAAAATTTGACTTTAGAAACCTAAATATGATTTTTTGCATTGTTTCTTGATTGTTTATTCTTCATAATAGGCTGTAGAGATGTGTTTCTTTTAAGTAATATCGTTTAATAACTCTTATTCCATTGAACAGTAAGTATGAGTATTGTAACTTAGAAGTAGACATATTCTGTAAATGTTGATAAACCATACAGGTTTCTGTTGTAGTCAATATATAATTAAAAAGATATTTCATGATTTTATAATTACATGTAATTATATACCTTGAATATGTTTAGATTAGAATGCTGAAGAAGACATTGTGTATGTAGAGGTTAATTATATTTCTCTACATTAACTACGCAGAGCATGTTATCTAATTTTAAATGCAAATTAGTAAAAGATAACATTAAATATATTTTCAAGATTGTAAAGTAATAATGACATACTTACTCCAAATAGACTTTTCAAGTTAAAAATATATTATTAACAATTACATCTATCTATTCTAATAATACAAAATGACAACTTATTTATGAGGTTTGCAAGCAATTTTTTTTTATACAGTATGATTACAATTTTTTAAGATCAATTTGTTGCAAGGAAAAACAGAATTTTGTGATGCAAAGAGCAATGACACATTGATAAGTGGGGATTTTTTTTTGCTGTTGAGGCTATTGAACATCCGGTCTATCATATTGCACCAGTATCACATCAGTAACAGTATTGTAATTTCTATATCTGTTAGTGTTTTGCATTTCATTTTTCTTTTTTTTTTTCTGTAAATAAAACTTCATATGAACCACAATTTATCAGGTCTGAGTAAGAAACACTGATAATATGTGCAGGGATGACTGTAAATGTGATTTAATACTACAGCAGCACAGATCTCTGTTTATCTCAACAATCACCAAACTAGACACCAGTTGATAGTCATAACAGTAAGGAGCATCCTCTCAGTGAGATGTGTGTGAAATGGTGAAGATGGTACTTCACTCACAGAACCTCACTGTATATCACCTGTTCTCTTTACTTTAGATACTTTTTCCTAGCTGTCTATGTTCTACACACGCATTTTAGGGCAGGATAATGCAACGTAGATGAATTTTCACTTCAGTTTCCAGTAGCTCCAGTGTTGTCTTCAGACAGCTTGCATTAAGAACAATAAATCGAAGAACCCCACAGAAAAATGACAGTCATGCTTCATTAAGAGAATTTGTTCTGCAAAGCAAGAATACAAGAGATAGGAAATAGCTGTTTGTTTGGATGTTCTGAAAATCACATGCATCATCATGGAGCAACAGTTGCAGGAAAATATCATACTCAACACATATGGCTTTGGCTCGACACAAACAGCAAGGAATCAGATAGTGTGATGTCAAACTGTAATTAATCTCTAGTGAACAAGTGTGAATCAGAAGGTCAAGCTTAACTGAATAGTGGATTTTACTTTTTTATTTTTTAATGAAATAGCAAATACATTTCCTGATATATTGACAAAGTATCAGCCACGTATCGTAGATATGCTCTTCAACCAGAGAAGCTCTTTAAAAAAAAGTAATACAGATATTAAAAAGAATAAAAATAAGTGTTCCCTTAATGTCACTGTATAAACAACTGAATGAATTCAGACAAAAGTCTCCAAGAAACTGTGAAAATATGCAGAGTAGAATACTTGCAGACCAGAGGAAAAATATAGAAGCCACTGGAAACTGTAACACAAAATGTCATTTGTAACTGTCAGTGTCATTACCCTTGTTACTTATCACAGCACATTGCACCAGATCTTAAGCTAATCTTTATTCTCAAATCAGCTGGTTCTTCCACAGCAGTGATGCTTGAAAAGCTTTTCCAGATAGATGTATTAATTTAATAGCTGCACCCAGAATAATTTTTACTCTTTCAATCTCCCCTTGATTAAGTTCTCTAGTATGCAAAAAAGAAATAACAAGATATATAAGTTTCTAATAAATTGCCTATGTAAGATAGCTCTGTAAGATTGTTCTACACATCCATAACTACAACTTCATAACCACTTCATAGAATTACTTAAGGGAAGCAGGAATCTACTAGCTACAATAGTAACTAATTTCAGAATTCTACTTTGTGGCACCCACCACTCTAAATACCAGCTACTGTTACTGATTTTCTTACTTCAACGCTTTTGTATTTTCTATATTAATAATATCTGACCTAATTATATTTAATTTGTTAATTTGTTAAGACTTTCCGTACTTCTAGCAATCTTTCTTAAGTGATACTCGTTTGCTAAAAGGACCCTAATGTTAAATAAGAACTTACTCTCTTTATTTGGTTTGGTACGAGCACTCAGAAATGGTCACTAACATCAGTTACTCAAACCATTCGACATAAGAACATGGCAAGTCCTACTTTAACTCCTTCTATAGGGCCCTTTCATGGGAAAATCCTGTAGATTCCCTCAGAGTGACACCTGAGGCTAATTAAATTTTATTAGTGACGGTAAGTTTCTACATTTAGACTATAGGTTGAATTTAAAGAAAAAAATCTCAGTAACTGAAAGACAACATAAAAAATTGATTTAAAAGATAAAATAAAAACAAAACACAAATTTTACAGTACAGTCATGCATATTTTTTTTTTAAAAAAAAAGGAAGAAGAAAAAAACCCACACAAATATGATTATTAGAGAATAGAAACTTTATACCAAACCTGAGTTAAATTGTAGTAAATAGCACTCTTGATAGTGTAGGAACTGGCAGACTGAATTACAGAAATGGCCCAGCTGGTCTAGTACCTTGATTCTGCTACAGCTGATATCACATAAGTAACAGAAAACTACTTCTTTAGCTGACAATCAGATATGATTTATTCTTTCTGTAATATCTAGGCTGCAAGCACTTATAGTTCTGTAGTTCTTCTCTAAAGAGATACAGTCTTTCCATCAGATAGAAATAGAAGAACATGCTCATTGCCACTGTAACAAAATCTCTCAGAGTTTTGATATACGGTCTAGTAATGCTGCACAGAATAACTGAGATTGGAAGGGACCTCTGGAGACCATACAGTCCAGCCCAGTAGTGTCTGAAATCTTTGCTTTATATATACTGATCCAGAAGATAAACTTAAACTATTAACTGGCAGGCTGAACTTAGTTATAAAATATGGAGGAGAATGAATGAAGGAGGAGAACAGACAGTATTTCACCCTATTCATATGTTCCCATGCTTCATTCCTTTGTTTTTAGGGGAAAGAGAGAGTAAAAGTATTTTATATACAACTGACTCATAAAGTCATCCCTATTCATACACTCTCCGGACATTTGTCTCCCTGGTTATAAGTCAGTTGAAGACATGCAACTGTTACTAAGCTGATAATTTTCAGATTATGTTTTGGAACATTATGAAGAGCTAAATTAGAATTAAGTAACTAGGGAAGAAAAACAAAACAAAGCAAAAAACCTGAAACAAAACCAAAACAAACAACAACCAAAACAACCAAAACAACCAAAACAACTGCTGCATTTGCATTTTTAGTATACAAACCATGTAATGAGGTTACTTGTCAACTAGACTTCTTTCTAGATGCATAGTGTCAGCTGGTATTCCTCCAGCTTGGCAAGGAGACTGTGATATTGCCTAAGTAATAAAAAATTTGTGTTTAATTTATCCCTGCAAAGAGGTTTATAAGGTAGATATTCATCTGCAAGGTCTTTGTCAAGTTAAGGACACATTTTAAAAGAGCTGATACCAAAAGGTGACCTAGACTGAGCAATATCATGGCAATAACAACATCCACAGTATCAGCAAGGTGTTGGAGTTGAGATGTGCTTGCCAAGCACTCAGTCAGTTCTGAAAATCCAAATGTTTGAGACAAGCAGCCTCAAAAAAACTAGAAATAAGACATATATACTTTGTTTGTTTGTTTGTTTTTTAATTTAGTAAGGTGAAGTGCTGAGTGATAGTGTGGTGCAGTCAGATAGGGTGCCATATTTGAGATTTCTTCCCTAGAAGTGGCATTTGTTAAAAGATTTTGAGGTAGATTTTGACCATAAACACCATGCAAGTCTAAGCCTCCCACATTTCCTATCTTTGTTACAATGTGATCTTAGGGTGGTTTTTTATCATTATTTTGGTTTAAATGAAGAAATTTTGGTGTTTAAGTGTTCCAAGCCAGAAAACTGCAGCTGTTGATGCATAATTTTGATATGAAGTTTGAGACAGTAAAAAGCAATTTCCCATAGTTCTTTACCAGCTTACAGCATTTTCATTAATATGCCCGTTTACATGTTCTTGATACATTTTTTCATTGACTTTAAAAAAAAAATCCTACTTATATGTATTGATAGGTATAAGCTTTACATGATTCATGATATATATAAATAAATAAGTACTTTTGAGGAAACTATAGAATGAAAGAAGAAAGTTGGGAGGAAAATAACCCAAAGAAACACACATTAATGCTTAGAACCTGCCACTTCTAATCAATAGGTGGAGAGAAAATGGGCTCAAGTTGCACCAGGGGAGGTCTATACAGAATATTAGGGAAATAATTGTTTTCTTAAAGAGTGGTGAAGCATTGGAACAAGCTGCCCAGGGAAGCAGTGGCATCAGCATCTCTGAAAGTTTTCAAAACACTCGTAGACGTCGCACTTCAGGATATGGTTTAGTGGTCATGTTAGTGTCAGGTTGACAGTGGATCTTGATGATCTTAGAGTTTTTTTGCAACTTTAATGATTCTGTAATTCTATGATTCTCAGTGTAAAATTAGAATTACAGTTGCTCTCAGCTGCCTGCTCAATGGAAATATATCTGTGAGTATAACAGAGGGCTAAATCAGAACAGTTTTTGAAAAAAAAATCACTGAAGTTCTAAAATGCACAAAAAGTGAAGAATTTCAGAGAGAAAATTCTTAACCTCTTTATACTCTGTCATTTTGTCAAATTCTTTTTTCTTCTTTAAGGTGTTTTTGTATCTTAAATGGGACATTCACTTGACATAATAGTATAAAAAGACCAGCCTGAAATAAACTGTTTGATTTAAATCTGTCCCTGTATGGTGTCACTAATTTGATGCAACCTGATCACTAATAATCTGGGCTTCATACAAAATAGCTGCAGTGTTACTGTGATGCAGGAAAATGTGAACCAGTGGTTCACATATAAAATCAAGTCTAATTTAATTTGTATTAGCTCAGACTTTTAATGTTTCCATTCTATGGTTTGCAAGTAGTTATGTAAAGACTAAAATAATGACACACGAATCATGTCTCTCAATAAATTAAGATGGTTGTATTTTATGTTTAGATATTCTCATAGTTAAAAATATCACTGTGGGACCTTTCCTTTTGCAAAGACGGATAAGGGCACTCTCTTACACTCCTATTTGGAAGCAGATTTTCAATAAAACTGCAGAAAACATAGTATATATTTAAGGTACGTAAAATAATGGTTTCAGCTGGAAAATAAATTCAGAGGTTATTAGCAGAGTCAGAAAGAGAAACTTACTGTGATAGTTTTTAAAGTCTCTTTTTCTTAGAGTACCAGATAAAGTAAATTAAGGAAGACAGACAAAATTAGTACTATACCATAAGACCACTGAATACATCTTAAGATGTATATTGTGTACATGGGGTGGTAAAAGCTCTATCCTACCTAAAGCAAGAACTCTGTTTACAGCAGAATTTTACAAACACATTTTAATTTTCCTTCTTTTTTGTTCTGTGGAGGTTGAATTTAAAAGTGGGACAGATCCTATAAAGTTTCCAGTAGGAAACCCCAGAAGTGTTTGTGTTCCTTGCACACGTCTACACCCCAGACTGAGCTGGCTGTAAATGAATTGTTCCAAGAATGCAAACAAATTAGCTGTTTTATGAGAGAGTAATTGCACCACAGATTGCTGCAGCTCTTCTGAGAACAAGAGTTGATCCACGGTGTGATAAATGACAAAGTTATTAAGCTTGTTTATTCCAGTTCTAATAGATTAACCACAACAAGGGTGAAGTTAAGCAGTAAGGCATCACCTTGTGTTAGGTAACATACATCAGACCAGGTGTACCCCTTCAAAGAGGAAAAAGTACTATACCTTCGTTGGTACGCTCACATATTTTGAATCACAGTGAAGAAATATTCAGTGACATAGAAAGGAGATATCTATTGCAGGAGCAGAGAGTGGCAGATGAATGGATATAAGGCTAGCTTGTGACAGCCTCACAGCCATGTCTTAGAGGGATCCAAGGAAAGTCTGGAAGGATTTATGAACCCAAGGAGTCTCTGGAAGCTGGATGACTGGAAAAAAAGAACCTACACTGAAATGTGAGTGAAGCACAGATTTTTATTCAAATTTTTACTTAAACTATGCCATATCTAGCAGTGCGTGTTTTCTCTCCATATGGTTACAGTATTCAAGTCCCTATAATTACACTTCCCTAAAGACATACATATAGACTGAAGAAGTTTAAATCTTTCATTGTCTTTCTTCAAGAAAAGAAAATAAAAGACAATTTCACTTCAGTAGAAATTTATTTTTTTTCCAGTTTAGTGTTCCAACTGCAACTTCTAAGTCTGACTGGGATGTAGAGAGGCAAGAAGGAAATACACAGGGAGTGGAAGCAGGGACAAGTATCCTGTGAATAATGTAGACATGCTGACCAAATGTGGAGAGATGAGATCAGTCAGGTCAAAGTGTAGCTGGAGCTAAATCTGCCAAGAGATGCAAAAAATAACAAAAAGGGCTTTTACAGGTATGTGAAAAAGAAAAGGAAGCATAAAGAAAGCATATCCTCTCTGATGAGCATGGACAGCAAGCTAGTAAAAAGAGATGAGAAGGCTGAGGTTCTGAACAACATTTTGCCTCAGACTTCACTGGTAGCTTCTCTCCTCACAACTTCCAAGCTGAAGGACCACAAACCAGGGACTAAAGGGAAAAAGTACCCCACACACTATAAGTGAAGATCAGGTTTGTGATCACCTGAGGAACCTAAACATACACAAGTCTATGGGACCTGATGAGATGCATCCCACAGTCCTGAGGGAATTGGCTGGTGTAGTCACGCAGTTACTGTCCATGATACTTGAAAAATCATGGTAATCTGGTGAAGTCTCTGGTGACTGGAAGAACAGAAACACCACAACCATCTTTAAAAAGGGTAAAAAAGAAAACTCTGGGAACTACCAACAGGTCAGCCTCATCTCTGTGCCGGGAAAGACCATGGAACAGATCCTCCTAGAGGCTCTGATAAGGCACATGGAGGACAGGGCAGTGATTCAAGACAGCCAGCATGGTTTCACCAAAGGCAAGTCCTGTGTAACTGACTTAATGGGTTTCTACAATGCTGTGACTACATCAATGGACAAGGGAAGAGCAATGGATGTCATCTGTCTGGACTTCTGCAAGGCTTTTAAAACAGTTTTCCACAATATTCTTTACTCTGAGTTCGAGATGTCAATATACCAGTGGGATGGGATGCCATCCAGCAGGAACTGGCCAAGCTGGAGAAGTGACTCTGTGTGAATGTCATGGAGTCCAACAAGGCCAAGTGAAAGTAAAGGGCTTGGAGGTATTAGTGAACAAGAAGCTGGACATGAGCCAACAATGCACACTCACAGCCCAGAATGCCAGTCTCATCCTGGGCTACATAAAAGAAGCATGGCCAGCTGATCAAGAGAGGTGATCCTGCCCCTCTTCTCTGCACTGGTGAAATCTCACCTGGAGTACTGCGTCCAACACAAAGACATGGATCTGTTGCAGCAGGTCCAGAGGCAGGCCACAAAAATGATCTGGAGCACCTCTGCTATGAGGACAGCCTGAGAGAGGTGCATTTGTTGAGCCTGGAGAAGGCTCCAGGGAGACCTTAAGAGTGACCTTCCAGTACCTGAAGGGGGCCTATAGGAAAACTGGGGAGGGGCTGTGTACATGGGCTTGAAGCAACAAGGCAAGGGGCAATGGTTTTAAAGTAAAAGAGGGTAGATTTAGACTGGATATAAGGAAGAAATTTTTTAAATTGAAGATGGCGGAACACTGGAACATGTTTCCCAGAGAGGTGGTGGTGGCTCCATCCCTGGAGGCATTGAAAGAAAGAATTTATGGAGCTGTGAGAAACCTTCTCTAGTTAAAGATGTCCCTGCTCACTGCAGTGGCGTTGGAATAGATGACCCTTAAAGGTCCCTTCCAACCCAAAACATTCTATGATTCTATTATTCTGTTTCATGGCAAGACATAGCTTTTGCCAACCAAGCTCTCTACATGTGTTATCCATATGCATGTAAGACACCTATCTACTCTTTAAATAATGGATGCTGCTTCTGTTCTTCTATCATTCTCTATAGTAATATTAAATGCTCATACTCAGAAAAAAACAGCTATGATGAAACAACAGAAAGTTTAATAGATGTATATTTAACAATTTTTAATGTATGTATGCATATAATTTTTAAAGGAAACAGAGCATAATTCTGCTGCAGCTGAAGGCAATTACAAATTTCATATTCGTTTCCCTGAGAACAGCATGGATTTTACTTTATAGTGTGAGTCTTCATCAGAGATAGTCACTGTAACAGAAAAGAAATTATCAAGTCCAGAAATAAAACATTTAAAAGATGACATCAGACTTTCAATTGATGAGCTGATCTGCATACTGAAGCAAAGTAACTCATTCACACAAAGTAAAAAAGGATCAGGGACATGAAGCTGAGGTTTACAAAAGCTTAAGAGAAGGAATAGTATGAATACAAATTCATTTTGGAGTGGAGGAACACTATCAAAATTAATGAAGGAAGAGTGTTGAGGCTAAGTAAGTATGCTGGAAAATATTTTCCTACAGAAAGTTAAAACCCACACTTAATAGTCATTAACAAGAATTTCTGAAGTATCTTTAGATCAGATTTACTTAATTTTCCCAAGGAAGTACCTTCTAATCATTCTTAATTTAACTTATTTTTGAAGAGACAAGATTAATCTGAAAGTTAATCATAAGAAACAGTTTTAAATTCTTGAATGCCGTAGATTAGGTTGTTAGACAGTCTTGAAGATGTGGAAGGAGCTTCACACAAATGATTACTGGGGTTTGGTATAAGCAAAAGATATAAAGTTCTTTACAAGCTTATCTGAAATTGGACTTTTATCAGACTTGTGAATATGTGAATACTTGAATCAAGAGAAAATGCATTAATTACCCAAACCCTTGAAAAAATTTAACATGGAAAAAATTATGTTCAACACACTACATTTAAAAATCAGTCTTTTCTTAAAATAGATTTATTTCCAGCCTATCTAGTGCCATAGAATTTACAGAGTTGGTCACTCCACATACAGTCTACTAATATGTATGTTCTATTGTAAAGATTAAAAATCATTCTGAATTTAGGATAAGATTCCAATAATATGGTGTTGAGGGTTAGGGCTGGGCTCACCATTAAATGCGGACAGATGCTCTCTAACACCCTCTCCCTCCCGAAAGAGGAAGGAAAAGGGAGGAAGGCAGAGAGACATATGGATTGGAAAAAGAAAGTTAAAACAGTTGTAATGAATAAGGAAATAATAAAAGTAGTGAACTATATATATACATATATATCAACCAGCTGTCAAACCCATCTCCCTCTCCCACTGATAACAGTCACCACTGATACTGCAGAACAGGTGGCACTGGGGAAGCCCCAGGCTCAGCGGCATAAGAGACCTGGATATGGGAGTTGGATTCAGGAACTCAGGATCAGGATCAAAGGCAGAAGATCAGACAGAGTTCTCCCTGGACACCAGTCATTGCAGAAAGGAAGAAAGACATAAATCCCTGTGATCCCTCAGTTTTATACTGAATATGATGTGGTTAGTCACTTGTCCTGACTGTGACTCACTGGAGATGCAACCATTTAATTCCCTTGTGACTTCTCTTACTTCCTGGCACCTCCCAGCATGGCACACAAGAGTCAGCAGTGGCCTTGGTCACTCAGTCAAAAGTAGTTTCTAGACTGTTGACTATATATGACCACAGATTAGATTCAAATAATGTATAAATGCAGCCTCATGAAGGGGGGTAAATTGTTCCAGTCCTCCTTGGAGCAGCAGGTCTGCAGTTCAGGACTCTCCCATTGGAAACAAATACTGTCCAAGGCAACTCCTTCGAAGGATGGGAACCCTCATCTTTCAGGAGAGTGATATGTGCGTATCAGGTCATCATCTCTAAAATGTAAGTAGGCTTTGCTGTATTAGTTTTATTTAACAGACATCTGAACCTCTAGTTTACTAAAGTTTATTGGCTGCTAAACAGTTTTGATTGGAATAAATCTCATTTGTAAGGATGTGCCTCATACTCAAAAGACCCCTCCAGACACATTTCAACAGTCCTCTTTCTCTGGGAGGGACCCCAGGAGCACAAAAAGAATGTAAAAGACAGAAAAAGCATGAAATGGTGTGCATCCGTCACATGGATCCTTAAATACCACTGGACAATGTTGGAACCCAGGGTGGTTCCTTTCTCTTCTATTCCTGTTTTTGCTGCTCTACTTATCCTCAGTATCAAACCAATATTCACAATCCCTTCATTTCTTGTTGTTTATCACTCGCTGTCCGATAAATGGTTTTTATTTTTCTGAACATCGGTGTTGTAGCACCTCTTGTTTTTTTCTGTGGGTATGTGAGCCTAAATAGATATCTGGAGTGAGCCCAGGGTTTACGTCAGTCCAGATGTGACAACCCCAGCCAGCCACTGAGCACTCATCAGTGGGATGAAGGAAGAATAATATCTGAAGAAAAGAAAAAGAAAAAAAAAAGAACAAGACCCCCACACCCCAAAACTCTGCACAAACAACAAACAAATGATGCAAAGGTAATGACTCACCACCTCCTACAAACAGACAAACACACGGACAGCTGTTGAGCAACAATTTCTTTAGAAAAACTATGCCTCAATTTTATTGCAGAATATGACCTTTGAAGGTCCCTTCCAGCCCAATGCATTCTATTATTCTATGATGTCATATGGTATGGAATATCACTTTGATGAGTTCAGATCAGCTCTACTGTCCGTCTCCCCTCCCAACATTTTGCGTATAACTATTCTACAGTTGAGAAAAGGGAGACTGAAAAACAGAGAAGGTTTTGACACTGAAAGCAATGCTCTGCAGTAGCAAAGCCACTCGCTGTGGTATTAACACTGTTTTTAGTCACAAAACTAAAACACAGCACCACAGAGGCTGCTATGAAGAAAATGATCTCCGTCCCAGACAGGCAGAGGGAATGCAGATTATGTGTATTATATACCTGAAAGTATTATATATGCAAATAGGTATTGAATTTCTGAGACTACAACAGAAAATCTGTAGGAGTAATAGTAGTACTAGTAGGGGTATATACATGCTGCATAATGGATTTGCAGAGATATGCTGTCAGTTAGAAGAATTCTTAGATGTTCTTCATGTGTCAGTCCTGAAGCATATTACATAGCATGCAAAAAATAAAATAGAACCTCAGCTGATGATCAGACCAACTCACAGGGACACAGAGATTTCTGAGTTGTATAACAGTAGAAAGAGAAAAAAGAATTAAAATTTAAATCCTAAATACACACAATCTACTATGAGCATATTTGAATTAAAGATTTAGTCTAGATCAGGGGAAGCTTTTGAAGTAATCTTTCTATTGTCAGTCCTTACTAAAATTATTTCAGATCTTGGTAGAGTACTGTCTTTGCATAGCAACTGGATTTCTTTGACAGAAAACAAAAGCAAAAGTTGTGTTGCAGGAGTACACAGAATGTGCTTCAGCTGCAAATGGACTTTCAAGTCATAGGACCAAACTGAAGCTATTCTGAAATAACTCACCTTGAGATATATATAGTATGACAATTATATAATTGAAAAGCAGATTCATCGAATGGTTTGAGTTGAAAGTGACCTTTAAAGATCATCTAGTTCCAACTCCCCTGTCATGGGCACTTCCCACTGGACCAGGTTGCTCAAAGCCCCAGTCAACCTGACCTTGAACACTTTCAGGGAGGGAGGGGATATCCACAACTGCTCTGTACAACCTGTTCCTGTGTCTCACCACCCTCACAGTAAAGAATTTACATGTAATCTAAATCTACTGTCTTTCAGTGCAAAACCATTACCCCTTGTTTTATCACTACAGGCCCTTTTAGAAAGTCCCTCTCCAGCTTTCTTGTAGACCTTAAGTACTTGAAGGCTGCTGTTAAGGTCTACCCAGAGCCTTCTCTTCTCCAGGCTGAACGACTCCAACTCACTCAGCCTGTCTTCACAGGGAAAGTGCTCCAGCTCCCTGATCATTTTCATGGCCCTTCTCCATACTCTCTAACAAGTCCGTGTCCTTTTTGTGCTGAGCGTTCCAGAGCTGAACACAGTAATTCACATGAGGTCTCATAAGATCAGAACAGAGTGGGAGAATCACCTCCCTGGACATGCTTCCCTTGAAGCAGCCCAGAATATATTTGCTCTACACATCAACTTGTTTCATCCACAGAGATTTTAAAAGTAGCCGTAGACTGTGTCACTAACAAGAATAACACACTGCAGATATTTTAAGCTTACTATATTTTATTTATACACTTCAGGGATCTCTCTCGCTCTCTCTCAGTCACAGACACTCACAAACCTCCCTATTTTCTTGAACTGAGAACAGCTAAAGGCTCAAAATGCTTTCAGTCTCTACAGTTAACATTTTATCAGAACACAGGTGCTATTAAAAATGAGAAATATAGGGATGACTCTTTTATTGAACTCATTAAATATGAAACATTTCTTTTCCCACTGTGCCATTGCACTGACTTAGCATTTTTTTTCTTCTTTTGCTTCTTCCAGTCTAACAATTTCCAGTAGCTTGCTGTGCTGAACAAGCTTCACAGAATTCCCTTTCTGAGCTTGTAGGAAAGCTTCTTTTGTTACCTCTGAGGTTTGTCTTTGGTCTGTTTTCTAATTGCAGACAGACTCCTGTTCCTTTGAGGGTCTTCAAAGCTGTGTGACAATTTCTTTCATTTCCAGTTTTCTCTCTTTGGCACTTCAGACACCACTTCCCAAAACCACACATACACATACACAATCTGTAGATGATTAGTAGTCTTTAAAGAGAAGGAAATTTCCCCTCTCTTCTACAATTTATCATTGAGCTGGAATGG
Organism: Trogon surrucura; assembly: GCA_020746105.1. Classification (NCBI taxonomy): domain Eukaryota; kingdom Metazoa; phylum Chordata; class Aves; order Trogoniformes; family Trogonidae; genus Trogon; species Trogon surrucura. The sequence goes on from CM036617.1 coordinate 41,531,859, forward strand.
ACCAGTCAGGACAAAGCACACAAATCCTTTTCAATTGCTGTACAATTCAGTGCTTTGTTTTGCTATACTTGGTTAACAAAAAACAGTATTTATACTGTAAAATAGAACTTGCAAATTAAATGATTCTTTCATCTTTGAGAAGTCACAGATAAAAGACACATAGGTCAACACAATTGACCTTAACTAGAGAAAATTAGAGAAAGGTGAATAGCACAAAAGAAAACTTGCTAAATAGGAAGAAAACAAGCTATCACTGTTTCTAACAAAGCCAGAAGGTATTTACAAAAGATCTGAGAAAACTGTAGTGGTATTTAATTAAAATCACTCATTATCTTTCTAACTCTCAAAAGACTGTTTATTTTTGCTTCTAGCTACATTACAGTCAGTTTCAGTGCAATTATCTTCATTAAATATATTTTTGTTGAACTCTAAAGTAACATAGTAGTAAAAAATCATGAATATATGATGTCAGAAATCGACTATCCGATGATGGTACTCTTTCAAGTTGTAGGTAATTGATAGTCAATATTTCAGTGGAATTCAGTATTTGAGAAGGGTCCCAAATCACGGGATTCAGACTGCATAAGTTCAATATTTCATTACTTTGTCCCTTTATGACTCCTCTTTCTCTATGTTCCATATTTCTCAAAATATCTAGTACTAAAGTCATTGTGCAATAAACCTTTTGGAAGGGTCAGGGCCCAGAGAGCATTCACAGCCCTGAATGTCTCTGGCCACCCTCTCTGAAGCTCCCTCCATCCTCACACATTGTCCAAGACACCGTTGCATCTCCCTATGGCTGTCAGTCCTTCAGTGCTGTGACAACAAGATAACCTTCCTTTTTCCAGTCTATGCAAAATTGTTTCAGTGGAAAGAATGAAGGAGTCTTCATTCCAGGAGAGAGATAGCTTGGTCATCTGTGGAATACGTTTTCATGAGGGCCATGGAGAAGGCGGGCAGGGACAAACTGTTCACTTTGTTTTCCAGTGCAAGAATTAAAGATCATCATATAAAGTTAGTAGGAGTCAGGTCTAAAGCAGAAGATGGCAGTTCAAAGACTGATGGTTTGAGTTGGAAGGGACTCTTAAAATCATTTAGTTCCAACCCCCTGCCATAGGCAGGGACACCTTCTACTAGACCAGGTTGCTTAAAGACTCATCCAAGCTGGCCTTGAAGGTCACTGTCCTGTATAAAGTTGTTCTAGAGTCTCATGAATACTGACAGGTCACCTGTGTTCAGCTCCCCTAAGTTTTTGAAAATAGCTGAAGGTAGAATGTGTATTAGGAGAATGTATCTTGTGAAATGGCTTTAGTCTTACTGTTCTCCACACCTTTAGATGATATAGATATAGATATAGATAAAATCTGTATGGTCATCCTAATGTTCTCCACCTTACACAGTTAAACATTACACATTTTGTTTAATTATGACAATATGCAGGGTTATCTCAAAACTTTGAGATGTGTTCTTTTGAAAAATAACAACTCTGTTATTTGGATTTTGGGGGGGTTTATTGTTTTGTTGGTTTTTAAATCTTAAAAATTGAAGCATAATTAAGGGACAATAAAAAGAAAAAAAACCAAGAGAAAGTCTCTGAATCTTAACAAGAAAACATCTCCTAATGGAAAGCACAGATCTAGATGCAAATGCTAGCATGAATCATCAGTACTCTACCAAAGGAAAGGTGTTCAAAATAATACTTCTGTAAATAATCTGTTACTTTGAGTAGTCTTAACATATAAAAATGGTAACTGAAAACTTCATTAATATATGTACACACTTCCAAGGCAATTAATCCTGTTAGGTACTGAGTATCTTCAGCCCATTTTAATATGTTAAAAAATGAAAACAGTAATAATTTCATATGGAAAATAACTATATTAAATACATTTTAAATTATTACTATTTAATTGATTTGTAGTCAGTATATTTAATCAGAAAGTTTTACTATGTTAAATACACAAATAGCCCAGGACCAACTCTAAAGAAGGCTTTGAGTTATTTCTTGTAACTTCTACACCACTCTATAGCACGTTACACACAGGGAAATACTGACATTTGTATGCTAATTAATATGCTGCTAAAATCCCAACTGTTTGTCTGCCTTGTAGAGTTTAGAGCTGCCATCAATCAACTTCTTTCCTTTTCAAAACATTTCATTTAAGTGACATTATATTTTGCATTATTCTTGTGTTTTGCTCTGTGACAGACCTAACTTTTTATTTCCTTGTCCCTCAGTTCTTTAAGCCAACCACAACTGGAGATGGCATAAATAAGTTACACTGTAATTCTGAAAGTATGCAACATATCCAAAGGATATTGTTTTCTGAAATAATAAAAAATAAGAAATATGGAAGTGGAATTCACAAAAATGTCTTTAGTTCCCTGAGTGTAGATGAGAAAAGAGTGGGTGTTTTTTTGTCATTGCTTACTTATATTCTGATTCTTTATTTTCATTTTGAGGAAAACAGAAATGCATAACACAAACATAAAATCAAACAGAAACAATGTTCAAGACAACATAAGGTGATCTATAGTTCATATAAACAAAATAAATCATGCAATTCATTATTTAGGTAATAATATACATATATTTGCCTTTGATTCCACTGTACTTTGATAAAAAGTCTTTAGGATCATCTTTTACTCATTCTAGTCAAAATCCTACCAGGCACCATGTATTTACCAGTCATTTTGAAAAATATTCACAGTGATGTTCTAACCAGTTACCAGAACCATCACCAGATACTTCATAAAATTCTGAAATGCAATTACTATTTCATGCCAACCAAAGTCTCAGTAAACAAGAAAAATCATATATTCTCTAAGAGTCGAGTAACTTATGATGTTTTTCAAGGGTTTAACATTATTCGGGTAGATTCGGATGTTGTAGCAGTAGAATAACAGGTGTAGTTTTGTTTATTTTCTTCTTTACATGTGTCAGAATTTTGAAGGAATACCAAAAAACTTCTAAATTTTTCTAAGTTCTGTAGTAGGTTATGAAATTTCTCAGGTACTAAGTAACAGTTACTTAGACCAGTGTCAGAAGTTCAGAAGAGAGATTTGATGACCTTGTAAGTTGTTCTTGCCTGATGACCTCCCAAGAACGGCACACTGAGAGTTTTCTACAACATCTTTCCCTAAAATGCTAGAACAGTTGTTGGCAAGGTTTTGTCTGATGCCAGTGGGTATTTATATGAAATAATGTTCAAGTACAGCTCAGTATCTGCTGTTCCCAGCCGACAAACTAGTTGTAGTTACGCTGTCTGAGAGAAAAAGAGAATCTGATGGAATAGACACAAGGTAATCTATGTCTGTTGGTCTGCTGACACGTTGACAGACAGTGAATACCTATTAGGTTGTAGATACATTCATAGGACTGACCCACCTACTATGATCTATCCTATGAATAAAACTTATCGATAAGTTATCTTGTGACTACTTTCAGGTGTTGCACTGGTAGAAAGTATTATATAAAGAGGTCTCTGAAAAACAGTGTAAATTATGCTGAATTATTGTGGTATGATTTCAAATGTTTAAGTTTTACTTGATGTTAGTTGCCAAATTTTATACAATGCAACAATTTGTACACGGTCCTAGTATAATGAAAAACTGTTGTGAGTTTGTCAAAGGGCGAAAAGGAACATTTCTAGGCTATATGCTTAAGAGCATATAAGTAGCATATAAGCTCTAGGTTATGTGCTTAAGAGCATATAAGTATCTCTTAAGCATTTTCTTTCCTGTGCTCTGGATCTTACATTGTTGTGTGGCCAATGAAGGTCATTGGCCTTTTGCTCTCTAAATGGCTGCACTTTTGTCTGTCAACACTATCTAGACTTGTGGATCAAGTCCTGCATATGATTCTACACATATGTAAAGAGGAAGGGAATACAGATACTGCCAGATCAAAATATAATTTAAATAAAAAATACAATTTAAACACAGTTTAAAGAAAATTAGACTTCTTTACAGAGGTTTTCCTTTTCCTTCTCCTTCACATCCCCTCTTCTCCTTTCTTAATTTCATTTCTCATTAAAGTACAATTATATTGAAGTCAATGGCTGTTGCGTCAAAAGAGAGAGGGAACAATTCCTGTTGCGGACAAGAAGCAACAATTTCTGTTCCAAAAAGGAGGTGCCAATTTCTGTCGTTTAAAAGAGGCAACAATTGCTGTTGCAAAAAGTCACGTGGCCAAACTCCATGGATAAAGGGGCAAATCAGTTTGGCAGAAGCTAAACCCTCTTGTGTTCCAGCTCGTCCTCAGATATCAGAGGGGTTGGGGGCAGCTAGGCTTAGGTTCTGAGTGATGTCCAATTCAATGTTGCTAACATGACGCGCCAATATGCCTTCGATCTGGCAGCGTTCCTGGATTTACAAGGCCATCTTTCATGAGGGTGGCAATATACTCACATGGCCAAGCTCCGTAGATAAATGGTCAACAGGGACTCACATGACCACATCAGAATCAAATATAATTTATTGAAGCAACAGATACACAAATTCGTTTTGACTGGTGGTGATAGTGACTTTCTGCAAAGCATGTGCAAAAGTTACAGATATAATAGATTATGAGCAGCTCTGTAAAGATTTCCTAAGTATCCCGGGGCAGCACTTGGCGAGAACAGGTGTTCAAACCTTACCCAAAGGCATCCCTGTGGGGGGAAAGAAAGGCTCAGCCTGTCGACTGATCCCAGGAGTCAGAGGTGGTCTGTGGTGGTATTTTCCCTGATGATGGTGGAATCTTCCCTAAAGTTCTCCCTCTCCTGAGCCATTTTTATATTATTTGTTACCTTTCAGGAGCTTGAGTGACTCTAGTCATGCACATCTTTATTGTAGTTCGTGTAAATTTTCCTCCCTTCGCTTTTAAAGGAATAGACTATAAAAACTTAAGGCGCAAGTTCAGTTGAGGGGTAGTCGCAACTCAGAGGCAGGTAGCTTTTGGGATAGAGGTGTGTTTTGGTATTATAATAAGATTATAATGAGATTATAATAAGAATAGTTCACCCAAAAGACAGCATCTATCAAAAGATGACAAACTCTTGGCCCAGGATAGTAAATGTGCAGTCAACTGGCTACTTGGCATCTCCAGGTTACTCTGTGTTCATGGAGCTTGACCACAGTATCTCCACTCCATTCTGTGATCTGTGGTATTTCCTCTTAGAGTCAGAACATCAAGCTCCCTTAATGCTACCAGTCCTTAAAGTTACCTTAGAAATCTTTGTGGGGAGAATTCATAACATTAATGTATTCTATAGAGATTCTGCAAATACTTAACTAACCCTTTCTCAGTCATTATTGCCATTTGGCAAATTTTGTCTTACCTAAGTGATTTTGTCTTACCTAATATCAAATGAGCACGATTAGAGTTTTCTTGTTTATCTTATACTTTTCCCTGATGTTTGTCCCTGTCCTAGTTGGAATTTGCCCAGCAGGTAGTTTTCTAACAGTTTTTATAATTTTGCATATAATGTATATAGTAATTTTTTATTATTTTTTTAAACTGAAATTTCATCTCATACACAAAACCCAGGAAGGAGGATGAACCACAATGCCGTGATGGATGAGCTTATGCAATGTGTCACTTAAATCTCAAGGAATAAAATGAAAGATGGATATTATAATTAAATTTTGTAATTAGTAAACCTGTCTGGTGTGCCTTTGAGGATAATATTACAAAGCTGTGTCTTTATATACCTAACTTTATATACGTAAAATAAATTACTAGAATTTATTTTATTCAGTTGCAGTAAAGAAATGAAAAGTGTAAGAGTGAAGAATTAGGAAAAAGAAGTTTGATTTCTATTTTCTAAACATTTGTGGTTTCAACCTTTCAGAAATTCTATAATGTTTCCTATTTCTAAAGCAGAGATAAAAAAAATAATGAGTTCTAAAATATATCAATAGCTCTTTTATTTTTACTTCTCCTTTTTTTCACCCCAGCAAGAAATAGAATAAAACATTTTTTAAAGCAAACAAACAAAAGTGAAAAAACCCAAACAAATAACCAAAAAACCCGAATAAGATACCTACCATGATGGACCAAATAACTACAAAGGAACATAGACAGTCAAAAAAATCTACAAGAAATGCATATATTATATTTCTATTTGGGTTTTGTTATCCTTCCTGTCATGGAGATCTAGGGCTCAATCTTTTTTTTATTTATTTTTAGAATATGTTACATTACACCAAACAATTTTTTTTTCCCAGCAGCTTATATGCTTTTTCCAAATATATAAACTACTTCTTATATTCAGTTAAAAAACTGATACATGATACATTTTGTTCAAAGAATATCTTTGGGTTCAGAAATAGGATTTTATCACAAATTGTTTGTCACGCCTATTTTGTATCAACTACTCCTGCCAGTTTGGTCTCAGCAAGTTACTCCCCCTTCCCAGTCCAAGGTTTCAATCGCTATTCCAGCCAGTTTTGTGACCTTGCACACCTTACACACTGGCTTGTTCTGCTTATAACATGTAACTTTGACATCAAGCTGCAAAACTGCAATTAAGAACAATTCTCTTGTTATATATTATTTATTCTTAAAGGTTATTTCAAAAAATCATTTCATATCCCCAAACAGCTCATGGGATCAAATTGGGTCAGAAAAGACCTGGACCAATGTGTCAAGGTATCATATTTGGATGCAGACAAAGAATTTCTAAGGTTACTTTCAGGGACTCTACAGTAAGATCATTATGCTCTGGGAGAACTAAAGTACATTCTAAAGCACTGTCACCTTATACATATTAAAAGTAAAGAAATAAAAAAAGTCTACTTTAAAGACCAGGATGCAAAATGTCAGTGTCACCTAACTAGTTCTCTTAATCTTGCAAAATCATTTATTTTTGAACTTACGAACTTTTATGGAAACTTCAGGTCTCTTTAAGACCTTAACCTGATGAATACAATTTTAAGGAAAGTTAACTCACTAACCTAAATGAAGGACACTTGGATATCAAGAGCTAATAAAAACGTAATATAAATGGAGTAGTCAGGAAGCTATTTTGTGTCTGAAAATTGAATACCAATTACTGCATATTTTTACTGTCACTGGATTGTTTTGACAATCCAGTTTTGATAGTTTTGACAATCCAGTTTTGATAGTCCAGTGATTTTCCTCCTCTATTCTGCTCTCATGAGATCCCATATGAAGTATTGTGCTCAAGTCTGGAGCCCCTAGCATAAGAAAGACATGGACCCCTTGGAGAAAATCCAGAGGACGGTCACAGAGATGATCAGGGGATTGCGGCACCTACCCTATCAGGACATGCTGAGAGAGTTGGGGATGTTCGACTTAAGGCTCCAGGGACACCTTACAGGAGCCTTCCAGCGCTTAAAGGAGGCCTACAGGAAAGATAGGGGGGAATCTTTATCAGGGAGTGTAGTGACAGGACAACAGGTAACAATTTCAAACTGAAAGAAAGTAGGTTTAGATTAACCATTATGAAGAGATTCTTCACTGTGAGAGTGGTGAGACACTGGAACAGGTTGCCCAGAGAAGTTGTGGATGCACCCTTCCTGGAAGTATTCAGCACCAGATGGGATGGGGTTTTGAGCAATCTGGTCTAGTGGAAGGTGTTCTTGACCCTGGCAGGGGGGTTGGAACTAGGTCATCTTTAAAGGGCCCTTCCAACCTAAACGATCCTGTGATTCTACAATTCTATGATTTTGTGATTCTATGATGATTCTATAAAATTAATATTAAAACCTCAAGATTTTCCAGCATTCTTTCCATTTATTTAAAAATGCCAAACACACAAATGATTAATCGTTACAATCAAATTTCTATTTTTGTCTTTGTAAAATAAACGTAATGAAAATAAGAATGATATGTGGTTGAAGTGATAATTGTGTCATTTCCATGCTGTAATACTGCGGTGTATTACCCAATTTTTTTGACATATGAAAGTAAATTACACGATTAAGAAAGGAAGTGGTATTTATTGAAATATTTTAAAGGAAAATGCATTGACAGAGATTTGTATATCATGTTAATATCTAACAGGGTTTAAACATGACATTTTATTTAAGATGGAGAAGATAAATGTACAAAATAAAGATGGTTTAAATTTTGTTATTGTTTTCCTGTTTGTTTTTCTTTTTATAGTGTGAACATTGCTTCATGGGCAAGATTTTTAGATTTTTTTTAACTATAGTCATACATTGTATAAATATATCGCACAATTTCAGCCTACTCATATTGCAAGCGTTTTGGTTGCTTTCTAAATTGTCTCCTTTGGGGCAAATTTTGCTCCTATACTTGGATTTCTTGTGGCCAAAAGCAAGTATTCTAGTAGGTTTTAAGAAGCAGAATATGCTCCAGAAAAGAATGGTGTATATACTTAAAATTAAGTGCTTTTTTTGGGCACAATGAATCTGATACCAAAAATTAAAAAGAGAAATTACAAAAATATTGCATTAAAAGTCAGGAGTTGAAGCCTTCAACATTCTGGTTAAATAAGGTACATCACTAGACTTTTCACCTGGAAAAAAACGTGGTGTGAAAATACATATGTAGAACTACCATTCGTAATATTTCAGGAAGTTGCCTCTGGTATTTAGACATATTCTTTGGCTAAAAGTTCGTCATTCTTGTCTTTTTGGATAGTAAAATTTTTGGAACAGATGTTTCACAGGGTTATGGGTGGTGTATACAGTAAGATAGGGCTCAGCTCATGTAAATACTTTCTTGCAAACAATACTACATGTAAATAATGGTGTTTAGAAGTTATTGCAGTAGTAGCACTCTGTCTATGTTAGTATTTAAAATCATAAAAAGATCACTGGTTCTTACTGTAAAGTGTTTTGATTATTTTTTCCTTCCATCCTGCTAAAAAGAAACCTAATTTTTGAAGACCATTGTGTTTAAGGTTTTCATCTGTAGTAGTTGTAGAATCATCTTCCAATAATGTCTCATTGAGAAATTAGAAAAACAGTGGCTTGTACAAATTTTGAACTAAACTGAATCTGGAAATTAATCACTGAAGGAGGAGTGAAGAAGGGAGTCATCCTGTTTTATGAAAACACCAAAGTACAGCCTTAAATAGGAAGTTTCTATTATTCTCTCTATTAAGTATATAATAGATGAATGAAGAGAAAATCATGATGGTCCTCACAATTGGGCTATTCACTATAGGAGACATTTATTTTTATTACTTATTAATACATTAATTATTAATACATTCACTACATGTAAACATATACTGTTGGGTTTTTTTTATTGGTTTGGTTTATTCTTATTCTTATTTGGTTTATTCTTATTCTTATTTGGTTTATTATTATTTATACACATGAGCTATATCTGTACTTTGTTGCTGAGTGGGCTGTATGATGGAAAAGCACATTTATCTCTGTAAGTAGTGTAAAAATAATTGATTGGTTTAACTTCAGTTTTTATATAGTTTTATCTCTAAAATGACACTTCACTAACCATTGAATACCTCAAATACGTTTACAGAAATAAATAGTCAATATGTTTGTGAGAAGGTGACCTATATCCAGACAGCATAGCTTCTATTTTTTGGTAGAAAATTCACTCCTTATACTGTATATTTGTCAAACGGAGAGAAACACAGCCTTCCAGAAGACATAAATAAATAAATTATATATGTATATATATAAAAGATCTCTAGGATAATTACTCTTTGTCGATCAAAATCATTGTTCAGAAATCAAAATCACCATCAGAAGTTATAGAAATTTGTCCTTAATCCTTGTTGCAAGAACTGTGCCCGAGGACACACCACCATACGCAGTAATGCGATACAGCTTCAAGATCAGCAAAGTGTAAAGTCAGATGTAACCTCCTGGTGACAAAGGTCAAGCAAGGGCTAAGGGCCTGGAGTTAAATGAGCCTCTGTGGCAATAGATGGAGTATGCAAGGCTGGATATCACAGATGTGATTTCTCACTGTTCTGTTTTGTGATGCTGTGATTCTTCTAGAAGCCTGATCCAGGCTTACACAGCTGCAGGACATCAGAGCTGGCCTTGAGCACTGGCACTCAAAACTCTGTCAAGGGCTGGCATTTGCAGAGCACGATTACAGAGAAAGACCTTTACAGCCTGGTCAGGGCAATCAGAGTCTTTTGGTCTAATCAGGGCTCTGATTCTCCATAAAGACTACAAATTCCATGATGTGTAGCATAAGGCTTTTCATTGTCCTTTGTCATCCTTTACCCACTATGTTTCTATTGGATTGGCCTATTGTTGTTTCTATTGGATTCGCCTCTGTTGAATTGCCTGTGCATAAGTGATCACGGCTGTTTTGTTCTAGTTTCATTAGAATGATACTACGCTATAAGGGTGGTGAAAAGCCCAGAGTTTACTGCTGATGACTATGTCCCCGATGCCACTGACTTTATCCTGGGGCAGCCAAGACAACTCTCTGGGGTTCATAGCTATGATGAAGGATTTAAGGACTGTCCATAGCATCCTGGAAGGGCACCTGGAATTTAAACCAAGATATCAGGTGGGATTTGAAAAGGTATTTTACAACTACAGACAACTGAGTTCAGCCCAAAGTATCTGACTTTCACAACCAGGCTAGTGGTTAAGATTAAGCATTTATTGGATAGATAACCTTATTGCCACACAGACTAAAATAAGATAAAGGAAAAAGAATAGTCAAAAATATTCTGAATTTTATTACTGCTTTTAATAAGAAAATAAAATAAAAATTTTGCTTAGAAATAGATCTGCTTAACTATTAAGTGTTATTTATTAATTTATTAATTAGTAAAGATATTCCTCAGGTTATTCAGTGTCATGCTTTTCTTTAAAGTTGACGGAAGAAAAATGCAGATTGCATATGATCAATGTTAAACAGATCTGACTAAAGAAACAGCACAGCCTGATTTTGTCAATAATGTTCATAAGTGTGCCCTGATTTTGGCTAGAATAAATTTAATTTTCTTCCTAGTAGCTAGTACAGTGCTGTGTTTCAGATTTAATATTAGAATAAAATTGATAAGACAATGATTTTTTTAGTTGTTGCTGACAGTGTTTATACCAAGTCAAGGATTTTTCAGCTTGTCATACTGCCCTGCAGGTTGAGGTTAGGAGTGTGTAAGAAGCTAGGAGGGGACACAGCGAGGATAGCTGACCCCAATTGACCATACCATGTGACACAATACCCAGCATATAAACTGGGGGGATTTGGTCTTGGCTGCAGTTTGGGGATTGACATTAGTCAGTAGTAGTGAGCTATTTTATTGTGCATCATCTGTTTTGTATATCCTGTTTTATTACTATTTTCCCTTCGCTTTCTCTCTTACTAACTCACCTTTATCTCAATCCACAAAGTTTACTTTATTTTATCTAATCTCTCTCCTGTCACAAGTTGGGGAGGGAGTGAGTGAGTGGCTGTATGTTGCTTAACTGCTGGCTGGGATTAAACCACTACAGTACTTCAAGGGAAGATAATTTTGAAAAGGATTTAGTTATGTTGAAATGAAATGTAAGGATAATAATACTTTCCAAGTTGCTTTCATTCCTTCTAGCATTTTAACTGTCTCAATTTCATCGGGAATTTTATTTCCTTTGAGACAGATATGCAATAAGTAAAAATAATTCTATAGTCATTGAGTGTAATAATTCATATTACCTTTGGATACAGATATATATTTTATATAGTAGACAGTGAAGACAGAAGCAATAACATATTACCTGCCAGCAGTCAAACTGCTGTTTATGAAATAATAAACTTTATGTAAAGGAAGCTGTCACAGAATTCTGACTCCACAACAGCACACAACTATGACAGGGAGTAAGGGGGTGAAGGAGGAAGCGCTGTTATTTACAATCACAAAAGTATCTGTATGCTAAAGAAAATCTAGAAGATTTACAGAGAATCTGAAAAGTCTTAAAAAAATGCCTTCCAACTTCTAGTTGAAGAGCAGGGAAACACAACAGATTTCTGTTATTTTCTCTTATCCATATTTACTTACAAGTATCAGAGGTAACTAGTGCAGATGGCACAGACTTAAATGGCATTACATAATTCAAATATATTTTTTGATCAAGTTACACCCTTCTCCAAAATCAGTAACAGACTATGGCTGAATCAATTCATTCAATAAGCAAAAGACTAGTTCAAACCCTCTTACTTCACAATCTTTCAAAACACCCTATCTCATCTGAAATACGTCTTTTCATCCAGGTGCCTTGAGGTTTTCTCTGAAATTGTTTTCTACTCTTCCACTCCTCACTATTTATTTAGCCCTCTGTTCTTCTTTTTTTGTCTCAACCTCCTGTCCTTTGTTCTTGTATACGTCTCCGTACAGCCAATGGTATCAGCCAATGTCAAAAATGCAGAAAAAGAAAATGAGTTTTCTTTTCATTTTCACGGGTTTTTTTGCACTTACATAATAAGAAAACAATATGATCATACTAATATATGTGATGTGCATAATTAATTTTTAGTATTTAGTAGAACAATAAAAAACTTACATACAAATACATACATATGCATAAACATATGCCTATATCTCCACATACGTTTAAAGTTTTTCAATGTATATGACCACTCTATAATGGCAGAGTTGGAAATATAAACAGATGTATTTTTATACTGTTTTTGGAAGTATGCAGATAGGTTTTTTTCAAAGCAATACTTCCCAAGCTAAATTTTGTGTGACAAATGAAGGCATACACCAGTGCACAATGGTTAACTTATGATGTAAAATATTGAACAATACTTTATTAAATGAAAATAAATAATTTCATTTATCACATTTAAATATTTTTAAGTGAATTTTTATTAGCTTTTAGTTTTATATGTATTTGACAAGCAGCTTCAGATGAGCAATCATATGCCACAAAGTTTCATGGCTGTATTTTCCGTGTTTGGTAAACAAAGAACTTCAACCATTAGACATAAAAAGATACCTAAATATCCCCCCTCTAGCACTAAACCTTGGAGGTAAAAATATGCATTTTTCTTTTCTCCTAATTCCTCTTCTGGTATTTCTGCATTTTATTGTTGGTTACTTAAGGATTTAATTCAATATACCTAGAGTAGTAGAAAGGAATGGAGGAGATTGTATTGTCAGAAACTAGGATCATAGAATTGTCAGGGTTGGAAGGGACCTTAAAGATCATCTAGTTCCAGCCCCCCACTGTGGGCAGGGACATTCCCCACTAGATCAGGCTGCTCAGAGCCCCATCCAACCTGGCCTTAAATGCACGTACTATGACTTCATGGAAGTTAGAGTAGTAGTGTTAACAATATTCATATGTTTCAGATATACCTTTTATTTTAGTGGAAGTTTTTAATTCCATTAAAATACCACGTGCCCATGGAGCAGTGGGGAAGAGAGGAGAGTTCACATGATGAGATTGTACATAGCATAACTGCAGTGCTAGTGCAAGGTTAATAATTCCCACAATTTCTATGTCTTCAGACACCTCTCTCTTTTCTTCCACCCAGTAAAAAACCAATAAATTATTGATTGGCTCTCATCTATCTTATTTAATAAAGTAACAGAACCCTTGACTAAAATGATCAAGAAATTCCAAAAATAGGCAAGATGAAGCAGTAAATGGTAACACATGATATTGTATGGAGATAATAAGGTGCTGCTATTGATAGCAAAGTCGATTGTTAACCTAGTCAGAACACTATATTCAAAATGACTCCTGATTGCCCTGAAGATCAATACAGAGAAATCTGTATCAGAAATGGCAGTGATGTGAAGTATAAAATTTGATTGGTTTGCAATTTTAGGTTTTACATGAAGTATATGGCCAAACAAATGTAAATACAAAAGGGTGTTTTCTTTTGCTTAATTTGGTGAAGTTGCACTGCTCATGTTCATCTCTTCCCCCATTTTCAAGAAAAGGTAGAAAAAGAAAAAGTACTGAAAATGGAATGACACTAAATCAAGTTTCTTACAGTTTTCAGTGCAGGAAAGATTGATGGAGTTTGCAAAGTCACCTTTCCATTATTTTTTACATTTGTTATGGTTGCTTTGTCTACTTCTCAAAAATTGTTGAATATTATTAAAGATTATATCTAAGAAAAGGAAAGTGGTCTCTGTTCACTGTTAGATAAGGTTAGAGATGGGTTGTCCCTTTTTAAGAGATCTCACTGGGCATTTGTGCCTCAGGGCATAACATGTCACCTTCATACCTATATATATCACTCTGTGCTTATAACACGCATTCTGAATTCCAAATGGATCATCGGTCTCTTTAAAGGTAGCAAAGATGCATTTAGTAGCTAGTGACAAACTTTATTTATTCTAAGATATGAGAATTATAGAGTGGTCTAGTAAATAGAGAGAAGTGCACCTTTTAAGTAATTGTGGCTTATATTTGATCCTTTGTGCAATGGTCAAATTTGCTTCTGTATTAAAGACATAGAAGACTATTCCTTTGAGTTTGTTTAAATATACCCAAATGGTAGTAGACAGAATGTTATATCTGGTAGAAATCTAGCTAGTGGTTTGCTTCGTAAATCTAAGAAATGTTTCTAATTAACAGCAAATATAGTTTTTCTGAGTTAGAAAGACCAGTAACTGAGTTCTAAAATGATGCTTTTCTCCTTCATAAAGGCTTCTACACTCATCAGCCCAAGAGACAGGTCCTGTGGTACTGTAGTGGTTTGACCCCAACCGGCAGCCACGTGCCCACACAGCCACTCTGTCACCCCCCCTTATCTGCTAGACAGGGGGAAAAAATATATCAAAGGGCCCATGGTTTGAGATAAGGACAGGAAGACCACCCACACCTATTATCCTGGGCAAAACAGACTCGATTTTGGGGAAATTAATTAAATTTATTAAAGAACAAATCAGAGAAGAGTAGTGAGAGATAAAAACAAATCTTACAAAAATAAGACTTTCCTCCTTGCCTTCCTCCTGGGCAAATCACTGATCCCAGTTTATCCACTTCCTCCCCTCCAGCAGCGCAGGAGGACAGGGAATGGGGATTACAGTCAGTTCATCCGACATCATTTCCACTGCTTCTTCTTCCTCTGGGACAGGATTCCTCACTCTTTCCCTGGGCCATTGTGGGGTCCCTCTCATGGGAGATGATCTTCACACACCTTTCTCCAGTATGAGTCCTCTCATGAGAGACAGTTTGACACTAACCGCCCCGACATGTGTCTCTCCATGGGGTGCAGTCCTTCAGGGGGAAACTACTCCAGCACAAGTGCCCCATGGTGTCACAAAAGTCCTGTCAGCCAACCTGCTCCAGCATGGGCTTCCCTTCCTCCCCAGGCTACAGGCTCTGGCCTGGTCCAGTGCGGGCTTCCCCCGCAGTCACGACCTCCTTCAGGCATCCACCCCCTCTGGCGTGGTGTCTTCCACGGGGTACATGTGGACATCTACACCCTGTCACACCCATGGGCTGCAGGGGAACAACCTGCTTCACCATGGGCTTCACCACGGGCTTCACCACGGCCCAGGGGACTCTCTGTTCTGGCAGCTGGAGCACTTCTTCCCCCTCTCTTCATCACTGACCTTAGCTTCTTCACATGTTCTCACTCCTCTGTCTCTCTGCCAGTTATTGGGTGGAGCAGTTCTTTTTTTCCCTGTTTCTTAAATATGTTTTTACAGAGTCTTTCCTATCCTATCAGTACTGATAAGCTCAGCCTTGGCCAGTGGCAGGTCCATCTTTGGAGCCGGCTGGCATTGGCAGTGTCAGACTTCGGGGAAACTTCTAGCAGCTTCTTGCAGAAGCCACACCTACAGCCCCCCGTCAACAAAATCCAGCCAGGCAAATCCGATACAGGTACTGACTGCTACGTATTGTACAGAGTGAGCCCTCTTTAAGATTAATTACATCCATGCTGGTGCAAATGACTTGTCTCTGAATCTCCACGGGGTATCATGTAATGCCACTCTGAACTGCACCACTGTGTACCTGAAATATATGAAATGTGTTGGAACTGGTGAGTATGTGAAAATGTATTTTATCTCTTTAGTGTATTGATATGGAGGACTGTGGAGGTGAAAAGAGCCAAACCCAGTGTATTAACCCTACTGTCTTTTCAGGTGCATCTTTGTATGATCTTTGTTTTCAGTCCTGGCCTTTTCTTCATGCTTAACAGTTAAAACAGTCAATATTGCACTCGGGAAAAATATAGTGATTGAATAGTAACAGCAATCAGTAGTCCAATGGTAGGAGATCCAGGACACTCAAATCTACCTAACAACCAGTCTTAAAAGAGCATTTCTTATCATCGAGTTACATTCAGTTCTGTGTATTATTTTATGTTTCATTCTACTGGCTATACCTGTAAGCTAAATAAAAGTCGACTAAGGATCTCTGATTGTGTATTCAACTAGCTTGTATCCATGACACACAGAGCTAGCTCCTGGTACAGCAGGCTGACTGCATGAATGCTTTCTTCCTTATGAGTGTACCTGCACTAGTCTGAAGTTCCTGTCACTTGAGATTATTGCTTTGTGAGCAGTTTTTCATTTGACGGTGACTGAAATTACATGAAGACTGTATTGCAAGCAAGAAAACACTGTGGGGCTTTTGTTTGTTTGTTTGTTTTAATTTCATGGTACTGATAACACATGTAAGCATGGTCTTGGTGTCATATTAGGGCAAACAGAGTATAAGCTTGAGTATAAGGCATGCTGGAATAATGCTAGAAGACTGAGGAGGGCAAAGGGACACAAACCTGTTTCATTCTGTTTTGCATTATGTTTATAATGTGAGCTATCACCAGAACAGCACTTCAGTTGTCACAGTCACAGAACTGGTGAGATCAGAAGGGACTCATGGGGATCTTTTAGCCTGTTCCTTCCTGTTCAGGACAGAGCAGTCTAGGGCAGGTCATTTAGTGCAGTGCAAGGGTGTTTTCATTTATCTCCAGTGGTGAAGACTTCACAACTTCTCTGTGCAACCTCTTCAACATTCAACCACTCTCACAGCAAAAAAAAAAAAGTGTTTCTCGTGTTTAAATGGAAATTCTGGTATTTCCATGTCTGCCTGTTGCCTCTTGTACTTTCACTGGACGGCATGGAGAAGAATTAGGATCCTTCTTCATTCACCTCCATCAGGCGCTTACATACATTGATAAGATTTACCTGAGCCTTCCTCAGACTTAACAGTCCCAGCAATCTCAGAGTCTCCTTCTGTGTCAGATGTTCCAATCCCTTAATAGTCTTTGTGAGTTTCTGCTGGATTCACTCCAGGTTGTTTCATGAATTTCTTGTAATGGAAGCCCAGAATTTGACCTCTCACTCCAGGTGTGGTCTCACCAGGAGAGAGTGGAGGGGAAAGATCACCTCTCTTAGCCCTCTGGCAACACTCCTGATGCCACCTCGGATGCTGTTGTCTTTTGCTACAAGGCTGCACTGCTGGTTCATGTTCACTTTTTTTTCTACACCAGAAAGCCTATGTCCTCTATAGAGCTGCTTTCTAGCCGGTCAGCTGAAGTATACTCGTGCATGAGATTATTCCTCCCCAGGTAAAGGACTTTTCATTTTCCTGATTTGACCTTCAGACTTTCAGCCCATTTGTCCAGTCTATTAAGGTCTCTCTGAAGGGCATCACAACCATTTGGTATATCAGCTAGTCCTCCTAATTGTCTGTTATCTCCAAATTTACTGAGGGTGCATTCTGATTCATTATCCAGGTTATGATCCCTGAAGTTCTATGCTGGTGACTGCTCTCTAACTAGATTTTGTGACACTGATCACAACCATCAGAGTCCAGCAGTTGAGCCAGTTTTCAATACACTTCACATGCCTAGTCCTCACTTCATCAATTTATCAGTGAAGATGTTATGACAGTGTTAGAAACATTACTGAAGTCAGGATAAACAACATTCACTGCTCTTCCCTCATCCATCAAACCAATCATCTCATTGTTGAAGATTTTCAGGTTGCTTAAACATAATTTGCTTTTCAGAAATATATGCTAATCGCCTTCTTTCCCTTCCTGTGTTTGAAAATGTTTTCTAGCTTTATTGTCTTCATCACTTCCCCAGTGACTAAGGTTCTCTGAATCTCCTTTTTTGCCTTTCTTGAAGACAGACTTTGATTTCTTCCAGTGTTCAAAACTCCCCAAAAAACTGGCCTTGAACACTTCCAGGGAGGGATCACCCACAACTTCTCTGGGCAACCTCCCAGTGTTTCTCTGACCTCACAAAGAGAAATTTCTTCCTCATATCTAACCTAAATCTACCCTTTCAGTTTGAAACCAATACTCCTTGTCCTATCACTACATTCTCTTGTAAAAAAGTCCCTCTTGTTCTTTTCAGTAAACCTCCTTCAAGTAACAGAAGGAGGCTATAAAGTCTCCCCTTCTCTTCTCTGGGCTGAATGTTCTCAACATCTTCCCAGGTACAGTGTTGAGACCGACTGGCCTATAGTTCATTGGGTCTTCTTTTTGGCCCTTTTGAAAAATGGGGATTACATTTTCCCATTTCCAGTCCATGGGAACTTCACTGCACTGCCATGACTTTTCAAACGTAATGATAGAGTGGTTTAGCTAGTTCATCTGCCAGTTCCCTCAGGATCCACAGTATATCTCATCATGTCCCACAGACTTGTCCACCTTCAGTTTCCTTATATGGTCTTGCACCTGATCTTATCCTACACCGGGCAGTTCTTCATTCTTCAGCTTCCTGTCTTTGCCTTCTGTGACTTGTGCAGTGTGGCTGGAGCACTTGCTGGTGAAAAGTGAGTCAAAAAAGTCATTGAGTAACTCAGTTTTCTCTGTATTCAGGGTAACTGGATTTCTTGTTTCCTTCCAGAGAAGACCCACATTTTTCTTTGTGTTCCTTTTATCATTGATGTACCCTTAGAAGCTTTTCTCATTGCACTTGATGTGTCTGACCAGATTTAATTCTGTCAGGGATTTGGCTTCCTTATCCTGATCCCTGGCTGCTCAGGCAGTTTCTCTGTAATTTTCACAGGCTACCTATCCTTTCCTCCACCCTCTACAAGTTTCCTTTTTCTTCCTGAGTTTGTCCAGGAGCTTCTTATTCATCCATGCAGGCTTCCTGGTGGTTTTGCCTAACTTCCTCTTTGTCAGGATTCATCACTCCTGAGCTTAGAGAAGATGATTCTTGAATATTAACCAACTCTCTTGGGTCCCTCTTCCCTCCAAGGTTTTATCCCAAGCAGATGTCCGAAAGAGGCCAAAATCTGCTCTCCTGAAGTTCAGGGTAGTGAGCTTGTTGTACACCCTCTTTGCTGCCCTAAGGATCTTGAACTCTGTCATTTCACAGTAACTGCAACCAAGGCTGCCCTGGACCTTCACATTCCCCACCAGTCCCTTCATGTTGGTGAGAACAAGGTCCAGCATAGTCTCTCCCCTTCTTTGCTCTATCACTTGGAGATGGAAGTTATCATCAACACATTCCAGGAACATCCTTGGGTTGCTTATGCCCTGCCATTTTGTCCCTCCATTAGGACCAAGGCTTGTGAATGTGAATCTGCTCCTGTCTAGAGAGGCCCTCATCAACTTAGTCTTCCCGTTAGTTCACCTGTAGGAGACTCTCACTATAATGCCACCTTTCCCTGACCTCCCTTTTAATGCTGACCCATAAGCTTTCTGTCATCTCCTCATCCATGCCCAGGTGAAGCTCCATAAACTCTAGATAGTCACTGACAGAGACGGTGATACACCCTCCTTGCATCCGTTGCCTTTCTTCCCTGAAGAGTCTGTATGCTTCTCTTCCAGTACTCAAATCACAGGACCCATCCCACCACATCTCTGTGATGTCGATAAGATCATTACCCTGCAGGAATGTGAACATCTCTAAGTCATGTTTGTTCCTCATGCTGCGTGTGTTTGCAGAGAAACATTTAAGTTGGACCGTCAACAAAACTGACTCACTGACTGGATTTCCTTTGTGCTGTTCTTCAGGTCCTCTCCTACTGACTTGTGATCATTCTTGAGGTTCTGGGTGTCTGTTGTCAACACTGGTATCAAACTCGTAGGAGTGGGATGGATTGAGGTTTCCCTTCCTCAACAGCTTTAGTTTAAATCTCTCTTCACCAGCTTGGCAAGCCTAAGACCAAACATACTGTTCCCCTCCGCTGACAGATGGACCCCATCAGCCTCCATTAATTCAGGTTTCTTAAAGAGAGTCCCACTAGTTTAAGCAGCTGAACCTCTGGCAGTGACACCAGGCCTATAACCATTTGTTGACTATCCAGATTCAAGTAGCGCTTTCAAACCGCTTCCTTTTGACTGAGAAGATTGATGAAAAAACTACCTGCACTCCAGAGGCCCTTAGTGCTGCTCACAAGACTCTGTAATCCTTGATACTCCTAAGACTGCTTCTGACTGTATAATTGGTGCCCACACGAAACAACAACAGTAGACAATAGTGGACTACACGAGGCTTGGTGGTATCCTGGTGACATCCCTGATATGAGATCCTGGTTAGCAGCACACCTCTCCAGAGAGTGTGTCAGATCAGCAGATGTGTGAATCCTTTCCTCTGGGTAGAGACTTGCCAACTGCTATCACCTGTCACCTTGAAGATTTATTGACAAAATTGTTACAGTTATGTAATAATTGGGAATATTAATCTGATATATAGATTCTAATTAAAAATAATGGAAAAATGCATCATTATTATTCTTTGTGATAATGATCACAGACTGCATTCTGATAGGAAATGCAAGAACAGAAATTTTTTATCTGACCAAAAAAACCCAAAACATAACACTTTCTTATTTGTACAAGTGGAACAAATATATAGTAGATGAAAAATAAAAGGACACAATAAACTAACCAAGCTCATCAGTTAAACCAGTGCCAGAGAATGAAAAATAGTTGCCTATGAAATAGTTGTTTTAAACATACAATCAAGTTTAAAATCAGAAAAAAAAAAAATCTCTAAATCTAGGTTTTGGCATTTAAAAAAAGCAAAAAAGTATAATTTACCCAGTCCCATTTAGCCACTAAAGTCAGATTTTAAAGGTATTTATGGAGCTCAAGAAATCTTTAGAGATTTGAAAAACCTTTATGTATTTAAGAAGCTTTTAAAAATCTTCCTGTAAAGTTGTGAGCCTATTGTCACTTAACTATAACTTTAAAGATAGAAGTACTACTACAGCAGTGCAGAGAATCTATTTAAAGTACTTTGCTGAATTTCTGATAATAACTGCAAACACACTTAAAAGAAAATACATTGAAAACTTATTTTATGTTTTAAGGGAATATTTTGAATAATGAAAAGCTTTCTTCACATATAATTGAAGTATAAAGAGGCAAATTTAAAAATGTGAGATTGAATTTGAGTGGAATTGAGCAAAGGTAGCAAAGCTTTACTCAATAATTTAAAGACAGTATGTTTTTATACCACTTTAGAAATTGTGAATGAATTAAATTAAGAAATAAATTTTCACTTGTGAAAAGCATACTTGAGCACCCTATGAGCTATAATTGCTATAGACTTGAGATACAAGATTACTGTTTAGACTAATACAAGGAAAAGCTGAAATAGAAGTAATCATCTGTACTGAAAGGTTCCCTCCATAGCAGTAATTCTGGCAAAGACAATATGACAAGTAAATGGTTTTTTTAAAAAAAAAAATCTGGGTCAAGACTAGAATTTGAATCTCAAGCTCTTTATTCTTGCACAACACATATACTAATGGAAAAAATAAAATGAAAAAATTAAACTAAAAAAGTATTAACTTCAAATATACTTTGAAAAATACTATAAAGTAAGTAAAAATGTACACATCTTTCCTTTATTCTCCATTTTTGGTAGCTTTTGTTACTCTCTTTTTTTAACTGAAGATGTCAGGAAAATATAAAACTGCTGTGTCACCAGTTGTAACTCTTCCTTTTTCCAATATTATAGTATATCACTCAGTGGAGAAAATATAAATGACTGGCTGCTCAACTAGGTTCTGACAGAGTTTAAATGTTTTTCTGTCATTTAAATTTTGTTAAAGAAGATTTCTCCAGTGCATGTCAAGCTTTAAATTCAAGTAAAGCGGAATCAATCTCCTAAATATCAGGAGATCTGAGGATGAAGATGTTTTCAAGGTTCTCCTACTCTGAGAGTTTTGTTGGAAATATTCCACTTATCAAATAAAATTTAATTCTGCCTACCAGTTCAGTGGAGTCTGCCAGATATCAATTGGCACTCTAAGGGATTCTGGCAGAATGGAAACTGATTAGTATTGTCTACAAGAGTGTCACAGACTCTAGAATATTAGCTAGTTAGATTATTTTACTGTTATTGAAACCTTCATATAGTATTTCCAGATACAATTTGATATCTACTTTTGGTTTTTTTTAACACAGATTATTTTTTATTATTTTAATTTCTTATTTTCAAAGTAGATTTTTTGTTTGGTTGGTTCACAGCCTATTCTGCTGTTGAATGCTGTTAAATCAAATCCTGGAAACAACATTAAATGTAGTAGAATGACAGTACTGTGTAAAAAAAAAGGAATCTGATTTTTTTTCTTTTTCATAGAATCATAGAATCATAGAATGTTAGGGATTGGAAGGGACCTCGAAAGATCATCAAGTCCAATCCCCCTGCCAGAGCAGGAATGCCTAGATTATGCTACACAGGAACGTGTCCAGGCGGGTCTTGAATATCTCCAGAGAAGGAGACTCCACAGCCTCTCTGGGCAGCCTGTTCCAGTGTTCCATCACCCTCACTGAGAAGAAGTTTCTTCTTGAGTTTAAGCGGAACCTCTTATGTTTTTGTTTCCTTTTTTTTTTTTTCTTATTCTAACCTTGCCTACAGCATGGAAAACTTAATTGAGAAAAGTGCATATGAAGACGACACATACTCCCAGGCAGCAAATGAATTTAAAGGTCAAGCCCATGAGTCTTAAAAACTTGTTAGTTTATAAGTGCAAGTCTGACAAATATCCTACCTATTTTATTATATTTTGATTTTTTCTGGATTTAGGATGCTGCTGTGAATGTGAATAACAGAACATTCATCACTGGTTCTGTAAAATACATGTAATTTCATTTTTATTATAGAGATCCACTCAGCCTTGTATGTCTTTCCCAACTGTGTTAGAAAAACTGGAAGTAGATGAATGCTGACACAGCTGTGATAAATCAGTTAGCTCTATTGCAAAAGAGAAATTGACAGTGGTATAAATGACCTTTACAAATTCTACATATCGGCCAGACTCTATCAAATAAATATACTCTCAGTAAAAATGCATATACTTTTTTTTTTATTCCTTACCAAAAATTAGTATTTTTATCTGCTTCATTTAATGACTTTAAAGAAAAAACTGTGTATTATTTTTGCACTTTATTTAATTATTTATTATTCATTCATTCATTCATTCATTCATTCATTCATTCATTCATCAATCTATCTATCTGTTTATTTGGAGTCTTACAATTTGAAAGTAAATGGTGTAGAACTGTGTACTGTGCTCCAGGCACATTACACAACTATTTGGTTGACTGTAAGCACAAGGCTTGAAACTGCTGACACTCTTGTAAAATTCTTCAAATAACATTATAAGGTACTACAGAAAGAGACAAAAAACATGCCCAAATCCACTCATCTCTGTCTTGGACAATGGCTTTTTTATTGTCAGTAATAGGAGAATTTTCTCTTTAGTTCAAACTGTAAGTATTGAAGAAGGAAGGGAAGGGAAGGGAAGGGAAGGGAAGGGAAGGGAAGGGAAGGGAAGGGAAGGGAAGGGAAGGGAAGGGAAGGGAAGGGAAGGGAAGGGAAGGGAAGGGAAGGGAAGGGAAGGGAAGGGAAGGGAAGGGAAGGGAAGGGATGTTGATGGAAATTTAATAACATGGAATTTAGTAATGTGGACAAACATTAGATTTCCAACTGATACAATATTTAGCAATTTATTTTTAGACAACAGTAAGTCTCATTCTGTATCAAACCAATATTTTTCAGAGTCTAATGAGCTCTTATGTCTAGTTAAGACACAATGCAAGTTCTTAAGTTGGTTTTCAAAGCTCTAAGTGGAACAAGAGCAAATCATCTCAGGAGCCTCTTTAGCAACCTAATTGATTACGCAATGTGTGCAGTTAATATTGGTGTGAAAGTCACTCATTTTCTTATTCAAGATTTAATAATCAAAAGTAAAGTGCAGATCAGAAAAATTCTGATCTAGTTTGTTCTTCTCTAGTCAATTCATGTCATTATAATCCTTTCTGTTAAATGACATTAATTTATTCTACCTCAGGGGTTTTTTATTGGTTTATTTTTTTACCTGTATTATGATTTTACACATTTGTTTTCATTTTTCTTTCTTGCTATAAATTTCAGATTCTGTCTGTTGTTAATGAGAACTGTTTGCAAGCTGAAATTCTATACTTTAGGATCTCTTTGCAGATGAAACAAAAGAAAAATGGATTGCCTGAGTAAGATAACCTATTTTAAAACTAAGCATCAAGATTCAATAAATAAACTAAGTGCTCAAAACAAGGAAACAAGAAATTCTGCTCCCCAGTGCCCTGTACTTTCATTAAATAATGTATTATTTATATGTTGGAGATGAGGTCTTTTCCCTGGTGGATTAATTAGTACAAATGGCTGGTTTTGTAAACTATGATTTTTTATTATTATTTTAGATCAAACAATGCCTCATTTAATGTTACATGTTTTTACTGAGTAGAAGTTTTTCATAAGAAAAATGGACGAAAGCAATATAAATCATACATAATTTCAAGGGCTTTGAGAATTTCTTATAGATGCACAAACCGTGTTATAATTTGTGCGGAAACTCATTTATCCAGGTTAAGGATTGGTTTAGAAATACAGTAAAATTCTTTCTTGCGAGACTGAGTTGACTAATCTCAGTTTAAAGATTTGAAGTCAGGTGCTAATCATAATGTTAATCACTTATCAAAATAAATGAAGTATTATTTGCACAAATTTCAATTGACAAATTGTATATTTGTATACTATAAAGAGAAAGCCTTTTGACGTATATTGTACAATTTGGTTTACTACATATAGAGAATTTATTTAGCGTAACTTGCTTAACATTAGTAGCTGAATTTGCTGAAGCCTTAGACTGAAAGGTGTGAACTTTCACCCGGATATGTTGAACTTTTCCCTAATTAAGTAAAATAAGGCCCCAGAGCTTGTTCAAGTTTGAAGATAAGGAACTGACAATCATTATCAGAACCTACAACCTTAGAGACAAGAAAAAAAAAAACGGCTCACCTAGAGACAATGAAAGATCCCAATGAAGAATAGGAAGAACATGGATCCTAATATTACTGTTGGTTCAAACTTCACACGAGGAGTAAGGGAGTTCGATTTTAACGGTGTAATTGCTCAGAGATTTCTATGTTCAGTGTCCCTCTTTGGAGATAGATAGACACCCAGCTTGAAGTTACACTGCTATCAATAAAATATACTTTTATTGAAGAATCAATGTTTCAGCACATCAATTCAGTGGAAACCTAGAGTCAAACCTGTTATGGTGGCAGGCATGCATAATTTCCATAGCATATAAAGTAGTAAAGGAGCCCAAAATATTGCTTATTAAAAAAAAAACCAACACAACAACAAACAAAAAACAACCAAACAAAAAACAACCAAGCAACCAACCAAACAAAGCCTCCAAACAAAACAAAACAAGAACAAAACTCTCCCAAAATCTGACATGTTTCTTGTCTAATTTATCATATTTCTACATAAACTTTTGCGGTACCTGGTATGTGTATGTACATGCTAGCTTTAATGCATTATCTGATATGAATTATTTTTCTGTCTGAAATAGAAAGGAGCAGACTCCTTGTTTTTTGATATATGTGGACAAGATAGACATGATATATAGTTGTGTCTAGAGGAAATTCAGTTCAGCATCTGGATGAGAATAGAGATTATGCTTCAAGAAAACA
This sequence comes from Trogon surrucura, assembly GCA_020746105.1. Taxonomy (NCBI): domain Eukaryota; kingdom Metazoa; phylum Chordata; class Aves; order Trogoniformes; family Trogonidae; genus Trogon; species Trogon surrucura. Next base: position 41,557,662 of record CM036617.1, read on the forward strand.
ATCCATACCATATCCATTTTCCACAAGAGCACATTTCTCTCTCTTTACTGCCCTCCTTTCAAAGGCAGAATACAGTCTGGTCACAAAAACAATAAAAGTTTATTAGCAAGACACTCCTCCTGGGCACTGGATTTCCACCACTACCTCTTTCTTTTTTTTTTATTTTTTGTACTAGGATGTTTCCCTCCAGGCTTCTGGAAGAGGAATGTTATTTCATTTTTTTTTCAGGTGACTTCCTCTCTTTTTCTCACTGGTTTTGGCTTTGTCTCATGTCTTTGATATCTTTGAAACCTGTGTAATCTGAATGACATAAAATTTCTTTCAAAACAAAAGAATGAAATAAAGATAGAGCTAAATTTATTTTCATTCAAGACTTGATTTTTTTCCTTTGCTAAAAGAAAGTTTCATCAATGTGGTGAAATTGTTCTGAATCTCCTAAACTTAAAAGGATTCAGAATGAAATTCTGGGAATGTATTGATGAAAATGAGTCTATTTCTGGCATAGATGTTTATCAGTTCTAAATTCAGAAATGGTTCAGGGAATTTTCTGCATTTCTGCTCACATAGGGAGTTAGTATACAAACAGTTCCACTGACTTCAGTGAGCCTCTAATGAGCAAATATTGCTTGCAGTACAACAAATTATGTCAATACTGCTAAATAAAAGACGAACAGTATTTGTTCTTTAGGTTTCAGGCCAAAAGAAATCGTTTAACTCTAGTCATGACAGAGAGTTCATTCTGGGGCTCTTCTGGGTCTCTCTGTCCCTGTATTTACATACACAGACATATAGACATAAACATATTACTTTCCACTTTTAAATATCTGAAATGTTTTAAGATCTGACTGATATTTCATAGTATGACATAAAAGATACGGCCTGGGATGGAGTGAAAACACATAGAGATGCCCAAGAAAGAAAAGTGTAATGGAAAAATTTTGGAACACTGGGAAGCTGAACTGGACAAATTTTGTTTGCACTGTCTACTGGGAGCATTACTTGGGACACACTATCCCTTGAATCACAATCAGTTATTTTCTAATATCTACAGTTATGAGTTAAAACTGTATCAGAATATGTTTTAACAAACTGGATGAACAATCGGTAGTCCAGTGACAGAGTCTGCTTTTGACGTGTTGTTTGGGGATTTATTTTAATTTTTTTTTGATAATATGGATGTAATTTACTTCCAATTCACCCAAATTTGTGTGTGTGTGCAATGTGTTCTGCTACACCCTATAGGCCAGTTTAATATCATGTGCATAATCTGATGTGCCAGATGTGCTAAGGATGCCAGATTGCTAAAGTTTAAGGACACCAGTGGAAAAGAATGGTACTTCAGTCAGGCTTATATGCCATGTAATGACTCCACGTGCTACAGGTATGTTACAGAGATAACACCGCCACAGTTACAAGACGAGCCATAAGTGATCTTCCAACAGTAGTCCCGCTTACTCTTGCCACTCACAAGGGCAGTCAATTATTTTCTTTCTGCAACTCCTGTGCACACACAAACATGCATATGCACACCAATAATGTATTTAACCAGCATGTTCAACTTTTTCTCACTGCACATGCAGTCAATTCAGTACTTGCCTGTGACTGCCAGGATCATCACTGAACTTTGGCTGAAGTCCTGCTGCTTTGGACATCTCTACCACAGTATGTACTAGCTGGGGCAAGAGAATGGATGATATTGCAAGGTACTTTTTTTTCTGGTGAAAGTGCTGCACTAGTAAACTAACACCTGTAAGAGCACACTGAAGGTGGGACAACGGTAAAATGCATTTATTTTGCATTTCATAGTGAAATTCCTTCTTCTTCAAGAACAAAACAATGATTAGGTAAAAACAAAAAGAAATTTAAAATTAAGAAGAAACATGATGAAGGATCTAGTTGAGCAGCAGTAGAATGTACCTGTGCAGGAAAAATTTAAACTCCATGCACACATGTACATCTTTGGTATAACTAGTGAAAATAATTTCTGGAATTAATTTTCTGCATGGATTTCCCTTGCTCACACCATGGAGCCTTTCAGTTGTACCTTTTTCCTTAGAAATACCTGAGGAAAAGGGCAGTTTATACCATCAGCCTTTAACATGGCAACTCCTCACCTCTTTAAAAGAATCACGTGTTCAAAACCAGCCCCAAGTCATTATGTTCAAATCTGTACACTATTTATTACCCAGAATATGTATAGGTTAGACTCAATGATCTTCAAGTTCTTTTCCAAATCAAAACTGTTCTGTGATCCTATGATTATTGCAAAGCGGAATCTTTTTATCATTGTTGAGGTTTAGGGCTAGGCCAGCCACTAAATCATAGAATCACAGAATCACAGAATGCTAGGAGTTGGAAGGGACCTCGAAAAATCATCTAGTCCAAGCCCCCTGCCAGAGCAGGATCCCCTAGGGCAGACCACATAGGAACACGTCCAGGCGGATTTTAAAAGTCTGCAGAGAAGGAGATTCCACAACCTCTCTGGGTAGCCTGTTCAAGTGCTCTGTCATCCTCACAGTAAAGAAGTTTCTCTTCACATCTAGCAGATGTTCTATGTTCTGACAGATGCTCTCTGTGATCCCACCACCACCCTCCCAGGGGAGGATAACAGAGGAACTAGAGAGAGAGACTTTAATGTCGGGAAAAGAAAATCAAACCAGACCAAAAAATTTGAACCACTTTAAAGAAATAGGAAATAATACTAACAATAACAATGAAGATGTTACATACAAATATATACAAGTCTGTAAATATATTCAAATATGCAAATGATTATGCTAATATGGAACCAGTGCCTTCCATAGGGCAACCAGGCCCCAAGACAAAAAGTCCCACACTGGCTCTGGCAGCAGATTGGAATGGCCTAGCCAAGTGTTTCCAGGACAGTCCAAAAAAAAAAAAAACAACAAAACAACCCAGAACAGGAAACCTTGGAGCAGCTGTGCTGTTCTCATCCAAGGAGGCAGCGGAAGACAGCCTGTCCCAAAAAAATAGTGCTCTTTTGCAGCACAAAACCTTGAAGTGGGAACAGCAACACAAGGTGAGATGACAAACAGACAATAGTAACCCTTCCAGCACATCAGACACTAAATGCCACAGGTTTCTTCTTAAGGGCCCTTTTGGGTCTCCTGAGCCATCCTCTCGGCCTCATAGTCACAGCTGCTCCTCATCTCCTATTGCAATTGCCATGTGCTCCAGACAGTCTCAGAAAACTTTTATCTTGGTGTTCTCAAACCAGGACAATCATGCTGTCATTTATTCTTGATATTATTTTGAAAGAATAGCCTATTCTTGTAATTTTTTGTGTACTGGTAAGATACATCAATAACTACCTCAGAAATATGCTGCACAAAATAGACTAAAGTGTTTAAAAGCACTTTTGAATGATTTTTTTTTTCCACTAAAGGAAATGGTGTGCTTGGAAAGAAAAAGAACATTATTTTGTTGTAAATATCTACCTACATTCCATTAGAAGTTGGAAGAAGAAGAAGAAATATTACTAAAATCATTCATTCACTTAAGGGTTACTTTGCTGAGTAACAGTCAAAACTGGTGAAACTTCCACAGATAAAAAAAAGGCAAAGAAACTCAGAGGCACTCCAAGGGAAATTACTTTTTTATCCTTAGAGTATTTCTAATGAGATTGGTTCTGGATCCATGACCTGAGTTTCACACTTAGCTTTTACACAAAGGACCAAATATCTATAAGAGTAAACAAGTATTGACTGCATAAATTTCATCAGAATTCACTGCAGACAGCAATTTTCCTCATGAAGACCACTTATCTACTGAACCCTTGCTTGCATCCAGGCATTCAGTTCTTGTGGGGGCATGTGTGTTACCCCAGCACTGCATATAAAATTAGGTAGCCATATTCATACACCTAAATCAAATATTTCCTACATACTTACCTAAAAGAGACATAAATTGTATTTTTCAGACTTTAACTATAAATAAAAAAAATTGCAGGAGATACTGTGTTGGTGCTGCTTTTTTTTTTGTCATTGTGTTATTATTCAAAAAAGAACAGAATTACACCAAACTACATTTTTTTCACAACATCCCAGTGCACAAAATGAATCCATTCTAAACTTTTATTTCCCTCCAGAAAGAATTCAATCAAAAAAAAAAAAAGCCAGTAAGCATGAGAAATGACATCTGGAATGGCTAATGTCTGATAAAGTGATAAACAACTGAAATGTAGTAATCTCAGGAACAGGCAATTCTGCCAGTTGGACCTAAAATGTGTCACATTTCCTGTAGAGTTATGAGATAGTGATGAATCAGACAGTAGTATCAATGAACTACAAATCTCATATTTAGTTATATTGACATTTGGTGCCAATGTAACATGTTTTCAAACATTTTTCCACTAGAAAAGAAAATGTGAAATTCTTTAGGTAAATTTCAGATTCAGTGAATTATCTGAAATTGGGGGGTGGGGGGGCGGCGGGAATGAGATAATGGTAAAAAGGGAAGTAAGAAAATCTTGTCATTGAACTGTAATGCATAGTCATCCAGTTTAAGGATCAAACATTTCCTCCAAAGCCTTTTGTTGAATTTGCGTGTAACTGGTCTTTTCCATTACTGTAATCTTATTCTCCTTTCTAATAACCAGGGTTTTTTGGGGGTTTTGGTTTTTTAGTGTTTTTTAGAGTAATTTATTACACTTTCTTGATTTCTGTTTCCACATTTCTTATCAGTATGTGTCTTTAAATAAAATGATGGCTTTTAAAGTAGTACTCCCTAGTCCTGGTTTTTATTCATATGAGGAAAATGACAAAATAATCATTACATTTCATATTGACCTTCCCTGAATTTCTTTGAGCATAACTCATTTCCATCAGAAAAACTATGATTTTAAAAAAAAAAAACCAACAATAAAAAACACCAAAAAAAACGAAATAAAAAGTATTCCTGCACTTTCTAGAAATGAAAATAATTGGAAATCCTGTTTTAAACAGTACTAATTTTAGTTTATTTTTGTGGGTTTTTTCTCATATTCCATATCACATTATATATCTCATATTCTTTTTCTCTCTTTTTGAACCCCTGGAAAAAAAGAGCTGTATAAACAAGTGAACAAAGGTTTTCAGGATACTTAAGGTTTATTAACTCCATCAGTGACTTGTTACACTTGATTATAAAAATGTAAAGATAGACAAACCTTTTATGTCCTTCTGAGTAATAAATCTGATTAAGCTTCTTGGCATAGATTTGGTATAGTTGAATCAGCTTCTTAGTGAGATTACGATTTTCTGTGTTAGAAAGATACATGACATAGCATCATAGAATTATGAATGCTTTAGGGTAGAAAAGACCTTTAAGATCATCGAGGACAACCATTAACCTAACGCTGCCAGGTCTACCACTAAACCATGTCCTTAAACACCACAACTACATATCCTTTAAATACCTCCGGGGACATTAAATCCACCACTTGCTTGTGCAGCCTGTGCTGCCCTGTTCCAGTGCTTGACAACCCTTTTGATGAAGAAGTTTTTCCTAATATCTGATCTAAACCTCATCTGGTGTAACTTGAGGCCATTTCCTCTTTTTACTTGGGAGAAGAGACAGGTATCTACCTCTACAGCCTTCTTTCAGGTAGTTGTGGAGAGCAAAAATGTCTCCCCTCAGCCCCTAGGCTAAACAATTTCAGTTCCTTCTACTGCTACTCATAAAACATGTGCTCCAGACCCTTCCCTAACTTCATTGCCCCTCTTTGGACACAATCCAGCATCTCTGTGTCCTTCTTGTAGTGATGTCATCTGATGCTATTGTAGTCATTTTCTGTGTGGATAAGATCATAATGTGGTTTATGGATTCAATGAGATTGCTTATGTACTAGGCTCTTTAAAATTCTACAAAATCTAAATCTACAGCTGGGTTTTCAAAAGCATATATTCTGAAAGGTGTTGATCATGTACTCATTTTTTAATAACTAGTGTTTTAGAAGTATTTTGTTTAGAAGTTTAAGATTTGTGTTGCACTAAAATAAAAGTACTGAGTATTCTCTTTACAGAGAGAAAGGTGCAAACTGTATTTTATGGATTCTCTTCTTCTCTTAAAGTGCTTATAATTCACACCAAGACCAGTATTTCTTGTTCTAGGAACTATGCAAACACACAGACAGAAAATACGCTTTTGCTCAAAGATCATATTCTTTTAATATGTGAAATTGGGAATGATCTATAGTATCTCGTCCAGGCAGCTGCCATTGGTTTGACTCCATCTTTGTATGAGATTGTTTGGATTTTTGTTTTGGATTAGGATTTTTTTTGTTGCTGTTTTTGAGGTTTTTTCTCTTTAAGATAGCTATTACTTCTTTCTGAAGTTAAAGATTTGTTCCATTGTTTCTTTTCTAAAAAACAAATACACAAACAGAAACATCACAAACCAAGACAACCCAAACCACAACAAAAATATTCTTCTGTAAAGGAAAAAAATAATGCAATTTGGTGACAAGTAGAAGGAGTCATTACAACTGTTTATGGGCATTTTGACTCTAGCTAAAATCCCAATAACATTGTCACTGGTCTGTAAAATTTCTGCTTTACTGAATAGAATAGAGACCGTATTAACTTACCACATTTACATCATGATTGTGTGGACTTGAATTTATGTCATTGTGAGAATAAACTAAAAAAATTTGCTTCCAAATAGAAGTCTATGTCAGTGAGTCAAGGTCCTAAGTTTACTACTGAACCTTTCATGCAGTAGTAAATCAGAAAACATGTGAAAAGATTTGCCAACCAGCCAATATAAAAATTGTTGGTGAGGACTGTTTTTGCAAGGGGAAAGCTCTTACGCCTATCTAGGGATTATACCTGAGATTGCCTCTTGGAGTAAAAGTTTTCTCCACTGAAAACAATGAAAACTCTCTCTTGTGAAATGGTATGATACAGCTTTTTTTTTTTTTTTAAAAAATCTTTTTAAAATGAAACAAAAACGGGCATTTCTGTAACATTCTTTACTGAATAGAGATTTTTAATTTTTTTTTCTTTCTTAAGGAGTTTTCACAGCTGTCACTTTGCATGGAAACAGCATAACAAATAGACTGCATGTTGGACTGGAGAAGGTGGATAAAGACAAGAATGGAGGGAAAGATTTAAATCTGAATGTGATACTGAGAGGCCTCCAAGAACAAAACTATCTGTTAAAGCCAGGAGGATTTGTAAAGACATGATTCTCCTTGACAAATGCAGCTCGAAATGTGAGGTACAGAGCAGACAAACATCTTTTATATTTCATGTTAGTGTAAATTAGGAATTGATTTTCCTTCACTTTTCTTCACTTCTTTCACTTCTTTTCTAAGCATCTCTAACTATGTTGTCTATCTGATGATGTAAATAAACACCTTATTTGCATTTTACTGTAACCTTGTAAGCTAAAGGTACTTTTAAAAAAAACAACTACCTAAGGCATGTGCTGATCCATATAACTAGGTCACTGCAGCATTTGTACACAGAGCTTGGCACTCTTACCAATTTCCACAAGAAGGCCAAAGGGTAACAAGGTATACATCCACTAAAACTTCATAAATCAATTTGAGAGCTCGTGTTATAGGGGTCAGGAGAGAAAGCACCTTCAGTGATCACTGATAACCAGGAAAAAAAAAATCACTCACAAAGCTGTAAGTTAGTGGGGAATATTACTGAAACAAAGTATCTCAAAGGAGAGTGTAAAAAAATAGAACATTTTATTTTAGTAATGCTGCAAAACTTCAAATTCTTTCCGTTTCAAGGTCACAAAACAGAACTTTAATACGATTGTCATTTCTATTGAAGTTGCTACATAACACAGTTCATTATCAGCAATGATGAAAAATAAATGTATCAAAATACACAAATCCGAATCTATAGTAAAGAGTAAAAATAGTAAATACACAAATAGTAATACTATGCAACCCATTCACAGATGTTGTATAAACCAAACAAATAGTGTTTGGTTATGCATAGTTACGGAGCAACAGGGAGGATGACTGTCTTTATGTATAATCTCTGCTACAGCACATTTTACCAGGTTAAATCCTCAGGAAACAAGGAAAGACAAGGAGATTGCTGTTTCAACAGAAACAATTGGACATGATTTGATGAGGACTTTTTAGACCATAGGGTAGGTACAGATGGCTGAAGAAAGACAGTAATCAGGAAATCTGCAGCAGAAAAACAGACCAGAAAAGAAAGAGGAAATTTATACACAAAGGGGTAGAAGTGATATTTTCAAACTATAGGAATGTGGTGGGAAGGAAAAGGATTTGTTTTCCAGCTTTTTTTTTTTGTCTTTCTATTCCAGCAGTTCAGACTTTTTTTTAATTATCATATTCCAGTTAAATCAAATACAAATTTAGACATGAGGAATCACTGGTCTTTTCACACATCCTCCTTTAGAAGAAGAGATTTGACTGTAATCTCAGTCTTTTGACTCTTTCTGTTCGTTTGTTCACCTGTTTTGGATTAGATTTTTGTTTGCTTGCTTGTTTGTTTGGTTTGATTCTCTAGCTTTTAAATATTTTAGTCTCTAAATTAAGTGCTTTATCATACAACCCTTTGATGGTAAGCAAAGGGAAGCACAGCTCTTACTGTCAAATTCCCTCAAGGTGTGGATCACCAGAGTGGAGTTATAAGGGAGTTACCTAGAATATAGTTTCAGTATGAAATCTCTTGCACACTCCTGATATTCTCCTACCTTGATACTTGGGAAGTAGATGACTTCTGAAGTTCATTTTATGTGTACTGCTCTCAGCCAGATGAGAAGCACTTCAATGAACTTCTTTTCCAGAACCAAGCCAGACTGAATAGCTCATTGGATCTGGAATTGAATATTCATCTTCGTCTCATCTGTAAGATAATTTGAAAAAGAGGAAAAATTTACACCAAATTATTTTGATACCACAATTTTTTTCCCCTCAAATATAACTGGTGGCTCAGGGAGGGCGAGGATCGCAGACCCTGGGCATAAGAGGTGAAGGGTGGTTATTGGTTAATTCTTTTCTATTTTTTTTTTTGTTGTTGTTGTTGTTGTTTGTTTTTTTTGTTTGTTTTTTGATCATTTTTCTTTCCTTTTTTTCTTCTTCCCCATTATGGTTGCCACCAGACAGAAAGCCACCACGAGGAGGAGTGTGGGGACCCAAACAGTGCTCCAGCACAAGGACGCAGCTGTGCAGGCTGCCGGCTGCAGGGAGTGCCTGAGCCTGTGCTTCCCAGAGGCTGCATCTGACAGTGCCTGTGTGAGGTGCGGTCAGTTGGATGATCTCCTCCATCTTGTGGTAGAGCTAAAAGAAGAAGTGGAGAGGCTGAGGAGCATTAGGGAGTGTGAAAGAGAGATAGATTGGCGGAGCCAGTCCCTGATGCACACACAGCACTCTCCACATGCAACAGGGGATCCTCTCCCCTCTGGCCATGAGGTCAAAGGAGGTGACCAAGGTGATGAGGGGGAATGGAAACGAGTCCTGGCTCGGAGAGGAAGGCGGGTCCATGCCCAGCCTCCCTCACCTGCTCAGTTGCCTCTACAGAACAGGTACAGTGCTCTGGAAGAGGAGAGCCATGGAAAAGAAGAGGTGAATGAATGTGGAGATGTAAGGTTGACTTCGCTGACCAAATCAGACCTATGCATCAGGACTAGTTCAATTAAAAAGAAAAGGAGGGTAGTTGTCATTGGTGACTCCATCCTGAGGGGAACCGAGGGTCCCATTTGCCGTCCAGACCCAGTCCACAGGGAAGTCTGTTGCCTCCCTGGAGCTCGGATTAGGGACATTACTAAAAAACTTCCCAGGCTGGTGAGTCCCACTGATTATTACCCATTGTTGATTGTCCAGGCTGGCAGTGACGAGATCAATCATAGAAGTACTCAGAGAATTAAAAAGGACTTTAAGTTGTTGGGCCAGGTGATCAAAGGATCGGGGGCACAGGTAGTTTTCTCATCTATCCCATTAGTAGGTGACAGGAATAGTGAAAGGAAAAGAAAAGTAGATGCAGTTAATGCATGGCTTAAAGACTGGTGCCTCCAACAATGTTTTGGGTATTATGATCACGGGGAAGTTTATGCAGTACTGGGCATGAGAGATATATATGGTGTAGACCTGTCTAAGAGAGGGAGGAGAATTCTTGCTGGAGAGTTGGCAGGATTAATAGATAGGGCTTTAAACTAAGTTGGAAGGGGGAAGGGGATAAAACCCGAGTCTCTACACATGAGCCAAGGGGAAGTATCCCAGGGTTAGGCAAAAAATGCACAAGCAACGGTAACAGATGCTCCATTAAATCTCTGAAGTGTCTGTACACCAATGCAAGAAGCATGGGGAATAAGCAGGGAGAATTAGAAGTCTATGTTCGGCTGGAGAACTATGATCTTATTGCAATTACAGAGACGTGGTGGGACAGCTCACATAACTGGAATGTGGGCCTTGATGGTTATGTTCTCTTTAGGAAAGACAGGTTGATGAGGCGAGGTGGGGGAGTTGCTCTGTACGTGAGAGAGCAACTGGAGTGTATTCAGATCCATCGAGCAGCAGATGAGGAGCAAGTAGAGAGTTTATGGGTGAGAATTAAGGGGCAGGCTAGCTTAGGTGACACTGTGGTGGGTGTCTACTATAGACCACCTGATCAGGAGGTGGAAGTTGATGAGGCCTTTTACAGGCAGATGACAGCAGCCTCTCAGTCCCAGGCCCTGGTTCTCATGGGGGATTTCAACTACCCAGACGTTTGCTGGAAGTCCCACACAGCCAGCCATCCTCAGTCCAGGAGGTTCCTCCAGTGCATCGATGATAACTTTTTGATGCAAATGGTAGATGAGCCTACCAGGAGAGGAGCGCTGCTGGACCTTGTGTTCACCAACAAGGAAGGACTGGTTGAAGCAGTGAAGGTTGAGGGCAACCTTGGCTGCAGCGACCATGAGATGGTGGAGTTCAGGATCCTGTGCGGTAAAAACAGAATAGCAAGCAGGATCGCAACTCTGGACTTCAGAAGGGCCAACTTTGGCCTCTTCAAGCAATTACTGGGGGATACCCCGTGGGACAGGGAGCTGAAAGGTAAAGGGGCCCAAGACAGTTGGTTGGCATTCAAAGACCACTTCTTTGAAGCTCAGGATCAGTGCATCCCATCAGGTAGGAAATCAAGAAAAAGATCCAGGAGACCTGCTTGGTTAACCAGGGATCTGCTGGGCAGACTCAGGTGGAAGGGGAGGGTGTTTAAATTGTGGAAGGAAGGGCTGACCACTTGGGTGGAGTACAGGGCAGCTGTCAGGGAGTGCAGGGAGGCAATCAGAAAAGCTAAGGCCTCCTTGGAGTTAAAACTTGCAAGGGAGGTCAAAGACAACAGAAAGGGCTTCTTCAAATACATTGCTGACAAAACTAACACTAGAGGCAATGTAGGCCCTCTGTTGAATGAGGTGGGTGCCCTGGAGACAGAGGACAGAAAGAAGGCAGAGTTGCTGAATGCCTTCTTTGCCTCTGTCTACACTGTTGGAGACCGTCCTCAGGAGCCTCAGTCCCCTAAGGCCCCAGAGGAAGTCATGACAAAGGAGGAGTCTGCCCTGATTGATGAGGAGTGGGTTAAGGATCAGTTTGAACACTTGGACATTCATAAATCCATGGGCCCTGATGGGATGCACCCACGGGTGCTGAGGGAGCTGGCGGGAGTCATTGCTAGGCCACTCTCCATCATCTTTGGTAAGTCGTGGGTAACAGGTGAGGTGCCTGAAGACTGGAGGAAAGCGAATGTCACTCCAGTCTATAAGAAGGGCAGGAAGGATGACCCGAGTAACTACAGACCGGTCAGCCTCACCTCCATCCCTGGAAAGGTGATGGAACATCTTATCCTTGACACTGTCTCTAGGCATATCAAGGATAAGAAGGTTATTAGGGGCAGTCAGCATGGCTTTGCCAAGGGGAAGTCATGTTTGACCAACCTGATAGCCTTTTACGAAGACATAACCAGGTGGATGGATGGTGGCCATGCAGTGGACGTGGTCTACCTGGACATCAGCAAGGCCTTTGACACCGTCTCCCACAGCATCCTCATAGGTAAACTGAGGAAGTGTGGTTTGGATGACCAAGTAGTGAGGTGGGTCGAGAACTGGTTGAAGGGAAGAAGCCAGAGGGTTGTGGTCAATGGGGCCGAGTCTGGCTGGATGCCTGTGTCTAGTGGGGTCCCTCAGGGGTCAGTGCTTGGGCCGGTGCTGTTTAATATATTCATCAATGATCTGGATGAGGGATTAGAGAATGTTGTCAGCAAGTTTGCTGATGATACGAAGTTGGGGGGAGTGGTTGACACACCAGAAGGCTGTGCAGCCATTCAGAGAGACCTGGACAGGCTGGAGGGCTGGGCGGGGAGAAATCTGATGAAGTTTAATAAGGGCAAGTGTAGAGTTTTGCACTTGGGAAAAAATAACCCCATGTGCCAATATAGGTTGGGGACTGCCCTGCTGGAGAGCAGTGCAGGGGAAAGGGACCTGGGGGTTCTAGTGGACAGCAGGATGACCATGAGCCAGCAGTGTGCCCTCGTGGCCAAGAAGGCCAATGGCATCCTGGGGTGTATTAGAAGGGGAGTAGCAAGTAGGTCAAGAGAGGTCCTCCTGCCCCTCTACTCTGCCCTGGTGAGGCCGCATCTGGAATATTGTGTCCAGTTCTGGGCCCCTCAGTTCAAGAAGGACAGGGAGCTGCTTGAGAGAGTCCAGCGTAGAGCCACAAAGATGGTGAAGGGAGTGGAGCATCTCCCTTATGAGGAAAGGCTGAAGGAGCTGGATCTCTTTAGCTTGGAGAAGAGGAGGCTGAGGGGTGACCTCATCAATGTTTATAAATATGTCAAGGGGGAATGTCAGGAGGATGGAGCCAGGCTCTTTTCAGCGGCGTCCACTGACAGGACAAGGGGCAATGGGTGGAAGCTGGAACACAGGAGGTTCCAGAAAAATATGAGGAAAAACTTTTTCACTGTGAGGGTGACTGAGCACTGGAACAGGCTGCCTAGGGAGGTTGTGGAATCTCCATCTCTTGAGACATTCAAAACCCGCCTGGACGCGTTCCTGTGCGCTCTAGTGTAGGTGATCCTGCTCTGGCAGGGGGGTTGGACTAGATGATCTTTGAGGTCCCTTCCAACCTTTAACATTCTGTGATTCTGTGATTCTGTGATAACTGCCTTTCATGATGATTGGCCTTGAAATCCACATACAATCCACGTCAAACAAGTCTATCATCAAAAGTGGAATGTGTCAGTACTAGTTTGTGAATTGATGTTCTTGTTGTCTATGGTTTTCAGTATTGCTTTTTTCTTGGAAAACAGATAGCCACAACAGTGTTTCTTCCATGTTGCACCTTGTGGAATATTTATGAGACATTACTGAAAAGTCATACATATATTCAAAATAACAGAACATCATCATGTTTGACTGGTATGTGAATATGGGATAAAATAGTTTGTCATACTTCTATGAAAACGAACCAGATTTTACAGTGGATTGACTCTGTTCTAAGCAGCTACCACCAAAGACCATAGGTGTTGCACAAGAATAACAATTTAATATTTAAACCTTTAAAATCTGTACATGGCAAATGTACAGATGGTTTACATGGCAAAGTTTCGATAGCAAGAGGGTTGCAAGGGACGAAATCTGTGAGAAGACACCAGGAGCTGCCATCAGGTCAGACAGAGCCAGTTCCAGCCCGCTCTAAAAGGGATCCACCACTGGACAAAGCTGAGCCAATCAGCAGTGCTGGTGGTACCTTTGTCCTAATATTTTAAAGAGAGAGAGGGTAAAAAAAAATGCTGTGCAGAAATTTTGAGAGAGAATTAAGAAAATGTGAGAGAGGAGTCAGGAGAAAAGTTGGTTGGGGAAAAAAGAGATTTGTGAGGGTAAGGTGGTTTTAGATTTGTTCTTGCTAACTGGAAATAAATTAAATTCAATAGGGTCAAATCTGTTTTATCTGTAAGGGTGATCTCCCTGTTCTTATTGTGACCCATGTTCTTTTTCGTTGTATTTTTGTCTCCCGTTCTATTGAGGAGGAGTGATAGAGTGGCTTAGTGGGCACTCAGTAGCCAGCCAAGGTCAGCTGAGCACAGAATCACAAATATTTTCAATGGAGTGAAAATGGCTTTCTTCCTCGCAAAACGGTGTCGATAGCTTTCACGCTTGCTGAGGAACATATTTTTTACTTTCTCAAAGATATTATTAATGCAGAATGGTTTTAAGTTCATGGAGACCTTCAAGAGGTAATTCTTAGCTTCTGTAAATTCATGTTCATTCCATATAATCCAATTTTTAGTACTACAAAACTTAAAATTATAAGCCTTATACAACCGTTTGATAAGAAGGATCAAGGTAAGCTTTTTCAGAAGCAGAAGTGTCAGTGTTCAGGCTGTGCTTTGTATTGAAATGTATGAATATGGATTAAGCTGATACCACTTTCACCCAGATGTTTCCATTTAATACAACTTATTTAATATTAAAATGATAAAATGCATAGTTTGGGGGGGGTTAGTAGTTGCCTGTTCTTTAGCGCCTTGATTCCGCAGGTCAGTTACTGATTAATAGCACATATAATAGAGAGGTCTGAGAGAAGGATGTAAGAATTCAGGTCCCTTAAAAAATATCATAAAGCAGACAAGCTACAGTTTTTTCACATGTTGTTTCTTTCTTCCTCAGCTGAGGTTTGGAACCAAAAGAGCTACAGTTTTTTGACTTTTACTATAAGATTGCTCTAAACTGCTACAAATCCGAATGCTATGCAACAGCCTCCAAAAGATTTGCATTTTGATGCAAATAGTGTTACCTCAGTCATTAAAATTTTTAGGGCATAGTCTGGAGATTAATGTCTATAGTTTCTTAGAAAAGAGAAGGTTAATCTCACAGCGTATTTGAAGACTTTTTTTCATTTCTTATTGAAAGAAAAAAAAAAAAAGAAACATTACAGAGTTCTGAAGTACAGCTAGGATGCCTGGAACACTAAGAATCACTGAGCTTTGCATGTCTACAAGCTTCATGCTTCTGCTCTGAAGTAGATAGAATAATAACATCCCAGAGTTTTGATGATCTTTTTCCCGCATCAAAATTCCTCTTCAGACATAAGAGACAGTTTTTTAAAGCTACGGCATTCTCCTGAAAAGAAAAATTGCCAATTCTCACCCATCTCTGCACCATCATTTCTCCCAGATCACTTCATAGCTTCCCAGTGAACCGAGGAAGATATCTTGCAAGAAGTGTCATACGATGGACCTTACAAGAATTTTGCATTAAGACTGAGAGAGATCATATTGATTATTGACACTCTACTGTCTGTCTCTAAAGAAGAATATCTGAGGCAAAGCACCAAAGAATCAGTGTTACCAGAGTTATGCAGCCATGCAGCAAGACAAGGCAACAGTAACAGAGTTAAGAAACAGAATCAGCACAGGTATTCATGAATCTCAGATTTTTAAGGGGGCTTTGATTTAATTAAAAAAAAAAAAAGGAAGAAAAATAATGTATAACTCCATTTCAACTCTTATTTTTAAAAGATTGCTCCAAAGGTAGACACCTTAAGAAGTATGGCATTTTATTTTGAACAATAAAGTGAAAATGCCTCTTTAACAGAAACGTAAAAATATGAACAAAAAACAAATGGAAAGATGAAGAGATTATTTTTATTATTTTTTTTTTCTTAATAAGTTCCCTACATTAAAAAACTCAGAGCAGTAATGAAAATGTTCTTTAAAGGAGAAATGTAGAATAGGAAGACAAGTCCCTACGAAGATTCACTTTTTGGGCAGATGCCATTTAAACTTTTTTAGCTAGTAAATGTGTTCTGAGTGATGAACACACTGAGAAAAGCACAAATGTGATTCTAACAGTTTTTCTCTGTTTAATGAAAGGGTAGAACCACCTCCATACATTTTAAACACAAGAAAAACATTATAATCTTTAGAGTTTTCTGATAATTATTCTTTTATTACTATTATGTTAACAAAAGCATCTTTCTAAGGCAATGTTGCATTCTGAACACCTATGAAACATAATGCTCATGAACAATTTGGCAAACAGATGAATATTCAAATAAAACCACAAATTAATTGCTTTTATAAATTGTGAATTATTACCCTGTTGAGGAAGGGGCGTGGCTGAGCAACGGGGTGGGGATTTGGCCCTTAACCAAAACCAACCCACCACATCACACTTACATTCTGAGCCAGTCATAGCAAGAAAGATGTGTTAGCTGCATGGACTTCATCTGAGAAACTTGGGGTGCAAATTCTAAAAAGTTGATCTGTTTCTGTCTGTGTAAATTAGTCCTTAAAATGGCACTACAAAACAACCTCTGCCATGACAAACTTCATCAACAAAGTTGAACTCATGCATGGGTATTTTATGTAGCCGTATAACATCCTGCCCAGGACAGCCTGACCTCAGAACTGTCCCTTTCCACCCTTTCTTCTTCTTTACAGCCATTCTACAGAAATGCTGACTTATTTTCTTTTTCCTAGTGACAGAGATTACTTGTTTTTCAGTGAGTTCAGAACTCTGCTTGCTGTGACTGGCCACCTGATTGGCCAACCTACTAAAGTAATTGATTTTTATTAATCTGTATTTTTTTCTTGAAATCGAAAGGAACTTTTTAATTTTGAGGCTTTCATTGTCCGCAACTTTTGATAGAAATTGCTCCATTTCAAAGTTATTGATGGGGAGATAGGGAAAGGTAAAGCGATAGAGGAAAGGCAGTTTAAGTCTTGCTCTCTTAAAAAAAAAAAAGCCAGAAACTAAGGAAAACATGTCAGAACCTTGTCAGTGTGAATTGCTGCAGCTAGAGACTACCCCTTTCTGATTGCAAGTATCTTCCTCAGCCACATGTATCCCCTTTTCCTAGCTCTTGATCCAGAGTTCAGATTTCTTCACGGAAGACTTGCCTCTCAGCTACCTTTTGTGTAAAATATACCTAGTGCACCAAAGAGAGACATTTGGTCTCTTATTTGTCTTTAGTCTAACTTCGTTCAAGACCAGTCTCTTCACTAACTTCTATAACCAACAGATTAGAAACATTATCACCTCCTTGTGTGTCCTTTTCTTGTCTTTTTTTTTTTTTTGATCTTATTATTTCTTGCCTGCCTACGTTAAGTAACTAAATACCCAGAGATTTACATTCAACCTGGCTAGTAGTTTCCTGGTTAAAAAAAAAAAAAAAAACAAACCACAACACATTCCTCGAATGGCAGAAGTTAAAGATTTTAATTCCTTTAATCTGTAAAGGCAATTGAACCCAGGAATTTTTGACAAAGACTCAATCAGAGAGGTGTTCTTAGAGCATGGCTAATACACACTGACAGGATCTGACTCTTTACAAACTATCACTTACTTTTAAGTGCCATAACTGTCAGGCTATAAGTTATTCATGTCTTTCAGAGTACTCTTCATTTCTCCTGTTGAAGCTATGTCACTATGCAGGAAAGAATTCAAGATTTATGAGGTTAGAAAGAATGCCAAGAAGTGAGTTTAGCTAAGTACCTTTGCAACTGGAACACCTACTTCAAAGAAGAGACCTCTGGATTTTCTGGGGGTTTGTTCAGCCTGTTTTGACAGAGAAACATGATTTATTTGATAAGATTTATTTTTTAAAAAAAACCCCTACATTTCAAACCAACCAATTTAGACAGTGATGTGAGGGCTCTAAGTTTATTTGTTCTTTTGAGCTTCATAGCTTAAAAAGGGAGACCTTTGAAACTGGGAAAATCACTCATGCAAGTTCAGTTTACTAAATGTTAGAGTATGAATTTAGGAGAGAGATAACTTTTAACCAGAAGCAGCTGAAATTCTTAGGTTCCAGATTCCTTCCTTTTCATGTGTCCTGACCTATACCTTCCTATCTTCAAGAGTCATGCTTAATACTTTGATTCTTGTTCTCCCACCTTCCTAAAATAAAACCTTAGTTTAAATGTCTCATGTATCTTGCAAGATTTAACTTTCTTTTCCCCAAACCCTCTACTTTCTAAGTCTGTCCAATCTTGGGATAGAGCTTTCCAAGTCTCGACACTGGCATCCTTACAGTTTTGGTGAAGCTTGACTGCCTTCATCATCTTCTTGCAAGTTTTCAGACAACATACTCCAAGTCTCAGGGATCCTTACTCTCACTCTTGACTACAGTTAAACCCTCAGATTTAAATAAATAAGCTCTCAGTTGCAGGACATTGCTACAACCTGAGCATCCACTATTCTCTGAGAAAGAAATGAGAATGAAACAGGACATTGTACCAGTTTCCAGGGCATTCTTCAACTCTTTATGAGTTGAGACTATTTCATGCAAAGAAGTGTAACCAGACATTTCATGATACAGTTTGACCACTGTGGAGAAGCTTCAACTGAATACACTAGTGACACACCTGTGTCAGGGGGGAGACATATCTTGGTGGTAACCTAAGTACCTAAATATCACTTAGGTTTATAATAAAGACAAAGGAGATTATTTGATGTATATTTATGCCTGTGAGTTTCCTTCAAAGTATTATTTGAACCGTTTGGGTCGTTTAAAGCAGATAAAACAGGGAGAGAGAAATCTCAAAGATGAGTAAGTTCCTGATGGTTTCACAGGAACGAAATGGGTGGCTAACACTGAGATTGAGATCTAATCACTTTCAAGCTGTCACACAACTTGCAAAAACTTGTCATATTTCTCTGTGGAAAAAGCTGTAATAAAATTCTTCAATTTGTAGTACTGAATACAAATTTACTGAGAATTTTGTTTATTAAAACTGAATGAATTGATGAATGAAAAGACAAATCTATAGAAACAAAACTTCATTATAGACAGTTTTCCGTAAGAGGAAGAATACAGAGGACTGCATCCTGACCTATCAAAGAAGTGAATAAACTTATATCTTTCTTTTAGGTAGTATTTCAGACATTTATTGAGTCGTATTTATGACTCTGTCTCTATTTTAAAAGAATTACTTCTGTTTATATATTTCAAAAACCTAGTCCACTAGCTTCATGATTTTAAGGTGTTGTGAGTATATAGGTGTCTCATCAAAATAACAGAAGGTAGATATTTAAGTTGGACCCTGTCCTTAGCATTTCCTAATGGCCTAATTTTCTAATTGCACCCTGATTGCGACTTTTGTTGTCATGTGTGTATGAGATGCTCCTCTAAGGTACTTTGTGTTTCCACTGAACAGTTTAGGGATCTTAGTCATATTAATCAAGTTTCTTTATTCCTGACTGGGGTTTGACAATGCCTAAACTGCAGCATCTCACTCTTAGACACTTCTAATTTTTTCTAGATCTAACTCAGACTGTCTTAAATTTGTAATTCACAGATGAAAATAACAAACCCAAAGAAAACATACTGAATTTGGAACAGCTTTTTTCCTCTTGAAAGGACAATTTATGACTTAAAAAAATTCCTTCTCAAAGTCTGAAAGCCTGAGTCTCATACCGATTGGCACTTACAAATGTCATAAGAGTCATATTAATATTACCATTGTTTTACCACATCAAAGTGGAATAAAATATAAATTAGTACTATACTCTAGATGTGCATAGAATATCATGAAATAAAATTCAGCTAAGATTTTAATTTCAAATTTGAAGAAATTTATTTTATTAAGTGTATCTCTATTTGTTTTCTTCCTCAGATCTTTTCCTCTCAAGGATATTGTAGTCTAGTGCGATGTGTCCATGGAGTATGTACTGTTCATGATATTGTTCAGCTGGTTATTTAGAAAATCATTGTCATCACTTTGTGATGATAAGAGTTCATCTAGATGCTTTAAGAACCTTGCTCTTAAGTCACATAGTTTGGATTTCTCCCCACCTGGACAGATAAATGAGTTATTAATATATTTTAAAATATCGACTATACAAGTAACCAGAGAATTTACATGGTTAAGAGGCTTGATACAGTGTAAAATAGTAATTTCATATTCATACCTTTTTCTTCCTGAACCAAACATTATTTCTTAATTATTTGAAAGAAAACATGGAAATATTTTCTTATTTGCCAGTAATTAAATGACCGTAGTTAGTTTTCTATCTACGATATTTTTGAGTACAATTCTTTTTTTTCTTATAAGATTTTTTAATGATATTATCTGGGTTTATACTTCCAATTGTTTCTAATTAGATTTAAACTTTGTACAAGCAATCAAAATGGGGGAAAAACACACTCCATGGAAATAAAAGTAGTGTTAATGAAAATTATTTCCTTTTAATTGTTTAACATAAAAATGTGAATATTATTATTTTAATTATTAAAAAGGCACTTATTGATAAGATTAACATAATACAGTAGATACAACAATAGCATAAAAGATCTATTTTTGCCTAAATGTTCTTTTATTCTCTTAATTACTCTTGATAGGATTATCTAGCCCATTTATGGTGTACACTCTACCTACAAGCAACTCATTTGCAAAACTGCCTTGGGATGTGTTCTTAAATCCTCAGGCTGAATTCCATAAAGCCAGTGTTGAGGCTTTTGAAATCAGCTGCACATTCCTAGCAAATTTTATAGGAAAAGATTTTTCCATTAATAGCTGCTATCAGAAGCAAAAAACAATATCTGAAACAGATAAATGAGGTCCAATGACAGAAGGTTGCATTGGGGTAAGCAGTAGCATACTGGAGCCATAAGGGAAACTTAAGAGGATTAGTGTAAATAGCATGTGTGTGCCTGGAGGCAGAAGATATTTTTAAAGGTCACCCACAAATAAATGTTGCGAGAGGACTTGAAATTTTCAATATATTTTTTGTCACTTGCATGTTGCTTGGAACTCCACCTAGGTTTTCTGAAATCTCCAGTAAAAAAAATAATCATAAAATATATCATAGGAGCCTCTTTACACTTTTAACATTGATTTAGACATTTGAGAGAATCACAATAAGTAGCAGTGTTGTACAACAGCTTAACACAGCAGTAAGAATGAAGTTGATATCCAGTCTTCTTTTTCATACAGCTAAAATACATGGCTGTTATATATTGTCATGTATCCTGGCATATTACTGGCCATAATGTGAAATTATTTATATGTTCTTCATTGCTCAAAAAAATAAAAACATAGCATCCTTTAGAGATTCACAAGAATACATGGCCAATCCATTACTGTCTATGAATTCACAAGTATTAGGTTAGGGTGCTCAGTGTAGGAATGCTCTATTAGTTCATTAGTTCTTAATTAATTCACCTCAGAAAAATGAAATGAAAGCTAAATCAGGTATGAATCATGTTACTCTGATCCACTATGCATACCAGTAAAGAATTGGGATTACACTCCACATTCCTGAAAACAACTCTTACACTATTTTTCATAATAATATTATTTAGTGGGCAATAAAATATAAGTTCCATTGGAAATTTATGTACCTACTTTCTTTGTGAATTACCTGTGACTCCACTTTATCGAAGGTCTGTAATCATAAGAGTCACAGACTGCAATTCTTCAGCTTGGAGCATTATTTTTCTCACTATTGTTTTAGCATTAATGCCATAGCATTAATGTAGCTCATGCAGAAACATTTTTAATTTAAAGTATCGTGCACCATGTTGATAAATTTAATGGATAGCCCTGACCTTTAAATTATAACACACATTCAATGAATCAGCAGAATAATAGGTCATCTGGCAAACATGAGTTCTACCTCCACTATATAATGAACAAATATCTAACAAACTCACATCTGATCACTGGTAACATACTCCACATTGTACAAATAAAACATTTGTTTATCTTATTAAAATGTCAAGCTTTATTAGCTTGAAGAGGTCACCAGCTAGAGCTTCAGACATAAGCATGTTAATTTACTGTGATATAAAGGTAGACGTGGGACTGTTAATGATATATCTTGACACAAATTTATAGTCTTGAGTATTCATGTTTTCAAAGGCCTTAATAGCTGAACACAGTTAAACATTTAGTTCTTCTAAAAGTCCAAGGCCTGTGCAAAATGTGAAGCCTGACACAATGCAATCTGTACTGTGGATTCATAGAGGCAGCCTATTGACTTAAAGTCGACCAAAAGAAGCTTATATTACAGGTATAAATAGGAAAAAAAACAGAAACAAGTTAATGTTGTTGAATGCATGGACTTTTTTCCCCCTTTTCTAAATAACTTCTTTTCTCATTAAGCATTATCCCCTAGTTTTCACTGTTAATTAGAATACCACTTTTAGGAACTCTTCTATTGTATCAATACACTGCACTGACAAATAGTTGAAGGTGATTTTGTACAGAAACTTGCTTATATGCCTAGTGAGAATTTGTTCCTACAACAACAAAATAGTAAAAGGATGTAAAAGCAGCTCTGAAAGCTGAGTTGTCTCTAGTGCCATTGCACAGAGAGGAGAGAAGCTGATGAACTTTCAGCAAGTGCTCCCTGTAGAAGAACCATACCATTACTCTTACAACCTAGGATTACAGAAAGCTTTTAAACAAAGAGTAAATGCCTTGAAGAGACAAAAAAGAAAGACTAGTTGAAGCCCCATACCACCATTTCCACATTAGCAAGGATAGTCTAATACGTTGTTAGTGCTAAAAAATCCAATTTTACAACTGTGTATTCTGATTGCAGTAGTGAAGTTAAAAGATACAGTATTAAAATCTGTTGTACTAAACCTTATTACTTGCATTTTTTTTTCCCCAGTATATCTCAAAATAGAACAGTAAAATTTCTTCTGAAAGGTTAAAGATTACAAAAAGGTATTTAGGCTTGACTACCAGATTCAATTCATTTTTATCTCATTGATGTTCTAGACGTGACCAGTTTCCAAAAGGATTTAGCTGTCAAATGTAGGTTTCCGCTATGACTTACAGTATTTGTGAGAAATATCTAGGAAGAACAAAGGTGAGCAAGTGTTATGTTGATCTTGAACATGCCAGTCCTTTTCTATGTTTACACATTCTTTTATTTGTCCCTAAAACTGTCAGAAACACTCTACTATATCATCAGAAAACAAAGAATATTTCTCTAGCTTTTTACAGGTATTGTACAACAGTGACTTTGAAAATTGGTTATTATCTTTAAATCAGAAATGGATGCAAACTTCCTCTTCCCCCAGATCTTTCCAGATTGTCATACATTTTGAATCTCAAGGGTAATAATCCAGAATTTTTTTCATGCTTTTGTCAACAACCAACACCTTTGATACATTTAATGTTTTCTTGAGGTTAAATAAGTAAGCTAAAACTCATTTATATCAGATGAGGAACTGAACTTTGGAATTTATGGAAAAGAACAATAAAATTCTTCTCAATATCTTTGCAGAAGCTATTTTTCAGTTTCAAAATGCTGAGATACAGATACTCGATACTTGATGTAATACCTGTGACTGCTGTAGTGTTTTTTCATCTCATGCGTCTATCAAGAAGTAAATGTAGAATAAATCCTGTAACCCAGCCAAGTTTGCAATATATGCAACCTTCAGTCTGTATTGATCAGAGCAGCCTTCCAAGGCAGCAAGGGCATTATACATCATCAATTGCCTGTACCTTAGTTCTGACAGTATTTTTAACATGTGTGCAGAGTAATGCAAGTTTCAAATTTAACCTCAGTGTTGAACAGGTCTCATACACCACGATGATGAGAAGCATATAACTGATGATAAATACATTTGTGCTTCACTTGTATTAAGTAAACCTCACAATATCAGAAGAACATACTGGAGGTGTTATCATCTCTCTTCTACTGACAAGGAAATGGAATTGCAAAGACATTGAAGTAACTTGTCCAAGGTCAATAACAAATCAAGAGGAAAAAAGAAGGATATGCTGAAAAAGTGAAATGCATTTTTTGGCCCCATCATTAGAACCAGATGGTGATGCATGTTTCCCCGTTCTATGATAAAGTTGACGCCATGTGGCAGCACACCTATTTTTCCTCTGCTCCTGCTTTCCTATTCACATTGCAGCTGTGACTACCCTGAGTGGTAGAGTTGAAATTAGTTAGCAATCATGACAGCAATTGTAGAAAAACTGGCAGGAATTCTTAAGGGACTTGTAGTTGTATTTGGCAAAAACTTTTCTTGCTTTATTGTCAGTAAGCAGAGCCATTAAAAGCAGAATAAGAGACCATATTTACCGTTTAAGTAAGAATATTTACTGTTTAAGTAACAATACTCTTGCTCTAATGTTACATATTGATCATGGTTTAATTCTCCATCTCAGATGAACTTGCTGCATAAGGATTTTAAAAGATACCATAGAAACCTTTCATTTTAAAGCTGTTTTTGTGGCAGTAGTTTCTACTTAGGTAGGTGATGTGCTGTTTGTCAATTTTTGTTAACCTTAGTCTGTCATTGCCCTTGAATCACCTGATGTTAATAGGTGTTATTTAGTACTACTGGTACAGTGAGTAAGTTTCAGTGTTGAAAGTAAGTGGTGTCGAGAAGGGGAAGGGCAAAAAAAACTACAGCAGAAGTAGAAGGAAGAAATAAGCTGACATTGGACAGTCTTATTTTATTATTTGTCTCTGTTTAAAAGAATATTCATGACTGAAGTGCGAGCTATGAAGCACAGGATGTTGTCATTATCACTATCATTATTTGTTTTGCTTAAACAGGTAGTCATTTCTTTCTCTGACTGTTCAGAGCCCTTTTCCTAATTACAATGACCTTGGCATTAGAAATAATTTATAAAAGGACCAAGAAACGGCTTTGTGAATGCAATTTAAAACAATTTTTCTGCCTGTCAACATGTATTTTTAATTAATAAATTATATAAAGAGTACTTTTTAATATTTTTATTTTACGTAGTGTAAATTATTTCTAATTTTTTTTTATGCAAAGTAGTCAAACTTCTAGATTCTTAAATTTTCTGATGCCTGTGACTGAGTCCATAAAAGTAGATGTCTCCTACCAACACATTAAAAAATTTAGCAGGTATACATTTCACATTCACACATACATTTTCATCCTGGCTTTTGGTTTTTACAAATGCATGAACAAAACCCATGCTTTGAAATTACTGAATTCTTAACACCTGTCTCTGTGGAATAGACTTTTCCAAATGCATGTCAGATTTTTATCTCTTACTAGTAAGTCTTACAGAGTTATCAGAATTGCTACTGGGAAATACTTCACCATCCAAGTGGGAGTTTGTCTTTTTGTAATTAAGAAGCATGTTCACTGATATTTATATTGTCCTGAAGCAAAAATTCCTTTCTTCTGGCAACCCATACCTGTATTACCAAAAGTTGAGATTTCAAAACATGCCAGTTTTGTAAATTCTGTAAATTCTGCTTACACAGAGTCAACATCTTTTTTGTTTCTCACCTCACCCCACCAGGAGGAGACTGGGGGTGCACAAGGAGTTGGGAGGTGACACAGCTGGGACAGCTGACTCCAAGTGACCCAAGGGATATCCCAGACCATGTGATGTCATTCTCAGCAGTAAAAAACTGGAGGAAGGAGAAGGAAGGAAAGGATATTCACAGTGATGACATTTGTTACAAGTCACTGTTACACATGATGGAGCCCTGCTTTCCTGGAAGTGGTTGAATATGTGCCTGCCCATGGGACATGATGAATTCCTTGGTTTGTTTTACTTGCACATGCGGCTTTTGCTTTACTTGTTAAACTGTCTCTATCTCAATCCTCAAGTTTTCTCACTTTAAATCATTCAGTTCTCTATTCTACGGTGAGGAGTGAGTGAGTGACTGTGCAGGGCTGAGCTGCCAGCTGGGATTAAACCATGACACTTTTTATTTCTGTCGGTGCTTCTGAAACTCAGAGAAACAAAATAATAAATAGAATCTTAATGTACTTTTTTTCCTTTTCAGAAAACAACAAAAAAAAAGAGTGTTGACAAAGATTCAATAATCTTATAATCAGATTCAATAACTTTAAAATATCCCTTCATTAAGTCCTCAAATATTTTTAAAATATTATTTTTTTCTACAGTAAATTACTTTTAAATCACTGGTGCTTTTTTTTATTAAAAAAAAACATTTCTGCTGTCACAAAATAAAAGAAAGAAATTAAGCCAATAGAGTAAAATATATCTCTTTTCCTATTAATACAAATCCATAATCCCTCTTTTGATCCTGAAGATCACTTGATTTTAGAGTCTTTCATATTCTTTTATTAGCCTCTATTGTAACACAGGATTCAGAATTCTTAAGCTATAATTTGACAAGTATTTAAGTTCACATCAACAGAAAAAAAAACAAACAAATGAACAAAAAGCCCCACAGCTATTTTTGGTTTTCTTGCACTTCCTCACTAGACCCACACTGCTGTAGGCTGACAGCATTTATAGAGTCTGTTGAAGGAGGTAGTTCATGCCTTGGCTTCAGGAGAGGAGTATGTTTTGCTCTTCACCAGCTGGATCTGTACCCTGACTCAGTTACCTGTGTGACAAAATAACTGCTTGTGCCAGTACTACAGCATGGGAACAGAATGAAAGCCCACTGGAGGAAACGACGGGCCCTGCCTTTACAGAAGCAAGTCATCAACTAGCAGCATATGAAACTATATCTTTAGTCAAAGTGTACAAGTATAGGGTCATTAAGTACTAGTGAATGTCTTTTCACAATGAGAAAACAATAGGCAAAGAGCTTTCTACTACCTAGGGGAACCGGGTTTGATAGGTTAAAGAATCTTCTCAAGAGGTCGTCTTGAGACAGGATTTGTGGCTGATGTACACAAGTCAAATAAGAAAGAAGAGTGAATATTGGAAAAGCATCAGAACTGCTCAGAGTAGCCATTTCTCTGCAATAAAAATGAAAACGATGACGGGTTCAAAAAAAGGACATGTGAAAATCAGAAAGAACACTGACACAGTACTAGGAACAAAATGACAAGAGGTGTTTCTTATTTAATACACACATTTTTTTTCGTTTAGACCATTACAAAGGTCGATTTTTCTACAAAGTCTTCATCTGATTTTGCAAATTTATGGTGTTCTTTATGTAGGCTTATAAACTAAAGGATCTGTGAGAGGAATAGTGGAGCACTTCTAAAAGGGTATAAATAAGATATTTAGAAGTATTGAACATGTGTCTGATCAGGCAAACAAATGGGTTTGATCAAGGTCTAGATACTTGGTTTGGAAAGTCCCCATTCAGAAACAGTGGACCTGATTAAAGTTTTAAAGGAGAGGTAATGAGGACTAAGGAAAGTCAGAACTGGAGTTTACTCAGATCGAGGGAAATGTGAAACAATGACTTGAATTTTGGGAAACTGGAGAGAGCATTAAATTAATAATTTGGACAAGTTAAAATGTGAATATAATTTACAACTGATTGTTCAAAGGAGTTGATTAATACAGCTCATATAGCTATTACAAAAATACTGTGGGATTATTCCAGTGATCTCCTTCTCATTGCCTAGTGCTTTCATTCATCTTTCTCTGAAATTGATGTTTTAAATTTTATGTGTTAGCAATTATTTTGACATGTTATGTGGCTAAAAAAGTGACAAACAAGTCAGACTTTGAAGTTTTGTTCATTTGAGTTTTTAAAGAGTTTCTGCAATCTATCCTGTGAACTAACAACACAAAATCATGTTGTAATGACAATACTTAGCATTGTGTAATCACTGCTGATGAGTATTAATAGCTGAGATCACAGGTCCAGTTACATTTAACTGCAGTTCTTCATCGGTATTCATTAGTGAACTGAAGGCTTACAAGAGGGAGAAGAAAGAGAAGGATTCATGTTTTTGTTGCATTTCACCAATATTGGTGGTCAGAAATTTTCAATCAGCGTTTTAAATTTCCAGCAGAAGATCCACTCCAGTGCTGAAATGGGCATACTAGTGCTTGCAAAGAAATGTTACGTATTCAAACTATCTGGAAATAATTGTGTTTGCTTTATACCTGAAAGAAAAAAAAGAAAATCTATTCCTTATATGGACAGTATCTTTTTCTTTTTTTATGCTCAAGAGACTGGAGACATAAAAATCAATTAAATAAATAATGGTACTGTTGAGAAGTTGCAAAGAATGTCTGTTCAGCTGTTGCTTACATGCAACCTAAGGTACAGAAGAGAAAGCATAATTTAAAAACGGAAAGAACCCAACAGCTAGAGGCCTGCAACAAGGATTTCTTTTTTTTTTTTTTTTTTCCTGGAGCTGAGCAAAGGAATGTAGATATCCTGTAACTAACTTGTTAGTCTTATTAAACTGAATATAATATAAAACTGAAACATGTTTCTTCACAATACAGATGAAGAATGTGTTTTTTGCAAGTGACTTTCAAGATACATTAGTGAAGAAAACTTAATGCTCTAGTCTAGATTGAAGTATAAGTGAAGCACTGACATAATTAATTCCATGTGTTTTGGATAAGGCAGCTATGATGGGCTGTTCTGTTCAGAAAATAATCACAGGCATGGAATACGATTAAAAATTCTTCATTTTCAGATTTTTATGCTATCAATGAAATGAATCTTTGCATATTTTATTCAAAATGGCAGTTATAATTGTGTCTCAAAAGACAGAGATCTCTGTAGTTTAGATTTTCTTTGACAGCTCTGCAGAGTATTAAGATTAATGTATATATCTATAAAACCACCAGATGTCCCTTTGTCCTTCATCAGTACCTATTTTGTGATGAGCGATGCAGAACACTCCTGGGCATGTCTCCATGGTGTTTTTCTCTATGAATGTCCTTTGAAATTAATTTATGTAAAACTTATTTGTAACCCTAGCCAGATTTGAATCCAATTTTACAGGTAGAAAAAGAAAATAAATAGACTGAATTTATTTACTCTTAGCTGTTTACAGGCCCTGAGTTGTGCAGTATGAGCATCTCGATGATTACATATTTTGTAGAGATGTTTATATAAATAATGTCTCCACATATCTCACCATGCTTCTGTTTTCTTTGTGATTCTCTTAGGACAAATATTCTGAGGCTTCATATCAGTAATTCATCATCCTCTGGAAGTCACTTGCAGTAAAAAAAAGAAAGAACAAGAATGGGAAATATGTTCCCCTGGGAATAGGTACACAGGAGTTCATGTGTGTCATTTTTTACATTCACCGGCTCCCCAGAAAATGATCTTCATAGTGGCTGACAACTCCACCTCTAAGTTGTCATATGTACAATAGCTTTTATTGTTTCGATAACTCTACTGTAAGGTCTGAATTCTGGCCCCTGTGTTTGTTTTCCTATTTAGTAACCCAAACAAAAAGAAATATTTCCTGTACGGCTGTCATGCAACACTTCGTAATCCAGAATACCATGCTTTACTGAATGGTGGTGAATGTGCATGTTCACAGAGAAATTTGGATGTTGATGCATTAGTCCAACTGTCTAGAACCTGGAACTGTACAAAGCAATCACCCTGAACTTTTGTCTCTTGGGCATGTACTCAGGACAGGCCCTCTACTTTGAGCCAGAGAGTTAACAGTGTATACATCTTTTATCAGGTACAGTCCGTAACGCTTATTAACAGTCGTTTCAGGTTTAAGATCATAGTCACAATATGCTTCCAGCTGCAAGTTTGCAGTTCATGTGATGTTCGAGTCAGCTTATGAAAACCTGGCTGTGTGCTGGTAGAGATGATGAGCTAATACTCTTGATTGATAGTCCATCTTGTGGGAGGGTCTTGTGTCTGACTTACCAATACATGTTGCAGTCAAAATCATCTATCTGAAATACCCATTTGTCCTGAAAGCCAGCAACACCTTTCATGGATTTAAGGCCTTTGTCATATCTGAGGAAAGCAATTTGCTGTCTAATAAGAGGAACTTGATTCAAGTGCAGTAAGAAAGAGTTAAGAAGTTCAGATAAAGATGGCTTGCATTAGTTTGTAGTAAGCTCAGATGAATTCAAAGAAAAGAAATATTTGGTTTCTTTCCCAGCTTATGTATACCTTTCATTGAGTTTTAGGGTTTTAACTATAATTCCACTCTACTGCCATATGCAATTTTTTTTTTTTTTAATAAAATCTGCCTTACAAGATCATGAAACTTCAACATATATTTATTACACTTTCAGAAAATTAGACAAGTAAAACAATGGGGTTTTTAGAGCAGGAGACAGTAACACAACTTTTCTTTTCATTGATGGCTTGGGTTTTTTTTGGTATCTTTTAGGTCTAAAGGCAGTCTCTTCCTCAGTAAAAGGGACAGATTCATATAAATAAGATTTTGTGTGTGTTGAATATGTTAAGTTTTATCAAAAATCTTGGGAAACAGAAAGAGAGGTGACATCCACAAACTGTTTCCCAAAGAGTGGAAGAAGATTTTAACAACTGTATAACAGTTACCCACCTGAGCAAATTTTTAGGTGCCCAGCAGAAGTTCAGTAAGATATTTTTTGATGAAGTCATTAAATAAGTTGTGGGTCTATGTAACTCTTCTAGTTTTTTAAAACGCTACATTAGGAAGAGTGTGGCCAGTAGGTCAAGAGAGCTCATACTTCCCCTCTATTCTGCCCTGGTGAGGCAGCATCTGAAATACTGTGTCCAGCTCCGGGCTTCCCAGTTTGAGACAGGTAACTACTGGTGACAGTCCAACAGAAGGCAGCAAAGATGACTGGGGGTCTCTCTTATGAGGAAAAAGTGAGAGAGTCGGAACTGCTTAGCTTAGGGAAGAGAAGGCTGGAGGATGAGGATGGAGCTGGATTCTTTTCAGCAGTGCCCTGTGACAGGACAAGAGGCAATGGACATGAGCTGGAACATTCATCTAAATATGAGTAAGAATTTTACCATGAGAGTGGCATAGGACTGGAACGGGCTGCTCAGGGAGGTTGTGGAGTCTCTGTCTTTGGAGGCTTTCAAAACCTGCCTGGATGGAATTCTGTGTAAAGTGCTCTAGGCAATCCTACTTTAGCAAGGTGGGTTGGACTAGATGATCTCTAGAGGTCCCTTTGCAACTCCAACAATTCTGTGATTCATTCTTGCCTACTTCTCTACAGAAGAGGGGGTAGGAAGTTTATATTCTTTACTGGATTATAAAACCTTAGTCTAACTTTTCCATTAGAGAGACTGCTCTGTATTCCACATGGAATAACTTCAGTAATGCATTGTTTTGTATATAGAATAAAAAGAAATGGATTAGTGCTTTTAACTTGCTTTTAAAGTTGCTTCCCTAGAGCTAGCTATTGCTCCTACAGTATTTCAAATGAATCTTTTATAAAACTTTTATAACCCAGTCTATTTCTCAGCTTTGATTCTACAAAGGTTTCTGTATTGCAATGCTTTCCAAAGTGCCTTCACAGGTCATTTGGATCCAGTCTCTCATTTTGCTCAAGCCTTTCTCTAAAAATGCAGTGGGTGCTCTTTCGATATTTTTCTGCATTTCAAGTCTGCAGTTTTCCAATTGCCTGATTTTCAGAGCATTTTATAGCCCCACAGAGATTACTAATCTTCAATACATTGGTCATTCCTCCATTTTCCAATAAATCCTGGTCTACCAGATATGAGATAAGTAGACATTAGCAGATCATCTTTACTCAAAAAGTTAAAATTACATTTTCACGTGTTGTGTTGGATGTGAATTTGCATCAGCCTTTCATCCTATTTCATGCTTGAAAAAGGCAGTAGAAAGATTCACATTTCAGTAATGTATTGATCTTCCTCCCTTTGTCTCTGTTATGCAGTTATGTCCTTTCATGGATTTTTGTCTTTCATATAAAAGATTGTAACTAAGTCTTTTGTAGGATGACCACATTCATCTCTTTAGTAAACAGACCTATATCCTGATGAGATCTCCATCTGTAAATTTAAGCTTTGCTCTTTTTCATGTTACTTATAATGTTTCATTTTTATTGAGAGTAGTGTAAAATATAAAACTTCTCTGAGAGCCTTTGCTCTTTCAGAAGCCCAGTTTTCACCTCTTGCTCCTCATGTAGTTTCAGATGTTTTAATTTAATGGATACTTATTTACATATGTGCTCCAAGAGGAAAGGATGCCCCACCTTCTGCCACTGAAAACCTTTATTCTTTCCTCTTTAGTTTATGCTCCCTTGATAGACTGACTTTCTGCTCTCTCATTTGCAGTGTTTCAGCTCTTTATCCCCTTAGGTCTCTCTCTTTTTTTTTTTTCTCTTTGTACGGATAACAGCATTTCTTAAATAAAATTACCTTTGTGCACTTCTTAGTATTCAACTTTTCTATACAGTTTAGTGTGTATCCAATATCTGAATGTAGCTAAGATTTCGCCCATAAGAGACAACTATTCAATTTCCTTCCTGCATTTCAAAGGAGTGCTGTGAACTTAGAAAATATTTGGTGCATGCATATACATCCATTGTTTGCAATTTCCTCTAATGCTCATCAGAAGGTGATCTGTTTAAGAGTAATCCTTATTTGTATTTTGATACCTTTCTTTTCCTAGGCAGCTACTCTGTTTTCTAGTCTAGTGCTAGTTTCATGTATTTCTTCCATCATAAGTTTAACTAGGTGATTAAACGTTTTCAATTCAGCTCAGGAAATGTGAGATTTAGATTTTGGCAGGCCGATTTCTAAAGTAAAAGTAAGAGCTGGAGTAAACAGAATAACTGTAAGGAAAACAGTGTACTTAGGCTGTAAAATTGTTTTCCTTTCTTCAGCTGAGTACAAGTAGATAAGGAATATTTTCTGTATGTAAGATTTCATATATTGAGCCTGTGCTCCAAGGCCAATCTCTCACCATTTGAGAGGACAACCTGACCTGCAAGTGGTTTATTTTTAGCATGATCTGTCTGGCAATTTAAGTTTTTCATAGAAGGAATTTAAGGATAAACTAGGAATCTAAGGCTCCTCTGAAAATTTCAGCTGTATAATATACAGGGAAATGAATATTTTTGTTCTGCCATGCTTAAAAGCTTTTCGATAATGAGATGGCAGAAGGAAAAATAGAAGTAATGTAGAAATATGTACATAGGTGAGAAGTTGTGTATAATATATACAGTCTTTCTGAAAGATAGATGCAGTTGCAAAATGCTGGAAGTAGTAACAAAACAATTTGAAAAATAAACTGAAAAAAAAGAACCCTTGTAAAACTTTCTAACTCTGCTCATTTAAGTAATAAGTATAATCTAAATAGCTTACTAAATGGAAAACAGAATGCAAGAGTGTTTGGAAGAGAATATTGAATTATTATTTTAATCACAATTGTTTTAAATACAGTTAATTAATACGTAATGACAACTGTTGTCCAGGTTGTGGTCAAAAGAGCAGAGGAGCTAATCAAAATGAATAGGCACAGAAAATGTATAAATAACTTCAAATCTATAGACTCTTGATAGGCAACATATCTTGCATGTAATTTTCACTAAAGTGTAGATTTCACACATAAAAGCATACTCAGCAGGAATAAGGCAGAGGGGGATACCAGTTTGTAAAGTGTAAATCAAGATGAAGTCCCTGGATCTAGAAAATGAAGAATTGCAAGCAATTTAAAAATATAGTTACAAAGAAGTGCAAGCAACTCCCCTGGAAAAAGTGAAAATTTAACAGGACCTATGGCCAGAATTTGAAGTCTAAAATTAATATCAGCATCTGGGGAGGGAGAAGAGTTAGAGAGCATCTGTCGGTGTCTAATGAACAGCCCAACCATAACCCTTCACAGTAGAATAAATCTTTTCCTCTTACACTGTCAAAAGACTTATGAGAGTCATAGAAGATTCACACTGGGCATTGTTTTCTACATATAAGCATATGCTTATAAAATTATTAAGGTTGGAAAAGATCTTGAAGATCAAGTCTAGCTGTCAGCCCAACACCCCCATGACCACTAAACCAAGTCCTAAGGTTCCACATTTACATGCTTTTTGAACACCTCCAGGGATGGTGACTCCATCACTTCCCTGGGCAGCCTCTTTCATTGCTTCACTACTCTTTCAGTTAAGAAAATTTTCCAAACATCCAGTCTAAACCTCTCCCACCATTTCCTCTTGTTCCATTGCTAGTTACGTGGCAGAAGAGATCGACACCACCCTCCTCATTACTGTGTCCTTTCAGGTAGTTGCAGAGAGAATCTCTTAATCTAATTTTAGGGGAAAATAGTGTATTTATACTTAATCTTTCTCCAAATCTACTTCCTACAATGTAGCAGTGCATTGTTTCTATCAGTTATTATATCTTTTTTTTTAGATCAGAATGAAGATCATGGACCACAACAGTAATCAAAGGACTGGAAAAACTCTCTCACAAGGACAGGCTGAGAACTGGGGTTGTCCAGCCTAGAGAAGAGAAGGCTATGGGGAGACCTTATAGGTCCATCCATAGAAGTATTCAAGGTCAGGTTTGATGAGTCTCTGAGCAACCTGTTAAAGATGTCCCTGCATACTGCAGGGAGGTTGGACTCAATGACCTTTAAAGGTCCCTTTCAATGAATTGTACTCGGATTCTATAATTCTATAAGTGAAACAAATAGACTTGCGATTTAGACATGCTTACTGATACGACTTACATTACTATGTGGCAGAGAAATTTATGTAATTCCCTGTGACACTTAAGTGGATCACAGTTTACAGCTCTGCAAGCTAGATAGATCTGAGATGTTGTCTAATACTCTTTTTAAAATGCTTCATAGTAAATGATGTATTTTTCTGCAGTTAAAAAAGCACTTACAAAATCTACATGTCCTTTCCACTAAACTTGAATTACTGTGTACTGTGAACTGTAAAACTCACACAGCTTTCACATGCCTGGCATTTAAGGAAGTAATACTGTCAAATCACAATAGATATGATATTGCATTGGAGAATATTAACAAGTATAGCAAAAATACTAGAGCCACTGTAAGAAGGGAAAGGTTTTTTTTTTTTAAAAAAATAATGTAACTAGAGCAGACCTCTGAATTTTAGTTAGAGGACACTCTATGGTATATACATGTTTACTATTCACTGCTTATAACCACTGTTTACTGTTTATAACATGAAGGTGCACTTAAAATATTTACAGGAATAATTCACTTTGTTTTCCATTAATTTGTGTCAGATTTCT
The DNA here is from genome assembly GCA_020746105.1 of Trogon surrucura. Lineage (NCBI taxonomy): Eukaryota > Metazoa > Chordata > Aves > Trogoniformes > Trogonidae > Trogon > Trogon surrucura. The sequence continues at coordinate 41,592,486 of CM036617.1, forward strand.
AATGAGTGTTTCCATTTAACACTGTCTGACTTCAGTGGGAGTAGAAAAAAAGAACTAGTTTTACTCATCTTTATAGATACTAGTAGTTAGGAATATTGTTAATTGTATTACAATTTAGGTAACCAGTATTTAGTTAAATTCAGAAAGGGATGCAGTCAAATTTAACTGCTAAAAAAAAATGGTTACAAAAATACATATTTTAGTTAGTAAAAGAGTTTTAAGCAGTAACATCAGCTTGTTTCCCTTTGAAATCTCTTTCAACCCTCTCTTTAAGCTAGTAAACACGAAAATCATAGTATTCAGGTTACGAAGTTCTCTAACAGTAAACAGTTTCGGGGAGCTCTGAACAGGAAAGTCATCAGGGAGTATGTCCTTCTCCATATGGTAAATTAAGTGAAAATTTCTGGTTAAGTCCATTGCACTTCCACTGGAAAAGTTTGTTGCAATATCTGTTTGATAATATCACATATGTATACAACGTTTAATGTTAGAATGTAAAAAGAGGTGTAACATCACTGAATTAATGTCTCTTAATTATCAGCAGAGTTAAGGTAACTGTGGTATAGCTCAAAGTCATAGTTACTTTTGTACTGATTATCTAGTATTACGAAAGTGAAAACTCATTAAATTAAGCAATCACTATTATGTATTTTAATTGTAGAACCAATTAATTCAATTCACCCATAAGTGACCTCTGAAAAAAAAGACAATTTAAGAAATGTAATAATGTGTGCAGCCGAGTAATTGGTAAGTAGCTTAGAATATGAAGCTTAAGTTATTCTTAGAGAACTAAAATTCATTAGATTTCAAAAGATTCTAAAATCTTACTAATTGTGCATTTAATGCTAAAATTTGCTGCAAAATCTAAGATTCTGCCAAGGTATTTCCCATGATGTCCTCTAGGATATAAGGAAATGTTACTGTTCATTATAATAAAAGTTTTCTTTAAAAGTCAGTATGCATTACTTGACTTTATATTTTAGCATGATGATCATTGTATGAAAATCTACATATTTTTATATAGCTGAAAAACGATGGGTACATATGTATGTACTATATTTCCAATATGTGGGGGACAAGCAATGAAAGTTAATAGAATATGAAGAGCTATGCGTCAAAAGTCCTCAAATAGTACTTAATTAAAAAAAAGTGAATATATATTCTGTTTCTACTAAGATAAATACAGAGAGTTTTTAACTGATGTGTGACACAATATGCTTCTGCAGACCTGCAAAACATGTGGCAGTTTAAAGGGGTAATTACAAGGGCTAGCAGTTCACAGAATCACAGAATCACAGAATGTTAAAGGTTGGAAGGGACCTCAAAGATCATCTAGTCCAACCCCCCTGCCAGAGCAGGATCACCTACACTAGAGCGCACAGGAACGCGTCCAGGCGGGTTTTGAATGTCTCAAGAGATGGAGATTCCACAACCTCCCTAGGCAGCCTGTTCCAGTGCTCAGTCACCCTCACAGTGAAAAAGTTTTTCCTCATATTTTTCTGGAACCTCCTGTGTTCCAGCTTCCACCCATTGCCCCTTGTCCTGTCAGTGGACGCCGCTGAAAAGAGCCTGGCTCCATCCTCCTGACATTCCCCCTTGACATATTTATAAACATTGATGAGGTCACCCCTCAGCCTCCTCTTCTCCAAGCTAAAGAGATCCAGCTCCTTCAGCCTTTCCTCATAAGGGAGATGCTCCACTCCCTTCACCATCTTTGTGGCTCTACGCTGGACTCTCTCAAGCAGCTCCCTGTCCTTCTTGAACTGAGGGGCCCAGAACTGGACACAATATTCCAGATGCGGCCTCACCAGGGCAGAGTAGAGGGGCAGGAGGACCTCTCTTGACCTACTTGCTACTCCCCTTCTAATACACCCCAGGATGCCATTGGCCTTCTTGGCCACGAGGGCACATTGCTGGCTCATGGTCATCCTGCTGTCCACTAGAACCCCCAGGTCCCTTTCCCCTGCACTGCTCTCCAGCAGGGCAGTCCCCAACCTATATTGGCACATGGGGTTATTTTTTCCCAAGTGCAAAACTCTACACTTGCCCTTATTAAACTTCATAAGATTTCTCCCCGCCCAGCCCTCCAGCCTGTCCAGGTCTCTCTGAATGGCTGCACAGCCTTCTGGTGTGTCAACCACTCCCCCCAACTTCGTATCATCAGCAAACTTGCTGACAACATTCTCTAATCCCTCATCCAGATCATTGATGAATATATTAAACAGCACCGGCCCAAGCACTGACCCCTGAGGGACCCCACTAGACACAGGCATCCAGCCAGACTCGGCCCCATTGACCACAACCCTCTGGCTTCTTCCCTTCAACCAGTTCTCGACCCACCTCACTACTTGGTCATCCAGACCACACTTCCTCAGTTTACCTATGAGGATGCTGTGGGAGACGGTGTCAAAGGCCTTGCTGATGTCCAGGTAGACCACGTCCACTGCATGGCCACCATCCATCCACCTGGTTATGTCTTCGTAAAAGGCTATCAGGTTGGTCAAACATGACTTCCCCTTGGCAAAGCCATGCTGACTGCCCCTAATAACCTTCTTATCCTTGATATGCCTAGAGACAGTGTCAAGGATAAGATGTTCCATCACCTTTCCAGGGATGGAGGTGAGGCTGACCGGTCTGTAGTTACTCGGGTCATCCTTCCTGCCCTTCTTATAGACTGGAGTGACATTCGCTTTCCTCCAGTCTTCAGGCACCTCACCTGTTACCCACGACTTACCAAAGATGATGGAGAGTGGCCTAGCAATGACTCCCGCCAGCTCCCTCAGCACCCGTGGGTGCATCCCATCAGGGCCCATGGATTTATGAATGTCCAAGTGTTCAAATTGATCCTTAACCCACTCCTCATCAATCAGGGCAGACTCCTCCTTTGTCATGACTTCCTCTGGGGCCTTAGGGGACTGAGGCTCCTGAGGACGGTCTCCAACAGTGTAGACAGAGGCAAAGAAGGCATTCAGCAACTCTGCCTTCTTTCTGTCCTCTGTCTCCAGGGCACCCACCTCATTCAACAGAGGGCCTACATTGCCTCTAGTGTTAGTTTTGTCAGCAATGTATTTGAAGAAGCCCTTTCTGTTGTCTTTGACCTCCCTTGCAAGTTTTAACTCCAAGGAGGCCTTAGCTTTTCTGATTGCCTCCCTGCACTCCCTGACAGCTGCCCTGTACTCCACCCAAGTGGCCAGCCCTTCCTTCCACAATTTAAACACCCTCCCCTTCCACCTGAGTCTGCCCAGCAGATCCCTGGTTAACCAAGCAGGTCTCCTGGATCTCTTTCTTGATTTCCTACCTGATGGGATGCACTGATCCTGAGCTTCAAAGAAGTGGTCTTTGAATGCCAACCAACTGTCTTGGGCCCCTTTACCTTTCAGCTCCCTGTCCCAAGGGGTATCCCCCAGTAATTGCTTGAAGAGGCCAAAGTTGGCCCTTCTGAAGTCCAGAGTTGCGATCCTGCTTGCTATTCTGTTTTTACCGCACAGGATCCTGAACTCCACCATCTCATGGTCGCTGCAGCCAAGGTTGCCCTCAACCTTCACTGCTTCAACCAGTCCTTCCTTGTTGGTGAACACAAGGTCCAGCAGCGCTCCTCTCCTGGTTGGCTCATCCACCATTTGCATCAAAAAGTTATCATCGATGCACTGGAGGAACCTCCTGGACTGAGGATGGCTGGCTGTGTGGGACTTCCAGCAAACGTCTGGGTAGTTGAAATCCCCCATGAGAACCAGGGCCTGGGACTGAGAGGCTGCTGTCATCTGCCTGTAAAAGGCCTCATCAACTTCCACCTCCTGATCAGGTGGTCTATAGTAGACACCCACCACAGTGTCACCTAAGCTAGCCTGCCCCTTAATTCTCACCCATAAACTCTCTACTTGCTCCTCATCTGCTGCTCGATGGATCTGAATACACTCCAGTTGCTCTCTCACGTACAGAGCAACTCCCCCACCTCGCCTCATCAACCTGTCTTTCCTAAAGAGAACATAACCATCAAGGCCCACATTCCAGTTATGTGAGCTGTCCCACCACGTCTCTGTAATTGCAATAAGATCATAGTTCTCCAGCCGAACATAGACTTCTAATTCTCCCTGCTTATTCCCCATGCTTCTTGCATTGGTGTACAGACACTTCAGAGATTTAATGGAGCATCTGTTACCGTTGCTTGTGCATTTTTTGCCTAACCCTGGGATACTTCCCCTTGGCTCATGTGTAGAGACTCGGGTTTTATCCCCTTCCCCCTTCCAACTTAGTTTAAAGCCCTATCTATTAATCCTGCCAACTCTCCAGCAAGAATTCTCCTCCCTCTCTTAGACAGGTCTACACCGTCTATATCTCTCATGCCCAGTACTGCATAAACTTCCCCGTGATCATAATACCCAAAACGTTGTTGGAGGCACCAGTCTTTGAGCCATGCATTAACTGCATCTACTTTTCTTTTCCTTTCACTATTCCTGTCACCTACTAAAGGGATAGATGAGAAAACTACCTGTGCCCCCGATCCTTTGATCACCTGGCCTAACGACTTAAAGTCCTTTTTAATTCTCCGAGTACTTCTATGATTGATCTCGTCACTGCCAGCCTGGACAATCAACAATGGGTAATAATCAGTGGGACCCACCAGCCTGGGAAGTTTTTTAGTAATGTCCCTAATCCGAGCTCCAGGGAGGCAACAGACTTCCCTGTGGACTGGGTCTGGACGGCAAATGGGACCCTCTGTTCCCCTCAGGATGGAGTCACCAATGACAACTACCCTCCTTTTCTTTTTAATTGAACTAGTCCTGATGCATAGGTCTGATTTGGTCAGCGAAGTCAACCTTACGTCTCCACATTCATTCACCTCTTCTTTTCCATGGCTCTCCTCTTCCAGAGCACTGTACCTGTTCTGTAGAGGCAACTGAGCAGGTGAGGGAGGCTGGGCATGGACCCGCCTTCCTCTCCAAGCCAGGACTCGTTTCCATTCCCCCTCATCACCTTGGTCCCCTCCTTTGACCTCATGGCCAGAGGGGAGAGGATCCCCTGTTGCATGTGGAGAGTGCTGTGTGTGCATCAGGGACTGGCTCCACCAATCTATCTCTCTTTCACACTCCCTAATGCTCCTCAGCCTCTCCACTTCTTCTTTTAGCTCTACCACAAGATGGAGGAGATCATCCAACTGACTGCACCTCACACAGGCACTGTCAGATGCAGCCTCTGGGAGGCACAGGCTCAGGCACTCCCTGCAGCCGGCAGCCTGCACAGTTGCGTCCTTGTGCTGGAGCACTGTTTGGGTCCCCACACTCCTCCTCGTGGTGGCTTTCTGTCTGGTGGCAACCATAATGGGGAAGAAGAAAAAAAAAGGAAAGAAAAATGATCAAAAAACAAACAAAAAAAAAACCAAACAACAACAACAACAAAAAAAAATAGAAAAGAATTAACCAATAACCACCCTTCACCTCTTATGCCCAGGGTCTGCGATCCTCGCCCTCCCTGAGCCAGCAGTAACACCCGCTGTGCCCGCGGATCACCAGAGTCCAGCAGGTCCTCCCCTCCCCCACGCTCGCGCCGCTCTCAAGAGTCAGATGGCTGAGGCCGCTTTTGAGTTTCGCGGGCTGCCGGCTTCCTCCTCGCCTACGTCACTCTCTCCCGCCTCGCGAGATTCCCTCTCAGTTCCGGGTCCCGCTCTCTCTCCTCGGCTTCACCGTCCCCGGCAAAGCCCCCTCTCGCCTCAATCCGCCCAGAAATCGGAGAAAAAAAACCGCTCTTACTGCAGCAGCTGTCGCTGCCGCTGTCCGCGCAGTCCGAAGGAGTCAGCCGATCACCCGTTTTAGAACCATAGAATCGCAGAATCATTTTGGTTGGTCATCACTTTTTTAATGCCATCTTTTTAAGAGTTGTGGTTTTTTGGGTTTGTTTTTTTTTTTTTTTCTTTTCCTTTTCATTAAGACAAAAGGTATTCTGAGTAAGGACAGCTCTCACCACGAAGTCCTATAAGGAGACTAGGGGTAAAATATTTTCTATGACGCTTGCCGTGGCACTCAGTGTGCACGGCATAAATTATCCTTCTGCAAAAGGACTAACGTGAAGCTTTTCATTGCCTATAGTTCCTCAGGACCCAGGGTTTTATCTTCCTTAGGATAAGGCAGCAAAAAAATAGATGTCAAAAAAGGCTGCAAAACTGTGAATGCAAAAGTTCATCATCCCATTTATGGTGGATGCTTATACCTGGCTTTTTACCTCTACCACTATTTTCTCCCTGTCAGAGTGAAAAGGGAGACACTAGCATCTAGGATTATATTTGCTTTTAACTGCCTATGTTAACCACGGTCAAACTGCACCTCCCATTCTCATTCCTGGAATTCTTGTTTGAATGCAGTGAGGGAAGGAAGGTTTAAGAGTGTGCTGTCCTCTTCACACACTGGCATAAAAGCAACTACTGCAGCTGTAATATCAAATAATGAACATACTTTTAATATACTTCAAATACATTATAAAATTGTGCATGCAATACTAGATTAAAAAGTCACTTTCGTTTCTCAGTTGCTGAGAAAATGCCTGATGTCTACACCATGATTTTTTTTCTCTCCTTTTTTTCCCAGAATCAAAGATGTGTATGATATTTAACCTATCAGTAGCCTAGCAGGTGGCATAGGTTCTGAATACTTAAAGGAAGGCTCAAATATTAGTGCTGATTGATTTACCTCTGAAAATAATTACGGTTCTGCACACTGACCTTTATTTTTTTTGTGTATAAAAGGGGATTATTATAAGACTATGTATGTACTGTGAAGGGAATGAGAAGTATAGTTAGTACCATAAAATTGTATCTTTGTGTCCTGTGACATAGCTGGCTGATAACATTTTAAGCATTGTGGCTTCCCATACAAATCCCAGCAGCCCCTCCAGTAACACTTGGCAATCCTGGAAGTCCGTCATGATTTCAGACAGACCTGAACAAATGTCTTGGATATTAAAGATCATCTCAAATGGTACATGTCAACAACTTTAACAGAATACGGCCCATCTTTGTAATTGTTTCTATCTTCAACCCCATCTATTCTGCAGAGCACAGATGCTTATATGAAACTAGTGTTGGCCACAGCCATGTCCAGCACAGGTGGGCCTCAATCTCTTCTCACAGAGTCTGCCTCTTCAGCCCTGCCACTCCTGCCAAAACCTTGACACCTGCACGCATACATTGAATCACTGAAAGACAATGAAAACAGATTATTCAGGTTCATTTTTTTTCATTAGTCATGTTTAAGTAGAAAATTTCTTGCTCTCTTCAGAAAGTTCCCTGCTTTCCACTGTTTTTCTTGGTCTCCCATTAGTGTGGCAACAGCTAGTGGTGAGCTGTTACCCCTCAGCTAAGATGTGTGAGTTCAGAGTCTTGCCAAAAATGTGTCCTTCCCAGGATTTGCCTGCGGGATAAGCAGGTTTACATTGAGGAGCAAATGAGAGATTGGTAAAGACTTGGGCAAAGTTAATAATGGGCTAAGTGTTTTAGCCTTTGGGAAACAAGATTTTAAGTAAATGGTCTCAACTTAAGGCTGATACTGAAGTCTTATGCCTAAAAAACTTTGTTACATAATAGTAATTTTTTCTACTGCTGTAGCAAAGTACAGAGAAAGGAAACCGATTATCTGCTTTCCCAATTACATTTTAATTCAAAGAAACACTCTTGCTATGTAAATACTGATATTGTAACCTCTGCTCGATAAAACATTGTTCAATTTGCATTAACAGGGTTAAAACTACATCTTAGTATTCACATTTTTTAAACAATTCCTTTTTTTTTTCAATGATAAACCTATTAAAGATAACTGTATCTCTAACAAGCTTATTTCCTACATGAATAATTTAATGATTTGATTAATTATTAAACTGCTTTGTTGTTGTTTGTTGGGAAGTAGTTTTTGTCTTCGTTTTTGATTTGTGTCATTTTCAATACATAAGGTAAATCTTTGTTTAAGAAGACCTGTGATATGTGTTTAAGCCTAAGCCTGTTCTTAAGAATGGTTAAGAAATTTCTGTGTGCTTTCTTGGGAACAAAGTTAAGATCAGTTATATCACTTTTATTCTCTCACTGGTGCATAAAATATTTTAAATGTGTTTACATAAGCACATCAGCTTAATTTGCTCCTTGAGATTAAATAAGGAATATTTTTTATATTCTGTCTTGAGCAGACAAAGATGGAAACCTATATTCCAATGCTATAAAATATCATTTAATAAATGTATATAAATACATATTTTTTAAAAAAAAATATTATGGTCACAGAAAATTCTGTAACTCTAGTAAGCAGAGGTGCTAACATTGTCCTCAAGCATGACATTTAATTAGCAGTTCTTTTTGAAAGGTTTGCGGGGACACATTTGTATACACATGACTGTGGGACTGCAGTGTCTGCCACAACACTCCCCTCAGTGCAATGCTTTAGCAGACCTTTTAGATGAAGGAGGTAAATTCTGAGCCATATGGCTTTAGCCATTGAGTACTCTCGGAGAATATATTTTGAAACTGAGGAGGTTCATGGCTTGGCAGAAAGCACTTACCAGCTTGCATGGCTGGACCCTGAAACAGATAAACAAACAAGTTTCAGGTGAGAAAGTAAGAAAGGTTTTAATTATCCTTTGGCCACAGCACATCTGTCAAGTGCCAGTGTGTTTGTCAAAGAGTTCTGCTCCCTACAAATTAACTGCCATCTCCACATGTAGGCATGCTGACAGGTCTGTCATCATGTTTATTGTGGTTGTATTTTTTAATCTTTATGTGGCCAGGCCAATGTTACGTGAAAACTTGATCATCACATTTCACTTACAAAGGACTACAGTTTGATTCATCTCTTGGTATCTCTCGCTTCATATTTGAACTGTCTTTGATTTTCATTAATTGGCTGTAAAATAAGAATATATATATTTAATTATAGGGAACACTTGAAATACTTGAATCTTAAAAATCCTAGAAATTTCAAATAAGTACAAAGAACTAGAAATTCATACGTTTAAGTACGCCCCCAAAACTTTCTGCATTCTTACTTGTAAGGATTCTGAATTTCAATATCAAATTTCCCTCTATAAATCATCAAGATTTTTTTTTATATTACAAAATTCCTAATATAAAAGGTTACTGTCAACATTAAAATAAATTTTAAGATAAATACAGAATGGTGTTATGTTTTCTTCCTATGAATACTGGCAGGTGTTACCTGGTGTTACCAGCACGGCTTTGGGTATTTTGGTCATGGATTGGCCTACACAACAATAGACCTGCTGGCAAAAGATAGGATACAACTGTCACAGAGAAGGAAAAGAAACCCGGAGCAAGAATTATCAGGGCTCATTGAAAGAGGTTTAAACTAGTTTGGTTGGAGGAAGGGGGTATGACTGGATCTGCTAGAGATAAACCCGGAGGAAGCATGCCACTGTTTGTAGGATGATGTGCTAGTGAGTACCCTCATTCTGCATTCTTAGTGGAGATGAGGGCTGAAGATACATGAGGCAGCAAAGATGCAAGTGTTGTTGATGGGTTAGAAACCATGGAAACAGCTGAGAATCGTCAGGTATGAATTAGGACTTCCACCCACAAAAAGGTGTTGGGAACATTAGTCAAGCTGAATTGTATCTACACTAAGAAACATAACATGGGCAACAAGCAGGAGGAGCTAGAAGCCATGGTGCATCAGGAAAACTATGACATAGTTGAGATATATTGAATGTTTTATTGAAAGACATTCTGAATAAAATATCAATGATATTAAAACTTTAAAGAAGTTAACTAATAGGGAAGTTGAAATAGACATAGTGTTTCTATTTGTTTGTTTTCCCTATTCTAGAAAAAAAAAATGGAGCAGTATTAAAAGCTTTCTAGTTTGTAGATTACTAAGAAGAGACAGTGATAAACTCTTCTTTATAACCACCAAAGGAACAAGAAAGCTACATGTTTCATATAAAGAGAGTTTCAGACTAAGTGAAAACAAAGCAAAGTAATAAAAATTTGGATCTTTCTAGATCCAAAAAGTAAAAGTATGAGGCTAATTAGGCAAGCTGTAGGATTATTAGTTAAGATGTGTAGAAACAATTTAGAAAAAATAAGTCAGGGAGATCCAGACGTATCTATTTTACTTGAGAAAAAGGAGATAAAAAAGAGTAACCTTGACGTTCTAATAGGCTATCCATTGTTATTGTATACATCTATTTGTTTTGGGACCTATATCCATTGGATTTTAAAATATCGGTTCTGTATATGTCTTGCATTATTATAATATTTGAATACCACGTGTTCACTGAACTGTATGACTTCATATGTTTCCATACAAACCATCTCTCCTCCCCTACCTTGCTCTTACTTTTCCTTCCTAATTACTGTTCTTTTTTAGGAGTGGAAGATAAACTTCTGAATTTCCCTCAGTTTGAAGGCGTGGCACTGGACACATGCTTTAATGATTTGATTAATATTTGAAGCAGCAACGTTTTCACATTTGGCACTGATTCAAAAATAATCTCAAATTTTATGGGTCTGTATTTTGTGGAGGATGTAATTCTCACGAATGTTTTAAAAATCTCTGCACCAAACTGCTAAAGAAAATAATACTTTTTTTATGAATCTGGAGGGATAAAAGTTTAGCTCATCAGTTTTGCCAGAAGACTTCAGTATCTATGCACAGAACTTCAGATCTTAGTGAAACTTTAAAGCAGAAAATTAAGCCATTGAAAAATTCAGGATACTCTAAACTGAAGTGTTAGTTAAACCAAGAATTTTTGAATTAATGATTTCAGATTTAGGTTTCTAATTTCTTTCTATGACCCAATTTAGACACTTTAGACATTTCTATTTCATCTAAAGGAGGTTGCAGTCCTGTCACCTTTATTTAGGTAGCTCCAATGCGGATGGAATTATCTAGGCTATTATGAGTATCTACCTTTAGACATGCTGAATTTTATTTAAAATAGCCACTTACATAGTGAAAAGGAGTAGCCTTTTCCTTCCAGAGAAGCAGGTGAAAACTAAGCGTTATGCTAAATTATGTAAAATCAAATAATATTATCAGTACCATTGTTAGGAAACTGAATTGGGCTCCAAATTTTTCAAGCAATGCCTATGTAAAAAAACTCCAGTCTCTATTCACCTTAGAGAACAATGAGAAATTTTAGCAAAAGAAATGAAAAACAAATGAGACAATTTTGTTTAAGAGTTGAGCACTGTGAACTCAAATGACAAAATATGATACTCTTATAAAAAAAAAAAAACAAAGAAAGAAGAGGAGCTGTTCCAACATTCAACAAAATTTCACATTCATGTATATGTATAACATAACTAGTAACTTATAAATGTTTGATGGCTGCACTACCCAGGCAAAGGCAGTGTATATCTTTTATTTTTTACAGAAAATTTTTTAGTTTTCACTTTTGCAGTGCTCCAGGTGTACTTTCCAAGCTGGAAAGTGTTTCTTTTAGGATGGAAGCAACCTGATACGTTGCAAACAGTTATCTCAGGATAAAATGAATAATGTTGTAGAAGTGCTTATTTCAGTCTATTAGCTGTAAAGACAGCTTAGGGTGTCTCAGACAGAGACATTGAAAATATCTGCTTTTATCAGATAAGTCCCACACAAAGTATCCTTTTGAATTCAAGCCTGCTGTTAATTTGTATTGTAACAGGTTACTTAAAGGGGAATCAGTGACAGAATTAAACTGAGATCTAAGATTCATAGTGAGACAGCAACACCAAAAAAGAAAAACAAACCACAAACAAACAAAACAAACATGAAAAACTTAAGTGGAAGAGAGAGAGAAAAGGAAAGCAGACAAATAAGGTGCACAAAGCCTACACCTCTGAAAATGGGCAGAACTGTGTTGTACTGACAGGTACTTTATCTGTACAGTGTCCAACTGCATCAGGAAAGCCAGAGTATCATAAAAGCCTTTTTTAATAAGTATTCACATCTGTTACAGCAGCTCTAAGGAGCTTTTTTGCCAATGCCTTTTTTTCACAACTCCTGTAAAAAGTTCCCCTGAAGAACTGGAGCCCTTTACAGACAATCACACATACTCTTACATGCTTTCAAATGCATAATTCTATAAAAAACCCTTGTGTAAGCCCTCCCAAGATGAACAGCCTCTCTTCTTTCAGGAGAACCCTTTACAAAACTCCCTCACAGTGCACTGGCACCCAGAAAATAGATACAAATAGCAGTAGAAAACTCAAAAAATTTAGAGAAACTCTAGATTTTTCCAATTTTCTCCCTGTTTCCCCCACCCCCAAGGCAAAGAGCATTGATGTAGCAATACTACTGACATAAGTTAAAAATAATTTATTTTACCCTCAGAGTCAGGATGCTTTAAAATTTGTCAACATAACACCCTGTGAAGTCAGGTACTACCATCACTCTTATATCAATGGAGAGGCAATCACAACAAAAATTTACATACTGCCAAATGGTTAGTTAGTATAGAGGGAAAACCTACATATGAACTTGCTTTTTTGCCACTCTCACAAGGATGTCTTTTGTTTCCATACAACAGTTCAATGTTTCAGGAAGGCCAGAGTTCTGAGGAGCAGAAAATTCCTGAAGCTTTTTCCCCCAACATTTTTTTTGGTCGTTTTTTATTAAATGCTTTTAAATACTGAGTTTCTTTTAACAACTATAGAAAAAAATACACTGTGTATTGTAACTAAATACATAAATACACACTGAAGATTCGGGCTTTAAGAATTTCTGTTATGAAATTCATAAATAAGAAAATAAATAACAACTATGTCAGCAGTTCCAGCTGAAATCCTCAAATATTCTGTAGCTATGCTTCCAACTTCTGGTCAAACTGATTACCCAGCCCCAGTAATTAGTACCACTTAATGTAAAGTGCTGTTCAGTGTATTAGAAATCTCTTGTCACAAGATGCCCTGGGCTGACAGCAGGGTGACCAAACTAATTCTGGCTTTTAGAACAGACAGAAATTGTAGGTCAGGGATAAGCAATATATGCTCACATTTCAGCTGCCTCAATTAGATCTGTATCTGGGATAAAAATGTCCTGTGGTTAAGTCATATATGCAACTGACCCTTTACCTTCATGAATATGAATGTTCACAGAAAAGTTAAGTTAGGAAAAAATATACTCATAATTTCTCAAAAGTAAGTGGGCAGGTTGTTCTTATTTATTTATTTATTTCTTCTTCAGGCATAATATCTGCTTTACGATGCAGGGGATTTATTTTTTTCCCCTCACATTTTGTTTAGAGATATTCAAAAGTTTAAAAAAGGCTCAGAATATCCTTAAAACAATACAGCTCATTTCCAATATGAAAATATCTTCAGACAATGAGCAAAAGTTTCATAAAAACTACCTACTGAATAAGAGAAGACTGTGAGATTTATGGTGAAAAAGAGTATTCCTGTCAGGGGATATTTCTCCACATTTTTCTTTCTTATTTTAAAACTAACATTTCTGACACAGCATGAACTTTGTATCATCTCACTCAAGTTTAAATCTTGGTAACAAGCCTCTAATCAACATTAAAACTGGTCATGTAAGATAATTGTAAATTAGCAACATACTTGATAGAAAAATAATTGTGTAGAACTTCATTTGAAAGGGAAGTAATTTTCCTTTACTCAAGTAAGTAATACACTTTTTCAGTGATAGCAGTAGGAACAGGACAGCATTATTAGGAAAAGTTTAAATATTTCAGCTTCATAGGAAAGGTTTGACACATTAATCAGTCATATAATTTTGGATCTTGATATTTGTAGCTAAGGACATCATATTGTTTGATATTATGATTTACAGTGACACAATTCCAAGTCAAAATTACTGCAGAATTGTAGATGACTAGAAAGGAAATTAATCTTAAACTTACTTATTCCATACCACTGAAATGAACAGACATTTCACAATAAGATAAAAAAAAATAGATTTGGTGTCAAAGTATAAACATAAACACATTTATATTTATAATTTTAATACCCTTCAGAGGTATTAATTTATATATAGTCTACACTGTTCTGAATAAATTTAACATAAAAAATAGAGCATGATGTTTAATTCTGAATGACATTTTACAGTAGTGATTGTAATTAATATTAAAATGCAGCTTTTTGTCTAATGAACTGTGAATAATCAAGTTTTATTAAAAAAGCCCTAATTTGTTTAGGTACATGCATTGCCTAGTTATCCAATTATTGCTGCAAAATTACAAATGGGGAAAGTCAAATCTGTTAAATTAAGAAGGTCACCGAAGTAATTAAGACTACTGAAGCATATTATTAATACTTTACAGTAGGAGGGGCACTGCTGAAATTTACCTGCTTTTCCTTGTTATGTAAATGATGGGCTTTTGTACTATCAATGTTTAAATGAGTTAATTTACAGATAAAACAATTGTGGAAGAGAAGGCAAGGTTCTGGGCAAGAAAAGTTCTTATCAGCTATGAAATGAAATGAAAACTCTTTCCTTAGTAATTTGGTTTTGTGTTGTTAATTGTATGTTGAGAACATTGGATTTTTTTTTTCCGAGTTTCAAAAGAAGTAAGTGCTTTAGAAGGAAAAAAAACACAACAATGTTGAATGAGAAAAATATTGCATTGAGGATGAAGTGAATGATAAGCTACTCCTGTGGTAAGTTAATGTTTCTGGCATGCACAAAGTGTAATGAATAAGAAATAAGCCCCTGTGACTTTCCGATCTCATCATTAAATTCTTGCTTTATTATTTCTGTTTTGGCATTGATATCTGGTATCATTGAACACAGGAACTAAATATAGTTTAAGACATGATGTGTTCTAGATATTACATGAAAAACAGCACAAAATAGTAATTTCTTTAGACACTTCAGCACCTGGAATCCTGTATGTTTTGGTACAGGTAAATCAACAGACTTGTAGTATAGAAATATATGAACTAACTTCTAAGAAGTTCTGAATTGTAAAGGTATTTTGCTAACTCCATCCTGAAAAAGTTTCACATATCACCAGCAGATTTAATATCAGCCACAGAAATTACTACTATACATATATGTCTCTTTATATATTAACACCTATCCTATATTACCCCGAGTGTTCTTTGAACAGTGTAATAGCTCATAGTGTACAAGAAATGTATCACAAAAAGCAAGGAAACCAAAACAAGGGAAAAAAGTCATGAAAACGGAACTTGTATAAAAATCAACTAATATAAAAGTCTGCATGAGTGTGCATATTTATTTCTTTCTTTTCATGTTTTGGTAAGTTATCTCATAAACAATATTCATTGTCAGTCCTTACATCCCTGACAACATGAAAAAAAAAGTCACTAGAAACTGAGAGACTTACAGTATTTATCTAGTTGCCTAGCAAACTATATGACATTCTGATTCAAGATTAAACCTCCAAAAGTGTTGTCCAATGATCTGATCAAACAGAATGAAGTACATCATTATTTCTCCCTCCTTCACCATTTAAAGAGAACTCGTTTCCACCTACATTCCTAAGGAAGAGCCTCGTAGAAGCTCCCCCTTCAGACTGTTGTTATCTTGGGGAGATTAGCTGACTACCAAGCTCTTTTTCTCTCTCTCACCTATTTTCAGGACATTGTGGGGGTAGAGCAGTAGATCAATGTTTTCTTCAGTGTGAGTCTGAGTAATAGCTAATGCCATCAATTTTGACATCAATATCCTTGAAAGGTGTCTTAGTCTGAAAGACGAATTAGAAATCAGTTGCATATGACCACTCTGCTTAAGGAAATCAAAGCTCTCTGCAAGAGATAGGAGCTGGGCTAAGATACGAACACAGTATGTGGTTTCTCCAAAACCCAGAATTAAGACAGTAAAAAATTAGAAGAATTCTTAGAGATATAGATGCAGCAAAATTGAAATGAAATGCCCAGAAGAATGTCTACCTGTCACATATCATGAAACAAGTGACCTGAACACTGCCACAAAGTACATTCAAATGTTGTAATTATGAAGCTCCTCAGGAACAAAAAAGTACTGGTAAACAAATCCTGTCCAAAAAAAAAAAAAAAAGCCTGTAACACAATCTGCATATTTTCATACCCTTATCAGTGAAGAAGGAAAAAGCTTGACATCAACCCATGAAAGACTACTGCACTTTACAGTATCTTCTCAGAATTTACTAAATACCTGGTATCAACCTCTCAGATTACCACTTTTTGACTGTAATCTAGAGTTTGAGTTTTTTTTACAGTTTATTGTTTATATGTGATTATTATAATGAAGATGGAGGAAAACCGGGAAAAGTTTCATCCTCAAAAGCTTCAACTGACTTAACAGTTATTGATAAAAAATATTTTTTTCTTCTTAAAAAATGATAGAATATCTTCTTATGAACTTAATCCTATGCGGGGAGTAAATGTCAAGAACAAAATCCAGTGTGGGGAAACATTCATCTGATCAAGCTCAACTTTCAATCACAAACAGAGCAAAATATTGTGTAATTTTTAATGTTTTATACATAAAAAGACACTCAATAGCTTATCAATATAAATAATCACCTTGTTTGTTCTACAGTTAATGAAATTCTCAGCAGTAGAATTGTCAATTATGTTGACAGCCATACTAACAACCAATCAGAAACATTCTACCAATTCCTTCCTATAGTTATTGATTGATATTCCTTTACACGTGTTTTGCTTAGATGAGTTGAGGAATGGTAGAAGATTATATTAGAGTACTAAAGATCTGAATCTAATGATAATAATGAAGATGTTGAACTATATATACACAAATGTATAGAACTATATAAATATATTCAAAGAGACAAATCAATATATTAATACAGAACGTGTATCTTCTTGATGGCAAGGAGACCCCAAGTGGTAAAGTCCCAGACAGTACTCAGCAGCAGATCGGAGTGCCTGAGCCCAGAGTCCCAATAACAGTCTAAAAAAAACAGAAAAGGAATTCTTGAAGCAGCCATGCTGCTCCCACCTCAGGGAGACTGGGGAAGATGACCTGTCCTGATGAAGAGTGCTCTTCTGCAGCACAAAAAACAGGAGGTGTGAAAACCAGCAGCACAGGGAGAAATGACAAGCAAACATCAATTCTTCCAGCATCATAGCACTAAAGAGCCCAGGCTTCTTCTTAGGGCACCTTTTATACTGAATGCCGTGGAAAGGAATATCATGACTGGTCCATTTGGGACACCTGACCCATCCTCTTGTTCCCATAGGCACAGCTGCCACCTTCTCTATTGTAATTGCCAGGTGTTTCAGGTAGTGCCAGAGAACTTTTATACTAGTATTCTTAAACCATCAGTACACTGTACTACTAACATGCCAGCCCGGAAAGAAGAAGGTGTAGAAGTAGTCAAGATAGCTAGTACAATTGTTTCCTTAATCTTTTTTTTCAAAAATGAGATAGACACACCTCTCCACAGAGCTACATGGAAAAGAATTCAACAAGGAAATAAAAACACATAACAATGGAAATCAAATGTCTGTTCTTTGATGCTAATAACACATCTTAAAAGTTACTCTCCCAGTCCCTATTCAAGGACAAGAGTTTGTAAACGCTAGAGATGAGTGCCACAGGACGCTCTAGGCTGAAAACAGCATAGCTGAGGCTTGGGATTTTGAGTCACATACTGGTTACATCTTGAATACTGTCAGTATAAGGCTGAGATCATAGAATCATAGAATGGCCTAAGTTGGAGGGGACCCTAGAGATCATCTAACTCAACTTCCCTGTCATGGGCAGGGATGTCTCTCAACTACATCAGGCTACTCAAGACTCTGTCCAACTTGGCCTTGACCACCTCTGGGAAGGGGGCAACCACAACTTCTCTGGACAATTTATTCCAAGGTCTTACCACCCTTGTATGGAAGAATTTGATTCCAAGATCCAACCTAAATCTATTCTCCTTCAACTTAAACCCATTTCTCCTTGTCTTATCCGTGGACACTCTTGTAAAAAGTCCCTCCCCAGCCTTCCTGTAGGTTCCCTTCAGGTATTGGAAGGCAGCTACTAGGTCCCTCTGAAGTTGCCTCTTTTCAAGACTGAAAAAACCCAGCTACCACAACCTGTCCTCATAGCAGAGGTGCTCCAGTGCCTGGATCATCTTTGTGGCCTTCTTCTGAACAAACTCTAATGGTTCTATGTCCCTCTTATGGTGGGGACACCAGAACTGGAAGCAGTATTCAAGGTGGGGTCTCAGAAGAGCAGAGTAAAGGGGGAGAATCACCTCTCTTGACCTGCTGGCCATACTCCACTTGATGCATCCCAGGATGAAGTTGGGGTTCTGAGATGCATGAGCTCACTGCCAGCTCACGTTGAGCTTCTCATCTATCAACACCCCCAAATCCTTCTGTGCAGGGCTACTCTCAACCCACTCTGTGCCCTGTTTGTATTTGTGCTTAGGATTGGCCAGACCCAGGTGAAGGACCTTACATTTTGACTTGTTGAAGCTCATGCAGTTTGCACTGGCCCATTTCTCAAGCCTATGAAGGTCCCTCTGGATGGCATCCCTTCCCTCAAGTGAGTCCACGACACCACACAGCTTGGTGTCATTGGCAAACTTGCTGAGGGTGCACTCAATGCTGAAAAGATGTGCACCATCCTCACCTACTTAATTATCCTGATCAAAAGTCTAGACAATCAGACACTTTCAAACTATGTTTAGTTCAGGTAGCTTCAAGAAAAAGTGTTCACAGATTGAGATTTTACAGAATATTTATTTCAAACATAAAAACTTCTTCTAAATCCTGTTTTGTGTGGATATATTTTAGTTTCTTGGATCTGCCTCTTTTTCACTTTGCTACTAGGTTTGAAAAAATATATCACTTTACAATAAGTATACTATCAGTTATTCCTCATCTTTTATTCTGGTAGTGTTCTAAAAAAACACATTTAGGGAAAAAAATGGAAGATAAAATTTCTAAAATACTCAACACAAAATTCAAGTTGCTGGATAAAGTACAGAATTCTGTTACATTGATAAAATCAGATAAGAAGGTACTAAGCAAATCTACATATGTAATGCAATTTGGGGTTTAGATTTTGTTTTTCACATTTAGTGTTATATTCAAAATTAATTTCATACAGTGTTATCTAGGACTGCTGCAAACAACAGAGAAGGCACTAAATTTCTTATTAGATGAAGTATTTAGCTTTCCCATAGCATTTTTCTATGAAGATACACATCTCAGGATCTGTTCTACTCTGTGTAACAGCTAGTACATTAACACTAACCTCTTCATCAGAAACACTGACTCTTTCAGATCCTCTTCCATCTGTTGGGCAGGAAATAAAGGATTCCCTACTGTTAGTCCATGTATAAAATTTTGTGTTCTGAAAAAACAAACTGAAATCCTAGTTTATGTACTAAACTTTTCCTCACAGCTTGTCAGAGAAGAAGCAAAACTAGCATTTTAGGTTGTTTTTCTTTAAAAGAAAAATTGATATTTAACATTCATTTAATATCAGATGTTTTCCAAAAAAAATTCAGCAAGAGTTATGAAAAATATATTAACATCGCAGCATATCTTCAAGAGTATTCATTTCTTACATCTTTTCTCAAATTACCAAGTCGGAAATTAACTAACAGTTTTTAATTTGGTAACTAGAGACACACACACAAAAAAAAATTAAAAAGAATCACTGGTTTCTCAAGTACATATTCTTTATACATAACTGGATTGTGATGGAACTCACAGAATCACAGAATGTTGGAAGTTGGAGTTGGAGTTGGAAGGGACATCGAGAGATCATCTAGTTCAACCCCCCTGCCAGAGCAGGATCACCTACAGTAGAGCGCACAGGAACGCATCCAGGCGGGTTTTGAATGTCTCCAGAGAACGACACTCCACAACCTTCCTGGGAAGCCTGTTCCAGTGCTCTGCAACCCTCACTGTGAAAAAGTTTTTCCTCATATTTTTATGGAACCTCCTATGTTCCGGTTTCTACCCATTGTCCCTTGTCCTGTCAGTGGACACCACTGAAAAGAGCCTGGTTCCGTCTTCCTGACATTTCCCCTTGACATATTTATAAACATTAATGAGGTCACCCCTCAGCCTCCTCTTCTCCAAGCTAAAGAGACTCAGCTCCTTCAGCCTTTCCTCATAAGGGAGATGTTCCACTCCATCATTTTTGTGGCTCTGTGCTGGAATTTCTTCAAGACATTTTTTCTGTACATATTAGAATTTAGGGAATTAATATGTAACAAAATTCCTGGGAAAAGAAAAAACAGAACTTAAAATCAAAGCATAACTTCAAAATTAAATGCATTTTCTTTGATCCTAGAAAAAAGTTTCTGTCTAACTTTAAAGTAAAAATTAAATCTAACTTCACCTTCACAACATCACATTTTTCAGTTCAACTCCGAAAAGTGGACATCGATTCATTATCTAATTATGACATGACAAATAGGACACTGAGGCCAGATATTTTGCAAGCGTAAGTATGCTTTCATTATTAACGGTGCAATGCAAAGCGATTGCTTAAATTAAAATTATGATCTAAGAATAAATTCTGAATTTAGAAAATATTGAGGGGTTTATAGTACAAAAGAGATAGGGCTGGAATGAAGCCACAGCATCAGGAGTTTAGCATATCTGGGAACATTACTACAATCTACTGGTTTTGTTTTCCTTGTTACTATGGATACCACTGGTAATTTTAGTTTATTAAAGCTCCGGTACATAAAGTAACTCCCTTCAAACCTACAGCAACTATTGCAGTGCATTATAGTAACAGTTAAACATTACAAACTCTCCTTATAAAGGTTTGCTTTTGTGTTACAGGTTTGAATTACATTAGGCATTGTAAAGATAATAATTCAGAGCAATATAATCGGTGAAACAAATCAGTAAAGGAATACAAAACCATAATTTTACCTGGAAGGTTTGTTGCTGAATTACTAGATGATGATCATTAGTTTTTGAAATCAAACAACTGCAAATCTGCAATGTTGATCAGCTTTAATGCTTCAACATTCTCCCTCTATCAAGAAAGTCATTGTTTGTCAAGGTCAACTTGGCCATGTTCAGAAAACTGAAATGCAGTTTTTTAGTTCCATTCCTCAGATGAATAACATATTCCCAGAAACTGGATACATTTTGTGACAGTATTTTATTAATGTTTTTTTCCTTCTGGAAGTTTGTGTTTTTTTTTTTTTTTTTTTCCCCAGAGGTTTAGTGTTCCACAGTAGCAGCCTGTTTCATCTCTCTCTTTTTTTTTGTTTTATTTTTTAATCTTTTTTTCTGTGACTACTACTAAGAGGTGGACTACCTTCTGCCATGTCTTCATGTTTCACTGAAGACATATCTGTTTACTTTTCCCAATTGCTTCAAAATCTCCTTTGCAAGCTTATAACATCCAATAGCTGTGTGTAGGTTTATTCATAACAACTTGCAGAAAACGGAGACTCATTGCCTTTCAATACTTTTTAAAAAATTAGTTTCCTTTGATGACTTTTGAATAGTCTAAATAAGTTTTTCCATAATATTTACCAGGTGGTTTTATGTTTGGTTGTTTCGGTTTTTTTCTTCCAATTTGCAGAGACTGATGAGGAATCATAGAGTCATAGAACTCATTGGATTGGAAGGAACCTCTAAAGCTCATCTACTCCAACCCCCCTGCAGTGAGCAGGGACATCTTTAGATCAGAACCCTGTCAAGCCTGACCTTGAATGCTTCCAGGTATGGAGACTCCACCACCTCTCTGGGCAACCTGTTTCAGTGTTTAACCACCCTCACTGTAAAAATCTTCTTACTAATACCTAATCTAAGCCTACTCTGCTCCAGTTTAAAACCATTACCCCTTGCCCTGTCATAACAGGTGCTGTTAAAAAGATTGCCCTCAGTTTTCTTATGGGTTTCTTTTACGTACTGAAAGGCCATAATAAGGTCTCTCTGGATCTTTCTCTTCTCCAGGCTGGAAAACTCTAACTCTCTCAGCCCATCTCCTTTGTAATACTGAACTCAACAGACATTCCTACTTGTTAAAAGAAGGCTTATGATAAGATAATGCTCAAGGACCTGTATAAAACCTTATTCAACAGTTCATCTCACTTTATCTTCTTGCTTTATTAGAATGGATCTCCTCAAATTCATCACCTCTTTATAAGTACTTTGCATGGTAAGGCAAAATTTCATAATACATTACCCTGTAATTGAAAGAAGCAATGGAATACCAGCCATTAGTATAATTCAGTAATACTTAAATCCAAATACAGTTTTTACTGTAAAAAGAGTATTCTCAGTTAAAGGATTCAATCCTCATTTTTTTCCCATTTTTTTTTCTATTATTTTACACAGACTTATCTTTTGCTGTACTGTAATGTTAAAATATTTAAACAAACAAACAAACAAATATCTGACTTCAATAATAGTCCAAAATAAATTAGCTTTTAGAGGGAAAAATGCTATTATGGATGAGAATGGCCTTAACAATATTTTCTTTTAAATGTCATCATCACGTTTAATTACTGTCCTACAAAACTGCGATACATGTGTAATTTAGATGCAAACTATAATGTTAATTTATTATCTGCTGCTTCCTCATTATTATACAAAATACAGAATCTACCTCCTTAGATGTAACCCCCAACCTGAGCAGTAACATCTTGAAGAGATGGAAAAAGAAGAGCAACAAGCCTGAGGAGGTAGATGACTGAAGATGAGTTATTCCTTGAGCTGAAGAACAAGAAAAGGAAGAATGAAAATCCTGTCAGAAAATACAGGAGGTTAAGAAACTGCCAATAGGTAATAAATAAGAGCAACAGTCGTAGTGACTGTAGAGTTCACACAGCAAATGTCAGATAAATAAATGCTGAAGGAGGACTTCAGTTCCTCCGGTTACAGCTAAAAAGTCACATCAGTTGAATATTCCTTCTTCTACCCATATTCTGGAAGTTGTAATTGGTCTTTAATGTCCTTTCATATCGCCTCACCTTGTCCAGTATTGTATCACACTGCTTCTTTTCAAAGAAGTAATTTGTGCCTTTAATAGTTCCAAAATAAATTTCTATGCATTTGCATATGTAAGATTTTTTTCCCCCTTCTGATCAACAAGACATATGCAATTATCTGTGAAAAATTACTGATAAAAATAAATTGCATTATTTTTGACGATCATTAAGGAGAGCAAACATGTAGATAGAATTTAGTTGTTTTAAGATGAGAAGTATGATGAAATGTAAAATGATACATAATTGTGGCATGTGCGCAAGCTGTCCTACTATCTTTTTTCTTCATAGAAAGATAGTTGAGCACTAAATGAAGAGTTAAGGAGCTATTAAAAGTTAAATAACATAACTCTTAAGTTATGAGTGATGGCTAGATTGTTGGCCACAGGTTTTCATGGATATTTTTCATTTATCTAGTTGTCTTAATTCTGTGTTGCATTTGCAATTGTCAAGTATCACCAGAAGTTCTCTCATACTGCTAGCTTTCCTGCCATTCATTTTACTGTTGAATTCACTCAGGCAAGTAAATTTTGGATTGCTAAGATACAGGAGTTGTTTCTGTCTTCTTATCCTGCTCCCTGTAAAAAAGCTTTGACCGATGATATATAAAGCATACAACAAAATGACACTGAATCAAAAAGAATTTTAATGTCCATCACAGTCACTTTGGTTCACATGATCACACTGCAACACCATTGTTTATAACATGCACCATTAAATATAACTCTCAGGAAATAGTGGAAATGCACAGAGTTTTTTGTCGACCTTGTTCACTTGCCACTGGCATTTTAGAGTCACACAATACCTCTTTTAGTAGTATTTTCTACCTCACGTATCTGGATTTCATTATCTGCATTTTGACTGGTAATTATTTCACATGCAAAGGAAGGAAAGAAAACAAAGTTTCATTAGCTAATTGAGATCTAATCATGATGTATGAAAGCTCTGTAAGAATAGAGACTATTTTATTATTTATAAGTACAAGCTGGGCTCCCTGTACATGGTCTTTTAACACTATTTCTGCAGACTTTATAGCCTCCAGCATTTCCTCATGCCATTGCAGCATAGGGCATACAAAGCAAATCCTAAATTTCATGATATACACACACCTTTCTGATGAACTGCATTGCTTCAGACTCTTAGTATTGAATCAATCAATAAATTAACAATTTTTATATTTTTTTTTTGTGCCTCAGAGACACAAAATAATCATATTAACCCCAGAGAAAACACAAGACCAAGTACATTGAGGTGACATAAATTAGAGATCCACATACTCCTGAACAGCATGGAGAAAAATAACTCTGTTCCCTGAGCTGGGAGCTGACTCACTGAACAGTATAGGTGTAGCGCTTGTGAGTTCCTTTCCCAGAAACATTTGCTTGGTTTAAAGTCTTCTTTTGACATATACCATGCTTTGAGACCTTATTCTATCTTTTAAAATACTATTTCTCATGCCTGAGGATATTTTGTTGCACACTTATTTTCATGACTAAATAATGTATTAAGCAGGGAAGGAGTATAGGCCTAAAAAATGCTTCTGTTTTTTCTTCCATGACACAGTTTGTTTGGAAAGATTAAAATTAAAAATTTTACTTCATAAACTGTAATAACACATATCATTCTACAAAACCAAAAATATTTTGAAGAAGTTGTTTTATGGAATAATGATAACATATGGGAATTTGATTGTCTAAATATAGGTGTAGGGACAGTGACCAAGGAGTAGGTATACCTCCACCTCAGTTTCTTACAAGGTGAATAAATATTTCAGAGGAAGAATAAAGACTTCTTACTTAGACCACAGAAGTGTACCAAAGTTAACTAAATTTAAAGCGTACCAAAGTTAACTGAATAAATTTGAGAAGTTTAAAATTATCTTTGGTAGCAGATAATCATTACGAAGTTTCATGATGCATACTAGCAACGCATTTTTTTTGAATGTAACAGGGCATAGCAAACGTGGTAATTTTCCAGCTGGCTTGGTTTCCAAGCAGTGCCCAAACCAAAAGGATGAATATTCCTGAATTTGGCTGGTACTATTTTCTTTCTTTTTAAATAACAGTTTAAATACTTTGTAATTAATTTCCAGAAAGGTGAATATATATCATAGATAAAGAAAAAAATCTTTTACAGTCAAAAATATTTGACAACATAACAAAAAAAAAAACCCTAGTTAAAAAATCTTTGCGAATCTTTAAAAATAATTGAAATCAGCTTGATTTATTCTAAAATATTCTCCATTTATTGGAGTCTTTGTGGGTAGAAATATGGGTATCAGGAGTTGATGTGTTCATGCACATTTTTGCACTGGCAAAGGAAAATAAAGAGTTTATTTAATACTCTGAAAGCATAATGTTACAATTTAATCAAAGGAATCATGGAGGATGTACCCAAACATTTCATTTTAAAGTGGTATAAATTAAAACATCAGCTAAGATCAGTGAATACAGTAAATGTTAAATTACATTTGATTCACCAAAAAGAGCAAGAATATACATCTTATGAAGTTATTCTAGGATTTTCTAGGCAATAATGAAACCTCAATTAACCACATCTTGTATGTATTGATATTTTATACCTATGTGTATGAGAATATGTGGAAGTATAGGAAGTTCATCATACAGCTTACACAGAATTTAACGAGTGCTAAAATAAGCGTTAAGAGTTTTTCACTCGTACATATGAGCCCTTAATAAAGTGTACAACTTTGCTGTGAGCATTCCTTAAAAAGAAAATTATGGGCTTACTTATATTGCTTTTCTTCAAAGATTCCATCTAAGTCAGTGGAGTTATTACCTCCTAATACACACATAGCTGAGAGCAAATACATTTTGATCCAAATTCAGTGCAGCCATAGTGGAATTAATTTCCCTTAGATTTATCTAACTCATGTTAGTCATCTGAACTTTTTCTGTATTCAGCAAAGACAGACACCTCCAGAGGGTAATACCATTAACCTACTTGAAATTGTATAAGGAGTTTCCATTCACTCTACCTCTTATTCTTGCCTGCGTAGTGCTGTTTGCCTTAACTGCTGGGCATCAGAGAAAAGATATAAACTAAATGCAAAATTTAAACACTGCACCTTCCATTTCCTGGAGTCTTATTTTTTGCATGACCATTTCAGTCATATAGTACCTGGTGCCTTTTCACTGACCAATCAATGCTGTTTCCATTGAAGAGAATAACCAAGTTCTGAAGTGTATCTGTCATATACAAGAACTCCGTACTGGATGGATGCCACAAAATCATCTTCCCAAAACCACATAATATATCTACTTCTTTGTGCATGTTTACTTTGACCAAGATAGCTTTCTCTGAAAGAGTTAATTTTTTTGGCAAAGTATCCCTCTTATTCAAGACTTATTCAATTATTGTCATATCTAACATTTTAGGAGGGCTAGACTGTTTCTTAAACAAAACACTACTGTAATAACTTTATGATAAAATACAACCACAAGAAGTGTGTTGCTTTCAAGTTCTTCTAGTAGTTTCGTTTCTCTAAATTGGTAGGATGGTCATTTCATGATATCATGTTTTTCACTGGTTTGCCCATACAGAAGACTGATTCAGAATCCTTAGCACTTTACGGATTTTAGAGATTGTCCCTGTAAGATGAACTCTCAGAACAGATACCTCTCATAAATTGAAATTAAATATTTATTTCCTGAATTAATTTTTTTAAAGAACACAAAAAGACTAAAATATATATTCACAAAAAGACTAAAATATACATTATTAATTCAAAATTATTTTTTTTTTTTATTAATTCAAAAATTTCAAAACAAAGTTGTGAGAAATTGGTTATCTGAGGAAAACCAATTTCCAGATTGACACAGATATCTCTATCTAATTCAAATTGTACTGGTTCATGTACTTTCACATCTTTCCCCTTATGATTTTCCCTGAAGCACTCTCTCAAATGTCAGCAACACAATAATGACAATGACCCTTCACACTCAGGTGGGATTCATGTCACTGTTCTTGAGCGGTTTGAGAGATGAGTATGTAATCTTATGCCCTGCAGTGGCCAATAGAAAAAAAAAACCAAACATTTCTGGAGTGAGATTTGTTTACATATCTTTGACAGCTAAATTCATCCCTTCATAGCTGAAGATTCACCACCCACATATCTGAGAACTCTAGTTGCTCCGTGTTGGCGAGTGCTTAATCAACTAATGTTTGGTGACAGTAAGTCCACTCACAGCTATCACATCAATAAGCTTGTCCTCCTTTTATGTATATATCCTTCAGAGAACAGAACACCGATAATAACGGGTATGGTGGCAAGTCAATGATCAAGTATTTGTTTTTGGCATCAGTCACCAGCATTGATGAAGGACAGATTTAGCAGAAGATAGAAAGGACATGGTTAGAGGTTTGCACATCTCTGTCCATTTAAAAGAAAAGGGCAGGGATGAATCTCCCAAGGTAGTGGTTTTGAACCTTACTGCATTTTTACCTGATAGTAAATGCTGAGTGGCTTCTAGAAAGAAATAGTAATTCTGAGGCAAAATTTTGGTCCTGTTGAAAAATAACATGGGTTTTTGAACTGAGTTAGGTTTTTTTTTTTTCTCCAAAAAAACCTGATCTGTAAACTTTCAATCTCTTACACTTATGCTGGTCGTTAATGAGAGGCTAGCATGTAAAGATACTTTTGCCTTGTGAAATGAAGGGACATACCAGGATAATCACAGAATCACAGAATCACAGAATGTTAGAGGTTGGAAGGGACCTCAAAGATCATCTAGTCCAACCCCCCTGCCAGAGCAAGATCACCTACAGTAGAGCTCACAGGAACATGTCCAGGCGGGTTTTGAATGTCTCCAAAGAAGGAGATTCCACAACCTCCTGGGCAGTCTGTTCCAGTGGTTGGAACAACTCCCACGTCCCTTTCCCCTGCGCTGTTCTCCAGCAGGGCAGTCCCCAAGCTATACTGGCACATGGGGTTATTTTTTCCCAAGTGCAAAACTCTACACTTGCCCTTGTTGAACTTCATAAGATTTCTCCCTGCCCAGCCCTTAAGCCTGTCCAGGTCTCTCTGAATGGTTGCGCAGCCTTCTGGTGTGTCAGCCACTCCTCTCAATTTTGTATCATCAGCAAACTTGCTGACAACATTCTCTAATCCCTCGTCCAGATCATTGATAAATATATTAAACAACACTGGCCTGAGCACTGACCCCTGAGGGACCCCACTAGACACAGGCATCCAGCCAGACTCGGCCCCATTGACCACAACTCCCTGACTTCTTCCTTTCAACCAGTTAGTGACCCACCTCACTACTTGGTCATCCAGACCACACTTCCTCAGTTTACCTATGAGGATGCTGAGGGACACGGTGTCAAAGGTCTTGCTGATATCCAGATAGACCACATCCACTGCATGGCCACCATCCATCCACCTGGTTATGTCTTCAGAAAAGGCTATCAGGTTGGTCAAACATGACTTCCCCTTGGCAAAGCCATTGCGACTGCTCCTAATAACCTTCTTATCCTTGATATGCCTAGAGACAGCGTCAAGGATAAGACATTCCATCATCTTTCCAGTGATGGAGGTGAGGCTGACTGGTCTGTAGTTACTCGGGTCATCCTTCCTGCTCTTCTTATAAACTGGAGTGACATTCACTTTCCTCCAGTCTTCAGGCACCCCACCTGTTACCCATGACTTACCAAAGATGATGGAGAGTGGCTTAGCAATGACTCCCGCCAGCTCCCTCAGCACCCGTGGGTGCATCCCATCAGGGCCCATGGATTTATGAATGTCCAAGTGTTCAGACTGATCCTTAACCCACTCCTCATCAATCAGGGCAGACTCCTCCTTTGTCATGACTTCCTCTGGGGCCTCAGGGGACTGAGGCTCCTGAGGACGGTCTCCAACAGTGTAGACAGAGGCAAAGAAGGCATTCAGCAACTCTGCCTTCTTTCTGTCCTCTGTCTCCAGGACACCCACCTCATTCAACAGAGGGCCTACATTGCCTCTAGTGTTAGTTTTGTCAGCAATGTATTTGAAGAAGCCCTTTCTGTTGTCTTTGACCTCCCTTGCAAGTTTTAACTCCAAGGAGGCCTTAGCTTTTCTGATTGCCTCCCTACACTCCCTGACAGCTGTCGTGTACTCCACCCAAGTGGCCAGCTCTTCCTTCCACAATTTATACACCCTCCCTTTCCACCTGAGTCTGCCCAGCAGATCCCTGGTTAACCAAACAGGTCTCCCGGATCTCTTTCTTGATTTCCTACGTGATGGGATGCACTGATCCTGAGCCTCAAAGAAGTGGTCTTTGAATGCCAACCAACTCTCTTGGGCCCCTTTACCTTTCAGCTCCCTGTCCCAAGGGGTATCCCCCAGCAATTGCTTGAAGAGGCCAAAGTTGGCCCTTCTGAAGTCCAGAGTTGCGATCCTGCTTGCTATTCTGTTTTTACCGCACAAGATCCTGAACTCCACTATCTCATGGTCGCTGCAGCCAAGATTACCCTCAACCTTCACTGTTTCAACCAGACCTTCCTTGTTGGTGAACACAAGATCCAGCAGCGCTCCTCTCCTGGTTGGCTCATCCACCATTTGCATCAAAAAGTTATCATCGATGAACTGGAGAAACCTCCTGGACTGAGGATGGCTGGCTGTGTGGGACTTCCAGCAAACATCTGGGTAGTTGAAATCCCTCATGAGAACCAGGGCCTGGGATTGAGAGGCTGCTGTCATCTGCCTGTAAAAGGCCTCATCAACTCCCTCCTCCTGATCAGGTAGTCTATAGTAGACACCCACCACAGTATCACCTAAGCTAGCCTGCCCCTTAATTCTTACCCATAAACTCTCTACTTGCTCCTCATCTACCCCTAGATGGATCTCAATACACTCCAGTTGCTCTGTTAAAGAAGTAAAAAAAAAAAAAAAAAAAAAAAAGAGCTACTCTAAAATAAAATGTATGCGTTAGGCATAGTTTAGATGATATATAGCACCAGATGTATAATGTCAGTCAGTTTTCTTTCCTCTTCTCTCTCCCTGTCTTTTTTTTTATTATGAGATTGAGTTTCTGAGGCGGCTCTGATAAGATTTGGAAATTCTGGAGGGCTGTTGACTTATCAGTAGAACACAGCTTATCATGTAAATGTGATTCATGCAAATTTCTAAAGATAACAGCCAGACATATTTATAATCTCAGTGAAAAAGTCTCTTAATAGATGAGATGAGAAACTTGTGAAACTTGGTTCTATTTATTGACTTGCAACAGATATGGAAGAATACAAATAAACTGGGCTTATGTTTAAATGAAATAAGTGGATGCTCAGGATATTTCTCTCTTTTTTCTCTTTTTTTTAAAAAGAATGATAATCGTAATGATGGTAGATGATAAAGTAAACAATTTTATAACATGAATAGTTACTGAACCGTTCTTTACTGTTTTAGTCTTTTCCTTGCCTCTATGATTTCAGTTGGCTACCAGCAGAAGAATTGAGAAAAAAGCTGTGAGGATTCCTTTAATATTTCTTCAGTCCAAATTTCTCAAAGGACACCCCTTGTTTTGCATGTCTAACTTGAGATATATGGTTGATATTCAGTAGCTCTGAGTCCTCGCTCAAGTCAAATCAAAATGTACACTCAGAATATTTCTAAAAATTTAAACTCATGTTTCCAAGTTATAGACATGACACCATAGTTTTGGGTTTGTTTTTTTTATGTCTGACAATAAGTTTTGAGATATTGTATAGCTGTTTAGAAGAGGCACTGCCATGGAACTGTTCAAGTTGACTGTACCTCTCATATTTTCCTTAGATTTCTAAGTTAATCCATCTTAGCTATCACCTGAGTTACCAATGCATAATGCTAACAGAGAGACATTAGCATGTTCATATGATAGGACACATGCTCTGTCTACAATCCATTTTCTTATGAGATGCAACTAATTCAAAATACTTGGATTTTCCTTTGAAAATGAAAGAACACAGTTGTTTTCTTAAAACAAAGTATTAAGGCAAAAACAGGAAAAAATTAATCGTCTACATGTGTACGTATTATTTAAAATTTCTCCTGTGATGTCCTCATTCCGGTGGTGAATGTTAGGTGAATTTCTCCACAAGCTCTACAACTCTTCCTTTTAACCATATGATTTCTCTTCAAAAGACTGTCGGGCACTTCTACACCTTTAATCTTACTACATATCAGGGACTAAATCCATCCTGACCAAAGCCCTTCAGTTTCAGTGGAGGATTACATTAAGATTGTAAACCAAATTGCTCTTTGTTTCACTTATAGAGTGTGCAGACTTGGCCTTTAAAGTATTCAACTCTTTCTTGCTCTATACCTATTCTTAGAAACTAATTACAAATTTAGACAGTGTAAGCATACAGTAAACAACATAGTGATGTAGTCATGGCACATAAATCACTTCAAGTGATTGCACAGCTGTCACTGGTATTACTTCATTGGTTATAGCAAGAATGCACTTTGGCAACTTATTTAGCTAAAGTTTTGTACTCTTTACTGTGAAGGAAAAAACATTTAGTGATTTAAATATGGAGAATCTGAAAGATTACAAGTCTGTTTCTTATAATTTGATAACTAACTTCAGCATATTTGGATCTATGCAGAACTGTTTTTCTTAATACTGCCTATTATGCTAAGACTGAATTCCCGTGGAGCCTTTTTAACTTCTGTTGCAGTAAAGTCTGCTTTAAAATTTCTTCACTGAGGGTTTCCCTGAAATAATTCATATTTCTGTCATCTAATTTCCCACTGCTGACTGACCATTTTCAGAATCAACTCAGGATCAAATTTCCATGCAGAAAGCCTGGACACATATGTTGTAATTTAGGAATAAAAATACCAAAACCAAACCCAAAACAATAAAAGAGTGGAACAGCACTCCTTACTTTTCACTCTGTTTTTGAAATTATGCCGTTGTTTGTGTATGTGTGACAAAGTGTTTTACTAGTTTAGAAAAAAAAAAATAAATTTGTTCTATGGAAAACGTTATCTGTATGCCTCATTAATGTGGTATAAAAAGCAGTATTGATGGTATTTGTCTTTTCATTACAACCTAATAGTATATCAGGTCATAAATTCAAGGTTAAAAGTGATACAGAGTTGACCTTTAATAAAAATGCAGCAGTCCTAATAACAAACAAGTGAATAATTTGAATTATATGAGAATCATTCTTTTGTAACCGAATAATCTACCCTCCTCTTATAATGAACAACATTAGATGTGGGTATTCAGGAAATGAAAAGCTAAAATCTATGGGAAAGGTAATGATCTCTGAAAATTTTCTCTAATGACTAATTTGTGGCTCAGTGGATTTCAAGAGATTATTGGTTTTTGAAATGGGTTCTATCAACTAAGGAGATAATGGAAATCATTTGGCTGAATAAAGTAAAACTAGATTCGTTATGTGGAACTCTATTACATGGACCCCTATTTCCCACAGAATTTAGAAGCATTTTTTTCCTAAACTGAACAACTGTGTCAACTTATGGGACAAATTCTGATAACACAGCACTCACTGGTAAAACTTTCATTAACCTTAGTCGAATAGGGATTTGACTCTGATTTTTATCAGAAGAAATGCTGTGATCAGTGAGAATTTCAGGTGCTCAATATTGCTCACAATATGTCTCTGATTCAAGTTCCAGGTTTTTCACATTCAAGCAGAATAAAAGGATTTTAATCTTCATTATCAGCTCATGGACAATATCTTACAGGACTAGTGCTGAAGTTAAAATTCCACCTGTAATTCATCCCAATGACATTTATAGGCCTTACTCACAATAAGACTTATTAAACCAGAAGCTGTACAAATTACAGAAAGATAAATCCTATGCTTTGAAAAGCTTCATAATTTAAAGTGCACTATTCTCCCAGAGGCAATGCAAAATTCTGGAAATATCTGTGATATAATACTATAAATGATTCTGTATTGTTCTAAGCCTTTGTTTTTACAATACCCTGCATATTTTTAGCACCATGATTTCATGAATTTACCATGATTTTGCAAATTTATTCCGTTTGCAAATTATCTCTGCTATAAATGATGCTGAGTTATATTCCCATAGCTACATTAACTACATTATTGTTTGGAGTTATTTTTCATTACAATCTTGATTGCTTAAAATGTGTATTCATTTCTTATTATGCTTGCTTAATATACAAAAGTAGTGATAACTTACTAGACATTCGGTAATAGCTTAAGCGATTGTTATTTAAGTTAGGTGAGGGAAAAGATTTTAAATATGATATTTTAGAGTTTAATATGGTTACAAAAGTTTAAAATTTGTTGAGTTTACTAACCTTTTTTAGCATTGTTTATGGAGAAGTAGGAGAAAGTCTAGGATTTTCATTATTTATAAAGTAGCATCATCAAGTACAGAAAATGCTAACAAAGATAACCCCAGAAGTCCACTAATAGACTCATCGGCATGGCGGTGTTTGGATAATCAAAAAGCAATACTAATTTTCTGCTGAGATGGAGGGAGATCACCTTATATCTGGGTATCAGTGTTGATAATGTACAGTGCCCTTGTCTGGGGAAGACACTGTTGGGGCACCTCTTTTTTCTTTGATCCTTGTTTGTCTCTGTGTAACTTTTTATACCTTCTTGTTACCAGGTTTTATTTTTTTTCTAAATATCAGATAATACACATGTGCAGAAAATACACAGAGTTTTTCTTTTGACCCTTTTTACTTTTTAAGCCATGAGAACAATTCTATCCAACTCTCAAGACTGCATTTCTGTTATGGTTAGTAATGACTATGGAAAGTTCATAGAATCATAAAATATCTCAAGTTGGAAGGGACGTAAAAGTAAACCAAATGACTAAGATCATTGTCAAGACACTCCTTGAACTCTGACAGGCTTGATGCAGATCCTGTTCTGGTGCCTGACCACCCTCTTAATGAAGAACCTTTGCCTAATGTCCAATATGAAATTCTCTTGACTAGATTTCATTCCATTTCCTTGTGTCCTATTGCTGGTCACCAGAATCAGGAGATCAGCACCTCCTCCTCCACTGCCCTCCTTGAGGAAGTTGTAGGTCACCACTAAGCCTTCTCTTCTCCAAGGTGAAGAAATCAAGTGACCTCTAACTCTTGACCTAGAGGCTTTTCATCATCTTTGTTGCCCTCTTCTGGACACACTCGAGTGGTTTGAGGTCCTTCTTTTATTGAGGCACCTGAAACTGCACACAGCATTTCAGGTGGTTATATGCTCAGACATGCCAGTTATCATCCTTTGCTTGTACACCGAGAAGCTCTGGTAAATAAAATACAGAAACAATAACCAATGTGTTCTTAACCATAGTGGCCTTTGGAAGAGATTCATGAAGACAACTATGATGGGTTCTTGTCTTAGAGGGATTTAAATGGAATAGAACCATCCAATGCTTAATTGGAACTTTAATAGAGCCTAGAAGTAACCTAAAAATAGGTCACACAGAACTCAAGACTATGCCATTCCTTTCTTGTACCTGGAATAGTAGAGTTATGCTTTCTATGCACACACACCGACACAAAACCATTGAAGTCTTGAATTTCAGAGGGGAGATTTGGTGTTTTGCAAACAATGAAACCCTGACACAATGCTATAATTTCTTACCATTCCTGTCAATGTTTAAGAGGAGCAGTGCTAAAGAAAAAACCTGAAAACTCAGAATCGTGATTTGTTCATGTAAGGAAAGTGCTAAAAATTTACTAATAAACCAAACATACTTTTTTTCCTAACCTAGGTGCCTTGCTAACTTGCATAAATGCATTAATCTTCCAGTTTTGATTCAAGGCTTCTTTGATGATTTCTCAACATCCTGCATCACAACAGAACCTATATAAGCAAAACTTATTTGTTCCTAATAAGTTCTTAACATGGATGGCTTCTTTGGATAACTAACATCAAAAAGTAGCATACACTGTTGATTTTCCCTACACCAAAAGATAAGCACAGGGTCTGCATGACAAAGAACAGTATATATGAGGTAAGTTTGCTCAGAAAATTTTGGAAGTAATGACTTAATATAATTAGTAAAGCTGATATAACTTACTAGCCAAATGGATTTTTTTCCCCTGTGGCTTACTGAAGCAATGATTATTGGCTGATACTTGTCTAATACAGAGTATGTCATTAGAAACAAAAGATTTTGTTAGCGCTGGAAAATTACCTGCCATGGGAGTAAATTTAATACACTATAAAATTAATATCTGAATACAAATTTAAGATACTTGAAAGTGGAAAATGGTCTAATGGAACAGAAGGTCTATGTACCTGAAATATTGGTGACTGTTAAATACTGCGCAAACATGTATTAAGGAGATTTAAGACTACCACTCACTTTGGAGAAATAGAAAACAATCTTTTTACATTGCTTAGAGATAAAACATTGGGAAAAATGCAGCCAAGTTCATGATTAATTGATATTCACATTTTTAAAGAAAGCGAAATATACTGCATGCATAGGAGAAAGATAATGTCAGTTAACTAACATTAAATGGTATTTCCCCTCTGAACTTAAAAAAAAATGAATCCTTAAAAAAATTTAATTTAAGAGAGTCAATTGTTTATGAATATTTCCATCCTGGCTAATTACAACTTAAAAAAATACACATAGGATTTGTTTTTGTGTCATTAGTCTTTGTATTATGTCTAAATAATCAGGCCTAAGTCAGCCTCTGGGCAAAAGGATCTCTTTTGGCAAGAAAGGCCAAACCAAACCAAAATAAAAAGTCAAAAATCCTTTCAGGTTCTATCTACAATTTAATAGGATTTGTTAACAGGTGAGATGTATTTGGTGAAGATTGGGCAATTAAAAAATGAGATTTTGATTCAAATTACATTCCATAGTGTAAAAATGCTCAGGCAATTACAGAACTGCTTTGTAGTAGGCCAGATCTATAATTCCCACAAGCATTTTTCCATTAAAAAAGTTGTTCTGAATGATACTATAGCAGACACCAAAACCAGAGATGTTATGGTGTCTTCCAAAATCGACAAATCTTCGTGTACAAACTTGAAAACGCATGAGTGGAAAATGATAGTCAGCAAGTTAGAATGACCCCAAAAACTGTTCTACACATCTACTATGCTTGCATTTTTCAAAAGCTAAGAAAAATTAGGTAGTCTTATAAACTCTACTTCTCATTACTATTATTTGTAGCATGAGCTACATTTCTACAGTAGCAGCTCCATACTCTCACATAATTAGTTCTTAAAAATAGATCTTACCAAAGGCATTTCCCTGATGTAGCAGTATACAGTTTGCAAATTTTTCACCACTTATAAACCAGCATGAAGAAATGGAGTTCAACCATGAAGATCTTATTGGTTTCAGTCTTTCTTCCATGCAAACAAGAAGGATAAAATGTGTTATGTACAACTTCTAAAAATAACATTTAGTTACTTGTTTTCAAAGAGACCAGGGATGGTAGTTTATGAAAGTACTTGTATGCAACCAGCAACAAACCTAACAAAAGATGGTATGTTGAAAGATCATAAACGTGCAAAATTGATTGTAATTTTGATAATGTTTAGACCTATATAAGAGAGCTTTATGGCGATCTTTAGGTACTTGAACATAGACTTAAATCTACACAAAAACATTAATAATTAACCTATTTTTCTATCATTTTTCAGAAAAAAAACCCCCACCATATATATTGTTTATAGATTCAAACCAAAAACTCTCCTTGAAATACTAGAACACATTTCAAACTCAATTACACACAGAAAGCAATTCCTTTTGACAGTTAACAAAGCTAAATGAGGGCCGGTTTAGCTCAGTGGGTTGAGCGTGGTGCTTGAAACACCAAAGGTCACGGGTTCGATTCCTGTTCGGTTCTCACGTGTTGCCTGACCTAGTCGAGAGGTGACGTCCCTGCCCACAACAGGGAGGTTGGATTAAAATGATCTCTAAGGTCCCTTCCAGCCCAGGTCATTCTATGATTAAATGAAGAAAACAAAAAATATTGCAGATTTTCATATAAAGATCCATATTATAATTCGTTTTGTGGACAGTTTTTCTTTTTTTTTTTTTTCCCCCTACTTTGACAAAGGAAGTCTTTATGAAGATTTTGCCTGTCTAAAGATCTTGTGAACTTTTTGTATTGTGTTAATCATATGTCATTTTGAAAATGTCACATTCAAAATTTTACTCTGGAAGTCAAAAATCCAAAAAATACTAGCTGGCTCCATTCATCGGCCTCATATTAAATCACAAATAGTGAATGAGGTGTAGCTAACACCAGCATGGAAGAACAGTGAGGGTGACAGAGCGCTGGAACTGGCTGCCCAGAGAGTTTGTGCAGTCTTCGTCTCTGAGGACTTTCAAAACCTGCCTGGACGTGTTCCTGTGTGGCTTGCCCTAGGTGATTCTGCTCTGGCAGGGGAGTTGGACTAGATGATCTCTAGAGCTCTCATCCAACCCCTGACATTCTGTGATTCTGTGATTCTGTTTTCAATGATACGTGCTCTATAGATGAGGACTTGGTTCTAACTCACATGAGATAACTTTTTTTTTCACCTGTCTACCATGAGCATCTTTATCACAGTGTTGACAGCAGGTATAGAACAGCCTTAAATCGAGTATTAAACTGTATTATTCTAAGTTTGAGATAATAATTGTTGATTTCTTCTGAATTAGCTACAGAGAAATATGTAGCTTTTTAAGGTGTTTCATCACATTTTGCAGTGAGATGCCTGTTAATTTTCTATGTCTCTAACAGGACAAAGTAGAGTTTAACTTGATAAACTCAGGTTTAGTTTTCTGACTTACATATCTAAATTAGAAAGAGTCAATTTTATCCAAAAATTTTCACATCAAGAAGGGAGAGAACTAAGGAAAGGAGGAAAATGATGGACATAGTCAACTCACTGTGACTGTGGTCATACTATCAGAATGATCATGCTACTTCGAATACAGTGCTGGAAGTCATATTCACAACTCCTTATTACAATGTTGCTAGCCAGTAATTTATATAATTGGTGGTGAAGTGGGAGAAATAAGTTAGGAAGGTTTTGGAATACAGGTTTTTTGGTGAATGTTAAATTGTTCTTGGTTTTTCACTCTGAAATACTTGAAGTTATGCTTCAAAACTCATCTATCAAAGGAGAGAAAGTAAAAATGTGACATAAAATATCAGGGATAAATACAGTAGTTAAAAGAAGTGCTTATACAACATACAAAGAGAATGACTATGTGATATTTTATTCAAATATGAGCAAGATGGATTCATAACCATACTAAAAATACATATAAGACTAAACAAGTTCTTAAATTTAAGAGAGATCTTATAAACTCTTTGCCATATTCCTGAAAACAAAAGATTAACTGGTAATTCAGTTAACATATTGAATAAAATTGCAAATATACATAAATCAATGTAGTTTAATTGTACTTGCATAGAAATACATTGATATATTGTTCGTAACGTTCTGTCTCATAATCTGAAAGTCTTTTTTAAGGGTATGAGGAAGGAGAGTGCCTGTTCCTCCTTTAAGGTTGTCTGGTTGAGAACCTTTTTACTATACCAAGAGATAATAAGAAAGGAGGAAGCCAGAAACAAGAATATACAGGGACACAAACCTGATGAACAAATAATAAAGGAGGCAGTAAGAGACACAGATCTTGCGAAGCAACCACGGAGACTGTGTCGAGACACAAACCTCCCACTCACACTCACTGATGGACTATTCAGAAACTGCGGATGCCGCTTTGAGGAAGATCAGTCTGGACTTTGCAGCTGATAAGCCTCTAAATCAGGGACTTGGACTATGAGGGATTCAGGAATTGATAAAGCTGTAAAGATCCATGGGGGATGTGCAGGAGAATGGGGAGCAGAGAGGAATAAAAAGTGAGGGTAGACAGATAGTGGTATAAAAGGTTTGGTACCATGTAAAAGGGGTCTGGTCAGCATGCTTGCATGGCTGATCACCCCAGTCTGACCTTTTCTATACCTTCTTGATAAATCTTCTCTTAACTTTCTCAGAGAATCCACAAAATTGCATGTGCTTGTGAACCAAGAGAATGTGGTGTGTGTGCTACACGAGTGACCATCTGCCTCTGCCAGCCCAAGATGGGGAGGGGATGTGGATGTCTGTGCCTGCATCTTGAATGTGTGTGCTGCTGGGGGCAAATCCTTCTCTGTGGCTGTTCATGTAGCCACAGCCATTTCTGTGTCTTCTGTGTGTGTCTGGGATATGTGTTTGGCATATATTTGCCAGTGGGTGGGCAGGAGAGGTCCTGGACCTGAGTGGCTGGAGGAGGGGGCCAGACTTCTTGCATCACTTAACATCTTTATTAATATCTTTGATTAAAAAGCAGCTTAGAGGTCTCTTTTATTGTCCCTGAATCAATATCATCAGAATAAAACATCATGTAAACATAAACTCTGGAAGACCTGAAATGGCAGCTATGTTACAAAATGACAGCAGCTTGGGAGAACTGTATGTTACAGAATGGCTAATGAATTGTTATATCTACAGAGTACTACTCAAGTAACTTGGGATGCATTATTATGAAATTTTATTCCTGCACCTATTTTGTTTTGTTTGATGCTGATCTGAAATACGTGGTATTCTGTTCTTCACTCCTTATTTTTTATGTTTAGACATCTTCGATTCAGTCAAAAAAGAGAAAAAAAAAAAAAGAACGAACTTTTGGAAATGAGATTTATTAGAGGAAGCACTGATATCTGTTAATTCTTTTTGAGCCAATCAGAAAGATTCAGACAGATATTTTGCAATTTTTTTCTCACATTGGATTAAGCACAGACATGTTAAAATAGTTTTAAAAGCAAAGCTCCAGCCTGCTATGAAAATTATAACATCTGAAATAAAGGAGGGGGTCGTTTATCATGGTGCATTATTCTTTGCAAAGGCAGTAATGATTTTAGAAATGGCTGGTCTCTTTTCATAAAATGTTGTGATGACTTGGGAACAGCTCCTGAAAATTTAAGACATGTAAAAGAGTTGTGAGGAGGCACTAATCCATGAGAGTAGCAATATATCATAACCATTAACATTTATTATTTAATAATATGTGAGTTTTATGATTACAGTGTGTGCTCATAGGTGATATACACAAGCCTAAGATTAAGAGATGAGACAATTTAATGGTAAAATAAAAAGACGAAGCAGAGATTTTACGAAAGACTTCATTTATTGCAAATGTGAACAAATGTAAATAAGAAGATCTTCTACAAGAAGAGGAAAACTATAGTATTTACAGTTTGCAATGTCCAGGCATGTTTATCAATTTAAGCTATAATCAAGTTTTACTTGTAAAATTGATAAACTAAAAAAAACACCAAAAACACGAAACAAAACCCCCTTCCATCATATTACATCTAGTATACCTGTTTATAATTAAGAGTAAATGCATACAAATGAGAGATCAAAAGATTCTCATAAATATGACAATTATTGCAATTTTTTTGTGAAGCTAAACATAAAAAACCCCTAAACTTTAAAGAAATAAAGTTTGTAATTAATCTGTTGTACACACATCTGTTTCCATTATATTAGTGAGAAATCATTTCATTGAATGAAAGAATGTGTATTTAATTTTAATGATATCTGCAACAGAGACTTTTAAAAAGTCTTATTAACAAATATATAATTATACAAAGTTCTGCAAAACCCTTATTATTTTTCTGGGGGACTGAACATGAAAACCAAAGAATTTGGCTTTCTCTACTTTTGAAGTAAGGCATAATAAATGCCTAGTAATTATTATGACGAATCTTCTATTTCATATAATAAAAGTGGGGTCAACATTTCAGTCAATATTATTGTCATTGGCTCTTACATATTTAAAATCACAAAAAAATATCGAGTGGACATATGCTTGCGATTTTTCAGTGAGAAATACTGCTTAGGAATTGAAGAGAAGTAATCTATTTTTCTCTTTATAGTCTTTTTTTTCTGAAAATCATCACCATAGTTACTTAACTCTCAGTCATTAATACATTTATTCCATTTAAAAATGTCACAAGAAAAAAAAAAAAAAGGAGACTTTATTTTTGTTAGTCAGTTTAAATCATGTACAGGCCATATCTATTTTTTGAAGGAATGGGAACTTTACAGCTTAGGAAGGACAGGCACAGGAAGCAAGGAGGGAGTATCACATCTTATGGGCGCCCAACGTGGGGCAAAGAGAACAAACACCAATCAGGCTCAGAATATTTTACCAACAAGGAAGAACTGGTGGGGAATGTGAAACTCAAGTGTAGCCTTGCCTGTACTGACAATGAAATAGTGTATTTCAAGATTCTTAGGGCAGTAAGAAAGGCACACAATAAGCTCACTACCCTGGACGTCAGGAGAGCTGACCTTGGCCTTTTGAGGAATCTGCTTGGTAGACTATCATAGGATAAAGCCCTGCAGGGAAGAGAGTCCCAAGAAAACTGGTTAATATTCAAGGATCACCTCCTCCAAGCTCAGGAGTAATGTGTCCCGACAAAGAGGAAGTCAGGCAAAACCACCAGGAGGTCTGCATGGATGAACAAGGAGCTCCTGACCAAACTAGATTTTACAGTGTCTCATGCTTGTCAGTTCTCATAGCACTGATGGGTTGAGAAGATAATGGGACGTATCCAGACAGTCCTCACAGTGTTTAACAAAAGTAACATTTAGACACCTAGTCAAAAAGAAAATTTACAAACCCAAATTAAATTCTTATTAATAGCTGCACTTCACTCTCTTCAGGAACATAATTTAGAAGTCCTGAAGACAAAAAGTAGAATGAGAGAATCAGACAACTGACAGGAATGTACACACAGATGTATTAATCATCTTCAGATTTTTTGAAAAGTTTATGGTTGAACAAACTGTTTTAAGCTTACTTTATAGTACAACCACATGTTTTCACATATATCATAGCTGAGTATCTAAAGATGTTTTATAATTTGAGACCACATTTTTTTCTTAACAGAGATCTAAACGTATAATTGAAGCACTTACACATCTAACTGAAGTCACTTCAGTGACTTTGCAAATAGCTTAATGTCGTGGTTCAAGCCAAGTGCCCAGAAAGTAAAAATAAGAGACCACATGGTCTCCAGCTCACTCCTCCCCTCACCCTCGTTTCCACAGTGATATGAAGGGAGAAAATTAATCTAAAAAGGCTCAAGGTTTGAGATTAAGGATAGGCGAGGGTAATAATCTACCATTTAAGATGACAGGCAAGGAACCAGAAAGACTTGGGGAGAAAAATATAGATTTAATTTACCACCACTATTTATGAAGTAGGATAGTGAGAGGAATACATCAATAAACACAACCCAATCTTAAATACACTTTGCCCCACCTTTCATCTTCCCCACATTAGTGCAAGGGGGGCAGGGGGTGGGGCGTGCAGTCATTCTGGTCATTACTCATTGTTCGTGGCAGCTCCTCCTTGAGAAAGAGGGCTCCTCGCAGTCTTACCTTCACGCTACATGGTATGCACCTCACAGGAGGCAATGCTCTTCCTCCTCATGAGTCCATCAGAGCCATGGATCTCTTTGGGCATGCCCCTTGCTGGTGCTTGGTCACTTTCCCCTCTCGTATGGGGCTCTGCACATACTGCCGCATACTGGATGCTCTCACTGCAGTCAGTTCCCCCAGCTGTCAGGCAATCACCTTCCTGTCATCTCAACCACCATGGGGCTCCAGGGAGAGGTCCTGCTCTGGCAGCCTTCTCCCTCTCCTTCGCTGGGACTCTTCTTCCCCTCTTTTTTTCTCAAAATGATATTCCTTTGGTATTCTCTCACCTCCCCTTCCTCCAACAGAAAAACTCCCCAATATTAAAGACAGCACAGTGCAAGACAAGATGAAGCCAAAGAAGAGAAATAGAACAATAGGGTCATCTCTTAAATAGCTTGATAGCAGAGGTACAGATTGGCCTGACGCTGTCCAGAGGCAGGTCCAGCCACAACCTGGGGATGGGGGCGCTCTCAAGACTTTCCAAACAGCTCTATGCCTGCTTTCCCTAAAACCCCACCAGGCTCAAACCCAAGATACCTAGAAATCTTCATAAAGTGATTAAAATATTTTTTATTGTATTATTGTAGGAGCTATTAAGACACAGCTTAGGAAATGCTACAGAATAACTATACTGTTTTCTTTATGTAAGCAGGTGCTTATGCTACGAGTTATGTCTTGACAGGTTTCCTATATG
Organism: Trogon surrucura; assembly: GCA_020746105.1. NCBI lineage: Eukaryota > Metazoa > Chordata > Aves > Trogoniformes > Trogonidae > Trogon > Trogon surrucura. Next base: position 41,635,498 of record CM036617.1, read on the forward strand.
GTCAGTGGAGAAAAATGGTTCCATCAAAAAGTGATGTAAGGAATATAAGTTACTGCACTGCATTCTCTTCTATGCAAGTTTTTATTTTCTCATCAACTACTAGGCAGTATGGAGAAACTAGCTGATTTTCAGGACCTTGAAAGCAATTGATGGCCTTACCATAAAGGGGATACTGCATCCCATTTCAACTCAGCCCAGAGCCGCCAGTCATAGCCCCTGTGATGTGCTGCTATAGAAGTGCCTTTTCCCAGTCCATTCCTGAGTTGCTTGGATTTCCTGCACTCATCCAAGGCTTGAGCAGTTGCCCTGTTTTCACTTGCTGATCACTAGGTCACCGATTAGTGCCACTGCTATCATGTTGTTCCATTTGCTCAGCCCATGTGCTGTGGGATTGGTGATGAGGTTACGTACCCTATGGCTGCTCCCTCATCTTGTCTTGCCTTCCCTTGCGAAGCAGCCCTGATCTCGCTGCTGCCTGACATTTCTAATGTAAGCACCTGACTTCAGGTATTTATATTTATTGTTCTTCTCAGTTGCATAAACATAAGACCTAATATCATCAGAGACAGCAGGGTGCCAAGACTTCCAAAATAACAGATCTCATGCAAAGAAAAATACACCATTTAATTTATAGCAAGAGAGATGGAAATTAAGTTGTGACATATCAGGACAATGTTCATGTTGGTCTTATAATTACAGTGCAGCTGGTTATCAGGGCTCTGCAGGTGTGCATAGCCAGTGTACTTAGTTTTTCATTCCCTGATTTGGCCCGAAACTCCTTGGCTAATCTCTCTATAGATGAGAAAATAGTCTGACATGAACAAGTTATCATCTGAACTCTTACCACGTTCACATTTAGGTATTTCACAGACACTTTCCAGGTGGAAATTTTGGACGGTCCCAGAGGTTTCCTCAGTTCTTACTGTGCTTAGACTTGACTGAAAGTCATCACATTTTTCTTTCATTTAGTTGACTAATATCTTTGTAAAGAGTGTGACCATTCTAGAGACTAGTCTAAGTGGTCCTTGCTGCAGAACTTATCAAATTGGGTATATCCTGTGTATATCCCTATGAATAGTCAACAGATGCAGGATTGGGCATATAAAATGACTATCTTTTGTACATAATCAGGTTATTTAGGAGTGGCTTTGTACATAGTTTAACATACCAAAAATAAAAAAGGAAATAAATCTTATGTTCACTAGAGTGATCACATAATGCTATTTGACAGTCGGATTACAGGACTTCACTAAAACAACATTTTTATGGAAGTCTCACTTGATCCTGATGAAGTTGTCATTGCAAATTCTCACCACCATTCAGACAGGAATTGATCACCTTGTCCAGAGTTGTGATACCAAATCAGATGGGTTTTTGTCATTTTTATTTTATTAAATTGTGTCTTCACAAATATCTCTGCAACAAAAGTTGCAGAGGGTCATGATCTTTAAGACACACTGGTTAACATCATCCACTTGGAACTTTTCTGAGGACATCTTCAAGGAGGTAGCAGCATCAGCATCATTTGTATAACTACCTGTTTGATAAGATAATTTGCCAGAACACAAGACATTTGGGAATGCAGAAGAACTATAAAATCAAGTAGAGTTCAAATCTGAAGATTTTTAAAAATTATTATTTACTTAATTATTTAGTTAATTAGTTTTTTATTTATTTTTAAGTATGTCCGGAATCTTGCTGTCATGGGGCTCTTTTACAGTCTTGATTAAGACAGGCTATCCTGTTTACTCAAATTACTTGGGCCTCACTTTAGGTGCCAAAAAAGGACTGTAGTGTGTTGATCCTCTCTTTATGCTGGGTACCTACCAAAGCTACTCTGTCTCTCACCTTGTCAGTTACACAGCAGAAAGAATATACAATGCAAGGCTTCTGGGTTGAGATAAGGACAGAGAGATCACTCACCAATCACGATCACAGGCAAACTAGACTCACTTTGGGAAAATAAGTTTAATTTTATCATAAATTAAAATCAGAGTGGGATAGTGAGAAAAAAAAACCTAAATCTTAAAACACCTTTCCCCCACCCTTCTCTTCTTCTTGAGCTCAACTTCATTCCCGATTTTCTCTGCTTTCTCCCCCACAGCAAAGCAGAAGACAGGGAATGAGGGTTATAATCAGTTCATCACATGTTGTTTCTGCTGCTTCCTCCTCCTAAGAGGGAGAACTCCTCAGGCTGTTCCCCTTCTCCAGCATGGGATCCCTCCAATGGGAGACAGTCCTCCTTGGCTTCTCCAATATGAGTTCTTCCTGTGGACTGCAGCTCTTCACAAACAGTTCTAACACGGGTCCCTTCCCTTCGCTTGTGTTATCTTAAATTTTATTTCTGTTTTCTCTTTTGGTCTTTTTTTACAACCTAACTATTTGCCAGCAGTTCAGTTATGTAATGGTAGTGAATTGGAGGCATGAGAAATGGCAGTCCTTAGTGATTGTGGTTTAGATGACACATTTACTTTTTCACATTTTGTCGTCTTCTGGCAGTGTGCGACAGGTCCCAGCAGAGTACTTGTAGAGATGGTAAATAATAATCTTTAGCATTCTGTCAATTTTCTAATTTCTATGTTTACATTTTTTTCTTGTTAAATTTTACTTTTAGTTGTATGCAGCCATGGTTTTATTTGTATATCCTGACTAGATAATGTATTTTATGGATCTGTGATGGTTCTAAACTTCACTGCAGAACTGACTCTATATACCACAAAGAATATAGACAACTAATACCATTGTAAATCCACCTTTGCTTATTTTGCATTGAAGAGAATAGAATTAGGAGTTTTAATTGAGTTGAGTTTTTTATATATATAGCTTGGTGACTTAATTATAAAGTGGTTTTCTTACTCGGCTCAAACTTCAGAAAAAAAGTTTTTCAAGTTATTCAAATAAGCACTGGAATAATTACTCACACAAAATATTAAAAAAAAAATAAAGCAAAAATCTATATATACCCTGTCTATGCTGTTGATGGCTTGGGAAGATATGTTTAGAAATAATTTTGTTTGTTTGTTTTTCTATTGGTTTGTTTGTCAACTAAAATTTTCCTGTTGACTAGGAAAACATCAGTAAGTAAGCAGATGGTCATTTTGATCACTAAACAGTGAGAAGTTTAAAGCCACAATAGCTTTATGTGGTGGCACATAATTTCTCTTCATTGAACAAGCAGTAGTAAATAATACAGTTGAATATATGGCATATTTATGAGTTGTATAAGCTTGGGAATTAAGAAGCTTTTTAGTTTCTATGTAATTTTTTTTTAAAATTCACTTAGTCACAGTTTACTTTTAAGTGCCTAACAAGATATGATAAGAAAAAGACGTTATGAATTTTTAATTAGGTCTTAATGATTGCATGAAACACAGCCTAAGCTGTTTGCAGTACAATAAAACTTATTAAAATTACAGCATTTCTTCCTGCTTATGTACTTCTATGGATTAAGAGAGATTTAATGAGAGCCATTTAATAGGAAGCTTTCAAAATGAATGACAGAAACAAAAGTTAGATTGTTTCCAGATTTGGGTCAGAGGTGGTGAGTAAAAGGACAACTATTCACCTTGTTTTTGTACAATGTAAAATCATATGCAAAATTCCTATGTCCATTTGGAAAAAAAAAAAAAAATTATTTACCTGTACACGTATGCATGAAAGACTGACAAACACATTGCACCTGGCTGCTACAAATTTCCCAGCTTGCACATGGGCAAAGAGCCTACCTTTTGAATCAGAGTCCCATCTTGTCTGTTCTAGAAGAGAATGCAGAAAGCAAAGCTTTAAGCAGAATCCTTTCATTGTTTTCTTTCAGTATTTTAGCCTAAATACTCTAGCAAATGTCTGCATCTGCAGTGCTGCTTCTTTAAATGCAATTTGATCACTGTGCCTTATGGAATGAGACTGCTATTTCAAAGATGGCTGTCTTTGATCTTTCAATACTTATTTTTTAATCTTGAAAAAAAATGTTTTCCTTTATGTTTAAGAGAATGGCAGCTAGTTACCTTAACAAAATCTAGATCTCCCTCTGGGAAATAGCAAGTTAGACACTACAGGACAGCTAGATCTTTTTCTTCTTTGTGGGGTTTGACCTCTACATTTTCTCTCCACTATAATTTTTATAAGAAGAAAAATAAAGAAAATTAAATATTTAATAAATAGAGGCAGTTTATCAGAAAAACAAATAAAAATTTACATACTTTGAAATGAGAGGTTTTGGTGTTGAACTGATTCTCTAAGTCAGAGAACTCAGTATTTCTACTTGAAATAATGATAGATCACCACCTATTTTATCCTTCACACAATTTATAGGCCAGTGGAGAAAGAAAGGCATTCACTGAGAAAGGCATTGAGTACAGTGCAAAGGTGATAAAACATTTTTTAAAAGATAATAAACCTTTAAAAAACAGTTTAACAAATCTTAATAAAGGAAATTGTAATAATTGGTGGAAGTGATCAAAGGATCTTGTAGCACAACAGAAAATGGAATACGTCTTCTAAACTTTTCACTGAACTGTCCTTTGGACTAGTCTCTAAAGTGTCTTCATGATACAATCATAGAGTTGTTTGGGTTGGAAAAGACCTTTAATATCATTGAGATCAACTTTTAATCTGGCAATGCCAGATCTACCACTAAATCATTTTCCTAAACACCACATGTCCAAGTCTTTTAAATATCTCCAGAGATGACGACCCAACCATGTCCCTGGGCAGCCTGTTCCAATGCTTGATGACCCTTTCCCTGAAGAAATTTTTCTAATAACCAACCTGGTGCAACTTGAGGCCATTTTGTCTTGTCCTATCACTTGTTACATGGGAGAAAAGAGAGTCCCACCTCACTACAACCTCCTTTCAGGTAGCTGTAGAGAGTGATAAGGTCTCCCCTCAGTCTTCTTTTCTCCAAGTTAAACAACCCCACTTCTCTCAGATGCTCGTCATACGACCTGTGTTCTAGACCCTTCACCAACTTTGCTCCTCCTCTCTGGATGTGCTTCAGCACCTCAACGTCTTTCATGTAGTGAAGAGGTGTTTTTTTTCACTACATGAAAAATGAAGGAAATACTCATAATACTTAAAAGCATTGAAGTCCCTTTGTATACAGAAACACTACATGCACAGTAGTCACCTTGTAATGGAAATGTCTCCTTTAACTTCAGAAAGAGCATTGTTTTTTGGTAGATTTTAAGGGGAACAAGAGATAAAGGAGAGCTAGAATTGATATGTAATCAGAGAAGAAAGATGAAAGTATTTCACAACAGAACTTCTTGCAATTCATATGAAGAAGATAACACAAATGACACTCAGAATTTCAGTTCTAATTGGTCTTTGTCTTTTCATCTGGGGAAAAACAAACAAGCAAACAAAAAAACCCCAGCTAGTTCCATGGAGATATTTTCTTTGGATTAAAAACCTGGAATTTGTCATATCATATATACTTGTCATTCACTTCAATATTTTCTTTCCATCAGAGGCTAAGAAGGCAACGTGGAAGGAGTGCTGGCATGTGATATTTATGTTTTCACGGCAAAGAAGAAGCCTCTGACCAAATGAGTTTCATGTTATACTAATCTTATTGCTGTTGAATAGGTTCTGAAATCGGGTTTGGCATGAAATGAACTTGGTGGCATACCTGAAGAAACAGCAGATGAATGCTGCTGTATTTTATTTAAAATGTTGTATTCTGGCCACCTTAACCTCACTAATATAATGAATAGAACAGATGCATGCATGACAACATTTTGAAGAGTGAGATTTTTCTGCTTTTCTCTTGGGGTAGATTTTTATGTGATTTGGGTTTGCTTCATAATCATGAAATCGGTCGCCAGCTGAGTATTTGGAACAAAACAGATTTCTGTACTTTGTTAACATTCTAGAGAATATGTCATAAAGATACTACAAATTATATTCCAAATTACAGAGGAAAGTAAAGAGGCAAAATGTATTTTACAAGCCCTGCTTTACTGTAATACCTGTTGTATAAATCATGAAAACATGTATTAAAGATATAGCATTCTTTTTTTCCTATAAAAGCATTATATGCTTAAATGAAAATGAAATCAGTAGGAATACTATTGCTGCTCTATTTATAAAATATAAAACAAAACTCAAAAATCCAACACTTGTGTTTGCCTCAAGCCTAACCAATTTGGCAAACAGAATTGTTTTCATTTCTGTACATTTGTTTAATATTTTTTACTAATAGTTTTGTATTTAATAAAAGACAGTATATCATTCAAAAACAAACTGAAGCAAGCTTTGGCGATATAGCAAGTCTACATGCTATTTATTAATCTTTTGGATAAATGTTGCTTCATTTTAATACTAGGAATTAATTAATCGCATTTTGTGCCACATATAGAGAGCGAGCATACTGCATAGAAAAATCTCCTCACAGATAAACGAATATGCATCTCTAATTTTGTCCTTGGGAAAGATTCCTGGCTACAGTCCTTACAGCTAGGGGAATATTTAGTTTTCTGTCTGAGAGCAATAGCACACTTCTTTCTTTCAGTTCATGGCACTTGAATGTCATACCCTTCATGAAAGCAAAGGATGCAAAGCAGTTACAAATATTTTTGAAGCCAATAGCAGGCAATATCTCTCTTCCTTGCAAGTTGCAAATACTAATATATTCACCAATTATAGTTCATAACAAAGAGAAAATTGCACTTCTGTATCTTGAGACCATAGATGTTTTATTATTGCTGCTGTTCATTCTGGATGGTCTAAAACAGGTTTACTCTAATGAATTCCACAGGCCAAGTTTTCAACAGCATTAAGCCTGCTGGGCATATGGTGGCACTGCATTTCTCTACACAAATACTATCTACAATTCTCCGTAGCAAGCCGGGGCAGTGTATGTATGAAAATAACACTGGAACTGGAATATCTTTCAGACAAAAACAAAGGTCATTTCAGTGTTGGTGGTGGTTGAGCTTGAGAGTTTTGCATCCCTCTTCAAGTGCAAATTTTTCAGAAATGTAATTGACATTGCCACAGGATTTTATAACTTTTCCTGTGCAGGATTTTCAACAACTTACCTATTTAAATTATGTCTTCATTTTATTCAATTTAACAGCAAAAAATCAAAATGTCTGTTACCTTGTTAGTAAAATTTTATTCATCTCTTCCCTTCTGTTTGTATGAAAAGCTTGTTCAAAATCAATTGCTTGAGGACTTAATTTTTTTAAGTATAATTAACCCTTTACTTTACAACGTATCATGATCAACTTGATTATCATAAATATCAGGAGTGCTGTTTACCAGTATAAGAAAATCCTGCCATATTAACTTCTTTTGCACCTTAGCAAGTGACTTTTTATTTTTATTGACAAGTATTACACTGATTCAAATAAACTCATTCAAAGATAGAATGCACAACTTATTGAAATGGATTTTGGAAAATGAGTGACACAGTAATTTATTAAGTGCATTCTTGACTGTGAAGGTGAAAAAAATTTTAACCATCTGCTTACCTAGTAACCATCAATCTCTCCAGACAAAATGAATATACTGGCAAATTTAAAAAAAAAAAAAAAGTAAGAAAAAATAAAAGAACTTTTGTGTTAAATATTCTGGCAACGACTAAAACTTTACATCTTCACCTTATGCCACCAGAAAAAAACCCAAGGTTAAATATTGTTGAATGAATCACTATTTCAAGCTCTGATGAAATACTGCCAGTTTATGACTGAGGCATTTTTGTAATTTGAATTTGCATTGATTGTCTTACTCAATGGCTGCATTTACTTACTCCAGATTAACGCATTTCTAAACTGTTGTTTTCACACTTAATATATTTTTAATTCTGAACAATATCTTGGTTTCTAGCTTGCAAGTATTTACAGATGTTGTAACAAAAAGCTTGTAAGACGTTGTCCAGTCTGTGTTAGACAATTACGACCAGCATCTGGCTATTTTTTTATTTGTGTCATTATATAAACCCTTATATGTCAGGTGGAGTCCAGCTGGAGAGCACCTACTGGTTCGAGAAATGGACAGAATTAGAAGTGAATTAACCATTCTGTGGAGCTGCACCATGCAGATTATTTCTGATTCTCTCTATAGCTCTCTTCCCTACACCAGAGAAGAATTAAAACAATTATTTTCTGAAATCTTGCAAGGCTTTTGCATATGTAGATGCCATGGCTCAACCCCAACTGGCAACTAAACACCATGCAGCCAGTCACTCACTTCTCCCCAGTGGGATGAGAGAATGAATCCGAAAAAAGTAAAATTCATGGGTTGAAATAAAGACAGTTTCACAGGACAGAAAAGAAAGGATAATAATAATAATAACAACAATAAAAATATAAAAAATAAATTATGGACAGTGCAACTGTTTGCCACCTGCTGACCAATGTCCAATCAGACCCTGAACACTCGACCACCACGTACCAGCCAACTCCTCTCAGTTTTATTGTTTCACACGATATCATATGGGATGGAGTATCGCTTTGGCCAGTTCGTGTCACCTGTCCTGGGTATGTCTCCTCTCATGCATTATTCTCAAATCCAAATCACAGCACTATGCCAGCTACTAGGAAGAAAATCAACTCTATCCCACCTGAAATCAAAACAATATACAGTCCATATTCCACATCATCTACATCATGCCCAGGTCTAACACTTTTCAATGCATCCCAGTCAATCACTTCCACCTTTCTTGTCTTTTGATATATGAACACAGATTTCATTCCCTTAGTATGTGGACCATCCCTCTAAAATGTGTATTAAGTACATTTGATACTTGATTTTGGGCTCCATCTTTTGTAGTAATTCTTTAGAGCAAGAGAGATTGTGTGTGGTGTTGGATTGTTGTATGTTGAAACAGCCCAGTGGTGATTCGCACTGCACTTGTCTGGTTCTGTCATCATTGCACTTTGCTGGGTTTCATCAGAATTCATTCTTCATTAATCTGTGTAATTCTTATGATAATATTTTCAATGTTGCATACACCACCCATAGTAGTCATGAAGTACAGTATATCGCAATCAATATCGTACAACTCAGTTCATTGTCTCTTCTTGTCCAGAATCAAATCCCCTAGAGCTGAAAAGTTCTTTACTTAGTGTAGGCACTGCTTAAAAATAACCAAAACATGAGTGTGTTATCAACGTTATTCTCATCTTAAACCCAAACCACAGCACTGCATCAGCTGCTAGAAAGGAAATTAACCCAGCCAAAACTAAGACAATAGAACAAGTGAGTCTTCAGGGAGAAATACATTACTTAAGAAACTAAATACTTAGTCTTCTGGATGGAACTGTTTTATCACAGATGTTTGGATTTACTTGTGAAGATGGGAGGAGGAGGTAAAAGTTATTGCAGACAAATTTAATGTAGTTAATTCTATCATAAATATTGTAAATGCATATACACAGGTCCAAAAAATCTAACAGATTAGGCTTTGTGTATATGTTACTCTGGGATGCAAATTATAACTTGAAAAAACATAAAACTGTTTTGATCTTTTTTAATCTGAATTCCTAGCCTGAATTTTATATTGCCTACATAGGCCGCAAAAGCCTCAGTGGAGAAGGAAAAAACAAGACACAAAAAAAACACCTCAACCATATAGAACAGTCCCAAAGTACTGTAATTTTCCTATCCAACAAAGGCGTTTATACCTTAGGCCAAGATAAAATATGTGTAACTCGTTGTTAGATTGCAAGAATATTAAAAGCAAGCATTCTGCTGAGAACCTTTATAATGATGACTCTAAGGACATGCAAGGAATTTGTTCCACATCTATGCATCAGGGTTTGTTAATTTTGCTTTAACCCACAGGGGGTATTCTCTTTCAGCTACCACTTAAAATAAATAATAAAATATTAGAAACAAGGAGTCTGACTCTTATTTCTCATGATGTAAAGTAAGTTAATAACAGATTGTCTGATGTTAATAGAATAATGGTACCGAGAAAAAAATCAGTGCAAATTTTCAGCTTGGAATGTAAAAAGAGTGTATTTTTTCCCCTTCAAGGAGTAGCTTCCTGTTGTATCATCAATGAGACATTATTTCTCTCAGAGGATTCTAAGAACCTTTTTCAAACCTGGAAATAGACTTAAGGGTTTTGGTATTTTTTTTTTTTTTTTTCCTGTTTTCTTCTAGTCCCAACAAGCTACAAAACTGAAAGACACTGACAGGAAAACTGAGGTTTAAAAGCCATACTGAGAGGCAGAAGAGTCAAAGGAAATAAGTTTGTTTATCCCCATTGTGCAAAGGGTAAATACATAACAGGAAAGAGGAAAAGACCTTAAGAGATTTTGGAGAAAATGGTCCTTTTGAGATATAGCTTTCTAGCTCTATAGGAAAACAACATATGTATATACTTTATTGGTTTTGATCTGTTTTCTCTCCTTCTGTTTGAATGTTTTTTTAAATTAAGATTCATTTAAGACATAAAGAAAGGATGGTCATGGGTTATTTCATATATCCAATTAATTTTCACAGACTGAGTAGAACATCATTATAAAAATCTTTTCAAAATCAGTTTTGTCATGATTAAATTACAGCTATTTTGTCACTATTTCTATAGTAAACAAAAAAACACAGAGAAATTCTGAATAGATATTTATTAGCTTAAGGTACCAGAGAACAGAAGAGAACTTAGTCATTAACTCAGATGATACTTTGTGTTCCATGTATAAGTAGCAAGCATAAAACTATAGAAGATAGCATTCACGTTTCTACATTATATTTACCTGTTCTTGGGTTTGACCCGTTATGAACTCTTAATAATACTGAAATCCAGAAGGAAGGATAGCATATTCAGTAAGAAAACCCACAGTATATATTGTTATTTATTTAGACAAATTAGAAAATTATTGCATATGTACAATTCTGTTAACCTTGCCTACGCAATCAATCTCTCATGCTCCCTCCTCAGCAGAACAGAGGATGAAAATAAGATGAAAAAGCTTTTGGATTGAGACAGGCACAGGGAGATCACTTACCAGTTACTGTCACAGGCAAAACAGACTTGACTTTGGGCAAAATAATTTAATTTATTGTTAATTAGAAATAGAATAATACAATGAGAGGCAAAGCGAAAAGAAACCAAACACCTTCCATGTCTTACATCTTTCTAACTCAATTTCACTCCTTCATTCCCAACTCTTATATCTTCTTCTCCTGAACAGCACAGAGATGGGGAATGGCAGTTGCAGTCTATTCATAACACTTTGTCTCTGCTTCTCATTCTTCCTCATGTTGTTACCCTGCTCCAGTGTAGGCTCCCCCTAATGGGATACGGTCGTTAATGGAGTTGTCCAATATGGGTCGTTCCCATGGGTTGCAGTGCTTCAAGAACTGCTTCAGCATGTGTCCATTCCATGGAGTGTAGTTCTTCAGGAATGATCGCTCAAGAATGAGTCCCCCATGGGTCACAGGCTCTGTCAGAAAACCTGCTCCTGCACGGTCTCCTATCCGTGGGCCTCAGCTCATCCAGAGCACATCCACCTGCTCTGGTGTGGGGTCCTCCACAAGCTGTAGTACGCATAGCTCATCCTCCATTGCCTTCAGGAGGTCAACCTGCATCCATGATCTTCTCCACTGGCTGCAGGATATTCTCTACTCTAGCACCTGGAGCACTTCCTCCTTCTCCTTCTTCACTCATCTTGGTACCTGCAGGGTTGTTTCTCACATTTTTTCATCACTTCTCACTGTCAGGCACAATTTTTTACCCTTTCTTAAACATGCTTTCCCTGAGTACCAAGAACCCTGTCTGAGGGGCTTGGGTGTGCCCTGTGGTGAATCAGTTGGAGCTGGCTGGAACTGACTGTGTCTGGCATTGAGACATCCTGGCCTCTCTTCACAGAGGCTGACATTGCAGACCCCGCTGGCAAATCCTGAGCACCTATACCCAATAAAAGAGGTAAGAAACCAGTATGTTTAAAAAAAAAAATTAAAAAAAAGCAAACATAAAACTTATGAAGGAATCAGAAAATAATTTACCATCACCAAGGTAAGAATTTTAAAACCAGAATAATTCATGTAAACAAGAACCAAGCACACACAAACTTCTTGTAGCCTCTAAAGAGTAACTATCCTTGATTGCGTTTTTTACATGATAAAAAGAGAGAAAAGAAATTTTGGTAGTTTCTGTAGCCTTCAGCTTTTCTTACCAATATCTGATTATAAACTTTAGGTAATGAAACTACACTGGTGTTTTTGCTATTGACCTTCAACAACTGATTAAAGGTTACATTACAGTTTTGCTAGAATTATACTGATTCTGATTTCACTCTGAAATTCGCCTGACAGGCTTTTGATCCCAAAAGGAAGTTAATGAGCATTTTTGAAAATCCTCTTTCTTGTTTGCATGGATATTAACTATGATTATCTCCTTGTCTAGACAAAAAAAAAAAACACAAACCCAACATTCTAATGTGACCTAGGGCTGTTCTCTGACTTTTATTAAAGTGTGGGTGAAGAAGAAAAGCTGGAAAGAACTGCTTCCAAAATAACAAGGATGAAGAGTAAAAAAAAAAAAGAAATCTTAATTTCAGGAAAATTCTGAAGATAGTGAGAAAATATGTTGTGTAACAAGTTGTGTTCAGAGACAAAAAGTATTAAAAAGAAAAGCTGATACTGGTGACAGGAAAAAAGAAAAGCCTGTGCTTTGTGTATCTGGGTCTTATTTATATGTAATATTTCAGGACTGAGACGTTACAAGCCGAAAACAAGTGTATTCTTCACTGCCATGCTATCGATACTCCTATGTGAGTGTTTTCATCTTCTATTATATAGTCCTCCTGATAAATCAATGAAGAAGTTCTGCTTCAGCAGTTCAATATGCTCTGAAATGTTGTAATTAATTTTCATATCATACAAAAGAATGCATGTGTTGGCTAAAATTTATAAAGAAATGAGTTGACAGACACAAAATATGTGGCTCCATACACATTGTCAGATAGATGCCCTTAGTCGTTACACTATATCTTTCCTTCTTTTCTCAGTCTTCTCTCAAACATGTAACTGTCATCTAATTATTTTTCCCCTTTAGTCTCAATTTTGCTGCATTCATACCCAAATTTTCTATTTGCAATACCATTATCAAGGTAATCTTTGACCTTTATGACTTTACTGATCTAGTTATTGAGGTGCTGTTGGCTTCATAAAATTGTACTTCTTTAAAGGTCCCAAATATCCCCTGCCAGCGATATGTGATATTTAGTCAGTGCTCACGTAACTACCCCCCTAGCACCTGTGAAATCTGACGATCCTTCATAGTGCAGTCATTAACATGTCAGCTCTTAAACTGTTAATTATTACATCCAAAGATTTCTTATGTCACGACCAGTAGTTTTTCATATCCTGTTCAGTTAGCTTAATCTCAGGCCAGATTCTGTCAGTGTCTTAGTTATTTGTCTAATCTTATATCCCTAAGAGTTTTCTCCTTTATCTGGGGAGGTGAGAGGGAGGAGGAGAAGGAACTAATAGTATTAATATTTATCCAAAACGGATGCAAAGCTTACAAATTTTCTGACTGAAACAAGAGATTATATAACTTCACAATATAAACCACTGGTTATTACCCATTTAGTGAAAAACGTAATTTTTGCCTTTACACATTTTAAAATGTTAAAACATACCCAATATCCAATGCCCTTGCATTCAACAGTACCTTCCTGTGGGTCATTAACTACAGCACAAAAATATTTGCAAGTATCTTCAGTCACGGTGTTTTTTATTTGTGGAAAACTACTAGGCTATCAACTGCAGCTAACACACTGTTTATAAGTGTGATACTCCCACAAAGATAAATTCTTTCTCAGCAAGCAGAACCAGAGATGTCCTGTAGTGTGTGCAGCAAAATTGTTCTTGTTGATTAGTTAGCTCATGCAGTAAACAAAACATTGAGTTCTCAACCAAAACCTCAGGCTGTGAAAGTCACTTTACAGTTAAGTTCACAGCTAAGTGTTATTATAATACTTATGCTTTATTGTAAATATTCCCTAAACACCCCATTTTTTCCAACAGTTTTGACTTAAAATACTGTGCATATGGCATATATCTCATTACTCATCGAATACAAAATGCATGCAGAGTATTCCTATGAATCTATTAAAGCATTGTTGAAGATCTACTATTTTGATAAAATGATACAAAAATAATCAAGTATTCTGCCCATTAAAGTAAAACTACATATTTTTTTAATGGAAGTCCCTTAGATAACTTTCTTCACATGTATATCTTCAGCAGTACCTAAATAGAATTTTGTTTAAAGGTTTTTGGTTTTGTTATTGTCACGGTGGTTAGAAATTAAGTACGAAAAGGAAGACCACATTAAGAGAACTATCTTCCACAGCCGCATGTTGTTAATTAACACACTTACATTAACTAAACATACAGCTGATGATGTCAATGTGGGGGAGTGATGGATATGGTGGAGAGTGCAATTGCTGCTCAGAGAAACCTCAACAAAGTGGAGAAATGGGCTGAAAAATATGCAAAGTTCAACAAAGGAAATAGTAAAGTCCTGTACCTGGAGAAGAATAATCCAACGTATGTGTAGACTCTGAGGTCAGCTGGCAAGAAACTATTTTCAGAAAAGGACCTGGGAGCTGAACATGAGCATGAGACAGGAGTTACCCAGAAAGTGAAAAAGGCCAGCTGTATCCTGGGCTGTATTAACAAGGTTATTGACAGGGCAAGTTCTAGAGAATGACCCTTTCCCTCTGTTGAGCACTTGTGAGGTTGCATCTGGCGTGCTGTGTTAATTTTTGGTCTCTCTAGAACAAGCCAAATATTTATATACTGAAGTAAGTTGGTCAAAATGTTGAAAAATATGTCATACAATGAGATACTGCAAGAGCTGGGTCGATTTATCCTTGAGAAGACTAAATGGGGAACTTATTGCTATCTTCAGTCACTTAATAAAGAAGATGATGCCAGACGTTTATGGAAAGGCACAGATATGTGGTAAGGTGCAATGGACACAGGCTGCAAGACTGGAAATTTCTGATCAGATATAAGGAAAACTTCTTATCCTTAGATAAGTCAAATCATGGAATAGGTTGCCATAAGAGGCTGTGGAATATCCACTGCTTGAGAAACACCCTGATCTAATCTGCTCCTGCCTTGTACAGAGTTTGTCTTGTTATTTGACCAATAAATTTTCAGTTGAGTAGCTTGGTCATATAGGAAAATTTATTTACTGAAGCTGAAACAAACAAAAAAAATCTCTACTCATAAGTGACAGGAGAATCAGTTTATATTTGTGAACATTACAGATCTAGGGATGAGAGTAAAGAAGAGGAAAAACCCCATAATGTACAGAATCGTCTTGTATTCTAAAGCAAGACACTTCTTTAAAATCCACTGTTCCATATTCAAGAATGAACAATCTTTCAGTTGTCCCACATTTAGTAGCAACCTTACTCTCCTAAGAAAGACATCATGATTAGACTATGTTCCCATTGATTGAAAGTTCTTTGATAAAATCAATGTCTAAAAATCCAGTGAGTCTGTTGTCCAAACACTGGGCTGCTTTTCATAGTTTTGGTTTTTTATTCTCTCTTTTCTTTAGTAACTCTAGATGATGCATGTCTCTCTAGTCCTCTCTGCTTATAGCTTTATCTTCCATTTTAATCTGCTAAAATAGTAAAATGTTCCATTGATTTTAGTAGGGTGTTGACCAGATCTAAGACACAATTATGCCAGTAATTTTAGTTTAAATTCACTTCATAAATATTTTCCACAAACAATGTGCAAAGCAGAAACATTGTTGCTTAGCTGCAGAAAATGTGGAGGCTTTCTGTATATTGATAACAAATGACTGACCACATGTGATACTTCTCCTATGAAGTCAGATTAAAAAAGATATATTCATTCAGGAAGGAGACAAGAGTTTCTAATTTCATTTTAGTATTTGCTCTAATTCTTTTTTAAACATTCAAGATAGACGATATCTTCTTTTTTTTTTTTTTTTCCCCAAGGTGAAATTTCTCTCTTAAGTAACTAACTTCAAACTTCAATTTCTTTCTATTAGCTTCTCAATTTAGTAAGTGGTAAGATTTTATTTGTCATGTGGATGAATCAAATAAAACTTAATTTTAGAAAATTAATGACATAAATCCCGCTGGCTCAGGGGAAAAAAAAAAAAAAAAAAGCCTAAATAAACCTCATAAAGATGACCAGATTTTAATTACGTGTTTTACTTAGGTCTAGTCAAACATCCTAAGCTCCATGATAAATTTAATCTCACTGACTAAAATGCTTAAAAGCTTACTTCTTCTCAACAGCTTCAGAAATAATTTGCCCTCTCTTCCTCTATTGACATATTGTTCTGAAATGCATGCTTTCAATAAACCATACTCCATCAAAATAATGAATCTTTAAATACCTCAAGACTTTTGTATTTTGTACTCTCTTCAATACACCCTTCTCACTCAAAAAAAAAAAATGTTTCAAAATATTTCAACCATTCATTATTTACAATATCCATTATCTAATTATTCGTTTACATTTGTCTGGCATGATATAGTCATATCCTCCTACTATTAACTCAGAAGTCTTTTTATTATTATTATTTTTGCACAAGGAGTATAGATAAAATACAGAGCTATAAAACATGATTTTGCTAGGTTGTTGTTTTTTGTGAGATAGGAGTCTACAAAGCAATCTACAAATCATGAGTTCGTGAACAGTTATATTGAGATAACTAGATAAAAGACATTTCATGTAGAGCAGGGCCATTTTAGTGGATAAAATTGTTTTTTTTTCCGGTTAAAAAAATCATAGCACTAACCAGTTATTAACTTTGTTAAAGGACCTCTGGAGGTCATCTGGATAAAAGTTGAATGGGAGTTTAAATTGCAGAGCAATTTGTGGACCATTTTGCATAGGGCACACAGAAGAGAGACAACAACTCAGTTCACAAGAGCTTATGCTTCCTGGCGGTGATACAGCACAGTGGCAGCCAGTGCAACAACTGTCCCTATAACATTCATGGCTTTGACCCAGCTGGAGCTCCTGAGGATGAATATAATTGTAGGTCTGTAGCTGCAAGAATTCTTAGGGCTTCTTGCTGAACCCAGGACCAGGGTCAACGTGTTCCTTCCTGCAGGATATGAATACACATGGTCTGTGTTACCAAGTAAAGTAGTTGTGGGAGGATGTCAGCAAGCTGTGCAGCATCAGGGATGATAAGAAAGAAATTGACTGAATCTTAAAACACCCTCCAAGACATCTTCAAAGGAAAGAAATATCACAGTCCTTGGATCCCACAATGATGATGACACACATAGTAATGTGATAGTTGGAGACAGTACACCTAATTCATGAGTCATTTTCTTTTATACCTTCAAGTCCCCATCCTACCATGTTGCTTACTGCTTGTAAAAAATTGCCAAGCATGTTCTTTCTCCTTTTTGGAATTTTCCAAAATATGTTGGTGGAGGAGGCACACATACCTGAGGGGTTACTCCTCCCTCTGTCATTATGACCATTGTTTGACCTCTTTTTTTTTTTTTTTTTTTTTTTTCCCAGCCGTAGTACCAAGCTCTGCCTGGCCCCACACCTCCACCAGGGCGCTGATTGAGTGGTTGGCTCAGAAAGGTGAGGAGTTGCACAGAATCACAGAATGTGAGGAGTTGGAAGGGACCTCAAAAGATTGTCTAGTCCAACCCCTGTACAACTTCCATACAAGCATAGTCAAGTGCCAGGCAGACGACTGTGGCTAAAAAGCTCACACTGAGACATCGGTTTATCAGTCTCCCACAATACGGCCCTGGAGAGAAGAGGAGTCCAGGTCAATATTCAATGGTCATCTCATGAATGCTTCATTCCAATGAGAATAAAATCAAGCAGAGGAGACAGGACACACGTGTGAATGAACAAGGTGTTCATGACAAAACACAAACCCTAAAAAGGAAACATAGAAGAGGCAAAAGTGGGAAAAGGTGACCAATGAGGAGTATAGAAACACTGTCTAAACAGTGGGTTAAAAACTGGCTGGCTGGACCTAAAGAGTTGTGGTGAATGGAGTCAATCCCATTTGCGATTCAGCAACTAGTGTTGCCCAACTGAATGGGAAAAGTCTCTGCAGCCAACTCTCCATAACTCTTCACAGACAACTCTCCATGGCCAACTCTCTGTGAGAAACCTCTACACAGGGACAAATCTACATGGATTTGCAGATTCCACTGGTCCTCTCTGGTGCACGGTGCCATACTGGTCCTCCCTGGCCTTTATCCCATCTCTTCTTTTCTCTCATCGTTAATTTAAATTAATGAGTCATCAAAACCAAGCATGGTGAAGGCTAGCCAGTGTTATAACTTATGTTTCCTCTTCCTCCCCTAGTATAATGTATAACACAGGCATAGCAGAACCAAGCTTTCTCCCATGAGACACTGCTCGCTGCCAAGTACTTGGTACCTTTGACATGATGCAGAGCCCTTACTCTTGTCCCAGGGCTTTGCAGAGCTTGTCATACAGTGGATAGGAGCACTGTTGTGCTGTGTTCTGGGGAACACTGTCATAATCTGCCAACCTGTGTAGAGTTTTCCCCGTGTAGAACTGGCTATGTAGAGCTGTCCCACAAAGAGTTGATTGTGAAGAGTTGGCATAGACCCTTCTTACTTGTCAACAGAATTTTTCACAGGTCTTTCACAGTACTCCAAGCTAAGGTTATGCAGCTGTGTCATGTCTGAAGAGGATCTTGGATCTAGCCGAACAACTGCAAAACCCCTTGTTAGGAGAGAGGCTTGCAGCAGGGAGCACAGAGTCTGGGTTGTGGTGAACTCCTTTGTTAACCTTCCTTTCTATGTTCTTTTTTTCCCATCTAGCTATTGTCCTGTTAATTACATCTTATACTTGGTTTTACAGGTAATGTCGACCTAAAACAACTGCCTTATATTCAAAGTAATTCCCTTACTGTCTGTCTTTGCAAAACCAACATACTAACTTACTTGTTCAGAATCATAAACTTAAATTACTACTCAAAGAAATAGGTACACCTCTCAAAGGTAGCAGTCTGGGGACCTTTTAAGGATAAAAGAAACATAGTGACAATTCTGCATATTTTGTTCGTGCAAGCAGAGGATTTCCTGCAGACACACGTTAAGTATAGTTTAATGGCTAATCATCTGTACGACTTTAAATGACTAATCTGAAAAATGATTGAGTCTGTTTTCCATGAATTATCCTTCATGCTAATTCATGCACAAGAGATAACATCATCCACAAGCCATAGTCTGTTTCACTTATACATGCTGAACAGTATTTACACTTTGAGAATTCCTTCTAATTTCAGTTCTAACTGCTGTGGATAAGGGTGTCATAATCAGCTTTTAACAGCAAAGCATTTATCACCTGATAGGCAGATATTTTGATTGGATGTGTCATTTGATATATGCCCTGTCAAATAAGGATAAAAGCTGTCAGAAATGTGCTAATATTGTACACAAGCATCATTTAATGTAGATGAAAGTAATATGGACAAAATCTGGTCTTTATGCAATTTTTGTGCCAATTTTTGTGGCTGTTTATCGCCATGTAGACTTCAAGGTAAACCCATTGTTGTTCTGTAGGACTTCAGTTTATACTTACAGAAGCATTTGAGGAAGACATACCAGGGATAAGAGACACAGTAAGCATTCTAAGGCCTCTAAACTGCCTCCAGAATGAACATTTCACAATTAAGAAAATATAATTTTCTGTTTTCATTTATCAATTAGTCTTTTTCTGCACATAGTTCAGCAAAGTGACAGCGGTAGATGCAGTTTCCCTTCTGGTTCTTCTTTTAGATTTCTTTTTTCAAGTCCAGATAAATAGTTACTACTGACTTGCCTTTCCCAATTTGACTGTAACGTGTGTAATATCGAAGACAGTTATCTTTTGGTTTTGAAAATGTATTTTCTTTTTTAATTAACGATCTACATGGGGAAACCTTACTTATAATGGGACAGAAGTTAATACAGTGAATTAGCAGCACTCAGTATAGATGTATTGTCTTCATTAGGTATGATTCTGATATCAGATATTCCACAGACTAGAGAATGCCCATCCTAGAAGTCAAATCTTATATACAAAGTAGTCACAATATCATTACTGAAACATTTTATATAATGATAGCCAATATAAGAATTTATTTTTCCGTTGTCAGACTCTTAATTTGTTGAATCATTAGCAGATTTATTTATGGGTAAGGAATAATATGTTCACATAGAGCATAAAATTATGTGGAAAAAAAGGTAGTGTCCTCAAGATAGCAGAAACCACTGCCACTTGATTGCCTCATTAAGAACATGAAGAATGCTGAGGATCTTAATATACAAGGAACTCAGAAAAAAAGAAAATAACAACAACGACAAAAAAAAAAACACACCAAAAGGAGAGCTGCCAGGCACAGAGGGACATGGGGATGTTAATAGATGGCCAGCTGAACATGAGCCAGTAGTGTGCCCAGGCGGCCAAGAAGGCCAATGGCATCCTGGTCAGCAGGAGCAGGGAAGTGATCATGCCCATCTATTCAGTTTTGTTAAGGCCCCACCTCAAGTACTGTGTCCAGTTTTGGACCCCTCACTACAAGAGGGACATTGAGGTGCTGGAGAGGGTACAGAGGCAGGCTACCAAGCTGGTAAATGGCTTCAACATAAGTCTTATAAGGAAAGGCTGAGGGACCTAGGGCTGTTTAGCCTAGAGAAGAGGAGATTGAGGGGAGACCTCATCGTTCTCTACAACTACCTGAACGGAGGTTGTAGAGAGGCAGGGGTTGGTCTGTTTTCCCTAGTGGAGAGTGATAGGATGAGGGGAAATGGATCCAAATTGCACCAGTGAGGGCTCAAGTTAGATATTAGGAAGAATTTCTTTACTGAAAGGGTTGCCAGCCATCAGAACAGGCTGCCCAGAGAGGTGGTTGAGTCACCGTACCTCGAGGTGTTTAAGGGAAGGATAGATGTTGCATTGAGAGACATCGTTTAGCTGATTGATAGAGCTGAGACAAGGGCTGGATTTGATGATCTTCAAGGTCTCTCCCAGCTGAAACTGTTCTACGGTTCTGTGACTCTATAACTGCTGTTACTGTAACATGTAAGACATGCACAAGATAAAAGACATGATCTCCAGTTTATTTTTTTTTTCTGATATATTTCTTCATCGAATTTCAGCTGGTTTGTGTCCACACATAAATA
This sequence comes from Trogon surrucura, assembly GCA_020746105.1. Lineage (NCBI taxonomy): Eukaryota > Metazoa > Chordata > Aves > Trogoniformes > Trogonidae > Trogon > Trogon surrucura. The sequence goes on from CM036617.1 coordinate 41,656,638, forward strand.
TTTTCGGAAAAAATGTATGTAGTATTTCCAAAAATGTTGACTATATGAATCTTTCTGTTTTAGAAACTCATTATGTTAATTCACTTGGAGTGTAGCTCCACGTGCAGGTTGTCAAAAAGTGAAAACTACATCCAATTACCATACAACCAAAGGATAAACTTTTCAGTAAGCAACTTTATTGTTCTTTGTGTATTGAAATGACAACCATAACTGTAATGCTTATTCAAAATTTATATATTTGTAATCTTATTGAACGTTACTACTATCTTAAAAATTTTTATGTTGTTTAATTCTAAGTAGCAATATCTTCCCTTTCATTAAGAACTTCTTAAAGATATCATTTATTAAATTTTATTTAAAATCTTGGTGAATATCTGCAACTTTAAGAAATACTTTAATTTATTATAGCAATGTTATAAATCCGGAAATATATCTCAAAATATTTATCATTTATCTCCACAGACTTGAAAATATTCTGACTCTTTTCATCTTTCCTAGGCTAAAATGTTTTCGATTACACTGAATTTTCTTGAGCTATGTCATTTTCCCTCTGCATTCTCAAACCAGGACACGCAGCCCCTCTCGATTATTTAGAAAGACTGATTTCTCTTTAAAAGTTTTTTTGAATAAAGATTTGACCTGTCTGAAACATCCCATATTAGAAAAGAGATAACTAATGCATTTGGAAAGCTTAAATTGTCTGTAATTTATGCCTCCATAAATATCAAAGTGGTTTCATGTAAACCATCCAAATGTTTACTTTGAAAAAAGCCTTTAAACAAATACAGCTAGTTATACTGACATGGTATACTCAATGTTTGCAAAGGCACCCTGGGTATAGTACACAGGCATGTATTATCACACTACAGTGTACCAGACTTTTTACTTAAACTGGTTTTGACTACAAGATTTAATGTAAAGGGCAGCCATATGCACACAAACTCAGAAAACAACAGAGTGAAAGAGAATGATTTCTTTGTTTCAGTTTCAAACAAGCATTAGGACAACCGCAGAAGACAATTAAAAAAACTGAGGCAGCATTTTAGCCAGGACTATGTATCAGGCATTCCTCCCCGAGATCTTCCTTCTTGGGCATCTTACTGATCTTTTCGTAATAAACTAATTAGTTTAGAAACATTTCATTTTATGCTTGTTGTTGTAGGAAAGCCTACACTGTCATCCAATCCAGAAGACCAGCTCTTCATTAAATGTGAAATTAGATACTCAGTTAATGAAGCTTTATCTCCTATTTGATGACTGACAGTAAATCTGTGGTATGTTCTCTGTCTGAGTCCCTTAATAGTTTTACGGAGAGTTAACGCTGACTTTGGTCTTCCATTAACAGCAAGTCTTTGCTGGTTGGAATGTTCTGCTTGTTTAATTATTTAGTGGCTCAGTAGCACAAACAGCTTCTACAAAAGCCAAATGATCGTACACAACAACAAATGAACACCATAATCTTAACAAGATTATCATAATAAAGAGTCATCAGAGAAATTAAAATTATCTGCTTTAATTATGAAATTATAACTCCATTAACTCCTCTGCTTGAAAAGCAGGAATCAGGGAATAACAAAGAAGAACCCAGAGATGGCTGTTGTGAAGTTGATAGCAAATTAAAAATGGAGTGAAAGAGATTTGCTGTGTAGACTCAGGTATTTCAGGTAATATATTTTGCAGCATATGTTTCCTATAGATAGGCTTTCCAAAACGAGACCACGGGAACTGTGGGGTTTTTAATGTCTTGACTTTTTTTGCCTCTTTCCCCCAGATTGTGTTTACCAGCATTAGACAAACTCAGTTGAAAGCTACAAACTTAAAAGCAGACCCTTATTTAAATATGCCTAAAGCTGTGAATTAATTATGCCCTAAATAAGTTATTAGAACAATATTGCAACTAATGCATTATTCATGGCTACTTGTTGAAAAGTTTGTAACAGCAAAAGTACTGAATTGACATTTGTAAAGACATTAACATGAAAACGAGCAGAATTTGAAGAGAAAAAAGTATTCAATGAGCAAGGTTTTACCAAAGTAGTCTTTAATAATGCATATACTAGCCACATTTTTTACTTCTACTATACACATGTAATATTCATAAGACAACTTTAAAATTTCTCTATAACAGTGTACATGATAAATAAACCAAAAAAACACTACTACCAACAGGTGTATACTTATGCTTTAGGGAAAATATTTATTATCAATGTTATCTCACATTGTAAAACATTTTTATGATAATTTATCTCATAATAAATTTAAGTAATAAATTTGTTAGTAACAGGTATTCTCCCTTAATTTTAAATTTTACACAGTTCTATATAATTTTAATAAATTTAATTTTAAAATATTAAGTAAAGGCATTATTTTTAGTAAAGTATATAATTACACTTTTCTATAGCTAAAGCACATTGTATTGAAATAGAATCATAGAATCATAGAATGGCCTAGGTTGGAAGGGACCTTAGAGATCATCTAATCCAACCTCCCTGTCATGGGCAGGGACTCCTCTCAACTAGATCAGGCTACTCAAGGCTCTGTCCAACTTGGCCTTGAACACCTCCAGGGAGGGAGCAGCCACAACATCTCTGAGTAATTTATTCCAGAGTCTTGCCACCCTCGTACTGAAGAATTTTTTCCTAAGATCTAACCTAAATCTATTCTCCTTAAACTTAAATGCATTTCCCCTTGTCCTATCAGTGGATACTCTTGTGAAAAGTCCCTCCCCAGCCTTCCTGTAGGATCTCTTCAGGTATTGGAAGGCAGATAGTAGCACGTACAGAATGTCCACAGAAATTATTACTGAAATCAAGTATAACATATTTACTGTTGAACAGCTGACTTGCTTTCTTTCAGAAGAGACTGAAAGTAGCTATGAGAACTAATTATAACAAAGAAATCAAGATTTTTAAATTTTCAGAGCTTGTTTTGGAGTATACGTGTATCTGGAAAAAAAAAAAGTCAAACTAAAAATGGGTTACTTACTAAGCTTTTTGTAGTCCATTAACCAAAACATATGTGCTAATTCTTCCTAATCCACAAGGACATTAACAGAAAACTGAAAAAAACCCCACGTTGCTCAAAAGAAACTGTCATTTTTATGTTATTTCACTGCTGAAATAAGTCCTCTGGAGAGGAAATAAAAAAATATTGCTAGCAACTGTTTATCAGGATTTCTTTCCAGATATGTATACTTCTCAGTTATATCTAACACACAGGTATTGGTCTGAAAATCCTAACCAGATTTCAACAGCTCTCAGAAGATCTCCCTAGGTCAGAGCATTACAAACATATTAGTCTTGTATTCACTGCTGTTTGACAATAATGCAGTTATACACATGTGTTTTCATGGGTATCTCCGCAGGTTTTTCCAATATTAGCCATATAATCACTTGATAAATTCTGTAAAAATTAACTTTATTCAGTTGCTACAATGATACTTCTAGAGAATAGTTGCTGTTATTCATCTCAGCTTAAGCTAAAAGCACAGGCCAGGTTTCTTCTGTAGGTTGTAATATTGTTTCATTGTTGTTCCAATCATATCCCAACATAAACATTCAGTAGTACAAGCACGATGCTGTGAAGACTGTTTGATATATTCTATATTAGTTCATCCATTTTGTCCTCTTTCTTTTTTTTTTTCCTTTTAATGCATGTTGCAGTCTCACATGTGCCAAATGGAAGGCAAGGATCATTCCCCTACACCTGCTGTCCATCCTTTTGCTAATACTGCCCGGGATACAGTTGGCCTTTGCTGCAAAGACACATTGCTGGCTTAAATCCAACTTGTTGTCCATCAGGACAAGTAACATTTTTTCTGAAAAGTAACTTTCTCTCCAGTTGACCCCCTCAGCCTGTACTGTTAGGTGGTAATATTCCTCCCCAGCTGAAGAACTTTACATTTTCCTCTGCTGAATTTTCCTGTCAATCCATTTCTGCATCTTGTTGTTTTTGCATCTTGATATTGCTATTTAGAACCCATGCCACTAATTTGGCTACAAGAACACTATGTGAACTTGTGTCAAAGACCCTGCTAATGTGTTTAATGCAATATCCATTGCTGTCCTCATAGACAGACGTCTCATGATGGAGGACAATCAGATTGTTTTGAAGTGATTTGAACTTGCTAAATCCATACTGACCTGTTCCCTAAATATGTCCTTCCAAGACAGCTTTCTTTGAAATGGCTTCCAGGAGAATTTGCACTGGTGAGACCGCACCTTGAATCCTGTGTTCAGTTTTGGGCTGCTCCCTATGAAGAAAGACACTGAGGTGCTGGAACATGTCGGAAAAAGAGCAATGAGGCTGGTGAAAGGTCTAGAGAACAAGATGCACTTAGATTGCATAACTCAGTTTCAAGAGACAGCAGGGAAAGTTTTTGACACTATCATTAGGGTTTATCCCTGGAAAAAAAAAACGTAGTCTTCTTCTCAGCCACTAGTCCATGAACTTCCTTTACACAAGCAAGTATACTTTCTTTGCATAATGCAGAACTCAAGTAAGTAAATATATCTAACATTCTTCTTTCTTTTAAGGGTTGCAGGGAAATACACTGACACTTACCTAGAACAGGCTTGTAATTTTGCTTTTCTAATTCTTATCAAAGTCCACAGAGAGAGAGTCACAACTCTCCTCTCCTCTCCTCTCCTCTCCTCTCCTCTCCTCTCCTCTCCTCTCCTCTCCTCTCCTCTCCTCTCCTCTCCTCTCCTCTCCTCTCCTCTCCTCTCCTCTCCTCTCCTCTCCTCTCCTCTCCTCTCCTCTCCTCTCCTCTCCTCTCCTCTCCTCTCCTCCCTTGTCAGACTCTCTAAAATTAATATATGCTCTAGATGCAGCAGCAGATTTTAAAAAATGAGATAAATAAAATAAATCCCAGAAAGCTGATGAACTGCAGGCCTAAGAGACTTTGACAACTGTAACTGTGAGAAGTAAATGCAAGTACTGTGAGAAACAAATATGGATAGCATGACAGAAACAAAATAGGAAGGTAGGTGACAAGTACATCTACTGAACTGCCAGAAATAGCAATTATATCATAATGATCAAAAGACAAGCTGGCAAACATAAGAAACAACGCAGCATTGAAGGACACAAAGAAAATAATCCTCATGCAAACTCAAAACCAGACCTTGGTTTCAGAGCAAATTGTAGCATTAGCAGAAACAGCAGCTGATTACATAAAAGTGTTCTTGCCAGTAGCAAGGATAGTGGTTTACATAGCACACAAGTGGGAGATTAAAAGAAAATGGAATAGAAAATCCTTCAAAACTGAGGCTATAGAAGTGTAAAAGAATAATAAGTTAAAAAAAAAAAGTATGACTCATGGCAAGAAAATACACATGAGAGGTTGTGGTGTGACTACGACTGTTTCCTTACAATATTGCATTGCCAATGATGAATATTTTAGACTACAGCAATTAGATACAACCAATTAATTTTGTTACACTAGTGGAATGTTATCTGAGCTTTTAAATAGTCCATCATTATTCATTCAAAAAATCCATTATGAAACAAAATTCCAAAGAACAGAATATGTTGGTCTTCAGTAAATTTTATAGCTGCCCATACAATTTATAACATCTGTAGTACAGAAAAAAATCGGTTTGCTTATTTTAGGTTTCCAACCAAAAGCCTAAGCATCAGAAGAATAATCTCAACCGAATATGCAGTGTTTACACTCCTCGTAGTATCAATGGAGAGAGATAAACACTTTCAGAGAAGAAAACAGAAAACCTGTGGCAGCTTAAGGATAGCAAAAGAAAACCCTAGCTGTGACAGCATGTCTGATTTGCTGCTACTCCAGAGATCAGACTCATGGGTCGATTTAGGATATAAAAACTGTTATATTCCTCTAAAAGGATACAAGCTTCATTATGTTTAAGACAGGTGAGTTAGAGGAGAACAGATTTCCATAAAAACTTAACAGTGAGACTACTCACAAAGGCAGCTAAACATCTAGATTTCAGCTTTGTCCCAAAACACAGGCTGGTGAGGCTGGGTCTTAAACGTCTGTATCTTAAAAGACTTCTCTATTTGACTAGGCCCTAGGGACCCTCGCAGGTTTTATGGTCCCTTCCTAAGATGCCCTGATGCCTTTTTCCACCCTTCCATGATCCAGGACACCATTTCAGCACAGCCCAGGGCCATCAGTCCCTGTCCCAAAAAAGACGTATGAGTGCCAGTCTCCAGCCCCACCTCTGGGTCTGCCTTCTGGATAGACCTTAGATCTACATTATAGCCCTGTCTCTGGCCCTGACTCCTTTTATTTGTGACTGGGTGCCCAGGATGGACTCTGGCCTCAGTGCACTACTTACTGTGTCAAGGTTGTCCATGGACCTTGTCACCAGCCCCTGGCTCTGTCAGATATCCTCAGGTCCTGTGGGACTGTGCCCCATTACTGGAGGCTTACCTTGCACTGGAATGACTCTTGCTCATCCTGTTTCTGGATCAGCCCTATTGTTTCTCCCTGAGAACTAGTCATTATACCGTAGAAGAGTCTGAAAAGTGAGTAATCTGTCTTTTCTTGTGGAAGTTGATAAGTATGACTTTCTGTCAAGTTGTCATGTACTTTCACAACAGGAACCTGGACCCACCACTGTCTGCATTCAGCACATGCTATTTTTTTTTCCTGTCTTCATTCTGAAGACAAGCATCTAGTCATCTTCAAGAGAAATTATGGTAAAGTCAACAATACAACAGACAGCAGCACCTATTTGAGAAGGATAACCACACCTCTGTTTTGTATGAGATGCATCAACACAACTCTTAGGTGGACAGGAGACTGAAGGATAAAATATGGTATACGTTTATTCTGCTCCAGGCTTGTATCCTCTTGAGTGGATGAATCATGACATTGGAATGTACATTTCCTTTGAACTAATATGGTGGGTTTATGGCCCAAAGACATAATTATATTTTTAATGAGTTTGTTGGTTTTGGTTTTGTTTTTTTTTTGTTTTATTTTACCCTTCATTGTGTCTGCAATGCTGTGAACACTGATGCAGCCCTTAGGGTCTACAAGCGGTTTTTACAACACTAAAAAAAAAAAACAAATGTGTTACATGCCTTGAGATCTGGTGCTAGGGCTTGTGGAGATATTAGAAGTTATAGGACTGGGTGATGTAGATCTGACAATTGTAAAAGGAAGTGGAAATTAGTTTGCTACAGTGTCATTCATACCAACTTTTTAAATGTTGTTAAATTTTTTAATTGTTGTGAAATTTTTTTTATGTCTCCAATATCTGCATTTCCAGCCTTCTAAGTATTAATCAATAATTTATAACTTGAATTGAGCCAATATATTCACGTTATTCAGGAGGTATAAATTACTCAGACATTAGATTCAAAGTATTATTTTACATTTTTGTTTCTTATACACTGAGTCTTCCTGGTACACAGCAAACTATCTCATTAGAAAAAAAATTTAGAATTCACTCAAGGTAGAGGTTGTCATTGGGTGTGGACCTATAGGAGGGCAAATTTGCTGAATGGAAATTACACTTTCTGAGGCCTTTAAGAGTTTTAACACTCGTAAGTGATCAGAGAAGCTTTGAAGTTTTCTAATAAGTGGTAAGAATCTGATTCCTTTCTCCCTTCTTTCCTTCCACAGATAGTGGGACATGCTGTAGTCACTTTTGGATTAAAACATCTGTTACTTCCGATGAGAGTAGAACTGTTACAGAGTTTATTAGACAATGCAGTTTTCTGCATCTTAATGTCTTCTAATTACAAGATTTATACTACTTATTGATTGAAAAAAGTAGCCAGTAAAAAACTGACTCACATTTGTGCTCAGGCTCCTTCATTTTGATTATGTAAATGGAATTAGTTTTTTAAGGCCCAACCAAATTATCCATTTTTTTTTTGTTGAACTACAGATTCCATTATAGTTTTCTTTTACATTCAATTTGAATATACATTTAACATATTTGATATCAATCTTAATTCTTTTATTAATTAACATGATTAGCATATAATTAGAAAATCGAACAAAACTGATATACTATGAACATTTAAGAAAAACTGTCTTTGAAAATGTCTTTTGCCTGAGGCTTTTAAGTATGACATTGATTATTAATACTTTGTAATGCTTAATTTGACAAAAGAAAATTGGTTTTAAGTTAACCAACAATTTCAGAAGAAAAAAAATAAATCAGTCAATATTTAACAGTTGCACTAAACAAATTGGTTCAAATCAGGACAGTATATTCATCTTCTAGTAAGATAAGCATTCTGGTAATTGTTGACAATTTTTGCATGGGAACATATCTTTTCATCCTTCCAGGCACAAAAGTGTGGTTCCAACCACCTGACATCTCAATGAAATAATCTGTAATGTTATACATTAAGCCAGAAGCAAAGTTTATTCACAAGCTGGGTAAACATATGCTGTCAGCTGGAATTCCCTATTCTCTATTTAATACCTTCAAAAGGATTAAAATATTAAGAACAGATGTGCAGAAGAATAATAAAAAAAATAAGGACATTGTAAACACATTTTTCTGAGCCTGAAAAGGGTCATATTTAAGATCTATGAACTTTTTTTTTTTCCCCCTGGGGTTATTTCTAGCATACTGAGAAGTTATGATACATTTTCTACTTGCACAATCAAATAAACAGCTAACTACAATCCTATCATACGCAGATTTATCATGGATGTGCACCTTTTTTTTTGCTGCCTTTTTTCCCCCAGTCCTAGCTTCAATGTACAGAATATTAAAAAAAAAAAAAAAGTTATTAATATGGTGATGGCAAGTTCCAGTATAATAAAGGAATAATGGGGAAATAACAGTAGACATCTCTGACTAGGTCTAGACCACAGTGGAAGATATGACAATGCTTCTTTGAAACATGATTATGTATTCCCATTTACTACACTACCATTTCTGTCTCATCTGTGCCTGTCCCCTTTGCATGAAACCAAGGACATCTTCTAGCGTAGAAAGATGGGCTTGATTTTCACTCTGTTCTGAAATCAACTATTATACATGGGAACTGAGAAACTTTTTTGCATTTCTTAATTTTTAAATTCTTCTACAGTACTTTCTTGAACTTCTCACTTGAAGTGAGTTTCTAGATTGTTTTGAGTTGAACTTTTCACTCAAAACGTTCATTTTAAAATGAAGTTAAAACATTTTTGAAATTACTATTTTCTTCACAAAACAATGTTCAGTTTTAAAGTCAGTCCAAGTACAAAGCACCATAGAAATGGAAAACAAATACCTAACATAAGTAATTTTATAACTTTCCATTATAATTTATTTTTGAAACACCTCAGAAATAGTAGATAATTGTTCAGTTGCAACAAAGTTGGTTGTACATACTTTAATATATTCTCCTAATTTTAAAATTAGGAGACCCAAAGCACAGCTAGAGTTCAACCTAGCTACAGCTGTTAGAAATAATAAAAAAAAAATGTTTCTATAAATTCATTAACAACAAAAGGAGGACTAGGGAAAATCTCTGTCCTTTATTGGATGCAGAGGGAAACATAGTGACAAAGGATGAGGAAAAGGCTGAAGTACTCAATGTCTACTTTGCCTCAATCTCTAGCAGCGGAACTAGATGTTACCCAGACACACAACCTTATGAGTTAAGAGACAGGGAGAGGAAGCATAATGAGAGTATTACAATTAAAGAGGAAGAAGTTAGTGACCTGCTACACCATTTAGATACACACAAGTCTATGGGGCTGGATGCGTTACACCCAAGGGTACTTGCCAAGTCACTTTCCATTATTTACCTGAAGTCCAGGCTAAGTAGGGAGGTCCCAATGGACTGGAAGGTGGCAAATATGACACCCATCTACACCAAAGGCAGAAAAGAGGATCTGGGAAACTACAGACCTGTCGGTCTGACCTTAGTACCAGGGAAGGTCATGGAGCAGATCATCTCAAGTGCCATTGCACACAATATAGAGGACAATCAGGGGATGAGACCCAGTCAGCATGGGTTTATGAAAGGCAGGTCTTGCCTGACGAACCTGACGTCCTTCTATGACAAGATGACCCAACTATTGGATGAGGGAAAGGCTGTGGATATTGTTTACTTGGATTTTTGAAAGGACTTTGACACTATTACCCACAGAATTCTCTTGGAAAAACTGGATGCTCATGGTTTGGTGTACAATCCGCTGGATAAAGCACTGGCTGCATAAATGGGGTCCAAAGAGTGGTGGTCAGTGGAGTCAAATCCAGCTGGTGGACGGTCACAAGTGGAGCTCCTCAGGGCTCGGTGTTGGGACCATTTTGGTTTAACGTCTTTATTGATGATTTTGATAAGGACATAGAGTGTATCATCAGTAAGTTTGCAGATGACACGAAGTTAGGTTGAACTGCATGAGGGTAGGGAGGCTCTACAGAAAGATTTGGACAAACTAGCCAGTGTTAACATTATGAGCTTCAACAAGGCCAAGTGCCAAGTCCTGTACTTGGGCCACAACAATCCCATGCAATGCTACAGTCTTTGGGAAGTGTGGCTGGAAAACTGCCTGGCAGAAAGGAACCTAGGGTTTCTAATTAACAAGCTGCTGAATATGAGCTAGCAGTGTGCCCAGGTGGCCAAAAAAACCAATGGCATCTTGTCTTGTATTGGAAATATTGTGGTCAGCAGGAGTAGGAAGGTGATCATCCCCCTGTACTCGGCACTGGTGAGGCTACGCCTTGAGTATTGTGTCCAGTTTTGGGCACCTCAACACAAGGGAGACATTGAGGTGCTGGAGTGAATGCAGAGGAAGGCAACGAAGCTGATGACGGGACTGGAGAATAAATCTTATGAAGAGCAACTGAAGGATCTAGGACTGTATAGTTTGAAGAAGAGGAGGCTAATGGGAGACTTCACCACTCTCTACAGCTACCTAAAAGGCCATTGTAAAGAGGTTGGTGCCGGTCTCCTCTCACAAATAATTTGCAATAGAAGAAGGCAGAATGGAATAAAACTGCAACAGGGTGCGTTTAGACTGGACATTAGGAACAAAAAATTCACGGGAGGAGTAGTCAGACACTGGAATAGGCTGCCCGGGGAGGTGATTGAGTCGCCATCCCTCAATGTGTTTAAAGGTCATTTAGATGTGGTATTGGAGGATATGGTTTAAGGGTGAACTTTGTAGAGCAGGGTTAATCAGTGATCCCAGGGGTCTTTTCCAACCTGAATGATTCTACGATTCTATGACTTATGGTAGATAAAACTATTTCTCTCCTATAATGAGCAATTCAGTTCCATACCTGTTAAATATGAAAGTACCAGGACTTCAGTGGTTTAACCTTGGCCAGAAGCTCAGCGCTACCCAACTACTCACTCACTCACTGCTAGTGGGATGGAGGAGAAAAACAGAAAGGTAAAATTAAGAAAACGTATGAGTTGAGATAAAGACAATTTAAGAGACAAAGCAAAAATCATCCCATGCAAGCAAAGCAAAACAAGGAATTGATTTACCACTTCCCAATGTCAGGCAGGTGTTCAGCCATCTCCAGGAAAGCAGGGTTCCATCTCATATAACAGTGACTTGAGAAGACAAATGTAGTAAATCCAAACATATTCTTTTCCTTTGTCCCCCAGGTTTATATACTGAGCATGATATCATATGGTATGAAATTTCTCTTTGATCAGCTGGAGTCAGCTGTCCCATCTCTATCCTCTCCCAACCTCTTGCACATTCCCCAGTCTACTCACTGATGGAGTAGTGTGCAGAATAGAAAAGTCCTTGACCCTGTGTAATCACTGCTCAACTTACTATAATTAAAACAACCTTGTGTTCTCAATGTTGTTTTTTCTCCCAAATCCAAACCATAGCACCATATAAGCTACCAGGAAGAAAAATAGCTTTGTTTGTCCTGGTCAAAAACAGTACAAATTCCTATAGAACTAATGATAGCTTCTTCAGCACTATATGAACCATCCATCAAGTTTTAGGCAAAGAGAACAAGACTGCAAGAAGAACTTCAAACAGATTCTCTGAGTGCCATATATTTAAGCAGATAAGAAAGAGAAGTGTCACTTTTGCAACACCTGCAAAGAAGCATCTGTCTCATAAGACTATCAAGTATAAAACAAAAAAAGGACATTTTATATGATAGTCTGCTGTTCAGCAGGGTAGAGTTGTTTGTCTGGATGGGTGAGATGGCTCCTTAAAAAAACACCTGGTGTTTCTCATATGTATAAAAATCTACAATCAATCAATACATAAAACCTTCTCCTCTACCTCTCTGAACAATAGTTGTGAAACTAACGGAATAATCATTGCCGTAGAAACTGGTCTTTTCTCTAGTAATGTTGAAACAAACCAACAAAATAAAAGGAAAAAAATGTCATTTGTGTTTCCACATTTGCATGTACATTATATCTTCTGTGGACCTTAAATTAAAGACTGAAAGATGATTCTCTTCCTTCTGAACTTCAGGAAGAATTTTTCTTTTTTTTCACATGATTCTTACTTCCTTTTCACCAAGACTCAAAGGAATGCATATATCTGTGAAGACAATAAGGCAATAGATGGTAAGGACAGGAGGACGTTATCCAGAAATCAAAGTTATAGAGAATGTTTTATTACTTAACACAATGCAAAGGAAGACCCAGAAAACAGAGCAAGATAAAGATATAACCATCCCTTAGAAATAAATGATAGAGATACAAATGATCTCAAGATATCCATGTTGCAACATTAATTCCAATCTATGTTCCTACAACCCACTGAGGAAATGAAAAGCTGAAATTCATCCTTCTGTGATAGACATCTTATTATACTTCAGATTAGCTAACAGGTACAATTCATTGCCATTTCTGAAGCTGAGAACAACATAAATCAGAGGGGAAATACTAGACGGTAGCAATTTTCTGTCAGGGTTTTTAGGTATTTTATATGCAGTGTGAAGCTGCTCAGAGAATTGGAATGTTAGAATAAATCCTGGTGGACAGGGTTCAGTGGTTACAAAACAGGTGAGGTAGCCACAGGTGCATGGTAAATGTAATTTGTCACATTGTTCAGCAGTTTAACACATGAGTAGTTTCACACCATATGTAGTACAAATGTGGACACACATACAAACCACCAGCTTGCGCCAGCCTAGCCATTAGTGAGCTCTCTCTGCATGAATACAAATCACTAAAATTATTTTACTTAATACACAGAAATAATTAAATGAATCTATACAAAACTCCATATATAGAAAACACTGAGCAAAGCGAGAAAGGTTACAAATCTACTTGAGAAGAAAATACATCTATAACATATATCTTCAGATCATTCACCCTCTCTATAATGAATATAGGCGTACTACTCTATGAATGAAATCATAACAATCTATAATACTCCGGCAACTATCAAACAAGATGACTATCAATTTTTATTTCTGAGTTTCATTCAACTGAAATATCATTTGTAATATCACTGGAGCTTCTTCCTTTGAATAGTGTCAAATCAAGCTTTATATACTTCTTAACTAATGATATCTTTGTCTTTCTGTAAGTGTAATCTTTTAATCATACCAAATTCACAGTTCATCTCACTCTAAGTTTATAAGCATAGCAGTGGATATCATGGACGACTTAACTTTCTGAAAGTATTCAGATTTTGTTAAAAATGTCCAAACATCTAGCCTGTAACTCAAGAGAAAATGACAACAACATTTTGGTTCAAAGCTTCCAGTGTGATAAAATGCAGGTAATATATCTTCAGGCTCACAACCGTTGATTTAATTTCTCTACAGAGCTGACCTCATGTGCAGTCTATGTTTCATTTCTAGAAAAGAAGTCTATTTTTCAGAAGAGTTTTTGATTGATTTACTATCTTTTTCCTAGCGCTTTCTGACAATGAAATATATTTAATGGAGAAAAAGAAGGTACATGCACATAACTGCACAACTTATTAGCATAGAACTAAAGTTGTCAAAGTGACCAGGAGAAAAGTAAGTTGTTTAATGTTATGTTGAGATTAAACTACTTCATAATTAATAATCTCTGTGAGATAAAGCCCAGAAATTTGAATAAAACTACACAGCCGTTCAGGATATTTGCTGAAAATTGGAATAATTATGAAGCCAAATTTAAGATGCTTGTATTAACAATGTTTATAAACATGCCATCTTATAGGAGCAAAATAAACATGATACTAAATATATCTTTCCCTGTATGACCTTGCCACTGAGTACATAGTTTGCAAAATCAATATGCATGAAAGTCAAAGGCCATCTAAAACCACTATCCTTATACAGGGAATGAAAATAATAGATATTGATTCATAATGCAAAGAATGACTGTTTCAGACTGTTAGTGTTGTAAAATTGCAAATGAGTTACTCTAAATTATTATTAGATGTTCAGAGTACAGAAATTATGACTTTTATAACAATATATTTTTTGCTAGAAATTTCTAGTGACAAGCTTATGTAGGAAAATATTTTAATTTTCTTTAAAATGGCACTGCTTGCTAAAAAGACAATATTTCCAATACAAAATACAGTTTTAATGCAATTTACTAGTTGCATATGCATATGTTGAATTGGACAGACATCCTTTGGTTTGGTTTCTTTTCATGTTGCTTGGTGAATAAATTCATTAGGGAAGTATGAATTAAGCTGAATACGTTTAATGAGGTACGTTAATATGCAGTGATTCTAAACTGCCACAGGGTGGTAGGAGATGCACTTTCCACAACATTTATCTAATTTGCAGAACTAAATGCCTTCATGTTATTTAAATCCCTTACTGGAACATGTACTAATCCTATAGCTCAAAATTTTAAATGGAAGTTACAAGACAAAAATTACACTTCTTATGTCATCACAAAGTTGTGTAAGAGAATTGTTTAAAATATTTCCAACAGATGTCTGTTTTCTCCTATCAAGTGTAGCAGATCTTGTTTGTTAGCTTATGTTCTTCTGTGTTGTCTGGATGTCACAGGTTATTTTACAGACAACCTTTAGCATTGGTCCTGAGCAAATATGCATGTGTTAAAATACACTCAATATTTACAGGAAATTAAAAATTTAATTTCATATTCTTCATTTGTATCTCAACAGTACCTGAAGGTCTCTTCAATCCTTTATGTCTTCTGTGTTCTGATGTCTAAAAATGTTTGGGAATCTGAGGCCATGGAGAATCTAAAATCTAAATACAAAGCTGCTTTTGTAATTTTATTTCTGTCACCGTTAGTTTTGAATATGTCCATATTTTTGAAAGTGTATTACTAAATATTTATACCTAGAGGTCCTCTAGTTAAGTAAATACATGTTAAAGAAATACATGTAATTGCTTTACCAAAGCAAAGATAAGTTAGAGCATATTTTATGAATTTAGTTATTTTGCTTGAATATGAAATAGCAAGTTGTCCTGCTGCAAACACAGCAAGTATGGACAATATGACCACTCCTAGGAGAAAAAGAAAAAGAAAAAGAAAAAGAAAAAGAAAAAGAAAAAGAAAAAGAAAAAGAAAAAGAAAAAGAAAAAGAAAAAGAAAAAGAAAAAGAAAAAGAAAAAGAAAAAGAAAAAGAAAAAAGAAAAAAGAAAAAAGAGAGGAGAGGAGAGGAGAGAGAGGAGAGGAGAGGAGAGGAGAGGAGAGGAGAGGAGAGGAGAGGAGAGGAGAGGAGAGGAGAGGAGAGGAGAGGAGAGGAGAGGAGAGGAGAGGAGAGGAGAGGAGAGGAGAGGAGAGGAGAGGAGAGGAGAGGAGAGGAGAGGAGAGGAGAGGAGAGGAGAGGAGAGGAGAGGAGAGGAGAGGGAGGGGAGGGGAGGGGAGGGGAGGAGAGGAGAGGGGAGGGGAGGAGAGGGGAGGAGAGGAGAGGAGAGGAGAGGGGAGGGGAGGGGAGGGGAGGGAAGGGAAGGGAAGGGAAGGGAAGGGAAGGGAAGGGAAGGGAAGGGAAGGGAAGGGAAGGGAAGGGAAGGGAAGGGAAGGGAAGGGAAGGGAAGGGAAGGGAAGGGAAGGGAAGGGAAGGGAAGGGAAGGGAAGGGAAGGGAAGGGAAGGGAAGGGAAGGGAAGGGAAGGGAAGGGAAGGGAAGTTTACATTTAAGAACTCCTAAAAAAACGAGGGGGGGAAATTTTTTTACCTCATTCAGTCATTAAGGAATCTCACCTTGTTCAATCTTACCATATGCCGGTCATTCAGCTTTAAAATTCAGGCAATTTTTTAGACAATCCATTTTTACCTAAAAGACAGATAATTCAAATGTTCAAGGAATGTGTTATGAAGAGTCTATCAATAAATGCTCACTGAAGTTTTCTTTTGGCTGATGCTTTCACATAGCAAGAGTTTACAAAAGGAAGTGGCAAAAGACATTGAACTTAAATCCTGGTAGATATGAAGTATTTTTAACATGTTTAACCAGGTCACTTTCTCAGTGACTGATGACATTTAAATTATAATCTCAAAGTAGTGGAACATCTTTTTTAATACGCCCATGATAAAAAGAAAAAAATACTGTATTTAGATGTACAGCTCACTGTGGACCAAACAGTGTTTAAGAGAACATTGACCACTCTGTCAATGAGCATGATAGGAAATAAAATCTCTGATAATATTTCCATCATAACACTTTTTAATTCCTTAGGATGAGATGAATTAATTTCTGAATGTGTTTTACCCTCATTGTTTATGGAAGCAGTCACTAAATTACTCATAAGTCTAATCTTTAGACAGCTTAACTTAGATGAGGTTGAACAATTTGCATATTATGTGGATCTAAACTAAACTAAAATATAATTAATAATCCATCCTAGCTCACGATATGTACATTGTAACTCGGGTCCTGATAAAAAGATATTTTGGGAAATTTAGCAAGTGTAAAGTACAACAATATCCATCTAAGTTGGCTGAACACTGGAAATAATTATTTCCACAGAAATGAAGAACCGCAGAAGTTTGCCTTCCTCGCTTGAAAAAAATATGGTGTACAGTTATTCTTCATATTACTGTAAAAATTTTCAGAAATAGTCCATTCCTATAGTTTCATTTAAATGTGCCATGGCAGTGTTGGCAGTGCTGTGCATGTTTCCAATAATTAACTGTTTTCTTGTTGCTTATTAGGTTTTGACATGATAATTCTATAATACTTCTTTTATGAAGCAGATATTTATTGCTACCTTTGCCTGAAACATTGCAATATGGACTTTTACATATTTAAACATTTTCATTATTTTTAATGGCTTATACATTTTCCAGTAACCAGGACAAGGGAAAGTCTATAGATGTGGTGTTCTATCTAGTATCTCCAGTGACACTGGACTGCCACTAATCAGGTGTGCATAGCTCTGAGACAGATATTTTATCTGATTAGTTTCTGAAATCTTGCAAGTGAACTCAGCAGAAAGGAAAACTAAACTGTTAAGAAAATAAATCTTGAATATTAAGAACTGTAAAGGATCTGGCTTCATATAAATTCAAAGTTTCTTTAAACAAAATTGGTAATTTAAGGCAAATTATGTGTTTTTAAATGATCATCTGCTCATTGTATATACATAAATTTCTTCCTTGTTTACTGTAATCAAACGATAGTCTCCATATTCTTTTATATATAGTAGTTCCCCATTTATACTCATATGTTCAGGTAATATTACATTTTTGGGTATCAAATTAATCTGAGAACTATATAGGTTTTCCTAGAATTATCTCAGACATTGTTATTATTGTTTTTTGTTCTTTCAACAACTCATAACCAAGGAAACCCATGATATGATAGATAAGTACATTACTTGTAGAAAAGAGAGTATTATCACGAAATATAGTATCAAAAAAAAAAGACTAAATTATTCTTCAGTTTGTTCTAGTGCAAAAAACAGAGAAAAATGAAATCGCAACTTGATTCTGTCTGAAGATACCTTCTCAAATCAAGACTCATGGTTATTATTCATAAAAATGCATACCATATGCCTTTCTTATTTGCTGGTATGAATGTGTACTTCAGTAAAATGCACTTTTTTTTTGCCTTGTATAGTATATTAGAATTTTAAGCATTTTCACATGGATGCCAGGTATAGCTTCTGTTAACAATAATCGTAAAAGAGAAAGGAAATTATAAAGGTCTTAAAAACTTTCACCTGGGTAAATAGTGTGAACTTCAAAGAATTTGGGGTCACTGTAGTGAAGCTGGCAGTAATTTTTATTATATCAACTGCTAATGTTATAGATATATGAACTAAATCTATGGGAAAGAAAGTTTGTTTCTCAGGAAGTTGCTCCAAATGCTCAGCTGTGAAGATTGTCTTCAGCTTCTAGATAACTCTGGCCTGTGCCACACACGGAATGCCCAGTTCTAGATCATACTTCTGAGATTAAAGTTATTATCCTGTCTGACTACTGTCCAGATACCTAGACTAGTAATCTAACAACAAAACACATAGCTTAAAACATCCAGTGCTCTTGGTTCTCTTATTCGCTCAGGAATAATTTTTTCATTCTATCTGCCAGATGGAACGAAAAGTACTGTTTTAATTGTCAGTGGGAAATATATACATACATGCGTTTTCTTGCATACTTTGAAGATTTTTTTAAAAAAAAAATAAAATAAAAGGCTTCTCTATAGTTCTTTTGCTTTCATAAGCTCATGAAACTGTAAAAAATGTTGTGCAGGATACCAGTGAAATCAAATCATGCGAGAATGTTGAATGTGAATGGGACTGTGGTCTCACTAAGAATCTGTCTTACCATTATATTACCAAAGTGTCTGCTAGAAGGCCTAATACTATGAAATGCCAGCCTGATTGATGTTTGCTCTCCAGTTTCTAGGTCCTCATACACATTGTGTCTATTGTCTTTTGAGGGGGGGGGAAGGAAAGCAAGATGTATACTTCTGTGTATTAACACATGCGGCAAGACACAGTTGTTGTTGCTGTTAACTCATTTTTCTTGTCACAAGGCCCATTGTTGCAGCTTTGTTTGGATGTGAAAGGAATTGTGATTATTCTGCAAATCTAGTATCACAAATACTAGATTCAAAAACAAATTTCTGTATTGCAAGCTCTGAAAATATGGTAGATCATTACTTCTACAATTTGATTTTAGCTGTAGATTTAAACTCTGATAGTTTGGGTCAGCTAACATAGACAAGATAGCATTAAATACCAGTCTTGACCTGACACACTACCAAATGCTCTTTGTGCAATGTGTTGTCTAGAAAAAAGGAGTTGGCTTTTGAGGAGCCAACCTTGCTTTTTTTTTTTTTTTTTTTTTTGGTACTGCAGATGATTTCACCTGTTTATATGTCTTTTTTACAGGAATTGTATTCTTAAATATATCCATGTATTTAGAACTGTTCAGAGAGAGTTCCTGACCAAGTTTCCAAGACATTGTTCTAACTACATTTTTAAGTGGATTTGTTTCTGGATTAGTGTAAGACTATCTTTAATCCCTTCTTTGCAGAAATTTAAACTTTAACAGAATATAGATGTAGAGTATCTCTACCTACTTGAAGGAAGGAAAATACAATGTTGAAAAGTTCTGCCTGTTATGAAATCTATGTTTGCTCGTTTTGGGGTCTGATTTACTTTCTGGTTAATTTTGTTTACAATGGTCTGATTATATTTTTCAGCAGAAAACTATCAGAAGGGATGAGGGGGTTTGTTCATAATAATATAGAATAATCATTCACAATATAATAATAATAATGGTGTTCTGTTCCTAGATTCGTGTTCTTAAAGAATAAAATTTAGACGAACTGTACAATTTAATTAAAAATAAAAAATTATACCAAATTAAATATTTATTTCTAGGTATGTCTATTTATGTATGCATGCTGTGTATCTGATTTTCTGAAAAAAAAAGTGGAAGTGATTCATTGACATTTGTTGTCCTAATCAAAAGGTTAAAATGATATATAAATGTAGCCTTACATACGTGAGAAAATACAACAAAGCAAGATACATTTGCCATATTGTACCCCATAACAACAGATTCAAGTTCATACCTAGGAGTGATCATTCATCAGCTGTAAACTGTAATATTTTTACTACCTGAGCAAGAGACTAGCTTCTGCATCTGTGGTTTAAAATATTCACTTATGGATTGGTACATCTTCATGGTAGAAAAGTACTGTAAATTTCTAACCTTTATTGAATTGATTAATTCACAAATGAGGCAGAATAGTAGTTAGACTTCCATTCCCGGAAATTTGAATCAATGTGCTAGGGATTTCTTCTTCAAGATGCAGAAGGTATACTCTTATATAGTCTCAAGAGTACAGTTCAAAGTAGAAAATTGTACAATCTGAAAGTTAATCTGTAAGATATAAAACTAAAAACTTTACCAAGTTTAATACTGCCTATTTCAATACTATAAGAAAAAAAAACAAACCACCAAAACACAACAGATTAAGTACATTTCAATACCCACACAGGAATACACTGTAATCTTAAAAATTTATTGGTTTCACTGTTTATTTAGTAGTGAGAGATTTCTTGTCTTTAAACATGCTGGCCAGTCACTTGCAAAAGCATGAAGAGTTAAGAGGTTTTTTATACTAACATCTCAAAGATTTAACAGGAAATTAGCACAATTTGACATCTATCACATGTCTATATTTATATAGATATTTATCATAAATATGCATGAATTGATAATATTTTACATTCTATAAAGGCTTCACTCTGAATGACTAGCTAATACCCTTGAGTCATTTCAATATTATCTGATTTACTTTAAGTGAGACTTAAGTAACATACTGTTTACAGTGTGTCCAACTTTAGTACAAAATCAATTTTATGAATACTATACAAGTCTCCTTTATCTTTAATACAGTTATTTGGAGGAAAAGCTAAGCAGTTCTCAGCTTCCTAATGTATTAGCAGAAACAAACATGATTCCCCCAGTTTATTGTAATCACTTATTACTAAGAAAAATACAAGAAAATCACATACTGTCGCAGAGGACTGGCACAGGAAAAGAAAGAAAAAAAAAAAAAGTGGGTTTAAGTGTCCTGGCCCCATTGCTGACACATTGCTGGTACAATGCAAAACATCTAGGGCAGTCAGTCATAATGCATTATACAAAAAGCTTTTGATGTGAGTGGCCTCAGTGCATGATGTATCTGCCATTATGAATTTCGAATAGAAGCAGTTTTTGGGTAGGAGAAGTAGATATAGAAAGTGTATTTCATTATTATGAAACAAGATATAACAAAAATTTTAATTGCACTAACAAAATAACTTCAAGTTCATAAATCTGTTCACAAGAATAAAGATTTAGTCTTCTCTGGCTGTTTTGTACTTCTCCAGTGAAGCTAACCACAGGAGTAAACCATGGAGCTTTAGATTCCGATTAATTAGCTTTCGAGTTGTATGTAAATACATTTCCTCTTCAGGGCTTTTCTACCGCAAGTATTGAGTACTCTCATTCAGATTATCTGTAATGAAGTCTTTCAAGCATAAAGAGGATTCAGAGTGATGTTTACATTGTGAACTAGCTTGTATTCCAAGAAACCCATTGGAACCTGATTATCTGTAAGGAAATTAAGAGCTTCAAATTTCCAGAAACACCTCAGTCTGTTAAAAGTCAGTAAGAGAAAAGATAGAAGTCATACAGACTCAAAAAAACATAAATACTTACTTTTAAATACTCTTGCTAATGACTGATTTTCAAAATTTCAGTCTTAATTTGTAAAATTCAAAGTAATGAGAAATCAGTGTCAAATACCAAAGCAAAATCCCCATTTGACTGGGCATAATACAAATAAGCTTTTAGTATTGAGGGCCCTTTCCCTTTCCCTTTCCCTTTCCCTTTCCCTTTCCCTTTCCCTTTCCCTTTCCCTTTCCCTTTCCGTCTCCCTCTCCCTTTCTCTCTCCCTTTCCCTCTCCCTTTCCCTTTTTCTTCTTTTCTTCTTTTTTTTTTTCTTTTTTCCTTTTCTGTCATTTCTCCTTAGCAGAGAATATCTATCATAGAATGATTGGCAAGATTAAAACTATTTATTATATTTCACCTTTCTCCACCATACTCATTATCTTACTTATCCTAGAAATTAAGGACTCATGAAAGTTAAGAACTCATTGAAAAAAACATACTTCTAATTCTTGAACTGAAAGTAGTTATTAATAGAACAGGAAAGGCATATCACACTTACTTTGAGACCACAGGTTACAGTTCTTAAATGCTACTCACAAGTCTGTCATGAAAATTGACATGCTGGGTAATTTCAGGAAATGCGATCATGTCACTTTTTTTTTTTTTAATAATTATATGTTCTATTCAATTTTTTTTGTTGTTTTTTTTTTTTAATAAGACCAGAGTCAAGAGGCAAAGACTGTTGAAGATTAAAAAAACATTTCTTTCCAAATGACTATTGTGTCAGGAGAAATGCCAAAGGAAAAGGAAATGGGATCAGAGTAAATGGAGGAGACAAGAGATATTTTTATTCTTCATAGTTGGAACAATATTGTGAATGCTTATTTTATTTTTCATTTTCATGCCATAAAGTGCCTCTGATACTGAAGTGAATAGTGATTAGAAGCATATTTTGAAACTTTCATTCACAGAACTTACAGAATTACTACAAGAAGAAATATCTTTTTACAGTTTTGTGGTTTATGGTGTGTACACAGTCTTTTGTATCAGAGATAAGAACTCAACTGGTGAAGTGCTTCTACCAAACCCCCCTAAACTTCAAATATTATTAATACTATTAAATATCCTTATCTATATATTTATGTTTTCTATGCTGAAAATTTTAATTGTGTATTTTGAAGAATAAGACATTACTACTTCAGAGTAGTTTTCCAGAGCCATTTCAGCTTCTGAACTTTCAAAATAATGTGTAAGCTAACAAGAAAGGATACTCCATCATGACATGTACTTTATCTATATGAATACTATCATTCAGTTTTAACTATTCAGGATAATCGTTCATGATTTGCTATTAAATGCTCTCCAGTATATTGCATAAATGTACTGTAATCAAGACTTAGCGATAACAAATTGCAATGAAATATTTATCCATTAAGCTTTTCCTGAGAAATTAGAAATAGTCCAAAACTTTTTTTTTTTATATTGAAAATGTGGTGTATATATCAGAATATCAGAAATTATTTAAGATTTTTTTTGCATCTCTGAAGACTTGAAAATTCTTCATAAACATGAATACACTTACTTTAATAACCTAGGTCACAATCCCACAAAATATTTACAGTGATTAAATTCAATGAAACTTGAATTGATTTTCCACTGCTCCCTTTGGGAACAGTACATGGAAAGAAATTTAAAAAATACTCTTTTTTCTTGGAATCTACAGAATTAATTAATACAATGACTTCAATGCATTTAATGAATTCCCTAGGGACCTGGATGCTGTTTATTTTGGGACTATCAATGGGATCATAGATCAGATCAAAGAGAGAAAGCCTCTGTTGCAGGCTTTTTGATCTCTGTTAGTTTCACCGAGCTAAATGCTGATCTGAATGCTATGCTCCTCAGCTGGTCAAACTAAACTAACAGATGAAAATATTCATTAGAGATATTTTAGAAATCATTGCTTAAATGAACTCCCTTGACACTACCAAATGGCTGAGATTATAATAATGTGAATTTTTCTCAAGGAGCTGTCACAGTCTCCACATCATGTACAATTTAGGGGCAGTAGCAGAAAAAGAACTAAAGAGCCCCCCCCACCCCCTCCCCCCAAAAAAAAGCAAACAATCCCCCAAACTCCAAAACTTTTAGACATGATTAGAATGAACCCAACATATTTTCCAGTCAAACAGCAAATCAGATACCAAAATAGCATCAACGATTGCTTAACATGTTTCTCTGTCCCAGGCACCAGTAGGTTTTTACCTTCCAAAAGCAGGTCCTGCACTGACTTGTAATACTGAGTCAGATGGAGTAATCAAAGGACCAAAGCCAGGAAAAAGCAACAGCTGCTGCAGAAGGTGAGTGAACAGCTAGTAATCATATTGATGACATTGCTAATTTATGTAGTTGATAGAATTTAAAATAGGAGTGAAGACTCATCTGTCATCATCGTATCATCTATCATCACTATGATTTTCTAAGTGATGTGCAGGCTGTTAATAATTTTACATTGTTTTGTTGTTATTCCACTCAAATTGGTTTAGAGACATTTTTTTGAGACTCACTGAAAACAAATGCTTTCTGAGGGCAAATATGAAAGTTGATCTATTTCTGTGGTAAAGGAGCAGATACAGTAAACACAAATGATAAATATTTTCTTCAAAATTTAAAATCATAATAAAGACATGTTCTTTCTTTTTTAAAAAAATATTTTTTTTAATATTCTGTCCTTTCTATAGCTTCAGTAGAACAAAAACTAGGCATGTTTCCAAGGTAGCATACTTGAAGAACAGATGTCTGTGGAACTGTGGATTCTAGTTTTGCAGAAAGCAATGTTAGTCCCAATCTAGAATTTCCTACCAGCCTGTGATATTATTCTCTGTTTCCTTTTTGAAGTTTGAAAGTTCCTTCTCACTTGAAT
The DNA here is from genome assembly GCA_020746105.1 of Trogon surrucura. Lineage (NCBI taxonomy): Eukaryota > Metazoa > Chordata > Aves > Trogoniformes > Trogonidae > Trogon > Trogon surrucura. Next base: position 41,681,033 of record CM036617.1, read on the forward strand.
ACTGATCTACTTGGGTTTCTTGTCCACAGCAAATTAGGACTAAATGTGCAAAATCCACTTTTGGACATACTACATTTTTTTCAGAAAATTAGGGACATTGTATGACAAATTATACTGTTTTTCTACACAGTTTAATTTTTTATTATGTTGAATATTTGAGTTTTGTGCAGATGCTTGTCTGTTAATTTAGTGAGAAGATGTTAACAAGAAGGCTGTCAGTCATTAAACTATGGTGAGAGGTTAAAAGAACAAGATTAAGGCATTTAGACAACTCACAGTTCAGATGCTAAATGTGTCTGCCATGTAGATATTTATACATTAATTAAATGTGTACATTTCCATCATAGTCTCTTCAGATCTGGACAGTATAGTCAAAGGAATAGATAGAGTTATTATTCTTAGTCTAATAGTGATGCCTCAGTTTCATCACCTCATGAGAGGTTAGCTCACTAACCTGTTGAATAAACTGTCCAGATTTCCTTAGTCTATAAAGAGAACTTAGATATGCAGGTTTCACATAGACATATAATAGACACCTACATTTAGGTATTTAAAACTGGAGTTAAATTCTACTCCAGATTGTTTAACAGGTCACACTTCTAATAAACCTTTTGCCAAAGTCTAGGGAGATTTAGCAGCATGGATTTTACCTTTGCAGTTTCAGAGGATCTCTGTATGAGCGCTGAATCTTTCCAGCATATTTTGGGTACAGATAATACAAGAACATCAGTGGTTCAAAGCACGTATTGCAGCTCTGTATATTTGGTCTCATATACCTTCCAAGACACACAGTTGTTCCTGTATGGTCTATATAGATGCTTTTTTTTTCCCCCCCCCCCCCCCCCCCTCTGTGTGGACACAACAGTATAGAAGGGGCATAGGCTCCCTTCCCATGTTACAAAGATATGGTTGAAACTTGAACTGGAAACTGTGAAAAGCTTAACTCAGCAACATTGGTGAATCATTGATTCTAGTTAAGGGGAAGAAATCAGCTGTTTCAGTGATTTTTTTTGTGAATACATATATTTATGATAGCTGTTATTTAATCAACAATGTTTTTGTATAATTATCATCTTATAGTAAGTTTTATCTATTTCAGGCTTTCTTACATATTACCATATAAATCAGTGAAAAGTCACCTCTGAGTAGCTAAAAACTTGACAGCACTATGGTTTTATAAGAGAGAAAAAAAAAGAGAAAAATATATAGTCTTGCCAGATCCCTAAATTATCAATTTTTAGTGTCAGTATATTGGACACACTTAGTTTATAGTTTCATACTGAGATGGACTAATTAAATAGTTTTAACATTTTCTTCACAGGTAGAATGTTAAAGAAAACGGTTACATCAGTTTTTTTAATGTAGCTGAACAGCTTGTTTAGCAGTTCTACAAGATAAGTAGGCAGGGTGGCAAGAAAGGAACACAGACAAAAAATGCAGTGTTTTGGTTGATGAGAACGTGAAAAATAGTAGATTTTCATGCAACCTATCTTGAGTGCACTCACATGGCATGTGCAGGGTAACCAGGAGATCAGGCCCAGCCAGAAAGGATTTATGACAGACAGGTCCTGCTTGATCAACAGGATCTCCTTCCATGACCAGGAGACCCATCTAGTGACTGAGGGAAAGACTGTGCATGTTGTTTATCTGGACTTTAGTAAAGCCTTTGACTCCACTTCCCAGAGCATTCTGCTAGAGAAGCTGGCGGCTCATGGCCTAAAGAAGCGTACTCTTCACTGGATTAAAAACGAAGCCCAGAGAGTGGTACTGAATAGAGCTCAATATAGTTGGTGACTGGTCACAAATGGTGTCCGCCAAGACTCAGTTTTGAGGCCAGTCTCATTTAATATCTTTATCAATGATTGAGATGAGGGCATTGAGTACACCTTCAGTAAATTTGCAGATGACACAACATTGAGCAGGATTGTTGATCTGCTGGAGGGCAGGAAGGCTTTGTAGAGGGATCTGGACAAGCTGGATTGATGGGCAAAGGCCAATTGCATGAGGTTCAACAAGGCCAAGTGCCGGACCCAACACTTGGGTCACAACAACCCCCAGCAGCACTACAGGCTTGGGAAAGAGTGACTGGAGAGCTGCCCAGCAGAAAAAGATCTGGGAGTGCTGGTTGACAGCCAGCTGAACATGAGCCAGCAGTGTGCCCATGTGGCCAAGTAGACCAACAGCATCCTGGCCTGTATCAAAAACAGCCTGTCTAGCAGGAGAAAGGAAATGATCGTGCCCCTCTACGTCGCACTGGTGAGGCCACAGATTGAGAACTCTGTTCAGTTTTGGGCACTATAGTATAAGAAAGATATTGAGGTGAGGTGTCTGGAGAACAAGTCTTTTGAAGAGTGGCTGAGGTAGCTGGAATTGTTTAGTCTGGAGAAGAGGAGGCTGAGAGGAGACTTCATTGCTCTCTACAACAACCTGAAGGGAGGTTGTAGTGAGGTGGGTGTTGGTCTCTTCCCCTAAATTCCTAATGACAGGACAAGAGGAAATGGCCTCAAGTTGAGCCATGGAAGGTTTAGATTAGATATTAGGAAAAAATTCTTTACTTGGAGGTACTGGGTCAGGATGAGGTGGAGTTAATCCTCCCACAGCAGCTCTCTCAGTGCTGTGTTTTTGGAGTGGTAGCTAGAAGTGTGTTGATAGCACCCCAGTGTTTTGGCTACTACTGAGCAGTGCTCACACAGCACCAAGGCTGTGGTTTTCCAAAGTTCTGCCAACAGTAGGCTGGGTGCGAGCAACAGCTTGGGAGGGGATACAGCTGGGCCAATTGACCCAAACTGCCCAAAGGGGTATTCCATACCATATGACGTCAGCTCAGATATAAAAGGGAGAAGGCAGAGGGAAGTGGGGGGGCATTCACTGTTTGTGTTTGTCCTCCAGAGCAACCGCTACGCATACTGGAGCCCTGCCTCCTGGGAAAGCGGCCGGACATTGCCCGCCAATGGGAAGTAGAGAATAATCTTTGGTTTTGCTTTGCTTCCGTGCGTAGCATTTGCTATTCCTGCATTAAACTGATTTTTATCTTGACCCACGGACCCCTTGTTACATCTTACCTGTCCCCTGTCTATTTAAAAAAAGAGGAATGATAGAGCGACCTCCATCCAGGGCCAAACCACCACACTGGAAGAGTGGTGAGGCATTGAAACAGGCTGACCAGGGAACTGGTGGAATCGTAATCCCTGAAGGTGTTAAAAAATGTGTAGACATGACACTTCAGGGTATAGTTCAGTAGTCATGGTAGTATTGAGTTGACAGCTGGTCTAGATGACCTCAGAGGTCTTTTCCAACCTTAATGATTCTAAGATTCTGTTAATTTTAACGTAGTGAGTTGTGTGATTCCCTGGTATCCTTATTCATTCTCATTTATGAGGAAAAGCATTAAAATGTACTTTTGACATTATCACTGTCAAAGTCACAAAGGTTTGGTTTTGGGTTTTTTTCCTTTTAAAATATGCTCACTTCTTTTCCAGTCGAGGACTTGATCATGCATTACCCCACAGAGCTGCAAATAGGTATGAAAAAGAACTACTGTCTTATTTTAGTTTGGGCTACATGGACCTTGAGTTTGCAAAACCAAAGTCTATGTATGTCTGCTGGCAAAGTAGAAGAAAGTCTTATACTTTCTCTCTATTTGTCATTTTCTTATGGATATATAATCACTAAACTCTTTTTTTTTTTTTTTTTTTTTTACTACGGGATATGATCAGTTACTTTGCAACTAAAAGGCAATTTTCATCTTCTTCCAGTGACTTCTATCTGATCTAGTCACTTAAAGAAATATAGTATATGACTGAAAAGAAGAGCTCATATAGACAACATCTGATACATAGAACAGAGCTTTCAGTTCAGTGTATGAGATGGAAGTCAGAAAAGAAAAATTGTTGCTGTCAAATAGAAGCCCACAATGTTGTGGTAAAAGAAATAAAACGAATCTCTGTTGATTATAATTGTTATGTAACTATCTGATATCTTCAAATTTAAATAACAACACTTAATTTTTAAATTAATTGATAAGTATATGTATTTGATTCAAAAATATGTTTTGACATTTCCAAGGCAGGCTAGATCATTATGTAAATTTCACAGTGGGTTTCCATTAAAAAGAAAAAAAAATGGAAAAAAAAAGCTTATGTCTCAAAAAACTCTCCTATGATTTTTTTTTTCAGTTTAAATGGTTTATAAGATTCTATTTGAAACTCTACGGTACTCTGAAAAACATGAAATTTCAGATTTCATAGATTTGTCATTCATTCAAAACCTCTCCTGAAAGAATTTTTACTACTGTTTTTGTCACTTTCATGTCTTGGGAAGAATGACTGGGAAGAAGCCTGATGCTGTGAAAGTTTTTACGTGTCATACATCAGCTAATTGCTATGGTGAAATTAAGTTGCTCTGTCATCAGTACGATCTGCCTAAGAATTACCCTAAATGCAGAATAAGAAGCACCCAAATACTGTAATATACCCTCTGTATCATCTGGAACATTTTTAACCTCTGTTTCCCTTCTTAGACAACAGTTGACTCTGTAGCAGTAAAAACTAAGTCTTCATATTTTCTACTATTTTGATCCTATTATGAAATCTTAACAAATAATAAATAACAACAATAATTGTGTCCCAACTGTACATTCTTAGGAAAAAAAAACAAAAAACCACAACATAGCAAGCCAAAAAAAAAAGACTATTTTTTGAGAAGTGGCAGCAATGAGAAAATCAGAAGGGAAATCACACATGAATATTCCTGTAGCAAGAGAAAATGTTATTGGAAAGGGATGACCTATAGGGATATACTTCCAGCCAGAAAAAAAGAGAGCAACAAGCCAAGAAGTAAATAAATTGGAGAGAGGAACTAAATCCACCAGTTTGCTCTAAAATGATTTTTAGTTATTTTTCTTCCAAGGTTTTTGAGGACACATTTTTGTCTGTTTCCTTGTAGTTAATTTTTCCTGATAATATGATGCAATCCATCAATTCATAGTAATTTATTTGTTTGTTTATTTGTTCGTGTTGGTTGTCACAGGAATCATCTCGTCCAACTAAAGGTATCTATTGACCACTAAACAAAAGATTTGGTGTTTAGTCTAAATTAGACTTTGGAAATCAGAGATCACACCTCAAAAACAGTTGACCTCACCTGTCTTGGTACACAGACATTTATCCCCTGCATTGAAAATGTATTCTCTATGAGTTCCTTTTATTAAAATAAAATAATAATTAAAACAAAGTTATATTTTTAGCTCAACACAAATGCTAATTTAAGTTTCTAAATCTGGGTGCCGCCTGGTCAGCATTTATGTATGCCAATGTTTTTTATTCTGGCTGATGTTGGATGATGATAAGCCATTTATAATATCCCCATGTCTTCATTCAGGCTAATGGCAAATGACTGCATTATTTCTTGCCCCAAGCAAGATAGAGAGAAAAGAAGGGATATTCTTTAAACCATGTAATGCAGTGATTACAACATTCAGAGACAAACTGCTCATTTTCAAGCAAAGTTAGGAGAAGGTATTTCCTGAGAATTGCCCCACCAAATTTGGGAGGTTCACTGTTCTTTCTAGATTATAGAATATATATATATATATGTTCAGTGGGAGATACTCTAAAATGAAAGAACTAAGCACTATCACCCAGAAAGATCTTTAAATTATTTAATCTTGATTTTTACTATAACTGAAACAATTCCAAAAGTCTTAATATTCTCCTAATTAGTTATCTGCTTTTACACAGTGATTGCTCATTAACTTTCTTCTTATGAAGTGGCAAGACCAATGCCTATTTTCTGCACTAAAAATTCTGTAAACTACAAGTTTATGTTATTTCACACATATATATAGCAAATATTTAATATTAAAGGTAAACAACCATGGATTTCTATGTAGTGATTTAAAGCTGTTATCCAAACTCCATTGACCTCACTTATATATATGAAAATTTTGCAGGGGTCTCCAGAGTATGTCTTGCACTTCTATTTCAATGCATTTTAGTGCAGTGCGTGCTTTTGGAACATAAAAATTTCTGATCTGCAAAGTTTTAGCTGAAAACCTTATGTTACAAATCAAAAGGTCTAAGCATTGAAATTCATAAAGATTTTAAGATAAAAACAAAGTTCAGAGAACTTTTCTGGGATGTACTAAAGATACTAAAAATATTAATAAATTAAGGCTAAGATAAGAGACTATGATAAGCCAGGTTAAAAAAAAATGTTAAGTTTAGCAAATAGTTATGAAATCAAAGTATATTTCTGATGTAGTTGTATTCTTAGGAATATTTCTAGCATCACACCAAAAATGTTTGTTGATTTCTGAATACATGATACACATGTATACTATTTGTATCCTATCCTATTTCCTACCTAAGGAAAATAATGTCCTTATCCGAGTGTTTAGGAAACCTACTGCCTTCTCGTGTTTTTTGTTTGCTTGTTTTTCAGTGGAGATGAACGTTATAAGAAGGATTTGTGTTGATTGTTAAGTCTCTGTTATGTTCTTGTAGGATATAAACCAAAACAAAACAGAAAAACAAAACCAACTAAATCCACAAACACTATAGTTAGGCACACTTTCTTCAGCGAAATTTGACTTGGTATTTAAATTCTTATCGCAAGGACAGTTTGTAATAAAGTTTAGAAGCAAACCACTTCATATGGTTTTGAATTATCCATCTGTAGAAATAAAGTTCTCAACAATTCCACTTCGTGTTGGCTTTGTGTCTGAAGGGGATTTCAGTAGTGGAGGGGCTATGGGTTGGCTCCTGTGCAAAGTTTCCAGAGCCTCCCCCAGTCCAGATAAAAGTCAGACCAACATCTGGCTAGGACCAGGCCAATTAACACCTCTGAAATCAACATATTTAAGAGGCTAAACATGTTGGATAAAATCCATTCCTTTGTCTTCAGAAGTGCTTTTTTTCAGGAGGTGGAGATGAGTGAAACAACCTCAGTAGATCCTCAAGCTTTTATTTAGTTTTCTCCTCTCCTTACTGAAAAAGAGGGTGTAGGAATGACTGAGCAGCTGCATGGTTCTTTGTTGCTGGCTGAGTGGGCTCAAACCATGACACACCCATTTTTAAAAAAAAGAAATTAATGGCAGCAGGTTGCACATGTTTCTATATGCATGTTCAGTCAAATATTTCCTTATACTTGTTCAGGATATTTTTTTTATTATTAAAAATGGAGATGGAGGTTAAAAAAAATAAGGTTTTAGTACATTTATGAAAAAAGAATTACTACAGACTGTCATATTATCCTTATTTAAAGATATGTGATTTGTGATATGCGTTGAAGTTGTGAATTATTAGTCATAAAATAAAGTAATAAAAGACTTCTGAATAAATGTCATGTGAAATGTGTAGAAGATATATCATGCAAGATCATGTGTATTTGCAGTTACTATGACTATATATACCAAACTGTGTACCCACATTCACGTGGATATGTTCAATTAACTAAATATATATTAACTCATTGTTCATTTTACTCATAAACATAAAATCAAACATCTTCATAATGTAGATTCACATCTACCAAATGTAGATTCATACATCTTGTCTTTTAGAATACATTCCTGATGGCGTATTTTTTGCCAACTAGTTTACTCAAGAAGAGAAAAAAATCAAATTACTTCTTCTAATTTCTGAAGTAAATATAGTTAATTTCCTCACAGCTTTATCCAGTCCCCACCATAACTGTGTAGCTTAGATTTTGTAATTAAAATATATTAAACAATCTCAACTACACACTTATATTTTAACAAACACATTTTCTTTTTTGTCTGTGTGTGATTCTCTCCTTAAAAAGGAAAGCAGAAAGCAGTATAATCTTCCATAATTTTACATTTTACTAATGTACAAACTTGGCTCTGTAGGTGTATCAGAATGTGATGGTTTGGCCCTGGCTGGAAGCCAAGTGCCCACTAAAGCTACTCTATCACTTCCCCCTCTTAGATGGACAGGAGAGAGGAAAAATATAGCAAAAGGCTCGTGGGTCAAGCTAAGAACAATTTAATAAAGTCAAACTAATGGCCACGGTCAGAAGCAAAGGGAAACAATAAGATTATTCTCTGCTTCGCGTCAGTAGGCAACGTCTGTCTGCTTCCTGAGAAACAGAGCTTCAATACACACAGTGGTTACTCCCGGGAGAAACACAAATAACAAACGCCCCTTCCTTTCCTTTTTGCTTTTACCTTTTATATCTGAGCTGACATCGTATAGTATGGAATACCCCTTTGGTCAGTGTGGGTCAACTGGCCTGGCTGTGTTCCCTCCCAAGATGTTGCTCATGGCTAGCTTAGTGTTGGAAAACCTCAGCCTTGATGCTGTTCAAACACTGCACAGCAAGTAACCAAAATACTGGGGTGCTATCAACACCCTTCTAGCAACCACTACAAAGCATAACACTATGATAGATCCTATGGGGAAAATTAATTCCATCTCAAGCAAATCCAACACACAGAACTAGCTATTACCTAACCAATTCAGATATGGCTCATGATGTAAGTGTCAAATGTGACACTTACTGGAAAGCTAAGCTGAAACTGAGGGAAGATCTGAATAAATAATCTGATAGGGGAAATAGCATCTAGTGAGAGGCAACCTCTCAGGCTCCTTAGGACGCAATCAGTCAGAGGCCTCAGAATAAGGAGGATGAGCTTGTTCAGTACCTATTGTAAAAGAACATAAACCAAAGACAAATTAACAAGGACACTAGTGATAAGGGCAACTAGCAAGGAACATCTGGTGATGAACCCCCTTATGTAATTTGATAACAAAACTTCTTGCGAAAAAGTGCTGAGAACAACTAGTTTTGGGACGAGGGTAAAAAGTTCATCGTGAGGAAGACATACGACCTTCATCCCTGTAGACCCCTGCCCAAGACCACCCGGAGGCACCGCGCAAGCGTCAAGAGGAGGAGCTGCTGACCACCGGAACTGAGTGTCTTTTCGGGATAGCTCATGAATATGTGCAGGCGTCTAATGAACATGTGACTTTCACCGCATATAACCAAGGTAACTGCATGGTTCAGGTGTGCACATTTTTGGAGGAAAATATTCCCCTGTGCACCCAGCACTGATCAAAACATACCTACTTTATAATCTTCTGGGTTATGGAGTCTTCATTCCGTGTGTCAATTCAATATTAAAATCTACAGCAAATCCAAGTTTTTAGATCTACATTAAAATCTACAGCAAATCCAACCGGAGACGAACAATGGAAATACAGGGTTGCATAATATATGTAGCTATTTTATGTTTACCTCACTCTTGATAATATTTATATTTTAAGTTAATTTCAGCAAACAAACTTACTGATGTAAAATTGACATATAGGTTTCTAGATTTCTGAGGGTTTTTTTTTTTTGTCTCTCTTATTTATATTTTTTTTACAGAATAACAGATATTTGGGCTATATCCTGATATTTGATCTTACTCTATTCATAGGATTTTGTAGGTTGTTTATTTCATTTTTTGGACTAATAGAATGACAGCAGAGTAATGCTTGACTTTATAACCAATTGAAATAATGAAGTAATCTAGAAAACCCTGATATTGGTTAATAACTCAGCAAAAAAGACTTTTGCAAGCTTTTATCTCAATACAAACAATTATAATAAAATTAATAGCTTTGATTTTAAAGGAATAACTAGGAAGATCCAGAGATTTTTTCCACAGACGGCTTTCATTGAAGGGAGTGCCATGGTAATCTAACAGGAACATTTGGAAACTATGAGCAGAGAAGATTACAATTTGTTTAAGAATTTCAGGGAAAAATTCTCCAGAGTAAGTCGTGATGTTAAAGACACTGGGTAGTTATTTATCTACAACTAGGAAGTTCACATCCAATATACTGTGTCATAGACGGCAGATAGTCTTCAGATCATAAAACTGTAGCATCATAGAATGATATAATAGTTTGGGCTCGAATGTACGTTTTAACGTCACCTACTCAAATCAACATACAATGAGCAGAGACATCATCAACTTAACTCTGTAAAGGACAAACCTGAAGTTCTGTGTCCTATTCTGGCCTACTCAGAACAAGAGAGACATGGACATATTGGAGTGAGTCTAGCAATGGGCTACAAAGATGATTAAGGGACTGCAGTATATTTCACAAGAGGAAAGAAAGCAGAGAGAGCTATGACTGATCAGCCTACAGAAAAGAAGATTCAGTGGTGTCTTAGTAATTTTTTTGAACACCTCAAATGAGGGTATAAAGAAGACAGAGCCATATTCTTCTCTGAATGGAGAAGAGGGAATGGGAAAAAAAAATCAAATACAGGAAATTTTGTTTGAACTTTAGAATTTTTTTTTTTTTCCTTTTAACTGCTGTGGTTACCAAATGCTTGAAAAGGTTGCCTGGAGGGGTTGTGTAGTCTCTTTTACTGAAGGTATTCAAAATCATGTAGACACAGACTTGTGCCACATGCTGTAGTTCATCCCACTGTGAGCAGAGGGGTTCTCTATTAGACTATATCCAGAAGACCCTTCCAACTTAATTTGTGCTATGATTCTGTGGATCAATGAAATAACAAGAGTAGTAATGTGTTAACTCCAGAATCCTCCCCTTTCAGAAAGCTAATGTCAAAATACTTGGATAGAGATAAATTGATGTAACAAATACAATCCTTTTGTTGCAAATAAATAAGATGTAGTGTTTCAGGGAAAAGTAAGATATTCTTCCTATCTGAAAGAGACTGAGACAAGCAAAGTACTCTGAAAGCGAAAATAATGTTGTTTTGAGTCAAATAAAACTCAACTACACAATGTAATTCATTATTTAATGCTTCCTGAACTTACTCTAAACTATTTCGTTTGCATGATCTATTTATCTTGATACTATATTCTTTGTCAGACAGTATTTCAGAGAGGGTAGAGGTGACATAAACTCCTTTGATCCAGAATGTCATAAATATATTTTCTAATTTGAATGCATATAATTTTCAGAATATTGTTTCTTTTAGACTCCGGAAACTAGTTTTTACTTGAAGCTAAATTACTTTAGAATCACAGATATCAGAATTTGGTAGTTATTGCATTAATAATAATTTTGTCCCTGAAATTATTTGCATTAGTATTAAAAATCATTCATTAATGCTGCTTATTTGGAGATTATGTTTAAAAATCTAATATGTATCTTTGAGAAAATAAGTATAGAATAACTTGTCAAAGCAACATCAAATTTGGACATGAAATGCCTACAAATGGGAGATTTCAGAGTCCTGCAGAGAAAATTGGAAACTTAGTATGCTTGTCACTCTTTAAATCCCAGAAGAGATAAACATTTCTTGCTCAATTAAGGTTCCTGCTATAGCAAAAAAGGCACTTGTGGAATAAATTTGTTCAGGAGCTGTAATGGGTAGTTGTAATAGGATGTAGGTAGGAGTCAAATGCGTTACTTAATTGAGGCATGCAGACATTATTATATAGCATTTATTACATGTTAGTTTATTTTATTTAAATGGAAAAAGTTTAACAAGAGGAAGGAATCCTCTATTTTCCCTTTTCTTCATGGTACATTAAAACATTAAACTATAATAAAGTTTGAAGGGTATTTTAATCTCTTTAATAAAAAAAAAAAGAAGTAAGTTTATTATAAATGTAACATAAAATTATTATTGAGTTAATTAATTGTCTAATTAATAATCTCAGAATGAATTGTGAGGCAGAGCTCATCTGTTATTTTAAAAAGGTCTGAGACTTTTTAATTAAAAAATAGTAAAAAAGTAAACCTCAATGTATATATTAAAGAAAGCATCTGCCAGTTTCTTCCCTAACATCGGTGTCTATGTGTATTCTTCTCACTTTCAAAATATAATGCCACCTGTATTTCACCTTCTCAGAAGAATACCTAAAAACAAAGTGAAAAAATGTTAAGATATGATCCATTAATTTGACTAAATCAATAAAAAGTACTTCTATTTTTTTGTTAGAAAAAAAGGTTTTATTTTTTCCTAAAAGGATGTATTCTAATCTACAGCTATATATACCAAGTTACAGCTCTTTTGATTTTAGATATAATTATGAGCTATGTTACATTCTGTGTATAGCTGGGGAAGTTGTCACAATATGGGATATCTTCTCTTTTTTTCCTTGAATTTATGACAGAGTGAATGTAACACAAGAAACGTGACAAAGAACAGCAGTAAACATTTGATATTTTAAGTGTTTTACTTCCAAAGCCAGCCCCCAGAAAGAGTTACCTTACTTTACCAATATATTGACCAATGAGTTTAGATGATTTAGATTGTGTATTTCTTGTCTGGTACTCCTGAGATGCATCCCTTGCCCTAAAGATTTGGTTCTCTTTTCTCTTGAAACATTGAGACCTAGGTTTACACACTCCTCAATTAATTTAGGAGGATAAGATATATTTCATGTTTTATGTAATTTCATGTGTGAAGAATATGTTGATATACTTCATATATACATAAAAACAACTCCAATTTTGTGTCTGAGCAGAGATACATTTAAGACTTCAGCAAATCTTCAGCAGAGCCAGTATTTCATACTTAGAGAAAGTACATGACAAATGTGAAATAAAAAAAGGTAAAGATTTCTTTTGAGTAGTCTCTCAGCTTCTGTCACATTTTCACGATCATTAAACTAATTAAAAGAATAATTCCTGGTCCCACTTATACCTAACACAGTTAAAGGTTTGTTACACACCCCCTGAATGTCTCCTTAGTTGCTTTTACCCGCTTTCCACAAACTGCCCTCTTGGTCCTATTGAGATTGCTACACAATTAACCATATGAATGAAGGGGAAAATGATTCATGACACCTGCCCTCCTTGCGATGAATTATGTATCTCAAAAGAGTTAAGTGATTTCTCTCAACTCTCTCTAAAAAAAAGGTTTGGTTTACTTTTTTTCAAATGTGAAAATAAAGGACATTAGAAAAAGTATTATGAAACATATTTGTGTTAATGTTCACACAAGACAGATGAAAACGTGAAAACACAGATATTGATTTTTTTTTTTTAAAAAAAAAAAAAAGAATAGTTGATTTTCCTTAGAGGTGAACTAGAAGGCTAAGTCCTGATACTGCTTGGACGAAGGGAGGAGAATTAGAAAAAGCACCGTACATCTATCCGCAGGAATTTGGAGAACGTTATTGTAATCTAATTTATTTTACCATTTACCTATTTTACTGAATTGGTGTCTAAGAGCATACACAAGAATTCTTTTCTTAAAATCGTTAGTTAGCTGGAAAAAATGTTTTGACACAGGGAAGAAAGACACAGTTGTCCTAGGACTTTAGAGTGTCTTTCTAGGTTATACTACTTTTACAGGGTATGTTCTGTAGTAAATCATATCTGGGTGCCTTTGAGAATCTGTGCCTTTTCTGCCCATGAAGCCACATATTTTAGAAAGACAACAGGATTTTAGTTGTTTTGAAAAGCTGCATTTTTTTTTTCAAACTCTTAAATGTATAATGCTGATAAAGTACCGGCCACATTTCATTATCATAATATTTTCAAGGTGAGGGAAGACAGGATTGTGAACAGAAATCATTGTCTAAAGATACAAACTACTGCTGTTATACAGAAACAAATTTGAAGACTTTTTTTTCCTGAAGTAAGAAAAAACCAAAACTTCTATGTTAGATCTATTTCCATCAAAATGCTTCTAGGGGAAAAAAAAAAAAAAAAATTACAAACCTTGAAAATAGGATCATGTATTGGAAGTGATGACAGAATGTTGATTTAGTGTTGTGACTGTGACCTTACAATTATTGATGCCATATACACCAGCTGTGATGAGTATCTATGAACATGAATTGAGCTCCTGCCAGATTATGAGTAGATCATGGAAATTTAGAGTCCGTACCAGTGTGCTACCTACTGAGAGTAAATTATTTTGTCTTTTACCTTTTCTTTTTTTTTTTTTTTTATTATTATTCCTGTAGTTTCTCTTGGTGACCAGTGTGATTGTACTAAATGATAGAGTATTAAAGTGGCAACATGTGGTTAAAATTCAGACGTATATGGGCAGAGATATCTACACAGCTGCATATGTGGTCTCATATGTCTTGGCACAGTGTCAAAACTTAAACAAGTGTCTATTGCTTTGAAGCTAAGATAAACACTGATTTTGAGGAGAGAGGAAATTGAAGTCATAAGCATTGACCCATATTCAAACTGTTAGATTGTAGATACAGATTAAACTCCTCATGAGTGAATCACGAGAGGAGATGGGTTTCACGGTTTCAGAGAAACAAATTTGTTTTGTAGAAAATGAACAAAAGGGCTTGTCTTTTTGGTGCTATTTAGGGAATAACAAGATGTGCATACATTTTATGATTTATACATGCTAAGGTGAAACAGTGATTTATTTTGTATACCTGAACTCGAAGGTTACATTTATGCTAGTGAAACTGTATCATCTTCTGAGGAGTTACTCAAAAGTTTAATTTGTAACATTGGAACATCTGCTTTCTTTTTGTAACAAGATGAATTCTTTAATGTTTTGAGGTTTTACCCAAACAAAATGGTTCTGCACACCAGGCAACTTTGGGATTTTGGAGAACAGTCTGGGGTTTTTTTTATAGTCTATTTGTTTATTTGAGCTATTGTTTATTTGTCTGCTTATGACAATTATTGTTCTTGGAATGAATGAATACTGAATATGTTATATTCTAACCCTTAGAGTTTTATACATCTTGGGCTTTATCTGTAGGTTTGCAAACAACCCAAATTTAAATATTGAACCATTAAAAGTAATCCAGCCTGACTGTTTAAATTATTTGTGCATCTACAGTACATGCTCTCATGATTGTGTTTACTTGTAAAATATTACCATATAAAATCAAACAGACAATTAAAGTTTAAAAATGTGGGGGAAATATATTACCACCATGACATTGTAATTTAGTGACAGATATTGTATAGTAACTTTGTAATGGCCCACAGCCAGTGGATATTTCTGTGCAGATGGTCTCAGCACCTGCAAGCTATTGGAAGGTATCATTTTTTGAAAACTATGTTTAGATCTCATGAGAAGGCCTTATTTGAATGCTAACGCGATGCCCAGAAATTCTGGCTTGTAGCAATTATTTCTACTATGATGAGATTGAGTTGTGTTTATCCCTCTATTAAAAAATGAACATGGTGGAAACCTGCATTTCTAAAAGAACAAAGCTTTAACAAGTTATAAAATGTGGGGATAATTAGGATAATTGTTTGAATTTAAAAATAATGTCTCAAATATTCCAGTGGTTTGACTATTACACCACCACTGACACCTGTTCATGTTGGGTTCAGTAAGGATGTTACATGCCATGGTACTGTTTTTTGGTTGGGTTTTGTTTTGTTTTGTTTTGTTTTTTTTTTTACCAGCTATTTGAACTCATTTGGCACAAATATCTGTTACTATATTATAGCATTTGAAATGAAGGAAATCATGTCTTCAGTGTATTTCAGAAAAACTTTATTGTTATGTAGCAGTGTTTCTTCTGTACCATCAATGTTATCTAAAATTAAAACTATAGTTTACAAAGAATTTTCAAAGTTTTCTCAAATATGAACTCTCATTTGAAAAATCTGTGGAGAGTATATTCATTTATATTTCATGCTTAGCTAAGCCATATACCTCCAATGGGAATGACGAACGGTTTCATATGAGACATTGGTATAATAGCTTAAATAAATAACATATATAGTAAACTAGGAACTGACCTTCTAACAACCAAGTTTAGAATCGAATGCATTGGGTTGGAAGACACTTTTAAAGGTCATCTAGTCCAACATCCCTGCAGTAAACAGGGATATCTTTAGCCAGATCAAGTTGCTTAGAGCCCGATCAAGCCTGACCTTGAGTGTCTCCAGGGATGGGGCCTCCACTACTTCCCTGGGCAACGTGTATTTTATCACTCCCACTGTAAAAAATGTCTTCCTTATATCCAGGCTACATCTATACTTTTTTAGCTGAAAATCGTTACCCTTTGTCCTATCACAAGTCTTGTTAAAAAGATTGCCATCTTTTTATAAGTTCTCTTTAAGTACTGAAAGGTTGCCATAAGGTCTCCCTGGAGCCTTCTCTTCTTCAGACTGAACAACCCCAACTCTCTCAGACTGTCCTCATAGCAGAGGTGCTCCAGCCCTTTGATCAATTTTTTGTGGCACTCCTCTGGACCCATTCCAACAAGTTCACATGCTTCTTGTGTTGACGGCTCCAGAGCTGGACACAGTACTGCAGGTGAGGTTTCACCAGAGCAGAGTAGAGGGACAGAGTCACCTCTCTCGATCTGCTGGCTGTGTTTCTTTTTGATGTAGTCTACGATGTGATTGGCTTTCTGGGCTGCAAGTGTGCATTGTTGGCTCATGTCCAGCTTTCTGTCCATCAGTACCCCCAAGTCCTTTTCTGCAGGGTGACTCGCTATCACATCATCCCCCAACTTGTATTGATAATGAGGATTGCCCCTACCCAGATGCAGGACATTTCACTTGGTCTTGTTGAACCCTGTGAAGTTCACATTGACTCACTTCTCCAGCTTGTCCAGGCCCCTCTGGAGGACATCTCATCCCTCTTTCATACACCACTCAGCTTGATGTCATCTCCAAACTTGCTGAGTGTGCACTCACTCCCACTGTCTATGTCATTGATGAAGTTATCTAACACCACTGGTCCCAATATGGATCTCTGAGTGACACCCTTTAACACATATCTCCATATGGACATTGAGCCATTGACCACTACCCATTAGGTGCCACCAATCAACCAATTCCTCATCCACGAAACAGTCTACCCAACAAATCCATATGTCTCCAACTCAGAGCAAGAGATGTTGTGGGAGACTGTGACAAAGGCCTTACAGAAGTCCAAATAGATGGCATCCATTGTTCTTCCCTTGTCTACTGATATAGCCACTGCATTGTAGAAAGACACTAGTTTAGTCAGGCAGGACTTGCCCCAGTGAAGCCATGCGGACTCTCTTTAATCTCCTTCCTGTTTTCCATGTGCCTTAGCAAAGCCTTTAGGAGGATCTGTCCCGTGACCTTCCCAGACACAGATCTGAGGCTGGCAGGTTGGTAGTTCCTGGGGTCTTCCTTTCTATCCTTTTTAAAAATTAATGTAATATTTCTGGTTTTCCAGTTACCAGGGGCTTCACCTGACTGCCATGATTTTTCAAGTATCATGGAGAGTGGCTTGGCAACCACATCAGCAAATTACCTCAGGATTCTAGGATGCAACTCATCAGGTCCAATAGACTTGTGCATGTTCAGATTCACCAGGTGGTCATCAGTTTTTTCTTCACTTACAGTGGGAGGTACTTTGCACCCCTGATCCCTGTCTTGTTTTCTTGCATCACAGGAAGTGTGAGGACCGGGTGGCCTCCAGTCCCCCTAGGGTGAGATCAGTGTGCTCAACTTGCTCCCTGAAGTGCTTATACACCAATGTACGCAGCATGGGGAATAAGCAGGAGGAGCTAGAAACCTGGGTTTGGGCAGGAGATTATGATCTGGTGGCAATTACAGAGACATGGTGGGACAGCTCACATGACTGGAATGTGGTCATGGGTGGTTATGTCCTTTTCAGGAAAGACAGGCCAGCCAGGCGAGGTGGTGGAGTCGCTCTTTACGTGAAAGAGCAACTACAATGTCTTGAATACCATCCAGGCATGGATGAGGAGCAAGTTGAGAGTGTATGGGTTAGAATTAAGGGGCAGGCTGGCAGGAGAGATACTGTTGTGGGTGTCTATTACAGGCCACCAGATCAGGGTGAGGAAGTTGATGAGGCCTTCTACAGGCAGCTGAGAGCGGTCTCACAATCACAGGCCCTGGTTGTCGTGGGGGATTTTAACTTCCCTGATATTTGCTGGAAGGACAATTCAGCCAGTCAGCCACAGTCCAGGAGGTTCCACCAGTGCATCGATGATAATTTTCTGATGCAAATGGTGGAGGAGCCGACTAGGAGAGGAGCACTGCTGGACCTCATCCTCACTAACAAGGAGGATCTGGTTGAAGCAGTAAAGGTTGAGGGCTGCCTTGGCTGCAGTGACCATGAAATGGTGGAGTTCAGGATCTCCTGTAGCAGAAACAAAATAGCAAGCAGAATTGCAACCCTGGACTTTGCCAAGGCAAACTTTGGATTTTTCAAACAATTACTCGAGACAATCCCATGGGCAAGGCTGTTTGAAGGTAAAGGGGCCCAAGATAGTTGGTTAGCGTTCAGGGACTGCTTCTACCGTGCTCAAGATCAGAGCATCCTGACATGTAGTAAGTCAAGGAAGGGAGCCAGGAGACCTGCGTGGCTAAACAGGGATCTGCTGGGTAAGCTCAAGGGCAAGAGGAGAATTTACAGATCTTGGAAGGCAGGGCTGGCCACTTGGGAAGAATATAAGGCTGTTGTCCGAGGATGTCGGGAGGCAACTAGGAAAGCAAAGGCCTCCCTAGAATTAAACCTGGCGAGAGGGGTCAAGGACAACAGGAAGAGCTTTTTCAAATACGTGGCAGATGAAACTAACACCAGAGGCAATGTAGGCCCACTGATGAATGAGGTGGGTGCCTTGGTGACAGAAGATACAGAGAAGGCAGAGTTACTGAATGCCTTCTTTGTCTCCGTCTACTCTGCCAGAGGCTGTCCTGAGGAGCCCCATTCCCCTGAGGCCCCAGAGGAAGTCAGGGCAGTGGAGGAGTTTGCTTTAGTCGATGAGGACTGGGTTAGGGACCAATTAAGCAATCTGGACATCCATAAATCCATGGGTCCAGACGGGATGCATCCACGGGTGCTGAGGGAGCTGGCTGATGTCATTGCTAGACTACTCTCCATCATCTTTGCCAAGTCTTGGGAGACGGGAGAGGTGCCTGAGGACTGGAGGGAAGCAAATGTCACTCCAGTCTTCAAAAAGGGCAAGAAGGAGGACCCAGGTAGCTTATAGACCGGTCAGCCTCACCTCCATCCCTGGGAAAGTGATGGAACGACTTATCCTTGGTGCCATCTCAAGGCATATCAGGGATAAGAGGGTCATTAGAGACAGTCAACATGGCTTCACCAAGGGGAAGTCATGCTTAACTAACCTCATAGCCTTTCACGAGGATATAACAAGGTGGATAGATGATGGCAGAGCGGTGGATATGGTCTACCTTGACTTCAGTAAAGCATTTGACACAGTCTCCCACAGCATCCTTGCTGCTAAACTGAGGAAGTGTGGTCCAAACTCTCGGGTAGTGAGGTGGACTGTGAACTGGCTAAGGGGAAGAAGCCAAAGAGTCGTGGTCAATGGGGCGGAGTCTGGTTGGAGGCCTGTATCCAGTGGAGCCCCTCAAGGGTCAGTACTGGGACCAGTATTATTCAATATATTCATCAAAGACTTGGATGAGGGACTAGAGAGTACTATCAGCAAGTTTGCTGATGACACCAAGCTGGGAGGAGTGGCTGACACACCAGAAGGCTGTGCTGCCATTCAGCGAGACCTGGACAGGCTGGAGCGTTGGGCAGG
Source organism: Trogon surrucura (assembly GCA_020746105.1). NCBI lineage: Eukaryota > Metazoa > Chordata > Aves > Trogoniformes > Trogonidae > Trogon > Trogon surrucura. The sequence continues at coordinate 41,700,477 of CM036617.1, forward strand.
GAAAAATTTAATGAAATATAACAAGGGTAAATGTAGAGTCTTGCATCTGGGTAGGAACAACCCCAGGTTCCAGTATAAGTTGGGGAATGACTTATTAGAGAGTAGTGTAGGGGAAAGGGACCTGGGAGTCTTGGTGGACAGCAGGATGACCATGAGCCAGCACTGTGCCCTCGTGGCCAGGAAGGCCAATGGCATCCTGGGGTGTATTAGAAGAAGGGTGGTTAGTAGGTCGAGAGAGGTTCTCCTTCCCCTCTACTCTGCCCTGGTGAGAGCCCATCTGGAATATTGTGTCCAGTTCTGGGCCCGTCAGTTCAAGAAAGACAGGGAACTGCTGGAGAGAGTCCAGCATAGGGCAACTAGGATGATGAAGGGAGTGGAGCATCTCCCTTATGAGAAAAGACTGAAGGAGCTGGGGCTCTTTAGTTTGGAGGAGACTGAGGGGTGACCTCATTAATGTTTACAAATATATCAAGGGGGAGTGTCACGAGGATGGAGCCAGGCTCTTCTCGGTGACAACCACTGATAGGACAAGGGGTAATGGGCTGAAACTGGAACATAAGAGGTTCTGCTTAAACTCGAGAAGAATCTTCTTCTCAGTGAGGGTGACGGAACACTGGAACAGGCTGCCCAAGAGGATTGTGGAGTCTCCTTCTCTGGAGACATTCAAGACCTGCCTGGACACGTTCCTGTGTAGCATAATCTAGGCATTCCTACTCTGGCAGGGGGATTGGACTTGATGATCTTTCACAGTCCCTTTCAATCCTGAACATTCTGTGATTCTGTGAGAGAGGTAATCAGTGAAAAGCAAGGCAAAAAGAGAGTGTTGAGAGTCTCAGCCTTCTTCTCAGTTGTAGCTACTGTGTAGGCTTTGTGTCTATCTGAAATTTAACCCTAATCCTAATGTTAGTATCAAACTTCTATTGAAGTTTAGGACCTGTGCACCATGGATGTTATAGATAAGAAAACTGTGAAACTGTGGATCACATAATCACACAGAATCACAGAATGTTAGAGGTTGGAATGGACATCAAAAGATCGTCTACTGCAGCCCCCCTGCCAGAGCAGGAGCGCCTACAGTAGATCGCACAGGAATGCTGTCCAGGCAGGTTTTGAATGTCTTCAGAGAAGGAGACTCCACAATCTCCCTGGGTGGCCTGTTCCAGTACTGTGTCACCCTCACAGTGAAAAAGTTTTTCTAATACTTTTTGAGTAACCTCCTATGTTCCAGCTTGAACCCATCGCCCCTTGTCCTGTCAATGGACATCGTTGAGACAAGCCTGGTTCCATCCTCCTGACATTCTCCCTTGACATGTTTGTAAACATTTATGAGGTCACCCCTCAACCTCCTCTTCTCCAAGCTAAAGAGACCCAACTCCTTCAGCCTTTCACAGAATCACAGAATCACAGAATCACAGAATGTTAGGAATTGGAAGGGACCTCGAAAGATCATCAAGTCTAATCCCCCTGCCATAGCCTCATAAGGGAGATGTTTCACTCCTTTCATCATCTCTGTGGCTCTGTGCTGGACTCACTCAAGCAGTTCCCTGTCTCTCTTGAGTTGAGGGGTCCAGAACTGGACACAATATTCCAGATGAGGCCTCACCAGGGCACAGTAGAGGAGCAGGAGGGCCTCTCTCAACCTACTTGCTACTCCCCTTCTAATACACCCCAGGAGGCCATTGGCCTTTTGGCCACGAGGGCACAGTGCTGGCTCATGGTCATCCTGCTCTCCACTAGAACCCTCAGGTCCCTTTCTCCTACACTGCTCTTCAGAAGGTCAGTCCCCAACCTATACTGGCACATGGGGTTATTCTTTCCCAAGTGCAAAACTCCACACTTGCCTTTGTGGAATTTCATAAGATTTCTCCCCAGTCAGCCCTCTAACTTGTCTAGGTCTCTCTCAATGGTTGCACAGCCTTCTGGTGTGTCAACCACTCCTCCCAGTATCGTGTCATCAGCAAACTTGCTGACAGCGCTCTCTAATCTCTCGTCCTGGTCATTGATGAATATATTGAAAACCATTGGCCCCATCACTCACCCCTGAGGGACCTCACTAGACACAGGCCTCCAACTAGACTCTGCCCCATTTACTACAACTCTCTGACTTCTTCCCTTCAACCAATTAGCGACCCACCTCACTACTTGGTCATCTAGACCCACTTCCTCAGTTTATCTATGAGGATGCTGTGAGAGACAGTGTCAAATGCCTTGCTGATATCCAGATAGACCACATCCACTGCATGGCCACCATCCATCCACTTGGTTATGCCTTCATAAAAAGCTATCAGGTTGGTCAAACATGACTTGCCCTTGGCAAAGCCATGCTGACTGCTCCTAATAACCTTGTTATCCTTGATATGCCTAGAGACAGCGCCAAGGATAAAATGTTCCATCACCTTTCCAGGGATGGAGGTGAGGCTGACTGGTCTGTAGTTACCCGGGTCATCCTTCCTGCTCTTCTTATAGACTGGAGTGACATTTGTTTTCCTCCAGTCTTCAGGCACCTCACCTGTTCCCCCTGACTTACCAAAGATGATGGAGAGTGGCCTAGCAATGACTTCCGCCAGCTCCCTCCGCACCCACGGATGCATCCCATCAGGGCCCGTGGATGCTTGAATATTCGTCAAGTGCTGTGCTCCCCTTCACATACATCTTGTACACCCAGTATCCTTAGAGTTGAAACCTTTGTAGCTCTCTGAATAATAAATGTAACCTTAACCCTAACCTTAATATTGGAATTGTGTTGAGGCTCAGGTCACCATTCCCATGGATGTCCAAGATTATAAAGCTGTGGAGGGATCTATACTGGTTCTGTACCATGCTCCTCTTGACATGCCTTTTCCATTCCTAGTGTCTTTGGAGCTTGAGGCTCTCTGACTCTATGATTCCTCACCTTAAACATAACATTAATATCAGAATGGTACTGAGGCTGAGTTTACAATTACCATTGTTGTCCCAGAATAGACTACTGTGGAGGAAGCAATGTTGGTGCAGTGCTTTACTCCCACTGGCATGCTACTTGCACCCTCAGTGTCTTTGGAGCTGGAGGCTTTGTGGCCCTTTAAACCCTAACCGTAAACCTAATATCAAATTTGCATTGAGGCTGAGATCTCTAGCACCATGGATATTGCACATTTAAAAAAGTGGTAGAACAACATTGACACATGACTCTATTCACCTTGTCATGTCTTCAGCAGACTATATAGGTTGTTATAATGTTACTCCACACTATTTGTGTCTTGTAAGCAAAGAGTTATGAGCAGATTAGTCAGATCAATGTCAAAAAGTGTGTACCTAGATAGATTTTATTTTTGGAACCACATGGACAAATATATTTATGATCAGTTGATACAGAAAAAAATGAGATTCATGCTGACCCAGGTGACAGCATTCTTGTATCTCAACTGTTATAGGCATTAGTGTCTAGAACACAAGGTTTAAAATGGCAGAAAAATTATTTTAACCAAAAAAATAAGAAGTTAATGGTATTCTCAGGGATTTATATATATATATATAAATATATACATAAATATATATATATATATATAAAAGAAATATTCTTATTTTTTTTTACTATTTTTGATCACAGCCGAACAGATCTAGAAGAGTACTGGGAGAAACATCTAAAGAATTTTTCTGAAAGAAATCTTTACTGTACTTCTACTTAAGAAAAAGTAATTAAACATCCTCAATCTTTTTTTGTAACTCTCTGTATTATACATTTATGACAAAGTACAAATCTTCCGTTTTACATCTACACTATACTACACATGAATTGATACAGTGCTAGGAGGTATACAGGGGAAGAAATATGGCACAAAGCCACAACTTTGAAGGTCTGTTTATTCTCCCACTAAAATCAACAGGAAATACGTTTGTTTAAAAGGGATATGTGACCTAATTCATCTTTATGAACTCAAAAAAATAACACTCCTAAATGAAGTATTTTCTTGACAGTAAAAGATTCACATTTTAATGTTCTCCTGAGAAGTTTAATTATGTTTTTGAAGATTAAATAGAAATTACTTCAAATTACATTATCATCAAACTGTCCTTGAACTCTTCCTACTGTGACTACATTGTGACTACAATTTTTTGAATTATTTATTAACATATTTTTTTCTCTCTTTTTATCAAGTTATCACAGAACTTCTCACTTTCCTCAAAATAGAAGCACAATACAGATTTTACTGTTGGAAAAAACCTGGCAAAGAGAAAGAAGAGAGCTAAAATTATATTTGCAAACATTTTGTTGTTTTTTTTCCCTACTGCCCTATAAATGTTTTGTAAGAAATTGTACCATAATACAAGCTTTGTCTATAACTTTTACACCTCTCTTTTCTCTGTAATCCTGGCAAAAACAGGAGCACACTGAAATGTCAAGTAAAAAGTATTTCAGAACTTGTAGTCACAAAATAGTTCATGTATGCAATTTGTACTAATTGCTGGAAGTAGTTAGGAAATTTCCACAGGAATGATTTTGTCATAAAAAAATATTCTTTCAGTGTGTTATGAATTCCATAGAAAATTTCAGTGAAAAGTACCTTTTTCAAATAAAATCAATCATGGGAATAATCAAGTAATACTGACAAGGTAAACAGTTAGGAGATGAGATTGACTGACAGGGAAGTATATGAGAGAGAACAGAAAGGCTGAATGGCCCAGCTTTTCATTACTTAACCTGGCTGCCTGTCTACCTAAGCCTGAAAATTGGTTCATTTTTGAAACTCTGAATGTCCATCTTTCAGAATTTCACTGCCCAAAGGCACTAATCAAAATTGATAAATGTCTTCACAACTCAAGACAACATTCCGAAGAAATTCTTAACTGGATTTTTTGAGAAATTGTTATTTTTACTATGGTAAGAGATAGAGATCTCTATTTTTTAAATTTCTTTTCCCCCAGCAACCTTGACATACTCCATTGAAAAGAAATTCTGTTCTCCAGTTATCTTCTGCACAGACATGCTTATGTATTCTTTCAAACACACGCAGCTCTATGCGGTCATCTGAGGCAACTGAAAGCAAGCTAGCTCAGGTGCCAAAAGCTGTTTCACTTATTTAGTGTACCACCTAGATCATTTTCCAAGATATCTTTGCTTTTAGAAGTCTACATTTCCTCATGGGGAAATAAGTCTTTAGAGATGATCCATATAAGTTTATACAACATTGGTCTGTTTGGGTTGCTCAGTTCTGAAGCTTTTAGGACAAGCAGGTAATTTAGAAAGATATCTTAGATCTTTAGCCCACATTTTGCTATTTGTTCCTTGTAATATGCTTGTGGGCTTGTTGAGCCCTCACAAAATGCAAGTGAAAGTTCAGTTTGGCTTAAGATGTTAATAAAATGTGTATGCGCATAGTTGCATCTATGTTATAAGATAGTGTAAAGATACCAGAGTCAGCTGTAAACAAAGTCATCTTGTGTATTGGAAAAAATCTAGTTTGGCATTACGCTGAAAGGCATGGCAAATTAGTCAACAGTGAGGTTGTTGCTGCTGCAAATTACTCTTGATACCTAAACTACCCTATCTATTTCTATCCTGTGTATATCTGTACATTCCTGGCTCTGTAGAGCAGATATGCTCACAGATCAACTGAAAAAGCTACAAAGGAGCTGATGATTCTAAGACGATGTTTGCAAGAAGGAGTGCAAAGTCAGAGTTCTATTTTTCATTCCAAGCTTTGGGATAAGCAACTTGTGAATGTTCGTAAGTTATCTTCCCCCATATTTTTTTTCAATCTCCTTTTAAGGCTAACACTTCTATTACCTTCTGCTACTTTTTTTTATATGTCATTGCTTTAGTCACTAATTTCTATTTTCTACCTTGTCAGTGTAATACAAATGCAATTAAAGATATTCATCGTTGCAAAATAAATGTCGTAATATCAATATGTCTAACTGTAAACAACACTGTGAAGTCTTTTATATCAGAAAAGCAGAAGAGATTATGAAAAAGGTACAAAAGAGAAGAAAAGGAAAAAATATTAAACAGCTATTCACACCGGGATGTTTCCTACTTTTGTACCTAGGGGAAAAAAAAAAAAAAAAAAAAAAAGAAGGCTAATACAGGGGCTTCATTGTGAGTTTAAACATTCAGATCAGAAATCTACGATTTTTTTTTCACTCAACACTTCAGAAGACTCCTCATCATTAGTTATCTTAAAATACATATACAATACATTTCTAATAAATGTGTCATATCTTAAGTTGAAGTGATTTTCCTTTGGTTTTCCAGCTTGAAAGCCTAAAATGCAGATAAAATTTTAAATTATTATTTACAAAATAATTTAATTAAATGGAGAACTGATTTGAAACTGATGAACGGCCAGCTGAATATAGATCTACATTTGCATCATCATCAAGTTCAATCCCCCTGCCAGAGCAGGAATGCCTAGATTATGCTACACAGGAACGTGTCCAGGCAGGTCTTGAATGTCTCCAGAGAAGGAGACTCCACAGCCTCTCTGGGCAGCCTGTTCCAGGGCTCCGTCACCCTCACTGAGAAGAAGTTTCTTCTCGAGTTTAAGCGGAACCTCTTATGTTCCAGTTTCAGCCCATTACCCCTTGTCCTATCAGTGGTTGTCACCGAGAAGAGCCTGGCTCCATCCTCGTGACACTCACCCTTGATATATTTATAAATATTAATGAGGTCACCCCTCAGTCTCCTCTTCTCCAAACTAAAGAGCCCCAGCTCCTTCAGTCTTCTCTCATAAGGGAGATGCTCCACTCCCTTCATCATCCTAGTTGCCCTGTGCTGGACTCTCTCCAGCAGTTCCCTGTCTGTCTTGAACTGAGGGGCCCAGAACTGGACACAATATTCCAGATGGGGTCTCACCAGGGCAGAGTAGAGGGGAAGGAGAACCTCTCTCGACCTACTAACCACCCTTCTTCTAATACACCCCAGGATGCCATTGGCCTTCCTGGCCACAAGGGCACAGTGCTGGCTCATGGTCATCCTGCTGTCCACCAATACTCCCAGGTCCCTTTCCCCTACACTGCTCTCTAATAAGTCATTCCCCAACTTATACTGGAACCTGGGGTTGTTCCTACCCAGATGCAAGACTCTATATTTACCCTTGTTATACTTCATTAAATTTTTCCCCGCCCAACGCTCCAGCCTGTCTAGGTCTCGCTGGATGGCAGCACAGCCTTCTGGTGTGTCAGCCACTCCTCCCAGCTTGGTGTCATCAGCAAACTTACTGATAGTACTCTCTAGTCCTTCATCCAAGTCTTTGATGAATATATTGAATAATACTGGTCCCAGTACTGACCCTTGAGGGACTCCACTGGATACAGGCCTCCAACCAGACTCCGCCCCATTGACCACGACTCTTTGGCTTCTTCCCCTTAGCCAGTTCATCAGGTTTCTCAGAGCCATTTCCAACCTGACATTAAATGGGTTTCTACCGCCATGGGATTTCTACCACCTCTTTGGACAAGCTGTTCTGAGTGTTTGACCATGGCTGCTGTAAAAAAATATTTCTTTCTTTTATCTAATTTGAATCTACCTTTCTTTTGTGTAGAACCGTTACTCCTCGTCCTATAGCAAAAGGCCCTACTAAAAAGTTTGTCCCCATCTTTCTTATAAGCCACTTCTAAATATTGAAATACCACAATAAAGTCTCTCAAATAGTCAATTTTCTCAGCAGCTGACAAGTTTTAAAGGCTCAAGAGTAAAGATTCACTATAGCTATCTAGGGATCAAGGCAGACTTCTTAATAGCTATCACATCCAAACGAAACAGAGGTGTCCTCAAATAACCTCTAGTCTTGTCAGGAATCTGCATTGCCTTCCAGAGACATTCTCTTGAAAGCCTACAGAAAGAATCTAGCACAATTGTTCTTCTAATTTATATATCTATGTATATACAATTCATAGAAACAAAACTGGTCTCTGGGCCCCCTGCAACTGAAAAGTATTTCCAAGATAGGACAAGCCACCGTGTTGAAAGATTGTATGTTACAAATCCACTCTTCTTTTGATGATACTTTGATGTCAAGGATGCATTTGTTTTCTGACTATAACCCATAAATCAACAAAAACACTATCAATATTTTTGAAATCTGGCATCTCAAAGAAGTAAGCTGTTGAACTCGAACAGTACAGAATTATTCACATCCTTACTCTCCAGTGTCATATTTTGCATCACCATATTAGTATATTATAAATAGGAGATGAAAAAAATCTTATATATTACTTCAAAATTTTATAAATAAAAAAGAAATAATATTGTGGGCGTTGATTTTGTCTTCTTTGGGAATATGTGTGCTGAAAGGGAAAGAAAGCAGAGAAGTATAAGAGAAAAGGCTTCTGCCTGATGCTACAGAGCATCAATATTCTGTTTAAAAGACTGATTCTAAACTATTTTTTGAGGCTTCACTTGTCTTTCTAGTTATAAACCAACTGCAGATCTGAGTCCCCACATGATACTGTAGGAGAATAAATTCTACTAAGGATGTTCGTGCAGAACAGTACAGAGGAAAGCTGGAAAAGTGGGAAAAAAATTTCCGACAAAAGGAGAAGAGTATTTCAATAAAAGCTAGACTTTGTCAATTAACCTATTTCATGGTAGGTTTTCATTGTTTATTTTTGGTCAGTGAACACTGATGTATATTGCTACAAATCTAAAATGATTATTTGTTAATAGTTGCTTGATTAAATACATAGTAGGCAGACAAGCCAGTGTGAAAGTAACTGAGTATCCTTCCTGAAGGACCAAAAAATCTTGAAATAAAATATATGTTCCACAATGATCTCAGAAAAAAGAAAAAAACATTAAAGGAAACAGATAGAGTTTAATTTGAAATCAATGTATGCTTAAAATGTACATGCAAGTGTAGTATAGTTCTTTGTTGCTTATGGATTGTGCATATATAATGATGGCTGGAGTAGAAATGTGTTTACATCAGAAAGACAGCCTTCTTTGCAAGAACAGTATTGCAGTGTTAGCTATTTTTATGTGCTATTGTCTCAAATGCAATCAGCTAATACCGGTGTTTGCAGTTCGGTGGTTTTTTTAGAATAATTTCATTCTTAAATTGTGTGAACATGTGAAGAAACAAAATATTTCAGTTTCAGTTTGGATTCTAGGCCAAAAATGTCTAACTCTGAATCCAAGCTCAGCTAGTTTATTCAGAGTTTGGAGAAAGAAGAGAAGGGTTTGTGTATGATTATGCAATCATCCTGTTGTAAGAGTACTTTATGACAAATAAGGAAAGCAGAGAAGACTAGCACTTTGATGAAAGCCTACAAAATGACAAAAAAATCTACCAAAAACTAGACATTTACATTATAATATACATTTGATATGAAATTACTCTTTGCCTCTTTTTCTTCTTTTCTGCTCAAAGATCCAAATGGCCAAGGAGAAGTATACTGACTATCCCACTAGAAGGCAGAGTATCATATGATATATAATCTATATGAGCTTCCCTTAAATCTAATAATCTCACACTAAGATCAGACTTTACTTATATCTACACATTATGGGAGAGATTCTGATCAATTATATATGAGTCTTCAATGTCTGTAATGACAGATTTGACTAAATTCCTTGGCTTAGCTGTACTAAAAAGCAACTGAATAGGCACCCAGTGTTATACAATAGACACCCAGTGTTAGACAATATTGGTTTTGCAGCCTGACCTCCATGTACTTTAGATTCTGTGTAATATTATTAATACCAGTAGACATTGTAAAGGAGCAAGCATCATTAAAAAGAAACCTGCATTTGATCAGTAGAACCCTGATGAGTGAATTCCTCATCTCCATTGTCTATCTTGACTTAGTCTTCATTGACTCTGATGGAACCTTAAACCTCCACCTCACATGTATATATCCAGACCGTAGAAAACAACATTAAAGAAAAGTGGAGCCCACTCCATATACGGAGTCCGAAGTTAATCCTGAAGAAATCTTTCCTAATATTATTCAGGTGCCCAAAAGTACCGTGCCTCACCTCCAGCCAGCAGTCCAGTCATGGATCTATCCTAGTTGCTCTGTAATACCTGCTAATCACACACAGATATCTTGGATACCTGAAAGCATCTCAAATGGCATGCTTAATCAATCAAATTGGGTCTGAAGAATGAGAAATAATTTTGGTAAAACGGTGATTTTGATAGTACTTTAATTAGGAAATTATAACTTTCTGTTTGAAACAGATTGAGAATAAGGGAGAGTTTGGAATGTGCCTATTAAGGTAGTTATCCAAGATGTTCCTGTGAAAGGAGAGAAAAAATAATAGCAATACCATGAGATAGTTAAATACCTAAGAACTAGCAAGTAAGCTTGCAATTTTTATGGAGTAAGTGAAAAAGCTGGATTGTCTCCTCCTAATTAGGGAAGATGGTCTGAAAGAACATCTATCCTTCTTTCTAATCATCTTTAAGCAAATAAACAGAAAAGGCTTTGTTTCATAAATTTCTGGATCATGCTGTTTCTAAGATAACCTGTGCAATGAAACAAGGTATCTGAAATGTTCAAATGTTGTCTAAACAATAGTCATTCATTATGATATTAATAATGCCCTAATTTGTCATTTGTAACTCTGACCCATTGTTGCAAATTATTTTTAAAGAAAACTTTTTTTATGCATAAATTGTAAATAATGAACCCAAGTGAAATATAGCATCATTATTCGAGTACAAGAAATCCATTACAAGAATGCAAACTCAACTCTGCATAGTCTGATACTCCAGTATCTGACAGAATTTTCATGAGTTGAAAGGAAAACCATGTTTCTTTTGGAGACACAAAAAACTTGACTGGATGACACTCCAGGTAATGTGTTCTGGCTTGGTCTTGTTTGGAGCAAGAATCTGACCTGAGGTGATCTGCAAATACATTTCTACACTGATCAATTACAACTGGGTAACAAGGTGCTATGTTGTAGAGATACATATCTTGGTAAGCATTATCCTGAGCCTCTTCTAGAAGTACAAAGTTTGAAATGAGATGTCTTAACTCAAAGACAAGTCCTTGTGAGGAGAGCTTCCTTTCTCAGTTAATCAGTCAATCCAATTAAATTGAATTTATTAATAAATGAAAGCTCACACAAATTTACAGGTTCCAGTATTGGTCGAGAAGAGTGGTTACTACACTACACTCAATTTTAAGCTTAGAATAAATATCTGGATTGTGCATACACTCACCAGTACAGAGATGAAGGCTCTCAACCTCAAGGAGTTTCCTTGGCCAGCATCCCAGACTAAGGGGGAAAGCTATGTTTCAACTGCAGGACCTGTTGCATCAAAGGGACTTGTTCACACATACCCCTGGTAGGACCTCTTTTTAAAGCTTAGACTTTAAAGTCATATAGATCTCCCATTGTCTAACAGTCAACTTCTTGGGCGTACACCTGGGCTGGTGGGCTAGGCCCAAACTAGACAGAAACTTGAAGAACCATGTTGCAGGTTCTCTTAAATCTTCCTGGCAACCACTGTGAGAGAAGGTATCCCAGACCAAGGGAATGCACCTATCACAATCTTGTTCTGTCATTACATCCTCACAGAGTAAACACATGGTTGATATTTTTAGCTATTTGTCTTCCCATGTTTACATCATGCATGATAACCTCCAGTAGATACTAAGTTACGGATCTTCACAGATAAAATGGAAGTTTCTGCAGCACTAGCTCTTGAATGAGAACTTTTCCAAGTTCAATCTGTCTGTTGTGCAGTCATAACAGCAGTACATAATCAGTGACGAATTAAGTAGATTCAGTGGTTAGCATTAACAAAGAGCTACCACAGAAATAACCAAGGGTATCCTCTACGTACTTATGTTAATAATTCTGAGAATTGTCTTTTGCTGTAATCGGTTCTATCTCATAACTGCAGCACACACTACCTATTTGAGAGCACTGAATTACTGCCCATACATATTCATAAGATTATCTGATTTTTGCCAGTATCTCCGCACTCTTTTGTACTTACTTCAGTAGACTCCCTCCCTCCACAAATCAAAAAAATAAAATCATAAAATAGTTTTGTTGGAAGGGACCTTTAAAGTTCACTTAGTCTAACCCCTATGTCATGGGCAGGAACATGTTCAACTAAATCAGGTTGTATCTAGATACATATTCTGCAACATCAGTCTTGTACATGATGGGTTAAAAGAGCAGAGATGTCTCAACATTCATGTCTACCAAAAAAAACCCAAACAAACATGGTAAGACCCTCAGGATATTAATACAGAAATATATGAAAAGTTAATTTCTAGAAGTGCAGGGCAATAAAAATAAGTTCTGTCCAAACTCTCTTTATTAATAATTAAAAAGTATGTATATGTGAAGTGCTTTTAAAGTAATGAGTGTTAGTCATAAATATTTAACAGTTGTGCTTATAAAATATGCCCTAAATTATGTCCAAATGCTAACAAGAATGCCTTACACTTGATAAAACAATGAAGCTCATAAATATTTCAGAAGTGTGTGTCTGACAGGTGGAAGCTGAGAAGACACGTCCTGCTCTTTGTTTTAATCTGACACTGCAACCTTCAGGTCTGTGCTTTTCGAGCTTAATAGGAACAAAGAGCTCTCTATGCAAAGCCAATATCAGAGCCGATAGAAGATTCCCTTTAGAGTTTGTTACCAGGCAAGTACAAGTTGACTCATCAAAATCATGGGACAAGAAATTCAAAGCACATAAGCAGTGGCTCAATTCGTCCTTGTGCTGAATGTCTTCTGCATGTAGTTTATCAGGATAAAGTTCATAGGAAGTTCACAGGATGTTGATTTCCTACTCCCTTCAAGACAGAATTAATTGATTGTCCTCAGGAGGCGCTCAGCATCTGTTACAACAAAGTATTGAAGAATTACTTGCCAAAAATAAAATAAATAAACATTCTAATACACTAGAAGATAACCGATACCATTATAATTGCAATTAGAACAACTAGTGATGAAGGAAAAATAGTTTGAGGAAAAATTGAGCAAGAACTTACAGATAAATTCTACGCATAACCCTTTATGTTGCAATTTGAAAAACTGAGTGTCTTAGAACTATATTCAGGTTTTGTTATTTTTTATGTTATTTTAATTAAAGACACGGTAAGTAAGAGAAAGGAATATAACTTAATTAGAATGGAGGAAAACAGGGAGAAGTGAAAACTCCAGGTGAAGACTCCCATTATGGCTTTGTGTAAGATCTCTTACATTCTCTCCTGAAATTTTTGTTCCTGAGAAATAGAGAAACTTCTCCTGAAATATCTCTCTCAGCACTGTGAGACTTATGTGTCCACCTTCCTGATGTTAGTCTATAGATGGACAAAAATTTCAGTAATGATAGAGAAATAATTTACATGGATTAATAAATAATAAGTTTAAGAGTGTTATATTTATCTTAGGAGAGACAGTAAGAGTTTTCGCAAGTTGTTGAATGCATCAGTTCAGGGAGAAAATCTCAACTTTACAGTAGTCAATGATCACTTCTCTCACTGTGACAATAAAGCCAGAATTTCACCTGAGGAGTCCAGAACAGCTAGAATATTCAGTGCATTCTGTCAAAAGATTATTTTCAAAGACTTCAACTTCCTTTTCTTTCTTTCTCTATAATGGTACTTGCAGAGCCTACAGCAGATATTTGGGTGTAAAAACTCTTTAAAAGATACTCCTTTCCTCTGCGAAAATATCATCCTTAATTACTTTATGAAAGGCCTGTAGCATTTCCACCTTTATTCACCTGGGCCTCCTACTTCCAGAAGATAGTTCTTTGATCTGTACAGTTCCATCACTGCATTATAATGAGTTTGTGAAAGTATTTCTTCTTCTCCTATTCCCCGCTCCCACCACTGGTTTGCATCTGAACTGTGAGATGTATTAACTTTCCTTTATAACCTCCCTTACAGTAATACTATACGCATCTTAGATAAGCGGAACTGCTGCAGCTCATGGATGACAGTAACACTGAAGAGGGCCTCAAGTCCAGACTCTAAAGCACTTTCTGACGTCACCAGAGTGAGTCTAGCCCATAACCTTTACCAAAAATAAAAGACTCCGAAAGGAATCAGGTTCATGCCCAACTTAAGGCTGAAGAGACAGTGACAAAGTAGTACAGAGGGAGAATACATGGGGGATTAATGTGGAAATATTTTAATGAGTATGAGAAGATACCAACATACAAAGGGTTTTTTTTGTTAGATCGTTCTTGTATGATCAGAAGCGTCATGATAGGAGAAGTTAAGGATCTGCAATATGTGCTGAAGGGGACAATTTCTTATACTGAAATGTAACAAGGATCTGCAGAGGGATCTGGACAGGCTGGATAGATGGGCTGAGGTCAAGTGTGAGAGGTTCAACAAGGCCAAGTGCTGGGTCTTGCCCTTGGGTCACAACAACCCCAGGCAACACTACAGGCTTAGAGATGAGTGGCTGGAAAGCTGCCTGGCAAAAAAAAAAAACAAACCCAACCTGGAGGTACTAGTCAACAGCTGGCTGAACACGAGTCATCAATGTGCCCAGGTGGTCAAGATTGTCCCCATGCACTCAGCACTGGTGAGGCCACACCTCGAACACCATGTTTGGTTTTCGAGTCCCTCACAACAAGAAAGACATTGAGGTGCTGGAGCATGTCTGAAGAAGGGTAACAAAGCTGATGAAGGGTCTGGAGTATAAGTGTCATAAGGTGCTGCCAAGGGAGCTAGGTTTCTTTAGGCTGGAGAAAATGAGGCTCAGGGAAGACCTTATGGCTCGCTACAGCTACCTGAAAGGAGGCTGCAGCAAGGTAGGTGTTGGTCTCTTTTCACATGTAACAAGCAATAACAAAAGAAGAAAAGGGCTCAAGTGGCACCAGAGGAGGTTTAGATCTGATATTAGGAAAAAATTCTTGACAGAAAGGGTTGTTAAGCGTTAGAACAGGCTGCCCAGGGAAATTGGTTGAGTGACCATCCCTGAAGGCATTTAAAAACCATGCAGATAGGGTACTTAGTGACATGTCTTATTGGTGGGTTTCCTGGTTTATCATTTGGACTTGATTTTAAAGGTCATTCTATGATTCTATGATTCTATGATTCTATGATTCTATGATTCTATGATTCTATGCTTCAGCACACATAATGGTTCAATTACATTATGTTCATAGAAGATTTTATCTCTTACACACTGGAAATCTGGAAAGCATAGAAAATTTTGACAGTCTTTCACATCGTTACTTGCTTTCCTAAAGTAGATGTAGGTCTAGATGTAGATGAGAACTGACTTTGATGGCCTCAGGGATCTGCTTGATGGAATTCAGTGGGATAAAGTTCTGGTGGGAAGAGGGGCCCAGAAAAGCTGGTTAATCAAGGGTCACCTCCCTGAAGACCAAGAGCTATACATTCCAACAAAGAGGAAGTTTGGTAAAAACACTAGGTGGCCTGCATGGATGCACAAGGAGTTCCTGGACATTCTCAAATGCAAAAAAAAAATAGCCTACAGGGTATAGGAGAGAGGACAGACAACCTAGGAGGACTACAGAAATGTTGACCATGTAGCCAGGGATCAGGCTAGGAAAGCAAAAGTCTTTTTGGAATTAAATCTGACTAGGGATGTCAAGGACAGTAAGAAAGGCTTCTGTAGATACGTTAGCAACAAAAGGAAGACCAGGCAAAAAGTAGGACCACTCCAGAAGGAAACAGGGGAGCAGGTCATGCAGGATATTGACACTTCCTCCCAGTTTTTTGTTATCTGCAAACTTACCGAGGGTGCACTTCATCCCCTTATTCAGGCCATTGATAAAGATGTCAAACAGGAATGGTCCCAGGACTGAGCCCTGGGGGACGCCACTCGTAACCGGCCACCAACTGGATTTGACTCCGGTGACCACAACTCTTTTGACTTGGCCATCTAGCCAGTTTTTCATCCAGCGAAGTGTATGCCCATCCAAGCCAAGAGCAGTCAATTTCTCTAGGGGAATATTGTGGGCAACAGTGTCAAATGCCTTACTAAAGTCAAGATAGACAATATCCACAGCCTTTTTTTCATCGAGCAAGTGGGTCACCTAGTCATAGAAGGAGATCAGGTTTGTCAAACAGGACCTACCCTTCATAAACCCATACTGACAGGGTCTGATCACCTGGTTGTCCTGCCTATGTTGCGTCATGGAATTCGGGATGATCTGCTCCATCAGCTTCCCTGGGACTGAAGTTAAAGTGACAGACCTGTAATTTCCTGGGTCATCCTTCCTTCCCTTCTTATAGATGGGTGTTATGTTGGCTGACTTCCAATAAATTGGAACCTCTCCAGTAGGCCAAGATTGCTGATTAATGATCGAGAGTGGTGTGCTGAGAACCCCTGTCAGTTCACCTAGTACTCTAGGGTGTATCCCATCTGGCTTCATGGATTTATGAACATTGATGTGTAGTAGTAGGTCCCTGACCATCTCCTCATGAATTGTGATGGGGGCATTTTGCTGCCGGTCTCATTCTCTTGGCTTGGGGGGGCTGGCTTCCCTCAGTACAGGTGTTACTATTACTAAAGACTGAGGCAAAGAAGACATTAAGAACCTCAGCCTTGTCCTTGTCTTTTGTTGCTATATTTCCTTCTGGGTCTAGCAGGGGATGGAGACTCTCTCTGTTCATTCTTTTGTTCTTAATGTATTTATAAAAAAAATTTCATAAAGTCCTTTTGTAGAGGAATTTCTTGTGGAGCAGAGGCACGGTATAACTTTAAAACTGTGGACAACCCAGCTTAGGCCTAAACAAAGGCTCTGTCCTTGAAGCTGCCTTGGAACACAAGGAGGAGGAGGTTTTATCTGTTTTGTGAAGAGCCTTGCCGGGGGGAGAAGGAGGGGGTGAGAGCCGCTTGCAAAGTGGAATGGCACTACCCAATAAAACACTGGTGCGTGTAAACCTGGAACTGACCAACTCTGTTAAGGGGCAGGCGCGTGGACACTGTTTAACTGTATAGATTGACCTGTCCGGAGCAAAAAAGGGTAACTACTTGTAGCCATATCAGTGGGATTTGTCATTGTCTTGACCGGCTCTCCAACGGGACCCTCTTCATCCTTTGTTTTCAAAGATAGATTAATTCCTAACCTGTATTTGGACCTTCTAATAATCTCCCTACATAACCTAACATTACTCTTATACTCATTATGAGTGGCCTGTCCTCTTTTCCAGGCTTCCTGGACTCCTATCGTCTTCAAACCCAACTCCCAATGGATTTTATTGAGTAACCTCCTGAAGAGGGGTCCCTTCGGAGAGCCGGCCAAGTTAACGATCATCACACCAATATGGCTACAGATCGTCCTCCCTTGATTGCTCCGGACAGCTCAATATATACAGTTAAGCAGTGTCCCCGCGCCTGCCCCTTAACAGAGTTGGTCAGTCACAGGTTTACACATGCCAGCGTTTTATTGGATAGTGCCATTCAGCTATGCAGGCGGCTCTCGCCCTCCCTTCTCCCCCCGGGGCCAGCACCTCCTGCCAAGCATCTCGCAAAGCTCTCACAAAACAGATAAAACCTCCTCCTCCCTGTGTTCCAAGGCAGCTTCAAGGACAGAGCCTCTGTTTAGGCCTAAGCTGGGTTGTCCACACTTTTAAAGTCATACCGCATCTCTGCTCCACAAGAAATTCCTCTACAACCTCCAAACAAATCGAAGTCCACCCTTCGGAAGTCCCAAGTGGTGGTTTTGCTGTCATTCTTCCTAGAGTTTCCAAGAACAGAGGACTTGATAATATCATGATTGCTTGTCCCTAGATATCCTCCAACTGCCATATCCTCCACTAGACCTCTATTCACAAACAGAAGGTCCAGCAGGTCACCTTCCCTGGTGGTTGCACTTACTAGCTATGTGAGGAAGTTATCATCCACACATTCCAGGAACCTTCTGGATTGTTATCCCTCTGCAGTGTTGTATTCCCAGCAAATACCTGGAAGGTTAAAGTCCCCCACAAGAACAATGGCAAGTGAACGTGAGATTTCTCCCAACTGTTCATAGAGTTATAGAGTTGTAGAGTTATAGAGTTATAGAGGTCTGTAGCAGACTCCATGGCAATATCTTCTTTATTGACACTTAACCAAATCCAAACCCTCAGGTGCTGAAGAACCCCCTACTGTGAATGAAGACCAGGTTCGGAACCATCTAAAGAACCTAAAGGTGCACGAGTCCATGGGACTTGACAAGATCCATCTGTGGGTCCTGAAAGAACTGGCAGATGAAGTCACTAAGCCAGTTTCCACTGTATTCGAGAAATTGTGACAGTCTGGAGAGGTTTCCACTGACGGGAAAACAGGAAGCATCTTAAAAAGAGGAAAAAGAAAGATCCAGGAAATTATAGACCCATCAGTCTCATCTCTGTGCCTGGCAGTATAATGGAGCAGATTGTCCTGAAAAAGCTGCTAGGGCACATGGATATAGAGAAGATGATTGGTGGCAGCCAGCACGGCTTCACCAAAGCCAAATCATGTCTGACATTTGATGGCCTTCTATGTTGCTGTTAGAGCATCAGTGGATAAGGCAAATGCAACTGATGTCATCTACCTGGACTTGTGCCAAGCATTTGACACTGTCCCACTCAACGTATTGGTTTCTAAACTGAAAGGGTATGGGTTTGATGGATGGACAACTCAACGGATAAGGAATTGGTTGGATGGTCGCACTCAAAGAGTTGTGATCAGTGGCTCAACGTCCAAATGGAGACGAATAGTGTCTTGCAAGGATCAGTGCTGGGACCAGTGTTGTTTAACATCTTTGTCAGCAACATGAACAGTGGGGTAGAGTTTGCCGATGACACCAAACTCTGTGGAGTAGTTGACATATTGG
Source organism: Trogon surrucura (assembly GCA_020746105.1). Taxonomy (NCBI): domain Eukaryota; kingdom Metazoa; phylum Chordata; class Aves; order Trogoniformes; family Trogonidae; genus Trogon; species Trogon surrucura. The sequence goes on from CM036617.1 coordinate 41,719,220, forward strand.
AGGGAAGGGATGCCATCCAGAGGGACCTTGACAGGCTTGAAAGGTGGGCCCGTGCCAGCCTCATGAAGTTCAACAAGACCAAGTGTAAGGTTCTGCATCTGGGTCAAGGCAATTCCAAGCACAAATATAGGCTGGATGGAGAGCAGGTTGAGAGCAGCCCTGCAGAGGACTAGGGAATGTTAGTTGATGAGAGGCTCAACATAAGCCAGCAGTGTGCACTTGTAGCCCAGAAAGTGAACCGTGTCCTGGGCTGCCTCAAAAGGAGTGTGACCAGCAGGCTGACACAGGTGATTCTAGCCCTCTACCCTGCTCTGGTGAGGCCCCACGTGGAGTACTGTGTCCAGTTCTGAAGCCCACAGTACAAGAAGGACATGAATCTTCTGGAGCAGGTCCAAAGGAAGGCCACAAAGATGAAGAGATGGTTGTAGCACCTCTGCTATGAGGACAGGCTGAGGGAGCTGGGGTTATTCAGCTTAGAGAAGAGAAGGCTCTAGGGTGACCTAATAATGGCCTTCCAATCCATGAAAGGGGCCTAGACGAAAGCTGGAGAAGGACGGCTTCTGAGGGCCTGTAGTGACAGGACAAGAGGCAGTGGCCTGAAACTGCAAGAAGGTAGATTTAGATTAGATTAAGGAAAAAAATCTTCACCATGAAAGAGGTGAAGCACTGAAATGGGTTACCCAAGGAGATTGTGGATGTCTGTGGTGGTTTGGCCCTGACTGGAGGCCAGGAGCTCACCAAAGCCGCTCTATTACTCTACTTTTTAGATGGACATGGGAGAGGTAAGATGTAACAAGAGGCCTGTGGGTAAAGATAAAAAGCAGTTTAATGTAACAATAGCAAGTGCCGCGCCTGGAAGCAATGCAAAACAAAACAAAGATTATTCTCTGCTTCCCATCAGCGGGTGATGTCTGTCTCCTTTCCCAGGAAGCAGGGCTCCAATACGCCTAGTGGTTGCTCTGGAGGACAAACAAAAACAGCAAATACCCCCCCACTTTCCTCTTCCTTCTCTCTTTTATATCTGAGCTGACGTCATACAGTATGCAATATCTCTTTGGTCAGTTTGGATCCGCTGGCCCAACTGTGTCCCCTCCCAAGATATTGCCAATCCCCAGCCTACTGTTGGGGTAACGTTGGAAAAAAAAAAACCCAAAAAACAAACTACAGCCTTGGTGTTGTGTGAGCACTGCTTAGAAGTAACCAAAATACTGGGGTGCTATCAACACCCTTCTAGCTACAGCTCCAAGAAACACAGCACTGAGAGAGCTGCTGTGGGAAGATTAACTCCACCTCAGCCTGACCCAATACAATCTCCCACTGCTAGAAGTGTTCAAGGCCAGGTTGGATGGGGCTTTGAGAAACCTGATCTAGTGAGAGAGAGGTGTTCCTGCCCGCAGCAGGGGAGTTGGAACTAGGTGATCTTCAAGGTCGTTTTCAACCTTAACTGTTCTATGATTCTATGATTCATTAAAACCTGAACAGGACATATTTTATTTGGTAATTACATTTAAGCTGATAAAAATTTGTGTGAGTGAGTACAATAAAAAGAAAGCAGATGGCAGAGATGGTGATGTACAAGCCTCAGACAACTGCAAATATCACTTGTGTAGTTTCATCATGGTATTTAGTAGTATTCAGTGACTTTTTCCAAGGAAAGTTTTCTGTAAACTGCTGATGTGTCAGTGTGTTACTTCAGAACTGTAGTATAAACTCGTTGAAAGCCATTGGAAGCAATGACATCACAGGCTGAAAACTGAATTCATTACCATATCTGACAAAGTGAGGGAAGCAGAAATGCAATTATCGCAAAGCAAGAAATCTGATTTAATCCAAATCTTAGAGTGTGATCTCCACCATTTTATTTTATTTTTTTTTTTAGAATTTATTCAGGCTACTTCTCAGTGACAAAACTTAGTGAATGGGAAAGGTTCAAGAATGTAGGAGAAAATGATTGTCCTTAAGACTGGACATGTCAGTCATTCTGAATGACTCATAACCCTGTGGAAACCACCTGGTGAGTTCACTGGACTTTTTCTAACACAGTACTACTGTGTCCTCCATCTTCTTTTTGAAGATATACAGAGATCCTATCAGATGCCATATCCATGTATCCTAAGACTTCTACAGTAAAATTGTTCTCTCTGTTCTCCCTAAAGTTATTTTTGACATCTAGGAATCTAGAAGTAATATTCACTATGTAGTGACTGAAACCGTCAGCCAGAATCAACTGACAATACGAAGTTTATCACCTGCATGTGTGTCATGACCTGGAAGTAAAAGTTCTTATTGCAATAAAGATCTTCAGATAATGCAGTACTCTAAGTTCGCTTATTATGACATATGTGTTATAGATATTTTATATATCCTGCAGTTAAGCCAATAGTTTTAGTGCACGTATGCATCTCTTAATTTCTGAAATCCAGTCAAGGAATTGACTCTTTATGTTTCTTAGACTGTATGTCTCATATTTTTCTATGAAATTAAAGACAAAACAAAACAAAATTGAAAGCAACACCTTCATGTTCAGATGTAAACATCACTATGTTTTTCCACGATAAGTTTTTCTTTAAACACACAGGATATTTTCAAAGGCAGAACTTTCTGCATGCAATTATGTATTGCATGCATAATTAATTACTTGAAAACTTGTAACAAATTTGTGAATTATGTTAAAAAACCCTAATCAAGCAGAGTGCAAAAGCTGTTACATATTTTCCATAATTACCTTACATTTCTACAATAAATTTTTAAAAAATTGTTAGCACATTCCATGTTTATAGTGGGTTGGAGCAAAACAATATTTTTTGTAGTGTTGAAGCTACAATTATTATTTATTTCTCTTATTTTCCAACATTTCTTCTACAATATCTGAGTTTTACTTCAATGTTGGTTTCTCATGCACTGATGTCCTAAAGTTTTCCATGTATTCTTCAATCTGTTATATTCAGCTCGCTCTTCAAGTTCTTCAAATATCTTTTATCCTTTTCACATTATGTAAAATTGAAACTGGAGTCACCAATAACCATTACTTACAAGTGTTACAGTTTTGGTTCATACCTATACAGAAATAATATTCTGGGATAACTTGCTTAGAAACATAAGCAGAAGAAATATTTTTTTATTTATCTCTATATGTAGACCTGTCTATTAAGAAATCTGTCACTAGATTTGTCCTGCACTTGAATAGAATCACTAGAAAATAACTGAATTTTCCACAGTAGTAGTTACACAGCATTTCCTAAATCCTAATTAAATACGAAAATGGAAAGAATTTCTGAATCAGCATTTTAGATATCAGGATATTTTTCCTTGTCTGAAACAAATGTAAGGAAAAAAGAAAATATACTTCTGTTTCAGAGGTGGAGGAGAGAAGGGTGTCTCTTTTTTTTCGTTATGGCAGATACCTGTTTGACTTTTTCCTTTACTCTAAATATGAACGGGTAACCTAACGCACCCTCTTGAATATTATATTGGCTTTACAGGGCAAGATTTTGTCAAAGTCCAGGTGATCAGGAACCAGAGCTCTTCAACAACAAAATTCAAAATCAAAGTGGTCTTTTCCAATTTTCCTCATTTACGCCTGATTTTTTAATGTCAATTGCACTCCCCTAAAAGAGGGAATATCGGTTGTTCCTGCTACTGTTCAGCTTGTTTTGGGTTTTATCAGTCACAGAATCACAGAACCACAGAATGTTAGGGCCTGGAAGGGACCTCAAAAGATCATCTACTCCAATCCCCCTGCCAGAGCAGGAGCGCCTGCAGTAGATCGCACAGGAACACACCCAGGCAGGTTTTGAATGTCACCGAAGAAGGAGACTCCACAACCTCCCTGGGCAGCCTGTTCCAGTGCTCGGTCACCCTCACAGGGAAAAAGATTTTTCTAATATTTTTTGTGGAACCTCCCATGTTCCAGCTTGTATCCATTGCCCCTTGTCCTTTCAATGGTCGTCTCTGAAAAGAGCCTGGCTCCGTCCTCCTGACACTCCGCCTTGACATATTTCTAAACATTAATGAGGTCACCCCTCAACCTTCTCTTCTCCAAGCTAAAGAGACCCAGTTCCTTCAGCCTTTCCTCATAAGGGAGATGTTCCACTCCCTTCATCATCTTTGTGGCTTTGCGCTGGACTCTCTCAAGCAGCTCCCTGTCCTTCTTGAACTGAGGGGCCCAGAACTGGACACAATGTTCCAGATGTGGCCTCATCAGGGCAGAGTAAAGGGGCAAGAGGATGTCTCTCGATCTACTAGCTACTCCCTTTCTGATATATCCCAGGATGCCGTTGACCTTCTTGGCCACGAGGGCACATTGCTGGCTCATGGTCATCCTGCTGTCCACTAGAACCCCCAGGACCCTTTCTCCTACACTGCTCTTCAGAAGGTCAGTCCCCAACCTATACTGGCACGTGGTGCTATTCTTTCCCAAGTGCAAAACTCCACACTTGCCTTTGTTGAATTTCATGAGATTTCTCCCCACCTAGTCCTCTAGCCTGTTCAGGTCTCTCTAATTGGCAGCACAGCCTTCTGGTGTCATTCTTCTCATTACCACTGCAGAACGTTCTGATAACTTGCAGTCCCTTGGTCTTACCCTGTTCCTTATCTTGATACTTTTCTTATCCGGGTGCCCCATATGAAAGACTACACACAACTTTATTTGCCCCTTTGGTGATTAATAAGATCATATATTTGCCTGAAATATTTATTAATTATACCTGGGTAGGCTACCATAGTGTTACAAGGTCATTGCAGTTGTTAGTCACAGTATTTTATTACACCTGTATTTTGGTTCAAGATAAAAATTGTTTAGATTCTGATTAGTGCTCTTCTGACTCACAGCTTAGAGAAATCCAACTACAGTAAGGAAAGACATTAATATTACTTTTCTTCATGAAACATCCATCTCAACAGGTCCTACCTTTGGTGCACCTTTTTTTTTTTTTTTTGTAATTCAATCAGTTTGGCAGCTTGCAATCATCTTGCAATATAATTACATACTTTGATCAAGTATAGACACGTTATAACACTAAGACAGTCAAATTTTTCTCTTCCTTTCCATTTTGGTCAGGGTCCTGTTTTCTATCTGAAAAGTTCGACATTCAATTTTTACGTATTTCTTTATTTTATAGTACTGATTTTTTTGTAATTTCTGTTACTTTGATAGTCAAGGTTATTTATTATCTGATTCATTTATTTCAGTAATGTTTATTTTTTATCTGATTCATTTATTTCACCAAATCCATGTATCATGAGAAAATTGTATTCATGTTTCACAGCAGGATTTTTCTTCTTTCTTGCCTTGTTATCCAAATTGAATGGAGCTTTAAGAAGTCCCTTTTCCATATAAAGGCATTTTGTACTTTTTTTTATTACTTTTTTAATATGGAGAATATCACAAAAATCAATCTGCATTATGCCTGTCTTCGTATGAAGACACACAGACATCATTTTGAACTGTCCATTTGCTTCACTGTAGTTTAGTTAAGACTATTACCTCGTAGGAAAAGGTCTAAAGTGCAATTAGTAAAAGGTATTTTACTACAACAGTAGAAGAAAACAGTTGTTCTTTTTTTTTTTTAAATGGCCTTTTTGGCAAGAAACCTCTAATAAACTGAGACAAATCCAGATAGCAAATAATCTTACCTATCTACTTATAAAAATATTTAAATTAAATATTTAAATTGAATAAGAAGGATATGTAAATCAAAAACTGCTGATATACTCTATGATAATTTTCAGCCCATTTGTTAAATGAGCTGGGACAACAGATTTGTTTTTAAGCACTGACACTACAGCTATGCTTGCTGCTGTGTTTGGATGAAGTTTTACATTTTTCATGAGAACTTCAAGCACATAAAGTTGAAAGATTGAGAGATGAGGTTAATAATTTTAAATAATTGAAAAATTTAATTTGAAAATAAATAGAAATATGTCCAGTTGACTTTGGCCAATGAAGAAAAGTCTAATGCAATATGTTGTAAATGGTAAACTCAACCACTGAACCAAGGCATGCATTAGGAAAGTTCAGACAAATTATACGTAAGCAGTTGTCTTCTACAGGATTCCTTATATCAGTGTAATACACAAATAGAAAAGTTACCATTGTATTGAGGTCAGAGTCAGTAATCCTCCTTGCTTTCGGTTTTCAGAAGTATCAAATTTCTAAAAGTTGAGATTTTCTCTATGTTAATGACAGAAAATTATAAAAATTCTAGAAAATAGCAGTGTGATTTGTTTCAGTACGATAAGCAATGCTGAAGTTGATTAAAGAAAATTTTTAAAAAAATTAAAATCCAGGTAATATTGGAAATGTATGAGAAAAAGATCATAAGAAATCCGTTTGAATGCTAATCGCATACATAGTAAACAATATGGTAGTTTAAGAAACCTGACACCTACTCCTCCCCACCAGTTCCACATTTCCCCCCCAGAAGGAACTCATCATTCTGCTCCTGAGGACTGCTTTTCTGTTATACATTTGCTAGACCAAGTATATTTTTATAAATTGTATATTGACATTATAATTAATATTAGTTTCGTTGTTTCAATAAATCTCATTTCAACACATGGGTCTCATGTCCTTGCCCTGATCCCCCATCTTGGGTGAAGAGGGGTCATTTGGTGACAGAAAAACTGCTATAGTTTAGCTCCGGATACTAGGTGAATATAAACATATTGTGAAATAATTCTATCCAGATGGTTAGATTTTCAGCTGTTGGTATAATTATTGTCATGAAATCATTTACATACCATATCTGGATCTCCAGCATGAAATTAAGTCTATAAACACAGATACAGAAAATAGAAGGGTAAATGTATTTAAAGGACTATATATATTACAGAATGACAGAGCTGAACTTTCTTTGAGCTTTCTTTGAAAGTGTGTGAGGTCTTTTATAGTCTGTCAAAAATTGGTTGATATCTGGATTTTCATAACATACCTCCTAATCCAGACACTCTTTTTTTTTTTTCTTTTTTTTTTCCCCCCCTATTATGATTACAGGCTACCATTTACTCAACAGCAAAGAAATATAATTTTTAGCTGAACTGAAAAGGTTTCAAGTCTGGATTTTGATGGTCTGACAAGTCTACTTTCCAGTGACATTAGTGGTTATCTGAAAAAAAAAGATCTTTTTCAATATTTATCCTTTCATTGTGTACAAATGCAAAAATTACGCTAAGACTAAGACAGGCAAGATACAGACACTTATAGAGTGATTTTTTTATTGTGTGGGCTATTAAACAGTTGTTCAACAGAAGAAAGCAATTAAGCAGCATGTTGAAGGTGTGAACAGTTGATTTGAATCAATGAATATCAACCATGAACTAGAAAAGATCAGCAGGCAACTTCTCCTCTTCCCTTTCCTCCATCAGGACACTTGAATTTGAAACCCACAGCCTAGCCCAAAATTTTGCTTTGGCATTGCTAAACACTATTTGTCTGAGCTTTTACATTAGCTTAGAAACTTGATATATGGGTCAATATTTCACAAGACGTATATACATATTGGTTATTTCACTAATTTTCCAACCCAAAATTCATACTAAACTGAGTGACATTTTGCTAATGCTGGTATGACCAATATTTTCAACTCATTGTCACAGAAGTTGGTGATAAATAAATATCAACTGTAGATAGACACTGATCTTATTATACTGTAACTTACACCAGTTTTTGTTCTTTTTTTCTTTTCAGTTGACTGAGACACAGAATACTAAGTGTCTGTGCTATTCATTTTTAAGATAATTTTAAAGATAATAAATAATGTCTAATACTCCATTTTTTGGACGGAGTTTTGATTTTAGGAGAAGAATAGTAGCAACTCAATTAGTCAATAGTTAATACATGTGAACTGTTATTCAGTTAAATATCCTTTTAGATTATTCTTTTTGCTGAACTATATCACTACCATCCTGCTGAGTACGGATAGCTTATAAAATGCTGGAAATTTGTTTCCTGTGTGATGAAATCTCTAAGCAAAGTCTGGCAATAGTGATATTTGCTTTATATATAGCAGTTTTAATCCAGTTTAGCAATGACCGAATAATTGTTATCACACTCAATAGGTGGAAATCCCATTTTTTTTTTCAGAAAGTCAAGTGTTTGGCTGGCATAGAGTAGTTGTTTCAAGATTGGCATTAGCTTTAGGAAACACAGCAACAAGTGCAACATTCAACACTATTTGCTAACTACAAAAAAAATTTAAGATTATATAGGATAAACAGATTTCCAATTATTTTTTTTTAAGCTAAAAATTGTACATATTAAACAAGGTGTAAGTCTATGTCTAACAGCACCATCTGGTGACCTTATCACAGCAATGCTGTATACAGATAAGTACAGATTCATAAAAATAAAATTCTTATGGCTATCTTAGAAAATGGTTCTGCGGGATAGAAAAAATGTGCATTGTACCCAAAATATATATTTCTCAAACATTTATTTAGAAGTTAAATATGATCAGTAAGTGGTCTATAATTTTGGTCTTTGTAGGTTCCCAAAAAATTTTGGAGGATGAAACCCAATTTACTTATATACTTGTAACTCAGAAGAAGAAAATATGTGGAATAGATCTTGTGATTTTTCCAATTGCTTTGTTATGGTTTTATTTTAGGTGGAGATAAAAGAAGAGATAGACACCGTGTAACCTATCTTAAAAAGGACAGGCTTAGAGTATATTAAGAAAATTTTAATGGTATTAATTTATGTGAGGACTACATCCATTTTACTGTGTTTTTTTCAACACTGTCAGTAGTCTTTACTTACTGTCCTGTTAAGACTCGTGCTTCAACTGATCAAGATTTTCCTGCTTTCCTTTTTCCGATTTTTCCCCTGAGAAGTGTTGATACTCTGTGTTTCACCAGTCAAAAGTAACTCTGGCAGATATACACCACTGTAGCCTTTGATACAGTTTGCTTAAACAACAGAGCAAATAATTGAAACCAGTTTCCTCAAAATCAGCTGAGATTTCAGCAGGCCTGAAAAAAAAACCCTAAAATATCCAGATTTGTAGCTGAATACTTTCCAAGCAATCTGTTTAGTTCTGTGTGTGCTTCAACTCAACTTCATGGTATTTTCATAAGGAGGTTGCATTTTAATCCAGTATGCTGCAGACCTGAAACTTTTATCCTTATATTTAAGGAATAGAGTTGGAACATTTTTTTCATGCTGCTTTAGTTAGCAATATGAATTATTGTTGCAACACGTTTTCAATTTGTCTGTTTTAAATATCTCTCAATAGTTTATCAATTAGTTTCCTTCCCAATACATAGCAGCTATCAATGTATGTCACTTATCCATTTAATTCAAGTGTTTTTCACCTTATCTTGCCCCTTTGTTTAATTTTTTTCTCAAAAAAAAATAAAGGTAATTAGTGAAATATATCCACTTAGGTAATGACAGACAACTCAGATAAGGTGGAAGTGAATAGACCAGTGGGATTAAGATGAAAACCCTGGGAGAAAATATTTTTATATTATAATGAAGTGTAAGTAAATTAAAGATGATTGTTTGAATTTCAGGTCATAACTGCAAGTTCCATAGATAATTTATAGAAGTGTCTCAGATTGTTTTGCTTTCTCTCTGGATCATTCTTGTTTATGTTTCACAGGAAAGAATATTTCTTCAGCTCAAGAAGCACAAACAACAAACGTGAAAATACAGATTAATGAAGGAAAAAAAGGAACTGTACAAAATGGTCTAATTGCATGTTATACATAGCCATTTTTAGACTAAAAAGAGGAAAGAACATTTTTAACAGAGAATAAAAAGGTGTGTATATTCCAAAGTGGTTTTAGACTTCTCAGACATGAAGACCTATAGCATGTACTCATAATACTGTCCACAGCACTTAGATAAAGTTTTACGTTAGAAAGAATTTACCACCTTTATGGAGAAAAAAAAAAAGTTAACCACTGATTTGTAAAGATTGTATTTTTTTTTCCTGTATACTAATGGCCTTTGATTACTATGGTCCTTTATGAGATAAAAAGTATAATACATCTTTCCTTTCCCAGTGTCTGTCTGGATGTGATTCAGGCTAGAGGTCTTGGATGAAAGTTAAGCTATATATTGTGGAATCCATATAATTCTCTCAACTGGAGTATTTTCTGTTTATACTTTCACTATACATCAAGATGGATCCTCAGCAACACTCAGTTTTTAACTACCTACCTTTGCCAGAAGTTAGGATGGGGCTATTTGCTTGCTTTTCTTCTGTTTATTTCTATACTTAAATATGGAACTGGATCATTTCATACATATTCATATAAAGATTTGCTTATTTTTTGTCTCTTTAAAGTGATTGGTTTTCCTTATAGACCATTCATCTCACTATCATCATAATGTTTCTACCGTTGTTACTAGATAGACAACTGACACTTATTCTTCCCAAACTTCAGGTAAATTCAGATTAAATTTGCATGTAGAATGCGTTATGTACTCTGGCTAAAGCACCTTGTTGGCCTAATCTTTTCCTGGAAACACATCTTCTTCGTTCTTTATATACGTTCCTGTCCTTTGAGTATAGTTAATTAGAATACATTTGATCTTCAGCATAAATTACTGTATCATTTGGACCTTAGCTACATATGTTGTTACTACCTTTCTTATTCACCCTAGCAATGATGATAGTTTAGAATATTTTTGTTTGGTTGGTTTTCTTTTTGTGTGGGCAGGAGGATTTGAACATTGTTTGTTGAGGTCAATGCGTTCTACATGATAGATACTCTAAGGTGGTTCGTTAATTTTTTAATACAAAATCTGTATTTGTAGAACATAAAAGTCTTTGGAACAGAGGTGATTATTACTCATGGAGCTATGTTTACTGTGTTGTTTTAAGTCAATGTATATAGTACATAAATGAAAAACATTAAAAAAACATTTATAATGTAACATGTAGAAATTAATGAATATTTAGAATTAAAATACTTATTTAACAAAATTAAAATATGTTCTTTTGCATGTCTATGTACACACACCTAAATAGATACAAAACACACATATGTCCATACATATATGTATATAGAACTGCACATGTGTAAATAGACACATATATAAAATCATGTCATATATTATATTTGACTTATCCTTTAACTAATCAATTAATAAGATTTTCTTGTCAGGAAGGCAAACAAACATTTCAAAAACTGTATAAGAGTTGAATGAAGTTTCATGAAGACTGGAGGGGATGAGAGTAGAATGAAACAGTAAAGATTTCTGGCTTTCTTTTTTAATCTCTTTGAGGAGATATAAATTTTTTTTTCTTCTCCAGAGGTCAAACATGGATAGATTTTCAAATGTCTTTTAGAATGGATCTTCCGAATAGTAGTGTGAATCTAGGCAAATTTCATACCTCTGTCTAAAGGAAGTAATAGATTTTTTTTTCTTCAAAAAAAGTTATTGAAATGGACAGTCATGCCTTAAGGATCGTTTCAGGTTTATCAGTTTCTCTCATTTGGGAGTCTTTCCAGCTAAATGAAAACACAAACCTGCTTACAATCCTATTCTAATGTATAAAGAGACTGCTAAAGCAGGATAGAATTTTTATCTGGTTGTTTCATAACTCAAGAGGATACCTGGACCTGATTTTCCACTGTAACTGATTTTTTTACTTTGTTTTTTTTGTTTTACCATAAATCACATCCTAAGAAAATTTTATATTCTTCACTGAAAAAAATGTTACTGAAATTATAAACTACTTCCTATCTAGCTCAAATGTTGAGTGATATAGTTAAGAAGGAGACATTTCATTTTTCTCCAGAGCTTTCCTGTCAGATATGGAGAACTGATTGTCTTCATGAAAAAAAATGATATAGAAACTGAAAATTGTTGACTTCTATTCTCTGTACAAAAGGAGACGAGAAAAGATAAAGATGGTCTGATAGGCTCTTTGGGAAGGTTGTGTTGCATTCGCTAAATGGGAAAATCCTTAGTTTCCCTACATGTCTGCAAGTCTGAGGATGCATTCTTTTTCTAGAAAGGCTATGGGTGTAACTCAGGTCTGGATCAGTTTCAAATATCTAGGAAAAAACTCTTCGTAATAGTTCCTTAGGTGTAACTCAGAGAGTTAACTAACACAAAGTATCAGATTTATGGCAGAAAATAATCCTTAGATGGTTCAGTTTGGCTAAATGTATAAGAGCTTATTTTAAAACATGTTTGTGTTAGCACATGTCTAGAAAAGCTTAAAATGTATTTAATATTTTACATTAATCTGAAACATAATGTGTTATGAAGATTAGTTTAACAAAATGATCTGTCTTACATGGTTCCTGTTATGTCATGAACATTGTCTGCCTTCCAGGATTCAAAACCCTAACTTCAAAACACAATGGGATTGTAAAAGCATGCTTTAATTATCATGGAAAACTTTGACGAAAATATATGTCCAGGAGGCTTAGTTGAAGATATATAAAAGTACATCTCAAAAAAAAAAAAAAACCAAAACCAAACCCAAAACAATCTATTAGCTGTTGATGATATACAGTTTGTCAATAGTACTGAGGCAAAATATAGCAGTAGACTATATTGTTCGTTCCCCACTGTTTTTTTTGTATAAAGAGAATTGTTCTCCAGGGCATCAACTGAAAGCATGTAAAAAGAAATGAGGTTAGTTTTATTAATTTACTTTCTTCACAACTGAATAGTCATAGCTTTATTCTCTTATTCCCCTTGGCATTACTTTGTTCCATTCTTTAATAACAGTAAATGTGAAAAATCAGGATTTGTTCTATTCAGCTTCATTTCACTTTGAGTGCAGTAGAGAGATGAGATTTGAAATTGTTCACTGTTACATATAGGGTATCTGACAGATTCACTTTACTGATGATGCAGTATCATTGCAGATGTCTCACTTCAGGCTGTACACTTTTATTAAAACATTAAGACCTGAACTCCTGCCTCTTTTTGAGTGATAGCCAGCAATTTCAAAGGAAAATGTGTAAGCAGAATTCTTCTTCAGATAGTTTTGATCTCAATGTAAATAAAATGTGTCCAAAAAAGGAAGAAGAGCTAAATGACAAGGAAAATAAAAATTAAATATTCACCCTTTCTCATAACTGACCTATTTCATATATGCTGACACAGAGTTTGAATGTCTGCTACTGATACAAGTTACTGAATTATTTGTGTTCTCAGAATTTACAAAGACCATAGCGTGGAACATGTGAAACAGTTATTTATTTTTTTTTTTAAAAATGCATATAACAACAACTAAGGTAACAAAACTAAATTAAACTCTTATAAAATTAGTATCTGGAATTAAATTAAATTGATTTTACTTCCATTTGAAGAATTTGGAAATTCTTTCAGGGGTGAAGAAAATGACTTCTTAACAAAAGCAAACTGCTTTTATTTGATTTTGATTATTTTAACTGGTTTTTAGCAATATAGTCGAAGGAAAGTGGAAAAGAACTCCTGTTTTCCCAAAGCAAAGAATTAGGTACTCAGAAAATCAGCAAAGACCCTGTGAAGATCAGTCATTAAAAGGGTATTCACTAATACTGTGAGAGATCTGCTTTTCATTCCTCCTTTTCCTTGATTTGCAATATAGGCTTAAAAGTAGTTTTTCTACCTCGTAAAAGAATAGCTTGATCATGGATTAACAAATATCCAGGAGTGTTTAGTCTCTTTTTGCTGTTTGATTAAGCCTCTGAATATCCTTTTAATTGGTACCAGGTGCATTCTTATTTCAGGTAAATGACATAATTAAAAGGATGTTTTGAGATAGTCTTTCAGCATTAATGAATAATTTCACAACTCCCACCTCTAAAGAAAAAAAAAGCTGCACAATAAAGGAAAAAAAAGGTGTCACTATATAGACATATATTTTACATGTCTTACATATATCTTACAATACGTTTGAACAGAAAAATAACAACAAATCAAAGGGTAGGGTTCACATCACTCAGCTTTACAGATACTGCAATTTTAATACACTACAGTTACATTTATTTAGGGATCCAAGTTTGCCTTTACATTTAATAAGAGAAAATACTTCTCTGCTACAATTATTTTCAAACTAAATTCTATACTTGCGTTTGGTAGATGACTAACATTACTGAAGTGACCATTTATTTTTCTCTTGATGACAGTGGTAAGCTCAGGAAACTAGACACGCTCAGATATGCATCTCTAATTCCACTTTAATTGTATCTCTCACATTATTGGTATTCCTTTAAGCGGATCATCCAGACCTTCAGTAGAGAAGGTGAGGATAATGTTGAATGTTGTCAAAGACAGAAGAAACAGTCTGTTATTAATTTTCTTAATTTAGCTGATTTATCCAAATCACCACACATCAAAATCTTTTGCTGACAGAAGACTCCTAAGTCTCCATATTTAGAAAGATTCTTTCTCATGTAGGGATGGCTACAAAAGCAATTTTGTATGTTTGCTCATCCTTATCATCCATCCCAGTTATTTGAAACCATGTGGGCTACCTGCACTTCCAGAGCAACTACCTGGCTCTACCCTCGCTTGGCTACTCTGTTCCAACCACAGAACCTCTGCCTTATATTATGAAAGGACATTGTGAGAAAAAAAGATCAAGGACAATCAGCTCTTAAGTCATATGACTACTTCTGGTTTTGATCAGTTGTTAAGTTGGTTTGGTAAGGTAAGTTGCTGGTTACAAAGGTCAATATGTGACAAAGTTATAAAGGTAACTTTGAAGAGGTGGACAGAGGTAAAGAGTTAATGTGGAAAGAGACTGGAGGAGAGGACTGTAATTCGAGAAAAGACAACTCAGACAACTTTGAGAGCAAAACTCTGGTTAGATGGATTCATTTGTTTGGTTGGTTTGTTGGTTTTGGCCCACAAGATCATGTTTGCAAGTAGAAAATTAGAACTGAAAGTTTTGTCAGGATGGTAAAAAGTTTTATATTTTTTTTGTTTCTGCCACCATTGTGTTGCAGTGTCAAACTAAACTGAGCATACTTAAACTTCTGGTGAGGGAAAGAGAGGTGACTGCACACTCCCTGCTACCACTTCACAAGGCTGGAAGTAATTCTGCTTTTCTGAAAAGGTGCTCTGGACTGATCCATTTTTCCTATGGAAACTTTGGATCCTTGGATCCTGTGGAAACCCTGTATAGAAATGCAAAGGTAAGTATTGTGAAAAAAAAAATAGTGAACAAATATATTAGTTATTTTTCTTATTTCTCTGCATTTTCAGATCCAGAATTATTTTCAAGAGTTCTCCAATAGGCAATGCAAGAAGCAATTCCAATAATATATTTACTTCAGTATAATATGCTGTGTTTCTGCTTCTAGAGGCTTTGAGAGGTTGTTTAAAATCTGCTAGAACAGATACCTTGCACGGTGTCTAATGAAAGAAAATCTCACTTCTTCCTGAGATATAATTTAGTGTTGACTTCTCATTTAGCCCTGCTTTATACTTAACTACTTAAACAGTTTTTTAGACCTATTTAATGCTATTTGGACTTTAACTTACTTCAGGAATCTAGAAGAATCAGTAAGATCCTCTGAATAGTCTGTCCCAACTGTGCAGATCACAGATTCAAGCTACTCCTAGCTATTTGTGAGGCAACTTGCAATGTGCTGATCATACTGAGAAGCTTCAAGTATGCAGTTGCTGAAGAATGGTAGGAGGAGACAAATGCTTACAGTCTCTGAGAACAGGACATAGATGATTTTCAGTCCAGGGCAAGAAAAGTACATACAGAGGAGGAGGGAACATTTTACAGTAAAACAACCCCCAAATCCTTAAAAAATCCCTAAAAGAATTCAAAGATCCTGAGGGTCTGTAATCCATTGAAGACCGTAGACTCTCTTCTCTTGTAAAATGCCAGTCTAATTCACACAGATGTGAACAAGTTACAAGCTGTTTCCTCAAAACTTTTTTTCAGTGAGGTGATTCAGTAAGAAATGCTATGATTCATGAATTCAGAACACTAAATGGCACAGTAAACCATAAGCATATGTGCTTCATATTGATGAGTAGGAAGAGTTGGAAAATCTTTACGTAAGGAATGTCCTTGCTTAAGGACAAAGATACCTCTCTACGGACATGATAGACACCATTATGTAAGATTGTAACTTGAAATCAAAACTATTTTTGAGATGAGTTGTATAAACAAATTCTTTTTGTCATATCATAAACGTAAGAACTATTTTTGTAATGTATCTTTTTTTTTTAAAAAAAAACCTTTTAATTTCATTCTAGATTGAAGACAAGTTTTCAAAGACCATTAATTTTTCAAACTACAATTTTGAGTTTCAGCTACAAATACAGTTACACTCAATTTTGCGATTTCCTTGTTTACAATGTTCTTTTATGAATTCAGAGTCAATAATGAATAGACTGGAAATCATGATGAAGGGTAGTAGTATAAAATCACAGAAACACAGAATCATGGAATGTTAGGGATTCAAAGGGACCTCGAAAGATCATCTAGTCAAAATCCCCTGCCAAAGACGGATCACCTAGAGTAAGTCACACAGAAACATGTCCGGGTGGGTTTTGAATATCATTAAGACAGATCTATAAAACCAAAGAATTTTATTACATTCATCCCAAACTTTCCATTCTTTATTTATCATTAGACTGAGATTTTGATGTTGTTCATTCTCAGTCACAGACCATTTTATAAAATGTGATTGTCTGATAATGTCTTAACAAAAGTTTGAATTACATAATTTAATAAAGGATACTAATTCTTTTAATCACAAAATATTAATTTTAACAACTAAGTGCAGTGTAATTGTACAGCTATCACTTTAATTTTGTAAATGCAATACACATACTGATAAGTATATGTTATTCATTTAAATGCTGTATAAAAAAAGAAAACGGGCTGTATTCCCCTTCAAATGTTCAGAATAAATGTAACGCTTTTAAGGATCCAAATACAAGCACACATGCAAGCAAAGAACTCCTCTATAGACATAAAATGAGGTTTTCACATGCAAACCAATGTAGAGTTTGTTTTTTTTTTGCCTCATAGGAGTAGCTTTTAAAGTATTCTGTCACCTACAAAGGATAATGGGACCATATGACTAGAAGGGATCTTCAGGGTAATTGCTTACCCTGTTGTAGTTCAAGGTAACATTCATAAATACATCACGATCTATAGCAAATATTGTGTGAATCTGTCTGCTGGTTTTGTTTTTATCCTCACTACACATTTTTGAATTCTTCCTATCTTATATTTCAGTATGTGGTCTAATTTCCATCTGTGTTTCTTCAAACCCAGTTACAGCTACAGCTCTTACTGTGTGATGAAATGGCCCAGAACACTGAACCAGACCCTTCTCTATCCATCAGATGAGTTATTCTATTATTCATCAATTTTATGTATTACAGGTACTTCATTCTTGCACTTGCATTCTGTTCTATATTAGTTTTGCCCATACATTATTAGGAGTGTGACTTGTCAGAATTCTACAATTTACTAGAATTAGAAGTTACAGACAAGAGAGAGAATGTATATTACATATTTCGAGACAGCTGTGTTACTGCTGGAGATTCCCTCCTAAAACATAGAAAAGGATTCTATGTGATCAAGTTTGGAAAAGACCTCTTAGGATCATCTAGTTCAATCTCCCTCCGGGATTTTTTTTCTATGGTTTTATCTTATAACATCTTATGTCATGCAGAAAAAGCTAATAACTGTCATGTCATATTAAATGGCTCTGCTGACACTGCAGATGTTTTGCAAGAGTCACATGTTAGCCCAAATTTTGTGTATTTTTTTTTTCAACCTGGCAATGAAGATGTACTTTGTTGGTATAAGGAATGGATCACAGCAAACTTTTAAAAATACTTTTTCTTGTCAGACTGCCTGAGTGAAGCATCGCACGGCCAAATGCACACATACTCTCTTGGTTAAGTCTGCTTTGTGTCCATCACTTCGATATGATTATTTCTGAACTCTTAAAGCACAGATGAAAAGCTGTCTCGACTTACATCCAAGGTAACCTGCTGTTCTGTATAAGACACTTATATTAAGCTGGCTTAATATCAGATCGGCTGACTCCTTCGGACTGCGCGGACAGCGGCAGCGACAGCTGCTGCAGTAAGAGCGGTTTTTTTCTCCGATTTCTGGGCGGATTGAGGCGAGAGGGGGCTTTGCCGGGGACGGTGAAGCCGAGGAGAGAGAGCGGGACCCGGAACTGAGAGGGAATCTCGCGAGGCGGGAGAGAGTGACGTAGGCGAGGAGGAAGCCGGCAGCCCGCGAAACTCAAAAGCGGCCTCAGCCATCTGACTCTTGAGAGCGGCGCGAGCGTGGGGGAGGGGAGGACCTGCTGGACTCTGGTGATCCGCGGGCACAGCGGGTGTTACTGGTGGCTCAGGGAGGGCGAGGATCGCAGACCCTGGGCATAAGAGGTGAAGGGTGGTTATTGGTTAATTCTTTTCTATTTTTTTTTTTTGTTGTTGTTGTTGTTGTTTGTTTGTTTTTTTTTGTTGTTGTTTTTTGATCATTTTTCTTTCCTTTTTTTTTTTCTTCTTCCCCATTATGGTTGCCACCAGACAGAAAGCCACCACGAGGAGGAGTGTGGGGACCCAAACAGTGCTCCAGCA
This sequence comes from Trogon surrucura, assembly GCA_020746105.1. Lineage (NCBI taxonomy): Eukaryota > Metazoa > Chordata > Aves > Trogoniformes > Trogonidae > Trogon > Trogon surrucura. Next base: position 41,737,755 of record CM036617.1, read on the forward strand.
CAAGGACGCAGCTGTGCAGGCTGCCGGCTGCAGGGACTGCCTGAGCCTGTGCCTCCCAGAGGCTGCATCTGACAGTGCCTGTGTGAGGTGCGGTCAGTTGGATGATCTCCTCCATCTTGTGGTAGAGCTAAAAGAAGAAGTGGAGAGGCTGAGGAGCATTAGGGAGTGTGAAAGAGAGATAGATTGGTGGAGCCAGTCCCTGATGCACACACAGCACTCTCCACATGCAACAGGGGATCCTCTCCCCTCTGGCCATGAGGTCAAAGGAGGGGACCAAGGTGATGAGGGGGAATGGAAACGAGTCCTGGCTCGGAGAGGAAGGCGGGTCCATGCCCAGCCTCCCTCACCTGCTCAGTTGCCTCTACAGAACAGGTACAGTGCTCTGGAAGAGGAGAGCCATGGAAAAGAAGAGGTGAATGAATGTGGAGACGTAAGGTTGACTTCGCTGACCAAATCAGACCTATGCATCAGGACTAGTTCAATTAAAAAGAAAAGGAGGGTAGTTGTCATTGGTGACTCCATCCTGAGGGGAACCGAGGGTCCCATTTGCCGTCCAGACCCAGTCCACAGGGAAGTCTGTTGCCTCCCTGGAGCTCGGATTAGGGACATTACTAAAAAACTTCCCAGGCTGGTGAGTCCCACTGATTATTACCCATTGTTGATTGTCCAGGCTGGCAGTGACGAGATCAATCATAGAAGTACTCAGAGAATTAAAAAGGACTTTAAGTTGTTGGGCCAGGTGATCAAAGGATCGGGGGCACAGGTAGTTTTCTCATCTATCCCATTAGTAGGTGACAGGAATAGTGAAAGGAAAAGAAAAGTAGATGCAGTTAATGCATGGCTTAAAGACTGGTGCCTCCAACAACGTTTTGGGTATTATGATCACGGGGAAGTTTATGCAGTACTGGGCATGAGAGATATAGATGGTGTAGACCTGTCTAAGAGAGGGAGGAGAATTCTTGCTGGAGAGTTGGCAGGATTAATAGATAGGGCTTTAAACTAAGTTGGAAGGGGGAAGGGGATAAAACCCGAGTCTCTACACATGAGCCAAGGGGAAGTATCCCAGGGTTAGGCAAAAAATGCACAAGCAACGGTAACAGATGCTCCATTAAATCTCTGAAGTGTCTGTACACCAATGCAAGAAGCATGGGGAATAAGCAGGGAGAATTAGAAGTCTATGTTCGGCTGGAGAACTATGATCTTATTGCAATTACAGAGACGTGGTGGGACAGCTCACATAACTGGAATGTGGGCCTTGATGGTTATGTTCTCTTTAGGAAAGACAGGTTGATGAGGCGAGGTGGGGGAGTTGCTCTGTACGTGAGAGAGCAACTGGAGTGTATTCAGATCCATCGAGCAGCAGATGAGGAGCAAGTAGAGAGTTTATGGGTGAGAATTAAGGGGCAGGCTAGCTTAGGTGACACTGTGGTGGGTGTCTACTATAGACCACCTGATCAGGAGGTGGAAGTTGATGAGGCCTTTTACAGGCAGATGACAGCAGCCTCTCAGTCCCAGGCCCTGGTTCTCATGGGGGATTTCAACTACCCAGACGTTTGCTGGAAGTCCCACACAGCCAGCCATCCTCAGTCCAGGAGGTTCCTCCAGTGCATCGATGATAACTTTTTGATGCAAATGGTAGATGAGCCTACCAGGAGAGGAGCGCTGCTGGACCTTGTGTTCACCAACAAGGAAGGACTGGTTGAAGCAGTGAAGGTTGAGGGCAACCTTGGCTGCAGCGACCATGAGATGGTGGAGTTCAGGATCCTGTGCGGTAAAAACAGAATAGCAAGCAGGATCGCAACTCTGGACTTCAGAAGGGCCAACTTTGGCCTCTTCAAGCAATTACTGGGGGATACCCCGTGGGACAGGGAGCTGAAAGGTAAAGGGGCCCAAGACAGTTGGTTGGCATTCAAAGACCACTTCTTTGAAGCTCAGGATCAGTGCATCCCATCAGGTAGGAAATCAAGAAAGAGATCCAGGAGACCTGCTTGGTTAACCAGGGATCTGCTGGGCAGACTCAGGTGGAAGGGGAGGGTGTTTAAATTGTGGAAGGAAGGGCTGACCACTTGGGTGGAGTACAGGGCAGCTGTCAGGGAGTGCAGGGAGGCAATCAGAAAAGCTAAGGCCTCCTTGGAGTTAAAACTTGCAAGGGAGGTCAAAGACAACAGAAAGGGCTTCTTCAAATACATTGCTGACAAAACTAACACTAGAGGCAATGTAGGCCCTCTGTTGAATGAGGTGGGTGCCCTGGAGACAGAGGACAGAAAGAAGGCAGAGTTGCTGAATGCCTTCTTTGCCTCTGTCTACACTGTTGGAGACCGTCCTCAGGAGCCTCAGTCCCCTAAGGCCCCAGAGGAAGTCATGACAAAGGAGGAGTCTGCCCTGATTGATGAGGAGTGGGTTAAGGATCAGTTTGAACACTTGGACATTCATAAATCCATGGGCCCTGATGGGATGCACCCACGGGTGCTGAGGGAGCTGGCGGGAGTCATTGCTAGGCCACTCTCCATCATCTTTGGTAAGTCGTGGGTAACAGGTGAGGTGCCTGAAGACTGGAGGAAAGCGAATGTCACTCCAGTCTATAAGAAGGGCAGGAAGGATGACCCGAGTAACTACAGACCGGTCAGCCTCACCTCCATCCCTGGAAAGGTGATGGAACATCTTATCCTTGACACTGTCTCTAGGCATATCAAGGATAAGAAGGTTATTAGGGGCAGTCAGCATGGCTTTGCCAAGGGGAAGTCATGTTTGACCAACCTGATAGCCTTTTACGAAGACATAACCAGGTGGATGGATGGTGGCCATGCAGTGGACGTGGTCTACCTGGACATCAGCAAGGCCTTTGACACCGTCTCCCACAGCATCCTCATAGGTAAACTGAGGAAGTGTGGTCTGGATGACCAAGTAGTGAGGTGGGTCGAGAACTGGTTGAAGGGAAGAAGCCAGAGGGTTGTGGTCAATGGGGCCGAGTCTGGCTGGATGCCTGTGTCTAGTGGGGTCCCTCAGGGGTCAGTGCTTGGGCCGGTGCTGTTTAATATATTCATCAATGATCTGGATGAGGGATTAGAGAATGTTGTCAGCAAGTTTGCTGATGATACGAAGTTGGGGGGAGTGGTTGACACACCAGAAGGCTGTGCGGCCATTCAGAGAGACCTGGACAGGCTGGAGGGCTGGGCGGGGAGAAATCTGATGAAGTTTAATAAGGGCAAGTGTAGAGTTTTGCACTTGGGAAAAAATAACCCCATGTGCCAATATAGGTTGGGGACTGCCCTGCTGGAGAGCAGTGCAGGGGAAAGGGACCTGGGGGTTCTAGTGGACAGCAGGATGACCATGAGCCAACAGTGTGCCCTCGTGGCCAAGAAGGCCAATGGCATCCTGGGGTGTATTAGAAGGGGAGTAGCAAGTAGGTCAAGAGAGGTCCTCCTGCCCCTCTACTCTGCCCTGGTGAGGCCGCATCTGGAATATTGTGTCCAGTTCTGGGCCCCTCAGTTCAAGAAGGACAGGGAGCTGCTTGAGAGAGTCCAGCGTAGAGCCACAAAGATGGTGAAGGGAGTGGAGCATCTCCCTTATGAGGAAAGGCTGAAGGAGCTGGATCTCTTTAGCTTGGAGAAGAGGAGGCTGAGGGGTGACCTCATCAATGTTTATAAATATGTCAAGGGGGAATGTCAGGAGGATGGAGCCAGGCTCTTTTCAGCGGCGTCCACTGACAGGACAAGGGGCAATGGGTGGAAGCTGGAACACAGGAGGTTCCAGAAAAATATGAGGAAAAACTTTTTCACTGTGAGGGTGACTGAGCACTGGAACAGGCTGCCTAGGGAGGTTGTGGAATCTCCATCTCTTGAGACATTCAAAACCCGCCTGGACGCGTTCCTGTGCGCTCTAGTGTAGGTGATCCTGCTCTGGCAGGGGGGGTTGGACTAGATGATCTTTGAGGTCCCTTCCAACCTTTAACATTCTGTGATTCTGTGATTCTGTAATAATGAAGGTCAAATACATGGGTTCTGACAGACAGAAAACCGAAACTCCTGGAGAAGAAACACTCGAGGATTCTTCTATGCTTTATACTAAACCAGCAGGTTTTTGTTTCATTTTTGCTCTAGTATGGCAATATTTTGATTTTTTTTTTTTTAGTTTTCTTTGTTAAGTTTGTGCTAGAAAGACAATATTTATAGGTATTTATAATAAAGGACAATAAAAAGTGTTTTATAGTACCTTGAACTTTTATTTGTACTGTTGTTTAACCCAGTATGTAGTTAAACACCACACACACGTTCTCTGAATCCTCCCCAGAGGGACAATAGAGAGAACTGGTAAAGAGGTAAAACTCCTGAGTTGAAATAAGGGACAGATAAGGAAAGGAAAATAATAAAAATGATAAAAGAACATACAAACTAAGTAATGTACAATGCAATTTCTTGCCACGCACTGACTGATGCCCAACCAGTCCCTGAGCAGTGGGCTGACACCCCGTGGCCAACTACCCCCCAGCTTTATATGCTGAGCATGATGTTAGATTGTCTGGGATATCCTTCTGGCCAGCTGGGGTCAGCTGTCCTTGCTGTGTCCCCTCCCAGTTTCTTGTGTACCCCTAGTGTCCCTGCTGACAAGGCAGAACGAGAAGATAAAAATTCCTTGACTTGGTAAACACTACTCAGCAACAACTAAAACATGAGAATGTTATCAACATTATTCTCATCCTAAATCCAAAACATAGCACTAGACCAGGAAAAAAATTAACTCTACCCAGACAAAACCAGGACATGTATTCCTTATTGTGACACAGTGAAAATGACCATTTTGTAAAATGGCTGGTTCAAGTCACTCAATTTGTAAATTCACAAAAGCTTGTAAAAAACAACATTCTATTACATAATTTGACTTTGTGTGCTTCATTTCGTCACTACATAAAATATTTAAATGTTTATTTTTTATACAAATACTAACATTATTACTGTAGGTGTACCGTGAAACCAAGCAATGCAGTCCATCTCATTATTTGATTACCTTAAACAACATTTAAAAGAATAAGCAACTGATAACATTACCAGTTGTGTCATAACAGTACATAAGGATTAATTAAAATAGAGAAGAAAATACTCATAATTTGTATTGTAAGTCATATGGAGGTCAAATAGGCTAAAAAGATATTTTCATTCTGTGATGGGTTTGTGTCTGGCAGGGTTTTAGTAGGAGGGGATATACGACAGTGATTTCTTGTGAAACTTTCAGAGCCTCTCCAATCCAGGTAAAAGTACCAGCTTTTGGTCAAGGTCAGGCCAATCAACACTTCTGTGATCAATGTATTTAAGAGCAGAAATTTCTTGGACACCTTCTGTTCCTTTGTGTTGGTGAGTGCTTTCTTTTGGAGAGGAGGGAGATAGAAGAGGAGCAAACACATAGAGTCAAAGAATCAGTGAATATTAGGAGTTGGAAGACACCTCAAGAGGTCATTGAGCCCAATCACCCTGCAAGACAGCATCACCTAGGGCAAGTCACACAGGAACACATCCAGGAGGATTTTGAAAGTCTCCAGAGAAGGAGACTCCACAACCTCTCTGGGCAGCCTGTGCCAGTCCTCTGTCACCCTCACAGTAAAGAAGTTTCTCCCCATGTTGAGGGGGAATTTCCTAGATTCTAACCCATTATGTCCTAAACCCACTATTTTGTGTTCTATCACTGGCACCACTGAGAAGAGATTGTCTCCTTCCCCTTGACACTTACCCCTCAGGTATTTGTATACAGCATTAAGGTCCCCTCTCAACAGTCTGCTTTCAAGGCTAAACAGTCCCAGTTCTCTCAGTATGTCTTCATAGGAGAGATGTTCAAGTCCATTACTCATACTTGCAGCTCTCTGTTGGACTCTCTCCAGTAGGTCCCTGTCTCTCTTGAATGGGGGAGTCCAAAACTGAACCAGTATTACAGGTGTGGTCTCACCAGGGCAGAGTAGAGGGAGAGGAGGACATCCATAGACCTGCTGGACAGACTTTTCTTAATGCACCCCAGGATCCCATTGGCCCTCTTGGCTACAAGGGCACGTTGCTGTCCCATGGACAACTCACCATCCACTAGGACTCCAAGATCTTTCTCCATGGGGTTGCTTTCCAGTAGGACATCCCCTAATCTGTACTGGTGCCTGGTGTTATTCTTCCCCAAATGCTGGACTCTACATTTGTCCTTATTGAACTTCATGAGGTTCACCTTTGCCCAGTTCTTTAGTGTGTCCAGATCTCATTGGATAGCAGCACAGCCTTCCTGCATGTCAGCCACCCCTCTCAGCTCTGTATCATCAGGGAACTTGCTGAGGGCACACTCTATCCCCTCGTCCAGGCTGTTGATGAAGATACTGAACAAAATTGGACCCAGTACTGAACCCTGGAGAACACCACTGACCACAGGTCTCCAACCTGACTCTGTGTCTATGATTACAACCCTCTGAACTCTGTTGCTGACCCAGTTTGCAATCCACTTCACAGTCCAATCATCTATCACACTTTTCTTGAGTTTTCGTACGAGGATATTATGAGGGACAGTATCGAGAGCCTTACTGAAGTCAAGGTATATGGTATCTACTCCTCTCCCTTCATCAACCAGCTTGGTCACATCCTCACACAAAGATATTAGATTAGTCAGACAAGATTTCCACTTGGTAAATCCATGCTAGCTACTCCTGATAACCTTCTTTTCTTCTAATTGATTAGAGATGACCTTCAGAATGAGCCACTCTATCATCTTCCCAGGGATGGAGGTGAGGTTGATTGGCCTGTAGTTGCCAGGGTGTTCCTTCTTGCCCTTTTTTGAAGACTGGAGTGATATAGGCTTTCTTCCACTCTGCAGGCACCTCTCCCCTTGTCCATAATTTCTCAAAGATGATGGAGAGTGGCTCAGCCACATCATCGGCCAACTCTCTCAGCACACGTGGATGCACCCCATCGGGGCCCGTTGATTTTTGTGTTTTCAGTTTTTGTAATAGTTCTCTAATCAAATCCTCACTGACCAGTGGAGAATCATCCTCACTTTAGTGCTCCCTTACTTCTAGGGACTGGAATTCCTGGTGGCTGGCCTTAGGAGTAAAGGCTGAGACAAAGAAGGCGTTCAGTAACTCTGCCATCTCTGCATCCTCTGTTATTATATCTCCCACCTCATTTAGCAGCGGACCCACTCTTGCCCTTCTCTTTCTTTTTTTCATTGATGTATTTAAGAAATATTTCATGTTTTCTTTCACTTCCCTAGCCAGACTAAATTCTAAGAGATCATGTGATCATCAAGGTCAATGATGAGGAAGGAGAGGAAGAAGGAGAGCGGATCAGAGATTTCCCTGAGGCTTGTTGTGAGATAGTAGGCTGAGGTCCTGCAGCCTCAGGAAATTACAGTTGTAAGAAAAAATATGTAAACCTTCTGGAATTTCTGCATTAATTTGTCATAAAATGTGATCTAACTTTCATCTAAGTCAAGAGTATTGATAAATATAATGTGCCTAAAATAATAACACAGAAACAACTCTGATCCTCCATGTCTTTATTGAACACACCCATTCAACATTCAAAATGCTAGTGCAAAAAGTAAGTGAACCCTTGACTTGACTGCAGAAAAGCTAATCAGAGTCAGGTGTTAGCATACCTGAAGTCTTGTTAAGAAAATGAATTTGGAGGTATAGACCAGAGCTATTTTTTGAATTTGCTCCGCATAAGATGTGTACTTCTGTGAGGCATGCCTCACCAAAAAGAGCTTTCAGAGCATCTACGATCAAGAATTGTTGATTTACATAAAGTTGGAAAAGGTTAAAAAGTGATTTCAAAGACCTTAGAAATTCACCAAACTGCAGTCAGGTAAGCGATCTACAAATGGAGACTTTGGGACTGTGGCTACTCTGCTAAGGAGTGGGCATCCAGTCAAAATTACTCCAAGAGCACAGTGAGGACTCATCAAGGAGGTCAAGAAACAACCCTGAGTGATGGCAACAGAATTGGAGGAATCATTGGAACTGACTAACGTCTATGTTCATGAGTCTACAGTACATAAAACATTCATCGAACAGGGTGTCTATGGCAGGGCACCATGAGGAAAACCACTGTTTACTACAAAGAATATTGCTTCACACCTGAAATTTGTGAAAGAGCACATGTCAATGTGACATTGGCAAAATGTTTTGTGGACTGATGAAGCAAAGATTGAGCTATTTGTAAAGAACATGCAGCACTACATCTGGCATTAAAAGGGCACCACATATCATTATGAAAACATCATCTCAGCCGTGAAGCATAGTGGAGGAAACGTCATGATTTGGGCTTGCTTTGCTGCATCAGGGTCTGGCCAGCTTGCAGTCACTGAGGGGAAGAGGAATTCCCAAGGGTATCAAAAAATGCAGCAACTCATGGAAGATCCCACGCTGGAGCACAGGACTGTGCCCAAAGCTTGATGTGACACTAATGGGAGCGCTGCAGCCCACAGGAAAGACCCACATTTGTGGGAAGGACATATGTTGGAGAAGTTGGAGGAGGGCTGCCTCCTGTGAGGTTTGGTAACAGGGGATGGCTATAAGGAGTCCTCTCCCCAAGGAGGAAGGAGAAGTATAGACAATGTGTAATGGACAGACTTCAACTCCCATTTCCTGCCCCTCTGTTCTGTTAAAGGAGAGAAGGTAGCCAGGAGAAGGGAAGAGTGGGAGGAAAATATATTTAAGATCTGCTTTTATTAATTTTCTCACCATCCGACTCTGATCTAATTGACTGGTAAACTGGTAGCGGTTCTACTGTCTAAGTAAAATTGATGTTTCACCCCCAAGTCTGCTCCAAGTTTTACCCATGACCATAATTTGTGATAGTCATGACCACAATCTGCGAGTTAACCCTCCCTGTCTTTAATCTCCATCCACAAGCCTTTTGTTGAATTTTCTTCTCCCCATCCAAAAAAAGAGGGGGTAAGAATGAGAGAGTATTGTTATTTGTCACTGACAGGGTAGGCTTAAATCACAACATATTCTTACAGCTACAGCTGACTGTAATACATTCAAGAAAGAAGAGTCAAAAGAATGTTATTCAGTATTATTTACTTGGCTCTTAACTAATTTTTGCTGCAGATTGATTAAAGATTTAAATTAGTTTCAGAGAATAGCTTTAGAAAGAAGTATGTTAAAAGTGCAAATTTCATAATTCTAAAACAAGAGTGTTATGCTACTGATGGCAATATTTAAAGGAGAAAAAAAACAACATGATAAACTGAAATTTATTTGCTGACAAAGTAATTCTTGAGGAAATTCTACCTTCTATAAATAAATTTTTTAGATATGCATAAAGGCTGTAATTTTTTTGGAGTAATAACTCTAAAATGAAGGAATTTTATACTGTTGTAATATTGAAAACAATGAAGACATAATTCAAAAAAGTGCCTACCACGTACTGTATGAACATACGCTATGCAAAGCACATTGTCAAAGGAACATATATAGCCACAGAACAAGTAACTTCTGACTATGTAATGAAACCAATTTCAAATGTAATGCCCAACAATAAAAAAGCAACTGTGGAGATCTCCTAGCTTTCTGTCTTCAAAGCCAGAAAGTACGATCTTGTGTAAGTGACGATTACTCATTTCTACAGCAAATTATTTTTATAAGCAGTCTTTGGATTAAGACTATGTGTAGTACAAAACAGTGTACTGGATGCAGTTCAACCTGTGTTCTCTGGTTTCTTGCATCTAAGCAAAGAACAAAAATGATCTAGGATTATATATTCCTTTTTTAGTGTCCTGTCATATCACAAACAACAATAAAATGGAATCTACCAATAAAATAATCCAAGAACTAAATCTTTTATGACTCTATAATCAGTCTACTGCATAAGAAACTAAGCAACAAAGCAGAACTCTATGATATGTGTCAAGCATCCATTAAGGGTATGTGATCAGAAGGCGATATTCATAGACTGATTCTAAGAATTTGTTTTGACAAGCTCATCGGTGTTGTTCAGCGCTCTGGAATAAACTTTATGCCATATGCCACTTCGCTTTCACAGGAAAATAAGCTCCTATCAATTATTGATTGTGCTTTCTCCCAACCCCAGCAGTCTATTTTGTGTGTAATTAATAAAATGTGTTCCCGTGTCCAAACATTCTCCAAATAATCATACTTTCGATGTCATGGAAGGTCAAAATATAGCTTAGTTATTAGACTGCTTGTACATATACAGCCAAGACCAGAGATCTCCAGCCATAATACCATGTTCCTTTATCACAAAGAGATGGCTCATAAGCTTTATTTTTTTTTTAATTTCTGTAATTAAAATATTTCTAAAAGATATGAAAAGATTCTAGGATAACTAGCTCAGATGAAGAGAACTAAAATGAAAATAATACTAATATATCCCACATACTATGAAATTAGTAATAACAAATAACCAGGAATGACAGGATTTCCTGCAATCATGTTCAATTCTAATTGCATTCACAATCAAATTTATATTAGCAAAAGACAAGAACACTCATATAAGAAAAAAATCTAAACCAAAGAATGCAGAAAGAAAATCGATAGCTGTTGAAATTTTGATATTAAAAGAATGTTGTCAGTAAGGCTGTTGTTAATGCATTATTTTCCTAATTTTTATTTTTTTTATATTTAAATTTAAGACTTTGCTTTTCCATCATGTTATCCATTCAATTGATAATTATAGCATGATACTGATCATGAGACATTCTTTTTGTATGTGTCTGTGCAGATATATATTTCAGGTATAAACTTTGTAAATGCATATTTCCTCCTGGAATGAATAAACTACAAAAGACTGAAGCAACTTCTTTATCACCTCTTGAAAAAAAAACCACAATAAATAAAAAAATAAATAATATTTTAAAAAAAAAGAAAACTAACCTTGAGAAACCACACCTTTGCTGGAGACCAAAACGACATTTTTTATCTTCATTTGTTGTCACCGGTTCAATAGTCAGGATCAGGAGAGAATGAAGAGTATTTTCTCCTTCTTTTGGGAAGTGTGAGGACAGAGGGATCATGACACTATTTGTTATTTTAGCAATGATTCTGTGGGCATTTTCTAAAATTTTTCATATTTGTCAAATACTTATGCTTTCAGTGCAGATTAGGAAGAAACTCTACTGTGAGACAGCGGAAAATATTGCCCAGAGAAGTTGTGGAAACCCCCATCCCTGGAAGTGTTCAAGGCCTTTGGACAAGATGGTTTAGTGGAAGGTGTCCCTGCCCATGATTCTATGATTCTGGTAAATTTAGGGAGGATGAAAATGGTGGAGCTATTTTTGCTTTATTTTTTTGACTAATGTAGTTTTCAAGTTAGCTTTTTTGCATTTTCTTTGCTGTAGTACATTTTTTCTTTTTCAGTTCCTTTTCTACCTTAGTAAACCCCCAGATGCTTAATGACTCACAACCACTGGTCCGTTATACTACTAAATGTTATATCAGAAAATGAGCTTAGTCTCAGTAGTGCAGCACTTAAGAATAAACCATATTGGTAGTACTGCCAAAAAGCAAACAAGCCCAAAATCCAACAGTGGAAGAAACTTTTCTGAAGGTTGTTTTCTTTGCTATCTAGAGTTGGGATTTTCTTTTGAACTGTTACCTGTGGTAAATTAGTTGTTCTCTCTAATCATTGCTGCATATTCTTGCTCTGTAAAATAGTTGTTACACAGTTGATGAAAAAATAGATTTAATAGAGTAAAAAAACCACAAATCAGGAAAAAGAATTAATAAAGTACTTAAATTGTGATATTTGGGACAATCAGCTAGAAGGTAAATTTTCTTAAAAAGTGATGAAGGCTTTCAACTCTGATCTCTAGATATAAATTCTGATCTCTCTATAAGTGGTTTACCTTTAGAGACAAGTAACTGGAGTTACTGTTTTGTGGTCTCCTTCTGTAAAGCTAAATCCATCACATGCCCCCAGAGAATGCTTATCAAAGCAAGTCTCACGCTAAGTTGAACTACATGTTATGGATAGTATTACTGATTATAGATGTGTATTTATTGTTCCTCATGGGTCAAATACACCATTGTTCAAACCTGTTAAATCTGAGAACATGGTTGGCATGTTCTAAAGTAAGGTTTAGCTTTAAGGGCACAAGTCATTTTGTACTAAAGACAGGAAACAAAACTACACTAACAACTGATGTGACACAAAGGGAAGGACTGGGTTTCAATGTGCTGTCTGCCACTGTAGTTCCAGGACTGTACATGCACTCTGTGTTTCTACTGCTGAAGAAATTGGTGTCAGCATCTGGACAGGAGTGCTCATTGCTGTTTAACCTTGTGTCCACCTTGTGTTCTAGACAATGCTCTGGCAGCTTCAGTCATGGTTCTAGCACAGACCTCTCGCATTCGGAAGAGTATCACATAGACTTGCATTTAGACTTTTTTTCGCACTGAAAACCGTCCTTCCTGTACCTTAGAGGCACACTCAAAGATGTCTTCCTGGTTGGACTGCCAGCCAACAACTCTTTTCAAGATTTTGCTTTGGTAGTTAAGTAATGGAAGTGTCAATGAAGTAGTGAAATCTTACCTATTGTTTATATCCATTAACTCTTTACCTATTGTTAATATGTGTAACAAGCAAACTAGTGAAATTTGTGTCATAACAATAAAATATTGCATGAATTGTTTAGCTTTGTCTTTCCTTGTGGGTTTATTCATCCAGTTTCCAGGTGCTATCCATCACAGATTGTGTCCAGGATATTCTCTGCTCTATTGAATTATTTTTTAAGCATTAAAAACACACATAAGCTTAGAAAATAAGAGAAAATTACAGAATTTAAATATACATATATACATACGTATCTATCCTCGCTGAGAATAATTTTGTTTTTGATAATAAGACACTTTTTTCCATTGTTTCTACTTCCTTTTGATTGGACCTCTCCCTTTCAATTTATGTAAAGGTTTACGTAACTATTTAGACAGTGGGTCTGATATTTACATGACAAACAATGGCTGAGCCCATCCACAGCATCCAGATTATATATTTAAATAAATTATTTGTTGCAGAAGTAATAAAAAAACACAAGGAGTATAAATACACTTCTATAACTATTGTTATATAATTGTTATTTTTTTATGACAATATAATCCATATTTCATTTTAAAATTAACAGGTTGCACAAATGTTATTACCAAAGCAAATTACCATTTACTTACATGAAAATTTTTCAACAACTGTGTTGCATTGTTGAAGTGTGCAACAGAAAAAACACCTTCCTACCCAGGTTTTTAATACTCATACGAGGCTTCATAGGTGATCAGTATTAACCGGTAAGGGTAAAAAACTGTGATCATTTACATTTACTTTATAAGGCCACAGGAAAAAAAAATATAAAATCCAGTATATCTTGTTATACATTGAAGCAGTCTGTCTTTTTAGAAGGTTTTTGGAGAGCTATGAAAATATATGTTTAGAAGGAAACTATTTTATATGTCTGAACAGGTACAAGGTGAACCAATAAGCTTTAGTATCATCCTGAAGAGGAGGCTGTGTCAATGATCTTAAAGAGAAAAGATAGTTCAAAAAGCATGAAAGCTAAAAATTCACAATTAACTATACCTAAAGGAGTTATTTGTGCTAAAGTCAATTAGAGAAATATTAAAGCAGAGAAAGGTATGACACCAAAGAGATATAAAGTGCTGATGAGGTTAGGTGATTAAGAATATTATTTAAGTTTGGGGAAGCCAAAGCACTCATGAAAATTGTACTTGAGTTAAGGAAAAATGATTAATAACAGAAAGTTGGTATGGAAGGAAGAAGGAGAATTGAAAGGAGTGGAGGTAAAGCAGGTACAATCCAAGGGAGATATAAACAGATAAGGCATGAGATTTTTAGATAAGTCTCAGTGCAAAGCTATAGTTATAATACTGCACACAGGAGTAAGACACGTAGGGAAGAAGGAACGAAAAAGTGAATACTGGGGGAAAAAAAAAAAATTCTCCATAAAAGAAATACAAAATCCTGTTTAAACTTTAACTATTTGGGGTTTTATTGTTGCTTTTGTTTATTTCAGAAAACTGCTGGTTTTTTAGGGTTTTTTTTGTGGGGTTTGATTTTAGTTGGGGATTTTTGTCTTATTTTTTCTTTTCTCTCAGGAGTATTCATGTTCTTTTCATTTCTTACAATAACATCTTGGAAGCTGGAAACCAGCTTCTCATTCAAAGGGCATCCTGTTCTTTCCTCTTGAGTAACATTGATTTTTGTTTTTACCCTGCTTTTATTTTTTAATTCATTTCTGTCTTCAGAGTGCAAGCCAACACAGTTTTCCCTTATTCTATGCCAGCCTCATCAATGATGCAATTATACACCATCAACACAGCTCCAAAAGAAGGGTTTTTAGGAAAACTTGCCAGCATAGAGAACACAAATTATGCAGCTGTACAGTAATTGGGCACAAATGTAATAGATCTATACATAAATTATGGCTATTGTTTGTTTGTTTTTCACTTTCTTGGCAAGAATATAATGGTTAACACATATTGACTTAGCATGAGAATATTGTACTTGAAATTATAAAAAATTAAGGAAGACAAGATAGCCTATATTTCAACTTAAACCTCATTTAAACTAATTTATATGTGTTGTAGTGTATAATATACTGAAACCTGTAATATTTAGTCATTAGTAAATACTAGTCCTATTTCACTGGTGAAAAATAAATAGTAATTCTTTGTAGCAGAGTAAATGTTCTTTAAATAGAAAAATCTACTAGGAAGAAATGGGAAACTATTTATTTTTCTCGTGTTTCTATATCTACTTTTTTTTTTCTGACTAGAATTGTCTCAATGAACACAGGAGAGCTTATGTAAGATTTTTTTTCAGCTAGTCCTAAAATATGATATTAACATTCCTCCCAGTATATAGTTGTTTACATTTTAATAAACTCTATTTTGGATATTTCATCTATCTGTCAGAGAATTCAATGTTTAAAGACTAGATCCATACTGGAATTTAAATGTAAAAATGTTCCTCAATGAAGGGAATGAAATTAAGTCTTTATCCGCCTCAGACTGCAGAATTAATAGAAGAATGCAGAAAGAAAATAATGAGGGCGTTCTAAACCAGGTTCTGAGGTATTTGGAAACATACATTCACTTCTGAGAAAATGCACTTATTGCCAACTTTTTGAAAGAAAAGACAGGTAGAGAGGAAAAAAGAGGTAATGATAATCAACAAAGCAAAACAGCATGGTGCTCTTTCAGTCTGGAAGTCCATTTATACCTTCAGTAGAAATCAGTAAGCAGAAAAAAAAAAGAAACTTATTTTCCTGCACCTTGTTCTGTTATAGAGCTATAATATGGCTGGTACATACTCTATGTTCTAAGAATCTAGCAGTTATCTCAAATTCATTAATGTAGATGCAAATAAAAACAGGAGATGTTCCAAATCAGCTAACTATAAAGAATATCTTATAAATAGATCATGAGCCTCTGAAGAGTGTGACTTGACACCACATTTTACATTTGTATATTGTTTTGCTTAACCTAGCCTGGAATACAGAATATCAAGATTTTTTTTGTCTGTATTCATAGAGGTTTGCATTCACACTGAAGGTATCTGGGTCTGCCTGTTAACTGGTGTCGTGGTTTGACCCTGGCCAGCCGCCAGGTACCCACACAGCCGCTCACTCACTCCCCCTTCACGGCTAGACAGGGGGAGAAAATATTGCCAAGGGCTCAGAGTTCGAGACAAGGACAGGGAGATCACCCTCATTTACCGTCCCAGGCAAAACAGACTCAAGTTTGGGCAAATTAATTACATTTATTAAAGGAACCAATCAGAGAGGAGTAGTGAGAGTGAGAAAGAGCAAACAGATTTTGAAAACAGAACACCTTCCCCCCATCCCTCCCTTCTTCCCGGGCTTAACATCAATCCCGGTTTCTCCACCTCCTCCCCCTAAGCGGCACAGGGGGACAGGGAATGGGGGTTGCGGCCAGTTCATCCGATGTCAGTTTCACCGCTTCTTCACTCCGGGGGAGAGCTCTTCACTCTTCCCCAGGGCCATTGTGGGGTCCCTCTCACGGGAGACAAGCTTCACGCTCTCTTCTCCGACGTGAGTCATCCCACAAAGGGCAATTCATCACAAACTACCCAACGGGAGACACCTCATGTGGGGCAGCCCACCCCTCGTGAGTCTGAGGTGCAGTCCTTCAGGGGAAACTGCTCCAGCGTGAGTCTCCCACAGCATCCCAAATGTCCCACCAGCCAATCTGCTCCAGTGTGAGCATTCCTCTCTTCCACGGGCTACAGGTTCCGGCAGCGACTTGCTCTGATGTGGGCTTCCCACGGGCTACAGTCCTCTTCAGGCATCCACCCACATGGTGTGGAGTCCTCTACATGGTGGACATCTACGCGGTGATCCTCACGGTGGACATCTGCACCTCGCCCATGGGCTTCAGGGGGACAACCCGCTTCACCATGGTCTTCAACATGGATCCGGGGGACTCCCTCTGCTCTGGTGCCTGGAGCTCATCCTCCCCCCTCCTCCTTCTTCGCTGACGTTGGTGTCTGCACAGATTCTCACTCCTCCATCTCTGTGCCAGCTGTTGTGGTGCAGTTCTTTTCCCCATTCTTAAATATGTATTCACAGAGGTGTTCCTCTCCTATCACTTTACTGATAGCCTTGGCCAGCGGCGGGTCCCTCTTTGGAGCTGGCTGGCATTGACTCTATCAAACTCGGGGAGCTTCTAGCACCTTCTTACAGAAGACACCCTGCAGCTCCCCACCCCACCCCGTCACCAAAATTCATTCAGGCCAAACCAAAATAACTGGATTTCTAATTGAGAATAGATTCCCTAAAACTGACCTCAAACGTGATTGGTGAATGGATGTAAATACCATTTGCCTACAGTTTAGTGACTTCAGTGACCTGAAAGTACCATGAAGAATTACACAATTTTGCCTGCAGTTTGGTGCCCAAAACTAATGTGTAGAAGTAATGGATAACAGAGGATGGAAGGGATAATAACTGACTAAATCATCAATGTTCAGGTAAGGAACATTTGATTGGCTGACCCAGACAATGCCCAGATCAGAAAAGTGGCAATGAAGTAAACCAGATTTTGGGGAATTTGTACAAAAACATCTAGGAAAACAGCCCTTCTCCTCTTCACTGGAACAGGGGCACAACATACTGTGCCCTGATTTGGACCAGTCCTCAAGAATGACGTAATAAGACCTAGATATCCTCCCCCAGCTCATGTTGGTATAGGAGCATAGGAGCATGGTGTCCCTGCTGTAGCTGCGATGTAGTCATTAGAAAGCCTGTAAGGCAGATTTCGTCTTACTCGGGATAGAGGTCTGAAATACATCAGGTGATGTCATCTGAATCACATCCTGAAGAGGCTAACACCACAAAGAATGAAGACTTGTGGAAATGAACTTTTGACTTGGAGGCTGTCTAGGGAACAGTGACCACGAAATGATTAAGTATTCTATTCTTAGAAACGTTGGGAGGAAGGAACAGTAAAACTGCCACTTTGGACTTTCAAAGGGTGGACTTTGACTTATTTAGGAGGTTACCTGACAGAATGCCTTGGAAGTCAGTTTTGAAAGATATAGGAATTCAGGAAGGCTGGACACTTTTAAGTCTTAAAGGCATAGGAGATGGCCATCCCCATGTGCTGTAAGACAAGCCAGTGGCAAAGAAAACCAGCCTGTCTGAATAGGGTCATTCGGCTCAAAACTAGAGAAAAAAGGAGAACTGGTGGCCTCTGGAAGAGAAGGCAGGCCAATCATAATGAGCACAAGAATAGTATTACGT
Organism: Trogon surrucura; assembly: GCA_020746105.1. Lineage (NCBI taxonomy): Eukaryota > Metazoa > Chordata > Aves > Trogoniformes > Trogonidae > Trogon > Trogon surrucura. Next base: position 41,755,512 of record CM036617.1, read on the forward strand.
TATGAATGGAGATAATTAGAAGGTCCAAAGCCCAGCTAGAAATTAATCTGACTTTGGCAGTAAAGGCCTGCAAGAAAAGTCTCGATAAATGCATTAACAACAGGAGAAAGATCAGTAAGAACCTCCATTCCCTGCTAGACCCAGGAGGAAATGCAGTGGCAAAAGATGAGGATAAGGCTGAGGCCATTAGTGCCTTCTTTGCCTCAGTCTTTAGTAATGGAAACACCTGTACTGAGGGAAACCAGGCCCCCAAGCCAAGAGACAAGAGCAAAATGTTCCCCCCACAATCCAGGAGCAGATGGTCAGTGACCTGCTACTCGACATCAATGTCCATAAATCTATGGGGCCAGATGGGATTCACCGTAGATTGCTGAGACAACTTTCAGGGGTGCTCACCAAGCCACTCTCCATCATTTATCAGCAGTCCTGGTTTATTGGAGAGGTGCCAGCTTACTGGAAGTCAGCCAACATAACACTCACCTGTAAGAAGGGATAGACGGATGATCCAGGAAATTACAGGCCTCCCAGTTTGACTTCAGTTTCAGGGAAGCTGTTGGAGCAAATCATTCTGAGTTCCACTACGCAACACATGCAGGACAACCAGGTGATCAGACCCAGTCAGCATGGATTTATGAAGGGCAGGTCCTGTTTAACAAACCTGATCTCCTTCTATGACCTGGTGATCCACGTACTCAATGAAAGAAAGGCTGTGGATGTTGTCTACCTTGACTTTAGTAAAGCATTTGACATTGTTGCCCACAGCATTGTCCTATAGAAATTGACTGCTCTTGGCTTGGATGGTCATACACTTTTCTGGGTAAAAAACTGGCAAGATGGCCAAGTCCAAAGAGTTGTGGTCACCAGAGTTAAATCCAGTTGGTGGCCAGCTACAACTGGTGTCCTACAATGCTCAGTGCTGGTCCCAATTCTGTTTAACATTTTCATCAATGATTTGGACAAGGGAACAGACCAGGGGAGAAATAGCTCTATAGCTCCCAACCACATATAACAATAGTGAGAGCTATGGACATATTTTCTTTTTCCCATTTTTTTACACATGCCTAACATATCACAGAAACCCAGGAGACAGTTACATGTGAATTGAAGAAGGAAGTGCTTAATATAAGTTTAACAAAATAGTTTCAAGTTGGTGGTCCAATGAATATTATTTATTAATTATATGAAAAAGGACAGTTTTGTCAGGAAATTGAGACATGTGGCCCCAGCTAAGAACAGCTAATACAGGATATGATTTCAAATAAATTTTAAATTGCTCCATATATCTTTTTTATGCACGATTCTCTGTTTTCTTCTGCTAGTGGTTTCACTATCTCATCTTTCTAATTAGACCTCAATCATTTTTTTTCACCCGTCACATCGGACTACAAACCTGCTGCAATACCTAAGCTCTCTTAAATTGCTATCTCCTTTAACTTTGACTTTCAGGTAAGTTACTCCCTAAGGTCACAAGTTAAAAGCACTGGAGTATTTATGCCTAGGGAAGAGAGAGAAATTAAATGCAGTTTGCCAGTCAGGAGACATAGTTCATATTGCATTGCAAGTCCCCAATGGGCAACCGCAATTTTGACCATTCCAATTTGTTAAAATTGTTGTGCAATGTTCAATATGTTGAGCTTATTTCACGAGAGAGATTGAAGCAAACATGTCAACCAAGAGAATTCCTTCTTATTCCATTATAAATGTCCAAGTTCCTCTTACCTGCTTTAAAAGATATTAATTAGAATATTACTATTTGTGAATAGGTTATAGTATATGATAGTTTTTATTATTAATAAATTGTATAGGACAAGCATATAAATTGAAAAGTTTCTATTCAGGGATTTTGCTCAGTCTAATGAGTTTACAGGTAATGAGTAGCAACTTGAAAGAAATCACAGATAGGAAATACATATTCTCTGACATTTATGTGGTAAACGCTATTTTGCTAACATGATAGTCAAAGAACAATTGATAAGTGTATACAATAGTATCGTAGACATATTTGAAACTTTGCTTCCATGTTGATTTTTAAAAATAGCTGAAAGTTTTTATCTTCATATAGACATATAATTTCAGTCCTATCACAGCTTGATAGTGAGTAAACTTTTTTCCCTGAATGTTTTTTCAAATTAATTTGACACTTGTAAAATATTTCAAAGCTGAAATACTCATTACACTTTTTTTTTTTTTTTTTAAAAAAAAAAGAAGTTGAATTAAAGGCTTCATTTAGTTTCTATTTGTACCCTGGTTGACAGGCTCAGAATCATAGAACCATAGAATGGCCTGGGCTGGAAGGGACCTTAGAGATCATTTTAATCCAACCTTCCTGTTGTGGGCAGGGACGCCACCTCTCATCTGAAGTGTTGCAGGAAAAAACGCTATTTTACCTCAGAAGTTGCCATTTCAAGTCAATTGGCAAGAAATTTGGAAGCTTGCTTTGACAAGAGTGCTACTAGTAGTAGGATTTGTTCAAAGATTCTTCTTCTGAGGCTTGAAATTGAAGAATTTTCTGATCAGGGCCTTATAGATATCTGTGTATAATCATTGAAATTCAGTATCAAAAAACCACAAGATTTATTTGCATTGATGAATCTCTCATTTTCAACTAAATAAAAAACTTAAATTATTTCTACGCCATCAGTGAAGTTAACACCTTATTATAAAGGGAATACTGTTTAAAAAAGAGTCACCTACAACTGCAGTTGAATGAGTGGTAACAAATAAATGGGAATTCGTAAACTAGGAAAAAATAAAAAATGGATTTTCTTCAAGGTGACTTGCATAACAAAGAGATACATATTAAATGTTCCTGACCAAAAACCTCTCTATTGCTGGCAACTGTGCTAGTGAGTAAGTTTATTAGGCAATGTTTTTGAATAAATGAGTATACATTTAAATCTTTCACACTCATTTAAAATAGGATTCCCCTTTAGAGAATTTTCTGCTTCAGAATTATTATTTTTATTCCATGATCAACATAGACACATGATCAAGAACAGACACAAAAACTGGAAATGCCTCAGCTAACATTCTTTTTTTTTATCTTTTGGATAAGTGGGTGGAAAAAAAAAACACCTCAATCATCTCCCATTATTTTTGCAACAGAATACCAAACAATGTACAAAATATTTAAAATCTGAAAAATATTTTTCTTGAAACCTGTAATCTGAAGTTTAGTATGACCATTCAGAGTGAACTCAGAACTTAATAAAACCCCACCCTTCTGCCTACTAAAACTGTTTTGAAATAGAGTACAAAAGTTTGGTATTTTTACACCTCTGCCGTCTTTCGTTTTTAGTGTGAACATACCTAACTTTCCTCTTGAAAAGAAGAAATGCTTGCCAAATGTATAACAGTATAACAGCTAGCCATAAATGGAGGAGAATTTCCTGACTGTGTAGAGGGTTTTCCTATATCCCTCTGATTGAGTGATCTTATTTCAAGGATTTGGAAATAGTATTGAGTGAACATGACAATTTCTCTCAAAATGAATCTAGTTTGCATACATTGAAACTACTTCATGACAAGAATCCCATTATTGAAAGGAGATAAAAATTAAGCAAGTAAGAAAAAAAACAATCTGAAACATGTTTCTGATCAAATTAAAAGGTAACAAAGATGTAAAGACACTGTAGTACAGAGTGGTATTAGATGCTGTTGTCACTGATTCCTACCTGTGATGACTTACATAGTTTCCAGATGCAAAAGAAGACTAAATTACTATATTTAAATTATTTATATATTCACTTATTGTTGAATGTGTAAGAGAAAGATGATTGACAACATTGACAGCTATAGCTAATATTTTTAACTCAAGAGATGCCAGTTCTTTTGGGATCTCAGTAAGAAAGATACTGTCAGTCAAACTTGTCTATCAAATTTATTGATCAAAGGATGATAATTACAGAAAATTGACAGCAGTAAAGAAACGACTTATCCAGTACTGCAACAACTGTTATTTCAAGTATCAGGAGGGATGTAAGATTTTTTTTTGCAATTTCTATAATTGCCATCCTTTACACAATAGATTAAGTAACCAGGTTTAAGTGTTGGTGCATTTGTTACTGAGATTCCAAAAGAACCAACACCTCCTCAGTGAAAAAAACATCAGGAGCAGTCAGTGGGAGATCAGTAAGAAATGTTGTTTTGGAAAAGTAATAGCAGCGTAAAGCCTGAGTGGGGATTTATTTGGCCTTGCACACAAGCGTAGAGATGAGTAACAGAGAGATTACCCTCAGTATCTTCTCCAATGATATGGGAAAAATAGAAGGACCTGCACTGACATTTTAAAATGTTTAGAAAAGCGGGGAATAGAGCTAGGGAAAAGCAGAAGGATTTGTAAAATGTATACTTGTTAATTTGCCTTCTTAACAAAGTTGTGGACAGCTGATTAAAGTGCATTGTGATGCTGGTGAGGAAAACCGAGGTTTTGAACAGGGGGCAGAAGGGCCGCTTGATCTTGGGTTCAGGACATTCTGCTTCCAGATGATTATTAAAATGGAGATATTTGGAACACTTCTAAAGAGGAGTGAACTAAAGGGTCCTAAAGTGAAATTGGAAAAGGACCCTCTTCCCCACTCCTGGTAATAAGTCAGCCAAAGAAGTCCTTTAGACATCCGTCAGTGTATGATCCTCCTGTATGATTTTACACAGATAGAGCTCCAATATTTGTCTGATTTACACTTACTCCAGGAGAATGCTTGCTATGCAGTTTGGAACCTGGGTCAAGGATGGGTGGGATAATAGTGTGCATTTAATGACTCAAAGAGTTACCGTGGCTATGCACACTACTGCAGAAATTTTGTGATTGTACAACAGTTGTAGTGAGCTCAGGGAAGCGTTACACATTCTTTCTGGGAATGACTCCATTGGAGCGGAAGTGCTGGAAGGATCAGAATGAGGATTTGGGGAACTGTAGGTCTGTCCATCCGACCTCGATGCTGGGGAAGGTTACGGAGTGTATCAACTTGTTTGCCATTACACAGCAGGCACAGAACATCCAGGTCATCAGGCCCAGTCAGTGTGGGGTTATGAAAAGCAGGTCCTTCTTGACTAATCTGTTCAGCTTCTAGAATAAGGTGACCCACTTAATGAATGAGGCTGTGGATGTTGACTACCTGGACTGTAGTAAAGCCTTTGATATCCCATGGTACCCCATGGGCTAGGCTTCTGGAAGATAGGAAGGCAGAAGAGAGTTGGTTAGCATTCAAACTCTACTTACAACAGGCTTAAGTTAAATGTATTCCCTCTAAAATAAAACCAATTAGAGGAGGTAGGAGACCTGCATGGTTAGCCAAGGAGCTCCTGGAAAAGGGAAATTTGCAGGAAGTGGAAAAGGGGCCTGGTTAACTGGGAGGATTACAGACATGAGACCAAAGTATGTCGAGAATCAACAAGAAAAGCCAAGACTCTCTTGGAATTTAGTCTGCCTAGGGAAGTGAAAGAAAACATGAAATATTTCTTAAATACATCAATGAGAAAAGGAAGAGGAAGGAAAAATTGGGCCCGCTGCTAAATGAGACGGGGGGTAGGATAACAGAGAATGCAGAGATGGCAGAGTTACTGAACGCCTTCTTTGTCTCAGTCTTTACTCCTAAGGCCAGCCACCAGGAATTCCAGTCCCTAGAAGTAAGGGAACAAAACTAGAGTGAGGATGGTTCTCCACTGGTCAGTGAGGATTTGGTCAGAGAACTATTACAAAAACTGAAAAAACACAAATCCACGGGCCCCGACGGGGTGCATCCACGTGTGCTGAGAGAGTTGGCTGATGATGTGGCTGAGCCACTCTCTATCATCTTTGAAAAATTATAGACAAGGGGAGAGGTGCCTGCAGAGTGGAAGAAAGCCAATGTCACTCCAGTCTTCAAAAAAGGGCAAGAAGGAGGACCCTGGCAACTACAGGCCGCTCAGAATCAACTCCATCCCTGGGAAGATGATAGAGTGGCTCCTTCTGAAGGTCGTCTCTAATCAATTGGAAGAAAAGAAGGTTATCAGGAGTAGCTAGCATGGATTTACCAAGTGGAAATCTTGTCTGACTAATCTAGTATCTTTGTGTGAGGATGTGACCAAGCTGGCTGATGAAGGGAGAGTAGTGGATGTTATATACCTCGACTTCAGTAAGGCTTTCGATTCCTCATAGGTAAACTCTAGAAAAGTGTGATAGATGATTGGGTTGTGAGGTGGATTGCGAACTGGGTCAGCAACAGAGTTCAGAGGGTTGTGATCAGCAGCACAAAGTCAAGTTGGAGACATGTGGTCAGTGGTGTTCTCCAGGGTTCAGTACTGGGTCCAGTTTTGTTCAATATCTTCATCAACAGCCTGGATGAGAGGATAGAATGCGAGACCATGCCCGGAGTACTGGTTCGGTTTTGGGTTCCCCCATTCAAGACAGACAGGGACCTACTGGAGAGAGTCCAATAGAGAGCTGTAAGTATGAGTGATGGACTTGAACATCTCTCCTATGAAGACATACTGAGAGAACTGGGACTGTTTAGCCTTGAAAGCAGACTGTTGAGAGGGGACCTTAATGCTGTATACACATACCTGAGGGGTGGGTGTCAAGGGGAAGGAGACAATCTCTTCTCAGTGGTGTCCAGTGATAGAACACAAAATAATGGGTTTAAGTTAGAACATAGTAAATTCCACCTCAACATGGGGAGAAACTTCTTTACTGTGAGGGTGACAGAGGACTGGCACAGACTGCCCAGAGAGGTTGTGGAGTCTCCTTCTCTGAAGACTCAAAACCCGTCTGGATGTGTTCCTGTGTGACCTGCCCTAGATGATCCTGCCTTGCAGTGGGGTTGGGCTATATGATCTTTCAAGGTCTCTTTCAACCCCTAATATTCTATGATTCTGATTCTGTGATATCATTTTCCACAGCATTCTTTTGGAGAAACTGACTGCTCATGGCTTGAATGGACATGCTCTTCACTTGATAAAAAGTTTCTGGATGGCCAGGCCCAGAGAGTGGTGGTGACAGTATTAAGTATAGCTTATGGCTGATCATAAGTGGTGTTCTCCAGGGCTCAATATGGGGGCCAGTTCTGCTTAATATCTTTATCAATGTCTGAACAAGAGAATCAAGTACACCTTCAGGAATTTTGCAGACAATACCATGTTTGGCAAGCGTGTTGAAATATTTGAGACTAGGAAGGTTCTACAGAGAAATCTCAACAGGCTGAATTGATGGATTGAGGCCAACTGTATGGGTTTCAACAAGGCAAAATGCCAGGTCCTGCACTTGGGTCACAACAACCCCATAATAAGCTAGAGGCTTTGGGAAGAGTGACTGGAAAACTGCCCACCAGAGAGAGACTTGGGGTGCTGCTGGACAGCTGGGTGAATATGATCCAGCAGTGTGCCCAGGTGACCAAGAAGGCCAACAACATCCTGGCCTCTATCAGAAATAGTGTGGACAGAAGGACTAGGGGAGTGGTTGTCCTCTTGTACTCAGCACTGGCAAATCTGCACCTCAAATCATGTGTTCAGTTTTGGGTTCCTCAGTACAAGAGAGATATTGAGGTGCTGGAGCATCTCAGAAGGGCAACAAAGCTGAAGAGGAGTCTGGAGAACAAGTTTTATGAGGAATAGCAGAGGGAACTGTAGTTGTTCAGCCTAAAGGCTGAGGAGAGACCTTATTGCTCAGAGTTGGGAATCGGTTTGTTCAACCAAGTAGTAACTGAAAGGACGAGAAGAAATGGTGTCAAGTTGGGCCAAGGGAGATTTAGATTGTATATTAGGACAAATTTCAAGGTTATCAAATCTTGGAACAGGCTGTTCAGGGAAGTGGTAGAGTCACTATACCTGGAAGTTTTTTATAGTTATGTAGAAGTGGTGCTTAGTGACTTGGTTCAGGGATGAACTTGCCAGTATCAGGTTTATAGTTGGACTTGATGACCTTAAATGTTTTTTCCAATATAAATGACTCTATGCTTAAACTGTCCATGCACACTACCCCTCCACTTTTCATTGAGATGATAAATCAGTTGCATGGAAACATGTGGAGGTGGTTGGGCAAACCTTTGGGAGTTAGTTGTGAAGCAGGGAATAGAATCCCACAGCTTAATGAGACCAATTACCAAAGAATTCACCTCTGGTATGCAGTTCCATTTGTTTGCAGGCAGCCTTTTCATGATAAAGGACACTATTTTGTCCTTTGGAGACTGCCCAGGCAAAATCTGTTCCAGATGCCATTCTCCTATGTGGACAACTGGTTAAACACCAATCCAAGAAGGAAAGTCTCAGGTCACACATTACAGATACACAGAAATGTGACTCAGAAGGAAATATTCTTAGCATATGGCCAAGAAGATATAGATAAAAAAAAAAAGCTGACAGAAAGAAAGCCAATCCCCTAGAATTGGGACCTATATACACTCTGAAAAAGAAGCCTTCAAAAGGTGTGTAGTATTGATCTAATAACGTTGTCTCCCCCTGCTAGTCAGGGATATGAGGTGAAAGAAACCACCCAGTCTAACATCTCCCTGGACTTAATTTCCTTTCTGCTTTGAAAACAATACTGAAACCAACATCAGGATTGATTAGGCATGGCAAACCTCCAGGTGCTCCAAGTGGCTGGAGTGTGACAGGATGATGATCGAACATAAATCCTACTAGTTATCTGTTAGAATAGATTAATAATTTAAAAATGACAGTGAATATCTCTTGCAGTTGGGGACTCAAGTAACTGAGATTCACAGTGATCCCTCCTGTCACCTGCACAGTTGTCTTATAACTATGCATTCATTTGGTGGCTCTGACGAGTCACTCTCTGAAGACCACTTCATCCTACAACTAGGAAAATACCCAACATTTATTGCCTCAGTAGGCGTGACTCAAGTTCCCAGATAAATAATAGAGGATAACATTTTCATGGGTAAGACCTTCTTTACCCCAGGTGGAAAATACTCCTTAGGAATTCAGGCTGGGTTAAGTACTTTACTGCACCAGTTATTTTACTGCCACCTCCAAAACCAGTAACCTCAAAACAGTATTGGTTACCCAGGGAGGCATGCTGAAATCACTCAGATAAACTATTGTTGGAGAAGGCTATTATCTGGCATACTACTCTCCCTTTAATAGTCCTATTTGGCCCATAAAGAAGCCAGATGGCTCCCAACGCATGGCGGTAGAATACCAGCTAATAAATAAAGCAGTTTCTCCCATGGCTGCAATTGTTCCAAATCATCGTGACACTCTTTGAATGCATCGAGATAGAAGCTGGAACATGGCATGCTGTGACTGATATGGCTCATGCTTTCTTTAGCATACCCATTACTATAGAATCCCAGGAACAATTTGCCTTTTCTTCGGAATGACCACAATATACTTTCACTGCCCTGCCTCACGGGTATTTGCATAGTTCTACTATCTGCTATGGGCTAGTGGCACAACATCTGGTAGACAATAACATCTCTCTAGTTTGTAAATTTATCCATTACATGGATGTGACTGTCATTACTGGGACCACTGATCCGGAAGTGGGAGAAATTCTTAGCAATGTTTTATACATCATGCAAAAACATAGATGGGAGAACAATCCAAAAGAGATACAAGGACCCGTTACAGAAAGTATGGCAGGCACTAAATCACATGATACCTGAAGTGGTCTAACAATCTGTCTTACATGTGGCTGAACCCTCAAAATAAAACTGAGGTCTAAAACTGTGTTAGAATTTTGGATTGTTGGAGACATTTTCTCCCCCATCTGTCCTGGGTTTAGCTAAAAACCCAGTCCTGTTTAGTGATTTTTTCTTTTCAGTTTAGTGTCTTCTAAAAGGCTGCACTTTCTGAAGTCAGCAGCATGTTTTTGCAGACAGTGTGTGCTATTGGCAGTGATAACACCTGATGTTTACAGTTACTGCCTGGGACTGATATGTAGAAAGGCTCTTGCTTATACTTATTCCTATAGTGACCAAGGCCACTGCTGGCTCTTGTGTGCCACGCTGGGGGTGCTGGGTAGTAAGAGGGGGGCACAAGGAAGTAAAAGGTGGCACCTCCGGGGGGTAACAGACAGGACAGGTGACCAACGAGAGTATTCCATCCCATATACGTCATATTTAGTATAAATTGAGTGATCACGAGAGTTTCGTCCTTTTTTCGCCCTTTTGCCCTTTTTGCCCTCTTTTCGGTCTTTTTGGCCCTTCTTTTCTGCAATGGCCGGTGTCCAGAGAGGACTCCATCTGATCTCCTGATTTTGATCCGGATCCTGAGTTCCCGAATCCAGCTCCCTGGATCCAGCTCCTGCCGCCGCTGAGCCTGGGGCTTCCCCAGTGCCTCCTGCTCTGCAGCACCAGTGGTGATTTCTATCGGGGGAGGGAGTCGGGTTTGGTATCGGGCTACTATCTATAGTTGTATATAGTTCTTTACTTTTATCTTTTTACCATTATTCCTATTATTTTAATTAAAACTGTTCTAGTTTTTTTCTTCTCTCATCCGTAAGTCTCTCTGCCTCATTCCCTTTTCTCTTCCCGTTTGGGGGGGGGAAGAGGGGGTTAGAGAGCGTCTGTTCGTGTTAGTGGCCGGCCCAGCCCTAACCCGCGACAGATTTATTGGCGCCCAACGTGGGGCTCGAAAACAAACACCAATCAGGCTCATTCTATTTTACCAGTTATTTAGACACAACTGGGCTCTGATATATTGCCTGCATAGTTTAAATTCCATCCGGCGCAGTTGAGAGCGTATCAGATCTTTTCTTTGAGAGTTCTGAAGGGTTAGAGGAGAAAAACCGGACAGCTCACATCATGTTATCGGTCGGTGAAATGTTATGTCATGTCCTTTTAAATGTGGGTTCCTCCCTGGGTGTCAAAATTTTGTCCAAACTCTCGAGTGTGATTTGGTATATCGTTCTGTGGTTTGCCTGTTCCGATTTAAAAACGAGAATTTTCACTGTGTTGGTTTTTTTTGGGTCGGTGTATTCTGCAGTAATTTGGGTGATTGGCATACCTGAATACCTTAAGAGCACAATGGTGAATTTTGTTTTTAACTACACTTTCAATTTCACTTTAGGAAATTATACCCATTTGTTTGCTAATCTGAGTCTACCAGATTATAATGATTGTGATTGTGGATGTGAATGCAGCTATCTTAATCGAAAGGCTGAGATTTTATTATTAATATTGATGTTAATGCTGATTTTTTCAAATCTGTTTATGTTTTGGCGGTTAAGTAAGCATTGGTGTGGGACAATGACAGACACTGTGGCCTCTGACACTCAGTCTGTATCAGCAAATGTCGCCCCTGTGACTAGAAAGAAACATCGGAAAAAGTCAATTGCCCTAACAACAGATAACACAACTCCAGGACAAAGTCCTTCTAAAGTAGCACCATCAGATGACTCAGATTCAGACTCAGGAAAGAAGGCTGGTCCCCCAACAGATTCAGTATTAGAAAGGTTAGTTACGGCCTGGAAGGCAAGTCATCCAACATCAGATGATTCTGATCCAGGACAGGGTCCTTCCCAACCGAAGTCATCAGATAGTTCAGGGTCAGAATCAGACGTAGCTGTCAAACCTTTAACTCTGAGGGACATGCGAGATGTGAGAAAGGACTTTGGCCGTCGTGAAGGTGAATCATATTACAAGTGGTTACTCCGTTGCTGGGGTAAAGGAGCCGAGACCATTAATCTGAACGGTAAAGAAGCCAAACAGCTGGGATCCCTGTCTGGAAACGCAGGCGTTGATACGGAACTTGCAAAAGACGACAACAGTCTCAGCCTCTGGAGACGACTCTTGACAGCTATTAAGAACCGGTATACCCACAAGGATGATATTCCTATCCACAGAACCAACTGGACCAGCATGGAAAAAGGCATTAAGTTCCTGAGAGAACTAGCAGTGAGAGAGGTGATTTACAGCAATCCACAAACAATTTTAAACCCTGATCAAATGCCCTGCCACAAACACGTTATTCAGATGTTTGTGAGGAGTGCACCACCAGTATATAAGCACACCTTGTCAACAATGGTCTGGGCATTAGATGGAGATGGTCAGGTACCAACAGTGAGTGAAGTGACCAACAAAGCACGACAGTATGAAGACAGTACTGCCAATCCCCAACAAATTCAGATTGCTGCCATGGAAAAAATAATCGAGGAAAACAACAGATCACTGGAGAAATTAATTGAGAAAGCAATGGAGAAAACCAATGAATCAATTGAGAGAGCAATGGAGAAAACCAATCAAGCAATTGAGAAAAATAGTGAATCATTTGAGAAAAACAATCAATCATTAGAGAAGCTGATTGATGCATTGTCCAAGAGAGATGACAGACCTCAATGGAGCCGCGTTGATGCTGTTAGAAAATACAGACCTTCAAGATCAACTAAAAATGATGGTAACTTGTCACGGAATGACTTGTGGATTTTCCTACGTGGATATGGTGAGGACATGAGAAACTGGGATGGAAAACCTACTTCTGCTCTACGAGAACGAGTATCCAATTTGCGAAACACCAACAGAAGACAACAATCTGCCACGAGAAGGAATAATCAGAATGTAAATGTAGTTAATACTGTGAATCAGGTAAACCCCGTGAATCAACCTCAAAATTAGAGGGGCCCTGCCTCCAGCCAGGTGGAGGAGAGGGACAACCGAGTTTATTGGACCGTGTGGATTCGGTGGCCTGGCACATTAGAACCACGAAAATATAGAGCTCTGGTGGACACTGGTGCACAGTGCACTCTAATGCCATCGAATCATACAGGTACTGAAACTGTTACTATTTCTGGAGTGACAGGTGGTTCTCAACAACTGTCTGTATTGGAAGCCGAAATGAGCCTTACTGGGAATATGTGGAAAAAACACGCCATAGTGACTGGTCCAAATGCCCCATGCATTCTTGGCATAGACTTCCTCAAGAAAGGGTATTACAAGGATCCAAGAGGGTATCGATGGGCTTTTGGCATAGCAGCTGTAGAGACTGAGGACATTGATCAGCTGTCTAGCTTGCCCAAACTTTCAGAGGAGTCTAGTGTTGTAGGGCTGATGAAAACTGAAGACCAACAGGTACCAATTGCTACTAAAACAGTGCATCGACGACAATATCGTACCAACCGAGACTCTGTAGTTCCCATCCATAAGCTGATACGCCAACTAGAAAGTCAAGGAGTGATCAGCAAAGCTCGCTCACCATTTAACAGTCCTATCTGGCCTGTGCGTAAGTCTGATGGAGAATGGAGATTGACTGTAGACTATCGTGGCCTAAATGAGGTTACACCACCGATGAGTGCTACCGTGCCGGACATGTTAGATCTTCAGTATGAGCTGGAGTCGAAAGCAGCTAAGTGGTATGCCACAATTGACATTGCTAATGCGTTTTTCTCTATTCCTATAGCAGCAGAATGCAGGCCGCAGTTTGCTTTCACCTGGAGGGGTATCCAGTACACCTGGAACCGACTGCCCCAGGGGTGGAAACACAGCCCTACCATCTGCCATGGACTGATCCACACCGCCCTGGAGAGGGGTGGAGCTCCAGAACATCTGCAATACATCGATGACATCATTGTATGGGGTAACACAGCAGAAGAAGTTTTTACAAAAGGTAAGAAAATAATTGAGATTCTTTTGGATGCTGGTTTTGCCATAAAGAGAAGCAAGGTCAAGGGACCTGCACAAGAGATCCAATATTTGGGAGTGAAATGGCAAGATGGGCGTCACCAGATCCCAATAGACGTGATTGACACAATATCAGCTATGTTGCCACCAACTAACAAAAAAGAAACACAATCCTTCTTAGGTACTGTGGGTTTCTGGAGAATGCATATTCCTGGTTATAGTCCGATTGTGAAACCTCTTTTTGATGTGACTCGAAAGAAAAACAAATTTCAATGGGGCCCTGAACAGCAACAGGCCTTTGAACAAATCAAACAAGAGATTGTACAAGCAGTAGCTCTTGGGCCAATTCGAACAGGACAAGATATTAAAAATTTGCTATATACTGCAGCTGGGGATGATGGTCCTGCCTGGAGCCTCTGGCAGAGGACACCAGGAGAAACTCGAGGTCGACCCTTAGGATTTTGGAGCCGAAAATATAGAGGCTCTGAGGCCAACTATACTGCAACTGAAAAAGAAATACTGACCGCATATGAAGGAGTTAAAGTTGCTTCGGAAGTGATTGGTACTGAGGCACAGCTTCTCCTAGTACCACGAATACCAGTCCTAAACTGGATGTTCAAGAGTAAAGTTCCTTCCACACATCATGCCACTGATGCTACATGGAGTAAATGGACTGCCCTAATTACACAGAGAGCTCGAATGGGTCATCACAATCGTCCAGGACTTTTAGAGGTAATCGCAGACTGGCCACAAGGTAAAGACCTTGCAGTGCCCCCAAAGGAGGTGGTGACACGTGCTGAGGAAGCTCCACCATATAATCAGTTACCAGATAATGAAAAGCAATATGCCCTATTTACTGATGGATCTTGCCGCCTTGTAGGAAATCGTCGTAAGTGGAAAGCTGCTGTGTGGAGTCCCACACGACGTGTTGCAGAGGCAACTGAGGGAGAAGGTGGATCAAGTCAGTTTGCAGAGGTAAAAGCCATCCAGCTGGCCTTAGACATTGCTGAACGGGAAAAATGGCCAGTGCTCTATCTCTATACTGACTCATGGATGGTGGCAAATGCTTTTTGGGGTTGGTTAAAACAGTGGAAGCACAATAACTGGGAGCGCAGAGGTAAGCCTATTTGGGCTGCTGAACTATGGCAAGACATTGCTGCTCGGCTAGAGAACTTAGTTGTAAAGGTGCGTCACGTAGATGCTCATGTGCCCAGAAGTCGTGCCACTGAAGAACATCGACACAACCAGCATGTGGATCAGGCTGCTCAAGTGTTCCAAATAGACTTGGACTGGGAACATAAAGGTGAACTGTTTCTAGCTCGGTGGGCCCACGACACTTCAGGACATCAGGGAAGAGATGGAACATACAGATGGGCTCGTGACCGAGGGGTGGATTTAACTATGGACGCTATTGCGCAGGTTATCCGTGATTGTGAAATATGCGCCGAAATTAAGCAAGCTAAGCGATTAAAACCTTTGTGGTATGGGGAACGATGGTTAAAATATAGCTATGGGGAGGCCTGGCAGATTGATTACATCACACTTCCTCTAACTCGACAGGGTAAGCGCTACGTGCTCACTATGGTGGAAGCAACTACCGGATGGTTAGAAACATATCCCGTACCTCACGCCACTGCCAGAAACACTATCTTGGGCCTAGAAAAGCAGATCCTGTGGCGACATGGCACTCCAGAAAGAATTGAATCAGATAATGGGACTCATTTCAAAAACAATCTTATAGACAATTGGGCTAAAGAACATGGTATTGAATGGGTATATCATATTCCTTATCATGCACAAGCCTCTGGGAAAATTGAACGATACAATGGACTGTTAAAAACTACTCTGAAAGCTATGGGAGGTGGAACTTTTAAAAACTGGGACAAGCATTTAGCACAAGCCACCTGGTTAGTTAACACCAGAGGATCCATCAATCGTGCTGGTCCTGCTCATTCAGAGCCTCTGCATACTGTAGAAGGAGATAAAGTCCCTGTGGTGTATGAAAGGAATTTATTGGGGAAGACTGTCTGGGTATTTCCTGCTTCAGGCAAAGGCAAACCCATTCGTGGGGTTGCTTTCGCTCAAGGACCTGGAACTACTTGGTGGGTGATGATGAAAGATGGTGAAGTTCAATGTGTACCTCAAGGAAATTTAACTCTAGGTGAGAATACTCGATTTAATCCTGTATGATGTTGTTACATAATACTAACAGTGTTCAATAAGTGTTTTTCAGAGTAATAAACCAGTGATGACCAGAGCTGACCTCATCAAGTGACATCCAGCAACTGAGCTAGCCTTGTTGAGTGACGTCCAGTAACTTCTTCGAAATGAACCTACAACCTGTGGACACGAACTGTAACGAATCTCACATGAACTTTCCTGCCCTGAGAGACTGCTATGATGGATGGAACCGACGATTATGAACTTTATGAATTTACTGAACTTTCCCTATAAGTAGATCATTAGCTCGTGATCAGTATGACGTAAATGGTATGGAATAAGGGGTGGAATGTCCTGGGTTTAGCTAAAAACCCAGTCCTGTTTAGTGATTTTTTCTTTTCAGTTTAGTGTCTTCTAAAAGGCTGCACTTTCTGAAGTCAGCAGCATGTTTTTGCAGACAGTGTGTGCTATTGGCAGTGATAACACCTGATGTTTACAGTTACTGCCTGGGACTGATATGTAGAAAGGCTCTTGCTTATACTTATTCCTATAGTGACCAAGGCCACTGCTGGCTCTTGTGTGCCATGCTGGGGGTGCTGGGTAGTAAGAGGGGGGCACAAGGAAGTAAAAGGTGGCACCTCCGGGGGGTAACAGACAGGACAGGTGACCAACGAGAGTATTCCATCCCATATACGTCATATTTAGTATAAATTGAGTGATCACGAGAGTTTCGTCCCTTTTTTCGGCCCTTTTCAGCCCTTTTCGGCCCTTTTGCCCCTTTTGCCCTTTTCGGCTTTTTCGCCTTTCCTTTCTGCAATGGCCGGTGTCCAGAGAGGACTCCATCTGACCTCCTGATTTTGATCCGGATCCTGAGTTCCCGAATCCAGCTCCCTGTATCCAGCTCCCGCCGCCGCTGAGCCTGGGGTTTCCCCAGTGCCTCCTGCTCTGCAGCACCAGTGGTGATTTCTATCGGGGGAGGGAGTCGGGTTCGATACCGGGTTACTATCTATAGTTGTATATAATTCTTTACTTTTATCTTTTTACCATTATTCCTATTATTTTCATTTCATATTAAAGCTGTTCTAGTTTTTTTTCTTCTCTCATCTGTAAGTCTCTCTGCCTCATTCCCTTTTCTCTTCCCGTTTGGGGGGGGGGGGGGGGAAGAGGGGGTTAGAGAGCGTCTGTCCGCGTTAGTGGCCGGCCCAGCCCTAACCCGCGACACCATCTCACATAGATCTTGTAGTGTTGTTTCATATAAGTAGGAAAAAAGCTTAAGTCAAAAAAAAAAAGAAAAAAGAAAAAAATCAACTTTTGGACAAGCTAGATAGGCTGCCTCACATGTTGTGTCTCCAGGGTTCAAATAGGCCCGTAAACCATTTGAATTATAAGCCCTAGTATCTGAGGATACATGATCCATTGGAGTCTCTGGCTATGAGGGGAGGAAGTTTCCTCTTGTGTTCTATTCTCAACACTTCTCTACACGAACTCAAGGGTATGTCCCTTTTGAAATACTACATTTAGAAGTATATTTGACATTGTTAGAAGCTGGACGGATGATGCGAGCTTGAAGGTGTTGCTCTTACTATCAAATTGCTTGTGCTCCAACGGTGTCCAATGACAGAAATCATAAGGTTGGGAAAATGCAAGATAATGTAAAGCGGAAACAAAAGATTTCCTTACATTCTAGGCCAGATGTACTGGTTTTGGTTGGGAAATGAAATTAATTTTCTTCATAGTAGCTTATATGGTACTATGTTTTGGATTTGTCCTGAAAACAGTCTTGATAACACATAGATGTTTTGGTTATTGCTGAACAGTGCTTACAGGGTCAAGGTCTTTTCTGTTTTTCATGCTGCCCCACCAGCAAGTAGGATGGGGAGGCACAACAAGCTGGGAGGTGATATAACCATGTCAACTCAGACAATGGTGCCTTGGGTAGAACACTGAAGGAGGAGCAAAATGACATGCAGGTGGTGAAGAGTAAAGTAAAAAAGTAGAAGGAACAATCCTGTGAATACCAAGGTGAGAGAAGAAGGAATGAGAGGAGGTACTCTAGGCGCCAGAGCAGGGATTCCTCTGCAGCCCCTGAAAAAGACCAAGGTGTGACAGGTATTTCCTTGCAGCCTGTGGAAAGAAGCACCATGGAGCAGATATCTGTGATGCAACCTGTGGAAAAGACCATGCCAGAGCAGGCAGTATAGCCAGAAGGAATGGTGGACTGTGGAGCACCCGACTTGAGCATTTTTTTTCTGAAGGACTGCATCTCATGGAGAGGGCCCACACTAGAACAAGGGAAATACATGAGGAGAAAAGAGCATCAGAGAGGCACTGTAATGGACTGACTGCAAGCCACCATTTGCCATTCTTCTCAGGGTAAGGTGGAGGTAGACAAGTGGGGAATGCAGTATAGTGGAGCTTGGGGAAAGGTGGGAGTGGTAGGAAGGTGTTTTAGGTGTCGCTGTTGTTTCTCAATAGTGAAAAATATTTTAATTGCAATACATTAAATTAACTTTCCCCAAGTCGAGTCTGTGCTGCCTGTAATGGTAATTGTCAAGTGATCTCCCTGTCTGTATCTTGACCCAAAAGCTTTTTCATCTTAGTTTCTTCCCCTGTCCTGTTGAGGAGAGTGTGTGAAAGATTGACTGAGTGGGCAGTTGGAAGCTGTCAAGGTCAAGACATCACAAATGTTCCATCATAGCTATATGTTCAATCATAACTATATACATAGTGCATGGTCTTCTCCATCTGGAATATTACATGTACCTGTTTGGGAACTACAGCTTTATGAAAATAAGGGTATTGGCATGCATTGTCCAAGGGACTATCCAAAGCTAAGTCCACATTGTAAATATTGGTCTTATCAGTGACTGATGAATCTGTGTTGTGAGGTAGGCCGTGTAAGAGTACTAGTGAATTTAAAGTTGACGAATGTCACCACGGATGGGAACTCTGTACAGTGTGCCATGGTCCATGAGGAAGGTGTTGTCTGAACCCACAACAGTCAGGGTTCCCAGCATCAGGAGCAACAGAATCACAGGATCACAGAATGACAGGGATTGAAAGGGAACCCTGAAGATGGTTTAGTCCAACCTCCCTGCTAGAGCAGGATCATCTAGAGTAAATCACACGTAGCTTTCTCAGTCTTTCCTCATATTGTAGATGCTCCAGCCTTTTAACCACCTTAGTGGCTCTGTGCTGGGCTCTGTCCAGTAGTTCTTTGTCATTTGTAGTCCTTTGTCCAGAACTGGATGCAATACTCCAAATAGGGCCTCACTAGGGTGGAGTAGAAGGGAAGGATAACCTCCCTCAACTTGCTTGCTATACTCTTCTTAATGCATTCCAGGATACTGTTGGCCTTATTGGGTACAAGGGCACATTGTTGGCTCATGGTCATTCTGCTGTCTACCAGGACTCCCACGTTATTCTCCCCAGAGATGCTCTTCAGCAGGTCAGTCCCAAACCTGTGCTGATACATAAGGTTGTTCTTCCCCAGATGCAGTACTCTACGCTTGTCTTTGCTGAATTTAAGTAGGTTCCTCTCCATCCATCTCTCCAGCCTGTCCAGATCACACTGTATGGCAGCACAGACTTCTGGCATGTCAGCCACTTCTCCTAGTTTTTGTACGAGCAAATTTGCTCAGAATATCCTTCATCACTTCATCCAGGTCATTGATGAATATATTGAATAGGGATGTAACACTTTTGCTTTTTTTTGTAATTTCCACCCTTCATTCAATAAATGGGTTAACCAGATTTGAAAGTCAGCTGTACTTTTCTGTAATGTTGTATGTGGCATATATTAATACAGACTTAAAATTAGGAAAACTTAAGATGCTGAAGAGTCCAGAGTATTGGGTTGTTCCTCTATGGACTGCCTGGTAGCATTGAGACAGCATCAAAACTTATGCTTCATGTTAAAGTGGACTACGCTGACTTGTGATATCATTTTTGACATTTTAATGACTGTGTATTCTTCTCTGTTTCATCACATATTCATAGCATTTAATGTTGACTATTTAAAAAAAATTGGGACGTATTTGTTAAATATTTTATAGACAAAACTATTTATGTCATAACATGAGAATTTTAACTCTATTTTTAAGAATCCTTTCCTCTATACCCAATATTTTAACAAAAACTGGGATCTTTATTTCACTTACCTACACAGAAACATTCATAATTGATTTCTCATTGTGACTGGAGAATTTGTTGACTTACTGTCTAGAAGGAAGCTTGAGAATTTCTCATATGAGCTCTCTTTTCTTCAGGTTAATGTGAGAGAACTAAAATGTACTTTCTACGTGGTAAATGGATGGATTGGCTGGAGATGTACTGCAGGCTGCAGCAATAAAAGAGGAGGGCTTTCACCCTTTATATATTATTTATGGCCATTTGTTTGCTGCAACATTTCAGTCTACCATTACCAGAGCTGCTGATTTAGATAACCTGAAATGCCTACACATCTATGTCAGTGCCTTGAGGTGAGACAGCCTCTGAAAAAAAGAGAAATTAGAGTGAAGATATTTTAAGAGCAAGAAAAACAAGGATGTAATTATGAAATAACATTTAAATAGGTATTAAATTATAATTATGAACTTTTTAGTTAATTTTTATGTTATAATATTGCTTTCCTTCCTATAGTGTTCTAGTAAATAACTTTGATATTTTTTCTTCAGAAAAAACAGTTTAAGAAATATAGGAAAATCTTTTAAAGTTTATCTTCTCTTAAATGATGTTTCTTCTTGTGATTCCATATTTCAAAAGTTTCCAAGTTTTTGTAATTATAAAAATATGAATTTTATCTTGTTATACCAAATAAGTGTTTCTGTTTTGCCTTATAACCTTGTATCTTATTAGTTAAGAAAAAAACAAGAAAATAACACCTTTAAACTTATTTCCAACTGCTACTTAAGTAATTACTGCAAAGGACTTCCATTTTGAGAAAAATAAAAATATCAATAACAGATAAGATAGAATGTTCAGTGTTCTACATGAGAAAGAACGTCAGAACATCTCCAGGAAATTATATTGCTTAAATAACATCGGTTTGCATTATTTTCAATATAGATTTGAGCTATAAAGTACCAGCTCAAATTCCAGAAAAATCTGAATCATGCATTATAAATTGGATTTTCATACTGCATTTCAAAACTTGAGGTCTCAAAATCCTTCTCAGCTGTCTTCCAGGTATATAGTCAGAACAATTTTTAGCACTGCAGATAATTGCAGTGTAGATAATAGTAAGAATTATGCCTAAATTAATGAGTAAATGATGTTTTGCATTTTTTCTTCATTTCTGTGAAGTCTATTTCATTTGTCCCATTGTTGGAAGAAACAACAACAACAACAATAAAAAAACATTGATGCTGCTGATTTTCAGTTGGTGTAAACCTTGTGGCATGCTTGGTTTTTCTAAGTTCTTGAAACTGAGTTGAATTGTTGTTAATTTTCACATCTAATTTCTTTCCACACGATGCACAATCTTCTAAGTCTGGAGATCCGTTTTAAAACTGACTATGAGAATTTAATTGAAACATTTTCAGATAATATAAATTCATTATTCTGTATTCTTGTGTTACTCAGTCATGTTTGCTGAGCTGTGATTTTTCAGTTCTTATTATGCAGAACTTGTATAGGATTCTCTTATCACTCATGGAATGATAGAATGGTTTGTATTTGAATGGACCTTAAATATCATCTAATTCCAACCCCACTGCCATGGGCAAGGACACCTCCCAGTAAACCAGGCTGCTCATCTAAATCTTTCAGTTTGAAAAAATTACCCCTACTCCTGTCACTATACTCCCTGATCAAGAGTTCTGTCCATCTTTCCTATAGGGCCCCTTTAAGTACTGGAAGGCTGCTATAAGGTCTCCCTAAAGCCTTTTCTCCTCCAGGCTGAACAACCCTAAATTTCCCAGCCTATCCTCATAGTGAAAGTGGTTCAGCCACCTGATAATCTTCATGGCCCTTCTCTGGACTCTCTCCAACAGGTTCATGGTCTTTTTATGTTGGGAAATCCAGAGCTGAATGCAGTACTTCAGATGGGGTTTCACCAGAGCAGAGTAGAGGAGAAGAATCACCTCCTTTGACATACTGGTCATGCTTCTTTTGATGCGGCCCAGGACATAGTTGGCTTTCTGGGATGCAAGTGCATGTTGCTGGCTGACGTTCAGTTTTTCATCCACCAACATCCCCAAATTTTTCTCTGCAGTGCCTCTCTCCACTCGTTGCCCAGTCTGTATTTGTGCTTAGGATTGCCCTGACCCAGGTGAAGGACCTTGCACTTGGCCTTGCTGAACTTCATGAGGTTTGCACAGGGCTGGAGGAAGGGACCTTTACAGGAGGACTTGCACCTCTAAAATCTGTCAAGGTCCCTTTGAATGGTATTCTTTCCCTCCAGTATGTTGACATAGCTTGGTGTTGTCAACAAACTTGCTGAAGGTGCACTCAGTCTCACTGTCTGTCACCGACAAAGATGTTAAACAACATCGATCTCAATATTGGTCCAACTTGTCCCAACTTTTCATGTTACCATCACATTTCTTTTTCTCTCTCTTGTGAATCTGTTGATAACTAGAGAAGAATGAAGAAATTATATCTGCTAGTTTATGGAAAATTTGAAAATGAAAACAACAAATACTGGTAAAGATAAAAGGAAAATAGTTTATTTCATTGTCTGTAAACATACCAAGGGTGAGTTTTGTTCATTCTTTATTTTATTTTTCTTTGAAGATTTCACCATAGCAACAGACCAATTTTACAACTCCTTGGACCTCTCATAAATGTGGCCCATGTATGTAAATGATACCAGTAAATATATGAAATGATTAAAAAAATAAGTGTGAGACAAATATTCCAATAAATTGAAAGATGCTCCTTATATAATGAAAAATTATGGCTTAGTCCATAAATAAAAACAGCTTGCTTGTCTCAACTATTTTCTTTTCAGAAACAGTCCTTTATAATGGTAACACACTGCATAAATCTTACACAGTTTAGTACAACTTTCTACCAGATAGTAAGTTATTTTCTGAGGGAATGCTCGACTGTCTAGGTAACAGTAAAAGTGGTTTAGCTGATTCATTCTGGAAATTCTATATTTTTTCCACTTCAGGAGCTTATCAGTGGCCTACAAGATATTTCTGGTACTATCAATCCATTGTCACTTAAAATAGCTAACTTTCTAACAACATAAACCGTAAATTTGGGAAAAAATCAGAAAGAACCTATTTAAGTTTTGCAAGTTAGTAAAAGTTGCAATCTATACTTGTGTATCTTAAAGGAAGCAAAGTAAGGACTGATTCAACACAGGTGACATTAAGCCTGTTACACATTCATTGTCACATCATCTTAGAAAATTTTGTTCTTGGATTATAATTTCAGAGTGTTGGTTAACATTTCAGAGAGATACTATAAAATTTTTGGACAGCTACAGGTTGGAAGACAAGATCCTATTCAAAATGATACTTGATTATTCTGATTAGCCCTTCTGAGATGAGAACAAGTAAAGATATTAAGAAGAAACTTCTTTAAAAACTATTTTACCATTCATTCCATGCTTCCCTTTTAAATATTGAACTTCAATCACATTTTACTTTGCAAAAATAAGCTCTCCCAAAGCCCCTCAAACCTTATTCCATTCTTGTAATTGGAAGCAAAATATTCATCTGCTCTAATGTTATCTCACTTTCTAACTTCATTTCCATACTATCAAAATTAGCATACATGCATTTAGCTTGTGAGTGAACCGACCACAAAAGACAGAGGTACAGGAAAGTTCCATGAATGACTACCTACTTTGCATAGTCTGGGCCAATTCTTTCCAGATTTCACCCCAGTAAAAATATTGGTTATGTCATATCTGTGTTTAGTATTTGGAATTTGCTACAAAATTCCCATTTTTTGGGGGCCTCTAGAACCCAAACCTATATCTGAGCAATCTACAGAACACTATCTGTCTGAAGGCCAAGTGGCATGCTGCAACCTGTGGACGCATGCCAGAATTACACCACTACCTCCAATAAGGCAGCCTAATCAGGAAATAGCCTGACTGGAGACAGTTCCTGGCTGACAATGTCCCCAAACCAATGATTTAAACATAATCTGAGAGAGTGATTGTCAGCCTGAGCCAAAATTAAAAATTATAAAAGAAACAATTCTGTGCTAGTGAATAAACCTGAACTTGGCCTTAATGACCAAACTAATATATTTGTATCAAGTGAGGCCATTCATAGAATGGCCTCATAACCCTTCGAACCTTTAAAACTTCTTTGTCATCTGTCTTGATCTGCTACTCAGACTAAGTAGAAAAATGGATTATGGAATTAATTAAGAATTGATCTATAACTAGTTAGGTTCTTCATTACTTCATTAATTATCTTATATTAAATCATCAACTAAATTTTCTCATCTGGTTTTCCTCATTGCAATTTGTATCCATTGGGATAAACTGTGTTTTTAAAACAATTTTAAATAAAATTCTCCTTGTGTTACATATTTTGACACAAGAATTCCTTAATTAAATTGTATGAGGCAAAAATAACTATATCTTGCAACACAGAATGTGAAAAACCATCCAAAACCTACTTCTGTCAAAATAATTTCAGAGATTAAAGAAGCAGTTGTTAAGGATTTAGCAACACCATTTACATGTTTAACTCTTCGGAGAATATTGGAATTTAATAGGCCAACCACTGCATTTGAAATTATTAATTTGAATTATGAGGTAAGTCACAAAGATTGAAAGAAAAAGAGTAGACTCTTTATAATCATCTATGGCCATCTCTCTTGAATTTTGTGAAGGTGTTTGTGTTCATTGCCTTTTAATACATACAGTCATATGTATATGATATTTGAATTTAGAACAGTATAAACTTGTTTCCTACCTTTGTTATTTACCCAAAGGTACAATACAGTGATGATGAGGAAAAGACCATATTTGTTGACAGATGTCTTCCACTTTTGTATATAAATTGAACTAGTGAAAAAAAAAAAAAAAACAGCACTACTGAAAAAAGAAGATGGAGCCATCTGTCATATACTGAATATTCGGAATAGACTATCATCTTCTCCCACAAAACAGTACCTAGCTATTAACTTCCTTCATCTCTTCCACAGAATTTTCGTGCAAATTTCACTGATTCTTTCAATTTTCAGAATTCTCTAAGGGCTTTTAACAACATTGTGCTTTGTCTTTATGTACATCTGCATCCACTTATATTGTTCACCTTCTAGGTTACCTATGACACATTTTAATTTAAAACTTTTTAGTCTGTTTACTTGTTTTCATCTTTTCCACTTGTGTATGGCTTGCAACAATGGAAATAGGTCATAAGAAAGAAGAAACAAATATGAATAGAGGGAATAAATGAGATCCAACAGGAACTTCATGAAGTTCAAAAAGAAGTGCAAGGCTGTGAATCATGGAGAAGAGCACTCTGTGCATCAATATATGCTGGAGGCCATTCAGCTGGAAAGAAGCTTGGCAGAAAAGGACATGGTGGTACTGATGGGCACAAAGTTGAACCTGAGTTAGCAATGTGCCCTTGTAACAAGGAAGGTGAATGATATTCTTGGTTGCATTAGAGAAAGTGTTGCCAGGAGATTTCAGGAGGTGCTTTTTCCTTTTTGATTCAGGACTGGTGAGAACACACCAGGAGTACTGTGTCCAGTTCTGGGCTCCTCAACATGGCTTGATGGGGCTTTGAGCAACCTGATCTAGTTGCAGATGTCTGTGATTACTGCAGGAGGGTTGGACTAGAGGACCTTTAAAGGTCCTTTCCAACCCAATGCATTCTATGACTCTACAAAATTCTGTGAATGATGAGACTGCTTAGACTAGGGAAGAGAAAACTCAGGAGGTATCTTGTGAATGTATACAAATACCTGAAGGAAGTGTGTAGAGAGGATGTAGTCAGACTGGTTTTCAGTGCTTCTCAATCCAATAAGGACATTCCTCCAGGAAGAAAGGAGAGATCATACAGATGCATCCTTCTAGCATTGTGGTAGAAAATGAATTTAAGGAAAAAAGAAAACACTAAAATTCTTTGAAAAAAATAAGTGATTAGATATGCAATTGTTAACCAAGTTGAAAGTTTAACCCCTTCACACCACCCCTGTTGTGGTACAAGAGTAAAATCATTAATATGGGACATACTTTCAATAGTAATTGCACTTTTCTTCCTGAAAGACTTTTTGACAGATTTAGCTTATAGAGCATTCACTACTAACTAGAGTTTTGAAAGCTGAAGGGTAGATACATACAACTGCTTACCAGAAACTATGGTGGTATTAACCTGAAGCAACCTCTGTGTTGTGAGAGGAGATTATGCTTGAAATGTTCAAGGCCTAATAAATAGCCTGACCCATAAAGTCAGTAGGAGACTTGCAGTTGACTTCAGTACTCATTAACACAAGCCATCGGTCAAGAGCAGGATCATTAAGCTTCAACACCTGCAAAGACTAATTTAAATACAGGCTATTCTTTACTCCCAGTGCTATACTGTTCTTCACTTCAAGACACCCCCTGTACTCTTATAGAAATATTCAAGTCAATAAGAATGTATTACTGTAAATAAATAATTTACAATCTGGCTCTTATAAATAACTAAGGGAAACAGTTTGATTAATCAAAATCATGTGTTATGACATTTCAGACTATTTTCCAGATCATAACTGTATAGAAATTTCAGCCTTAAAGGAAAAAAATGGAACTAGAAACTAAATAAAACCACACATTTGTTTTCTTTTAAAGATGAATGCTCTATGTAAAAAAGGGTTTGTGTTAGAAAAGTATGTGTATCATATGCAGTCCTGAATGTGAGGTACCAGATGTTCTACTATGTGATACTCACAACTATTTCAGAGATAAAAGAGCCATTTGTTTAGCTCCAGGTCATTGCTTTTCAAGGCAATTTTTGAAAGGAGGACTTAAAAATTAATTCTGATGAGATAGAAACAAATAATCTCATTAGTGCTGAAATAAGACTATGGAAATCATTACCTGTATATTCAAAACTGATACTGAGCACATATATGCATGCACCAGCTTTGTAAAATCTAATTAATGTATATGTACACCTGCTAAACATGAATCTATAATATTTTTCTAAATATAATCATTCTAATTTGAATATTTGTCTGCTTTTTACATTAGAATAAAGAACAGTGATGTCAGTAATAAAAATACTAATTGTTTAATCCTAAAGTATTTTAAAGTGTTTGTCCTATTGACTAGTAGACTAATTCCCATACAAACTTGACTGATGCATATGACTTTGTTATTATCATCCTAACTTCCTTGAGTAAAGGATTCTCTTTGTCTTGCACAATCAAACAG
The DNA here is from genome assembly GCA_020746105.1 of Trogon surrucura. Classification (NCBI taxonomy): domain Eukaryota; kingdom Metazoa; phylum Chordata; class Aves; order Trogoniformes; family Trogonidae; genus Trogon; species Trogon surrucura. Next base: position 41,782,566 of record CM036617.1, read on the forward strand.
AACATAAATGTGAGTGCTATAGAATATTACTAAGAGTGTTAGGAATAAAAACTTTATGCTTAAGCTAAATACATATTATTTAATAAAGAAAAATATGTACAGAAGTAGTTAGTAATGCACAGTTACATCAATTTAGAGTAATATAATTACAATGTTATATAGGAATTCACTATAATTACTCTTCCACGCAGACAAATATCAGATATAGAGAAAGATTTATTAGGTCAACTGGTAAGTTCATTCACCAAATTGTAGCTTAAGTATTTTCTTCCTTTAACTGAAGTGTTGCAAAATTTCTCCGCTTCCAGAGGATTTATTGTGTTGTTCACCAGGTTAAAAGAACGTAGTTATCTTGGAAGCTTTACCTTAATATTCAGTTTTTTCACTGTTCATTTTTATTCCATTTTCTTAATTATGCCTCTAGGATATACTTTCAGAATGCATATATTTTCCAAAACTGTATGCTGTAAATATTTACAAACAACTTCACATCCTTACTCCTTATTATGACCTCCTCATTATCCTTACTTCAGTCAAGTTTGTAACATGTATTTAAGCTCAGGTATTGAAACAAAAACAAACAACAAACCAAACAAAACAGGATGTCCATAGAAAGGTTATACTGGACTTAATGAGAGTAAAGTACTTGCTGAAATCGCTTTTAATTTCCAAAAATAAAGATTTAGACAAATGATCCAGAAGTGCTCAATGTTTTAGTTGTGATTTTTATATATAAAAAATTACAATCTTATTTTTAATATACAATGAAACTGCCTCAGTGTAGAATATCTAGCATCATTTCAGGTGACCTAGGTTATTTTGCTTTGCTTTTTAATCCGAAGTTTCCTGTGAATACTTCATATCTGCTAATCGTTATGGACCAGGGGTTTCTCATGGTATTAGGTACCTAGGTGTGTCATTACCAAACTGAAGTTAGTGACTGTTGACATGATTTTCATGTTGTTTCTCTTGCTCCTTCTCCCTCATGGGGAGGACTCCTTACATTCTTCCACTGCTCCAGTGTAGGTCCCTTCCATGGAGTAGAGTGCCTCAGGGACAGAATATTCCAGCATTGGTCCCCCATGGGGTCACAAGTCCTGCCAGAAAACGTGTTCCAGTATGGGTTCCTTTCTTTCCATTGGTTCACAGGTCCTGCCAGAAGCCTGCTCCAAAAGGTCACAGCCTCCTTTGAGCACATCTACTTGCTCTGGCATGGGACCCTCCACAGTCTGCAGGTGGACCTCTGCTCTGCCATCACCTCCATGGACTGCAGGAGAAGAGTCTGCCTCACCACGGTGTTCACAAATGGCTGCAGTGGAATCTCTGCTCCGGTGCCTGGAGTGTTACCTCCTCCTCCTTATTTACTGAGCTTGGTGTCTGTAGCATTGCTTCTCCCATGTATTCTCCTTTCTTCACCTGTAGTTTTGCTTTTTTTCTTTCCCCTTCTGGAATACGTTATCACAGAGATGTTATCAACGTCATTGGTGAGCTCAGCCTTGGTCAGCAGCAGGTCCATCTTGGAGCTGGCTGGCATTGGCTCTATCGGATATGGAGGAAGCTTCTAGAAGCTTCTTACAGTGGCCAGTCCTGTAGTTTCACATGTTACTGGAACCTTGCAGGCAAATCCAGTACAGATGGTCATGTAATTCCATAAATAAGACTACCAAAGATATGTGAATATTAGATTCAGACTTTAATTTGAGGTCTTTTCTAGAGTTGTTTTTGAAGTGTTAGTTCTGGATTATTATTTGATGGAATATGATTGATGGAGGATTGAAGATTGACCTAGACAGTGTTTTATTATTGCACATGTGTTTTTAATAACACTATACAAATTAGGTCAAATAAAAGCAATTATTTGTTTGGGGGTTTTTAATGTATTTTCTTCATCCATGGTCATAAAATTCTATATATTTGTTTGCTCCAAATAACAAAGCAGATATATTTAATCAGATGCATTTCTGAATATTTAATATATACAAGAAAATAATCATGTATTACCATGCATATTTTACACAAGAACTGTAGTTTAACACACTGAGTACATTAATTTTGAATAATTATAAATACAGCTTTCATCCAGACAATAGAGAAAAAAGGAGCATCGAGAACATAGTGGGGATAATATTATTCAGATGAATGCTGTTGTGTCTTTTGGCAAACATGAAAAAGTTTAAAAAACTCAACCAACCAACAGAACAGAGCAAATAGGAATCAGAAGACAAAATACTGCTAGAAAAATAAAATAAAACAAGTCATAGGCAATAAAGCTACCTCAGTGTATTATTCTGTTAACCTGGTAAAACAGGGTTTTTTTTCTGCAACTTTTGTTACTGGAAGTAAAATTTGAGTTACAGATTTTTCTCCACACTTAATCTGGGGATTTAATCTAGCATCTTTTTTTTTAAGTACTGCATCCCTGTAGTGTTACATAAATAATAATTACAAGCACCTCCTCTAACAAGCTCCATCTCCGTTTTCCATTGCTGCATGGATTGACATCTATTTCACTTGAAGTTAATTTTTTCAGCTATACAGCTAATCTACACTCTTTATGTGACTATACCATATAAGATTCTCAGGGCAGTAATTATTTTATTTTACCAATCTACAGCCTTATTACACATTTTAGAAGTAGGAGATGAATCTGTGTTCAGGAATATGGTTTAGTGGTGGACCTGGAAGTGTTAACAGTTAGGGTCAATGATCTTAAAGGTCTTTTCCAACTGAAACAATTCTTTGATTCTATGATTTTATGATTCCATGTCCATTTCATTGGACTACTGACTCTGTTGGTTTTACCACTGTTAAATTCCCTCTATCCATAGTCGACCAACATTTTTGATGCTAGTATGTAGTCTGGGATTAAACATTTAATTTCTAACATATTTGTAATTGATTGTGCTCCATCTGCTTCATTGATAACTGTACTATATTGATATGTATTTTTCATATTTTGGAATAGTCATAGACATTTAAACGAAGGTATTGCACTGTAACCAGTTACATAGCGATGTCACTCAGATTTATCTTTTTCTCCTAAGACCAATATTGATTCTGTTGTTGCAGAAGTGGGTCTTACTTACTGCATATAAAACTCTGAACACAAAAATATTTTTTTCTAGGTAAATACAGATTTTCAAGAGTTGGTATTATTGGCTCCTCAACAGCTTAAAAGTACTTATTCCTGTAGATTAACAACATTTTTTTTTTTCCTGAAAGCCATAAATCCATGATGGAAAAGCTTGACGGAAAAAAAGAAGCCATTTCACCTTCATTCAAAACTTGGCTGTTACTATATCAGGATTTTCCTCTCCAATTTCCATAATAATGATAAGATTATTCCGTTGTTTCCCTTAACATTTAGTATCCAGCGCAGTTCATAGCGCTTTTCTTGCCTTCAGAATCAGCTACTGAAATATTCTGTCAAACGATTTTCTTCACAAATCCTTTTTGCTGAACTTTCGTATGCGTAGCAAACAGTTGTTCAATTATTGACAATTACTAAAAAACAACCCGAGTAATCCACTAGTCACTGTAGTGTCTGCATTTAGCCTTTTTCTGACAAGCGTACTTGACTAAGCAGTGAAAATCTTACTTCCCAAGATGCTGCATTTCATAGAGGAGCACATAAACAAAGACTGTGCATCCACTTCAAACACATGTGAGGACATAAAAGATTATGGCAAGACTATTTTAATACCACTCAGCCACATGTTACTGAGTAATCTTCCCATGATCATGAGTGGTCTATTTAACTATGGACATGTTTTTTCAGCATGAATGTTACATACACCATGACAAATTGCAGGTTCATGTTCACAGAGATATTTACATACACATGTTGAAAATTAGTCCATAATATTCTTCAGTGTTAATGGAACTCCTTTATGCTACATCTTGGAATCTTTACTCTGACTTTATCAAAGTTCAACATCAAAAAAACTCATGGAAATTTCCTATATCTTAAAGGTAAACAGAACAGAATCCAATTAATCTTTTTTGTATTATATGACAAATACATTTTCATGATAAATAGTTTTGTCTTACTTATTGACGTTATTAGTTTTATACATGAAACAAGCTCTCTTTTCAGTTTCTTCAGTTGGTAAAATAAACAGAAATATATATGCATGCATGTCTCATAGAAGTAATACCAATATGCATGTGACTAGCAGACATTAAATTTGTATTTTGCCTGTAGCCATAAGCTAAAATTGACCTTTCAGTAATTTAAATATCAGCTCAAAGAAATCCTAATATATTGTTTTCAAAAAAGGCTTTTTTTTTTTTTTTTACTTTCTGTCCCTTAGTACATTTTTATCATTGTTATCTGCTGGAGAGAGTCCAGCATAGGGCAACTAGGATGATGAAGGGAGTGGAGCATCTCCCTTATGAGAAAAGACTGAAGGAGCTGGGGCTCTTTAGTTTGGAGAAGAGGAGACTGAGGGGTGACCTCATTAATGTTTACAAATATATCAAGGGTGAGTGTCACGAGGATGGAGCCAGGCTCTTCTCGGTGACAACCACTGATAGGACAAGGGGTAATGGGCTGAAACTGGAACATAAGAGGTTCCGCTTAAACTCGAGAAGAAACTTCTTCTCAGTGAGGGTGACGGAACACTGGAACAGGCTGCCCAGAGAGGCTGTGGAGTCTCCTTCTCTGGAGACATTCAAGACCTGCCTGGACACGTTCCTGTGTGGCATAGTCTAGGCATTCCTGCTCTGGCAGGGGGATTGGACTTGATGATCTTTCGAGGTCCCTTCCAATCCCTAACATTCTATGATTCTATGATTCTATGATCTCCAGCTAGGACTTCTGAGATGACCTTTCTATGTTAAAAAAATAATGAAAAAAGCACTAACAAAACAGATGCCCCACAACTGTCCATTCTCAAAAAATCAAAGCTTCAGCTTGTCTGTCAAGGCAGGGATTTATTCACCCAAACAGATATGAGATCTCAGCAGCCAATACCATCATTACTCAAATAATTAGCCTATTGATTAGCAGCTCTCTAGATCAGATCACCAGTGTATCCTTGGTACTCAAGGTCACAGAATTTCTTCTTTTAAGATTCTCTTTCTTCATTTCAGTGAATCCAGATTTTAGCATGAGCTTCTTTGTTTATAGCCCTTACTATGTGGTTTTACACACTGATCCACTTTTGCTAATGTGTTAACATTGGTTTTAGGTATTTTTTAATACATAAATATGGCAATGTGACCGTGTAAATTATGCAACAGAAGAAAACCAAAAAATGTCTCAACTGACATTCTAACCTATGAAACCCCTTCTCCATTTATTTATGTGCAATTTTTCTATACAACTATTTAGCATAAAATTTTCATCTGCCGTGATGGATATTTATGTCAGGAAAAAACAAGGTCTGAGCCTGGATGCTACTTACGTTGATCGAAAGTTCTGGTAGTTTTTTCAGCTTTTAGTTTCTAATGCCTTCCACCGCAAAGTAAAACTCACATTGCAAGTGAACTCTGCATATGACAATTCAAAGAGAACATCAGACCACTTCCCATCAGTTTCAGGAAAAATCCAAATCATGTAATCTCACTACAAGAAACTATTGCCAGCTTTCAAGTTCCACAGCCAAGACAGGCCTCTGAGAGACCTGCAATGACCAGGCATGAGACTGTCATTGAAGACATATTTTATTTTATTGAAACCATCTCACAAGCTGTTTTTATCCAAAGGGCATTTTTTTCTTTTTTTCTTTTTTTTTTTCCTGGTTATTAAAGACTTATTTCAATACCAAAGCATAAATATTTCCCAAGGAAATAGTCAAGCCATCTCTGATCTCTCAATTTTGGAAGATAAATAGAAGAAGGAAAAAAAAGTCTCAGAGATTCAGATTTTCTGAGCACAAAATATGGGAAACTAATAGAGATTTGTTTTACAGATGATTATATACTAACTTTTCCTCTATCTCTAACATACCTGTGTTTCAAACTACCTCTGTTTCAAGCCTTTCTCTGCCCAAGAAAGTAATTATCCTCTCTCTAAATTGTTTCTTTTTGCCTTGTTTTCCTCTCTTGTCCTCTCATCTCTTTTCCATATAAACTGGTTTTTCTTCCAAAGACTGTCTGATACATATCTAAATAAATTCTGAGCTGTTTTCATCATCTTGTATTTCACCTTTAAATTTATTGCCTCTGTTTCAGACTTTAAGAAGAGCTTGAATGCCCAGATGTTTGGCTGATTTTTTCTTAGTCCAGCCGCCATTCAGTCCGGTAAAGAGATCCTTTCTCTAATGGCAGATTTTCTCTTCCACCAGTAAAAATAATTGCTTTGAAAGACACATAAGAAACAAAATATTGTACTATAGTTATTCCATAATTTATGCATATATTTCTGAGTAAATACGTATCTAGTTCTAAACAGGAATATCAGTTGGGGGGTTTGTTTCAAAAGCATGATCTATTGCTCATTATTTGAGAAGGCAAAAGAGAGACAGTTTCTCTAGTTAGCCCTAGTATCCAAGCAATATTCATGTAAAATATTCAACTTCTCTAAACAAAAAGCTTAGACCTTATTAGTGACCTGTTCAGGAACTTATTTATGACATAAGGATTTTAGTCAGAACACACAAATACAGGAAAAGAATTAGTATTCCAGGAAGCCGAAGTAACCCAAGAAGCACATAAACACTGCAATTCAATGGTGGACTCAGACAAATTCCCAAGGTCAAAATCAAGCTGCTCTGTTGATCTGAACATGTACAAATTCTGGCATCTAAAGATATCAGAAAATACGTAAATACAGATGGCAATTTTTGAGCTCTAAGTGTCAAATGACAATAACAGTTTGACTTAGAGATTTTATTTATAAAGTCGTCAAGGGACTGCTAAATTATTTAAATAAGGATTGGGACAACTTTGTTAACATGTGGTCTTGCAGTGTAATTGTTTTTCTGGTAACTGTACTTAAATTGCCTTCCTCATTCTAACACTAGCCTCAAAAAGTAATGAAAATCTGCTGCATGACATTGATTTTTTTTCATTTTGCATTATGACTATTGCTAATTATTAGTTAAGAATTATTTTTACTTTATTGATAATTTATTTCAGTATAAAATAATTTGCTATTTAAATTAAAGAATCACTGAGTTTTCATCTAAAGTTCTGTAGTGTTAGGGCCTGAATTATAGGCCCTGAACTGAACTTGACCTGTAGATGAACCTCACAACTCCATACTATATAGTATAAATCACATATGCAATGTATTGATAACCTGTTTTTGCATATATATATATATATATATATATATATATATATATATATATATATTCCAATGCCAGTATGTAAAAGCTTTTCTGTAACACTAAATGTGCGGTGGGAACCAGCAGGGTGATCTTTCTTTAGCTAAAGGCTAGGTGTAAGGCTGGGAATGCTAGCTGCCTCTTGCTTTGTTAGAAGTATGTTACGAGACTGTGAGACCAGAGGCCTGACTTTGGTGAGAAATATGTGATTAAGGACCAAAATAGATAGGGAGACTCCTTTGTATGTTTCCTTTAGCCCCAGCCAGGCTGTGGGGGGAATCCAATGGAGTGGACAACACCAGATGTTCCCACATTTGAAGTTATGTAAGGCTGGTTGTTCAATACTATAAAAGCAGTGACTTTGGAGGCCTCATCTACAAGTGGACCCACTATGTAGGGTTTCCCAATTGGTGGGACGGTTCTCCAGAATCCTCTCTGCAACAGGGGTTCCCCAGCGACTCTGGATCTGGATGGTGATATTAGGGCAACTAGTGATGTATCGTTCTTAATAACTATTGCTAAGCTTATACAGTAATTATTAGGTGCATTACCCTGCTTGTTTTCCTTGTTGCTTAAAACTAGAGTATAATAATTTTGCATTGCCTTATTTTTGTAACACTGTGAAAGATACAGTAAAATAAGTCGACCCTTCTGAATAAGTTCCGCTTTTTCTTTAGGCAACTCTTTAGACATTCTGCTTGGTCAAGGTAAAACTGGATTGTGGTTTCATGCTTTTTTTCCGGAATCATATGGTTACTGCTTACAAGTCCAGTTCTCCTATAACTAAGTAGTCATACGATTCTAGTATGTAAAGGCAAATGTTACTGTTGTTAACGTCACTATAATTCTCTACACATATAGAAAGACAATACACAATCTTTCTGTGTGTATTTTAGGGCCTAGAACATGAATTAAAGACTTTATTTTGAGAAATCAAGTTCCAGTTGGTCATTAACAATAACAAAAAAATACTTCCTTTTTATGGCCAGATTATCCTGGAGAAGTGGTAGTCTCTGTTACTAGAGGTCTTGAGGAATAGTCTAGACAAAGACCTTGTAAATAAATGTTTATAATAAAATGGATCAGAGTGTTTCCTAAAGTCCTTCTAACTCAGTTTTTTTCACACTCATCTTTACGGAAAAATGAAAATGCATTTCTTATAAGCTGGATACTTAGTGATCCTTATGGATCATAAAGCGTAGGTTCTTTGTTCATTTATCTATGGAGTAATTTAAAATTCCTTTAATATCAGCAGATAGAGTCCTTCTGACCTCTATCTTCTTTGCATTAAAGCATTTTCAAAATGCACAAAACTTTGATGAAGAGACAATGATCTAAGAGAATTTAGATATTGAAAAGTTAACTACAGTATATCTGCAGTTTTCCCTAAAGCATGCGTTTTTACATGATGAAATGGAAATAAGCATTGGAAATAAATATTTGAACTCAAAGACAGAACATACAAAATAAGTGGAAAAAGACAAAAAAATCTAAGTTATAAAATGCTGAGGATCAAAAAAAAATTAGAAGAGTTAAAAATTTAAATAGGGTTTCAAAGCAGTATGTGTCTAAATTCAAAATTACAGTCCTTAAGCTCCAGATTCAAAATCTGTAAGGGAATACTTATGCTCCATAAACACCATCTATTTCTTCTAATGCCTGGAGGTGAACCTCCACAGATGCTACAGTAGACCACTCTAAGTTATATGTTCTCCTGGCACCTCGTACTGCTGATTCATCATCTACATTCACAAAGGCATTTGTCCTGAGGAATAATCACGGCCCCCAGGCGAAGTACTACAGGGTGAATTGGCCATGTTTAAATTTCTTAGCTTATAATAAAGCTTTTGCCGTCATCCTTTATTCTGAAGAATAAATTTTCCACGTATATATGAGAGGTGGCTGGGGGTGGGGAAGAAGGATACAGTTACAAGATTCTTAAAAAAATATGAAAATGGTGCCTTTAAATACATTTGGGACAGATGTTTCACATCTTTAGCATGCCCTTTTTGGCATGAAAGCACAAGGAATACATAGTCTACTAGTAATATATACAATGCTGTGAGAGCACCAGAGTATTCTGTAAGATAAAAGATCCAAATTTATCCATCCTGCCTGTAAGCAGTCTCTAAAATAAAGTGTTGTGAAGAATCGAATCCAATTTTTTATCTTGGTGGAACTGTCAGTCCAAACACAAGGTCCAAGCAGTGTAGCGACTTATATACGATATGTGCAGGAAGGCACAAGTAAATAATAGGATAAAAAGATATTGCATATTTCATACATGTCTACAAATGGGACCATGAAACATTTTCAAGAGCTGAAGTGATATAATTGGAAACTATTTCTTACTGTGTGATTTCTCCATACCTTTCTTGACAATATGAATTTAGAAATTCTCAAATACCACATTTCTGAGTGTTTACATGAAGGCATTTCTGGAGTATGCCTGGCAGTAATTTCAAAAGGAATTAACTGCCTATGGTGGGTTGACCCTGACTGGATGCTGGGTGCCCACCACAGCCACTCTATCACACACTCTCTGGGACTGGGCAGGGGAGAGAAAATGCAATGAAAGATGAACAACTTGTGGGTTGAGATACAAATGGGGAAAGATCACTCAGCAGTTATTGTAACATGCAAAACAGACTTGACTTAAGGAAATTAGTTTAATTTAGCAGCAATCAAATGAGAGAAGGATAATGTGAAATAATAATAATAATATTTCTTTAAAACACATTTCCTTTGTCTCTTGCATATTCCCATGCTCAACTTCACTCCCAATTTTCTCTGTCTCCTCCCCACCAGTGGTACTCGGGGGCAGGGAGTGAGGATTGTAATCAGTTAATCACATATTTTCTCTGATGATCCTTCATCCTTAGGGGGATGATTTCTCACTCTTCTCTTGCTTCAGCATGTTGTCCTTACCATAGTAGACAGTATTCCAACAGCCTGCTCCAACATGAGTCCTTACCATGGGCTACAATTCTTCACAAACTGCTACAACATAGGTCCCCAACAAGGTCACAAGTCCTGCCAGAAAACTTACTCCAGTGTGGGCTCTTTTTTTCCCGTGGTTTCACGGGTCCTGCCAGGAGCCTGCCCCAGTACAGGTTTCCAAGTAGTCACAGCCTCTTTCAGGCATCCACCTGATTCAGTGTGGGGTCCTCCATGGGCTGCAGGTTGACATCAGCTCCACCGTCAACCTCCATGAACTGCAGGGGCACAGCTGACCTCACCATGGTCTTCACCACTGGCTGCAGTGGAATCTCTGCTCTGGTGCCTGGAGTGCTACCTCCTCCTCCTTATTTACTGACCTTGGTGTCTGTAACATTGCTTCTCCCATGTATTCTCATTCCTTTATTCACCTGTAGTTGCACAGTTGTTTCGTTTTTTTTTCTTCTCTGTTCTTAAACGCATTATTGCAGAGTCATTATCACAGCCACTGATAGGCTCAGTTTTGGTCAGTGGAAAGTCCATCAAACACTAGGAGAAAACTTTTTCACTGTGAGGGTGACAGAGCACTGGAACAGGCTGCCCAGGGAGATTGACGAGTCTCCTTCTCCGGAGACATTCAAAACCCGCCTAGATGTGTTCCTGTGTGACCTGCCCTAGGTGGTCCTGTTTTGATAGGGGGGTTGAACTAGATGATCTTTCGAGGTCCCTTCCAACCCCAAATATTCGGTGATTGATTCTGTGATTCATTCTGTGATTCTGTGATTTGGATTAAGACATGTTATGTTTTAATACCTTCAGATTTGCCCTTCGTTCAAAGCGTGAAGACTGTATTTATACTCTCAGTCTCCATTTTGAACATATGCTATATTTGCCATTTACTTGTCAATAGAAAAAAAGGAAAAGGTTAGCTCACTTAACAAGCTCTGTGTCTATTTTTCTTCCCCTTCAATGTGTAAATTATACACTCTTAAAATCACTTTAACATTGATAGTGTAAAAAGTGCCATCTTTAAGAGAATTTTAAGATAAAATAATCTAAACTGGAATAATAGGATCAAATCTCCGTAGTGGACAAATATCTTACTATGTCTCAAAACATGGAGGCTGACTTACAGATCTTTTAAACAAATAGGATATCATAGTCCAATCCACAGTTTATAAATACATTGATTTATGGCTCCTATTTAATAGAAATTATTCTAACATTATCTTTTATAGTATCAGCTGTCTTCCCAAACTTGCATGGTTTAATAATTTTTTCACACTTTTAATATGCTTTTGTAGCTCATATACAATTAAATTTGATGTACATAAACTAAAAAAGGAAAATAATGGTTTTTTCTATGGCAAAGGGAACAGTATTTTGACACTGAATTTGCCAGTGTATAGCACTGTGCAAGACACTATGTCAGTAAATTCATAAAAATTATGAAGCAACAGACTTGTAAAACGTAGAGAACCATTTTCTAAATTGACACCCTGTACAATACAGGATAGTGTTGTGGTTCAAATTGACCACCCAGGCCAACAACAAAGAATCGCACGATTGCTTGTTCATTCTACCCTCAACCCCTATCTCCACAGAGATGTGGAGGGAGAAAATTCAACTGAAAAGGCTCAAGGACTGAGATTAAGGACAGGGAGGGTAATAATCTACCACTTAAGACGACAGGCAAAAAAACAGAGAGACATGGGGGAAAACAGAAATTTAGTTTACCAACACTAGTTACGAAGCAGTATAGTGAGAGGAATACATAAATAAATACAACTCTATCTTGAATACACTCGCCACATACACCCCTCCCACCTTCTCAGCTACCTCCTCCCCCCATCAGTGCAAGGAGGGCAGGAGGTGGGGCGTTCAGTCCATCTGGCCCTTACTCATTGTCCACAGCAGTACTTCCTTCTTGAGAAAAGATGGCTCCTTGCAGTCTCCCCTTCATGCCACATGGTGTCCACTTCATGGGAGGCAATCCTCTTCCTCCTTGTGAGTCCCTCCGAATCAGGGTCACATGTTGCTTTGCACACATGTCCCGCTGATGCTCGGTCTCTCACTCCTCTCACATGGGGTTCTTCATGTACCACTGCGTCCTGGATGTTCTCTCCACAGTCGATCCCTTCAATTGGCAAGCAATCATCTTCCTGCCATTTTACTCACCATTAGGCTCCAGGAAAAGGTTCTGCTCCAGTGTGCTGGTCCTCATCTTTCTTCACGGACCACGTTTCTCTGCTTTCTTCTCACCTCTCTCCCCTCCTTCAACAGAAAAACTCCACAGCATAAAAGACAGGACAGACCAAGACAAGATGAAACCAAGAGAGAACAATGGGGTCGCCTCCTAAATACCTTGATAGTGGAGGTGCTGATTGGCCTGGCCCTGGTCAAAGACGGGTCCAACCTTTGTCTGAAGGTGGGGGAGGCTCTTGAAGTTTTACAGAATCACAGTATGATTGAGTCTAGAAAAAAACCTCTGAGATCATAAAGTCCAGCCTATGACCCACACCACTGCATCGGCTAGACCACGGCACTAAGTGCCACATCCAGTTTTTCCTTAAACATCTCCAGGGACCGTGACTCCACAAGACTTCGCAAGAGTAATCCAACACAGCTCTCCCCCCACTTCCAAAAAACCCTGTCAGACTCAAACCCATGAGAGACACAGAACTTAACGATTTTGGCAATTAATGTACTATATCATCTCTTCTTTCTTACTTGTTTTCTACAGTTTGATTACATATTGATCTACTTCACATTGCTGAGTAACCTAACATTTTGTAAAATGTTTGAGAGATATTTTCAAAGACACCAAAAAGTAATAATTGTTACAATTAATATAACATATAAATATGTTATTTTGAAGGAATAAATAATTTATATATATATTTAAGAAAGGTTATAAAATATAGAAAGTAATTTCCCTTTCTTTGTTCTCTATCCTTTACCTGCACACTCCGAAGAGCTACAGGAATGCAGAGACACAGCAAGTTCAGTGAGAAACGCTCAGGAGTATGTTATGTTATTATGATTGCTAACATACTGCATAAACACAGTAATATAAAAGAAAAATACTTAATTACAGAGCTGACATGGAAGTGCATAATGCATTTTCCATAATACTCATGCACTTCTGTGCATATATATGGCTACTGAAGTGTAATACACAACCTCATGAGGATGAAGAGAGACCATCTGGAAATGGCTTCCTGAAGAGAAAACATTGCACACAGAAAGGCATTGAAAGTCAGCATGCCTGGATAGAAACCTGTAAGAATTTCCTCAGGATGCACATGAACGTTAATTCCTGTCCAGGCACGTAGCATAGATACCACATTGCTTCGTAGAGTTGCAAGGACATGTTCCCCACTACTTACGATTGCAACTGTGGAGCCTTTGCTGAGGTTTAAAACCATAGAATCGTAGGAGCATAGAATATGCTGGATTGGAAGAAACATTTAAAGGTCACCCGGTCCAATCTTCTTGCAGTGAACAAGAATGTCTTTAGCTAGACAAGATTGCTTAGAGTCTCGTTAAGCCTGACCTTGAATGTTTCCAGGGATGAGGCCTCCACCACCTCTCTGGGAAACCTGTTCTTGTGTCTCACCATCCAGATCATAAAATATTTCTTCCTTATATGCAGTCTAAATCTACACTTTTAGTTTAAAACCATTGTCCCTTGTCCTGTAGCAACAGGCCTTGCTAAAAAGATTGCTTCCATGTACCTTGTAGATTTCCCTCAATACTGAAAGGCTGAAGTACGGTCTCCCTAGAGCTTTCTCTTCTCCAGGCTGAACAACCTCAACTGTCTCAGCCTGTCCTCATAGGAGAGGTGCTCCAGCTCTCCAATAATTTTTGTGGCCTTTTTCATGTGATGCCAAATTCACTTCATTAATGTGCTCTTGATAAAAGTGTGTCTTGCTTCTACTAAAGTATCAGTTGTTACTACTCAGGTTCAATAAACAAGAGACATAAATCTACCTGCCGTATCACTACCCGAAAAAGAAGTAGGTAATAAAAGTATAATTTCATTCTTACAAATTAAAAGGAATAGTTTAAGTATTTTAATTAGCAATTGACTAGATAACTACCACTGTGGTAAAATAAATGCCAATTAACATGCTAATTTTTGGTAATTAATTAATAGCCAATCAACTCATTACAGTTATTTTGTTAAACACCAGTTAAATCCTAAAGCTTTTTGCAAGTTCATCAATTACAGAACAAAAGCACATCTATTGCTAGAATGGTTGAGTTAATTACAAGGCAACTAGATTAGGTTGGTATTACTTTTAAATTTTATTAAATCTTGTTAAAAAGGTTAGGTATTTAGTCTACAATAAGCAATCTAAATTAAATAGTTGGATTTAATTAATTTTTAAAAGTTTCATGAGATGATATAATGTTGTAGGATAACTAATATCTCAGGCTTAAGAACTGTCTGCTCTTCTCTCATGATTGACTATTACATTCTAAGATGTGTGGTACCAGCATCAGAAAACTACATCTATCCTTCATTGCCTCTTTTTAGCTTCTGGTGATATACCATTACACTCTTACATTCATGAAACATGCATTGATAGATACCTTCATGTTTATGATTATTTAGATACTAAACCAATTGCTTTGCATAATAAGAAATTATTCAAAGGAAACTATACATAGCATAACTCTCCTTATCTCACTCTGTTAACCATTGTATTCTAATAAGTTCTGTACAAAGATAATAGTTCGAGGTCACTGAGAAATACATTCTATGTATTTTGCAATGTGTTAAAATAAACTCTTACAAGTGCTTATAAAGTTGTACTGAGTTCACTACGTATAAGTAACTTAAAAATGACCAAATATTATTCACTTCAAATATTTATTTCAATTATTGTTGCAAACAAAACCACTAGAAAGATAAAGAGATAAAACTTTACATCAAATTAAGACAGATACGAATTGATTAAGATACCTAATAATTACTTTTAGAAGTTTCATGCTACTTTTTTCTTTATTCCTTGGAAACAATAAGGATATTATTATTACTATTATTATTATTATTATTATTATTATTATTATTATTATTATTATTATTGCTGTTGTTGTTGTTATTATACTAACTAAATTATAGTATACTTACATATTTCCTTATTTTTTATCTTATAAGAGGAAACAACAAGGATCTAATTCAATTATGTATGTTTATGAAGACATATTCTGGCGGATTTGCCTAATTCCTATTTTAATTAATTTCTATAAAAATAATACTTAAAAAGCAGAAACATGTTTGCATTGTTATTTATATTTACTGTTCAAACCATAGAACTAGGAGTGAAATTTTTTAACAAATGAGTCCATAAACTCATATGTCTATAGAAAAATATAATTGTATTTTAAAGGGCTGGCTATATCTTGAAAGAGTTTATAAAGGCTAAAAATTTACTCATGCAGTTACTTGATCATCATAGTTGGATTGTAAGAAATGACAGATTAAAGTATCATTTTTTTTGTTATATAACAGACTATATGAGTCAATTACTATGCCTTCAAAGCTCTTCTAGGTCTCTTTTCTCAGCATGTTGAAGTTTGTGCTATATGTCATTAAATACTGAGACAATAACATTATAAAACCTTTCCTCCTTTTAGAGCTTAAAAACTTTTAAAATACAATTTATTGTTATTTTTAAAAATATGAGCCATTTTTAACTTCAAACCAGTTAGAGCTGCCCTAAATTATACATTACTATAAGTAGGCAGTCGTTTATTTTCATACAAATTTCCATTCAGAATATTTCTCCATAGAGAAACGAATAAAAGTAATGCATCAGATTTAATAAAGCAAGATGTGAATTAGGCTTAAGCAAGTAAATTAAGATTTCAAAACCAGCTTTTATTTTCAGTCTGTTTCTTTTCAAATATGTGAGAAATACATTACTTGTTTCAGGATGCATTTTAAAATAGTTGGTTTAAGCACAACAGAATTGACTATCACTTGTGAGTGTTCTCTTTTTACTTAAAATAGATAATATCTGGAAAAGTGTTGGGGGCTGTTCAAACATATGAATTGCCTCTTTGGTTCCTTCTCCCATGGTACTTAGGGTCAGTTTGTTCTTAATCATTATGTGAGAAAACATGCAACATAGTGAATAATTCCACAAGACGACACCTGTCCTTCTTTGAAAGAATCAGGATAAAAGGTAGCAGACACAAGTGGCAGTCATAACACAGGAGCAGTGGCAGCTGTGCCTGCAGGGAGGTGAGAATGGGTCAGGTGACCCAAATGGACCAATCACAGTATTCCTTCCCATGGTGTTCAGTATATAATGGCCCCTAAGACAAACGTAGGTGTTGGTGTCTGCTATGCTGAGAGGATTGTTATCAGCTGTTTGTCATCTGTTCCTGGGCTGCTAGTGTTTTCACTTCCTGTTTTAGTACTGTGGAGAAGTACAGGTAACCTTCCCATAACTCCCCGAATGGGTGTAGCACAGCATCTCCAAGGCTTCTTTTTCTGGTGGTTTTTTTTTTGGGGGGGGTTTCTTTGGGGTTTTTTTGGGGGTTTTTTTTTGGACTGTAATAAGGGCTCTAAGCTCAAGTACTTCCATTTCCTTTTGAGTTCAGTCTGGGACTTCTCTGCTTGGGACCTTGCTGCTGTCTGGAATGTGCAGGTTCTGTATTAACATTCTCTTGTATATTTGAATATATTTGTATACTTGTGTGATGTCTGTATATGGTTGAGCATCTTTATTGTTAGTATTATTTTTCTTTTCCATTAATGTTTCAGATTTTGTTCAACATCAAAGCCTCTCTCCTTAGTTTCCCTGTTATCCTCCCTTGGAAAGATGATTCCAAGATGACAGAGAGCACCCAGACTTAAATTTTAACACCACTTCATGATGCCAAGGCTTCACAGTGCTTCTAGCACCCCACCTCATCACTTCCCCCAATAAGGTGGCTGATTCTTCAGGTCATTATCTGTATGCCCACTGCTATATTCAGAAATACTACTCATATCCAGCATTTTTTAGGGTGAAAAGACGAAAATATTAAGTTTTTCACTTAAATGTTAACAAGGTTACAAAAAAAAAAGTTCCCCAGTAGATCTGGGGAAATAAGCCTCAATGCTTTGATCGAAGCTTCCATTGAGGACAACTCTCGTTACAGCCATCCAACGGATATCTAGAGGCCTTTTGATTTTTTTTTAAAATTTTTTTTCCCAATGCAAATGAACTATTTCAGCATTTTTAAAGGAAACTCTAGGACATTACTGTATCCTAGCTTTAACTGACTCCTAGTATTTGGGACAACAGAAATTATGATCTCTTAGGTTTCTTTGGGTTTGTACTTTCCTTGATGACAGTTTCTGCATGCATGTTTGTGCAGATAACCACAGAACAGGTTTTGGTGAACAAAGGTGAGATATAGGGAGGTGTTAATTTAGCTCAACTCTGTCTTGCCTTAACACATCCTTAACTGTGATGACCTAAGAGGGGTTGTGAAAAATGACCCAACTCTGAGCTATCCCAGAACAAAACAACAAAGGATCAAAACCTGAATAGAACCGAACTCCAGACAATAAACCTTTTGCCCCGAGTCTCATATTCAACCATTATCTATTCTTGAGATGTGTTAAATTGGGCTGAGTAAATCATGTATGTGTGAAATATGTTAATCTGGCTAAGTATCAAGATATGTTAATTTGGCTGAGTCACTGGTGTGCTAGATATCACACACTTAGCAGGGGTTGCCCGGGAGAGATAAGGGGAAATCTCATCATACTAACAAAGATATATGTTCTAGATCATACAGTCCCCTCAGGCATACCTCTGCCCCTTCCATCTCATCCTTACAGTACAAAAGCTGTAAGATTTTGGCTACAATTCAGAAGAGTTTTTCCAACCATGCAGCTGGACTGTGGGAGGTTCTTCCATCCTTCTTTGAGTCCTCAGGTGAGGATGCTTTCCCTGTGACTGAAAACCCTTACCTGAGAGAGGGTAAGAGATTAGGACATGTATGGCTTACTTTAAGATAATTATTGTTACGAACTTGTGCTCTTCTTAACTGTGTACTAGTACATTTTCCAGGAATCACTGAGTTTTGTAATAGTATATCCTCTGTATTGTTGTTGTGTTTTTCCTTTCTCAAATTGCCATAGTGCATTGTTCCATCATATCCATAAAACCTGTATTAGTGACATACTGGACCTGCAAGTGAAGTTCAAACAGATCAGTAGCTTGAACCTTACAGTGAAGCCTCTCTGTCGCAATGCTGTTATTCCATTTAACACTATTTTCTCTTTAAAATATCTGCCATGGCCTTGACTGCAACTAAAGGCTCTACAGTCTCTTCTCCCAAAGGGGTTTAGCTGCTGATGTTCAAGGTTAGGCATGATATGACACTCCTCTGTAATTTAGGAACATCTCCCTTATGAGGAAAGGCTGAAGGAGCTGGGTCTCTTTAGCTTGGAGAAGAGGAGGCTGAGGAGGGATTTCATTAATGTTTATAAATATCTCAAGCGTGAATGTCAGGAGGACGGTGCCAGTCTCTTTTCAGTGATGACCGATGATAGGACAAGGGGCAACGGATGCAACCTGGAACGTAAGAGGTTCCACAAAAACATTAGAAAAACTTTTTTACTGTGAGGGTGATGGAGCACTGGAACAGGCTACCAAGAGAGGTTGTGGAGTCTGTCTCTGGAGACGTTCAAAACTCTCCTGGATGCCTTCCTGTGTGACCTACCGTAGGTGATCCTGCTCTGGCAGAGAGGTTGTGTTAGATGATCTTTTGAGATCTCTTCTAACTCCTGGCATTCTGTGAACCTGTGATAAACAGAGCTATGGGAGAATGAGGTGTAAGAAGCCTTGTGTGGGTCTCGGTCTCCCCCTCCTTTAGGCTTTGGAGTTCCATATGAACTTGAATGGTAATCCTTACTTGCTGACTTAACTACCTGTGTTGACTTTGCACCTCATTGCCGTGGTCTTGTCTGGTACTCAGAGCTGTTCCCTGACCCTGGTTGTTATCACCAGACCTACTCTGCTCTTCTTTTTCTGGTGCTGTGGTTTTGTGTCACTGTTGCTAAGGGCACTGCCCTGTTTGCCTGGATGTCACGCTTGGTTCCTGGGTCCCCAACTCTTCTGGACCAGACCATCTGTGTTGCTCCCTGGCAGTGTCAAGTGAAGCAAAAGTACAAATAATTCTTCCTTTTCTTCATAATAACAAATATTGTAAAAGCCTTCATCATTTTGGAACAAAATGCCAAATTTCTAACTAATTCAGATAATATACTGTAGATTACTTACCTATAAACAATTGGTATGTTGGTTTTTGACCTAACAGCCACTATTGATATATTTGTAAAACTGGGAATTTTTCTGTTTGTCTGCGTTTTTGCTTTATGTGTTGTGGTTTTTTTGGCGTGTTGTGCATTTTATATTGTTATTATATAACTTCGTTAAAGATACCTCACTAAAGAAACACAGGTAAATTTGCCCATGTAGAAAATTTAACTGATGATAGAACTGACAATATTTTGTGTTCTTAATTAAATAATTAAAAGAAAGTGATTTAAGCAGGCATCATCACTGGTTTCATTCAGAAGTCATATACAGTTATAATAATGATTTTTTTAAACATGAAATAAATTTAACTATATTTTTAACAATAAACATTGACATAATTGTATCTGAGTGAGATAAATACATGCCTAAAGTGCTGTCATAGTTTAATCACATTAGTTTTTTGACTTTATTCATACTATTTAATTTTATTCTCATTTAGAAAAAAATATGTTGACGGTGTAAATCTCAGTAGAAAATTACTTCCATGTCTTCAGATTTATTTTAGAATGCAGCAAAATATTTCTATAACAAAATAAATTTCTCTGTAGGGAGGTTCAGTGACAGTATTTGAAGGCTATATTATTCTGTGGAAAAACAGATAAAAGTATAGTAACTCTTATGTGATGAATCAGATGTATCGGACACTTACTATGATCAGTTTATTAGACCTAGGCAAATGATTTAAGGGTCTTAACAGAAAATAACCACAAAGTCATTTGAGCAACGACGTAAAAACCTGTATTTATATTCTCAATAAATTAAAAACATAAGTCAAATTACAAAAAAAAACCCAAAGGAATTACTTTATGTTGTGAACTTCAAAATCTGAAGTGTGTTCATTTAAAATTTTAAGTAGTTTTCAAATGTAAAACCATCTTCAAAAGTCACGATCTCTTTGTAGACAACTGGTAAATTATAGAAGAGCTGAATTTGGACAATCAGTTATGCACAGTGCACCTATTGACCTCTTCTTAAACACCCTGGATCATCTTGGTGTTAGAAAAGCAGGTATTTATTAGTAGATGGCCAAATCCAGCGGCTTGGCAGGGGAGAGATTGCTACAGTTCCTTGGCCAGAGATCCAACCAGTAGCAAGGCTAAGCATACACACAACATACACATGGTCACTCACCGAGGTGCTCTAAATCCAGAACATTTACCAGCGGAGTGGGGGATTGCAGCAAACAGCAGGAGGTTTGAGTTGAGGAAACCCCAGGACAGCACAGAGATCCAGAGCAATCTGGCTTTCTTGCCAGAAAAAGAAACTGATGGAGCCTTGGAGGGGCCAGAGGCAAATGGTGGCCACTCCAATGCAGCTCCTGGGGAGATCCAGTGACCAGAGTGGGCAAACACCTCTTTGAAGGAGGGACACTCTGTTGACTGAATGGAAATACTTGAAGTCCACACAACCCAGCTGAGATTTCTGCACCATCTAACCCAGTGGTAGGTGAAACCTCCACCCACATGCAGCTGCTAAAGGGAGAGGTGCAGTGCAGAACCCAGACAGCAGAAGTGTCTAAACCTTTCTCCTGGGGTAAGGACAGAAAGCAGAACTGCCTGCAGAAGGTATGCCCAGGTGTAGGACCTCCTGCAGGAGGTGGTAGGAAGGCTGTGTAGTATCAGGAAGGTTGAGGAGTTAGCTAGTTCTGAGTGCAGTCTTCAGTGGACTCTCAGCCAAGCAACCAAAAACTCCCTCAGCGGCACATATGGAAGGGAGGGAACAAATATATAGAAAAATGGAAGCTCACAACATCAAGGACCTGCAAGAGGAAGACACTTCCCCCAAGGACTGCGGTGTCCTTGCAGATCCAAATTGTTAGGTGTGTCACCTAACGAGGTTCTTCAGGAGAAATCAAGTATATGGAAAAAACATTATCTATGCAGCAAAAACAAGAGTAATTACCCTCTTTAATTTTATTACAGGCAGAAATTGAGCCTATAATCAATAAAAACGAAGACAAATATTGGGTTTTGTATAAACAAAATGTTTTAATTTTTGGTAATCTACTTATGTAGATCTGTAGTTATGAAGCAAGTGATGCTTTCAGTATGCTGAAACATTTTGAACTATCTGGGAGCTGTGCAGTCAGCAGAGTGCAATGCAAGGTAAGACACCCGTAAAGAAAAGGAAAAGCATACAGCAATAATCTGTGTCAGATGTAGCAACCTAAACAAATGAAAGCGATTCTAATCCAAAAAACAACTTAAAGAGGCATTTAAACCATACACAGATCTAAGAAAGTCATCAAATTATTCTGTTGCAGTCATGACAATCTTGTATCAGATACACAAAAGAAAAAAAATGAAGAGAGCAATAAAACACAACTCTTTTTTTCAGAGAACTGTACAAATTGCTTCATTAGTTCATCAGCAGAGAAGAGGGATTCTTGTTACATCCCCAGCTAAATAAATTCCCTTTTCAATTTCCATATTCTCTTGCCAGCGTTTTGGTTTTTTTTAAGTAGAATACTTACTGATTGAATTTAGTCTTACAGCTTGGTGCTTAGCTATGTTCCAGGTGCTGCAGTTCCTGAATTTGTTTCATTTAAGGAGAATTTTGCGTTCAGTATTAACATTTTCCTCAGTGCAGTAGATAAGGATAGCTATATGACTCAGAACAGAATTAATAACAGGATATGATGATCAGAGATTTCTCTAAGACAGCTAATAAGAACATTCACCAGTATTTTTACCTGTTCAAATCTCTGTTTGTGCTTCTCACCCATAACTCTACCCTGCTAACAAGTTTTGAGAAAAACGAGGGTTAGAGTCGTATAAGACTAATTTTTTTTCTCCTGTATTAAAATATATATTTCAAGGTGTTATAAGTATAAAACAGTGCTGAGCTAAGTGAACTGCAGGTCTAAAAGAAGAAAAAGAATATTTTTTTAATAAGTAATTATATTCTTCATACAGCTTTTGCCATAGATACATTTTTCTGAACTCTTATACCTAAAATTATTGGGTTGCATACCAGAAAATTACCTTTTTTTTTTTTTTTGCTTTTGTTTAAAACTTAACAATTACATGTGTGTACCATATTTTGCTTGAATATTTACTCACATGGTTACTTTCCTGTATAGCAGCTAACATTATATTCCTCCTTTTTTTTGACAATAAAGGTATTATATTCTACTCTTGGAAGATTTATGTCCCCAATCAGTCATTGTTTATTATAATTTCTACATATACTTTGTGTTAGAGTAGCTAGCCTTTCCATGAGTAACGATGGGAGTAACGGTTATTCCAAGACCAACATTACAAAAAAATTGGAGAAGTCTATCCAATTAGTTTCATCTTTCCTGTGGTCTCTGTCACTTATACCTCCCTTTTCATTAGGTGACAGTAATGTTTTCCCTTTTTCAGGGAGATTTTCGTATCACATACTCGCTCATTCTCATGGGCCCCTAGACAAAAACTAAAAGCTGTACATCACTCAACTAACCTAATCAACCCAATCACTCAATCAACCCAACCTCAACTAACAGAAAGATCTTGTTTGGAGTTTAATGACCAAGTTTGTTAGGTCTTCAGTATAGGTAGTATTCACAGACTTGAATTTCAAACAAATAGGCAACAGTCACCTCATCTCTAGGGAACTGATAAAACCAGCAAGAGTCAAACAGGTTCAGATAATTCTTTGCACTATTAGGTCTGTACAAACTCATGGCCTTTTACTAGTAGTGGGAAAAAAAACATATATCCTAAGCTACAATCAAAAGAGGCTGACACTGGATATTTGGACCTTGGAATCAATTTCTATCATCTCTTCCTCAAAGTTAAGTAATTCAAACAAAAGATGGCAACATGTGAGCAACTGAGATGATGCAGTAGGCTGCTGGAGAACACCTTCAATTTAATTGAAAACAAATTCGTTCGTTCCCTCTGAGACTGCATTTTGTTGCAAAGCAAAGTGTACTAAACATACTTGACTCTTTTTCTTCTTAATTTGAATCAACAATATCTCTTTGAAACAATTCTTCCAGTTTTCCACTTATCATAGATTACAGGATTTGAAGGGACCTCCAGGATCATAGTCCAACCCTTAATAAGCTTTGATTGATATTATGGAAAGTTTTAGAACCTACAGTCAAGTTTCCTTATATTGAAAGTTTACTATTAACAAATACTAAGTTCACAAGGCAAGACTAAAGTTAAATCAAAAAAAACTCCATGACTTTCAACAAGCACTATGAAGTAAAAACCTCCAAAAAAATTTCTAGTAGTCCTCAGCTGCAACTACTCTACTGCACAGATTGATTCCTAGGTGCCCCATTTATGTTTACTGTATACTAAATATAGTCACTTGAAAAACATACTCCTTATCTGAACTAAAACACTATGCAGGTATACACTTCATGTCCTGCTCAGCATGATCTTAGAGTTAGTAATTACAATGCTGTACCTGTCCCATTTTCCTATTTTCATGGTACAAGGAAGGTTTTTATAGTACAAAGAAGGAATTACGAATTTTGAGAGGACTTTGGTTCATACACATAATAGTCTTTGGCATCTATATGAAACTTCAGTTAACATCTTTCTATGCTTACAGAAAATCTGAAAGTAAGGGAAAAAGTTGTGTTTGAATCTTGACATAAAGGTTGACTTAAAGTGATTTTTAAGCCTTTTTGTGGAGTTATTCTCCATTTAAAAATGGCCTCCTATATTCATTAATAGATTCTTAACTATTTAATCTTTACTTCACTGAATTGTATAGTTGGCTCTAGAAAGGTGAAAATGTGATAGTTGATTCCACTTCAGATACCTTAATATTCTATTCAACTTTCTCCTTAAACACCACCTGCCCAAGAAAACAGATGTCTATTGTCCTGAACTATGTTTTGTGGGGAATAATCACACTTAAATAACTTGCTGTCTTACTGATGATGGTTTGAATACATTATGAGACAATTTATCTAGTTTCTAGACAATAACGACATGTGTGTGTGGTTTGTTATAAAAGTGCCTGCTAGTATTTTATCTCATTGTCTACCAGAAAACACGTGCACCATGCAAATTCAGAAAGAAAGGTAAGATATGAAGAATGTAGCTTCATTAAACTGCAGCTTAATTATCTGATATCCTGTGGGAAATACCTAGCAAGGATGCGTATAGTCCAGTTCACAATTTATTTGTGTCCACCTATTTGGGAAAGACAACTGCTTTCTTGTTGTACTGGGTATAGAATAACTCATTATTTTAAAGCATTCCTTCCTCTGTGGATTCTCAAGGAATCAAACTTCTCTAAATAGAATATAGCAGAACTTGACATCTGCCAACAAAGGGCACAGACTGTTAATTGGTTAGGCTTCCTTCTCAACCACAGCTGGTACTTTGACAGCTCTCCTCTCATGTCAACCAAAAATGCTTCTGCTCCTTTGTCAAAGTCCATCTGCTCTTTACCATCAGTCCTAAATACCCAGTGCAACACTTTTTGGTAGGTAATCCTTGAACTGTCTTATTTGCATTTAAATATTGCTACCTGCTCTTTCACACATCTGCCTTCGTCCTCTGACAGTATCCTGCAGGTTCAATCTATGCCCTTCATATGTGACATCCAAACAAATATCCCATGTATGTGTTAAAATCTATTTCCTGATAAATAAAGAGCTTGAAAGATCAATCCCATGCAAAATCCTCAAATTCTGATGAATATATTGCTTATTCTAGAAGCTTCCTTGTGCTTGACTGTGAAGGAAGCATAAGCAGTGACAAAACCAAATTGTTGCCATTAACACTGACCTTCAGGCACTGGAGAGCTTGAATCTTGTTGGCCGCTTTCACAGTGCATGCTACTATAAGCTGAAAAATCTCTGTTTCTATTCTAAAAAATTCAACTATGAGATACTACTTTGGATGTTCACACTGTGTAAGAACAGTTACTGCTGTTGAGAAGCCGATGGAACCTGTTTGTCATCTGTGTTTTCAACCAAAAGCCTGTTTTTTGGTTTTCTGCATTGTTTCTGTGTCTGTAAAATAAATTTTATAATAGCAGTTAACACTGAGATTGGGTAAAAGCTGATGAGGATAAAATGCTATATTATAAAGGGCTAAAAAATTTGAAAAAAAAGGACACGTAAACCCAGTTTAGATTGTTTATACATGCAAAGGAATGGCATTAATGGAACAAATAAAACTGTTGGGCAAGAAAATTTACTACTTGGAGTACATTTGCACCCTCCTAAACATTTTAAAGTGGTACTTTTAAAATGTACTATGAACATACCTCCTTCCCAGTCGCTTCCTAGTAATATAGATGTCTGTTACCTCCTGAGCTGATAGGTACAGTAAATAACTATTTTAATTGATTTTAATCTGTTAAAGATTTGACCTGTGTTAGTTTAATGATGCTGACTTACATCTTGCTTCTCAGATGTGGCAGTTTTATCAGGTTTTTAGTTAGGCAGTTCAAAGAAAAAGGTTCTTGATTCATTCTAAAAGTACTTCTTTCCGTAAAAACAATAAAAATAGTTACTAAAAAACCAAAATGGACTATGTAAATATTTGAGTTAATTAATAATTTCCTATACAATAATCAACCACCAACACTTCATGGAAGAATTGCGAGTGAGGGGTAAAAGTTGTTTTTAAATATAATTCATTCTTACTTAAAAATATAATGATTAATTTTCAGGTAGCTCAGACTGCTCATTATTGAAACTTACAGTAAGTCATGATTTCTGTGTCAGAAGCAATTGTGAAGAAGTTTTATGAGTTGGAAGAGATGCACACACACACTCCAATGCACATCCACTCAGAAAGGCAGTACATTGTGAATGCAGAGGTATTGGAATCAATATACATGTGGGTTGTCACAACAATGTATTAGAGTATGCTACAATGTACCTACATACAGCTATATAATTCCTTGGTTAGGTATTTCCTTAGATATTCCTGTTCTAAGAGAAGTCACTTGTGATCTGGATGTCAATCACATTGCGGTGTTTTACTTTTCTATTCTTACAGTAGTTGCTGTATTTTTACTGTGAGTGACTGAGTTTTTTTATAGCAAACTATCTATTTGAATATATTTCAATTTTTTTTATGACTGTGAAAGTTACAAAATTATATGTTCTACAGACTTAGTCACCATTGGAAGACATACAGCAGATACTGTAGTACTGTTCGTGATCTCCTTGCTCAAACCATTCACAGTGCAATCAGTCCTACTAAGTGAAAGATTGCATGTAGACAAAGAACTTTTTCAGTAATTAAGTGAAGTACTTTACTGAACAGTAAATTAAAAGGTAAATTAGTTCAGAACCCTTTTTTAAAATTAATTCTTTAATTCTAGATTTTAATAATTATTTGCCCGGTTAATTACATGGTATTCAGTTACCATTTTTATTAGAATCAAAATTAGGTATTTTTTTCTTTCTTTTCTGCCTGGTGAAAGATGGAGAGAAAGATTAGAAAATTAAGGACTGTCTTTGCCATTAAAGACACAGGATTTGTTTGTTATTCAGTAATCAAAGTCAATGATTTCCTTGCCATTCATTTGGTTCTGTCTCTGGGCTGTTATCTTCCAGCTCAATCCTTACTGACCCACAATAATTTATCTGAAAAGAAAATGTTTCTTCTATGTACACAGTAGACTGTCAGTCTATTGGTATCAAATATTTTAATTGATATCAGATATTTTATTTATACTGGTTGAAAATTTTCTCTAATTAAGTGCTTTTTCTCTAATATTGGAAACAAAGAACAGGGCATCTTGCTAGGAGTGAGCTGTTAAATTTGAAAAAGAAACAGATAATAATCTGAGGGAACACTGTAGGGCTTTTGTAGATAGCAATACTTCTCTGTCAGTGTTAACAGACTTCCGCTGAGGAGAATGACATAGTATCTATTTTTCCTATGTCCCATGGGTGGTTTAACTATATCTCAGATTTAGGAGGCTGCAGTATGAACGTAAAGGTATTTATACTCAGAAATAAGTCATGCTCACATCAGTTTTTTAGTTTGACTTCTGACTGTGAGGTGTAAATGTTGCAGCCTAACAGGTATTATTTATGGAGAAAGAGCAATTGAAACTACATCAGTAATTAATGAATTGAGGATTGAGTGTTTGTTTCTTAAGGATTATTAGAACTATTACGTATTTAAGGTACTTAATGAGTGATCATCTTTTTTTCTACTTTCCGGACTATGTTGGAAATATTTGGTGTAGATGCTATCTAGTTTTAGTGGGCTGTTTGAAAATATGTTTTTCTTTTCCGTTGTTTGTATTTTATAACAATATCCTGAATTATTCTGGTAAAAATGTTTATTAGGTGAGAGATCATATTTATGACATTTCTTCTTGTCTAATGTATAAGGATTTTTTTTTGAACTCTAACATTTGTTTTCCTCTGTGCCTTAAATATCATTCTAGCACTGGTAGTAGTTACTTTTGTTCATGTTACATCTCTGTTCAGCTGATATTTTTCTATAACTGATGTCAAATTACTAATGTGCAGTTCTAGGATCTCTTTGGAGTTCCACAAAAACATTTGCCACTGGCTATGAAAGTTCATCCATCAATGCTCTCTGATGGATTTAATCTGACCCTACTGATTCAAAACATTAATTTGGTCCAGGTATTTTCTCATTTGCTCTTTAATAGTGTTGAAGTCTGTTCTCTTATGTTGTTCATCTACTCCCAGCATAATTAATCATTTTACACAAGAGTCCTTTTGAGTGAACTGAAGCAGAGCAAATACTTAGAAATTCTACTTTTTTCCCCTCCAGTGTATTTTCGTTCTGATAATTAGAGCCCTTACCTTTCCTTTTATCTTCCTTTTTCTCTGAAGTGTCTAAATAATTGTTTTTGTTTCCATATCTATCACAAAAATATATTAATACTGAAGTTCTTTTATTCATATTATTTTTCTATAACTTCTTGTTCAGACTTTGCTTACCCTTGCAATAAAATATTGCAGTTGCAACAGATTCCCATCTCAGCATGTTTTAGAATTTGTACCTCCAGAGCAGATTTGCCTCTCATTTTCCATTTGTTTCATTTATGGAATTTTTGCTTAATGCAAACCAAGTGGTATACAGAGAGATTTCAAATATTGTAGGACAAAATGCTGAAGGTCCTTAAGCCGTTTGCTACTAATGACTAGGTAGTGGTTCAGGGAGTTCAGTGAAGTTGTAGAGAAAAATGTAGTGAGCTGCGTATAACACGGGTATTAGCTTTGGCACGGATTTGGGACAGCTATAACAAAAAGCCTCAATAGGATGAGATGAAGGCTTCAGCACGAATGGATTGTTCCGTCTGCTACCAACCAGATAGTTTTAGGAGAGACAGAAATGTTGTGGATATGTCATACATATGTCTCTCGGAAAAGTCACATGAAAACCAAGAAGGAGATATATTTATTAGGAATAAAAAATTTGATTATAATGATAACTGAACTGATGACTTTTCTTTGAATATTGATCGGATTTAAATTTTAGTTTAGGTTTTTAAAGGTGGGATAATCTCTTTGTTATTCAGCATATACGATACTGCTTTACTCCATTGCATAACAACAGTACTGAATAGACTTTGATTTTTTTAAAATAAATAATACGCTTTGATAGAGCAATGAACAACTTTTATTGTAAACACTTACAAATCTTTAATTTTCAAAAGGAGAATAAAGTGTTAATGAGAAAGCATTTTTAAAAACTCACTTTACTGAACTGTTTATAATAAACAACGTTTATGTAACATTTGTTCTGTTTGTGAATTGAATCTTTCTGTGACATAGCAGAAAGAGATCATGAGTCTTTGTTAAATTATGCTCAACTTTCTGATTCACCAGAACAAAAGTTGTGCAAATATTTTTATTTTGGTCTCTTAGGCTTGTTCAAGAAGATATCTATTTTAATAGCCTAGTAGTAGGTAACAGATGACATACAGTTTGAAAAGCACAATATTGCAGACGATAGAAATGGACAAGTTCAAGTGAAAGTTGATTGGTGTTTCCTATCAGTCTCTCTGTTTGACATTTGCAAACAAAGCCTAGCAAACAAGAACACAGAAATTAAAATTTCCAGACTGAGAATTATTAAAAATAGAAACCACCTGAATATTCAGAAGTATTTTGATATTTTATTTTCTTAATAAATTCATCTAGAAGAGATAAATAAAAATTTACAACAGTAAATTATACAGATCTTCATAGAAAAGGAAAAAGTACTTAAAAATAATTATGCTACTTCAGTTTAATTACATATAGTCAAATAAGCAAAGTGTTAGTTCATACTATGATTACTTCAGAAAAAAAACCCAAAACCCAAACAAACAAACAATTTAACTGGATAATTTGTAGATAAAATGGCTTGAGTTTTGTGGCCTAGTTCAAATCATGATGTTACACAGTCATTCATTAATTGAGAAATTGTCATTATCGGGTGTCTGAGTGAGCACAAGATTTACCTGTGGAAATCATTATATTGATAGTTCAACCAGTAGGACACAAATGACCAGTTCTGTGGCTGAAACATGAAACATAGCTATAAATATATTTGCTATCAACTGCTCCTTATGTATATCATTTTTTGTTCTAAACATAAACTTGAAATAAGAGAAAATTCTGAAATTTCACTCATTTATGGACACAAAGTGCACAAAAAAATGTATAAAGGCATCTGAAAAGTTTGGGGTTTTTTCCTTTGTATACTTTATAACTCAGTGTGTTTAATTTTATTGCATTATGTTTCTGCAAATGAAACATTTTTGTTGTTTAGTGACAAAAACCCCTTCATCTTATCCTCCATACTTCCAAAGTGTTGATTTGCTAAAATGGCATCCAAAAAGAAGATTTCCTTACCTACTTCTCTTTTTCTTTATGCTTAGATCAAAATCTGAATTTCATTATGACAGCTCTTTTTTTTTTAATCTCATGTGATATGTGTATTTTGTAAGGGACAACGTAACTATCGTCCTAATTTTTTTGGTCATTTATCAAGAACTTTTCTTTGACAAACATAAAACCCCCACAATTCATGTTAAAAAAAGAAAAAGAACAGAGATATAAAATGGCAACACTAACCACACTCAAGACAAAAATTATTTCTGCAATCTAAAGGTTAATTAATACAACCTGGTAATGCCATAGCATTTTTCAGGAGATTCTACTAATTAATTAATTTTATAGGCTGTGACAGAAATTTCTGCTTCTGGATTTGAATTGTGGTATTATGATACTCACTTCATGTTATCTTTGGCATGTGCCTCCTAAAGAACAAGATTTTCAATAAAAAATATCAATAAGAAGTGCTATATATGGAGAAGAGAAACATGGCATCACATATTTAAATGTCATTTCTAAGTGTCAGAAGTGGTAATGACAAAAGAACACGTTACTGACAGTGACAGAATCTCAGGAAGTGCCATGAATTTTCCAAGGTGCCACAAGCCAAATAGAAATCATGAAAAACAAGAACAAATTGCAAAACTGAGTAGTTAACAGAGGAAATATGCGCAGTAAACAATATGGAGCATGATGATATTAAATACTATTTAGGAAAGTGACAGAGTAGAATTAAAAACTGCTCGGGCATAAATGGAAAATTTCATATAGACCCATGTATCAGAAAGACAGTAGTAATATACAGTTTTCTTTTCTTTTGTTTTGTTTATTTCTCACTACTTAGTTTAAATATTACAGCCACTATATTAGATCTGGAAGAGCTAGTCGGCTGGGAAGACTAGCTGTTTTTTTGGAAGCTATGTCAGTTACAGTAATGAGAAGTATGATGTTTCCTTTCAAACTTTGTCCAGCTACTATTGTACATTTACTATTTAGTCAAAGAAAAAAAATATTTGTTGACAGAGTTTGCAACTAAGAATCTTTCACCACATCTCTTCTCCCTTTTTCCTTGCCCTCCCTTGCCACTGCACAGAAGGATGTATATCGTAGAATCCTAAATTCACAGAATGTTCGGAGTTGGAAGAGACCTCGAAAGATCTAGTCTAACCCTCCTGCCAAGTATGCATCCAGGTAGGTTTTTAACGTCCCCGGAGAAGGAGACTCCACAACCTCCCTGGGCAACCTGTTTCAGTGTTCTGTCACCCTCACAGTGAAAGTTTTTCCTAATGTTTTTGTGGAACCTCCTATGCTCCAGCTTGCACCCGTTGCCCCTTTTCCTGTCATTGGACGTTGCTGAAAAGAGTCTGGCACTGTCCTTCTGACGCTCCCCCTTGACATATTTATAAACATTAATGAGGTCACCCCTCAGTCTCCTCCAAGCTAAAGAAACCAAACTCCTTCAGCCTTTCCTCAAAAGGCAGATGTTCCATTCCCTTCATCACCTTTTTGGCTCTGCACTGGACTCTTTCAAGCAGTTCCCTGTCCTTCTTGAACTGAGGGACCCAGAACTGGACACAATATTCCAGATGTGGCCTCACCAGGGCAGAGTAGAGAGGCAGGAGGACTTCTCTTGACTTGCTACTCCCCTTCTAATACACCCCAGGATGCCATTGGCCTTCTTGGCCACGAGGGCACAGTGCTGGCTCATGGTCATCCTGCTGTCCACCAGAACCCCCAGGTCCCTTTCCCTGCTCTCCAACAGGTCAGTGTCCAACCTATACTGGCACATGGGGTTATCTTTCCCAGGTGCAAGGCTCTACACTTGCCCTTTTATATTTCATTAAATTTCTCCCCACCCAACTCTTCAGCCTATCTAGTCCTCACTGAATGGCAGCACAGCCTTCTCGTGTGTCAGCCACTCCTTCCAGTTTTGTGTCATCAGCAGACTTGCTGGCAGTGCTCTCTATTCTCTTATCTGGGTTGTTGATGAATATATTGAACAGCACTGGCCCCAGTACTGACCCCTGAGGGACTCCACTAGATAACAGGTCTCCAACTAGAATCTGTCCCACTGAACACAATACTCTGACTTCTTCCCTTCAAAAAGTTCACCTCACTACCTGAACATCCGGACCATACTTCCTCAATTTAGCTGTAAGGATGCTGTGGGAGATGGTGTCAAATGCTTTACTGAAATCCAGATATGCCACGTCCACAGTACTGCCATCATCTATCCACCTGGTTATGTCCTCATAAAATGCTATCATGTTAGTCAAGCATGACTTCCACTTACGAAATCGTGCTGACTGCTCCTAGTGACACTCTCATCCTCGATATTCCCAGAGACAGCGCCGAGGGTGAGTTGTTGCATCACCTTTCTATGGATGGAGGTTTGGCTGACTGATCTGTAGTTATTTGGATCTTCCTTCTTGCCGTTTGTGAAGATTGGAGTGACTTTTGCTTTCCTCCAGTCCTCAGACACCTTACAGTAACAGAGTCAATTATAAAGGCTCTCTAGAGCTGCAAGATTGAAAAGATTCATGTGAAACTCTCCTTACAGTGAAGCAGAAAGGTGTTGAAACAGGTAGCAGAGTTTAAAAACAGAATAGGACAAGCTGAGATTAAAATGCCTGTTGACACACAGAAAGTAACCTGAGCAAAACTACACGTTGTCATAAGAAACTGTTTTTTCAACAGTTGTTAGCTTTCCTGTCACTTCATCATTAGTGATAAAATAGCCTTATGAATAGTGGTGGTTTGTTCATGTATATCAATATAAATTTTTTCTCTGTTTTCTTGGAGCTGTGAAGAGTTCATCATGTATCATCTGTTGCAGTTGAGTGTAATTTTTTGTCTAATTTCATTCAGTATATCATATGACAGATTACAGAGAATGAACAGACAACTTTTTTAAAATCTGATGTCCTTGAGTAGGAGTTTGAGAATAGTCTACTATTCATGAACACCTGCATTTATGTCTTGTACCTTTAGACAGCGATAAACAGTGAATTCTGGAGCACTGTGAAAAGGATGGCTGCTTGTCCATGAAAACCTGACTGTGGCAAATGATCTGCACAATATAGGAACTGCTGACATAGATACATGCTGCCATCAAGTAGATATGTAGTTTAAAAAACCGCAGTGATGTCTTAGAGAACGATTACCTTTCTTAGACTGGTTACTTGCAGGATGAATCAGTTTCGCCAAATACTTCATTAACCTTGTTTAGTTCTACTCTCCCTGAACAACACTAGCCAACCATGGAAAGATTCTGCTGGCAAAAAAACTTCAGTGTGATGATGAAAGGTCTTTACCTTGCAGAATATTGAGAATGGGTGATAATGAGAAAGGTACAGACTGACTTGACAATTACCATACCTTTAACACAGATTGCTTCTATTCCAAACTTAGTGGGAATTCATGACACTAATGACAGTCAATCAGCAGTTGGTCTGCTTTAGCTCTGTCATTTTTCATCCTTAGTCCTTCATCTCTTGAACATGTTTCTTAAAAATTAATTTTAAATTATAATGTAATCTCTTTGAGACAGCTCCCATTCTTTTTTTTGTATTTGTTAGGTTTTTAAGTGTCTAGAGCAACAATGTCCTACTTTTTAGAAAATATCACAATCATATAGTAAATAATTACTAAAATACTTGCTATTCTTAGTCTCTATAACATTATAACATTTACACTAGACCTTTGTTTTCTGTTAATGTTACGGTGACATCATTGTGATTTGCTAATTGTAGTGAGGGTTGTCCTTAAGGATACTACTGTTTTAATTGAAATCATTATATATTTTAACTTTCTTTGTATTTTATTTCAGTTCTATATTACACACACTTTTTAACTGAAATAAAATTTCTAAGTTGTTGACGCATTTAAAATACAGACTACACTCCGGCTCATGTTGTTATTTATTTTGCTTTTAAAAAATCTCATACTGTTATCCATGAGCAGTTATGATGAGTGTAAGTACATCAAGTCACTACTTATGATGTAAATAATGACACATTGTCACAGTAACTCATATGATATATGCTACTAAGATTGCATTGTCTTGTAAATTGCCTAGCTAATAAATAACAATTATGTCACACAAAACTATAGTTAGTAGGTTCCATATAAGTCATCATAACAACTACTTTTTTCATCCATTTTCAATGATACACATGAAATGGAGTATCAGCAAAATTGGGAATAGATCCACTCACAGGTCATGTCATACTCATGTTCAATGTTCTTTCTTAAATTGATGAGTTCTGTTAGTGAACCCATCATGGTTTTCAGTGATCAGTATCTAGAGGAAAACATTAATCTTTTTAGATAATATGTAACATTGATAGGAAAGAATTAGTCTTACTGAAGTCAATAGCCATATTCTATCTGTCCATTAATTGTTTATAGGACCACTTGCTATTCTCATCAGTCAGGTGTATCTTTTTCTATGAAGGTCAACAAATAATACTGAATTTTAGTAAAAAACAAATTCATTATGACTATATTCTTAAAATTTGCAGTGAATCTGGATCATTGCTTTTAATTAACTTACAGTTCCATTTCAGTTTTCAGAGCTCTGAACCTGTAAAAGCTGTCACAAATCAGTTCATCTGCTTTGATTCAAGAAATCCTGATACTGTAAATTAGGCCCACTCCATACATTAACAGAAGCTGTTAATGGTGTTGGAGAGGTTGGTCAGAACAGACTGTAGAGCATAAGCACCTAGTAAAACTCTTAGTAAGAACAAGTGAGAAATGCCTAGCTAAGCAACTGGATTGCTAGTGGAGAATAGTGGCAGGAGTTTGTGGGTGAGGGAATAGTGAGGAATAGTTAGCAGAGTAGTCAAACAAGGCTTATGGTTGCGAGCTCAAGCTACTGCTATACTGTGAATCCTTTAAATTTGATCCTGTCTTTAATTTTTACCCAAACATACTTATCATTATCATTACAGATGTACCCTTAATGCAAAGCTATGGTCTAAAAATATAATGGACCTTAATTGCTGAGCTGTGTTTGTTTTCGGGAAGACAGGGCAGAATGCAGTGCAAAATAATTATACACCTTAGTTGTCTTTCAGCTGTACTGTCATAGAATCATA
The DNA here is from genome assembly GCA_020746105.1 of Trogon surrucura. Lineage (NCBI taxonomy): Eukaryota > Metazoa > Chordata > Aves > Trogoniformes > Trogonidae > Trogon > Trogon surrucura. The sequence goes on from CM036617.1 coordinate 41,817,997, forward strand.
GAACAGCCTAGGTTGGAAGGGACCTTGGAGATCATCTAATCCAATCTCCCTGCCATGGGTAGGGATGCCTCTCAACTAGACCTAGCTCAAGGCCTCATCCAACCTGGCCTTGAACATCTCCAGGGAGGGGGCATCCACAACTTCTCTGGGCAATCTATTCCAAAGTCTTGCCACCCTCGTACTGAAGAATTTTTTTCCTAAGATTCAATCTAAACCTATTCTCTTTCAATTTAAATCCATTTCCCTTTGTCCTTTCACTGGACACTCTTTTAAAAAGTCCCTCTCCAGCCTTCTGCAGATTCCCGTCAGGTATTGGAAGGCTTCTAAAAATGTCTCTATCAACCAACCCACTATGTCTTGATGTTGTGTGGTACATAACTGGCCATATAGTGCATACAATATTTTTCAAACACTTTTACTTCAGTTTATTTTTTCTTTCTCAAATGTTTCAAGTTATTTTTCAAGCTTCAGTTGTAGTATATCTCACTGGAGAAAAAAAAAAGGTTAATGTTTTCTACTTATATTAACCAATGTTTCCTGCCTTAAAATTAGGAATTTAATACATAACTCTTTCAACACTTGAGGGAAAGAGGAATTTCTTGATATTCATTACATCATAAATTCCCGCTTGAATGTCTGTCTCATGAACATTCTCTTTAAAGAAGAGGGAAGAAAAAAAATCTTCTAAAAGATTTTTGAGCATGCTTTCCTAAAAAAAATTCTAGCTTCTGAAATTATTCCATACTGTTTCTTATATGTCAGTTTTCTATATTGGCATCCAGAGTTTACCCAACTATAATGCACTATGTTTAGCATATAAAGTAACATTTTCAAATAATTCATTAAAGAGCAAATAAAGTAATTCAAATGCATCAGACAATAACTTGGTAAACTCTAGTTTAAACCATTTTGTGTGATATTTTTTAACAGTTACAATCAAATTTTAAATTTGTTGCTTATGATTACATCAGTATCATGTATCATGTGTATGAGATTTCTCAAAAGCTCCTTATAAATCTCCACAATACTAGAATAGTTTCTACCATTCTCCAAGAAAATTATTAGAACTCTAAAACTACTTATGTAGTTTTATCCTATACTAATATTATTTTTATTAGAAGATAATTAAGAGATAAGGAAAAACATATATTTTTACTAGAAAGCCCACAACATTAATTTCATTGTTCTTTATAATTTGGAAAAGAAAACAATTTACTGAAAATACAGCACACTATGTTTTCCATTCTGCATTATGAAGCCCATGTATTACTCAGAATAATTTTTTCTAACAATATTTTTAAGGGCAGAGGAGAAATTGATTTCTGTCTTCTACCTCAGATCTTGTCTTTGGAAGGTTGTCCAGGTAGGTTTCTCATAAGTGTAATAAGAGATTCCCTCTTCAATCCACTTCTAAGATTTCTGAGATTTATCCCAATCTATACTAATGTTTGATTGCCTGAGAAAATTTGATGTTCATTTTGAAAAGCTCAGTGGCTACAGGATGTCATTTGTCCCTTTCTATCAACAAAATCAGTTATATAGATGGAACTTCCCTTCAGAAGAAAAAAGATGTTTCGTCTTTGGTTTGAATGATTTGTTTTCAGAGTACGAATAATTTATATATGAATAAAGATATAGTCTGTTAATGAAAAATGTGATTTATATTTTTATATTAAATAAAGTTTCCAACATTATCTTTACCATTTTACGCTTATAGTTTTCTGATAAATAGCCAAACCCACAAAACTCCCTGCAAGTATCAGTTTTCCTTTCTTTATGTAGGAACTCCTGGAACCGATAATAGAGGTAACTGAGAGAAGTTTCTTTAATGAAACACAACCACAACATTTCCAATAATTTACTTTTTAGAGAATAAAGATGTGCTAGCACAGAAATAACTAGTATAAAGCATACTATCTTGTGTGCTATTTAAATATTGCCTTGCAGAAAGTACCAGCTTATTGAAAAGGTTGCCTTGTTCACCTCTAGAATCACTTAGCATTCTTACAAGAGCAAGGAGCTGAGGCCGATATGACTGTTTTTAAATTCCTTCTATTTGTTTGATATCTTTTCTTTTTAATGGGATCACAGCCTCAGTCATCATTTGGCAGCTGTTTTCTTTCAAGGGATTTTTACTTAAAATACATTTTTTTTTAAATATTATAATTTTACTGCTCAATGAACCTTGCAATAACAACATTTTAGCATCTATCCACCATGGCAGATGGCAAACTAATGAGGCCTGCTGTAGTTGCATACTGATATGTTCTGTACACAACACTTCTGTGCTCCAAAGGGAGGTCAAAGAGTAACTTTTATTTATATTCTTTGTTGCATTTGATCGTTGAAAATCATAAGACAGATTATTAGAAAAACAATTTTTGCACCTTTTAATTAGACTTACTAATGTTTACTGTATGTGATCAACCTAGAGAGCTCAAAAAAGACACAGTCCATATTTCAGTGTTGTTTGGTTTGCATTTTAACAAAGAAATAGTACTATCACAAGATGATTTTTTACTTGTACTGAAAATTCACCTTAGAGTCAAAGCAAAAGATGTTTTTCCTATGCATGCCTTCAAGTCATTTTAGAAAATCTAGTATTTTACTTTTGTTAGGTTTTAGATATTAAAGTTAGATACATGGTTAATATGCTACTTCTTTTTTCATGACGGGTTTTTTTTGTGGGTTTTTTTTTTTAACACATTAGTAAATATTTCCCCTCACCACTTGCCTGAATTCTGTACTTTCTCTTAATAGAGATACTAGATAATTTTCATTAAACCTAGCGGTGACTAATCCAGTTCATATTTTAGGTAAAACAAGGTAATGAAAAATCATGAGTCTCATAATAAGTGCAATTGAATTGACCTCAGTCAAGGTGTGTAATATAAATATGTGATCAACGTTCCTTGACAGAGAGAGGAGAGCAGACAAAGTGTAAGACAGAGGGATTGACTGACTTTTCTACAAGAGTATTCATCACACCCAGCTTAAAGAAACATCTGAATCACTGTTTGGTGTTGTTTTATCCTAGGAGAAAAGCCTGAGTGAATAACCAACACCCTACCCACAAAACTAGTTCCTCTTGTTCTCTTTATATTAATTTTTGTATTTTATTTTCCTCAATAGTTTCTCCCAAAATACTTGCACCAAGTAGAGAATCTAGAAACATTTACACGTAATGTTTCACAAGCTTTTCTAAATCGATTCCATGATCGTATTAATGATTGGAAGCTGTCTCTGGGAATCCCTGTAATCTCATTAAACTAGGGTCAAAGATTAAAATATTGGAAAGTAAATTACTTCCAAGTATATATCCTGAAGTAAAATTGGACATAATCAAATAAAGATGATGAATTTAATTCCAAAACACTGTTCTTCACTGATTGTCAGTACTGTGCTGTGTGTTTCTGTGTCAATAACATATTACTGAGATCACCAGATTTTAGAAAAATAAAGTCTTGAAGTAGTAAATTTTAAAACATCAAGAATCTGTATCTGACCTTCATATACACTTCAACTATCACTTTTCAGCTCTTCTGGCAAATTTATTTTTTTATCTGTTGCTTACAGAAGATAGCTGTAGGCTTGGAGAAATATGGGCATTGACTCTTATCAGTATTCCTACAATGTATTGAATCATTTTAATAGATTTTATTATTATTCAAATTTCAATATAGATATTCTTGTACATACTCTAGGGTATAAAGCTGCTTTCAGTGTGTTCATTTTACACTCATATAATGTTGCTAATATCATCGCATTTAGTTTTATTTGTATACTAGTATGAAAGGATTTAGAGATTACTGTATTATGATATTAAAATTAAATTATTTTAGATTTACTTTCTCATTTAACTCAGCTAAAAATTTCTTGGCACAGCGGTAGGATTTCACATATCACCTTACTTTAAAGACAAGATTTACAATTGCATATACTTTTGTTTTTTTCTTTTTTAAGCTGTATGTTTTCTTTCAGATGAAGAGTTGTCCTGTAATGTCCTGGATCGAGTAGCTCATCATTTAAGAGAATTATCAGTAAAGTGGAGGAAAAGGAAGTAGGAAACAGTTCATCTGTGCTCACTTTTTAATTGACAGATTAAATAAACCTTGAAAATCTATGTTCTCATCTTTACTTTTTTTTTTCCTGTTGTCCATTGCCTATGGTAAAAGATAAAGCATGGAGACTTCTTACAGAATCAAAATTACTGTTATTGTACAGTAGCTATAGATGCAATTTATAAAGATTCAAATGATTGATTCCTTCACTCAACAGAATTAGACAACTGTGAATCTTCTTTTTAATGTAAGTTGGTTACTCTTCAACAATGCTACTTTTTTTTTTTTTTTTTTCCCAAAAAATAAAAGCATCAAGATCTCCCAGGAATCTGAAAGACTTTTAATGCATCTCTGCTTGGATACAAGTCTACATATCTTAATATCGGTGTTTAAATAAGTGCTTTCTTAAGTAGCATAACACTACATGTTAATTCTTAACAGTCAGATTTTCTCTGTTTGTCCTATACATTGTCTAAGAGATATTTAATATTTCTACTCAATGTAAGTTCCTTTTTTAAGAATGTCATTAAGTACTGTGTAATCTAATCATTATCTTAACGATTTGCCATAGAATGAAAATTATAGTCAGAAGCTTATCAATCAATGTATTTCTGGAAAAGTCATGCAGGGAATCAACATTAAACAAGTATTTGCTTTCGATTAGAAATGGTTGATTTTTTTACAGCCTATCATCTGAAAATATAGTTTGAATACTAATTGTAAATTGCTAAGTCATATTGCAAACTGGTTGTTTGATAGTGCTTAATTTAAAAGATTTGCTTTTACATCCCTAGATGGTGCTATATGTACCTCTATTGGGTGAAGAATTATAAGCAATTTTAATATAAAATTATACAAATTCTAAGTAAGATGAAATTACTAGAACCTTAGAAATTATTGTGGAAAAGATTTTTCTGCTTTTGCTGTAGGCCATGAAGCATGTGTTGCCAGGTGATTATGCTCATAAGAAAGTTAATCCTGTGCTGTATTAAACAAGAATCACAAACAAGTACCATAGAAAGACAACCTACATTCTAAGAAAATGTTGGGCTAATTCCTTTTCAGAAGTAAACCAGAAAAGCTCTTTTTTCACTCACTCCTGCTATATACAATATTTGCTGTTCTCCCCACACATTTACACATACAAATTAATTTTCGTTTTAATTTGTATTTTAAAGTAGCTTGAAATAACACATTCATTTCTGCTGGACTGTCATACCTATAAGGTCCTTCATGGACAGGTGATACATAGGGTTTTAATACCCATATATTTATAATTTTATTTTTTTTTTTAAAAAAAAGAAGCAGTCTGGAAAAGGTGTTGCTTAGTAAGGAGAAATGATTCTTTTCTAGTGGCATTGGACCGATACGTAAATCAACAGTTATTGACTACCTTATAGGTAATTCCTTATATTCCTTATGAGAAGCCTCAGAGATAGCATTACACATTTTTTTGGTATCATGTATTATGAATCCAAAGAAAGTTTATAGATACTTAGGTATAATAATTTGACTAAAGAAATCAATGGAGAAATATCCTCATGATCTAGGTTATTAATGGAATATTCTTCACTAACACATTAAAAAAGAATATAAAGAAAAGTGCGGCATGGAACTGTATAACAATACAAACGTACTTTATATTTCTACCATCTTTATTCCAGATAAGAAGAGACAACAGAACAGATATTTCTTGACTACCGTTTGCCTTTATTAGGCACCACAGATGGAGGCTGTCTGGCCATAGTTCATGCACTGTAGGTTCTCTTTGCTGGTAGGTGATTCCAATTATGTAGCTGCTCTCAGGACTTTGACACCTGTGTTTTAACACATATTTGTAACATCATTTTATGGAAAGCTAATGGGAATGGGTAGTGTGAATTTTTCCTTTGCTGCACCAAGTTTTAGGTGTTCCATACCTATTGTCCATGCCCTTAAGTAAAAAAAGGAATCTAGACTGCTTTCAGATTCAGTGCATTAGAAAATTAAGCACATCTTTATCCAATTAACAGTACTAGACATACGTCAACAGGAATAATATATTGTTAAATACAGCTTAAACACTGAAATCTGTTCAATATAAGCTTCTGAGAGAGAAGTGGACAAGAGTAATGCTCATTTCAATCATGATTTTTTAAAAATGCTTTAGATGACTCTTCCATGACTAGTGCATGCACTAAATGAGGAGGATTACGAGTCCTTTTTCAGTCACATGAAGAGATAGATTTATTTGTAACCTTCTTGCAGCCCAATCACCTAACAAACTCCCTTAATTTAACTTACAGTGAAATTACTAACAGAAGAGAAAGAAGTGATTTGGGCAAATATTAAATGATCGCATTCAGTTTAAGTAATATGTACAAGAAAGTAAATTTCCATTTTTTTCAAGGCTGGGACAATTCCTTCTCATAGGAATAGCACATCTTCTGGAAAGAACTGTACATTGTCTTTATAGCAACCTATGCTGAATTCTTAAAAAAATTTCTAACAGTATTTTAGTAGAAAAATAATACTTTGTTGCAGGTTTTTGAAAACAGAGAGGATATTGTGAAAATATATAGGTGTTTCTTGACAAAAATAAATAAAGGACAGAGCTTATAATAACAGCTTCATCCCCTTCTTGGGATCTCTCCAGGCTTTGCAAGATATTTTGGGTGTGATTACAAAGCAATATCAACGTGTGTAGCTTTGTTAAATCCCAGTGATGATAAGAGAAATGTCTCTCTGACCTAGTCTTCATCTTAAGAATTCAGGATAATACACAGAAACAAGGAAGTCTTTTCTGAATGCCGGTGACACCACCAGATTCTGAATCTTTTTGTCAGAAAGTGCTTTTTAATGAAGACTTGGAAGGTAAAATTAAAAAGAGAAGATTTCAACTCAAAATCTGAGTTTGTAATTCAAACACATCTCAGTCTGAGATTTTAAGAGCATGCTGTCATGTGTTTTCAAGATGGACATCTGAGAGAAATGAGTGTGACACTTTCCAAGAGTACATATTCATGCAATTAAGCATAAGCTGTTTTAGGGTTCTTTTGACACTTCATTTGCATATTTTAATAAGATAGAAGGAGACCAAGATAAAGCAAAATCTTCCCTGGCTTGCTTGTTATATTGTTTCTTAGCATTAGATGTTAACCTGTTCCAAATTCCGCCTATAGTTTCTTCTTGTTAGTAGCATCTGTTAATATAAATCTTGTCTGTGAACAACAAATTGCTGGGTTCCTAGCTTTGTTTGTGCCATGACTTCTTTGCAGAAGCAAAACCAATACACTATAAACAAATAAAGAAGATAGACCCTAATCCAACCCCTCCTTTTTTCTTTTTTTTTTTTTTTTTAATTGAGTTCAATGTGCTTTGAAATCAGCTTCTCTGGAGAATCCCTTGCAAAGCAATCTCTATGAATGTTCACCTGAATTTTTAAAGAAGTGCACTTAGCATATATTTAGACTTCTTTGTTTCTTCTTTGTACTCTCAGACCAAAAATATTCTCAGAAATTTTTACCGTGAAAACAACTATAGTCATATGTTGCAAACTATTCATTCTTTCTATTTGCATGAATAATTAAATTTTGACTAGGCAGAGAGACATAATAGAGAGAGGAAAAGTATAAGAACTGTTATACCCTAATTGTTAGGTCATGCATGCACAGATAAGAAGTCTAATTTTTGCTCAGAAGAATATGTGAGTAAACAATACATACGGATATACCTATAGCAGAAACAGGCTTCAAAAGTTATTCTATACATAAGCATACGGACACAAAGGAAACATTTTTCTTCTCTACCTACATCTTCTGAGATAAACTTCTGTGAAGACTTCAGTATTGTCCTGGTTTGATCTCAGATCAGGACAAGTGGTTATTTCCTGGAGGCTGATACAAGCTTTTCCTAGTGTCTTTTCAGAATCCCTTGGTATTAACAGATTTTCAGTGTCCTGACAAGCCTCAGCTGTGTCCGTCTGCCCTCTTTTACTTGTGGGCCCAGGAGTGCCTTTCAAGCTCAGGATCAGGCCCTCAGGTCTGACCTGAACTATGCTTTAGGTGTGCTGTGCCGTACCCTGTCTTCTGCAGTCCTAAGTGGTATTCTTGGATGAATCCAAGCCTACGTTGTGCATCACTTTGTCTTCTGTCCTGTCTCCAGAATGGACATAAGGATTTATCTTACAGGTATCCTTGTCTCAAGTCCTGCTTTCTGGATGAGCCTTAGATGCCCAGCACAGGTAGTCCTGCTTCCATGCCTACTTCCTTCTGTGATAAATTGATTACTGCACTTCCTACATGGACACAAAGCTTAACTCATTACCTTCTATGGACTCTGTTGATGGGCTGTTTTGCTGTCATCAGTGTTGCCCTTCATAGAGGCAATGGGACTGCAGCTTATTGGTGATGGCATGGCATGTTCTGGGTTCAAACTAGCAAACCCATTCCTGTGGCTCCCTCTCTCAGGGTGTACAATGTGAATCTTCAAATGAGTTTCAATGTCTCCTCCCATTCTCAGAACATGCCCTATATATGTTAAACCTCTCACAAAATTAAACTTCTCAGTCATGATCCATTTATTTTGTTGTGATATAGTGTATATCTGGGCTCAGGTACCACATAGAATTGAGTTTATTTTTAAAAACAAGCCCTACGCATTCCTTTGATTTAACTTCATTAGAATGTTGACTGCTGTATTTTCAGCTAAAAAATATGGCAGTTGATGGCTTGCCAAAGTGAAGAGTCTACCCAGATGAGATTGCACAGTGGTAAATCAGAATTGAGATAGGTACCTTTTTGTGAAACCTTAATTGTTTAATTTTAATTTGTATTTTAAGAGCACCTGCAGGAATTATAGTTTTCTAACAGCTAGGATAGCTTCTGGAGTTTTCCATCTTCAGTTTATGCTGTCCTTAAACATCAAAGTCTTTCTAACTGTCCACTTGAGCTGAATTCTAATGGGAGCAAGACACAAAATTATAGACCAAAACTCTTTTTGAGCAAAGATCTCTTCCATGTCCAACAAACACTTAACTCTTTTGCTTACTAAGTTAGTGACTGATTAATGCCCTATATGAAACTGCTGAAACGAGTGTTGCGTGTCCAAGAGATACGGCTTTAATTTGCTTTAAAATATCACTGGCACTCTTTAATTGACTGGATTATACATTTTAAGGGAAACATAACCGTTCAGTTTGATTTTGTTATTTTCTGGGATTTATTCTGAAGTTAAACATAAGTGTACATTTGAAATTGTGAGTGCAAGGAATTGTAGATTAAATATTGCTATAGGTGAAATGTGATTTGTTTGACAGTTTCAGGTAACTGAGATGAAGAAAGGTAAGGTTTATTTTAGACCAAAACTTTTTAGGGCATATATGAATTATTTTAATTCGTATATGCCCTAAAAAGCTTTGGTTTTTTTCTTAGTTGACTATGAGGAGACGTTAGATAATATCTCAGCTACAAACATTTCTTCTTGTAGATATAAAATGATCAATGGGTCCAACTGCTGATAGACTGTCATAATTAAATGTTTAGGCTGAAAGCGAATTAAATAAAATACTTAATAAACAGAATTTTGAGGTATTTATTTGGCATATCATCTGCAGTAGCTTAGTCACTCAAATTTAATAGTAGTGCTAAAATACAATATAGTTTTTATTTTCTGTATTTATCTGTGATTACAGGTTATCATTAATATGCAGTTATAGGAATTCAATGTTGTTCTGCATGATACTCACACAGCAGTCACAGACATGATAGAGATCTAGGGAATCAGTATACTGAATTGTGCCATACTTTTCCTTCAATAGTGGTGAGTGAGTTGATCTGAGTGCTTGTATGAATTTCTTCCAGAAGAAACAAAATATTTCTTGAAAACGGAGATTGTATTCTGTTTTACAAAGAAAATATGCTTCCAAATATACTATAATAGATGAATAAAACTGCACAAATTAACCATTGGAGGGTGGGCTCGATGTAGGGGTGGATTTAATTATTGGTTGTACAAGTGTCTTTATTTAGTCTGCACAGGTGCTTAGAATAGTCTTACATCAATTCCTGTGTGATTTTTATCTAGGTCAATTTTTCATATAATTATGTGAAAATTCATGATATGTAATATTCATATAATTACTATTAGATATAACAGCTGTAACCTTCTCCATGGGAGTCTGACAGCAAAACTGTTGTGATGATGTTTTATATTGCAGTGAGAAAATGAATAATTTTTTGAAGAATTTTATGTTTAAATAAAAATTAATACACACATCTCTGCTTTACAAATTAGCAACAAGTGTGGCTTTATGCATTATTTCAGGTCCTGAGATGATCCATGTTAAAAAAAAATCAACCAAACAAACCCCAAAAAAACAACAAAAAAGGAAGCTTTATTGCAGAACCTCATCAAATTTTTTCAGAAATCTGAATCTGAAACTTAACTTGTACTAGTTCCCATACTAGTACATATGGGAAACAAGAAGTCACAGTATGGTGGTGTGATAATTACTTATGTACTTCTAGTGCTTCCTAGTGAGCTAAAAGTAGATTTGCAGACTAAAAATAATTATGTGGAAACTGACATTTACATCAGTTTATCGTTACATCAAATTTGTACGTCATAACTATCATAAGCAAAGTCTTGTCTCTGTATTCTGATTTCCTGAATACTGCATAAATCTGATATCCCATATTGGGTTCACTTGTTAAGATTTTTTGGGGGTGTGAGCACTGCAGACATGGGTTCTGTGAGAAGATACTAAAAGCTGCCACCATGTTGGACAAAGCCAGTTCCAGCCAGTTCTTAGGACCTGTCACTGTCCAAGGCTGAGCCCATCACTGGTGCTGGTTGACCTCTGGGTTAATATATTTAAGAAAGGGTAAAAACCACTGCACAGCAGCTGTGAGAGGGGAGTGATGAATGTGAGACACTAGGATACTAAGATCATTAAAGAAGGAGAGGGAGGAGGAGATCCAGGCACCATAGCAGAGGCTCCCCTGCAGTCCAGGGAGGTCCATAGTAGATAGTGGAGATACCTAAAGTCACATAAACAGAGTTATTTTAGCCTGTGTCACTTAAAAAATTGCAGCATTTTCTTCCTTCAAGGTGAGCATAACTCCACAGAGGTAAGAAAGGAAACACTTTTTCATCTTCCCCAAGTCTTCCATTGTTGCAGATGCTGACATAAATTAAGTCTGAACAGGACCCCATTAGATAACTAGTATATTTTTACTCATAAACCCTGGTATCACATGCTCATTTCACTTTCCCTATGCATGCTCACAGGAACCTGATAAAATTCATTTGTTTAGATGTATGAGCAGAATGTATGTATTACCAGACTCTTGTAAAACATATTTTAAACTCACTATTATATTCTTTATCTAATTATTGTTTTATCATCATACGCACAGGCTGAGAAGACTGTAAACATGCTCCCTCTGATCCAAATATTCCTAGATCAAATTCACTTCTCATTAGGGCTGCAATGCCATAACTGTGAACAGAATTCATCTCACTATGGTTTCCTAATAAAAAATTACTAGGCAAAAGGTAGTTACCACTTTTCATACTGCTGTTTCTCAATTAGAGGTGTTGTTTAAGTGAACTTGCTGCTGTTTCTTTTCTCGGCATCTGGACCTAAGCCAGAAGTTCATAGGGATATAATTAAGGTCTTCACATGCCAAAGACTGAATGAAAAACTCATGAAACATTACCAAGTAGTGTTTAGGGGATAGATTTTAAAGAAAGTCCTGCCAGAAACAGAGGAAACGGTTCAAAATCTGGAAGTGGTAAATACCTTTGGGATGTTTTAAGAGAACTAGACAGATGCTCAGGAAACTGAAAACATACCATCATAGTAATTAGTTCTTATTCCTGAAGAGAAGTTGAATTTGGGACCAATTCAAAACGAGGGGCAAAGGAGCAGAGAGCATATCTCATTCTTCAAAATGCATACTTGCAAGAAAGCTCAATTGTCATGCCACATTAAAAAAGTTTTCATTATGTGTAGAAAACAGAAAATACTAGGACATTACACTTACTAATAATTTCTGCTGTACACTTTACAAGAAGAGACCATCAGAATGCACATAGGTTACACATGAGTTGCATACACTCTGTATTGTGTTATAATGCTTTATGAATGTAAAATTTCATTTAACTGTTTAGTTTATGGCACATCACTTGTAAAAATGTAGTATGAGCACAGTTTTCGTAGAGGAGACATACAGCCATTTTTTTTTAATAATGAAAAAAAACATTACACTCTGAGTTTTATCGTTCCATATTCGTGAACAGAACCGAGCCTCTGTCTTTTCACTGAGTACCACTCAGAAGAATTTGACTTCTTTATTCCTGCCCAACAGATGTTTGTTAACATTGATAAGATGCCTCTAAATCTTGTCTTCCTCAGGCTGAGTAATTCCAGCTCTCTCAGCCTCTTTATATGCCACATGCTCCAAAACCTTAATCATCTTTGTGACCTGTTGTTTTCTTGTTCCAGTAAGTCTGTCTCTCTCTGGCACTGGAAAGCCCAGAACTGCACCCAGCAGTGCAGATGTGTCTCTCTGTTGCCAAGCAGAGAGGAAGAACCACCTCCCTTGAGGTGCTGTCAACATTTCTCCTAGTGCAGCTCAGGAGGTTGTTTGGCTTCTCTGATCCAAGGACACATAGGTGGCTCATGGCTAACTTGGTGTGTAACAGAGCACATGTGCTGCACCTGATCAGGTGCAGAGTGTTCCCTGTGACAGAATCGTAGAATGTTTGGTAAGGGACCTTGAAAGATAATCTGATGAAACGTTTTGTGGGAAAGAAAGCCTAGACGAGATTATTTAGCACATTGCTCATCACATCTTGAAAACTTACAGTTATTTCCCTTTGTCGAAATAGATGACTTTGTTCTTTGCCCGTTTATCCAGCCTGTCAAGATCTCTCATCTGGTCTGTCAGTAAGTTCATCTAGTGTTGTATTTTCTGCAAACTTGTTGAGGCTGCATGCTGCTCAATCACTGAGGTCGTTAGTGAAGCTTTTAAAATGGTTTTGGAGCCAATATTGACTCCAAGGGCGCACTGCTCGTGATTGGCCTCCAGCTGAACTTCATGGTGCTAATGAAAATTCTTTATACTTAGCATTTCAATCAGTTTTACATCCACCTTACTGTCCACTTATCTGGTCCACACTTCATCAGTTTGTCAACGAAGATGTTAAAAACCTGGCTAAAGTCAGTCCCTCTGCTGCTATATCCTCTTCTCTTTTGGTGTCTTATTTTACATGTCTTTTTTTTTTTTTTTTCCAAAATGTGTAATATAGAAACAATAGAATTGAAGACCAGAGTTTGCTGATCCAGAAGGTATTAAAATCCATTGGATTAAATAAAAACATGTGCATTTTCCATAAATTCAAGAAAATCTGCTTTCATCTCTTTTTCCTACTCAACACTCTGGAAACTTGTGTCCAAACACTAAGATCCAGAAATTCAACAGTATAGCACTAACTGCCTCAGGGGTATAAAATCTATTAGATACAAAACTTACTTCATGTTCATTAAGAGAATCAAGTCCTCATAAAACTCAGCTGTAGCACCAGTCTTTTTAAAATACTGTTTGAAGATATGGAGGTAGTTGTTTCTAAGTTTATACATAATCTACTAATTACAACTGCCCTGAAAACATGTCTACTAACTTCAACACTTGGAGATTTTGGATTCAGTGCTTTAGAAGATCCAAACGCAAATTCTGTATTGTCTGCTTTCTAGGCAAAGATTGGCTAATATAACTTTCATATGCATCTAAACAAGATGAATTCTATGCTCTCTCTGGTGACATCAGTAGGATACACTGACAGTGCGCTCATCCCACCTCTTAGCCAGGGGTTACTGGACCAGAATGCAGAAGTGACAATATGTTGCATGTGTGGCATGTGAATATTTCTGGACACAGAAATGGAGTATTTCCTCCAGCTCTATTTTAAAATAAATTCCAATTACTACTTATTTCTTTTTTTAAAAAAAAAAAAATATGCAAAAAACAACCAGAAGGAGAACATGATTTTTTTTCTCCCTGAATATACATATTTTCTACACATTCAAAACCTTTCTCTCTGGAATTTTAAATATAGCCTAATTCTTTCTATTTCCTATCTGATGGGATTGTGTGTTTTAAAAAGCCTACATGCAACACTGCTTAAACTACTAGAGAGTAGCAGCATTGACTTGATAATCAAGTTTGATCAAAACAGGTTGGAAATATACAAGCAGAAAATAAAATATTCTCTATTATATTATCTTACTATTATTCAGTGTCTTATTTATTTATTTGTATAATATAAAATACATTTTATTACAACAGACAAGTTTTAATCCAGAGTGTCTCAAAAAGGAATTTGAACTCTAGCTTACATTCACCCAAATGAATAAACACATGGGATTAAAGAGTGATGCAAAGATACAGGATCTTCCCTAGTAATGCTAATAAATAACCCAGTGAAATCCAGTATTATCTTAGGGAAAAAAAAAAAAAAAGTAAAACACTGTTTGGCACATATTAACTGCATTTTAGTTAAAAAGTGTAATTTTATTGTAGAAATAGAAAAAAAATTAAAAAGAGTTCAGTAAATCTGAACTCATTTCTCCATTATATAGTTCCGGTTTGCGTTTTACAGAGCAGTGGATTTATTTTGTAAAAAAAACAAAACAAAACAAAAAGTTGTTTATTTTTTATCTTTACCTAGGAAACTTAGCAGGTAATTTATTCTCTACCTTTATAAAAGGGCTGTACTCAAAGTATACCTTAGACACAATACCAGGTAGAAAACAACAGGAAAATAAACATCAAGATCTCTGCACAACTTAGAAGGTGCAATGCCTTTTACATAAGAGCTTTCCCTGAAGAGCTATTTTTCTCTCTCCCTCTTGAATGGCCATTTCTGCCAACTGGTCCTACAATAGTAATTAGGGTTGTTAGTCTCTGCCTACCTGAAATAATTGCAGTGTAATTATCCTTACCATCCTGAACATGAGGATGGAAGAAAAAATTGCCGATTATTGGAGAAACAAAAGACAAAAGGATAAGCAACAATCTGCTTGCCATTATGAATTTAAGTAAGTTATTTTGTACTAGATCTACTAGAAGATAAGCACACTCAAATCTTGAGGCTGTAAGCATGTAACTTTTTAATGTTTACCCTTTGAAATGTATTATAGAATCCTATGTCAGATGTATTTGCTTCTTGTATTATGTCTGAAAAGAAATAAACACAACAGCTCAGAGTGAGATTCCAGCAAGTAATATGGTGAACAGAAACTCATCCACAGTTGTAAAGCAAGAACTGTCATGTTCTATATTGACTCATCTTGAAATCGTAGGGTGGTAACTTCAGTTAACTGGCCTTCATGGCTTCAAGTACTATCCTAAATACAGACTTAATGTTTCATTTAAGATAAGGGTGATGGTTTCTAGTGCTTAGTTTGTTCACTCTGGATATGAGGTTGCTATCTGAAAAGTTTAAAATTCCATATTCAACCTCACAATAACATGTCTTAACAATTACATTATAGAATATGTTGGTAACCATTTGAGGCTATTCATCATCTCCCTTCCTGAAGCCTTGCCACAGGGACAAATAAAACAAGATTCATCCAGGATAGGAAAAAAGAGAAGAAGAAAAAAGCTATTCAGCTGAAGGGTGGACTTCAATCTAGATCCATGCGTTCTGCATGACACTGTCAATGAATAAAATCGAAACACACTTCAGAGTACAAGACTGAAACTGACTATTTCCATGTTGCATGCATGGAGAGTCAGTAATTAAGATTCTTTCTTCTTTTGACAGTGAATCTTAAATTGTTCTTTCTATGTGGTCACAAATTTGGCAGATGTGATTTCAGGTACACCTAATCCATCCTAACCTAATGTACCACTGTAGGAGGTAAATACAACTTTCTTGAAAAACAGAAATAAGAGTTAATGTTTGTCAAACTGGGATCAAAATTGGGTTCACACTATGTTTTACCAGTAAATCATTCCCTAAAATGTTAAGAGGCCTGTTTCTAAAAGAGTAATCTCTTTTCTTCCTGATTGTTATAATTTCTTTTTTAAAAACTGTAGATATCAGTTAATAGAGATGTCATGTTGAATTTGACATTTGAGCAACAAAATGATGAAGATTAAAAAGTAGATCTGTCATTTTGGATAACTCTAGATCTTTATTATCACTCTTAGATCCTGTGAAGCACCTTAACATTACCATATGTGCAGGCATTCCCATAGGTACTCCTGTACAACATGTTTTATGAAGAGTGCCTTGTCATCCAGCCCAAGGCATTTCTTTTCTGTACAGTTATGTACAGATGTGTGATGCTCCTTTACCTATCTGTGACTTAAGTTAGTGTATTTGACCTTAAATTACAGGAAAACAGAAGACAAATACCTGAAATAGAAAGGCAAAGGTCTCAGATGGCAGGCAGCATCCAGGTTATGGGCAAATTCTTCATTGTTAATCCCTACAGTTTTGGATATAAACTGCATATGGTAAACACAGCACCCTTCCTCTGATGTCCTGCTCACAATAAACTGGTTAAAGAAGCCTCCAGGCCAAAAGCCTGAGTGCTTAGCCTAAACATGAATTACCTTCAGCTTCATGCACCAATCTAAGAAAATCCTAAATCCATTATTTGAGCTAGCTCTTAGACAAGATGCATTCCAGAGTCGAGATTCATCCCAGAATGTGAGGTTCTAAACAAATGTCTCAAACAGTCTGGTCTTTCTCTGAATCCAAACAAATCAGAGGTGCCTGCCTGGCGCCTGTCTGTGTTTGTGTGGGGGTGACTCAGAACTCTGCTGAGCCCCCTGCCCCAGTCCTGCACCGGTGGAGCTGTGGGGGCAGGTAGGGCTTGTGGCTGCAAGAAACCTGGAAAGGGAAGGGTAACACCCCCCCTCAGAAGCCCACACCATCCCCCAGACTGGTTCCAGGTAATTTTCCAAAAGGTCTAAGTGGTGGGAACTTGACTATATAAAAGACGACCACCCCAGGCAGTTAGGCGCCCGCTTCTTGCTCACCACTAGGAGATGGCTGCGTGTGCTGTGGTCCTCGCTTCATCCAAGGGTGGTGAACTTTCCTTTTTCTGTCGCTTTCCTTCTCTCTCTTTCTAGCCTTAAAAAAGGGCTATCTATGGCCTGGGAATCAGTGAACCTGAGTTACTGTCCTGAAAGCTCAGAACGTGACACAGAGTAGTGAGATGCATCCCAACATCCTGAGGGAACTGGCAGATGTAGATGCAAAACTACTCTTCAACACATTTGAAAAGTCATGAAGAACTCCCCAGTGGCTAGTAAAAAGGGAATGCCCATTTTTAAAAAGGGTAATAAGGAAGTCTCTGGGAACTATTGACAAGTCAGCCTAACCTCGGTGCCCAGTAAAATCATGGAAGAGATTCTCCTGGAGGTTATGTCAAGACATGTAGAAGATATGGAAGTGATTAGACATAGTCAGCATGGCTTCACCAACGGCAAACTGTGCCTGATTAATCCAAACTAGTGGCCTTCAACAATAGAGTGACTTCATTGGTGGACAAGGGAGGAGCTATAGATGTCACTGCAAGTGAAGACAAGGTTCATGACCACCTAAGGAACCTGAACCTACACAAGTCTATGAGACCAGATAAGATGCATTCCAGAGTCCTGAGGGAATTGGCTGATATAGTTGCCAAGCCACTCTCCGTGATACTTGAAAAATCATTGCAGTCAGGTGAAGTCCTTGGTGACTGGAAGGAGGGAAATATAAGACCCAACTTAAAAATGGTCAAAAGGAAGACCCTGGAAACTACTGATCATTAAGTTTCACCTCTGTGTCTGGCCTCCTCCTAGACGCCCTCCTAAGGCTCATGGAAGACAGGCAGGCGATTTGAGACAGCCAACATGGCTTTACCAAGGACCAGTCCTGCCTGACCAACATAATAGCTTTCTACAATGCAGTGACTACATCAGTGAACAAGGAAAGAACAATAGATGTCATCTATCTGGATTTCTGCAAAGCCTTTGACACAGTCTCCCACAACATCATACGTATTTGATGGGTGGACTGTTTGATGGATAAGGATTTGACTGGATGGTTGCATAGAGAGGATAGTGGTAAATGGCTCAATGTCCGGACAGAGATGTGTGCCCAAGGGTGTCCCTCAAGGGTCCATACTGAGACCAATGCTGTTTAATGTCTTCATTGATGACATAGACAGTGAAATTGAGTGCACCCTCAGCGAGTTTGTACATGTCATGGAGATTGGTGGTGTGGTAGACATGCCAGAGGGACAGCATGTAATCAAGAAGGACCTGGACAACCACAAGAAGTGGGCTTCTGTGAACCCTATGGAGTTCAACAAGGCCAGCTACAAGGCCCTGCACCTGACTTAAGGCAATCCTCCTTATCAGTGCAGGCTGGCAGATATGTGACAAACAGCAGTCCTGCAGAAAAGGAATTGGGTGTCCTGGTAGATGAAAAGCTGGACATGGGCCAACAATGTATGCTCGTAGTCCAGAAGGCCAATTGCATCTGGGGCTGCATCGAAAGAAGTGTGTCCAGCAGACTGAGAGAGGTAATTCTTCCCCTCTACTCTGCTTTGGTGAGACCTCACCTGCAGTACTGCGTCCAACTCTGGAGCTGTCAACACAAGAGGGTCATGGACTTGTTGGAGTGGGTCCAGAGGAAGGCCACAAAAATGATCAAAGGGCTAGAGCACCTCTGCTATGAGGGTAGGCTGAGAGAGCTGGGCTTGTTCAGCCTGGAGAAGAGAAGGCTCCAGAGAAACCTTTTAGTGACTGTGCACTACCTAAAGGGGATCTAAAGAAGGGACTATTTTTTAAGACTGTGCATCAACAGGATGAGGGGCAATGGTTTTAAACTAGAGCAAGGTAGATTTAGATTAGATACTAGGAAGAAGTTCTTTACTACGAGAGTGGTGAAACACTGGAACACGTTGCCCAGAGAGGTGATGAAGGCTCCGTGTGTGGAGGCATTCAACATCAGGCTTGCTGGGGCTATGAGTAATCTGATCTAGTTAAAGAAGTCCCTGCTTATTGCAGGGGGGTTGGACAAAATGACCTTTAAATGTCCCTTCAAGCCCAACGCTATGTCATCTACCTGAAATACTGAATAGCCTTTGATGAGGTTCCCTCAATATTCTTATCTCTAAACTGGAGACATACAGATTTCATGGATAGACTAATCGATTGATAAGGTCTTGGCTGGATGACCACATCCAAGGAGCTACAGTCAAGAACTCAATATCCACATGGAAATCAGTAATGAATAGTGTCCCTTTTAGATTCGTACTGGGACTAATATTATTTAACATCTTCATCAGTGACATAGAAAGTGGGATTGAGTGCATCCTCAGACTAGTTTGTGGATGTCACCAAGCTGAGTCATGCAGCTGATGCACTAGGGGGAGGAGATGCCATTCAGAGGGACTGTGACAAGCTTGAGAAGTCAGTGCATGAGAATTTCATTAACTTTAACAAGAGCAAGCTCAAGGTCCTACATATGGGCCAGGGCAATCTCCAATATAAATACCAGCTGAAGGATGAAAGGTTCGAGAGCAAGCAGTTTTGGAGAGAAAGGTTTGGGGATACTGGTGGACAAGTCATTAATTTTTGCTTGCAACCCAGAAAGCCAACTCTATACTGGGTTGTATAAAAAGAAACACAACCAGCAGACCAAGGGAAGTGATTCTCCCCCTCTACTCTGTTTTCATGAGACCCCAATCTGCAGTACTGTGTTCAGTTCTGAAGCCCTCAGCACGGCATAGATATGGACTTGTTGGAATGGCTCCAGAGGAGGACCACAAAAATTATCAGAGGGCTGGTACACCTCTCCTTTAAAGAAAGACTGGGAGAGTTGGGGTTGTTCAGCCTGAAAGAGAAGGCTCCAAGGCGACCTTACTGCAGTCATTCAATATAGAAGAAAGATGAAGAAATGTTTTTCAGCAGGGCCTGTAGTGACAGAAAAAGCACATGACTTTTGAAATGAAAGAGAGAAAATTTAAATTGGACATATAATCATAAATCATAGAATCATAGAATGGCCTAGGTTGGAAGGGACCTTAGAAATGATTTAATCTAACCTCGTTGCCATGGACAGGGATGTCTCTTAACTAGACCAGGTTACTCAAGGCCTCATCCAACCCGGCCTTGAACATCTCAAGGCAGGGGGCATCCAAAACTTCTCTGGGCAATCTATTCCAGAGTGTTTCCAGCCTCTTACTGAAGAATTTTTTCCTAAGATCCAACCTAAATCTATTCTCCTTCAACTTAAATCCATTTCCCCGTGCCCTATCAGTGGACACTCTTGTAAAAAGTCCCTCCCCAGCCTTCCTGTAGGTTCCCTTCAGGTATTGGAAGGCAACTATTAGGTCCCCCTGAAGTCTTCTCTTTTCAAGACTGAACAATTCCAGCTCCCTCAGCCTATCCTCATAGCAGAGGTGCTCCAGCCCCCGAATCATCTTTGGGGACCTCCTCTGAACACACTCCAGTAGATCTATGTCCCTCTTATGATGGGGACACCAGAACTGGATGCAGTATTTGAGTTGGGGTCTCAGAAGAGAAGAATAAAGGGGAAGAATCTCCTCTCTTGATCTGTTGGCCGCACTCCTCTCAATGCATCCCAGGACATGGTTGTTCTTCTGGGCTGTATGAGTACACTGCTGGCTCATGTTGAGCTTCTTGTCTATCAACATCCCCAAATCCTTCTCTTCAGGGTTACTCCCAACTCACTCTGTGCCCTTTTTGTATTTGTGCCTCAGATTGTCCCAACCTAGATGCAGGACCTTACATTTTGACTTGTTGAGGCTCATGCAGTTTGCACTGGCCCATTTCTCAAGACTATCAAGGTCCTTTGAATGACATCCCTTCCCTCAAGTGAGTCCACCACACAGTGTGGTGGTGCCAGCAAACTTGCTGAGGGTGCATTCAATGCCGTTGTCCGTGTCACTGACAAAGATGTAGAACAGCACTGGACCCGGAACAGACCCCTGAAGAACTCCACTTGTCACTGGTCTCCACATGGACATTGAGCCATGGATCACAACTTTTTGAGTGCTATCTTCTAACCAGTTCCTTATCCACCGAGTGGTTCATCCATCAAGTCCATGTCTCTCTATTTTAGAGACAAGGTCGTCATGTGGGACAGTGTCAAACACTTTGCACAAGTCCAGAAAAATGACATCAGTAGCTTTTCCGGTGTCAACCAGTGCTGTAGCTTTGTCATAGAAGGTCACCGAATAAGTCAGGCCTGATTTGCCCTTAATGAAGCCACGTTGACTGTCACCAACCACCTTGTTATTTTTCATATGCCTTCGTACAGCTACCAGGAGGATCTGTTCAATGATTTTATTTGGCACAGAGGTAAGGCTGACCGGACTGTAGTTCCTTGGGTTTTCTTTTCTTCCCTTTTTTTTTTAGAAAATGAGGGTTATGTTTCCCCTTTTCCAATTTGTAGGAATCTCCCTAGATTGCCGTAACTTCTAAAATATGATGGCTAGTGGTCTAGCAACTTCAGCTGACAGTTCTTTCAGGACCTGTGGATGTATCTCATCAGGTCCCATGGACTTGTGCACCTTCAGATTCTCAATAAGGGAGAATTTTGTTAAAATGGTGGTAGTAAGACCCTGGAACAGATTACCTGAAGAAACTGTGGACGTCCCCTCCCTGGAAGTGTTCATGGTCCCATTGACTCGGGCTTTAAGCAATATGGTCTAGTTGCAGATGTCCCTTTCCAGTCCTGTCCCTTTCCAGTTTGATCTAGAAAGAATCTTCAAAGATCATCTAGTTCCATGTCCCTGCCCATGGACATGGAACTAGATGATCTTTCAAGATCCTTTCCAGTCCAAACTATTCTATAGTTGATATTTTATTTTTTTTTTTTGTGAAATGGACCTTTCTGATAATTTTGGTCCTGATTGGTTTTAGCTTCATGAGAGAGCAGTTTGATACCTCTCAAGACTAAATACTACTGTGGACATGTTCAGAAGTTTAATTCCAACAAGAGTAAATACAAAGGAATGCTAGTACCCCTAAGAAAAAGTAGTGACAGATCAGGGGATCTTAGATCACATTATTGGACCTAGGAACAATTTTTTTTTTTTAAATCCTTTACTGGATTTGACTGTTTATATCAATGTAATTTGTTATGACATATGAAACATTCAGACTGCTTTGGTGAAAACAGTATGAAACTAGAACAGCACAATCCCTGCCAACTTGTTTCAGAGCCAGAATTCAAAACTCAAAGAATCTTCTTTTATTATTTCTAGTAAAGATTCTAAACTGTATACTTAATAATAGTGGGTCTAAAATATTTTGTAGCAATAATTATTTCTATGACTGTCCAAACACTGACAGGCTTTTTGTGATTACAGTCACATAGCAATGAAGCTTTCAGCCTTGCTGTCATAGAGCTCTTATTAAAATTCAAGCCAGCTACTTATCATTCAGTTCTTCAACTGGAAAACCATTAAACAATAAAGAGAAACATGAACAGGAAGAAGGAACTATTCCAAATGCTCTTGCATGATCTCCCTTGCCAGGGAAATAACTCTTTGGCCTCTGTGTACTTGGCTTGCTAGTTCTTTGTAGCTTTCATTTCTGTACAATGAATAGTGTCTCACTGTCATGTGGAAATAGATGGACACAAATTAAAAAAATACATAAAACTTATTTTCTCAATAGGTATCAAATGAAATAGTTTAAAACTTATAAAATAAATTATGTTAGGATCTGATTTTAAGATTCTGCTGAAATTACTAATTTAGAATTCAGAATTTCTCTCCACGTCTTGGGCATTTCCCAGAAGAGAGGAAGCAGATAATGTGAAATGGTTACAACATATGCAAAGTTAATCAGACACTGATTTCCTATGTATTTTAAATGCAAAAGCCTGGAAGGCTCTTGTTTGTGTGACAGCAGAAACATCCACACTATAATAGGTTGCATCAACTTCCCTCCTCTCAAAATATAAATTCCCTAACAACAAAAATATAAATAAAACAAAATACAAGAAAACCAAATAATATGTTGTCAAATATATGAACAGATAATTCCACACTGTTAACAGCCTACTGATAAATACAGGTAGTAGGACACTGGGATAAATGTTATTGTCCAATGCATCAGTAAATTCCGATTATATTTTGTTCCTCTCTCCCTGCTTACTTACCAGATTCCCTGCAATCCTCCCTGCCTTCATCCTTCCCTTCCTCCCTTTGGTTATCTTTTCTTTGTTTCCTCCATTCATCTTTAAAAGTTTTAAAGGAAAAGAAGGAAACAACCAAGGAACCAAACATAATCCCTTTCTTTATTTCCTCCTCCTTCTGCCTGCCTTAAAAGAAAAACAAAACAAACAAAAAACCCAACAAAACAAACAAACAAACCAACAAAAAATATCCCTAACCACCACCCCCAGACAAAACTTTCAGGAACAACTGATTTTAATTAATGTTGATTAAAAAAAAAAATCCACACCACAAAAGTGTCCATCCCGCCCCCCCTCCCCCCCAAAAAAAATAATCTCAGCTTTGTTTTTTTTAATGCTAGAGTTCAAGATTTGAACTCCACAACACCTAAGTATATAAAACCTTTATTTGAAGAAGCCCAAAAATGGTAGTTCTGGGATTTTTTTCTTACCTTTAATATATCCATGGTCATTTCAGCCTAGAAAATAGTATTTTTTTCTCCACTACTCATTCATGACTATTGCCTGACCTTTTGTGTCTTAAATTCTGGGAATATCACATATGGTTTTAAATCCCATTATCACAATGGTTACACACACAATACCTCACACATTGTGGTTACACACAGAATAGCTCACAATATTGTCTGAGGGAGGGAAAGGCTACTATGCAACTTTCAAACTTTAGCTGGGAGCCTATGAAAAAGAATCAGACTGTGACAGGATGTACAAAAATAACCCCAGACAAACCCGAAGACTGAGGAGAAAGAAACCCTCAACCACTAGCACTGAACTCCCAGCAAAGGACTTGGGATGCCAAGAACATTTCAACCTCTCTGCCTGAGGAATATGCACTGTCAACCTTAGGACCCTGAGGGACATCGAAGGGGTGAGAAAGAGGACCAGAAAGGAGGCTATCACAAGTGACAAGACGGTGGGTGTTTGAAACAGACCACACAGTCAGTAAAACTGATGAACGTTTTTTTTTTAACAACTGAAAGAAGCCTCACATTTTCAGACCTTGGTTCTCAAAAGGAACTGTAATTGTCCTGACACATGCTAGAAGGATAGCATGGCAAAGGGATCTCTCGAGAATCTCAAAGAAAATTTGTTGGTGCAGCTGGCTAGGGAAGTGAAACTGTTAAGCTGCAGTTGTTACTCACAAAGAAGTATAATTTGTTGAGTGTGTGAAGACTGATGACAGTCTTGGCAGCAGTAACTATAGGTCAAAGGACTAACTACAAAGCGTATAGAGAAAGGAAATACTTTACCTTGATCTGTACTGTTAAATTTTGTCCTCAGATCTTGAAGGTCATTGATTCTAATATCGGATTCTAGGGCAGTGAAACGTTAACACATACAACAATCCTTGGAAAAAGACAGGGCACATTCCAGGGTGGTCAGGAAGCTAGAAAATGCCACTGAAAGAATAAAAAAGACATATTATCTTTTGGTCATGGAGACTGGAGGAGCTTCCTGGTGGTAGAAATGTGTAAATGTCATGCCTATCTCTAAGAGGGTAATGATGCGAGAAGATACAATCCAGTCAACCTAAACTCAGACCACAGGAAAACAATAGAGTGGATGTATTGGAAACCACTTTCAAAGTCCTGAAGAAATTGTGGCTAATAAGACTAGATTAAGCAAAGAGAAATCATATGTGACAAATCTGACAGTTTCCAGTGATGAGACAACTGGTATGCAAAAGAAGAGGAGTGGATGTTGCATAGACGTCGGGAAGTTGTCCTACCTATGTTTATAGCCAAATTTTTGAAATACGATGCCTGGAAAATTGGCTCGGAAAGAGGCCTTGGGGGACTGGTGAGTAAGAAATCAGTTGACCTTTCTCAGGGGTCAATACTGAGTACAGTATTGTTTAATGTCTTTATTAACAATTCAAACTCAGAGATGGACAGTACTCTTAGCATGTTTGAGGACGAAAACAAACTCGTCAGAGTGGTCCATACACTGAAAGGCGGGACTGCTACTAAGAGAGACCTAACTGAAACCTCATGAAGTAGAGCAAAAGCAAATGCAATGTCCTACATAAAACAACAATGTCCAATAATAACAGCAACGATAAACAGCTTTTCAGGGGAGAAAATGATGGGCTTGGTGGACCCAGCTGAATCTGTGTGCCCATGCAAAAAAGTCTGCCAACCACATCCTGGTTGATGTACCTCTTCTTGAGAGACTATCTCCTGCAGTGCTTACAGACTGGGGGAGAAGTGTCTGGGGAGTGGCCCAGCAGAGAGGGACCTGGGAGTACTGGTTGATGACCGGCTGAACATGAGCCAGCAGTGTGCCCATGTGGCCCGGAAGGCCAGTGGCATCCCGGCCTGTATGAGGAACAGTGTGGCCAGCAGGAGTAGGGATGTAATTCTGCCCCTGTACTCAGCACTGGTGAGGTCTCGAGTCCTGTGTGCAGTTCTGGGCCCCTCACTTCAGGAAAGACATTGAGGTGCTGGAGTAGGTCCAGAAGAGAGCAATGATGCTGGTGAAGGGACTAGAAGGAAAATCCTATGAGGAGAGGCTGAGGGAGCTGGGGTTGTTTAGCCTGGAGAAGAGGAGACTCAGGGGGGACCTTATCACTCTCTACAGCTACTTGAAGGGAAATTTTAGTCAGGTGGGAGTCGGGCTCTTCTTCCAGGCAACTAGTGACAGGACAAGAGGACATGGCCTCAGACTGCATCAGGAAAGGTTTAGGTTGGATCTCAGATGTTCTCAGAAGTCTTTTCCAGCCTCAACAATTCTGTGATTTTTTGTGATTCTGAGATTCTGTGATTCTTGAGTAGACTTTCTAACAAGGTGTGCCTAATTGGTAGACAAATTATTTAGGTCACAGAAATTCTAATACTCAAATATTTTTGCTACTATTGTTTTACTATCTGACAACTTTTTCTTGATGAACTTAAGCAACAATTTATGCTTTTCTAGTACTAGTGTGATTAAGTTTGATTACAGACTAGTTAGTATCTCAGTTCTTTTCATGTTTTACATCTCAGCAAAATACAAATGTCATTTCACAGAGAAAAAAAAAGAAGATATTCATACAGCCTTGGAGGATTAATTTTATATGATACTCAGGACCTTCTGCAAACATAGGAGATTTTAAATTTTCTTGGAAAAAGAAAAAGAGAGAGCACAAAAACCCCTTTAAAGACTGAGTGTAAGGCAATGTAAACATGGGGATTTTTACATCTCTTTTGCAAAAATGAACTTATTAAAACCCAACATTTTATTATCTGATGAAATAATTATGTCTACTTCATTCGTTTAAACTCTTTGTTGAATCATCGATATTATCATATATAGTTGACTTTTTTGCGCTTTGGAATGTCATGTCACAAAATTACCATTTAATTGATTTCAGTAAATATATGCCCTGTTCTGCACAAAATGTAAAAGATGTAAGAACTCAATAACAGAGAATGTAATCAGAGTAGGAGACAAATCTCCCTTTCAGTGTTTCTATATAGATTCTAAAGAAAAACTCTACTGAGATTTTTTATTTAAAAATATTCACCTACTATCATTATTCTTAATTTCATAAATGATCCCTCTGTACTAAAGAATATTTGCCAGATGTAGTATATGCACCCTGGTTGGAACACTTCTTCATTCTAAACTCTTTACATCAAGGAAATTGAAATTCAAGACATCTAGCTGCCATTTATCTTTACTTGTCAATGTTGTGCCATATTGATATAATCAGGGATTTGCTAATGTACAGAAATTTCTATTTGAGACAAAGGGGAGAAATTTACAAATAATAACTATGAACATAAACATTTTATATCACATTAATATTAAATATAAAATTAAGCTTTTAAAAATATGTATGCACATGGAGAAGAAGAAAATGAAAATGAAGTATATGTTGATTGAGTTTCTGGTTCTTGTAATATTTGCTTTGTTGATGGTATGTAACAGGTCAAGTAAAACTAAAGGAACTAACTTTAAATTGTTAAAATCTTACTAAGAACTAATTATTAGAACATTTTTTCTCCATTTTTATCCATCCAGGGTATATATATGGAGGCCTCCTCCCTGGAATTGTCCAAGGCCAGGTCAGATGGGGTTTTGAGTAACCTGGTCTAGTGGGAGGTATCTCTGTTTATATCTTTAAAGATCCCTTCCAATCCAAATCATTCTATGATTCTATAAGGAGGAAGAAGGAAAAAAAAAAACCAATAAAATCAGATATCCAAAATGCTTGTGATTTATTGAAGCAATAAAATCCAGCAACAATTGAAATGTTGCCTGCTCTTTAGGTATTGGTAGAATGAAATCCTGGGAATAGTATGAATACAAGTTGAGAGTGGTTTTTGTGAAGTTTTTTTTTAGGGAATGAAGGAATATTGTGGTCATTGCCATTCATAACTGCTAAAATAAACACACCTGTCATGTCTGGTGAATTTTATATTGGCACAAAATTTTCGATGCCTTTATTTCATAGTACCTTTTTGGGAAAATGACTTGATTCTTCTCTTATTTGGATTACTACCCTTCAGCTTCCTTTTAGTTCTTCCTTTGGTCCGCTAGAAATTTATCTAGGGTACAACTGATAAATACATTCTAACATTTTGTTATTACTCTATGGAAGACACTGACAGTAAAGGTGCTTAGTTTTGCAACTAAAATATCCTCCAACAGAATGGGAAATTTACTTTTATATTTCCTCTTCTGTTACTGTCAGAACACTCAGCAGCTATTTATATGGCTGTTTTCAATAAAGCTTTCTTTTTTTTTTTTTTTAATAGAAAGTTTCACCTATGTGCCAGTAAACTCAGTAATTTCAGAATTCTGAAGAATAAATTTGACAGTAAGTTTTACAACATAAACTTCTATAGAAAAGGAATTGTTTGTGTCAATAAAATGAGGGATTCCTAACTTCAGGTAGCAGTCTGGCCTGAAACATAAGCAAAAATGTGAAATTCCCCTAACTGCGTTTGGGAGCAAGAAATCTCTTTGCAAGAATCATTGACATATGCTAGCAGAGTTTTAGATTACAATGTATATCCCTGTAGCATAAATTCAATATAGCTGAAGTATTCATATGAAAATAATAACATAACATGTAAATAAAATAGCACAATAAAAGTATATCAAAGTCATCCTTCATAAAGAAGATCAATTCAGTTGTCTCTAAAAGCCATACCAGGGGTTATAGATCATCTTCATATATACACAAGTTCTGTTTTATAGTAACAAACAAAAAAAAAATACTCCCTCACAGAATCATCCAGAAGCTACAGATAAGTGACAAGTCCTAGAACTGTTTTGTCTGTTTTTAGCAGATTCTTTGAACCTTTATAAACTCATAAACTGGACAAACAGCAATGATTATTTTTCCCCTTGACTATATGTACTGTCCTTAGAAAGTGATTGTTATCTATTATTACAGGACCTCAGTTAAATAAGGATGTTTGTCTTCTTCATCCTAAGAAAAGTGTGCTAAAGTTATACATCATCAGTAATGAAATATTTGTCTTCATTAATACATTAAATTAATAAATAATGTTTATTTTAATTTCACTTCCTTTATATAAAATCAAGGAATCATGTGATTCTCAAACATGGCTTGACAATATTGTGGCAAATTGCAAATGTAAACATATAATAATTAAATCAAGACAGGATTTATTTAAAGGTCAAAAAGAATATTTCTAAACTATCCAGAGTTAAGCATTATACAAATAGACTAGTAAAAAAAAAAAGGAAGAAAAAAACCCATATTATTCAACTCCAGCAGAAAAAGGAATAATAAGGACCACCTCTAGTGACTTAAGATAAAAACTAGAAATAGTCAAATTATCAGTAGAGATATTATTGGCCAGTCTCATGCCACGCTAGAATGCCACTGTAAACAACAACAAATAGTATCACTCTTCAGGGATGATTTTGCTTCTTGTGATCTTAACTAGATACAATTTTACATTTAATCTTTTTCCTTCCTTTGTGTGCATGAGGTGTAGACTAGATTTTCTACCACTTCCATCAGTAAGAGTGAACAGCATGTACGAATTTCTGTCAGATTCTGTACAAGTCTTGGCATTTTGGGGTTGATTATTTTGAGAAATATATGCCTCACAAAAAAAATTATGCTCCTCTCACAGTTGTCTTACCTTTACTTACCTTGTCTTACCTTTACTTACCTCACTCCTTAGGACTACTCCGTGTATTGCTAGAGACTTGGGGATCAAAGTCTAAGTTCATTCATAGAATATCTCAAAGAAATACAAACTTTGTCCTCACTGATTATAATTTTTTCCTTCCATCTTTCTGACAAAATATAAATAATTTTCTTTTAAATAATCCATAGTATTATAGTTTATCATTTAGATATTTTTTTATTACATTTTTCTCTGATTTAATTCCATGTTTTATGGGAATTTTAGGTTTACATCTTTACGATATCTCCTAATATAGAATAGTTCTGTAACTGCTAGGATAGTGTAATATTATCTAGACCATTAGAGAAATAGGGAGAAATTAAACAAACTTTTGTAAGTTTATGAACATATTTTTTTGAAAAAAAATAGTTTGCTTTTTTATGTAATGACTATTTAGTTTAATGAAGAAGACATTGAAGATAAGAAGCGTTCCAGTAGTGTAATCAATTAGTCTTTTGTAAAAATATGGAATATATGATATTTCTTTTCTCTTTCACGATCAGAGAAGAAACAACAGCGTATCTGAAACTGTGAGAAAGTCTAATATCCTAAATCTCTGTCAGTGGAATGGAGAGAAGACATTATTCAATTACCTGATGCTGTTTAATTATCCTAAGCATTTATTTAATTATCTATTGCTTTCTTAAAATTTGGAAATAAATTATGAAGTGACTTTGTTTTTTACATTTTATGACAGAAAAACTGCTTCTCAGGCCAGAAAGGAATATTAAAATATTTATTCTGACTACCTATATAGCTGTCATGTCCCGAGATTTCAGGCAGATGAGGCAGGTTTGCCGATTCCCAAGCCAGGATTAAGGTGAATCGACACCACGGATCCATTACCACTTTTATTTATTCACAATGACAAATCTAAATAGCCCACAATGATGGATGTCAGTTGCCCACTTAGTGCTAACATCAATGAGTTGCACAACAGATAACCACTTGTGTCAACAGGCTTTGCCATAGATAACCTTTCCATGTTACAAGAAGAAAGTTAGAGAGAAAAGGGAAAAGAGAGAGAGAGAATAAGAGATCATCACCGTCGGATTCCATCATGACAATGATGACAAAAATAACAATCCTCTGGTGGTGGGTGAGTGGGCCACTAACCCGTGGGGCTATCGCCTTTTCTATATTCAAGACCCCACCATGCTGTCTACTCCTTGTGGAAAATTACTGAGGTCTGGGGGACGGTAGGGGTCTCTGAGGCGGGTTACCCCTCCCTCTGCTGGTATGAACCTCTTTGTTTTTGCAACCATAGTTCCAAACCCTACCCGCCCACACACCTCCACCAGGGTGCTGATTAGTTAACTCAGAAAGGTGCTGAGTCACCTCCACTCAAACAGGGGCAAGCACCAGGAAGGAGCAGAGGTCAATTTCAATTCTGAAAAAGCCCAGACTGTTTGAGACATTGTTTTATCAGCCTCTCACAACAGAGTAAGTCATAGAATTGTTCTATTATTTATCCCCACACTTTGTGTTTGAACTTAAAATCCCTTTCATGAATGCACTCAAATGCACTGAAATCTTGAGATTTCAGCACGGAACTTTCCTTTGGTAGTTGGTGAAGAATGTATTTATTAAAATAAAACAATTTTTGTGAATCTACTTTACTGATGACTTTCTGTCTTACATTTATTTGGAATGTTACCCATTTTGGCATCACTAATGTGGACAACTGCGCTACAAGTATTTTTTCTATAAGAGAGGAGTAACTTTTTTCAGTAAGAATTATCTGGCTTGCAGGTTTGTTTTGTTTTGCTTTGTTTCTGAAACACTGTCACTTCTAAGTAATTTATGTTCTTTGTTTTCTCATTGTATACTTTGTATAGTTTTATATCCATTTGGTCCCCCTGTGGATTCCAACTCTCTGTATGAAACTGAAGGTGAATTTAGAGAAAGAGGTGATGTTCAGCTCCTTTCCCACATGTGCCCTGGTTAGCTGAGATTCCATTTCTTACTAGAGTTGCCTGACAGCCTGGAGCAACTACTCCAAACGTGAAGTTTACCTGAAAAAGGGCCTTTTCCATATGCACATAAAGCAAATGGAAGTACTTCAGGGAAGCTGAGACTTTACTACCTAAACAGGTAAAATCGTGGTCATACTGTTTTGGCACTCTTCTGTGGGTTTCAAGGGGCTGCTGAGCTTGTGATAAGAAGAAAAAAAATCTGAAAAACAAGTATGGAGCTAAAACACATTCATCATGTAACAAGATTGTTGTTATGAGTAATATGAAAAATCATGATCCAAACTGAAAAAAATAAGCAAGCAGAAGAATAGCTTTATTAAGGCTTTCCCTCCCACTGTCTTTTTTCCCTTTCCATTGAGACTATGCAGAATGTGTTACTTATATAAGTGATAAATGTGAAAGAAATACAAGAATCATATGGGAATAGTATGGTTAGCATTTCAGGTACTGATCTTTTTTCAGATATAGAGAAGATTGGCTACCCCATCATTCTCTACATTAGACGTATGAAACAAATCACACACTGTAGACAACAGTCTTCCATTGGATAAAATGCAAATCTAGGTGCTTAATTTTAAGCACTTAAATGTTTTCCTCTTACTGCTTTATTCAAGTTTGGAAAAGAATACTGTGACAAAAAGTATAACACTGTATGACCTATTTTAATCATAACTAGTTAAGCTATTGTTACTGGCTTTCTTCTCACAAGGATGGTAAGTACAGCTGATCTTTCCCAGTGTTTTATATTAAAAAAAAACCAAAAAAAACCCAGAGTGATGGTTCTATAACTTTCCTAAAATTGTTAATTCTGTTGTACTATTTGCAAATACTAAATAAATGCTAGTTTGACACCTGGTTGATAACTAAGACACTCAGGAAAAAAAACAAAACAAAACAAAACATGAAAGTTATGTCTTTTTCATATTCCCTGTTATTTTCAGAAAATATTTTTACGGAATGTAGGATAAATTATTTCTCTTTTTTTGTATTGTCCTATTTTGTCTTCCACTAGATCAGGGAAATTCTGTTAAAGTTACCAGAAGAAAATCATTGCCTTTACTAGAATCTAGATAGATACTGTGCTTAATCATAATGCAAATATCATCCATCACTGCTTTCTGTACATTTTTTCTTCTCATTCTAATTTATTCTGTAGCTCTATTAAACAGTAGGAAAGCAAATTAGTGTCATGTTTCTGAATATCTCTAAACCAATGGTTGTTTCATTAGTACTTAGCATCATGGATTTGAGGTGTAAAGGTCATAATCCCATTTTTCTTACTTTTTATTTATTTTAACATAAAGAAATGGAAATATTTACAAAACTGTATGGAGCTAAGTAGCTCTACTGTTCAGTTACATAATAAATTATTTTACTGTGGTTCACTGGACTTCATGGAAATTCAATATGCTTTGAATCTAAAGTTAGACCAATCGTTTACACTGACAGCAGAAATTAAATGAAACATTCGATATCTGCACGTTTTCCGTTTAAAAAAATAAAGACTATTGTTTTGGTGAATATAATGTCCTTAAAATTGGTCCAAGGATGTCTTTCATGGAGAAATATTGAAAGATTTTTATAATCTGCCACACATCAGTTTATTTCAGAATTAAACAATTGTATAATTTCAGCAATAAAAACTATTAAGTCATGACCTTGAAAACATGTAGTAGCTTCATTCACATTCATAAAGCTACTTCACTCTGGAAATTATATATCTCAGACAAATTTGGATGTGTCTGAAACACAGTCAGGGTGTGAGCTTACAAGTATTGGTGAACAGTCAAGTGAATTTTTGAGGTCTGGATTTTTTTATTTGGCAAAGTATACGTACTGTTAAATAATCAGTTTGATCTACTGCTGACTTCCTTTTTAGTCAGTGTGAAGTTCAATGTAACTTTGTCTAGCAGTGGAAGATACTCTAAAGAGACAGAGCATCTGGGTAGGAACAACCCCGGGTTCCAGTATAAGTTGGGGAATGACTTATTAGAGAGCAGTGTAGGGGAAAGGGACCTGGGAGTCTTGGTGGACAGCAGGATGGCCATGAACCAGCAATGTGCCCTTGTGGCCAGGAAGGCCAATGGCATCCTGGGGTGTATTAGAAGGGGGGTGGTTAGTAGGTCAAGAGAGGTTCTCCTTCCCCTCTGCTCTGCCCTGGTGAGACCCCATCTGGAATATTGTGTCCAGTTCTGGGCCCCTCAGTTCAAGAAAGACAGGGAAGTGCTGGAGAGAGTCCAGCACAGGGCAACTAGGATGATGAAGGGAGTGGAGCATCTCCCTTACGAGAAAAGGCTGAGGGAGCTGGGGCTCTTTAGTTTGGAGAAGAGGAGACTGAGGGGTGACCTCATTAATGTTTACAAATACATCAAGGGTGAGTGTCACGAGGATGGAGCCAGGCTCTTCTCGGTGACAACCACTGATAGGACAAGGGGTAATGGGTTGAAACTGGAACATAAGAGGTTCCGCTTAAACTCGAGAAGAAACTTCTTCTCAGTGAGGGTGACGGAGCACTGGAACGGACTGCCCAGGGAGGTTGTGGAGTCTCCTTCTCTGGAGACATTCAAGACCTGCCTGGACCCATTCCTGTGTAGCATAATCTAGGCATTCCTGCTCTGGCAGGGGGATTGGACTTGATGATCTTTCGAGGTCCCTTCCAATCCCTGACATTCTATGATTCTATGAAATCTTTAACATCAAACTCCATTGAGAACATTTTTTAGTCAGAATTGTAAATTTTCTAGACTCTGCTTTGTTTCCACATAGCAATATGGTTAAACCATTTTTTTATATATACCGATATGTCTCTATTTAATGATACTGTTAGCAATTTTATGAAATATATTCAATGTGGTCAACATGTATTCCATCTACCATCTTTTCTCCATCAAAATTCAACCCTGGAACTACCACTCCTTAATTTTGAATGAAAGCCTATCCATTAAGATTGCTAAAATAGTGTTTTGATTGATATTAATAAAATGTAAGCTGTAATTTGGAACTGATACACATGCAGCAGCATGCTCATTACACACCTCAGATAAAAGATAATATACCAATATTGGTGCTTTATATTTATGCATCCTTAGACTTGGTCAGGGCTGATGCTGCCCCCATCATCAGGTTCCTAAAAAGATTAGAGTTTGTTTGGGCAGTATTTCTCTTGTGTTTTGTGAGATAATCTAAGATCAGTAGGGATACCTAAATAAACACAGATAATTGCTCTGGGACAGGCATTCTCTGAAGCAAGCCTTGTAATTTTTAATTTTCTTGTCCTGTAGTCAAGCAGACACTGAATCTTAGTTCCTGTTTCACAAGTCATCAGATTAATTCTTCATGAGTTTTTAGCACTATAAAATTATAATTATCTTCACTGTAGTATGAGTTTTGGATAAATAATAGTAATATACAATTTTTTCCTATGCTATATTAGTACATGGTTTCTTTTCACAGTTATAATGCCTGAGAAAATACTATTCTCTGCTAATCACAGCAGTTGTCTGGTACTGATATGAGTTGACCAAGAGTTTTTGAACCAAATAAAAAGGAGAACATTTTCACCTGTTTCTTGTAACTGTCATAACTAGGGGTGAATAACACTTTTCACAAAAGAGTAATAGTTGCTTATGTATATAATGATAACTGACTGCAGCTTTTTTTAAACTGCTTGTATTTTGTCTGCCATGGTTAAAAACAGCAGAAAAACAAACAAAAAAAAAGATTTATCTTTTTCTTTCAGGTAGGTCTATGTGCCCTTTTTTGCAATACATCCTTTTCAGCATTCACCAAACACATTGTGTAATTGGGATATGTTTCCCTCAGTAGGCATCACAGCAAGGAGAAACTATGGTAGCAATGCAGAATTTGAATGTCATGAAATACATCTTTTTCAATTGAATGGTATAAACTATAAAAAAATGTTACATCTCTCAGGATATACATTTCATTCTATTAAGAAAAAGGCCAATACAAGCACATATGTGCTCTTTAGTGTGTCAATAAGAACACAATGAATTAATACTACTACAGAATACATTTTAATATAGGTTACAAAAGAAACCCCACAGGTTGTTATGAGAAAGGAACATAATTGATTCCATGTGTTACATCTGAAAGATATATTTGAAAGATTTACTTCTCAGAAATGCTTTAGTCTACAGCTGTTTCTCTTTGATGAAATTGTTATTTTAACTTATTCTGAAGATTCGTCTATCAAAGCTCCTGTCTTTTGTCCTTTTCCATCCTATCAATCTCAAACTATATTTCAAGATTATTAAAGTTTATTTGATTATTTCTATCATACAGAAAAATGCTCTAGCATGGTGTGGAGCAGTAGGAACACATCCTGCTCACAGTAAAAATACATTTGTTCTAATATTCTTTTTATTTTTAGTATTAGAAAGATTAATTCATTTCAGAGTGTAAGGCTGTATCTATATTTGAAGACACAGGATGGTTAAACTATGAGTCATTTTGTAGAACTGTTGAAGTTGTTTTTTTTTTTTCAAACGTCAGAAACATTTTAATATTCAAAAATATCAGTGTCTTTTGAATGAGCAGCTGGAAGTGCGCCTTCAGTGTGAGATTGTGCATTTCTCTAATTCTAAAGGAGTAATTATTCAATTGTTCTTGTAATTTTATCTGGATCTCAGAACAAACAAAAATTAATTTTACTTCTCCCTTTCCTATTTTAAATTCCTTATTTTGGTGGCAGAGATACATGAACTACCTAAACAATGCTTTGTTGTTAACTTTACTTAATATGCCAAATCAGTTTAATTACAGTTTCTATAAATAATCTGTGCACAGTACTTCCCTGAACAGAATGCACTTTTTCTCCTGTATGTGGCACATTTTAATACTTAAAAGCATTAGAACAGATGTTAGGTGCCTCCTAAACTTGTTTTCAGTTTTCTTTTATTTATATGTTAATGAGAATTTAATTACTTCATGAATACTTAAACAACCTGAGGGTGCCTGATATCATTAGCTTGAACATGACAAACACCTCAAGTGACCACATGGGAAGACCAAAATTGCTTTTAGTTCACTTGAAGGGAGGAAGATGAATTCATTTTACCCCCTGCTATGTTCTACCTGACATATGAAACTGAATAAGCAGTGGGCACTGATTCAGTCTCACTTTAGTGTGACTGAAAGTATCTGAGGAAGGAATGCACACCAAAGTGCATTAATGGTTCCTTTTTCAATTTGCCTCACTGTCCTTTAATAAGCAATATGGGAATGGTTTGTTCCTGCATCTTATTTCTTCCTAATAGTTTTTTAAGGCAAAATCGCTTTCTGTCATGTAAATTTCCTTGTTCAAAGCTTGTAAAATTATGCATAACTTAGATATGCCCTACAGTGATCAAATTATCCGAGATGAAAAACAGTATGGAAAATACTTAACTATGTCTGTCATGAAACTTGTTGTAATAAAAATATTGTCTGTGGGTGTTGCAAAGTAATAGATGAAGCCTGACTCTGACCTACAGAAATAATCAAGGAAAAGAACTAAGACTCTGATATTCATGGAGCAGGATTATTAACAATAGTTCTATTTTCCACATGCTATATTTGTGGTTAAACAGTGAATTTGGTATTGAATAGTATATATGAAGAAAATAATGTTTCTGAAATATACAGGACACTGCTCTTACCTTATTTATATGGCACTCTTTCTCATGATATACACAAGAAAAGAGAGTGGTAATAATGTGAGCACTAACAGGAAGAATAATAACAAAGAAAACCTAATTTCCAGGGGATAAGGGAACATTTGCCCAGTCTAATAATTTTTGGAAAGAATTGGTTTCTTTTTGATACAGATCCTGTAGATACTCCCTCTTCAACAAATCATACTTCTATAAATGTTCGAAAGAAGAGCATATCTTGAGTAACACAGACACTTTAAAAATATATGAAACAATACAGTTTAACATCATACAAAAAGAAATTTGTTTATTTATTCTTTACACTATCGTATATCCATTTATGTCCAGTGTTAATGAAATCAAAACAGTAGCTCAGCTAAGTGTGATAACAAAATTGTGAATTACAAAAAATCTAGTTCCTACATTGAAAACTTTGTCTAATCTATTATTTCTCATGACTGGGTAGGAAACAGGGATTAACAGAGGAGCTTAGGAGAATAAAGGTCAACCAAAAGTGAAATGAAAGGGATGGACCACAAACATACTCTACAAAGAATGATGATTTTACAAATAAAAGAATACAAGTATTTTCCAAAAGTTAAACCCTTACCCTGAGGAGATTGTATTTGCCAGGGTATCATTCAAGCAGCTGGTTTGTCTCTGACCTTTCTAGCTTTATAAGAATAATATTCTCTTCCAATTCCAGGGCCTGAAAAAAATTTGCCATATATGGCTTGCAGTATACAACAAAGACATGGTTTGTTTGGTCATCAGACGTGTCCAAGAAAAAAGGGTTTAATTTTGTTTCCATTTCCTATTTTTTTCATGATGTTGTATGTCTGTTGCACAGGCTTTGCAGTCACTTGTCCACATACCAGAGAAATCATATTTTACCTGGGTCTATTAGACAAAAACCTGTTTATTTTCTGTGTTTGAAGGTGTTTATGGGTGTACTTATGTATGATTATTTGATGGAGAAACAGTTACCAAAAAAGAGCAGGCTGAAGAAAGAAGAAACATGTACTGCGGGGTAACGTGTGAAAGCCTCCTAGGAACTTGTAAGTTCTGGAAACTGTCAGTCCTTTTGAAACTCCAAGAACTGACAAAGTCAGGATGACAATAAGCAGCCAAATGCATCTAAGACCACCAGCATACTTTGAATCTGTGTCTTAAAAAAATGTTCTGTATCTCTAACCACATCCAAAATACAGTGGCTGCTATATGTAGACAGAGACTACAGGTTCTTATATGCATGCATGATAAGACATAGGACCTATAGAGTGACTTGCCAACCACTTATCAAGAAAAGAGTGACACATTGCTGTGACCCTTGACACTTGAGGAAACTACTGGGGTTGACCTCTTGACTGATGCTCCAGACACATTGACTGTGAGTGAGTTTGTGTGTAAGCTATCCAAAGGAGTAGTTGATTTACTGTGTCAATAGTTATTGCTATAAATAATAGCAGTCTGATAAACAACAGTGTAATTATTAGAAGTTGTTCTAATAAATGCTGTTGTGATCCATGTCTTCACTGTGCAACCTTCAAATTTGCAAATCCTTTTGTGTGAGACTGTCAGGAAACAGCAACAGAGCCCTATTCCAGAAGAATGGAGAGTCAGGGCCAAGGGTGACAGGTAGGGCAGTGTCCTCAGCAACAGGGACACAGATCCTCAACACTTGAACAAGAAGACCAGGGCAGGTCCGGTACTGGAAACCTGGGTCAACCAATGGCTGATAACAGGTTTTTAGGTCAATTTGTACCAGGTCCAAGGTATGTGTAAGGATCCCTGTAAGGATCTAAGTCAGTGAGATACAAGGCACACACTGGCATGGTGGCAATATATCTCCAAAAAGAACAGGGAGTGAGAGCCTAACTTCTAAAAACCTTCTGAAAGAGGAGGGATCCAATGATGAGACTTCTTACACCTCTTTGATGGGCAGGAATGCTGATGTGCTTGAGGGTAGGAAGGCTCCATGAGGGATCTGGACAGGCTGGATTTATGGGCCAAGGCCAATTGTGCGAGGTTTCACAAGGCCAAGTGTCGAGTTCTGCCCTTTGGTCACATAAAACCCATGCAATGGGTTTTATGTGACCCATGCAATGAGTTTTATGTGGGAAAGAGGGGCTCAAAGCTGCCCAGTGAAAAAAGGACCTGGAGGTGGTGATCGACAGCTGTCTGAACACGAGCCATGTGATAGGAGATACAATTGTAAGATACGTTTGTTGGTTGTTTTTTTTTTTTTTCTGTTAACTGAGGAGGTGGGCTGGAGTAACCAGGCTGTGTGTATGTCATTGTTTTGAGTACCAGGGTCTCATCTATTTAGCATTCAAGTCAACCTCTGAATCCTACTTTTCCGATCAAAAACATTTCATAAATTCTAGTTCAAGGTTGCTTTTTGTAGTGAACTGGCTAGTTTTCTCAAGCAATAAAATACTGCTTTTCTGGGAACAATTTACTTCAGATATAGACAGGGCTGCATAAGGACCAGT
Source organism: Trogon surrucura (assembly GCA_020746105.1). NCBI lineage: Eukaryota > Metazoa > Chordata > Aves > Trogoniformes > Trogonidae > Trogon > Trogon surrucura. Next base: position 41,857,562 of record CM036617.1, read on the forward strand.
TCCTTCCTCCCTACATAGTCATCCAGCACATTCCTGACTCTATCTAATACATATGCTCTAACAGCACATCCAGAAACAAAAAGCCATAGCCTCACAGAAAATAAGGATTTGTATTTTGATGTAACAGAGGACTCTCTTTAATTTCTATGTTATGGGAATATGGTCATTCCATACTGCGTAGGAACTATACGGAGTGTGCCGAGTAGCGTCTCTGTACCGCTTGGTCTGGGGAAAAGGAATCACTCTCAGAAGAACAAATGTAGCCAGTGTTACTCAAGCTTTGGTTCATGTATTTGTTTTTCCAGGGAAGAAGAGGTGATAAATGTGAGGTATCTTTCAGAACTAGGATGGAAATTTGGTCCTGCAAACTTAATGTAAATTTAGAATAGCCAGACCAAGGAGAAAAATTATGCATATATTAACATTATTTTACTAAATTTACAGAATGAGAGAGGTTTTTCCATCAAACCAGAAACAACATGTGTTTATAAATCTCTCACCAGCTTTACTTACAGTGTTTCATGTAGCATTCCAAGAGGCATTGTTGTTTCTATTCCCACTCAGGCTCAGTATTTAAAAGAGATTTGAAACTTCAAAGTCTTGTCCTTTTAAAGTGTAAAAATATAACACTACAGGCAAAATTATGTTGGTGGGATTTGTTTGATCAAAAGTAGTGCTAATCAACCAGAATTTCCTAGCAATCAGTGAGGAGAAATAAGCACTTGAGGGACAATATAGCTGTCAAAATAGAGGCTACTAGACATGTTTAAAGATCCCAGCACTTCCCATCTGTCCTCAAATTTTACTTCTGAAGCACATTGGTCTCCTATACGTTCCGTCTGTTATTTTAATAATATGTAACCCTATCTAGATGTCATCAGTACCATAGGATATCTCAAATGACACTAAACACCTACATTTGGGCAACTATAAAAGGTCAAGATGCCTATAAGTGTCTATATTTAGAAAACTGAAACATATGATTGCACACCAACTGATGTCAGTTCTCCCTCAGTGACATGGCTAGTCAACAGAGGAAATCCTTTCAGTTCGCTCACTAGTTGGGCCTTTGAAGAGTCAGACAAGAGAACTCTTACAGAAACAGTGTCTTTATTATCAAAAAGTACAAGGTACAGCAGATCGCCTCATGTTTTACTACGAAGAGGGAAAGCTGTGTCTGAGTGACATTTGACCAGACTGAGGAGTCCCAGTACTGATGTTTGGTGAGGTCAAGCTGGAAATCTCTTTAACAATTTTTTCTTCTCTCTGCTCCCTTATCTCATCAGTAACTCTGTGTTGGGTCTTCCTGGCAAAATTTCGGTGGCAGGGGGATTGTAGGGGTGGCTTCTGCAAACTGCTAGAAGTTTCCCCTAGGTCTGATAGAGCCAATGCCAGCCAGCTCCAAAGATGGACATGGTGTTGGCTAAGGCTGAATCTATCAGAAATCATAGGATGGAAACTTCTCTGTGAAAACATATTTAAGAAGTGGGGAGGAAAAGAACAGTGACACAATAACTGACAGAGAGAGGAAAGATTGAGAATATGCAAAGACACCAAGGTCAGTGAAGAGTGAGAGGGGGAAAGATGTGCTGCAGTTACCAGAGCAGAAAGTCCCCTGGGTCATGGTGAAGACCATGGTGAGACAGGCTGTCCCTCTGAAGCCCATGGAGGTGACTGGGTGTAGATGTCCATCTGCAGCCCATGAAGAACCCCATGGTGAAGCAAGTGGATGCCTGAAGGGGGCAGTGGCCCCATGAGAAGCTCAAGTTGGAGTAGGTTGCTGCTGGAGCCTGTGGCATGAGAGAGAAGGCCACACTGGAGTAGGTTCGCTGATGAGACTTTTGTGACACCACAGGGCACACTGAAGCAGTTTCCCCCTGAAGGACTAGCTGAGAAGTGAGACTGATACAGCAGTTGTGATGGGCACTTGACTACCAGCCAGGGTCAAAACACTAGAAACTCTTTACAAAGCCTTCTGTGTGCTATGCAGGCCTGATTTAATTTTCCATTCCCCCTTGCTTATAGAGGTCTTCAGAACCGCTTCTTTCCCTTCATAGTACACCAGGTTAGCTGGCTAAATAGAATCATAGAATCATCATAGAATCGTAGAACTGTAGAATCATAGAATGTGTTGGGCTGGAAGGGATCTTTAAGGGTCATCTAGTCCAATCCCCCCTGCAGTGAGCAAGGACATCTTTAACTAGATCAGATTGTTCAGATCTCTACCAAGCCTGATCTTCAATGCCTTCAGAGACGGCACCTCCATCACATCTCTGGACGACATCTTCCAGTGTTTCAGTACCTTTGCTGTAAGGAACTCTTTGCTAACATCTAATCTAAATCTACCCTGCTCTAGTTTAAAACTATTGCTCCTTGTCCTGCTGCTACACACCCTTGTGAACAGAAATAAATTAAATAGTTATTTAAATAAACTGTATTCACTGTTTATGTCCTTATTGAGGAGGTTAGTTTAGCTGGGAATAAGGAATGTTCAGGGTTATTTAGGATAAGGCCAAAAAAATTAAAGAAATCTGTTTACACATCCGTATCATACCCAGTTATTTGCAGAGGACCCATTTCTACTTAGTAAACTGAAATTGACACTACTGGAGGAGGATTCATCTTTTCCTAAAAGAGACATCTAAAATAGGAGAGAAAAATCACACCCTAAAAGTGACCTTTTTCAATGATAATGGAGTTCAGAAAATCTAGCTCAAATTCATACGTCTATATTGTAGACAAGTTAGATGAAATACATCTTATCTCTAGAGCTAGAAGCAGTAGTTACAACAAAGGGCAACATCACTCAATCATATCCTCTGTAGTTTGAAAAGCATAAAAGGCTTATAATTCTGTTGTGATTTTGAACTTCTGTGTATTTTTAAAATATCAAATGCCATCTTTGTTACCAAGAAGTAACTTTGAACAGTAGTTGTTTCTTTCCACTCCAGAAAAGCTCAATTGTATGAGGAGAAATACACAAAGCTGCCTGAGAGAATTTTTTTGCTACAAAATTGATATCACAGCAGGGAAATGTGCCATAATGAACTTTTCCTAAGAAGATAACCAATTGTTCTAAGCAGTAACCAATTTACCAAGAGAATTCCGAGGAAAGAAGGAGTCAATCTAAAAGGAAGCGTGAAAGAAGCATGAGAATTTTTGTTGTGAGGACAGCCTTTCGGGTCGGAAGAGGATATCTGAGCAGCAGTTAAATCTGGTTTGACTCTACCAGAAATCATATTTTGGCATTTAAACCCATGTCCACGTTGAGCACATCAACATCCCTGTAAACTGACATGAGCAGTTACACTCCAACTAGTGAGGTGACACATGGACACTCACACCTCAGGTGTATGTGTGTAGCATCATGGGTTATTCTCCTACTGGTGAGTGCATTAGTGAGGTGTCAGGATCATCAAGGATGCACAAAAACCCATAGCACCTACATCTATTCCAGGAAGGTTGCAGGCAGCAAGTTGCTGTGTGATTCTGGGGGAGGTTTAGAAATTCCTGCAATAAATTATAGGAACATTTTTAGGATATTGGTTCTGAATGTGTAGTTCATTGACTGCTGGTTAATTACAAGTTTTAACAAATCAATAAACCACTTATATCTTGACTTCTTTCAAGTCAAATGCATTGAGTAGGTTTTTTCCCTGCAACATATGAGCTAAATTATTATTAATTACTTTAATTAATAATACAGATCTCTGATATTCACAACAAACTAAAATAATTTCAACCAAAAAAAAGATTCTGTCAGACAGAACATTTCTCCAATTGAAAACTGAAGTAAGCAGAAATTAAGGAATTAAAGACCGTAACAAATTTTAAAAAATATATGTGAATCTATAAAATCAGACCGCTTTAAGTTGCGTGTTCTATACAGTTAAAAACAAAGAAAAAGTAAATTAATAAGATAATTATAGAAGCTTAAATACCCAGATTTTTAACTACTTGCAGGTGCTAGATTTGACAATATTTTTTCATGTTATTAACAATAACATTATATTAATATATTAATGTATTAACATAATAACATATTAACAATAACAATAACATGAAAAAGATGTTCTTCTGCCTCACTTACTTCAGGTTTTGACTGAATGAGATTATCTGCTCTTGTGCTTTTAAATAGATGGTTCTTAAAAAATGGCCAGCACTCACAGACTCCTAAGCACACAAAAGCAGATTCCCAGGGGACATTGCTAAGTAGCTCCCTGAATAGCTTAAATCTTGCTCTCTTGACATCTAGGGTAGCAACTCTGGTGACCTTTCTTCTCATTACAACAAACATTTTTAACTCGACCATTTCATGTTAACTGTGGTCAAGACAGTCCCTGCGTCACCTGAAACAGGCAGGCTGCAGGAACAGCAACAAACCACAGCTGAAATTTATTCTTGCTACCTGAGAATCTGAAGAATGTTTGCAGTGGCATCTGGATGAGGCGCACAGGCAGTGGTCACTCGAGGAGCTTGACAAGTAGCAGTACAAACATAAGGAGTTCTCTTCTTGATAGAAAGTGTGTGGCATTATCGTGGTTTGACCCTGGCTGGCTGCCAGGTACCCACACAGCCGCTCTCTCACTCCCCCTTCACTGCTAGACAGGGGGAGAAAATATTTCCAAGGGCTCAGGTTTCAAAATAAGGACAGGGAGATCACTCTCATTTACCGTCCCGGGCAAAACAGACTCGATTTTGGGGGAAATTAATTACATATTTTAAAAGAACTAATCAGAGAGGAGTAATGAGAAGTGAGAAAAAGCAAACATCTTAAAAACAGAACATCTTCCCCCCATCCCTCCCTTCTTCCCAGGCTTAACATCAATCCCGGTTTCTCCACCTCCTCCCCCCGAGCGGCGCAGGGTGACAGGGAATGGGGGCTGCGGTCAGTTCATCCGATGTTGGTTCCACCGCTTCTTCACTCCGGGGGAGAATTCTTCACTCTTCCCCAGGGCCATTGTGGGGTCCCTCTCACGGGAGACAAGCTTCACGCTCTCTTCTCCAGCGTGAGTCATCCCACAAAGGGCAATTCGTGACAAACTGCCCAACGGGAGACACCTCATGAGGGGCAGCCCACCCCTCGTGAGTCTGAGATGCAGTCCTGCAGGGGAAACTGCTCCAGTGTGAGTAGCCCGCAGTGTCCCAAAAGTCCCACCAGCCAACCTGCTCCAGCGTGGGCATTCCCTCTTCCATGGGCTGCAGGTTCCAGCAGCGACTTGCTCTGATGCGGACTTCCCACAGGCTACAGCCCCCTTCAGGCATCCACCCATGGAGTCCTCTGCACGGTGGACATCTACGCGGTGATCCTCACGGTGGACATCTGCACCTCGCCCATGGGCTGCAGGGGGACAATCCGCTTCACCATGGTCTTCACCACAGAACCGGGGGACTCTCTCTGCTCTGGTGTCTGGAGCTCATCCTCCCCCCGCTCTCTTTCTTCACTGACCTTGGTGTCTGCACAGATTCTCACTCCTCCATCTCTGTGCCAGCTGCTATGGCACAGTCCTTTTCCCCATTCTTAAATATGTTTTTCACAGAGGCGTTCCTCTGCTATCACTTTACTGATAGGTTGAGCCTTGGCCAGTGGCGGGTCCCTCTTTGGAGCCAACTGGCATTGGCTCTATCAAACTCGGGGAGCTTCTAGCAGCTTCTTGCAGAAGCCACCCTGCAACTCCCCCCACCCCCCACCACTAAAATCCGGCCAGGCCAAACCAAAACAGGCATCTATCCCATTGCTTTGTTATGTTTTACTTGCTTCTCTACCTGAATTTCCAGGACTCACACAGCAACTTTGCAGGGCAGGAATGTGAGAGACACTCCTACATCTATTCCAGGCCTCTGTTATCTAAGTACAGGTATGTTTCTTGTCGAGTACACAAGGCCAAGCAGTAATCCAGCACGATGCATGTGTTTGCCAACACCTCAGGTGCAAGTCAATTGAGCATACCTATAATCCTCCTCGCCAGTCTCCTGTTATATCCCTACAGTCACCTACCATCACATGTCCCACGAGTCCTTCCCTATTCACTGATAGTAAGTCTACGAAGACATCTTTCCTAGTTGGCTCACTGAGTACCTGTGATAAGAAGCTATTTCTTGCAAATGTCAAGAATTTCCAAGACCTGCCCATCACAGCAGCACGATATTCTCAATTAGTGTCTGGGAAATTGAAATATCCCATGAGGACAAGGGCTACTGATCCAGAAATTTCTCCTAATTGCCTACAAAATAACTCATTACTACTTACATTGTAGCTGGGCAATTGGTAGCAGACACTCATTTTATGTGGATGTCTCCTTTGTTTTCCATTCCTCTAAACCCTACCCAGAGGCTCTGAAACATGCCACCGCTAAGGGCTGTGCACTCAAACCTCTCCATTACAAAAGGTGATATCTTCACCTCACCTGCCCTGCTTAACTTCCTGAGAAGCTTTTAGCCCTCCATCCCAACCCTTCAGTCATGGGAGTCATTCTACCAAGTCTCACTAACACCAACAATATCGTAGCTCTGGAAGCTGATTGATGCTTCTTGTTCATCTTGTCTGTTTCTTGTGCTGCATTCATTGGTGTACAAGCATACCCTCCATGCTCCAAGAGTTTCGCAGAATCACAGAATCATCATAGTTTGAAGGGGTTTCTAGGGATCATCTAGTTCAACACCCCTGCCAGAGCAGGACTGCCTAGAACACATCACACATGATCGCATCCAGGTGGGTTTTGAAAGTCTCCAAAGATGGAGACTCGATGACCTCCCTTGGCATCCTGTTTCAGTGTTCTGTCACCCTCACAGCAAAGAAGTTCTTCCTCATATTTACATGAAACTTCTCGTGTTCCAGCTTGTGCCTGTTGCCTCTTGTCATTGGGCACTACTGAGAAGAGTCTGGCTCCACCCTCCCTGCACTCACTCTTTAGATATTTATACAGGTATTTATAGATATTTATACAGGTATTTATAGTGTGTTCCTAACAGCATTGCCATACTTAGGCAATACCATGCCAATCCCTGGCCCACCTTCAGCTGTCCTAATGGTACCCTGTTCCCCTATTGATCCTGTCTTAAAACCTTCTCAGTCAGCCCTGCTTACAAGCAGAGATCAACCAGCTTACAAGCAGAGAAGAATCTTCTCCATTGGAACAGGTAGATCCTGTCAAGTCCTAGCATACTTTGTGTCTTGAAGACTCTTCCATGATTATAATGCAGATCCAGGTGTTGGATCCAGGTTTTGATGTCCTGGGTCTGCCTGTTTCTTCCAATATGTCTCCACATCACCGTGAGGATTAGGGAATATACTGCCTGTGTTCCTGAATTCTTTCACATTCTACCCAGTGATCTGAAATCTCTTTTGATTGACGTTGGACTTCTTGTTGCAACATTGTTGATACACACATAAAATACAGGAGCAGATAATAATCCAAAGGCTGTGCTGAGCTTGTCAGTTTTCTGGTGACATCCCTGGTCCATGTAAGGTGCTCTAGTTCCTTGTTAGTTAATTTACAATGTGGCTGAAGCAACAGTACTTTATTCACTATGTTTATGTATGCTAATATGACATTGTATTTTATATATACAATTACACTATTAATATTCTTTTCTTGGGGCTGTGACATTTTATACTCTATGAAGTTGAAACTATTTTATGATTCTATGATTCTATGAGTCCTGACATGAAATCCTAATGTCTGTTAACCTAGCCGAAAAACTATTGATTTTGCAAAGTTTTGGATGACACGTGAAGTCAGTTGAAGTAATGTCCTTGTAATTTAATACAAGAATAGAGAAATTTATAGTAACCTTTGTGTTACTTTAGTAACGTTTGTGTTACTTTAGGCTTCAGTTGGGAGAAGGGTGGAAATAAAAGCATATAATAACATTTAAGATTAATTAAAATACCTAACTTAAAAATTTAAGACTTTTTTTTCTTTGATTTCTGCTAAAAATTAAAATGAACAAAGTCATTGGAGTCCGAAATTCATTCCTGGAAGTTGATAGCCATTAAGAGAGAAAATCAGCTCTTTCTTGATTTTATACAGACTACATGAATCTTATTCAGTCTCCATTCTTTGAGCATCTGCATAGCAGTTGGGTAGAATGTACTGTTGCTTCTTCCTTCTCTCCTTCCTGGAGTTTAGAGATCAAGTGCTTTCTTGTGAGTTGGATGAATAATTTCTGAAATCATAGAATCAAAGAACAGCCTAGGCTGGAAGGGACCTTAGAGATCATTTAATCCAACCTCCCTGTCATGGGCAGAGACGCCTGTCAACTAGATCAGGCAACACATGGGGTCTGAACGGAGATCGAACTCACGACCTTGGTGTTATCAGCACCATGCTCTAACCGAGTGAGCTTACGGTATCATCTGTTTGAATAGATCAGGAATGAGTTTTCTAAGCTAAATTATTTTTCTTTTTTATATGTACTTTAATATAAAGTAAAAAATGTGATAATTCTTTTGCTTGATTACTTATAGTGAAGTATTTTAGATGCTGGATTATACAAGTATAATCTAAATTATATAGAGCAGTGTGGACAGGTTAGAGTAAATCTCTATATAAGTACTACTGTTGGATTATTGATATACATCTGTATCCATATAAATTCTACTGTTGGTCTATTCATAGAAATCCATACCCAGAAGAATAAAGTAGGATCTGAAATTTGACAAACCTAATACTAACTTTCATATATACTCATATTCAAAGATATTAACTGGTGGGAAACTTCCTACAACGTTTTCCTTATTTTATGTATTTGCTAACAGTTTCTCTTCTGCTATTTATTTCAGTAACATTATTGATTTCATATCACAGTTGACAAGTACATTCTTCCACCTTTTTTAACAAACAAAAATAAGAGAACAGACATGTCAGGAGCTCCTGAAGTAAGTAAATACACTTTATCTATGATAAAGTATATTCTGTTCCTTCTTAAAAATAAAAACTTGGCTTCTGCTTGTGTGGACTTCTTTGATAATTTTATGAAGTACAATGCCTCTAAAAGCGGTACATGTAAACCACTTGAAATATTAACAAAATGTAGTTGACAAAGTGTAGCAGTTTATCACTGGCTGGATACCAGGTACCCACAACAGCCACTCTATCACTTTCCTCCTCAGCTAGAGAGGGAGAGAAAATATAACAAAGGGCTTATGGGTTGAGATAAGGACAGAGAGATCATTAGTAATTACCATCACAGGCAAAGCAGACTTGACTTGGGGAAATTGATAAAATTTATTATTGATTGAATTAGAGAAGGATAATGACAAATAAATCTTAAAAATAACACAAATCTTAAAAATAACACCTTCCCCCTATGCCTCCCTTCTTCTTGGGCTTAACTTGACTATTGATTCTTTTACCTTCTCCCCCAGAGTAATGGAGGAGGACAGGGAATGGGGGTTGTGGTCAGCTCATTAGATGTTGTCTCTACCACTCCTTCTTCCTCAGGAGAAAGACTCTTCACTCTTCCTATATTCCAGCACAGGATTCCTCTCCCAAGATATAGTTCCAGGAACTTTCTCCAACATGAGTCATAGACTCATAGAATCATAGAACGGCCTGGGCTGGAAGGGACCTTAGAGATCATTTAATCCAATCTCCCTGTATGGGCAGGGATGCCTCTCAACTAGATCAGGCAACACATGGGGACTGAACAAGTCTTCACAGGAGAAAGATTTTCATGAACTGTCCTAAAGTGAGTCCTTTCCATGGGATGCAATTCTTCAGGGAGCAGACTGTTCCAGCATGATTCCCCATGGGGTCTTTCCTGGTTTGAGCTAAGCAGAACCAATTCTGTTCAGTGTTTCTTTTCAGCACAGTCTCTTCTAAAAGGTTGCACTTTCTGAAGTTAGCAGCATGGATGCACAGGTCCTACCAGGAGCCTGCTCCAGCGCAGTCTTCCTACAGGGTCACAGCCTCCTTCAGGCCTATACCTACCTGCTCCAGCATGGGGTCCTCCATGGGCTGCAGATGGACATTTACATCAATATTAACCTCCGCAGGCTATAGGGACACAGCCTTCCTCAGCATGGGTGAGAAGGAGGACCCTGGCAACTACAGGCTGGTCAGTCTAACCTCTATCCCTGGGAAGATGATGGAGCAGCTCATTCTGAAGGCCATCTCTAATCATTTGGAAGAAAAGAAGGTTATCAGGAATAGCCAGCACAGAATTACCAAGGGGAAACCTTTCCTTAGTAATCTGATAACTTTCTACGAGGATATGACCAAGTGGGTTGATGAAGGGAGAACAGTAGATGTCATATACCTCGACTTCAGTAAGGCTTTGGATACTGTCCCCCACAACATCCTCATAGATAAACTCAAGAAATGTGGGACAGGTGATTGGACTGTGTGGTGGATTGCAAACTGGCCCGGCAACAGAGTTCAGAGGATTGTGATCAGCAGCACAGAGTCAAGCTGGAGGCCTGTAATCAGTGGTGTTCCCCAGGGATCAGTACTGGGTCCAATTTTGTTCAATATGTTCATCAATAACCTGGACGAGAGTATAGAATGCACCCTCAGCAAGTTTGCTTATGATACAAAACTGAGAGGGGTGGCTGACACGCAGGAAGGCTGTGCTGTTATTCAATGAGATCTGGACAGGCTGGAGAGCTGGGCAAAGGGGAACCTCATCAAATTCAATAAGGACAATCGTAGAGTCCTTCATCTGGGGAGGAATAACACCAGGCACCAGTACAGATTAGGGGATGTCCTACTGGAAAGCAGCCCCGTGGAGAAAGACCTTGGAATCCTAGTGGACAGTAAGTTGTCCATGGGACAGCAATGTGCCCTTGTAGCCAAGAGGGCCAATGGGATCCTAAGGGGGATTAAGAAAAGTGTGTCCAGCAGGTCTAGGGAGGGTCTTCTCACTCTCTACTTTGCCCTGGTGAGACCACACCTGGAATACAGTTTTGGGCTCCTCTATTCAAGAGATACAGGGACCTACTGGAGAGAGTCCAACGGAGAGCTGCGAGGATGTTTAAGGGAGTTGAACATCTCTCCTATGAAGATATACTGAGAGAACTGGGGCTGTTTAGCCTTGAAAGGAGAAGGCTGAAGGGATTTTATTAACGTATATAAATATTTGAGGGATGAGTGTCCAGAGGACGGAGATAATCTCTTCTCAGTGGTGCCCAGCAATAGAACAAGAAATAATATGTTTAAGTTAGAACATAGAAAGTTCTACCTCAATACAAGGAGCAATTTCTTTACTGTGAGGATGACAGAGCACTGGAACAGGCTGCCCAGAGAGCTTTTGGAGTCTCCATCTCTGGAGATTTTCAAAACCTGCCTGAATGTGTTCCTGTGTGACCTGCTCTAGTTGATCCTGCTCTGGCAGGGGGCTTGAACTAGAGTTCCCTTCCAATCCCTAACATTCTGTGGTTCAATGATTCGATGATTCAATGATTCAGTGAATCTATGATCGATTCTATGATTCTATGACATAGTAACATGCACTTTTTTTTTTTTTTTTATTATATAATTGCTATACCCATCAACTCTGGAATTTCACTACTCATCTGTATTTTGAAGGTTAAAATCCTTTCTACTTTTCATGTAGAACCTCTTGACCTGAGTCTTGAGTTCAGTGTCTAGTACTTTTGAAAACCGTAGCACTATTAAATGCTGTCTGACTACACGTGAAAATGTTAGTGTAGCTTCAGTATCTTTAACCATTAGCTAGACTCTACTTTCAGTTTTGGAGAGTGTTACTGTATATCCACAGATGGATGATATATATAATAATGTTTGACTTAAGGCTGTAAAGTATTGGAAATCGTATTTATGATATTCTATTAAAAATGCAAAGAAAAAAATCAATTCATGAACACCTTTTAAAATAAGTGTAAAAATATGTTAAAAAAAATCCCTCAAAAACAACTAACAACGACCATCCATATGGCTGAAAGATGAAGTGAGTTTTGAGAAGAGATAAGCTCATAATGTTTGTCAAAGCTATGCTTATGCTTGTTTGTGAGTTTATCTTATGACCATGTTGAGATATACTAACTCGTAGTTAGACATCTCTTCAGATCATCTTTGGGAGTCTGGAAAAGAAAGAGTGAACCTGTGTTTGGTCAGGATAGTTCTAATGCACAGCACTGTTCTGTCTGCCAGCTTCCGTTGTGTCTCCTATCTTTTCTCTAAATCACATAGGACAAAAACAAATCATGTAGGAAATTTTTTACAATGTAGGTGGTTTTTGATGGTGGGCGTCTAGGATTTGGGAGTGCTGATGTTTAGGATGCCCTCTGGGCACACTTAAAAAATTTGCAGGTAATAAAACAGGTAATGCAGATGTCTGAAAAAGGAGAAAATGTATTAAGAGCTCTTTTTCCGGGGTGGTGCAACAGAGCTATAAAGATCTCCCATGTCAAGTTCTTGCTAGATTTTTGAATACCTAGTTCTAAATGCATGAAGAAAGACCTTGCTATAACGTCACTAAATAAACATAGTGCTTCCACAATCGTACAATATGCAAATACACATAACAGCTACGCTGTTGACTAAATCTAGTGTGAAACACGGAAAACATTTAATTATTCATCTGAGCTGAATGGCTGTATTGGTCACTCTCATATCCCTATCAGAATGAAAAGTTGAGATTAATGTACTGTTCCAGCAGAGAACAAAAATAGGTAGAAAACCACTCAAGGAGTGAAAAGATTTCTCCCTAAATCTGTTAAGTAGGCGGTAGGATATTTAGTGAAAATTGAGTATTATCTCTTTTTTCTTTCTTCTTCTTTTTCTTTTTCTTTTTCTTTTTCTTTTTCTTTTTCTTTTTCTTTTTCTTTTTCTTTTTCTTTTTCTTTTTCTTTTTCTTTTTCTTTTTCTTTTTCTTTTTCTTTCTTCTTTCTTCTTTTTTTCCTTCCCTTCCTTCCCTTCCCTTCCCTTCCCTTCCCTTCCCTTCCCTTCCCTTCCCTTCCCTTCCCTTCCCTTCCCTTCCCTTCCCTTCCCTTCCCTTCCCTTCCCTTTTTCCTTCCTTTTCCTCTTCCTATTCCTTTCCCCCAGCTGCATTTTGGTTTTGGTATATCCTTGGTATATTTCAGGGTTATGTACATGTGTGTCAGTGTTTGTGTATGCGCACATATATCAGGGTATATTTTTGTAACTGTTAAATGGGTCTGATTAAAAGAAGTGGGATTAAAGAACACATCAAAAATTATTCTACTTTCAACCAATTATTTAAATTCTCTTTATTTTCAGTGTAAAGAAAAAAAAAAGAGAGATAATGTGTCTCCAAAATTAATGTAAATTCCACCCTAAATCAGATAACAAAACAGGCACCTTCACAGCTTATATTCTTCCCACGTGTGGGCCTCTGCTGACTACAAAGGGAATTAATTTTCAGGTGTCTAGAGCCTCTAGACTCTCAACACTTAGTACAGGGAGATATGCTATTGCTAAAACTCAGGTACACTCAATATTTGTTGCTACTGTGGTTTTACATTTTGGTCCTAGATGTCTAAAGTTGTAGTTAACCTTTGAAGTTTTTCTATGTATCCCTGAAATAAATCCCAAAGGTCATGGAAAAAGTTTGAATGGAAAAGAATATAAATCCTAAAAAGCTCCAAATCTAGACTGATTAACCACTGCTTTTCAAATGTGCATAATTTAAGAGTAATAAGAATGAACCTAAGAAGAGCATAACAGTACTTCTTATCATGATGTTTGTCACAAAAATGAATCTTATTTTCACTTGAAGCAATCTGTGACAAGTTAGATAATTTAGACTGCATGCTTTACATCAGGATTTACTTTAGATCTTCCATTGAGAAATATTGGACTTTTGAAGTCTTTTCCCTTGCCTTGCCTTACCTTACCTTGCTTTCCTTTTTCATTTTTCTCCCTGCCTTCCTCCCTTCTTGTCTGTTGTAAGAAAAAAAAACAGACAATCTCATATTATCCTGAAGAATCTTTTGATACACTTGGGAATTCCTCTTCCTCTCAATGACTGTGAGCTGGTCAGGACCTGATGAAGCAAAGCAGGCCCAAATCATGGTGTTTCCAACACCACACTTTATGGTTGGGATGATGATTTCATGATGATATGGAGTGCCCCTTTTTGAAGTTAACTCAAGGGTTCACTTACTTTTTGCACTAGCATTTTGAATGTTGAATGAGTGTGTTCAATAAAGACATGGAGGATGAGAACTGTTTATATGTTATTGTTTTAGGCGCATTATATTTGTCAATAATCTTGACTTAGATGATGATTAGGTTACATTTTATGACAAATTAATGCAAAACACCATGAAATTCCAAAAAGCTCACATACTTTTTCTTGCAACTATAGGTATGGGTACTCCTTTTACGTCTCTGAGAATTTCTGGTAAGATCTACTGCTGCTTCTCTCATTGGAAAAGTAGGTATCTTTAGCATTATATAGCTTATTTGTATTTTAATGATGAAAAAAATATTATTTTTAAGGTAACTGAAAAAAAAGCAGCCACATTCTTTTGGTTTTTAAAAATTATTTTCTGGAAAATTCGATATGAAATCACGGTGTTTTGCAGAAATTTTTAATATTCACAAACTGACAGCCATGTGGATAAAAATGATTAGTATGAATTTGAACTCTCATTTCTGTCGTTTTTAAAAATGAGATTAGTGTGATACGTTTTATAATTAATTTGAAATGATCACACATCATCTCTCACCAATCTACATGCCAATACCTGGACAGAATAACAAACTATATCCAGTGTAAACAGAGTTCTAGGCATTGATGTATCCATACTGTTATGGCATATATAATAAAAGAGAATAAGCAGCTTCTACGGTGAAAACAGAAAGTAGTTATGGAGCCACAAATAAAATGACAGACTGTGACATGCTAGTTGATAAATACCTTTCTAGTTAAACACAAGCAATGCTAAGAGATAGTTGGTAGATTCTAGCTGACATTTCCATTTCATGCTTCATGTTTCACTTTCTGCTCCATCCATACATCATTTCTAAATCAAGCTAAAATTTTGCAGTCATAAGTCTTTGTAGGAGAGAGAGAATTCTGAGAAGTAAAACAGAATACTCCATAAATTACAAATAAATGAAGAATTTTCTTGAACAAAAGTTTAGACTATTGCCAGAAGAAATGACTTCATATACATAAAAAAAAAGGACTTCATTTTTGTACTAATACACAAACTGATGTAACTCATAAATTTATTTGATCCTATACTGGTAGTGGAGGACCCACATATTCTTTCCACTTGGCTTGAATTGTGATTTTTGTAAAACACAACTGCAAGCAAAGCAACTGTTACGGACACTCTGTGGATTTGTTTTCTACTTATAGTCTTGTAAAGTGTATGTTTTACTTGTGGCAGTCAGAATGCCAGCTGGAATTCATCAATAACAATCAAAAAAACAGCAAAGAAAGCAAAAGTAATATGTTGAATATACAAATATACGAAAAAAAAATAAAACTGCATTAAAAATATGATGTTGGGCAGTTGTTTTGATGTTGAAATTCCTTATTCATGGGTGATAAGTAAAGCAAATTTACAGGTATTTCAATTCTTTGCTTTCCGAAAGATTTCTAACAATTAGAGTCCTTTGCTTTATAGCTGGTTTGACATTGAAGTTTACAGTTAACAATGTTTTTACCTAATTTATATTTTTTCTCTGTTCCATGAATCTGAATTTGACACACTTTTTGATGTATTCTTTAGATAAAAAAAAATCATTAAAATGAATTATTTTCTTGTAAACCCATATAAGCTTTATTTTCAACTCCAATATCTTGTTTGCATATCTATATACATATACTGAGAGGTTAAAATTAATGAGAGCTTGAATATTTTTCATTCTTTCCTTCTTGAACATCAAACAATAGATGCATGCATACATAATCTATTTTTTTTTTAACCATTTGGATTATACTTCTTTTCACACTTTACCATTTATGTGTCTTAAAACCTGTGTATTCCTAGCATTCCTTGGCCCTGAAACAAGGTATCTTTCACCTCTAACATAAAGATAACACCCATACCAAATGTGACTACTATAACTGAACAATGGTAACTGCTGCTATGTAATTTTAATATTTTTTCCCTCCCCACCCCTTCCCAAACCCAGCCAAGATTTGGATGATGGTTTCTCCCATGAGCTTCCCTTTAACATTTCTGAGTGTTTGTCAGTGTTTCAAACCCTGAGAGTGCTCACTAGCAACATTACAGCTTACTGAGGTAAGAGAAAGGGAATGGCCAGCAAATTTTACTTTGGGCTGCACACCTCAGTAAGTAATTTATATTGTTTCTCAAAAAACTGTAAGATAATAAGGAAGCAAGAAAAAATCCTAAAAAAAATAATTAAGAAGTAATAAACATATCTACCAATATGAAGATTTATTTCAAATAAAGTTGCCCATTAAAGACTTAAGAAGGAATACAAACTATGGCCCAAAAGTTTCATAACAACAATTTATTTTATTTTTTTTTTATTTTCATCCAAGCCTCACTCTAATGTGTGTGATACAGCGGTGGTATTAATATGATATTCATCCCTAATTTGAAATGAAAATACAGAAAATCAACCTTGGGGCAATGAAAGGAAAAGAAATACTTTTCTCTATGGAAAATTCTATAAAGATATTTCATGCAATGAATTATGAGACAAAAGGTTACAAAGCCATCCTTCACTGACAGGTAAATAGTTATAAGTGTTTAGTTATTTTAAATGACTACAGAAAATTTTCTTTCATAAGATGTATTTGCATTACAGAGATAATGAGCAAGCACTGTTAAAGCAAATTAAGGACATTTTGACATGAAGTCTGGAGTATCACTACAATAAGTTCCAAGATTAAACTCCATAAAAATATGTTTGTTATTTAAATAATATTTACTTAAGATGAATATAATGTATAGACTTCACAATATCTCTTAAAATTACACAAAGGTGTGTTTTTTTTCAGTACAAGTATTTTTCTTGATCTCATAAAATCAGCCAGAAGGCGGTTATGAGATGAGGGTTATATATGTTTTGGTGGGATAGGTACATGAGTACATGTAGGTCAATTAAAAAAATGATCTGGAGATGTGCCTGCTCTGAGGATTGTGCCCCAAATATTCATTCTGCTTTACATATTGGTTGCAGATTCCATATTGAAATAGAAACTGAGAAATAATTATTATTAGCCTGAGGAATAAAACTGCTACGAGCTGTTAAGTTCTTCTAAATTTCTTTTTATTTATGAAGGTCTGAGTCATTCAGTAAAAAACTGAAAGTCTGCCTTTTTCTGAGGGCTCTTCAGAAGCCAGCTGACACACATACATACACTCTCAGGCTACAAAATCAACTGAGAGATCATCCTGATGAAACGATAAGAAAAGGACCTTTCTGTATGTAATTAAAGTATAGAAATGTATATGTTGCATTGGAAATGCACTGTTATAAATGCAGCAGCAACATCAGGAAATCTGAATAAAAAACACCAGTGAGTTTGCTGCTTTGGTGTATTTTCTGGCTTTTTTGGTTTGTTTTTTTTTTTTTGTTCTGCTTCTTTCTGCATTGAGTTTTAAAAGTTTTGAATCACTTATTCTCTGTGAGTCTGATGAGTGTAATGTATATATATGTGTATATATACTACTAGATGTATATAAAATAGTATATACTGTGTGTATTGTACAGCATAGATATGTATGCTAAAAAGTTTGTTCAGAAATAGATTGTGTGATCTCTGCAGCTCACTGAAAACTCTTAACAATATGTCCATACTGGATTTTCCATGTCTTTGCTTTACAATTTGACCCCATTTAGATAGTAAGATTTCTGAGAAGTTGAAAAATGCAGTTCAGTCAATGAATAAAGATGATGAGATGTAAAATATGAGAGTGTAAGCGAGAAGACACTTCTACATAGATCAGCATAGGCAGTGTTGCCTTTTCTTGTCATATGATCCTACTGTAGCCATGTCAGTGCAAATCCAGTGACATTGTTACAGCATTTTGTGTCAGGTAGAAAACTCCTCCTCTTGGGAGGCACTAATGCTGCCATGTAGCTCCTGGGTGATGGTCAGCATATGTCCAGCCAGATGGGCCTTCTCAATGTTGTTGTCTGTTCCCTTCTCGCTGAGTCCATGACGTGAGAAGCTGCTGCTGAAGGCTTTAGAGAAACTTCATTAGAAACTTCATTGAAGGTTGTGGAAGCTGAAAACAGATTACGATATAAAGATGTAAACGAAAAATTTTATTTATTGTTCAATTTTGAAATCTTTCTTAAAATTTTCAACCAAATTATCCTAAGTTACTTCAAGATGGGGAAAAAAAAAAGCATCATAACCTTTCCATGTACTGGCAATATATCTCGATAGAAATTGTAGTAACTGAGAATATTTCCATGTGCATTTCTTACTCTGAATATTTGTCCCACACTAATTGAAAGTTTCTTCCTACCATATGTGTTTTGTTTGTTTGACTGATTTTTTTTAGTACATCCTTTTTCATTTCTTTATGATTACGATTAAGGCATTTGCGTTAATTTTTATACTTACATCTGCAGGTATGCCAATAGAATAAAAAGGTGCCATAAACAATTCAAAGTCTTTGCACTAGGGTTGAATTCATTGAATCACAGAAACACAGAATTATTGAGGCTTGGAAAAGACCTCTGAGATCATAAAGTCCAGGCTATAACACAACACCATCACATCAGTGAGACCACTGCACTAAGTCCCACATCCAACCTCTCCTCAAACACCTCCAGGGACGGTGATTCCACCACTTCCCTGGACAGTACATCCCAATGCCTGAGCACCCTCTCTGTGAGGAATTGACTCCCACCTCACTATAATTTCCCTTTAGGTAGTTGTAGAGAGTGACAAGGTCCCCCCTGAGTCTCCTCCAGGCTAAACAACCCCAGTTCCCTCAGCCTCTCCTCATAGGACTTTCCCTCTAGTCCCTTCCCCAACCTCTTTGCTCTCCTCTGGACCCGCTCCAGCACCTCAACGTCTTTCTTGCAGTGAAGGGCCCAGACCTGCACACAGCACTCGAGGTGAGGCCTCCCCAGTGCTGAGCACAGGGGCAGAATTACATCCCTGCTCCTACTGGCCACACTGTTTCTGATACAGTCCAGGACATTGTTAGCCTTCCAGGACACCTGGGCATACCGCTGGCTCATGTTCAACCAGTTGTCACCAATAGTCCTAGGTCCCTCTCTGTTGGGCAGCTCTCCAGCCACTCCTTCCCCAGTCTGTAGTGCTGCAAAACATAGTCTACCTCAAGAAGAAGTACATCAACCAGGATGTGGTTGGCAGACTTTTTTGTATGGGCACAGAGATTCAGCGGTTATTGTGGCCCAAGTACAGAACCCTGCACTTGGTCTTATTGAACTTCATACTGTTGGCCTCAGTTCATCAACTCAGTCTATCCAAGTCCCTCTGTAACATCTTCCCACTCTTTGACAGGTTGACACTCACCACCAGCTTGGTGTCATCTGTGAATTTGCTAAATGTATACTCAACCCCCTCATCCAGGTCATCAGTAAAGATGTTGAATAGGACTGGGCCCGGTGTTGGTCCTTGACCACTGGATGCAGCACCATTCACCATCATTCTCTGGGTCTGGTCATCCAACCAGTTTTTAACCCAGTGAAGGGTGCATCCGTCCAAGCTGTG
This sequence comes from Trogon surrucura, assembly GCA_020746105.1. Classification (NCBI taxonomy): domain Eukaryota; kingdom Metazoa; phylum Chordata; class Aves; order Trogoniformes; family Trogonidae; genus Trogon; species Trogon surrucura. The sequence goes on from CM036617.1 coordinate 41,877,179, forward strand.
GGCTGCCAGCTTTTCCAGGAGGATGTTGTGGGAGACTGTGTTAAATGCTTTGCTGAAATCGAGGTAGACCACATTGATTTCAGCAAAGAATTTGAAGAAGCTTTCTTTCCTAGGTATTTCCTGAGGATAACATTCTTTGAGATCATATTCAAGGGTCTACAGAATTAACCAATAAAAAAACAGGGTTTGATGTGTAAAGAAATATTTTGGTTCTTTTTTTTTTTTAATCCCCCCCCCCCCCCCCCCCATCCATTAGTTTCTAAGGAAACTACAGTAGCTGATTAATATTTTTTTAGGTAAATGTAACACAGCTTTCTTAAAAATTGCAGAAAGGTACAGTTAACGTGATTTTGAATTTGAATTACAAATTATTCTTGCTGCTTTCGCAGCAAAATATTTCACAGCTTCACAGGAAATTAGAAAACACAGAATTTTTTTTAAAATTACCTAACCACCTGGGGGTCTTCTGCTGTAATGTTTTGTATTACACTGTGGTGTAATTTTTTTACCAGTTATAACCATAAAGAAGAAATTTGACAAGTGGAAAAAGAAAGAAAAAGGGGGAAAAAAAAGGAACACTTCAAAGTTTCTTGTCAGAATAACAGTTTTTACTACTTATCGACAGACCCCTAAAACCTAAAACTGATTGAGAAGGATTAATTTGAGTGACAGAGTCATCTCACACCTGATAGAATTCTTTATAATAAATCCGAATTCTTTATAATAAGTCCAAATTCTTTCTGGTGGGTTTATACACAGCTGTCAAAAATCTTATCTAACACTTAACTCCCAAACAGTTTAGGAAAAAGTTGCAGCTATCATAAGTTTTAAAAAGTGAGCTAGATAGACATATGGAGCACCTAAATGGGAGTAGAAACTGATGATAAGAATTAAATGCATGCTCTATTTTGCTTGGAAAACTTGCACTTGTCTGTCTGCTTGGGAACAAAGATCACATATATCTGAACTCTTCTTTATGCAACATATTTCTATTGGATAAAATTCTACTTACATCAGAGATGAAGATGTCACTGGGATCATCTTTGGACCTGGCATCAAGATCTTCCCTTGTCAAAAGTATCTGAAGAAAAAATACCTATATTAAAGGATTTGGTGGAAAAACTAAAATTTTCATGAAGATTTAATTTCTCATCATATTTGTCTTTTGAAAGAGTATTTTTCTTGAACAATATAACCCTGACTGTGAATCCAGAGTATCCCTGTATCTCATTCTTTAATGATACACATATTCTTGTTATGAAGAAGACCCTTAAACTTCAGATTTTTCAAGCTTCTTGTTGGTATTTCCCGTTTCCAAGGGCTTATGTCCCTTTCAGACATGTTTAAGCTATTTCTTGGTTAAACTCCATGTTTCTAAAGTAAACATAACTAGTTTATGAAAAAAAATTGAAGCAGAAAGAGGTGCAGAGATATATTAACAGAAATGTGTTTAAAAGACAGGTGTTATAGCATGTAGTACAGCAAATTCTAAATTCTTTGTAAGTTTGGACCATTTTTTTACAACAAACTGTGACAAGCACAAGTGTGGGGCAGGCCTTTGTGAGTGAATTTAGTTAGAGAAAGATCTGTCCTTCACATGAAGAAATCTATACACATTTATAATTTCTTTGGGATTACAATATCAATGTTCAAGGACAAAACGGAAAGTTCATGAATTTTAGATAGTCTGTTGATAGGGGATTGAAAGAGTTAAAAAAAACCAAACACAAACGCAAATACTAAGTCACAAAGGATTTATGTCTGATATTTTTCTTGTTAATCTTAGTAAATTCACTTTATCTATCAACATGTAGTCAAGAAAATTTGCCTGTTGTAGCCTGTAAGATCTTGGAACTGATAATGTGATAACACAGTTAATGTAACTAAACAAAAATTAAATGCAGAACAATTTACATGAGTCAGCAGAAACATCCACCTGTTCTTCATACAGTAGATGATTATATTGGGTCAGAATCTGGTCCAAAATACATTAAATTTGTTTGAAACACATTGCTCATTTTTAATTACTTCAAATGGGTATAAGTGACTTGACTTTGGAGGGTCTTTTTCATCTTTGCTCCGGATTTGAATTAATTTAATAGTGGCTAGTGAAAATTTAAATACTTGATTGGATTTGTTTAGCTAGGTCTAAATAAGATACAATTGCAATCTCATCCATAACCCAATGAAATTTGTGCTGATTTTCTCTTTTATTTTAGGATCATCTTGTTCAAAGCCTAGTTCTTTTGAATATTTCACTTACCTTCCTATAAGAAAGGCTTCTGTACATCATCATCATGGCTGGGCTTCGCGAATGAAGATATGGGAAGGGCTCTACCCAGACTTGTTACAAGCGCACTGATGGCTAAAAAGGCCGATGCAGGATAGGCAAGTCCAGTTGCAAAAGGCACAGCAGAAAGTCTCCTTAGCCGGTATTGGCGAAGTACGGTTCTTTCTGCGTTGTCTTTTCTCCTCGAGACTAATTCTACGTGTGTTCTCAAAGGAGGCAGGAGCATTATGGATGGTGTGTCTTCACGTCTCCCAACTGGAGTTCAGAGTGGACCACTGATGGTAGTCAATGTGGCCAAAACTGAGGTATTGTTTCAGAGAGTCCTTGTATCTCCTCTTTGGGGCTCCTCTGTTGCAGCAGCCGGTGGCAAGTTCACCACAGAGCACAACCTTAGGGAGGCAGTGATCCTGCATCCTGGAGATGTGCCCTGCCCAGAGCAGGTGCGTCCTCAGCAGCATGGCCTCAATACTGGTGACCCCTGCCTGTTCAGGGACAGTAACATTAGTCATGTAGTCAGTCCAGTGGATGTTTAAGGCTGTGCGGAGGCAGCCCTGATGGAAGCGTTCAAGGAGTCGCAGGTGGTGGCGGTAGACAATCCATGACTCAGACCCATATAAAAGAGTAGACAGTACAATGGCTCTGTAGACACTGATCTTTGTACTTTTCTTCAGGTGTTTATTGCACCAGACTCTTTTATGGAGTCTTCCAAAAGCTCCATATGCCTTTGCTAACCTGTTGTCTATCTCTTTGTCAATCTTACCATCTGAGGAATTGATACTTCCTAGATAGTTGAACTGCTGGACTGACTTAGTTTCTGATTTGCCTATGGTGATGTGGGGATGATGGGAGACTTCCTGAGGTGCAGGTTGATAAAGAACTTATGTCTTCTTCAAGCTGACTTCTAGCCCAAAAAGCTCAGCAGCCTCTGCAAAGCAGGATGTTAAGTGCCGCAGAGCTGCTTCTGTGTGAGCAATGAGGGCGGCATCAGTAGCAAAAAGCAGCTCACAGACAAGGTGATTTAGGTCTTAGTGTGGGCCTTCAGTCGCCTTAGGCTGAATAGGTTACCATCGGTACGATAATGGATGTAAATGCCGTTATCTTCACGAAGGTCTGCTGTGGCCCTTTGGAGCATCATGCTGAAGAAGATTGTGAATAGAATTGGTGCGAGAACGCAACCTTGTTTCACACCATTGGTTACTGAGAAGGGTTCAGAGAGAGCATCATCATGTCTGACTTGGCCACGCTGATCCTCGTGCAACAGGATAATCATTCTGAGGAACTTGGGAGGACATTCTAATCATTCCAAGATCTCTTACAGGCCTTTTCTGCTTACAGTGTCAAAAGCTTTGGTGAGGTCAACGAAAGTTACATAGAGTCCTTTGTTCTGTTCCCTACACTTCTCTTCCAGTTGTCTGAGAACAAATATCATGTCTGTGGTACTCCTGTTGGCTCTGAGAGCATATTTGCTTTCAGGTAGAAGTTCTTCTGAGATAGCTAGTACCAGTCTGTTCAAAAGTATTCTTGCAAGGAATTTACCAACAATAGAGAGCAAAGTAATACCTCAGTAGTTTGAACGGTCTGATTTTTCCCCTTTCTTCTCGTACGGGGTGATGATGACTGCATCACGGAGATCTGGTGGTAGTTCGCCTTTTTTCCAGCAACGCACAACCTACTCATGAAATTTAGCATGGCGTGCTTGGCTTCCATGCTTCCAGACTTCAGCTGGGGTTCCATCAATCCCAGCTGCCTTGCCAATTTTCACCTGTTGTACGGCCTTGAGAGTCTCTCCTACAGTAGGGGTTACATCCAATTCGTTTTTCACCGGTATGTCAGTGATAAAAGGAAAACTATGGAAAATGTGAGGCCTTTCCAGGAGGAAACAGGAGACCTGGAAACCTGGCTTATAGAAAAGGCTGAGGTACTCAAAGACTTTTTGGCCTCAGCCTTCACAAACAAATGCTCCAGCCACACTGCCCAAGTCTCAGAATGCAAAGGCAGAGACTGGGAGAATGAAGGGCTGCCCACTGTAAGAGAAGGTCAGGTTTGAGGCCATCTAAGGAACCTGTGTACAACACGTGTATGTGGGATTTGATGAGATACACCTGTGGGTCCTGAGGGAACTGGCAGATGAAGTAGTTAAGCCACTATCCATCTATCTTTGAGAAGTTGTGGCAGATTGATGAAGTTCCCACTGACCAGAAAAGGAGAAACCCTCACTTTTACAAAGGAAAGAAAGAAGACTCAATTAACTACAGGCCAGCCAGTCTCACCTCTGTGCCTGGCAAGATAATGGAGTGGATCCTGTTGAAAACTATGCTAGGGCATACAGAAAATAAGGAGGTGATTTGCTACAGCCAACAGGATACCCTTCTATGATAGGATTACAGTACTGGTGGATAAGGGAAGAGTAACTAATATCATCTCCCTGGACATATGCAAAGCATTTGATACTGTCCCACATGACATCCTTCTCTCCAAATTGGAAAGACATGGATTTGACAGACGGACCACTCAATGGATAAGTAATTGCCTGCATAGTTACACTTCAAGATTTGTGGTAAATGGTTTGATGTCTGAGTGGAGACCAGTAACACATGGTGTTCCTTACGGGTCAGTATCAGGACCAATGGTGTTTGACATCATTGTTTGCTACATGGACAGTGAGGTTTAATTCACCCTTAGCAAGTTTGCTGATGACACTTATAGGTATGGTGAGGTCAATGCACTGAAGGGAAGGGATGCCATCCAGAGGGACATTGACAGATTTGAGCAGTGGACTCAAGCCAGAAAAAGAACGTGGAACTGTTGGAGTATGTCTAGAGGAGTGACACAATAATGATCAGTGGATTGGAGAACCTGCACTATGAGGACAGGCTGAGAGGATGTATTGGGTTTACCTGGCCAGATTTCAGTGGCGAGGAGGCTGTAGGGGTGGCTTCTGCAAGAAGCTGTTGGAAGTTTCGCCCAAGTCTGATAGAGCAGAGAGTGGATTGAGAGTAGCCCTGAAGAGAAGGATTTGAGGATGTTGATAGATGAGAAGCTCAACATGAGCCGGTAGTGTGCTCATGCAACCCAGAAGGCCAACTCCATCCTGAGATGCATCAAGTGGAGTACAGCCAGCAGGTCAAGAGAGGTGATTCTCCCCCTTTACTCTGCTTCTCCGAGACCCCAACTCAAATACTGCATCCAGTTCCGGTGTCCCCACCATAAGAGGGACGTAGATCTGTTGGAATGAATCCAGAGGAGGCCACAAAGATGATCCAGGGGCTGGAGCACCTCTGCTACGAGGACAGGATGTGGGAGCTGGGATTGTTCAGTCTTGAAAAGAGAAGACTTCAGGGGGACCTAATAGCTGCCTTCCAATACCTGAAGGGAACCTACAGGAAGGCTGGGGAGGGACTTTTTACAAGAGTGTCCACTGATAGGACAAGGGGAAATGGGTTTAAGTTGAAGGAGAATAGATTTAGATTAGATCTTAGGAAGAGATTCTTCAGTAAGAGGGTTGGCAACACTCTGGAATAAATTGCCCAGAGACATTGTGGCTGCCCCCTCCCTGAAGGTTTTCAAGGCCAGACTGGACAGAGCCTTGAGTAGCCTGATCTAGTTGAGAGGCGTCCCTGCTCATGACAGGGAGGTTGGATTAGATGATCTCTAAGGTCCCTTCCAACCTAGGCCATTCTCTGATTCTCTGATTCTATGATTCTATGATTTGTTCTTTAATAAATTTATCTAATTTCTCCAAAATCGATTCTGGATGGGAGATGTGGGTCATCTTCCTGCCCTTATCTCAAACCATATGCCCTTTGATATATTTTCTCCCCCTGTTTAGAAGAGAAGGTGGGGTTGATAGAGCTGCTGTGTGGGCACCTGATCATTGGCCGGGGTCAAACCACTACAGAGAGTTTGGGTTGTTCAACCTGGAGAAGCAAAAGCTCCAGAGAGACCTTATAGCAGCCTTCCAATACATAAAGGGGGCCAACAGGAAAGACGGTGAGGCACTCTTTATCAGAGGATGTAGTGATAGGGTGAAGGGTAACAATTTCAAACTGAGAGAGAGTAGATTTAGATTAGATGCTAGGAAAAAGATCTTTTCTGTGAGCGTGATGCGACACTGGAACAGGTTCCAGAGAGGTTGTGTATGGCCCCTGCTTGGAAGTGTTCAAGGACAGGTTGGATCGAGCTCCGAGCAACGTGGTCTAGTGGAAGGAGTCCCTGCCCATGATAGGGGAGGTAGAACTAGATGATCATTAAGGTCCATTCCAACCATTCTACATATATACAATTCTATGATTTCATACTCATGTAAGTTAGTAAGACTTTCTGGGTACCATATTGTTATATATTTAAAGTCATCATAGTTTCTATCAGTCTTATTATCAAACTTTTTATTTCTCCTGCCCATGGATATAGTCTGCTAAATGTAAGCATCTGGAATAGATGTCATACCAAAGCAGAGAGATTTGATTTTTTTTTTTTTTTTTAACTTCCCCAACACGCCCCTCCCCAGGAAATATTTGAAAGTGCCTTCTTTCTACTTTTTGGTGAATTAGGTTTCTGAAGATTGAATCTATAATATCCTAACATTAGACAGAAGTTAGATGCTTTAATTAAATATTCTGGGTCTCTCATAACCTGCAATTACTTACTTGCTTGTGAAAATGGAGAAAGTGATACAAATTTTACAATGGTAGGTTTCTATATTTCAACTCTCTAAATGGAAGTCATATGAAAATAAGGAAGATAGCATAAATGATAATAACAAATAAGCTAATAAAAAGTACTATAAATTTTACAAAAATAAGAAGAAAGAGAAGGAAAAAAATACTTTATCCTGATACGGAAAAAAATAACTACTTTTATTGAAGAAATATCTAGTCAAGCTATTAATCTTGAAATATTGATTATAAAAGTAATACAAAAATTTAACCACTATAGACATAACTCACAATTGAATTTCATAGAATCTACACTGCTTTGTTGATTAATGCCAAAATGTTTTACTTTGCTAATGAAGTGAGGTTTAGATGTGTTTTACCCAAACCAGCTAATCTTTGTCTTTTTTAAAAATCTTTGGAACAGCACTAATCTCTCTTCTGATTCTTGAATTCCCATTGTAATAGTAGTAACTTCAGGTCCCTCACTAAAGTCTGAATATCTGTGACTGTTTATAGTTCACGCTGCAAAAACTGCAGTTTTTTTCAGACAGAAGACTCATTGTTTAAATTTTATTCAGTTATTTACCTTTCAGATTTGACTAAAGTAAAAAATAATTTAGGAAAAAAAGTGCTACCTTAATTATATAGAACTAAGTTTTCTATCTAAATCTGTATCTGTATCTAGATCTATGTTCATACCGATATCTATTTATATTTATCCGTATCTACCTAGTCTGTTGAGGTAATCTTGTGTCGCCCAAGCATGTCTGAGAACATTAGTCCTTGTTTTTGCCTAAATGTATTTTGAAAAGTTCTTGTCAGTAACTTGTTCATAGTCTTTAAGTATTTGACAATTTGACAAATTCATATCTTCGACGAATTTGAAAATGTTAAAAGCATCAAAGACTAATTGGGTTTGTGTTGCCTGCAGAACTCAAAAGCATGAAGTGGAAATACCAAGGCTGGGTTAGGTTTCTAAGTTCATACACTGCAGTTTCTGAAAATAGGAAAGCTCAAAGTCAAACTTTGGGATGTATAACAATTGGTTTACTGACCAGAGCTCTGTCTCAGGACTACACATCCAGTCTCCTTTCTGAATCTATGATTTTAAATTTGATAGTAAGTTGTATGTTTCATGGTTTAGAGGACACTTAGACATGGAACGAAGGTTCAGGAATAAATACTACCCTGTGAAGCTGATGGAGTCAATACACTGTTCAGTAAAGTATTCAGGAGTCAGGGATATTGTGAAGAAAGAAGGGCTTAATGCTGCAGGAATATAGGTAGCATTGGTTCTGATTCCTGCTTCTTTTGCATTATGTCTCATTTCATAGAGCGGTTACCTAAACTGCTTAAGAACTAGGAAACCACTCCCAGCTCAATGTCCTAGGATGGGACAACACGTAGCACTTCACTTTCGTAGCTCAACTGACATCTAGATGCTTCCAGAACGATAGAGATGACAATGATAATAATAATGAATTCTAAGCATTTTGCTAGAATTTTTATTTTAGTTCAAAGTATTGTCATACAGGCTATTTTAGATAAGTAAATAGATTCCATTAGTGACGGAATTTTACAAAGTCACTCAATTTTCTGTAAAAATTCTTTTCAAATTGGAGTCCAGTCTCCATATATAAGAATATTGCAGGCATCTAACAAACAACATTCCAAGATAAAATGAAAACATCTTTGCTTCATCTATGATACAGTTAATTCATTGGAGAGAAGATTCTTGGTTTTGTCTTTGATGGATTCTAAAATGTGATTTCATTGTTAGAAAGATGTGATATGTGATTTCACTGTTAAAAGAAACTTTGTGTTCAACTTTGTTTTGCAATAGCTTCTAAGACTACAATCACTAGAGTCCTTTACTGCTCAAAATCAATCAACCCTGAATGTATCTCAGTGCACTCAGAATTACAATTCACATATCAACTATGAATATGTATGTACCACAATAATCTTTCTGTGCCTGCTTACCCTATAAAATGCACATAACTGCTCCTGAATCCTGTGGGGAGATAAATATCTTTCCTTATTATGAGGAAAATCAAGTTTAGCTTAAATTTGATGATACTATTGTTTTAAAGTATTATGTAACGTATATCCTTGCCCATAACTTCTACTGTGATTAATAGAACTAATGTGTGTGAATCAAAGAGATAATTCACCCTTCAATAAGAAAGAGAAAACATTTTTTAAATTAGTGTTTTATGGGTCAGAGAGAGGATTCTAGCCCTGAGGAAGAGAATTAATTTCATTTTAAAATAAGAGGCAGAGAAAATCAGAAAAAAAAGGAGAAAAAAAAATCCCAAACACCTAAGTGGCCCACTGCTCAATAGTCAGAACCTGCAGCTGTATGCTAATTAGCCCCCTTAGCTGGCTCATATTTCTAAACGTGAAGGTAAAGTAATAAAATCTTTCTTGCCATCTGATTATTCAGACGAGGACCACAAAGATGATCATAGGGCTCGAGCACTTCCCCCATGAGGACATGCTGAGAGAGTCGGGACTGTTCAGTCTGAAGAAGAGAAGGCTTCTGGGACACTTTGTAGCTGCCTTCCAGTATTTAAAGGAGGCCTAAAGGAAAGATGGGGAGGCACTCTTTATCAGCAAGCATAGTGATAGGATGAGGGGCAGCAGCTTCAACCTGAGAGTAGACTTAAGTTAGATATTAGAAATAAACTCTTTTCTGTGAGGATGAAAAGGCACTGGAATAGGTTGTCCAGTGTTCTAGATGTCCCTTCCCTGGAAGAGTCCAGGGTCAGGTTAAAATTTGCTTTGAGCAACCTGATCTAGTGAAAGGTGTCCTTGCCCATGGCAGGGAAGTTGGAAGTAGATGATCTTTAAGATGTCTTCCAACCCAAACCATTCCACAATTCTGTGATTGATATGGAGTTATATTATTACAGTTTTTAACTTCCCTTTCCCAATGCTATCACTACTCTTTGTGTACATGAACATATGCGGAACCTCCTATGCTTCAGCTTGTATCCATCGCCCCTTGTCCCATCATTGGACATCATTGAGTAGAGTCTGGCTCCATCTTCCTGACATTCGTCCTTCCCATATTTATAAATATTACTGAGATCATCCCTCAGCCTCTTCTTCTTCAAGCTAAAGAGACCCAGCTCCTTCAGCCTTTCCTCAGAAGGGAGATGTTCCACTCCTTTAATCACCTTTGCTACTCTGCGCTGGACTCTTTCAAGCAGTTCCCTGTCCTTCCTGAAGTGAGGGGCCCAAAACTGGGGCCAGTATTCCAGATGTGGCCTCATCAAGGCAGAGTAGAGGGGGAGAAGGACCTCTCTCAACCTACTAGCCACACCCCTTCTAATACACCCCAGGATGCCATTGACCTTGGCCATGAGGGCACATTGCTGGCTCACAGTTGTCCTGCTGTCCACTAGAACCCCCAGGTCCCTTTCCCCCATGCTGATCTCCAGCAGGTCAGTCCACAACCTATACTGGTATATGGGGTTGTCTTTTCTCAGATGCAAGACTCTCATATTTATCAGATCTATTCATATTACACATGTTGTTTCTATCCGTATGACAGAATGAGCCTTTCTGCTACATAGTTCAAAAGAATTCATTTATTCCAGGCTGATAAAGCAACAACATGCAAAGCTGAAAACTTATGAACAGAAGTCCAATATATGCCAGACTTCTGGCAGTTTACCAAAGCAGCAATGTAGTTTTAGACTCAGTAATGCTATACCTATACTATCAATGTGTAGGCTAAGTATTACTTCTTGCCCTCTAGACAGCACTGTAAACACATACTAGAATCCTTCATGATCTTTTTCCATAATATGCAAACATCTTTTACATTTTTGGAGCTTTTGATTTTGTATAGAAGATAAAACAAGAGAGCATGATTACTGTTACAGCAACTTTTAATGACAGGTTTATTCCTGTAATCAGCTATTTTCTGTCTAGTTTGGGGGCAGAGAAATAGGTACCTTAGAATACAATTCAACCCGTCTGCCTTGGAGGTTTCTTTTAGGATGGACTGAGTCACAATATGAAAATGTCTATTTTCCCTCATATGTAGAAGTTGACTACAGAAATAATCTGACTGTTTGGGGAAAGAAGCCTGGTTTTCAGACAGGTGAACTAAGATGAGAACAAATAAATTTTTTTTTATTAGGTACAATAAATAAAAAAATCAGTAGAATGAAGAATTAAATAAAAGTCCCAACCAAAAAAAAAACAAAACCTCACAGAGGAGCTATAAGCTATTTAGAAGTTCCTGGAAAAAAAAGTGTCAGCAGTTCTATCTGTTACCAGATAGAAAATTCCCAATTATATAACCCTTCTCCTCCCTAACATTCATGTATATTACTTGGATATCATGACTGTTAAATATAATTGAGAATATAGTCCAGAGTGTGGAAAAGTCCGATATTTACTGTCAAAACTAAATTAGAATCCTGAATTGATTTTCTATAAAGACTTCAGTGTTTGGATTTTGGTATTAAATTTTAGTCTTTATCATTTAATCAATAAAGTTTAGTAATCAAAATATAAGTCAATGTAAAGACATGGACAATAAATCAGAATACAGATATTTGAAAACTTTGAAATTATTCAGTATTCCTCATTTCAGACAAGCAACAAAACCAGACAAATATACCAACAAATTCATGTATTGCAATTGAATCTGTTATTATCCAATGTAATAATAACAGTCTGAAATTACAGTTTAATTTGTTTAAGTGAATCTGCTACTGACAAAAATATAAGTGCACAGTTAATAAAGCAATCATTTTTTTTTCCTTGAATCCCACTCTGTTAAATGTTTCGTTGCACGTTGGCCCTGAAATCAAGGTGGTTTTATCTGTCTGATTTCTCTTTTTGATGAGTTGTTTGGCTTTGGCTTTTTGTTTCTTTTTGTTTGTTTATTTTTTCTTTCAGAAAAAAGTCTAAATACACCCCTAAAACTATATTTCTAATGAGGTTTCATAGAATTATGTTTTCTTATTATCTGTCCTTTGAAATATTATACTTTGCATAGGAAAACAGTACTATTCAGTACTGATTATCCTAAACTCAGTCAGATAATTCTCAATTAATTATATGCAAGTCAAACCCAAGTACTTTATCTATCTATTGATTGTTTTTTTCTTGTGGATCAACTTACCAGATGCTACACAGAATCACAGAATCATAGAATGTGCTGGGCTGGAAGGGACCTTTAAAGGTCATCTAGTCCAAACTCACTGCAGTAAGCAGTTACATCTGCAACAAGATCAGGTTGCTTAGAGACTCATCAACCCTGACCCTGAATGCCTCCAGCGATGGAGCCTTCACCACCTCTCTGAACAACCAATGTTTCACCATTCTCATAGAAAATAGCTTCTTCCTAACATTTAATCTAAATATACCCTGTTCTATCTTAAAAACATTGCCCCTTGTCCTATCACCACATGCCCTTATAAACAGTTTCTCCCCAGCTTCCCTGTAGGCCCCCTTCAGGTACTGGAAGGCTGCTATAAGGTCTCCCTGGAGCCTTCTCTTCTTCAGGCTGAACAATCCCAGCCTGTCTTTGTAGGAGAGGTGCTCCAGCTCTTTGATCATTTTTGTGGCCTTCCTCTGGACCTGTTCCAACAAGTCCATGTCCTTCTTGTGTTGAGGGTTCCAGAGCTGGATGCAGTACTCCAGGTGAGGTCTCACCAGAGCAGAGCAGCACAATCACCTCTCTCTTTCTGCTGGCCACTCTCCTTTTGATGGAGCCCAGGATGTGATTGGTCTTCTGGGGTGTGAGCACACATTTTTGGCTCATGTCCAGCTTTTTGTCTACCAATACACACAAGACCTTTTTCTGCAGGACAACGAGAATTACCCTGACTCAGGTGCAGGACTTTGCACTTGGCCTTGTTGAACCCTGTAGGATTCGCATGGGCCCAACACTCCGACTTGTCTCGGTCACTCTGGAGGACATCCAGTCCCTCTGTCGTGTTGACCACACCACTCAGCTTGATATCATCCTAAACCTTGCTGAGGGTGCGCTCGATTCCATTGTCTATGTCACTGATGAAGACATTGAACATCACTTGTCATCCACCTCGATCTGGACATTGAGCCACTGATCACTACCCTCTGGGTCCAACCATCCAACCAATTCCTTATCCAGCAAACAGTCCACCCATCAATTCCATGTCTCCAATTTAGAGCGAAGGATATTGTGAGGGACTGTGTCAAAGGCTTTGCAGAAGTCCAAATAGGTGACATCCATTTCTGTTCCCTTGTCTGTTGTTTGTACTGCATTGTAGAAACTCATTAAATTCGCCAGCCAGGACTTGGTGAAGCTATGCTGGTTCTCTCAAATAACTTCCATGTCCTTTAAGTTCCTTAGCAGAGACTCTAGGAGGATGTGTTCCAAGATCTTGGAGGCTGACTGGTCAGTAGTTCCTGGGGTCTTCCTTTCTACCCTTTTTAAAGTTGGCTGCTGTGTTTGCCTTCTTCCAGTCACCAGGGGCTTCACCTGAGTACCATGATTATTCAAGTATCACAGAGAATGTCTTGGCAACTATGTCAGCCAATTTCCTCAGGACTCTGGGATGCATCTTTTCACGTCTCATAGACTTGTGTATATTCAGGTTCCTTGGGTAGTCACGAAACTGATCTTAACCTACACTTGGAGGGACTCTGTCCCTTTGGTCTCCACCTTGTGATCCTTCTGCTTGAGAGGTGTGAGGAGAGAGGTTACCAGTGAAGACTGAAGCAAAAAAGACTCAGGCAAAACATTCCTAAAAATAATAAATAAAAAATAAATATTTCTGTGTTTCCTTTTCTTGCTCTGCTGAACTTGTATAACATTTTTATTCATCATCTTAAGATTTAAAAAAAACAGGTCTGTTGTACAGAAAAGAAGCATCATAGTGAACTCCATAATCCCTCGTTCCATTCCACACAGATATTGATGTGATTTTCAGACCTATATTGTTTAGATTATTTTGATTGCCTAATAACAATATCATAGTCAAGAAAAGCTCAGAAGTTTCTTCCTTCCACAAACTTCCATAATGGCAACTAATCTTGTTAACTATTTTAGTTTCTTACAGATGTCAGTATTATGCTCTGAAATATATCTTTATACTCACTGTGAAAGATTTGCCAGTGTCCTCAGCTGTCAGTTTTAACATTGCGAAGCTGCCAAAATGCTACTTTTTTTCATAAAATTTTAGTGCATTGGATTTTATTGTGTAAGAGTAGATTGTACACTGTATCGTATTATAAGAATTTTCCTACCAGAATTTCTGCCAATTTAGACCATTTCCTTTTCTTTCCTATGGATCATCACAACTGAAAGAAGACAACAATGACATTTTTAGTAACTTTTGGGGTTTTTTTTCCTAAGGATAAGTGAGTGCATATGGGAGTTGATTTTTTTCCTTTCTTTGAAATTCTGCAATCTATAATTTTATGAGCATGGGATGAAACCAGGAATAAAAATAACTCCCTTTTTCAACTCCCATCAAGAACAGAAAATGGAAAATTTAATCATCTTGAACACAGTACTAAAACAAGATTGGTTTGATTGAGACTCCCTAGAATCTCATTTTTATGATATATATTAGAATTACATTCACCTTAATTTTACCAGAGGGATATTGTTTTACAAAGAGGCATGAAGCATACTGAAATTATCTGTCTTATGAGTCTGATATTTTTGTTAATTTTTATGATGTAAACAGAAGACTCATTTAAAATTTCATGCTACTGCTAAAATTCTAAAAAAAACTCCCAAAATACTTCACAAACTTTTCACAACTCTTTTCCTAGTTATTAGTGATTTTAAACAAAGAAAAAAAGATCCAAAGCATTTTCCTTGAAATTAAAAAACTTAGACAAACCCAAAATATTTGTGAATAACTGAGTTTCAAAAAAACCCTTATAAGTATTTATATATATTGTATTCATAAGTATTTCTGTATTCATGTATAAAAATATGAAAATATAGCTTAATTCCAAAGTGCAATTGATAGCTTATACATAAATGGATATAACTGATCTTTAACATAATGATACTCAGTATAGTTGAATTATAATTACAACATACTGCACATTCTGATTTTTGCTTATTTTTTTCCTTATTAAGATTTTCTCTGCTTTGATTAGTATTATAACAGTTGTATACCTCTTTGAAATATGTTATTTTATAACCTTTACATAATTATAGCAGATGTTCATTTTAGAGAAATAAAAAAAATAGTTCGTACTTTTGAGAGGAAGGGGGACTATAGAGATACGAAAAATAAATAATTGCTTTCACACATTTTTGGTCTTTTCTCTAAATCACGCGTTGTGCAAAATCTCACAAACAACCTCTGTGTTATTAAAAACTGCAACGGCAACATCATTATGCTACTAAAGGTAAAAAATTTCCTAACTGCATTTTTCTTTCAGTTAGTAGAATCCTGTATTGTTTCTGTTTTAGCACTTACCATTTCTACTTATGTATAATCAGATAAACTTATTTTCTTATAACTATGCAGAAATGCTTTGTAAAGTCTAAGCATAACAAAGTTCAACTTCATTATGTACAAGTAGTATTCAGTGCTTGAACATACACCTGTACAATAGCAAGCAATGACCCCAGAGTTTTGCATCACTGAGAGTCTCATGATCATTTAATATCCACGGCCAAACTGTCTGCGAGTCGAGCACCACTGGTCTCTTGGGATTCATTTTAAGTGGACTGCCAGCTACCACAGCAGATACAGCAAACTGGTGATGAATGTCAAATCATTAGTTTAGTTACTTTGCAGTTCTTACCATAATGAGAGAGACGGCATTTTTTCTTCCTTGCTTTTTTTAACACTAAAATGTCACTGCTGCTAGTTCTGATAATTAAGAATCATCTTCTTCAGGAGATACCAAGAACACTGAGGAAAAGTTTTTGTTGTTGCAGTTCTTCTTAGCTGGTTTTAATTTTTATAATGTTTTACTATAAGCTATCGAAATATCTTTGGAATTACTTATTTCAAATTAATGTGGCGGTGCCAGGTTCTTTTCAGCAACATCCAATGACAGGACAAGGGGCAATGTGTACAAGCTGAAACACAGGAGGTTCCACAAAAATATGAGAAAAAACTTTTTCACTGTGAGGGTGACAGAGCACTGGAACAGGCTGCCCAGGGAGGTTGTGGAGTCTCCTTCTCTGGAGACATTCAAAACCCTCCCGGACACATTCCTGTGAGATCTACTGTAGGTGGTCCTGCTCTGGCAGGGGGGCTGGACTAGATGATCTTTTGAGGTCCCTTCCAACTCCTGACATTCTGTGATTCTGTGATTCTATGATAAACATATGCCTTTAAAATACCTAGATTCTCCTGTATCATTAATAATAGAGTATAATAACACCCCTCAAAATACTAAGTCAAATAATTTTTATAAAAAATCAATCAGGCAGACTTCTTCAGAAATTCTTTCCACTGCCATGTCATAGGGCTTCTGAGAAACTACATTTTCTAAATAAACAATGTAACTCCTTTTTTTTTGTGCTTCCAAGTTCACCTATTTCAGAGTTGGGAAATTTTATAACAGCTATCTACTCCATTTTTGAGTAGACATCCCGGATATCCCTTCTGACCACAAGTGTAGTAAATCTCAAAAATGGAGCAGCTTAATAGCTCCTAAGGTATCTCAAGTTTTACTAGTTAAAGTTATTAATTCTAAACATTTATTCAGGGACCAATAGACAGCCATAAAACATGAACTGTATTAAAATCACACATTCCTAAGAACACGACTTTTAAAGGCGTAACTTCTATCCTATGTTTTAGTATCAGTCTCCATGAGGTTTTAACCAAAAGTCCACTAAGAGGTAAAATGTAAATTCCAAATAAATTTCAGTCTGAGGTAATATTCATACCACCACATTTTCTGAGTATCCTGAGAAGATCACAGTTTTTAGGTGGATTGAGAAGGTAAAATACTCTGTCACTGCTGTCAAGATTATAGAGAAAACTAAGAAATACCTCTGAATCAAAGACAAACATTTTTCAGATTCTTCCTAAAAGCAACTCTCACTTCCCAGTCTTACTGGAGTTTAAGCAAATTCAAATCTATCTATGACCTTAACCCAATTTAGGATATTACATAGATGTTTTATGGCATGAAAATAGCACAGATTATAGTCCTAGATGCCTGAACATGAGGTCAGACAAATAACCACAGAGACACTCCACGTGTAATAACTCTTCAGGGAGATTAATATCGCACAGTTATATACAGATCACATTAGAAATATCAGCAGTATCGATAACAGTTAATGAATTTAAGAACAAAAATACCTGACACCCATTCATTATTAAATGGATACTTTGGTGATTATCTTTTATATCAATACTGTAAAATTCTAGAAGTAGCTTAATCAATCAGGATTAATTAATGTTGCAATAGTGTTAAACAGCATTTTTAAAGGAAAATAAAAGACAACTAACAAGAATTCAAGATATTAATATTATTGTGAGAAATCTATTGTCTTACATTGAAAAACTCAGTTTGCAGCACATTTCCTGGTATAAAATCCTAGTACAGAATCACAGAATGGCTGAAGTCGTCACTGGAGATAACCTAGTTCAACCTCACTGGTAAAAGCGGTGTCAGATACAGCATGTTGCTCAGGGTTGTGTCCAGTCAGATTGAATATCTTTAGCAGTGGAGACTCCTAACACCTCCGAGCAATGTGATCTGATATTTCATCACCTTCACATATTTTTTCTCATGTTTAAATGGAATTTCCTGTTTCCAATTTGCATCCATTGCCTTTGTCTTTTTACTGAGTGCCACTCAGGAGTTCTAATTCACTGTCTTTACTGTTATCCACTAGGTATTTATAAACACTGGTAACATCCCCATATGTTTTCTTTTCTCCAGACTGAATAGTCCCTTCTTTGTCATCCTATCCTTGTATGTCATATGCTCCAAAATCCTAATCATCTTTGCTGCCTTTCACTGACTTACTTCACCAGGTCTATGTCTTTTTTTGTACTGAGGAGTTGAGAAATGCACCCAGCACTCCAGAAGTATCTCACCACTGCTAGGTAGAGAGGATGACCTCCCAGGATGCTGTTTGCCTTCTTTGCCACAAGGCCAGATAGGTGCCTCATGGTCAGCTACTGCACCAGGAAGCCCAAGGCCTTTTTACAAAAGATGTTCTTCAGCCAGTTAGAGCCTAGTTTGCACTGCTGAGTAAATAGTTTACAGATTATGCAGTTTGCTCTTTAATGTACACATGAAATTGGCTAGATGATTGCTCTCAAAGAGTTGTGATCAGTGGCTCAGTGTTCAAATGGAGACATGTAATGAGTGGTATTCCTCAGGGGCTGGTATTGAGAACCCTGCTGTTTAATGTCTGTTGCAGATTAGGGCTGGGCCAGCCACTAAACGCAGACAGATGCTCTCTAACCCCCTCTTCTCCCCTCCCCACCAAATGAGAAGGAAAAGAGAATGAGGCAGAGAGACTTGCGGGTCAGAAAAAGAAAAACTAGAATAACTTTAATGAAACAATAATGGACATAATAGTGAAATGATTTTTAAAAAAAAGAAAGAACTATAAACAACTATGTAAGTGCCTGATATGAAACCCAACTTCTCCACGTAACAGCAATCCCCACTGATGTTGCAGAGCAGGCAGCACTGGGGAATCACAGAATCACAGAATCACAGAATGTTAAAGGTTGGAAGGGACCTCAAAGATCATCTAGTCCAACCCCCCTGCTGGAGCAGGATCACCTACACTAGAGCGCACAGGAACGCGTCCAGGCGGGTTTTGAATGTCTCAAGAGATGGAGATTCCACAACCTCCCTAGGCAGCCTGTTCCAGTGCTCGGTCACCCTCACAGTGAAAAAGTTTTTCCTCATATTTTTCTGGAACCTCCTGTGTTCCAGCTTCCACCCATTGCCCCTTGTCCTGTCAGTGGACGCCGCTGAAAAGAGCCTGGCTCCATCCTCCTGACATTCCCCCTTGACATATTTATAAACATTGATGAGGTCACCCCTCAGCCTCCTCTTCTCCAAGCTAAAGAGATCCAGCTCCTTCAGCCTTTCCTCATAAGGGAGATGCTCCACTCCCTTCACCATCTTTGTGGCTCTACGCTGGACTCTCTCAAGCAGCTCCCTGTCCTTCTTGAACTGAGGGGCCCAGAACTGGACACAATATTCCAGATGCGGCCTCACCAGGGCAGAGTAGAGGGGCAGGAGGACCTCTCTTGACCTACTTGCTACTCCCCTTCTAATACACCCCAGGATGCCATTGGCCTTCTTGGCCAATTGGGAAGCCTCAAGCTCAGTGACGGCAGCAGGAACTGGATAGAGAGAACTGCCTTCGGGAACTCAGGATACAGATCAAAAATAGGAGATCGGACAGAGTTCTCCCTGGACACTGGCCATTGCGGAAAAGGGGAAGAAACTCTCGTGATGACTCAATTTATACCAAACATGATGTATATGGACTGGAATAATCTTGTTCGTCACATGTCCCGTCTATTATTCCCCAGAGGTACAACCTTTTGCTTCCTTGTGACCCCTCTTACTACCCAGCAACCCCAGTGTGGCACGCATGAGCCAGCAGTGGCCTTGGTCACTATAAATATCAACAAGAGCCTTTCTACATCCCAGTCCCAGGCAGCAACTGTAAACATCAGTGTGTTATCACTGCTAGTAGTAGACACTGTTTGCAAAAACATGCTGCAAAATTCAGAACGTGCACTTTTAGAAGACACTAAACTGGAAAGTAAAAAATCACTAAACAGAATTGGCGTTTTTAGCTAAAACCAGGACAATATTTTTGCTGGCAACACAGACAGTGGAATTGTGTGCACCTTCAGCAAGTTTGTTGATAACATCAAGATGCGTGACGTAGTTGAGATCCTGGAGAGAAGGTCTACCACCCAGAGGGATTTTGACGGGCTGAAGCAGTGGGCCCATGCTAACCTCATGAAGTTCAACAAGGTCAAGTGCAATATCCTGCACCTGAATGAGATCAATGACAAGCACAAATATAGGCTGGTTGATGGGCGGATTGAGGGTAGCCCTGCAGAAAAGGACTTGTGGGTGCTGTTGGATAAAATGCTCAGCATAAGCCAGCAATGTATGCTTGCAACCCAGAAAATGAAATGTGTCAGTTTGCATCAAAAGAAGTGTATCCAGTGGATTGAAAGAGGTGTTTATGTCCCTCTACTCTAGTCTGGTGAGACATCACCTGGAGTACTGCGTCCAGCTCTGGAGCCCTCAACACAAGGACATGGACTGGTAGGAACCTGTCCAAAAGAGAGCCACAAAAATAATCAAAGGGCTGGAGCACCTCTTGTACAAAGACAGGCTGAGAGAGTTGGAATTGTTCAGCCTGGAGAAGACTCAGGGGAGACATTGTAGTGGCCTTCCAGTACCTGAAGGGGGTCTACCGGAAAGCTGAGTAGGGACTGTTCATAAGGACATGTGGTGATAGGACAATGGGTAGTGGTTTTAAACTAGAGCAGAACAGATTTATATTAGATATTAGGAAGAAGGTCTTTACTATAAGAGTGATGAGGCACCTCTCTGCTCGTTTTAATGACTGATTCCAATCCTTCTGAAACAGCTTTTCATAATTTCTGTTTTGTTTTCTTTGGGGAAAGTCAAGGTGTAACAAAAGAGGAAGAAGAAGAAATTTCAAAACAAGATTTGTTTTCTCATACAAATCTATTAGTTCCGGGTTATATAATATGAGACTACTAATAATTCCTTGAAATACAAGATCTGTGATAGTACCCTAGTACTATAAACAGTACTATAAACCTTGTTTGTTTCATGAAAATTATTTTGAGGGGCAAATTAGTGAAAGAATAGGATATTGATTTATGAATTAATTATTTATATTAATTTAGTTAGCTGTCTACATAATTGTATTGCAGAACTGTAACAAAGTAAATAAATTACTGATGTTTTCAATTATTTAAAGAGACACTGCTAGGTCTACTAGTAGTAAAAGATATGTAAGAACAGATAGCTTAAACATTCTAGATATTAAAAGTCTTGAAAGATTTAAGTAGAAAAAGTTAAATAACACATCAAACAAGAGAAAAATAGCCAATAGTCTGTCTTATTAACAGCACTATTGTCTCCTATTAGACTTTGGTTTCAGAAGTGTATTTGTTTTCCATTTATTGTTGACAGCAACAACATTACGCTTTATTGCATTATCTTTCTCCAGGTAAAATGTCATCTCCTTGCAAGAAGTTCAGTTTTTCTGTACCAATTTAATAAATTCCTAATAGCAGTGATCCATGACTTGTAGATCAGAAGGTGAGAGATAGCTGCCTGCAGGTATAATAATGTCATTGCCTGAAATAAATATATAATTCATCTAATGAGAAATACAGGTTTACTTCTAAAGTCTCTGAAGTGTCACATGAATACTACATCTCCTGGAAACGTTAACACTGCTTATTATTATTCATGCATTTCATGGTTAATATTTGAAACAATTTTTAGTACATTTGTTAATACTTTTGTTATATACTCCTATATCCATGAGTTGAATTCAGGTCCCATCAAGAGAGCCTTAATTTCTAAGTTTAATTCTTACACAAACAACTTTTAAAAGGAGCTTAGGGAGTTACGATTTACCATAAGTCCACCAGGAAATTTAACATGCCAGAGTAGCAGAGGCAAGTTCTGTTTAACCAGTAATGTTACAGTTAAAGAAACATAAATTTTTTTAATGTCATTATTGTCATTCTTGTTGATCATGCACATAAGCTCAGTTACACACTGAGTGTGTCTAGACAGATTTAACTTGTTATATAATTGTAAGTTCATATTGTTCTACTTAAGAAATATTTGAAGCAAAAACATGCAACAGACGGAAGATTACATTTTAAGTATAGATACATGTGCAATATATATGGCATTTAGAAGGTAACACAACAAAGGCAGAAACAGTTGAACCAAAGTTGAATAAAATTTTATGTGTTAATTCACTTTTTAAAAACATCATTTGGATTTATTATCCATAATTCTGTATGAATTTTATCAAAACAGAAGAATTCTGAAAAGGAAGTCTGCATTGGATTATGTAAGGAAGACAACTTTCCTACAGAAATGCATTGCAATATACTCACTTCATGGTCACCATTGAAATGTTACGGCAAACTCTGCTATAAAGACATCTCATTTCCTGCCTTCATAGCATTTGTATAACTTTTTAACATGAGCAAGACATTTCCTCCTAGAACAGTGTGTTCTTACCACCTGTCTGTAATTTGATGGTGTTAAAAACCTATATGAATTACTTGATTCAGGTTTTTTTTATATTAAAAGAGTGCAGAGAATTTTCCTAAAAAGTAGACTAAAAATTAAGTTTTGGTTGTGTATTAAAATTCCCTTGCCTACATTGAAAAAACATTGAGGTATTTCCTCTGTGGAAGATATTTCGTCCTGTGGAGAAGTACTGAATGTAAGCATGAAAAAATGACAGGAAAATATATACATGCATATATTTATAGATAAATTATTAGACATAATAACTAACTTGACTCTCATTACTGAAAAAGATAATGTGAAAACAGAAACCATTTTCAAGCAAAATTTCCACATTTTTGAGCATAGAATGGTTTGGGTTGGAAGGGACCTTAAAGGTCACCTAGTTCCAAATCTCGTGCCATAGGGAGGGAGATCTTCCATTAAACGAGGTTGCTCAAAGCTCCATCTTACCTGGCCTTGAATTTCCAGGGAGAACATGTCCACGACTTCTCTAGGCAACCTCTCCCAGTGCCTCACCACCCTCACAGTAAAGAATTTCTTCCTAATATCTAATTTAAATCTATCCTCTTCCATTTAAAACATATTCTCTCTATTCCTATCACTAAACTCCCTTCTAAAAAGTCTCTATCCAGTTTTCTTGTAGAATCATAGAATCATAGAATACTAGTGATTGAAAGGGACCTCTAGAGATCATCTAGTTCAACTGCCCTGCCAGAGCAGGATCCCCTAGGGCAGGCCACACAGGAACATGTTCAGGTGGGTTTTGAAAGTCTCCAGAGGAGGAGACTCCACAACATGTCTGGGCAGCCTGTGTCAGTGTTCTGTCACCCTCACAGCAAAGAAGTTTCTCCTCACGTCGAGGTGGAACTTCCTATGTTCTAACTTAAACACATTATTTCTGGTCCTATTGCTGGGCACCACTTAGAAGAGATTGTCTCCTTCCCCTTGACACCCATCCCTCAGATATTTATATATGTTAATAAAGTCCTCTCTCAGCTGTCTCCTGTCAAGGCTAAACAGCCCCAGTTCTCTCAGTCTCTCTTCATAGGAGACATGTTCAAGTTCCTTAATCATCCTCATAGCTCTCTGTTGGACTCTCTCCAGTAGGTTCCTGTCTGTCTTGAATTGGGGAGCCCAAAACTGGACACAGTATTCCAGGTATGGTCTCACCAGGGCAGAGTAGAGAGGGAGGAGAGCCTTCCTACACCTGCTGGACACACTTTTCTTAATGCACCTCAGGATCCCATTGGCCTCTTGGCCACAAGGGCACATTGTTGTCTCCCTTTCAGTAGTAAAAGGCTGCTGTATGAAGAATATAAATATGCATAATTTACATGTTTAAATAAATTTAAATATTGTAAAGTATGAAGGAGTAATTCTAAGCTGCAAGGAAAGGTAATCATCACACACCTAAACTTAGCATCCACAATATTATTGTGTACATGCAAGGTGAATATATAAGTCCTCATTAGGGGAGATCTGGGACGTTGTCCGTTTGCATAAGGACTGGTGAGTATTATGATTTGAAGCAACATCCTTCATCATAATGAACTGCTTTCTGTCATATACACAAGACGCTGGCTAAGGCAGGACCTCAGGAGATGCACGCTCTTTATCAGCATCTTTTAATACTTAATTAAGTTGTATTGTTTCCAACTTGTAATTTAGTTAAATGTGTATTTATGTAATAAATATGTTCTCCTAAAAACTGTCACTATAAGCTGATTTATCTACCTATCTTCAACTGCTTTTGCTATTTTATATACACTAATATATACTTATTTAACAGTGGTACCGGTATTTATCCCAACTAATAGTAAATACTACTTATTGACAGTATTAATTAGAAATTAGACACCTGTGACAGTGTGAAAACAGCTCAAAAGCAGCTCAAAAGCACTGCCCAGATGAATGAAACCACGGGTACATCTCATTTTTAACTAAATTCTCTACCTTATATGAACTGGAAGACAAAAAAACAAAAAAAAAACAATAGATGAATTTTGTTCCACAGCTGCTCTAATTTGCACTTTTGTAACCTGTTTGGGATAGGACATCACAGGGTGATAGAAACCCTGGGAAAAATTAGGTTATGCACTGCCCCCATCCTGCTGAGCAAATAGGGTTACCTTATGACACTTGAGCATAAGCTATTCACTTTAAGATCCATTTTGAATCTGCAGAGAAAACAAAGCCAAAAGAACATTTTTTTTCAGTGTAGCTTGGGTGTTACATTCCAGAATTGTCCTCTGGGTGTTCCTGCTCTTTCCATTGTTGGCACCAAGTGAACATAAGTATTTAACTGAGGGCAAAATGTCTTTCCTTTCTCTTTGGCAAAAAATTACTGAAGGCAAGTAATATATAAAAGAACAGGTGAGCATTTTTTCATTTGAGTGTCTAGACTGACTGACAAATACTAACTTAGCCTCACACTTCCAAGAATCTTCTAATAATATTATTCCCCACAGCCTCTATCTGTATGACTATTAGGTTGCAAATAACAGACATATCAATGATAGACAACATTAATATGTTATATTAATGATTTTATATTTTCTTTCAGGATTCATTTCTAGACCATGTAGTGGAGAGAAAACTGCTTTTCTCAAGCCAGACTTCCATTTTTAATCCCTAAATTCATTTAGATTACCCTGAAGGTACAAAATAAATACAGTTGAACTTTTTCTCCTCAGCGGAAGTAATTGGTTTAAAAATTACCTTTTTTAAAAGCAACAACCTTCATATAAAAATATGAAAACAGGAATTTAATGGATGGCATGCAATAATTCCTAACTATTATATTAAAATAATATCCAAGTTATATGTTGCATCCAACAGTCAAAATATCTCATATTTGAGATCTAAAAGTCACTAAGTACTTCCTGTCTACTTACGAAAACTTTCATTTTTTATTCTGCGTCATCCTTTGTGCATTACCAATACATAGATCTGTGAGTTGTCTAGAGCTAAAAAGAATGTCACTGTTTTAAGAACATGTTGGTATAGTAACCTGGAAACTACATGGAAACTACAGTTCTACCCTACATCAAGGTAGACGAATTTCCTAGAAATATGTTCAGCTTTCTCAACGTATTTCTACAATCTGCAAATTATTCAAATAAGAACATATTAATTTTTTGTGTGTGATTGAGCAATACACACCTCCTTATTAATAAATTTGGAACTAATTTGTAATGGGTTATTAAAGCTAAAATTAACATGAAGTATAAATATTTAACACAATATGACCATCCAAAATAAAATGACCATCCAATAAAATTGGATAGTCATAATATTTTTTTTTCTGGATAATAATATACAGGCTATTCTAGTAGTTTATAAAGTACAACTCTTTCACAGCTCTGATATTTCTAGCATGTTTCACTGAAGCCTTCCTGTTCAATGTATTTACAAGTAAAATAACTGCCATGCATCATTTGAAAATTAATCAACCTGCAGCTTATGTATTTGTCAACATTCAACATACTTCCAACAGAGAAAAGTCATAAAATTTTGTTTTCTGAGCTGCGAAAAACATTTCTGCTCTGTGTTTACCTTCTCTGAAAAAAATGTTTTAAAACGTCAACTCTCTCAAAATCATATAGCATAATCACTATATCCTTGTAATCAGGTATGAAACAAATAAAATAAAAAAACTCAATACGAACATATAAATATCCCTACAGAAATGAAAAACTGTGTTTCTCTAGTTTCAAGAATGGTAACTTACACAGGGAAAAGTCAGAGGATACTGCTGTTTAATCAAAGACAGATTTCTTCTCGTTTCACTGCTTTGTGTTTTGACGTAAATAAGTTCTCTCACCTACTCTGAGTTGTCCAGGCAGGATCCAGCTGTAAACTTGAAGCTGTGTTAACACAGTCCAATGTTTGAGTTAATAAGTCCTGCTGAGAGTCAAAGACTGTGGAGACTTACTATATGAGTGTGAGGTACAGTTCTAACAAGAATTTCTCTTGCAAGAAAGAACCTTATTCTTGTAGAAGTCTCGTTTGTATCATGTGAAAAGGGATAGCCTGTGCAGATGCTAATTAATGCAGTTTCAGAGGGGGAAAAAAAAATCCATTGGCTGTAAATAAGTTTTTCTCATTCTCAATAAATAAAAAAAAGTTACCTTTTACTCAGATACAGTTTCACTAAAGCATTTGTGGAATTATTTTTTAATTTTTTTGCTAAGTAGGTCTTACCAGTGAGAAAATGTTATGGAAGCTTGATTCAGCATGTCATTAACCAAATATACATTCTTCAGACTTGATTACATACCACAATAGCAAATGCTTGAAGGCACAAGAAATAATAAATTGTAACTGTCACTACCAAGAACGTAATAATATCTTAACAATTTAAAACAGATTATATGAAAGAAATTACAATCAAAACATAAGAATTTGAAAATGAGGTAAATCATGTGTCTTGCCAAATGACGAAATGACTTGTGTGAAAACATGACCAATGTTCTCTTTGCCGTCTTAGTATATATACATATCTTCTGGTAAAAATTCACTTTAAATTATTCTGAAGCATATGAATGACTCCCCATTTTTGTACAAATATTGTTTGCTTATTTTAAATCTATGAACTTGTCTCCAGTAGTCTAACTTTGTATAAGACAACCCAGACATTCAAATAGAATATCTAGTGGATTGTGACAAAATTGCTGAGATCTAACATTGATAGTGATGAAGTTCATCCTTAACTCTACAAAGTCATATGTTACCCAAGCCACTCTTAGCAAATGACCTGGACACCACCACTTAAGGTGTTAAACGTGAATATGTGAATTGAATACATGGAAATGTTTGAAAGAATGTTTGCAACATACTGATCACACTAAAGAGGAAGCCAGCCCTTATTAGGGTTTAAACAGTAGCCAATGAGAGAAAGAGACTTCTGAAGCAAAGAAAGACACAACTGGAAGAGAAGCCTAAAGGAAACATGAAAATACTCAACATAGGGCAAAGGAGAAACCTTTCAGGGAAAGCAGTAACAGTCAGACCCAGTTTGACACTGCAAGACACCACCTCATGTCATCGTGACTACTGCCCAGGCTGGGCACAGCAACCTCCTCAAAAGTTGCCATGAGCCACTGTAGTCCAGTTAACTGGTTGGCACTCCAGGGTGCAACATATGGAGACCAACACCACAGCTCTGTGTTTTGCCTCATAGGACACTTACTCCCCAGTGTGTGCACTTGCAGGTTCTAAGGAACAGTACAAGTACAGGCAAAGCTCAAACTCCAACGTCTTCCCTGGGAGGGGAGTGTATACCTTGCAGGGAAGGGGCTTGCTGGTACCCTATAAGGCATTTGAGAAAGGGGACTTGCATGTGTCTGTGTGTGTCTGTGAGTGTGCATGTGTTGGGAGGGGAATGAGAACATCTTGCAGTTAGTTATGAAAGGGTGCATAGGGATTTTTCCATAGTTATTAATACTTCATATCTGTCTTACATTAGTCTTATCTAATATATTGCTGATATTGATCCTAAGCATCTAGTTCACTGATTGCTATTTAATTACATGCTAATAAATCAATGAACCGCTTCAATAATTTTTGGTCATTTGTTTTAAATATAAGCTAAGGAATTCTACCTTGCAACAATCATGTCAAAAATTAGATTAACATCATAAAACACTAACTGCTAGCAAAAAAAAATACACTACTTAGATCCACAAAAATTATGGGTCATGTTACAATGTTACGTAGTATGTTTTATTTACATTAAATAAGCTTGATAAACAAAACTGAAAATAAACACACACTTCATATGTTGTGTATCTTAACTTTGATACATTCAATATCAATAGTTTTCGAAAAATGCTTCATAAAATCTGTACAACAATAACAACTTTCGGCAATTTGCCAGCATAGAATCACCTTCCAAGATAAACATATAATTACAGAATCCCATAGTCTACAAGTTGACTTAAGTGGCTCTAACTGACAGATTTTTCAAAAAAAAAAGTTATTTGTATTCACGGATCTTTAGACCAGGAGTGTTGAACGTTATACTGCCTGACTCGTTATGAGTTGTGTTGTTATCATGGGATAAAGTTAAATGGAAAGGACTGAGAAGAGTGACTTATCCAGGTCATTCAGGAAAGCAATGATATGCTCTGACCCACCATGGAATCATGCATACTCTAGGGAGACACTCTTCTTTCTCTGAGTTACTGCCAGAAATGATCCCAGATGCAGCTTCTGAGACATGAAATTTTTGAAACACATTTCCTTCTTATCATGTTCATCTACAAGGCATACCTTCAGGAAACTTGGCCAAATTTTCTCTGGATATACTGAGAATTTTAACTTAAGAGATGGAGTTTCATTAGGACTTGGACACTTAAAGTACTTGGGTCTTTCTGAAAATCCTGGCTTAAACATATAAATAATGCAGACTAAAATGTGGATCACTTTTTCAGGGTCAAAGGGAGCCTAACAGATGAAACATTTTCATGGAATTCAATAGAGTACAAAGATTTGGTAAAAAATAATTCCACTTCAGAAACCATTCAGAAGGCCTCTTGTAAAAGAATTAGCATGTAGAATATCAGGAAAAAAATCAAAGCTAGTGAAATATGTGAAAGTATTGACATATTTTAAAAAGTTTCCATTATTTTTATTTAACACTCAACAAGCTGCAAATCTCCAAACAAGAATCTATATTTGCATGTGTGAACTCACACATGTTCTCATATTTGTGAAGAAAGGGAGTTAGTCTTCTTTCTTCTCTCTTACAGCATGCCTTTTTTTTTTTCTTTTTTTTTCCTATGACTTTGGGAACTAGGTTCTTTTTCTCCTTCTCAGTAATAGTTAGAGAAAGCCTCCTTTCTTACTTGAGGCCATATTCTAGCAACACGTTTACTGCTCTGCAAGAACATTCCTCCTCCCCAGTTTTTAACTCACAAGCAAGAAAAGTGCATTTGTCAAGGGTTGCTTACAGCTTTGGGCGAGAGAAGAACCACACTGAGCAGCCAAGCTACTGCAGTGTCTCTAAGAAATTGATCTTGTTCTGCTGTGACAGAATAAGACTTTGATGATAATGACATTTTCAGCTGCAGACAAAATCCTTTTTAATTTATTTGAAAGGGGAAGAGGCTGAAATGATTTTGTCTTCCAGGATGTGCTTTACAGCTTGACTTATTTTTAAGGACTAACTCTCAGTTTGGGGGCAGGTGTGGGGTTCTTATAACCCTGTAGAAACGGAAACATTCCAAGGAGACAGAGTTTTTAAATTATTCATGAAGTGCTTCTCCTTAGAGACCACATCCTTCACTCTATTACCAGAAAACTAAATTAGAGTGGCAACAGCAATGCTGCAGAGCGAAATGACAAACTTTAGGAAACTGAGACATAGATGAGGCAGAAGGGAATGGAATCAATTTAAAAAATGTAAATTATTTTAATGTCTTCTGTGCCTCTCTCATATTAGTGATGTCATCATGTCCAGTTCCAAACCAGCCTAACTGTAATTTTCTTCTTTTCCCTATTGATTTTTTTTTATATTTTTCATTATTTTCACGCAGGCAGCTGTATGCTCTGTTAGTTGAGGATTTCTAGAATGTCCTAAGGTCCAATGTCATCTCCAGATACTTGATTCTATTTCAAAGAATCAGAAAATTTTTCCTCTCAAATTAAAAAGTTCTTCAGTTTCTAAAATTACTGGTATGTTACCTCAATCAATAGAGAATAAGAACCTTTTTCAATGTAATAACTGAAAGAACTAGATGATTTCTTCTGTAAAAAAATTTTGTCACTTTCATGAAAACCCGTGACTTCGGAAAAGTAAATCTGTTTTTGATTCTCCTGACAGCATTACCTGCGTAATTATTATTTTCAAGGTTTAAAAATAACATAAAAAGGTTTTATGTTCTTAAATGTATTTTTTTTAATCCTATCATCTGGCATTAACATTTCTGTTACGCACATGCAATTTGCTCATGGTGGGAGGTAGTTTAAAAATATGTTCTTGGAAGATTTTACAAAATCATACTGAATAGGACCAAATTCTTTATGTGTTTTTTTTTTTACAGATTTTTTTTTTTTGAGAGTCTTGAAGGAACAACAAATACGTAAATGTTATCCAAGGAAGAAAAAGTAATTCTACAATGACTCATTACACTGTAATTCTTGCCATCAGAAGGGCCTGAGGATTTTCTACAGAAGATATCACTACAAGATCTTTCCTGCTCTAGTCCACCCGATCTAAAGGCAAAGGGCATCTAGAACCATCAGGTTTCTCCATGTTACATTTGCATTTCTAGTGCAGACAAAGAGCAAAAAACGCATCTACTTAAGTGCCACTTCATCCAGCCCAGGATTGATGAAGTCCATCTGGAATTACTAGCAGGGAGTGGGAATGTCTAAACAAACTGTGTTACATCCCACTGTAGCCCAGTTTCAGACAAGGCTTGTCTAAGGAGGAGTACAAGATTCCTTAAAAGCAACAAAGGGTATTATGACTGAACATAACTGATAGTCTGTGTACAGTGAATGCTTAGGTACTATTGTTTAGATTTCTTGGCTCATAGTTTGAGGAAGAAGTCATAGGGATATATGGAAAATTTCTCTTTCTGGTGTCAAACGTATGGTTAAGTAACCGACCTTCTGATCTTTGAAAACTCTGCAAAAGTAAGGATGTGGATTTTGTTCCTTGTTCAGACATAAGGCTTGCAAATGTGTCCTGGCACTCTGAGGTTGTTTATGACAGAATGAAATTAATGAATGTACAGAGATTGGGTTTTAAATAATATTTATGCAAACAACAACACTATAAAAATACAAACTCATGTTTGAACTTTATATTTTTATAGAAACAAAATTTTCCTTTGTCTTTGTGTGAATACATTTGTGTGGATAACAGAGATATAGTTGCAGACAGATA
Organism: Trogon surrucura; assembly: GCA_020746105.1. Lineage (NCBI taxonomy): Eukaryota > Metazoa > Chordata > Aves > Trogoniformes > Trogonidae > Trogon > Trogon surrucura. The sequence goes on from CM036617.1 coordinate 41,908,278, forward strand.
AACAGAGACATAGATGTTATAGAAATAGATATAGATAAAAAGATATAGATATAGATTATATAGATATATAGATAGGTATAGATACAGATGTAGATATAGATATAGATGACATAGAGACAAAGGTATATACATGCTCTTAAAGAAAAAAAATCACACGTACAGAGGACTAGTTCCTCAGCTGACTGAAACTGGTGCCTCTCTTTTCAGATAGAAATCAGAACTGTCCCCTAAAAGAGTCATGAGAAAGTACATGTAAATAACTGTGGAATTCTCAGAACTGGAACATTTCGAATAAATAACTTACTGTCAAGGTTTATGTACAGCAATTGTATTAAAAAGGGAAAAAAAGGGTAAATAATTTCACATTCATCCTAAAGGGACAAGGCTTATAATAAAACATTACATTGACTTAATAAATAAATAAATAAATAAATATCAAGGTGTAAATTACCCAAAAGCATTTAAAAGAAACATCACTGACCATCAGAGATCATTTTTTTCAAATAAGATACCCATAGGTTTCCTAACATAAATAAGATTCTTTTCCATAAAAGTTTTAGTATCCCCTATTTGAAAATAATTCAATGTACTTGCTCCATTTTGACTTGTGTACTTTAGCTCATAAGGTCACAGTAACCCTCTTATCAGTCAACAGCAGACCTGCAACAGTAATAGGAGATACCATCTTAGATTAATACAAGTGAAAATTGCCTGCAATTTTTTATACTTCTTTCTCTAATGTGCACTTTAAAGTTTCATTTTTATCTCGGAAAATACTTGGTCACACCGCTCCTGGTACGTCCTGATACATATTTGAATGTATCTTTAGTTATAATAATTTTTTTAAGAATTTGTGAGAGATTAAAGAGAATATGTGGATCAGTGCAAATTTATAATTTCTGCTTTAAATGTGCTCTAAAAATTCTGTTACTTACATTTCAGTTTTACTATCTTAGACATTGACTCGCTTGACAAGGTGTCAGCCAAAATTTTGGAGTTCTCCTATTTTAACACAAGAGCAATTAGAAGATTTTTGAGATCCTGATCATTCACAGAGTAGATGATTTTGAATTGTGTGTGAGGTTTGTATATCTTTTATACTGCAACATGAATGTCATATTTTTACATTAGTGGCAGTTTGCATTTCAATCTCAAAAAAAAAAAATGAAACAAGATTCTTTTGCTAGATTCAACAGGCCACATGGACAGTAAGATATCTAATATATGGAGGCTTTTATAGTGCTGCATAGGAATAGACTAAAGCCACTGTAATCTATTTAGTACAAATTTAGGAGGAAAAAAAGAAAAAAAAAAGCACAACAGTAAAAACACATGTAGGAAGTACAGGAAAGTGAAAACATTTTGGTTTTGTTTTCCCTCAGTATTTTAAAACAAAGTGTCTCCTTAGGACAGTTTCTTGTTTGGTTGGTTGGTTGGTTGGGTTGTTGTCTCCCATTTTTTCTTTTGTAAAACTGGATATTTAAGTAAAGAGAGAAGACCTCACTAAAGTTTGAAAAAGATGATTGTTTTCCCTCTGTCTTCTTTAATTCTGCCATTAGAGCAAAAAACCTTAACGTGGACAACAATACCTTAAAATTTACATTACGATCTTGAGTTAACTCAAGTCTGAGGATGCATTATTCTTTTCTGAATAAACCTTTTAACAAATTACTGTCATATAAAGGAATCATTATTTCCAGAAAGTTAACACTTTTCATATTAGTAAAGGTAAAATGTAAAAGAAAATATGCTCAGAAATCTGCCTGAGACATATCTGTTTCAGGTGACTGTGTACCTGCAAAATGTGCGCAGTAGTCACAGCAACCACTTTTGTCCATGCCACATCTTATTAAAAAGAGATCTTTGTGTACAACTGTGGACGACAACCATATCAAACCTAACACATTCTGAAGTCAGCGTAGTTTGAGGCAGTGACAATTTAGCATGGAAGCTGCTATCAGTTTGCATAAATAATTCATATTTTTAGAAAATTCTCATGTGGAAAGCAAGGAGTGAAAAAAAAAGAGTTAGACAATGGGAAGAACTCCACAGTAAGCAAGTCTAAACTGTTTGATACACTCACAGCTCCATAGGAATACTAGACTTCATTTAGATAACACACATTACTAACATATTTCAAGAAGACATTTTCACAATTGGAAATAAAAGTTTAAAAGAGAGAGAAAATAGTCTCCAGTTTGTGTATAGAAGGTAAATTTGTATCTCTGAACAGAAAAAAAAAGGTTCAAAGAGCAAATTATAGTGTTTATAAAGTCTTAGCTAAACACTTTTAATGTGGTTTATGTGTTTAATTGTTCATATGATCCAACAAAAACAACCTTATACCTGCATCAGATTAATCACTGACAACAAAAGACCTGAGTAGATCCACATCAAATTTCTGGTTTACAGAATAATGTAATGAAGTAACAATAACACATCTTTGCAATCACAAGCAGGAGGTTTCTGCCTCTAGAAAACTGTAGCAGTTATTAAAAATAATCCAGAAGCTGTATTTCAAAATATATGTTGAGTTTGATGTTGTTGGAGGTCATATGAGAAATGATCTACAAGATCCAGAACAAATTAAAGTAAATGCATCCCCATGCACCTGATCAGAGATGGTTTAAAAGTACTCTCGCACAAATCAAAAAAAGAGAGTTTACTAGAGAAGATTATAGTTGATATTTAAGGAAACCAAGTTTTTTTCCACGCTGTTACTTCAAATTGGGATCAGAGTAAAAGTACACAGTGACAAGTCTGCCTGAAGTGGCTAGATTTATACCCACATAGAATGGCCTGGGCTGGAAGGGACCTTAGAGATCATTTTAATCCAACCTCCCTGTTGTGGACAGGGACGCCACGTCTCGACCAGGTCAGGCAACACGTGAGAACCGAACGGGAATTGAACCCGTGACCTTTGGTGTTTCAAGCACCCACTGAGCTAAACTGGCCCAACACATAATGACATAGATGTAAATAGACTAATATATAAAAAGCATCTTAGTTTAAAACCTAATTATTTTACTCACAAACAAACAGAAAGATTTAAAACCTAAGTCATTAAACGAAACAACCATATAATAAACCCTCTCTCAAATTACAATGTTACTAACAAAGGTTTTAAATTTTACTCTTTTTGTCTGTGACAGAGTTATTTTTCTTTATAATAGCTCCTCTGGTGCTGTTATGGATTTGTGACCAAAACAGTTACAGATGAGCAGTGATAACACAGAGTTTCTAGTCCTCACTCCACCCCACCAGTAGACTGAGGTTGCACAAGGAGCTGTCAGGGGACACTGCTGGCACAGCTGACCACAATTGACAAAAGGAATATCCCAGACCATACGACATCATGCTCAGCAATAAAAGATGAGGTAAATAAGAAGGAGGGACATTTGGAGTGATGGTGTTTGTCCTCCCAAGATATTGGTATGCGTGATGGAATCCTTCTTTGTTATAGATGGCTGAACACATGCTTGCTGATGGGAAGTGGTGAATGAATTCCTTGCTTTGCTTTGCTTTTAAACACAGTTTTTGCTTTATCTATTAAACTGTTTTTTATCTCAATCTACAAGTTTTCTCAATTTTACTCTTCTGATTCTCATCCTACTAGGGTAGAGTGACTGGCTCTGTAGTGTTTATGCAAATGAGACAGTGCAAGAATTTAAAGTGGCAGAGGAAGCTAGATCTATCTATTTATTTCAGTATGAATTTATGTCAGATTAAAGTAAGCATGAATGCATCTAATGCAGCCATAGTATTTTGTTTGCATTAGTGAAACCTGTGTAAATGTAACAATGGGTACCATGGGCTAACTTCTGACTGATGAGCTGCTTATAAAATATGTTGTAGACAGACTACAGAAGGTCTTTAATTCAATTATGTATTCATGTACATAGTAAGTACAAAGGATACAAAACAACGAAAATTCAAATTTTATGAAAGTAGTGATGTATATGCTGAAGAAAACATTCATCATCCAAGACTACAATCTAACTGCATTAATGGAATTTTCCAATAGGAAAATCTGAGTGGAATTCAGTGTACAGTTTCAGAAACTCAAACTTAACTATCTCATTTCACTGACTACATTTACATCAAATATAAACTCCCATAACAGTCAATGAACATCCATTAGATTTAGTTGGTAGAGTATGAACAGTTATTAAACTGACCTGATGCTAGTTAACTATTTTACTTATTGAAATAGCTCTTCACTTTCAGGTGATCATGCAGAGTGGATTCCTACTGTCTATATTGTCTACATGATCAAATGCAGAAAGAAGGAATGGATACAGGAGATGATATAGGGAAGAGGAAGTTCAGATGACTACTGGGTGAAGAGTAAGCGGACATAAGAGTGGGATCTTTCAGATGATGCAAAGACTAAAACTTTTAAGTGGACCAAACAGGAAAGATCTATGCTTCAAAGATGGGAGAAAAAAAAAAAAAGCAGCTAGGAAAGTCAGGTTAACAAAAAAAATGTCCAGAAGCAAGGACTCAACAAGAGACATATACAAAGCTTAACAAAACAGTACTTGACCCTCTTTTTTTTTCATTTTTATTCTTTCCTTCCTGGTTCTTTGAGACTGTTTTAAAAAAGTTAAGGATTCTTTTATTTTAATAAAAGTTGAGCTCTTAATGTAAAAGTCTCTTAGCCTTCCTTTGGGGAGCTAACTCTAGAAGAATGGGCCAGGAACATCCGCTTCAAAGTTATAGTCAACCTGGAGTCTCAAGAAAAGTTTAACATTTTTAAATACAATTCCTTTAACAATATTAATACTAAAAAAAAAAAAAAAAATTACATCACATTCCAAGAAAAGTCTTACTGAACTCCTGAAATCCAAATTAAATTGAAACAATCTCCTCTAAACAACTATTAATTTTCCTATCCATGATTTCTTGTAGCACTTCAGAAGTAAGCTGAACTGCTGAAGGACTGAAGTTGCTATCCAGAATAATCAGGAAGCCAAAACAATATACGAAATTTTACAGACAAAAGCAGAGGTTAGTATTGACTGTGTACCTAAGTAAAAATGAAATTACAAAGCATAAAAGACCTTGTATCTAGCAAAAATTGTATTTGTATTGCAGTTTCATAGTTAGTGGGAAATTAATGGACAATTAGTTTCACAGTGTAGGGAATGGCAAAAAAATTACTTTCTTAAATGCTCCTCATAACCTGAATGTTAAGGGATATTAGTAGCAACTACCACCTACAGCAGCAGGAGGTACTCTTCCTGCCCACCTGCTGGAGCCCAGACTGGTGCCTGGGGATCCAGCGTCTCTGCCCAGGCTGAGTGACACAGTTGCTTTTTGCAGCTTCAACCACTAGTGAGGCTGAGCACGTTTCCCAGAAACACATACACACCCACCGAAGACACTAACAAGGCTCTATGGGCCTCTGACTCACACCCTTCATCCCACAGGCACCTCACACTCATGAATCCCCCCAAACACCAGCACAGACTCTTGCCCATCTGATACCCGTGCCCAGACCTGGGACCTCCTACTTCCTTGCTGGTCCAGCTTGGAGTTTGCCAGTGACTGCACACCCACACATCCCCCACACAGCCTGTTTGGGGAAGGTACAGACATTTGCCCCCAGCAGCTGGCAGTTACTGACTTAAGCGCTGCTGGATATATGAAATGTAATACCAGTGTTTCTACTGGTTAAAATATAGTATTCCTAAGAAAAACTGAAAATTACTACAGTATTAGTAATCAGCTACTGTCTCCTGACTGAAGCTTGCACCTTACTAAGAAGGTACATCTAAACACAAAGCTAATCACCAGATAATTACAAATCCATAAAATCGCACATTAGTTTCGGCATTCATTAAGAGACTGACTTAAAAATTGTGGTGTTACTTCTAGCAAGCAATAAAGGTGTATTAGTTTAAAATAATGTTCATATTGTTTATTTCACCCCCCTTTTTAATTAAATCTTTATTAATTTCTATCTTGTCAACAAGCATATAGAAAAAGTTCATTTGTAAGATGAGTCAAATCACTGAATCCTACTTGTTTTGCAATAGAAGTGTTTAAAAAGCTGTACTCTGTTAAATTAAAACTTTTAAATTACATTTTGCCTGCAGATGGCAATTTTTGGCTTGTCTTTGTGAAATGCACGTGGGAAATTTTAAAAGATGTGTTTACTCTTTACTTTTTCTGATTTACCATATTTTGTCTTCTGTTATTGTATAGTAATGAATCTACCAGACCTTTTTTGATGCATATCCTTCCAATGTACTATGCTCTCCAAAGACTTAGCAGGTTTGCATATCGATGTTTTTCCTTTCATATCCTTAAGGGACTCATTTCTCAGTAGTAACACCAGACCCTACAGTATAATGCCTGACGTATTCTTCTATCAACTATTGTTCTATACCTACATAGTTTTTTTCTATTTGTTGCTGTCTGGAGGATACAACACTGACCCTGCCTGCTCAATGTGCAGGCATTCATGCCTGCAAGCACTAAGGCTTTATAAGACTTATCCATGCGCCTTTACTTGTCATATCAGCAGCTTCATCTGCAGAAATACATTCTGACTGAGTAAGCCTGAGGTAGACAATGCTTAATTCTCCATTACAAAATCTTCCAGGAAAAGAAGAGAGATTCAGCTGCAGGGCATCCATCCTGTCAGCACCTTATTATCCTAACACACCGTTTACTCTGTTACTGGTTTTAAGCTGGCCTTATTCAGTGTGATTATCATGTTAGCGCCTTACCCTGGATCACTATGCAGCAGTACACAGCACATTTTTATTCAGTTGATATTCTGAGACTCCAGGTATTTGTATTTCTTCTCCCTTCTTATTGTCTGTCTATGAACAAATGGAGTTCAGAAGATTTCTAATCTTAAAATGCAGGTCAAAATGTGAGCCAGTTGTAAACTAGAGAGGGAAACCAAAATGAAATAAAATAAATTAAAGGGCTAACAGCTATTAATAAAAAAAAAAAGAGACTATAGTTCTTAGGTTTTATTCTTTCATAACTGACAAAATAAATCCATGCTTTGCATTAATGTATAGCACAGTCACATATAACAGATATCTGTGTGTTGGATCACAAAGATCACACATCATTTACCATTTTTCTCCACATATCTTTTATCCCTCGAGGCTTCTGGCACCTCACAGTAAACTTAGCACGTCATATAAAACAGTCACAAGCCATAAAAACTATAGCCAGCAAAAGGAATTAAGTAGTGACTAAGGGCATTAACAACCCATAGTTTGTTAAACATACCTCCAATTTTACAAAATTGTTTTAAGAGTTTTATGGAGTATTTGTCAAAAAAAAATCCATTTTTCAAAACTTGATCATGATTCTGACTGCATCCAGCTGAAAATGAGAGTGGTGACAATGTTTTGCAAAACAGCTGGGTTTTCAAGGAATCAAAAAGCAGAATAAGTAGCTCAAATAGAAAGTCTATAAAAGTTTGCAATATTAATGTTTTGAAAATTTCAGTTTTGAATTTTTAAGAATGTTTTTTAGTGTTCAGCAACTTTGTTCACTCTTCAGCTTTATTCTCCTTAAATACATAGAAATCGTACAACTGTCTTGAGCCTGCTATCTCCTTTTTTTTTCCATCTGTAAAACAGTGTATAAAATATATGCTAAGGCTTTAACAGAGAATGCATTTTCAAATTACATTTTCAAAAAGAAAGTAAAAAAAACAAAAACAGGATATTGATGACTATTTTTGTCAGCTAACAGTATGGGGGGGAAAAAAGGCTTCAGACAATAAACCTTATGTCATTCTGATTATGTCTATTAATCAGCTATTGAAAAGGGTTTGTTCTCTTGACTAAGATAAGCTTCTTCTAAGGTATAAACTAAAGTATAAAGAAGAATTATTACATTCTGAAATGACTTTTTAATTGATTTTGTGACTAGCAACACTTTAAAATCTTTGGAAAAAAATACCACTGTGAAGCTATATGTGGTTATCCAGGCCCAGTCCATCAACATTCTTATAACATCAAGGGTTAATTTTTATGTCTCAGTATTTTGAGGAATGCACTGAGAATATCGTTATAAAGAGTTTGCACGATTTTGTCTATAAAACCGTTAGACCTGTAAATATGAGCTATAAATAGGGTCTATGCAGAAAAATTATGCTGTACAGCGGGTAGGATCCTGGGTATCCAAGCATGCCTTGTGCCTCAGTGTAGGGTGATTTCACATATATTAGCAAGCACAAGTAACGTTTCTAAAAGCTGTCTATAGGTGTCTATGGGACAAATTAAGGTACAATAAACACCAAGCACTTTAGTTTTAAGAGTCTGGCAGGAAACTGATATTTCCAGTTTCAGATAAACAGCGTTGATGATCATACTCTTTGGTGTTCAAAGAATTGATTTCCCTAGAGGTTGACTTCTGTGAAACTAACTAACAAGACGTGGGTTTTTTTTTTTCTTTTATTTCTCTCTCTGTTGTTAAAGTTTGCTAATCAATAACATCAAATTATGATTAACGAATACCACTATGCCATTCTACATATTTCAAGATGAAGTGGTGGGAAGTACTAAACTAGGTTAAAATATTAGAGTAATGAAAGAAATTATTCCTGTAATATAAAATACAGTTCAATTACTGTGAAGTGTTCTTAAAATAAAGAGTAATATTACTCTCATTTTAAAAAAAAAAGAAATAAGATAAATAAACCCAAGAATATTTGTACTTGGATCATTCAAGATCAAGAAATTCTACAGAATTAGATTTTGCCCAATCAAGTGGGAGAACAAAAAACTGGTGTATATGCTGATTATGCAAGTGAAATAGCTTTGATACCATCATAACTGAAACACAGCTATGCTACTAATTTAGGTTCTTTTTCAGGGTCTTCCAGCATGTATAAAATATTATTTTTCTGCCACCATAATAGTCATCACAGTTGGTTAGTTGAAAGAAAATTGATAACAAAGTTTCTCATAGGGAAAAAAAATCATTCTACAGAATTTCAGAAATAATGTGAATCGATTCTCAAATCTGTACAAACAGAAGAATGTTGGAATCTTATTTCAAAGAGAAAAAGAAAAGTGTATTTTCATTTGTCATTTCTTCATGTCAGAAAGTTGTAAAGTTCAGAATGAAAACATTTTGCAGAATAAGTTTGAGCTAAAATTGAACAAAAAGTGTCAGGAATATGAGAAAACACATCCACACTGTAAAAAGTGTTTGATAAGGCTGAGTTTGTTTTCTTTAGAAACGCAATTATACTTTAAAATCAGCTATAGTTTGTCATTTTAATACTATTAATAGTGTAAGTCAATTCTGTTGAAACATCATGTTTATTTAAAGTGGGTATCATGTAAGCTACAGTGTGGTTGGTCTTCACTACAATTGTTAGATAGCTGTTTCAGATTAGCAATACACTTTTTCTTTAGCACGGAAGGCAAAATATGAAAGGTATAGAAGGGAAGAGATCCTGTTAAATCAGAGTCAGGAGATTTTTATCATATTATGGTGCTTTACTAACAGAGCTATTAATCCATAAAATTGTCATTTTTTTCTTGTCTCTACCTTTTATATTAATGGATGTATATAAAGAAAATGTCCATAATTTATTGTGTAATCTAAGCCTAATTTTAGATTTAATGAAATGAGTATTCACCTCTGTCTTTATATTACCAAGAGTTTTCAGATCTGTACTGCAGAAAATATAATTATATCCATGTCATTGGGGTTTATGATAGGCAAGACAAAATGTTTAGTCTGGTTGGTAGTCTTATCTTTTATTGTTGGGATTTTTACATCTAACAGAAAAGGTTAGGAGCAGTATATCTAGCTAATGACTATTCAAAAACCAAACAAAAACATGATGACCAAGCAATGATCAGAGAGACAATGACCAAGTTGGGAACCCAGACAACCAAAGCCAACTACTCTTAAGACCAGCAAAGGTGAATGGTTAAGTCATTGTCCCTACGTCACTAAGAAGATTCAGCAGAAGGAACTATCTCCAGAAGGCTACTATTCAAACTAAAGGTGACTCTTGCATAAATGGTGTAGCGCTTACTATGAAGTATCTGGAGGAGGGTGTAATTTTCGAACAAAACACTTGGAATTGTACAGGGTTTATCACATCTTGGGAAAAGGTTGGAGAAGGAGGAAGACCGAGACAAATCAGGAAGGAACAGGTTTGGGAGAATGGAGGGAGAAGAATAAAAGGAGACAGTTACTTTTAAGCTGGCAGCTGATAGGCACAATTAATTGTCTAAACTCTGCACAATTTGTCTTATCTTCTTGTGAAACTTTATTTCTAACTTTCTGTTCTGTGTGAATATACTCATTATTCTGTGCGTGTGTGCGTGGAGAAGGGTGAAGATTAGGAGATCCACTACTGAACTTGAAGTATATCTAGTGATGAGGAGGTCTGCAAGCTCTACAAAGACTGAGTCTGGGAGGTAGATACCAGAGACACACATGAAGCGTTGGTTGTTTTTTTTCTTTATTTTGGTCTGGCTGCTTCGGGTTTTTTTGAAGTGTGTTCAGGACTATTTTCTAGCTCTGAATGTATCTAGCATTGAATGACAGAATTTCATACTCTTAAGCTTTCAGTTTCTAAACAAGGATGGTTTTATACAAGCTACCTATTATTGAATGGTTCCTGGCCCATAGAAATTCAGTCTTATGTTTAGGAATTCTTTGGAACGGAACTAGTTGTCCTGTGTCTTAATCATGTTAGGGACCATTTTAACAACTTTACAATCTAGACAATTAAGTTCTAAACACGGAATGTTCCTAGCATCATTTTATTTCTGAAATATGCACAGTCTAACTGATTTCATTGCATGTTGTTCTATTTACAACTGTTTCACCTTCTGAATGCCTCTCCTCATTATCTTCTGCAGTTTATTTTCCTTAATTTTCTAAAATACACTTATTCACTGTTCCTCTTTTTCTCCTCTCTCCTCTTTTTCCTTCGTCTCTCCTCTTTTTTTTCTCCTCATTTTCTCTTCTCGTTTTCTCTCCTGTTTCTCAGGTAACTTATCTGCAAATGTATATATTCAAAATACAAACAATTTACTTATTGGAAAGATTAAAAATATTTAATCTTTTAAAACTAACTACGTATTATGTAGTATTTTTCTGAGTCCCTCATTTATTAGAATCTAAACCCAATAATCTGCCAGGAGATTGACTTCTGAAGATATAATTTATTCATTTAATATTTTTCTAAAAATAATCATCTTTTTTAGTGAATGAATCCAGACGTATTCATATCATATATCACAGGTATTCATACACAGATCTGAAAAAAAAGTACCTTTCTTAGAATTAGATACACATCTTTCTACTTCTGACTGACACTGTTTCAATAATACCTATTAAAAGAAAGCTGAGTACCTTTAGTAACATTCAGAGAATGACACGGAGAACTTTAAATAAGAATCTGCCTTAAAATAATGGTCGTTGAAAAGACATCAGTTGAAACATAATACAGTTATTCAAATGCATTCTGTCAATGAACTGTGTGTCTGAATGGCAGCTTCACTAATGTTCCACAGTTGATGCATCCATCCAGTAAGTATTTAGAACAATAGGCTAAGTAACCAAGGGATTAACACACCTTCCTCAAAAGGAGAGTAGCTAGATTTCTCTCTCCCACAACTGAACCTTATTCACAAAGGTATAGGCTATCTCAGAAGAAGGAACTTCATCTGTTCTTCTGCAGCTTTCCTATGCGTGTTGGAAAGCAAATGTAGAAGGTTGAACTGAGATAAGTAAAAGGAAACTTACATGATCATTCAGTTGCAACATAAGGTTCAGGAAGCTTCTGTCTACTAAATTACAGCAACTGGGAAGTTGGACCACTGAAACTATCATTCTATACTTTTCACATATTTCCCCACAGCATTAGTTTCTGCCTACTGTCAGAGGATGAACAGCTGATTAGCTGATTGAATCCAATTTATATTTCTTATGTTAGAATAACTCTTAAGACATATACATGAGAGAAGAGAAAACTGTGGTTCCTATCACTGTTCCATGGGTATCCTTTATTTATATCCAGTGGCAGCATAACTGTAAAATGTACATCTGTTTCTCCAGACTAAAATGGTTCTAACTGGGTACCTAGGGACTTCTGTGTTTTAAAACATTTACTATTGATTTTACATACCTTCTGGAATTAGTTAGAAATTCAGGAGAGAGGAACTGAATCACTACATGAACATCTACCCCATCCCCTCACCTCCCCTTGTGGTTTTCTAATCCATAGTTTCAGTTAAAGTTAGAATTTTGTTATCCATTTAGCCTAAACTTTTACACAAGTCTGGGCAAACTTTTGGCTCCCTGGGAAACAAAGTAAGTTGCAGACTGTCCTATTGGCAGCCTGGACAAAGCACATGTAAAATATTATATTCAAGGTTGGGCATAAGCAACAAAACGTAACAGAAAAGTATCTTACAATACCAGTTTGGATGAACCAAGTATATTTTCCTCATAGTCTCTTTTTTTTTTCTCAAGTATGCCCTAGACTAAATGGGAACATTTTAATACAACTTACGTACAAGGGTTTGAGATGAAAAGCTAGTCTTTATAAGCCGTGAAAAACATTCTGTCTTTAGACATATGCAATAAATTCTACACCAGACTTATTACTGGGAGGTGTAAGTACAAAAGAAACAAGCTTCATAGTAGTCTAATGAAAACATTTATTGTTTAATACAAACACAATAGTTATTGTTTACAACAGTCTGAATTATCTAATTATTACAGAAAACACATTTTTAATAACACAGTTAAGACTGCTGTACACAGCTTTCTAGTACGTAACCCTTTTCTTTGGTGTTATGCTCATCCCTTCAGTTCTTATCTCGGTCCTAAGATTCACAACTGGTTCACAACTGCTTTCTTCCTCAAGCAAAATAAAGGGGGTTTACAGTGAGTCATCAGTGATTTGAGTTCTTTGCTATGAACAGTATCCCTAGCAAGTCAGTATGGGGAAAAAAAAAGAGACAAAAAAAAAAGGGGAAAAAAACCCCCGTTTATGTCAGTACAAACTGGGTGAGAATGTTCTGAAGCTTGTAAAATTTAGTTGGGAGCCCATAAGAAAGAAGCAGAGTGAGAAAACTTGAAAATGGACCCAAATAGACTTGGTGACTCAGGAGAAAGCAAAACCACCACTACCTTTGAAATGATGGTGGAGATCTCAAGATGCTGATTGATAACCTACCACCTCCCTACTTGAGGAAAGCTGACACTACTGACCTTAAGTCCCAGAGAGACTTTGATTGGAAGGGTGAACAGAACACGAAAGAAAATAGATTGGTTTATATATTTTTAAATAAGAATTTTAAGGCCATGTTTTACGTGTTTTTTCTTTATTGATTTGGATTATGACTGTCAGCATTACTGCAGCTGGTCTAGTATTGACTGTTATATCTACTAGCTACAGTTATACAATCATTTCTCCCAATCCAAATCCAACCCCAAATCTGTATATAATACCCAAATCTCTACATAAAGGGATGGTGTCTACTGCTCAGTGACTGCACAGGCTTGGTAGGCTTCTTACCACGAATGTTATTCACAGGACTAAACTAAGCGCTGTATCTGACCTCTAGAAAACCACAGCTGTAACAAGCCTAAATTGTCATTGACCAAGGCAAACCCAGAAAGGCCCCAAGGCATCACACTGTTAGGTCAGTTCAAATCCTTTCAACTTTTTCTAATAATGTCAGAATCTGGTAATTAAACAGTGTGGAGCAGGAAGAAATTTTTAAGACATACTAGTTTGTAAACATATCTTAAAGTAGCAATGTCTCTTCATTTTTGTTCCATTTGACTAGGGATAGAGAGAAGGGAGAAAATTACAGGTTTTTTTTCTTGGTTTCACTACAAGCTTAATTGTCAGAGACACTTCTAGTCAATGATTAAATATGCCTTTATTTCCAGAAACATGATTAAACCACAAAAAATCTTGCCTCACATAGAAATTGTCTAAATACTTTTCCTTAAAAAAGTAACTATGCTACCCTTTCTAATGACAATAAGTCACAATCTACAGAAAATGTTTGTTAAGTAACTTAGGTACTTCTAATGAGTACATGTGGCAACATTTAATATAAAAGTATAAAGAAAATGTTGGGTCTGATACAGCAACATCATCAAGCAAAAATTTAAAAATAAACAAGAGTTAGAAAGAAGACATCAGTGCCAAAGTCATGTTTTACCAAATAAAAATCCCAAGTAGGCCAAATCATCAAATTTTCTGTAGTCTACTTTACAGTAGCTCTCACATGATGTGAGATGATACAGACAGTTAGTTGAACTGGACTCAAAATTCAATATGATGTTAACTTCAAAATCCTAGTCTGTATTTAAGTAGTTTACAGAAAAGAAAAAAAAAAAAAAAGAAAAGTAGATTTTGGTTAAAAACTGAAAAAAATAGATAGCAAAAATACAATTGTTGCAATGAGGTTGCATTTTCCATTTTAGTAATTCCACTTCCTGGTTTTTCCTTTCTCCATCTCATTTATATATTAGAATTCACTGGTACCAGTTGATCAACACCTAAAGCTCAGAAGTAGGATTCATCTCTAGAATACTTTTGATGAATATGCAGCCCTATTTAAGAACCAGTAATGAGGGGTTTCAGAGCTATGTCTTTAGAAAAGTCAGACATTTTAATCCTTGTGTTTTCTATACTGTAGAACACTTTCCCACGGGAAACTGCAGCAGCTGAATGTCCGCTAAAGTAAAAAAAAAAAAAAAAAAAAAAATCAGAAAGTTCCTGGAAGAATAATCTTTCAAGGACTATTAAATATGAAGTCACAGTCTTTGGTTGAGAGATCCTCTCAAGCTGCTCAGCTGCTTTGTACTTGTTCATTTTCTTACATCCTTCCTTAGGCATCTGTTGTTCAATGTCATTAGAGGCATGAAACTTTGGTCTGACCTAGTTTGACAATTATTATTTCATACTCTTATATAGATAAAGATTGTGCTCAGCCAAGGTGAAAGTGAGGCAGAAAAATTGTGGCTTAGTTAACAGAAGAATCATTACTGCTTAGTAAAATGAAATTTTCAGTATACCAGTCTAAGATGCAATCCATTATATCAGGGAAGAGTTGCTGTGATTAGGAAACAGAATTGCAACTCTGATGAGAAAGTTACATTAGTATTTGAGAAAATGATAACATAATTTCAGAGCTAGATGATATATTTTAGATGATAAATTGAGTACACAGCAAGATTCACTGATTATAGCAAGGTTAACATAACGGGCTTATCATCTGCCAATCTATTGCCCTTGTCTAGCCAAGTTATATTCACAGTTCTATAGATGTTTATTCTCTAAACAAGGAATACTGAACAGTGCATCAAAAAAGTGGTGTTTTACTGACAAATTGTAGGGCCATGAGATAAACTTTGCAGCAAGAATGGTCATAGCCAAATTACTTTGTGTCAGATTGGCTGCTGCAGTGAACAAAATGTAAGAGAACTCTGGTTCAAATGGTTCTGGAAAAGAGAGAAAACATTTGACTGGTCTCAACTTTATATCCTTTATTCTTGGTAGCAGCTTTTCTCCCACAGTGTATTTAATTTCAAATCAAAGAATGTAAAATTTCTTGGATACTGGAAAATATTTTGATTAGGGCAAAAATATTGTAAATGGAGAGAGGTTTATATACTAGCATTGGACATAGAATCTGATTCAGAGTCAATGAGGAGCAAGACATGTAACACTTAATTCAGGATAAGTTATATTCATTGAACATGGAAAAACAATGGAGGTAATTCCAAGGTTAAAGCTATGAAACTATCCACACATATTATGCACACCAGTACCACTTATCTCTACTGTTAACACACCTAGCATACAGCCGGTTCACACTATACTGAGGTGTTAAAAATGTTACAGAGATTTTGTACTATTCTCTTAGGTGTAGAAGTACCTCATCCAACACTACATTTTGTTATTAGTTAACCAGGGCTGGTTTTGTGGGTTTTTTTGATTGTTCCCTCTATCCCTCAGCCAGAGTATAAATTTTTGAAAGGGAAGTGTTTTGGGTTTTTTTTTGTTGGAAAGGGTAATCCAGCAGACTCATTTCTTCTTTGACCCTTCTTTTAGATTAAATTTATATAGCATGGGAACTGATGGTATCTATAAAAAAATATTGATTCAGACAGCATAGCAGCTTTCAGTCTTCACTCTAGTAATTTTCCGCATTTCAGTGACAGATTTTTGTGTGAATTATTCATATACATACACTACAGAATCCTGGAGCGTAGTGAAGATCTTCAGTGATCATCTTGTCTAAGCTTCTGCTCAGATCTCATCAATTTAGTGCAAGACATTTAGGATATTTTGAATATCTACAAGAATGGAGATTACACAGCCTCCTTGGGCAATCTGTTCCAGTGTTTGACCATCTTCATGATAAAATTTTATTTCCTTATGCTGAATTGGAATTTCCTATGTTGTAACTCATGTCGTCATTGACATGTCCCTGCCCACTTTACATCTCTGAAAACAACTGGCTTTGTCTTTTCTCTACTCTCACATTGCGAAACGATAGACAGAAGTCTCTCTTTGTCTTGGTCTTTTCGACATTGAACAGACCCAACTATCTTAGCTTCTCATGCATCATGTGCTTCAGCTCCCTGAGCAACTGGGTGTCCATTGTTAGAATTGCTCCTGTATCTTTAGTCTTTCTGGCATATGAGTGCCCAAACCTGGATGCAGTACTCCGAGTACAGTCCCACCAATGTCAAAAAGAGGAAGATGAATCACATTGTTTCAGCTGGTGTCTTCCCACAAAAATGCATTCGGATTTATTTGTCCATCGGGATCACAAGGACTTTCTCCTGGAACAAACTTTCCATTTACCTTTGCTGAATTTCAGGAGGTTCTTTCTGCCCATTTTTCCAGCCTATTGACAACCCTTCACAAGGCAGCCCTCATGATACATAATGATCAGTGAGTATAAACGAAATGATTAGTGAATTGAATCAAGAGTCAGAAAAAGAGAGATTTAGCTCACAATTAAGATCTTCTTCTGGCATATTTATAAACGTGGTCTAAAAATCTACAGCAGATTTCCTCTCAGCTTGCTACAGATAAAAGAAGTTGGCTATCCGAGGGTGCTATGTTGGTACGTAAGTCTCAAGTATCATCTTTACCTGCTAGAAAATAGAATTTTCTGTGCTTAAGCTTTCCAGCAGAGTTGAATCATATTTACCAATAATAATGTAACAATTACCACTAATCTACCATAATTTACCGATTTCTAGAGAGGTAAATTGGATATGTTAAACCTCCTTGTGTAGGAACAAAGAACATAAGAATTTATGCACATAGAGATGTATGGACTCCAAAGCTTGTCTTTGTTTCCTCAGGATATTCAACAATTTTCTTATAAATATGTATTTTAACAGAACTTAAATGAAGATTTTTCTCTCTAAAACTGAGAATCAGCATTTGGACTTTTAAGTAAATAAATTAAATAATCTGTCATCTATCACTTCTTTTTTGCTTTAAGTATTACACCAGGAAAGATAACCAAATCACAGAAATATTGATAACTATACATATGTCAAAAAAGTAAGAAAATTATGTAAAATTCTGAGACAGAATTATCACATGACCATTTCCTTTTTCTTTTGTTTTCAAGAAAATTGCCCAATAATGTTTTCTTCCATTTTTTAAGTAAAACCTAATAATTTTTTTTGTTAATCAGAAAATCACTGTTGCTTATTCACCCAGTGGTGCCAATAGAGTCTTCTAACCATTGTAGAAAAGAACAAACAGATTACATGAAAAGTCATTGATAACATTGACATAGGCTCTCCTTTCTTTTATTTTTCTTTAAAGTGTGCTATCGGGAATGATGACATATTAAGTCTTAGACATATTTAACATAGTTCAGGGGAAATGAATTTGTGTCATGTCTGAAAGCCTGCCAACTGAAAAATATAAAACAGTGCGATGGAAGTTAAGGTAATTCTAGGCTTTAAGTAAAATTTCGTAGATAGCACCTGGAGAACACTTCCATTCTGTTCCAAAAGAATTAGTTCTTTGGGACAAAGTCAGAAGAGGATTAAGTCTCTTACTTGTCTGTAGACAAGTAAGACACCCAAGGGAAGAGGGAACTCTTGAGTACATGATGTTTCCTGATGATTCCCTTGCTGCTGTACAAGTTATAACCTAGTGCTTCATAAAACCCTTGTAAGGATTGGCTTTTTTCCAGATTTGCCAAGTATGACTAATAAAGCAATACATTTACATGTACTTAGCCCACAGCGGTTTGAGGATTAATCCCTTATAAAGATATCCGGCCCCCAAGTGTAAAGAAAATTATTCTAGCAGGAGTAAGCAATTTCCCCTCAAGGTGAAACAAAGACTACAAGTAGAAAGAGATTCTAGAAGGAAAATAGACAACAATTCTCTATCCAGTCAATCCTGCCAAAATAAGATGACATGGAAAATATTTAAAGGGTGTTAGTCTCTTGAAAACTTGTTTGTTTCCTTTCCAAGAATATGATTTGGCATAGTGATATATATCCCACAGTCCTACAACTCTCTGTTGAAAACATGTTGACAGAAATGGTATGAAATTAGTATGAAGATGGCTAAAAAGGTTAATTATACATAAAGCAATAATTTTTGAAGCATTTTGTTATCAGCTTTTTGAGAATCAAAGTAGGAGTTTTTTTTCAAGTAAAGAAAGAAAATCTTCTGTATGTATTAGCAGTTAATGATATGTAAAAGATGGCATTCAGATGCATCTCCAAAAGTCATGTTACAGTCGCATTCTAATTAGTGCATGACAACATATGCCCAAATGCAGCAACTAGGATCCTCAAAATAGTTTTTAAACTGTTATCCATGGTATAAGAATGACCTTTGAACATCAGGGAAAGAAAAAAAAAAAAAAGAACTACAAAGATAAGGTCAGTTGTTCAAGTTTTCACTACATATTACAATTGTGGTGTGTTGCCATGTCTGAAATAGTAGCACAACAGCATAAATACTCGGAGAAGTTTAGATTCTCTGGGATTATGGATGCTCAAAACAGACAAATGAGCCTCTGTCTTTGTGTAAGGATATTTGGAACACAGAAAATAGTTTTTTGGATGTTTAAGCACCCTAAGAAGATTTATTTATCAGGTAAGATATAAGCTTGACTAATTCGCTTGAGTTCTGTGATGCAGTGTCAGTCTTGTTTATTATATAATATTTCAGTGCTTAGGATACTCAGAAGTAAAAAAAAAATAAAAGCATGGTACTTCTCTTATTCTAATTTGATTTGAAATAATAATTAATTATCCTCAAAATATTCACTAAATACTGGCCTGTTGACTGCTATAAAATACACATTCCATCCTTGACCTCAATTTTAGACCAAGATGCAGGCCCTGTAAACTCATAACAAGACTATTAGATGCCTTGCTGAGGCTCAGTGGAGCTGCAATCAGATATAGGCATCTAGTAAGGAGAATGAAATCATCAACACCATCCTTGATACTTTTTATTAGTAATTTTATAGTATAAGGTGCAAGAAACAAAGCCTCTGAACTTACCAATGACAGAGTGATCTCTGTCCAAGACTATAGAGTAAGTCATCCATATTGAGGCTTTCTGTACTGGATCTGTGGATTCTGCACATGTGGTGTCCAACAGCTCAACTTGAACTAGAGGAGGGGGAAAATAATTATATTTCCAGAAGGTAATGTAGATATTTTGTAAGCCATGAAGTCTTGTTTTGACCTTATATAAACTGTGATTCAGCAGGTTAATTAGATGACTGCTTAGTTTAATCATAAATATTGCTATGCCTTTGCCACCCTTGAAAGCATTGACTTGTTTAGAAGCAAGTACATGCTAAGTCTTTTACTGAATCAAGTCTTCAGCCGACTAGTGTATTTGCATGCATTTCAATTAAACAAGTGCTCCTTTTCTGGCTCTTTTATGATAGATGGTTTTACAAAATCTTCATTGCTTTTTAATTGCCAAGACTGTTGTCAACTTTTTTGTCTCTTACTGACAGGTTGTTTTAAAGCGCCTCAGCAGTTTAAAACCTTCATTAATGCCACCATTTTTCCATTTATTAATTGGACCAAATTTGCCTTACTATTTTCTCACCAATATCTGTTGTAGTACATCTTATTTTGTCTAACCCTCTGACTACCTTTCTTCACTCTCCAATTTCGCTCTGAGGTATTGGTTTATTTCTGTAGAGGTATTCTTCTTGTCTTAGAGTATCATTTATTTTTAATCCTTAGTTGCTCAAATGGTGTGTCTTGAATTCCTTTGTCGTGGTTTAACCCCAGCCAGCAACTAAGCACTACATAGCCACTCATTCACCCTCTATCAACAGAGTGGGGGAAAGAATCAGAAAAGGAAAAATGAGAATGTTCACAGTTTGAGATAAAGAAAGTTTAACAGATTAAGCACAAGCTGCACACATGCACAAGAAAAGCAAAACAAGGAATTTGTTCACCACTTCCTATAGGCAGACAGATGTTCAGCCATCTCCAGGAAAGCAGGGCTCCATCATATGCAACAGTGACTTAGGAAGACAAACAAGTGTACACCCCTTCCTCCTTCTTTCTCTGGCTTTATAAGCTTAGCATGATGTCATATGGTCTGGGATATCCCTTTGGTCAGCTGGGGTCAGCTATTTCGGTTGTGTCCCCTCCAGGATTCCTGTGTCCCTCCAGACTTATCACCATCAGGAGACGAGAAGCTGAAAAATTCTTGACTTATTTACACTATTTAACAACTTAAAACATCAGGATGTTATCAACATTATTCTCATATTAAATCCACACCAGAACACTACCAACTACAAAGAAGAAAATTAACTCTATCCCAGCTGAAACCAGGACATTCTGTTATAAGGTAAAATTTCCCAATTTTAATATGTCTGTCTATATGAGGACTGAAAAAAAAAGATAAATATTCACCTGCTAGAAGTGACAGGCTTCACACAGAGAGCTTAAGGAAATGTAAAAATAACAGCAAGGACAAACATTTCCCTAAAGCTCTCAGCCTGCAAACTTGGCAAATATGTTAAATCCAAACAGTTTTTTACTTAATATATCTTGACACATCTTTAGCCAGATATTACATATTATTCCAATGCACCCTTATAATGTGGGAGGTAGGGACAAGATTTGCATTTCACCTAACATTGGTTATTCACATTGCAGATGGCTATCCTTGGAAGTGTGTGTTTGTTTGTTTGTTTGTTTGTTTTCTGATCCATTAATTATAGGATTTAGAGAACTAGCTTAAAAGTTAAATATACATGCTAGATTTTTTAATGTAGTGGGATGAATTCCACCAGAATATTACTGCAATTTCAGTCACATCACTTTCTGTCTCAGATCTCTTTATCCATGCCATCCCGTATCACTCTTCCTCTAAAAAGCTATTCACTTTCAAATTATTTTCAGAAAAAGAAAAGAAATTTTAAAAGCACATCTTAAGGAGAACATACTCCCATTTCATTTTTTTTTTTGTAGCGTTAGGCTATGTTGGTTATGAACTTGGTATATTTTATGTCCTAAAGGACCAATTCCCGAATCGTTAATCTGAGTGTCTCCTCAAGACAATTTGGCATACACAGGCAACACTATATGCCTTCTCTTCCACATAGGGAAAACTAAAGCTCCTGTTCCAAATGTAAACAAATATCACAAGCTGTTAGAATGTTGGGGTGAGACTTCACCTTGTCTATAACAGAATTAATTAATAGCTAGGCACCAGACCTTGAACACCCCCACCAGCTTGTTCTGCTGAAGTGGATTACCCTTATCTAACAGTCAAACTCCTACCCCACCCCCTTCAGTGGGGTGTTGGAAATAGGAAGAACAGGGATGAAAAAAGTCTTGGGTTGAGATAAAGACAGTGATATCACTTATTAATTATGATCTCAACCATACCCCACAGGGGGTCAGTTGGAGCCACCTGGACCTGGGTGTGTCCAGGATGGGGCAGCCCTGGCCACTCCTCACAGAAGTGATCCTGCAGCCCCTCCATTGCCAGTCCCTGGCACCTGCACCCAGTAAAATTGTTTTGTGTCTTCAAATCTTGAGCATTTGCTCATTTGTCTTCTAGTTTAACTGTACAGTGGAAGAAATAAAGGATCTCCCTGCACTAAGGCCAGACCTTGTTCGTGGTGATAATGTCTCAAATACAACAATCAACAACAACCTTGGGAAAAAAAAAAAGTTGAAAAATAACTGTCTATCAGTCTTTATTGAGTTAAATTTGTACTGTGAAATATAATTAAGTGAAATAATGTAATACAGTAAAAGTAAAATACTCTAGGGTAGATACTCAAAGGCAAGATGTCAGCACAAAAAAAAAAAAAAAGAAAGAAAAGCTCAATTTTCCTCAGCTCTCAGTAATATGTTTTCAGTCCTTCTTTTTTCTCTTTACTCAGTGACAAAGATAACACTCCTGCCAAATCTAACCACTGCCTCTTTGGATTGCAGTTTCTGTCAGAAGACAACTTTTTTCAAACCCATCTGCATATCTGATGATTCCTGTATGAGGGAAAGGTAGTACATAAAATGTTGCAGGACTTTATACACTCTGAATATATAAATAGAAACATTTATGCAACAAAAAATATTCTCTGTACATTTCCCTTAAAAGCTTTAATGTGAATTGAACTTATATTGAGGTCTTTTCAGACCTCCATGAAAATAATGGTCTTGACAGAAATGCATAATGAGAACAACATAAATCCGGTTAGTCCTTAGTGGTTAGCCTCGGAGGAAACTGTGTTGCTGATCTGGTTATGTGTCACTGAAGCTGGAAGTTTAACCACTGCCTTCGTTTAAGATGGTATGAATGAGCCCCTGAATGCAGAAAATCAAGGGTCTTCAACCAAAATGTATAAATAAACAGCTATCCAAAACAATTTTTTTATTATTATTATCCTTTATGTTTATGAGTTAAAGGGTACAAACATACTGTAAAAAGACACAAGTATAACTTCCAGGTCACACACACAGGTGGATACAGGCTGCTAAAATGACCTTGAGGAAAGTCTTTGTTGAAAGATTGTCTGGACTAAGTGAAGTCTGAACCAAAAAAAAAAAAAAAAATCATCAGTTGGTTTATTTCTGTTGGGTTTGTGGAAACAGTCTTTAAATTATTTTTCCTTATTAGAGAACAAGCAACCTCCCTTATTTTTAGTTTTACTGTGAACTGTGATTCTGAACTACAGAGAGCCACTCAGGTAAAAAGAATAAGGTGTGTACGTGTAAATAAATCTTAAAGGAAAATGAAATATTTGCTAATTCTGAAGCCAGTTTCTCTTTTATTTAAGTTCATTATTATCTTATTTTCTAAGTCGTCTCTTGGATTTTTATGGCTAAATCATAAAACATGGTGTTATACTCAGTTGAAATACAGACGATAAAACCTAACTCAGTAATTTTTGTAAAAGTTTACTGTATAAGCAAATCCTTCCCAGTGTGTTTACATGAAGTTTGATGTAATTACTTTTCTCCTTTACTAAATACAAATTGGCTTCCTCATATTCAGTAAGAATGAGCATTCCTAGAGCATTATTCAAAGGAGACATGAAATGTGTTTCCTGTCTCAGAACTATTTCAGCATCAAATTAATTTTCTTTGTTTATAAGATGATAAAAGATTATTTTAAAATTGTACACCGAAGTAAGATAGGAACCGCATGTAGTTTATTTGCCAGTGCATTTGCTGAAAGGGAGAAAAAAATATCTATTTCTCTCTTGCCTCTTTAATTATCATGTTTGTCTTTTTTTCTGAAGGGAAAATACATCTTTCAGAAACTATTAAGAAATGCTATTGTTTTGAGAAGCCTACATTATCTCTGATTTTGAAGCATATGTGTCACATTTTGATGCACCTTGTCGGGTTTGATCAATCAAGTTGATGCATGTGAGACATGATCCAATTTCACATGATCAGAATTACTTTATTTGACATACCACCATGTGACATTTAAGGTCAAATTAAAAACAATAACAAATAAAAACTTTGCACGGTATTGAAAGACTTTAAGGAAAAGGAACTAACTTTTTTAAGCCAGGTAAGGTATTTGTGCTCAGATGTTAAATACTTACATTTTAAGTATTTGCAGTACTTCTTTGTCCAGATTAGATTTCCTGGTGTTATGAATTTAATCAGTAGTGTAGCACAACCCAGAGATGGAACCTCAAGACTCCAATAAAATTTTTTTGGGGTTGATAACTCATCTGAAAATCAGTAGATAAAAAACAAATTTTGCAACAGTTGTGTTGTCATCATCCCAGCAAAATTATTACAGATAGTTTTATGATCTAGCTCATCCTACTTGGGACTATATTGTCATTATCCTACCACTTGTAACAGCAAAATAGTAACAAAAGTACCATCGATGAATATTCACAACTAAAACAGTAAAAATAAATTCAAAATCTCTTGTTAAATTTAAATATCTTATTCTTTTTTCTTCCCAAATGTCCTTCTGCAAAGGTAATTAATATTCTTTTTATGGCTTTAGTTACATAATCCAGTTTCAGAATAATAATTAAAAGGTAGATTATGCCTCTTCCAGGCTGCTCAAGAACGAATTAGGTTGTGATGCATCTTCTCCTAGAGATGTATATATTATAAGGAGATATGTATCTATAGACTGAAACAGAAAGCAATTCTCACATTTGTAGAATATAAGAAAATAGTGCTGTGATTTGTACTTTGGGAACAATTAAATCTGCTTATGTTAAAGACTTGTTGAGAATATGAAGTTTGATTTTTATCTCCTGCCGGCTGAGGTCACTTCTGCAACCCAATGACAATGTTTTTACCAATATAGTCTGAAACAAATTGAGGTCAGTGTACATTTTCTCACAGTCTTGCTCTCAGATTTCTTCCATGAACTGCAGAAGGTTTCAATTTACTGAAGCACTGAAGTAGGTAAGATCCAATCAAAGTAAAAGCGGAATCAATAAATTCGAACCTCAGAGGGCTAAATAGTAGTGACATCAGTCAGGGGAAAAAAATTGTTGGTAGATCCAAAATACTATTGTTCTATACCTAGCATAAAATAAAAATTCAGCTATATGTTTTTATATTACTTGTTTACTGAGATGTATTTAACATGTTGGACAACCAACAAGATGGATTTTCTATCCAGGATAGGAATGCACCTATGTGTTTTGGCAAACATTCAGAAAATACAGGCCAAACTATACTCATCTCTGTAATATATTTCCCATTGCTTTATCTCAACATTTAGTGGTTGATGTAAATGAAGCATATATTTCTAAACATTATTATCATAAAAATATACATAAAATATTAAAAACCCAGTTATGTATTGAATTTGCTACGCAAGTTTGGTAAAAATTAATTTTACAGTTTAAGAACTCAGTTGTCTCTTCTATCTTGGGTTTGGTGTGGTTTTTTTGGTAAATAAAATATCTGTGTAAATGTGTATTAATATTTGGAAAAATTGAATAGTTAATTTTAGTATCTGCATTATTATACAGAATATGTGATCTAAGGGAAATAAATGTCAGCTTTACTCATAGAATAGTTATGTGTGTGTTTAAGTTTGCTTTTAAAAGAAATGTGGTTTTATTTTTTAGCGGAGTATCAATTAAAACATATTACGTTCAGTGAAGCTCTGTTGTGTCAGCTTTCATACAACGTTTTTTCTCACTCTTCAGGAATTTTTATAAATCAACATTAACGGTGATTTGCATTTTCAATCTCCAACAATTTATTTATTTATTTATTAATTTATTTTAAATCAAAGGTATAAATCCATTTCATACTCTTACTATTCTTCATTTTTAAAGAACAGACAAAATATAATTTACCTGAATTATTTTCACTATATAATAAAATTCAACAGAAAAAATGTTTGTGGATATAGCTGTCCTATGAGGTGAATTGTCAGTGTTTATGGTTCTGTATGTTTTTTAAAAAATAATTTGCTGGTTCTGTATAAGCAAACTCTGTAATGTTGTGTTTATTCATTCGTATCTTTATTTTAAATTGGAATTTAATTATTTAAAGAAAATAAAACAATAACAAAAATAACCCAGTTGTTGTTGCTTAGGACTGTGTTGGCCACTAAACACAGACAGATGGTCTTTAAGCCCCTCTTCTTCCTCCAAATGGGAAGAAAAAGGGAATAAGGCAGAGAGAATTATGGGTTAGGAAAGAAAAACTAGAACAGCTTTAATGAAACAATAATGGAAATAATAATGAAATTATAAGAAAAAAGAGCTATATTCAACTATATATAAATTCAACATCAAACCCGACTCCCTCCCCTGATAACAATCCCCACTGATGTTGCAGAGCAGGAGGCACCAGGGAAGCCTCAGACTCAGCGGTGGTGGGAGCTGGATACAGGGACCTGGATTTCGGAACTCAGGATACAGATCAAAAGCAGGAGATAGGATGGAGTCCTCCCTGGACACCGGCCTTTGCAGAAAAGAGAAAAAGGAACTCTTGTGATCAGTCAATTTATACTAAATATGACGTATATGGGATGGAATACTCCTGTGGGTCACCTATCCTGTCTGTAACTCCCCAGAGGTGCAACATTTTGCTTCCTTGTGACCCCTCTTACTACCCAGCACCCCCAGCGTGGCACACAAGAGCCAGCAGTGGCCTTGGTCACTATAGGAATAAGTATCAGCAAGAGCCTTTCTGCATCCCAGTCCCGGGCAGTGACTGTAAACATCAGGTGTTATCACTGCCAGTAGCACACACTGTCTGCAAAAACATGCTGCTGACTTCAGAACCTGCAGCCTTTTAGAAGACACTAAACTGGAAAACAAAAACCACTAAACAAAATTGGGCTTTTTATCTAAAACCAGGACAGCAGCACAGTATCACAGAAGTCATAAATGACCAGGATATCACTCCAAGCATATAACTGTTAAACTGCATATTTTTTTTCTCCAAGATCATTTTGTCTTATTTAAAGAGTTAGTCTGGTAAAAGTGCTGCCTGAAATGAGTAAAATGATCCTGCCAAAAGTGTCTTTCACTGTGACTGCTCAGAAAAATCTTAGAGCAAAGTGATTTCTGTCAGGTACTATGTGAATACAAAGTGATATCCTGACCTTCTTCAAGCCTCCTTTTAGGGTGTGAATTCAGAGAACCAAGGCCAAAAGTACTTTGGAAATCTAGCATCTGGCTGTGCTGGGTCAGGCCAATGGTTCATCAAGCTCAATAGACTGCTTTTATAATTGATCAATAGCAATTGTTTTCAGAAGAATGTAAAATCAGAGAAAGTATATAGTGAAATTTCTCTCTATTCTCTTCTATCTGAAATACACTGTTCCAATTAGTCTGGTTAAGAAATGCGAAGTCTGGCACATGGAAATCTGTGCTTTGATATGGCATAATAAAAACATGAACAACTCTGTTGAGAAAATAGCAAAAAACATGTGTATGAGTAAACACAATTTAAAACTTCCCATGAAATAAAGAAATATCTGCCTTCCTCACCATAAGCACTACAAAAAAAAAGTGATTTTTGGAAATATACATTAGAATATCACCACACCAGTGATACCGGAATACTGGTCCTTGCATATTTACAACAGAAGTAAAATAACAACTGTACATTTTGTCTTCTATTTTTAGTTCTTGAAATCTAGCTAAACCATGACAATAATGTTCATAAATCATGTATACACTTATACATTACAAGTTAGTTATGACATATTCCCTAATAAATGTAGCATATTTTACAACTCAGGACATTTGAAACATTTTCGCCCCTGTTTATCATTGTTCTTCATAAAATCATAGAAATAGGATATGGGATGTTATTGTGAAAGGTCACTCAGTCCTTTAATGAAAAAGAAAAAAACTTGACTTAGTATAAACCAGAAATAAATACTTATTCTTTAAAATTGCATTCTATAATCTCTTTGTTTAATGTATTCACACAGTTTACTGCCTTTATTATAAAGATTTTATTTCTTAGTGTTTAATATAAATGTTTTCTTTCACCAACAGAATGAGGACACCGGGTTATTAACCTTTCCATGGTAGACTTTCTAGTCTGCTGAATAAAACAAAACTGGTGTCTTTGACCTTTCTTCCTTGGCTATATTTTCAAATTTTCTTACCATTCTTGCTTGCTATCTGCTATTCTGACAGTCTGTAAGACTGTACTAGTAATTTTTCTTGCTGATTTAAAAACATCTTTATTTTATCAACTTTAAAATCTAATCATGTAATGTATTTGCATCCCCTCTAATTTGATTTAACTGGATTTGTTGATGTCATCAACAGTTTTTAGAATATGCTCTCTATTCTACCTGCTAACTCAATAAAAGTACTGAACATAACTGGTTCTAGACCAGAAACCTTACATAATAACCAAGAAAAAACCTGACACCTTTTCATTCAGTGTGATTTTCAGTCAGTTGTGTATCTATATCTTAGGATTTAATCTAGTTATATTTCTCTGCTTTGATTTTAAGAATATAGTTTTAGACACTACCAAAGCCTTCTCAAAGGCATTATTTCCATTGTTTCAATGTTACCTGTTATTCTAACTATCTTATCATAGAACTTTTAATAATTATGTACTAATTTGCTAATGAGATTCAAACTCTTTATAATTGCATACTGAAAAAATAATTATTAATACAAAAGACATTGCAGGTAAAGAATTGTGTAGTCACAGTAATAATTCTTAGTTCCTACAATTTGCCTCTGTCTTGTCACTGTCAGTTAAATATTGATAACTTCCAGCAGCAGTATAGAGACTTAATTTTGAAAGCAGAGACCAGGCAAAAATAGGTGATTTGTGTTGAAAATCTATTGGAGAGCTGAAGCAACCTTGATCCTGAAATAAGAACTGGGAAGATTCACTCATTATTACAGTTATCGTTTTCTTACCACTTACAAAACAGGCATGAAAATAATGATGAATGTTTTCTTTCCCAAAGTAATTTCAGCTACTAACCAATTCAGTGGCATCCCATCAGCACTGACTGCTCATTAAGTAACTGACTGTTACTTAATTTGACCTGCACATTTTCAGTCTCCAAAGTTGAGAGGAACAGATACATTATCTGCCTATATAATCGAAGTACTACATCCAATTCTACAGATTCTTATTATTTAAACACAAGTCATATTTTATACAAAAGACCATTTTAAAGGACTAAAATAAAAAAAAAACAACAAAGTACCCAATTCAACACTACATTTGTACATGTAATAGATGTGATGTAGTCTCACATTAGAAAACGTATTTGTTGTTATACGCAAACACTATTTCCTGGTTAAAATGATAAAATCTACAATGTTCCAAATGTGCCATAAGTACATATAAAATTTTAGTCGAAAAGAAAAAAACTGTACATTTGTCAGATATGAAAACTATAGAGTATCAGATTTGGGTTTTTTTAATAGATTTTCTTAACTGTAGTTAGTTTAAATATAAAACTTCTAAGAATAATACATGTTAGCCATTGGAAACATCATCTGAAAAGAGAACAGAAAATATACAGCCAAATTGCACTTTCTTTTCAAGGCAATGGGAAAGGAGGGAAGATTTTGTAGGTATCTGCATATTTCTGCAGTCATAAAACTACTAGTGTCTTCCATTCTCTTTGCTGCAATTGTACTTCAGATTGTGCAGCAAGCATGGCATGACAAGGATACCTGAGGGCATAACCACTGTTTATATACAGGGTTTCTGTTCAGTGAGGAGGTCTGCATCCGAGATGCAAAATTCTAAGTGAGAGAAGGCTTTGTGGAATGTAAACAATCAAACATAAATCTAGTCAAAGGGCATTGTTGGGAAGATTGTACATGTCTGCTCAAGGCTCTACTTAGCACAGCTTACTTTTTATCACTGTGCAATTCATCAAGCATGAGTAATTTCTATTTTTTTTGTTCAATAGAACCATAAATGCACAGTCATAAAGAAGGAGATGATGCACGGTAGTTTAGATATCAGTTAAGGCTGTTTGCAGTTCTATTAAAACCTTTTTTACAGAAGATTGTAATAAAATATCACCTCTGAGTTAAACCCTGAGGCAGTGGCATCTTTTTTTTCCACTATAATTAAAATCAGTCAGTTAATTACTGCTTGATTAATGCCATGTGTTTGTTCTGAAATATCTAAAATAATGGGAAATTAAATGTCTATTACATCTGAATAAAACAAATTGTGAAGTGTAAAAACAGTAATTGCCAGGGTTTTGTATACATAGTACTTATGGCATCTTGCTACAGATCTGCAATTGTGAGTTTAATCCTTGATCTGGATTTGAGTGAAAACTGCAGCTACTATATCTATCTATGGGTGAGAAAAAGATTGGTAAAATATATAAAAATATAAATTTTATGCAAATACTATCATATTCTCTTATGTTGCTGGCTTCAGGTTCTATTGTGCACTGACCTGGACAGGCCAGGGAATGTCTCCTGAACTCCTTCTGCTCCAAGACGTGATCTTCTTATTCCTGAATTCCAATCTGACCATGTGCCTTTTTACCAAGCAATTCTCTTAGTGATTTAACTTTATTTCTCTCTGGCAAATGGGTTACTCCAGTTTATCTGCCAAGAACTTCTTCTGTCTAATGAAATGAGTAGCCCTTGCCTTCCCAAGAGGAAAAGGTGTCATTTTGGAGGTTTATTCTTCCTCTTATTGTTCAAGATACATTCAAATATCATCCTAGACATTCCTTGAAACTAGATGTTGAAAAGCTGTTCTACAGGTAGTTGTATATTCTCTAGTTCACATTTACACATTCTTCATTACAGTGCCTCATTTTTAGAATGTGAGTGTGGCCATATTACACCAAATCAGATTTTTGTCCCCTGAAATGGCCATAGACAGATATGTAGGGGATGGTATATGACATTTCTCCCTAGTACTCTCCAGTGTCATGCTATTGCAGCCCAGCCAGATACCTAGCTTCCACTGTTGCAGGAGCACACTGCTGACTTGTGTTCAACTTGTTCTCTCAAACAAAAGGTTTGTCTCTTTTCTGTAAACCTATTTTCTAAGCAGCCAGTTTCCAGTCTCTTCTGTTACATGGTGTTATTTCATCCAACATACAGGGCTATTGAAACTGAAGATATTTTTGTTCACCTCTTCTGTTGAAAATCTTTTCAATGGTATCCAGTCCTTAAGTGTATCAGCGGTTCTGTCCAGAGACATGCTGAAAGTGCATTCTCCCTCATCATGCAGACCATTAATGAGTATGTTGAATAGTATTGACCTCAACAGCAGCCCTGAGGAATAACTTGGGCTGATGTATAATATCTGGCTAACAGCTGGGTTTTGAACTGTTGACCACTGCTCTTTCAGCATGGCAGTTTAGTCATTTTTTCACCTAGCTTGTCATTCCAAGTATCCAAACCATTTCTTTCCAATACAGCTACACGAAGACGTACTATGGAACATCATGTAAAAAATGTTGGTAACAGTAGAGCAACAACTTCTCTTCCCTTACTCACTAAGCTGGTTTTCTCATTATAGAAGGAAACTGGTTTTGTCAGGTATGATCTGACCTCAGTAAATGGCTATTCTCAGTCTCTCTCTTGTCCTGCGTATGCCTTGATGTGGTCTCCAGGAGGTATCGCTCCATAATATTCAGTTGAATTAGGTAAGGAACACCAGTCTGCAGCTCCCTGTATCCTTCTTTCCTGCCCATCTCAACCATGAGTGTGACATTTGCATTATTTTTTTGTGTCACAGGCACCTTCCCTAACTGTGTCAGTCTTCCAAAGATGGTGGAGCGTGGTTTTGCAGCATAATCAATCAGTGTAACATACTGAAGTTTCAGGACCATGACTCAGATTCACTGATTCCCAGGTCAGGATTAAGGTGAATAGACACGAGCAATCCTGGGGCCAGTCTTGTTTAATATCTTTATCAACGATCTGGGTAAGGCGATCAAGTAAAATCTCAGTAAGTTTGCAGATGACACCAAGTTGGGAGGGAGTGTTGGTCTCCTGGAGGGGTAGAAAGGGTCTGCAGAGGCATCTGGACAGGTTGGATTGATTGGCAGAGGTCAATTTTATGAGGTTCAACAAGGTCAAGTGCTGGGTCCTACACTTCAGTCACAATAACAGATAAATGGTAACAACCACAAATAAATAATATTCCATTTACTCTGTCTTCAGTTATGCATAAAGAAAAAAGGTAAGAAAAAGATTTTTTTTTCTTTTACCCTTTCCATGCTATAGATACGAAGATGAAATAGTCTTTAAATATATATATTTGCAAGATAAATTATACATGAAAAATCTAAACCACAGTTATATTTCCAGTTTTACAATACAGAAGAGAATAAGAAAAGCTCTTGGGAATGTCTTTTGAAAGGAATATCTGAGTTCCTACATGAAAAGGGGAAAAAAAAAAAGAACAATAGTAAAATATTTAAGGGGTTGAATCATGGAAGAGCCAACACTGTACAAATTTCTTGTAAGGAGTTAGCCATTCTCAGTATTAATATCAAAAGGAATACAGAGACAATAGGGTATTTGTATGAAACCTCTGGTAATCAAAAATAGAAAACAAATGAACAAAAAAAAACCCTCAAACCCTAAAATAAATTAAAAAAAAAACAACTAAAAGACATTTAAATAAACACAAAGCATGTTTGATTGATGTATCCCGAAGTTGAAAGCTATAGAATCATTCTTCTTGAATAATTATCCAGGATATCTGGACGTCTCCCATCCTTTGCAGTTGAACTTCCAGAAATCCAGTCACTTGTTAGATGAAAAAGGGAGTGAACTGCTGTTAAAAGTGGAAACCTACCACCATGGTGGTTTTTCCAAATAAAACTTGATATTGTCATCTATGAATCATTTATTTATGTACATAGTGGCAAGTCCTCTCCCAACGGTCTATTCACACTTTCTCTATCTTTCAAATATCCTACCATTAGATAATATTGCAAATTAAATGAAAACGGATACATTTTTTCACTCTAGAACTGATTAATTCCTCTGCCTGATGTGGAGATACACCCAAGAATTGAATATGTTAATAAGTTACAAAATAATTAAGAGATAACAAATATAAAAATATTAAATACTCTTTACATGAATAGGTATATTGAAGGAATAACAAAGATATGGTTTCACAGTTGTCTTAAGCTTATCTGAGTACTTCCATTGAAGGATAGGATTCAAACACTTTTTACCTCATCCTTTTGCCCATGCCTCAACTTTACCATTATTTCTTTCATGCTGACTGTAGCAATTATTCAGTAAAACAAATTAACTTGTTGATCTGCTGAAAGCCATTTTTTTTACCCAACAAGATTAGCTTCCAGTCAGATAGCCCAGCAGATTTGACTTATTGTGCTGACCATTAACGCCAAAATAAAGGAATCAACAGGATTTTGCAGCTAGAGTAGCATCACCCTATTCAGTGGCAGAGACAGCTGCAGCCACTTGTGAAAACTGGTACAATGTTGATTACTGCAAAGCTGAAAGAAGACTGCACATTTATTGTACTGAGAATAATTAGCAATTAGAATTATCTTAAAAAAAAAAAAAAAGAACTTTGAAGAGATTGGATTGTTTTCCTTAGAACTAAAACAAATAAAATAATGTTAAGAGTGTCAAAAGTATTAACAGGTCCAGAGAAATAATAATTAATTTACTTCTGTCCTGTGGATGGACACAAGAACAAGGAGATATTTTATACCTTGAAAACGTTACAAAATTTAAAAAATACAATGGGAAGTGCTTTTTTTTTCTTTGCATACAATGCCTGATTAATTAATGAAACATACTCATGTGAAGTCATTGAGTCAAACAATTTAAAATTTTAAGCATTTATTTTGAATATTGGTGAAGCTAAGAAGTACTGCTTTATCCATTAACAAACAAAACCAATATAAAAGTTTAAATTAAACTATTTTTAAAATATTTTCTAATGATTTAAAATTGTTATCTTGCCAACTAACAGGTTAAGATGTCTTCTAATATAAAGGTTTTTTATTCACAATCAACTTCTTCTGAGTTCTCCATCTGTTCCCTTAACAATCTACTGAAGATTATATTAGATATTTAATTCATTATTATCAATGTGAAATGCTTAATAAAATGAAAGAAAAAAGACATTGCATTTGGACATGTCTATGCATATTTGTACATATATGTTAATATATTAATTAGGGGATTAAATATTGTTATGTTGGGAATATTCAGAAAATTGACAAATCATGGCAATTTTAAACCAAAACTAAAAAAAAATCAAATAAACACTTCATTAAATTAATTTATTATAACATACTTTGTGTTAATATTTCTGATATATTATTGCTCCCTATCAACACATAAATAAGTTTATTCAGCTTTAACACCCATAGCTTAAATTAATTGTGGGTATATAATACTAGGGAGCTGATATCATATTTATCAGAGATGGTTGTGGTCCTTGATGGCTCTGTTCTCAAGATCAAAGTGTAGCAGACAGATGCGTGAATGTTTGCCTTAAACGTTTCTTGGCATTTTACAAACCCCCAGCTTGGTCAAAACCAAGACCAGTTTCTGGCCCTGTATGGCAAACTGGTGCCAAATGGAATGTGGTAGAGGGAAGCAGGAAACAGATGCCTCAAACAGCCTTGGTCTAAATATGCATGAGATCAAGAATTTTGTGAAGACGGGATGGCCTTGTCTTGTAGCATATCTCCCATGGAGATAAGGCAATTGCGTATGGTCATAAACAACGAAATGCCCTGCTTCCC
Organism: Trogon surrucura; assembly: GCA_020746105.1. Classification (NCBI taxonomy): domain Eukaryota; kingdom Metazoa; phylum Chordata; class Aves; order Trogoniformes; family Trogonidae; genus Trogon; species Trogon surrucura. The sequence goes on from CM036617.1 coordinate 41,942,989, forward strand.
TATCAGACATACTGCGCGTCTGCCTATAGAAAAAGTGTGTATAAATTGAGGTGGGATAAAGCAAAAAGTGAGACAGAAGATAGAATAAGAAGAGAAGAAGCATGTAGACAGAGATGAAGACAACAAGAAGTGCAGGAGCAGAAGTAAAGATGACAGGATCCTTGAACCCTTGGAGGGACCAATGCAGGAATCTGGACTGGTGATCTCTTTCTCTCCTTCTCCCTTCTCTCCCCACTCCTCTCTCTTTCTTTCCCTTTCCTGTTTCTCACTAAGTAATGCAAGGCCTATCGTACTGCTTGCTTAGTTTATACTTAGTTTCTGTCTTGTAATCATTAAGTATAATACTGCCAGTTAGAAGTTATTGTATGTCCTTTTTCCTTACTATCATTAACATGCAGATTGCTGTAGTTTATTGTATGCCTAGTCTTTCCCTGGTTATCATTAAGTCATAGCATATTGCCTGCCCTAATGTGTCTTATAGCTATAACTGATTATTGTGAGTCTGATTTTTATATTGTGGGAAATTAATAAATGTTTGTGTATGGACCTTGAAACTTGTCTCACTGTTATCCATTCCATTGGGGAACTATGAATCTAAGTCACTTGTCGCCCTCTCCCAGGTGGGATGTGACACAAAGTGACCAGACTTAAGGAAATTTTGATCAAAAAAGTTGAACTGAAATGAGCTTGTCTTCTTTCGTTATTGATTTTCTTTGCTTACGCCTAATATGTCCCTCCCATAAGTGAGGTATCTCATCTGATGCTGATGCAATTTATTTTTATTATTGTCAGTTATACCTCTTGTGTATTCAGGAGGATTTTTTTCATGCCTGTCTGTCTGGTGTCCTACTTCTCTTGTTTTTGTTACTCTATCACTTGGATGTCTTCTGGTGCAACAACTCTAGTCTTTTTTTTACCCCTCAAAATCTCCCATTGCTCAAATATTTATAGAAAATGCTTTGTGTCTGGCTATGCCATCACAGTATTGAAAATTATTTGTATACTATTGCATGTTACACTACCTTGATATTTGGGTACAAGCTAGGCTAATGCATTCTGACTATTGCACTTGTAATTTATAATTGTCACGAGACCTTCTTTAGCTACAAATAAAAGAATACAAATTGCCAGTGTGTAATAGTTGTACTGACTTTTTCCCACTCTAAGTGAAAAAAAATCTTTGTAACAATTGTTTTTTCTCTTTTTGTTAAGGATTTTCTCTACTTCTTTACTGATCAGTTAACAACTTGATAAAGTCAATATTGTACATTTTAACTTAAAAATATCTTCACGTGTCTGATTTTATCATTATTTTTATTTTCAGTGATTAGGAAATGTTTAAGTTTATGAATAACTTGTGCTAAAAAAAGATAAAATATGATACCTGTTGTGTTGGTAAGAAAAATAAGGCCCTGGGAATATAAAATATTCAACCTCTGTCATTCAGTAGATTCACTGCAAATTTAATTAGGAACTGGCTCTAAAATTGCAGTGCTCAGCTGTTACAATATAGTTAGTGCCACCACCCCAAAACCATGATCTTATAGCTTGCAATACTTCCCAGTCTTTATTCTAGCAAATTCATAACCTACTTCTCTCAGTTTAAATAATACTTTCCTCTCTACTATCTTTATTTGCATTATTTTCCATGTACTTACCTTTCTAGGGATGAAGGTGAGGCTGACTGGTCTGTAGTTACCCGGGTCATCCTTCCTGCCCTTCTCATAGACTGGAGTGACATTCGCTTTCCTACAGTCTTCAGGCACCTCATCTCTTCCCCACGACTTACCAAAGATGATGGAGAGTGGCCCAGCAATGACTTCCACCAGCTCCCTCAGCACCCTTGGGTACATCCCATCAGAGCCCATGGATTTATGGATGTTTAAGTGTTCAAATTGATTCTTAATCCACTCCTCATCAACCAGGACAAACTCCTCCTTTATCCTGATTTCCTCTGGGGCCTCGGGGGATTGAGGTTCCTGAGGACAGTCTCCAGCAGTGTAGACAGAGGCAAAGAAGGCATTCAGTAGCTCTGCCTTCTTTGTGTCCTCTTTCATCAGGGCACCCACCTCATTGATCAGTGGGCCTACATTGCCTCTAGTGTTAGTTTTGTCAGCAATGTATTTGAAGAAGCCCCTTCTGTTGTCTATGACCTCCCTTGCGAGGTTTAATTCCAAGGAGGTCTTAGCTTTCCTAGTTGCCTCTCTACATCCTCTAACAACAGTCTTATACTCCACCCAAGTGACCAGCCCCTCCTTCCATGATCTATATACTCTCTTCTTCCACTTGAGTTTGCCCAGCAGTTCCATGGTTAACCATGTGGGTCTCATGGCTCTCTTGATTTCCTAACCAACACCACCATTTACAAAGTAGTGAAGTAAGAGGTATACAACAATAAATATGACTCAATCTTAAACACCCTTCACCCCCTCCCCTCCATTTTCCCGACTACCTTCTTCCCCCTTATTTATGTAAGTGGGGCAGGGGCTGGAGGGGGCAGTCCATCTGCCCTGGGCTCCTCACAGTCTCTCCTTCCTGCTGCTTGGTGTCCACCTCACACGAGGCAATCCTCTTCCTCCTCGTGAGTCCCTCAGAGCCATGAATTGCTTTGCGCATGTCCTCTACTGATGATCGGTCTGTCTCCCCTCTCACGTGGCTTTCTGCATGTACCGACTTGTGATGGACATTCTTGTCACTGTCAGTCCCCTCAGCTGGCAGGGAATCACCTTCCTGCCATCTCAACCTGCATAGGGATTCAGGGAAAGGTCCTGCTCTGGTAGCCTTCTCCTTCTCCTCTGAGACTCTTCTCCCCGTCTTTCTTCTCAGGGTGATGTTTTTTTGTTCTCCTCTCACCTCCCCCTCCTCCTACAGGAAAACTCCCCAACATTAAAGACAGGACAGCTCAAGACAAGATGAAACCAAAAGAGAGGGAAAGATCAATGGAGTCATCTCTTAAATAACTTGATTGCAGAGACGCTGATTGGCCTGGCCCTGGTAAGAAGCAGGTCGGACTTCTGCCTGGGAGTGGGGGAGGTTCTCAAAGTTTCACACAAATCTACCCCTGCTTTTACAAAAAAGCCCATCAGACTCAAACCCATGACAGTACCACATTTAGACACAATGTTGAGTTGCAGTTCTGGAAAGCAAAATCACGGTTTTGTTCAGATATAGACACAGCAAAACATTTCTGGTTTGCATTTTGAAGTACAGTCACATTGTAGACCTAGTGCTGTTTGGTCACCTGGGCATAGTTGAAATCTATTGACTATGGTAATCTGTCTTGAATTGTATTATAAGTCTCTAGAGAATGTCAAAGCGCTACTATTGTTTCCTTGTGAAAAACAAACAAAAAACCCCAAAATCTCAACTAGTTTTTAGTCTATCCTGGTTACATTAAAGTTAAGATTTTTTTTTTATTACATATTTAGTTAAAAGCAATTACTTTGAATTTCCTTGCAAATATTTTGAGCCTTCATACTCTTAAATGGCATTAATAGGGTTCAGATGGGTTGACAATTATTTTCACTATCTCTAAAAGAATAAGTTTTATGCATTCAGATTGGAATGTTATTTTTATAGAAATTTCTTTATGAATAAACATAATGGAAGTGTAGAGAAATAAATACTTATTCCTAGGTTGACTTCTTGGCATTGCTGTATGCTATTAGTGGTGGCTTTGAGCTTATTCCATATTAAGTTTCTAATTTTTCCTCCACACAGAAGACAAAGATAGAAACCATCTACTATGCCATCCACAATTTGGGTCCATAAACAGAAAAGAACAACAACAAAAAAAGAAGCTGTAAGTAATGCTTTCTCTTCCATACAAATGTCACAGTCTGTGGTCAGCTACCTAGGCATATTAATATTCTGCAGTTGTTTTTTGTCTCTGAGTGAAATGTCTGTCAAGTGAGCAGAGGGACAATCAGTTATGGGCTCTTAACCAGCTGGATGTTGATTTCATTTGAATGTCCTTCGAGAATGATAAAATTGGTCCTTGCTGTTTTCTACTATGTCTATTCAGTTTAGATTGATTTGCATTTCCTTAGTATTTCCATAATTTTGTCTTTTCTGTGGTAGAAATACCACCTTTTTTTTTTTTGTCACAAGGTTTTTGTTTTTAACAATAGATACAGTTGTTCTAAGGTCACTTGCATATGAGATTATTGTACCTAATAAGCCATCAAGCAGGAAAAAAAAAAAGAAGTGTTTAATTAGATGACTGTATAAACACTTTGCTGCCTAAAACTGACATAGAAAATACGCCATGAATATGTGTAAACCGTGGCTTATACAGAAAGATAACATAGACTGTAAGAGATGGTGGAACCCTATTTTAATCCCCAAGACTTCCTCTGAAAGGCCTTACAGTCAATCTAAATGCAATACATGATTGGTATTCATGTGTAAGTTAAGACATCTGAGATACATGAATCAAAATACTCCATAAGTCTCTCTGTCACTGGACTTTCAGTATTGTGAATGGTGATTTAATCAAAGGGAACTGCAGAATGTTATTCAGATTGTTTGTGACATCTACACCTGATCCACTTTCTATACATTCCCTTTAATATACTGATTAAATATTTGTAAGACCTATAGACAACCGGCTGTTACTACTTTTTAATGTGTTCTTGCACAGAAACTGGATCCAGGCAAGACACAGGAAGCCACCTCAAATAATAGTAGATGCTTATGTTATTGGATTGAAATATACTTCAGATCTCTACCAAATAAACCACAAAGTTATACATAAATACTTATATCTAAGTACAAAATGTACTTCAGATGTTGAGGTAAGGGAACATTATAGTTCATCTCTATGTAATCTATGCATTTGGTGCAGAAAAGGTAGCAGCATTTCAACAGACCTGATCGTCTTGCACAAATACAAATGGATGTCACAAAATTCAGTTGAGTTACAATCAGTTATTATCTTTCAAACACATTAAAGTGAACTTCCATATATGTCATGTAAGCAAAAAGAAAAAAAAAAAGTAAGGGCAGTATTATCTTAGTTGCAGTTAATATGGGGTTCCTAAAAACTATGGGGTTCATTAAACTCAGTATGGTATTTAGGAAAGTGTGTAGAACTGCTCCTAAACCTCTCCAACAACATATCACAGTCTTATTGAAGCTGTAGGATTTGTCTGAATTGCTGTTTTTCTTAGATCAGGACCAAACATCTGAATCAAATTTCCAGTTGTTTATATTTTATTTGCACCATGCTTTGCTTTGCTTTGCATTGTGAAATGTTCTAGGATACATGAACTACGGTAGTACTTTCAGGTGAAATTAAACTAGAGCTCATTTAGTGTTTTTCAGGCTCAAACAGTCATTCTGTCAACAGGACGAGACTAGAGCCCATCCACATCATAAAAGAATCAATTAATTTCCCAGGTATATTTGCATCACAAACACAAAATAATGCCTTATTGCCTTTTTATATGACAAATTTGTATGTACCCTTTTTACTGCATCTTCATAAGAAAACAGTTTCTATAAACTGAGTTTTGATAGCCTTCTGGATGAATGAAACAGTGATGTTGAGATTAAGTTTCCTAGAAGAAAAGCAGAATTTACTGTCGGCTACACATAAGCAGATTCACTTAGAAACATCTTTTTCCAACATGACAAAATATTCAAGAATCAATTGTGCTGTCTGAGGTATCAGTAAAATATGGACAAGGATGTATAACTTCCAGAATTACATGTAAGAGTAAGTACTAAAATTTTCAGTATGTGTTGTTTGTGTCATTGTACTTTCACACAGCAAGATATTTCTCTATGTTTTCAAATTTACTGATTTTCTTTTGCACCAGAATGCATCTTAACCTATTGAAATCAATGTTAGTGTCACAGTATATAGATACTTTGGGTTTATATTGCAAAGAAAAATATTCAGCATCATGTGTTGCTTTATCAATCGTGTATGTAATGAAAGAGAATCACTGCTCTATCCCAACAGGATTCTGAATGTGTTTTCATTGAATCAACTGGATCAATAATAAAACATGTATTTTTACATTTCTCATGAAGAAGAATATTTGCTGCTATTTTATGTGTATTTTCTGTTAACTTTGTAACCTTTTTGTAAACCGGATGCATCCAGATCAAATTACACCTCAGACATGTTATTAAAATGTATTCAAATACAGGATAAAGAATCAATCTCTGATGAAAAGATGGCTATGTCAGAGTAAATAAAACACACTATCAAGTTATCCGGAAGACCTGAAATTATTTTCAGAAGAAAGTCATGTTAAGTAAGTGAAAAACTTGATTTCATAGAATGGCCTGGGTTGGAAAGGACCTTAGAGATCATTTTAATCCAACCTCCCTGTTGCGGCCAAGGACGCCACCTCTCGACTAGATCAGGCAACACGTGAGAACCGAACGGGAATCGAACCCGTGACCTTGGGTGTTTCAAGCATCACGCTCAACCCACTGAGCTAAACCGGATATTTATGTTTGTAACATAGAAATTCTGATAGTCAGATTGATTTTTCACTGCTTGGCAGAAAATAATTTGGAGTAGAAAAAGAGATTATGACAATGCCAACACCATCTGAAATATATGGACTGAGAAGGAAAAAGGAAGTATATATTGACATGAAAAATAACTTCACCAAGCAAACAGGTTGTCTTTCAAATTGCTAAGTACATCTGCCTTTTAAATAAACTATTTGATAGTATTTTATGATATCATGCTGGGTAATAAATATATTGTTAATAGTATGATCTACAACTAGAAGTCTTCTATTGCCCTTTCCGGAATTCATGCAAGGAAGGTAAACATGTTAAATATTACTTGATTAACAGCCTAGTTATCAAAGAAAAAGATTGCTTGAATTGCTGGAGGATAAAGGTCTTTTACTCTGTAGTATATCATATACTCTGAGAAGTAAGGGATAATTTCAGATGTTCTCTAACTCTGTTGAGTTGGTACTTGCAAGTTAGGCCTATAATTTACATCCTCTTGTTTCTCCAGCATAATGTCATCAAAAAACAAGTGATAATACTCTTCAGAATTTAAGAGTTTTGCCAATGAGAGATTAGGGAAAAGAAATATTCTTTTCATACAGCTGCAAGAAAAATTATGTGAATCTTTTGGAATTTTATGGCGTTCTGCATTAATTTGCCCTAAAATGGGATCTAACCATTATCTAAGTCAAGAGTATTGACAAATATAATGTGCCTAAAATAAAGGCACAAAACCAGTTCTGATCTTTCATGTCTTTATTGAGCACACTCATTCAACATTCAAAATACTGGTGGAAAAAGTCAGTGAACCCTTGGAGTCAATACGTGGTTGATGCCCCTTGAGGACAATGACTTCAACCAGGTGTTTCCTGTAGCTGTGGATCAGACCTGCACATCCTTCAGAAGGAGTTTTGGTCTGTTTGTCCTGGCAGAACTGCTTTATCTCTGTCATTTTCTTTGGACGTCTCATGTGTATGGCTCTCCTCAAGTCATTCCACAGCATCTGTGTTGGCTTGAGGTCTGAGCTCTGACTTGGCCACTCCAAAAGGTGGATTTTTTTTTTTTCTGAAGCCATTCTGACGTGGACTTGCTCCAGTGTTTTGGGTCATTGTCTTGCTGCATCACCCAACACCTACAGAATTTCAGCTGACATACAGGCATTCTCACATTATCCTGAAGAATTTTTTTATACACTTAGGAATTCCTCTTCCCCTCAAAGACTACAAGCTAACCAGGCCCTGATGCAGTGAAGTAGGCCCAAATCATGATGTTTCCTTCACCACGCTTCACAACCGGGATGATGTTTTCATGATGATATTCAGTGCCCTTTTTACGTCAGATGTAGTGATCCATGTTCTTTCCAAATAGCTCAATCTTTGTTTCATCTGTCCACAAAACATTTTGCCAATACCACTGTGGAGTGTCAATGTGTTCTTTTGCAAATTTCTAGAGTGGAGCAATGTTCTTTGTAGTAAGCAGCAGCTCCCTTTGTGGTGTCCTGCCATAGACACCCTGATTGATCAATGTTTATGTACTGTAGACTCATGAACACATATGTTAGCCAGTTCCAATGACGCCTTCAACTCTTTGGTTGTCACTCAGGATTGTTTCTTGACCTCCTTGATGAGTCTTTGTTGTGCTCTTGGAGTCATTTTGACTGGGCACCCACTTCTTGGTAGAGTAGCCACACTCTCAAAATGTCTCCATTTGTAGACCATTTGCCCAGCTGTTCACTGATGAATTTCTAAGGTCTTTGAAATCACTTTGTAACCCTTTCCAGCTTGATGTAAATCAACAATTCTTGATCGTAGATCCTCTGAAAGCTCTTTTTGGTTAGCCATGGCTCACATAAGCATATACATCCTGTGTGGAGCAAACTCAAAAAGTTTGAGTGGTTTTATCAGTCAGCGTAGCTCTAGTCCACACCTCCAAACTCATTTTCTGAACAAGACTCCGGGTTAACCTGACTCCAGTTAGCTTTTTTGAGGTCAACTCAAGGGTTCACTTACTTTTTCCACTAGCATATTGAACGTTGAATGTTGAATGAGTGTGTTCAGTAAAGACATGAAGGATCAGAATTGTTTTATTGTTATTTTAGATACATTTTCTTTGTCAATACTCTTGACTTAGATGATGGTTAGATCACATTTTACGACAAATTAATGGAGAACACCATGACATTCCATATTTTTAACATACTTTTCTTTGCAACTGTAAATACTCTCTTATTTGACTGTACTATTATTTATTTTTGAAGATTCCCATAGGGGCAACACACTAGTCTTAAAAGGCCACCATTCAGGGTTTTTTTACTGCACTTTAAAGCTATTAGACCTAGTACACAGTCATAAAGCTTCTGGTGGGCAAGGATTAAAGGGTGAACACCTTCAGAACCCACTAAAACTAGTCTTTGGTCAGTATGAGGAATTATTACTTGAATAATGTAAAACTCTATTTCTTCTGCCCTGCTGTGCAGAGGCTAAGCAGGTTATCTCCACAACACTCATCACCTTTGTAAGCCATGCCAAGAATCCCAAATAAACCATGCAGAGCACGTTACAGAACAGGAACTGTTTCATTTTCACCTTTTATTTATCATGCTGGAACACATGTGGGATCTAGAGAAAGAATTGTTAGAATTTAATAATAGAAGACAGATTAGTCATTGTTCCAGTCTTCAGGAGATAAGACACAAAGGACAAACCAGAAATATGTTCTCCTTCACAGCCTCATACAGGTGGGGTATTAATTAAGGTCCAATATAAAGTCATATAATTGCATATAGCACAGCCTCATATGAATAACAACATGAAAAAAATAGCAGCTTGTAGGAAAGCTGCTGGAGGTTAAATTGTCATGGACTGATTGAGAGCAAAAAGCTCATCTTTCCTATTGTCCCAAGTTTCTTTTTACTAAAACAGTGGGAAGTGCTGTTGTGAAATCAGTGAGTCCTTGATTCTTAGGACAGAACATATTGACAGTGTGTGTTAGAACAGCTAGAAGTTGTTCTGTCTCACAAGAGCTACCTATCGTTCCTAAGGAGTCATACACCAGACAAAGTTACCTAGATTACACCACACTTCAACTTTGTCTCTTTCTATTGATTTTTGCATATTAAGTCACTATGGGTGTAGCTATAGCTGGCTGTCCTGGCTTGAGATAATTTTTTTCTAGTAGCTTTATCCCACATGATTCTAAACCACAAAAGTATCTGTGATATACTACGCGTATGTGTTGAATGAATTAAAAAATCTCTATTTTCTATGTAATATCTATCAATGCCTTTTTGTAATACTGTAACTAGACATCCAGAAGACAGTTGTACTAAAAATTTACTTTTAAACTTTTCAAGTTTTTAAAGTTCTGACTTCAGTACACAACTTCAGATTTCATTAATATTCCTAAAATTCTAAAAATTTCTAATATACGATTGAAAAAATTCAACAGCTAAATCAACAAAGGTGGAATACAACAGCTTAAGTCTTGGCCAGTATCTTCTTCTGTATAAATGGCTGTCAAATTAATGCAAGGAAGTCTGAAAATACATACATGGTGGAGGTATGAATAGAATAAAACAAACAGCTTTCAAAAAACGCTCAATTATTTGAGATTAATAATTATGCTTAATTGTTTACAACTAAGGTGAGAAAAGAGGGAACCTGGAAGTGGCAGAGCGAGTTGTGTGCTTAGCCTTGCACTCCACTATTACTCTTTCAGATCTACTGAGGTCATGAATAAACCAGACATTTTTTCTCAGAAGATATTTTCATTAATCCCCACACTAAGACAATTAAGGTTGTCTGCTCGTATTTGGGCTGCACAACAGCTCATGATTCTGACTGCCAGGTCAGCATGCGAATGTACGCAATGCTCTTAATCATCCAACAGCAGGACTAGTAATTTCTTTTTTCAATCACCAATATATTATTTTTTAAATATTAAAAAGAAAAAGATAAACATGAAAGACTATGCACTAGTTTTCTCATGAGTTATATGAGACAACTTTACGAGCTTGTATTACTTTTTTTGTTATTAACTTCTACTAACAGTTTTGGAACAGGGTAGTAGTTTTATTGCATGAAACTAAAGGTGTGAGCTGAATGTCCTGGGGCATGATATGAGAAAATACAGAAGTTTTTTTAAGGTTAGAAGTCCTCAGAGATAGTGCTGGAAGACAGTGTAAAATGGAGGAAACTGAATCTGGTGCAGTTTCATCTATACTGCTTTTTTAGGAATAGCCTCAGGAGTAAATTATACCTGAACAGTATTCAGAAATTTTCCTACCAAGAGCTAAATGGAGTGGTCCAAAGCAGAATTAGAGAGTAAGCTAAGGAGTTGATAGTGCATTTTTGAAGTATGCTTCTTGGGCTCGCTTTCTGGCTATTTCTAACTGCGATCAGAAAGGGAAAAAAATATTAACTGAAGTGTAGAAATCAAAGGGAAAAAAAACAACAGAGAAAAATAGAAATAAGACAATCCAAATGAAAAATAAAAACTGATCAGTATGAGAAAGATCAGACTGTGTGAGCAGAGAAGAAAGGGAAGCAAAGTGAAAACTGTGTTGGGTTTGAAAGACTTAATTGTAGCTAAAAGCATGGCAATGAATAAAGCAGATCTGGTTTAAATGGGAAAAGGGGTTCATATGAAAGAGTTAGTTGAAACAGCAGAGAGAATGATGGACGTTTCAGTGGATTAGGGACTAAAGGATCTGAGATACTCTGCTATCTGGAACAGGAGTAAGGAATCCACCTAAGGCAAGAGACATTGTCTTTGGCTAGAAAAAATGCTTCTTGAAAACAAATTACTATTATAATCAGGATATCCATTTGGTGGCATAAGAAATATATCTTCCGTGCTCCAGCCTTTATAATTATCACATTCAGTCTAACCTGTGGTAACTGCATTAGCTCTGTTCCCTGAATGACTAAATGCTGATTTTGTTTCTGTCCCTTTGCCTCCACTTCCCTCCCTTTCCCTCTCTCATGCCTTCTCTCAGAAAAGTAATATCTAATGTAAAACATCAACAAGTACTTCGCTGCAATTTAAATTATACAGCAAGTTACACTTGTTATTACCATTTTCTAATTAAAGTTTTAAATTGTGATGATTCTACTGTCCTTTTTTAATATTAAAAATGTGATAATGAATGATCAGAGTCTTCAGAATTAGCAAATTAAAGGGATTTCACTTTGAAGTTAATAGAGATATTAATGCATGAGATTCTCATCCTACATAAAGGGGCAGAAATAATTTATGTGTACTTAAATTCATTGACCAAGTACAACGACATTTACAAATGACTATGTCACATAGAATTTGGAAAATCAGCTGTAATCCAATTGAAAATAATTTTGCAAGCAGATTTTTTTATAAGTTTTGCTTACGGCAATAAAATCAAAATGTGTACAAGTAAAGTATTTCACATTTCTGAGTGATAGTTTGATTTTCAGATTATTTTTTATTTTATTATTTCAGGTTATTATTTTTATTGTAAACTTAAAACAGCTTGCAATCTATAATAGAAAAAAAATAAAGATCTGGTTTTTTTATATTCATATGTTTTAAATCAATCAGGGAGATATACACTTAAGGATATCAGACTTATAAAACATTTTGACAAAAAGTCAGAATTTTTGAAGGAGAATTTTTGATGGATACATGTAAAATTATGTGGCACATAATGTGCCATAATATAACTATATGGCACAAAATATAATGAATTCTGTAAAAATAACCCAATAGACATAATTGAAAACTAAACACAATCTGAATTCAGTTAGCTAAAATGGACAGAAACCAATGCAATGGTGTTGATTGATGAACATCTGCTAATAACAAATTTCGTTGTATTCCAGATGACTCTTTAATCGTTCAGTGGTATTGGCCATAGGATATCCTGTATTTATTTGAGAGAGGAAGTGTAGTTTCAGGACAGTGTAATTAAATGATGATATATTATTCATGAAGTATGATAAATAATAACAAGGTGAAAATGTAAGCTACTCTACTAGGCCTATCTGTAAAATTTTAAAAAATTCAAACATCTCTGATGTTACTCTCAATATCTCATGAATGTTCTTATGTAAAATGGTCCAGTATCAACTCAAGCACCAGCAGTTGACACGTATCAGAGGTAATACTGACATCTCAGTATTGTTTGGAGGAAACCTCACAGCTGATTCCTGAAGTAGAGCTGGAGATTCGTGTTTTCTGAGGAAAGGAAATTGTAAAGTTTCTAGCCATATGCAACACCTTTTTATTTCCTTAGAACATCCAGTCATACACCTGGTTAGTTTGGTCCATAATTTTTGAGTGCTTTTTAGTGTTTTGCTATTGCTAACTGCTCATACAGCAACATCTGTCTCTACTGTTCTCTGTGCTCTGTTGGACACCAATCAGTTCCTCTTTGTACCAGAATGAGACAAGATGGTTTTCATTATTTGTGCTTTTTGTCCCTTTTTTTCTGATCTCTAACCTGCCCTATTACTTTAGGCAGTTCTGCGGAATGCTGTAGCACAAAATTTAACTTGTTAGGAATAATATGCTTTGATGTCATGAGTTTTTCAGAAATACAGGCTGGAGTAAAGAGCTCAAATCCATCCAGAGATCTAGCATATCACACCTAGATTTGGATCCTGGGGACAGATCTGAAGAAAGACTTAGATTCTTAACAGAGGATTTAAGTGAACCTTGAAAACCAAATTCAAACTTGTACTTTAAATGTACTGCTTAACACTGAAAATAAATTCTTTAACTACAGAAACAGTTGGATTTCTAAGTTGTACCTCTGCACCTAGAAGCTATGACACAAGATACATGGGACAAATGCATCTTTCTCAACAGTTTTAAGCCACTGCAGATACCCTCCAGCATCTCAAATGAATTAGGCACCTATGACTGGAAATGTCTTAATGAAGTCTTACCTTTCTGTTGTGCATTCTGACACATTAGTCACATGTATGATGAGTAGACACGTACGTATAGAAATCCACTTAGAGAAAGACTGATATATTTTTTGTCCTAGCCTAAATCCCAGAGCCAGTATAATATTTTCCAGGAACTGCAATGTTTCTAGGCTTTACTCCAGGTCTTTATCTGTCCCTGTATTTAAGTTGAAATTGAGGTGTAGATTTTAGGTGATTGCTAATTCATGGCTAGGAAAAAAAAAAAAAAAATCACATGAATTTTCCAAATTTTTTAATATGAGTCCAAACATATCAATGTGGGAGACAGTGAGTAAATAAAGGTTTAGAAATATTCAGTCTCTATCTGTTACTGTAATTCTTACAGTGACTAACAACAGCAAATCATCTTGGAGGTTTTTTTTTCCTAGGACAGTCAGTGTGGTATGCTATAAAATTTTATTAAATATATAAGGATCTGAGCTACAAGTCATGATACTTGCTATTTTCCAGTGACTGTGGAGACTACAGCTATGTCTAATTAAGGCATTTTAAGTCTCTTAATTATTCTAAGGGAAAAGAAATTGCAAAAATTATGGAAGTTCCTGAATGTAGATAATGTTTTTTTTCTGTGAGGAAAAGAAATGTATACAACTGAGCTATTTAATTTGCTCCAAGGAAAAATAACACCAAATATCATATATAGACACTGGTTAGATGGTTTTTGTAAACACGGTTCTCATTTGAAACTAAATTGTCATAAAGGAATTCAGGATGTTTTGATTGACATTTTATCTTTGTTATTCTATACAATAAAATGATACTCTTCTCAAATTAATTTACAAAACATGTCATTACAAAACAAAAAGGTTGTCTGTAGGATTCTCAGATGAGTTTTTAGTGGAAACTTGAAGTACGAAGTTGGTGCCATGATTTCTGAACACATTCGATAACTTGAGATTTTAGTTGTGCTCTGTAAGACGCTAAAAGGGAAACTTCCCCCACAATACATACACCCACACACTGACTGAGTTTTATAGAAAAACTGAGGTTGAAATGTTAGAGATATTTTAGGACCTGTCCTGCTAAGTGCTAATGGCTTTTCCTCATTGACTGTAACGGAATGAGACGTGTTCCATTCAGACATTGAAAAAAGATAGAACTTTATTTAAATTACATGTCTCTATTACTCATCTATACTGGAAAAAAAATAAAGGGAGCAATGAGAAAGTAAGACTTTTCTGCCATTTTTGTGGTAGCTCAGTATACCTATTACATATTTGCAAGCTGCTGAAGCTAGATCTCCCTCACAATATCTTCAGTCATCTGTCTTCAAATTAAGTGTTTTTTGCTTCAGTGTGTGTTATATTCTGAAACATATTTTCGCATACTACACACGTCAGTGTCATTTGATGCTTGAATTAGTGAGCCTCAGTTTGTAACCTAAGGAACACTGCCAGAAGACTATGTTATAATGAGTTTGTTTGCTATCTTCCAGGAAGACTCAGTGCCCTAAGATGGTTAGTAGCAAGGACTACATAATTTGAAAGGGCATTCCTCCTCTGAAAGACATCTGGAAATCATGTTTTATTTTTTCTGTTTCTCATATTCAAAGCAAATTTCTGTGCTGGATTCACAAATGTAGAGTTTTATTTTCAAACTGGTAGCTCAGAAAAGTTAGACAGCATTTTTTTTTACTGTTATTCTTCCCCCTCCTTTCCCTCACCAGCAACAAGCATATTGAAACCCAAATTGGGTACAATCCCTCATCCTCTAACTACGATCTGAGTGATAGCAGCCAACCACACTGTCTTCCATGACTTGCTCAGATGTAACAAATCAGAACTTATTAAGGTGTTCTATGGTGATGGATAAACTGAAATAAGAGATTCTATAGATCATATGCTTTTGGATGTGATATGTTTACAGGGTTGATGCATGAAATTTCATCATTACATTGACTTTATCAATTGAAATAGATTGTCGAGTAGAATTTGCCAGCCTTCCATTAAATGATTTTACAGCAGATGAATAAAGATTATTTTTGTTATAAAGTGTTTCCTTCTAAAGTTCCCTGTAAGTTTTTCTTCACTCTTTTCCACGCAATAAAATCTAGGTAGGTTTGAGTTTTTTAGCAGTATCCCTACATCCACATCTAAGGGAATGAAACTGCAATACATGTGTCAAATTAGTTGTAAAAGAAAGGATACACATAAGTGCATTTAGATGGCAGTTTTCAACTTAATGGTTTTAAAATTACTCTGTGCCTTATCCTTATCTCACTCCTATTAGTGTAGTAAATAGTCACTTCAGTGAAATTACTAGTGTTACATCAGTGAAACATTAATGTAAGCATAGAGCTTTTACTAATAGGGATACATGAAAGCTTTTAAACTCATTGCTTTTCTTTCTGCTCACACATATGATAAAAGCACTTTTCAGCAGATCACAAAATAAGGCAGGTAATAAACATTAAATCCAAAACGTTAACAGTTTTTTGAGAAAGTTAGTTTCTCAAGTTGCATGAAAACAGGGGCTTGAAAGAACTTGACAAATCATATGATTCTTGTTTCAAACTGTGTGTACATGTTTCAAAATGTGACATATCTAATATTCCTTATATGACAACAACTTACTACTAGATATTGAGCAATAATTATTTTTTTTAATAAAATAAGCAGCTGATATAATATCCAGGGATATTATGTTTATATTATGTTAATAAATGTGCGGCATCCAAAACATCCATAACAAGTAAACTCCACAATTACTTGTTCCTTCAGCTACCTGAAAATGTATTAGAAATATTATATATATAATATAATATATAATGTATATAATAATATATATATTATTGGTACATACACAGTCTGAGGACAACAGATTACATGTTGCTTATTGAGCAATTTTTCTAAAGTAATTGACTTCATATATCCTTACTTGTAGCTGAGATTTATAAGAAGCAATCAAAAACTACTGGATTATTTTAGTGTCAAAACAGAGTACATAGTATATAAATGGTTAACAAAAAAAAAAAATCTATTCATTATAAAGTTAAGGGAGCTCAAGTTCCTCTAGCCATATTTTTTACTGAGACTACTTTTTCTTCAAAAATGCATACACAATTATTGTGTTATATAAGTATTTCCAAATCGCATTAACCAAACTTGGCCAATTTTTTCTTTGTGTCTTTCACAATCACAGCAAGGCCACTTAAAACCTAAGCAATGCTAATTGTGCTACGGTAAGTTACATCATGTATTTAAAAGTGAATGTGTTCAGACTGATGTTATACAACATAACATGCTGCATAGGATCATAAATGTGGAGATTTTATAGGCTTTTACCTCCTTGTTTTAAATAAAATACAACTGTGATTATTTTAATTATTTTTCAATAGGAAGGACGTCTTAAAATTTTGAGTGAGTAGTGTTCACAACATACTTCAAAATCTAAATTTCTTTGAATTGTAAAGAAAATGCAAATGGTTGCAATATTTAGTAACCAGTATTAATCTAAATTAATTATCAATTATTGAACTGTCAACAAGACAGATTTCCCACAGTTTAAAATTCAGTATGTTAATAAATGAATCCACAACCCTGATGTTTGATTTTGCATGTAGCAATGAAGATTTTAGTTGGAAGAAGAATGGTTTGTTCCCCTCCCTTTCTTAAAACATCGGAGATATTTCTTCTCACAGATAATGTCAATATATTAACAAGACCAAATGGACAGGGAAGAGGGAAGATGCAACAAGAGGCCCATGGGTTAAGATAAAAGCATTTTAATATAACAAAAACAAAGACTGCACATGGAAGCAAAGCCAAACAAAGATTATTCTCTACTTCCCACCAGCGGGAGATGTCCGACCGCTTTCCCAGGAAGCAGGGCTCCAGTATGCTTAGCGGTTGCTCCAGAGGACAAACACAAACAACGAATGCTCCCCCACTTCCCTCTTCCTTCTCGCTTTTATATCTGAGCTGACATCATACAGTATGCAATATCTCTTTGGTCAGTTCGGGTCAACTGGCCCAGTTATGTCCCCCCCCAAGATGTTGCCAACCCCCAACCTACTGTTGGGAGAATGTTGGAAACCAACAATCTTGGTGCTGTGTGAGCACTGCTCAGCAACAGCCCAAACACTGGTGCTGCTATCAACACCCTTCTAGCTACCACTCTAAAAACACAGCACCGTGAGACCCACTGTGGGAAGATTAACTCCACCTCAGCCTGATCCAATACAAGGATTATAGATGTGAAGTAGCAAGAGAAGATATGCCAGCATGAAGCTAAGTTGCACTGTTACTCTATCCTCAACCAGTATTAGAAATGGCTTAACTCTGAAAAAAAAAAAAAAAGAAACAGCCTTAGTCATAAGAGACATAGCAACTTGGGTAGACATGGTTGCTGCTGCTCTGGTCCTTGTAGCCTCCTGAACAAAGGAATCGCTTGGTGTGATAACATACTATTTAAGGAGATCAATTTCCATATATTTTAGCAGATTTCCTCATTCCTAGTCCAACTATCTTCCAAACCACTGTTATATACATCATGTCAGGCTTGCTAATGTATTTAAGAAAAAATGTTGTGCAATTTGTCACAGAAATGTGTCTCGTCTGTGGAATCTACTTGCTTCTCTCACTGTATCTTTTCCTCTCTGCCCTCCCCTTGCTGGGAAATTGCAGATTATTTTATTTTTCTGTTGAGTTGAAACATAATTTCCTAGCAGCAGCTGTCTGAGAATTTACTTTAAACCACCTACAAAAGAGGTGTCTGTTACAGAGGAAACCACAGAAGACAGTTGCACTTGGTTTATTCATACACTTGGCTAGAGCTTCTTGTCAATAATGTCTCACTTGGTGAATTGTCTTTCCTTATGAAATTTGAAATGAATTCTACTGCACCTACTGATGTCTACCCCTTGTGATTTTGAAGCATAATTGGGTTTTCTTTGCTCACATTGGGGAGGGGGATGTTGGTGACACGAGCTGTCCCGTTAACAAAAACTAAATTACTTATGTGAGAAGATAATAACGTGTAAAAGAATTGTCACATTTCCGTCTTTTTGAGGAATGTTCTTCTGTCTCAAAACAGCAGAACACATTTTCACATCAAGTTTCTAATATATAATGGTAATACATATTTATAGTTAATGTAGGCTTAATTAGTCTCAGATATGAGAACAGTTTTCTTCTGACTAGTTCTGAAGCAATGCTCTCCGACTGAGACAGCAAGTGGTAATGTTTCCTGCTGACTCTCTCAACCAGACAAGCAAGGTAGCTAAAAGGATTCTGTAGTTGAGCAAAAAAAGAGCAACTACACTTCTGCCACGATACTGAGAACTGAGTTTCAGGTCCATCCTATCTTACTAAAGGTAAAAACAAATTCAAGCTTCTGGAAAAGACATTGAATAGGAACATTAGGTGGCTTGATATTTTGAGGTCACTTGAAACACAGATGAACAAAATGAAGTGTTCAAGGAGACAGATCCATAGAACTTCTAGTTTGAATGGAGTTCAAGTCACTATTAAGTCAGAAAGAAACTGGAAGTATCCATAAAATATTCTTATGTTTTCTTTTAATATTCTTTGTAGAGAACATTGGATTGATATTTAGTACAGGCTTAATTTTGGTTAAAAAAAGGCAAGACATAGAAATGTCAAGATGAAAAATGTTAGACCAATTTTTTTTAAAAAAAGAACAGGCAAGAAAATAAGAGTTTTCTTATACATTTTGAAGAGAAAACCACGTTTCAAATATATTATATTAAATTAATATTAAAATGTGTTATTCTAGGAGAAGTGTGCAGGGTTAAACGTGTTATAACTCACTTTAAAAGAGGTCTGATTCATGAATTTATAGACTTTTGTCACTTTATTCAGTACTAGAAAAATGTTGAAAGATAAACCAAACAGAAATAGAAAAATTATAAGCCATCTAAAACAAAATGTCATGTCTGCACAAAAAACCTCAATATACACATGTATTAATATATGTGTATATATTTGTGTATGTGTGTGTGCATGTGTTTGTGAAACCATGTATGGAGAGTAATGAATATTCTCTATTATGTCTTTGAATATTTGCTCATCTGTTTATTGGCATGAAGGAGGAGTGGATTAGGAAGAAATCTCTGTGGAAACATTATTACATAAGAGGATTTTCCAAGTATAAATGAACCTGTTAACAGAAATATTAGGACTGCTAGATTCAAGGATCTTTATTCTTAGTTGGATGCTGGTATATAATGGTCTGACAGTTACTTAGCATTAAAATTTATTTTCTCCTTTCAAAGCTTTCGCTGTGGCTGTATCTAAACAATAACTGCTTGTGTAGCCTGAACACAAAGCTTTTATTACAATGTAATGCCTCTCTGTAAGTCAGTTTATTTGTGAATGTAAGGATTTAATCAATTTCAGTTCTGTGGACCAAAAACCAGCTTGAAGACACCTCTGTGGCTCACATAAAGGAATAAAATTCCAAGTGTTTTTACATTACTTATATATTCATTGTCTTATGACCATCCATATTCATTGTCTTTTGACAATCCTTCAGCCCGGAACTGTGGAACTGGAGCCTCCAGTTTGCTGCTGTTACAACTGTCTTTGTAGACAATCTCCTAAACATGCTTTCCTTATATGGGTGGTCTACTTCGCCCCTGATGAGACAAAGCATCTAAGGAGAAAAATCACCTGTCTGAATGGGCACAGTAACACTCTAACTCTTCATTTTAATTCCACTTTAATTCTAACCCCAAACTGAAGTCACAATAAATTTTACATAGTCCTGTGAGGAGCAGGGAGTTGGACTCAATGGTCTTTATTGGCCCTTCCTAACTCAAGATATTTTATGATTCTATAAGAAATTTCATAGTTTAGAAAAAAAAATAATATTGGTCCATGAGGTAGATCTGGCTGCATTTTTATGCATTATCTGGATCTCATTCTAATTAGTTGAGATAGATTTAAAGCTCATTACTGTCTTTGACAAGCATAACAACAGGCAGTAATGGCAGATTGAAATATGATCACGGAATCACAAAATGTTAGGAATTGGAAGAGACCTCGGAAGATCATCTAATCCAACGCCCCTGCCAGAGCAGGGTCACCTGGAGAAGGTCACACAATCATCTTTCCTATCTAACTACAAGAATCCAAAACAATGAGGGTGCTATGACTGTTTTCAAAACACACAAACTTCGAAAAAATAGACTTTTAAGGTCTACAAAAATTCATTAACTTATATGAAGTGTTAAGAATAGAAAATAGGGAAACCTAATACTCAAATATCTATGTTGCTGCAATGTAAAACTGGTTTACCTGCATCTTTCCACACTCATGCCTCTTAATCCTTTGTGTACTCATTTTTCTCCGACATCCTGTTCTCTCCCTTCAGAGATATTTTCAGCTTGCTTCGCTATTGTTTCAAGCAAGGAGCAAGAGTGTTTGTATGAGATTTAACCTAAAAAAAAGAAAGAGAACATCTGTGCTTCATATACTTACAAAGATTAATCAGTTAGAGTGACAATTCCATTGGAAATCGATACAGAGAAGACAAGAAAAAAATTCAAAGGTTGTCAAGTAAATGGTTTTTGTGGGCAGAAACTTCAGAAAAATAGCCCAATTTATGACTGCTAGGCTATGTGAGTGAACTACAGCATGATCAATTACAAGTATATCTTACACACCCTTCTTAACCAGCCATACATTTCTCCCCATTCTGTGTGCTGCACGTTCTTCCCTTTTCAATCAAATAAATGTTAGCAATGATCACAGGCCGAACTATGAATTAGGCCCACATGCAGCCCTTTCAGCTAGTACAAGTAAAGCACAGCTATCAGCAAAGTAATTCGTATCTATCACAGCTTTTCAGTCTAGTGTTTTAAGGAGACCTGGACCCTGACAAGCTGGAGAACGGACAGAGACACACTCCATGAATGTCAATAGTATTATAATATTCTGAAGAAAGTATAAGAAAGTAAAATGGTATGGTCACTAAATCCTATATGCTATTCTATAGGTAATAGCAATATCGAAAGACTCTCATAAAGTTTAGGTAACATAAGACATGAAAAATTAACTCTGTGTGTATCATGGTCTTAACCAATATTTACACCATGTTTAGTTATGTTCAAAAAAATCTTTGTCATAGACATTTTTTTTTTTTTGTCTCTTGTTTAATATAAATGTACCCTTTCATCAAGAAAGAACTTCTGAATTTTCAGCTAAATCAAGTATGTTGTATGTACATTTTTTCACTCTCTCTCAAAACTAGGAATGGACAAATGTGATTTGAACACTAATGTAATATTAATACAACTATGTAGATTTGAGAGAGATTTTAATCACCTCCTACACTAAAACTGAAGTAATATAGAGAAAGAAAAAGTCCACATCCTAAAGATTTTTCTAGGACTTAAAATCATGTGAACAACTAACATGTAACACAAAAAAAACAGAAAAATAACTTTCAGGACAGCCGATGGTTATTTTCTTAGCCTTCCATGCTTCCAGGATTTTATGTTCTAATACTACATTTCTAATATTAAAATATTAGTTTGTACAGTCTAGTTTCAATTCTTTCCTTCTTAGTGACAGTGTGTTGATAATCCTGTGCAAGACATAAATCCTGTCCCTAAAACACCAACTGAAGCAAATGCTGATACTTTTGATCAGTCTTAGAATGTTTGCTTCATAACTTGATGCAAATTCAGTAATAGAAAACAAGTGGATTTTAGCAAGTTCCATATGAAAGATACCTTCCTGTCACCAAACACCTCAAGCTGTGCTCTTCTGCATATCCATATACTTTTTCGTTTTGACAAGAGAATCTATAGTCCTATCCTGTGTGGAAATTTCATCCACATTCTACAGTTATTCTAACTCTGTTTCACTTGTTCTCCTCAGTTGTTGCTTACATCCCTACCAAAGCTATTGTGGTAAAATAGTGTTCCCAGTCATAGAATCATCATAAAATCATAGAATGGCTTAGGTTGGAAGGGATTTTAGAGATCATCTAATCCAACCTCCCTGCCATGGGCAGGGATGCCTTTCAACTTGTCTAGGTTGCTCAAACTCTCATCCAACCTGGCCTTGAGCATCTCCAGGGGACATCCAGACCTCCTGGGCAATTTATTCCAGAGTCTTACCACCCCCATACTGAAGAATTTCTTCCTAACATCCAATCTAAACCTATTTTCCTACAGTTTAAGTCCATTTCCACTTGTCCTGTTGCTGGACATTCTTGCCAAAAGTCCCTCTCCAGTACTGGAAGGCAGCTCTAAGGTCTCCCCGGAGTCTTCTCCTCTCCAGACTGAACAATTCCAACTCCCTCAGCCTCTCCTTGTAGTAGAGGTGTTCTAGCCCCTCGATCATTTTTGTGGCC
This sequence comes from Trogon surrucura, assembly GCA_020746105.1. Lineage (NCBI taxonomy): Eukaryota > Metazoa > Chordata > Aves > Trogoniformes > Trogonidae > Trogon > Trogon surrucura. The sequence goes on from CM036617.1 coordinate 41,965,761, forward strand.
CTCCTCTGAACTCATTCCAACAGATCCATACTCCTTTTTGGTGGAGACATCAGAACAGGATACAGTACAGACGAGCACAGCTGAATCCTGTTGAGTTTCTCATCTATCAACACCCCCAAGTCCTTCTCTTCAGGGCTACTCTCAATCCACTCTCTACCCAGTTTATATTTGGGCCTGGGATTTTTATGTCCCAGGTGAGGACCTTGCACTTTGAATTGCTGAACCTTATGCAGTTTGCACTGACCCATTTCTCAAGCCTGTAAAGTCCCTTTGGATGGCATCCCTTCCCTCAGATAAGTCCACTGCATCACACAACTTGATGTCATCAGGAAACTTGCTGAGGGCGGACTTGATGCCATTGTCAATGTTGCTGACAAAGATCTTGAATAACACTGGACCCAGAACAGGCCTCTGAGGAAGTCCACTTGTCACTGGTCTCCACATGGCTATCGAGCTATTGACCATAACTCTTTGAGTGTGACATTCTAGCCAGTTTTTTATCCACTGACTGGTACATCCATCAAGTCCATCTCTCTCCATCTTAGAGACAAGGATGTCATATGGGTCAATGTTAAATACCTTACACAAGTCCAGGTAGATGACATCAGTTACTCTTTTCACATCAATTAGAACTACAGCTCTGTCATAGAAAGCAACCAAATTAGTCAGGCATGATTTGCCCTTAGCAAAGCCATGTTGGCTTCACCGATCACCTCGTTATTTTTCATCTGCCTTAGTACAACTACCAGGAAATACAGTAAAGAAAGGGAAAACTGGACGCATTCTCCCATTCAATCTGCTGTTAACCTTGAACCTTTAGGCTTCTTTTCTACAATCATCTTTTACATGGGCTCCAAGTGTCTTGCAGATCTGAGAAATGCTCCATTGCCAACATTACTCCAGTTTACAAGAAGGGCATGAGGAAAGACCCAGAAAATGACAGACCTCTTATCTCAGTAACCAGAAGTTATAGAGAAGATCATCGTGGGTCCTACTCAAAGACCAAGGAAAAGACCAAGGTTCTCAATGGCTTCTTCATCTTAGTCTTTGCTGATAAGATTAACGCTCAGGGATCCTAGGCTGCTGAGAACAGGAAGGGAGTCTGGAGCAAGGAATATTTACACTTGCTGGAGGAACACAAGGTTAGGTTGATTTTTAAAAAAGCAGAAATGTATAAGTTCATGAGCTGCAATCTATCAAAATATTGCAACTTCTTTCAGCACAATCAAGATCATCATTTGCCAATATTTAATTGATGTAAAGGGGTTTTATACAAGTTTTCCTTTCTGAAAGTTAGGGGATGGATTTTTCCTTCTTAGCTTTAGCTATCTAAAGTGGGTTTTTTAATTGGTTTTCGGTTTGTTTTTTTTTTTTTTTGATCGAGGTTAAGGTAGTCATATGAGTTATTTCAGTCAATAAAGAGAAATACTTATACAAGCAACTATCTTATACGTCAGAGGAATCATTGTGGAATTATGTCCTTCATCATTAATAGGTGAGGAAAAATGTTGAAGTGAGATGAATCTCACCTCGTAATTAAGTATTGAGAAATATTTTTTTAATATTATTTTTTTGATATTTTGGGGAGAGGGAGTTCATTCTTTTCTACAAATAAGTTTGTAAACATATACATCATTCAAGTCTTTGATAGGGAAAATATTGTAGCATGAAAAAAAAGGACAGGTTTTTGGTCAAAACCTATCATTGGGATTAATTGCATATAAACTACACACAAATCTATAGAGTAAATAATCCATTTCTGTGGACTGGATACTGAAGGCATTTAAATAGCTTTTTTTAAATGTAGTCTTCAGATTTCATTGAGCATTTTTGCAATCATTTATGACTTCAGAGTATCTAATAAAAGTTACCTCATCAACAAAAAGAAAATATTTAAGCTCAGAGCTCACAGGGTTAAAGTAAAAATAAAATATAGAAAAAAATAAGATATCAAGTTTTATATAATACTTAATTTACCTAGTTATAATACGGCATGTAAGCACGTGTATTTTTACTGAGATAAGAAATCCTCACTATCATGTTAAATTCTAGCCTATTTCTCATTTTAAAAAACATTCTTTATGTCCAACATTGCATTGTGTAATTACTCAAATTGTCAAGCATATAGGCTGAGAAATCATTTATTCTTTAATTTTCTAACTGGTACATTATTTAATGTTTCAAACCTTTCCTCAACCATCAGAATTAGTAGATGAATATGCGTATGTTTCTTTGGTCAGCTGTGCTGTCTTGACTTCCCATGGATAAACAGATAGCTATGCCATTGCATATGATCTGACATGAACTGATGTGAAGGAAAACACATTAAGGGAGGGAAGAGATTTGATTAAAATAGATAGATGTCACATTCAATATTCAGAAGTTTATTTCAAAAACACATTCTGTATTTTCATCACAGAGCTACAGTAGTTCATCAAGTTTACTTAATCATACCTGAACTGTGTAGATGAATAAACCAATTAAAAATGAGGTTATGTAATGCCTGTTATGTGGAAGGAATAATGTCATAGTTGCTTCGGTGACTACCTTATTTTAAGGGTATAATTGATGTGTAAAACTAAATTGAGATTGTGCACAACAGACTAAAGGTCACAACCCAACACAATATTCTACGAAAAGTCTAAACAAGATCATAACAACAATTCATTCTCTATTAAATGGTAGCTTTATTAAAACCATTAAAAATACAGTCTCATGAGCTTATTTAATAAAGAAAATTGAGAGACAAATTTCAGTTCATTATACAAGTTATACTGAGATATATTCCCGGTTAAAAATTGAATAAGTACTGGCAACGAGGGTGACATTAATCACAAACCGACAATCGACATGAGGCTTGATGTAGAATGTGTCCTTTTGTAGTCTTGTTATTAGTTTTGTCATGCTACAGTATGGTAAAGAACATTTAAAGGGATCCCATATTAAGTTTTCCATATTAATTCACATGAATAATCACAGAAGTGCGTTTTCCAGATTTGTTTGCCAGGTAAAGGTTAATAACAGCAGTCTAATGTTAGCTATATGTTAAAAATGTGATACATACATTCTGCGTATTGAAATCAAACACTTCAAGTATTTCTTGAAAAGAAAATAAACTGGAAAGCTATCGTTTCTGACAGATCACCAGAAAAAAAGACCCAACAAAACCCCAAATCCACCATGTTGGCTAATAGCACTTACACCATTCAACTACAAAAAAGTTTGATCTACAAAGGGAATGAGGATCAAAAATATATTTATAATTCTATTATATGCTTCATCTTTTGCTCAGGTAATTATCACCCAGCACACATACACTTCTGGAATATAAGAGATGCCATATTAGAATCCATTAGTTGTCTACCTGGTATCACACTTTATCTGTGTTTAATATAAGACCATTTATACTGTGATCCAAGAAAAATCCACTGATGGCAAGCAGGAACAACTTAAGATATTTAAGTAGTTGTTTGATTACTTAAACTCTGAAGGGGAGTTTTGTCTTCTGCTCATCCTTTACAAGGTTTTCAGTAAGAAAATGTAACTGAAGATAATCTTACGACAGAGCAAAAATTTTTGTTTTCAGACAGGCTCTTTCTTAGCGCCTAAACACTTTAATGTTACACTTAATTCATTCCAGAAGACATTAACTCTAGAATAAATTATGGTCATTAGCTTTCAAGTAATGCACCTTTTAATTTCTTTGTGTTTTGTCCATAGACATAGAAAAGTCTATACAGGAGTTTTTTGGGTTTTTTCTCTCTTCCATACACCAAAATAATGTGCAATTTCATGACTTTTCGTCTTAATTCTATTAGTCAAATAAATGAAGTTTATGAATCAACATAGCATTCTATCTTATGTCATATGGCTTGTATTATTTTCTTCTTCCTGTTATTAGCAGTTGTATTCCCAACATGATTATTACAAAGATCTTCATGTTTTTAAGTCTGTAAAAATAATTTCTTTCTCAATGTTAGTATAAACGTTTTTCCTTTTCTAGATATTATCCTGTACGTAAAAACAATGAAATCCCTGCCACAAACTACTTAGCATCTGTCAGTACAGAAATTCCTTCTGTGATAAATTCTCTTCGGATTTATTTTGGTATGTCTACTCACGCTTCTTTTCTCTTCTCCCTGACTTTAAATAAACTGAATATACAAATTCCACATTCTATCTTTTCTTCTTCATTGAAGACTACAGAAAACCATGTTAAATATGGATCCCTATGGTGGAATAGGATTTTTTACTTTTCCAGTTAATAAAAGCTAGTCATACTAATCCCTGTTTCTTCCCTGGTTTCTTATCAATTAAAATATTTGCCTTTTACATGACTGCTTATTTATTGAAATAATTCAGATGAAAAGACAGAATATTTCAAAATAATAGACTCTTCATGAAGGTTTTTAGATATTTGAAAACAAAGAAACAAGAAACCAAGATAAAACCTTGCAATTTCCCCTCTAAAAGAGGGGAAAGGAGGGCAAGAAGGAATAATGATGGCTAAAAATTGAACTTCCCTTCTTTTTGAAAATGTTCCCTCTTCTTGGAAAGGGACAACATTGAAGAAATACGTGGATCAGTTCTGTCTAGGCCCTGTGATAACTTGATTTGCTTCACTGTCTGCAGATAATGTCCTCTGTTGATATCATATAGCAATATAATCCAGTTAATCAACTGGAGCTTGAAATTTTGGAAAGATGTTGAACTTAATGAAGAAGAGAAAAAATGGGACATAGCTTATTCCTCTTCATGATAAATATAAAAAAAAGGATGGTCAAATTCAGTAGTTCCCCTTTTCAGGACACTATGTCCTTTGGTGTGAACGAAGGACTAGATCTGCTCTCATGAATGTCAAAAGAATTTTGCAATTAACTTCACAGCATGATGAGGCCTTGGGTCTTTAAAAATAGAGTGGTGGTATAACTCACAAAATGTTGTGGGTTTTCTTTTTTTTTTTTTTCCACCCCTATCTTACTGGCTTTTAAAAAGACACAGGCTAACACTTCAACTATATATTGTTTAAAGCTGGATATTTTAAAATATTTCATTCTATATATTTTTTTCTTCTTATCAATTATTCTACAGTCTGCAGTGTGCTATTTTTCTTACTTTCCTTTTCCTGACAGTTTCAGTTATAGTTCCAAAGAAATACAGCAAGACTGAGATTGAAAAATTTCTGTTATTATATTGGGTAACTGTTTTATTCAAGCAGAAAAATACAAAAGCCAAAAGTGTGTTTTAAATGTCAACTGGAAATAAAGCATGTTTGTTCTGCATGTATATCTGCCTCAAGAGAAACAGAATAAAAAGAGGAACCTTCAGCAAAAATATTACTTTTGATTAAAGAGATTGTGTTATATTGACTTAATATAAATTAATAATAAAACCACAGACTTTATTTAAATTATATGATGTAGTGTACATAGATATAGTCTACACTGTGCATATTAATGTTTTAATTGGTTAATTGTTTCATAATATGCAGCACATTATGACTTTTGGCTTTTTTATGTAGTTCATAAAAAATATTTTAACAACGATTGATAGCAAATTATTTAAGAATACTTTTTTTCAAAAAAGAAGATTCTTCGTTGTCTACAGAAAAATACAAATTCCACTTCAGTATTTGCTTAAAATATATATCAAAGCCTGCGGTTTGTAAAATGCTCCCAGCTTACTTAAATGAATTATTGTGCTACTGAAACACAGAAAAGAACCCAGAAAGAGCTTATTCTGAATACTGACATAGTTTCTGAAATGATAGTGAACTGTATTGCCTCTAGCAGTCACTGCCCCAAATATAGTGAAGTCAGACCAAGCAAGTTTCAGTCACTCTGCATTGTAAGCATATGGGTCATTATTTTGTAAGGACTGTTTAATCTAGTTCGAAAAATATTCATACCACTGCAACTGACAACACAAAACAGAATTAACTGATTTTTCTGAAAAACAAGACGATGAAGTTTGCTGATGACACCATACTCGGTGGAGTGGTTGACACACTCGAGAGAAAGGATGCCATCCAGAGGGACCTTGACAGGCTGCAGAGGTGGGCCCAAGCCAACTTCCTGAAGTTCAATGAGACCAAGTATAAGGTCCTGCATCTGAGTTGAGGCAATTCGAAGCAAAAATACAGGCTGGGAGGAGAGCACATTGGGAGCAGCCCTGAGGGGAAGGACCTGGCCATGTTAGTTGATGAGAGGCTCAACATGAATCGGCAGTGTGCACTTGCAGCCCAAAATGTGAACCATGTCCTGGACTGCATCAAAAGGAATGTGTCCAGTAGGTCAAGGGAGGTGATTTTCTCCCTCTACCCTGCTCTGACGAGGCCCTACCTGGAGTAGTGTCCAGTTCTGGAGCCTACAATACAAGAAGGGCATGGATCTTCTGGAGAGGGTCTAGAGGAGGGCCATGAAGATGATTAGAGGGCTGGAACACATCTGCTATGAGGACAGGCTGAGGGAGCTGGGGTTATTCAACTTAGAGAAGGCTTCAGGGGGACCTAATAGCAGTCTTCCAATACATGAAATACAGGAATACAGGAAAGCTGGAGAACGGATTTTTGGAAGATCCTGTGGTAATAGGACAAGGCATAATGGCCTGAAAGCGCAAGAAGGTAGATTTAGATTAGATATAAGGAAGAAATCCTTCACCATGAGAGTGGTGAAGCACTGGAACAGATTGCCCAAAGATGATCTAGATGTGCCATCCCTGAAAGTGTTCAAGGTCAGGTTGGATGAAGCTTTGAGCAACCCAGTCTAGTGGGAGAGGAGTGTCCCCGCTCATAGCAGGGGAGTTGGAACTAGATGATCTTCAAGGTCCCTTCCAACTGTAACCATTCTATGATTGTAAGTTAAATGATAGAATACTGAAACTTGGGAAAACCAAAACAAACAAAAAGAAAAATCCCGAAACAAAAAGTCCTACCCTCAACACCTCTCAATCTACCATGAAACTAACAAAACTACTTCAAAAAAACACCGTATGTTAGCCATCATTTAATAAATATCAAAGATACCTACTTTTGGAAGGATGGATGAAGAGGGATAATAAATAAAATTATCTTTCTCAAATCTGTTTCTAGTAGTCAAATTTCAAATTTAAGCTACATAATGAGAGTGGGGCAAAGCAGACTGAAATGCAGAATGAAAAGAGCCTGAGTCCTTTACTGTCTGAAGAGCAAAGCAAGCCCAGTTGTTTTTCAGTGCTAAAACCACAAAAATACTCTCCAGAAGGTATCCAATACTGTCACTCTTCATTTGTCTAGGTTTTGTGTTTGTATGTGTGTGTCTGTGTGTGTGTATGGCTTGTAGTATGTTCTTTTGTTTGTTTTCTTTTAAAGAAGATGATTACAGATACTTATTTTCAAGCAATGTTCAGTGTACTCAGAGAGTACCCGGACTAGTTGGATCTTTGGTTTACAAAGTTACCTAGCAAGTGTTAGATCGGTCTTGCATTGTTTCAGTAAACATACTGTTGGAAAATTCCCTTCAGTATCAACATTTCTGTTTCTTCTTCAGGTTTATCTTAGATACTAAAGTGGGTGCGCTCTGATTCTAAGAACAATTCTGTGAGCAGTAAGGTACCAGGAAACATGAACGAGAATATGGCACCTAACTTTGTGTTAAACATCTAGAGTACATATAAAATCCAACCTTTCCATTTCTATTAAGGTATTTACCAGAATTTTACATGCACTTACCTATATTGTCTAACAAATTATATTATTACTCAGCCAAAAGAAAACATTTCCCAAAATCCTGATCCAAACCTCACTGAAGTCAATAAAGACAAGGTCACTGACTTGAATGAGTTGGGGTCAGGTTTAACATACTTTAAAAAAATGGTGTTCTGGCCCAGATTTTCCATTGATTACTGAAGTCAGCAATGATTTCTGACCTTCTGTTTAGTCTAACACCACATTGCTTTAAATCACAGTTTTGCTATTATGCTAAAAAAAAATAAGCAAATGAGAAATTCAGTCTGCCCAATAATATAATGTAGAATACATGAAGCACAAGAAGCCCAAGAGGTAGAAAAAATTGAGAAACTCAGGCATAAAAAGCTGGAAAAAAAAAGACTAGGTAAAATGTAGTCTTTGTTCTCACTGCCTGGAAACAACTCTCTGTGAAGTACTAAAATTAGTGAAATGTGAATTTCAGTCTTCTTATTTGCAACAGGAGGAAAAACTGTGCTCATGCACAGTCTCAAAATTTAATAACAAGTATTAAAGTCAACCATATTTAAATAAGCACATTAGCTGATTGTATCAAAACACCAAAACGTATTTCTTTATATGTATTTTGTATTTCTTGATCTATTAATGTTTCCAGTCACTCTGTGAAGGACACTATTCATAACACATTTCAAACCAGATGAATCCTGAGAAAAAGCGGTGCTCAGATATTTAGTATTGTTGATACTGTCTTTTGGTAGCTCAATGTCTCCCTGTCTGAGGAAATTTTTAATATAGACAAAGCTGTTTCAAGGGAACTTAGATAGAAACAAAAAGATATAAAACAGTTTGATTTGTGTATAAAAATCTAAAAATACTGAACATCTTAAAAGGTTTGAAGTGTAATGCAAAGCTATCTTAATAAGAGAAAGGTGTTTCAACCGATTTAGAGACTTATGTAACATTTGACTTAAACCATTGGATTTACGATACAAGGTTTAAGCCGCTTAAGAGTTAAACATCAGCTGAGTGTGTGGATGTCTTAAGATGGTATATAAAGACCATAGATAGTAAGCTTAGTTAGCTTTAATATGGTTAAACCCACAGAAGTTATTAAATTAATCAAAAGAGACTCCTTCTTTTAAAAGCTTTAAAAAAACCCCACCAAACCAAAAATCAACACAAACCCACTACCTATTCTCTGCAAAATACTTGTCTTACTCTTCCACCTTCCCCTCACTTTGCCAGCTTGAAATCTTCCTTCTTAAATGTATCACTATTTATTCCATCCTCACCAACATGACCCCACCTTTCATTTCTTCTGAGCATTTCAGAGCCAAGATTTTACTCCAGAACCAGTGATTACTTACTTGTTCAAACCTTAATTTACTGAGAAAGGATCCCAGAATCTTTCAAAAATAAGAGTTACAGGATATTCTGCCTGATATTCACAAGAAAGTGTAAAAATAGTGGATATGTCTATACTAATGAACATCAGCACCCATGACGTTTTGGGTAGATTGCTGACCATTGCCATGATGTAGACCAGGATCAGCCTTCTGTCAGCTGCAAGTAAACTTGAAAATCAGTGACCCATAACACTTCTCAATGTGGTCTATACATAGTACAGGGGTCGTATAAGTATGATGTAAGTACTTTGCAACTTGGTACAAAAAACTCAACCTCATGCTTATGACACCTTATAATGCTTCAGCACCTGTGCATGGTTTCTTTTAACATTCAGTGGTGAAGGTATAGCAAACTTGTAAAAGCCCTCTCCACTTAGCGGTCCAGATGTGCCTTTAGACCTACATAGTACATCAAGCAAGATGCCACATGGGCAAAAAGAACGACACTTTTTACTGTCACTCTGAAAGATCTTGATTGCAGCTCTTTCCTGTCCCATTAGATGTGCCAGATTCAGCTGAAACGGTCGTCGGACACTGGAATAGGTTACCCACAGAAGTTGTGGATACCCCGTCATTGGAAGCATTCAAAATAAGGTTGGATGAGGGCTTTGAGCAACCTGATATAGTGAAAGATGTCCCTGCCTATGGCAGGGGTCTTGGACTAGATGATCTCTGCAGTTCACATCTGACTTAAACCATTCTATGATTCTGTTCACATTCTACCTAGACTGCGGCAGGCAAAGAGGCAGAGGTAGAGGGTTCAGAGATATTTTGAGATATTGTATTGGAACATTGAAAGGGGGTTACCACGCCCCAAACAGTCCCTTCTGTGGGTTTCCTCCAGGAGTGACAAGATGTTAGAGTCACCGCTTCAAAGGGAAAGAAACATGGTCTCCCTCTCAGAATGGGTGGAAAAACAAACCAGCAGCACCATGTGGAAATATACCTCCCCGAAAAATCCCCAAAACCCATGAAGTAATTGAGTAGATCACTGAAATAAACAAGGAGAATCTGCTATGTATGCAGAAGACAAAGGAAAATGTAGTCCAGAGAAAGTGGGGAAGCCGGTTTAGCTCAGTCGGTTGAGAGTGGTGCTAAAACACCAAAGGTCACTGGTTTGATTCCCATTCGGTCCTCATGTGTTGCATAATCTAGTTGAGAGGCATCCCTGCCCATGACAGGGAGGTTGGATTAAATGATCTCTAAGGTCCCTTCCAGCCTAGGCCATTCTATGAATTCCATGAACCTCAGAAGGTTAGACAGATTTGCTGACCCTGAGTGTAAAAAGTCCTAAGAAGCTTTTTCCCAGGAATGATGGTCACAGCTCCCTCAGAGTCTCAGACCTGATGAATGGCTGCTGTGTCTGCCTGACTTCAAGAGGAAAACATCTACATGATGGACAAATGGAATACATTACAAGGTGTCATTGTTTAGCCGCAGACAGCAACTAAGCACCATGCAGCCTCTTGCTCACTCCTCCCACCATAGCCCCAGGGGAATGGAGAGGAGGACTGAGAAAAAAAGGTAAGATTCATAGGTAGAGATAAGAATAGTTTATTAGTCAGATTAAAATATTGTAATAATCGCAATGAAATTGTAATGAAAAGGAAGATAAAAATAAGAGAGAAATAAAACCCAGGAAAAGATATGATGCACAATGCATCAAATACTCACCACTCGCTGACTGATGCCTGATTCCTGAGCAGTGATCCAACCCTCCCAGACAATTCTTTCCAGATTATACACCGAGCATGACATTCTATGGTTTGGATCAGCTGTCCTGCCCATGCTCCCTCCCAGTTTCTTGTACATCTCCTCACCAACAGAGCGTGAGAAACTGAAAAATCCTTGATTTGAGATAAGCACTATGTAGTAACAACTAAAACATCAGGGTGTTATCAACATTATTCTCTGCCTAAATCCAAAACACAGCACTAGAAACCAGCTACTAGAAAGAAAATTAACTCTATCCCAGCCAAAACCAGGACATAAGGACTGTCTCATTAACACATTAAAAAAAACCCACAAAACTGTGGATACCCTACATTTTAGTTAGCTGTGCTGGCAGCACTGTGTTGCAGAGTTAAGACTTTCGTCCTTGAGCTCTTTCCTAAACAAGTGCATAACTCTTGCTTCCTAATTATGAAAAGAGACCCTGACCAGCCAAGTAGAGCTCATGTTGAGAGCTTGCCCGTGAGAATGAACAGATAAGGTGCTTCTTGTACACAAGATGTGCATGGGAGTGAACGGGAGAGTATGATCAAAACAGACCTGGCAAAGTCTGTTTTCCCTGTGTGATAACAGTGATTGAAGGAGTACATGAGCTAATAACAACCCTGGCTGTATAGTCTGATCTCTTGTTTGTAACCCAAAAATAGTGCTTCGTGCTAGTAGGTATAAATATGTGTGCCTGCTTGCAATAAAGTGAATTCCGTTTTCCACCATCTCGGAGTTCGTGCGTGCTTCTCAACACAAAACAGTGCACATATAACCAATAAATCAACTAGAACTTGGTAATTAGGCTTTGCTTATTCAGAAGTTTAAGTACAAGTATTGATCACTTTCATTAAATGCACACTTAGACATTTTTGGGGAAAGATAACTTTATTACTAGGATTCTATATTTTAACTACCTGTTCTGCAAGTCAAAGGAAACTTAAAGAAGTTGACTGCTTATTATCTTTAACATTAACAGTAATTTTAATAACTTTCCAAATAAACTGAAAATTTATCTTAGATTTCTTGCACACCATGCATTCATAAAAACCATGACATTAGTTGTTTCACCACAGGCTAACATGTGCCTTTTGTCACATTGAATTTATCATTCTGTGACCGAAACCTTATTAAAAGTATTCACATTCTATATTCACAGGAACACAATTTTGATTCAATATCAACCTGACATGAATATGACCTATGTTAATTGTTTAAGACATAGGAGATCATATTTAATTTTTGATAATGTAACACAAATCAAGAAAAATAGCCAAGATACCTCATGATATAATTTGTATTTCTCTAAGTTATTAATAAAGAAATTTTTATATACTAATTCTATATCTTACGAAGATCTGATGTGGAAACTTGAAACTGTATAACCTGAAGGAACCTAGTATGTATCTGGTAATATTATTACTTAAAAAAATGATATGAATATAAGAATGAAGAAAGCGAATGCGGAAGAAATTGTTGAGTTAAAAAGATACAGTTGTGGCCAAATCCTTGATCTGAAGGACAATAATTTGGTTTTCTCCTACCTCCTCCTTTTTAATTCGTTCTCAAAACCCCATGCATATTTTCATTCAAGACAAAACCAGGTGCAGCTGTCACTTCTAATTAAATTTCAATAACTCGAGTGTTTGTGAGTTTAATAGTTTTAACAGAGGAAAGCCTTCTTTAATGTTTCAGCAAATAGGAAAAACATGTCCACCAAGAATCTTGGGGGAAAAAAAAAAGAAAGGTTTTGTTCTCTGGGACTACATTGTTAAACACAGGGTTAGTATCTTCTACTTAGATTGTGTGGCTGCACTGCCAATTCATGTCTGCATTCACCAACACACTACATAATACTTAATGAAAGAAATCAAAAATACCTGCCTGTTTTCCAAAACAGAATCAGACTGAATATACACTTCTCCAAAGCTGTGTTTAATTATATTACATAGAACTAAAGAGATAGGGTCTGATTTACACTGTTTTACTTTGTTCACTAAAGATTATATATAAGAGTGTATAACCTATAACCTATGCTTTGAATCTGAATTTTTGGAAAGAGAGGTAAACCAAAATGAAAATAAAGCAATATTTTTCAATTTTGTTTCAAAAATTATCTGATAACTTTTCTTAGATTTTACATTGCAGGTGTCATATTCTTGGCAAGGTAATTTAACAATTTTAATTACAAAAAAAAAGAGAAGTATTTAAATGATCCAACTACATGCAATTCGTCATCTGGAAAATTTGAAAGGAAAACTCAAATAAATGTTATAAAGAGTAGTCTGGAACTGTTAAAATGAATGGGATAGCAATATAATTTTAGTGGATTTCGGTACACTGGAATAATTCTCCAGACTGTATTTCTGATCCCAGATTTCAGGAGAAGGATCTATTTAACAACTTATAGTACTAATAATAAATTCCCACTATTTAAGTAATAACATTTTATGACAGTGATAGTCTAGCCTTATCATCTCAACCTCAAAGGTTTTCCCAATTTATTTTTTTTTTTTTTTGTGATGGGCTTGAAAGATTGTTTGTGATTGGGAGAAGAATTACTGGAAAGAGAGCATCACCTGGGGCCCTAGGACTGTCCTCCTTATCCTTCCCTCCATGCTGGACACTTTCAGTCCATACCATTGGTGAGTGAAAAGCAAAAAATTGATAACATTCAAAAAACAGTTACAGAACTAAGCAAAGGCTATAACAAACTGCTTTATGATTACCCGACTGAAGAAATTAACATATTTGTATTTCAGAGGCTAAGAAGGGAGTCTCAAATAGTCTCCAAATACATCTGTCTGATCACATACAGTTGTATATGTCTACATTGCACCTAGTTACAAGAGCTTGCCTTACTATGATCTTCCAAGACACAATTTCATCCTAAGTAGTTATCTACATTTCGACAGGTGAATTTCACTGTAAAAATGCCTGTTTTCTCTCTGCTGTTTATTAAAGGAGCCTAAGGTGACAAGTTATAAATTTAGACATTTTAAGCTTAGATTCAAATGCCTAAATTCAATTATCCAGACATAGCTGTCAAATACCTTCATAAATGTCATGGTATCTCCTACCTGACCTCCAGCTGGTGTTCCAGAATAATTCAGATCTTCCATAAATCCTGTGTCATAGCTGATAAGACTGTGGATATCCTGAATACCCTGAGGTATCTTAAATAGCACTACACGTTCTATGTTTAGACAGCTGAACTGAGCCTTACATTTACAGAGCAATTCCTAATTTTTATTTTTTGTAGCCATTTCACGCATTTCAGTGAGAATTAAAAACTGGCTGTATTTTTATCTGGAAGTTGAAGACAGCTCAATTAGATACAGCTAATCACAAACAGATTCAGAAGAGCCTGGCTAGATTGCTGCCAATCATAAAACAAAGATGAAACTAACATCACAAAAAAACCAATGTATTATTTGTATTTATCTGAAATCATTGATAATATAAACCAGAGGCAATCTGAAAGATTATCTGCAACAAATAGATTGATCAAAGTAATACAGTAGTGGATGTTGTAAAACCTCTCATTAAATAAAAAGAAATAGGTTATGCTTTGTTCCTCACAGCCCTAAGAGATTAATGGGAGTCCAAGAAACAACTCAAGGGAGTCAAACATCCCTACAACAAAACATTGGTTCTCATCAAATCTCTCATAATATATACACATGTATTAATGATATGTATCTTAACATGTATATTAAGTGGTGTGTGCATATCTATGTATATACACCTTTATTTATTTGTATACAGAAACAAAGAATAATTCAGGTTGGAAAGTACCCAGTCAGATCAGTTTGCTTGAGGATTTGGCCATCTGAATTCTGAAAAGATCCAGGAATGAAGATATCACAAACTCTTTGAGAAACCTTACTGAAATAAGCTCCTGCTGTGTTATCCTCATTGTTTCTTAAACCATCTACACATGCACAAAGATAGATATTCTGAAAAACTCTTTAGTGTTTGTGTACAGATTAACAGGAAGATATTTCTCTGTCCACCTACATGAAGAGGCTATAATTATATTTTTCGTTTCATTATTTAGACCTTGAATTAATGCCAAAGCTATGATGTATAACTGAGTTACATCTACTCCTCTCAAAAAATTTACTAATTTAATCACATTTACAGCTATAGTGAGTGCCGGGTCCAAATAAGGATCTTGTAAGCCCTTTCTGTTCTCTCTACTTTTTAAAGTGAGAAAAATAAGAACCTAGTATTTGCTTTTTTAGTGTCACTTCTGAAGGAGTTTTGTTACTGTCTGAAGGTCAACAGACACAGAAACAACTAATATTTTTTTCCAGTCTTAATAATGTATTTTATCTGTGGATAAATGATGCCTAAATTTAGTTTCCTAAACCCCAAAAGAGGGCTTGATCTAAAGTATGTTGAAATGACTTTTGAAATTACTGGAAATATTACCAATAGAAACAATAGCTTTCGGATCAGGGACTCGGAAGCCTGAGCAACTTCATTTTCAAAAGCTCTGTGTGTCTGTGTATTCTCATTGATGTTAGGAGATTAAAAGTAAAATAAATGACCAATCTTGTCTTAACGTGGAAAATAAATAATAATGCAAAGTACATCAGAGAGAGAGATCAATATTGACCTCTTTTTGTGGAACTTATGGGTCTTTTTGTTGTTTTTTTCTGTTATTGTTCTTTGAAGTTACTTATGTTATTTGTATTTGTTCTCCTTTCCTCTGAGCATTGTAGAAGCAAACGAAAAGTAGTGACACAGAAGCAGAAGCTAAAGGAGAGCTCACCAGTCAGTAGCCATCTAGGTCTTTAATGTTTGTGGGGTTTTTTTCTTAAAAAAATACTTCATAGAAAAGAAAAAAAAAACACCTATATTTGAAAACTTCATAGTAACACCTACAGACACCCTCAAGTGTAGGAAACCTTTTATCTTATAACTTGTTATACTGAATTTTACAGATTTCTACTTAGAGAAGTAGTAGGCATGGCAGCTAAAACATCTTTCTCTTCATACATTCCTTTGAAATAAGTATTTACAGAGAGATTTAGGTATAATTCTTATGACCAATTATTATGAGGTCACCATTGAAATTAGTTATCCAGGAACTTTATAAAGATCCATGTGCCTGGGCCTTTATGACCAAACTGTCACTGAAGTCTCACTGAACAAAGCAAGAACAGCAAAGGTTTTGGAAGCTCCACGTTAAAGCTATCCATACCCCCATGCTCCTAGATGCCTTTTGAGAAAAATTATTTCCTGTATTCTTGTGAGAGACTTTCAGCTATAATAGAGATTAAAATAAAATAAAATAAAATAAAATAGAAAAATATCCGAAAACCATAAAATATAAAAACTAATGTATTGTAATCTCTTAGATCTTTACCTAGGATGCTACAGAATTCATTACTGTGTAAGTTTCAAAACATGAAATAAAAATATAACTGTGAGGATTCGATAGTAACTTCTTTAAACTCTTCCATAGTTTTGCTCCCATAACAAATAATCCTTATAACAAGAAAACTTTAGCAAAAGCAAGAGAACTTTAATTTTTAGAGTAAAATAGTCTGGCATACAGCTGATGTATTTTTATAAACCAGCTGTAAATCTCATATTCAGCTACAGTGATGAGTAACTTCTGTGTGAATACTTAGAACAAATGAGTACAACTACAAGTCATTCCGTGTAACGGGGAAAAAAAAAAAAAAATTTAGTAGAATTTTGTCATACAGTCCACATTTCCTGCTTTGGAATTGAATATATTACACAATATTTGGAGAAGAACAGGAAACCACTAACCTATGGCAATATTTTATTCTGTTGACAACATTTTGTCATTCCCTGACAGAACTGTGTTCAAAATATTTTGTTTTCTTCTTTAAATGAGAGTTCAAACTATATTTTAGTTTATTTTTTTAACATATATCCCTGATTCATGTGTAGGTTTTTCTCTTTTTTTTTTTATAATTTTACATGCCAAGATGATTTATTTGTTTCCTTGTTTGTTTGTTTGTGTAATTAAACTGGAATTAATCACTGTTAGAATATTAAAGAGCAAATATAGTAAAAAGGAGACTAAAGTAGGTGGTAGTTTAAGAGGTAATCAATGTCTTCAAAATATATAGCAATTTCCATTTCAGCATGTGATATTTTCACAACTTCAAAACTCTGCTAGAATTAGCAGTAAGTTAAATGTTGGGTTAGGAAGTGACAAAAGATATTGCAACTGGATGAGGCTATCAGTATATATTAATATTCTTTGAGTCTCTTCTACTCATAGTGGTCTAAAAGGAATAAAACCTAAAGTTGTGAACCAATCACCCTTTCTTATGCAACTGCCTTGTACAACAGCTTGGAGAGCTGCATGGATATCCAACTTTTGCTGTGTTTTTCCAACTCTTTCTACTATCTGGAGAGAAAAATGCACCTCAGGGGACACCCCATTCTACCCAAATTAGGCACCTACCTTAAGATAGGGTAGATTGTTCACTGGTGGTGTATTGACTGAAGTATTGTGGTTGATTATTTGTCTGCAGACAACTAGAAGGAGGATTTAACTAATTTCCTCTTTAAAACCTAGTATTTCGTACAGAACTGTAGAGGGAATGTCAATGAAAAGACTTCAGAACTGTACATTTCAAGAGCTGAAAATGGGTGTGTTAAATCTCTGCACTTTCTTGAATCAGACACTAAAAATTAAACTCAAGCTTAAGCTAGATGTTGAAGTAAAGCGTATCATATCTTACTCTGAAAAGGCTCTTTTCCTTTATTGTTTTAAATATCCCTGATTCTAGTTGACTTTGCATTGCAAAGATAGACACCGTCTTTTGCTAGAGATTTTACTTAGAAAATTCAGAAATTAAGATGAGGAGATATTTAAAGAATGTCAAGAGCAGCTTCCTGCTTCACATGCTCCATCCCAGGAACTCTCCTGCCTGGCTGCTGGATCCCAGTGGTAGTCTTAGACAAGAGGCTACTCCCAACAGCACCCACATTCAAGACTCACACTAAACACAGGCACAGGCTCTGTCCCTCTTCCTCTTGGTCAGGCAGAGGCAGAATGTCACTCATGCAGCACACATACCACGCTCTCCATGTTCACAAGCACACAAATGTTCACAGATACCCCAAGCATGTACATGACCCCTTTTTCTGGCTGGCACCCCTGCCCAGATCCTAACCCCACTTACCCACCCCATAGGTTGTCTTGACCCGTTTATTCCTGATTGAGGTTAGAGTCAAGGTGATTTCTTTTGATCCCAGAAGTGAAATTAACACACAAACGATGTTGGGTGTCACAACAGCACAACATTTTCTTGACTAACAACCACTGGAGAGCGATAGGAAAGAAAGATAAGGAAATGGAAAAACAAAGCACTAAAACATTTAAGATAGCAAGAAGTATACCTACTACCACAGATCCAGCGATGTCTCTCAAGACTGCCTGTTTTGATTTTGTGGGGAAGGTCTTCAAAGAGCAGTTGTTCACAATGCCATTATATAGTGTCCCAAGAGCTGCTTTGCCCACCCTCCTTCTGTTTAGCTTATGCATATGAAGGTTGTCATGAGAGATCTTCACCCCTCCCAGCGTCACCTCTGTCAGTGGAACATGCATAGCTGTTCGGAGGGCCCATTTTTTGTAGACGTAGTATGACTTGCCAACTTGCGCACCGTTGGGCTTTTATGCTTGCAAGACAGCTGTCTTATCAGCGGTGGAGCTGAGCCTTGAAGTTGTTTTTTAGGACTTATCAGTTGTCAAGTTGAGCACCATGTCTTACCAGTGGTCCAAGCTTGCAAACAGCAACATCGAAGTTTCTTCTCAGGGAATTTCAGCAAGGTTGAGACAAACATTTAACACAGTCTCTTACACAGGTGCCCGGATGGTCTAGCTTGCAGTAAGTCAATGAATCTACAAACACCCATGGTTTGGAAAAGGCACAGAAACTCACCTTCAGAAGCCAGAATCCAGCATATGAGCTGTGATCCACAGTTCAAATCCAGTCATCAGTGATGAGACTCTCTCCTCACTCAGGCTCATCTCCTCAGTAGCTGGTTTTCAGGACACACATTTTTCCTACACGAGTGGTTCATGGTCAAGGGCCCTACTTGCTCCCGGAGCTGACACCACAGTCTGGGGGTTGGTCACACCCCCAGTCTGACCGCAGAAGTTGGCACCCAGTCACCTCACATCAGTCCCCGCCAGTAGCTGACAATGAGCCCTTGCAAGTGCATGGGATAGGGAGTAAAATTACACTGAAAGATCGGTAAAAGATTAAATAAGATAGGATAAACTGCAGTGAGAAAGCATAGGGCTCAACTAGACAAACATACTGAGTAGCTTCTTTTTGCATGTGGTTCACCTCTTTTATACTGTTTTCTGTCTACCCTTTTTTCTTTCTCTCTGCTTCCTCTTCCTCTACATATTCCACCATATCTGTACAGGTCTTTCAATATCCACAGGTTTCCCCGTCAGAGTGTCCCATAGTCTACAGTCTTACCAGTTACAGAGTCCTGGTTGATCTTCCTGAAATTGGTATCTGTTGTTTCTGGACAGTCCATTAATGAGTGATGTGATTTGTGTCTTGTCTCCATGTGTGTTTTGTCAGGTCTATGTCTCTTACTATCTCCCTTATCATTTGTCCCTCAGGTTTGTGACCATGTGTATTCTTGTTTACTATCCTTTTTTTTATTATCACTTTTTTTTTTGCATTGAAAAGGTCCTTATCAGACAACCTTAAAGGAGCCGATGCTCTCTCCCTGCACTTGCTCATACAAAGATTAATCACACATTCACTACAGAGATTTTATTATTGAATCCACAGTAAATCCAAGCAAAAGAACAAATAAACAACAAAAAAAAAAAGCCCACCCAAACACTCTTCTCCCAAACCAAAATCACAAGCAAAAAAATTAAAAATAAATGCCAGAAAACAAATGTCACGTGCTTATTTGAATATAGTAGTGCATTGGAGAAGTCTCAAAAGTGTCAAAAGTATAGTCAAACTGTCAAAATAACTCTTATCTGATGTCTGTCAGATTGTTTTACATGTCTTAATTCTGGTAATGCTCCATTCATCCACAGAACCTGAAGAAGAATCTCAAGATTCAAGTGTACATAAAAAATAGAAAATAATTATTTGGCCACTGAAATGTATATAAATATTTTCTAAGCACACATATATGTACACACATACACACATAGAAGAGACTGTATGTTTTCTTATACTAATCCTTCTGAACTATTTGCTTTCAGCTCAGAAAAAAATATTACTATTAAACTGTAAGCTAAGTTATTTGACATAAACTTTCATAAGGACAATCTTATGCAAAAAAAAAAATCTCTTCTTCAAAAACATGTCAGAATGAGAGTACAAAAAAAGAGACTAAATTTGAGATTTAATTTTTAAGAGCTGAATAAATTAGCTTGTTTCAGAAAAAGAAAAGAAAAAACCCATAAACCCCCCTACCCCCCAAAAAAACCAAACCTTCAATAAACAGAATTCCTTACACAAAGAATGGAAACAAAATAATGCAAAAGTTTACAGGCAGAGAGCTCTGCTCTTACTGAAATATTCCAAATTACATAGTGTTTCAGATTAGGTACTGTCTTGAAGAGTGGGTTTTTGCAGACTAAGGCAAACTGTCAAAATTCCTACATGGTGATATATACCTTGCAATCACAGCCCTCTCTGGTAGCAAGAGAATACTTTCAGCATAATGAGGAATAGTCAGCTGTTTTAAGATTAAAGTAAAAATGAAAGATAAGAGTGTATTTGAAAAATGTTACTTAGTCTTACAGATATATGGCATGGCTCTTAAAGATTTGAAGATTCAATACAGATTGGACTCTATATATAGTGAAGATGGTTCTGTGTATCAAAGTCTTTATATGTCATTGTAAGAGAAGGCTTAGGAGGGAGAAGCAGAGAGAATAGAGATGCCACACTGTATTTGCGTTTTTCATGTTAGCATGAATTTTCAGATAAAAATGACCCAAAAGTCAGCAATAAAAAGCTTCATCTTTTGCAATCTTTCACGATCCAAATTTCACATAACTTAAAAAATAAAATAAAAGGTCGTCCACAGGACAGAAAAAGAAAAGCGAACAAAAACTTTAAATTGCACTGATATGTACTGATAGAGAGATGATTTGGTTTGGTTCTGTCTTTGTTATATATACAGAAAAAAATAACAATTTTATAGACTATGTTGGCTTACCAGGGCTTTGGGTGTATTATATACCGTTTCTGACCGCTATATTCTGTAAGATATCTTCTTGCACTTGATCAAATAAAATGATAATATCTGAACTATTGGCACGCTTATTTCCTAAACTTTGTTTGTTCTTTTCGATTGCTTTCTTGACAGTCACACCCACTCTACTTCAAATTTGAGGTTATGGTTACATTTTGTTTGAAAATTTCGACAGGCAGGTAGTCAAGGAGTAATAAAGTTGAAAATTATCATTTCTCTAGAATAATTTCAGAAACATGTCCCCTGGAGTTTTGTCTTCCCACAAAATCATGCATTTTTATTATTGCTGTTTTTCCAATGCCCAGAAGCATTGATGGATGTTATATGGAAACAATAGCACCACAATAACTCATATATATATTTATTGTCTCTAAGAGCTTCCCACTGGAAGAGAGAAGTAAAATACACAAGCAAAAGATATGGTGATGTGAACAGTCATCCTCATTTGTTTTTGAAGTTTCTCTTCCCTAGGCCCTCATGATTTACCTGATATAATTCTTTGCATGTCTTAAACACTAGATAAACTGTAACGGATTGAAGGTAATTTCACCCTCCTCCCATCTGCATTCACTAGCAAGGGACAGCTTAGCAACGTCAACCAAGGTTTAAACTACTGTATTAAACTTCCCTATTGAGCAGGATTTAACAAACATACATAGTCAGTTATGGTAATTCAGCTCAAATTTGCTTTTTTTCTAGTAGCTACATGTGTAAAACACCTCCAGTTTTCTCTTCTGTTTCTTACTGCATGTTTATGGTATACGCCATTCTCCTTCCACAAAAAGAAGGAGATAAGAATAAATACACAGCTAGAAAAGATCAGTCAGAAAGGTAACATTTTATGACTTAGAAATATTTATATATACTTACTTCCTCAAAGTTTCTATAAGTTTCACAAGCTGGGTAAAGCTTACCCTGATGAATGAGTACGATGGTTAATGAATGAATGATGGAATTTTCTTGGGTTTTTTTTAGAATCATTGAGTCACTTAGGTTGGAAAGACCCTTGACATCATCACATACAACTGTAAATCTGACACTACCAAGTCCACCACTAAACGATGTTTGGTGTTAGATCTACAAGCTAATAAATCTCTAAAATACCTTAGAAAACAGCAGCCAGATATTTCATTGTTTACCTTTAAAAACATACTATTTTTACCATCTCCCTACCTATATAAAAATAATGTATACCCTTCGTTTTCTTACCTAGGGTATCATCATGATCAGTAACCTGAATAATAATGTGTCAATATTAATGACTGATTATTGTCAGTGTCTCTACATTTACCTTAAAATGTACACTGTACTCTCAAGTTGTGTTGAATACTATTTATTTCATCTGTCTTCAAATATCTTAAGTACGGTGTCCAATTTAATTCAGTTTTCTAGTCTTTTTCTATGCTCAGAGGAAAATTTGTTTCTTTCAGGGAAAACATTAAATCCTAAGAGAAGTTTAAAATATGTGGAAAGAATTTTGGCAACAACTACCATGACAATGTATGGTAATAAAATTCGCTTCGGTTAAAAAAATCATTTCTTAAATGGCTGTAATTGTGTTATGAAATGTCTTAACAATTCTGTAAGCCCCACGGGTTTAATACCTAATCCTGAACAAGATTTCTTTCACCAGCCTCAGAGGAAATAATTTACATGACTTTGGTGTCAATGATGCTGCTGGATCCCCTCTCTGATATGTGAATTTTGAATGTAGTTAAAAAGTAACACTTTCTGTACCTGTATCATTTAAAGAATCCCACGAAAACACAGTGGGGTTTCACCTATATTCTTGGTAAATTCTAGGGATCACAAAATACTGCCTGTTAGCAAATCCTTTAGCAATGTTTGTTTCCTATATTTTAGTGTACAGTAGGAAAAAATTATTTAGATGGACAGGAAAGTGTTGCTGAGGGAAGACAAACAAGTCATGCTGAAAGAAATGTTGAATATACTAAAACCAGCTAGATAGATATTTATTCTAATACTTAGTAAGACAATAAAGGCGTATATGTCACAAACACTTAGATATTTGTATTAATATTGCCAAAAAGACTTCTAAAGCCTGGATATCATTTATTTTATGTAGGCCTTCTAAATAAAAGAGAAATAATCTTCACATAATGTGTAAAAAAAAATGAAAACCAATTGAAACTAATAGCAATGTTTACAGTGGGGTTTTTTTGTGCTTTTTTTCTGGCAATTGTAAGAAGTCAGAAGTTTCTTCAAGTTTATTGAATAATGATTAACTGTGCAGTGATGGTGTCAGTTTCACAGAATGAATTTCCTACAAAAAAAGACTTTCTATAGTTACATGTGATTTAATAAAACACAAGTGGCAGTAGCCAGATGTTACTAAAACAAACGTCTTCAATTCCCTTGGGTAATGGCAGAACTTTTTCTACCTTTAGACAATCACAAGGATTTGTTCTTTCATTTACTGTGGTTTTATGTGAATTTTATTAAGAACTTTTTTATGCAAATTCCCTCTAAATTAAACTTTACCATAAACCAAATAAATTATATTTCACCATCAAATAAAAATCTTGAGATTAACTAGCACTCTGAACTTTTATTCAAAAATTGCTATTTAAATAATGGCCCCATTTTAGTCTTCTACAAAATGTTGTTTAAAATAGAACAATTTATTTGAGCGAGAACTATATTGAAAGTATCTCCAGTCTACTGATAATTTAAAAACACAACAAAACCAAACCAAAACTGGAGAGTAATAAACTCCATAAGGAAATTAATGAACTAGTAGGGATTTTAACTTGACTGAAATAGAGTTTAATTTGGAATTATTTGGAGTTAATCTAGCAAAGAAAAATATGAAAGCTTAAAAAATCAAACCTCCATCTCCTTTAAAATATATTAACTCATTGCTCAGAAGTTAATTTTCTTGTCAGTCTTAGGAGGAAACAGGACATTGTTTCCTACTGTTGTGTAATGACTTAAAGGTAGTTCTGCTGAAGAAACTATTTGGGGTGAAGTGTCGGAAATTGTTCCTACATTTGAATATGGTAATTTAGAACAGTTTTGCTGGAAAAATTTCCACAGTGTTAATCTCTCGGAGATCATTACTCAACCACAGCAGGTGACATAGAGATGTTATCACCCATATCTATAGGATGAGTATGATCATTACCTATAAAGCTGGAAAACTTACCTATAGTTCGTGTAACTGTAGCTGAGAGTTTTCACTTAGAAGTTTAACATAAATTGTTCTTAGCAATTCCCATCTTCATTTGTGTTTCTAAGTGTGTTCATAAATTTCCAGAAGCTACTTAAATAAAAGTTTTGTGAAAGGTAAATTGAAGGTTCTGCCATTCTCGTCATTGTTTTGACAACCAAAATCAAACATTTCTTTAATGGTGGAGACATCCAGTTCTTAAAAAGATCCCATAAAGAATATAATTTAAATGGCTTTTAAAAGCAGCTCTTTAGGTATTGATTATATAAAGACAGAAAAGGTAAAAAGATGGAATTCAAATTCTTTTTTTTTTTTTTTGTTAACATGTGCACTTAGCCCTTGTATTCTAGTAGGGGTAATTAATGTGTAATATTTTTATATATTTTTAAAGGAACTATAAATAGAATCAAACTAGCCAGAAACCAACACTACTTTTATTGAAATATCTGAGAAATTGTCATCTAATGCAGTTCCTGCTGCTGAAGTCATCTAACAATGTCATGTCTGCACTAAACAGGTATGCAGGAATCCTTGACCATACCAGACTTTAGCAGGAATCTAGGGATTTATAGAAGAAACATCTGTATCTCAGTTAATTACCTTAGGTGATCTTAGTATACAAGAAAGAGAAATAATTTTGTCAGTCGTTATTCCTGCAACTAGATTTGGAAACTTAAATTAGTATAAAATATATAAGCTGGTATATATCGTATCTTAAATTGGTATAGGGATAATTCTCTCTGTTGGTTGTAAAGGAAAGCTATGGTTGGTAGCTCAGATGTCACACATGTAATTAATTTAGATCCAGTGTGGATTATTCAGATGAGTCCGTGGGCCATAGCTCGCTGAGATCCACAACCTGTCTTCACTCTATATTAGATCCTGACTTTCAAGACTGATTTCAAGGTCAGCTTTTTAAGGAACTAGGTCCCTTCACAGCATCACAAATACCTTGTGAATTATCAGCTCTGAGTTTATAAGGAGATAAAGAATTTGCAACCAGGCTAGTCAGTGCGAGGGATATGCCAAACTCATAAATACACATACTGTGATCTTCACAGCAAGACCTAAAAAACCAGACTTTCTCTAATTACAAAAATGAGAAACTCTGGAGCTGTTCTGCTGTGTGTTTTAGACACCAGATGTCCTGGAAAGGGAAAAAGAGTTTAAAAGAAAGAATGTTTAAAATAAATTATGAACAGGAAGAAAGTGTATGCTCACACATGGCTTATTAAATAACATAAGGTTCATCACTCTAAGGCTTCAAAATACTACATCAATTTTAGACTTATAATGAATCACACAATTGAACAATGTTGCATTATTTTTTGTTAGTGTTTATTCAAAACATATGAAAGGAAATGAAAAATTAATTTTGATTCCCCTGGGTTTAAGACCAGACTCTCTGAGAAGTATTTTCGCAGAGAGGTTCCTTATTCTTTATGAATTATGGACAGTGATGAGAGAGCAAGCAGAAATAAACAAAGAAATTGTATTTTTATATACTTGTCTCTTTTTCCTGAAGTCCAAAGGATAGAATTATAGAATCATAGAACAGTTTTGGGTGGAAGAGACCTTCAAGACTATCAAGCCCAACCTTTTCCTAGCCCTATCAACACCACTAAACTATGACCCCCAGCAAAACATCTACCCTTCTCTTAAAAAACTCCGGGCATGACAACTTAACCACCACCCTGGGCAGCCTGTTCCAATGCCTGACAAACCTTTCAGTAAAGAAATTCTTCCCAATATCCAACCCGAACCTCCCCTGGCACAATTTAAATCCATTTCCCCTCGTCCTATCACTCACCACTAGGGAGAATAGACCAACCTCCGCCTTTCTACAATCTCCCTTCAGGTAGTTGTAGAGAGCGATAAGATCTCCCCTCAATCTCCTCTTCTCCAGGCTAAACAGTCCCAGATCCCTCAGCCTTTCCTCATATGACATATGCTCCAATTCCTTTACTAGCTTGATAGCCCACTTCTGTAGCGTCTCCAGCACCTCTCTGGACACAAAACTGGACATAGTACTCAAGGTGTGGCCTCACTAAAGCTGAGTAGAGGGGAATGATCACTTCCCTGTTCCTGCTGACAACATTATTCCTGATACAGACCAGGATACCCTTGGCCTTGGCCACCTGGGCACACTGCTGGCTCATGTTCAGCCTGCCATGTATTATTATCCCCAAATCCCTCTCTGTCTGGCAGCTCTCCAGCCACTCCTCCCCAAGCCTGTAGCGCTGCTGGGGATTGCTGTAGGACTCGGCATTTGACCTTGTTGAAATTCATGTGATTGGCCTTGGCCCAATGATCCAGCATATCTAGATCCATCTGTAGAGCCTCTTTACCCTCAAGAAGATCAACACTTCTACCTAGCATGTCTTCTGCAAACTTACTGAGCATGCACTTTCTTTTCTCTTCTGGTATGTGTTTTGAAGTAATGCTCCCAAAGCAAAATGAAGACCTTGCTTATTCTGGGGGCTAGAAAATACGGTTTCCTTATTCCTAGTGCAGTTATTTTACTGACCTGATGAAGAAAGTCCACTGGACTTGTCTGGCCTGTCTGAGTCTGAGCTGAGAGTTTTTGCTTTTACAGTAATTGTCTAGGAGAAGGTGGCTATTTCCTAGCTTGGCTTATCTTAACTCTGTAATTACCCTATATGGTAAAGGTCTGACACTCTTATGCAGCCACTAATTAAAAAAAAAATGCTCTTCAGAGTGTTTTGGGAAAGCATTATGCTGCTATAAGTAGTAGCTAAGTTGTGCAGACAGACAAATATTTGATGGAAACCAAGGAAAAAAAAAAAAAGAAAGAGCAGATAAGTATACTGTGTTAAAAAAAAATTTATAAAACTAGCCCCAAGTGGATCCAAGACTGAGGTAAACTTCCACCATGAGCATCCTATTCTTCCTGGTAAAGACCTAACAAAGCTGATGGTTCCTCTACCTCCCTCATCCTCATCCTTTAGGAAGTGTGAACCTGCAGGTGTTACAGCGCAGAGGTGCACCAGGAGCAAGCCTGTTCCCAGAGAAAACGGGTTGATACAAGGAAGCCCATGTCTTCACTGTGTCAATGATTTGTAAATGTTACTATCATTGTAATTGAATTAATAATAACTGTTGTGTTGTGGTTTAATTCAATTGTTAAGATTTTAATTAGACTAATAATAAATAATGGAACACATACTCTCTTTTTTAGCCCACAGGAAAGTTTTAATCATAACTGTTCCAATAAATACTACATTACTCTGTATATATCTCAAGAAAATCTCAATTTCTGCTTACATCATATGGACTTGTTATTCATTTTCATGGTCATCGGATCAGCTAGCTTGAGAAAATATAGAATCATAGAATGTGTTGGGTTGGAAGGGATCTTTACAGATCATCCAGTCCAACCTGTCTGCAGTACACAAGGACATTTTTAATTAGATCAGGTTGCTCAGATCCCTGTTATTTCTTTTATCTACTATATGTACAATTTTTATTAAACATTGGGGAACTCATTTTTTGTTTATGAATTTACTACTGCACGAGCACTGTGGAGTAACACAAAAGTTACATTTAGGCTACTAAATTAAACATGTTTAGAACTATTGTTTGGTGTTGAGGCCAGCTGGCACAGAACAGCTTGCATTCATATTATTATATTCTCTTTCTCTCAAAACAGTCAGTGACATGGACAGTGGCATTGAGTGCACCCTCAGCAGGGTTGCCGATGACACTAAGATGTGTGGGGCACCTGACACCCTGGAGGATAGGGCTGTCATCCAGAGGGATCTCGACAGGCTGGAGAGATGGGCCCAGGCCAACCTCATGAAGTTCAACAAGACCAAATGCAAGGTCCTCCATCTGGGTCAAGGCAATCCCAAGAGCCAATATAGGCTAGGCAGTGGTTGGCTTGAGAGCAGCCCTGAAGAAAAGGACTTGGGAGTTCCGGTGGACGAGAAGGTCAACATGAGCCATCAGTGTGCACTTGCAGCCCAGAAAGCCAGTCGTGTCCTGGGCTGCATCAAGAGGTGCGTGGCCAGTAGTTCGAGGGAGGTGGTTCTTCCCCTCTACTCCACTCTCGTGAGGTCTCACCTGGAGTACTGCATCCAGTTCTGGAGTCCACAGTACAAGAAAGACATAGACGTGCTGGAGCGTGTCCAGAGAAGGGCCACGAGGATGATCAGAAGGCTGGAGCACCTCTCCCATGAAGACAGACTGAGAGACTTGGGGTTGTTCAGTCTGCAGAAAAGAAGGCTCCGAGGAGACCTTATTGTGGCCTTCCAGCATCTCAAGGGGGTCTACAAGAAAGCTGGTGAGGGGCTTTTTAGGATGTTGGGTAGTGATAGGACTAGAGGGAATGGATTAAATCTAGAAAAGGTTCGGTTCAGATTGGACATTAGGAAGAAGTTCCTCACAGTGAGGGTGGTGAGACACTGGAACAAGATGCCCAGAGAGGTGGTGGAAGCCCCATCCCTGGAAGTTTTTAAGACCAGGTTGGATGGGGCTCTGAGCAGCCTGATCTAGTGGGGGATGTCCCTGTCTATGGCAGGTGTGTTGGAACTAGATGATCTTTAAGGTCCCTTCCAACGCTGACAATTCTATGAATTCAAGGCATGGTAAAAATGAAGTGAACAAAAAAAATTGAATCAGTCATACATGTAAATGTCTATCATAGAACTAATACGACTGTCAAACTAAAATAAAGCATGTAGTTATTAGAGTTCCATATTATAAGGGGCCATATGCCTACAGTTATTTGAAACACAGTACAGCTTTTATAGCTGCAGTATTTTTTTATTTATTTCCAGCAGCAGAGTAGCAATGTACAGATTCATTGGTTCATATCTATACACATATTCATACCAAGCTCAACTATGTGAAGCACTCAGCCATGTAATTGACTTAAATAAGAAATGTCGACAAGCAATAAGCTATTTTCTAGGTAGGAGTAAGATTATACACATTCTTAAAACTAAAACCACTCAAGTACATTGAATCAAGTCTGAAAAGTGGACAGTACAGTTTGCTGACTCATCAGCAGCATTTACTGAAGCATTCAGAGGTTTGTTTTTTTTTATCTTTTCTTTTTAAGTGCCTTATTCCAATACTAATTAGGTTTTTCCCTACTCTTTTTGCTGGAATTTGTGGTTTGAGGTTTCATTACAGCATACTTAGTCCATTTCAGGTAAGAAATTGATAGCTTTAAAATCTTAAAATCTGCATAGTCTTTAAACTGATTTATCACAGTCCCTTTTGTATGAGGATAGCTTATTCAAACGGGCAAATGACTTTCTGCCCTGCCTAAATTTCTCTTCTTAAACAGAATAACTTTGACAGTCAAAATTTTTAAGAATGTTTCCTATCTAAATTGTTTTATAGATGGTCTTATTGTAGAATTAATCCCAGAATCTCCTT
This sequence comes from Trogon surrucura, assembly GCA_020746105.1. NCBI lineage: Eukaryota > Metazoa > Chordata > Aves > Trogoniformes > Trogonidae > Trogon > Trogon surrucura. The sequence continues at coordinate 41,995,408 of CM036617.1, forward strand.
GTCAAATCTATTCCCTCTTTCATAAAACAATTTAAAATTGATAGGAGATATACTCCCAATGATCATATTGCTTACAGAACTAAGGAGTTATTTTGACTGTCTCAGTTTCACTGCCATTAAGCGTTAGCAAACCAAAGCAGAGCATTTTGCAATAGAAAAATGAGAACACAGTTAATCCACATTTTCTTATTTCCTCTTTTTCACGGGGATGAATTACTCAGGATGTACAAGGTCTAAATTCAAGTCTGGTGCTGTAAGAATTCAATTTCTTATCCATTAGTGTTTTCCTAGTCAGCAGCCTATTTATCCAGGTCTCCAATTTTCGTATTTCTTCTGGTTAAGTTAGAAGCAAGCAAAGTTCCTGAGTTTATCCTTTGGCCTGGTTTACAGCATTGACAGATGCTTTCCATGTTCCTATCCTCATCCATGGGTGAGGATGAACTCACATCTAAGCTATGTCTGGATCCAGTTTAGAATCACAAAATAGAACCATAGAGTGTATTGGGATTGAAGAGACCTCTAAAGGACATATAGTCAAATCCCCCTACAGTGAGCAGGGACATCTTTAACTAGATCAGGCTGCTCAGAGCCCCATCAAGTCTGACTTTGAATGTCTCCAGGGACGGCATCTCCACTATTTCTCTGGACAACCTGTTCCAGAGTTTCACCAACCTAATTGTAAAACATTTCTTCCTTATATCCAGTCTAAATCTAATCTGTTTTAGTTTAAAATCATTGTCCCTTGTCCTGTCTCAGCAGGCCTTGCTAAAAAGTTTGCCCCCATCTTTCTTATAAGTCCCCTTTAATGACTAAAAGGCTGCTATAAGCTCTCCCCAGCAATTTGTCCAGGCTGAAAAATCACAAGTCTCTCAGTCTGTCCTCATAACAGAGGTGCTCCAGCCCATCATCTTTGTGGTCCTTCTCTGGACCTGCTCCAACAGGTCCGTGTCCTTCCTGTGTTGAGGGTTCCAGAGCTGGACACAGCACTCCAGGCGATCTCACAGAAGTGAACTAAAGGGACAGAATCACCTCTCTTGATCTACTGGCCACACTTCTTTTGATGTAGTCCAGGATGCACATAAGAAGTCATCAATAAATTTCTCTCTGAAAATCTGAAGACCAGCACTGAAGGCAAAGATGTGGCATACACATCATTCCCGTATTTGTGACATAGCTGTGACAAAACAATCAGAGGGATGACTGAACACCCAGTACAGTAAACATCCTGCAGTGTAAGCACAGTAGGCCATGCCTAAACGTCAGAACTGGCACCTAACATTGAAATTATAAAATCTAGCACAATGATATAAAGGATGTGGTTGACTTAAAAGGCTTTGGGGCTTTCTTCATTGGTTTGATTTGTTGTATTTGTTTCCAAGTGAAATCCAGTAAAATCAGTTAAGAATTCCACATATAATAAATGAATAAGGAGATTTAGGATATTTTTTATTAGATGAAGAGCATCCAGTTTTTCTATAAATAGAAGAATCATTGATGGTATCTTTCGCACGGGCAGCTACTTACAAAAAGACAAGAAAAAATGTGGAAAAAAAAGAGAATCTGAAAGAAAGTGTTCCTTATCTGTGTTTGATGATTCACTCAAGGTTTCAGAATAGTGACCCAGTGACTGATTTCAGGTTACTCTATTTTTCCCAGAGTAGGTATGTACAATTGTTTCTGTAAAGAACCAACAAATTATTTATCTTTAGAAAGCACAGCCAGAACAGAATCATTTATTACATCGTTTCTCATTTTTTATATAATAACCTACCAGTTAGAACAATTATTTCGGAAGTGGGTTACATAGATTCAGTTCAGGATTACATAGATTCAGTTTTTTATTTTTAGTTGAGATGATAAAATTTCCCTTTTCTATGAGATTGTTATAATAACTGAATTATCTCTTGGAATTTTTCCTCTTTCTTCTCTTTGCTGCTGTCTGATAGTGCAAAAAGTAGTTCAAGAGTCGTTGGGCCATGAGAGAGGGAGGAAGGCAGGAAGGAAAGCAGGAAGGAGTCCTCCTTGAACGTTGGCCATTGAAAAGAGAACTTAACTCCTGTAATCCCTCAGATTTATACTGAATATGACATATATGGAATATCTTTGTTGGTCACCTTTGGGTCACTTCTCCTCTCCATCACTTCTCTGAGATGTGATTTTTTACATCATTTGCACCCTTTTACTTCCCGGCACACTCAATATGGCACACAAGATTTAGCAGTGACTTTGGTTACTACAGGAGCAAATATAAGCAAGAGCCTTTCTGCCTGCCAGTCCTTGCTAGTAACCATAAAAATGAAGTTTTATCACTTTCAGTAGCAGACACTGTCTGTAAAAATATGTCATTGACTTCAGAAAGTGTAGCCTCTTAGAAGAGGCTGAACTGAAAAATAAAATCACTGAACAACAGAATTGGTTCTGTTTTAGCTCAAATCAGGACACAGAACAGTGCAGGAATTTATGACAACAGCTTTAACCCAAGCAGAATACAGCAGTTGTCCTCAAGCCCTCAGGGATTATCTCTAAAAGATAAGAAGAAGCAGCTGGATATAACCTTAAAAGGGTCAGAGTGCAGTAAGTTATTTGTTAAGGAAAGAGAGGAAATTTGGTCTAGCTATATTAAGAGCATACTTAGGAAAGGAAAAAAAAAAAAAAGGGTTTTAACTGAAAATTATGGTTAAGGTAAAAAGAATTTAAACAGGAAACTCATGTTTTGCAGAGCAGAAGTAGATGGAAGAAAGGAAAAAACCCAAGTCTTTTCATCTAATCATAAGTAAGTAAAATTCTAGAGCAAAATATATATTTATATGTGTATGCATACAAATGAATAACTTTCTCTAAAGATAGTATGCTTTATTATTGTCCCATGGTACTATATATCAACACAAAATTATATCTCCTGTTAGCTTCTTTTATTATTATATTATAATAATAAATAATATGATAAATAATAGTTTTAAACAATGAATTCATTATTGTTACTTTTTTTCATGATACGGTAAAATTATTGATGTAATCTAGCATATTTTTCAAAAGAAATATTGATTATTGCACATGGTAGAACAATAATGGTATTCAGTGACCTGAGTGTTGTAGGGAAGGAAAATTAAGGCAGAAGTACACATAGAGTTTTCAAATCATAAAGAGATCTTGGGACCATGGAAAGCTTGGAAAGACCATAGAAAAGCACAGAAAGGTCAAACAACTGGCAGATTTCTTGAGGAAACTGGGCCATTTATCCAAATGTGAAATCTCTGAAAGGCAAGCAATAAGCACTGGAAGCTATTCAGCTACTTTCTTCCTTACAGGCTAAAGTATTCTCTTACTGTTGGTCAGGCAATCAAGTTCAGAGGCAGCTAATCCATGATACCCATTCCACTGTAGGTTATCTTCCTCACAAGACTAATCCTTCCCCTGTGTGCAAGAACACTGGACTCAGATTTCCCAGTAGGAAGTGCCAGACCATTACAAAGATCTTAAGGGAAATTTTTGAACTCTTTTCCAGAAAATGTTAAAAGACTTCTACTGAAAGAGACACCAATCCATTAAGATAATAACTATCAGTTCTTCAGTAGGAATCAGTGCTGGTCATCTAAATGCAGCTCATTTTTTTCCCCTTTTCTCCTTTCATCAACAAACTTAACAGCTGGACACACCACTGACAGATAAAGGACTTGGATGCCAAGTCTAGAATAAATTTTTTAGCATCAACATCTGTGTCTGTCTCAAAGCCCTTGGCTGATTTCTTGGCTGGCTGCTTGGCTGCCTCTTCTCTGTCTGTGACTCCAGTGCTGGCTATGCTAATGGCCGTGTAATGGCCTGTGGTGCACTCCTGGGGAATTAAACTGCTGATAAACTTGCTGGCTTGCCTTGTCCCTGGGATCTTTTTTTAGCTTTGACTGACTTGCAGCTGGAAGGGTTTGTTTCTTATTTGAGAGGAAGACCCCTGAACAAATGCTCACAAGTTCAGCGTATGCAAGGCCAATCGATGCTTCTAAAGGAATATTTTACAGTCTGCTGTAATGTCATAACATCTCCTCTAGCCACATTACATTATATGTAATATAACATCTCCTCTAGCCACTGAAAATACTAAACTAGTCAGAAGGCAAAAAAATCTGGAGAGCAAAGACTATAGAGTCATCATTCACTGTAGTGTGTTAGAAACTTCAGAACAGAGTTCATCATCTTCGAGAACATGTGCCTAAATGTGGCCCCCAGAGGACTGTTTGCTAAAGAGGTGGCTGACTCACCAGAAGGCAGGACAGGTAAATCTTTATTGGCAAAATTGCAAGCTTATGTTTTTATTTTTTTTTTTTATACAAAACTCCTTACATAGATCCTAAGCCTCAAATGACTTTTGTGTATATTTAAACTTAAGTGTCCCATGAACACTTTCATTCTCTGCCTGCGGTTACTCAGACTCTCTGGCTTTGCCATGGGCTCATAATGACTATTCAACTGAATTTTAGCCAAAATACTAATATTCAGTTTCTGCAGACTTACTTTTCAAAGACATTCTTGAAGATGAATAGTAAAGACAGGGTGATGCTCTTTGCCTGGGAGAAATCCTGCTCCCTTTATGCACAGAAATACAGTAACCCCTCAGGGCCTGATTGTTCCATTCCCTTGAGTTTCTTTATGCTTTTTCACGATATAAAATGCCTGCAAATATAGGAAACATTGCCAACAGGGAATATTAGGGCATACGGAGCAGGTCAGTGGAGTGGCTGAGAAAAGGGTGTGTGACTGAAAGCTTCGAGCTATTGAAAGCTGAATGAAACAACAATGTTTGCACAGTTCCAATTTTCTCCAAGACTGGGCAAGGAGGGTTTTGGCTTGCCTCAGAGTACGATTTTCTTCCACAGAGTAAAAATAATAAAAAAAATAAAAGAGGATAAAACTCATTGACTTCACTGAGATACTTAAACCAACAATAAAAAAAAAAATATTTGGAGGTGAAGAACACACACACACACAAAAAACCACATTAAAAAACCTAATTCTAACATCTAATACGTAATGTCAGATGTCATATCTAATGATGGACACAGAGGTGAGATTGACTGAAGCATCTAACTTTTAGGTGTTCACTCACCTAGGTTACACACCTGAGATATAGGCTAATATTACCTGCTTAATTCAAGGAAATATTGCGGCATCTAAGAATAAATTTATAGATATCAATGACAAGCAGCTAGGCAGCTGTTATGTAGGAACCAGTTACACACACTATGTAGATATGGAAGGCCTATATCAGACCCCTTTCAGAAACAGAACTTTTTCAAAGGGGATTAGAGAGAAATAATGTTTCATTCAGAACTACAGACATATTCCAGACATAATTGCTTAAGCCAAGACAAAATTTTCCTTTTGAGAAGACAAAAGAAATACATTTAATATGTGTGTAAGCTGGCACAGGCAGGATGCAGGAACAACCGCAAAAACATGGATGAAATGAAAATAGTAAGTTTATTTTCATTACCTTGTAAATCAGGGGATATTTGCAGCAACACCCAGGCAGAGACATGCAAGTGAGGACATAGGCACCACAGAGCTTGGTCCTTGCTAGAGAGTGAAAAACTTTTGAACCTCTTGCTTTTTTCTGTATATAAAGGATTTTTACAGGTGCAGTTTTCCATTGTACTTTCCCGCAACTGGGAAGGATTCTCAAGCATATTCATTAATGTGCATCTGAGGCTATCACAGGCCTAGGCTATCCAAAAAGAGATGTTCTGCTTGTCAAGCACACAAAACTGAATAACAATTAGCATCAGTGTTTTTTGACACCCTAGCTGCAAGTCACTTGGGAGTGTTCACAATCTTCATCACCAAACTTTCGTTATTTTCCCACAGCACGTTATGAAGCAGTGTCGACCGAGGGTCTCCCAAATGATCACCTACTTATTAAACTTCAAAATCTGTCTGGTACTTCTTGATACAGACTTTTATTTAATTATTGTATGCAAATTCAAACATTGTTAGTGCATAAGACAAAAAGTAATTTCAAAATATTTCATATTCATTGATTATGGTGCTCCCATGAGATCTAAGAAATGTGAATATGTGGTCTAAACCAAGCAAAGTACAAGTTTGAGTCTGAAATGAGTCTCTTAAGTATTGAGATTTAGTACTACCAGATAGCACACTGTAAATGCTTTCTTTCTTCTTATGTGTCAAACTAGGTTAATGCTCACAATGACTACTAGTTTCAATCTGCAAGTGATACATTAGGGCCAGAATTGTAAAAAGATGTGAGACAATTTTTCCATCTGTCACTTGGCCTTGTTGAACCTCATGCAATTGGCACATAAATCCAGCATGTTTAGATGCCTCTATAGAACTTCCCTACCCCTCAAGCAGATCCACACTACTGCCCAGCTTTGTGTCATCTGCAAGCTTCCTGAGGGTGTACATGATCCCCTTATCCAGATCATTGATGAAGATACTAAATGGGCCTGATGTCGATACTGAGCCCTGGGGAACATCACTTGTGACTGGCAGTCAAATGGATTTAACTCCATTCACCACCACTCTTGGGGCCTGATATTTCAGACAGTTTTACACCCGGTGAAGAATATGATCATCAAGCACTGAGCAGCCAGTTTCTCCAGGAGGATGCTGTGGGAAGTAATATAAGAGGTTTTCCTAAAGTCTAAGAAGGCAAAATCCACAGCCTCTCCCTCATCATTAAGTAAGTCACCTTGTCATAGAAGGATATAAGATTTGTCAAGTTGGACCTGTCTTTCACAAATCCATGCTGACTGGCCCTGATGACCTTGTTGTCCTGTACGTGTCTCAGGATGTCACTCAAGACCTTTGCTGGCACCAAGGTCCAAATGACAGGCTGTAGTTCCCTGGATCCTCTTTGTACATGCGTGTCACATTAGCTAAACTCTAGTTCACGGAGACCTCTCTAGTTAACCAGAACTGTAGATAAATAATGGAGAGTGGCTTGATGAGCACTTCTGCCAGCTCCCCTAGTATCCCTGAGTGGATCCCATCTGTTCCCATAGACTTCTGTGCATCTTAAGCAGGGCAGTAAGTTGTTAACTATTTCCCCTCGGATTATAAGGTCTTCATTCTGTTCCTCGTCCCTCTCTTCTTGAGTATGTTAAAACTGGTCTTACTATTAAAGATAGAGATAAAGAAGGTGTTAAGTACTTCATCCTTCTCTTCACCCTTTGTCACTATGCTTTCCTCTGTATCAAATAGTAGGTGGAGATTCTTGTTAGTCCTGTTTTTGTTGCCAATGTATTTATAGAATATTTTTATTGTCTTTTAAGGCAGTAGCCAGATAAATTTCTAGTTGTACTTTGGCCCTTCTGCTTTTCTCCCTGTGTAACATTACTACATATTTATAGTCCTTCCGAGCTGCCTGCTCCTTCTTCCAAAAGTCTTTTTTTTTGTGACTTCCTGCCAAATCTGTTTGGCCAACCTGGTCTTCTTCCCCTCTGACTCATCTTTTGATGCATGGATTTGTCCTGCCCGTGATACTTTAAGTTTTCCATCTTGAAGAATGTCCAGCCTTGCTGGACATCTTTGTCCTCTGGGACTGCCTCCCAAGTGATTCTGTCAACCTGGCACCATCTCCACCTGACAAAGCAGTCATAACTAGATTCACCATGCCTAAGTCTAAATGGCATCATGTCAGTAGGAGATTTGGGATTTAAAAGAGAGACAAGACTCCTGATTTCTTGTGTCCCTGCTTATTGTTCTGTTGTCTCCCGATGTTGCAACGTATTGCATGGACCAAATGAGATTTGTGATTTACCCTTCAGAATAGAGCTGTGTTTTGAGATCCGTTTCCCAGATTTCTATGTGGATAAGTTGGGCACAAATATTATTTAAGATATAAAATAAATAAGTGGTAAAATCCAAACTTTTCCTAATTTTCAGTGTATTAATCTTTAAGTAAAAGTATGTAAGAAAAATAATCATGAATATGACTTTGTTGTGTATTAAATGCGAATGTTAGCTCCTGTTCAAGCCCAAATTTGCCTTATGTTGTCATGACAAGGTTGAAAGCTATGGACAGTTATTGTATTTTAGGTGAACTGTGGAGCAGAAGGAATATTTTTGCAAAATATTTTGGTACTGTCTGCACAGCCATGCATACTGTTAGCAACTCAACTACTTCCACTGCATGCTCATGTGGAAATAATGAGCAATCCAACCTATATTTGCCTTTCTAACAGTTTGGGCAGCACAATGGCAAGCTATAGAGATGCTGCAGCCAGCAGTGGTTTTACTATAGTTGACCTGAGGGGCAGACTGGAATCACACACATTTCCTAACCTTTTTTTTTTTTTCTTTCCCAGTAGCAAAATCAAGACAAACTAACAAACAAATCCAATCAGAAAGACTGAAAGGTGTTGATGCCGTATTTTGCAGTAGGCATATTTTTAATCTAATTAAAAAAGACGCAGAACTGAAACTCTGTTTGCATAAGATATTCTAGTTTTGAACAATATTAATGAGAATTTTTCCTATTGTACTGTGAATAATGTAATTTAGAGACTGTATGTTAAAGGTCTTAAAGTGTAAGACATTTAGGACAGATATCTTCATATCTTATTTAGTTCCAATTCATTTACTGTATATTACATATGATAACATTTACGATCTAAGTTAATGAAAAATTTGATTATATTCAAGTTAGTCTATGTGTCAGCATATCAATACAGCTACCTGCAACAGAAGATGATACTTCAGACAATCCTTTCTAACTCTGAATTAGTAGATGCACAAAATGTTTATTGTTGTTGTCCATGTTTGTGCATAAAGAGGGGGAGGAGGTATGAAGTTTATTGCAATATTAATTCAATGCCATATTAACAATTTTACAAACTAAAATTAACACATATCATAAATTTTCTCTCCACCTTTAAGAGCACCGACATCCTTGTATGTAACATTTTTAAAATAATTACAATCCTTAGTTAAGCAACTAGAAATAATGTTTCTTCACAATTAATAGCTTGAGACCTTCATGTGCATTATGACACAGTCTATGTTATACAAACATATACTTTTCTTTCCTCCCACAGGGTCTCTTATTCAGTATCCAAGATCTATGGAGTTCAGTTACCAAGCTGTTTTTGCAATATATTTTATATCTACTCAACCTTTTTCTCTTCTGCACACTAATCAAAAGTTGCTTCGAAGACAGAATTATTTATCTTCTTGTGAGCTTTTCCTCTAGGGAAGGAGAGTGTATCATAAACATTAATTAATTTATTTTTACAACATCCTTGTGAGATATAGTGGTATTATTTTAGAGGTGATGAACAGAGACATAGAGAAATAAAAGTAACTTTTAAAATTATTTTATCTTTCTGCATGAAAAGCCTTTGCTATTTGGTTTTGAGATCTAGGCTCCTTTCTGCAAACCATGCCCTTGAGCTCTCAAGTCAGACAATGAGAACTAAGAAAGATAAATTTATAGGCTATATTCGACCTTCAGTGAAGAAAGCCAACCACATACTAGACTGTATTAGCAAGAGTAGCTCTCACATCCAAGGAAGTCCAGGAAGAGCCTTACCCAATATGTAGCACTTGTGAAGCCAAACCTGAAGTTCTGGATTCATGTTTGGGCTCTGAAATAAAATAAAAATATTGTTATACTAAAGTGATTCCAGTGGAGGCCATTGAGATAATCAGGATGCTGGAGCACAAAGTGTACAAGATAGCATCTGAGTGTGATCCGTCCTAGACAGTAAAACTAAGAGGACATCTTATTGATGTTTTCAACTACTCAAGGAAAAAGTATAGAGGAGATGGAGCCAGACCACTTCTTGTCAGAATACATCAAAAAGGTGTGAGAACTCAAGCTGAAAATGGAGGGTTTTGATAACACGATGTAATTGTCTCTTTTGCACTTACATTTCACAAGAAATTCAGCTGTTGTAATTAAAAATTTCTCTCCTGTTGTTCATTATTTCCACAAGTAAGCTTATTCTCTGTGCATAGCTGTGCAAATGGACTGTGAACTATGCAGATGACAGAACTAATCTTCACATCTAGGTCAAGGCCTTCATTTATAGTGAGAAAAGCAGAGTCCTGACTAATATAACTAAATACTGATTTTAGCGACAAAGGTTGTGTACACTTAGAGGTTGTATTCTGGTTTGACTAATACTAATTCAATTATTTCTTAATACACTCATACTTAGTTTTACAAATCTGATACAGATATTGGTATAGATAAAGATAGATGATCTAGATACAGATAAAGTTGTTTGGTGTGTTTTCTGACTAAGAAACAACTAACAGAAATTTAAGTAAATAACATAACAGAGAGATCATTGGATTAATAATTTTTGAAAAAATACCTTCCTACTGAATTTTACCAGTTCTTTGTAAACTGTTTTTTTACCTTTTTTTTTTAGTATCCAGCTCTTGCTACCCAGCTTGTATAGGTCAGACTATAGTCTCAGCGTAAAGCTCTTCCAGTTGCACTTCTTTCATAAAAAGCAGTTGCTGGCTCCAGCCTTCATTCTGCCCTAGTTTCTTATCATTGCTGTCAGATCGGCCCATTAAGCTGTTTGTGAAAGCTCTTTTTCAGGAAAAAAAACCACAAAGCAAACTTAACTAAAGCAGTTTAAATAACAGATATTTGCTATCTGACGAGGAATGGTTTAGGGGGTGATCATGCAGCTAACAAATCAGAAGGATGATGAGCTGCTGGGGAAGGGAATGATATGAACAATCTCTTTCATTTCCCACAGCTGCAGCTGGACTGGTTTTACCCTCTTTGACAACCTGCCTCCTTGTTTTATCTAGAACTTCTAACAGGGCTTTGCTATGTCTTGAGCTGTGTGGAAGATACTCAGTAAAAATCATGAAGGTGTATCAAAAATCAAGTCCAGAGAAATCTTACAGTGAGAGCTTTATGGATTAATCTCAAGCACCTTGAAGTAAGAGAAAAATGCCTATTACTTCCATGGCTAGCTAATCAGAAGAGATCAAATTCTTGTAGTAAAATGAAGGTCTTTCACTGTGGAAATAATTTAAACCAATATTTATGTGCAATTGGCTTACCTTCATAAGGGTTATTTGTTATTATTGCTGTCTTCAAATTATTTATTACTATCATCACATGGAGTGAAATCTGTGGCACTGTTTCAGAAAGCAAAAACGAAATTTATGGAGCACACGGAAAAATACCTGTCTTAACTTTCACATATTCATCTTCTTGACTTCTAGTTATGTCAGTTTTAAAGAACAGTCTCATGTACAGTTTCTTTCATGTAAGATTAGTTCAAATAGTTTGCTTATACCTTAATCCTCATCTGGTTTTATTCTATAGCTGGAGAATTAATATGGTTACTAAGTTGTTTGAAGAAAATAGCTCTTATAGGATGTAGGAATCTTTTGGATAACATCACAGATTTCTGATGCCAAGGCCTGAAAAATATTATTCCAAAGTAGCATCTGGCTTCTTGGCACATCTAGTCTGTAGTTTCTCAGTGCGTCTAGGTCTGTTTTGTGGTTGGCCACATTTGAATGTTAATTTTAATCCCTAACTTCTCAGAATAAAATAGACGTTTGGCATTTTGTAGAGTCACAGAATCATAGAAACATTCAGGTTGGAAAAGACTCTTGGGATCGTCAAGTCCAACCTATAACCCTACTCTACAGAGTCCACACCTAAACCATATCCCCCAACACTGCATCTAAATGACCTTTAAACACCTCTAGGACAGGTGACTCAACCACCTTCCTGGGCACCTATTCCAGTGCCTGACTACTATTTCTGTGAAATATTTTTTCCTAACATCCAGCCTAAATCTACCCTGTTGCAGCTTGTGGCCACTCCCTCTAGTTCTACTACCAATTACCTATGAGAAGAGACCAGCACCAACCTCTCTACAACATTAGGACAACTAGGGCTGATGGTAGAAATCTTTCTTAGTGATTTGCAGAAAAATTAAACAGTGTTTATGTGAACTTATATAGAAACTGAAGATCAGTTTCAATCTATTTTCTTTTTCTTAATGATTTCTCTAAGTTCTATAGAATCTTAGTCTTTCATACTGACAGAAGTAAAAACCAACAGCTTCTGAGTCAACAAGTTTTTTTATAGCTTGCATTTAACAGAATTGAGAAGGGTGGGATTTCCTACTAATGGGGCATGTCACATTCAGTCTCAAAGTTTTAAAATTCCCATAGGACATTTAAAATTCACTCAAAAATCCTGTTCTTGACATAAAATTTAAAAAAAATCATTATTTTGTCACTTTTTCAGGTAATATGGACTTGAAGAATTTTTAATGGTATTACAGCAATGTATTTCAGAGCACTGACTTTAAGGGAATTTACTTTGTCACCTTGTAATTGGCAGAACTGAGACAGTTAGCTAAAGCGCAAACAGACACTGTTCATTTTATCAACAAGAGCCCTGTCGCTGATATAATTCTTTATAGATTACATGTGACAGTTTTACATCTGCTAAACATCTTTTCACACCTAGATTTTTTTGCACTTTTGTGAGAAAACTCGTGGAAATATATTCTGAACTAAAATAATCTCCTTTATGATGCCATACACAAATGCATATACTAATTGGCACATGAGTTGGAAACAATTTTTTGGTGCAATAACTCAGAAAAAAAACAACAAAACTTCATATTCAGACAGAGTTTTATGAAGAACATTCTATTTTTCGTAATTTTTTTAAAGTTTATTCTATAGATTTTCACAATTAATATAGTTCAGTCATTTCAATTTATTTATTTATTTTATTGTAAGTTTTATCAACATGATAAAACCACCTTAGAACAAATGTGCTAGACATCTGAATGTATTCAGGTTGAAGCTACTGTCACATCCCGATGTCAGATGGGGATGTTTTAATTTCTTAGGTTATTATCCCTATAGCAAAATTAAGACATAAACAAGGTCAGACATCATACAAAAATAAAACCTTTTGTTAATCAAAAGTAGAAGAAGCGATAGAAGAAAAAGGAAACGAAGATAGAAAAGCAAATGGGTAGGGTTGTGAGAGATAGCTACCACCATGGATCCAGCAGCATCCTGTTGATCCTTGCTGCAGTTTAGTTGATGGAGGGGAAAGTTCTAAGAAGGGCTTACAGTCTAACTCCTTTTATATGTTCTCTAGGCAGTTTCCAGGAACTCATTAGCATATTTCCTGGATTGCTTTACATAGTCCACGCCCCCTGCTCAGACACACAGCTCATACTTACATCTCGGAGGTCGACTGCCACCAGGGTTTTAGGTGCTCTCCGGAGCATTCCTCGACCTATCCCTTTGAGGACCTTTTGCTCCGAGCATGTGCAGCACATTCCCGGTTGCCAGGCACTATTGGTGATCCCAGTTAGCTCCAATCCTCGCTGGTTTCTAGGCAGGAGTTGCAATCACTGTGTTTTCTTCACCGCCACACAGGTGATGTTGAGACATACTTTGAATTAAAAGGTAGATCTGTGCCTCACAGACAGTTTAAGTCCCCCGGGTCAAGAGCAGTTTAGATGACATGTTTGCAGTTTTGGAATTTAGAACTGGTGTCAAATCAGCTCTACTGAATGATGAACAACTTGCTGCCAGTCAGCAGGGAACTCTCTAAAATATAACCATGATGAGACTTAATTTATTTGTCATAAAAATTACAGTCAGCTGCAACTAGGGCAGAAGTGTTTTGTCTGCAAAATTAAGTGAAAAATATCTATTGAAAAGCAAATAAAAAAACCCCTAACTTTCTATTCCTTTAGCTATTTTCTGTATAGACATAATTCCTTTATTTTGGGTTCACAGGATTGATTAAAAATATTGATACATATTGTTTAAAGTATTATATCTCTTATTAAGGTTTTATATCTCCCCTTTTAACTGGAAGGCTGTCCTGCTCTGAGTAACAATAGAACCAGTTCTATTCAGTGCTAAGACTCTTCTAAGAAACTGCAGTTTCTGAAGTTAGCAGTATATTTTTCATACAGTGTCGGCTACTGGAAGTGATAACACCTAATGTTTACGGTTACTACCAAGGACTGTTATGCAGAAAGGCTCTTGCTTTTATTTGCTGCTGTAGAAATGAAGGTCACTGCTAAATCTTGTATGTCATGTATAGAGTGCTGTAAAAAAAAAGGGTCACAAGTAAATAAAAAGGTCATACTTACAGAGAGGAACAGAAAAGACAGGTGACTCAAATCTGACCAGCAACAGTATTCCATTCTATATACATAATATTCAGTATGAATCTGAGGGATCATAGGGGTTAGGCCTTTTCCTTCAATAGCCAGCATCTGAGGAAAACTCTGTCCTTTCTTCTGCCCTCAATCTTAATCCATGAGTTCTCGAATACAGTTCATGAACCCGTTACTTTGGATGGCATGTGGATACGCATGGAACAGGTTCAGTGAACATAGGCGAGATGTATTAACACAGCTCAACTCTACCTTGCCTTGACAGACCCTTATCTGTAATCACCCATGGGGGGCTGTGAAAAATTGTAGAATCATAGAATGATTTGGGCTGGAAGGGACCTCAAAGATCATCTAGTTCCAACCCCCTGCCAGGGCAGGGACATTTCCCACTACATCAAGTTACTCAAGGCTCCATCCAGCCCGGCCTTGAACACTTCCAGGGATGGAGCATCCACAGTCCTCCTGGGCAACCTGTTCCAGTGCCTCATCACCCTCAGGATAAAGAACTTCTTCCTAACATCTAGTTTAAACCTACCTTCTTCCAGGTTCCACCCATTACCCCTCACCCTGTCACTACAGGCCCCTGTAAAAAGTCCCTCTCCAGCCTTCTTTTAGGCCCCCCTCAGGTACTGGAAGGCCACTATAAATTCTCCTCGAAACCTTCTCTTTTCCAGGTTGAACAAGCCTAACTCTCTCAGCCTGTCCTCATAGGAGAGGTGTTCCAGCCCTCTGACCATCTTGGTAGCTTTCCTCTGGTCTCGCTCCAACAGCTTCCTGTCTTTCTTGTGTTGAGAGCTCTGAGATGGACACAGTATGCCGGATGGAGTCTCACTAGGACAGAGTAGAGGGGCAGAATCACCTGCCTCAACCTGCTGGTCACATATCTCTTGATGCATCCCAAGATATGGTTGGGTTTCTGAGCCACAAGTGCACACTGTTGGCTCATGCTGATCTTATCATCCTCCAACATGTCCAAATCCTTCTCCCCAGGACTTCTCTCAATCCACTCATTGTCCAGCCTGTGTCTGTGCTTGGGATTGCCTCGACCCAGGTGCAGGACCTGACACTTGGCTTTGTTGAACTTTATGATGTTGGCCTGGGCCCACCTCTTAAGCCTGTCAAGGTCTCTCTGGATGGCGTCCCTTTCCTCCAGCATGTCGACCACACCACATAACTTTGTGTTGTTGGCAAACTTGCTGAAGGTGTATTTGATGCCATTGTCCATGTCATGAGCAAAGATGTTAAATAGTACTGTTTCCAGTATTGATCCCTGATGGACACCACTTGTCACTGGTCTCCACTTGGACATTGAACCGTTGACAACAACTCTTTGAGTGTGACCATCTAGCCAATTCCTTATCTATGGAGTGGTCCATCCATCAAACCCATGTCCTTGCAGTTTAGAGACCAGGATGTTGTGCTGGACAGTGTCGAAGGCCTTGCACAAGTCTAAGTAGATGACATCAGTTACTCTTCCCTTGTCAATTGATTCTGTTACTCCATCATAAAAGGCCACCAGATCTGTTAGGCAGGATTTTCCCTTGGTGAAGCCATGTTGGTTGCCACCCATCACCTCCACATTTTCCATGTGTCATAGCAAAGCCTTCAGAAGGATCTACTCCACGATCTTTCCAGGCACAGAGGTGAGACTTACTGACCTGTAGTTGCCTGGGTCTTCCTTTTTTCCCTTTTTGAAAAGGGGGGTGATGTTTCCCCTTTTCCAGTCAGTTGGCACTTTACCAAACTGCCATGACCTCTCTAATGTGATGGAAAACGGCCTATCAACTTCATCTGTCGGTTTCCTTAGGACTCATGAATGGATCTCATTAGGTCCCATGGACTTGTACACCTTCAGGTTCTTTAAATGATCTCGAACCCGATCTTCACTTACAGTGGGCATGACTCAGTTCTGAGTTATCCAAAATGAAACAGGAGACAAAGGACCGAAACCTGAATGAAACCCAAATTCAAATAACAATTATTTTGGACTGCGTCTCATTTCATTCTTGAGATCAAACTAGTAGGGGGCACTCATGAAAAGGGGAAATCCCATCACCAACAAAGTCAAACATTTTAGATGGTCCAATTTTGTCAGGAATACCTCTGCCCCCTCATCACATCCTTACAGGATTAAATCCATAAGATTTTGGGTAGAATTTTGAGAAGTTTTTCCAAAAATACAACTGGACTGTAAGACACCCTTCCCCCCTTATTTGAGAAATCAAATGAGGATATTTTCCCTTGAGATTGAGAACCATTACCTGAGAGAGGATAAGTGATCAAGAAACACACATGTAGTGCTTGGCATGCTTTAAGATTGTGATTAAGGTATTTATATGTAGCACACTAGTAGTTTGCACTAGTTCCAGGAATTTGTACATTTCCAGGAATCACTTAGTGTTGTAATAGTGTATCTTGTGTATTGTTTTTTTAAATTGCAATAGTGCATTCTTCCATTGCATCTATAAAAACTGCAGTAGTGACATGTTGGACCTGTGAGAGAAGTTCAAATAAATTGCTAGTTTGAATCTTGCAGTGAAGTGTCTCTCTCTGTCACACGGGGGAAAAAAACCAAAACCTAAAGCAACTTTAATGAAATATTAACAATAAAAAGAGCCAACTATTAATAAGAAAATATTGAAATGTGTACAAATATATATAAAATCAATGTTGAAATTCCTCCAACAACAGTCACATCACCACTGATCATAGAATCATCATAGAATCATTCACGAAATTTGGAAAAGACCTCTCAGATCAACTAGACCAACTATCTATCCAATACTACCACGACCACTGAATCATGTCCTAAAGTGCCACATCTACACACTTTTTGATCACTTCCAGGGATGGTGACTCTACCACTTCCCTGGGCAGCCTGTTCAACTGCCTCACATTCTTTGAGTAAAGACATTTTTCCTATTATCTTATCTAAATCTCCCCTGGTGCAACTTGAGGCCCTTTCCTTTTGTCCTATCATTTGTAACTTGACAGAAGAGACCAACACCCACCGCACTATAACCTCACAACCTCCCTTAAGACAGTGAAATGTTGCACTTTCTGCTGCAAAACAGGCATGGGGAAGTCCCAGGCTGCACTCAGTAAACTAGAACTGGACTTCGGCTTTTCCAGCTTCTGTCTCCTCATCAGGATAAGACACCCTTCCCCAAGCAATGAATTTAAGTTTAATATAAGGACCCCTGAAACAAGGACAGCAGTTTTGTAGCACATTTTGATTGTACAAATCTCAGAATCAATTAAATTATTCAACGAGCAGTGTGTGAAGCTTGAATTAAAGCTGAACACAATGATACAGAAAGCATTTTCTCCACAGTACAGAAAAAATTACTAACTTAAGTTTTCTCATATAAAACCAGTGACCTAATGTCAGGGAAAATGTTCATCTCAAATACAGATAGCTTAGACTTTGTCTGACTAATTTCTTCAGTGTCCAAAGTCCTTCTGTTTTCATATGCAGCTCAGTTACGCCTAGTAAATCACTCTTGTTTAATTGTTTTCTGGAGATACAAAAGCAAAAGTAATAAGTGAGGTTTCTTTGAGGTAGTACAGGTAACAGAAGAATAAGGCCTATAATACCTGCTTATTTTCTGAAATCTGATCCACGTTGTCACCATAAAAACAAATCCAGCTTCTGAATCAGCTCAAATCAACAGCAATACCCATGCTGGTCTTACCAGATTTTGAGTTAAACTTACGAACAATAAAGCAGCTACAAAAATCTCTTTCTACCTTTTGTCTTGCCAAGTCAGTATGAGGAAAAAAATAATTTATCTGGAGAATAAGCCTTTCTTTGGAGTAATATAGAATGCACTTTTCCAACTGGCTGTATTTTTTTCTTATGAAACTACACATTTTCATCAATAAAACAGCAGTGCATGAGGAAACAGATAACAGAAAGATGCCCATGTTATCTATTATTAAGAGGTATTTAAAGTGCAAACTGACAGAACAAATATTTTGTGGATAAAAAGGACAAGGTTTTCTTTATCACATCTTTTAGACATTGCATAAATCACAATTTATTTCTCCTGGATAATTGTTCCTAGATTTCTGTAAACTTATGGCAGATGTGCTCATGAAAAATTATGCCTGTCACAGAAAATTTGGAAAGAGTCCTGGGCTGCCCAATTATGCAAGAGTTATAGCTCTTGTAAGGGACACCTACTGCTTTAAAGGGGAAAGTGGGAATTATAAATTTTCCACAAAGGAAGTTCTGTCTGGAAGATTTAATGGAGCTGGGACTTGAACAAAAGATGTTCACTCAGGCTTTTTTGGTTTGTTTTTTTCTTTTCTGACACCCATTTTGTCAACAACAATTAATATTAAATGCTGCAGTGGTTTAAATCCAAGTATAGGCATTTTATTCACACTTGCTGCTTAATGTATGCTATGCAAATAAGAAGCGCAGTGAAAAAAAAAAGCCAAGCATATTGCCAACTCTTTGGCTTTTTTCCTCTTGAAGGAATTTTGTTTTTTGTATTCTGGAGACATGCTGTTATTATACGCATTTGTATATTCCTTTAATTATCTAATGGTAGAATCACACAATGTTTTCTGCTAATTCCCTTAAAATACTTTATTGGCCAAGATTTGCTTAAGACTGGGAAATGACAGTTAATGGTAGTTAACTGTACATGAACTTCTTTTAAAAAGAGAATGCACCTTTAGCTAAATGAAGAGGTCTTTGATTACCTGGATCATTAAAAGAATGCTTACAATGTCTTTGGTTGTAAAACATTAAGAAAAACATAAATGAAAATATCCAGAGGTTAAAGGTATTAAAGAAAAATAGGACCCTAAGTGGAATATCACTCCTCAAATATAAGTACTACCGGAATTACTGGACACATTGATGCCATATCGTAAATATCAACAGGTAACATGTTTACTATGAAACTAGAAACCACTCTTTTACATCAGAATGTTGTCACATGATATATGCAACCTTAGTTAAATTTGAAAGGTAGTTAACCTGTTAATCTAGAAGTGCCAGAGATTTTTTCATAAAGAACTTTGAAAGAAACAGTCCCATCATGTGTGATTTATTAAATGCATGAATGCATATTCTATGTTGTTAATTATTGAACAAAAAGGATTTTTTAGGTATAAAGGTCAAAAAAATTAAGGTGAAGAAGGAAAGAAAATAAATGTGAATCTTTGCTTTGTTTTGAAAGGAGACTGCAGTCGGGCCAAAATGAGCTACAAATCCTAATTCTCAAGAATAGTATGTGAAAACA
Organism: Trogon surrucura; assembly: GCA_020746105.1. Lineage (NCBI taxonomy): Eukaryota > Metazoa > Chordata > Aves > Trogoniformes > Trogonidae > Trogon > Trogon surrucura. Next base: position 42,014,828 of record CM036617.1, read on the forward strand.
TTCTGAGAAGCTGCAGTTTACAAATTATGGCTGACCACTTGCTAGTTCAGTGTATATTCTAAGACTTCTATCAGTTTTAAGTGCATTAGTATTATATTACGTATATATAGTATGTAATCTATTTAGCTAGTAACATATTGTAATTTATTTTAAATTTTGCTATGTTACTTCTTAATATATTTATATGATTGCCAACAGTACAAACAGGTCTCTGAACACATTCACATATTTCTATCACTAGGATCAGGGTTATGAATATATATTTTTTAAAGTATTGATAGTTCTGTATTTTTGACAGTTGTCTAAATTCATTGGAATTACAGAGGTGTCATAAAGATTATAGAAAATTTATTTTGTCTAAAAATGTTAAATTTTCAGAGTTCTTAATAACAGCTGCTGTTTGCCTAATGCATGTTCCATATAACTTAATAATTTTTCATTACCAGTTAAGCTACTTAAAAATTAACATTTTCTGAATGAATATAATATGAATTTTACTTGACTTTTCTGTAATGCTTTAGATGCATCACAAGTATTTTCAATTAAGTAATGGAGTGACATTTAAAAAAAAAATAAATCTAATTTACACTGTAGACTGTCTAAAAGGAGAAGGTAATTCATCTTCCTGAAAAGTGAAATAAATAACTGACATTACATTAGTACTTTCTATGAATATTTAAGATATGTAAGGAAATATATTTTGAGAAGTAAAAAGAAGTGATATTAGAGAGGGGGGGAAAGAGTGAAAGAAAGAGGCAGAGGGAAAGTCATGGAAGAAGTTAAGAGATACAGGAAATGTAAAACTCAATAGCTGGGCAAAAAGGTGTCCCAAAGTTGGTTTACAACTGTATCCTCTCTAGGTTCAGCGCAGCAGCTCACAGAAGACTGGGTCTTTCTATATGCTGTCAATATGTGGGAGCTGAGCAAGCATCAGAATTTCTGAAATTATATGAATTTATTTTAACACAGAATTAGTTATATTGTAAATAGATAATTACTTCAAAAGGTAGAATTAAGTTATATGTAAGCACATACATCCAAAATTTTGGATTTTCTAGTATTCGTAAAACTCTTACCCATTTTCGATGGGTTATGTAGCAGTTTAGCACCTCCAGACAACTAAGTGTCTAACAGTGAGAATGAGGAAAAATGTCTGTATAATGACCTGAGTTATCATTCAACATGCAGGACACTAGGCATGCAATGTACCCTCTAAATAAACTTCCAAGAGACCATAAAAGTGATGTGAAGGTATTTCTCTAATGTATCCTGTCTTACAACTACACAATTCACCAAATGTATGGGACCCAGACTTAACTGTTTTACCCAAATCTGATCATATTTGATTTTGGACTTCAGAGGAGCAGAAAAATATTCTACCAGAGAATTGTCAGGGGTGCTCACCAAGACACTCTCCATCATTTATCAGCAGTCCCGGCTGACTGGAGAGGTCCCAGCTGATTGGAAGTCAGCAAATATAACATCCATCTATAAGAGGTGATGGAGGGATGATCCAGGAAATTATAGGCCTGTCAGTTTGACTTCAATTCCAGGGAAGCTGCTGGAGCAGATCATCCTGAGTTCCATTGTGCAACACACACAGGACAACCAGGTGATCAGACCTAGTCAACACGGGTTTATGAAGGGCAGGTCCTGTTTAACAAAGCTGATCTCCTTCTGTGACTGGGTGACCTGCTTGTTGGATGAAGGAAAGGCTGTGCATGTTGTCTACCTTGAATTTAGTAAAGTATTTGACACTGTTGCCCACAGCATTCTCCTAGAGAAATTGGCTGCTATTGGCTTGGATGGGCATACGCTTTGTTGAGTAAAAAAAAGGTTAGATGGCTGAGTCCAAAAATTTGTGGTCAATGGAGCTAAATGCAGCTGACGTCCAGTCACAAGTGGTGTCCCCTAAGGCTCAGTACTGTGGCCACTCTTATTTAACATTTTCGTCAATCATTTGGATGAGGGAATAGAGTGCACCCTTAGTAAGTTTGCAGATGACACCATGCTGGGTGGAAATGTTGATCTTCTGGAGGGTAGGGAGGTTCTACAGAGGGATCTAGATAGGCTGAATTGCTGGGCCAAGGCCAATAGCTTGAGTTTCAATAAGGTCAAATGCAGGGTCCTGCACTTGGGCCACAACAACCCCTAGCAACGCTACAGGCTTGGGGAGGAGTGGTTGAAGAGCTGCCAGGAAGAGAGGGACCTGGGAGTGTTGATGGACAGCTGGCTGAACGTGAGCCAGCAGTGTGCCCAGATGGCCAAGAAGGCCAACGGCATCCTGGCCTGTATCAGGAATGGTACTGTCAGCAGGAGCAGGATGTGATCATTCCCCTCTACTCAGCTTTGGTGAGGCCACACCTTGAGTACTATGTCCAGTTTTGTGTCCAGAGAGACACTGACATGTTGGAGAGGGTACAGAGGTGGGCTATCAATTTATTAAAGTATTTGGAGCATATGTCATATGAGGAAAGGCTGAGGGATCTGGGGTTGTTTAGCCTGGAGAAGAGGAGATTGAGGGGAGACCTCATCGCTCTCTAAAACTACTTGAAAAAAGTTGTAGTGAGGCAGGGGTTGGTCTGTTCTCCCTAGTAGTGAGTGATAGGACAAGGGGAAATGGCCTTAAGTTGTACCAGGAGAGGTTCAAGTTGGATATTAGCAAAAATTTATTTACTGAAAGGGTTGTCAGGCATTGAAACAGGCTGCCCAGGGAGGTGGTTGAGTTGCCATCCCTAGAGGTGTTTAAGAGATGGGTAGATGTTGTGCTGAGGGACATGGTTTGGTGGTGTTGATAGGCCTAGTACAAAAGTTGGACTCGATGATCCTGAAGGTCTCTTCCAGACAAAAATGTTCTATGATTCTATGATTTTCAGGTATGGAATATACTATATTAGTGTAAGATTCTTGCAGTTTCTTCTTATGAAACTATTCTAAAATAGAAGAGAGCACACACTAAAATACATGATTCTGCATTTTAATTCTTAGACTGCACACCTAACAGGAGTGTGGGACTATATAGTCTGAATTTAATCTTTCAAGAACAGTTTATGTACTATTTAAATACTGGGGTTTTCTTGGCTTTTTTTTACCTTTTTTTTTTTTTTTGATCAGGGAATGCATAATATAAAAAGTTAAATGTACTTTTTGGATTTTCCGTTTTATTTTCTGCTCCAATAATTATTAAAATATTTATACAAACTAGAGTAATTTCTGGAAGAAAAGATTGGAAGAACTTCACTCAGAATATCACATGCCTCAATACTGAATAGTGAATGACAGGAAAGGAAATAAAATCAATCAGATCAAAAATCTTGTCTTGTATCAGAAGAAAGAGTTATAGTCCGGAATTTACAAGGAGTTGTCAAATGTCTTCAGTCAGAAACAAATATTTAATATAGTTCAGGTGCTTTAGCATAAGACTAACATTTAGAATTCCAAATATAAAATATATTTAATGCATACCTCTCTAGATGTTCTCCTCAGCTTTTATACTGACATTTTTTCAGTGTTACTTTATTTACTGTGATGGTTTCTGTAAACCACATTGCAAGACATTTAAACTTTTACAGTGACACAATATCCTAAGTTAGACATTGCAATGACAGCTTAATCTATGTGAAAATACCCAGAATAGGCCAAGAAATTTATGTTTGTTGAGTAAGACTCACTACAGATATTAGATTAATATGTATAAAACCAATTCTGTTTTAGAGAATCATAGAATATCTCAAGTTGTAAGGGACCTATAAGAAACATAAAGTCCAACTTCATATTCCTTGCAAGACTACCTAAACTAAACTATATGACTATGAGTGTTGTACAGACACCTCTTGAACTCTGACAAATTTGGTGCCTTGACCAGTGCCCTGTCAAGCTGTTCTAGTGACCTACCACCTTCTCAGTGAAGAACCTTTCCCTCATGTTTAGTCTACACCGATTCAGCTTCATTCAATTTCTTCACGTCCTACATTTAAGTTAGTGTTGGGTCTGTAATCCATATAGATTATTAACAACCGTTCATCATCTGAAAATCACTTGCTTTTGAAAATGAGAGATACTTATTCCTATTTTGTTCTTACTGCACCAACAGAAGCCAGCAGTGATATGAATAGTGATGGTTAACATGTACTGGGTCAGGCTGAGAGTGAAGTTAATCTTTCCACAGTGGCTCTCTCAGTGCTGTGTTTTTGGAGCGGTAGCTAGAAGGGTGTTGATAGCATCTCAGTGTTTTGGCTACTGCTGAGCAGCGCTCACACAGTACCAAGGCTGTGGTTTTCCAACATTCTCCCAACAGTGGGCTGGGGGTTGGCAACATCTTGGGAGGGGACACAGCTGGGCCAGGAGATCCAAACTGACCAAAGAGATACTGTATGATGTCAGCTCAGATATAAAAGCGAGAAGGAAGAGGGAAGTGGGGGGGCATTCGCCGTTTGTGTTTCTCCTCTGGAGCAACCACTACGCGTACTGGAGCCCTGCTTCCTGGGAAAGCGGCCGGACATTGCCCACTGATGGGAAGTAGAGAATAATCTTTGTTTTGCTTTACTTCCACGTGCAGTCTTTGCTTTTGGTGTATTAAACTGCTTTTATTTTAACCCACAGGCCTCTTGTTACATCTTCCCTCTCCCCTGTCCATCTAAAAAGGGAAGTGATAGAGCGGCTTTGGTGAGCTCCTGGCCTCCAATCAGGGCCAAACCACCACATTAGCCATACCAAAATACTTTTCTGGCAAGTAAGCCACTCTTGACACCTGGAGCACTGATGTGATATTTTAGTCTGAGTCAAGGACTCCTCAAGGTTGCTTTCAGTTGTTTTTGTCTGAAGGACTTAACTGTAATTTCAGGAAAATCATGAAACTGGAGATGAGAACACAAATACACACTATATGTGTGTATTAATTAAATTTCCAAAGGTTATATTGTAAGAGGAAGATAGTTACAATTTTTGCAGTACATGGAAGCATACTTAAAGGTATGTCAATTTTTAAGACTGCAGAAAATTATATGAATAATGTTCATTAGCATAAATACGCAAATAGTTTATAGTGAAAGAAACAGTATAATAAATGAATATTCAAAATAAAGCTGAAAACATTTGATGTGAGAGTTTGAATTTTAAATTTTTATCAACAAATTTATACTAATTCTTTGGTAAATCCTACTGGTGTTTGATTAGGTTTTTTTTTGTCTGTGTCATAATAGTATACATATGTTTTCAAAGAAACAGTTTATTCATAAGACTCCACTCTTGCGTTTAATGTCTACCAGGGGCAATTATAGTCATAGTCTTCTTATATGGTGCAGTCTTAGAATTTCTCTCTGCAAACTGTGCTCAGTAGGGTACTGTTTGGGAAAATGACCACTTCTAAACACTTCCATTTATGGAGAATGTATACCAATACTCATCAAATTAAACACAGTAAAACAAAGAATGTAGACCAACTATGTCTTTGATTTTCAGCAGGTATTTTGCAATTGTTAATTAAAGTTTGTCCTACAGCTGTTCAATCTTTCTGGCTTAAATATTGAGTAATATATTAATTTACATTCTTTTAGCCATCTATTCCAAATTCCCATTCTATCAGATTGTTAAATCGCTATTACTTTAGATATAGACTTCCTTCCACTTCTTCCTCATCTTATTCTGCTTTGTTAGTCTAAGGTTAGGTAAGTGTTAAAATTTGCACTATTTTTGTGAACCTTCAAACTATTTTTAATTCAGACAAGGTGATAGCAACTGTGGCTTTTAGCGAAATGAAAGTGATATACCTTTTCTTAGCTAGTTTTGCATTAATAAAAACTGACATATGTATGGCAGCACAGTCTTTCAACTGAAGAAGCAGTTCTGAATTTATCCAATTTTTAAAAAAGTTACTTATTTGATCTTAATGTGAATATGTTTTACCTGACAGAACTGAAATCTGAAAAGTAAGAAACACTGATGCAACAAAAAGTAAGAAAACATGGCAAGGTGTGGTTTGGTAGTATTACTTTTTCCTGAGAGTCAGGACAAAGAAATCCAACTAATGTTTATCTGTGAATAAATAACATTTAAGCACACATTAAATACACATATCTCACTAACCCGATTCCAAAAAAGTTGATGATTCTTATACTTGTTCTGGTAAACCTATCTTTGGGAATAACATGATGTTTTCCTTTACTACTTACTATTCATAAGATGAAAAAGCAGTCTATGCATACTTCATACAGTGTATCTCATACAGTATATCTCAGGATATACTAATTTTCCCTTCCAAGAATGACATGTCTTTCAGTTAACACCAGCTGTAGAGTTCTAACTATACCATCATAAAGCTGTGCTAAAGAAGTTATGCATAATTACATCAAAGAGTAAGACTAGCTTATGTAGGAATGTTACATATGTGCAAAATAACTTTTATGAAAATATTGTAGAGGGATGTTATTTATTTTTTTGTTAATAAAACTAGCTACCCTAATGAACATGGGAGCTAAGGATATTTGCTTTTGTCTAGGTATATCACAGAATCATAGAATTATAGAATTGGTTTTTGGATGGAAAAGTCTTTCAAGATCATCAGTTCCAACCATTAGATTAGCAATGCCAGGTCCACTAAGAAACCATGTCGCTGAGCACCTCATCTGCACATCTTTTAAATACTTCCAGGGATGGCAACTCAACCACCTCACTGGGAAGCCTGTTCCAATGCTTGACAACAATTTTTCATGAAGAAGTTTTACCTAATATCTAATCGAAACTTCTCCTGGTGTAACCTAAGGCCATTTCCTCTTGTCCTATCATTTGTTACATGGGAGATGGACTCCACCTCGCTACAACCTCCTTTCAGGTAGTTGTAGAGAGCAATAAGGTTTCTCCTGAGGGCTAAAAACCCCAGTTCTCTCAGTTGCTCCTTATGTTGAAATTTGTGGTATTCTTGGGAAAAATCAAGCTTAGTTTCTACTGACAAAAACTTTACAAGTTTTTCCAGTACTTATAGGAACACAAGTATTTTGGATTATGCACTCATTTCAGAAATGTTATTGAAACCAGCCACACAAATATACATGGAAGAAAACTTTCTATTTCCTTGGATGCAGAAGAACTTTATTGTAAATTTTAAAAGAAGTTTAATGTGTTCTACTTTAAATTTCATTTTTTTTATCAGGAGTAGTGGAAAATCTTTTAAAAAGTAGATTAAATTCTATGGAAATAATTGATTTTTTTCACCATTTTTTTGTCTCAAAACATATCTGTAGTCATGGATTGTCAGTAAGGAAAGAATGGTCTTATTTCTTGCAGTTGAAAAATGCTTTTGTGTTTTATTCCACTCCAGATGTGTCACTTCAAGTTCACTTACTAAATGTTCTCCAGCAATACACTTTTTATGTACTAACACACATTTTATTGGGTGTTAATGTACAGTCTATGCAATGAAGTTTATCTATTTACAGATAGTGCTTTTACACTTTACTGAGAAATTTGTCCCTATGGAATTTTCAACACAAAAAGTTTTAATAACACTGTGGCAATTTTCTAACAGTCTTCCTCAACTGGAAAATCTTCCAGCTTTGTGACAAGTATATTTTAATCCTGCAAAAAGAGAATTTAGATATTAGATTAGAACATAGATATAAATTGTAGTTATTTTCTTTGTATTGTCCTTCTTTCTCTTTTTTTTTTTTATCAAATTGTAATGAAAGTAATTCAATGCTCTGTATTCATTTTCTGGCTGATTTCGCTGTCGGTTGGACTGCCAAGTGTTCTAAGTGAGCTGCTTAGTTGAATTAATCAGAATAACTTTATATTTTATTGTAATGCTCACTAACTATAGCAGATGATTTCCCACTACCAGTCTGAATAAATCCAGTTGGAAATCTTCTGTTTGAGTACTGATAAAATATAGCATCTAGGGCAAGCACATGGGTGTAGAGCAACACCATTTTACAAATAAGACTGGGAATAGCTCCACAATCAGCTGCATTTTTGACTGCGAAAGTAGGTTGGCAGGGTTGAAATTCTTCAGCTCTTCAGACAGGATATAGCTGGTGGACATCTTATGAATAAGATAAGTTATAAGTTTCTTTGTTGAACTTCTCATGTCTTCTTCAAACAAACAAAATAGATCTGACTGTTCTTCTGCTAAAGTGGTAAATTAGTTGTCAGTCCAGTATCAAAGCACTTATCAAAGTTTTATGCCAGAGGCAGAGAATGATTTTCTAGAAATTTTTGTGCAGCTCTTTCATTTTGCGAAAAAGTGGAACGTACGTCTGGCTCCTAGAATATACTAAGAAATCTACACTATGGGCTATTCCACAAGTGAAATATTTAAATGTCTCTCTGTCCTTGTTCTGGTAACCTTGATAAAAAACCTACTGCACATGTACAGCTGCCACCATTTCTACTACCCAAACTTGTAACAAACATCTGTCTGCTGTCTCTCTGGGGTGCAGAAGTCCAAGGAAAACCAATGGAGATTTCAGAGCCTTGGAATGAGTAGTTAAGGGATCAGGAGTCGAAGTCACGTTCTTCGTTATCCTTCCAGTTGCAGGGAATGATGAGGGAAGAAACAGGAAGAGATAGCAGATCAATACCTGGTTTTGAGCTTGGTGTCACCAGCAGAATTTTGGGGGTTGTGATCACAAGTCAGTTTACATGATGCCAGGGCTACTTGCAAGACGTGGGGCACGCCCATCACAAGGGAGCTAAAGAATCTCTTTACAAGAGTTAGCAGGGCTCATTGAAAGAGCTTTAAACTATATTTGAAGGGGAAAAGGGACAAAACCAGGCTCAAGAGAGATAAAACTATGGATAGCATACCAGTCTTTGAGGGATAGTGTGATAATGAGGTCCTTTGGTGTGCCATCTCAATAGAGATAGAAGATGGAGATGCATGCAATGTCAAAGATGAAAGAGTTAATGTGTTGGAAACCACAGAAATACCTTAGAATGGTCATGCAGGGGGTAGGACTTCTCCCCCATGAAAAGTGACAGGATCAGTAACCCATCTGAAGTGCATCTGCACCAATGCATGCAGCATGGGCAAGAAACAGGAAGACGAGTAAGCCATTGGGCAGCAAGAAAACTACAATACTGTTATTATGGAAACATGGTGGGATGACTCATACTACTGCAGTGCTGCAATGAAAGTTTATAAACTCTTCAGAAGAGATAGGCAGGGAAGGAGAGGTAGTGGGTAACTCTCCGTGTTATGAAGTGTCTTGACTGTCTAGAGATTAATGATGGTGATGATAGGGTTGAGTGTTTCTGGGTAAGAATCAGGGGAAGTCAACAAGGGAAATATAATGGTAATAGTCTGTTATAGACCACCCAACTAGAATGAAGAGCCAGACTAAATATTCTACAAGCAGCTGGGAAAAGTCTCACAACACTAGCCCTCATTCTCATAGGAACTTACCAGGTATCTGCTGGAAACACAATACAGCAAAAGGAAACAGCATGGGAGGTTCCTGGAGTGTGTGGAAGATAACTTCATGACACAACTGGTGAAGAAGCCAACTGGGGAAGGCACCTTGCTAGACCTGTCATTTGTGAATAGAGAAGGATTTGTGGACAATGTGATGGTTGGAGGCTATCTTGGATATAAAAATCATGAAAAGATTCATTTCTGGATTCTCAGTGAAGTTGGGAGAGGGGACAGCAGACCTTAGGATTCTGGAGGGCAGACTTTCACTTATTCAGGAACATGGCTGGCAAAGTCCCTTGTGAGGCAGTCCTAGAGGGCAAAGGAATGCAAAAAGGCTGGACGTTAATCAAGAAGGAAATCCTACAGGTACAAGATCAAGTTGTCCCCGTGTGCCAAAAGATGAGCTAGCAGGAGTAGAAGACCAGCCTGGCTGTACAGGAAGTTTAAGTTGGAGGTGAAGAAAAGGGAAAAAAAAAAATAAGAAAAGAGAGAGAGAGAGCTTACAACCTTTAGAGGAAGGAATGAGCAACTCTTGAACACTGAAAGGATGATGTGAGGTTATGCAGGGGGAAAATTAGATGGACCAAAGCAAAACTAGAACTTAAATTGGTCACTGTTATAAAAGATAGTAGAAAATATTTCTATAAATATATTAGCAACAAAAACAGGGTTAAAGAGAATCTCGATCCTGTATTAGATGCAGGGGGAAACATAGTGACAAAGGATAAGGAAAGGCTGAGGTGTTTAAGACCTTCTTTGTCTCAGTCTTTAATAGTAAAGACCAGTTGTTCTCTGGTTACCCAGTCTCCTGAGCTGAAAGGCAGGGATGGAAAACAGAATGAAGCCCCCATAATCCAAGGGGAAATACTTAGCTACCTGCTATAGCTACCTGCTATATCACCTAGATGCACATAGGTCTACAGAGCCAGATGGGATCCACCCAGAGATACTGGGGGAGCTGGTGAAAGTGTTTACCAAGCAATTTTATATAATTTACCTGAAGTCCTGGTAGACTGGAGAGATTCCAATGGACCGGAGCTTGGCAAACGTGACACCCATCTACAAGAAGAGCTGGAAGGAGGTTCCAGGGAACTATAGACCTGTCAGTCTGTCCTTGATGCTGGGGTAGGTTATGGAGCAGATCATCTTGAGTGTCATCATGACACACATACAGAACAGCCAAGTGATCAGGTCCAGTCAGCATGGGTTTGTGAAAGGCAGGTCTAGCTTGGCTAACCTGATCTCCTTCTATGAAGAGGTGATCCACTTTGTGAATGAGGGAGAGAAACTGACTGCTCATGGCTTGGATGATCGTATTCTTCATTAGATTAAACACTGTCTGAAATGCCAGGCCCCAAGAGTGGTGGTGAATGGAGTTAAATCCATTTGGCTGCCAGTCACAAGTGATGTTCCCCAGGGCTCAATACTGAGGTCACGCCCATTTAATATCTTCATCAATGATCTGGAGAAGGAGATTTTTTACACTATCAGGAAGTTTGCAAATAACATTAAACTGGGAAGGAGCATAGATCTGCTTAAGGGTAGGAAGGGTCTACTGAGGTGCCTGGACATGCTGGAATGATGTGCTGAGGCCAATTGTATGAGGTTGAACAAGACCAAGTCCTGCATCCAAGGTCCTCCTCTCGAGTCACAAGAACCCCATGCAATGCTGCAGACCTGGGGCAGAGTGTCTGGAAAGCTGCTCAGCACAAAAGGACCTGGGAGCGTTGGTCAACAACCGGCTGAACATAAGCCATCAGTGTGCCTAGGTGGTCAAGAAGGCCAACAACATTCTGGCCTGTATCAAAAATACTGTGGTCAGCAGGACTATGTCCTGGTTTGAGAGCACCAGGATAAAAGTTTTCTGAGGCTACCTGACACATGTGGTAATCACAATAGGGGAAGGAGTCAGCTGAATCTATAGGGAAGAGAGGGTGGGTCAGGTGACCCAAATGGATTAATCACAGTGTTCCTCCCCATTTGCTCGGTATAAAAAGGCCCCTAAGAAGATCCCTGAGGTCTTTAGTGCCTGGTAGGCTGAAAGGGCTGCTGTTGACTATTTGTCATTTCACCCTATGCTGTTAATGTTTCCCCCTCCTGCTTTTGTGTTGCAGAGGAGTACTATTCATTGAGACAAGTTATCTTCCCCTGACTCCTCAGGTGGGAGTGATGCGACTGTTCCAAGGCTTCTTTTTCTGTTTTTTCTTTTGGACTGTTATCAGGACTCTGGTCCTGGGCACTCCCATTTGCTGCTGAGTCCAGCCTGGGACTCTTCTATCCGGGACCTAGTTGCCACCCAGAAAGTGTGGGTTCCATATTACCATATTCTCTTGGATCTGAATATGTTTGCATACTTGGATATATCTGTATATAATTCAACATCTTCATTACAATTGTTAGTTTTTTGGGGGGTTGGTTTTATTGTTTTGTTTTGTTTTTTTTTTCATCAAATTGATTCAAGTATTTCCAACCTCAAAGTCTCTCTCCCTGGTTCCACTGCTATCATTCCCTGGTAAGCTGGTTGGGGCATCACACAAAGTGTCCGTTAGAGTTTAGTGGCTGGCTCAACCCTACATGTTGATTACTAGGGAAGTGATTGGCTCCCTGGACTTGGTACTGGTGAGGCCACATCTCGAGCACTGTGTTCAGTTTTGGGCCCCTCATTACAAGAAGAACATTGAGATTCTGGAGTATATGCGAAGAAGAACAACAAATCTAAGGAAGGGTCTAGCACACAAGTGTTATATGAGGGAACTGGGGTTGTTTAGCCTGGAGAATAGGAGGCTCAGGGGAGACTTTGTTGGTCTCTACAACTACCTGGAAGGAGGTTGTAGTGAGCTGGGTGTCAGTTTATTCTCCCAGTAACAAGCAATAAGACTAGAGGAAATGGCCTCAGGTTGCACCAGGAGAGGTTTTAACTGAATATAAAAAAAAGACTTCTTCACTGAAAGGATTCTTAAGCACTGAAAAAGGCTGCCCAGGGAAGTGGTGATGTTATCATCCCTGGAGGTATTTGAAAGATGTGTAGATGAGGTGCTCAGGGACGTAGCTTAGTGGTGGACTTGGCACTGCTGGGTTAACAGTTGGACTTTGTCTTCTCCAACTTAAATGATTCTATGACTCTATGATTCTATGTTACAGGCAGTATATAGTAATAAAAAATACTGTTTCAACATGTGGCCACTGAATCTGGAATTTTACGTGGCTGAAAAATACAAGAAAGACTTTCAAATAGTTTGTACATTTGATTTCCATACCCTCAGACACAAATAATGCTTAAACTCAATGTTAAGCAAAATACCTTAGTTGTTCAAATGGCTCTGTCAGGCTTTGCCTTTCCATATTGATGAGATGCACACAATGAGACACATTGTAAAGGAAGTCCTAAAATGGTCCTTACGAAATAGAAGTATGCTTGTTCTTCACATATGTAACTTTTTCTGAATCAGACACAGTAACAGTTCATCATGAAACTCCAAGGCACTACACATTCTGCATGATTTTGAGACAAATTGTTTTTAAAAGCTGCAACAGCATAATTTTTGTGATTTATCAGTGAGCAATTAGAATGTGATTTTTATAGAAGCCTGGAAATTTCTTTGAAAAAAATAAGTTTACAAGAAAATATTGTGTCCTAAATAACAGTATGAATGAAGAAGCAAAAATAAATTTAAAAAATGTTGGGGGGAAAAAAAAAAGGTTAGAAAGATGAATGTTAGCAATAAAGGGCAACATTTTTAGAGTTGTTCTGAAAATACTTTCTAGTCTGTAATGCATTATACCTCCAACAGTACTGAAGTTTGGACTATGCCAGCTATGCATGAGAAACATGCATAGTTCAGAAAATGATAAAATTTATGTTTGATAGATCACAGTTAGCTAAAAGTAAAAAATTACTACCAGAAATTTTTCATTCCAACCTGAACCAGTAACAGAAGAAGCTACTTAAAGTACTTGAATAACAGACAGAATATAAAAAAAAACACAACACCTTTGCTATATAAAATTATAAGAATAAAAAAATATATTCACTGCACTTATTTTTATATGAACTTTATTTTTTCTGCTTTTATGATATTCTTAGACCTTACTGGAGTAGAAATATTATTTTACAATTTCACACTGATGAGTGTCCTCCAGCTGCTGTGAGGTCCTTAATGAAAATCAACTTAATGCAATTCTGGAAAAGGCTTAGTAATTCGTGCAGAGTTTTGAGTATCATCAATACTCACTGAAAGAGAAGTAAATCATAACTGTGAATGTTTGGTACCTTTCAGGAAAAGGCCTATAAATATTAATGCTGTGTATTAGAAGCTTTGCATTCTGGAATTTATGTATTTTGTGCATAAAACACAAAGGGTCTTTAACTATCAGCGGAAGATTGAATACTTCATAGATGACGAACAAACATGAAAAACATTTTAACCCTCTGAAAAGAATAAGAACTAAAGCAGTGAATGAAAAAAAAAAATCTGTGTTTAACATTGAGGAAAATATTCTCTCTTCTATTTGCATAAAGGAACCAAAAATGGCTCCTAAGAAAAAAACCTTAATATTTTTGGGAAAATTTCTAGTGAATCTACCAAAAATAAACTGTGCTAATAGTCACAAGATTTATGTCTCTAAACTATGGAGGTACTTTGAAAATGGCACAGAGTGGAATAAAACAAGTAAAATAAAATAAAATAAAATAAAATAAAATAAAATAAAATAAAATAAAATAAAATTTGTATTTAAATTGCAAAAAAAAAGGAAGGCATTGCATAAATTTTAGAAGAAAAATAATACAATCATTAAGCTAGAATAGTGTGAAACAGAATGCCTGTTAACCTGCAGGATCTACTATCACTGGAAGAGAAATAAAGAAAGTAAGTGTTTTCTAAGAAACTGAAGTAGATGACCTTCTGGCATAATTTCTAGGTATATTTTTATAGGTCTATGATTCTCTCATCATACCAAGTAGATGATTTCTCCTGGTAGTAAAAGAAAAGTTCATACATAGAATTTAGTGATTTTGTAGGCAGTGGAGCTGCTAGTTCTCAAAACAAATCTAAAATTTTGAGAGAAAAAAAAATGTTTTACCTTTAAACATTTCTTGTTATATAACTTTCAATATTTTTCCTTATAGAGAATGAGTGTACATTAACCTACTGTTATCTCCCTTTCAATTATGGGATCAACCTAAGAAAACAGATATTATTTCCTTTCCTCTTCATTGGAGTAATTCGATGTAGCATTGAAATGTTCAGTCAGAAATAGTGAAAGGGTGTATCTCTAGAAACATAAGAAGCAAGCATTATAATTCTTAAAAAAACCCAAAACTATCTTTCTTGTTGAAAAATTGTTGATATAAATAATAACAAAAGAAATGGGTAGGTCAGCGACTCAACTGTCATTTAGAATCATAGAATCATAGAATTGTCAGAGTTCGAAGGAACCTTAAAGATCACCTAGTTCCAACACCCCTGCCATGGGCAGGGACATCCCCCACTAGATCAGGCTGCCCAGAGCCCCATCCAGCCTGGCCTTAAAAACTTCCAGGGATGGGGCTTCCACCACTTCTCTGGGCAACCTGTTCCAGTGTCTCACCACCTTCATGGTGAAGAACTTCTTCCTAACGTCCAACCTAAACTGATCCATCTCTAGCTTTAATCCGTTCCCTCTAGTCCTATCACTACCCAACATCCTGCAGAGTCCCTCACCAGCTTTCTTGTAGGCCCCCTTGAGATACTGGAAAGCCACAATAAGGTCTCCTCGGAGCCCTCTTTTCTGCAGACTGAACAGCCCCAAGTCTCTCAGTCTGTCTTCATGGGAGAGGTGCTCCAGCCCTCTAATCATCCTCGTGGCCCTTCTCTGGACACACTCCATCATGTCCATATCTTTCTTGTACTGTGGGCTCCAGAACTGGATGCAGTACTCCAGGTGAGGTCTCACGAGAGTGGAGTAGAGGGGAAGAACCACCTCCCTCGACCTACTGGCCACGCACCTCTTGATGCAGCCCAGGACACCACTGGCTTTCTGGACTGCAAGTGCACACTGATGGCTCATGTTGACCTTCTTGTCCACCGGAACTCCCAAGTCCTTTTCTTCAGGGCTGCTCTCAAGCCAACCACTGCCTAGCCTATATTGGTTCTTGGGATTGCCTTGACCCAAATGGAGGACCTTGCATTTGGTCTTGTTGAACTTCATGAGGTTGGTCAGGACCTACCTTTCGAGCCTGTTGAGGTACCACTGGATGGCATCCCTACCCTCCAGGGTGTCAGCCGCCCCACACAGCTTGGTGTCACCAGCAAACTTGCTGAGGGTGCACTCAATGTCACTGTCTATGCCCCTGACAAAGATGTTAAACAAGACTGGTCCCAGTACTGATCCTTGAGGAACTCCGCTTGTCACTGGTTTTCACTTAGACATGGACCCATTGACAGCCACTCTTTGGGTGTGGTCATCAAGTCATTTCTTTAGCGACTGAATTGTCCATCCATCAATCCCATATTTTATCACCTTGGAGACCAGAATGTCATGCGGGACAGTGTCAAAGGCTTTGCTCAGGTCCGAGTAAATGACGTCAGTTGCTCTTCCCTTGTCTATTGATGTTGTGACCTTCTCATGGAAAGCCACCTGGTTTGTCAGGCATGATTTACCCTTGGTGAAGTGGTGTTGACTGTATCCAATCACCTCGCTGTTATTCTTCTGCCTCAGCGGTGTCTCCAGGAGGATCTGCTCCATAATTTTACCAGGCATGGAGGTAAGACTTACTGGCCTATAATTCCCCAGTTCATTCTTCTTTCCTTTTTTGAAAATAGGGATTATGTTTCCCCTTTTCCAGTCAGTAGGGACTTCACTGGACTACCATGACTTTTGGAATATAATAGAGAGGGGTTTAGCAATCTCATCTGCCACTTTTCTCAGTACCCATGGGTGTATCCCATCAGGTCCCATGGACTTGTACACTTTCAGGTTCATCAGATGGTCACTAACCTGATCTTCGATTACAATGGGCAGTTCTTTCATCCAGCCCCTGCCATTGTCTTCTGTGACTTTTGGAGTGTGGCTGGAGCCCTTGTCAGTGAAGACAGAGGAAAAGAATTCGTTGAGAACTTCGACCTTCTCTAAATCACTTGTAATCAGTTCACCCATTTCCTTTCTGAGGGGTCCCAGACCTTTCCTGGCCTTTTTCTTACCATTAATATATCTAAAGAAACTTTTACTGTTTTCCTTGATCTCCCTGGCTAGACTTAATTCTAACTGAGCTTTTGCTTTTATAACCTGGTGTCTTGCTGCTTGGACAGCTTCCTTATATGGCCCCCATTCTAGCCGTCCTATCTTCCATTCCTTGTAAATTTTCTTTCTGTGTGATAGTGTGTCCAGAAGCTCCTTGCTCATCCAGGCAGGTCTCCTAGTGTTCTTTCCCGCCTTCTTTTTTTGTCAGTATACTTTTCTTCTGGGTATGGAGAAGGTGATCCTTGAATACCGACCAACTGTCCTGGACCCCCCCTTCCCTCTAGGGCTTTGTCCCACAGCACTTTGGCCATCAGATCCTTGAAGCAATCAAAGTCTGTATGCCTGAAGTCCAGGGTCATAAGCTTGGAATACACCCTCCTAGTTGTCCTGAGGGTCTTGAATTCTATCGCTTCATGGTCACTGCAGCCAAGGCTATCCCTGAGCCTCACGTTGCTCACCAGCCCTTCCCTGTTGGTGAGAACAAGGTCCAGCATAGCATCTTTTCTCGTTGGTTCCTCTACCATTTGTAGGAGGAAGTTGTCATTAATGCATTCCAGGAACCTCCTGGATTGCTGATGCCTTGCTGTGGTGTCCTTCCAGCAGATGTCAGGGTGGTGGAAACCCCCCACAAGGACCAGGGCCTGTGAATGTGAAGCCACTTCTATCTGCCTATGGAGGGCCTCATCAGCTTGGCTCTGCTGGTCAGGTGGTCTGTAGCAAACTTCTACTGTAACATCACCTTACCCTGTCTTCCGTAACATATACATTCTCAAACAGTTCTTTGTCCTTTCCCATATGGAGCTCCATCAATTCTAGATGGTCACTGATGTAGAGGGCAACACCTTACCCACCTCCTACCCTGCCTGTCCTTCCTGAACAGCTTTTACATCTATCGTTACATTCCAGTTATGAGAATCATCCCACCAAGTTTCAGTTATAGCCACTATGTCATGGCTTTCCAGCAACACAGTGACCTTTAATTCATCCTATTTATTGCCCAAGCTGTGTGCATTCGCATAGAAGCACTTCAGCTGGGCTGACTGTGTCACCCTCTTGTCGGAATTCCCCTTGATTCCCTTGAGGTGTCTCAGTGTATTGTCCCTGGCTTGCCTCAGCGCAACCAGTTGAGAGCCCTTAGGAATCCATTCCTCTGGCCTTGAGGTGTCACAGGCAAGCATGAAATTATTGACCCCTTCCCCCTCCACATTTAGTTTAAAGCCCTATCAATGAGCCCTGCCAACTCCTGCCCCAGAATCATTTTCCTCCTCCAGGACAAGTGCACCCCATTGGCTGTATGCAGCTCTGGTGTCCTGTATACCAATTTGTGACTGCCATATCCAAAGCCCTGTCTAAAACACCAGTGCCAGAACCATGAATTGACCTGATGACTCTTCCTATATATTCCCACATCCATCACTGATGTCAGAAGAATGGAGGAGAATACAACTTGAGTTCCCGATCCCTTTAGCGGTTGCCTTAAGGCCCTGAAATCTCTTTTAATTGTTTGTGATCCTCTCATTGTTACATCATCACTTCCCACCTGAAAGACCAGAAGTGGGGAATAAACTGAAGGACTCACAAGGGTAGGAAGTTTACCCATGATGTCCTTTACTCGGGCACCAGGAAGACAGCAGACCTCTCTATGAAGTGGGTTCGGTCTGCATATTGGGTCTTCAGCTCCCCTCAGCAGGGAGTTACCTACAACAATGACTCTTCGATTTTTCTTTTCAGGGTCAGTACTGCTGACTGTCCTGAGGCGAGTTGGCCTTGGTGGTTCTTCTGGCCTTCCTGAGCCTTTGTCCTTGTTTGCAACCAGTTCCTCCTCCACAGCATCATACATGTTCTGCAAGGGCACTACAGGTGGTACGCTTCTTAAAAGAACTTGCTTGCTCCATTTATTTCATTTGTTTCTTTGAGCAGAGACCTGTTCCCATTGGCCCTGCTCATGTGGGTTGTTACAGGAAGGCTGGGAAGCTTGCTGATGAGAGGCTACGAGATCCTCTGCTCCACTAAGAGTTGCATCCTGTTCCAATTTTTTAGGGATCCCTTTGTGGAAACTGTCACAGAATCACAGAATCACAGAATCAGAGAATGTTAGGGATTGGAAGGGACCTCAGTTGCCCTCTTGCTCTCCGTTATGCTTTTCAGTCTAATTACCTCTTCCCTAAGCTCCATCACTTCATCTTGGAGCTGTGCCACTCAGCTGAGCAGGTCATCAACCTGCTCACACTGCACACAGTCATACTCAACAGTGCCCTCCGACGCCAGTGAAAGCCTGTGACATTCCTCACAGCCTGTGGCCTGGATATGAACATCCATTTGGGTGGGTGTTGGGAGCACAGCTTTCCTCCTCCAAGTAGTCATCATGATTCCTTGAGTAAGGTGTAGCACCTCGAATCCTGCCTAGCCAACTGCAAACAGCCACAACAGCCTCCTCCCCGGAGCAGGTACAATAGCTTGGATTGCCTTGTGCTCAGTGGGCAACAACTAGTCCTTGCCCTCCCCGAGGCTACTTATGACCTGACAAAAGGTGGTTGTTGCTGGCTGTGCCCTGGCCTTTGCAGCAGCCCGCCATCCCCGGCATGGCCCCCAGGCCAGGCAAGAACTGATTCCGGCTTCAAAGAGCCCCAAAAAAAGAGCTTTTAGTCATCCCTTTTTACTGCATCTTGGTTCCCCAGTGCAGTCTTACCTGCTCTGAAGTGGGTCACCGCAGAACTCAACTTAGGTGTCTACTAAAGGACAAATAATTTCATTAAAGGAATACAAACAGTACTTTTCCTTCCCTTTAATTTATGGAAGATTCAATTCTACTTTTTTTTCGGTGAAATTAGAAAGAGAAATTTAGAAGAAAACAATAGATTTTTATTTATCTTTACATCCTGGAAAATGAGAAGATCTCACTTTTTGTGTGAATGGAATCAAAACTGTAATGTTGTGGTCTCATCTGGATTTTTGGATTTTCAGTAATCATTTATTGCCTAAGGCGTTTGGAAAAGCTCTATTTTACTGTGCTGATTCCAGCTGGCTCAGCCTAACAGCAGAGGCTTCTCAGTAATCCACTCAAACCCTGTCTGAGAAGTTCAGTACTTAGAAGTGTAAACTTCAATATCATACTTCAAAATCAGTTCTTGTTCAGTGTACTATAAGAGACAGCCAAAATTTTAAGATTTTACTTCGGGAGATGTGAAGGCTGTTGATGGCATCTAAGCTGAGATACGTGGTGCAAAGAGCAGAGCTTCAAGAATCAGTGGGAATGGCAACTTGGTGAAAAAAGGCAATGATGACAGTCAGCAAGGGGGACATAACAACTTGCCAAAGTCTTCAAGCAATAGAGCAGTGACTGGAAAAAGCTCAGGGAATAAGCTCTCTGAGTTTAATTCATTCTCTGGAATACATTATCTCTTTTGTAAAAAAACACCAGACATTTCCGCACAATTAGTTAAAGTACCTCTGTCTATAATAATAGTAGTAGTAGTACTTATAGTAGTAGTTACAGTAGTAAAAATAATAAAACAATATCAAAACAAATCTCTTTCAGTCTATTACATTTAAGATATAAAAATATTAGCTATTTTGGAGTTGAAAATGTCAGTATATTTCTTGGACTTGTAATCCATTTATTCAGAGGTTAACAATTTAACCTTTTTGGACACAACACCAGAAGTTCAATACTGAATGTTTTAATATTTAATTACCCTTTCTCATTGCACAGTACAGAGGGCAACAGGAAAGTGAGGTTATTGAAGCAATAAGCACCTGAAAGAATACGAATCAAAAAAAAAAAACTGGAACAAAGTGAAACATGAATAATAAAGTGGCTGATGAACTCATTATGATTTTGAAAATGAAAACTTTCTGGGTTGATGAAAAAAGATTTCAGAAGATTCTATAGCCTTAATGTTTTCTGTAAAAATATGATTTATTTGAAGAGAATACAACAATATTAATTTAAAAAAAAAAATAGAACTGGAACATTATATCACTAAGACTCTCAGATTGTTGAATTCTGCTGTATTGAGCCCACTAATTTGTTTACACAGTTATTTTTTACTTTTGCAGATCTCTGATAGAGTTGAACAAGTCTCAGTAAAACAAAGGCATAATATGTTACGTTAGGAAGTTGATTGGTGTTCCATACCTCAATTCTGTCATCTTCTTGCAATGGAATTTAATGTGTGTTTATACATATATATATATATATATATATATATATGCAAGTATAACCAGTTTGCTGGAGGATTTTTTTTTAATGTGGCAATTTAAAATATTTTCTGTTTAAGATTATTATCAAAATGTTAACTTTAAGATCTGATAAAGTGAAAACTAACATAGACTTACAACTAATTTGCATATGAGAACTGAGTTTTTATTTGCTTAATGCAACAGGGTTTGAATATCACAGTAATGACACTGATTTCTTAATATTGATTTACAAGATGCATATAATAGTCTGTATCATTTTCCTCTGCATTCTTTCTTCAATAACTTAAAAAATTTGTGAATTACACATTTGAAGATGTTACAGTTTTGATAAAACAGGAAGAAAGTGGAATTTAGACATCATATTTCCCAATTGTCAGTCATTCTAAGATTTTGAAATATTTAAAATATTTCAACCCAAAGACTTGTACAAGTCCTGACCAAAAAAAAAAAAAAAAAAAAAGAAAAAAAAAAGAAAAAATCCTCGATATGAAAAAGGACGTTCTATATATGTGTATTCTCTGTTTTCATTGATTTTATTACAGTTTGGTGTTATTCGTCGTCACAAAAGAATATAGAACTTACTGCACTGTAGAAGACAAGAATCTCTTGAATCTGGTACCCTTTGGTACTGATGGATTTTTGTGTATCAACGTACCTTTGTATGTGCCAGGAGAAATTTCCAGGATCACATTTATGCTCAACATTGACAACATTTAACTCATATATAAAACCCTTTGAAGCTGTTGTATATTACTCAAGCACTCAAAAATTGTACTGATGTCACTGCCTGGTTAAAATAAGATCCTACATAAAAAAGAACGTTTCTCAAAAAATAAAAATCAGTGTTAAAACCAAGGTGCAAAACCTATGAGTGAGAGAATGGATGGATCTTTAGCTATATAAATCTGAGTTTTGAAACATAAGCTAGAGCTTTTGTTTTGCTTAAATGACGATCTGGTGTGTGCTAAGACTTCAGGCTTAATTACTATTTATCAGTTCATCAAGAAACAATCTGTTTCAAAGAATTTATACTCTCAGTTCCAGATCAAAGTATGATCATCGTGATGTAAATAATAATAATTAAAAAGTAATGTTGTGGTAAAAGAAGTCTCTTCTGCTCTTCAGTTTATCACGTTAAAAATTTTTGGTTTAACTTGGTCAAAACAGGAAGCAATATATTGCTGATAATCATCATGTACAATGTCCTTTTTTCAATTAGATTTCCTAAGTCAAGGTATTTTTATTCTTAATGACGATGGTATTGTCCTAAGTAGCCTTTCTAAAGCTTGATTTAATTCTGTAAATACATGTTATTATTGTAATTGGATTACTTCTGCAATGGCATCCTGCCAGCTATCAGGCATACAGAAGATTGGGATTAATCTCAGCTATCTCACTGCTCTGTAATACTGTGCCTCTGAGAAGCAAAGTAAAAACTACATTTTATCATTAAAGTAATTAAAACTGTGATTCTGAGAACACACAAAATGAAGATTTTTCTTTAATGCATGTAAATAATAAACCTGTAAAAGAATTATTTCTATACAGTTGCCCTTCAGAATGGAAATGCAGATGATTGATAGTACAAATTTGCTATATATAGTTCCAGAAAAAAAACCCAGAACTCTTACTTCAGCTTTTCTGACTTTTTGTAAAATGCTACATTTTTTAATCATTTGTTCAAAAAAAAAAAACAAACCCTACCTTTTCATCTTCTTAAACAGGTATATTTTGAATATGTAAAATTAGTTTTTCCTCACAAATTCTGTAAGAGGAGATAGGAAATAGTAGTCCTAAATTGTAGCTAAGCTTTCCTAAAATATTTTTTTAAAATATTTCTAGGGAAGTTGCAAATGAAAAGCTAGAGTATTTAGAAAAACTTCATATACAGAAGAGTTGGAAGTTTTGAGTTCAAGCACCAATGTGTATCAGGAGAAACATAGTTTAACTTGGGAGATAACTAGAGAATACTTTTGTCCAAACTCAACTGAAGTTCTTTGTAGTTTTGTATTTTTATCATCATTATTTTATTTATTTTTTTTTTTAAAAAAAAAAGAAGATGCATGAGACCCCTGGTATTTAAACACCAAAGTTTTTTGAAGTATTTGATTTGGGAGGAAAGAATATCTTGGACACAGTGAAGTCAACAGTATCTTTGCTATGCCTTTTAGGTACACTACAAATTCTCTTACAGTCTTCCAGAGCTTTACCAAGTTATATTACATGAATAGTATCTCAAAAAAAAAAACAGAAGAAATTTATTTTTTTTTCTTCTTTGCAGAAGGAGCTCCCTCTTTTCTTCTGCCAGGTCAGAAACATATAGTATATGACAGATCCTAGGCTCAATATATTTGCACATGCTAAAACACAATAGAGAAATTAAATCGCTTTAACTTGGAAATCAAATTTATACTTTTGAGGGTGATACAATGTAAATACCCATTGTAAATATAAACTTAATGAATTCTTGGCACAAATATATCTAGCTTGGGAAATCATTGGCTAGAGTGTTCTCTCCTTGAACGTTTACTTTTCAAAAAACACATGTCCACTTCCAAGCCAAATTTTGTTTGTTTGTTGTTTGTTGGTTTTGTTTATTTAGTGGTTCATGGTCTGTTCTGGGAAAAAAAAATAGATTTTTTTAATTATTGAGGAAAACAGTTTATTAACAAAAGATTTCTGAATACAGATACTCCATAAAAATTCAGAAGTTACTTAAGTTCATCAGATCAGCAGTCCATCTAGTTCAAAATTATGCCTCAAATAAAAGAGAATGTTTGATTTGAGAAAACAGTAAAAGAGGCTGACATATGTGAGAAGAAACATCAGTTTACAATGAAATTCTGTTTTTCTAAAGGTTGAAATATTGCTTGAATTATACACTTATGTGTTGAATTTCCAGTAACACAGAAATACTATATTATGTATCATATAAGTTCACCCAATTTTTAAAACATTGTCTTTAGAATTTGACAGATGTCTTACAATACGATAATGAATTCAGTAGGTTAATACCACATGCTGACTTTCATTTTTCCAGTTTTCTTTGTTCTATTTATATTGAGTAATGCAACAATTCAGAAAAAAAAAAATAAATCTAGTGTATCCTTATTCATAATATTTGGTAAATGCTTTATAAAAGTTATTTAAAATACAAACTGACTATTGCAGACTTTCTTGCTCTTGGAATTCATATGAGGCCTACATGTCTCTGTCATACCTTGCTAACTTTACATGGCATAGTTTATTTAATTTTCTTCAGCCTTGTCATCTCAAATTTGCATTATGTAGTGGAAACAGAAAGGACAAAACTTACCTAAAACATTTAATGGGTTCAAAAGAAGAGTAGTGAAGGGAGGGGGAAAAAACTCCAACCCAAATCCCCTTCTAATCTTTCATTCATGAATTCTGTGAATAACCAGAGATGGCCACAACAAGAATCTTATCTTTATCTGTAACATTATTCAACAGATTTTGTTGCATTTTCCCATTTCTGATTAGAATGCATTGATTAGTTCTTGTAGTTGCTTGACTCTTTGAAATAACCTTTTGTAATTTCTAAATTACATTACTATTTCAGATAGAAAACCTTCTATTTTTTTTTTTTAATATAACCTTTGAATTCAGCTTTTAACTCGTATCTGATTTGCTCAAATAATCCATGTACATTGAATATATAATTATTTGCTCTTGTCCTTATGATTTTGGTATTTTTTTTGTTTAACTACATGCCTCTCAAGAGTCTGTTCTAATCTTTAGCATTAATTCCAAAAAGAATAATTTACATTTCCTTTTTCTTTCTGTATAGATATCAAGTGTATGGAGATTTCTTTCCTCTAGGTACTGAATTCTGACTGCCATTACTTATTATATATAGTAATCTTTTTTTATACCAAAGAGACTGAAAATGTCTTTCATTATCTTGTCTATTTTTTTAAATCTGAGTAAAGAGTCATAATATTATTATTAGCACTATTATTTCGAAGAGACTGCTAAATAATATTCTACAATGATTACTATTATTTTGTGCTTTAACTCCAGTTACTGTAACTCGAGCCACCAGTCTCTCTGGATTATTCAGGACTAAATGATTTAGGACTGTTTCACTTCCCTTGAGCTATTTTAGCAAATAGCTAAAGGGGTTGAGAAAATAGCTTAAGGGGTTGAAAAATGTCTTCTCAGAACTCTGTTATATTCTGACATTGAATCAGTTTCAATTTGGGTTACTGTCATCACTTATTTAAAGATAATAGATATTTCTAAAAACTAAACACACAAGATCTAGACCACCAATTTTAGATGCCATCACATAGGTTGCACAAAACTAGTGTTGAAGAAAGCAGGAGCGCAGGTAGATGGTCTAAACTGGGCTCCCCATAGCAGTGTATATACAAAGTCTAAAGTTCAGTGCATAGTTCTTTATTATAAGATGTAGGACCACTGAACAGTGTTCACTGGTCTATGGAAGGCAGAGAGAGTCACATGAGCCCAAGCAAGAATAATATGAATGTTTCAAAGGCAATTCATGACTTGTTAAAGACTACAGTACTTCCTTGGATTTTAGGTGTTTGATTCAAGGCTACACATAAGAACTTACATTCATACTGCTGAATTATAGACATTTAGCAGAAGGCACCCACTGACATCATGTACTTTCTGTAAATGACAGGAGAAGGTAGGTATCCAGAAAGCAATTCGCATCCCTTGCCGTCACAGGTCAAACCCTGCCAGAAGCACTGATCAGGTAAGTGAGACCTTGAAGACATTTGTTTGGCTTAAATTCATTAGATGATTCTGGTATAAACTGGAGAAACAAATCAAACATAAAAACTTATTATGAGGAGGACTACTTCAAAGCACTTCCATTGAGGTCTGGACTTTGTCTATTGCTGCACCAACGATTTAGCCATGTGTAGGGGGAAAAAATAGCAAAACACCAGAAACAAACACAGGTGATCTGTTAACTCTATTTCCTTGTGGCACAGCTGTGGAGTGAGACCAATGGGAAATAGAATGCCATCAATACCTTCTAAGAGGCTTTTAGGTATGGAGACCATCAAATAAGCTTGCCTGAAGAGATGAAATCAATGAGGCCATCTGCATCTCACCATTTAAGTTAGAAAAGCACTAAGGAGTGAAGACAGTAGTGCCCAATATCCAATGTTCAATAATAATCCAAGAACAACCATAATAGTAATAATAATGTCCAAAAATACATCAAATATGGGAATCCAACATCCTGGGTCAGTTTGAGCCCATGGTGGAACTTCCGCTCCACCAGATGTGTTGAATGACAGCTAGAGAGTGTCAGCTTCATTGGGTCCATATTGCTGGTCACAGCTGAAATGGGGTGGCTGAGGTTTTGACTAGTGTGAGTGTAAAGGGTATAATTGTTAGAGTAGCAGTCGAAACAGAAATCGCTATCTATATCCTATATTCACCTCACTGAATAATTTTTAGATTATATGCCTTGAGAAGTGCTTGTCTTTCTTGTGGCTACCCTTCCCTTAATTCTTCTGTCATACCTGATTCCGTATACTCGTAGGTGATTAGATGAATAGTCCTTACTCTTTCAGAAATATTTCTGTATTAATGAATGTCTTTTATGCAATTCCTAATGTATTAAAAGTTTAAACTCGGTCTATTGGTTTCAGGCTGAAACGGAACATTGGAAGACTCAGATCTCCCTAAAATACCGTAAATTCCAGGTCACGGAGTTGTTCAAGAAGGATAATGTTTTCCTTTCCTATGGCAGTTGGACTACTGAATTTCAGAAATACTAGTCAGCAGACAAGGAAGCAAGAAGGAACTTGACTTTCACATAAAATTAGAGGAATCACTGGTTTCAGAAGAGGAATTCCTATTCTTTAATTGTGATTTGCCTGTTTCTTTAAAAAGAGCATTTATAAACGTCCAGCATAAATAAGACAGATGAACTATGCAGCATGAACAATGACTCACATCTTTCTTTTTCAACCTGAAGGGAGTTGCTTAGAATTAGTATCCCTTATTTTCCCTTCTTCTGGTACTCTAAGTGTATGTGTATTATTTTTTAACAAAATTTTGTCACAACTTCTGTGATTAAAATGAGGAAGTAGGGAAAAAAAAAGAAGTGAAATAACTTGATATTGGTGCCCTTCACATATACTTTATTCTTCTATTAAGCACTAGAACTAAGAGAATATGTTTCAACAGTGAAAGCTTGAAGGTTAGTGATAGCTGTAAATGAATGAGAAGCATTCTTTTCTTACCCTGACCATATCCTTAAATTTCAAAAGACATTTATAGATTATTTCAAATTTATTATGGTACTTTGTCTTTATTGTCATCAATTCACTAGTTCTTCCTACAGAATTTGGTGATTTCACCTATTAGTGTCCTGACAGACTTTCTGACTCTCTGAATTCTACTTAGAGTGTATTCTTAATTATCTACATATATATAGTTGTTGTTTCTTTTGGTTACTGAGCATACTCCAAAGTGTGTTGAGCTTCACAGAACTTGTAATATAAAACTTTGCAGATGGAATTCACATTATAGACACAAGTTTCTTAATATTGTATGATATATGCATACATTTCATAGACAGGAAGAAAGCTGCATGCAGAATTCTGATTAAAACATTTAAATCATTTTCTCTGCCTCTCCTGATAACTAGCTTTGCAATTTAGTGTCTGTCTTGGTTATGTTCCCAGCAGGTTATTAACAATTAATTAGCAATACATCTCAAATGCTCTCTGTGCTAGTGTACTAATTGCATGGCACCAAAATGGGACTCCACTTGGTAAATAAATCGCAGCCATAATCATTTGTTCCAAGTGAGACATATACAGAGTTTATGTATATTTTTCATGTTATATTCCAGCCCTTACTCAGAGTTACAGCCAGGAGGCATAAAGACTATTTATGAGCTTTGAGAGAATCTATTCAACTGTTACACAACAGATAAAAAATAGAATAATCTTGCTTATGTCATATCCCTCTCTTATCATTCCTCTCAAGGTTTTACCCCCCTTTCATTCTCACTCTGTGCCAGGAATCTTGTTCTCTACATTAACAAAGAAACTAGGAAGAGTAATCTCCCAAACCACCACTGGATGATTAAAATAAAGAAACAAAACTCTAGATTTTGAGAATACTCAAAAGGAAAAGACAGTAAAAATAAAATAAATATTTTTTAATTAGTTGTTCCATATACAAAGCAGGTATACAGAAGTGTTCAACAATAAAAATTACACTGCAACCCCCCTCCACGCTCCCCTCCCAAAAAAGAGACACTGTATTACAGTATCAGGATGGCAATAGCACAAGAGAATATTTTTTTTCCTGTGAAATTGGAAATCATCACTGGTTCTTTTACATTTTAAAAGTTGTATAAAACCATTTAATCTTCCACTAGACCAATTTGTATCTCCTTAGGAACAAGAATGGTAGAAAGAGATGCAAAGGGTGTGCAAAATTAGATATACACAACTGATAATTAAATTGAAAGCTACATTCATTCAGTTGCCTCAGGATTTATATAAAAGCTGATAAGTTTGTCTCTATCTAGCTGGAAAACTACTTCTTAATCACTTGGGATAGAATATAAAGAGATCATAATATAGAGAGGAAATAGGCAAATATTACTCACAGATCAGGACTACTTCTGAGTTTGTTTTTGCTAAATTACAATGCAGACCACAGGATTTTGCAAAAGAAAAAAGGAACAGTCCCACCTTTATCAACCTATAAGTAGAGGAAACTTTGAATATTTTCTGATTAAATAAACCCAAAAATCCCACAACAAAGCAACTCTCCCTCCAAAAAACTAAACAAACTTTGTATAATATAAAAAGTAAACAATTTTTCTGTTTGAAGAAAGAATTATGTTCTCAGGTTTGGTCTGAGAAAATAATACAAACTACAAGAAAATTAACTTTGGTACATTTCTAATGTCTTAGGTGACTTGAATTTCTGTGGTGGATTAATCCTGGCTAGATGCCACATGCTCATCTAGATGCTTTCTCACTCTACCTCACAAGAAAAACAGGGGAAGAAAATAAGATTAAAAGCTTGTGAGTTGAGATAAGGGGAGGGAGATCACTCAGTTAACATCATGGACAAAAGACACAACTTGGGTAAGATTAATTTAATTTATTGCCAATTACTAACAGAATAGGATAGTGAGAAATAAAAATAAACCCCCATAATCTAAAAACCCTGTTGCCTCCACCCCCTCTTTCTTCTCAGGTTCAACTTCACTCATGACTCTTCTACCACTTCCCCTAGAGCAGCACAGGGGGGTGGGGAATGGAGGGGTTTAAATTAGAGCATAACACTTCGTCTCCATCACTCCTTCTTTCTCATGTTGTTACTTTGCTCCTGTGTGATCCTTCTGTTGGGATGTAATTCTTCAAGAACTGCTCCATCATTGTTTTTTTTCCATGGGGTACATTCCCTAAAGAACAGACTTCTCCAGTGTGGATACTCCATGGGTCCGCAGGTCCTACCAGAAATCTGCACCAGCACAGGCTTCCCATGAGGTCAAAGCATCCTTTAGGCATCCACCTTCTTCAGTGTGAGGTCCTTTACGGGTTGCAGGCAAATATCTGCTCCACCATTAACCTCCATGGGTAGCAAGGTGGATATCTGTGTCACTATGGTTTTCACCACCAGCTACAAGGGAATCTCTGCTTAGGTGCCTGGAGCACCTTCTCTCTCTCCTTCATCTTCTCTTTGGTGTCTGCAGTGCTATTTCTCTCACATTTTCTCACTCCAGAATTTTTTTTTTAAATCTGTTCATAAATATGTTATCAGAAAGGCACTGCCAGTGTCACAGATTGGTTCAGCTTTCACCAGCAAAGGGCTCACCTTGAAACCGACTGGAAATGTCTCTGCGTGGCGGTAGATCCTGATCTTTTCTCGCATCAGCCACCTTGCACTCACCAGCCTTGCCATATAAACCCACCCCAGCCTTGCCATATAAACCTCAAAACAATCTCACTAATTATATTTATACTATCTTGTTTTGTGACCAGCTCTGCAGTGTAATTATGGTGATCTGGGTAACAGAACACCCTCTCTTCGTTGCACACCAGCTGGTCCTTGCTACAAAATGTTCTTGCTCTGTAAAGCTTCTAATAAGAAACAACAGGATTGTACCAAGAAGAGTAAATGAGTATTAGATGTCAAGCTTGGAAGGGGTGGCCTCCTATGCCCCTAGGGTGAGATCAGTGTGCTCAGCTTGCTCCCTGAAATGCTTATACACCAATGCACGCAGCATGGGGAATAAGCAGGAGGAGCTAGAAACCTGGGTTCGGGCAGGAGACTGTGATCTGGTGGAAATTACAGAGACATGGTGGGACAGCTCACATGACTGGAATGTGGTCATGGGTGGCTATGTCCTTTTCAGGAAAGACAGGCCAGCCAGGCGAGGTGGTGGAGTCGCTCTTTACGTGAAGGAGCAACTACAAAGTCTTGAATACCATCCAGGCATGGATGAGGAGCAAGTTGAGAGTGTATGGATTAGAATTAAGGGGCAGGCTGGTAGGAGAGATACTGTTGTGGGTGTCTATTACAGGCCACCAGATCAGGGTGAGGAAGTTGATGAGGCCTTCTACAGGCAGCTGAGAGCGGTCTCACAATCACAGGCCCTGGTTGTCGTGGGGGATTTTAACTTCCCTGATGTTTGCTGGAAGGACAACCCAGCCAGCCAGCCACAGTCCAGGAGGTTCCTCCAGTGCATCGATGATAATTTTCTGATGCAAATGGTGGAGGAGCCAACTAGGAGAGGAGCACTGCTGGACCTCATCCTCGCTAACAAGGAGGATCTGGTTGAAGCAGTAAAGGTTGAGGGCTGCCTTGGCTGCAGTGACCATGAAATGGTGGAGTTCAGGATCTCCTGTAGCAGAAACAAAATAGCAAGCAGAATTGTAACCCTGGACTTTGCCAAGGCAAACTTTGGATTTTTCAAGCAATTACTCGAGAAAATCCCATGGGCAAGGCTGTTTGAAGGTAAAGGGGCCCAAGATAGTTGGTTAGCGTTCAGGGACTGTTTCTACCGTGCTCAAGATCAGAGCATCCCGACACGTAGGAAGTCAAGGAAGGGAGCCAGGAGACCTGTGTGGCTAAACAGGGATCTGCTGGGTAAGCTCAAGGGCAAGAGGAGAATTTACAGATCTTGGAAGGCAGGGCTGGCCACTTGGGAAGAATATAAGGCTGTTGTCCGAGGATGTCGGGAGGCAACTAGGAAAGCAAAGGCCTCCCTAGAATTGAACCTGGCGAGAGGGGTCAAGGACAACAGGAAGAACTTTTTCAAATACGTGGCAGATGAAACTAACACCAGAGGTAATGTAGGCCCACTGATGAATGAGGTGGGTGCCTTGGTGACAGAAGATACAGAGAAGATACTAAATGCCTTCTTTGTCTTTGTCTACCCTGTCAGAGGCTGTCCTGAGGAACCCTGCTCCCCTGAGGCCCCAGAGGAAGTCAGGGCAGTGGAGGAGTTTGCTTTAGTCGATGAGGACTGGGTTAGGGACCAATTAAGCAATCTGGACATTCATAAATCTATGGGTCCAGATGGGATGCATCCACGGGTGCTGAGGGAGCTGGCTGATGTCATTGCTAGACCACTCTCCATCATCTTTGCCAAGTCTTGGGAGACGGGAGAGGTGCCTGAGGACTGGAGGGAAGCAAATGTCACTCCAGTCTTCAAAAAGGGCAAGAAGGAGGACCCGGGAAACTATAGACCTGTCAACCTCACCTCCATCCCTGGGAAAGTGATGGAACGACTTATCCTTGGTGCCATCTCAAGGCATATCAGGGATAAGAGGGTCATTAGAGACAGTCAACATGGCTTCACCAAAGGGAAGTCGTGCTTGACTAACCTCATAGCCTTTCACGAGGATATAACAAGGTGGATAGATGATGGCCGAGCGGTGGATGTGGTCTACCTTGACTTCAGTAAAGCATTTGACACAGTCTCCCACAGCATCCTTGCTGCTAAACTGAGGAAGTGTGGTCTAGACTCTCGGGTAGTGAGGTGGACTGTGAGCTGGCTAAGGGGAAGAAGCCAAAGAGTCGTGGTCAATAGGGTAGAGTCTGGTTGGAGGCCTGTATCCAGTGGAGTGCCTCAAGGGCCGGTACTGGGACCAGTATTATTCAATATATTCATCAATGACTTGGATGAGGGACTAGAGAGTACTATCAGCAAGTTTGCTGATGACACCAAGCTGGGAGGAGTGGCTGACACGCCAGAAGGCTGTACTGCCATCCAGCGAGACCTGGACAGGCTGGAGAGTTGGGCAAGGAAAAATTTAATGAAATGTAACAAGGGTAAATGTAGGGTCTTGCATCTGGGTAGGAACAACCCCGGGTTCCAGTATAAGTTGGGGAATGACTTATTAGAGAGCAGTGTAGGGGAAAGGGACCTGGGAGTCTTGGTGGACAGCAGGATGACCATGAGCCAGCACTGTGCCCTTGTGGCCAGGAAGGCCAATGGCATCCTGGGGTGTATTAGAAGGGGGGTGGTTAGTAGGTCGAGAGAGGTTCTCCTTCCCCTCTACTCTGCCCTGGTGAGACCCCGTCTGGAATATTGTGTCCAGTTCTGGGCCCCTCAGTTCAAGAAAGACAGGGAAGTGCTGGAGAGAGTCCAGCACAGGGCAACTAGGATGATGAAGGGAGTGGAGCATCTCCCTTATGAGGAAAGGCTGTGGGAGCTGGGGCTCTTTAGTTTGGAGAAGAGGAGACTGAGGGGAGACCTCATTAATGTTTACAAATATATCAAGGGTGAGTGTCACGAGGATGGAGCCAGGCTCTTCTCGGTGACAACCACTGATAGGACAAGGGGTAATGGGCTGAAACTGGAACATAAGAGGTTCCGCTTAAACTCGAGAAGAAACTTCTTCTCAGTGAGGGTGACGGAACACTGGAACAGGCTGCCCAGGGAGGTTGTGGAGTTTCCTTCTCTGGAGACATTCAAGAACTGCCTGGACACATTCCTATGTAGTATAATCTAGGCATTCCTGCTCTGGCAGGGGGATTGGACTTGATGATCTTTCGAGGTCCCTTCCAATCCCTGACATTCTATGATTCTGTGATTCTGTAAATATTAGAATCATTAGCAAAAGCTGAAAATAGTCATAGAAACAGATGTTACATGTGACAGCAATGAAGGGACCATGTAAGTGGAGAAAGGAGGTTGAAGTAGTTATTTAGCTAATCCATCACAAAGAAATTTTAATTTATATTGATCTTTCTGGATGTCCTTTTCTTCCACTGCACTTATTCTCAGCTACTGGAATTTCTGTTCTGTTCATCTATTTTCTTAACAGGAGCCTTTCTGCATCTCAACCCTTGGTAGGCATCATTACTTCTAGTAGCAGACACTGTCTGCAAAAACATGTTAACTTCAGGAAATACAGTCTCTTAGAAGACTTAGTTGAAAAGTAAAATCACTGAACAGAATTGATTCTGTTTAGTTAAAACCAGGACAGTTTGAAACAAAGAATGAAATAAAAATTATCTTTTAGTTGTGCATACTTTTGAGGGTTTTTTTTTTCATGAAGACACTTGTATGACATTTGGAAAACCATCACCTATACTGTTTTCCCTTCAGTCTGCTGTCTTTTATAGAAAAAAAAAAAATAGCATGGATCTGGAAAGCTAGTTGAAGGAATAGAAAATTCAGAAATAACAATTGGGGCGTTTGCAGTGGTGTATACTAAAAAGAACCTACAAACGGTGACAGGTATCATGTTAGTATATAAAGTACAATTTTAGGGTTTGGGGAAGGTATATTGTATTAGATTCGCTTCATGTCATAATATACATGAGAAGGCTGAGAAGAAACAATCCATGATCCAAGAAAGAAGATGTCATTTTAGTACTGTAATTTTGATACATTAAAAATATTGAGAAGAAAACAAATGGTAATTTCAAGAAAGGAAATTAAACAAATGAACATGACTGAAAAATACATACCTACCCTCAGCAGTGAAGTTGAATAGAATATGGTGTGGTGAACTTTATATCATGAAACAATTCCTACATTCCTTTGATAAAAAAAAATTACACTGTAAGAAAGAGAAAAACACTTTGAACATAGTTTTGGGGGTTGTATATCATTTCAGATACATCAAAGGAATATGTAAATACACAGGTAAGGGAAGTACAACATGGGAAACTAACAGAACAGCTTTAAGAAGTTTTAGGCTTTTGCCACACAGTTTGGAATTCTGTGAAATTACCTCTAATCATTCAAATGCATAAAACCAAGTACTATAAGCATTATACATTAGAAAAATGTAATGGCAGCTACATGAAAATTGCAAATTTGAAGAGGCTGAAAATATGAAAGCTGAGAAATGTGATCCTGCAAATGTCCAAGTAACAGCTAATAGTCTATTAAATAGGCTTGTGTGTGTCCAAGAGAAAGTAAATTGTTTGCATTTTAAAATAGTTAAATAAATGAGATGACAGATGTCTGCTACTCCAAAGATTAACAGGAAGAAAAAGCAAACAGGAATGCTAAGAATTTTAACCATTTGCCTAATATAGGGAAATCAACCTGCATAGTTGCAAAAATTCCAGATTTTTGTAGGTTCATATGAACAAGAGGGCAGTGCAGACTGATTCTCTTCAACAAGTGTTTGATACGTTTTATTTTTTTTAACGGATTACTTTTCCAGTCATTTACTTTTGTCTTATAAAATAATCACAAGTTGGTATTGCAGTTTTATTGCAGAAAAATACTTTTTTCAGAGAAACAGTATTTGATCTAAAATTATTCAGACTGGATGATATACCTATTGACAAATAAAATCTGTGGTTAAGGACATTTGAATACTAGAAATATTTCATGGCCGCTGCTTACACATTCTTAATTATATCACCAACAGTTTTGTCCCATAGTGTAGCCATTTCAATTTTTCTGTAGCTTTCAACAGTGTAAGTGATGAACCTGGGGACCATAATGGTTATACATTTGCTGAATGTTTTCTCTTTATAATGTTGAGTCACTAATCTCTACTTCCAAATACTGTACTCAGCCCTATGTAAAAAAGCAGTGTAAACGGGTTTCATGCAACGATATAACCATAGATTAGGGGGGAAAAAAAATAAAAGAAAGGGATATAAAAATGTAACTTGGAAAAAAGTAGTCAGTCACCAGTCAGGAATACTGTTAACTAGCTTTTAAGGTCACAAACGGGCTATTTATAGAAACTCAGTTCCTTTCTTATTTTCAGATAAAGTAAACTGTAACACACTCTCTAAGAAACGAAGACTACTCTTTTTTAAAAAAAGATACTCTAAACATAGCTTAAAAACTCCAGTGTAATTTTATCTATTTATGTCCTCTGTGAAAGACAGAAAAAGAGAGATACCTAGTCTTGGTGATCAGTCAGTAATTTATGACAAATTTAAAGGTTATTCATCTGCATCACAAAAAATAATCCTCAGTTTAGTTTTTTATGTTCAGATAGAGAGTTATAAAAAGATTTCAAACCAGTTAAATAATTAACAAAGAACGAATATCAATATATGCTGTTTATGGACTAACTTCTAAATTTCCAGTATTTATTGAGAAAAAATATTATTACATGAAAGCAAAGATGAAAAAAAGTTTCAGAATGCCCGCATAAGGGTTATGAGGACAAATCTTTGAAGATTTGCTTGAACAAGTAGAGGAAACCGTTTCAAGTACAAAATGAAATGTAATACTTTTGGTTGATAAGGTTAAAAGAGAAGAACAATTGCTATTTATTGTTTAATGATAAGGTTGCCAGAAGGCCCATCAAGGAAGGAAACTCTCAAAAGTTAACAAGCAGGGAAAAACGTTAGTGATATTTGGATACACATGATGTGAACCCTCAGGAAGCACTGGACAACCTACGGATCTGTAAAAATATAACAAAAACCCAACAGAATATCACCCAAACAAACAGAATTCAGAAAACAGGCAAGGAAGGACATATTAGTACATTTTAACTTTTTTATAGTTATCTAAGAAAACCTAGAAAATTATTGTCTCAAAGGAAGCATTGCTTATTTTGACCATTTATTGAACATTTCTAAAATGACTTCTTTTTTTTTTTTTCCCCAGTTACCACCTGTTTTTCTGAATAGAGAATTTGTAGATCATAACAAAGAGAAAGAGATCCTAGGATATCCTGGAGTCATTAGGCAACCGTCTTACTTTCTAACTAGGTAAGGTAACAGTAAACACCTGCAAACTGACCATTATGTAACCCAATGTTGATAACAGAATAAATAACAGTCACATCCTGACACAGATGAGGCTGTGTTACCATTTAGGCGGTTAGGCCTGAGCTTAATTTTAACACTGATATCTTTACTGAATACAACAGAAGCAAATAATGAAAAATAAATCCCTGGAATATATCCTGTCTCCAGCAAACTTTTTCCACAGAAAGCTTTCTGGACATTGTTAAACAAGTCCTGGTTTCTCTTTATTGGAAAACATGCATGATAAATACGTTTTTTTAGTTTTGCTTTGCTTTGATACACTTGAAGATGCTTTCAGATACAAAAAAAAAGTATTATTGTGGAAAGAAATGGTAGCTTTCTTTCAAAAAGAATATTATTTTACCATCTTGTTTGACTTTATTGATCGTTTGAAAAGATAAAGTTAAAAATGTTAACTATTTGATAAGAAATAGCATGTGAAGCATCTGAAAAATGAAAAATTAATTTCATAAAAAAGAATAGAATTTGGATACAATGAGTTAGGTTATAAACTTTAAACTTACACTAGATTAGTAGATTAGATTGTGCTTTTTATATTTAAGATGTGGTTTAGTAATCTCTTTATGTGATGGAACCCAATTAAACACTGACACTATCAGTTTCACAAAGAAGTGCTTAGAAATGAAATTTCTGAACATTATTCATAAATTCTGAAGATGAATGTAATAAAGAACCAACTACTCCCTAGGAGAAAAAAAAAGTTTAAAAATTATTTTCATTTATTACTATTCTCTCATACATTTTTTAAATAAGTAAAATTTGAAAAGTGTAAAAATGTTATAGTAGTCTCAGGACTGTGAAATACATTAACTTCATGCATGTCTCAAAGTTCATATATATTTTTACTGTTACAAAAAGATGACTGTATTTTACAAAATTTGATGGTTTTTTTATTTGGGTTTGAGTTTTGTTTGGTTTTTTGTTATTAAAGTATGTTCCACCTTTGGAAGTTAACAAGCGTCTTGGAAATCATCAAGCCAGTCATTCAACAGATTATTTTATGCGTACCTTGTCAGTGTTCTCTGTACAAATAAAACTTCTTAATTGTTACAAGACTTCTGAGAATACAATTCACACTTTCATTTTCACTTGGTCTCATAAGAAGGTCCATAGAAGTTCAATTTCAAAGCAATCTGAACAGGTTTATGAGGTAAAATCCTAGCTCCACTGACTTCAAAGAGGACAGAATTTAGTCTTTAGGCTTCTCATCATTTTACATCGTCCAGCATTTTTTCTCTATTGACAGTTACACAGCACATTCACCATTTATCCCACACAGTACCCTTAAAGAAAGCTAACATTTTCAGGGTAACTTGTAGCTGTTTTGCCAAATTTCTATAGAAAGTGACCATATAAAAAATCTTTCCTGCCAACTTTTTCCCAGAGTCAACATTCTGCTGTAGCTTCCAAAGCAGCCATGGATTAGTAATAGTCCTTCTCTGTAGCTCATCCTGTTTTCTCCATCTTTCAAAAATCTTCTTTTATTTCATTTATTAGATATATGTTTCATGAATTGTTCACAATACTGTAATCAGTCATTCAGGTAATTTCACTTAATGAAATTATTAAAGAAATATCAAAAAAGTGTGCACTAATTAAGTTTCTGAAACTCCAGGATGTACACATTGTTTGAATGGAATGACCTTTTTATCTATAAGACAATTTGACATCATGCTGGAAACCATTGTACTGTTACATTTGCTTTTTTTTTTTTTTTTCCTTATGTAGTAACAAAAGCTTACATAGTTTTAGTTTTTTTTTCTTACTATTGGAAAACTCCCAATTTTCCTCAATCACTGCTATATATTAATGACATCATGACAGAATACAGTGGATGTAATTCTAGACTTTCAATATTATACCTAGCTTTACATACAGTAAATAAGTTTAGTTTTTGATTTAGTAGGATTTCCATTATGTCTGGCAGAGAAATTAGAAAATATTGAATGGTATTAACAACACATATTATCATTTTCCCCAAAACTGCGTTAATAGAAATGGAGGGACTGTTGTAATAATTATAGATTTTTGTGGTTTAAGCTGAGTGACCTTCCGGGAAAGACAAAGAACCACGTGGTCACTCTCTCACTCGCTCACCCCTGCCAGGAGTGAGGGGAAGAGCCCAGAGAGAGCAGGAGGCGGAGGCTCGTGAGGTTGAGATAAAAACAGTTTGGTTTAATGGTGAACATAAATGGTAACAATAACAGTAAAGTTCAACCAGATATAACGCGAGTAACATGTAACGTGGATCTCACCACCTGGAACCCAACGACGCGGCGCCACCCGGCCCGAGCACCGGGAAGAGAGAGAGCGTCCCCACCCCACCAGCTCCATATATATATACCCCCCAGCATGACGTCAGGATGGTATCAAATATCCCTTTGACTAGCGACTAGTTTGGTTGAGCTATTGCCGACTAGCTCTTTTACTGAGAATTAACCCTATCCTAGCTGAACCCAGTACATAGATGAAAGGAGAATACTTCTGTTTTTCTCCAAGAAGGTTGCCATCTATCTTTCAACAACATTAGTGAAAAAAGTTCTCATCTGTCCCCTTCATTTTTTGATTTTTTTCTGGTGGGAAGAAAGCAAGACTTCTTTAAGGCTGAACACATCAGCAAAAATCTTTGTTCGTTCCTACAGTTATTTTAACTTTCCTCTGAAAGTTATTATCTAAAAAAAAAATAAGATCAGTTCCAGTAATTTTTGAAACACTAAAAATTCTGCTTAGAAGAGTTAAAGGATGAACCACAACAATTATTATATCTTTTCCCAAGGGGTTTGTGATAGTTTAATTCCAGCAAAGGGAAGGAATGACAGAATCCTTAATTTTATTGTTAGGTGTGTCACTTAATTCTCATGAATGTTCAGTGGCTCAGAGACTTACATTTATTAAGTTGGGTACATAAATATAAACATTTAAATTCACATCCAGACAGTGAATCAAATGGCCAGCTCTGAGGTAGCCAGACATAACAGCACCATATTTTCATTTTAAAGGGAACAAGATTTACTGTCAGCCAGTACCAGCAATATTGTTCAAAGTGCTTCTCATTTTAATTAAGGGAAATATTTTCAGAAACTCCAGAAGTAAGAGAAATGTTCAGTTTAGCTAATAGAAGAATAAACATTATAGGCACTTAATTCTTTTCTTCATATTTCTATAGATTGCCAAGGCAGCAAAATACTTCTAGGAATATGTAACAGTTCAAAATGACAGACTGTCTGAAAGTAAAGGGATGAGTTAAAGAAAGCCAAATCCCATATGCAGTTGAATCTGATGAGAGACATGAAGGGCAATAACAAAGGATTCTATAAACATATCAGCAGCAAAAAAAAGTTAGGGAAAATGTGAGTCCATTGCAGTACAGGAGAGAAGACTTAGTAACAAATGTCATGGAAAAGACCAAGTACCTGATGCCTTCTTCACCTCAGTCTTTACACGTAAGGTTAGTCTTCAGGAATCCCAGGACCATACAATCACAGGTAAAGTCTGGAAGAAGGAAGACTTGCTCTTAGTGGAGAAAGATGAGTTTAGGGGACGATAAAAAAACTGGCCTTACACAAGAAGGAGCTGGCCAATGTAATTTTGAAGCTACTGCTCTTCATAATCTTTGAAAATTCATGGTGATCAGAAAAAAAACAAGGAGTGGAAGAAACAGTCGTTAGTGTCTTGAGAGAGGACAAGAAGAAAGATCTGGAAAACTAAATGCTGGGCGTCTACCAACTGGAGAGCAGCTTTGTAGAAGAGGACCTGGGAGTCCTGGTGGAAAGCAAGCTGATCACAAACTAACAAAATACCCTTTATGACAAAAAAGGACAGCAATTTCCAAGGCTGCATTAGGTAGAGCATTTCCAGAAGGTCAGTGCAGGTGATTCTTCTGCTCTACCCTGCTCTGGTGAAACACACCTCCAGCGATTGGTCAAAAACTGAGCTTCCCGACCTAAGAGAAACAGGGATGTATTGAGCCGAGTTCAGCTAACAGCCATGGAGATACCCAAAACACCTAATATACAAGAAAAGGTTGAGAGACAGATGGGATTTTTTAGCCTGCAGAAGAAAGGGGTTGGGAATCTCTTACTGAAGTGTATAAATGTCTGATGGGAGAAGTAAAGAAGATGGAGCAGGTTCTTCTAAGTGGTGTCAAGTGACAGAACAAGAGGTAATGGACACAAACTGAAACAGAAGCATCTCTGTTAAAACATACAGAATATCTTTTTTACAGTGAAAGCAGTTGGTCACTGAAGAAGATTACCTGTTGTGGAGTCTCCATCCCTGGACGTATTGGAAGTCTGACTGGACACTGCACTGGACAACCTGCTTTAGCTGTCTCTGTTCTGAGAGGGGTTTTTGGATCTCCAAACATTCCTTCTAACCTCAACTCTTCTATCATTCGGATACCTCTTTTACAGTTACTGCATCCTATACTTAAATAAAAGAAGCAGAAATGGGATTTCTTCACATTATTTTTTCTAAGTTTCCCCTAATATGGAAGGAATTATTCATATAGAAACTGGGAATTTGAGTATGTCATGATTTTCTTCTTTTCAGATATTGAAGATTAAGAGCTTGTGTTTGCGTTTCTATACACTTAAGATGTAGGCCATGCTAACTCATGGGTGACTTCTAGTTATCTTTTTTTGCAATACTCTTTGCAGAAAAAAATAAAATCGTTGCATCAAAACAAAAATTGTAAGAAGAAAAAATATTATTTGAGGAATTTTCATAGTGTTGTTATTACAAGAAAATGTGTTCTGGAAGTTCTACTTGGTCATCTCTGAAAATGATCAGACATCATAAAAATCATTTGTCAACTAAATCATTTACATATTTACCTTTTATCAAATTATACCAAGAAACACAACTCATAACCTTCAGCTAATGTGTCTAAGGTCAAATTCACACTGTACTGGCTGCTCAGGAAAACTCACTACATTTTTCTGTTTGTTGTAAAATGGTCTTTATGTAGAAGAGTTTATCATATTTCATTTATTGTAAAAATTTCAGTGTAAAAAAGCAAATATTCCTATTTCTCTGCATTTCGCCAGCTTTCTCAAGGTTTTTAAACCGACTTTTTTTCAATAATTCAAATACATTTCAGTAATTCAAATACTTTCATCAGTTTACATTTTCGGAGATGTGATGAGTCTAAATCTTAACAAAGTTATAGCCAGAAGCCAAAGCATAACCTTCGTAGTTTTTGACATCTTTATGAGCACAACTGTTGTCTTTGGAGAAGCAAAATACAACCATATTTTCTGTGAATAGAAAAAGTAGGTTTCTTATATTTCTAGTTTAATCTCATGGGTGTAACAATGAACAGACTGAGGATTATAACGTGTTTCTTGAGCACATATTCCTCTAAGGATTAGAGGGCATAGATTTAAGACTTTCTGAAATCAAATCCCAAAACAAAAATATGTCAGTGGATATTAAACCAACTGGTTAGTGTTCACACTGACTTTCCAAAACGAAAAAAATAAAAATAAAAAAACCTCACAAAAACCAAACCGCAACTGCAAACCGGTAAGTTTAAATATCAGATCGTGTTTGTTTGTTTGTTTTTTCTTTTTATCACAGATAACATCTAGTATTCTACTTTTTTATCATAAAAGGTCAATGTATCTTGATACTTACTCTCTTCTGATTTACCTAGATAAAGATCAGGACTAACTCCATCAGGATCAAACATTCTAACACTGTAGAGGCTGAAAAAACATGTTAGATCCTATAAAGATATTCCTCTTATATACATAGGACTCAATTAGTTAAGCAGAGCATTAATTCATTAAAACACACTGTAAAAGAACAGCAAGATAATTGTTCACTACCACTGTTAATTTTTCGTCTTTATACTCATACCAGTGTCTGTTCTACCAGCCTGACAGTAGAAGGGGTTCATTGATTTGTTCAGACCTGGCACATCTTACTAGAATTTTACAGTTCTTTTACAAAGAGTTTATCATAAATACAGCTTCCAGTTCTGGTAAATTCCTCATGAACAGGGCAATCAGCCACATACCTGTACTTGGCTAGCGATATCTAAAATTTTCAAGACAATGAGATAGATAGCTTTCCAAGAGCAAGGGAGAAGTGAGTCAAATCCTTAGGCTACCAGCTACATTGCAGGGCAATGTGTAATTTTGGTGCCTGTTGTCATTTATATTGTACTTCACAGATGTTAAGTATTTAGTATTTGATCTCAGCTTCATAGGAAACTAAGGGAGAAAAGTTAATGACTTGGCAATAAAGGACAGAGCACCAGAGATACGGCTTGATTGCAGAAATTTACTTTCTGTAATCTAATAAATCATGCTGTTCATATGTTATTTAGATGCCAGTAGATCTTCTCAGAAAGGCACAGAGCTCAGTTGGACTTGGCTGTAACACTAAGGTTATGAGTGTCAGTCTTAGCAACACTGCCTCAAAAATCTGTGAAATGATCTGGGAAACTTCCAAAAATCAAATCAATATTTGTCATTTTTTTCTTAGACTCTGAGGAACAAATAAAGGCAAGTGTGGGAGAAAAAGTATGAGGAAGTGTTACTAGTGTCTAATCTTTATAGAAGAGAGATTTTGAACAGTGACCTTAGTCTGTATGTTCAGATGAGACAAGATGATATTTCTCTTGACATTTCTAGGTCCTCAAAATTAGTCATTTATGAGAAAGAAGAGAAGAGAAGAGAAGAGAAGAGAAGAGAAGAGAAGAGAAGAGAAGAGAAGAGAAGAGAAGAGAAGAGAAGAGAAGAGAAGAGAAGAGAAGAGAAGAGAAGAGAAGAGAAGAGAAGAGAAGAGAAGAGAAGAGAAGAAAGAGAAGAAAAAAAACATTATAAAGTATAAATGAGAATGCATCTGAACTGAAGATTTCAGTTCATAATATAATCATGTTTAGGATTAGTATTTAAACTATCATAAAATTAAAGTACTAACTGTGGCTTATCTTGATTTCAGTAAAGCATTTGAAGCTGTCTCCCACAGTAACCTTGCAGCTAAATTGAGGAAGCGTGGTCTGGATGACAAGGCAGTGAGGTGGACTGTGGACTAGTTGAAGGAAAGAAGTCAGAGAGTTGTGGTCAATGGGACAGAGTATAGTTGGAGGTCTGTATCCAGGGGAGTCCCTCAGGGATAAGTACTGGGACCAGTACTACTCAATATATTTATCGACGATCTGGATGAGGGAACAGAGTGCACTGTCAGCAAATTTGCTGATGACACAAAACTGGGAGGAGTGGTTGATGCACCAGAAGGCTGTGCTGCCATTCAGAGAGATCTAGACAAGCTGGAGAATTGAACGTGGAGAAATTTTATGCAATACAAGGGCAAGTGTAGAGTCTTACATTTGGGAAAGAACAGCCCCAAGTACCAGTACAGGCTGGGAACTGAGCTGTTGAAGAGCCGTGTAGGGGAAAGGGGACTGGGGGTCCTGGTGGACAGTAGGATGACCACGAGCCAGCAATGTTCCCTCGTGGCCAAGAAGGTCAACGGCATACTGAGGTGTATTAGAAGGGGTGGGGTTTGTAGGTCAAGAGAAGTCCTTCTCCCCCTCTACTCTGCCCTGGTGAGGCCACATCTGAAATATTGTGTCCAGTTCTGGGCCCCTCAGTTCAAGAAGGACAGGGAGCTGCTTGAGAGAGTCCAGCGTAGAGCTACAAAGATGATGAAGGGAGTGGAACATCTCCCTTATGAGGAAAGGCTGAAGGAACTGCGTTTCTTTAGCCTGGAGAAGAGGAGGTTGAGGAGTGACCTCATTAATGTTTATAAATATGTCAAGTGGGAGTGTCAGGAGGATGGTGCCAGGCTCTTCTCAGTGATTTCCAGTGACAGGACAAGGGACAATGGGTGCAAGCTGAGCACAGGAGGTTCCACAAAAATATTAGGAAAAACCTTTTCACCATGAGGATGACAGAGCACTGGAACAGGCTGCCCAGAGTCTCCTTCTCTGGCGACATTCAAAACCCTCCTGGATTTGTTCCTGTCTGACCTACTCTAGGTGATCTTGCTTTGGCAGGGTGGTTGAACTAGAT
Source organism: Trogon surrucura (assembly GCA_020746105.1). Taxonomy (NCBI): domain Eukaryota; kingdom Metazoa; phylum Chordata; class Aves; order Trogoniformes; family Trogonidae; genus Trogon; species Trogon surrucura. Next base: position 42,058,931 of record CM036617.1, read on the forward strand.
GATCTTTCAAAGTTCCTTGTAACCCCTAACATTCTGTGATTCTGTGATATGCATAACCAACGCTTGTAACTTATATTTACGTAGAAAAATAGGTGAAGTACTGGCTCTCAAAGTACTGTTGGTCTTACGTTATTAAGACTTTTATGTTTATCAGACGTGGGAGCAACATGTAAAGAAATGTTATCAACTAATTAAAAGTTAATTCTCTCTCTTGAAAAAATTAGATGAAGGACATTTAGAGATCTATTAAAAATTAATTGTTTTGATTTTATAATTGTGATGTGTTTTCCTCTCAGGTCTAGTCCTAACTGTAGTCATGAATGTTACCAGATGAACCCATAGCCATACTAAAAATCATAACAAAAAGGTTTTCACAAAACACAGTCATTTTTAAGGACTTTCACCAAGAGTAGAAGTAACTGGTGAGTAACTGAGCAGTTAAGAATTCATAAAACATCCAAGAGAGAAAAGGAAAATGTATCAAAGAGCTTATATTACTATCAGTAGCGTAGTATTTCTCTTATTCTATAAAGAATGTGCATGAGTGAGTTTTGTTATTAGATGAATGAATTCTTTTGCGACATAACAAGAAGAAATCTTCCAATATATTGTCTTACAGGAAAACCTAAGCAGAACTTGAAACACAATTTCACCCTACATATTGGCTGAAGATTATTGTGATAATAATTAATAAATAAGATTTCCAAATAAGATGAGAGTTTCTTTAACCTGTTAATTGTCAGTGATATAGTAAAGACCATATATACTGAGCTCCAAATAATTCTTCTGGAACAGCAAAATGCAGGGTGCCATGTAAATATTTCTGCCAGCAGCTTAGTAGTAATGGTGTTATTTCCAAGGTCAGAAAAACATTAACTGTAAAATCTAGATCCTGACATGATGTCTACCTTCCTCCTGTAAAATGACATATTTTCATTAGTATTATCTATATATGTGACTTTGATTATAAATAAAAATATACATAATTCTAATTGTTCATTGAGTTTTTTATAAAGTTCAATGGATTTTTTTCTTCAAAGTCAAGCACAACAGTATTTCCAGAGTAAAAATAAAGTTAGAAAATCAGCATAAATTGTCTAAAGTACTTTTAGGAATCAGTTTCAATACTCAAAGTTTAAGTATGATTTCTATTTTATATTTTAGTCTGTAATTCCTAGATTCTAAATACTGATGTCCCTACTGGATTTTGAACATATTCTACATGTTACATCTCTGGAATCAATAGAGAACGATAAAGAGAGAAAGATAAATAAGGGAATGAGACTCCTCCCAACTTATTGGAATTGCATTTAACTGTACTGTGTCTAAAGTAAGGAATTTATATACATCAATAATATTTCCCCTGAACCTTCTCCTAGGTTTAACTGTCCCAGCTCCCTCAGCCTTTCCTCATAACAGAGATGCTCCTTGTGACCCTTTGTTGGACTCCTTTGACTATGTCCATGTTTCTCTTGTACTGAAGAACCCAGAGCTTGACATATGCGAGGTGATGCCTTTCCAGGGCTGGGAAGAGGGGAAGGATCCTTTACCTTGACCTGTTGGCAACACTTCTCCTAGTGTAGCCTATTAATTTTTGTGGCAAGGGCAGGTTTCCTGCCAAGCTGCTCTCCAGATGAACTGTCCTCAGCATATGTTGGTGCCTGGAGTGTGTAAGTGCAGATCTTTGTACTACCCCTTGTTGAACTTCATGCTGTTCCTGTCATTTCCCCTGTCAAAGTCCTCTGGATGGCAACATCAACTGGACCCCTCCCAGTTTTGTTTCATCAGTAAACTTGCTGAGAATGAATTCAATCTTGTCATCCAGGCCATTAATGAACATCATTTGTCATCAATAAACAAGATTGGATCCAGGTTTGACCCCTGAGGTACACCAGAAAATGGAGTTGCCAGAACATAGCCTCCCAATTTGAGATTGTAGGGTATTCAAGTCAGCACGTAGAAAAGAGAGACATGACCAAAAATTTAAAGGATACCGAGCTCCTTCTGCAATATCGACTGAGAACTGGGAGAAATACAGCTGATCACTTCAAATTACTCTAGACATTAATGTATATGTAACCAAAATCCACTCTGGATTCAGATCAAGACTGTAGACATGTAAATTTTGGCATCTACAGTCAAAAGTTAGTAAGTGAATGAGTTATCTAAATTTCCATTATATTAAGTGAAGGTGTAGGTGTGAGCTAAGTTGCTTAAGCACAGGCATTGGTGTAAGTTTAAATGACTTAAAGTGTATCCCATCTGGCCCCCAAGTGCTTGAACAAAAGAGTGCATGACAGCCATTAATCTCATATCATACCCGACAGGCTTATTTGGATATCAAGCACTTAGAAAGATGAAACAGCACTTTGTATTTATGTTTAGGCAACTGAATCCCACTTTTTGTATACATTCTGTGTAGTAGGGTCTTAGATATTTGGCTTGCCTCTCAAACTTGTGTTAAGTTTGATTTGACATGTCTACAGTCTAGAGCCTAGTTTGATTCCCCATGATGTTCATATTCCTCCTTAAAATCTCATTCTTTCAGAAAAGTTTGCATCTCAGGTTTACCCTCTGATTTCCCTTTCATAGTATCATTTACATCAGCTTATCATATATATAATTAATGTGCTAATGAAAGGGAAGTGTTAATGAACATAAGGATGAATTAGTACATGAACTATTCAATGCACTCTTAGTTATTGACAAGAGAGGCAGTTGCTGAGATTGTGAGTTTATTCTGGATTCCATGCACGGAATCCTTTACTTCAGCAAAATAACATATGCTACGTGTTTTGCTGGGAAAAATGCTTACTGAATGCTACAGAAATAATATAGCTCTAAATTGGCTGAAATATTAAAAATATAGCTGTTTTTCCATCAAAATGTAAATTCATGCAGGGTTAATATAAGTGCATAAAATTAAGGATCCTGTGTGCTTAAGTGACTTTTCCTCACAAAATTCTGCATGCAAACATTGGAGGTTGACTTTCAGCCCCTTTTGAAATTCTGGTTGACTGCTTTTTTACATTCTGAGTTGTCTTCTTTTGTTGTTTAATAAAACATATGAACACATTGTTCCACAAGATAAATTCTGGTTTACAACTGAATCCCAAAGAAATATATTTTAAAAGTGTCTGGGGGCGAGTAAAATGAGACAGTAGCTGGATGAGTGACAGGGGTTCACCACTCATCTCTTTGTACTTGAGGATCTGTTATCCTCTCACCACAGCAGGACTACAAATGTTTTTGTTCCTTTCACAGTGACTTTTATTTTTTGTCTCCCTTTACTGCCTGTACATTACCATACTAGGCTGTTGAAGAAAAAAAGAAATCTAGAAACATCCCAGTAGAAAAGATCAGTGAGTACTACTCTGAATCGGTTGGGTTATCTTAAAGGACATGATTTGCTCATGGCAACTAACCATTCCCCAAGGGTGCTGTTTGACCGCATGTGGGAACTACACCTCTGAGGCAGCAGATTTTACAGTCATACTGCTGGAGAGAGTATTTTTACCTATCAAAAACAATGGAGGAGAGATCAGAGTAAAGTGTTGATGATTTTGTCTGTGACTATTTAGAACTAAAAGTTCAAATAGAAGGTTAAAAAAGATTGCACATGGAGTGCAATATATAAAATTCTGAAGCTGAAAATGCCTAAGTGCCTATACAGCAAAACAGAAAGTAAAGCCTTATTAAAATATCATGAATAATGAACAAAAAAAGATAACATTAGGTCTTTGCCATTTGGGTATCACATATTAATAAACATAAAAGACATCTGATGAAGATGATTCTATATTTTCAAATTTTCAAATCTGAATATTAGACATCTAAGTTGCAGTCTTCTGTCCTGGTCTAGATATTCAGGTCTGTTTAAAGCATTTAAAGGTTTGTTTATGATTTCTTCCTCTAGTAACTGAAGAAGTTACGAGAACAGATGAGGAAGGAGCCAAACAAGATACTTAGGCATTATAGTTAAGATAGGTGAGTTTTTAAGATGAGATTTAAATTCACTGATTGTATTAATAGTGATAATCAGTACAGGTCAGGGAACACACTCTTGTCCTGACGTGGCATGGTACAGACAATGTTCAGAGCCTTGAACTATATTAACCCTTAGAAGACTGCAAGACAAGAAAAAGTATTCTCTGATCCATGAAATGTGTGTGGTCTCTTGAAACATGTGGAAGTATCTAAGTGAGAACCATCTGACACAACCAAAAGCTATGCTGTAGACTGTTAACGATGTGAATAAGCATAAGGCAGAGCAGAAAATGAATCTAAGCACTTGAGAAGAAAGTTATTTTCCCTTTTTTTTTTCTTTCAAGTAACAAAAATGGCAAAAAAAAGAGAATATTAGGAAAAGCAGATATAGTAGAGATGATGCAGAATGAGACGTAAGGATCACTGAGATTCTCCAATCTTAGAATGTTTGAAGGCTCAGCTTGAGAGGGTGCTTGGCCATCTCACTCAAACTGTATTTTTTTACCTTAAAGAGTTGGACTAGATAATACTGGAGGTCCACTGCAACCCAGTAATCTAGGATTCTATAATTCTATTAATTTTAACCTTTAAATGTGGCAAAAAAGCAAGATTGATTTCTCTTGTAATAAAAAATGTTTTATTTCTGCTCTGAGTTCTCAATTTACGAACCTTTAATGACTTACATTTACATCTGTATCTGTTAGTCTGAAGATGTCTATATTATAAAAAATTCCATTTCTTATCCAACTAACTGAAGACTATGATCTAATTACCCATTAAATTTTTCTTTGATGATCTAAATAGATGAAATCTCTTCAATTTCTAAATACAACACATTTTCTACTGATCTTCTCTTCTGGACCAGTAAGAGATGTCTTTCAACTTCCCTTTAAAAAATAAAATGAAATCTTCAGAACTGTGCATCAATAGTTCAGAAATGATTCCTCAAGCATCAAAAAGAGAGGTAATATGATCTTACTTCAATAATTTATTCTTTATAGCCTTATATCTTGTTTCAATTCAGCTCACAGTAAGAGAATAAGCTCACACAATTAAATGCAGGGATCTCTAGGGTTTTTTCATAGCTATTCTTTATTATTACATGAATTATATGAAATTAGTTGCATCGAAATATATCTTTTTCACATGTATCTACAAGAGTTAAAAGATTAAATAAATATTAAGATGCATGAGGGGAAAAAAATGTGCTTGCTTTTTTTTTTTTTTGGTGTCTCTCCAGACAAAATTAAGAGGATATGTTAGTTTGGATAAGAAATAAGCAAATAGTTATAGGAAACTTTTCATCCATGATACTTTCAGTGCATATTTTTCTCTACTAGCCTTCAAAGTGAAGCCATAGCAATGGCTATAACCACTTCTCTTAAGCAATTCTTATTCACTTCACAACCATTTTTGCCTAAGTCTATTAATGTATATAAAAGACAATAATATAAAATATATTTTTAATATAACTATCCTTTCTCTTCTAATTAATTAAAAATCAAGGGAAATACATATTATGTTTCATACATATCCTTCTCTTTTGGAATGTTATATAATGCATTTTCAAGCAAACTAACTCCCTAAGAAAAGACATTCCTTAAATGTATAGTTTAAATGAAAATTCTTCTGCCTGTTACTACTATTTTTGTCTAAACACCAAGTGCTGAGCAAGTAAGCATGTCTCATAAGCGTATGCATTGATGTCATCTTTGCTACAGCTAATTCCTAGCCATATAAAATAGGTGTTGCTGTTCTTTTCTGAATTCTAGCAAAGTAGATTTCCTTGATATTTGATTCATCATGTTGTTGGTACCTGTGACACTAAAGAGGATGTTTCTTCTCTTACTGAAAAATAGTGAGATTTTTTGAAACTAATTTCAATGGGGCCTACACAGAAGAGGAACTTCTGGCTGCAAACTTCTAACACATACATCTATTATTCAGTCAAAAACAACAGAGATCAATGGAAACATAAGCTTCTATAAGGCAAAGAAGAACAGAGGATCTTTCTTAATGGAATTTCAAAGAGGGCATCCATTTTAGGATATTGATGTTAATTAAATTTAAATAATTTTAAAAATTGTTAATTTTAGGGATGTGTTGGTAATTACAGGTTGGCAATGCATTCTTCTATTTCTATAATAAATGGAATTCTGAAAAAAATAACTGCTGTGAGGCAAGATTATACATTTATCACTCCTTTGTGTGTATTCAACTATGCACTGTTCTTATATATTCCTTCAATAGCATTTATTTCCTGTGCATATACGAGAACAGGTCTGTGGGTCTCTGGCATCCCTAGTGAGCATCTTTGCTCTGAAGGAACACTAATGAGTTATCTACTGAATCAGTAAATCTGATTGTTCATGCAAAATGGATTGTTCATGCAAATTGATTAGGATAAGGAAGTTACTTCTATTTCTGCTGTATGAATGACAGTAGATATAAAAGGATAATAATAAATACTTCATCCAGGAAACTAGGGTACAAGTTTACCGCAAATGAGATTGAGAATAATGTAAAATATAATATCACCTTTCTGAATGTTAAATTATCTCATATTTTTAATCCATATCTTATTTTCATTCTAAACTTTTTTTTTTTTTTAAGAAATACTGTGTTTATCTGCATCATTTGCTGTTCATACATAAACAGAAATTAAAAATTTAATCTGGTAAGATTAACATATACTTACATATCTACTACAGTCACTGATTTCTACAATTAAATAATCAAAATTAGTTGCTTTTTTATGGAAGATTTGTAGGCAAGGTCTTGTTAAACGCAGCACGTTCCAAAGGTCGGTATACAGCAAGTAAAGCACAATTCATTCCAGTTGTTCACATTTCGAGAGTGTCAGTAACTATACATTCATTTCTCAGACAGCAAAATGGAGGGAGTTAAAAATGAAATAATACAATGATTGGCACTCTGACATAAGAGGAAAAGATAAATAACAAGAAGCAGAAATTTCTTGTAATATGATGACTTTCTGCAGAGATGCACACCATGGACTCGATAAAAACTGGTGGAAACTGAGGGTACTGAGTATTTTGTGAAAAAAAGTTAACCTCTCTTTATAACAGAGTCTACCTTTCTGCGTCGTCTTTAGTTATGCTAGTCTAACTATTTCAGTGGTAAGTGCTAGTGAATATATATTTCTGTAAATCAGATGCAAAATTACACAGAATTACTTGAGGATTGTTTTAAAGGAACAAAGTTTGTTTTAAATCCAAACACAAGCACACCAGTAAAACATAAATGGATAAGCATTTATAGATCTAATGGCCTTGTGTTAAAAACTGTTTAACACATGTACCTACAATGTCATAGAAGCTATGTTATGCAGTTTAAACATTGGGTGACAGCTAAGGCCTTGAAAATACGGGCATGGTTTGAAAACAGAAGTCCTGGAATCATAAACAAATCTCTGATTAATATTTATTATTATTTTGCTTCTGAAGAAGGAGGAAATCAAAACTTGGGAAAACATTGCTTTTGCTGTGAGAAAAGAAGTAGGTAAGCAGTTGGATTAGCAGGTCCTAACACCTGTGCCTCAGAAAGTAACACCTCCACCACCACATGGTGCATAGCCCAGGGAAAGATCCAAAGGTTAGTAGCTGTGGAAATTCAAATATCTTGTAAAAGGATGTTGAGTTTGTGGTAGGGGAAGAAAGAAAAAAGAAGAAAAGAAAGAAGAAAAGAAGAAAAGAAAGAAGAAAGAAGAAAGACAATGTTGACTTTAGCTCCAGCTTCCTGGTTACCAAGAGTTCTTGAGCCTGGTCACTTCAACAACCAGTAACAACCGAGGGCCACAGTTGTTGAGATTGACTGTAGGGCATCAGCTCCATGATTTTTTATACTAGTAGCTAGTCTAGGTTAAAAGTCTTAAAGACACTGCTTTCAGTAAATACTGCCATGGAATAGGAAGCATGACCTGTAAGAAGTAACTGTTAACATAAATTGTGTTAATGAAGGTCTAGTAATTTTTCCTTAAAATTTGACACTCGCTTGATTTATCACTCTTGTCAACACATCAGAGTGATCTATAATTCCCTGTGTGATACATGTATATAAGATATATACTTTCTTACTTTAATATCATAGAATCATAGAATGGCCTGGGCTGGAAGGGACCTTAGAGATCATTGAAACCATCCTCCCTGTCATGGGCAGGGACGCCTCTCAACTAGATCAGGTAACACACGGGGACCCAACAGGGATTGAACCTGAGACCTTGGTGTTATCAGCACATGCTCTAACCCACTGAGCTAGTGTTACTTGATTCTTGGTCAAAGGGAAGCTGTTGATGATTAACTTAGTAGTATCTATACCTAAAGTTCAGACAGACTTCATGCAACATCTGGAAACTCAACACTAAGTTGCAACATTTAAGCTCATACACCTGAAAGATGTATGAAAACTACTTTTTTTGATAAGATTTAGGGATTTTCATCAGAAACTATTTATCAAGATACATTTATTGCCTGATCAAAATTTAAATCTCCTAAGCAGCTAAATTTATAAGCATATTATCTTCTGAAAAATTAGTAGAAATTTGTTATTTTTTTTCTGTTGAATTTGGGACTACACTTTCGCTTCCAGATTTTATTTTTTTTCTCTCTCTTTTTTTTTTTTTTCTATTTTCTCAGAAGGTACCGTGGCTCTGCTTAAGAAAAAAAATTAAGAAATAGATAAATGTGTATTTATAGCTCTTTCTCTGTTTTTATTCATTTTATCAATCACTCACAAACACAATCCTTGACTACAAATGGTGAAATACAGTTAATTATGAACACAGGTGTGATCAATCTTTTTATTGTATCATACAGGCCAAAAAATTTAGTGACTACTTTTGGCTAGATCTTACTCACATTGAAAGCTTATATCCTATTAGTTTTCCACAATTTTTTAAACTTAGAATGTCCTTGCATTAATTTTAGTTGAAACGAATGTGTTGCAATATACCATAGAATAAATGCAGTCATTTCAAATGCTTGTAATTATGTATTACAACTTCTGTGTATGTAGGTCCACTATAAAATTGCTTTCTTGTACTCATGTTTCATATGAATTCCTGTGACACAGCTCTTCAAAGAACATTTAAGAATCAGGTCTCTGTGGTTCATTTTATACAGTCAGCTCTGAACAACCACCATCAGAGCATTACATATTTTCACAATCACAGAATCTGACATAGTATCAAACTCTTCCTGCAGCACTGTCCTCTAGCACCATTTCTTTGACAGCTAAGTTACTAGTGAAATACTTTATTCCTTTTTTCTTTCCTATCTCTTAAATATTGCCTATTTTTGTATCAAGTTCTTAAATTCTTTGTCATGTAAAATAAGGGGTTTTCATTTTGTAGGTGTGTGAGGCACACAGGCAATATACATTGATGATATATTAAATACATCTACACGTTTAGTTCTGTGTGCATATTTTACATGAAAATCTGGAGGCATGTGTTAACAGAAGCATCCAAACATTACAAAGTAATGCTGGATAACCACTTTTTGTTCCTGTATCAATGAGTTCACAACTTAACACCTTTCAAGAGAAAAAATACTTACTGTAAAAATGAAATAAATGTGGTTTTAAAAAAAACTCAACAAATTATTACAGATGGATTTTTATCAGCTGAAGAAATAAAAATTGATAGATATTTTTTGGAAACTCATGAGGAAATATTTTGGTTTGTGCTTTATGCAGTGTTAAATATAATTTCTTGTATGATACATTTTCATGATAAAAAAATATTGCAGTCAAAATCTTGTTGTGAGCAAGATAGAAGACACTTCGTGTTTGGAGAAAAATATTTACTGTAAGTCCCATTAATGATTTAACAGCCTAATAATCCAAGTCATCTAAATAATTCAGAAAAGTATCATTAATAATAACTTTAAAATTTACAGAAAATAATTTCCTTGCATCTACCTATTTTCCCTGATGTTGTGCTCACCCTCCATCTTTATATGTGTACCTTCACAGAGGTGTTGTGCTCCTACACGTGTTTTACACTGGTAGTTGAGGAGGGGAGAGAGGATAGAAGAAAAAATATATTATAGTGACACCAGAATGATTGGACTCCATGCTGTCAGTAAGCTTCAGCGGGATTAAATTCACACTTGAATTCACGGAAGAGGCCCCAACATCCTAATGCTTTTATTTTTCTTGCAATAACTGTGATAAAGAAAGTAGCCTTGGTCTTAATCAGCACTGTTGGAAACAACATACTGCCTTTTACATGGTGTTTCTACAAAGCAGATCTTGTTTAATTAATTCCTACACAATCTGAGATTAGTTTACAAAGCGATTTTAATAGAAACTCTAAAGAGAGCATTTGTTGAAAATTGGTTAGCGGTTATTTTGTGGAGCTTTGTGTCTACTAATGACAGGATTTGTAACTGAGGCCTTTTAGTTTTAATGATACAGTTTTTTTCTTCTTAAATGTTCTTCGGTATGGACAAAAAATACAAATTACCCAAAACATAGTTTCCAGACTATCATCCCCTCTGAAATTTACTGCTGCAGTAAATGTCTGGTACATCAGTGCAATGAGCATAAACTGTATGTAAAAATACAATCACAGAGAAAAACATCTGAATAGTTCCGGAGCAAATGCTTCAGTCCTGACTACATGATGGCCCTGAAGACTAAATAAAGCTCATCTGTGTCTTCTATTGAGGTATCAAGAAGTGAACCCAGTATCTTGATGCAGTATAGTGAGAGTTGAGTTGAGGGTTCTGGATCTATTGGACATGTTGCTGTTCGTGCAGCCCAGGATGCTCTTGGCCCTTGCTGCTCTAAGGGTATGCTGCTGGCTTGTGTTCAGCTTACTGTCTACGAAGACACCCAACACCTTCCCACAGAGCTGCTTCCTAGTCTGTCAGTCACAACTTGTGCCTTGCAAGGTTTTACTCCTTCCCAGATGAAGAAAATATTTTACAAGAGAATTAATTTCATATTTTTCTCCAAGGACAAAATTGAGCCTGACTGACCTGTAGCTCTCCAGATCATATTTTTGAACTTTCTTGAAAGGAGGTAAATAACTTACCTTTTAACCTGATCTCCATGATCTTTTGAAGACAGATAAGAGCAGCTCTGTCATGATACCAGCCAACTGTCTCAGCAAGTCAGAAGCACAGCCTAAAGGATCTGATGGATTTATATGAATCAGGTTGTTAACAAAATAATCCCTAACTTGATCTTCATCCACTGCTGGTAATATTCTCCACATTGACCCCTGTCATTAAGTACAGAGGCATGTGAGAACTTGTGGGTGGAAAAAAAAAAAGAGCAAATAAACTATGAGTTTACTCTTATCTGAGTCTGCTACCACTAGATCAGCCTCCCACTCAGTAGCTTGATCACAATTTCTTAGTTCCCACCTTTACTAAATAATGGAGCAGAGGGCATGATTTCATTAGGCTCTTCAAACAATTAATACACTTTTGTAGTTTATTCAAGTAATCCACTTGATGTCACTTTCACTTAACACTCTTCTTATTTCAAGAGCTACAAACTGTCAACCAACTGGCTGTCAATTTCACAAAAGAGTTCCACAATTTGAATTGCTGTTTCAGGAGTACAGATCAGGTGGATCCTGTCTCTCCCCAGAATTCCTTCATCCTCAGAGAGAGTCCCAAGATTACAAACACTAAAGCCTCATTGACATGAACTGTGGAGCCAAGCATTGACCTGTAGGATCTATCTGCTCTTCCTCATTACTTTCGCTTTCACTAGCAGGATGGAGAAGAAACCACCTGGACTACCAGGCCTTCCTTCATTTTATTCCCAGACCTTAACAGTTGCTTTGGTTACACCATAATCCTCTCTTGACATTGTTATTGATACTTATATGTACAAGTTGCAGTGGCTGATAATATGAAGGCCGGAAGACCCTTAGCAGATTCTCTGCAACGTCCTCATTCTGAACATCTAAATAAAGCTGCAAACCTCTGAAGATAAAAGTCAGGTTGGCAGGTGAGGTTTTCTCCAAGTGGTTTCAGTTACTAGTTCTTATCTGACTCTTATAACTGCTCAAACATAGCTTTTTCCTCCTCTCTTTGCTACCAGATCTCAGAACATATGGACCCAAATATCTGTGGGAGGAGAAGGCAGCTCTGCTGTCAGACATCTCTGCAATTTCTCTGTGAAATTCCACTTAATCTTTTCTTTATATATTGTGGTGCAGCTCAGTCTAATATTTAAATCTTTTTTTTATATGTTTATCATTATTTTCAGAAACAAACAATGGCAGACTGGAGCATCAAAAGTTATCAGCAAAAAGAACTCGCAGAAGTAGATTAGATGGTCAAAGTATACAAGCCAGTATCTATGAGATGGGAAGATGAAAATATTATAATACAGGGTTTGATATATTTCTTGTCAGTAGCAACAGGTTGAATAAATCTACAATTAATGAACTCATCATGCTTCATTCTGTCATTACTGAGAAGCACAAATAAGCCTCTAGACCCATCCTGCTGCAGAGGAGATGACTATTCATTCAAAATATCAACATAAATAATGTCTTTAGAGGAGATGAACAGCACAAATGTCAGGTTTACCTGTAATTTCAGAAAATAATCAACTTCACAGGCAGAAATTAAAGAGATTCAATTAACATCATGCTACTCAACAGGTGTGGAAACCTTCCAAAAGTATGTAATATTCAGTATCATTTACATGAATATTTTCATTACCATTCTATATTCTACTAGATTAAAACTCAAGCTCTTGCTAAGTCACAAGTCTTGTAGGACGGAATAAATCAGAAAAAAAATTGGAGATGTCTATGGAATAACCATCTACATCTGAGTTAATTAACCTTGACTCCCATCTCAGTTCTCTCAGGCTATGGAAATAGGTACTGTTGTGACATTGTTCATCTCATGTAGTTTAATCACTTATTTCTGGATGAGACAAAGTGTACAACTGAACTGCTTACTTCTCTGTATATATTGTAAAAAAGACAAGCTGCATTTAGAATTCATCTCATCTAGCTTCAGCCATCTACAAGTGAAATATCTGGCATGAAATAGTCTTCTAAACTCTCTGTTGCATGAGTCTTCAGAGTTTGGTTCTTGTTGTCTGTTTTATATACTTACGTTACAACTGGATGAATCATCCTGACTATATCTATATTTCTTTTATCTGGATGAAGCCTAAGTGATTAACCTGGAATAAACCCATACAAATTTTGCATAATAGATCTTTCATCTAGTTAACTACAATCTGAAAAAGGTGTCACAATCCCCATGATTCTCCATTCACAGCTAGAGCTCTAATCTCCCAATTACCTTTATATGTGACATGGTTAATTTTGAACTTCCTGCAGAAAAATCACAAGATTTCAGTAGGCATTAAAGAGATTTTCATTCATATTTCAAACAATTTCTAGGGGGAAAACATGACTTTGAATGTCTCTGTACCTTGAAGAGACCTAATCTACCTTTTTCTGCTTTCTTTGTGATCTAATTATTGAGTAAAGAAGTAAATTACCCTCATTATTTTTTTGTCATTCTGCTAAAGTAATTTCTGTTGTTGTGTGCCAGATATGCCTGAGACCATCTACAGAGCTTGTCTACTCCAGAAATTTTAGAAATAGTATATTTTGTTTGAACATTCTGTATTTTCTTCACTAGTAAATTGATGTTCATCCTTTCATTTTCTGACAAGGCAGAAACAATTTTCATCATTCTAGTAAGTAATTTTCCAGGTGCCTGAAGAATTAGATGGGTGGAAATATTAGCTTCCATATGCTTTTTCGACTTTTAAAGCAGAAGTGAAAACTTTTGGGTTGATTAATTAAGTTGTGGAGTCTCCTTCTCTGGAGGCATTCAAGACCTGCCTGGACAAGTTCCTGTGTAGCACAGTCTAGGCATTCCTGCTCTGGCAGGGGGATTGGACTTGATGATCTTTCGAGGTCCCTTCCAATCCCTAACATTCTATGATTCTATGATTCTATGATTAGCATCTGAAATCTGCTTCAGATAAATATTAGGCATCAAAAATCCACACTCAGTACAGTATTTAATGGCAGTAGGAATGGAGGTATTTAGTTTTCTAGGCTAAAATTAATTTCAAAATAACTTCAGGCTGTTACATCTGAAAGAAGCATGGTGATTTTAAGTCCTTTATACTTTTTCCCTCTACTCAGCGCTAGTAAGGCCATACCTGGAGTGCTGTGTTCAGTTCTGGGCTTCTCAGTACAGGGGAGACTTTGACATATTGAACAGTCCAACAAAGTGTCACAAAGATTATTAAGAGCCTGGAACATCCCTCCTATGGAGGAAGGCTGAGAGTGCTGGGACTGTTTAGTCTAGAGAAGAGAAGGTTTGGGATGGGGATTGGTGGAAATCTTGTAAATATATGTAAATATGAGGGCTGGTTTAGCTCAGTGGGTTGAGTGTGGTGCTTGAAACACCAAAGGTCAAGGGTTCGATTCCCGTTCGGTTCTCACGTGTTGCCTGACCTAGTCAAGAGGTGGCGTCCCTGCTCACAACAGGGAGGTTGGATTAAAATGATCTCTAAGGTCCCTTCCAGCCCAGGCTATTCTATGATTCTACGAAATACCTGAAGGGAAAGGGCAAAAAGGAGGGAGTCAGGCTCTTTTCAGCGATGCCCAGTGACAGGACAAGAGGTAATGAGCACAAACTGAAACACAGGAGGTTCCCTCTGAACATCAGGAAACACACCGGTACAGGTTGTTCAGGGAGGTTGTGCAGTCTCATTCTAAAGAGATCTTCAAAACTATCTAGATATGTTCCTGGGCCACCACCTCTAGGTGTCCTTGTGTGAGCAAACTTCCTGATGTGGTTGAGCAAGTAAGACAACCTCCAGGAGCAAGTAAGGCAACCTCCAGTCACTCCTCAGTCATTCTGTCATTCTATGTTTCTTATCAGTTAAGCGTTCAAATATTAAATAGATGACCTTAAATCAACCAACTGTTTCCATATGGGAAGCTTTGGATGATGACACCTGAACTTAGATTCATAGAGTCATAGAATCATAGAATATTTTAGGCTGGCAGAGACCTTCAAGGTCATCGAGTCCAACATTTTCCTAGCCCTATCAACAGCACTAATCCATGTTCCTCAGGGCATCTACCTGTCTCTTAAACACCTCCAGGCATGGCGACTCAACCACCTCCCTGGACAGCCTGTTCCAGTGTCTGACAATCCTCTCGGTAAAGAAATTCTTCCTAATATCCAACCTGAACTTCCCCTGGTGCAACTTAAGGCCATTTCTCCTTGTCCTATCACTCCCCACTAGGGAGAACAGACCAATCCCTGCCTCACTACAACCTCCCTTCAGGCAGTCATAGAAAGTGATAAGGTCTCCCCTCAATCTTCTCTTCTCCAGGCTAAACAGCTCCAGATTCCTCAGCCGTTCCTCATACCACACATGCTCCAAATTCTTCACTAGCTTTGTAGCCCACCTCTGTACCCTCTCCAGCACCTCAATGTCCCTTTTGTAGTGAGGTGTGGATACCCTACATTTTAGTTAGCTGTGCTGGCAGCACTGTGTTGCAGAGTTAAGACTTTCATCCTTGAGCTCTTTTCTAAACAAGTACATAACTCTTGCTTGCTAATTATGGAAAGAGACCCTGACCAGCCAAATACAGCTCATGTTGAGAGCTTGTCCGTGAGAATGAAAAGATAAAGACACTTCTTGTACACCAGATGTGCATGGGAGTGAACGGGAGAGTATGATCGAAACAGACCTGTGTGATAAGAGAGTGATTGAAGAAATACATGAGCTAACAACAACCCTGGCTGCATAGTCCGATCTCATTTGTAACCCAAAGATAGTGCTTCGTGCTAGTAAGTATAAATGTGTGTCTGCTTGCAATAAAGTGAATTCCGTTTTCCACCATCTCAGAGTTTGAGCGTGTTTCTCCACAGTGAGGGGCCCAAAACTGGAAACAGTACTCGAGACGAGGCCTCACCAAAGTTGAGTAGAGGGGAATGATCACCTCCCTACCGCTGCTGGCAACGCTACTCCTGATACAGACCAGGATGTTGTTGGTCTTCTTGGCCACCTGCGTACACTGCTGGCTCATGTTCAGCTGCCTGTCCATCAACACCCCTAGGTCCCTCTCTGCCTGGCAGCTCTCCAGCCATTCCTCCCCAAGCCTGCAGTACTGCTGGGGCTTGTTGTGGCTCAAGTCCAGGACTCGGCATTTGGCCTTATTGAAACTCATGTGATTAGCCTTGGCCCAAAAATTCAGCCTATCTGGTCCTCTGTAGGACCTCCCCATCCTCCAGAAGATCAGCACTTGAGGACCGGTTTAGCTCACTTGGTTGAGTGTGGTGCAGAAACACCAAAGGTCGCGGGTTTGATTCCCATTCGGTCCTCATGTGTTGCCTGATCTAGTTGAGAGGTGTCCCTGCCCATGACAGGGAGGTTGAATTAAATGATCTCTAAGGTCCCTTCCAGTTTAGGCCATTCTATGATTCTATGATTCCACCCAGTTTGGTGTCATCTGCAAACTTACTAAGGGTGCAATCCATCCCCTCGTCCAAATCATTGATGAAAATATTAAACAGGAGTGGCCCCAGTACTGAGCCCTGGGGGACACCACGTGTGATTGGCCACTAGTTGGATTTAGCTCCATTGACCACAACCCTTTGGACTTGGCCATCTAACCAGTTTTTCACTCAGTAAAGCGTATGCCCATCCAAGTCAAGAGCAGCCAATTTCTCTAGGAGAATGCTGTGGGCAACAGTGTCAAACGTCTTACTAAAGTCAAGGTAGACAACATCCACAACCTTTCCTTCATCAAACAAGTGAGTCACCCTGTCATAGAAGGAGATCAGCTTTGTTAAACAGGACCTGCTCTTCATAAACCCATGTTGACCGTGCCTGATCACCTGGTTGTCCTGTGTGTGTTGCATAATGGAACTCATGATGATTCACTCCAACAGGTTCTCTGGAATTGAAGGTAAACCGACAGGACTATAATTTCCTGGATCATTCCTCCATCCCCTCTTACAGATGGATGTTATATTTGCTGACTTCCAATCAGCTGGGACTTCCCCAGTCAGCCAGGACTGCTGATTAACGATAAACAGTGTCTAAGGTGCTAAATCTAGGTGAACAAATACAGATCCGCACTAGAGGGGTAGTTAAATGAGCTTTAACCTGATAAGTGAAGCTTGATAACTTTATCACAAACCAAGACCTTATAGGGAACCAGGTGAGAAAAAACACAGGAGCAACCCAAGCATGAGAAGACAATATTCCATTTATTGAGACTAAAAGTGAGGGTGACAAAGTACTGGAACAGGCTTCCCAGGGAGGTAGTGGAGTCTCCTTCTTCGGAGACATTCAAAACCCACCTGAACGTGTTCCTGTGCGATTTACTATAGGTGATCCTGCTCTGGTGGGGGAGTTGAACTAGATGATCTTTTGAGGTCCCTTCCAACCCCTAACATTCTGTGATTCTGTAACCACCTACAGCAGAGTGTACAGGACCGCGTCCAGACGGGTTTTGAATGTCTCCAAAGAAGGAGATTCCACAACCTCCCTGGGCAGCCTGTGCCAGTGCTCGGTCACCCTCACAGGGAAAAATTTTTTTCTCATATTTTTATGGAACCTCCTGTGTTCCAGCTTCCACCCATTGCCCCTTGTCCTGTCAATGGACGTTGCTGAAAAGAGCCTGGCTCTGTCCTCCTGACACTCACCCTTGACATATTTATAAACATTAATGAGGTCACCCCTCAGCCTCCTCTTCTCCAAGCTAAAGAGACCCAGCTCCTTCAGCCTTTCCTCATAAGGGAGATGCTCCACTCCCTTCGTCATCTTTGTGGCTTTGCGCTGGACTCTCTCAAGCAGTTCCCTGTCTCTCTTGAGCTGAGGGGCCCAGAACTGAATGCGGCCTCACCAGGGCAGAGTAGAGGGGCAGGAGGACCTCTCTTGATCTACTTGTTACTCCCTTTCTAATACACCCCAGGATGCCATTGGCCTTCTTGGCCACGAGGGCACATTATTGGCTCATGGTCATCCTGTCGTCCACTAGAACCCCCAGGTCCCTTTCCCCTGCGCTGCTCTCCAGCAGCTCAGTCCCCAACCTTTACTGGCACATGAGATTAGTCTTTCCCAAGTGCAAAACTCTACACTTGCCCTTGTTGAACTTCATAAGATTTCTCCCCGCCCAGCCCTCCAGCCTGTCTAGGTCTCTCTGAATGGCAGCACACCATTGACCACAACTCTCTGACTTGTTCCCTTCAACCAGTTAGTGATCCACCTCACTACTTGGTCATCCAGTCCACACTTCCTCAGTTTACCTATGAGGATGCTGTGGGACACGGTGTCAAAGGCCTTGTTGATATCCAGATAGACCACATCCACTGCGTGGCCATCATCCATCGACCTGATTATGTCTTCATAAAAGGCTATCAGGTTGGTCAAACAGGACTTCCCCTTGGCAAAGCCATGCTGACTGCTCCTAATAACATTCTTATCCTTGATAAGCCTAGAGACAGCATCAAGGATAATATGTTCCATCAGCTTTCCAGGGATGGAGGTGAGGCTGACCATTCAGTAGTTACCCGGGTCATCCTTCCTGCCCTTCTCATAGACTGGAATGACATTCACTTTCCTCCAGTCTTCAGGCACCTCACCTG
Source organism: Trogon surrucura (assembly GCA_020746105.1). NCBI lineage: Eukaryota > Metazoa > Chordata > Aves > Trogoniformes > Trogonidae > Trogon > Trogon surrucura. The sequence goes on from CM036617.1 coordinate 42,077,557, forward strand.
TTACCCATGACTTACCAAAGATGATGGAGAGTGGCCTAGCAATGATTCCCACCAGCTCCCTCAGCACTCGTGGGTGCATCAGGGCCCATGGATTTATGGATGTTCAAGTGTTCAAACTGATCCTTAACCCAGTCCTCACTAACCAGGACAAACTCCTCCTTTATCTTGACTTCCTTTGAGGCCTCAGGGGACTGAGGCTCCTGAGGACGGTCTCCAACAGTGTAGACAGAGGCAAAGAAGGCATTCAGCAACTCTACCTTCTTTCAGTCCTCTGTCTCCAGGGCACCCACCTCATTCAACAGAGGGCCTACATTGCCTCTAGTGTTAGTTTTGTCAGCAATGTATTTGAAGAAGCCCTTTCTGTTCTCCCTGACCTCCCTGGCAAGTTTTATTTCCAGGGAGGCCTTAGCTTTTCTAATTGCCTCCCTACACTCCCTGACAGCAGCCCTATACTCCACCCAAGTGACCAGCCCTTCCTTCCATGATTTATATACCCTCCCCTTCCACCTGAGTCTGCCCAGCAGATCCCTGGTTAACCATGCAGGTCTCCTGGATCTCTTTCTTGATTTCCTACCTGATGGGATGCACTGATCCTGAGCCTCGAAGAAGTGGTCCTTAAATGCCAACCAACTCTCTTGGACCCCTTTACCTTCCAGTTCCCTGTCCCCAGGGGTTTCCCCCAGCAATTGCTTGAAGAGGCCAAAGTTGACCCTTCTAAATTCCAGAGTTGTGATCCTGCTTGGTATTCTGTTTTTACCGCACAAGATCCTGAACTCCACTATCTCATGGTCGCTGCAGCCAAGATTGCCCTCAACCTTCACTGCTTCAACCAGACCTTCCTTGTTGGTGAACATAAGCCATTAAAGTGAGATCTGAGCTTCAGTTACAACTCCAATGAGTATATTAGTACCCCCTGCACAGTGCAGAAACACCCTAAGATTCTCAGTGAAGAAGTAAAAAATAATTTTATTCTGTTTTAATAAAGGTTTATTTGAGTCACTGGAAGTAAGGGAGAAAAACTGGAGTGAGGATGACTCTCCAATGGTCATTGGGGATTTGATTAGAGAACTATTATAAATGGAGATTAGGGAACTATTACAACTATTACAAAACTATTACAAATGGTACAAATCCATGGGCCCCGACGAGTTGCATCCATGTATGCTGAGAGAGTTGACTGATGTTGTGGCCGAGCCACTCTCCATCATCTTTGAAAGATCATGGGGAACGGTAGAGGTGCGTGAGGACTGGAAAAAGCCCTTATCACTCCAGTCTTCAAAAAGGGCAAGAAGGAAGACCCTGGCAACCATGGGCCATTCAGCCTCAAGTTCATCCCTGGGAATATGATGAAGCGACTCATTCTGAAGGCTGTCTCTAATCAATTGAAAGAATAGAATAGCCAGCATGGATTTACCAAGGGGAAACCTTGCCTGACTAATCCAATATCCTTCTGTGAGGATGTGACCAAATGGGTTGATGAAGGGAGAGCAGTGGATGTTATATAACTTGACTTCAGTAAGGCTTTCTTTACTGTCTCCTGTAACATCTTTGTAGGTAAACTCAAGAAAAGTGGGACAGATGATTGGAGTGTGAGTTGGGTTGCAAACTGGTTCAGCAACAGAGCTCAGAGGGTTGTGATCAGTGGCACAGAGTCAGGTTGGAGACCTGTAGCCAGTGGTGTTCCCCAGGGATCAGTGCTGGGTCCCGTTTTGTTCAATATCTTCATCAATGACCTAGATAAGGGAATAGAGTGTACCCCCAGCAAGTTCGCTGATGATACGAAACTGATGGGAGTGGCTGACACACAGAAAGGCTGTGCTGCTATCCAATGAGGTCTGGACACTCTAGAAAGCTCGACAAAGGTGAACCTCATGAAGATCAATAAGGATAAGTACAGAGTCCTGCATCTGGGGAGGAATAACACCAGGCACCAGTACAGATTAGGGGATGTCCTGCTGGAAAGCAGCCACATGGAGAAAGACCTTGGAGTCTTAGTGAACAGTGAGTTGTCCATGGGACAGCAATGTGCCCTTGTGGCCAAGAGGGCCAATGGGATTTTGGGGTGCATTAAGAAAAGAATGTCCAGCAGGTCTAGGGAGGTTCTTCTCCTTCTCTACTCTGCCCTGGTGAGACCACACCTGGAATACTGTCCAGTTTTGGACTCCCCAATTTGAGAGAGACAAAGACCTACAGGAGTCCAACAGAGAACTATGAGGATGGTTAAGGGACTCAGATATTTCTCCTATGAAAAGAATCTGAGAGAACTAAGGCTGTTTAGCCTTGAAAGAGAGGGGATCTTATTAATGTATATAAATATCTGAGGAGTGGGTGTCAAGGGGAAGGAGACAATCTCCTCTCCATGGTGCCCAGTAATAGAACAAGAAATAATGGGTTTAAGTTAGAACATAGGAAGTTCCAGGAATTTCTTTACTGTGAGGGTGACAAAGCACTGGAACAGGCTGCCCATAGAGGTTGTGGAGTCTCCTCTCGAGACTTTCAAAACCCTCCTGGATGTGTTCCTGTGTTGGCCTGCTCTAAATGATCCTGGTCTGGCAGAGGAGTTGGACTAGATGATCTCTAGAAGTCCCTTTTGTTTTAACATTCTGTGTTACTATGATTCTAAGTTTGAAAAAATGTCTCCAGAAGAGATAATGTTAAAAGTAATTGCATGTTGTCAGGAGAATAAGATACGTTAATGCTCTTATAAATACGAGAGCTTTTATAAGACACTTTTAAAAAACCCAGGAAGGAGAAAAACTTAGCTAGGGAGAAATAAAAACTACCAGCATATGAGGGGAGATTGACTGCTGAGATTTTAAACAGGATTTTTAAATCTTCATAAAACCATATAGACAGAAAAGAGGCTTAAACAATGGACTGAAGATCTCAATGAGAGATACAGTTGATTTTGAAGAGAATTTAAAAGGTTACCTGATAATGTGCACATACATAAATGTGATACTGGTACAGTAACTTCTGTGTATCCTGACCTTCAAATATTTATGGACCCATCATGACTTAGCAATCAGTTATTCAATCATTAGGTACAATTCTTTGATCTCTTTATTGCTGTCTGAATTCTTTCCAATTTATCAGAATGCTTCCAGGAAGGCTAAACCCAAACCTGTTTATCTTTCAGATCTCTACATGAGAGAAAACAAAGGCAAAGCTAGTTGGGGAAGAGGAAGGAGGGAAGTGGAAATATCTGTGGATGAGTTGGATTAGACCTGTCAGAGAATTTCCAAAAGTGAAGTGATTGGACTGAGAATCTTATAACTGAGCAACTGATCATGTGTATACTCTGGTGGACAGGTGAACTGCAAGAAAAGGTATTATTAATGGCTGAAATCATAGATGTGAAGAGTGGGGATTAAGAAAGTTGAGCTCACTTGATAGTAAAAAATAAGGGAGAAAAGAAATTGAAGGGGAAAACTGAAATAAATCAAGTTTGTAACATGAGTGTTATAACAAAACACCGCAAAGGAGGGAAACAAAATCAGAAATTATTAGAAAGATGTTGTCAAAGTATAGAAAATAAATAAATCTGTCTGCCTGGAAATCTGAGGGTCTACCTGCTACCTGTGTCAACTGGAATTAAAACTTGTGTAGGCTCCTCATCATAAACTCTTTCTTAGTACCTTCATCTGTGTTTACAGGGTGCCATATTGTATATGTTTGAGTATTCTTAGAAGAAAAGTTTTACAGTGAGTTTCCAGAAGTTTTTGCCTGGATTATCTGGTCTGCAGATTATCTGTGTGTTTAAAAGCAGTTATGAGTTCTATGCAGCACTGAAAAACAACCAACCAAACCAAGACTGTATTAAATACATCTTTAGAATGACATTTGTTCTTCTTCTGTTATAAAATGTGTCCATTTTACGTGAGAATATTTTCAGATAATTATTACTGATGAAGACAAAAATAGGTCTTCAAGCAAGTTCATATATAATTTAAAGCTACATATATTTCAGTATCACTCAGTGTAATGCTGCTTTACGTGTTTTATATTTGCAATGTTCTCCTTTACATTAGAAAAGACATCTATTTCTCACTGAGGCAATCTCTTCTCAAATCTTTACAGTTATTATAAAAGAAAAATTTTAAATTTACATAGGAAACTGGATGAATTTCATGAAGTCATGTTTTAGATAGGAAAATATTTTATGCACACAATAGCTGATTCAGTTTTAAGACTGTCAAGTGGAAGTGATACAAATTTTCTCAGCTTGATCTCGTATGGAGAACAAAATGCATTTGAAGTCTTTTTCTACTAAATTGAAACTTTTTCACAAGAATGAGGCAAAAAGCTCTAAATAAATATAGACGTTGCAATAAAAGAATAAAAGATAGTCACAAAATTCTATTGTAATTGGGTGCATTGTTTCTTTGTTCATTAGCTGCCATGCAAAGTGTTTACTGTTATTGTGATGAAAAATACCACTTGAAGATATTTTTTTCCCATAGAAAACATCTTGAACTAAGGTAATTAACATTTGCTGTAATAAATTAATAAATGACTTAGAAATAAAAACAAAACAAAACTATACATTGAATATTTAACACACTAAGAAATAAATAATTCAGAGAACATAGAACAAATTTTAAGTGTTCTGAACAGTTCTGATAAGCTATGACTGTATGACTGTGTATACTCAGGATGTGCTAATGCTACATTTTCTGATTATAATAATATTCTAAACCTTAACAATTCAGTGTACTGGTGAATAATTGCAATGGGAAATGGGAAATAGCCTAAAGCTGAATTAATTAGGGGGGTTATATGTGCATGTTAAGGGTATGTCCATATAAATATGTAGTTAAAAGAATACAAAAGTTGAAAAATTAATCATTAGGATGTCTGGAAAATGTGAGAATAAAGGTTACACCTGCAAATGTAATTCAGCTCCCAGGCAGATAAACATCATGGAATGTGACATAATGATACCATTAGAAGCATTTTTCCTATAGGACAGGCAGCCTGTTTTTCCTTACTTTTTGATTGCTTTGTGACTTTAATATTCACTAATGGATCATTTTATGTGTAAAAAAATATAGAAAAAAAAATTACAGCACAGAAAAACGGTAGTCTCCCCTTGAAGTCATCAACAGGCTTGAGATTTTTACAAGAATTTAAGTTCCCTTATCATATGAACTAATTTAGTAAAAATATAGGAAGAAAGTGGCTGTTAGCTTCTCCATTAGCTTAACATTACAAGAGGATGGAGATGTTTTAATCTGGTTTCATTGGTATTTTTAAGAATCAAGAAGAAACACTAAATTTAGGAATAAAATTTTCCAAATGAAGGTCTGGACAGAAGTTTGTCTGATGTTATAGACTGCCACCCTTCTCATTGTTATCATTTTTCTTTCTTCTGCCATTAACTTTTTATTCTCAGTGTTTTCCCTTTCTATTGTTATTACCACAATCTCATGCTTGGTCCATCCACTTCCTGAGTTATATTACATATTTGTTATCTCCTTCTTATGCCTGACTTGGTACTTGCATGTATCCTTCATTGACATACTTGAGCATCTGCTTCCACATGGTCATCCTCTTCCACTCCTCTCTCTGCTAAACTTTGCCATTATCCTTCTTCAATCTTTTTTTCTGATATTCCTTGCCACATGTGCCCACACATCCCATCCTATTACAGTTGGTCTCCAACTCCTGTTCTCTATTAGGTAATGAGAATTTTTTTTAAAAAATAATCAATTTATTTTACAGCTAACAAGAAAACTTTAAAAGCAGTCTGCTGAACACAAATGAATGGCAAATGTTTAGAGATCAAACTCAGCACATATTTTTAGACTTTGTCTTAAAGCTTCAACTAATTCTTAAAAAGCAACAAGTATAACTATATTTCAAGTATGCAGAAGAAAATCTCTTCCTCAAACTCCATTCTAAGAAAAAGTCACACTCACTGATGTATCATAAGACAAATACCTAGAACAGGAATTTTAAGACTAAATGGTTTAAAATTGGCAAAATTACAAGCAACTGAAAGAATTATTTTCCTACGGACAGTGTCCAGGAAACTTAGATGACTGCATCATCTCTAAATGGAAGGTTGCCATAAGGTAATGACATACATGTTTAGAATCAGAGGATTATTGTCAGATTCACACTGGAAGGGATAGCTGAGGGTTATTTAATCCAACCTCTTACTCAAAGATGAGTTAATTTCAAAGATAGATCATGTTTCCCGATGTCTTTTCTAGCTGCATTATGAAAACCTCCAAGGGTAGAATTTTTACAACCCTTCTGGTCAATCTGCTCTAATGCTCAGCCTCTTTTAATATGAAGAATTTTCTCCTTCGGGTCAGCTACAATTTCCCTTACTGCACTGTGTTTCTTATTGTCCTTCTGTTATGTACCTCACAGAAGAAACTCTTTTAGCTTATAGCTCTGATTTATATAACTAAAGACTATAGGTCGATCCTCTCCTTTATCCTTTTCTTCTTCAGTTCAGTCAGACACAGTTCCCTTAGGCCTTTTGTTGCACTCTTTCTACTTTGTCAACGTTTGTGACATCAAAAATAGGACACAGTTTTCCAAACATATTGCAGTATTCCGGCCTCATAAGGACAAAGAAAATAACCACTTCCATAGATAAACTGGCTGTACTATACTCTTGCGAAAGTAGCCCAACATGGGGGTAACTGTCATCATTGCAAGTGCACAATGCTGACAGTGAATATAGCTATGAAACACACGTGCTCTTAGTTTATAGTTTGCAGAGTTCTGTTTTAGTTACACTAAAAATATGTATAATTATTTTAATTTGTTTTTCTTGTACTTACAATTTATAAAATGTATTTTATTCAATATAGATCCACCACTGTATTTAACAGACATTAATTTGTTTCTGTATTTGACAGACATTTCTGTACTGCAGACATTGAAGCAATTGAAGGTCTGCTGTAGTTTAATCCCAGCTGACAGCTCAGCCCCACACAGCCATGCAGTCACTCACCCCCCAGTGGGGTGTGGGATAGAATTGGAAAGGTAAAAGTGAGAAAGCTCACAGGTTGAGATAAAGACAATTTAGTAGGTGCGGAAAAACTACATGCACAAACAAAGTAAACCAAGGAATTCATTCACCGGTCTCCATTGGCCAGCAGGTGTTCAGCCATCTCTAGGAAAGCAGAGCTCCATCACATGTGATGGTGACTTGGGAAAATGAGCACCATTACTCAGAATATCCCTCCTTCTTTCTTCTTCTCTCATATTTCTATGAAGAGAATGACATCATATGGTCTGGATATCCGTTTGATCACTTGGGGTCAACTGTCCCAGCTCTGTCCCCTCCCAACTCTTTGTGCACATCAAGTCTACTCTCTGGTGGAGTGGGTGAGGAGCAGAAAAGGCCTTGACTCTGTGTAAGTGTTGCTCAGCAGTATCTAAAACATTCTTGTGTTGTCAACACTTTCAAATGCAAATTCAAAACATAACTTGAATGCTACTGTGAAGAAAATTAAATATACCCCAGCCCAAACCAGTAGATGGACACAAACCGGAATCCAGAGGACACATGCATAAGAGTCATCTTCTGTACTAGTCAGAAATAAAAGCCTCTTTCCTTGTTTTATTTTAGTTTACCTGTTATAGACAAGGAATTCATTGTCAGTCATAATTATGTTGCATCAGACCACTGAGAATCCTTTGATTCTCCCTCAGCTTACGCGATAAGTGTCTGCCCCTCTTTTTGAATTTAAAAAAAAAGTCTAGGGAAGATTCTGACTAGCTCAGTAACAGATGCTGTTATTGATTCTGATCAGTTGTTGGCACTGCCTTCCCTCCCCACTGGTACAACAACAAGAGAAAAAAAGAAAAGTTTAATTTGGCTCTTAACCTTCAGCTTCTCTGAGGAATGTGTCGTCATTTCTATGTGTTATGTCAATTGTTTTCATGTGCATTATTTTACTCTCATTCACAAATGAGTTTTGCTACATTTCAAGCAGTTAAAGCAAATGGAATGTGGAGTCGTAGAAATACGTATTGAAAAGTTTGACATCAAGGAATAGGCAATAATATGCCTTAGGGCAAGATTCAGTGAGAACAGAGATATCTGAAGTGGGACTTAAGCAACACTTATTTGTGTATCTCAAACTTCAGTTCTCTGTTTTCTTGCTCAACAGCTGTCTGCTTATTCTTATTTGACTTTTGTGCAGTTTCTGCAGGCCTAAGGATCTTAATGCTTAGCTATATTTAAATCTATTAAACAATTATACATCTAGGGGCCAGTTAGTTCAGTCGGTTGAGCATGGTGCTCATAACACCAAGGTCCCGGGTTCGATTTTCATTCGGTCCCCATGTGTTGCCTGATCTAGTCGAGAGGTGGCGTCCCTGACCATTACAGAGAGGTTGGATTAAAAAATGATCCCTAAGGTCCCTTCCAGCCCAGGCCATTCCATGATTCTATGATCTACCTGAGCCCTGTGAAGGGTCTTATCAGGATCTCTGTGAAATACAGTGAAGTCTGTTTCTTGAAAAATATGTATATTTATATATGGCAGAGATGGTGATCAGAGCTCATTGAGTAAACAGAAAGTTTGTGTTCAGACCTATGTACATAAGTAAGCCTACGCATTCAACTCAGACCAGCAATTCCTCTGTAGTTTCAAACATTCATACAATGATATATCTTGGTATCTTATTTCTAGATATTCGTGTTTTGGACTTAGTCTTTTTTATAATTTTAAGGCTAACACTTTTCCTCTGTATCTTTTCTATTAATAAAGTATATGGTAAAAATACCCAACAAAAAAACCCAGAAATGGTGTGGTGTTTATGAAAATCATAAAGGGGAGGTGTTTCTTCAGATACATACATTCAGACCACTACATTAAAACAACTTTTAAAAACTAACTTGTAAATGCAGTTAAGTATATAAGAACCAAGTAGCTCATTTCTTAGTGATTTTTCTAGTCTGTAACTGTGATGGTAACATTCCTATACTCACAGAGACGAAAGAAATAGCCTAACATTAGTATGCAATTGTATATGTAAATATTAGAAGTCTACCTCTATTATTTGGACAATGTGTTAAGTTTATCAAATAGCACGGTTTCTCAAAAATCATGACTTTTGGATATTTAACTAAAATCCTCTCATTTTTAACCTAATACAGACTAAAAGTTCTATTTAACTTAAAAGTTATAAATTCATCTATAAGGCTGATAATTTATCACTTAATGCTTATGAAAAATATTGTATTGATATACCCAGGTTAGATCCCTTTTTAAAATTTTTCACATTTCAATTGGCAGTGAAGTTTCAGCAACTGCTCTAAAGGAGAAAAACATAAATGTTAACAAATAATTGAAAAGCAAGTTTACTTATATAAAACTGCTCATGTCTCTAAATAGTTGATGTGAAAGCTCTTGATAACTTCTGCTGGTAAGTACTCTGCATATAGGAATTGGGTAGGTACCAACACAGAGGTTTTTTTGTACACATAAGAAAGTGTTCAAAATATTTATGGGTTCATAATCAACTACCAAAATCACCCTACGGAATTATTAAACAACATTGTCAGATGATTAAATTACTTGTGAAGCATGAAGGTTTTTGTGTAGTAGTTCTTAATTCCATCTCAAGTTGAAAACCAATGTTTTTGAGGGAAAATTTGTAACATACTAAAACCCCAGATCTGTAGAACCTGACCATTTCTCTGGAGTAGATGACATCTTTTCCTACCAATGGCTTTGCTGGTAACATCATTACTGTTCCTATAAGCTGTTATGCAGCTGAAGAGCAGAATGCCATCATTGCTATTCACAGATTAAAAGGGCATAGAGATAGATTGAAAAAAACATATTCAGGTGTTTAGAGACACTAAATGATGTCTTCCGACCACCAATTACAACAAAGCCAACAGGCGTCTTCTTGGTATACTGAACTCCAGTCCCTGTAGAGATAGATAGCATCAAAGTCACTTTAAATCTGTCCTACCATCATATCCCTTGACACTATCAGGTGTAAAGATATTTTATGTGTCAGAATTAATTGTCTATTGTTTGTGTATTATGTTACATATCACACTATATGTGTGGTGGTCTCCATGTTGTTTTCTCCATCTTACCTTTCTCCATCCTGTTTTCTTATACGGTGTTTCATGTGCCTACACATGGTAGATACAGTTGCAAGAAAAAAGTATGTGAACCTTTCACTATTTCATGGTGTTCTGCAATAATCTGTCATTAAATGGGATCTAACTGTCATCTAAATCAAGAGTATTGACAAATCTAATGTGCCTAACATAATGAAACAAACATAATCCTGATTCTCCATGTCTTTATTGAACACACTCATTCAACATTCAGAACACTAGTGGAAAAAGTAAGTGAACCCTTGAAATCAATGACTGATTGACCTCCCCTTAGAAACAACCACCTCAACCAGGAAGGCACTTCATGTAGCTGTGGATCAGACCTGCACATCATTCAGGAGAGATTTTAGCTCATTCGTCCTGGCAGAACTGCTTTAGCTCTGTCATATTCTTTGGACATTTCATGTGTATGGCTTTCTTCAAGTCGTTCCACAGTACCTCTGTTGGTTTGGGGTCTGGGCTCTGACTTGGCCACTCCAAAAGGTGGATTTTGTTTTCCTGAAGCCATTCTGTTGTGGACTTGCTCCACTGTTTTGAGATTTTTATTATTCATTTTATATATTAAAAATTATTATATTATTCATACTTCTTTGATCATGACCATATGATCGGGTGCAACCCACAAGCAACCAAGAGTCAAGAATGCTGAACAGAAGCTGATTTTTCCCCTTACTAGCGATAGATTTACCAGCATCCAAGCAGAAAGGATCTATCTTAATAATTGGAAACTTCGGAAAATTACACAACAGATAGAAAATCAGGAACAGATATGTTCTAAGATTTAAATGAGCCCTTTGATATACCACCAAAGAACCTTATATAATCAAAGAATGTGGAATGGACCAAGAGACATGTAGGCTGCAGTTCTGGCATCCTGCCACAAGTCGCTCAGGATTGTCTGCACTCCATTCTTGAATATGATGAAAGTCCTGAATGGTATTGGACAATTGATTTTTCTTTTTCATTGGAAAGAAATACCTTTATCACCAGCTGCAATAAGAGACATATATTTAAATGATCCTTGCAAATTGCTTTGAGATCAATACACGGAAAAAAGTGTTATGCAATCCACAAGTATTAATTTACATCATTAAATTAATAATCATATTATATCCTTGTGTTACTTATTCTTTAACATATCTTTTTTACGTTCGCAGGATGCCTTTTCCACTTAACTCTTTATTTATTTATATTGCCTTGTTCAGATACTCCCTTTTAATTATCTGGCCTTCATTTCATCACTGGTTCAGACTACCAGCTCAATTTCTGCCACAACAGGTGATTTTTATAACATTCTGCTATCAGTATACAAATTTGCATCTCCATTTTACCAAACCTTATGTAATGATTTTACCCTGGCTGGTGCCCATGTGCCCAACACAGCCTCTCTATCACTTACCCTTTCTCACCTAAGCAGGGGGAGAAAATATAAAGATGGGTCCATGATTTAAGATAAAGACAGGGAGATCACTCACAGTTAACAGTGCAGGCAAAACAGACTCCATTTGGGGAAATTAATTAAAGATATTAACAAATCAGAGAAGAGTTATGAGAAATAAAAGCAGATATTAAAAAATAACACCTTACCCCCATCACCCCTTCCTCCTGGGCTTAACATCACTCCCAGTTTATCCACCTCGTCCCGCCGAGTGGCACTGGGGGGTAGGAAATGAAGGTTGCAGTCAGTTCATCAGATTTTGCCTCTACTGCTCCTAATTCCTCTTCCTCCTCACTCTTCCCCTGGGCCATTGTAGGGTCCTTCTCATGGGAGACGATCTTCACACACTTTCTCCAACATGAATCCTCTCACTAGAGACAGTTCTTGACAAACTGTCCCAAAGTGAGTGCTCTCCATGGGGTGCAGTACTTTAGGAGTAAACTGCTCCAGTGTGAGTTCCCCGCAGGGTCATAAATGATCAGAAATACTTCCATTTGTCATTGGCTAGAAAGAAAACAATACAGATTTCCTTCAGAGGCAGGTATCAATATATTTGTATTTGCCATTTTATTGTTTTTATACACTTTACTTTGGTAAATTATTTACTGGAACAGTGGAAATGATAACTTGATTTTATTTTTAAGAAAAAATAAATGAAAATTAAATATGGTTATTAATAACTGAAAATTTCACATGGTTAGCTTTTTTTTTTGCTGGTTTTAGTTTACATTTAGGTGCTGATTTTAGACTAAATATAATCCTTTTCCACGTATTTCACACTGTAGTTTTTGTCATTGTTGTGGTCTGAACCCACCCAGCCAGCAGCAAAAAACATATAGCTACTCATTCACTCCTACACCGCTCCTTTGTGGGATAGAGAGGAGAAAAACCAAACCAAAGGGTTGAAGTTCAACATTAAGAACAAAGAGGGTTTAGTCATTATTTACAATCATGGGCAAAAAGAAAACTAGACATGGGGAGAAAACATCAATTTAATTTAGACAATACAACTACCACCAGTTTATCAATCAATTGTATCAGAGTAGGACAGTGAGAAAATAAAGACAACCAGATCTTAAACGCACTTTTCCTCCACTCCTCCTTTCTTCCTGGCTACTCCCCAGTGGCACAGAGAGGCAGGGGATGGGTGTTGCTGCCTGTCCATTACACATTGTCCACGCTGATAGTTCCTCCTCAGCGAGAGGATTCCATGCAATCTTCCCTGTCTCCAGTGTAGTGTTCCTCTCACAGGAGACAGTCCTCCATGAGTGTCTCCTGCATGAGTCCTTCCCACAAGTTTGGGTCCCTCCCATGGGCTGCAGTCATCTCAGCTACAGACTGCTCCAGTGCAAGCTGCCCTGTTCAGGGCGCAGTCCTCTGCTCCAGTGTGGTCCTCTGTTCTGGCGTGGGGTCCTCCATGGGCTGCTACATCCTAGATGTTTTGGTCTGCCAGGCTTCAGCCTACCATCTCACTGTGGGCCTCAGCAAAATCTCTGCTCTGATGCCCTTCTCAACTCTTTCCTCACCAACTTTGGTGACTGCATGGTTGCTCTTCTGACCTCCCTCTTCACTCCAAGGCAAAAAACTTTCCAACAAAAAAAGACAAGAAAAAGAGGCTGGCCCAACATGTTTTCCCTCTTAGATGCAGTGACCACAAAGGCTCTGACTGGCTGACCTTGGCCAGGAGTGGGTCTGACTTTTACCTGAGCTGAGAGAAACTCTGGAAATTTCTCAAGGAGTCACCCCATATTCCTCCCTGCTAATAAAAAACCCTGCCAGACAAAAGTACATCACAATCATTAAAGAAAATCAGGATGTAACTTACAAATTAGAGCTCAAGGCAACATGCATTCTCCTTTCTTTGCTTCCAGGACAGATCCTTCTAAGCCATAGTTTTACTACTACATGATTAATATTTTGGTCTTTTTCTATTTTAGGCCTTTGAGGTGTATACACATACTTGCTGGTCTTCAGTTCAATAAGTACGTGATGAATACATCATAAAATCATAGAATGTGTTGGATTAGAAGGGACCTTTAAAGGTCATCTACTACAACCCCCTTGAGTGAGCAGGGACATCTTTAACTAGATCAAGTGGCTTAGAGCCCCATCCAGCCTGACCCTGAATGCCTCCCAGGGATGGAGCCTCCATCACCTCTCTGGACAACCTGTTCCAGTGTTTCAGCAGCCTCATATTAAAGATCTTCTTCCTGATATCTAGTTTAAATCTACCCTGCTCTAGTTTAAAATCATTGTCCCTCATCCTGTCACTAAACACTCTTGTCAATAGTCCTTCCCTACCAAATAACTCATGGTTATTTCACTGGCATATGTAATATTATTAATAACAATGAGAGTAAATTAAAAGAACCAGCAGAACTGGCTGATTATGACATAGATTTTTAACAGAAATCTCTCTGATATGGAAGAAAAAAGTGTTTATGAGGTTCTTATATGATTCTGTGAGAACTGTCCTGTAACATCATCGTTTATCATCACAGAAATGTAACATCACTTATGTTTGAGTGCAACTCTGAAGGTCACTTGGTCAAACTCCTGCTTTGGTAGGTTCAGTTCTAAAGGTAGATAAGATCATTTCTAACTTTGCTCATCCGAGTTTTGAATATTTCCAAAGATGGAGATTTTATAATCTTTCTAGTCAATTTTTTTTTTTCCAATGTTTAATGAACCTCTGTGGGTTTTTTTTTTTTTTTTTCATAGTACATAAACAGAATTTCTTTCATGATAATTTTCCCTTTATTCCTTAACCTATGTCTCTTTACCTGTGAAAAGTGTCTCTTTCTGTCTGGGAGCTGGTGTCCGCAGACAAAAACAGAAGCACAGGGCGTTTCCTGCAGTTAGAGATCTGGACAGGTAAAGTCCTCCCTCAGGACCCTCATTTGGGTTGAAGTCTCTACATTAGAGACACATATGGTCCAGCTAGAGAACTGTACACTGCTATAAGTCATTTCTTAGGTCTTAACATCTCTAGCAGTCCCATGCTGTCTGAGCAGTTCCTTTAGGATCTCTTCCATGCCTTCTCATGAATTTACTGTCAAAGATTGGTTAGCTCACCCTGGCTGCCAAATTTGTTGTCAGACCCCAGCAACTGCTAAACCTGTGCTCCTTGACAGTTGTTGAATAAGAGCCTGGAATTGCCTAATCAATTAGCAGGTGAAGCTAAATATGTAGGCACACCTTTATCAGGAAACAGCAGAAGCAGAAACCTGGCTTTGTTTTCAAATAACAAATAATTTTCGTAGAATTATAGAATAATCACAGAATAGCATGGACTGGAAGGGACTCCGAAAAATCATCTAGTTCCAAGGCCCTGCTATGAACAGGGACATCTTCCACTAAATTACATTCTCAAAGCTTGATCCAACCTGATCTTGCATGTTTCCAGGGATGGGGTATCCACAACTTCCCTGGGTATTTTTTTCTCATTCCTCAGCAACCTCACAAGAAATAATTTCTTCCTTCATCCTAGCTGCTAACACCCTGATTTCTGGCCCTGTTCACCGCGCTCCTCATCAGCAAAAAATTACTAATTTTAATACCATCTATTCCCTTTGTAGCTGTAGCCAACTGCAAACAAAGTTGGACAGAATATTTAGACTTAATTTTCATAGTAACTTTTTTTTCTAGATAAATGAGACAGCAAAAGTTAGTCGAAAAAATGTTTTCTTGTACTGATTTGCTAGATATGCTTATCAATTACCCTTCTTTTTAAATTCTACTTTTACTAAGCTCAACAACACTACTCTCGATCTACATTATATTAAGGAAGACAAGAATGAGAATGTCCAACAGTTAACCCTAGCAGCTTGTCACTGAAATGCTGAGAAATAAGACTAACACAAAGCAAAATTCTAAAATATTTTATTTTCTATAACAAGCTCAATTTATAGTAGTGCTTGACAATTTAATAGTTGATTTGTGTCTTCAATATCATCTACATGCTTCCTTTTTTTAATATTGAGGTATAAATTTTACACAATTGTTTTCAATTTCAGATACAAAAAAATTCACTGTTCTACTGATGTTGTAGATATCCATGCATAAGCTCTTCTAATAGAACAAAATTCTAGAATTACAGCAAGACCTTGAAGCATTTGTATGTTTGGTGAATAACGAATGATTTTTCATTTTCAGCACTGCAACATCTCATGAAAGAATTTTTATCTTTGCTCAGTGGGCTGAAAAATCTGCTAAATTGTGCTTCACTTCCTTGACTCAACCTTGGCATCATTGTCTTTCTGAAAGTGTTGACATGGATGTTCTAAGAAATTGCCTGTGCATTAAGTTTATATTAGCTGTCATTATTATTCAGAAAATAGTAAAACTGAGAGCAAATCATGTCATTAGCAACAGCTTCTGCATCAGTATCATATTTTCTACTCTGTTTACTGCTAAATGTACAGTTTAGCTAACGAGGGAGTGAGAGAAGAAATACTGCAAAAAAGAGTTAGGAGTGAACAAGTGAAATATTTAGAGTACTACTTTGCTGTGGCATAAGCTGTAGCATAAGAATGTGTTGTATCAGAAATATGTCCTTGTACGTAAAGTATTTTTTAAAGCTTGAAGCAGGATGGTGCTTTACATATACATCTGACACTTTTCCTAGGAAAGAAATGAAAATATTTTATAAAAGACAGTTGAGACCCCCACACAACATATCTGAATTTACAAATAAGGAATAAAGAGGGCTTTGTCTCTTTTCTCTGAAAATACCTCTCATCTCAGTACATTCCTAATACCTCAAAGAAATCTGTCAGAGTCCTAGGGTTGTAAAGCCCTCCTTCTATAGTCAGATCTTAATATCATCTTTTCTTGATGAATAGACAGACACGAAAGAAAGTTTGGATTTAAGCACAATTTTTTTTTTTTCTAATTATCATAGAGTCCAAACAAATAGAAGATCTGTAGCAATTAGAAAGAAAACAAACAAAAAAAAAGAGTAGCATTTGGAGGAAGGTTCTATTCATCTCATCTATATTGAAGTGTATAGTTGTCTAATATTAACCAAAAATGTGCCCTGTTTTTTTTCTCTACAGGTTATAAAGGAAGATTAGGATGCTCTTTTTAGTTACAATGTCAACATTTGAGACACATCAGTGAAGAGCAGAGGAATAGGATGAACTCATGAAAAGAAAACATCAAAAGTAGGCAGATTGGAGAAAAAGGCCTTAACAAAAGGAAGTCAATTCTAGAGTAGGATCTATTAAGGACAGTAAGACTGGGAACAGAGAAAGTATAAAAGGAAAAAGCCTCACAATAATGAAACTGAGAGACACTGCAAAAGAAAATACGTAACAGTGCAAGATCAAAGTGTAAAAATAAGAAACACAAAAAGTGACACAAATATATAAATGTGTCAACAATTATTCTTGTTTAAATCAATAAAGATACTGTTTGTAATATAAATGCAGTATTTCCTCTTTAAAAGCTGTTGATGTATTAAAATGAGAGATATCTGTAAGGAGTATCTAATTTTGGACTCTTTTTATTATAAACTTTCTGCAGAAAATAAACAGTCCTGAACCTGAAATATACTACATACTAATAAACAGTTCCAAACCTGAAATAACTACATACTAAAAATAAGAACAATAAAATATTTATTTGTTCCCCTAAAGGAAAAAAAAAATATATTTATGATAATCTTTTAATTATTTTCTATTTTGCATTTTCAGTGAAAAGGTAACAACAGAAATTCTAATAGTCTGACCCACAACTATTTTTACTTTCCCATGGTCTAACACTCTACCAACCATCCCAGTTATTCCCTCTGTCATTAATATCTAAATTTGAAAATGCAAAGATTTCTTTTCCTCTTATCCAAATGAGATGCCTAATTTTAAAACTACTGAACAGGATATATTTTCAGTGATACTTCTACCCCAGCACTTTCCTAAATTCCAGTGGTTCATGGCTTGGACAGAAACTAGAGTAGTATTACGGCATATCTCTCTACTGCTTAAAAATGAGCCAAAGGAGTTTATCCTCCTGTTTTTGACACCTAAAATAGATTCTTAAATGTAGTCACAATTGGTTTATAAACACAGGTAGGCATCTGGAAGTCATTTGAAGCTCCCTAGCCCAAGATAGGTCCCCATGTGCTGTCTGATCTAGTTGAGAGGTGTCCCTACCCATGACAGGGATGTTGGAGTAAATGATCTCTAAGGTCTCTTCCAGCGTAGGCCATTCTATGATTCTATGATTCTATGATTCTATGATTCTATGATTCTATGATTCTATGAATTTATGATCTGTGTCAGACAGATAAGAACATAGGAGACACCTGTGCCCTGACACGGCACCAGGCCATGAAAACAGTGTTGGAAAAGCCATCAGATAAGTAAGTATGGAAAGATAAGTCAAGATCATCTTGTAGCTATAGAGCTAACTCACACAGTTCCTTTATTTTTCTCAATTACCTTTCTCAAAATTGTGAAGAATTCTTAAGGATGCGAACTGTGCTATGGGTCTGATTCAGCTCTAGGTTACCTCTAGTTAGAAGCTTAAGTCTAGAGCTCTTCTTATGAAGTAGGGATCCTAACTCTCATTTTAGCCACTGTGTATGTATTTGGTACAGTCAAGAGTACCCATGGAGCAAATCAGTTCAGTCTTCTTGGGTGTTTAGAAATCAGTTCAGCTTCCTAAACACAGCATTTTTGAGACATCTTAAGTTATCTGAAAGGTTCAGAGACAGTTGGCAGGTAAGATTGTGGGAGACAGAAACCTCTCTGAAGAGGCAGCTGGAAGCCAGGTGGGATACTAGAGAATGTCTTAACATTTAGTAGGAAACACATGGGCAAATGAACTAAGACTATAGTGTCTGCATTATTTTTCTTCAGTTGTCTTTTATTTTAGCAGAATGAAACTACGTATGCAATTAAAATAAACAAAGAAAACCTGTGAAAATGTTAAAAATTCTTCTGAACATTTACATTATAATATAACTCTGCTTCCATACACACACAAAGTTTCTCAGAACAGGTTAATAAATCTAAAGAGAAGAATAATATTAGAGAGATACAAAAACTAAGAACAGTCAATGGAGAAAACTCTAGAGAGCGAAACAGAGAGCAAGGGGCAGGGGGGGGTGGGGCAAGAAAGGCAAAAGAAGAAACCAATACCATCACAGAGTCCAGCAGTGTCCCACAGGTGCGACAGCATCAGTGGGAGAATATTCTGAGTAGGTGCTGGTCTGCATTTCTTTTATTTCTGTTGTCTCTGCCTTTTCTCCACCTCCCTGCTGGAGTTGGTTTACATTTTCTTGGAATTTCTTTGCATAAACTCCTCCTCACAGTCACCTGTACTGCACATGCAGTCCCATTTTTCAGGGGTCTCGAGGGGTCGCTCTCACCAAACCTTCCTCTTCAAGTTGTCTTCCTCAGAAAGACCACTGGTAACCCCACTGTGCGCCCGTGTGTCTTCCGTCGTCGGTTATATAACTTTGTGAGTCTGGTACTCCATCCTTGGAGGTTCCATATTCTCTGGCAAAAGGTTGTAAAAGGCCTAGTGTCCGAGCTGCCTTCAAGGTCTTGCGGGTGTTAGTCTCTAGTAATGTTGCAGAAATTTGGTTAATTACTACAGCAGCAGTTTGTCATAATGAGCCTTATGGTTTCAAACTATGCATCTTTGCAATGTTGAGACAGTCTTTATTTGAGTCCCACACTCAGGACAGATCATCTTCTGTTCTTTATCATGATATCCAAGAAATCTATCACTCTCTGCTTTTACACTCCAGACAGCCTTAAGTAAGTGCACATAACTTTTCCTTCATGCAGGAAGTTCTAACAATATAGTTGTAATTCGTAAATAATCATCCTCTGTTTGTACAATATACATATTTTTAAATTTATTTTGGTTCCAAAAAGATGTGTGATATGAACATAACTGTATGAATAATGCAAAAACATTTTGTTGGGAACACTGAATCTCCTGGTAGTTAAAGTACTTTCTTGGTAAATTGATGATGCAAATCCAAGTGGGATATGCTGGTGCATCTTCAGAAGGTGGAAACACTTCAGCCCGTACTGTTACATATATAATGCTGGATAAATATACAAATGAGATATGAAATGCAGTTACTATGTACTCAAATTGTATGTGCCTTAGTGTATGTGGTGTCTAAAACTTAGGACTGTGAGAAATATAACTGATAAGCAGGTAACTGAATAAGTAAGCAGTGCACTCTAGCTGATAGATTCAATCCAGAACAGCCCCATTTGGAATTTCAGAAGTCTGAATTAAAAAACGAACAAACATAAAAACCCAAAACAAAACAGAAAAAAAATCCCACAGAATAACATATGGCCAAACCCCACATCTGCTAGTTTAAAATGCACCTTGTTAACAACGTTCCTTTGCAAATGCGCAATTTAGAATGATGCCTGAGCAAGATACGAAAACAGAAACAATATTATCTAGGAAATTTACCTTAGGAACAAAGAGACATTTGAAGCTCAACTAGTTGTAAAAGTTTAAAAAAATGTGAAAGAGAATTAGAACAATACTATTAGATCTAGACCAAAAGGTACTTTGGTCTCTGGCTCAACACAATGGGTAACTACAATGAAAGCTCACCCGTTCCTGTTATTTCTGACACAAGTAATGTATTATATAAAAATATATTTATTTATATATTTGTATATAAATATTTGTATATAAATACATTTTAGAATTCTAAAACAGATATATTAGGTTTTTTAGATTTTTTAAATATTTTTAAATGGTATTAGATACAAGACAGATAAAACTATAGATTTTGTAACTGATCAAAGCCTTAAAAGCTAGTAACAGAATTTTGGGGAACTAATTTATGACAGGGAAACTTTTATGAAAGCGTAAATTTGTAACAACAGTCTTTGATAAAAATCTAAACCCGAAATTATCTACCAGGCAAATATTTTACAATCGGACACAGGCTGAAATTTATGAGAGAGAAAGAATATTTGGGTACTGTAGATATTATAGCAAATCCAAAATTCTAGGCAAAAAGAATCAGAAAAAAAGCATGATAGAGTCTGAGACAATGTGCAACACAGAAAAACTTGCAAGAAATATAAGTCACATCACTGCATGAGCATAAAAAGCTACAAATAACAGCAGCAGAAGGATATGGTGGCAGATTCTGTGCCTCAACTGATATCTCCTTAAAATACACAACTAAAATATCCTGAAATATTTGGACAATTTCCCTGAAAGGAAAAAAGGTTTTAAGCAGGTTATGAGTACTTTCTGTCATTCTATAAATAAGGATACTAGCAAAAAGAAGCCATAAAAAAGTACTTACCATTATACAAGCTTACAACACTGTATCTTGCATAAATGTGCGAATATAGTTCAAATCTGAAAGAAAATAAAGAAAAAAAAATAAATTCGTTATTTTAAAAAATACCAAATTAAAAAAGACACCCAATAGAATTAAAAGCACAATATGATCTGAGTTTATTTTCTAAGGTGTAATATTTAGGAAGGAAAGAAATTATTTGTGAAAGGAATAAGAGCTGCAAAACCAGTCTGAACCATAGTGAGGATGTGACATTGGATTAAATCCAGTTTAATTTAGATTTTTCTTCAATTTATACTCACAGGGAAATTCTGATTTTGTGAGAAATAATGGTGAAAAAAAGGAGCTGGATAGGCTCATTTTCCGGCTGTCCACATGGGAGTTTTAAGAAAAATGATGAGACTATTCATAAGAAACGAAAATAAATAAAAAAAAAAGCATTAAAAAGTTAATATCTGGCACTACTTACCAGCAGAGAAAACTTTGTGGCAATGGCAAATCATATTTCTTAACTTTAATGGTATTTTTACAGGTACCTTCGGAAAATCATCCATCTGTCTCCTAGGAGACTCTTTCTTCAGACAGCCATATGGGATTCAGCCTCTGTAGTATTCCATAAAATGATGAACATTTCAGTGTATAGACAGTTGTATACATTGAACACGTGGGAAAATAACAGGAAAAAAAAAAAAAAAAAAGGTGTTGGGAAGGAAAATAGAAGAAGTTTCTAAATAGAAATACTAAGAGATCTTGAAGTGAGGCTCCGTTAGAGAAGATATATTTAACGGCAGTAACATGCATAAGAGAAAATGCAGACATAGCAAAATTTACACATCTTAAGAAGTACTAGGTAAATAGCCTTAAGGGAAAAAAATCTTTTAAAAATGAAGGAAATAATTCTTGAAGTCTTTAGACAATACTGCACCACACCCAATTGCCCATGTCTGTCTTCTGAGACCATATTATTCATCAGCTGCTACAATTCCATGAGCAAAACATGAGATTGCTGTTTTGTACATTGATGGAACTGACAAAAATTTGGCTGGGATTCTTATTTCAGGCATTTTCACTGAACAGAAGCAGACAATTCTAGTGTATGACTTACTTTAATAAAGGTGAAAGTTTAAGGTGAGATAAATTTGCATTGAGAAGTGCCTATTAGCTATATAAGTTAATAGACATAAGTTACCTTCATTTTAGGGGAAAAAAAAAACAACAGATGGTGCATCTAGATGCTTACACTCAGAATGATATTTTTTTCTCTATAATGGATATATACCGTTTTTCCTCCTTATTTCTTTATTTGTAGCAATTTCTGTTAAGGAAAAGTCATTATATTAACTAATAAACCACGAAAGATTACAGCCCTTCTAAATATTCAAAATTTTATTTCATTTATTTTCCAGGTAAAAATTACAATTCTCTTATGTTAGAACAGAAACCATATAGGATTTTTTTTTTTTAAAAAAGAGAGATGTTGTTGTAGATATATCATTGAGCTATTTGAAAATATCTGATTTCAGTATTGCAATACCCTAGGAGTCAGTGAATTCTTCCAAATTTACAACTGTAAAGTGCTTCAGAATTGCACTTTTCACATTTTACTGTATTTTTAGTTGTCACATTATGGGTTTCTTCATTTAAAGTAGTATTCTACTTTGTCATGTTAAACAGTAATAACTTCTAGTATTTCTTTCAGTTGTTGGTTTTCATTCGCTCTGAAGGTGCTTGATTTTCTTTTAGCAACTGCTACTTTAGAGGGCAATCTTGAAGAATAAATGTAATCACAAATATAACAGATGTCTCATAAAATTATCTTCAATTGCTTCTATATGACCTCTGTTGAGGAAGTAAGATTCAAATTGAAGCCAGCAAGAGCAGCTGTAAATTCTGCTGTTAGATAACAGTGACCTGCATTCCCAAGGGTAGTGCCCATAAATAAGAGAATTGCGGTCCTGCAAACAATAAATGTGATTAATGCCAGAATAACTTAGCAAACATAGCTTCAGCCACATAGTGATGTGACATCTTGGGTCAGAAAGAATAGATTTAGTAATGACAATTAAAATATATTCACTACGTAAGCAAATCTTAGCTGGAGAGAATCATATACTGAGTTTAACGTTATTGTAATTTTATCTTCTTTGTTTTTTTTCTTCAACATCACTTCATGTGTTCTCTTATTTTTTAACAGTATCTTTTACAAGTATCTATATATTTCAGCAGCATATACGTATCTATATATGTATCAGTTTATATAACTAATGAATAATCTAAATGTCAAAAAATTGTGAAAAACACTCTCCCTTGCATCTCTTTTTACCAAATGGAATCTAGAAAAAGATGAGAAATGTCAGAGGAATAGATACTGTAGAAATCACTAAAAAACATATTGTTGAATGTAACAATGGTGAAATGTGTCTGGCATGGGCTAATCCAAGTATTTACTCGGATTCCTGATCAGGCTTTGCAGGTCTCAAAGAGGGCTATACTTTCACCATTATATATCTCAATATATGTACATATTAAGTGAGGTGACTGGAGAATAGAAATGCTAAGATTTTTGAGGCCAGGGTAGTCATGAGAATACAAGTGTAATGCCCATATAAATTTCAGATTTATCTGAAGTGATATAAAAAACTGTTCTCTTTTGATATTTCTCAATTTTTCACTGATCAGAATTTTTTTGGTGTGAGGGATCCAGACAAGCTGTACAATACGAATATCTTCATGACTGTATCTTATCACATGACTAGATTTTTCACAAATAGTTAAAAATTTCCTTTTTAGAGCATCACAGATCAAAACTTTTTCATCCAAATACAGATTTACATTTCCACTTTTAAAATGACTTAATTTATGCACCATTTTATAAAACAGATTAGATATAGAGATTCACCAATTATTTTCCAGATCTCCTAAAGACCTACTATTACTGTGCTAGACTAGCACCAATACCTTCTGTGTAAAATCATCAATTGGTGTCAGATACAAACAATTTCACAAATATGTAGCAGTCCTCAAATCTTACTAGTAATTGTATTTTTGTTTAACAATGAACACAGTTGGCGCACATTCATCCTGCTATAATTTAGTTTCTCATTAGCATTTTGTTGGTTGCTGTCAATTCTTAGTCTTTCTTAGGTTTAGGAAAGAATATGGACCTATTGTTGTAAGGACCATGGTCCCTTATGTTAAAGAGTTGAGGCAGGTTATATATCCCATAACAGACTACTTAACATAATAATCTGTCATCTTTCAAAATACTCCAATGACATTTTGACATACCATGGCTTCATTGCGAGTTTAGAATGACTGTGCCATGTATCTGTATGTCCTACAGCAATGAAAATGAGCTTCTTGCCCAATACAATGAATCATTTTTGAAGAAGAATTAAATTATTGCTCTAAAAGTTGACATACAAAAATATGACATCCACACCTATAATAGACGGCATAAACCCAGGTACTATAATGTTACATACTAGATGTAACTTTAATTCAAAAGTGACTGCATCAGCCATGTGAGGAATAGATTGTCAGAGAGCACAAGGAGTACACAGTAGCCCTGCAGTCAGTTAAGTATAATGCTGTCACTACTAGTAGGAATTGACATTTTTTTCCATTAATGCAAGCTAGAATTTTGGATTTGCCAAGCTCTGTTTGAACTTATATTGACTTGTTTCTGGTTTGTTTTTGTTTGTTTAGTTATAACAGCTCTCTAATGACCACATGGCTAAAATATAATTAGTCTAATTTTTGCTTAGCTTTCTGTAATTGGGTGCCCTAACACCTCTTGTTAATAATTTTGATATAAAGGTAAAACCAAGTAGTTAAGCTGTGTAGAATGACCTATCTGTAACCCTAGAATAATGATGCTGAGTAAAGGAGCACAAGCATGGGATGATAACAGAGGCTTCAAAGATGTAGGATGATATTGGAAGTGCCAGAGCTGTTAACAACTCAAGAGTGCTCCGTCAGTGGCAGTAGTGCAAACTTATGAACTGGGTGGAAACTAATTTCAGGGATTATGAAAAGGGCAAATTAAAACATCTAGTATTTTTAGCGTGTACCATATGTGAAGTTAAGGTGCTTAGGGATATTCTTCAGTGATGGACCTGACATTCCTAGCTTAACAGTTGGATTCGATGGTCTAAATTTTTTTTTCCAATATGAACAAATCTATGATTCTATATACAGTGCAGTAAGATGTAAAACAAAGTTGCAAGCTGGTGAAGAAAGAGTAAGGTTTAAAGAAATTTAGAAAAGACACAAGTAAACTCAGCCTGGAAATTGGAAAAACACTCAGTCTAACCAACCAAAAGATCCACACATCGACATTATATTTTTTTTTTCACAAAAAAAAGAACATAGAAATTGCTATAATTAACATCACCTTTCTCTTGAAGAAGAGCTCAGAATGATGCCAGCCTGATACTCCCACCATTGTAGCTAAACCTATTGACATGGTTTAACCCCAGCTGGCAACTAGACCCCATCCAGCTGCTCCCTAACTCACCATTGTGGGATGAGAAGAGATCTAGAATGTGAATGTAATGCAGATTCTGCATCAAGATTAGTTTAATACAGCAGCTGTTTCCTTATAAGTTTAAGTATTTGTCTCTGAATTCATGTAAATGATGTTTTCTTCTTTTCTGTTTTTTTACTCATTCTTAATATTGGACCTTACTCTGTCTTATTACAAACAAGGTTTGGATAAATCAATTAAAATCAAAGGACCACAGAAATTTTAAAATCACGTTTGGTGTTTGTATGACAGTGACACTGAGTACATATGGATATCTACAGCTTCTCATATTCTGTGTTCCAATTTTACTTGACAGTCTCTGATTTCTTTCAGAAAATATTTTGAGGTAAACAAGAAGAAAAAATAGTTTTTGTTCCCATTCTAAGAAATTCTAGATAATTATCTGTTGTGATTTAAGCCGAGTGACCGACTGGGAGAGACAAAGAACCACGTGGTCGCTCGCTCTCACTCGCTCACTCGCTCACCCCTGCCCGGAGTGAGGGGAAGGGCCTGGAGAGAGCAGGAGGCGGAGGCTCGTGAGGTTGAGATAAAACCAGTTTGGTTTAATGGTGAACATAAATGATAACACTAACAGTGAAGTAACAGTAACGTTTAACCAGATATAACGCCAGTAACATGTAAGGCGGATCTCACCACCCAGAACCCAGCGATACGGTTGGACCGGAACCGAGAAAAAGAGAGCCCCCCACCGTGACCAGCTCCCTCTGTATATCCCGAGCATGAGGTCAGGATGGTATCGAATATCCGTTTGACTAGCGACTAGTTTGGTTCAACTATTTCCCGACTAGCTCTTTTACTGAGAATTAACCCTATCCTAGCTGAACCCAGTACATTATCTATAATTATCCATTCATTAAGATCACTGGCAAACAAACTGATTAAATTTCATCCCAGCAGCCAATATATATAGAATATGTATAGAATAACTTATACGATATGTATAGAATAACTTACTTTAAAGTATAAATAGACTGTGAGTTCTTACAATGAAAAGTGTTTATTTTTAAACAAAAATATGTGTTAAAATGGACAAATTTAAGTAAGATTAAGTAAGATTAAGTAATGTTTATTCTGGAAAATGATGAAATGGGTACTACTAGGTAATATTTTTTATATTTTTCAGCTACGTCCGTTCATTTTATCGGTTTATATTAATTTCTCAATAAGTTTTTGATATTTTTTGTTAAATATTTTAGCTTTTAAGTCTAGACTACTCAAGATCTTGTTAATCTGCATAACAAAATGAATTATTCATTAAATCATGAGATCTTTCCTAGAAATATTTTGTAGTTTTTTTAGAGTCAAAAAAGTTTGTGATATCATTTTTCTTTCTATAAAAATGTAAATGAGTAATATTGTTCAGAATATTCCCTGGACAAACTGTGAATTACTCTTTCAGTTTGCAAGACTAACACTTGAGAAATAGAAAGTCTGCACTAGAAATAGTTATACAGGAGAATAGTTTTTTTTTTTTTTTTTAAAAAAAAAAAAAGTCCATTTTTTCTTTCCCAGCTCTGAAACTATTGCTTTTTCTCTACCTTTTTATCAGTTTCTCTCCCATGTTACTGATAAGTCTACTAATGCAAACAAAATACATCCTTTTTTGTCCAGTTTTAGATGTATTTAGATATTCTGTGGGTCAGCAAACAGAAAAAATGTCATCTTTCTTCTCTATGGTCTCCTTCATTTCTGTACTTCAGAGGTATCATCCAAGAATAGTAGTTAGTAATGTAGTAATATTTCTCTACTTTTCATAATGGAAATTAAAATACACTGTAAAATGGTGTTTTGAAGCATATGAAGTAAATCTTTTTTTTAATTATTGTTCTTATAGCAGAAGAGAATTAATCTCATTTAGGATTACATTAACATGGTTTCACTGATTGATGTGATATTAAAAACACCTTATCATGTATACGAGGATTAACTACGTGCATTTTAGATATTTCCCACAGTCTCCAATGAGAAGATTTATGTATTCTTCTGTCAAAGGAATAGAAAAATCAGAAATTGGTTAAAATAATATAAAATATATGAATTTATTTTCACTCATTTATTTACTAGTGTATGTCATGGGCTTAAGTATGGTGAGTTGTTCTTTTGTAAAAGTGGGGGTAGACTTGCATGAAACTTCGAGAGCCTCACCTACCCCCAGGGCCAGTCCAATTAGGACCTCTGCAATCAAGGTATTTAAGAGGCGACTCCATTGTTCTATCTCTCTCTTTTGATTTTGTCATGTTTTGAACTGTTCAATCTCTAATGTTGGGGAGTTCTTTTTCTGTTGGAGAAGGGGGAGACGAGAGGAGAACAGAGAAATGTCACCCTGAGAAGAAAGAGGGGGAGAAGAGTCCCAGAGGAGAAGGAGAGGAAGAAGGTTGCTGGAACAGGACCTTTCCCTGAAGCCCCATGGTGGCTGAGATGGCAGGAAGGTGATTTCCTGACAGTTGGGGGAATTGATGGCGGCAAGAACGTCCAGGATGCGTTGGTACATACAGAGCCCCATGCAAAAGGAGAGAGAGACCGAACATCAGCAGGGGACATGCCCAAAGCGATCCGTGGCCCCGATGGACTCACAAGGAAGAAGAGGGTTTCCTCCTGGGAGCCAGACACAACATGGCAAAAAAGAGGTACTGCGAGGAGTACCCTTTCTCAAGGAGGAGCTGCTATGGACAATGAGTAATGGCCAGAAGGACTTCACCCCCACCCCCTGTCCCCTTTGCACTGATGGAGGGGAAGGAGGTCGCCAGGAAGATAGGCGAGGTTGGAGGGGGTGAAGTGTATTTAAGATTGGATTGTATTTATTGATGTATTCTACTCACTATCCCACTTTATAAATGGTGATGGTGAATTAAATTTATGTTTTTTCTCCCCAATTGCTCTGGTTCTTTACTCGTCATCTTAAATTATAGGTTAATACCCTCCCTATCCTTAATCTCAAACCCTTGAATGTTTTTAGTTGAATTGTCTCCCTCCACATTATAAAAGACTGTGTTAAGAACGTTTGCCTCAACCTTGCTGGTGCTAAAACTTGCTAAAATGCCCCATGAAGAAATATTTGTTTCATCCTTGCTAAAAGGCTCTGTGAAGAAGAGACTGTGTTAAAACCTAAACGACAAGGCTGCCGTTACAAGCTGGGACCTCTGATAAGTTCTAAAACAACAACTTCAGAGCCCGGCCCTGATAAGTCCCACGACTTGACTTGACTATTGATAAAGACAATTTCAGGGCCCAGCACTATTAAGCCACAGGGCTTGAAGTCCTGAACGACAACTTCTGGGCCCGGCTCAACCACTGACACAGCTGTTGTCTTGCAAGCCCACCTGTGTGTGAGCTCACCGATGTAACTGCAGATAAGGCAGCTGCCCTGCAAGCCCAAAAATCTACCAAAAATGGGCCCTCCAGACACCTATGCATGCCCCACTGACAGAGGCGACGCTGGGGGTGGGTGAAGATTGCTCCTGACGACCCTCACGCGCATGTGCTGAACAGGCGGAGGATGAGCAAAGCGGCTCTTGGAACACTATAAAATGCCACCGTGAACAGCTGTTCTTTGGAGATCTTCCCCACCGAATTGAAACAGGCGGACCTGCGAGACGTCGCTGGATCTGTGGTGGTAGCTATACTTCTTGCTATTCTAAACATTTTACTGCTTCGTTTTTCCTTTTCCTTATCTTTCTTTCCTATTGCTCTCTAGTGGTTGTTAGTCAATAAAGGGTTTCACTTTTGTGACATCTGACACCGTTTGTGTCTTAATTTCACCTTTGCGATCGAAATGAATCTCCTTGACCCTAACCTCTACCAGGTATAAGCAGGTCAAGACACATATCACTGTGGAAATGGGTGTGTTGGGAGGAGTGATCTGGAGGTCACATGGGGTTTTTGTCCTAGTAGGCTTGAACCATGACAGTGTAAACGAAAAGTAAGATGTTAACAAAAGACAGTATTTCATTTTTTTCTTCTTTCATTTTCTTGAATTCATCTATCCTAACTTTTTTTTTCTGGCTTCTCTTTCAAACATACTTCATAAGTTAATTTTTACATATGCATATGTCATATATTGGTGTTTGCTCTCCAGATTAAGGCTTTATATATTCAAAATATTGTACAATAATATTTATGTACTTTCTTCTTTACATTTAAAGTCATCAAATCTTGTGAGGATATGTGCATGAATCTAAACTGAATGATTTCAAAAATTAAAGTGCACAGTAAATTATACCTTCAGAGATATTTGATTTTTATATATGCCTATGTAAAGTGAACTTCAGCATTTTCAAAATAAATGTTTGAAAATGTAACATTTCAGAGTAATTTTCAACATTAAGGACCTTCAATCATAACTGTACAATATAACCAGGCTGGTATTTTAACTGTTGTCTCCCCATTCAGATTGTCTGTTATATGGTGGGTTTATTTTTATAACATATTTTAAAGTTTTAAAATACATGTTTGGGGATGAAGTTGTTTAAATGCCAAATGACAATTATTGCAAGACTGTTTTTCAAAGTCTGTGCATTACTGTGATTACTTATAAGGTATAAAATATGGCTTATTGCAGTCTAAAAAGGATAACAAAGGGAACGTAATAATTTGTGAAAATTCTGAAACCAAGCCACATGAAAAAAATTTACCAGAGCCTTGATAAACAGTTTTCCTAATATGATGGAAAGTTGGCTTAAAATGGAAAAATCTATTCTGTAAAATTAAATACAGCCTCTAACACAAGAAGCTCATTATCATAATGGATAGACCTACATCATCCAACAGGCCCACCGCAGGGCACAGCTGAGCCCCTCAGCCAAAATGATGGTGCCTTGGGGAAAAGGCTGTTAACAAAGAGTAAAAGTGCTGTGCAGGTAGTGAGGGATGAAGAAAGAAGAGAGAGTATGTTCAGCATTTTAGCAGTATGTTAGCCAAGGAAATGCAGAATACAACTTGCAGTGATTTCATGGATATAAGAATAAGAACTAGAAACTGAGCATTCCATCGCTTTTGACCAGTAGCTTCAAGTATTATGTCTGAAAGAGTTTGTTTTGTGCAATGTATGAAGAAAATCTTATCTGTTATAAAACTCAGTATGACTGAAAATTTGGAAAGGGAGTCACAAATATCTAAAAGTTTCCATTGGAGTATTCTAATTTACTTTTGAGATAACATTGGCAAAAATTGATAAGCATCAAAGCAAACCATTGGTTTAAGAACAGCTTCTGTAATTTCTAATCAGGACATTATCTGCATACTGCATGATGCAGGTCACACAGCTGACGCTGAATTAATTTTCCTTCATTCTGAACTATCATCACTAGGATCATCAATATTAATTTACTCTCAGATTAATCTTCCTACATACAGTGAAAGAATAGGGATTGTGTTCTCTATAATTTAAGACATTGTAATCTGTTCCTCTTTGTGTGCACTTTGGCTTTTTTGGAGGGATTTTCACTGATAAGGATATAGAAAAGTTTATTTGCCTCGTATTTTTTAAATTTAAAAATGATCATTCCTTCAAAAGAAGAGTTGGGCAATTTCTACATGCCTCAGAAAACAATCCATTTCCATCTTGAGAGTGAGAACTCTCCATCCTCCAATGGCTTCTAACACTTTCCTCATTAGAGTATGGTCTTATGTGCATTTCTGTTAGACTACATTGCTGTCTTGTTGCCTTTTCTCAGTGGCTTCTCTTACGACAGCGTTGAACACCAGTTGGATGTTTCTTGGTCTCAATCTTTAGCAGACATTTGTTGGAGCAATAAAAGATGAACTACTTACTCATCTGGGAGAAGATTACTCATCAGGGGAAGATGATAGGGGAAGACGACTAGGGACAGCATATTTTATATTGACTGTCTACTATCTAAAGCCAGGGCAATTAACTACCAGGTGATGCCCACATAATCGACAAATCTTTGCAATGGAAACCATCAATAACATACCTTTTATATCCAGTCTCATTAATAAGTCTGTGCAAAGCTACTTTCACTGAAACCACTTGAAATCTGTCTGTTCAGCACTAAGAGATTTTGAACACTTTAACAAACATGTAATTTTTCTTAAGGACAATATAAGAGTTGTGTTCCAGAGAGTATTCTTTAAGTTTTTTTGGACCAATGTGTTATATATTTTATATTTCCTTTCAGTTTATGTTTGGGTAGCGAGTGTTGCCGACAAAAATGTAAGTAGAACATGAATCTTAAATATACTGTATAATTATTTATGAACAGCATACATTACTTTGCAATTCATAAGTGTATTTGTCATTAGATGTTGGACATATTTTTATCAACTTCAAACTTAGCTTGATACACACTGACTGGACTCAATGTCTTGATAATGTCTAGTGCAAGTTCTAGGAAAATGACCCTGATGAGTACCTGACTTTATTTTGCTCACATATAGTCCCATTTTTGTACCTTTCTTTTCAATTCCCCTGAAGGATCCCTGTGTCTGGCTATAATTCCTATCAGCATGACGCAACACAAGCAAAAGAGTCTCTATCTGTGCATTGTTGAGCTTGATTAGTGTATAAAGTTTTGCCAAGAGTTTTATATGAGTGTAAAGAAATACATTTTAAATATTGCACAAGCTAATATATATTTTACAGCTCTTAGTTTCTCTAGAACTAATACCTCAAACAACAGGAGTGTAATTTAGTAGGCAAAAGCTAAATATTTTCTAAATTTTCTAGGTTTTGTATTTCTCCTCCTGAGACTGAAGGACTGATTTCTCTGTAATAGTCTCCGAGCTTCAAGAACTGTGGATGTTCCTCTGGAAACGACATTATTTGATGTACTTGAGCAATCAGAACTAGGTGACAGAATTCAAATTTGGTAATGGATTTGTTCCAAAAAAAACCAAAAATAAACTATAAAATAATAATCAATATAATATCATATGGCATTTTGGTGCTGACTGGAGGCCAGGAGCCCACCAAAGCTTCTCTATCACTCCCCCTTCTTAGATTGACAGGGGAGAGGGAAAATATAGTGAGAGGTCCATGGGTTAGAATAAGAGCAGTTCAACACAGCAGAGGAGCAAAGGCAGCACACAGAAGCAAAGCCAAACAAAGATTATTCTCTACTCCCCATCAGCGGGCGATGTCTGACCGCTTTCCCAGGAAGCAGGTCTCCAGTACGCGTAGCAATTTCTCCAGAGGACAAACACAATCCACAAAGGACCCCCGACTTCCCTAGCTTTTATATCTGAGCTGACATGACATGATATGGAATACTCTTTTGGTCAGTTTGGGTCAGGTGGTCCGGCTGTATCCCCTTCCAAGATGTTGCTCACACCCAGCCTCCTGTTGGGAAAATGTTGGAAAACAACAGCCTTGGTGCTGTGTGAGCACTGCTCAGCAGTAGCCAAAACACTGGGCTGCTAACAACATCCTTAGAGCTACCACTCCAAAAATACAGCACCAAGAGAGTTGCTGTGGGAAGATTAACTCCACCTCAGCCTGACCCAATACAAGGATTATAGATATGAAGTAGCAAGAGAAGATATGCCAGCATGAAGCCAAGTTGCACCATTACTCTATACTCAGCCAATATTAGACTATTAATGGAAATGGCTTAACTATGCAAAGAAAGAAACAGCCTTAGTCATAATAGACATAGCAACTTGGGTAGACATGGTTGCTGCTACTCTGGTCCTTGTAGCCTCCTGAACAAAGGAATCGCTTGGTGTGATAACATACTATTTAATGAGATCAATTTCCATATATTCTAGCAGGTTTCTTCATTCCTAGTCCAGCTATCTTCCAAACCACTGTTATATACATCATGTCAAGTTTGCTAATGTATTTAAGAAATAATTTTTTGCAATTTGTCACAGAAATGTGTCTCGTCTGTGGAATCTACTTGCTTCTCTCACTGTGCCTTTTTCTCTCTGCCAGTGAAGACTGAAGCAAAAATCTTGTTGAATATTTCAGCCTTCTCTACGTCCTTGCTAACCAGGTCACCTGTATCCTTCCGGAGAGGCCCCACATTATCTCTCATTTTCCTTTTTTTCTCTTACGTACTGAAATCCAGATAGACCACGTCCACTGCATGGCCACCATCCATCCACCTGCTTACGTCTTCATAAAAGGCTATCAGGTTGGTCAAACATGACTTTCCCTTGGCAAAGCCATGCTGACTGCTTCTAATAACCTTCTTATCCTTGATAAGCCTAGAGACAGCGCCAAGGATAAGATGTTCCATCACCCTTCCAGGGATGGAGGTGAGGCTGACTGGTCTGTAGTTACTCAGGTCCTCCTTCCCGCCCTTCTTATAGACTGGAGTGACATTCGCTTTCCTCCAGTCTTCAGGCACCTCACCTGTTCCGCACGACTTACCAAAGATGATGGAGAGTGGCCTAGCAATGACTTCTGCCAGCTCCCTCAGTACCTGCGGGTGCATCCCATCAGGGCCCATGGATTTATGGATGTTCAAGTGTCCTAATTGATCCCTAACCCAGTCGTCCTCAACCAGGGCAAACTCCTCCTTTATCCTGAAATCCAGAGGATTTGTAATTTGTTCACTACCAGAGACATGAAAATTTATAATCTGAATATTTTTCTTTTTTTATTTGCAAAAATTTGAAGAGGGTCCCTTCGGAGAGCCGGCCAAGTTAACGATCATCACACCAATATGGCTACAGATCGTCCTCTCTTTATTGCTCTGGACAGCTCAATATATACAGTTCAGTAGTGTCCCCGCGCCTGCCCCGTAACAGAGTTGGTCAGTTCCAGGTTTATACGCGCCAGCGTTTTATTGGGTAGTTCCATTCCACTATGCAAGCGGCTCTCACCCCCCCTTCTCCCCCCAGGGCCAGCACCTCCAGCCAAGCATCTCGCAAAGCTCTCACAAAACAGATAAAACCTCCTCCTCCCCGTGTTCCAAGGCAGCTTCAAGGACAGAGCCTCTGTTTAGGCCTACGCTGGGTTGTCCACACTTTTAAAGTTATACCGCACCTCTGCTCCACAAGAAATTCCTCTACAAAAATTCTACTTACTCTCCTTATTTATGTAAATGTATTGTCTTTTCTTGAGCACTGACATAACTTGCATTTAATTTTATATTATACATAATATTTAACTTTGAATACAGATGCATCATTTATTTATATAATACATAATATCTTTAAATACTCTGGAAAACAGACGGTTTTATCAGCAGAAGTGATTATGAAAAATGTAGTATGGGCAAAATGTTATGGAAATATAAATCTGAAAAGACATTTTGGTTTGCTAAGTCAGACATTTGCACTATTAACTTTTAATGCATGCTAAGAACAAGCAAAGTGTAAGTAAGAGTGTTATTAAACTTACCTATATGTAGCTATATAGAAGTTATACTGACAACAAACACTAGTCGTTCAACCACCTATAGAACAACCTGCAGGATACAACCCTCCTCTCTTTGTCCCTTATGTTTAGAGTAAATGTTACCTTTTGCAAGATGTCCCTTTCCCTTGACTGTAGAGGACATGTAGATAAATAGCTTACATTATGTGTGTAAGTTTTAGACAGCGTCTTGGTAGATGAATGTCACTTGTCTAATCAATATTAAACATTCTCAATTACTATGTATTTATGAACTAATGCATGATACTGTCAGATGCTTTGAAACCTAAGCATGATGACAGGGAAGTCTGTAAGGGTGTGAAATTTCAGTTCTTGCCAGAATGCTTGTAAAAGTTGTGGTACTATCACATAAATTACTCTGTAAAAATAAGGGCAAAACAATTGAACTGTATTTTGTCATACATTTTTTAAATAAAAGATATTTTAACTTTTTAAAATCATATATAAATCTTCGTTCATTCAAAATTCAGCATAAATTTATATTCGTATCTCTCAATTATGTATCTGTTTAAACAAATTCTAATAGATGTAGTGATACTATATGATGACTTTAAAACAGTTTATGAACTAAGTATGTGATCTGGGCAATATACTAAAGCTCTTTTTATTTAATATACGACTGAAATGATATATTTACAAAATTTAGCTTGGGAGAAGCCTCTGAGGATGAAAAATAAAAGAAAACAAAGAGCCAGTAACACTAGTACCAGATAAACATACTGTGAAACACTCAGGAAAAGACACAAGGTGTGATGAGTTGATCCTGGCCAACAGCTAAATGCCTAGCCAGCCTCTCACTCACTCCTGTCTCTCTACACAGGGAGGAAACGGAAGGAAAGAAGACATGCATTAACACGATGACAGTTAAACAGGGAAATCAAAAGCTACATGTGCAAACAAAGGAAAACAAGGGATTCATTCACTATGTCCCATCAGCAGGCAGAAGTTTAGACACTGCCTGAAAAGCAGAATCATAGAATCATAGAATCATAGAATCATAGAATCATAGAATCACAGAATGTTAGGGATTGGAAGGGACCTCGAAAGATCATCAAGTCCAATCCCCCTGCCAGAGCAGGAATGCCTAGATTATGCTACACAGGAACGTGTCCAGGCAGGTCTTGAATGTCTCCAGAGAAGGAGACTCCACAACCTCTCTGGGCAGCCTGTGCCAGTGTTCCGTCACCCTCACAGAGAAGAAGTTTCTTCTCGAGTTTAAGCGGAACCTCTTATGTTCCAGTTTCAGCCCATTACCCCTTGTCCTATCAGTGGTTGTCACCGAGAAGAGCCTGGCTCCATCCTCATGACACTCACCCTTGATATATTTGTAAACATTAATGAGGTCACCCCTCAGTCTCCTCCAAACTAAAGAGCCCCAGCTCCCTCAGCCTTTCCTCATAAGGGAGATGCTCCACTCCCTTCATCATCCTAGTTGCCCTGTGCTGGACTCTCTCCAGCAGTTCCCTGTCTTTCTTGAACTGAGGGGCCCAGAATTGGACACAATATTCCAGATGGGGTCTCACCAGGGCAGAGTAGAGGGGAAGGAGAACCTCTCTCGACCTACTAACCACCCCCCTTCTAATACACCCCAGGATGCCATTGGCCTTCCTGGCCACAAGGGCACAGTGCTGGCTCATGGTCATCCTGCTGTCCACCAAGACTCCCAGGTCCCTTTCCCCTACACTGCTCTCTAATAAGTCATTCCCCAACTTATACTGGAACCTGGGGTTGTTCCTACCCAGATGCAAGACTCTACATTTACCCTTGTTATATTTCATTAAATTTTTCCCCGCCCAACCCTCCAGCCTGTCCAGGTCTCGCTGGATGGCAGCATAACCTTCTGGCGTGTCAGCCTCTCCTTCCAGCTTGGTGTCATCAGCAAACTTGCTGATAGTACTCTCTAGTCCCTCATCCAAGTCACTGATGAATATATTGAATAATACTGGTCCCAGTACCGACCCTTGAGGCACTCCACTGGATACAGGCCTCCAACCAGACTCCGCCCCATTGACCACAACTCTTTGGCTTCTTCCCCTTAGCCAGTTCACAGTCCACCTCACTACCCGAGAGTCTAGACCACACTTCCTCAGTTTAGCAGCAAGGATGCTGTGGGAGACTGTGTCAAATGCTTTACTGAAGTCAAGGTAGACCACATCCACTGCTCGGCCATCATCTATCCACCTTGTTATATCCTCGTGAAAGGTGAAGCCATGTTGACTGTCTCTAATGACCCTCTTATCCCTGATATGCCTTGAGATGGCACCAAGGATAAGTCGTTCCATCACTTTCCCAGGGATGGAGGTGAGGCTGACCGGTCTATAGTTACCCGGGTCCTCCTTCTTGCCCTTTTTGAAGACGGGAGTGACATTTGCTTCCCTCCAGTCCTCAGGCACCTCTCCCGTCTCCCAAGACTTGGCAAAGATGATGGAGAGTGGTCTAGCAATGACATCAGCCAGCTCCCTCAGCACCTGTGGATGCATCCCGTCTGGACCCATGGATTTATGGATATCCAGATTGCTTAATTGGTCCCTAACCCAGTCCTCATTGACTAAAGCAAACTCCTCCACTGCCCTGACTTCCTCTGGGGCCTCAGGGGAACGGGGCTCCTCAGGACAGCCTCTGACAGGGTAGACAAAGACAAAGTAGGCATTCAGTATCTTCTCTGTATCTTCTGTCACCAAGGCACCCACCTCATTCATCAGTGGGCCTACATTGCCTCTGGTGTTAGTTTCATCTGCCACGTATTTGAAAAAGTTCTTCCTGTTGTCCTTGACCCCTCTCGCCAGGTTCAATTCTAGGGAGGCCTTTGCTTTCCTAGTTGCCTCCCGACATCCTCGGACAACAGCCTTATATTCTTCCCAAGTGGCCAGCCCTGCCTTCCAAGATCTGTAAATTCTCCTCTTGCACTTGAGCTTACCCAGCAGATCCCTGTTTAGCCACACAGGTCTCCTGGCTCCCTTCCTTGACTTCCTACGTGTCAGGATGCTCTGATCTTGAGCACGGTAGAAGCAGTCCCTGAACGCTAACCAACTATCTTGGGCCCCTTTACCTTCAAACAGCCTTGCCCATGGGATTTTCTCGAGTAATTGCTTGAAAAATCCAAAGTTTGCCTTGGCAAAGTCCAGGGTTGCAATTCTGCTTGCTATTTTGTTTCTGCTACAGGAGATCCTGAACTCCACCATTTCATGGTCACTGCAGCCAAGGCAGCCCTCAACCTTTACTGCTTCAACCAGATCCTCCTTGTTAGCGAGGATGAGGTCCAGCAGTGCTCCTCTCCTAGTCGGCTCCTCCACCATTTGCATCAGAAAATTATCATCGATGCACTGGAGGAACCTCCTGGACTGTGGCTGACTGGCTGAGTTGTCCTTCCAGCAAATATCAGGGAAGTTAAAATCCCCCACGACAACCAGGGCCTGTGATTGTGAGACCACTCTCAGCTGCCTGTAGAAGGCCTCATCAACTTCCTCACCCTGATCTGGTGGCCTGTAATAGACACCCACAACATTATCTCTCCTGCCTGCCTGCCCCTTAATTCTAACCCATACACTCTCAACTTGCTCCTCATCCATACCTGGATGGTCAACACTTGTTATAGTTGTTAGGGAAGACAAACATCATAAACATGAAAGTCCTGCTTTTCTCCTCCTTTCTTGAAACTTCTACTGATGAGCATGATATCATATGATATGGAATATCATTCTGGTCAGTTAGGGTCATTTCTCTCAACTTCTTCCTCAGCCTGCTCACTGAGAACTGGGGAAGAGGGAAGGAAGGTCTGGATACTGTGCATGCACTGTTTAGCAATAGTTGAGACATTGGTATGCTACCAACACTGTTTTAGCCAGAAATATAAAGCACAGCATCATATTGTCTGTTATTCAAGAAAATTAATTCAATCCTGGTGAGATCTGGTAAACAACACAATGGAAGAAATGCGAGATCTACACATTGCATTCAAAAAGGACTGAGAACCTGAATTTCAAAAGAAAAATGAGAACATAAAGGTGCTATTCTGTGTAGAAAAAAAAAGGAGTTTAAGACAGATATGGACATGATGAGAACCTCCAGTTGAAATCTGACAGAGACTAGATTGATACCTGTGCACTGTATCTTATTTTGATCTATATTTTCCTTTAAATAGATGATTTTTGTTCTGTAAAAAAATGAATCTTTTCCTACTGTCATTGTTCTACAGGGATAAGGAGGGCTAAGAACAGAAAAACTGTGTTTGAAGTGAGAAACATGAACAGCAGAACAGCCACTCGGGGTAGAGTAACACGCTGAAAACACTGGAGCAATTCTGCTACAAAGTGAGGACAAAGTCTGCATGAGATCTGAGAAGCATTTTTCATCCAGGCCATGCAAATTCATACCCATGGTTACCATGGACCATATTAATATTTATTATGGAAAGTGTAAAAGTTTCACAAAATTATAAACAAAAAAATAAATAAACAATTTGTACCTCAGTAAATAGTGAATACTGATCATTAATGCTAATTCACAAGCAGAAAATTATTCTTCAAAACTACATTTTCTTTTTAAAACAACTCAGCTGATATCCATGTGGTTAACCTTACCGAATGAAGAAAATTGAGCTAATTAGTACTTCATTTTTGCATTACAATCTTGAGTATGATTACAAATTATTTGTGATTACAGAAGAAGGCTTAATTTTTTCATATAATATTACCACTGTTACACAGCATAAGCGTTGATAAACACTAGTGGGACAATTAGTGAAAATTAGCACAGTAGCTTTTAAAATAAAAATAGCTTTTCCTCTTTCATACGTTTGTCATTTAAACAATCTCAATGAAAACCAAGTAACAAGGAAAATGGTATATGTATTTTGAAACATTAAACTATGATACTGCATTAGAAGAAAATATTTAGTATAGAATCATAGAATCATAGAACAATTCAGGTTGGAAAAGACCCTTGAGATCATCGAGTCCAATCATTAACCCTATACTACAAGTTCACCCCTAAACCATATCACCCAACACCACATCCAAGCGACACTTAAACACATCCAGGGATGGCGACTCAACCACCTCCCTAGGCAGTCTGTTCCAGTGTCTGACCACTCTTTCCATGAAGAATTTCTTCCTAATGTCCAGTCTAAACTTGCCCTGTTGCAACTTGAACCCATTCCCCCTGGTTCTGTCCCTAATGACCTGTGAGAAGAGACCAGCACCAACCTCTCTACAATGTCCTTTCAAGTAACTGTAGAGCATGATGAGGTCCCCCCTCAGCATCCTCTTCCTCAAACTGAACAGTCCCAGCTCCCTCAGTTGCTCCTCATAAGGTCTATTCTCCAGGCCCTTCACCAGCTTTGTTGCCCTCTTCTGTACTTGCTCCAACACCTCAATATCCCTCTTATGCTGAGGTGCCCAAAACTGGACACAATACTCAAGGTGTGGCCTCACCAGTGCTGAGTACAGGGGGACAATCACCTCCCTACTTCTGGTGGTCACAAAATTTCTAATACCAGCCAGGGTGCTGTTGGCCTTCTTGGCCACCTGGGCACACTGCTGGCTCATATTCAGCCGGCTGTCAGTTAGAACGCCCAGGTCCTTTTCCACCAGATAGCCTTCCAGCCACTCTTCGCTTTTATAAAATATTGAATAGATTATATGAAATCAGACTGTGATATTTTAAAAAGCAGTTTTCTTCTTGCTCCTAGAATTCAATGGGTTATCAATCTGACCATTAGAAAGGGCTCTATTAGTAAGATGATTCATTTTCTTGACAAAGAGAAGGTTTATCATTGTATTGTACATTGTTCATTACACCTTTGAAAAAAACAACACCAAAAAACAATATACAAACCCATACATTTAAACAATAAAAAAATCACAAAGGGGGAAAAAAAAACCCCAAATACCAAACCTACAGTTTTCTTTTGTATCCTTTTAAAAACAGTGTTTCTGAAAAAAAATATAGTTAGAAAAATACAATAAACATTATGTGCTGGCCTTTCACAGGATCATACAATTACAGAATAAGAGAACCAAAGAATCATAGAATCATAGAACAGTTTTAGGCTGGAAGAGATGTCCAAGCTCAGTGAGTCCAACCTTTTCCTAGCCAGTAAACCATGTTCCTCAACAAAACATCTGCCTGTCTCTTAAACACCTCCAGGCATGGTGACTCAACCACCTCCCTGGGCAGTTTGTTCCAATGCCTCACAACCCTCTCAGTAAAGAAATTCTTCCTAATATCCGACCTGAACCTCCCCTGGCACAAGTTAAGGCCATTTCCCCTTGTCCTATCACTTGTCATTAGGGAGAATAGAGCAACTCCTGCCTCTCTACAACCTCTTTTCAGGTAGTTGTAGAGAGCGACAAGGTCTCCCCTCAATCTCCTCTTTTACAGGCTAAACAACCCCAGATCCCTCAGCTGTTCCTCATACAACATATGCTCCAAATCTTTTATCAGCTTGGAAGCCCACCTCTGTAACTTCTCCAGCAGTTCAATGTTCCTTGTAGTGAAGGGCCCAAAACTGGACAAAATAGTCGAGGTGTGGCCTCACCAAAGTTGAGTACAGGGGCACGATCACCTCCCTGCTCCTGCTGACAACATCATTCGTGATACAGGCCAGGATGCCATTGGCCTTCTTGGCCACCTGGGCACACTGCTGACTCATGTTCAGCTGGCTGTCCATCAACACACCCAGGTCCCTCTCTACCTGGCAGCTCACCAGCCACTCCTCCCCAAGCCTGTAGGACTGCTGGGGTTTATTGGGACTCAGGTGCGGGACCCTGCGTTTGGACTTATTGAAACTCATGCGATTGGCCTTGGCCCAGAGATCCAACCTGTCATCTAGATCTTGCTGTAGAGCCTTCCTACCCTCAAGCAGGTCGGCACTTCTACCCAGCATGGTGTCATCTGCAAACTTACTAAGGGTGTATTCTATCCCCTCATCCAAATCATTGATGAAAATATTAAACAGGAGTGGCCCCAGTACTGAGGCCTGGGGGACACCACTCGTGACTGGTCACCAACTGGATTTAACTCAGCCATCTAACCAGTTTTTCACCCAGTAAAGTGTATGCCCACCCAAGGCATGAGGAGTCAATTTTTCTGGAAGAATGCTGTGGGCAAGCGTCAAATGCCTTACTAAAGTCAAGGTAGACAATATCTACAACCATTCCTTCATCCAGCAAGCGGGTCACCCAGTCATAGAACGAGATCAGGTTTATTAAGCAGGACCTGCCCTTCATAAACCCATGCTGACTGGGTCTGATCA
Source organism: Trogon surrucura (assembly GCA_020746105.1). Classification (NCBI taxonomy): domain Eukaryota; kingdom Metazoa; phylum Chordata; class Aves; order Trogoniformes; family Trogonidae; genus Trogon; species Trogon surrucura. Next base: position 42,119,554 of record CM036617.1, read on the forward strand.
CCTGGTTGTTCTGCATGTGTTGCATAATGGAACACAGGATGATCTGCTCCAACAACTGTCCTGGAACTGAAGTCAAGCTAACAGGCCTGTAGTTCAATAACATTTTCTTTTGAAGTCATGTATTCATCTCAGCATTCATCTCATCATTCATTTTCTTCTCTACCTCCTTATCAAGAAAAAATAAAACGAACCAAAACTATAAAGTTGTACATTTTTCAATGAAAAGTCATTAATAAGAAGATTGAAATGTTGAGAAATTAGGTTGAAGTTTGGAGAAAGTAAACACATAAACCCAGACTTTCTATGCATAATTGCTATTAAAATTACTATTACTGTCACCACCATTTAGATTTATGTGGCAATGAAAAGAGTAATTAAAAAAAATTGAAACCAATTAAACTTCCTGTCATATTGAGGACCTCATAGTAGCACTAAATGCTCACATAGAAGTAAGATACTAAATCAAACAGCCAATAAATCAAATAAAGGGGAAAAAAATGTACCCTTCATGGAGAAATGTAACTTCAAATAGACATAATTATATACTATGACAATAATCTATAATAACACATAAAGAGCATCACCTTCTAAAGTTTTTAGAAGTTTAGAACTTACTAGGTAACAGTATCCAAGTTTAAATCTAAAGGAGCTTTTAATACACTAAAAACTGTACTGTTTAGGTTCTTTTGTTTCTTTTCTATATGCATTCTCTCTACACAGTCATTCAGTAAATTATCAGAGAATCTCACAATGCCACTAAGGAGAGTTATAATTTGAGCAAGAAATATTGAGGAAGGTGTCTGTGTTGAGGTATTCAAAGATTTTTGTTCGAAAAACATAACTAAAAAAAAATCAATAAAACTGCATTTTTAATGTGAAACAATGGAGCACAAGTGGCTATTATCTTTCAAAACATAACTTTTTTTTTTCTTTTTGTAATTAGTTAAGAAAGCATTGCGTTCCTACTACACCACATCTCATTCACCGAACATAAAGAAAGGAAATGTAAGGTCAGCGAATGACTAAAATTTATTGAAATTAACATTTTTGTCTCCTTACAGAACTTCCTGATCAAGAGGTTATTACTAGAAAGTGTGCATGGGAACAGAATATTCTTCACTGTTTGCTGAAACAGTGGAAAAGGTGATTGTTTATGTCTTAGTTCTCATGCTGCTCCGTCAGAATGGAAATCTGGGAACAGAGGAAAGCTACTGTTGTATCCCCAGACATATTATAAAAAACTATCATATTTTTTCCCTGTCTTAAAATAACAGTATCAAAACAGCAATGCATTCAAATGAACAAAATATTTTCTTTCCCCTTTTTAACTTGAATGTGCACACCAAGAATGAGAAAACCCTCATAGTTTGCCAAGATATAAAGTAACATTGTTTCTTTGACATTTGTAACTGACTGGTGAAATAATTCAATCAAAGTATTCTGGGAAAGGAGTTAAACAATTGGCTCTGAACTCATCTCCGTAGCAGTATTTTAGCAAATGCAATTTGGTCTTGATTATCTCATTCCATTTCCTTGTATTGGTGTTTGGAGACAAAATCTTATTTCCCTTTTAGTTATGTGTTTGTTTTGCTCTCCCACAACTTCAGCTTCAACAGCGTGATCTAGTAGCAAAGAAATCAGACAGGTCTTCAGGGCAGTGAAAAAAATGATTTAACATATAGAATAATCACAACTTAGAAGTTAATATACATGAATATACTTCCTGTTTCTTGATGATTCTTATTCTGGCAGGAAGAAATGGCCCTTAATTATGGAGATCTGTGGGAATCTTCCTTTTCAGTAAAACTTGAAAAACAGAATTGTTCCCTTCTGTACACCTGTTAGCTTATGAAGCAGCAGGAAATGTAGTAGCAGGAATAATATAAATAGTATCTTGATAAAGGATTGGAATAGCTGAAGTAGAAGGTGTGAAAAGACTAAATAAAAACACATCAGTCTTTTGTTCCTTTAAAATAAAAAAGAGCATCCTTGTTCCCATGCAACTTGTTACAGCTAGCCATCAGCCTGGTGAGATTTTGTAGTGCATCTTTTTAAAACATACCAACATAGATTTTTATTAAAACATTGTATCTCAACTAGAATCACTTTTGAGATATGAAGAGTTTATTAAATACAATACAATTTGTAGCAAGAGAACACTAACCATAAGAAATTAAAGAAAAAGTAATTTTAATGTAATTTTCTAGAAGGGTTCTAGAGACCTAAGGGATAAAAAAGGATAATTATTCACTTTTATAATTATTGATGATTATGTTTGCTTCCTAACTTGGATATCCGTGTCTATGCTTTGTCCAAACATCCTCACGAGATACTGAAAACAAATGGATTTAATCCAGTGATCTCACTCATTAGTAAGCCAATTAATGTAATGTACCAAACGTATTTGCTCACCAGTGTTGCAACATATCCTGCAGTCTTTAATTATCACAGTTGTCTATCTTTTTCCGAAACGTAGCAAAACATACAGTAATCATTCATTTCTAATGAGCATAATCCATAAGGCTATACATGAAAAAAACAGTAAATTATCTAACTCATTGCTGATACTTTTAAGGATGTGTCTTGCATAACAAAGCATAAAAATATTGAAATTAATTTATTGGAAATTTTGTGACTAGTCTGAAAGACAGTAAAATATGTCAACATTGTATTTTCAGACAAACACAGTTTTAAGTAACCTTGGAATCTGTATCATATTTTGAACTTGTGGACAAATAATAATAGCTACAGCTTTAGTTGTAATGTAGTTGATTGTACACGCCATCTGTCAAAATCAATATAAAACCCTAAATAATTTTTTCTGGGATTTAGGTAAGAAATTTTCCAAAACTTCCTCATTTGTGATGCATCTCTAACAGTCTATCAAGGTGAAGTTAGTGAATTCTTTTTGTTTCCTGGAATGACATAAAAATAATAGGATATACTTGTTTAAAGTGTAAATCTATGCCCCTCAAAACTGCTGCTCAAATTCTAAACATTCATGCATAGTAGTAGTAGTTCCCAAATGATTATGGAGTTACAAAGAAGATAGTAATACCTGTCATTAGGAAAGAAATGGCGAGAAGTAAGCCCCCCACATAAAAGACTTAGAAAGTTTTAGTGACTCAGATAAGAATCCTGAAATCTACTGGCAATCAGAAACATCCGAAACAGTACTAAGGACATCCTGAGGATTTAACAGCTAAACAAGTTCTGAATATGAGATGATGGACTGGACCTGGCAAAGGCTAAATAAGAAGAAAAGCAAAGCAAGAAGTGTCCAGTTTAGAATCCAAGTGATGGATTGTCCTAAACTTCAAATTTCTACTTAACCCTGACCAATATAATTGCCCGAATACTATATAAAGTAATTGGAAAAAAAATGGTATGTCCGAGTATCTGCAGAATCTAAGTCTAAATGCCCTCTTTCAACTGGTGTAGGGAATTATCTCAGAAAGTACAGGGCATATCTTTAAACACCTGAACAACATACCAGAAACTTTTAGAAGAAGTAGAGTACCTACATCTGTTCATTTATTTCTTCGTTCAGAGTTAGGAAGTCTTGGAAAGCAGGCAGAGAGTGACAGCTTTGAAAGTCTTTCCTGATTTTCAATTATCAGCATCACAACTTAGTCTCACAGTCACACTTGAAGAGAAAATGTTGGGTCTCTCAGGTTGAGGTAACCACTTACAGAGCATCTACTACAGCAGTATACAAAAGTTGGATACAAAGTACTCTTCAAAGGTAGAGGCTACCTCCTCTCAAGAGGCAGGATTTAAGGAAGCATCTTCTTGTTTTTCTCGTTTAGATGTGTTAATAATAGCAGATCATGGTTTGTTTGATTGTCAAACAGCAAATTCTTTAAAGAACACAAACACTTGAGAAAATGGGAATCTGAATGAGAATAACATGTATGAGAATATGAATGTATAAGAATATGAATGAGAATAATGTGTAATTCAATGTATATTATCACCTATTTACATAACAATACATATTTTTCTAACATGTACCCTGGAAAGATTACATGAAGTTTAGAAGTTTAAACTTATTATAGCTCTGATTCTTTTACCACTATTTTTAGAGTAAATATTACCAGGCAAGAATGGGGGTGAACACAACCAAATCAATCAAGCAAAACAAATATCTAAAAAAAACTTCAAAAAAACCCCCACAAAATCACTTTTTAAAGAATTAGAATTTGATATACAATCTACGTAAAGTTATTATTTGTAACGAAATGCACACATAATGATAAACCTAGAGAAATAATTTTACACAGGAATTTGAATTGTGTTGATATCCACAGGATCTGTAAGCAACACCAAGTCTCTGGATTCATCTAAAAGACCTCTGCTTCTTGGACTATCAAAAGTACTGATGACAGTTGCAAACCTTCTCAAAACCTTGCTCCTTCTTCAGTCCTTGTTATTCCAACCCTTCCACATCTTTTGTTTCTGATCTGTTTTCCTTCCGACCTTATCCCTCTGCACTTTCCACTGAAATTTTATCTCTATTTTCCAATTTATCGTTCCTAATCAGAGATCCCAATTGCCACTTCCTCCCAAAAGCTAAGTCCAAGATTGCTTGCTAAACTAGTACTACCTGATTTCTATTTCCAACCTCCATTTGCATTAAATCTGTATTTATGTCATTCTTCCAAAACTTTCTTGTTACATGCCTGCCTCTTGCCTATCCTTTCTTGAACCTCTCTCAGTTATCTCTTTTGAGTTCTAGTTTCTGTCCTATTTTTCAGTCTAACTATAAATAAGCTGTGGCCTGAATGTGAATGATACATAGTTCTCCAGAGAAGCTGTAAAGTCACTGAGAGCTTTTACATACACAAACAAATAGCCTGTCCACAAATGAGAACAGATGCAGAAATAAAAGCTTATGTTAGAAACCTTCTGCTCTTTCCTGTGCTTCTATAAGAAGTTTTGAATCATGAAGTAACCCACACCTTTACTCTGCATACAGAACTATAAGAAATTCATTAGCAAAAATAGACAGCTTCTATATTCCGTTCAAATTCCACTTGAGTGGTCAGTCACTTTTTCTCCACTTGCTTGTTTTACATAAGCGATGAGGTGATAAAGTAACTGTGACAATCTGACATAACTAAGTTATCACTGAACAATTATTTTAAGTTTTACTGTGGTAGCAATCCTAACTCAAACAGAGACCACTTCCTAAATCGTGGAATTGTGGAATATATTACAAATATTAAAATAAAAAGAAAAGAAAAGAAAAGAAAAGAAAAGAAAAGAAAAGAAAAGAAAAGAAAAGAAAAGAAAAGAAAAGAAAAGAAAAGAAAAGAAAAGAAAAGAAAAGAAAAGAAAAGAAAAGAAAAGAAAAGAAAAGAAAAGAAAAGAAAAGAAAAGAAAAGAAAGATTCAGTGACCTAAAAGTAGGTGACTAGCACAAGCTGAGCTGCACTGCAGTATCACAGAATCACAGAATCACAGAATGTCAGGGGCTGGAAGGGACCTCAGAAGATCATCTAGTCCAACCCACTACCAGAGCAAGATCACCTACAGTAGATCACACAGGAACGCGTCCAGGTGGGTTTTGAATGTCTTCAGAGAAGGAGACTCCATAACCTCCCTGGGCAGCCTGTTCCAGTGCTCTCTCACTCTCACAGTAAAAATTTTTTTTGTAATATTTTTATGGAACCTCCTATGTTCCAGTTTACATCCATTGCTCCTTGTCTTGTCGTTGGACGTCACTGAAAAGAGCCTGGCTCCATCCTCCTGACACTCCCCCTTGACATATTTATAAATATGAATGAGGTCACCCCTCAGCCTCTTCTTGTCCAAGCTAAAGAGCCCCAGCTCCTTTAGCCTTTCCTCATAAGGGAGATATTCCACTCCCCATTGGCCTCTGGTTGCTTCTACAGAAATACCTGTGGATTTCTTAGATCCTGTGCTACATGTGCCAGGCTGGCTGACCCAGATTTATTCAGATATTCTAAATGCCACTAGATAGGTATCATCTATCAGATCCCTCTGTAGAGCCTTTCTTTCCTCAGACTCACATAATCTGTAAACTTCTTGAGGCTGCATTCAATCTTCTTGTCCAGATCATTGATCAAGATATTAAAGACAACTGGCCCAAACCCTGAGCCCTGCGAACACTGCTTGTGACTGGCTGCCAACTTGATTTAACTCCATTTGCCACCACTCTTTGGGCCTGGCCATCCAGTCAGTTTTTCACCCAGTGAAGGATATGACCATCCAAGTCATGAGCAGCCAGTTATTCCAGGAGAAATGCTATAGAAAACAGTGTCAAAGACTTTACTGAAATCCAGGTAGACAGTACAAACAGCATTTCCCTCATCCATTAGGTAGGTCACCTCTTCATAGAAGGAAGTCAGGTTAGTCAAGCAGGACCTGCCTTTCACAAGCCCATGCTGACTGGACCTGATCTCCTGACTTGCTGTATATGTCTCATGATGGCACTCAATATGATCTGCTTCATGAAATTCCCCAGTACCAAGGTCAGACAGACACACCTGTAGTTCCCTGGATTCTCCTTTCGACCTTTTTTTATATGTATGTTACATTTGCTAATCTCCAGTCCACTGGGACCTCCCTGGTTAGCCAGGACTGCTGGTAAATTGTTGAAAGTTGCTTGGTGAGCAATTCTGCCTGCCCAGTACCCTTTAGTGGATCCCATCTGGCTCACACACAGACTTGTGTGTGCCTATGTTAGTTGCTAACCATTTCTCCTTGGATTATGGAGGCTTCATTCTTTTTCCCATCCCTGTCTTCCATCTCAAAGGTCTATGTACCTTGAGAACAACTGATCTTATTTTTAAAGACTGGCACAATGAAGGAGTTAAGTACCTCAGCCTTTTCTTCATATTTCACCACTATGTTTCCCCCTGTATCTAATAAAGGATGAAGATTCTTCTTAATCTGCCTTTTGTTTCTAATGTATCTATAGAAACATTTTTTAATTCTCTTTTAAAGCAGATCAAAAAAAGTTCTATCTGGGCTTTGGTATTTCTAATTTTTTTTCCATTCACAACATCACGACGTTCTTGTAGGACTCTGAGTTGCCTGTCCCTTCCTCCAAAGATCATAAACTCTCTTCTTTTCCTGAGTTCCAGTCAAATCTCTATTATCAGCCAGTCCAGTCTTCTGCCCAACCAACTCCTCTTTGAACACATGGGGACAACCTGCTCCTGCTTCTTTAAGATTTCTTTCTTAGAAAATGTCCAGCCTTCCTACACTCTTTTATCCTTCAGGTCTGCCTCCCAAATGACTCTGTCAACCCAGATCCTAAACAAGCACAAGGCTTCCCTCTGGATGTCCAAGGTGGCAGTTCTGGTCAGTCCCCTTCTTACTTCCCTTGAAAACAAAATCTATCACATCACTCACAAGTCCCTCTCTTTTCACAAATTACAGGTCCAACAAGGTGCCTTCTCTAGCTAGCTCACTCAACAGCTACGTCAGGAACTTATCTTTCACATGTTTCCTCTCTGCTGTATTTTATTTTCAGCAGACATCTGGCAAGTTTAAGTCACCCATGAGGACAAGATCTAGCAATTATGAGGCTTCTCTCAGATGGTGGTCTGTAAAAGACTCCCACCACGCTGTCTTCTTGTCCTTCTCACTGATTATTACCCACAAACACTCAACCCTATTATCACCATTATTAAGCTCTAGATAACCAAAAAACTCCCTAACTTACAGGGTTACACCACTGTCTCTCTTTCCTTGCCTATCCCTTCGTAAGAGTTTGTAGTCCTCCATTGCAACACTCCAGCTGTGTGAGTCATCCCACTGTGTTTCTGTGATGGCAACTATGTCATAGTTTTCCTGCTGCACAACAGCTTCCAGCCCCTCCTGTTTGTTGCCCATGCTGCTTGCATTACTGTACTTTTAGCTAGTTAGCTAGCAGCTTGTTGATCTCTCTAGTTCCTGTCTATAAATAAAATATGATTGACACTTGAAAATTGAATTCTTCTTAAAGGAAATGATTGCCAACAACTTATTTCTCTTATTAGATATATGTTAGCACCATCTGGCTTCCGGAGGTTTGTTTTTTTTTTTTTTTTTTGTTACTGATGACATAAACTATATTTTGAATATTTTTTTTTCTGGTGTTAAAAATCAGTGTAGCTTTAAGTGAGTAGCTCTATCCCTTTATTTTTGGAGGAATGTAAAATATTTAAAAATATTTCTACGTAGATATAGTGATCTTATCAGAAATAAGCAACAAAATAGCTTCTACATAATTGCATGAATTTCCGTCTGGTACATCTTTCAGATGACCACAAATACTTATTTATTAATGGACATCTACCAGCTAGCATATTTTTGAGTTTTGAAAACAGAAATTCTCTGCCATGTCTTGCAACAAATTAAGTAAATTAATTAGTTATGCACAAGATTCCTGACATCACCACCAAAAAAAAGAGAGACTTTTAACAGCAGGTGTAATACAACAAACAATTACACAATAAAGAGAATAACTCTTGAAAAATGTTTGCTGGCATTTGGTTTGAGTATATAACACTAGACTGAGCAAGGACTGTCTTCATCAGCTAAACACTACTATAATGCATATAACAAATATTCATAATGTCTTTACTATTGGTTCCTACTAAAGGTTAGACCCAGTATTTGAAAGAAAGTTTGAATGTCATCGCTTGTCTTATTTATGTATCACTGCTATAGCAATCCAGCTGCTTCTGTGAGATAGGTTCTAGGACTGTTACAACTTTTGAGCCCCAACACTCTGCTTGTGATGAAAATATAAGCCACACATCAGAACACACTGTTAGATATCTTTGAAGACTAATACATCCACATCTTCATCACAAGTCTAAACACAGAAAACTACATCAGCCTGGTGATGGTGGGGAATGGAGCGGTGTGTCTGAAAGAACTTAAATCTCATAGTTGTTGTGTTTCATCAATTAACATCTGGCTAAACAACAATTAATTAACTAATCAAGTCCAATAAGAGCAAGAGAGACCATGTGTACCCAAATCTCTCATATTGTATCACTGTGACTGAAAATCCGATTCCTTAGGGAAGTGCCTTATACTTTGTCTCTGATAGACAAATGAGAGATGAACTGAGCTTGTCATCCTTTTCTTATTCTATGCTTAGGATGAAAAATGCTTTTCAACAGTGTTCAAGAAGAACCACTCCCTTGAAAATTAACCAAAGTTCATGACTGCAATTTCCTACAAAACACTCTGTGAATTTATTTTGGAAGGATTATAATCAGTAAACGACAGAGCTTGCTGCCTTTCCTTGCAATAAAAGCACCTTCTTGGAAAACCGATCCAGTATTTTCACAGGAAACAAACAGAGGCATTAGATGTGGTACAATGTTCCTCATATAATTTTCTCTGTTACTTTCTTTTGTATCTTCTGTGCATTCTGTGGTGGGTCATTCTATCATTCATAGAATTACTGATGTTTCAGTACATTACTGCCAGGTCCTTGAATATATACCATTTCAGACCCTGAAAATTTTTTCTGGAGTGAGATTTGTGTTTTTCAGTGCTGAGAAAAAGTATAAACTGCCTAGAAAAACATAGAGAATCAGAAAATGTTATCTCAACAACACTGAAGACCAGCATATTCAAGGATAAAGGGAAGATGTCTCATCCCGAATCATACTAATTTGAGCTGTGAAGATTCCAGAGGTGAAATTAAGACATAAATGAGGTCAATGTCGTGTTTTTCTTTGAATATTTATTCTCCAAGCAAGGAGAGAGAGAAAGGAGGGGATGGGGGAAGGGGTGGGGGAGTGGGGGGGCGAGAGAGAAGGGAGAGAGAGAGAGAAAGGAAAAAGAAGAAGAAGAAACCAATACCACCACAGAGTCCAGCATAATCCCATAGGTTTGACATCATCGGTGGGAGAATATTCCAACTAGGTGCTGGTCTGCAGTTCTTTTATTTCCATTGTTCCCGTCTTTTCTCCACCTTTTCACTACAACTAGTTTGCATTTTCTTGGAATTTCTTCGCATAAACTCCTCCTCACAGTCACATGTGCTGCACATATGGTCCCTTTTTTCGGGGGTCTAGAGGGGTCGCTCTTGCCAAGCCTTCCTCTTCAAGTCATCTTCCTCAGTATGACCGCTGGTAATCCCACTGCATGTGCATGCGTCTTTCACTGTTGGTTATATAACTTTGTGAGTCTGGCACTCCATCCTTGGAAGTTCCGTATTGCAAAATGTTGCGAAACACCTACTGTCCGAGCTACCTTCAAGTCCTCACAAGTGTTAGTTGTTACAAATGTTGTAGAAATTTTGTTAATTACTACAGAAGCAGTTTGTTTGATGGGTCTTGTAGTTTCAAACTATGCATCTGGCCAATGTGAGACAGTATTTTCTTTCCTTGAGTCCCACAGACGGTAATACCTCTTCTTATGGTTGTTGGCCAGGTGCCTTTATGAATCTCACTAAATGTTTCTCACTGACTAAAAGGACACTATGTGTGCAATATTCAATTGCATAAGTACGGGTTAAAGTGCCCTATATGACCTCAGGTTTCTTAAATATCTACATGCAGCTTGGAGACCTGAGGTAAAAAAGATGAGACAGCCATCCACTTTTAAAACAGCAGTTGGAGTCTATCATTGATATCTTCTGACTTCTAAGAAGGCTTTATACACCTATGACCATGTAACTGAATCCCAACATAATTTATAGTTTAGCTAAAAGGTAAGTGTCTATATTTATCATGTCTTCTGTCAGCCAAATGAAATTTAATTTCTGGTACCTATGAAGGAGCATTGGATTTTAAATTTAGTAAGATGTTAAAAATATAGGTGTCTGTAGAAAGAATTAGTAAACAGTAAAACTGTGTACATTGGTGTGCAGATGTATGATTTGACAAATTCCAAAAGCTGGATAATACCCTGATATGCAAAAGTTTAGATGAAATGACAGTATTGTGATTTAAGACAGTAACCTGTGCTGAAATGACCACTATGAAATGGTCTTAGAAGTCAGAGACAGACTGGTTTGAATGAGAAGCTGCTGGTCATTTTATATTAAAAGTAATATTACGATTATAAGTGTCAATTTCCTAATAGGGGAGAAAGACTTTGAGTTTTTATATATTTCTGTGATGCACCAGAACAATTGGCATGAAACACTGAAAGAACCACAACAACTTGACCTAGCTTTTTCAGAAGTAATTTACCTGAATGTGGACTGAAATGGAACTGGACTAATTAGTCAATGAACACAAAGTAGGTCACTTCCAAGTAGTTAACGATTGAAAAAGCCTTTTAAAAGAAGAAAATTTTCACTGGGGTGAAATACATGGGAATTTTCCCATTTTCAGGCTTGAAATGCTTAAAATTCATCTAGTAACTACAACACAAGAGCCTATTTGAATAAAAATTTTGTTAGGTTTTAGCAAAATGTTAGCTTGTAATGGTTTGTTATAGTCATAATGTTGTTAAATAACTATCTATGTTTCTCATTAAGGAATAATAACACATTAAGCCAAATATTCTTAATGAAAGTACATTAAAATACTTGTCATTGTCTTCTTCCAGATGAGAAAATAGTTTTGTATAGTTCTACCCCAAACTACTTTGTTTGATAAATATTACTCTCTCTGTTATTAGCATGAGAAGCAGATGGACTTTGTACTCCTGTGTTCCAAAGCCTATTGAAATTCTGTACATATCACAAATACAGAACACCTAAACCACTTAAATTTTACTGGGTTTATTTTTTAAACTGATAATTTAATATTCTAAAGATATTAAAACTCCTACAGCTATAAAGCTATTCTTAGACTCTTTTTATCAAAATCTCACCAACCTAATTTACATCTGATGCTTGTATATTGAAAATATGTATATGCAGAATGAGTAAAAAACCACGGCATTCATATGACAAAAAGAAACAATTAAATTTTCCACATTAAACAAAAAGAAAAAATAGAAAAATCATGCAACCATTTGGACTTTGTTTCTTTCTGCAAATTTCTTTAATTCTTTCCTGTTTTTGTTTTACCCATGACAGAAATGCTGGAACGATGTGAGCTTTCATATATCTCCAAGAACTTACTTTATTTGGCAAGCAAGGCGCTTCTGAGAGATGTTGGGTTTGAACAATCTCAGAATAGAATAATAATTGATTCCTAGTCTTCTGGGTTTGGGGTATGTTTCATAAGGATTTTGTAGAAAGGATGATAGCTTTCGGGTTTTTGTTCAACAAAAAAGAAAAAAGAAAAAAAAAAGAAATATCTCTTATTGCTGCTTAATGAAGGAGTTCAGTACCATTAACACGTCAGGCTTATTTTGAACGTATTATGAACGTAACTTCTCCAAAAAACAAAGCAAAAGAGTGTATTATTTCTTAAACTGAGACAGCATTGAATTTTGACTAAACTCTTAAAAGATTGTCAGCATTTGCAAGTGCAAATATCTCAGAAAATGTGTACAGTTTTAACCTTTCCACTATTAGGCAAAACAAATGTTTTTCACGATCACATTTTTACGTGGGTGTTTTTTTTTTTTTCGGTTAGATGCTGTAATTCTACGTATACTAGGTATATATTCCCTAGGTGATCTTGCTCTGGGAGGGGAGTTGGACTAGGTGATCTTTCAAGGTCCTTTCCAACACCTGACATTTTGTGATTCTGTGATTCTATGATTCTATGATTGATTCTATGATTCTATGATTGATTCTATGATTCTATGATTCTTGCTTTATATTTTTTCCATACACGGTATTTAAACTTGTCATGTAACAGCATGCTAGCATAATGAACAAAGGGAAATTTGCAGAATCTCTTTCGGTTTTGTGGATTTTGTAGAAATGTTTCTGTGTTTTATACAATGATTTGATGTCCTCATAACTTAGATGTTCAAATTCATCCTGGCAAAAGTTGAATTTGAATACTGATACAGTAATTTCACAGAAAAAAAAAAAATGCAGGTGTTAGATGTGGTTTAGTTGTTTAGATATTAGATGTATTAGATTAGAGGTATTAGATATTCCTTTGGCTGATTATAAAGCAGTCATTCTGAAATCAAAAAACAGTCCTCCAGGATGATGGTTGAGATCTGATATCAGAAATTTTTGATTTTTAGGCAAAAACAGTTGCTCGTGGTGAAATTTTGTAAATAGCTGTGGGAGGTTAATGCAAAAAAATTGCAATCAGTTTTACATAATTATCATTAGATTAGAAATACTCATGAGTAAACCAGACAACTCTGACAACACATTAGGCACCTGTGAGGGTCACTGCTAAACAAGTGCCTCAAACAGTCTAGGCCTTTTCTGCACCTTAACAAGTCAGAGCCACCTGCCTGGCGCCTGTCCCTGTTGCCGCGGGATGACTCTGCACTTTGTTGAGCTCCTTGCCCCATCCCTGCACCGGTGGAGGTGTGGGGGCAGGCAGGGCTTGGGGCTGTGGCTACAAGAAGCTGGGAGAGGGAGGGGTGACACACACACACCCCCTCCCCCCCCCCCCCCTTCAGAAGCCTCCACCATCCCCCAGACCCTTTCCCGGTAATTTCCCACATGATGCGGCGGGAACTTGACAGGGTAAAAGGCGGTCACCCCAGGCGGTTAGGCGCACTTTTCGCCCTTCTGGGGTGGGTTGCTGAGTGTGCCGTGGTCCTCGCTGGATCCGAGGGTGGTGACCTTTCTTTTCCTATTGCTTTCCTTTCTCTTTCTTTCTAGTTCCAACAAAAGGGTTATCTATGGCAAGGCCGGTTCTTTTGTTCTGCTGATGGTCCTTTATTTTGAGGCGCGTTAATAGCGTTAAGTGGGCAATTGAAGCACATCGATGTTAGTTCTTTGTTGACTGGTAAATAAAAGTGTCGGGATCCTTGGTGTTGATTTACCTTAATCCTGGCCTGGGAATCAGAGAACCTGAGTCATTGTCCTGGAAGTTCGGGACATGACAGCACATAAATTTAATTTTTTAATACTTTATTTTTTTCTTACAAACTATGGATGTATTGTGTCTTCATATAAATCAGAAAATGAGTTAGCTAAATATATGTTGCAGTGAGAAAAGGTAAAGTTTCACACCACTCAGATTCCGTTCAGGCTTCTGAAAGGCACTTTGAACTAAAAGAAGCTCAGTCAATGTGTTTCACATGATTAAAAAGATGAGCACAGTCATTAACATAACTGACTAATGGACTAGAGGGTTCTAAAACTCCCAAATGCCATCATGATGAAATGAAGGCATTTTCTTATTAATTTTACTGCATAGATCTTAGCTGAAGAATCAGGAATCTGTTATTACTTTGGAACTTCTCAGGCTGTGTAGGTGTCATGGGTGCAGAATGATATTGTTTATCCTGTGACTAGCAGTCTCATCTTTAACATTCTATCTCTAGTACTAAAGGTAACCTCTGTTTCATATTTCACAAGTTAAGATGTAAATTTGCATGTAGTTTGTGATATTTCTTCAGGTTTATTCTATTAGTCAGGAGCTAACATAAATTCTGCACTCATCAGAATTCAAGTTATTACCAAAAAAAGATGCAGATACACTCTACCAAGATGCACTCTTCTCCTTTGACCCATTAAAAGAAAATGCTATTTATCTAGTAGATAATTAGTCAGTTGCATAAATTTCTGTAGAATCTAATTTCAGTGTTCAATGCAGATTGTATTTCCAAGGTTATATTACTTAACCCACGTTGCTGGGTTAAATATTACAGTTCAATAATAACAGGTGAACATAAAAATATTTATTTAAATTAAGATATATATCTGCATATTCTAGAAGAAATACGCATTCTGAGAGCAGATTCTAGTAATTGTCATATAAACAGTATGATTTATGAAACTATCAACTCCTTAAATAAGGAAAAAGATGACTAAACATTATGAGTTCATTACCCTTGAAGTAAAACTTTGTATTTTTAGCAGCAAAGATTGTAAACTATTTTCCCATTTACTTAATCTGTTTTGCTACTTCATAAATATAGAAGTTGATTCTCCCAAACTTATGAGTCATAGCCTTAAATGTTTCCAGGCTTCCTCACCTTGTGTCTATGATTTTACCCTCACCACATTAAGAGTTAAAGATTCTCCTGCAGTTTATTCACAGCTTGTATTTGTCATCTGGTGTATTTATAGATAGAAATCAAACACCTGTTTTCCAGCTTTCATTGCTAAAGTAATAGTAGCTCCCAAAATAAGAGTTCTAGCATACTATATTCGTAGTAATGTCTCCTTCGACTTACTCCATTATCCAAAGAAGTGGGCAATTATTTAATTTAAGATGGGAGACCTACAAACAACAAAGAGATTTAAACAAACTATGAACAAAAGATATGAACAACAAAAACATGTCACTCAGACTTGGAAGGCAGATGTTCTAGTCAGTATCTTCTACATTATGACCTAATTTCTAAAAATTATTCTGCTGTGGATTTGAGGACCCACACATACAGCTGAACCCAATGACTTAGATGACAGAATGTGTTTTCAGAAATCCTCTTTACATTATGATTCAATGTTACTTATGTCAGAATAATCTGCTAACGGGATAGCAGTTTGTGAGTTTTCTAGTGGCAAATACAAATATCAAACTATATTAGTAATCTGGGCTGGAATTAACACAAGAAATAATGTGTTCACAAATTAGAGTAATGTCATAGCTAATTGTTTCATAAATTAAATTAAAATCTCAGTGTAAACTTAAATAGTTGAGAAGTAACTTTCTTGTTACCAATTACTTTCTTTTCATTATTGGTAACAATTCATTGCAACTATACAACCCACAAAAAATTGAGAAAACAGTATTCTTAAAATATGGTGGAATTAAAAAAAAAAAAGAAATGAACCTTTTAATTTACTGTCTAAATTTGGAGGAGGAAGGAGTCAGTAGCAGCTAAGTTTCAAATTATCTTTTTTCCAAGAAAAATTAACAAATTAATATCAAAAAAGTTCATCACCTCAGTCACAAAATAAACATTCCTTGTCTAGAAAAATCTGGGACATGAAAGTGGTGCTTCTATTGAACAAATGGCTGAAGCAGTTCCATGAGATTCTGGAGAAATAAGTTTAAAATCCCACCTCTACTGAGGTGGCTACAGTACACAATTTCTGCATTTCAGGAAGATATAACAGTCCCATGACTTTTGACTAATCTGGGACAGAGTTTTCTCTCAAGAATTTCCATTTTCTATGCAGTAATTAAATATACATAGATCCAGAGTTAGATCCCAGCTGGAGGGGAGAAATATCCCAATGAATATAGGTCTATTTTATTCAAAATGGAATGGAATCCTCAGACATTTCAGATACAGCTCTATTCCCAGTATTTCTTCAATCATTTTAGTTCTCTGTCCACCAGGTTATTGCATCTAGGATTTAAAGATGTGATCATATTTTTAATGTAGAGTTGTGGTGTTTTTTTTTCAGGGGAAAAAACTTGTTTACTTACTTGTTTACTTCCAGAAGATGAATCAAAGGAACTATTGGTTAAATACAGAAAATCATGTCAATTACCAAAGCAGAACTTTTTATGTGTGTTCTGAAGAGTGGCCTTCTACGTAAACAGAACCCTGCAGTCCCACAGGTACATATGTCCAGAAGCACAGGTGCTAATGATTTTAAACCATATCCAGCTACAGCTAATAAGTACTAGAAATAGGATGTAATTAGTCTTAACCAGTTTTAGAGGTTTACAAGGTACATGTCAATATTCGAGTTAGTTCTCTGGCTAAAAAAAAACGTGAATCATGCATTAAAAATGCATATTTATTCACACTGACTGGCTTAAGTAAGATGTCTAAAACCAACACATAAGATCTTAAGCATGTTGTATTTTTTTTTCTGAGAGTCCCCATTTCTGCACCTTTTCAAAGGCTTAATTTGCTAGACATCTTAAAAGAACATCCTCAGTGAGAGCATTTGTCAAAACAAAGTTAGAGGAGATGGTTTTTCTAACCTCATTGTCTAGTAATTTGAACTTTATCTCAGGATTTGATCTAGAGAAAATCAAGCAAAATGAAACATGACTTGACAACCTTCTACTTAAGTTACTCTACCAATTGCAGAATCTTGATTCATTCACTATATCCTGTTTTGTTCTAGAGTAGGGGTGGAGGGTCGCTTTATTTTTAATCCAGAGACTCCCAGGAGGAGGCAAATGTTTCTTCTTTTGTTAGCTCATGTGGGTGAATCTGAATAAAAGGCCTGTGATTTATCAGCTTCTTTCCACCTACACATCAAACTTCCTGACATGCTAATTTTCAGCCTAGGCATTTTGTGGAGTTGAATTCCTCTCCACTCTGTCCCCATCCTCACTCTTTACTCCACTTTCTTTTGCAGATTGGTGCCCAAAGAAATTTCAATTCAATATTCTCTGCTTGTCAACTTATTTCTGAACTTGTCCTAAGCCAAATTTAGAAAATTTACAAAACTGACACAACCGGTAAGAATTTCAACAGAAGTCATCTCATGTAAACAGCATGTCAACAAGAGTTGTTTTTAAGATTGTACTTACAAAAAGGTTATTACTATCCATATGTGTATATATTGCATACCCGAATAATGACCAGGAAAGAAACCCTGATAAATAGTAGTTCTTTTTTTATCATTATTCATAATTACATTTATTTCTGTCTAAATGTTCTAGATGCATCTCTCTGCATAGTTTTTCCCTTACTTATATGTTCCAAAATTGAAATGGAGAAATGTTGGACAAGTTATCTTACGATCAGCAGTTAGTAGAAAGAAGTCTAATAAAACATAGAATCACAGTATGTAAAATGAATGTATTTATACAAAATTATCCAAAATGATTCTTCTGTTGCTTACCTAAACTAATGATGAATTCAAAAACTGAGCATCAGTCAGAAAGCCAGTAACTCTAGTAAGGGAGCATACTCAGAAGAAATCCAAGCCTCACTCATTTTTCCATACAAGAGAGAAAAACAACTTCGAGTTAAGTTGGAAAATATGGAAACAAACTCTTCCCCACAATTTACAGGGCATGAAAACTATAGCTGGAAAGTCTAGGTAAAATATTGCTAAATCTGCAGGGTTTATAATGTAGCAATTTCTACCTTCATCATTTTTCATGAAACCTCTTGGATGTCAGCAGATTGCAGTAAAAAATTTGTACGACAGTGTTTTGGTTTGGCCTGGCCGGATTTTGGCGGCAGAGAGGGGAGCTGCAGGATGGCTTCTACAAGAAGCTGCTAGAAGTTCCCCAAGTTTGATAGAGCCAATGCCAGCCGGCTACAAAGAGGGACCCGCCGCTGGCGAAGGCTGAGCCTATCAGTAAGGTGATAGCAGAGGAACACCTCTGTGAAAAACATATTTAAGAATGGGGAAAAGAACTGTGCCATAGCAGCTGGCACAGAGATGGAGGAGTGAGAATCTGTGCAGACACCAAGGTCAGTGAAGAAAGAGAGAGGGGGGAGGATGAGCTCCAGACACCGGAGCAGAGAGAGTCTCCTGAGTCCGTGGTGAAGACCATGGTGAAGCGGGTTGTCCCCCTGCAGCCCATGGGCGAGGTGCAGATGTCCACCGTGAGGATCACCGCGTGGATGTCCACCGAGGACTCCACGTCGTGTGGGTGGATGCCTGAAAGGGGACTGTAGCCTGTGGGAAGCCCGCATCAGAGCAAGTCGCTGCCGGAACCTATATCCTGTGGAAGAGGGAATGCCCACACTGGAGCAGGTTGGCTGGTGAGACTTTTGGGACGCTGCGGGTGGCTCACGCTGGAGCAGTTTCCCCTGAAAGACTGAGCTTCAGACTCACGAGGGGTGGGCTGCCCCTTGTGAGGTGTCTCCCGTTGGGCAGTTTGTGATGAATTGCCCTTCGTGGGACGACTCACGCGGAGAAGAGAGCGTGAAGCTTGTCTCCCGTGAGAGGGACCCCACAGTGGCCCTGGGGAAGAGTGAAGAGTCCTCCCCCAGAGTGAAGAAGCAGTGGAACAAACGTCGGATGAACTCACTGTAACCCCCATTCCCTGTCCCCCTGCGCCACCCACTCGGGGGAGGAGGTGGAGAAACCGGGATTGATGTTAAACCCAGGAAGAAGGGAGGGATGGGGGGAAGGTGTTCTGTTTGTTAAGATCTGTTTGCTCTTTCTTACTTCTCACTACTCCTCTCTGATTAGTTCTTTTAATAAATGTAATTTATTTCCCTAAAAACTGAGTCTGTTTTGCCTGGGACGGTAAATGAGGGTGATCTCCCTGTCCTTATCTCAAACCCTGAACCCTTGGAAATATTTTCTCCCCCTGTCTAGCCGTGAAGTGGGAGTGAGTGAGCAGCTGTGTGGGTATCTGGCAGCCAGCAAGGGTCAAACCACAACAGACAGGTTATTTTTTTTTTTTTTTCCTGTTTGGAAGTAATCTTTTCTAGATTCCTGCCTAATAGCAGGAGTAATTAGGGGTGCAGGAGTGATTAGGGATGCAGCAAGGAAATGAACCATGGGAAAGGGTGGTTTAAGACAGTGAACCAGAACAGTATCCTGCATAGGCAAATGTATGAATAAGAGGACAGAATCTCAGCTGGACTGTGCTGGGATCCTTTCAGAAACTTCTTGAGCAAGTCCTGACAACTGTGTTGGGTCTTGTGCTTAGGGTTCTGCTGGTGACTTTCTATAATGGAGTGACTACATTAGTGTACAAGGGAAGAGCAATGGATGTCATCTAAATGGACTTGTGTAAGGCCTTTGACACAGTCGCCTATCAGTCTTGTGGATAAGGAATTGATAGGATGGCCACATCCAGGGGGTAGAGGTCACCAGCTCGATGTTCAGATGGAGATGGGTGACAATTGGTGTCCCTCAACGATCTGTACTAGGAAGAGTGCTGTTTCATATCTTCATCAATGATACAGATGGTGGAATCAAGTGCACCCTCAGCAACTTTGCAGGTGACACCAAACTCAGTGGTGCAGTCGACGTGTGTAAGAGACTGTGTTAAGAACATTTGCCTCAACCTTGTTGGTGTTAAAACTTGCTAAAATGCCCCATGAAGAAGTATTTGTTTCATCCTTGCTAAAAGGCTCTGTGAAGAAGAGACTGTGTTAAAACCTAAATGACAAGGCTGCCATTACAAGTTTGGACCTCTGATAAGTTCTAAGACAACAACTTCAGAGCCCAGCCCTGATAAGCCACAGGGCTCGAAGTCCTGAACAACAACTTCTGGGCCCGGTTCAACCACTGACACAGCTGTTGTCTTGCAAGCCCACCAGTGTGTGAGCTCACCGATGTAACTGCAGATAAAGCAACTGTTCTGCAAGTGCGAAAGCCCAATGGTGTGCAAGTGCAAAGGTGTACAATCTGTCAAGTCATCCTACGTCTGCAAAAAATGGGCCCTCCGGACACCTATGCATGCCCCACTGACAGAGGCGACGCTGGGGGGGGGGTGAAGATCGCTCCTGACGACCCTCATACGCATGCACTGAACAGGCAGAGGATAAGCAAAGTGGCTCTTGGAACACTATAAAATGCCACCGTGAACAGCTGTTCTTTGGAGATCTTCCCCACCGAATCGAAACAGGCGGACCTGCGAGACGTCGCTGGATCTGTGGTGGTAGTTATACTTCTTGCTATTCTAAACGTTTTACTGCTTCGCTTTTCCTTTTCCTTATCTTTCTTTCCTATTGCTCTCTAGTGGTTTTTAGTCAATAAAGGGTTTTACTTTTGTGACATCTGACACCCTTTGTGTCTTAATTTCACCTTTGCAATCGATCGAAACGAATCACCTTGACCCTAACCTCTACCAGGTATAAGCGGCTTAAGACAACGTGCCAGAGGGATGAGATGTCCTTCAGAGGGACCTGGATAAGCTGAAGAAGTGAGGCCATGTGAAATTCATGAGGTTCAACAAGGCCAAGGGCAAGGTTCTGCACCTGGCTCAGGGCAATCTGCTTTATCTATACAGGCTGAGGAATGAGGTGATAGAGAGCAGCCTTGCAAAAAAGGACTTGGGGGTACTGGTGGATGAAAAGCTGGACATGGACGAATGATGCATGCTCACAGCCCAGAAAGCCAATCACATCTTAGGCTGCATCAAAAGAAGTGTGGCTAGCAGGTCAAGAGAGGTGATTCTGCCTCTCTACACTACTCTGGAGAGACCATCTAGCTCTGGAGCCCTCAGCGCAAGAAGGCCATGGACCTGCTGAAACAGGTCCAGAGGAGGGTCGTAAACATAAGAGGGACTTGAATACCTCTCCTATGAAGACGGGTTGAGAGAGTTGGGGTTGTTCAGCCTGGAGAGAAGAAGTTTGTGGGAAGACCTTATTACAACCTTTCAATACTTAAAGGGAACCTGTAACAAGGCCTGTTGTGACAGAAAAAGGGCTATTTTTTTAAACTAAAATATGGTAGTTTTAGACTGGATATAAGGAACATTTCTTTTACAATGAGGGTGGTGAAACACTGGCAGAGGTTGTCCAGAGAGGTGATGGAGGTACAGGTTGTCCAAAGAGGTGATGGAGGCCCCAATCCTGGAGACATTCGAGGTGATGAGGCTCTGAGTAGCCTGATTTAGTTCAAGATGTCCCTGCTTACTGCAGGGAGGTTGGACTAGATGACCTACAGTGGCCTCTTCCAACTCAGTGCTTCTATGATTCTGTTTCTGTTCTATACTTACAGGTAAGTATGAGTGACCGCTGTGCAGCCTCAGTGACATAACCATAAAGAGAAATAAACTGAAAGGCTCTGGATATACACTGCTTCTGGCTACAGCTCCCATGTACATGTAGCTAGTGGTGGGCATTAAGAAATAAATGGTGTTCTTACCTGTCAAAACAAGTTGTATAATTTTGTTTTCTACACTAAATACAAAGAACCATGCTACTGGTGGGGAAGGTGAACCTCTCCACGGATAGGATGCTCACAGCCTGTAGTGACTGCCCATTAGTAATCTATCCAAATGGAGTTCTAGAATTTGAAGGAGTACAGGATTTACTCACTCATCAGCTGTATTTCTCTTTTGGTATCTATTGTATTGTTATCATTAAAGAAGTTTTGTTACACCATGTGTTTCTGTTCCTTTCTTACTGAAATCCAGAAAGAACCCTGTACCCCACCCCTTCTCCCCAGTGCAGAAAACGGACTTAGGTGAAATCTTGTAGATGAGATTTTTTTGCATGCCTGCGTACCATGCTTTCCAGCCTCAAAATTTTCTGCTGATGCCAAAACACTTATTTCTGCGAGAGTAGGATTTCACTCAAAACTTTTTAAAACTTCTACGGAATTTGAAAAAGGAGCTTAATCCCATCAAAAGTCCTTACTTTTTGATGTGGTTATTAGTTTTTAGTGCTGGAGAAATCAAAGATAAGAAACTTTTCAGATGTAATGACTTAATGCTTATAAAAGTTATTCCAGAATATTTTTAGCAGGAATTACATATACGTGTGAGAAATGTACAGTAGGAATGGCATCTATGGTACAACTGTTCTTCCAAGGCAAGGAAAATTTAAAGGGTTTCTAATTATTATTTTTTAATAAAAAAATATTTTATCAATAACCTTTCCATCACTTTGGTAGATTTCAGGATAGCGTACTGTATACTTTTGTCAGTCACTCAATAAGAACTCCATAATTTATTTGTGATTTAATCATTTCTGAGAATATAGTTCAAACATACAGCAATATAACCTTCATACTTCATGATATTTTCCCATATATATTTTGAAAACCTTCTAAGTAACACATGCAGAAGCAATTCTTACAAGTAAATTATATAATTACTTTACTACATCTCTTCCTTCACAAGCTAAACAAAGCACTTACTGAAGTTATGCAAACATTTGCTGTGTGGAAATATCATTGTTATCCTCCATGACACAGATGAATTAATTCTTATCAAAAGCAATAGTAGCCAAATGTTACTTAAAGGAGTAGAGACAAAAAGGAAAAATGTATTGGGTTTGTGTGGCAAGGTTTTGGTAGCAGAGAGGTTACAGATGTGGCTTCAGTGAGAAACTGCTAGAAGCTTTCCCTGTGTCTAACAGGGCTGATGCCAGCCAACTGCAAGATGGACCCGCTGCTGGCCAAGGCTGCATCGAGCAGCAACAGTGGTACCACCTCTGTGATAACATATTTAAGAAGAGGGAAAAAAATGCTGTGCAACAGCTGGGAGAGAAGAGTGAAAATATTTGAGAGAAATAACATCATGCTGGAGCAGTCTGTTCCTGAAGGACTGCACCCTGTGGAAGGGACCCATGATGGAGAAGTTTTTGAAGAACTGCAGCCCGTGGAAAAGACCCTTGTTGGAGAAGATCCTGGAGGACTGTCTCCTGTGGGAGGGACACCACACTGGAGCAGGGGAGCAGCATGAGGAAGGAGAGGTAGAGACCATGTGTGACCAAACTTGCAGCCCTCACTGCACATCCCCCTGCTCCACTGGAGGGGAGGAGGTAGATAAAACTGGGTGTGTAGTTGATCCTGGGAAGAACGGAGGTGTGGAGGGAAGGTGGTTTAAGATTGTTCTTACTTTTTCTTATTCTACTCTGACTTTTGATTGGCAATAAGTTAAATTAATTTCCCTGAGTTGAGTTTGTTTTGTCTGTGACAGTAAATGGTGAGTTATGTCACCTTGTCCTTATCTTTACTCACAGAGTCCATGTGTCACTGTCTCCATTAAATAAAATTTCCAGCTCAGGTGTCATGGAGTAAGCAGGCTGGGATTCTGACTTCAGTTTCCTTCAGTGTATTAGATGGCATAGCATAAGAGAGACAAAGAATAACTTGGAGTATAAAAGGTCATTGATACACGACCATATCAAACCTCTCGGTATTGTAGGCTGGTGACCCTCATTAATCAGTAATTTTATATATCTCCTGAGCTGTTGCATTAAATCATACAGTGGTGACTCTGTCATTATCTCACTGTCTACCTGAAAAAAAACAAATTTACCACCCCATCACAATCAAATTCCAAACTCCAGAAAATACAGATGCATTAGATAGTAAAGGTTATTTATTTTCCAACAGTCTGCTTTGAAATATGCGTTGTAATTTATAAAAACTTGGGTCAGCAGCAGAGAGGAAGATGGAGATGAATGCTTACCTGATTGCTGCGCTCTGAACAAGGAAACCGAACTTTCCTTCAGACTAAATGGGTGTGCAGAGCTGGAAAAATCTTCTGAAGTTCAAGATGGGGAAGGAGGGAATGAGACACTAATGAAGAGGTGAAATACTGAGACAGTGATCCACAGTCAAAACATAGAAATGATGGAGAGAGACAGAGAGAAGGAGAGCAAAAAATATGTAAAAAGAAAGAAAAAACCATTTTTTTACACACTCCAAAGTGACTGTGTGGAGTTTACTACAATCCAGGAAGCCATTAAGAATTACTGGGTTGAGAACAGGACTGAAGAAAATGGTCTATCCTGCCAAGACTGGCATGGTGAACTGTAGAGGGAACTCTTTCCAAACAATCTAATTTTATCCTCTCACTCTGAGTTTTATTTGAAAAACTTGTCTTTTCTTTTGTTCAAACAAAATTGAGCTTTAAACATTCAAAAAATTCTTCCAGTGTAATTCGTGAAAACAGAGAAACTTGGAATACACTTTTCATTAATTAACTTAATTGAAAAATTCAAGACTCTTTAGTAGTAAGAATCAAAATATGCTTGGCATAATTGAAGTAACATTACAAATACAAGGCAGATCAATCAAGGTGTGTGTGAGTATCTGCGGTACTTAAAAAGCAAAATTTAAACTGACAGTAATACAAACATGGCAGGTACTTTTTCTTTTTCCTTCAAAAATTAAACAATTATTGATTTGAAGGGTGGTAAATATAGATGAAAGGAGCTGTGAAACTGTACTTATAACAGTATGTTCACATATAAGAATAACCTTTGCGTTAGTAAACACCAGAAAAACAGAGATACAAATTATTTTGTATGTGTCTGTGATTTAAAATTTAACTGAAGACAGACCTATTTTCCTTGCCCCAGAAAAGGAAAGTGGACACACTAATAGTATCTTTCCTCATTGAACAGCAAATGTTTCACATTTCAAATCGTTTTTTTGCTACATTTGTACAGTAATCTCTATCAAGGGGTAAATTGGCTTTCCTTTTACAGATCATTAGCAGCTGCAATCCAGTCAAGAGAGTTTCTGTGAACTGGTTCTAGATTGTCCCTTAAGTTCATGAGTTCATTCAGCATTGTAAAGGAACACTAAATAAAAATAAATATTTCCTTGAATTGTAATGCAAAACTTTTGGCTTGTAATTTTAATAAATAATTTTCTATATTATTGTTACACCATTTGAACCTTTCATTTGCAAAGAATCTGAGTCTTCAGACACCTAAAACATGTATGTTCAAACTATATCTTATGGTAATGATAAGACTCTCAGGAGATCAAACAAGAATTTAATGTATATTTTCCCTGTGTCCTTAGTCTGGTAAGGATCATCCTAAATATCTGTCTTACTTAGAACAATTACAGGCTTAACTTCTGAATTAGCAAGTCAGGAGACAAAGAATGATACACTCTTTCTGCCTTTAAGGTAAAATAATTTATTCTGAAATTGTGTTGGTAGGCCCTTTGGAATGATCTAATACACTACTTAATGTGTATTTATGCATAGATGGATGTGAATTGCTTAACGTGTATCTTCTTTTAGAATTCAGTCTCTAATATGGTCACATCTGTCTTGTATGTAACAACCATTTTTACGCTTTCCCTCAAATCTCCCATTGAATTATCTACACAAAAATAAAAACACTAGAGATACATTTTTTCACCTGAAGCAAGTTCTTGAACAGCAGCTGTATCAGATTACAACCACCATGACACAGTTAACTGGCCATTAGGGAAAGGACATCTTCCTCATAAATTTGCTGTCCCTTTATAAGGGATAGAAGAGAAGCTCAAACTCCAAGTGGCTGGCCTCAACAAAACCTGAGAGACAGGAATGGCCTGGTTGACTTTCACCTTCATAAATTATAGAATTATTGAAGTTGGAGGAGAGGTCATCTGGTCTAACAAAAGCAGATCATATTGCCCAAGTCCTTATCAAACTAAGATTTGAATGTTTCTAAGAATGGTGCATCCATTGCCTCTCAGTTAGACCACCTTCATGGTACACCATGTTTCCTAACAGGAGCTTGTAACACATATTCACTGATGCTTGTCCTTTCACTATGAGCACTCAGTAAGAGTCTGTCTTCTTAATGCCTTTTCAGTTGCATCTGCTTTCACAGGTAAAGTCTTCCAGGCCTCTGTGCTTAGTGAAAAAGTTCAGGGAAAATAATCAGCAGCAGTGAGTGATGGTCATGTCAAGGATTACTTGAGAGAATTCATCTTACCCAAGTCCATGGGACCTGACAGTCTGCATCTAAATATGCTGGGAAAACTGTTCCATGTCCTTGTAAGAAAATTTTTAAAAAGCTGTGGAGACTGAAGAATCATAGAATCATAGAACAATTCAGGTTGGAAAAGACCCTTGGGATCATCAAGTCCAACTATTAACCCTACACTCTAAGTTCACCCCTAAACCATATCACCCAACACCACATCCAAGCGACACTTAAACTTTTGAGTCTTGAAAAGAGAAGACTTTGGGGAGACCTAGTGGCTGCCTTCCAATACCTGAAGGGATCCTGCAGGAAGGCTGGGGAGGGACTTTTTACAAGAGCATCCACTGATAGGACAAGGGGAAATGGGTTTAAATTGAAGGAGAATAGATTTAGATTAGATTTTAGGAAGAAATTCTTCAGTACGAGGGTGGCAAGACTTTGGAATAAATTGCCCAGAGATGTTGTGGCCGCCCCCTCCCTGGAGGTGTTCAAGGCCAAGTTGGACAGAGCCTTGAGTAGCCTGATCTAGTTGAGAGGCACCCCTGCCCGTGACAAGGAGGTTGGATTAGATGATCTCTAAGGTCCCTTCCAACCTAGGCCATTCCCTTTTTCTTCCTATGGGGAGGGAGTTAGAGAGTGTCTGTCTGCATTTAGTGGCCAGCCCAGCCCTAACCCAGGACACTCTCTCTACATGATTCTGTGTCTTGCTTCTTTGTCTCCTGTCTAACATTTTTGCTTTATCTCACCTCAATTTATACAAACTTTTCTACATGCAGATGTGTAGTATGTCAAGTATGGGACCTAGGTACTTCATTGTTTATGATGATCCTCATTAGCATATGCAATTGGCCTGTCTCCTTGGGAGATATATTATGAGACAAGGTCGTTCTGCCTTCCCAAGACTCCCGATCTCATGCATATTTGGCATCAGGGCTGTTTGGGGCTTCTATCTCCTCCTTAGCCTTATCAGATCCCTCTCCCCATGCCATTTGGCACTTATAATCTAGCCACATGGGACCAGAAGCTGGTCTCACGTTTGTCCAAGAAATGTTTATGGCAAGCATTAGCGCATCTGTCTGCTACGCTGAGGGAGCTGTGGTTACTGAGCTTAGAAAAGAAAAGACTCTGGGGTGACCTAATAGCAGCCTTCCAAAACATAGAAGGGGCCTACAGAAAAGCTGGAGAAGGTCTTTCTTCAAGGGTTTCTAGTGATAGGACAAGGGGCAATGACCTGAAACTGAAAGCGTGTATCTTTAGATTCGATACTAGGAAGAAATTCTTCACCACGAACGTGGTGGAGCACTGGAACAGGTTGCCCAAGGAGGTTGTGGATGCCCTGTCCCTGGAGGTGTTCAAGGCCAGGCTGGATTGGGGCTTTGAGCAGCTTGGTCTAGTGACAGAAAGGTGTTCCTGCTCACAGCAGGGGGATTGGACTTAGATGATCTTCAAGGTCCCTTCCAGACTTAACCATTCTATGATTCTATGATTCTATGATTCTATGATTCTGTGATTTTATGATTCTAATAATAGAATGATTCTAATCATGGAATGATTAGAATAGAACTGATACTACATCAGTTTTCGTTTGTGGAATGGGAAGCCCTGAAACTCTTTTATGTATTGAGAGATCTGTTTGATACTTCACTGCACATTTTTAAGACACATCTTATTCGTTCTGTAGCCCCTGAAGTACAGTATAAAATCCATATACTATAAAATCTGTAGAAATGAAATACTATAACTTTGCTAATGAGAACAAGGTAATAGTAGCAGCAAACCACAAAAAGGAGGCAGTTTGCTATGATGCTCATAACACTTTGATTGTGTAGGCCCCATATTATAGCCAAGATAACTTACATGTTTCAGGACACTATAATTATTATAAGACCTTTCTGCAATTAATGTCTTTTCTGAAAGTCAGTTCAAGGAGGCTTCACTCATTAAAACAGTCTCAAGCAGCTCCAGGCTCCTCTTTCACCCCCACTTGCTGTTTGCAGAGGAAAAGTATGTTATAAGGTTTAGTAATAGCCATAATCTCCTGAGAGATGGAAATCAGCGAGATACACCAAGGACTTGCATAAGTTCACAAAGTTCTATGAAACTTCTTCTGAGGTGTAATTAAACTGTAAATGTTTAATGATCCATCACTTTCAAGATCCATGCATTATGCCCAACCATTACCTCAGAATAACTGTTTTATAACAGAATGTTATTGACTTAAAGAAAAAGTAAAATTAACCCAAATGTGTATCCAAGAATAAACACATTTTATAGGTTTTAGATTGAAATGTCCTACTGAGCTGATTTCAATACTACTGTACTGCTGATGCCCTGAAAAATGATACTTAATTATGCCAATTTTGTCCAGTTTCCTTTACTACAGTAAAATGATTTTACTTACCATTTACCTTTCTCCCTTTGTTAATTTATTTTAATTATTTACAAACATTTAAAGTAGAAAACATAACAGTAAAATTTTTTCTTCTTTCTTAATTCAGTTATTTCTATATTGTTTCACATTTTCACACACAGAATTTATTACAATTTTTCATATGAATGATGTCTTAGAAAAATGTCAATATTGGTGTTTCTTAAAAGCTTATCAACACAAGAAAATTAAAAAAAAATTAAGGATATTGTAGTTCAGATTATAGTACTGTCTTTTGTTGAAGTCATTTAATAGTCTTCACATTTATTTTTTCTTTCAAATATTGTTTAATGGCTAGGGCTTTCATAACTTGTGGACACAGATCCCTAGGGAATTTCCTTTCCTTCATTGCCCATCAGTTTCAACTTAATCAGTGCAGAACATAAGATTTCTAAATTACACTTCCCAAGAGGCTAGGTATTAAATAAGAAAAATACAGCCAAATGATTTAAAAACAAAAATCACAAATTGTCTCTGTCTAATTCCATTTTAGATCATTTGGACAAACTGAAATTTCAGTTTCTGTAATGCTAAAAAGATCAACAATTTTGTATGTGATCTGTTTCTTATAATTTCCAAAATCTCAAATTTTTGTCTCAGTAGAGTTTCAGCTTAAAAGAAATGAAGAAATATATAGAGACTAGGTTGTGAACTCCTAGAAATTTCCCTTCAGAAAAGGTTCTTAAAACTGTACTTTTTCTTTGAAGATCAGTACTATTACTATGTTTATATATCTATTTACAAACATCCTAATCAGTTTCCTTCTCCTCTGGGTCTCTTTCTCTCATGAAAAATTTGAGAGTTATTGAGCAATCTGGAGCAGTTCATTACATTCTTCATTCTAGATGAAACCCTTTAGAAAGGGTCCTACTGGTTCCTGCCTTTCTGCAAGCTTCTTGAATTGGAATATTCTCTTTTCTTTCTTCCTAAAGAAGCTGTTCATACCGGGTCTTTATTATTGCAAATTTTGTTTTATACCATAAAATAGAGTGGAAATATAGATTTTCTTCCCATAACATGATTCTTAAATTTTTGAAAGAAGTAAAAAAAAAACAAACAAAAAAAATCAATCAATTGGGGGGAGAGAGAGACAGACAGATAGACAAAGAAATTACTATCTTTCTATCTGTTTTTAAATAATTTTTAAAGTTAGCTGTCCATCAGGGTTGTCTGCTTTATTTGGCTTACAAGATTGAAGAAATATAAATCTACCTAACAAAGTTTGTGTGGTGTGTTATAGGAGAATGAAAACAGCTGTAGACAGTTCTCCAAATACAGGAGAAAGCAATGACAGGGCAGAGAGGTCCAGGGACCTAAGGGATTATGAGATTGAAAGAAAAATTGAGAAAAAAATCAACGCATACTTTTCCATTTAGCATTTAAGGATGATAAAGTATTGTAAGAAGATTTTTCTATAAACCATTGACCATCTCAAGGACATAACTGCCTACAAGGGCAGCTGTTAATGGATTGCTGAGAAAAACTGCTAGTAAGTCAGTAGAAAACATTAGGAATGTAAAAACTGCAAACAGAACTGGGGTTCCTTACTCATCAGTGATTCAAGAGAGGAATTTCCAACATGGGAAGATGTGAAAACTTGAAGGAAAACAAGCTACTCAGCATAAACAGTAATTACTAGATCTTTTAATCAAGACATCTGTGTTATCATTGATGACAGAGCTGGTGGAACCTATCAAATCAGCTGCACCCAGGAGCCATGATATCCCTGTCCCTCCCTACTGATACTTTCCTCTCCCTCCTGACCTATACTTTCCTGGACAGCAGAGACTCTAAGTGTACTAGAAGGAGCAGTGGCCACACTAACACTCAGCCTAATATCTCGTTACTTTTTGTGTGTACTACCTAATAAATAATCACTCTATACTTTGAAATTCTGTATATCGTACCTGTACTGCATCTTCACACTCAGCTAAAGATGTCCAAACAAAATACTTCATAGGATGGGCGATAACATCTCTGTAAAGGCAACCTTCTCTTCTAGAAGCTAATGTTAATTATATCATGTAAGTAACAGGCCCATAGAGACATTCTGATTAGAGTTAACACTCTTACTTACACTTTCTACATAGATTTGTTATAGTGTTTTCCTTGTAATTAAATCCAAACTGGTCTATTAACGGTCCCATATGTTCTCTGATAGTACTAATTTCCATAATTTTACAGAAGAAAGTTTATGATCACATAACTTCTCCCTTCCCACACATGACATACTGGAATAGATAACTCCAGTTGAAATTCTACATCATTTCTGATGGATATTGGGAATAAGGAAAAAAAATATTTTTTAGTTAAATTTATTATCTGAATCACTATTATGAAACCTCAATATTCTTCTGCTTATTTAAAACTTATGAGTAAAAAATAATTACATTAAATTTATATTTAGAATTAATATTATTTCTGTTCAATATTATGGAGATCATAGTGTTATCCCATATGTGTCTTCGGTTATTGAGTCCTTTTTTAAATGTGGTAATGTTAATTCCCTTCTCAGAACTTTGTAGAAATGCTGAAAATTTAGTAAATATAAGCTAAAAATCTGATATATTGTTAAGCTTTCTCATGTCTTCTAGATTGCACTTGTATATTTACAAACAGTAAAGAGAGCAGTGCATTATATGTACATTCATTTTATATGTGAAGCTTTTTAATTGATCCATATTCTCTAAGGAAAAACTGATTGTTATTTTCATTAAAATATGTTCAAAACTAAATTAAAAGATAAGATTAGCCTATACAAAAAAAATAATAAGCCATTCCTTTTTAGTCAGTATTAGGATATGACAACTATTTTAAGTGTATGCAGTATTTCTTTACTCTCAAATATATAAAGATAAAAAAATACAATTAAAGTGCTAATATTATGCTGTGTTATAATATTTTATAGATCTGCTGAGAACTCTCAGATCAAACATGTCAAAAAGTATCCACTTTCCACCCGGAGTTCTTTTCTCATCAGGAGTGTAATACTGGCAAGTGGGAGTTTATCTCCCTCTTTTCACAGGCACATATTAATTTGTATGTTTTCTTATCATAGTTTTCTTCCTTTTAGCGTATGCCAAACTAGAGCTTTGAAGTTGCACAGCACGTGATTCTATGATTCCTGAGCTTCAGCTGACACAAAGGGCTACTGTTACTAGCTTGGAGTGACAGGCCTTTACTATAAAGTGTCAGCACTTGACCAGTAGGCATTTGCTGCAGCAAGCTGAAACCAGCTCAGGTCAAGTCAAGTCCAGACAAAGCCTGAGATCCTGAAGGGTTGGGTCAGTGCAAAATCTTTGTCCTTCTACTAGTACAGGCAAAGCCATATTTACTGAAATATACAGTCTATATGTTTTCCTGATTTATACTTTCACAGATGATAGGATAAGAATCATAGAATCATAGAATTGTCAGGGTTGGAAGGGACCTCAAAGTTCATCTAGTTCCAATTCCTTGCCATGGGCAGGGACGTCCCCCACTAGATCAGGCTGCTCAGAGCCCCATCCAGCCCGGCCTTAAAAACTTCCAGGGATGGGGCTTCCACCACCTCTCTGGGCATCTTGTTCCAGTGTCTCACCACCCTCACATTCTTCCTAATGTCCAATCTGAACCGAACCTTTTCTAGATTTAATCCATTCCCTCTAGTCCTATCACTACCCAACATCCTAAAAAGCCCCTCACCAGCTTTCTTGTAGGCCCCCTTGAGATGCTGGAAGGCCACAATAAGGTCTCCTCGGAGCCTTCTCTTCTGCAGACTGAACAACCCCAACTCTCTCAGTCTGTCTTCATAGGAGAGGTACTCCAGCCCTCTGATCATCCTCATGGCCCTTCTCTGGACACACTCCATCATGTCCATATCTTTCTTGTACTGTGGGCTCCAGAACTGGATGCAGTACTCCAGGTGGAGTAGAGGGGGAGAATCACCTCCCTCGACCTGCTGGCCACGCACCTCTTGATACAGCCCAGGACACGATTGGCTTTCTGGGCTGCAAGTGCACACTGACAGCTCATGTTGATCTTCTCGTCCACCAGTACCCCCAAGTCCTTTTCTTCAGGGCTGCTCTCAAGCCAATCACTGCCCAGAACTTCATATAATATTCAAGTTGCGACTGTACCACGGGCTTATTCAACAGTACATTATTTTACTAGTTGCTGTAGGGGTTTAATTTTTCTTCTCTATTTATTTTTTTCTAATAATTCCTAATATTCTACTTCATTTTGGACTTTCTTCACCATTCAGCAGCACTCCACAGATGGTTTCACATAAAGAAGAAACTATTATAACTGGTTGACCTTTCCTTGCAGTAGTAACCCAGAACCCAAAAAGAAGTTTGAAAATAAGTTTGGTTCTGTTTTGGTTTTGTTTTTGTTTTGTCTTGTTTTTTTTGTTCCATGTTCATCACTACATTATTTTTCCGCTCCATTTTTTCTTTAAATATTCAGAAAAATATTCAAAATATTGTGCTTTTGCTGCACTTTTCAGTCATTTTTTTTAATCTTTACTACTTTTAGTAGCTTAGTAAGATCCACAAATTGTGTCATTATTAATACTTTTTTTTTCAGATAATTCATAAGCCTGTTGATTAACACAGAGCATGGATCCCTATGAAAGAGGGCCGGTTTAGCTCAGTGGATTGAGCATGGTGCTTGAAACACCAAGGTCACGGGTTCGATTCCCGTTCGGTTCTCACGTGTGATGCCTGACCTAGTCGAGAGGTGGCGTCCCTGCTCACAACAGGGAAGTTGGATTAAAATGATCTCTAAGGTCCCTTCCAGCCCAGGCCATTCTATTCTATGATGAAAATTCTAGTGATGATGTCTGTCCCTGACAGTAATGTAATTTTGTCCCTATTCTATTTTCCTTCTCTTTAAATAACTACCTCTGTGTGTTAGAAGTTTGCCTCTTATTAGACTTTTTTTACTTCTTTGCATTTGTGATCCTCTTTTGAAGGATTTACTGAATGTCTTTTGAAAATCAAAGGAAACTATCTGAATATTTTTTACCTACTGACTCCTTCAGTGAACCTTTACAGTAACTATTAATTGATTTTTTTGGAAAAAAAAAATGCACAAAATCCCTTTTGTAAATATTTAGTTTAGTGTTCTGATGTTCCCTGTATGTACCCTTAAATTTTAAGAAATTGAGTCTCTTGTTCTTCTTCCCAATCACCTGCTACCACAGTTGGCTTAAAACAGATTATATTGTACAGCTGGTAGCTCAGCTATACCTTCCTTGATTTTTTAGGTTTCTAGCATGATTCATTACTCTTCATTCTGTTGTTCTGTAAGACATTTTACAGAAATGTCAGTTTGCAGCAGATCTTGGAACACAATCCTCTATACTCAGAGAACTCTTCCTTTTGCTTTGATTACCTATAGGGTTATTGCATTCTATGACCTTGAAAAAATTTTTAATACTATTTTTATAACTTTGGCAAGCTTTTTCTGAAACTGTTCCTGAGTTACTATGTACCAAAGGCAGGACTGAAGCAATGGTGGGTTAGTAGTAAAGTACCTATATTGAGCACCTTCATCTCAGAAGACAGAGACCTGGGTTTGAGTCCCTGATCCTTGTTTCTTATTCAATGATTATTTAGTTGAAAGCAGCTCTGGAAGCTGAAATCAGAGCAATTAATGTTTCTAACTGAGAGCTTTAATTTACTAGTCGGTAATAGGTTTCTTTTTTTTTTATATACTTTCTCCAGTCGTTCATTCCTGAATTCACAATAGCTCAGGTTACACAGAAGAAATCAGGTAGATTTTAAGATAATTTCATAGATTAATGTCAAGAAAGTCTTAAGTGAAGTGTAAGTTTGAAACCATTTAAATGACAAGGATAAGCACTTGTTCGTGGAGGACCAGTTTTAGCAGTAGCCTATTCTATGCAAAAATTACATGTAGGCTTATCTGAAAGATACTCAAGCCTACTTAACCAGACCCTTAACCTCAGAGGGGAGTTTACCCTGGATCCTGAGAGGATGAACACTTAAGCCTATTTTCAAGAGCTGGAGGTCCTTAGAGTGCTGGAAAATTAGTCATTCTGCTGTGCTAGATGTTGCTTAGCTTCAGAAGTTCCCTCTTAAGGATAGGACACTGACCTGTATTGCTTTTGGAGATATACAATTCCAACAATCACACAAGACTTATTTTTCTCTGTTGCTCTACAGGCATCCCCATGATCCACACACGGGACTCTGCAAACAAGGTAGTTTTGTCTGAAAGCCACAGAGCTGTGCAGCGTGACAATGCTCAAGACAATGTGTTTTGCCTTTACTTCAAATACATTTTCTGCTTTCATTATTCACTTCCATGATAATGATGTTTTTTTGATTTCTAGCCTTGATTGCCTTTCTATGTCAGCCTGAATCTGAGCACAGTGAACCCAATCTATTTGAATCTTCTCAGATTCCTGGCTCTGCTTAGTTACCTATTTCTCTGTGATGCAACATCTACTTTAGAATACCTGTTTATATACTCTGAAATTTACCCTAAGCTTAAAAGAGTTATGAAGTTAAGAAAATCAAGATGGAACCAAACTTGACACACATATCTCTATGGCTAGAAAAGAAAGCAAATATCTTTGACAAGATCACAGTGACTTCAGGTGTTCTTTGGCCTAATTTGTTTTTGCCTTGGTCTCTAAGCCTATGAAATCATGGTATACTTTTCAACCTAATCCTAAATATATGTATTATTAAGTGCATATCCTGCAGGAAATGTCATTTGTTGTTGACATTGCTTTCATTTATAGTTTTTCTTTATGGAAAAATTTGTGGTGTTAGATCAAAATCTGCCCAAGAAAATCCCTACCTGAAATGAGGGGACTAGATTGACCCAGTTATTTTTTTCTTGTTACCATAAAGATTTTCTCTGTATGCAATTCAATCTCTTCTTTTAATATGTGTCAGTTTCATTGATATTAAATTATTCCTTCTCTTTCTTTTTCTTCTTCCCTTTTTTTTCTTTAGTTTTATCACTGAAAAATAATATATACACAAGCTAGTTTCTTGCCAGTTTTTATTCTAGTATAACAGGTTTCTTCAAGAAATGTTTAAATGTTAACAGTGCATGGCTTAATATTTGATCACACCCCTTAGTTTTTACAATGTTTGTCCTTCTTAAGGCTTTATATCTCCTTCTGTTATCTTGATATAGATGCTGAAGTTAAAAAAAAATTAGCATCCTATTCCAGAAATCTAATTACCTTCATATATCTTTTAACCCAGTACTCTTATATACTTCATATATCTTTTAACTCAGTACTCTTATTTGCTTATGTATACACTTTCCAGATGGCTCCAGGAGACTTCAGAACTTCAGTGACTTGCAAAGCTGCTTCTCTTTTTATTTCCTTACAAATTGTTGCTATTTGACCTTTTTACTAACACCTTTCATCTTTCTCTTTGTAGACTTAGGATCTGATAAAATTCCATTTGCTTTTATTTTTATTTCAAGTTGCTTACAATATTTCTACTATGTAGGCAATTTTTTTTAGCACTTGCCTCTGTGAAATAGATGTCCCTATGAGTGAAGGAGTTCCATTACTACCAGAAAGCCTAAGTACAATTTTGAGCTACTAACCATTGCTACAATGCTATACATTCTGAAGTTCTGAAAAACTTGACATACACAAGATTAGATTCAGCTGAGTTTTATTATTCTGTAAATATATCACCAGCCATCCTCTATGCAAGAAACGGCACTCGCTAGTGAATGGATTTTTTTTTTATCTCCTGCAAATATCTACTAGTCTAATGATTTTGACCTAACATTTCAATACAATAATATCTACTTTTATATCTCTTTATAGAGTATTCATGGAAAAGAATTAATTAATCATTTAAAGGACTATTTTACAGTATTTTTTGAAATAAACTCTCTTCACAATTGTACAACATGGCTTTTTAAATGCAAATGTGGTGCCACAGTTTCCTAAGAAGTCTTCTGAAGCAATAGAAGTGATTATATGTTGGCATTCTCAGTGGCAGGCTCTTGACAAGCTGATTATCCCCTCTGTGCTTACAGCAGTCACAGTCTGTAATAAGTAAGAGGCTGTAAATTCTAGGGGCCACTCATTTTCCCATTTCACTGTCTTTAGGAACTAGTGAAAGAAGAAAACCTTCTATTATGCCCTTTCATGTCAGTTAAAATAATGGCCAAATTTATTTTTTCTCTTAGCAGAATATAATTGAGATACGGGTGATGGTGCCAGGAAAACGAGATCATTTAATCAAAGGTCAAACTAGTTTCTCACTCCATACACCCATCTAATCAAAAACCTTTTTTAATTTTTTTTTTGTTACCTGCATAGGAAATTCTAAGATAGCTTTGCCATCTACTTGTGTTGATCAGACATTTCTCGGTAGTGCTCTGTCACAAGGCATCCACTTACAGAAGCGTTCCTATGACATTTCTGCTTTGTTGTTCTTTGTTCAAGGGCATAAGCTACAGAGAAAAAAAATCCAAAATGCAAACATATTTTTCCTGGTGATACTTGTTAATTCTATATTGCTATGTTATTACAGGATAGAGAAATTTCAAATGATAAAATAATTGAAGAAAAAATGAAACTATTTTCCTTTAGTTTTTGACTTATAATCTTTAATTTTCTTCTTATGATAGACAGACCAAAAAAAAAATTTCTTTCTCTACAACATAAAGGATACATGAGTGAAAGACAAATTAGAATACTTGTCTGTCAGGGACAGGGCTTGTGCTTTGTAAGCTCAAGCAATCCTATGGTTGATGTCCTGCTCAATGCTTTTTCTCTTCGAACAAAATCAGAATCATTCTGTCAAATAAAGTATTACTCTAATTGAACTTCTGTTTGAATTGTATTTTAAGTGTCAATGCATAGACATTAGTAATACACAGTAGAGCTACCTTCTTTTTAGTTGTTGTTTTTTCATACCCAAAGCAAATTCTTGTTTATTATTGTTTCATATCTCTATCTGCCATGACAGGATTTGGTATTTTCGTTCACTGTCCTTTTTAGGGAATATATTTTCTTAATTAGTTCTTCTCTTTCTAACACATGAATACAGGCCTAACACCTAATAAAGATGCCATTAATCAAGCTGTTATGTGAGATCCTCTTGGGCCAAATGAAATGCTGGTCTGCCAAACAGAACAAATTCACATCAAAAAGTGATTGAAGCTCTGCATTAAAGATTTGCATCCACAGACAGGCATCCTTTAAATGTCGAGGACTTACAAAATACAAAATCCAGATTAAAAAGAAAAACTTTGTGAATAGGGGGAAGTAAATATAGTATAATTGGCTGCATATCAAAGAGCCACACTGGTAACATAAATAGTGTAACATTTAAATCAGATTGTTTAATTTAGTTTGTAGCCTCCAATCAAGATGAAAAATTAAAAAAAAAACATCCATTCTGGAAAACCTAAATGATATTTGAAATTCCATGTTCTTGGTTCATAGAGGAAAACCACAGATTTTTACTATGAATTTCAGTTGCAATATTTCCACCTCAGTCATATATAGAGATCCAAAAAGAATAATCACATAGAATTAATCATTATCACCCAAGTAGAATTTGTAATTTCACATTTCAGAGTTGTAGGATTTTTAACAGCAGGACTTCAACATCTGAAGTGTTTACAATGAAAGTGTTTTCTTGAGAAAGAGCAAAACAGTCTTAGGCAGGAGCAGCTATACTACGTGTCTAAGGCCTGCAGCTTGAAAGGGACTCCACACTCATATGCATATGCAACGTAAGCTTTCATAAGTCAAAAACTTCAGACCTGTTGCTCACAGAGTTTACGCAGAGCAAGACTGATTCTTAAGGTATTCAGCCCACTTACATTTCATTTAAACTCATTGCAATGTCTCCTTGCTCTGTACTTTGGTCTGTGGTTGGTCTCAGAATAGGTCTGAGACTAAGACAAAAGTGAAAGACATCATGGATAGTGTTTGCCTGTCTAAACAATAAAGTGTTCTCATTTGAGGTGTCATAGGGTATCTGAGACATCTGCAAGGGGCCGGACGCATGGCGCAAATCCTACACAAGAGAGAGATCTTCTGGAAATCCTGCTGGAGGCAGGGTCAGATATCTTAGGGAATTTGATGTAATTAGACATTTTTCAGACATGTAAAAGCAGTTTTGTCACTCCCAGTTAAAATGCTACATACAAAGCTGTAAAAGCAGTCCAAATTAAATATATTTGTAAAACTTCCTTTAATGGCTTCACCCTAAAGTGTCAATGAAAAGCTAGACTAAAATTAAAGTTTCAGTTGAATTCCCTTTCTTTCTAGAATGTCAGTTTAAAACCAAGCTTTACATGCAAGAACAGGTGTTACTGTAGTAATTTATTATATACTTTTCTGATAGGCCTTCTTTGGTTTACATGGTAGATGTACAACTCAAACAAGATTTTTCAACTACTTTATTTGGCTGATAAAAAAAATTAAAGCCTGCTATAGAAAGATGGTATATTCTCATTTCTCTTAAATAAAATGTTTTTTTCTTTTCAAGAGTTTTAAGGAGGGGAAAAAGAAAGGTTCCATTAAAAAAAACTTTAATAACTATGTCTATATTAATACATTCTGGAGCTAAAGTTTAAGTCAAACTACCTATTAAAATATAATTTGTGATATTCATAGAGAAAGTAAGCAAAATATGAGGTGTTTTTTTCATCAGTTATGATCAAAAGGAGCAACTGGTTTGTTATATTTCTGACTGCTACAAAATTATTTAGTCACAGTGTGATTAATCGATTGTAGAGAATTCTTATTGGCTAATTATATTGTTTTCAATAAAATTCTTCTTGTTTCATTCTCTATCATCTGCTATACAATAGCTCTTCAAATAATGTATCATAAATAGGTGTTTCTCATGTGAGATACTGATTACAAACTCATTGTCACCTGATTTAATATTATACAAGTTAAGGATGTTGAAATAATTTGATTTATTAATTTGAAAGCAGGAAAGCTTACATGGACTCATTTATATTTGTTTTATAGCTCATTCACTAAAAGAAAAATAGATGAAACAAATGAGGTAGCACTTTCATATTTCTTAATTTTTTCACACACTATTATGTTTCACACTTCTTGTTCAGACACGGTTTATGTCTTTCTTTATCCTTTCAAGTCTCATCTTTGACATATATTTTTAGTCTTTTCTTAGCTTTCTAGAGCATTTCATAGGTACATCATCTGAGTAGTTCACATGACTGTATTAATATTTTATTAGTGCTTAACTGATAAAGCAGGGAAGGCCTGACAGTTGGACTCTTAATTATAGACATTTCACCTGCATTTCCTATCAATGCCAGACTCTTAATTACAGCCATGTCACCCTCATCTCCTACCAATGCTTCTTCACCTTTCAATTTTCCTTTTCATAACTCACCTTTCATTCTCCTCCTCATTACCGAGTTTCAAAAAAGTTCACAATGCAGACTGAGATTAAGATGTGAGTATTTGAATATTTACCTGAATTTTGAAGGCCTGCAATGTCAGGACACTTTGTAAACATTCTGTCTGAATAGGATTTGTTTCAAAAAATGTATATAAGCATGCATGTAATTTATTTTAATGAGACTATTACTACTAATTTAAGACTGTAATTTCACCATATCGTCTTATAGAATATGCAATTTATAGTACAGTAATAAATAAATAAAATAAATACATTTCTGCTGTTATATATATACACATATATATTCTTTTATATGTAATACAAGAAGTACATTGTACTGAAAAAGATGTCCTCAGAATTAGTTCTTATAACCTTACAACTCAGCCTTTCATTTTCCACTCAGAAACTGGTTTGTCCTAAACCCCACAGCCGTAATGAGACTGTATGGTATTAAGTATTTTGCATTCTAGAAACTACTAAGCTTGTTCAGATCATGAAGCTACTAACATTGAATGATAAAACCTACCCAAATTTTATCAGCATATTTTGAGTTAGCATATTTGATAAATGCACTGTTCCAGTAAATATGTAAGTGTTCTATTAATCACTATTCTGTGGCCTAAAATAAGGTGTAGTTTGGAAGGTCTGTTTTCCCCTTGTATTTCAAGAGCAAATATATGAAATAGACTCTGTGACTTAAGTCTTTTTGAGAGTTCTGAAATAAAAATAGTTGTTTTTTTAAGAAGGTAGGCAGATGTTCCCTCAAATGGCAGCAGATAGACAACGTTGCTTCTTTTTCATTCTTTCTTTCTTTGACCCTCTGCAAAAGACAGGTCTCTTTCTTTCATGGGAACATGAATGTCTAACTGCAACTATTCATTCCACTAAAAACAGGCATAGAAAATAACTAAAAAAAAAATGTTCTCAGGGTTCATGTTGAAGGAAGATCTTAGCTGTGTCTTTCTCAGAAGAAAGGAGAAGAAAACAGTGGAAGAAAACTCTCTATATGGCAACATAAAAGTAAGAAGTAACATAAAGTGAGATACAAAGCAAGAAACCAGTGTCCTATGGCACCTCCCATAGTCTGACCACATCTCAGTGTATTTGTTGTAGATGCTAATTTGATATATCCTTTAGACCACACACTGGGTGACTAGTGGCACAGTGTGTGAATCTGTGTCCTGTGAAGTATCGCAGTAAGTCAAATACTTCATTGCTTTCACTGAGGAAATTTCCTTGCACACTTCCTTTATGAATGTGCTGGAGGATGAATCAGAAGGGTTTCATTAATGTGATGTCTCAGCCGGTGAGTACCAGTGGCCTTTAGTTTTTGTGCAGCAATGTGACCCACAACTGCCTCACTCCCAGTTCTCACCACTTGCATCTACTTTGTAAAGAATGCAATCAGATGCCCTGTTCTTACCATGTTTTAGGAGCAGGAAAGGAGAAGAGCAGCTCTTTCATGAGATTGCATAACAGCTCACAGAAAACTGGAGTAAAAAGAGTGCATTCTTTGTTTGTACATGTCTTTATGTAAGATGTCTTAAGTAAACAGCCCACTGTCATCATGCTGTCTTTCTACAATTTCAGATGAGAAGTCTGGTTCAATCTTCTGAGGAAAAAGAACAAAAACAGACACTCTGAACTGGTTGATCTGAAAACCATGGTAGATGTTTTTTAACTATGTAATTGTAGCTTTTAATTTCTCCAGCATGAAGTAATACTCTTAGAATTAAAGCTCGTAAGATATGACCTATTTTTATTTGTCATCGAATGTGTTTCACAGGAGTCGTTAGCAGTACTTGAGAACTGTTACAGTGTTTCTCTCAACAGTTTCACTGTCCTCTCACAGAATATGAGAAAGATTCCTAATGATCACTCTAGACTCTTCCCCTGTCAACATCCATCTGATTTGCAAGCGTATTTTTACCTTTCTAATCAGTCAAAATTCATGACTTTGCTGTTTGTCTCTCTAGGTGAGAGAAACCAGTAGAGCAGAAAGGTCTCTTACATGAATTTTCCCTACAAGGAATATAAATTTTTCTTTACCACAACAAGAAGAAATCAAACCACATAATTTCTCTTTCCCACTTCCTGTATCCTGTTTGGAATCAAGATTTCACCCTTAACTTTCTTTTTCAATGAACGTCATATTATCATTTTTATTCTATAGCTTCGTTCTTCTGTTTCTTTTCCAAGTCTGTGCCATTTCCCTTTGCGCTTCTCTCTTTTTCATACACTCTAAGCATGCACAGCTACCATTCACACACTTCATACTCCAAAATCCTTACATGAACTCTTTTTTAAATGGTGAAACAATGTTTGGTTCTTATGTGACATCTATTATTACATCATTAATCAGCCTGCTCAATTTCTCTCAGGAAAATGACCAAGTTCTTTCCTCCTCCTGTCTTCGTATTGATTATGCATATTCTCAGTTTCATCCATATTTTAACTGACAGAAACTGACCTTCGAGTATGTTCTGAACTTTGACATGTTCCATATCCCTGTGCAACTCTATTTGTTAAAGGAGTGGGAAGTGAGTATTTTCGTTTGAATCTTATGTTGCTCATAGTTCTCCAATACTTGTAAAAAAAAAAACAGAGAAAAATGAGTAATGGTTGTCTGAACTAAGTCAGACTGTCTATGAGGAATTTGATAAATAATAAGAAGAGAAACTTTAGTAGAGACAGTAACAAGATAAATATCCTACATAAAAATAGTAGTAAAGAATTCTTCCTGTTAGGAAGAAACTTTTCAAAATCAAAACTAAGTAGGCAAGATACTGATTCCATAACTACTGAGTCTATCGTCTCTACGTTTTGAAGTAACACAGAATCTCAAACTCTTTATTAAACTAAGCATTTGTTGCTGTCTGTAGTGTTATCAAGATGCTTATCACCACTCACAACTTGTCAGCAAACTGTTGCCCTCCATGTCCCACAAAGACACAATTCTAGTGGCAATGGTTTAAGAGCAGGAAAACACAAGTATATAATATTATAAATGCATTTTCTTTTCCCAGTGGTGAATTTTACTTTTCCAGATCCAGTCTGAGGATGTTATTAACCACAAAGCTGCCCCCAAGAATCCTGGGCAGTTATAATAAGCGACCTTCATTGTACTCAGTCCACATACCTTATTTACCCCAGTTATGAAACTATTCAAGTTATGTCTTTTCCATGACATAAATATTTTTTTAGACATTACTTTAAATAAAGTATGTGAACAGCAAAGTTCAGTTTAAGTCTAATTAGATGATGAATTGAATATTCTTTTTCCGGTCCATCTGTGTTTATCATTCCCAGTAGCTTATAAATAGATTGCTGGATAAATAGCTCACCGAATTACAGATGCTGATGTTCATTCTGCAATTAGCAAGATGCTGTAACCTATATAACCATCTTCAATGTCTTTGGTGTTTACTCTAAATGTCTCTATAGATTAAAAAAAAATAAAAAATTTAATGAGTATTTTTGCTAGCTAAACAACTTCTTTGTTTTACATGTGTTTGCATAATGTAGGTCTACATAAGGCAGTTTCTGTCCTCAGTTGTAGTAGTCATAGTCTTTACCTCACAGAATTACTGCTTTTGTATATTCCATATATGTTACCAGAAGAGTACACAGAATTTTTGAGATGATTCTATGAATGCTTTCATCATAATTTTTATATTAGTTTTAATTAAAATATTTTGTCTGATACTTCCCAGGATAATGCTCTTTCATTTCACATCAGTGATTTACAATCACCCTGTCATCAATCAATGTAACAAAATCCTTTACTCACTTTGTCATGCAGCTGGTAGATCTTTACCTATTAGAAGATGTATGGTTTTAATTCCCCAAGTGGATTGCCCTTCATGCTATTTTTATTGTTTCTTTTTCAAGGTCGTCTTGTTCTTCCCAGAGGACATTTGAGTGTTCCTATTGATTTGTACATTTCACAACTTTCTGTCATAAAAATCCATTAGCATCAACTATATCACTGTCGTTAAGCAAGGTGTTAAAGATAAGCCACAAAATGAATCCTTTGAGTACTCCACTAGTAATCTTCTATCATGTGATAATTCTTTATTCAACTTACAATTCTTGTACTAACCACCATCTTAAGTGAAAATTTCCCATAGAGTATCATATCTAGTGTTGTAAAGAAGTCAGGATGGATCTACCACAACTCTCTTGTCAGTAAAAGCAGTTATTTTCTTAAAGAAAATATTATATGTTTGACACAATCTGTCTTTTTCAACCTCGTTTCAAATTATCAATTTTCCACTCATCTCAATTTATTTAATTATTGCTTTATTCATATTTTGTTCTGCTGACTGTGACCTCCCACTGAGGTCAGACTCGTCATTCTGTTGTTGTCTGGTTTCATTTTCATGCTGTTTTTAGTTATGGCAACTGTAGTTTACTCCTGTAATTTGAAAAGTTGTATTGGGTGTAAATGACAAGATTTTAGTAGCAGCAGTCTTCAGGGGTGTCCTCTGTGAGAAGAGACAAAAGTCTCTCCTGTGCTGAAAACAACCAATCTCAGCTGGCTCCAACAGACCTACCACAGAACACAGCCGTGTTCTGTGTGATGAGCACATCAGCAAAGACGGTTGTGTTTCTGTAAAACATTTAAGAGCGAGCAAAGTACACAGAAAGAAAAGGAGGAAACAACAGAGGAAAGAGCAGAGTATATGAGACAATAACAAGGTCAGAGAAGGTACTTTATGGCAGAATAACTACATATCTGAAAGGACTATGGCCCTGGAGGACCTGTGCTGGAGCATATGAATAGGATGAGAAACAAGGAGCAGCAG
Organism: Trogon surrucura; assembly: GCA_020746105.1. Lineage (NCBI taxonomy): Eukaryota > Metazoa > Chordata > Aves > Trogoniformes > Trogonidae > Trogon > Trogon surrucura. The sequence goes on from CM036617.1 coordinate 42,164,429, forward strand.
AGAGAAAACAGTGCACTGACCCTGACTTCCCGCACTGTTTCTTGTCTCACTGAAGGGACTGAGTGTAACTTATGGTGATAACAAGGCAGGGCAACAAGTGTCTAAATTGAAATACTGAAGTGGAAAAAAAGACAAAGATGGGAGAAGGAGGAATTTAGAGTCAAATCGAATCTGGGAAAGGGGGAAAGGAGGTGTTTTAATGCTTGCCATCTCTGTTTCTGTGGTCTGAACAGTGACAAAGTCTGACAAGTTATTAATGAAGATTTATTGAGGCATTAAGAAAGATAAGAAACTACAATACTGATATATCAACTCACCCAATCACTGATAGTGAACATAGAATCATAAGTGATGTTGTGACTCTGGTGGACTGCTAGGAACACTTGGTGTCCATGTCATATGGCAGCAACAACTAGTTGTGCAAATGACTTCTGAATGTTGAATGTTGACTCCAACAATGGTGGTGTGGTTTGAGAGACTCACACCTTACATGGATAGAGTGGACATCATCCTGCCCATGCTGCTGATGTGGAGCAGGTGGCAGGGTGCCAGTTTCCCAGTACCTAAATCAGTAACTAAATATTTGTGTTAATTGTCAACAAATGAATTTAAATTTCAGAAGTCAACTCTGTTTTGTCCATGATAGTGCTTGAAAAGTTGCACCTCTGTCTTTATTTAAACTAACAAGTTTTCTCAGTCTTGTTCTTCTCTATTTTCTCCCTCCGTCCCACAAGGGCAGAAAGAGTTGAACAGGTGGCTGTGTAGTTGCTTGGCTGTTAGCTGGGGTCAGTCACACCCCCCCCCATGTTTATTAAGAACGTTGGCTATCAGATCCACAATTCAACCCATTTATTCTTTTCAGAACTGGTGAGACAGATGTGTTAACTACAGATTTTTTTTTATAGGAAAAAAGCTAGTAAGGTAACAAATACTGGTATAAGGGAAATATTGAAAAAAAAAATGTTCACTGAAAAGGTACACGAAATCAAATATTGAAGTAGTATGAAACTAAAAATTGATATGCAGCTATGCAGATTGATTCATGCAGAAGTTATTGAAAAGGTATACCATATGTATACATGAAACCAGTTAACATTAGGCTTTTTATTTGTTGGCTTGCTTTTTTATTTCTCTTTCTCGAATAGGGAATTTGCAACACATGCAAATATTTGAATACTATCTGGATACACGAGCACACTATTTTTGTTCACTTTAACAAAATCACGTAAACAAATGTGTTAAAGCTCAACTTGGCAAAGAAAGAGGTAGGTTAGGGAATGTACAAATAATATTTACTGGAGGGACGAGATATTTTTGGAAAACATCTGCTAAGTGCATCAAAAAAGTAGTTTGGGACTCTCTTCAACATGATCCCAACAGCCTGATTTTGTTGACTTACAGTGTACTGTCGGGATTACACAAATATTTCTTTAATTTATTTTCCCTCTTTGCATATTCCCTCTACACTCATTAATTGCCCTAGGAAGGCAGAGTAATAGAGACTTCACTTGTTTTCAAGAACACATGTGTTTAGACAGATGCTGAACTCTGAAAGGAAAATAAAATGCCTTCCAGTGAAAATTCTCATAGATCTTAATGCCTGAAGGAAACAGCTCAGGCTTCCACAGAGAACAACACTCCCCTCCCCTCTACAGAAAACCTAAATAAGATTTAATGACACATACGGTTTCACCCAACAGGGCAGCTGCTACAGTTAACATCCAGGAAATAGAGACTGGAATGACAACTTTGTCAAGACTTCATTTAGATGTGAACTTTGGATTTGGTTTTAGGTACTAATCTTCTAAGAATTAAATATAATAACTCACTGAGATACACATGGCTCCCATATGAAATCATATTGGTTTTGGCTGGGAGGGAGTTAGTTTTTTCGTAGCAACCTGTATGGTGCTATGTTTTGCACTTGTTATCAAACCAGTGTTGATAACACACCAGTGTTTTAGGTATTTTTGCAGACTACTTACACAATGTCAAAACTTTCTCTGTTTCTCACTGCTCCCAGTCAGAAGGTTGGGGAAAGACAAAAAAGCTAGGAGTGAACTTGGCTGAGAGAGACAATTCAAATTGACCGAAAGGATATTCCACACTATACAATGTCCTGCTCATCAAGAGAACTGGGAGGAGGGAGTTGGCAAGGGCTTGCCGCTGTTCAAGGACTGGCTCTGCATCAAGTTAACTGATGAACAGTTGCTTTTCCATCCCTTTTTTTTTTCCTTTGCTGCCTTTGTTATTGTTGTTATTGTTGTTGTTCTCTTTTGGTTTGGTTTTATTTTACTTCTTAAACTGCCCTTAACTCAACCCATGAGGTTTGTCACTTCTGATCTTCTATGCTACTGTGGGGCAAGAGTGACCAGCTGTGTGGGGCTGAGCTGCCTGCTGGGATTAAACTACAACAGAGATGAACTTCAAAACTCATTTACCCTGAAACTATGAAATGGGATAAAGTGGTGATGCATGCAGAGGTTTAGGCAGCTACAGAGGTGTAACTTGTGCTGGTCAGACGTGCTCAGTTGGGATTTACAAATACTGCAGAATGAGGTACTTGTTCAGCAGTATTGACATCTCCTATGTCATCTTTTTCCTTAACATTTTCAGCTCCAGAGTGTGTAAATACCTTTCAGTACTGTAGTGGTAGAGATAAAATGATATTTTTTTTTCCCCAAGTAGTCAGACTGATCATTCAGCATCATGTAGAAGCTTGTCCTTGTGCAAAAACTTCTATCATTAGAAAAATAAACCACTTGTTACTGAGTGTATTAGAAACAACAATCATAGGACACAAAGGGAAAAGGAGAAAATTAAGGGCTGATGTGCCCTCTGTCTTTTATCCATAGGATTTATATGTAGGCTTAGTAATTCCTTTCCTTTCTTTTATTATATTTGAAAATCATGTTAAACAGTCTGTTAAAATAAATAAAAAAAAATTTAAGAATGTGTATATGAAGTTGTACGCAACATTTCACTACTAAATCATATTTATGGAAAAACATCCTGCTAAAATTACACCGAATCATAGGTTAGGATTTTTTGAAGTTTAGAATAAAAAGGTCTTCCATTTTACTTTTGCCTGATCCTGTGATACATCATCGTAAAACAGATGAACAATCAGCAAAAACTGTTTCAGTTTTGTTTTTCTTGTGGTTACTTTAGAGCGACTCATAAAAAATTCACTGCTTTATATTAATTGCATACTTATAGAATTAGAAAGCAGTATCTTCTGGGTTCTGGCTTGTGAAATAAAATCTATACTTCCTTCATTATATAGGATAATGGAACAAAGAAATTAATGATTATCCTTTTCCTAATTTGAAAAATCCTATTGTCAAAAAGGCTGTCATAAAACATTACCAAAAGATCAAAGCAATTTGGACAAGGTATAGAAAGTGTAAAATAGAGGTTAATAGAGGCTAACATTTGGTCCATTATCTCAATTGCTGATGTTCAATCATTTATTTCTAGTTAATGAATAAACAACACCTTCTAATCCCAAGTGCTCAGATAGGAAATCATCCATGCGTGCTAGGTATATCAAAGTGGATGGAAGTACACAGGTGAACAGCATGAAGGAATTAGCCCAATGGTATACACAGTGCCATTCTTATTCCTTTCTAACAAATATGAACAAATGTTGACAAGTCTTTTTGCTAGAGCTAAGGATTCATCTCACTTTCTTTGGTAAAAGTTACACAGTCTTGAAACATAAACTTGAGCTGTAACTGAAAACTATTTCCCAGTTCTTCTTATTTGTAAATCAATCTGCTTCTCAGCTACACTGGAGGGGAGGGGGGGGGGGAAGTGAACAATAATGCCTCATTTTGAATAGCAAAATAGGAAAGTATTGAGTAGAGCAGAAAGATATGCCAGTAAAATTGTAGTTATGAGAGGGAGAGAATCAGGTCCCAGAAACAAGAAACCTACCAAAAGAGGTTCCATGGCAGCAAGAGAGCTGCTTCCCAAACACTATCTTCTGTTATTTATGGCAGAAACAAATGTGCTGCTTCATCAGAAGAATGAAATTGTGGTTGTTCCTCTGTCTGTTTCCCCATTACTAACAAAGAAGATTCAAGTTTATACTAATGATAACAAGAGGCTGGGAAGCTTAAAGATGGAGATATTTCCTTTTTGAATTCACTTCCCAGGCAAAACCCAGATACCCTTGCTCCCCGTCTTGTCTAAAAGATAGACACAGGTTTCCAGGGTTTGTAGGGCATTTCTGGGTGAGGGCACACAGGCTGTAAATCCTTACTAATCATTAATGAGATTGAAAGTATAAAATGAAAGTATAAAGTTCTGCAGGTATTTCTAGCGTGCATAATGAAAGCTCTTCTAGAGTAACAGGGAGTCATAGCTAAAGAGGTGGCATATTCTCTCTTCATCTTTCTTTCATCTTAACATGTGATTGCCTCACCATCAATCAAGGGGAATGAAGAGGAGAGGCAGTGCCAGGTGTGTGAAGTGTCTCTGAAGTTGTCTGTCACAGAAAGAGAAAACAAGCAAAGAAGCAATTTAATGAGAATTTCACACTCTTTCCTGAAATTTTCCATGAAAATACATAGAGATTTAAGATGAGAGACTTTATTGTACTCTACTTATTACCTATAAAACACTTCTGTTACTCGAATCTGGAAGAACATACCTTTATTTAATGATAGAGAATAATTTATTTGATACCATAATCTCTTCATAGAATCATAGAATCATAGAATCTTGTCCAACTCCCTGCCAAAGCAGGATCACCTACAGCAGGCCACACAGCAACATGTCCAGGTGGATTTTGAAAGTCTCCAGAGGAGACTCCACAACCTCTCTGGGCAGCCTGTTCTAGTGCTCTATCACCCTCACAGTAAGGAAGTTTCTCCTCATGTTGAGGTGGAACTTCCTGTGTTCTAGTTTATGCACATTGTTCCTTGTCCTATCACCGGGCACTGTCAAAAAGAGACTGGCACCTACCTGTGACACCCACCCCTCATATATTTGTATACACTAATAAGACCCCCTCTCAGTCTTCTCCTTTCAAGGCTAAACAGCCCCAGTTCTCTCAGTCTCCCTTCGTAGGAGAGATGATCAAGTCCCTTAATCATCCGTGTAGCTCTCCATTGGACTCTCTCCAGTAGGTCCCCGTCTCTCTTGAATTGGGGAGCCCAAAACTGGACACAGTATTCCAGGTGTGGTCTCACCAGGGCAGAGTAGAGGGGGAGGAGAACCTCACTAGACCTGCTGGACACACTTTTCTTAATGCATCCCAGGATCCCATTGGCCCTCTTGGCCACAAGAGCACATTGCTGTCCCATGGACAACTTATAACAGTTACAAGGTCTTTCTCCATGTGGCTGCTTTCCAGCAGGGCGACCCCTAATCTCTACTGGTGCCTGGTGTTACTCCTCCCCAGATGCAGGACTCTGTACTTGTCCTTATTGAACTTCATGAGGTTCACCTTTGCCCAGCTCTCTAGCCTGTCTAGATCTCATTGGACAGTAGCACAGCCTTCTGGTATGTCAGCCACTCCTCCCAGTTTCATATGATCAGCGAACTTGCTGAGGGTACACTCTATCCCCTCATCCACGCCATTGATGATGATATTGAACAAAACTGGACCCAGTACTGATCCCTGGAGAACACCACTGACCACGAGCCTCCAACTTGAATCTGAGCCACTGATCGCAACTCTCTGAACTCTGTTATTGAGCCAGTTAACAATCCACCTCACAGTCCAGTTATCTATCTCACATTTCTTGAGTTTTCCCAAGAGACTGTTATGGGAGACGATATCAAAAGCCTTACTGAAGTCAAGGTATTTTACATCCACTGCTCTCTCTTCATGTACCCATTTGGTCACACCTTTGTAGAAGGATATCAGATTAGTCAGGTGAGATTTCCCCTTTGTAAATCCATGTTGGCTACTCCTGATAACCTTTTTTCCTTCCATTTGATTAAACATGGCCTTCAGAATGAGCCGCTCCATCATCTTCCCAGGGATGGAGGTGAGGTTGAGCGGCCTGTAGTAGCCAGGGTCCTCCTTCTTGCCCTTTTTGAAGACTGGAGTGATACTGGCTTTCTTCCAGTCTTCAAGCACCTCTCCCATTCTCCATGATTTTTCAAAAATTATGGAGACGGGTTCAGCAACATCAGCGAACTCTCTCAGCGCATGTGGATGCATCCCATTGGGGTCCATAGACTTGTGTTTTCAGTTTCTCCAAGAGATCTCTGACCCAATCCTCACGGACCAGGGGCGATTTTTCCTTGCTCCAATTTTGGTCCCTTCTAGTGACTGGAATTCCTGAGGGCTGTTCTTAGGAGTAAAGACTGAAACAAAGAAGGCGGTCAGTAATTCTGCCATCTCTGCATCCTCTGTTATCATAACCCCCTCCTCTTTTAGCAGGGGACCCACTTTTTCCCTACTCTTCCTTTTCTCATGGATGTATTTGAAGAAGTTTTTGTTTTCTTTTACCTCCCTAGCCAGACTAAGTTCCAAGAGAGCCTCAGCCTTTCTTGTTGAATCTCTACATACTGTGGCAACATTTCTATAGTCCTCCCAGTTAACCAGACCCTTTTTCTACATATTGTAAAGTTCCCTCTTTCATTTGAGTTTTTCCAGGAGCTCCTTGCTTATCCATGCAGGTCTTCTGCCTCCTCTATTTGATTGTATTTTCAAGGCAATACATTTATCTTGTGCTTGGTGGAGGTAGAGTTTGAATATCGGCCAGCTCTCTTGTGTTCCTTACCTTCCAGAGCCCTAGCCCACCAGATACTTCTAAATAGATTTTTGAAGAGGAGAAACTTAGCGCTCTTAAAGTCCAGGGTAGACGTTTTACTTATTACCGTTCTTCTTTCCCTAACAATGCTTAATTCTAACATGGCATGGTCACTACAGCCAAGACTGCACCCAACCTTAACATCAGTAACCAGACCTTCTTTGTTTGTTAATACTAGGTCCAGCATTGCACATCTCATTGTTGGTTCTTCAACCACCTGCAGCAGAAAGTTATCATCAATACACCGGAGGAACCTTTTGGACTAGTTATGCTTGGCTGTATGATATTTACAACTAATATCAGGGTGATTGAAGTCACTCATGAGCACCAAGGCACCTCATTTTGAGGCTACTTCCAGCTGCCTGTAGAAGACCTCATCAACAACTTCTTGGTTTCATGATCTGTAGTATACAGCCACAACAGTATTTCCCATATTTGCATGTACTTTGACTCTTACCCATAAGCTTTCAACATTTTCATTGTCTCCCCCTGGGTCAAGCTCAATGCATTGTAGTTACTTACTCATATAAAGAGCAACGCCACCACCTTGCCTTGCCAGTCTATCCTTCCCAAAAAGTACATAGTCATCCATTACCACATTCCAGTCACGTGAGCTATCCCATCATGTCTTAGTAATTGCGATGAGATCATAGCTCTGTGGTTGCACCCAGATTTCTAGTTCATCCTGCTTATTCCCCATGACTCTTGCATTGGTATACAGATGGTTTAGAGACTTAGTTAAGGAACATCTGTTACCATTGTGATTGTTTTGGTCTATTTGCCTACTGAGTGCAATGGCACCTATGTAATCCTGCTGCACAGTGGCTTCCAGCTCCTCCTGCCGTGTGCATTGGTGTAGATGCACTTGAGCTGGACTATTGGTTTCATGTCCAACACTTGGTTACTTCCCCTTGGCTCATGTGTAGTGAGCCTGGTTTTATCCTTTTCCACCTTCAAACCTGGTTTAAAACCCTTTCAATAAGTCCTGCCAGCTCTTGAGCAAGAATCTTTTTTTCCTCTTGGAGACAGCTCCTTTCCATCTCTTGTTACTATGCCTGGTGCTGTGTAAACTTCCCTATGATCAAAAATCCCAAAATGCCTCTGGTAGCCTCAAACTTTGAGCCCTGTGTTAGTCACATGTGTTTTCCTGTTCCTTTCAGTATTCTTCCATGCTACTGAGGCAATTGAAGAAAATGTTACCTGTGTTCCCGAACCTTCAACTGGTCTCCCCAGTGCCTTGAAATCCTTTTTAATCACTTCCTTTATTTGATGCCTTTTATTGACATACACTGCTTTGCAGGTGTCAAGAGCATATTTGACATAACACTGTACTTTTTACACTCCATTTCTTTATCCTTAAATTGTAACTATTGATTGAATAAGCAATACCTTAAATCTGCAGTGTTTGGAAACAAACACTACACATTAAATATTCTTTAACAAAATTACAGTTGATAATTGTATAACTTCAGGATAGTTAGCCTGATAACTAGCATTGCCACATTAATGGAATACTCATACACAACTCAACTGATAAAGCATTAAAATAATATACCTAGTCCCTGCCAATTGATTTCACAGGAAGTAGACCTTGCCAAAAATTTTGAATTAATTCTTATAGCAGATTGGAACATTGGCTGATAAAGGTACTCTCTTCTTTTACTAGAGAAGTGCTAAACAGTACTCTTTCAAAAAAAAAAAAATAATGCTTACAGTAACAGGACTGAGAAATGGATGAGTTAGCAAAAGTTATTATTCATGTAAATCACCATCACATGGTGATGCTTCTAGTATTCCTCTGAGACTGATACTGTGATTACTATTATATACTAATACATAACATATAATTACATGTACATTATACTACACATTAACATAGAGACACTATGTTAATAATAAGGTAATATATTTTATATGTTATGTATAAGATACACTGTGATCAAAAATTTAATAATTAGTCAGAATATAAAACCAAAATCTCTTGTAGTGACATTTTCAAGTGACAAAAATGTCAGTAAAGAGTGATCAAAAATATGGCAGTTATTTATACTGGGGATCTGTCTCTCACATTAGCCTCTGTACTGCTAAATAGCACACTGTAGAAACTGCAATCTTATCAAATAATTATATACTTTATAACGTGAAAAACAGGAAATGGTCTCCTGGTTTTCAGTATTTCTGAGAAAGTGCTAAGGATCATATTGAACAGACACCTGTACATCTCTGTATAATATTCTGGAACTGTGCTGTAGATTAATCCTTGGCATTATGTCCTTTTTAGGAAAGACAGGAAAACAAGGCGAGGTGGTGGAGTTGCTCTTTACGTGAGAGAGCAACTGGAATGTATCGAGATCTATCCTTGGCGGATGAAGAGCAAGCTGAGAGTTTGTGGGTAAGAATGAAGAGGGAGGCTGGCTTAGGTGATACTGTGGTGGGTGTCTATTACAGACCACCTGATCAGGAGGAGAAAGTTGATGAGCCTTTTACAAGCAGCTGACAACAGCCTCTCAATCGCAGGCCCTGGTTCTCATGGGGGATTCCAACTACCCAGATATTTGCTGGAAGGTCCACACAGCCAGCCATCCTCAGTCCAGGAGGTTCCTCCAGTGTGGTAGGAGCAGAATATCAAGCAGGATCGCAACTCTGGACTTCAGCAGGGCCAATTTTGGCCTTTTCAAGCAATTGCTAGGGGAAACCCCATGGGATAGGTTACTAGAAGGTAAAGGGGCCCAAGAGAGTTGGTCAGTATTCAAGGACCACTTCTTCCAGGCTCAGGATCAGTGCATCCCATCAGGTAGGAAATCAAGGAAGAGATCCAGGAGACCTGCATGGTTAACCAGGGATCTGCTGGGCAGACTCAGGTGGAAGGGGAGGGTATTTAAATTGTGGAAGGAAAGGCTGACCACTTGGGCGGAGTACAGGACAGCTGTCAGGGAGTGTAGGGAGTCAATTAGAAACACTAAGGCCTCCCTGAAATTAAAACTTGCAAGGGAGGTCAAGGAGAACAGAAAGGGCTTCTTCAAATACATTGCTGACAAAACTAACACTAGAGGCAATGTAGGCCCTCTGGTGAATGAGGTGGATGCCCTGGAGACAGAGGACAGAAAGAAGGCAGAGTTGCTGAATGCCTTCTTTGCCTCTGTCTACACTGTTGGAGACCGTCCTCAGGAGCCTCAGTCCCCTGAGGCCCCAAAGGAAGTCAGGCTAAAGGAGGAGTTTGCCCTGGTTGAGGAAGACTGGGTTAAGGATCAATTTGAACACTTGAACATCCATAAATCCATGGGCCCTGATGGGATGCACCCACGAGTGCTGAGGGAGCTGGTGGGAATCATTGCTAGGCCACTCTCCATCATCTTTGGTAAGTCATGGGTAACAGGTGAGGTGCCTGAAGACTGGAGGAAAACGAATGTCACTCCAGTCTATGAGAAGGGCAGGAAGGAGGACCCAGGTAACTACTGAATGGTCAGCCTCACCTCCATCACCTCCAAAGCTGATGGAGCGTCTTATCCTTGACGCTGTCTCTAGGCTTATCAAGGATAAGAAGGTTATTAGGAGTAGTCAGCATGGCTTTGCCAAGGGGAAGTCATGTTTGACCAACCTGATAGCCTGTTATGAAGACATAACGAGGTGGATGGATGATGACCATGCAGTGGACGTGGTTTATCTGGATATCAGTAAAGCATTTGACAGAGTGTCCCACAACATCCTCATAGGTAAACAGAGGAAGTGTGATCTGGATGACCAAGTAGTAAGGTGGGTTCCTAACTGGTTGAAGGGAACAAGTCAGAGAGTTGTAATCAATGGGGCAGAGTCCAGTTGGGGGCCTGTGTCTAGCGGGATCCCTCAGGGGTCAGTACTGAGGCCAGCGCTTTTCAATATATTCATCAACGACCTGGACAAGGGATTAGAGAGCACTGTCAGCAAGTTTGCTTACAACACAAGACTGGGAGGAGTGGTTGACACACCAGAAGGCTGTACTGCCATTCAGAGAGACCTAGACAGGCTAGAGGGCTGAGCAGGGACAAATCTTATGAAGTTCAACAAGGACAAGTGTAGAGTTTTGCACTTGGGAAAGAATAACCCGACGTGGCAGTATAGGTTGGGGACTGACCTGCTGGAGAACAGTGTAGGAGAAAGGGACCTGGAGGTTCTAGTGGACAGCAGGATGATCATGAACCATCAATTTGCCCTTGTGGCCAAGAAGGCCAATGGCATCCTGGGGTGAGTTAGAAGGGGAGTAACTAGTAGGTCAAGAGAAGTCCTCCTGCCCCTCTACTCTGCCCTTGTGACACCACATCTGGAATATTGTATCCAGTTCTGGATCCCTCAGTTCAAGAAGGACAGGGAACTGCTTGAGAGAGTCCAACGCAGACAAAGATGATGAAGGAAGTGGAACATCTGCCTTATGAGGAAAGGCTGAAGGAGCTGGGTCTCTCTAGCCTGGAGAAGAGGAGGTTGAGGGGTGACCTCATTAATGTTTATAAATATGTCAAGAGGGATTTGTCAGCGGGACGGTGACAGGCTTTTTTCATCAATGTCCAATGACAGGACAAGGGGCAATGGATACAAGCTAGAACACAGGAGGTTGCACAAAAGTGTTAGGAAGAACTTTTTCACTGTGAGGGTGACAGAGCACTGGAACAGGCTACCCAGGGAGATTGTGGAGTCTCCTTCTTTGGAGATATTCAAAACCATCCTGCACGTGTTCCTGTGCGATCTACTGTAGGTGGTCCTGCTCTGGTAGGGGGGCTGGACTAGATGATCTTTTGAGGTCCCTTCTAATCCCTAACATTCTGTGATTCTGTGTTTCTGTGATTATAGATGGAGTAAATATGGAATATAAACTTGAGAATGTGGAAAGAAATTTTACTTTTTCTTTCACATAGCACTATTGTTATTGAAATATTTCTCAGTCTTCTAATAAGCATCTTCTTGGAGCTCTTAAAACAGAAATAAACCCCACAGAATTGTTTTAAAACAGATAACAATAAAAGACTCAGTGGATATCTGTATTACTTTTTGGATGGTACTGTGTCTTCAAGGTGTTCTGCTTGCTCTCTTTACAGAAAGCAACTCTGAAAGTGCAGCCAAGCACTGTTCTCTAAATCTGAAACATGAGATGTTGCATGACTATATATTGTGTGGAGCAAATCTGGGAAAGAAAAAAAATATACCTTGCTCTTTACAACTGAGAAAACTTTTTCAGAGAAATGTAGCTGAAAAGTAAGCGTCTCCAGCATATGAAAAGAAGAGTCATAAACTGCTTGAATATTGTTCATGTATTCCTTGGAATAAAACCAGAAATTAATAAAGGTCTATTTAGCTTAGAAGAGAAAGGAAAATTAAGTAAAAATCAATGGAAGCTGAAGGCAGGCAAATTTGGTTCAGACATAAGGCAAAAATATCAAAGAATAAGGGTAATTAACCACTGGAAAAAAGATTGTTTCAGTCTAGTTAAACACTATATATTTTTAGTCAGACACAATTATTCAGTTTCATGCAATCTTGGCTTTGGGGTGACTGCAAAAAATCAAAAAAGTGATCTGCAGTACACAGCAGGAGAGAGAAGCTGATCAGATGGTTCTAGTTGAGATTTTGTGCCAAGATTTTCTTTTAGAAATTTCAACTAATAACTGATTTTTGTCTAACTATTGCTCAGAGTTAAAATGAAAAAATTCTCAACAGAAGCACAGAATGTTTTCAGTTCATTTTACTTTGTTTTTATTCATTTTGCATCTTACAAAGTTTCTCTTGAACATTACAGAACTGTGTTCAGAAGGTGGAGAAAATCCTGCATAACTGTTAGTATTTTCTTTAGAAAATCCTTTTTGTTCATAAAGGATGTATAATTCAGCTACTATAAACCTTATAATGATTTTGGTTTTAAATAGCTTAAATCGTTTACTCTAGTTTTAGTGTCAGGACAGTCAACATATTTTGCATTATATTCCCGCTTCAATATATCACTGTTTACAGTTGTGTTTTGGTTTGGCCTGGCTGGATTTTGGCGGTGGCGGGGGGAGCTGCAGGGTGGCTTCTGTAAGAAGCTGCTAGAAGCTCCCCAAGTTTGATAGGGCCAATGCCAGCCAACTCCAAAGAGGGACCCGCCGCTGGCCAAGGCTGAACCTATCAGTAAGGTGATAGCAGAGGAACGCCTCTGTGAAAAACATATTTAAGAACAGGGAAAAGAACTACGTCACAACAGCTGGCACAGAGATGGAGGAGTGAGAATCTGTGCAGACACCAAGGTCAGTGAAGAAGGAGGGGGGGGAGGATGAGCTCCAGGTGCCGGAGCAGAGAGAGTCCCCCAGGTCTGTGGTGAAGACCATGGTGAAGCGGGTTGTCCCCCTGCAGCCCATGGACGGGGTACAGATGTCCACCGTGAGGATCACCACGTAGATGTCCACCGAGGACTCCATGCTGTGTGGGTGGATGCCTGAAAGGGGACTGTAGCCCGTGGGAAGCCCGCATCAGAGCAAGTCACTGCCGGAACCTATAGCCCGTGGAAGAGAGGAATGCCCACGCTGGAGCAGGTTGGCTGGTGGGACTTTTGGGACACTGCGGGCGGCTCATGCTGGAGCAGTTTCCCCTGAAGGACTACGCTTCAGACTCACGAGGGGTGGGCTGCCCCTCGTGACACGGCTGCCCCTGTCTCCCGTTGGGCAGTTTGTGATGAATTGCCCTTCGTGGGACGAACGACTCACGTCGGAGAAGAGAGCTTGAAGCTTGTCTCCCGTGAGAGGGACCCCACAATGACCCTGGGGAAGAGTGAAGAGTCCTCCCCCGGAGTGAAGAAGCTGTGAAACCAACGTCGGATGAACTGACCGCAACCCCCATTCCCTGTCCCCCTGCGCCGCTCGGGGGGAGGAGGTGGAGAAGCCGGGATTGATGTTAAGCCCGGGAAGAAGGGAGGGATGGGGGGAAGGTGTTCTGTTTGTTAAGATCCGTTTGCTCTTTCTCACTTCTCACTACTCCTCTCTGATTAGTTCTTTTAAAAAATGTAATTAATTTCCCCCAAAATTGAGTCTGTTTTGCCCGGGACGGTAAATGAGGGTGATCTCTCTGTCCTTATCTCAAACCCTGAACCCTTTGAAATATTTTCTCCCCCTGTCTGGCAGTGAAGGGGGAGTGAGAGAGCGGCTGTGTGGGTACCTGGCGGCTGGCCAGGGTCAAACCACGACAAATTGTCATTTCATTAAGTACATATCTTATTTAAATGAATTTAAACTCTGTGATGTTTATAGAACCACCTGTTGAACCTATGAACATCAGTCCTTTCAGAAGGAAAGAAAAAATTAGACACTGGCCATACAAGCCAGTTACATTTACCGGTAAGATACAATGGTACATGAGAGAAATTAAGAAAGAGTACTTGATAGTCAAGTTAACAGTTAGATTTATGAGGTTAAACTCACTGCTAGCCATGTTCTATCCCTTAAGTCTGTTTTTCCAGCTTAATTAACATTGCTTCCGTTTCACAGATGCTATATCATATAGGACACTATCGCAAGGATATACATAACACAGACTTACTGAACCTGACTTCTGATGACGTCTTGGAGAAATTAACCGTGTGTCCTCTCTTCTAAAATGATTATCTGAATTAAAGCAAATGATTATTTAGAGACTAATTTTCTCAGTAGTAATTAATCATTTAAAACTCTTAAGAAAATTCACAATAACAAATAATTTGAAACGCAATCTGACCAATACATATTCTAATAATCTTTTTTCTTGCATTGATCACAGTAACTTTTTTACAAGCTGTTCAGATATGAATGCACCTCCACGAATGATTTGGTTTCTGAATTTGACTTTGTGTGTCATAGAATCATAGAATCGTAGAATCATAGAATTGTAGAATGTGTTGGGCAGAAAGGAACCTTTAAAGGTCACTAAGTCCAATGCCCTTGCAGAAAGCAGGGACATGTTGTCCTGGGTTTAGCTAAAAACCCAGTCCTGTTTAGTGAATTTTTCTTTTCAGTTTAGTGTCTTCTAAAAGACTGCACGTTCTGAAGTCAGCAGCATGTTTTTTCAGGCAGTGTGTGCTACTGGCAGTGATAACACCTGATGTTTACAGTCACTGCCTGGGACTGGTATGTAGAAAGGCTCTTGCTTATACTTATTCCTATAGTGACCAAGGCCACTACTGGCTCTTGTGTGCCACGCTGGGGGTGCTGGGTAGTAAGAGGGGGGGCACAAGGAAGTAAAAGGTGGCACCTCCGGGGGGTAACAGACAGGACAGGTGACCAACGAGAGTATTCCATCCCATATACGTCATATTTAGTATAAATTGAGTGATCACGAGAGTTTCATCCTTCTTTTTCTACCCTTTTGCCCCTTTTGCCCTTTTCGGCTTTTTCGCCCTTCCTTTCTGCAATGACCGGTGTCCAGAGAGGACTCCATCTGACCTCCTGATTTTGATCCGGATCCTGAGTTCCCGAATCCAGCTCCCTGTATCCAGCTCCCCGCCGCCGCTGAGCCTGGGGCTTCCCCGGCGCCTCCTGCTCTGCAGCACCAGTGGTGATTTCTATCGGGGGAGGGAGTCGGGTTTGATATCGGGCTACTATCTATAGTTGTATATAATTCTTTACTTTTATCTCTTTACCATTATTCCTATTATTTTCATTAAAGCTGTTCTAGTTTTTTTCTTCTCTCACCCGTAAGTCTCTCTGCCTCATTCCCTTTTCTCTTCCCGTTTAGGGGGGGGAAGAGGGGGTTAGAGAGCATCTGTCCGCGTTAGTGGCCGGCCCAGCCCTAACCCTCGACACATGTTTAACTAGATCAGGTTGTTCAGAGCCCCATCAAGCCTGACCTTGAATGCCACCAAGGAAGAGGTCTCCACCACCTATCTGGGAAACCAGTTCCAGTGTTTCAGCACCTCCCTCGTAAAGAACTTTTTCTAACATCTAATCCAAATCTACCCTGCTCTGGTTTAAAACCATTGCCTCTCATCCTATTGCTACATACCCTTGTAGTCAACCCCTCCTCAGCTTTCTTGTAAGTCCCCTTCAGGACCTGGGAAGTCACTATAAGGTCTTCCCGGAGCCTTCTCCAGGCTAAACAACCTCAACTTTCTCAACCCGGCTTGATACGAGAAGTGTTCAAACTCCTCTTAGGTTTATGATCCTCCTCTGGACCTGCTCCAGTATGTCCATGTCGTTCTTGTGTTGAGGGCTCCAGAGCTGGATGCAGTACTCCAGATGAGGTCTCGTCAGAGCAGGATTGCCCTGACCCAGGTGCAGGACCTTGGACTCGATTTTGTTGAACCCCATGAGATTCACATGGGCCCACTTCTGCAACTTGTCCATATCCATCTTATTTATGTTTATGTAGTCCAAACAGTGCATGAGCTGAGGACCTTTTGTACAGCTGTGGAGAGATAGCTCTGCTCCTTTGACTTTACTTTTCTGACCTTATAGAATAAAAAGAATTTATTCTACCTGTAAATGGTTTTGGAGACATCTCAATGTTAAAAGCTTCCTTATATGCTTTCTCTTTTTTTTTTTTTGTTTGGTTGTATTTTTTTTTAAGTGACATTGAAACTCTAATCAGCTCCAGAGTAAACCTCAGAAACTTTCCTCTTAGCCTCAGTGTTCTTCTGCAGTATCTATGTTATATGACGCCTTTAAGAAATCAAATTATTGCTTTCGGCAACAATCAGAAAATCCTGATACACCCACCATTTCAGTTTTATAAATTTACTTCACATTTAAAGCTATCCAGCTATCCTCTCTTCTTCATATTCCTAAAAGCAAGTTTTATTGGGTCAGGCTGAGGTGGAGATAATCTTCCCACAGCAGCTCTCTCAGTGTTGTGTTTCTTGGAGCGGTAGCTAGAAGGATGTTGATAGCACCCCAGTGTTTTGGCTACTGATGAGCAGTGCTCACACAGCACCAAGGCTGTGGTTTTCCAACGTTCTCCCAACAGTAAGCTGAGGGTTGGCAACATCTTGGGAGGGGACACAGCTGGGCCAGCTGATCCAGACTGACCAAAGGCATATTCCATACCATATGACGTCAGCTCAAATATAAAAGTGAGAAGGAAGAGGGAAGTGGGGGGGGGGCACTCGCTGTTTGCGTTTGTCCTCTGGAGCAACCGCTACATGTACTGGAGTCCTGCTTCCTGGGAAAGCGACCGGACATAGCCCGCTGATGGGAAGTAGAGAATGACCTTTGTTTAACTTTGCTTCCACGTGCAGTCTTTGCTTTTGGTGTATTAAACTGCTTTTATCTTAACCCACGGGCCTCTTGTTACATCTCACCTCTCCCCTGTCCATCTGAAAAAAAGGGGAGTGATAGAGCGGCTTTGGTGAGTTCCTGGCCTCCAGCCAGGGCCAAACCACCACACAAGTTGTCTTTTACTATCACCATGTTATACTCAGCAAATTCTTGCCTTGAAGGAAATAATTGTTTCACTTTTTCTTATGAGTCAGTAACCAAGCTTAAGATAGAATTCACCATTCTGAGCTCCACAATCTAAACAATGCTGTCTTGTTATTTCTTCTAGCAATATTACAAAAAGATGAAGTGAGGCACAGTATTTGAGGCTTTCTGTAATTTTCATAGACTCATAGAATCATAGAATGACCTAGGCTGGACGGGACCTTAGAGACCATTTAATCCAACCTCCCTGTCATGCGCAGGACGCCTCTCAACTATTTTCAGTCTGTTGTTGATCAGATCCACTGTCTGAATTTTATTCTTTGAAGTTAAAAACATTGTTTTCATGTGGGTATTTTCATACCATTCCTTCCAATTCTTCCTGTAATGTTCTGTTACATTTTAATCTGAAATGTTGAGAGGCAACAGATATTTCTGCACATTATCAGATCACCCTCCTATTATATCTTATCTAAACTAGATACATGTAGTGTTTAAAGCTTTTCTCTGCAGGTGAATTTTAGGAAGTCTTTAATCAACTTTTCCTTCTTAGCATGCCAATCAACTTGCTGATCCTTAAAGAGAACTGAATATCCACCGCTGCATATGGTAGTCTCCTCATGGAGAAAGTGATCAGGCATTGAAATGCACTGCCTGGGGAAGTGGTGGATTCACTGTCCCTGAAAGTGTTTAAGGAGAGACTGGAAGTGGCACTTAGTGCCGCGGTCTAACTGATGTGGTGGTGTTGGGTCATAGGCTGGACTTCGTGATCTCAGAGGCCTTTTCCAACCTCAATAATACTGCATGGTTCTGTGATTCTCTGAAAGATACAGAAGGACTGATCTTAATGTAACAATATGATTTTTTATTATATAATCCGAATGGCTAACATTATACGTCTCAGAGAAGACAGGAGACCAATGAAATGCTTGTTTCATTGACTTCCATGTCAAAATGTTCACTAACTCCAAGTGGAGCCAAAATTTATCTGCTATACCACCTTGTAAGGGTATCTAGAATGTATGGATCCATTCTATCAGGTTACTGTGTTAAGGGCTATTCAGCATAAGAGATAAATACAAGAGAAGTGAACAGTAATAAATTGAGTACATGCACAGATATGCAGACCCTAATAAATAGCACATAACAGACACAATAACAAAGAACGGAACTATTAAATTTACAAGAAGTTATCGAAGTAATTATACAAGTGCAGTATTGAAGAGATTTAAACAGACCTTTGCTACTCATATGAAAACTGTCATGAATCACATAGGAATGAAATGTTGATATTTTACCCATGTGTATTTATATATATATTTGTACATATATATAGTTACAGAAATTAGAGCTGTCTAGGACAGAGCATTCAAAATTCTGATAAAATCATTCCAGCCTTGAACTTCAAAAGTAAACCTTTACTAAAACAGTTATTTAACAACACACAGTGTTTAGTTCTTACACATTTTTAATCATCATCACTACATATATGATGGAGTTAATGTCTAACACTTAGACTCTAAATTAGCTGTGAGTATACAATACTACAAAGCAGTTGCTGCATAGTTAGCACTGAAGGCAGTAGTCTTTGATGGCAATTTGAGGCCAAGACAATTAGTCTTGAGAGCTCTTTGAAAGGAAAAGCAAAACTGAAGTAGATTTCTCTTACTTCTGCATGCTTTCTTTTCACACTTGGCATTTTCATGTTTTTCACCTCCCTTCCAAAAGGAGTTCTTGTCTGTTCCCAATGCTTTTTATCTCATTTTTACTTTTTTCCTATTACTGTTCTTGCGTATGCAGGGAAAAAAAAAGAAACTGCCTATTTGCAATCCTCTCTCCTTTTTATCATTTGGGTGTTTCTTACCCCGATCATGTCTTTCTTTGATCATTTGTGGCCCTACTTGTCACATAGTGATGTAAAATGTTTATGTGTTGTGTCTGACTATGTCACTATAGTGTTAAAAATACTTGTATTCTGTTCATGGTTACACTGCTTTAGTCTTCTTAATTTGGGTTTCAAGAAGATTAAATATTAATTTACTATGAGTTTTGTGCAAGCAAGTTGCTTGTCAGTATGCTTGTTGGGCTGAGTCCTGTGCCTCATTACCAGTCTACCCTGTCTTGCTATTAAATCCTAATCTCATTTCCTGTTCAATACAGTGGCTCTGTATTCTCTCACATAATCCCCCATGCTCTCTGCATGAGAGCTAGGTGGGTAATTGAGTGTGCAAATGAATGAGTGTATGGTCTCCTACACATGTTCAAGATGGGCTTGTTAGGTAGTAGGTGTACTGGAAGGACCCAAGATGAGTTTAAGACCGTATAATTCGTCCCGGTGATGAGGCATGTACTCTGGACAAACCCCACGTCTGGTCTGGGGTTTGAAGTTTGGACTTATGAATCAAAAAAGTAAGTGTGTATATTCTAGTTGCAAATTTCAAACCTACTCAGCTGTTATTTGTGTTTATGCGGGGTACCAGTGAAACACTGTTCTCTCTCTGTTTTGGTCTGTGTTGCTGACCATGTTTGTTCCACATGTCCATTTGCATATTGGGAAGTTTTCTTCAGTGCCTGTGCCTGGGGAAAACAAACAAACAAACAAACAGAAATAATAATAATAATAATAATAATAATAATAATAATAATAATAATAATAATAAAAACAGAAAAGAAGAGAGTAGGGAAAAAAAGTGTTAAAAGGGCACCTACAACTTATAAGGAATGTCAGTTACTGTAGATATTTATCTTAGAAAGGGGTGAATAATTTTTAAGAGTTTTACATATTCATATTTATGAGAGAGTGTACAGGGTTCAGCTAGGATAGGGTTAATTTTCAATAGGGGGGGCTAGTCGGGAAATAGCTGAACCAAAGTAGTCGTTAGTCAAAGGGATATTCGATACCATCATGACGTCATGCTCAGGATATATAGAGGGAGCTGGTTGGGGTGGGGGTCCCTCTCTTTCCGGCTCTCGGTCTGGGCGCTTCGCTGGGTTCCGGGTGATGAGATCCACGTTACATGTTACTCGTGTTATATCTGGTTAAACATTACTGCTACTTCACTGTTATTGTTATCATTTATGTTCACCATTAAAACAAACTGTTTTTATCTCAACCCCACGAGCCTCCGCCTAATGCTCTCTCTGGGCTCTTCCCCTCACTCCTGGCAGGGGTGAGCGGTTTAGCTCAGTGGGTTGAGCGTGGTGTTTGAAACACCGAAGGTCGCGGGTTCAATTCCCGTTCGGTTCTCAAGTGTTGCCTGACCTAGTCGAGAGGTGACGTCCCTGCCCACAACAGGGAGGTTGGATTAAAATGATCTCTAAGGTCCCTTCCAGCCCAGGCCATTCTGTGATTCTATGAGCGAGTGAGAGAGCGACCACATGGTTCTTTGTCTCTCCTGGCCGGTCACTTGGCTTAAACCACGACAGAGAGGAACACTATACTGTTAACTGAAATTGTTACACATAGAGTTAGAAAGTTCTGGGAAGTAGGATACCCTTTCTTACTATCAGGAATTTAAGTGTAATTCTAGGGCTTAAATCCTGATTTAGCCAAGATTTTGTTAATCTAGATATCACTACTGTAGCATGTAGATATTTCTCAGCAGCTACGTTTCTGTCCAAAAAAAACTTAAAATAATAGCTATTTTAATAGCTATTTAAACCCAAAACTGATAAAGAGTTTTAATGGTCTTACACAAAGGTCTTCATTTAATTGCCTACACAGAAGCCCCTAGAGCCATCTGTGTACGCTACAAGTAATGAAGATATCTATGTGTGACTAACAGACGCAGCACCAAAAGTCCATTAGGTTAAAGCACGGCTGGAGTTGTGGGTTCACACCAGCTCAGTTAACACAGAACATCTCAAAAAGCACTAGACAGTTATTTCTGGGTAATTGTATCAGCTCCTCACTGCCTCAATTACTGGCAGGTGGACTCCCACAATACTGTTACGCAGAAAGACAACTTATGTTCATGTATTTCAAGGTCAAGTGTGATATCTGCCAGCCTCATCTTAAATCATATGGCATATATACAGTAGACAACTGAATTAAATATTATTAAATGGGGGTTCCAAATGTGAAACCTTGGCCTATAATCTACGCGATGCATTTTGCGCATGAAAAAAAAAAAAAAACCACAACAAAAAACCCCCACAAAACAAAAACTCTCGTTCTTTTAGTGTTCAAAAATAGGCTGTGTTTTAATCCAGAGAGCTTTTAAATTTGACATTTAAAATAAATTATAGAACGGCAAGATTTTATAAGAAGTAAAAAATAAAAGACTTCATCTCTTTAATACAGTCCTTCATAAAACTGTTCTATGCAATTCTACCATATGTTTGGAGAATATTTGTAATATCATTGTAAATTATGTTTGTTAGAAATAAACACAACAGTCAGATGGGTATGAGGTCTACCTCAGAATTCAATGGCTACGTGCTGAGGAAGCACCACCTCTTATTTAGAACATTGCCTTTAAATTTCCTTCCCTGTAGTCTCCTATATCCTTTCATAACAAAGAAAGGGTAGAAATCACATCCAAAAAATCGTAGGTTTCCACCTCCAAAGATTAATGTCACAAGTATCTACATATTGACTTTGAGGATGTTTTTCCTTGATGGGACAGGGGTTAGGGGCCTTTTATTTTAGTTCTTTAAAGCTGTAACCTTTTGTTTCTGCACATATTAAGACACTGATCAACTTGATTATTTTTGAGGCTCTTAGTTATGCTTTAAAATGTTAAAATATAATCCAAAATTGGTTATACTTTCAGGGTAATCTGATATAAGTAATTCCTTTTCCATGAAATTCATTATGTATCTGTTGATGAGAAAGTGAGTGTAATGCTTAAGTCAAATTGCTGGGAAATATTCATGGTTAGGATACAGGTAGCTTTATGAAGTATTTTTTCGTTCTAAATTGAAGGAAACTAACAAAATATTTCGTGAAAATATTAGATTAAAACTAAAAAATTAGGAGATAGTATATTTCAGTTTTGGGCTTTTTTTTAAAAAAGAAAAGCTTGTGTACCACCTTTAATACTGGTGCGAGCGCAGCTGAGTATTACAACAGGATATGTCATGCTTGTTTCTGTTGCATCCCTGTTTTTTTTTCAGTTAATAAATATTTCATTTATCCACGTAATGTGAAACAGCTCTAACAGCAAGGAACAAAAGTTTGCTTTCCCAAAATGTACTGTAACCTAAAGGTTATGGCACTGTTGAGAGTGCCTTAGCTACTGGCAGAGGAAGACCTAGGCAGAGTGTTCTCATTCTCCCCACATCGTTTATTTGTGCGAAGGTCCTTAGGAATCTAACACTATGTTTTCCTAAGTCCTTGTAACTGCCCTGGGAAATACTAAAACACACACATATGAGGTATTGTAAGGGTGTCGTAATTGGAGACAGAGGAAGCGTTTTCTGGATGTTCGCAATTGGTTAGTGGGCCTTTTTTGTTTTGTTTTGGATTGGTTTGGTTTTGTCTACAATATTTGTGACATTTTGCATTTGGGAGCTCTTAGGAGTGGTAGATACCGTAGTGAGGAAAACAAACATCTCACATTGTGTTGTATCTCAATAGAAAACAAGTAGGAGTATTGCTCACATGCTGTTTCAAAGCACAGTGCTATCCTGGTAAACCTATCTGCACACATTTTTTTCATCAGCTTGTTTTTGCTAAGGAACATAGTCTAGTTATTTCCGGGAGCTTAATACCACTTTGTTTGCCAGGTAAGATCACATCTTTCTTGGTTATGCTTATGAGAATGCATTTTCACATCAAATTGGAAACAAATGAGTCTGTTGCCATTACTCTCTGGTGCACACGTACTCCTGATGCATAGATTTAACATAGGCTTAAGGGGAGAATGATTTGTGACAGTCTCTTCTTAAAATATTGGCAACACATCACTGAGGATTTCATCCAGCAAAGGAAACAGATTATACCTCTGTGAGCTGAATGTAAAACTACATGGGGTTTCTTCATGTTTGTTTGCAAAATGACATACACAAACAGCAAGCAAAACATAATTAGAAATAGTCAGACTGGTTAATGACAAAATATGGAAAAAATCCCAAATTCAGGATGTTTGCTTTGCAGCAAGAAAATGTCAGTGAAGCATAAATAAATTACTGAAATAAACTAGAAAGATGCTTCAATTTCTGAATACTTATATTAGATTTGAAAGAAAGATTGAACTTTATTGATTGAAATCACATGCAGATAATTTTTAATGTTTATTAGTGTCAAATTAAGTCACTTAAATAACTAGGATAGGTAGCCTAAAAGAATGCTCTCACAACAAACAACATGGATACCCTTCACATCATCTCTTCATACAGCAAAATCCATTCATAAGCATAGATTATTAGGTAATAGTGTTGTTACAGAGTTGGTTTACAGCTGCTTTGCTCATTTTTAGATTAAAAAAAGGATATGCTAATGGGATAGAAGTATGACTTCTGGAGTAAATTGCTATGGAGGGAAAACATTGAGATTTATAAGTCTCGAGTCTTGCAGTATTTCAACAGTTAACATCCCACTTCGTTCATAGTTACTTCATAATTGTGGATATATACACTTTTTTATCTCTGGTGTTAGGACTTAAAATTTGTTTTTGTCACTAGAAATCCTTTTAATATGAAGTAAAAAAAAAATAAAAAAGAAACTCTTAGTTTTGCTGAATATGATTTTTCTGACCAAGCTCTAATACCCAAAGGCCTATAAGATGTGAATATAAAAGCTGTCTGCAACAAATCTACCTAAGAGTAAGAAGCAAATAAAAAGCCTTCTACAGTTTGTCTACTCAGTACAACTGTTGTTATAGCTAAGTATGAACCCTGCGGGAGCTATTTCACTCAGAGGATTGGAAATAGCATACAGACACTTCTACCTCTAAGTCATTGTTTCAAGTCTAGCTCAGATTAATAATGACCAAAACATATTATATGATCTGCTGGCTCTGGAATGATCTGTTCCAAATGATTTGGCAATTCAAGAGAAATCCTAATGGATCTCAAACTCATCAACTGTTTATCAAATACAAATCTTCATTGCAAACTTTACCAGATGCGTGGTAGCTTTCTTGGCTTAGAAAAACCTGTATTGTTATTTCAGTAGCTCTATCAGTTTAATGGATGAAAAAGAGCTAAATCTTTGTATTTTGGCAGGCTGCTTATATGCTGGAAAATACAATTTCAATCATTCCAAATGGTATACAAAAGTTTTAAAGTTATTATGGTCATTTAAATGAAGATGTTCAACTTATATTTCTGTCCACATTTTTAAAAGTTAAATATCCAGGAAACTTTATTGAATACATCTAGAGATGCAGCAGAGGTTCAGTTCTTACCTCTTCCTGAAAAGCCTGGGTCTATAATACATTTTCTTCTGAAGAAAAACATCCAAAACACAACCTTATAATGCCTTCTGGATTTCACAGATTTGACCTTTTCTGTCTTATATTTACTAAACACTAAACTGAAGTTTGTAAACCAAATGTTTCACCACTTAGGTACATGTCTGAGCCCCCATCCCCATCCCCCTAGCTAGAAAATTGTCATTTTTTCTCTTGGACTGAAATAATATTTGATATTTTAATGTACAGTGAAAATTTGTAAGAAATGGGCTTGAGAAAGCATCATCTTAGGATAACTTATAAATGTCTCCAAAGTAATATAAGTCCATTTCAAAACCTTTCATGGCCTGCATTAAAGAGGTGATTTAAACAAATTTTGATGCAGGCCAAGATTCAGAAAGGCATTCAGGATTTTTGTCTTTTTTTTTTTTTTTTTTTTTTTTTTTTCTTTCTGATGAACACAATGGGAATTGGGTTGCTCAATGACTTTTGAAATTGCGATCTGCTTCTCAGGACTGTTACCTCATGACTACCTCTAAAATGACTTTCTCTCAAGTGTTCTTTTAATGACTGTGATACATTCTGTTGGGACTCTTGAGGTTTAAGCATTACTCCAAAATATTATTGTATGATGGATAGCCTTCTTCTTTAGCTAGAGTGGTGTTTGTGTGTCTTTATTACAGAGTAGCCTATAAGAGCTTCCCTTTGGAGTATGAATACAGGAGAAACATCAACTATTTTTCACATTCTGAGAGCACCCTGGAATTATCTAATGGTGGGAGATGTTATTTCTTCCAGATATTCCTCCCTCCCTCACCAAATCCACTGCAAGGACCAGAAAAAAATTAATCCTTAACCACAAAATCATTCTGTTTATCCCTTACCACAAACACAATGATATTTTCTGGCCATTCTTAATTAAAATAATAGTTCATGCTCTTTTCTTTTGAAGATTCTTTAGTAGACTAGAACTCATCTATTTTATTTTGCTGGCTGACAGAGCACTTCAGAAATCTACCTCCTTTTGGTGATTGCTTCCTTCCTTTTGTGTGTTTCAGTACGAATATTTTTGGTTACTGAAGTTTACATTCTCTCTCAATCTACTTTTACAAAAACAGGGAGGGTACAAACATGTAAAGAAGCAAGTGGGCCTTCTGTTGAGTGACACAGCACAACTGGTAACACACAGGTGCTGAATCCCTTCTTTGACTCAGTCTTTACCAGTAAGACCAGGCCTTCAGGAATGCCAGGTCCAGAAACCAAGGGAATAATTTGGATCAAGGAAGATTCACATTTGGTAGAAGAGGATCAAGATCAGGATACTTAATCAAACTAAACATATGTAAGTCCACGGTCCCTGAGAGGATACACCCACAAGTGCTAAGGTAGCTGGTTGATGTCATTGGGAGGAAAACAAATACTACTCCTATTTTCAGAATGGACAAGGAGGACCCAGGGAACTACAGGTTGGGCAGCCTCACCTGGGTTCCTGGGAAGGTATTGAAGCAGCTAAGTCTGGTGAAGAGAAACCTTAGGGGGAATCTTATTAATATGAGTAGAAATATCTGAAAGGAGGATGTAAAGGGGACAGAGCCAGGCTCTTTCTAGTGGTGCCCAGTGACAGAACAAGAGGCAATGGGTACAACCTAAAACAAGAGAGGTTCCATCTGAACATCAGGAAATACTCTTGTACTCTGAGGGTGACCTGGTACAGATTGACCAGATATGCTGTGGAATGTCCTTCCTTGGAAATACTCAGAAGCCATCTGGACATGATCCTAGGCAACTGGCTTCAGGTGATGGGGCCAAATAATATGATAATAGGAGTGGGATTCAATTTGCCTGTATGCAGGTCTTCACAAAGGAGCTATATACATGTAAGATACATGTGGTGATCCGGTGTTGGTTAACCTGACTAACTGCTTAGACTCTACTGATTTTAACAACTGGGGAAAGGAATCTGTTGCTAAAGCACAGACATCTTGTTCCATTTTCCACAATGTAGGTAACCCCATTGACCTTCATCTGTTGGTCCAGAAGTCTGCAAGCCTCCTGTAGCTCCTGTGCCACATTTGTCAGGTCCATGCTGATGTCCTGGATACTATTGGAGAATTAAAATGACGTGATACATGAATGTGTGAACAATTCAATAGAGCCTCTTTTTTCCTTCAACTCTAGTAAGACTTTTGGCCCATACATACAGACATGAAGCAGCCTAAAGCCTGCAGTCTGGAACTTCGTCATGGTCTCTGTGTGACAGTTAGGTATGAAGAAGCATTCAAATATATCCAGCAAGTATAGTTATAATTGATTTCCTTATAACATAATTGCGTGTACTTACCTAAAATATTCAGATACGGACACTGGGGAAGGGAGAACTGAAGTCCGCAACATTATTGATGTATTAACCCTATTGATTTATTGTCATTACTGATTTATCTGATGAAACTGGTTGAAGTTAGTACCTGAATTAAGTTTATCAAAGTAAAAAATATCTACAAACATCTATGAAAATAAATTTCAAAATTTTATGTAGATTTTAATTGGTATATAGAGTGGAAAATACATACAGTATGGGAAACACATGTGTGCATGCACATTAAAGACATTCTTTCATCTGGTCCTGGGGATGTAAAAATCCCTATGATGTGCAATTTTTCTCTGACAAAAGGTAAAGTGACACAAAGATTGAACATTGCTGCTTGAAGTAGTAAACTTGTCTTTCATACCCAAATTATTTGGACATCTCGAGCTTAAACAACAAGAGCTTAAACAAAAAAAAAGTTAAGAGGTCTGATATGGCTATGGAAAGTTCTCTAATCTTAACCAAAAAGCTGCTGAAGAACACAGTGAGATGAAAGTAGTGATTGGCTAATAGAGAGGTGAAAATTATCTGGCACTTACTTGAAAAAAAGAAGATGGGAAGGTGGAAAATTTAGGAAAATCCAGCCTTCTTTGTCCTGCATTCACTCACACTTTAAACAGAACGATGTGTTTTTTCTCCCAGCATAGTCTAGCAGCTCTGTAAGGGAAAGGGAGCATCAGAGGTTCCTCATTGGGTCTGACAAGGCAGGGTCCATACCACTGGCCCAGCCAGGGAGCAGGGCAGTCCAAGAGAGAGTATGGTCATATTCAGCCAAGAGTCAATATCAGCAGCCACTGGTGGCCTCAGGCTTAACCATAAAGCAGTACTGAGCCTTGAGAAGGGCTAAGGTGAGGTCCCAGGTGGGGCTGCTAAGGGCTGTTAGTGTCGTTAGACAGGTCCCTGACAGTCTTTGTCTGTACCCCGAACACCTCGCCTTGTATCAGTGGACCAGACACTAATGTCTAAGAAGCAACCTCCTGTGAAAGTCTTAGCACAACTGTTACTTATTGGTTCTTTCATACCAGTCAAAACTGGACATACTTCAGCTCCTTTAGCAAAGCCTACATCACTCAAGTAGGGAACACTGCTCTGAATAGTACATAAATTTATTTTTTAAGCACCTGGTCTACACAGGCTTCTTTTGCCTATCAGGAGATCATCAGCTGGTGGCATTACCTTACAGCATGAAGAAATAT
Source organism: Trogon surrucura (assembly GCA_020746105.1). Taxonomy (NCBI): domain Eukaryota; kingdom Metazoa; phylum Chordata; class Aves; order Trogoniformes; family Trogonidae; genus Trogon; species Trogon surrucura. The sequence continues at coordinate 42,192,503 of CM036617.1, forward strand.
GATTCTTCCAAAGAAAAAACAGAGCTTGATAATACTATATACTGTCTAATACGGGAGCCAAATCACACACTTTTCAGGCTTGGTTCACATCTCTCCTTCTGGATCCTTCTCATCTGCCTAAAACTTAATAGCAACCCATAGTATCTGGTTTAGATTAATGAATTCCAGGATTTGAGGAAAAATAGTGAAACATTGGTAAAGATAAGTTACTTGCTTCTATCATTTCTCATTTCAGATCTCCCTGAAGTACCTACAGTTAGACCTAAACCTTTGTTGTAATTTTTAGTGATGAAGTGTATGTTTTCCATCTAGGTACAGATACAAAACTTCAGTCCTCTTACAACTGCACTGGTCTAATATTTGTAATATACACACAGATATACTTTGTGCTTCTTTATGTTAATCAGTGACCAGTCAACCTCACAAATAACAAAGACAGTGTTTGGGATAAATCAGGAGCAAAAAGATGTATAACTAAAGCAGTAAATAGCTTTTGTATAAATCTAAGAGTCCATACCTGTTTACCACATAGGAAATTGTCAGATTAAGTCCACAAGTCAGTTAACAGGTCTAGAATGATGGTCCATGAAAGTGACTAGCTTTCTCTTTAGATAATTTTCTCCTTGTCTCTCAATTTTTGAATCAGACTAAAGTAGTCTTCTTTTTTAATCATCAATAAAAGGGCGCATACTGTTTATCCAGTAGTAGAATTTGCATCAAGTCCCCTTTTTCACATCACTGAAACTCCAATTTTATTTCCAGTGCTTAGTCAGGAATGTAGGAACTGCTTCCTCTGGAAAACATCTGTATCATATTGTATAATTCAGTATACTTCAAAGTTGTATTTTTCAAATGTTTCATACGTCCAGAGCATCCGTTGCACCTGAATGGAGCAGTCCATAAATATTTCGTGCTTTCAGAGTATAACATCTGGCACACTCAATATTAGCCTTTCACTCCACATTTTATTTATATTATAATTTTAGTAACGGCTTTTCAGTTCAGACATGATGTCCTGTGTCAAAGTACATCTTATTAGTATTCACACACCATAGACTGATACAATATTTGTGTCAAAGATTTGCTTATCATCATCTCTGTAATACTTAGGAACATAACAGATACTACAATTGTCTCAATGTTCTGTATTATTAATGATAACAGCTGTGTTACATGTTGCAGTACTCTGAGCTGAGACCTACCATATTTTGACATATGACTAGTTAACCTAAGTTTGGAATTGGTACATTTCTTTATAGAAGTGTTAAACTACTGTTAGCAGTCAGAAGAAGGAAAATTAGCTTTCTTTAACTCCATCTGGTACATACTGAGATACCAAATTGTTACTAATAAAACACTGACTTTGCCTAAGTATTTACATAAAGTAGAAGGTGAAAAAAAATCTGGGAAAAAAGAATAAGTAATGAACTATATATTCTGATAATTGCAAAAAGAGAATAGAGAAAACAGCAGGAAGACACAGAAATAATATTATACGATGGCATTACAATAATGTAATGTGGTTTTTTTAGAAGTATGTCTAATGATTCTCACAACTAAAATTCCAATATATTCTAGAGATAACTGTGTATATAAAGAAAAAGTTAGTTGGAGGCAGAATTCTTATTAGGATTTTAAATAGCCTAACTTCTTTGGGTAGATGTAATTTACCCCCTACTAAAAGAAAAACAAAAAACCCCAATAAAATAGGTGCCTGGCTCCCTTAAGCTATTTGAAAAGTGCAGACTTACAAATTAGTGAACTACACAAATCCTTATTAATGAATGTAATGGTTTAGTTTTTAGGTAAGGTTGCAAGGAATTAAAAACAAAGAAGAAATGACAGATGGTGTATGACTAGAGACCTGCTGGAATGAAAATTTCCTGGACCAAATCTCAAGGTACTCAGAATCACAAGACACCATTTATAGAGGGATTATCTCTTAGAAACTAAATACAGGCAACCATGCACCAACTAGAGGAGAAACCATCCTTGACCTACTTGCAAATAGAGAGGAATTGGTTGAAAATGTAAGAAAGATAGTGAAATGTGGAAGCAGTCACAATGAACTATCACAATCTAGAGAGAGTTGAAAAATCACAATGCTACAAGGATAATGGATTTTAATAAAGAAAATTAGACTCAAATCCACATCAATTGAGGAGCCAGCCAAATTTCTGGACAGGTTCCCAGGACAGTGAGGTGAGAGAAGCTTTCAGAACATTTCACAGTAAGTCATTGAAGCTAGTAAGTGAGAAACTCCCGTAGCTGATCTGTACGAGTTTCCAGTGTCTATGGTTCAACTCATCCACTGCACCCTATTGTTCCTTTTCAAGCTCAGCATCTCTTCATATTCAGTGTCCCTCCCATACATCTGTGTAACAGAACTGCATAGGTACTAATGTCAAGCGTTTAACTAGAATAACATGTCCAAAGTTCATCCATTCAAATTTCTGTAAAAATTTCAGCCTAGATATTCAGAGAGCAGCAAACAGAGAGAAGCAGTAAGCCTAGAATTTAAATTCCTTTAAAGAATGGAGTTTTCCAAGGTAAAATACTAATAAAAGTAACAATAATATTGTTGATATTATTAATATCTATAATATTGATAAATAATCTGAATCACAGTGCAATTTGTTTAAAAAGAACTGCTGTATATGTGGTGTATATGGAAGCTAGTAAAATGTTTGACAATAGATTAAACACTTGCTTCCAAAATACTATTGAATTAATGAAATACAAATTTCATTATTTGTGCTTTAAAACTAATAAAACTGCAAATTGAGAGAGCTTCTACCCTACTTGGATTCTTTTTGACAGAGGAAAAGGACAGAAGAAACATTATAGCTCAGAAGAGATTGTTAGTTTTTCAGTGGTAGAATGGTCTGGGCTGGAAGGGACCTCAAAGATCTTTTAATCCAACCTCCCTGTTGTGGGCAGGGAGGCCACCTCTCGACTAGGTCAGGCAACACATGAGAACCGAATGGGAATCGAACCCGCGACCTTTGGTGTTTCAAGCACCAGTCATTCTCCTCTGTCTTCTTGGTGCATGCATCTTCTCCAGAGTAGTAATTTTCACTGCTAAAATTTGTAGATTTACTATTGTAGCACTTCGCAATCTCTTTGATATCACAAACCTTGACTAGGAATTCTGGATCCCACAGAACTGGGTAATAGTTCTGCTTAGGATCATGAATTTCGAAACAATTGTTAACATTAAACCAACATTATATACATGAAAACTTAGTAAAATTTAATATTTTTAAAATCTTAGTGAGATGATTATTCCTTATTATTAAGTATTTGATTATTATTCTTAAGGATTATTAGTTATTAAATAATAAATTATTAATTATTAAACCTTATATTTGTACTTAAATGGGGCCTATAAAACAACTGCTTTAGCAGGGTCTGTTCTGGCAGGGTAAGGATTAACGATTTTAAAATAGAAGAAAGTAGATTCAGCCTAGAGAAAAGGAAAAAAATTTTCCCAGTGATGGTGGTGAAACACCGGAACAAGTTGCACAGAGCAGGGGTAGAAATTGCATCCTTGGAAATATTCACTGGCTTCATGGGGCTCTGAGCAACCTCTCTAGTTAAAGATGTTCCTAATCACTGCAAGAGATTTGGACTGGATGACCATTAAAGGTCCCTTCCAACCCAGGAAAACAGAGGAAAAAATAGACTATGCCTAACTCACTGTGTTCTAGTTCAATTTCAAGCACATTTTGCTATTTAATTCAGCTGAAAATTGACTATATAGATTTTGTCTTTATTTTGAGATTGTTTTTTTTCAGCTAAGGTACAATCTCAGAACAATTCCTGTTCTCAGGCTTGCCTTTTCTGAAGGAGATACTAGTCAGAGCGCACATCTACTCTTAGGTACTTCTTTTCTCCTGAGGTTACAGTTATGCACACACCATCCTGTAAGAGTTGTCTGTAATCAATAAGCTTCATACATGATCACAATGCAAGCTTTTAACACTTCTTTCAGGCAATGGTTAACCTACCAAGATATATTAGGAACACTGATGTCTTGTAAACATTACTAGACCCACCTAGAAAGTAGTAAACACACCATTTAAAAAGGGTGAAAAGGATGGTTGGACAAATACTTGGGCAGTAATCCTGACTTAAACCATAGTTTTCAGAACAAATGACATCTTTCAGATTTGTAGAGAAGGTTTGTGCATAGTTCTCTATAATACGTAAGATGAACAACATATCTCAAGTAATTTAAATTGTATGGAGGGACTTTGAAATAAATCAAACCAATATACTAAAGGTATTGTGGCCCATTCTGTGAGTCATATCATAGATTCATAGAATCATAGAATAGTTTCAGCTTGAAGAGATCTAGAACATCATCGAGTCCAGTCTTTGTCCTAGTCCTATCAACCTACTAAACTATGCACCCCAAAGAAACATCTAGTTGTTTCTTAAATGCTTCCAGGGACAGTGACTCAACCACCTCCTTGGGCAGCCTGTTCCAGTGGCTGACACCCCTTTCAGTAAAGAAATTCTTCCTAATATCCAACCTGAACCTCCCCCGGCACAATTTAAATCCATTTCCCCTCATCCTATCACTCTCCACTAGGGAGAATAGACCAACTCTTGCCTCTCTACAACCTCCCTTCAGGTAGTTGTAGAGAGTGATGAGGTCTCCCCTCAATCTCCTCTTCTCCAGCCTAAAGAGCCCCAGATCTCTCAGCCTTTCCTCATAAGACTTGTGTTCTAAGCTCTTTACCACCTTGGTATCCTGCCTCTGAACTTCTCCAGCACCTCCATGTCCCTCTTGTAGTGAGGGGCCCAAAACTGGACACAGTATTCTAGGTGAGGCCTCACCAAAACAGAGTAGAGGGGCATGATCACCTCCCTACTTCTGCTGACAGCACCATTCGTGATAGAGTCCAGGATGCCGTTGGCCTTCTTGACCACCTGGGCACACTGCCGGCTCATGTTCAGCTGGCTGTCCATCAACACCCCTGGGCCTCTCTCTGCCTGGCAGTTCTCCAGGTGCTCCTCCCCAAGCCTGTAACACTGCTGAGATTGTTGTGGCTGAAGTGCAGGACCCAGCATTCGGCTTATTGAATTTCTTTGAGTTGGCCTTGTCTCAGTGATCCAGCCTATCCAGATTCCTCTAGAGAGCCTCATGACCCTCAAGCAGATCAACACTTCCACCCAGATTGGTGTTGTCTGCAAACTTACTGATAGTATACCCACTCCATCTCCTCGTCCAAATCATTGATGAAGATGTTAAACATGAGTGGCCCCAGTACTGAGCCCTGGGAGACACCACTTGTGACCGGTCGCCAACTGGATTTAACTTCGTTGACCACAACTCTTTGGACTCAGCCATCTAACCAGTTTTTCACCCAGCGAAACGTATGCCCATCCAAGCCAAGAGCAGCCAATTTCTCTAGGAGAATGCTGTGGGCAACTGTGTCGAATGCCTTATTAAAGTCAAGATAAATGACATCCACAGCCTTACCTTCATCCACCAAGTCAGTCACCCAGCCATAGAAGGAGAACAACTTTGTTAAACAGGACCTGCCCTTCATAAACCCATGCTGACTGGGTCTGATCACCTGGTTGTCCTGCATGTGTTGCATAATGGAACTCAGTATGATTTGCTCCATCAACTTTCCTGGGACTAAAGTCAAACTGACAGGTCTGTAATTTCCTGGATCATCCTTCTTTCCCTTCTTATAGATGGGTGTTAAATTTTGCTGTCTTCCAATCAGCTTGGACCTCTCCAGTCAGTCAGGACTGCTGATAAATGAAGGAGAGCAACCTGGTGAGCACCCCCGCCAGCTCGCTGGGATTCTAGGATGAATCCCATCTGGCCCCATAGATTTATGCATGTCAACGTGGAGTAGTAGGTCCCTGACCATCTCCTTGTGAACTGAGGTGGGGGCGGGGGGGGTGTACATTTTGCTTCTGGTCCCATTCTCTTGGCTTGGGGGGCTGGCTTCCCTCAGTACAGATGTTACTTTTGCTAAAGACTGAGGCAAAGAAGGCATTAAGCACCTCAACCTTATCCTCATCTTTCATTACTATATTACCTTCTGGATCTAGCAGGGGATGGAGGCTCTCTCTGTTTTTTTCTTTTGTTATTAATGTATTTATAAAAGCTTTTCTTACAATCTTTTACTTTCAAAGCCAGATTAATTTCTAACTGGGCCTTGGATCTTCTGGTAGGCTCCCTACCTAACCTAACGATATCCTTATATTCACAATGAGTGGCCCACCCTTCTTTCCAGAGGCCGTAAACTCTCTTTTTTTAACCTAATCTTTAGCATTTTACTATGAAAAGATTGTATCTGTACTATTAAATTCTCATATACCCCAGAGAAATTATGGACTCTTATAATTTGCCTGTTGGAAATGGTCTGCGACCCACGTTTACTCTCAATCATTTAATAAAAATATAAATAAATATACATATAAATATATATGAATATAGATAAAACCGTAAATATATAGTTATTATAAATATAAATTTAATATAAATTGTTTATTGAGATTGCTAGTGAGCAAAAAACCAAAACCATGCCAATAAATAATCAAAGCAATTTAAAGCATTTACTGATGTGTGTATATAAGCAATAGAATTACAGCATTCAGGAGTGCACTTGGTACTCTATAGTGGAGACCACACAATCCTCTAGCAAACTATTGTTTATACAGAAGAAGACAGAGCATCGTTTTACAATTCTTGATATATCAGATGCTGTAGCAGGCAAACACAATTGGGGACTACAGAAGTTTGGAAGGAATGCCTTCCAAATTTGACTCACTGGAACTAAGTGCTCCAAAGTGTAGAAAACCAAAATTTTCAAATTTTAATAAACTGAAAAACTTTATTAGTGAAAATAATAAAAAAAAAGTTTTATAAAGACAACATTTAGCAGTGAAAGAACAAAATATCTCATGACTCAAGGTATTACAGAAATAAAGGAAAACCAAAACCAGATTGTTTGGCTAACAGATTGTACTGCCAATTCCCAGACAATACCTTTAAGTTTGTATTTCAACACTTTCAAGAAGATCCAAAATGAAAAACTTGACATGGTGTCATAGACTATGCAGCAGAACTTTGTGAGAATCTGCTGTCATTGTGTCTTTGTTCATTACAGGTTTTACAATTTTACAGGAAGTTCAGAAAAAAAGGAACAAAAGTGTCAGTAAAGATGAATTAATAATATAAAGAATTCAAAATGTGTAGAGGGGTCAAACTCTAACAGTACACAAATATTTTTAAAATGTGCATTAAAAGATTTTATAGGTTGCTCTGTGCTGTAATTACTACCCTGAGTTTACTATTGATTGAAATTTTTGGTTACTACAATGAATGCTGATTGAGTTTGTCATTTTGCATGATTCTGTAGTAGATAATTAGACTTCATGAAAGATATTTCTTATAAAATAAAAAGTTGGGTAATGAAAGTGATGGCAAGTATTTCCCCATTATTTTCTTGCCTTGAAGTATTTTTTTTTGGGGGGGGGGGGGGGGAGGGAGGTTTTTTGCCAGGTTAATAAATCAAGTGAAAATTTTTTTCTACCTCTTATTTCTCTTTTCTTTTTTTGTGAATGGCAAAGATGCTCAGGAACAAAAACATGATTGATTGATTGATTGATTGGACTTTTTTCAGCTTATTATGACTTTAATGATTGTAAAAAATAGTAGAATCCTGGAAAAATTGTATTCTGTATTTCAAGGAGAATACGTAGCATTCTCAACTTCTTTGTTACTGTCTCTGCCTTTTCTTTCAAACACGTACTTTCTTTCTTTTTCTCAAAATGGTACAAAGTTCATAGATGTCCCCATAGAGAGATATGTGATCCCTCACAAAATTCTTTTAGTTCACTGTAGTGGTTTTGGTGGGAATAGAGCTAATCTTCTTTTACAGCAGTTACTATGGGGTTGTGTTTTGGATTTGTGCTGAAAAAAACCCATTGATGACACAAGGGTGTTTTAGGTACTGATGAACAGTACTTACACAGAGGCAAGGCCTTTTCTGCTCATCACCTCACTCCTTCAGCGAGGAGGCCAGGGGTGCACAAGCGGTTGGTAGGGGACACAGCCAGGACAGCTGACTCCAATTGACCAAAGGGATATCCCAGACCATATGATATCATGCTCAGTATGTAAAACTGAAGGAAGAAGAAGGAAAGCGGGGGAATATTCAAAGTGATGTCTGTCTTCCCAAGTCACTGTTACACATGATGGAGCTCTGCTTTTCTGGAGATGGCTGAATGCCTGCTGGTGGGAAAGGGTGAATTAATTCCTTGTTTTGCCTTGCTTATGTATGCAGCTTTTGCTTTGTCTGTTACACTGTCTTTATCTCAGTCCATGAATTTTCATGCTTTTGCTCCTCTGATTTGCTCTCCCATTCACGAGGTGCGGTTGGGGGGGGGGCAGGGAGGAGCAGAAAGGTGGAGTGACACTGTGTGGGGCCGAGCTGCTGGCTGGGATTAAACTATAACATTCACTTTGGCTACAGATATCATTAATAATCCATTAGGCAGAATCAGTAAAGGAACTCTGTGACAGCGGGAATTTGTTGGGAAGATTATTTTTTATATTATTTTTTTGCACATTTCATAGAATGATAAGTATTGAATAATTACAACAGTTTGCTGTCTTGTTCTCATTTAAGTATACTTCAGGCAAAACAATGACTTAATGGAGGTGCTGTTACATACTGACGATGATATAAACTGACATTACTAGACAAAATTAAATTTAAATCAGCTAAGAACCTGGCCTTGGTTCTGCAGGTGAGATTTAGTAGTATTCTCCAGATGGTTTATATCACTCTAAGAACAGAACACAGTTGTAAACCTGGTTTAATGTTTATCATAGAAACAAATTCATGGTTATTTTGTACGCAAAACCAATCAGAGTACTTACAGTAAATCAGTGAATCTGGCCATCAAAATTACAAAGACACACTCCACCATAAGTCAATATATTTTGTTTCTTTCTTTTTTCCTTTGGAGATGGATTGAGAATCCATTGTTTGTTACCAATTATTAACTTTCACTCTGCATTGGCAACATCTTGTTTGGTGTACTGCCCAGAGAAGGTGTGGATGCTCGTTTCCTGGAAGTTCTCAAGGCCGGTTTGTATGGGACTTTGAGCAACCTGGTCTAATGGAAGGTCTCACAATCCATGACAGGGAGATAAGACCTAGCTGATCTTTATGGTCCATTCCAATTCAAACCATTCTGTGATTCCATGATTTTTTGTATATCCTACATATATCAGAGCCAGGTGATTGGTAGGTAGGCTTCACCTGCAATTGTACTGTAAGTTTCTACCATTCAAAGAGAAGACTCACTTTTTTGGTGAAAAGGGTTTCATTATTGTGACAGATCTTTGTCACCTAATTATTTCATATCAGAAGAATCATCTTAAATCTTCCAATTCTTTAGTGGTTCATGCAATATGACATAAAATCATAGAATTATTGAAAATACCTTTAAGGTCATTAAGAGGAGACTGAGGGGAGACCTCACCGCTCTCTACAATTACCTGAAGGGAGGTTATAGAGAGGCGGGAGTTGGTCTATTCTCCCTAGTGGAGAGTGATAGGATGAGAGGAAATGGATTTAAATTGTGCCAGGGGAGGTTCAGATTGGATATTAGGAAGAATTTCTTTACTGAGAGGGTTGTCAGCCATTGGAACAGACTGCCCAGGGAGGTGGTTGAGTCACCGTCCCTGGAAGTGTTTAAGAAATGACTAGGTATTACATTGGGGTACATAGTTTAGTAGGTTGATAGGGCTAGGACAAAGACTGGACTTGATGGTGTTCTAGATCTCTTCCAGCTGATACTATGATTCTATGATTCTAAGGTCAATGACTATCTAACACTACCAGGTCAACTGCTAAACAATGTCCCTGAACACCACATTTAGACAGTTTTTAAACACATCCAAGGGTGGTGTTTGAACCACTTCCCTGGAGAGATCCTATTCCAGTCTTTGATAACCCTTTCAGTGTAGAAGTTTTTCCTAATGTCTAACCCACACATACCCTGATGTAGCTTGATTCCATTTCCTCGTCTTATCAGTAGTAACTTGTGAGAAGAGACCAATACCGACCTCACTAAAACCTCCTTTCAGGTAATTGCAGAGAGAGATAAAGTCTCCCCTCAGCCTTATCTTCTCCAGACTAAACAGTCACAGTTTCCTCAGCCACTCCTTATAAGATTTACTCTCTAGACTCCTCATCAGCTTCATCGCCCTTCTCTGGACCCTCTCCAGCACGCTGCAGCGCCCAAAACTGAACACAGTACTCAAGCTGTGGCCTCACCAATGACAGTACAGTGGGGATGAACACTCTTCTAGTCTTGCCAGCTCCACTGTTTCTGGTACAAGCCAGGATGCTCTTGGCCTTCTTGGCCACCTGGATACATCGCTGCCTCAAGTGCAGGTAGGTGTCTACCAGCACCCCCAGATCCTTTTCCGCTGGACAGCTTCCCAGCCACTCTTTCCCAGGCTTGTAACATTGCCAATAAAATAACTGCCAGAATGGTGGGAAAGACCAGTAGAACTAGTTATGTTCATGTGTTAGATGGCTGGAAACATTTCAGTTCCCAAATTACTGACGACATTAGCAGAATTCTACCCCAGGCACTCAATAATGGTCTTTTAAATTTTGATTCACAGAATTGTATGAATCTGAAATCAATGCATTTAATGCTATAATATTTTCTTAACTGTAGGGTAAAGATAGCTAAAGAAATGACATATCACTTTTGATTCTATAGGAAGTTAGTATGTTTACATTTTACTAAAATTAAATGAAGTACAATTAAACAGATTTTGGTTCCTCTTAGATGAAGCAAAGTCTTCAGCAAAGTGCAAATGAAAGTTACATGTCTTTGATCTTTTAAGATAATGAGTACATTTAATACCATGGGCATGGGTGAAACTACCGATCATGTAACAGTGTTTAGCAAGTTTTAAAATGTAAGTTGCAAAATCATATTTTCACATTACCTCACCATCTCTCTAAATGGAAAAGCTCATTGTTATCTTAAACTTACCAGAGGAAACAGTGTCTTCCCTTTATGCATTTATTATACTTGTTTCTTCTCCATACACAGGAGATGAAAACAAATAATTTAAATTAACAAACTGACAATAAAAAGGCCTGTTCTGAATGCTGCCCGCAGGTCTCTGAAATGATGAAAGCACTTTGCATTATAAGATTGCTCTAGTCTCTGAACATGAATCCCAGTTTGAAAGATTGAAAATCTCCCTGAAGTCTAAAGCACTTAAATAATTTAGATTAAATTTAAATTGTGCTACACTTTACAAGCCCAGAACCATAGTCACATCTTTACTGGAAAGCTTATAAAAATTTGAAATGCTCCAATAATTTTAAATCTTGTAGAAGCCTAGTACCTTCCAAATTAAGTGTTAATAAAAAAATTAGCACTGAAATTTAAATCTCTACGTGCAGTGTAGAATGATTTAAAATTATTGAAGCCTTTCAATTTTTTATGAGGTCTCTATGTAGAAGTGAATCAAACAGCATTTTTAGTACAATGGAAATAAGTTAGAAGGAAAACAAGAAAAAAATGTCATCAACATAGCAGTGTAGTATGAGGACCTTTCCAGAAACAAGAGTTTTAAAAGAAAATTTGTACACTGAAAAGTGAAGCAGATGCAGTCTTCTGTTGAGACTCAGAAGATATTAAACTTAGGTTCTGACTTTAATTTCTCTAAATCTTCATTTCTTCCTTTCTTACTTAGATTCATTGGGACAAGGACTTTCTTTTTTTGATTATGTTTATCTGATCAATATGAATTTCTACTGTGTCAACATCCGTATCTAAGATAGTTTTCCAGAATTGCTTCATAATCAGTGCAGATAGACATATCATTTTCAAAGTCTGTTCATAGAATTGTAAACTTCTATAACAAGTTATAGATAGGAATCATATCCTGAAGAAGCCTATCAGTCTCTATTGACAGTTAGGGGAGTCTAAAGTCATTAGTTTACTGATCAATTGCAGTATCCAAAGCTGAGAGAAACTAAACAAACTTGTTATTATCTTGTCTAATTTTTAAGATTTCCTGGTATTGCTGCAACACCTATTATAACAGCTACAAAAATTTCAAATAGATAATCTTAAATCATTGAATCTGCAAGTGTTAGGCAGTGACTATCTTTAGAAACAGTGAATATGCAAAAACCTCTCAGTAAGATGTTGAAGATGTGTTCCTGTAGTGAAAAGAAGAAGAGAGTACATGGCTCATCTGTATCTAATTAGATGGCTTTTTTTTTTTTCTTTCCATTATGTTCACAGTAAAAAGAACTAAAGAAGAAACCTATCAGGTACTTGGTGCACTTGCCCTCTAAGTATGAATAATTTCCTTACTGAACTAATTATAGGAGAACCTTAAGAAAATCCAACCACTTCCAATGACGTGATTCAGTCTGAGTTTTAGTGATAGACTGAGATGACTCTATGATTACTTTACTGGATGATAAAATCTTTCTGACATCTGAAGCAGGCTTCTATTCAGAGAACACAGGTTCTCACTAAGATGTTGCAAGTATCTGATACATGTGCAAAAATAATATTACATGAGACCTGCAAAAACATACTCCAGCTTCTTGTTCCTTTCCACAAGAAATCAGTCTCCTCACATTGATCTACATTGGTCTGTATACAGTTTTGTTTCTGGCTATCTGAGGGACCAGACTCTGGTTACCTTTTTACAAATTCATCCAACAACAGCTGCAGTACTTTTTCTAGTTGTTGCTTGGTCTAAATGTCTGGGGCCTGAATTTTCAAGTGGTAGGTTGTGTTTTTTTCCTGCCACATAGTTCTTAGGTGTGTAGGTTGGTTTTTTTGTTTTTGTGACTTTTTTCGCTTATGGAGTAAGGCTAATTTTAAATATTACTGTGTACTGAGGACTGTAATTTCCTTGTCTTTATATTGAAAATTCGTATATGTATCTGAATTTATATTGAAAATTAAGTGAATGTATCTGAATGCATTCTGAAAAATTAAGTATATATCAGAATGTACCTGAGGTGAAACAAACAAACAAACAAAAAAGACAAGAAAGAAATTTATAATTAACCTTATTCAATGATCTTACGTGTGATGGACATAGGGATTGAGTAAACCATATTTTGTCCGATTAACTATAGGAGAAATACATTTTCTGTCAACTATTACCATGCCTTCTCTTCTAGTGAAGATTAAATATCTGAGAACAGAAACAAAAAAAAATACATGGAATAATTGAACATTGAAATGATGAATTCTAAAATTGCTTAAAGAAGACAGTGTCTGATTTATTTTTTTCCTTCATAAAACTTCGTAAGAGAAGTTTAAAGAGAATTTAAAGGTTAATTACTGCAAACACATGTTCTTGAGATAAAGAATACTTAAAGGGCAAAACATGGAAAATGCAATAACTTATAATGAAGATAGAGATTTTGGAAAGTTGTTGCTTTATGTATAACCCTATAACGAAAGAACACTAGCACAGGATTAAACAAAGCTTACAGTCAAATGTCTGTAAGTTTTTCAAGTAATGGGGTGTTTGACTGCCACAAGAGTGTCAGTATCTTATTGTACTTATTTTTGTTTCTATTGGATTGATTGTCTGTTTGGGTGCCCAAGATAGAGTACGGTTTATTTTTTTTCGTAGGTCTATCTATGATGAATTTTTTTAGACTAATTTGATGCAGAAGAAAGAAATTATTTTCTTCCTAACATGTTGAATGTGTTACCTATGTTCTTATTTTTCAGTAGTTCTAGATGACCTGAAAAATGACTGTACCGTAATATTTATAACTTATTGGAATATTTTATAGCTGTGTATCCAACTGAGAGGTCCTGTGAGCCTGCTGCGACTTGAATGAGTAGTGAATGCGTAAGAAAAGAGTGGAGACACTATATTCTATCTGAGAATCTTTGAACCTGGTTTGCGGGTGCTTAAATGCAAGGCGACCACAAGATGCCCTTTCACAACAGAACTTTATCATCCTGGAAACAGATCCACAGAGGTATCGAGGTGTTTAATTCTTCATATCACATTGCTTGCAAAGAGGGATTAAATACCTCAGTGCCGTTGTTGTGGTGTGGTCTTAGCTAACGTCACTGACATCTCTGAAATAAGACGTCCAACCTAGACCATTCTATGATCTATGAATTACAAGGAATCTACTTGGAATTAATTTAAGAATTTATCTTCTATGTTTAAATATACATCACCAGAGTTAGTAATACAATGCGTCCAGTTTTTTTTTTTGCTCCATCCTTTAGTGTGTGCTATTCCAAGAGTCTAATGTGAGACACTACGCACCAGGTTATTCAAGCCAAGACATGCTACTGAAGTGGAAACACAGCACCTGGAAAAGCTTTAACAAAATTTATCATTTGCCTTTGTGCTACATATTCTTATATCAAATTTTTACTTTTTTTTTTTTTACAGAATTAATGCATGGCTTGTAGTCTCTTTCTAATGAGTTGTAAGAGAACTTGTCTCACAATTAAAGGAAATCAAAGGATTGATTTTGAAAATCTTGCAAATTTTGAACTTATAACAATGGCAGAATAAAGTACAATGTAGTGACTTCTTGGTTAACTAAGGGACTTATAACTTATAACAATGGCAGAATAAAGTACAATGTAGTGACTTTCTTGGTTAACCTAAGCAGGAATAAAGAAAATTTAAATTTGCTCACTTACTAGTGGTTTACAATTGCTGGCAGCTCTTTTCTGTTCCTTAATTCCGAATGATGTTGAATATTTTTTCCCTAAATAGAACTTCTCAGTAAAGGAAGTTTAATTTGTATTATTGTTTATTATTGTTATTATTATTATTTTATTATGAGAAGTTACTTGGAAAGTCCAATCCAAGTGACAGCAACATCTGAGCCTCTAATTCAAGTCTGGGCAATTAGCCAACATACAAAGTGTATCTGTATTTCCATGAGAAGGATTAGTATATTGATAGGAAAACTGTAAGAAGTAAATCAAAACACACTCCAAAGCCATGTCTGCAAAAGAAACAAAGCTGTTTTCCAATATTATAGCTGTAAAATAAAGTATTCCTTATTTTGTCAAGTGAAACTCTGAGATCATAAACATAAGAGATACTGAGATCATGTATTGTTTCTGTAAAAGGGTTCTTACAAGTGGGCACCACCTCCAGCAGGACTAGGGCATGGACATTCTTCCTACCTGGCCACTGGAGACCAGACGTACGTACCTGAGGGTTTCCATTTCAGGACGACAAAGCCGGCTGCTGGTTTCCCATGTGCATGCACCACACACACACAGAGGATATGTCCATAGCTGGTCACACAGTCAGCCTAAGACAATGGGCTGCCCCCAGCAGCACCCACATCCAGGACTCACACTGGACACGGGCACAGACACCCACATCCCCTCCTCCTCTTGGGCTGACAGAGGCAGAAGGTCATTTGTGCTGCACACACACCACACTCTCCAGGTTCACAAACATACGCATGTTCATGGATACCGCCAGCACTGACATGGACCCTCTGCCTGTCCAGTAACCCTGCCCAGATCCTGGCCTCCCTTACTCGCCCCATGGGTCTCTCACTCCCCTGCTGGTCCCACTGGGTGCTTGCTGCACACACACAGCACTCACACATCCGGCAGGCACCCCACATTCATGGGTCTCCCTGAATACCAGCGTGGACCTTCCACCCACCCAATACCTTTCCCAGACCTGGGGCCTCCTACTCCCTGGCTGGTCCAGCTTGGAATTTGCCAGTGAATGCACACACCTTCCGCAAACATTTGGTTTGGGGAAGATAGAATTAGTCACCCTACAATCCCAGCACAATCACTGCCATTGGATTACATGTAAACATACCCTTTATATGCCTTTCTGTCTTTTCCCTACCTTTTTTTTTCCCCTGACTGCTCTCTTCCAAAAATTATGTAATAAATTTTGCATAGTCACAAAGGTCGCATTGGAATATCCCATATCTTCATGGTCCTCTTGTTTCCCTTGTCACTGGGAAAGCCCAGGTTGTCACTCTCCAAAGCTCTGCTTTGAGTTCTTAATGCCCTTCAAGTAGTAACTCAAGACTTTTTGTCTTTGTCCCTGTATCTCTTGTCTGTCAGGTTTGTGGCTCTCTGTTCTCACTTCCTCTTTTATTTATTTTCCTCTTTTACACTAAAAAGTTCCTTGATCAGATCTTGATGAAGCAGACCTCTCACCCTCTACACATCCTTACATTTACCATAGATATATAGGTCATAAATCCTCCCACACTACATGGATGAAATGTTTATAATTTTTCTTGAAATTTATTGCACAAATAATTTAAGGAAACACTCACATACATACGGAAAAAAAAACAAAGTGTTACTTCTGTGTGTTAAATTTAAAAAAAAAAAAGAGGAAGTTTTTAATGAGCTTTGCCTTATTGGATTGCAAGGCTACAGATTAGGCATGATTATACATTTAACAAACTTAATAACTTGGATCAACAGAACATCAGGGAATGAATCAGCACATCAGAACATTACACAACGCTATAAAAAGCGCTACAAAGAAAGAAGTGCAAGCAATCATCTTTGCGTGCATTTTAACTGCAGCAAGAAGGACTTTGCAAGAAAGAAAACTCTTATTTGCTGTCATGACAGGAATTAACAGAAATATGATGATGATGACAATTTATCAACCAACAGGTTGTGTACATATGATTAAATAAATCTTGTATGTGTCCTTGGCATGGATAAGGAAGGCAGTTAAGGGGGGAGATCCTGGGCTTTTTGCAAATATTTTTTATAAACTTATATCCAAGATAACATATTAAATACATCAAACATTTTTTGGAGTAGAAATAGAAAACATTGTTCTTCACAACTGCAAATCCTTAATATATCAAACTAGAGAAACATTTTCACTGTGAGTCACTCACTTTTTGGCTCAAACAACCTTTTTAATAATGTCATAATAAGGGAGGATTCTGCATCAAGAGCAATTGACACACCATGACTTTAGAGTAACTTTTACTCTCAAAGAATTGTCACTTAAAATGTGAGATTTGGAATAAGAACCAATATATTAAAATTAAGTGGGATTTATGAAATCAAATTGAGTAAAACTATCTCCATTTTTATGTTCAAGAAGAAAACAAAGTCTTTTGAAGGCCTTTACAAGGAGAATCTGCCAGGTTAAATTTAATTAAAGGGCAGAAAACTACAATCTGGGTACCTCAGTTTTCTCCTGCATTGTAGGGAAGTGATTTAACTGTCAATTCTGAATTTAAAACAGTTTTTACCAGTTAGTCTGCTTTGCACATAAAATGTTTAGTATTGTCACATTTTTTTAGTAACTTGGACAATATATAATGTATTTATCCTCAAAATTTGTTCTAGATGTAGTATAAAACGGCAAACTGGAAAAGTTAAAGGAATTTACAGAATACAGGACACATTTAAAACAAATAAAAAAAAAGAATGTAGGTATTCACAGAACTGGAAAACTCTAACAATTAGGCCACCCTTGCAAGTCTCACTCAAAAATCAAAGACATTTGTCCTTTGCCTCAAATCACGGAGTTTCAGGAATTTTGTCAGTGCCTGTACTGGTTCTGGCTGGAGTAGAGTTAATTTTCTTTACAGCAGCCTCTGTGGTGCTATGTTTTCTATTTGTGAGGAGAAAAGTGTTGATAAGATACCAATATTTTAGTTACTGCTGAGCAGTGCTTACACAGAGCCAATGCCTTTTCTGGTCCTCATCCCACTCCACTAGCAAGTAGGCTGGAGGGAGGGAACAAGGAGTTGGGAGGGGACACATGCAGAACAGCTGACCTCAACTTACCAAAGGCATATCCCAGCCCATAAGATGTCATGCTCTCAATATAAAATGGTGGGGAAGAAGGAGAAAGGGAGTACATTTGGCTTATGGCACTTGTCTTCCCAAGTCACCATTATGCATGTTGGGGCCCCTCTTTCCTGGAGATGGCTGAACACCTACCTGCCAATGGGACTTGGTGAATTAATTCCTTGTTTTGCTCTGCTTGCGTGCGCAGCTTTTGTTTCAACTATTAAACTGTTTTTATCTCAACCCATGTGTTTCCTCATTGTTACTCTCCTGATCGTCACTGCAGAGGAGTGAGTGAATGGCAGTGTGGGGCTGAGTTGCCAGATGGGGTTAAGTCACATCACTATCCTTTTACAATTCCTACCTGGTAGGACTGACTGGTCTATTATCTTTTCTTTTCTGCTTTTATTGAACATAATATTCTGGAGAATTTAACTGGACTGATCCAGTATAGCCACATGCGTACTATCTGGTATCAGCAAAGAAAGCAAGCTAAAATGTGGTGTTTATAACTTTGTGGATTCCACATTTATCACTGTAAAATAAATACTAGGGATGCTGTACTCCCTTTAAATGTTCAGATTAGTCCCTTTTTCTGCTCAGAGTTTATTCTTGACAGAGAATATGATAAACAACATGCTCATTTCTTGCAATTCTTATGAACACTTTTTCTGCTCAGATGTGTTTGAGGTCTCTAGCAAAAATGCCTGCTATGATTAGTACTGGTAGAGAAGTGATTTCCAAATATTTTTGTGAATTAAATATATTCGGTTTGCTCTCCTGTTATTTATGGCAGTCCTACTTTTTATTCTCCACAAGCATTCAGACATTTAATCAGAAATGTAATAAAAAAACTCGTTCAAGTCTCATGCTGCTAGAATATGTCAGAGCAGTGCAATGCCCATAATGCCCACATGCTGATCAGTTCTTTTTCTGAAGTATCCATATTAAATAAAGCTATTTGGAACATTTCAAAACACATTTTCAGATCTTCATAGGTATCCTGCGGCACCAAGGAAAACATCATACTGCACTTGCTGAGCTGCTAAGTTGTCATTGAATCTCATTTCATTTTTTCTACAGTCAGTGATTTAAAAAGTGACAAATTTTAAAAATATCAGAAGCATATCTGAAAGGCATAATTTTGTTTGGTCTTGTGGATCTGTATAGATATTGCCACAGAATCTTTCTTAAGATTTAAATATGGTTACATTGATATAAATGAAGATGGAATTTTTGTTGTTCAAATTACTTCAACTTCAGCAACAACTGATAAAATAGTAATGGAAATTGGAGGAAAATTACATCAGATTTTGTATTTTTTTTTCTGCATATTGAAATTTTATTTCACTTCTTAAAAATATATGTAAAACGTGAGATATTTTAGTCAATGTGAAAAACATAACAGTGAAATCTACAAATTTTGACTTTTTTTCCTTCTTTTTTTTGAAGTGAAGTATTTGCTTGAATCTGTGGACTTGAAAGTAATACAACAGATGATTAAAAAAGGTTTCATTCTAGTCTAACAAATTGAAAGCAGTGTGAATTTGTGAAGAACAGTAATATATTTATTTATATATATATATATATATAAATATTCAGAATCAGACTTTTCTACATTTAATTTTTCAGGTGTTTAATCTTTTTTCCCTGATGTGTATCTACCTTAAATTCCCATCAATCTAGATTTACAGTACTAAAGGATCTAATTTCACCTTTTATATTCAAATCCTTACATAGAGCAAACCTCAATTTCATTTAAAAACTAATATCTAGATCCCCGTCTTTGTACAAAATAAAGACATATCACAAGCTCAGCATAATTGCAGTCTCTGCAGAGATCTGGTTATATGCCAGTTTTAAGTGGTGTTGAATCAGCAAAGATGTCTGAAGAATTGTGAACAAATTTGTCAAGAGATACTGGTCGTAATCCTAGCTTGAATTTAGGGTCACAGTTGCTCTATACTCCCAACAGAGAAGAAGTAAAAAAAGGCCAAGATACATATGTTGTCTTGTCAAACACTGAGTATTTGAAACCAGGATGATGTCTCACTTACATAAGTGTTACACACATATACACTTTTGTGAAGGTAAAGAGGTGGCTTCTAATTTCACTTTGTTCCTTCCTTGTGTTTTTGCTAAAGAGTAGTCATCATAGCTTTACTTTGGAAAGCAATAGTGTTACAGGACTGTCTTTTCCTGTTCGTGATTGATTTATGATGTCCCTACCTGGTGTTAATTATTTTTATAAATAAGGAAACATAAAGCCGTGAGTAATTTAGAATAACTCAGTAGAATGAAGGATGGAGTAAGACAGTCAATGAAACTGTCAAAGTTACTTGGTCATCTATCTACATCATTCAAAATATCTCACCCTGTTCCATTGCAGCTGGCCCAAGACTCCATCATTATCTATAGCTGTCCTTCTGGGCATATTGAGAGTCAGATGAGTCTTGGACACTGCTGAGAAGCGGGCCTCTAGCTCAGCATTAAAGCCCATTAAGAACAGAAAATCAGGCATTCCTCCAATTCTCTTCCTTGCAGTAGATCCAACAATCATAACATTACTACTGGATGCAGAAGACTTTATAGCATGAACAGTGTTTCCCACTAGCTTGACCACAGGAAATACATTAAATTATACATTCGCTTTGAACAAAATGGAGCATTTTAACATTTTATATTCAATATTTTAGTGGGAATTTGAAACCCAAATGAAAGTCATATACATTATTCTGAAATATTTATAGTTAGTGAAAAATAATGTTTACTTTTTAATGTTATTCGCCTCACCCTAAGATAGATGTTAAAAATTTTTCTCTCTGTTTATTTTTGTTCTTCCTTGTAAACAGAATCAAGAAAAGGAGTTCCATTTATGATGGTGGTGTTCATTTGAGAAGAAGGCCCGATTGTATGAGTGTGGGGAATTTAGGAATTTCAAATTACTTCATATTCTATTACTAGAGCACTGCAGATTCAAAGACAAGGAAAAAGAAAGAGACTGTGTGGACCAATGATTACATCACTCTGGGGTACTAGTTTGCTATACTTGAAATGTTTTTCTTTTTGATTCAGTGATTCTTAAAGATAAAAATATCCCTTTGAGTAAAGGCCTGAAAACATTGCACTCTCCTCTTGGCCATATTGCATTAGAGATACTAATCATTTCAGGAAGCCATTTCTGGATCTTTAATATGAGACAATTTCAGGTTTTCAAAGTGCTATACTCTTCCATGCATCACTTTCATGTCTATAGCTAACCTTCACTGCACAAATAAGGACCTATTTCTCAGTGCTTAAGTCAAGGCTAGATCATCTGAATTCTCCTGAAATAATTTAGCAGAAATAATTTAGAGATCTGTCTGGGACCTGTTCTTCAGCTATCAGAAATAAATACTATACGTGATTTCTAAAGCTGTCCCTTCTAGTAAAGAAATGAAATTCATTAAACATATAGGATCACATTTCATATTGTTTTACTCAATCTTTTTTCAGTTTTTGTTATAAGAGAACTGATGTTATCACTACCATATATAAAGAACACTTTAAATGTATAAGTGCAGAGAAACAGACCAAAGTCTGTATCTAGTAATGATAGCTTTTTCTGATGGATTTCAGTGTAAGTAATTGGAGACTATGGACATTCAGGTATTTCTGGGAGAAGAATAGATATAATCATGAAAAAGTTGCATGATTTATTTTTTTTTCTTTGTACAAATACTATGATTTTAAAAACTATTTTTCCCATAATTATTTTTTTATCTAGCAACAGAAAAGTAGTAATTTGTAGTATGGTCTTCTCAAACTTAGCTAAAATAACCCATAAATTGCATGGCAGTTTTTGTGGTTTTTGCTCTTTGTTACTCCTCTGGACTACATCTGGTTAATGAGAAGATGAAAATGAGTTCTAGGTATGAGTGATCACAGTAATTTTGGCAAAATATAGAAACAATGAAAAAAACCAACCCACTCGAAATACTGGCTGATTTACATTTTGCCTCAGTCTCTTTGCAAAACCTCTGGATGTGAAGGAGTAAAAAATAATGAGTTAAAAAATTTATTCCTCTTTTAACTTTTTTAAAGGGTGGAAAAAGTGGAGTTCACAAGTTGTGTCTGTAGCTACACTGAACTGTCACATGCTACTGAGGGTCATTCCAATGAGGATGCCCTAGCAGCAAGTGTTCTGTTTCTATTCATGATTTGGACACATATGGCATTCTCTGATAATCCTCCATGCCTCCATATTGCACTGTAAATTGAACTGGGTATCTTGGGCAGAGTGCCAGTCTTAGACATCCATTTGGAACTTCTAGCATTCACCTTGACCCCATGTGAACCACACAAACTTCGTAATCTTGTCATTAGTCCTTATATAATGTGAACCTGACTGATTTGTGCCATTAACTACTTCCTTGCAGCAAAAGGGATCTGTGTGTGATGAGGTGAAGCCAGACAGAAACGACTTTTTCCTGTGACTCTCAGGATCCATGTATACGTTAAATTTCATCTGCTGCATTGCTTCAGTTTTCAGTCTCATTTCTTTTCCATTACCTCATCCACCTCAGATGCTGAGGCTTTCTTATGCATCCTCTGTGCTTCTTACATCAGTTACTGATCATCTACCCAGAGGTTAATAAGAGTGTTCCTAAAGAGCATGTTTACATAAGAAAGTAGAGAAGTTGAGAAAGGAGGCTGTACATACTTGTCGATATGATGAGAGAATACTTTGAGAAAAAAATGACTTTTCTGCAATCAGAAAGAAAATATTCTTGTCATCAAATAGTACTCACTGTGGTTTTTTCCTGAAAATAAGATAGAACAAATTTCCAGGAAAAAATATATCTACTACTCGCTCATCTAAGCAGCCAATACCAGCACTCAAATTTGTAAGGTCTGTAGAATTTCCTATGATCTCCAACCTCCTGAGCAATTACTTTTAACATAGAAAGTATGGAAGACTAGTAAATAGATCTAATAACTCTCTACTATCTTTTACATATGTAATTTTCAAAGTTTGTAAACAGAATGATAAGCTATCTTTCTTTTTTTTTCTGCTCTCATCCAGATCTCCTGAAGAAAGGATTATGATTTTTTTTTGTTTTGTCTAAATTCATCTACCTCTAACTTTTCACAATTTCTGCTGAACACGAGAGAAATGTCAAGGCATCAGAAATGAGGTTTTTCTTAAAAAATCAGCAATCACATAGAGGTGAAGAATCCAAATTGTAATGTCTACTTTGAAAGGCTAGTACACAGAATCAGCATATGTGTACTGAGCAGACACCAGCATACATACAGACAGTGAAGCACTCAGGCTGGGTGCATAGGTAAATACAAGGATTATGGAGGTAATGTCATGAAGGAAAATGCATTGGGGAAAAAATGACACAAATCTTTTTAAAATCAGATTTCAATTATTCTGGCTCAAAGGAAATAAGTCTGCTTTATTTAAATGTTAATTTTCATGTTTAAGAAATGTCTGATTAGCTATTATCTGTGATACTGGACTAAGATTATAGCCCAATTTCTGAAGTTCTCAAAGGATTATATGTAGAAAAATATTAATGCCTAGGTTATTCACTGTAACTTTTACTGGATTTCTTGCTTATATCAGAGAAAATAAGGAAGCTATTTATGGCTTCTGTTCCCATACTTCCCAAAATCTGAATAAAAACTAAAGAGGAACAACTGTGCCGAAGACACAAGGTCCTTCAGGCTCTGTCTAGACATTCTTTTTTTATGCTTGTATAATCTATTACAGTGTTCTGCTTTGCAGATTAGCACCTAATATAGATTAGAACACCTGATATTGGCACAGGTGGGTTTTTCTTTGGATGGAAAACAAGGAAAACGGAGCTGACATGTACTTCATATAAAGTTACTTGCCTTGGTATGTAACTAAAGCAACTTTGAAAGCTGGAAACTGCAAAGTACTTGTAGATTTTGGTAGAATTAGCAATCTCTAGCAAGACGCGATCAGCTGTATCCAAGTCCCCTAGTGCTTTGGCCTCTCATCTGCTTCTCCTTCCTTTGCCATCTTTTAATTGATCATTTTTGAGAGGTGGAATTATTGTGTAATTTTAATTTGTTAGCACCTACATTCTGCCATTTCATTTCCACTGGACCAAAAACTAATTGACACCAAACTTTATCAATAAGCTTCAAGAGCTTTCTCCAATTTAAAATATTAAAGTCCAGACTTCATGTCTTGATTCTTATACATCTAAATAAAGAAGTACAATAAATTTTCATATAAAATATTTACTTGTTTTATAATAAAGGGTATACAAAGAAGTTGTACAAAATTTACTGGAAAAGATATTTTATAAAGATCTGTATTTCATGTCTTTCAGACCAAAGTCTTCCTACGGGACTCTTCCAGCTATGTTTTTTTTTTTTTTTTTTTGAGAAAGAGATATTGAAGGAATATGGTTATTAGGTAGTCATTGTGTTGGAATGCTGGAATTTTCTGAAATTTGACAACTTGCATGAACAAATATTGCAGAAAAATTAATTATGGAATTACACCGCATTCTTGAAAATATTTGTAGATGTTATTGATAAAAATAGTTTGGAATAAAAATCAAATTATGTGAAATTGGTGTTAAAAGACAACAGATGTTATACTGATAGGAATCAGATATGCTGGCAAGGTACTACA
The DNA here is from genome assembly GCA_020746105.1 of Trogon surrucura. Classification (NCBI taxonomy): domain Eukaryota; kingdom Metazoa; phylum Chordata; class Aves; order Trogoniformes; family Trogonidae; genus Trogon; species Trogon surrucura. The sequence goes on from CM036617.1 coordinate 42,217,014, forward strand.
ATATGTTTTATCTGAATTTTAATAACTTTTTTTATCATATCTTGAGTTTTTATATTTGTCTTTGACATTTTTTTCAGTCATTTACTTCCTCTCTGAAACTTTATCTGCTTGTGTGGAAACTAATCTGCATGATTACGTCAGGTATGTATAATGAGCTTTGGTCAGTTACCTACTTGAAATGTTATTTACAACATATTAATATTATTTGAGTTAATGGCTTTGTCATTAACAATGAAAACAACATTTTTAATCAAATCATTTGTGGGGTGTTTGAGGCAGAAATATGTGTCAACGGTATTTTCCTTCCAGGTCTATTAACTTTAAATGACTTCTGACTGTTGTTATATATGACACATCAACTTAATTTCTCAAGACTCTGGCAAAAAAAAAAAATTCCAAAACCCATGCTTGGTCTACTGAATGCTCATAAAATATGACATAGGAGGAAAAAAAAACTGAAAAAAAAAATTCCTTCATTTGGTGTGCTTACAGTTAGGTTATCTCACTAAAGGTTAATCATGTTGAATAAAACTATGGAAAGGATCAGAGGAGAAATGACAGGTGAACAAATACTGCAACACAATTGGTGTAAGACTATACTGGTTCAGCTGCTCTCAAGACTATTGAAAGATAATTATTAGGTCACTTTCCCTGGCATAAAGCCCACCACAATGAGTCAGCAAAAGAAATTCCCCAGATATCCATACAAATTAAATGAGGTTATTGTCTAAAGGACAGCAGGGCTTCCTATTGCATATAGGGGTAAGAGAATTTTAGGACAAACCAAAGAAACTGGGGTTTGTATAAAAATTAGTATAGGATGTTTAAAGAAAATTGTGGAAATATGTGAGCTTATTATAGGATGTATGGGAAAAGGATTAAGGGAAGAGATGAATGTGAATTGGAAGGAACAAGTAGGGGAAAGAGGGAAAAGGGGCTAAAAGTCACTGGTTGTTTGTAAGCAACCTATTGGTCAGTGCACTGTTCTGAAGTCTGTACGATCACTGCAGTCTGTCTTATCATCTTATGATACTCTGTTCCTTTTCATCATGTGCATGTTCTCAGTTCTCTGTGTGCATATGTACATGAACCACTAGTGAACTTCAAGGTGGACTAGCCTGTAAGGAGTGTGAGTGACCATGTCTGGAGATACACACCACAGGTCTGATGTCTGAGAGGTCCGGGTTCAAGTAAATGGAGGAGACTAGGCTCTGGGGCAAAGCTACTGGAGAGAACCACATTGTGCTTATGCATACTCCATATATAGATTTTAATCCCAATTTGTTCAGAAGGTGGAACAGAAGTGAGTGTGCTGTTTCTGTGACTGCTGTTTTGATTTGTGTGACCAACTGTGTTTGTTTCTGAATCAGGAATATGTGCTTAGACCCACTGCTGGCTGAACCTGGGAAGATGGAACTAAAGCAGCTTCACATCCATCTGGCAGGGACAGGAGGACATCTCAATGTGAAAGCGGTGATACTGTACGTGTCAGGAGCAGTGGAAGTGGATTATTCCACAAGGCAAGGCAAGGCAGGAGCTGAGGGTGACAGCAAAGCAGACAGGTCACTGACAAAAATCCAGCAACTAAAACAGAAGAGTAAGTCTGATGCTGGAATCCACATTCAACCAACAGTCTAGCTGTAACCAGAAAAGCCCATGGTGATGCAGCAGGTCCAAAGTAAAACCAAGATATCAAGTCAACAAGGCAAATTTGGTAAGGCACAAGACCAGGCACAGCATACCTAGTGTAGCCCTGGCAATACCATGGGAAACGGTCTGAATTTAAATGCAACTTCCAATACAAGGGTTGGAGACTCCAGGCAAGCTTCTTACAGCTTTCTTTATGAGTTAGCCATTTTCACAGAATTCTGATCCAAGCTTGCACATTTATACTCTATCAGAGCTCACCTTGAACATGAGAAAATAATTTCCTAGCAGAGGCAGAGAAGGGTGTAGAACTCTTAATCATAGAATCATAGAATCATAGAATCATAGGAATCATAGAATGGTTAAAGTTGGAAGGGACCTTGAAGATCATCTAGTTCCAAACACTTTGCTGTGGGCAGGGACACCTCTCTCTCACTACATCAGGTTGCTCAATGCTCCATCCAGCCCGACCCTGAACACTTCCAGAGATGGAGCATCCACAACCTCTGTTCCAGTGCCTCACCACCACTCAGGGTAAAGAATTTCATTCTCATATTTAGTCTAATCCTACCCTCTTCCAGATTCCACCCATTACTCTTTTCCCTATTACTACAGGCCCTTGTAGAAAGCACTTCTCCAGCTTTCCTCTAGGCCCCTTTTATGAATTGGAAGACTGATATTAGGTCACCCTTGAACATTCTCTTCTCCAAGGTGAATAACCCCAGCTCCTTCAGCCTGTCCTCATAGCAGAGGTGTTCCAGCCTTCTAATCATCTTTGTGGTCCTCCTCTGGACCTACTCCAGCAGATCCATGTCTTTTTTGTACTGTGGACTCCAGAACTGGATGCAGCACTCCAGGCAGGGCCTCACCAGAGCAGAATAGACAGGGAGAATCGCCTCTGTTGACCTGCTGGACACTTTCCTTTTGCTACCCAGGACATGGTCAACTTCTTTGTAATCTTCTGGGTTACCTGTCCTCTTTTCCATGCCCTGTAGGCTACTTTTTGCATTTGAGAGTGTCCAGGATCTCCTTGTGCATCCGTACAGGCCGTTTTTACTAGCTTTCCCCTTTGTTGGAATATACAGCTCTTGAGCTTGAAGGAGGTGATCCTTGAATACCAACCAGCTTTCCTGGGCCCCTCTTCCCTCCAGAATTTTATCCCATTGAATTCCACACAATTTCAAGCCTTTCTCTGTTTCTCACTCAGCTCCACCAGTGAATACGCTGAAGGTAGGCAAGAGCTTGGGAAGAAAATAAACCCAGAATTTACCAAAAGAATATTGCATTCCATAGAGCTCAACAATATAAGCTCAAGGAAAGGAGAAGGAAGGATGGTTATTCATAGTTCTGGCGTTTGTCTTCCCAGGCAACTGCTCTGCATGCTGAGGTCCTGCTTCCCAGGACATGACAAGACATCTTCCTACTAATGGGAAGTGGTGAATGATTTTTCTTTTATTTTCCTTTGCTTTGGTGCATAGCTTTGTATCATATATTAAACTGCCTGTATCTTGATGTATAATTTTCCAGCCTTTGCTCTTCTGTTTTTCTCCCTTATCCTACTGTGAGGGAGTGAATCAGAGACTGGATAGGGATTACTTATTGCCCAGAGTCAACTCATTACAGATGTTTATAAACAACTGATAGAAGAGTGTGAAGATGGACTCTTTGAACTCCTCTGTGGTCACCAGTAACAGGATAATGGGCACAAATTGGAAAACAGGAAATTATATCTGAATATAGAAAACACGTCTTTAGTATGAGGGTGATTGAACACTGTACAAGGTTGCCAGAGGTGTTGTGGAGTCTTGACTTGGGGGGGGTAGTCATGAGAGTTCAATACTTACTTATCAGTTTCTTTTATGTATTTCACATGTGGATATTGTTATATTAATATGAAATTTACTTATTTGAAAGTGGCTGATGTTACATGGAATTTCTGATTTAGTACAGGGATGTAAAATACACTGAAAACACAATACAAATGCAAATTACACTTAGCAAAATACAGCAATTGCAATATATGCTTTCATCACAATATTGATGTGGTTCCTGTTACCAACCTCTGTGATATCGTCACGGTCATGATGCTGTGTGTCCCCAGTCACTGGGAATAAGTATGAGGGCTGAAACCAGCTCAAGTCTCTTGCTATCATCGAAATCCTTTTACTTACTGTCTAGTTTTTATATTCCATGTTGGGCTGAGTCGTGTGTTCAATGCTCCCTGTGCTCATCTGGCTAACACATGGACATGTTTTCACCATCAGGTCATCTACTCACCTGCTGAAAGATACTCGTCTAAAACAAAGGCCACATTCTGGTCCCCTTTGTGTTGAGATATAGACAGCTTCTTTGCATTACTCTCTTGCGTTACCCTTTCCCATTTCCACTGAGTTTTCTTCTATTCCAGGGGTTTCTTTAGAGAGTCACATTCCAGTCCTGGAGGTTTAGTCAGTCACAACACTGAAAATACCACTGGACCCCTCTGTGAGTAACCTGTTCTAGCTGACTGTTTTTGAAAAGGAGGCTTGACTAGATGAGCTCAAGAGATCTCTCAACTATTCTGTAATTCTTCAGTTCGTGAATCTGTAATTTATTATACCTAGAGATTTTTATCTCTTACTAATAACTGAAGAAGGTTCCTACAACAAGAAGCTTGCTTAAATTTAAATATGTAAAAGATATCCAGATGTCTTTTATGTATTTGATTAAATGAGTTCCATTTTAATAATGAAGCAGTAAACATAACTTTCCATCACCTTATTTCCCTACTGAATACTCTTAATCATTTTGAACTTACATATCTGTTAAATTATACCCGAAGTGCTCTGTTTGTATTATCAGCAGCTATCGTGCTGATGAAGACTGTCTTTTCTGCCAAGGATAGGAAAATGTAACACACAAGTAAAAAATTTTGGAGTCAACCAATTTTTCCTTACCTATAGCACAAGAAGAAAGTAATGCAGAAACAAACTAAATAAACACAAAGAGCAGAAGTATTCCGTTCCCTTCCCTGTCCTCTGTCAGTATACAATTCCAGCAGTCTGGTACTGTGGCAGTATACAGTTCAGCAGCAGTGCCTAATTCATTGCCAAGTTAGATATTACATAATTATGAAAGCGGGTTTTCATAAAATTTCTGAAAAAAAAAATGAATAAGTTTTCAAATAGAATTGCTGTATCTAAAGCTCTACCAATTTCTGTTTGCCATACATAGTGTTATATTGCACTCCTATTCCAGAGTTAGAGCTAGAATTCAAGACCCTCAGGGCAACAAGGTGAACGTGCAGCAAGCTTGCCACCCTGGATTTCAAGAGAGCAGACTTTGACATCTTCAGACATCTGTTTAGTGGAGTACCGTGGGATGAAGGCCTGAAGGAGAGAGGGCCCCAAGAAAGCTGGTCCATATTGAAGGACCACCTACTCCATGCTCAGGAGCAGTGTGTTACAAAAAAGAGGAAGGCAGGCAAGACTGTGAAGAGGCCTGCATGGATGAACAAGAAGCTTCTGGACACACTTAAAGATAAAACCAGAGAATTTAAAGGAGGTGGAAGAAAGGACAGATATACAGAGAAGAATACAAGGAAGTGGTCCGAGCAGCCAGGGATCAGGTTAGGAAAGCTAGAGCCCAGATGGAATTAAATCTAGTCAGGGACATCAGGAGTAACAACAACAAAAAATAATTATACGTATGTCAACCATAAAAGGAAGGCTAGGAAAGGTGTGCCCCCTCTCTGGAAGGGAACAGGAGAGCTCACCACAAAGGATATAGAGAGGCAGAGTTTCTCAATGACTTCTTTGCCTCAGTCTTCACTGGCAAAGAATCTAGCCACATTGTCCCAAGTTGTAGAAAGCAAAGCCGGAGGCTGGGAGAAGGAAAATCCCCCCACTCTAAGTGAAGATTAAGTTCGAGACCATTTAAAGAACCTGAAGGTGTACAGGTCCATGGGACCTGGTGAGATCCATTCATGGGTCCTAAGAAAAGTGGCAGAATCAAGTTGCTAGGCCACTTTCCATCACATTTGAGAGGTCATGAGAGTCTGGTACCCATTGACCTGGAAAAGGGGGAATATCCACCCCCATTTTCAAAAAAAGAAAAAAGGAAGACACAAGCAACTATAGGCCAGTCTCACCTCTGTGCCTGGAAAGACATAGAGCAGATAATCTGAAGACTTTGTTATGGCACATGGAATATGTGGAGGTGATGGGTGGCAACCACCATGGCTTCACCAAGGGAAAATATTGCCTAACAAATCTGGTGGCCTTTTATGATGGAGTAGGAGAATCATTTGACAAAGGAAAGAGCAACTGATGTCATCTGACTGGACTTGTGCAAGGCCTTTGACACCGTCCCACATGACATCCTGGTCTCCAAGTTGGAAAGATAAGGATTTGATAGATGGACCATTTGGTGGATAAGGAACTGACTGGAAGATCGCACTCAAAGAGTTGTGGTCAACGGCTCGGTGTCCAAGTGGAAACCAGTGACAAGTGCTGTCCCTCAGGGATCAGTACTAGGAATGGTACTATTGAACATCTTTCTTGGCAATGTCGACAGTGGCATTGAATGCATCCTCAGCAAGGTTGCTGACGACACAAACTTGTGTGGTATGATCAACACACTGGAGGGAAGGGATGCCGTCGTGAGGGACCTTGACAGACTTGAAAGTTGTGCCCAGGCCAACCTCATGAAGTTAAACAAGACCAAGTGTAAGGTCCTGCACCTGATCGAGGCAATCCCAAGCACAGATACAGGCTGGACAATGAGTGGATTGAGAGCAGTCCTGGAGAGAAGGATTTAGGCATGTTGGTGGATGACAAGATCAACATGAGCCAGCAGTGTGCACTTGTGGCTCAGAAACCCAGCCATACCCTGGGCTACATCAAGAGATGTGTGACCAGCAGGTCGAGGCAGGTGATTCTACCCCTCTACTCTGCCCTGGTGAGACGCCACCTGGAATACTGTGTCCAGTTCCGGAATACCCAACACAAGAAAGACATGGAGTTGTTGGAGCGAGTCAGAGAAGGGTTACCAAGAAGGTCAGAGAGCTGGAACATTTCTCCTATGAGGATAGGCTTGAATTAGGCTTTTTCAGCCTGGAAAGAGAAGGTTCTGGGGTGACCTAATAACGGCCTTCCAATTCATAAAAGGGGCCTAGAGGAAAGCTGGAGAAGGGCTTTCTACAAGGGCCTGTAGTAACAGGATGAGGGGTAATGGGTGGAACCTGGAAGAGGGTAGGTTTAGACTACATATGAGGAAGAAATTCTTTGCCCTGAGGGTGGTGAGGCACTGGAACAGGTTGCCCACAGAGGTTGTGGATGCTCCATCTCTGGAAGTGTTCAGGGCCAGGCTGGATGGAGCATTGAGCAACCTGATGTAGTGAGAGAGAGGTGTCTCTGCCCACAGCAGGGGGTTTGGAACTAGATGATCTTCAAGGTCCCTTCCAACATTAACCATTCTATGATTCCTATGATTCTATGATTCTTTGATTCTATGATTCTATGATTCATTTATTCTGCATTACTGCAGAGCTTCTTTGTACTTCAAGTGAAACTTGTGGTTGTTATCATGCTGGCTTAAGTTGTATTAGACATTGCAGCCTAGTAAACATCTTCCTTTCCTACTCTAAACCCCCTAAAAGTCAGAGGAAGATGATAAAAGACAGGGTTAAAACTGCCAAAACTGTCATCAAGGAACATAGTTGCCATGGGCTTCCTTTATAGTCAATGAGGCAAGTGCTGCAGGAGATGAATCAAAACCCCCCAGCTATGTCGTTGCTCAGATGTCCTACTGAAGATGTCTATTATTCTTTCCTATGTGTGAGAAAAATAGGGACATTGAGCTAATTTAAGTCTCAGAAGTAAGGTGTCGTAAGTACGTAGTGTTGATAAGTTTGCAGTCACTCTTACACTATTTTCAATGGTTATCCCTTTCAAAGGACTTTCCTGTTTGAGGCTAACACAAGAGTTCGGAACCAGGGAAATAATCAGTCCCATGCTTGCAGAAATTCAATATTAGGATTGCAAATATTGACCCATTATGATTACAAATTATTGTCAGTATTGACCTGCTATTGCCAATTAAAATAAAAGGTCTACTTGCAGTTGTGGAAACTACTGAATAGACATTGGACCTCCTTGCAGGAAATTACATAAAGCACAAATGAAGAACTGATTAGTCTTGTATAAATAAGAGAGTGAGAAGCAAATCCAATGCTCTACATCATATTCTTGCTTCCTGTAAAATAGTAGATTTTTTTATTTTTGGTAATGTCACCTGAAAAACGTGCATTATGTTTCAAATCAACAAAGTTGCATACCAGTTAAATACTTCATGTGCTTTTTGCATGGAAGCACTCAGTTGAAAATTGCTACCGTCATTCCTCATAAACAATAGTGTTGTAGTATGTTAATGGTAAACATTTTGAAATAACATTTGAAGGTGCCCAAAATGAATGTCCCTAGTGCAATTTAAATTATTTATCAATTTTAAATCATATGTGTGAAAAAAAACCTAATAAATTACTAACAAATCGATAACAAAGCAAATGATAAATTTACGTGGAGTACAAAACCCTTCAAACTCAAACTTGCAAATGACAATCCTGGGCTATAAAAATATTAAGCTTAAATAACCAGAACTAACAATATCAGAAAAATGATTATGACTGACAGTGTGATCAGAAACAGTGCAGATCTCATTAGAAATATTAATTTGTGTATGCAGTATGTGTTACAAGATTGTTTCACCTTTCAAATACGAATCTCACATGTGAAATAACATCTTTCAAGGCTATTTCAAGGCTTCTGCCAATATCACATATAACTATATTCAAAGCCAAATTTGCTGGTTTTGGTTTTGTTTTTGTTCTTTACATCTTTTCACATTTCGAAACAGAATGGCATACGCTTCTAACAACCTTGTCCCAGAGGCAAGAACATAAAGAAGGTCATAAGAAAAACAAAAACACGTTATCCTAAATGAAAATGAAGACAGGGAATTAGGAAGTTCTAAAACCTTACAGCTTAAGCTATAACAGAGCAAAGGAGCAGGAGAACAAGATGTTCACCTATGTATTTAGAAGAGAAGAATCACTTTCTTTCTGAAGGAATTATTTATTTCAGTCTCATAGCTGTTCTGATGCATTGAATGCTTGACATTATTATAGAAAATCAATGGAATTCAATCTGAGAAAGTTGTGTTGCATGCATTCAAACTTGATGGTTGCATAAATCAGTATTTCTATTTAAAAAAAAAATCTTTGGCTCAGAAGAAAACCACATTCATTTGTATACCTTTTTACCTCTATTTTAATGACAAGTGTGATTGATATTTTATTTTTCTTCAGAGGGATTTCAATTACCATTTGGCATTCAACTGCCCTGTTAAGTTGAGCAATGAAGGATATCTCCTTATAAAAATCTGATTAGGAAACCTACCTTCAAGGCATTTTTACTTGTTGAGTTGTTTTTCTTTTTTTTCACAAAAGGACTCTGAGGTGAAAGATTTTTATAGTGATAGAGAAAGAAACATTTCAGAATAAATAAAGCATTTACAGAGCACAGCTGAAGTATACTTATTTATTTTCTACAGTAACTACAATATGATCAAATGTTATAATTTTTCAGATATTATTAATTGCATTAAAATAATCTTAATCCAGTGTACTCGATTTGTTAGAAACTTATTAAAAAACATGACAAAAGAAAGAAGAAGAGATGAAGGAAATGAATCTCTATATTTCAATATAATACATATAATCTCTTGGCCAGATCTTCAGGAGAGAAAACTCAAATATGGCACTTCCAAAATTAATATGTTTTTTAACATATATATCTCACTATTTCAGGAGTCATATTTTGATTTACTAAAAGGTAAGCATACAGGATTTTTAGACCAGGTCAGATCACTGATACATCAAATCTTCAGAATTAATCCAATACCTGAAGACATAGGAAAAATGAAACATCCCTATAGTAACACTACTATCTGGGGTGCATTGCAGTACTGTGAGTTGGGAATTGTTTCTAACACTTCAGTGATCATTTTTCCATCTGTCATGGAATATTTGATTAGTCTATTGTCCTCTTTGTTGATTAAAAGCATAAATATTGATTTTTTTATTAATGGCCTATAAATGTTATTGACATTCCGTGTCATTCTAGGTAGTTTTCTATTAATGAACAGCCTTAAGAAATTCTAAACCCTCAATAACTGTTTAAACAAATTTTATTCTACGTAAATTTTCTGTCAATTCATCATCATTGTTTCTGTTAGTTTTTCAAAAATATCTTAGACATTGAAACTGCCATTTTTTTTGGTTATGATTGTATCATGACTTCTTTCCTAGAAGAGTATGCTGGGAGTGTGCTTTGGTTCATAAATATATCTATCCATCTCTAGGATTATATTACCGAAAGCAAGATTATAGATATGTACTTTGTATTTATCTTTGCAGTTGAAGAAATAGTTTATGATATTTTTTTTTGTGTTTACAAGTGCCTATTCCAATGAACTATCTCTATAAGAATTGTATATTATGCACATATATTCTTTGGTTTTGGGACACTTCTGTTATGAAAATCTAAAGCAGTGGCCTCAGTCACAAGACTGGAGTTCCATGTGGTGTTTCTAACCCAAGAGGAATATTAAAAATAATTATTAAAACCAGTAAGATTCTGACTGTTTCTATTTATGCAGAAATCTATCACTAAGTAAACAAGTATTAGCAATTCTATGCTGCAGTAAAACATATATGAGATGAAAGACACCTTTATTTTGCTGATCATTAAAAAAAAACCAACAACCTAAAAAACCACACATTGCTGTAGCTAGAATACTACGAGATTTTAAAATTTTGTGTAGTAACATAACTAAACACTAAAATACTTTCCCTGTACTCGGCTTTGGTGAGGCTGCACCTCATGTACTGTGTCCACTTTTGTACTCTTCAATACAAGAGTAAGTCATTGAGGTGCTGGAGAGGGTACAGAGATGGGCTACCAAGCTAGAAAGGGATTTGGAATATGTGTCATACAAGGAACAGCTGAGGGAACTGCGGCTGTTTAGCCTGGAGAAGACTGAGGGGAGACCTTATCGCAACTACCTGAAAGGAGGTGGTAGCAAGGCGGGGGTTGGTCTGTTCTCCCTAGTGGCAAGTGATAGGACAAGCTGAGCCAGGGGAGGTTCAGGTTGGATGTTAGGAAGAATTTCTTTACTGAGAGGGTTGTCAGGCATTGAAATAGGCTGCCCAGGGAGGTGGTTGAGTCACTGTCCCTGGAGGTGTTTAAGAGATGGGTAGATGTTGTGCTGAGGGACATGAACTAGAGGTGTTGATAGGACTAGTACAAAAGGTTGGACTTCATGATCTTGAAGGTCTCTTCCAGCCAAAACTGTTCTATGATTCCATGATTCCACAATTACATGATTCTATGATTCTATGAATCTGTGATTCTATGTGAATACTGTCAATGTAGTTTCTTAAACCTGATCCCCTAAAATATTTTTGATTTGGTTTGTCTTGGTTGGATGGTTGATTTTTTTTACTCTCTATTCAGTCCCAGGTAACTCCACTTAATTAGAAGCAGGTTGACTGCAGTTTTTTTCTCAGAAACTAGTGTGTATAATGTTGAATTTTCAGTATTACTTTTACCCTTTAGCTGAGAACTATGGAAAAGGTAATAAATTATCCTATAGAGAAAACAGCATAGTTGACTTTGCAGTTAATATATTTGCATCAATGTTCTGTGTTAGAAAGAGATAAGAGATTAATTTATACTACCTATCAGGGTCTAAAGGACAGCATGTGATTTATTTACTGTGAGAATGTGGTTCAACTAACTGTATAAACTGTTCTTGTATTTATGTGCATGCAGATTGCTGAGATAAGTGAACCGGTTTTTATAACCATATCTGTGAATATAAGATTGAATTGAAAGACATGAATAGAAGAAAGAATCTCAGCTGTGTTAAAGCACATAGAGAAGTTTAGCTTTTCTGCTGAAATTAATAGCTGACTGTAATGCTGGAAGTCCTTGTGGCATCTAGAAAGGGTCTGCTGTGATAAAGCAGCAGTGAGTATAGTACGGAGGGTCAGGAGACTTTAATTTGAGGTCTAGTCTTGATTCAGTTTCCTACTAATTCTTTAGTATTTTTTTTCATAATTTATACAGACATTTAAAAATCAGTGTCATATTGAAATGAGTAATTTATATATCCTTCCAATAATTACCTATTTTAAGTTAATCTAATCCACTATGAACACCTTCATATACATATACTATTTATATTACAGCTTATGTTACAGGAATGTAATATTTGTAAACTTTTTTTTTCCCCAGTTACACACTCCACTAAGAGCCTCATTTGATTCTTCTACTTTTCCTCAGTTATTAAGTTCTCTCAAAAGCTGTATGCTTTATAATTAAATGTCATGAAAACTAAAACTGATTTTGTATGTACTTGAGACTAAAATCACCCATATAGGTTTTAAAAGTGAATATCTGTAAAGCAATATGAGGAACTTCCCTTAACACAAGAGGATATTTCCTTGTGTAGCCTTCCCAAACCTTACTCTAAAAACTATGCACTCTTCAATGCAGAGATAAGAGCAATAGGATAGCAGTAATAGATTACAACATGGAAAAAAGAGGGCACATATGTGCTACTGTCCAAATCCTGGAAATTAAGAGATGCTTACTTTTCAAGTCTGAGTAGAGGAACTTTATAAAATATGAACTTTATAAAATATATCATAATGACTTTTGTAAGTTTCCCATAGCAATGTCCTGGTGATGGGTGGCCAACCTTCTTGGCTTTTGGAAACATCTTCTAGACCTTCAAATGACTTAGTTCTGGAAGGTACATTTTATTTGTTTCAGAGAACTAGGAAGACCTCTAAAAGTGCTTTGTCTATGGGAGCAAGCAGTGACTCCCCAAGGGTTCCAAACTGTTTGTTTTGGACAAGAGCTGAAGATATAACTGAATCTTGGAAGACCAACCAGGGTTAATATCAGCCATATTCTCGCTCTGGTGAATTTCTGCTGAGCCACTTCTAGACAGGAAGAAATCCTACACCAGTGTTTCTCTGCTTAAACATATGTGATGCAGCCCAGACAAAGAAACCCCGTTTGAACTAACCACAAGCTGCATGCACATCAAGGGACATAGACTGAACTCCTGCTGGAGGTTGATATGGAAAAATTATTTGAGTGATATATGTTGAAACAAAAAGCATTTTAGTAGGGCAAAGTTCAAGAAACAGAAGTAAACTGTCAGTCTGGCTTACAGTCAATACCCTTATTTTTACAAAAGAATTTTGAAATGTGTATATAATAGTCTTATGGTTGAAGATTTTACCCTACAATTGCACGCCAGAAAGGCTCCAGGTTCACTAGTAGTCCTTGAAAAGTTCTTCCATCCTCTGTTATCTCTGTGATGTCAGATGTCTGTCATCTCAGGGCCAGGTAAGCGAAAGAAGAACTCAGAATATTTCCATATTTTTGATTCAGTAAAGGACAGACTAGACAGCTTTTTCATTTCTTAGGGTTTCTAAGAGTAGTCTACAGATTCACATATACTAGGATGAGGAATGTCTTATTAATATACAGTCACTTAAAATCAGACTTAGATTAACTAAAGTTAAGGAACATGCCTAACTGATCCCTAGAGCATTCCTTGTAAGCATACTGTAATGGGCTACTATAAATTCTGCAGAACACGTTCAAAGAGTAAATTGAATCAGAGTATTATTTTCCACCCAGATTAAAACTTTACATTTCAGATCTTACAAATGAAATTGAATGTCCCTCACCTTTCTCTAAAACATTTGATTCCGGGCCATTACCGACCTTCAAATTAGAATCGTAGAATAATTTATGTTGGATAGGACCCCCAGAGGTCATCTAGTTTATTCCCTTTCACAAAGCATGGCTAACTTCAAAGTCAGATCACACTGTTAAGCGCTTTGTTCAGGTGGCACTCTGAGCAACCTATTCCAGTGCTTAAAAACTCCCTGTGGGAAATTTTTCTCTGATACTTAGTAATAATTTTTTTTTTGCCGCAACTTGTGACTTTGACCTCTTGTCCTTTCGCTGTGAACCCCTGATAGGTCTGTCTTCTCTAGGACCTCCTATTAACTACTCAAAGACAGCAGTCTTGGTTTTCAAATCCCTTTGAAGACATCCCTCTTTAGTTTTCAGCTGGCTGAACAAACCAAGTTCTTTCAGTGTTCCCTCAATGTCATACACCTGAGTCCCCTGACCTTCCTGGTGACTATTCTGGGCTCTCTCCAGCATGCCAATGTCTTTCTTATACTGGCAAGTCCAGAACCTGAAGCAGTATGACAGACATGAGTCACACGAGTGCTGCATTAGAGAGTAATCTGTACTCTGAACATCCAGACGACACTCTTACTTATGTAATCCAATATGAGATTGGCTAAGACGTCATGAAATTGTACTGATGACTCATATTCAATTTCTTGTTCACTATGAGCCCTAAGAACTTTTCTGAAAAAAAAAGTTCTCCAGTGAGTCAGTGGCCAGCGTGTGGGACTCAGGAGCATTTTGTTCATTAAGTTTACTAGGTCAAGGACCTTTTATAAGGTAAAGTAACAGGGAAGGAGATAAACAAAATACACTGACACACAGATCTGATAAACGAGTGGTAAATGAGATGGTTACAAAGACCAAATCTTTACAGTTACTCATTGATACACCATTAAGAAACTCCTCATGCAGCTTTAAGAAGGGTCAGCCTGTGCTTTGTAACTGATAAAAGGGTAAAACTTTAGAAATATGAACAGCAGGGATTTGAGAAGGGACTGTGGGACTACACATAAAGGAGTGTTGGGGAAGGATAAAGGTGGGTGAAAACAAGGGTAAGAAGGAAAAAAGAGCAGGAGAATAGAGAGGAGAAAGAATAAACAGGATCTGTTGCACATAAGTAGGTGCCACTCAGTTCTGCTTCATCACCCAGGTTGTTACTGTAGACGTTAAATAGCGTCAACTTTAGTAATGACACCTGAAGAACACAACTCACAACCGGCTGACAGATTTAGAAACACTAACACACAAAACCTGTCACTCCAGCCAATTTTGCACCTTCCTATCTGCAGACCATATCTCACCAATTTTACTACAATAATACTGTGTAAGGCCTTGCTAAATTCAAAACAAATGATATCTACTGCTTTTGTCTTATCCACAGAACCAGAAATTAAACCACAGAAGAAAATCAGGCTGGTCAAGCATAGAATAGAATGTTAGAATCACAGAATGTTAGGGGTTTGATGGGACCTCTAGAGATCACCTAGTCCAAACCCCCTGTCAGAGCAGGATCCCCTAGAGCAGATACACAGGAACGTATCCAGTCAGGTTTTGAAAGTGTCCAGAGAAGGAGACTCCACAACCGAGCCTGTTCCACTGTTCCATCACCTTCACAGTCAAGAAGTTTCTCCTCATGTTGAGGTGGAACTTCCTATGTTCTAGTCTATATCCATTATTCCTCATCCCATTACTGGGCATTGATGAAAAGAGACTGTCCCCTTCCTCGACATCCACCTCTCAGATAAGATCCCGTCTGAGTCTTCTCTTCCCAAGACTAGATAGACCATTGCCATGATAAATCCATGGTTGTTTCCAGTTGCTTTAGACTGAACATGACTTCCATTTTTCTAACTCCTGGGAGACTCCTACTTGTCTTTTTGAAGCTCGGCATGACTTGTGTCTTTTTACAGAGATTAGAGATTGTCTTCTTTGGCATCTCCTTCAAAACAATGACAGTTGCTTGCAATAGCTTTCTCAGAAGTGTCATACATGAGAAGAATTGGATTCAAATGCACACCAGTAGCTGTTGATAATAAACAGACAGAACGATATTTTGCATAAATTCTATCAGGGCTGTGTTTTGTATTTCAGTGCATGCATAATATGAGTTGCCATGAACCCTGATAAACCTGGGAATGTCATAGCAAGAGATGGCCATTTATTGATGACTTTGAATTCAACATGGAGAATAAACAATTTTAGAACATAACAAGAAATTGTCTGTGACTTAGCCAGGTAGATGATCCCATTACTGATGCTGCCAGAAAGTATAGCAGAACATCCTTTTAGAGAAAATTATGTATTTTGAAGGCAGTTAGGAAAAAACAGAACTTTTTGTTAAAATCTTTGCCAAACACTGTGCACATAATTAATACCGTGTGCTTGTTTTAACTGGGTTAGAGTTATTTTTTTCATAGCAGTTCGTAGGGGAATATGTTTTGGATTTGTGTTGAAAACACTGTTGATAAAAGAGGCATGTTTTAGTTACTGCTGAGCAGTGCTTATACAGAGTCAAGGCCTTTTCTGTTCCTCTCCTCACCCTACCAATGAGCAGGCTGGGACTGCACAAGGAGTTGGGAGGAGATGCAGTCAAGACAGCTGACCTCAGCTTACCAAAGGGATATCTCTGCCCATATAACATCATGCTTAGCATATAAAGATGAGGGAAGGAGAAAGAAGTGGGGTGAAGTGATGTCTTTAGTCTTCCCAAGTCACTATTACACTTAATGGAGCCCTGCTTTCCTTCCTGCTGATGGCATATGGTGAGTGAATTCCTTGTTTTGTTTTGCTTGCATGTGTGGCTTTTGCTTTACCTATTAAACTGTTTTTATCTCAACCCTTGAGTTTTCCCAATTTTAACCTTCTGATTCTCTCATCCATCCCACTGTGGGGGAGCGAGCAAGCATCTGGGTGGGGCTGAGCTGCCATCTGGGGTTAAACCATGATACAAGAAATGAAGTTGGCTTTAGCCTTTAGACTGGATATTAAATTTAGAAGAAATAGGACTCTCAGATGCATCTCACCTAGTAACATTGAACTGTCTGTCCTATTTTTCAAAGTGGTCCCTACCTTCAACCTCCACTCTAGTAAGTAGGACCTCTGTCTAAATTCTCTCATCAAGCATTGAAGCCTGAGAGACCTGGTGCAGACTTTACCAGTAAAGACCATGGCAAAAAAAGACATTGGTTACCTCAACATTTTCCATGTTCTTTGTCACTTGGTTGCCCAACAATTCCTTTGATCTTCTTTTTTTGCTGCCATGTATCTATAGGTGTCTTTCTTGTGGCCCTTCACATTTGTCACCACTCGCAAATTCAGCTGAGATTTGTCCTTTTGAATTCCATATGTACACGGGCAGACATTTTTTATATATTTGTCCTAGGTATCTTTTCTCCACTTTCATCTTCTGTATACTTGTTTTGGGGGGGCATTTAACTCAGTCAGGATGGCTTCCTGCTATGCCTACTCAATTTTATGCATATTGGATGAAGTGTTGTAGTGCTTTAATGAGGTTTTCCTGGAAGATGAATCAGGTCTCTTGGGCCCCTTCAGGGCACTATGCCACAAGGTCCAGCCTAGTAGTTCCCTGAGCAAGCTCAAGTCTGTATTTACTAGGTTCAGGGTTTTTATTCTTCTGTTTGCTTTCTTCATCTCCTTCAGGATCTTAAATTCTGTTATATCACAGTTACAGAAAAGTCTCTATTTGTCTTCCTGTCCACAATCACCTCTTTCTTATTTGTGAGCAGTAGGTGCAACAGAATACCTTCCTTAGCCTCTCCAGCACCAGTAAAAAAATGTCTCCAGAACATTCAAAAAATCTCCTGGATTTCTTGCACTTTTCTGTACTATATTCCTAACTAAATCAGTAAGTAGAAGCTTGATATGAGTTGTTCCACCTCCTCATGAACTTTTCTGTGCAGCAGACAAGTTCTTAGGTAGCCTCTGAGTGTCTGACCACAAGCCAGTTTATGAACTCCGGATCTGTAGCACATTGTCTTCCTCCTACATTGTACTCCAACAAATCCATCTAAATTACATAAATATTCATCCTATGGGGAAAATCTTCTAACAAATTAACTGTTACATAGAAAGTTGGTCCTATCATCATTAGGTAAAAAGAATAATCTCCATTTAGTTTTTTGAAAGAAAAAATGTAGATGGCTGTCATCAGAAGATGATCCCAATTACAAGGGCTCTCTTTTATTTCACTTTTAAAAATGCAAATAAAAAATATTTCAGACATTGAAACTTAGTTTCATTGTGTAATGGGAAATCATGAATCCTAAAAAACATTCTTTTTAGGGCATGAGAATAATTTCCTGCTCTGTTCTATTAATAATTCTTGGCATTTCTTTATTCAACACACTCAGGGAACAAAGAACTTCGAAACATCTGTAGATCTTCCTCTAGCTCTTCAAAACAGTGTTTGAACTTTTCCATTCTTAGGAATTGTTTCTTATGAGATTTAACTACAAAAGGTTTGGAGATTTTTTTCTGTTTCACTTAAGTCTTGATCAACGTAGCATACAATTTTACTGAGCACTGCTGAGCACTAGGTTTGAAATGAATTTTGCTAAACATACAATTGCAAGAAAAGTATGTTAACCTTTTGGAATTTCATGGTAGTCTGAATTAATTTGTCATAAAATGTGATCTAACCATCACCAAGGTCAAGAGTAATGACAAATAAAATGTGCCTAAAATAATAACACAAAAACAATACTGATCCTCCATGTCTTTATGGAACTCATTTAACATTCAAAATGCTAGTGCAAAGAGTAGGTGAACCCTTGGAATAATGAACTGATTAACCAGTTCATTAAACAAGTCATTGTCCTGCTACATCACCCAACGTCTACAGAGTTTCAGCTGATGTACGGGCATTCTCACATTATCCTGAAGAATTTTTTGATGCACTTGGGAATTTGTCTTCCTCTCAATGACTGCAAGCTGGCCAGGCCCTGATGCCACAAAGCAGGATGAAATCATAATGTTTCCTCCACTATATTTTACGGCTGGGATGATATTTTCATGATGATATGCAGTGCCATCTTTACGCAAGATATAGTGCTGCACATTTTTTTCAAATTTCATCAGTCCACAAAGCATTTTGCCAATACTGTTGTGGAGTGTCAATGTGCTCTTTTGCAAATTTAAAGTTGTAGCAAAGTTCTTTGTAGTAAGCAGCGGCTTCCTTTTTAATGTCCTGCCATAAACACCTTGATTGTTCAATGTTTTACTTACTGTAGACTCATGAACACAAATGTTAGACAGTTCCAATGATGCCTTCAACTCTTTGGCTGTCACTCAGGGTTGTTTCTTGACCTCCTTGATGAGTTTTTGTTGTGCTCTTGAGGTCACATGGACTGGTCACCCACTTTTTGGTAGAATAGCCACAGTCCCAAAGTGTCTCCATTTGTAGATCGTTTGCCTAACTGTAGACTGGTGAATTTCTAAGGTCTTTGAAATCACTTCGTAACCCTTTCTATCTTTATGCAAATCAGCAATTTTTGATTGTAGATCCCCCGAAAACTCTTTCTGATGAGGTATGGCTCACATAAGCATACATCTTGTGTAGAGCAAAACTCAAACAGTTTCAGTGTTTTCTATTAGTCAGCTTAGCTCTAGTCCACACCTCTGAACTCATTTTCTTAACAAGACTCCAGGTATGCTAACACCTGACTCCGATTAGCTTTTCTGTGGTCAACTCAAGGGTTCACTTACTTTTTGCACTATCATTTTGAGTGTTGAATGAGTTCGTTCAATACAGATGTGGAGGATCAGAATTGTTTTTATGTTGTTATTTTAGGCACATTATATTTATTAATGTTCTCAGCTTAGATGATGGTTAGATCCCGTTTTATGACATATTATTGCAGAACACCATGAAATTCAAAAAGGTTCACATACTTTTTCTTGCAACTGTAGCAGTGGAACTTTCTTGATCATACCTGGGCTTTGATGGACTTGAAGCCAACAGAGCCTGCTGGACAGAAACTCTCCAAGTAAAGGAAGTATCTCATCAGACCTGGCCCAAAACTAGTGAACTCCATCATAAAAGACTTTGAAGGAGGGAATGAAGAGAAACTAAACACTTTGTTAGGCCCTGGACCAGAGGGTGCTTTCTGACATAATTCACTGAAGTGTCAGGATTTGGAGACTGCCTGTGGACTGGGATATGGGGGGTGTCAGTGGGGTCCCCATGGGGTCCTTCAGAGCACAGCTTGGCAGCCAGGGCCTGTGCCACTCCCCTAGCCAGAATCAGGGCAGCTGGAAGGCACTGAGGCAGCCCTGAATATTGGGCACCTCCCTGGCAAGAGGGACAGGATGAGGTTAGGCTGGGACAGGTGAGCCCTGCTCGTTGGGACCCATGGCTTGGCAGGGCAGGGCTGTAGGGAGCTGAAGACCAGTCCTGCAGTGTCATGGGAGAAGGAGATGATGGCCCACGGTGGTGGACAAGGAGTCCTAGGTCATGGGCAGACATGGTTTGGCAGAACTCTGATGGGTGGGCAAGACCTATTAGTGAACAGTCTAGGGACCTTGTGTACATCACTTACTTTGATAGCTGCTGTTTTCTGTTTGATTTTGTTTGAGACACTCATTCACCTTGAATTCATCACCAGCCAACCTTAAAAAGAAAAAGAAAGTCCAGGTTACAGAGGTTGTGTTCAGCACCAGCTCAGATTCAGCAGGACCTATCTCTTGCTTTTTAAAAAAAATTCTGTTGGAAAAAGATATAAAGTTATATTAAAAATAATATTATTAGAGATTATTTAATATTTTTAATAGGGTGTTTGGTCGTTAAGTTTCTGTATAGTCAATTTATTCATTTTATTCTGCTGGATGCACACATTTAAGTTAACGGTTGGAAAATTCATTTTCTTACATTTGACCCTTCTTCACATTTCCCTATCACACACCATGTGGCAATATATCATTGAAAGTTAACTTTATTTTACATCAGCAGAATTACATAGTCTTTTCTAGTAGGTAGATCTCCCCAAAAATATTTTTTATATCTGTTTGTTTGGGGTTGGTTGGTTTGTTTGTTCATTTGTTTTGTTTTGTTTTTTAAATTATTGTAACAATAGTTAACTTTTCTATTCAAAAATACTAAATGAAGGATTGGTCAGATGCATTTGTACATCATATGTGTATACTAATTGTTTGATATCTGTGCTGTAACTGATAGTTAAGGAAGAGATTCTGGAAGTCTAGTAACTACTTAAAGAATGATCTTGATACTAATTGAATCGTTATTCCACAATGGGTCTGACTACATGCTGCTTCAAGATTTGTATATTTGATGTTAAAATATGTGTTTTCTAATTTTATTTTCCAAATTAAAATAAAATATGAGTTAGTGTCACTAAATATTTAACTGGGAAGAATCTTTTCCCTAAGAAATAGTTTTGTAAAATATAGTTTTACTGCATGTTCATCAGGATCATTTGTTATCCATGTTTTCACTCTCGTCAAGTTAAAAAAGATTAACTTCTGATATTGATCGATGTTGGACTCTTCTCCCTTCTGTTGTCCATCTTTTGCCATCTTGCTTTCAATTCTGGCTTACAGGCAAACATTGACATTCACTCCTATTTTTTTCCTTTTAGCAAAGAATATTGTAGGCTTGGATGTTCTGTTTGAAATAGATCTTATCCGGCTCAATTACTGTAATTCAAATCCAAAGAATGTAATCAATGTGTACGAATCATAGAATCATAGAATGGTTAGAGTTGAAAGGAATCTCTAAAGATCACTTAATCCACTCCCTCTGAGACATCAGGGATATGTTTCACTAGACGAGGTTGCTCAAAGCCTAGCCTTAAATATTTCCAGTGATAGGGTATTCACAACTTCTCTGGGCAACCTGTTCCAGTGTCTCACTGCCTGAGGGAGTGGGAGAAAGTAAAGAAGATGGAGCCAGATTCTTCTGAGGTATCCATGTACATAACACCTGTTGAGAATGTCGCTGATACTGTGTCATGGTTTGAACTTGGTCAGTAGGCAAACTTCATGCAGTCGCTCCTTTACTCTCCCCCTGCCTTGGGAGAAGTGAGTAACGAGACTCGTAGGTTGAGATAAAAACAATTTAATAATTTAAATAAAATAAAATTAAATAAAAATAATAATGATAATAATTATAACAGTAGTAACAATAGAATATACAAAAGAGTGATGCACAATGCAATTGCTCACTGCTTGCTAACCAATGCCCAGCCCATTCTCTGCTAGCAATCCTGGGGCAAAAAATAACTCCAAATTGTAATCCCAGAAGAGCCTCAGCTTTCTGGTCCTCCTCATCTATCTATATAGGTAACATGACGCTGGATGATACAGAATATTCCACTGGCCAGTTTGAGTCCATCGTCCTGGTTATTCACCCTTCTAGTATCTTGTGCACCTGCATACTAACAATACACAGGATGGTCAGAAGTCTTTGCTTTCCTTGCAGCAACTAAAAATATCAGTGTATTATCAACAGTCTTCGCATATCAATTCCAGTACTGAATCCCAAACACAGCACTATTCTAGCTACTAAGAAGAAAAATTATCTCTATCCCAGGCGAAACCAAGACATACTGTTATCACACAAACTGTGCTCAGCAAGATCCCAGAGAGAGCCAAGCGTAACAGATGGAAAATATATCCAGGAGTATACTGAAAATTAATACTTTAACGAACCTTCAGTCATCAATCCACTTGCAAATTCATTTAATTTCATTTTACAGATGCAGCATATATGTATTTGTTTCTCAGGAGGGTATCCCACAGTTTGTCACAGAATATAGTTCTTGCTTGCAGGTCTTCTCTCTTACTGATCATTTAGACAATTTTTACAAAATAAAATCAAACAACAAAGAAAACAAACCCAATTCAAAACAAAAAAAAAAAGCAACCTCTGATAAGCAAGGCAGAAAAAAGGGATGTATCTAAAAAGATTGATGACATAGCTTCGCAGATCTGTTCTCTCTGAGAAGGTAGGTAAGTAGACTGTGAGGCACTGATGCCATACTCTTAGCATATTTCCAAGCATCTATCCTCCTAGCAGGCCCTGGAATGATGAGAGGGTAGAACTAGAAGGCTGATAGATTAAGAACTGTACACATTGATGTTTCATAGAAAAGGGCTCCCCAATCCGGTATATGTGCACTGAATATACAATGAATATTTAGCAATAGTTGATTATGTTAAAGACGAAAGAATTCTTTACCTGTAGTTCCTACTTCTTCTTAGTTTTTAATATTCTGATCCTGAGTAGCCATCTGTCACTTCATTGATTCCATGGGAGCCATTTTTATGTTTATTTTCAACAGTCATACATAAAAGAGTGAACATGGAACTAAGGTCACAGAATTTCTGCTGTTAAGAGCTTTGCTACACAAATGTTTCTTGATAGATTTAATATGGTTTTATTATTGTTTCTGAAGTTAGTTTGTATTTGAATCTAAAGGAGAAATATCTCATAATAAGGGATAAACAATAATCCCTGTGAGTCTAAATTTATTATTTTCTAAAATAATTGTTCTAAAGACTATTTTCATTTTCTACCTCTAGATCAACAAGTGCTATAAAGTCTTTGAGTATTTCAAGTAAAATCACTGTAGATGTAAAATATGTGTTATGTTTATGCAAGTAATAAAATGATTAATTACGATAAATTTTGAAGAAATAATTAAAAGTGTAAAAATCTTGTTGCAGTTAATAAAAATATCTCTTTTTCATATCTTTCATTTAAATCACTAGATGAAAATAGCCATGTGTTCCAAAATCTATACCAACAGATGGCAAACTTTTGTTATGCCAGATAGGTATGTACCTTGCACCTGTCGAATATCTTGTTATAAAGGTGTGAGTATTTCTATTGTACATATAAATGACTACTTAATCCTCAGGTCAGCTACCAGCATGTTAGCCATATGTCATATAGGAGAACAAATGTTTCACTATAATAAGAAAAGAACATTCTAATTGCCATGTGATTTTCCTTTACTTAGAAGATTCAAATGCGCTGCATGGACAAATCTCTCTGAGATTTGTTGAATATCTGTGTTTCACCACAGGATACTTATTTGTCAGCCTCCAAACAATAGAATTCTGTAATGACAGGAATTAAACTTCTTTTAAAAAAACTGTTAGATATGTTACAAAAAGGGACTTGTACAACTGACGGACCATGACCCATAGGGAACACTGCTGAAGAAAAGTCCAAGTCAGTTTAGGTTCTGTGGAACAAAATTATCTTAACATTTATGGTCTTAATGGACAGTAGGTTATTCTGAGAATGATGGGTGAGTTCAAAGTGCTCAAGGTGTTTTGTTGTTCAGCTACAAAAATGGACTTCTGAAGGGAAATCTGGCTGTACAATAGAGGTGAACACCTTTCCAGGGCAGTATTGACACAGCTGACACATCAAGTCCTGGATCACTAAACCAGACCATATGAAGGAGAAGGGAAAATAATGGTGTGTTTGGAGCATATTTCCCTGTATAACACTTCTTCCAGGGTTTCATTTATGTATCTTTCTGACACAGTATTGTGTTGGAAATATTGTTTTTCTTTTAGACATTCGGTCTTTGGGTTTTGTTTGATATCAACGTTTATAACTACATTCAGTTCAGTTTGAGTGGTAAGCATAGTTGAGGACACCTTAACTGCATTCTCTTGTCAATGTAGTCATCAAAATAGCACTGCCCAAAACACTGCACAGCCTAAGGACAGCGAGTCAGCAGTGGCAGCAGAGACATTGATTATGCCTGTTCAGAAAAGCTTGTCTCCAAACCTCAAGTAGATACAGTGTCTCCAGCAACCAGAATAGTTAAAGAAAGGGTTCATTTTCTTGGGTTTTTCTTTTTTTTTGAACACTAGTCTCAACTTACCTTTCTGTGACTGATTTATCCCAGTCATTGCAATAACTTGAAACACACATTTTCAAATCCGAGTTTGATTTTTTTGAGGGGTTGGTTTTTTTTGTGGTTTTAGTTTGGCTGTGAGTTTTGTGTTTTCTTTTTAATAGATGATTTTTATTTTAACGGAATAGTTCATAAACTGGTTTTTTTTTTCTCTCTTTCTAAGGCTATCTCATTTTAAATACTTCCTAAATATTCTTAGTGCTTGCTTTATAAACAGTTACAGTGAGAACCAAGATCAAATAAACAGTGTAGAGTGAATAACATAATTCATGGTCAATAATATAATTATTGTTGTGTACTCTTTACTCAAAAATAATTTGCAATGTTTTCTAGAAAATAAATATATACAGAGAAAGATACAGGGTTTTAACCAGATCTAAAAGTTCTACACGGGCAAAATTACTACTTGCTTGTTTGCTTCTTTCTAGTTTGGTTTTTTTTTTTGACCTATAAATACAGCTTTTAGTGTTGAATGTTATTCATTGTTGATTATGTATATATAGTAAGCATATAAACAAAAAAGTATTATAAAAAATACAAAACTTACGTTTGTGAACTTCCTGTACTTTTTCTTCTGATGACATCTTAGCACTACAAGCAACGTAATATGGAAATTCATCTTTTGTTAGTTTTAAAAGATAGTCCATTATAATCTACGTGAGAAACAATTTAGAAAAGTGTAGCAGAGTCATATAAGTCAGCAGATCTTTATTCCTGAAATGTGTTCACTTCAGACCTGGGCTAAATTAAATTCAAAAAAATATGTGCATGTTTGTCTTGTTTTTTTCTGACTCGAAACGCTAACCACCTAACTTAAAGACTGTACTCTTTTCATAATCTGTCATTTCAGGTTCTAATGAGGAATAGTCATTAAAAATCTGACAGCACTTGTCACAAAAGTCATCATCATGATTTGTTAAGTGCTGACACTGGACTTGTCTTTATACTGGACACAAACGAAAATCAAGTGCAATATCTAGCTTGAGTTCTAATTTCCTATGTTTTATAAGTATTCACTATGTTAAAAACAGTTCAAAATATAAGCAAGACAGTTTAGAAGAAACAGGAAAAAATTATTTTTTTTTAATATATAAAGTTAGTCTTTTGTATGCGAATTATTTAACACATTGTGAATTACTCGTGTAAAAATCAACACCACATCGTAAGATTTTTGCTTTTTTTCCCCAGTGTACAATATATCACTAATTTTGATCTATGAATTTTCTTTAAGATACTGTACAATTTAATTTTACTAATTTCTTCCCCTGTCCTCCTATAAGCAAAGAAATTATATTTAGGAACTCACTATGAATTCCTTGACTGGTTATTCACAGGATGCTAAATCCAGAGTCCTCTGAAAGCATGTTATATAACATATGTTTGGTTTACTAAGTGTTATTCCATTTTATTTTCTCTTTTTTTTTTTCCTGTATCTATGCCCCATACTTTTCATTATCTCTTTGCTTTTCTATTAATTAACCCATAGCTTTATTCACTTTTTTTTTTTCACAATCGTGCAGATTAAATTCATTTGGTTCTTGAAAATATGCAGCAATTTTAAGTTATTTTATGCAGTTTCTGACACTTCAACCCCTAAGATTTTTAACTGTGCTGAACTGAGGACAACCTCCTCTTAAACGAGTAACAACTCCTTGATATTTTTTAATTATAAAATATGCAGTCCACATCTATGACCTATATATTTCAGTTAACTGACGCCCTGCCACCACACTTTGATTCATAACAACTTTTACTGGTGGAGAAAACACCTGGGAAATACATGTTAAGAAATGTGATTTGTGTCAGATATAACATGCAATCCTGTAATATGTTATTACCTAAATTTATTTTTCTTTATTTAACCACTTATTTTTTCTCATATGAAATTAATTTAAGGTTTGAACCTAATTGGAATAAATACTCTGAACACAGTGTTAAAAAGGACCTATGCTTAAAAAGATTCAAATCTCAAAGCTCATCCTTCCTTTGATTCTATACTACGCTTCTGACTGCTATTTCTAGCATTATTTTTATGTTACCTTAAGTGGTAAACAGAATATAAAGCAAACAAACAAACAAAAAGCCAAACAAACAACAAAAAACACCTATGAAACCTGAAATATGAATCTCTTCAGTGTGAATCCTCTCATCTTTAACAATTAAGTAATGGCAATTTATAAGTTTAACACATTTATCCTTGCGTACAGAAACACAGAGGCATATGTGCACAAAGAGGAGTTAACAACACCTCTTAACCAGTTTTAGAAACAAATATTGAGGTAGCTGATTTAAATAAATCATTGTGCTTGAAAAGTGAGTGACATCTGAATTTTTGAATCCTAAATACTGAGGGGATTGCTTTCTAAATATAGTTGATTACTAAACCATTTAGACCGAATTGTTCCTGCTAAAACCAAAACACACTGGGATTTCATTTCAGTCCAGGCATTGGAGTCAGGGGAGCTTGTCATCTCATCCTAAGAAAAATATTTGTCTTTGTTCAGCCAGATAGCTTTCCAGATTTCTCATGGATCTGTTTAGTTGTCACTACTTTAGTTGTACCTACTTCTGTATCAGATGTGGCCCATAGTTCCTGAGACACCTTCATAGGGCTTGTATATTTAAAAGGTACTTTATAAGATGTTCACGATTGTGAAGTAGCAAATGAATGGTGGGAGAAATATCATGGGACATCTAAAATACTATTAGGTACTTATGTGTGGGCTAATGGACTGCGTCCTAGACTTCCATTGACTATAATGAGCTTAGAAACCAAACTCTCATGTCGATGCTTACATGTAGTATTACAAGTATAACCTCCAATCTGATTAAAATATATAAGTCTGGCACATATGGGCCTGATCCCATTGTTCAGACATAGCTGTCAGTGTTAGATGAGATGCTTGGTGACGTCCTACCTGGTTATCAAGTTTCTGCTCCAGTGTCAGTTTCTCAAGAGTCTTATGAGTCTTGTCTTTCTGGTTTTATGCAAGTTTCTAGGACATCAAATGGTACTAGATACCAATGGTTAGGACTCATATAATTTCTGATTTCAGTTTTCTCCAGGGTTGGCTCATAAAAAACAGATGTTTTTCAGCCTCATTGTTCTGAGGTGCCTGAGTTTCACCAAAAGTCCTAGATAGTAATTTACATACTTGGCTGGACCTAGTCTTTAATCATTTGTTGACACAGGACATTACTGTCATTTTAACAGATTAACAAAATCAGCTACTTTCCAGTTGTCATTATTAGTCATTCTTGGAATATTTTCAAGGAGTTTTTACCTTCAAAGTTTTTCCTATTAATAGATAAAACCCCTTACATGGATTATCATGTATAACTTCTGCTTATGAATATTTGCCTATTTTTCATATTGCCAGTTACTCCTTGAAGTTGTTAAAAATATATTGATTTCTCAACAAAAATAATTGGTCTAATTTTTCAGATCATAGAATCATAGAATCATAGAATGTTAGGGATTGGAAGGGACCTCGGAAGATCATCAAGTCCAATCCCCCTGCCAGAGCAGGAATGCCTAGATAATGCTACATAGGAATGTGTCCAGGCAGGTCTTGAATGTCTCCAGAGAAGGAGACTCCACAACCTCTCTGGGCAGCCTGTTCCAGTGCTCCGTCACCCTCCCTGAGAAGAAGTTTCTTCTCGAGTTTAAGCGGAACCTCTTATGTTCCAGTTTCAGCCCATTACCCCTTGTCCTATCAGTGGTTGTCACCGAGAAGAGCCTGGCTCCATCCTCGTGACACTCACCCTTGATATATTTGTAAACATTAATGAGGTCACCCCTCAGCCTCCTCTTCTCCAAACTAAAGAGCCCCAGCTCCTTCAGTCTTTTCTCATAAGGGAGATGCTCCACTCCCTTCATCATCCTAGTTGCCCTGTGCTGGACTCTCTCCAGCACTTCCCTGTCTTTCTTGAACTGAGGGGCCCAGAACTGGACACAGTATTCCAGATGTCTTTGAACTTTTGTTTGTATTAAATTCAGAGGTTATTTTTTTAACAATACATTCAAAGTTACAGCTGCTCAAGTCATTCTAGTGTCACAGTAATGCCCTGTCATATAACTTGCAAAAAAGAAAAAAAAAAAAATTAAAGAAGATTCCTCTTGCTGAAGAAGACAAGGTTCAGCTTGTTTGTGATGATACAGTTCAAAAGGATAGCAGACTCCTCATAGTGACACAGCTTTACAGCTTTTCATTTTTTGATTCCTTAACTGCTTTTTCCTTATCTTTCAGGGGTTTGTTTTGGATGTCACAGATATAATATTTTACCTGATAGCGAACTAGCACTGTACACAAATATTGAGTGATTTATAGCTATTGCTAATGAAATACGATATAGATAAGGATATACTACTTTTGTGTATCAGTTCTCTTCACATAACTGTCATGTTTTAACCCTAGCCGACAGCTTAGCGTCATGCAACTGCTCGCTCTCCCCCTCTAGTGGGGTAGGGGGCAGAATAAGAAGGGTAAGAGAAAACTCACGGGTTTGGTCAAAGCCTGTTTCATAGCTAAAGAAAAAGTCAAGCAGGCAAAGAGAGGAATTCATTCAACACTTCCCATCAGCAGGCAGGTGTTCATTCATCTCCAGAAAAGCAGGGGTCCATCACACATAACGGTTACTTGGGAAGATGAACACTATCACTCCAAATATTCCCTCCCCACTCCCCCTTCTTTCCGCAGCTTTATATAGTGAGATTGACATCATATGGTCTGGGATATTTGTTTGGTCACTCAGGGTCAACTGTCCCAGCTGTTTCCCATCCCAGATTCTTGTGCACTCGCAGCCTGCTTTCTGGTGGGCTGAGGAGCAGAAAAGGCCTTGACTCCCTTGACTGTGCAAGTACTGCTCAGCAGTAACTGAAACATCCTTGTGTTATCAACACTGTTTTCAGCACAAATCCAAATCATAGCTCCTACTCCAGCTCAAACCAGTAGAGCAATACAAACTGGAATCCAGAGGAGACATCCAGAAGCATCTAGAAGCAATCAAAAGGGACTTTAGGGCACTGAGGCGAATGCTAGAAGGATCAGGTGTACAGGTTGTGTTTGCCTCTATTCCTTCAATTATGAGGAAAAATAGTGGTAGGTTTGACAAAGTGCAGCAGATTAATACTTGGCTAAAAGGGTGGTACCAGCGGTCTAGCTTTGGATTTTTTAACCATGGGGAGATCTACAGGGCACCTGGTCTACTGAAACCAGATGGCGCTCAAATGACACAAAGGGAAAAAAGGATCCTTGGTCACGAGCTGGCGGGACTCATAGAGCGTTCTTTAAACTAGATATGAAGGGGGATGGCGTTATAGCTGGGATTGCAGCGGGGCAGTGCTCTAGAAATTATGAGGACCGGGTGGCCTACCATCCCCCTAGGGTGAGATCAGTGTGCTCAGCTTGCTCTCTGAAATGCTTATACACCAATGCACGCAGCATGGGGAATAAGCAGGAGGAGCTAGAAACCTGGGTTCGGGCAGGAGATTATGATCTGGTGGCAATTACAGAGACATGGTGGGACAGCTCACATGACTGGAATGTGGTCATGGGTGGCTATGTCCTTTTCAGGAAAGACAGGCCAGCCAGGCGAGGTGGTGGAGTCGCTCTTTACGTGAAGGAGCAACTACAATGTCTTGACTACCATCCAGGCATGGATGAGGAGCAAGTTGAGAGTGTATGGGTTAGAATTAAGGGGCAGGCTGGCAGGAGAGATACTGTTGTGGGTGTCTATTACAGGCCACCAGATCAGGGTGAGGAAGTTGATGAGGCCTTCTACAGGCAGTTGAGAGCTGTCTCACAATCACAGGCCCTGGTTGTCGTGGGGGATTTTAACTTCCCTGATATTTGCTGGAAGGACAACTCAGCCAGCCAGCCACAGTCCAGGAGGTTCCTCCAGTGCATTGATGATAATTTTCTGATGCAAATGGTGGAGGAGCCGACTAGGAGGGGAGCACTGCTGGACCTCATCCTCACTAACAAGGAGGATCTGGTTGAAGCAGTAAAGGTTGAGGGCTGCCTTGGCTGCAGTGACCATGAAATGGTGGAGTTCAGGATCTCCTGTAGCCGAAACAAAATAGCAAGCAGAATTGCAACCCTGGACTTTGCCAAGGCAAACTTTGGATTTTTCAAGCAATTACTCGAGAAAATCCCATGGGTAAGGCTGTTTGAAGGTAAAGGGGCCCAAGATAGTTGGTTAGCGTTCAGGGACTGCTTCTACTGTGCTCAAGATCAGAGCATCCCGACACATAGGAAGTCAAGGAAGGGAGCCAGGAGTCCTGCGTGGCTAAACAGGGATCTGCTGGGTAAGCTCAAGGGCAAGAGGAGAATTTACAGATCTTGGAAGGCGGGGCTGGCCACTTGGGAAGAATATAAGGCTGTTGTCCAAGGATGTAGGGAGGCAACTAGGAAAGCAATGGCCTCCCTAGAATTGAACCTGGGGAGAGGGGTCAAGGACAACAGGAAGAGCTTTTTCAAATACGTGGCAGATAAAACTAACACCAGAGGCAATGGAGGCCCACTGATGAATGAGGTGGGTGCCTTGGTGACAGAAGATACAGAGAAGGCAGAGTTACCGAATGCCTTCTTTGCCTCTGTCTACTCTGCCGGAGGCTGTCCTGAGGAACCCCATTCCCCTGAGGCCCCACAGGAAGTCAGGGCAGTGGAGGAGTTTGCTTTAGTCGATGAGGACTGGGTTAGGGACCAATTAAGCAATCTGGACATCCATAAATCCATGGGTCCAGATGGGATGCATCCCCGGGTGCTGAGGGAGCTGGCTGATGTCATTGCTAGACCACTCTCCATCATCTTTGCCAAGTCTTGGGAGATGGGAGAGGTGCCTGAGGACTAGAGGGAAGCAAATGTCACTCCAGTCTTCAAAAAGGGCAAGAAGGAGGACCTGGGAAACTATAGACCAGTCAGCCTCACCTCCATCCCTGGGAAAGTGATGGAACGACTTATCCTTGGTGCCATCTCAAGGCATATCAAGGATAAGAGGGTCATTAGAGACAGTCAACATGGCTTCACCAAAGGGAAGTCGTGCTTGACTAACCTCATAGCCTTTTATGAGGATATAACAAGGTGGATAGATGATGGCAGAGCAGTGAATGTGGTCTACCTTGACTTCAGTAAAGCATTTGACACAGTCTCCCACAGCATCCTTGCTGCTAAACTGAGGAAGTGTGGTCTAGACTCTCAGGTAGTGAGGTGGACTGTGAACTGGCTAAGGGGAAGAAGCCAAAGAGTTGTGGTCAATGGGGGGGAGTCTGGTTGGAGGCCTGTATCCAGTGGAGTCCCTCGAGGGTCGGTACTGGGACCAGTATTATTCAATATATTCATCGATGACTTGGATGAGGGACTAGAGAGTCCTATCAGCAAGTTTGCTGATGACACCAATCTGGGAGGAGTGACTGACACACCAGAAGGCTGTACTGCCATTCAGCAACACCTGGACAGGCTGGAGAGTTGGGTGGGGAAAAATTTAATGAAATATAACAAGGGTAAATATAGAGTCTTGCATCTGGGTAGGAGCAACCCCAGGTTCCAGTATAAGTTGGGGAATGACTTATTAGAGAGCAGTGTAGGGGAAAGGGACCTGGGAGTCTTGGTGGACAGCAGGATGACCATGAGCCAGCACTGTGCCCTTGTGGCCAGGAAGGCCAATGGCATCCTGGGGTGTATTAGAAGGGGGGTGGTTAGTAGGTCAAGAGAGGTTCTCCTTCCCCTCTACTCTGCCCTGGTGAGACCCCATCTGGAATATTGTGTCCAGTTCTGGGCCTCTCAGCTCAAGAAAGACAGGGAAGTGCTGGAGAGAGTCCAGCACAGGGCAACTAGGATGATGAAGGGAGTGGAGCATCTCCCTTATGAGGAAAGGCTGAGGGAGCTGGGGCTCTTTAGTTTGGAGGAGACTGAGGGGTGACCTCATTAATGTTTACAAATATATGAAGGGTGAGTGTCACAAGGATGAAGCCAGGCTCTTCTCGGTGACAACCACTGATAGGACAAGGGGTAATGGGCTGAAACTGGAACATAAGAGGTTCCGCTTAAACTCAAGAAGAAACTTCTTCTCAGTGAGGGTGACAGAACACTGGAACAGGCTGCCCAGGGAGGTTGTGGAGTCTCCTTCTCTGGAGACATTCAAGACCTGCCTGGACACGTTCCTATGTAGCATTATCTAGGCATTCCTGTTTTGGCAGGGGGATTGGACTTGATGATCTTCCGAGGTCCCTTCCAATCCCTAACATTCTGTGATTCTGTGATTCTGTGATAAAGCTAGTCTTTTATATTACTGTCAAAAATAAAAGTCTCTTTCCTTGTCTGATTTTAGTTCAGTAAGATTTTTTTTCTGTCAGAATCAAGGAATTCATTGTCATAAATTAAAACGAGCTTGATGGTAGCTGAAAGACAAGGGGAAATCATATTAGTTGTGATAAACTGCCAACTATACTACTAGATAAATTGTCATCGCTGCTTTGAATATTGTACAGTACGCAATGGCATTTTAATGCAAAGCTTGACATGATTTCATATGTGTTGTTCACTTCCTTTTCTTTCATCTACCACTCATTTATGTAATTTCAGTTATTTAGTATTTATATCATAAATCATTTCAAAACCGAAGACCACTTGAAATGTATTCCTTATCTTCTTTTTTTTCTGAATTACAAATTAGTTATGTATGTTGTCTAAAATATTATAACAACACTGGACATTATTTTCTGTTGCAATTATACATGCTAAGGTTTTTTTTTTCTTTCTTTAATATTAGTTATATTAATGAATATAAAATAATAATAATTAATAATAAAAGCCATTATAAGAGATCTGCTACTTATTAACTATTCAAAAAATTCAGTGCATTTGTTTTCATCTTTTTAAAAATTAATTCCTATACCTGAGAAAAAAATAATGCGTATCTTCCTATACTCTCCAGATCTCTAATTCAGTGGCTTCTGATGAATCTCTACAAAATCTACACTGAACGTCTCCAGATACGTGCCTTTTCTAATAACTCGTTTGGGCCCAATCCAGATAAGCTTGCTGCTTGTTTTTTAACTCTCTCACAAAACTATTCTTTCTTGGACATTCTCCTGTGAGTATATAGTTTCTATCCTCAGAGGTTTTCAAGGTCTAAGTGCATAAAGCCCTAGCAACCCAGTCTGACCTCATAGATGACTGTCCTTCAAGCAGAGGTTGGGCTAGATGCTTCCTGAGCTCACTTCCAACCTGAATTACCCAGTGTTCCAGTGCATGAGTGCTGTTGGATCACACTAACAAATGAATGGGAAAGACCCGTGCT
This sequence comes from Trogon surrucura, assembly GCA_020746105.1. Taxonomy (NCBI): domain Eukaryota; kingdom Metazoa; phylum Chordata; class Aves; order Trogoniformes; family Trogonidae; genus Trogon; species Trogon surrucura. Next base: position 42,250,702 of record CM036617.1, read on the forward strand.
GCTAAGCTGAGCTGCTGAGTTGAAACAGACAGCTATGGGCTGGACATCCTCTCTTCTGGAACCTGAGTCAGACTAATGATTTGTAGCACACATTCATCCATAAATTGCATGCACATAAAGATAGGGTATATTCTTGTGTCTCTGTGAAATTTTTGTCTAGTTCTTTTATCACTACCTTTTCTTTATTGTATGTTAAAGAGACTATAGCCTTCTTTACTGACCTCTTAATTCATTAAAAGATGCTTATATTTTTTTCACTTCACTTTAAATAATCACTGGAAGTGAACTTGTCCCCTGTCTGTTAAGTTCCTTAGCGTTTCAGATCCTGTACACTATACTTCACCAATTTTCTTATATTGCATTACTTTTTTTTGGTCAAAATTAATTTATATACTTCTTATTTGTATTATTCTTTCAGGTGCTAAACATGATGAATCACATTCTATGAATCTTCTCTATTTTATCTTCCCTGTGGCAACATTGGCCGTTATTCTTTCATACTGAAATTTAACATCCCCAGGCGTTTCCCTGATTATAAATGTAGCAATAGTAGACTAATAGTACCCCTGAAATAATGTTTATTCATCTCATTCAACTCAACATTTCTTACATATATTTGTTAAAGGTTAAGTCAAGATCTGCTCCAGATTTGCCCCTGAACATGTGATAGATAAAGCTGAAGATCAGTTTCACTTTTTTTATTTTGTTACTTCCCTTGAATCTTTTCACTTAGAAGAGTACAACAATTTATATTGTGAAACTCCAAATACAAAGAAAAAGATCAGCAGATTGCTCATTAATACACTCAGAACAAGGACTTTGTTACAACCTTTGAAGCCACCAGTTCCTATTCGGTTGTAAACTGTGATGACTGCATAGAAAGCCAGGAGGGTCCAGGGAGCCTGGGTACAAGGAGAAGCCATGAAATGGGCCCTGATGATAAAAGTTGCCTTCTTCTTCCCATGCTGCTATATGGAGGGACAACACGACTCCACACTTTTCTTTACACTGGCACATCACGAAGTGATATGATAATATTTGATAAAGCTTAATAATACTTATACCAGATGAAAGCACAGTTCTCACTGGGAAAAGGAATTATATTTTGTAGTGAATTAATTTGAGTTCAGTCAGTACTGATGGTAACACCACTGATGTTAGATTGCTTTATTAATTCTATTCATCCACTTAGGTAAACAACTGAGTTTAAGTTACCACACGGTTTTTATTTAGTTTTTGCCCTTTTCTCATTCTTTTCTCTTTCTACTTTCAGCTTGTTCTTACTAATCAAACGTCATACCCTGTTACGAATCCAAGAAAGAACAAACTCCAAGCATATTCATAGGTGTCCCATTTAAAAAAAAAAAACAAAAGAAATAGCTTTATCTGTCACATCAGAAGCTTTACAGAAGCCTAGTCATTCTATAATTTCCATGCACTCTTAATCTACTTTGTGCATATTACACACTCAGACTTTTCTAAATTTATCATAATTAGACCTATGTATTACAAAGGAACTGCTCATATTTCTCTTACCTAATCTCTAATTTATATGCAGAAGAGCAAAGCTGAAGAGTTTAGGATTTTCACATTTAATGCTCTTTTTACCTAATCAAGTTATACAGCTTTGTAGCTTCCTTCCCTGTGGTTCCCACTTCATTTTTCTCTTTTTTTTTTTTTTAAAAATTATTTATTATTTTAAAATAAATCAGCATTGTCCTAGGCAGACATTAATGCCTCTTCTGTAACCTTTCTCTATTCACTGATTGTTTTCTGGGGACACAATAATTCATCACTCAGAAACAGATGGTGTGTGAGTAACCCCTTATAATCAGTTTATAGCTGAAGTACTAGTGAATCTAGATTAAGTTTAAATGAAATTTTATTCATTATGTGTTTTCCTCCATTTTTTTCTCAAACCAATATTAAAATTTTGCCTTCCAAAGCAAGTCTAAATAAAACTGGATTAACTTCTTGAACTTTTTGACAGAATCAAGGCTTTACCAGCAGATCTGGTTTTGATGGTCCAAGAGGCTAATTTAAACTTTGCTTTTCTCATCATAACTGAGCATTATTCTTGCTGAATAATATTAACTAAGTACCCCCCATTCAAGAGCTCACCATTATCACATGATTTTATGTTCTTGGTGTGTAAATTTAAGGTGATGAATTCTGAGTTTCCCTGTCAAGTAAAGGAGAAATCTGAAATCCTCCATTGACTCAGAGTAGTCTTCAACTCACTTTCCCTCTATTGAATGTTTAGGGAATTTAAGCACCATCAGAAAACATGCAGTCCCCTTAAATTATGAAAGGCTATGAAATTAACACTCTACAGAGACAGAAGAACTCCTTCCTGGATTATAGTGTAAAGTCATTCTAACCAGTCTTTGGAGTAGAGGTCAGAACTCTATGACACCTTCCTTGTTTGGCATCTTTATAGTTGGTTCTTCAACAATCCAGCTTCAAAAAGAAATGAATAGGAGTTATTCTTGGCCAGGTTAAACCATCTCCTGATATTCACTCTCAGCCTTTGGGTTATAGGGAAAATCATTTGAGACTGAGAAGCACATAGATCAGATAAATTACACTTCCTGGGTGACAGCGCTGACATCTTACCTGAAACCACCACTGTTGAGATCTCTATACTTTATTACCATTCCACTCAAAAGCACAGGTTTATGCAAAACCTTGACTTTCTCCAAAAGTATGTCTTATAACTTTCAAGGCTCAAATTCAAGGTAGGTGAGTCCTGGACTGCAGAAGAAAGTAAGTTTGTTAGCAATTTGGAAAGTCAACAAGTGTTTAATCTGAAAATGAGATGTGTCTATACCTTACCTTAAAATGGTATCTGTGTGGTAATATTTTAGAAACACTGAAAAACTAATCTAGAAACATTTTTGTGTGATGCAGTTTTTAACATTCAAATATATAGCTAGACACCTGAGGTACTGTGAGGCATCTTCCTAAATGTTTTTCAAAAAATACTGTTTAAATGAGTCTTATAAGGATACTTTTGATGTACATTGAAGATGCAGTTGGTGATTTAATTCACAGTAGTTGCACATCTATAATGTGAATATATTCTCTTAATGCACCCAGCATACTGGTCACAATTTTGAAACTTCCAACTTATTATGCATTCAAAATACATTCAAACACCTCAAAACTAGACACACTTACATACCTCCACAGCAGAAATACAGAAACCAAGGTGCTTTTTGAAAGTCATAACATCCTCATCCTTCTCTACTATACCTAAATTCTCAGTCCACAACCATGAATTTGGAAAAAAAAAGACCTGATAAAGGACAAAGATACGTAATACTAACAGCAAAACCTCAAATCTTTTGCCTTATCATTGTGAAAGTTCTTTTCATACTTGCCTTCATTCTGCTTCAAAGTGAGATCACATTTTTAATATTGACCTCCTGGGTACAGTGTAAAGAAATGTATCTGTGCTGTAAAATCTGCCAAATGGAAATCATAGACTATTTTAAAGATGATTGTACAAGATGACCAGTAATAATCTTTTAAACAAGAATATTAAAACATGTATCTCAAAAAGATTGTTGGACTTAGAAAATCACCATTTTTTAAATTTTTTATTTATATTCCAAAGTTACTTTCTATACTTCTACAAATATTTGTCAGGACTTACTTTTATTACCATAACCCTATTTTATTTGAATTATTTATATGCTTTGCACAGTACTAATTTCTATTATCCATAAAACAAATATTCTGTATCAGTATTGTTTTTCATGTGAATAGTTAGATAAGAGTTACAAAAAAAACCCCACATATTGCTTTAGTTGAAGTGTGTTTCTACAGATCAAGCACGAATTTTACTATGATTACGTTACATAGTAAAAATGCAGCTCCAAGATGCAATAGGTTAAACTGTTACACAGGCTTTAGGGTTAGGATTTTAGTACCTAACTTTTATAAAGCTGTTTCCTAAAAGAAAAACCCAGTCCTCAATGGCTTAATTCATTTACCCCTGTCCTCCCATCTAGTGTAATCTAAAATACCCTAAGGTATCTGAGACATGTTCTATAGGTCCTTAGTATCATCGTCGGTTTCATGTGTATTTCTCAGATACTCTATAGCATCATCGTTTTGCTAATAAATAATTGACTGATACTCAATTACTTAACTGAAGACAGTAGCAACAAATATTTTTCATTTTTCTTTTTTTTTTTTATATAATAATGAAATCATTCCATACTGCAAAGGTAGCAGAAGCAAGGAGCATTCATAGTTAGATAAAACTAACTCAGTATTCAGCTATAGGAGTATTCTGACAAGACATTAGAGAAAAACCTGTGTTACTCATCCACATTACATTGTATGAATCAGAAAAAAAACCCTCTTTTAAAAAACTCTTTTCTTTCTGAAACGTTATTTTCAAAATAATTTTTACAGTACAAATGGCAGTATAAATTATTTTTTCATAATCTGAATTCAGACCATATGTGAAATGAAGATACATGCTGAAGGAGTCCATCTGTCCCAATTATGTCTAAAATCTTGCTGTGAATACATCAATCAGTGTGAGGCATACAAATACTCATTACAACAAACTGAAAAATGTTAGTCATTTGCCAGAATGTGAAATCTGACTATGCATTTTTACAAGATGGTAACACTTTAAAATTGTTACTCAGAGTCCATGTAGAATGAAGGGGTCAAGTGAGACTTTTTAAAAGTGGCAATGGAAAGTTAATCTGTTCAAGAGCAAGGAGGAGACAAGAGAGTATGGTATCTAAAACAGAATAAAGATGATATGTAAAAGGTGAAAGAAAAATGTTAGAGAAAAAGTAATATCTCCAGAAAAGGAAGATGCAGACCCACATTATCAGAGGCTCCTGACAAAAAGCATCAGTAGGACTCTTCCTGACATAAATACAGACACTAGAAAAGACTTGAACATTGGCAGACTCAGGTTGTCAACTGACTAGCCAAGGACTGTTTTTTCTTCTTATCTTTGCTTTTTCTTCTTTTAAATTGCAAAGTTATGGTTATGAACTGCAGCAAATAATACATAGGATTGTGCAAGTTCTTTTTCAGAGTACCAAAGACTGCAAGAAGTTATTGCCACACAAGATATTTGTTCAGATAGGGAAAGCAAGACATCTGTTAACTAAGGGAAAACTATGTGGAAACCTGCAGTTCAGGGTCTTTTGAGGTATGCATAAGAGGTACAAACAATGAAGAAGACAATAAATTGATGTAGAAAATCTGCTATCATCACTATTCATAGCCAAAAAATTAAGCTTAACTGAGATTACAGAAGTTTTCTTGAAGTTTAAAAAAAAAACCAAACCAAGTTTGCAGGCAAAGAGCATAAAAACAACTGACCCTTTTAAGAAAAGGGTGAAATTCAGAATGAAGGAACTGAGGGACATCAGTGAGTGATGATGTAGGAGGCTTTTAGAGTGGAAAATGGGTCGTTAAAGGAATAGAGGTAGTAAAAGGCTAGAATTGCTACCAAAAAGGAGGATAAGTGATCTGCAAAATCAGAAAACTGTTTTCCTAAGGAAAGAAAGAATAGTAAGATAAAGATTTTGGAGACAAGTAATGAGAAAGGCCTCTTCTGATTGGAGACCTCTAACTTGATACTCATCATCTAAAAGAGCTGTTAGAACTGCTATAAATGTTATGCCTTTTTACTATATAAAATGAAACCAAAATGAGACAAGACAAAACAAAACAAAAAAAAAACTGGTAAGAGAAAATGTTGCAATATGAGAAGCAATCAGATTGAGCGTTGGTAGTAAAAAGATTTTGAGTACAGTAGTCAAGAACATTGATATTGTTAAAGACATGCTTGCTTTACAAAATTTGATGAAAGATCAATATTTGAACCATTTGCATAGGAATATAAAAAGCACAGCTATTGACTTGAACATAATCAGAGAACAAAGAGTACTGATGTTGAGACAATACATAAAGAAAAGAAAGAATGTATAAAAAGTAATAACGTGGAGAATTTTAAATTCTTCAGGATCATGATCACCTTGGACACCAAAAAGTCTAACAGCTCCCAGTAGAGTACTGCTAAAAAGACCCTATTGTGGAGTTGGAAGGAGACAGTAATTTTTTTATATTATTAAATACTAGCAGAAACTGTTTTCATATGATGTTTTTTATTCTTAACAGACTTGAAGAAAAAATAGCACAAGAAAAAAATTCGTAAAAATCTAGGTATAGACAAAATTCTTTGCCAATGGTTACAAAGGGTGATGCTATTTTTCACCTGGTTTTGTGAAAAAAACCTCTTTGTAAATGAAATGACAGACTCTTTCATACCATGTGCTCTTAGTCTACTTTTAAAATTATGTGGACTTTATTTTTGCCTACTAGAAGATAAAAAAGGTAAAAATGATATTAACTTCTAATTAACTTTTAAAAGATCTGTGCTGATAAATCAAAATATTTAGCAAGTAATTATTCACAAGTATTTCCTGTTACAGTAGACTATTAAGAACAAATTCAAAAGTGAACTTCTTGTTCTTCAGCAAATAAACCATTGGTAGATACTAGAAGGCTGACTTTGTATAAAACATCTAGAAAATAACATTTTTTTTTTATTTTTAGCTAGTGTTATAGACAATATAAAATAAATTATTTTTCAGGGTTTTTTTGGGTGGGGTTCTTGGTAAAAAGTGACAATATATTTATCTGCTGTCATGGGTTTGAGTCTGGAGGTTTTTGGAAGTGGGAGGAGGGCTGTGGAGGATGACTCGAAAAACTTCAAAAGCCTCCCTCAACCCCAGGTAAAAGCTGGATCTTCCTCTGGCCAAGGTCTGACCAAACAGCACCTCTGTAGTCAATATATTTGAGAGGGGAACCTATTGGACTACTTTCTCTTGCTCTTTGTTTTGTTATCTCTCTTTGTCCTGTCTTTTGGATTGGGGAGGGTTTGGGTTTTTTTTTGTTGGAGGAGGGGGAGGTCAGAGGGAAGCAAAGGAAGGCAGTCAGTGAGGAAAGCAAGGGAGAAAGGCACCAGAGGAGGGCATTTCCCTGGAGTCCCGTGGTGAGTGTGATGGTAGGAAGAGGTTTTCCTGAAAACTGAGGGGATCAATGGTGGCAATAACGTCCAGGATGTAGTGGTACTTGGAGAACCTCTTGCCAGCGGGGAAAGAAACACTATGCAGGAGCAGAGAATGCACCAAAGAGACCTGTGATCCCAAGTGGGATGGACTCATGTGGAGGGAGAATACTGCCTCCCGTGAGGTGGACACCATGTGGCAGCAGGGGAAGATTGCAAGGAGCTCCCTTCACAATACCACAGAATCACAGAATCACAGAGCATTACAGGTTGGAAGGGACCTCAAAAGATCATCTAGTCCAGCCCCTCTGCCAGAGCAGGATCACCTACAGTAGGTCACACAGGAACGCGTCCAGGCAGGCTTTGAACATCTCCAGAGAACGAGACTCCACAACCTCTCTGGGCAGCCTGTTCCAGTCCTCTGTCACCCTCACAGGGAAAAAGTTTTTTCTAATATTTCTGTTGAACCTCCTATGCTCCAGCTTGTACTCATTGCCCCTTGTCCTCTCATTGGACGTCACTGAAAAGAGCCTGGCTCCGTCCTCCTGACACTCCCCCTTGTCATATTTATAAGCAAGAAGGAAGGACTGCCGTGGACAATGAGTAACAGCCAGATGGACCACACCCCTCACCTCCTGCACCACTCTCGCACCAATGGGGGAAGGAGGTAACTGTGGAGATGGGGCGGAGGGTGTATTTAAGATTGAGTTGTATTTATTTACATATTCCTTTCACTATCCTATTCTGAGCTAGCTGATAAATAGTGGTGGTAAATGAAAATTTAAGTATGCTCTGTTTGCCTGTGACTGGAAGTGGTCAATAAACCCTCCCTGTCCTAACCTCAATCCTTGAGCCTTTACAGTTGAAGTTTTCTTCCTCCACATCCCTCTGGGGACTGAGGTGGGGGAAGGAGTGAGTGAGTTACTGTATGGTTCTTTGTTGTCAGCCCAGGCAATTGGCTTGAACCACAACAACCAAGAATAGGAAAGACATTTTTTTTGCCAAATTTCTCTTTCCCTCTCCTTTTTGTTGTTCCTTAAAAATATAGAATGTAAATAGATGCTAGCTATACTTGTTAGTAAAGCAGTTTCACAAAGATTTAAATACTGCAGGTAATACGATTATAGTACATTACAGACTTCTGAAGAAAAAATACTGGTTTGAGAGAGAACTTTTGCTTGTTGAAGACCATGTAAATCTACGCTACAGCAGATGTTATTCAAAACATATTTCATTTCAGAGTAAAACTTATGATGTGAATACTCTGTTAAAACTTAAAACTGAGCAGACTTGAACAGCCAACCCAAGGACACTCTGTTTAATCTTCCACAATTTCTGAGGCAGAGAGTTTACAAGGAGTAACTATAAATGAAGACACAGTCTCTAGTGTTGGACGGAACAGTGACGTTTTAGTCAGATGATACTGTTCCTGTTAGTGTTACTATAAACAGAGCATCCCCACTGGCTGCCAGACACCCACCCAGCTGCCCTCTCTCCCTCCTCAGCAAGATGAGGAGAAAGTAAGATGAAAACCTCACGGGTTGATCTAAGGACAGGGAGATTATTTGCCAATTACCGTAACGGGCAGAACAGTCTCAACTTGGGGATGATCCATTTAATTTACTACCATTTAATATCAGAGTAAGATAGTGAGAAATAAAAACAAATCTAGAAACATATTCCTAACCACCCCTTCTTCCCAGGCTCAACTTTAGTCCTGATTATTCCACTTTCCTCAAGTGGCACAGAGGGAAGGAGAATGAAGGTTGTGGTCAGCTCAAAACACTCTACTGCTCCTTGCTCCTCGTACTGTTCCTGTGCTCCAGTGTAGGTCCCCCATGGGTAACAAACCCTGCCAAAAAACCTGCTCTTGCATGGGGTCTCCGTGCAGGTCCACTGGTTCCTGCATGGGGTTCTCCATGGGCTGCAGGGTGGATATCTGTGTCCCCATGCTCTTCACAAGCTGCAAGGGAATTTCTACTCCAACTCCCAGAGGACCTCCTCTGCTTCTTCTTGACCGATCTTCGTTTCTGCATAGGTGCTTCTCTCATGTTTTTCTCATTTCATCTCTCTCACAGCTGCTATGCACAATTTTTTATCCTTTCTTAAATATCCTGTTATAGCATATCACTTATGGGCTCAGCTTTGTCCAGCAGTAGTTCTATCTTGGAATCTGCTAGAACTGTCTCTGTCCAATATGGGGGCAGTTCCTGATCTCTTCTCATGGGAGCCACTTCTTAAGTCCCACCTTAACTCTGAGTACAGAGTTGTAGACGATTTGTAAGATCCTGAGAATCAAAATTTACTGGTTCTAACATTCACCTGAAGAAACTTGGCACAGCACATGTGGAGAAGCACGTGTGTTCTCTAACAAGCTTTCTTAATGCTTTCTGAAGATATTTAAAGGAAAGTAGAAACAATTAGAAACTCTTAGATCTAAGAAGTAAGAGTGGAGATATTACAAAATCAAACCACATAGTTTCTGGATAAGGAATAGAGTTAGTCTCTCCATGGTAGCCAGCAAAGGAAACAATAATCATAATTTAAATAGGAAATATGGAAAATCTTATTGTTTCTTTAAACTTCTCTCACTTACTTGCAGCAGTACAATAATTGAAACACCATCCTAAGAGGGCAGATAAGATCTTCCACTCTCAGAGAGTTAAAAAAAAATAAAAAACCAAAACCCTTGAAATTAATATTATATATTCCTATAGAATATTAAAAAAAAAGTTACAACTTGAACTGTTTTGGTTTTGGTTTGTCCGCCAGCAATGGCAATAAATAGGAACACTGTGAAGTTATCTTTTTCTGTACTTAGTTACCTCTGCAGTAAAGAAGATGACTCTGTGGTTTGCTAACCCTCCTGTTTCATATAAAAGATGTATTGTTCTTATTAGAAATTGTATTGGGTTTTGTTGTGATAAAATTATGAAGTTAACTTTTTTCATATCAGCCTGCATGGTGCTGTGTGTTGCATTTGTGACTGAAACAGTGTTGATAACATCAGTGAACGGCATTCTTTCTTTCCCGTTCCTTGAAAATAAGTACACTGGGGGGTGGGTAAGACTTGGAAGGAACATAATCGCAGCTGACCCAAACTAACCAAAGGGACATTCCATATGACATGATTTCATGCTCAGCAATAAAAGCTCTGAGAAAAATGGAGGGAAGGGGTGACATTCATGATTATAACATTTGTCTTCCCAAGCAGCTATTAGGAACTCTGAGGCCCAGGAGGAGGCGGGACATCTTGCCAAGGGGACTTGCGTTTTTGCTTTGCTCATGTGCACAGCTTTTGCTTTTCTTGTTAAACAGTCTTTTTGTTTTCCTTCTATACTTCTCTCCATCCTACATAACAGAAGAGTAAGAAGTAGCATGGGTGTTTAGCTGCTGGCTGGGATCAATCCAGCATAGAAATAGACTTGCAGCATAGTGGATTACCCTACATGTTACAGGAGACCTGTTAGCTCCATTTAACAAGAAATAGCTAGGTCAAAAATGTGATTTGGTATTTCTGTTTCAATATCCAAAAAAGTAAATCAATGAAGTTTTTAAAGAACAGGAAGTCTTGTTCTACTTTAAAGTGACCTACTGTAAATTACCATAGAGAAGGAGAAACAGTATCTTAACTGTATTTTTTTTGTATTTTTTTCTTCAGTTAAGTGCCATATTACTCAGTCATTAACTGACTGCTTCCCAAATAGCAGACTCAATTCACAATTACAACATGGTCTTATTTCCATGCTAATGGGGATAGGGGGATTGAAACCTGTGATTTTCATAATCATTTTACTGTTTCGATCACCTGTACCATATTTGTTTGAATGATTGATATAAAATATTCTTTTAATGGTCTTTTATCCAATGTATTTGTTTTATATATTCAAATCAATATACTTAAGTAATATAATCCCTTCCATTTTCAACAGATGAAAAGGAAGTACAGATCACAATCTGAAAACTTTATCAGTGCAACTTCAGATTTTAAACCCAGAAAAAATGTTACAAGTATCTAGAAATCTTCCCAAATTGTGCTTGAAATCACTACTTAATGAGAACACAGGAAAGAATGAAATACATTTTAATATATTTGACTAGAAATGTTTAACATATCATAGAAGAGAAAGCGGAAAGCAAAATTAAAAAGGAAAGATATTTTATTATCACGTACTGCAGTTCATATAAATGTCCAACATACACATGGCAAAGAATCTTTTGAACAACAAGCTAATTGAAACAGCTGAATCCACACAAAACAATCTTAACAAAACTGGAAAATCACGAAAGGAGAAAGAATACATAAATTGTAAGATAGGTGTGTTGTTTATTTGAAAGAGATGTCCAAGCCTGGCAAGATGACAGCTAACATGAGTATAAAGGTCATGAAAACAAAGACAGTAAAGTGATTATTCCTTCACAGTAATCAGAGTAAAGTGCACCTTGTGGTTATGTGTGCTTATTTTAATAATCACTGTTGTCACTCTGTCCTGCTTTCTCCCTTTCTATCCCCACTACTCTAAAAGGGAAGGAAATTTTAGGACTGTTATTTGTAAAAATTCTCTTGCTACTATCAATGTATCTTTTTTAGGGATTTTTTCTGTATATCGTATTTTACAGATAACTCCTGATTTTGTAGGTTAAAAGGAAGGGACAAGGACGGAAAGAAACAACACTGAAAACCAAAAAGATATGGTATGTAAATTCTGAAACATATATAGTGCATTCATATTTATAAACATTTTCCAGAACGAAGAGTGAGAATGGAGGAGAGAAACATTAAAATTGCACCAGGCAATTCTTTTTCTTCCAGACATGTTGGAGCCTGGTTAAACCACCACCATGATAATGTACCGTTGGACAATGAAAAATTGATGGACGTAAACCATGAATGTCAAAATAGCAAACCAAACAAAAATACTGACAAATCATTCAAAATGTGTATTAAAAACAAGCCTTAAGAAAGTATTTTGCATTCCTGAAAGTTTGTATACTTCTGTTTCTGCCAAGAGATGTTATCTGTTTCCATAAATTTTTATTATGTACTTTGATCATCACAGCCACAACAGCACTACCACAGAGAAATTAAAAAACATTCAGTACTAGAATCATAGAACAACTTAGGTCAGGAGGGACATTCAGAGAACATATACTTCAAGTCTTGCTCAAAATGGATCTAATTGAATGCTGTTGCCCATGATCGTTTCCAGTTAAGTCTTGAATATTTCTCCAAAGGCAGACATATTACAACAAGCTACCTGGCTAACTTGTTCCAATCTTTAACTAACTTTATGGTAATTTCTTCCTTACATTTAATCAGAACTTCTGATTATTTTATATCTCTTGACCTATTGCCATGTTTGGCTCCATTTTCTATATGCCATCTTGTCATCACTGCACATATGGCACTTCTTCACTAAGATTTATATAATTTGTATTGCAAACTAGCTGTGAGTATATAGCAATATGGAACTGATGCCTTATGGTTACCACTGACATCTGCGGTACTTGGTGTCACAGACCTTTCCTTTGGCTGCATTTACTGTGACCAAAATATGCATCATTGAACAGCCATGTTATATCCGTCTCAACCATTAGGTCTCTGATGGTCTCTGATGGTGTGTATTTGTCTGCTACATTTTGTTATGTTGCTGTTAACTTGTCACATCATATTTAGGGAATTCAGTTTTGCATAGTTATTGTCACTGACAGTTCAGGTTTTTCTACCTTTCTATTCGTTCTTGTCACGTTAATGTCAAACCATCAATTGCATGAACGCAGTCCATTTCTTCCTTTCTTCACTGACTCACCACAACCTGTATTTTGTAATCCTTTTATGTCTAAAGTGCATATGCGGTATGTTGCTCTTTTTACTATGCTCTGCATTCTCAGAGAATAAAAGAACCTTAGGCATAGACTGGATTACTTTGTAATATTCTTCTGTCGGTGCTGTCTCATGCCTCTCTGGACAGCTGTACATCATCTCCATATGCTCAACCGTTGTTTTTAGATTTTCTTACTGTTTTCATATCAGTATAAACCTCTTTTTCTTCCTTCCCCCCTACCTTCCTTTCCCTTCCGCCCTCGATTAGGATATTCGGTAGAGTTTTATGCAATGTATTAAATGAAGAGAGTACAAATTTAAAGACTGGTCGCCTAAATATTAAATTCATGCTCCACTTAGTGACTCATTCTTCTGGTAAACTATTTCCCTCTCCTCTGCTTCGTACATTGTTTTACTATTGTGCACTTCACTGTATAGAGAAATACTTTTTTTTTTTTTTTCCATTGTTGTAGCTCCCTAATTTGTTTACCAGAGGCAGCAGAGTGAGTTGCTTTGCATAATATCAGGTATCTTATCCGGTGCTTGCTACTGTTGATCATCTGTTGATACAATAGACATAGCTTGAATTGGTAAACCTGAAATTAAGCAACAAAGCAAAATGTACTTCAGAACTATTTTGAACCTTACCTATCATATCATTTTGGACTCTTATTATGAATAAAATTTTGGCAAGCTTCTGATGTCTACTTAATGACAGTCAAAGTATCTTTAACTTTTTCGTCATGTAGTAAGTTCTCAATTTGCCAGAGATTACCAGTGCGAGGGACTGCTAAACACATTTCAAACAGTCTGGGCCTTTTCTGAACTTGGACGTGCCAGAGTCACCTGCCTGCACCAGTCCATATTAGTGTGGGAGTCACCCAGCACTTTCCTGAGCCCCCTGCTCCATCCATGCCCTGGTGGATGTGTGGGGGCAGGTAGGGCTTGGAGCTGTGGCTGCAAGAATGAAGAAGTCAAGCCAGGTGAGGAAGTGGTGACCCCCTCAGAAGGCCATACCATCCCCCCAGGCCCTTTCTGGGTAATTTTCCACAAGGTGTAAACAACAGGATGTAGTGGGAACTTGACAGGATAAAAGGCGGTCACCCTGGGCAGTTGGGTCCTTTTTGCCTGTCTGGAGAAGGTTGCTGCTTGTGCTGTGGTCCTTGCAGGATCCGAGGGTGGTGACCTTTCTTTTCCTATCGCTTTAATTTCTTTCTTTCTAGTTCCAGCAAAACGGTTATCTATGACATGGCCAGTTCTTTTGTTTACGCTAATGGTTCTTTATTTTGAGGCACGTTATTAACACACGTTGATGTTAGTTCTTTGTTAATTGGTAAATAAAAATGGTGTTAGGATCCTTGGTGTTGATTTACCTTAATCCTGGCCTGGGAATCAGCTAATCTGAGTCATTGCCCTGAAAGCTCAGGACTTGACAACCAGTTAATCAGCTATTTCAGAAATGTATCATGTTCCTGAACTCTTCATTCTATCATCAAAAAAATATATTAGAAAAAAACCCTCAAACACTAAAAAATATAAAACAAAAACGCTAAAAAAAAAATCGTCACATTTCAGAACTGTAGCAGAATTGTAGCATAGCCAAGAGCCTTATAAAGTTTTAGAAGGAATGAGAAGTCTGCAGGGAGACCAGGTGAGTCTGTGTAGAAAGCATGAGGATCTACAGGCTCAAAGGAGACTTTTATTAATACGAACTTTTTACATACTAAACAAATTGTCCCTTAACATTTGCTGTTAAGAGAAGAAACACTGCATGGAGAGGTGAAATAGAACAATAAGATCTGTCAAGCCACATTTTTTGTCAATGGGCATGTTAAACCATGACACCTGGGTGTAAGTACTGTCAGTTCACATAAAGCTGATGGTGCACTGTTTGAGAAACTTCAACTGCTGAGGGCAGAGCTGCATTTAAAGACTCTGTCCGTGAATCTGTCAGACATAAGAACAAATACTTTAAATGATAGAAAGGAATCTCAAGAGACAGATCTGTAAATTATTATTTTTTTTTTAACTATACAAGTTGTCTGAAACAACACTACAGAGATCTCAAAGCTTTTTCGGCCATTCTTCCACTGACCATTTAACTCCTGACTTCAGCTGTCATATTTTTTTCTTTGTTGTACTTGTGTGCATAGGACATATGTGGAGGGGAAAAAAAATCAAAATTCTAAGCTGTCAGTGTAATGAGTGAACAGAATACCTAGCCGATATAGTTAGAAGGGTTTGAAGAGATACCTAGCTCACTGCTAGTTCATATATTGACAGCTCTATTTATTCTTTATTATTTGGAGCTGTGTTTCAACAATGCTGTAGTCACATCATAGCTTTTCTTTCACTGTCATTTACCAGTATTTCACAGGCAGCAAGGGTATTATTTAAAGGCAAATGAAGTCATTACACCTATCCCATCATATTGATGCGTTCTTCCAGAAACATACACCTAACAACTTCATCTTTCTTCTGCTTCTCAGGGTTACTGGTGTCTGTTTCTTCAGATCTATTTTTACTCCTTTTTTTTTTTTTTATTTTCCCCACAGGCTTAGAATCCCAAACATCAGTGAAACATCTTAAAATTTGCTTCAGTTTTAAGTTCAATTTAGGGGCTTTTCTGGCTAAGAGAAGGAAAAATATGCATGAAGTTACACTCTGTGAATTCAGTTAAGAATTTCACTGTGCATTTACAGAATAACTAGTGACAAGTTGTTTTGGTTTGGCCTGGCTGGATTTTGGCAGCGGTGGGGGAGCTGCAGGGTGGCTTCTGTAAGAAGCTGCTAGAAGCTCCCCAAGTTTGATAGAGCCAATGCCAGCCAGCTCCAAAGAGGGACCCGTCACTGGCCAAGGCTGAGCCTATCAGTAAGGTGATAGCAGAGGAACGCCTCTGTGAAAAACATATTTAAGAACGGGGAAAAGAACTGCGCCATAACAGCTGGCACAGAGATGGAGGAGTGTGTGCAGACACCAAGGTCAGTGAAGAAGGAGGAGGACGGAGGATGAGCTCCAGGTGCCGGAGCAGAGAGAGTCCCCCGGGTCTGTGGTGAAGACTATGGTGAAGCGGGTTCTCCCCCTGCAGCCCATGGGCGGGGTGCAGATGTCCACCGTGAGGATCACCGCGTAGATGTCCACCGAGGACTCCACGCCGTGTGGGTGGATACCTGAAAGGGGACTGTAGCCAGTGGGAAGCCCGCATCAGAGCAAGTCGCTGCCGGAACCTGTAGCCCGTGGAAGAGAGGAATGCCCACGCTGGAGCAGGTTGGCTGGTGGGACTTTTGGAATTCTGTGGGTGGCTCACGCTGGAGCAGTTTCCCCCGAAGGACTGCGCCTCAGACTCACGAGGGGTGGGCTGCCCCTCGTGAGGTGTCTCACGTTGGGCAGTTTGTGATGAATTGCCCTTCGTGGGACGACTCACGTGGAGAAGAGAGCGTGAAGCTTGTCTCCCATGAGAGGGACCCCACAGTGGCCCTGGGGAAGAGTGAAGAGTCCTCCCCCGGAATGAAGAAGCAGTGGAACCAACGTCGGATGAACTGACCGCAGCCCCCATTCCCTGTCCCCCCTGCGCCGCTCGGGGGGAGGAGGTGGAGAAACCGGGATTGATGTTAAGCCCGGGAAGAAGGGAGGGATGGGGGGAAGGTGTTCTGTTTGTTAAGATCTGTTTGCTCTTTCTCACTTCTCACTACTCCTCTCTGATTAGTTCTTTTAATAAATGTACCTAATTTCCCCAAAACTGAGTCTGTTTTGCCCGGGACGGTAAATGAGGGTGATCTCCCTGTCCTTATCTCAAACCCTGAGCCCTTGGAAATATTTTCTCCCCCTGTTCAGCAGTGAAGGGGTGGGGGGTGAGTGAGCAGCTGTGTGGGTACCTGCCAGCTGGCCAGGGTCAACCCACAACACAAGTCTACTGTCCAGGCATCGCACATATCTCTTTTCTTGGAAATCCTGGAAGAAAAAAAAACCCAAAAGTTCTTAAAAGAAGAGAGACTTGACTATAAAAGACAAAAAGAAAGATATTTTATTTGGGTAACCTTACAATATGCGATGAGTCTTTGGGCCTTATGTTCCTTGTACCTGTCTACCTCTAACCCACTGACATTTACCTTTCATGAATTATACAACATTGACTTTTTGCCACTGTAATTTTCCACTATAATTTGTTACATTTTCAAACTATTCTTTGCCAAAATTTCTTTCTTAAATTCAGAAAGACTTTTTTATTTAATCTAAAGCTATTTTATTCTATTACATCTCATTTTTAGCCTTCAGATATGTATTCCATACTCATTTCAATTTCTCTCAAATGAAATCTCCACAGATAACTTCCTCTGTTACCCAAGTAACCTATCATGATATTTATTTATTAGGAATATTACAGCAATTGTCCAAATGGGTTAGATAAGTAAGTTAGATTAGATAAATGATTTTGACTATATAAGGGGATAGTGGAGGGGATTGAAAATTATCTGAAAGGCAGAGGAAAAAGTCCAGCTGGAGACCAGTCACAGTGGTATACCCCAAGGGTCGATAATGTCTCCTTCGTTAATAACAGTGGGTCAAGAGAGCATCCTCAGCAAGTTCATGGATGATACAAAACTGTGAGGAGTAGTTGGTACATCAGATGGATATGCCGCCATTCTAACAAACCCCAGTGAGACAGAGAATTTTGTGGATAGGAATCTCATGAAAGGAATGCCAGATCCTGCACTGGTTCACCCTGGAACCCAAATGATTTGAAAGTAATTTTACAGAGAGGGACCTGGATATCCTGGTGGACAGTAAGCTGACCAGGATCCAGTGACTTGCCCTCACCGCCAAGAATATCAACAGTTTCCTGGGTTGAATTAAGAAATTTAGAATTTAGAAATTCTAGAATCAGGAGAATCCATTAAGAAGAATGCTGCCAGCAGAGAAGTTATTTTTACTCTCTCCTCTCTCCTGGTGAGGCTACATCTGGGGTATTGGGTCCAGCTGTAGATCCCACAGCACAAGAGAGGCATGGACATACTGGAGAACAAGTCCAGCACCGGGCCACGAAGATGGTTAAGGATCTGGAGCACCCTTCATATGGGATGTTGTCCTGTTTGGAGAAGAGAACACTCAGGGAGATCTTATTTATGTACATTAATGCTTGAGGGGAGACAGTAAAGTAGATGGAGCCAGATTTTTCTTCATGATATCCGGCAACAAGACAAGAGGCAATGGGCCCGAATTAAAGCACATGAATTTCACCCGACACAAGGAAACACTTTTCTGAGTGTGAGGGTGGTTGCACAGTGGAACAGGTTGTCTAGAGAAATTGCGCAGTCTCCATCTGAGGAGATATTCAAAATTTGACTGTACATGGTTGTGATAACATGCTCTAGATGACTTTGTCTGAGCAGGAGTTTTGGTCTAGATAATTTCGAGAAGTGACTTCAAACACCAGCCATCCTGAGATTCTGTGAAATGCAACTTCAAGTTTATTAACATAGAAATAAATGTGTTAAATCAGATAGTTTAGTTCTGTCTAAAACAAACAACAAGATCTTTCATTTACTGAAGTCTGACAGACTTTGTTAGCTCCATTATTTTAGATGTGTTCTACACCAGTCTTCACAAATTCTTATTATGCTGCCACCACAAGAAAAATCTAACCCTTCTTGCTCTGATCACATTCTTAAAAACAAAGAGGTACTACAATTTCATCTCTGAGTTCTACACTTTATCCAAAATTTTTTCATTTTTACCATTTGTGCATAATACAATCTTGTCTTCCCTTTGATTTTTGTTTTCAGTTTTATAATTTCATGTTAACCAGTAAATATTAAAACTCATAAAAGGAATGAAGGATATAATAATTATATTTTTTAATTGTTCTTTTAAATTATTTATTTTTAATTCATTTTTTAATTTTATTGTTAAGGAGTCTGCTGTATCAGACTTTCTAATTACATACTACTTCATAGAGTTGGATTTTTTTAATAAAAATAATATGGAAACCACTTATTCAAAGTTACATATGTATTAATTTTATGTCCAAGCATATTGTTGCTACTAAAAGTGCTGAGCTCTGGAAAAGCTATTTATTTTAAACTTTTGTGGTTTTAAGTTTCAGCATGTGTTACCGCTGTTCTGATTTATTTCTGGTATTTTGTTTTTGGTCAGTGAACTTGTACAAAGGTTCAAGCCAGTTCGCTAAGACATGGAACCACTCAGAAAGTAGACATAGATGCAATCACAGAGGTTAATACAAGATCAAAACTCTTTTATTGTATCTTCTCACAGTAACATACGGATTCCTGCAGGTTTTCTTATTATCTGCTTAGACTAAACTACAGTAAGCATCCCTCTTCTCGCTTAGTGAGAGTTAATAACCTACTGTGTGTGTGAATAGGTACATGAAGCTTGCTTTTCATGAGGTTTGTTAGCAAGGAATCACAGGAAGATATTTAGTTTCTCCAAGAAAAGCATTAAGTAAAAGATAGAAAAAGAGCAGACGATTCCAGTAACATCACATATAAGGATCTTCAGGCTGTTACCATTGATTTTGATTTTTGCGTGTGGACCTCTCCTATAACAATATCTTCACATGGCGTATGAACATCATTCTTTGGTCATAATTAATGAATAGTACCCAAAAAAACTATTATAATGTGAGAAAAGAGAATCATTCTCACTCAGAGGGGGTAGAGAGAGGTTAATCAGTACTCTGCTTTTTGCTCTCTATCTGCACAATCTCAGAGGCACCTTTTAGAAAGGCTACTGTGGACAGAGCCAAAACCTCACAAATTGTACCAAGGTATATAAGCAGATATTTGGTAAACTTGGATTACTTTCTTGTGAACATAGAAGTTAGCATGTTACTGTTAACATACTGGAATAGTAGAAATTAATCTTTTTAGCACTAAAAATCTCTCGCTTCCCTTCAGTGGGGCACAGAAAGCAACTTTATAACAGTACATTCAAAAAAACTCTGAGCTTTCTATTGAAATTCTTCACTGATACATACATATAAATTATTGATGTAAGAGAATTATACCAAACTTGGATGGAATTAATGAACTCTAAAGTCATGAGCATTCTGGAGCTTCTGCACAGAACTTGGAGTACATCTATGTTAATATAACAGTAGCATTCACAAAGTAAATGAGTAGATAAATACATAATTTCTTCATTGCTTCTCTCAGCCTAATCAGATTTCTAAAAGAAGCATCAGTAAAGCAGCTATTCTTACCAGGCATTCCTACGTTTCCATATTGTTTTTACTAAGTTCTGCAAAAACCTTTCTTGAGTCAAGATTTCTTCCATGTTTTCATAAAGAAAACATGCACTTACTAAATTTACAGAAGATGAAGTGTGGGGAACACTATCAATACATTGGAAAACAAGATAATAAATAGCAAAGATTGCAACAAATTAAAATAAATTAGGCTCAAAAATTAATTAACTGAGGAAAATTCCAAGATTCCATACTTTAATGAGTGAACAGATACAAGATGAAAAACTGTGATTAAGTAGCAGGTCTGAAAAAAAAGCATCTGGAGATTTAAACACACTAAAATCTAAAAATTAGGTCTCCTGCCACTGTGGGAGGGAAGAGAATGGCAGGAATGTATTTAAATTAGTAATGTATAAGAAATAATCCTACTTTATTCTCCTGAGTATAGTCTAACATTGTCCATTGCATTTCTCTAAATACTTGGACCAAACTGATGGATTACTCCCCATTCTACCACAAACAAACAAACCAACCAAAAAAACAAAACAAAACAAAACACCCCAACCAAACAAAACCCCACAACAATAAAAATAACAAAAATTTCCCCAAAAAACCCATGGTCTACCAAAAATACTGAATGAACTGATATCATTTAACTTTCAAGGGTAAGTAAATTACGTGATAACAGCTTCTAACTATAAACAATGATGAGAAAAAATTAAAAAAATACTGTAATTCTATGCTTATTTTATATAGAAGAGTCTGCAATTGGCTTAAAATACAGGAAAAAAATTTCAGAGAAAACAATGGAAAAGACTTTGTAACAAGTGCAATCGGGCATCAGAGTAGACTTCCTAAACAGACACTGAAAAGGCAAAAAGCTGTTGCAAATTTTACCATATAGTTCACTTGTCCTTGATACACAGGGACACATAAGGCAGGTTCTGGAAGTATTTTCCAGTCATACCATTTTGAAATATTGAAACTAAGAACTTTAGATACATATGATTTTTAAAGTTCTTCTTACACAGAGTCAATGATGATCAGCTGATCATACATCTCTACTCCTGAAAAAGTCTACCCTGACCAAGATTTCAGAATGCCTGCCTCAATAATCATACGGAGCCCTTCCGTGAGTAAACTGAACACAGTATTTCCATTTAAGACATTCTCACCTCCATTTTCAACCATTAAAAAGTTCTACTATCCCCATTTGACTTGTGTTTTGATAAATTTACTTGACTAATGAAATAAAGACAGGAAAATAAATCAAATAGGAATATTCTTAATTGAACCAGAAATTTGTTTCTATTTTACGTATGATATACATGTTTTTCTACAACAAAATCAACTCTTAATTTCTTCATTATAGGATGAAAGACATTTTATGCCGTAATACTGAGTTTTGAAACATCATGAAAAATGTTACATAAGAAATCTGACACAGCCTTTTAAAACCTAATCCAAATTAAGCGAGAATTAGAATTAGTTAAGTTTAGAATAGAAATTCGAGAAAGCATTTCCAAACCTGTTCCTCTGCCTTGGTGCTTAAATTTTGTGATAAAGTTTCTCTGGACACCTGTGTTATTGAGCTTTTGCTCTACTGACTCCCTGAAAGCTTTCTAGGTAGTCTGCACTGATTGCTAGCTCTCACTTGTGTCCACCTGGTTTGCAGAAAACAGGTATTCCGGTGTCTAGTAACAGAATTGCTGTGATTGATGTTTGTACTCTCGTTCAGAGTAAATACAATTCAATTAAAAGCACTGTGCTACTGTTTGATTTTGTTCATTAAACCTACTTATCTGCAAAATATTTACTCCAGGAGTCAAATATCTAGGCTTTAAACAAGTCCCAGTCTAATCCATTTGAAAAAACATCTTCTGCAGTCAGAGAAAAAGTTTTAGCAACCAGAATGTGGATCGTCAGTGATGAGTATGTTTTTTAATTCTGCAGTTGAAACCGACACCTTATGCAGAAAAGAATATAAAATTCCAGATCACTGGGAAAATATGCTGGAGAAAGGAAGCTGACTTTGTCATCTTGCAGTTATCACTGTCAGCTGGGAGTTGGAAGTTTGTCACCAACATGTCTGGATACTTCTTTCTGATGAATAAAAATAATTAGTAAAACAGCAGTGACTAGAACTCCACAGTCTACTCAAATTTAGATGTTGGAATGTTAGACTTTATCACACGTTTTACTTTAATTTTTATTTATGGACATTGCAAAGAAGAAAATATTTTTAGTTCATGTGGGTTTTTTTTTTTCATTTTTTTCTATGGATACCTCCTAAAGGTTGAGATGACTTGTATCCTAGACAAACTTCTTTGTCTCTGTTGAACATAAATCATGACATGACAAAGAGAAGTGCAGATAAACACACAGAAAATGTCTGGGTGTGGTAGGATGTTTTCCACTATTGCACAAATAGGACAATATACAGTACCATTTTGTCTAGCCACTGTTCTGAATTTAAGCTGTTAAATTCACGGTCAATGGCTTCTTAGATTAAATGCTTGTGCAAATGCTCAGCTATGTCCTTAAATTCATAAATATGGACTATGACACTATGTTTTAAAACTTTTGGGAAATTTAACTTCTTGCATATATAAAAGCAAATAACCTGTTGCATTCATCCTCAGTGCCATAAAAAAAGCAGGGTCCCTCTGTCATTTTATTGGGTTTTTCAATCAGCAATAGATGAACAAAGTCCTCAAGTGCCGAGTGCCTAATCTATCAAGCATGATCCAGGG
This sequence comes from Trogon surrucura, assembly GCA_020746105.1. Lineage (NCBI taxonomy): Eukaryota > Metazoa > Chordata > Aves > Trogoniformes > Trogonidae > Trogon > Trogon surrucura. Next base: position 42,273,540 of record CM036617.1, read on the forward strand.
AATATCTCTTTTTCAAAGTGATTTTTATAGTTAAGAAAACTGCAATGGTTTAATTACATGCCCTATTTTATTTACTACGGCATAAATTGTCACATGGAAAAGCTGTTAGCATCTTGATGGCTCCACTTATCTAATCTCTAATCCTAATGAGAAAAATGAGAGATTTGAGATAAGTAACTTTTCATGTGGCATCAGAAAGATTTCCCTATTTCTTATGAAGTGACACTTAGAATCACAGTACTGTAAAATCATTTAAGTTGGAAAAGGCCTTTGAGATCATTGAGTCCAACCATTAACCTCACAATGACAGGTTCACCTCTTAACTATGTTCTAAGCACCACATCTACATGATTTTTAAATACCTCCAGGGGTGGTGACTCAACCATTTCCCTGTTCCAATGCTTGACTACCCTTATGGCAAAAAAGTTTATTTCCTAATATGCAATCTAAACCTCCCCTGGCATAACTTAAGTCTATTTCCTCTCATCCTATAACTTGTTATGTGAGAGAAGATGCAGACCTCCACCTCACTGAAACCTCCTTCCAGGCAGTTGTAGAGAGCAATAAGGTCTTCTCTCAGACTCCATTGTTCCAGGCTAAATAACCCCAGTTCTCAGCTGCTCCTCGTAAGATTTTTTTCTCTAGACTCTTCACTAGTTTTGGATACACTCCAGCACCTCAATGTCTTTCTTGTCATGAGGGGTTCAAAACTGAATGCAGGATTCCAGTTGTGGCCCCACCAGTGCCGAGCACAGGTAAAAAATCACTTCCCTAGTCTTGGTTGACACACTATTTTTGACACAAGCCAAGTAGCTATTGGCCTTCTTGGCCACCTGGGAACACTGATGGATCATTTTCATGCAGCTACCAACCCTCAGGTCCTTTTCTGCTGGGCAACTTTCCAGCCACTCTTCCCCAAGCCTGCAGAGCTGCCTGAGATTGTTGTGATCATAGGCAGGACCCTGGACTTGGTCTTGTTGACCTCGTATAGTTGACCCTGGCACATCAATCCAACTTGTCCAGATTCCTCTGTAGAGCTTCATGCTCTGACACTTGAAAATATGCTAGTTGACGTTGAGACTTAGAATTGTTGATGATCTAGGTGTCACAGAGAAATAGACACTTCTTGTCAAATTGCTCAAACAGTCTGTATGTAAATAGCATTTGAAAGACTGACTGAGCTCAATTCAGTCACCCAGATGTAAGATATTTTCAGGGACTGCATGAAGCTGGTCGATACACCTGTGAGAATCTCCGTGGGAGATCTTCTGAACAAGCAGTCAAAGGACAGAGTGAGAGATCTAAAAAAACACAGAAAAAAAAAGCTTAAGCAGCTGAATTTCAGTCCAGAGATTAATCAGAAAGCTACAGTGCAGAAGTACCAGTAGAAAAGCTACATGAAGTATTTCTTACACTGGATGAGAACTGTTATTTACAACCGTTAATACAATATCAGAAGCATACCTAAGTTAAACCACATTCAACATAAGGTAACTGATACTGGCCATATCTATATTATTAAAGCATTCAGAAAGAGTAGGAAAGAAGCAACAGATCAAAGTAATCAGTGCTGGGGATGCTTCATGTACACCAGGTCAGGTTCAGAGCTTTTATTTCTGCGTAGATTTAGTCTGATCCCATTTACTGAACAACCCCACTACAAACATAGTATAAAGATGCCTGAAGGTATAGAGGTTTGTTTTACAACAAGAAGATAAAACATGTTAGTTCATTCATGAAAAATAGATTCTGTTTTAGCTTCCCCTCACAGAAAATTAGTTTGCGGAGAGTAAAGCTACTTATTAAATTTAATCATCAAATGGTAAATGGGGACAATGAGTAGACTAATTTCAAAACCACGTGTGTTTTGAACCAGGAAGCTAATGAGGAAGAAGCTAATTCTGGGAATAAAGTTTCTTCATTACACTGTGTGCATTACATAATCCCAGAAATTAAAATTACAATGAATGGCAGCTACTTTAATTCTTAAAAAGGATCATTCCTAAATCTCATAAGAATAGGTGAATTCCAAAATTAACTCTTTTAGAGTTCAACACGTTTAACCTAAACACTTATTATTGCCTTCTACTTAATTTGTGTAAAATTCTCTAAAAGTCTATAGCATCTAAATTTTTAAGGAAATGCGAGACACTTCCACGTATCCATGACAGTCTATACAGCCATTTTTTGAGCATTTTATTTAACTTATGGTGGTGACAGGATGTACGTAAAAGTTTACTGGCCAGAAGACTTTTCAGCCTACTATACCATGTAGTGGTGAAATTCATATCTCAGCAGTGTGACATAGCCAAATGTCTGACATTTATGCCATAAATTGCATCTTTTTAGATCATTTTCACTTATACTTTTGTGAGTCATTTGTGGGCCTAAATGCACCTAATCACTGATCACAAGAGGTGTCCCCCAAGACTCGGTACTGGACCCAGTCCTGCTTATCATTTTCATCAATGATTTGAATGAGGGGATAGAGTGCACTCTTAGTGAGTTTGCACACAACACCAGGCTGAGTGGAAGTGTCGATATGCTTGAGGGTAAGGAGGCTCTACAGAGGGATCTGGATAGGCTGGATCACTGGACCAAGGCCAGTCACATGAGTTTAATAAGACCAAATGTCAGGTCCTGCACTTCAGCCACAACAACCTCTAGCAGTGCTACAGGCTTGGGGAGGAGTGGCTGGAGAGCTAACAGGCAGAGAGGGATTTGGGAGTAGATGGCCAGCTGAACATGAGCCAGCAGTGTGCCCAGGTGACCAAGAAGGCCAACAGCATCCTGGCCTGTATCAGGAATGGTGCAGTCAGCAGGAGCAGGGACCTGATCGCTCCCCCATACTAGGCTTTGGTGAGGCCTCACCTCGAGTACTGTGTCCAGTTTTGGGTCCCTCACTACAAGAGGGACATGGAGATGCTGGCGAGGGTACAGAGACAGGCTACCAAGCTGGTAAAAAATTTGGAGCATGTTTACCATGAAGAGCTGAGGGATCTCAGGCTGTTTAGTCTATAGAAGAGGAGACTGAGAGGAGATCTTATCACTCTCTACAACTACCTGAAAGGAGTTTATAGGGAGGCGGGAGGTTGGTCTGTTCTCCCTAGGGGCGAGTGATCAGACAAGGGGAAATGGCCTTAAATTGTGTCAGGGGAGGTTCAGGGTGGATATTAGGAACAATTTCTTTACTGAGAGGGTTGTCAGCCATTGGAACAGGCTGCCAGGGGAGGTGGTTGAGCCACCATCCCTGGAGGTGTTTAAGAGATGGGTAGATGTTGTGGTGAGGGGCATGGATTAGTGGTGTTGATAGGGCTAGTATAAAGGTTGGACTTGATGATATTGAAGGTCTTTCCCAACCAGAACTGTTTCATGATTCTATAATCATAGATTTGTAAAGAAATATGTTTAAATAAATAAATAAATAAATAAATAAATATCTCTAACCTCAAAACATCATTTCAGCCTAATGCACTTTAGAGTTTTGATTGTTTACCAAAACTGAGGTTTCGTGCTTTTAATTTTTCTATTAAAACTTTTTTGTTTAATAAGCCAAAATGAAATCTGTTCCCCTATCATGGAGAAAATTTCCTAACTGTCTTTTCATTTAATCAATTATCTTAACCATGCATTAGAGTCAGTCTTTATTTTACTTGTCCTTTGCCTGATCCCATAACCAACTGTTGCTTATCTCTGCATAACAATCAAAAACTAAAGATACATAAGCACCAGTTGTCTCATAACAGATACCTCCGTGTTCAGACAAGTTAAACACCAAGGATAATTTTAGGCAGACTTCAGTACTGTCTCTTATCCCAAATGATGTTCATAATTTAGAAAACTGAATTACTGCTTGTGGTTTGGACTACTATTTTAATTTTTAATGCCAGTGGATATTTTTCAACATTTCAGGTTAAAGTGATTTCTAAATTTTGCTGCTTCTGTTTGTTGTCATCACAACTCTGCAAATAAAATGTTTGTAAATTGTCCACATTAATTTATCAATATTATTCAATTTTAAGTGGAAATGATGATACAATTATGGTGACAAGAAATGTTACAGAGAAGGAAGGAAAAAAAAACAACCCTAAAAGCAGACTGCCAGGATACACTGCATTACAATATGTACAATATAACAAGTAAAGTAAGGTGTAGGCAAAATGTATCCAATCTATAAACTTTATTGTCTTCAGTGCCTATGTTGTAATCTATATGTGCACACACACACACACACATTTTAGCTTGGTTCTCTATTGTGTTTTATAAACCAGCCAATGTTTCACTGTAAACTGACTACTGATATTACATCTAAACAATTGGATTCATATATTATATTCTCATGTTGAGTTAGTACATAACATGTTTTCAAGGCAAAATTACTCACAACTACCAGTTCTTTGCCAGACATTTAAACAGAAAATACACTATAATTATAGGTAATAAAAACCCTTTTTAAATTGAACTTATTAAGGTATATTGTACGCATGTGAAGAAAGAGGTTGTTAAGAAGATATAGTCTTTGAAGTATAGTGAACTGAAATAGTTTAGTAATGATACTGCCATGACAGACTAGGGGAAATCTTCTGGGTTTAAGATTTAGAAGAAGTTATACAGGAAAATGCTTTTGTACACATACACATAATATGGGAAAATATTTTGTTATTCAGCTCTGACTGCCCTAACTTCAATCAGCAGCAAAAACATTGAATAAACAGCTATATCAAATGCCTATGGCAAACAATATAATCTCTAGTTCCTGGCAGCCACTGTTCCTGAAATCATGTGATAATGGCTGTGGGTTAAGCTTTCTGTTTTGATAGGAATAATTTTGCACGGTTTAAAAGACATCTTAGAGAAAGAACCTGTTGATCAAAGGAAAAACTGTCATAATTAAAGCTGTTTATTTCAGAAAAAGAAGTTTCACAACTTTTCTTTCAGACCATTAGTATTCTAGATGCTCAGTTCCTACCTACCAGGGAAGATGCCTTATAATAGGATGGATGGTATCTGTTTCTGTCTCAGGTTCCTTCTATGTATATCTTGAAGTGCTGAAGTGACACAGCAACTATAAAACATCCATGCATTCCCTGAAAAATGGCTGAACTCCATGGAGGATACATAATGGATGACATTTTATAGTACTTTGTGAAATTAAGGTAATTTTGTAGCCCCCTACACCCTTCTGTTGTCAACTTTTTACCTTCCACCAAATATACTTCTACACAGGATAAATTTAATACTCTCTTAAGAGTAAACTCTGTACCGTAAGTGGCAGAAAAACTTGCAGTGCATAAACAGGTTTTTTTAAATCCTGATGACATACTAATCTATGTGGCAAGTTTGCCAATGAATTCCAGATGATCAGAGTCAGGAAGACAGAAATAAGTTTGAATACGATTTTGTGGCTATATAAGTTTTCTTACACACTCCTCTTTGTAGAGTGAAAAATTGTGTTAAATACTCAATATCTGACACAATTTTAGAGCATTCAAATGTGTTATTCAGTGCAATACTTTGTGACAAATGTTTATAAAAGTAGTGAAGTATGTATTTTAGATATCAGAAGAACTCAGGTGGTATAGTTGCCAAGGAGCTCAGTTGAAAGATGTGCAGTGCAGAGAACTCCATACTTCTAAAAAAAAAAACAAAACAGGAAGAAAAAAAGAGAGTTGAATCCTGAACATTAGATCAGATATTTGTATGTTCATACTGTGCAGTACTGTCCCTTTCTCAAAAAAGTTTTCCACATTCACACAACATATCATAAACACATTCCCTTGGTGTGATCCTATGATCGCACATAGCATAAAGGTATCAGGACATATCTGAGAATGCACTTTGCACAAAGTGGTGGAGGACAACTTAGGGCAGGGAAGTTTCATCAACATCTCCTTTTGGGAAGAGTAACTTGAAAGAATTGTCTTCCAGAGTGCACCTGGTAATCATCTTGAAAATACTGAGATGGGATAGTCTAAAACAAAGTGAATTTAAAAATAATCCGTGTGTATGTTTGAGTCTCCAGTAATTTAATTTGTTCTCTGACCTTGTATTTTTTTTTTTTTTTTAAAATCTTATGGCAAAGAGATTCCAAACATGGTCAATACGGCATTGCTACATATTTTTTTATAGTGTTGCCACTACACAAAGACTCCAGAGAAAAGTGGAACCAACAGTTCTACTGTCTACAGTGATCATCTAGGATTTCTACTGCACTGTTTACTACAACCTGTAAATGGGACACTGAGTTATTACATAATGTAAGTTAATACATGTGATAAATATATGGAGACATCCTGGAGATTTTCACCTTCTGGTCATACCATAGAATCATAGAGTCGCAGAATGTTAGGGGTTGGAAAAGACCTCTAGAGATCATAGAATCATAGAATGGCCTAGGCTGGAAGGGACCTTAGAGATCATTTAACCCGACCTTCCTGTCATGGGCAGGGACGCCTCTCTACTAGACCAGGTTACTCAAGGCTCTGTTCAACTTGGCCTTGAACACCTTCAGGGAGGGGTCAGTCACAACATCTCTGGGCAATTTATTCCAAAGTCTTGCCACCCTCGTACTGAAGAATTTCTTCCTAAGATCTAGTCTAAATCTATTCTCCTTCAACTTAAACCCATTTCCCCTTGTCCTATCAGTGGATGCTCTTGTAAAAAGTCCCTCCTCAGCCTTCCTGTAGGATCCCTTCAGGTATTGGAAGGCAGCTATTAGGTCCCCCCAAAGTCTTCTCTTTTCAAGACTGAACAATACCAGCTCCCACAGCCTGTCCTCGTAGAAAAGGTGAGATCATCTGCTCCAACTCTCCTGCCAAAGCAGAATCACCTAGGGCAGGTCACACAGGAACACAACCATGTGGGTTTTGAAAGTCTCCAGAGGAGACTCCACAACCTTTCTGGGCAGCCTGTTCTAGTGCTCCATCAGCCCCACAGTAAATAAGTTTTTCCTCATGTTGAGGTGGAACTTACTCTGTTCTAGCTTATAACTGTTATTCTTTGCCCTATTACTGGGTACCATGCAGATGATGTTGTTTAAAAAACAACCAGACTTGAGAGAATGTTCCAGAATTCTTTCAGTTCTATGGGAAGAAAAGGGTGGCTGCATCATTTGTTATAAGTATACAGAAAAACAACTAGAAAAAATGAAAGTGATTAAGTAGGGAGGTTATAAGGAATCTACACATTTGGTCTCCTTTATCAAAAACCACAAATGCAAATGCAAACAGATATGGTGAATCTGGTTAATAGGAAAAGGCATTAGGAAATAATTTCTTAGCCTTGAATTTAAGAAGCACAAAGGTCAAAGTGTCTTGTATTTTAGAGTTAAAACAAGTATATTTAAGAAAAAGAAAAAAACAGGAAGAGGAAAAAATCTTTAACACTATTTTTATGGCTCTCTCATGTGTTAAACTGGGACACACAATCTATGTCAATGATTTTAAATAAATCCTGAAAAATAATTACGCTAACTTTCTGTTAATGTACTTCCTTTTCATCTATGTTGATTTCAGATTGCTAGGCGTTTCAAACAGCATGTTTTCTATTTATCTTTGATTTGGAAGATTTCCTTTTGACCTATAAGAATAAGAAATTTACTCTTCTTCTGGAAAAAAAAATTGTAACTCCTCTTCTAGAAAGTACCGTTGAAAACAAAATTTTTGTTTCAATTTTCTGATATGGAGCCTGAAACATGGAGTCTGAAAAAATGTGAGGTTCCAAAGTCACTGATTTTTTTACAGATGGCAGTCACATAAACATTTTGTGAATTTAAAACCCATGTTGGAAGACATTCAGAGAGACTTCTCTTTAAATATTTGCATCTATCTGAAATACACATGCTATTGATCACTCATTTATACCTTCTCAAAATATTCTACTGATCTAGAAGACATTTCCTCATTAGTTGCAGCTCCACTAATATTCATAAACTCATAACTGAAGACAGAAAACATTATTGATGATAGATTTACTCTGCATCCTTTTCATTGTGGGGTAAAATTTATTTAGTGGAACATACATATTGTTACTATACATTTAAAGAAATATACAGATTATGTTTATAAATGTGGAAAATATTAATGTGGTTATAGTCAATGATGAAAAAAAAAAAAAGAAAAACAAAATCAACAACCCGAATATGTAATTTTGTATATAATTATTTGTACAATAAAAAGGATTCTAATCTGAATCACAGGGTCATAAAATGGAACAGGACAAACAGGATTAATCTTTATGGCTCATATATTAAGATAATTTTGAAGCAGAGAATTTGGAATTTATTCTTGCTTTTACTTCTAGAGTATTATGGCAGGATGATAATTGACTAAAGTCATTGCAATGGTATAAATGCTTGTTTTATTTTGAACTCATGGTTAATCTGGAAAATTGGGACGTGTCAATGAAAGGGACTCAAACTTACATCTACATATGTCAAAAGTAATCATAATGAAAATAATAAACTAAAATAAATACTAAAAACTGGAATGGGCAAAGAATAATCTATTTTGAAGTATTACCAACTAATTTTCATATAAACTCTTTGCTAGTTGTTTTCCTCAGAAATCACATTTCGTTACAAGATTAGTTGATCACACCCAATTTTTTGAGTTCTCTATATAGCAGATATCAAAGGTTGTGTGAAATATTCCTTGTGCTTTCAAGAAAGAGTCTTCAGTTTAGGACTGGCGTCTAGGATTGTTCCTTCTGTGACAGTACACGTTACACCTATTTCTTATTAAGAAAATGGTTTTCTACTGTAAGGCAAAAACTTCAATTTAGCTAGCATTAGGTAAAAAATACAGTACAAGAGAAAGAAGAAATAGATATCTGTAGCTTTCACTAATGAAATACTTTGAGCCTCTAAAGTGCAGCACTTTCAAGTTTTCAGACTCGTAATTTTTTACATTTTATTCATCTCTTTGCTCTGCTCACAGGGGTTCAGCTAAATGTGACTGAATACATAATAGTACAAAGGATGTGATTTATGACAAAACATCCTTTAAGGACGTCCTGGTTTGAGTTAAACAGAAACAATTCTGTCTAGTGAATTTGTTTTTCAGCTCAGTTTCCTCCGAGAGAATGCATTTTCTGAAGCTAGCAACACGTTTTTCAGACAGTATCTGCTACTAGAAGTGATAACACTTGATGTTTACAGTTACTGCCAGGGATTGATTTGCAGAAAGGCTCTTGGTTATACTTGCTCTTATAGTGACCGAGGTCACTGTTGGATCTTCTGTAACACTTTGGGGATGCTGGGAAGCAAAAGAGTCACATGGAAGTAAAAGATAGCATCTTCCAGGAGGAATGGACAGGACAGATGATCAATAAGAGTATTCCATTCCATTCCATTCCATTCCATTCATGTCATATCCAGTATAAAGCTGAGTGATTGTGGGCAGTTAGGTTCTCTTCTCTAATGGATGGTGTCCAAGGAATCTCTCATATCTTTTGCCTTTGATCCCCATCGTGGATTCCTGAATCCAACTCTTGCGTCCATTTCCCCTCTGTCAATGAGCCTGGGACTTCCTTGGTGCCTGCCTATTCTGCAGCATCAATAGTGATTGCTAGTGGTGTCTGCTATTGGTTTTGTATGTCTTTGTATATTTCCTATTATTTTATTAAAGCTGTTTTAGTTTTCTTATCCAATTCAGAAGTCTCTCCATCTTATTCCTTTCCCCTTTTGGTGAGGGAGAAGGGTTAGAGAGTATCTGTCAGTGTTCAGACGCTGGCCCAGACCTAACTCTTGAGAAATTAAAAATAAATAAATATATATATCATGTATGTTAACATCTGCTTAGAAGAGCACTCCCAAACTCGTTTTAACTTGTAAAGCATGCCAAATATGTTATCTTCTTTTTTTTTTTTACTGTGGGAGTGGTGAAATATTGGAATAGGTTTCCCAGAGAGGTGGTAGAGGTTCCATCCCTGGAGGCATTCAAGGTCAGGCTTGATGAAGCTCTGACCAACTTGATCTAGTTAAAGATGTCCTTGAACACTGCAGGGTAGATGGCCTACATGACCTTTAAAGGTCCCTTCCAGCCCAACATATTCTATGATTCTATGATAATATGGCTACCTCTGTTAGTGACTTGCCTGCATGTTTTTTTGAATAGGTGGGAAAAGTCAGCATGGGAGCTCATGTCGGAATATAAACTAAATGTCCTTACTCTAGTTAGTCTGTTTCCTAACACTGATTTGATTTCTATGTTTCAACTTGCTGAAGACACACAAGTCTTGCTAAAGAAATAAAGCTATTAAACATTAAAAACTGTGTAGCGTACCATTAAGCTTCCAATTTTGGAAGGACAAAGTAATTTGGAATATCTAGGTTTCAACAAATTCTGCATCTGTTCATCCATGGCATATATAACTCTGTGCTCAAGATGTTTCCCACCAAACCTATTTTGAAAAAATCCTGTTGTCACGTCCTGTGGTTCTGAGGACGTTGACTCACTCAGGTTCCTGATTCCCGGGCCAGGATTAAAGTGACTTACACCAAGGATTGGAACAGTAATTTTATTTATCAATCACCTGACAACGAGGTGTTTCAATTGCCCACTCAGCGCAATCAACACGCTTCACAACAACGGGTTATTAACAAGCAAAAGAAACCGGCCCTGCCATAGATAGCTTCCTGTTAAAGCTACAAAGAGAGAGAAGGAAAGTGATAGAGAAAGGAAAGATCACCACCCCTGGATCCAGCGACGACCATGGCACTCACAGCAATCTCTCAGTAGAGGTTGAAGAGCGTGCAACTGCCCGGGGTGATCGCCTTTTATACAGTCAAGTTCCCACCACGGACCGGGAACCGTTTGGGGGGATGGTGGGGGTTTCTGATGGGGGCTGTCACCCCTCCCTCTCCTGACTTGTTGCAGCCACAGCTCCAAGCCCTATCCACCCCCACAACTCCACCGCTGCAGGACTGGGTCAGGGGGCTCAGCAAGGTACTGAGTCACCCCCACTCAAACACAGGTAAGTGCCAGACAGACAGCTCTGACTTGCTTACTGTTTGAGACATCTATCTAGTCCCTCACATCTGTGTGAAACAAAATGCAGATTTTATCTTGTGTTCCAGCTCTCAAGATACACATTCAAATGATGGAATCATAGCTTTGTGTTTCATTGTCACTGCATATAGGTGTAAAAATGTTTTAACAACATGAATAAAATGAAATTGGACAAAAGTTTAGATGCCCCAAAAATATAGATCTAATTAAGCTTTATAATCCCTCAAGACTTTGTAGCCAATGGATTCATATTACTTAAATGAGAGATAGTGTTGTGAAGGTTCCTTCTTCTCATTGACTACAAAAAGGTCTAGAGCGACTGCATCATATCTAGACATTTATCTTTTGGATATCTGAAGCTAGTTTGTGGAGTTCTTTTCATCAAAGTTATGGTTTCCATGAACAAGTTTTTCCAGACAGACTTGTTCAGGATGTCTTCTCAAATGTAGCAATTATTTTAATGGAATTATTTCTGATTTATTTTTCTCTAAAAACTTTATTGGCTTTTACAGATCATGTGAACAGATGCAAAACACAGGAACTTTTACAAATATTTTGTGGAGGCGGAAAATAATAATTAATAAATAATCTGACAAATTTCATTTCTACCTCCAAATAATAGCAAATGCTGATGAGAAAGGAAATTACAATCATTTGATTTTGGTTCCCAGAGCAAACAAAAACCATAAGAGGAACACAATAGTCTAAACATGGGATGTATTCTCCTGCAAGGAATAAAGATGAAAGCAGACATTGCTGAATACAAGGAACAGTCATTCTTACTAATGTCTACCTATTATCATGAAGACAAACAGTGAAAGAGGAGCATTATTTATTCCTAGATAATGCCATTTAGAAAATGACATCAACAGCTCTCACCAACTGAAGCAGCTTAAGTACAGTTCAAGATAGCCTAAGGCAGCAAAACAGTAATATTATAGATTAAAGTTTTTAAAAATAGTATAACTTCACCATAGCATTTTTAGTTTTGATTATAGAGATGTTAGAGCACATTCTATTTCTAAAAGTCCTAAGGAGACAACTTATGTCTCAAGATAGATATATCTTGAAGCATTTGTTGATACTAAAACTGTATTTCATTACAATTCAATCTGTATCTCGCATGTGCTTGATTTGGCCTTGTCAGTCCCATCATGAGACTTAGGTCAGAAAAAAAGCAGTGTCTTATTTTCTGGTATTTGTCATCATTTCATTATCTTATAGCTTTCAACATCTTTGGATTTTTGACAGAAAAGTTTGAGTAAGTTACCACATGTTATGACTCTTCTCATAGTGTATAGATGATATAGTCAACAGCTACTAATATTTAATATAAAAAAATATAAGAAGTTTTTTATGAGAAAAGTGTACTGCAGAACTCAATAAGTTGGTGTTTCATTCTTAAAGTAACATTATATTTTGGATGATGTGTCTATTTTCATTGTAGTACAAAGTGGTTTTGATGTCTTCAGTCTTCTAGAGTTAGTGTATTGGTAGTACTACTGTCTATCTTCATCAAAGTATAGAAATAAACACATGAACATTTAGCCAAAGAATACTTACTACTTCATGTTCTGACCATCTGTCTGTGTTGTGTCATCTGTTGATCTGACACAACTGTGCTTCATGGTAACCTCAAAAGCAGAAAAACTATTTTTTAATACATTACTTTCCATCTTTGCTCTAAACTTGTCACAAATTTCTGCATCAGAAAAGCTGCTATAAGAGATTCATTATGATGTCACTAGAGAGCAAAGAACTTTCAAACTTAGGTTCTGCTAATCTGAGATCTGCATCAAATCTTAGAATTACTAACTCTTCTCCATTGGTTATGTAGGAGAATGCAACTGATTAATTGCATCAAGTTTTTGCCTAAAATTTGGTGGCTAAATATGCATGCAAATATATCTGAGTTTTCCTCACCTTCTTATAACCTCTAATTTAGCGATACTCTGATAAATTTCTGACATATTAACAAAATTAGTATGATTTGCACACTTATTTTGGATCTGAATAGGAAATATACATATATATATATATATATATATAATTTTAATATTCTTGAGTTTTGAGTGAGGTTTCTTAACATAAGAACTGAAAGCATTTTAAGAAAGACAGTGGAATGATAATGTTGAATATTCTGATCTGTTTGAAGTTACACTTTGCCTGCTAATGAGAAATAAAATTGTCTTCCATTGTACCATGCACAGACACAGGCATATGAATTATTTAGAGACTAAGAAAACTGATCAGTTTATTAGTAAGTAGTAGCACAGGCAGGCTTTTGTTTCTGTTAGAAACACTTACAAATCTAAGTATGTATTCAGTTTAACGTGTTAGTGGAAATAATGTCTACTTTTACAGATTAAGAAGACTAAGAGATTTGACATTCTAAGCAAATTTATTTCATAAGGCTGAAGAAGTTATTATTTAACACAAGTTCTTCTACAGCACTAATTCCTCTATATCAGGAAAACACAAACAAAATAGTGCCTGCTCCTAGTCTTCAACAAAATTAAATTTGGATTATTAACGTACGTTGTTTCCAATTTCAGCAAAATATTAGTACACCAAATACAATTTAAATAGATATTTGTTCTATTCAGCAACTAATACAATAAAAAGAAAATCTGGGAGAAGGGAAAAGCGATAGGCAATAAAGACTTTCTGGGAGGCAGTTTCTTCAGCTGCCTGAAGACTGGGTAATGAATCTGAATCATAATCCATTGGACCACATTGCAAGGGACAACTATGAGGGGGGCCCAGACCAGGTATAAGAGTGCATAGGTACCTCATGATAAACAGAGAAGTCTGTTGACTGTCCACTTGAAGAGAATTTGTTTGGATTAATTTTTTTTTTTAATTTTATGTTTATATTTCTCCATGCAGAAAGAAGAAATCATATTAATCTGTCAAAAGTGATTAAGTATACCGAAGTTAATAAAGTAGTAGAAAGAAACGCTAAACCACTGATATACTCAAAGTGAAGAGCATCATTCAACGGACTGACAGATTGACAAAGAATATTTCTGCAACGTTTTTGCTTTTGCAGTATGAAGAAAAAAATCTATATAAGTCAATATAAATATGTTTTTGACAAATAAAAGATAATCATAATCTTTGTATAGTACAACCACAATTTTATATATATAGCAATAACAAGCCATTATTCTATGAAGAAACATATATTTAAGATTCCAGAATAATGATGTACTTTAAAGAAGTACAGGCTCCATATGACAGCAGAGGCCTTGAAAATAAAAGAAACAGGAAGTAACATAAAGGGAAGCGAGGAATGTCCTCATACATCCCCTCAAGAATAAGACGTGAGGTTGTCAGATGGTTAGCACTGGAAACCACATAGCTATAAATAATTTATCCATGGTCAGTTACAGAAATGCACACCTGGAGATGGGCAAAACTAGTCTTAAGGATAACAAAAAGAACAACGACGAAGTATCTAACATATGCAAAAAGCACCATATACAGTGAATTCTAATGTAATATGGAGATGCAGACCAATGAACAATAGGAAAGGTGTAAAATGTATTAGGAAACATTTTAGCTGACCCCAAATGAACCCTGGAGCGAGGAACCATTGAAACAACCATCGTATTTCTCTTGGAAAAGAACTTCAGATGTTGATGGCTCTTCACAACACCTCACTACCATCAAGCTAACCACAAGTCTTATGATCCTGTGAGACAGTGGAATGGAGAGCGTAACATTGAGAAAGAAGGGTAGAAAATAATTTCTGTATATAATGATTTTAATTGCATTTATTTTTCTGTAACAGTTGGATCTGAAGTAATTTTCATGAGATTCTTAAAATTTTCCTTATAGTGAAAAAAATTTTTGGCTTTGGGTACATACAAGCTGTGCTGCTCCTTTGTCCATGAATAAGAAATTGAACATAGCAGTGTAGATAGTGATGATGATATTCTCAAAAATAAATGGCCTAGTGGGCCAATATACTTTTGGAGATAGGCATTTCAAATATAAATGGGCAAAATGATTTCATCACTTTTTAAATGTTCACAGAACCAATTACTGACAAGTAGCCCGAGGCTTGCTGTGAGGAACAGTTTTTCTTACTGTGGCATCTGACATCGCATCAGGTGTCATGTCTCAAGGTTAAAATTGTGAAAAGTGTTAGGAATAATGCACTGCAAATTGTTACTGGTCACCTTTACAACATTAATCTTTTTCTGTGCCTTGGTGAAATGAAAATACTACTCAATTTATCTGACATTGGTGTTAGATGGACTCTGTAATATCAAAATAATAAACTGTATATACATCATTACTCATAGAAGATTCCATAAGAGTGTTTTGCATCTTAGCCACGCAAGGCATATGTGGAGACCTGACATTGTTTCTCTCCACGTCAGTGGATATTTTGGCCTTATGTGTACTGAAGTAAGATTAGGAACATAACAACATGTGAGCAGAAAACAATAAATACTATGGTGATATAATGATTTTATGATAAGGCAGCCTGTTGGTAGATATGTTCTGCTACTGTGAGGGTTGGTTTATTCTAGTTAGAAATAAACAGTTGTATTCCACATGATTAATTACTACTTTATTGTAATGTGGCATTGTTGGTATATTTTAACACACAAACAAAAGCTCCCAAACTATCTACTATCATTTCAACACTAAAATAAATTTTCTCTCATTGTATTTATGAATCTGTTACTGTCATGGGCAGGTGTGCCAAGGTGCTTTGTAGTACTGAATGTAAATGCCTCCAGAAAGGAACACGAGTTCAGTTATCTTACATCCATGTTAGAGCAGAGGTGAACAAAATTTCCTTCTGTTAAAACAAGACTACAATCCTAGAAAAACAGATACTTCCAGAAAGTAAAAGAACATTGTCATTGTGAAGGAGGGAAGTGGAGCACTTCATATTAGAGAGCTGCTCTGTGACACCACTTTTACTGGTTTTCAGCATAGAGCTTCTATATCTCCATATTCTTTAAATATCTGGGATTCCCACTACAAGAAAAAATTAATCATATCTTAACAGGGGCTTATAATTTATAGTAGAGAACTCAGATTAAGATTTTACTGACATCTTTGAATAATAGCTATCTATATATATGCTTGATTATCCTGAAGGAATAATTTTTATTTTTTTTTTAATTTTGCCATTTTAACTAGGTTTACAGTATTATCTTTCTGACACAGTTTTTCTGGAGCTGACATAGCAGTAAGTGGGAACTAATGTGAAAATACTGACATGTCATTCTTAGAAATTAAGGGTATAAACTAAACATAAATACTTACATTTATCTGTGTTCAGCATGAGTTTAATCTGGGAATACTGCAGTTTATGCCATTCCAAGTTTAAGCATTATATTGGTGTGTTGTATCTAAGTATGTGTTTTACTGGGAGCTTAGTAAGACGTAATATATTATTTATTTTATACATAAGGTAAATGCTGAACACTCACCAAAGAATTATTGTTGTTATTATTGCATTGATATGGTCTATGTACCTCACAATAATTACAGTAACATCTCCTCCAGAAGAGTTTATCTGTACTCTGAAGACAGAAGTTGTGATTTTTAGAAATATTTCTCTATGAAAAAAAAGAAGGATATTCAATGCTAGAGTAAGGCATAGTGTTTCCTCTCATAAGGAGGAAACTATATAAAGATAGCAATCTGGTTATTCTATGGACAATATAACAAACTTGCGTAATTTTCTGCATTT
This sequence comes from Trogon surrucura, assembly GCA_020746105.1. Classification (NCBI taxonomy): domain Eukaryota; kingdom Metazoa; phylum Chordata; class Aves; order Trogoniformes; family Trogonidae; genus Trogon; species Trogon surrucura. The sequence continues at coordinate 42,290,271 of CM036617.1, forward strand.
TTATTTGATGTGTTTTATTTCTTGTCCGTCTTACATAGTGTATCATCTGAAATGACTTTCAAAGAACATATTTGAAATAAGTGAGGCAGACCAAGTGGTCGTCTTCAAAAGCAGTGTTTCAAATATCAGAGAAGAATGAAGAAATCCCTGAAAATGGAGGAACATGGTTGCATTTGCAAAACTTGCCCTTTCATGAGCATATAAACTGAAACTATTCCCAAACCACATGTGTGCCAAGTCTCTTTCTCTCTTTCTTCCTTCCTAGATCTTATTTCCGCAAAAAGGCTATTTACTGTACAACACATGAAAGTATTGCAGTACGACCTGGCCAGGTTTCTAACCTGTATAAGCAAAAAATCAGGGAATCTGCAATCCTTTAACTCTCCCCTGAAACTGCAGGGGGACAGCCTGCCTCACTATGGTCTTCACCATGGCTCAGGGCAATCTCTGCTCTGGCACCTGGAGCGCATCCTTCCACAACCTCCCCTCTTCACTGACCTTGGTTTTTCATATATTCTCACTCCTGTCTCTGCCAGCTGTTGTGTGGTGGAGCTTTTTTCTCCTTGCTTCTTAAATACGTTTTCACAGAGGCATTCCCCATCATTAATGGTAAGTTAAGCCTTGGCCAGCAGCGGGTCTGTCTTTGGAGCTGGCTGGCATTAGCTCTTTCAGACTTAGGGGAAACTTCAAGCAGCTTCTTGCAGAAGTCACTCCTACAGCCCTCCCACCACCGAAATCCAGCCAGGCAAACCCAATACAGGGGTTCTTGGCCACTCCCAGTTACCACCACCAGTCCTGCTCTGCTCTGCTTACTCAGGTGCTTCAGGTTAGTCCATGACGGCACTGCAATTCCAAAAGCAAGTCACTCTTGTCTCACTTTTCCTTGTTAACACATCAGTGAGGGATTGTCTTATGTGAATAAAATAGCTGAAAAACTGTATGCATATGTGTTCAGAATATGATCCTTCAGCATTCTTTAAACTTCATATTATTTACCTATAAGGTAAGACTTTAAGATATTAAGCAAATAATTGGGAATTTATCAGAATATATATAATTCACATTGTAGTGTTTATAATAAAATACTACAATCTCTGCAGATGTGTTTTTATTATGATATTTATCACTGGGCTACAGTCAAGTGACTAGGCCACTATCTTCTTATGGAATATAAGGAAAAAAAAAAGTAATCTGAAAGACAACTGATCAAAGATTGTCATTAAAGTTACCCTAGAAATTATGCTGAAAAGTGGTTTGTCAAAGATCATGACATAATTTGGGGTAACAACCAAGTTTTGTAACCTGAAGGTCTATATCATGCAATGTTAAACACAGAATATAGTTGATCTTATTTAAATTTGTACATTTAGGACAACATTCATCTTGACATTATGATATCTAGATTTTGTGTTTACAGGTACAAATATAGACAACATTCATTGCAGTTAATGGACATCTAGGACTAAATTAGGTTGCCCACAAATCAGTGTGAAATGTTACTAAGATGTCCTGGGACACTGGACGTATCTGTATGGAACAGAGAAATAAAACCTATGGAAGACCAAGATATTTCTGGTGTAGCAACCAGAAGTCAAATGAGATATTCTAAAAATCTGAAGTGCTATCAGAGAGGCGAATGTTAGATCTCTATTGACTATGACGGTAACTTAGACATTCAGTTAACATGTCAAAATATCACTGCAAACACACAAAGGAATATGGATGAATCTGGGTTGTACAGTCCTGCCTCTGGGAAGTTAACCATCCAATCTGAAGTAGTTATCTAGGCTCCTTGGATTCACTTAAGTTTCCCACAGATAGGTGTCTACTGATAGTCGAGTACATTAGGGTGTCTCAGCTCCCATCCAGTTATTGCTTCAGAAGTGTGTGATTACCAGAAACCCTGTTTTGTATTTGTCAGTTCTTTGACAATGTCTAAAATCCAATGAGACTTCAAAAATGCCACTAGAACTTAATGTTCAGACATTTGATTTACAACCCTTATGCAGATACAGAAACATCCAGAAAGCAATTTTTCATACCTGCCTGGAGCATCTACTTTTCAGAAATTACTGTATCTCTCTGACACCCCTAAAATTTTATATGACGAACAGATTTTAAGAACTCAACTCATATGAGACAAATCATAGAAATTATCTGAGTCATTATCTGAAAAGTATTTTAGGTTTCAAGGTAGGATTTGGATTACTTGATTTGAAAAACAACAAAAAAGCAAGTTAGACTCCTGAACACACTTAAAATATCTATTTACTTTGCTTTTCTGGCAACAGCTCTTTTTTCTCCCCTTCCATTCTCCAAATTTCACACAGAAGTGCAGAATCTTTACTGGGATATGAAACTGTTTGCCATGCTCCTTTCTTTAAGAGCAGAATTCTGTACATTTCTCCTGTGTTAAAATGTAAGTTCAAGTGACCTGCTTAATCTTCATTTTCAAAGCAGACAGAGACAGAATTTACTTTCAGGATAAATGTTCTAATTTGAGTAGAGATTTGATTTTTTTTTTTGGGAATGATTATTTATCCAGATACAGGAAAAAAAAAAAGTAAGCATAAAAAGGATTGTAGAATTATTTTACAACTGAAAGTATTTATTGAAAGGCATTTTAGTAAAGAATTTTAAATTTGAGAATTCAACAGAATTACAGTTCCAAAGATGTTGAAATTCTACATTTTGAAATTTTAGAAGATTTTCTTCAGCCAAGAAAATATTTTGTAGGAGAACTTTCTTTAAACTGTGAACTATTTGTGCATGAGTCAAAACTTTTCTTGGTATAAATTCAGCATGGAAATCAACTCACATGATATTTCAAAAATCATCCCACATCTCAGTATTTTACTTCAAATTTGTGTGCTTCTTTCAGTCTTCCTCTCAGTAAAAACAACAAGCAGAAGATTTTTTATTTTTTTTTAAATATCTGTCCACTGGAAAAAGTCAAAAGGTGAACCTTCATGTATTTGCAGGTAGGAAATTTTATTGCTCCACATGCTTAAATTTAGAATATGACATTCTAAAGATACCTGAATCACTTCTATTTCTTGCAAAAGTATTTTCATTTTTTTTTTTATAAATTTGACTTGGCAACAGAAGCAGGTCCTTGCTCTGTTTTGCGCCAGGAGGAAGTGTGATATTTTGGCTTGAGGGTTTCAGACTTGCTGAACGCAGGTGTTCGCTTATCTGTTGTGCAGACCCAGAGAACGGAGGAAAACAAGGCCTACACAGTGAGAGCCAGCCGAAGGAGGGAGTCTTGTGACGACAGGACGGCCCTGTTTTGGCTAAGGAGCAAGGCCACATGGAAGACTAACAATGTGAACCATCCTGCACATAGATAAGTTTTTGCCAAATAAAATCCTGAAGGCCACGGGGCCCAGAGTGGAAATTTTTACCCTAATATCCCTATATGACTATAGTCACCCACTCTTCACTCAAATCATGCTGGATGCCACCCCGGGGTGGGGGGCAGGGGGTGTGAAAAATAGTATATAAGGAGCATAGAGGGTATGTGTCGTTGGGAGGAGAAGACCCCAGAAGAGGAAGAGGCAGTCGACGGGCTGTGCTCCTTCTCCTTCACCCAAGACAGGGACGCCTTCTTGGTAAGAATTGCGCTTCCACCTTTTGGTGTGTAATACCCGGGATAGTATTTTGCTAGCATTAGTATCTTATATTAGCGCTATTGCAGAGAGTGAATTTATCAACGGCAACTCCGAATCTTGTATCTGTCGCTTCAATAAATCACTTATTGTTAGTTACCTTGCAAATTGTCTCAGTGCAAGTCCTTAAACGGGGCTCTGAAAATTCAGTGCAAGCCCTTAGTGGGGCTCTGAAAACTCAGTGCAAGTCCCCAACGGGGCTCTGAAACAAGCAAGTGCTTAGCTGGGGTACGTGCCTCTCACAGCCACATACCTTTCACGCGACAGGAAGGCAGAGTCACAAGGGAGACATGGAGATGGAAAAAGGTTACAGCATGGAACAGTAAAAGAAACCTCTCCTTACCCTCTAAGTTACCCTCTAAATACCCTCACAGAATAGGTATGAGTCCCTGTGTACAGCAGAAGAAGTGCATAATGAGACAGAGGAGGAACCTGCACAAGCAGTCTTGAGAAAGCCAGAGACCAATCCCTCACAACAAAACCCATATTAAGATCAGTGCCAAAAAGAAATAATGATGAGTTATGGTCATTGGTGATTCTCTTCCGTGCAGAATGGAAGCACTCGTTTACAGATCAGACCTTCTTTTCAGGTAGGTTTGCTGCCTTGCTGGTGCCAAAATTAGAAATATCACAACACGACTGAAGAATCTAGTACAACCTTCAAGATACTACCCACTCTTGCACTTTCATGTAGGTATTAATGACGTCAAAATAAAAAGTCTAAAGTCAATCAAAAAAGGCTTCAGGGGTTGGAAGAGATCTTTAAAGATGAACTAGCACAACCACCCCTGCAACAAGCAGGGATGTCTTCTACTACATCACGTTGCTCAAAGCTCACCCAGCTTGACGTTGAATGTTTCTGTGGACAGGGCATCTACTACCTCTCTGGGCAACCTGTGACAGTGTTTTACCACCTTCATCATAAAATATTTCTTCCTTATATTTAGTCTAAACCTATCCTCTCATAGTTTAAAAACATTAAGCCTTGTCCTATAGCAACAGACCCTACTAAAAATTTTGTACCTGTGTTTGTTAAGAGCCTCCATTAAGTACTGAAAAACAGCAATAAGGTCTTCTCCAGGCTGAATAACCCTGACTTTCTCAGCCTCTCCTCACAGAAGACAAATTGCCTCTCTGTGACTGTTTTTTGTGTCCCTGCTCTGGACCCACTCCAACAGGTCCATGTCTCTCCTGTGCTGAGGGCTCAGACATAGTACTCCAGGTGGAGTACTCTCCAGAGCAGATTAGAGAAGCAGAATCACTTAGCTCAACCTGCACTTCTGATGCAGCCCGGGATGTGGCTGGCTTTCTTGGCTGTAAGTACACATGGCCTGCTCACATGCAGGTTTTTGTCCACTAGCACCCCAAGACTTTCTAAGCAAGGCTGCTTTCAATCCCTTCATCCCCCAGCCTGCATTGATGATGGGGGGTGACCTGACCAAGATGTGGGGCCTTGGTCATCTGCAAACTTCTTGAGGGTATGTTTGATTCTAATATTATTGTCATTGATATAGATATTAAAACAGCATTGTTCCCAGTATGGACCCCACTTGTTACCAATCTCCATCTGGACATTGAGACATTGACCACTACGCTTTGGATGAAACCATACATCCAATTCTTCATCCACCAAGCAGTCCATGCATCAAATCCATAGATCTCCAATTAAGAGAGAAGGATTTTATGGGGGACTATATCAAAGGCCTTACAGAAATTCTGGGAGTCATTTCTTTATTGAGAGGGTGGTCAAATACTAGAATACATTTCCTAGAGAGGTGACCAATGCCCCAGGTCAGTGTTTAAGAGGCATTTGATCAATGCCCTGAATAACATGCTTTAACTTTTGGTCAGCGCTGAATTGGTCGGGCAGTTGTACTATGTGATTGTTGTAGGTCTCTTCCAACTGAAATATTTCTATTCTATTCTATTCTATTCTATTCTATTCTATTTAAAGTAGGTCCAGATTCCTTGGACTTACAGGAAATAGTGAATTTTAATTTATATTATTTCTACTTTCAGTTAGTTTGGGAATAGTTAGGTTTCTGAAGATAATCTACACTCTTGTGCCTTAGTTTCCTATATTAAAATGAGAATGCTTTAATTTATCAGCTTTGAAATGTGTGAAAAACATAGACAAATGTTATAAATCACAGGACAAAGTACGTAACATAAAAGTCTCTCTCATTACCTGTTAAGATCTCTCTTGAAGACAGGACAATGTTGTCTAACATTGGGATGGGTTTTTTTTTTGCTAGTATTGATTTTTTCATTATTCATTTGCTCTTCCTATTTCCTGCTACTCCTTCCTAGAGTAGATATACATACGAGTATATACACACTTTTTTTCTGAGTACTATGATTTACAGTGACTTTAAGAGTAAAGGTAGTTGGGAGAAAAATAATAATTCAATGTATTTTTCCTTTTACCTTTTTTTTTAGTTTAATAGCTAAAGTCAACCAAACAACGAAATAACAAGGAAAAGAGAAAAAAGCAAAAAAAGGTTTAATTCTGCTAGGTACATATATTTCACAACATAATAACCACATTATCACTGTTACTCTTTTTGTTTTGATCACACAGATTTACCTATTTTGGCATGACTTATTAAAGAATAAAATAGTCATATAAATCAAACAGAAGTTTTCCTAATCTCAGCATACTCTGCCTGAGCCCATCGGCTACCTTTTTTAATTCTGTTAATTTCTTAGCTACAGTATCGTTTTTTTATTTTAGCAAATACCTTAAGTAACAATAATAATACACAATATATTGAACATACAAGAATTATGGTTAAGAATTTCTGTGCTCTGTAACTCTCTGTATGTTTCTGGCAAAACTCGTTTAAGCTCTTGGTGCAAGGAATATTTGCAATGAATATTTGAGAACAAGAAGTATAGACCTGTAAAAGCTAGTAATGTGCAAAGTTCTTGTAGTTGTTGTACACGAACAGACCTTCATTTCATTTGTCGTCTTTGTGAAGGCATTAGTACTCAGACTAACGAGTACCGGAACACCAACTTTCAAAACATTCAAAGATTTATTTCAAGGGTAAATCCCAAGAGGCTAGAATTTTACAAGCAATTCTGGGGGCTTCTGCTTCACATTTGATTTTATATCAGATTTGTTCAGCCCAGTGTTTCTGTGCAGCATTGCTTGTTTTTTCATAGAATCTTAGAATTGTTTAGTTCAGAAAAGACCTTTAACATCATTGAGTCCAACCATTAACCTCACAAGGCAAAGTCCACCACTAAACTATATCCTTAAGAGCTAAATCTGCACGCTTTGAAAATACCTCCAGGAATTGTGACTCCACCGCTTTCTTGGGGAACCTGTTCCAATGCTTGACAAACATTTCCATGAAGGAATGTTACATAATATCCAATCTAAACCTCTCATGGCACAACTTGAGCCCATTTCCTCTTATCATTTGTTACATTGGAGAAGAGACTGACCCAAACCTTACTGCAACCTGCTTTCATGTGGTTATAGAGAGCAATAAGGTCTCCCCTCAGTTCTCCAGGCTAAGCAGTTCTCTCAGCTGCTTCTCATAAGACTTGTTTTTGAGACCCTTCTCCAGCTTTGTCTCTCTTCTTTGGACATACTGCAGCACTTCATGTTGATTTGCTTATATACAAAAGGTTAGAGAGTAAGAGCTACGGCTTAGTTACTTCACGTCTAATGTATTAGATTTCTTGCTGATAAGTGGCCCTTTACTTGTGGACATACAGTAGTCGGATTTTTCTAGTATCTTATAATGATCCAGTTTTACCATCTGGAAGTTAATGTCAAAGTAAAAACCAAGACTATTCTGTAAGAAAATGACATCTGATTATTTGCTCTCTATAGAAAAGCACTTAAACAGGTTACACTGAAGCATAGATACGAAGGCCCAAAAGATCAGTAGAAACATATTAGGGTGTGAAGAAACATATTAGGGTGTGAAATCTTTATGAACAGACACAGTATGGATTCTAGACTAAATACAGATTAAAAAACCCCACAAATAAATAGAAGGCATCCGTATGCAAGATTTTATGATATCGTTTGCTCATTTTAGCATTTTTTTATCAGAGTAACTTAATCATCATATTCAATGAGTCTAAATTTTATCTAATACTTTAGAAAGATAATTGTATTAGCGACTCTCATAAAACATTAATGAGAAAAGCGCTAATATGATCCAGCACTAATTTAGTTTGTTAGAAAGTTCAAATGTAAGACTCACATTCTGCTTTTTCTGAGAAATATCAGAGCTATCTGTTCTTTCTTTTAACATTGCTTGCTGTTGGATCCTTGTTATTGAATAATTTTAAAACTACCACCAATACTTTCAATGGACAGCTGTTTCTTCAGTGAAGATAGAATACGGTAAATGTCTAGCTATTTCAGAAATTAATAAAATAGTATCGTTTCTTAATTTTTTGTTGCTTTTTAGTGCAGTGAGTTATTAAAGAATATCTAAAGATTCCAAAGCATGATTTTCCACTATACATATACATTTTCAGCTTTTATTTTAATTAAACACATCAATCATCACAACAATGATGTACAAGTGTAACTCTAAGACTGGTAAACCCATATATAGAGAATAAAGCATAAACTTAGCTTTATAGACTATAAAATTGAATATTTTTACCAGAGCTTGATTCTTTTATAAAACAGCTGAAGCCTGATTTTACGCATCACAACTTTACTCACAGCTTTCTAATACTTGTTAGTATTAGAAATGGTTGTGGTGTGTTTATGTGTTTACTTCCCAGAATCAGGAAATGAAATCTTTAGATCCATTCCTCTGTTACAAAATGTTAAATATGTTTATGTTGCACTAATATCTAGGTACCTCTCCAGAAGAGCAGTTCTTTTGCTGTGATAGATACACTGGGTACTCACAGGAATCCTAGGAGGTGCTAGATATTTATGCAGTGCTGTCCAGATCACAATTTTTCCTCCTGCTTTTGAAATGTTTCCTGGCTGAAAGAAGCAAATAATAAAAAAGTTGTTACAACACATTGCCAACAAGTCTGTGTCTTATTGCAAAAAATTATGAGAGACACACAGACATAGGCCACATGTGGACTGCCGTTTTTAGGACTGCTGCTCTGAGTCAGTGGGTAGATCATGCAAAGAATCCACATGTCACTAGTTCTCCTACAACCACTTAAGGGTGCAGATAGCTTGCTTCCTACCAAGACCTTTTCTAAGGCTTTTTCGTGTTCCAAATATCAGTGCAACAAGTTGCTTTTCCAGCCTTTTTTTTTTTTTCCCCCGCTATAGGTACAGAATCACAATATTACAGAATGTTAGAGGTTGGAAGGAACCAAAAAAAGAAAATAAGTATACGAGAAGATAATTGGTAAAGTGAGGGGGAAAATTTAAAATTGAGGTTTACTGGAAAATGTAAATGAATAGAAACTGAGAAGAGACATGCAAAAATCCAGAGCAGAATCAGTGATGTAGGAAAAAAGAAAGGAATTGGAGCAGAAGTAGTAGAGAAAAAAATCCTGAAAAAATCACCTTAGGTATACCAACTTCATAAGTAGGGTCTGATGTGAGAATTCTTTCTATGAATCAAGTGAGACGGATGAATTTTTAAAAGGATTTGACAGTTATTTTTAAAGTCTGTTCCTTCATTGTCTTTCTACTTCATTAAATGAAAACAGGTCTTTCAGATAGTTTTATCTTAATATGAGGGGTGGGCATGAAAACTGGTTCCATTTTGGTTTTTCGAGATCTGTTTTTGCAGAGTGGAATGCAATTTGTATGGTATTGCTGCTTAGTAAACCTATTACAGTATTATTTTTTCCATCTCCATTTCCTCTTTTTCTACTATTTGATTCACAAATGCCTGTACAGGAAAAACTGAGAATTTTGCCTTGTTTCTCATTATTTTAAGCCTATACCTTTGGTTCAGAACTTGTTCAGCACATTCTTGATTTCCTTACTTCAAAGTATTACACTGGAATTTTAGCCATATGTTAATAACACCTGGAGTCAAAATTAGAAACTTTAACAGATTAGGACAGAAAGGGTGTACTGGGTTTGGCTGGCCAGATTTTGGGGGAGAGGGGCATAGAGAGGGCTTCTGAAAGAAGCTGCTAGAGCCTTCCCCTAGGTCTGACAGAGCCATTGCCAGCCGACTTCAAAGACAGAGCTGTGCTGGCCAAGGCTGAGCCTATCAGTGATGATGGGAACACCTCTGTGAAAACATATTTAAGAAGGGGGCGGGGGGGGAACTATGCCATGCAACAACTGGCAGAGAGAGAGAGAGGAGTGAGAATATGTGAAGACAAGGTCAGCTGAGAAGGGGTGAGGACAAGGTGTTCCAGGAGCCAGAGCAGAGATTCCCCTGAGTCACAGTGAAGACCATGGTGAGGCAGGCGGTCCCCTTGCCATCCATGGAGGTGACAGGGGTGGAGACATCTACCTGTGGCCCATGGAGGACCCCGCACCAAAGTAGGTGGATGTCTAAAGGGGCTTTGACCCAATGGGAAGCCCCCACTGGAGCCGGCTTCTGCAGGAACCTGTAGCCTGTGGAAACAGAGAAGCCCATGCTGAAGCAGATTTTGCTCACAGGAGTTTGTGAGCCTGTGAGGAACCCACGCTGGAGCAGTTTGCTCCTGAAGGACTGCACCCTATGGAGAGGACTCACATTGAGACAGTTTGTAAAGAACTGTCTTTCATGAGAGAACTCACATCAAAGAAAAGTATGCGAAGACCGTCTCGCATGAGAGGGGCGCTACAATGGCCCAGGGGAGGAGTGAGGAGTCCTCCCCTGGAAGAAGGAGGAACATTGGAACCAACATTGGATGACCTGAACGCAACTTCCATTCTCCATCCCTTTACACCATGTGGGGTGAGGAGGTGGATAAATTGAGAATGACGTTAATCATAGAGTCATAGAATGTTAGGGGTTGGAAGGAACCTCTAGACATCAAGTAGTACAACCCCCCTGCCAGAGTAGGATCTTTAGGACAGGCCACACAGAAATGCATCCGTGTGGGTTTTGAAAGTCTCCAGAGAAGGAGACTCCACAACCTCTCTGGGCAGCCTGTTCCAGTGCTCCGTCACTCTCACGGTAAAGAAGTTTCTCCTCATGGTGAGGGGGTACGTCCTGTGTTCTAACTTAAACCCATTATTTCTTGTTCTAATGCTGGGTACCACTGAGAAGAGACTGTCTCCTTCCTCTTGACACTCATGCCTCAGATATTTACATACATTAATAAGATCCTCTCTCAGTCATCTCCTTTCAAATCTAAACAGCCCCAGTTCTCACATAGATTCATAGAATCATAGAATGTTGGGGATTGGAAGGGACCTCGAAAGATCATCAAGTCCAATCCCCCTGCCAGAGCAGGAATGCCTAGATTATGCTACACAGGAACGTGTCCAGGCGGGTCTTAAATGTCTCCAGAGAAGGAGACTCCACAACCTCTCTGGGCAGCCCGTTCCAGTGCTCCGTCACCCTCACTGAGAAGAAGTTTCTTCTCGAGTTTAAGCGGAACCTCTTATGTTCCAGTTTCAACCCATTACCCCTTGTCCTATCAGTGGTTGTCACCGAGAAGAGCCTGGCTCCATCCTCGTGACACTCACCCTTGATATATTTGTAAACATTAATGAGGTCACCCCTCAGTCTCCTCTTCTCCAAACTAAAGAGCCCCAGCTCCCTCAGTCTTTTCTCATAAGGGAGATGCTCCACTCCCTTCATCATCCTAGTTGCCCTGTGCTGGACTCTCGCCAGCAGTTCCCTGTCTTTCTTGAGCTGAGGGGCCCAGAACTGGACACAATATTCCAGATGGGGTCTCACCAGGGCAGAGTAGAGGGGAAGGAGAACCTCTCTCGACCTACTAACCACCCCCCTTCTAATACACCCCAGGATGCCATTGGCCTTCCTGGCCACAAGGGCACAGTGCTGGCTCATGGTCATCCTGCTGTCCACCAAGACTCCCAGGTCCCTTTCCCCTACACTGCTCTCTAAGAAGTCATTCCCCAACTTATACTGGAACCTGGGGTTGTTCCTACCCAGATGCAAGACCCTACATTTACCCTTGTTATATTTCATTAAATTTTTCCCCGCCCAACCCTCCAGCCTGTCCAGGTCTCACTGAATGGCAGCACAGCCTTCTGGTGTGTCAGCCACTCCTCCCAGCTTGGTGTCATCAGCAAACTTGCTGATAGTACTCTCTAGTCCCTCATCCAAGTCATCGATGAATATATTGAATAATACTGGTCCCAGTACCGACCCTTGAGGGACTCCACTGGATACAGGCCTCCAACCAGACTCCGCTCCATTGACCACAACTCTTTGGCTTCTTCCCCTCAGCCAGTTCACAGTCCACCTCACTACCCGAGAGTCTAGACCACACTTCCTCAGTTTAGCAGCAAGGATGCTGTGGGAGACTGTGTCAAATGCTTTACTGAAGTCAAGGTAGACCACATCCACCGCTCTGCCATCATCTATCCACCTTGTTATATCCTCATAAAAGGCTATGAGGTTAGTCAAGCACGACTTCCCTTTGGTGAAGCCATGTTGACTGTCTCTAATGACCCTCTTATCCCTGATATACCTTGAGATGGCATCAAGGATAAGTCGTTCCATCACTTTCCCAGGGATGGAGGTGTGGCTGACCGGTCTATAGTTACCCGGGTCCTCCTTCTTGCCCTTTTTGAAGACTGGAGTGACATTTGCTTCCCTCCAGTCCTCAGGCACCTCTCCCGTCTCCCAAGACTTGACAAAGATGATGGAGAGTGGTCTAGCAATGACATCAGCCAGCTCCCTCAGCACCCGTGGATGCATCCCGTCTGGACCCATGGATTTATGGATGTCCAGACTGCTTAACTGGACCCTAACCCCGTCCTCATCGACTAAAGCAAACTCCTCCACTGCCCTGACTTCCTCTGGGGCCACAGGGGAACGGGGCTCCTCAGGACAGCCTCCGGCAGAGTAGACAGAGGCAAAGAAGGCATTCAGTAACTCTACCTTCTCTGTATCTTCTGTCACCAAGGCACCCACCTCATTCATCAGTGGGCCTACATTGCCTCTGGTGTTAGTTTTATCTGCAACGTATTTGAAAAAGCTCTTCCTGTTGTCCTTGACCCCTCTCGCCAGGTTCAATTCTAGGGAGGCCTTTGCTTTCCTAGTTGCCTCCCTACATCCTCGGACAACAGCCTTATATTCTTCCCAAGTGGCCAGCCCTGCCTTCCAAGATGTGTAAATTCTCCTCTTGCCCTTGAGCTTACCCAGCAGATCCCTGTTTAGCCACGCAGGACTCCTGGCTCCCTTCCTTGACTTCCTACGTGTTGGGATGCTCTGATCTTGAGCACGGTAGAAGCAGTCCCTGAATGCTAACCAACTATCTTGGGCCCCTTTACCTTCAAACAGCCTTGCCCATGGGATTTTCTCGAGTAATTGCTTGAAAAATCCAAAGTTTGCCTTGGCAAAGTCCAGGGTTGCAATTCTGCTTGCTATTTTGTTTCTGCTACATGAGATCCTGAACTCCACCATTTCATGGTCACTGCAGCCAAGGCAGCCCTCAACCTTTACTGCTTCAACCAGATCCTCCTTGTTAGCGAGGATGAGGTCCAGCAGTGCTCCTCTCCTAGTCGGCTCCTCCACCATTTGCATCAGAAAATTATCATCGATGCACTGGAGGAACCTCCTGGACTGTGGCTGGCTGGCTGAGTTGTCCTTCCAGCAAATATCAGGGAAGTTAAAATCCCCCACGACAACCAGGGCCTGTGATTGTGAGACCGCTCTCAGCTGCCTGTAGAAGGCCTCATCAACTTCCTCACCCTGATCTGGTGGCCTGTAATAGACACCCACAACAGTATCTCTCCTGCCAGCCTGCCCCTTAATTCTAACCCATACACTCTCAACTTGCTCCTCATCCATGCCTGGATGGTAGTCAAGACATTGTAGTTGCTCTTTCACGTAAAGAGCGACTCCACCACCTCGCCTGGCTGGCCTGTCTTTCCTGAAAAGGACATAGCCACCCATGACCACATTCCAGTCATGTGAGCTGTCCCACCATGTCTCTGTAATTGCCACCAGATCATAATCTCCTGCCCGAACCCAGGTTTCTAGCTCCTCCTGCTTATTCCCCATGCTGCGTGCATTGGTGTATAAGCATTTCAGGGAGCAAGATGAGCACACTAATCTCACCCTAGGGGGATGGAAGGCCACCCGGTCCTCATAATTTCTAGAGCACTGCCCCGCTGCAATCCCAGCTATAACCCCATCCCCCTTCATATCTAGTTTAAAGAACGCTCTATGAGTCCCGCCAGCTCGTGACCAAGGATCCTTTTTTCCCTTTGTGTCATTTGAACCCCAGCTTGTTTCAGTAGATCAGGTGCCCTGTAGATCTCCCCATGGTTAAAAAATCCAAAGCTAGACCGCTGGCACCACCCCTTTAGCCAAGTATTAATCTGCTGCACTTTGTCAAACCTTCCACTATTTTTCCTCATAATTGAAGGAATAGAAGTAAACACAACCTGTGCGCCTGATCCTTCTAGCATCCGCCCCAGTGCCCTAAAGTCCCTTTTGATTGCTTCTGGCCGTCTCTCTACTATCTCATCATTACCGATCTGCATAACCAAAAGCGGGTAATAGTCCGTGGGTTTGACCAGACCAGGAAGCTTCTTGATAACATCCTTAACTCAGGCCCCAGGGAGGCAGCAGACTTCCCTGTGGGTCGGATCAGGGCGGCAGACAGGGCCCTCTGTTCCCCTCAGGAGGGAGTCTCCAATTACAATTACCCTCCTTTTTTTCTTAGATGAAGAAGTCCTAATGCGTGTATCCGAGTGACTCACCCTAGACAGCCCTATGGGTGAACCCTCCACTGAGTTTTCCCTTGCCTGGCTCTCATTGTCTAGAGCCCCACACCTGTTTTGCAGGGGCAACCGGGCAGGTGAGGGAGGCTGGGCAGGGATTTTCCTTCCTCTCCTGGCAGGCACCTGCTTCCACTCCTCCCTATCCTTTAGGTCCCCCCCTTTTGCCTGATGGGCAGAGGTGGGGGGATATTCAGCTCTTTGCGGAGCTTGCTGCTCGCCATTCAGGACGTGACTCCACCGATCTGTCTCTCTCTCCGACTCCCCAATGCTCCTCAACCTTTCTACTTCCTCCTTCAGTTCAGCCACCAGGCTGAGCAGATCATTCACCTGGTCACATCAGACACAAGTGTCACCTCCACTCCCCTCCATGGCCAGTGCCAGGCTCCGGCATTCTCTGCAGCCCAAGGCCTGAACACCCACATGCCTACCTGGGGCCTCTGTCTGGGTGCCCACAGCTTTTCTAACAACCATTGACCTGGTGGCAACCATAGTTGGCTCTACAATACAAAGACTCTCTGAAAGCTATGCACGGCATAGTTTACAGGCCTTTTAAGTACTTGCCTTCTAACAAAGACTTACCCTTTTGTTCGGTGAAGGGGGACTAGTCCCTGCCCTCCCAAAGGCTTCTTATACCCTGAGGGCAGATTTAGCAGCTGATCACCGTGTTTAAAATCGCTGCGCCGCGCCGCACCGCGCCGCTGAGGGTGGCCGCGCCGCTGAGGGTGGCTCCGTCCACACTATCTCGGGTGTCCGCCCTGGAGCTGCCAGTGCGGCCTCAGGTTTGGTTGCTGTAGCCGGCTTAAAAAAAGCCCCCCAAAAGCTTTTTGCCAGCCTTTTTTTTGCTTATATTCCTTCCCCCTCACAGTCTCTCTTCACAGGAGAGATGTTCCACTACTACCTTAATCATCCTCGTAGCTCTCCCTTGGACTCTCTCCCGTAGGTTCCTATCTCTCTTGAGGAGCCCACAACTGGACACAGTATTCCAGGTGTGGTCTCAGCAGAGCAGATTAGAGAGGGAGGAGAACTTCCCTAGAACTGCTGGACACAAATTTCTTAATGCACCCCAGGATCTCATTGGCTCTCTTGGCCAAGAAGGTATTATTATTAAGATATGCTTTTATTTCTCATTACTCTTCTCTGTTTTGATTGTCAATTAATTTAATTAATTTCACCAAATTAAGTCTATTTCGACCAGGACAATAACTGTGAGTGATCTCCCTATCCTTATCTCAAATCATGGGTCTTTCATTATGATGAAAGGGGGAGTGATAGAGTGGTTGTGGTGGACACCTGTCTGCCAGCCAGGGTCAAACCCCTACACCATATTGAGTTGGCTTCCATCCACTACAAAGTACAGCCCCATTGATCAATCCCCCTCTCAAATTGCCAAATACACTTCAGTCTGCCTGCCTCCTCCTGCAGCAGCACTAGCAAGTTCATGAATCTGGCCACACCTCCCAGAGGCTTGCTTGCAATCACTTTTCACCTCTAGGAATATCTCACAACCAGAAACCTGTGTGGTTGCATGCTCAAACAGAAGCTTTGTCTGTGTGGCTGCATTGATTCTACCAGGTGCTAGAAGCTCAGGAGAAGCAGACGACACCTCTTTTTGTCGTGTAAGGTCCTCTGAGTTCTATGCTGCCACGCGCCTGCCTGCTGGGAATTTATACACTTGTCCATTGCAATTTCTGAAAGCATTTACCCCGTACTTGTGCAGAGTAAGTTTATATACTATTAACATTATTGTACTTTAATAAAAAATAGTGGAACAGTGTAATTGGCTGTATTTGCTCAAGATCAGCAGACACTTGAGAATTTCTGACACTTCTGATACATGGAACTATCAGAAATATCCACCTGAAGAGACTCCAGCACTTGAGTGTGCCATATGGTATAGAAATGCTATTGCAAAAAGGAACATATTGCCCATTAATCTCACCCAACAAATCTCCATTGCTTCCATATAGACATCTAACACCATGCCAAGCAAATGAAAAAGAAAAAAAGTATATTTCTAAAGGAGGTAAAAAGTTCTTATTTTATGATGTTACCTTCTGCTGAATTCAGTACTGTGCAGTAACAGGCTGCACAGACACAGAAGAAATTTTGATCTTCTAAAATTCATATTGATGGCAGCCCTCTCTTCACATCAGTGCAAATAGATACCTATTTGTAAGGACTGTATGAAAGGAATGAGAAGGAAGAGAAGAAGAACCTGGAAGCCCTGGTGGATAACAGGATGACCATGAGCCAGCAATGTGCCCTAATGGTCAATAAGGCCAATGGCATCTTGAAATGCATTAAGAAGAATTTGCCCAGCATGTCAAGGGAGGTCAGCCTTCCTACCTACTCCACTCTGGTGAGGCTTCACCTGGAGTACTGCATCCAGTTCTGGGTTCCCCGTTTCAAGAAGGACAAACAACTACTGGAGAGAGTCCAACATAGAACCACTAAGATGATTAAGGTAATGGGGCACCTACTTTACCAAAAAAAATCTGAGAGAGCTGAGTCTGTTTAGCCTGGAGAAGAGGGGGCTGAGTGGGTCATCTCAGCAATGCTTATAAACATGTAAAGGATGGGTGTCAGGAAGATGGGGCCAGACTCTTCTCAGTGCTGTCCAGTGACAGGACAAGGTGCAATGGTCATAACCTGAAAAACCAGGAGGTTCAACCTAAACATGAGGAAATACTCTTGTACTGTGAGGGTGACAGAGCACTGCAACAGGCTGCCCAGAGAGGTTGTGGAGTCTCCGTCTCTGGTGAAATAATACAGACCATTTTCCTGTGTGTCAAATATTCCACTACTGTGCACTACTTATGCGATGGGCCTTACACGTGGCCCTATCAAGCCAACACAGAGAGTTTAGCGACATGGATATGTGTTTTGCTGGGTTTTATTTATTTGTTTCCTTGTTGATTTTTTTTGGTGTTATTGGTTTAGAGTTTTTTTGTTTGTTTGTTTGGGTTTCTTTGGGGTTTTTTTCCTTGTTTTTCAGCTGGAGGATTAAATCACATATTGCAACTGAAAGCTTTTTAGTTGTTGGAAATCTACCCCCTCAATGAGGGCTACTATTCAGGCACAGTTTATTTTGTTCCCAAAATATATTTCCTCCTCATGTGAGCTGTGGTGCTGAGCTTCTTCACGGCATGTGCATGACTGCTGACTTTGCTTAGTGTAAGAAAAAAAATAACTCAAAAAGATTATGTCAAAACAATGTTTTGTAGAGTTATAGTGGAGATCACAGAATCACAGGACGGTTGAGGCTGGAAAAGATCTCTGAGATGGTCAAGTCCAGCCACATTGGCTAGACCACAGTACTAAGTGCCACATCCAGCCGTTCCTTAAACACCTCCAGGGACCGTGACTCCATCACTTCCCTGGGCAGTACATTCCAATGCCTGATCACCCTCTCCATGAGGAAGTGTTTCCTGAGATCCTACCTGAACCTCCCCTGATGCAGTTTCAAGCTGTGCCCTCTCGTCCTATCACTGGTTGCCCAGGAGAAGAGCCCAACCCCACCTGACTACAACCTCCCTTCAGGTAGTTGTAGAGAGTGATAAGGTTCCCCCCTGAGTCTCCTTCAGGCTAAACAATCCCAGCTTCCTCAGCCTCTCCTTTCCCTCCAGTCCGTTCCCCAGCCTCGTTGCTCAACTCTGGACCCTCTCCAGCCCCTCAATGTCTTTCTTGTAGTGAGGGGCCCAGAACTGCACACAGGGCTCTAGGTGAGGCCTCACCAGTGCTGAGCACAGGGGCAGAATTACATCCCTGCTGCTACTGGCCACAGAGTTCCTGATACAAACCAGGATGACATTGGCCTTCTTGGCCACCTGGGCACACTGCTGGCTCATGTTCAACCAGCTGTCAAACAGTACTCCCAGGTCCTTCTCTGCCAGGCTGCTCCCCAGCCACTCTCGCAGTCGGTAGCCCTGCAGGGGGTTATTGTGGTCAAAGTGTAAGACCCTGCACCTGGTCTTATTGAACTTGATACCATTGGCCTCAGCCCATCAACCCAGCCTGTCCAAGTCCCTCTGCAGTGCGTTCCTACCCTCCAGCAGATCAACACTCCCCCCCAACTTTGTGTCATCTGTGAACTTACTAAGGGTAGACTCAATCACCTCAACCAGGTCATCAATAAAGATGTTGGACAGGACTGGGCCCAGTACTGATCACCAGACATCTACTGGATGCAGCACCATTCACCACCACTCTCTGGGCCTGGCCATCCAACCAGTTTTCTACCCAGTGAAGGGTGCACCTGTCTAAGCTGTGGGCTGCCAGCTTTTCCAGGAGGATGCTGTGGGAGATTGTGTCAAATCCTTTCTGAAATCAAGATAGACCACATCCACAGCCTTCCCCTCATCCATTAGGTGGGTCCCTCAGTCACAGAAGGAGATGACATTGGTCAGGCAGGACATTCCTTTCCTAAACCTGTGTTGGCTGACCCCTGGCTGTCTTCCACCTGCCGCTTGATGCCACTCAGGATGATCCGCTCCATAACCTTGCCAGACACCGAGGTCAGGCTGACAGACCTATAGCTCTCCGGGTCCTCCTTCTAGTCCGTCTTATGGATGGGTGTCACGTTGGCCAACCTCCAGTCATCTGGGACCTCCCCAGTTAACCAGGATCAGTGATAAATGATAGAGAGTGGCTTAACCAGTTCTTCTGCCAGCTCTCTCAACACCCTAGGATGAATCCCATCTGGATCCATGGACTTCTTGGGACCTAGCTGGCGCAGGAGGTCACTAACTACTTCCTCTCAGATTACAGAAGTATTCTGTTCCCCATCCCTGTCTACCAACTCAGGAGTCCAGTTGCCCTGAGGATAGACAGTCTTCTTGTTAAAGACTGAGGCAAAGAAGGTATTAAGTACCTCAGCCTTTTCCTTATCTTCTGTTACTATGTTCCCCTCCTCATCCAATAAGGAGCGGAGTTTTTCCCTGACCTTCTTTTTGTTATTAATGTATTTAAAAAAGCACTTTTTGTTATCCTTTACAGAGATGGGCCCCAATATCCCCAGGTAAAAGCTGACCCCATCCACTGCAATCGGGGCATTTAGTATTTAGGCTTACGTAATCTATGTTCTACCATATATTTAGAAGTTTAGAACAATGATATAAAAAAGTATAGCATTTTTTTTAAAACCAACTAATAACACAGTTTTGTTATTATAACACAAGTAAATCACTGTTGTCATTATTTGATTGGCTTTATAGTAAAGGTTGAATATCATTTTGCTAGAAGGACTGAATCACCAAAGGCTACCTTGCTAGTGAACATGAAACGGTTGTTAAATGATGTAAAATCAAAATTACAGACTTAGAAGAGGTGGAAATGCTTCTGCAAGTGGCAGGACACAGAAAAGGCACACAGGCAAGTGAGGCGGTATCACAAGAGACGCTGATAGCTGTTTTTTTAACACGAAAATGTGACATTTCTGCCAACATTGCTTAAATAGTACTTGATTGTATTCTCATATGATTCGGTATGATGTTTTTTTGTAAGACTAAAATGTAACTTCTTTTGATATAGTCTGTGTTTCCTGAAATATGCATTAGAAGCAGTAAGTGATGGTGCTGAACTATCCCTGGGGAAACTGTCCTTAAAATATTTAACATTACCTGCCAAGAATACCTCTGCTCTACCTTAAGATTGTCAGTCATTCCTGAACAATAATATACAATATGTCATTTATGCTTCAATTGTAGTCATTCTTGTTCTTTAAAAACCCCACAGTTTCAAATTTCTCATTGTTTACACAGAGTGATAAGTATCCAAAAATACATTTTTAATAAGCTATTTATTATATCTGCTTGTAACATTAATACTATTCACTATATTCCCTGACTCCATTTTTCTAAGATGAGAAGGTAAGTGGTGCTCGGAGAGCGACAGTGGCTGCTATAATTATTTCAGGCACTGTTTCACTCTGATAAACTGAATTTATCAAAAAAAAAAAAATTCCCTTTTCAGATAGTATAAAAAAATTCAAAAAAGTCTGAGAAAAGTTAAAGGTACAATGATCTAGTTCTCTCTTTCACAAAATATATTTATTTGATCTACACTTATTTAGAGACTCATGTTTCTTTTACTTGTTTTATCAAAACACAACATTTAATTCTTGCATTTAATTTTTCTTTTATAAGTTGCTGAAGGAAAAGTCTCTAACAAAGATGTTCCAGGCCACATTACTCTTTTGGGAAGAAAATGTTCTAAAAAAAAAAAAAAAAAAGAAGAAGAAGAAAAGATGGGACAATTCAAATTTCACAGTAAAAGTACACTGCGTAAATGAAGATTTTTGGTGGGTTGTTTTGTGTTTTTTTTTTTTAAATATTCTACCTCCTAATCTGCTTTTAAAAATGCCCATAATGAGGCCTCCTGCACCTATTTTAGTGTGTTCCCAGCAACTTTCAGTCCCACAGTATCTATTGTGATCTATATGTTTTATATATGAACAATACTGTGTTTTGATCATTTATTCATGTTAAGCGGTGGCCATTATAGCAAAGTGTAGCATCTGTGGTTTCATTTCTGGTGCAGAGGCAAAGTGATTATGGAATTATGAGCCAGCCATGCTCAGGGGTATTACAAAACATGAAATACAACAAAGTTCAGTAAGTTCTTCTAATTTTATAGGGATGTGATTATCTCACAGGAACTACATCTTGTAGTTACCAGATGTTTCACAGTAAGAGTAACTCCGGAGCTGCTTCATTTTTATAACAAGAAGATTCTACTGCAGAGGGAAATGTTGGCATTTTCTCTGCTGGATGAAAATGAAATAGACAATTTGGAACAGCAGTTTCAACTGAGCTATATGGTTTACATTGATTAATCTATCATGTTAGAATAGTAACCTAATAATCAGAGCTCCATCCTAGATTTCTAATCTGTGCCGTATGTCTGGGGCTTAATAAACTTTTTCTTTAATTTCAGCTACAACAAAGATTATTTTACAAAAGAGAGAATCCTGAACTTTCTCTAAAACATCAGACATTTGGGATCTTAATTTTCCGAAGTAATGTTAAATTCAATAACAAGAATCACCGTCCGTCTAAAATTGCAGTGACTTGGATGATATGCATTCTGACCCTGTACCCAAATAAAGCAGTAGCTCACTAGACAAGAAGACCTATTAATATGAGTAAAGTACTCAGAACTGTGTTCAAACTAAACGTATAGGGAAAAGTTCCATTATTCACTTTGGATAGCATCTTATTTTGTTATATAAATCCATGAGTCCTGTTTATGATGAGTCAAATCTGGCCATGGGAAAGGACAAGATTTTTACAGAATTAAACACAGTCACCCAGAAGGAGCTCCTAAACATACACAGCTAAACATATAATGTTAAACCATTTAACAAACAGAGAGACGTTATTTTTCAGAGGCAAGCCTGTCTCTTTCTCTGTACAGGAATTTTGCAGCTTTGCTCTATATGAATTATAAAGTGAAAGAAAAACTTTGTTTACATAGCCAGCACCTGAGCAGTAGCTAGAAGAATTTTTCTATGGCAGGTTTGTCACTAATTGAAACCTAGAGTAAGTACTTTGGAAAAAATGTTTGTAATAGGTATCTCTTTTTTTACATATTTTTGCAAAATTCTGATATTAAGTCAAACATCAAAATAAATAAAAAAAAATCAAAAATAGCATTGCCTTGCTCCAATGAAATATCATACATGTAAAAATTCTGATACAGTCGTAAGAAGAGTAAAGAATTCTATCAGCTGAAACTGAGAAGCATTTACTCGGTAAGCTACAGAGAGATTACTTACTGACTATCTTAAGAGTGTCAGGAGAACCAGGAATTAAAAAAGATTATAAATAATGTTATAAGAAAAAGCAAGGATGTAAATTATGAATATTAATAGGATTAGTTTAGACCTTCAGCTAGCTTCCGAGACTGCGACAGAGATAATAAAATTTATGCTGGTTGAAGCATGGGTCTAAAGTTGAATTTTAATTATTTTGCAAAATTCTACTGTTTCCAAGTAAATGATTGAAATGTAAGCTGTTCAGTTACTTTGAAGTGTAGTATGTGACTTCTTTTATGTATATCTTGATTAGCAATACTTACTACTTCTTCAGTTGTTACCTATAATTAAATGTTTTGAATTGGCTTCTAACCAATGAGTTCTAATGATGGCTTGTATTTTTTCTTTCACTCCTTAGTTAGTGGCAGTAAAGCAGAACTTCATTTATGGACTGTGGATTTCTTTCCTGAAGGAAACCCTGTAATTCAGGATTGGGAATATTCTATCCTTTTTAAAAAATGCACCAAAAATATACCCTAAAAAACAAAACCAGACACAAATTCATAAACAAATATTTTAAGCTTGGTATTGTTTTTAGGTTGTTTTTTTTAAATTTTGATTTGATTATCTGTAGCTCTTGAATTAATTTAAGGTAATATAATTCATTTAACTCAATGTAGTTAACTGATGGACAATAAAGGAGAGCATAAATAAATCTCATTTTTGATTATTAGTCTTGTTTGCACTCAGTTTTTGTAATTTCAAGCTTCTGTGAATAATTTTGTTTAAAGAGTGTTAACTTGTATATTTGTTTAAGTTCATGATTAATTAAGGCTAATGATGCAATGTAGATAAATTGTAGAAACTTATCTCAGATAATAAACTGGAAAGTAAAAATCACTAAACAGGACTGGGTTTTTAGCTAAACCCAGGACAATATTTTCTCTCATTTCCTTTTATTATCACTGGAGACAAAGGCGTTTTTTGGAGAGGGACTCAGTTAGCTTTAAAGGGCCTAGCCAAGCTCTAGGTAACCATGTTGCAAGTTAAGATTTACATCTAAAGTATCTCTCTACTTGTAGTATCCCAGAATGGAGAACAGCCTCCACATAGTTTTTTCCCTTCCTACATAAAGGAAACTAAATTAGAAACACCTACAGGTTCACCTGTTTTCTTTCACAGAAAAGAAATGTGGGAAGAAAACATCAAACATTTATAGAAGATGTATTTTAAAAAGGGTAGTCTTAATTGCTCTGGGAAATTTCCTTAATGAACTGCAAATTATTTGAAAGCACTGTAGATATCTAGCATGAAAAAAACGTGTTGTTCTTTGGCACAAAGGGAAAAAAATACTTATCAACTGATAAATTGCAGAACAGATTTTGCTGTAGGAATCCTAAATGACCTTACTTCCATATATTTAATAAAGAATTTCTTCAACAACATAATCATTAAAGGTAATCAGTCTTATTGAAAATATTTGTTAAAAGAGTTTAGAAAATTTTACACTGTCACTGACATATTTTAATGTCCAACTCTATCCTCTCGGTAAAAAAAATGAAAACACTATGGAGATGGACAAGGAGGAATGTAAAATTAAATAGCTCCTGTACATGTACGTGAATGACCTAAAGCTGAAAGTAAGGACACAAGGGAACTATACACTTTGATTGATATAGTTCACATTTTCATTAAATACTGAAGCAAGTACTCATCCCTAAGCACAAACCGAGAAGGACATGGAAAGACAAATGTAAAGTAAGAAGATACAAATTTTCAAGCAGGCCAAATATCCAAGGATTTGGAAGAAAGACAACTATTTATGTTACCTGAATAGGCAAACGAAGAAACAAAATCCAAAGGAAAATGAGGTCTCTATACCTCAAACTTTTGAAAACAGTAAAAGAAAGTTATCTAAACATCAGTCAGGCTGATAGGTGAGTTTTATGTATTCTTGCTGTGAAGGTTTTTGAAGTACATTTTCTGAGGGTGTCATGTCCTTCGATGTGCAAGACTTGTTAAATCATGATGGGTAAAATTTACTTTAGAGATGTCTTCTTGGCCTTGTTACGGTGATGAAAGTTTGTTACTCACACTTTATCAAATAAGGAAACTGATGGCTTGGATCCATGTTACCAAAATTAAACATGCATAAAAAAGGCATCCATACTCAAGTTACTTATGGTAGGCTCTCTTTACAGTTGGTGATACTCCAGGGAACAATTAGTTTCATACTAAGGTAGGTCAGGTAAAATATTCCCTAGAAGTTTCCGTTGCTCGTCAACAGACATGAAAGAAATCTTGTGTAGTAACAGACATGAATACTGCAAATGTTTGAAACCAAATTAAAAGAATCTAATCCAATCATGCCTGTTCCCATTACATGCTCTGCTATAGCCTCTCTACATTTTCTCAGCTTCTGTTCCTTAAAATATCTGTTATTCAGCCCACCCTTGTCAGAACCAACCCTCACAGAGTTTTCATAACCTCATCTCAATTGACTTGCTTTTCTTGGCACAGATGCCCAGGGTCTGTCTTTCAGATCCACCATTGATCAGAAACCTTCTCTAGATTGACGAAAGTTTGTCAAGCTTGAGAAAATATTGTGGACTATTTTTAGTTGATGGATAATATTTTCTTTTGTTTATTTCTGGCTATTGTTTTTCCTGTATAGTTGAAACATTTCAAGCTTTTGATTGTTAATTCATATTTTTGAAATAGACATTATCAATTAAGCTTAAAGGTGTAAAACATTAAAAATGTGTAATGGTCTTTGTAAGACAGAAGGGACTTCATGAGATCATTTTGTCCATCATCTCACTTTAAAATTTAAATTTAAATTGTGTTACATAACAGAACAGGTTAATTCATGTAAACACTCTGAAGTGACATTTGTTTGCATTTCAAAGCCAAATATATTTGATATATTATTTTAATTCCTCATTGTCCCAATCTCACTCTCCAGTACAATGTCCTATTTTAAATTTTGCACTGGGACATAAATGACTAAGAAAGTCTCCTCCTAACCTTGCCAGGGGTTTACTTTCTGATAATGATAAAAATCACAGAGGGTGAGATGTACCTGGGATTTGTACAGGTAAATGTTTCATCTCCTTTTTGATAACTTCATGAAGGAATGGTTCATGTTCTTACTCAAGGCTTGGAGATTAAGAAATCTGTGGAACATATTAGAGTTCCAAATGATTTTTCTGCTCATGTATTTTATCTGAAAAAAATGTAAATTTGGGTATGGAAAATTATTAAATTAATGTATAAAGTATTAAAAGGCAATATAAGTTTTAAAAATGTTGAAGAATAAAACATTTATCTTTATATGCCTTAAAATACTAAAATTTTGCTGATGAATCTTATCTGCATCAAACTCAATAATATTTTTTTAAATGAACACTACTTTAATAGAGATTAGCATGCAACAATAAAATCATGTAACAATAAAAGGAAATAAATACCCCACTGATTGCCTCCTGCCTTTTGGTGTTTAGTTATTGCATTCTCTCTCTGCATTCAGCAAGGCATAATGAAAGGGTTTATTTCTTATGTGATTAAAGTCGCAGCTGTTCCCACTTATTGGATTGCTTTAACCCACAAAGTGTATGAAAGGGTTGTTTCTCCATCTTATAATGTAGTTTTAAAGTTCCTTACAGGAAAGCTGAAAGAAAAAAAACATCACTCTTAATGAGGTCCCTTAACAGTGCCTTCATTACATTTAGATGATGATGATCATGTAAGGAAAGACTTGCATTCATCCCTGGAGTAACCCCACTAGGTCAATCCTTTTTTCCCCACAACACTTTAGGACTGTATTTTGTACTTCTATAGCAAACATAACTCTACTGTTTTAATCTAAGTACAGATTTTTCTTTGTAATGTGGCATATTTATTTAAGCTAGGGTAACGTACAATAACCTACTTTAATAATGTGGGAAGGTAACAGATGCCAAAAAAATGTGTTACAGAGCATAGCAAATAGCTTGAGAGATTATTATTTCTCGGTCAAAACTAGTTCTTGCAACCAAGCTGGAGTGGCCAGGATATGTACTGGGAAAGCATGACAGGCAAGATCATTTCCTAGCAAACTTAGAGAGTATCTACAGGTCTGATCAGCAAAGACTTCTTCAGCTAAATACTAACATTCACAATATAAATAGTCCGCAGGCATTACATCACCCTCTCCCAACTCTGGATAATGGCTGTAGGCACTCCATAAATGAAGCCAGGAAGTCTACTAACATCATACTATTGCTTCACACTGAATGGAATGGGTAATTTAACTTGCATCTCTATAACAGACTATTGGAGGGAAAGCCTTCTTTCTGTACAACCTACTCATTTTATTACTTGTTTTGTCCATGACAACTCTTCAGCCATTTACATTTTCCTTTAAATTTTAAGACAAAGAATCTGATGTCTACAGTTTTGATCGACTTCTCATGCATATGAAATGCCTAAAAACCTTCTTTAAAAACAACCACGTACACTCAGGACATGCTCTGTCTTCCTGCTGTCACCATCCATTCTTAGCCTACCTCATATAAAGAACAATAATTGTGGAAAAGACTTTGAGCATCCTAGCTGTTCTCAGAAGCTGAGAAAGAACTGGAAACCATGGAATGACTTAACATGGATGCTGGGGAGAGGATTGGCTTTATTTGTGGCCTGTGCTCACTATAAGGAGGAAATTACTTCTATCCATCATTACCACCTGGTCCTGGGTAAACACCAGTTTGATCAAGTTCAAAAGTGATTCTAAAGGTATTATTCCAGGAAGATATATTTTGCATCATGAATATCAAAACATTTATTCATTTATAGTTAGATTCTATTAGATTAGAAAAAGAAAGGAAATAAAACCACTACGAACTGAAAAAAAAATATAAACAAGTAAATTTTCTAGAAGAATGTTTGCTTGTGTGTGTTTTGAGATGGTCAGTGAAGCTCTATCAAAGCAATGCCTCTACTTCAATCAGCAATGAACACTCTCTGGTTCCTTCATAAAGGTGCAACACACTCATAAGCAAAAAGAAGGTGATGAGTAATATCCTGCATATATAGAAATGGTACTACATTCTGTTTGGATAAGTTGTACTTTATGAAGAGCACTTCAGTTGCAGTGGAGTCCTCAGCATTATCAATGTAGTCCAGTAAATATAATCTTTGCCATTACTTGTAAAAGAAGGTAGGTTTTATACCAATGTGACATTACAAGGTATGAGGACATGTTTGGCTTTAGCTTGATCTGAGCTAATTTCAGTTTACTGCAGAATTTTCTGGTGATCTAGTGACCATTGTCTGACTTGTTGCAGCTGAAGCCCTGGGCAAACTGCATATGGCAAAAGCTTGACACATAAAAGCGGTCACTGTGCAAAAAAAACAAGAGACTCATGTCAGCTGAGGCTAGGAGAGGCCATTGAACAGCTTCAAAACTTCAACTAGGAGTGTCTGAGAGGTCATGAGAGTGTGATAAGAAAACAAGTGAAAATAAATTCAAGCCGCTGCTACCACTGAAGAGGAAAAAAACCCAAAAAACCCCAAAAACCTCTCCAAACTTGTGAACATCATATTCTTCCCAGAGAAGACATTAAGGTGTTTTAAACTTGTCATTATTGATATCCTCATGCTGCTTGAGGTAGACTAGAAGAACAGCTTTAAGGTCCAGAGTGACACTGAAAGGATAAGCATAACACACACACGAAAAAAAAAAAACCCTCACTGCATATAACTTTACTAATATAATATGCTACTTTTGGCAGGTATGGAGTTAATTTTCTTCACAGTAGATAGCATGGGCTAGGTTTTGTACTTGTGCTGGAAACAGTGTTGATAAAACAGGGATGATTTTTTTACTGCTGGGTAGTGCTTACTGAGTTAAGGCCTCTTCTCTTCCTCATCCCCCCCAACCAGCAAGTAGTCTGGGGGTGCACAAAGAGTTGAGAAGGGACGCAGCGGGGACAGCTGACCCTAACTGATCAAAGGGATATCGCTGACTATATGACACCATGCTCATCATATAAAGGTGAAGGAAGAAGAAGGAAAGAGGGGACGTTCAGAGTGATGGAGCCCTGCTTTCCTGAAGACAACTGAACACCTGCCTGCTGATTGGAAGTGGTGAATAAATCCCTTGTTTTTCTTTACCCGTGTGTGCAGTTTTTTCTTTACCTACTAAACTGTCTTTATCTGAATCCATGAGTTTTCTCACTTCTACTCTTTCAATTCTTTCCCCCATCCCACAGTGAGACCCTAGCGGCTATGTGCATCTTAATTGATGTCTACGGTTAAATCATGAAAAAGGACGAAAAAACCTACAGTAAAATGCAAGAAAATTAAGAGTCAAATGCACCAGAACAGAGGGAAAGTTTATAGAAACTAATCCCTGCTGCTTTTTAATATAATATGATTATATTATATCTATCATTATTATGTTTATGAAGAGTTAACATGGGGATCTACCACTTTTGCTTTACCGGCAGCTAATTTGGTCACTTGTAGTTTCTGCAAGTGGTTATGTAGTTTATGATTTTGTTGTTTCTTCTGTATGAAAAATATAAAAATAAGTCAAGTAATAAAGTCTTTTCTATCACTGTGAATAGCTTAATTCATTTTAATTCAGGCAAGGAGGTTGTAAAATAAATTCAGAATGATGCTTTTATGATTTAATAGGTTTTTGCTCCTATTTAACCCTGTGATGTAGAAATGCCTAGGATAAAAGGCAGAAAAAATACATCTCATAACTCCTTGGGGGTTTTGGTATAGTTTTATGGGGTTAGTTAGATCCTATGTAATAACTTGAAGTAGTTTTATTTATCTATATACTTGGGTGGGTTGTTCTGGGTTTTTTTTTTAATCTTTCTTACATGCAATTTTTATGCAGTCCCATAAGAATCATACCCAGAAAACCATAAAGATTTGTTATGTATTTTATAGCTTTTTCATTCTTTAGAAGCGAACAACTACTGAAGCATCAAAACAACAGAGAAAATACACTTTATTTATCAGGAATTGATGCATATCCAGCTCCTGGGATGTTTCCCTATACCATGTCTGACTTGCCATTTCTCTTCAGTCAGTCTTGATCTCTCATAACACCTACTTCTAGTTTACAGTTATTAACAGTTATTATTTTAACTAGACATTTTCACCAAGAAATCAAAGCAATAATAGGCAAAACCCCCTTTTAATTAGTCATAGGACAGTTTCAATAAAAAATCTGATTTAAATTGAATGAAAAGTACTTGTATTTTGGAAGTCTGGTTCTATATCTTTCTTCTATCTTCTATAAATTTATACAGCTGCTGAAACACAATTCATAATGCAGTTCATTAACTATTTTAGGTTGCAAAACTCCATTCTTATTTTCGATTTTAACAGTATCCACTTTATTATAGCTGTTATGAGAAGCTTGATGCACATTACAGATAAAATAAAGTTGTAAATTAGTGTAAGGATTATGTTACAACTTATATATTAGTGAGTAAGTTTCATATAAGGCTTACCCTTGGAGATCTCTATGGCTTTCTCTCCATTTGACTCTCTTAAAGGCATGCATATATATATATACAAAAAAAAAAAAAAAGATATTCACCCCCAGAAGTGCTCCTTAAGCCACATTAATGACTCTTCTGTATTCTACTTCCACAGAAAAATAACTAATTATCACCTGCTGAAGATGAACAAAAGAACACAAGAACAGAGGTACTACTTCATATGGTACTCTACTGAATGTATTCTTGTTGAAAAGCACCGTAGGAAGAAGGAAAGAGTTCTGCTTTGCTTTCATTACAGAACCCTAGGTTCTGTAGGGTTAATAATCTGCATCCTTCCACTGAAAATGAAGATCCCAGAGAGATTTAGCAGTATCCTTCTCTCCTTCCCTTTTTGTTATGAAAAAGGAAGATAGAGGCCTATATTACTTTTCACCTAGTCCACAGAAATACTGAATTCAGAGATGAAACAGAACTGAAGAAGCTGACGGAAAGAGTTTCATATTAATTATCAGAAAAGCAGATGGCTGCAAAAAGCCTTCTAAAATCCAGTGTACTTCAGCTTTAATCCTTTCATGTCATCAGTTCTTGGCACACCAAATGAACAATTTAAAAAATAAAGAAAATGAGAAGACAGAACTATGAGATGGGACAAGTGAAAAGAGGTGTGATAAAACCGCAAATGGAAGTGAGAAAGAAGAAAAAAGTAGGAAAATAGAAAGGCAGTCAAGACATTTGTGGTAAAAGGCTGAAAGGATAAGTACAAAATGTGGAGAAGAAGGTGAGAAATGCTGGTAGGTATTGAGAAAAAAACAGGGGAAGATGACCAATAATTGAGTGAAGAAGTAGAATCTTCAGTATTACGAGTTGAAACAGAGTGAAAGGACAGAGGAGAGAAGAGTAGAGAGGAGAGATATAAAATCTTAAAAATAAAAGATAAATCAAGTAAGCCATCATATAAAAAGGAAATTAATAGACTTTAAATGAAATAACTGAAAAGGAAGTAAAGGTAAAGACATAATGAAAATGACTCATACCAGTAAGCATATTGCTGTAATATTAAATCACTACATTCTAAATAAGACAGATGAACTTTACAGTACTTTGTCACAAGATTTATGTCTAGCAGGAAGTTCTGAACACACTTCTAATTAGAAGGATCTAATCCAAAGCCATGTGTAACAGTTGGAACCTTTGTACTGACTTCAGCTTTGGATTAGATACCAACTACAAAGCTGCTGCAGTACAGTCAGGACTCCATTTGTATCTTAAAACTCAGATAGGGATTTCTCTCTCAGTTGAAAGCAAGGTCTCTTTATTCAGCAAAAATGCATCACTAGGATTTTTTTTTTAAAAAGCAAAAAAAAAACAAACCATCGTTTTCACCATGGTTCTTTCCTCCTTCTTCACTGACCTTGGTGTTTGCAGAGTTGTTTCTCACACTTTTTTTTTTTTCCTCACTGACATTGCTGTGCAGCATTTTGCCTCTTCTTAAATGTATTTTCCCATAGGCATCAACTGCTTGTGTTATATTCAATACAAGAATGAAAATCCAGTACTCAAGAAACTTTGCTACAGTATTTCATTCCTTAATGTTGTGTATGGCTCCTCCATCCTTGCTGAGAACCTCCATTCCTTTCCTTTTCTTTCTTTCTGAAAGAAAGAGACACTGAAGATCCTTCCATGAAAAAGGGAAGTAGTAAGCAGAGGGTATCACTGGGTGAGGGAAAAATCTGTCAGGACTGACAGAATACTACTTTAAGAAGGCATTCATATATTGGCATTTAACATTGTTATTGATAATTAACAGAAATAAATTGACAGTGTGTTGCAGGCACTTTCACTGAGTGTAAGTGTCAAGGTTTTGACCACTGTGAGAAGAGGCTGGGACTGTCCCGTACTGAACAGATCCAGTTCCAGCTGTCTGGAACAGGTACAGGAACAGGGGACAACTAAGACCATACACTATGCCTGTGGCATCTCTGGGAAAACATATTTAAGAAAAGGTAAAATGCCACCCAGAAGAATGAAATTAAAAAAGAAAAAAAAAAAAAGTGATAAGCAACCCAAGGCCAGTGGAGAAAGAGGGGGAGGAGGTACTCCATGGTCTTTTACATAGGCTGCAAGGGAATTTCGGTGAAGCAGGTTTTTCCTCTGCAGCTTGTGGAAGACCACACTGAAGCAGACACCCTCACTTTAGTCTTTGAAGGATCCCACAAAGGAGTAGGTGGACATTCCCTAGAAGCAACCTGAGAAGAGTTCACACTGGAGTAAGCTTATCCTGAAGGGGGCGTGAAGAGGACTCACACTGGAGCATGGGAAAATTGTAAGGAAGGAGTAGCAGAAAGGATCTATTATGAACTGACTGCATCTCCTCATTCCCCATTTTCCAGTACCTGTGAAGGAAACGAAGTTGAGCACTATACACAGCTGGGAGGGGGGAAGAATTTGAGCCTAAAGAAAAAAGGGGAAGGTGAGAGGGAAGTGTTTTAGCTTTTATTTCTTACCACCCAGATCTATTTTAATTGGTTATAAATTAAACTCATTTTCTTCACATCAATTTTTTTTTCCCCATAATAACTGGTAAATAATATCCGTATCTTTATCTCAATGCACAAGCTTATTTATGTTATTTACACACAAACATAAGTGATCCTATTGATGAGGAGGAGTGAGAGAGCAGCTGGGTTGGTGTCTGGTAGCTGGCCAGGGTGAACCCACCACAGAGCCACTTAGTTATGAAATGACACAGTGACTACCTGTATATTTCCACCCTTCTCATGTATATACCTACTTGACCTCAATCTGTGTAGATAAATGTGTGAGAATAGGAGATAGAGAATAGGAAAGCATTTAGATATATTTCTCTTCTACTTTACATTATACACAGTAATCCAAACCTTTGTTTACTTTTACACGGCACAAGAAAAGTGTATCCTTCAACTTCATATCTACTTCCCTCCTGCACCTGAAGGTGAATCTATCCTTATTTTAAGAATAACATGTAAAGCTAGCTGCACAATTAGTGCAAAACAACAGATTTGGAGAAGTAACGTGAAATTGTAAGTCCGATTCTCTACTATTTTGTCCATAATGGGATGAATGCACCACAGCAGAGATAGACCACAGGGAAAAATAAAAGTAACAAAATGCAGCTTCGTGTCTTTAACTGCAAGCTGCAATTCTTAATTAGCTACCATAAAATGATTTATATGAATCTGAGTTGTAATAATATTAACACACTGTAAATTAAAAATTATTTGCGTTGGTCATCCTAAA
Organism: Trogon surrucura; assembly: GCA_020746105.1. NCBI lineage: Eukaryota > Metazoa > Chordata > Aves > Trogoniformes > Trogonidae > Trogon > Trogon surrucura. The sequence goes on from CM036617.1 coordinate 42,323,298, forward strand.
TGAGATCAAAACATTTTTTTACACATTGGTGGAAGAAAAACTGTCTTTTTTCCAAATGTGTTCAGCATGCCTAGTCTAATCCCTGACTGGGGACTCTACACGTTACTACAATTCAAATGTTGAATCATAATAATTATGTTAGAGAATTAAAAAACAGTATTGGGACTAATTTTGTATCCTTCCACTTGAAAATCCAGGCTCCCTTAGTTATCTTCAGTCAAGCCATACAAGACTCAGAGGGAGCCATAAAAGGAACTAAAAATAACCTTACATAGCTTTTCCAGGCATAAAAATGTCATACTTTCACCTTAGAATCTTCTTGGGACAGAATTAAATTCTGTGTATGTTCCACTTGAACAATGAAAAATTTCTTTCCTACAACCTTATTTCTAGAATTAGATTTTACATACAATTAGGAATAAATACACGTAATCTGTTTTAAACTTTGTGTAAACTCATAATAAACTGACAGAACAGGTGTCAATAATGGATGCATGGGTTTAAGGAGTTGTAATATAGTTAAGTGGCAAATATCCCCAAGGCCAAGAGCAAGTGGGGCTCTTCAGTAGGAGTGTATGAAGATATGTTTCATATCAGACTTCAGACCATAAGTACGTTCTCTTTACTTGTCATAATTAGGCTGATTTTACAGGAAAAAAAAGAGATTATGTTTTTGTGCTAAGCCGTGATAACCTCAATGCAAAGCTTCTCAAAGTTTAAATGGAACAACAATAAGCTTTATGTTATTTAAAGATAAAGTTTTGCTTTCTCCAGATGAGGACTAAGTGAGCAGTTGCAATAGTGGAGTTATGTCATTAAGAAAGGTTAAGCATGAAGAAAATTAACTTCTTAGTGGAGCACACATGTTGAAATTTCCAACATGTTGAAATTTCCAACATTACTATGCCCTCAAAATAAAATATCGAGAAGCACTTCAAAATTAATGTATTAATTTTAAAAATAAATGACATGCTAATATTATCAATATTAATAACAGTTATCATAATAATAGAAAAATGTAGTCCAGAATCATTTAAATATAAAGGAGAAAGAGAAACGTACGACAGAAAAAGGCACACAGTATGACTGTGAAGGATAGTAATGTTCCAAACACAAAACAATAAATACTTCACGTATATATGCACCATGGCAATTTCATAAACATCTCAGTTTTCCTTTCCATTGCAGTTTGTACCTCTCAGAATGAATTGATATTCTTCAATTGTGCTTCATTTCCATTTTGAAAGAGACAAAGAATTTCCTGCATAAAAATACTCCAGAAAGATCTCCAGGATTAGATTTATGATAAAGACATTTTCAAATAAAACAAAACTATTGTAATGCATTAGATTGTGGTCCTTCTGCATGCAGATTAGAATCAAATTGGTTGTACTGACCAGTTTTATTCTGCCAGTTAAAAATTATTCATTATTATTGTGTTGGGTTGTATGATCATTTAAATACTGCACAAAATACTACAAGTAAACATGTCTCTTCAGGTTGAATAGTCTTGCTAGATTCTCCCCTGCCAAGATTAATAGAAACACCCAATAGATTCTTTAAGACGTGAAAATGTTGAGATGGGAGAGGTGTGTTTTAACAAATTTTAAAAGAAAAGTCGTGCATGCAACCTCTTTAAGGAAGAATATTTGAGTGAGGTGGTTGGGTTTGTTTTTTTCAATTTCTTATCAGATAGTTTTCACATTGGAAGCTATAAAACTCTAAGACTTTCTTAAAGCCTTCAGCCTTTATTTCCAGATTGTGGGAATTAGGAGGTCTTGAAAATTGTAAGGCCTGATTTTTTAAGACCTTATGACTCCTATAATCATTACCACTTGTAAAATGGGAATACTATGTTAGTTTCTGAAGAGCAGGTACCATTTATGTTTTTTCAGTCAGTTATGTCAGGACAGTATGTTTCATCCACTGTGAGATCTGCTACCACAGTCATAATGAATGCACAACCTGCAGTCAAACATAGAGTCATAGAGTCATAGAATTATAGAATCATAGAACCATAGAATAGTTTCAGCTGGAAGAGACCTTGAAGATCATCAAGTCCAACCTTTGTCCCAGTCCTATCAACCTACTAAACTGTGTCCCCCAATGCAACATCTAGTCATTTCTTAAACACTTCCAGGGACGGTGACTCAACCACCTCCCTGGACAGCCTGTTCCAATGGCTGACAACCCTCTCAGTAAAGAAATTCTTCCTAATATCCAACCTGAACCTCCCCTGGCACAATTCAAATCCATTTCCCCTCGCCCAATCACCCTCCACTAGGGAGAACAGACCAACTCCCGCCCCTCTACAAACTGCTTTCAGGTAGTTGTAGAAAGCGATGGGGTCTCCCCTCCATCTCCTCTTCTCTAGGCTAAACAGCCACACATCCCTCAGTCTTTCCTCATACAACTTGTGTTCTAAACCTTTTACCAGCTTGGTAGCCTGCCTCTGTACCCTCTCCAGCACCTCCATGTCCCTCTTGTAGTGAGGGGCTCAAAACTGGACACAGTATTCCAGGTGTGGCCTCACCAAAGCTGAGTAGAGAGGCTCCTGCTCACTATACTATTTCTGATACATGCCAGGATGCCACTGGCCTTCTTGGCCACCTGGGCACACTGCTGGCTCATGTTCAGCGGGCCAACTTTTAACACCCCCAGGTCCCTCTCTGCCTGGTAGCTCTCCAACCACTCCTCCCCAAGCCTGTAACACTGCTGGAGATGTAACTGAGAGGAGATTATGTCTGGGAGATGGTGGAAGGAGGTGAGAAAGCACAAAAAATCTTTTTATACATATACATATATGTATGCATGTATATGTATGAATTTATGAATGTTGCTTCTACAAACATTTTCCCTGATGTATGCAGTTTTCCACCACTGCCAAGTGCCTGATCTTAAGATCTAATCAATTGGAACATATATTTACTGTCTGTCAATTTACAAGGATACTGTGGGGATTTGTTTATCATTGATTTCCATAATGGACATGTTTTCTCCATATCATGTAAAAATTATATTACTAGTGTCTTTTGTAGTTTGAACTACTTTGTATTCAAAGAAAACAGTGAAACTAATATTATTGTAGTTCTTTTTCTTGACATTGATAATATAACATGACTCATTGTGAGTGTCTGAAAACAGTGCATGTCTTAGCTGTCTGTCTAGAGGTAGGATTATACCACAGTCAAAAGGGCCTTGACTCATTTGCTTACAAATATGAGCGTTTAAAGACATTTCTGGTATCCTCAGGTGTTTTCTCAGCTTTTACCTGCCAGTTAATCGTCCATGACTCACCACTGGTTTTGTTTTACCTATCAGCTGCTTACACTGAAAACCTTGTGGACAAAGAGGAAAAAAATCCAAGAATATTTATTGTATGATTGAAATCTTGATAGTTCATTCAAGTAGTTATTATTACTTCAGATTCAGCTGTGACAGACCGAAGAAAGAAATCAGAAATTGGTACTAATATACAGAAGAAGTTTAATAATAGACAACTGTTCTTCATTCTCTTGATTATCCCTGAAATGTATTTAATCCATTTCTAGGTATGAGACTATTTAACTGTTTGTGAGCTCTTTAAAGACATAGTGTCTCCAATGCCAGTCTGTGCATCTGGCATTATCATCTCTTGCCTCTACTCCTTTTTACAGTATTTTGCACTCCTCTTTTTCAAGGCTCCTGCAATCATAACAGACCTCTATTTCACTGTATTTCATGACCACATTAGAGTTATAGGTGTCTTATTCCGCACAAAGAATTTGCTTGTTTCTGCTCTTAAGTACAACACCACGGTTCTCTCATACAGACATAAGCAAACATAGAACAGACTAACCACAGCTAAATACTCTGTTACAGATGAATCATGTAAAAAATGAAGTTCTAAGTATTAAAAAAAAAAAAAGAAGGTCAGACAGTGAAAGCCTAATAATCCTTACTCATGAGAGCTTGCAAAAACAGTACAAAGACTGTAGCCTATTACTGGCAATGGCAATGTTGTATTACTTGGCTACATGACTCCACAGACATTTAGGGGTTCTCAAGGGTATTCAGTGTTGTTCTCAGTGTCTGGCTACTATAATGTGCCCAGGCACAGGGGAATACGTTGTTTCAGCTAGTTAACTATCTCCTCATTACCTGAACAATTGAACAGCGTTTAGCACGCTTTGTGGTAGATATGTAGAGCTTGGTTCAGCTGTTTCAAATAGGAATTTAATGTCGTTTGAGATACCCTGGATTATGAATCTTGTTATGTACCTGCAAGTATAGAGGTGTGTGGTGGGTTAATGGTGGATTAATGGATGAACTGATGGAGTTCACAGTCCTAAGTGGAATGAGTCAGATAAGGAGCACAGTCAGGACCCTGAAGTTTAGAAAAGTGAACTTCCAGCTCTTCAAGGAGTTGGTCAATAGGACCCCCTGGGAAATGGTCCTCAGGGACAAGGGAGCAGAACAGAGACAAATCTTTAAGAACATTTTCCACAGAACAACAGAGCTCTCTATCCCCAGGTGCAAGAAATTAAGCAAGGAAAGGTAGAGACCAACATGGCTGAATTGAGACCTGCTGGTCAAAATAAAAGGCAAGAAGGAACTGGATAGGCAGTGGAAGCAGGGGCAGATATCCTGGGAAGAGTGTAGGGATGCAGTCCAGGAATGAGGTCAGGAAGGCCAAGGTGTGGCTGGAGCTAAACCTGTCAAGGGATGCAAAGGATGACATGAACGTCTTCTACAGGTATGTCAACCAGAAAAGGAAAGTTAGAGAAAATGTACCTCCCCTGATGAGCATGAACAACAAGCTAGCAACAACAGATGAGGAGAAAGCTGAAGTTCACAATAACTTTTTTTGCCTAGGTCTTCATTGGCAACCTCTCTTCTCACACATCCCAAGCAAAAGGATCACAGGGTGAAGACCAAGAGAATAAAGTTCTTGCCACTGTAAGTGAAAACAAGATTCATGAGGAATCTGAACATACACAAGTCTATGGGACCTAATGAGATGCATTTCAGAGACCTGAGGGAATTGGCAAATGTAGTTGCCAAGACACTCTCCACGATATTCAAAAAGTCACAGCAGTCAGGTGAAGTCTTTGGTGACTGGAAGAAAGGAAACATTGCATCCGTCTTTAAAAAGAGTAGGAAGGAAGAACCTGGGAACTACTGACTGGTCAGCTTCACTTTTGTACCTGGGAAGATAATGGAACAGATCCTTCTAGAGGCTCTGCTAAGGCACATGGAGGACAGGGAGGTGATTCAAGACAGTCAGCATGGTTTCACCAAGGGCAAGTCCTGCCTGACCAACCTGGCAAATGTAACGCCCATCTTCAAGAAGGGCAGGAAGGAGGATCCTGGTAACTACAGACCTGTCAGTCTTACCTCAGTGCCGGGAAAGGTGATGGAACAAATAATCTCAAGAGCCATCACAGAACAATTAAAAGCCAACAGGGAGATCGGGCCCAGTCAACATGGATTCATGAGGGGCAGATCCTGCTTGACCAATCTAATCTCGTTCTATAACAAGGTGACCAGCTTGGTGGATGAGGGAAAGGCTGTCGATGTAGTTTACCCGGACTTAAGTAAGGCCTTTGACACTGTCCCCCACAATATCCTTATGGCCAAGTGGGCTGCCCATGGCTTGGATGGGCACATACTCTGTTGTGTGAAATGCTGTCTGGATGGCCATAGTTGTGGTCAATGGAGTTAAATCCAGCTGGAGGCAAGTCACGAGTGGTGTCCCTCAGGGCTCGGTGCTGGGGCCACTCCTGTTTAACATCTTCATCAATGATCTTGGTGAGGGGATTGAGTGCACCCTTAGCAAGTTTGCAGATGACACTGAGCTGGGAGGGAGTGTCGATCTGCTGGAGGGACCTGGATAGACTGGATCGATGGGCCCAGGACAACTGCATTTCAACAGAGCCAAGTGTAGGGTCCTGCATTTTGGTCACGGCAACCCCATGCAATGTTACAGGCTTGGGGAAGGGTGGCTGGAAGGTTGTCTGGTGGAAAAGGACCTGGGCGTTCTGATCGACAGCTGGCTGAATGTGAGCCAGCAGTGTGCCCAGGTGGCCAAGAAGGCCAACAGCATCCCAGCTTGTATTAGAAATTGTGTGACCAGCAGAAGTAGGGAGCTGATTGGCCCCTGTACTCAGCACTGGTGAGGTCACACCTTGAGTATTGTGTTCAGTTTTGGGCACCTCAGTATAAGAGGGATATCGAGGTGTTGGAGCAAGTGCAGAAGAGGGCGACAAAGCTGGTGAAGGGCCTGGAGAACAGGCCTTATGAGGAGCGATTAAGGGAGCTGGGACTGTTCAGTTTGAGGAAGAGGAGACTGAGGGGGGACCTCATCATGCTCTACAATTACTTGAAAGGACATTGTAGAGAGGTTGCTGCTGGCCTCTTCTCACAGGTCATTAGGGGGAATGGGTTCAAGTTGCAACAGGGCAAGTTTAGACTGGACATTAGGAAGAAATTCTTCACGGAAAGAGAGCTCAGATGCTGGAATAGACTGCCTAGGGAGGTGTTTGAGTCGCCATCCCTGGGTGTGTTTGAGTGTCGCTTAGATGTGGTGTTGGGTGATACGGTTTAGGGGTGAACTTGTAGTGTAGGGTTAATGGTTGGACTTGATGATCTCAAGGGTCTTTTCCAACCTGAACTGTTCTATGATTCTATGATTCTATAATAGTATTCTACAGTGAGGTGACTAAATCAGTGGACAAGGGAAGGGCAATGGATGTCATCTACTTGGACTTCTGCAAGGCCTTTGACACAATTTCCCACAACATCCTTCTCTCTAAGCTGGAAAGATACAGATTTGATGGATGGACTGTTTGGTGGATAAGGAATTGTTTGGATGGTTGCATCCAGAAGGTAGTGGTCAATGGCTTGACATCCAGATGGAGGCAAATGACAAGTGGTGTCCCTCAGAGATCCATGTTGGGACCAGTGCTGTTTAATATCTTCATTGATGATGTAAACAGCGGGATCGAGTGTACCCTCAGCAAGTTTGCAGATGACACCAAGCTGAGTGGTGATGTCGATGCGTGAGAGGGATGGGATGTCTCCCAGAGGGACCTGGACAAGCTGGAGAAGTGGGCCCATATGAACCTCATGAGATTCAACAAGGCCAAGTGCAAGCTCCTGTACCTGAGTCGGGGTAATCCACTTTACCAATATAGGCTGGGAAATGACGTGATAGAGAGCAGCCCTGCAGAAAAGGGCTTGGGGGTACTGGTGGACAAAAAGCTGCACATGAGCCAACAATGCACACTTACAGCCCAGAAAGCAAATCACATCCTAGGCTACATCAAAAAGAAGCGTGGCCAGCAGATCAAGAGTGGTGATTCTGCCCCTCTATCCTGCTCTGATGAGACCTCACCTGGAGTACTGTGTACACCTCTGAAGACTTCAACTCAAGAATCACATGGACTTGTTGGAATGGGTCCAGAGGGGGACACAGAAATGATCGAAGGACTGGAGCACCTGTCCTGTGAGGACAGTCTGAGAGAGTTGGGGATTTTCAGCCTGGAGAAAGAAGGCTCCAGGGAAACCTTGCAGCAGTCTTCCAGTATCTGAAGGGGGCCAAGAGGAAAGTTGTAGAGGTACTGTTTACAAGGGTGTGTGGCAATAGGATGAGTGGTAAAGGTTTTAAGCTAGAGCAGGGTAGATTTGGATTAGACATTAGAAAAAGTTCTTTACAAACAGGGTGGTGAAACATTAAAATAAGTTGCCCAGGGAAGTGTTGGAGGCCCCATCCCTGGAGGCATTCAGAGCCACACTTGATGAAGCTCTGACCAACCTGATCTAGTTAAAGGTGACCCTGCTTACTACAGGGAAGTTGGATTAGATGGCTTTTAAAGGTCCCCTTCAACCCAGTGCATTCTATGGTTCTATGGGTCTCTAGTTCTCTGGTTTTATGGTTCCATGATTAACTTTGGCTGGTCATCATGTGCCCACTAAGCCACTCTGTCACTCCCCTCAACAGGACAGGGGAGAAAATGAAAGAAAAACCTCAAGGGTCATGATAAGGAGAGAGAGATCACATATCAATCATGATCACAGATCTGTATCATGTCTATCAGTGCTAAGGAGATGTCTCAGTTATATTAGGTCATTTTAGTTGGACTTCAAGACTTACCGCAAAGCAATCACACAAAACCTATAACCAATATGGTTAATGAAAACAAATAACTTCTGAAAAATCCATTGATTGTATTCATCAGAGGCTTGATTCATTCACCTTAATCTTTAGCATTTTAGATGCTCTGGAGAAATACAAGATGCCACATCAAATTGGTAAATATGAGAGGACCCGCAGAACCAAAGCCTTTGACAGACAGGACTCAAGACTACTCCTGGAACAACAGAGCACTGTAGATGCCTTAAAATTAGAAGAAATTACCTTCTTTTTTTACCCCCTTCCCTCAGCTCCAAATATTTAAATCCAATAATAAAAACCTCATTAAAACTAAAAAAAGTTACACATCTTCTCCATTTTAGAAGAGTACCCTAACCACCCAGGTATAAAATCAGGCTAATACATGCTAACAACCCAAGTTAATACCAATTAGTTTATGCCTAGTGAGGTAGCTTTGGCAAAAGGAATTGAGAGGATATGTCTCTCCTGAATGACCTTCAGTCTAATAATTAGCTAATTTCAATGGAAATGTAGTCTCAGGTCCTTGAGTTCAATAACAATATGAATCTATGTCTATCACACCCTTTGTAATAGCTGTCATCATGAACCTACTGGATGAAGAGGTGGTAAGAGTACCATTATGGTTTTTTTCAGAAAAGGAAGGAAGAGGTTCAATATTTGACTCATATGAGGCAGTGAAATTGCCCTAGGCATTACTAGCTTGCATTAGGTTGTTTCCATCCCCACACTGAATTTGCTACTAATACAACAGTAAAACAGTATATACAAAATAAAATGTTTGTATAGATGGACTGTTCTTGAGCAGCTCACTTTTTTTTTGTGTTGGGAACCAGCAAGTTACATCAACCACCAAAAAACTCATCTTTCAGAGACTTTTCCCAGTATATTTTTACTGTACACAATAAAAGGGACAAAGACCTTTCATATGTAATTTCCTTTGTGAGTCTCCAGACTCATCATAAGAAATTCATTCAGCATGTTACTTTGTTTGAAGATGCTGCAAAATGCTAACTGATTTGTGAAACAACACATCACCATTAAATCTTTTTTCATGAATTAAGAATAATCTTGTAACCTAATGTTTCTAATTCTTCAGTGTCTAGCATACTGTGACTATTTGCATCTATGGAAAATGAGTGTAACGTGGAAGAAAGAATATACTATCTTTATCCGCTAGTGTGTACACTTACTTTGCTCAGGACTAAAAGACTGCATGAAACAATGGAATATTATGTTCCCTCTATCTGATTCTGTAATATCTCCAAAGAATTTGTATTAGATCTTATAATAATGGATGAGGAGGATTGAGGAACATTACTCAATGTTGTCAACATGCAAAGAATCACCAAGGCAAGGTATTATATCCATATTTCATTAAGATAAAAATAGGTTCGTTACACTAAAACTTGTGAAGATTGATCACTGGAGGCCAACTATTTTATGAAAGAGATTTTCAGAGATAAAAACAATTTTATGTTACCAGTTCCCATTTATTTTCAATAAAATTTGGTTGCCTGGTTGGTCTTTGTCCTTTTTAAAAGCTCTAAGTGGCTGTTGAATTTTTGCTCTGTACTACTCTCCTGTCTATTAAATAAAATTTAATAATCTTTCTTATAAGCAATCCATGTAATTTGGGACAACCATTGACTAATATACTGCTATATATTTTTAAATTGCTGTAGGAATGTTCCATGTAAACAACAGACTCACCTAATTCTGACAAAGAACCTTAGTGACAAGAAATGTATACAATGTCTATTTTAATTTAGTATTTTTTAATGTAATCTGGTAATTCTGAGAAAGATTGTGGCCATTTACTGACTTCATTTCCTATGGATGACTCAAGAGGAGCGGTAAGCAAACAATGAAGTCAAGAGAGTCTCAAGACAGTCTGTAGATCATGGAATATAAGACTGTTATTAAAGGATGTAGGGAGGCAACTAGGAAAGCTAAGGCCTCCTTCGAATCAATGTTGCAAAGCAGGTCAAGGACGACAGAAATAGCTTCTTCAAATACATTAGACATAAAGTTAACACTAGACGCAATGCAGTCTCACTGCTGAATGAGGCGGGTGCCCTGATGACAAAGGACACAGAGAAGGCAGAGTTACTGAATGTCTTCTTTGCCTCTGTCTGTACTGCTGGAGACTGTCCTCAGGAGTCCCAGACCCCTGAGGCCCCAGAGGAAGTCAGGATAAAGGAGGAGTTTACTTTGGTTGATGAGAACTGGGTTAGGTTTCAGTTATGCAACCTAGACACCCACAAATACATGGGCTCTGATGAGATAAACCTATGGGTGCTGAGGGAGCTGGTGGAAGTCATTGCTAGGATAGTCTCCACCATCTTTGCAAGTTGTGGGCAACAGGAGAATTGCCTGAGTTCAGGATCCTGTGCGGTAAAAACAGAATACCAAGCAGGATCGCAACTCTGGACTTCAAAAGGGCCAACTTTGGCCTCTTCAATCAATTGCTGGGGGAAACTCCTTGGGACAGGGAGCTGAAAGGTAAAGGGGCCCAAGAGAGTTGGTTGGCATTCAAAGACCACTTCTTCGAGGCTCAGGATCAGAGCATCCCACCAGGTAGGAAATCAAGAAAGAGATCCAGGAGACCTGCATGGTTAACCAGGGATCTGCTGGGCAGACTCAGGTGGAAAGGGAGGGTGTATGAATTGTGGAAGGAAGGGCTGGCCACTTGGGTGGAGTACAGGGCAGCTGTCAGGGAGTGCAGGGAGGCAATCAGAAAAGCTAAGGCCTCCTTGGAGTTAAAACTTGCAAGGGAGGTCAAAGACAACAGAAAGGGCTTCTTCAAATACATTGCTGACAAAACTAACACTAGAGGCAATGTAGACCCTCTGTTGAATGAGATTGGGTGCCCTGGAGACAGAGGACAGAAAGAAGGTAGAGTTGCTGAATGCCTTCTTTGCCTCTGTCTACACTATTGGAGACCGTCTTCAGGAGCCTCAGTCCCCTGAGGCCCCAGAGGAAGTCATGATAAAGGAGGAGTCTGCCCTGATTGATGAGGAGTGGGTTAAGGATCAGTTTGAACACTTGAACATTCATAAACCCATGGGCCCTGATGGGATGCACCCACGGGTGCTGAGGGAGCTGGCGGGAGTCATTGCTAGACCACTCTCCATTATCTTTGGTAAGTCGTGGGTAACAGGTGAGGTGCCTGAAGACTGGAGGAAAGCAAATGTCACTCCAGTCTATAAGAAGAGCAGGAAGGATGACCCGAGTAACTACAGACCGGTCAGCCTCACCTCCATCCCTGGAAAGGAATCTCAGCATGGTCTCTAGGCGTATCAAGGATAAATGGGTCCTTAGGAGCAGTCAACATGGTTTTTTTTTTTCCAAGGGAAAGTCATGTCTGGCCAACATGATAGCACTTTAGAAAGACATAACTGGATGGATAAACAATGGCAGTGCAGCGGACATGGTTTATCTTGGTTTCAGTAAAGCATTTGACACCGTCTCCCACAGCATCCTCATAGGTAAACTGAGTAAGTGTGGTCTGGATGATCAGGGAGTGAGGTGGATTGTGAACTGGTGCAAGGGAAGAAGCCAGATGGTTGTGGTCAATGGGACAGACTCTAGTTGAGGCCTATATCTAGCTGGAGGCCCTGAGTCCCTCAGGGGTCTGTAGTGGGACCAATACTATTCAATAAGCTCATCAATGACCTGTATGGGGGAATAGAGTGCACTGTCAGCAAGTTTGCTGATGACACAAAACTGGAATGAGTGGTTGACACACCAGAAGGCTGTGCAGCCATTCAGAGAGACCTGGACAGGTTGGAGGGCTGGGTGGGGAGAAATCTTATGTGGTTCAACAAGGGCAAGTGTAGAGTCTTGCACATGGAAAAGAATAATCCCATGTGCCAGTATAGGTTGGGGACTGCTCTGCTGGAGAGTAGTGCAGGGGAAAGGGACCTGGGGGTTCTAGTGGACAGCAGGATGACCATGAGCCAGCAGTGTGCCCTCGTGGCTAAGAAGGTCAACCACTCCTCCCAATTTTGTATCATCAGCAAACGTGCTGACAACATTTTCTAATCTCTCGCCCAGGTCATTGATAAATATGTTAAACAGCGCCGGCCCAAGCGCTGACCCCTGAGGGACCCCACTAGACACAGGCATCCAGCCAGACTCTGTCCCATTGACTACAACTCTCTGGCTTCTTCCCTTCAACCAATTAGCAACGCACCTCACTACTTGGTCACCCAGACCACACTTCCCCAGTTTACCTATGAGGATGTTGTGGGAGACGGTGTCAAAGGCCTTGCTGATATCCAGATAGACCACATCCACTGCATGGCCATCATCCATCCACCTGCTTATGTCTTCATAAAAGGCTATCAGGTTGGTCAAACATGACTTCCCCTTGGCAAAGCCATGCTGACTGCTTCTAATAACCTTCTTGGCCTTGATGTGCCTAGAGACATCAGAAAGAATGAAGTTTTTCTGAAATTCCATCCTTCAAAGTTTATATTGTTTTGACATTTTGCATTGTGAATTAATGATCTCGGTCTTGATCACTTGAATAAGTTACATATTTTCCATAATACAGAACATTACATCTCAAACTCAGTTTTTTCTCTATATTATTAACTAGAGTCTGGAGCACTAAGATAGAACAGTATAATTTCATGATAAGAATGAAGATTTTTTTTGTTTGTTTTGCAACAAGGCTTGAATATTCCAATTTGTCCAATGATGCAAATCCAACACTACTTGAGAAGATTGTTGTTCTGTAAAAGACATATTTACATAAAGATATTTTTAAAAGATAAATAAAAGAATGACAGAATGATTCCTAATAAGAATGATTTGGTGATTGATCAGAATAAAAAGGATATGGACACCAATGCTTTGATCATGGTGTCACAGGAGAAGAATTTTAATGCTTGTCAGATGCCATTCATTGGCACTTGGAAGTCTTACATATCATATATTTTATGCTTTATATTCTCTCACAATTGTAGGTTTCCTTACATTGTTGATGTATACATATATTCATTCCAGAAGTTTAGTCTGACTCTCCACAGTCTTGATCTTCATATGTGTTTGTACAGCCTGTATAGCCATGAAGAGGCAAAAAATTACCAACCTTTTCACACACTGTTGTGTATTTCATATCTTTTTGAACACTGTTGTTGAGAAAATTTATTGTTCCTTGTAGACTACCTAAATAAATTTTAGGTGACAATGGTTAATTCAAGAGCCCTGTGGCTCTCTCTGGACCTGAGAATGGAATGCAGGTGCCTCAACATTGGTAATCAGAGACATTTTAGACACTCATGAGTATCCTGGCTGCTCTCCTACTGCCGCACTACGTAGGGACAAATCTGCTGTTATTTCTGCACAAGGTAAATGAATTAAACTCCGAAGATATAGTAAATTGAACAAGATATGTATGAGCAGGCAACTGAATTGCTCTCTGGCAGTCAAAACACCTCTATCCACTTAAAACCACCAGCTGCATGTTTTAGTACAGAAAATCTTCCCCAAATTGTAATTAAACCTCAGTTCTGAATTTACAGTGCACTGATGATTCTTTTTTTTCCCCTCAAGAAAGCAGATAGAGTAGATAATGATACAAAATACAACTTATATCTGAGTTTTCAATGCCTTCACATATCTACACATCTCGTTGATTACCCACACTTTTCTGTAGTTGTGTTAGCTTCATGTAAAACAAGCACTTCAACATCTAAAAAAATGCGTCTGCAAGTACAAATCCACAGAGGACCCAGTGAAACATGTTCCTTTATTCAATATGGTAATCCTTTATTTAAACCTTTAAATATTTAAGTATATATTAATTGCAGCCATACATCTTCCCTAGAGTATAAATCTTCCTCAAAATATTATCACAGTCCTTCTACGAGATTTTTTTTTTCTTTAGCTAGTCAGTTCTGAATTTAACTTTTGCACCTCCATAACAATGCAGCAGTGGATGGATAGTTAATGGGATACATGATCTTTGGAAAACATATATACACAAATATATATATATATACACACACACAAAACTCTGTATTGTGGAACAGAACGAGACAGCCACTATGCACCTGACTGATCAGTATCAAAATAATAACAAGAGATTTGAAGATTTCACAGAGTATGTAGTGTTACCACTCTCTATCCCCACACCAATGTTCGAGGTTAATCTGTCTTTTTCTGGAAACTTATTTAGCATGACCAAAAGAAGACCTGCTCTCTAGATATATCTGAAAAATAATGAAAGATACAAACCGTTCTTTAATCCCTCAGTTTATATTAGCTGTAAGAATTTCTAATGAATCTTCCTGTAGGGGGTGATACTTTGTATTAGATAAAAGTTTATGGTGGTAAAAGTCCAACACATAAATATAATTTATGGCATTTTGTGGAATATCAGTTTTTACATTTTTGTAACTCTCAGACTTGAGCCAACTCCAAGACTGACTGCTTGAAGAGAGTTTACATTTTAAAAATAAAAAAGCCCCTGAATCTGAAATGAGGCCTTCCTCAAATCACGGTTAAATTTAAATCTCTACACCTGAGTGAAAGCATTTTATGTGTACTAACTTCTCAGCTTTCTATTTCTTTTAGTATTTTCAAGGTCATAGGGTAACAGAAAAAGCACAGTTCTGTATGCAATTCTGAGAATTGAACACCACATACTGCTTTTGAATAACAGATGATTTCCTTTGCAGGACATGACTGCTAAACCCTTCCCCTCCTCCCTAGCTCTCTGGCATTCCAGCTGAGATAATCAGTAGAAACGGACTTGGCATCAAATGCAAATGTGAAACAGGGTGGTGTGAAGCACTTACCAAGCTGTTAGAGGCAGAGAAAAAAAACAAAGATCTGTACCAGATAAAAACTTTAATCCTATCTGCGATAATAAAAAGGAAGAGAAAGGCAGATGTTAAGATGATAATTTTGGTGGTCTGGAAATCTGGCAGTGAGTTCAGAAATCATAAATTGAATTAAGTACATGAGAATAACTACATCTTTCAAAACAGAGCAGGACAGAAACTTCAATAGAGAAAGCATCGTTAGAATTTGGGTACGTTCACTCTGCAGGCAACTTTTCCTTTCTACTGAGGTCCATCTTGCTTTAAATTATCCATTGTATCCATTCCTTACTTCTGTTAAAAGTCACCTGCAGCTCTGTAGAATTTGGAGTCTTGTGGAGATAATAGCAAGGAAAAAAATGAGCTGTTTTGAAATGACGAAGGAAAAGAGAATAAGCTTCCCAAGCATAGGGTAAAATTGTTCACTTATGCAATGTATTAGTTAAGAATGAGTTCAGAAGAGAAATGTAGATGGTGGCCTACTGTTTCAGCACAGCAGAGTTTTGTTATCTGAACATTTTTTTGAGTTGTGCTGCTTTGGACTTAGAACAATAACTACCAGTGAAACACAGATGGTGTTCAGGAGGCAGAAGTGTAGTAGTCCACTTATATAAAAGAAGTGATTGTACAGGCTAAATTATTAAAGAGGGACATCAATTAAAAAAAAATGTGAAAGTCTTCAGTAGAAAGGAACAAAGTAGTTACGTATGTAACTTTTATCCTAGATAGTAGTGAGGTATGCATTTGCAATACAATGGTACAAAAAGAAAACAGTCCGTTATGTCACACAAGATTTAAAATACTTCATAATATTTTCTTTTATTTTATTAATTTGGATTAGACTTTCAGTTTGAGTTTTCTCTCTTTGGAGAAATAGCTCAGATATACTGAACCAGCATCTGATGTGAATTATTTGATGTATGTGCTGACTGAACTAGTTTTGAATGTCTTAGAAATCTGTTAGCTATCATAGTTATGTTTTTAAGAAATCCATAACTTTTGTAGTTGTTTTTTTGTTTTTTCCCTTAAAAATAAAACCGTGGAACTGAAATTTGAATTACATAAACCAAAATACCCCTGAATAATGCTGCTGATTTGATCACTTCTTTTTGACTGCAGAATCTGTGCAGGAATATGTCAGTTCACAGATTCTTATTCTAGAATAAGTGAAGAAATCTTTTTACAACACATTTCCAATTATGTCATGAAGCAGTTCTTATGCTTGCAGAAGCTACTGCATTGTCAAATGTTAGTTTTCAGAAGTTATGGGAAAATCCCTGTAGTCACAGGGTCAGTTACAGTATTGGGAAATTAGATTACAAATACACATATAAAAGTATACATACATATATATGTGCATATGTGTGTTTCTTTCTGTTCTTGGTCAGAAAATATTCTATTGCTATTATATGTAGCATGTTTATCTTGGAAATGTGCTTTATTAATATGACTCGAATTAAGAGCCTTATGAAAATTATCACATATACCGAGACTTGTTATTTAATTTATAGTTTTGGTATAAAACATTTATATTTTGATGTCATAAAGGAATAGATTTATAATGGTATATTTTTATTTTATTTCTGAGTAGAGCCTCCAGGTAAATCAATAAATATATATTTTATATTATAAATAATCATGTTAAACATAATTGAGATAAATACAGAGACATCTTAGTGTCCTTAGTGTCAGAGCAAAGACTGAAAAAACATTTCTGACTTAACCCTGTGGGATATGTTAGTGTTATCTCTGGCTTTTATTCTTTAAATTCTGGAAGAATGACACCATATCCAAGTTAAACCTATATATTTCCATCAAAGATGTGAGGGCTTTAAGGATTCCTTAAATGTGATTGTAAACACACTAACATACTCAGTACCCTCACTACCAAGGTAGTGGAAGGATTCAGAAAACAACTTTATACTTACTTCAGTGTTTTTGTTTCATTTTCAGAGCATCCTAAAAAATACTAAAAATATCTTGCAAGTATCCTTTATTAACACACTTCAACATGTTTTGAATTCCACTAAAGTGTCTTTTAGCCTTCAACCATGTAAAAATAAATTCAGGTAAAAGGAAAGATCAATTCAGAATCTCCAAACACAACGAAAAAGGAAAAGTCATGAAAGGTTGATCTTGACTTGGATTCTTACAACCAAAGGCTCTGCAGACTCTACTGCATGAAGTGTGGCAGACAAAATATTAGCCTGTCCCTCCACTTCTTCATTTCCTATGGGAATAGGAAAGCAAAATTTATTTCTGGGAAATAGATTACTGTTAACAATGCTAAGCATGATGGATCTAGTAAACAGAAACATGGAGGTGGGAAGACCTTCAGTACTTTAATCACAGTCATCTACAAAATTCTGTAAGTACTCATATTCCATTGCCGACAAACTATGGTTTATGAAGGTAGAATACTGTGGTACTCTTAAACAATTCATAAAAGGAGAAGAAAAATAGACTATAATTTGGTGTGAAAAGGCCTTTATCTGACAACACCAGCATCGGGTGTTCTCACCTGTTCAGGTCCCAGTCAACCACTCTAGCTCTTCCGCCCAATAAAAAATTTAATTTTTGTCTTTAATGGAGTCAGTGTCTGAGTACTGTCCCAACTTCCATTGTATTAAGACAATGGTAAAAAATGCTTCATTTTGCAGGCACGGACTGGATTGGTGGGGATAACATATGGCACATCTTAATCCTGTGATCTCAGTTGAGTTGATACCTTGCCCTTCTTAGCCATTCATGGATGATAGAGTATTTTCACTTTAGAAAACATGCCTTCATAACTGTTAGCACACTCCCATAACTAGCCCCACTGAAGTCAATTATATTAATTACAGAAGTAAAGAGAAGGACTTTTGTCCTTGGAGTTATAGAATGCATGAAAGAATAGAATAACTTTCATACTTTCATCTATTTATATCTGTGTTTCTGCACAACACTGCTAGAGCCTTTGTATCACTATGTCGTGGGTTGACCCTGGCCGGCCGCCAGGTACCCACACAGCCGCTCACTCACCCCCCCCTTCACTGCTGAACAGGGGGAGAAAATATTTCCAAGGGCTCAGGGTTTGAGATAAGGACAGGGAGATCACTCTCATTTACCGTCCCGGGCAAAACAGACTCAATTTTAGGGAAATTAGGTACATTTATTAAAAGAACTAATCAGAGAGGAGTAGTGAGAAGTGAGAGAGAGCAAACAAATCTTAAACAGAACACCTTCCCCCCATCCCTCCCTTCTTCCCGGGCCCAACATCAATCCCGGCTTCTCCACCTCCTCCCCCCGAGCGGCGCAGGGGGACAGGGAATGGGGGTTACGGTCAGTTCATCCGACGTTGGTTCCACCGCTTCTTCACTCCGGGGGATGACTCTTCACTCTTCCCCAGGGCCACTGTGGGGTCCCTCTCACAGGAGACAAGCTTCACGCTCTCTTCTCCGCATGAGTCGTCCCACGAAGGGCAATTCATCCCAAACTGCCCAACGCGAGACACCTCACGAGGGGCAGCCCACCCCTCGTGAGTCTGAGGCGCAGTCCTTCGGGAGAAACTGCTCCAGCGTGAGCCACCCGCAACGTCCCAAAAGTCCCACCGGCCAACCTGCTCCAGCGTGGGCATTCCCTCTTCCACGGGCTACAGGTTCCGGCAGCAACTTGCTCTGGTGCGGGCTTCCCACGGGCTACAGTCCCCTTTCAGGCAGTCCACCCACACGGC
The DNA here is from genome assembly GCA_020746105.1 of Trogon surrucura. NCBI lineage: Eukaryota > Metazoa > Chordata > Aves > Trogoniformes > Trogonidae > Trogon > Trogon surrucura. The sequence goes on from CM036617.1 coordinate 42,342,001, forward strand.
GTGGAGTCCTCGGTGGACATCTATGCAGTGATCCTCACGGTGGACTTCTGTACCTCGCCCATGGGCTGCAGGGGGACAACCCGCTTCACCATGGTCTTCACCACGGACCCGGGGGACTCCTTCTGCTCCGGCGCCTGGAGCTCATCCTCCCCCCCTCCTTCTTCACTGACCTTGGTGTCTGTAGAGATTCTCACTCCTCCATCTCTGTGCCAGCTGTTATGGCGCAGTTCTTTTTCCCGTTCTTAAATATGTTTTTCACAGAGGCGTTCCTCTGCTATCACCTTACTGATAGGCTCAGCCTTGGCCAGCGGCGGGTCCCTCTTTGTAGCCGGCTGGCATTGGCTCTATCAATCTTGGGGAGCTTCTAGCAGCTTCTTACAGAAGCCACCCTGCAGCTCCCCCCCGCCGCTGAAATCTGGCCAGGCCAAACCAAAACACACTATCAGAATGTTTATAAGAAATCTAAAATATAATGATTAGATAAGAAATAAGAGTAACATAAGATGCAAAATAATCTTTATTTTCCTTTCTTGTCTGCTACTAAAAAGTAATTTAAAGACCCTGGGCCAAACTTTTATGGGACCACAAAAAAAGTTGTTTCTTGTCAAGTTTCTTTGTGACTACAAAATTTGCTTCTAAAATTGTTCTATGATGAGTTCAGACAAAATAACTCCCACTCCATTTGCAAAGAACTTTTGTCTGATATGAGTTACCCCATTAGTAAAGCTAGATGGAGCTAGGGAATACTAATATATTGCTGCAATTTTACTGTTTCCTGACTACTTGGTTTATATAATTTTGTTTGGGTCAGTAATAAATGGAGGTGTTAAAGTGTTTTTTGAGTTTGATTACTCGCCATGTGGAAAAAAGAAAAGGTATGGATGGAACAGTTTTCTATTAACAAGAGGAGTTTTGTTAAATCCAAAATATTTCATATGAACATCATGCTATTTTTTTTTCCTATTTTTTAAATGAAATAGTATTAGTTTTATTTTACCAGACTGATTACAATATCATAATTTCATTTTGACCAGAATAAAATCTTCCAATTTTAAATTAAATTAATTAAAAAATACACAATAATAGATATAATTTTAGTGGCTTCTCAAATATATATGTATATGTATTCAAGAAATATCTAACTACATTTGTTTTTCTGATTCAATGTTATAATACACTCCCATTCAATTTTAATATTTTTTATTATGTAGAACAAAAAGCTCACAAAATACTGGAATTTTTGTTGTAACAAATGTTCTATTTTATAACTTACTCTGAACATAACAGATTTTTACTTCAAGGGCTTGTTTGTTGCAAAGTTCAGTACAGGTGTAGTACTGATAAGGAAGGAGGTGTGAACACTGGAAAAGCATAGTAGATTGTCAGTCATGTGAGAGAATACATATCACACAACAATTAATTGGGACAGAGAAAGTTAATGTTCCTTTTAGCCTCTGCTATTGGCCTTTCCACCTCATCTGTCAGTTATCATGTCCCTTATTCATGATATATATGCAGAATTAGAGCAGCTTTCTACAGAAATTTTTTAATGATTGACTTCTTTTTAAGCAAAGATTCAGCAAATCTAAGCATAATGTAGCTGAAGTACTCTATTTGTATATGCACCAGTATTCAAAATAGATTGCAAATCCAATGTTAGAAGGGCTTTTGGCAGCCTTTATGCACAACATCCAGTAACAGTCAGGAAATATTAATAATAAAAAAAAGAGATCTCTCACTAGCACTTCTGTGACTCACACCATTCCAATATTGCATATCTTCATATATTTCTTTACTATATTCTGATTAAATTTATGCAAACCAACTGAAAAAAAAAATTAAAATCATGTCTCATCAGTATGATCAAGGACACAGAAAACATCTGTCCCTTTGCAAGACTGTGGCAAATATCTGCAGAAAGAAAACATCATGTATTTCTTTGGAGTTCAGAGTTCCGGTCTTCGAGAATAGAACAGGATGACACAGACTGCAGCTTACAGCAGATTCTCACTACAGTGTAACATCTTAATGGAATTATATTAATTATTCAATACAAGCTGTCCTTACCTTACTAAAAGGTTAGTGTCCAATGGCATTCATTGTCAGATTTTAAGAACCAAAAATTAATTTTTGTAATACTTACACCTAAAAAGGACGGACAATCTGAAAATCTAACAGAATTATAGATGCACTTTTCATTTTTCCTTATGGGAAGAAAACCTCACAAAACCTAACAATACTAACCCGTACAAAAAATATCCAACCACTCCAAATTCAACACAAGACATTTATGTCTGTGGAATCAGTTTTAGTCGTAGCACATCTTAAATCCCTTGATAGCAGCTTTCTGTCACCGCTGAGCAGTCGTGATTTTCAAACAGAATCTAACTTAATGTATATTCAGGAAAAGAATGAAACTATGGAAGATTTTTCAGTTACACAAGAGTAGGAAGTCTGGAAAGAAGATAGAAAGATTTACTATTCAAGTGAAGTTTGGAGCTAGCATTTCTGCGGTTTACCATGTTCCCTGACTGGGGAACCTGCTATAAGCATCGCAATAGAAAGGCATAACAGAATTTTGTCAATGAATATAAATTACTTCATTGAATTCAGTGAAACAGAAGAACAGGAATAGTGTAAAAATATGATCCATTATCAAGAAACTATATCAAGGATATAGTCACAGAATCATAGAACCATAGAACCATAGAATCACAGAATCTCTTTGGTTGGAAAAGACCTTTAAGATCATCAAGTCCAACCATTAACCTAGAGATGCTAGGTCCACCACTAAACCATGTCCCTAAGCACCATGTCTTCATGGTTTTTAAACACTTCCAGGGATGGTGACTCCACCACTTCCCTGGTCAACCTGTTCCAGTCAGAGGACTACTTCATTCACTGTCCTCTTTTATTGTAGCCAAATGTTGTCTGTGGAAAAAGAAAATATTTATACATGTCTCTGGTTTTCTTCCTAGGGTACAGAAGCTCAAACACATTCCAAGACAAAGATGATTTGTTTGTTCTTAATGGTGATAAATGCTTTATGCTCCAACACCATGTATTTTGTACTTGCTTTTTGAACCCATATAAGATGTAGGTTTCCAAAACATTTTATCACTGAGTCCCATAGCTTAACTGTGCTTTATATATATGTATATTGTTTTGTCCAAAATATTATCCTGTTTTCTTTGAACTAATATTTTTTTGCTTGTGTCCTACTTTCTTTTGTATGAGAAACTATGAATATTCGTTCTCCTTTCTTTTTTTTTTTTTTTCATATCATTAATAACTTCATGGACTTTACAGTAAATTTCTCATCTGTTTTCTGATTGAAAAGTCATATCCTTAATTATGGTGGAGGCTCCATCCCTGGAGACATTCAAAGTCAGGCTTGAGGGAGCAACCTCATCTACTTAAAGATGTCCCTGCTCACTGCAGGGGGGTTAGACCAGATGACCTTTAAAAACCTTCTTCAGCCCAACACATTCTATGATTCTATGATGATTTCTAGAGGAAGCTGTTACATTGTTTTCAACAGCAACTTTGTCACTCATCTGCTTAATTCCTTTTTTTTTGAAATTGAGTCCCTTTTTTGAAAATTGAACCTTTTTTGAAATTGAGACCCCAAAACTAATTGCAGTTTCCTCTCTGTGGGTCTATCATGCTTGTATTGATTCACTAGTATTTCTTCTCTTATTTCTTTGCTAATAAATTAGACTGTGTAATGAGATCATACTGCAATTCATTGCAGATGTTACTGTCCTTAATTCTGTGAAAAAAGTTTGGCAACAAATTGTGTCACCAACTTTTCTAATGAAAACTTACCTCAGATAATACAGTATGTTCCTCTGCAAAGGCAATAGATAACTAAGTATAAGATAAAAAAATCTGAAGAAATTAATTAATATAAAAATGGTCAGTAAAACCTTGTAACAAGCTGGTACCTCAGCTGTCAGTGTGGGAAGTGTAGAAGTGAATGTGTATGTGTTCAGCATTTTGGCAAAGGCAGTTTGACCTAAATGTGATCATTTTGGTAGCAAATGAAAATAAATGTAAAATATGGAAAAAAAATTGTGACAGCACTATTACTGAACACTGCTTTCTTATTAACAGTGATTTGAGGATACCAAATAGACAAGAAAGACAGATAGCCAATTTCTAATTAGTTTGTGAATTTTTCTACCTTCTTATATAAGGAAATATTTGGAAACAGTAACAAAAAGAATATGCATCCTGCATACTTACCCTGCTAAATGATATATTAAAAAAATCAAAATTAAATACTTCACATTTGCCAGAATTCGTCTTATACAAAATTAACTGTTTAACTGCAGTACTTACTATCTGAATCTTGCTACCTGTAAGAGACAACAAATAAGGGTGATTCAGATCTTTGATAAAACAAAGGCTAATTTTTTGTGTTTTACTTAGGAACCATTTAAAAGAAGAGTTCCTCTAGGATCTGTCCTAGGTCCTATTCTGTTTAATACCTTTTCCAACAACCTGGAGGAGGAGAAGCCCTAACCAAGTTTTTATGTGTGTGCATGTGTGTTTGCAATCAATATGTATGAGGGCACAGCTACCATCCAGAGAGATCTGAACAATAGAATGAAACAACAACAAATGGAAAGGCTTACAGGACCTTCTGTGGTTCCTCATGTCCTGACAGTCATAAATTATAACAGTTTACTGGGGTGTTTCAATATAAATGTAATCAATGGATAGAGAATAATGATTGTTCCCCTTCACTCAGTACTCATTAACCTGAATCATGAATAGTTCATCCAGGTTTAGTCACACTGTGTAAAAAGACATAGACAAACTTGATCAAGTCCAGCAGAGAGTGATAAACATTAATACAATTTATAGTGTTTAGTAGCTGACTCTTGTTGTGATATTGAATCCTCCAAGCAGAACAGTAGGTAGAAATGATGATGTGATAACAGAAGGTGATCCATGTCTCACAACTGTACGGGAATGCTGTGAGCAAAACTGCTCAATAGGCCTGAAACTTAGTACTGCCACACAACATCATTCCAAATTCACAGCTAGCCTTGGCTACATAGTGTGTTTGAATGTACAATAATCTAGCTCCATGGCGTGCTTTAGGGTGAAACTGTGGTGTAATGGTGGGTGATAATGAAAATACTTGGCCCAAGTCTGATAATCTCTGTTCAAGAAAATCATCTCTGTAATGAACTCTACTGTTTGCCATCTCAGGGACTAAAAAGACTAGCTTGCTTGAGGTGTTTGGAAAATATTGTGGGATGTTTTGATTTTGGCCTATTAGTGAATGAAAAGCAGTTCTTGTTTCTGTTGGTACTCAATTTAACTTTGTATCTTAAATTTACAGATCTAATAAAGGCAGAAACCACACCTCAACTAAATCCTACATTTAGATTGATCAACTAGGTTTTTCACTTTCAGGACTGCAGCTTCCTTCAGCCTCACAAACACTTCCCTCAGCACTTCTGTCAGCATTGCGAACGACTGTATAAACAGGCTGATAGCCTTTACATTTGGGTTGAAGACGGTAACTAGTTTTTTCTTTCTCTCTTTTTTTTTTTTCATGTACACATAGCAATGGGAGACAAAGATGTATTTTTAAGAGCTTACAATTCAAAATGGGTGTATCAGGCTATGTACTAATATAGTTCGGTTACCTCAGATAATTCCCTATTATGTTTTCATCTGAGGCAAGTTGAATGTCACTCAGAAATCCCAGTCATTTAACCAGGTTCTCAGACTGAGCTGCAGAAAAATGTTTAAAAGAAGTTATAGACATTCCAGCCATCAAATCTTTTTAGCTGAAAAAAAAAGAAAGAAGGGTTAATTTTTATTTAATCATTTCACAGAATCACAGAATGTTAGGGGTTGGAAGAGACCTCAAAAGATCATCTAGTCTAACCCTCCTGCCTGTGTGAAGAGTTATGCCAGTTTAAACCTGTTGAATTAACAACCTACATGAGTTCTAAAAATTTTTAAACCGAGGTATTGCTGGGCCTTCAAAAAGTATTGTAGAATCATAGAATCATAGAATCATAAAATCATAGAACCAGAGAACCATAGAATCATAGAATTATAGAATGTGTTGGGCTGGAAGGAACCTTTAAAGGTCATCTGGACCAAACCTCTGCAGTGAGCAGGCACATCTTTAGCTAGTTCAGGCTGCTCAAAGCCCCATTAAGCCTGACCTTGAATGCTTTCAGGTATGGGACCTCCACCACCTCCCTGGGTAACCTGTTCCACTGTTTCACCACCCTCATTTTAAAGAACTTCTTCCTCACATCTAATCTAAATCTAACCGGTCAGCCTCACCTCCATCCCTGGGAAAGTGATGGAACGACTTATCCTTGGTGCCATCTCAAGGCATATCAGGGATAAGAGGGTCATTAGAGACAGTCAACATGGCTTCAGCAAAGGGAAGTCGTGCTTGACTAACCTCATAGCCTTTTACGATGATATAACAAGGTGGATAGATGATGGCAGAGCGGTGGATGTGGTCTACCTTGACTTCAGTAAAGCATTTGACACAGTCTCCCACAGCATCCTTGCTGCTAAACTGAGGAAGTGTGGTCTAGACTCTCGGGTAGTGAGGTGGACTGTGAACTGGTTAAGGGGAAGAAGCCAAAGAGTTGTGGTCAATGGGGCGGAGTCTGGTTGGAGGCCTGTATCCAGTGGAGTCCCTCAAGGGTCGGTAGTGGGACCAGTATTATTCAATATATTCATCAATGATTTGGATGAGGGACTAGAGAGTACTATCAGCAAGTTTGCTGATGACACCAAGCTGGAAGGAGAGGCTGACATGCCAGAAGGTTGTGCTGCCATTCAGCGAGACCTAGACAGGCTGGGGAGTTGGGCTGGGAAAAATTTAATGAAATATAACAAGGGTAAATGTAGAGTCTTGCATCTGGGTAGGAACAACTCCAGGTTCCAGTATAAGTTGGGGAATGACTTATTAGAGAGCAGTGTAGGGGAAAGGGACCTGGGAGTCTTGGTGGACAGCAGGATGACCATGAGCCAGCACTGTGCCCTCGTGGCCAGGAAGGCCAATGGCATCCTGGGGTGTGTTAGAAGAGGGGTGGTTAGTAGGTCAAGAGAGGTTCTCCTTCCCCTCTGCTTTGCCCTGGTGAGACCCCATCTGGAATATTGTGTCCAGTTCTGGGCCCCTCAGTTCAAGAAAGACAGGGAAGTGCTGGAGAGAGTCCAGCACAGGGCAACTAGGATGATGAAGGGAGTGGAGCATCTCCCTTATGAGAAAAGACTGAGGGAGCTGGGGCTCTTTAGTTTGGAGAAGAGGAGACTGAGGGGTGACCTCATTAATGTTTACAAATATATCAAGGGTGAGTGTCACGAGGATGGAGCCAGGCTCTTCTCGGTGACAACCACTGATAGGACAAGGGGTAATGGGCTGAAACTGGAACATAAGAGGTTCTGCTTAAACTCGAGAAGAAACTTCTTCTCAGTGAGGGTGACGGAGCACTGGAACAGGCTGCCCAGAGAGGTTGTGGAGTCTCCTTCTCTGGAGACATTCAAGACCTGCCTGGACACGTTCCTATGTAGCATTATCTAGGCATTCCTGCTCTGGCAGGGGAATTGGACTTGATGATCTTTCGAGGTCCCTTCCAATCCCTAACATTCTATGATTCTGTGATTCTGTGATACCCTGTTGTAGTTTAAAACCATTGCCCCTCATCCAGTCACTACATGGCCTTCTGAACAGTCCCTCCACAACTTTCCTGAAGGCCCCTGCAGGTACTGGAAGGCTGCTATACGAGCCTTCTCTTCTCCAGGCTGAAAATCCCCAACTCTCTCAGACTGTCCTCACAGGAGAGGTGCTCCAGCCCTTCAATCATTTTTGTGGCCCTCCTCTAGACTCATTCCAACAGGTCCATGTGATTCTTATGTTGAGGGTGCCAGAGTTGGACACAGTACTCCAAGTGAGGTCTCACCAGAGCAGAGTAGAAGGGCAGAATCACCTCTTTCAATCTGCTGGCCAAGCTTCTTTTTGTTGTAGCCTAACATGCAATTTGCTTTCTGGGCTCCAAGTGTGCATTGTTGGCTCATGTCTGGCTTTTTGTCCACCAGTACTCCAAACCCTTTTCTTCAGGGCTGCTCTCCGTCAAGTCATTTCCCAGCCCATATTGATAACGAAGATTACACCAACCCAGATGCAGGACCTTGCACCCAGTCTTGTTGTAATTCATGAGATTCATTTCTTCAGTTTGTCCAGGTCCTTTTGAGAGACTTCCCATCTCTCTGACAGGTCAGTGAAACCACTCTTCACCTTAAGATCCAGACTGATCCAAAAAAAAAGAAAAAGAAAAAAAAAAAGAAGAAAAAGGATCTTCAGTAGGTAGTGAAATTAAATACTTCACACTGCAAGAGTTGCCTCAGGAAATACTTCTCTTTCCCCAGGGGAACAATCGTATTTTACAATTATTAAAATATCTTTTAAAGATACAGGATTCTATAGTTTAGCTTTCTGTCCAGTAGTTTAACAGAGAGCTTCTTTTCCACTAGATGTTTAATTTTACTGATTACTCTTACTCATTTAGTTTTATATTTGTGAGTATATTTTATCTTCGTTTTTAAAGAACCCTGTAATTTTCAGCACAAATTATTTTGCAGTTTCTTTCCCTGTATAACCTTATAGTGGAAAATTTACTTTTTATAGAATATATTTCTTTCTTTTACTTGACCTCTTGCCAAGATCAGATACACAAGAACATTTATTTGCTTAAAAAAACAGTGATTCAGAAGAATTAAATGCAGTGATAATTTTGGTATGCAGTGGGAACTAGCAGATTGATTTGGTTGTCTAAATGTAGGTATCTAGTGCCATTTGAGATGCCTTGAAGTATCTAATCTGACCTTCAGCTGTCACTCCAGTCATATGTTATATCTGCCAGTTCAACTTAGATATGTTAGGACATCTAAAAATGGCACTAAGCATCTAACTGTGAGAAACTATATCCAGACACAGAGAACCGTTCAGCTCATCCTAAAATAGACATCAACATTTGGTCAGCTAAGTAGCTTTCTAGACACCAGTGGAAGATATTCAATTATGTGAACATAGATGTCTAAACTTATTTGAGAGTCTCTAGTGCATCTTAGACTTCTACCAGGACTAGCAGATAAAACACTAGTCTTACTACAGACTTGAACTTATCTGGAGTGACAGTGGGAGGTCATGCAGGGTACTCTAGGGCCTCTGAATGAGCAGTAGTAGGAATTTAGAGAAACTGATTTAAGTACTGGAAAGTAATGCTATCACCTAATGATAGGACTGCTATTCTCCATTGAATTCACCAAAAGGCAACAGTGATTCACTCATTCTTAAATGTCCGAGTTATGAAGCTTACGGACCTTCTGTGTTTGGATTTTCACTGAGTTTAGTGGGGGAATAATGTGCACATCTATCTCCCAGTGAACAAAATGTGTTATGCAATACAAAAACCTATAGACTGGAGTGGACATAATAGTCCACCTGTAAAGTTCATGTTCTTAATGTGGTCCTTCTTACGACAGGAAAAAAATATTAGCCTTAGGATGAGACTTTCACAGAGTGAATTTTTAAAGAGGTATTTGGAAGAACAGAATTATTCCACTCAGTTACATAAGATCAAAGATTTAATGACTAAGCAGGATGATTATAATAGTGAATGGATAATGATTTTATTTCTAGCAAACGCACATCCATGCTCTGTAAAGAGCACTTGCACATCAGTAAAGGTACGTGGTTCAGTTGTGACCAACACCATGACCTTGGGGAATAAAACATTTATGCTAGCTGAGTGAGGTGTCTTTCAGGGCCCTTAGGGAACTACCAGCTTTACTGTAACGGATCCCCTCTCCTGGGGCCTTCTATTTCCTTGACAATGGTCTAGGACCCCATTTCAGCCCCCCAGGGCAATCAGTCCTGTCCAAGTGATGCTGCAGTAGGACAAGTCTCCAGTTCCTGCTCTGCTCTGCCTAGCTGTGGGTCACATGTTCCAACCTGGCTTTGTCTTATCCCCAACATGAGGGAGACGCCTAGTGCCATAGGCTGTGGCTGCCCCATGATCCCAGCTTCCATGTTGCTGGCTGGGGTGGTGGGACAGGACCAGGCTACCAGGACCTGTCCCAATGCACCATAGTGAGGTCCCCAGTGCTTCTGACCCCCAGTCCACAGGGAGGTGCTGGCCGCAAAATCTTTATGATCCTGTGGGATCAAGGCACCTTTGTCTAAACTTTAGTTCTAACTGCAAGGCAATCAGCCTGGCTAAAACATTGCCAGAGTGCTTGGTCCTCAAAAAACTAACCATTCTCATAGCATTTAATGTGGGATAATTGCCTACATCGTATTGTTCACACGTTGGAAGAGCGAGAAAGTTTCCAGGACAATGTGCAGTTGGTGCATGAGGAGCTCTCCCCACAAAGATTTCCAAATTGCTAGTATTAAGGTAGTTTAATGATTCTGACTCTAAGAGAAAATCCCATGGAGCATGGAATGTTGTAGAGATACCGTGGTCAAACTCCATGAGCACAAAGGAACCTGGAGACGTCAAGGAACAAGTTGACTACACAGTTACTATCCTGGGCCAAGAGTCTGTCATCTTTTGATAGATGCTGTACTTTGGGTGAACTATGCTCATTATAATCTCATTATAATACGAAAAGACACCCCATCCCAAAAGCTGCCTGCCTCCGAGGTGCGACCACCCCTCACTGAGTTGCGCATTCAATTTTTCTAGTCTATACCTTTAAACACAAAGTGATGAAAAATTTACTCCAATCACAATAAAGATATGCATGACTAGAGTCACTCAAGCTGCACCTGAAAGGTAACAAATAATATAGAAATGGTCCAAGAGAGGGGAAACTTTAGGGAAGATTCCACCATGGTCAGGGGAAATACCAAAAAGGAAAACCTCTGACTTCTGGGATCAATTGACAAGCTGAGCCTCTCTTACCCCGCCCCCCAAGCGATGCCTTTGGGTAAGGTCTGAACATTTGATCTCCCCAAGTGCTGCCCTGATGTCACGTCCCGCCCAGGAGAGGAGGACAAGAGACTTTTAGATTTGTAATACCCCAGCAAAGGGGACAACCATGAGACAAGTCTCAAGGTCCATATACAAACATTTGTTATTAAATTTCGCACAACATAGAGATTGAGCTTACAACAAAGAATACAGATTTAAAAGCACGATAGGTCAGACAATATAATAGAAACCAGGAAAGGCTGAATACACAATGAACTGCAACAACTTATTAATAGCAAGAGGCAAAAAAGGACATCTAAACCACAATATTACAACAGAAAATATTATTCTTAACTAATACAAGAAAGAAATTTAAGCATGAGCTAAGTAAAACAGTATGATAGGCCTTGTGTTACTTAGAGGGAAAAAAAAAGGGGAAGGAGAAAAAGAGAGAGAGAGAGAGGAAGAGAGAGAGAGAAAGAGATATTACTGGTCTGGGTTCATGCGTTGGTCCAGCCAAAGCAGAGTCCCAGATGCATCCGACATTGTCTTCTTTCTTCTTTTTCTTAACTTTTTGCTTTTCCTTGCCTCAATTTATACACAGTTTTCTACATGCGGACATGCGAAATGTTCCACATGTGGACATGTGGAATGCACTTCATTGTTTTAATCCTCATTAGCATGCATGATTGCCATATCTCCTTGGGAGATAGGCTATGAGATAAGGCCATCCTGCCAATATTCTGAGCCAGGGCTGTTTGAGGCATCGGTTCACCACACCCGGGATACTTAGAAAACCTTTATAGAGCTGCTCATAATCTATTATATCTGTAACTTTTGCATGTGCTTTGCAGACAGTCACTGTCACTGGCAATCGAAAAGAATTTGTCTATCTGTTGCTTCAATAAATTATATCTGATTCTGATCTGGCCATGTGAGTCCCTGTTTACCCTTTATCCACGGTGTTTGGCCATGTGAGTATTTGATTCTGACCTGGCCTTGTGAGTCCCTATTGATACTGATCCACAGAGTTTGGCCATGTGAGTATATTGCCACCCTTGTGAAGGATGGCCTCATAATTCCAGGGATGCCATCAAATCGAAGGCGTATGGATGCGTTGTGTTAGTAATGATGAATTAGGCATCAATCACAACTTAAGTCTAGCCATCCTCAGCCCCTCTAATATCTGAGGGCAAGCTGGAAAATAAGGGTGTTTAGTTTCTGCCAGACTGATTTGCCCCTTTATTCACGGAGTTTGGCCATGTGACTTTTTGCAACACCAGTTGTTGCCTCTTTTAATGCGACAGAAATTGGCACCTCACTTTCACAACAGAAATTGTTGCCTCTTGTTTGCAACAGGAATTGTTACCTCTTTCCTTTTAATGCAACGGATCCTGACCAAGACTTGTCTGGCAACCTGGGTATTAGACATAGCAGTTCCACCTTGGGTTCAGTTTTCTGTTTGGTATTCAGCTTCCACAGATATATCCCTTGAAGAGTTTTTGTTTTCATACATAATGTTTTCTGATTTGCATGGTCAACATGAACCACCAACAGTCTTACTCAGATCAATCTCTTTGATTTTTCACATATCCAAAGATATCTAATAGCCATTATCCGGGGTTACTATCACATGTTGGTTTCCTACTCCAAATAGTCCAGATCTCACTAGTAAGCCTTCCCTTTACCTGTATTTCTTGTGTTTTCCTAGTATATAACAGAATCATCTAGTAAGTTAAGTGGCAGACAGCCAAGGTCTTACATAAATACATGGTACTATTTGCTCCATGACAGAGGTAACAACATAGTCATTGAAAGTAGCAACAGTGGAGAGAGATTTTACTATTTTGCTTTTCCTTGCTACAGTCCTTGCATGGTTTGATAAATTTGGTAAATTTCACAGGCAATTTACGAAACACTTGAAAGAAATATTTTACAGGCAGTCCAAATATGCCATGTTTTACATAATATTGTATGCTAAATAAATACTGTATTCAAATACACAGTTTGCAAACAAATAAATACACTGAACAGTACACAGAAATCACTGTCCGATCTCTTTGTTAAAGGCATAGATAGCTATTAATAATTTAACGGACATAATAAAGTCTGGAAATACATCTCTGACACTAACTCCATTTCTATACTTCAGGGACAAATGTAGATTTTCTTTATGAAGTTATGCAGTAGTAAGTCTAACTTTCATTAGTAGATGGTAGGTTTTCAGTCTTGTGTTCCAAATTGTTTACTTTACTGTTAAAGTTATTCTTAGCCATTTACTTTAAGTTAAATCTAATTTGGATCTTTGTTTTAACTCGTGATCATGAATACCAGAAATCAATTAAACTTCATCAAATAAACATAATACTAGCAATGAAATGAACAAACACAAACATATTGCACTTCCTTTCATGGCTACAATACAACTCACGTTTATCAGATTATTTTCTGTTCCTTCAATTTTAATAATAATAATAATAAAAATGCATGGAATTCACATCCAGGAGCCCTCAAATTGCTTGTCATTTTAATGTTTTCTTCTTTTGCAGTTAAATGCTGTTCAGCATCGTAGTTGTTCCACAGAGCATAGAGAACATTGTGAAGGACAGAGACATTATGAATTTTGCTTTAAAAATAAAGAAATGTAGACACAGAATGGCAAAGCAGTTTATATTAGATCACTCATCAGGTTACTGACAGAACTACATGTTATCATTTGATATATCCCTGAATACCTTTAAAATGAGGTGTTTGATACATAAACTATTTGTAATTGTTCGACCTTGTTTCACTGACCTACCAGAGGGACAGGATGTCCCCCAGAAGGACCTGGACAAGCTGGAGAAGTGGACCCATGCAAACCTCATGAGGTTCGACAAGTACAGGTACAAGCTGCTTGCAGACACAAAATTAAAGGTAAGTTTCAAAACCAAGGTGCAAAAAGACAGCTGTTGTCAGGGCAGAGCTAAACACTTCTTTCAGTACTTTATAACCAACATACAAACATACATATGTATATGTACACACACACACACTTTAAAAAGAAAAAAAAAAAGATTTCAGGAAAAAATTCTTATTCTTGTTAGTTAAGGTAATCATGCTATATTCATTATGTAGTTCCCGAGGGCTTTTAAAATGCTAATTTTTCTAGGGATTTTCAAGACTATGATAAAGTTCCCATAGTTTTAATTGTAGCAGACAGATTTTATCAGCCTAAAATAAGTAAAATCAAGTGAAAGCTGCCAGGTTTGACTCAAAGAAAAACAAAGAGGGAAATAGGAAGCAGATTCAACATAGAAGTAAAAGTTAACATCAACACTCTGAAAAGAATTGCAACCGAAATCTGACGAATTCTGGAAGGAATGCAGCCATGGGCAATACCCGAAGAAATCTCGGTCTCCCCAGGTGTCGTGGTTTGACCCTGGCCGGCAGCCAGGTACCCACACAGCTGCTCACTCACTCTTTCACTGCTAGACAGGGGAAGAAAATATTTCAAAGGGCTCAGAGTTTGAGATAAGGACAGGGAGATCACTCTCATTCACGAGGGGCAGCCCACCCCTCGTGAGTCTGAGGCGCAGTCCTTCAGAGGAAACTGCTCCAGTGTGAGTCCCCCACAGCATCCCAAAAGTCCCACCAGTTAACCTCCTCCAGCGTAGGCATTCCTCTCTTCCACAGGCTACAGGTTCCGGCAGCGACTTGCTCTGATGTGGGCTTCCCACAGGATACAGCCCCCTTCAGGCATCCACCCACACAACATGGAGTCCTCTACATGGTGGACATCTATGCGGTGATCCTCATGGTGGACATCTACACCCAGCTCATGGACTGCAGGGGGACAACCCGCTTCACCATGGTCTTTACCACGGACCCGGGGGACTCTCTGCTCCGGTGCCTGGAGCTCATCCTCCCCCCTCTCCTTCTTCACTGACCTTAGTGTCTGCACACACTCCTCCATATCTGTGCCAGCTGTTATGGTGCAGTTCTTTTCCCCATTCTTAAATATGTTTTTCACAGACGTGTTCCTGCCCTATTACTTTACTGATAGGCTCAGCCTTGGCCGGCGACGGGTTCCTCTTTGGAGCCGGCTGGCATTGGCTCTATCAATCTTGGGTAGCTTCTAGCAGCTTCTTACAGAAGCCACCCTACAGCTCCCCGCCCCGGCACCAAAATCTGGCCAGACCAAACCAATATACCAGAAAAAAAGAAATACGTTCTCTCCTCTAAGGAAAATTATGATAGTAACCCATAAAATTCTGAAAGAATTCTTAGATGGGAAAATAATTAAAATTAATCATGTTAAATCTTTCGCATTTAATGAAAGACATTTAATTCTATAAAAGACATTTCATTAAGTATATAAAATGACACATCCAAGGTGTCACCAGTGTTTTGATATTTTGTTCAAATCTTGCATTTTAATCTCTCTTCAATATTCATATAGCATACTCTGTAGAATCTAAACATTAAATCATTTGATTTGTTTCGTAAATGTATATGATTTCATAGACAGCATGCTGTGATGCTTTTTTTCCCATCTATGGAATAAAAGATAATATTTAATATTCATACAATTCCTGTTATTTCAAGGTATATAGTCAGTACATACTTAAAAGAGTAGTGTTGTTATACCTGACTATTGCCCAGAGGTTTGGACTAGATACAATTACTTTTTTTGGATCTCTAAAATAATCTCTGATTTCCTCCTTTGCTGAACAAGGACAACTGTTAAGCAGCAAGCTGCAAGCCACCATCGTGGTAAACCCAGCACATGACCTTGACATGAAACAAAAGGGAGGAGCTGCCTAAGTAAGGAGGAGGCAAAAAAAGAAAGTTAAGGTACAGGCAAAATGCTGGAAAGCAAAGATTAGAATTGACTAAAGGAATGGGACTGTGGGTCATAAAGTAAAGAAAATGGTTCTAACTGGTACTGGCAGTACAAGGAGTGTTCTGAGAGCAAAAAATGGGACTACAGGTAAACCATGACTTGATGTAGCTGAGAGATAAAATTACAGAGCATAATCACTTTGCTTTGAATATGTGTTTGTGAAACCAGGTAGATAAATCAGACCCGCAGAATTTATTAAAACTGTGAGAGCCAGGCCACTTAATCTAGGCAGCTAAATCGAATCTGATTTTTAAAATCACAGTGATCAGAATGTAAGAGCCTATATGGCCCTACCTGAAAAGAGGAAATTATCATAGAAAGTCCTCAGAATGAGATTCTGCCTATGTTAAAGCACCAAAATTAGACTGGTAGTTTTACCCCGAGGCATTCAAAAATGAATGTCTTGGTACATGGAGGTGAAGACCCTTTTCAGAGCTAGCCCTAAATGTTTTTAAGCTACAATGAGAAAACTTAGCTTTTTTGCTGATCCAGAATGTACTGCATATTAACTTTTACAGTTCTTTGAAGTTTAATTATGACTACTTTGAAAATTAGAACTTTTTGTGGAACTGAACTCCAACTTTTTTGTTTCCTCAGCATGCATTACTTAACAAGTGTTCTTTTATTTCCTGTACTGAGCACAAATTTCTGGTATCAAGTGCTTAACTCAAAATAGATGAAGTGGAAAAAATGAGGCATGACTTTGAAAGAGATTTTAATTACTTCAGTTACTAAAACTGAATTCAGATTATTAAAAGTTGGGTGAGATTATTCCCCAAAAGAAGTGTTAAATAACCCAAATTATTGACATAATTTTCTTTTACACAATATTATAAAGCTTGTTTCATAGATGAGTTTTTCAGGTGTTACTCAGTGACTGAATTTGTTCCATAAACCATTAGCTTAAACCATTTTATTTTTCTACCTGGTAATTTTAGACCAACATTTTTTGACCTTTACTCTTGTTTAGGATTGTAGTAGTAATAACAATAATAACAATAATGACAATAATAATAATAATAACAACAATAACAATAACAATACTACTACTAATAATAATGTGATGTTATTATTTAAATTAAAACAACAGGCAGACAAGTGTTACCTAGTAATGAGGTGGCAAGTTCATAACATTTATTTAGTACCTTTGTCCATTAAATCTTTCTCAAAAGACAATTGGGCCTATATATCGTATAATTTGATGAGATACTTAAAGACAATGGCACAGAAGGTTTGAGGTGGGGCTGCACCAGTGCAGTGCAATGTGGCATAATCAGCTCCATCGACCTGTTGGTGATGCTGTGCCCGATGCACCCCAGGACACGCTTGGCCCTTTTAGCTGCCAGGGCACACTATTTTCTCACTTTCAACTTGTCATCAACTCAGACTCCCAGATTTCTTTCTGCAGGGCTGCTCTTCAGTCTCTTGTCACCCAACATGTATGCATGAGCAGGATTACTTCATCACAAACTTGCTCTTGTGACATTTCATACAGTTGGTGATTGTCCAGCTCTTTAGTCTCTCCGTAAGGCCTCTCTTCTCTTGATGGGGTCCGCAGTAACTCCTAGTTTAGTATCATCAGCAAACAAGGTACATTTGATGACTGCATCCAGATCATTTCCCAAAACAGTAAAGAGAACTGGCCCTAAAATATCTTGGAAGCAATCAATTTTATTTCCATTCTGCAAAATTTTCTCCTTGTTTCTTTTTCTTATTTTCATAGAATATTATTGAGGTCTGTATAAGACACTTCAGTATTTCCTATTGCTTTCACATTATTTGTCAGATAATAGAAATAAAGCATTTTGATGCCTTTCTCCATATTGCTTTTTTAATTACAAGGAAGTGAATTGACAAACTTGAAAATAGTAAGATGTAGTTAAAATTTATCCTTTTAAAGTTGATACGTATTAAATTGTAGTGTCTTAATATTCAATTAATTTAATGAAAAATAAGTAAGATTTTCACTGTTATTACAGAGGTTTGGAAGATGAGAGGCGCATAAAAGTCTGTTAAGATTTCTGCACCAACTTGTAGGATGCAGATGGCCTGTGACAATCATATAAATTAAGCTTGGTACCTAATTGTCGATGATAGCAGTATGGTTGATAATTACCATAAAGCATAAGCTCTAATCTCCATTTACATTGCAGTTTTGTATATTCATCATGTTAAATTTTAAAAGTGAGAAGTCTTGTTTCATTAGATTCATTTCTATTGCGCTGAAAGAAATAATACAAAATCTCTATGTCCAGAGAACGTAAATAATCTTTTAAGAGTAATGTCATACAAAATGTACTGAAAGAACAACATTTTATATACAGATATTTAATTAAAAAGTAAAAATCATTTTCACTTACATTCCTTTGGCACTCTTATCCTTAACTTTGTCCAAAGTTCGGGATTACAGTATCACAGTATGCTAGGGATTGGAAGGGACTTCAAAAGATCATCTAGTCCAATCCCCCTGCCAGAGCAGGAATGCCTAGATGATATTATACAGGAAGGCGTCCAGGCGGGTTTTGAATGTCTCCAGAGAAGGAGACTCCACAGCCTCCCCGGGCAGCCTGTTCCAGTGCTCTGTCACCCTCACTGAGAAGAAGTTTCTTCTCAAATTTAAGTGAAACCTCTAGTGCTCCAGCTTGATTCCATTACCCCTTGTCCTATCATTGTTTGCCACCGAGAAGAGCCTGGCTCCATCCTCGTGACACTCCCCCTTAATATATTTATAAACACTAATAAGGTCACCCCTCAGTCTCCTCTTCTCCAAGCTAAAGAGATCCAGCTCCCTCAGTCTTTCCTCATAAGGGAGATGTTCCACTCCCTTAATCATCTTAGTATTTTTTTAGTTTTGTTTACAAAGTGCATGCCATAGACCTGCAGACATGAAGGGTAGCTATTTACTTATTAAGAAAGTTATTTTCTTGCCAGACATTATCTCTTAGTTTTGTTTGTTTATTTGTGGAGTTTTGTTTGGTTGGTTGTTCGGTTGGTTTTTTACTCTTGTCATAGCACACATTGATTTTTCCAAGTATTTTCAGGTTTTGAAAATACTTTTATTGAATTCCATGTTTGAATTCTATATTCCTATATTTAAATAGAAATTATCATTATCTTTGCAATACATCTGCTGTCTGCAGCTAACATATAGCCATTCGGAGCCACATATTTGACTTTTAAGTCACTATTCATTTCCTTATGACTATTTTGAGAGAGAAAATTACACTATATGTACCTTTTACTTTGTGAAATTATAGACTATGATCTATAAGTCATGACAATTAAGGGAAGCACTGTCATTGATTTCACCTCAAACACTAAATCTGTTTGTTATGTATTGTGTACATTAGCAACTTCAGAAATACTCAGTAAGATCGCAGCTTAGTTTATTTGCATGTCTTGTGTGAGCTACAAATGTAACGAGTATTCTAGTCCTTCTAAATTGCAAAACATGGTTTCTTCAATGTTTGTCAGATCCACTGGCCCCTATAGGTTTGACATATAAAATGGCAGATGCTCCTTACCTTTGTTCCTCACTTCATTCACATAGGATGCAAACAAACTGACATAATTACACCAAACTTGCTCCTCATAATGTTTCATAATGCATACAGAAGACTTACCATTTATTATAAATGCACAGATTTCACACTGCTGAGGTAGAAATACTGTCTCAAAGTATTTCAGAACAAATTGTTATTTTTTCAAAATAAACTTAGTAAGATATAGATTCCAACAATAAATATTTATTGATATTTTTTCACATATTTATATTGAGCTATAATTTAGATTTAAAATATCATTGACATATTGAACTATATTAGTAAATGCCTTTTTTGATCATCTAAATCATAGAATCATAAAATCTTAGAATCATAGAATGCCTTGGGCTGGAAGGGACCTTTAAAGGTCATCTAGTCCAACCCCCCTGCAGTGAGTATCTCTGTGGTAATTCTCTGACATAAAAGCCTTGCAAGATGAGAGTGGTGAAGAGTAATCTTTGTACAGAATGAAAACAAAAATGAACAAACAAAAATTAATGTTTTCCCGTTTCCTTTAGAAGTAAACTCACAGCTTCCAGCATACAAGTTACTATATGTGAGTAAGACCAGAAATATTTTTTAAAGACAATAAAACACTAAGAATTATCAAAAAATAAAGGCATACACTTAAGAGAGGAATTGATATTTTACCCTCAGGTTGTCAGAAGGAAGGGAAGGCCTTAAATCAGATGTGAAAACTTCTGAAAATTGATGAGTACTGCAGCACTTTGAGGAACCACTGTTCCACAAGCAGCTACAGTCTTATTGCAAGACATTGCAGTATTTTCTGGACTGTGAGGAGAACATAGTGACATGGCAGATCTAATTGAATTCAACACAGCACATTGAAGAAGTGGTTATTGATATATTCCATTGAATTTCCTAATACAGAAAGCCAGTTATAAAAACCTGTGACGAAAAAAAGAGTAAAGAAGGACCAGAGCTCTATAAGGCAAGTAGGGATGATGTAAAGGTAACTGTGAGGCCAAACACAAAACAGAATCATCTGCTAACTAAGGCAATAAGGCATAAGGGGAAAATGAATTTGACATACGTAACAAATACTGACAATAGGCAGGTGTCCATCAATGTGGGTTTAGTACTAGATATTTTAAACAAACTTGTTTCTCAAACACATGTGAAGAACAGAAGGTGACAGTTCCTTTCAGGAGCAAGATTGCAAGATGTATTCTTGAGACTAAAATTAGACACACTGGTCTGCAACTAAAAAAAAGATACTACTGTAATAACCAAATACAAGAACTATCATAATTGAAACACTTCAGGAAAGATACATTTCAAAACAGTAGAATAAAATATATTAATAGTACACTAAACTGTTAAAAAATAAAATAATTAAAAAAAAGCATTGAGAAAACATCCATTCTGAAGTGAAAATAAGAGTAATATTGAAAGGAATGTGGAAATTAAATATGGAAGTATAAACGTAGAAGTTGCAACATCTGAGCTGGAATTAAAACTAGAAAGACTTAGCATCAGTATAGAGGATGAGCGGTGCTTTGTCTATTTCATAACCAAGTAAGAACTGAATATTTTATATATTTCCTTTGTACTGAATCAATAAGTTAAGAACTGAGTTCTTTATCTGGAATGTGAAAAAATGTGATAAATTAAGTATTTTAATGGAAAGATTAAATGCAGGTGGACCAGCTGTTGTTCCAAGGAGATAGAAAACAAAACCTTAGATGTTGACTTAGAAAAATTATTGGAATGGTCTTAAACCAAAGAAGGATGGTAGAAAGTCATAAAAATGATACGAAGAGAGAAAAAAGTATTGATAGTCATAGAGGTTCTTAAACACACTACATTTTTAAAGACCAGACAAATACAAAACCTTTTTATTGAAGCTAATCTCTCTACTAATAATGTAGGAACGTAGCTGTAAAAATAGTGTGTGGCTTGCCTAAATCTTCATAGCAACTTGGAAACAGATCTGGAATCACGTTTTCCAGTTTCAGTGGATCATCCTTCTCTTCAATCCCTTTCATATAATAAACCTGGAATCTACCTTTTAGGTACAAAATCTGGAAGGGCTGCTTTTCTCCCAGTAGATTGACCACTCAGGCTACGATCTCACCAGGTGTGACATGCTAATCACAGTCAGGTTTTGTACGTTATTGAGTGGGAGAAACAAAAACATTCTTCCCTATGTCTATTTCTCTTCCCTTACATGAAAGGTCATCATGATTAATCTTATCTACTATTCTTTTTACAGTGCATTGAACTGTGTTTACAGAGTGGTCTGTCCTAGATGCTGACCTCAATGGCATGATTTTAGTAATTTTCTTGGAGGAAAAATAGCTTTTAGTTGAAGATTAGAGGAATCATTCTAACTACAAAAAATTAACCAGGGAACTAGGGTAGGACACACCCTAGTCAAGGACATTAAATCATATCCTTAGTCACCACATCTACACCACTTTAAAACACCTCCAGAGACAATCACTCAACTGCTTCCCTGGGCAGCATGTTTCAATGTTTAATAACTCTTTCCATGAAGAACTTTTTCCTATTCTCCAATCTAAACCTCACCTGATGCAAATTGAGGCTGTTTCCTCTCGTCCTATCACTTGTTGCTTGTGAGAAGAGACTGACCCCCAACTCACTACAACCACCTTTTGGTTAGTTTTAGAGAATGATAAGGTCTTCCCTCAACCTCCTTTCTTCCAGACTGAACAAATCCAGTTCCCTCGACTGCTCCTCATAAGACTTGTGCTCTAAACCCTTCACCAGCTTCGCTGTGCGTTTTTGGATATGCTCCAGTACCTGTGTCATCTCTTCAGTTGTAGTTTTAGTCCTTGGAAAGTTAATCTCATGGTTCTCAACAGAAGCCATGACATGAAATTTCAAGGTCAACTGATTTATTATGTTGGCTGGAATACTTACAGAAATCATATAAGCTATAACTATACCGTGAGTTTGAGCATAAGATAAAGATTTCAGAGTCAGCTTTAAGAGGTGTAGGTCAGGTAATGGATATAGTCTCACATCAGCAATATGAAGTTCAAAAATATAACTAATCATAACAACTCTGTATTATTTTGCTGTGTATACTTAACCGGTTTCTTCAACAGTTCAATATATTCACTTCAGGAGAGTAAGAATTAGTGTACACAAACTGCAGCAACAAGAAGTCTTAACATAAATAGAAAAAAAAAATCATCACAATGATGGTAACTAAGGAAAGAATTAGGTTTCCCAGAAGGACCTTGAAATCTCTATCCTTAGAGATTTTTAAAGTTCAACTAGACAAAATCCTTTACAACGTGTAGAGAGGTAGGGCTGGGCAAACCAATAAATGAATGATAGGCGGTATCTAATCCCTCCTCCTCTCAAAAGGGGAAGGGAAAAGGAGTAAGCCAGAGAGACTTATGGAATGGAAAACTAAAACAGCTTTAATAAAACAAAAATACTACCAATAGGAAAACAATGAAAATAAATAGTGAAATACATACATATATACAAAACTGATATCAAATCAAACTCCTCACTCTGATTGCAATCACCATTGATGCTGCAGAGCAGGAAGCACTGGAGAAGCATCAGGCTCAGCATCAGAGGGTGGATGGGTACAGGGCCTGGATTTGGGAACTCAGGATTGAGATCAAAGACAGAAGAATGGACAGAGTCCTTCTCAAATGCCAACCATTGAAGAAGAGCCTAACCCTCATGATCCCTCTGCTTTATACTATGATGTACATGAAATGGAATACTCTTGTTGGTAGGTTTTGGGTCACCTGTTCTGTCCGCTCCTCTCTCCAGTTGCCCTCTTTTACTTCCTTGCAATCTTTTTGCTTCCCAGTGTGTCCAATTTGTTACAGAACATTAAGCCGTGACTTTGATTACTATAGGAGCAAGTATAATCAACAACCTTTCTGTGTACCAATTCCTGGTAGTAACTGTAAACACCAGGTATCATCACTTCTAGTAGCAGACACTGTCTTCAAAAAGATGCTGTTAACTTCAGAAAGTGCAATTTCTCAGAGGGGACTGAGAGGAAAAGTAAAGTTGCTGAGCAGAATTGGTTGTGTTTAGCTCAAACCAGGACACACCCCGATCTTTCAGCAACAGGTCACACCAGATGACTTTCAAAGATCCTGACAAAATCTGATTATTCTCTTTACACATTTACCCATAAACGGGAGGAAGAGATATCTAAAAGCCTGATGCTAGTCTAATTTTCTCAGTCAACGTAATTTTTGCATTTACTAATGAAAGATAACAGACTTTCTACTGCTCCAACAGTGTAAGGTCTTGGGAATTGACTGGATTTGTTTTGAATTGAGGTTTTTGTTTGTTTGTTTAATTGACATAACAATGGTTAAGTAACAGGAAAACATTATTTCAATTAGTTTAGGTTAATCTTTAATTAAAATGGTATGGAGCAGCTGTGTTCAGGTAATTGGATTACCTGTGACTTTAGAATAATTTGTGGAGTAGAAAAATGCAAACGCAAAATAATACCAAATATTTCAGATTGTAAAGAGAAATTGTCACGGTCAATCACCACTAAAGTAGTGTGACTTTATATTGTTCAGTAAAAGCAGTTACAAAGGTAATAAAGAGAACAGTCAAACTGAGAGACAGGGAACCAGGGAATATGTAAGCAGACTCCGTCAAGAAAATATGTAAAATAAATCTAAGTAGGCCCATGACTGAGGAGGAGGACGAAAGCATTAACAACACTTTGAGGTGCCCAAAAAAAAAAAGGAGAGAGAAAGAGCAGATTAGGGAACACCTGTCTTGGAAGGATGAATGTTTCTCGTTAGAGAAAAGTTATGAAAAAACTCAGGAATGAACTACAGTGAAATAACTTGCACAATGTAGAAGTTTTATCAGCTTTTTCAGCTAATGATTAGATTATATGCTGGGATTTTTTTTTTTGCCTTCTGTAATATGGCTGTGAGATTTTTCATCATCTGCTTAAGTGTCTAATCCTTTTATCAATCTAAGCTCTTGTCTGAGAGATATCTTGTGGCAATGAAACCTGCAAGTGAATTACATATTGTTTACATATTGTTTAAAGATATATTATCTTTCATCAACTTAAAATTTGTTGCTTTTCAATTTCATTCAACATCTCTTTGTTCCTGTATTACAAATTTCTGTAAATTTTCTTTCAATAAGTGTTATTTAAGTGCAAGGTATTTCATTATTATGAGTTTAAAATTTATTATTATCACTTTAACAAGATTTTTTTTCAATGCAACTAATAAATATCGTTCTTACTTGTCCCTCAGGAGTATCAAACCTTTTATGATTTGAATGTGTGTGGGTCTTTCTCTTCTAAGCCACCTGCTCAGTTCTTTCCAGTGTAAAGTTTTGTCTCCGAAGTTTAGAAATTATAGTGAGTTTAATACTCTTTGCTGTTTAGAAACACACTGAGCTTTTTGTTTCATAGTCAAATGCTTAGATATGCAATTATAAACTGATTTTATTTACTATATTGCTCAAAAAAATTTGCTTGATGACATGAATCAATTCTGTATTTTTACTGACTGTTAATATGCCATTGAATGCATACGATGATAATTTTTATAAATCTATCTCTGTATCACAAAGTACAGTTCATCTCTAAGTTAAAAAGTTTTTTTAATAAAATTAAAATAATAAAAAATAATATCGTTAAAGTACGTATTTGCAATGGAACTGATGAGTTAAAAGCAATTATTTTAATTGTTGTGTTGTGTCTGCTTCAGTTATGAGATTCAGTCTCCTGAGAAAAATAAAGGGCAAATCCAATTTGGCATACATATAATTTCTTCTCAAACCAACAGATGTGTCATTCAAAGCAACATCTGTTTGGCTTTTACTTTTAGTAATAGTCCATGTATATGAATTTATAATTCATATGAAATGATGAAAGAAAAGGTTGAAAATTTCTCAAAAAGCTGCAGATTTACTTCTAGGAAATATTATGAAGCTTTCTTGGTTTTATTAAACAGAAGCTGTTACTGGACATTTTAAAAAACGATATATTTGGACACGCATAAAAAGAAGAGTGTTAGAGGCAGTTCTACTAATAAAGATGCACTAAGCAGAGAGTTAAAAGTTTGCTTTAAATGTCAACTGCAATATCTAAGTCTGTCATGATGCAGACAGAATTTAAACATCAAACATATAAAATACACATAATTAATTAAAACAAGAAGCTGTAGGTGCATGACAGCTGTAGCTAAAATAATGTATGAATGTGCTTCCATAAACCCAAGTGCATTTACGTTGACTGTTTCTAGTATTGTTATTTTCAAGTCAGTATGTATCTGGCATTGCACTAGCATCATCAGTTTATTCTCCAATAAGCATAGATATTATGAAAGAAATAGAAAACTAATATATATGAAATTAATAACTGTCTGGAAGAAAGGGACCTGGAGGTTTTAATGGACAAGCAGCTGAATGTGAGCCAGCAGTGTACCCAGGTGACCAAGA
This sequence comes from Trogon surrucura, assembly GCA_020746105.1. Taxonomy (NCBI): domain Eukaryota; kingdom Metazoa; phylum Chordata; class Aves; order Trogoniformes; family Trogonidae; genus Trogon; species Trogon surrucura. The sequence goes on from CM036617.1 coordinate 42,367,851, forward strand.
AGGCCAATGGTATCCTGGCTTGTATTAGAAATAGTGTAATCAACAGCAGTAGGGAGGTGATTGTCCCCCTGTACTCGGCACTGGTGAGGCCACGCCTTGAGTATTGTGTCCAGTTTTGGGCACCTCAAGACAACAGAGATATCAAGGTGCTGAAGTGAGTGTAGAGGAGAGCAACAAAGCCTGTGAAGGGCCTGGAAAACAGTGTGTGCTACTGGCAGTGATAACACCTGATGTTTACAGTCACTGCCTGGGACTGGGATGTAGAAAGGCTCTTGCTGATACTTATTCCTATAGTGACCAAGGCCACTGCTGGCTCTTGTGTGCCACGCTGGGGGTGCTGGGCAGTGAGAGGGGTCACAAGAAAGTAAAAGATCGCACCTCTGGGGAGGAATGGATAGGACAGGTGACCAACGAGAGTATTCCATCCCATATATGTCATATCTAGTATAAATTGAGTGATCACGAGAGTTTTGGCCCTTTTGTTTGCCCCTTTTCGGCCTTTTCACCCTTCTTTTCTGTGATGGCCGGTGTCCAGAGAGGACTCCATCTGACCTCCTGATTTTGATCCGGATCCTGAGTTCCCGAATCCCGCTCCCTGTATCCAGCTCCCACAGCCACTGAGCCTGGGGCTTCCCCAGTGCCTCCTGCTCTGCAGCACCAGTGGTGATTGCTATCGGGGGAGGGAGTCGGGTTTGATATCGGGCTACTATCTATAGTTGTGTGTAAATCTTTACTTTTATCTCTTTACCATTATTCCTATTATTTTCATTAAAGCTGTTCTATTTTTTTTTTCTTCTCTCACCCGTAAGTCTCTCTGCCTCATTCCATTTTCTCTTCCCGTTTGGGTGGGGGAAGAGGGGGTTAGAGAGCGTCTGTCCACTTCAGTGCTGGCCCAGCCCTAACCCACGACAAGGGGTGAACTTGTAGTGTAGGTTTAATGGTTGTAGTGTAGGGTTATAATTCTAATAGAATACATTCTGTTTAGCTACACACATAAAAGACTCTGTATGTTACAAGGATGATTGTATTCTAATGTGATCAGCTTTTAAAATTTAAAATTTCTTTTTGATACAATTGCATGATTTCAGCCTGTTTCACATATCCAATTCTTAGCCAACAAAAGTATGTGAACTGCTCCACTGTTTTACAGGAGTGACTGTGTTTCATTGATATTCTGGTTAATGTTTATAAGTATTGAATTAGCTTGAGAAACTGTTAAAGAGGTTTGGGATTTCTGTGAATGAAAATCATTACTCTTCTTCATAATGATCCTCAAAAATATGTCCACATGAAACAAATAAATTTGGAGATAGAATTTAAGGCTAACTACACAAGCAGATAATTATGACAAAATATGAGAGTGTGAACGTTCCTTGTCCTCCACGCATGTTACATTTAAAAAACACAGGATATTCAATGGTATAACCATTCCTGAATTTTTACTAACTTGTTGTTGTCATTTGTCTTTTATTTAAGCTGAACACATGTTGCAAGGGCTAATTTATAATGGCAGTGTAAAGATGTGTGAGAGTCAAAGACTCTTACCTTTTTATTTTACAGTTCTGACAACTGAACTATTTTCCCAAGTCTACCCATACTATCTTTGATCTTAGTCAGAAAACACAATGCTTGTAGGAATGTAGAAAAAAATGAGGAAAAGGAAAGGAAAAATAAAAAAAAAAAGAAAAGGGGAAAGAAGACAAAAAATAGTGAGTTCTTGATCATTAAAAATAAACCAAACAATATGCAACATTTTATTTTAGTTGTATTTTAAAACACAGGAATCACTTTATATAACAAAACGGAAGGTAAATGCTACTCTAGTCAATTATTCTTTTCAAACAGGACAGAATAAATTAGGAGTAGGTTTCCAGTTGAAATTACAAATTGTCTCAGCCTGTTTGAACAGCAAAGTGAATTTGTTCCATTAATATCAGAATTCCTTTAAATTTGACCCACACCACTTCAAGAGACATCATACGCTATTCCTTTCATGACATTCCTGTGAAATGACAAACATATTTTACTCATTTTGTAGGTGAAAAATGCAGAAACAAAGGTGCTAAAGGCATTGACTGAGATATACAGTAATTGTCTTTTTTTTTTTAAAAAAAAATATAGTATACAACCTTTATGGCCTTTAAGTATCTAGATGAAATTCCTAAGTTTTAAGAAACTTTAAAAAGAGAGCTCAGCATACCCATGCAGACATTTAAAGTTGAAAATTAATTTCAGTTAGCTTTCTATTTTCACCTAAAGAATAATATAATATTCAGCTGTGTTAGTATGTTACATAGAGCTGCTGAAGTTCATTCCAAGGAAAATCCATTTTTCTTTTTAAAATTGTGGTTGATATTTAACATTATCTTTATTCGATATACGCTTTTGAAAACATCACCTTACACACATGAAAAAGCTAGCCTAATTCGACATCATTCTACCTGCATGTTTTCACAATGGAAAATCTTTATTACTTAGGCCAAAAGTCTCTAACTTTATAGCGGTTTCTTAGAAATTCAAACAGATATTTCAGACGTCGTTTTTTTTAAAGCTTTGTAGTTTTTAAAGCTTGTGAAACAGCTAGGAAATTGAATCTTGTTGAATGCTGCAGTTGAGATTAATTATTTTTTTTCATTATTTACATTTATACAGCCCAATTTGATGTAGATAAATGACATCATAACTCAGATGGTTGGGCAAGGTGTAAAAGAAGACTAAATAATGTGTGGCTTTGCACTGCAAAAATAACAATGGTATTGTCCACACAGGCTAATTCTAGTTGGAGATAGTGTGAACCTTCAGCTTTGGAGAAAATGCAGAGTTAACATATGTCTTAAAACTAAATTTCTGTTCACAAAATGCACCTCGAAAAATCAGGCCCTACACAACGCACAGTAAGAGGTAGCAGTATCTGTTCAAATAGGTGGCCAAAGATTAACCAATTTACCAAGAACTCCTTCTTCTCTTTTCTACAGAAGAGCTTGAATCTTCTTGTCTTATACCCTCAGTATTAATTTAGATGCATTTTGAAATAGGCTTACATACTTTTTATTGAGGGAACTCATGTTAAATTACAGCAATTAAAAACTGTCTGGAAAAGAAATCAGAATTCCCATCTTTTTTTGAAAAGGTGGACTATTCATCTGTTCCCTGTTTCGGTGTTTCCTCTTTGGTCACTTTGCTGAATTTTGGTGTTCAGTATTCTAAAAGTATGAAGAGCTCAAATCCTTAATTTAAAGCCATTACACACACAATACTGCTGAAATTGATGCACTATCAACAAAATAGACACATGAAACCCTAGCTTCTTTGTTGAATATTCAAGCTGTTGCAATATAATATAGAGCAAACAACACAGAACTACACCTGAGCTAATTAGAGATCGCCTAGCACAGGTGCAGGCCTTCTGAATCAGATTTCTTGGCTGTCCATGCAGTGCAGCTTGCAAGTAATTATACCATTTCTTTCTGTAGATACACCTCAAATCTTTTTAAAAATGGTAGATAGAAGGTACCTGTATCCTATAAAAGAAATCAAAACAGGTTATCACATAAGAGCGCTTTAGTATACACCTAGAAAAAATCCCAAAAAAACAATAGCAAAAAAACCCCACAAACAGGAAAAAAAACCAAAACCAACCAAAAATCCCCCAAACTTATCACAAACCAGAAAAAAAATGAACAAATAACCTCTCTAAAAGAGTAGAATTCCACAACATTGAAAACACAAAAGAAAAAGAAAAAAATGCAAGATTTTTTATATCCAATACTTAACATTCATGTAAACATTTCCTTAACCCATGATATTTTAAATGCTGAAACAGACAAAAGCATTCTCATTGAGATGGCTTCCACGATGTTGATAGCTTAAATCATTGAACCAAAAAATTTTACTTCAGCTGGCATTAGCATTCTGTAAGTTGACAGGCACCACTGAAGCAATACTCATTTCATCACAGCTATCTACCCAGTTGCAATTTTATTATGCTATTATACAAAGTAACATATATACACATAAACAATGTGTTAGTGTAATAATATGATAATAAAACATGTCCTTTATACAAAAAAGTATTTTATGAATGATCATAATACACCTGCAGAATGCTTTGGATTTCTCTTCTTTCTTTCATTTTAGTGTCTGCCTGTTATTTATTTTCCTTTGGACTCAGTCTTGTTAAGTGATTCTGAAAGGTAAACAGTTCTTACAGAGTATAGATACTTTTATTTAGACTTGGCAAGAGCTTTCATATGCAAGTGCAATATGCATTTGATCTTAAATGCCTGTAAATTTGTCTGAAATAAATAGAATGGAAATAGCAAAATGAAATTTAAAATTGTCCTACAGGAACTTCTATCAGGCTGTGGTGTTAGAGTGGCATGATGTACATTTCTTCTTATAGAATGTGCATAGAAAGATTGTTTTCTTTTAAATAATTTTCTCAGACATCCAGGAAAATACAAAGAAAATGAGAAAAAAACTAAAAGATAATTATTTTGTGATGTTTTTGTGGACATTGTAGAAATTGGGAGTGCTATACTTACTTAGTATATTTTTGCTTCATTTTTTTTACCTTAAAAATGTGAAATGTAAAAGAAGATTTTTTTGTAGCATTAGTGTGTTCTACAATTAGTTTGCATTTTATCCAAAAAGAAAATATCCTTGTGTCAAGACGCAATTTATGCATTTTAATTCTTTTCTTTCCTGTTTTCTTGATACATTTATTTCTTCCTTTATTCTAATTAGGTATACAAGTGGTGTGGTGTAAATATCTACTGAAAAGTTATGCTGTCATAAAAGTCATGTAATCATTAATTTATCTAAATGGATGTAGGAACCCACTATTTTGAAACTCTGATTTGAACTTAAAAAACACTAATATAATTTGTTATGTTACAGAAAATAAGAAGAACAGACAGCTATAACCACTAAAGATGGGTCAGATAAATACTACTCCTTTATGAGGCCTGTCAATCTAAGTGGACCAAAGACATTATAAACTTGACATTAAAAGTATTGTGTACTCATACATGAGAAAAAAAAGCCAAGTTATACATTTATCACTTTTTCTTGATTAAAATCATGAAAGCATTTTCACAAAGCGAAACCTACAGTTAATTGCTCTCATATTAATGAAGTTCTTGGTTTGGCAGCAAGATGAATTACTGATGCTTCATCTTATGAAAACAAGTCCTGAACAGAAAACACAGGCGTACCTTTTTCATCTCTCCAGATTATCCATGTTCTATATTCAGTGCAACCTATGGCCTTTTATCCTGTAATATAACTGCATTACACGATTTTGCTTGTTCAGTATTACATTTTTATATTACCTCAACAGCACTAAACTTAGATATACAACATTACCACAACTTCATCTTGCAAGTACCTCACAGTCTCTAGAGTCATCATAGACCCAAGAACATATAAAAGATTATTACCCAAAAACTGGATGCTGACACACAGGTCAAAGAGATATCTAAACTGAATGTTATGAAGAAAATGCAGCCATGTTAACATATAATCCTTAAAAAGGCTTAGACTACTTAGTGATGAAACTGTTCCCATAGTGAATATGTATGAGCAGCAGAAACGTTCTTGAAAAGATAGGTGTTATATAAGAATGAAGATAAAAGTCCTCTCTAGAAGTTAGAGAGAAATTAAAATTTTCAGGAAATTACACAAGCATCAAAAGAATTATACGTTATTTTTTTTTTTAAAATATAATATTATTTAGTGGCTTTTTTTTTTTTATTCTACAACTCACAGAACATGTTGCAAATAACTGAAAGCTGTCAGAAAGATGAAAAATAATGGAAAGTTTAATTCATATCTCTGGCACCAAAACAGATACTGAAGAATCCTTTAAAACTGGGTCTGTCATCTGCTGAAATATTTGACAAAAACATAAAATCCAGATTACCTAAATAAACACCCAAGATAGATAGATAGATAGATAGATAGATAGATAGATAGATAGATAGAATGAAAAGGTGGTACAATAACAACTTATAACTTACATAAAACTTGAATTTAAGTTCTTTAAACTAGATATGAAGGGGGATGGGGTTATAGCTGGGATTGCAGCGGGGCAGTACTCTAGAAATTATGAGGACCGGGTGGCCTCCCATCCCCCTAGGGTGAGATCAGTGTGCTCAGCTTGCTCCCTGAAATGCTTATACACCAATGCACGCAGCATGGGGAATAAGCAGGAGGAGCTAGAAACCTGGGTTCGGGCAGGAGATTATGATCTGGTGGCAATTACAGAGACATGGTGGGACAGCTCACATGACTGGAATGTGGTCATGGGTGGCTATGTCCTTTTCAGGAAAGACAGGCCAGCCAGGCGAGGTGGTGGAGTCGCTCTTTACATGAAAGAGCAACTACAATGTCTTGACTACCATCCAGGCATGGATGAGGAGTAAGTTGAGAGTGTACGGGTTAGAATTAAGGGGCAGGCTGGCAGGAGAGATACTGTTGTGGGTGTCTATTACAGGCCACCAGATCAGGGTGAGGAAGTTGATGAGGCCTTCTACAGGCAGCTGAGAGCGGTCTCACAATCACAGGCCCTGGTTGTCGTGGGGGATTTTAACTTCCCTGATATTTGCTGGAAGGACAACTCAGCCAGCCAGCCACAGTCCAGGAGGTCCCTCCAGTGCATCGATGATAATTTTCTGATGTAAATGGTGGAGGAGCCGACTAGGAGAGGAGCACTGCTGGACCTCATCCTCGCTAACAAGGAGGATCTGGTTGAAGCAGTAAAGGTTGAGGGCTGCCTTGGCTGCAGTGACCATGAAATGGTGGAGTTCAGGATCTCCTGTAGCAGAAACAAAATAGCAAGCAGAATTGCAACCCTGGACTTTGCCAAGGCAAACTTTGGATTTTTCAAGCAATTACTCGAGAAAATCCCGTGGGCAAGGCTGTTTGAATGTAAAGGGGCCCAAGATAGTTGGTTAGCGTTCAGGGACTGCTTCTACCGTGTTCAAGATCAGAGCATCCCGACACGTAGGAAGTCAAGGAAGGGAGCCAGGAGACCTGCGTGGCTAAACAGGGATCTGCTGGGTAAGCTCAAGGGCAAGAGGAGAATTTACAGATCTTGGAAGGCAGGGCTGGCCACTTGGGAAGAATATAAGGCTGTTGTCCAAGGATGTAGGGAGGCAACTGGGAAAGCAAAGGCCTCCCTAGAATTGAACCTGGCGAGAGGGGTCAAGGACAACAGGAAGAGCTTTTTCAAATACGTGGCAGATAAAACTAACACCAGAGGCAATGTAGGCCCACTGATGAATGAGGTGGGTGCCTTGGTGACAGAAGATACAGAGAAGGCTGAGTTACTGAATGCCTTCTTTGTCTCTGTCTACTCTGCTGGAGGCTGTCCTGAGGAGCCCCGTTCCCCTGAGGCCCCAGAGGAAGTCAAGGCAATGGAGGAGTTTGCTTTAGTCGATGAGGACTGGGTTAGGGACCAATTAAGCAATCTGGACATCCATAAATCCATGGGTCCAGACGGGATGCATCCACGGGTGCTGAGGGAGCTGGCTGATGTCATTGCTAGACCACTCTCCATCATCTTTGCCAAGTCCTGGGAGACGGGAGAGGTGCCTGAGGACTGGAGGGAAGCAAATGTCACTCCAGTCTTCAAAAAGGGCAAGAAGGAGGACCCGGGTAACTATAGACCGGTCAGCCTCACCTCCATCCCTGGGAAAGTGATGGAACGACTTATCCTTGGTGCCATCTCAAGGCATATCAGGGATAAGAGGGTCATTAGAGACAGTCAACATGGCTTCACCAAAGGGAAGTCGTGCTCGACTAACCTCGTAGCCTTTTATGAGGATATAACAAGGTGGATAGATGATGGCAGAGAGGTGGATGTGGTCTACCTTGACTTCAGTAAAGCATTTGACACAGTCTCCCACAGCATCCTTGCTGCTAAACTGAGGAAGTGTGGTCTAGACTCTCGGGTAGTGAGGTGGACTGTGAACTGGCTAAGGGGAAGAAGCCAAAGAGTCGTGGTCAATGGGGCGGAGTCTGGTTGGAGGCCTGTATCCAGTGGAGTGCCTCAAGGGTCGGTAGTGGGACCAGTATTATTCAATATATTCATTGATGACTTGGATGAGGGACTAGAGAGTACTATCAGCAAGTTTGCTGATGACACCAAGCTGGGAGGAGTGGCTGACACGCCAGAAGGCTGTGCTGCCATTCAGTGAGACCTGGACAGGCTGGAGCGTTGGGCTGGGAAAAATTTAATGAAATATAACAAGGGTAAATGTAGAGTCTTGCATCTGGGTAGGAACAACCTCAGGTTCCAGTATAAGCTGGGGAATGACTTATTAGAGAGCAGTGTAGGGGAAAGGGACCTGAGAGTCTTGGTGGACAGCAGGATGACCATGAGCCAGCACTGTGCCCTTGTGGCCAGGAAGGCCAATGGCATCCTGGGGTGTATTAGAAGGGGGGTGGTTAGTAGGTCAAGAGAGGTTCTCCTTCCCCTCTACTCTGCCCTGGTGAGACCCCATCTGGAATAGTGTGTCCAGTTCTGGACCCCTCAGTTCAAGAAAGACAGGGAACTGCTGGAGAGAGTCCAGCATAGGGCAACTAGGATGATGAAGGGAGTGGAGCATCTCCCTTATGAGAAAAGACTGAGGGAGCTGGGGCTCTTTAGTTTGGAGAAGACGAGACTGAGGGGTGACCTCATTAATGTTTACAAATATATCAAGGGTGAGTGTCACGAGGATGGAGCCAGGCTCTTCTCGGTGACAACCACTGATAGGACAAGGGGTAATGGGCTGAAACTGGAACATAAGAGGTTCCGCTTAAACTCGAGAAGAAACTTCTTCTCAGTGAGGGTGACGGAGCCCTGGAACAGGCTGCCCAGAGAGGTTGTGGAGTCTCCTTCTCCAGAGACATTCAAGATCTGCCTGGACACATTCCTATGTAGCATAATCTAGGCGTTCCTGCTCTGGCAGGGGGATTGGACTTGATGATCTTTCGAGGTCCCTTCCAATCCCTAACATTCTATGATTCTATGATTTTATGAATAGTAACAATACAAGGAATGAAGGTGATATGAAAGAAAGATTTTACTGCCACAGGATATCTTTTTCTTGAGCATATGATGTCTCAGGACAGTTTTTCTCCATTCTTATGATTCTTAAACAAAAACAGACTTATGGGAAAGGAAAGGCAACACCTCCAGCTTAAGGCATCTCAAAAGTGCCATGGACCTTGCTGTCATACTTTGCGTTTTTCAGGTCTACAACAAGTATTGTACATCACAGAGTCATTCTGTACATTAACAGAAAGTCTGACACTTTGAATTTGTTGGATGTGAACAGTTTGTCTAATCTATCTGGCTTTAGATTTCTACAAACTGATGGTGAGACCTGGGTCCAATGCCTTCATGCTTTCATATGCTTCAGCTTTTCTTTCGGATAGGATTGAAAAAGGTAGATTCTGTTTCAAATTTCAAAGCAGTTTATATCACACAGGAGCCAGCAGGCCAGATAAAATCTAAAGGACTGAGCAGAAAATGACTGAAAAAGAAGTGTAGACTAAAACCCCATGAGGCTATGCTGAAAGCTCAGAAAAAATCAAAAACCACATTAGCTCAATAACCAATTTAGAACTGGGGATGTATATGTTGCATTAATGTTAAGACTACACTTTTCCTCTCTTAAGAGAAAAAAAATAGTTACTGATCCTCTAACTGTTTCAGGCTGAAAAAATATAATTATTGGAACCTTAGTGAATTCTAGCAGAGACTGCTTTATGTCATTACTCTTAGTAAACAATCTGACTGAGGGAAATGCAGGTTTCTGTTTTTCTGACAAGCTACTTACTACAATGACTGTCACACATTTAAACGTTACTGTGTTTTTTTCTTATTGAAGTTTCAGTATGTTTTTAAGTTCAAAGAGATCTTGTTATTTTTCATTTAAAAAACCATGTCATTAGTTCTCCAAGTTACTCAATCCTATCGATCCAGTTGATTTTCTCTGTCAGTCTCCTGGGAAAAAAAAATACGTGTTCCAGTCTGAGACTTTTTGCTTTGTTCTGCCCTTTCCCTTATGGGAAGGTAAAATCCTAACAGAATTCGTAAAAAAAAAAAATAAATAAAAAAATTCCTTCTTCCCTTTCAAATCTCTCGTTCAGTCTCACATCTGCTGTGTTACTAAGAGAACACCAAGTGGCACAGTTTCTTACAGTATATTTATATACGTGCACACAAGGTCCTTTGTGTTCTTGAGAGACCATCTCCCCAGGCAAGCTTCATTTCGCCTGTGCTTTCAGTGGTCTTAACAGAAGAAAAAAACACCGGTTTTCCCTGAGAGAAACAAAATGAGTCTACTGAAAATATTGCAACACTTTTTAGTAATATTTTTTACCCCAAGTAACACAATACCTGTAACTTGCAGGCAATGCACTGCCTTGCAACTTCTGCATAAAATTAGATGGTTTCACCCAGAGAAAATATCTCTTTACTTTCTTTTAACTAAATAGTGTAACATTTACTTGGTCAATTATATTCATTCAGATCTTGATAGGTCTTTTCTGCTACGTTATTAAACTTCATATATTCTAACCTGATGTGAAAAGCATCGCTGGACCTATGGAGACAAATAAATAAAAAAATTTTAAAAATCTTTCCACAAGCAAGCTACAGAATCTTACTAAGTTATAACACGTTTCTAAGAAAATATGGAAAATATTTGAAAATATTGTTATAGAACATGGTAACAACAATAAGACATTTTTGATCATTCATTAGAGATTGAAGTTAAATTAGTTCTCGTTCTCATGAGCTAGGAACATGTACTTGAAGAAATAACCTGACAGAGTTAAGATAGTAAATATTTAAGACCTCTTAACTAATTTAGGAGGTCATCTCACCAGTTGTAACCATTCTACAAGAGAATATTTTATTCTTTCTGTACTGTTTTTAAGGCCTTACAAAATACGTGTGTCATGTCATATAGTAAAGAGTCCAAACACTGTCCAGGATTTGCCTGCACTAGAAATCTCGGTTGCTTTAAAATACATGTGTCTTCCTAGCAGATACATAAATCTGTCACTTTAGTAAAGCTTGTAATTATACAGCCAGGAACCAAAATAAAATGAAGTATGATAGATTTACAGAAGTAAAAAATGTTTTCTGTCATACCAGCACAGTCTGAGGGGTTTTGTTTTTATAGTTACATTCACAAGTAAGATAAGTGTTACTGTAAAATGTAAAACATACAAACCCCCCAGAGATTCACATGTCCATCTGCCTTGGCAAAACAATTTCAGAGGCAGAAGTCTTCCACACAGTAGTGTTTATCGCTATTCTAGGTAAACCAACCATTTTTTTTTAAAGAAAAAATAAAAATGTTTCTTACAAATGAACTAAAATTTATTGTTCTGAATAAATCTTTTCATACCCTTTCAGCTGAGATAGTGAACTAAAAGGTAACATACAGGAAACTCTCTGGAAGATTGATACAGGTTAGATTTATTAAACAATTTAAAGCAGTTCCAGTACTCTCTACATACAAAAGGCTCCATTACTTTGTAATAAATCCTGAAGTCAAAGTTCTAACTTTTTTATAGCCAGTCTTACAACTTCAATTTTTGGAACAAAATCTCCTCTTGAAAAATTCCGTACTAGGAAAAAAAAAAATAGACAGTGAAGATTACTTCTATTTGCTGAAATCTATAGCTTTTACTGACATAAATATCTCTACACTAACTTCACAAATCTAGGTCTACAAAATCTTAATTAGCACTCATACATTCCAGTAATATGTGAAGTAATTTTTCTTTTCAACTCCAGATAATGGACATCAAAATCTACAGGGAAAGCTACACAATTCCATTGGGTTATATATTGAAGAGAATCCATACCTAGATTCTATGATTCCACTTTCAAAGAATGAGATCCTCCTGGTTTCACAGGAAGGGAACTCTGGAGATCATCTCATCCAACCCCCCTGCTAAAGCAGGATTGCCTACAGCACTGGATTGCATCCACTTTATGGATCCTTCTCTTTTCCGGAGTGAAGTGAATCACGTGTGTAAGTATTGACTGTGCTCTCTAAATCCATATAAGAGACATTATAATTCACTGTGGTTCCAGTGACATGAGGATAGCCGTATAACTTGAAAGTAAAGGAAGAACTGACCCTAGATCCTAAAATTGTATCTTTTTATGTCATTGCACACCCTTTGTAGGTGTCTTACATCTAGATACGTAAGTCCTTTTGATGAATGAGGCCCACATTTTTCTTTTTTTTTTTTTTTTTTTGAGTTAAAAGCCCTTTTTCAATTTGGTATTCTAGAAATCCCTAAAATAGCTACTCTGTCATCCACACTGAGGATTTAAATTCACATAAAGCAACTCAACAGTTCCATGACTCTAAGTTTTTATTTTGTAGTCCCATGGTCACAGGTCACCTAATATTTCAAATATTTTATACATAGATTTTTAATTATTTAACAGAAGTAATTTTTCCCTAAACTGGCCAGAAACTTATCCTGAAATATATGTCATTCTGATTATTGATTTTCACTGCTTGCTTTCTCACTCAGAAGAGAAATATTCTTGAAGCTACATGCATACCTTAATCCTCTGTTCTCTTTCATGTAAAAGGTAGATGTAGGTCTTAATTTACAATGTTAAGATCTTCATTCTTGGTTCTATTTCTATGAGAGAGATGACACTCTTTCCTTGTATCTATTATTCACCATATTGATGCTTCCATTTCTAGAAAATGTAATAAATTCTTTTCCTGAAGTATTTTGGTTGAGTTATGTCAGGTTCAGAGTATTGTCAAGATTTATTGTGTTCAACTGGATCTCAGAATATTGCAGAAACATTCCCAACAGGGCTAGTCAAATAATTTCTTCTCTGTTAAAACTTTTTTTTTAAAAAAAAATAATTTGCAGTCAGTCCTTGTTGACATTCTCAGCTTCAGTTCCAACTATCTTCTGCAAATTCATGTGTATACCTCTTTAAAAAAAAATGGAAAAATATATGGCCACTTGCAAATACAATTTTGTAAGAGCTAGTGAGCAAGTACAACAAATCTGTTTTTTAAAATAAATATTCCATTTTATGTCAACCAATTAAGTCAACCAATTATAGATACATTTTTAACTTTGAAAAGACAGATATTTAATAGAAATGTACATCTGTAATTTTACTAAGTACAGATAAAACATCCTGGGAATGAAAATGTTTTAACTTGAAATCTGTAGACTTCTAGCTGGATTTTCAGTGAGAAATAGTGGTAAAAAGCTATCCCTTTTTGTGTCTGCAAAAACTTCTCATGGTTAGAGAAATATCTGTGCACATGACAGGAGAGGAGAGCTGAAGATCGAGAGGTTAATTCTACTTACTGTAGCATATACTCTGCAACTGACTTGTAGCTGTGTAATCTTTAGAATTCTCACTTAATAGGGAAGGCTTAAAGAGAAAGAAAAACAAATTCCTTTTAATGATAGTTCGAACCACTAAGATTTACTGAAGGAAAGGAAGGTTAATATTGGGGAAAGGGAGTTGCTGTATTTTCATCTTGTTCTTTGTTTTGTTTATGTTCAGAGAAGGACAGGAAAGTGTCTTAAAACATTTTTTTTTTCAAGAGAAATCAAAGGAGAAATAATGTTGGGAAGGGTGAGCCTTTATCCTTTAAAAGGAAAATGTTCTACAAAAAGCTACTACCCAAGACAACGTGAAAAGTAACACAATCCACTTACAAATAAAATTGTAGAAATAAAAAGTCTCCAACTATAAGCATCATTTATTGGAAAAAAAAAAAAAGTGTAGGCATGGGCCATTAACTGTACTATAATCTATTCAGTGAGTTTAATGTAAGGGTCATTATGAATTTAGTACTTATTAGTGATTTATAATGCAACGGCAGCTAGAAGTCATTCCTGGGATAGACACATCAATGTGCTATATTGCTTCTGCGTACTGAATAAGTGAAAGACTCAATTCACAGAACAGTTTGCTAACTGGTGTAAAGAATCTAGAACATTCTTCTGGTAATTTTGCAAAAGATAGCTGTTGGACTGCTCTTTTTTCCTTTCCAAATTAAGAGGATATACAAACTCCCACGCATATACCTTTTATCCTGCATCATCTTTCCTGTGACTTGGGAAATGCCCAAGATAATATTAAATATTTCATACAGCAGGCTGAATGCAAGATTCAGATCATATTTCTATTACTGTTGCATATGGAACATTACTTTTCTCATACGTTACACAGATTTAGATTAATAGAGCGTAGCAGAATTTTGCATCATGTTGAGAAGATATTCAGAAGCTCCATCAGGGTCATCTAGCTGTGCATATATGCATTGCATACTATGCTCGATGGACACTTAAACAGAAAAGGCTGGGTAGACCTCTCACCACTAGAATTGATAGCCTAATATCAAGATAAGTGGGACAACCAAATCCCTTTTTCCTTCTTCCTTGTCGTTCTGATGTGATAACATTGGCTTTTCTATTGATTACCCAGCAAGCATCCATATACCCAGGCTTGATTTGGCTTACTTTTTAAAAATTTTTATTATTACTTTGTTTGCTTGAGTTTGTGGGTTTTTTTTCTTCTTTCGATATTTTTTTCCTTTTGTTTTTTTTTTTTTTAAATTTTCCTACTGTGATACTGTGGTGTCAAATACCCAAGCATTTCAGGAGAGCAGAAGCTTCAGAAATGATAGTAGTTTTACTACAATAGAGTTTATTTTCAAATTTAAAATTTGACAGCTTTAGTAGTACTCAGTGTGAAGTAGAACCTTAATTTGAGACAGATTGTCATGATACAGTCTTTAATGAGGAATTATTGAGTAAAGAACTTTGTCACAGCTTTCCCTAAATCATCATTAACTTGAGAAAGAGATAAAAATGCCTATACTACTGAGTTTTGCCTTCTACTGCATTGTACCTTGTAGACACTCGTGGTTGTGCTGAATTCTCATGCTGTTGAACTTGGCAGACGTGAGGACAGGACACAATTTACAACACCGGCCTTCAATGAAACAGACATTCTTCTGCCTGAATTTATAATTAGACTTTTCAGATCTTATTTTTTTCAGTTTCAGTGCTGACTTTGACAAGACAACGTGGGGCAAGGTGATCTGAAAATGGTAATTGAAAAAAAAAAGAAAGGTCATCCATAGCTGTGGAAATGGCAAATGGATAGAGAAGACCTTTATTCTCCTTGGAGTATCTGTCTCCACATACCTGCAATGGCAAGAAAAATGGAAGGAGAAACAAACCTGTAAAAGCTTAGGTGTATCTCATTTCCCTTTTTGCTGTGTGGTTGTGGAAGACAATGTTTTATTTCTACATCTCTGTTCTAGTATAGAATTCTGGTACAAAACTGAACAGAGAACCATCATCTCCAAAACCATCAGGAAGTCAACCTAGCTTTGTCTATAAAAATGGCTTAAATTTCTCTGTGGTTTGGCTCAAAATGATGCCAGGTGATAGCTGTATGTCCAGCTCAAAGGCTGTACAAAGCTCAGTAACTTCATGACTCTCAGTGCAGTTGTTGTAAGGTTATCTAGAGTCCAGGCTGCCTGTGAATCCCACCTGTCTCTATAATAACTAACAATGAACCTTTCAAAAGCTTTGTATGCACAGCATGTGAAGTTGCTGAGGACAGTGGTCAAAATAAGTCATTCTGTGCCTTGTTTGTTCACACAGAGTAAGCCTGATTTTTTCTTTCTAGAAGATACAGGGCTTGGGCAATAAATATGTGTAAATATCTCTTACTCAGTATTTAGTTTTAGGGAGTTTTGGCCATTTAACAAACAGTAACAGAGATTTTCTGCCCATGTAAGCATTCTAAATGATACAGAATCCCTAGCTTTGTACACGTCACAAGAAAAAATAATTCTCTGACTGCTAAATGAATGTGTCTGCCATTAAAACATTCAGACAAGTCAGAAATATAAAATATTTCTGTCTTGTATTATTTTTTTGTAAATCCTTGCAATTATAAAATATAGTATTTAGTCATTTTCTAGTTCCTCTGGTAAATTTAGTGCCATACTATCCTACACTTCACTGACTCCTGTAACAAAAGGTCAGTTGGAAGCGAAATTACAAAATGCATTCCACCCAGTATTTTGCTAATTAAGTGTCATGTGGCCATCATCCTGATCTCTAATTTAAAAGACAATGGAGGACACTTTTTCCCTTTGCTGCTGAGAATATTCACTCAACCAGGTGAGCATCAGATTTAATTGGAAGGAAGGAGATGTCACAAAACTTTGTCTAGAAAGAGTTAAAGGATTATAGCAGGTCAGTGAAAATGTCATTGGCATTAAATGACTATGACAGATAAAAGGCCTTTGGGCTCATCCTCATGTAAGATCAAACACCTTTTTTGTCTGACTAGTACTAGATCAACAAAATATCTGCCAACTATGGGGCTCACAGAGGGGAATAATTTCTTTTCGTTTTCACTGTGTATTTTTCAGTGCAATACAGCCTGAAAAATGGCAGTGACACCTCCTGTAATGATTTGTTTGTGTATTTATCCAGATCTCTGCTGAGAGGTAGATGACAGCACCTATTGCTTATTGTTTAACTTTTATTTCATTGTGCTGTGAAGAGATAACTGCATCCCCAGCTACACCTCCGTATTTTAACTGGTCTAGAGCTAGAAGCAGGTTTATTTATAAAAAAGAATGTTCAGAAAAAATATATTTTAATGAATAAGGTGACTTTTTTTTACTGATTCACTACTTTGTTAACAACCACTCCAGAAACACAGATCTAGCAGAATTTATTTTTATTATTTCCCCTGCATCTGGAATTGTTATTACTTCTGAGGAAAAAAAAAAAAAAAGGCAATTTATGGCACCAGGCGTAAATAGAAATAAATAGAATAAATAGAAATAAATAGAATAAAACAGAACAATCACAGAATTACAGAATCAGAGAATGTCAGGGGTTGGAAGGGACCTAGACAGATCATCTAGTCCAGCCCCCCTGCCAGAGCGGGATCACCTACAGTAGAGCGCACAGGAATGTGTCCAGGCAGCTTTTGAATGTCTCTGGAGAAGAAGACTCCACAACTTCCCTGGGCAGCCTGTTCCAGTGCTCTGTCACCCTCACAGTGAGAAAGTTTTTTCTAATATTTTTTGTGGAACCTCCTGTGTTCCAGCTTGCATCCATTGCCCCTTGTCCTATCATTGGACATCACTGAAAAGAACCTGGCTCCATCGTCCTGACATTCACCCTTGACATATTTATAAACATTTATGAGATCATCCCTCAGCCTCCTCTTCTCCAAGCCAAAGACACCCAGCTCCTTCAGCCTTTCCTCATAAGGGAGATGTTCCACTCCCTTCATCATCTTTGTGGCTCTGTGCTGGACTCTCTCAAGCAGTTCCCTGCCTCTCTTGAGCTGAGGGGCCCAGAACTAGACACAATATTCCAGATGTGGCCTCACCAGGGCAGAGTACACAAAAGTACTTAGCAACTGTAAAATTACAGAATCACAATTTTGTTTGGTGTTGGAAGGGATCATTGAATGTCATCTAGTCCAAACCTACTGCAGAGAGAAAGGACATCTTCAACTAGATCAGGTTTCTCAGAGCCATTCAGGCTCGTCTAGGGATGGAGTTTCTACCACTTCTTTGTGCAAGCGATTCCAGTGGTTTTTTTTTGAAAAAAAAATTTCTCCTTATTTATTTTGAGATAATTTTATCAAAGCTGCAGCTGCACTATGGAACCTATTAAAAGAGTTTTGACTATTTAGTAACAGAGTCTGATGTCCTATATCCGAAATAGCAGAATTTTATCATGCATTTAATACATTTTTGTTGGATTAAACAGAGGCTAAATATTGAAGAGTATAATAAAGGTACATTGTATTTCATCCCAAAAATCTGAAGCCTTATGGAAAAAGAATTTTTTTATGATAAAAGCTGTTACAATAATGAAAAATAAATGTGGTGTTTGACTTATTCAGAAGAAAGGTGAACTTTGCATTTTTAATGTTGGTTTATTGTTTCAGGGTTTTATATTTTTTTTTATTTCAAGTCAGATCTTAGGCCATGCCTAAAGATGATGTCAGTGGGAGGTTTCTAGGGAAGACAATGAAGAACAACTGATATATCAAAGGCATATTACAAGGTTATTGAGGCTAGAAAATGCATTTGACACAGTGATCTAGAAAGATGACAACAAGAGTTGTAATGTTACTAATCCTGACTGGAGAACTGTAGTGAAGGAAGAACAGTTTGACCTATATTTCCTGTTGCTCTTGTGAATATACTGGCAATGATAGCCATTGACTGTTTAGAAACCAGCAATGAATCTCTATGCCAGAAATACACTACTCTCAATTAAAACACCTTCTAGAGTAGATCAAACTATTATTTTGCCTTCCTTATTCTAAAAATTCACTACCGCTGTGAGATTCTACGTGACTGTTCTGAGAAGGCTTAACACAAACTTGATACTTCCAAGTATCAAGAAGGATTACAGAGCACTGGAAGCATCAGTAAGGGGCTCTGGAGCACAGGTAGTATTTCGTCGGTCCTCCTGGTAAAAGATAAGGGGTTTGAAATGTGCAGTCATATCTGGCAAGTCAAAAACTAGGTACAGGACAGGTACCACAGGCCCCTGAAGGTCTGGAGTTCCCAGCACGAAGAAGACACGGACCTGGTCAAATGGGCCCAGAGGAGGTTCATGAAGATGGAACACCTCCCCTGTGAGGACAGACCGAGAGAGCTGATGTTATTCAACCTGGAGAAGAGAAGACCCCAGAGAGACCTTATAGATGCCTTCTGGTACTTGAAGGGGGCTACAGGAAAGCAGGAGAGGGACTCTTTATCAAGGAGTGTAGGGATAGAACAAGGGGTAATGGTTTCAGACTGAAAGAGAGCAGAATTAGATTAGATATTAGGAAGAAATTATTTTCTGTCATGGTGGTGAAACACTAAAGCAAGCTGCTCAGAAAAGCTGTGGATGTACCCCTCCCTGGAATTGTTCGAAGTCAGTAACCTGTTTTAGTGGAAGCTGTCCCTGCTCATGGCAGGGAGATTTGGAACTAAAATATCTTTAAGGTCCCTTACAACCTCAAACCTTCTATGATTCTACTACAGGATTCTATTTCCAGCCATAAAACAATGAGTAATATTTCTAATTACACATGTTAATATTCTGGTGTATCAATACTACTGCACTGTTATTCATGTAACTTCAAATTCCGACAGTTTTCTCTTGACAATTAAAATGCTATATCACACCTTTTGTAGGTTAATAAAATGCAAGATAACATACTCTGAAAATCTGCAATGTTGTATCGTGATTCTCTCCCAAATGCAGCAAATCAATGAGTCCATGATAAACAACTGCTTAAGTTCATGCCTGGTATCATATTTTATAAGTAATTTATACACATTTTCTAGTTTAAACTTTCTGAGAAACCATCTTCTCTTGGATAACATAAATCCACTTATTTAACTTCTGCAACTACACATAGAATCAAGTATTTTTTCTGTGATGTTAGTGTAAGGGTTTCATTTCTTGTTTCTTCGTATTTTTAAAATTGAAGTATATTGATGTTAATGAGTATATAGATAGTAAATTACTTTTGAGGATAAGAATATTTTAGAAATTTTTCTTTAGAGTTCTTTTTGTTTGAATCCATTATTTATTTCATACTAGTGACACTAAGTACTGAAATATCACATGAAGCATCTTTTTTTTCACAAATGTAATTCCGCTTTTCTGTATATACGTCCTAGTTCAAGCAGATTGCCTGGACCAAGAACAAAGAACCACATGGTCTACAGCTCACTCCTTCCCCCACTCACATCTCCACAGGGATATGGAGGGAGAAAACTGAACCAAAAAGGCTCAAGGACTGAGATTAAGGACAGAGTCAGTAACGATCTATCACTTAAGATGATGGGTGAAAAAAGCAGAGAGACTTGGAGAGAAAACATAGATTTAATTTACCACCGCCATTTACAGAAGCAGGATAGTGAGAGGTGGGAAGAGTGCTCCCATTCTCAGTTAAAACCACATGCGTAATTAGACTGGGATGCTAATCCACAGTGTACCTTTAGAAAGGTAAATAATTCTGAGATCAGCTATGTGTACTACTACAAAAGGATTGGATTTATTTAAGAAATGAAAGCTCCCCCTCAAGTTTACAAGTTCTGGTATCGGTTGAGACAAGCAACTATGACACTACACCCAACCCTCAACAAAGAATAATGTTCCAGATAGTATTATATACTCACCCATACAAAGATGACTCTCAACCTCGAGAAGTCACTTTTACCGGCGTCCCAGACCAAGGGGGAGGCTCTGCCCCAACTGTAGGACCTGCTGCTCCAAAGGGACGTGCTCCTCCCGCCCCCGGCAGGACCCCGTTTTAAAGCTTGGTAGAATCTGAGCTATGGTCAGTCAAAACCATCTTGGCCTCCCATCAGCTATCAGCCAACTTCTGGGGGGTACCCCCAGGCTGGTGGGCTAGACCCAAACTAGCCAGAAACTTCCAGCAGTATCTCTGAAATCTGTCTGACAACTGCTGTGAGGGGAGATATCCCAGAATAGGGGGATGCCACAGAGGAATACACAAATAAATACAACCTGATCTTAAATGCACTCCCTCACAAACACACACCCCTCCCATCTCCCTGGCTACCTCCTCCCCACCATTAATGCAAAGAGGGACAAGGAGTAGGGGGTGCAGTCTACCTGGCCATTGTTCATAGGCGATGGCAACTCCTGCTTGAGAAAGAGGGCTCCCCACAATCTCTCCTGTGAGGTACCAACCTCACAGGAGGCAATCCTCTTCCTCTTCATGAGTCCATCGGGGCCATGGATCACTTCGGGCATGTCCCCTGCTGTTGCTTCGTCTCTCTTCCCTCTCTCATGCTGCTCAACACATACTGCCACATCCTGGACATCCTCGGTGCCTCGATTCCCTCAACTGGCAGGTAATCATTTTCCTGCCCTCTCAACCACCACGGGGCTTCAGGTTTTGCTCCAGAAGCCTTCTCTTTGTCCTTCTCCTCCTGGACCCTTCTCCCCTTCTTTCTTCTCAGGAATATGTTCCTTTGTTCTTCTCTCACCTCCCCCTCCTCGAACAGAAACAACCCAAACCTCCCCAGCACAAAGACAGGACAAATCAAGACAAGCCAAAACCAAAAGAGACTGAGAACAATAGGGTTGGTCTTTAAATATCTTGATCACAGAGGCACTGATTGACCTGGCCCTGGCCAGAGGTGTGTCCAACTACCTGAGGGTGGGAGAAGCTCTAGGAGTTTCAGACAAGACATCACCACAGAGCTATATCTCAGTTTCTCAAAACCCCCTGTCAAACTAAAACCCATGACAATATACTGTTCTGCAAAGTATCTCACAAAATTTCTTACATGGTTTCTTTTCCATTTTCTTACTATATCTGATTATCATACCTACGAGTCTCATTCTCACAAGGACAGAACTACAAATATGATAATCCCCTTCTTTATTTTCTTCCTGCTATCACTTGCACAGAAAACAACTGAGCACGTTTTACTCGTACTCTGACAAATGTTTGACTTGAATGATAGAACCTGGAATGCCAGAGGATACACATCATTATGAACCTTGGTAGGAAAGTAAAGTCACAATCTTTCCTGCATCAGTCAGCCTGATAACTGAAGTTTAGGTACAGAAGGAGTACATGTGTGTTAAAGCTACTAAATGTCAATTTGTATTCCATTGCTCTCTTCCTGTTTCCAAAGACTACTGAGGTGAGACCTTCACCACATCTTCCTGGATGGAGAATATAGATATAGATTAACTTTGTTGCATAGTTCTTCCCAAGCTCACACTAATATCACATACTTGGAGACCAGGATGTTGTGTGGGATGGTGTCAAAGACCTTGCACAAGTCCAGTTAGATGACATCAGTTGCTCTTCCCTTGTCAGTTGATTCTGTTACTCCATCATAAAAGGCTACCAAACCTGTCAGGCAGGATTTTCCCTTGGTGAAGCCATGTTGGTTGCCACCCATTACCTCCACATTTTCCATGTGCCGTAACAGAGCCTTCAGAAGGATCTTCTCCATGATCTTGCCAGGCACAGAGGTGAGACTGACTGACCTATAGTTGTCTGGGTCTTCCTTTTTATCCCTTTCTGAAAAATGTTGTCCTTTAGTATGCAAATTCTAGAAATTAGGTTCTGGTGCCTTGAGAAATTTCTTTTGTACTGAATACATTCTGTATTTTTTACTTTAAAAAAAAAAGTCATAGAAGAAAACAACAATAATGTATCATTCCATAGCTTTTTAAGGTTTAGCAGCTGGCAGTGATTAAGTTCTTCCATCAGTGCAAGCATCTATCATCTCTAAGTCTTCAAGCAATACAACAGTACTTAGGAATTTGTTCTTTGTTGTTTATATGTGAAGGAATGGAATTCCAGAAATTGTTTACAGTAATATACAGTGTCTTACTTTCCTTCTGACAAAAAATTAAATTTCGCTAGAATATTTAGGTTTACTTTAAGGAAAGACGTAAGAATATACTTTGCAAGTTTTCCTTTTCCAGAATAATGTTTTACACTAGGTCAATCTCTAGTGACATTTGAAGTTGTAGGATTCCAGTTAACTATGATACTGCAATTGAAAAGAATTTTTGGTCAGGAAACAAGAGCTTGAAATTTTTAACATTTAGTCATTATGGATCAGAGAAAGGAAAGATTACTTGGATAATATAAAAGGAGTCTTCAAAATTTGCCAAGAAAATAATATTTTGGTAGGTTTTTTTTTGAATTAAAAAAATGTTGATGACAAAGAAAAGGACTTTATTTCTCCACTGTATTAATCTTTCTTCCTAGGGATGTACTAGTTATTGTCATAATTTTCTGAGTTGCAGCATACCTTTGAAATAGAAAGATTTTTTTCCCCATGTAAACTTAAAAATAGTTCTTATTCTCATCCTGACATACAGATATTCCTACTTTGTAGAAATTATGTCTGTAGTTTGAATCATATCTGCCCCCTTGGAAGGAAACTACTGTAAAATCTCATTCTTTCTAAGATCAAGAGTTGATTTTTACCATAAAGATAGTAATCAAACTGTCTTTCTGATGTTGTTTATACCATTTCATCATATATTAGTTAGTGTTCACATGACCTTTATTCTACTTTTAGTAACAAAATTACAGAAGAAAAGTTAGAGAAGATCATGTGCTTACACAAGAGAATTCACATTTCTTTGTAAAGCTGCTACGTGTGCCCAGAAGACAACCAGATATTAAGTCTCTAGAATTTGTTCTGCCGTTGATATAAACTTCAACTCACCAGTACATTCTTAGTTGCCAAAACATTTAGACATTTGCTTAATTAACTTAACTGGCTTTCAGTAAGACTTAAGAAGAGGTTTCAGTACTTTTTTTTTTATTTTTATAATTTAAAGCTTCAGAAGGACCTGTGTGGGGACAGGAGGCAGTGGAATTAAACGTGGGGGTTTTTTGCTAGTTGTATGCCAGATGCAAAGAATCTTAAGGCAACCAATTAGGCAAACTGCATTGCATAGTGATCTTAATCTTCTGTGTTGCTTTATGCTTTATATGCAGGAGGACAAAGATATAATGTATTGCTGTATGTGTACCAGCATCATCTGAAAAAAAAGGCATTATTCTTTAAAATACATCTAAATGAGGTTCAGAAAATAATTTCTTTACTTCTTAAAATGGCATGTTAAATCCTGCCACAGTAATGTTTCTTTATTAAAATGTATGGAAACAGCAAAATTACATTGTGACTTGTCACAAATTTTAAAAATGTATTTGTTGATCTCACGTAGCAGTAGCTGCTCACAGACCAAACACCATCTGTTTCATATACACATCTAATCTATTCACATTTGACATTAAAGGTAATCCTTCAAATGTATACATTAAACCTGTGTCAATATAATCACCTGAGGGTTTAAAGAAAAACACATGTTCTTATAATCACTTACTTTGCAGAGCATGAAAGCAACAAAATATATTCTTCCTTTCATGTATACTGACATGTCCTCTGGTAATCCCATTTCTACTCCACAATTCTCTTTTTGTTTTTCTCTTCAGCAAACTTATTACTGTCTTTCTTCCGCCATGCCAAAACCTGTCTGCAAATATTGGTTTGATATTTAATATCATTCTTCCCCGAGGCTTCTTCAAATTTCTACTCATCTTAGCCCAGTGCTGTCAATCAGTGAGTTGTTGCCCATCTTGCGTGTTAGCAACACCGTAGAATTCAGGCAAGTGTGAGCATAATGAGGATCAGAATATCATGATGGACAAAGGCATCCCAATCCTGTATCACCCACTATAGTCCATAACACAGTTCTCAGAAAAACTTGTTTTTTCACTGGCTATAGTGAAGATACTATTAAAAAAAGATACCAGTGTATCCAAATTGCACTTTGGAGCACAAGAACATATCAGAAGAGGTAAAACCACATGTTGATATGGCCAGATTTGCTGGTGGGTATTCTGATCATTTTTTTTCTATTTTTTAAAGTTTTGAGATTTTTATTAATATTTATTTGTGGATTTTTTTAATATATGTACAACAATTAACTCAGCAAACAGGATTTTCACAGCCAAGATGCTGCCCATGAATCGTGGTTACCACAGATGTAGATGCAGCATAAAAGGAAGGATTTGGGAAATAATGGCCAAAGAATTACTGTTTTGGAAACACTGCATGGGAACATTCTGGATCCCATGGGAACATTCTGGATCCTAACAGAACAAACTGCATTTTTTTTTGTTCCCCATCACCATCTTTCTAGTAGCACTTACGATCCAAGATAGACTTCCAGTAGAAAACTGAACACAGAGTTCTTGGTTCACTTACCTTTGCAGCTACTAAGTTACAGTGGTTATTAATAAGTATATACGCATGTCTTTCAATACTTTGATTTGTTTGGGAGACTGAAGAAATGATAGAAGACTATATATATGAGAAAAAATATAACTTCCTTCTTCATTTAACAGCGAGAGAAAAAAACGGCTTTTGAAGTTCTTGACAAAATCCACATCAATTGCCGTGGTGGATAATTATACCATGAAATAGTAAATAAGGTTTATCCGTTAATTATGTGATGATTTTCTGTCAAGCAAACTACAGAGAAGACAGAAATATCTTCATATTTTCCTCCAATTTACAAAGATCCATTAGTTACTGAGATCCACTACACTGATTGCATCTACCAGATGTAGATAGCATTTTACCTACTAGCTGTATACTTGCATTTTACTTGTATACTTTCACATTTCTAGCTACCAAGTGCATGGCTAAAGCCTACCCTGAATTAAATAATGACATCACTTCTAACTGAGTTTTCTTCTTTTTCGTGAGACAAAACACGTAAAGTACTAAAATTTAAGAGAAAAAAAAAAGTGTGCAAATAAAGAAGCTAACTTTTGTAATCTACTCTACTGATACAAAATGTACTCTTGAATTCATAAATTTCTGCGTGAAATCAGATTATTTTTTAACATAATAGTCAACATATTGGGTTTTTAGGAAATAATATGTATTATCTGAATCCTTATAAAAAGGTCATTTAGATTTCACCATATCTTAAAACAATTACGCTAAACAGAATTGTAGTCCAGATTTTATATGTATATTGAGCTTCAACTGAATATTTCTGCAAATGTTTACACATATGAACCCAACAGAATTCTGCAGATTGTTATAAGATGGTAAATAAATTTATTTTAAAGTTTTCATGAACAAAATTACCAATACACTTTAGTTGTTTTGTGTCAGTAATGTACACAAAAATTTATTATCAATAAACACAAATTTATTATTAAGTTTATATGACAAGAAAGTATATGACAAGAAAGTATATGACAAAAAGAATTAGCGATCTGAGAGTACTTCTAGCTTTAAACTCTCTATCCAGAACGTACTTCTAGCTTTAGATTTTCTTATGATTCTAAGTGTACTTTAATAAAGAAAATACAATCTTTTAAATGCAACATTTTCTTTTGGTAGTACTCTACATTTAAGTAAATATATTCCAAACAAGCAATGAAATATGCATTTAAAATGTGTTGGTTTAGTGTGACATTAGTTTTATTACATTTTTTTTCCCTACAGAAGAAAAATATCTTAAATCTAAAAGCACTATAACTTAGTATGGATAATCACTTCACAAGTAATGTTCAAAATGCTAAGAAACTTATTTTGTCTGGTTTAAAACTGAGATTTCTTCATATGCAAGAGCCTTATTATCTTGTGCAAAAGTGTTACTATACTTATACACATTTATATTTCATGGTCTGCCTTTCTCCAGTTTAGCTCTTTTGTTTACTAGACTTTGATATCAGAGGGGACTGAAAATTTCCTTTGAGTAAATTGGCCCAGACACAAGTGTTTTAAAAGATAAATACGCTTTGCATTTACATTTCTGAATAAAACATTTTTGGTTACATTCCTTCACTCTTGGCTTTCACAGGTATCTGTTATTCTGTTTTGTGTTTTTAAAGGAAAAATAATTCTACTTTCTGTCAGTTTAATTTATTCATCCTTTATATGCTATTGGTTTCCCTCTCAAATAAATGTTTAAAGTTTCTCTTGTTTAGCTGTACCATTACGCTTTTACAAGACAGAATGCCCCATAGCTAAGCTGCTATATTTAATAATGTATTTTCAATATTTACTTTAAAAAATACTAATTTTAAACATATTTGAAAGCTTGTTGGTGCATCATCAGGTTTGATTTCCTTGATAAAGGTATAATCCTAATTTTCTTATTTGCTGTAAGATTTGTTGGTGCTATTATAAAAAAAAAACCAAACCTACAACACAACAAACAAAAACCACAAAAAAACTATCACACACACACAGAAAAAAAAGCACAAACAGATAGAAGTCCTAAAAGCCAGTGTTCCTCTCTGCTAATGTGTCTGACTACCATACAGAATCATAGGATCATAGAATCATTTATGTTGGAAACGACTTAACATCGAGCTCGGAGGTTAACCTAGCACTGCCAGGTCCATCACTAAGCCATGTCACTCAGCACCTCAGGCTATATGCTTGTAGCTTCATTTCCCTTTCCAGCAGGTACTGTGTCTGAGATGATGAAGGTTCACAAGTGATGTCATGAATTTATAAAGATTGCATAAAAGAAAAATAAACCTCAGTTTTCCACAATTATCTGTTTTTCTATCATGAACATTTTATGCCAGACACCTGTTGCCACAGTTTAGAATTGATCTTGTTTTATGGCAATGGCTTCAGAGAAAGTTTTTATGTGTAACAAATACAATATTTCTTTTACCTACCTAGTTGTACAAATTGTAGCCCGTTTGCATGTCAAATGACCAAAACACACCAAAAAAAATCTAGCTTTGGAAAACTTTTACAAACATAACCTTTGATCACATAGTCGTTATTCAATTGTTGCGTGCTATACTACCTATCAGTAACTGTTCTCTGTTGAGTATATGTGTAAGTGTAAAGTACGTATTCATTAGCATTCTCCTATATGCCCCATGGACAACTCTCCAGACATGATTTCTGCACATAGGTTCCTTTAGTTTTCCCTAATTAGGAGGAATCATCTGTGACCATCTGTCAGCCTCTGTATTCAAGTCCTACTGTCCGAAGCAGGATTTGGATCCCTATCAAGTCAAAATTCAATCAGCAGTTACTTATCTCGCTGTGCCAATAAAGTTATTAATGCTCAAGGTAAATTAACACAGTGTGTTCCCTCCATTTCTGACTCATGGATAAGAAAATGTTTAAGCCTCAGGGTGTCTAAGTCTTCCTGAGTGGGCTGTGAGAGACATCAAGTTAAAAGTTTACAGTAGTCTTTTCTGATTAAAAAGCTTTACTTTGGGGAAGGAGATGCAATAAAAGACCAGTGTCTCCTTTCACTCACCACACATCAAACGTTTTATTTTATAAAAGACAGTTTTCAGCTCTTTTTTACGTTTTGTGGAGGTGAGGTGGTTTTTTTTTTTGTGGGTTTGGGTGTTTTTTTGAGGAATGTGTTGCTTTAAATAAAGTAATTGTAACTACTTATTGGCAGGGATCCACTCATGTTAAAGCTATCTCTCAGATTAAGCTTCTCACTTAGCCACCATACTTTCCTGTTTATTGAGTTTGTGTGGCAAAGTTTTGGCAGTGGTGAGGCTCACAGTGGTGGCTTCTATGAGAAGCCATTAGAAGCTTCCTCTATATCCAATGGAGCCAATTCCAGCCAGCTGCCATTGACCAAGGCCAAGCCCATCAGCAATTGTAGTAGCACCTCTGGGATAATATCATAGAATCATAGAATCATAGAATGGCCTGGGCTGGAAGGGACCTCAGAGATCATTTTATTCCAACCTTCCTGTCGTGAGCAGGGACGCCACCTCTCGACTAGGTCAGGCAACACACGTGAGAACTGAACGGGAATTGAACCCGCGACCTCGGTGTT
Source organism: Trogon surrucura (assembly GCA_020746105.1). Taxonomy (NCBI): domain Eukaryota; kingdom Metazoa; phylum Chordata; class Aves; order Trogoniformes; family Trogonidae; genus Trogon; species Trogon surrucura. Next base: position 42,396,288 of record CM036617.1, read on the forward strand.
TCAAGCACCACGCTCAACCCACTGAGCTAAACCGGCCCTCAATATATTTAAGAAAGGGGAAAGAAACCTGCTGCATAACAGCAGCCAGAGGAGAGGGGTGAGAATATGTGAGAGAAATAACTCGGGAGACACGAAGGTCAGTGAAGAAGATGAGGGAAGAAAAGTTTCAGGCACCAGAGCAGAGGTGCCCCTGGAGCCCATGGTGAAGATCATGCTGTGACAGGTTTTCTCCTGCAGCCTATGAAGGTTAATGATGGAGCAGATATCCATCTGCAGCCCATGAAGCACCCCACACCAGTGCAGGTGGATGTACTAAAAAGAGGTCATGACCCCATCAAAAGCTTGCACTGGAGCAGGCTCCTGGCAGGACTTGCGAACCCATGGAGAGAGGACCCCATGATGGAGCAGGTTTTTCGGCAGGACTTGTGAACCCATGGGGCACTGATGTTGGAGCAGTCTGTTCCTGAAAGACCATACCCTGTGGAAAGGACCCACACTGGAGGAACCTTACATGTAGCCTTACACGAAGAATCTCGTGGAGGACTGTCTCCCATGGGAAGAACTCCACGCTGGAGGAGGGGAATGCTGTGAGGAGGAAGGAGCAGCAAAGACGACGTGTGATGAATTGGCTGCAGTCCCCATTCGCTATCTCACTGCACCACTGTAGAGGAAGAGGTAAAGAAATTGGGAATAAGGTTCAACCCAAGAAGAAGGGAAGGTGGTTTTAAGTTTTGGGTTTCTTTCTCATTATGATCTGATCTGATTGGTAATGGAAATCTAATTTATTTCCCTGATATCAAGTCTGTTTTGTCTGTGATGGTAATCAGTGGATGATCTCTCTGTGTCCTTATCTTGACTCATGAGACTTTTGTTATATTTTCTCTTCCCTGTTCAGCTGAGGAGAGGGAGGAGTGACAGAACAGCTTTGGTGCGCACCTGGCATCTAACCAGGGTCGAGACACAACTCTTTACAGGTAGCCCAGAGGTAGTGGTTAGCATACAGCTGATTAGTCCAGGGCATACCTAGAACTGTTTCTGTAATTACATAAACTGTTATATTGTTTAAAAAAATCTAACGAGTTTTAGGGTTACATGATTGCTTGATAGACTATTTGGATGGTAAATATCTTGGCATGACCGTTTCTTACTAAGATTTGAAATGTTGTAGCCTGGTTAGTTTTATTAGACAAATAAGACATCTTGTTGTTTCTATTTCTTACTAGGATAATTAAGTTCTAGAATCATGTTTAAAGTGTATTCCCATCAAACTATTAAACCAGTGCTCTGGAGATATTATACCTTTTTTCATTATATTTGCATATTTTTAGTAGTCTTGATGATTGGCCTGGGATTCATATCGCAGCCTAGAAGACAAGTAAAAAACCCACAATGGTAGATGAAGTTATTCTAGTTTTGTGTATTTTCTGAGGTTTTTGGGTTGAATTAGACTTGGATTTGTTTGAATCTCTGCTCTCATTTTTTAATGTAATTTTTCTAAATTATTTTTTCACATAAATTATTTTTGGGGGCAAATTCTCAGCTGATACACATAAATAGTGTTAAATTAATTTCTGTGATGTTTCTATTTACCTTACCCAAGAATTAGCTTTTGTTTCCAATGGACTACCTGAAAATTTCTCCATTCAAAACTGGTGAGGTTCCTATATATGCATATAATGGAATTCCAATTGGATTTTTTTATCCTAAAAAATTAAAACAATTTTCCTTATGGAACAGCATAAGTACAATTCCTAGAAAAGAATATAAAAATATTTTAATGTGTAATGGATGTACCTTTAAACTCTTGCATGCTGTGATGTGAACTGTGTGTTACAGGAAGTACTATAGTAGGAAACACATGAACCAGTGGATGATGAGACTCAAAAGAAGAGGTGCAATTCCAGCACTGCCACGACCTGAGCTGGCTTTGATGCCCAAAAGCTCCATGCAATGCACAACCTCTCCTGTCCTGAGTGTCCATCATAACAGAGAGAACTGAAACCATGGGATAAATTAACTCAGTAGGTGTTTTATGGACATTTTATGGACACAGTACAGGAGTGGTCTGTAGACTAAGGGAATGATGTCTGTGTATATAACAAAGTATGGGAATGGAAGAGGTATCTAATGAGGATGTATTGGGGATGACATAAATTGTATGGAATAAGGAGGGGAGATTGTACTGACTTTGTCTGTCATACAGTTAATTTTCTTCAAAATGGCTCATATAGTACTATATTTTTTGATTTGTGAACAAGCGAGTTTGATAACACACTATGTTTTAGCTGTTGCTAAACAGTTCTTATACAGTGTCAAACAAGTCCTGTTTCGTTTTTCTCACCCCACCATACCAGCGAGTAGCCTGGGGTTGTACAAGAAGTTGGGAGGGGACATAGCCAAGACAGTTGACACCAAATGACCAAAGGTGCGTCTCATACTGTACGATGTCATTCTCAGCAATGATGCCTCAGTGAAAGGAGTTATGATGTTTGTGTCTTCCAAGAAACTATTACACCTAATAGAGCCTTGCTTTCCAGGAAATAGCTAAACATCTGCCTGTTGACAGGAAGCAGCCAATGAATTCCTTCTTTTTCCTTCTTTTTCTTCTTTTTGTTTTTTTTTTTTTTTCTGATGTGTGAGGTTTTTACTTTAGACTTCTATTAAAGTCTCTTTGTGTCAACCCACAGGTTTTCTCACTTCTACACTCCTGATTCTCTTACCCACCTCAGCAAGGAGGAGTGAGTTAGCAGCTACGTAGGGCTGAGCTCCCTACCAATGTTAACTCACAACAAAATTTTATCAGCTATTTATGTGGAAAAACATCATCTTGAAACACTTAGTAAATACTAAGAACTCAAAAGCAAATATAAGACTGAGAAGGGACAAGATCAAGCCCTGTCAGAATTAGTTGACTTCATTGGTCAGATTCTCAGGTTTTATAGCATATTTTCACATTTCACTTACAAAAATACTTTTAGTTTTCTAGTGGTTTTCTTTTGTTTACATTATGTACAGAATCACTCTTCATTATGATTAAAATGCACCAAGAGTCAAAATAGTAATGTGAAACGTAACAGACACTGAAACTCAGCAGCACTCCAAATTATGCATGAATTAAGGAAAACCACCTGCTTTTATACCTGCAAAACTGGCAGTTGATTAGATACTTTCTGTTTTGCTGAGCTGGGTAGTAATTTTTTTTTTTCAACAAAATAGTCTACAAATTATGTGAGAGAATCAACAGCAGAGTTTGAATTAAGGGCCTGAAGAGAGCAGTTTATAGTGTATTCAGGCAAACAGCACAGATGCTTACAGCCAGTGCATATTGTTGACAGTGCTCATCTCAAAACAACAAACCACAATAACCAGAGGTTATCTTGCAGACAAAGCGGGAAATGTGGGATCTGGTAAGAAATATGACACGGAAGATTTCACTGCTCAGAGGCTGCAAGCTGAGGACTTCTTATGGTTAGAGACATTATAGACAATCTGACCTTGCCTCTAGGTTCCAGAATGTTCATATTTCACATATGCCATCCTCTGCTCTTAACATCCAGCTATCAGTAGTGCTCACTGTTCAGCTACTGTGCCTGAGTGTCTTTTTGTAGTACATTTTTCTTAAAATATGTGATTATGTAGCACTTGCTGATAAATAAGTTGAGCATTTTATTCACAGATGGCTTTTTCTTATTGCCGCAGTTAATCATCATTCTAAAGATTACGCAGTTTTAAATTTTGCTTCTAAGATACCAATGCAAAATAAATTCTGAAAGGTTATATTTCAGTTAATAACTGTTTTCACCAGGCCAACAGGTGCTAATTCATACAATTTTTCACTAACACATTTTATTTTTAGGGGGGATGGGGAGGATTGTTCAGCAGTCATAGGTGTGTTCCTAGACATCTGAGACAAAGCAGAGAATAGCTGAACGTGGAGCTGACCCTGTGTGGGCATTAAAGAAATTCTTGGTCTGCTGAAGTACTTTTCTCCTATTTGTTGTTGGTTTTATGGAAGCTAGCCTCCTTAAAAATTTGGGTCCAGTTGTGGCATTTTGCCACTTTCTGACTATATAGTCATTACTGTGCAGACAAATTAAAATCCCTTTTGAACAAAAGTATCATTTCTCCTTTTTTATGACTGCTGAAGGAAGTGGAATTACTTGTTGAAATTTGAGTTACATTTGTTTACATCTTTTTTCAGTGAATAATGCCAGATTTCTAAGGGTATTTAGACACCCAGTTTCCATGATAACAGTGGGCATTAGATACCTAAGCATATTTATAAGACTCTTTTAAAATTAAATCAAAGAATTAAGGGATAAACCCAGAAGATATGAAAGATAGTTACTGAAACATCTGTTGTATCTCGAAGGTATAATAGCGACACATGCCACATGTCACCTTCAGTGACTATGTCCCACCAGCACTGAAAATTAAGAGAACTGGAAGATGGCCATATGTCATTGGGAAGAAAAAAATCTTGAGCAATAATAAACACATACCCTAATTTTATCCAGTTTGAGGAACGCTTTGTTCACTGTTTATATGGGATGCTACATGATCTATATTTCATATTTTGTCATTTCAGAGTGCTGTTAATATTAGACACCAATTACGAAAGTCCTCAAAGAAGATTTATTTGTAAAAATGCAAAATAACAACACCTGCATTAGTATCTTTTTTTCAAATAAGCTTGAAGGAGAAAAAAGAAAGCTCATCAGTACTTAGACAATTTCTAGACTATTTTCACGTCTCATGGTCCCTTAATATATCATGTATACTGAGGAAGTAGGGAAAGCTGTGTTTTGTACCCAAAGTAATGTTGGAAGTATAATGCACACAATTTTGACCCAATTGCATGAAGATAGTAGATGAATACAAGGACAAAGTACCACCAATTCCAAAGCTAAACAGGATATTATACAAGTCTCTCTCCACAAAAATGCTATAGAAATTTATCCTCTAAAATTAGAATTAAATATATTACACAAAGCATAATAAAATTAACCTTTAGATGGTAGTAAAAAATATATTTCCTCCTACTTCCTTCAAATGAAACAAACAAGTGCTGTGTAAATATACCTCAAAAGTATTTAGGGTTTTCTCAGGTTTAAATAAATGTGGCTTCAGCCTCTGAACACTGAATTTTGTTCTCTCATCAATTGGTCTAAAGTTGTTTAAAAATATTCTCTTTCTGTAAGCATATATGCAGATTGTCCTTAGAGGTAGCTGATTGTCACCTGTCCTGTTTTCGTATCTGAGCTACAGTGTTTCTGATCCACCAAGCCCGACACAATTGTTTTTTAAGTTATTAGTTATATAAGTTAATTTTATAGTGGAATGGATATTCCCACAATAATTTTTGTATTCTACATAAAGAGTTTAAATTATATATTATTTCTGAAAATATTAATAAAATTAATATGACTCCTTTTTGGGGATATCATCTAAAGGTAGTCACTAAAAGACACTTGGGATCCCTACTATGATACACTGATCAAAAGTTTATTGAGGTAATTTTAAACAATACCATCAGCTTCATTGACATTTAATTTACTCCTTTACGTTGCTTCAAATCAATAAACCAAGAGTATTCAATACTTTCTAAATACATACAGTCCTGGATATGACATGATACGGTTGTTCAGGCAGACTAGTTGCTCATTGAATCTATTGAGATAATTCATGGGTTTATAAACAGGCATGTAAATACTATTTCAGCAGCAGTATTTATATGCATATGTATTTCATAGATACTAAAGCTAGCAGTAATCATCAATTACACAAGAATACTGTAATTATCATTGCTATGTATAATAAATTTAAAGAAAGCTTTTTAGAGAAGGAAAACAAAAGTACATAGTTGGTGAGTTCCTATTTTAATAGCTTCTTAGAATCTTGACGCATTATTCTGAAGAATCTGGATAATTTTGTTTACTAGAATTTATGTGGATTCTAAAAAAAAAAAGTAAATAAAAACCATTAAAACATATGTTATATGAATTTTAAGACATTTTCATAGAATCATAGAACAGTTTGTGTTGGAAGGGGCCTTAAATATCATCTGGTTACAACTGCCCTGCCATGGGCAGGGCCAGCTTTCACTAGACCAAATTGCTCAAACCCACATTCAACCTGGCCTTTTTAATTATAAAGAGCACCAGATATTTGATATTTGTTTCTAACAATAAACACTCTCTTAAGACATATTTATTAGAAATCTTTATTTCTGAATATTCCCACTAACTGATGTGTTTTAACAATGATTTAGGAAGCATATATTATAAGGTGATGGTTTTTTATTCATTTTTACTACAGTTCAATTTTGAAGTGCATAATCCTTTCCATTCATTCAATCTGTGCTGTAAAACTGTTTTCAGAAACTTCAGGCATCCACTTATTCATGTCCCCCCTGGACATAGTTAAAAAGTTCTGCTTATTTTGATGAGCTAATAAGAACTGATTTGATGATAGCATAGTTTATTGTGACCCAAATGAAACTGAGTCACAGTATCACAGAATGTTAGGGATTGGAAGGGACCTCGACAGATCATCAAGTCCAATCCCCCTGCCAGAGCAGGAACGCCTAGATTATGCTACACAGGAACTTGTCCAGGCAGGTCTTGAATGTCTCCAGAGAAGGAGACTCCACAACCTCTCTGGGCAGCCTGTTCCAGTGTTCTGTCACCCAGTGTTCCAGTATTCTGTCATTTGTTAGTTTATGAGTAAAAATAACACCTGGATACAATCTGGATTCTCATAATTAAATTAATTAATCAGTTAACTAATACTTCGTCCTATGCCTTTTTTACCTACTTCTTAATGTTAAAATTCTTGCACTTCTGTCTTCCCTGATTTTAACATTTCCATTGTCCTATTTTTGAGATTTCGGCTTAAACTTAACCACTTAATTCAAGGAAGCAAAAAGTATTTCAGGGGAGACTTCAGGGTATGCATATTAAGGGAGGAGAAAACAAAATATTTCACCACAAATATTTTCATAATCACTTGAAAATCGGCTGAATGGAGGAGACCAAATATCTATGCTGTTTGTACCTGTCTCTAAATACAGCTATCAAATTCCTATTTTAAAATGTAAAGAACAGTTCTCTCTCAGACTCCACCAACTTGCAGTTCAGTAACCTCATGAGCCAGCTAAGGTGTCTTTGCACTTTTCTTTCATTAAACTGTCTCATTCCTTTTTTTAAATCACTGTAAACTTTTACTGTACTCAGTATTTTACAGCAGAGAGGCCCACAGTTTAATCACATATTATGTGAAAAAAAACGTAACGTGTGTTTTCAGTTTGTTTACTTAGTCATTGCCAGTATGGGAGATGTTCAAGAACTTCAGTCATCTTTGCTGTCGTCTCTGAAATTTTTCCTATTCTACTATATCCTTTTCAAGATATCAGTAGGAGGACTGCATAAAACATTCAGCATGCAAGCCCAAGAGGGATTTAGGAAGTGATACTGGGTGTTGGCTTATTGTTTTCTGTCTTTTTGTGTTTTAGGGGAATGGCATTTGCTGTTATCCATTCTTTTTCTTTAATAATTTGTAACATTTACCTTTTTTTTTTCTCCCCCCCTCCCCCCAATGATTCATTACTTCAGAGAAGCTACTTCCATAAAGTTATGTAAAATAATCCCGACATTTAATCCTAGGTACTTATAGTCATCTTAGAATCCATGACTATAAGTGTGAAATCAAGACTTTTCCTGTGTTCATGATATTGCACTTATTGTTTTGTTACTCAACCTTGTGCAGTTTTGCACAGCCAGTCCTCCGCTATATTGCAATAAGCAATTTACTGATATAAGCAGATTTGAACACCTCACTACCCATGCCCTTTTCCATACCTCTGAAAATATACAGCAGCATTGCATCTAGCTCAGATCCCTGAAGCACTCTATCAGTGTCAACCTCTAAGGTAAAAATCAATCACTAAGTCTGGCCTTGCCTTGGATTACCTTGTCTTCCTTTCTCTTCCCTGTCCTGCCCTTCATTCCCTTTTCTCTTCCTTTCCTCATCCCCTCTCCTTTCCTTTTTTCATTGAAGGACACATCTCTTGTCCCTAACTTTCTTAGCTTCTTCAAAGATATTTGGTAAGGAGCTATGTTTAATCTTTGTGAAATGAAAATAGATTGTATCAATTCAGATCTTCTTTACCTGTGTGATTGTATCAAAGAATTTTAAAAACATGGCAAGGCGTGATTTCCCTGTAGAAAAGTTGTAGGTTCTTTTCCTCAGTATATCATATTTATCTAGCTACTTGTTGATTTTATCCTTTATTACACTTTCTACTAATTCATCAAACACAGGTCTCCGCTGTCAAGGTTTTTATTTCCCCAGATCTCCCTAAGAACTAATTTTGTAGCAGTCGTCATATTATCAAACTTTCAGTCACATGGGACAAAGTTGCCTTTAAGTAAAAGGATATAAAATGCATTGATTAGATGGACTATTTCATCCCTGAATAATTTTCCCCTTTTCCTGGCAGAACATATCTGGAGAAGTAGAATAGAATCTTCAATCTCAAGGACCTTCTGATTATTTCACTGTATCTACTCTTTCAATGAATGCTCTCTAAGGAAAACTACCCCATCACTGAGCTACTGAACTCCTAGTAACATAGGACATAGGGTATGAATTATGGAGCATTGGCTAATACAGGCCATTTAAAATATTATACCATGGAAACCAAATAATTGATGGCTTCAGTTACACTGAAGCATACTCAGTAACTGCACGGAAATAAAAACAAATTAAAAAGAAACTATATCAAAAGGCCAAAAGCAAAGCTGCAGCTGTAATCTCTCTATTCTTCCTCTATATCTGTTATCTTCATAAGTCTGGAAAAATTCAGAATCTAAGAAAAGTAGAAATCCGAATGACAATTTCTCTTTTAATGTCCATTCTCAGGAAAATGAACTAAACAGATGATTTTGATAGTGTTTTTTAAAGCTAACTGGGAAAAAAAAAGGACTTTCTTTTAAGTTTGTTTTTAGAAGAATTGACAAAAGTTTGGGCAGTTCAGTCACAAGAGCTAGGTAGCCTCACTACTGATTTTGGCTAGAGAAGCCCATGAGTGAGGCTTCTTGTGCTGGAATGTGTCACCTGCAGAGATTATGGAAATGGAAACTATCTTTACCTTAGCAATATCAGTAGCACCCCTCCTTCATTCTAAAACCTGGAGCCATATTTAAAATACTCAGGAAGGAACAGCTTTTTGCAGGAATAAGTTGTTAATATTTAATTAGACATTTCATACTGTTCATGTGCTGTGCCATGGTGAAATTTTAATACTTATGAGATAAAAGAAATATAAAGAAAAAAACTTTTTTTAAATAACAAAGAGTAATGTCTATACAGGATAAAAACGTGTCAATTCCAAGTTTGAATGGCTGTCTTAAGTAGTCTGCCCTTTGGGACACAGGAATTGGGAGCCACTACTTTTTATTTGTTCTTTCACATTGAGATAACCTTGAGAAATATATTCTGGCCAGGTTACATTTACCTGTTCTACTTTGAAACCCATTTTGAATAGAACAGTGAAATGTATGTTGACGTTGTATCAGGTCTACATAAAGTATATTAAATTAAATATGATCTTCAGAGTATGAAGAGAGTTCATCTGTGCAATCTGCAGGTGTACAGTATGATTTGAAAGGTCCTAGATGTGGCATATGTTTATTTATTTACTTCAAATAATTTCCAGCTAGATTAATACAGTGAAGTCTTACAAATTCTTCCAGTCTCCATACTGTGCATGTATTTAGAATTCCCCATACGAACACTCCTTAATGAAAATAAGAGAAACCATCATAAATACAATTAAATAAAAAAAGCATTCCCAGGATTGCTTTCCCATACAACTAAATGGAGGTGGGGAGAGGAAAGGAGAAAAGAGCTTCTACATGAATTCCACTGCCCCCTCTCTTAACAATTTTATCATTTGTGTAGGCACCACTTTAGGCAGATGAGAAGATGCCACTCTGTTGCTGCGCTGTGATATGGCTCCTGCACCTCCTCTGCTACACTGATGATGTTAGGGAAGGTGATAGTGGGATCTTCTCTTTCAGATAAGGGAGCACAGTGAAGGAACTTGAGATATATGAGACATGCAGACAGGGAGTTGTGTCATGAGGTACAAAAATGGAATGAGTTCGGAGTCCTAGTTTGAGAAAGAAATATTTTACAAAAATGCCTAAGAAGGTAGCTAATAACCTTGCAGCAGAATCTGCATCATGTAATATCATGACAAAGAGAAGGTCAAAGAATGAAAATAGAGATTTGAAAGGACTACTGGATATTCAGGGGGAGACTAAAATGGAATTTTACTTTATTTTCATAGAATCCTAGAATGGTCTAAGTTAAAAGGGACCTTACAGATCAACTAATCCAACATTCCTACAGGCCTCTCAACTAGACCAAGTTACTCGAGGCCTTATCCAATCTGGCCTTGAACACCTCAAAGTTGCAAGATCTTGCATTTTGGCTTGTTGAAGCTCATGCAATTTGCACTGGACTATTTCTCAAGCCTATCAAGATCCCTTTGGATGGCATCGCTTCCCTCACGTGAATCCACCACACCCCACAGTTTGGTGGTGTTGGCAAACTTGCTGAAGATGCATTCAGTGCCATTGTGCATGTCACTGACAAAGATGTTGAGAAGCACCGGACTCAGAACAGACCCCTGGGGAACTCCACTTGTCACTGGTCTGGTCTCTATGTAGACATTGAGCCACTGACCACAACTCTTTGAGTGCAACCTTCTAGTCAGTTCTATATTTATATTTTACTATATGAAAAAGCCTTTAAATTAATGCCTGTTTGCTTTTTTTTCTTTTTTTTTTTTTTTTGCCTTAAGACAGCTAGGTTATATATTTAGAGTCTCAGGAGAATTCCATACACCTAATGTCTTTCAAAATGTTTGGATTTTTCTTATTTCAAATTTAGTTAATCTAAATTAAAATGTTTTTTTTTTCTTCTCTTAGAACATATTTGTATAGTCTCTTTTTAATCAAAAGAAATAAAATTATGTCATTTAGTCTACAAATAGTAGGAATATTTTTATTCTTTGAAATAAATTTTAAAATATACAGTATTTTCATATTGCATTTATTTATAAAAATCAAGTTATTTTCTATTAAATGAAGTATATTGGAGAATGTTCAACTCAGTTCAGTACTTACAGATTCAAATGCACATTATCTGGTACCACTTTCTGTGCTACCCTTACTGTTTCATGTACAAAATTGTTTTCATGGGTATTTGCATTTTTTTATGACATTTTATATTGTAGTTTTTGAATTTTTCTTTGCCCTAGGCACTAATGATCATAGTAAAGAACAGTTTGTTGAATCTTAGAATCATAGAATAGTTTAAGTTGGAAGGGACCTTTAAAGGTCATCTACTCCAGCCCTTCTGTATTGAGCAAGGACGTCTTTAGATCAAGCTGAATGTTATGCTTGGTATCTGTTTTCTTCAGATGTTTAAGCTCTACTTCGGCTATATACTTTTTACAAGTCTCATTCAACAGAATATGTAAGATTACTCCTTCCAACACCTGAAGGGGATTTACGAAAAAGAGGAAGAAGGGACTGTTTACAAGGGCATGTACAGGTAGGACAAGGGGTAATGATTTGAAACTTCAGAAGGGTAGATTTAGATTAGACATTAGGAAGAAGTTCTTCACTATGAGGATACTGACACACTGAAACACATTACTTAGGTAAATTGTGGATGCCCCATCCCGTTCAAGACCAGGTCGAATGAGATGTTGTGCAACCTGGTCAAGTGGAAGATGTCCCTGTCTGTGGCAGGCGAGTTGAACCTAGATGACCTTTAAGGTCCCTTCCAACTCAAACTATTCTATGATTCTAAGACCATCAATGTTAGATAAGTTATCTGTACCTATTTGGATTCCTTAAAATTATTAATCGGCTAAAACAATCAGCCATGTTCTCTGATAGTATTGTCTTACGTATAGCATCACAGAATCACAGAATGTTAGGGGTTGGAAGGGACTTCAAAAGATCATCTAGTCCACTCCCCCTGCCAAAACAGGATCACCTAGAGTAGGTCACACAGGAATGTGTCCACGCATGTTTTGAAAGTGTCCAGAGAAGGAGACTCCACAACCTCTCTGGGCAACCCTTCCAGTGCTCTGTCACCTTCACAGTAAAAAAACTTTTCCTAAAGTTTTCGTGGCACCTCCTATGCTCCAGCTTGCAGCTGTTCCCTCTTGTCCTGTCATTGGACATCACTGGGAAGAGCCTGACTCCGTCCTCCTGACACTCACCCTTTACATATTTATAAATATTAATGAGGTCACTCCTCAGTCTCTAAGGTTTGAGTCTAAGCTGGAAGGGTGGTCTTTACTTACACCTTCATGTTCTCTGAGAAATTTGTGTTGACGTTATGGTCTTTTCACATGTCTTTCTTACACATTGGAAGTAAGACATACGAGAAGTGCCCAAACCATCCTGACAGAGACAAATACACCTGCAGTGCCCTGTAGTACGTGGGATCCATGTTTAGTCAATGCAATGGTTTGCAGAGGCTTCAGATCCATCATTTCGCAAACTTGTAAGCCCAGCATTTTAGATAAACTAGAAAAAAATAATGTTTTCAGTGTTAAATAGATCTGTCCCAACTCACCTAAAAAAAAAGACATTTTAGCAGTTTTGCTGTATGAAAAGCATACAAAGTTCCTCTTCTGAAACTGGAAGACTTCCATGGCCTTCTCCATACAAGAGGTCTAGTAAAGAGCTTGGAGAGTGGGGAGCTCTAAAAAGAAAAACCAAATTGGCAGCAACTGCCTTTCACTGACCTTGTATGGTGACACAACCATCACAGAGACTTCCCTAATGGAACAGGATCCCTGCCTCATTACCCTAAGCCCAGCACGTGAAGACTATGAGAGGCACTGAGCTAAGAAAAGAGAAGAGAACTGGTTAGCTCACTCGGTTAGAGGATGGTGCTGATAACACCAAGGGACGTTTGGTCTCCATGTGTTGTCAGATCTAGTTGAGAGGCCCATGACAGGGAGGTTGGATTAAATGATTTCTAAGGTCCCTTCCAGCCTAGGCCATTCTATGATTCTAAGAGGAGAAGAGGGCACGAACAGTGTTTCGTGTACTTGCAACTGATTGTCTTCTAACACTAAATTGATGTGTTCTTTTTGCTAAGGATTGAGTCACATTGTGGCCAGTCTGCTAAGTCTGAAAGAAATAGTATTATCAGTAAATATGCAAGATCTGAAATATGTTATCTGTGATTTGCATCCAGGGCCACAGGACAAAAATTATTCTGAGGGAAACAAAAAAGGTCTAGAAAGCTTGACACTGTATATGGGTGACCACTATACTGACATATTCAGTTTCTGATTTCCAGATGAGAAAAAGGCCTCAAGTAATTCTTATGCAAAACATAACCCACATCTTTGTGATATGGGAATCTGCAATGGCACTCCATGTTGCCAGGGGTTATTTGTGTTTTTATCTTAATTCACTATTCAGCTAAAAGTATGATAAGAGACAAAGTCTATCTCTTTTTATCAGGGTTTAACTTCCAATACATTATCTGAAAGTTTTTACAGGTCTTAAGATTATATATAGTAATGGATTTTATATAAAGTAATTTTCAATAATGTTTTAAAGTTTTCTTTAAAATGACAGGTAATTCACTCTATAAATATTTATGAAAGTTATAGGCTACAAGGAGTCGAAAATAATTTTAGGTGAGTTTTTTTTTCTCTGACTCTATACAATACATACATGAAGTATTAACATGTTTCTTGAACTTAAGAAAATTGTTCTTAGCCAGCATATAAGATGAATGTTTTGCCACTTTTTGTACCAAAAAATATTAGGAAAATTTTTAGGAAAAAAAAATCAAGTGTGGTGATCCTCAGTAGAACTTAATTTAAGGTTTTAATGGTAAAAATATTCTTCAGTCAGTGTATAAGTCTTTATTGTTTTTGTTTCACAGATGACAGTATTCTAAATGTAAAACCGGTAGATGAAAACTCCTACACTGTAAGATTCAAAACTTTCATTTTTGTCTACTTAGCTAAATACAGTTAAGTAATGGAAAAAATGTGACTTCTTTTCAAATAGCAGAGCAACACAACATGGATGTGATACTATTATGACTAGAAGGAATTAGTTTTGTCTTTTATATAGAGACCATAATGATAAAATATATAGCAGATAAATTACACATATTCATAAGCATAGTCTTGCATGTTATAAACTGTAGATCTAAGTATTCTAAGTGAATAACATTTGAAGAAATTCACAATAATTTTGCATACTGAAGTTTCAGCATGCAATCTAAAACTGATAATCTGAACTATGAATACATGCTTGTATTGTGTTTAAGTATATAAAAAAAATATAATTTCTGAAGCGTCTATTTACACACTAATATAATCTGACAATTCAGTGCTACACTTTGACTGCATCAAAAATTTTTTTTTCATATCAGATGCCTTTCTTCATTGCAAAAACAAGCTGTTCTGGAAATTCATTTGTCTACATATATGGGCATGACTATTCAAAATTGTTTTTCTGAAAATGTATGTCATATAGGTGTCTTCTGCACTACTAGTCTGGTATGGGTGATTAATGTTTAAATGCCTATATATGATTGTCGTGGGTTGACCCTGGCCAGCCGCCAGGTACCCACACAGCCGCTCACTCACTCCCCCCTTCACTGCTGAACAGGGGAGAAAATATTTCCAAGGGTTCAGGGTTTTGAGATAAGGACAGGGAGATCACTTTCATTTACCGTCCCGGGCAAAACAGACTCAATTTTAGGGAAATTAGATACGTTTATTAAAAAGAACTAATCAGAGAGGAGTAGTGAGAAGTGAGAAAGAGCAAACAAATCTTAAACAGAACACCTTCCCCCCATCCCTCCCTTCTTCCCGGGCTTAACATCAATCCCGGTTTCTCCACCTCCTCCCCCCGAGCGGCGCAGGGGGACAGGGAATGGGGGCTGCGGTCAGTTCATCCGATGTTGGTCCCACCACTTCTTCACTCCCGGGGAGGACTCTTCACTCTTCCCCACGGCCACTGTGGGGTCCCTCTCACGGGAGACAAGCTTCACGCTCTCCTCTCCGCGTGAGTCGTCCCACGAAGGGCAATTCATCACAAACTGCCCAATGTGAGACACCTCACGAGGGGCAGCCCACCCCTCGTGAGTCTGAGGAGCAGTCCTTCAGGGGAAACTGCTCCAGCGTGAGCCACCCACAACGTCCCAAAATTCTCACCGGCCAACCTACTCCAGCGTGGGCATTCTGTCTTCCACGGGCTACAGGTTCCGGCAGCAACTTACTCTGATGTGGGCTTCCCACGGGCTACAGCCCCCTTCAGGCATCCACTCACATGGTGTGGAGTCCTCGGTGGACATCTACACGGTGATCCTCACGGTGGACATCTGCACCTCGCCCATGGGCTTCAGGGGGACAACCCGCTTCACCATGGTCTTCACCACGGACCCCGGGGGACTCTCCCTGCTCTGGTGTCTGCAGCTCATCCTCCCCCCCTCCTTCTTCACTGACCTTGGTGTCTGTAGAGATTCTCACTCCTCCATCTCTGTGCCAGCTGTTATGGCGCAGTTCTTTTTCCCGTTCTTAAATATGTTTTTCACAGAGGCGTTCCTCTGCTATCACCTTACTGATAGGCTCAGCCTTGGCCAGCGGCGGGTCCCTCTTTGTAGCTGGCTGGTAATGGCTCTATCAATCTTGGGGAGCTTCTAGCAGCTTCTTACAGAAGCCACCCTGCAGCTCCCCCCCCCCGCCGCTGAAATCTGGCCAGGCCAAACCAAAACAATGATGAATGTCAGTGAAAGGTTTTATGCTTTGGTTCAGTACATTCAGTATGTTTGCACAGCTTAGTGCCAAGGTTAAATGTTGGTAACCATTTTCTCTTATAACAGAAAGAAACTCTACATCCTTCAGCGATAAGAAACATCAACTAGAATTACATGTTAGACCAGTTCCAAAACCTTGCAATGTTACAATATATTATGAAACTTTTGTAAAAACTAAACCGAACAGTGTTAGTCTGAAATTATACGTGACAAAATTTGAAAGTTGGATAAATTTACTTGAGAAGAGTCAGCCTACATTTCAGTCTTCTGCCAGCATCAATCTTTCCATCCAAGATATGAAGGCAGAATATCTCACACTAAAAAAGGTTTAACTAACTGCATTTATTTTGCTTGCTTTCCTTATTTGAACTCATATTGCAATATAAATATACACACATTCTTACACCTATAATAAAATAAATTCACAGTGGAGATTTGCCATTAGAAAATTCTTTAGTGGCATAGCATGTAGAAAAGCAGTACAGAAAAAACACCTCTGATACTATTTCACCCACAGTATCTCATTAGTGATATCAATATTTCCACAGTATTTTAGGTCCAAACACTACTCCTTGGCTTGACAGCTCTTTAATTTGAGTAGTTGTTTTGTTTGTTGTTTTTTTTTTAAATCTGAACTTATTTTATTATAATATTAAGAGTTAATAATTTAGCAACAACAAATACGGAAATTATTTTCAAATCTTTGTGGAACACTGAGTACTTTAAATTACAATATTGTAAGTTATAAATGGATGAAATTCAATATTTCCCCCAAGATACATCCATGCTATCTTTTATGGAATTTCAATTCGAACTTAAGCTTAAAGATAAGCTTCAGTTGAACACTGTAGACATTCTTTTTGTTAGTGCATTTTGACACATAAGCTGAAAAATATCTCATCCTCTCACATTTTGAGGAAGCAGGTCTAAGTAGAGTTCTTTTTTAAATAGATCCAAAGTATTCCAAAGTAGGCTTTTCATTTTATTTATTTTCTTATAAAGAAAAATTACTTTGAAAGGAGTAAAGGGAATATCATTTGGAAATTTCTGTCTTACTCAAAATTTGTTTGGAGACTTCTGAGGGTCATGGAAAAATGTTCTATGTGTATAATGAGAAAGTGGAATGAGAATAAACAGACAATAATTAAAGAATTTTATCTTGTAAGAGCCCTACTGCATAAATCTTAATTAGTCTTGTCTTTTAACAGGATATGTCTAAAGAGCTGACTGATATTTATTTAGCTAGCTGACTAATAGCTTAAATAAAAAGTAAAATCATCCTTTTAATTGTGATATGTGATCACATCACTGTTTTAACTCTGTTCCTGACCATAAATAGAATGAGTATACAAAAGAGTATTTGTCATTGTCATATATGAACAATAGCTGACTTTCAGCTAAAATTGTCCTTGTTTCTCTCTATTTTTTAACAGTTTTCAGTTTTAATATCTTTTGTTTTAATTTAAGAATTCAGTTTGATTCAGTGAGACTAACATATGGATTGGTTTTTAAATGACTTTTCTGTAGATGACACTGAGACTAGAAGGGTAAGTTAAGTGGACCAAAAATCCCAACAATGCATAAAGTGAATATGTCATTTTCTTTTCATCTCATCGATCCTTCTGGTTTTCCAGTGGTGCTTCACTGAGTCCTCTTGAAGATAATAAAGGGCTG
Source organism: Trogon surrucura (assembly GCA_020746105.1). NCBI lineage: Eukaryota > Metazoa > Chordata > Aves > Trogoniformes > Trogonidae > Trogon > Trogon surrucura. Next base: position 42,413,844 of record CM036617.1, read on the forward strand.
CAACAACAGTTCTCAGCCACTGCATCTCCATCGTCCTTCCCTTTCTGCATAATGCTAATAAGCTCAGAAAAAAGACAAATGAGCGACAGAATCATTGACACCTTTTACCCCTTTTTTTTCTTCACTACCATAGACCACGAAATTATTTGTCTATTTTTAAAGCCCATCTTGTCTACGACTCGGTGTCAGTCATTCGCAGAGACAGGTACAGGACTAGCAAAACATTTACGTTTATAGCGAATGGAAGACATCTGTCACAGAATCACAGAATCACAGAACTGTCGAGGCTGGAAAAGATCTCTGAGATGATCAAGTCCACCCTATGACTCAACACTATCGGAATAGTTAGACCATGGCATTAAGTGCCACATCCAGCCTCTCCTTAAACACCTCCAGGGACCGTGACTCCACTACTTCCCTGGACAATGCATCTGAATGTCTGATCACCCCTTCTGTGAGGAAGTGCTTCCTGATATCTAACCTGAACCTCCCTTGACGCAGTTTCAGGCCGTGCCCTCTTGTCCTGTCACTAGTTGCCCGGGAGAAGAGCCCGACCCCCACCTGACTACAACCTCCTTTCAGGTAGTTGTAGAGAGTGATAAGGTCCCCCCTGAGACTCCTCTTCTCCAGGCAAAACAACCTCAGCTCCCTCAGCCTCTCCTCATAGGACTTTCCCTCTAGTCCCTTCACCAGTCTCATTACTCTCCTCTGGACCTCAATATCTCCAGCTCCTCAATGTCTTTCTTGAAGTGAGTGGCCCAGAACTGCACACAGTACTCAAGGTGAGGCCTCAAGAGGTTAATTTGGCAGAATTACATCCCTGCGCCTGCTGGCCACACTGTTCCTGATACAAGCCAGGATGCCATTGGCCTTCCAGGCCACCTGGGCACACTGCTGGCTCATGTTCAGCTGGTTGTCAAACAGCACTCCCAGGTCCCTCTCCCCCGCGTTGTTCTCCAGCCACTCCTCCCCCAGTCTGTAGCACTGCAGGGGATTATTGTGGCCAAAGTGTAGGACCCTGCACTTGGTCTTGTTGAACTTCATACCATTGACATCGGCCCATTGACTCAGTCTGTCCAGGCCCCTCTGCAGTGCCTTCCTACCCTCCAGGAGATCAACACTGTCCCCCATCTTGGTGTCATCTGTGAACTTACTAAGGGTAGACTCAATCCCCTCATCCAGGTCATCAATAAAGATGTTGAATAAGATGGAGCCCAGTACTGATCCCTGGGGGACACCACTGGTTACCAAACACCAACTGAATGCAGCACCATTCACCACCACTCTCTGGGCCCAGTCATCCAACCAGTTTTTTACCCAATGAAGGGTGCATCCATCCAAGCCGTAGGCTGCCAACTTTTCCAGGAGGATACTGTGGGAGACTGTGTCAAAGGCTTTGTTGAAATCGAGGTAGACCACATCCACAGCCTTCCCCTCATCCACTAGACGGGTCACGCAGTCATAGAAGGAGATGAGTCTGGTCAGGCAGGACATTTGTTTCCTAAATCCGTGTTGGTTGGGCCTGAACCCCTGGCTGTCTTCCACATGCCGCTTGATACCACTCAAGATGATCCGCTCCATAACCTTGCCAGGCACCGAGGTCAGGCGGACAGACCTATAGTTCCCCGGATCATCCTTCTGGCCCTTCTTATGGGTGGACATCACGTTGGTCAACCTCCAGTCATCTGAGATGTCCGCAGTTAACCAGGATTAGTGATGAGTGTTAGAGAGCGGCTTAGTCAGTTCTTCTGCCAGCTCTCTCAGAACCCTAGGATGAATCCCATCTGAACCTACGGACTTGTTGGGACCTAGTTGGCACAGGAGGTCACTAACTATTTCCTCCTGTATTACAGAAGGGGTATTCTGTTCCCCATCCCTGTCTACTAACTCAGGAGCCCAGTTGCCCTGAGGACAGCCAGTCTTCTTGTTAAAGACTGAGGCAAAGAAGATATTAAGTACCTCAGCCTTAAAATTATCTTCTGTATTATGTTCCTCCCCTCACCCAATATGGAACGAAGATTTTCCCTGATCCTCCTTTTGTTATTAATGTATTCAAAAAAGCATTTTTGGTAATCCTTTACAGAGATGGTCAAATTAAATTCTAACTGAGCTTTTGCTTCTGTAATTCTCTTTCTGCCTGGTCTTACAATATCTTTAAATACTTCCTGATTCACCTGCCCCTTTTTCCAGAGTTGATACACTCTTTCTTTTCCCTGAGTTCTTGTGAAAACTCCCTCTTCAACTACATTGGTTTTCTTCCCTGACGACTCATTTTATGGCTAGGTCCTGTGCCTTCATAATTTCATTCTTAAAGTAAGCCCAACCTTTCTGGACCCCTTTGGTTTTAAGGGCTGATTCCCAAGAGATTCTTCAAACCAGAGTCCTGAATAGTCCAAAGTCAGCCCTCCGTAAGTCCAAGGTAGAGGTTTTGCTGACGTCCCTCCTAACTTCACTGCATATTGAAAATTCTGTCATGGTCGCTATGGCCAAAGCGACCTCCGACCACGACATCTTCCACCAGCCCTTCTCTGTTCGTAAACAGTAGGTCTAGCAGAGTACTACCCCTGGTAGGCTCACTGACCACCTGCAACTGGAAGTTGTCATCCATACATTCTAGAAATCTTCTGGACTGCCCTCTCTCTGCTGTGTTGTACTTCCAGCCTATATCTGGTAAACTAAATCTCCCACAAGAACCAGGGTTAGTGAATGTAAGACATCTCCCAGCCGTTGAAAGAATGCCTCATCAGTGTCTTTATCCTGGTCAATTGGTCTGTAGCAGACTCCCACTAGGATATCAGTCTCATTGGACTTCCCCTTTATCCTTATCCATAAACACTCCACCTTGGTGTGCCTAATATTCAATTCTACGCAGTCAAAGCACTCTTTAACACATAGCGTTACCCCACCACTTCTCTTTCCTTGCCTATCTCTTCTAAAAAGTCTGTAGCCATTCATTGTGGCATTCCAACTATGCGATTCATCTCACCAGTTTCTGTGATGGCAATTATATCATGGCTCCCCTGGTGTACAATATCTTCTAATTCCTCCTGTTTATTTCCCATTCTCTGTGCATTGACATATATGCACTTGAACCGTGGTACAGACATCGCTTCTAACGCCTGTACGTCACCCCAAGTCTTATGCCTAGCATCCCTGGGTTTGTCAAATACGACACCGTTACCCACCTCAAGTGGAACGACAGACTGAAGGCCATTCTTAGGCCCATTTCTAGTGAGCCTGGTTTTATCCCCTTCTCCCCTCGAGGCTAGGTTAAAGACCTCTGGATGAGCCCCGCCAATTCCTGTGCTAGGATCCTTTTCCTCCTTCGGGACAGATGTATTCCATCTGTCGCTAGCATACCTGGTGCCATGTAAACTTCCCCATGATCAAAAATCCAAATTTCCAATGCTGGCACCAGTCTCTGAGCCACACACCGATCAGGTGTATTTTCCACCCACTTTCAGTGCGTTTCCCTTCCACTAGACGGATTGATGAAAACACCACTTGCACATCTGATCCATGTACTAGTCACCTCCATGTCTCAAAACCCTTTTTTATCACCTTTGGATGTCTTTCTACAAATTCATCACTACCAACCTAGGCAACTAACAAAGGGTAGTTACCAGAAGGCTGCATCAGACCAGGCAGATTTCTCTTCACATCCCTGACCTGAGCCCCAGGGAGGCAGCAGACTTTCCTCTGGTTGGGTCTGGTCAACAGATGGGGCTCTCTGTTCCCCTCAGGAGGGAGTCGACTACTACAATTACTCTCCCTATTTTTCTTAATAGAGGAAGTTCTAAGGTGTGGGGTAGAAAAAAATTCAACTTAAACCTGGTTTTGTAAAAGTAGTCACATTCTTAAAGTTTTACCAGATCGACTACCAGAAAAGTATTTTTAAGTAATTTTTAATATTTGAAATTTTATTTTTAATTTCAGATTTCCAACTCTATTTTTCTCAACCCTTACAACCTTATAGATGAAAGCAAACTGGGAAGATAAAGTTAAAAGCACATCCTTATAAATGACCTGTTTTAGGAATTATCATCCGTGATCCCAAGTGATCCTGCCTTGAAGTTATCTGTCAGCTATTTGTACACAAAATGCAGCTCCCTGTCATCTAACAGTTGTGCCAACTCAGATGGTGCTTCCAAGCAAACACTTCATGTGTCATTCTTTGCAACATAAACTGAAATTTATAGAGACCAGCAGCCTTCCATGAGATCTCCTGCTCTTTCCTCAGGATCTTCTGTGACTATGTCCCATGGAAATAAACTGTCTGATGTTTACTGCAGTAAGCCAGAGAGACTTGATACCTGAATCAGTGAAATACCAAATTTAGCACAGACAATTCCATATGTAACACCAGATGAAATGAGCTCCAAAGTTGTAATTAAATCTTTTTTTAAAAGAAGTATGAACAGTAATGACAAAACCTTCCCAAGCATAAAAGGCTATAACATTTTCTGTACATATATTCTGTAGCAATGGCCTTTACCCAGGAAAATTAGGTTCATCCATTTTTTTTTTCTAATTTATTCTCTGCTCCATAAAAAATACCACCTGCCAAGTTGCAGAGTATTTACAGATCTACAATAAATTCAGTATCTTCTTCAAATTTGTTAGCAGATGTTATATTATTCCGGAATTAACTGATTCTTTGTGGTTCCTTGTAGCAATTAAATGTGTAGCAGTTTTCTGAAGTGTTGAAGGATCTAATTTTTCATCTGCATAATTGTTTGTTCTAGTTAGACAGTGGTTTAAAATCAAATCTTACAAAAAGCAGTGCAACAAAAATGAGAGTAATAAATAAGTCAGTAGCTGTACAGCTGAAGAGATACTGGTTAAGGCTATTTATGTGCTACCTAAAATTCAAATGAAGATCACAGAGATTTCAGAAGATGAAGTTTTTATGAACTTAAACTAAACTTATCTCCAAGTTACACATGCAGTCTCTAATTGGAGAAGCAATGGCAAGGAAACAGAGAGATCTGTGTGTCTGATTCAAAAAAAAAGGAAAACCCAGAGATTCTTTAGAAGACCAAAATATGTCTCCTTACCTTGGTTCAAAGTTTTGCAGTCCTTTTTCACAAGAACCTACTTCACCACCCATTAACTCCCTGTGCCATGAATACTGTATCCTCATTAGGTAGAGAGGGAGAGGTTATTTCTTTCTCACAATGAATCTTAGAAAATTTCTTTTATTGCCATCCGGACTTCAGGCTCTACAGGAAAGGAGGAGTTCCTGAAATGTCAAAACATGAATTCATAAGAAATAGAAATGGGGCTATAAAATCAGGTACTTTCTATTTGATTTAGCCAGACATAATATTACTTATGATAAACAGAATAAACAGTACTAGTCCTGCATTACTGGAACATTGTATTGCTTTCTACTATTCCAAAGTAGTCTGATACTGAGTTGAACTGGGAATTTGTAGTCTGATCTCAATACAGAGTTAAACTTCCATAGCAAAGAGTCATTGTAACTGATGTAATAGACTGAGCTGTAAGAGTTCATCCCCTTCTTATGCAGATCCTCAGTCCTTTCACATCTTTAGTATTTGATGGCACATGAACTAAACAGACTTCATGCTATCTTAAAATGCAAAAGTTAACATAGGAGACAACCAGTACTAAGATGAATGTACAATGTGGGTCACTTACAGCTATTATTATAACATTTTTTAGACCTCTCATAACTATAACTAAAGAACAAAGTAAATCCTTCCTGAAGCAATCACATAATAATACTCTTTTTTTTTTTTTTTTTTTTTTTGACAAACACACCACTGGCTTACATTTTCAAAATATTATTGAAATACCAGCCAGTTAAGCTTTATTGCTGACATAAGTGTAATTACACGGTATCCATTTCAAAGTAAACAGTAAAAAACACAGTTATTTTGTCTATCTTCCCCTGATATTCTGTCTCCAGAAAGCCACTTAACACCTGAATGCAAAAAGTTTGGAAAGTGCTAGAGAGTATCGAATGAAAAATCCCACTGAACCCAGCTTTAATTGAATTCCATTTATTGCAGGGTGCTCCCTTGGAAAGGGTTTTCATACATTTTACTGTACTTGCTAAATTAGCCATCATCCTAATGTTATTCAGCTAAGACAGTCAAAACTATATCATGTCCTCTACAGTAATTAAAACGATGTAATGGTGCTGATAAGTTGTTCTTCTCAGTGGTATCTTGCTCTAATATCCTCTTGTGCTCTTTAATTTGCACCCACAATTTCTAGTACAGAGAAGCTTTCTTAGATTTGGAAGCTCTTTGATTGTCTAGTATAATGCCTATAACTAAAATTGGCCTGGAAGTTGGAAATTCATGCAAACTTATTATAACAATTTCTTCTTTCTTCTTTTTCTTGTATGAGCCCACCAGCTCTCATACTACCACAAAAATCATTACTTGTTACTCACTGTAGCATATCTAATTTTAGATTACAAACTGCTTGGGGCAGGTGTCATGTCTTTTATGTACTGTGCAAACTGGATAGTGAACGTTGTGTAACCTGAACAACAACAACAACATGGTGCCAGATCATCCCCTTAAGTCATCTACACAGACAGCCTTCTTTACAGAGATTGCCTCATAGCTCAGTCTGTGAGAAAGGGATATGTCAGCTGGTTCCTCTGTCTTGCCATAAAACTATGAAAATCTACTTGAAATCACAAAATAATTAGCTGTAGGGTTGAAGGAAAAGTAACCAGATGTAAGAATGGACACATCATCTGTTATAATAGCTAAACGCAAATTATTCATGAATTCTATTCCGAAGGGAAGCCCTAAGCAAAATTCCTTAGGTCACAATATTAAAAGTTACAATATTTGTTATTATTTATTTTCTAAGGATAATAAAAAAGGAAGAAATTATGTTTGATTACGTTAAGGATTAGCTATCTATTTCAATGGAGTCACTCCAGCTTTATGTTGGCTTAAAGGAGAGCAAATTTGCCTTAATTCATTCTCCTGGGTTTCTATCAAAGTCACTTGGAACAGCTTCTGTCTCAGCCTCTAGACATTTTAAAGACATCGCAATATAAAGATTTCTTTCCTGCTAGTCTGCCAAAGCCTTAACATTTTAAACTAGCTCCTTCTATTGAATAACAAGAGCATACATTTTAACGCTTACCTAAAGGCAACTACAAACATTCCCACTGACAACAAATCCTCCAATCAAATTACCAGAACACATCCAGTCACTCAAGAAACAAGTTTTATGTCCACAGGTTATTTGATCTGTCCAAGTCTACTTAAACAGTATTCCTTCCATAATCCAAGTAAAACAGATACTTGATCATCTCCTCTAAAACACAGAGGTAACGGAAGAAGAGTTCTAGTTGCTTTAAAAAGCAATGAAAATTCTCTTGCAAAATTAGTCAAAATCATTCCAGAAACTAAAAAAAACCAACCAACTCCAAAAGTGGAAAGCTGGACTTTTTTATTTCTCATACCTGTGAGCCTTGTAAAAAATAAAGAAAGGCTTAAACCAATTCTTTAATGACAGACTATTTTGGGATTACATCTTGAAATCTTGAGTAGGAAACAGAAGATTTAAATGCATATTTTCTTGTTCCAAATGATTTTTTAGAAAATTATTATTCAACTGTCAAATGTCATCTTGTGTTTCAGACTTCAAAAAGCAGGACTCAAGTCTGCCACTTCTATTAGTCTTCATTACATAGCTTCTGGACAAAATTGTGTCTCACAATCTTAGTAATCAAGTTGCTTTTCAGCATCATAATGTTAATTTATATTCATTTCATCATGTCTTATCTTCAATTTGGTGACCTTTCTATCCACTATCTACCATTAGGTTAAAGCTGAGCACTTTGAGTATTTTGATGTTACATCAATTATTTAGAGGTTTTGTTTTAGTTTCGGATACCCACAGGCTCTCAAAGTGCTGTAAAATGTTTAGAAAAAATTTTTTCAGGTATCTTGTAAGAACTAACCCGTAAATATATAAATAGAGGAGCTCAATTCATCTTTGAAAAGATGTGCATTTTAATATACAACTTTTTAAAATTTTCTGAAATTATGCTCCCATGTAATGTTGAATTTCACTATCCAAAGTTTCCAAATTATTACTTCCAAATTCTCAGATATTCATGAGAACAATAAAGAAAGACATAAATCTAGTGAAGGATTGAATAACTTTGCTTATCTTATCCTAATCTTTTCTTATCCTGTTCATTATATATTATGTTTATTATAACGTTATATTTACTACGTTATCTTATATTTATTATATTATTATCAAAATAAAAATGTATTTTCATTTTACATTCAAAATGCAGACATATATTTTTAACAGCTTGTGATATAAATGGAAATTTTTGCCTGATTTTAAAATTAAGGGTAAAAGTAACAAAAGGAAAATATTATTTTTACTAAAAATTTTCAGTTTTATGTTTCAAAACTGTTCTCTCATTGTTATGTTAACCAAAACTTTTCTAAAAAGAATTTTACTCTCAACTGTGGTTTTGTTTATTATTTTCTTGAGCTATGAAAAAAAGGCATTAGATTTCATACTTGATGAGTCATAATGAAAGATTAATAGGTCTTCTATTTCATGAATTATTTCCAAATTCATGAATTATCCTTTAAGTGGTTCTATTAAGTATTGTACAACAACATTAATTACATTGTTTTGATGCATGCTATGATAGAAAGTAGCTTTTTTGCTATTTATAGATATTTTACCATATTACAGTAGATGTCCTGAATATCAATCTGTATGTATATTTATTTATTTATTTATCTATAGTTCAGAAACTATACAAAATTTGATGGCCACGAATGAACCGAATGATAAATGTTGAGGAACAGTAGACAGCTCAAGATTAGTTACTTTTATTCAACAACCAGATGTTGTGACTTCAAATCATTTCTCACCTGTGAATGAGAATAGCCCATTTCAGTACGATTTCTCTTCTCTGGTAAGGAGCACACAAATTCAATCTGTTCTGTTATATCTTATCATGTTTGTCTCTCTAGAAAAAAATTACATCACTACAACTCTGTGTTTCTGAATTTCAGGTTGCAAAGCTCTTTTATGCTGAATTGTATCGTACACACTTGAAGGTCTGTTATTGCGGACACAGTGAAGAGAGCTTAGCAAAAATGAGAGTCAGGCTGTGGCATGTTCTTCAAGGATGAGTCAAGGTAATTCAACACTGAAGTAATTATGGCAACTAAAACAAATTAGAGATCAATAAATATCCTTCTGCACTGCATTTTACAGGAGCATGCCTTCCAGATACGCCATTCACTTATGTTTTATGAGTTGCACTAAGTTGTTCTGAAGATCTTGCCTCTAGGACATTATATATACTTACAGTCTTGATGCACATTGTTGAGTATCCAGTAGATCCTTAAATCATCTATTTTTACTTTTTGTGCTAAATGCCTACTAGTGATAAAATGATGCTTGCCTCTTCTGTTTTAACTGGCACAGTTAGAAGCCAGAGGGCTCACTGTTAAACCACTACAGACTTCCTCTCTGTCTTTGAAACTGTTAATATAGTATGGCATATCCATTTTGAATCTCAGATAGTACTTTTTTTTTTTTTTTTTTTTTTTATTCTCAGAGAGTCTTCATTCTGCTCATTTGTGAACAAGTTGCTTTCTCTACCCACATGGCTTTAAAATGTTTGTCTGAGTTTATTAATATACTTCACTAAAAATATGTGATTGAAATCTTTTAATGGATATTCAAAATGATGTTGTACAACATTGTAGCACTTCATTGGGTCTCCTGAAGTAGTGAAACTTGGATGCAAATTGCAGTAGCTGTGAATTTGGCTAAATGTTTCTGCTTTTCCTGTGCAGTGATACAATGCTTTCTTTTCTTTTCCATATTATCACCTAGTTCCTTATTCACAAAAACTGCTCTACATGACTTTCGGCAATGATAACTGTCAGTATGGTGACAAGAGTAGGGAACATGCATCACAAAGGTGTAGTGGGAAAAGTCAAACAGCATAACCCCATGAGCAAGAAAACTCAAAGGTAGTGCAAGGAAGGGACTTATGCCATTTGTTGTGACTAAACTTGTCATCTAAAATTTACCATAACATTAAATCACAACCCTTCCAACTCTCAAAGTTTTCCCATTACGAGGGTGATTTGAAAGATCTTCATTGCTCAGAGGGAGCAGTGTCCTCTGTAGAGGAAACAAAAAAAATCCATGGAACTCTTTATGGCAGACTTTCTCCAGATACAATAGTCAATGCAGAGTAGAAGACCTTTATGCCAAGAGACACTTCTTCAAGAAGAAATCTAGTCAACTATTTGGCTGTCAATAGGACTGGGCAACTTGTATCCCATAAGCTAAATGCAGCCTAAAAATTTACTCAATCACATTAGCAACTCAAATGTTAAATTAATCTTTAAGATTTTCAATTATATTTTTCCTAGAGTTGTTACCAATGGTTTTGTTTCACTTGTGGTTTTTTAGTGTCGTTTATTGTTATGCAGACCAACAAATGTGTTTTGAAGCTGAATTTGATGTTCGGAATCAAAAACAATTTCCCATCTATGTACTCCACCTTACTTTCTTCTCCATTAGGAAACTGCCTTTTCCCTTTTTTTATTTTCTTTCTTGTGCTGGTATGACAAGAGATATTAAAATCAGCAAGCTACGCCTTTAGGAAGTAGCCATGAAATTTGATTTTCTTAACCCTTGCTCGTTTATGACCTTCTGAAAAGGAAAACAAATCCTTTCTTAATCAAAATACTATAATCAATTTTTCTCTGAATCCTGATAAAGATGAGATTATAATTGATTCAGGTATGATACAAATAAAGAAACACTAATCTGAAAAATTCCAGAACCAGAGCTTATTCCTGTAAAGGCAATTCCTAAAGAATGTCTTGGTTAATTTATTATCAGATTTAGACATATGAGAAGCAATGGAGGAACCTAGTTGTATTTAGGGAATAGTATAATAATAAAAATTTATTAGTTAGGATACTAATCGAAGACTAAAAAATAGTCTACTTTGAAAACAAGAACTATTGTTCCTAGCCTCTATGAAACATAGTAACCTACTGAACCTGTAGAGCATAACAATTGGATGTCAACCACAGTTCAGCTCTTCTATGCTTGAAGTACAGATGTGGTAAAAAAACACATTGTTGCTAATGCAGCATTTACATTTAGTAAAATATTTATTGATAGGCACAAAGATGAATTAGAAACTTTGGAATGCATTAAGATGCACAGGAAGAGGAAGAAATGAATTATTTGCATATAGCATTTAAAGTACTACTGCTAGAGCAGCTGCCAAATTGCAGCAGTGTAAATGAGAACACAATTATTTTAAGTCTTCCTCAGAACTCTAATACACATATTTTTTGAAAGAAGATCATCAAATATATTTGAAGCAGTGTTTCATGTGTGAATAGTCTATACCCAGCACATGTATATAATCAATAAGAAAAGCTTTTACTCTTTTAAGACTCTCATAAATGACTTCTAGAAACAAATTACTGGTATGAATGTTCCCTTTAATTTTCTGAAGGTTGGACTACTTTACATTTCTTGTGAGTAGGTAGATTATAAGCATACAGCTAAAGCTAGAACCTGAACCGTACGGCATCATTTGCTCCTAAGAAAATGTTAGCTGACTTCAGCATTTTAATGTTCAATTGATAAGTAAGACTAGTGTCTGCTATATCCATATTCCACACAACTCATAGGAAATAATATTTACTGATCTTTTCTATATGATTGTGAAAGTACCATTTCATTTAATGCATTAACGGTAAATATACAATCTATATCCAAGAGCTGGACAAATTGTATATTTGCTACAGAAGTGAAAACAATTAGATTACAGAAGGCTTAGAAAGATTAGATTTAATTTGACCTTTACATATAACCTCTAACAATTTCAGTAAAATGTATTTTTTTCTTCACAATATCTAAATTAGAAAGGTTTGACTTTCAAATAAACTGGGCTTTTTCCTTCTCATTTTTTCCCTGATTACATCACTGTGTACAAATTAATTCTTTCTTCTTAGCTTTTCTTTTTTTTTTTTTTTTTTTTTTTTTTCCCTGACAAAGCTTTAGAGTTTTCTAACTAATTTTATCAGAGTCTTGCCAGCTAACATGAGCAAACAAATGACTGGATCTCATCTAGCCATATCCTGCATAAGAGGCAGATTTAGGTCCTTACAAACTTCCTACTGACTAACAGTCAAGTCCAAATATACCTCAGAATATCCACCTTGTAAATGTCCTTTTCCTTAGGTGGATCCTTGATTAAATAAAATGGTTAAATGAAAGTGGATAATTTTGTCGCAGCACAAGGTGTGCACAGGTACTCATTCTGGTAACATGGACTTTATGTTCTGCTACAGATCACATTTATGTAGATAGCTGACTGTACCCCATGATAGCTCATGTCCAGAATACAGAACTACTGTGATACCAGGGGTACTTTTTGCAGTGTGATCCACTTCATGACAAGTCTTCTCAGCAGACAGCTGGTCAGACTGTATCATTATGAGTAGAATGGCCTGAGTGGACATTCTGCTTGCAGAAGCCCTTTCTTCCTTTGTTTTTTTCCTAGATGACTTAGGCTACATCTTTACTATCTTAGGCAGTTGTGTTGAACACTTCATAGCTTCCTGAACAGTCCCTTCAATAAACTATATTTACATGCAATACTCTAGAATCTAGTGATCTTTTGGAATAGATAACTGTGTCCGCTCTGCACACCGGACAGACTGACTTCACTGCACAGGTATCATTTCATTATTGTGTACATTTCAACAACACAAGACTGCCTTGGATTTGTCTGCTTCTCACTTACTTCCTGAAAAACATGCCCAGCAGACACATTCAGAGTTCACGTTGCAATTATTGCAACATTCAGAGTTCACATTGCAATTATTGCACAGAAATGGCTGCTCTTTGTTGTTCTTTCTATAGGTTTGGACTGGAGAGAGACACACTGTAGCCCCTTTATGCAAGGGGGTCAGGCAGTCCCAAATAAACCAGTTTGGCTTGACATTAGAGATTTCTTTTTCATAGCATCACATACATGGATTATAATGTCTAGATTTGCATGCAAATAATGATTATTTTCTCTGTCCTTTTAAATGCAGCTCAATTTCTTGCCTGCCCAGCACAGGCCAGTAGATGCCAAAGACTGTGGTCTTCCATGTTATGGGCTCAGACGTAACTGACAAAGGCAATAATTCCTTGTCATGAAGGTTACCTGCACAGTGCTGGTACCTTTCCACAGCTATAACCATTCTACAATTGCTGCTATAATTCTGTTTGCTTCACCTGCACATTGTTCATTTAGACCAGTCTTTCAATGGTGACAGGAATAATACATCTAGTCTGCATCATGGAGGCACCCACAAAAGCAGACAAGGCAGCAACAAAACCCACAAAATTTATTTAAACCCACAAACCACTACGCACTCTGATGGACAGATATAATCACAGATTCAGATGCAAATTGAGAATTATGACTACACAACTGGATCTAGGAATTCACAACCATTCTTCTAGAAATATAACCAGAAATGTGCACACACTGACTCACTGAAAGGGGGAAAACTCTCCCTCAAAGTTATCCAACAAATCACTCACCCACGTGGGGCAAGGGCTCTCTCAAGCGTATCCGGAAGTCTCGCTCACCAGTAGGGGGTGGTGGGCACTCTCAGTCTAGGGTTTCCTTTGACAGCATTGCGATCCAAGGGAAGGGGGGCTCCCTGACTGCAGACTCGCTGCTCTGAGGATGACTATCTTAAATTGATTCTCCTGCGGGCCTGTTTATATCTGAGTTGAGTCTGTCTGTGATCCATTTCTAGTTATCTCAGGAGCCAATGCACAAAAGACATAGTAAACAAAGTCATCAGGCCTTTTCAAGCCTCAATGGCCATCATTGCCAGGTCTTTGGAACAGGTCTGTTATCAGATCTTTTGCAGGACCTGGTCTTTTGCAAGGCCTTTTGTCCGGGAGGATGCAATTGCCACAGTGTACTTCTTCTACAGGGTTTTACTTGACTTCACACATAGACGTTGGCCGCACAGGTAAAGTGCTATACCAGAAATAATAAGAAAGGCAGGAAAGAACACATTGCTTCCACCATGGTTTTTTTTTTTTTTTTTTTTTTTTTTAACTAAACCAAACCCACCAAGGACTGTATCTAAGCTACAAATAAATTCCTGATATTCACTATGCTTTTGGTAAACTAAGTAGTATAGTACACAGACAGACAAGTCCTGCTTGACCTCAGGGCTACAGTGGAGGTAGGCAGCTTTAAGTGTTCAGGTACATGAGGATCCAGATAGTAATCATATCTTATGATTCATAGTCCTGACTCCTTTCCCTTTTTTTGTAATCAGGATGCATCTGTTTCCATAACTAGCGTCCTGCATGTCAACCAAACTCTGATCTTCAGTGCCTGATATAATCTATTAAAGAAGAACTTTTCACCAGCCTTATCAATCAAGCAGGATCTGAAGCCTTGATCTGATGGTAGCCTTGGAACAGATGGTGCTGAGCATCCTGCTGCCCCAAAATATTTGCTAAGGTTAGAGGAGAGGGTGTATCAGCAACTAGTCAAGTCTGGAACCAAGGTGTTTTACTGTCATCCCTGGGAGCTAGGACTGAATCAGAAAACTGTATGTAGGTGAAGAGGTCTAAGAGGCTCTATCCACCAGACTGTGTTGAAGCTTGGTCATGAGCATAACTCCTCGGTTTCACGCAGATGGAAACTGCATGAATTAATCTATTTGCCACACAGACAAAATAGAAAACCTGGGACCCTAGTAAAAACTTCACTCTAACAGTAGCATATATATGTCCTTGTCATTTATGCTTCATTGAGTGAAGACTTCTTCTCATTCAATGAACTTAAAGAACAGTGAGACAACACCTCAATTTTAATTGTTTTAAGTTTTATTACCAAAACTTTTATTTATGATAAGCACATCTATTTACAAATTTACCCATCGATCAGAAGATCAGCAAAATAAAAACATACTGTCATACATCTTGTCATTCTGTTGTTTTATGACACATTCTTTTTTTTTTTCTTTTAAATTATACAAATAAATATTAGAATTTAGAGGTATGTTCTGCATATTGTTGTTAGATTTACTGAGTATCTTTCAAGCAGATGATACTCCAAAATAAACTGGAGTAGTTGCTTTATGTCTTGGATTTTGAATGAGGTAAATTCTTGACCTGCATTATTCTCTGAGAAGTAAATGTTGAGGCTGGCCTAAGGTTTTTGAAAGAACTGAAAGAATTACTTTAGTGGTCTTTCCTCCATGTGATAGCGTCATGTACACATGTATCTGTGGTATGTGCAAGCAGAGGTGCCACACGCATATGAAGAAAATATTTTAAAAAACATTAATCAGTCTGCTTCTATTAACATAATATATACTTCTTTATTTAGCTGTTTGTTTACATATGCAAACCAATATCAATGCCCATATAGTTACAGAGTCACATACATTTGAGAAATTAGTGGTGTGTTCTAAATAAAAGATGAAAAAAAAATCTTTTTTTTTTATGCATAGACAGATGAGAGTTTTAAATTCTATTGGAACTGTTGAGAACAATATTCTTTTAACACCATCTTAGAATTATTTATCTGTAAGAATTTGCTGCCCATTGACAGACAGGAAGAATAAAGCTACAGGAATGCACAAAACAACTGTGAACCCCCAATACAGCTATGTAACATTATGCTGAAGTAATTGGTTCACATATTGCTTGATTATGAGACAAGAAGAGAGATACGATGCAAGAAGATACACAAACAGACTACAGGAAATGGAGGTCATATCTATTCAATATATTTCTGCTTCACAGCTGCATACAAAATACTCTTTTGGCATGTTTCTAAAGAACGGTCATATCGTATTCTGGAGAAGCCACATAAAACGTGAACTGTCAGTACATGGTTACCATAGGACTCTTCCCAGTTACAGTTAGGTTCGAAATCTGGGTTTTCCCTCTACATTTGTAGTATTTGTGATTTCCATTCTAAATAAAAAGTCCTGCAATTTTCATTTGGATTTGATTACTTGTTTGATTGTAGCTTTTGCCTCTTGCAATCAATTCCTTTATTCTTTGAAATGTCATTTGAATCTGTAGTTTTCATACTGTAGAAATTTTAGAATTTGAAGTATTTTTTCTTTATGAATTGAAACAACGCAAAAGGTGAATTCGTAACAAAAGCAATATTTTGAGAAAAACTTGTTTCAGAGAAAGCAGAGTGCATATTTTCTATCACTTGTAGGCCAGCAATCTAGATCTGCCCAACTAGCTTAGGGAACTGGGATCATGCCTCTTTTCTGGGCAGAGAACCAGAAAAATAGGTAGTCAGCCAAGAAATGATCTGACCAAGAAACCATGCAGCCTAGTTTGTCCATGGAGCCGTGGCATTCCTGTATCCTACCAGTTGTGTTATAAGTTAGCCAAAGCTCCCAGGCACTTGGGCAGTGCACATCCAAACAGGTGGGATTTCAGGGAGCCAGGGAAACCACCTGTCAGTCATTTGACTGGTATGTGAGTTGACAGAAAAGCAGGCATTCATGCAAGCTTTCCAACCTACCCATCTGCTTTGTTTTTGAGAAGTTTCTGTTAAATCAACAAAGTTGCAAGAAAACCCTTTAACTGCAACAAATTAACTACTGTCAGAGAAGAATAATTTGTTGTAAAGTCTTTCTCAGTTCTGAGTTTGTACAGGTTGTACAGTTTGCAAGGTTGAGGGAGAATTTCTGTCCTATTTCAACGGCATTTAATGGATTTAAGTTCTACGTGGTAGATGATAAATTGGTGCATATTAGGTGTAGCCAGAATACACTACACTCCAGAAATTCCCATGTAGCATAATGGCTCTTAGGGAATTTTCCATATTGACATAAAATATGGCAGTCCCAAAATTGTAAATTACCTACAACTCTTTGATAGCCCCACAAATAGGAGCATAATGATAGGTAAAAAACAGACCTACTATTGCAGTGATTGGACGTCTGGCTCAGAAAAGTAACGAGACCTCAGCATGTACTTATTCTTATAAACAATGCCAGACAATCATTAAAATATTCTAAAGCAGAATACAAAGTACAAATAAAATTTCCTAAATATACCTTGAATTAGTTTTCAAAGGTACATTGGTGAAAAATATTTCAGTACTATTTTCTTTCTTTTTTTTTTTTTTTTCTCCTCCATAGAGTTTACAAAAGAATTAAGGGACTTGTAGTTCCTACAGTGTTATTACTTTGGGTTGACGCTTTCATCTCATTTTGACACATCTGGGGCATGCAATTATTCACAAAGGTCATTTTCCACACAAGAAAAGGACAGTGACCAGAAGGCAGCATTTAGGCTGTGAATGCACCATGACAATTTAATCAATGAGAAAACCCCAATGTCAAAAAACAGCTTATGTCTGGGTTGACAAAGACTGACATCTCATCAGTTTCTTGTAAAACTGACTGAAGAAATAGAGAAGTCAGAGTGCTGGTGCATCACAAAAGGACTATAAGCATTCAAATGTTAGTCATAAAAGTTGAGACAATCTTATCTTTAGATGATGATTTTATAACGAGCTTGAAGATCAAAGTATCATTCACAGGGTAACAGTTGACATACATTTATGGTTTATGCCCACCAAAGCAAGTCTCTGTCCTTCTTAATTTACAACTTCTGAAAAATATTTTTTTTTCTTTCTTAGTAAATTTCAACAGCCAGGTCAACAGAAAGGATTTAGCTGAGATTTAGTTATATGACACACTGCAAGTGCAGAAATCCCAAAACTAAATCCTAAACCACTCCACAGTCTTGCCATCTAGTTATGGAAGTATTCGCAATGAATGGCATCTGGGCCTGTCTTTCATGTCTTTCAAATTCCATCATGATCCATCATGATCATGTCTTTCAAATTCCATCATGATCCACAAGTTAGTTGCTTGTTCACCTCTCTTGTCTCTTAGGCTCAATCTGATAATGATATTTTGTATTACAGGTATTATATAAAGTAGACTGAGCTCAATACTTACTGTGGGGTGTAAGGATACAATTCTTTTACTATCTTGAGCTAATCATTGCTAGGCCAAACGCGTACTTACTGGTATCTACATCATGGGGTTGCAGAGGTGTAAGATTATGGAGGAGGATAACAGCTTTACTACAGGTAGTGTAGTTTTACACCAGTTTGTGACAAATGTAAAACACACGTTGCTTCTCCTAAGAGAATTATGCCCATATCTCCAATTTGTGACCTAATGATCAGGCCATCTGGCACTGTAGGAGGATATATTCTACTGCAACAAAGATATACTAAAATGCAAAGTCTAACTAGACATCAATGGACAGAGACATTTAGAAGAGAAAGGTTCCAAGTCATTTTCCACTGACTGTTAATTCACTTATTTTGAATTAATCTTTCAAAATTATATGAATGAATCTAAGCTGATTCTGAGATAGCTTTGTGGACACAAATGGACTGTGCTGATATGCTCTGATTTCTGTGTACTTTTGATGTGTCATGAGCTTTAATTCATGAAAACACAGACCAGATGCTCTTTCTTATTTACACTGATCTTATTTTATTGCAAAACTCTTCACATATTTTTAAATTCTTTTATTTTCATTCTGGGAAAACAGATTTTGTCTTCACCCTGGGTGTGCTTCACTTTTACCATTCAGTGAGCAGTAGTGCTCAGGTAGGGGTTTAGTTTAGTTTGACTGTTAGAAGCCATACCTGCTCTTTCATGAGGACAACAGAGAGAAGCAATTCTTAATTCAGCTTATGCAAGTGCTCAAACTGATCTATTACCATAATCAGATGCATCACAGATACAGGAAAGTAATATGTACAGCTCTGTGATTTCTCCTCTCTACTAGGACCTCATCACAGATGTATCTTTTTCATTTTCTATGGATCACTTCTAAATGGATTTAACCTCCAAGGAAAGGCAGTACAGAAAGACTAAAAATGTAGTGCACAAAGTCACTTAAGTTGTAAAACTGAGCTTTTTCTTGCATTGCGAAAAACATGCCCAGAACCAGATCAGTTTACATGTTCAGTCATCTTAAATGCCTGTTCTACACAACCTAAAGAAAATGTAGTGACATTGTTTCAGGAATACAAACAAGCAAATGTATGATATGAAGAAAACCAAACCTGTTCTGTGGTATGTGGTTGTAAGTAACAACATCTACCTGTGTGCAGAAAGACTTTCACCCCTCAAGCTTGATCTTTACAGATGATGAAAGAAGCACCTAAGCAACCTGAGTTTCTGGGGCAGCTCTTTGAGCACGTGTAATTGGCACAAACATGTATATAGTATCTTGACTGTTGCATTACATGCATCCCTTCATAACTCCTTGAGAAATTATCTCCCCTCAATACCCTGTGCCATCCATACTGCATAGTATCACAGAACCATAGAATGGTTTGGGTTGGAAGGGACCTTTAAAGGTCATTTAGCCCAACATCCCCTGCCATAAGCAGGGATGTCTTCAAATAGATCAGGTTGCTCAGAGCCCTATCCAGTCTGAGCTTGAATATCTCCAGGGAGGAGGCATCTACCACCTCTCTGGCCAACCTGTTCCAGTGTTTCAACACCTTCACTGTAACAAATTTCTTATATCTAGTCTAAATCTACCATCCTTTAGTTTAAAACCATTAAGTACCCCTTGTCCTTTCACAACAGGCCCTACCAAAAAAAGTCTGTCTCCATCTTTCCTCTTATAAGCCCCCTTTAGGTATTGAAGAACCGCAACAAGCTGTTCCCAGAGCCTTCTTCAGGCTGAACAATCCCAACACACTCAACCTGTTTTCACAGGAGATGTGTTCTAGCCCTCTGACCACTTTTGTAGCCCTCCTCTGGACCCCCTGCAACAAGTCCATGTCTTTCTTGTGCTGAGGACTCCAGAGCTGAAAACAGTACTCCAGGTGGGCTCGCACCAGAGCAGAGGGGCAAAATCACCTCCATAGACCTGCTGGCCATGCTTCTTTTGATGCAGCCCAAGATATGATTGGTTTTCTGTCTGCAAGTGCATATTGCTGGCTCATGTCCAGTTTTTCATCCACCAGTACCCCCAAGGCCTTCTCTACAGGATTGCTCTCAATCTCTTCATCCCTCAGCCTGTATTGATACCTGTTGTTGCTCCAGCCTGGATGCACAACTTTATACTTGCCTGTGTTGAACGTTATGGGGTTCACACAGGCCCACTTCTCCAGTTTGTCCAGGTCCCACTGAATGGCATCTCATCCTTCAGGCATGTCAGCTGTGCCACTCGGTTTGGTGTCATCTGCAGTCTTGCTGTGGATGCACTTGCTCCCACTGTCTATGTCTTTGATGAAGATGTTAAACAGTACTGATCCCAATATATCCCCTGAGGGACACTACTTGTCGCCAGTCTCCATCTGGATATTGAGCCATTGCACACTACCCTCTGTATGTGGCTATACAACCAACTCCTTATCCACCAAACAGTTCACCCATCAAATCCATATGCCTCCAACTCAGACAGAAGAATGTTGTGGGGGACAATGTCAGAGGTCTTGCAGGAGTCCAGATAGACTGTAGCTCTTCCTTTGTCCACTGATGTCACTCCATCATAGAAGGCACTTGTTTGGTCAGGCAGGACCTGTCATAATTACAAGTATCATTTCTGAATTTCAATCTTCCCATAATTTCAATCTTTCTGTAATTTCAGTCAGATGAGTTGCATCCTCTCTACCATATTTGGCGGTAGAGGCACTTTATAGCTGTTTTTCATATAGACATTTGGATTACATTCTCAGCTGGTGCTAACTTACAGGTGTATGTACTAAAAGTAGGAGTTGTCATCTTACAGCTGTATGAGAGACTTGAGCAGTTCATTTACTCAACCCTAAGTATCTCTTTAAAAAACATAGTTGCAATATCAATCCATGAAAAATTAATATCAACATAATTATTTACGTGATTTTTGTTAGGAACTGAAACCCCCAAGTGGTTCCAGTTTCTCACTATTTTACTAACAAACCTTTCAAAACAGATTCCAAGGTTTGTAGCCTTTAGTCAATGGTATCTAAAATTGATACTCTGATAATGTCCATGAAAATAAGTGTCTGCCTATCTTCTGCTAAAAAAAAAAGGCATGAAATTTAATTTGGTTCATCCCCACATTGAAAGGACTTAATTGTAAAAGTGATGTCTACAAGAATTCTAACATTTCTTTTGTACATGTACTAAATTAATAATTTAAATATTTACAAATATACGGTTCTATGTACAAAATGAATGAATGTGCAATCCAATCTATTTACTAGCATAATGATGGCTTATGTTAATGAACTTCTTAGATTTCAGGTGAAACAATAAGTCATATTTATGTTAACAAAGGTAGAATATGTTATCTTACATACAGTTATCTGTGTAAATTGGCATTATTGAGTGGAATAAAGACTGAAAACACATAGTGAGCCTGAGAAAATAAATTTTATTTTCAGCTGTTTTACCTAGGTATTTAAACAGTTACTTAACTTGACAATTGCTTTTTGGCTACACTGTCTCATGACTTTGTTATAAGATCTTATTTGCAATTAATTAGGACCTCTGCTTAATATCCTGACTCCCACATTCACACAAATAGAATCAGAATAAGCTTAGAACTTTGTAGTAAGATTTTTATCACGATCTTCTTGACTTTTGGTATGCTATGTTAATGGATTACATCTCTGAAATATATCCACTTTCTATTTATATTACCAGGTTTTTTTTTTTGTAAAATTGAGATTTTCAAGGCCAGAAAAGAAGACAATTGTAGAACATTAAAGAATTAACAAACACTGTAGTCAGGATAAATACTTAAGACATAGTCTAGGTGCCAACTCTAGTTTCAGTACAGTTACTTGTCAGGGTTTCAAAATGGGGAATAGGCTTAAAGGGTAAGTTTATACCTCACCTTGTGTGATGTAACTAACAGGGTGCCTGATGCTTGTTCAGATGTGCATTTACCTATAAAGAATTAGATTGCTGAGAACATGATCTACAAAAGCCAATATGACCACCTAGGTGTACTTGTTACTGATATCGGTAAGGGAATCACATATTACTTTCTTCATCAGAGTTTATGAAACCATTCTTATTTAGGATTCACTGACATGGAGTTATGCATATAGGTCAGACTCAAAAAAGCTCAAAAGTAGACTTAGCTGACTGCGATGTAACAGTGAGCAATGTGAGCCATCCCAGACTTTAGCTGACATTGAAAACTCTGTCAGCTCTCAGTGACTTTGCTTAAATTCCATAGATACTTCACCGTTTAACTGCAAAAGTTTCCAGGGCACATAGCTATACACCTGTGTCATAAAGTGTCATGTTTCAGTTTTGATCAGGTAAATGCCTCAGCACTCAAACCTGAATTGGGTCTAGAAATTAAGCTATGAGAGTACTCTGGAAGTCTTGATGTCAGTGCAAATCAGGCTGCTTGTGATGCACAGGTGAAGAAACCATCTGCTTTTCCTGAATTATCTTAAATTAGTTTGGGTAGGGGAGCCTCATACATATTCACAAATATCCTATTTTTCAATTAGACAGAGCATTTCAAAAATGACAAAAAGAGGCTTAAATATTTGAGCCTGTAAAGAAAATTTAAGATGAACTCTTCACCACATTGTGTGCATGTTATAGCTAGTCAGCTGCAGGGTAATAACAGGTAGTACCAGCAGCACAAAAAAGTCCTTGTCCAACTACTTTTGCTTTTCAAAGTGGAAGAGAGAAGGGAAAATGTTTCAAACAAGCTTCATGCGTATCTATTGGCTAGGAGTAAATGAGAGAGATGGGACTAAAGAACTGATGGTAAGCTACCATAAGCGTGCTCAGCAGCAAATGAAAAAACATCTGCGGGGCTTCACTAATATAAAGTTTTAGGTGGGAAACATATCAGGTTACAGAATTCAGAAGCAGAGATAGAACATTATAAATTTAAATGACATCTGGATGTTGAATCTCAGTGTCTAAAATGCATTCAGGCATCCATATCTGCCTAAGACTTTGTCTTCTAGATTTAAGCTTAGCTTTTCTTTACTCCACTTTTTTCTTTACTCCACTTTACTCCACTTCTGAAAAAAAAAAAAAAAAGTTAATTAGTTCACAGCTTTATTAGGAAAAAATAATGAAAAAATAAAGCTGAGAGACAATATGTAAGATAAAAAATGAACATTAGGTTCACAGCCAGGTTTGGGGAAGGTTTTAAATCAAACCTGAAAGAGGTGAAAAAAAAATGTGATGTTTCCTTTTTCTTGTTTGATCTGCCCAGGATGACTCTGAAGAAAACAAAATCTCAGTGTTTTGTTAATGCATTTTGTAGTCCAAAGAAATGATCTGGCTTGTGTTGGGATGGTCACACCCGCTTCCTCAGTCTACACACATACACAAGTTGCCAAGAAACTTTCGGTAAAGAAACATCAGGAAGGAACTTTACTCTTAATTTTATTAAGAATTGTTCCCTCAGAATCAGAATCCTTCAACACATCATTGTTCAGGTTTTGTGATTTTAGCAAGAATCTTGAAAATCCTTTACCATTGGAAAATTTTATTTTTAAAATTTAAATAGTATCAAATTGATTCCAATATTATTTCCAGCTCTTGCTCTACATATGTTGTCCTGGGCAATGTGCTGTGGCTGTGTCTCCTTGAGCAGCAGGGTTGGACATGGTGACCTCCATATGTCCCCTGCAACCTCAACCACTCTGTCATCTCTAGGGTCTTCCCTCTGGCAACAAAATGTATATTCTTCTCCTTGAGAGACAACAAAGGAACAAGGCTGAGTTGGTCTGTTGGCATTGAGGAGTTCATAATGGTTCCTCCACCTGCATTGTTGGGCTGTCCATTACTGACCCCTTGTGCACAGGGCATCAGTTTCTCACCACAGGACCTCATAAACTTGAGGTTAAAACCTGTCTGCAAGGCCTTAAGAAAATACCAAATATCTTGCAAAGAAAGTTTTCCCACTTTGGGGCATCTACTTTCTTGGCTGGCTTGCCAATTGTGGGTGGATCCTAGGACCCTGTGATAGTGGAGAGTGACTGTGATATCCCATGAACCCTCTGAATTCCAGCAGCCACAGGCTCTGTCCCCATGCATTCTGTCCAGGACTCCTGTGGACACACACTCAAGGCATGCAAGCTTCAGCAGGATCATGGTAATCGTCTTCAAGCTTTAGCTTGGTGGGTAGCAACAGTCCCAGGCAAGCATTGAGCAAAGGTAATCTCTGCCTACCCTGCTCTCCCATCTGTCCAGCTGCAAGGTGCTGTGGGAATGACAGAGGGGCTGTCCAGGGGCTGTGGGCAAGAGAAGGGTGGTAGGGGCCATCCAGTGCTGAAGACTCCCAGCAAGTTCCTCTGTCTTCCCTGACTGAGTCCTGAAGGACTCAGTCCTGTGCTAAACCAAGATATGTCTGGGAGACAGTCTCAGGGATCGGGGCTCTTGGGTACACCAGCTCTTCCCTCAGAGTCTCCTGACAGCTCACCAGAGCCCACCACAGGTGCCTCACCAAACCTAGCCTGAGCACTGGGGAGGTCAGGAACTGTTTTCTCCCTCCCTTCCTCCTCCTGCCCTGAAACTAACCTCCAAAGGCACCTCAGCTGAAGCCTTTTCCACCTGAAGAGACATGAGCTGTCCTTGCCCAGAACACTTTGCGCAGGCCTGACTTTCCCTGATGCATGGGCAGGAGATCTTCCTGACACCTCAGTGTCCAGCGGGTGCTTTCTACTTATGGGAGGTAAGGGGGGAAGGCAAAGGTGCAGATCTGCCCTTGGGGCTGTCTGGCTCACAGTCCATCTGCTGCTGTTGCTGCTTTGCAGTCCTTTAAAGCGACCCTTCAGGCGATTCTTGTCTCCCGTCTCCCACAACTTTCTTGGACTTTCCTTGTTTTTCCCTTCCTAATGTCAGAAAAGGTCAGGGACTTTCTATGTCTCCTTTAGCAGAACATGGCATGGGGCACTGCGGAAGCCCTGGAGGAAAAAGACTCTGTTGCAAAGGCCAGCACAAACCAGGTACTACAAGCAGAGCTATCGGAGATGGTGGCAGAGTGCCAGTGCCCCATCTGACTGCCTGACATTAAAAATTCAGCCTATGTGACCTTCTGTCTCCACTGGTTTTGCTTTCCCTGCGTCTGGCAGTGGACAAGAGGGAGATAGTTGTGCCCACTCTGCCAGTAGTCCTTCGACTGTGGGAGCAGGTGTCAACTACAAGTAATACATGATCAGCTTGTCCATCTACAACCAAAGGAAGGCAGCCAAGAGTGAAAGAAGATCCCAACATCAGCACTACAACATGCTCAGGAGGGCCAGTGATCACAACGCCTCAGTGAGAGAAGGGGACATGTGGGGAGAGATGGAGAACAGAGGGTAATGAGACTCTATGGCTGTAAAATGCCACTTCCCAGCAGGCTCCTGCAAACAGCATTTTCTGGGACAGAACGTCATGGAGTGCACAGGAACATCTGGCCAGCCCTGCTGCTTCTGAATCCTATGTCCGCTTCAGCATGATGCCGCTGCAGGCCCTGCCTGTTGACCTCTTTCACCTGCAATAACAGCTGGATAGTATATAGAAGAAAAAAGCTAGAGTCTTCCAACCTCAACTATTCGGTGATCCTCTGAACTGTTTTATTTTAGGAATCAGGATAAATTTGGTAGTGGAAGTGTCTAACTTCTTATTTTTTTCTTTATTTTCTACTTTACTTGACAATTATTAATGAACCATAACCTGTTTACTAGATTATTTTTGCTTCACTTCGATTAAGATGACTACACACATCCATGAACATACATACTTCCCTGCAGATATGCCAACACTCTACTGCAATATTGTCCTTTAGCAATATAATTTATACATTTTTAGAAACTTCGTAAGAGCACAAATAGAAATATTTTATCGTTTATTGCAAATTTGCTTCTGTTTTTTCAGATCTTTTCGCATGTTGCAAGCCATTAAATCTACTATCACAAATGTTACCCAGCAACATACTTATATAAATTAATATATCAACTGTTAAGTACACAGCGCATATATCGAAACTTCACACCTTCAGCCTTCCCCAGAAGTGTCTTCAGACTGATGTGTTTTGCAGAATACACAGAAGAACAAAATATTTCGGGTTTTTCCTTTCTCCTTCTGTTGATTTACAGATCTTACTTTATGTTTAGAATTTAAGACATTGAGTGGAGAGTATATTTCAACTTGCATTTTTACATTCCATTTAAATCCAAAAATTGTTCTTTTTTTGAGTATTACGTTGACGACGTTGTAACATTACACAGTTTTGCTTGTAAGACTATGCTTATTATTTATACTGGAAAACAAGACAAGTTGGTTGATTTTATTTTTCTTGAAAGAAACAAGGGAGAGAATCGGTTTACCAGTTCTGGTTTTGTTACAGATCTTTTTTGCAACATAGCTCATGATGATTTGCACGTTGTGTTTCTATTCCTGTTTGTTTTATCATTTCTACGCAGTTCCAGCAAACATAAATTTGCTCCAGCACTTTATGAATTCACAGTACAATTCGATGATATAAAATATAGTGATAGGAAAGTGAACAAGAGAATATACGAGGAATGTGAATATATGCTATATGCTATATTATAGATATTATTTCTCTTTTGTGAGTACTGTAGAGAAACACAGAGAAAGCTGAAGATAAAAGGAGGCTGAGGTGAGAAGTAAGGAAAGTTCATGGATGTTTGGTATTGAACAGCTTCAGAATCAGCTTTAGTAAGACAGTGGATGTAAATATGTCATATGGTTTCACCTATGTAAGAAACTAAGTGGTGCACTGCAAAGAAAAACAAAGAGACAAATAAAATAGGAGAAAGAAAATTAAAATACTTAGATTACAACAGAGGGTGAATAAGAATGTAACCCCAATTTACATGTTCTTAGTGTTATCCTTAATTATTTTCAGGTGTTCATAAATAAATACAAGAAGCATCTCAGAAATATGAGACTGGAAAGAGGAAAACATGTACAGAAGAATTAAGAGCAATGTGTTTTCATCTTAAGTCAATTCAGATTCTTCATGCTATTTTAAGTAAAAAAATCTTTGGAAGACTAATCAATTCTTGACAGATATTTATCTCATCTGCTTAAAAGTATCTTCAATGAAAGACTGTCGATAGGTTTCTCTGGCAAACTTTTCACTTCTTCATTACCTTTTCTTTCCAAAAAGTGTTTTCTAATATCTCTTATACTAGACAATGATTTATTTACAGTTGCAAGAAGTATGTATATCTTTTGGAATTTCATAGTATTCTATATTTGTCTATATATTCTATATATATGGTATTCTATATTTGTCTATATATATATGTCTATATCTATGGTGTTCTATATTTGTCATAATATGTGATCTAGCTGTCATCCAAGTCAAGAGTATTGACAAATATAATGTGCCTAAAATAATAACACAAAAACAATTCTGATCTACCATGTCTTTGTTGAACACACTAATTCAACATTTGAAATGTCCACAAAACATTTTGCCACTGTGGAGTGTCAATGTGCTCTTTTGCAAACTCCAGGCATGCAGCAAAGTTCTTTGTAGGAAAGAATGGCTTCCTTCGTGGTGTCCTGCCATAGACAACCTGCTTGTTCAATGTTTTAAGTACTGTAGATTCATGAACACAGATATCAGCCAGTTCCAATGATGCCTTCAACTCTTTGGCTGTCACTCAGGGTTGTTTCTTGACCTCCTTGATGAGTCTTCGTTGTGCTCTTGGGGTCATTTTTACTGGGCACCCACTTCTTGGTAGAGCAGCCACAGTCCCAAAGTGTCTCTGTTTGTAGATCGTGTGCCTAACTGCAAACTGATGAATTTCTGAGGTCTTTAAAATCACTTTGTAACCCTTTCCAGCTTTATGTAAATCAATAATTCTTGATCGTAGATCCTCTGAAAGCTCTTTTTGGTGATGCATGGCTCACACAAGCATGCATCTTGTGCAGAGCAAAACTCAAATTTTTGAGTGGTTTTTATCAGTCAACTTAGCTCTAGTCTAAAGCTTCAAACTCATCTTCTTAACAAGACTCTAGGTTAACCTGACTCCAATCAGCTTCTTAGAGGTCAGCTCAAGAGTTCATTTACTTTTTCCACTAGCATTCTGAATGTTGAATGAGTGTGTTGAATAAAGAAACAGAGGACCAGAATTGTTTTTATGTTGTTATTTTAGGTGCATTATATTTGTCAATGCTTTTGATTTAGATGATGGTTAGATCACGTTATGACAAATTCATGCAGAACACCATGAAATTCCAAAAGGTTCACATATTTTTTTCTTGCAACTGTATTTTTTTTGCAATTTAAGTCCATTACTTCTTTTCTCACACAGAGAGCATACTATCCCTTTCTTTGAAATAGTCTTGTCTTTTCCCGAAATCTATTATCACATCCTTCTTAAATCTTCCCTTTATTCTGTCTTTCCTCGTAGGTTTTAATCACAAGACATTCAATCAGTATTTTTGCTCTAGATGACACTGTCACCAATTGGTATAAAGCCTGGAAAAAAAGAGTTTTGACATAGTATGCAAGTCTATTCATGAATGCTGAGTTGAATAAAAGCATAACTGAACGCATCCTGTAGGACACAATAAATGTTTCAGCATAATGTCCACCATTTTATTACTTTTTATTTTATTTTAAAAATCCTATGATGTTGTTGACACATGCCTACCTTGGGACCCTCTTTAACTTGGAGACCTGCAGAACTTTTATCTAAATAGTTATTTCCTAAGTTGTATTTGTGCAACGTATTATTTCTGCATAAGTGAAAGTCTTGCTGTTGTCACTATTGAATCAAATCCTATTATTTCAAACCTACCTCCAGTTTATGAAGATTGTTTTGAATTCCATTACTGTCCTCCAATACACTTGCACTCTCTCCTGAGCTTGGTATCATATGTAAATATTCTCTATTCAAGCATCCAAGCTATTCATACTGACACTCCAGCATGACATCTTCAGACAACTGAAGCAGTCCTCTCAAGAGCAATACATAGAACAGTAAAAGAACACCAGAGAAATATTGTATACAAAGCAAGTGCTATCGCTAGGGGAAAAAAAAAGAAATAACAGAATAAGAATCAAGCTTATATATGGAGTGTGCCACAGGAAGGAGAAGAGCGTCTAGATATATCTGTCATTAAACAAGATGATTCCTAGTAAAAATCAATAGTGTTTGTTGTTTGTTTGTTTGTTTTCCTAACTAATACATTTGTGAAATCATCTTCAGGCATTGTCGAGCAGAATAACTTTCTCCTTGTCCTGAAGCTTTTAGATTATCCCTGTATACACAGTAGCTTGTAAGAGTAAACCACATATTCCGAATTCCGTGTAAACAAAAGGAAGAGTTCAGTGACTGACATAGTACTCAACCTTCCTCTTTACCTAGTGTGACAGATCATCTGATTCTGCTTGTCTTTTTGCTAGTTTTAAACTCCACAGAATAGACATCAGGATGTTGCCTTCTATAATGATAACCATAGCAACGAGAGGAAACATGGCACTGTAACTTCTCTGTTTCTGTTTTCATTTCAATCTTCTTCCTCCCCCAATTTCAGGATATTAGTGCAGGTGAAATAGAGAATGACTGCAATGTCACTAAATTAAACATAGCATAAATACAAATATGTTATGGTACAGGCAAACAACAGTATTCAAGCCCTTCTCTTCCTTCTCCACTGCACAGGTTATAGATCCATGAGTCTCACCAGTTGGTCACATTCGTTAGATATACTTTATTTTCCTCTCCAAAGAACAAGCACAGATTGCTTGGCTCCTATTAACATTATATTGTAATAGTAACAGGTATAGTTACAAGGTGTGTTTAAGAATGTGGACCAATGCTTTTAACTGCATGCTACATGCTTACTGTAGTCACTGTGCATTGACTACTGTGGTTTTTTGTACACTCCATTTTTAACAGAATGTGTATTTGAATGTTTTGTCCACTAAATATTCTAAAAATAGTCTATTTCTACTGTATACATTCTGCCTACTCCACAGTGTATTTAATATATAAAATCCAATTAATAGAATTTTATTACTGGAAGAACAATTCTTGCACACTGGTAATTATGATTAATGCACATGGGATACAAATTGTAGTCATACTGATGGTAATAAAGACTATTAAATATATAGCAACTGTAATCACTTTGTTACAGCTACTTTAAAAATGCCAGCATTTTGACTTAAAAGCATAGAGTATTAACAACTGTTTTTCTTGTTCAGAGCTTTCCCCAATGCATGTCTGTATGTGCAGTTCCATATGTGCCAACGTGCCTTGTGTGCGATCGCATGTGTATATAAAGCCATATCAACTTGGATGAAGAAAAATAATACCCGTTCCTCTTTATCGACAAAAAAAAATTATCTAGATCACAATCTTGCTGCCTTTCTGTGATCTGTTATTTACATGTGTGTTCTTGTTTACTTTTTGAGTTGAAGATTTGTATTTAATCATGTAAAACAGGATCTTTAAATAAATAGTTCAGAACTGAACAAGACGTTAACTCGTGATTATAGCATCCTTGCATATCAAAACCCCCAAACACACAAAGAAATATAGACTTTTCAGAAAAGACGTTTCAGAAAATGGTGACAGGTACAAATAGTAAGACCTTAAGATCATTGACAAATTAGTACATATTTATACCAAATAAATGCAATTTTGAAGTATAAATTTACTCATTATTTAGGAGTTAGTTAACTAATTTTTCTTGATCATTCTGTACTGAATTACGATGAGACCCTTTCTAGAATGCATATGTAAGATTTAACTTGCTTTAAATTTACTGAATGACTTTGCAAACCAATGCACCTTTTGGTAATCTGTTGCATATGCTTGAATATTTTTTTAAATATTATTTTAATCAAGAGATGAAAATGTAAGGAGATTAATTGTGCAAAACATTTGCATTGTATAATTATTTGTTTTAAATGCAATTTTTTTTAATCTGAATTCCAACTGAGATCAACAAAAGTCTTAAAATATATGAAAAGCATGAGTTAAGGAAGCAGTGAGGTATTAGATTTTTCTTGTTACAGTTTCATAGCAAGGAATGAACCTTTGAAACTTCAGATAAAGTGGAAGACAGAAACAAAAAAGTAGGAGGAAGTATGTAACATTTCAAGTACAGTTTCATTCTTGCTCAGCTACTCTTCTTGTTCCTAGTTTCTATCATTTTAAATTGCTAACTTTAGTCCTAATTTTTCCTGAATATTAGCACCACAAAAACTTGAATAAATCCTAAAATTTTCTTCAGACATTAAAACAATTTTGGTTTGCATTATCAATTTTCTAAAAAAAAATAATAAAAATCACTACACATAGCTGTCATTCTAATCTCTGCTTTTCTTAGTAGAAACAGATAGATACATTTTCCTCTGTATTGCTAGTCTTTCTTTGCTATGAAACCTTTTGTAATGAAAATATATGAGTAATTTCTGGTTTGACTATATAGCTTCAGAAGGCAATTTAGATATGTTAAGAAGATATGATGCTTCCCAGCATTGAGTCATACACTGGACTTGATGATCTCAGAGGTCTTTTCCAGCCTCAACAATTCTGTTATGCTGTGATTCTTCTGACATAGTTTACTGTCCTCTATTTCTTTCTGATTTAATTGTTTTTCAATTCGTCTGATTGGCTTCTTTTTCTCATAATACTTTATTAATCCTGTTTTGATGTCCTATATATTTTCCTTCATATGTCCGTTTAATCTTGAATAATTGGTGAAAATAATCATAACTCTCTAGACACTGATTTTGACATGTATTCTTACTGTTAGCTGTCAGCTTACAACATGTGATGCTCCTATGAGGGTAGTTTCAAAAAGTCACAAAATTTAATTATTCACTTCCACAGAGCAAGAATCACAATGTGTTAATACTTTCCCATGGTGTATTTTTATATTTTGGCAATGGATCACAGTAAGGCTGCGGCTTTTCAAAATCTGGCAGAGTAAAGGAGAGTCACCAGATGGAGTCCTCAGGTAACATACTGAAATCAATGTAGTTTATTAATACAGAAGTGTTTGGGTAGGCTGTGTATTAATCTCAACCTTCAAAAGCAGACTGACAGTGACTTGCCAGATTTTGGAGTTCACAGAAAAAGACACACTGGTTACTGGTGAAGTTATTTCACATATTTTCCTAGACTTATTTTAAAGAATCTTTGGAAGGCTTATCTACCATGTGCCACTCCGCTCCTCCGACTTCCCAGCCAAATAGATAGAGTTCAACCTACTCATTTAAAAGGAGCCCAGGACGAATAATTATATACTCCAATTGTTCTCCATCTGCTGCTTGCTTGATCTACAAATGTCTTTTCTTGTACCAGGAAGCAAACAGCAGAAACTCAGCTGTTCAGAATTTCCATCTGGGAAATTGCAAGTTGCTGTGTTCCAGTACTTAGAATAAGAAACTATTCCTGCATACACTTAAGCATAGATTAAAATGTATAAGAAGGGGAAATAATTTTAAAAATGCACACTATCTCATTTCCACTAGACTAAAAGGTAAGCAGAAAAAAATATCAAATAATGTATAAGCTACCTATGACACCTTTTCCTGTGTTAACACTTTGCAAGTTAGAACATGTGCTATAGCCTTGGAAATGTGAATAATAGCTATATCCATATGGTATTGAGGAATTCCAGGAAACATTTCTTAGGGTCAGGTTCATATTTATTCTGAATTCATGTTCCTCCAACCTTTTTACATGAGGGACATTTACTAAAATCCCAGAGTAGCTCCTACATTTTAAGAGCTAACCTTAAAACAACAGAAAAGACTGTTGTCTCTAAAGCTTTAGTTGTTTTTCCTTTGTTGCCACAATATGCAATGCAAATTTCAAAATAAAAATGTTGACTTTTTTTTTGTTTTTAAAATATATTATAATTTGGGGTTGTTTTTTTTATTATAAACCCAGATTTTTCCTAGTTGGACTAAATGTTTTGCTTCAATTAGAGAGAAAAAAAGGGTATTTTTAGTAGCAACATTGTTTTGTTTGTTTTTTTTCTAGATAAACAACAATTTTCCAAAATAAATTATTTTCACAAGTAAACTTTAGTCTTATTTCAAAGAGGCAATTTATTTTAAAATCTACTTCTTAATATTGTACCATATTATAATTTTAAATATTTTGTTTACTATAAGGAATAATAGAGCAAAATCCTCTAATGAGAGCATTTTCTAGAGGACAGCAAAATCCTGGCTGTTTATGTGGAAGAGAAAAAAAACCACCTGAGTGCCATTCCAAAAAAAAAAAAACCCCACAAAAAACCCACAAAAAACCCCCTGCAAAAATCAATTAAAATGGGAAAAGAAAAAATATATATGATCGATACTAACATCTTTAGTAGAATATCTGAGTAATGACTGATTTTTATTTTTTTGTCACACTTGTGTAGACTATGATACTCTTAAACAATCAGGAATATTACTGTATTGGCTGTCTGTGCATGGATGCTGGCATTAGTGGGGGGTCGCAGGATCACCTCTGTTTGGAAAGGCCAGGACTGCCCTGTGCCAGACACAGACGATTCCAGCTCACTTCAACCAACCCACTGCAGGGCACAGCTGGGTTCCTTGGACAAGATGGTGGGACTTCAGGGAGAAAACGTGTTTAAGAAAAGGCAGAGAATATGGAACAAAAATGTGAGGATGAGAAAAGAAGAAAAAAGGTGAGAAACTGTTATGTGAACACAAAGAATGAGGAGACAATCTGCTGGAAGTTGTGTCAAGTCATATGGACGTGGCTTCACGAAGGGCAAATTGTGCCTGACTAATTTTGGCCTCCTACAATGGAGTGACTGTGTTGGTGGATTACAGAAGAGCAATTGATCTGCCTGGACTTCTGTAAGGCATTAGATAAGGGTCCACATAACATTCTTGTTGCTAAATTGGAGAGAAATGGGTTTGATGGACAGACCATTTGAGGGATAAGGAATTGGCTGGATGGCCACATCCAAAGGGGTGTAGTCAACAGTTCTATGTCCAAACGAGAATTAGTAACAAGAAGTATCCTTCAGGGGTCTGTGCTGGAAGTGGTACTGCTCAATATTTTTGTTAATGACAAGACAGTGAGATTGAATGCACCCTCAGCAAGTTCGTGGATGACAACAAGTTGAGTGGTCCAGTTGATATAACTGAGAGAAGGCATGCCATCCAGAGGGACCTTGACAGGTTTGAGAAGTGGGTCAGCATGAACCTCAAGAAGATGATGAGACACTGGAGGGAGTTGAATAGAGAAGTTGTGAATACGCCATACCTATGAGTACTCAAGGTCAGACTGGAGAGCCTTTCAAAAACCTAATCTAGTGAAAAATGTCCCTGCCCACAGCAAAGGGGTTGGGACTACATGATCTTCAAAACTCCCTTCTAACTCAAACTGTTCTCCTGTAGTCCATGGAGATACTATGGTAGAGCAGATATCTACACTGCAGCCCATGGGAAAGACCCATGCTAGTGCCAGGAAATAGTGTGAGGAGGAAGAAATGTCAGAGAGAAACTGTTATGGACTGACCACTCCAACTCCCATCCCCCCTCCACCACTCAAAATGGGGAGGCAGAAGATTAAGAAACAGAGAAGTGAAATTGAGCCTGGAGACAAGAATGAGGGCAGGGGAAAATGTTTTATAGATTTAGGGTTGGGGTTTTGGTCTTTTTTTCTCACAGTCTTACTCTTTAATTGGTAATAGATTAAATTATTTTTCCCTAAGTCAAGTCTGTTTTGCCTGTGCTGGTGACTGGTAAGTGATGTCCCCATCTTTACTTCAACCCACGAGTTTTTAGTCCTAATTTAAGTCTTAATTAATCTTAATCTTTTTAATTCTTAATTTATCCCCTTGCTCTGTTAAAGAGAGGGAGCAAAAGAGTGGCTGGGTAGGCATCTGTCAGCCTGCCCAGGTCAACCCTTCACACTACTGCATCAGGGAAATTCCAGGCAACATGGTAGAATTTTAAACTTCTTCCTCTGTCAGCCTCAGTAGCTCACTCAGCAAGATGCCTGCATTGTCATGATTAAGAGCGTGCCAACATTCCCTTTGTCAAACCTCTACATTCAGGGGATTAGAATAACATGGCATTAAAAATTCTTTCTGAGCTGAAACTAAGCATATGGTATTCAGGCTGCAATGGCAATGACGATGTTGTGTGACGCTCCTGTAAGTGACTGCTAATATTAATTTCTCAAGCATTTGGTTCTAATGATCTCAGTGCTAGAGTTGCAAACTGACTGGGTACTGTAACACTGTCCTTTGCAACGCCTCACTCCCAGAAGGGAATCCACCTGCCAGATCAATGTGGCTGTGCTCCCTGTACAATATACTGAAAATTTAAGATACTCTGAAGAAGGATCCCAGCTGGTAGCATGTTGAGCAGAGAACTGCCAAGCTAGTCACTAGGAGACACTACGGAAAGGGTAACTTATTTCTTTCAAGGTACACAGAAGGCAATATTTGTGGTGCAAGTTATGCTATTAAAGATGTCTTTTATTTATCTGTTTTGGTTTTTTTTTTGTGAGAAACCGTTTTTAATATGGCAATGGAATAAAAAGTATTTTTAAAAAGACTATCTTTTTTTATTTTAATTAAGCAGGGATTTGGTCCACATGGAATTTTTTGTAGTAGGTAGTCTCAGAAGGAACAGCCTGATAAAGTAACTTTATTGCAAAACAGCTTGTTTTCAAAAGTTCCTGTAGAAGTTTATTCTGTCCTTAAATGATTTTAATTCAAAAACAACAACATAAAGTGTTGATAAGAGATTTTGTTACAGCTATTTTGTCTGTGATTTTCTCAAATACATTATTTCCTGGTCCTTAAAGTGATATGTAGAGTTCTCAACAAAATTTAAATTTGCTTCAAGTGAACACAAGAAGAAGAAACTTTGATTAAGATGTTCATAAGAGGTGTTGATAGATGGTGAAGGTATACTTAGGGTGGTAATTAAAGTGTTTTATTAAACTTGTTTTCTGTTTGATGCCTTTCAACTAGTCAGGAGAAATTATTGCTACAGGTGTTTTCATTTTAAGAACGAGGAAAAATTATGAGGGATAAGAGAACAAAATCCTTGAGGGAATGTATCTTTCAGTTACTGTATTGATGTTACTGCTCTCTGCTGTGTGATAGAGCAGATGTAAATTTGCTGGCTGTATACTTTTTAGCAATTTGTGGAACTAATTGCTATGACAGACAGCCTTAAATATATAATACCTTCCTTTTGGTCTTTTTAGAGTAATGTACAGATAATAAAATCTGTGCTGAACATTCCTTAAAAGAAATATGTGATAAATACTGTAATCGTTGTAGTACCCGAAACAGTCCTTCACACATGATAAGTGTTAAGGACAAAGTATGGTATAAATAAATTTTATGGTACTTATGTCCTGATGTAGAAGAATCACCAGCACTAACTACTAAGGAAAACATAACACACAGTATTGGTTGATATCCTTTCTGTCCCATTTAGGACAGTAAGTCACTACTTCAATAGATGTAATGAAAGGGTTACAAAATCTACCTGTTAAGAAATTATTTTGGAGGAAATTCAGTATTCTTTCATGGTTTCAGAAATAAAATAGTGATTTAAATAATCCACTACCAGCAATCCAGACATGTTGAAAAATGTGAAGCACAGAGCATGCAAGGCTCAGGATCAATGAAGTTCAAATCTTGTGGTGGGTCACGAATGAATCTTGCTTTGTCCCCTACCTGTGAAAAGTCATGGGTAACTGATCACTGATTCTACTTTAGCTCGCAAAGAGATATTGTTTCCTTTACATTCAGAACCATATTGGCAATTAACAAAAAGCTTACCTGCTTCTGTGAAAGAAATAAGTTGGTACAAACAAATTCTGTTTCTCAGTTCGTGGTCAAGAAAGCACCACATAATTATTTGGATCCTATATTATTTATATTTACTTTCTCTTGGCATTCATCACATCTAGTTGTAGGAAGACTCAGTTCCAGCCTTTGCAAAACGGTTACTAAGCAAAACTTGCCTCTTGGCATGTTTTATACTCTGAATGTTGGTCAAGCTGAGGATTTCAAGAAAAGGTAGCTTTGAAATTAATTAATGTGGACTTAATAATTAAAACAGCAGTATCAGCACCAAGTAATTTCTGCTACATTAGTCAGTTCACAGAGTTTATTTAGTTTATCTGAATTAATTAATTCTCCTTTCAGTACAGTCATTTATTTTCAAGGTAACTGCTGTTTTGAACTATTCAACCATCCTAGTGAAAAGAATTCAGTATGGTATTATGGAATTACATTGTGCCTCTCCTTTTATCTTAAAAGCCTCTAAGTGTGTGTTGTGGTTGTAATGGGAAAAATGTGACTGTTTTCCTAATAGAATGACATTTCCTAGAGTACATTTTTTGTGATTATGAGCAGCATACTGCATGTTGTACTGCAGAAGCTATTAAAACTGGCACATTGAAAGGTTTTGCCTGTTTTGTTTAGCAAAAAATATCAATGCTAATCTCTGTATAATTCTAGATTTCCAAAGCCAGAGCCTGAATTATACCAGATCTTCACTTATTTTAACTGAAAAGAATGCAAGCAGAGTGAAATCTTGACCATCCATGAGGTTCCAGTGAAGTAGGACAGCCAGCATGATCTCAGACAACATTTGGATTATTTCCACCACTCAAACACACACCTGCAAGTCTCCCACCATTACAAATATTGCAAAGTAACCAATAAACTCAGAATAAGAAATATAAATTTGCTCTTGTTATGCTATGCAATAAATTGATATATCAAGGTTAGTATTATGAGAGATGTGGAATATTTAACAGGCCTTAATGGACTAAAGATGACTGAAATCTTCATGGACAGTTTTCTAAAGGTTCAATTACAGAAAAGTCTGAAACAAAATCTTGCCATACTAATTCACCAAAAATCATGCCATTAACCAACCTTTTCTTGCTGATCCCTGGAAAATTGAAATAGAGCTTTCATTTTTTTTACAGTTCATTGAAACTGATTGTTCTGGCCACCAAGATAAATTTAAAAATGGGCATCCAAATATGAACTGTTTCAAACAAAAGAGGCAGAGAATAGAAAGGAAAATGACATAGAAAAACAACTATTATGAACAGTCACAATGTTCACTGCGAACCTAGGAAGAAAATGCTGGTCCTATCAGTTCTTATTTAGATATCTATTTACATGTTCAAATTATATTCAGAACCACTAACATAATGATATATCTTTCAAAGCAACTGTGAAAAACTGAGCAAAATTTTGACAGTCAGTACCGTAGTGTCTTCACATGTTTGTTATACTGGCATTTCTCATAAGTAAACAATGAATTTTTCTTCCTGTAATATTTTTTTTTAAGAGAAAAAAGACAACCCCAAAACATGTTTCACACAAAATGCCCCAAATTGCAGAAAAAACACATATTCCTTCCACATGGCTATTGAGAGTTTGACGTGAAAATACTTTCCTTAGAAAAAACTTTGTAAACATTTTATTGTAAGGAATGATAATTGCATTCCTTTTAGTTGTTTTGGGGGTTTTTGTGTCTGGTTTGTTTTGGTTTTTTTTTTTTAAATTTTATTTTAACAAACCGAATAAATAACAGGTAAAATTAATTTGTGAGCTTGTCCTTGATGAAGCACAGAAGTGTTTCCAACTGGAACTGATTATGTTTAATCTTCTGTGTTACAGAGGGAAAGTAATTCAAAAGACAACAGTAAATAATTCTATTTCCATCTTTTTTTAATTCTGTATTATAATTGTTATTGAATAATATAGATAGATAGCAGAAGATAGCTCACATTTTCTAAATAAGTATTTCTTGATAGAAATAACACTTTGCTCTGTGAGTCAGGATCATTTTTAGTAGATGGAAGGTTAACAGTTTCAACACACTCTTTAGGAGTGACTGTCAATACTCCTTTGTGTCTCTTGGAAAATGTTTTCCTTAAGTGATATTTACAATAAATTTTACATTCTAACCTTAAAGAGAAGACAGAGCACTCCTCTAATGTTAGTGTGTTGTTTTTTGTTCTGTTTCAGTTTTAAGAATTTGTATCAATAATACATTCATATAACATGTCTTGTACTATAGTGAAAAAAATATTCTAGTTCAAAACTGCTGATGGAAAAGACCACTTAGTCCGCTTGAACCATACTCACTTTGTGTGTTATTTTTTCCTATTAACAAGCTTATCCACTAAGCTCCATTTACTAGGAAATATCCTGTCTATATGAGTAGGAGATCTGAATGTAATTCCCAGGGTAGCCAAAAGGGGTTGAGCTGCTCAGCAACATTTCAGTATTTCAGGTAAAAAAAATAAAAATAAAAGCAGTAACACGTATAAACAGGGGAAAAAAAAAAAAAAAAAAAAGTAGAAACAAAGAAATAGGGAAATAGGGAACTGATTTCCATAGAGGAAACATAGGGTTACTATGTAGAATATAAGTATGTCTTACCTTCATTCAGCTTTATCCCTCAGCAACTGCTTTGGCTAGACTAGGATCTGTGTTCTGTTAACTTTCAGAAGCATCCAAGTTTGGATGTACTTGCACTTCGGTATAGAAAAGATCATTTCAACTTTAGATCAGCTAATTATTCCCACATGAAATTGCCCTTAGTGGAGGTCAAGATTTAACACAGAGTACATTGAATTCTGTGTGTCCATGCTGAAATTCAGTGATGCAGTTAACATTTCCACACTTCAGACCTTGAATGATCCCAAGTGAACATAGTTACAACATTTAACTGTTCCTACAGAGATACACAGTTCTGCTAGTTCAGCAACTGTAAAATAGTGTGCTATGATATGGCTCATTATTGCCCCAGAGAGTAAAGGCTTTCCATCAGAGAATGCATTCGTATAGTGTTAACGCAGGACCACAGTTTCAAGTCAGTAATCTAAGATGTTTATCAATCCCATCAAGTTGATGCCAGGCAGTAAAACTCCTTGGAGACACACATGTCACCACAGAATTCCTTAGAAGAAGACATATACCTGTTTGGGTCAGACACAACGTTCCTAACTCATTTCAAACTGCAGATAACTAACACAATGTGGATCTGTAGTAAATAATTCCAGAGGTTTGAGTTTCCTGTAAGAGTATTCCTTTGAGGGTTGTTCCCTTGGCTGTGAGTTTAGTATGTAAGACACAGCCAAAAGTTGTACTGCAATTTGAATTTGAGTCCACACTCATGCTCAAGATTTGTGTTGCACAGCCTGAGTGCTACCCCAATGCATCTTATGACACATTCCTAACCTGTTCTGACAACTTATATTTAACAGCTTCACTAGCTTTATGAGAGACTTTATGGTTGACAGGGAGTAGAACATGATCAGCCAGCTAATTAGTAAATAGATGATTTGGTGTGTATCCTAATTCAGAGAAGGAAGCATTACACTTCAATGTTTAACATTTCTTTACAGATTTAGCTGTATTAACTCTCCTTAAGAGCCATTAAAATGTCATACAGTTTTGCAACAAGGTGTTTAAGTTCTTATATCAGTAGCACAGCAAAGTCCAAAGTATTGCCATTACTATGCATCGTCATAGTTCCTAAGCTTTCCTTCATGTAGGTATCACTAGGTTTCCAGAAAACAACTGCTTGAATATCTGAATATCAAAAATGTCATCAGGCATATATGTAAAATAGACTTAAGAATTATTTTTCTAAGTTCAATAAATTCTTACCTATTCCTGTACATTGTGTGTATATTCTGCATAAAATGTTCTATATTTAACCACTAAGTACATATATTCTCTGTGACTTTGTGCAAAATTCTAAAACATCATGACTTTTTTTTATCTTAGTGCTATAAACCCCTGAAAAAGAGAAAATTTTCATGTAAATGCTTTCAGAGCTTCAACTACAGCAACTCTGTGACATTGTTATGCAAAAATTAAATAAATGTGCCATCTCTCTGCACTGTGAAACATAGAATTCCCAGAGGGGTGTTTCAATTAGATCACTATCAGATGTTGGAGAATGTTCATTGATGATGTGAGAACTGTTATTCACAGGCTCTTTCAGTAGATCTCATCACTTCAGCATTTTAAAATCCTCATTCATGTCAACAGGTCATTGAAGTTGAACTACATTTCTAAGGGAAGAGGTGATATATACAATAAAGTGCATGAATACATTCCACTGAGAACTAATGAAACTTTTAAGGTGTCATCTTTTTTCACATTAAGGCATTTCTGTAGATTATAAACACTAAAGTCAGTCCTCTTAAGTCATGGTAAATGGACACAGTTTACAATATCTGCACCAAGGTCTCTTACTAAATTTTTCAGTAAAGAACATCAAGCAAACTTGTAAAAGCAACTTTTACAGTTTCATTTCTAAATCTTGTAATTGTTTGTGTACTGCAATAGAACCCAGAATTCCTATCTGACTGCTGGATTTTCTTATGCTTGGCAATATACAAATAATGTAAGATAAGACAGAAACTAAGATAGTTTCCTGACTATCACCAAATGTACAAGCAGAAGAAGTTGTCAGAAGACCATATATTATCTTGATTGAATTCTTTAAAAGATAACTTTTCACCATCTGAGGTGAAATTTTTTTTTTTTGTATGTGGGCTTTTACACTATTGCTGTAAAAATCAGTACAGATAAAACCATGACAAGGGTTCAAGGGAATTTGTGTCATTTTAATTTAAGCATTTAAATTAAGTATTAATATGGTTGCTCACTGTGCTTCAGCCAAGAGAGTAACAATGGAATTCTCAATGTTTATCTGGTTAGGCTTAAAACACAGATGGAAAGAAAAAAAAAAAGAAAAAGTGGATACAGATAGGGAAGTACCACCTCCTTGATCTTTCAGCATTCTGTGCAAAATTGAATTGTGCTTCATTAAGGACAAAGGTTTACTTCAACTTCATCTTCATCCTGGAGGTGAAAATTTCAATACTGTATGTTGATTTTAGAGACAGAAGTAAGTTTTGGAAACATAAGTGGAGAAGTTTGAAACCATCAATTAAAGAATGAGTGGGGTGGAGAGGGACAGTGGAGGTTTGTAGACTTACAGGGAAGTAAGAGAAGCAGAGTTCAGTGTGGTAAAGATAGGTGAGTGGGAGAAATCAGTCCAATCTTTTTGAGGAGGGTGGTGGCAAAAGGGGTGTTGGTTAGCAAAAGGGATGTGAAGACCTGTGGATTTGCTATGGAATGAATATACATCCTTATATCCCTGATGCCTGTAGCATCTACTTTCTCGATAAGCATTCCCTTTGCCCCCTTCTCTTGCACAACGGTGTCTATATTTCCTGACCACTGAAGCATGTCCTTCTCAAGTTACTACTATTTCAGCTGGGAGAAGCTTGCCTGATATCTGTTACTGGTACAATGATCAAATGAACTGGAAATAAAATGAGTCCTTTTGTCAGGCCAAAGATCCAGAGGTGAGTGTCTGATCTTCCTGCTCCTGTCAGAGGCTAAAATGATGAAGGTGGCCACAGAGCACATATTCTTCTTCCCCAAACAGAAGTTTGTGCTCCCCAGACCTCAATTCCTCTGTCAGTCATGATAGAGGATTATACAGGTAGCACAGAGGAGAAAGACTTTTCAGAAAGTTTGAGCTGATCACAGAGATGATCTTTAAGCTTCATTGAAATGGACAAAGTCGGCAGTCTGCCTTGGTTAGGCACACTGAAGCACACAGAAAAAGGACTCTTCGTCAGTACTGAGTGGGGAGGTAGGTAGAAGTACCATAAATGATGGACAATATGTGAGGATGTATATAGAAATAGAAAATTTTATGTCTAGACAGTCAGGTATTCTCAAAATGAAACAATGTAATTTAGACTTAGCTCAAAGTCCA
The DNA here is from genome assembly GCA_020746105.1 of Trogon surrucura. Lineage (NCBI taxonomy): Eukaryota > Metazoa > Chordata > Aves > Trogoniformes > Trogonidae > Trogon > Trogon surrucura. The sequence continues at coordinate 42,456,711 of CM036617.1, forward strand.
ATGTAAAGTCATGATGTCAACTAGGTAAATATTTAAACAGTAGGCCAAGTGAAGAACAATATTCCATTTTTGCTACATTATTCTTATTGTTTTTAAGGTTTAGAACACATCCAGACATTGTGTTTTGTTACCCATTATTGTGATTTTCTTTATTTTTTTTCTGGAGACATTTTTGAATTTGCATGTGTCAACATGCTGTAGGAATGATTTATTGACTTTAATATACTTTGTGTGTCAATTGTGGGTTTTTTAGTATTAAAAATATTAGCTACTTTTTTCTCATTTGGTGTCATCCGAATCTTACGTAGTGAATTTCCATTCCTTATCTATCTTTTGTATGTCATACATTATATCATGGATCCCTATATTTCCCCATTTCTCTTTCACCCTTTTCCCAGCAATGACGTTTGCAACCTTAGAAGTCAAGTGTGTTTCATGTTCTTTATATAGAAAATCTTTCAAACCTTTGCTCTTCTCTCTCTTGTGTAGTTTCATTGCATATACTTCTATTATGTAATATTCTATGTATATTCTACTGCTATATAATTTTAATCAGAGAGGAATAGAAGGATGTGAAGTCATCAGATCTGCATAAAATATTCAAACTGTAAGCAGGTGATAGCTTTAAGTAACGGCATACTACGCTTTTGGTTAATTTCATGTTTAAAAATTTTTCATAATCTCTTTTATATACAACTAAAAAGAAAAAAGAAAAGAAAAAGCAATAAATTGTGCACAATCAGTAGGTTGACTGTACTTCTTCCACAATAATACCAGGGTTCTGCAAAACTTCCTCATAAGTTTCTTCCTCTTGGAATGGGCAGCCAAGGTCTTTTCCTTCTGGAGTGGAAATTTATATTTCAGTCTCTGAAATTTATAGTGATTTCTGTTATCTTGTACCTGTACTCTTGTCTTTTCTCAGGGGTTAATAGGGCATTATTTAGTGAATTAGCCAGCTCTTATAAAACAAAGATAGTTTTGAACAAATACAAACCTATAAAAATTACCATAAAATAAAAAGAGATAAAGTTTAACTTTCTTAAACAGATAAACTCCCCAAAATTTCATCAATCTTAACCAATCTAACTAAAACATTGTGTTGTCTCAGACTGAACCATACAACATTTCTTGAGCTGAGTGTGATCTGACTTGTCCATAAGGCAAAACTGCCTGTAATGTAGTCTCAGGTTCTTTCTGTTACTTGAGAACTTCAGTTACTCTGAGACTTGAGAACTTGTATTAATTACCCCATCTTCCTGAAAATATTGTTTCTCTGAACCATTTAGCAGGAATACAATTGGCAACAAATAAAAATAGAACTGTCACAAAAAAAACAATAAGGCAAGAGTTTTTGTATATTCTATGCTTCCAGAATACATGCAATTTAAAATACATACAAAAAACAACCTGAGATTAAGAGCCATGAAATCAGACAAAAAAATTAATCTAAGCTTTAGTTTGCACATGTGAGGCTCCTGGGCACCACATGTGGTGCTCAGATGTAATGTAAGTACCATAATTCAAGTCTATAATCCTTAAAACGTTCTGAGAAGAGATTGCTGACACATAAGATTGCCCTAGGAAAACTGTCAAGATGCCTAGCATACTGCTACCATGAATGGCCAATTCTGTTGCCATCTTGGCATGGCTGAGCACAAACACACTGGTTTGATATTTAGCCCCATTAGTAATCCACATAGTTGTGCTTTGTTTAAGGCCTCAGTTGGGATGGGAGATATTCTTAAGTACAGATGAAACACACTTAAAAATCAGGTCAATACATCATTCAGAAAACATTGCTATTTTAATTGAATGTAGAAGTGAAGGTGGAAATAAGGAAGATATAGTTAACCTGTTTATAATTCCATTTCATATTTGTACTCATTCAGAAACTGGAAGATACAGCCTCAATATGCCTCTTCACATGAGGATGTTCAAACTCAGGTTTCCCATCTCAAGTTTCAAGTCAGTGGCATAGATCAATAGGCTAATTCATTACATGCTTCTGAGAAACTTATGTCAATGAACAGTAAACTGTGCTATTTCAAATAAAAACAATCTGTTTTCTTTTCTGATCATGTGGACTGACTGGAAGACCAAAGAGAAATATGGTAAATTTCCATAGAAATAAAACTGTAGTTTATCCATGATAAATTGGACATATTAACATTTTCCCCTTTTACTCCTTGAACCTTTATAGTTTTATAGTTTATATTTTTCTAATTCCTTAACCTAACAAAGAAATGTTTACTTTTCTAATTCTGAATAAAAAGCTTGAACAATCTGTATCTAGAATATTTTTGGCCATACCAGTATCTTGCAGAAAAAGAAATTATTCCAAGAACTGATATAGATTGATATACTCTTATTCTATTTTCTAGAGATCCACTACTACATTCATGACACTTTGCTACAGATCTGGTCCACATAAAATACTTCCTTTTTCTGGAAGTTGTTATTAATGCACTACAGTTAGTACACAAAGGACAACATACCTAAAATCAAGAATGGATTTTTTAGGTTTTCTTTATTTTTTTTCTCACATATCTGACTTGAAAGCTTTGTTAAATTGCTGATGATTAACTTACATGGAAATTGCACTTGTACTCAGTGGCCATTAAATTATTTTGTAACTCTGCATCTATTATAACTGTCCTAGTAAATGTATCTTTTTCCTTCAGAGAGAACTGGAACTGAAATTCTGCCTGAATGGATTCTGTCACAATTTCCTCCACCTTTTACTTTAATTTTTACTCAACCATATCACTGTAATCGCATTTTCCACAAACATCAATAGAGATTTTGACTTTGATGAGGCCACATGATAGTTTAACAAATATTTTTGTCTTTTTTTCTTTTAACCATTGATGTGAGGCATTTTGAACTGTCAATCAATGTTTTTTACATTTATAAATTTGCAACTAGAAATTAGTTGTAGGCTATAAGGAACATCTGTTCTGCCTGTGTTTGGCATAGCTGTAATTGCGATAATGTTTGCTAACCAAGGAAGACAGGGTAGATTATAGCAGAGCAATTCTTAGACCACATTAGCTGTCAAACTGAGTTATAAACCAGGTTTTGGTGTCATTGATCTTTACATGAAACTTCCATCTTAGTGCAATCACTAGGCAATACAACTAACCTGAGGAAAAAATAGTCTCTTCTCCCCCTACCTCTTTTTTTTTCTTTTTGCCTCTTCATCTGACATAACAGAAGAGTCACCACTTGTTGTAGTTCTAGATTTTGTAGACCTTCAAATGTCCCTTCCAACCCAATTCATTCTATGATTCTATAGATTCATGTACTAAGCAAGGCAAAGTTCACATAATATTTATATTCAGAATTTAGCGTGTTTGTAGGTCATAAATATGAGTTAGCTACAAACACATTCCAATTAACGTATACCTTGGTGATCATTGACTTGATTATCCTTGCTATGAAAAATTGCTTTGCAGTTAGCACAGACTCTATTACAGTTAAACTAGAAGGTAAAGCAATTTATTGAAAATATGTTTAAGAAATTTATCTAGTTGTCTATTAATTAACACATTGATATATTTCCAGATTTTCATAAATGTCTACTTATTTACACAGTTTTATAGAATACTTTTACTGTTTATTTAGCTTAAGAAAATATGCAGACATCAATGACAATTCCATGAACAAGTAGTAGTAATGAAGATTAAAACCAGAACAAAAATAAGCTAAATCAAAAGACACTTGAAAATCATTCGATTCATCTAAAATTATATGTATTTCTCTACACATTTACAGCACCCAAAGATATCTGAGACATCTTCATGGAGCTAGTAGACACTAAACAACACTAGTTGAAAACCTGTTTTCTAAGGTCGGGCTTCATGAGGCTCTGAGCAACCTGATATAGCTAAAGATGTCCCTGCTTACTGCAGAGGGTTTGGACTAGATGACACTTCAAGGTCTCTTTCAACTCAACGCATTCTGTTGTTCTATGATTCTGTGTCTAAAGAGCAGAAGACTTACACTAATATCTTGAAGGGCAATAGATAGATATGTAGGTCCATCAGTTGAACTCAGAACTGTCTGAAATGTCTGAATATGAGCAAGGTATCTGATTTCTAATTATAGAAGGCTCCTTATCTACTATGCTTCCACAAATTCCTTCACAAGACATGTGATAATGACTTTTCAATTAAGTATTATCTATTTTGCCTGATTAGGTGATTGATGCCACTAAGCACATAGAAAGGGTGGAAAATAAGTAATGGGACCATATATCATGAAGGTTGATTAGGAAGAAATGAAGCAGCAGTTACATCAACACTGCCAAAAGAAATTATAAACAAAAAAAAATGCCCAAACCAGAAATTCACATCCCTGTTGCCTTTACAATATATCTGTAACTAAGCTGGAGATGTTTGCAATTTATGTTGATAGCCCAGCATAAGACTGCCTAAAATGCTGTCTGTCGTGTAGACGTGATAATTACGCTTCATAAGGATGATCCCACAGATACCTAGCTAGTGAACTTGAAATTGGTTACTTCAGACCATAAACTATGTGGTGACAGTGCCCACAGTGTAGAGAGGACTGTGACACGGACCGTGATAAAGATGATCATGCAAAGTGTTGGTGTTAGATTGTCCCAGATCTGTACAGGGGTTAAATCTGAGTATTGGAATGAACAAAAATATGGTATACAGGATGACAGGTATCCATTTAAAAGGCATTTCAGACACAGCCACTTTTCCCCTCCCACTTTAACCAGCTTCCTACAACTTAGCACAATTCTAACTACAGCTATTATCTGCTTTTTTTTATCACATTCATCTTCATGCAGGGTGGAAAAGATGAAGAATGAATAGACAGAGGTAAGGCTTCACTTTCTGCAGCTAAATCAATGAAGAAAAATATATAAACAGCATGCAGATACGAACTGCCATTTCTAGTCGTGAGTTACTCATAATAGCTATATATTCATACCTTTATGTCCAAATAAAACAAAACACAGGTAGTTTTTTGTCAAGTTGCATGGTCCAGATCTCATAATCAAATTTTTCTCTCATTTGTCTCTTAGAGTGAGGAGACACATCAACACATTCTTGCTACTAACAGTACCTGAAAGGCGTTCTGCTAGGAACTGTGCCAAGGTATTTTACAGAGAAGTGCTAAGTGAAATAGGTCATTTCTTCCAAGAAGTTTGGTAATGATTGAGCTAATGTTTTACGCCTGCTTTATGTAGCCGCCTTAATTATTTGTCCCTGTCACATATTATCAAGCCCAGTTGTGGTTGGTAACTCAGCCATAGAAATATAAAGGAAGCTTTCTTTGAGATAAAGAAAATACTGTTGAAATTAGTGGTCATAATCAGTGCCCTTCATTGTATGCTGTAGAAACAATAACATTTTCTGAAACCCAAGTATCTGCAGCGGGTAAAAGTCTGTGGTCAAGTGAAGATATATGAAATCTACTCAAGACAGATCTGCTCAATGACCAAAATGGACTCAGGGCATCACTGAGAATTTCTAAGTTTACTTGTGAGTGCGTAAGTAAAAATATCAGCCAAAAGACAAAGCAGAGAAATAATGATGGATAAGTACAGAAGTCAGGTAACAGTAGCAGAATTCGAAGGGAATGTGCAGTCCTTTGAGGATTTGTATGTTGATCAGTAGAAAAGACATAGGAAGTCCCTTGTTGTTTGAGGCATCTTGTGTTCAGGGATAAAAAAATCTCTTTTATAAACAACCAGAATTGTATCAGAAACTCCTGATTCAATCTAATCAACTTCTCCTACCGGAAACAATGCACTGAATCCTGAACAATGACTAGTTGCTCAGGTCAAATGGGCTTATATTACAGACTGCTTCCAAAGCATTTTTTAAAAAGCTCTGGCAGCTAAAAACAGACAACAGATGAATAGTAAAATTTCAAATTGTTCTGCCATGAAAGCTGGTGGCTTATTAATTAGAATTTTATTTTAAATTAAATGATTACTGTAACATATTTGTTGTATTTGGGTAATTTTGGTTGGAAAAAAAGTGGTAACCAGAAGTCTTATATTACAAGTGAAAGATATTGAAAAGGTGATATCGTCTCTCTCACTGAACACATCAACAGCAAAATTATTCCGCCCAAGGCACAGGAAACAAATATTGTTAAGTACAATACTATTCCAGTTATGATCTCTCCATTGTCCTCAAGGACTGTTATGTTTCTAATACCAATTTCTTTATATGTCACCTTTTGTAATAAGTCTTTGTGCCCTTGTACGTACTCAGCCTGTTCATCTGCATTCACAGCTATGGACATTCAAGACTAGAGGGACAACCAACAATAGTTCTTCCTGAAGCTCTACTGCTGTACAAAGAATAAACTACCTTATTTCCTAAAAATGTTGAGCCTACTTACACGCTAAGATTAGATAATGAAAAGAAATATGTTACTGTCTTTGAATTATTCTTGGTAACACCCAAAATATCTGAATTATCTATTAATAGTCTCATGTTTATATATGCTCTCATGCTTTATACAGAAGCCTATCACTCAGACTCTGTAAGGAACAGGGAATGAATTTCACTCTTGGTAAGCATTAGCATTAATAGAAAATATAGCTGTATCATTATTACTAACAATCATTTATATAAAACTCTAGGATATGCTATGCTTTACAAAGAGAGAAATATTCAGAGCTGTCAAAGTTATTTAAGCCAAAGAAGAGACAAAGCAAACTACTGCAAAACAAGGCACAGGACAGATCTCATAAAAGCTGAGGAGTGTTAATTTTCACAGAACGAGGGGAAATAAGTTATAACATATATTTTAAAGGATTTCTTTAAAAAACACAATATGGATAAAAGCAAGTTTCATTCCAGTTGCTCAGATCCAGTGTGTACAGTTGGTAATTCACATCTTCAGTTTTACTTGTTGACCTCCATTGTTCTCATCTAATTTTAGGAAGCAAACTTATAATTGAAGTAGTAGTAATCAATTAAAATAATAAAGTAGTCAGTAGTAGTCAATTAAAACAGATGTACGTCTTCAAAATGTGAATCAGATTTCAAAATATTCCAGAAATGTGAGCTTTTATTTAGATGGAGAGCTTTGTCTAATCATAACATTATTTACAGAACCAGAAAATCACAGAATGTTACAGGCTGAAAGGGACCTCTGGAGATCATCTAGTCCAACACCCTTACCAGAGCAGGTTCACCTAAAAGAAGTTGCACAGGGTGGCATCCAGGTGGGTTTTGAATATCTACAGAGAAAGACTCCATCACCTCTCTGGGCATCCTGTGCCAGTGCTCTGCCACCCTCAAAGTAAAGAAATTCCTCCTCATGTTTAGCTTGAACTTCCTATGTTCAAGTTTGTGCTAGTTATCTCTTGTCATGTCTCAGGGCATCATGAAGAAAAAAAATGGCTCCATCCTCCTGATGTTTTGAATGTTTTCTGTTTTCTATTAATGTTTATATCTTTACAGATATATATTGATAAGCAATATAAACTGTTAATTTGGTCTGTCTGGCTACTTAAAAGATCACTATGGAGAAATCTAGACTGCAAGTTCCTATAGAAATTGCCTATTATTAGTTTGTCAAAAAGCTCTGAATTTAACTCAGACCTGATTTAGCCAGGGTTTCTTAGACATTGAACTTGTATTGAAGTACAATTGCTACATAACCAAAGATTCTTTCTAGTTTTCTCCTCTAACAACATCATTACTACTTGTAAATTAATTGATCCAATGTAATGTTCATGAAAGTTTTGGTTTTGGTAGTGGAATAGAAATCCATTCTCACAAAAAAAATAATTGATCTGTAACCTGTTTTCTTCTGAAGCTTTGTGATTAATATTCTGTTACAGCCTATGAATACCAGGACAACATCTTAGCAACTATAATAAAAGTAAGTTTAACGAATTTTTGGATATCTTTCACACTCAATATAGAGTGCTACTTTTATTAGACAATGAAAATGCAAAAATTTCAAAAATATTTGAGAACTCCAAGCTTATAATTGTGCATGTACAAATAATACTTAAAGCCAACTGTATGTTAGATTTATTACAGTTAATAGTATTGTAAGTACTTATTCAAAGTTGACTCTCCCATAGGGGTCTTTAGGGGCATAATTAATATAACGTAAGAAGACTAGTTCTAGACTTTATTATATATGATTTTAATATACTCAAAAGTTAGAACACAAGAAATTATTAGTAAGAATTTCAAAAGATATATGCATCTCTGGTGAGTACCAAGATGTTATATCCAGCAGTCAGCTTAGTCTCTGGAAAATGCGTTCTTTTGCTATTTTTCGCAAGATGTTTAAAGATTGTATTTCTTTCCTTTAGTCCTTTCTCACACATAAAGACACACTGCACACTCTCCCACACAGATTGCTTTGAAGGATGTTAAAAAATAATTGTATTGAAATTAATGAGTAAATATATAAATTTTAGAAAATATATGAAAAAAAAATTCCCAGACTTGTCATACGTAAGTTTCAGAACAAGGCAACCATCAGTGATTTTAAATATTTTTACAGTGGTTTAATATTTCCTTGAAAAGTTTTTTCAGTATTTGGTATCATGAACACATCCTGAACTAGTAGAGGCAAATTATTTTCTGTGACACAGCCACATTGGCTGAGCATATAGACACATCAGAGTAGAGACAATCTTGCACCATACTACGGTGCTGTCAGATATTCTCAGAATGTTATTCACACAACAAGGAAGAGTGAGGACAATGATGTCTCTGAAAGTATACCCATCTGTATCTTACCATTGGGTAGGTAGAGGTAACCTTCTCAGTTTGAAAGACTGAAGGTTCAACCATTTTTTTTTCAATAACTCACGTAATTCCAGTCAACTTCAGCCATGTATTTCCAGCAGGCCACTTGTGGGATTCTTCTACCCTAGCTTCAGTTCCTAAAAGTTAAGGTCTTGATTCAGCTGTCCATTTGCAGTACCGTTAAAAATACAGCTGGCTATCCTCACCGTGTTCCAGTTGCTACTCTAAGACTCCAAGTCTTCCACAGTTCCCAAGACATATTTGTCAGCCACATGTGGAAGTCTTGGATACCCTACAGCATTTGAGACTATAACAAAAGCTTGTGTGTTGGATATTTAAATCCGAGAAAATCATTTCATTCACTTTCATCCTACGAGTGGTGTCTCAGACTGTTCAGATCAATGCCTCTGGAGAAATTTATTTCTCTCCTCTGAATGATTGTACGACGAGTTTAAAGACCCACTGATAAGCATCGTCAAAGAACCTAGGGTATCCATAACATCCAGAATGTGTTGACAGATATGTCAGAAGACCTCTGGAAGACATATATCCTGCTTGATTCTGCAGAGCTGAAGGGTATCACAAATGCCACTTAGTGAATGTATTTGAACTGGTCTCCAGAAGAACTCTCTCAGAGAGATTGCTAGCTTTTAGAACTAAGGGGCAGAGTTCAGACAACATAGGCACCTGGTATCCACTATGATGTCCAAGACATATACAGAGAATGATAGATATGATGCAGCTAGAGATGAAAGGAGTTCCATGAAGCATCCAAAATGATATGAGATTTCTACATGGGAGTAAATAATATTAACAGATATCTAAAATGAAGGTTAAGCACTCAAAATTTCATTGAATATTTTGATTTGGGGATCTATTCAATTACCTAAATTTCCTTATCTGATACTGTCTGAAGTGTTCTAGGACATCCCAACAGACTGGCACATAACACACGGGATGTATGGGAGGTACACACTTAATTGTTTTAAAGGACACTAGATGCTAAAAGTCAGGCAAGTAAAGTGTGTTCCGAGAAAAGTGCCTAAATAGCTCAAAGAAATACTGATGCACCAAACCAGATTCATAGTGCTTTGTCTGTGTTAACTCATGAGTCTATGATTCATTTGATCTTGATGTTTTGTTAAAAGATGACATTTGAAACTTTTGGCCTGATTCTCCTGTAAGTAGTGACCACTTTGAACTAAACTGTAGCCAATGAAGAATCCATAATCAGTTCACAAACAGCCTGGAAGAAAATTCCTTGACAGCTGTCCGTTGAGTCCATAATGTTACTCTGTGTTCTTCTAGCAAAGAGTCTACCAGAAAGCTTAATAATACAGAGATGGCCATTACCAAGAGTAACAATCCATGTTTGCAGAAATTTTACCATTTGCACCAGCATAATACATGCCAGTCTATGTAAAACTTTGAACTTACACTAGTACAATTCTCCCTGTTAACATTTTTATGCCTAACTAATTGTGACTTTTTGGTTTAGCTAAAGCTATTTCCCAGGCAACATGGGAAATTCCTGTTCTGTGGCTTATAAAATGTTTTAGAAAGAGTTTGTGGAATCCTCTTTGCAAAGCAAGAGAAAGACAAAACTAAAGAATTCATAAGAGTAGTCTTCTGAACTGACACCCTTTGCCGTAAAGCTTAGTGAGAATGATGTTTAAAAAAACCTGTTTTTGCATCTGATAGAAAGAAAGAAATAATAGGGGAGAAGAACATACCAGATTATAATTTGCACTTTTTTTTTTTTTTTTTTTTTTTAGCAATGGGATCCCATTTTAAGAATTCAAGTCTTCCTGAATTCTCAGATGTCGTGGAAGTTACTACTGTTATTTAAATATGAAATCATGCCTAACTTTCAAATAGTAGCTAATAGTTTTGCTTTAAATTACTGACTTTCAAAATTTACATGTAGATACAAGGGTAATTTCAATGTGTATGTTACCATGACTATAAGATTACATCATTACCATTGGGATTCTGAAAATATAATTAAAAAAAACTGCCATAAAATCAAAACATATAATAAACATCCTTTGCTTACTCTAACTTTACATCATAGTAATATTTTCAGAATTAAGTTGCACTGATGTGAGGCACATGAAAGAGCTACATGTCAGTGGTAATAGAGAATTCTGTTCTAAGCTTATGTTTGTATGTTATCCTTTATAAAAATGAAATAAGTTTATAGAATCCATACCAGTAGCCTAAACAGAAACTTGAAATGCCATTTGAGTTCCTCTGAGATATCCAAGGTACAAGAAGCTGTCAGGTACAATACAGAACCTACAGGAGATCTGTGGAGTAACAGCTCATGATTATTCAAGGTATTGTTGGTTATCCAAATGGTAATATGTTTGGACTAAAGAAACAAACCCTTTCTATCTCCTGCTTGCCTCATTTGTATAATTTCCCTTCTTTTGGGGGAATAAGGATGAAATATAACTGTCAGCTGAACCATAGGATTTATGCCTTAGATATGTTTAGATGGGATGGTTTTTTTTCATGTGCTTATGTCAAGTATTCTTTTATTTCTATTTTTCCATTGCACCGTGAGAATGTTGTGAACATCACTTTTTATCTGAACTCAAAGTAAAGAAGTTTTTGTGAATTTTTATATCAGAAAAAAAAAAAAGAACCAAAAACCATGGACTTCACTAGATTTCAAAACCAGAACATTTTTATTTGAATTATTGTAGGGTGAAGATGAACAAGTAAGCTTTTGAGCTGTCAGAATGCAGGAGATCACCACAGGCTGTCTTCCTGGGAAGTAAATAAGGAATTTTTATTAGAAATACTAAAACTCTCTGCTAAACAAGAATTCTGCTTCACATATATAATATGAAGATGTAGAAAATTATTTTCATTTTCTCCCAGCATAAAACTTCAATTTGTCATAAGCGAGCAATCCCTACAAAGACACAGAGGCATGCAGGATACCTGATTGACTTCAGGAAGATCCAAACTTAATTCTTGCTTTAAATAACTTAGTATAGACATTACAATTTTGCTCACTCTTGAGATGATTAACTGAACCACTAAGCCTGTAGCTATTCTGTAGAGTGGCCTTCTATAATTAATAATTTCACCCTGAAGCCTAGAAAGTTTTATCATAGCTAGCATTTTCCATGAAAACTTTTGACTTCCATAAAAAAAATAAAAGTATCTTGGCAAAAAAAGAAAAACAGTAAAAAAATCTTAACTAGCTAAGGTGGAAAATGTTTAGAAAAAAAGTAAAAGAAATCCCTGGCAACAATTATTAGCAAGCAAGAAATAATGAACACATGAGCAAAACATCAAAAACTTCTCCTGGGTGATACTTCTATACATTTTTGGTACAGAGTGGCTTTTGGTGCGATACAGCTGTATTATTCCCACTGGCTAACGAACTGCAGAAGAACAACACCAACTGTGACCAGGCTGAGAGTCCTCAATTACCACAGTTCTACATGACTAGGCTAAAGATACTAACCACCCCTGCCAGAGGAACAGATGATGTTCCTGTGATGTTCTTATCAGATGGTGTCTAATGAAAATGTTGCTTCTGTGTAGGGACCATGTTTAGGATTCTATAGACAGTGGATGCTTTATGGAGCTTAGAAGGTTTTTTTTTTTCTTATGGAAGTGAAGAGCTGGCATGGACAAAGTAGAAACCTACTGAGAAAATTTAATAAGTACCCTAAGATAAAATTTCATCACTTAGTCAGGTGACAATGTTCATGGGATATACAAGTAATATTTCTACTGGACCTCAGAAAAACAGATCTGAAGCTCTGAGCTTTCTTATATTTGTGTATATAATGAACACAGAAGAGAAGAAAGAGAATTCCAGAATTGACTAAGAAAAGGAATTTGCATTACTGCATTCTCACCTCTGTACGGAACCTGACTGTGCTAAAAGACTGCTAAAGATGTGTCTCACTTAAAAAAATACACAAACATGCACACAAAATTTAGATTCATTTATTAATTTAGGATTTTCAAAATTCAGTGTATTTTCCTTTGGTCCTTTTCCTGCTCTGGAGTTTGGTTAGGTTTGTTTTTTTCTTTTTTCCGTTGTTTTATATGAGCACTGGACTTGCAAGTGAAAACATTTATGCACACAGCATACATACACATAAATGTGCGTATTTATACTTTGGGGAGATAATTTTCCCCACTTTCTTGATAGAGACTGTATTTAGTAGGGTCTGATAAGTGTTACATGAATGCCATTATTTTAACAAGGCTTCTTGTTGCTGAAGCAGATTCCTTTGTCTTTAATTCAACCAATCCTTTTATCTAGGAATTCTTCCTAACTCATTGTAGCTATCACCAGGTAACTAGATCACCTGAAACAGTACTAGTGTTAACTGTACAGGATTTCCAGCCTAATACAAAGGATCTCTAAACTAGATAGACATAAAAAACTAATTCAAAGCTAAACATAAAAATGATGATGTATAAGCAATTGGAAAATACACCTTCAGATTTGTCAAATTTAAAAAAACCTTACAGCTCTTAATTTTTTAACTTAGAGCATTTCATAAGTTGTTTTGGTTTTTTTGTGAATAGTGCTCTAAATCGATTTGAATGATTAATCTGTAGATAAACAAGAAGAAAAGGAAGTGTAACCAATCTGAGATTATAATGAAATAATGTAGAGGTAATGAAGAAATTATTAATGAAATAACATTTATAATATTAAAGTTTTTCATTAAGAGTTTTACAACTTTTATAACTAATTAATACTTTCGATACGAAAATGAGTAACTTCAGCATCACAGGTGATGACAGTCTTGAAAAGACATGTTGAAAACGAATGATATATGGAAATGACATCTAACAAGACTTCCAAATAACACTTTTTTTTGAGCTTACTAAATTCTCTGTGTGCCAAATACCAAAAGAGTATACCTGTAATCAAAAATAAGAATAATATGAGGTATCTGTATTTATTCTGAAAAGTTGCTCTACGGTATCTCTTGACAGAAAGTTACAGACTTAATGGAGGGAACCTGATCACCATGACTATGGAATTGAAGAGTAATTTTAAGTAAAGGAATATGGCCACTGATAACACCAACTAAAAAAAATGCCAAAAATTAACATTTTTAATGACAATACTCTGAAAACTTCTAAGAAAATGCTTTTATCTTCCACTGCATTACCTATAATAACCTCAACCAAGAAATTAATTAGTCAGGCCAACTGCTCCACCAAAATACAGTAAGATTTTAGCTTTACTATACCTTCATTCTTTTTCATCAAGTTCTTGTTATTAATCAATCTGTCACAGTGAACAGGTAGAAATAACAAATGGATAATAAAAATGATAACTGTATTTTTATCACTTATTCCACTCAGCTAACCTTGATGCAAGAGGAAGCTTGATATGAGATCACAGTTTGACATCGCTAGTTTTGTTGCGCTATAAAAACTAATCAGAAATCTTTAAACTGCCTACTACTTGTGCAAAGCAGAAAGAACTTGAAATTCTGAAACATCTGAAATGAACAGAATAAAGATTCTAGCCTTCCAGGTCCGGTATAATGAACACCTAGTGGAGCTAAATTAAAATTAAAAATACTAAAATAAGTATTCATTTAATAGGTAATGCCTGCATACCAATGTTCAATGAGATTTTGCCAAGGAGCAAGACTGAAGAAGTATTTTATTATTTAAAACATTTGTAACAAAATCTGATAGAAAGTGTTATTTTTTTTAAAACAAATTTTCAAGTAAATTTATATGCTTAGGAAAAGATTTGTTTGTAAATTCTAAGAAAATTCCATCCATACTCAAAACTTTAAGCAGTAAATGATGATTGCAGACAGTAATTTGGGGGAATATAGTGGGTACTTCAAACGTAAAAACCATAACCTGCTTGAAGTGCAAAACTGCCCTCCATCATGCAGACAGTGTCAGTGCCTTTCTGCTCTCTTTCCTTCCTTTATTTTCTTTGGCTGGAATGGGCACAGAGCAAGAGTGGAAGATGAAAAAAAAACAGATACATGGCTGATTTACATTTAAAAAAATATTATATAATTATGTTTGAATTTTACAAAAAGTCTTTCATAGAACTAGGTATTCTTCTTTAAGAACAAATCCAGATAAGAAAATAAGAGCATGTTTACTGTATCTATAAACTGCAGTGCAACACAAATTTTACTTCTTATAGTATCCAGTAAAAGATGCTTTGAGGAAGAGACAACATATATAATTCTGTTGCCATGGAATGTTCCTATTTTCTAGTTAGAAACAAATAAATAAAATATTGAATTTAAGTTGTTCCTTTACAGATATCTTTACAATATTTATTTTTCTTAACTCTCTTATGCCCTTCTTACTCTTTTATTTTTCAGTTACATGCGAAATGTATAGGGTGATAAATTGACCCAGTGTAGACATGTAATTTCATTCAAAGTTCCTTCCAATCACATTTAAACAGCCCCCTCCCACTCTCTCAGGCCTTCACCCTTTTTTTTTTCACCAGGTAACTGTCATCCAAGAGAAACATAATTAACAGAGAGATAAGGAGACAGTGCACATAACAGAGAGTAAAATGCTTAAGCACGAACACAAATTATGCCATATCATAGAATCATAGAATCATAGAACGTTAGGGATTGGAAGGGACCTCGAAAGATCATCAAGTCCAATCCCCCTGCCAGAGCAGGAATGTCTAGACTATGCCACACAGGAACGTGTCCAGGTAGGTCTTGAATGTCTCCAGAGAAGGAGACTCCACAACCTCCCTGGGCAGCCCGTTCCAGTGTTCCGTCACCCTCACTGAGAAGAAGTTTCTACCCGAGAGTCTATATCTCATACTTAGCTCATGTATGTAGAGATTGTGTTACTGGGTTAGCTATACTGTAGAATGATAAACTCATTTGGTCTCATAACTTTGGGGTAGAGTGGGATAAGAAAAAATGATTGCTGTAATGCTCTAGGGATGTCTCAGGCTAGATAAATTGCTTCAAGGTTGACAAAGACATTCACAGTAACAGTAACCAAGATGGAAATACTGACATTAATGCCCCCTTAATGTTATTTAAAAAAAAAAATAATTAAATGGTGGTATATATTGTGACAGAATAGATATCATGCACAAATAAAGTTTTTTTTTTTCCTTTAGAAAGAAAGACTCATAATAGAAATATAACAGCTGTTATCTTTGATAATGCACCTCACAATGAGAAAGGAAAATCAAATACTTGATATTTGCAGAATTACTTGGGAAAAAAAAAAGCTTTCAAAGTTTTCCATGAGGCATCACCTAAGTCTTTACAGAGAGTTTCCAGAACATACTGAAGTTATAAAGTCTGAGCCGCGTATTTTGTTTATTATGAAGGCACTTTGTGTGTAAAGTAGCAGTGTTTGATGTTTAACTGATCTAGAAAGCCAGATTTCTTAAAGAAATCACTAGCAATGTGTTTGTACTGAGTAACATGGATTAATTTAGTGACTGGAAAGGTGTTTTTGATGTGCATAATCTGCACTTTATGTTTCAATTAGCAAGACTCTATGACAAATACATGCCGTAATAGCTCCTGTGCAGCTGCATAGAATAGAAATATGTCACTATCCTCTTTTTTTAGTAGGTTGAAATAATGATGAAATGAAAGGCTTATGAAAACTGAGAAGTTCAATTAGTTTTAAAAGCTAGACGAGGCTTTGATGTGGACCAATAACAGAAGAAGATTGGCTAGTGAAAGAATAAAAACTTCCTCTGTGCTATTTACTGTTACATTATTTAGTGCATCTCCGTTATCTAACTGAAGTAATTATATGCCATTTCAGTTGTTCTTACCACAACATTATGTTTTAGTATATAAATTCAGTTTGCTGACCTCCATATAATACTGGCATTACATAAGAACTAACAAGTACACATTTTTCTCACTTCTCTACTCTTATTCAGAGATGTTATCAGTAAGCTTCAACATAGTGTTCCACTGATATTTACTTATGTAACATGAAGTGGTTAACAAATGGTTACACAACCAGCCATCCGCAGCCCAGGAGGTTCCTCCAGTGCGTTGATGATAACTTCTTGGTGCAAACGGTGAATGAGCCGACCAGGAGAGGAGCACTGCTCAACCTTGTGCTCACCAACAAGGAAGGTCTGGTTGAAGCAGTGAAGGTTGAGGGCAATCTTGACTGCAGTGACCATGAGATGGTAGAGTTCAGGACCTTGTGCGGTAGAAACAGAATACCAAGCAAGATCACAACTCTGGACTTCAGCAAGGCCAACTTTGGCCTTTTCAAGAAATTGCTAGGGAAAATCCCATGGAACAGGGTACTAGAAGGTAAAGGGGCCCAAGAGAGTTGATTGGCATTCAAGGACCACTTCTTTCAGGCTCAGGATCAGTGCAGCCCAACAGGTAGGAAATCAAGGAAGAGATCCAGGAGACCTGCATGGTTAGCCAGGGATCTGCTGGGCAGACTCAGGTGGAAGGGGAGGGTATATAAATTGTGGAAGAAAGGGCTGGCAACTTGGGTGGTGTAGGACTGCTGTCAGAGAATGTAGGGAGGCAATTAGGAAAGCTAGGACCTCCTTGGAATTAAGATTTGCAAGGGAGGTCAAGGACAATAGAAAGGGCTTCTTCAAATACATTGCCAACCAAACTAACACTAGAGGCAATGTAGGCCCTCTGGTGAATGAGGTGGGTGCCCTGGAGACAGAGGCAGAGTTACTGAATGCCTTCTTTGCCTCTGTCTACACTGTCGGAGACTGTCCTCAGGAGCCTCAGTCCCCTGAGGCCCCAAAGGATGTCAGGCTAAAGGAGGAGTTTGCCCTGGTTGAGGAGGACTGGCTTAGGGATCAGTCTGAACACTTGGACATCCATATATCCATGGGCCCTGACGGGATGTACCCACGGGTGCTGAGGGAGCTGGCAGGAGTCATTGCTAGGCCACTCTCCATCATCTTTGGTAAGTCGTGGGTAACAGGTGAGGTGCCTGAAGACTGGAGGAAAGCGAATGTCACTCCAGTCTATAAGAAGGGCAGGAAGGAGGACCTGGGTAACTACAGAATGGTCAACCTCACCTCCATCCCAGGAAAGCTGATGGAACATATTATCCTTGACGCTATCTCTAGGGATATCAAGGATAAGAAGGTTATTAGGAGCAGTCAGCATGGCTTTGCCAAGGGGAAGTCCTGTTTGACCAACCTGATAGCCTTTTATGAAGACATAACCAGGTGGATGGATGGTGGCCGTGCAGTGGATGTGGTCTGTCTGGATATCAGTAAGGCCTTTGACACCGTCTCCCACAGCATCCTCATAGGTAAACTGAGGAAGTGTGGTCTGGATGACCAAGCAGTGAGGTGGGTTGCTAACTGGTTGAAAGGAAGAAGTCAGAGAGTTGTGGTGAATGGGGCTGAGTCTGGCTGGATGCCTGTGTCTAGTGGGGTCCCTCAGGGGTCAGTGCTGGGGCCAGTGCTGTTCAACATATTCATCAATGACCTGGAGGAGGGACTAGAGAGCACTGTCAGCAACTGAGAGGAGAGGTTGACACACCGTAAGGCTGTGCTGCCATTCAGAGAGACCTAGACAGGCTAGAGGGCTGGGCGAGGAGAAATCTTATGTGAAGTTCAGCCAGGGTAGAGTAGAATTTTGCACTTGGGAAAGAATAACCTCATGTACCAGTATAGGTTGGGGATCGATCTGCTGGTGAGCAGCGTAGGAGAAAGGGTCCTGGGGGTTCTAGTGGACAGCAGGATGACCATGAACCAGCAACGTGCCCTCATGGCCAAGAAGACCAATGGCATCCTGGGGTGTATTAGAAGGGGAGTAGCAAGTAGGTTGAGGGAGGTCCTCCTCTCCCTCTATTCTGCCCTGGTGACACCACATCCGGAATCTTGTGTCCAGTTCTGGGCCCCTCAGTTTGAGAAGCACAGGGAGCTCCTTGAGAAAGTCCAGCGCAGACAAAGATGATGAAGGGAGTGGAACATCTCCCTTATGAGGAAAGGCTGAAGGAGCTGGGTCTCTTTAGCTTGGAGAAGAGGAGGCTGAGGGGTGACCTCATAAATGTTTATAAATGTGTCAAGGGGGAGTGTCAGGAGGATGATTCCAAGCTCTTTTCAGTGATGTCCAATGACAGGACAAGCAGCAATGGATACAAGCTGGAACATAGGAGGTTCAACAAAAATATTAAGAAAAACTTTTTCTCTTTGAGGGTGACAGAGCACTGGCAAAGGCTGCCCAGGGAGGTTGTGGAGTCTCCTTCTTTGGAGATATTCAAAACCCACCTGGACGCGTTCCTGTGAGATCTACTTTAGGTGATCCTGCTTTGGCAGGCGGGCTTGTCTAGATGATCTTTTGAGGTCCTTTCCAAGCCCTAACATTCTGTGATTCTGTGATTCTGTGATTCTGTGATTCTGTGATTCTGTGAAGTGGTTAGACTGTTCCAGTCCCCAGTATGTTAAAGTTTGGTGCTTTATTGCTTAAGTATTCCTCCATGTTATTCTCTTTCACTCTAATGTGTCAGTGAAGTTTAGAAATAAATCCATTCAAACTGAAAACCATTTATTGCATCAATAATGGACAGATTTTCATCTGAAAACAGCTAAAATATGTCATCTATCTATTATTGATTTTGAAATGTCTTTTCTTTTTCTGAAATTTGAATAGACTTTTCTGGTCAAGAAAGGATCCAACCAGAAATTCAGTCAGACTGCTTTCTTTTAAGGTGTTGAATGCCAAGTTGTATTAATGAATAAAGTAAATAATGCTCTAATCTAGAAACACAAAAACAAATCAAAACTCAGGCTATCAATTTCAAAATAGTGTAAATAAAACAACAATAATGTATTTGAAGAAGTCTAGAAATTAATCACAGGATTCCTATTTTTGTCTGTTGGAGCTCCATGTGCAAGATTTTTCTGATATCTGCATTGAAACCAAGCGTGACATCTCTTTTCAAACATATGCATAGGATAGAATTAAGCTTAATAACTGTAGACTTCTACTATGTAGACACACATATGAATTAATCATTTAGACTCTCCTAATAATTCAAGAAAATAGATCAGAACTTCCAAGATGAATTTGACATAACATTAAACTTTTACCTCAACAATGTTAAAAAATATTGTCTAGAAAAATTATTTAATCTGGACTCACAACAAAACCGGAGTGGTGCTCTTAGTGTTTATGTCTAGGATCCACACACACACATACATACACACAAATACAATAAAAAAATGAGACCAAAAACTAGAGGATTTTTTTAAGATTCTTTTTTTTTAGATGTTCACTGTTTGTTGTACCAGATTTTCAGTGACTCCATTCATTCCCAAGTTCAGAAATTTAGGCATTAGATGTTCTGAGGGTGCAGTAATTCAACTACTTCAGTTTGTGGTTCATACAGAAGCTTGGTGGATAAAGAGATTTGGAAATCTATAGGAGCTCATTGACATGTCTCAAGTCTCTGGAATTCCATTTCTTGCAATTTTAGCTCAAAAATTTTCATTATTCTGAAACAGTTAGCACTGTGCTTTTATCCAAGGGTATATATATATATATTTTTAATTTCTTAGCCTCAAAGAAAGGTATGTGAAAGTTGTTTGGACAGTTTAATTACATTTATTTTGGAAGAAATATTTGTGAACACCTGAATAATGCTTTACTTCAGAAAAATAACATCACATCTCATAAAAGAGGACGTATGACATGAGTTACATGTCTAAGTATCATCCTGAAGGTTCACAAAATTATTAGGCATCTATTTCTTCAGTGGTATATCAGTAATAATATCAATCCGTTATTGTATGACTTAAAAATCAAATATCAATTTTCTTATTAAAAATAGTTATTAGATGCAACCCAGTAAAAGTCATGTATTCTAGTAGAGAAGTGGATCATGTTTACTCCAACTCTTTATGCTTGTTATGTTACAGTATAATTTTATATTATATCTAAATATTTTAAATTCATATAATATAAAATAAATTTTACATGTACATTCTGACTTCAGCAGTTCTTAGTATTATGATGTACTGTAATGTTAAATGTAATGTAATATTGTCTTTCCTTTCTGTGAATAACCTAAAGTCAGAGAAACATTAAAAGACATTATTCTAAATGACAAAAATAAATTGAGTGAAAAATTTGTCGTTTTTGTATGTCAAGGCCACGCTAATAAAACCACATTGTGTTTGTTTATCATGAATGTATCATTATGTGGCAAAATTAATCCTCTGTTCATGTAAATAAATTTACATCAAAAACAAATAATGAAGATTTTTTCTGTCTTCTCAGATGCACTGAAAGTATCACTATCAAAATCAGTTTGAATAGATCTGATAGAGATAGAGCTCAAGGGTTGTGATTAGTGGTGCAGTCTAGTTGGAGGTCTGTAAAAAGTGGTGTTTGCTAGGGGTCAGTACTGGATCCAGTCCTATTCAGTATCATCAATGACCTGGATGAAGAGAGAGAGTGTACTTTCATCAAGTTTGCTGATGATGCAAAGCTGGGAGGGCTGGCTGACACACCAGAAGGCTGTGGTGCCATACAGTGTGACCTGGACAAGCTGGAGAGTTGGGCAGAGAGAAACCTTATGAAACTCAATAAGGGCAAGTATAGGGTAGTGCATCTAGGGTGGAATAATCCTATTTATCATACAGGTTGGAGGCTGACCTTCTGGAAAGCAGCTCTGATGAAAAGAACCCAGGAGTTCTGGTAGGCAACAGGATGACCACAAGCCAGCAATGTGCCCTTGTTGCCAAGAAGATGAATGACATTCTGGGGTGCATCAAGAGCAGACTCTCAAGCAGGTCACAAGTGATCCTATCCAAAGTTTTAGTACTGAATGAGTCTGGTTTTGAAGAAGGACCAATTTTTATCTGATTTTCAGATAGGCATAAACACTTAGTTTATGACAACTACTTATCTTTTAGGTACCTGATATTAGGATATATTAAGCCAAGGATAACCATGACCTGTTTCGAACGACACATTAGAGTTAAGTAAGTATATCTCCAACTCATGTCACTATCTAATGACTTCTTCTAACTTCACGTTACTCCCTCATCAAGGAGAGTGTCCATATTATTTCAGAAGAACAGTAGTCTGCTTTGCACTGGATCCAAGTTTGGGTGGCTTCTCATCAGATTAATTGCCTATGCAAGATTATACTGATGTTTTTTTAATGAATCTTCATCCATAAATCACAGTCCAGCTGTTTTTCACAGTAGGATGCCATATTACTGAAGAGCTATTACCCGGTTGGCACCTGCCCTCGTCACTTTACATCTTACAAAGTCATTTTGATTACAGTTACTTTCATTTATTTTGAAGTAGTTTACATGAAGAAATGATATGCAGATGACCACAAAGTTCTCCAGAATATTCAACTCAGATCTAGTCGTATTATGTAGGTCAGGGAAATATACATATGTAAACCTCTTTGTAAATACTCAAAAATCCTTGCTATATCCCAGTAAATAGTTAGTAAAACAGAACACAAAATGTTAACACAGAAATTATTTAAAGATTTCATTAATATAAGCTTTCATATTTTGCCAATAATTGATAACTAGTTGTTTCACCTGATTGTGATTTTTCATATCAACTTGAACAACTTGCGATCTTAAAGTGCATGTCTACAATCAAATGATTATTTTTCTAACTTCTCTTCTTATTTATAGTTTATGCGGAAGACAGAAGAATCTGGAGTCTTCTGAACCATAACATTACCTTTATAGTTCATCACATGGTTCTTTTTGTACACACATGAAGGACCAAATTTATCCCACCTAATAGTATAAAGCTTTCATTTACTGTGTAGTCAGAATACAGAGACAAACAGCATCCCTAATTGATCTAGAGATTGGGAACATCAAGTAGCCCTTTGGATTTTTATCACCTAGAAAAGAAATATGGGAATTTTCACTTGATGCTCAACAACAGACAAAAAGAACCTGAGCCTAAATGTTTGTAAACCTGCATCTAGACTGCATATGAGATTTACTCTCCTAACCCAGGCAGATCAGATCAGAACAGTAGTTGTTTGGATCCCTTTCTGACTGAGCATCAAGATTTCCTTACAAGAAAACTTACAGAGCAGAAGGAGAAAGCTGCACACTGGGTGTCAATGTACAGTAGGTTTGAAATGTCCTCGCAGCATAGGACACTCACATCAAAGAAATGCATGGCGGGACTGGCTGTAAAGCTTTATGTGTTCTGATAATAACTTATATATTCAATTTTCCACACAAACATGAATGGATAACGTGATTTTTTTTCCTATAAGCTCTTGAAAATAAACAAGCTTTTGAGAAATTATGTGCACAACACAGTGCACAACATGAATTCCAAAAGAATCTTGAACCTCATTAATGTTTATAAATATGTCAAGGGGGAATGTCAGGAAGATGGAGCCAGGCTCTTTTCAGCGGTGTCCAATGACAAGACAAGGGGCAATGGGTGGAAGCCAGAACACAGGAGGTTCCAGAAAAATATGAGGAAAAACTTTTTTACTTGAGGGTGACCGAGCACTGGAACAGGCTGCCCAGAGAGGTTGTGGAGTCTCCTTCTCTGGATACATTCAAAACCCGCCTGGACGCATTCGTGTGCGATCTACTGTAGGTGATCCTGCTCTGGCAGGGGGGTTGGACTAGATGATCTTTAAGGTCCCTTCCAACCTCTAACATTCTGTGATTCTGTGATTCTGTGATTCTTAAAGCCCGTTTTCATGCAGCCTATATCAGCAGTCCTGGCTGACTGGAGAGGTCTCAGCTGAAGTCAGCCAATACAACACCCACCTATAAGAAGGGATGGAAGGATGATCCCGGAAATTACAGGCCTGTCAGTTTGACTTCAATTCCAGAGAAGCTGTTGGAGTAGATCATCCTGAGTTCTATTATGCAACACATTAAGGACAACCAGGTGACCAAGTCCAGTCAGCATAGGTTTATGAAGGGCAAGTCCTGTTTAACAAACCTGGTCTCTCCTTCTATGACTTGGTAACGCACTTGTTGGATGAAGAAAACACTGTGGATGTTGTCTACCTTGACTTTAGTAAGGCATTTGACACTGTTGTACATAGCATTCTCCTAGAGAAATTGACTGCTCTTGGCTTGGATGGGCATACACTTTGCTGGGTGAAAAAATGGTTAGATGGTAGAGTCCAAAGAGTGGTGGTCAACGGAGTTAAATCCAGTTGACGGCCGGTCACGAGTGGTGTCTCCCAGGGCTCAGTATTGGGCACAGTCCTATTTAACATTTTCATCAATGATCTGGAAGAGGGGATAGAGTGTACTTTAGAAAGTTTGTGGATGACACCAAGCGGGATAGAAGTGTTGATCTGCTTGAGAGTAGGGAGGCTCTACAGAGGGATCTAGATAGGCTGGATCGCTGGGCCAAGCCCAATCATACAATTTTCAATAAGGCCAAATGCTGGGTCCTGCACTTCGGCCACAACAATACCCAGCAGTTCTACAGGCTTGGGAAGGAGTGACTGGAGAGCTGCCAGAGAGGGACCTAGGGGTGTTGATGAACAGTCAGTTGAACATGAGCCAGCAGTGTACCCAGGTGGCCAGGAAGGTCAATGGCATCCTGGACTGTATCAGTAATAATGTGGCCAGCAGGAGCAGGGAGGTGATCATGCCCCTGTGCTTGGCTTTGATGAGGCATCATCTTGAGTACTGTGTCCAGTTTTGGGTACCTCACTACAAGAGGGACACTGAGGTGCTGGAGAGGGCACAGAGGGCACTGCAAAGCTGGTAAAGGATTTGGAACATGGGTCGTACAAGGAATGGCTGAGGGATCTGGGGCTGTTTAGCCTCGAGGGGAGGAGATTAAGGGGAGAGCTTACTGATCTCTACAACTGCCTGAAAGGAGGTGGAGATTCATCTCCCTGGTGGCAAGTGACAGGACAAGGGGAAACGACCTTAAGTTGCACCAGAGGAGGTTCAGGTTGTATTTTAGGAAGAATGTCTTTACTGAGAGGGTTGTCAGGCATCGGTACAGCCTGCCCAGGGAGGTAGAGGTGTTAAAGAGACAGGTAGATGTTGCATTGAGGGACATGGTTTATAGGGCTAGGAAAAGCATGGACTCGATAATCTTGAAGGTCTCTTCCAGTCAAAAATGTTCTACAATTCTATGATTCATAAATATGTAAACATTTCAAGTTTTTACAGTGGAATCATCTTATCAGTGGAGTTTTGCGAACAGGAAGTTGCAGGAGGACTTTTATTATTATTTTTTGTAACTGAAACAATTGCACTAACTCATTTGCCACTGTTATTTTCTTACAGTTTAGAAAGAAAATAGTTTGACCTACAATACAGGTTCTCTTGATATTTTGTCAAATTTATTTTATGCCAGCAGCAGTCACTGATTTTAATTGAATGGAAACAACAGCTCTCATCTTCTGTGTCACATTGCTGGATTTTGTATCATTGAATTTCAATCTGGTTTCACTGGGACCTGCCAAGTGTGGCTTACGCCAACCTCTGAGTCTCCTTGCTATACTCCTTTCCAGGGCAGCATTGTTTGCCTTTTGTCTGCTCTCTGATTAAATTGACACCATTTTACCTTTTGTGACTCCTGTGTCATTTTCTGTTGACAGCATCCAGTAATAGTAACAGACCAGTGTCCTTGTGGAAGGGGCAGAAACCATTGATTGGTTGGGTGTATTAATGCAGACCCTTTAAAAGTCAGGCAGACACGGCTTTGTGCTAACTGGCAGCTGAATGGGGGCTAGTGTGAGATGTTATTAACCACAGATAACAGTCAGCACCTTCTATTCACTAGCAATGTCACTTTCTACCATCTGAGGAACAGTTGGTAGAGAAATTTGTTAAAGCAATTCTTCCCCTCCCTGCACACATCCTGGACTGAAACTATTTAAGGCAGAAAAGTGGAAATAGTGTTCTGATTAGACTGATGTTGGTAGGATGTTCATGTAATTTCCAGGGAGCTGAAATACTTAATTCAATCCAACTGCACTTCACAGCTAAAATCTCTTTAGGACAACAAGATAGGCTCTGCTGACACGAGAGGTTAAATGTTTACTATCAATAGGGAATTTATAATTGCTTTTTTAGAAATGAATGATTAAAAGTGGTTACAAGGAGCACCTGACTATATAAGTCTTATCCATAAAACACAAGGGAGATATAATAATTATGTCAAACCCTTACAACATGATTTTTTTAAAAACAGGACAGAAAAATGAAAATCCCAAGGTCTTAAAATTACTAAATTTACAAAACATCTGCATTTAAAAATAAACTCTCTGAGAAGTGCAGTGTTATTTGTACAAGCTTATATGCTGAACGTGAAGCACTTATTCAGCCTCACTTTTGTTCAGCAGTGAAATCAGATTTGGTTTTGTCATATTTTCAAGATTTATATACAAATTTCACTTCTTTTTTTTTTTCCTAGATTAAGAATTTTGCCATGATTTAAAGTAAAACTACAGTGGGAACTTTGTCTCAGTTTACATTATCATAAATAACAGAAAGTAACTAATGTAATTTGAATTTTCATCAACATTCTGACAACATTTCTGTCCTCATATTTTCCTTGGAAACTGAACATTTCATCCTGATCCTAAGTCATCCTGTGGATAAATTAAAATGCTGATGGCAGGTCAACATTTCTGAAAAAAAGTTACATTGTATAATAGGGTATACTAGCTCATACACAATGCCACGTCAAAATAACTGTCTTCCGTACCACAACTGTCTCACATCCAGCCGCCTATAAGCACTACTGGGATAAATTCACCCATTTAAACATTTCCTAATTATTTTAAGATATTGTAGAAGCTGAATCCCCACTGATTCTTGTAATACAAATAGGACCCACATATATATAGGCAAAATCTATAAATAAGTACTGTCATATGACTAAGCCAAAAGTTGGTATGTGTTGTATGTTATTTTGACGATAATTAAAATGCCACCTGCTGTTACATTACATATGTACTATTCCATAAACTCAGGAGAATCATATTTATTTTACTGAGTACTTCTGTTTACAACAGTTATTGTTTTGCTCCACTGTGGCACAGTGTTGCCTACTTAGGTTATTATTCACTACTTATTGTTTTCAGAAAGATATTTCCCATTATGAACAGTATGAAATGTCTCCATTTTTTTCAGGGTTTTTTTCACATAACAAATATCAAGAGTTTTTATATATGGTATGGTGAAAAAAAATTTAAAAAAAGAAAATTATGTGATTTGTATTCATATTCACCATAATAAGTTTAATTCCAGTTTTGACAGACCATTTTGCCCTTTATCAGAAAAATACATGGCAATATACTACAATTCCGTGTACACGACCATAGACTATTACTAGAGCACTGTAACAGAGGAGCTCTTGTGTTGAGACACAGCATGTCAACAGTGGGGATTCTCAAATGCGAATTCAGTGGTTTGTACATTGTCTCCACGTATGTGCCAAAAAGCAAGTATTCAGAGCATCATTTTAAGTAAAATGCATCCTTCGTTAGGCCTTTGCATGTTGACATTTTTTTGCTGCTGTATTTGAAGTACCCTATTAGATATTTAAAAATAAATATCCCTGCAGTAATAGGGATATTGCAACATTTTCGAATGTTTGGGTGACATAGACAAAATAGCATCTGGTTGCAATCATAACTGATATAGATATATCAAACTGGTTCATGATGGATTTTTTTGTTGTTCTGTCTCCACCTTGGGGGAACAGTGATGCCTATGACAGAGGTTGCAGTGATTAAACTCTCAGTCAATCTGTGCAAAAAAAAAAAAATCATTGTATTTTCAAGAATAGAATGTTTTCAGTATTTATACATTTTTGTCTTGTTAAGCGACACATTATCCTGTGTAACTTTCAAGAACAGTTTCTATGAAAATTTCCTTTTGAATGTTTTGTTGAAGCAGAATTCGACAACTACCTACAGTATTTAAAGGTTAACTCAATTTTTTTTGCTTAACAAGACCTGTGTGCACACTGCAAGTTGCTTCTTTTGTAAGAGTTAGTGACAGTACTAGAACATAAAGTAGGGCAGAAAGCTTATTTTCTTTCTTTTTTTTTCTCTGGCAATAAATATTCTATAGCTATCAAATGTGTAGGCAGTGAAACTACACTAGGGCTAGAGGCCAAAGAATTGTAAAGACAGAAAAAGATGTAGGAAAAAAGAAGTTTACTGATTCAGTAGATAGCCACATTTCACATTTTGTGGGAGAAATCATGTCAGGGAAGCTGTATTACTGATTTTAACAGCTGAAGGAAAAGATATTTTGCCATCAAAGAGCTCACAAGTTGGCAGATTATATGTAAAGTCCGCAGAATGATAAAAGGTACTTTTGGATCTCAAATAGGAGTGTATGTAACCAAAACACTTTTCAATGAGTCTTTAAAGGAAAAAAATAAATAAATCAAGACTTGAAAATTATTCTAAAAGTAGAACTAGAAAGTAGTGCTGACTAGAGAATAACAATTCTACTTCCCGAGAAACTTTTAAAGTCTCAGTGTGTGTTTAATCCCATGTTGGGAAAAAAAACCAACCAAACAAACAAAACTACCACCACCACCCAAAACAAGACCCCCAAACCAAACCCCTCCAAACGCCAAACAAATTAAAAATACAGTTTTCTGTCAGAAAATGAAGTGCATATAATTGTGACATCAATATTCAATATTATGATTAGATGCTACGCTATAAAACATCTGCCTGAGCTTTCTGTCTACATAGCTGAGTTCAAGCCCTTATGCCATCTCATTCAGCTATGCTGTCACCATTCCAGGTCAATTTGAGTCGTGCAGAGTACTAAGGTAATGTTAGTTTTCATCATTACTGTCTAGTGTCTTACAAAGAAAAACATAAGTTCCCTGTTCTTGTTAAAACCACAAGCTT
Source organism: Trogon surrucura (assembly GCA_020746105.1). Lineage (NCBI taxonomy): Eukaryota > Metazoa > Chordata > Aves > Trogoniformes > Trogonidae > Trogon > Trogon surrucura. Next base: position 42,485,333 of record CM036617.1, read on the forward strand.
TCTGCTAAATATTTCTGCTTCAAAAATATGTTTCACCAAATGTGTTCTAAATTCTTCCATTCATAAGGGTATAATCAAATATGAGGTAGTTTGTGGTTTTTCTTGTAGTAAAACAGATTTAAGAAAAAAAAAACAATAAAAAAGTTTCTTACATTAGAGGAAAAAAATGAGTTTATTATGAGAAAATTAGAAATAGTTGAAAAGTGTCAGAACTGTTTTGATAAGCAAAGAAGTGATAGGCAGGCAACTTTCAAAAAACCATAGATAAAACTATTTTATCAATTCTAAATTCTTTGTTAATAAGGCAATGTATACCTCATGTTTGTAATTCATTATTTGATAATCACCACAATTGTGAATTGTGCTGATGATTTTTTTTAATATCATCTGTAAAGTTAAGGTGCTTATAACAATTTTTCTGGTATGTTGTATTGCACTAAAACAGTAGAATCTGAAAGGAAGAGAAAAAAACAACAAATGAAAGCCAGCTACAATTTGCTCCTAAGGATATTTTGGATTTATGAAACTATATCACAACTTGCCAAGAGGCTAAGTTAAAAATCAGCACAGACAAAAAAGGAATTGAGGAATGCAAAATCAGGTTTAAGCTTCCTATGGGTATTCACAGAAATATAAGTTGACACTTTGTAAAAGGCTACTGTACTTCATGAAATCATAAGTTTAGAAGGGATCACAAATGATAAAGTATTCCATCAAGTAGATGTAGTCACTACTGACATGTTTGTCTGCCATTCAGTTAAAGAATTCTGATGATTAAGGTTCCTAAATCCCTGCAATAATCATTCCAGGAATTAACATGTACATTATAACATTTTTCCTACTGTCCAGTTTTCCTTGGTGCAACTAAACTTCACTACTTCTTGGCCTGTGCTGCTCGGAATAAAAAATGGAAAATTATTGTGTTCTTTCTTACAGACACATTTTTACGCATATGCAGCTGCTTACTGCATTCATTTCTTAGACTTCTTTTTCTATTGTTGAACTGCTTATACTGTGCTCATACTGCTCATCAGTGTTTTCTCACTTGATCCTGTAGACCAGGTATTTGATTTTTAATTCCTCTTTTAACTATGTCTTGGCTATTCCCAGTTGCCCAAATATTCCTAGAAATATGCTTCCAAAAACTGGATGTAGTATTCCTACTGAGATTGTACACTGCTTAGCAGAATAAAGAGATTGTTTCGTATTGTCCAGGTTGTAAATTCTGGCTACATTTTGAAGATGAGACCAAAGCCGCTTTCCTCCAGACTTTTGATAGAAGATCATGTATTTTCAAAAAGGCTTCATGATTTCTCAAAAATAATTGCTAATAGGTCTCAGATTGCATCAGATAATACTTTAAATAGTGTGGGCTGAAAGTCATCAAAGACTATTTGAAAATTTCAAAGACAACTTGAAAACCTATAATTTGTTAAAGCCCTCTCTAGCCTGTTCTTTCTCATTCAAGGATGACACCTGATCTGATGTTATTGACAAACTGCATTAACCACTTGATAATAGATGATGTTTTTGTTAAAACAAATAGAAGTTCCCACAGTTTTCCTGCCACATCTCTCAATATTAAATAAAACAAGGCAGGGGACACCTATTGTTCATATTGGTAATTGCTTACACATCATTTGTCACTAGCTTGGCTTGTAAACCTCATATTATGCAGGCAATATAAAGGAAAAATTCAGTAATTTGACCATGACTGTATTAGACTGGGCTTCCTCAGCTTTCTACAATTCCCCAAAACTATTTCAGTAAGCTTTACACTCTCCACTACATACCTTCATGTCATACACTGCAGCCAACAGTGCACACCTTCAGACTACATTTACAAATGAAGAAACACATAGGACGAGTCTCAGATACAGGAGCACAATTATCTGTGCTCACAAACTGCCAGATAATCCTCTGGCAGAGCTCTGGAATGTTCCAGTTGGCACTGGCCACTCCTGAATACAGTTGGGGAATTGTAACTTTGCTGGGGCCATCTCTCCTAGAGAATTTGCCTGCATCCACAGTTTTGGAAGTTCAGATTGCAAGGTGCACATAAGTTATAAGGTGCTAGTCAGCATCAGTGCCAGGAAATATTCCTGAATGTGTTGACTTTGCTGGTGTAGATACAGACTCAGTTTCCTGCTGAAACAGAGTCCCCGTATTATATCAGATCCAGGGCTAAGCATTGTATACTGATTATGTGGCCATCTCATTAATGAAAACCAGAGCATTTGCTAGCTCATTTTAGTTAGCAGTTAGTACTTTATTTCATGTTTTCTTTTTTTTTTCCTACATTTCCACACTTATTTCGTATCAACAAGAGAGTTTCCATTTTTAGAATGTTTTCTTTTTTTTTTTTTTTTTTGAGTGAAAAGCAAACAATTTAGAGGGGGTAATCACTCATAACACTTGTTTTTTTCCTCCACAAGGTGACACAGCTTCTGGGAAGTCTTTCATACAAATTTTTGTTTTTCTTAAAGTCTGCCTTCTTGTTTCAATTCTATTGCATTTCCTCTTTTGTATTTTGAAGACTATGAACATATTTTAAATTTAGTCATCCTAGATAAGTCCCACCTCAATATTCCCAATCAGTTCTTCTATATTAATTAGAATAAAATCAATTAATTAGAATAACATCCTCAAGATGTTTTCTATGCCTTCTGTTGTACAACTAAATTGTTATTAATGCCTTCCAAGAATCTGTGAATCTGTATGGCCAGGGGATTCATCTTATCCAGCTGTTGAAATCAACAATGCAGACTAAGAAATCTGTGTCATTCAAAGATTCAATTATAGTCAGCTGAGAAACAGAAGCGTTTGGAATATATCATTCACCAGGAGTATACCAAGTGAGAGATGCTGTTACTCACCAATCAGGCCAATCAGTTGAGGAAATAATTTTGGTTGAGGGAATAGTTTTGGTCCACTCACCAGATGGATCTTCAAAGAACTAGAGTTGCTCTCATCACAGAATGTGTGAAATGACTTCTGACTGAATAAGTAACTGTAGACTGCTAATTATAAAGCAGTGAAACAATTCAGCGTTTTCGACCTACTATAGTATATAACAACTTTAATTTACCTGATTTCCTTGTAGGTGTTAAGGTACAGAGACATCAGTCATAACTAATTTATCTCAAATTTATACATTCATATAAAATTTTAAAACTGGTGGTGACTGTTATTGTTTTCCTGATTCTGTCCTATGTTACACTTGAAAATTAAGATATTCTAGTTGGAAATGGTTCACAAGGTTTATAAAGAGCTGAACATTTCTATTGTGTTAGAAGTCTACATTGGAAAAAGGGTGCTTCACTTTCACTAGAGAAAATGCCAACTCTGAAAGCAGGTAACATGAGCAATTAACCAAGGGGCTTTGGCTTTTATTTTCAACTGTTTGTCAATGAAATTACCACCCACAGCCTTCTCTTTGGGTGTGCATACATGCACAGGGTATCTTTCAGGGCTGCTCAAATTCTGCTACTAACATAGCACGGGAATCATGTTTTTCATTTGCTTATTCTTTTCGTCTCCTGACCAATCCAGTAAAAGTTCTTTACATATTCAAGAAATATGCTATATGCTGGGATTAGGAATTCTAGAAGGGTATGAGAACAATGTGTTCCTGCAGCCCACAGTTGCGGAGAGCTTATTTTAATAAGATCAGAAAATTTGTGTATTCAGTAACTTCTACAGATTTTCATTCACTGGTAGTGTATCTACACTCCTCAGACTTTCTATGTTTACTTTATATACTTAGTTTATTGAAGAATGTTATCCACACTTACCATATGAGTTCTATTATATGAGATACTCTTCTAAAATAAAATGGTTTCGTAGCTAAATATCACTCCATTATTTCAAGTTTCACAATAATAAGTTCTGGTATTTTTATAGGCTGACATTTTTAATGGTAAGCTAAATCAGGCACCAATAACTGGACTGGTGGGAATGAAATAATAACACTGCTGGTTTTTGCTCATTGCGTGCCCTGATTTTAGCTAAACAGAACCAATTCTCTTCAGTGATTTTACTTCTCAGTTCAGTGTCTCTAAGAGACTGCACTTTCTGAAATTAACAGCATGCTTTTGCAGACAGTGTCTGCTACTAGAAATGATAATGCCTGATGTTTTTAGTTACTGCCAGGGATTGGTGTGCAGAAAGGCTCTTGCTTATACTTGCTCCTGTAGTGACCGAGGTTGCTGTTAAATCTGGTGTAACACTTTAGGAATGTCAGGAAGTAAAATGAGTCACAAGGAAATAGAAGGTTGCACCCCCATGGAGGAACAGATAGGACAGTTTACCAACAAGAATATTCCTTTCCATATACGTCATATTCAGTATAAAACTGAGGGATCACTGGCGTTAGGTCTTCTTATTCAATGACCAGCATCCGAGGAGAACTCCATCTGTTCTTCTGCCTTTGATCCCAATCCTGAGTTCCTGAATCCAGCTCCTGTATCCAGTTTCCTTGAGCTTGGAACTTCCTTGGTGCCTCCTGCTCTGCAGCATCAGTGGTGATTGATATGGGGAGGAGTTGAGTTTCATAACAGTTTTACATGTATTTATATATAGTTCATTATTTTTGTTATTTTCCTCATTAGTACTATTATTGCTTTATAAATACTGATTTAGGTTTTTTTTCCAATTCAAAATTCTTTCTCCCTTATTCCCTTTCCCTCCACCTTTGGGAAGGGAGAGTGGTCTAGAAAGCATCTGTCACCCATTTAGCAGCCAACCCAGCCCTAATCCTTCGCATCACATTATTAAAAGACTAGAAGAAAGAGTAGGTCACTAGTAATACATAGGCAGATATCTCCATGGCATCAAAGAGCTAATGATCCAAGAATAATAAAAAGTGATGATAATAACTGACCCTTAAAGGAATAATTTCCAGAAGTTTTAAATCTTGACAGCTAATATTTTTTTTCTAAGAAATATAAAATTTACCCTATAAACACAAAAGGTCAATAGTAGACATAAATGAGAAAAAGTCAAGATAGGATTCTTTGGATAAGACTAATTGTAGAAATCACTGAAGGAAAACCCTTGGGCTATGTATACAAGAAATCAAACTAAACGATCATAAAATGTTCTTAATCCACAAAAGTAGATGTTATTGTCTTTTAGAGAATACAACCGTAGCTTCCTGAAAATATTTTTTATTCCACAGTTTAGTTTTGAGGTGATAGTGAAAGTTTTTTCTCTTCAGGCCTTAAGAAAGAGATTGACACTTTTCTTGCTATACCTTCTGCATTTGGGTATACCATTACTTTTAAGTAAAAGAAAGCCAGTATGTGAATTCATCTGTGAGACTGCTGATTGGGCCACCCTGCTTCATCATCATGGTGGTGTGACCTTGGGCAGCTGCTAAACGTCCACCCACCTGCTCTCTCACTTCTCGCCTCCACAACACTACAAGGAGAGAAAAGAAGATGAAAAATCTCATAGGTCGAGGTAAAGAAAAGGAAATCACTTACCAGTTACTCTAACAGGTAAACCAGACTCGACTTGGGGAATATTAATTTAATTTCTTGCTAATTTAAAACAAAGTAGGATGATGAGAAACAAAGAAAAAACTAAAACACCTTCTCCAATGCACACCTTCTTCCCAGTTTCAGATTCACTCCATTGTTCCAGAATCCTCTACCTCCTCCTCCTGAGCTGCACAGGGCAGATGAGAAATGAGTTTTTTTCCATAACAGTTTCTCTCTACTGTTCCTCCCTCCTCACAATTTTTGTTTGCTCCATCATGGTTCTTTCCTATAGTCTGTGGCTTTCACCAAGATATATTTATCTGCTGCAGTGTAGGGTCCTCCGTGGACTGCGTTGTGGATATCTGATTCTCCATGGTTATTCATTGGCTTTTGGGAAATCTTGACTCCACTTCCTGGAGCACCTACTCCCTCCTTTCCCTCATTCTTCACCTCTCACCTTGGTGTCTGCAAGACTGATTCTTGCTTTTTTACATCTCACTGCCTGTGCACTATTTGTAATCTTTCTTACATATGTTATCACTGAGATGCCACCATCTTGTCCAAGGGTCACAGCCGTGCCCCGTGGTGAGTCAATTGGAGCTGGCTGGAACCATTTGTGGCCAGCACGGGGCAGCCCTGGCGTGCCCTCACAGAGGTCACTCTACAGTCCCTGCTGCCATAACTTGGGCACCTACACCTAATAAAATCATTAACATCTTCCCCGACTTTTTCTGACTGTTCTAAATAAATATTTTTTTTTCTAGAATTACTTAACTGTAATGAAAGGTGATACTGGTGATGCCATTAGAACTCATAAAAGAAATTACATTCCTCAGTCCTCTTATATTTAGCAGTGTTGTCAAATACTACTCATCCAGTGTCATGACTTCTTTCATTTTGTTCTTACAGCCAATAGCAGGAGGTGATACAGATCAATAGCATGCTTTCTGTAGTCCTTGTACACCATCCTTGCATTTAAACAAACTGAATAAATGGAACTAAAGGACTGTGATGGTCTGTCTAACACAGGAATATAGTGTCTCAGTTCATCCTGAAGCACTGTCATAATTTGAAATGCAAGTCAATATAAACAAGTAATAGTGCTTGTATCTCAGAAGTGCCAGTAAATGTTTCACACATTTTAGAAACCAATGTCTGCAAGTCTTGTAGTATTGCAGTTTGAAGATAGCTGGACTTCTAGTAAAACTAACTGTAATCTGCTTCTCTGTATAGGGAAAAAGAATCCAAAACCAGTCAAATTTATCTAAATTAATCTAGAGACTGAGTCTCCACAGCAAAATAAGAAGTTTATTTTCTCTTATCAAATGAGTCTAAAACTTTTCACAGTAATTTATTTTTTCTCTTTTTATTTTTTTTTTTTCATTGAGTGTTGTAAACACTATTACCATAGTTTTGTAGAAAGTATTTCATTTGTTCAAGTACTAATTTTGAGGTGAATACCTCCCTACGGGGCAAAACTTAATTATGCAGTTTTACTTGTAATTCCTACAAACTGTTCTATATTTCACTTGAAGTTATTAAGTTCCTGTTTCAATATACCTGAAAGCTAGATATAAGCTTTTCTTCTTTTGCCTAAGTACATAATTTATTCCCAAGTGATTTTTTTTTTAAATGTGCGTTTTTATTTTATACCAGGATTTAGAACACGTTAGACTCCAGCATTGGAGTCATTGGATGTGACAACTCCACTAGGAGATTCCATACTGGCAGTCAGTGGAAACATAGTTGGACTCCAAGCTACTGGTATGGCTAAAGCACTACAATAATATGGCAGAAGACCATGAAAAGCTACAAAATGCGAATCAGCTCACTGTCCTAGAATAGATACTGTTTCTCAACACATTGTTCTTGGTCAAGGAATTTGAAATACTTTTGGCAGAAAAGGTTATCATCAGTACTGCCATCATCATCTTCATGGAGTCACATCATCGTGGAGTTACATCATCGTGTAACAATTTTCTGCTAACCTTCTAGCACATGAACACTGCCTTGGAATTTACAGGATTTTGTATTTTAACTATGAAAATCCATAAAATAAAACTGTCTTGAGCTTAATCACAAGCCCATACATTTAGATTTTTATTTTTTTCCTCCTGACATTAAGAAGTCAATCCTTCAGGCTGAAATTCTCATCTGATTCTAGTCATGTAAAACTGAAGAGCCTAGTCTAAAATAATAACTTGAAAAATAGAAGGTCAGCTTTCAGGACAGGTCTACTCATCTGGCAGAAGAAGGCACCAATACAAGTAGTGTTAACTAAATATTTTAACTTTAGACCGGTAAAGTACATGAAAAAATATGATTTGCTCTCTTCAATTGTTCATATTAGAAAAAAGCTTCTTTATCACTGGCTAAAAAACATTCTGTAGCTTGGTTGTTACAGCAATCACCTGTCACAATTTCTTGGGTTTTCTGAAGTGTACCTCCACAGTTTTGCAGATTCTTTATACAGATATTTATACCAGATAATCTCATTTTCCATGAAAGTATTTTATCCAAGTTTATGTTGTTTTACCACCTGGCCTCTCCTATACTGCTGTTACCGTTTAAAAAAATACTTCAATCATTTTTTTTTCTCATTTTTTTTGTAAATATTTCTTCTCCACGGGAATGAAACAAAAATTACTGCTGGAGATTTATATTTTGGTTTTGTTGTTTGCTTTTTTCATTATATCAATGGGCTTTGCCACTATTCTATAACGCTAAGCAATTCGTCTCATCCCTTACTTCTTTGCCTTTCCCTTCCTTTTCCTTTCGTGACTCTGAAAGTTAGATTGTAGCTTGTAGCGCTCTGAACAGTGCTGTAGCTCTTTGATCTGGTGCTTAGCCAGTGAATTTACAGTCCATGGTGAACTGAAGCAAACTGCCACAAAACCCTGAAGTCAGTAAAATCCCAAGAGTAAAAATGAACTCCATTCTCCCAATAGGCTGAACTTGTCATTTAATGGGAAAACAGCATCTATTTTATAACTATTTTAGGAAGCCTAATAAGATGCTCACTACAAAATAAATTGTTCTGAAAGTATGAACATATCTGAACTGAAAGTACTTATCTCAAACTGATTCCTATTTTCTGTGTGAAACTGGTATTTCACTCAGTGCTTCTTTCTTTATTATTTTCCCCTCATGGAATTTCTACTTTTCTTGGATCATAAATCCATGTGATTGCACAGATCATCTGGGTGCCTTGGCAAATCTGATACTACAAAAATTGGGTTAGCCTGCTTTACTTAGGCTGTTGCGAAATGTATGTGAAGCCTACAGAAGTCTTTTAGGAGATAGCTGTGAGCAATTCCAATATCACAAGTGTACAATCAGTTACTGAGTTTAAGGTTACTTTTAAAGGTCTTTTGGATCCACTTTTTTATTGATAGACTTTTTCATATTTTTCATATTTCAGCCTGTCAGTAGCTCGCACTAAAATATGATAGTTTGAAAATTCAGTCCCTGAGCTCAGATACCAGATTATTACTCTGAGTTTGGAAGCAAAACACGACATTTTCCTAGATAACGAAGGAAGGGTCCTACATTATTGGACAAATCTGTCACAATGTTCTGTGTTAAGCAGGAGTTTGGAAGCACATGGTTGTTGTTGCAGGGTATCACTGATGTGTTGAAATAGTTACTGAAGAACCTATTTTTCAATTACCATCATAGTCAGTTTTATGCACTATTTATGAATATGAATAGAATCATCCACTGGAATTAAGCAAAAATAAATGACTCCTAATCAGATCTGTATACGTTTCTGTAAAAAGTGTAGAGAACCTACTTATTTAAATGAGAGGATCATGAAATCATCTCACTATTTTTCCATATTAAAGAACATCTTACTGACTTTAGTTAATATATCCTTCAATGAATATTCAGTACTCCAGCGAATTCATTATTCCTCATTCAGGCAGGTTGCCCCATAGATAAGCAACATAAAAACACTTTTAAGATTTCTTGATGATGATAAACTATTTAGGAGATACTTGCAGGAGAAATATACAAAGGCTCCAAACTAAACAATCTGTGAAAATATCTGAAAAGCAAAAGACTTATGAAGCTTACAATGCTATCTTTCAGATTAGTTGTCATTTTACTATATCTTCAAATGGTAACTCTTAATTGATCCAATATTCTAAGGACACGGACTGAATTGTGCTTCCATCTGAATTTCTGCTCTAGAATTTCACACTAATTTATAGAAAGAACTCTGCTATCATCAATAGATCATGAATATATTTGCTTTTTTTTCAGAACTTCAGATTTATTTGTCATGTTGCATTTTATGCTAAAGTTACATGTTATATTTTTGCATGAATGGGTTTTTTTTATATGTTAGCTAGACTTTATGTGAGTGCTTGACTTGCAGTAAACGGTCTTCAACGGATTAGACTCCTCAGACTTTGAATCGTCAGACAACCTGTGAAATTCTTAAGTTTGGTTCCTAAGCTGCATTCATTTTTGCAGGTTACTGAGACTATATAGACCAAGTTATGGTATAATGTTCTACAGGGAAGATGATAGGATTAGCATAGGACAAACTAACAGCTTGCAGGCAGAAATATAAATTGCTTTTAGCTGACCAGGTAGCTAACAAAACAAGTCAAAATGAAGTAAAACAGGATGTTACTTCTTAAAATGTGTTCGAACACTGAGCAAATTTAAAACAAAATTTATTGTTCTGCTTGAGAAAAAGAAAACAGGTGGGAAAAACTGTACAAGAAACCAAGATCCTTCAAACCAAGATACACAAGTTAAAATACTGGGATGAAGTACATTCAATGCTAGGGAGACTATGCTAGCTCTCTGAACTACATACTTACATAAGAAATCTGAAATACAGAAGTGCCCACATCCTTCAAAAATGACTTAATGCAACCTTATACAATGATAATTTTCAGTACAAACCATACTTCACGGACTGAAATATTTACTAGAATATATAAGAATGATGCTCTGAAAACTCCTCCTCTGCAATATAATTTTCTCAGATTTCCTTTAGCTCTAAACTTTCACTCAATTCTCTGAACAGTCCATTAAAATAAAACCTACCCCTACACACATCTTTAAAGTGTACCTCCTTTAAATAGCCTCAGAGATGTCAACTTAAGAACACAACAGTAAATACACATAAAGCAACAAGCCAAGTCATACTTCCTTCTGCTGCTCAACTCTGTCTAATCACACCTGCTTCAGAAACTAAAACTTACCTTTAAAATTATGCTTTCTTTCAGAATTATTGAATATCACGTCATTCCTTCATTGTATGATATACCTTCAAGATTAATGAACTGTCATAGTTCCTTTTTATATCAACCACCTTCTTGACAGCATTTTTTGATGTATTATTTAAACACAGTACCTAAAAACTTAATCATTTTTCTAGATAAAATCCTTACTGTCCTCTTTCTTATTAGAAAAAAATACACTTCCAGGTCAAAGCTGTTTAATCTTCATTCATAACCACAGAAACAAGACACTAATTTAATGTTAGTAAACTGAAAAACAACTATAAGAAAGCAACGAGCTTGATGAACACGGATTATTAATATTCTCAGATAAGAATCTATGCATTGGATTGAAGAAATGGTGGTAAGAAATCCAACCAGCTATGCAGAATATAAATTAAAATTCCAATTTACATATATTGTTTGAATATCACAATATTGTATCATAACTTCCAGTTGCAATCAAGCTTATTTCCAGCTTTAATGAGATGACAATAAATTTGAAGATATACTTTCAAGAAGGAAATACAGAAGAACAGAAAATGATGTTGTTTTAGAGTTTTTTAAGTCAATAATACAAATTCTTACACGTACATGAGAAAATTGATGTGAGGAAAAGTTCTACAATTAGGCAAATGTACAACTGAAATCAATAAACACTACATAGATAAAAAGAGAAAAGTGGTAATAAATTTTGAATTAAGTGACAAGGTGAAAGTTCTCCAGAATGTTACCTGTAGGTGACTAAATTTAATTTAAACTCTGTTAATTACTCAAACTCTTCTGTGGTTATGGATGTACATACAATTACTTTAAAACATATTTTTTATATATGTTATTGTAATACTTTTGCAAATTTAGTCATAGATGAGTGTATAAATTCAGAACCAGATATATTGTACTTCTTTCTGATATGTTCCCTGATTTCCAGCAGTCACCCTCTGAAGGCACACACATTCAAGTTATGAAATTTCAACAGTGTTTTTCTGTGAAGACAGTATTTCTTTCTTCTTTCAGCATACCCAACACATCATTTTAGCTGTTCTCATAAAAGAGTTTGGGATCATCTTTAGCAGAAATGAAAAGGCAGGGACACTTTTTATATGTAGCAGATGGAAGATTTACGCTCTTGTAAACCACACCTGGTATCTCTGTTAGGGGTATCATTTCAGAAAATCTTGGAGGATTTACCATTTTTGTGCATAGTAAACTGGGTGAAAAAAATGGTTTGTTTCTTATTGCTCTGAAGTTTTATGTGAAAATCAAAAAATGTGCTTGCTGAAATACTGTCATATTGTAGGCTTTTAAATGGAATAGTTGATTAGCATTATTTTCTCTTTCTATTTTTCTTGTCTTATAGTGCTAAAGGTAAAGCACAATTTATTCTTTGTTGCATAAGTCTCACAGTGCATAATTACATATTTATTAGTAGAAAACACATTAATATTGTGTTCACTCAGGTCATTCTCTTTGTAATTAGTCTGTTCTGTCCTGTATACTTCATGAACTTATGTGGAGGTGGAATTCAGATTCACACACATTACATAGAATTTAGTTCAGCTGCCTACACACAGAATACAAGGGCCATTTCTTGTGGGCATTTTCTGTCTCTCCTTCAGTTTCTGTTTCAGAACTATACAGATCTTCTGAAAGCATTGACTTCTAAGCAACAAACCTGTGAGATGGCTTGTATACTCTAGGGGAAGTAAAATTTCAGTAGGTGTCTACGTTTATGTCAACTGATTAAATTTATGTTCAATATAGTCACTGAGACTCAAACAGCTTTCTTAAATGTGTTCATCTCATGTCATTTGCAAATCCTCCAGCTGCCACTCCAGGAAGATATAGGTCTGCTTTTCGTCCCATCTGTCACTTTTGTGTGTATGTCTTGGATATTCCACCATATCCCAAATGGCACCAGGGTCCTATGTTTAGGCAATTGAATTAAACCCATATAGGCTAGAAAGCTGCTCAGCTGACTATATTTACGTTTTTCCTAAAGGTTGAACAGAATAATTTCCTCAACTTCACCTTAATATAGACTTGATTTATTTTTCAAAAATAGGCACACAATCCATACAAAACACTTAGTCATGTCCCGTTAGACTGCAAGTGCCAGTACAGGCCTGTACAGGTCTCCCATGCAGATCTTTTGTTATATCTTCTAGCTCCACACAAACACCTTAGACATCATTAAACATCTGGGAAACATTATAGCAAGCTTCCAGTACTTAAAGAGGGCCTACAGGAAAGACAGGGACTCTTTATCAGGGAGTATTGTGATGGGACTACAGGTAATGGCTTTAAATTGAAAGAAGGTAGATTTAGATTAGATGCGAGGAAGAATTTCATTACTGTGGGGGTGGTGAGACACTGAAACAGGTTGCTTAGAGAAGATGTGGATGCCCCTTTCTTTGAAGTATTCAAGGCAAGATTGGATGGGGCTTTGAGTAACCTGGTTTAGTGGAAGTTGTCCCTGCACACGGCAGGGGGGCTGGAACTACATTACCTTTAATGTCCCTTCCAACCCAAACCATTCTATGATTCTTTGATACATTTAACACCTGTATGTTGCAACTGAAAAAATTTCCAGATTCCCGCAGACTAAATGACAGCATAGACATGCATATGTGGACTATTTTACTATAGTTGCTCGCTCTGGGTGCTTACATGGAAGTGTCTGGGTGGCGTGGGGAACTCACTCTGATCTATTTCTATTGGTGTCAAAGGGTACATAGTTTTCTGAAAGTCTTGTGTCATAAAAATTAGCCCCATGGGATATTTCAACTATTCCTGGAGGCGTCAAATTCTAGTAGATATGCATACTTAGGGGAAAAAAAAAACCAAACAATTTCCATCTGATTGTACAGATTATACCAAACTGATGAAGTCTGTTGATACCCTAGTGACTAAGACTGGTAGTCAAAGATACTGTAAACAGCAATTTTGTAAATTTCAGGAAAGATAAATGCAAAATCCTGTGCCTGAAATAGAATAACTGGATGAAATAATACAAGCTGGGCACTGTCTTGCTGAAAGCAACTTTACACATTGTGGTGGACAGTACGTTGAACATGAAGAAACTCTTCTTAAGCAGTGAAGACCAACAACAAAATCACAGGTATCAGTAAGAGCCGAGATAGCACATCAACAGAGGTGATTATTTTTCTCTGTTTCGCACTTGTGAGAAAACACCTTGAGTAGTGAATCCACTGGAGAGACACCATGACAATTAACATCCAGAAGAACAAAATATAAGGTTAGAAAAGGCAGCTAGGAGCATCCAGCTAGTGTCTTCAGTTGCTTTAAAAGCATCTGCATAGAAAACAGAATCACGGTCTTCAGAGCTGTGCAGCAAAAGGACAAAAATCAGTGGAAAAATTTGGAACAAATTAGACGTTAGGAAAAGTTTTTTCACTTTGAAAGCAGTCAAACTCAGGAATACGTTGCTCAAAATAATTGAGAAATTTCCCGTTCTTGGAGACAGCCAGAAATAGACTGGGAAAGATCCTAATGCACATGTTCTAACCTCAAAGTTAAATTTAGGTAAGAATTTAATTCAGGTGAGTTCCATAGGCCCCTCACAACTGAAATTATTAGATGATTCATTAAGTCTTGAATCCCATGGTGTAAGCCCAACTCTGTAAAGGAATTTTCAAAGTGCAAAATGTCATTCCTTCATATGACGCTGCTGAAAAATAATAACATATTCACCTTTCCCTTCTCTCATACGTAACTTAGAATCAGTGAAGGCACTCAGCACAGCTTTTTTGTTATTTATTTACAGGCAGGACATCTTACCTCAAAGACAGTGTGTTGTCCATGAGAAAACACAAAAGGAGGTCAGAAGGACTGGGGTTTCTCCTTTTTTTTTTATTTTTGTCTTTTTCCTTTTTCTTTTTCTCCTTTAGCTCAGCAATCCTGTACATGTGATTAGATGCATTAGAAAAGCTTCCCTCTTGCGTGTTTTCTGTCAGACATAGGGAACATTTTTACTACAGTATAGGAAAAAATATCATTCCCCTGAATTTTGATGACTGTCACTAAAAGATACATATTTTGGGGACTCTACTAAATCATTGAGTTATTCACTTTCTACTTTTTTTGTATTAAATTCATAAGTCTCTGTAACTTGTGCTTAACTCCAAGTGGTACCACTGACAGATAGGAGTGTATTCTAATTACTACTTGACTCTCCTACCTCCCAGTCGCAGCAGGATTACATGCCCATGATTATGGTAGCTAGGCTTTCTAAAGATAAACCTGTTCTAAGTGTAAATTGTTGTTATCCTCACAAAGTTTAAAATGTTCATTACAAGAAGCTGTATCAGTAAACTATATTGTTCATCATCTAGGAGGAAGGATATTAGATTTCTATGCATTGTACAAATTTTATAGTAAAGGGCCCTGGGAGGGAAAAAAAAACAGCTTTGATTTTTGTCTGAGTTACTGGAGACAAGTGCTGGAGGGCATCTAAGATGACTTAGTCTAAACTTTTCCTCTGTTGTGAGATTAATAGAATGTTTAAAAACATTATGGAAGTTCTTGATATTGTGAGTATTGCACAGCCCAATACTCTTTAGATAGACAGGGTAGTGGTACATCATCAAGATGGAAACAGGATTAAAGCATCTGGCATTAACCAATATAGTTAAAACTAATCTTGAGTGGTATTTTTGAATCTGTTCCATTTTGAGATATGGTAGACAGTGTCCACTGGAGTTTTAAACCGAAGTTCTCATAGTTTAAATCAGAAGACACTGGTCAGGTATTGGCATTGCTGACTCTAAAATTTACTTTCTCTTTTGAAGTACTAGAGCCTGGATACCTTAACATTCACATTTACTATAACCATGTAATTTGAATTTGATGTTTGAGCTGTGGAGCAAATAATTATTAGGGCAGGAAAAGTAGGGAAATAAGTGATATTGAATATTTTATTACGCATAGTAACATTAGCTAACAGCGCTCAAAGCATGAACATAGCTTAGGAGAATAAGAAATAGCTTTGAGTACAATTGCTCACATTTATGAGTTCACACTTCACTGTCTAGCCATATTCTTTAATACTTGTTCAGAATATGATATTTCAACACAAGTTCCAGACAGTAAACTCATCAATGAAATATTTATGTACAACAAATAAAGAAGCGTGCATTTTTTGTAAAAGTAAGCCATTTTTTAGTCAGGATTATCTCAAGTATTTGTTCAGTTATTGTCTATTTTCCCGAGCAGCAAAAATATCATGTGCGTAGTCAACAGGTTCTTTGCACTCAGTGTGTTTTTTTCTGAACTTTATGGTCAGTCACAGCCCACCCTCTAATACCACAAAAACCTTTTGACACCTGTCAGTTTTCAGAAATTGTTACAGCGAGTCTTCAATTAACTTTCTTTCTTTCATAAATACCTGAGAAAGACTCCTTATTTTCCGAATGGATTGATAACTAAAATCACCTTCTATTCCATATGGATTTAGACAAATTTCTGTGATTTGTAATTATAAATGTCATGATTTAGTACAAATTTTTCAGTTTCCCAAATCTTTTGGGGATGCACAGAAGATACGCAAAGGAAATGTTATGTCCCTAGACTGACAAAAGGACATGAGATGAATCACAGACTTAAAATTCACGCTTTATTTTCAGATATTTGAACACAGACACCTATAGCTATCTGAGATGTGCTATCATCTCTTGTCCTATCACAATTTTCTCTCTGTCTTGTTATGCTACACCATTCAGCGTGCACCACTTTTTACCATTAAACTGCTGTACAGCTTTACCATAGATCCAGTCTATCTAAATTTTAGGTTCCTAGTCATTCTAAAATAAGTATGAAGGTTTTTGGAAATTAGTGGGAAAAAGTAACATGCCTTTGAGGTCTTCCATAAAGAGGTGTTTTGCACCTAAGTTTAGCTTGTGTGAATGGGATTTTCCTTCTGAGAGTCTACAAAGAAACCACATTTTTCTTTATTGAACACAGGTTCATTGCATGACACATTCACAACCTTCTAAAATTCTAAAAAAAAAGGTCTCAGATGGTCTGATGTGAGGTCCTATGTCAGTGGAAGGGGAGGCCTAGAGGGGCTGGGAAGGGGTATTGAAACCTGTGCCCACAGACACCATTGAGCGGAGTCCAATCTATGTTAATCTTCACCAAACTGAATGCAAAAAGTATAAGACCATTTCAAATCTATCACTTCTGTTTGTAAAAAAGTCCTAAAGAACGGGATCTCCTTCAGAAAAAGAAAATTTTTTAAAACATTTAAATGAAGAGAGGTGTTTCAAATAACTAGATGTTTCCATCTTTGGATTTTTTTCCCACAGCTTCACCAAGGGAATGAAACCTGTGACTCATGCATATGAAGGATGCATATCCTACCAGCCAATCTGATTTTTACACGTGTACTAAATTTGCAGCTTTACTCCCACTGTCCAGACTACTTTCCTTACTACATCATTTCACAAGAAACACCACAAATGTTACAGAATGTCAATGGCACAATGAAGTAAATGTACCTGGCTGTATCCAGAAGTAAAAAGCCTCTTTTTTTTTTTTGTTCTTTTACCAAAAATCAATGTTTATGTCTTCTATCTCTAATCCAGAGTTTCAGTCTCTGTTTAGTACAACCAATTTGTTCACAGAATGAAGTTCTTCAGAGCAACATGAAGCATAATCCCAACATATTTTGAATGTGCACCATTTCATCTAAAGAACAAAAAGAAACATTTAAAAAATGTAACTGCCAGTACCCTTATGTAATTAGGTTTCTCAGTTTTATTAAATTTACAAAGAACGATCTTACAGAGACATATGTTAAATTTGGAATACGCAACCACAAAAAAAAAAAAGTTGTTTTCATTAACTTTAATTTTACTGCTTTAAAAATATCAGTTTCCTTTTTTACTATTAAAATATCTCAGAAATAGTAAAGAAATACTGAAAATTTGAAACAGATACAGGTTGCAGAAATCCTTAGGGGCAGCCCTTTCTATTTTTTTTCTTTCATTTTAGTAGTATATTTAGACATATAAAGCTTAATAAATAAATCTAAATGAGGCATGCATTCAAGACTTAGCTGAGGAAGGAATCATCCTTCTGATGCTGAAAAGGTGCTAGGAATAAAGGAAATCCTATGTTTATTAATCATACTTCTGACAACTGAAGAACGAAAATGCTTCTTAAAAATATCAGAATTACTTTAGGTAACACTAGTTGTCCATGATCTGGTAAAGCAGAGATTCACTGACAGCCAATGACCCTGCCTCACATCTTCCCAACAATGCCATCCTGAAAGAAGTAAGAGAACCAATGTGGACTTAATTTGGTGCACAGTCTGCCAGCAAATCAACGTAATTCTTGTTTAATACTGGGATTTTCACAGAATTTCACAAAAGACTGAAACATTGACAACTACAATTTTTCTCTCCCCAAAGTCACAAACAATCAATTAAGGCATTTAAAAGAGGGGAAAAAAATACGTAAATATAAGATTAGGATGTAAATGTTTTGGAAACATAATATTTCACTGAAGAAATATACAAACTGAAAATAATACATTCAGTTGTTGCCCCTATAGGTCAGAGAGATGAGACTACCTGGGAAAAGAAAAACACTGACCAAGCAGGTTTTTTTTTGTTTGCTTGTTTGTTTGGGGTTATATTTGCGGTGGTTGGTTGTTTGGTTTTTTGTTGGTTTTGTAGTGCTTTAGTTTTTTAGTGGTAGCGGTTTATTTTTAATAACAAAGAGAATGATGGATGTTAGTGTGGGGGGTTTTATAGAAGTCTTGCCTTTTCTTTCACTGTACAGCATATGTGTGTATATGGGCTAAAGACCAGTCAGCTATGCCTTTACTTAAAATACTGAGCGGGCCAGGACACAAGTCCAAATTATTTAACAGTTAGCATGGATTTGGTCAAGGTCAAGCAGTGCTTTCTTGTTAAAACCCCAGATTTTCCTGAGATCTAGCACAAGAAAACACTGTTGTTAAGATGCTTGTTCACAGACTCACAGAATCAATCACAGAATCACAGAATGTCAAGGGTTGCAAGGGACCTCAAAAGACCATCCAGTCCAAACTCCCTTCAAAGCAGGATCACCTACAGTAGGTCACACAGGAACATGTACAGGTGAGTTTTTAATGTCTCCAGAGAAGGAGGCTCCACAACCTCCCTGGGTAGCCTGTACCAGTGCTCTGTCACCCTCACAGGGAAAAAGTTTTTCCTAATGTTTTTTGTGGAACCTCCGATGTTCCAGCTTGTACCCATTGCCCCTTGTCCTGTCAATGGATGTCGCTGAAAAGAGCCTGACTCCGTCCTCCTGACACTCCCCTTGACACATTTATAAACATTAATGGGGTCACCCCTCAGCCTCCTCTTCTCCAAGCTAAAGAGACCCAGCTCCTTCAGCCTTTCCTCATAAGGGAGATGTTCCACTCCCTTCATCATCTTTGTGGCTCTCTGCTGGACTCTCTCAAGCAGGTCCCTGTCTCTCTTGAGCTGAGGGGCCCAGAACTGGACACAATATTCCGGATGTGGCCTCACCAGGGTGGAGTAGAGGAGGAGAACCTCAACCTACTAGCCACACCACTTCTAATACACCCCAGGATGCCATTGGTCTTCTTGGCCATGAAGGCACATTGCTGGCTCATGGTCATCCTGCTGTCCACTAGAACCCCCAGGTCCCTTTCTCTACGCTGTCCTTCAACAGGGCAGTCCCCAACCTATACTAGTACGTGGGGTTCTTTCCCAGATGTTCCTATCTATTTCAACAAAACCAACCTATTTTGCAGTGGAAGAGACTACTGCTATATGGAAGCAATTACTTCCATGTTAATTGGCCTCAGGGTCAAAGAACCTTGCCATTCTTATTTTGCTAGAATAGACATAGATCTCATTCTTTCAAGTCCATAAGACACCAAATAACTTTGCAGGCTATTTCAAATGTAATGTTAAATATTTTGCAGAAAGATGTCTGTCACCACATCAGTAGGATGTGTTTTGCCATCACTAGCCAGTTAGCAGAAACCTGATTGTGCTGGATAATTAATTCTAGTGAAGAGAAACTTAAGAACTGTAATTTTACTCTGTTTCATACATTTTATTATTACATGCACTATTCCTACGTACTATGTGACTTGCAATTATGAATACAGTGTTACAGCTGCTTCCACAAAGAAAAAGTCTGTCTCAGGAAAATAATAACAATTTTAAAAATCAGAATCTGAATAATATAATGAGTAATGATACATGGAGAATTTACAGTACAGATGTGTAATAAGAGAGTTTTATCCAAAATATCTGCCTGCTGGGTCAAATTTTCCAACTCTGTATAATGTAGCTCTAAAGTCAATTACGGACAAATGTATATTCAGTAAGAATTCAATGTATATGTGATACCAAACTGCTCAATTTGGAGTCATATGTACTGTTATCAGTTGTGCCTTAAGCTAAACTGCAGGCCCAAAATTAAACAACAAGTTGGTCCTTTCACTGCATTTAGATTAGGGAACTCTGAAATGCTTCTCAGCTTCTTTCTCTTTCTCTGCTTCCACTCCTCAATAGACTCCTTTTCATTCTGTATACGTATATGTAGTGGTTTAACCCTGTCTGGCAGCCAGGTGCCCACCACAACTTCTCAGCTAGATAGGGGGAAAAAATATAACAAAGGGCCCGTGGTTTGAGATAAGGACAGGGAGATCACTTACATTTATCATCTCAGGAGAAACGGACTCAATTTGGGGAAATTAATTAAATTTATTAACAATCAAATCGGAGAAGAGTAATGAGAACCAAAAGCAAATCCTAAAAATAACACCTTCACCTCACCCTTCTCTTCTTCCCAGGCTTAACAACACTCCCAACTTATCCACCTGCTCCTCCTGAGTGGCACAGGGGGACAGGGAATGGGGGTTGTGGTCAGTTCATCAGATTATTTTCTCCACCGCTCCTTCTTTTTTCAGGGAGAGGACTCTTCACTCTTCTCCTGGGCCATTGTGGGGTCCCTCTCACAGGAGACGTTCTTCACACACACTTTTCTCCAACATGAGTTCTCTTAGAAGAGACAGTTCTTGACAAACTGCTCCAACATGAGTCCTCTCACGGGGTGCAGTCCTTCAGGGGGGAACTTCACCCATGTGAGTCCCCTGTAGGATCACAAAGTCCTGTCAGCAGACCTGCTCAAGCACGGGTTCCTCTCCATGGCTCCATGGGCTACAGGTTCTGGTAGGAGCCTGCTCCAACATGGGCTTCCCCTAGGGTCAGAGCCCCCCTTCAGGCATCCACCGGCTCTGGTGTGGTGTCCTCCATGGGCTGCAGGTGGACACCTACACCTTGTCACCTCCATGGACTGCAGAGGGTCAGCCTGTTTCACCATGGGCTTCACCATGGCTCAGGGAAATCTCTGCTCTGGCACCTGGAGCACATCCTCTCCCACCCCTTCCTAGCTGACCTTGGTGTCTTCACATATTCTCACTCCTCTCTCTCTGCCAGTTGCTGTTGCTGTCTCAGCCACCACCCCCCCAGTTTATATACTGAGCATGATATACTATGGTATGGAATATCTCCTTGTCTAGTTCAGGTCAGGTGTGCTGCTCATGCTCCCTCCCAGCTTCTTATACACCTCCTTGCTGGCAGAGCATGGAAAACTGAAAAAATCCTTGATTTAGGAAAAGTGCTATATAGCAACAGCTAAAACCATTAGTGTGTTATCAATTTTATTCTCACACTAAATGTAAAACACAGCACTGTACCAGCCAAAACCAGGACAACACATATAATAAAAAGTGTGTTGTTATGCTCAGGTGGCATTTCCTAGGTATTTAAAAATATTTTTTCCTTTTCTTAGTGTTTTGTGTTTGTTCTTTTTTTTTTAAAATTCATCGGCATATTTATTGTTACATAAGCAGTTACAATTTAGAATTTTACAGATACTGTAATATCTTAGCACTTATGGAATACCAGAAACTTAGAATACCATATAAAAGAGGAAAAATTAAAGAAACAGTCATATCTTTAAATATTCATAAAAAAGCTAACTATCACTGAAATACTCAGCATCTCACCAGCTTCTTAAACAGTCTCATTATTGTAGCATGTATTTCCCAGTTTGCATCTGCATTATTATTAAACTAAAGTTATTTCAGAACTATTTTGTAATGATGCATTCCTTTTAAATATTAATTTCTTATTCCTATACTTTATCAATACCAGTACCATTTAAATCAAGTAGAAGAAATCATCTTTTGTGTCAAATTTTGCTTTAAAACTTTTCTAATAAGAGGACTTCCTCTATTCTGCCTTAAAAAAAATAAATTATTTTTATGATGCAGAGCTTCTACAGCACTCTGAAGAAAGTTCTTTCAGGTTCCCACCTTTCAGATGAAAATAATATCATCAACCATAATTTAATTAACATGTTTTATTGTACATGCAATGTACAATAAATGAGTACATCAGTAAATGAGAGCATCAAATATCTAATCATATGAGCTGCACTAATAAAAAATGTGTGTTATACGTTTGAGCTTAAACAAAGATATATTTTTTTGACTTTAAATGACTCTTCTTCCTCTTTTTTTAAGCAGTCATTTGATATGACTCTAATGACAGCCCTTTTCTTTTGTATCCTTCTATTTCCATCATATGCACACACTCTAGAGTTTTGTAGCATGTTTGCTTGTTTTACAGCTGAAGCTTATCTCTAATAAGCTTAATTGAAAACCCAAAGTCTGACCTCTTTTAAAACTAAAGGCAAATATAGATTCACATCTGAAAAAAAAAAAAGAGAAAAAAACCAGTCTTTGAATTTCTAAAGGGTTTACAGAAAAAAAAAAAAAAAAAGTACATACTTCAGATTTTTCCCTTCAGAGGAAAGAGAAGGACAACCTGGAAGATTGAACTACATTAGAACAGACTAATAACAGACATTTTCTCATCTCTTGGTATTTAAGTTCAGCTGTTAATTGTTAATATAAACACAGAAATGTTTATTAGTTTATCCTGAAATTGCATTGTTTACATCAATGAGGCAAGTAAATAATCACTTAGGAACAACTGAGCAAAAGCAGAAATTGGGTAAGACATATAAATATTTTCACCTAATATGAAGAGTCTCCTTACATTTTTCTCTCTACTCTGAGGGTGGTGAAACACTGGAACAAGTTGCCTAGACAGCTGGTGGAGGCCTCATCACTGGAAGAATTCAAAGTCAGGCCGGATCGGGCTCTGAGCAACCTGATCTAGTTAAAGGTGTCCCTAGTCACTGCACGGGGGGTTGGACTAGATGACCTTTAACAGAACTTTGCAACCCAATGTGTTCTATGATTCTGTCATATATGTGTGTGTGTATGTGTCATGAACACACACAAATTTATATGTGTCCATGTGCACACTGTGCCTGTGTCTGAATATGTGCACGTGGGAGTCTGGGCCACAAGATGAAATTGAAGTGTTATTCTAGTCATACTAACAAGTGGTAAGTGTATCCTTCTTTTTTTTTTTTTTTTGTAATTAATTCTTTATCAGGTATTCATGGTACACATAAAAGAGAAATCATACTGTATCTTTCACAGTATTTATCTGTGCACAATCCTGTTGTGTGAAAAAAAATTCAGATATCTAAAGAAGTGCATAAAACTCAGTAACAACCTCTTTTTTTCACCTCTTCTCACATTCTGGGTATATCCATCAGTATTTTTTGTTTGCCTCTTTTCCAGTTTCCAAATGATACTTTTCTCTTTAATGTTACAACCTATCCACATTATTTCTGTAATAACACTCTTGAAACAAGATTGCTGTCTTATATCTTACATTGAATTACTTTAATTCTATGTTATTCCTATATCAAATAGACACAATATAAAAAATATTTCATAGAACATTAAATGTCCTACATTAGTCTTTAAAAAAACACAAAACATTTCTTTCACCTAGTTTCATCATGTGTGATCCTTCAATAAAAGACTATTTTGAAAATATCTGTCTGAAAATTAGAGGTTTAGCTCAAGATATGTTAAAAAAAAAAACAACCAAAAACCCCAAAACCAACAACAAGAAACAGGAAAACATGAAACAGGAAGTCAAGTTACAAAAAGACTACGATGATGTATGGGTCTTAAATTATTATACCCAAACTAAAACTATGTCCATCATCTTGAGAAAAATCATTGTGGTGGTATTTCATACATAATTATATGGGATCTTATTTTTCGCAGGCAATCTGAAACAAAATTCTTTCTTTCATGAAAGTGGAAATTCTTCTTAAGTAAAAAAACCTGCATTGCTCAGCTCTCTGAAGGTTATTAATTTTCAAGGGTGAATAAATTTACTTTTTCATCTCCAGAGATATTTTCAATTTTAAAGCTTTTTTTTTTTTTTTTAAATATCGCTGACAATAGATTGCATTTATCTGTTAGAATGTAGACTTTTTAAGCATTCACAATTTAGCTTATAAAATTGTTTAGGATGTTGTAACAGGCTGAAAACCAAACTTCAAGTGTATCCTTTGAGTGTTTCTGTCAGGCCGATTGGATTGGGTCACATAAAAATGCAGACT
This sequence comes from Trogon surrucura, assembly GCA_020746105.1. Lineage (NCBI taxonomy): Eukaryota > Metazoa > Chordata > Aves > Trogoniformes > Trogonidae > Trogon > Trogon surrucura. The sequence goes on from CM036617.1 coordinate 42,509,610, forward strand.
GTGGAAAGGGGCAAGAGCTGAGAGAATGGTAATTTCAGCTACTGATTTTTTTACAGTAATTTATACTGCCTTCTTCCTGTAGGCAGCCTAATAGCCCAATAAGAGATGAGGCATTTAAAGTAAAAAGGCAATGGCCAAAAGCCTAGGCTATAACATGCCATTCCCAGTAGTCTTTCTTAAATCCAATAGTGCTGTGAGACATCAAATAATCAGCTCTGCTGCTCTTAGAAAACAGCATCAACTTACGAAATTTGAGAGGAGTGGTAACTAAGTCTTCTTATGTATTTCTAGTGAGCCCAAAATCCTGGAATGAACAGAAAATGAAGGTCTAAATATCTCATAAAAATACAGGCTCTGTTTTCTAGCTCAATCCTTCACTGCAGAACAGCAAAGAGGTGACAGGAGACATAGTAATAGTTTTGGAGGTAATACATTAAATCTAGTTCCCATTGATCTGCAGAAATCAAATGTTTCAGGTAAACATTTTGTTTTTAAAAAAATCTCTATATTTTCAAATTAGTTGTTTAGTGCTTTAGCAGAAGATTATATAACAAATCAGATCCTTTGGTGCTTTTGTACTTTTAGGAGTTAGAAATACAGAAAATAAAAGTAAAATTCAAATATGTTATTGAATTTGATCACCCATTTACAAAATATATCAGATTTGTAAATTTATGTGACATGAAATGTTTCATTTAAGGATCTTGGTTATCACAAACTTTTTAAAAGTTAGAGCTTCTCTAACACAGTTAATTCTGATTGAACTGAGTTAGGGAGTGATTACACAAGCAGATAGCAGGGCAGATCTGAGGGTGGGGTAATGCCTGGTGGGTGGAGTGTAGGAGATGACCAGCTGCTCCTGAAACACAGACAGCCCTAGCTGACTGTTATCACTGTTTGTGCAGATTTTTTTGCATTTTATTGCATGGAAACAAGGACAGAATAAAGATAGGACATAAGGAAGAGCAAGAAGACATTCTCAGGTAAACAATTAAGCAGTTGATCTGAGATATAGAGAAGCAACATACAGTGGAGTTTATTTTAAATCCATGTCAATGACAGGTACCAGAGAAAGTAGGTAACTTGCACAACATTGACAAACATTTCACTTAGTAGTATTTCAGTATAATACTTAGACTTTTGCATAACTAACTGAAGTTATGTCCCTAACCGTGGCAGGAGGGTTGGAACTATATGATCTTTAAGGTCCCTTCCAACCCTGACAATTCTATGAAGTCTGGAGAGCACATTGGTCACCTGTAGTTTCCTTAATCTTCATCAAACACCAACCAACACTGAGTTATCAGGGCAGGAGGAGAAAGAAAAGGCTAATGATGAGGGTGAGCAGTCAAAAATTAAGATACTAGTGCTTGGGTTCCAATAAAATACCTTTTTCTTTTCAACAATGCAAGGATGATTTTCCACCCCAACCTGTCTTCATATCAGCACTTCATTTTTTGAACATATTTTTTGCCCATTTCTTCAGCAGTGCAAATGAAGTTCACTATAACTGCCTTGCTTTAAGTTAGAAATTAAAATGTAAGCCTCTAAAGTATCGATAAAGCTGACATAAAACCTTTTTTTAGATGTCTCGGGTAGAAGAAGAAAGTTTGTGACCTCCGGGCAATATACTATGTCTAAAGGCTCATGGAGTCTACCATCACACATTGCATTCCTATATGATTACACTTTGTTTTATGCCTTTGGGATTTTCATAGGCCTTTGAACATGATCTTTAAGATTGCTCACATTTAACTAGTGCATGCTAATACACTACTCCTATAATATTCTTGGGTAGTCCAAAAACGCAAGTTTTTTCTTGTATTGGCTAGTAAGTATCAAATTACCAGTCTAAACCAAGCAAAAGGGAACGCTAATTAAAAGGGCAGGATGTATTCCAGTTGTTCTAATCAAAGAGAGCTTAATCCCTTCATAAGCTGGCTGGCTTTGTTGGAGGAAATTCTGAACAACCTTGTTACTTTTGATAACTGTAAGCCACTGACTCATGGCCACTTGACAGCTAGCTGAGCATGTAATAACATTTCTCTGTATTTGGGGACTGGCTTAGCTGGCTTTATAATAGATTATTGTGGATGTTAAAGTGAAATGTTAGTCTTTCTTTAAAGCTCTGTATTCCCTGGTAATTAAGGTTATAAAAAAGGGCACTGAACACAATGCAGCTTCAAGGTCGCCAAACACGGATACAAAAGTCCTCGTATTGTGTAAATAAGGTATTAGCCATAGGTTTATTCTGTAACACTAATAACTGAAAAATGGTTCTTCTGTTACCAGTACATGACAAATTCACTGAAAGCTATTTTTAAGTGCAAACAAGTGCCTTTCACTTCAGTTAGAAGATTGTGCTTTTATAACAAGACAGAAAAGGTGGAAATACGTTGGAAGAAAAGAGGGGGGAAAAAAGAAAAAAATAACAAAACTCTTAGGTAAGCAGATCATTAGCAGACAAAGCACAACCAAAGGACTTTACACAAGTGTATCTGCAGAAGTTGAGGTTACTTGGTGTAATAAGAGCTTTAGCAAAATCTCAGCTTTTGGCATAATAAGTCTAGAGGGACTGTGAAAACCAGGATTTCATTTTAACTTTCTGGGCAATAATGTTTATTTTGTTTTCTAATTCGTGTATTTCACTGTGAATATAGAAGCTTGAAGAAGGAAGTCTCCTGTACCTTAAGTGTTAAATTTCTAACAGGTAAGACAACAAGAAGCGCATAGCTGGAGAGTGCAAGAACCTTTATAAAAAAAAGTTAAAAAATGTTTTTTAAAGGAGTCTCTGGCATTTTGGTTAAAAATTATGGGGGAATGAAAAGAGTAAAATGATGTGTAAAGGTAGCCATTAGGAATGGTCAGTGTAAAGACACTCGAATGTCTGTGTGCACCTCTATTTATTAGAAGACTATAGCCAGCATAAGATATTCCTTACTGCTTTGTGCCCTGATCAGGAAACTGTTGCTGCCTTTCAGGTCTGCTAATTCAATTGTCTCTGTGATGGTACTGTAAGAGAAATGTGTGAAATTACTTAAAAGAAAACCGCTTCAAACATAACACACACCAATGCAACATATAAGCACATTGTGCAACACAATAGGCGCAAGTTAAACCAAGGGAGGATCAGATTAGCTAGAAGGAAAAAAAACAACCAAGCAAACACAATAAGCAAAAGCAGTCAACTGATAGAGTAGTTTGTCCAGAGACACTGTACAGGTTTTCAAGACCTGACTGCAAAAAGTCCCGAGGAACTTGATCTGCCCAATAGTTGACCCTGCTTTGTTAGGTTGGTCCAGAGTCGTACTGAGGTCCCACCTGACGTTGAAATACTTACGCATAGTGGAACTGCTTCTACAAAAATATAAGCAATTTTAAAATCTTTGATCATTGCTACAACCACTGCCTAGACATGGTGTTTTTAACAATGCAGGTTAACTCAAGCAAAACTCAGACAAAGGACTCAACTCTCACGTTTTTCTATGAGTTTAAAGAGACAGAAGGAAAGAAAAATTAACTATGAAATATAAATATATAAACCTTTAATCTATGGATAAAGGAGTACTGTGTCTGAAAACTTCCTAAATGCTATGTGGTAAATGAAGGTAAAAATTACATGTATGGTAGATATATAAAGTTATATCTATAGATGAAAGATTTAATGATGATGGTCATAAATAAGACAAATATTCACAACTGTAAGTTGAAAAATACAATTCCCTGACACCACGTAGTCACACAGAGTATCATGAAAGTGTATATATACATAGTAATAACAATACATCATGTATTTATGCTTATTTATTAAGCATAATCACCTCCTCCACACACACAAAAAATGCTCTCATTCCTGAAGGGTGCATACAAGACCTGATTCCTCTCTAGATTTCTTCAGCCAAACAAATTAAGTTGTACAAAGACAAAATATTTTTGTGCAGTATAATATAGTTCTACTTGCTCTGAAAATTGTTGTGAGGACTCAAACCAGTAAGCACATTAAAACGAAGCAAATTTTTTTGGAACATATTGAAAAGAAAAGGTACAGCTGCATGTTGTGAAGGGCTTAGTCTTCCTGGTAGGCATGTTCTTAAAAGGTCTGTTAGAGGCTGAGTCCTTTGGGGGACCTGGAGTAACATCATTTCAAAATCTTGTCTGAGACTCGGAGACAGCAAGAAAACTGCTCTGTTGGGGGCCCATTTTTGCCAAATTATCAAAGAAGGATACAGTAAGAGGTTAAAGCACCTGAATTTTAGTGGATCATTTCAGTTGATTCAAAGTCCTGTAACCAAGTAAAGACACGATTTGCTGCTTTCTCCACTGCTCATCATCATAAATATTCTAACATAATATTGAGCACACAGATACTTAAAAGGTAATGTATGAAAATTTGTTATATATACATACATGTATAGTACAGTATAAAGTAAGATAGTTGTCTTCATCCATCAGTTTTCATGCATCAAGAATTTTCCACTCCTTAGAGTAGAGCACCGAATTTTGAAGGGAGAACAAGCTAACAGAATGTGTTTTTCTACACCAGCTGAAGTTGCTATGTATTCCCAGTTACTCGTTCGTTGTATGGCTCTAATTATAGTTGCGAATTTCTAAGCGTTCTCAGCGTAGACTACAGTTGCCATTTTACAGTGAAAGAAAAAAATCCCAATCCAAATATTCCACAGAGAATATCAATGTACCAGGCTTGAAGCAATATGCAAATACAATGTTAGGAAGGATCCCCAAACAGATTTGGCTTTATGATATCAGGAGTAAAGCCCACAACTGCTATAAACAGGCATTTCATCACTGACTTTCTTAGAGGAAAATCACTTTACTGTAACCGAGAATTTCGCTGGAATTCTGTGAAAGCTATTTACATAGGTTTTTTAGGGTTTTTTTATGTAGCTAGTTTTACAAGTTTTGATATTCTGAGTATAAGCATTAAATTAAATTTACTAATAACACCACCATTTGGCAAGATAATAGAATATTCACTCTAAGGAGTTAATGAAGAATTAAATGATTCATTTTGTACCTAATAGTTGTCTACAGATTCTTCATAATTTATATTTATGACCCAGGTATTCATTAGTCAGTTCATAATGATTTTTTCCCCATGGGAAATTCTTCAAGAAATAAAGAGACAAGCAGGGAAATACTAATGAAAAGTTTCAACAGATTTAAGTTTTCCTAAAGGCTAGGATCAGATAATTATTAATTATTTCTATCACTTTAACTTATGTGACTTTGCACAAAGAAGATCAGAAAATCAGAAAAAGAGGCCAGGAAGAAATAAAAGACGTTTTGGAGAGTTTTGTTTAGCAAGTCTCTTAGAGTCTTGTGAAAGCTTTTAAGCTTATATCTGTATCATTTTTTTTCTCTTCCATCACTAGACTGAAATCAAATGCCTGCCTTCTGTCTCAATCACTATTACTATACTTCATGAACTTCTCAGATTGCTGCTTGTAATTTTCACTAGAGTTTTGGTTGTAATTCCTTAGATTTTTGTCAAAAAACATAAAAATACAAACCATTTATAACTTCTTTGGAGTGAGGTTTTACAAATAGCTCCAACCTTTTCCCTTTAACTACGTAATTGAAGAATGTCTCACAGCATTATTGTTCTGCATCAAAATGTAGCAGAGATGGATATATAAGTATTAAATAAACTTACTGTGTGAAGTAGTATTAATAGAATCATATTTTACACTTTCTTGAACCAACTATATTTGTATTGTCAGTTTCCAAGAGAAAAATAGTGTGTCGTCAAGCATAAGCAAGAACAGTGCTATGTATCTCTTGAATGTTAAATTTACATCTCAATTATTTCCTCAGATATGCCTCTCTTCCTCTTACCATAATACTCTGCAGTGTATTATGACGGATCCTCCTTCACCCTGTATGTTCCAGTGTTTCAAGGAACCATCTAGGATATATGTAGAGCCTAGCAGTTTTGATAATTGGCACAACATATCTGCAGTGTTAATTTTTTTAAATTGTAGGAAATTATTAATGGAAGGGAGGAATATCTTTCCTTATTTGTACATCTTTTTTAAAAATCTTTTCTGAAGAGCATTCGGTTTGAAGTTTGTATTTACTTTATTTGTATATTATGGCTATGCTCAGAGGCCAATGAGGTTGATTTTCCATAATATTAGAAGAATTAGAAACTTCATCCATTTTCTGAGAGGATGACATTTCTCTGTTATCCTGCCAGCCATCCACCCTAAACCCTTATCTTTCCTTCTCACTTTCTCTATTATTTTCTTCCCTTATCTTTATCTTTCACATTCTCCTACTTAAATTCTTTTATATGCTAACCAATCCCAAGGAATAGTTCTTATCCTGTTTTTTCCTTCTGTCTTTTAACTGCATGGGGTACCATTATAATAGCTTAAAAGAGACCTTTTTCCCCTTCTCTCTCCAAACTCTCTTTGATTCCTCAGATATTATGGCAAATTATTGCCAATTACTCTGTTGTGCAGTAACAAAGCCTAGAGTAACTCCATTTTGTATGACAACCTAATCCAATATGTGCATCCTAAATGTACCATCCTCAAAATGCTTCACAGATTGAACTCTTTAGGGAGTGTAGACATTTTTCCAGTTAATGTCTGGAAACCGACAGGGTTTAGGCATATGGCTGCTCAGAACGGGGCAGGTTTTGGCATGTGAACTACAATTCTAAGAACGTGCCCTGAAATTTAGGTATCACTAATCTTGCAAACATGTTTTGGCAGAAGAAAGGAGAAAATTTTGGACAATCTTTTAAAACTAAATATGTAACTCTTAGACATCTCATTAAAAATAACATAACAATGAAAAATCCAGTGCAATCCCTCAAAAAAATCAGTGTTGCATAGCATTCAGAATTAATTTTCTAAGTACTGTCAATACTGTAGGAGTCAGAAAACATTAGAAATATCATGTTATTAGAATATATGACTTACAGAAAGATTTCTTAAGCAAAATGTCTGCATAAATACAGCAGAAAATAAAAAATCTGTAAGCTTTTCTGGGACAACATATATCTAAAATAGCCTGCTATCTGCAATCTCATTATAGTGATTAAAGTGGGAAGTCTTGCTTCCTTACAAAGTAGTTTAAATGAAAGTGTAGTTATTAACATAAAACAGGAATGATACCCTTGAGTGAAGAAGGGATAATCAGTAACAAAGGATAGTAATAATATAACAATCATGTTATCATCAAATGATGACTACTTGATTGTGATGGATTAAACAATTGCAACATTTTATTACTTCATGTCCCTCCTGCAGTAACATTACAGCAGCAATTCTGTCATTTTTTTTCCTGTAAATTTGGCACCTGCTGACTTAAAGTCGTTTGTAGGATGTTGTTAAGTTGGTTTCTTAATGCAGGTGCTAAGCTATCATTAACACACTTAATGACCACAAGGAATATGAAATTGGATCAATTAAAAGAGGGAGCGAGCCCTCCCACAGTTTCTAATCACATGTGGACAACCACTAATGAATTGGATCTCTCTTGGGTATCTATTCTGAAAATCAAATCTTCTAGACAGTTAATCAATTGAGATAGATATCAGTTGAGCTTGTGCTCCGCTGGACTCCACTGCATCACTGCTACTTAGAGAAAAAGAGGCCAAGTGAAAAAGGAATGGTGAAAGCAAGTTTAAGGTGTTTATCTATAGTAATATATAGTAAATAGTTACGCTTAGTATTATTCCCAGAATACCACTAATGTTTGAATGGAAGGACTTTTTAGACTTACTTTCTGCTGATACTTTCCATGCAAAAAATAACCAGGCAAGTCCACAAGTAAGCAAGATCTATTCCATTGCTCTAAGATCTTGGACACTAATATTGCCATGAATCGGCTGTGAGCTAAACATCTTTTCTGCTACAATCCCAGTAAACACTCTTTTTCTTCGCTTCCAAAATATCTACTACCCCATATTTCCAGATGTATGCAACTTTAGAAATGCCAGGACTACAGCAATGATTTTCTTATTTCCTGACTTAATGTTATGTCATAAAAAGGGCTATGTCATGATTTAAGGAAAATAACGTGAAAAACATATAAGCCGAGGGCCGGTTTAGCTCAGTGGGTTGAGTGTGGTGCCTGAAACACCAAAGGTCACGGGTTCGATTCCTGTTCGGTTCTCACGTGTTGCCTGACCTAGTCGAGAGGTGGCGTCCCTGTCCACAACAGGGAGGTTGGATTAAAATGATCTCTAAGGTCCCTTCCAGCCCAGGTCATTCTATGATTCTATGATTCTAAAAATCTCCAAAGCCCTCTGAGATTACAAATATATTAGTGCTTTATCTTGGATTTTCCTCTAATAATGAATGTTAATTAGAGCTGTCAAGTTATACTTTTAAGATTTGATATTCATGTACTACTTCACTCACCGGCCTGAAAATAAGTGTTTTGCCAGCATGTTATCTTGGCACATCCATACTTTCTTTTTGAAAGTGTGCATTTCAACCATGTCACGTGTAGAGACAACCAGTGACTGCTCGTGCTGACTGTGTGGTTTTTCTCAAGTCAAACTCTATTGTACCAGTTTCCACAAGGCACTATGATTTCAGTTCCATTCAGTGTGTTTTTCTTATCAGTATCTATTAAATATCAACAAAAAACTCTGAAAAAGAAAAGATGGTGGATTAACTGGCTATGCAGATATGATGTACCCAGACCATTCCACTCGAAAAGCCCTCCAATCTCTGTTGAGATTTGCGTCTGCAAATCCCCTTTCATGGAAGATTGGCTAGCACTGAAAATTACTTGGTGCAGGGATGCTCAAGAGTAAATAAATAAGCTATCCCAAAAAAGAACACACAACTTTGCTTCTTAGCCAAGAGAGTGCTACTCAGCAAAAAGGGGGAATACAGCTCCAGATGGCAGATTTTCAAATTCGAAAGATAAAGATATTTCTCAAATATCTTGTAGGAGCTACCTACTACCTAATAGAATGGATCTTCAGATTTTCAGCACTTCTGCTTCTGTCTGATCAAGGAAAAAATGAATCTTTGATCATCTAAGTTATTAAATAACAACATTGATACCCTTCTGACTCATTCAAAATTCCATAAATAATTGAACTTTTTGAAAAACTTTCAGTTAATAAATGTAATGGATTCTTCTTTCATTATCGAAAGTAGTAAATATGCAGCCATTGTTTACCTGAGCTGTGTTTCTGGGAACAAGACAACACCTAGATTTAAAAGAGGTGTTACTCTCACTAGTCATTATATTTCTCAACTTTCAAAAAATCTACTCTTATTCTTACTCTTATTTCCTCAATATTTGAGGTCAAATAATGTATAAGAATTGTTGCAATACGTAACTGCTTTGTCAAAGTGTGCTTATTGACATTGGAGGCAATACATACCTATCCAGTATTGAAAGTATGATTTAAAGCATAAATTTCATTCTATGCTAGACTAATAAAAGTCCCATCATCTCAGAATGTTTGTGTTTCTCACCTTGAATAAGTAGATCATGCCATTTCTCTTTAATAAATTAAAAAGATATCGGCAGCATACTCAACTGATCTTTGTTACAGGTATAGATATTTGTCTATACATATCAAGATTACATTATATCTTTGATGTCAGTGAATTTACCAAATATCAGCTAGATTGGTATCTTGTTTCTGTAAGATCAATGTCAAGAGTGTATGCTATATTGACATGGTAAAATGTATATGCATTTGTGCTCACACATTTATTAGACAAGAAGAAAGGGAAGAATCACAGAATCTCTTTCGTTGCAAGAGAACTTTAAGGTTGTCTAGTCCAACCATTAACTTAACACTGGAGGATCATCACTAAACTATATCCCTAAACACCAGATCAACATGTTTAAATACCTCCAGGGATGGTGAATCCACCAGTTTCCTGAGAAGTCTATTCCAATGCCCAATGACCCCTTTCAGTAAAGAACTTCTTCCTAATACCCAGCCTAAACCTCCCCTGCCAAAACTTGCAGTCATTTCCTCTAGTCCTATTGCTTGCTAATGGGGAGAAAAGTCTGACCCCCTCCTCTCCCCAACCTCTTTTCAGGTAGAGAGTGATGTGGTCTCCCCTCAATCTCCTTTTCTCCAGGCTAAACAATCCCAGTTCCTTCCACTGCTCCTCATAGGACTTGTGTTCCAGACCACATTTCCAGAATCATTTTTCTTCTGTTTCCCAATCTCTGATATCCTAGGTAAGGATTAGTATTTGATTGCTTTAAAAGCTTTTCCCCCGGCTTTTTTTTAGGCGAAGTTATCCGCAATCATTCTAGTAACTTTTTTTTTTTTTTTGTATACTCTTTCTAGTATTTACTTAACATAATTAGTGTTCACAGCTAATGCAATAGCCATGGATGACCATGAGCTGAAAAAACCTGCAGAACTTCCTGTAGCTCAGTCTTGTCAATGTCTGGTTAAATCCAGCTCTGTGCAGCAATCACTGCTGAAAGGTCATTGTTGCCCATCATTTCATTTTGTCCATCCTTTCTAATCTCCTTCTCTGACAAGATCTTCATGAAATCATACCCAGATGCAGGATATGAGGCACCGAGAGAAATTAGAAAAATATTCCTTTAGAAAGAGTTTTTGGAGGCAGGGGGAAGAGGAGGAGGAGGGTGTCTGATAGGAGCAACAAATACTCTACTGACATCTTCTTGCCCTCCTTACCTCCATTTAGAGAAATGAGTAATGCACATAAAACAGACATGCTAAAAGAGTAGAACTGGTATAATCTCAGTAACTCCTTCCAGAATGTTTGAAGGTCACAGAGAAGATAATGAACAAGAAATGCTTAAACAGGTCAAATTGAAAAACTCTCATTAGAAACTACATTCTCAAAATTACAATATTGAGGTCTAAGGGTTTCCCCCTTAAGCATTTAAACATCATGAAAAAAGTATGTTATCTTAAAATATTATAAATACCAAATCACAGTTACAGAGAACAAAGGGAATTTAAGAAGTCTGCACTTTTATTATACAGACAGCAAAATGGCTATCTATGTTCTGCAATGTTAATTAACTGTAGTTAGTGATATCCTAAAGAGATGTAATTAGTTTCTAGTATATCTGGTATTCTAAAAAATGTTTTGTTTTCTTTATTATTTATATCAAAGAGTATTAGTTTGTTTTCTTCAAAACTATTCTTCAAGCCCCACAAGAAAAAATGACAGTGCTATCCATAACAGATGAAAATTTATTGTCTTGGAGGCAACAAGCATACAGTCACTGGAGTTGGAATTCAACAGAATTTAGACATCTACAGGCTTAGCTCAGTTAGTTCTTGAACATCTGACCCCACAACCCAAAGTCACTTAACATATATTGGTATTTTTTCCTTTATCACTGATGGTTTCCTCGTTAAAACTGAGCTTCTTTGTACATCTCAGACTTATGAATCTGAGTAGATTGAAGCCTAACATTATTCAAAACTGACAAATTATGGAGCCAGATTGGATGAAAAGGGGGGGATTTCAGTGCTTGTTGTAGCCACAAGCTCAGCCATTTTCACAAGTTGCAGAATTTAATACAAGATTAGTGCTCTTAGCAACAGAGAGAATTGTCTTTTGGTCTACTCTCACCAAAGCAATTCTGGATTGTCAGTTCCAAGGGGCAGTCCTTACGGAGAAAACTTACGAAGAGATAAGCTTCTGTCTATATCTTTTCTTTCCTGAATGTTTTTTTCCAGATCCTATTTTGAGGTAGCTGGTTGTCCTCGTATTCTGCATAGGTGTTAAGACACCTAAATCGGGGATGTGCATCCCACTCCAGAATACCTCAGGAAACAATTCTCAGGATCCTTACATGCTTTATTAAATAAAGACATTGATATTTACTAAAAGACACACTCATTAACTTTATTTATTAGTCAGTACTATAAATAATAGCTAGTAATTTCAATGAAAAATATCTAATTAACTACTAGGACAATTTCTATTGTCCTACAATAAATGCTGTATTTTGCAATATCAGTCATACTGAATTTCTTTTGAATATTTTTAAATAACCACCACTAATAGTCTATGATGAGGAACAAGAAAATATATGTATTTCACTGAATTTACACAAAAGTTTTATCCTCCAGCTTAGTAGGAGGTTTGTAGCATGTGAAATATGGTGACGTAGCATATATTAAGTTGAAAACTGATAAGATCAGGATAAAATGGTTGACATACGAAGAAAATACTTAAAATATTTCAGATGCATGTGTATTTCTTTGCCCTTATATCTGGATATTCACTAGCAGAAATGTTGCACTTTCAAAATAACTGCTAGATCTAGCCTTGCATTTTACCAGCAACATTCATAAAGTAATTCTCAAGTGAAAGAAATCATAGACTACAAGATATTCACTTTACTTCAACATGTAAAACATATCTGGAATTTCGGTCTTATTTGATATGAGAAATTCTGTCCTATGTACCTAAACAGGGAACCTCTACTTATATAAATGTAATCACATAAATTGAAACATCTGTCTGACACAGCAATTGACTAAAATTACAAATTAGAACCCTACAGAATTTTCCATTGCACACTACTAGATGGAAGTTTGCCAAGGACTATCTGTCTATCAAGGAATTAGGAGTTTGTAAAGGTTGAGACAGGTATAATATACAGGATGACATGGAAGATGGAAACAGGATTTATTTTTAAATTACTTAACCATAAAAAGTTGCAATAGGTGTAGGCTATGGTGTTAAATCTTGTACTTTCAAGGTTATTTTACATATTTATCATTGTGCCAAGCTACAAAAAACATGCCATCTGTCCTGTAACAAGATAGATATGTGGAATCAACTGCAAATTCTGATTGTATTTTTTTTTCCTAAATCTATTTTAGTTTGTTGTCTTATTTCACAAAAATCCATAATGAAGCACAAAACAAAGAAAATTTCCTTTTTCACCTGTCACTGCACTTAAGAAATCTAGAAAGCTGTAGCAAGTTTGGTTTTTTGTCTCCATGTTTCTCCTAGGTGTTCTTTCCATGTGATTTACTCTCCGGTTATGACATTCCAGGGACTACTTGTTGTGACATCAGCAAGTAGAAAGTTGATGCCACTTTCCTTTCCCAAGGAGGGATTCAGGGAAAAAAAAAAAAAAAAAAAAAAAAAAAAAAGAAAAAATACCCCAAAAAGGACAAAAACTGAGAATGAGTTGGGCTTGTAGAAGTTTGTACTCACTTACAGATTGTCTCAAGAGAAGCGATCATTGTCTTAATTTATTCTGACTTCTTATATAACTGAGCCGATCGAATTTTCACCTAAAAAATTCCTCTCTGAGTTCATAGCTTCACGAGGAGGAACAGAATTTTTGGTGAAAACTGTTTTTCTTAGGTTAAAGACTTCAAGTGAGAGAGAATCCTGCACATCCAAGTGTACATTATAGTAATGCGGGAAACCTGTAACTATTAAAAAATTTACTTTTAGTTCCATTATAAATTTATCTAGGTTTACTACTTACTACTGGATCTTAGAAACTTTTTCTTGATTACACTGAAAAATTTGTACCTTAGAAGTATTTTTTTTTCATGTTAAGTACTAATGGAATGTAATCAGCCTGTCTTTCAAGCCTTAAACTGATCGTCTTTAGTCTTTTGCTCCAAATCAGTTTTCAAAATCTCAGTAACTATTCATCCGTTCCTTCAAATATTTTCTTATTTTGAGAATTCCTTTATTATTTAGATTGTAGAATGGTGCAAAATACTAAAAATGTTACTGTGATGCAGTCACCTGTCTATGACTGTGAAGTTAAGTAAATCACTAATTTTGTCATATATCTCCGTAAGTTTGTGATCAAACTGTCTTTTTAAGTACAGGGACATACCACTTGCATTTCCGTGTCTACACCATAATAAAACTGTCCTCCAAGAGCTGACAAACATACTGAAAGAAAGCTAAAAGAGTATTAAAAAAAAAAAAAACAAAGAAACTAGAAACAGAAAATCACTAACGACATAATAATTTTTAAAAGAGAAATAAACAAAAAAAATCCTTTTGGTAAAAACATTTTCTGCAACCTGTCTGAAAAAATAATTTTACTATAAAGAATGCATATAACTTTAATGTTTATGCAGTCCTGTGTCTCTGCTTACAGACATATATATGTGTATACACACACATGCATACATGTGTGTATATACATATATGAAATACATATATATATCATGTACCTAGAAAAATTTTGCCGTAAAACCTTATACTGTCATTTGATGTGTAGTATGTTAATAAATTTTGAAACTTGCAGAGGAAGGCAAGTTCCAAAAGTTCCATGAATCATTCAACTTCCAGATGTACTTCCTCCATGTATCAGTAAATTCCCAGTGTCATGCTGTCAAACTCTGGAAGGTTGTGTTAGAATTAAACACTCCAACTAAGGCTTTAACACAGGATGGGAAGCTTATCTAACCTGACAGTACTCTAGAAATAATCATTCTGACTTGTCAAAGATGGTACATGCCAGGATCTTTACATTATTTAGAGATGAAGGAAGGGTTTTTTTGTGGTGTTGTTCGTTTTTTTTTTTAAAAAAAGGAAAGAAATTTTATAAAGCTCTATGGTCAAATTTGAACTGTGGCAACAGAGAGAGACAAACTAAATCAGAAACAAAAAATGCACAGAATCTCATCATGTATGTAATTAATGATTTAGAGTTTAGCTTTAACCCTTAACTACATCTTGATTCCTATTCAAATTGAAGGAGTAAATGATAAAGAAACGTTGCATGTCTCAGTAATATTTTTTCAGTGAGAGGAAGTTTATCACCTGTTAAGTGTTTTTATCTGCCTTCGCAGAAGCAGCCTGCAATTGGCTATGGACATCTAAAATGTTTTTCAAAGGTGAAAAAGCTTGGCCTATTCTCCTGCTTATAATACATTTACTGAAAAAAATGTGTAAGGTAAAAAAAAAAAAAGGTCTCTTTTTCATGACGAGGGTAAACTCTATTCTAACACTCTTATAAAATAAAAACCCCCAAATCAGAAAAAAATCAACAACCCTCCCCCCAAAAAACATCAAACAGAAATTTGCTAATAATGCTACTTTCTTCCAAATATCTTTTACCCTGATCAGTCCATTTTTATGTCTAAATATATGGTAATTTTGGCATAAACACATGGTGATGGCTATGCTAGTGACACACAGGTTCTCATTCTTATATGGGAGGCAACTATAGAATCACAGAATCACAGAATGATAGGGGTTGGAAGGGACCTCTGGAGAGTCCAAGCCCTCTGCCAGAGCAGGTTCAACTAGAGCAGATTGCAGAGGATGGTGTCCAGGCAGGTTTTGAGTGTCTCTAGAGACAAAGACTCCACCACCTCTCTGTGCAGCCTGTGCCAGTGCTTTGTCACCCTCAAAGCAAAGAAGTTCCTCCTCATATTTAGATGGAAATTCCTGTGTTCAAGTTAGTGCCTGCTGCCTCTTGTCTTGTCAATGGGCACTACTAACCCCATCCTGCTGACATCCACCCTTTAAGTATTTATAAGCATTGTTAAGATCTGCTCTCAGTCTTGTCTACTGCAGGCTAAAAAGCCCCAAGTCCCTCAGCTTTTCTTCATAAGAGAGATGTTCTAGTCCCCTAATCAACTTCATAGCCCTCTGCTGTAGCCTTTCCAGAAGTTCACTGTCTTCTTGAACAGGGGAGCCCAGAACTGGAAACAGCATTCCAAATGTGGTCTCACCAGAGCAGAGGGAAAGGATGGCCTGCCTTGACCTGTTGACCACCCTCTTCTTGATGCACCCCAGGATGTCACTGGCCTGCTTGGCAACAAGGACACATCATAGAATCACAGAATCACAGAATGTTAGGGATTGGAAGGGACCTCGAAAGATCATCAAGTCCAATCCCCCTGCCAGAGCAGGAACGCCTAGATTATGCTACATAGGAATGTGTCCAGGCAGGTCTTGAATGTCTCCAGAGAAGGAGACTCCACAGCCTCTCTGGGCAGCCTGTTCCAGTGTTCCATCACCCTCACTGAGAAGAAGTTTCTTCTCGAGTTTAAGCGGAACCTCTTATGTTCCAGTTTCAGCCCATTACCCCTTGTCCTATCAGTGGTTGTCACCGAGAAGAGCCTGGCTCCATCCTCGTGACACTCACCTTTCATATATTTGTAAACATTAATGAGGTCACCCCTCAGTCTCCTCTTCTCCAAACTAAAGAGCCCCAGCTCCCTCAGTCTTTTCTCATAAGGGAGATACTCCACTCCCTTCATCATCCTAGTTGCCCTGTGCTGGACTCTCTCCAGCAGTTCCCTGTCTTTCTTGAACTGAGGGGCCCAGAACTGGACACAATATTCCAGATGGGGTCTCACGACTGGTTCATGGTCATCCTGTTGCCTGTCAGAACTCCTGGGTCCTTTTCCTCAGGGCTGCTTTCCAGCAGGTCAGCCTCCAACCCGTACTGATAAATAGGGTTATTCTTCCCTAGATGCAGTACTCTATACTTGCCCTTATTGAATTTCATAAAGTTCCTCTCTGCCCAACTCTCCAACTTGTCCAGGTCACACTGTATGGCACCACAGCCTTCTGGTGTGTCAGTCAGCCCTCCCAGTTTTGCATCATCAGTAAACTTGATGAAGGTACACTCTATCTCTTCATTCAGGTCATTGATGATATTGAACAGGACTGGACCCAGTATTGACCCTTAGCAAACACTACTTGTTACAGATCTCCAATTAGACTGCACCACTAATCATAACCCTCTGACCTCTATCTTTCAGCCAATTTTCAATCTACTCACACTTTTTAAGCTTCCCTATGAGGACGTTGTGGTAGACCGTGTTGAAAGCCTTGACGAAGTCAAGGTAGACAACATGCACTGCCCTCCCCTCATCTATCCACCCACTTACGCCATTGTAGAAGGCTATCAGATTGGTCAGACATGACTTCCCCTTGGTGAATCCATGCTGACTACTTCTGATAATCTTATTTTCCTCCACGATCTTTGAGATGTTTCCCTGAAGGTGTTGTTCTATCTTCTTTCCAGCGATGGAGGTGAGGCTGACTGGTCTGCAGTTTCCTGAATTTTTCTTCTTGCCCTTTTTGAAGACTGGAGTGACATTGGCTTTCCTTCAGTCCTCAGGCACCTGGCTTGTTTTCCAGGGCCTTTGAAAGGTGATGGAAATTGAACCAGCAATGACTTCTTCCAGCTCCCTCAGCACTTGCAGATGCAACTCATCAGGACCCATGGACTTGTGGATATCCAGTTTACTTAACTGATCTCTAACCTGAAGGTCCTAAACCAAGGGAAACTCTTTCTTCCTCTAGACTTTCTCTGTTGCCTCCAAAATCTGGGACTCCAGAGGAGTGGCCTGAGCAGTAAAGACTGAAGCAAAGGCGGCATTCAGTATCTCTGCCTTCTCTGCATCTTCTGTCACTACGACCCTCACATCGTTCAACAACAGGTCCATATAATCTCTAGGGTTTTATTTGCCTCCAATACACTTGAATAAACCCTTCCTGCTGACCTTGATGTCCTTTGTCAGGTTTAATTCCAAGGAATTAGACTGGTACTTACTTGTTCAGTGTGCAGCACTACCCAGGGTTTTCTTTTATGAGAAGGTGTGTTCTTTTATGAGAGAGGTGTAGCCTCCTTGGTAAGTGACCATGGGTCATTTATGCCTCATTTAGGTCTGCGGCTGGTAGTGCTGGCTCCATCCACGTTGCCTCATCATCCTGCTCACAAGCTGCAGGCCCCCAAAAGAGGCAAGCCACTTTTCCAGGCTTCAAAAATCCCCAAAAGAGCACTTTGCCTGTTCATTTTTTTCTGCGAATGCCTTCCCCAGTGAAGTCTTACCTGCACTGGAGATTGTCTCCTCTCTCTTTTCTTGAAAGCAATTAGTTCTTTTGCAAGATTCTGCCTGCTCTTCAAACAGTAAAATACTTAAACATATGCTAGATGTGTATGTAGTCAGGTTGACTACAGACCATTATGTTTTATCAAGTACTTTTGTCTGTTAGAATATTTTTTGGTTTACTTCTATGTACTCAACTAAGCAATCTAGATGATAAACCCCTTTTGAATTTAGCTAATCTTAGTTAAGCAAAAGGATCCCTGATCAGATTAGTGAATCTCTGTATGAATTTTACTCAAGAAATGGCAGTTGCACAGAATATTGTCTTGTGTTTTTTTAAATTAACTACATCACATTTATACTATATAACATTTTTAGACATATAGATTGATTCAGATGCCTAAACATGGCATCTGAATACCCGTCAAATACCCGTCTAGGACTACATTATTTGTCATACGATGTGCACCCTTGTGAACCAGCAATTGAAGACGTGGAAAAATTCCCTAGGACTTCTCGAAATACTGTAGACAATTAAAGCAGCTGAATGAAAATTCTGATGTCTGTATTGAGATGAAATTGCTCTTTAAGAATTGTTGGTTATATTGGCTGACTCCAATGGGAACTTAGACACAAATGTCGTACAAGAACCATTAGACTGTAGACGCTTGTACTTATGAATCTGAAATGGTCTCCCAATCTAGGTAGGATATTGTTGGAACATATAATTTATTCCAATATTTTACCTCCTTTCACTTTCGCTGACTGCTGCACAACAGAAAGCTTTTTCATGCACCACCTTCCTGTCCAGAAATCCAATCATTTGTTTCATAGAAATAATGTCTAAATATCATGCAGACACTCTCTTAAACAACTACGATCTCATTGTTCTCCACACTGGGAGACAGGCTGGTTCCCACTGTGGTTTCTGGTTTGCCTTTTTGCAGACCTTAAAATAATCTGTTACAAAAAGATCAAGGAAAGATCTGTAAAGAGTAGCTGGCCCTGGAATAATTCAGTGTGATTTGCATTCAGTCTAACATAGTGTTAATACAGGCCAAAGTAAACCTGTTCAAAGGTTAAAAAAAAAAAACAAAAAACGAAGAAAGAGCACATGAGGTGACAGATATCAAAACCATAAGACAGGAGAAATAAGGATCAATATTGAGGCAGGCATGACAAGACCCCTGACTGGACAAATGAAATTGGTTTTACGTGATAACTAGAATCTTATTAAAGAAAAAGATCGAAGACAGGAGAATGAAAAAGATAACAGAAGAAAGAAGGCCTTGACCTGACAGCATAAAGCCACAAGGCAATCAAAAGCGAGCTTTGGTTATTTGTAATAGATGATAGTTAATGTACTTGCAAATTAGTTGACCAGTGATGTAGTGTGATATTCTTCATCTGCTTGAGAGTCTCATGATAAGCTGCAGGAGCTATTCACCTTTAGTGTGAGAAGGCCTTTCTCAGTTCCTTATAAGTACTGACTGATGAGCCTACTGAGTGTTCCTTGGTCAGCTAGTCACTTTAGAAGGTGATGAGTATTCCTTCAATCCACTGCTGTTGAGTAGGGAGGACTCACAGCTAGTGTTTAGCATGTGTAATATCAAAAACCTCAGTATTGTTTTTGATGAAAATGAAAGCAAGGTGAAGAGTGGTTCACTCCAGCAAAATTTTGGATATTTATATGGGTGCAGTCGTATTGTGTACTGAGAGTCTCGATTTTTATATTCTTCCCATAAAATAGTTTAAATGTAGTTTGTGAAAATCATGAAAAAGTACATTACAATCTGAAAATCATTTTCATAGTGTCCTGGTTTGAGCTAAGCAGAACTAATTCTCTTCAGTGATTTTTACTTCTCAACTCAGTCTCACATAAGAGGTTGCACTTTCTTAACTTTGCAGCATGCTTTCGCAGACAGTGTGTACTACTGGCAGTGATAACACCTGATGTTTAGTTACTGCCTGGGACTGGGATGCAGAAAGGCTCTTGCTTATACTTATTCCTTTAGTGACCAAGGCCACTGCTGGCTCTGGTTTGCCATGCTGGGGGTGCCAGGAAGTAAAATGGGTCACGAGGACGTAAAAGTCTACACCTCCAGTGAGTAACAGGAGAGGTGAACATATGTACCATATATTCCTTTCCATATAAGTCATATTCAGTATAAAACTGAGGGACTGCCGACGTTAAGCCTTCTTCTTCAATGGTCAGCATCTGAGGAGGACTCCATCTGATCATATGCCTTTGATCCTGATCCTGAGTTCATGAATCCAGCTTCAATATCCAGTTCCCCTCTGCCACTGAGCCTGGGGCTTCCCTGGTGCTGCCTGCAATGCAGCATCAGTGGTGACTGCTATTGGGTGTGTAGAGGGAGAAGTCAGGTTTGATACTGGGTTTATATATATATTTGTACAGTTCCAATAAAAAATAAGTTAACTTTTTGAAATTTCATGGTGTTCTGCATTAATTTGTCATAAAATGGGATCTGTCACCTAAGTCTAAGGGTATTGACAAATATATTGTGCCTAAAATAATAACACAAAAATAATCCTGATTCTCCACGTCTTTATTGAAGACACTCATTCAACATTCAAAATGTTAGTGCAAAAAGTAAGTGAACCCTTAGAATCAAGAACTGGTTGACTCCTCCCACCCTTGGTAGCAATAACCTCAACCAGGAGTTTCCTGTAGCTGTGGATCAGACCTGGGTATCGTTCAGGAGGGATTTTAGCCCATTCGTCCTGGCAGAACTGCTTTATCTCTGTCATATTCTTCAGATGTCTCACGTGCCTGGCTCTCCTCAAGTCATTCCACAGCATCTCTGTTGGGTTGAGGTCTGGGCTCTGACTTGGCCACTCCAAAAGGTAGGTTTTGTTTTTCTGAAGCCATTCTGATGTGGACTTACTCCAGTGTTTTGGGTCATTGTCTTGTTGCGTCATCCAATGTCTACAAAGTTTCAGCTGACGTTCAGACATTCTCACATTATCCTGAAGAATTTTTTATACCCTTGGGAGTTCATCTTCTCCTCAATGACTGCAAGCTGGCCGGGCCCTGATGCAGCAAACCAGGCCGGAATCATGATATTTCCTTCACCATACTTTACAGCTGGGGTGATGTTTTCATGATGATATGCAGTGCCCTTTTTATGCCAGATGTAGTGCTGCATGTTCTTTCCAAGTAGTTTAGTCTTTGTTTCACCAGTCCACAAAACTTTTTGCCAATATCACTGTGGAGTGTCAATATGCTCTTTTGCAAACTCCAAGCGTGGAGCAATGTTCTTTGCAGTAAGTAGCAGCTTCCTTCATGGTGCCCTGCCATAGACACCCTGCTTGTTCAGTGTTTATGTACTGTAGACTCATGAACAGAGATGTTAGCCAGTTCTAATGATGCCTTCAACTCTTTGGCTGTCACTCAGGGTTGTTTCTTGACCTCCTTGATGAGTCTTTGTTGTGCTCTTGGGGTCATTTTGACTGGGTGCCCAGTTTTTGGTAGAGTAGCCACAGTCCCAAAGTGTCTCTGTTTGTAGATCGTGTGCCTAACTGCAAACTGGTGAATTTCTAAGGTCTTTAAAATCGCTTTGTAAACCTTTTAAGCTTTATTTAAATCAAAATTTCATTTTTGTAGATCCTCTGAAGGCTCTTTTTGTCAAGGTGTGTCTCACATAAGTAAACATCTTGTGCGGAGCAAAACTCAAAAAGTTTGAGTGGGTTTTTTTCAGTCAACCTAGCTCTAGTCCTCACCTCCAAACTCAAACTCCAGCTATGCTAATACCTGACTCCGATTAACTTTTTTGAGGTCAGCTCAAGGGTTCACTTACTTTTTCCACTAGCATTTTCAATGTTGAATGAGTGTGCTGAACAAAGACATGGAGGATCAGAATTACTTTTGTGTTATTATTTTAGATACACTATATTTGTCAATGCTTTTGACTTAGATGATGGTTAGATCACATTTTATGACAAATTAATGCAGAATACCATGAAATTTCAAAAAGTTAACTTATTTTTTCTTGCAACTGTATATAGTTCATTATTTTTATTATTTCCTTATTGTTTAGTAAATCTGTTTTAATTTTGTTTTCCAATCCATGTCTCTACCTCATTCCCTATTTCTTCCCATTTGGGGTGGAAGAGAGTGTTAGAGAGCATCTGTCAGCATTTAGTGGCTGTTCCAGCCCTAACCCTTGACACATAGAATCATAGACTCATAGAATACATTGGGTTGGAAGGGTTGTTTAAAGGTCATCTAGTCAAAACACCCTGCAGAGAGTAGAGACATCAGGTTGCTCAGAGCTTCATCAAGCCTGACTTTGAAAGCTTTCAGGGATGGAGCCTCCATCACCTCTCTAGGCATCCTGTTCCAGTGCTTCAACAGTCTCACAGTAAAGAATTTCTTCCTAACTTGTGATCTAAATCTATCCTGCTCTAGTTTAAAACCATTGCCTCTCATTCTGTTGGTACACACCCTTGTAAACTCTCCCTCCCTGGCTTTCCTGTAGGCCCCTTCAGGTACTGGAAGACTGCTATAAGATCTCACCAGAGCCATCCCTTCTCTAGGATGAACAATCCCAATTCTTTCAATCTGTCCTGGTCGGAGAAGTACTTCAGACCTTCGATAATTTTTGTGGCCCTTCTCTGGACCTTCTCCAAGTCCATGTTCTTCAAATGAAATATGCCGTTTAAGGTTCCTAGCATAGGACTGGCAGATCTAAAGATGAGGAATGTCTTAAAAACCCTCAAATTAAATGTATTTTAAGAAGGCTATTATCCCTCAGAAATGTTAGCTTGAGGATTTTTCAGATATGCAATGGCTCACCCAGACCTATTAGTGGCTATTAATTCCACTAAATAAAATAAAAATGTGCTACATCAGTGCAATCAAATTAATGGCTTCAACTCTTATTGCCGGTTGTAACTTGTTTATTGAGGGTTCCTAACCCTTGACATAAATTTACTTGTCTAATGGTTTAGTGCGTATTTAAATTGTCTATTTTCTGTGATTGTGTGCAATATGTGTGAGAGAAATTTTGGAGTTAAATTCACAGTCAATGTGAAAAGAAATTCCAAATAATTTTTAAAGACTAAATCCATTCAATAATTATTCTTTCCGTATGATGACTCACGGCAAACTCTGGTAATTCAGAAAGGTCTGAGAAGGTCTGTCTTTAGACTACACCCACATCTTGCACACTTTGGGGCTTCCTTTTAAAGCTGCCTTTTGAAATTGCAGTTAAAAAGTACCCAATAATTATCTGGTCTGGCCAGTATGGATGTAGTATCACACACTTGAGGAAAAGAAAGAGACACAGGTCAAAACCAGCATTACAGAGTAGGTAAGACTGAAAAATGTCTCTAATTTAAATAAGTAGAGAATAGACATAAATATACTTTCCATTTACTCAGATAAAACCATTTTACAGATCACAATTCTTAGAAATAAAATGTTATTGCTACTGTATCACTGTAAGGTCTGAGACACGGTGTTCTTTTTCATTCCACCATTTTATCAGAGCCTTGTTTTGAGAGTCTTAAATTTGCTACGGTTTCCAAAGATGTGTCATTAAAATGAAAACAAATTATTTAAATAATTTTTCACTGACTCTTGACATAGTCTGAGTAATATCATCCCTAGTCAGGAGAAGCCCTCATTGATCCTCTGTATTTTGGTACTTCAACACAGAGATATTGCATAGGACATGTACAGTTGTCTCTTGCACATTGCCAGCAACCCAGCAGTATGTGTCTAATATTACTTTCAAGGTCATAAGGCTGGGCTGGGCTGGTCCTCAACTGGTAGTATAGAATAATGTGGGTTCTTCATAGGCTCATGCCCTATTTCCAGTTCTGCGTTGAAGGTTTTATATATATTAAAGCATTTAAATTAACACTACTTACCACTACTTTAGGACTAATTTGCATGTCCTTTGGGTTACAAAGTAATATATTTTAATTTTTTTTTTAGAGAAGGGGAGGGGAGGGGAGGGGAGGGGAGGGGAGGAGAGGAGAGGAGAGGAGAGGAGAGGAGAGGAGAGGAGAGGAGAGGAGAGGAGAGGAGAGGAGAGGAGAGGAGAGGAGAGGAGAGGAGAGGAGAGGAGAGGAGAGGAGAGGAGAGGAGAGGAGAGGAGA
Organism: Trogon surrucura; assembly: GCA_020746105.1. Taxonomy (NCBI): domain Eukaryota; kingdom Metazoa; phylum Chordata; class Aves; order Trogoniformes; family Trogonidae; genus Trogon; species Trogon surrucura. The sequence goes on from CM036617.1 coordinate 42,533,533, forward strand.
GGAGAGGAGAGGAGAGGAGAGGAGAGGAGAGGAGAGGAGAGAAATCTGCAAGGGGAATTTCAAGAAAATCTTGAATGCCTGATGGTTATTCATTATCTGTCACGGAAAAGCAACCTTCTTTACTTTCTAATGATTCATATACACAACAGTTTTTCACTTGGGTGATGTCTCATCTGACTTATTCCTTCCTCTTTTCTTTTGTCTTCTTTTAAGACCTTCAAAGACACTTGTTTATTATGAATTCACCCTGTATTCCCACCAATTACCTGAGTGCCTGAGGGGTTCTCAGGTGTCAGTTTGAAAGGATTAAAAAAAGGTGAAGCAAGGCCATACCTTCCAGCTCACAGAGGCAAAGGATTAGCCTGGAGTTAAATTAGAAAAATATAAGTGCAGTGTACACTGTTTGACTGCTAAATCAATCTCTGTCCAACAGAAAAGGCCAGCATTTAATCATGTGAGTTCAAGCACTGATCAGAAATTGTTTGGCAATGGTTGTTTGTTCCTGACAATATCTTATATAAGTCGCATTGTTACCTCAGTTTATGTCTTTGCCTGCATGTCATCTGACTCAAGGTCATTAGAGCCTAGATCTAGTTTCTATTAGACTATTAAAATGAAATAAAGTATACACCCTTGTAGGAAATTATCTAGCAAATTATTTCCTTCAAACTCTAGTCTCAGGAGAAATATTTCACTCTGAGGCATAACTAAATAAACACCTGCTAACAGAATGCATTTAACGCTAGTACTTTAACTGATTCACTGATAGCAGCCCTAAACAGTGTTCAGAGAATTGAGAAAAAAAAAAAGATTGGATAAAAATAAAAAGGTAGAAGACAGGAATGTATTGGAACTCTCATAGCACAAGTGAAATGATCAATTACACCCTTAAGAGTTCTGTGTTGTATATATCTAAAACTTCATGTGAACAAATACATCTCCAGGTGAGGATATTAAATTTGAGTATGTTTATCACCATAGCAGACCTTGGTACAAAACTTAAAATGAAGTAGGATTCACCGCATTAGCAGCTATTACATCATTACCATCTGCTTACACAAGACTCACTAACATTTCTTGTCTTATTTTAGCAGGAATTTGTACTTTGTACCTTGATTACTTTGTTCCATATTTTCATATTGCAAAAGAATTTTCACTTTTTTTTTCATTAGTTTTCTTCTTCTCCCTCACCTCCCAGTAAAAAATAAATAAATAAATATCCATAATTTAAATTTAAGAAATTCAGGAAAACTAATTAAACTATGTGAGAAGTATCAGATTGCTAGAGAACTTCTTATGTTGCGTGTATTAAATAAAATTGCATTAGGAGGCATATATTTGAAAATCTGGTAATAGGAGTAACAGAATAAGAAGTTATTCTAGAATGTGATTCAGTGTCTGATATGTCATTTAATTAAGATTAGTTCATGAATTAAAGAAATATGTTTGAAACTCAGCTCAAACCAAACTGAGGTGATACTTGTGAGCTGGGGAAAACACCTGGATATTATTGCATAATTTATATCATCGTCTTATGTCTGTTCTCATCACCGGTGCTCTCATTTAGGATTTACTCTAGACCTGCAGCTGCTGGTAGATGGCCACACTTCACTAATAGTCAGCTCTTCTTGGTCTCACAACTGTGAGGCTGTATTTTCTCCAATTATGTTTTCATTATGTCTGATCAAAAGGCCACAACTGACTGTGCTGAGGAAAACAAAACAAACTACATGCAACAGCTTGCTTGTTGAATGGAGCCTCAACTTAAGAGCATGTGAGAACAATGCTCCGACAAGTGCACTAAAAGATAAATTCATTCTTTGTAAGCAGTAAACTAAGAATTGCACTTACAGAAAGCTCCTTTTTAAAGTAAGTGAAGGCTGATTCCCTTTTAAGAGACAAGGAAGATACTTGTCATTTTTTTCTCTATGGACGTTTTTATCTGGATATATTTAGGCTGGGCACTTCCACGATGCTCACTTCTATTTCACACGAGATGCTAGAGAGTCCCAAACTAAATTAGGGTTAGATTCAAAACTGTGAATCAGTTAACCTCTGAAGTGTGGCACTAACTGAATATAATTAGGTGGAGTGAGTGTGGGACCTGATTAATTTAAGTTTGCCCGTACGGTTTAGCATCTGGTTGGCTTATCCTTTCTGAGGTAGAGATTTTGGAATACTTGAAGTGTCTGATTAGAGACTTTTAATTACAAAGTAGAAACAAGGAAAACTAAGGGAGAAAACCTCCCAATGCAGGCATGAAAACTGATACCGCATTTGGTCTGAAGCAGAACACTGGGCAATGAATTTCACTCACACACAGAAAAATATAAAAAAAATTCCAATCAAGAACAAAATAGAGCATCTTGGACTTAAAGAGCTTAGTGCCATTTGAGATACCTTAGAGTATCCAATTTGGCATTCAACTGCTGCTCTAGAAGCCTTTGGGTGTTCCACAGGGCTCTATGTTTTGTATTGTAAATCCTGCGCATGTGTTCCAGATGTTTTCAGATATATAAAATGAGTCTACATGACTATGGTTAGACAGTTAAATGGAATATCTCATTTTGAATGAGTGTTTTCTTTGTTTAGCATAAACATCCAGAAACATTTTATTCCTTTTTTAAAAAAAAAAAAAAATATTAAAATCTTATTAAACCAACATGGGAACTTGGTACTTTGTGAATCCATTTTCTTTAAAATTGAAGTTAAAGGTTATGATCTAGTGGCTCCAAATTTAGGGAACTAAGTATTTAGGTAAAAGCATGGGGTCTTATATAACTGAATATTTGCCAAAAGCAGATTAATTATTTCTTGTTTCTGCAATGGATAAGAAAAGACACATATCTAAAAGAACATTTGTCAAACAGTTCCTGAAGGTCACAATGTAATATACACATTTCTTCATTTGTGCATCCATTTCTTCAGAAAATTTTCATTACCAAAGGAATGGAAAAACTGATACTTTAAAATCAAAATATTTCATCACACCCAGAATTTTCCTCAAATTCTATTTTTTCTTAAAATTAAATGCAAAAGTTAAATAAAAGAAATGATTGGAGAAATGGCTCTTTGGCCACCATGATATTAAAGACTTTTGTAAGGTCAGTTTTATACATGCAAGATAGTACATACAATTCCATGACTGATGTCTGACTGCCCTGTAATGGTTTCGTTGTTTTCAGAAGAGCTCATTTTGTGAAAAATGACATGCAGCTTCCCTCATCAGGAGTTTGAAGAGACAATTTGATGAAGGTGGAAGTATGTGTGTTGTAGTTGGGCAAGTTTTTTAATACTGCTGCCAAGAACACAGAAAAGTCTGAAAATTCTGTGTCAGTCTTTCAAAACAATAGTCACAGCAACAAAAAAAAAAACCAACATCTGTTATGTGTTTTTCCTTTGTTTCTTCTAATCGATCCAGAAAATCTTTGCCAAACATTTGCACAGCGTGCCGTAGAAATGTCACTTGAGGGTGAAAATAAGTGTCACTTTATAAGTAAATGTCATTTTACAAGTAAATACCATTGAGTGGGGAAAGAAAAATGACACTTAGAAGAGAAACTCAGTGGCTAAATGGTGATGATATGAACAAGCGGAGCATGCAATGAAGATTCCAGTTAATTTGCACACCATCTGTCTGGTGTCTTGATAATAGTAGATAATAAAGGAAGTAATGGTTGCATGTTTCCATATCATCCTGACAATGAAGCTCTACCACTCAACAAGCATAGTGTTTCCATCTTAGCCAGTCATGGCAATTGAAACATCTCCCCTTTTCAATTCCTTCTTTTCCTTTCATTGAGTCTCAGGTTTTGAAGAGTTCTCAAGCAATTTCTGCCTCTGTTGTCCTAGTCTTGCCTTTGTTTTTACTCCCTTCACCTCTGGATCTCCTTTGTATTCACTTATCTACCCTTAGCACTTGAGGTCCAGCTGATACTTCTATCCCGCTATAATACCTTTGAACACTTCAATATCTCTGTTAATCCACCATTCCCACCTCCATCTCAGACTACTCCATCTGGTTTCTTTATACACTCTCAAAGACATGAAGGTAGAAAGTTATTTACGCTTATCAGTAAATTAATCGCAAAACTTTCTGAAATTTGGCAAACAGAATTCATGTCTTATGCATTTAGTAGACACAGAAGATATTTCATTCTTTGCAACTCATACTTTAATATTTTAAGACTGTCTACACTAAAGTTACTTAGTAAGGCATGTACAGAACATATGTTCAATGAATTTATTGCCATCAAGAATGAGTCTTGATATTTGATTAAGCTTCCTTAAAATGCCAAGGAGGTAGCTTACAGGGTTTGGATTTTTTTCTCTATGTCCTCTTTGTGGATTATATTAATAATATACTCACCTAGGAAATTTTACTTTCTATACATTTTACTTCCAGAATCTTCCATTTGATTCACTTTATACAGCATGAATGTGATAAAATCACTGAATCACAGAATCAGAGAATGGTAAGAGTTGGACGGGACCTCTGAAGATCATCTAGTGCAACCTCTCTGCTGAAACACTTAGAGTAGATCACATAGGAACATGTCCAGACGGCTTTGAATGTCTGCAGAGACAGAGACTCCACAGCCTCTCTGGGCAGCCTGTTCCAGCGATCTGTTACCCTCACAGTAAAGAAATTTTTCCTTATGTTTAGGTTGAATGTCCTGTTTTCCAGTTTTCCAGTTTGTGACCTTGACATCCACCCTTCAGATGTGTATAAGCATTGATGAATGCCCCCTCAGCCTCCTCTTCTCCAGGACAAACAGACTCAACTCTGTCCTGTGGTAGATAGTCCAATACCCTAATCATCTTGGTGGTTCTGAGCTGGACTCTCTCCAGTAGTTCTTTGTTGTTTTTGAACTGGGGAGCCCAAAATTAGATGCAGTAAGAAAAATATATCTGTTTGCACAAGAGGGAACCATATAATTTGCAAATGAGGAACAGAGACCAGAAAATCTGTAGGTTTCTGCATAAACTTTGCCAAAGAAAAACATACTCAGTATTTAGTACTGCTAGTCACATTCCCAAATTACACAACTGGTCTTTTGATATACATTCTAGGGGACCAGACAGCGGATGGATAAGACAGCGAGATGTTCAGAAGAGGACTATTTTCCCTTATAAATCTATGTAGGACCTGCTAAAAATCCTGACTGCTGACAATCGCACAGGAAAGCATTTTTTATAAGTAAAACACTGAATAAAATATATACATAGCTGTTTAGACACTTACCAATATTTTGCTGGTATTGATGATGGGCAAGCTGAAGACCAAATCAGCCCAGAAAAAAGTTTGATTTATTAAGCACACTTAAAAATTACCATTAAACAAATTACTAAATGATGTATTGTTGCTTTTTGTTGCTGTCTTTTGTTTGTGTGTTTTGTTTTGTTTGTTCTTTTTGTATTTGCTTTCTATTGGTTTTTTTTGTTTGTTTGTTTGTTTTCTAAAAAAAAATCTTGATTTTGTGTATTATTTCGGTGTTTACTCATAGTATACATCTTAATTTCATAATATGAAAGTTTCAAATATAGAGAATAAGTTATTTAAAGCTTATTGTAGTTTTAAATGTAAAAATGTGAATTTCAGTGTAAAATATTTTATGTTTTTCATTGTTTGCTTTAAAGTTTACTTGTGTTGTTGCCAGGTGGCATTAAACTTAAATAAATGTCAGAGAAATAAAATGGATCTTTAGAAAAGGAGTAGTTATTTTATGTACTGAGCATGCACAAGTGAGAAATATGAGTGTGTCAGCAAAGCCTGAGGACAAAACTTTAACTCTTTTATCCTATAGTTTAGGTCCTCAAAGCACAATAAGAAATTAGTTTTACTGCTACACTACGTACCCTTTGTTTACTGCCAAATTAGGAACACCTGATATAAATTCAAATTGCTGTATACTAGGATGCAACACAGAACATTATTCTTGTTTACAAAATAAGCCCTAAGCTCACAAAGCATCTAAAGTATGTGTCTCTATGTCACTTTAAGATGGACATCTGCCCATATGGCTTCATCTGCCTGCACAGGAGATGAAGGATAGTAGTGTATAAAATAAAAACTATGTAAAAGCACCACGGACTAAAAGACCATATCGATGTCTTCTTCTGACAACAACATAACAGGAAATTAACACTGTCAAAAAAACAATAAATCAGTATTTATGATCAGGAACTTCTTTAGATAACTGGAAAAACAGAGTTTAATGTGCAAAATTTACTTGAACCTTTACAATTATTTTAATGGAATATAAAAATATAAATTTATCTATTCAATATACAAAATTAATCTTAAGGAAAAGTTTTCATAGAGATTTTCAGTTCATCTAGTTTCTGCTAAGGCAAAGAATAAAAATTCTAAAAAAAAATGAATTAATATTTTTCCTTAATTTTCTATTTTTCATAGCTTTAGAAAGAAATTTCCTTCTCTCTGTGGATAACCTTTGGTATCCTTTATAGTTGGATAATTTGTCAACATACAGTATTTGTCAACCAAGTTTTCTTTTCACAGTTTAGTGTAAAACTTGTAATTAGTAAATAGTGATACCAGGCAAAAATAAACTTTGTAACTCTTATTCAAATTTTGTCATTGAATGACACACAATACCACCAGAAAGGTTGTTTGACACACTATCCTTGTAGAGAAAGCTCATACCATTGATATAGTTGTCTGCTTAGTTCATGTGTTGTATATCTGATGCTCTAAGAAAAAAAAGAAAATTAAAAATGCAGCAGTACAAAGTCACTGATGAAAAGAGGCTAATCCAACTTTTAAAGTGTAGCTAATTGGTCCAGGTGGAGTGTTTTAGATGAGATTAATGAAGCTGTGTCGAAGTCTTAGAACATTGTTGCAGAACTCATAGGACTTTGGACATATTTGATCACAATGGTCATTCATTTGTGTAGAAATTCAAGTGACTAACCACCACATTTTTCTTTCAATGACTGCTCTGTATGGAATTGACACTTCAACACCAGATCTGTAATCATCTGTGGAAAATTTCCTTGCTAGACAACTAGTTCTGCTCTTCCAATAAAACTTCCAACTAGTCTAAAAAAAAGTCACTTTTACAGATGCGTGGAGGATAAGTATGGGGGTTAAAGTTAGTTTCATGGATATATTTGTACTTTGTTAGTTCCTGCTTGAATTTGTAGAGTATAACCTCAGTATAAATCTCAAACACTAGAAATCACATTGGGTGTCTTTTTAGAAAGAAACAGTAATTTCATTTCTCAGTATTTTTTATTCTGTTAACAGAAAGAAAAATTAAAAAAAAAAAAAAAAAAACATAATGTCTATATCATCTAATAGGCCCATAGCAACAGTTGAGAAACAAGGACTACACCCTTTCCCCTTAATCCATAGAAAGTAATCGCCTACCTTCCTTTACTGCACGGAATCTCAGAAGGGTGATTCATACTCTCATCAGAGAAGTGTCATAGGGGAGGAATTATCCGGCCTGAACTATGCTCTCTCCACAATCAGTGAGGAAAAAAAACCATAAAAATTTAATTGAACTGTAAGATAAGTACCTGAGATAGCTGAGACAACTTATGCTCTCACAGCTGTTATAGCTCTGTGTTTTTTATAATTGCAGCTAAAACAAAGAGTTTAGACTTAGATATCTGACAGAGGTATGTCGAAGCAACAAATACCACCCTCATTGTTTAATTCAACAAAAGCAACATTTTACAACCATGTATATACAAAATGAACATTTCATAGAATCACAGAATGGTCTAGGCTGGAAGGGACCTTAGAGATCATTCAATCCAACCTCCCTGTCATGGGCAGGAATGCCTCTCAACTAGATCAGGCAACACATGAGGACCCAACAGGGATGAAACCCTTGACCTTGGTGTTATCAGCACCATGCTCTAACCGAGTGAGCTAACCAGCCCCCTAATATAAGATATAATTCTTCATAATGTTTATTTCTGTGTTTTATTTATCTACTTTATGCTATCATAATCTATATTCATCCGTGTTCAAACAAGTTATGTTTTCTTTGTACAGTCACTTCCATGAAGATCACCTTTATCCGAGTTCTTGTACTGTCTTATCCTGGAAAACAGCAAGCCGTGCTATTCTTGCTCCATCTTTATTAAGACTACAGGTTATATCCCACTGCTTTCTGTACCGTAATGCTTCATTTCTCTCTCTGTATTTCATCAATTGCTACAGAGCACATCTGTTGTCAGAAGACAGCTGGAAAAGCTTATTCACAGCTATCAGTCTTCTCTTGAGTACTCAACAGTGATCAACTTGTAGTGGTAAGTATTTTCTTATAGTGTACTATTTGGCAAAGTACACCCTGCCACTGGAAAGATCTCCTCTGTGCTCCAGGCACAGCAGAAACCCTCTTTGCATTGTGCTGCCTAGTCAAGTGGGAATGCTCAGTCAACATAAGGGAACCTACAATTAACAAAAAAAAAAGCAACCGACTAAATAGTGATGTCATCTATTTTATTGCAAAAAATATTTTCACTCTAATTTTTCCACATTGTTTTTATGAATACAGGAATTTAAAAGATTTTTTTTAAAGTTGCACTTTAATTACATTATCTAGTCCCTTTGAAAATGAAGACATATACACCTTTGTTATTTATTTCACTAATACCAGGTAAAAGACTTCCTGTTCATGTGTTTGTGTAGAGCTTGTCATTTTATATTATGACATAACATGACACAGTGCCTCTGTGATACACTTTGATAATGTCAAATAAAAGTACAGAAGACTAGAATTTGTAGTTAGATTTTTTCTTTCTCAACCTAAAGGCATAGAACCACTCAAACATACAAATTAATTGTGAAAGAAAGATATTAAACAGGGTTTAGCTGACATCTACAAACAGTAAGATAAAACTACAAAAGATACATTTCTTCTGTGTGCAGCATAGGGCTTACCTATGTGTTACAGTGTTTGCATGATGATATTGTATTATCTTGTCATCTTTATCATCAAAAACTAAGCTGTGCATACAAAAGAAAACAAGCAGTAAAAATAGTTTTATTAAATTAATTATTCACTAAAAGCGGCATGATCAACAGAATACCTTTTAGACTGATATCTTTGTAAAGAGAATACACTATCTCTGTAGTGAACAAAAACATGCATAATAGTAAAAAGAAGACTCTTTAACAAATCCTAATTGAGGATAAACCTGTCACATTAAAGCATGTTCTTGCCAATAAGGTTATGTACAAAACCTTTCTGTGATTAATCTAAAAGTTTAAGCTAAAGAAGTACTGTGTAATTGCCTATTATCATGAGTTTCTTAGAAAATCTTAAGGGAGAATATAATTTGCACAAACATATGCTCTCTCTTAGATTACTGAATATTTCTTAGCGAAAAATGGTTGGAAAATTAATGAATAATAACAACAGATAATTTCATTACATTTAACACAGATGTAAGCATTTGTTTCTGAACCAGAAATGTTAATTGCATAATTTAATAAAATGTAAGTATTTAGAGGCATAAGAAAGGAGATGAAAAGTAACATTCCTTGACGTTACAAGAGTAAGAAATATAGATGTAATACTTGTGTTACTTGGAAAAATGTCTTCTACTATCTCATTACATTTCCTACATTTTTTTTCAGTCAACAGAACTTAAAAAAATACATATTTTAAACAATCCTTCGAAGAAAATCACATCAGACTGCATCATCAACATTTGTTTCTGTATTGTTTTGATAAAAAAATGTAACCTTCTATAAGCCATTTGATAACTGGTACATGGGATCAGTTGTTATTTTTAGTGTGTCAGCTATTTTATCCTTAAGCAAATGTCTACATAGTAGGACAAGACAGCAATACTAAAAAGACTTTCTGTATCAATGGTCAACCCTATTTTTAAAATTTATTACTTAACAATAGTAGGTCCTACATGTTATTTAAAAGATGAATTCCTTTTCATACATTTAAAAGGCATTGTCAGCACAAATACACTTCCAATCAGTTAGAGACTGAATTGACTCAGTCTAACTTTGACATTTCTTTTAAGGCTGAATAATTTGTGTTCACCAGCTTAAGAATAGACCAGAGCTGCAAAGCTATTAGTAGGATTTACAAGAAAAGTAGTTTCAATTCCTTAGAAGTCTAGATATTCTGGAAGGTTGTCTTACATGTTCTTGGTTAGAATTTTCCCGTGGGAGGGGACACAGATGAAAGGCCTCACTGCACCTAAACCTTTCATTGATATATCTAGAACTGTCTTTGAGAGTGAAAGCGTCTCAGGCAGTTGTTGTTTACCATTATTATCATTATTAATAATAGATTATTGGAGGAAGATGTTGTTTATCTAGTTCTGAGAAGGTATTCTATGTTTTACCAATTAAAAAAATGAATCAATTTTTCTCTTATTGAAATACACATTAAAATACTCTTGAAATTCTTCACTATTTAGATGCTGTAGTATTAAGACAGATACACCAGTGAGAGTTAAAATTGGATTTGGTGTTATAACTTCTGTGAAACATCTACTGGATCTTCAGGCAATAAGTGGCCTTGTATGAACATGAGCGCCAAAATGATGACCTTCTTTTGCTTTAATCTCTCTAGTTGCCAAATTCTGTTTCTTTACTGAGTTAAACTGGTTTCTAAATCATAAAATTCAACAGGTTTTTCCATATCATAGCCTTAAGTTTTAGAAAACCTGTAACCTTAGCTAATTTGGGATTGAACCTTCATCAGTGAATTCACTACTTCTTACCCACCTCCTAGACTACAGAGCTTGCAGAGCAACCTTCTTCTCTTGATGCATGACTATAAGTTCTAGTCCCTGTTCTAATGACTATTTTAGTGTGTTATATTAAGTATTTATTATTTAACTTACTGACATAAGTATTTGTGGTGATGTTGCAGATACCTGACTTTCTAAAATATGTGTTATATGTTATTTTTAGATAAGTAACATTCAGGGATGTTTATCAAATTCAGGTGCTCACCATATCACAACTATTGATACAGTTACAAGATAAAAAAACTCCCAATCAGAGGAACTTAAATGTTGCAAATACAAGATAGATAAAATATTGAGAAGCAACATTATCCCATTTTGCAGTTGGAGAAATAAAATGTAGAGTCATTATCTAAGCAGTATCTGCCATGAACTGAATCCAAGAATCTTAAAGATCGGAGCACTTTGTATGACCATACTTCTTTTGGGAATGTATTTGTCTATACTAGAATTATCAGACCATTTGTAGCTATGACAAAAATGTGTTTTTTTTTCTTTTACCCCCTCCCCCACAACCTCATACCTGCATCGAATATATTGCTGCTATCCATTGCCAAGACCAGGATTCAGTTACTGTACTAAGATCTCTCTGTAAATATCAGTCATTGTTCAAAAGTATTGCTTTTTCTTTTTGATCTTACAAATAATTCAACTTATTTTTTTTGAGACATACAGAATGAAATATCAGTCATTATATTTCCAGAGATATCATGATTCTCAATGCCATACTACAAAAAAACAAAACTCCAGGTATAAAATTGTATCTCAAATAAGTCATTAATTTAGGCTTCAGCAAGGAGATATAATTGAATAACAAAACATCTGTACAATTTGTAGCAAATATAAAGAAAAAATCAGTAGAAGTTTGTTTCCTAAGAGACAATTGCTTTTCTTTATGTCAATGCTAATTAATTTGCGTATTTTTACTTTCTTTAGTCAACATGACTCAGTAAAGATTTTAATGATTCTGTAGTCTTTTATCTTACTACTTTTCAGCAAGATCATAAAACAGTTTTAAAGCTTCAGAGTAAGGATTTTTTTTTTCTTTTCACAGTACTATGTGGCAGGTAATGATATTAAATTAAGTGCATGGGCCGTGATATTACAAAAGGGGGACTTGTATACCATTACAGACCTCTGTAAGGAACACAAGTTCAATAATTTTTTGTAAATGTCAATGATCCAGTCTCACTTGCCTTCACATCCATTTATGCCTCCTTGTACTATTGTGTGTAGTAGATTGAAAACAGTAACTAGGGATGACATTGTCTACACCATTTAAGACTTCATGTACATCAAATACATCTTAGAATTTTATATATGTCACAGCCCTTTTAAATCAATGGCCTATAGGTAGATTAAACTGTCACAATAATATTTTATGTGTTTCAAAATATTAACAAACAACAACATTACCATTTACTGTGTCATTGGTCATGGCACCTACTGCTTCTTTCTTCGTTATTTAAACTACTCTTTACCCTTGTCTTCTTATTATGTTTTTACAATTTCTTTGCGTACCTGCTGCTTCTGTATAAAATAACACTATTTATAAAATATAACAAAGTGTGTTGTGGGCTGTTTAAATTCAACTTTGCAGTCTCCTATTATTTTAATAATTTATGATTGTTTAGTCAGTAGCTAAAATTCAGTCTAGATCAGGCAAAACCTATTCCATATTGGGCTGTTAATGTAGTGATTAGGAAAGCAGTCACTTACTACACCCTAAATCTTTCAATTTTGTCTTCATTCTACAGCATGCTTCAAAGATTTCCCAATTAATACCAGGGAGGTTGGAATAGGTTGAAATCAAATCATCCATAAGCACAATCTTGTTAACCTAACTTGCCCTCTTTATCTCTTCATAGAAGTTTTCATTTCCGTTTCTTTTTCCTGTCCTTGGAGGTTCATTGTATGGTGTAGCTGTCTTATCATCACTTTAATGCTCTTATATGTAAGCTAGCTTATTTCCTGAATATGTCAATTCATTTCTCCATTTTTCCTAACTTGTAAGAGTACAATAAAACCTGAACAAAAACAATCATTCTTGGGAAACTTTCTGCCATAACAGAACACTCTAAAGAGTATTAAGTGATTATAAGAGATGTAGATGGCTTTCCCTAAACAATATTACCTTTAGAACAGATCTAAGAAATCATGTTGTTCTAAATTTTCTGGGAAAATATTTGGATTTAAGCTTAGATTCAAATGTATATTTTCTTTTTTTTTTTTTTTTTTTTTTCTGGACACTGATACTTGGTTGCCATTGTGCTGAATCTTCAAACTATAACTCACTGTTCAAAATGTATGTCTTACAGTTAATGATGGCTTTTGTTTTAGGGAAGAGGAGATAATTTCTCATAAGAATACTCTCCAACTTGTGAACTGAGAAGAGGTCTAAACCCACAGAAGCTCACAAATTAAATTCCCTTGAACACTCTCAAAAAAAATGTGAACTTTCATACGTAATACTTTTATCTTGCAGATGGGTTGTTCTTGTCTGGTTTATTTTTCCCTGTATGGATAATACTACTTACAAACAGAAAACCCAGCGTTACAAAAATTTTTTATTTAATAGTATTTTGATAAGATATTAGTAGCACAAAAAACACAAACTGATTTAGTTTGAATTTTCTTCGGCACCTTTTCTTCGGCACCTTTTCTTTGGTACATTTTCTTCAGAAAATGCAGCCATTTCTATACCTTTTATTAGTACCTAAGCACTCGTTTCCCTTTCCTTTCCAGTGCTGACAACAAGAGTTCAGTTTCCTGTGAGAATGCCAGCATGTAACTTTTTCAGATACAGCAAATGAAGCACAGCTCAAAATGGATTATTGAAAGTAAGAACAGACCAGAGAGGAAAAAAACAACACAACTTCCAATAAGTTCCTTTAGTATAGTACCTACTAAGCTCTTATAGGATCACTAATTGCTCTTTTAAAAAGTAGGAAATTAGACAATAATTTGTAGATTCTACAAAAGAAGTGTTCATGTATTCATTCATAATTATTTTTTAAGCTTTTACATATATGTGTGTGTGATATGTATATATATATATATATAATTTTATGCCAGACATAAGATTTTCCTTCTGTCTAGAGAAGGCAAGTTAGGAAGATTGACAAGATTTCTGAGATTTCTGATACAGTAATTTTAAATACGCATTATGCATTTCTTCTGGCAGTAGACACCACCAATTGCTCTGATGCTTCATCCATTACACCAACTCAATTTCTCAGATAACATGTAATTAGCTAGACTCTACTGCTGGAATATTATTTCTATCTTCTGAGAGATCTCATGCTATAATGGACAAGATGTCACAAATAAAGAGGAATTATGTTGGTGAAAACTGCACCACTAAACCCAAAAGTGTATTGTTCTTTGTCTTTGAAGAAGAAGGAAGGAGATTTTTATGCATTAGTGATCTCAGTTCTGTTTCATCTCTTCCTTGAGAAAGAATGTTAACACTACCTAGAAAATTAAAAAGTGAAGATAAGGCTATATAAAGCTCATCTTATATCTGAGCAAGAAACTGAAATAAAAGGAGTGATGTAATTTTAAAAATCCTCAGTATGCTCAAAGTTTGTTATTTAATCATACTTGAACATTTTTTCCCTCTGAAATGGTATGTTACAAAGTTATAATTGTATTAGGTGACTCACATTTATGCAATTACCTTAGAATATTGCATTAGATTTCTAAGGATGTATTTTTAATAGTGCTGCCTATTGAATTTATTCACATTATCTCATAGATATAGATGAGACTCTTATTGTCTGTTTTATGTGAGATGCTTAAATAGGTTCTTTCACCACGTACTGCATGGTATCTGCACCGCAAAGTATCTCCAGAGTCAATGAGCATTTTACACAGAAAACAGAAAAGGTGGAATGTTCTCTTTCATTTTTTTTTTCTGAACTAGGAAACAAAAGGAATATATTTGTGTTCAAAGATGCTTTCTCAGAGGCTTGTATCATTGAGCAAGTAGCAAATGAGGCCAAGCAAGTAGCAGTTATTAGGATTTCACTCTGTTGAGTTCATGTCACCTTGTGGCACATGACTTTTACTTGGAGCTGTTTGCAAGCTCGGACACTCGGGGGCAAGGTAGAGAAAGATATTTATTACTGGAAGTATGTGCCATTGGAAATGTCTTTTGTCTTTCGCCTCATGCCTTGATACTTTTTCTTCATTTTGATACACTTCAGCACTTGAAGAGCTACAGGTCTTCTGTAAAGTTGGTTGCAATACACAGTTACTGAGATCCCATCAAATAATATAGGTCCTAGGCATATTTAGCACAGTTTCTGTGTCCATAAGGGTTTCAAAGAAAATGAGAGAAATAATTTTCTGACTATATCTTAACAACTGTCCCACTTTGGCTAAGAGCCTTACTATTCTCCACAAGTATAGGTGCACTCTGAGGATCATTCGTGTAGAGGTAAGTTCTTAAATCAAATGAAATATACCCAAATGAAATATGATTTATTGCTGGATAGTATCACAGGATATTCCATAAATAAACTTGGGCCATTTCAAGGTGACGGTTGCCAGGATGCTGCACTGGCCAGGTGTTGTCCGTGGGATGGGTTGACAGGAGTGAGGCAGCCAGGGAATACCAAGGGCAGCTTCAGCCCTGGGCCTCAGGAACCTCCATGGGAATGGGGACAGGCCAAGGTTCAGTCAAGCCATGAGCCCACAGGTGGGCCTTGCTCTGCAGGACCCATGGCTGAGCAGGAACTGTCAGCCCTGGGAGGCTAATATGGGATCCTGGGGCATAGGCAGGGTAGAGGAGAGCCTGGGACAGCGGGTAGGAGCAGCAAGTCCTTAAGGTGCCCTTGGGTCCTGATGCTGTTTTGGACCCAGGGCTATCTTGCCAAAATGAGTAAGGTTTCAATGTTCAACTACATCGTTAAGTAAATGAACAGTACTGCACTGACAAAATTATGTAACTACAAATTTGAACTAGCAGAATAGGACAATGTCAATGAAGCAACAAAGACACTTGATGGTGGGCCAAGCGATGATGAAGAAAAACTGTAAGTTAGCTGGCACAGTCTTTCTTTTACACCCCAAACAGAACTGTTGTTATTACTTATGACTGCCAAACAGACAGGTGGCCCCAAAAGTTTTTTACTAGAATCCACGAGATGAATGTAAATCATGAGGAGAGCATGTATATGGTAATGTCTCAAAATAAAGGAACATTGTCTAAGGTTCACTCCAGTATCTCCCCTTCATGCTGTAAATGTTCAGACTACCACACATGCCTGCCTTCTCCCTTCTGTCTCTTCACACTTCTTCCTTACATCTCCAACCCCCAAACACCTTTTAATATACTACACCAAAATTAGGACTCTAGGCTTGTGGTACTAGCATAGCCTAGAGATTACTACAAAATAGTGAAATATGTGGTGAATATTTGAAGTTTTGTTTTCTCAAAACTGCCTGTATTCACAAATGTTTGAATTCTGTTCTTTTTTTCTTTAAAATCATTGTCCAATTTAATAATTAACAAATAAAATTTTTTACTTCGGTGGAAAGGAGAGGAAGTACTCAGACGACACAGCTGAGATGCTAAATAATATATGGGTGTTTTGCACTCTAATGTTTCTAACTTGACTGTTGTAATTTACAGCTCTTGGAAGGCAGGGCTGGTCACTTGGGAAGAATATAAGGCTGTTGTCCGAAGATGTAGGGAGGCAACTAGGAAAGCAAAGGCCTCCCTAGAATTGAACCTGGCGAGAGGGGTCAAGGACAACAGGAAGAGCTTTTTCAAATACGTGGCAGATAAAGCTAACACCAGAGGCAATGTAGGCCCACTGATGAATGAGGTGGGTGCCTTGGTGACAGAAGATACAGAGAAGGCAGAGTTACTGGATGCCTTCTTTGTCTCTGTCTACTCTGCCAGAGGCTGTCCTGAGGAGCCCCGTTCCCCTGAGGCCCCACAGGAAGTCAGGGCAGTGGAGGAGTTTGCTTTAGTAGATGAGGACTGGGTTAGGGACCAATTAAGCAATCTGGATATCCATAAATCCATGGGTCCAGACGGGATGCATCCACGGGTGCTGAGGGAGCTGGCTGATGTCATTGCTAGACCACTCTCCATCATCTTTGCCAAGTCTTGGGAGACGGGAGAGGTGCCTGAGGACTGGAGGCAAGCAAATGTCACTCCAGTCTTCAAAAAGGGCAAGAAGGAGGACCCGGGTAACTATAGACCAGTCAGCCTCACCTCCATCCCTGGGAAAGTGATGGAACGACTTATCCTAGGTGCCATCTCAAGGCATATCAGGGATAAGAGGGTCATTAGAGACAGTCAACATGGCTTCACCAAAGGGAAGTCGTGCTTGACTAACCTCATAGCCTTTTACGAGGATATAACAAGGTGGATAGATGATGGCAGAGCGGTGGATGTGGTCTACCTTGACTTCAGTAAAGCATTTAACACAGTCTCCCACAGCATCCTTGCTGCTAAACTGCAGAAGTGTGGTCTAGACTCTCGGGTAGTGAGGTGGACTGTGAACTGGCTGAGGGGAAGAAGCCAAAGAGTTGTGGTCAATGGGGCGGAGTCTGGTTGGAGACCTGTATCCAGTGGAGTGTCTCATGGGTCGGTACTGGGACCAGTATTATTCAATATATTCATCGATGACTTGGATGAGGGACTAGAGAGTACTATCAGCAAGTTTGCTGATGACACCAAGCTGGGAGGAGTGGCTGACACACCAGAAGACTGTGCTACCATTCAGCGAGACCTGGACAGGCTGGAGGGTTGGGCGGGGAAAAATTTAATGAAATACAACAAGGGTAAATGTAGGGTCTTGCATCTGGGTAGGAACAACCCCAGGTTCCAGTATAAGTTGGGGAATGACTTATTAGAGAGCAGTGTAGGGGAAAGGGACCTGGGAGTCTTGGTGGACAGCAGGATGACCATGAGCCAGCAGTGTGCCCTTGTGGCCAGGAAGGCCAATGGCATCCTGGGGTGTATTAGAAGGGGGGGTGGTTAGTAGGTCGAGAGAGGTTCTCCTTCCCCTCTACTCTGCCCTGGTGAGACCCCATCTGGAATACTGTGTCCAGTTCTGGGCCCCTCAGTTCAAGAAAGACAGGGAACTGCTGGAGAGAGTCCAGCACAGGGCAACTAGGATGATGAAGGGAGTGGAGCATCTCCCTTATGAGAAAAGACTGAAGGAGCTGGGGCTCTTTAGTTTGGAGAAGAGGAGGCTGAGGGGTGACCTCATTAATGTTTACAAATATATCAAGGGTGAGTGTCACAAGGATGGAGCCAGGCTCTTCTCGGTGACAACCACTGATAGGACAAGGGGTAATGGGCTGAAACTGGAACATAAGAGGTTCCGCTTAAACTCGAGAAGAAACTTCTTCTCAGTGAGGGTGACGGAGCCCTGGAACAGGCTGCCCAGAGAGGTTGTGGAGTCTCCTTCTCTAGAGACATTCAAGACCTGCCTGGACACGTTCCTGTGTAGCATAGTCTAGGCATTCCTGCTCTGGCGAGGTCCCTTCCAATCCCTAACATTCTATGATTCTATGATTCTATGATTTGACACAGTCTCCCACAGCATCCTTGCTGCTAAACTGAGGAAGTGTGGTCTAGACTCTCGGGTAGTGAGGTGGACTGCCAACTGGCTAAGGGGAAGAAGCCAAAGAGTTGTGGTCAATGGGGCAGAGTCTGGTTGGAGGCCTGTATCCAGTGGAGTCCCTCAAGGGTCGGTACTGGGACCAGTATTATTCAATATATTCATCGATGACTTGGATGAGGGACTAGAGAGTACTGTCAGCAAGTTTGCAGATGACACCAAGCTGGGAGGAGTGGCTGACACACCAGAAGGCTGTGCTGCCATTCAGCGAGACCTGGACAGGCTGGAGGGTTGGGCGGGGAAAAATTTAATGAAATATAACAAGGGTAAATGTAGAGTCTTGCATCTGGGTAGGAACAACCCCAGGTTCCAGTATAAGTTGGGGAATGACTTATTAGAGAGCAGTGTAGGGGAAAGGGACCTGGGAGTCTTGGTGGACAGCAGGATGACCATGAGCCAGCAGTGTGCCCTTGTGGCCAGGAAGGCCAATGGCATCCTGGGGTGTATTAGAAGGGGGGTGGTTAGTAGGTCGAGAGAGGTTCTCCTTCCCCTCTACTCTGCCCTGGTGAGACCCCATCTGGAATACTGTGTCCAGTTCTGGGCCCCTCAGTTCAAGAAAGACAGGGAACTGCTGGAGAGAGTCCAGCACAGGGCAACTAGGATGATGAAGGGAGTGGAGCATCTCCCTTATGAGAAAAGACTGAGGGAGCTGGGGCTCTTTAGTTTGGAGAAGAGGAGACTGAGGGGTGACCTCATTAATGTTTACAAATATATCAAGGGGGAGTGTCACGAGGATGGAGCCAGGCTCTTCTTGGTGACAACCACTGATAAGACAAGGGGTAATGGGCTGAAACTGGAACATAAGAGGTTCCGCTTAAACTCGAGAAGAAACTTCTTCTCAGTGAGGGTGATGGAACACTGGAACAGGCTGCCCAGAGAGGCTGTGGAGTCTCCTTCTCTGGAGACATTCAAGACCTGCCTGGACACGTTCCTGTGTAGCATAATCTAGGCGTTCCTGCTCTGGCAGGGGGATTGGACTTGATGATCTTTCGAGGTCCCTTCCAATCCCTAACATTCTACGATTCTATGATTCTATGATAATGGCTTCAGACTTTACATTCCTTTGTCTTTGTATCTTATAAAATGGAGAATATCCTTTGTTGAGTACTCTCTGTCAAGCAATGCTTTGAGACATTACTCAGTACAAGTATGCTGTCTCTTTTAATGATTATATCCTTCAGGAAAAAAAACCTGCATATTTGGGATTTTTTAATTTTATTTTTCATTCAGTAGTTCTCATTCCTTGGATTCCAGACAAAGAAAACCACATGGTATGCTGCAAAGTAGCCTTGGCCTCGTTTCTGACTGGAGATTTAAAGCAGTGTTCAGGACATGAATGAAGTTGGGTTTTTTTTAATTTTTATTGGTTTTTTTTTTTTTTAACTATCTTTTACTTTATTTCAAAATGGTTTTAATGCTGTAGCCTTCTCTTTCTTGGTATTTTCCTTCCTAAGTTGAAAACAACTGTGCACATTGAGGCCTAGTCCATATTATCCTGGGACCCATGAATTGGTGGATGACGGTTTTAGAGGTAACTACTAGAGCCAATTATGAAACTACAACATACAGTGAAGCGTGTAAGTTGCAACTCACCAAGCTGAGCCACTGAATACTGAGTGAGTTTAGCAACAAAGACTCTTTGTACCCACTGAACTTTTTTATGTTTCTTGTTCATAAATCTTCAAAATGGCAAACAAGAATTTTAGTAGCGCATTCCCCATTGACTTTAATGGGAATCACATAGCTAAATCACATTGCATAGTTTTAAAACCATAGGTGTATTTGAAAGGTGTGTTATGGCAAGTAGTTAAAATTCAGACCACACACAAAATAGTTCCGTATAATTATAAATAGAAAATTGTAGATAAGATTGAAGCAACAAGCAACAAATATGATAACAGTTAATAAAAATATTTAGAAAAACATTTACATCCTACTGAAATATTATTCTACTGACTTCAGCAGAAGTATGACAAATTATAAAAACTGTCTCATAGATTCATGTGTCTGGAGACCCTTCTTCTTCACTATAATTATGGCTTTGTAAATGTTTAATGGATTTATTCCATGGGTGTATTTCATAACTGTTTTAAGTTCATTAATTTTAGCAATAAGGTACATGTGTATAACCAACCTTTGTATTAATGTCAGGTTCTTCATTATTAGTGATCTCGGGATTATACTTTAAAAAATAAGCAATATTAACTAGTAAACAAGTAAAGAGCTGAATAGCTGATATTGTTAATGTTATATCCAGCCCTGTTACTTGTATATTTGACATCTATTTATAATTTTCTAAATATGCATCCAGAGAACTTGTATTGACCTCAAGAATTTATATCAGTTCTTATATTTTATATGTCTTTTTGAGTTATTGAAGATTCTGTTTCCTTCACCTTCTTTTCCTCCCTTTTTGGGTAATGAACATCTAGACACAAAATATCACAAATTATTCTTTTATGATTTTTCAGAACATAAACATTTATAAAGGTCAAAACTGTGTGGCAAGATGCATGTTAAATAGCAAAAATGCAGCATACCTTCAAGATATCTTTAAATATATATTAAAGCTCCGTGCTCAGGCAAGTGTTCCTATTCCTTCTGATCACATCTGCTTTTACCTGAATTGACAAATCCTAAGACCCTAAAAGTCGAGAAGATTTGCCAGGACTGGTAAAACAAGAAAAGAAAAAAAAAAAAAAAGAAAAGAAAAAGAAAGATGTAACTGTATAGTCTTTTTAGGTAGATTGAGCTCAGACTAAATTCGCATTACCTACAGTTTCTCTCTGTTCTTTTCTCAGGAAGCACCAAGGCCTGTCTAGGAAGTTCTTGGATGGTCCTTGTCTCTCAACACTGGCTGTGCTATGCTGTCACAAGGACAATTGGCACAGGCAGGCTGCCAAATCAGAAAGGCAGCAGTGGGACACATTTACAGTACGTGGAGGAAAACTGTAATAATATAATTAAAGCAACCAAGAATCAGCTGGTCAGTTGTAAATGTCTACTTTAGGGTGTGATTAGTTACCCTCTGAAGTCCACTGCCTGTACTGATGAGCTAAAACCGTCCAGGACAGGACAAGCTCAGGTAAATGCTGAGACCCTGCAAGGTGAGGTCAGTGCAAGGTCTACAGCCTTCTATTACTAGTGTCAACATTATATTTACTGGGATGCAACAATATTTACGTCCTCCATTAAAAAAAAAAAAGCATTAAATCTGTGATCTGAGCAGTGACCAAGTCAGCAGAAGCATTTGAATTATACGTTACTCTTTAAACTACATACTATTTATCCAAGTTGGTTTGAAAATGTGATGAATGCTGAAGACTTCAAAGGTTGAGCGGTAATTTAAAGTCTGGTCACTTCAGTGACCTGGTAGTGAGCAAAAAACCTGAGGTGTCCACGACCAGAATTCAGTGCTGTACCTTCAAAAGTGTTATTTTTTATGGAAACCTTTCCATAAATCAATTCTTTTTTTCATGTATGCATGTGATGTGCCAGAGGTGACATCTTTACAGTATAATTCATAATAGCAGTATTATTTTTAATTAATGTTTGTGGCCCCTCTCTACTCTGATGGTTTATACACATTTCATAATGACGCCCAATATAACTATTATCAATATAGAACAGATTGATATATATCAGAAGTCCCCATTCTCAAAAATGTTGATTACTTGTTATGTATCTATCTTAGTTTTCATAGTATTACCCATTGCTGCTTCTTTTTGAAGACAGTTATTGAGTGATTTTGTTACAATTTTAATATCTATCTTTCCAGATCAAAAGATGAATTAAATATACCAAGACATCCAACATAACTCTTAATCCAAGAATGAATTCTATAGAAAACAATATTAAGAGTTTCCACCATAACAGTTTAAGACTTTAAATAGACCAGATTCTAACCATGTTCTAGTCTATTTTTAAATTCTAATCATGTGAACACTGAGAGAAAGAATTAGAAACGCTTTAGACAAAAGGGGTGGTAGCTACATACTATACTTCTAAAAGCTTATATTCATTGTTCTGCTGATAGGAAATAAATTAACTGAAGAAGACTTTTTTCCTTCCCTGTTAAAAAAAAAAAAAAAGGCAAAATATAACTGCCATATTCTGTCGCCCTGGAGTTTCACAGTTCTTTGTACCCTCTACTTTTCATTGTCCCTTCTTAACTCGCAGATAATATAAGTATTTTGGTGTGCATTTTGCAGAATTTTCAGTTACTGATGAGATGTAATCACCATTTATTCCATCAGTGGGGGGTAAGGTTTACAGGTTTACAGATTTTATGTTCTTTTTTAAAGGTATTTTTTGGGAGTTGCAATGTATATATTTCTGATGACTAGATACTCCTGTTACAAGTTTCCCCACGAAAAATATCTTACAATTCCACTTTTGATTCAGATCTGAGGTAATTTTTGGTTATGTGCTTAATTTTTGACAGAATTTATGGTATAAAAAAACAGAGTTAAAGACAACATGTATTTTCATGCTATGTATCTTACTATAAAATCTACATAGAGAGAAGAAGAAGGAGAGGGAGAGAGACATCTATATATCTTATATCTGGTAGGTTGTGCAGACTTTCTTCAATAGAATGCACTATTTTCAAACTACAGTGTATGGCTGTCTTTTTTCTCACTTTGTATTTTTTTTAATATGTTACTCTAATTATATTTTTTTTTTTCTAACCAGAGAATTTTTTTCATGATCTTGGAAGAATATTTACATCACCATAAACCCATATGTTCCAGGTAACACCCCTTAATTTATTGAGAAAGCAGCTGGTTAGCTTGAATGATATTTTTCTGGTTTGCTCGAGATTTGCAAGCCCTCAAGTATTTATTTCAAGGATGTGTTTAGAGATATCATAGTTATTGTTAAAGAACAAAGAGCTTCACTAGGGGTAAAAAATATTTAATGTCTCGGTTTCCAGCAAATTGCTTCAAACCTTTCACTAATGATGCATCTCTTCCTTTGATTTTCTGTTCACAGAAGGTATGCCATACTGATAATATGCATAGATTAATTAAAGTAATGGACTAAGACTGACTTTGGTAACAGCTGTGAGAATCTAAATTGTGCTGTGGATAGTGCAATGTACAGAAACGAGAGACTCAGGATGTCACTGGTCTTAATTAGTACATACAAAAATTGTGTATTTGTGATGGTTGAGCAGAGTATTTGCTTTAGTATCCTTAAACTAACCTGAATGCTTTTTTTGTTTGCATCTTATCCTTTGCAGCTTCCTTGGGATATGTCCCCGGTGTTATTTTCCATCAGTTACATCGTATTTAATTTGTTAATAAAATGTCTTAAAGTTGTGAATTTCAAGTGGGCTGTCTACTTACTTTCAGTTCCTATTTTCTTTCAGAAGACTGCCAAGACATTTACTGAGAATTAATAACTCCTTTCTGTAGTGGGTAATATGAGATGTCCTTCCACCTCACTGTAATAATGGTAGATCATCAGATTTTGGTATTCTGGAATCTTTTTAATATTTGGCTTTGTGGTATCAACATCATAGCAATTAAAAAAAAAATCAGAATGTGAACATGTCTTATTTATATATATTAAAAAAAAAAAAAATCCCCACCTTCTCCTCCCTGAATACTGCCTGATGTGATGACTCCTGAAACAGTCATCCTGTATCAGTCACCCTCAAAATTAATCTCTGCTGATCCTAAATGCCTGAAATATCTCACAGGGTGTGTCTGCTCTCATAATGATGATTTATATTTGCTTCTATTTTCTGCAGGAGCTATCAGTCTAACAACAGTGGAGAAATTTAAAAAAATATATATTACAACACTTTCTCAACAACAGGACCAAAACTTTTTCTGACCAGACTAAAATAAACTTGTTTAACACCCTTTCAACTAAAATATAAACTTCTCCAAATATCACTTAAGATGACACTGAGGAATGGAAGAAGACCTAAATTGGAAGACGAGATTAAATAAAAAGAGATAAGACCTGATTTAAAAGACAATAAAAAATCCGTATTCCTAACTCTAACTGCCTTAAGAGAAGTAAAAAGGAAAAACTGAATCACTGTCTGGTTGTTATAGTAGTTGCTACTTCCTCAGTGACACTTAGATGCTGCAATGATATATGCTATTATGAGAACTAGAAACTATCAAGCTAGCTAGAAGAAATTAAAATAATGTATGACCTGACTTCAATGGCAGCAGAATTAGATCTTGAGTCGGTAGGTGTCTGATTAGATTTTTTTTTTTAAGAGCTGACTGTTTAAAATTTATGTTTGAATTTATGTTAATGGTGTTTTTTTGGTACCATTTTTTAGTTTAAAAATGATTGTGAGTAAAGTTAGCACATTTAAATTAATTATCAATGGTCAGTTCATGGTCATTTTGCAGAAAGCAAGTGAGGTGGGCAGGTTCCTGTGTAGCATAATCTAGGCATTCCTGCTCTGGCAGGAGGATTGGACTTGATGATCTTTCGAGGTCCCTTCCAGTCCCTAACATTCTATGATTCTAACATTCTATGATTCTATGAGGTCACTTTTAGATTTTGATTCCAAAGAGAATGCAGCATAGAGTCAAGATATTGAGGGTCAAATCTAGAGCATTAATTTGGAAGCAGGGCAATCCAGGCCACCAAAAGTAGGTTTCTAAATTTTCAGTAAAGCTAATCTAAAGATATATGCATCTTTTAGACCTGCAAAGTAAAATCCACCATATCCTAGTCAGCTGCTTACCTCTTTTCACTATATGCATATTAAGACTTGGCCACCAGAGGATGACTCAGTCTAATCTTTCTCAGCACAGATTAGATGTCCTTCAGATGACTGCAAGTCTAGACACATATGTCCCAATGTAGATGTGACTACATGGACTGACTCCCATTTATGTTTTACAGGTCAGTGGCTATGACACTAACCTAAAAGGGGGAAAAAGACAACCCTGAAACACAGATGATCTTCTCAGATGATATTTAATTATGTTTTTAATGTGTCATACTTCAAATGGAAGTCAATGGGAGACATTTACTGCAGAACATTCGGTGATGAAGGTTTTAGATATTGACAATGCCATACAGCAGCGCAGTGATGACATTAAGGATGTCAGTATCAACAGTAGGGTGAGCATAGGCATCTAAAAAGCTTTGTGGCTTCAACTTAGAATGTGTTGCATATTCTAATGAAAATACATGCAGATAAATCTGAATATTAATAAAATACCTATTATAAATTTACATAACTTTCTCATAATTAGTTTTATTGTACATGCACTATTCTGGCAATGTAGCATTAATTTCAGTAGCTTCCCTGTACAAAACACACTATTCTTAATCCACATTGGTGTTTTACAAAGAAAAAACCAAAAAAACTACTCCAAAGGAACTGTTAATATAGATGATGTCAACGCCTATTTCATTTAATTCACCAGTCACCCAAATCTGCAGTATTTGTCCTAAACTGCATTCACGTTTTATGCATATGAGATATTTAATGGCAAAGAAAGCTAAGCTGTATGTATGTAGAGAATGGTGTTGGAAATATGCCATAGATTATAAAGATTGAGTTTCAATTATAAGAATACAGCTAATGTACAAAATAAAGAGAGAATTTGGGGAAAGGAATTGGTACTCCTTAAGGAGAAGTGAAGACACATATCACAAAACGTGTTCTGTCACATATGCGTATCTGTTGTGTAGCAATACCCTGGTAACACCAAGGTTTCTGCTGTATCTTTTTCTGTACCTCTCCCATACACTATATAGTTTAACTTGATTCTTTAAATTGCGTTGTAATTAATTTATTAGTTTAATCTTGTAAATACCCAGGCTGGAATTACCTTGATGTTTGGTAATTCATAGACTATCTGGAATGGTCGGGAGTGGTGCCTAATTTAGGAATCTTCAGTGGAAATCATCACTATGTAGATAGAAGATTTTGTCTTCCAGATATCCTTCTGTACTAGGCAGTTCAGTAGGAATCACTGCCAAAAGGCAGTGACCGAGGCATCCTCCACATTGCCATTTCCTCAAGAAAAGCTAAGCTAACGTTTATGAATTATTATTTTGTTTTCTTGCACCCACTTCTTTTACTAGTTGATTGGAAATTCCGGAGATTGAAGGAAACTCTAGCCTGACGAGTACAGATTAGAGGGCAAGTCTGCATCTCTAACATTCTCAATATGGAGGTCTGCAGTGATTAACACTTTTAGTATGACTTGAAATCTGTACTGCCTTTTTGAAATCAAGCCTATATAGACATTTGTCTTGTGGTTTGCACCTTTGCCATGTACTTGTATGGCTGTAGCAGAATATAAGCAAAATATGCTTCAGAACTGGGTTTTCAATTAATTAGAAGGAGTAAAAAATCAAAGCTTTATAAATACAAATAGACAAAGACGTGATCACAAATACTTATCTTTTTCTTAAAAAAATATGAGATTTAAATAATATTTCTCTAGTAAATTATTTTTACAAGTCAAATTTCAGAATAATGAGACATATGGCATCACTGATTTAAGTAGTTATTATAGTAACTTATAATATTGTCACAATTTGGGGAATAAAAAGTTTTGTTGAAAGCAGCAAAGGACCTTTTTTTATACTCGCAGAGAAGTAAGCACTGGCTTTGCAGACATCCACAGCATCCCAAAGTTAGTTTTTACATCTCTGTTATGTCAAGAGCAAAATGTAATAAGAAGAATCTTGAAAATAAAGTATACTTGCATCAAGACTGGGATAAACTATTTCCTAAGAGAAAGAAGGTCTGTGACTCACTCCTACAAGTCCAGTGGCTTATAGTTTGATATATGGATTGTATTAAGAAGCTCAGATGCATTTGGTTTTACAGTGTCAGTTGTCTAAATTGTAGACAAATGTGTTTATAAACAGGTTTATTGGCTCACTATATCCTGCAATCGTTTGAGTTTTTTCCCCATTTGGGCTCAGTATAACAGCTATTTCTTCCATTAAAATTACTCCAGTCCTTCCTCTCACACAGATTTTTGTTTTTAATGGGATAACATGTGATTTGGAAAGATGAAGAATTATTCTTAGCAGCTCAACTTCTTTTATAATGAAACAAAGTAAAGGGGAAAAAAAAAAAAAAAAAGAGAAAAGAAAAGGTAACCCTGAGAACATTCAGTGTTTTGGTTTTTTTTTTCTGTAGTCACTGAAGAGCTGGTTTATTGATGTTGCTGAATATGTTAACAGAGAACAGTTATTGTCAAGAATGATTTTCTGTTTGTCTTGGACTCCTGGGGCTGTACAAATAAGGTCCCAATCAGCTAAATTTTCCTTCTTTAAATACAATTTTGACAATGTATTGAGCCAACAGTCTCTTCCAGATGGTCTGTAGTTTTGGCAAAGGACTTAAAATAGCTACAGAATTGACATGTCGCCTTACATGTATTACAAAACACTCAGACATTCTCATACAGGAAATCCATGGCCATTATATTTAAATAGGTGCATAGAAGAATTATCTGTATACTGCATTTTCAAAAGCAGATTGTTCTGTTGTTCTCATACGGCTGGCAACTTTCACGTAAGGAAGCATAAATAGCAAAGATCACAATAAGGTACAAATCTTGAACGCCCACAAACTGCATCAGAATCACAGTAGTTTATAACAAACACATTTGAACTTTCTAGCTCCCATGCATAAAACCCACACTTTGCTGACATTTTATAACTGAATTATGGGATCTGAGTAACTAATGTCCTAACTGTATAAAAATCTGCTATTATTACCAAAATTGAATCCCAGTCTGTTTGCCTAAATCTGTTTGCCAAAGCATATAGCATAATTACTGTGTAGAATTCGTCATATTCTACTGTTAATTTTTCTCTTTCAAAGACCACACTACAAATTCCAATTCCAATTACAATGCATCACTACAGAGCTTAGACTCTTCTGCACTTGCAAAATCTACCAACCTAATTTTGAGAATGGATATAAAATGTTCTTGGGAGAAAAAAAAAAAAAAAAAAAAGAGGATATTTTCATTTAAAGTATATAAAAATCCTAGAATAATTTAGCTAAAACCATATGAATATTCTTAACTGCCAAGTAATGGAAAAATTGTTATAAAGGTTTTCTTAAAAATTAGGAAGACATGTATTATTTTCTGCTACAATGTTTTTCCAGTGATTTTCCGGAATATAGGCTTGTAATGGGGAGTGAAATTCAAACCTCAGAGATGGTAGAGTTTTGCACTTGGGAAAGAATAACCCCATGTGCCAGTATTGGTTGGGGACTGACCTGCTGGAGAGAAATGTAGGAGAAAGGGACCTTCGGGTTCTAGTGGACAGCAGGATGAACATGAGCCAGCAATGTACCCTCGTGGCCAAGAAGGCCAATGGCATCCTGGGGTGTATTAGAAGGGGAGTAGCAAGTAGGTCAAGAGAGGTCCTCCTGCCCCTCTACTCTGCCCTGGTGAGGCCGCATCTGGAATATTGTGTCCAGTTCTGGGCCCCTCAGTTCAAGAGAGACAGGGAACTGCTTGAGAGAGTCCAGCACAGAGCCACAAAGATGATGGAGTGGAACATCTCCCTTATTGGGAAAGGCTGAAGGAGCTGGGTCTCTTTAGCTTGGAGGAGGCTGAGGGGTGACCTCATTAATGTGTATAAATATGTCAAGGGAGAGTGTCAGGAGGATGGTTTCAGGCTCTTTTCAGCAACGTCCATTGACAGGACAAGGGGCAATGGATACAAGCTGGAACATAGGAGGTTCCACAAAAATATTAGAAAGAACTTTTTCCCTGTGAGGGTGACCGAGCACTGGAACAGGCTGCCCAGGGAGGTTGAGTAGTCTCTTTCTTTGGAGATGTTCAAAACCCGCCTGTACGCGTTCCTGTGTGACCTACTGTAGGTGATCCTTCTCTGGCAGGGAGGCTGGACTAGATGATCTTTTGAGGTCCCTTCCAGCCCCTGACCTTCTGTGATTCTGTGATTCTGTGAAGGTTCATCTATTAATTGATTATCAGGCCAGAAAGTATCATTATGCTGTCCTGAGGAGCCCCGTTCCCCTGAGGCCCCACAGGAAGTCAGGGCAGTGGAGGAGTTTGCTTTAGGCCATGAGGACTGCGTTAGGGACCAATTAAGCAATCTGGACATCCATAAATCCATGGGTCCAGAAGGGATGCATCCACGGGTGCTGAGGGAGCTGGCTGATGTCATTGCTGGATCACTCTCCATCATCTTTGCCAAGTCTTGGGAGACGGGAGAGGTGCCTGAGGACTGGAGGGAAGCAAATGTCACTCCAGTCTTCAAAAAGGGCAAGAAGGAGGACCCGGGTAACTATAGACCGGTCAGCCTCACCTCCATCCCTGGGAAAGTGATGGAACGACTTATCCTAGGTGCCATCTCAAGGCATATCAGGGATAAGAGGGTCATTAGAGACAGTCAACATGGCTTCACCAAAGGGAAGTCGTGCTTGACTAACCTCATAGCCTTTTACGAGGATATAACAAAGTGGATAGATGATGGCAGAGCGGTGGATGTGGTCTACCTTGACTTCAGTAAAGCATTTGACACAGTCTCCCACAGCATCCTTGCTGCTAAACTGAGGAAGTGTGGTCTAGACTCTCAGGTAGTGAGGTGGACTGTGAACTGGCTAAGGGGAAGAAGCCAAAGAGTTGTGGTCAATGGGGCAGAGTCTGGTTGGAGGCCTGTATCCAGTGGAGTCCCTCAAGGGTCGGTACTGGGACCAGTATTATTCAATATATTCATCGATGATTTGGATGAGGGACTAGAGAGTACTGTCAGCAAGTTTGCAGATGACACCAAGCTGGGAGGAGTGGCTGACACACCAGAAGGCTGTGCTGCCATCCAGCGAGACCTGGACAGGCTGGAGGGTTGGGCGGGGAAAAATTTAATGAAATATAACAAGGGTAAATGTAGAGTCTTGCATCTGGGTAGGAACAACCCCAGGTTCCAGTATAAGTTGGGGAATGACTTATTAGAGAGCAGTGTAGGGGAAAGGGACCTGGGAGTCTTGGTGGAGAGCAGGATGACCATGAGCCAGCACTGTGCCCTTGTGGCCAGGAAGGCCAATGGCATCCTGGGGTGTATTAGAAGGGGGGTGGTTAGTAGGTCGAGAGAGGTTCTCCTTCCCCTCTACTCTGCCCTGGTGAGACCCCATCTGGAATACTGTGTCCAGTTCTGGGCCCCTCAGTTCAAGAAAGACAGGGAACTGCTGGAGAGAGTCCAGCACAGGGCAACTAGGATGATGAAGGGAGTGGAGCATCTCCCTTATGAGAAAAGACTGAGGGAGCTGGGGCTCTTTAGTTTGGAGGAGACTGAGGGGTGACCTCATTAATGTTTACAAATATATCAAGGGGGAGTGTCACGAGGATGGAGCCAGGCTCTTCTCGGTGACAACCACTGATAAGACAAGGGGTAATGGGCTGAAACTGGAACATAAGAGGTTCCGCTTAAACTCGAGAAGAAACTTCTTCTCAGTGAGGGTGACGGAGCCCTGGAACAGGCTGCCCAGAGAGGTTGTGGAGTCTCCTTCTCTGGAGACATTCAAGACCTGCCTGGACACATTCCTATGTAGCATTATCTAGGCATTCCTGTTCTGGCAGGGGGATTGGACTTGATGATCTTTCGAGGTCCCTTCCAATCCCTAACATTCTATGATTCTATGATTCTATGATTCTATGATTATAATATCTCATCTACCCTTCTGTATGATATAAGATTTCATGAACTCCATAACTTGTGCTTGTCTGTAGTATAGTTTTCACAAGTTTATCTGGGAGAATGTAGTTACAAATTACATCTAAGTATGTAAAATTCTTGTTAGAGTCTGTACTTGCAAAGGCTTTTGAACAGCTTCTTAACGTATCCATCTCAGTAACTGTAAATCTTTAAATCTTTATGTCTTTTTATGTAATAGATCACCAGTTCCCACTGAGGATCTTGGAAGAAATTTCACATCACTGTGGCAACCAGACTTAGATTAACAGAATATTACCGTATTTTTACACACAATTTTAATAAACTTAATGCTTAAAAACATGTACTCTTGCAATTTCTGTGGCACAGATGTTTTTATTGAAGTATCTGGATTAATTATACCAATATTTTATTTGAGCAAGCTAATATAGCTGGAGTTTAAACACACATAGGCTTTAAATATGTATTTCAAGTATTTTGCTCAATCCTAGTCATATATGATCATGACAGAAAAAATCTGTTATATTTAAGAAGTTACAAGGTGTAAAGTCATGTGACTTGAAGAAAATGCATTAAAAAAATACAGTATGTAAGTCAGATATAAAAGGCTTAGTTTTACTCCATTTTTCAACCAGATAGATTCATAGTAAAAGAGGTAATTTAATAAGCTTTCAAGAAAAATACTTGAAACATATAAAATAAAATTTTATTTTGATTTCTTTAGCTGAAATCCCTTCATAAATATATCATTCAGCCTGGAGAGGAGAAGGCTTTGGGACCTTCCGTTGCCTGGGGCCTACAGGAAAGCTGGGGAGGACTGTTTACAAGGGCGTGTAGCAATAGAATGAGGGGCAGTGATTTTAAACTGAAACAGAGTAGATTTAGATTAGGCATTAGGAAGAAGTTCTTTACTATGAAGGTGTTCAAACACTGGAACAGGTTGCCCAGAGAAGTAGTGGAGGCCCCATCCGTGGAGACATTCAGGGTCAGGCTTGATGGGGCCCTGAGCAACCTGATCGAGTTGCAGATGTTCCTATTTACTGCAGGGGGGTTGAACTAGATGGCCTTTAAAAGTCTCTTCCAGTCCAACACATTCCATGATTCTATGATTTTTATGATTCTATGATTCTATGGTGAAACAGTGAAAAAAAGTACTAGGCTGCAACTGGGATTATTTGGCATATCTTCATGAAAGCAATTGGCCCAAACTAAAACACCTAAAGAATGTATCAGAAAACACTTATAAATTTTTAACTACTGAAACTTCATTCCCTTGTTCACTATAAAACTACTTAAAAATGTATTTAAAAAGGTGATAGGAGAAAACTGGTGTCATATATTCCTCTCAGGTTTTTATCAGGTTTTTTTTTTTTTTTTCACGTAACATCTCTTCCTGGACCCTCCCTTATGATTTATTGACAGCAGGAACTGTTCTATCTCGTTTGATACAGAATAGTTTGCATTACAAAATTTTTGTGCTTGTTACTTTGCTCGTAATTCTCAGACATCTCTTCTGTGCCTTGATAATTTTACGTTGCTGTCTTCTGGTCCAGTCAATGTCTAACTCAGTTTAAAGTAAAGACCACTTCTCATTTACCAAACATACTGAAGAATACACATCAAAAATAAAACAATCATATGCTTATGAAAGCAATCACAGAAGTGAAGAAGCCTCACATCAAATAAATATTTAATCTGATTTATTGTCTTTTTTTTCTATCTACATCTGTGGCGGGTTGACCCCAGTCAGCAGCTAAACATCCACACAGCTGCTTGCGCTTCCTCATCTCCCACATGATGGGGAGAAAGTGGAAGGCAAGAAGCCTCATAGAGATAGTTTAATATGTGAAGCAAAAGTTGAGTAAGCAAGTAAAGCAAAGAGATATTTTATTCACTACACCTCGTTGGCAGGCAGCCTACTCACTTGTGGGGCTGTTTGGAAAAAGAAAAAAGGAAAAAAACAACCTTGATGCTTTGAAAGCACTGATCAGGAGCAGTCAAAACACTGGTGTGTTATCAATACAGTTCTTGTCACAAATCCAAAACCTAGCACCGTACAGGCTGTGATGAAGAAAATTACCTCCATCCCAGCCAGATTCAGTACGACATCTCTTTTTACTTGTTTAGGTTTACACTGTGATTCAATCTGGAATAAGCTGGCAGCAGATAACTCTCATAAGTTTGTCATTCTTTTCTCCAAGGTAGGCAAGGACATACCACTGTAAATTTCCTGTGCTTGGTAAATATTGAACTATCTATATATACCACGTCAAAAAAACACATCAACTGGTGTGTCCTTCACATCAGCTGCACTGAAAGTCTGAGCTGGTGAATGAAACTTTATCAGGTGAAACTCCACTGTATGACAATGAATCATCAGTGAAAACAGACTTTTGCGTAACTGTTGGCATGGAGGAGTCGTCTACTCCTTTGCCAGTATTCATCCTGACGATGCTTAGAATAATTCTTTTCTAGAATATATGATTACTCAAAATAGTATAATCTTTTGAGAGGATAAAGCATAGGTAGAATTAATCTAAAAAAAAAAGCTTGTTTGCATCAACGTTTGCAGTCTAAAAGTGTCATCCAGACTCCCTTTGCACTCAGTAGACTGAAACAAGCACTTCCAGACAGTGTTTCATCTGCGATTGTTGGTTGTTTTAGTGTTTTATTTGTTTGGGTCTTTTATCTTGGAAAGTGTTGAACCAGTGGGACGATAATTCTATTACCGAAAGTTTGGGTCTTTTTAAGAGTATAGTTGGCAACACAAAATATAGCAGGAATCTGATAACCAGCTCACCCTGCAGGGTTAATTTTAAAATCATGTAGTTATGAAAGACTTTCCATTCAAACTGTTTTCATATATATACCCCTGTAGTTATTTCATACAGTAAACAATAAAGGTGTCATCACTGTTGTTATCCTGAGAAATATTAATCCTGTAATTGCTTTCATTTATATGCTTGATCTGTTGCCTAAAATTGATCTGCTGATGTATGCAGCATCATGTATTAAAATATTTGAAGGGACATCAAACTAAATAAAGCAATAAATGAAGGTGTTATCTTGCTTAATTAAATTAAATTCTCTGTAAATATAAACATTTTTAACTCTTAAGTAGGTTTTTATCAAAGCATATACAGGTCTCAGCTTCTTTCACCCTCTGCCAGCTCCATCTTTATATCTATATTCTTCTAACAAAGAAAGGGTTGAATTTGTGTTTAGCAGATGCTGTTATGTGTCCTAAGACTGATTGCTTTGGAGTTGAGTAGTCCCATCTCTAGGAAGCTGAGAAATTTTCACGAAAACCATGTTCATATTTTAGTTATATGCACTCATTTCCAAACCTGACTTGATCAAGTTTCCTATCACTGTCACTGAAGTTGTACATGAACAAATCAATCATATGCCACTTCAATCTCCCACTTCATCATTCCATATAGTTATCAAAAACCAGACTGTATCCCTAAAAAGTCCCAGTCATTTTCGTATTAGGTTTATCATCCTGCTGCGTCAATATTGTCTGTTATAAGAAAATTTATAGGACTAACAAACCTGTTTCATGCTTTGATTGAGCTCTTTTTCCTCTTACAGAATGAATATCCACTTGTATATTGCTTCTGTCCTTATTCCAGACTGAGGCACTTCTCCCTTACCAGCCTTCTTATCTAACAAGTCAGAATGTCCCTTCATCAATTCTGAGCTGAACACAATCTTGCCTTGTTCCCTTCACCATCTGTAGCCTACCATAAGGTTCAGATACTATCTTCCCCTGTTGTCAGACAGTTTTCTCTCAACTGCTTGTAGCCTGTCTGATGGACTATGTCTATATTGCTATGGAGGGAGTCAGGAATTCCCTTACCTCTAGGCAATTGTTACAACAAGATAAAACTAGCTCAACCAAGAAGAGGTCACAAGAGTTCTGAGCATCCTGAAGACTATCAAGTCAGTACAAACACTATTGCCTTTGATTAGAAATGGAAGTGTGTTATTTGCCATGATGCAATTTCTTTTGAAAATATATTTGAAACTGTCAGGGTTTTCATCAATTATATGTTTCAAAAGCTTCCTAAAGAAAAGAGGTTCAATTTGATGCACAGCACATGAAAGCTTGATCTTGAGAATTTGCCTAGTCAGTTATTAATTTCCCTATTTTATAGTCCGAAATATTTGGAGAAAAGTAGTTATAATCTGAGTTACTGAATAAAAATATGGCACAAATGAAAGATATTTAGGCCTATTTCAGACTAAGGCAGAACTCAAAGATTTATTTAGAAGCACTGGGTAAAAAAACCCCATGAGTAAGACCTTCAGTCAACATTTTTAAGTGCTATAGAAAAACACCAAAGGATTAACCTGAATAGTGCCAATATAGTATCTCATGTTTAAGCATATTATTGTGCCATCTATCATGTGTGACTGTGGCACATGGTTCTCATGGAGAAAGTGTCACAGAAATTCAGAAAATTTCTGTTTGAAGGAAAGTATCTTTGAAATTCCTCAAAGGGAAAACTGAAATCATCCTGCAGAGATCTCCACGAAGCAGTTCCAGGCTTCCTACAGAAGATATGAACTATAAAGAAGTGTAAATGCAACACTACCTTTTTATCTGGAGTTACTATATGATTTATCAGATGAAAAATCACTGCAGTTCCTCAGGAAGTAGTGGCTTAAAAATTCAATATCGAGAGATTAAATTAGTTACAGAAAACATAAGACTGGTAAATACATTAAAATTAATTTAAATAGCCACAAAGTAGCAAGTAAAACACTGTGGTTATAGAAGGTGGTGTTGTGCTTAGAAATTATATTAATTTTGATTTCGTATATCAGTGTTAAAAATATTACAAAGACTGGTAGATTTAGAGTGACACTATTTCCAGGGTAAGCTCTTTCTATAATAAGACTTGACGGTAAAATGTAGTACACATACAAAAAAAAAATAATTTTGCCATTTAAAACATTAGATTGCAAACTGGAACGTAGAATCACTAAAATAGTGTTTGATAAGTGAAAAAGTTATGCTGTTCACTGATCACAAACCACTTCTATCACACTGTAGGATGAAGGACACAAATGACAGAATTATTAAGTGGTATCTTTCTGTGCTTTAAACTGTCAGTCAGCACATACCAACAAAAATATCTGACTTCCAAAGCCAGTTGTTCTGATTCTCATTTCACTCATGTGAATAGGGAGAAAGAAGGCAAAACCAGTGGCAGATATTCTACAGTCTCCTTTCCTACGAAATCAAGCACAGACAGGCATAGACAGGCATACCTATGTTGGATTTCTACCTAAATAAAATGGGCAGGAACACGTCAGTCCATAACATCCATGTCATGGAACATACCTGTACCTGTTGAAAGTGTTGCAGAAGGAACCACTAGAGTTTTTATACTCAGATAAGCTGATAAATATATTTGTGAATACAGTGGACATTTTTTTCCCAATAAACCATTCTTAGTCCTTCGAAGAGCAATGCAGACTTAAGTAAAATTATCACTAGTATTTCCACTAAGTGCTGTTTTCTACCAAAATTCACTCAACAAATTATTGTTAATATAATCAACAAATTAACTTTTTCCTATTGCTCTCATATACCTGAATTTAAGATTTAGAAGTCTAAAAGTGCTATGAATACAACATCTGGAATATCTTTTCCCTTTGAATAGGTCTATCAGAGCAGACAAACAACCTAATTTGTCAGTACCCAAGAAAGAAAAGCAAAACTATTCCATCCTTCCTACTTAAACTAGTTGTTTGTAACTATGGACTAATTTTTTTCTTATCATAGGAAAAGAAAGTTTTAGTTTAGTTTCATTCAAATTCTTATTTAATTATTATAGCTACTGTCTTGTTCTTCATATAGAATTCTCAATCCACTCATTTCCATTTCAAAATATTTCCTTAGACCTTTCATTTATATAAAAAAAAAAGAAATGAAAATACCTTTTGATGCTATATCTTCTACTGCATTTTCTGTCATGGGTTCCTTTTGTTTCTACATTTACTTCGATTTTTTTTTTCCCCAAGGTTTCTTCATTATGCCTGAAGCATGTCCTTGTTTCCAATGACTGCTATGTAACTTTAATGTCCCTCAACACGGTAGGACAGGCCTGGGAGTCTGATGTTGTATTTAATGCATGAACAACAACTTAATTAAGTCATACTTTAGAAATATCATCAGTGTTTTGTTGCTACTGTTGCACTTGTGCATGTATCACATTGTTCTGACAAACGTATTGGGAGAATTGCTTTGTAGTTTGCCGTGTTTCTGGAACACTACTGGCTAAGGACCCTGGAACAAATTGTTTCTATTGCACAACTGGGGATAATGCTCTCAGTTACAAAAATGAGCACAAAATAGTCAGGATGAGGACCAAAGTTCTTTTCCAGGCAGTACACGATCTGAATCAGAATTAGACCTACTTCACTTTCATTGGTATCTCACATGTCTGACACAGGAGATCATGTTTCTCTTTCCCCCTTACTTTAATAATGCAGAAAACCTGTGATAAAATTCCTTCTTCTATTTCTCCTTATACGTAGAGCTAGAATAGTCAGGGAAATGGAAGGGAAAGTATTTTATTATGCATTCTGTGAAACTAGACCACCATTTTCTGTTCTATTCAATCGCCTTGCACTCCGAGGTACATTCACTCACATCACATAGGTGTAAATGAAACCAGTTGAGCTTGATTCTCCATCAGTTTTCAGCAAGTGTAATTATTTCTACCTGTGTGAAATAAGTACAAGATCATTACGAACTAAGCTAAAAAAAAGGCTTTTTCACAATTACTGTCCTTAGATAATATGAATAGACCATAGTGCTAGAAGGATCAAAGTGTCAGTGCCTTAGTGAAGGTCAGCTAAAATGAATGTTGAGAGATTACTTAAATTCCATACAGCAGAATGCTATAGTAATTATGTGGGAAAATTTGTAGATATTGGAAAAAAAGGATGAACCAAAGCCACAGGGTTCCGAGTACTGTAAACTCACATCTGCTAGCAGTATAAATAGCAATAAAATGTTTCACAAAGTAGAGATTAAGCTAGATGTTATTACCTTCGAAACTAATTTTGTGCAGTTCATATCTCTGATGCTGGCTGATGGGAGTGAGCGACTGTACTTTCCTCAAAGTGTGTGTAGTGCATGCGTGTGGATTCACTTGCAAACTCCAAGCTGGACCAGCCAGTGAGTTAGAGGGAGGTGTAAGGGGGAGCAGAATCTGGGCAGGAGTGTTGGGCACTCAGAGGGATCATGCTGGTGTAGAGGGATCCACAGATATGTGTGTACTTGTGAAACTGGAGAGTGTGGGGTGGGAGCTGCATGAGCGAGCTTCTGCTTCTGCCCGCCCAAGAGGAGGAGGGAATGTGACCTGGATATGGGTGCTGCTGGGGAGAGCCCCTTGTCTGAGCCTGACAGTGTAGCCACAGCTACAGCTGTGTCCTTGTCCTTTGTGTGTGTGTGTCTGGGATACACGCTCAGTCTCCATAATACAACATTTTCACTAGTACAAAGGGCAAAGCAGCAGCTATGTCACTCAGCCTGGGCATAAATTTCAGGTTCCTGGGCACCAGGCTGGGCTCTACCAGCCAGGCAGGAGGGTCCTGGGCAGGGACAGCTGGAGGAGGTGGCCTCTCATAGCTTCTTTTAAAAACATACTTCAAATCTGATTGGGTTTTGGCACTGGTACTTCTTTCACTAAGGACATTATGACTGAATAAAAAAATACTTGTTCAAATCATTCTTTTAAATTAAACCACTGCGTGTTCTTTATCTCAGAAGACTGGGTTTAGTGGTATAAATGGTAGACACACACACACACACACACAGACCATCCTTAAATCAAAAGACATTTCAGTTTTTACAGTGACCAGATAGTCATAGTGTATACATGCTTGCGATTGATGAAAAACTCCAAGACATGATGCACTGTAGGTTCTCTTACTTCCATAATCATATTTTCATGGGTAAACCAAAGAGTCAGACTGCTCAGTTTTCTCCACAATTTCTTCTAGAAAGTGCTTCAACCTCAACAAAAGAGACAGACAAATGCTTTCTCATGATTGCTAGCAAGCTTATGTTCAGCACAAGAACCCAAGGAACAAGACCTACAGTCAACTTACAAGGAAAGATGTTGAGAAGATCCCAAACCTTTCCCACATTATGAGAAACTGCTAAGTTTGTTACAAAAAGCAGTACTTGGTTGGGAGAGACTAACTATAAGAATATGTTTTCTCATCGCTGTAGATCCTACCTTTCTTTCAATCCTGGTGATCTACACTCTGTAAAGATGCCAGTATCTCTGCATTGACTGTGAAAAAGGTGAGGCGAAACTGCTCTTTAGTTCAGAGACTGCCCTAGGATCTATAGAAAAGACTAAAAAACCTTGTAAAATCACATTTGTCCAATGTCTCAATAGTCAGGTAGATGTACACTAGTCCTACTCTTACAGAATAATTTAAACTTAGTCTCAGGTAACATTTTTGTCACCTAACATGTTACCAGACAAAGAGTTAATCACTGAAATCTGTATTCTTTATGTCTTAAGATTGTCACTTGTCACACTGATATTTCACTACATAATAAATATGTTGCATCTATCTATTAGTGGTAGACTTTATTCCCTAAGGCACAACATTTGTATTTCAGGTTAACTAGCACTAGACTGTCTTCCAAACTGACTTTTAACAAGCAGACCACATTTAGCGAAATTAGAAACCACGCAAACTGGATTTTCTTAATGATTTCTGCAATTGTTTCCCTGAGAAGCTTGAATATATTGTCATAAAAGCAATACAACCATGGCTATACCAGGATAACCCATGTGTATTGTATGACAAAAAGGACTTTTATCTGTTAGCAAAGTTGCACAATTTTTCCATGTAGCAGTAGTCAAACCAACAAAATACCTGGCTCAGACACTTTGCTCCAAAATGACTGTACTAGCAAAATTGTACAGTGTAGTCCAGGACTGAATTTACTATTTAGGTTATGATACATATATTTTCTACAAAAATCACAAAATAAAATATTAAAATTTTTAAGCCATATAATGCTAAATGATTCTATTTTTTCCTTTCCCTCAGTAGGTCTTTTGGTTGTAGGAACATCTGCAATGTCCTTAAGAATAGCTTCATTCTTTCCATAAACTGGATTTATTTCATATAACTTACACTGTCTACACTGAAGAAGTCTCTGCCTGAGTCTCTGCCATCATTTTGTATTTAATGAAGGGAAATAGCCATGCAACTGTTGCAATAACGTTTATTTGGTTTAGAGCTCTTAAAGTGGTCTGCAAATTAAAATTTCTTATTTCTCTTCATTGACTATGATGGAAGATTAACTCCATAAAGCCATTAATACTAATATATAAGTACTTGCATTTTATCTCAGGAAATAAATACCTTGTAACAAACATTATATCCACCTATTCTATATTCACAATTCCAACTCTGTAGAGAAAAGGTAATGTCTAGATACGTGTTTGTACTATGTGAAAACCAGTAAAGTCTTAGTCCATGGCAAACATTTTTAAGTGTCATGGATAATAGTAATAATACATTGATAAGTAGTACTAATTCTAAAATGAATGGATATGGAAAAGTATTCTCTTCTGTAATATACACCGGGATCTAGAAAGATTGCATAAATTATGACAACAAGTTGTCTGAAATTCTAATTGAGACAGGTGGATAAGTCTGTTATATGAATTTATGTATATGACATGCTATAGAAAGAAATTGTGTAGAGCAGTTTTCTTGGATGCAGGGCTGAAATACATATCTTAGGATTGCCTGTCAAACCCCTGTAACACTATTTCTATATTTCTTTAAGAGACTGTATTCTATGTCAAAAAAAAGGGACATTTCTGTGAATAAACAGATTCTGAAAAGAAATGTAGCTTTGAAAATTGTGTAATTTCTTTGTCTTTCACGCTTAATTACCCTTTTTCTTTACATTTGACAAAAAGCATGAAAATAATTCCCTCAAATTGGAGAATGATATCCACTTAAACATTCGTAGGTAACTATTTTGGGGGATTTTTTAATGACGTGAGTGGTCATGTTGGAGTTTTGCACTTCGTTGAAGTACAAAAGAATTTTTTAGCTGGATATGTTATGTTTCACACTATATAAACAATATATGCTTTTTAATTATTAGTGTTTCTTCTTTTTATTTCACGGATACTCTTATGAAAATAGATAAAATATATTTCAGCATCAATGCTTAAATATTTATGATTTTATAAAAAAATATGAACTTTCTTCCACAATCTCAACAGTCGTTCTGCAAAAGCAATACACTTTGAAAAAAGATTCTAAGCTTTTTGTACATCTAGTCATTATGATTTACCAGAATATATAACTATTATTAGTTGCGATGTAAACCACCCCTTCGTACACCTTCTGATTTCTGAATCCTGAACTTTTTTGATCTCTTACCCGTAATGTAGTGCTAATAGTGCTGTAGGGTATTTTGAAGAAATAGTTGCTGCGACACATTACAGCAATTACTAAAATGATGTCATTTTTGTATATTTGCTTTTTTTTTCCTTTCCTTTTTCTGTTAGCTGTCTGGACCGATCGCACAGATGTATTGAAACATGCACCAGGGAATGTTTGTAAAGCTATTATAGTATGTTCTAAGCAGCTACACATTTTTGGTTTTGAGAGAGAGCTTTGCCCTGGAGAAGAAATCCGTCAGAGATAAGAAGAAAGGGAAGACAAGGACTCAGGGGGAAAAAAGAAAAAAAAAAAAAGAAAAGGTTTCAGAAATGTGGAGAATGATTAGTACAAAAGAAGGAGGAGGAGACATCTGCTGATTAAATGATTTTTAGAGATAATTAAGTGTATTCATCCAGAAATAACAAACATTACACATCGTTTGCAAGCACACATGGCTTTTTTGAAAGTAAGAGAGAATTAAACAGAGCTTACAAAATAATCAGCAGCTTGGGGTCAGTCAAAATTGTGTCACTGACATGACCTTCCAGATTTTATATGTCTTTACAAAGTAAAAGTAACAAACAGGTGCCAGTGCTAAATTAAAAGGATCTAAATACAGATATAGGAAATTGAAATGAGGAAATGCTTCTCAAAAGTATTGTTCAACTTTTCATTTCTCAAGTAATTAATTAATATTCACCATTAACACTGCATAATTCCATTTAATTCTGTCATTCTTACCTCAAAGATTCATGTCTGTTTTCTGAAATATTTATTTGATAAGAAATTCATCCTGATGGGGTGCTTCTTATGTTATATATAATGGGACAGAGGTATAAAAGAATATATAAAAATCCAAGCACAAGATGAACTGTAGTTCAGAGGAATGATGTTCTGTGAACTGTAGGGTTAGGGATCTGAGGCTGTTTAGCTTTGAGGAGATTGAGGGGAGACCTTATTGCTCTCTAAAACTACCTGAAAGGAGGTTGTAGCGAGGCAGAGGTTGGTCTATTCTCCCTGATATTGAGTAATAGAACAAGGAGAAATGGCCTTAAGTTGTGCCAGGGAAGGCTCGGGTTGGATAAGAGGAAAAATTTCTTTCCAGAGAGGATTGTTAGGCATTGGAACAACCCGCACAGAGAGGTAACTGAGTCATCATCCCTGGAGGTGTTTAAAAGATGGGTAGATGTTGCGTTAAGGAGCATGGTTTAGTGGTGTTGACAGGGGTAGGAAAAGGTTGGACTCAGTGATTTTGAAGGTCGCTTCTAGCCGAAACTGTTCTATGATTCTAGGAATCTATATATGTTAAAAAGTAAAGAATAAACAGCTATGTTAGAGTGGGCTTTTTGTCACCTTAATAATTTCTCATTGGTGTATATGAAATTATTACTGTGTTTGAAATTTATACTGTGACTTCACTTAAATAGTCAAAAAATGTTAGTTCTTTCTTCAAGGGAAAGGACTTCCGTCAGAGCAGTTTTCAGAAGTTTCTGTTTCAGAATTAGCAGCGGGAAAAGACTTGCTTCCAAGTGATCTGACATTGGCAAATATTTGAAATATTTACAGTTGCAACCAATCTTCACAGTGTGGAAAAGCCATCCAAGAAGATTTTTCACTTCTGTTCTTCACTCCAGTCATTCTGCACATATATTTATGCCCACATACGTCTTTGACTCTGGGTTCTGTCTTCTATTCTTGTAGGCCACACAGAAAGCATCCATAATACATCTGGGAGGAGGTGAGGGAGTGAACAAAAACCCATCAAGAACTTCTTTGCTTGTAGATAAGTTTCAGTCTCTAAAACTACATGTATTCTGTATGTAATGCCAGTTTGAGGTCAGATTCTATGATGCAAGACGTTGTTGTGTTTTCACTAAAATAACATGGGTGGTTGTGTTTGTCCACAGGTGGATATGTTTGGCCTGAGGTGTCATTATCGACACTTTTCCTGACTGGCACTTTATGAGCTAGGGTGGTCGGTTGACCTCAGCTGGCCAATGGGTGCCCACCAAGATGCTCTATCATTCCCCTTCC
This sequence comes from Trogon surrucura, assembly GCA_020746105.1. Classification (NCBI taxonomy): domain Eukaryota; kingdom Metazoa; phylum Chordata; class Aves; order Trogoniformes; family Trogonidae; genus Trogon; species Trogon surrucura. The sequence continues at coordinate 42,577,089 of CM036617.1, forward strand.
CTCAACAAGACAGGGGAGAAAATATGAGAAAAAGTTCACATGTCGAGACAGGGACAGGGAGATCATTTACCAATTACCATCATGGCAAAACAGACTTGGGAAAAATAATTTAATCTGTGCTCAATTAAATAAAATAGGATAATGATAAATGAGAACAAATCCCCACACCAATCCTCTCTTCCCAGGCTCAACTTCACTCTCACTTCTTCTACGTCTTCCCCCTGAACAACAAAGTGGAATAGGGGTTGTGGTCAGCTCGTAACACTTCATCTCTGCTGTTTGTTCCTCCTCATACTCTCTCTACTCCGACATGGGACAGTTTTTCATTAACTTCTCCAATGTGGATACTTCCCACCAGCTACAGTTCTTCATGAACTGCTGCAGTGCAAATGTTACTAACATTGTTGATTGGCTTAACTTTGAGCAGGTCCATCTTGGAGACAGCTGCAACTGGCTCTATTCAACATCACAACAGTGTCTGATATCTTCTCACAGAAGCCACCCTTGTAGTCCATTCCCCCATCACCAACACCTTGCCACATAAACCCAATACAGAGAGCCAAAAAACCCTACAGACTGGTGTGAGTAGATGAAGCAGAGTCAGGCTACTGCTGATATTAGAGATGAGTAAAACTTAAGGAATCAGCAAAAGCCCATACATACACTATATTTAGCAAGTATGAATGAAAGGTCATACTGATGCACTGCAATAAGCTACAGAGGAAATTTTCTCATAAGGTTAGATTTGCCAGAGTCAAATCAATTTTCTATTAATTTATTTGCTTGCTTAGTTTAAACTTCTCTGCTGCAAAACAGGAAATAAAAGTAATGCTGGTAAGGAAGCTGTTTGTTACAAGAAGATACAGAAAATTCCCAAAGACAGTATAAAATACATCCCAAAGGCTTCAGGAGTAAAAACTATGGTAGCAAATTACTGACATTCAACACTTTACCAAGTACTCTTACCAAGATTCCAGACTTGCAGTCCTTGAACCTCAGGAAAAGAAATAAAATAAGCCAGATGTTAAATAGAATGAGCTAATCCTTTGCTCAAAACAGTTCTTAAATTGACCAAGGAATTTTGTTATCTCACAGTTGTGAAAAATATTACTATCCTTTTGCTCAAAAATTAGACTCTTCTGCATAGACATTTGGCTATTTTCAAATGTGTGCAAAATAGAATATATCTTCCTTTTAAACGTGAACAGTGTATCAGTATTTTCCATACCTATTGAGGCCAATATGTTACCATAAGCTAATGTTATGATCTTTACTGATTAAGCAGGAGAATCAGAATGAGACTACAGACAGATGAAAAGATTTAACAAAAAGGTATACAAAGGAGTGAAAAATTTTTACTTTCACATATTGCAGAAAAAAATAATTAATTTAAAAAGAAAATATAAAAACTTAGACCTCTGTCAAAACTCATTGAAAAGACTTAAGACAAATAAGAGACTTCCATTTTTTATTTTACTATTCTGTTTTTCTTCTATATCTGTTATCCTATAGTTTTTACTCTTTTCATTTGTAAGGTATCTTTGTTTGTTATTTCAACCTTGGTAAAAGTCTTTTTCCGTATTTCAGAGAGGAGAATTTGTTTGCTTTTTGACTGAACATAACCAAATTTCAAATCTGATATTCTATCATACTCTAATATGAGCTAGATGTGGACATTTTCCCAATTTTCTTCAACTACATATACTGATACATTTAAATGTACCCATCTTCTATTAATACACATTCAGGTCAGGAAAATTACTACATATTTACTAAAACAACATGTGTGCATATTTATTTATATTAGTTTCATCAGCTAATGAAATGTAGGGAGAACACAGACCTTCTAATCTAGGTACACAATTTAAACAAGAATTTAAAGCAAAAATTTAGGTGCCTTCAAGAAGAAGAGTAATCAGACTCCTTATAGAGGCCGTGAAGATTCAGATTCTCATTTCTGCATAAGAACTGGAAAGAAATGCTGGGCACACATAGCATGTTCTCATCACCTTCAGAGAATAAGACTTAATCAAATAAGAGTTTTTCTTTCTAATAGAAAAAAAAAACAAAAAACAAAATACAAAGCAAAACACAAGTTGAAAATAGCATCCAAGACTATAATGGTTTTTATAATTTCTCTACAAATAGTCCCATTCCTACATTGTCATATAAGATTACATTCTTCCTAACTCCATTACACTCTCAACCATGACTGCACACACTCAAAAAAAAAGTAAGATCTCCTACTGAGGATACTCCATAGACTGGTTGTCACAGCAGTGTCCTAGGAGATGCAAGTTCAAAGCCTTTCCATCTGACAGGGTCAAAAAAACAAGTTTACAAATTCCTACTTCATGCCTAAGCTACATCACAGCTATCAAATAAGACACGATGTTTATACACAAACTTGACAGTGGCAAATTACATCTATGTTTTGGGGTTTCTTAGTGCACTCAGATCATGCATGTGAGTCACATCCAAGTTCCAACCTTAAAAGAAGTATCTGTTCCCTCAAAACAAGCACTTCTGAGCAGGCATGAAAAATAAACTGTCACTGGCAAGTGAGCATTTAGGCTAAGAAAAGAGGAACTGATGAATTTCAGGGTAAAGCAGTCCTAGAAAGTAGGAAGATTTAGATGCTGTGTGGCACTAAAGAGGGTTATAGGTGACTTAATTCCAATTAATGAAGATTTTTGTTGTCTGGTCTCCTTGACATGAACAACCTTGTGTCCTCTTACTTGGAATCACAAGACTATCTAAGAACCTGTATTTCTTACTTCATTCAACCTTAACATATACTTGCTTTTGGCTTCATTTTCCCTCCATCTCTAGTATCTACGGCATGAAATCAAGATGTTAGAAGTGATTTCCTTTTAAACAGCATTTTTTTTTTCCTGCCTTTCTTGTCTGCGTAGATTTATCCCATGCATTTAGACTTTGTCCAGTATTACTTAAATAATCCCACTGACATAGCTTTTTCCCACCACAATTATAGTCTAATGTATCAGAATTCAGGCTTGGAAATTTCTGATCTTCACATTAACTGTCATTGCTTCAATTTAATGATATTGTTTTCCTACTACATACACATTTTTATGTGTTCCTTTCTATTTCTACCTTCAGTTTGAAAATCTTTGATCAATAGCCAGGGGATTATCATGAAGATTTTTTGCCATCTCACTGTAAAACTGTGAATCACAGAATCACAGAATCACAGAATGTTAGAGGTTGGAAGGGACCTCAAAGATCATCTAGTCCAACCCCCCTGCCAGAGCAGGATCAGAGCGCACAGGAACATGTCCAGGCGGGTTTTGAATGTCTCAAGAGAAGGAGATTCCACAACCTCCCTGGGCAGCCTGTTCCAGTGCTCGGTCACCCTCACAGGGAAAAAGTTTTTCCTCATGTTTTTACGGAACCTCCTGTGTTCCAGCTTCCACCTATTGCCCCTTGTCTTGTCAGTGGACGCCGCTGAAAAGAGCCTGGCTCCATCCTCCTGACACTCCCCCTTGACATATCTATAAACATTAATGAGGTCACCCCTCAGCCTCCTCTTCTCCAAGCTGAAGAGACCCAGCTCCTTTAGCCTTTCCTCATAAGGGAGATGCTCCACTCCTTTCACCATCTTTGTGGCTCTGCGCTGGACTCTCTCAAGCAGCTCCCTGTCCTTCTTGAGCTAAGGGGCCCAGAACTGGACGCAATATTCCAGATGCGGCCTCACCAGGGCAGAGTAGAGGGGCAGGAGGACCTCTCTTGACCTACTTGCTACTCCCTTTCTAATACACCCCAGGATGCCATTGGTCTTCTTGGCCACGAGGGCACATTGCTGGCTCATGGTCATCCTGCTGTCCACTAGAACCCGAAGGTCCCTTTCTCCTGCATTTCTCTCCAGCAGGTCAGTCCCCAACCTGTACTGGCACATGGGGTTATTCTTTCCCAAGTGCAAAACTCTACACTTGCCCTTGTTAAACTTCATAAGATTTCTCCCCACCCAGGCCTCCAGCCTGTCTAGGTCTCTCTGAATGGCTGCACAGCCTTTTGGTGTGTCAAACACTCCTCCCAATTTCATATCATCAGCAAACTTGCTGACAACATTCTCTAATCCCTCATCCAGAATACTTGTATTCTTTAATCTTTGCGTTCTTAAGTCAAGTTAACCTACTTGACCATTTTAGTTGCTCTATCCTTTTCAATTCATCAATGTATTTCTGGTAAAGACAGGACCAGATATAAATGTAGACTCGAATCTTATCACTATGTATTTAAAGTAGTTGTATGAGATGGGTTTTGAATCAATGAACAAAGACTTCGCAATGAGACATCAGTCAAAATGACATATTAAGAAGGTAATATTAGCTTCTGAAAGTTTATATTCGCCTTCAAAATGAGGGGGTTATATATTAGACTTAAGAAAAACAACTCCTGAACAGAAATAGACAAATCAGACTTAATGCCTTCTAACACCTGTAATCTATACAAATTGAGGGAGGACCTCAGCTGTAAACTTCACGTACTTTAAAAAAACGAAGCCATAGATTTTAAAAGTTAGTAATCAAAAAGTACAGGAAAGGGAGAAAATCACTACAAATTACATGAGTGCCAGTATAGCAGCACTTCAACTTCTGAGACACTCGGGGACTTCATCTCTCACTGAAAATGAATTGAAATGATTTTGCAGCTGATGAATATTCAGAAGATAAATAGATTAGCTATTGTCGCAGCTTTTAATTACATAAGAGGGCATCTCTCACTTCCATAAGTTCAAGTCCCTTTCAGAAGGGAAAAAAAAGAATTTATGCTGGTTTGATACTTAAAGGAAGATATTTGTGTGTGTATACATATTCTTCTAGTTTAGAAGTGGAGCTTATCTGTAGCTACTGAATTGTTTTATGCTAAGCTAAAAATGATTTCTGTATTTCAGAAGTTCTCAAAATCAAGGCATTTTTCTTGTGTGTCTCCCTCGTACCTACATGCAAAGAAATCTATTTACAAACCAATAAACTATTTTTGCAAATATCAAACTAAAAACCAGAAGTCTAATAACTGCTCTTACAATTGTTATCACACACACTCCTGTGCATGTGAATATAAACAAACACGTAAACATATATACCGTATATGAATGCCACAAAGATGATCCAGGGGCTGGAGCACCTCTGCTACGAGGACAGGCTGCGGTATCTGGGATTGTTCAATCTTGAAAAGAGAAGACTTCGAGGAGACCTTATAGCTGCCTTCCAATACCTGAAGGGATCCTGCAGGAACGTTGGGGAGGGACTTTTTACAGGAGCGTCCACTGACAGGACAAGGAGAAATGGGTTTAAGTTGAAGGAGAATAGATTTAGATTAGATCTTAGGAAGAAATTCTTCAGTACAAGGGTGGCAAGACTTTGGAATAAATTACCCAGAGATGTTACAGCTGCCCCCTCCCTGGAGGTGTTCAAGGCCAAGTTGGACAGAGCCTTAAGTAGCCTGGTCTAGTAGAGAGGCGTCCCTGCCCATGACAGGGAGGTTGGATTAGATGATCTCTAAGGTCCCTTCCAACCTAAGCCATTCTATAATTCTATGATTGTATGATATATGTAATATGTATATATTTTAATGTATAATCTACTCTTTTATATTTTTAAATAGTATAAAGAAGAAGACTTTGTCTCTTTTCAACACTGTTGTGATTCAGGGACGTACTTGCAACCTGTCTTCTGCCACATTTAATCTCTTAAATCTAAGCATTATTAATTTTAACATAGCAAATACATTTTTTTATAATGGGCATGTAATTGGTGTTAAAAAAACATTGTGATTATCGTTGTGATTTATTTGGTTATATAATTTTCAAATGTGTGGAGAATAAAATCCACTCTTTATGATTGTAGTGGTTTGACACTGGCTGGCGGTCAGATGCCCACACAGCCGCTCTATCATCTCCCCTTCTCTGCTAGACAGGGGGAGAAAATATATCAAAGGGTCCATGGTTTGAGATACGGACAGGGAGATCACCTGCATCTACTGTTTCAGGTAAAACAGACTCGATTTTGGGGAAATTAGTTAAATTTATTACAGAACAAAACAGAGAAGAGTAGTGAGAGATGAAAACAGATCTTAAAAAAAGCCTAACTTTCCCCCATCCCTCCCTTCCTCCTGGGAAAAACATCACTCCCAGTTTATCCACCTCCTCCCCTCGAGTGGCACAGGGAGACAGGGAATGGGGGTTGTGGTGAGTTCATCTGATGTTGTTTCCACAGCTGCTTCTTCCTCCAGAGGAGGACTCTTCATTCTTCCCCTGGGCCATGGTGTTTTCCCTCTTAGGAGAGACAATCTTCACACACCTTCTCTAATGTGAGTCCTCTCACGAGGGGCAATTCATCACAAAACTGCCCCAACGTGAGTCTCTTCATGAGGGGTAATCCACCCCAATGTGAGTCTGAAGTGCAGTCCTTCAAGGGGAAACTGCTCCAGCCTGAGTGCCCTGCAGCATCACAAAAGTCCTGCCAGCCAGCCTGCTCTGGCATGGGCTTATCTCTCTCTCTCTACACAGGCTACAGGCTCTGACAACAACTTGCTGCAGTGCTGGCTTCCCACGGGTCACATCCCCCTTCAGGCTCTGATGTCGTCCTCCGTGGCCTACAGGTGGACATCTACACCCCGTTACACCCATGGGCTGCAGAGGAACAGCCTGCTTCACCACGGTCTTCACCACAACCTGGGGGACTCTCTACTCCAGCACCTGGAGCACATCCTCCCGTCTCTTCTTCACTGACCTTGGTTTCTCCACATATTGTTACTCTTCTCTCTCTCTGCCAGCTGTTGTGTGGCACAGTACTTTTTTCCCTGTTTCTTAAAAGTCTTTTCACAGAGGCGTTCCTATCCCGTCACTACTGATCGGGTCAACCTTCGCCAGTGGCAGGTCCATCTTTGGAGCTGGCTGGCATCAGCTTTATCCAACTCAGGGAAAGCTTCTGGCATCTTCTAGCAGAAGCTATCCCTATGCCCCCCTGCCACTGAAATCTGGCCAGACAAACCCAATACATCGACCTTTTCTTTTCTCTGATAAAACCTGCCAATCTATAATGACAACCAGTGACAATTAGCAGGTTTTTTCTTGTTTATTGTGAGGACTTTTTTTTTCATTTTGGCTGAGAACACAGATTATTTCTGCATCTACCAGTGAATACTCTCTACACAAGAAGAACTTTGACTTAACACAGGTGTAAGCCAGATTCAATTCTTTGATCTCTTCTCCAGTGTAATAAGCAATAGGACAAGAGGAAATGGCCTCAAGTTGAGCCAGGAGAGGTTTAGATTGGAAATTTGGAAAAATTTCTCCACCAAAAAGGCTGTCAAGCATTGGAATGGGCTGCGCAGGGAAGTGGTGGTCTTACCATCCCTGGAGGTATTAAAAAGACATGTAGAAGAGAGGCTCAGGGACACGGTTTAGTGGTGGACCTGACATCACCACCTTAATGGCTGGACTTGATGATTTTAAAGATCCTTGATTCTATGATTCTTTGAACCTAGTAATACGGAACAGGGAAAATTTGCAGACCACTGCCTGTCCCAAACAACCAGGGTTCCATTCTTCTAATTATTGGTTATGAAAACAGATTTTCTGTCATAGAGAAATGGAAGTATTCTCAGTTTCAGTTGTTCAGTGAAAATGTTCAGATTTGTAATGTTAGCGACATGTTTCATTGAAGCAATTGCTTTTTTCAAGTAGTTGTAGTGTTCAAACAGAGACAAATTTCATGGAATACACATGAAACATGCCTGAAATATATCTGAAGTCCCTGTTGTTGCCTTCTGGAAAGCCTATGACCACTTTCAAAATTCCTGGGTGACTGGAGTTTCCTACATGAGCCCATTGTGTGATAAATGCGACCCACTGTGTGATCAACGTGACCCACTTGCTCCACGTGGCATCAGTTGCATGATGTGTGGAGGGCACCCTCCCTTTGAACATCCAGCCAGGTACTGGTAGTTGGTGTGTCTGGAGGAGCTGTGCTTCTCTATTGACCACTTTTGAGGCAGATCAAATCCCTTCACATGTTGACAATATCTCTTTTTCAGCTGGACTGTAGCAGGCCTTGGATCTTCTGTATTTCAACTTCAAAAATCCAAAGGACAGCCTTGGGTCTCCCCAGGTGCTTTCTGCCATATACTCCAGGCTAGATCATTCTCCCCACCCGCAGTTTAGAGCACATGTTTAACATCGTATCCTGCCACACTGGTCCAAGGGTTACTGCTTGAAATATTTCCCTTTTAATTTGATCAAAGTCTTGTTACTACCCTATTGAAAATCATTCTTCTTCTGGATCACTTTATCTGGTTTACAATTAGACTGTGATCTGGATTATACATCCTGGAAAAACCCACAATGCCTGAGAAAGCTTGTGTTTCCTCTTTGCTAGTTGGTGGAGAGTAGGAATAAGCATTTTGCTGATCACACCCACTGGGAACTGCCAATGCTCATCTTCACAGAATCACAGAATGTCAGGGGCTGGAAGGGACCTCAAAAGATCATCCAGTCCAGCCCCCCTGTCCCAGAGCAGGATCACCTACAGTAGATCACACAGGAATGTGTCCAGGTGAGTTTTGAATGTCTCCAGAGAAGGAGGCTCCACAACCTCCCTGGGCAGCCTGTTCCAGTGCTTTGTCACCCTCACAGGGAAAAAGTTTTTTCTAGTGTTTTTATGGAACCTCCTATGTTCCAGCTTGTACCCATTGCCCCTTGTCCTGTCAATGGACGTCGCTGAAAAGAGCCTGACTCTGTCCTCCTGACACTCCCCCTTGACACATTTATACACATTAATGGGGCCACCCCTCAGCCTCCTCTTCTCCAAGCTAAAGAGACCCAGCTCCTTTAGCCTTTCCTCATAAAGGAGAGGTTCCACTCCCTTCACCATCTTTGTGGCTCTGTGCTGCACTCTCTCAAGCAGCTCCCTGTCCTTCTTGAGCTAAGGGGCCCAGAACTGGACACAATATTCCAGATGTGGTGTCACCAGGGCAGAGTAGAAGGGGAGTAGGACCTCTCTCCACCTACTAGCTACTCCCCTTCTAATACAACCTCGGATGCCATTGGCCTTCTTGGTCATGAGGGCACATTGCGGGCTCATGGTCATCCTGTTGTACACTAGAATCCGAAGGTCCCTTTCTCCTACAGTTCTCTCCAGCAGGTCAGTCCCCAACCTATACTGGCACATGGGGTTGTTCTTTCCCAAGTGCAAAACTCTACACTTTCCCTTGTTGAATTTCATAAGATTTCTCCCATCCCAGCCCTCCAACCTGTACAGGTCTCTTTGAATGGCAGCACAGCCTTCTGGTGTGTCAACCACTCCTCCCAGTTTTGTGTCATCAGCAAACTTGCTGCCAGCACTCTCTAATCTCTTATCCAGGTCATTGATGAATATATTGAACAGCACTGGCCCCAGCACTGACCCCTGAAGGACCCCACTAGACACAGGCATCCAGCCAGACTCTATCCCATTGAATACAACTCTCTGACTTCTTCCCTTCAACCAATTAGCGACCCACCTCACTACTTGGTCATCCAGACCACACTTCCTCAGTTTACCTATGAGGATGCTGTGGGAGACAGTGTCAAATGCCTTGCTGATATCCAGATAGACCACATCACTGCATGGTCACCATCTTGTTGTTTTATTCCTGTAAGTTGGATCTCCTATGCAGGTCCATTGGCCTTACTTTGTTTTATGGCAAAATTGGTCATCTTCACTTTCTCAGAAACTTCTTCTGCTGTGTTACCACAAACCATGATGTCAATGTAATGCAGGTGTTCCAGGACGTCACTCTGTTTCAGTGCAGTCCAGAGTAGTACATGGCAGATGCTGTGGCTGTGCTTCCAACCCTGGGGCAGTTGATTACAGGTGTACTGGAAGCCCCTTCAAGTGAAAGCAAACTGTTACCTGCACTCTGTTGCCAGTAGGACTGAGAAAAACACATTAGCTATGTCAGTTGTGCATACTGTTTGGCTGCCTTTGATCCCAGTTTGTACCGTAGTTCTAACATATGTAGCACAGCAGCACTTAGCAGCAGCCTGGTTTCATTCAGGACACGGTAGTCTACCATCAGTCTCTGTTCTCCATTAGACTTTTGCAGTGGACATATGGGACTGTTGAAAGGGTGAGTGAGTCTTGGTGATCATTTCTTGGCTCTATAGTCATCGGATCAGCTTATGAATAGGAATCAGTGCGTCTTGATTGGTTCAAAAGCAGAAGTCATGGTAGTATTCAGTTGACAGTTGGACCTGATGATCTTAGAAGTCTGTTCTAAGCTTAATGATTCTATGAATATTGCTGACAGTGCACTGTTGTGATAGTGATAGGCAGCCTTAGGAATCCCACAGCAGAAGGTCCTCTGAGAGTCTGGGCAAGGTAGATAGCTGTTCAATTTCCTCTGTCTCCAAGACAGCTATATCACAAGCCTGACAGCACCCTTTTGGGTCCTTGAAAGACCGTCTCCTGAGGTAGTCTTTGCCAAGGATGCAAGGACCCTCTGGGCCAGTCACAATGGGGTGTTTATGTCACTCCTTCCCAATTAGGCTCACTCAACTTTCAATACAGTCAGCTGTTGGGATCCCCCTGTCACCTCAGAAATACAGATGGGTTCTGTCCCTTTATATCATGATGGCATTAGGGTGCATTTTGCACCTGTGCCTACTAGACCCTTCTATTCCTGCGGTTCTGACATGACAGGACATGGAATCCACAAAATCCAAGAAACTCAGTTGTCCCCTTTCTTCACATGGCTGGAGGCAGGACCTTCCTAGTCATGGTAATAGTAATTCTTACTTACTTTTTGTAAACATAGGTCATAAGTCCCTTCAAGAGTATCAGAGGTGAGATCAGCTCTTCTCTCTCTTTCGAGAACTGTCTGCTGGAAACAAGTGGCATTTTTCCAGGAAGAATCCCCTTTTTTGGCTGTTTTTCCTTGCAACTTATGCACCTGTGCCTCTACGGTTGAGATAGGTTTTCTATCCCACCCCCTCATGTCTTTCTGTGGTCACTCTAGTAAAATCGCAGAGTACTCCATGGTATATACGCACTATATCTTCTCTCTTAGGCAGAGGAATGCCTACTCCTAATTGGTGAGAAACAAGCCCACAGAGGTCGGGGGCGGAACTCCCAGGACAGTTTCTTGGTTAGCATGTATGGCAGCTTCTCTACAGCCAAGATGCAGGCCTGTAGGGAGGAAAAGGGACTTCCTTCACACTGCCTGAATTGTCAAGCCACTTTATCCACCATTTGTCCCTCATCTTCTTTCCCAAACACTATTACCAATGCTGTTTCCTCTCCCAGTTTCTTGTGCAAGTTCTTCTATCCCAACCAAACTCAGAACATTGTGCCAGCCATTAACATAATAACTAGAGTATCACTCAGGATTCAGAAAACACATCTTCTTCTGCCTGACAGAGTTTTGAACCCAGATCTCACTCTTCTGGTAAAAAGTGTAAGATTCTGACTAAAGATCTTTTTGAAACTAAAAGTGGGTTAGATAGACAGTCTTGTGCTGACTGTATGCACAACAGTGCATTTACCCATCTGGAAGAAAGTTTATAAAACTGAAACAATAATTTCCTTGTTAAAAGAAAATTTCTTTGTGTTATTTCCATAACAAGGAAAAACTCAAAATATACATTGCTCCACAAATAATGAAATAAGTTATTAATAAAAATTATTCGAATAATAATAATTGTAATAATTATTATTTTTATAAGAAATATTATTTAAATAATCATAATTAGAAAGAAAAAGCAGTCGATGCAAAATAACATATGAGAAGGTCCAGAATAGCAACAGCAGTGGACAAGAGTGTCACCAAAAAAAAAATTATAAATGACAGATTGATAAAGATGGTTCTGGAATGGTTGCCAAAGTCAGGGAATCCCAGGAGAAGAGGCTAAGCAGAATTTAAGAGGAACAGAACCTGGTAGACAATTCAGAATAACAGGGGTACAGACTAACCAGATACTGCAAAAGATGTAAGACACAGGGAGTCCTGCCTACATCAGTGGATTGATAGTGGCTTTTTTGAAAAAAACCAAAAACTTTTAGAAACAATCTCACCTTATGAAAAACTAAATGTACCAAACAAGAAATGCATTTGGTTATGTCAGTAAGCCTGTTGCCCAAGTCACTTTTTACCTAGGTAGTGACTATGTACAACTCATACTGAGTCTGCAGGGAACAATGTCTGAGTGAGAGCTGTAAAAGCAGATTTCTACGGTGACTGAAGTCAGTGGGAAGTTTTGTAATGATTTTAATAGAATTTAGATCAGACCTTCAAGAGAGATGAGTGTTAAGTACTTCATCACTTAGTTTTTATGTACGTGGAATATATGTTCTGTTAGCAGAACCTTCAGCCCAAATGAGCCTCTCAGATTCACTTTGTGATTCATGCAGGTCTCTCTTGTTGCATTACAAAAAAAATCTCAAAACAATTCAGAGTGCTTAATTGAACTATGAAACTTCCATTTTATCGAGGTTACACATGACTAAAAGCAAAAGCATGATCAATAGTATCCTATGACTTAAATAAGTGTCTTTAATAAGCTGGTGTTGCAAGAAATCCACTGGCTTCTATTCGGTCACAGTCCTGCCGTTGCCAAATGAAAAAAAAATAATGTTGTATTCCTTCAAATATGTATTTATAGACATTGTTTCTAAGCATGTTAATACCTGTTTAATTTTAAGAAGGTGCTTAACTCCCACTGACTTTGATGATACTCAAATTAAGTAATCAGTTTGAAGCAGATGCTTATTAACTTCCCTGAATTAAGTCACTAAATACCTTTTTAAGATTTTTTAAGATTACATTATCTTTATCTTTCAATACGTCATCTGAAAAAAACAATTACAACAATGATTATTTTAAATTAACCCCACAAAAATATCAGGTTCTAGTGAAACATATTTTTTGCAAAATTTGACTTCAGATTAAAATTTTTATTTCCAAAATGAAAGAACAAAAATTCACAAAATGTGGTTATAGAAGGCATTTTTGTTGTAGTTACTGTTGATGGAGATGCTTAAAATTGCTCCAAGTTAGGTTTCCTAGAAAAAGCAAAACACCTCACAGAACTATAAAAACAAATGATATCAAATAACATTTTAGAGCTTATCCCAAACAATTTTAAGGGGTCTCCTTAGTTTTAGAAAGTAAAGGATAAAAATGACAACGAAGCATGAGGCACCTAATGCATTTCTCAACCCATCTCCTTGCCTCTATAAAACATAAAAAGAAAACTCCCTGCTGATACAGAGATTTAATTTGAAGCAAGATGCATAAACTTTGATACCTCCTCATGGGTTTCTTAACTCTGCAACAGATCTGCTATATTCTGTATACTGTATAAACACAGTTCTGAGGGTAATTCTCACACTAAAATTAGAAAAAAAAAAGAATAGCATGAATATTTACTACCTCCCCAAAGTGTTTTACTCCAGTAATAAAGCATGGTATCAAAGTAAGAAAAATCTTGCAGTTGTTTTCCTGAGCTGTTTGCCTGAAAGGGATCACATTGCAACCTTTGTTTTATTATGTAAAGTAGATTCATTTGAATAGAAATGCTTTTTTTTCCATACCTTTTCTATTTATAAAAGAGGAAGAAAAAATAAAAGTCAGACAGCTCGATGAGGCTCACAGAGTAGATCCTTGGCAGTTTGGATTCAGAAACAGTAATGCTGGGGAAAAAAAACAATTTTTGCAATTTAAAATATAGCATATATTTTTAACAAGGCTTCATTTTTCCAAGCAATATTAAAAATAGGTATGTGTTTACCTTACTGATTACTCTAATATTTCAGCCAATGTGATCTGATGTAAAGTTGAAAGCATATAGACTCATTTATTAATACTTTTTTTTCTGGAGTCATCATCATCATCATAGAATGGCCTGGGCTGGAAGGGACCTCAGAGATCATTTTAATCCAACCTCCCTGTTGTGAGCAGGGACGCCACCTCTCGACTAGGTCAGGCAACACACGTGAGAACCGAACGGGAATCAAACCCGTGACCTTGGTGTTTCAAGCACCACGCTCAACCCACTGAGCTAAACCGGCCCTCATTAATAAACTTCCATGACAAAAGTGCTAGTAAGATAACAACACAGTGATATACTGTTCCCTGATCATATTGTCATAATGAAAGTACATTTAATAAGTAATAGCACTTTTTTTGCCGTTTCTGACATAAAACAAAAGGATACTATGGAAGCTTCAATCTTGCAATTTCGCTCCCGTACTGACTTACACAGCTGCAAATGCATACTATAAATGAATGTTTATTCTATTTAGAGCATCGCAGAAGATATTTTATATTGTGATATACAATATAAAATCATAGTAGTAAAAGTCATATTTTAATTTTTGGGGTAAACACGTAGTGAGATGTAACAAAAGAAAATTGAAAGACAATAGTGAATATTGCGCTCTTACTAAATAAAATTTCAGTGTTCAGAGTATAAACGTTTGTTTGTACTTTTTCAAAACTTCATTATAAATTGTGATAGAAAAGTAAAAGTTTAATACATTGCCCTTCCCTACATATTTTGTGTCTTAGTAGACTGCAAAGGATAGAATTACACTGAAGCAACAAAAAAATGCAGTAAATATTTCAAGGGTCAAATTTTGTTTTTATTTTGTCATGTCCCACCAAGGAAGGGGGGACAAGTGACTCAGATTCATAATTCCCCAATGGAGTGGACAACGGTGACACAAGTCTCAAGGTCCACACACAAACATGCATTAATTTTTCACAATATATAGATCAGACTCACGATAATCAGTTTTAGTTACAAGACACAGTAGGGCAGCCAATATACTACGACTTAATGATAACCAGGAAAAGACTAGGCATACAATAAACTACAGCAAGGTGCGTGTTACTTAACTATAACAAGGAAAAAGGGCATATAACAACTTAGGTAGTTACAATTACAAGAAAGAAACAAAGTACAAACTAAGTAAACGGTATGATAGGCCTTGCATTACTTAGTGAGAAAGGGGAAAGAGAAAGAGAGAGAGAGAGAAAGAAAGAAAGACACAGAAATCATGGGTCCAGGTTCCTGTTTTGGTCCCACCAATGAAGGTTCAAGGATGCATCATCTTTACTTCTCCTCCTGCGCTTCCTCTTCTTGTCTTCTTCTCTGTCTATCTCACCTCAATTTATTCACATTTTCTACACATGGATGTGCAGTATGTCAGATAGGGGATCAAGGTCCTTCATCGTTTTCAATAATCTTCCTTAGCACGTGCGATTGCCCTGCCTCCTTTAGAGATACGCTACAAGACAAGGCCATCCTGCCTTCACAAGATTCCTGGTCTCATGCATGTTCAGTCCAAGGCTGTTTGAGGCATCTGTTTCCTGCTTCCCTGTACTACATTCTATTTGGCACTTATCAGTTTGCCACACAGGACCAGAAATTGCTTTTGGCTTTGGCCAATCTGGGCGTTTGTAATATGCCAAGAAATGATTAAGGCAACCATCCATGCATCTGTCCGCTACAGATTTACACCATTTTAAGGGTCTGGAATCACTCTAGACAACAGATTCATTACATAAGAAAATGAGTGCAAAACAGAACAAGACTAAAACAAGAAATATGATTTATTTTAATTTCAGTATCAGATCTATTCACTGATTTACAATGCTGTGTTTGTCTTCACTTGTGGCTGAATTTTTTCCTGTGACATTTACGCTTTGTTCATGTTGCATGATTTATATTATGAGCAATATATAAATGCTGAAATGAATATATTAATTATATATGTATGTATAAGTATATATGTGTGTGTTTATGTAGATTATATATGATGTATAAATTGCTGAAATACACCAAAAATAAGTATGGAGATGATTTTTGATATAGTCCACAGTGCGTAAGTTAGACAAGAGAGTTCACAAGTGGGCTGAGCTTTTTCAGTTTATGAATAGCCTAGATTCCACTATAGGCAAATGACCAGGTGCTGAACATTAAGTGTAGATATTAAGTCAAGGATTCTCTTTGTGAGTGATAAGTTTGGGTCTCCATTAATTTTAAATACTTATAATACTAGTAATACTAATCTGAAAGACTGAGCTCCACTTAGGTCAACTGCACGAGTTCAGTAGATCACTGAAACTTCACTGGATATCAAGTCAGTACCATTTATTTCTGCAATGGATTGAAACTGAAAAAAAAAAATAATACCTGAATGTATTTTATTTTAGGTTTTTTTTTTTTAATTACTATTAATTCTGTGGAGGATTCTGGCAACAATTTTCCCTCTTGAAGTGCAGACTCCTCTGATCTTAAACATATCCAGATAACTATACAACTCTAACTATATATATATATATATGTTAGAACTAAAACTTATAAACTTAAAATTACAGTCAAATTCAGAGAAAGCAATGGTAACTTCTTGAAGTATGATAACCATTTTCAGCTTCACATAAAAATTCCCAAATCATTTTGAAGTTGCTGATTGTCAATATTATCTCTGGGCATTCCCTGGACTTAGGCAATGGAAGATTTTAATGTTTCTGTAGTGTATTTTTTTTTTCCATTTAACACTCTTAGATTCCTACAATATCAAATGAATAATACTGGGTTTGGGGCATTGAAATCAAGCCTTACTTTGCCTTGTGTTTTCTTACATCCGTTGTGTCTCCCTTTTATACTCTGATAACTTCAGTATGGGTGTTTCATGTACTCTGAAGACTCCACCTTGCTGAGGCCTGTAAAATGACTGTATGAAGCTCAGTTGCATTTCTTTATGTGGGAATCTATTTAGCTGAGAATAATTAAATTTTAAATAATACTTTTAGAACTATTCATAGCACTGAGAAGAGAGAGAACACAAGGTTATGCAAATATTTCACAATTTAAACACCTCAATTTTTGCTTTGAATTGTGATTTCAGATTGCTAGTAAATAAAAGTAGAGATCAGTTATCAATAATAATAAAAAATGTGAAAGCAAATAAAGTTTTTATTTTAATAATCATTAGTTATAAGCAGATACCTGTAAATAGAATGCAGATTAATTTCAAGGAACCTGAGTAACAGCAGAATTATGCTTGGATCCTTAACATAAGTTTATCTTGCAACAAAAGAAATGTACTGCTTGAAAGTAAGGTAAGCAAATTGTAATGAATCAAAACATAATTTTTACATAGGAATTTCTAATTTTTTTTGTGTATGAAATGATTAACATTGTCAAAAACGCTTACTTCATTCCACATGTTATAATATTTAAATGAAGTATTTAAATCACATGTGAACAAGATTTTGATCAAAGGGATATGAATGAATCAGGGGATAGGCTTAAAATAGTGAGCTATTAAAAAATAAATAAATAAAAGTACATACACATATGTACTTACAAGCTCTGTTATTTTTTTATTCTGTTGCCCTGGACATTCAAGAGTCAGAATCACAGCAATATATGTTAGTTTATAAGTATGCCAGGCACAGGCGATGCCTTCTGATCTTCCACCAAATCAAGGAATCCCTGCTGAAGGGACAACAGTCACAGTGCCAAGTCACAACTGTGAAGGAAGTGACAGCATCACACAGCAGTACTTCTGGCCCTAGCAGAGGTCAACAAACACAATCAACATTGAGGAAGGAAGTTCAGCTTCATTTGCTTCTTTGCAGTTTAAATAAATGAATGCTCAAGAGGTATACTACAGTAAGATCTGTAACCAGATCACCCTTAACGGTATGGATTATAAGCTTTTTTCTTCTTTACAGGAAAAATATATGATAATATTTGGACACTTTTTGACACTGAACGTGTGTTAATATATATTCAGAGTAATTTGTCTTAAGGAATAACATTGAAAGAAAAAAGTGCAATTTTTAAACGGCAATTGTACTTTGTATCCGGCACTACAACAAAGTAGGCTATGACTATACAATTTTATTAGGGGAATTTAGTCTTCTGGCTTTATCTGTTTAACTAAGCTCATATTTTGCCTTTTATAATCCAATAAATTCTTCATCCAGCATACATTTGCAAAATAGTTAAATATTGTCACTATATTACGATTTTTTTCTGAAAAAAAATAAACGTGATAAGGAGAAAGCAAAGGCTGACTTAGCGTTGTTGCATTTTTATTTTGTTTTTTTTTTTAACTCTTATGGATTTTGAAGCTCCATATATGATTTGTCTAGTTTCAGCTCAAATTAATTTTCTTTTCCAGAACTCTTGCCCAGCTACACAAGCTAATGTGAAGACAGCTAGTATCCTATTATTGATTTTTTATATCATTGGAAACTGCTATGTCTTTTCATTTAGCTTTCAGACCACGTAGTCTTTTCTTCTTTATAGATGCTTCTTTTGACCATCAACTTTCTAGTAAAAAAACCCACAGAAAAAACCTCTGCAAAAAAACCCAAAAAACCCAAATCATATCCGTAATTTTTACAGTACTTTTCCTTTTAGGCTGTGAGAGTATTTAAATGCTAGATCCATCTCAGAACAGGTTTTTAAGGATGATGAGTCTAAGGGTAAAAGTCTCACTAGTCTATTTATGTTAATCAAACCACAGTTCACTAATAACATATCTAAGCAGTGAGGGAGTTGAGAATAGAATCCAGTCCTCCCCTTTTTGACCCCCATGAACTAACACCAAAGCACAGTTTTACCTTCCTCCCTACTATCTATCGGCTAAGCAGTCTTTACGATTTTATCACTGCAGTGTCCACATGTCCCAGTGAAGAAACAAGTATAATTTTTATTTGCCCCTGTCCTTCTGAACAATGTCATGTACATGTTTTGGTTGAGACATGTGTTGTCTCTCTTTTTATGAAGTGGTATCGATGATATTGTCATGTTCAATTACTTTTGCAGTAGTCCAAGGTGATAAAAGAAACGTGTTACATATATATGAAGTAGATCTCCCTTCTTCACCAATCAGCATCATTTCATTACTAGAAGCTGTGATGAACATCCTGCTCTTCCTATTGTTATTACTTTTACTTTATTCAGTTTGATGTTCACTCAACTGCCACTCATTCATATTATTACTTCTACTATCATTGATGCACCCATATCTAAGAGGATAAAGATATGTGTCTGGGAATGCTCAGAATGCTCATGTCAATTAAGCTTACAGTGTCATAAGTTTTTCAATTATTTTCTCCTACATATAAAATAGATAAAACAGAGATTTGAGGGCTGGTTTAGGTCAGTGGGTTGAGCATGGCGCTTGAAACACCAAAGGTCACGGGTTCGATTCCCGTTCGCTTCTCACGTGTGATGCCTGACCTAGTCGAGAGGTGGCGTCCCTGCTCACAACAGGGAGGTTGGATTAAAATGATCTCTAAGGTCCCTTCCAGCCCAGGCCATTCTATGATTCTATATTTTTTACAGGACTGTAAAATTAAAAGATCTGAAGGATATCAAATGACAGCATTGTCGGAGATCTGGTTTTCCTCATGAAACTAAGAAGGGGAAAGTTGTCAGTTTATTCATCAGAGAGAAACAGCTCTAACGCAAGATTCATCTCACCTTAATGCAGATGTTTAAAACAGGTTGGCTTACTGGCTCTGTAGAAGTGTCTATTTCTCTTCATTGAAAATAAATTATGATCGAAGCTGTAAACTCAGATTTGGCTGTTTATGTTATAAAAATAGAAAGATTAAACTAGTTCTGCATCAGAGTATTCATCTCATTCCAAGTATTAGTTTATGACTGGTTTCGGTTTCATTTTCTTAAAAATGTTCCAGCATATATGTTATAAGGCATAAATGGATTGCACTTGTTAATTGTTAAGCAGCTAATTTGTTGAAGTTTGCACTTTGTCCTTTGGCCAGGCAGTTTCCTCCGGTTAATATCCTCATACTCTTTGCCTTATTTGGTTTTATTCTTATAACATTTCCTAGCAAGAGTCTAGGTAAGTGTATACTTATTGTTACATATATTTTTTTTCTTTTCTACTTTTTCTAGAATAATTTAGCAAGAAACTCAGACATTTATATTATTTTTTTTTCTCATAGCTGGAACTTTAAAGTCTTAATTAATTTGCCTAAATACAGAAGAAAACTACTGGTTTTCAAAATACTCTAGGTTACTGTAGATAACCCCATAGAGATGAAAATATATCATAGCATCTAGAGTTCATGCCACATATTATAATATTTCTACACACACAGATTAACAATATGCTGGAGACGGTAAAGACCACTCCCTCCTACCCCCCAAAAAAACCTCACATCAAAAAGGTAGATTTGAGGTTTCCTTTCTCAAAAAAAGTTGTATTCAGAATCACTAAAAACCTGAAAAGTTGACAGTGCTCTTAAGCTAACAATGAGAACTATTATACTGCTTCATATGAACTTGAGCAACATTTTTGGTTTTTGAGTATTTCTACTTAGCAGGCACGAGTAAACCTAGAGTGCACCAAAGACATATGGACTAAAGGGAAATTCAGACAAAGACTAAGTCTGCTTTATAAACTTTCGTCCTATTTGTCTCTACCCTGTGAAGAGTCAGAACTGCTCACCTCAGTAATTACTACAAAGTATGAAATCAACCCCTCCACACAGAGATTCATGACAGACTGAAAAAAGCAATATGAAAGAAGTAGCTATTATTACATTGTTAAAAAAAAAGGTGAGAAAACTTTTCTCCTTCTGGATGGCAAATGATGATTTGCAGGCAACCCTGTGGTGTGTTTCAGAATTACTTAAGAGTGGGTGAGGTTTTCGGATGTACTCAGCTCAGATCTAACTATGATTTCATTGAAGTAAATGGGAAAACTCCTACTGATTATTATTATTGTTCTTTAATACTTATTGCTGAAGTTGGAAGAATAAAAGTTGAATAACAAAGGACCAGGAAAAGATCTCTGTCTTTTGTATGCAATTGGTATACAAAAATGAACAATTTTTAATTTTTTTTCTGTAAAAGCTAAATGAAAAAGAATAGCATCTGAAAAAAAATAGAAAAGGCATTTAAAAATAATAATCAAAATAATTAGCACTATAAATATAGTACTGAACACATATTTTTGAAGTGTTTCTGGACTATGGATCTAGTTTATGATTTTCCTGGAGAGAATCACAGAATCATAGAATTGTCAGGGTTGGAAGGGACCTTAAAGTTCATCTAGTTCCAACCCCCCCACCATGGGCAGGGACATCCCCCACTAGATCAGGCTGTAAAGAGCCCCATCCAGCCTGGCCTTAACAACTTCCAGGGATGGGGCTTCCACCACCTCTCTGGGCAACCTGTTCCAGTGTCTCACCACCCTCAGGGTGAAGAACTTCTTCCTAACGTCCAATCTGAACTGATCCATCTCTAGCTTCAATACATTCCCTCTAGTCCTATCACTACCCGACATCCTAAAAAGCCCCTCACCAGCTTTCTTGTAGGCCCCCTTAAGACATTGGAAGGCCACAATAAGGTCTCTGGTCAGTATTCAAGGATCACCTTCTCCATGTCCAGGAGCAAAGTATACCGACAAAGAGGAAGACAGGAAAGAATGCTAGGAGACCTGCCTGGATGAGCAAGGAACTCCTGGACACACTGTCACACAAAAGGAAACTTTACAAGGAGTGGAAGTAGGACAGCTAGAATGGGGGGCATATAAGGGAGCTGCCTGAGCAGCAAGACACCAGGTTAGAAAAGCAAAAGCTCAGTTAGAATTAAATCTAACCAGGGAAATCAAGGGAAATAGCAAAAGTTTCTACAGGTATATTAATGGTAAGAAAAAGACAAGGGAAGGTCTGAGTTCCCTCAGAAAGGAAATGGGTGAACTGGTGACAAGCGATTTGGAGAAGGTCGAGGTTCATTCAGATTCATAGGAAAAAACATATCTGTAATTTTCTGGGTTTTTACTGGGAATTATTCAATTAGCTTAAACAGGTTGTGAGTGTAACAACTTACATACACGTGTACTTGTTATACACAACTGGATGAGCCCAGATGTTTTGAGACTTACAGGAAAATCAACAGAAATACAAGATAGATATGAAAATGGATAGTAATAAGGATCATAGAACCATAGAATAATTAAGCTTGGAAAAGACACTGAAGTAAATAGAGTCCAACCACTAAGTGAATGAAATACTCCCAAGTACCAGCAGAGACAAAACTATGGTTGGCTTATAAATAGGCATTTCTGAAAAGGAGAAAGTGAAGTGATGATAAGAAAATAACCTAACAAGATAATTAGGAATACAATAAAGGGGTCTCTGAGTACTAAAAAAAATCTACTGTGTAGTATCATAAAAAAAAAATACAAAAGTAATAACACCGGAAAATTTTGCTTGATGTTATAAACCTTGTCTATTTTTACCATATTTACCACCATCCCCCACAAAAATGAATAGTGTCCTCATTACCATTCCTGTTAAGAGGCAGCATTAGACATATTAATGTGTTTGGTTCTCCTTTAATTTATGATTCCCTCCCCAATTTAATGAGATCTGCTCTACAGCCCATAAAATAATTGTTATGGTAAACTGACTTTTTAAAATTAGCTACACACCAGTTGGTCCAGAAACCTATTCCTCTGGACTATTCATGCACAAAATACCTTTGTGTGAAGCCCTTTCCAAATGTGTAATGACTGGAGTAAGTCCAGAAGTTTGCCTGCAGAGTTTCTCTGCATGATTGCTATTGCAAGCAGTCTTACAGCTTCTTTTTCGAACAAAGTTATGGTCAGGGTTACAGCAGTGTAGAAATGCTGACATTGCTTTCAGCTTTAACAATGAAAACCATAGTGCTTCTTCATGTGAACTTAAAGCACTTCCCTTCTAAAAAAAAAAAAGAACTGTTCTAAACTCCTCATCCTACTCTGTTAGGTCTCAACTTTCTGTTACAGAATTTTTGCAAGAAATCTCAGAAGGGGGAAAAAGCTTTTCAGATTTCTTGACTCTCTCTACAGTTTCATTAAGTTACTTCAGTGTGATACAGCACTGCTGTTTGCCCCCCAGACCATGAGTCCCACTGAGACAGCTATTCTATCCCAATGATTTCCTGCTGGGAATGTCAGTTTAGGTCACAAACACTGTTTACCAACAATAATTTCTAATCAGCCCAAGGAAAAAATATTTTCTGTTCCCAGAAAATAGCGCATCAGGAAAAAAAAAAAAAGCCCCCAAACCTAAGGCAAGTAAGTTATATCATATTTTAGGGGCTACATAAAAGAAGAAAGTTTAATGATCAAGGCATGCCAATTAGCAAACTTCATCAGATATACATACCATATAAAACCATACATATGCAGATCTGTTGTCAGTCATTGAAACAACAGTGCTTCTCTGTGTGAGAAGTGGAACAAACATGTAATGAAGAGTTTGTTTTATATCTTGATGTAGGCGACAAAAGTCTCTTTCCACAGCCACTCATACTTTTATTGTCTTCAGCTCTTAGAATAACTTGGGTGGCTGGAAACAAATAGGAAGCTGATCTGGTTGAGGCTACATCAGTCCTCCTAAATGGCTGAGCATTTTGGCTTTACTGCCTGAAGCCTTTACTTTCCTTTCCTTTCTCAGCAGAGGAATTTTTAGACAGGTGTTGTGACTGAAGATGGCACGGGGAGTTAAAGTATTTTGCCAACGCTTCCAGGGTTATGGCGTTTGTAGGGTTCTTAGCAGAAGAGAAATTAACATTCTTAATATTTACCCCTTACGTTTGCTGGTTTTGGGGGTGGTTTTTTTATTTATTCTCTCCTCCCATAATAAAGATCAGGAGCATATGTCTAAATTGAACAAAGTTGCTATAACCTATTCAGAGAAGAGTCAGATCTATTACCTATATACTACATGCGCACGCTGAATTGTACTGCTCCTGAGGATCCTGGCTCATAGGACCCTTGCAATGTTTTACGACATACCAGTAGAATGCAAAATGAACACAGTATTTCTGCACCTGGAAACAAGGCCTCTGCCCCACCCAAGACCGTGCATTAACTGTTAGAATATAGAGCTGTAAATCGTTTCATGCTTGGCCATCTTGTATTAGTCTACATGTACACACAAGACGAACAGCAACAAGAGAGCAAGGTATCCAATTCTTTAAACAAGGCACTATCCTGGCCTCCATTTCTTTCTGAACACATGCTTTAGATTTAATTCATTTCCTGCTGAAGAGAAAAAGACAGAATGGAGGGTGAAATATATTCCTGAAGGACAACCCTTCCTTATGCACCTATATAAATCAAGGGGGGCTGGATTGTCCAGGTTACTTTAGGAGGGTGTGTTTCAGGGATGTACCAAGTGGCAGAACTGTTCCAGGAAAATCCCTTCAGTTCTTGAAACAGTCAGCAGAGGATAAGGATCGATATTTCCCCATCACTGTAGCAACATTACCTACAGGAAATAATATGTTTCATGCCGTTCTTGAATCTGTGAACAGCTTACTTCATCAGCAGTGTTTCCTATTTTACACTAAAATATCTATAGGTTTTATGCATTTTTTTTTATCGGTCAGAGTAATAGTCACCTTAATAAAATCTTCTCTCTTCTTCGTATAAATAATGGAAATTCCCTGTGATTTTTTTTCTCAAAACTCATTTAAAAAAAACGGATTTACATCATAGCAAAAATAAACTGGTGTTTAAATTTTCAGTTATACAATTTTTGTTTCTGTGAACCTGCATCTCTGCAAAAGAACAGAAGTTTAAAATCAGAACAAAAGGCTTTTCAGAGGTGAAAGTGTTAAAAATGTTATCCTCTACTTAAAAAAAACACCTTGAACAAATAGAAAAAAAATCACAAACAAAAGCCATTAAAGAAACTGTCATGGCAAAAACCAACCCAATTCATTTAGAAATGCTATCCCAGTAGGATGAAGATTAACAAATTACCATGGAAAAAGCACTACAGAAACCTTCCTTTACTGGGAAATACTCAGCAAACCGGGGAGGGGGGGATGGGAAGGGGATGGAAGCATTATAAGATTAGCCAAATTGTCAATACACATGAACATACAGCATTCTCACTTAACAAGACAGAAAACACATCACTAAACATCTAGAAACATGGTGCAATGGTGGTAATCTATCATCATACTTTTTAAAATTGCTTTAAAAATGAAACTCAAATGAGTCAGGATTTTTATCATCTTCAGGCGGTGAAAGAATGGGCAAAGTGACTCAATGAGACATTCAAATTTTTTTCTCATTTGAAGTGCCTGAGCCTTGAAAGTTGTTTAAATGTATAGAGTACCTGCCTTCTCAGGAAATCTTAATCTCAAAATGTTAGGATTGGGAAAAAAAGCTCATCTTTGTTCCATTCAAAAAGTCTGTTGAGATACATAAAATCACAGAATCACAGAATTGTAAAACAGTAGGGGTTGGAAAAGACCTCGAAAGATCATCTAGTCAACAACCTCCCTAGGCAGTCTGTTCCAGTGTCTGACCACTCTTTCCATGAAGAATTTCTTCCTAATGTCCAGTCTAAACTGGCCCTGTTGCAACTTGAACCCATTCCCCCTGGTTCTGTCCGTAATGACCTGTGAGAAGAGACCAGCACTAACCTCTCTACAATGTCCTTTCAAGTAATTGTAGAGCATGATGAGATCTCCCCTTCAACCTCCTCTTCCTTAAACTGAATAGTCCCAGCTCCCTCAATTGCTCCTCTTAAGATCTATTCTCCAGGCCCTTCACCAGTTTTGTCACCCTCTTCTGCACCCACTCCAAGTCCTCGATATCCCTCTTATACTGAGGTGCTCAAAACTGAACACAATACTCAAGGTGTGGCCTCACCAGTGCTGAGTACAAGGGGACAATCACCTCCCTACTTCTGCTGGTCACAAAATTTCAAATGCAAGCCAGGATGCCGTTGGCCTTCTTGGCCACCTGGGCACACTGTTGGCTCATATTCAGCCGGCTGTCGATCAGAACATTCAGGTCCTTTTCCACCAGACAGCTTTCCAGCCACCCTTCCCCAAGCCTGTAGCGTTGCATGGCGTTGCCGTGACCAAAATGCAGGACCCTACACTGGGCTCTGTTGAAATGCATGCAGTTGTCCTGGGCCCATCGATCCAGTCTATCCAGGTCCCTCTGTAGAGAACATCACTTAGTGTAAAACTGGCTGATTCATCTAGTCTCTTGGCACATTCAATCAACACAAGTTTAGTTCCATATATGTAATCTTTTGTTTCATAGATCTGTAGTATAAAATACAGGAAGAAGGCTTAGGGAATAGTAGATGCAAATCTGTGAAGGATAAGGCTTCAGTATTTCCCTTCCTCATGAAACAATTATTTAATTTTCCAAGTGTTGAGTTTTTCCTTGGTTTCTGGAGCAAAAATTAACTATTGAACTTGATATCCAAATTTTTTATTATTTAAAAAATATGTATAGTCCATTAATATTAAGTTGACCATAATATTAGTAAGAGAACTAGAAACAAAGTTCTAGGAACTTGTGACATAGCTGAGTTACTGTAACTTTTGAACAACTATCCTGTAGTTTAACCCTAAAACACTCGGTCCTTTCTCTTAAACAGAAGCTCAGAAAACAAGACTTAAAGAATTTTGTAGAGCAGAGTCAGTCCTGATACCCTAAAGCAGTATCAGCTAGACCTTTGCTTTTGTCTCTACAAACATGCCATTAAGTGATTAAGCTCTGGCTTTTTCTTGACACAGATCAAGCACCAGAAATGTGTTTGTTAAACCTATGTAGATGACCTGCAATATTCTGCAGTTAACAGAACAGTTCCCCTGCAGTACATTATGTTTGTGCTGTAAATTTCTGGCACATCCTCTGAGGATATTTTAAAATGAGAGACAAACAAGTACATGCAACACAAAGATATTTAAAATTAATAAACCCTTTGGAAGAAAACCAGACTTGTTGCATACTTAGAGAAGGGGTTGAAGTTCATTTGAAATATTTGTATTTGGAAGTCTCAGTGCTGATTTTGATCCTAGAAGGATGGATGTGAAAGGAAGGGAAATGTTATTTATAAACACTTTTATTCATTACTTGTGAGAAACAGACCCACTACTATATAATAGCAATAACTAATGGAGAGTATGGAGGATAGAGCTTAATTTTGTTTGTGTAGCCGTAAAAGGAGAAAAAGCAGGAAAGTCTGTGTGGTCTTTACTGGAGTAAGCAGTCCAAAATTTTATTTTTCAGTAAGCATTTTGTTTCTTCTTTTCTTCTGTCAACTCACTTTAAATTTTGCAGAGTTTAAAGCTGAATGTTTCTAGCCATGCCAACAAAATAGTAAAGAGATAGTAGTATATATACTTCCTTCAGGTTTTCAAAATACCGGTTTTTGGACTTTCTATGAAATCTTTAAGAGAGATCATTAGGATGAGAAATAATATTTGTTGTGGATAATGTTCTAGTTAGAAGATAAAACTTCAGAGGTGGAAAAACTGATCCGTTTTCAGACTGGAAATAGGCTTACACTAGGCATCATTAAGGCTATCATTATTTAGTAGTCTGAACAAGATGGTAAACAACCTGATGTCCATATCTGAGGAACACATGCAGGTTTTAAGAATATGGAACAATCATATTCAATTAAAGATCTGGAAGCAATATATTACCTTTCAAAAGAATGAGCTAAATATGAAGAACAGTAGAAGCCTAATTAACCCTATGTACTTGTTAAGTCAATTTAGCAAAATAGATTGAGTTGTATGCTCACACCCTCAGAGAAGAATACAAAAGACAAAAGCTAGAAGGAGAGCTAATAAATTTAGAAAAATTGGGAGGAGATTCAGTGAATAAAAGGTATGTTATAGGCAAAAAAAAAATCATAAGGAATAATTTGAGTTGAATTACTCATATATGTTTTTGAGTTCTAAATTAACCATAGTCAGTGAGGCTAAACACCTGTGAATCACACTGGAAACATGTTCAGTTTGTAATTTAGAGGGTTTTTTGTTTTTTTGTTGTTGTTGTTGTTTTTTAAAGAAAGAAATCCTAAAAAAAAAAAAGAAATATTGCGAGAGAAAAAGTACTATGGAAGCAGTATGTGATTTAAAAGTGCAGTCACCTAAAATATCAGTCAGCTTTGATCATCCACAGTCGCATATATTATAATCTGGAAAAGAAAAAAAAAAGGAAAAGGAAAAGAAAGAAAAATAGCTCAGAAAAAGGCAACATATGTACCCAGATGAAACTTTCCATATGAGAAATTTAAAAGCCTAACACTGTGTAGTTTGTAGTACACCTGAAGGAAAAACGTACCCTCTGCACCAGTAATGAAGCAAAATAGCATAACTGGAAGTTGGGAGCTCTTTTTTACTCCCTTCCATAAAAGTAGATAACGGAGAAATTCTGTCATCCATAAATATTTAACCTTCCATTCTAATAGTCTATAGAAAGGCAGGAATAAATTTTCTAGACTTTTTTTCTCCCCTTCTTTTCAGATTGGTAGGTCTATGAAAAACCTCATTGCCAAGCCAGTGTTCACTGCAGAAGTAACTGCTCTTCATCCATCCGGCTGCCAGAGGGCTTACGATGTCTGTGGCTCCAGACCCAGACAGTGACAATGAAATAAATGTTTTGAAGCCTATTCCCATGCAATTTTGAGCTTTTACTTGTAGCTCTTTCCTTGAAGGCAAAGGAATAAAAGGAAGGCATTCATTGAGATGGAACTTTCCCATTATGATTTTTCTTCAGGACAAGGCAAAGAGCAGAAATCTTGTAAGTTAGCAAATGTGATTGTGGACTTGTTAGTTTATTTTAATATTTGTCTTTTTTTTTTTTAATGGTCCTGAACAATATGAACATGAGAGATGAGCTTTATAACCTTAGTTATATGCAGCATTTGCTTCCTATAAGCAGATGTCCTCTGTCAGTGTCCGCCTACTTGTTTATCTATACACTCAAATTCATAAGACATTTACTCCCTTCTGCCTGCTGTGATCAAAGTCTGGCCCTTACATGAAGAATTTACCAGCTTGTAGCAATAAAAAACAAACGTAAGTGGACTGTCCCTGTTAAGTATTGAGTCTTAACATATATGTGAAGCAGGTAAGTGGAATATTTCCTATTTTAAACAGCAGAAACAAGACTAAAAATTCCCACATAAGTCTTTAGAATAAAATAATAACACACCCTTATCCTCACTCTTCTACTATTTCCTTTTTCTTCTAAAAAAAATCCAAGAAAATAAAACTTTTTGCATTGCACCATGAGGTTCAGGATGCAGACTACTCTGAGGTTAAATAGAAGCTCAATGTTAGATGGTAGATCACATTAAGAATCTATAAGACAGCACCGTTATCCAATTTGCAGGATGGTTTGAAGACATGGACTAGTGACGACATATATGACTCCTAAACAAATGTCATCTGCACCATCTGTGGACCATATTGTGCATCAGATGGCAGGATAAAATTTTCCAAAAGAAAGTTTCAGAGCAGAGCTATGTTCCAGGGACTGTAGCCATGATCATCATAGAACAGCTGCACTGGGCTGGTCACACATCTAGGATGGAAGACACCGACATCCCACAGCAGCTGGTGTGCTGTGGGCTTGAAGAAGCGGCATGCAACCAGGACAGACAGATGAACCACTTCAAGGATACACTGAAATACAACTTCAAGCAATAAAATTTGCTAAGACGGCAGATGGATAAGATTGAAACACCACTGTTCAGGTTGAAGAGACTTGTTAGCAGAAGCATGCATCGTTTTATTAACCTGCTGTTGAGGACAGAGGTCTCTAGTTAAGAGGTCATTATTATTCCCTGTTAACCTCTGCTCTCGGTTTCCTTACAGAGTGTGAGCTGAGGAAGCTAATATGGCTGGATCTGGTTCCTCTGTGGAGGCAGAATTCATATCTGAACTTGATAGCTCAGAGGTATTTCTGATGTTCCCAGTTCTGCACACCTGAGCAGAAGTTCAGGAGGAAGATATCAAAGGAAAAAAGTAAATGTTGACAGCAAGACATGAAACCAATGTGAAAAAGACATCTCAGTAATGCACTGTGTTTGTTTTAGGGTTTTATTTGTTGTTTTGGGGTTTTGTTTATTGTTTTCTTTTGCAGTCCTTACAGTATTTCAGGACAATATCATGAGTGATATTCTCTTTGCTCCTGAAGAACAATGTAATGAAAAGAATGCAGTAAACGTCAGAGAAAGGATTCTTTTGTGAAAACTATCTAGCAGGCATTTTGTCATACTTCAGTTGATGAGAATTCAATCTCATCTGCATTGATTGCATTTGAAGCAAAAGAAGTTAAAGTTTAGATACTGATTTCAAAGCCTCACTTCAATTAACAAAACTAGTTTCAAAAATTTACTTTTAAATAGTCTAATTAATTATTTCACCAAATTATTTTGATTTCTAATTGATGATAGAAAAGGTTTAATTAACTTCAATAGATTTGACATAAGGCTTTGAGTATCTTGGAATTACTAGAACAAAATTATATGTGTGCCCTCAATTGCTTTCTGGATTTGCGATAAAACTTTTCAAACTAAAAAGTACAACAAAAAGTTTGCATAACATTTAAAAATATTCACCTCAAATTAGCAGTACAGGAATTGTACAGGGTTGTAGATGTCCTAGTACTCATCAGAGCTACAGCTGCTTCTTCCTCATATTCACATGCGTGCACACATAAGAATACATGTCTGTTTTCGGAAAGCAACTGCAGTTAGACATTGCAATGTCTGCAATTCAGCCTTCTCCCATATATTACAATTAACATCCCACTTCTAGATTCATTATATGTTCTCATTGGCTACATACTCATTATTTCAGTTTTGTCTGGACTGTGAGTACCAATCAAGACTGCCCAAAATAAAGCCTTTGGAGAGACATCCAGATTCCACTGTTACTCAGTCCAGAACCAGTCTTCGTATCTGAATTGTAATGATATTTTAAGGCCCTTAAGGTTTGGGGGAAAGTGAAGCTGACTGACACAGAAGAGGCACAGATAAGATGAAGATTACTTACAGATAGTGACAGGGTTTAATGGAAATTCGGGGTTGAGTCTAGCAACTCGTGGTTAATTCAATTAGTTGGACAGGAACTTGTATGGGGATTTATGTTCAGACAGTGCAAAGTTTGGACAAGGAAATAAGGAGATGTGGCTTATGGACAAGGGAGGAGAGGCAAGTTACAATTCAGAGAGGTCAGAAAAGGATATCAGGTTGTCCATTACTCTGGCTGGTGGTTGTTGTGTTGGAGAATTGTCGCATTCAAGATATCCTGGCTCCGTCTGACTCCAGAAAAACTCGTAAGTTTTGAGGCTAAAGTCAAGAAATATTTCTAGAAGTGAAAGCCTCCCAACATATTGCCACCTCCCTCCTGAGCTTGAATTAGCACCACAATAATAATATTTACTCCTTCCAGCAAGGGTGCACTGCTGGTTTACCAAGCAACCTCCCAGAATTCTGGCAAAGAGCTTCGCTTACAGCATATACACAGCAGTCCACCTGCTCAATAGTTCTGACAGCCTAAAACCGGACTGCATATTTCTTCTTCTTCAGAGTTATTTTCCTACTCTTCCTCACTTTTGGGGAGAATGGCAAAAAAAGGATCTCCATTAACATATACGAGGTCTAGTACTACATCTCCCATGTTACGCATAATAGCCTCAGATATTATAAAGAGACATTCCACAAGAGGACATCCATCCTGATCTTGGCTGCAACAAGCACAAACACCAAGTATAACATCTTTATTTTCTCTTTCCCTTTTCTCTTTCCCTTTCTTTACAGCCAGTCAAACTTATCCCATCCTATTCTGTCTTCTTTTTTCTTTCAAATATCCTCACAGTAAAAGCATCCACTTTGCATAACTGTCTACAAGTGTACACCCTGTGACACTCTTGAAAAGGAGAATTTTCTCCAATAAAATATGGAGACACTGCCTGCACTAATGTAGAGGTGATCTATAGCAAGGAGGAAAAGGAGTGGCCTTTTCATCAAAGTTGTAAAGATTCAGAGAGAAGGACATTCTGCAGGATTAAGAGGCTTGTGAGGAGGCTAAAATGTGCTACTCACCCCTAATACCTTAGGAGATTTTGCAGTAGAGCAAAGATAAGTATGAACAGTGAGAACATTGTATTTTCACAAGAACATTGATATACATTTCCTGCAGCAAGAAAACTGGAATGCTACTATAGTCAGACTAGGAACAAGCAGGCAAATCATATCAAAACAAAAATGTACTTATTTCACACACCAGCAGAAATTAAAGGTAGTAAACAAACACATTTCACATTTGAGGAGGTCTCTCAGGCAAATCTTCCACTACTAAAAATAAAAATTTTTAAAAATCACTAGTTGCAGTGTATGCACCCATTACAAAAGTAGAGTGTTCTGGCTTCAAGAGTATACAACAGTCTGCACTCCTGTGCTCATTCTAGCTTATGGATAGTGGTTGTAGGGCTCCCCCAGGGTGTCTGAAGAGGTCATTTGCCCCCAGTAGTAGCAGTGAAGGTGCTGAGGTGTTCCTTAGCAGTGGGAGTGTAGAAAAGTCCCTCTGGCACAGTTGTGTTGATGTTCAAGGATGGGCTAGAAGAAGTCAGGGAAGGTTCTCCCATGTGTGACACACTCTCACCCACACTATAGCCCTGTGCAGTCAGACCTCATGTAACAGACAGTCTATTGCAGGCTTAACATTTGGGGACTAACATAGCATAATACTTCTGCAAAATGCTAAAGAAAGTTGTAGGTGGTTCTTGCCTCCCATATTACCTATGATTCCTCATAGACAAGGCCAAAAAGCAAGTTGAGGACAATTTTACTTGGTTTGTGTCACTCAGCCTGACCTTCAGAATATCTGTTGGCTGGAAGACCAGCATTGTGATCTAGCTCTCACCGTTCTTTACTTAGGAAGGGATGAAGATATCCAATTCACTTGCAATTCAGGTTCAGATGTCCTGTTTTGATGATAAGAATCTAATTGTATCCACTGAACGTGCTGATGAAGCCAGCATTCACTTATGTCCATGACCAGCTTGGTGGATAGAGATGTGTGAGGAAGTCATGAACTTGTGTACAACCTGCTCTGTAAACACTAAAAAAAACATTAAAACTGTCTAATAGAGGTCAACCAATAATTTTAGTGCTGATGAGAAGAGGTAATGCTGATGTACAGCTGGGTTCTGTTTGGCAGATCTGTGACTGCAAGCTGTAATTCAGGCAGTCTGAATCTTTTTATGTTAAGACCATTGATCCCTTTTACTTATCTACTTAACGTAGTTGTCATTTACATTGCAGGATTCCTTGTGGTCATACAAGTTTGAGGATTTTATGATGTCTCTGATTGATATATCCTTTCATCCTTATTTAGTGTGAAAACAACTGACATGAAAACTACTGCTTGAGTTAATCCATCTCCCACTTAAATTAAAGGGAGTTTTTAATACAGGGACCTTTACAGAATGAAGAAATATTCAAGAAAAAAAAAAGGTCACAATATTTTATAAATTTCTCTCTAGACAGAACTGCCAACTATTTACTTTTGGTAAAATACCAGGTCCACAACCTCAGGATCTGATCAGTTGCTGCTTATCACATAAAAATACGAGGTGACAAACGCAAGAGAAGGGCAATGAATTCAGAATAGCTCCTCTGTGCCCATGGCCTATTGTCATGTTTATTCTAGCATAATCACAATGCCATAAACACTCAAAACACAAAAAACCTCTCACAAATGACAACTTTAGGTATTCAATAGATTCAGCAGGAACTACTCTGTAGTAAAGCCAACCAGACTGTTAGAAACCAGTCAAGAAATAATGTTTTGGTAGCTGCATGTCATGAAAGATGAAATTT
Organism: Trogon surrucura; assembly: GCA_020746105.1. NCBI lineage: Eukaryota > Metazoa > Chordata > Aves > Trogoniformes > Trogonidae > Trogon > Trogon surrucura. Next base: position 42,610,803 of record CM036617.1, read on the forward strand.
CGTTCTCATTTCTGTTTGTTTTCATTTTTTAATGCTTCTTTTAGTAGGCAGTTGGTTCATTTATTGCTTCAAATATCCCAAAATCATCAATGGGTATTAAACAGAATTTCTGTAATTTTGGAAATGTACAGACCGAGACCTCATTAAATCAGTAGTATCTCTTCTGAGATTATCCATGTCTACTCCCAATGCTATTGTGGTTGGATTAACAATTATGCAATTGTTAGGGACTAAAGAATTACAGAGTCTGTGACTGCAAGCTTATTATAGATAGTAACCACGCATTTGATATTCCAGAAATGCAGAGAAACTCAATTTCTTTTTACTTCCCATATCAGAACCATATATTAACTGAAAGTGTATTTGTGTAGAATTATTGCTTTTAAGTTTATTGAGTTTAGCCTTTAGCATGGTAATTGAACCATACATAGTTGGACATCCACAGAAAACAAAATATTAGGAATACATTTCCCTGCAGCTACGTGTCTTACAAAGAAAAGAAAAAAAAATCTAAAAATCTTGAACGTATCTTTCACCTATCCTTCTATAAAGTTCGTTTGCTTTCTTTTTTAATCTGATGGTGCACATATTAACTTCAATCTCTTTTTTTACTGTTGTTCTGCTTATAGGACTTCAGGTTTAAATATTAGTAATAGTTAATTTGACATGGTGAAGTGTCCAGGGATTTTGCAGCTGTCAGCTGCAAAGTTTGGAAGAGGTTCTACACTCCGATTCTCCATAAAGCTGAGAGCTAGTGTGTCTAAACTTGGGAATAAAAGTTTTCTTTCTGTGGATCTTCAAACACAGACGATTCCAAGTTAAGGAATTTGAAATTATTTTAAAAGGCTGCACCACTACACATCTAAAATGAAGGAACCAGAGACATACCTAAGATTTTATTGCCCCCAAATCCAGGTATCCAAAGGCTCCTCATGTTTCAAACAATTTTCAGAACAAGATTTAGACCCACCATGAAGCAGAACTGTTCACAATTTCATACAGTGTTGTTCCTAAAGAAGTAAACTGTGTTGCTGAATCAGTCATCATCAGTAAGTAGGTAGTTCTGGCTGAACAAATAGTCCATCGTAAATTTTGCTTTGATAGCACAGTACAGGTTCTTTTTTTTGTGTGTGAATAAAACAATTGTCTTTATGTGACTGCCTCCTTTATTTACTTTTTTCTGTCTTGAGGGCTTAACACCACATGGTGGACAATAATTATGCATGATCTTTATCAATAATGTATAGGAATTTCCTATTGATGATAGCTTAAGTGTCTTAGGAGTAGAAGATCATGCAGTAAAAGTAAAGGCTTATGCCATTCCCTAGGGCAAATAATACTCTTGAAGAAAAATCTAACCCCCCCCTCCCCCAAAGTAATCAGAGGTACAAACAGAATTTAAACTTTTTCTCCTCAAAAGAGAACAAACTATAAACTTGCAATATAAAAAATACAAAGTAGTATGTGTATATATATATGTATCCATTTTATTTCAAGAATCTCTTTACCCAGTACTAAGAATAATATAGTACTTGTTATGTAATGATTAAAGAGTGACTTGTAATAGGGATAAATATTTTTTTTCTATTAACGTGATACTGGATTTTTTTATTTTATGTGACTGAAATTCTTTAATCTCACATTGAATTAACTTAATATCAGATGAAAACACAAACATCTTCACAATCCAGAGCTTTCTGCAGAATATTGCAAATGAAAAGAAATCCCCAATCACTTTATGGCAATAAGCCTATATCTTTATCAGTTGTACCCTTTTATGGGAGGTAGAATTGTCTGATTTGACCATCAGGAATGTAATTCTTTGTGTACTGCATTTTTTTTCCCTTTGCAACTTGTTAACATATGATTTCTTAATAATTTGGGTCTATGGATTATTTGCAAGCTATACATAGCTAATGATTTTATAAGAGTTTGATATCAAAAATTCACAAGTCAAACTCAGTGCTCAGTTACTGAAATTATGTGCTAATGTTTCTTGTCTCCATATTCATGTGGCAGGCAGAAGAGCAACGTCTCATAAAAATCTAGCATTTTTTTTAGAAGGAAGGTAGATAACAAATATCTTCACTAACACATAGAGCCTTCTGTTATTCCCTCTCTTTCTTACCTTTCTACTACAGTCTCTTTCCTGTTCTCCATTGTGGAAGCAAATGAGCCTTCTTTATAGTACCTATATGACAAAATGTCTGTATATCTGCAAGACCACACAGATTCCACTTCTAATTCCCTACCTGAAAAGGAAAAGGAGTAAAATACCTCTATACTTCAGGAAGGATGTGATACAGGTAAATATAACACCAGATTCAGTTTACTGTTGAAATCTTTCAGGGGTAGAGGTGAGCTCTCAAGTCATGCGAAAAAAAAGCTAATTGTAGGAGGAAGTGGCTAGTGGAAATAGTGTCCGTCTGGCATTCCCTAAAAAGTAACCAAGGAACTTTAAATAACTGTCCAATTTCAATAGGGACTAGGCACCCTGAGCTGTCTGAAGTTCAATCTACCATTTTATGGCACTGCAGCACTTACATCTCCAGAAAACATCCAAGGCAATGAGGTGGAAGGTAAGGGAAGAATCTTTCTATGAGAAACTACAGTGAGTGAAAATGAAAGATGAGTTTCCTTAAAACAAATATACCTGAATGCTTGTGAAGCACTGGCTTTTTGAAATAATCAAGAATATTCCCATTGATAAAACTAAGGGTTACCGAAAGCAATTTCCATTTTTTCAACAATTCTAGTTGATCTTCTCTACAAAACAAAGATGGAAGCTTAACGTGAAATATGAAAACCCCACTCTTCAGTATACAAGATGTCTAGCTAATCTTCTGTTAATGTTGTTTTGTTAATGACATTCTAAATATTGTCCTCTGAGTACACAGGATATAACCCTCTCTCATCTGAGGTTGAATATGTCTATACCTGATGAATATAGACTCATTTACAATAGCTACAGTAAGCAAACCCTAAGTAATGTATTAGGTATTTATTTTGTGGTTGATTCAATGTACAGATCTCATCCTAATTTAACTTGTGAGTAAAGACAAAAATACATTTAAAAGCCATTGGGGCGTTCAGAGTTACAAGAAGAAACGTTATCTCAGCTTTCTTTTAAATTTGGACCATATATAAGGAGATAGTAAAAACATAAAAAGACACATTCTTAAAACTCCGATCACTATTAAGTGTTGTTACAGGTATATATTTAGACAAGAAAAGAAACAGTCATAATTCCCGTACAGTACTTACCCATTTTAACATTATCACATGGTTGTACAAACAGGATTATAACAAGCAAAAGAAAGCACTTTATTTAATGAATAAATAATCAAAAGCATTGGGGAGGATAGTCTTGAGAATATGCTGCTTCATACAGTTTAAAGTACATCAAACAACAAAATCCATAGTCCCAAAATTCCATTAAATAATACCGAGTAATTATGTGATTGATAATATATAAGTATATATATATATAATCTGTATATATATATGTGTATATAATCATATCATTATGAATAATTAAGGTATATCTATTTACATGCCATGCAATATTAGAATGTGTTGCAATACTTAGGCACAACAGGTGGATTTAAGAATGGCTGTGGTAAAAAAAGAAATCAATGTATTTTTGAAAATGAGGGACATTTAGTTCTCTCTTTTCATAATATACAGTGAGAATTTGAGATCCTTTCTGGTAGCTAATGACATACTCTTATTATTGTACAATTAGGTAGCAATATAAAATTAAAGCTGTAGTTAGAGCCACGAGATGTTGCATTTAGAGAAAGCCTTCTTGCTTCAAAACTTAGCATATGACAAACATGTCCATGATATTCTTCTCATTGTGGACCCAGTCCTGTGAAATGCTGAGTTTCTCCTACAAGAGGATGATTACTGCTCTTTTCTAAATAAATTAAGTGAACTCAGTGTCTTAAAAGCGTTGCATGGTATTTGGCAGGATGAGGATACACACCAGCACGTAAGTTCTATTATTGTGCAGCAGTGATGGGCACGGTATTAATTAAACAATTAAATGATGTGTCTGTATTAAAGAATTAAAAAAAAGTTTCTAATTCTGCATTTATTAGTATTAATTTAACTATGTTTTAAAGACTGGGAAATTACAAATTTTCTTCTTCTCAAGCATTTGCCAGTACACTGCATACTAAAAGTCTTGCTATTTCTATTACTAGTTATAGGACAATGCCTAATATTTTACTTCCTAAGAGGTTCAATAAAGCCTGAAGGTTCAGAATCTCACTCTCTGTTTTATGGGATCCTTTTCTCACAAGAAAAAAAGTTTGTAATATAAGCAGCTATGTTATATAAGGTATTACATTTCAGAGAAAATAAACTGGAAAAACACAATCCACTCAAGTAATGTGAAAAAAAAGGAATCTTATAATTTTACAGGGAACTATCTACCAATGAGAGGGTTTTTTGGAACAGGAGGAAAAGTGAAAAGTGGTTTTGGGTAACAGGGTAATTCTGTTTGGTCAATGTGTCCAGTAAGGTGATCAGCAATTAAAGTTAATAAAATTAGTATTAATTGAGTTAGACCTTAAATGTCCACGATATACTGAGTTGATTCACACCTCTGGGTGATATAGTATCATGTTTTCTGTATACTAAACCACCTTGCTCTGCTCTAGAATTGGTTTCCATTTTGAAGTTTTTCATCATAGCAGCAAGAATTGCAAGTATATACATGAAATATAATCAAGACTTCGGAATATAGTTCTACTGAAGAAGTGTTTTAAAGAGGGAAGAATTGAGCACTCAGAGATAATGCCACAAGCGTTCGGTTTCTTTTGCTGTCGAACTGACACAGTCCAGCACATGTGCTGCAGAGCTCTCACTGCTCATTTTGCCTTACAGCAATGATACATGTCACAAGGAAGTTTTTTCAGCTGGATCAGGTAAACATTTTGTGATCATGGGAAAACAGTCATCACAGACTACTTGTTGGTCTCTCTGAACTGGATGTGAAACCATTGCCATTTTCTCATGCCAGTAGGAACAATTTTGTAACTTATTTTGAGGTATCAGATGCTTCTGCCTAAGGCTTGTAGACCCTACCCCCTAGCCTTTTGTCATATTATGAGTCCCATGAATCCCCTGACATCACCTACTGCCATGTCCTGTAATTCCCACTGAATCCTTCTCTTTTGTTAAAGCTTCTGGTAGCTCCCATTTTTCAAAACATCCCAGAATTAAACTTCTGATCAATATTGTGATGCTCTTTTCCCTGTTTCTTTGCTTTGTCATGTCAACCACATCAGTCTTTATCACTCCTTTCCTCTCACACAGATATACATGTTCTGCTTTTATGTCATTTATCTATCCAAAGGTTCCTGAGTTTAGTCTACTCAATATTCATGCCCTTAAGATTCTTTCTGATCATGATTCCTATTAATAACTTGCTAAAAGGTAACAATCATATTAAGTAAGTGATGTGAATACGATTTTCTTCATAATTCTTTGTTAAAATTGATGTGTGTTTCTGCATCCTCCTTAATTCCGCTCCATGTATTTCTTTGTTTGCCTTGAGGAGGAGCTCCTGACTGCTCTATATTTAGTAAAAGTTGGCACAGAATAGGATCAAGTAGGGCTAAATAACTATATCTATTAATTCTTTCCATTTTCTATTTGTACACACCACTTTGGTCACTGAGAGTAAAAATAAAGGACTATTGAAGAAACCTTTGGCTTATCTCTTTAGTTGTCCTCCAAATGTGTACATTTAGAAACAAATAAATTAAGGACACCTAATCTTTCCAGCTGAAACAAAAAAAAAACCCTAAAACTGGCATCAGAGAGGCATACACATGATATTACTAATAATTTTAAGCAATGTTTAGCCTCAAAACTACTATAATTGAATAGTCCCCAATATTCAGCTGCTTTCCCATTCTCTGCAGTGAGAAATGTAAATTTATTTCAAGCTTATCATGTGACATATCACTGAATTCCTGTTAGGATTTTTTTTTTTCTTAATTTGTGAATTTTAGACAGAAGTACTAGTATAAGTGACTGAGCAAATCAAGTGGTTGTGAATGAATGGGCACTTACTATGTGTTTAGGGCCAAATCCAGACTCCATGGAAATCTCTGGAAAACATTCCTTTGGCTTAAATGACCTTAAGATACAGTTCTCAGTGCTGCTGATATTTTTCTTTCTTTCTCTCCTTTTCTTTTTTTTTAAAAAAAAACCAAACATATTTCAAAGTTGGGTTAAACCTTAACAATCTAAAATTACACAGATTTTGGAAAAAAAATGAGATGAGAAAATTTTCACCTGTTAGAAATTTGAATCATATTTTTTTGTGCTCCTCCTGCACAAATTGATCACAGCACAAAGTATTGAGCACAAAGTATTGAAGGTTGAAGCAGAATACAGTTATTTAACAATAGTCACATCATTTTCTTTCTGTCTGTGATATAATTTTTTTTCAAATATATTCTGTTTAAAAAGGCACTTATAATTTAAAATAGTTGGTGTTATTTGGGTTTTTAAATAACTATTTTATTTCTGGTGTTAATATAATCCTCAGGGTACCTGTGCTTTAAAACTCAGCATGTTCAAAAATAGGTTATTTTATTGACACATCCTTTTCAAGGTTGTTCAGCTTTTATTTCCTTTTTCATGTCTTTTTCTTTTTTTTTTTTTTAGTGTGCTGCAACAAAAGTGATTATATAACCACATAAGTTTGCCTTTAATAAAGTATTTACTGTATTTTGATATGACTTTATTCCACTTTCAAAAGAAAGACTGAGGCATAATAACTGCTGACTTTTCTATATGCTACCATTGTACTATTACAAATACTCATGCAAAGGTGTTTATTACATGTGTTTAAGTATGCCTAACAAATCTGGGCTAGATTCTGTCACCTTTGTGCTGAATAAATAACACTTTACCCAATTCAAATAACTCATTTTGAATGAGTTCTTACTTACCATAGGAATGACAGAATATGGCCCTCAGGATTTGTTATTTTTTGCATATTCCATTCTTATACATATTTTCTATGAACCAAATGGACCATGAAATGCTTAGAAAAATAACTGGAAATGCATAATGAAACAAAGAAACAAACCAACCAACAACAACAGAAAGAAAGAGAAATTAACAGGAATAAAGTCCCTTAAGCATCTGCCCAAGAACTAACACAACACAATCAGGAATTCAGAACATTTATTGCAAGAGCTGAATAACTAAATAACGTTGAACTGGCAAAGCAGTAACAAGGATAACTGGTTAGATATTTATTCTGTCAAAGTCATCAAACACCCCTCACAAACTGACGTAAGTACTGCAATAAGCAATGCACCCCTAACCCGTTTTTATGCCTTTTATACTGTGGAGGGAAAAAAAAAAAGTAAACAAAACAAAACAAAAAGCGAAATCCCACTATATACAAAAGAACAAAGACGAAAAAAACCAACAAAAAAAAAGTTTGTGTTTTTGGTAAGAATAAAATCACCTTCGGATTAGCTAAGTTTGTTACTTTAAGACTGATGTTTCACTGTAGCATAAGTAACTTTTCCTTTTCTTCTGTAAGGACTCTTTTTTTTTCTTTTTTTTTCTTTTTTTTTTTTTTTTGCATGCTATTTATTTGTGTAAATCATCTGTCATGCCTTAACAAAAACCATCTAAAAATGTTTGGATTTGGATTTGCTTTGCGTGCAACTCAGATCTTATTAACATTAGGAGTCACTCTGCTGGTTTGACTGAGGTGACATGATACTGGTACCTGCCAGGCATTGACCAACTATGACAACAAACAGTTAAACAGCAATAATTAGAGATTTAACCCTTTAGTTCCCCCAACTAGCCTACCAGGAGAATGCTCTGATACATCATGAAGGCACAACACATTAAATATTCTGTGGCTATGGTCTAAAAACACTTGTGTTACTACAACATTAACGCAGATGAAGATCAACACAAATGCTGCTGTTCCAGCAATACAAACTGTCTTAGGTATAGACACACATCTGCTCAACTGGAAAAACATGATTATTTTATTTTGCTCCTGTAGAATTTCTTTCATATATTTCAGCTAAGATCAATGTCAGCTACCATTCACTAAATGACAGACTGCAGATAATTTGATCAATTCTAAACGAACAGTGTTCCCTCTCACTCGCCACCACTAATTTAAATATATTTCATTTTGCAGTTTCCCTGTTTATGAAACATAATGAGTTTAAAGAAAAAAAATGCTAAATTTTTAAGCCCTTACACAAGTCATCATAGAATCATAGAATCATAGAATGGCCTTTCATTTCATAATATTAAAAAAAAAAAAAAAAAGGAAGATGAAATTCTACCTAAATCTTGGCATCACTTGTTACTACACAGAAAGAAAAATATTTTTTTGTCCTTTCTACCATTTACCTTCCCTCGTACCCCATCACTTTTTTTCACTTTTAACACAAGTGGTTTACGTTCCTTGGAACATTGTGTGTCAGACAGATTACTAACACAGAAACACCATCACTGAAAATAAAAGCAAAACAGCAGGAAGCAAATGAAAGAAAGTAAAAAGCAATTGTGAAACACAGAAAAATGCTACAGTATCTTTTCAAGTGAACGTTATAAGTACACAAAAATTGTAAGTAATAATTGTTTCTATTTACAAGTATTTGAACACTGCTTGACTTATAAGTGTCCACTAACATTGTTAATAGCACAATAGGTTTAATGTTTACAGTTTCAGTTGTTTGTTTGCAATATGATCTCAAGTATAAAGGTCCCAGCATAGATCAATGACAACAAAAGCACAATTTTCTAATTGGATACTCTTTTCAGTCATTGCAATCCACTTAACTTTCTTGCTCTTTCACTCTCCAAATGCATCTTCTGTTGTTCATAGCAGCAGTCCAGGGTCAAAAAACAAACAAACAAACAAAAAAGGATATTTGCAAACTGGAGAGATCTCTGCAGATTTTAATCATGTCTATTTAACAAAACCACAGAACTAGTAGAAATACTCTTTCATGTTGCAGGACATCATACCTTCCACGGTGCTAACATAAAGATATGCATATCTCTGCTAGGCGAAGCATAGTTCTAGAGGTCTACCCAGTACATAAAGCTCTGACACAAACACAGTATTAGCAAGTCTAAATAGGCTAAAGTCAGTGGTGCAAAGGAACCATTTCTTATAGCTGGTGCTCCTTTGGACTCTCAACAGCTCCTGAGGCCTGTTTATAAGACTTCAAGTTGGCCAGAGGAATGTCAGTCACGTGGTTGCCAGTGTTGAAATGGCCCTCACTGGAACCATACTGCTTTCGGTCACTGAACTGGTTTCTGTTGCTATCTTCTTTCCAGGTCCTGGTCAATGTGTGTCCATTAACTAGCTTGTCCTTCTTAACCCATTCTTTCTGAGGTGCAAAGGTGGAGAGAGGAGACTTTGGCTGTTGGTATGAGCCCAAGCTGGGAGGCATCCAACAGTTGTCTGAGTGACCCAAAACCAGGCATTCTTGAGTACACATCTCGGTAGCTTCAGCTAATCCTCGTGGCCCAAGAGGCCCATCTGTAGAAGAAAAACAAACAGAAGGAAGAAAGAGGGAGGGTAAAAAAAACCAAACCAAATAGACAGACATAATATTAGTTCATGATATTTGGCATTAAATGTATATATACCTTATAAGAAAACTAATGATTTTGCAACAAACTATTATGCTGGTAAATCCTAGACATATTTTCATTCTGTTAGAGAGCAGTTGCTTTGTGGAGTATATACTCTCAGTATGTGCTACTCATGTAGTTTTCAAAATTGGAAACACTGTTCAATTGGCCCTAACTTAGCAGTCTCCAACCCCACTATGAATAAACTTAACTCCCTTTCTCAGTCACACTGAGAAAATAACGCTAGGAAAGTGAAAATTTCAGAGGAAGTAAACATTTTCTTGTGGATTCTGAGTGAAAGTTAACACTCACTGTTTTCAAAGTCCTACTGTTTGGATGTATTCTCTTCTGCTTCCAACTCACTTTATTGCTGTGAAACCTTGGTGGACTAACAGCCTACCGCAAAGTGACAAATTTGTATACTATCTGAAAATGGGATTGCCCAAAAGAGTGCTCTGTATGTGAGATTATTCTAATTTCTACTATTTTACAAACTTGAGTTAGCGCATAATTCTAGACACCTACTCAGTGGATAAAACTCTGATGAGTGCTCCCAACAAGTAAGAGAAAAGTTAAACTTCTAATATGAAACACGAAACACTTCAAAACATTGCAACAGGAAAAAGAAAAAAATCTCTAGTTCTTCTTTCCATTGAACACATCTCAGCTGTTATGTAACCATAAAAATTAAGACGTATATATAAAAAAGGTTTATGTAAACCTTGAGCTTGCTAAAAAAATTTCTCATAATTCTTTGTAAGTCAGAAATATGAGACCACAGGAGACAGAAATTAAATCTGCTGAAGTATGATGCATATTAAATATCCACATCATTTTTCACACACTGCTGAGGACACAGCTGGCCAGCTGCAGGCATCTTGAAATTAAGCAGAGAGGTCACCCATGTCTTCAGCAGCACTAAATTCCTCTCAGTCTTACTGCATTTCTAAACAGCTGAATTTACTCATCTGATCAGACTGGAATGATGAGGAAAGGAAAGCCAAGGGAAAAAGGCAGAGAAATTGTTTTGTGTATCTTTGTTAGATATTTGTCAGTATCCAAGATACACTTTTACATGATTCCTTGCTAACTGTATTGTAATTTTGAAATTTTGAGCAAGAATTTTTAGGTGTCTTTTCTTGACTTCAGAGTAAGTAAACCGGCTAGTGATGTAGACTTTGGAAAAGTCAAGAAAGCATATTTACTTGATTAAACTGCCTGGTGACAGAAAGGAAATTATAGATTGATTTTTAAGAAAGAACATCAGCAGATAGGTACAAATAGTGAAGTTATGAAGCATCTTAAAAAGCAGTACTAATGAGAAGAAAAATGTCAGTGGTGTAACAGCAAAGAAAGTGTATCTTTATAATAACATAATTGAGACTCAAGATGATAAATGAGGACAACCTAGCAAAGATTTCTGTGTTACAAAACCAAATAATATTTCATTCTCCTGTACTCCATATATATAAAATAAATTATCCTTAGTAACAAATATTTTTCTGAATACTGAAATTATCCACATTAATTTTACGGAAATTGCTATTCTTTCCCATTTTGGTTGGTTGGTTGGTTTTGTTTTTGTTTTTAACTGACATGTAACAAGTTATCCTAGGAAATTCCACAGATTATTAACCCCCTGCTTTTTCATACACATACAGAAAATACAATCATGTATATTTGTACATGTTACGATGTACTTAGTTGATCTTGTTTGTGAGTGGTTCCTCTTTTTGAACATCTGGAGAACATACAGTGTGTTGTAGGTGTGACTGACTAAAATAAACCGTGCGAAAGATTGCTCTCTATTCATCCTATAAGAAAGTGTCCTGTTACTGACAACAAATGTAGAGAATCAATGCTACTTTCCATTTAGATCAATACAAGATAAAATAATTAAGCCAGAACAATTAGGGAAAAAAAAAAAAAGAAAGAGAAAACAATTGTAATTTAGGAACTTAGCAGATATTTCAGTATTGAAACAAGAACCTTTACGCAATGGATACCAGAACCTTGATGCAATGGGTACAATCTGGAACATAGGAGGTTCCACAAAAACATTAGAAAAAACTTTTTCACTGTGGGAGTGACAGAGCACTGGAACAGTCTGCCCAGGGAGGCTGTGGAGTCTCCTTCTCTGGAGACATTCAAAACCTGCCTGGACGCGTTCCTGTGTGACCTACTGTAGGTGATCCTGCTCGGGCAGAGGGGCTGGACTAGATGATATTTTGAGGTCTCCTCCAACCCCTGACATTCTATGATTCTGTGATTCTAAAATGTGAAATGCCTTAATTCCCTGTAAGAGAGAGATTCTTTTCTCTATAAAGCTCCTCTTTGAATCCTGTAGTATGAAGTTATAGTCAAACCAAGGCAATAATAAGTAAAACAAGCACTCACAAAATACTAACATTTCCAAAAGTTTGTCTGTAGGTTAAAAGCTTATCTATCTATCTATCTATCTATCTATCTATCTATCTATCTATCTATCTATCTATTTCGCTGACAATAAGAATTTAACATTAAGTAGGGTTTTTTTCCTATTTCCCGAGGAAAGAAGTGAGTATTGGCATAAATATCTTCATCCTGCCTATGCTCACAGTACAAGACTATTTTGCTGATCAAGGAGGAGAAGTTTGGTAGGAACTAGAACTTTCAAAACACAAAAAATAAACTCTTTCACCACGGAATCACATTTCAAGAATTATAGTTCATGCACTTTCTGCTTCCACTGGAGGGAATAAGTTACTTTTTCTGTTTAGTTAAATATATTTGGAGAGATGAGATATTTATTTCCATTTAAAATACAAATGAGTAATAAACTGGTTTTACTTAGGATTAACTATGCCTGTGGCTCTTTAAGTTGCATACCAAACTCTTTGGAAGATTTACTTGACGTGTTTTGATTTCTTTAGTAACAGTTCTAAGCACTTAATATTTTTAAACACAGAATGTATTTTAAATATCCTTCAGACATCTTTATGTTCATAAACTTTCTGGTGAACACTGGAATATTTAGATATTTGTCTTCTAGTCAACTTTCCCTATGCAGCCAAAGGCAAGACAATGGCAGTCTCTGTAGCAGGCCAATTACAGTTTTTGTATAGATGGAAGTGACACCAAGTGACAGTCCTAGAGAGAGCGAGGGCCTCTCCTTTTAGGAGAGAACAGGGAATCCAGACTCCTACTCAAGTGAGTATGTATATTTTCCAGCAATCTGATCCATGTTTTCCAATCTGTAAAATACAGAGAAAATTTACTTGCCGTATTAAAACATTGTGAAGTTTAAGTTTACAAAATACCTTGCCAGACTTCATCTAATATATAATGAACAATTATTTTAATCACAAGATAAAAAGAAATCCACAGATTGCGAAAATAATATATTTTACTGTTGAGCTACTACAAAGAAAATTCATCCTTACTGATTCAGGAAAAAAGGCAGCTTCATTTATAATGCGTGTGGTGTTTGACACACCTCATTTCCAGTTAAGATCTTTAGATACACGCGTAACAGTTTTGCAAATGTTATTTCTAATAATGGTGACAATCACAATTTGGGGGAATCTAAATGTCCTTCTGTGAGACACAAAAAGAGATGAAAAACAGGTTTGGGAAAAACAGATCTCACAAACAACAACAAGAAGAAAACAGGATTCAACAATATTTTTTTTTAGCTTCTGTTTTGTGTAATTATGTGCTCTAGTATAGACTGCTTATTCTTTTCTAGGATTCATTACTCAGGTTACTATTCTGCAGCATGAAGTGAAATGATTATGAGTGGTATAATGGGAGAGAGATCTTCTGGGTGTAGTTTCCACTGAGGAGTTGGCTGCTTTGTATCGAGAAAGCATAATATTGCCTTAACAGTAATTATTTTTCTCCTCTACTACTGCTGAACAATACCTTTCACCCATTTTTCTGAATTTGTTTCATTACCACATGTGATGACACCACTTAAAAACCCATTCACACTGCTTTAATTTTATAATTGCATTAATTTGTTTCCTTTCTCTTCACAAAAATATCACTGAAATTTCTGTATTAAGTTTTTCCACATTGAAGTACTTTAATGATATATGGAGGTGTTTTGCTTTATTTTGTTGCAGTGTTGGGTGTTTTTTTTTTTTTTTCCAAATTGTTTGTTCTTTGAACAATTCATAATACTTGAGGCTGGTTATCAGTCTTGGCTGCTTGAATATATAATGACACAAGTGCTGATAAAACTGTACAAGCCATCTGTCTCTGGAGTTAAATGTTTTGAAAGCAAACACAAAAGTGCATAACAAACACTCCTTTAAATTGTCTTTGTAAATATTTATATCAGATCTTATCCAAAAAATGCTTTCTTGTTGTTATTTTATTCTGTTAATAGCTGTCAAGCAGATGCGTGACTTGCTTACTCAAAAGCAGACAGGTGTAAGAAGGAAAATAATATATGCAAGTCAAGAACTGGTCATACCCTAATGCTGGAATTTCTGTGTGGTCTTTTATCTCTTTTTATTATACCCAGAAGCCAAACTGCTATTTCATTTATTAACTTACTGCTACAACTAGCAACTACATTCTTGTGTTTCGACCAGCTGCTCTTCAACCTGCTTCTTTAAAGCTGTCTTTCTTAAAGACAGAAAATTCATTCTTCAGTTCTGAAAGACTCAAGTTCCACAAGACAAGTTCCACTCGGTGAGACCTTTTGGTACTCTTTGCCTGAGGGCACTAACATTAAATATAATGGATTTTAACATGGCCACAGTTCTGTTACAGGCAAACATATTTATTTAACTTTTCATATTGCATCTTAAAAAGAAAAAGGAAAAGAAAACAGCAGCAACAATATTTTCAGCTCTATTTAACCTCAAATACAGAAATCTTTTATAAGCTTTCATGGGTTACTTAACTAAATGACCTTTTCTGAGACCACGTTTTCACAGCCTTCACCACATATATTGGAACTGAAATGACATTACTACATTTCAGAGAGGTTTTGTAACTGTTATATATATTAAATATAAAAAATTGAAAACAATTTATAATGAAAAAATTTCTTCTGACAATTTTTTTGCTCTTAAATAGCAGCCTAACAAATGAGAAAGACTGTTCTTTATTTCTAGTCTGTTAAAAAAAATAATCCAAGACTACAAAGCTACATATATGCTGTGATGGATGTGTTTTCTTGATATTACTAATTAACAGCAAGATTCAGTGACTATTTAAAAAAATAGATTTTTAATGGCTTGTTCTATGGTCATTCCACCTGGCCCAGTCAGTACTGATAAAATCATATTCTGTCTCCAACTGACCTCGTTCCAAGGTTTCTGGATTCCTAGCATTGCTGCTGCCAGGTTGGGTAGACTTGTCACCAGCACCTCATAACCTGCTGCTTCTCGCTCCCCTTCCTGAAGCTGCATCCCCTGCACTCGGGTACAGATCAAGAAACCTCTGCTAGGTCCTATTCCCCGTCTTGGCCCAAGCCTCCTTTTCATCACTACTGTACTAAATAATGCTGTAAGGTTAGCTTATAGCTTCATTATTCAGCAGAGATAAGCTTTCAGAATCTGAACTAGCACAATAACAGGAGAGACAGGAAACAGGGGCATAAGTAGGTATAGGCGGTACTGCCCAGAATACTGAAATGTAGTAAATCCAGTATTTTCTGAAAAGACAGGAAAACTTTGCAGAATAAGATTTTCTACACAATTCTGTGAAGAACTTAAGTGACCCACATGGGTTCCACAGAAATGCAAGTGTCTAAGGTCCACTACAATTTCAAAAAGTCATGCATGGCTTCTTTGCCTCCATGGGCAGGTAAATTTTGAAATGCAATGTTATTCAACTACTTGAAATTCAGTTTTGGCACAGAATTGTCTCAGTCTTCTGTTGATGTCTAGATCTTTCAGAGGTAAGAATGTAAGTGTTCCCTTCATACCCTGAATATCTAAAAGTGTTTGCATTTTAACAGTACAACTGGTATATGCCATCAGATTGTAGCTTTGAACAGCATAGCAATGCAGTAGGCTGGGTTTTGTCCCCCTGTACTTTATACCCATGGGTTGACTACAGAAAGGACACCTGAGTTTTTATTTCAAACATTGTGCAAAGGCCACTCATGGTTAGAATATTTCTGTCCGGTTCAGCTCCAGTTCCCTTTCCTTCATGATAGATTCAGCTTCCTCTCTTCTATCAATGTACAAGAATCAGCCTTGATCTTCTTACCAAGAGCTTTTCTGAGAAATGAGAAACAGTTCTGTAATTCTGCATATAAGGGGACTATCCACACCTAGAGAATGCTTAAATTACTGATCTATTGTAGAAAAGGTAGCTGCTAACACAGTGATTACTTACAGGAAGTGTTCTGTATATCTCTTCTCGAGTTACTTTCACCTATAGCTACTCTACCACAAAACCTACAATGGAAAGGATTGCTATTAATACCATTACAATTTACAAGTTACACCTTCATCAGTAATGCAATCAAGGATGTAAGAAGAAATCATGGAGGAAATTTAAAAGTAGTCACGGTCTGGAGTGGTGCTGAGATCCCACTGAACAGCTCAAACCTGGGTGATTCAGTGATCTTCACTAGTCATAAAAATCCAGCCCTGTTACTTATCATGGATTGCACATTGCCTACGTTCAGTTTTCTATACCATCTTTCCACCCCCACCCCCTCCCCCCCCGCCAAATTTAACTGGGTGAATCTAGATCTTGTAGTAAAAAAAAAAAAAAAAAAAAAAAAGTGGTTCTTTCTGGTTTTAAAAGTCTATGCATCAGTAAATATTAACATAAAACTGTATTCTGTATAAACCTTTACTGACAAATGTAGCCTTTAGAAATACAGAAGATACAAAATATATCTGGGATTGTTATTCTGGTTTAATCCATTTTGTCATTAAAAAAACAACAATAACAACAACAAAACCCAACAAAACCCCCAAAAGTACTGCAATTTGTATTCTTAAGTGTCACATTGTGTATGCAGACAGTCACCTTCCACCACGGTGGGAAAAAAGAGGTGCAAACAGGCTTTGGCAAAAAGAACCACCCTTTTGTTATCAAATAAATAAAGATTAAATGTTTTGCACATCTCTCATACAGATTTCGTTCTTTGGTCAGAGACGAAAAGTCAACATTTGCAAATGGAGATAGTGCAAATACAATAATAGATGAGCAGCCAGAACAGTAGATTCTCTCCCTGAGAGGGTATTGTTATTTAGACAGACTTTATGGCAAACAAAGAGTAGAGAGCATATCTGTATAAATTTGCACCCATCTTCAGCTTGGCATCGAACTCATCCATCTTCTTCTCTGCTGAACCTACTCCTATGAAGGATGCTATCTTACGTAATCTTATTTCCTCAAAATTAGCATTTTTTCTCCTGACATACATTTAATTTTAGCAGGACAATTTAACAGATAAAAATGCTGCCCAGGATTCAAATGAACCTTCTAAATTTGATTGGATCACTTAATGAGAGGAAAGCACAATCAGTGTTCAAGTATTTGGACTAATACTCATTTTCAGCATTAATCTTTTTTTTGTTGTTGTTACATATTTCATCATTTTGCTGCCTAAAAAAAAGTCTTTATTCTCAAAAGGTGATGATGGATGATGATAATAAAATATTTATAAAGCATCCCATGGTCACAATCATTTACTATCTTTTTTTCTCTCCTGCCTAAATATTTATGATGCTTGATCAAAATATTCTGTTAAATTGATCTACAGGCAACCTACTGAGACAGCATCACTTCTGACATGGTCACATTTTCTGATCTATTAATATGCCCCAAACATGAACTTGCTGTCAGTCAAAACCAACTTAAGTCTCAATTTGGGATTCTGTCAACTGTTTATCATAAAATCAAGTTTTAGTGAGCAATTTCTATAAATTGTGTGTGAGAAAAGACAGAATTCAATGTGAAAATAAGCTGTTATTCAAAATGAGAAAAACTGGCAGAATGCTGTGAAACTGAGCTGAGCAATATTTATTTCAACACTGTACAGCTTTCTAGACTTTCTAAGCAGCTGCTATATGCCTGACCATTAAGTCACATGCAGCTGAGAAAAATAAAACCAGTCAACTTGAATTTAATTTGACTTTTATGATTTTTAAAATAAGTCTAAATGAAAAAGTTGGCTTTCTTGATTATTTTTTGACTTACAGTAAAAACCTTATCATCTGACTTGTCATAAGTAGATGCCTTGAGTACAGTCATAATACCTTGTGATTTTATCAAAGATATTTGCTTTACTAATCCATAACTGAATTAAAGCCCAATGCCTTATCACAGATGTACATATGAAGAACTGTACTATCTATACAAATATATAGAATGTGTTTTATTCTTAAATATATAGTATATATTTTTAATATTTTCACCTTTAGGCATATTATATATGTATATCTATATTCTATCTGTCCATCTAAGACGTTTGTCTTTAACAACAAAATGGAACGGAATGATGCAAAGTAAAGTGAATGTAATCACTCAAAAAATGAACAACTTAATTGCTGTGCTTAAGGTTGTTATGCAGTCATTCTAACCTCCTTCTGTTAGCAATAGAGAGAGAAGCATTTGCACAAAGTGATTCAGCTCTCTGACGACCTGACTCACTTTGTGGAGGTGTGAGTTTCTGTCCATTGATTAAAAGATAATCCATGGATGGTGATTACATCTAACTCTATGTATTCAAAATGGAAGTCATGAGTCTAGATGTTTGTTGCCATTCCCGGAGATGATTAATTCACTCTCATCTCTTGAAAATGCACTTGAATAAAGCTTTTCCATTATAAGCAAAATGGTTCCAGCAGCCAGTGACTAAACCAGCAGAGAACTACACTATCCAAAATACCCAAGCATACGCAGGAACGAAGAATCTGTGAAGCCTGGCAGAGAATTACTGGAAGGAGCTTGCTGAAGTCAAGTTATCTTTCAGAAGATTAATAATTTGAAACGATTCTAGTTCTCCATGCTTTGAAATAGGAGGAAGACCCTGAAATGCTGCTATATATAACAGAGAGAACACTGTGATTGTTGGTGCTTCTTAATGTCTTGAAAGTAGGACAGGGCATACAATTAACAGTCTGGAAAAGATAAAAATGTCAAAAAGTGAAAATTTCTAAATTTAGGGGCCAGATTAAGATAAGTATCTTGCCAATTTTCTTGTAAGCTTGTAGTATCATTAATAATAATATTTGGCCATTAGTTTAATATATAACTGATAGCTTAAGAACAAAGGTTTCTTTATCCTATTCCAAGAATATTTTTATAGGAGTTATTATTCTAATAAAATGCAACTTCTTCTTTAAAAGCACACCACATGTTTTAAAGACGTTCAAAAATATTCTCTCAAACAAGTTCTAGAAATAGCAGTAGGCTGAGTGTATGATGGAAATTAATGAAAAAAAATGGAGAACTACAGAGTCTCCAAAACATAACCTTACTGTTCTTACTATCCACCGGAAAAATGTATAAAGAAGAAACAAGAATAGGGACCCCAGCAAGAGTTCTTATTTAATCACAGATAGTAGCATTATTCATTAAAACTAACTTTTATGGAAAAGGTTATTTTACCATAAGCATACAACTTTCTTTGCTGTCCTACAAGTTTTCCAGGCTTCCTGAAGTTTCGTTAGGTATTTTAGTATATTTATGCATTCCTATAAGATTTAATTTTAGTCAAATCAAACACTCCTGGTTGGGGTTATCAGTTTTTTTCTCTTCAAAAGTACCAACTGTGGGTTTTAAGCTTGCGAAAAATAGCTCCAAGTTATTAACTTAAGTACCTCTGGCAAATTCATAATATAATTCTGCCAACAGGAACAATCAGCATAGCTTAATTTCAAACTCTATCACCTAGTTGTGTTTTTAAACATTCAGCTTTATTTCCTAAATATTATTTTCTTAACACTAGATTCAACTCTATGTGATGGCAAGTGCCAAAGTAAATATTTTTCTCATGATTTTTAAATAAAAAAGAGGAAAAATCAATTCCCTAAAGAATAAACAGTAAATGAAAAAAAAAAATTTAAAAACTACAAATCCTATACCACAGACAGCAATTCATCTAAGAGCAAAACGAAAATGCAGATATACTATGATGTTTAAAACCATAACGTTAATTAAGAAATATAATTAAGACAATTTTTTTACAGAAATATGAAATTCAGTCTGTAATTAAATTAATTACCACCATTTAAACAAACAGTTCATTTAAATAGATATCTATCTTTTTTTACGAACACCTTTTACAAATGTATGTTTCTTGTCACTTTTGTGTTTTCCTATTTTCCTTCAATGCAGTTCAGACCAAAATCAAATATAGGTTAAACTGAGGGTGTTGCAAATTTGTGGCAGATGCCTTATGTGTAAGTGCTATTATCTAAATAAGTGGTTTATCTGACTTCAAAAGACCTTATGAAGTACATTTCTCTTCGCAGAATTAGAACCCAAATGTGAGAACTCCTTCTCCTAAATTAACCTACATGAATCTGAACAGCCGAAGTATGTAAAAGAATGAAGTGCTTAAATTAGGTGCTTCGGAAACTTGGTTATATTGTTAATTTTGTCTTCTATTCTATAAAGAAATTTACCCTTGATAAATTTCACAGGACACAGATGTCAAAGATGCCATTAAGCTAATCGAGAGATGCAAGAGCTTTTTCCTAATTCTACTTGTATAACAGCATCTCAGTTAGTTCATTTTGTAAAATTCAGTTCACTGACCATTGAGTTTTCATAACTGTGGGCATATTACACAACTAATACCAGGAAGTGCTTTCCTTCACTATGCCTGAGCTACACCTAAGTTACAGTCCCTTCATTTGCTTTAAAAACTATGTTCATTTACATATCTTTTTTTCAGAAGAGGTATTCATAAGTCTCTTAATGAGCTTACATAGTTTACAGTAAAACTCCAATTAAAAAAAAAAAGTTCCTCAGTCAAAATACTTACAATTTATTAAATCATACTTGAAAATTAATCTATGCTGCATTTAGTCATTACACTAAATATACTGAAAATTAATATGCAAGTAATGTCTCTTTACATTGTTTTCCAAACAATTTTGGTTAGTCACACAGTCCTATTGTAATCTTTGGTAAGAGCTACACTTCCAGGCTTTCAAATCTTAGATGGAAGACTGGAGAAAACAAAATCTTTGTGATTACAAGCCAGATTTCACATGAATCCACGTTTAAGGAAAACTGAGAAGTTTCTTTTGTCTTCTTTAATGAAAAATTTCAACAAAAAAAAAAGCCTTCCAAACCTGTTACACTTTTTTTTTTTTCCCCACAAAGTGAAAGCTGTGAATACTTGACAGTTCACTGGACCATTTTTTTGGTTCCAGTATGAGATATAAAGGTAAACAGTAATTTCATATATTTGAATATATTTGTTTTATTTTCTATCTTATAATAATAAAAAGAATAAAAAGAAAAGAAAACAGTGAATAATATAATTTCGGGCACATACTTAAGTGTGTTATAGGTATAGCACATTCACGATTTGCGTTTAATGAACTTGTAGAATTGAAAAACTATGAAGCAACTCAGATAAACAATCTGAATAAAATTTTATGTTTTTCTTCTTGCACAAAACAAAATAAAATGCTGATTTATAAAAATATGAAAAGTAAATGAACAATTCCAGTTGCTAGATTTAGTTCATTTAACATTTCCATTCTTTCACCTCCCTGACAAGAACTGTGGTGCAGATGTTAATTGCCATTTATAGAATGGCTTGTCAAAACACCTAAGAATTATTGTTCTGTTAATGGTTTTGTCCTGTGCTGAGGTTCAATGACTGATTCAACCTGAAGAACAATGAAAAAGATCGCTGACATTTGGTTAAGACACACAGTTTTCCCTACAAACTCTGGCTACTAATGCATGGCTTTGTGCCAACAATTTAGCTTCAGAAGAGGAACTATTATTAAATTGTAGTTATGAGGGAATTAACAGTCACATTTAAAAATATTATTACCCTTGTATCAAGTGAGTTAATTTATTAAATGGTAACTTCAGAGGCAGGAAGTGTTTCAGAAACAATGCCAAGCATTTAAGAGTGCAATGACCTATCTGAGATGCCAGAATACTTTATTTATAGACAAATAGGTGTACTCCAGGCCAATTTATTTGGTGAGATAACAGAGGCAGGCAGCTGTTTCTCCACATATTCGTTGGACACAAATCTCCTTTGAAATAGGTTAGAGTTTTGCTACTGCTTCTGTTGGGTTTAAACTTGGTTCTTTTTTCTCTATAGAACTCCAGATGAATTTTACCAGCAAGCCTGGTTTAAGAAGGCATGCACTGAAGGAAACAGGTCAGTTCCTTTGTGAACTACAAGTCACTTCTTTAACATTTGGCTTCCCTTATATACCACATCAATTCTTTCTTTACATGTTCTTCACCTCAAGACTCTTGTTTTCTTTCCAAGTTGTCTATATATAATTTTTCTTACTCCCTTTTTGACATGTATTAAACTTAGGTCTCATCAGTATTCTTGTTTTTCTCTTTGAAAAAGTATTCCCTCCCACTATTTTCTCAACTGGATGATAAGTCCTTCTCTTATCCATTAACATCACTGAATTTAGTTACTAGATTTCACTCAAGATGAGTGAGGGGCTTCTTTCTGTACTTCATTTAGGTATAAAATTTAGAGTTACTTAGCTACGGAATCAGAAGTAAGGTGGAATTCGTTGTCCCTAGGATTCACCTCTAGAGACAGTCACATGTACTAACTATGCAAAGAGAATATTTTGTCTTGTACACTTGCAAGTTAAAAGTTTAAGGTGATGAGGTGCTACAGAGGAGACAAACATAGAACTCAGATTCAGACTCAGAATCAAAATTTATATGTTTGCAATGTATATATTTACATAGGAATCATAGATATGTGTATTTTCTAATCTCTCATTATAATTAACAGAGACCCTGTCAATCCTATTGATCAAATCAGTGTAATGTAGAATTTCACAAGACCAAACATACAGAAGTGAATCGGAAGAGTTTATACTATACTGTTTGACCAGATCTCCACCACCCTTAAGAAGATAAGGCAACTAACTCTTATATACACACCTACATTGTAGATTACTAAATTTAGCAATTTTTTATGATTTTGCCATAAAACTTCATCACTTTGATCTCTTAATGTGTGCCACATAATAGGAAACTTTCCCTTACACAATTAATTATCTCTTTGACAGTAACTGCTGTATCAAACTGCTGATCTTTTTTTTTTCTTTACTTACAAAGTTAAGCCCATTGAAGTAATTCATTTTTCCTGAGCTCAGTTACTTGTGAGTGGATTCCATCTGGATAGAACAGAGCCTCTAACTCTGTCAAGGTTTTCAGAAGGTCTTAAAGGACAATGCTGAAGAGGTGCAAGACAATTTCTCTAGGGAAAATTTTGTAAAATCATAAAATTATAGAATGTGTTAGATTAGAAGTGACCTTTAAAGCTCATCTAGTCCAACCCTCCCTTGGTATGCAGAGACATCTTTAACTAGATCAGGTTGGTCAAAGCCCCATCAAGCCTTTTACTGCACTGTGACACAAAAGATAGGATGGAATTTCACAGAAACACCAGGAATAGCACTTACTTTCAATGTATTTCAGATCTCTGTCACAATAGTACTATGAATTTCTGCAGTATTAAGGGACCACATGTGTAGCTGTAGGACAGCAGGCCAGGTCAACAGAACCTTAAAGCAGTCAACAACTGAAAATTCCACTAATGCTAATGCCCTTGTTGAGGGCAAGATGAAATGACAAACCCTTCAAAAAAGTTTGAAAGGATGTGTTACATTGTAAACTGCATTTGGTCCCGCATGCAGGCATTAAGTGTTAGCAGTATTCCTGATTAAAATAGAAAATGTTCCCTACTGTGGGGAGGAAAAAAGCACTGAAAGCAGACAACACCTGGCAGACACCTTGAATATGAAACTTTTTATTAAGCACCGCATTTTTTTTTCTTTGTTGATCAATCTGTTTCACAGTCTCAGGTAATCACTTTGCAACTGCTCAGTAGTTTGACTTTCAAAGGAACTTTATGCTCTGTCAGTTCCTATACCTGTGTTGTCAGAGAACATGGGTATGACATAAACATCTTGGTAATTTGTTCACTGCTACCTTCCACTGTAGTTTTTTTTTTTCCAGAAGGCAGTAACATTAAAAATATCCTTTGTCCTAATGAGTATGCATCGACGGTGTATTGCCTGAGTGTATGTCAGTTTACTAAGTCAATCTTTGAGGTCCTACCATCTTAGAGCCGAGAGATGGAGGTAGTAATATCTTGTTGACAAGTCTGAATAAGGCTGCACAAATGCCCATCTCAGAATGGCCTGCAGCAGTCACAGTACCAACTAGAGAGACTTGTTTAAACTGTGCTAACTCTTGCATATCACATAAGGTTCCCTGTCCATACTTGACCTGCTTTTGTCTGATACCTGCTGCTTAGGCATCTACATTAGGCATAATAAATCAGAGAAAAAAAAAAATCTAAATTCAACACCAACAAATTTTATATATCTGTGAAGTATGAGATGAGTGATACCTGACTGGGATATCATAAATGTACACCCAATCTTAGAAGAGGGAAGAGTGAGCACAAGTTACCAGAAATCTATAAGAACTGATCTGAAGGAACTAAATAGAATTTAGAAGGAAAATATAACACCATGACAACAGATAAACTGAAAGAACTGCCATGTATATTTTAAGAACGGTTGATAACGTGATATTACCATGGTAAATTACATCATTTTTAGTAGCAAAGGAAATTGAGTAAATCTCATATTTCTGGACTTCAGTAAAGCATGTGATGATGTGTCATTTAGGAAATTATTTTAGTTTACCTAGAATATATGCTAATAGAACCTATAGGTTGATTTGAAGAACGAATAGATGGTGCTGACAGCAGTTGCATGGAGCTGGAGAGAGGTTCCACAAAATTCAATATAAGAACTAATCCTGAATAGTATTTTCAGTAATGACCTTGATATAAATATATGTGAAGAGCTGATACAATCTGCTGCTGACACAAATCTGGGGAATACCTTAAGCGAAGATCAAATTATCTTGTCAGAATAGCTAGAGGAAAAAAAGAAAATACAGAAGTCTTTCCTGTTAGGGAAGACTAGGAAATTTTAGGTTGTTCCATTGAGGAGAATAAAACCAGAGAGCAAAAAAAGGTGCAGAGCAGGGGTAAACAAATAGAGACATAAAATTACTTTGCAAATTAAGAGATAGAGTTGTCATGAGTATAAATATGATGACGTTATCTACAGTAACAGACTACTGGACACCTTCCCAAATTTTAGATTCTTACATCAACAGAAATTCAAACAAAATCAATGAAAAGAGTAGAATTGTTTTTAGTGTACATATTGATGGAAGTTTATAGTCTTACATTTCATTTCTTAATGTCTGACTACAGTCATAGCAGCTTATGTACAATAGAAGATCACACTGTAAGAAAGTATTAAGATACTATAGTCACAATGTACTGTTTCTAATGCAAAAGAGATGAAAGGATTTATAATTCCCTACAGAGAGAACATGTAATATTAAGGCTACGAATTCTTTACAAGAAGGTGGTATGTTTCAGTATGAATACTGTTCAGCATTCACGTACTTTCAAAAAATCTCATCTAGTAGAAGAAAGTACTAGAAGTAGGAATGATCTCATAAAATACTGGCATTGGTAATTGAAGAATACCTTTCAGCTAATCATCTAGATTCTTTAAACAGGCTCTTTTACAAAGTGATTCATCTGAACTCCTTTAGGTTTTACTTTATGATGAGATAAATTGTGCCCTGAAACTGTCTAAGTCTCCCCGTTGACTACTAAATTACCCCAAGTGCCTGGGTCGGATGTATATGTGGGATACTTAGCTTCTGCAGCTGAAGCAACAGAAGACAGATCTTTGAAAATATCTACTAAATCAAACACAATGTGTGTGACCTTAGCTGTCATTTAATTCCTCTGTGTCTTTACTGGTCATCTATAAAAGGAGGATAATAGAATTTCCATATGTTACAGGGCAATGCAATGGCTTGCAGATTACATAGCTCTCTAATACCATGGCAATGGATGTCCTGTAAGTACTTAAACCTCTTCTAGACTGTTAAATGAGGAAATCAAGAAGAACAGACAGTAAAACGTGTAAACTAATTTCTTTTCATAGAGGGCCATTTGACATCTCCCTGAAGCAAAGTGCCATTGAAGGACGGGGTTCATGTAAAGCATGCTATGATTAATCATAACAATAACAGTGATGTTTTTTAAAGAGGGGGTAATCCCTCCTGAATAAAATAATTCACACAGGGTATGTTTTTCTCTGTTGTCACAAGCTGTTCCATTTGTTTCATGATTCAAGTAAACAATTGCAGCATCAACAAAAGAATCCATTTTGTTTCTTGCCCATTGATACATGATACATCCTTTTAAATTTTTTGTGTCCTCTTTTGAGACAGTTATCAAGGAAATGTTCACCTGTGTTCAAATGTTTAGTGAAAAATTCATTGCAACATGCTTCTAGTGTTATACTGTTACTCTTGTGATATGTGATTGTTTTGTATATGCAAAGGCTGATTTTGTTCTTATTTACACCAATACCAATTGACTTCAGCTGAATTACTCCCAATTTACTCTAGAACTGCTGTCAGAACCATCCTCGTATTTCAACCAGAGCTTATAAATCTCCAGCAGGAAAGTGTCTTTTCATTGTAAGGCTAAAGTGGCATTCATCCAGAATTCCCTGGGAGAGAGGGTTTTTTAACCACAATGATTTAGAGAAACATAGAAGCCTTATTTATTTAAAACCAAGGATATAAATATTTTAACAGCAACAGCAGCCATAAAGAGAAGGCAAGCATTCAAAGTTGCTGTAAACAAAAAAAAAATCCTGTGAGGTTGACTAAAGTTACATGGATGATGATGTTAGAATTTGGAGACAGAGGAGAAATTGGTACAAATAATTGGCAATAGTAAGAACAACGACACTGTATTTACAATCTGATGTTTAAAGCCAAAATAGACATTCTGTTCTCTGTTTGATCTCAGGAAAGTTATCTGCAGCTCACAGGACTGAATGTGAGTCTTCTTATGTCTCTCAAAAGTAGTACTGGAATAACTGTGCTAGTGATGACAAACTAGTAGCCCCACAGCAAGCCAGATCTGTGGGGGGATGTCATGTTTTCTGTGTCCGGGCTGAAAGCACTCTTCCTACTTAAGAAATGCTCTCTTTTGTTCTCCCATAGTGCCTGAAATTCATTCTCAAGAGATATGAAAAATTGAAATTCATCTCATAGAAAAAAATGCTCTTCAATTT
Organism: Trogon surrucura; assembly: GCA_020746105.1. Classification (NCBI taxonomy): domain Eukaryota; kingdom Metazoa; phylum Chordata; class Aves; order Trogoniformes; family Trogonidae; genus Trogon; species Trogon surrucura. Next base: position 42,637,793 of record CM036617.1, read on the forward strand.
TCATAGGAACAAAGAATCACAAAATGCATGTAAATATTTTCTTTTCTTTTCTTTTCTTTTTTAACTGAAGGCAGAACAGCTCGCAGAAGTCATAAATCAGATCTCCAGCCACACCAGCTGCTCTAGCAGCCCTAAAGCTAGAGGGTGTGTTCCCCAGTATCTGTCTCTGTAAGAGACGCATGCGAATAAGCTAATACTATTCAATTTCAGCCACATAAAAAACAATGAAACGAGGTCACATTATTTGTAACTATACATTTGCAACATACGTTATACCTAACCAGACAACTGCTTGGAGAAGAAACAAAAACTGATGACTAAATGAACTGTTGCATTTTGATACAAAGATTGTCTTTCTTTAAGTATTTATATAGAATTGTATGTCTTATAAGAAACTATGAACCAAAATAAAATATACCAAGTAAAGAAATCTTACAGACTAAAGAGATGGGGAAATTTGGGAGACCAAGCTCAAATATCTAGAAGTGTCAAATCACATTATTCAAATCATGTCCTGAAAGATCAAAATCAGAGCTCTGAATCTTGAAAGCTAATAACATTACCAATAGAAAAGCATCTAGAACTACCTTACTTCAGTTTGGCAATTGTGTTGTCCAAAATTGTCCGAAATTTTCATGAAAGCAAACTTATTAATAAAACAGCTAAAATACATGACTAAAACCATGGATAAATGTAGAACCTATTTTGTTTCAAACCAGAGAGACTTTTAAAACTCTCAAAGCAACAGCAAGATTTCCCAGTTTAATTTTCAGCAAGCAATCTAAGAAAATGTCCTAGTAATGGCTTTCATTTATAACTGCAAAGATCATTCAAATCTGTATTGGCAAGATCTTAGTTTCTACAGTTTCTACATTAAAAAAAATACCTATGTTATTTGCAGATTTATCAGGGGGCTAAAAAGCCTCTGTTCACCTCCATTCAACCCACAAGCTTCAATTTCTTGCTTCCTCTCAGGAACCTTCTCACTAAAACCAAAATTTTCAAAACCCATGTGTTTTTCCTGAAGTTGTCCTTCTGTTGACTTATCTATTGATCAAAAACAAATAATACGATCAAATAATAAACAGCAAGTCCACTCACAGACCAACACCAGCCAGAATAGGAGCTGTGCAGGCACACCATTGTTCAGGTGCAACTTGCATTGAGCCTGTGGTCCTGAGACTAGGAGCCTGTCCACAAGTTCCCTGCCAGTGCTCCTCCACCACACCATGGTTTTCACAAAGAGAGAACTACAGTTACTCTCTCAATGGCGGATTTTCATATGGCTTTTTTTTTGCTTCTAATTAAGGACTGCTGAGATTTTGGAAACTGAGTAGAAGATGGACAGATGTCTCGAAGACTTTTGAATTGAAGTCTTTTATCTTTTAAAAACAATCTATTTACAAGGGGCTGTTGAGAAAGAACAAAGGGTAATGGTTTTAAAATAAAAGAGTGTAGATTTACACTGAAAATAAGGAAGAGGTTTTTAACCATGAGGGTGGTGAAACACTGGCACAAGTTTCCTAGAGGGGTAGTGGAGGCTCCATCCCTGGAAACACTCAAGGTCGGATTGGACGGGGCTCTGAGCAACCTGGTCTGGTTAGAGATGTTCCTGCCCACTGCAGAGAGGTTGGAATAGATGACCTTTAAAGGTCCCTTTCATTCCAAGATGTTCTATGATTCTATGATCTTTAAAATCTCTTGAGCTGCCATTGCAGAGGACAGTTACAACTTCCCTTGTAGCACAAGCATTTTACTACTTTAACAGTGATTAGTTGCTTGTTCAAGTTGCCAGTGACAAGCATTAATGACTTTGTTAATTATTTCCCTTCTCAAGTGTCCTATTCTTGGGTCACTGAGAAAGCAGCAAAGGGAAAAGTGACTTCTGCCCAGCCTACACAACAGAGATTTTATTGAAATTAGCAGCGGTACAAGATTTTAATGACTACATTACAGCCAAACAAAGTAAATAGAATATAAGACAAAAGACACGAGAATCTTCACACATTATCCTTAGAAGTTCTGGTAAAGAATATAGCTATAGAGCATCTGAGAAAAAAGCAATCAAAGTGTCTTCTAACTCTGATATTGGGGATGCTGTTTCTCAGGCATAAACAGGCCTTAAATCTATCAGAGCTCTACCTGTTCACACATCATTCCCAAACAACAGATGAATAACAAAGCACACATCCCTAAATGCTGTCCTAGACTACTAACATCTATTAATTCTTTGTTTAAATTTCAGAACATAGAAATATCTGAAATCTCCTACTCCCAATGAAATAAAGTAAGGAAACTAATGTACTTTTAAATTACCTTTCTTTAGTCTTATCTACATGAGGAAGCATTTAACACACAGCTATTTAAACACTATTTTATCAAATGCATTATGAGAGTGCAATTCTTATTCTTTATCAACGGGTTCTATTTCTGGATAAGTGATATCTTAACTAGAAATATTATATTACTTTTATTTCATCAAAACAATGGATATGATTATGGGTATTCTCAGGACAATCAAAATGCCAGAAAATATAAGGAATGCAAACAATGTTTTATTAGGTTAATTTCCAGACCACAGTCCCAGATAAGCTTTTTGGGAGACAAAAAATACAGTATATTATTTTCAAATCAGCAAATACAAAAGATTCAGTGTATACTCCTCAGAGTATACATTTTACATGTGATTAATTAAAAAAAGAAAAAATTAGATCATAGCTAAATGTGCAAAATGTGCCAAATGTGCCACTCAAATCATTCATTAATGGTAAGCTGATTAACACAACATTTTATTTCAGAGTGAAATTCAAAGCCTGTTATGGCAAAACAATTTAAGCTTACAGGATTGGATCGAGCACTGTTATGCTTGACCATGCTAATGTAGCTGGGTTTATTTCAGAAGCACTGGGGAGGGAAGCATGAAATCATTAGTAATTATATAAATATTAAGGCCACACAACTGGCTCTATTACTGTTTTCAAACGGTAGCATCTGCAAATTGAGCCTGCAATAAACACTAATGCATCCAGAGACGAGAGTGCTAACACATGAATGGGATGCTTTGTCAGACTTGCATAAAAATGTAGATGAACTGCAAGGAAAGAAAACCAAAGAATTCAAAGGGTTTCTTGATTGCCTTCTTTAGAATGCCAAGAACTTAAGCTGGCCTTTCTTATCTTCCTCTACACGCATGTGACACTTTAGGAGGTCTTTCTTATTGTACTATAATTCAGTAATTGTTCCAGCTCTGTGCACCATGCCTTCCTTCCAAAGGGCAGCTTGAGATATATAATTCTGGTAATGAACAGCTGCATAATTTAAGGGTTGAACTAGCAGGCCACTGTTCCTTATTTGTGTTTTCTTAGCGGTTGCCAAGATATTCCAAGCCTATTTAGGAATAGAATCCTTTGTCTGCCTTACTTTTCCTAGATGATATATGTTGAGATTTGGTCTTGTTCCAGAAAGCAGATTTTATCAGCTGAAGTACCAGAGCAAAGTTTCCTCTAATTTTATTTCAAAGGGCAGCAGTACAGCACTATAATGAGGTATTTTTTTCCCCAGCCATGAACATTCTCTGTTCTGTCATGCAGACTTGTTCAAACTCAGTGCTATCCCCTTTCCAAAGCATGATAAACTTGATCACAGAGCTATCAAAGGCATTTCGACACAACATTTCTCTCACCAAGGCTAATCTTCCAAAAAGGTCTAGGCAGCTAGGCCCTTCAAGATGAAAGCTGCATGCTGATTAATCAGCTGCTTTTTTATTCTGTTTTGGCAAGTGTTCTCTATTTGTAAATAAAAGGTTCACCCTGTATTTCCTGTAAACTAAGGAGCATAAGGCAGCTTTGGACCAGACTCATAAAGCAACAAAGCCTTCTGCTGTTGCATCTGCAGGGGTAGGTTGTTTGTTCTACCGCAAATACACTTTCAGGTGTCCTGGAGAGAATGAGCTAATCTAACACAAACATCGTTCCAACATGAGAAAATTATGTGGCGACTTCAAAGTAGCCTGTTTATTAATTACGTTCTTTGGCTTCCAGTGGCATTTTAATTGATGCTTCCTTGAGGAGACCTGTCTGCAGTTTGAGTCATTGCAGAAGCTGAGGCTGGTTTATGATGTGTGGCACAATGTAACACAAGTCCCCCACAAAAACACACTCATATGAAAGACAAATGCATTTATTTATGTTGCAGAGTGCTGGCTCCCTATTCAGATGGTAAATAGGTAGTGTGAAAGAGACGTGACAGACCCAAGAAGACTAGAAATTGTCTGCACGCTGGCAGCCACTGTGGTTCACTGACAGCCCGAATTACTTTCAAGCAGTTTGGCACATCTCCATTTGTCACACTTAAGAGCTTGAGCCAAAGATATCCAATTAATACAGAAGACAGCGTTTCTCCCTTCTTGAAGTTGAAACAAAAATGTAAATGCTTAAAATCCACAGTGTGCTTCATGTCACCTATACATCAGAGAGGGATGTAAAATAGTTATAAGTAAAGCATACTTAACTCCAATCACATCCTCTAGGCTGCCTCTCACCTCAGGTTATCTTCTATGCTGTGCATACCACCAATATACTATTTATTTTAAACAATGATTTCTCATGTAGACCGAATCCCTTCTGGTGTAAATCACATGAACAGCTAATACAAATAGTTTATGAATATAACAGGTACCAGGGAATGAGTTTTGAAATATCTATTTAGATCAAGAAGGGGAAACTGTTCCCTTCCCCCTTCCCCCAAATTTTGAAGGCAAAGTGAAGGTTGCTTACTTTTGAAAGTAACAGAACATTCAAGAATCAAGGTTTTCACATTATTATAGAAGTCCATCCATAATTACACAGCCATAACAGCTGTATCTTTTGCTATGATCCAAAACCAGTTTATATATGATTTGATTTGAATTACTGGTAGTGCAATCATGAGGTCAGGTTTATACAGCTCTTTTATGAGACTGAAATTTTGTTGAATCCCAGAATTTCCTTGGAGAATTTCCACGGTCCCTAAGTAAGTTTACAGAAGTCCACTTTTATCCAGATGAGCCTTTCGTGTTCAAAGAGGAAGAGAAGAAATGCAACACTTTCACATGCTATAAATGATAATCAAAAAGTCCTGTGAGGTGCTCCTTTAGATTCTCTAAGGCCAAATTAGATATGTAAAACAGACACATGGAAGGCTACACTGCTGGCAATTTATAATTGTAAGGTTTGAAATACTTGTATTTTTCAAAGTAACTCATGATACAGATCTTTTGAAATTCAATGAAGAAATAATAAGTGTTAAATAATGAATAAAGAATGAGAATGACACTTTCCCTGCTCTCTGCTATCTGAAGAAAGCAGCAGCTGTCCCCCTTCTTTGTTTGTCCCCTTGAAGTATCCATGAAAAAGTGTTCCAAAGAAAAATGTTCTCAGATACTTATCTAAGTTACTGCCTATTTCCAGCTAGAACCTGATATTGAACTCAAATTGATAAGAGCTCCACTAGCACTACTTCAAGTTTAGTGGTGTAAGTAATATCAGAATGCCCAGTTTTAATTTCCAGCTAAGATATTTTACCGTTTTTTTCCTGCTTAGTGTCATGTTATTTTTGACTGCAAAGCCCAGTAACAAATGCAGCAAATGAAATGTTTACTAGGCAAGATATTTCATAAAAAAAAAATAAAACTAATTAATATTTTCATGCTAAAATTTTAATCTACAATTTTCTCTGCTGCACCTTCACCTGTTAGGATACATGGTATTCAGAAAAAGGAATTAGATTATAAATATTAAATAAAAAAAAATGTTGTTTAACAATAAATTCTGAAAGATGTTATTCCATTAGGAAGAAAAATGCTCAAAATTATTATGGAGATTTTTAACTATGTAGGAAGAATAAGTCATCTTGTAAATACTGTGAAAATGATTTCGCAATTTAAAATAATACAAGAATATCAATTATAGAACATTTACAGGTTCAGAAAGCAAAAACCAGGAAGCAGATATTTGTTCATGTATTAAACTTGAGTTGCGAATTTTGAGACAAAACGGACACAAAATATTTCTCGCCCTCATTAGTGATCATGCTAAGCACAGAAAAGGAAATTAAATCAAATCATAAAGATCATATAAGTTTTGCAGACTAACAACCTTGTAAATAAAGTGTTTCTGTAAATAGCCTATGGCTCACATAATTTTCAAGTAAAAAATATTTTTCTTAAATTTCAGATGATAGTCTTTAATAATGCAGGTGAAACTCTGTATAATTTGGTATTCATTCAAAATATATCCATAAAAAAAATTCCAATTTATTTTACGATTATTGTTTAGCTTTACATTCTTGATTTCAGTTACCATTATGAAAAGAAAGTATAGTGCTTTTTTGTGTTTTATTCACAGCGTTGATTAATGGAGAAACAGTTTCAAGCAGTAGTTTGCTTTTTACATTAATGACATATATGCACTTTGTTGTGCAAAATCTTTAACTAGCTGTTATGAATCACCTGATGATGTTCTTTACATGAGAGAAACAGGTACGATTGAAAACAGGTGTAATTTCACGTCTAGCCATATATATGTCTCTAACAGATATTATTTAAGATTTAGAATATTTTTTTTTTCTCTTTGTTTCAGGCAATCCAGTCAAATTATCATAGAATCATAGAATCATAGAATGGCCTGGGTTGGAAGGGACCTTAGAGATCATTTTAATCCAACCTCCCTGTTGTGGGCAGGGACGCCACCTCTTGACTAGAGAGTCAGGCAACACGTGAGAACCTGTTTTGGTTTGGCCTGGCCAGATTTCAGTGGCGGGGGGGGGGAGCTGCAGGGTGGCTTCTGTAAGAAGCTGCTAGAAGCTCCCCAAGATTGATAGAGCCAATGCCAGCCGGCTACAAAGAGGGACCCGCCGCTGGCCAAGGCTGAGCCTATCAGTAAGGTGATAGCAGAGGAACGCCTCTGTGAAAAACATATTTAAGAATGGGAAAAAGAACTGCGCCATAACAGCTGGCACAGAGATGGAGGAGTGAGAGTCTGTGCAGACACCAAGGTCAGTGAAGAAGGAGGAGGGGGGAGGATGAGCTCCAGGCGCCGGAGCAGAAGGAGTCCCCCGGGTCTGTGGTGAAGACCATGGTGAAGCGGGTTGTCCCCCTGCAGCCCATGGGCGAGGTGCAGAAGTCCACCGTGAGGATCACCGCACAGATGTCCACCGAGGACTCCACGCCGTGTGGGTGGATGCCTGAAAGGGGACTGTAGCCCGTGGGGAGCCCACGTCAGAGCAAGTTGCTGCCAGAACCTGTAGCCCGTGGAAGAGGGAATGCCCACGCTGGAGCAGGTTGGCTGGTGGGACTTTTGGGACGTTGTGGGTGGCTCACGCTGGAGCAGTTTCCCCCGAAGGACTGCGCCTCAGACTCACGAGGGGTGGGCTGCCCCTCGTGAGGTGTCAATGAATTGCCCTTCGTGGGATGACTCACGCGGAGAAGAGAGCGTGAAGCTTGTCTCCCGTGAGAGGGACCCCACAGTGGCCTTGGGGAAGAGTGAAGAGTCCTCCCCCGGAATGAAGAAGCGGTGGAACCAACGTCGGATGAACTGACCGCAGCCCCCATTCCCTGTCCCCCTGTGCCGCTCAGGGGGAGGAGGTGGAGAAACCAGGATTGATGTTAAGCCCGGGAAGAAGGGAGGGATGGGGGGAAGGTGTTCTGTTTAAGATTTGTTTGCTCTTTCTCACTTCTCACTACTCCTCTCTGATTAGTTCTTTTAATAAATGTACCTAATTTCCCCAAAACTGAGTCTGTTTTGCCCGGGACGGTAAATGAGGGTGATCTCCCTGTCCTTATCTCAAACCCTGAGCCCTTGGAGATATTTTCTCCCCCTGTTCAGTAGTGAAGGGGGGAGTGAGCGAGCGGCTGTGTGGGTACCTGGCGGCTGGCCAGGGTCAACCCACGACAGAACCGAACGGGAATCGAACCCGCAACCTTTGGTGTTTCAAGCACCACGCTCAACCCACTGAGCTAAACCGGCCCTCAAATAACCTAGAAGGCTAACCCACTAAAGGTATTCTCATTTATTTAAATGTCTCACAGTCAGTAAATGAAAGAAAAATAAAGAACAATGCCTGACTGAGATTGTGCCTGAGATTATTTTCTCCTGGATCAACTTCTCCCAGGCATGACAGGGGGCAGGGATGGTTCCCAGCAGGCAGCAGCATTCAACCATGCTGCACCAGAGACTGACTTCATTGGTTCACATAGATGCAGACTGTCTGGTTGGTTTCATTGACTTGATATAGTCCCAGGCTTATTTATTGCATGGTAGCAAAACCAATAAAATAGATCAAAGACTTTGTCATAATTTGTGTGATTTTCTGCTAAAAAAAAATATGAAATTTTGCTTGTCTGGAGCTATATATGTGAGCAAACCATTAAAAATGTTAAGTTAATAAAAATAAACCAAGGGCTAAGGGTAATGATTTTTTTCCCCATTCCCAGAGAATTTGGTCTCCATTTGAAAACACAAATAACTGCAATTTGCTACATTAAATGCTGATGCAAAAGAGGGTATCCTGGTCTGTATTACATTTTTATCCAGTCCTTTAAATTACTGTTTACATTTTGTTGTTCTGTCAAGACTTTACCAGAAACGCTGTATTTATTTATTTATTTATTTATTTATTTATTTGATTCATTAAGAAGGTAGGAAAATGCTTTTCATTACAAAAATAGTTTGAGGCAACTTCCAGGAGAAAAGACTCTAAGGATCTACCCTGTCACAAATACTTAGTCGAAATAAAATTGGATACTGGAGATGTTTTGTTACTCTTGTCTGCTTACAGAGAATCACAGAATCAGAGAATGTTAGGGGTTGAAAGGACCTTGAAAAATAGTCTAATACAACCTCTCTGCCAAAGAAGGATCACCTACAGTAGGTCACACAGGAATGTGTCCAGACAGGTTTTGAATGTCTCCAGAGAAGGAGGCTCCACGACCTCCCTGGGCAGCCTGTTCCAGTGCTCTGTCACCCTCATCATGAAAAACTTTTTTCTAATGTTTTTGTGAAACCTCCTATGTTCCAGCCTGCATCCATTGCCACTTGTGCTATCATTGGACATCACTCAGAAGAGCCTGACTCCACCCTCCTGACACTTACCCTTGACATATTTATAAACATGAAGGAGGTCACCACTCAGCCTCCTCCAAGCTAAAGAGACCCAACTCCTTCAGCCTTTCCTCGTAAGGGAGATTCCACTTCCTTAATCACCTTTGTGGCTCTGCGCTGGACTCTCTCAAGCAGTTCTCTGTCTCTCTTGAGCTGAGGGGCCCAGAACTGGACACAACATTCTAGATGCGGCCTCACCAGGGTGGAGCAGATGGAAAGGAGAACCTGTCTCCACCTACTTGCTATCCCCCTTCTAATACACCCCAGGATGCCATTGGTCTTTTTGGCCATGAGGGCACATTGCTGGCTCAGGGTCATCCTGGCTGTCCACCAGGACACACAGCTCCCTTTCCCCCACACTGGTTTCCAACAGTTCAGTCCCCAGTCTCTACTGGTACTTGGGGCTGTTCTTTTCCAGATGCAAGACTCTAGACTTGCCCTTTTTGTATTTCATTAAATTTCTTCGCACACAACTCTTCAGTCTGTCTAGGTCTTGATGAACGGCAATACAGCCTTCTGGTGTGTCGGCCACTCGTCCCAGTTTTGTGTCATCAGCAAACTTGCTGAATGTGCACTCTATTCCTTGAATACATTGAATAGTACTGGTCCCACTACCAGCCCCTGAGGGACACAGATAATTGTTTGAAAGGTCACCCACAAGAAAAATATCCTCCAAGCCAAAAAGGTATCTTGTAAAGGAAATGACAGTTGTAGGACAAAAAATTATATACTAACTTCTTACATTATGAAAATAAGGTTTTCTGTGTTCAAATACCCAGATTTCACTATTAAACCCCACTCTTTCCATTGAAAAAAAATCCACATATAAATGTCTGATTTGCTTTCTTTATACATGCACACACAGATAATGGGGCTCTTCATTGTAAATAATTTTTTACTTTAGACAACAGATTTTTTTCTGGATAAATCTACTCAACTGCACTGTGAACACTGATGATGGTATGAATTTGCAATCTACAAAACAGTCTTATCAGCTATCTTTAAAGATTTTTTTACTTGTCTCTTATGCTTTACAATCCATATTCCATTACAGTCATTCTTTTTTGCAATTGTTGCTCCGCCGTGTTTCCAGTGAAAAATAATTCAATTAAAAGATGTGGAATGCTCTCTTAGCTCAGAAGAATATTTTCTTTAGATAAAACCACTGTTGTTACATAGGCTGAGAAGTAATAAGATTACATGAATTTAACTGATTCTAACTAGAGAATCTAGATCAAGGTTCTGCCTCTTCATCCTGACAAAACAGTTTGTGAAATATGAGGAATTTTAAGATAAAGTAAAGTCTATAAATAATAGAAAGAATTTCATCAATTAGTTGTTCCTGCCTGAGAATGTGCTGTAGGGTATGCTCTGAATTCATAACTGAAAATACCTCCACAAAGGATTTATATGAACAAATTGTACAGTATCTCAAAACCAGAAATATCAAGCATGCAGTTTTTCTTTAAATATGGTATGTATGCTTCGTTTGTCCTAAATATGTCATGTCAACATTTCTTCGTTTATTTTATGCACTGGAACACTAAAATCTCCCTCATCTGAAGTCATCATGGTTGCATACCAGCATACAGGAGCTGAGTGTTTTATGATAACAGAAATGTTTTGCTGAATGTTTTGTATCATAATACAAGGACACACAAATTAGATAATGAGTTCTTTTTATGATTTCTATACTTGTCTATGATGTTACTGGAATCCTTTTGAAGCTAGAAGCTTAGTAAAAAAAAAATTGCTGTTAATGATAACAAAAAGACATATCTGAAGGTAACACCAGTTCAAGAAGTCCAAAGAGCTTTTAATTTAAATGACTACATTTCACAGAAGCCAAAGAATTATACTTAAATTTAGTGCAGTAACAAAAATAAACAAAATTATAAGTAATAAGTATCTTAGTTCTTTTGGGAAAGTTATCTGTAACTACTAAATGTCTGCCATCAGTAGCTGGTAAGCATCCACTTTTAAATGAAGACCTGAATTCTAGCAAGGATAAAATTGAAATTAGAGTAAGAACTAGAATTAGAGGTAGAAGTAGAATTAGAAGGAGAGTTAAAAGAAAGAAAAAAAAATATTCCTTCTTTACTGAAATCCACAGAAAGCGTAAGGACATTTATAAATATAATTACTTGATGGTAAATCTACTTCCTGCATAAGACATTCAAGCTTGTGTAGGCACTCACGAGAATGGATAAGCATGTCTTTCTACATGTTTACCTCCATTTAGCAACAGTGAAATACTTTTAAAGAGTAAATCAAAACCATCCATTGCCTACATTTTGTTGAATACCTTCATCAAACTTCACAGCTTACAAGTCCTTTCTACTTCAACTTTAATCTCTCCAGTTTGGTAACACTTCCTTATAAGTTTCCTCATAATATTACTGTTTCAGTATCTTTCAGTTCCAGAACAGAACTGAAGATTTGTGCTACTCTGTGAACATGTGGTGACTTACTGAAAGGTAACAGTGCTCAAGTAAATTCATCCAATTGAACTGTCCATTACAGTGTAATCATGACCAAGCATGCAGCCCTGATCAATACAAAGTACACAGTTGCTGTAAAACAGCTCCACTAACCACGATAAGTAATCCACCATTTTAAAGACTTGAAGAACCAACCAATTAAACACTGGATAAGGTCAAATATTATTGATTGTAGATTCAAGTGAAACTCTTTTTGCTGCTTTCCTCTCTTTTGATTTTGCTTGTAATTCAAGTATTACTTCCTTAAAAATACAGTTTTTCGTTTTTTTTTTTCCTCAGTGGCTGCACTTACATAGCAATAGAATATAAGTGTCTCACAGAACAACATAATGATGCATTGATTTGAAGATCAATACTGCTACAAAACCTTGGAGACAGGAGAATAAAGAGGAAAACATATTTTTCAAAATCCACTAATGGTCTAACTTCCACAGCTTTTAAACAACAGGGTTTGATAGTTCTATGAACTTTTCTAAAAAATATGAAATAACTATATTTTAGTAATTGGGGAATACTAACAAAAGCTAATTTTAGTCTTCCTCCATGAACAGTGAAGAAGCCATCTAAAAATGGAAGCAGAAAGAGTGAGGTGCTCTTAATGAATACCTTTCTGTTTCTTGAACATGATAATGCCCTGCTACAGTCTGGTCCTATTCTTGTAATATCCACAAAAGTCCAGGATATCATCTACAAGTATTGATCTTTTGTTCTTTGTTATTTTTCTGCTATAAAAGGTTCAGTGAGAGGAAGCAGTTTTCACAGTTTGGAAAGCTGATATATTAAGTAATACAAGAATCACTCAGATACAAAACTATTTGCAATAAAAGCCGCATTTACTGTTCATCATTTTTTTCTAATACTTTTACTCATAAAAGGCATATTTTTGTTATTTAATATTCTTATACACTCTTCTGGGACATCTTGTCTGCAAAGCAGTTAAGATCTTCCATCTTCCCTCTCCAAAACCTTGCAATATAACCAACATGTGGCTCCTATTTTAGACTTGGTGAAAAAAGGGAATGAAAATATTACTTTCCAGTTGGTAAGGAGATCACCTCCAAGATTTTCTCTTCTACAACTCTTTCTCTCTGAGTGCAAAGTCCCTTTGATGAAGTTTCACAGTAGCCATATATGCCCTACATCAAGTACCTGAACAGGAGTCTTCAACACAGAGAGGGAAACAGGAAACCTTTTCTTTGCCTTTCTGCAGTTCTACCTTTGAAGGTCCGAAGTGGTAGGGCCTAGATGTATACTGCAGTAAACTCATGGATTCTCTGATTCAGAATAAGCAAAGAGAACTCTGACAAACTGACAGTTGTCTAGTGCTTTTGCTTTACTTCAAGGAGCTGACTGTAATGCAATAGGTATTTAAAGTTCACTATAAGTTGCTATGAACATTGATAACGAGGGATAGTAACCTTATTATTTATTTTATGCTTTTACAGTACACTAATTTATTACATTTTTTATGGATCCATCCTTCCGCTTTGTACATTTTCTCTTTCAAACACATTTAATATGTTGTCTGTGGTGTTTTGGCCCTGGTTGGAAGCCAGGAGCTCACCAAAGCCACTCTATTACTCCCCTTTTTTTAGATGGACAGGGGAGAGGTAAGATGTAACAAGAGGTCCGTGGGTTAAGTTAAAAAGCAGTTTAATGCAGGAATAGCAAATGTCGTGTGCAGAAGCAAAGCAAAACAAAGATTATTCTCTGCTTCCCATCAGCGGGCGATGTCCGGCCGCTTTCCCAGGAAGCAGGACTCCAGTGCGTGTAGCGGTTGCTCCGGAGGATAAACACAAACAGCGAGTGCCCCCCCACTTCCCTCTGCCTTCTTGCTTTTATATCTGAGCTGATGTCATATGGTATGGAATATCCCTTTGGGCAGTTCGGGTCAGCTGGCCCACTTATGTCCCCTCCCAAGATGTTACCAACCCCCAGCCTACTGTTGGGGGAACGTTGGAAAACCACAGCCTTGGTGCCGTGTGAGCACTGCTCAGCAGTAGCCAAAACACTGGGGTGCTATCAACACCCTTCTAGCTACCGCTCCAAAAAACATTGCAGTGAGAGAGCTGCTGTGGGAAGATTAACTCCACCTCATCCTGACCCAATACATTGTCCTAGCTTTCCTCTAGCTTTCTAATACCAATTTCTTTTACCTTAAAATCGTTAATAAACTCCTGCTTTCTGCTGCATTTTTAGGCTGCTATTAAATTAGTCTCAGTCTCATATGCATTCTCATTTATCCACAGGTAGAATGATATGCTGGTGGTTTTTTTTATCTGCCTGTATCCAGAAAGCTGTGAAACAGAGACATGGAAATATCACATATTTGGAGAAATGCCACCTGGCACAAATCATTCACTAGGTGGCTGAATATTGTGAAAAGAAACAACTGGCTAAAGAGAAAATCCACTTACTAGAATCCAGCAGTGCATCTGACATTTTACATTTAAGACTGAAACAAAATATTTGTCTTAGTTAATGGCTTTGATGGCATTCAATGTTTTCTTCCTTGTTTTGTTTGTTTCAATATTATAATCTGTTATAAGTTGCCTGATGAAGTTTTATTTCTGTATTATTATTTGGTTTTTTTGTTTCTCCAACCCATAGCAAAATAAGAATATGAACACTTGGCTCCTGTTTTTATTAAACAAGGCACTGGTACTGTTTATGGGACTAAACAAAACACCACAGACATTCCCCTTATACAATACTTTTAACATTCACATGAAACTCAATATAAAAAGGAAACTATCATAGCTTCTCAAATACACCAATGTCCTTTAATGTTACCTACATGCACATCTAATCTGACTATGTATTTATGCCAGACTTTTCTACAGGTCAAACAGAAAGGGAAGTGAGAATCCAATTATCTGAGCTAACATAAACAAAGCCAAAAAAAAATTATAACAGATGTATTAGGTCTAATTAATTTTTTTTTCCATTAAAATGGAAAGGTGGTGTTTTCAACAGAAAATACAACTTTTCACGATGTAACTGTCTGACATTTCTAAAAGGGAAGAAAGATTACTGCAGACAAAAACACAGTTAGGAAGATCAAACCACAGAAAGGAACACAAGAAATCTGCATTGCAGATTTTTTTGCGGTACCAGCAGGCATTTCTGAATTAAAATAATTCATCCTTGGCTAGAAAATATTTGGTGTGAATTTTTTACCAAAAACCTCCATTAGATTTATTCTTCCAAATACTTCTTTTCACCTGATTCTGAGGTATAATTTGAACTCAACATAAAATTTTAGTAACTTTTAACATGTACCACATTTCTCCTGCTTGTCTTAACAGGACAGAATGTGAAGGAGGAAAATAAAACTAAGATCAACAAACTTTGCTAGCCACCAGAACTATAGCCTTATGTTAGAGGCTTTACAGTGGTTTTACAGCAAGTGACACTGAGCAGCACTGTACATGAAAAATTCTGCTCAAGTCCTACTCTCTCAATTACTCTCTCAACGTGCCTGCACAAGTTCAAGACAATGGCAGTGACATAGTCCATTTTGGCAACCTTAAAGATAGCAATGAAGGATGATTTGCAAGAAAGAGGGTATCGAGTAGAAAGTCAAATGAGTAGGTACTCCAGTTAAATCTGAGATACGTGCCACAAAGGCCATGAATGTAAAATTAATTTACATTTACAGTACACCATCTCACCTCTGTTTGGCAAACGAATTTTATTCTGCTGAGACTAGTCTGAATGTTCTAAATCTCTAAGCACCTGTCAAACACCTGTTTTTTTTATTTTTATTTTTTAATTTAAATGAAAGACAACCACAAAACTCATATTCTTTCCTTCATCATATTACTTTCATTTCTGTATGGACACCCAAGATTAAACTGTAATACTTGCATTTCTAAGTCAGCTCCGAAAAGACTTGCACATGGAATTAAACAGTTTTTTAGCTCACTGAAACTATATATTGCATGTAAAATAAAAATTAGCACAAGTGCAAATCCTTGGTAATTATGTATAATGTCGGTGAATCACTTTGTTTAGTGACATAGTTTAGTGGTGGACATGGCTTAGAAAATGGTTAATAGTTAATGGTTTGACTCAATGATTTTAAATATTACATCCTAGTCAATTCTACGAGCCTATGATAAGTGAACTTACACTAATTTGTGAGACTCCTTCCTTTTGGGTCTTCTGAATCCAGGGTATAAGATTACCAAACCCAATGGACTGGAAATACTACATTCATCAAAACATTTCCTGATTGCCATGCAAATTGCTGCAAGGTTTTATGTTTAAAAAAAAAAAAAAATAAATAAAGAAGAGAGGAAAAAAAGAAAAAAGCAACAGTTGTCTTCTGCAAATTTCCCCAAAGAGAAAACACCTCACCATATGTTCTAAGTACATTGCCTGTTGCCTCTCCTCTAAATGATTAGAGGCTTCAAGGAACTAAGTCATTCTATAGGATATGATGGACAAAATAAAAGGAAAGTATGACCTTGATGGTTAGTACTGCTTGAAGTACCACAGTCATATAACAAAGTTGTTTAAAAAAATACTTTCTAAACTGTAAAGATCTAATTAGATTGATTTTCCACAATAGATACAGCATCTTAAAATTGTTGCAATAACCGTGATTTCAATAAACTTTTTACATAATTATAGTCAATATTATAGCACTTGTTGTGATTTGTTACTGTTTATGGGAATTAAGAAGACCATAATTTACAGGATATAATTATTCCTGCTAGAGAAATGTTTAATATCAGTTAATTCTTCAGAAAGACTGTCCATATCTTCCAACCAATGACAATAACTTAGCTTTTCCATTAGATACTTAATTCTACTCTAAAGCAACTCCAACCACATTCTTTCACCCCTTTAATTATTTCTTTTGAAGGAATGCCTGCAAAATAAATTTTCTTCCTTTGCTACACTATGTAGTCCCATGACAATTCTGAGGTCCTCAGTGATCCAAAATTGGCTTTCTCTAGGGAATCAGATACATCAGTCGTAAAATTAATTCTTAAACAACTCTGGCTAAAACTATAAGACAGTAAGCACAAGAAATTAAATGGAAGGAGCACAGACTGCACACTAGCAATTCTTTAACAAAACTGTAATCTGCAACAATTTATAGCAGCAGAGAATTTGGTTCACTGATTCAATCCAAGAGGAAGAAAAAAGCAACCAACATATCTCTGCAGAAATATTTCTCCCTGGCTTAGCTCATCAGGCCCATTGTTTTATCCACGGCTGTAAACAAAGAAAAACTGTCTGTGCTCTGTGTACAATCCTGAAACTCCATTTGATTTCAGCAATTTCATGGTTCATGTACTAGCTGAAAGAAAATTTCTCCCAAGAAGGCTACACACATGAAGTACTGCCAATCTCAAACATTTAAATTCCTGAGTCTGGGGTCAAAATTCTTGTTAGTCTACACAAAAAAAAAAAAAAAAAAAAACAAAACAACCAAACAAAACCTCCCCTCACACACCAAAAAAATAAAAAAGGAAAAAAACTTTTCATTTTCAGGTAGATTTCTTCCTCAAATCACAAGTACTAGACATCAATAATTGTTTGTATTTTCATTCATGTTTCAATCATTCTGGATTTTCAAGGAAAAAAGAATGGTTCCGATCGTATGAACATGTAATCCTAAAGAACTGGTACTTCTTCTGTAGTAAACACTCAGAAATAATGTGCTTAGAAGAACATTTTCAACAGACTCAGGATTTTAAAATATACAAATCTCTGCCACGTTCTACTGATTAACATACTGCAGCCTGATTTTAGATAATCTAACTGTTCTTAGCAAAATACGCCCACAGAACAAAACAATGAGAAATGCTGAGAAGAATGACAATGAAGGTGACCTGCAGTCCCTTCACACAATACTACTGAGTTTTACCCTCTCTTGCCCATACTATTGCTGATTTACATCTTCTGTGTTACTGGACATTATACAACTTGCTAATGTTTTGCATGACAATAATTCACCATTTTTATTTGCTGGGTGCCCTACAACTACTATGAAAATATTGCAGATTTTCTAGTAAATGGTTCTACCACATAATTATCCAACCATGTTTTTTTTGGTTTTTTTTTTTTTTTAATTTGGCTCCTGTATGATGTATAAGCGTTACTCAATTCAAGTAGCAGAATATCACCTCAGCTGAGGTTCTTTACATTGTAACTATTATACTAGTAGGTGGGGGAAAAAAAAAAAGTCAAACAACAAGAAATCAAGTAACTGTTCTTCATCATTTATAGAGAGAAAATGTATAAAAGAAATAGTAATTCATGCTGTTTAACACTCAAATGTAGTTTTGGCAAATGTGGTTTAAAATATAATGAAGCAAGAGTAGGACAATCTTAAACCATTATTGTATGAAGTTAACATAATTTAAAATGCCTACAATTGCATTCACATTTCTGTATTAGAGAATTCATGATCTTTCCTTTAAATGCAATATTAATAATTTGAGTCTGATTGTAGGGTCAGAGGCACAAACAGAGGGTAAGTATGTGACCATTTTAATATTTCCCTAGTTCTCTAGTGCAATACCTCTGGCAGCGCTTATAGTGCTTTTTTCTTTTGTCTTTCTCCCCACCCCCCACCCCCCCCGATAAATGTTGTTAAAATACTTAAATTAAAATGCTTGGGAGACTTTAATAAATGTCATAAGAGAAGGAGAAAAGGTGACATTAGACAGAAATTCATTGGGTTTGTACATACTGAAAAATTGTTAATCAGCAATACACTTGTTGTTGTCATGATTAAAAGTACAATTAAACCAAAAATTCAATCTTCTGTATACATCATAATTAAATCACTTGCAGAAATTATAGGTATAATTTGAGCATTGAGAAACAACAATGTAAGATCTCAGTTCTAAACACTTCTTCAGAATTTCAAGTTGGGGGAAATACCAAAGAACTTTCATTTCAAGGAATTACTAATTAAAGAAAATAATGCTAATACTTAGAATGTGAAAATAGCCACAAAACTTTTGATTGGGAATCTCAATTACCCACTGTTTTATATTTATTATGGTTTGCACTTAAAAGTTGTACATACTAAAATATTCTGTAGAACCAAAACCACAAAATTGTTTATAAGCAAACACACAGAGACAAAAAGTATCGAATTACAAATCAGCAATAAATGATCTTAGTTCACAAGAATTGGTTTTTATTTCATTGGTAAAAATGAAGAGAGAAATAAATCCAGTGTGTCATGTACTACATGTGGCCTCACCTTGACTACTGAGGCCTCGAGCACTGTGTGCAGTTCTGGGCTCCTCACTTCAAGAAAGACCTTGAGGGGCTGGAAAGGGTCCAGAGGAGAGCAATGAGACTGGGGAAGGGACTGGAGGGAAAGTCCTATGAGGAGAGGCTGAGTGAGCCAGGTCTGTTTAGCCTGGAGGAGACTCGGAGGGGACCTTATCACTCTCTACAACTGTTTGAAGGGAGGATGTAGTCAGGTGGGGATTGGGCTCTTCTCCCGGGCAACGAGCGACAGGACCAGAGGGTATGGCCTGAAACTGCATCAGGGCAGGTTTAGGTTGGATCTCAGGAAGCACTTCCTCACAGAGAGGGTGCTCAGGCACTGGGATGCACTGCCTGGGGAAGTGGTGGAGTCACTGTCCCTGGAGGTATTTAAGGAGAGGTTGGATGAGGCACTTAGTGCCGTGGTCGAGCCGATGTGGTGGTGTTGGGTTGTAGGCTGGACTTGATGATCTCAGAAGTCTTTTCCAGCCTCAATAATTCTGCAATTCTGTGTATATCAATGACAATTCTAAATTCATTGCATTGAAAAAGATATCCTTGAAGCTTGTACTTTTTCAGTAGGAGTAGTGAATGAAGAAATGATTGAAAATGCTCTAAGTATTAGAATAGGTATAAAACTTACA
Organism: Trogon surrucura; assembly: GCA_020746105.1. Classification (NCBI taxonomy): domain Eukaryota; kingdom Metazoa; phylum Chordata; class Aves; order Trogoniformes; family Trogonidae; genus Trogon; species Trogon surrucura. The sequence goes on from CM036617.1 coordinate 42,657,320, forward strand.
GTTCAGAATACTTTATTAATAAACTGAATTATCATGGTAAAAATAGAATCTCCATGGAATCATGGAGAAGAGAAGTAAGAGAATACCGAAGGTAAAAACATCAAATGCTTTAATATGTATGTGTATTACAAAAAGATGGTATAGTGTCAAGTGTATCATGTATGAAGTGCTACTCATCAGTAAGAATTCAAGCATAGAATTCTTGGGCTGGAGATCTCTTATGGGCAGGAATACAGCATCCTGCTTAAACAAGGACTGGGTGCAAAAGTTAGTTTATTTAAATGACAAATCTCCCTAACCTTTCCCATAAAATAGACCTCTCTTCCATAAGCCATAAAATCATAGGACTTTAAGAAGCTTCCAGAGGTCATCTAGTTTACTCCTTTCTTCAGGTAGAACCAGTTAAATTTATGGTTCTCCTGACAGAAGCCTGTGTCACCTGCTCTTATAGCCCACCAATGACAGAGACTTTGTAATCTCAATGAAATTTTTTCAGTGTGCTTCCCTATCTGTACTGCTGGAAGATTTTTCCTATTGTTTAATATAAATTTTCCTTGCTATATTATTTCTTTGTCTTATTCACCGTCTACATGGAGAACAGACTTTGCAGCAGTCTGTTAAGTACTTTAAATTGCTCGTATTCCCCTGTCATCTCCCTTTCATGACAAGTCCAATTTCTACACTCTTTACAAGCAGGTCATTGTTTTGAAATCTCTTCCTGATCTCTTCTGTACTCTTTCCAAATGGACCACATCCTTCATGTTAGGGCTCTGTTCAGAATCAACTAAAAGAGCTTCCTTCTTTCCATGGACTATTAAGGGAGCCTAGGGTTATTAGCCTCACAAGGATAAAGTTAATCTTTGTGAAGCACTGAAGTAAATAAATTGTATTTTGTAGTTTCTTGCTAGATATCTGCAATGTAAGGACCATTGCTCCTAAAATAGCTCCCTGACTGTTATTGTATGGTAAATGATGTGAATGTCTTGTTGCTATATTCACAATACAGATGGTCTCAAAATCCACAGCTATGTGGTTTTATTATGTGACTAGGTTCTGAAGTGTGTTACTCAGGTATTTTATTAAACTTACCATGTGGAATACTTCACTTCAACAGATGGGAATTTTTAAATGTTATGCATCAGAAGTCACTCACTAGGTACAAACTGTTTGAAGAAAACTTAAGTGAGAAATAATCGGGCCCTGTATTGTAAAACAGCTATCCATCTCATGCTGTTCTTTTGCTCATCATTATTTAATTGAGATCACATTTATTTTTTTTTAATTATTTTATTTGTGTGTGTGCAACTCCATCATGTGATCTAAACAAGGGTCAATTTTGGCTCTTCTGAATATTGTTTATATAATATCAGGATGCAAATTATAAAGCTCCCCCACCTTTGGCTCTTAGGGTGTAAGTGGCCTCATAGATTTCTGAATTCTGGTTATTGCCTCAGAAAAATGAAAAAGAAAACTGAAATCCAAAAGCAAAAGAAAATAAGCTGATGACCACACCTCATTATTTCTTTAATGTTGCTGCCTGTAGTTCAGTCAGTTTTGGAGGACTATTACATGTACTATAAAGATTTTGTGAATAGCAGCTAAGAAACACTGTACACATAGAATGGATATCACTCCTGTCCTTCTCCAGGACAGTTTGAAAAGCACTACTACAATAAATCAAAATACTTAGGTAATCCATAAAAATATATGACAGTTACAATTTTTCCACTTGTGTAGCGAAGTCATCATTCATATAAGTGAAAACACACAGTATGTCCCCCCAAAACTAAAATAGTTATTCCGTCAGGAGTCTTTTCTGAACAACAGTAAAAATATTGCTGGCTATAAAATTGGTGAGCAGGTTCTGTTCTCTCAGTACGGAACCAGTGAAAATGAATTGTGTTCAAAAGGAAACATGCAGAAGACACAGTGTGGAAGCATACAAACTCAAAAACTCAACATGTACAATAATGAGAAGTTACTGGTACACTACATTTTACGGTCTGTCTATTGAAACAGGTTACCTGTGGCGACTATCTATCTCAGGTTGGATAAAGGTTAATAAAGGTTAGGCACTCAATGAATTCAATATGAATCTTTCAGCTGACATCAGCAGCTATTGAATTTGGCCCTGGAACAAAAGAGATTGTATGAGGGCATCTTTCAGAGAGTTTTTCTTCTATTATCTTAAAGGAAACAGCATTGAGAACAACAGAGGTAAAGAAGCTCTTTTATATATCTTGTGCGTGAGTAAAGCTGTAAAGTAATATTGATAGAGTAAGAAAGCAGAAAACAACGAGGCATGTTATTTCCTTGTAGCTGGTATTGATGGCAGGTTATAAATTCAGCAACACATGCTTCTGTTTTGGTGCTTCAGCCAAGGTCATCCTATGCAAAATGGAACTCGCACTCCAGATGCTGAAACCAGGAGAGTGTTTATTAATCTCAAGATGTGCTGTTTATAAGGGGTTATCGCCTTCATGACTGCCATGCAGTAGATCTTGCAGATCTCTTTATGCTGAGCAAATGTTGATTGAGAAAACAGGTGCATTGTCATTTTACTTGACAGAACATTCTTTTGAGGTTATTTTTTAAAACAGCAGTTTCCACACAGAGAATTCACAAATCAGTACCACAAAGGAATGAGGACAAAGCCAATCGTTCATAAATTTAAAATACGTATTTCAAACTGACAATTATGAATTATTCTAAAACACACTGAAAACAGCCTCAAATTCTGTATTTGTATAATACTTGAATTTACATAGGACGAATCCAAGGTAAAAGTGATTAATATGAATTGTAGGATCTGATATCATCTTCTTTATCTACTACCATATAAACATGTATGTTTTATTTGCATTCATAGAATCACAGAATGGGTTGAGTTGGTAGGGACCTTAAAGACAATCTAGTTCCAATGTCCCTGCAGGGACACCTCCCACTAGACCAGGTCGCTCAAAGCCCCATCTGACCTGACCTTGAACACTTCCAGGGAGGGGACATCCACAGTTTCTCTGAGAAATCTGTTCCAGTTTCTCATCAGTCTCACAGAAAAAAATTTCTCCCTAATATCTAATCTAAATCTACCTTCTTTCAGTTTGAAACCGTTACCCCTTGTCCTATCATTACACTTCCTGATAGAGTTCTTTATCTTCTCTCCTGTAGGTCCTTTTAAGTGTTGGAATGCTGCTGTGAGGCTTTCTGGGCTGCAAGCACAGGTTGCTGGCTCACAACCATTTTTTCATCCACCAGTACACCCTAGTCCTTCTCCTCAGAGCTGCTCTCAATTCATTCATCATTCACTCTGTATTTGTGTTTGGGATTATCTCGACCAAGGTGCAGGATGTTGCACTTGGCCTTGTTGAATTTCACGATGTTCATTCTCAGATAGCCTGATCCTGACACCACAAATAATTATACCAGCTCTAAGAAAGGTCTGGGTTTGTACTTGTTTATTTTCCCTCTGAAAACTCTTTACTTGTAACACACCCAAAAGGTAAGTCAATCCTTTGATACAGTCTCTGATCAGAGAAAGTCTTTGAGAGAGTAAATTGAACACAATTCATTCAAACGAGGCACTGCTCTACTTTCTCAAAAACTCCAGTTAAGGTCTTCTATATTCTTATATTGGCTAACTGATGGGATAATCTACATAAAAACCTGACCCCACTGTTTTTTTCTACTTAATCAATACAACTCTCAATCTACACAAAAGCACCACCAGCACATATTGGGCAGATAGAACCTACACTTGCACAATGAGTTTCTCAACTGATGTGGAGTTGTGTGCTAATTTCATAATTTCACTTCGAGCATCCTTTATTTGTTCCAAGTTTTTAATTTTGACAGCAAGTGTGTATAATTCAAACCGGTGTTTCTTCTACCTGAAATATACTGCAGATGAATACAATGGTTTGAAATTAATAGATCATAAAATCATAGAATCATAGAAACATTCAGGTTGGAAAAGACCCTTGGGATCATCAAGCTCAATCTATAACCCTACTCTACAGAGTCCACACCTAAACCATATCCCCCGACACTACATCTAAACGACCTTTAAACACCTCCAGGGAAGGTGACTCAACCACTTCCGTGGACAGTCTATTCCAATGTCTGATTATTCTTTCTGTGAAAATTTTTTTCCTAAGATCCAGCCTAAACCTGCCCTGTTGCAGCTGTGGCCATTCCCTCTAGTTCTACTACCAATTACCTGTGGGAAAAGACCAGCACCAAAATCTCTACAATGTCCTTTCAGGTAGTTGTAGAGAGCGATGAGGTCTCCCCTCAGCCTCCTCTTCTTCAAACTGAACAGCCCCAGCTCTTTCAGTTGCTCTTCATAAGATTTACTTTCTAGGTCCTTCACCGGCTTTGTTGCCCTCCTCTGTACTCACTCCAGCACCTTGATATCCCTCTTGTATTGAGGTGCCCAAAACTGGACACAATACTCAAGGTGAGGTGTGCAGATGATTTCTGTTCTATGAGAGAGCATATGCTTAGCATTTAGGTTATTAAAAATACCACTTCACAATCCCAGATGTGAGAAGATAGTTGCCTGGAACTTGAAAATAATATTTATATACATTTTGCAGCTGGGTTACTGAAAGTGCCTCAGTGGTCAGATAGGATTCAGATCATTGGAAGTGATAATTATGATTCGGTTCCCTCTCCCAGAAAACTTATTCTTCTTGAAGAAAGTTGTAAGTTTGGACTAGAAGTTTTAATTCCTTTCATGTTGGATTTTCATTGACATAAACTGTAAGTTTCAATCCTGTTTCTTGAGGTCTCCTGAAGGTCCAGTGTTTGGATCAGCGAAAGCACTCAGTTCACATCTGTCACAGCTTAACTGTCTCTGAAAGAAGTCTGGCTTAAAACAAAATAGGTGCACTGAAACCGCTCTGCAGATCAAAACAATGCAGAAAAAAAAATAGAGAATAACAGAAGATTTACTTTAAAGAGATCCAAGCCAAAATACTAATGCAGATATATCCACTGAAGAATCACTGAGTTGTTTTTCTAATTCATTCATGCAGAAAAAAAAAACAGAGAGCACTAACTGTAAGATACTTCTAAGCTGAAGGTCCTGTGTCACAGTGTTAAAAATGTCATATTATTCAGCCCAACATGATTAATCAAGACACCTTATCAAGAGAAATAATGAAATTCTATGTATTCAATGCTATATTTACTTTTGCCCTTCTATATTCTAGTACTGTTACTAAGGTATATTTCTTAAAAATATAGACCTCTGTTAGATATGACCATTGATACTGTTGTCAGGAAGGTACAAAAGTATCCCAAGGAAACCTCAGAAACAAACCTTATTTTTCATTTTGCCAGATACAGTGAAAAAAATAAATCACACATTGCTCAGAAATTGTAAATACTCTCAGTATTATTCACATATTTAAAATTCACAACACTATGATTCCTGTCACCTTTAAGACAGACAAAAAAAACAGATGAATTACTAAAGTTTGGCATGCTAATCAGAATTCCTCCTGGATAAAAGCAAAATTCACTGGAGAAAAAGATAATTAATTTCATTTTTAAAAATTATTTTCCTATAACTTGCTAAGGATTTTTATTTTATTTTACTAAAAGCTGTGAATATATTATTATAGTAAACCTAAGCTAGTGAATGATCTTCATCATTGCTCAGAAACCAAATAAAGTTTTTTCAGCAAAGCTAAAATATTAGTTGATATGAACATCAGCTGAAATCTTAGTACCTCCTTTCTTGTAAGAACTTTAGACAGATGGTAAAGGAAATATCTTTAAGGCTTTTATTGAAGTAATGATGAGTTCAGTCATACAACAGACTGAAAGAGGATCTTAGCTGCAGCAGGATTTCTTTTTTTTTCCTAATGTTCATAACTGAAAGAATATATTTGGGTTATACGGGAAAATAATTAAGAATAGCTAATTTCTGCCCACCGCATTAAATTGCTAAATTTTTTGACAGCTGGAGATGAATTACTAGTGTACACTGAGATGTGAGCTGTATGGGAAGGAAAGCACAATTGCCAAATAAAATATTAAAATGAAAGGGGGGGTGGTGGTGGTGGGGAATCTCTGTCACGGAAAAAAATTGCATGAAGCAAGATCAAATGGCAATATGTTGTCATAGCCTTCAAACGTGCAATTTGCAGATTGATTTCCCTGCTTTCTTTGCACGGAAGATGTAAAGATTATGCTGAAATCTAGAAAAATTTGATTGTACATGTGCCAAAGTGAATGGAGAACTTCAGTCAAATGCCTGCCCCTGTTCTAACAAATTCATAATGAGAAAATAGCTCTGCAAGGCATTTCTTTGTAAACACATTCAACTAATTTTGCAGCTATGCATTTTAAGAATGTAGGCATGCATGATGGATCTCTCTCAGTAATTCAGTTTGTTCTTGTATTATGACTGAATTTTTTTACAGCTTTAGCATTCTGTGATAAGCAGGAATGTCACACATCTTATATTTCTCTCATCTCTGTGCTTCCAGTGCTGTTTGATTGGGTTTTTGTTTTGTTTTTGTTTCTTTACTTACCTGCTGTCCCTCTTCTGGGGTCTTGTTTGGCAAGCTTGTGGACATCCTCTCAGCAGAAGGTAAAATTACTGAAAACCCTTCCTGCCTTTTTCCCTCAACAAGAATCACATCTCAAATGCCACCCATAACTTGCCTGACTGAGAGATACACCACCTCTGGAACAGAACTCGCCACTTCTATTCCTCAGTAATCTCTGTTTATTTGGAGCAGTTGGCTTTCTCCCTTCAGATACTTGTCAACATTGCCGGAAGATGTTTTAACTAGCACCCTGTCAGCTGACATATCTAAAGTGGGAAGGTTGACTAGCTGTGAAAGATGTGACTCCCAACCCCAGCAAGACTCAAAGCACTGGAAACCGAAACAAACCCCTTAAGAGCATATGTTACCCTACTTACAATGAAGTTTCTGTGACATCCTTTTAATTGCAACCATATGACACTTGCTTGTAAGCCAGAGGCACTGAATATGAGTGAAAAGTCTCATGTGAACTACTAAGCTTTGAGTTTTCAAAGGTACTTTCTAAACAGATGAGTAGCTTTACTTGCAGCACAAAAATAAACAAACTCCCAAAAGCTTTTTCCCAACACTATTTTCACTATAGAGTTCTGCAGAGTGGGCATATATACAAGTCATTCTGTGCAGAAACTTGTAAAACACTGGCCAGTAACCAGATTTTAAAATAAAGATATCCTTAGCAAGGCACCTGTTTTGTGAATTACTTGAATTGGTGGCAGTAGAGTTAAACATAAAGGATTCAGGCAGAAGGAGGCAATATAATTAGTTTCTTTTCATAAGTGTAATACGTATGACATTCTAAATGCTTTGGCTCTAGTGCTAACCTCAGCTGTGCACATGTTAAAGTAGTATTCCCCTGGATATCACTCAAATTAGTCCATGTTTAATCTAAAATAGATGAGAACGGATTCACATCTAGACTCTCAAAACTTTTTTGTTTTTCTCTTTTCTTTAAAACATCCAGCACAAGTTTCAATTAAAGCATACTACCAAAGAACATTCTTTTTTTCCCCTACCATCTCCATTACTCTCTCCACCTATTTATATATCCAAAACCACTTTAAGGAATGTATATAACAGTTACCTGACTCATATATTTTGTAATAAGTTATGAAGTTCCAGACTAGCTTCCATTAGCACATCTTGCTTACACTGTGTGGGGTAGGAATGAAAGACAGCTTTATGTGACAGTGTTATGAGAAAGCAGAGAGTGAGATAACGTGCTAGGATATGTAATTTCAGCAAAGTGTGATTAAGTTAAAAAAAAGTTCTGAAACTCATACAGTCTTAATTTTAAAAGAGCATAAATATCAAAGTATCAAATGTGAATGCTAGAAGAAACAAGGGCTGAAATATAAAGAGCAAATTAGACTTAAGAGCTGTATATGCTAGATTAATCTCACTAGAGCTATCTGAGTTTAGCCTTGGATATAATTTGGTCTCTGAGCCAAGAAAGCACTTAAGCATGTGTTTAAATCTATCTCTGTTTAGAAAAGCACTTTAGCATGTGCCCATCTTCAAGCATGTGCTTTAAGAGCTACTGACTTCTGTGAAAATTAAACACACACGTAAAAATGTAAACGTATAAATAAAGCTCTATACTGAATAGAGATGTTTCCATGAGAGGGGAGCCTTTGCCATTTACCTTGCAAGTGGTTAAATGGAGAGACTTCTAGAAATGAAAGAGTAGTGTTGAAATGATGCTGGTAGCTTTCTGCCTAAAAAGCAGAATAGAAAAGGAAATCACAGCTCCTTAAACAAAAATTACAGCATATTCAGGTGTAAAAAAAAATTATCTTAAATAACCACATTTCTCAGGTAGTCATGGTTGGCAAAAGGTTTCTCCTATGCTTGTGTGTAAGTCCCATGGATTCCTAAAGTAGGCATTTTCCTGTTTCCAGATTCCCATCTGATTTTATTTGTCAGTTATATAGGGAGGAATAAAATGATTCTCCCATTTTTTTTTTTTTTTGCCATGCTGAAGACCCTGACTAAACTACACTTCCTAATGCCTCTCAGGAAAGAATGAACCTGGCAAAACTATAGTCTACCTGCCTGAAAAAAAATAAAAATGAATTAAAAAAGACACACCCAAAAAATCACTACAGAAATTTTGCAGTCTCCTATCTCTCAGGGATCCAAGAAATGTTGCGAACTTGAAACAACACAAAGATTGTGAAGATTATGAAAAGACAGCTCAGTGGCTCTGAGAAAATCAAAGATAGGAAAGAAACTTCAGCAAGACATGACTAGCCAGTCATGGCCAGTATCTTTGTATTTGGGGATCAGATTGAGAATAGTGGAAGACTCTGAGATTATCCCTGGATAATACTGGAGCTATATATGGGATCTGCAGAAGGTTAGTGGTTTTATCCTCTGCACAGTTGAAGGGAATGGACTGCCAGAGCATGAATGATTTTCCCAAATTGGCATTGGAAATCTATGTGAAGAAGGAAATTGAATATACACCAACAGAATCCCAGGTTAGCTGAAAAGACTGAACCATTTTTCTTAGGGGGAAAAAAAATGGATTTTTAAAAACAAAATTTGTAAATAAGAGGAAAAACAGCAAAATTGAAGACAAAGGAAGACAACAGAAAAACCACACAAAGAACTACAGACATTAATTGTAATGGCAAAGTAAAAACAGAAATAAAACTTAACTTAGTTCAATATTAGACTTTTACATGGTAAAGGCTTTACTGAGTGTACTGAAAAATTCAAAAGACAGCTTGTGTGCACACTTTCTAGAAAGTGCTTCTGGAATACATGGAAAGGGTGATCAGGTTGCACGTCAGAAAACGTATTTAAGACCCCAAATTAAAGATAAAAAACAAATGCAGAAAAATTATATTTGGAAGGAATATTGTATTCAGCATTAAACTGTAAAACAAGAATGTTCTGGTCAGGAGATGATCTTTGTAGACTAATACAAGAAGAGGTATGACTAACAGCAGAAGAGTACAGTAATCCAAAATTTTACGTATCGATGGGATTCATCTCACCTAACCTTATGTGTGTAAGCAGTGACACCAGACCACTGCAGAGCAACTGTGATTTTCAAATAGCAGTCCCTTCCTTTCCAAAATGATTTACAAAGACAGGCAGCATCAATTGCCCCTGAAGATGTCTATTTCTTTCTTTTATTTATAGAAGGATCCTGACCAGGTTAAACTTAAGTGACAAATATTTACATAGCCAAAGATAGAAGAGATAGAAGAGATGAATCTAACAATGTTGTAGTTTAAAGACCTGAGAAACTCTAACTGTTTTGGATTTTTTTTCATTTTCATTGCAGACAACCACTTAGTTGATTAGTTTAGATCAGATCATAGCTAAATTAGACCTAAGGCTAACAAGGGACATGGCATATTTTTGTAGAAAGGCAGATTAAAACATCTCAGCAAAACCTGGTCTGTCTAGAAATACCTTATATTATCAAATTAGCTTAGAAATCTAATTTACTTGCAGAAATGTATATTGTTACTGCAGAAATTTATGGTTTTCCTCTGTCCAGAATCTTGTGAGTAGAACCACAACACTAACACTTCAGGAAAGTCATTTATTGAAGAGCAACTACAGTCAAAGGAGAGCACATCTTTAGGTAGTTCTGCATAGCTTAAGTCTGAATCACTCTCTACAAGTACTACATTCTCTTACAAAACCACAAGCTAGCAGTTAGTAAGAGTTCAGTGAGGCACCTGACAAGGTATCAGGTAATAGGATGAATCTAAGCCTAATTATATAGAAAACCCCATCTGTAGACAACCTCTAATCCGCTAAGAAGCTTTGCTGAAAATAAGCTAACTGCAAACTTAATTTTCCTTCTCTAAAAATGTTAGTTCTTCAGCTCCTCATTTCCTGATTAAATGAGAATGCATTTATCACTACTGTCTTGAAAGAACTGTCCGTTCAGAACTTACTTCCTACTAATATCTTGGTAAGGAAAGAATAACTTTCATTAAAATATCATAAAAAATGGCTCATATTGACCTTAGAAATGCATTGGTTTAAAACTCAGATTTTTTTTTTGGCTTATTATGTTACACAAATTCTAAATCTTACAAATGTTTTCTCACCTCAGGCTGTATCTGCAAATCAAGCCAAATCTAAAATTGGTGAAAATTAGAAACAGAACTTTACTGAATTAGGGCAGAACACTGAACTAGGTAATCTGGTTCACAACCACCTGCTATGATTCTGTGGATGAATTATGTGCAAAGGATTCCTATTAGACATTAGACAGAAGAATTTTGTTTAAAGGAAAACAGGATAAGAAAACCAAGTAATACAGAATAGTTCATATGGAATATTTAATAAAAAATATCACTACCTAACTTCAAATACAGAAAAATTCTTATTATGAAATATGAGAGATGAACATAAATATTTAAAGAAAGGCTTGTGAAATTTCCAGTTTGCTCAAAGATATCATTTGGAACTAGTGTAATTTACTATGAGCATTCAAAAATTACTTCCATTGTGTTCTACTACTGTTTGTATCATCTTTTCTTTGCAGTTAAACAATCATGAACACCCATTTGTTGTCTTCCAGAGAAAATCAAATTTTCATAATGAAAAACAGAATTTTGTAGGCTTTTTTAAATTCTTCCACAAAGGGTGCATGACCTAAAGCATCACATTAATTAAAGTAGTCTTAATTAGTTTAGTTTTGAATTCAGTTGTTAGTTTTCAACCTATTAAGCTGTTTAAATAACAAATTGTGAGCTGTCAGATGAAGTAAACATCTCTGCAACATTATTGGCAAATTCTGGTCAGCAGAAGTCTGAAATACTTTATGTGCTACCAGCTTTCCGGTAGAAAGAAGAACCTTGACTACTATGTTGCCGACTTACACCCACATGCGCACTGAAGACACAAAAATAAATGAAGGCCATAAATTGAGATGTTTATATACAAACTGAACCATGGCTTAGAGAAGCAAACCGTCTTATATTAGTAAGGTACTATAAGACTAACAGAAAGGGGATAGAAGTTTTTTGTCCGTCACCAAATACTTCCACTCCTAGAAGTTTCTAGGGAAGTATCAATCTTATACACTCATTTCTCTGCATTCCAAAATTCTCCTCAAAAGAGAATGTTAACACTGAAATTAATCCACCTCAAGTATTGCAATGCATTCATCATCATGTATACTCCTAACTGTACTGCTTTTTAATCTGCATCTCCTAATTATTTTCACCCTCTTTCTCTCTTTCCCATTTCTCCTCCCAAAATCTCCTCTGGCAATGAATAGCATTTTGCAAAGAACACTAGAAATATGTGACCTAATGAAGAAGCTGTCCTGTAATTAATCTGCTTTAGCACTAGAGTTTCACTTAAAGGTAGAGATATCTGATGCTTAAAACAAAATTCAAAATGAATGGAAAGAAATTTTCATTTTCCCTTGATGGAGAATACCACTGAAGCTGTACAAAGCATTTTCAACATGTCAACATTTAGCAAGAAATCATCAATACCTTTGAGTCCAACAGGCATTTTTAACAGAATTTTGGATACAGTGATTTTCACTGCTTTGGATTTTGTGTATTTGTAAAATTACTTGCTGAATTTAATATTCAAAACACTATTAAATAATAATAAAGCCTCTCTGAAACTTATCAGAACTTTTTGCATAATTTTAAAGAGAAAAATAAGGTAGAAGTCTATCTGCAACGTGTTACTGGCAAGTTTATACAACAACATACAACTACGTGCAACGATCGGTAAATTGTTACAGAGGATCAGATATTTTTAAGAATTCCCCATAGAATTCTGCTCCTAACTTCTTTGAGAGCTTCCAGTGAAGTCCTAGTCACTTGAAGTAACCTACATCATGTGCTCTTTGCTTTGATATGATGATCTTCCTCATCATACCTTTGCTCATCATGTTCAATCAGTTTTTCTGGTCATAGACTAGACAGCACATCTCTGTAGAAAACACATGTGTCTGAATGCTCATTATAATAAGACCTCTGAGCACCTCTGTTTCCAGTGATGTCTTCTGAATATTCATGGCAGTGGTTATTTAAGATATCAGACGTAACCACATGTTTTCTCCACTGCGTAGTATATATTTTTCTACCGAATCACATTTAAAAAAGTCAAATAATAGGAAAAGACAACAGTATGCATATCATATATGAAAGCAAAGCAAATAACAGAAAACCACCATAAACCATACACTTCTTAAACAGCAGCTAACAAAAGAATCAGTGAGTAATCGGTAGACACCTCAAAGGTCTGAGAAGTAGTGGTTATTTTGTACTGGTAAGGTGTAGTGAGATGACAGAGAAACCCACAAATAAATCACATTTCAGAACAAAATTTAGAAACCAGTGTATGAAAACTGTGCTTAGTGTTGTCTTAAAGCCAATGCATGGAATTAGGAGATTATTAGGGACCTAGTAACAATATTTTGTAAAGAATTGGTTAATTCTCTCAAAACTAGGAGACAAAAATTTAGAAAAGAGTCTGCATTAATCCAATATTACATTCCTTGAGTCTTATGTAAGACTAATTTATGGTAAACGTATAGGAAAAATTAGAGCAATTGGTAGCAACAGCACCTCACAGTTTTTCAGAAGATTTAAGTCATATGAAATTCCCTCCTTCTCCAGACACTTGCAAGTGCCTCAGAAGTTGTTTCAAAGCAATATTAATAGTTCTATGAGTAATTGCTGCTGGAGGGAGACTGAAAATGGACCTTCCTCAGAACAAAACTGTAAATGATGTTACTTTCTTGCTCTCCGTATAAGCAAAAGTGGTTAGATATTAAAAATGCACTTCCCAAGAAAGCTGAATTACACAGAAATAGAAATACTCATTCAAAATGTGTTTCTGGGCTACATTTTTAACTCCTCTTTATAGGAATGATTATGGAAATAACTTCACTGAAAAGCCCCAAGGAGAAAGTAGAGCACAAAACTGTGTGTTTAAATGAAATTGGATTTAAACACGAAATAGTTTAGGATTGTTGTCATTCAACACTTTGGCAATATCATAATAATTTATAAATGCTTTTCAGATCCTCCAGTTAAGGAATAATCTTACTCATATAACAGTTGTTAACTCACAGAGTTCAGATGTAAGTATACTATGCTCTTTTCCTCTCTTATTTCTGTCACCAAGAAACAGTATAATTATACTTGTCTTTAAGATCTGATTGGTATGCAACTTTTGGTCTTCTTTTACATAATAACTTTGCTAAAGCTGAAGCATCCATGTTCTGCTGAAATCAAGCTAAATGTATTGAAATACATAATAGAGTAAAAGACAATGGAACTTGCACATGAAGAATGAACCGTGTTCTCTTCTTTATAGTCTGGTATTAAAATAAAACATAAACTTTTGTGCTGTGTGCACTTTACAAACATACTTTGCTACATGGCTATACATCAGTATTTCGCTCATGTGTCAATCTCCTACTACTTGATTAAGGACATAAATTTATGAAGTGATGACTGGTTCAAATCCTTTTCATGTGAAATGTCTAGAGAGTAATTTTCCTAGAACAAAACAGCCTACAAAGCTCAAAATGGCACACACAATGGTGAGGACAAGTTGAGTGGTTTATATTTGGAAAAGACATGACCCAGAAGAGACTGAGAAAAAGCAGAAAACTAGAATATGCAGTGCAAAATATTCAATTTTGTTAAAAACATTGCTGCAGAATACCTTGTCAATAACATAGCAATAGACCCATCTATCTGACCCTGCTAGGTAAAAGTAGCTCAGAAGGGTGAAAATAAATGACCAAAACCTCAAAAGACCTCCAAAATAATGAGAAAATCATATTACACACAAACAAAAACAGAGGTATAAAAGATTTTCACTGGGGCATTTCTGATACAGAAAAGACAGCAGAACAAGCCTCTAAAGCTATCACTTAAACATTCTGGGACTGTTCTCTGGCACTGAGGTCACCAGCATGGAAAAGCTTGTGTTGTTGCTATTAACACTTTTGCTCCCCAGAACGCCCAGGTCAGGACAAACCACATCTGAACTGCCTGCTGGGGGTGGTCTCTGGTCTGCTCTGACTACTGGACAGTGCCCAAAAGCTTCTTGGAAGAGTCTTACTTGGCCTGGGCCAAAACAATGTGCAGGACAAATTTAACAACTCAACAATATACAGTTCATTTTCAGTGTCTGGAAACATTCCTTGTAGCTGTTTTATTGAGTATAAATATAGCTTATGTTGTCACTAGAGATTTGCTACTGGTAGTCAAGCTATGTGGAAGGTATTTCAATGACGTTTATGAATGACAGTATAAAGTCTTAATATAAAAGACAGATCTCTTTGGAAAGCGTTGAACAGATTTCACTTCTTACAAAGCAATAGTTTTTTAAAGAATAGAATCAGGAAAAGGCACCCGAAGCATCTACTAATATAAAACACACAAAATAAACCTTTCCAGAAAAAAAAAAAGAGCATATTTAAAACATTAATTAATGTGTTATTTGTTATATTGTTTATATCACTAAATAATCATATCTAATTTAAAAATATGCATTTAAATCAACAATTTCTGAGTTCAAAATATCCTATTCTGTATGTATTTAGAAACAAACCAAAAAACCCTTCAGAGACAACTACTTCAGGGTTTATACTAACAGCAGTTTTTACAGGCTAGTGTTTACAGGCTAGTCTATAAGCTTGTCAGACATATCCAAAGTAAAATATATTAAGTACAATTTCTTTTGAATTATTAAAAAAACCCTCTTAGATTTCTATTTATGAGAGAATTTATGTGTTAAGTAAAAAGCATTATTACAGGATAATCCAACTGTGAACTCTTTTTATTTTTATAAGGAATCTTCCAAGTTGATGAAAAATCAAAAATAAGAATCTGATAAAAACAACACACTCAACATTGTAAAATACCATCAGGAGGTCCTACATAAATAATAAAATCACAAAGTGGAAAAAAATTGCAATTTGATTACTCATGGAACAGCATTATCACCAGAAGATTTAATTTGAAAAAAAAAGTTTGTTTTGCCTTTTTAGCTCCAGACAAATGTATCCAAAGCCAGAAGCCCCAATTCTCATTCTTCACTTTCCCCCAAACAAAACAAACTCAGTCTTAACCCACTCCACATAAATATTTAATGAATCTCTTTGTAAAATAAAATATCTTACTTTACATAAAAAAATGTGAAATCAAACTTTCTTTTTGTTTACAGATAAAGAAATTAACAAGTCCTCAGCCTTGTTGTCCTCTTGTAGCTTTGCTACAGGACATGTAGAAATTCTGGTTTGACCTCTTTTAACTTCCAGAAAATAAATGGGACAGCACATGTTCAATCAAAGTTGTTATATTACCTGAGGCTTCTCCTTCAAATCTGCAGCTGCTATCTAGAAAGCAGTTTAATGAGGTCACAAGGATGAACACAATGATTTCCAGAGCTACAGAGGCACACCTGGATGTTCCCCCAAGACAAAGAACTTGAGCTGGCAAATATCTCCTGTTGATCAAATATTTTAACACTGGAAGATAAAATTTTGTTTCATTGGTTACCAACCAGACCTACTTTGGGCATGGTAGAAAGTAGGTCCTGGGCACAGCAGATCTGCTGCACAAAAGAATTGAGCAGTCAGAGAGTTCAAGCTGGCAGGGCTCTCCAGAGATCTCTAGTCCACTCTTGCACTCAAAGTAGCATCAGCTGTGAGATTAGCAAATTGCTCAGGGCTTCACCCAGTCAGAAGAAACTCTAGGGGTGGAGACTGCAGAGATCCCCAGGCAGCCGATTCCTACACTTCGCTGTCTTTACAGTGAAAAAGCTTCTCCTTCTGTCTATGCATATTTATGCATACCCACTGCCAAATATGCAGAGATAATTCTACACTGTTTGCTTAGTAAATCTAGTTTCAGACAAACTGTGTATCATGTGAACTCCCTATGTGGTGTGACAGCACTTGCAGCTGGACAGTAGCTTTCTTGAGATCTAAGGCATGAAAAAATAGTTTCTTGTTGAGGAGTATTAGGATCTGGAAATGAATAAATATACATCATCCAATGATCAAATGTACCATTATCTGCAACTGTTACTGCTGTTGCTTTCAGGAGACACCACTGTGTCTATAAAGGAAAGGGGAAAGAAGAAGAAAATTTGCTTCTGCCTAACTGGTTAACTCTCAAAATAATACACCAAACGTGACTATGTGCAACTCATCACGCCCTCTTCAGGGTTATGTAATGAAACTTATTCTTATCTACCAAATTAGTTTAAACACAGGAGGAGACATTTCACTTTGTTAGACGTGAATACACAGGGATATTGAAGTGTAATGCCAGTTTTCTGTGTAACTTATGTTTAAAAGGAAGTTTGCAAATTTTCTAGCTATCAAAAGTAACTCTTTCAAAGAGAGACTGGCTGCTGAGTTGTAATTTTTAAGTTCCTCGTAGATGACAAAACGACCTTGTCAGTAACTAAATGCCACTTTCAAGTATTTTAGCATGTACTAAAAGTTTTTATGTCACAGCTTCTAAATTAGAGAAATTTGATCATGTACGTGCTCAGGTTTCTAGTATCACTGAAAGATTACCTGACAACAAAGAACCAATGTCAGTTAATATGGCTATAAACATAACTTTTATCTAAAACCACTCCAGGGCAAAGCAGAAGAAAAATGAAAAATAGTTGCAAAGACACAATCATGCTCAATTAACTCACTTCAATTCTTGCTTTCAGGAAACAAAATTATTACATCCAGAATCCATTACTTTTTTTCTTAAAAAAAAAAAAAAAAAGGGAGAAGTAAAAAGAAACTTTTAAAGACTTGAGCACTTTGTAAGAATGACAAAGTTTGGCAAAAATAAAAAGAAAATGTATTTGTTGTCTGAGAAATATAATGTAGTTAAAAAATTCTGGGTTGTATATGTGCATGCTTCAGAAATCTTATTAAGAAATAGTAGAAATAGACAGTTTTATCTTAAAATCCCAGCTTTTTAAAATGTCTTTAAAACTTGTTGAATTTACTTAGTCCATTTCTACATCAAATGGAAAAAATATTTTTCTTGTGTAAACAGACTTGGGCAGATAGTAAAAGCCCATTAAATATCATTTCTGCTAAGTCTGAGATTTAAATTAATTTCTCTTATATGCATAAAGAGTTATGAACTGAAGTTCAGAAAGCAAAAATGTATTGAAATGCATTAAAACTGATAATATGCACCAGTTAATACTAAGTCAAAGCTAAAAATAATTGAGAGCAGTAAGAATTGTAAGGGCTGTCAAAATGTATATGCAAGAGAAAAGAGTACACTCAGTGGTAAAAGAAATGGTGTTTTTCTTCAGTATCCCTTAGAATGAGACATTTTTTTCCATAATTAATATTGTTGTTGAAAGATTTTTATCAAGTACTTTCATTTGAAGGGGATCAAAATGAAGATTGATTGATTGATTGATTGGTTGATTACAGCAAAACATTCTAAAGGCAAGAAAGTGGTATGGTTAAGGACTATTTTCATTTTTGTTACATTAGGTATCAAAATACTACTTTGTTATAGGTATCATTGAACAACATTTGCAAAGCTTCTCTGAGCTCTATCACCAGTCAAGTATAAAGAGCAGATCACTGAAAACTAAAAAATACACCTTTTCTTAAGGAGAGAGCAAATTTAATTAAACTATACTATACTCTGACTAGTAATATTATATGCCACCACTATGCTGGGCAGGAGCAGCAACAAGAGACTTAAGAAATACAAGGACATTTTACTCCCCATTCTCCTACTTACAGCATTAGCACATGGTCACAGCAGAAAACTCTTTCCTCTGAACTTCTGACATTCACCTTTCCACAGCTGCAGCAAGTAGCTCAGTTCAAGACGTGTACCCCAGTTGCAGAAATATATAGAGAAGGTAAAATGCTGTGTAAAACCATGAAATGTACTTTCCTCTCCTTCAGATGTGCACTAGGCTCACCAGTGATCTGAGGCAAAGCATGAAAAGAGGTCCGTATTCCCTCGTCTTACTCATTTCTAGGCTGAATCTTGCCTTGTAGATAGTGCAGTATCCTGTTATATAAAATATGGTGCAACAAATAAGAAAACTGGAAAACTTTTGTAATACACATTATAACATTTCCTTCTCGGTCCTCGGGATCTGATACTACCTACTTTCCTCCACGACTTGCCCACATAGAAGCTTTTCTCCTTGACAGAGGCTGGGAAGGCTATTTCCAGTGCCAGATTGTTACTAGGGGAAACCGGAAACGGAATTTGTACTGGTGCCAAAATTGTCAGTACCCTTCACTTAGAGAAACCAACAATGTAATGCAAGGTAACCTGTAGAACTGAATTTCTTCTAAATATAAATATATTTCTTCTATGTAGAAATAAAGAACTGAATCTGAAAATTATGTGAAACATGACAAAATGAAGCATATTTACCAAACAGACCTTACCAAAAGAAGGCATGGTGTAGGCCAGTTCAAAAATAACTCTTCATTTCCAAGCCACAGGGATTTGATTTTAATTTTTCCTTTCTCTGTGCTAAATATTTTAGACTTGGAGATTGTCTGGTTACAGTGTAAATGTTCCTAAAATTGCTAAGGATGTGATTACTCAGTGATTTCAAATGGAGAAACATATATTCACCCAACAACAGTCTGGAAATTGTATTATATTACGTTGCCTTGTTCTTGGTATATAAAGGGAAATAAAGAACTAGGAATTCATTCAAATTACTCTGAAATAATCCACTTCAATCTGGATAGATAATTGGCATAGGCCAACAGAGTTATGAGTTTACTATGCTTCCAGTAGCATGACAGATAATGTATATTTTCAGATTCACATGTATAGAGACTGCAAAAGAAAGATCATAATTAGACACTAAAGTAGTAAGATTCAATTAGATAATGTCAAATACAAAAAAAAAATGAATCTATCAAAACCTTCATAGACATCTACTTGAAACAGAATCAAATGTTTTATGGTTTATAAGACAACTGGAATGGAATTCATTGTAACAAAACTAAATATCCATATCTGACCTAATCACCCTAAATGCTTTTTATAACAAATGAAAAATAGGTTGTCTTGCACATGGTTTATTGCCACCTAAAGAAACCATCCAGAATAAGTCAAATATTTACGTCCTAAAATGGACCTCTTTCTCTTAAATATAAAGGTTAACCATCAACTGTCTCTGTTGCAGATGTATGTACTGTAGATGTCTAAAGATAAGCAAGATAAATCCCAATCAAAAGGATTAGTTATGACACTAGTAGGTTAGTTATAAAAATTCAATACACTGAAAAGATTTGGTCAGTTTTCACTTAGGTATACCCACTGGTGTTTTTTTTTTAAAAAAATACTACTAAATTAGTCTGAGAGTCCTTACTCCTTTCACTTCTCCTTGAGAATGAATTTGTGCTACACAGACCTTTGACTAAGTGTCTTATGTGTCAGTATTTTAAAACTGCTGAAGTTCCAAACTACCATCTAGCTTCCACTTTAAAATTGCAGTAAATTAAACAACAGTTCTTAAGTTGTCTCTAAGTGGCTATAATTAAATCTTCACTCCTAATGATTCCATCCATTCCAAGGACAAATTCAATATGGTAAGAGGTGTAGGAAAGGAGAATTATAACAAAATCCTATGGCTTGGCATACAGCCATGTGTAAAGGGCATGCATTAGCACTTCAACAGTTTCTGCAGGAGCTGCTGGAAGAGAATCAGTCTGGAGAGGGTATAGATGAGAAACAGTAAAAGATACACCCACCTTTCTTGTTCTGGCCCTCCATACCCCTTCAACTGCTTTTTTTTATCTTGCAAATAAATTTTTGTTTTGTCAAAAGAAGCTTAACTAAGGTCTACTTTATATACTGTGTAACAATGAGGCTCCTCAGCTTCATTTTGAATTGATTAGTTGAGGACTTTTGAAGGAAGTTGGTTGTCCCCCCCATATGATCCTTATATTTATGCGAAAGTACTTATAACTGCAACTATGATGGTGATTTTTATAATGGCTTATTATTAACCTCTGCTTGATGTTATGGAGGGATTATGATTTTTAAGATTAAAAGTTATATAAAATATAAAGTTAATATAATATGTTCTGTTTTGCCAAAATCTAAGAATAGTAACGAAATGTGTGTACAAAAAGATTTCCTTTTTTATCCATCATTCACAAAACCTAAATTTTCTTTCCAAACTTTATTTTACATAATATTTAATAAAAATATAATAATGTTGCTTCATAGACAATTTTATGCCACTGAGTGGTTTTAAATACTAGATTTTATGGAAAAAATAAATAAAAATAACAGCAATAGTAAATTAATATTATGCATATTTGCATATTTCAAAACTTTAAAATTTTTCTTTTAAGAAGTTATGTTAATTTTCTAAACTTTTTTCCCCAAAGAAGATTCTGTCAAAATCAGTCTGATGTTGATAAAAATGGTTTAGCTGAAATGTCAGGTTGTGAATTTGGCTTCTTTCCTTTCTCAGAAGGAAAGAAAGCAGAAGGTGGAGAAATATGATGTTATATAAGATGATTATTTCCCTTTTTTTTTCATGTACAGGCATTTGCCAGTGCTTAGATGCTATGGGAAACAACAACAATGTAATTTTGGACAAAATTTGTCCTAAACCTTCGCAGAGGCAGAGAATCGCAGAGCTGTTGGAGTTGGAAGAGACCTCTAAAGATCTTCTAGTCCAACTCCCCCACTAAAGCAGGATTTTCTAGAGCACATCCCACAGGATTGCATCAAGGTGAGTTTTGAAAGTCTCCAAAGATGGCTGGGCAGCCTGTCACCCTCACAGTACAGGACTTTGGCCAGTTTATCCCCCTATATCTGACACTGTGGTCAAGGAGTTTATCTTAAATGTAGAGGTTAGTTTACAGATTTGGCTGCCATGTATTTCAGGTGAATTAATTCCTGGATTAATTCACCCATGGAGCAGTAACAGATACTTTCCATAAATCACGCCTTGTAACATTTTGCAGCTTTAAAGTATACTGGTTTTACTCATAGATTTTACCTCCTAGAACTCCTGTCTGTCTTGCAGGTAAAAGTAAGTTCTGTTAAGGTAGAAACTGAGTGAGTAGATATACAGCTGCAAATTTGAGGGTTATTATGTGAATGCAGCATTGGTATCTATTTTAACTAGTTTTAAAAGTATACAGAAACTTTCATAAACTTTTTGTGAAGTAGATGACTGGAAAGACTACACAAATAATTTTTAGGGAGGGTGAGTGGGGTCACTGCATTGTAATCATAGGAAAGAATATATATAAAAACGGAGAAGCTGCTTTGTTATTTCCATCTCTTTTCTTTTACTAGCTATTTTCAAACCTGCATTTGACTTTCTAACACTAATTGGAGTATTGACTGACCGTATAAATGCTTGCCCTCATTGTTCCACTCTCACAAATTAACTAGTGAGTGCCTCCAGTTATCTAAATAAGGTGCTGATTGATCATGTGGAAATAATTAATCAAGCTAGAGCTGATATGATCTCCAGCCATGTCAGAACTTTCTTTTCTCATTATGCTTACCTAGTGCAGAATTTAAATTTACAGCCTGTGGCAAAAGGTAATGTTTTTTTGAGAGGTTTCTACAAGTCAAATTACGAGGAGGAAGTCAGATTTCATTGTAATAAGACTTTAAGTGAGTCCAATTACATTTTAGTTCAAAGAGTCTTGTTTCAAATATTGTTCTGCCTATCTGGCAGCATTGAGTTTAGAGCACTGGGGAATAATATGCCAGCTTTCCTGTCTTGAATCAGTGGAAGCAGGCGTCCTTAGTGGACAGGCACTTAAATGCATGTAATGCAGAAACTGAAATGCTGTTACAACTGTATTTCTCCTTCACGACAAGTAGACATAGTAAGCAATACAATGCCTTTTGTTGCAGCAACTCATTTATCATGAACAAGCTTACTGTCCTTCACCCTTCACCCTCCCCACGTACACATACACAAGCTTAAAAAAAAAGAAAAAAAAATCTTTTTCAACTCGGAAAGCAGGAGTAGCATACGCTATTACTTAGTTCAGCAAAGTGCTCTCAGTGATCATATGCAGTCCTCAGACTTCCGCATAGTATCACAGCTAGAAAAAGCCCAGCAGAAACAATCTTTCAAATCATCAAATCCAGACTACTGCAATGACAAATAGTCACTACTTGCTAGTCTTTCTTGACACACTGTCTTGGTCCTAGCTGGCACTTCAACACAGATGTTCTCGCAGAAAACTGAAATTACCTAGCTTCTCCTCTCAACACACTAGAAATGAGAGAAAAGAAGAAAGCTTTTAACAAAGCTGTCATAATCTTATGACAATGTGCAGAGGCTGAGAGCTAACACAGCTACTCCTGCAGTGTAGGAGCACACCTGCCTTCTCTGGTAAAAATACACCAAGTCTGGAGGCACAAGGCCCTGACCATGACTAACATTAGATGTTCACCCAGAAGCATTTGTGAATTTCTGCTACACTCAGAAAGACACCACTGATGAAAATGAAACAAAAAGCAACATTTGACTCATAATTAAAAGTAGTTCCTAAATGTGCACACCTCAGAAACATTCCTTCAGGTACATTTGGTGGTGAATCCAGGCCCTAGAGCATTTTCTGTTTCAGAGGTGGCAGAAACAAAGATTCTGTTTTAATTGCACATGAATCAGCTTTAAGTTGATTTTTACATTGTTAAAAGAGAACAATTCACAGCTTTCCTCCAGCATAAAACAGAAAATTTATACTTTTACCCTTTGAATGCAGAAAGCATGTGTTCGTAGTAAGGAGGGAAAAGATGGATTCTGCAAGTTCAGATGTATTCCTACATGAATATATCTGGAAAGTGTTTGACATTAAAAGATAATTACAACAAGGAACTGTCACACAGAGCATTTGAAAGCAATGCACTTAGTTTGCAATGACATATCTTTAATAGTCATTTAAGATCTTCACCAGAAGTAACAGAACACAAATCTGCAATATTGCCCAACTGGGAAAAAAAAATGGTCATCTTGTTTCACTCATAAATGAGCACTGTTGGCAGTGAACTATTACGGAGAAATATATTACCTTATTTCCAGTGATAGACCATTATCAAATGCTACCAGATGCTCATCTCAATTGTCAGTGTCACATTTGAAGACTCTAATGATGCTAGCTAGTTTTCTACATAGCAAAAAAATAGGGCTTCTTCACCTCAAGGCTCCTTATCCCAGGGTACACTCCAATTTTGTAAGCAAGTCTGTTTCCTTTCTGAATTCACAATTTCTTCAGAACAGACCACAGCTTACCGGAGGGTTTATTAACTGCTGCAGAAGATTGTCCTGGTAGCTCTCCGTAGCTTAATTCCCAAGAGTGAGATAAGTATCTGATATGCAGCCTCTCTGGTTATGCTAGCAATATTGAGTTTTTCATGAATGTATTATTTTATGTTTTAATCCTAGGACAGAATTTTAATCAAGTAACTATGTTTAAGGAGAATGAGTAAACAAAAAAAAATATTTGAAAGAGTATAAGTATCTATGTTTTCATTTAAAACATTTTTTTTTCTGAACACGGTATCGCTGCTCTTATATATATATCCATACAGAGCATAAGTTTATTTTCAATGTTACAGTCTTAAATTATGGCTTAATTTTTAAACCAGCTAATAAATTTTGGCCTCTACTTGCAGTTCATATGGTATTTTAAGCTAGGCTTGAGTAAAGTAAAAACGCCTAACACATTTGGAAGCCATGCTGTGCATAGCTGTGCTTATCTAAGTGGATCAAACCATGAGTCAGAATGCTGAATGACCATTTGGTATTGTAAATAATTAAAGAAATGCCATGAAATAATTTATTGCAAATGGATTTTTGAAAGAGAGTCACTAAGTGCATATGAGTTACTTCCTAGGAGAGCTCACTGCTTCAATCACCAAATTCAAATACAATTATTGAGATCCTGCTGGGAGAGCAACATAGGTGCTATCTGGATGGATGGCCTGTTTGTTTGTTTCCATCTCTATTCTTATTGTGCAAGTACTCGTTGCTCTGTAAAAAATACGTAACTACTCAAAAAGGCAGCTAGAAATAATAAGCTGAAAAAATTTGTTAAAGCCCCTGCACCTCACATCAGACAACAAAATATTTTATCTGCATTATAATAACATTTCATTAATGGTTAAGCCCAAATCTAAGCCTACTAATAGAGGCTTTGATAAATGTGTTTCAAATTGCATTTTGACTTGCTGCACTTATATGAACCACGTCCTTTACAAATTCACAGACCTCTGTCCTGCCCAGACACAAGACATCCCAGTGTCTCACTGCTCTTAGCTGTGTCATAGATACAGAGGGACTCCTACTGTATATAATGCCCTGTATAACAGTCATGATCTTCACATTTTAATCAAGGGCTTGCCAGCACTTCAATTCTTTTCAGGGTGTTATTAATCATAAAGAATCACTCTGGGCTAAACATAGCACTTAGTGGTTTAGAACTGAAAAAACATATATTTGTAACATTTAAAATGTTTATTTAAAAAAAAAAATCCAGAATTTTTTAGATTTAAGTGCACTAGAGGAAGGCGATATGATCAGTTCAAAACTCCATCATCTTCTACAAGAGCCTATAATTTTCAGCATATGTGTGTTTTCTTTAAACTAGCACTACAGCCTATTTTAATAATTTTCCTGGATTCAGAAATTGCTGTCATCTCTCTTTTGTTATATGAACAAAGTAAATGTTTCAAACACATCAGTGTCAACAAGCATTGTCAGTTACAGTCACATGTTTCATTGCTTTCATAGGAAAAAACAACTTACTTCAGAACACCTGGCACAGACATTAATATTCAGGTTGAATGTTTCAAGTTAGTGTTGCATAGCAAGAAGTTTATGTGTGTTCTTTGATGTCAGAATTTATAAGTATTCTATATTTGAATGACCATGCTCACGACTTCATGAGTGGCCTACAGCAACCTATAAACAACAGAATTAATCAGCAGAATAATTCATCATATACTGTGTAGAAATGCATTTTAAGAGCCCAGCCTTGCCAACAAGATACCAGCATGCATACAAATATTCTTGCTTCAAGTCCCGGGGTATTTGCATAATTGTTTGTGAGAGCACACAGCTAGCCTGGACATTCAGAAAACATATTTGTTATATTAACTAGGAACTAGAGGCCCTCTTTTAAGATTTCTAGATACAAGTTGTATTTACATTCAAGATATTGTCTTTCAATCACAGTATTTTACTTTCTTTCATAGCATTCATATCTTTTCATTCTCTTCCTTACTACTTTGGGTCATTTTGGCTTGGGGAAAGCATCCAGGGAAGTATCCAGGGAAGCAAAGAACATGTGCATGTGAGGACATAACAACCGAGAAGTATGCTCTGGTGCCTCTGTTTCCATTTGGTTCACGAGATTTCCATTTTTTGCCAGGAGCTCACTGACCAAGGTTATGTATGAGTGCTAAAACAAATTCTGTAAGGATAGCCTGTGGTATCCACTTGGGCAGAGATTCTACTAAAACAAAAATATGGAGAATTCATGAAAAAGAGTTGCTCACACATGCCCTAAAGATAATGCCAATGTGACACATAGACAGATAGGAATAGGAATGACAGGAGAATGGATAATCTTATCAGCAGATTCAGACAAAGACAGCAGAAAATACTACTAGTAAAAAAAGAAACAACAAATTTTTAGATGTGAAATATTATAGAATTCCATTCCTGGTCTCAGAAGCAGGTAAAGAAGCAGGTAAAAAAAATAGCCCGGAAAACCAGTAATTCTCTATTGTGATGTATGTGTAATGCAGGCTTCGTAGGAAAGAATTCAAACTGTAAATGGTAACATTAAATAAGCAAGATTAATTTGTTTTACCCTGGTGAAACCATATGTGGGAAATAAATTAGAGCTAAATTAGGTGATTAGATAATGTGGTGATGAAGACTAAGCAAGTACCTAGAAAGAAAAACTAATAGCAATATATTGCTTATTGAATATTTTTTAAAGATTTATTATTAAATAACTATATATAAATATTTATTATTTGAATAATTAAACTAACATGTCTGAATAGAACAGACTTTTTCCACTTGCCTGATCTTTTAAACATATGAATTGAGTTGTTTCATGTATTTACTGTTTTGTTTTAGAGAAAGGAGTAAGAAATCTTGAATTTGTAATAATGTTGATGAATAAAGTTAATTAAAATATTAATGAAACCAACATTAAAAAAGTTCTTTCAGAACTGGAGCTTGACACTAGACAAAGCCTATGGAGTTTAGAGGGTACAACAGAAACATATATAGTAATAGAATAATAGCACATTTGCAACTTATTGCAGAGGTAAAACCGGCAGATCTGTTAATGCACTGACTACCTGATATGGATGTAGAGAATTGTTTGCAAGTAAGCTTTAAATAACTCTTTTGCAAATTACCATAAAACATATTATATTGTATTAATGGTACTTATTTTAAATAATTTGATACTATATTTCTAGGGAAAAAAAACCCACAACAAACAAACAAAAAATCTATAAAAAAAGCCCAGGTGGTTTTATGAAAATTCAACCCTAAAAATAGGTTTTTGAAGAAATGATGTTGAGGCAAAATTATAACTTACTTCCAAAATAAGGTAAGAACTCAAATGGGATTTGAAAAATTATAAAAATTGACTGGCTGAAAAAAATGATAGTTGAACTAAAACACCAATGTCATGTTAAAACTACAGTACTGAAGCAAGAGAAGATACCTGTCAAGAACCAGTGTGGAATCCAAACAAGTAAAGACTGGAGGAATGCGAAGATCATTTTCATCTCAACCTTGAGTTATGTGAAAGGCTTTCCTGCCTAACCAAGAGTTGGATCCATCTGTGGAAATCACATTCTACATACAGATAAATGTCTTGGAGGATTTGAAGACTTTTGACACCAGATGAGACCTTGATTCTTTCATTAACGTAAAAAGCTAGTTAAAAAGAAGCCACCAAAACAAACCAAACAAACAAAAAAATGGTGCAGAAAAAAAGTAAGTTCTTTTTTTTTGGATGACATGTACATTTCCCCTCAAAGTACAGCACTTGTACTATTTTTTGCTCCAAATTTTTCCAAAGGGTACCTCAGCTAAACAGAGGAATCAAATTCAGAAATGCAAATGCAAAAACTTAAGCCTAGTATTTCTTAATATGTGAATATCTTTTATTTTTTACACTTTTTGAGTTTATTTATT
This sequence comes from Trogon surrucura, assembly GCA_020746105.1. Lineage (NCBI taxonomy): Eukaryota > Metazoa > Chordata > Aves > Trogoniformes > Trogonidae > Trogon > Trogon surrucura. The sequence goes on from CM036617.1 coordinate 42,685,075, forward strand.
TTAAACATTACATATGTGAAAATTTACATCCGTACTGTCTTTTGGGGTTCTGTGGTGCAATAATCTATTTGTATGAAGGTATATTTATTATGAAAATTTCATAAATTATATCAAGTACATACACAGTAAAGTATGAAAAAAGGACTTTGCACATTTTATTTCTCTGAGTCACACAGATTCTTCATTCTGTTTCTATATGAATACAAATGTTTTTCGATTACTAGCCACTTGTCAACTGGTCAACTAAGTTGCTTATTAACCAAGAGTTCTACCCACCTTGTACAAAAAACCTTGTATTGGATTCTAAAATTTTACAGGTCCTTGTCACCCTGACAATACCCACTCAAAACCGGGTCAAAAATGGGAAAACTGATATCAAATTAGAATAATAAAGACAAACCTGTAAGTGAAAGGAGGAAATATTTTTGTATATTCTCTAGTGACTGTTCAGATGACAAAAAGATGCACGTGTTTAAGAATTAAAAGTATTGGGGCAAGGGCAAATGTTCTTTAGAATAATAATTTCTCATTGGTTGGTCTCAGCCACGAAGTACTGTATATTTTATTTGCAATACCTTCAACAACAATTAAATGGCTAAGAGACCACAGAAAAGCAGAAAGTCATATTAGAAAGTGCAGAATTTTGTTTCTGACACACACATCCAACCTATTACTACATAATAGGTGGCCTGAGATATAACTTTATTTCAAGCTCCTTCTCTGCTTTGTCTCGTTGTAGCCTTTTGTCCTCTGTTTAGGTAGGCCCGTGTATCCCTGTGACCCGTGACAGAGCTGTCAGATGATCCAGTCAGTCCATCTCATTGCAGTCAGTGCCAGATGTGGCTGACTAGCTAAATAAAGGTCTGATTTAGGCAAATCATTACTCTTGCATGTACACTCATGGTCTTGGATCTGCATCTTTGCTTAAAAGCAAATCATCTCCTGACTCACTGTTATCTTGATGGACAACCTCTACCACCCATCAGAGCCAGTTTATGTGTTACTGACTGACACGTTTTATATCCCAGGACAAGAAATACATTTTTTTAATACACCTTTCTGGCCATTTTTTTTTTCCTGATGAAAAGTAAATGAACAAGCTTCCAGAAAAAAAGCTCAGATCTCATGATTTAATCTAATTCAATTAAGTGAAAACCCTATCTATTTATTTCCCATTTACAACATACAGAACTTAATTAATTTTTGTGAACTCATTTTATATGGGAAGGAAATGAATACAGAAAATGTGTGGTTAAGGTGCTTACTGAAACTGCACAGATCTGAGTCCAGTTTCACAACTGCCAGACTTCTGTAACCACTGACAACACATTTTATCTCCCTCTGTCCCAATTCTCACTCTGTTGCTTGTTTAACATATTCTTTTCACTTGCTGTCGATATGCCAGCTTTTTTAACAATAGACGCTTTTCAAAACAAAAAACCTCTGCTTCTAGGATGATATGAGGATTATTCTTACAGTTACTGTCTAGATACAGTGCTTTGCATACATGTATGTAGGTGTATGTGTGTGTATCTATATCCATATATATATAGCTGCTGAGAATGATGTCTGTCCAATTCATACATACATGTGTTTAACTATTTGTGTATATACAAATATGTATAGCTCAATCAAACCAAATACTAGATCTATGGTGACAAAACTGAATATCAGTAATGATGAAGTTTAGTATAGCCCTGTGTGTGAAGTCTGTGTTGAAAGGTAGGTGGTTACAGTAATACCATGGAGTCTGTAGCTGACACATTTATTCCTTTTGTGCTAAAATTACAGTAATTTACCTATCCCTAATTAGTGCCAGATGGATGTACAAAGATATACATATTGGTATAAAACTACAGTATTAAGAAATGTGCATGTTTTATGAATTCTTTAGTTATTATTATGCTGATATAAAATCAGTAAATAGCTTTTGTGTTATTTTAACACACAAGTACTTCTGCATAAAGGAAAGTGTAAATATTCATGATTACACACCTGTTCATAGTATTTTGTTATATATGCCAGCTATTGCCAAAACCAAGCCATATTACAGGTCCAAATGTTATAGTCAAAGTGGAAAAAAAAGGAAAACTTGGATGGATATGGGAAAATAAAAATAGATAACTACCATACTGCAGAACTACAAACCAATTAAAGTACATTGTCTGTGACAGTCTATTTCTAATATCCAACTAGCAACTGTTTTGCAACAGACATATACAATATATTAGCTGTATTCTTTCTTACTACTCATGGAAAAACTGCACCATCTGAGAAGCAAGTTTAGCTCTGAAGATCAAAACCATGAACTGAAAATTCAGGGCAAATAGAGCAGTAACAGTCACTCAGCAGTCCAGTGACTTTATACTAAGTATGCCAAAAATTACTTTTGAGGTTAAAAAAATCCACTATCTTGAAACGTAATATTTGAATGCAGATTTCTTTGTCATTCTTTGTACTGATGAACTGCATATGACAGTGTAATTTGATTTAACCATTAATATTCAGTCACCTAATTTAAGTATTTGAAAATTATCATTATCTGCAATATTGTTGGTTACTGGCCTGGATTTTTTATTTATTAAATCTTCTGAAATGGTTTTGGCTGGCATAGACAATTGTCTTCATAGTAGCAGCTAGTATGGGACTATATTTTGGATTTGCACTGAAAACACCGTTGATAACACAAGGGTGTTTTAGTTACTGCTGAGCAGTGCTTACACAGAGTCAAGGCGTTTTTTGCTCCTCACCCTACCGCATCAGCAAGTAGGATGGGGCTGCACATAGAGTCGGGAGGGGAGACAGCCAGGACATCTGACCCCAACTGACCAAAGGGATATCCCAGACCATATGACGTCACGCTCAACATATAAAGCTGGGGAAGCAAGTTAAGAGGGAATGTTCAGAGTGATGGCATTTGTTTTCCCAAGTCACCGTTACATGTGTTAGAGCCCTGCTTTTCTGGAGATGGATGAATACCTGCCTGCTGATGGGAGGGGATAAATGAATTCATAGAATCATAGAATCATAGAACGTTAGGGGTTAGAAGAGACCTCTAGAGATCGTCTAGTCCAAAGCCCCTGCCAAAGCAGGATCACCTAGGCCAGGCCACACAGGAACACATCCAGGCAGATTTTGAAAGTCTCTGGAGAAAGAGACTCTACAACCTCTCTGGGCAGCCTGATCCAGTGCTCCATCAGCCCCACAGTAAAGAAATTTTTCCTAACGTTGAGGTGGAACTTCCTATGTCCCAATTTAAACCCACTATTCCTTGTCCTATTACTGGGCACCACTGAGAAGAGATTGTCTCCTTCCCCTTGACACCCATCCTTCAGATATTCAAATGTTAATAAGGTCCCCTGTCAGCTGCCTCCTTTCAAGACTAAATAACCTCAGTTCTCTCAGTCTGTCTTCATAGCATAGATGACCAAGTTCCTTAGTTATCCTCTTAGCTCTGCATTGGACTCTCTCCAGTAGATCCATGACTCTCTTGAAGTGGGGATCCCAAAACTGGACATAGTATTCCAGGTGTGATCTCACAAGGACAGAGTAGAGGGTAAAGAGAATCTCCCTAGACCTTTCTTAATGCGCCATTGGCCCTCTTGGCCACAAGTGCACATTGCTGTCCCATGGACAACTTACTATCCACTAGGATTCCAAGGGGCTGCTTTCCAGCAAGGCGATCCCTAATCTGTACTGGTGCCTGGTGTTACTCCTCCCCAAATGCAGGACTCTACACTTGTCCTTATTGAACTTCATGAAGCTCCCCTTTTCCCAGCTCTCCAGCCTGTCCAGATCTCACTGGATAGCAACACAGCATTCCTGTGTGTCAGCCACCCCTCCCAGTTTTGTATCATCAGCGAACTTGATGAGGGTACACTCTACCCTTGTCCAGGTCATCAATGAATATATTGAACAAAACTGGACCCAGTACCGATCCCTGGAGAACACCACTGACCACAAGCCTCCAAACTGACTCTGTGATGCTGATCACAACTCTGAACTCTGCTACTGAGCGAGTTAGTAATCCACCTCACAGTCCAATCATGTATCCCACATTTCTTGAGTTTTCCTACAAGGGTGTTATGGGGGACAGTATCAAAAGCCTTACTGAAGTCGAGGTATATGACATGCACTGCTCTCCCTCCATCAACACGTTTTCTCACATCTTCGTTGAAGGATATCAGATTAGTCAGCAAGATTTTCCCTTAGTAAATCCGTATTGGCTACTCCTGATAACCTTCTTTTCTTCCATTTGGTTAGAGAGGGCCTTCAGAATGAGCTGCTCCGTCATTTTTCCAGGGACAGAGGTGAAGCTGACTGGTCTGTAGCTGTCAGGGTCCTCCTTCTTGCCCTTTTTGAAGACTGGAAACTGGCTTTCTTCCAGTCTTCAGGCACCTCTTCTGTTCCACATGATTTTTTAGAAATGATGGAGAGGGGCTTAACAACGTCAGCAAGTTCCTCAGCATGGATTGGGGCCCATGGATTTGTGTGTTTTCAATTTCTCCAAGAGATCTCTGACCCAATCCTCACTGACAAGTGGGGAGTCTTCTTCTCCCCAGTTTTACTCCCTTATTTCTGGTGAGTGGAATTTCTGAAGGCTGGTCTTAGGAGTAAAGACTGAGGCGAAGAAGGCAGTCAGCAACTCTGCCATGTCTGCATCCTCTGTTACCCTATCTCTCACTTAATTTAACACTTTTTTCCTACTCTTCTTTTTCTAATTGACGTACTTGAAGAAGTTGCTCTTATTTAATCACACAAAACTCACTTAAAGCATTACAACATTCAAACTTAAAGTACAAAAAAGACAATGCATCTCAGACTTGCCAATATTAATATCTTATCAACAAAAATATTATAGGAAACTAAGTACAAATTGGCTTTGTAAAGTACTTTATTTGTATTCACTTTCAAAGCCTTCATGACTTTGTATCCTCAGGATCATGCTGCTTTGATGCAGCCAGGGTACAGCAGGTGATTTACAGGCAGGCCATTTATAGGTATTCTTTATAACTCCTGTTATAAAATGTACCTGTATCTATTCAAGACACTTGTATATCACTGACAGCTAATAGATCAGAATAATAAGTGCAAATGCTTGATCTTCTTCAATACCTAACAGTCATCAGGTTTTATGTGTGCATCGTGAATTAAAATTCTTTTACAAGGCATACCAGCAACATCAACTCTAAGCAGATGGAAGGTCAAACCAATGACAAAGGTAAATCTGGATCTTATTAATGACTGTTTCTATTTCCCAAACTCATTTTTTTTGTAGAAAAGTGAGTTTACCACTCTCATTGCTCACATACAAGAAAATGAGCATGACTTATTTTCAAAATCAAACAGCAACAAAATTTTAATTAGGTTACAAGTACAAAGCATGTATCATTATAAAATGTGTTAGCTCAGATCTCTGATTCTAAGCTAATTTTTTTAACCTGGCATTTGTAAAAGATTTTTTTTCCTGACTGGTAAATTGAGTCCATCTGAGAAAGAGTAAAGGAAACACAAATACATTGTGCCATAGTATGATTTTATAGTCACTTTATATCTCAGGTCTGCAGTAATATATTCTGCACTGTTCCAAAATCTCAACAATGAGCCTTTCATAAAGGCATTCTTACAGAATTGTGCCTGGGCCCTTCATTCAAATAAATTCAAGTCAAGGCTTCCAAGGAAAACCTCTGACCACAATTCACGTGACTTATACACACAAGTTAGGAAAAAAGCAAAAAACCCCACCCTGCTCAACAAAGGAACAAAAAGAAAATGTCTCTCAGAAGCAAACCATCCATTCATGTAAAAAATTAAATACACAGTACTGCTATAACTGAAAAGATATCATGTAAAGAATACTAGAGGTTAAAACCTTTCACTAAAGTGATGCCATACTACCAGCTGACCTTCACACTTTCACTGCCAGTGTAAGGCATTATGCACAGTACAGCGTTTGGAGCACTTAGGGAAATAACAAGGAAGAGAAAAAGAAGCCATTATTATGCTCAGGCACAGCACAGGAAAAGAAAAAAAGAACAACAAACCCATAACAGAACAACAAACACCCAAACTGTTATGAAGCTGTGTAAGAGTACTATGCTACAGCTTGCTCTCTCCCTGCCTTCCCTCTCTCATTGCTCTCCCCTGCATATTAAACACTGAGTTCAGTAAGGGACACAGCTTTTTGGATTCTCTAATGGAGAAGCATCCTTTCTCCATTCCAAGTACATTATATAACAGGGTAAGCGATGGAAGCCAGTTCCACTGCCATGCCCTCGAGCAGCATTCATCTAATGCAAACAGCCATGGAGAAATCTGCTGTTGCCTCACATGTGATCCCAATCTAGGGGAAATATAATTCGGGACTTAACCACACATCACAGCCTTAAACATTTGATTGTAACTTACCAATTTCATAGAAAAATAATGCTTATTTTCAATGTGCCTGGTTTCAAAATAATCGAGTAAGCTCCCTACAGCCATAGCTGATCTCTTACAAGAAAGATTTAGCTTGACTCATTGCAGGTAAACAGTTTTGGTTGAATCTCTAACAAGATTCACACTGATATTTAAAAATAAAAAAGAAGCTTGAAGTGTTTGTATTCATCAGCTATCAGAGCAGAAATTTGTTTTCCTGAACCTGCTGATCATCTACTGCAGTTTATATGATTATTTTTCTAACTATTATTTTGCAAGACAGTAAGATATATTTCGTTATGTCCTGGGGAAAAAAAAAAAACAAAACCAAACCACCTCCAAACAAATACAGAAACAAAAAAAAACCCCTCCCAATAAAAAATTATTTCAAGTACAGTGTTAGCTAGCAACTTCACACTTAAAGACAAGTTGCAAGGAATGGATTCTTAAGTAGCATTTTTTCTCCATACAAAAGAGTTTTTCATGCACCAGCTTTTGAGTCTCACAAATCCTGTCAGCTCTGGTGGCCTCTGATTCCTGGGCTGCAAGTTCACAGAAGACCTTTGCATTATGCACTTGGCTTGGAATGTATTTACTTTTCCTTCGTGTAATGGAGAGAAATTAATTGATTAAAAGGGTATGGATAACAAAAAAATAAAAAATTAAATTGAGGGACTGAAAAGAAGAATCCACAAGCTGAGTGTTACCTTTAATGGCAAGACTGATCCAATCTATTCACCTATGGGAAAGATGATATACTGCAGTAAAAACTAACTAGAGTACAAGAAGTAGGCAATGTCTGCTACTGTTGTTTTTCAGGGGTAAAGACTCACAAAGGAAAAAAAATATTTACTATTTCCTGCTCTGAGGTGACTAGGACTTTTAGATTTGGTAGTTAAATATATTATCTCTGAGGCTGGTGAAACTGTTGGCAGTAAATATTAATCATTAGTTGGCTACTATCAAACAAGTAAACTACATGCACAAATCTTTAATAAGATAAAAACCATAGATTAGTTTTTGGCACTTGAAGTTACTCTGCTGAGATTTTTAATGCCACTTGGATTCTAAATCCATACTAGTGTTGCTGCCCAGATTAAACATCATTTTCATTGATAAATTGGAGGCTTTAGCGGACTGAAGGGGTAGGATTTCTGTCAAATAATTTCACATATCTACACTACAGAGATGTCTGTATCCGAAGACAAGTTAGTCTCTGAAATAGTCATTTCTGAGAAACAGAAAATTCCTGGATGTGATTCATCTCATACTTAAGGGGATATCTAAAACAAGTCACATCAATTTTTCCTTAAAAGCACCTCTTTATCTACGCTGACAACACAGAGTGTGACTGGAGGTGGACACCTACAGTTCAGAATAAACTCATTCAAGATCTTTTGCAGCAGTGAAGATTTACCACAAAAGGAGTCAGCACCGAACACTGAATCTACCTAACAGTTTTATGGCACTAGAAAGGTGTTTGTTTGAGATTCCTCGACACTTTGAACAAAGTTGTCATATATCTCAGACATCTCAGTAATAACATCTTTTACAAAATCATGTACCTTGTATGAGGGTTTTCCTAAACCCAACGAAGTAGACATGTTAAAAAATGAAGTAATAAAGGAGAAAATCAATAACGAATAAGCATTTTTTACACATGCACACTCTTTCAAGAGAAAGGAGTCTAAACTCAACACATCCGGACAATCAATTTTAGATTTCAACTTTAGTCCCTGACATGTGAAGGATATTAAAAAACATGAATAAAATAATAAAAAGGGCATTGTTCTTTAGTTTTTGTTCTCCCTGTAATGAAGTTGTAAGCTACTATTTGAAAACCATAGCTAAATTACATTCATATTTTTTTAAAAAAAGTCAAAATCTTGAATGACACAGTCAGCTTTTCAGAAAAGAATCTTCATTTTGTTATTTAATTTGAGTCAGCTTTGACACAGATGACACAATACAAGGACAGAAGGCATAAATACCACATAGATGACCTCTTAGATAGTACCCCAACTACTGGTCAAGGTAATTAAAAGTTCACTAGATTTATGTGTTGATTTGTTTGGGTTTTTTTTTTCAAATTCACTTGTTTATTCTTTTTCTTTTTAATAATTTTTTCAGTTTTCTGGATAAGTTGCTTTGCTTTGAAATAATTGAACCCCAGAGTTCTGGAATAATGGAGGTCTGGGCACACTTGGAAACCAGCCAGGTGCCACAATTTTCCCCTAAACTGCTTACTGAGCAGGTCAGCAACTTGAGGACCGTGATACTGCTGAGTATGAAACTAGAAACTAGTTACTGAGAAGCTATAAATCACAACTAAAATTTAAGGCCTACTAAAGAGATTAAGGAAAAGAAGCATGTGATGCTTTTGGCACCTGCAGTGCAACGGGGATATTGCTTATAAAGGAAAAATTGTTAGAGCGTTAAGGGTTTTTTTTCCCCGATAAAAACAGTACTGTAATACTGTAGTTTGTTTTACGATTTATAAAATATCTGCTTTATGGTTTATAAAACCTGATGAACTAAGTCAGGAAACAGTGCAAACCGATATTCCAGGGTTAGACAAATAGTTCAAAAGTTTCCGGAGCTAGTGGGAGAAATATTGAAAGGAAAGAAAAGAAAAAAAAAGTAACTACACCACAGAAATGCTGATGCAGTTCTAAAAGCTAAATATTTTTTCAGTCACTGGAAGATATCTGAAAGCACTGAAAACACATTTTTATCTGTGTTTGTGTTTGTGTATTATATAGATATAATTCCATACAGAATGTAGAAAAAAGTCAGTTAAATGCCAAAGATTAGATCAGCCTTAACAACAGTGATGCAGCTGTTCGGTAGTGCTATAGGAATACATAGATAAGAAGAAACAAACACAGAATATATCTGTACTGTTAAATAAATGAGTCCGGGGAACAAACTGGGGCATTAGCCATGGTGACTGCAGAAGCGTTTGCACCATTTGAACCAGTCCTTGCCAGAACTCAATCCCAGCACAATTCACAGGGCCATTCCTGTCAGAGGACCTTCCTAAAATTCAACATGGACATAACCATACCAATTTTGGATCTCTTCTCCCTGTGCTGCTCTAATGCTAATAGCCTAAAAAAGTCTTGGCGTTCTTTAAGACTTCAGATGTCCTCACCTGAAACACAACATGTATCTTGTGTTTCATGCTCTGAGAACTTTGCTTTGATGGTTTTCAACACAGCTTTCACATTGGTTCAAAATGTTGTGAACTGGTATTAGAGCCTCATACAGAAGTACCAGCTGGGGCTCTAAGGAAACCCACAGCTCGATGCTGTGTGGCACAGACACAGCCAGTCCGCTTCAGAGGGACACAGTCCCAAATAATGTATGAACCATACTGATGCTACGGTGCTTTTTATATGTAAATAATATCTTTGTTCATACACAGATATAAGGTAGGGAATCTACTTGTTCACAAGAGTTATTAAAAATATTGCTCTATATATGACTTATTCCTAACTAACTCAGCAGCAAAATAATTAAAAAAAAAAAAGACACAAGGGAATAGTAATGCACAAAACTTGGGGCAACTGAACCTGGATCACTACTTATTTTTACATCTTTTTTTCAGACAAACAAGTTAGAAGATTTTTACCCTTCCCAAGCAGTGGAAAGGGCTTGGCATATCCCCATATTTCCCCATGTAAGTCAAGGCCTGCACTGTTAAATATCTAATTTTAGGTTAGATATCTATCCTGGAGAACTGAGAGCTTGAGAGAGCAAGTGAGTGTGAATGTGAGAGAAGAAATGTAGCAAAATAGGAGAGGAAGACAAAATTTATGTTTGAAATGCTGAACGATACAGTGAGATGTTGATAGTCTGTGAGAAGAAACACCCTTACAAACCTCAGTGAGCTACAGCAATCTTATTTCACAACAGGTGGCTATAAGAAAAAATTTTTAGATGATAAATTGAAAGCAAGAGAACTATCACAAAGTTCATGAAACACTGTAGGAAATTTTAGACAGTTTTTGTTCTATGTGCTTTTCTAATAAACCTGATCTTTGTACTTTTGTTGGAAACCAAGACCAGCAGTTTTTATCCTCAGTACCATATATTGCCACATCATGTCTTTTCCCAGTAACCTAAAAATCCTAAAAACTCAGGGAGTAAAAACCTCAAGAAATTCAGAGCATATACATATTTTGATTTTTCAGATAATTATTAGATTTTATATCCTATTTTTTTACACACTTTACACATTTTATTTCATATAAATCTGAATATAGTCCTTTAGATACTTCTAAGATGAATGAAACAGAAATTAATCATTACGCACCACAGCTTGGCTTGCTTCCACAGGAAAAGATATAACAGCATTCCACCATAGAGAATTTAAAGGATTGTTTTTCTACTTCTTTTTAAAAAATAACTAAAACCTTGATGTAAAAGGAGAGCCTAAGGAAATACATAAAACAACACTTCAGTTTTTACCTTCACATCACTGCACAAAACCTACTTTAGAGAAGAAAGGAGGAGGAGGAGAATCCTACACAACTGATAAATTAAACTTCATGCCTTAAAACCTTTGTTAAATGAATGATTAAACAATAAAGCATTATACAATGAGTGTGTGTTGTGGGTGTGATGAGGGGGTGTAAGTGAAGGACAACTGCACTAAGCACTTTTGTGAAAAACAGAAGAAGTAAAAATAGCTGTATTCCCATCCTTTGTCCCAATCACAGTGATTTGATATCAAATAAAAAACATACAGTAACTTCTTTCCTGCAATAGTCACTGCGTGCACAAAGACGTGTATTTCAGGACATATGGGATTAGATTTTCATGTTTATCTTATTATTGCTGGAAAAGGCAACCAACTTCCACAAAGCCATGCTTTAAACTGGTGGCTGGCTCATAGTTGCTATATGAGAGGTGAGAACAATCTATCCAAAATTCTGTTTAACCTTAATAAATGCTATCAGATACTGAATATAGGGTTTCACAAGAAGGAAAATGAATTGTTAAGCCTAGCATCATATCATTTTCATACACTATTGAAGCCTCATTGAGTTGAACAACTAAATTTCTTTGAGAATTTCAAGGAAGAGTCTTTAGGTTTCATCAGCCCTCAAATGCTTTAACACTTAATTCTTATTGACTACAAAGGAGTTGCTCAGGTATGTCTAATGGAAGATTTGAGCCCTCAACACTAAATTTTCAGGCAGATTATAATAGTGTTAAGCACTTTTAGACAGTTACGTACAAAGTATATACATCTGAAATAACCAAGAAGAGATTAGTAAATATGTCATTGCTATTAACTGAAAAACTGCAAACATGTTTATTAACTTGACACATATTTTATAAATTAGCATCCTGTTTTGGAATCTTAGTCCATATCACTTTAAAACATACATTTAACTTAATGGTTTTTTTTTCTGAATATATTATATTGCATTTGAAATTCTGTTTTTATAGCCTCCAGCCTGGAGAAGAGAAGGCTTCAGGGAGACCTTATAGTGGCCTTCCAGTACCTGAAGGGGGCTACAGAAAAGCTTGGGAGGGACTGTTTACAAGGGTGTGTAGCAATAGGATGAAAGGCAATGGTTTTAAACTGAAACTGATTCGGTATTAGGAAGAAGTCCTTTACTCTGAGGTTGGTAAGGTTCTTTACTATGAGGTTAACAAAATGAAACAGATTTCCCAGGGAAGATCCCATCCCTGGAAGTATTCAAAGTCAGATTGACTGAAGCTTTAAGTAACATGGTGGGAGGTATCCCTGCCCATGGCAGGAACTAGAGCATCTTTAAGGTCCCTTTCAACTCGATCCTTTCTATGACTTCATGATTCCAGGCACCATTCAATTTCAATTCAGTTGCACTTCGCAAATACAATCAGCAAGACTTTATCCTAACTTGAAGACTCTAACACCCCCAAACTAATACTCCATTAATTACAAGGCACAAGTGAAATGTGTTTTGATTTTCCATAAAATAAGCAGAAACCTAAGGAAAACATTTTCTGGAAAATGCATAGTACATGATTTTGTAGATCTGATTCCCTTCACAGGTGAAGGAGTAGATCAAAATGAATAATAACAAATTAAAAAAAAAGTCCAGTATTTAAATTACAGAACAGTTTTTTTCCATATGCTAATATTAATAAAGGTCTTAGTTCAGTTTTACTTCATTCAAAAAGGTTTGTTTGTCACTAGTATCACATAATTTCTGTATTATTCAATTAAAATTCCATGTGACATACTAAATGATATGCAAAAATAATCAACATAAAGACACAATTATGGAAAGAAAAAAAACACATTAACACCTAATTAAATATTACATATTATTTTCATAGAATCATAAAATTGCTTAGTTTGGAAAAGACCTTTAAGATCACCAAGTCCAACCACAATCTTACACTGTCAATCCCACAACTAGACCATGTCACTAAGCACTGCATCTCTACAACTTTTAAATACCTACAGGGATGGTGACTCAACCACTTCCCTTGGCAGCATTTTCCCAGGCTTAATATTCTTTTTGGTAAGGAAGTTTTTCCTAACATCCAATCTAAACTTTCCCTGGCTTGAGACTGTTTCCTCTTGTCATAGAATCAAAGAATCAATCATAGAGTCATCAAATTATAGAATTGTAGAATCTTAAAATCATAATCATAGAATGGTAGGTGTTGGAAGAGTCCGCTAGAGAACATCTAGTGCAAACCCACTACCAAAGCAGGATCCCCTAGGACAGGCCACACAGGAACTCATTCAGGTGGGTTTTGGAAGTCTCCAGAGAAGGAGATTCCACAACCTCTCTGGGCAATGTTTTCCACTGCTCCAACAGCCTCACAGTAAGGAAGTTTCTCCTCATGTTGAGGTGTTAAATCCAGTTGGTGACTGGTCACAATTGGTTTTCACCAGGGCTCAGCATTTAAAAATTATCAGAATGAGAGGATCAAATGCCCCCTTGGGGAAGTCTGCAGATGCCTTCTCTAGTTGGCTCACTCACCAGTTGTGTTAGGAAGTTCTCTTCCACACACTCCACGAACCTCATCACCTTCATCACAGAATCATAGAATGGTAGGGGTTGGAAGAGACCTCCAAAGATCATCTAGTCCAACCTCCATGCCAGAGTGGAATCACCTGGAATAGGTCACACAGGAATGCATCCAGGCGGGCTTTAGATAAAACACTATCCAACATAGAGGGCTGCCCCTCGCACCTCTCCTTCCCAGCCTATCCCTTCTGAAGTGTTTATAGCCATCCATTGCAGCACTCCAGTTGCGCAAGTCAACCCACCATGTTTCAGTAATGACAACTATATCACAGTTTTGCTGTGGCACAATGGTTTCCAGCTCCTCCTGTTTGTTGCCCTCTTCAGTTGGGCTATTGATCCCACCACCTTTCTGCAGGGAGAAGTTTTATTTCTTATGTGACCATTCTCAGGCACCTCCATGGTTTCTAACACATCGATAACCCTTGCATCTTTGCTGCCACATGGATCTCCATCCCCTACCTCCACTGAGACAGCAGAATGAAGGTCCTCACAAGCACAGCGTCCCTCAAGCACTGGCCTGCCACTCCTAGGTTTATCCCTAGTGAGCCTGGTTTTATCCCTTCCCTGCTCCACATTTGGTTTAAAGCTCTTTCAATGTGCCCTGATAACTCCTGTGCAAAGATCCATTTACCCCTTGAGACAGATGTACCCATCTTTCACCAGCAGCCCTGGTGCCATGATTAAAAAACCACAAAATTTTGCCCATAACACCAGGCTCGGAGACAGATATTGATCTGCTGGCTTCTCCTGTTTTTTGTTGGTTTTTTTTTCTTTCCCTTGTTAGTCCCTGACTAGAAGGATAGAGGAGAACATGACTTGCACTCCTAATCCCTTAACCATTCATCCCAAAGCCCTAAAGCTTCCTTTGATTGCCCTCAGACTTCTCATTGCAACTTCACCAGAAAAAAAATAAATAATGGATAGTAATTGGAGGGTTTTGCCAGGGTAGGATTAACGATTTAATTAATTTTGAAATTTAGCAAATTAAAGCACATAAACCCAGAGATAGTTATAAATACACAAATACAGTGCATCTGCTTTTATCTTGTAAATGTCACCTTTTATCTTGTACATGTTTGAAACCTTTAAAAGTATTCCTTCTTCCAGTAAGCTGAGTTGATTGTGAAGGAGGTTAGGACAAAGAATGAATAGTGGAAATGGATATTTTTGTGCTGCCTTTAGTGAGCTGAAGGGGAAACAGGCACTTTTGTAATTAAGTCTCTCAATACATTAAAAATTGACTGAGAAGGTAACCTTGACTTAGTATTTGTGACTAAAGTACTATGTATATTTACAGTTCTGTAATTGTAATTTTCTTTGGTGCTTAAACCCTGTGATAAGGACAGATGTATCTCTCCTGAGTTCTTAGTCCACACATGACTTTCACCCTGTTTTATTTATCTTACAATACTATCTTTTCTCTTGGGTGTAGAACCTCTACAATTCCCTTGAAATCTCATATAAAACTCCAGTTTTACAGGCTGAAAATATAGATGTTTCAGTACGGATATGAAAGATCTCCTACGCTTGCACTTTGTGTGTTTCTCTTTTATTTTTTTTTAAGAAAAACAAAAAAAGCCATCTAATTAGCAGCTTAATATACAGTGATGTGAAAAATCCCTCAGAATTCAGTAATGATGTTTGTCTTTCTGCACTCTGCTCAAATTCTGGATCACAATGAAGAACCTATAAAAATTCCAAGTCAGCAGGAGAGAGAGACACACACAAGTCTTGCGGGAGCAGTATTTCCACTACGGATTTTCATGGCTAAAGAAGTATAGCAGTTATGGATGCAATTTCCCAATGAGGATGTGGGAACCTGTGGACAAAAAATACAACCAAGAAAGTGGTCCTTGCCTCTTTCCTATAGCTTGTTATCTTCATGCTTTGTTCAAACCTCACAAAGAAGGAAGGGTGAACCCGGCCTTTGCTGATGTCAGTTGAAAGTTTTGCCATTCACTTAAAAGGTTCAGAATTACTTATCATCATTCTATTCTTTTTGGTTTTAATAAGAATCTTTCCAGTTAGGAAGCAAAACCTTTCTTTTTGTGTCTGAAGATGGCCTTAAGCAATGAGTCAAAGAGAGGAGATCCATACTACTCATTAATTTATTGTATCTGTTGATCTTGAAACCAATTTATAAAACTTTACAGTGCACATTCTTTTGACTTGTGTAGCTAGCAGGAAGTAAAAGCAAGAAGTTGCTATGAGGAAGAAAAGATGGCTCTCAGTGAGAAGAAAAGAAATGGAAAGCTGACTGTAGAAGAAAAATAAAGCTCAGTTATTTAGTTCTCTTGGATAGCAAATTTTTAACTGGGCTATGTTTAACCTAAAAGTATTTTCCTTTGCAACCTTTCCAATATTTTCTTAGAATTTGGTGCAACTCCTGAAATATATCAGTTTTTCAGTACTTTCCCATGAATAATAATATTTATTATAACTATTTAAAAAAAAAAAGGTAATGTTTAAAATGTCAGGCCGTATACTTTCTCTGTTGTCTAAGCAAGTTTTCAACTGGTATCACTCACTGCTCCTTTCTCTGCTGAGGAATGTACCTCTACACCACCCTAAATTTATACCAAATTTGCTATGACATTGAGGGGTTTGTAAAATAGGTATGTGTACTACCGGGCAACGAGGTAGGAAATGAAATTTGTAACAGCTAGATGCAAAGACTTTGAAGACATAAAAAAGTCAACTGATCATTAGACCAAATTTTCAACTTCTATTTGAAAATAGATCCGTATGAGAACATGCAGAGCTGTTCTGTGAGTCTCAGGTTGGAAGTTAGCCCAACACTCCATTCAGCCATGTAGTTTTCTTCTGACCTGCAGTACTGCAGTAATACTGGACAGAGCAACTCATGCAAGATCTTCCGCCTTTACCTGAAGTATGTTTGATGAACCAGAAGAACCCATGGAGACCGGAAAATTGGTTCCTATAAGAATGACTGTGGTCATCTTTTGCTTTTGTTATTTTCACCTTTTTTATTATGTCTGATAATTTTGTGTTACAGAGAGTTTCTTGAAACACTGGGCAAGAGACATGAATATTTACTGTGCAAATAAACACAGTTAGAAATATTCTAAGAATATAAGAGTCACTTTGCCCTCGGTATGAATTTAAAAGTGAAATAGAAAATACATATTTAAGATACCTTTCTCCACTGCCAATCTCATTGAGAACCCCAAAATCTCAGCATATATTCCTTCTGACAGGCAATAAAACACAATCAATAATATATATAGAACATTATAACATTTAAACTGTCACACTAGAGTCCTGTTCTGTTAATTAGATTATAAGTAGGAAGCAAATGAATGATTCAAGATAAACCATATGTAAATCAAAAGCTAAAGATTTGATAAGTGACAATGCTGAAATTATCAACTTAACTAATTCTTCCTAATACCAACATCCCAAACAGATTTAAAATATGCACAGGAATGGTATGCAAAATATATACAAATGCAAATGGCATTAATGGTACATGTTTTTTCTATAGAGAATGAACGTTCTTCTGACCAACCAGGCTGACACAAGGGGATAGGGAGAAGCATATCTTAATTTGCCTGAGCTGCCATAACAGATAATAAATGCCGAGTAAGACACACCCACACATAGATAATTTCTTTTGTCTAAAATATTATTTTTCTCCGGAATTTTGTTTCTGCTGTTGAAGTAATTGATGTTTTGTTTGAACAAAGCTGTCTGATCATTAAATACTACTGCTCAGAGGTGTCCAGGGCAAAATGTATTGTTGCCTTATCTGCAAGGTAAAACAGTTTGATACATGTGAAATCATATTCTACAACCTAATCTACAAATAAGAAAACTAGGGAATACAATTTTATGAGAGATAAGGAGTGAAGACCCATATCCAACAAGTACCTTTATGTGAGCTAAATAGCTTTGTGGCCTAGTTTACTCCCATGTCCTCATTCCCTGATTTTCATTGCTGCACAGATCTCAGTTAATTCATAACTTTCTAGAGTAAACCAATTAATTGCCTGCAGAAGAAAATCTGTGTACAGGTCTGAGTACAGCTTGCTCTAGGGATCATTTGTATAGTCAAGACTACATAGATTTGCTGCCTTTGTCTTACACAGTCCTCTAACATGCATCCCACAGGTTGTGTACCTGCAAGCATTCCTGCCTGCCCTCAGGCCACAGCAAAGGAGAGACTACCCTCACATCCTCTTTTGCGTTTTAAAATTCTCATGCTGATGACTGCAGCACAACCTCCACAGTATTTCAGACATCCTGAATCAGAATAGCACGCAAGAATTGATTTCTCTGCCTCAGAATGATATAGGCGTTACAGAGACTGTGTGCTGTGTAGCATGGATGCAGCAAGTCGAGTCTGAGAGAGGGTAGCCCTGAGTGATGAGCACATGAACCATTCTGCACTACTTGGCACGGGATCATTCCCCTGGGGTGGGTGCAGGTGCAGTCAACTGCTAAAAATGAATCCAAGGTGAAAGCAGTACCGGAAATTGTGGCAGCTGATACCAGATTTCTGCTACCTGTTCTCTTTGTAATGTTACAATCAAAGTCTTAAATCTCCCTTGAATTCTGGAAATTATTTTCTGTTTAGATGCAAATATTCACCTTTGTGCTCAATATCATCGTAGTCAATGCAGAACAAAAAAACATATAAAAACAAAGATCTACTTTATTGCACTGCAGTTGAGATTTATAAAACGTGTTGGAGGTGATTTCACCACTATTTTCCAATGGTACGTGAGGAGACTATATCTGTAAGGACATACACGCACAGAGAAAGACAGTGTAAACTTGCCTATCTCATCCTCAAAGTACCTATAAAGCTATCAGCTGAGGGGGGCATGAAGTATATCAGGCCTGGTTTCTCCATGCCCATTCACTTTTAGGAGCAATGAAGGTCTCATCACTGAAGGAAAGCTAAAACGTGACAGGCTGCAAAGAGAGCCAAATTTACACCCTCAGAGGCAGCCCAGGTAGAAATTATTATCCTGAATTTCCATAAAAGGTATGTGGACAATTAGTTGGGTAATCAGCTGCAATGGAAATGTACCATGACAGAACTGAAAAGAAGATGAAAACTTAGAGAGTGTAAGCTGTATAGTCTGAATCTGCAGACAAAAATTGACCAGCATTTCATAGCATGAGTGTCCTGAGTAAATCTTTCCCTTGCTTTTCCTCAGTAATTCATAGCCATCTGTGGGATAGTTTTCATTCCTCAGTATAGACCATGGAAAAGTTCACAAAACAATTCCCAAAGTTTAAATGGAGCCTTAAGTGTTACTTGGGTTCATACTCACAGATCAGTTTTTCGTGATAGCAGCACCCCCAGGATAACGGCCGCGTTTGGCCTTAACAGCTGCATTTTTACTGCTCTGTTTTAGGCAGAGAACTGCATGTCCTGACCATAAGCCTGTTGCCCAGTATCTGCAATGCTGTTTTTCACGGATAATGACTCACATAGAGCAAAGTAAAGGATCAATAGTGAAAATTAAACACAACAACCAGGAAAACAACCCTATGAAGGTACACTAAATGTTCTAGTGTCATCCACCTAACTGGGAACTCTAGGGATGTGATCAGTCTCTTCAAATACCTTCAGGATAATAATATATAAGAGAAAGAATGGATTTTTTTTAGTCTGGAAAATGATAAGGACAGGGGGCATTGGCCAAAAGCAAAGAAAAGAAAAGTGGTGACAGTAAATAAGAGAAAGGCCTTAACTTTAAGATCAATTGGTTGCAGAAATAAGCTCCTTAAGGGCATTTCTTCAAGGCACTATCATTGCAGATGCTACAGTGAAGGCTAGATAAATGATTAGTTGGAATGATGTGACATGGTTTTGCAACGGGCTGGGTAGCTGCCCAGTCTGATTTTTAGCCCAGTCAGTTTTTTAGCATTATTATTGCACAAATAATACCATACATCCAGCTCAGTTGCCCCTAGGTTTTACATTTTCACTGTAATGTTCAATGTCCAGCTGTTTGTTGTGTATGTCTCAAGAATTAAATATTGTGGGGTTTAGCATCTCATTTAGATACTGCTGAGACTCTAATTTTACACAAACTTTTCATGCATAAGAGTTGAAATATTTTTCAACACCAGCTAGATTGATGTTAATCACAAATCTCATTGATTAAAAGTAACTTTTGGGTGGCATGCTTTTTTCTTATGAAGTTACTTTCTTTGGTAAATCTTCATTTTTGTTTTTCCAAAAAGCATTTGAAAGATGTGGCAAAGAATGACAGTAGAAATATAAACTGCTAAAGAGCAGCCACTAAGAAGGAAGCCATTTTCCTCATTTATTAATAAAAATGTGTAGATGAGCCATTCTTTAAGCAATATTATTTTTTTTAAATGCAAAAAAGAGGAGGGAAATATGAATCCACTGAAGACCTGAATGTCTTGTGTAAATTCCTTATTTAAAAGAAGAAAATTGCAAAATTCCTTTGACACTAGCAAAATCGGGATTTCGTTAACGTCATGGACATCAGCTCCCATGACTATACAGATTAAAATGATATTATTAAATAAACAAAAAAACAGATTGTGTAATGCTATGAATTTATTGTCTTAGTAACAACTAAATCTATTATGTTTGATAAGCTATTAAACAGATCTAACCACTATTTAAATACTGTGCCTTTTTTTTTTTTTTTTTAGAAAGAAAATACAATTTCAAATGCACTTTCTTGGTTACAGTTATAGGAAATTACATGGAATTTGGATCAAATGAATATGTCTGTATACCAAGCCATCATCACATAACAGCAAAGGTAACACAACTGCCTGCATTGTAACTGTGTTGTGTTACTGAGAGAGCAAAGCTTATTTCCAGGCCCCAGAGAGACAAAGTCTCATACTAGCAGCTAATAACTAACAGGGCAAAATTGCAGTACAGCCAGGCTAGCTAGAATCATTGAAGATCACGTTTGATGATTTTTTTTTTTTTTTTTTTGCAAAGATGATAGATGAGGTTTACTTTCCTTCTGCTAAACATGTGGAGTTACAGTGCCTTCAAAGCAATATTTACTTTACTACTTTTTTCACAAGGCACTGTCCAGAATATATCAAGAATCAATTTTTATTCCTCTCAAGTATTAAATTATGATCACTTCTCAACAGCAAGGTCATTTAGGAAGACTTGGGAAATAATTGTCCCCAACACTTATGCTCTAGTAGTCATTGTATTAAATACTGTTTACCACAGGAAAACACATCTTTATGTTCTTTGTGTAGAGGTTGCAAAAAAGTATCCTACCCTTTAATTTTGCATCAGATTTCAGTGTTTGTGTATTTGTATGATCTGGATACTTTTTTACAGGTATAAAACATTAACCTTGTGTCATATGAAGCATTTGTTACAATCTGTCGTCCTAAAAAAGTTTTAGAAATGTAATGGAAAGAAGCGTTGACAAAAGCGTATGGGCACATAGATACTGAAAATAAGTAATGTGTGCTGGGTATGGTAAATTTGTGACTTCAGCACGATAATTCCATTAATTAAAAAATGTTATTAAAAAAGCAACTCTTCTAAGTGTTCTTGTTTCCATTCGGTGAGGAGATTACATTAAAATGAATGTGTACTTAGTGAATTAGGATCGGTGGCTCTAGTTAACGATTAATTTAGCATGTGGCCTTTTTTTCAGGTACAGTTCCCAGAAGAAAAAAACTATTGCACACAGTAAATATTTTTAAACATGCTTTTTGCTTTTAATGTAAGGAGATCAAATTGGTTTCTATCACCCTGTTATCTGCTTTGTGTTGCCTAATACTTAGTCCAATACATACACAACTCCCATTACCACTTGAGGAAAAAAAAAAAAAAAACCCTGAAAGTGTTATTTACAGTGTTAGGCAATTTGGACAGACGTACAAAGAAGAGATTACAGTCCATAAGGATATTAGCCAAGAAGATCTCTAGTCCATTGTTTTTTCACATGAACTTAATAGTTCAAGGGATGCATTCTGGCTACTGCATCTGCACTGTATGAAAATTTCAAATCTTAAAAAGGTCTTTTAATAAATCACAACAAATAATTTGTTTTAGTGATGGGAAAATGGTAGTGCACTGTTGCAAAACTATATCAAAAGTTTGGGTAGGAAAAAAGCATGAAGACGCTATGGAGAGGAGAGAGTGCACGAATAATGAAATAGATACAGAGGGAAATGATAACCAGGAACAAGAAGACAAAAGCTCCTGGAGTTTTGGAGCTACCAAGACTTTGGAATATTGGCTAGATGTATGATTTCTTTCACCAGCTTGGATTCACACTCCAAATATTTCATAGCTACTGTTGTCCTTGATTCCACTTAAAAGTCAAACACAAAGGTAGCATGGTTTGTCCCTCACATAGATCTCACTTGTTTGGTTTCAGAAGTGCTTACTGTGATTAGAGCGAATCTGCATATTTCAGTGTAATCTTAACGATCTCTTTCGACCAAAACTGTTCTATGATTCTATGATCTATTTTTCATAATTTAGAAGTGTTTCAAATGTTCTTTTAAAAACCGATCAAAAGGGGAGTTGCACAGATTATTTTTTTTTTTCTCATTCACCATAAAAATCATAGAGGAATTAAAAAAGGTTTTATTCCTTCTGTCCTACTATGTGTCATACCGTTGTGAGTTAAGCTCAGAAAGCAGATAAGCACCGCATACCTATTCACTCACTTTCCCCCATCCCACCCTCAGTGGGATGATGGAAGAAGAAAGGAAGAATAAAAGCAAAACCACTAGGATCAAGGTTAAAAAAAAAAAATAAATTGGTAAGTGAAAGAAGGTCATAGAAAGAATTATTTAATAAGTAGAAGACGAGAGAAGAAAACACATCATAACAAATGATGCAAAGGCAATCACTCACCATTTCCAAGGGCACACAGTTGCCCAGCCAGTTCCCAGTATTTATCCAGTCTTACCATTTTTTTTGGACACAGTTCTAAAATACAGCACCATTTGAGCCACTATGAAGAAAAATTAACTCTATCCTAACCAAGCCCCGCACACATACTTAATATTAAAGGTTAATAACAGGCAGATTAATTTAGGGCAGAATATATTATTGGGCACTTCCCTTCAACATCAGCACAGCTTCATTTAAAAAAAGCAGTTTAAGGCTATATTTTACAAATTGTTCATGTACCTTCAGACTTCTTTTATGATGGTTCTACACTCCACAGAATGATATACTTATTGTGAGTGTTCTCTGATGTTGTACTGCATAAATTATCAACTTGGGCTGATAGCTGTCACACAGAAATAAAGATAAAGCACTATATATTTTAATTAATACTTTTATTAAATGAAAATTAGCAGATTATCAACTAAATTAAAAAGCTAACCTCTAATTATCATAGTTTTGAATGGCAAGTAAAATGTATAATGATAGATTAAAAGCTTAGTTCAATATTATAAGGAGAATTTCAACTTTTTTTTTTTTTTGCATGTGTAATTGTTTAATTATAAAAGAATAGGTCAAATTATCTTCTTTTTCAGTGATGCTCATGTAAAAGTTACATTAAATTAATGTGCAATTAAAGAAGGATGAATGAACTTCTAGCTTTGCAGGGCACTTACGTGGCTCCCAAGAGGTTAAATTAGGGGATTAAAAACCAAAGGCTTTATGCCACTGTAGAAATTGATTACTGCTAATCAGAATAGTATTAAGTAATGAACAAACTAACAAGTTGGTGTGATTTAAAAAAAAAAAAAAAAATTAGTGAAATTTATCAAGAAAGCTTTCACCAAAGCTGTCAGAGATATTTGTCATACATGACTGACTGATGTAGATTTCTATCATACGTAATAACATGCACCTTTATGTGAGCAGCTACACCAAGCTTTATGTTCTCACTTACTGTGGCTATATCTCCACTGACTATAGCACGAACCTTCACACCTGTCTCAGATGTGGACACTGAATTTAATTTGTGAGGTGGGTGAGTTTTTTGGGTTTGTTTGTTTGTTCATTTTTTTTATGTATGTATACATACATTTATGGGTTTTTGTTTTCTAGGAATTGCAATATTTGAGTTTGCCCCTCAACTTCTTTTTCCTGAGTTCAGCTGGCAGCAGTAACACGGGACAGAAAATTGTATGGAGTATGCCCACTCCTTGCTTGGTTTCGTCACTCCTTCTCTTTGTCATTATATGTTTGACAATGAAAGACAAAATATTTTTAAGATAAAATTAAGCTTGTTCCCTTACAAACACTCAAATCCTCATTTCAATCTCAAATATTATTAGACTGAATATTGGATTAGATATTGGATTGAAGTACTGTCACTTTTTACATGAAGACATGAAAGAGGAGCATTAATCACAGATAAAAACAATAACTTTAAAGCTTAGTATAAAACTCACTAATTTCCTAGGAATCACAAAATGAGTGGTAGTTGGAGTATCAGTGACCTAAAGCACTTAAAGATCAGCTGCTAAGACATTATCATCTTCTCTTACAGATTTCTGTTCCAGTTATATCAATTCCAACTATTCACATTATTATTATTTAGTTTAAATCCACTTCATGCTTAGAAATTTAAAGCATTATGAAATGCAGCAACTAAAATAAGTAAATGACTTTGAGACTACCCAGGTGAAATATCATTATAACAATCAGAGCTAGCAATTATGTTGTTGAATAATACTATTAAGCAACTTGTGATCTAAATAATGTATGCATTTATCAAGGAAGCCTTTTTAAAAGAGAAGATAGTAGACAACAAGCTCAGAAAGATATAGTCATTTGGAAAATGAAGAGAAAGAGGTTTGTTTAGATTAGATTTTCACATTTCACAGATATAATTTAGCAATAGCCAGGTATTTTGATTATTTGAGAAGTTTCATGCATACTGCCTATTTGATTTTTAAAAGTAGTAAAAGTCATTATTGAAAGTGTTTGCTATTTACATGGAGGAATTAATTCATTCTGTTTACTGTATTCTCTATTTTCATCTTTAAAAAGGGATCATGACCCTAGATGAATAAATAGGACAGCAAAGAGCTATATTTATAACCTTTAGATCTCTGAATTTATGCATCAGTGAAACACACTGCCAGAGAAGGAATTAAACTAGATTTCATCTCTTAAGGAAGGGGTAGAGAAATCTGTTAAGTCTCAGCTGGATTCCTTGGTGTTTTAGGAAACGTCTACAAATTAGCTTTTAATATTTGTGCCTCAATTACAAGCTCAGTGATGTTTAGAATAGAACCTAGTGAACTGAAAATGCAAATCGCAAAAGAATAATTTAAAAGAAAATATTTAGGGTAGTATAATTAAAATAGAATTAAAATACATATAACAATGCTCTAATCTCAAGGCTTTCTGAGTTCAACATCTATTTCACAAAGGGTGACTTCATCTCATTTGTGAAGAGCGGAGAAGTAAGAAAAGAAACATGGTGGAAGATTCAATTACTTCGAAAAAGCAATTGAGTGTTTAACAGCTTCCTTTTGGCGATCAGTTCAAAAAATTGTTAACTAAAAATATGATTAGATTCTCTTAACTTCTTTCATCCAGATTTTAAACTTTGCATTCATCGTTTTCTCCCAATGCTAAAATCAAGTAAACTGTGTCTTCCAAATTCAAGCTGAGAACATATTTGAGTGTGCCTTAAATGACAGCATCTGCTAGTCCTGCTCTCTTCCAGCACAGGGTGCCAAACTTATGATCAGAAAGAAATTAAAGAAAATGTACTTTATGTATGGAAAGACTATTTTCACTTTCTTACATTAACTTTAGACTTCCCACTCTTCATTTCTTTTTAATGTCTTACCTATTTTTGCTATGAGATAGAAAGAATTAAGCTTCCATATCCACCTTCCCTGCACTGCCTATTTCCTTTTTTTCTTTTTATTGTATTCCTCCTTAACCACCTCTTTTTTTAAAAATATTCCTTTTTCTTTTATTTTTAATGTAGATGTTCAAAACCTTATCTTAATGGGAAAAAAAAATAACCCAGAAATGGAAATATATAGTCTTATATACTATAGTTTTATACTGACGCAACATGACAAAAACTTCTGGAGATTCGAGGCAAATCACAATCCAAAATGACAAATGTCTGTCAGTATAGTTTCAACATTACTTCAAAGTAGGATTTTAAACACACAGGTCTCCAATGTGAGAAACAATATATGAGAAAACAAATATCTGTGGTAAGGAGAAATTAACCATTTTCTATAATAAAATGTTAAGCAGAAGCACATGAAAAAGACTAAAAATTAAAGGCAAATCTACCAATATAACCTAAATCTCACCACTCTTTAATGGAAATATTACCTATGTACCATATTGCATAGGACACCCTCAGTAAAAAAAGAAACATAGTTCAATATTTTTGTTTTCATTTGTTGATAAACTATTTGGCAAAGTATAGACTGCTGCACATCAATATAAGAATATCTAGGAGTATATAAGATATTTTAGGATTTGTATTTATGTAAGTATGCGTTCAAGCTCATGTGCTTACTGAGGGTTCTTAGTGCCTGTAAATATGTATATTATTTGAATGACTTAAACTCCACATCTCTCAAAAATAAGATTAACAAAGGATTCATAAGAGAAGCATGCAATCAGACATTTCTTTCATTCCAGGTTAAATTATAAAATATTTGTATTTTAGGGAGATGACAAACATAATATTCCAAATGCTCACACAAATAAATAATGGAAAAAATAACATTTCAGATACAATTAAAAAGTGTCAGTCACCCCCGAGTTTTAGCTGTGGACTGGTAATTGAATTGTTCTCAGAGAAAGAGGTAGTCTAATGTTTTCCAAATTGTACTTCATCACTGATAATGCTAAACTGTATAAAGAGCAAGAAACAAATCCTTACATACTTCTGTGGTGGACATTGAAAAAAAACTATCACAGTTGCAATGAAGAAGCTATTGAATAACTATGTGGGAGGTTTTATCAAAGCCAGCAACATTCTGAACAAAGGTCTTATCATATACTTGCTTCTGTATCTTATTAATTGGTTTCTTATCACATTAACCAACTCCCCTCTCTCTAATAGCCTACAAAAATGAATAATATGTTAAAACGTTGATAATACTTTAAGACTTATTAACAACTTTCGTAAGATTAACTTCTTCCTTTTTTCGCTAACACAGTAAAACTCTCAGATCATGCACTGTCAAGTACCTTTCAAATCATATTAGTTTAAATGAAATCATTAAGACAAAAGGCAGACCAAAGATATGATATAAAAGTCTCACTCTTTAAGTGACTTCCTAAGTACACAGGCTTATATTTTATTACACTAGATCACAGAAAGCATTTCCACTGGCAGTATTTCCCTCATTTCATTAATATGATGACAGATGATTACATTTCACGTAATAGTCAAACGAAAGGCACTCTTAGCATCCTCCCTTCACAGTGCAGCCACTGTAATAACTCAGGTGCCTGGAATACATCCATTAATGTATGACTATTGCATCAAGGGGTGATGATATCTTAAGTTCTTTTCCTATATTTCCATTTGGTTTCTGGAATATGTTGGAGCTGATACGACTACTGACAAAGGATGTAAACATGGCTTTACAGCTGAGGTATATTCATTTGGATAAGAAAAAATATTCTGAGTTGAATTAACACAAATTTAAAATGAAACAACATTTTTGAAAAGATAGAAGCTACCAAATTTCCACACACAAACATATCTCTATTCAATAAGAAACTTGAGGGGAAATTGCCAAAGAGGGAGTTCTCATAACTGAAGATGCAGGATGTATTGCATCATTCCATAATGCAAATAGTGCAAAATGCAAATGGTATCAAACTCTTCTTGAGGGAATGTGGTGTTGTTTACCTCAGAATCCAGCAGTGCATTGGAAGTGTTACCATAACACCAGTAAAAGTAGATTGATATAAGGAACATTGTATGCATGAGTGTTTACTGTTTTATTGTTGGGAATTAACAGTATTTTAATAAAATTCTATATAAGTGTTAGCAGCATTGTAATTTGACTGATAACTTCAGTTTTATTTTGGTAAGACAGTTCAAATGTTGAGTGAACAGTCACTAAGTTCCTGGTGCCCCATAAGGTGCCTTTTCCCAGTGAATACAAATTTCACAGGGGATAGCATGTGTCTACAGAAAAATATCTACAGAATGCTTATTGCACTTAGCATGTACACCAAATTTATGTAGCTAAGTGTAAGTTCAGCACAGGTACTCCTCTACCTGTGCATTCATGAAATGATCTGAATTCTTCTTTTGAATCTATCTACAATTATTTGCTTTAGCATGCAGACCAGAAAAGGGTAAAATGAACACAAAGTACTTATAAGATTTTTTTTCTGAAAATTTCGGCGAGGTGGGAAAGAGTGGATGGACACAAAGGTAGGGCTCTTACTCAGTTCTTACCCTGAAATGGCTAGCACAGCTTAATGCAGAAAGAAGCCATGAGTCAGACATCCACAACTGGCACAGCTTACTTTGCTTTAGGAATGAAGGTAGATATGATTTTCTGAAGCACAATCTAGTCTCAGCTCTCTACTCCTGAATAGCAAGAACTGTATTTCCCTTTTCTAGAGGCAAAATTTCACTCCAGTACTTCTTCCGTAGAAGCAATAATAGAGGTACAGAGTTGCAGATCAAATTACAGTCTTGAAATCTGTGGCAGTGACTCATTATCTAAAAATTCTGTTCTAAATTTATTTATTTTTTTAGTCAGCTCTGTTAATAGATTTTCTCTCTAGCATTCCACCCACTGAACTGTAACTATAATAGGACAGATAAATCCTAAGAGGTAATAAACCACCTCTGATTCCCTCCCTTTCAAATACATAATATTTGCATACGAATGAAAGCAGAACTGCCTCAACACACAGTTTAGGCATGACTTATATTACAGTGCCCTAGATTTCCTATCTAAACAAGTTTATAGTGCCTTTATTTCCTCCAGTTAGATTGGATTTGTTAATTTGGGGTTTAACATTTATTTTTCTAAGTAAAATATCTTGAAATAGGAGATGTAACAGATACTGTATATTATGCCCTAGCAGTAACCTAGATACCAATGGATTAAAAAACAGAATACAAAATCCACCATCAAAACCTCCAATAAACAACCAAAACCAACATCCTTAAAAAATCAAATAGAAGTAAAATAAACAACTGCCTGATATATATTGGTAGAGACAGATTTAGAAAGATACTGAGATGAAGATTAAAATAATAATGAAAAATAAGCTTGTAATCTGTAATCATTCTACTGTGATATGAGAACATTTGTCTTGACTGGTCTTATAAGTCCCATTTCCAAGAAGAAAAGATAATGGATACGCAAACATAAACCTATGCATATATAAATACACATTTACCTATGTACTATGTGGTTGAATATATGTACACATAGATACTTATACACATATATTCCACTACTATCAGTGCTTTATTTTGATACCGTCAAAGGACAGTATTGTATAAATCTATGACTTCTCACATACCATTTCTGTAATGTAATCATCCTTAAAACTAGAAAGCAACAGAGGTGGGGAGAGAACAAAAAAATAACTAACTTAAATTTTTATGAGGCTTGTATATACACAAATCTGATAAGGAAGTAACAGTAATAGTTAAGAAAGTATGCAATCACACATCGTAGCTTTAGCTTTACAAACTTTTTTAAGAACTGCATCTATTTCACTAAGAGTTCTCAGGGGTCAGTGCTGGGACCAGTGCTTTTCAATATATTCATCAATGATTATGACCTGGACGAGGGATTAGAGGGCACAGCAAGTTTGCTGATGACACAAAGCTGGGAGGAGTGGTTGACACACCAGAAGGCTGTGCAGCCATTCAGAGAGACCTGGACAGGCTGGAGGGCTGGGGAGGGGGGAGAAATCTTATGAAGTTTAACAAGGGCAAGTGTAGAGTCTTGCACTTGGGAAAGAACAACCCCATGTACGAGTATAGGTTGGGGACTGCCCTGCTGGAGAGCAGCGCAGGGGAAAGGGACCTGGGGGTTCTGGTGGACAGCAGGATGACCATGAGCCAGCACTGTGCCCTCGTGGCCAAGAAGGCCAATGGCATCCTGGGGTGTATTAGAAGGGGGGTGGTTAGTAGGTCAAGAGAGGTTCTCCTTCCTCTCTACTCTGCCCTGGTGAGGCCACATCTGGAATATTGTGTCCAGTTCTGGGCCCCTCAGTTCAAGAAAGACAGGGAACTGCTGGAGAGAGTCCAGCATAGAGCCACAAAGATGATGAAGGGAGTGGAACATCTCCCTTATGAGGAAAGGCTGAGGGAGCTGGGTCTCTTTAGCTTGGAGAAGAGGAGGCTGAGGAGTGATCTCATTAATGTTTATAAATATGTCAAGGGGGAGTGTCAGGAGGATGAAGGCAGGCTCTTTTCAGCAATGTCCAATGACAGGACAAGGGGCAATGGGTGCAAGCTGGAACATAGGAGGTTCCACAAAAATATTAGAAAAACTTTTTCACAGTGAGCGTGACCGAGCCCTGGAACTGCCCAGGCTGCCCAGGGAGGTTGTGGAATCTCCTTCTTTGGAAACAATTCAAAACCCACCTGGACGCGTTCCTGTGCGCTCTGCTGTAGGTGATCCTGCTCTGGCAGGGGGGTTGGACTAGATGGTCTTTGAGGTCCCTTCCAACCTCTAACATTCTGTGATTCTATGATTCTGTGATTGGTATACCTTGCTATCCCAGTCATTTTCTAATGCTAATTTAATCTGTCTGTAAAGTATCAGAACCATTTTGTTGTCCTATTGCAGTCTTCCCAAGGGGACTGAGTCTCCCTATCTGTTTCTACATGAATAGTCAAAATGTTAGCCCATAGAGACAACACAGGTACAATTAATCTTATCTCATTGAAATAAAAATATATATAGGCAATAGAGTTTATCAGTCTAGTTTCCTTTATAATCAATGAAGAGAAACAAATGTTCTTAGCATAAAATTTATTTGATCTCTTAGGTATCCGCTTTAGGATAAGAAGAATTACCCCTAGAACTACCTTTTTCTTCTGTTGCCTGTAATCAGTCTACACAGGTAGCTCAGACATAGATGCTGCCTGTAAGACAAATACCATTCCTTTTTGTTCTCTAAGTGTACCTACTTCATTCTTTTGACATATTGATTTACATAAAATGTAGGATTTAGAGTACTCATTCCTGATAAAGAACAAAGAACCTGTTCCAGTGCCTATTTAATGAAAAGTTCAAAGTGGGACAACCACAATGAAACTGAGAGAAAGCCAACCCAAAATAGTCAATAAATAGATTTGTTTTACTCACTCTAGACAGCCAGCTCTGAGTGTCTGCTTGGTCTCATTCACGGCAATTTTGAAAAACAGTCATTACCTATTGTCATGGTTTTGAGTCTGGTGGAGTTTTTGTAAAAGTGGGACTAGTCTTGTGTGAAGCTTTGATATCCTTCCCCTACCCCCCAGGTAGGAGTTGGACCCACCTCTGGCCAGGACCAGGCCAATCAGTGCCTCTGCAATCAAGGTACTTAAGAGGCGACCCCATTGTCCTATTTCTCTCTTTTGGTTTTTTCTCATTTTGAGCTGTCCTGTCTTTAACGTTGTGGAGTTATCTGGAGGAGAAGGGGGAGGTGAGAGGAGAACAAAGGAATGTCATCCTGAGAAGAAAGAGAGGGAGAAGAGTCCCCGAGGAGAAGGAGAGGGAGAAGACTGCTAGAGCAGGACCTTTCTCTGAAGTTCCATGGTGGTT
Source organism: Trogon surrucura (assembly GCA_020746105.1). NCBI lineage: Eukaryota > Metazoa > Chordata > Aves > Trogoniformes > Trogonidae > Trogon > Trogon surrucura. The sequence continues at coordinate 42,716,241 of CM036617.1, forward strand.
GAAATGGCAGCAAGGTGATTGCCACTGTCAGTTGGTGGTACTGACAGTGGCAAGGATGTCCAGTATGTGGCGGTAAGTGCAGAGCCCCATGAGAGAAAGAAGAAGGACTGATCATCAGCAGGGAACATGTCTGAAGCAATCCATGGCCCTGATGGACTCACAAGGAAGAGGATTGCCTCTTGTGAGGTGGACACCACATTGCAGGAAGGAGAGACTGTGAGGACCCCTCTCTCTCAAGGAGGAGCTGCCATGGTCTATGAGTAACGGTCAGAGGACTGCAGGCCCCACTCCCTGCCTCCCTTGCACTGATGGGGAGAAGGAGGTATCCAGGAAGATGGGAGGGGTAGGGGGGCAAAGCATATTTATTGATGTATTCCTCTCACTATCCTATTTGGTAAACGGGGGTACGGGGAGGAGTGAGCTGGAGACTGCATATTTGTACCAGTTGGCTTGAACCATGACACTAATTCTCTGAAAGTATAATAGTCCTCAGAAAAAAAAGACTATTTTAAGGTAAGTAGCTCTCACTTTCTCCTTGAAGGGTTTCAAAAGTCTTAATTTTATTAAATGTAGACTACAAAACCTAAAAAATCTTGAAAGACTTCACAGAACAGAAAAATAATTTTCTCTTCAAACAGGATACCAGAAAAGATTTTAAGAAAAGAAAGATAGTGTGCCTCACAGTAAAGTTCAGAAATTACTATGAGTTCATTTTTGCCATTTATAAATTAAATTTCCCTTCAATCTACACAACTCCTTCAGCCAAATCTGCGGTAATAGAAACATGCCAACGTACTAGTTTGTCCCTTTGAGCAAGATGGAAGTCAAAGCATTGGAGCTAACTATATAAATGAGAAAAGATAAACGTATTAACTAAAATTTAAGGTGACTTTGACGGCCAAGAAACAACATTAGAGTATTCTCACTCTGGCTCTGCCTTGGCTAAGTATCAAACGTGAACACTGAGCCAAGCCAGCCACAGGTGCTGAACTCTAATTTAACTTTAACTTTCATTAAATTCCTCACCACATCGTGGCCAAGGCAGCAGATCTGCCAAATCTTCAGCTGGAACCAAAAAGGTTCTTAATTGGCCACCAAGGGTGAAGACAATAAGAAAGAAGTCCTGTTTTATCTCCCACTGGGAGACTGAGAGTCTGATATTATAAAGTACAATTATGAGTTTCAGGGTCCCTCTCTGTTTTTGGCTTCCAACATATCTGTACTTTCTCTCATCTTCCAAATCATTAGACTAGGCAAAATTCTTTCTTCTTCATCTTTTATTTACTCAAAATCCAGGAAAATAACTATGTTTACAGAGTCAATATTAATCCAGTCACACACACACAAAAATAATAAAAAGGCAAAAAGCATATCCAAAAAAACATTCTCTGTTAGCATGGTTTTAGTACGTTGCTGTACTAACAATGACCCATTCTCTGGTATTCCCAACAGCTTCCCATCCCAGCCTAATATTAATCTTCCAAGATGTTCTATCACAGGAAACTATAAGGAGTTGAATACTTAAACGAGCATGGTCTATGCGTTTTCTAAAAGACAGAAAGGCAACATCAAAGGGAACAGGTGGTTAAGTACCAAGTCCTGCAATCATTTGTGAAGATCCTCAAGTCAAGATTCATTCACCTAGGTTAGTCTTCTAAAAGCAAATTTGACACATCGTCCAAGCTGCCTTTGTTGGTAAAAGAAATAAAGTGGTGTTAACAACACCATTTTAAGATGGAGTTAAATCATTGTCTGAAGGTACCTATCTCCATTGTCTACAGAAAAAGCCTGGAAAAAATAGCTTGACTGAGGCAACTAACTGCTAAACAAATATGCATTTAATTGTAACTGAGAACTAAGTGCCTACTTGTCTTTCCTCCATTAAAAAAGAGAGGAAAGAGGTAAAATACAGTTGTTTACTGATGAAAAGGTAAAAATACCTTTTTGTTCTACATAAAGTAGAACAAAATTGTTACAATCATTTTCCATATAGATTCCTCATACATTATTTCCTCAGTCTAACTTTGTGATGTTTGTAGCTTTTTGAATCCATTCTTTTTATCCTTTGTGGAATATGAACCATGGGGAAACTGGAACCGTACAATTTCAATGTACAATTATAATTTCTTTAGTGGCATTAGTGTCTTGGATAAACAAATATCCAATGGTGATCAATTTGCAAATGTTTCAAGAAACAGGGAATTCCTTGAACATGGTGGCCTCTCCTCTGCTAGTCTTACTTACAAGAAATGCTGTTTGTTCAAATAGAAGCTTGATATAGGTTTCTATGACCCCCTCTCGAACTCCTACAAAAAACTTAGATTTCAGCGTTAACTACAAATCATGGGTACTGCCTCCATACAAAAAACATATTAAAAAAAAAGTATCTCTTCTAACTGAGTATAGTTTGGAAAAAAAGCTATTTAACCATCTAAATACTAACTTGTGTACAACATTCTTATTTTTATCTTCCAGCACTAGATTTTAAACCAGCATTTGATTATCCTTGAAACAGACAATTAATTTTCTCATGTCAGCTTTTCTTGTAGCTCCTTACCATCCAGAAAACTACCTCTATTTATGTCCAATTCCTGGATGCTGCACAACTAATACTGTAATCTGCTAATATCTGATTTTTGGACAGCCAGTTGTACTTGTCTAATAACAAAACATTCTTGCTTTCTAACACATGAAGAATTATTATTTACCCTTACTGAACCTCTCAGACTGTACTCAAAACTTGAACATAAGAAGTCCAAATCTCCACCCACCCTTGACTAGGAAAGATTAATAATAATTCCTTTTGATCAGAATTACTTTGTTGGCCAGCAATGGTTTCCATGGTAATCAGGTGGTTAGTTCAGAGCTGAAGCAGATTTCATCAGTTGTAAAACAGCATTAGAATTATCCTACACGTCTAATTATATCTTAGTAGGGCTGACTTTTACATACTATAGCTCAAAGGCATATAAAGAAGAGGGTTTTAACTGTTGGAAAGCTTCCACAAGGAGAGAAATTGCAGTGCCCTTTTCTAATGGCTGCGGTTTTTGGGGGTGTTTTGGATTGGCTTTGCTTGTTTGTTTGTTTGCTTGTTTGTTTGTTTGTTTTCAGGTAAGAGTGTTGTAAATTAGAGGATTTTTAGAAAAGGGGTGAAACACTATGAACTACAGTTAAGATATACCTACTATATAACACTGAGACTTTTTGTCAGTGTTTCATGTGCTAATGGGAGCAGCTCAAACTGCTGCAGGTCTTAGGGATTTTGTGTCAGAACAAATCATATGGTTTCAAAACCATGAGGTTTAAATATGAGGATAGATGATTCTAGCAGCAAGGACAAACACATTTTCTGATCATGATGTAAACATTTGTATATGTTTTTTTTCTGATTATTTCTGTTTGTTTCTTTAAAAAAAAAGTCCCTGGGAAAATCCAGTATGAGATTTTCATTCCACAGTCCAGCTGGTTCCCCTGGAATAGCAATAGCCAGAATATGATAAGCATGCCAAATGAATATTTAATCCTTATTTTAGTGGCAAACTCAAGAGTTCATTGATGCCTGCCTAGAATAAGAAATAAACTTGAAAATAAGGCAGCTGAAAATTGCTATATATGCCCAAATTTACCACAGTACAGCTTAATTCAAATGATGGTAGTTCACTTACAGTAAGCATTCCTGGAAGCTCTAGATACACTTAGGAGTGAGAGAATGGTGAAGAAGAAGGAATAACCAAGAGCTCATTACAATGAGTTTATTTTGCAGGTGAGAAAAATAAGGGATAAGACTGAAGGAAAGAAAGAATGCATATTTGATGAGATTTCAATGACAATTTTGATGTCTTTGGCTCCAACTCGAATTTTTCAGCCTGTAGGTTGTGTGTACACATCTGACTGCAAGCATTTTTTTTTTTTTTTTGTATGAACATACATAAAATCAGAGACTCATCTTTGAAACTATGATCCTCATGGTACGGCATGTAATTAATAATAGGAAATGACAAAAGGGAATGATAATGAAACTTTTCCTTCTAGTAATGACTGTAGAAGTTGCCATGAAACGACAGAAGAAAAATGTCAAAATATTGCAAATCCGTAATTTTTCAAGTTTGATGTACAAAGTTTAAGAGTACTAAGTTTATGGAAGGGGTAATGGAGGAGGCCAGAATATAGTCAGAGGTCAGTTTCTTAAAAATACTACTAGAAATATAAATATGATTTTAGTTCATGGATTATAAACAGTCAGTGAGCGGACACCATGAATAGGCTCTGCAGCCAGGAGACATCAGGTGATGGGCAGAGATTTCAGCTGTGGGGCTGCAGGCAGATGCTGACAGGCAAAAGGTACTGCAGCAGGATTCCCTGGTTCCCAGACTCGGGGCTGCAGGACTGTCAGATCCTCATTGATCTCTCTTCTTGGAAGAAAGAGCCCAAAATCCTTGGCTTAAGTTTTGTTCTTCAGTATTGCACTTAGAGTAAGGATTCCTGGAGCATGAGGTAACTTTTGCTACAGAAACAAGAGTCCAAATATGGAAATCTTCTCAATGTGATCTGAGATTTGAATCTCCTAGACGGTGTGTCCAGACACTATGAGCAGTTAAGGAATCATTCTGATAATTGTGTAGAGGTAAGCATTGCTACTTGCATTTTTCAAGCCTAATTTTCTCTGCAAATTAGGTCATTATTTACTATTGGTTTTATTAATTCAATGCCCAAGAGATCTAGTCAAATTTGAGGACCTAAATGCGCCTAATACCATATAAACAAATGAATAAAAAATATTGTATGAAAATAAGGTTTTAAGACAAGGCTTAGAAAATAGCTAAAAAGGAGTACCATAAAATAACTGAGACAAAAAACAGAATGAAAATGAAATAAAATATTGCAGAGTACTAAAGGGTACAAAGACTGGTAATAGGGCTATGACCTTTCAACTGCTGACAGACCATTAGTTTGTATGTGATTCAGTTCATTAATGTGTCCAAATGAAACAACATTATTGACTGATGGCTATTCAATGGCTTATGAAAATTGATCCTATGGTCTCAGTTCACTTCCTATTGGACAGATATCTGCATTACGACTGACATTCTTGTTGACAGTATCAAGAAGAACGCGATGAATAGAACAGAGATAGACAAAACCTGCAAAGAGATTTTGATTTCTTGCAGAAAACAGTTGGTTTCATTGACTTTGTCAATATAGGACTTTGAATAATCTTTTAAAAGATATTCCTTGTATCTAACATCAGGTTGACAGTAGTCCTTTCTTCAGTAGAAACGTGTTGCTCAGCAATACTTCAAGAAATACATGTAAAGGATGGAATTCTGCATTTAAGTAATTTTTATTATCCAAAACCTACTTTTTTTTAGATGTGCCATTTTTGCATTCAATAAATGATTATTCCAGTATTTACAGTATTTCATAAACACTTTTGTGCTTGTAATAGATTATTCTGAAAACAATCCCAACTACCAAATCATAATTACAGACAGTCCTAACCTTCATCACAGTCTAATTAAACTCTGTACTATTAACACAGCTGAGAATAGCTGTAAGACTAAGTTTCTTTCAAAATCAGGGCAAAGCTAAAGTAAAGTAATTTGTGTAAGGTAAACTGACAGGACTATATGGGGGCCACTAAACATGAGACTTTAGTAAAAGACCCAAAGTTTAGCAAAAGTATCCTATGTTTATCACTGCATTTGTTTAAGAGGAAAGACACAGAGCAAGCAGCAAATAAAATGAGTTCCAGATTTGCCTTATAATTTGTGACTTTTAAGTAATTAACAAATTAAGTTTAATGTTGCAAAGGAAAGCACAGAGAAAGGATAAAAGGGTGACATAATTAGAATCACATTAAAATAAAAAGACTGAAGACCTGATTCTGCATTTATTGAAGGCAGTAGCAGAACTCTATTATGTTTTACTCAGGCAAGATTTGATCCCTTAAAAAAAATGACGTATTTCAAAAATACCTAAACAATGACTAGCAGCAGTAAGGAGAAACAGATTGTTCAGATGTTGCAAATAGAATACTACTAATAACATCAGAAGAAAACTCAATCATATATTTATTAGTCTGAGACACAATGTACCACAAGTTATAAAAAATCTTCAAGGACCTCTGCATTGGATTATTTTAGAAGTGAAGAAAATCTAGATTTATACTTTCTCCTATCCACTTAATAACAACTGAGTTGTAATAGAAATATCCAGGGAAATACAAAATAAATGTTCCTGTGTGAGATTTATCTGTCTAAATCTACAATAAGAGTTCCTTATACTCACTAAACAGAACTAGCATATGATCTCATTTCACTACCGGGTAGCTGTTTGTTATAAATTAATTGAATCATATCCACAAAAAGTGTACTTCTTTTTTAATAACTAAAGAGGTAGTGCAACAAGGCAAAATCCATCATCCTGGTTGAGGGTAGGAGCACTAATCTTTCATAGAGTTAGCTAATCACTACTGAAGATCCTTGAGTGCAGACAGGAGACCCAAATTAATGTAAACTAATATCGCACATAACCTGGATTGAGACTTAACAAGTGGTACTTCTATATTGCTACACTCACACAGAAAATATTCAAAACCAAAGGCCTCTTTCACCTCACTGCTCTTTGTGCAGAAGAACAATCATTTCCATAATTTAACCTACAACAAAGCCTCAGACCAGTTGTTTTCATCATGACACGAAACTTGCTCCTCTCTGAGCTCCCCTTACGGGCAAACTGTGCCTGATCAACCCCATTGCCTTCTGTGATGAGAGAGATGGCTGTATGTGTGAGAGAAGAATGGTGGATGTGCAATACTCTAACTTTAGCAAGGCATCTGTCACTGTCTCTGACTGCATTCTTACAGCCAAATTCTTGAGCTATGCACTGGATAAGTGTGCAATAAAGTGGGAGAAAAATTGGCTGGATTCTTGGTCTTACAGTGGTGATCAGCATTAAAAAACACCACCTGACAGTATTACTGGGGCAAATATTGTTCATTGACTTTATTAACAACCTGGAGGACAAGAGAGAGGACGCTCAGCATATTTGCAGTTGATACAAAATTGAGAGGAACAGATGATGTGCTTGAGGGCAGGGCTGCTATTCAGACAGACCTGGACAGGTGTGAGGAATGGGCTGACAGCAACATCATGAAATTCAACAAAGTGTAAAATCCTGCATCTGGGAGGGAATAACCCTATGAAATATTATAGGCAGAGGGCTGGCTGGATAGAAAGCAACCTGACAAAAAAAGAATATGAAGTTTCTCATGGACAAATGGAGTATGAGTCAGCAGTACACCCTTGCAGCAAAGAGACAACTGTAACCTGGGATGCATTAGCAGAAGTGTAGTCAGCAGGTCCAGGAAAGCAATCCTTCTCTTCTTGGTAACTGTAACACTACATCTTGACTGCTGTGTCCAGTTTTGGGCTCCCTAGCGCAACAAATATACTGATACACTGAGTGGGTCCAATAAAGATCACCAACCTGGTGAGGGCTATGGCACACGTAGTGTGCAAGAAGGGGTGTGAAGATCTATGAGGTCTCCACAGCTTTAAGAGGAGAGGGTTCAGGGAAGACTTCATTGCTGCCTTCACATAGCTTGTGGGAGGGCACAGAGAACATGGAACCAGTCTTCCTGGAAGCAGATGTTGACTGGTCTGGCGACAATGGACACAAGTTGGAGAATGGGAGAATCCCCATTGGGGACATCGTTTTTTTTCACCATGTGTGGGGAAACACTGGAAAATATTACTCAAAGTGTTTTTGGCATCTCCACAGGGATACTAAGACATTCAAAATACAACTGGACATGTTCCTGAGCAACTCCCTCTAAGTGGACCTCCCTTGAGCAGTTGTCAGACAGAGGAATTCTAGGGGTCCTTTCCAGCCAATATTGTTCTGCTTCCTATGGATATAGCTTGCTCTGATGAAGTACTCTCTTGCTTCTGAAGGCAGAGAAAGTCATAAAGGCTTTCACCATTTACTATATCTAGAAAAAGTAATACTGCAAGAAAAAAAATCTTGTCAGGTCTGTTCGTGCATTAAGGGGAAAGTGTTATGCAGACAGTTTAAAAATCTTAAAGTTGAATAAAAAAAAAGGAAAACTTATATATGCTGGCTCTCTGCAGTGCAGACAAACTCATATTTAGTTCAAATAAGGGCACTTCAAAGAAATTGTTTAAAGAGAATGAAGAAAAATAAACTTGACCAAGACTTAAACCAACAGAGTATAGTAGCCAAAGGGGAAACAATATTTGGAAATAGGGTTATGAAAAAAGATGGAGTTATTTAATGAAGTAACAGATAGATACGTAGTAAGGGCTATTTGTGGAGGCAGCAATGTATTAGAAAGGATTACTTCCCAGGTAATTTTGTTTTAAAGTAGTTCTCCATTGAAAATAAGCTAACAGATTTTATCTAGAAGCACAGTAAGGTAACACTGTTTAAAGGAAAATACTTTAAAAATCTTGTCTTGCAGAATGCCACTGAAGGTGACACTTGTTTTTTAGTCTAAGTACAAGTTCATTTTCAGTTTCTATCATCTATCCAGCTTCCTTTCAGAAGACAGGAGCTTAATATAAAGAAATTAAACTGTGAAGACAAACTGTGAAGATGTACTGGAACATGTCCAGAGAAGGGCCATGAGGATGATTAGAGGGCTGGAGCACCTCTCCTAGGAAGACAGACTGAGAGAGTTGGGACTGTTCAGTCTGCAGAAAAGAAGGCTCCAAGAAGACCTTATTGTGGCCTTCCAGTATCTCAAGGGGGCCTACAAGAAAGCTGGTGAGGGGCTTTTTAGGATGTTGGGTAGTGATAGGACTAGAGGGAATGGCTTAAAACTAGAGTTGGATCAATTCAGATTGGACATTAGGAAGAAGTTCTTCACCATGAGGGTGGTGAGACACTGGCACAGATTACCCAGAGAGGTGGTGGAAGCCCCATCCCTGGGAGTTTTTAAGGCCAGTCCGGATGGGGCTCTGGGCAACATGGTCTGTTGGGAGATGACCCTGCCCGTGACAGAGGGGTTGGAACCAGGTGATCATTAAGGTCCCGTCCAACTCTGACAATTCTATGAATTCTACGAATCTCTTTAATGCAGTTCAGAAAGTAATGTGTGTTTGTATATTAGGGATAAACTGCAAGAGATTCTGTTCCTCTCAGTGAAACCTCCTAAGTCTAGTTTCTGTATAAAAAGGACAGCAGGCATTTGAATATTATTTGCTTTTCTAAGAGCAACAACATGGATAGCCACAGAGCTCAATAATTTAAAAAACGATAACCGTTTTGTCATCCTATTAATTAGTCAAAGGAACTTGAAAACAGTAAGGATTGTAAAAGCAGTTTCATAATTCAATCCCTTACTCAACTCCTCAGTCAAAGTTTCAATATTGTTATAGTTTTGGATAACTCAAAGTACAAAGCTATACTTTCTCAAAACCAGACTTTTTTTTATCACTTGGAATTGTAATCTTGAAGTATCTGTTAACAACCAGTGTAATTCACTGCCCTTTTTATCTCTTTTTCATTCACAATTTCGTTAGTATGCTACACATTAAAATTTCCTGTATCCTAGTATAATAAGCACCAGAAATTAGTATGAAGTTTTCCTTCCCTTTCCCATTCCCTTCTGTTACTGGCAAAGCCCAGCAGACAATTAAGCAGCACTCAAACTCTCACTCACTTCCCCACCCCACCTTCAATGGGATGGGAGAAAAGGAAAGAAAGAATAAAAGCAAGAAAATGTGGATGTCTAGAACTTTATTTTTTTAAAAAACTAAGTTTAATAAGTGAAGCGGAAGATAAATGAAAACAGTATAAAACAAGTGATGCAATGACAATCATTCACTGATTCTCAAGGCCAGACAGATGTCCAGCAAGTTCCCGTAAGATGGCTAACCTTCTTAAAACCTGCTTTTTTTTCCCTTTTATTGCTAAGCATACAGTATGAAGCATCTCTGGTTAATTCAGGTTATTTAAATGGTTGTGTCAGGTCCCAATTTATTGCACAACCTCCAGTCTTTACACTACAGGGTCACAGTCAGAAACAGTGAAGGCCTCGATGCTAGTAAGGCTAGAACATAAGTGTCTTATCAGTATTTTTTTTTATTACAAATCTAAAACACAGCACCATATGAACTGCTATGAAGAATACTAACTTGATCCTAATCAGGTATACTGTCTTTATATCCCTTTCCTTTTCTCTCTTTCTTCCAAGAACAGCATCTCCAGCACGCTGTGATTTATATTCTTTTGTTCTTAATAATATAGTGTTATATATTTCATTATATTTCACTTCTGTATGCTAATACTGAATATAATTTCTCCTTTTTCAGACCTCCTGAAGCCTGGCTTCTTAGGTTCTAAACATAAGCTCATAGGAACACACATTCTTATGCCCAGCAGACAAGATCAGCACAAAAGTATTTGTGCATTGTTTATCACTCCAGTCTTTCCTGAAACCACAAGCTTACAAACGTGAACAAGGACACTGTTTTCATGAAATAACAACATAAATTGCAAAGTAGTCCATGAAGAACTGGCCTTCTCCCCAAAAAAATCAATAAACAACATTTTTATTATTGGAAAGGTACTGAATCAATGAAAAAGCTGTATTTGTAATTGCTCCTGCAAATACTACAGCCTTCATATCAACGTCCTTCAGTTATGTCACTCAGAGAAAACAGCTAAGGGTGACATGCAGACTTTTCCTTTTGTGCAGCTAAGGCAGATATAACAGAGTAAAATACAAATGCTTTCTTCTATCCAAGTATTATAAACTAAAAAATAGCTGACCTCTGTCACCAGAGACCCAGATTGCTCTAGACTTTTTAATAATGTTAACCATGCAATATCTTAGTAATATCAGTAATATTAGTAATTTTAGCAATATTAGCAATATTAGTGATGAAGTACTGAAATTTGCATTTCAAAGATGGAAAATTTAGGCAAAGATAGAGCAAACAAATAGGTAGTGCATAAAGTCCAGAGGAAATAGAGTGTACCTTAATCAGGAAGAGAAAAGAAATCTGATTAGTATCCAGGTATAGATAGATTTTGCCAGGAAATACTATAGCTGCCTCACGTTCTTCTATTGCTCAGGCTCAGGGGCTACCCCAGAAGCTACTTAACTTAATCTGAACATTTTGTTATCTATTTCACACTTGAAGCCCATTCAAAAGTCAGAAATGGGCCTGCACCTGAGATCCCTATGGGACTCTACCCGAAAGGTATGTCTGATAGAGGGACAACACTGAGTTCACTGTAGAGGTGACTTATGGTTAGTGGTTTTGTTTTGGTTTGGGTTTTTGTTTTATTTTTTTAATAGACAAAATATCAGGCAGGGGTGAGAGGCACAGCAACCTTTTTTTTTTTTCATGAGGGAAAGGAAGCAAAGGGAAGCAAAGAGAAGAGAAAGATCAAGATGTACCTAAATAATTTTGTCTTGAGTTGTCACTTACCAGCTGAGTGTGTCAAATTTGATGTTTGTGAGCTATTAGCATATCATAAAGAAGAGGCAAGACTTATTGTTCATACCACGGTTTGTGTGAGAAAACCAAAAGTGAGATGCATCTCCCTTTGCTTTATCCACCTAAAAGCTGCATATCTACTATACACTACTGCCTCAGACTCACTCTGTATCCAGTGGGCTATTTGCAGAGGACAATTCTTTAATTCAAGACAACTGTTTAAAATAGATTATATGATTTTCTCTTAAAAATAATCTCAGGATTGGAGAAGACATTTTTTTTTGTGTGTGTGTGTGTGGTAAATAGAGCTTGATTCACTACTTCTGTGTTGCAAAAATGAGAACAGCATCATGCATTCTGCTTTTGCTTTACAGGGTAAAAATATTCACACTCAAGAAAAGCTATACAATCACTAGAAAGACATTCTTAGAATCAGTACTTTAAGTAGACTTCAAAATATTTTATTTTGTCACCTAATACTTTGCTCCTCAGACAACAAAATTCACTGTGTAAACAGAGAAAAAGTCATGCTTTCTTTAATGTGCTATTCTAAGGCTTTGCTGACAACATCTACAAGATTCCTACAACCAGTGATTAAGTTAAGAAATCATTATACTGAATTATCGAAAAAATGGCCCAGAAGAGAAAAGATTTAAGCAACAATTAAAGTGAATTCACCCCACCCTAGATGCTGAGTGCAGGGTGATATGATGAACTTGCAATATTCATATAACCCTCAAGCATATTTACAGCAAGTAATAGTCAATAATTCAATAAGATATGTTTTATAGGTTAGGAGGTTATGAGCATATTTTCCACAGAACTACTGAGCATAAATAATGTTAAAATTAACTGGTATTAAATTACATTATGTAGTTAATTATTTCTTTAAAAGAACTTTACTGAAAGCATTAGTTTTGATTCTTTTGACGGTTTGTTGATTTGTTTGAAGTCTCAAAGTCCTACTTCTATGTTGATCCTATGAAATCTTAATGCAAGGGATAGGAAAGCAAATCAAGGAAACAGCAGGAAATTATTTTTCATTCCCCTGTCACTTTGTCAACTCTGGTAAGCATGTGAACTCATCCTAAAAGCAGTTGCAAACCCATGAGGTGTGAGTTCATTGACAGGAAATCAGTAAGATCAAAAGATAATGCACATGTGATTTTTTGGTGTCTATCATTCCTCCCGCTGCGACACAGTCTCTTAGCTCTGTACAGTGTGAGAGTCTGAGCACTGACAGTGCAGGACCATCTTGTGGTGTTTTCATTCCGAGAGACACAAAGTAGATATTTTCAGCTGCTACCAGAAACAGATGCAGTAATAGTGCACTCAGACTTTGCTTGTATGCTTCACATTCAGAAATTGTCAGCTTTCTGTTTTGCACATAAAAAACCTGCAAAATGCATGAAGTATGATGTCAACAGTTAGGGTTGGGCCAGCCACTAAATGCTGACAGATTCTCTCTAACCCGCAAAAGGGAAGGGAAATGCAATAAGGCAACTTATGTATTGGAAAATAAAACTAAAACAGCTTTAATAAAACAATAATAAAACTAATAAGGAAATCATTAAAAAAATGAACTCTATATGAATATATATAAATCCGATTTTGAACCCATCTCCTCTCCGATAGCAATCCCTACTGATGCTACAAAGCAGGCAGGCACTGGGGAAGTCCTAGTCTCAGCAGCAGCAGGAAGATGGATATGGTAGCTGGATTCAGGAAATCAGAATTGGGATCAAAGACAGAAGATCAGACAGAGTCTTCTTCAGACACCGGCCACTGAAGAGAAAGAAGGCTTAACCCCCATGATCCCTCAGTTTTACACTGAATAGGATGTATATGAAATGGAATTCTCTTGTTGGTCACCTATCCTGTCTGTTACTCACCTATCCTGTCTGTTACTCACCAGAGGTGCAACCTTTTACTTCTTTGTGACCCATTTTACTTTCCAGCACCCCCAGCGTGGCACACAAGAGCCAGCAGTGGCCTTGGTCACTAGGGGAATTAGTATAAACAAGAGCCTTCCTGCATCCCAGTCCCAGGCAATAACTAAACGTCAGGTGTTATCACTGCCAGCAGCAGGCACTGTCTGCAAAAACATGCTGCTGACTTTAGAAAGTGCAGCCTCTTAGAAGAAACTGAGCTGAGAAGTAAAAATCACTGAACAGAATTAGTTCTGTTTAGCTCAAACCAGGACATATGAACTCCAAATCATCCTTTGTTCTAAATCTGATCAGCTTCAATCGTGCTGTATGTATGTTCACACAATCATGTCAAAAGGCAAGTCTACGTCTAATCTCCTCTCAAACTGCAGTACAGTATTTGCAATGGAGAGTCATTTTTATGGTCGCATTCATCTATATTTACAGTATATAACACCATTACTTCAATTACAGTAGCTCTGCCTCTTTCTGACCTGATTCCCTGAGGCTTAGCAGTCACAGGAGGTTAATCTGGTTTTCTGATTTTTGATTTACTCCAAGTTCCAGTATCTTTACTTTTATGCAAGTTTCCTAAGGGCTGTGCACTGGAGTGGACACATGCACAATCTCTCATCCTCTTTAGTTCAAGCATAAATTCAGACCAAAATAAAAGCCTGGCTTTTACAAAGCTCAGGAAAATGATGGTAGAATCACAAAGTCATTAAAAGTAAACAAATTCTAGAGAGGGTGGGAATCAACTTAAAAAAAAACAAAAACAAACAAACAAAAAAAAACCCACCCAAACTGTGTCACTTGGAAATGACATAATTTGACTTCTGTGAGCCTCTGGGATTCTGTGACCCAGCCGACAGACTTTCTTCCAAATATTTGCTGAAAGGAACCAAATTAAAAAACGTACCACTTGTTTGGGAGGATGGGAGGTGGAGGATATCTCACTCCCCATTAACATTACTCCAATCTCCGTGAGGAAGGAAATAGCTCCTCTACCTTGAGAAAAGACCTCTGGGTAAAAAAGCCTGAAGCTATTTCACTCACACCTTATGAAAAAATAATACTATATGCCATTATATATACATGTATCTCCAGCACCTGTCTTGTAACAAATGTATAATGGCTTTCTTTTCTGCAAAGACTATGAACGAATAAAAGATTCTATTAACAGCTTGAGACTAAACTAGAATACACAGTAGGTACATACATATTTTAAAGAAGTATATTACCTTAAGTGTCATTTCAAGTGCCAGAAGCCCACTGGAATGACCATATGGGTATCACTAGCTGGAGACGTGTTTACTTTACACAAACTTTAATTCAGCTTGATTATCTGCAGGCATGATTTAGCTGATGATGAAATTAGTAGCAAATAAAATGGTCTATCTAGTATCTTATTAGGTGATTCTTTTAGCTGTATCTAGGGAAGATTATTTAATTCTTGACTATGAAAAATGGAAAAGAGAAATTTAAATATAACTAGTAAATTTTCTGTAAATTGGCAATTTTTTTTCAAGACAGCAATTACAATAAGGAAAGCTACTTTAAAGTGCGTGTCACTCAAGCTGATGTGGATTCTTTTTCCTCATACGGTGATCATCCACTCATCTTCCTACACCTCCAATTTTCAGGTTTTCTCATTACTTCTTTGGGTCTTTTTGTTTCTCTTCACTTCTATACAAAATGTAATTTTATGCACCATATACTTAGGTATTTTAATAACGTTCTGCAAAGCCAGGTAAATTATTAGTAGCTCAGACAAACGCATACACGATGCATTGTATTTGTTTCTCCTGCAAGTCCTCCAAACAAATTTTAGACAATCCTCTTTCCTCAATAACAGTGAAGTAAGCTAGCCTAATTAGTGTCACTGGATATCACTACAATATTAATTTCCATTACTCACTCTTGCATGAGATGATATGATGATGATACGAAATAGTATTACAGAAAAATGTGTCGCCTAGCTGAAAACCCTGCTAAATGTAATAGTACTGGAAGTCAGTAAAGGTTTATTGAATAACACTATGGTAATTGTTTGAACGAAGGGCAATATAATTCTAATTTGAGAAAAAAATATATGATGATGAATTTATTTTCTATATTTTCCTCTCTCACATTTCACTTGTGTGGGCTTTCCTTAAAGTAAGATAAATATCTAGCCCAAAATGAGAAAGCAATATTAGAGATCATGGAATCATAGAATAGCCTGGTCTGGAAGGGATCTTAAAGATCATTTAATCCAACCTCCCTGTCACGGGCAGAGACGCCTCTCAACTAGATCAGGCAACACATGGGGACCCAATGGGGATCAAAGCAGCAACCTTGGTGTTATCAGCACCACACTCTAACTGGGTGAGCAGAGCAAATTCGTTCTAACAGATGTGAAAATGAAGATACTTCCTTACCACTTACATGGTACCTTAATTCCCACTTACACAGGTATTCCTCACAAAGTTAATACTAAGACCTTTTTCTTAAAAAAAAAAAAAATAAATGAAAGTATTTGAAAGGTATACTTTTCTAAAAGCTTGTTTCAACCTAAATGTCACATGTAAGCACTGGATGTAGAAGTCAAAATGTATGAATGTTTGCCTTGAACGTTTCTTGGACAGAACAGGCCACTGGCAAAAACGGACACCGGTTTCCGCTCCTGTGTGGCAAACTGATAAGTGCTAAATGGAATGTAGGACAGGGATCTGATAAGGCAAACCAGGAAACAGATACCCAGATGCCTCAAACAGTTTTGGCGTTGAATATGTATGAGGGAAGGAGTCTTGTGAAGGCAGGATGGCTTTGCGTTCCAGCTTATATTCCATGGATAGCTGAGTGACAATCACACATGCTAATGAAGGTTATAGTAAACATTGAAGTGTCTTGCTCCCCTACCTCACGTACTGGACGTTCCCATGTAGAAGTGTATAAATGGAGGTGGGAAAAAGCAAAAAGGAGAAGTTTGAAGGGAGAAGCATGAAGACAGAGATGAAGACAACATAAAGAAAGAAGGAATAAGAAAGAAGGAGACCAGGAGGAGAAGTAATGAAGAAGAAAAGACGATGGTATCCTTGAACCCTCATTGGCAGAACTAATGCAGGAACCCAGACCGGTGATCTCTCTCTTTTTCTCTCACTCTCTTTCCCTTTCCCCTTTCTTGCTAAATAATGTAAGCCCTATGATACCACTTACTTAGTTTATACTTAGTTTCTTTCTTGTAAAGTATAATACTGCCTAAGTTGTTATATGTCCTTTTTCCTCATTATCATTAAGTTACTGCAGTTTGTTTGATTATCGTTAAGTGATATTAGATCGCTTGCTCTAATCTGTCTTGTAACTTAACCAATTTTCATGAGTCTGATCTATACATTGTGATAAATTAATAAATGTTTGTGTAAGGACCTTGAGACTTGTCTCACCATTGTCCACCCTGTTGGGGAATTATGAATCTAAGTCAGTTTTACCACACTCCTAGGCAGGGCGTGGCACTAGGCTGATTTGAGTGGCAATTAAAGATGCAAGTAATTAGTGTCAGGAAAAGACATTCAGAATGTGTCAATGCAAACCTTTGTAAATGGTCATTTTTAAGGTAAAAAGTATTTAGAAAAGAAGTAACTTTTAAGGTATTTGGTCCCCGTGTTCCTTCCTCTCTGTTAATGAGTTTTCATAGGTTGCTACAGGTGACTTAAAAATGAAGAACTTTTACTAATACACGTTGATAGTTCCTTTGGGATTGAGTGGTAGAGTGCTGCAATTTCCCTAGTTGTTGAAATAATTTCCTCTTCCACAGTTAATAACAGCCTGTTTATTAATTTCCTAGAAAACAACAATATACTCTGTCTCTGTTGGCTATTATGAACAGCTTTATCTGACGGTCCTAGTGGTTTGCAATGCAGTCTTTAGCAGAACTAAACACACTAATAAGAACTAAGTATGCTAATAAGTCTTTTTTATGGAGCCATTTTACATAAGTGTCCTCAAGGTAGCAGGTACCTTGCTTCAAATATTCATCAAATTCCAGCAATGAAATGGATAATAACAACATACATTTCTTCCTTTACAGTTCTTCTTCTGTCTTTTATACAGAGACCTTTATTTTTATCAAAGCAATTTAGACCTAAGTATTTTAGCAAATTAACACCACAATGCAAACACAAAGTGTTAATTTTCCTGAAAATACACTCTGTTCTATTGTACTAGATTACAAGGTCCTGTATCTGAACGTTCACACCATGAAGTTACTATGAAATAGTTCTTTATTCTGCTAAAGAATTTGGAGAATGAAAAAATGAATATTGCATGGGTCATCTGACTTACTAATCCTATGATCTGTATTTCAGGATCACAAATTTATGTAAAGGAATGCTATTTTTTTCTGTCTAATTGGAAACAGAAATAAATATATTATGCTCTAAAGCATACCTCGATCAATAGTTATTCTCCACAGTGTTAAAAAATCATAAGCATTCTTTACTAGAGAGATCTAACTGCTCTATGCAAAATGCCAACAAAGAGGATAGGAATACTTGTGAAGAGATAGAGGGGGGAAAAAAAAGATGTTTTCTGTGTACCTTCCAGTTTGACTTAACCAGAGAACACTTGCTTACTTAATGTTGGACTCTCACCCTCCGGACTTCATAATCCGTTGGCAGTGCCCTTGGAAGAACATGTAGGAGGTATACTTCTTGTTTAACTTCTCTGCTTGACCTTCACAGTATTCGCCTACTGTGCTGTCAGTAAGAACAGGTCTTAAAGGATACGTGACGCTGGAAGGATAGTTAAGAGCAGCATCAAGCAATTTTTCCATCTCTGAGTAGTTGCAGGTGGGAATGAGCAGATAAAAACTCTATTTGTTAAGCAGAAAAATCTATTGAGAAAACATCAAAAGGAAATTAAAGATAAGTTGCTGACATGCAAAAATCTCTTGGTTTGATGCAAATTCCTCAAATTGGACTGCAAGTCTAATTTGACACCCACAAAAATGAACGATTGTTATTTATGAAGTCTCCTTTATATTTGACCTATTACTCCTCTGCATGTTAGTATCTCTTCAGAGTTCTTGACTAAGACCAAGTATCTCAGATTTCTTTTCAGACTTGTGAGGAGACAAGCCATTGGCTAATATTACCGAGTTCAGTTGTAGGCATAGAGGCATAGAATGGCCTAGGTTGGAAGGGACCTTAGAGATCATTTTAATCCAAGCTCCTTGCCGTGGGCAGGGACGTCATCTCTCAACTAGCTCAGGAAACACATGAGAACCGAACAGGAATTGAACTAGCTATCTTTGGTGTTTCAAGCACAATGCTCAACCCACTGAGCTCCAGACACAAACCGGACAAAGAATAAAAAGAGAGATGGAAACAGAAATTAAATTAATTGTTTTAAGTCCTGTAACAGTTGGTGGTAGATTTATTAAGAGAATTCAAGATTTCTTAGTCATAGTTCAGAGAGTTTATATGGTGAAGACAGTCCTTTTCACTGATAAAATTGTTAGCCAGGACAGAGGGGTCTGTAGCCCTTATTTTAGTGAGAATTTTTAGTGTTTTGTTTCAGTAAGTACTGTAGGATCAAGAGGAAGCAATGACTGTTAAGGAAAATCAAAGTGTTTGCAAACTCCTTTCTCCTGTATCTATAAACGCAATTTAAATATCCAGGCATATGAAAAGAAATTGATCTTTCTGAAACTTCTGATTATTGTATAGATTAGTGAAGCAATCAATTTACTGAAAGAAAACACAAACTTGAGTCAGAAAATCAAATGCCTTTGCAACACCTCCTCACACATGGATTCACTCAAACATGGAGACCAATAATATCTTTTTCCTGCTGCTTATAGAATATTGACAATTTCGATTTGCATTGGCTAATATTGTAAAAGAGTTCTTTTTAGTTGCACAGCTATGGAAGCATGAAAATACTTTGATAGCAGTTATTTGCCCTTGGTGAAATTCAGTGAAGGATTCAGAAGCTTGTATGCTTATAGCAAAAATTAATATGTGCTCATCTGCCAGAGACACAGTAAGCTGAAAATACACTTTTACAGCATTTACCTATTTTAAAATATAATTTTTTTTTGGAAGTCAAGATATTACTTGGTATAAACTTCTTAGAGTTTTCTATTTTCTCTTAGTCTAGTACAATTGTTAAAGTATATGTTTTCAAACAGTTTTCCACCAGTTTGTGATGTTTGGCTTCTTGAGACTATTGTGTCATGTTTCTTTATGGCATGGAAGGAGAGGCAGGAGTTCAAGAATACCCACCATCCTTAATGGAAGTATATTTTTTAAGGAGTACTGAGAATACAGAGAGGCTTTTTTTGTTTGTTTGTTTTCCCAGCCCTGGAAATGAAGAGAGTACAGAATGAACACTTCAGATCTGATATCCTTCCACAGTACGGATGAAACTTTACAAAAAAAACCTGATGCTGCAAGCATGCAATCGGCTTTTAACTTGTTCTTGCAACATTACTAACTCTCTTCCTATAGATTACCACATGGAAGCCAAAATAGATTTAATGATGACTCATTCGAAATATTATTCATGGCATTACTAAGCAGCAGCAAGACAATTAAGCTATAACATCACAGAAAGAGAGCATTACAACTTATTGCCCAGCTTTTGTGCCTATAAAGGAAAGGCATAAATATAAAAATAAGATTATTCATTTTAGATAGACTCTTGATTTCTTCATTTATAAATTTCAATAGAAAATATACTCTTTGTATGTTGACATTTTGTTTCTTTCTACCCTCCTGCTGAACAAGAGGTAAGAGAGAAGTGAGTAAGCGCTTATCTCATTTCAATTGAAAAGACAGTTGAATACAATAAAACTGTATCAACAGAAAAAGATGGCAAAATTTTGATTCACTCTGGAATATTAGCTGAAGATCGCCTACACTGAGTAAACTGTGATTTGCCAGAATTATGACTCCATTTTGTACAGCAGATGAATGCTCAGTGTGTCCTCCCCATAACAGTGAAATGGCTTCTGTGTACTAGGACTGCATTTGTTACATCAATTTAATGAACTCACCTAGCATATACTCCCTTATGTACATCATGCTCAGTTCAGTATATTAATTGCCCAAAGAAATCTCCACACTACCAACAACATGTGAATAGTCTCTGTTTCAGATGATGACTTGTAACACCTACTGTCAAACCTTTGACATTTTATTTAGACTAATGCAGTAACAGAACGTGAAACTAAAGCAATTCAACTACTGTAGCTAATAATAAGTAAGGAGCAGCAGGAAGGCATCATGATCTTCACACTGTTGCTGGAGAGTTTTCTCTGCTTTTTACTGACAGCACTGCCAGCACAAATTTAGGGTCTGGCTACACGCTGGGTAGAAGTGAATTTCCTACACTCACTTTTCAGTGATTCAGCTGCAGAAAAGGTAGAGTCTCCTTTAAGTGGCTGTCTACACGGATGGGTTGACCTAGAGCGATAGATTCCATCCAGCTGAGCAGCACAATAATGCACATGCTCAAAGGTCTCTGCTCCAGGGAAGGTTGTGTGTCACGCCACTAAGTACAGCTGTCAGCAAGTACATAAGAGCAGAGGAGAACGGATGAAAAGGCAAATAAAATAATTAATGGTATTCTGTATGACTTGAAGACAAAACACATGGCTTCTTGGTGGTACTTCCATAGCTGTTCATACTGATGGATTCTGACACGATCAAAAGCTCTGTACTTTTTAAATGGCAAGAAAAATCTAGGGTGTTTTTGTTCAGCCATTGTTGCAGTTCTGACAGCTGCTCTCCTCAGTATGAAAGATGGGAGTTAACTCAACAAAGCTACAGAACAGACTACCGTTCTCAGGAATGGAATTAGTACATGGATGCATAGATGTGGATTGAGATATTTGAAATTAATTTTCTGTCACTATCCAGCAGTTTCAGTTCAAGCTCATGTCTCCCTTTTACACGATAATATTATCATCTAGCATACAATTCTTTCAGATATTGAGGTATTTAGTATTGTAGCAATTAGAAAAACTCCTCCTCTTGCATTTTGATATAAATTCAATATAATGCAGTGCTCAATTGTGATATCTGCAGATATTGAAAATTTGTATAAATACAGGGAGGATAAAAACAAAAAAAAGGAGTAAAGAAGGTATAAATGTGTGTCTTATGGTGGTCTAATATTTGTTATCCTTGTTTGAGCTAAACAGAGCTAGTTCTGCTCTTTTCAGCTCTCTTCTAAGAGACATGCATTTTCTGAAGTTAACAGCATATTTTTTCAGACAGTGCCTGCTTTTAAAAGTGATAACACCTGACGCTTATAGTTACTAACAAGCATTGGTATGCAGAAAGGCTTTTACTTATACTCGCTCTTGTAGTAACCAAGATCATGGCTAAATCTCATGTACCATGTTGGAGGTGCCAGGAAATAAAGGCTTGCAAGGAAATAAAAAGCTGCATGTCTGGGGAGTAAGAGATAGGACAGATGATCCAAACCTGACCAACAAAGTATTCCACTCATTATATATCATGTTCAGTATAAAACTGAGGGATCTTGGGGATTAATCTCTCTTCTTCAATGGCTGGTGTCCAAGGAGGACTCCATCTACTCTTCTACCCCCAATCCCAGTTCCGAGTTCCTAAATCCAACTCCTGAATCTCATTCCACTCTGCCACTGAGCCTGGGACTTCTCAGGTGCCTGCCTGCTCTGCAGCATCAGTGGTGATTGCTATCAGGAAGGAGAGAAGTTGGATTTGTTGTAGGTTTTGTACACATTTCATTATTGTCATTTATTTATACATATTACATCTTTATTATTTTCTTATTAGTATTATTATTTTCATTAAAACTGTTGTGGTTTTCTTTTCCAGTCTGTGAGTGTCCCTGTCTTATTCCTTTTTCTCTTCCCTTTTTGAGGCCAGAGAAGGGTTATTAGAGAGCATCTGTCATTCAGGCTTTACCTGCCTGAAGTGATTTTAACCCAAGGAACCCATACAGAAGACTAATCTATGGTTTTCCAACACAAATTGATTGCCAAAAGTACCCTTATAAAGAAGTGATTATAAGACATGATGGGCAGAGTCAGGAAAACAAGTTCAGGAAACAGAATTTCAATGCTGGTAGTTAAGCCGAGATTCTGAATGAAGTATTTCCAAAGTACATTTGCTGTCTGAAGTGTGGCTGACTTAGAAAGGAAAAGCCAACATCACCCACTTCTTCAACACTCTTTTTTTCTCTGCACTCCAACCACAACGTACCCCTCCTGGAAGCTCCTATTCTCATGTTGTTATTTTTATCCCATTTAAAACCTGTTCTATTGTCAGTGTTACCAACCTCAACACTCTGTTTGCTTGAGTGCTAGCCCTCAAGGCATGCAGGAGCAACGTGTAAATGCACTGTTCTTGCATTAAGATCTGCTTTACTAATCAAGTTCAATCCAAAATAACTCAGTAGCCAGAGAGGTGCAGATATCACTTTCATAGAATCATAGAATCATAGAATGTTAGGGATTGGAAGGGACCTCGGAAGATCATCAAGTCCAATCCCCCTGCCAGAGCAGGAATGCCTAGACTATGCCACACAGGAACGTGTCCAGGCAGGTCTTGAATGTCTCCAGAGAAGGAGACTCCACAACCTCTCTGGGCAGCCTGTTCCAGGGCTCCATCACCCTCACTGAGAAGAAGTTTCTTCTCGAGTTTAAGCGGAACCTCTTATGTTCCAGTTTCAGCCCATTACCCCTTGTCCTATCAGTGGTTGTCACCGAGAAGAGCCTGGCTCCATCCTCGTGACACTCACCCTTGATATATTTGTAAACATTAATGAGGTCACCCCTCAATCTCCTCTTCTCCAAACTAAAGAGCCCCAGCTCCTTCAGTCTTTTCTCATAAGGGAGATGCTCCACTCACTTAAACTCACAGTTAGAAGGCAATTATTACTACACTCATGTAATAATGAGTAATTAATGCTAGGACCCATATTTTTCCGTCAGCCATAGACTGCTAAATATACACTGCGTGCAGGTGAAGATTTTTTGTGAAAGAATGCAATGGTGAAAACTAAACGTATATTTAATGCAGCTGTTCAGCTGGTGTAAATGAGTATAGTTCCATTAGCTACAAAATAAGAACCCAAATCCAAAATAAGTTTCAGGGAAGAAATTTGAATATTGTGAAAATGCTTTCTGTTGTCAAATCCTGGAAGTACCTACATCAGCACTTCCATTTAGGATCCTGTTACTGCCTGTACATCTAAACTACTGCAAAAGTAGGAGACTCTACCATGGAATATCTTCTGTTGATTCAGGCCATCCTTCCACTTTGAAATCATGGAGTTCCATGCTCAAATTCTAAGCATGTCAGCAATGCCAATAGGAATTGTGTAGGGTGCCCCAATGCCACTGCTGAGGTCAAACCCATCAGAACATGAAATTGCAAATGTAACACCAGGCATTGCAAGACATGCAGAAGTATGACCATTGTGCACAATAATTCACCACCACAGACAAAAATAGCTTCTTCAATTCCAAAAGGAGATCAAAGACCATACTGCATTCATGATCTCTTGCACGGCTTCTCTTTCAGTAGATTTAGAGATATCTAAATCTACCATTCTACAATCCTGGTAATAATGAGGCAGGATGTGGTCTACTCAGTAAACTGGAGTGGTTCACACTACATTTTTGATATGTTCTCCAGGGATCATTTTGCTAATATTAAAATTCCACTAAATTTGAAGAGGGGCAATGTTGCAGCTCTGCTTAACTAATGAGATGTGAATAAGCACCTTGATATCTATACTTTTGAATCTGATAAAAAATACAAATTTATTGACACTCTATATTTGTGTTTATTATGCTCCAGGCTCTCTCTTTCATGTTTCCTTTCCATTCTGAAGGACTTTTTTTTTTTCTTTTTTTTTTTGTTTCTTATCCTTTGTTATCAAACCACATTTTTTGTTCTTTGCTCTTGGGAGAAGGACTCCTTGAAGTTAAAACCAACAATAAAGACAAATCATAATTAGAAATAAGGCATGACATTAATTACAGTTTTTTGAACAGTGAGGATATTAACTAAAATCAGAGTTTTGCTGATAATTGTACTGAATATTTCATTATTAAAGTTTTTTAACAAAATAGTCAAACTTTGGCTACTCTTCTTGAAGACCAAGTCATTTCACGGAACTTTCCCAAGTTTTGTTATGCATAAAGACAGACAAAATAACAACATCTTTTTATTATTTTTTTTTTGCCCCCACTGGACTTAAAATCTCAGTGCTGTTTCCCAAATTACCGTATGATCATAACTTTCCACACTCGTTTTTTAAACATCTCATTTTCATAAAATTTTCTCAGGCATTTTGTAAAGCAGAGTAACAATAAAGTAATCAAATTCACACATCCAAATTAAAGAGTCCTCATGCAGAAGCTGGCATTTTTATTGGATTTGCGATAGGCCCCATTCATTGGAAAGAAGTTAATTCCTTCATGCTTCCTTTTCCTCTCATCCTGAAATGCAGTTGTCTTAGTTAACTTCCTTGTGGCTAAGCCTGTCCTTCTTATAAAACATCCAGAAGAACTGTGACATTTCTTGGCAGTCTGAGCAGTAGTGTCAAGCACCAAATGAGAAAGCTTTCAGTGCTCAGCCATGCATAGCCATGGCCTCATGCACAGCTCTGGCCTCAGGATTGTTGCACGCTGGCTGGGCACTGTGGACAAACTTGCATCACTCTTTCCCTTTTCAAACTAAATTGCTGAATCTGCCCATCCACGGTCACTTCGCATAGGGATGAAGGCTCAGTTTAGCCAGCTTAACTTCAGGTAATTACCGAAAACACAGCGGGTTCCTACAGGCCTCTCAGAAATGACACAAACTCCTTCCAGAGGATGAATGAATCATCCTTTGAAAATGTCTATTTCTTCATGAAGAAAAACTAGGTAATTGTGACACTAATTTCCATGCTCTTAAGAGCACCGAAATTAATTTCAGTGCTTCGGGTAGCTGCCTTATGCAGGCATAAATTTACACTAGAAGTATGTTAAGGTTCCTGCTAGAGATGCATAGCAGTAAAGTAAGGCAAAAAAAAGATGTTCACACCATGTTATTAGGACCAAGGAAGTTCTAAACTACAGAGCAGGAGGAGACACAGGATTCAATCATATGGGAAAGTATTTTAGGAAAGTAAGTACTGTAAATATTTTATAAGTAACAGGTTTTAGTGAACAAATGAATATTTAACTGAAAGCTGTTTTTCCATTTACAAGTTTTCACTGATTTTTTTACTGTACACACAAACTATGATGTCTGTATTTTTAAAACACCAAAGAAACATTTATTGTTCCTATACTACAGCAGAAGTAAGTCACAGGAGAAAGATACAGAAAATCCTGAATGATGGCAAGAGTTCTGAGACCCAGCTGTGTACTTGCTGATAACTGAGATCGCTATAATGGCTGAAACTTGATGTCCTTTTCACAAAAGTGGAGATATTTTATTTTTGTTTTTAACTAAGAAGTCCTTACAAAACCACCGAATACTTAGGAAACTATTTTAATTTTCCCTATTTTTAATTTAAACAAAGGCAGTCGTAATATGAGAAGAAAGTAACTGAACGCTCTCACATCCTCTATGTTTATTCTGAATTGCTGCTAAGGGTCAAATTCTGTCCTCTGATGAACATCTCAGGAAAGATTTAGTGTCCAGAGACTTTGAGGGCCTGTTTAGCTCAGTGGATTGAGTGTGGTGCTTGAAAAACCAAAGGTCGCAGGTTCGATTCTTGTTCGGTTCTCACGTGTGTTGCCTGACCTAGTCGAGAGGTGACGTCCCTGCCCACAACAGGGAGGTTGGATTAAAATGATCTCTAAGGTCCCTTCCAGCCCAGGCCATTCTATGATATGATAACTTACTTCCCAAAGGAATTGTTGCCTTCTGATAGATTTGTAGAGAGATTTCTGTCTCCAGATGGCACACAAATGCAGTTAGCCTTAAATCAATGACAATATCGAACCAAAAGATACCATGAAACACTTCAGTATCCTTTCCTACATAAAGCAAGTTTGACAATGTGTTTCTCAGGTTACATATTATCAGCATAAGAAAAATTGTAATCGCGGAAGCCACTAATGATACACAGATGTTATATTCTACATGATCGGTGCTCTTCAGCTTTGGTCTATACATCTAGTTTGCCAGTCATTTATCTGGAACATACAGGAGAAGAGTCTCTTTTAATGTAGAAACCTAAGGCTACTTATAAAGAATAGTAGCAAATAGTTCAGAACTCATCCCAGAAGAAGTCTGAACATGACTGGAGCATGTAGACTGACCGATGAAAAGGGATTCATTCACTCTTGCATAGCATCTCAACTTTGAAATAGCCAGAGAAACACAAATCTCTCCCCAGTGAAAGAATTTAAATATCTGGGTCTATGTTTATGGTAGGTCTAGAAATATTGTTAGGCTTTCTTGTAATGTACACCGAAGAAAAGTACGGACTCAAATCTTTCCATGCTACAGGTGACACCTGCTGAAAAAATCAATAGCACTGGCTCATGAAGATTTGATAAGTAAACTCTTCTGAGATTCGCAGAAGGACAGAAGGGCACAAACTCAGGTATTTTAGAAGAGGTGCTAGTTTTGGCTCAGATAGAGTTAATTTTCTTCACGGTAGCTAGTATAGGGCTATGTTTTGAATTTGTGCTGAAAACATTATTGATAACGCAGCGATGTTTTAGTTACTGTTGAGCAGTGCTTACGCAGAGTCAAGGACTCTTCAGCCCCTCACCTCACCACCTCACCAGTTGACCAAAGGGATATCTCAGACTATGTGATGTCACGCTCAGCATATAAAGATGGAGGAGCATGAAGTAAAGAGGGGATGTTCAGAGTGATGGTATTTGTCTTCCCAAGTCACTGTCATACATGATGGAGCCCTGCTTTCCTGTAGATGTCTGAACACCTACTTGCTGATGGGAAGGGGTGAATTAATTTCTTGCTTTGCTTTGCTTGCATGCACAGTTTTTGCTTTACCTATTAAACTGCAATAAAGTGAGAAAACTCATGGGTTTTCTCACTTTTATCCTTCTGATTCTCTCTCCTGTCCCACTGGAGGGGAGTGAGTGAGCGGTTGTGTGGGGCTGAGCTGCCAGCTGGGGTTAAATCAATGACACCCAAATGACTCCAAATTAATTCTCAATTTTATTTTTTTTTTCTGATGGATAGAAAATACATAACTGAGGGGTAAAAGAAATTGAGCCAGTATTAAACTGCACACCTTCTCGCCATCACACACATGTTTATATA
This sequence comes from Trogon surrucura, assembly GCA_020746105.1. Lineage (NCBI taxonomy): Eukaryota > Metazoa > Chordata > Aves > Trogoniformes > Trogonidae > Trogon > Trogon surrucura. Next base: position 42,743,916 of record CM036617.1, read on the forward strand.
TTGCAAATCTTTAATGTATTAAAGTTAGCACAAATGTAAATAGATTGCCTGAATTCCTCCTAGACACACTGAATGTCTGATAAATAGACTGTCAAAATATTCCACAGAGCTCCCTCTATTTGATTTTTAGGTAGCTGTGAAAGCACTTATTTTTCAAGACTTGTGCTGGTACAACCTGAAGGGACTGGGCTTTCCGTCTCTCCGTTTTCTGTATCTTACTGCATTGTAAGCATCATTTCAATTATGTTTGCTTTGATCTTGATGCAAAAGCCAGAATTCTGAAAAGTAGTAAAGACGTCTTACTTCATGTATACCAATGAATTATTCACTGTGAAGTCACTCACAGCTCATTTATCAGTATACCTCACCTTTATTTGGGTTAAAGTGAACTTTTGAAAACATCAAGCAGTAACTCCGGAAAAACAACAACATTTTATTTTTTAAAATTAGAAAATAAATAATATATTTAAAAATGTAATTTAAAAAATCAGAAAATAAATATTTAATGTGTGTAGGCTTTACAATATGTGAAAGTGAAGAAAAAGGTAATGAGAATAGATTAGCATCAGTACTAAAGCTACAGTCCCCTACCATGGCAGATCCACAGGCAGTGACATTCTATTACAAGAATCTCCAAAATCATATTATTTTTTCTCTTGCTTCCCACTTTATTTTATCAATATTCATTGAGTATGGGCTCTATTAAAGACAAAATGTTCCCCGTGTATCTTAGGTTCCGAAGACTGCAAGATCAGAGAATGCAAGAATTACAGTTTGCAAAATGGAATCTGATGGACTTTTCCTGAGTCTAGTATTTTATCAAACCCATTTCTAGATTGTTTTACTATCTAGAAATCTGTAGACATCTAATGATGTTATAGCATTAAGGAAAAGCAATTTTAAAAATATCATTTATTTTTCCAGCTTCCTTCACAAAAAAACATCCTATTCAGATGTGACCAAGAGAGTCCAGGAAAAAAAAAAAAAAAGATAAACGTTTGATTTTTCCTGTTTTTCAGTCTTCCTGGTGATTAAACTAGGAAAAAAAAAACAAACCAAAAACAAAGAAACAAATGAACAAAAAAAACCCCACAACCAACAAAACAAAAACAACCAAAAAAAGTCACCAAACAATCAAAAAAAACCAAATCTGCCCACAGTTTTCCTGTGGATTTATCAGGAGCTTACTTATGCTTTACTGGAAGAGCCTGGAAGTCCAGTTGTCTCACTGAAGAATTGAGGGGATAGCAAAAGTATCAGGTTGATTTTTTTTTTTCTCATGTACCTTCAAAATGCTAGATTTGAACCTCTTAGCATTTTAGTAGCCTGTGCTGAGAAAGGAACGAGTTCAACTCTCCATTACTCTTGGTTCTCAAAATGTTGAGTTAGAGTTAAGCTATTGTAACAGCTTTTTCAATCTTTTCAAACGTGCACTTGAATTAAGAAGTGCAGTCAAGTCGGTAAATTTAAATTGCCTTGACTCTGAAAATGTCAGTTCAAGCTGAAACAAAATTGTTTTGAAAACTAGTAATTTAATACAAATTGACTATATTACAAAGTAAGCATATATTTGAGTATGCAAGCCCTATCTAATGCTATTCATTATACTCCCTGAGAACCTGTGAAAAATTAGTATTCTATGCCACTTTTCCCTAGGAAATAGTATCAAATATATTACCACACGAAAGGAGGGAAAAATATGTGTTGTAAACCCACACAACCTGATGAGCAATTTTCTTTCTTGTGTTATTCACACATAGCAACAGAAGCATAGCACATATGCCTCTACAGGTACTGTCCCTTTCATATTTTGTCAAATAACTGAGATTTATAAGGGCCCAAACCCACTTATGTTGGATACATAAAACACTCAGATAATGCATTTAAGTTTTTCTGCCTTCTCTACACAGTCATCGAAGCAAAGAATCACCTTCAGGGCATTTCAGAACTGAAATGGGTAAGGTCAATGTGAAAGCCTGTCTTTCCCCACTGTCTGGTCATTAGCACTGATAAAATGTAGTAAAAAAGATCTTCTGGATATCATTTCCTTTGGGACTCTTTGAGGATACTCTCAAATGATCAGCTTACCTGTATGGTACTAAACACTTGTCACCTGACTCACACTGTTATCATTGTCTGCTAAATTCGCTATCCACTTCTTTCTCATTTTGCAAGAACAGTGTAGCATTCAGTTTGGCGCAAAAACGTGTAGTAAAGGCTATTTCTTTAAGATGCTGCGTTTTCTCCTCTTTTAAATAACTTAAGCAATGGGACTCCCACTTTCTCCTCTGCAAGATTATTAACATTAAGTTTTCCTCATATGCTATTCTCCTTTGTATTACTAATTCATATGTTTTATTATGTTCCTTAATGATATGCACTGCTGTAATAATAGGTATTTAGTACTCCTTTCCTTCAACTATCAAATTTTCTTGTTGTGTAGCTATTAATGCTTTAGAGACTTTGTCATAAGCACAGTATCCAAAGTGGGTATTTTTTCACTGTAGTGTGACTACACTTTTTTGATATTAACCTAGCCTTTACTATACACTTCTTCACAATGATTATTTGCTTTGGTGTGCTGGATTATTATTCTTGCTGACGCTGTAATTGCTATCATATATAGCAATCTGTTTATAAATAAACATGTGGATGAACAGCAGAAAACAAGCTACAGAAATAATGTAATGAGAAGCAATTTGCATTTATCAGAACATCACAAAATTGCACAAAGTAACAAGAGAAATAAATATTTTGCATATTATATCCAAAACTCTAAGCTGCTTCTCTAAAATATCTGAGGCTTATTGATCACTTACTGGGAACAAGCTCTGATCTGAAGTAGGAACATACCATGAACTGTGACAGTAAACCAGACTTGACCATGAATAATGCTGCCTGGGAAATAATGTTTTTATTTTATGAAAATTTGTGAGTTTTTGCAAACTTTCTCATACCAAAATGGAGCAAAGAAAGGTCTTTCAAAGTTGCTCAAGAGTGGAGACAGAGAGTTACATCCACTCCAGAATGGCAAACAACGGAAGAGAAGATGCCAGTTGGGACTGGAGCCATGCATCTCTCAGGAGGACTGTGTTCAAATCTCTTACACTGTCAGGCAAAGCAGGAGCTTGAACTTTTCTCTATGTACCAGTGAATGCCATTTACCAAATGTTACAGTGTTAGGTATTTCCTCTCTCTTTTCTGAAAATGATCGATGGGTGTTGGAAATATTTCTTGGGACAACCTTCACTGGAAATGGTATGTTTCTGAACAAACTGGGATTTTGCTGAATGTGTGTTTTCTCACCAAAAAACCCCACACTTGTTTCTTGAAAAATCAGTTCTTACAGTTTCGGTTGTATACTACAAAACTAAACATTGGGCTTGACAGCAGACTACACTGAGCCAGATCTCAACTGATGAACTCTTGCCCCAGTGTAGCTTATCATTACAGAAATGGTACACCTTTATTTCCTCTTTGCTCACAAGTTATTAAGTATCTGTGTTTCAGAATATTTTCCTCCATTAAACACTTTCCCCCCGATTTTCAATTTTTCTTGTTTCTTTCCCCCAACCCCTCCTTATATTTTTCTTTCTTATTATTTGCTGTTCAGCATCTTCAGATACATAGTGAGAAAGGGAAAAAAAACAAAACAAAGAACGAAGAGGTTTGGTTGTTTAGTCTTTCAAAACAGAAAGTTAGGCTACTTCTACTCCAATCAAAAAACATTCAAATGTTTTTCAAATTCTTTTACAAACATATTTTAACCAGAACTATTTGTTGGAGAAGCTCCTAATGAAATTAAGCTGGTTCCTTAGAGCAAACTCTGTTGATTTATGTAGGCAAAAGTTCTGACTCTAAGAGTCCTTGCTATAACTGAGAGAAAAATAAATCCAAGAAAATACTGTCTTTGCCTGGACATCAGTATATATCAGATACTGAAAGCCTGGAAAGCAGCGTTTAGCTCAGTTTCGTACATAATTTCCATTCACCACATCTCCTTAGAAAGAGTCAGCAAATTAAATAATTAGATATATACTCATGGTTGACAATTTAATATATTTTAATGAGGGCAGCAATATATCTGTTTTCAGCACAAAGAAACATCATGCTCTGACAAAAGCACATTATGTTTTCTTACGATGAAAGAGCTGCAGAAACAACTACTGAGAGCATAATACTATAAAATGAAAATATGATGAAGATCTTTTTTTCTAGTGTCATATTATTTATGAATATGACACATCAGAGATTGCTAGGGTATGGTACTCTTTTACTTACAAGTTCAGTAGAGAAGAGAAGGATCATAACTTAAAGACAAAGCCTCAAATGTATTCAGCCATACTTCTCCCTCATGCATGAATGAGTAAGTATTATTCTACTTTCAGCTATTAATTTAACTGCTAAAGTGACAGTACTCTTTAATTCATTTTTGTCGCAATTTTAATAGTGGCAAAACGTTAAAGGATTAAAAATAATAAAAAAATGCTATCTGCAGTCAGCTCCCACCAGAGTCAACTCTACCAGGACAAGTCTAGGCCAAAGACAAGGCCTGATTCTGCATACTAACATGCTATGCAAGCCCAGGAATTCATTGTGACTACAATCAGCACATATTGGAGCAGTATTTGCCTGAGATTCACACGAATTGTATATAAGATAAACTCAGTTGAAATCAGATTTACTACCTCCTAGGCTGTACTAGTATCTGTCTTAGCTTAGAGGTATCTCAATCTCTACTTATATGGAAAAAGCACCAATTAAGCAAGTTACTTATGGATGGAGATCCTCAGAAATTCCATTACTGTGTTTCAAAAATAAGTTTCTCACATAATGTATTTCAATGTGCTGTGATCTAAATCCCCGCATTCACTGTAAATATGTTTTTTTTCCTGATTTTTCCTGTTTCTGGTACTGCACACAGGATTTGAAGCTGAAATACAGGAAAATTTGCATGGTTCTCATGCAACTGAAACAAGAAGTGGTGCTGGAAAGGCAGGAAACCACATGCCCATGTAGCAGCCTTTGCAGCTGGCAGAGGAAATACATGGGCAAAGACCATCATCTGCATAGTCTTCATCTGACCAGCAGCAACAACTATTAAAGGGTGAAAACACTCATAGGGCATCCTGACCCATTAAGAAAAAGACCTTTGGTGGCCTCCAAGTCAGACCAGACAGAACAAGGGGAATTTAGTGAGAAGCTGAGTCAGCTATTTCACTATTTTCTTTGATATGTCCTAAAGCAGATTAAACACAGCATAAGCATGATTGCCTCGGTCCACTACTGGACACTGTTTTGAGAAATCAGTCTTAAACAATAAAGCTTTGAAAAGATTTATATAGTTTAAACAATGAGAAATCAAAAGGCACAGTAATTTAACATAATATAAAAAATTTGATTTTGTATCATTCACAGTTCTCAGTTTCCTTGTCCACACAGATTGAAACGGTATTTATAAGCAAAATTAGGAGAAAATATGCTGACTGTGCCTTGCTGAGAATTAAATCCCTAGCAGCACTTTTTGTTGGACAGAGTAGAGTTATGCAGTCTAAAAACAGAAGTGACATCTTTCATGACCACCTTAAAAAATGATGATTTCGAAGTATTATTAAAAAATACTTGCAGTTCTAGAAGGGTAAAAAGGCAAAGGAATTTTGAAATTGTCAGCAATGAAGTATGAAGCAAGATTTAGTTAACAACAAAGAGGACTTTGGTCCTTTACTTTGTAACTTGTGATAAGGTCCAGTGTAGCATAATGTCCTGCACTGCTAAGTAAAGATGGAAACTATATTTCCATGTATCCCATTAATACTCATAAATATGTCACACTTGAGGATTTCCCAATTAAAAAAAAAAAGTAATTATGGACATATGGTACACGTATCTGACCACTGCTCACTGCCATACAGCCCTGTATCACTGCAACCCCTCTTGCTTCTTGTTCCTCACACTAAATTCTGAAACTAGGTTTTTCTTTGCATAATGCCCCAAAGTCTCCTTAACCTAACCTTTACATAATCTGCAGAAGACTGTTACTCTCATTTCACATTAAACATTTATTCCAGGACTAAGTTACACAGCTGCTTGCTTCCACCAATAAAGTTGTTATACTGCCTCTTTGTTTATTTTCTTTAGCTTTTTTTTTTCGTTTGGGATTTTTTTGTATATTTTGTTCTGTTTCTCTCTTATGTAATGGTGACAAGCCTTAATGAACATATGCTGTTTCTTAGTGCATCAGCAGTTCAAGCAATACACGTTAGAGTTAAACTGGAATTGGTTTAACAGAATTCCACCAGTAACTCCTGAATAATGCATTTATTAGACTACCTACAATATAACCTATAATTTACTGTACAAGATGTGATAAATGACAAAAGATGAACTCTTCAGAATATTTGGAATGTCATTCAGTATTCATTTCACATGCTGTCTTACACAAAGTACCTTACAACATCATTGCAAAATAAAGCTTAGCTCCAGTTATTAATATCTTTATTTAAATGCAGATCTTGATTTCCCCTGGAGACTGGTAAAGCTCCAGCATTGAGCTATCAGGGGAAAAGAAAACTTTGAGTCATATACTACCTGCAAAGAAAGGAATTTTCTGGCACTTGGTTGGCTGTTTTTTTCCTTTTACATTTACCTTTACTGCCATACTTTCAGTCACAGTATCTTGTACAAAGCAATTGAGTTCATATCATGATTTGATATGCAGATTACAGTCTATAACAGCAATAGGGATGATAACACTTGGCTTTCCTACAGCTTTGTCTTAAAAATATAATTCAGTAAGTTTTAAATGTAGAGATAAATATCTTTGGTTTATGGACGGAGAAACCGAGGCACTGAAGGAACTTAAAAACTAGATTTCAGTGTTTGCAAAACAGGCTATTAGGTTTTTTTTCTTCATAAATTCTTTATTCCAGGAGGTTCCAACTGTTTAATCGAAACAAAAATGTTACAAAGGTCCATAGCAAGTACTGACTCAATGTGGTTTCTCCTCAGTATGCTGTCAGCTGACTAAGAACTGGTACAGAATGGAAGAATTCAGTTTAAATATCTTGTTAAATTTTTTAACATAGACACAATGCAGTCAACCAGTATAGCCACTGAAATGGAATCCCAGGTATTTTTCCTTACTATCACACTAGACTGTAATAACTTCTTAAATCAAATCATAAGTTTTAATTTAATCACACTACACACTCCTTTCTGTCTACCTTCCAAAGCTTGAAAGAAATGTTACAAAGAAGTAGACAGCAGAAAAAGCAAAAAAGTTCTATGATTTAAAGGTAAAATCAGAATAACTGTATTGCACAACAGCACGAATTTGCAGTCTGTAAGATTTGAACTTGGTAAGTGGTTACAGAAGTGACACAGAAGAAATATGAGATGCAGAACACTTTCTATTAAGAACAGGCAAACACAATGCCTAGAAGAGGATGATACATTTTCTAGCTGTGGTCATTTGCCTCATGCTGCACTGATTGGAACTGAAACAGAGGGTATGACCTACAAGAGGTTTTGATGCCCTATTTTAGTTCTTTTCTGAGGGCGAAAGGATCTTTCTTTCTACAAACAGGTGGCTATGTTGCAAAATAAAGACAAATGGCTTGCAGAGATTAAGGTATATATATGTTAATAACAAGGAACACCACAAAGGAGGAGAATTTGATAATTTGATTTAAGAATTATACCCACTTGATACCAAACAAAGAATGGAAACAGGAAGATGGCATCAGCCTATTCTTACAGACCAGAGGACACGGAAACATTCTAGATGGCAGGAGTGAGATTAGAATGAACAAGACAAGAGAAGCACAGGTTTAGAGGTCTAGGGAAAAATCCACTCGTGGAAAAGGTCTTCCTAAAGGAAATAAACCCTATTTTGTGGGAAAGAACAGAAAATAACTGAAAAGAACTGCCTGGCTAGGCTTGCAGCATAACCCTGGCTGCTCACAAATGGAAAGAAGTCGGGAAAAAAAATTATTTTTTTTTTCAAGGACTCATTGCTGAGGATAGAAGGAGTATCATGCATTAACTGGCAGATACTAGGTGGGTAGGGTTTAACTGTCTTCACTTAGGAATGCTAGCAATGTGCTGGAAAGTCTAAAGAATGAGAAGAAATAACCATTTCCAGAGGATTCCGACCTACCCCTGGACATGAGAGATTGAATCGCAGTTAACAAGTCTTTATCCAGATTGTTTCTTCCGCCAGCACAGAGATTCCAGATGATTACTCATCTCACTTTAAGAGTGCCTCTAAATTTGGTGAACGGAGATAACTTTCTCCACTGATTATAAAGAAAGAATACAGAGCGTCATAGGTCAGATTCATGACTTATATTACCAAAATAAATATTATCCACAGCATAAATAAAAGATAATTTATGTATCTCTAGTCACTGCACAAGAATTTATTGGTGATGGTCCATTTTAGTACAAGTGTCATTTATCCATCGGAATTCATAGAACTTGTGGCGAATCAGCTGACTCAGCCAGTCAAAGGACATTAAACTAACAACTATCAAGGAGGGTGTAAAGGAGAAACAAATGAACACTCATTTAGCACAAAATCAAGATGTCAAGTATAAAATTAATCAAGGCACCAAGAAGCTTGAAAAGAAATACTTTAGTTGCCTATATGTGAATGCTAGAAGCCTGGGTAATAAAAAAGAGAAATTGGAATTGGAATTACTCTTTTATGATCTAGCTAGTATTTCTGAGACCTGGTGGGAAGATTTGCATGAGTAGAATGTTAAAATCACTGATACACTGTATTTAGGCAGGATCTAGTGAGCAAAAAAGAATAAAGGGACTTTATAACGAAAAAGGGGTATTACCTGCTCCAGAGTTTTCTGGTAACTCAGTTGAAAACTATTTTGCATGTTTATAGATTCATGCTTGAGCAAAATAAAAGCTTAGATAAGGTACTAGTCAGTGTTTGTAACAGAATTTATTTTAGGAAAAAGGATTGCTGACCTGTAAAGCACTGATTTTTGCTGTGAGGGTGGAAAAACTGCATTACAATATGTTACTTCAAATTTAAGGGTGTATGCTGGAAGTCTCATGATCCTTATGATTTCTAAAAACTATCAAGAAAAAGATTGCAATGTGTTACATCCTAAATTTTTATGTCACAGTTACCTCAAACAACTTAGAAATTCCAAAAAAATCTAAAAAACCCTCTAAAAAACTCTGCTCTTGTGAGACCCCGCCTCGAATACTGCATCCAGTTTTGGTGTCCCCACCATAAGAGGGACATAGAACTGTTGGAACGTGTTCAGAGGAGGGCCATAAAGATGATCCAGGGGCTGGAGCTACGAGGACAGGCTGCCGGAACTGGGATTGTTCAGTCTTCAAAAGAGAAGACTTCGGGGGCACCTAATAGCTGCCTTCCAATAGCTGAAGGGATCCTACAGGAAGGCTGGGGAGGGACTTTTTACAGGAGCGTCGACTGATAGGACAAGGGGAAATGGGTTTAAGTTGAAGGAGAATAGATTTAGATCAGATCTTCGGAAGAAATTCTTCAGTACAAGGGTGGCAAGACTTTGGAATAAATTACCCAGAGATGTTGTGTCTGCCCCCTCCCTGGAGGTGTTAGAGGCCAAGTTGGACAGAGCCTTGAGTAGCCTGATCTAGTAGAGAGGCATCCCTGCCCATGACAGGGAAGTTGGATTAGATGATCTCTAAGGTCCCTTCCAACCTAGGCCATTCTATGATTCTATGATTCTAAATGAAAACATATCCCCCCATAAAAAAAAAAGCTAATTTTTGCACAAGTCATTATGACTTAATTACATCTGTCACAGGTAACAACAGTAAGTCCAAACAAGTAAGATATGCATTCTCAAGTTTGTGGATGACACCAAACTGGGGGAACAATAAATATGTTGGAGGACAAGACCATCATTCAGAAGGATTTTTACTAGGCTGGAAAAATAGGCTTCCAGGAATGTCAGGGAACTGAAAAATGACAAAGTCATAGAACTGCATCTGCTAAGGCAGAAACCCCCTGTGCTGGTATAGATGGACTGACGTGGTAGAAGCTCTGGTGAAAACGACCTGTAAATCCTGATGGACTGGAGGCTAAGCTTCCTTTAGCCAATATTTGTTGTTCTTCCTGACTATTTTACTGTAGCACTCTCAAAGACTCCAGTCAAAAATGGAACCTTAGGTTAAAGTCAGAATATGGTATCTTCACCACTGAAATTAAAGTTCAAACTGATCATTGAGGGTCATAAAGCCAGGAAATGTATACATATTTCTCACTTGGAAAGTAAGTAAAATTCATGACTTTGCTAAACAAATCTGTGTAACTTGACAAGGCACTTTTAAAACCAGTTCTCAGGACATGTTTTACCACTATTTTTCTTTCCCATTTTGAAGTACACTGCTAAAATGACATACTGCTAAGATTTAGCAACCCCTCTGCCTGGAAGGAAGAAAAAATGCTTTTCTCAACCAGCAATCTATTACAAAACAGATTCAATAAAAGGAACGTGAAACATTCCAGGTAAGCTATGGTTTGAAGATTAAAAGCAACCTGAGCAAAGGCAGTGACAAAGTTCAGCATTATGGTGCATAACACTAATCCACGTGTTGTTGTCACAGCAGAATTAACCTATTATTTTTTTAGCTCCTGTATAAGGAATTCAACAAAGCATTACTAAGCTGTACAATGGAAGCACTAATTATTCCAGTACACTATGTCTCCTTTCAGTAATATCTACATATGTAGGGCTTTTTTATTATAATTTCTTTTCCTTTTCCTTTTCCTTTTCCTTTTCCTTTTCCTTTTCCTTTTCCTTTTCCTTTTCCTTTTCCTTTTCCTTTTCCTTCTCCTTTTCCTTTTCCTTTTCCTTTTCCTTTTCCTTTTCCTTTTCCTTTTCCTTTTCCTTTTCCTTTTCCTTTTCCTTTTCCTTTCCTTTCTTCTAATTATACTAAGACTCCTCCAGAATTAAGACTTTATTGCTCTGTAAATTTGTAAATCTGAATTTTCTGTAGTATTGTTTGACTGAGATACAAAAAAAGCAAAATATCATCTTGTTCTGGATGGTCTTCACAGAAATGGTGAGAAAAAATTAAGAATACCTTCAAAACTGCAAAACAGTTATTGAGATGCTTAGCTCCACAGCTGCATGTGTTCTGCCAACTGAGTTAAACAGTATCAGAGAGTAATAATAATTGTCAGCTGACCTTTTGATTAGACCTAGTCCTATTAAATGTTATGAGAGTAATCAATTGGTACTAAACAATGAGCAAAACAAGCAAACAAAATGATTTCATTAAATGACCTTTTTTAAACAGTATTAGCTTGAGAAGGGTATTTTTGCTTTTAGCTTGTCTGTGACAGAAAAGTAAACGAAACAATTCCCCCTAACGATGTCTAACTGCAATAAGGACAAAATTACAATGGTTATCTAAATCCAGTAACACTCTTAAAACATTTTCTGCATTCTACTATGCAGCCCTTCCTCTTCCATCATCCTCATTTCTTCCACCCTAACAGGGACCATGAAATGCCAAAGTGAGTGGAGAACAAGACCCCAAAAAATGCTTTCAGGTCAATGCATAAGGACACTTTGTGTAAGGTTGCTTTGCCTGATGGAACTTGCTGCTGAACGGACCACATACAATGATGCGAATAGTAATGTTATTTATGGACAGCTGAGGGGTTTCCAGACAATAGTTTTAACTCTTGGAAAAGTCTCTTCTCTTAAGGAAACAGATCCTTAGTTAACATTCATATATGTTAGTATGCACTTCATTTGGTTATTTCATTAGTTATTTTTCTTACAGTATATTCAATTGGCATGGTAACGAAGATTTATGCTGACCTGAGACTAGATATTTTTATTGCAGGATGTTCCATTATCTCTACCTCTGAGACAAATCCAACAATTCAGTTTTGTTTCAAAGTCTCCAAACTCTGAAGCAGCTCTACTCACCTTTTAAAAGAAAAGTGGTTCCCCTTCGAGTACGATAACAAAATAAATTGATGGTACAGCATATACAAACTTACTTATGCCTTTGGAGACTTGTTTACTGCCTATCATACTCAGACACATATAAGCATGGTAATTCACTTTGATTTTATGAATTGTCTCCTGACTATCGTTGGGGAGTGATGGTTAGGCAGGGCTAAACAAAAGCATCTAGGGCAGGTTGAGAATGACTGCAGTGTGTCTCTAAAGATAGATGAGTTGGCAGGTAATATTATAAATTACCATGAGGTGCCATTCACAGACGATAGGAGCTTCATCCTGCATGACAGTCATTGATCTGATGCAGAACTAAGATGCAACCTTTGATGACACTCCTTGAGGATAAAAGGTTATGCTTCACATTTAGTTATGAATAATAAGGTCATGTTTTAATTAAAGTAGTATCTCAGTGGAATATTAGGGCAGTGAAAATGTACAAATTAGTATGTCTTGTATAACAATTGTTGCTGGAAAACAGCCTAGTGCTGAAGATAATAATGCAGAATAGCAATGCAGTTACATTAATGAGGTAAATAGCCCACCTCATTAGAAGGAGCTGAACTATTCAGACCCAAAATTAAAAGAAAAAACATTTTTTTTAGTTTACATTTGACACTAAAACTGGCAACACAGCAATAAAAAATTACATTTAGGTAAGAAATACATAAGTCATACACCAATATTTTGGGGTCTATTATTTTCAAAACGTTTGAATTGAGATACGTTTTCTGGAATACCTAATATTCAGGCTAAAAATAAGATTGGGATTGACCGCTTATAAAGGTTTGTGAGTCTTCTTTTTGGGCAACTCAGAGGATTGTTCAGTTTTCTTTCTATTGTACAGTCCCAACAACATTCTTTATCAAGATTTCTCCAAAGAATACTGGCCATATGACAAATTCATGTATTCAAAAACTGCTGTTTAATGAAGGCATGCAGCAAATATTATTCAGAAATATTTATGGAATTTCTATTATATAATATAATAAAAGAGAACTAGTAAATATTTGTGCTGTTGATCCATCAAAGTACATAAGCTTGTACTTAAATAAGTCATCTACCCAATATTAATTTTATAACTTAATTAAGGGATGTAGGGTGGGATGAAACTACTATGCAGTCCACTCAATGAATAGCACATATTTCAGCTGATACTCCAAAAGATGGTCTCACTCATCCAAATCTCGGGAATTAACCTGTTTTATAGCAAGTGCTGTAAAAGGTCAGGCATGAAGATCCAACAAGAAAGTACCATTGCTACCTTGTTCACTCTGTGAGCATGGCAAACTTTATTTATTTTGACATATTGCAAAGCATGTGTCACCAAGTCCATTTCTTCCCATTCACAGCTGTTCTAGTTTACAGTGTCCTCAACACAACTTAAATGTTAATTTTGCAATTACTCTGCTGTCAAATGATAGGTGAAATATAGGATATATATACAGTAAGTACTTAATAGCTTTTAAAATATACTTTCCATCATAATGTCACCAGTTGCTTGTCAGAATTAGTATATTTTCAAATGCTTAGTGCTCAAACTAGAAGAACACATGCAGATCAGAAACGAGGGATAGAGGCTCTCCAGGCGACTGGCTGTGCAAATGCCTTGAAAATATGAATTGCTCTGAAAAGGCTGAAAACAGAAGATCAAATTGAGAGGTCAAGAAAGTATGGAAACAAACTGTCCACCTCCCATAATGCGCAGCAGGTTTTCACTTATTTTGCTTTTGCCAACATGACTGACAGGCCACCAATAAAAACAATTACTACAGACACAGCAGTGCTTACTGTGGAGCTCTTAGTCAGTCTGGACACTTACAGAAATGCAAAACCTCCAGGCAGCTACAGGACTTGATCAGTAACTTACTTCAGAGCTGCCTTTAAATCAACCATAATCAGGACAGAAGCTTTTATGAATTTGTTTATAGCTGTTTTACAGAAATAATCTGCAGCTTTTGCAGCGCAGCTTCACAATTTTCTCATCCTGAGAAGAAATAAGTGACATTCCATATGAAAAATGTAAATCTACTGAATATTTATTTTGCATATGCTCTGTATTGTTGCTGATATCAGATTATAGCTAAAATTGTTAAATCAACACATAGCATGGACTGAAAATGTTCAGAAAGCCAACCAAAATTCTCCAGAAACATTACCTAAGCTTTTAGAACATTGTTTCCTAAAATTTTTTTATTCAACTCAGTTTCATAATCACAGATGCATAAAAAATCAAGAACATTAACTATTTAGCATAACGTTGTGCTGATTTTTCTTGCTTCCAGTTTTAGTGAAGTAATACACATTCTTTGCTTAAAGAAAAATAAAAATTAAATCTAGCATGTTTTAGGACATATCCTGGGTATTGATAGTCATAGTTGATGCTATAGACTTCCACACTATGAGGAACACAGGGTAATATCATTTTTACATTGAGGTCTTTTTTTCAAAACACTACTTGAAAACAGTATCTTCCAGATTAGAGAAAATATTCAGGGTAATTTTTGGTGTCCTTGCAGATTTGGTGGAAGTACAAAACAATTAGTTATAGCTGAGATAGGTACTTACACATATATATGTCGATATAATGCAAACATGGTATGTACCTATCCAATTTACTTCTTTTGGGTGGAAAAATTAAATTAAATTGAAAAGACTAACTAAGAATAAAATACTATTTTCTGGAAATACTCCCATTTACACAAGTTTATTGTTTCAGCTTTTTTTTTTTTTTTTTTAAATGCAAAATATTTGCCTGTCTCATACTGGTCCATCCTTTCTTGTGAAAAAAGTATGGATAAAACCAAGAACTGTGGTCAGTATTCTGTGAGAATTATATCAATAATTACAACGGGATGAGATCAGGATCAATACCTGGATGATATTTGCACTATTAATTTGGTTTTGAAATATGCACAGACATTGCCATTCATAACCCAGCATAAATGTACTGCATTAATTGGGGTGCAACAGCATTCTGTCAGTAAAAGCTAAAAACCTTAGGAGGACAGACTATGATGTACATTAAGCATACAGAGGTTCACCTGTCACCTACAAAGTCACAGTCTCTGAAATGGTGGAGTTTTATCTGACAGAAACACAACTTAGATTCAATTCTCAAATACTTCATGCCAGAAGCTCAAAAAGTCACTTTCAAGCCATCCAACAAGATATATAATGAGGAAATAACAACAGATTTCTATGTTGTTGAATATATTTACATAGCACGTGCAAAAGCAGCAGATAGCTGAATTGAAAACAAAAAGAAACAAAACTACAAAGTAAAAAAAAGGAAAGAAATGGGAAAAGGAACAAACAGAAAAGAAAGCCTAGTGGCATATAATTTTTAATCTGAAAGCAAAGAAGACTCAAATGCTGAATTTTCAGTTCCAGCAGCATAGTCCCAGTAAATGCCAATAACAATATAAATTTCCTGATAGCTGTCAAGGGTTAGGGCTGGGACAACTGCTAGTCAAATGACAGATGATCTCTATTAACCCTTCTCCCCTCCCAAAGGAAAAGGGAATAAGGCAGAGACATTTATGAACTGGAAAAGGAAACTGAAACAATCTTAAAGAAACCATAATAGTGCTGACAAGAAAATAATAAAAATAATGAAATATACACGAATACATACAAAACCACTATCAAACCCAGCCCCTTGATTGCAATCACTGCTGATGCTGCAGAACAGTCAGACATTGGGGAAGTCCCGAACCGGACTCAGCAGCAGATGGAAATCAGATTCAGGAACTCATGGGTTGGGATCAAAAGCGGAAGAATGAATGGAGTCCTCCTCAGACTGGTCATTGAAGAAGAGGGCTTGACCCTTGTGATACTTCAGTTTTATACTGAATATGACATACATGGAATGGAATACATTGTTGGTCAGTTCTTGGTCATCTGTCCTATCTGTTCCTCTGTGCAGTTATCAACTTGTACTTACTTATAACTTCTTTATTTCCCGGCACCCCCAAAGTGTTACATGAGATTTAGAAGTGACCTTTGATCACTACATGAGCAAGCATAAGCAAGAGTCTTTCTGCATACCAATCCCTGTCTGTAACTGTAAAACATCAGATGTTAGCATGCCTAGTAGCAGAGAATATATGCAAAAACTTGATGTTACCTTCAGCAAGTTCAGTCTCTTAGAAGAGACTGAGCTGAAAATTACAATCAACGAACAGAATTGGTTCTGTTTAACTCAAACGAGGACAATAGCAAAAGGTTTTTGATGGTACGGAATATTGTTTGAAGCTCTTCCTAGGTATGCCTCAGTAGAAGAAAATGAGTACAAACTAAATATAAAAAGTCTAGATAATTATCTTCTTTATTAATTAATTTTGAAAATATATTTTACCAATGTCCCTGCAGTAAGCATTTCCAGGATATATTACCAATATTTTAATAAATTCATTTCAATGCAAGTAGTATTCACCCTTTGGTGATTGGTTAATTACTACCACATCAAGAAGACTCTGCCTTCCTTCCTTTGGCAAAAACAGTATTCCGTTTTGTTTCCTTCATGCAGGCACTTACCCTTCAAAGTAGTAACACTGAGCATGATCTCAACATATTTATTAAGAGGAAACTTGACTTTTTGAAGTACAAAATTGACCAACAGGATTTTGTAAGAAATCTCAAAAGGCATTCACATCAATGATAATACTTAAAGCCATCCTGGGTTTACTTATGCATTCATCTTTAAGCTGGAGTTAAAAGTAGTGCTATGTTGTACCTTCTTTTAAAACCTGAAAAATATTGTATACTGAAGACAGCTCTTTCCAAAATTTGTTAAAACACATTAAAATTAACACTAGCATTTAATTTCTGTTCTATCTTCCTTTTGGCTTACATACATTTTTGCTTATTGTGAAGTATGCAAGATGTGTTTAATTGACAGTCTTCTACACATGGTACATTGGTTAGGAGGCCACCTTATCATTCGGTGAGCCAGCAAACGTTCTTTTACTTCACACATTAGAAGTCTTCTCTAAATGGGTATTTCATAGATCTATATTAAAACAAAAAAAATATTCAAAAAAATTTTAATATCTCAAGGTCAATTATCGGGGGGGGGGGGGGCTTGCTTTCCTGTTTGGTTATGGTTTTTTTTTACCCAGGCCCAACTCCTGATTTCAAAGTTGTGTTTTTATGTCTACTGATACTCTGATAAGTGATTAGGACCACATCCAGCAAAGCACTTAATATTTAGGTTTGGAATATATGAGGAGACCACTGATCTCAGTAAGTTACAGGAATCAATATATTAGAATCAATTTGAAAAAAGCTAGCACATTTTACTATCTTTCAAAGTAGTGAAAGAACAATGATGCTCCTCTTCCATGTATATATATGTGTCTAATAATTACTGTTCTGTTCCTTTCTGTCCCATATGATAGGAAGAAAACTAATATGAACAATTATGAATTAATATGAAGCTTACTATTTTAAACACCAGCTTGTCCTTTTATCTTTTTTTTTTTTTTTTCCCCCCCTGGTCTTTACTCCTCTATTTCACTCCTCCTACTAATTTCTGAAATCCAAATAGTAAAGCCCTTCATCTTACTAGCAATCTTACAGGAAAAGTGGGTAAAATATCTCCTGGAAAATATTGAAGAAAATTACGCATAAGCTGACTTCCCGATACACATATACAAATATCTATAGGCAAATGTCTGTGTACAAATAAGATGCTCTTTGTGAAACCAAACAGCCCTATCAAGTGTCATGGGTTTGAGTCTAGCAGTTTTTTAGGTAGCAGGGGGAGGACTGTGGGGGATGGTTCTCTGCAAAACTTCTAGATTCTCACCCAGCCCCAGGTAAAAGTTGGACCTGCCTCTGGCCAAGGCCAGGAAAATCAGCACCTCTGTGATCAATGTATTGAGGAGGAGAAACCTCTTGGGCAGCCCTAACCCGCGACACTCTGGAAATATCCAAGGTCAGGCTGGACAGGGTTCTGAGCAACCTGATCTCCTTAAAGATGTTCCTGCTCATTGCAGGGGGATTGGACTAGATGACCTTTAAATGTCCTTTCCAACCCAAACCATTCTGTTATTCTATGATTCCATTCTCGCTCTGTTTTAATTCCAATTAATTTTGTTATTTTTCTAGTTTAGCCTAGAATGACAGGTCACGTTCCTTTTCACCAAACTCTTTTCTAGATCTTGGACATGAAGGTTCAGTCTACGAAAATAGCAGTGAAGACCAGTGCTTGGCTAGCAAGCTCCACTTCACTAACTGCAACACCATTGTGGTCAACCATGTTCTGATCTGACCCTAACCCTAGAAAAGGTAAGGAAACTTGCCCCAGAGGAAAGTAATTTCGGGTTTATATAAATGTGGGTAATTCTGGCCACAAGTACGCAAGTCCCAAGAGTGGATCACAGAGCCTTCAGTGCTTGTATCTGGGCTGCAGGTTGAAATAGTACTGCTCTGAATCATTTATGGAGAAAAAGCCATAAACTGCAAAGTCGGGAAAATGTGAGGAATGCATTCTCCATTATCCTCAGGCACTTACTCTTCATACGATTTTACATATGCTGCTTGTTATGATGATATTGATTAGTAAGTCAACAGAAGCTTTCACAAGGGACTGCAGATCTCTTTACTACTGCTCTGTAATATTAAAATGTCATTACTGAGTCACCAACTTTTTGCCCTGATGTAATGTTATTCTCTGATGATTGCCTGCCTGAGCAGAAATTTGAAACTGTCACCCATAGACTTGCAGAAGTGATTCAACTTCACTTATAAGGAAAGTGAAATTAAATATTCATCCCTGGACTGCATTTTGGGTTCAAACTGACTGAAGTTCCTCAAGGCAAAATGTACTTAAGTTATAGAAGATTGTTTTGAGTTTTAAAAATTCAGGATGTCTATTTATCAGGGCTGGAGAGTCAAACAATCATTTATCTGGAACTTCTGTACACAGATATTCTTTTCCCTGCTTTGAAGCAAGCTTTTAATTATCTTGGCTAGGTAAACTACTTCTTGATATGGATTACTTTTAGGACAACGAACATTCAGACTGATCCCTTCAACATGTAGCTGTTCAGATAAAGTGACAATAAATTGTGAAAGAGTGTAACTTTGGATCATCTGAACTTCCTTACAGTGGTGAGCATTTCTGCAGGTAGTAGTCTTTGAAAAAAGAAGGCAAATTACTTTTGCAAATAAGTGATTACAGTAATGACTGAAGTCCAGTCAACTCTTCAGACGGATGTAATGTCTTCAGACTTAACTCAGCTTCTAATTCACAGATTCAATTCAGAGTTTACCCACTCTGGAACCAAAAAGGTCTGAGTAAATAAAGATAAAATGTTAAATTCCCCCCTAGACACATTTTCTTCTGAAAACAAAAAGTGGGAAAATTCACTGATCCAGAACATAGAAGCAAAGGATTCTTCTTCACAAGGGAAATTCTTTTTTGGGCAATTGCAACCAAACTAATGCAAAATGGCCCACATGGTTCATTTACAGAGTTCAATGGGGGAAACAACAATTTATTTAGAATTTTCTTGGTTTACTCTCAATATTCTTGCTCTAACATTTAGCATAGGATTTGGTAATTTCTAACGACATATCAATACATTCTACTCAGAAGTACATTATATTTTGGTAGTGTCCCAAAGACATATATACTCAGTAAAAAGAGGGAGCCAAATACTGTAGGCACCAACATGGGCAAAGCTGTCAAGACACTTAGAAAGCTGTTAATTTCCAGACAGCCTCAGACTAACTCTATTTATGTTATCTTATGGCTATCCTCCCATGATCACTCTCAAATGACTGAAAAATACATACTATCTTCTCTAGATTCACTACTATCATCATGTAGTCAAAAAACTAATAAGCAAATATGAGTTTTATAGAACTGTGAAATCAGAAAAATAAAAAGGTATGTGGCATAAAAGCAAACAAAAGTGAAAATGTTTATATATTGACATATTTTTCTAAAGATTACAGTCATCTCAGATATCCATCTTTCTATGTGTAGAAGGTCTTTCCCTTTTAAAATTCGTCAGCACAGAATTTTTTTCTATGTAAGATAACATTTTGTTGCATGTTAAAGGTATTTGTGCACATAATTCATGGGTTTCTTCCTTGCTTTACCAAAGATAAATTGTAAAGGTTGAGGTGGGATATAAAATAATTGCCAGTAGAAAAACAATAAAAATGGAAATATATCTTTAGAAAATCAGAAAAATATATGACATATTCAAGACTCATGCTGGTACTGGATTTCAGTGAGAAACACAGGATATAATGAATAATTGTTGCTTTCAGTGAGTACTCGTCCCTTTATCTCTAGAGTAAAATCTCAAATTTCAATTAAAAATATAACCAAAAATTCATTAGCCAACAACCTGATTCAAGCACAAGCTCTAACCCTTGGTTTGGAACTTCAGACCTAAACAATGAGAGATTTCTCCTTATATTGAAGTTTGGGTCAGTTTCTTTCATTTCCTCAAGAAGAGTGAGAAAAGCACTGAAACCTATTCTAGAAATGTTTGGGTCAACTTATCATTTGCAAAGGGACCTTACTTCAGTTTTTAATGAAGGACTCAGTATGATTACATAGCTTTCAATTTCAACCCAGTAAAACAGCATAACCAGCAAGGTTTTCTTCTAAGTTGTATTCCATTTTTCACAGGAATTTCCATCATCTATTAAATTAATGATCTTCTTTGTCTTTGATCCAAAGTATATACAAGTTCTGCTTTTCTAAGGTGTTAAAATGTCAGACAGGCTTGTGTTTATGACATTCATGCTTGTCTTCCTTGTATGACGTAATGGTGCTTCTCTCCCCAGGCTTGTCACCTATATGAAGGAAGATCTTGGTCTCATGCTTTTCCTCCTAGTGCAAAGTACTGTATAGGAAAATTACTTCTAGATTAAACTCGGCTTCTGCCTAAGCAGGTGTCAGAACGAAATTATGAAAAGGCAAACTCAAAATATTAACTGCTGAAAACATGTTTTATCTCTGCCTCTTTTTGTTGAACATACAGCTAGAAATATTTAATTACTCTTTAATTATGTTTACCAGAAACATATATAAGAACTATAGTCTATCAGGGATGAATTCTGAGAAAGAAATTTTAATCAATGTTGTCAGTGCAGAAAACGCAGTACTAAGATTTACCTGTCATTAAATTTTTTTCTATTCATTTATATTCATAACAAGAACAAAGAAATTGCTTGTAGTTCCTAATGGATCAAAATTCCCACTTAAATGAAAGGGAAACTAGTTGAAGAGGATACAAGTATCAGTAATGTGATTGAATTCTTTATCCCCTGGCATCATAAATTGTCCCTGAGTAATGGCTAAGGCTTTGTCCCTGTATCATTAGTACATTCTCTTAAACTGTGCATGTACCTGAAATCAGAAAAGATTTTTCATCTCCAAGGTGAAATAATAAAAGCAACAACATCTAGCTATTAAATGCCCATTTCACATGCCAGACAAATTAATTCCCTCATTCCAGGACTAAGGGTAACGTATCTAGAGATAGGTACTTGAAAAAAAAAGATTGCTTGTTTTTCATGCTACTAATAATTTCTCTACAACAGATTCAGAGAGATTCAGTACAGGACTTTTACCATGAAACGAGGGAAAAAAATAAGACGAAAAGGAAAAGTTACAAAAGGATTACAATAATTTCAATTTCATACAACATAAAGTGATCCAGGGTTTCTGAATTTCATAGTCTTTCCTTGATTTATGAAATCATGTCCTATTTCCAATGCTTTAGAAGCTCCAGAAAATACATTATGTTCAAACCCAGTGGTAAAGAAAGCTGGGTACTTAAGTACTATAAAGGCACAATTTATCAATATCTTACGTAAACAGCCTATATTTCTCACACCTATAACAATCCTAAATTAAATTTTGAACGTCATAGAAAATTCCTTCAGAAATATAGGGAAAAAAATAGCAATCAGGTTTATATCAAGAAGTCTTTGTTTGGGTTTTTTTTGGCATTTAAGTTAAACTAGATCATGTAAAAAGTCTATCACCCTTGATAAAAGCCTTACTAGATCCTTTTGGATGGTTCTCTTTTATCTCTTGGTATACTTCATGCTCAGAATAAATTGAAAAATACTTTTTTTCTATGAGGAAAAAATAATATATGTGCTGCCGTTTTACAAATCCGTACACTGAAAATGAAAATAATGAACATATGGATTCTCTGCTTTCTCAGGTATGCTATAGCACTTTTGTTAGCTTAAAGTGATAATTTAGGACATGAAGACATAATCATCTCACTTAACTTTAGAACACTTAAAAGAGACATGTTGAAGTGTGCACTAATTGTCCTTTATGGACTAGTTGTCTTTCATGTTCAATGTGGAGAATCAGAGAAGAGCACAGAGGTACCTTAAGTAGTCATCTAATAGGTTAGAAGGTCATGTTTTTATGGTGCCTATGTCCTTTCACTTAGTGTAAATATACTTGTGTGTTATTGTGTGGATGACAGCTCAATTTGGCAAGTGTAAATTAATGTAGATCAAAATTTCATAGGGTATATAAAACTTTTCTCCTAATGCAAAATATTTTTTTCTCAAATATTACAAATATGACCAAAAAAAACCCATAGATTTCAAGTTGAGTAATTTAATTTTCTGAAATACCAAACAGAAAACTAATAAAAAGTAGTATCTCTTCTGCTCGTACCAAAATGTTGCTGTTTTACCTTAAGAAAAAAACACAAACCCAAAACCGAACTACCATTGAAATCAGTTAAGCTATTGAAATTAGTATTACGGGTTTTAAAAAAGACTGAACAAAGTATGTATGAAACTCATCTACACAGATAATAGTTACACAGGCACTGACAGAAGCCATGAACCAATGCTTTAGTTTATAATCATATTGACTGTCCTAAACATCTGTTCAGTTCTATGCACTATTCTTAAATAATTCTTTTAATATTATAATAAATAATACATAAACTCACATAAGAACTTGAAAAAAAAACCAAACAACAAAACACCTGACATATCTCTAAACCCACATATTTCTGCTAGGACTGGACAGAGCTGTGATTTGAATCAGAAAGAAGAGACTTTCCCTTTCCTGGAATGTGGTGGAATGATCACCCTTAATGAAAATACAAATAAGAGTGAGCTTCATTCAAAAAAAAGCAGTAGATGGGAATTAATTAACGAGTCAAATTCCCTAAACCCTGCTAATAAAACATCTTTTGCTGAAGCAAAGTTTTCTGTACTGGAACGAAGATATCTTATGCATGAATCAGACTAAATTCCTGCATACAAACTGCTACAAGATTACAGATCTGTGGGTTGTGACTTTGGTATTAGAAGGAATAATGTTTGAGAAATTTTGTTTGAAAACAACAAAATTTCTTATTCAGTTACTTTAAATGGAATGGAGTAAATTTTTCAGTCCAGAGATAGTTTTATATAGGTAGCTAACTATCAAGCAAGCTACATAAATATGGTCAAGCTATCTAAACATGGTTTTTATTCATCTACCAGACTGTAGATTACAATAAAATTGAAACTTGTACTACCCAATATTGAATACAGTGCAGTAGAGCTTGCTTCAATAAAAACACACCAGAAAAAAAAAGCACCCAAAACTATTGAAATAAATTTCCTGGACTGTTTAGCTAGTCTACCAAAAGGAAATTCATACATACAAACAGAATAGATGAATATATGTCTGTTTATTTTCAAAAAGTTGTTGCACACTACCAAACCAATAAAAACCAAACAGGCACTAGAAGAATGATGCATTTCATTATTTTAATTATCTAAGAGATTCCTGATGTTTAATTGATGTGTCAAGAACATATTTTCAGTTTCCTGAAGTTCATCAATTCCACACTCACACAGCAACTGTATAATGATTATTTTCTACTATGCTTAGCACTGAAATTATGGGAACTATTTAGCATCTATGCTAAAAAGAGACAGTTGCACAAAGCAATTTATGAAATAGCCTAATTATTATCAGTGACATTTCAGAGTAGCAATTTCCTTGTACCAGTCTGACAAAACTTGAACCTCTCGAAAGTAAAAAAGCTTGTACCTACTAAAAATACATTAGGATTCTTGTATTCATATTAAAATCTATTATAATACAAGTGACACTGTATGCACACGTGCAATGTAGAGTGCAGCTAATATCTACAGTATTTCTCCAAAAACCAGTAGCTCAGATTGTGGTTTATAAGGTTTGGACTTACAGCATGAAGTTAATAATGCACAGCACATGTTAAAAATAGAATTATTACTCAATTTGTGCCTAAAAACCAATACACACATATGCACAGGAAGGTATGAGCAAAGGAGAGACTTAGAACGTTTTCATTGGAACTTCATTTCCATTCTCTATCTTTCCACACCTTTCTCATCCCCTTCTTTCCAGGTGGGTTTATGCACCTGAACTCTTACTGGTGCAGTAGAGCTTACTTAGGGCTAAGGCACAGGATCAGGCAAATTAGGTTTTGCAAACACTGGTGAGTCAGCCCATCTGTGTGGTAACCATCTGCATGTTCTTAGCCTACGGCAAATGCAGGTAAATCCATATGTTTAAAGTTCATTGTCAGTTACTGCAGTGCAACTGATGCATGATAACGTGTTCTGGATGTAGTAGCAGTTTCATTCTGCATTTAGCTTTATTGTCCTCATTGTTCATCTTCAATGAGTTTTGCAGTAAAGTGGATTTTTTTACTGAAAGTAAATGAAGGTGAAAGCTCCAGTGTAAAATTCTTTGCCTTAGACGCTTTGATGTTTAGCAATAGGTGCCATATATATCAGCAATTGTGAACCTAATTATCACAAGACAACAAAATATCAATAATATATTTGGGATCCTGATAGGTGAGTTACAGTATCATCTTTCTTTTAGAGTGTTATGTTCCCCCATAATTTAACTTGCACAACAACTACCAGCAAATAGGTCTATAATATCAACTATAGTAAATAATACTACAGTACATGTTCCTATCTTGCTTTCCATAAATTTATTTTACTCCCAATCAATAATTTCATTTCATAAAAATACATTAATCATTTCGTTCCCTTAGGCCTCCAAACAGAGTAACCTTCTCCCTCTCTAGTTCGAATTTGTTACAAGTCAAAACTATGGGGCTATTTTTTCCCCTTACAATTATTACTCTGACAATTTAGGCTTTTAAAAGTGAGACAGGAATCTTACTGCCATTAACATGGACATTGATAATGGGATGGGTGAACTATCTATAAAGTTTAAACTACATCTTAGTATAGGACACTCAGTCTCTCATGTCAACTCAGTTTAGACAACCTCAGTACCTTGAACATCAGTCATGTAATTTTGTAACCTCAATAGACAAGATTTGCCTAATATTGTCAGTTTAGGTACTACACATATGTCAATATGGGTAAATATGACCACTGTTTTTTTTTTTTTTCTTGAAGTTTCTGCATTCAGATTTATTAATATTCTCTGGGATTTTAAGGGAAATATCATATTTTTGCTGTAGTGGCAGATACACAGGTGGGAATCAAATTCTCTGGGATAATTTGTAATCAGTGACTGTGTATGAAGAGTTAGTTGTTCTTTTTTTTCAATATTGTTATTGCCATAGTTTTGTTGAAAAAATAAACTTTTTATACATTAATAGTAATTTTAAAAGCATGAATATCTTATTCTTTGTAGCTTTTTTATCTTGACTGATACCTGTTTTGGTACCTGGATGTCTTTTACATAACTTTGCTCTCCAGTAAAATTCCAGTGTCCTTGCTCTTTGTTTTAGGAAAAAATAATGAAACCTATAAGCTCCAGGCATATCAATCAAAAACAACAGAGTCAGCACTAAGTCTAATAATGAAAACCGTGATTTCATAAATCATCCTCCACAGGTTGGGGTCATCTTTTAAAAATTTCTTATCAGGTGCTGCTCAAGATTTCTCAGACTCTCATTCTTCTTTCTTTAATGAAAACAATAGGAAAGGTGTCAGAATACAAATGATGTGACCCTTTTTAGCTTAAAAATGTCCTGAAAATGAAAAGATTATGCTTTGCTTTGTCCTTGAAATTGTGGAAGTTTTCTACCTCTGCTCCCCCAAAGTTCAAAGAAAGATATTCTCTTACAGCTCCATAATAAAATGAAAACACCTATTCATAGGTGGCCTTAATTTAATAAACTGTAGATTTAATTTAAAGAACCTGGTGGTGTAGACAACTTTTTCTGCTGGCTGTATCCAGTATATAAAGTTCATAACTGACTAAGTGGCTTTTGTTACTGCATGTCCTTAGGCAAACCAGGAGCCCTCTGTTACTGGAGTTACATATTTTTATTTCCATCAACAAGTTTCAACATATTACTGTAGTTTGGAAAAAAACTTTCACACCTAGAATAAGAAAGATGAGCATGGCATTCAACCTTTAACAGAAGACATTTTTTTCAGCCTTCACCTTCTGGACCTGATGCCCCACTGCATTTCTGTACTTTTACACTTATACGAACTGATATAAAAACAACACACAAAATTCCATTTTTAAGCTTTTGCAAGGATCTAACTTGCTCCCTCATTAAACAATGAATTTCCTCCCAAGAAGAAAAAAAAAAAAAAGAAAAAAAATGGGGGCTCAAAGGCCTATGGGAAAGAAAACGAAAAAGGAAAAAGAAACAAAATGCGTCTACCAGTTTTTATCTGTAGAACTGAGAGAGGAATATCCCCCAAATAAGGCAGTTCTAAAGAAGCGTTTCAAGACAGCAGTAATATCTATCATAGTTAATAGCGACTGCACTGTTCTGTAAAAAAAACCTGGGTCATTACTTGCTATTGATCTACTAAAATTAGAAAAGTTTCTATGTTAACATGGGATGGATCATGAATATTTCTTCAGTTTCACTCTTAAGAGGAAGATACAGACTCTTTGGATATATTTGCACTGCTAGCAGAGATGCATCTTTGAAAGCAGATTCAGTCACTGCACAGAGGGCAAAACTGTAAGAAAAGATGCAATTTTAGCAAATCATGCTTCTTGAAATAATACATATGTGAACTGGGATCACATTGGCTGAACTATATACCACCTCTTAGAAAAGAACAGATATAGTAATTGATTGCAATGAGAAATACCAAGTTGTGGGTGCTATCTTGAAAGGAGCAAGATCCTTTCTGTGATATCACAAAATAAAATCTTCTTTTTACTATCAACCAAAGCAGTCTAATTAGCTCAAAACTTATTAAGATGAAGAGAGGGAAAATTCCAAAGGTGTTTCTCAGGCAAGAAGGAAAAATGTCTCTTGAAACGTCCTGACAACTATATTGCAAATCTAACTTAGGTCAGACCTCCCTCTGACCTGGTTATACCGACTCTGTAGCACCTTACTCCTACATGTAGAGATTTAGGCCACCCAGCACAGCTTTGCTCCTAGTACATATGAAATTCACTATATGAACTGCTGAAATGCTGTTTGGTGGTAAACCCTCTTCTAAAGTTTATGTAAAAGTCTTCTGAGTGTGTTGATTCAGGCAAATGTTGCTATTAACTTTACAAAGGAGTTTGAGATACTGTACTGCAGAAGTGCACAGTTTAGATATGAGCAGACCATATGACTTAGTTGTAAACATAATTTTACTTTCAGCATTCCAACACTTAATATGCAATGGAAAACATGAGAAAAAAAGTTCTGTTAGGAAGTTAATATTTATAAATACCTTTTCTACTTTCTGTGCCAGAATTTTGGATTACAGAGCATCACATAATCACAGAATGTCAGGAGTTAGAATGGACCTCAAAAGATCATCTAGCCCAATCCTCCTGCCAGAGCAGGATCACCTAGGGCAGGCCACATAGGAATGTGTCCAGGCGGGTTTTGAATGTCTCCAGAGAAGGAGACTCCACAACCTCTCTGGGCAGCCTGTTCCAGTGTTCCGCCACCCTCACAGTGAAAAAGTTTACTAATGTTTTTTGGAACCTTCTATGTTCCAGCTTGTATCCATCGCCCCTTGACCTGCCACTGGACATCACTGAAAAGAGCCTGGCTCCGTCCTCCTGACACTCACCCTTTGCATATTTAGATGTTTTCATTATTTCAGTGTACATATAGTGCTGTACATTTGCAGCAGAATTAACTTTTTTTTTGAGTAAAGGTTTTAAAAGAAAGACTTTCAGAAGCAAAAACACTACAAGTGTATTGACCATCTAGTCAGCCCTGTACATGAATTTCTTCTATGTGAGCATAATCTTACAAATTTTAGAAGTGTCATACTTTGGATTAGTATGAGCACATACTTCTCAACACTCACAATAAAAAGGAAAATTGTACTCTAAGCAAGTTCTCTGAAGTTCTGTGCAAATTAATTGGTCTATAAGACAGCCTGACAATAAATATTGCAGAACTTCATGCTAAAAAACCTTATAGTTAGAGACCAATACACTTGACTCCTCCTTAAAATGAAATATAGACATTAAAAATGCAAGTTCCAGGCAAAGACGCAGTCCATCACTCTGCAATACTAAATGGAAAGACAGACATCTAATGTAACATGACTTTTCTGATGTGAAAGATTTTTGTACACCAGCATCAATCCAAACCCAGAACACTCTGCCTGGAGAAATAGACACTTAATATTCCCTTTTGAGTTTATTTTTTTAAAAGATTTCCTGGTTAGTCAGGGTTATCTAGTGGATATTTTATAATTTTTTTTACTCCTGTATTCTGTGGGGCTAGTTTTGCTAATATGGCAAAACAAGACAGTATTAAAAAAGGATTAACTGATCCTCGTTAAGGCTAAGAAAATATCTTTTTAATATTATAAGAATTTTTACATGTCACCCTAATGTGATTTGAATCTTCCTGTTTTAAAAGGAATTAGTGTATTAAAAAAGATTACTTCTCTTTTCCCTTTCTCTTTTATTACTAACCTAAGGAAGTATGTAATAATTCAATTTAATTTATATTTCCCTGAAGAAGCGCAATTCAGTGGATAATACTTGTGGAGCTTCTGTATTAATAACACCTAGCTGGAGACAGTAGAATACATATGGTACATAGTGGTTACAATTAAGTAGGAAGACCTGAGACACTGGCATTTATATCAGCAGCTTTGTACTGCTTAGGAACATAATGGACCCCAAGGCAAAGCTGAGGGACTTCTTTATCTGCTATGATTAAAACTATTGATAATTCCCAAAGTGGTAGGTTCAGCTGCTGTTTCACATTTTATTGCTTAAGATATTAATGAGAAAACAGAAACACTGCCTGTGTTATTTAGTTAATACCAGAGGCCATATTCCATTTACCATCTCTCTGTGATTAGTCTGCATAGCTATAGCTGATTTCACGTTTTATGAAATGTTACTTGGCTTAACCCATCTACTAAGAGAGTACAATAGCATTACCAGTATGCCAGGTCATTTGTGATACCTGAGGAATATCTTTATTATGACTGGATCTACATCAATATTTGGATACACTCGGTTAGAGCGTGGTGCTGAAACACCAAAAGTTGCGGGTTCGATTCCGGTTCGGTCCTCATGTGTTGCCTGATCTAGTTGAGAGGCGTCCCTGCCCATGACAGGGAGGTTGGATTAAATGATCTCTAAGGTCCCTTCCAGTCTAGACCGTTCTATGATTCTGTGATTCTATAATTCTATGAATCCAATTTAGAAGAAAATTTGTGGTTTAGATTAACCTGTTGCTTCCATATATGATATACTGATTATTTGTAGAAATATTGAAATGTTGAATACAGCAGAGAAATGTTGTCGAGGGAAGACAATGGTAGAACAGTCTCCCTTGTAATCTTTACACTGAATTGATGCTTGACACTGGTCTTCAGTTAGCTCAGACTTTGCTAACACTGAGAGTAATCCTTTAATGTGAGATCAACAATGAAATATTCCATCTAAGAATCACAATTTCCCACCTTAATTGATTTAGTTTTATCTTCAAAAAGACTTCTAGACAGTCATCCTTTGTTTCTGTCCTGTTTGGGATGACCTAATTTATGTTTGTTCAGTGAAGTAATCAAAGATTTATTTTTTTTTTTAAAAAAGGAAAAAAATAAAGAAAATAACCCCATACTACTAGTTTGGCAATATCTGAAACCCTGAAAAATAAATCACGTTTTAATTTAAAATGAATCTTTGCACAAGAGTTCTCGTCTTTAATTAAGATCATATGGACATACCTGCAGACTGAAATAATTCACTGGGTGAAAATGTCATGTCATTTCTCAGTGTTCACAGAATAGGAGAAACACTCAAATATGTAATCTATAAAGGCTATCCCATTATTCCTGCTACTTCTCTGGGGTGATAAAGCTACAGTATTTTAAAATAAAGGCTTGGCATGTTTTTCTATGTATTTATGTATTTATGTTTTTCTACGTATTTATGTTTTTCTATGTATTTATGTTTTTCTATGTATTTATAATACTGTAAACATGGCTTCATGCATTTCCTCTGGAAATGCATGGGTAAAAGCATAAAATAGTAATTATCTGAGAATAGCATAGGGTTAAAGAGAAAAGGATCTGGCTGGAATATGAGACAGCAATGTGTGCTTGCAACCCAGAAAGCCAGCTGCATCCTGGGCTGCTTCAAAAGAAGAATGGCCAGCAGACCTAGAGAAAGGATTATACCCTTCTCCTCTGCTCTCATAAAAGCCCACCTGGGTGTCCAGTTCTGGGGCCCCAAACATAAAAAGGACTTGAACCTGCTGGAATGGGTCCAGAAGAGGGCTATGAAGATGATCAGATGGCTGGAGCACCTCACCTAATGAGAACGGGCTGAGAGGGTTGGAATTGTTCAGCCTGGAGAAGAGAACACTCTGGAGAGACCTTGTAGTGGCCTTCCAGTACTTAAAGGTGGCCTACAGGAAAGATGGGGAGGAAATCTTTATCAAAGAGTGTAGTGATAGGATGAGGGGTAAAGGTTTCAAATTGCAAGAAAGTAGATCTAAATTAGATAAAAGAAAGATTTCTTTTCCTGCGAGAGTGGTGAGGCACTGGAACAGGTTGCCTGCAGGATTTGCGGATGTGTCCTTGCTGGAAGTGTTCAAGGCCAAGTTGGATGGGACTTTGAGCAACCTAGTCTAATGGGAGGTGTTCTCTCCCATGGTAGGTGGGTTGGAATTAGATGTTTTTTAAAGTCCCTTCCAACCCAAACCATCCTATGGTCTTCTGGAAAGATTTAGAAATAGAATTCAGAGTAGAAGAACTAAGTCATAGGAAGTTGGACATGGTAAGAGCATAATAAGGCTCAAAGATCATAGGAGACTATTTGGAAGGAGACAGATAAGAGATTGTCTCTTTTTACCACCTGTAAGATGCCTAACAGATAGATTGCAAGCAACCTTGCCTGAACAAATGGCCTTATGCAGACAGATTTGCCTCTTACCTGTAAGTTTCCTTTAGGGCCAATACTCTGAGTGAAGAGACTGCAACATGATGCCCTCACATCAGAGTGAACATGGTTATATATTTCCTACAGAAAATTCTGGCTAGAACAAGAACAAGTTTTCAGACAGAAGCTTTTGGTTTTCACTAAAATAACCATTTAAAAAAAAATAAGTCTTCAATGGAAAACAGAAGTATTTCATACCACATAAGACTATACACACTAAACTGTATACAATGACATCCATAAATCCATGGGTCCAGACGGGATGCATCCACAGGTGCTGAGGGAGCTGACTGATGTCATTGCTAGACCACTCTCCATCATCTTTGTCAAGTCTTGGGAGATGGGAGAGGTGCCTGAGGACTGGAGGGAAGCAAATGTCACTCCAGTCTTCAAAAAGGGCAAGAAGGAGGACCCGGGTAAC
Source organism: Trogon surrucura (assembly GCA_020746105.1). Classification (NCBI taxonomy): domain Eukaryota; kingdom Metazoa; phylum Chordata; class Aves; order Trogoniformes; family Trogonidae; genus Trogon; species Trogon surrucura. Next base: position 42,775,702 of record CM036617.1, read on the forward strand.
TATAGATCGGTCAGCCTCACCTCCATCCCTGGGAAAGTGATGGAACGACTTATCCTTGGTGCCATCTCAAGGTATATCAGGGATAAGAGGGTCATTAGAGACAGTCAACATGGCTTCACCAAAGGGAAGTCGTGCTTGACTAACCTCATAGCCTTTTATGAGGATATAACAAGGTGGATAGATGATGGCAGAGCGGTGGATGTGGTCTACCTTGACTTCAGTAAAGCATTTGACACAGTCTCCCACAGCATCCTTGCTGCTAAACTGAGGAAGTGTGGTCTAGACTCTCGGGTAGTGAGGTGGACTGTGAACTGGCTGAGGGGCCAAAGAGTTTTGGTCAATGGGGCGGAGTCTGGTTGGAGGCCTGTATCCAGTGGAGTCCCTCAATGGTCATCATAGAATCATAGAATCATAGAATGTTAGGGATTGGAAGGGACCTCGAAAGATCATCAAGTCCAATCCCCCTGCCAGAGCAGGAATGCCTAGACTATGCCACACAGGAACGTGTCCAAGCAGGTCTTGAATGTCTCCAGAGAAGGAGACTCCACAACCTCTCTGGGCAGCCTGTTCCAGGGCTCCGTCACCCTCACTGAGAAGAAGTTTCTTCTCGAGTTTAAGCGGAACCTCTTATGTTCCAGTTTCAGCCCATTACCCCTTGTCCTATCAGTGGTTCTCACCGAGAAGAGCCTGGCTCCATCCTCATGACACTCACCCTTGATATATTTGTAAACATTAATGAGGTCACCCCTCAGCCTCCTCTTCTCCAAACTAAAGAGCCCCAGCTCCCTCAGTCTTTCGTCATAAGGGAGATGCTCCACTCCCTTCATCATCCTAGTTGCCCTGTGCTGGACTCTCTCCAGCAGTTCCCTGTCTTTCTTGAACTGAGGGGCCCAGAACTGGACACAGTATTCCAGATGGGGTCTCACCAGGGCAGAGTAGAGGGGAAGGAGGACCTCTCTCGACCTACTAACCACCCCCCTTCTAATACACCCCAGGATGCCATTGGCCTTCCTGGCCACAAGGGCACACTGCTGGCTCATGGTCATCCTGCTGTCCACCAAGACTCCCAGGTCCCTTTCCCCTACACTACTCTCTAATAAGTCATTCCCCAACTTATACTGGAACCTGGGGTTGTTCCTACCCAGATGCAAGACCCTACATTTACCCTTGTTATATTTCATTAAATTTTTCCCCACCCAATGCTCCAGCCTGTCCAGGTCTCGCTGGATGGCAGCACAGCCTTCTGGTGTGTCAGCCACTCCTCCCAGCTTGGTGTCATCAGCAAATTTGCTGATAGTACTCTCTAGTCCCTCATCCAAGTCATCGATGAATATATTGAATAATACCGGTCCCAGTACCGACCCTTGAGGCACTCCACTGGATACAGGTCTCCAACCAGACTCTGCCCCATTGACCAAAACTCTTTGGCTTCTTCCCCTCAGCCAGTTCACAGTCCACCTCACTACCCGAGAGTCTAGACCACACTTCTGCAGTTTAGCAGCAAGGATGCTGTGGGAGACTGTGTCAAATGCTTTACTGAAGTCAAGGTAGACCACATCCACCGCTCGGCCATCATCTATCCACCTTGTTATATCCTCATAAAAGGCTATGAGGTTAGTCAAGCACGACTTCCCTTTGGTGAAGCCATGTTGACTGTCTCTAATGACCCTCTTATCCCTGATATGCCTTGAGATGGCACCAAGGATAAGTCGTTCCATCACTTTCCCAGGGATGGAGGTGAGGCTGACCGGTCTATAGTTACCCGGGTCCTCCTTCTTGCCCTTTTTGAAGACTGGAGTGACATTTGCTTCCCTCCAGTCCTCAGGCACCTCTCCCGTCTCCCAAGACTTGACAAAGATGATGGAGAGTGGTCTAGCAATGACATCAGCCAGCTCCCTCAGCACCCGGGGATGCATCCCGTCTGGACCCATGGATTTATGGATGTCCAGATTGCTTAATTGGTCCCTAATCCAGTCCTCATCGACTAAAGCATACTCCTCCACTGCCCTGACTTCCTCTGGGGCCTCAGGGGAATGGGGCTCCTCAGGACAGCCTCCGGCAGAGTAGACAGAGGCAAAGAAGGCATTCAGTAACTCTGCCTTCTCTGTATCATGTGTCACCAAGGCACCCACCTCATTCATCAGTGGGCCTACATTGCCTCTGGTGTTAGTTTTATCTGCCACGTATTTGAAAAAGCTCTTCCTGTTGTCCTTGACCCCTCTCGCCAGGTTCAATTCTAGGGAGGCCTTTGCTTTCCTAGTTGCCTCCCTACACCCTTGGACAACAGCCTTATATTCTTCCCAAGTGGCCAGCCCTGCCTTCCAAGATCTGTAAATTCTCCTCTTGCCCTTGAGCTTACCCATCAGTACCAGGACCAGTATTATTCAATATACTCATCAATGATTTGGATGAGGGACTAGAGAGTACTATCAGCAAGTTTGCTGATGACACCAAGCTGGGAGGAGTGGCTGACACACCAGAAGGCTGTGCTGCCATTCAGCGAGACCTGGACAGGCTGGAGGGTTGGGCGGGGAAAAATTTAATGAAATATAACAAGCGTAAATGTAGGGTATTGCATCTGGGTAGGAACAACCCCAGGTTCCAGTATAAGTTGGGGAATGACTTATTAGAGAGCAGTGTAGGGGAAAGGGACCTGGGAGTCTTGGTGGACAGCAGGATGACCATGAGCCAGCGCTTTGACCTTGTGGTCAGGAAGGCCAATGGCATCCTGGGGTGTATTAGAAGGGGGGTGGTTAGTAGGTCGAGAGAGGTCCTCCTTCCCCTCTACTCTGCCCTGGTGAGACCCCATCTGGAATACTGTGTCCAGTTCTGGGCCCCTCAGTTCAAGAAAGACAGGGAACTGCTGGAGAGAGTCCAGCACAGGGCAACTAGGATGATGAAGGGAGTGGAGCATCTCCCTTATGACGAAAGGCTGAGGGAGCTGGGGCTCTTTAGTTTGGAGAAGAGGAGATTGAGGGGTGACCTCATTAATGTTTACAAATATATAAAGGGACAGTGTCATGAGGATGGAGTCAGGCTCTTCTCGGTGACAACCACTGATAGGACAAGGGGTAATGGGCTGAAACTGGAACATAAGAGGTTCCGCTTAAACTCGAGAAGAAACTTCTTCTCAGTGAGGGTGACGGAGTCCTGGAACAGGCTGCCCAGAGAGGTTGTGGAGTCTCCTTCTCTGGAGACATTCAAGACCTGCCTGGACACGTTCCTGTGTGGCATAATCTAGGCATTCCTGCTCTGGCAGGGGGATTGGACTTGATGATCTTTCGAGGTCCCCTCCAATCCCTAACATTCTGTGATTCTGTGATTCTGTGTCTATAAACATGTATCAGTATTTAAAAAAACCCGAACATTTCTATGACTGTGGTGCAGAACCTATGATACATACACACATACAATTTTACTCTTTATCAACAAATAAAAGAGAATGATCCTTCACTGTTTTTCAAAGCCACCATTTTAAACTTTTTCACAACTGGCAAATAAAAAATATTGTTAAGTATTTCACCAGTGAAACCAAATATGTTATTAGACAACTAATGCAGTATAATACATCTCTGCAGAATTCATAGATCTATGTTGATGTAATAGTAACTAAAATTCCATACATATGTTGAAAGTACCTGTAATGATTATTTTGATTTATAACCTTATAAACTATTCCTTCTTGTAATATTTTTTTTTTGTTCTACAATAATAGGGCTCAGGTAAAACTCTTAATTCTGACTTGATTGCATGGTAGACTATCTCTTTTAATTTCTCTGACTATTGTCAGATGTTCTGGTGATATGGCCATAGAGAGCAGCCATAACTTGCATTTGGGTGCCTTATGGAGACTGAAATAGTAACATGTTTAAGCTGCACAACTTCACGCTTTTTATTTGACAGATCAGTGGCAGTCCCATTAAAATAAGATATATGTTTTTACATTAGCCTGACAAGGGATTACACTAAATAAAATGTTTTTGACTGGCATGAGTTTCCTATTACTCAATTTGTCCTTTGCTGCCAGAATAGGGATATAAAAAGGAACGTAACATGAAAGTCCTTGTCCTCAGGCTCCTTGGAATTACTTAGGCCAGCAGTCCTGCTATTCATATGTATTCTTTATTTAGGCTTCATTAGTACGCTTTTTTTCTAATCATGATATTGCTAACATTTACATGCATTTGTTTTTCAAAAATAAGTACCATTCTGATTGGTAATTCATTAACAACAGTTTTATATTGAAATTTTTGTATATTCACACAACTACTCTTTTATCTCAGATACCCACTTAAAATTAGATTTTTTTTTTGTTATTCAACATGTTATACTATTATTTTTCTGTTTTATTTTATTTCTTTGTCAAGTCAGAATGTAAAGACTCATTGGGCTGTTCTACGATACTTTTATGCTAAAAAAAAGGGATATTGAACCAAGGTCACCAGTAGAATTGGTCAGTTAGCAGCTCTACTCTCAGATGGATAGTTCATGGTCTGGCTTCTAATGTGACCAAAATGATGTCACTCAACGGTTTATGTGACCTTCACAGAATGTAGTCTTTATCACTCATACTGAAGAAGAATCTCAGTCAACAAAGAAAGAATGGGTCAGAAAACAGCTTGTCTTTTTAAATGAGCCAAAAGAAAGGTTCCTACCTGTTCAAGCAAACATACAGTGTCTGTGCTGATTGGAAATAACCCTTGCCAATTCTTTTCCTGCTTAGTAGAAAAGACACATCGGAGTTAATCATTTCCACATTGCCAGCTGATTTAGCCAGTAGGAAAAGCCAAAAGCTAAAACTGGTCTAACGATCTCCCAGAATTTTTCAGTCCATAGCTACAAAGTGTTGCTTCTCTATCCCGCAGAAGAGAAAAAAAATCAAATTCTTGTGATTCAGAGAGGTACAAAGTAATAATTCACAATTAAATCTAGTCTTTGCACATATTATTCTTGGTTTTGAATCAGAAACTCAAGCAGTTCCTCAGTTTCCATGGAGTCAGAGGTTTCTGCCTCACCAAATCAGGAGTGTGAAATAATTATGCTTTACATTGAACAGCTCAAGTGGGTTCATATCAGCTACCCACTTGCAGACACTGAATGTCTAACTCCTTTGATCCAACTGTACTAGCTCATTAAGCAATATTTTCTAAATAAATTTTTGTATGTAAACATTGAACAAAAGGCTAAATATTGTACTAAAGAAGAACTGAATACTGCACAGCAGGGTTTGATGATAGCAGCCAATTGCCTCCCCTGCAGTTGGAAGGCAGCTTGGGTAACTATTCCAAAGATTAATGAGCAATCAGTTCTAAATTAAACCAAGACCTATGTTTAAATCTTTATCCCTCATTCCCTTTACAAGTCTGAATTTGAGTTACACTCACAGAGATAAAATGCAGTATTTGGCTTTGTGTGTTACAGAACATTATTAGCAGAGAGAAAAATTGCTTCTTTAGCATTTTCTTCACATTTTTCAGCTTTTATTTTGCCGAGCACTTTGAAAGGCAATGGACCATGATGAGGTTTGTGGCTGCTGCACCAGGCTATAAACAGACGTTTCCTGTCAGTCATTTCTAGAAACTATACAATTTCATTTTGAAACTGGAACAGAAATATTAGATCTGGGAGAATCAACCATTCTGACACGACACTTTCGTATTGAGCTCAGTTCTTAACTATCGACAAAGCATTTGGGTAGTATGAAACAAATAGTAAAGTGAAAAATGTGAAGAAGTGTCATTAAGGGCTTTTCAGCAGCTCAGTAAATACCAAGTTATTTGTGTCTATGCAGTCCCTATTACTCTGTACCTCTACCTATGTATCGGTTCAGTTTTCAAGTATAGTATATAGAGCACAACACTGATAAAGTTAGGTGTTAGGTGCACGTGAGTAAGGGCATGAGACAGTAGTTACGGACTATACTCATCAAAGAAGTTTTCAGTCAGAAAAAGTAAAGGTATTGTAGGATAAGAATACCATTCTAGATATGATCATTTTTTGGATAGGTGGCAGAACTATTAAAAATCCATTTTTTACACATTTCTGTTCTAATTTCCTGACTGTCTTCTCTTTCCCTTTCTCCTCCAAATGCCTGGCCTAAAAATGTTAAGCAAGTATTAGAAGACACCTCAGATGCTGCCAAAGAGATCAGAGATGTGAAAGTTATCCTATAAGAAAAACTTTCAGGACATGTTAATTTGCTGTATGTTTTCCTTCTTCCAGGACAAATTTACCTCCTTTTGTCCATGCACAGCTTATTCTTCATTTATATATCTACGATAGAGAATCAAAGATATCTATCAACCACATTGTTTGGCTTTTTTTACTTATTCTTTGTGTTGTGTAAAGAGCAAAACAACTGAAGATTATTTTGATCAGTTTAAATCTACTAAGGTTCTAATCATGTTGAGATTAATTAAGTTAAAATTAATTGCAGATCAAACAGGATTAAGAATCTAATGTGGTGTAGTAAGATTCAGGAAAAAATTATCACAGCAATACAGGCTATTTTTTTACTGAATAGCAATCACACCATGTGCCGCTGACATTCAGAACAATTTTTCCTTCTTACTTTCCGGTATATCTCAAACAAAAGACATATAATTAGTTTACATATTTTTAAATAATTAATGAAAAAAAAAAAAGCAGAACTACATCACTCATCATATTTGTACTATATTTTGTATAAAAAGTTGAAAGTAAACTAGAATTTTGTTTTTGTGTTTAGCTGGTGGGTTTTTTTAAGTAGCATATCTAAAGATACTTCAAAAAAAGAGGTATTCTATTTAATAAAAGAAACACTTGCACAAATTACAACATATCGCAATTGTATTACAATACAGCTATTACAGGTCAATCAGGTTATGGTGGTTAGATAAAATATAATATCTATTGTAGAGTTCAGATGTTATCTAAAAGCACACTCTTGAGCTTTGTGAAATATGAGAGGAAGTACTTCTGCGCTGGTGGAAAATAAATGAACTGATTAATATATTTACTGTTGACAATGTGTCTAATCTAATACAAAATACGGGAGCCTTCAAAACTGCCTTTTTCGTATTTGGGAAAATTCATTATTATATAATCAGCTTCTCATATTTTCCATAAACTTAAATATCTATCAACACTGACTTTTACATTTTTTAAACATGCATACAGTTATTGCCTACATGTATTTCATTTAAAACTCAATTATTCTTGAAATCAGGTTGAAGAGATGATGTCTCAGTGAAATTAATCTACACCTGAGGTATTTGTTTAGGTGTTGATAGTTAAATAGCTTCTTCAGAATAACCATCATGAGCTGGAACACTATGTCTGTGTTCATCCAATCAACAGAGTTGGGATACAGAAATTTTATGTTTGTGTTCATTTTTCTGTCAGGAGTCATCAGTTAGACACACACCTGTACAAAACCAGTTTTGGTTCTTCTAGATCCAGGATAGGCCAGTTTAGGGGTTTCTGTGCCAAACTCATCTATTTCCAGATACATGATTGCAGAAAAAAGGGTAGATAAGATTTGTCTGCAGCCATCACCAAAGATAAGCCAAAAACCAGTATCTTGATATTTTGCTATCTTGACTTTGTATGTGCCAGCATCCATTCCATCTCTAGTTCCATGTATAGTTTTCTGTACATGCCTCGTTTCAGTACACTAAATGCTCCACAAGGAGGAAAAAAAAAAAAAAAAAAAAAGGCTACATACTACATAGATTTTGATGCTTTCACAGAAAACACTGCATGCTGGAAGACTACCACAAATCTTCCTCAAGGTATTTTCGTATAATTCATCACATGAAATGTTTATTATTGTTAGTTTAAGTTTTCTCATCATAAGCTAATGTTAACAATTTATTTATCCATCGCTATTTTGTTACATAAACAAGAAATCTGAGTCATAAATAGGGAGACAATCATAAGTAAGTTCTTGGTTTTGAAAAGCTCATGTTCACATTATTATCATTGTGTTAGAGAAATTATGTTACATTCAAATAAATAGAAAGTAATGGAAAATGAAAATGGAGTTGAATTATCTGTGTTAGAGCTTCAGAATTTAATAAGTAGCAATCTTATACAATGGTTATTAATTTCCTTTAAAACCAAATATGCCCTTTTCTCACACACATTAGATTATAGTTTTGATTTTGGTTTTCATTATGTACTTATTTACTTCTGGTGATTGGCCAGCCAAGTGTGTCAAGAATATACCATTTTATAGGATTGGTCCCACCAGTACAGAGAGTTTGCAGAAATGAAGTCTTTCTCATATATTGTGATGGAAAGCTTAACATGTTTATTCACTTACTGACCTAACTACCTAGCTGTTCTACTATAGTTTCCACAAGAACAGAAAGTGCTGTGCTTCTTTAGTCGGTGCTTCCTTGCAACTCCTCTGTCCCACTTGTCATCTCTGCAAATGGTCAGCTCTGAATGGTAGGGCAGTCACAAGTCCCCAGAGGAGGCACAGATGAGACATACAAGTCAAAAAAACCCAACCAACCAATCAACAGAAGACGCCCACAAAATCACAAACAAAACACCAGAGACACTACCAAAGAAAAGGAGACATAAAGACCGACCAAAAAACTGAACTAAGAAGAAATTTGGAGAAGAATGTGTCAGAAAATATTAATTTGAAGAGGTGAGGTGTAAGGTATAATATTAGGAGATCTATGGTACAGCTAGAGAGACACGTCAAAAAAGGATGGAAGGGTAAGAGAGATATAAGCAGAGAAAGGAGAGGTCAATAAGATGAGGAAAGACTTTCAAAGTATATCAGAATAGCCCTAGACTAAAATTAAAAGAAACATGTGCCAAAAAAAGAGAAGGATAAAATAATTGGTGAGCATAAAGGAAGGAAGGACTTGGCAATAAAACATTAAAGGAGGAATTTATGTAGAATTGTAATTGAATCACTTAATGCATTGGTTGGAGTAGACTTTATCCCAACACCACCTTCAAAATGTAATTCCAATGTCACCTGCAGTAAGGACCAAGTAAATTAAAGGTCTTTTATCCAGAGGAGGCAAAGTTCAACTTGCCTACACTGCTGAGAATCTTGCTCAGAGGTTACATTTGTTTTCCTTTGAAATGTAAGGCCATTCAGCCAATGATGAATCATATTTTAATGAATGCACTTCATATCCATGGGTTTAATTAATGAAATTCGTATTTTTAGTCTTTTTGTTAGCATGGCCCATGAACTTTGATTTTTTCTGAAGTTTATGGTCTGATTGCTGAAAATCAGATTACTTACCTGAAAATTAAACACTTTGTGAACATTAGCTGAAATTTAGACTTCAGTTCCCATGGGACCGTATAAGGAATTTGAAAAGATATAGTTAATAGAAAGGTTAATCAAAGGTTAATAGTTTTTATGACTGAGCAAAATGGAGAGAAAGTAGGGACACTTTAGTAGTTTTTTCACATGTTAACTCATTTCAGCTGGAAATCTCTGAGGGTTGTAAATTGACTATCCTACCTCTGTTTCTCAGACAAAAACAGTCTAGGGACATTCTAAGGCTTTAGTGTCTAATCAATTTGACATCAGTTGAGGAAAAAGTGCAAAAAGCTATATTTAGGAAATCAAAAGCAATCTATGAAAAAAAGTATCGCACAGATTAATCTTCTAAATAGATGCTGAGAATGAATAATCAACCCTGAAAGTATGTGACAAAATTCTTACCTTGAAAAAATGTAAACAAGACTTTGGATATTATAATAATTGTAGATATGCCGATATTTTACACAGGATGATAAAAATCAGTATAGAACATGTAGAGAGCAAACGAAAGAAATAAACAAAAATAAACTAGGTATTGTGATTCAAGCCGAGTGCCTGGGCTGACAACAAGGAACCACCTGTCTCCAACTCACTCCTCCCTCCACTCCCATCTCCACAGGGATGTGGAAGGAGAAAAACTCTACAAAAAGGCTCAAGGACTGAGATTAAGGACAGGGAAGGTAATAATCTATCATTTAAGATGACGGGTTAAAAAAAAATCCCAAAACACAGAGAGACTAGGGAAGAAAACATAGGTTTAATTTACCACAGTCATTTACAGAAGCAGGCTAGTGAGAGGAATACACAAATAAATACAACCTGACCTTAAATATACTTCCTCCACATACCCCTCCCATCTTCCCAGCTACCTCCTCCCCATCCGTTCATGCAAGGATGGACAAGGGGTGGGGGCTGCAGTCCATCTGACCATTACTCATGGTCCACGGCAGCTCCTTTTTGAGAAAGAGAGCTCCTCGCAGTCTCTTCTGAGGTGTCAGCCTCACAAGAGGTAATCTTTCTCCTCCTCATGAGTCCACTGGGGGCCACAGATTGCTTCAGACACATACCCTGCTGGTGCTTAGTCTCTCTCTCCTATCGCATGGGGCTCTGCACGTACCAACACACCCTGGGCGTCCTTTCTGCTGTGGATCCCCTCAACTTGCAGGTAATCATCCACCTGCCATCTCAAACACCTCGGGGCTCTAGGGAGAGGTTCTGCTCCAGTGGACTTCTCCCTCTCCTTCTCCTCTGTGACTCTTCTGCCCCTCTTTCTTCTCAGGATTCTGTCCCTTTGTTCTCCTCTCACCTCCCCCTCCTCCAACAGAAATATCCCCAACATAAAAGACAGGACAGCTCAAAAGGAGAGGAACCAAAGAAAGAGAACAATGGGGTCCTCTCTTGAATACCTTGATCTCAGAGGAGTGGATTGGCCTGGCCCTGGCCAGAGGTGGGTCCAACTCCTACTTGGCAGTGGGGGAGTCTCTTGAAGTTTCTCATGAGCCACGCCACATAGCTCTATCCTGCTTCCCAAAAACCCTGCCAGACTCAAGCCCTTGACAGTAGGCTAAAATAATGTATGCCTGAGTTACTGAAACATTTAATACACTTCGTATTCCTTGATCTAAAATCTGTCTTTGAAAAAAATAAATTAATATTTACGTGGGAAACTGTTAAGAAAAACAGAGTAAATTAAGGGATAAATCACAGTATTTTCAAAATTTACAACAGAGTTAAAAACAGTCCAGTTTTACATGAACACAGATTTGACTTATATGTTTCCCTGAAGAGATGTGACTCTTTTTCCTTCTTCTTTGCAAAAGGATATGCCAGAAACATTTCTGGGAGGTCCTGTCAATCTACTCCATATAAACAATTAAAAATTAACTGGAAGAGAAACAGAAGCTGCATGTTTATCTCCTGGATGGATGCTTTAATCATAAAGCAATAGCAACATTTTCACTCTTAAGTCCTATTAGTATATGAATAACTTCCTATATTGAGCAGAATGTCAGCAGAAGGACAAATTGAGTAAAATCCAAGTCTAAAACCCTCAGACTCTAATATTTAGGGATCTCTACTGAAAAATGAAAAATAATCATTTAAAGACATAGAACGGATCTTGTTCTCCATTTCTTGTTGAAAAGTTTAGCCCCTGAAACTTTGCGTAAAAGGAATGTCACAGCATCCTTTTTTAGCTCAAGATAATCACTAAACGCTATCTGAAATTTGCAAGTAGACCCAAAGATAACAGAAAATACAAGTTTTGACCATAATTATCACTGAGAAAGTGTCATTTAGCTCCAGAGAAGTCAGTCTGAAAAAATACAAAAGAAAAGGGAACTCTTAGCTTTAGCTCTTCAGTTATCCTACAGCAAACATTGTATTGACAGTGGAATAAAGATGAATTAGAAGACATTTGTCTGGCTACCCCATTTTCAGGTAGTGCAGCATTACTGTAGTTCTACCAGGTTCCTCATGAAAGAGTACAGCTCCATTAAGATCAGGACTCTGACATGACTACACTCTCACAATCAGTATCTTCAGGTCTTCTTTGATATCTCTCCAAAGTGCACCAAGAATACTGGATAGTCAGTCAAGCGTCACAAAGCCCGTCAAGGATCACAAAGGACAGAAAACAAATATACTCTGTATCTCACTTTCCTCTTAAACTGCACTCAATTTCAATGACAGTAAAGGGGAAATAAACAATGTAATTGAAGAAATATTATATACGGAATAAAATTAGGTGGTGTTTTTTTTTTTGTTGTTGGTTCTTGCTTGTTTCTTTGTTTCTTAATTCCCTTATGGATAAGAGAAGGGTTTTTTTTTTAATTTTTATTTTCCCCCAGAGACGGGATTCTTTTAATTAGTTTCTTATTTCTGAAAAATATTCCAGGAAAACTCTAAGAAGCTAAAGCTAAGCTTGTCTTAACAGTTATTGAATTGCTCAGGGAACCTTAGAAGTACAGACATCAAAACTTGCCTCATAGAAAACCCGTATATTAGTTACAAATGTCCAGTGCTATTTCTGATATATATATTTACTATCACTATTTTATATAAGCTGCAAAAACACTGTTCAGTCGTTCACTATGAAACAGAGAATCTGGACATCTAGATGATTTCTGTATTAGCAGATCAAACTGGGCAAACTCAGACCAGCCAAAACCCAATGTCAATTTTAAGACATCCTAGCTAGAGTTAAGGCTGGATTTAAAGACAGAGCACCTCCAGCAAAGCTGACTCAAAGCTGACAAAAAGACTAGGCCGACAATAATCATTCTAATTTGAATTTTGGATTTTTTTTCCTTTCTCTCTTCTCCTTATATCAGTCAAGCACACACCTCACGTTTTCTAAATGAAAGCAAAAGGATGCAAAATATATTTACTGAACTTTTCTAGAATGGTATCACAGATTATGCCCACTATAATCACAAGGGAAAAGTGCAGTAACCATAACTTTGATACCACACAGTCACAACTAGTGACCAGTGATGATTTTTAAAATTATTTTAAGATACAACACGGCATGTTTTGTTTTTTTTTTTACTGATGGACGTTTTTCAAATCATACAATGGCAAACTGTCCTACACACACGATTCACAATTCAGGACATTTTGCTGTTTTTCACTACTAGTACAGGAATTCAGTTTTCATCTTCCTGTTCCACTGCACAAGAAAAATTGAAAAGTTCCAGAATTAGAAGAAAAGGGTACATTTGCACTTTAATCACTCGTCTGGATTTGCTGCACATAAATCAGACATCCAAAGCCCATCAACATATCAGAAATTATAGAGTCTTACTGACATCACTTAGCAATCTTCTATGTTAGGTGCTTTATGTCACTGAAATTTATGGGGTCTTTTTTCTTTCTTCTTATTTTTAAGTTTGGAATTAGAATAAAGGGAAGAAAAAAGGAGCTTTAACTGAGATTTGTTGGAAATAAAAATATATAAACAGACAATTATAAAACCAAAGCTCTTAAATTTAAAAAAAAAATAAAATTATGTACAACACCACTAAAGAAAAAGAACAACAAAAAGGGATATGAAAATAAAGTTATGCACTGAAAATTCCAGACATACTTATTTTACTCAGCCAGGACAAGACTGCTTCATGTCTGCATGCCAGCACTGAGATCCACTAATCCTCAACAGAGTTTTTCTGACAAAATTGCTGCACAGTGTTGGCAAACTTTCAGGAAATATATGATTATTTGAAACTTCTGCTGTGTAATTCTATGAATCCTGTACAAGTTGTAATCACTCCCAGAGTACTGTAAGTCAATGTTAGTAAGAGATTTAGTTGGTCATCCTCATGGAAGAAAAACATTGCAATTACTGGTTATTACTCATTGAGGGGAGAGGGGGATGGTCCTCAGGATGGTAAGTTGCCTTTTGTTTTTATAGTAAAAGTTAGTTAAATACTCGAAGTGTGTTGGACACATATGTTTTAACATCATATCGTCTTACTGGATCTTCATAACTGGAACATTTATATTTCTTATTTCTTAATGATTAATAACATCGAGCTTCTGTGAAATATTGAGGTCTTACATACACGCTACATTTTTTGTGTATCACCATGTGATAGCAAAAATCCTTCTCAGTCTGATGTCCTCTTTATACACTGACATTGATTAGAATTTCAAAGGTGATAGAATTCAAAAAAAAAAAATTAAGTATATTCCAAAGTAGGATAAAATAAAATCATATAACAAGTTATCTTAATTATCTTCAGAAAGCTCATAAGCATCCGACATCATAGTCTAATATTTCCAACTAGTTTCCCATAAAAGCAATACTGAGAGTCAGACTCAAAGCATGAGTTTAGCAGATAAGGACCATCCAAATACATTAATTTTAAAGCTAAATAGTACTATTTTGGCTCCTTATTTGATCTCATATACAAAAGCAGTGGAGATTCACCTACCAATCTCTTTTTCATACTTCCTTCTATATGTAAAACTACGTAATACTTTTTAATAAATATAATTCCAATAACCTTTCACAGATTTCAAGGAGTGGTTAATATATTGTGTTTGTGAGTAAATTATGCCTATGGTTAATATATTATCTTCAAAACTGACATTTAATTCTCCTTATGATTCTCTTTTAATCTCTGAAATACAATTTTAAAAATCTGGATCTTAGAAAGATTTTAAAATAAAAAAAATTAGTGACAAAACCAGAGGAATAATCATTATCAACACAGATACATTTAATATAAAAGCACAGTAAATATGTTGTTTTCTCCAACAATTGAAATTTTTTTGAGAATTCACTTTATAGTTATGTTCATTATCTGATTTATCAGAATTTAACCTACACCACATATATATTTTCAGCATTTCATACTTCTTAATAAAAAGTCCCTCCATCCTTTTTGCTTTTCAGAAAAAAACCCCAAACCCCTCATCATTCCATATCATTTTTCTAGCATAACTATTTTGAAACCACTATTTAAAAAGCCATTAACCCAGAACAGTGAGTGCAAATAATACCTGTCTGAAAAGATATGACAGTCTACATTTTTCCCCCAGTACACTATAACTACTCTGCCTGGCAGATAGCTTCTAAAACAGCTCACAGCTCCCATAGAGAAAGGCAAAAAAAAAAAAAAAAAAAAAAAGTATCAGCTTTTTTTCCCAAGCACATTCTTTAAACACCTCCATCATTTCCACAATCTGCTGGCTCCTGTAGCTAGGTGGGGATTAAAATCTGCCTGGCAGTCACTTGTATTAATTCCACAGAGGAGTGGCAAAGTCAAATGGTGCACTACTGCCAAGGCTTGAGTGGCACTGCTCCCGTGCAAGCAGCTTCCCCGGGGATTGATTGCTACCACAGTAGCAGAGAATCTCTCTGCTAATCTCCTCTAACTGTTGTTGACCTATCTCTGCCATCCTCTCCCAAGTATACAATAAATCAAGCACATTTTACATGAAAAATGAAGTAATTACTCGGTGAATCCAACGGCTAATTGCACACGGAAGCCTCTGGGAGATGTGGGACAAATCCATGTCAGATTTCGAAAGGCAGAGAAAAAGGGAACTAAGCTAATAACTCTTCAAATACTGACAAACTAAGAGGGATTGAAATGCACCATTTCTTCAGAGAAACCAATTCTCTGCTTAAGGGAAATGGAAAATTCTAGCTATGTAGTTTAGCTTTACAACAACAACAGCAGCAATTTTGAGGAAACACTGAACCAAAAGTAACCAGTTTCTGGAGAAAAATGTCACAGGGTTTTAGTTTCTTATATCAGATATCATTATTACACGCTATTTAAAATAACCTTCTCTTTTTTTATGCGCTCCTTGCTTTCCACCTGCTCTGAACAGTGTACTTATGAGTCCCATAATTCCTCATTCAATTTAATTCAGTTCACTCGCTGCCTCTTTCCCCAGCTGCTCCCTCGATTGCTCCTTATCCAGCCAAACTCTCCCCAAACTCCTATTACCAGTGTATCTCTCCAACTGCTTAAATGCCGTGTACCTGAGCTAGCCAGCTTTCTTAGACATGTTGTGGAGGGAGAGGAGAAAAGGGACTGAGAGAGGGAGAAAGCAGGTGAAAGGCAAATTCCCATGTTCCTTTTTCAGTTCCTAGCCAGCCTTTGCTCAAAGCAGATCACATCAGTTGTGATTAGTTTCACCCTTTCAGCTCTGACCTGAATTAAGTAATTTTGTCATATCTGAGCATAGCAACTCATCATCTGGACAGTACTAGGAGCTGCAAGAGATCAAAACATGCTCAGTGTCTTTTTTAGAGGTAAGAGCAGTGAAGTCCTGGTAAGTATCTACTGAACATATGTGCTTTTTCAACTTGGCTAAATTTGCTTGGATTGTCACAGTATAGCAAAACGAACATCCACGACACAAATGCCAGTCCTCTGCCAAATTTCAAGGTCAGTTACAACTTAGCTTTGAAATACAACACATTTTTCTCCAGCCTGGCTGCTGGAAACAGCTGAACCATTTTGGCAGATTTTTTTTGAAGTTGTTGTCCTGAGGTGACTAGCCAGCATGGAAAATTTTAGCTTGAACACTTACAGAACCTGCCAAGCCTCATACATTTAGTGTGAGACACAAATTTTCACTTATTTCCTAGGTGCTCTCATAGCAGTTACCTTCATCTTACATAGCTACAGGGCAGTTCTTAGCTCTTGCCCGCAATTCAAGACACCAGCAGCAGGATGCAGCTGAGCAGCTGAGAAGGTTTTTTAGTGAAAGAAAAAAAAAATATTAAGAAACTCAAAATCAAATACTTTTTAGTTAGTTCCTTAAAATTGCAACATTTAAAACAAATGCAGTGATCTGGAAATTAAAACTGTATGTTTGTTCTTCTCTTTTTCAGTCAGACTTCTCATCATGGACTACAAGCCTAGTTACATCAGGGGAGATAATATCATGAGAGAAAAATGGGAACTGAAATCTCTGACCTACAGTTTCTTTAGCTACCTGAAATAAAGCGCATTTAAACTCAAAAGGTTTGAATTAAAGATTTAAGTTCAGCAGTGGAACTTCAAGACTTTTTAGGTTTGCCAAAGAGTTATAATGCTTTAATACAGAGAAATAGTCAAAAACAAAAAAGCAAAAAGCTCTTGGGCATTGGAGGATCTGAGGTAATTGGATTTGATCAACTAAAGAGGAAGGCAATTATTTACATAACAAAAAAAAAATCCACAGAGGAAAAATAATCTTCCTTTCCTGATATCTTAGAAACAATCAGACATCAAAACATTACTTTCATGAAGCCATGTTTTATTGTCTCCTTAGGCTTAATCAACGTGCAGGGATGAGTTAGATATACTCAGAAATTAAAACTTCATTCCTTCTATCCATGTTTCTGTAAGTCCACTACAAAAAGTTTAACATTTTTGTCTTGGGTTTGAGTGTGACAGGGTTTTTGGTAGCAGGAGGAATGCTCTGGGGGATGGCTCCTTGCAAAACTTCCAGAGCCTCACCCAGCCCCAGATAAAATTTGGACCTTCTTCTGGCCAAGGCCAGGACAGTCAGTACCTCTGTGATCACAGAATCACAGAATTGTTGAGGCTTGACCCAATGCCATCACATCAGCTAGACCACAGCTCTAAGTGCCACATCCAGCCTCTGCTTAAACACCTCCAGGGACGGTGACTCCACCACTCCCCTGGGCAGTGCATTCCAATGCCTGATCACCCGTCTCCATGAGGAAGTGCTTCCTGAGATCCAACCTAAATCTTCTCTGATGCAGTTTCAAGCCGTGCCGTCTCGTCCTGTCACTGGTTGCCCGGGAAAAGAGAGCCTGACCCCCACCTGACTACAACCTCCCTTCAGGCAGTGGTAGAGAGTGATAAGGTACCCCCCGAGTCTCCTCTTCTCCAGGCTAAACACCCCCAGCTCCCTCAGCCTCTCCTCATAGGATTTTCCCTCTAGTCCATTCCCCAGCCTCATTGCTCTCCTCTGGACCTGCTTCAGCACCTCAATGTCTTTCTTGAAGTGAGGGGCCCAGAACTGCACACAGGGCTCGAGGTGAGGCCTCACCAGGGCTGAGTATAGGGGCAGAATTACATCCCTGCTCCTGTTGGCCACGCTGTTCCTGATACAAGCCAGGATCCCGTTGGCCTTCCGGGCCACCTGGGCACACTGCTGGCTCATGTTCAACCAGTTGTCAACCAGCACTCCCAGGTCCCTCTCTGCCAGGCCGCTCTCCAGCCACTTCTCCCCCAGTCTGTAGCACTGCAGGGGGTTATTGTGGCCAAAGTGTAGGACCCTGCACTTGGTCTTATTGAACTTCATATCATTGGCTCATCCACGCAATCTGTCCAGGTCCCTCTGCAGTGCCTTCTTACCCTCTGGCAGATTGACACTCCCCCCCAGCTTGGTGTCATCTTCAAACTTGCTAAAGGTAGGCTCAATCCCCTCATCCAGGCCAAGGTATTTAAGAGGGGAAACATGTTGGGCAAGCTTCTCTTTTTGTTTGTCTCTCTTTATCTCTGTCTTTGTGTCCTGTTCTTCTGTTTGGAGAAGGAGGAGGTGAGAGAAAAGCAAAGGAATGCAGTAGGTAAAGAGACAGGAGGAGAAAGAAACCAGAGCAGAGTGTTTCCCCAGAGTCTGCTGGTGAGTGAGATGGCAGGGAGATGACTGCCTGCAAACTGAGGAAATTGATGGTGGCGAAATGCCCAGGATGTGCTGCCACCTGGAGGACCCCATGCCAGGGGGCAGAGAGAATCTGCACAGGAGTGGAGGACATGCTTGATGTGACTCGTGACCCCAGGGTACGTTCCACACTGGTGGGATGAACTCACATGGAGGGAGAGGGTGGCCTCCTGTGAGATGGACACCATGTGGCATCAAGGGGAAGACTAAGAGGAACCGTCTTTCCCAAGGAGGAAGGACTGCCATAAGTAATGGCCAGACAGACCAAGCCTCCCACCTCCTATACCCCTCTTACACTGATAGGGGTGGGGCAGGTAATTGGGAAGAAGGGAGGAGGCGAGGGGAGTGTATTTAAGATCAGGTTTTATTTATATATGTGTTTGTCTCTCACTATCCTACTCTTTCTTAGTTGAGAGCTGGTGGTGGCAAATTGAATTTGTTTCCTCCCCAAGCCTACTCTGTTTTTTGCCTGTGACCATAAGTGGTGAATAGGTCCTCCCCATCCTAATTTCAATCCTTAAACCTTTTTTGTTGAATTCTCTAGCTCCCCGTTCCCCATGGAGGGAGGAGTTAGTGAGTGGCCATATGGTTCTTTGTTGCCAGTCCAGGCAGCCAGCTCAAACCACTACACTTTGTCTAATATACTTCCTTGTTTAAAGCAAATACCGTGTTGGGTTTTTTCCTCTTTAATACAGCAAAACAAGTGACATATGTCACAGATATGATAGGTAGTATTACAGTCGTTGCAGCAAAGATGTTAGACTTGGAGAGTTTAAACCAATCAGCACTACAAGGTGAATAGATGGGCACATTCAGTGGACATTACACATAGGCTTGTGTGTATGCTAGAAAGGAGAATATTCATAATACTCTTACTTCTTTTTAACAACTACTGTTTTTCAAGACACCTTTGATTTTAGTTAGTTTGTCTTTCCAAAACTGAATTTCAGAGCACCTGAATGTCACTGCAACCTCAAACTTGAGAGGGTAGGAAAGACAGGAGCAACCTACTTTGATGCATTCATGTACCTCATGGGTTAGAGGAAAAAAATGCTTTACTTCATTATTGATTGGTTAGACAGAGGAAGGACACTCAAAAGAGGGTAAACGACTTTGCTCTGAGCTTTGTGCTGACATGGCTAGCACTTCAGTTAGCCTGATTTTGTATATACAAGCCTGAAACACAGAAACAACACAGGGAGTCAATGGCAATATATTAGTGTCACTTAAAGACAATTGGGAGAAAAATATTTTTATTTATAATTTCTGCTGAAATCCTGAAGATGTTTAGGGAAATGAAAATTTTAATGCTGTACAAAATAACATTTTTTATCCCCCAAAAATCCAATTTTAAATTTTGTAGAATCAGTATTTCCTCTTAATTATATTGAAGATGGACATCTACACAATTACGTATATTTACATGATCAAAGCCCAGCAAAATCATATTAAATCCTAAACACATTTTTATATTTACATATTTAAAACATTTTTCTGGCAACATATCTTGCCACCAAGGAAATGTAAATAAGTGCAGTGAATATACTAGCTTCTTAACTACTACCCTTTTGGAGAGAAAATGCACAACTGGGAATAAGATAAAGGAACTAAGAAATTTGTCTGATTTCAGAAATATGTACGTGTTCTAAACTGTACTAAGTATCATTCCAGTACATTTTTATTATCTTTTTTTTTTAATTTGACATGATTTTTTTACCTTTTCTCAATAATAACTCACAAAAAAAAAGGTGTTGTATGTTTTATGCAGTGAAATGTTATGATCTCAGTGCTGTTTTCTTGCACTGTGATCTAAAAGA
This sequence comes from Trogon surrucura, assembly GCA_020746105.1. NCBI lineage: Eukaryota > Metazoa > Chordata > Aves > Trogoniformes > Trogonidae > Trogon > Trogon surrucura. The sequence goes on from CM036617.1 coordinate 42,795,940, forward strand.
GATTAATCACAGAATCACAGAATCACAGAATGTTAGAGTTTGGAAGGGACCTCAAAGATCATCTAGTCCAACCCCCCTGCCAGAGCAGGACCACCTACAGCAGAGAGCACAGGAACACGTCCAGGCGGGTTTTGAATGTCTCCAAAGAAGGAGATTCTACAACCTCCCTGGGCAGCCTGTTCCAGTGCTCTGTCACCCTCACAGTGAAAAAGTTTTTCCTCATATTTTTATGGAACCTCCTATGTTCCAGCTTCCACCCATTGCCCCTTGTCCTGTCAGTGGAGGCTGCTGAAAAGAGCCTGGCTCTGTCCTCCTGACATTCCCCCTTGACATATTTATAAACATTAATGAGGTCACCCCTCAGCCTCCTCTTCTCCAAGCTAAAGAGACCCAGCTCCTTCAGCCTTTGCTCATAAGGGAGATGCTCCACTCCCTTAATCATCTTTGTGGCTTTGCGCTGGACTCTCTCAAGCAGTTCCCTGTCCTTCTTGAACTGAGGGGCCCAGAACCGGACACGATATTCCAGGTGCGGCCTCCATTGGTTAGAAACAATTAAACATGATGAAATATTTTACTATTTTTTTTTTGATTATTTGTATAATCAGCGTGGAAACTCTGATTTTTAGCAGAGATTTTTGTTTTCTCCTCACCTTCATACTGTCTCTAAAGCAAACATTTTCTCTCTACCTTCACATTTGTTTTCTAAACACTTATTACTACGCAGTTTTCTTTAAACCTCGTAAAGGATGACCTTAAATCACTAAAAAAATATATACTGCTACATATCGAGCCAAATATTCAACCTCTGAACCTCTTGCAACTCAATTCTTGGTGTATTCCTGATACAAGACTAGGCAGCGATAAGGCAGGGAGTTTGACGATAAAGCGCTGAGTCTGACACACTGAAGATAAATGAGAATTACTGATAGAAAGCTGCCCTACTTTTTGCTGCACTGTATGGGAAGGTGGGTTCATTTCCATCTCTCTGTCAGGTACCTGAAAACAACGGGCCTTATCCCTCCTTAATCTCAATGGGTTACCTTCATAAGCTCTTTAAAAGTTATATATGGAAGCTGGAGTAAGCCGATTAGCAATGGTTGTTTGGAATCGGACATCAGCGATGTACATAATAATACTGCAACATTATTGAGAACGCAGAATAAGAATGGCACCAATGGGAAGTTATAGAAATGTTATTTAAGACACAAAAGGGTCACATAAAACTCAGAAAGTAGCCATGTATATTTTCAAATACCATCTCTTCCATTCTGAAACAACCATTTAAAATTTCATGACTTTGAAGGGGACACCTTTGCTGACACTATTCAAACTACAGAAGTTTCACTGGAGGTTGATTTCTAGGTAGATGTTTACTCTTTCTTGAATTTTGGCTTTCTGAAGTCCAAAAACAATGATTGACAGCACTTGTTTATTAGGTATATTTTTTTGAAATACCATCTGTACGCCTAACACTCCCCCAAGTACCTTTTGTATTTTTTATTGGATTAATGCTGCTTTTAAAAATCCACATTAGCATTTTGTACTGCAACTTTCCCTCACTAATATTTGTACTGTGACAATAGTTCAGTTATGACAAATATATCTTCTCTATCTAATGTAGCAGTAAAACCAATGTTGAGCAAACTGTGATGTCTAATATACCCTTCTGAACAGATTTTAGCCTGCCTTGCATCCTTTGTAACGATATCTGTGTCATGTTTGCCCATTTGTCAGTCCTGAATAACACTGAAAATTGAAAGCACAGAAAAAAAATGGAGTTGATTAAAAGTAAAAACAAGTCAGAATAGCATGAACTTTGGCTAAAGTTCTGTATGATTCTCCTCTGAGATTAGGTAACCTTTTGATTTAATTTTTCCTGACAGTTCAGTATAATATCATAATAGACAGAATGTCCTTGGTTATCAATTTTGCTTCCTTTCACTGTTTGTCCTTGTCTAGTCTAGATGCCTTGTCTGGACCACACCATTTTTTAGACAAAGCAAATAAACCAGAAAGTTTTTTACCCAGTTTTAGCTGAAAGATTGTCGTGGTTTGACCCTGGCCAGCCGCCAGGTACCCACACAGCCGCTCTCTCATTCCCCCTTCACTGCTAGACAGGGGGAGAAAATATTGCCAACGGCTCAGGGTTCGAGACAAGGACAGGGAGATCACTCTCATTTACCATCCCGGGCAAAACAGACTCGATTTTAGGGAAATTAGGTACATTTATTAAAAGAACTAATCAGAGAGGAGTAGTGAGAACTGAGAAAGAGCAAACAGATCTTAACAAACAGAACACCTTCCCCCCATCCCTCCCTTCTTCCCGGGCTTAACACCACTCCCGGTTTCCCCACCTCCTCCCACCGAGCGGTGCAGGGGGACAGGGAATGGGGGTTACAGTCAGTTCATCCGACCTTGGTTCCACCGCTTCTTCACTCCGGGGGAGGACTCTTCACTCTTCCCCAGGGCCATTGTGGGGTCCCTCTCACGGGAGACAAGCTTCACGCTCTCTTCTCCGGTGTGAGTCATCCCACAAAGGGCAATTCATCACAAATTGCCCAATGTGAGACACCTCACGAGGGGCAACCCACCCCTCTTGAGTCTGAGGCGCAGTCTTTCAGAGGAAACTGCTCCACTGTGAGCCACCCGCAGCGTCCCAAAAGTCCCACCGGCCAACCTGCTCCAGCGTGGGCATTCCTCTCTTCCACGGGCTACAGGTTCCGGCAGCGACTTGCTCTGATGCGGGCTTCCCACGGGCTACAGCCCCCTTCAGGCATCCACCCACAGGTCGTGGAGTCCTCGGTGGACATCTACGTGGTGATCCTCACGGTGGACATCTGCACCCCGCCCATGGGCTGCAGGGGGACAACCCGCTTCACCATGGTCTTCACCACAGACCCGGGGGACTCTCTCTGCTCTGGTGCCTGGAGCTCATCCTCCCCGACCCTCCTTCTTCACTGACCTTGGTGTCTGCACAGATTCTCACTCCTCCATCTCTGTGACAGCTGTTATGGTGCAGTTCTTTTTCCAATTCTTAAATATGTTTTTCACAGAGGCGTTCCTCTGCTATCACCTTACTGATAGGCTCAGCCTATCCTGCAGCTCCCCTCCCTGTCGCCAAAATCCGGCCAGGCCAAACCAAAACAAAGATATATGAAGGACCTATCTATGATTTTTGTTGCAATTCTAAGTTTTTATTTATTCTATTTTATTTGACATATGGCATCCTGTAAGAAGAACTAAGACATACGGTACCTGTCAATAGTTTAACAAGCATACATGCCAACTTCCAAGGTTACAGTTACTGCATATTCACATTAGAAACCCTCAAGGGTGTGCTCAGACATGTGCATAGCCCAAGCTCCCAAATATTCTGAACGTGTTCACGTTTCTGTAATTTTATTGACTAAGCATGACCATATCCAAGCACAGAATAGTCCAGACCGTACAGTAATTCCTAAATATTGAGGGTGGGCTTTGACACATTACTACAGCTGTGCTATAGAAAAGAATGTTGTCAGAAATAATGTGTGCCTGAGGTGGCGAAGTGAAGCCCTCTCTTCACCTTGTCATACAGATACAGCCAGAGATACTGGCATAGTCACTTAGAGGTGTAGAGATATCTAACCATAGGGGAGTTGATGGCAATTAACCTTAGGGGACTTGATGACAGGAGGCTGATGACAATTAAATGCTGACACTCAGATCCTGAAAGAGATTTTAATGACACATCCACAGTAACACATGGTATTTGGGGTGGATTAGGTCATATAACATATTTACACAAGTGAAACTAATTCCTAATGCCAAAGTTAGAACAGCAAACATTGCTCCCTCTTCCATAAATTTTAACCTGGATATGGGGAAAATGATTTTTCTCTTGAATCCTACTTTTTGAAGAAGAAACTGTGTTAGATTTTGCGCTGCACACTTGCACATCGTAATCATAACTTTAGTTTTGCTTATGTTTGACCCACACAATTTAGTCCATGTACAGTGTTAAATATTTTCCAGGAATATCAGTAAACGGAAAAAAAATGTATATACTCTTTAAGTGCTACATGTATGAGGCTATCACCCTATCGTTAAACCAGTGATACCTTTAAATTTCAGGTTGCACCAGAGATACTACAAAAATGTACACTTTTAATAATAATGATTCTTACTTATCTTTTCATTTATACATCTCTAGTGCTATGTTAATATAGTCATTTTACTCATGGGAAAACAAGGCAATGACAAGTGACATCTCTTTTCCCATAATTTACCAGTAAAGATGGAAAAAACCCTTTCATTTGATATGATCCAAGATCTAGTTACCTCGTTTCCTTTGCATTTTTTATATGTTCATATTAGAGAGATAGATGGCAATGCAATATAGGAAATAGAGTAGACTTACCATTCTGAATAGACAGAAAGTGACTACAATATTTATAAGAATATTCAGTTAAGTCTTTTGTAGTTATTTTTCCACAGCCTACTAAAAATATTTCTAGGTTTCTAAGCACATTCTAATTTCTCAGACAGGGAGTTGCACTTCTCCTTGGAAAGGCTCAGAATCCTACTCTTCATGTTTTACATGCCTCATTACTTGCCATTTCTTCATTATAATGATTGCAGAGGTTTAAAAGGGACAACATAGGTAATCTAGCTTTGAAATGTGCTAGAGATGCACGGAAAATATTTGTTCTTCACTTTTGTGCATTTAAGGTGTAGAAGAAATGTTGTGAGAATGAGAAATTGATTGGCTGAAGTTTCAACCATCAGTAGAAATTGCTCAAGAATACACGTTAAAGATGTTTTTAATTAGGCTGATACCCAAACCCCTCTGAGATTGCCGATTTTTAAACTAATTCGTTTACTGTTTTTATCCCATTAACTAGTTTTTCTACCAGTTAGCTAGCCATACAGGAAATCTGAGAGTAAATGTACTGGTAAACCAAAGAATGCAGAAAACTAGCTCTGTAGGTTGCAGAGAGAATACTTTTATTTGACTTAAACCAATGATAACTGCTACAGAAGGTACTACAGCTAAGACTTGTGTTAAGCTCTAATTGTACTTTCATTTCTGTAGCACTGAAAATTAAGTGGAAGTCTTTGCAATTGACTCAAAGTCCTTTCAAATCTATGACTACATACAATTTGCATACCCAAAGAACAGGTTAGTTACATCCTCCTTCCTTCCTAATTCTGTACACTCACATTAACTATCGTGACAATGGATATGTACCCAAAAAATTATACAAAAGGTGATGGATGACTGACTACTGGAAAGGCAAATCCTTTTCTTAGCTCTCCGGGCAAAAAGATAGTTCTGCATACAGGCAAAGTCTGACCTGCTATTACTGACAACAAAGTATTTAAATTAGAGTATTTGACTACTGCCCCTCGGATGGAGAACCACTGTGGTGTTATTTTTAATTTATGTGAGGAGTAAGATAACACATTTTTAACAAGATATTTGATTGAATGACCCAGTCTTCCAACCTTACTCCTCGCTCTAAAAGGGGGATATAAACAGTTCTACAATATTTTTTTTAAAACTACATTAAAAAAATAAAAATTACTCTCTCTATTTTTATAGTCCCTTACATAATGGCGTTGTAATAGCGTTTGAGGTTTCTCATGTTTCTTGAATACAAATAAAGGGAAGGGCTTGAATACTGTGCATATACACTAGCAAGTTTTCGAGCAGTAAACATCTCAAAAGATAAATTGTATGAAATCCTGTGATTTAAGGGTGTAGTGGTCTTTATCTTTACATATATATTGGCCATGTGTGAGAAAGCATAATGTAGAGTAACCATAGCAACAATACCATATGTTTAGTAAATCAGCTTGAAAAATGCCTAGTGCATTAGATATGCAGGGCATAGAGGGTTTTGTTATCCTGTTTTTGGATCAGGCCCATACTAGTGTTTTATATTAACCAGCTCTATCAGACACAAAAAGTCCCTAAACCTTCCCAAATTAAGCAAGAATTGCTTCAGGCTCTAAAAATGATTGCACACTTGAATACAGTTAGGAGAATGTTTTGTTTGTAGAATGCTTTGAAGATAAATCCAAAGCAGAGCTTTTAATCTATACAAGTGGTAAAATAAAGTGCAGGCCTGCACATACTGGTATCAGGGAAAATTTGGAGCGGTGCATTTCAAGTGATTTTGAAGAAAATGTTATGTTGAAAGTATATGGTTAATGCAGTATTCTAAAAAGCAAATAATAATAAAAACACCTTTAAAATCAATTTAAAAGAAAATAGAAGCTCTAGGACCTAAAACTACAATTGTTTTCTATTTATTTATCTTCCTTCAAACTATGACCTACACAATTTTTAACAACTGAGAATCTCTGCTGATCATTAAGATATTTGAAAACATGAGAATTTAATCTAATTCCTGCACTTTGATCACATAGCATTAGGTTTCTGAATGTGTCCATAAAAATGAAGCAAATAATTATGACCTTATATATATATTATTTTTTGTTTATTTATACAGTTCTTGATGTACTTTGTATATTAAGAACATTATAAGAAGAGATGACTACATCCTCTCTCAATCACAATTAACTAGATAGGTAATTAATTCAGATTTTGGGCAAGCTTGAATTTATCGTTAAGATTTTCATTCTATTTACACAAAGAAATGGAAACTTTCTTAAATACAAATATTTTAGTAGAAGATAAATGCTCACTAAACTACCCACATCGAGTGAGGCTCCTAAGTTTTCCCATCAAAATCAAAGGAAATTGCTTTGAGCTATCAGCAGTTTAGATTCTTCACAAGGAAAACCTGAAGTTTGTTGTCATATTTTATCCTCTGAAATTTAATTGTGATGAAGTCCAACCCTCTATATCTCTTAGTAAACTTTGTCGAGGGAAAATAACTGGTTTCATGTGTCTTTCTTTCACCTCTGCACTCCATTTAGCTGTAGGCAGTGTCGTGGAACAGCAACAGCTACAGCAGTGCTGCAGAGATGACAGCACACGTTGGTACTCACAGACTCTGGGATGCTTCCACGAAGGCACCAAGGTAATCTGCTTTCAGAGTTACTGAAATGCACCACAAATTTAAAGATGGCTTTTTTTTTTTTTTTTTTGTAAGGGGTGATAAAAGATGTAGTCATTAGTACCCACCATCATTTTTCTTTCTTTTGTGGTTCCATAAGAGATGCTCAGAATATTTTTTTCTTTTTATTCCTATGGTGCCTTCTCCTCTTAGGACTTCCGTAGGCCAGCTGTTTCAAATCATGGTTTTCTTTACTAAATCATGCCTATAATAGAAATCTCAAATAAAAGATAGACCAAGTATGTCAAAAACTTCTAACTAAATTCAGGTTGCCCGTTAGGAAGCCTTCATACCCTGTTAGCTGCTATAAGGTGTATGTGATGACTGAGAAAGCAACCTCTGACCCACTGGCTTTTTCATGCTCTAACTAGTAAGTAGGAAACAACAGGGGTTGAGGGGAGCTCTGTGAAACAGTGCTCGTCAGAGCGTGACAAATTGGAAAATGGGCTCTTCTGTATTCTGTAATGACAAGAATATTTAATAGCCTATGTAGGGGGTACATTAAAAAAGATGTTAGCTAGCCTGAAAGTACACTCCTGGGGTGAAGTCCTAGTCCCACTGAAGTAAATTGCAAAAAGTTCCATCAGATTGAATGAGGCCATAGTTTCACTCCTGGTGTACACCCAAGTGAAAACGTCTATTTAATTTTACAATAGATAGGAATTCTGATGTATGCTTTTTGATTCTACACAAAACACTGAAAATACCTGTTTAGGTAAAATGGCACAGACCAGCATTAAAGCTCCTGAGGCTTAAAATAAACCAATTTAATTTTGTCTTCCTATTTCACAACTCTCAAAATGAGAGTCTGCCTTTAGGTGCTCAGTGGTGAATTATGTCAGCTGTACTTTTTTATCCCACAATTCAACAGGGTGTAGAGGATCATAAAGTGGATTATTGAAAAACGGCTTGCAAGAGTGCAAAATAAAATTTATCTAAGCAGGCTTTTTCCCCCTCTTGGCTCATAACTCCAATATTAGTAATTTTGCTCCTACTGACATTTATAAGAATTGTGACTGCAGAAAGACTGAAAAAACTACTATAAAGAAGTGATCCAAGGGCTGGGGCATATACCTAAGATCTGTGTTAAAGTCCTTTCTCTTCCAGTAATATCTTGGCACAGTTACTTTGAAGTCAATTTTTAAAGGTGTTAGGCTTCAAGAAATACAGATAGCCACCAGATTAGATTTTCAAAAGGCATTTAAGGTATCTAACCCTTTTTAACTTCTATGCTGACTTTACAGAATAGGGGAAAAGTTACAGATTTCTGGGATGACAGTAACAGAACTTGCACGACATACATATGCGTCATAAACATAAAGATACTGAACACTGCGAAATGTATATATACACAAAATTCACAAACATCTAAACAGTCACAAGAAGTGAAAGACAGTGACTATCTATCAGCTTCATAATTATATCTTTCCATAAAATGAACAAAATTTTATTGCGCATTCTTATTTATATAAACAGCCGTACTGGGTGGTAAAGTAATAAAGTATGAATAGAGGTAGCAGACTTGGTCTGGAAATTATTTTGTTTTCACATGCAACATTAATTACCATTTGGATTAGACTAATGTACCACTTATCATTCACAAGTGGCGTACAGGGAAAGGAGGAGTGGAAGAAACAGTAGTGTAATTATTATTCTTTCTAAGTGCATCAGTATGCTTTACATGTCTGCTTTCTTTAATCTACTCATGTAAAAATCCTTTTCTGCAAACTGCTGAAGAGTTCGTTTCATTAATCCTTTAGGAAGAGTTTCTGTCAGGTGCTTTAACTAATGGCTCTTAGCCCCCGGATGAGTTTGAAAGGAAAATATTACTTGGATCAATAATTAAACACATGAGTTTTGGGGTTACTTTTTAAAAAAGGAGTTATATATTATCATTCTTGTCAACCTTGCTTGGCATTGACTAGTGACTTTAGAAATCTTCTTATAAAACAAATCTTTTATTTGCCACTGGCCATTTCCTTTAAGCTTAAATATCCTAAGCATTCTGCTTTGGAGAATGTACCTTCAAAGTGCTCTTTAACCACTACTATATTAACCGCTGTCAGTAACCAGCTGCTTTTATGAATGTTTAATAGTGGGATGACTGATTTTTACTAAAGTTTGTATTAACCGTGGGTAAGTAAACAATTACAGTCCAGAAAAATCTATGAATAAAAGCCATAAAGCACACATTGAAACAGCCTAAATTTCTCTTTTTCAGTATGAAAGGAGCTCATATATTAATTCTGGTCTGCAAATGAGTCCATCAATTATGGATTCTGAACACTGTTATTACTACTTTAAGATAAATCTTAATGATCTTACTCATATTGGGTAGCATTTCACTGTGAAGCAGTCTCATTATTGATTTTAATAGGACTATTTATTAAGTTAAGTAGTTTTCAATATAAGTCAAGATTTAACTATTAAATATCTATTCACATAGTATAATTAGGTATTTTAATCAGGGAACATCTACACCAGCATTTTAGTTTTGATCAGAAGCGCACTTTTGAACGGAATCTCTTGAACTTTTCATTTACTGCCCTTTGGTTCACAGCATAGCGAACTCTTGGAGGACACAAACAAATTTTTTCTTTCATGAAATTAAGACACAAAAGACACTCTAGTTTCCACCATTAACAGTAAAGAGTACTCAGTCCACAGAATCAAACTGGAGCTACTCATGAGATACATAAACACACCCTAAAACATGTTCAGTGAGTCCTCAATACCAGCGCTTTCGATCTATACATCTAATCTTACTGGGCTACTGTAGATGTATTTCTAATGTGTTCCAATCACTAACAGCCATTTAATCTGAAAGAGGAAAATAAAACCAGGCCAGAAAGAAAACTGTGAAATGTACTCAATCTGAACACTGTATCGCTTACCAATTTATTTATATTTTTCCACACTATTTATTAGTTAGAAAATAAAAATAGTATCCTAAGTTGTCCATATGCTTAACGGAGATAGGAGGCACATCCAGAGTGGTGAATCAGAACTGATAAGTCAGTGATGTAACAGAGACAGAGTTAATACTCTTCTGCAAATACTTTATTCCTTTCTCTTTGACAGCTGGGTGGCTAATTCTATATTTTAAGAATAATAGTGCAAAATAGTGTAGAAAAACTGCTAAGGCAAGACCTCAGGCTGGACAGTTCCAAGATGCTCTGGCATATGTTCAAAGTAGAGAGCTGAACACCAAGCTGTCAACAGGAGCTGTAAAAGCGTAAGTATCTCCCAATTATCATTTCATGGCTTATAAACACTTTATCTCTCATTATCATTTTAAGAGATTGCTACTTTATTTATTTATCTATCCCTCCATGCCCAGGCACTGAGCTCCTGCTCGCTTCTAGGATTCATTCTCTCACTTAATGTTTATCTTCATCAAGAGCTGAATCAGCTCTTGGCCTAACTCATGGAGTGGAAAGCTTAAACAGTGAGGAAAGGGGAGGAGGTAAAATGAGATGAAAAAGTAAGCCTGATTTGCTTCTGACAGAAAGAAGTGTTTTAAAATGTTCCCATCCTTACTTAACACATAGTTCCTTTCCTCATCATTCATTCTCAGTCTGATAGTGTATCACAATATACTGTAAAAATAAATAATGTTGCTAAATCTTTCTTCTCTTTTATTTTCAGGTCTTGGGGCTTTTCTTGTGTTTGTGTGTGTGTGGGCGGGGGTTTGTGTGTTTTTTTCCACCACCTGTTGTGACAAAACTACAAGACAGAGTTAAGCCGGTGCAGGAGGAAATTGAATATAAACACTATTTCACAGCTATGTTCTATGCAGGAATATGGATTGAGGGATAAAGTTTGAGGAACAACAGTATCTGTCACAAAGAAAATCTTCCTCGTTTCACACAATTAGATAAAAATAAAAAACTCAATTTATGTCTACAACAAGACTCCACTGAAGTAGATCTGAGTTCTGTATAGTTGGGTTGTGTTCAGATTGTCCCCATTGGGACCTAATACATGTAATATATATTGTTATTAATAAAAAAAAAAATCAATATTCACCTAAAATGACTATTAAAGTATGTGGGGTTAGGGCGGCAGGGAATGGATTTATGAAAACATAATTAGGATCTCAGAAATAAAGGGGAAGTCTACACAGTTAAGACTTTTAGACACACCTTTTTTTTTTTTTCTACAAGCCTCATTGTGGAAAATACAGTAAGCAGCTGCTTTGACCTTGATTTTACAAATGTGAAAATTTAGTTTAGCATCTAGGCAATTCATTGTGAGGAAAGAATCATAATACCAGCAGAATAGCAATACAAAAACCAGCATTTTCTTCCTGAAGGAGAAAAAAAATATTAATCCTTTGTTAATAAAAGACAAAAAAAAATCAAAACATCGTGTTAACAAAGAGCAATGGAACAATCCAATGAAACAAAGCAGACTTCAAATTCAGTCACTGTGACACTTGCATTTTAGACAGCTATAGCAGTTCTGACTTATATTCATGATTGCTTCGTGGATGCAGACAAAGACAGGAAATAGGCTATGGCTTAGTTGTCTCAGGTCTGCACCCTATTTCACCAACTTTAAATCTTTAATTCCAGGCTGTAGATTTCATCTCTTGATACTCACTGGGTTTCCCAGGCTTAAAGGAAGGCCTCCTGAGTTCCAACACATCTAGCAGACAGAATGGCAGGTTACAGGCAGCAGCAGCAGCTGGAGATCTGCTTGTAGCTCATTGAGCTTGTAATTGCTGCTTCACAGCTGAGTCCAGAGCCTAAGCATATGAGTATTCCTGCTTCACTTCATACGTTGGAGGTGACAGCTAAAAGTATAGTTTCCCAGATGAGCCTGATGCCCAGATGAACTTCCTAAGTAAGGCACGTACCCATCTCGGTACCAGAGTTGTTAATTGATTGTGAATACCACACTAGTGCTGCTTTCTCTCCAAGATAGAATCACATCAACCCTCAGAGGACACTTGGTCTGCTAGTTCCTGCTGACTGAAAATGAGAAAGCTAGAAAACTTACACAATGGTGATGGCAGTTTCAGTTACTAGTTCCCCACTGAAAGAATCCCCATCCTAACTCATCCTTTGCTCTGTCCAATAACTGTCATTTGGACACAGCAGATAAATCACTATCTTGCCTAACCAAAGGTAAAGATTTAAGACAAGGACACTTAACAGCACACAACTTTAATCATACAACTTAAATTAGGTTCCTGAAGTAGGCAGGCTGTATCACTTATCGTTTTCAAACCTAATTACAGCTCCTGAGGCTGGTTCTGAGATGAAAGTAAAGTAAGAGCTGATATAAAATGTAAAAGAATATGTACACTCATCAGCCCTTTGTTTTTAAGCAATTGGTTGGATATTTTGATGATGTTCAAACTGCTGAGCAAGCTGGTCAGTTCAGTGCCAGCCCATCTCTCACTGTAAGGAAGACATTTATTTTGCAATTCTAAAAGGTCAGGTAATTTAAATTAAATACAAATAATTTGCAGGACATGAGACACAGCAAATAAAATGTACCAAGAATCAATACACCACAGAGTTGTTTCTGATTCGAATAAATCAACTGGACTGTCACATAAAGCTTTCTTTTGCATGCTTTTCTGAAACAAACAATTAAAAACCCCCTAACTTAAAGTAGGTATAGATCAGCCTTAGTGCCATTTCTTATCATATTTTCAACTGCAATATGAAATAAAGTGTCAAACTACCCGATCTACTGCCAAGACCCCACCTCTCAGTAAATGAACAATGTTTTTATTACAAGTGAGATGAAGCAAAAATGGACTACTGTTAAAAACTCTGGTCCTTCTGCATCAAATCACGGTGCCCCTGGAGACAGAATGCACTATGCCTTTCTCTGTAGTATTTTAAGGTTACCAATTACTCTTTTGCTACATGTACACACTATAAGGATAAAACCTATAACAGATCAGAACAGTTATTTTAATTAGAATAAATGAGCGGTTTAGCCTGGATATCTTTGATCATTGTCATGTTAACAAACTGAATAACAATGAAGTCTTCAAACAGCAGGCTCTGCTGGGATTTCTGTAGCGTATAATGTCCAACTACAGCTAAAACCCACTAAGCCAGTGCTTTTGTTTCTTCATGCAGTTTCATCTTAATGGTAAATGTTATCTAGTACGGTTATACATTAAACACCATCAATGACTGTTAAGTCTTTTATGGAGAATTGTCACTGTCAAAGGCTAATCTTCTTTCCTTTTTATCATTATTTTTCGACCTGACAAAAGGCACAGATAGAGTTTATACAGGTACAAGCAACGTCTGCTCACATTCATTAGACTTATCCTACTTGTCTTGGTAAGAGACAAAGGTGCACTTAAACACAGCTTTCCATCCTAATGACACGTGAGTAGGCAATGCAAATGTTCTACTCATGCTTTTCATTAATTTAGCTCACTTTTGTGTGGTTACATTCCTATCTATGTTTAAAGAGAGAGAATAGGAAAAGACCGAGGCAAACAGTTACATAAACTTGTATACATTTTAATGTTCTACCACTGCTAGCACTTTATTGTGTCTTGAAGACGGTGGTATTTTCACAGAAGACATTTCAGACCACAAGATGAACTGTTTGTTCTTTCAGTCCCCAAGTACAGCTCATCTCTAGGTGTTCTATTTGATTTACAAAAAGCAAAAAACATGTGACAGCAGGACTTCTTATCAAATACGTCCAGTAGTTTAAAGGAGCTTTAATAGCTTTAAAAAAACTAAAATACGAAAACCTAACATCCTTCAAAAAACCCTATAGATTTTACAAAGTGCTGAAAACAGAGTGAGTTGCAGTGAGCAGGTGCTAGGCATCTGACAGAAGAGTTCACAAAATATCATAAGCTTTCTATCTAATAGTGAAAAAAAAATTCTACTAGATCATTATACAGAATGGTTAAAGCATAACACAATTTGACCTTGCAGACAGAGCCATCCAGAACTGTAAATTCACAGTGACCTCCTTGATACTGCTTCAGCATCGTCACCATCACTTTGTCATTCCCACAAGCTCTGTGGTATTGATGGACTGCTTCAAAAGACAGCTGTGCATTGCCACCACTCCCCACTAAAACCACCCAGAACTTTGCGTTCAAGCCGTCATTTGACACAATGGGATGTATGTCCTTACATGCCCCAAAACCTGAGATGAGGAATCTATGGTCAAACAACTCTTCTCATTGTGAACACAACACGGTATCTTCCTTGAAACACAAAAGGAAGCAGCATCATTCTCTTTTCTTCTCTTACTTCCCTTGTTGCCACTGCTGGCCTACTAAATTCACGTCCTGCTGTGCTCCTGCAGAGAGGATCTGTAAATCCAACACAATTCCTGTACTTTTTACCAGTTCTTTACTGGATAATGTAGCCTTTTTACTAGTGAAATTTACAGGTGACAAAAAGATTGATGGAGTAATAAATACTAAGGACACATTACTTTTTCAGAACGATGCGGATCACTGAGCTCAAAGGCCCCATTGAACAAAATGCATTTTAATAGAGCAAATAAAAGCTAATGCCCCTGGGAATTAACAATTCAAGCTGCATTTAAAAATTAGGAGCCTTAGAAAGCAGTGACTTAGAAAAGGACTGTCAAGGTCCTGAGAGTACTCATAGGATTCAATGCCCCTGCCCACATCCTATACGGTCTCCCCATACCCAGGGCCCAAGAGCCCAATTTCTTCGATATGAGGGTGGTGAGACACTGAAACAGGTTGCCCAGAGAAGTTGTGGATGCCTCATCTTTGGAAGTGTTCAAGGCCAGGTTGGATTTAGGAATTCACTCAAAATAACAATGCAGTCCTGAATGCCTTGACTTGCCTCATACTCCTCTGGTCCTTGCTCATGCAACTGGCAATTTATTCACAGTGCCCCAAAGGAAGGGGACTGAAAGTCAATCAAATAAAACAATAAGTACTGTAAAACAATTATATGGGGTGTTTTGAACATATTTTTTCTTTCTGCCTATGTATGAATCTGCAGATCTTTTGATCTGTTCTATTTTAGCTTCATAATACTTAGTTGTGTTTAATTCTACGTTGTTGCTATGCTTATTCAGTACTTCTGTAATGGGTTAAGTCATAGTGCCATGTTTCTGTTTAAATTTGACTTTTCCCTCTTTTCTGAATTGAAATAATCTATAACCATTAATATAATGACTTGGTAGAGTAAGTAATCAGAAAAAAACACGAAGTTGCTGTATTCCTGGGAGCAAATAGTACATATGTTACACCTTTCCATATCTGAACATATCTGACAATAGAAAAAAAAAAATAGCTCACACAGATTGTAAACATGAACATATTATAGAGACTGGCAATGGGAATAGCATTGATACTGTGGTTGAAATGCATATTGCAATTGCTATATTTTGCTAAGTGTAACTTACATTTTTGTGTGTGTTTTCAGTATATTTGAACTGCTCTGCTAAATCAGAAGAGTCCTGTAACATTGTCTTCAAATAAATAGATTTGATATTAAATGTTACACCCTCCACATGTGGAATATCTAAAAGAGCTTGATTGGAGAGTATTGGACTCTGACACTTTATAATAAGTAATAAATTCAAGTCTCTTCAATAGCCACCCGCAGCTCTTGATACAGAGACTAAGCCAATTCTAAAGCTAGTGTAAATCAGAGTTGTTTTAGTTGTGAGTGAAAATATGCTAATTTACTCTAGCTGAATAACTGATATGTGAAGTCCACAAGATACTGAAGACTAAGCACACGCTTAAATGATTTACTGAATTAGGATGATAATGACATTTACTTATTGAAGTGTTTTCTCTCCATCAGACTTGGAAGTAAAAAATAAAATTTTACATAAAAGTATGCTTATCTGATTTAAGACAGGCAAACAAAGGAAAATTCACATTCCTTTAGAGGCTGAGCTGAGGAGAATCAGTTGAATGGAAAATAACATAAGCAGGAAGATGCAGAACAAGCTTAATGGCTGCAGAAACTTATGTAAAACTTTCCCATCATCATCATAATACACTGAGAGGAAAAAACCCTTACATCTATCTGGATATATATAACACAAAAAGTTTGGTCTGTTTAAGGTATTATCTCATATTTTGCCAGTGGTTTTTGAGTTGTGTGATACAGTCTTCTGTTCTCCATGGCAGTCGGTTTCTCTTTGGCAGTTACGAATTTACTAAGTTTAACAGATTATCACATTACCATAGCTGAATACGTGCTTAGCAATGGTTACTTAGAGGTCTCAGAAGTATTTTTTTCTTTTCCTGACAAGTGGTAGTAGAATAGAACTTTTTTTGTTTTTTTTTTTTTAAAAAAAAAAGGTTTGTCTTTTACAAGATAACCTATTTTTGCTAGTTCACTGGCACTTTTTTTTTAATAGAGACAGCAGCCGTTCAACAGGTAGAACTGATTGCAGGAAAGGACAACTTTTATTATAACAGTTTCTTTAAATGTATGTTACCCTGGAAAGGCTGCAATCTAGTTAAACTAAGTTCATGATACTTATCTTTCTCTGCAGCAGTGAAGGGGGAAAGTGTTCTGTGAACTTAGAAACTTCACTGGCAGCGTGAGTGCCTATGAAAATCTGATAGGGCATCTTGTCCCTCACAGGAATCTACAACTCCAAGAGAAACACCTTCTTCCCTCCTGAAACTAAATGTAATTGAGGAATGGAATAAATGTAAGATATAATACAAAACTAGATGATCAAACGTCTCCTGCTCAGAGTGGGAGAAAACAAGACTGGCAACAAAAATTCTAAATCTCCTAACATTATTGAAAAACATCTGATGGGTTGGAACAGCACATTTGATATGGTTGTGCCAGTTTTGCCAGGTTAGCCAGCACAGTGAGAAACTAAATTTGACCTGGACTATGTATAAAACTGTCACTTCCATTCACTCAAATTAAATAAAATTCATGCCGTCCGAACAATGCAAACAGCAAATTAGATATGTCTTACACTACACAAAAGGAACTCTTGAGGAACTCTTGAGGTTAGTCTTACATGCAATGCCACTGAGGACACAACTAAATGTTTATGTACACTTACATTGCTGACAATCGTCAAAGACAAAAAAAAAAAAAAAAAAGAAAAAAAAAAAGGAAAAGCTGCAAAAATCTTGAACTACTTTTGTTTCTCTGAAAGAGCAATTAGCACATTTTCCCAGAGGAACTACTGAAAGAAGGAAAGAAACTGAGGATTCCCTTTGGGGAGGATAGTAACTGTAGGAGGCATTAAATATGCAAGCAGCCATTAGGCATGATTAAAGATTAATTCTGTGTCATAGACAGGACCTGGGGTCATTATAGGTCATGACTTTCATCTTAATTATTTGGCTTACAGTTTTTATTTAATTAGCTTGGTTTAATGAGTTTTTGGTTATAGATGTCTGGTACACTGGATGGTTGTGCACCGTACATTAAGTAAAAGGCCCAGCCATTGAACTTCTTAGCAGGTAACTTCTAATCTCATCAGTAAGATTCTGAATAAAACTAAAGTGGATTCTGTGTAAGGACATAATGTCACAATCTTACCTCTCCAAAATCAGCATTAGAGGTTCTTCTGAAATTGGGGGAATGTGTGAGGTCATGATCTGTTGGTAGTATTTCAGTGCTGTCTATTTCACTAGTTACGTTGGTAAAATTCTATGTAAGTCAACACTCATATCTCTCACCAGGTACTGTGTATTATACTGGTCAGGTCACGATAAAGTATTTCAAGTCTTTGTGTTCTGTTCACTGTTTTTTAACACTTACATTTAGTCAGAACATAAAATTACTTATGGGAAAATTAATTTAAATCATGTTTTCTATCTAAACAGCAATAAATATTTATATTTATATTTATATAGAAATATGATGAAGACCTTCACATACACTCCACACAAAAAAATATTTTCTTATGCGTATTTTTAGTTTAGTAATTGCATTTTGCTTTAAAGTCCCATCTTTTCTTCCCTTTAAAGCCATAAAGATCAAGATTTCATTTAATTCACCTACTTCTGTCTAAAATTTCCTAACAGCCAAACAAATCACAAACATGACTGAATCTCAGTGAAATGTGTTTTTCCCTCCTGCTTGTATTAGAGGGGTAATTAATCAAATGAATAATAATTAAAGCACCTGTAGGAAGAAAAGGACTGGGGGGAAAAGGTTTTTGATTCAAGCACAGCTAGGGGAAGAGAAGATTCTCTTTATATTTAAATATTTGGAGATGGATCAAAAGAACAAAAGGTCCTAGAAAACAGAAGGGAATGCATTTCCTGGTATCAGGCCTGTTAAGAGAATGAAAGACTATCCAGCAACTTTTGGCATGGATTTGTTTCGGTATTGGTACAGCAACAATAGGACAGATGTTCTTGGCCATTGATCCCTGTAATCATGTTATTAAAAAAACTTACATCCAGAAAGAAAGTTAATGATTTAATGGACTCTTAACAGTTAATGATTTAATGGACTCTTTTATCCATTGAGCCCCAAATGCAGCCAAGTCAGCTGCAAGTTCTTAACTGTGCATGAAGGGTGAAGCCATTCTCTTGTTATGAAGCTAGTGTCTCTTCAGCACTCACTGAGAGTTTAGCAACAGGCAGATTAGCTCCTAATTGTTTACCTTGATACTGACCAGAAGGCTTACAACAGAATAAAACTGAAAATTAAAATTCTAAGGACACCAAATTCAATGGCAGCTACTAGCAGTGCAATTAGGGTGGTTGATTAGAAATGTTTATGAAAGTTCTGGAGAGTGAGAATTTGTGCCAGATTCTGAAGAAAAAAAAGGCCTGGAACAATGTGAATTATAAAGCTGCCAAGACAGTATCTTCTGAAAATGTGGCAATTGCACAGAGGTCTATTCAATCTATGAGAAAGATAAACTATTTCGGGATGACAAATTCTCCCATGTAGCTGAACTACATGGCCTTAGGGAATGGCTTGGGCAAAAATACTTAGACTAGGAAAAGGGTTCAAAATAGCTAATTTTTTAAGCAAAGGCAAACACTTGCAACATGTAGAAAGAAGTGAACTTTAGGTCAGGAATTAGCTTTGTAACTAAAGTTGCCACAAACTGAGCCTCTGACTTAGTACCATCTCCTCTCCATGTACAAGTTGAAAACCCATGTCTTACTTCACTTATTAGATATTAAACTGAAGACCAGATCATGTTAAATAAAAGTTGAATATCTCATACTGTTCCTCTGCCTGAGCTTATACTGACAAATTCTGTATATCTACCATCTACATAATTTTCTCTATCACCTATTTCACTTCATCAATAATTTCCTTGTCTTCATTCCCAACACTTTTCCCTTCTGAATTTCCCAGATAAAGGACTGCACCTTACTAGAGGGAATACACATTTAGTTTGGTATAAATAGATCTTTACTATAAACAGGTGGTGGACTGAGCAAAAAGGGAGAACTGATACTTTGGAATGTATTCAAAATCTATTTAGTTCAATATCCTGTCTCTGACAAAGGAAGATATAAGAAACCTACAAGAGTCAGATCTAGGGTTATTCAGTTTAAAAAGCAGAGAACATTTTAACCTTAAAATTAAAATATTAATTTCAAAACACTTGTTTACAATTTAGTACAAGTAGATAAATGTGTTGTCTGTGTCATTATTTCTTTTTTAAAAGATCTCCTAAATATTTGATCTAAACTGCATTCTGCCTTAATGACCTCTCTAATCCATTTACACGTGCATGAGAAACAGTAGTAAACCTACAAACATTTTTAGACTACGCATTTAATTTCAATTTAATTTCAATTTTCTTGTGTTCAGAGACAGGTAGAATTTGCCATGTGGAAATATCTGATTATAAAATACATAAGAAACGCTATTATAATGTTCCTCATTTACTCATTCTCTTTTGCAGTGGTTTCAGTTTCTTTCAAAAGAACTTTTCCACATCCTTCATGATTGCATTACCTATAGTTGAAATTGGTTTTGTTCTGTGATATCCTTCAAGACACAGGATGGTCAGTATTACGTAACATTCTAGAAGAGATATTTAAAGCCTTATGTCTTTGCTGTTCTTTGCTATCCTTTATCTTATACGTGTTAAAGACTTGTGGTTTAGTTTGTTGTTGTTTTTTTTTTTAATTATGTCTATGTATTAAGCTGAATTGCTCCTTGACTTCAATGGCATGTATACATTGTACATAGACTTTTTTCTTCAGTTGGTATATCCAATTTAAAATAGTATAAATAATATGATTGAATTAAACTATAAGCTATTTTCCCTACAATGTGAATGTATTGTCTTAAGCTTCACTGATCATTTCTTTCAGCTCCCTCAGATATCTAAAAGAAACCATGGTTTTTGTGATACTAAATAAACACCCCTTTGATGTTAGATACATCAAATCTATCTATCTGTCTATATAATCCATCTTATTACTTTCTGTATTTTTAGGCTATTAATATAGTCTTTCAAATAATTGTTAATGCTCTGTTTTTCTCTTTTTTAGTTTTGATCATGTGAGAAACATAGAAAAAATGTAGAAGCAAAACTAGAATGACTCAAAAATGGCCATCACAAATCTCATTAATAAAAAAAGATAGTACACGGATAATTCTATGCCAGCATGATAGTGGAAACCGTCACTATTTTCTTTAGTAAACAGACAGGAAATAAGTCCAAGGTTGTTAGGTACATTTAGTAACTTATTCAACACTGAGTTTCCTGTGTGTTGTACTGATATTTTATCTTTAATACATTCTGGAACATAAACAATAGAGTCAATTTTCCATGTCAAGGGAGACAGTATGTTAAAGCTTAAAGTAAGTCTTTTATATTCATCAGCTAGTTTAATGAAGTGCTATAAACAATTTATATGACCGAGTTTTCAGGGGAAAAAAAAAGTTTCTTCCTTTCTATTTTTCCTATTTTGCATAACACTTTTCCTAAGGGGCTGTCATGAGGAAATGAGGAAGTCAGTTCTACATCAAGTTGTAGAAACACTGACACATTCCTTTAGATCACTGAAGTTATCAGTCAGTAAGTGAAAAGTGTACATAATTTGTCCATCAGAATTTGTCAAAATATTATATGGCAATTTATTAACCCACAACAGTTCTAATCACATCTGGCATTAAGATTTTGTATCTGTATTGCTAACAGGACATCACCAAGTCAAATTTCTAGAGGGATAAAAATAGTGCAACGTATGTAAAAATTTGATTTCATCAAGGACAAAAATCTGCTTAGCACTGCCATTACTTTTTTCCCCCTAAATTTCCTGGTGGTTACTTGAGGTTAATTAAGGAAATAAAGTCTTACAAAAGATGAAGTCAACATTACAGATAGAAAAAAAAGATTACATGAAATAGAAAAAGCAATGCAGTGATAACAAGCGAACAAGAAATTGGTTCCTTAGAATAAAATGTATCTCCACATAATTGCATAACCTGTGAGACATCAAAAATAAAAATCTGTTTATTAGTAAAGAATAAACTGATTTCATTGTACTGCTACCCATGAGGTCCAATTACGTCTTATTTGTGGATACTGATGTCATGACTGGTATCAACAGAAAATGGCTATAAAAGATCCAACTTATCATTATCTAGGTTTTTTCACAGATTTTTTTTATTAATTATTTGTAATACTTTATTCTCCATTTAAGACTCTGGCTCTTCCTGTTATACAGTGAAAATACACCATCTAATTTAGAATTTGCTATTGAGTATCATTTCTGTATGCACCAAAAATACGGGTCAGAGAGGATTTCAGGAATCTTCCCCCTATTCATAGAAAACTATGCTTACTTATTTTCTTCTTCTGAAGCAATAATATTTTTAAAGATTCGATTCTCATACAATGATTTAAAAACAATAAATCTGATAGCATTTTCTGAGAGGACTGTTTCTGGTCTTTCTGCACTTTGGAATTCTTTATTAGTCAAAACTAGGATGGTTTGGGTTGGAAGGGACCTTAAAGATCATCTACTTCCCACCCTCATGCCATGGGCAGGGACACCTCTCACTGGACTAGGTTGCTCAAAGCCCTATCCAGCCTGGCCTTGAACACTTCCAGGGAGGGGACACACACAACTTCTTTGGGCAAGTTGTTCTAATGCCTCACCACTCTCACAGTAAATTTCTTCCTAATATCTGATCTTAATCTATTCTCTTGCAGTTTAAAACTGTTGTTCTTTGTCCTATTACTACAGTCTACTAAAGAGTGCCTCTCCTCTTTCCTGTAGACCCCCTTTAAATACCAGAAGGACACTAGAGGGTCTTCCTGGAGCCTTCTTCTATCCAGATGAAACAACCCTATTTAAATTAAAAAGTTTTGTCTCTGGGTTTTAAACAGGCAAAGTCTGTATCACTTGTGTTTTGATCAAGAAAACAAAACAAAACAAAATAAAAAAATACCCTCAAAAAACAAACACACGTCAAGAAAAAACTCATATTCTTCAGTCAGTTTTTGGATTTGCATTATCCATGAGAAATGAAACTTACCTTGTGATTAATGTATGAAACTAGTATTGCCTGGACTTGTTTTGTTCTTCAGGACCAGATGAGGATCAAGACATGAAATTAGAGATGCTGGCTCACATGAGAATGACGTGAGGGCAAGAATATAATGAAAAGCTATTGCCTACTGGTGAGAAAAGTAGCCATATTCCTCATAATTTGAAGCCTGTTTACACACATCCTCAGATTTTGTATATATAAGAGCTCATAAATGTAAACTTAATACACAACACTGCATGGCATTCACCTAAGGATATTAAAAGAGCTTGCTGATATGATGGACTGCTGAGGCGTAAGAGGTTCCGCTTAAACTCGAGAAGAAACTTCTTCTCAGTGAGGGTGACGGAGCACTGGAACAGGCTGCCCAGAGAGGTTGTGGAGTCTCCTTCTCTGGAGACATTCAAGACCTGCCTGGACACGTTCCTGTGTGGCATAGTCTAGGCATTCCTGCTCTGGCAGGGGGATTGGACTTGATGATCTTTCGAGGTCCCTTCCAATCCCTAACATTCTATGATTCTATGAGGCTGAGGATTCGGCTAACAGAAATCTCATGAAGTTCAGCAAAGAGAACAACAGAAATATCTACCTAGGACATAATAACTCTACACATTGATAGAGACTGGGAAGCAGCTGGCTGAGTACCAGACTATCAGAAATTTGTCTGGGTATTACAGCGAATGGCAGGTTAAGTAGGATGGAACGGTGTGCTCTCATTGTGAGGGAGGCAAACCACTTACAGGGTTACATAAGACCAGCTGTGGTCAGCAAATAGAGGTAAATTATTGTCTTTCTAACTCAATCTCAATGAGCCTGCACTTGGCATATGCGTCCAATTTTGTGTCTCAGAGATTTGGTAAATTGGAATGTACTCAGTGGAAGACCACCAGTGTAATCGGGTATCTGCCTGCCAGAGGAAATTGAGGAAGCTGGATTTATTCAGTCTATTGAAGAGAATGTTAACAGGAAGGTAAGCCTACAACTACTTAAAGGTCATCTCTAACTAACTGTGAAACTGTTTGCAATAGTAAATTGTAAAACAAGGAGTAACCACTATAGACTGTGACTTGTGAGGTTTACATTTGGCATTAGTAAACACTTCTGTACTGAACTGGATCAGGTCACTGAAGTTGTGAAATCTTCATATCTGCAGATTTTCAAAACTCAGCTATAGAAACCCATGAGTAACCTGATACAGCTACTATTCAGAGATGTCCGTCTTGACTTCATCCAGGAGTCATAGAATCATAGAATGTTAGGGGTTGGAAGGGACCTCAGAAGACCATCCAGTTCAACCCCCCTGCCAAAGCAGAATCACCTAGAGCAGGCCACACAGGAACACATCCAGGTGGGCTTTGAAAGTCTTCAGAGGAGGCTCCACAACCCCTCTGGGCAGCCTGTTCCAGTGCTCCGTCACCCTCACAATAAAGTAGTTTCTCCTCATGTTGAGGCAGAACTTCTTATGTTCTAGCTTAAGCCCATTATTCCTTGTCCTATTACTGGGCACCACCGTGAAGAGATCAGCATCTTCCTCTTGACCCTCACTCCTCAGGTATTTGTATACATTAATAAGATCCCTTCTCAGCCTTCTCTTTTCAAGACTAAACAACCTCAGTTCTCTCAGTCTATCTGAAATACACAACCTCCTGAGGTCTTTTCCAACATACATTTCTCTAATGCAGACACACATCCTCCTGTAGGTGGAAATATGAGTAGCATTTCCTAGAGAACAGTAGGAATAAATGATAAAATACGAAGGTGCTGAAGGCACTTGGTCATGTAGGATGAGTTTTAAGTAAAGCAGGAACACAATGTCCTGTTAAAATAAAAGCTTATGTCTTCCTTTTTAAGGGAAGAGAGCACTTGGATAGCTTTTCTGAACCACTTTCCTTAAGCCTTACCTAAGACTGGGAACAGTTCTCAAGAGATTATAAACAACAGAACCTAAGAAACAAACCAAAATTGGTTCAATATGCGATTTCACCCAATGTCATCATTAAGAAGAAAAAGGTTTTTTTTCAGTTATTACACATAAAACAAAGTGTTCCTTTTTGAAAATGCAGTGCATTATTTTCAAGTGTAATTTTCTTAATAATTTTTATTTTTCCATGTTATTAACATTTTGTTTGCTTATGTTGCATAAGCCACAAATTCAAGTCCTTAGGTTAGAAAAAAGAAAGGACCTATTACAAAGTGAAATATTTGAATATTGTTATATGATCTCTATGACAGCCACCAACTTCGGTAATACAATGTTTGCACATTAATAAGCAAAAGGCTATATTACCAGATCTAACCCTGAAGTTAGCCCTGTTTTAAAGAGGCTGGGCTAGACGACCTCTAGAAATTCCTTTGAACACAAATTGCTTTGTTAGTCTGTTATGACTTATAACAAATTATAGAGAAGGAAAATAAATGAAAACTCACAAACTTTGCTTAGGGCTGAAAAAGTAGCCTGTTCATAAGTATATATACAGGAGAAGTCTAGATGATATAAAGCGGGAAAAAAAGCCTTTTTTTTCCTTCAGAATTAAAGTACCTTTAAATCACTCAAGTGTCAACAGACAAGTCTTTGAACGAATGACTGATGTTACATAACAGAGTCAGTAATGTGTTGTAGTAGGGCAGGGTGAGCTAAGGACACGGCTTTATTCTGCACTCAAAATGTCTTTGGTTGAAACCTTAATGTGAGCAAAATGTGGCTTTTATATGTTAAAAGTAAGATAAGTGAGGGTACACAAAGATACAAATGCATCCTAGACATTTATAAAATTCTTCTCTTCATATCTAATATTTGCCTTCACATCCTATTATGTCAGTTCAGGTGCTATAGTGCTCCGTGATGAATATAACCTAATGTGACAGGTTACAATGTAGCACATTATTTGGAAAATTGGGAAAAAGGCAGTTGTTATGAAATTGGTTGTTAAAGTCTCAGGTTTGGTTGGTTGGTATTTTTTTTGTTTAGTTTTGGGGTTTTGTTTGTCAGTGTGGGGTTTCTGTATTGATTTTGTTTCATTTTTTTAACCCATGTGGAAGAAAATACTGAGCTGCGAGGTTTTATTTTAAAAAGCCTAATTCATCTCTAATGTCAAAGCTAATGATTTCTCCACATGCAGGAGATGTTTAAAAGGTGTAAACAGAGACAGGAGCCCTAAGCAGACATTCCCTCTAATGAGCCTGCAAAAGGAAAGCTTGTGCAAGTTGCAGTGATGGTGTTTCTCCATGTTCCTCATAGCGAAACTCCAACTAGTCTAAAGCATACCTCTGTAATTATAAACTAGGAAATAAAACCAAATAAAACTTAGGTTCAACTACTTTGAAAGGATGCAACTACATCTCTTGCTTTTTAGCTTGTTTGGCTTTGTGTCCCATTTCTAGCATTTTAGAGTACACAAAATGTGTTGGTAGCAGTTAGGAGCAGAAAGGCTCATAACCCTTTTGCTTTCTCTCTCTTGTTCTGGCATAAGGCACTATTTTTATTTGTTTATTGTTTTTGTTATGTTGTGGTTTGTTTTCTTCTTGAAGGACTATTTATTTTTAAAAGCTAAATACCATCTTCAGCAACAAAAGATAAAGCACGCAAATAAATTTTGCAGGTGTTGATGAAGCAATTCTGCTTGAACATTACAAAATATTACCATTTCGTGTTTGTTCTTTAATTATTTAGTTACTGTTTTTTGATATACTGTGTTAGGTTTGGGCTTCAAATAGGAGACAAGAAAAAAGATATATATCTCTTGCACCACAATGAGACCTGCACACTCAGGTTTTCACAGAAATGAAGTCTCAAGTCTAATTCCACCTTAGAAACTTCATGAACAGAAAGAGGAGAGATAGAAAGACCTAGATCAGAACTACTTAAGAAATTTTTCCAATAGGAGGAACTACTTAATTATATTCTTATATCTATGATGTTCTTTAACTATGAAAAATATTTGGACATGGCAATAACATAGTTACTACAAGAATCAAGAAAAGAGAGTAGAACATGTATTGTGTATTAATATTATATGCTAATAAAATATAATTGAAGCACATATCTTGGTAGATTTTTTTTACTAGTTTACTTCTTTTCCCTAAATATTTGTAATGGTTTCCATAATACAACGTGTCACAGGATTCACAGCAACACTGAATTTAAAACAAATAAAATATCAGCAAATGTATCACTTATCTTTCAACACAATACACAAATTATAGAACACTTAATATATATATTGAAAAATATATCTATAGGAGACCTAATTGCTGGGTATTCAGAAGAATATGACTTAATTTTTTTTGTGAAGATCCTGTAAGTTTAATGAAGCAGAAGAAAGGATTTGAAGGTTTTCTACTATAAAGTTGAACGAATACTCCAAATGGCATTATATATTTCCAAAAAATATACATGCATACATATACATATATGTGTGTACAACATGTAGTTTCCTGATTTTCAGAGGGATTTGTTTTGTTGGTTTGTTTTTTTTTAACCCAGATGTAGATGTCATAACAGATACTGTTATTCATTTCTCTGTAGAGCTACAATGGTGTCCATCATTATGAGTTTCTATATTTCTATCATGTATATTTCCATACATCAGTGAAGTATGTAAATAAATGGACCCAGAGGGAGAGATTTTCTCATCCTCTTAAGAATCATTAGAACACTACACTGTATAAAAACTGTTCTCATTCCTTGATATCAGTGAGGATGCAAGATATTTATATTGCAAGAATCTCTTAAGTAATCTTAAGCTTGAGCAACATAGTCTCAGAAATGTTATCTAAGGGACTAAACAAAAAATACCTGAAATATTGGAAGGAAAATAGCAACTGCTGATATACAGAAGAAAGAACTATTCTGTAAACCTCTGTAACTGAAAGGGATATAAATTTTCAAGTACTGTGAAAGAGGTTTCTTTCACATCTTAGTTCTACATCAATGCAATCCCACCTCTGAGGAGGAAACATCTTTTTTTTTTTTTTAATTATTATTATTATTTCTATGGCTATCGCAAAAAATATAAACTGCCCACTTATTATGCATTTTATCACAATCTGTCCTAAATTTCTCCCACAGTTTAATATCCATTCAAACACCACAGCAGGGAAAGTGTCTTATTATAACCATGAAACTTAGGTGGCATTTTGCAAGGATTCATCCATTGTTACCTTCCATTAACAGCCAAATAATCCAATATGATTAGCTCTGCATGTCCCCTCGGGAATTATTTAAAAGTCTTCTAGTATTATCTAAAGCTCTAATAAGTTGGATAGGAAAACAAAATCTGAAATGATGCAAAAACCTGTTACCAGTGCTTATGTTCGATTTATTGTGTTTTAAATTAATTATCTCATATAATTTTCAATGACAATATCTCCCTAAAGCTAGATTTCTTCAGAGAGAAGCCCAAAACTCAAAGAACTGCAAAACTTTGGTATTTAATTGTATCATGGCTTTTTCTGAAGCTCATGTACATACAGTTTCGGAAAAGCATAGTTGAATATTGAATACAATACTTTCAACAACCTGCAAATTAAACTCTTTTCAAATAAAAAAAAAAGAAAAAAGAAAGAAAAAATATTGTCAGAATTACACAGTAGATTATCTAAGGTTTCCCATGATAAATCACCAATTAAAGAATTCCAAGGTTTTATATTTAAAAATTCTGATTCTAATAATTTTAGTTAATTCCTCTAGTAGATCCAGAGGAACCTTTTAGATACAATCAAGGAAGAATTTATACCTGAGCATCAGACTGACATTTCACAGCAGAATAATCTTTCTTTATATTTTAGGTCATTCGTAAGCTCGCTGCAAAGATGTCGAATAATGTAGCAGCATGAATGTTTATATCTCTACGAAAGACACTCACTACTGACTAACACCCCTGCATTTTCTATTACACGATGTCTAATTAAGCCCCATGATGCCACTCTCAAATCTGACAAAGCAGAGATAATTCTTGACATTTTCAAAAACTTGGCTTATGTTCCCCTTCTTTTTACAGTGACACAAGCTGGGGCTTCAAACTGATAATGACATTGCAGCAAGTTTCTGGTTTTTTTAGTATTTTTCACACAGGAGTTTACTCAGAAGGAATGGAATCACACAGACCTTTATTTGTCTTTGCAGTCTTCAAGTACAGAATGATGGCAGCCAAAAGACCAAATTTTGCCCTTACTTGTCTTTGTTCGACCCCCACCAAAATGAATGGAAATTATGTGTTATGCTACCTAGGGAGTGACTGGGTCCATAGCACACAGAGAGAACTACTACAGCACATGTGAGGTGATAGGTCACATCACTTCAATTGTCCCTATCTTCTCTCAGCACTAGGCAAACATCAGAAGAAACAAACATAAACCAGTAAAATAGCAATAGTAATACTCAGCATGCTGGTTCTGTCCCTGTCACTTCTTCTCCTCCAATTCAGCCATAATGCAGAATTTTCTTTACCACATGTGGTGCCTCAAATCTACTCAGCAGGAGGCAGACCAGCAATATTTGGAGGCTGTCTTTAATTTAAGACTCATCTCTTTAACATGAAACTGTGGGTTTTTTTCAGCTAGAAGAGTAAGTACAAGGGTGAAAAAGGTTCTATATATGCCTCTGAAATTATGACATTAACAGGGAGGAACATCCTTTCTTTAAAAAAAAAATAAATCAGGTATTTTCATTTCTTTGGTTTTATTATTTAAAGGATACCAACTTTCCCTTCCCTGTCCTGATAATATCCCAGTGTTCTTATTTATGTTATGTACACTGTGACATTAGCCAGAAACTACACAGGATCAGTTTCTCCATTAAAAGAAACGGTAACAAGAACTGGTAATGACTTCTTACACTTTTTTTTTTCCACAAATGTCTTACAATTATTAAGAGATAACTTAGAGATATTAGTGGAAAAATTATAAAACTAAACTAACATTAGAGAAACCTATACAAATCTCATTAGTATACGGTTTAAGGAGACATAATTTGCCATTCTGTTTCTGAGTCAAAATGAACTTAATCTCCTAGAATTAAGACTAATGCAAAAAAAGTATTTTCAGCTGTAAATTCCTGAGACCTGTGCACCAATAGCAAAATGTCTTGCTTTTCTACAATTTTCTTCTAGAAATTGCTTTAATACAGTCTTAGAAGAAACATCATTTGTTCAGATTGTGTCCCAATTTGCCCTGCAAACACAGACAACAAAAATAATTATTTTCAACCCTGACCTTTACGCAACTATATCTTTTGAAGGCAGACACCAAATTGGTGGAAAATTACATCTTACATTGAATTTCATGCTTATCACAGTTTTTCCCTATCTTTCTTTCCATCTATTTGATTAAATCATTTCACATCTCAGAAGTTCTAAGTTACAAATAAAAAAAAAAGAATCCACCATAGAAAGATTTAATGTGTATAAAGAATATCCCTATTAGAGTTGTGGACTTAGTCATTTGAGCAGTCAAGCTAAAGAGCACACAGTAATCCAACTTATTCCCAAGAAATAGTAGAGTTTCAGCAGGCATAACCTTCTGTCTTCTCACACAAATTTAAAGACTAGAAGATAAAGCTATTTGCAACGATTCTGTGTTTTCCTTGGTTTGTTATTCTTATCATTGTAGCATTAAGATTACAGTGAAACCAGATGCTCGGCAGCCGTGAAGTAAGAAAAGGCTCCTGATCAAATTGTTTTATGTTTGAACTGGAAAAATCAGACACAAATGTTAAGGGTAAAAATAAACCTAGAGTGGAAATGTCATATCCATGACTATGGAGGAGGTTAGTAGTAAATTCATAACAGACTACAGGTGCAAGCCTTCAAATTTACATTTCAACTTCTTAGTAGGCTACATTTTTCCAAATAACAAAATACTGTAATTGAAAAGATCTATTTCTCTCCTTACTTTTAAGTGTCATGGAATTACAGAACGTTAAGGGTTGGAAGAGATCTCTGGATATTATCTAGTCCCATTCCCCCGCCAGAGCAGCTTCACTTAGAGCAGATTGTACAAGATGGCATCCAGGCAGCTTTTGAATGTCTCCAAAGACTGAGAGTCATCACCTCTCTCGGTAGCCTGTTCCAGCGCTCTGACACCCTTAAAGCAAAGTTCCTCCTCATGTTTAGATGAATCTTCCTATGTTCAAGTTCGTGCCTGTTGCCTCTTGTCTTGTCATTGGGCACCCCTGAGAAAAGACTGGTCCCATCCTCCTGACATCCACCCTTTAAGTATTTAAAAATATTAAGATCCTTTCTCAAACTTCTCTTCTCCAGACTAAAAACATCCAAGTCCCTCAGTCTTTTCTAATAAGAGAGATGTTCTAGTCCCCTAATCATCTTTGTAGCCATTTGCTGCACCCTCTCCAGCAGGACTCTGTCCTTCTTGAGCCAGGGAGCCCAGAGCTGGACACAGTACTCCAGATGCAGCCTCACGAACATAAAGTAGAGAAGGAGGATTACCACCCTCAAATTGCTTGTCACACTCTTCTTGATGCACCCCAGGATGCCACTGGCCTTCTTACCCACAAGGACACATTCCTGTTGTCCACCAGGAATTCCAGGCCTTTTTCCTCCTAGGTGCTTTCCAGCAGGTCAGCCTCTAACGCGTACTGATACATGGGGTTATCGCTCCCTAGGTGCAGTACCCTATATTTGCCCTTGTTGAATTCCATAAGATTACTCTCTGCCCAACTTTCCAGCCTGTCTAGGCCATGCTGAACGGCACCACAGCCTTCTGGTGTGTCAGTCACCCCTCCAAGTTTTGTTTGGAAAAGGAACACAGAAAGCTAAGGATCCAAAGAAACGTTACTGGTGGATAAAGACAGAATGGAAAAATGTATGTTTTAATTTTTATTTTTCTATTTTAAAATGAAATATAAAGACTTGTAAAAATCTCTGATCAGCTGTAACAAATACTGTTCATTAGGATGCCATTTCAATATGGTATTTTTACTACTGTTAGGAAGCTGGACTTCGGCAGTTTATGAGAAGGAAAAGTATAATGAAGTTTCAAAGGAAAATGCAATAAATTCCTTTCTTTCATGCAGATCAAAATGGTGCAGCTTATTTCAATGTTTCCTCTTGTTTTTATCCTGTGCATCTAATCCTATCATATTTAAATGGTCAAAGACATTTCCCATAGGACACACACACACTGCCATGGCAGTGACTTAGAGCCTTTTCTAAGGAGACTATGTATATATTCCTACTACGTGGTAAGTTTTAGGCAGTACATTGTCCTAATAATCATTATAGGTATTTATAGACTTGCTTAAATTCTCTATTGTAATGCAAAATAAACTACTGCTCTTCACATTACTCCAAATAAGTAAATACCACAGTAAACACAGGCCTGAAAACTATCATTCACTAAGGAATGGACACACCTGAGAAGTTTTATAAGTACACTAGTATGGCAGATTGTGCTTTCACCAAGGGTAACAGTGAGAGTTCTGTGTCAACTGTCCAACGTTGGGACTGAAAATTGCAGTTTTGTCAAGAAGTTTTACATGACTATTTTCATGGCAATAAAACAGGTGAATCCAGGATTGATGCATTTCTCTATACATGTTTTTCAGATCAAATAATTGGTAGAAAAGATATTATTTTTACTTGAAAGATTCAAATTAACTGCTTTCTTGAGTCTTTCTGAGTAACTCCTAACAATGAGTAGCTTGATTTGACAGCTTGTCAGTTTTCAGGTAAAGCTTGATGATAGTCATACGCAAAAGAATTTGATTAGTTTATTGTTACCTGTGTCTTTGTTTAGCAGATGTTTTTGAAGTACTTTGCTTCACTACTCAGTGTAATTTGTCACCATATAATTCGAAGTGGGCTACTCTGTTGTTCAAGTTACTGCTCAGTTTTTTCAACATTTTACATCAGTTTCTTTTATTACTGAATGTAAACTCAGATAATATGTAAAGTACAACATTTGGGCTTATATTTAAAAAAGAAGGAGCCCTGGGAATACCTGGAAAATTAAGTTGCAATAAATGAATATAAGATAGTAGAGCTGAATAGAAGGGGCAGGAGAAAACAAAAGTAAAGCAGCATTTTCAAAAGATGTCTATGAGCATTATTCACGTGTTAGTCCCAATGGACTGTGAATATGAAGCAATTATAACATATGTTGTGTCATGTTCTACCCTAAAATTGAAGGATAATAGTGTAATGAGAATGAAAATATTGCAGTGTGTCACCAGGTAAAAGTATATTTGGTAAAAGGAATACTAAAAGGTCAATAGTAATAGTTTCAAAGGACAGGATAAGCACTGTCTCACCTGTTGAATCAGAAACCACAGTATTATTTTGGAGTAGGTTTTTGCAAATAAGAATTACGTTTTTGTAGTAAATTAAAACTCAGGTGTGGCCCCACAAAATCAACAATACACTTGGCTTTCTGTGTTAGTGAAGCTGTCTCTTTCATGGTGGAGAGCTGATGTTTCATTTCCTTTTTTTCTGATGGAAGTTAACTTGGAAGGATTTAATTCAAGTTAATACAACTTTTTATTGCAGATTGGTTAGTTCAAATTTTTAGCCCATTAAAATTTTGGGAAAGGTGGACTAGTTAATCTATGTAGTCTGATAGTGTGTTACCATAGACAGCAAAGTATTTCCCAATGTATCTGGCAAGAAGGGATTACTTAAATAGTCTCTGATTTACTGCATTATGAAGTAACAGTCATTTATCAAGAAAAGTCAAGAGGTCTACCCTATATCTCCTAAACAGTAGACATTTTAATCTCAATGAAAATTAATTTAGGTTAAGCAAAAATGCCATTATAACAGATCCATTTTATTTCCTCACAAAAAAAAATAATATTTAGGAATTTTTATTTATACTAATAATATACAGTAGATCTGTAGTTTTATACTAGTGAGAAAAAGATACTACTTTTACTAACAGCAATATATATAAATGTGAACATAAATAGCATGGGTATACATTGTATTACTACATTTATATCCACTTATAAAAATCTAGATGTTGGACCAGTTTTTTCTAATACCAATCACTTCATGCAGGCTAGGCAACATAGTACACTGAAGCTAAGGGAAAATAGTAGAAGAAAAGTGCAGAGCTTTCCCACAGCATTTCTTTGCTTGCTCAACTTCTGCTAGAAAAGTTGATTTTAGCAGCTGGCTGTGTGAAGTCCTGCAAATAATTGACTGAGGTTGGAGCAACTGTACTGTGAGGAGGTTATAAGAGCTTGTTATCAGGGAACTTGAATTAAAATACTACCACTAAACCTTTCAATGAAATTGCAGATTACCTTTCAGTAATTGCAAATTTTCTAAACAAATATAATGCATGTAGACCAAATGTAAACCTGTAGAAGCTACAGGTACTGGAATATTCTTTTGGAACCTCTCCATGGACCACACAATGTCATCTTCAGATTCCCCCTGGCTCTCCTTTTCAGCACCTCAAGCTGTCACAACCACCCAGCAGCACATAAGAAGCATCTCTTGAGTCAGATCAAGAACAAGACAGAGTCCAACAAAATTGTTCTTGGTCACAACCTAGTGTCTAAATAAGGCTCTAAAGCAGGTAACTGTTCTTGATGTTTTTACTGAGCTACGTTTATTTTTGTTGAAACAGTCAGAAACTGTCATGATGAATGTATTCAGTTTGATATACAGAAAAAAATGAATTAACATCAATCTAAGTGAAAAGAGATTTAAACTCATGATATGCAACTTCTGTTCTAATTTTAGCACATTTTCCTTGAGCTACTTCTATAATTAGCATAAATTTTAAAGAATTTCTTGGCAAGCAAATTTTTTAAAATGGAAATGACAAATATGAGTAAATTATCTTGAGTATCACTTATGGAAAGTCCAGTGTACTCTTGGCTCACTGTGAGAATATATCAACTGGAAATATAAAATAGCTGCACCCATGTGATGACTTTTGGCTGGAATAGAGTTAATATTTTTCATAGTAGCTAGTATGTGGCTATGTTTTGGATATTTGCTGAAAACAGTGTTGATAACACAGGGATCTTTTAGTTACTGTTCGGCAGTGCTTACACAGAATCAAGGCCTTTTCTGCCTCTCACCCTACCCCACCACTGAGTATGCCAGGGGTGCACAAGGAGTTGGGAGGGGACACAGCCAGGACAGCTGCCCCCAAGTGATCCAAGGGATATCTCAACCATGTGATGTCATGTTCAGTATATAAAGCTGGGGGAAGGAGGAAAGAGAGGAATATTCTGAGTGATGGTGTTTGTCTTCCCAAGTCACTGTTACACAGGATGGAGCCCTGCTTTCGTGGAGATGGCTGAGCCTGCTGATACGAAGGGGTGAATGAATTCCTTGGGTTTGCTTTGCTTGTGTGTGTGTGGCTTTTTCTTTACCTATTAAATTGTCTTTATCTGAACCCACAAGTTTTTTCACTTTTACTCTTCAAATTCTCTCTCGAATCCCACTGGAGGGGGGTGAGTGAGTGTCTGCAAGGGGCTTTAGCTGACATCCAGGGTTAAACCATGACAGCAAAGAATGAAGGAAACATGTACTTTCCTGTCTCTTGCTGTCACTTTGTTATCACATACTGTGAGGCTGCATAAAAGATACAGCTAAAAGATCCAATTCTTTAATGATTTCTTTCTTAATGAAATAGCTCTCAAGTTTTGTTTGAGGAGAAAAGCAGCAGTCTCTACATCTGGGCAATTCCCCTTCACCCTAGCCCCCATTTAACTAATTAAATGTTCTTTAGAATTTGAAATCACTAAGTATAACAAAGCTCCTGAGAATCATAAGTGAAGTCAGGAGGACATCTCAAACACAGGAATGCTTAGTATAGGACAATCTAGGGAGTACATGATGTTTTCAGTATCATTTTGTACTGTACTTTAGGGCTTTAATAACCCTTCCAGCAGTGTTGCACCAACTGCTAATCAATACCAATTATTTTTCTCACCATAGAAACAAGGTTTAGTTAACCCCTTGAGTACCCTATCCTGAAATAAATAGAGGATATATTTTTTACATGGATGAAGAAAACAGTCCATTCACTACAACGAAATTATTCCTGTAACAAAAGGGCTCCTATATCCAAACATTGGATGAACATGTACAGTCATTCAAAAAATTACTCTGGTCCATCTATTTAGGGGCATGTTTTAAAATGATTAATTTAAATAAACAAACCAAACATTGTATGTTGCTATCATACTCGTCCTTACAACAAGAGAAGTAGAAAAGCCTCCTCCCCTTGGGTGTCTTGCACTTTTTTCTGCCAAAAAGTGTCTTTCCACACGAAGAATAAGCAAAAAACCTTGATGAAACTCACAAAAAGTATCTGTATCTTTCTTACTAATTACTTGTTTGAATTACGTTTAGTTCAAACATGAGTCCAAACATGTATGGGAACTGTTACTTTACTGCCAAATTATGTCGTTAAAAACATTTTCATTTTGCATGTAGGTCAGGAGATAATTTACATAGAGAAAATTTTCATTATCAAAACTGGGTGAAAGAAAAAGAGTTGTTGCCCATCTTTTTGTGCAACATTCCCTTATGCACATACATATTTTAATCATAACAGCCTAAATAATTACTGATATAAGTAAACAATTCTTTTGGGTTTTGTTCAGCTTTGCACTGGACATAAGTTCTCAGACCAAACATCCAAATAAATTTGTCAAGACTATTATATTTTTTTCTGGTAACTAGGCAGGTAGCCAATAGAATTAATGAACTATGTAAATATGTCTTAGATCTTACATATTAGTGTTCAAGTTATTTCAAAGTAACCAATATATAAACAAAGTAAAAGTAAGAGTATTGGAAATGAAAGATATTAGGAAAATGCCTATTTGATAGCCTTATTGCTACTACACTTTCTCACTAATTCTGTGGTAATGAAAATCTAGATTGTCCTGAAGCAAATGCAAATTTCCATAAATGTTTTATGTCTGTCTATCTATCTGTAACTATACATGACATGTTTAATTATTATAGACAAACAGAATTTTGTATATGTTCATTCAGTAAAATAAACCATCAAAAGGCAATAATTTAGAACACAAAATGGTTTCTTCTGATAGAAGAATGAGTCATCAAGGTCAAAATAAAGAAGTTGCTCCTAAAGCACTTCACAAAGATGACAGTTCTAATAGGACTTAAAGATAGAGAAAAAAATAACCTATGTTATTGTTACTCTTCTGCAATGGATTTATCAATACATATATGCATTTGGCTTTGCATTGTTTTGTTTAAGCTACCTAAGTTATATCATTGAAGTAGTTATTTTAGAAAGTGAAGCTGTCTATAATCATATAGGACTACGCAATTACTCAGAATGCGGTGCAATGGTCCTTAACTTTCTCTACGCAATAAGGAACTATGTGAAACAGTGTTAGAGAATCATTTAGGTTGGAAA
The DNA here is from genome assembly GCA_020746105.1 of Trogon surrucura. Taxonomy (NCBI): domain Eukaryota; kingdom Metazoa; phylum Chordata; class Aves; order Trogoniformes; family Trogonidae; genus Trogon; species Trogon surrucura. The sequence continues at coordinate 42,832,844 of CM036617.1, forward strand.
AGATCTTTAAGATCATCCAGTCCAATCACTAACCTAGCCCTGCCAAGGCCAACACTAAAATATGTCCCTAAGCAGTGCGTCTACATGTCTTCTAAATATCTCCAGAGGTGGTGACCCGACAGCTTCCCCGGACAGCCTGTTCCAATGCTTGACAAACCTTTCCATGAAGAAATTTTTCCTAATACCCAATCTAAATCTCCCCTGGTGCAACTTGAGCCCATTTTCTCTGGTCCTATTGCTTGTTACTTGGGAGAAGAAACTGACCTGCACCTCACTAGGGAAAGAAGGTGTCCCCTCAACTTCCTTTTCACCAGGCTAAAAAAACCACAGTCCCTTCAGTCATGTTCTCAAGCAATTTAACCAAAAGCAGGAGAACAGAGGTCTAAGTTTAAAACACTGTGCTCGTCTTTAATCCTCTCTGGTTTTCATAACAAACTGGCCCACATTATTACTACTGTTTGCCGTATCCTCTGGCTCCTTGGGGGCTATAAGCTATTGCAACGAACCATATATCTAAGTCGTTAAATTTTGTTTCAGGTGTTCTAGAAAAGTTTCCTAGGGAGCATGAATTTTTTATGATGGGAGGAAGATTCTCTGTACCGGCTTGACAGGAATGCTTTGCCAAAATAGAAAATTACGAATTGATGACAAGAGGAGGTGAATCTTGCTGGAAGTTTTTAATAAAACTTTCTAAGATTTTTTTTCTTAATGTTTTAATCTCTCCACTGCTTTTCCTAGGTAGTTCTAGAAAGAAGACAACAAGGGACTTGAAATCTTAATGGCTTTTTGAAACACAGAACATAATAGTGCTAACAAATCACGGATGTAACTTCCTTTTATAATGTCCTAAATATAATGAAAAAAATAATGTCTTACATAATGTCTTAAAAGGAAAAAATAAAAAAGCCCCAACCAAACCTCATAACACCATTTGTCTTTCCTTCCAATATTATTATTCCATTGCTCTACAAAAACACAGTCTTAACTCAGCTGCCACGCAAAAAAAAAAAAAAATGTTTCTATATGTTTAAAAATGTGATGTATTCCTGTACTTAGAATACGAAAGTACTTACAGTTGACAACAAACATGGCCAATTTGTCTTTAAAACCTTCTTTAAACCTTAATAGTAAGAGAGGTCACCACTTGAGATTTCCTTTCTGTATAGAAAGCATTTTCTCCCATGATCAAGTTGATGTGATAAGTAACCATTGTAACTTCTTCCCCTGTGGCATGCAGTTTAATTATTAGGTCAACACTATTATCCACTAACTGAAGATTCAATACTTCCATTTTTTAACCACTGGTATTAAAGCACTGATGGCTATTTACAATATGAATTTTGTGCCTACGTGTTTTTTCAGGTTTTGATCTGTTTGGGTTTTTTAAAAAAAAAAAAAAAAGTAATGAGAAGTGTTGAGTAGAGATGGGAGAGAGAAACCAAGGATCATTTCTGAGAGGAAAAAGTCTTAATCCAAAACTTGAGGCTGAGGGATAGTTGGATACAAATTACAGACAGATCAGTGAAAGCCTTTGCCACATCTAATACTTGCTCTATTCAGTGTATCATCACACTTCTATATGTGTCAAAACCTCAGAGGTTAGAGGCAAGAAAAGCAACACCAAAACATAAAATTCTGGTAGGATTTTACACAAAGAAAATGAGTATTTGGAATCTGCACTTACCTTTAAAAAATATTTTATGTAAGTTTTAGAAGTTCAACTCTTTTTCTTAACTGCAGACCACACGAAACATAAAATATTGAAAAGTCTTTTCCTTTAGATTAAATTAGATCTTTTCAGGTGGTTTACTAAACTAAGCACACCGTATTACTGTCCATATTTTTTTGTAAATTGAAATTGCCAGGATGACTGAGTGACATAGAAGAAGGAATCGGAGAAAATTCCAATGAGACAAAAAGCTTTCATTATTTTCATTAAGCAGTCATTTTGCTATAATTTATCATTTTAAATCATGAAAACTATTAGAAGTATTATTACATAATGACAATTCTCAGATATTATGTAAAAAGTGTGGTTTTGCTCAAACATTTATTTTGTTGTTGCATGGGCTAATATTTCATAAGTTAATTATCTGAACAACAACAACAAGTTATCCAGTAATGGTGTTTGGATTTGTCAGAAATTTCACTCAGCTTGAATAAATCATTAATCTGAAAGCTAATATTCACTAAATAATTTTATATACTTTTCTATATACAGATAGAATATGCCACCCACCAACAAACATTTGGCATATATTGAAAGAATACCCTATTCCTTTTAATTAGTTATAAAAAAAAATAAATTTAAATAAATATTTAAAATTATAATAATGACTCAGTTTGAGAATACTTATTAGAACTCCAAAACTACAGTTCTACTTTGATAAAAAAAGGGAGCAGGCAGGAAGTCTTTTTATTTGTTTGTTTAGGGTTTTTTGTGACTGAAACAAAAATTAAGGAGCTCCATCTTCCTTCTTTAGTCAAATTATTAACTTCTTACATCAAATTTATCAGAGAAATAGAAGAGATTTAAATAACCTGTACTTCTGTGTTTGGCCTTTATGCTAGATCACTTTCTCCATAAGCTAGCTGGGACTGAATTGCTCAACAACCCTCAAATACATGAAGCTTGGATGCCACAAACTGTTGTATTCTCTTGAGAGACTGTTCCTTTGCAAAGCAGAAATATCTGTCCCAATTTCATCACTGTGAACCTTTCTGTGGTCTAAGCATGTCTCTTCATTTTTCAGAGGTGGCACAGCAGTGTCCAGTATTGAACGACCTTATTTTCTTCTTTTCTTCTTTGAATATTTCCATCATTCTTGCCTTTTTTTTCTTTTTTGTCTTTTTTTTTTTTTTTTTACACAATACCAATATGGATATACAGAGGTTAATCAAGAAGCATAGAAGGCCTAGCACTTAAACAGGGACAGCATAAGTATAAGCAAGACCTAGCTCTTGAACTCCGGTTTCCAAAATAATGCTGAAAAAAATAACAAAAAGTGAAAAGAAACCCAACCAACCAGCCAAAAAAAAACCTCTCAAAAAATGCCAAACCAAATCCCACAAAGTTTTAAAGAAATGAAGCAACAGTTTAAATTTGCTCTTAAAATGAGAGATTTAAGACACTCAAAGTCCTCCGTGAGAAGACTACACTGCACTTTGATTAAGGCCTATGGTATTCATGTGGGGACAAGATTTCTAAGAGAATTTAGGCTGTGTTTAACAGAAGTTATGGGCTGGCTGCAGAGATTATACTTTTGTAATTTATGGATTTTACATATTGCAGCTATTGTAGAAGCAGAAGCCTCTCCCAGGGCTGCAAATCAACAGCTCTCTGTCTCCCACAGAGTTAAATATTAGGATAGTGGTTACCTATGGAGATACCAAGTTTTAAACTAACCTATTTTTACAGTCTAACATTGAAGAGTTTTATAATTTCAGTGAAGTACTTTGGAAGGAATATTTGTATTCTAATAAAACAAAGGGAGAAAAAAAAAATGTTGTTAGTGAGGGGCGTATTTAGTCCTTAACACTTGTTTCAGTTTACAGGTCGATTTTAATTTTGTGTTAGGGATTACAGAGAAATCTGTCAATAAGACAATGGTACAGAAAACACTTGAAGGCAGTAGAAAACCGCTCATCATCCAATGTAAAAATTTCCATTTAAATTTTAATATTGAAAGCAAAATAAACTTCTACATTTTTCAGACTGCCTATACAGGTTTCCATACTCTCAGAGGCATCAAATGTCTGGCTGGTTCAAACACCTGACTCCTAAATGTCTTACAGAAAACAGAAAACACGGTTTTAGGTCTGCAGAACAGCTACATAAGATTGGATATTTCATTGCAAGAGTACAGGTCTTTCCTAAAAAAAAAAATCTAAACAAAAAACAACCAACCAACCAACCACAACAAAGTGCCAATGAAAGCACTTGCAATTAATATAACTTGGAGTATTACTCTAAAATCACCTTCACTGAAGCATCTTTTCTAAGATATTTCCATTACACATACTCTGACTGGGCCAGTCGCTTAACAGTTGTGTTTCTCTGTGCCCAGTTTGCACCCTCCATGTTTTGAAGGGGGGTCACTTCTGAGCACAAACTGAAACCTCTCATCACCACTGAGCATGCTGTCACTCACACTCCCTTTTTGTGCCCCCAGCAAAAGGACGGGATTAGTAATGTTCCTTTCCAAGCCCGTGTTAGTAATTGTTCTCAAATAAATTAACTACTGTGCACAGGAAGTGTGGTCTGGATGACCAAGTAGTGAGGTGGGTTGAGAACTGGTTGAAGGGAAGAAGCCAGGGAGTTGTGGTCAATGGGGCTGAGTCTGGCTGGATGCCTGTGTCTAGTGGGGTCCCTCAGGGGTCAGTGCTTGGGCCGGTGCTGTTTAATATATTTATCAATGACCTGGATGAGGGATTAGAGAATGTTGTCAGCAAGTTTGCTGATGATACGAAATTGGGAGGAGTGGTTGACACACCAGAAGGCTGTGCAGCCATTCAGAGAGACCTAGACAGGCTGGAGGGCTGGGCGGGGAGAAATCTTATGAAGTTTAACAAGGGCAATTGTAGAGTTTTGCACTTGGGAAAAAATAACCCCATGTGCCAATATAGGTTGGGGACTGCCCTGCTGGAGAGCAGCACAGGGGAAAGGGACCTGGGGGTTCTAGTGGACAGCAGGATGACCATGAGCCAGCAATGTGCCCTCGTGGCCAAGAAGGCCAATGGCATCCTGGGGTGTATTAGAAGAGGAGTAGCAAGAAGGTCAAGAGAGGTCCTCCTGCCCCTCTACTCTGCCCTGGTGAGGCCACATCTGGAATATTGTGTCCAGTTCTGGGCCCCTCAGTTCAAGAAGGACAGGGAGCTGCTTGAAAGAGTCCAGCGTAGAGCCACAAAGATGGTGAAGGGAGTGGAGCATCTCCCTTATGAGGAAAGGCTGAAGGAGCTGGGTCTCTTTAGCTTGGAGAAGAGGAGGCTGAGGGGTGACCTCATTAATGTTTATAAATATGTCAAGGGGGAATGTCAGGAAGATGGAGCCAGGCTCTTTTCAGCGGCGTCCACTGACAAGACAAGAGGCAATGGGTGGAAGCTGGAACACGGGAGGTTCCATAAAAATATGAGGAAAAACTTTTTTACTGTGAGGGTAACAGAGCACTGGAACAGGCTGCCCAGGGAGGTTGTGGAGTCTCCTTCTTTGGAGACATTCAAAACCCGCCTGGACGCGTTCCTGTGTGACCTACTGTAGGTGATCCTGCTCCAGCAAGGGGGTTGGACTAGATGATCTTTAAGGTCCCTTCCAACCTCTAACATTCTGTGATTCTGTGATTCTGCGATTACTAGATTTCTTAAACAAAGTGAGCATTTAATATCTGTTGGTGCTCCAAGACAGGAACTGCATAGAAAGTAAAAGATGAGATTAGATCAGAGTTTATTAGATATTTTTTTTTACCAATTATGCATACATACTTTACATTTTTGCCATACTTTTAGAACACGAAGGTCTATACTACTGTTTGAGTACACTGCCATATTAACTATGGAACACTTAAAACAGTGACTTAAAATGCAATTGTGTTGTAACACAACTTTCTTCTTTGTTTAACTTTTTTTACATGTTTATGTGTGTTACACATCTTTCTTGAAAGTCAATCTCAAAAAGATTGAAAATTGCAGATGAAAACTCTGTTTAACTAACAGTCTCATCATGTATTATTAAAATTTCCCTTGCATCATCCCTTGAAAATAATAAGAATTTCCATAAAATACAGTTCTATTCAATGTAATATCAAATTTCACAATGTATTATTAACATTTGTTGCAGTTCAAGCTGACTGCCTGTCCTGACAACAAAGAATCACTCAGTCACTCCCTCACTCCTGCCCCCCACACCAGTCCCCATAGGGATTTGGAGGGAGAAAATTAAACTAAAAAGGCTCAAGGGCTGAAATTAGGACAGGAAGCATCCATTCACCACTTAATATAACAGGCAAAAGAAAGACTAGACTTGGGGAGAAAATATAAATTTAATTTACCACCACCAGTTTATTGGCTCGCTCACAGTACGATACTGAGAGAAATACATAAATAATTACAACTCAATCTTAAACACTCTTCCCCTCTTCATCCCTCCCATCTTCCTGGCTAACTCCTCCCCGCCATGGGTGCAAGGCAGGGCAGGGGTTGGGGGGTTATGTCTATCTGGCCATTGTCCATTGATGTCTTTCCTTCTTGGGAAGAGGTCTTCTCTCAGTCTTCCCCTGCTGCCACGTTGTGTCCATCTCACGGGAGGCAGGCTTATCCCTCCACATGAGTCTGTTACAGTCAGAGTCGTGGGTCATTTCGGGCGCACCCTCCACTCCCGTGCAGGTTCTCTCTTCCCCCTTGGCATGGGGCCCTCCACGTACCTACCACATACCTCTGCACATCCTGGACCTTCTCATCACCGTTGATCTCCACTCACAGGCAATCATCTCCCTGCCATCTCCCTCACCACTTGACTCTGCGGAAACTCTGCTTTGGTGCCTTTCTCCACTATTTTCCTCACCAACCAAATTCCCTTGCTTTCCTCTCACCTCCCCCCACCCCCAAGCAGAAAAACTCCCCAACACAAAAGACAAGAGAGACAAAGGAAAGTAAAGAAACCCAGAGAGAGAGAGAGAAAGAGAACGTGGTTCAGTAGGTTCCTTGATCAAAGAAGTGCTGATTGGCCTGGCCTTGGCCAGAGGTGGGTCCGACTTTTTACCTGGGGCTGGGGGAGGCTCTGGAAGTTTTGCAAGAGTTGTCCTCCACAGCAACCCCCCTTCCAAAAACTCTGCCAGACTCAAACCCGTAACAATATTGTATCTGAGGTCATTGTCAAGATGCAGTTCTCTTAAAGACTACAACAACAACTAAACAATAGTGCTGATGACAGTGGAGGGAATGAACCTTACTTACAATTGTCTATTTTTCCCCAAATAGAGAATGTATCTTTTTCTTCCTAATCAAAACAAAACACATAAAAAATCCCCAAAAAAACCTATACACCAGTGCTTTTAATATATTAGAATATGCCAGCTCTTTCAAAAAACAAGTGCATGTAGGGAGCTTAAAGAAAATGTATGAAGGATAAGCAAAAACACAATATTTTTAAAGAACTTGGAAAGTAGGTAGAGTACATTTTGTTAACGTGAACTTACAACTTACATTTGAAGATTTACTATCATGAACTTCCTAACAAGTTTCATAGCTACCAAGTAACTGAACTACGTTTTGATATGCTGCAGGAAATAAGCTATTATGAAGGCAACTAAGCACAACACAGTGTTTACTGTACTTTTTGTATTAAACTTAAGAATTTGCTTTAAAAATTCACATGTACCAACCTATTATGAGACCTGTATTTAAAAAAGGATATTTTCCCTCCTGTTTCATTGGTTGTCTAAATCATTCCAGCTTCAGTGCATACATAATTATATTTATACAAATGAAAACTAGTCAGTTGTAGGCACAGGGAAAAATGTTACAACTTAAACACAATATGAAATTTTAAAAAATAAGTACTTATGGAATATTAATTAATAGAAAGCATTTCCATTGAAGCAAAGAACACAGTAATAGCTGGTTAAACTGAATTGCTTGCATAATTCTCTTAATTAGTAGAAAGCCATCAGAAAAAACTTTGGTTCTAACATCTTTACTTACATTGTCCAATTCAATTCATAAATAAAAGTAAGAATTTAAAGTGCTGTATTCATTATATAATTTTTTGGCCTTCATAAAGATTTACTCTATTAAAATGTAGTACAGATGCTTTCCATCTCTATTGGTGGGCATTTGGCATCCAGCCACAGTCAACCCACCACAGTTGGTTCAAACAGAATTGGATATGCCTGACGCAATTTCCTTTACAGACTACCCAGCTGAAGTCTTTCCTTAAGCACATTGTGCTAACCAGCTGTTTGCTAGCTGAAGCTGTTGCTTATCAAGCTGCCTGAAGACAATCACTTATGGATCAACTTCAGTGATGCCAATGACACAAATATAATTTAACTTCTTTGAAGGTAACTTTAATGACACACATTCTTGAGTTTTGAAGTGTATAACTGATGCTTTTCACCAGTATTCAAATTAAGTAGTGGGTAATAGCAGGAATTTTCCTTCTATCAGAAGCTCTTGTATTCCTCATCATTAAAAGCTGTGGTTTATTTGGAAGACACTGGAGAAGGGAATACACTCCCACTGATGATCACATCTGAGCCACCAGGCTCTCCAGCTGGCTTAAAATGAGCCTGTAGGAATCATACTGACAGATAATGCATAGGAAAAAAGTGTATATGTATTTGCCTCACTGCTGTGGTTATTGTTTTTCAAAATAGACTGATTTAGTAGAAAGCTCACAGATTCACGCAGTCTATTAAAGTACAATTGTAAACAGGAACCCTTAACATCTTCACTAAGTATAATCATTTTAACAAGTACCTGTGATTAAAGAGCTCCAGTTGCCAAACTTGAAGTGAGCATGAATGGCTGATACAGCAACATGAATTGAGAAAGCATGAACGTTTTCTATGTTGTTTTCAGAGCTGTTAAAAATATATTAATGGATGAGGTGTTACCTCTTTACCATGCAAGAGAAATTGCATTGCTACGGATAATCCATACTAATGTTAAGCCATCATAAAACTGTTAAAAAAATCAATTACAGCTGTAACAGAAAAGCTTTGATGTGACAAAAGTGTCATCTGTAGAGAGTTGTTTAGCCAGTCTGCATGGGAAAATATTTCCAACTACTGTTAAAGAAAGATAATAAATATGTAAAAAATACGCCATTGCTTTGTAAACTTGTTAATGATGATCAAAACTGAAGTTCTAGTTCTTTTAGATTAATTAGGGGATCTGAAAAGGTTTCAGATTGTTGAACTGATATATACAAGTATAGTTTCAGTCCCTGTGGGTCATTATACAAAAAACTACTAAGGGGATAATTCCTTTTACGAGCATTGAATATTTCTACACCACATTGTGTGGCTGAAACCACACTAAAACTGAGAAGTAATCTGTTTTATTTTGGAACTATAATTACATATTGACAAGTTAAAGTGTGAGACTTAAATCAAGGGGATTTGGGCTATTATGTGAGCATCCTCATGGGGCAAACCTAAAGGGACATCAATTATTTTGCCACAGCCTAACTCCTTTTCAATTTTCTTTTTTTGATTGACATTAAATACTTGGAGAAAAGGAAGTGTAGAAATAAAAAATGCAAGGCAAATGTAGCATGGACGTCAGAAAGAGTTGCTACATATAATTAAAATAAAAATAGATATGTTTTATTAGGAAGATGTTCAATTAGAAACATTTTTATTCCTACAAAATATTTCCTTCTGCTTCTTAATTATTTTTCTTTGTTTAGGTTTTTCCCATCTTAAATAATTTTGATTATATTTCTAAATCTTTATCAAAAACCTTAGAGAGAGACCTAATTTACTGAATAATTATTGCTGCTAAATTATTATACTGTTTTCATATCATTCACTAGTTGATAAAATGGAGTTTTATGAATAACATATAGTGAAGAAATGAATCATTCAAAGTTGTTTGGTTTTGTTTTTATTTTTTTCTTATAAGTTCATATAAGACGGCAGAGTTCAAATGTGTTTTAGATTTAAAAATATATTGTACATGTTCAATCCTGACATATCTTAAACCCACTCCTTTTAAAGTGACGCATGGCCTACTTGTGTTCATATTGCCTCTAGCCTTCACCCATATTTTTGTTTCAATTTCAATAATATATCTATACAGAAGTAATAAATATCAACTATGCTATACCTACCATTTATATGCTTATAAAAAGAAAGTCATGCTGCCATTCTTTTGACTTAATTTCCTAAACAAAAACTCAAAGACAGTTGTCAAAGACAACAGTTTCAACAGAAAATACAAAAATATACACCTACCTAAGTATTCACAAAGTGCAATGAAAATCTTTAACTTCCTGAGAAAAAGAGAAAAGTTCAGTACAAACTTGCTGTTACATAAAGAACATGAAGAAGTACTGAAATAACTTTGAAAATTTGCATGTAATCATATGAGTAACACAGAAGCATATCATTAAGTTCTTCTGCAATACTTTATCTGCTGCAACTAAATCACACTACAAAAAAAAACACTGTAACCACTGTTGGGATTGGTTTTACTGAACTCGTATTAAATTTACTTCACAAGCATTAAAGCACATTGTCCTTAGTACGGAAATTCAAGGCAACTACATTTTTAAGATTAACTTTAATTCTTGCTTGAAGGTTAGGGTTTGCCTGTATGGGAATACAACATACCTGTATACATTTTTCACCGACTTGGGGTCCCTAGCCTCCATCAATGGAACACATGAGGTGCGGTGTGTCATAGCTTGTGTCTGCATTTTGATTACTTGTGAAGCTCCATAGCAACTGAAATAGAAGCAGCCTGTTCTAGCAACAGGAGATTGCTTTCATATTTTACTAATATTGGGTGTTCCACTTGAGTTGTGTAGTAGTGGATGACTTACTGGCTTAAAAAGAATAAAATAAAATTGCTTACAGAGTAAAAGTTTTGACTCTTTATAAACTTAGATGTATGATGTTCAGAAACCTTTGCTGATGCTCAGTAAAGTATCAGTTTCAGGTAAAAGTAATCAAAAGATGATATGTTTGCATAGGAAATTAATAAACTTTAGGGATTACATTTCACTAAAAGAGGAAAGAGCAAGCATGAATCTAAACCAGAGAAGAGGAACAAAAAACCAACCAAACAAATACCAATCCAAAGACAAGTAAAATGACACTATTATAAGGTGATGGCGTAATAATTCTGACCTTTTCCAAGGGAAAGTATGGTAAATCAGGTGGATAAATGAAAACCTTAAGGATTCACACATGGAATTTCTATCAAATTGTTCCTTAATGAGCCTGCAATTTGATGACTAAACTCTTTCCTCCTCTCTCCAACTATAAATAGCAAACCCAAGTTGTTGGATGATTTTGAATTCTATTTCTGACCTCCTTGGCAGGTTTCTACACTGACTGCAAAGTTTTCTTTTATACTAGAAAATATATTTACAAAGGGAATAGTGAACATCCACAATTTCTTTCATCCTCACTCAGTGTAGGGAAGCCCACAGAGGAGCTGGGCATGCTTAGAACTGAAATAGGTAAGGCAGCTAAGTAAACATTTCAGTTTTGTTTGTCCGCACTGTTTGATCTGTGACCACCTAACAAATGGTTGCCTGCCTACAGATAGAAGGCTAGAGGGGACAGTCATTCCTCAGGCAGCATTTGGGTGCTGTATACATAGGACACAAATTCTGGTTCACTTATGCCTGCTATGTGCCATCATCAGTTGGGTGTCTCCAAGTGAGAGCTACATCAGCATGTCTTGAAAGCTATAGACTGCCTTGTAATTTTCTGCCTATTGAGTTCTTGATTCTTGTTTTTGGTTCTGAATCCAGCCTTGAATTGTGCTATTTTATGCTTAATTCATTTCCCTAGCCAGTTGACATAAGTTCTAAGGCAACACTGCCTACTTGTTAGTCCAGTTTCCCCTGCTTAGTTGAACTCTTGAAATTATTTGGCATTGCACTGAGGCCTCACTGTGTCTCTCTGGATTGGTGCACATGTATTCACTAATATACCTGTGGTTCTGTGGACTAGCCTAGTTACTAAATACACTTTGGGCTTCTTCTTTCTGATGACTGCTTCCCATTATTTTTTCTTTATCACTCTTCCTAGTGCACCAAACCTGACTACAGGCTGCATTCAGACCAAGACTAATAACTAGGCTTTATCATCCATATGTCATAGAACTGTGGAACTGCTGTCCATGGGCAGTCCAATCTATGTTCCAAGAAGGTACACTATAACAAAAAAAAAAAAAAAAAAAGTCTTTTTCTACAACTGCTGCATCTTCTCTGTACTCAGGGAAGATTGCACTGGTTCTCCCCACTTATTACCTGGTTGAAATCTTCTGTTCTCTACTATACATGACCCTCCATTACTCTTCCTCTCTACTTTGCTTTCCAGATTTCCACACATAGTGAAAAATGTTAACCCAGGAAAATACTCCAGGAGCAGGAAAAGTATAGGCTGGTACTTTCTTAAAGGTTTTCTTTACACATCATCTCTTTATGGTTGTAATGTGTCCCAGTGGTCTCTCTAAGAATACAGAAGGCAGAGGCAGTTTACTGTGGTAGGATAAGACTCCTGTGTCCCACTTCTTTCAGAGGAGTCTTTCAATACTCATCTCTCTGACCCAATGAATTTTGCATTCCTTTCCCAAAGCAACCCTCTGTGCAATCCGTCACTCTCTTGGATGATTCTCCATTTAATAGGCTATCATGTAAACGCAAATATTCCTTATTTTCTTTCCCCAACATTATTAATGCCTCAGCCACTTATTCAGGTCTGCAAAAGCAATTTATATTTAATCTTAGAACTGGATTTTTAATTGTGAAGCACATCCTCACTATAGAAATTCAATCTGAATCACAAACGGACAATTAAGTCTAGCAACTCAAAAATTCCTTGTTCTGACCATTTCTAATTTCTGAACTTAGACATAGTTTTCCTCAGCATGTTAACTTTTTGAATACTGTTCCTTGGTATTATGAGCTATATATAGATTGTGAAAACTAATTTTCTAAAGTTTCAGCTTCCTGGGATCAGGATTCCTCTGCTGTTTTCTAATTTATCAGCAGGGCATCAGCTGTTTTAACTACTGGTTAGCCACATGAAGGAAATTATGATATACAAAATAGGAGAAAGTAACAGAACTGTGGAACATCCCAATGGATGTCTATATCAAAACTTGGGAAACTCAGACTGTAAATGGCATAATCATGTACCATCCCATCAAATATAGGTGCATAAATTCTCTTTTATGTTTGTTTATTGATAAACCAAATACCTAAAAATTGATCTTAGTGCAACTGTTCAAAAAGATATGCAGTCTAATTCCTGTATATATGAACTATGCTTTAAACTCTATTCAGAAGAATAACATCTATATTCAAAACATGAATAATGTGAAACTTTTAAATTGTGTTTCATTTTGCCATTAATGAGCATGTCCAACTCCAGAGAACTTCAATAAAGTAAATGAGGACAAAATGTATCCCTTAAATAATTAATTGTAAGTCACATTCATAATAAATACTGTAATTTAAAGTTTGCTCTACAGCTATTCATTGTCAATCAATATCTCACTTGCTTGGAAGAAACAGATATTATGTTATTAGTAACACCATCTTGATATTGCTATTCTTTACATTCAGTATTCACGGTTTAAGAAAATCCCACAAGGGGCAATGACCTCAGTTGGTTTTATCAGGCATTTTTGTTTAAACTCTGAAAACACAAAGCAAAAATTTCTCATGTTGATACATAGGAACTTTAATCAGGACAATCTATTCTGGGTTTAATATAAACTTTTGACTGAAGCACAAATCTTCCATAGCGTTTCAGTGTGCAAACCTATGGTTTTAAATTAGGCAGAAATGATTCTGAGTGATGGCTCCTCTTAACATCAGGGGAGTGCTTACCTCTCTCACTTTACTTTGCACATGGCAGGCCTCCAGAACTCCTACTGTTAAATCTGAATTAAGTAGCCTTAATATGTATGATATTTAACATTTTCAGAAGCTATGCATTAAATCTGTAACCTAAAACATCTAGTTAAGGAGTGAATCCAACACTTCAGGGCTTTACACGCATTTCTTTATCGCTAATTCCTCTTGCCAGCTGGATGTTTAAGTGCAAATTTTATAAAAGTTCACATCACCTGGATCTGTTTCTGCAAGATTAGTAGAGTAACATCTTAGTTTGAAACTGATCTTTTTCTTCCACAGCTTTTTAGTCTATGAACTCTAAGGCTTGTATTAAATATGAAATAGGAATAATGAGTTTTAATTTTTAAAGACATTAAATACCCTGAACAAGCTGGTTAAGAATTGTAGAGTGACTTTGACACCAAAAACCAGCTTAGCAAATCCAGTAAAGTACCACATTAGTTTTCTATATGTGTGATTATATGTATTTACTCTGTTATCAATTTCTGAGCATGTGTTCATTCCCTGAAATTGAATTTCTTCTGAACAATGTTAGATGAAACATGAGTGAATGAAGTCTCATTTAACAAACCAGCATCTTGCCACTACACTGCATGTCATCCTAGTCTATCACGTGTACTACTCTCCCAAGGTGTTTATATATAAAGATCATGTGCAACATTTAATAATAATGTTAATAGGATTTTTTGTCTTGCTTGTGTACCAAAAAAGTGGATTATTACCTTTTTTAATGCTATTAAAAGACCATGATATAATTCAGTTGTCAACGTAGACAGTAATTTCTTGTCATTTGTATATTCACATTTCTCAACATGAACTTACATTCAGTTCTGCAGCCTTAGTTGACAATCTAAACTACATGAATTAAAACTCTAAGTAACAACTACCAATCATAGGGTATTTATTTAGTAAAGAAGGTATCAAGATATATGAAGCTGCATCTTATCAGAGAAACTAATAACGTGTGATAATCTGGGTCATGGTCCAGAACTTCTCCCCCTTTGCCCGTAATCTCTTTCAGAACTACTGGTTTAGTGCTGGACCTGACATTGTTAGGTTAACAGTTGGACTTCATCTTAAAAGTCTTTTCTAACCTAAATGATTCAATGATTCTGCGATTCAATGACTGACGTTTCTACGATTGGCACCAGTAAGTGTCTAGTAGACCTGGAGCTACTGCATCAGTGTTTTGTGACAGCTCATACATCAGTTGGCATATCACTGTGATTTTGTTTCTATTAGTATTTCTCTTTTTAACAAATTATGTTATCATTGTAGAAAACATAATGAGACACAATCCCTGGATTATATATCCTTACGGAAGTATTCACAAAGTAAATGTCAATCTCAGAATTTGTACCTAAAACTGTGTGCATAATTTAGTCTAAAACGTCTGTCATTTGCAAAAGTGGACCAAAGGGAAAAAAAAAAAAAAGAAAAAGAAAAAGAAAGTAAGAGTTTTCTATCCTGTTTTAGATCAAAAGTGATGGAGAAAAGTAGACAAAAGCTAGGTGAACTGATTAAATGTTCTATTCAATGGATAATTTTAAAGGGAACAAACATACCCAGAACACTATGAAAGAGACCACAACCACATTTTTAACAGGGTCCAAACTAAGCATGATGCAAAAAACCCGGTTAAAATCCCAATGTACAGTAACAGCAAGATAAATAAGACCTTGTCATCTGTGGGCTGCACAGTTGTTAATGACAGTTCAAAGGGAAAAGAAAGGTCTCATATTGTCAACTCTCCTATAAATAACCAAGCTCCGACTTTAGTAGTGTGGTGGATTGACCCTGGCTGGCCACAAGATGCTCACCAAGGCACTCTGTCACTCCCCCTCCTTAACAGGACAGGGGAAAAAGTGCAACAAAAAGCTGTTAGTTCAAGATAAGGACAGAGAGATCACTTAGCAATTACCATCACAGTCAAAATAGACTCAACTTAGGGAAATTAATTTGATGTACTTCCAATTAAACAGAGTTGTATAATGAGAAAGAAGGAACAAATTTAAAAAAACTTTCCCTCCACCCTTCCTTTCTTCCCAGGTTCAGCTTCCTTCTTGACTTCTCTATCTCTTCCCCAACACTGGTGCAGGGGGATGAGGAATAGGGGTTGTGGCTGATTCAACACACATTGTCTTTGCTGCTCCTCCTCCTTATACTCTTCCTCTACTCTAGCATGGGGTCCCTCTCATGGGATACAGTCCTTCAAGAATTGCTCCAGTATGGGTCCTTTCTACAGAGTGCAGTCCTTGAGAAATGAACCTGAAGCATCACCCACAGGGTCACAAGTCCTGCCAGAAGCCTGCTCCATCACGAGGTCTCTGCAGGCTGCAGCTTTCTTCAGGGCACATCCACCTGCTGTGGCATAGAGTTCTCAATGGGCTTCAGGTGGCTATCCGCTCCACCATGGACCTCCATGGGCTACAGTGGGAAATCTGCCTCATCATGGTCTTCATCACAGCCTGAATCTCTGCTCTAGTGCCTAGAGCACCTACTTCCCCTTCTTCTTCACTGATCTTGGTGTCTGCAGGGTTGCTTCTCTCATACTTTCTCACTCATCTCTCCCAGCTGCTGTTGCACAGTGGTTTTTATTCTTTCTTAAATGTTATCACAGAAGTGCTACCAGTGTCACTGATGGACTCAGATTTAGCCAGTAGCAGATCCCTGTTGGAGTCAGCTGGAACTGGCTTTGTCTGACATGGGGGCAGCCTCTGACATCTTCTCACAGAAACCACTCTTGTAGCCCCCCCACTAACAAACCTTTCCACATAAACTCAATAAAAGTAGCTGCAAGGATATTATGTGATATGAAATTATATAGGAGTTGGTGACAACATGGAAGAGTATCTCTATATTAAACTAAAGATCACTCTAAGAGCAAAATGTTAATGTCCTCCCACAGTACAATCTATTGTAAGTTTAGAAGATAAACTTAGAATGGCATTTCTCCCTATTTACTCTCAAATAGGATTACAACACAGGCTACACTACCTGCTATTCTCTCTAAGAAAAACCTTAAGGCAAACTGAGAAAGCAAGATATTCTTGATGCTGAAGACTATCTTAATACCCATTTCTATGTAACTGCTGTCATCCTAACAACATATTTCCAACTGTGAGAACACAGCTAGCATCCTGCAGAGCTTCTAATCTCAGGACCATTTTGCAGAGCAGCCAGGAGGATGTGCTAGCGTAATGAGAAAGTTGGTAACTACCGCCTAGAGATATAACACTTCATGTCTGCTCAATTCTCAAGCTCTGTTGGCTTGAAACAGGGATCTTAGCTTGGCTTCTAAATCTTTCTTTCCCTTGATACCAACACATTATTCTCACACCAGATAGCTTAACTTACTGGCTGCCTACAGAACCCCCGAGATCCCTTTTAATTATATACAAAACTAACATACAAGATCTATAAAACACTTCCGAGTCAGTCAAGACTGCTAACTACTTGGATTTGAAGTGAACATGCTTATGTTTGGATTAAGTTGACACTTATTTTTACACTGCAAGTGAACACAAAATGTGCCAAAGATCAAGGGGCACTAGTACACACAAGACTCTACAGTGGATCTCAAAGTTAGTGCCCCAGAATATCTTCATTTAAAGGACAAAATAGGGTTATTTTGGGGAAAAGATGCTGAAGTACATAAAGAAAGGATGCTATTTCAGTACTTTTTTTCCCCCACAATAAGTTTAGAAAAATCTTCTTTTTGCTTGACACAATTTCCCTGTGGCATTGTGCCACCTCCACATAGCCATCCATAACTCTTCTCCTGCTTGAAACAATCTTCAACATGCCACTCTTGTTAATGACTGAGATACCCCCTGATGGTGCTTAACATTTAATAGTGCTAGAGTTCTACGTTTGCCCAAACAACCTTTTCCATTTACCTTACCTCAAAGGCGTTCTAATTTTTCTTCAGAGACAGAAATCCTTTAAGCCCATTGTACCCTTAGGCTACAAATTTACTGAGATTTAGGTTTCCAATAAGAGCGTTGAGATGAATGCCACCTTCTCATTTATGAATCAATTTTTGCCCATCGGCTTTTCAGTGTTATTAGTTTTTATTTTATTTTGCACGGAAAGGAGAGAACTTTAGGAATACATACATACATACATACACACAATGTTGAGGGGGGGAGGAAGCAGAAAAAATTTAAAATCAGAACCAAATGAAACATGACACAGTCTCCTCAAAATATCCTAAATACAGAAATCTCACATAAGATGTAGTCACAGATATAGTTTCTTTCTCATCTTCAGGACTCCTCTCTTGATCATCAGCAGTTATCACAAAGACAAGCTTTCTATCTCTTAGCATCATGAGCTATGTTTCTATATAATGCTTGTAAGTAGTTAAAGAAGCATGTTTCTTCTTATGCACCACGGTTGAACTAACACTGTCATCCATCTTCAATGGTTAGCATTTTTTTGGTCTCAAGGAAGACAACATTGTACTTTGCAAAATTCTATAATGAGGGAGATGAAAAAATCTTATTTTCCTGAACTAAGTAAAAATCAAATGCCCCTCCTTTGTAGCTAAATTTTAAACAGATGAAGCAACAAACTGAATGGTTTAGAAAGCATAGTTTGAAGAATCATGATTTTCAAATCACTGACTTCCAAATTCTGCTTTATTTTAATAGTACTTTGACTGAAATTAATATTGAACTTCATATAAAACCCAACAGGCTAAGCAATTCTAATTAGGGAATTATGTGGTCACAGTCATTTATCAGGTCTAGATAAACTATAATCCAATTTTAACTGCTTGCTGGGAGTCAGATACTATTTTTGCTGTATGGCTCAGAATTTATCTTGTTTGAGGAATACCATGAAGATCAGAAGATATAATCAATCACATCCTGGGCTGCATCAAAGAAGCGTGGCCAGCAGATTGAGAGAGGTGATCCTGCCCCTCTATTCTGCTCTGACGAGACCTCACGGGGAGTACTGTGTCCAACTGTGGAGTCCTCAACACAAGAAACACATGGATCTGTTGGAGTGGGTTCAGAGGAGGGACACAAAAATCATCAAAGCGCCAGAGTACCTCTCCTACGAGGACAGGCTGAGAGAGTTGGGGATGTGCAGCCTGAAGAAGGGTCTGCGGAGACCTTATAGCAGCCTTTCAGTACTTGAAGCGATCCTACAGGAAAACTGGGAAGGGACTGTTCACAAGGGCATGTAGTGACAGGACTAGGGACACTGGTTTTAAACTAGAGTAGGGTAGATTTAGATTAGTTGTTAGTAAAATGTTCTCTACAGTGGCAGTGTTGAAATGCTGGAAGAGGTTGCCCAGAGAGGTAGTGGAGGTGCCACCCTTGCAGGCATTCAAGGTCAGGTTTGATGGGGCTCTAAGCAACCTGGTCTAGTTAAAAATCTCACAGCAGGGGAGTTGGACTAGATGACCTTTAAAGGTTCCTTTCAGCCCACCATGTTCTATGATTCTGTGATCCTATGATTATATCTTTCATCAGAAGTTATCTTGTCATGGCAAAACTCTCCTTGGTTACAGAAACACTCCACAAAAATTGAATTGGTTGGAACTAGATGATTTTTAAGGTCCCTTTCGACCCTGACAATTCCATGATTCTGTGAATGACCATATTAACCAGGCAACAAAATTGAGAAATCCTGATGATGAGTAAATTAGAATTTTAACTACATTTATGAGAGTTGCAGTATTACCCTTATTTACATCATTACATTGAAAGAAATTACTTAGCAATAGGAACAGGTTCATTTGATGGGAAGGGAAGTATCTTGAGAGTTCATAAGCTACCTAGAAAAGTCAAATAATGGCGCAGAATTTTTCTGGAAATGTAGTATAGGGGAATTTACCTCTGAAGATTTTTCTGGAGGGACAGAAAACGTCTTTCAGGTTAGTTAAACTATTAATAAAAACAATGACATGGAGTCCATTATCATATATATATATATGTGTGTGTGTGTATATATATATATATATACTTAAAGAATACTCCTGATCAGTGGGTGAGTATGTTCCAAGAGACTGCGTGAAAATTAAGACACTGATCCATAGGATGTACTATAAGTCAAAGCTTTCTCTTAACACCGTGAAATCTAGCACCCTGGCCAGACTGCTACATTTATCTCTTATTCTCCTTTTGCATGTTATGTTTTTTCCCAAGTCTTTACTCTGATTGCTGTATTATAGACCTGGATTTCCAGTTGCACAGAGAGAAGGTGGAAGTGATGTAAACAGGTGTGCACTTACAGTCCTAAATATGCCTTGCAGACAGATTAGGAAAAAGGAAGGAAAAAACTCCCAAGAAAATCAAATCAAAACAAACCAAAAACCCTCTCAAGAGCATGTTGCTTGCATTCAGAGAATAGGTCTTGCATAGCAAATATCAGGGAAAGCCATTTTCAAAGGTTATCTGAACTCATGTTAAATAGTCAACTATTCAACCAAGCGAAAAATAGATCCAAAGGATAAAATAATAAAGCACTGGGGACAAAAGATCCACACACTATTTAGCAGAGAATGAGGCTCTCTATAATGGAAACATAAGCAGAGTCTCTTAGAGTACTTTGAAAAAAATGATTGCAAGCAAAGCCTTGTGAAACATCTGTGACAGCTGTTTACAGTTTTTCCTTTTAAGCAGTTATGTGTCAGGGCAGTAATTTTAGTAAAAAAAATAAAGATCTGAATGCTTTTCCAGATACAGTCATGCAATAAAAATATACTTATCTGGATATAAATTATAATGGTACTGTTGGGTTAAAAAAAGTTTTGTGCAATGTGAATTCAAAGACTCTAACCCTTAAGCTCTCAAAAATGGATTTTTCAGGTTTAAATATACATTATTTAATTTTCAGAATTAATTTTCATATTTTCTGAATAAGCTATTCAGAGTGGCAATGAATTATAGTTTAGAGCGGAAGAAAGGAAAGAGAATATGGTGCAAATCATCTACAATGTCTCCTGCTCCATTTCCAGGAAGAAAAAAACCCACTAGTATGAAAACCTAATTTTTTTCTGTTCTGATGAAGCAAGAAAGTGAGATTCTTGCAGTGAAGCTTTTAAGATTGTTGTGGTTTAACCCCAGCAGCTCAGCCCAACACAGCTGCTCAGTCACCCCCCTCTGGTGGGATGGGAGAGGTAAAAATGAGAAAACTCATGGACTGAAATACAGTTTAACAGGTAAAGCAAAAACCACACACACATAAGCAAAGCAAACCAAGGAATTCATTCATCACTTCCCATCAGCAGGCAGGTACTCAGCCATTTCCAAGAAAGCAGGTCTCCATCACATGTAATGGTGACTTGGGAAGACAAACACCATCACTCCAAACATTCCTCTTTCTTCTTTCTTCCCTCAGTTTTATATGCTGAATATGGCATCATACAGTCTGGGATATCCCTTTCGTCAGTTGGGGTCAGCTGTCCTGGCTGTGTCCCCTCCCAACTCCTTGTGCACCCCTGGCCTACTCAGTGGTGGGGTGCGGTAAGTAGCAGAAGGAATTGACTCTGTGTAAGCACTGTTCAGAAACAGCTGAAACATCCCCGTGTTATCAACACTGTTTTCAGCACAAATCCAAAACATAGCCCCACGCTAGCCACTGTGACAAAAATTAAGCACAGGTCATTTTGAACTTGTTCTTCTTCTGTTGTGCAAAGCAGATTGGCAAATGTTAAGGTTTTTTTTTTTATTATTTCTCAAACTCCATTTTACTTATATGGAAAGCAAAACCCTATACTATGCAAACACTTTATTTTAACAATCTGGTTACAGTGCTTGTAAGGAGCAGAAGTGTCAGACTGCCTTAAAGTCTCTATACCTTCTTCACATAAGAAAGTAGGAAAATGACCTGTGCTTAATGGATTCTAGTTTCTTCCAGTTAGCCCTCCCTACTGACCCTAAAATAGGTGAGACATAGCTCACTATCTTTGGCTTTATGCCTCCAGTAACACTCTTGTATGCCACTAAGGAAGCTTGGCTTCCTAGATGGGAAAGACTTACAGAATAATACGGCTCTTTCAGGAGAAATCTTTCTGTCCTGCATGGAAAAATTTTCCGTCTTCCATCTTCATGGAAATTTTCCATGAAGGAGAGACTTGAAAAAAAACTCGGGTGGAGGCAGGAGGAGAATAGTACTTCTTTCAGCACCAGTCCTGCTTTGAAATTTTACACTTATGAGTGTTGCCTCAATGACATGACAGGATCCTTCTCTGAAATGTAAATATATATATTCAAAACTTTAGTTTCTCAAAACTTAATTATGTATAATTACATCTTCTGCCAAAATTCCTGATGTATTTCTGTATGCTAATGTCATAGAGCTAGTATCTGACAAATTTCTTTTACATTCATTTGTGGACTAGATAGACTAGAGCATCTCCAGGAAGATGAAATAGAAACTGCGACAGTGGAAAGCTAGAAATTAAAATAATATAGGATAGATTAAAATGTACCTGTAATATTTTAACTCAGATCTTCCCTGGTAAAGATGAACATTTACTGAACAATGTTTTTCTCTAAACTCTGAGGTTATTTTCCTAGTTTAAACTGCCTAGTTTAAACTACCACTCGTGTTGGGTTGACCTTGGCAGGCTGCCAGATGCCCAGCCAGCCACACTCTCACTCCCCCTCCTCAACAGGACAGGAGAGAAAATGAGTTAGAACTGCTTGTAGTTTTAGATAATGACAAGACTGTTTAACAGTTACTGCCACAGGAAAAACAGGCTTGACTTGGGTAAAATTAATTTAATTTATTGCTCACTAAAATAGGCCTGGGTGTTGAGAAAAAAAAAAAGAAAAAAACAAATAAACAAACAGAAAGCAACATCTTCCCCTCACTCTCTCCTATTTCCCAGGCTCAACTTCACTCCTTTGTTCCTAATGTGTGGATAAACTTGCTCTGGTCTGATCTTCTTCATGGGCTGCAGGGGAATCTCTGCTCTGGTGCCTGCAGCACCTCCTTCCCCTCCTTCTGTCCTCACCTTGCTGTCTGTAGGGCTGTTTCTCTCACATTTTTCCTCGCTTCTCACTGCCAAGAAATATTTTTTACCCACTCTTAATTACATTTTTTTTTCCAAGGAGCTGCCACCTTGTCCGAAGGTCCCAGCTGTGCCCTTTGGGGAGTCCATTGAAGGCAGCTGGAACTGACTGCGTCTGGCACGGGGCAGCCCTGAATGCCCCTCACAGAGGTAACCCTGCAGCCCCCACAGCCACAACCCAGACACCTACAACAAATACATCTCTCTATAATCCTGGAAACCACATATAATTTATTAAAAAAAAAAAAAAAAAAAGGTGAGGTGAGTAAAAACTATTAGTCAATGAGGCTGAAAAATCTAAGAGCATTTAGCAAAATAAAAATGTTGACACTTGTTTCATAGCATAGAGTCAGGCTGAGTAATGAGACAGGCACTTTTCCTATGTAGCTATAGAGAAGTTTTTATATATTGTTCTGATTTACAGTCAAGATTCAGCACGAAAAATGAAATATTTGCCTTTCAAAAATCTATCTGAAATGCTTGAATCAGAAAGGTTAAAAAAAGTTCAGGGAACACTCACAAAAACAAATTAAGGCCATGATTTATGTAGCAGGTTCAGAGCAATAATGAGCAAAACTGCTAATCAGTGCCCACAGATATTAGATAATAAACTCAATAGGTTGAAATGGGTATTTGTAGTGAAGCAAACGTTAGTCTAATGATTGAATTTATCTTAACACAGAGAATTTTTTTTTATGCCAAGTTTATTTACAACATAACGTGCTAATGAAGATAAACTGGTAGGTCTTCTTTGACCTTACGAATTAAAAGTGTTATTTGGGAAGAGGTGAAGGGGCATTAAGGAGTGGAGGTTGTGGAGTCTCCTTCTCTGGAGACATTCAAAACCTGCCTGGATGCGTTCCTGTGTGACCTACTGTAGGTGAACTTTTGAGGTCCTTTCCAACCCCCTAACATTCTGCGAAAAGGCACATTGAAAGATTTGAGCAAACAAGAGATGGCAGTAGATAAGGTATTCATTCTTTATTACACTTTGTATTGCTGAATATAAATTCCTTAGTTAGTACTGTGTATCAAAGAACCTGCTATGCAAACCAGATCTAGAAATAACAGAAGAGCTTCATAATTAGCTGATCATTTGGGTTCTTCCTAAAACCACATTTCTTGGGTAAGAGGGAAAATCTATCTACATCTGTGCACACATAGCTGCAAGTTTAGAACTCTAGGCTAATTATTTTTTATTTCTGATCATCAAACAAATGTGTTTACAATGATAACTAAAGACTTATTTTCCTCAAATGTCTTGCCTGAAAATGCAGTGCCTTGGGGGAAAAAAAACAACAAACAAACAAACAATGAAAATAATTTCTCTTCTCTCCTTTAAAAATGTCCACTTTCTGTTATGGGGCACAACGAGTTATTACAATAGAAAGCACTATTTTCAACTTGCTTGCAGTTCGGCCTAGTCTGACAGACCACTCAACAAAGCTGATCCTCAACTACAGAAAGAAGCTCAAGATTATTTTCAGCTATTTATTTTTGTATTTTTTTTCCATCCGGTAAACTTTTTTAAACCAGGAATTTACTAAAGTATTATCCGAAGACATATAATTCGCTACACTAATCCACCCTTTTTGATCAATGAGTGATTCAAATCAAAGCTGTGGAATAAATTCCATCAAGTCAAAACCTCTGTTAACGACTTAGGTAGACCTTAAACCCAAGCTTCTAGGCACTTATCTGTTCAAGTGGAAAAGAGATTAAAATTATATTTTCCAGTAAAATCATTTAAATGATACAATTATTTAATCTGGAATAAGAAGTAATATATGCCAAAATTCTCTGAAAAAACCCTACAACCAACAGTATTTTGTCATCTTTACCGTATCTTCATAAAACTGAATATACAACTCTGTATGCCTGCCATATTAAATTCATTTGCATATGACTTGAATATCAGATGCACTGAACAGAATGTGTAGAAATTATACATATCAGAGGAAGTAATACCACATGTGAAATAAAAAATAAAATAATAAAAAACCCCACAACTCTTCTTAAAATACTGTTAGTGTTAGCAGAGATGTGCAATATGCAAATATTTCCTCAATACATTTCAGAGGTCAATGCTTTCTGCTCTTAAGCATTACATCTGGCACCGTGACAGTTTAACACCATTGACTAGTCTAGACATGCTCCTCATAGCCTCAGTATAATTATACAGATTTTAATGGGCAACCAGGGTAGGAAAGTAGAACATTGCTGTCAGTGAACTGCCAGATTTATGAGATGCCATATTCCTTGTAGCAGAATACAACATTGAGTAGGCTGGCATCTTGTGACTGGCAAATGTTTGACAAGACCAAAAAGGAAGGAGGCTGAATTAAGCAATATGACACTCATCTTCTCCCCCAACTAAGTGTTCTCTTTTGCAGTTTAGGTTGTTTTCCAGTTTGCTCTTCAATTTTGCAGTCTTTTGAGGACAAGCATTCTTCCCTTCAAGTTTGTTCAGTTGACAGAATGATTCATGGACATTTTTGAACCATAAATAAAACAGCTTTCTGCCTTTTGAGTGGCACAGAGCTGTTCTAAAATGTATCAACGTACATGGAAAAATTACCTATAGCAATGTCTGTTCCCCAGCCCTCCATTTTTCATATGCCAAGCCTACTCTGTTGTGCATGATCTATCCAGCTGGCATCTAACCTGACACCTTCCAAGCCATTCTTTTCTCTGCCTCTCCAGTAACACCAGTCTAATCTCTTTTTCTTCTTCTGCCCTTGTGCAACAGAGGAGGCAACATAAACAGTCACTTCCGGACCCATCTCGTTGGAAAACACACTCTTATTAGTAACCCAAACATACAGATTTCTAAGTGAAAGACATCAGATACAGACAGACATCAAAGTACAAAGTACAAGATTTACTCTTTCAGTATGTGACGACTCATAGCAGTTGAACTAAATTAGAGGAGTAGAATATATATTTTTTTTGTCAAGTAAGCAAGCAAGCAAGTGAACAGACTTAAAGAAGGTCACAGAAAATGTTCCTCCAAAACTGACACATTGTGGCAGATGACTCTTTTGTACTAAGATAACTTCCAAAGGATCAAACTGTTATTTCTTAAATGGTTCTTTAATTTTTACTGTGCTTTTATAACAATTTTTATTATTTATTCATGTATGCTCTTGTGGAAGCAGCTGATCATCCTTATGCCCAAAAACAAAACAACTTACTATTTGTCCATTCTAGGAGTCTTCATTATTTTTTTGCTTAACCAGACTTCTTTCAAAGTCTAACTTTTTAATAATATTTTTGTCATTGTTTGCAAAATAACACTGATAAACTCGCAGGTGTCTCTAAAGTAATCTTTTTCATCCTTTTCCTGTCTTTTGACATGATTCCTTCTGCCATTTACACAGACAGTAGCTCAAAAATGCCTCAATTTCAGGATAGAAAGTGAGTACTAAAACAATTTTTTAACACCAAAGTATTTTCTTCTTTTGGGAGGCATGACTCATACTACAGGCTAGAGCCTTAAGTGTGCATAATATATAACTAGGGTTTAAAAGAACTGTTCTTATTAGGTTTCTCAGAGATGAACTGGACAGGCAACCTATGCCTAACCCATCAGTCAATGTATTCAGAAACAGTACTTGTGAGCGTAGACTCCTGGCTAGAATTTCATGAAAATGTGACCATAAGAGTCTGATTAGACTGCACAGAGTATCAACAGAACATAATCACTGCTGCACCAGGTTATTTTTAACTATGTTCATCTTTAGGAACAGTCATACTCTCTCTTTAAATGCTGAAGGGAACTTGGGTAACCAAAGGTTAGAACGATTAGTAAACATCTAGATTATCTAGATTTTCACATTTCTGTCCCTATCTGAACGCGGTATGTCTACGCATGTCATTATGCATAGACATGCATATATTTATCTTTTACAGCTGGCATGGTGACCTATATTCATCTATAACATATGTTAGGTATTTTCACTCTTCTGCAAAAAGTGTCATTAATACGTCTCCAAACAGTCTAGATGCTCATGCAAATAGAGACCTATGTTATTAACTATTTACAACTGGAAATATATGGTTTTCGTTCATAATGAAACAATAATGAAGACCGTGTATGCATATATTAAAAAAAAATGGACCTGGAGTAACAGCACAAAGCAATTACCTCATACTATTAATTCCTCGTTAAAAGAAATACACAAACTGTGCAAGTATCATTCAAACAACTAATGCTCTGTGGATGATTATTTTTGAATCATTTGGTTCCTCTTCTGAACGATCTGAGGAATCTGCAGTTAAATCAGCTGAAAAAGGCAGCAGTGCAGGGAAATTTTTGATTACACTTTTAATTTCACAAGCTAACCTACAAATGACTTTTAAATTGCTGGTAACACTACAGTACTACTAACCACCTACACGCTTTTATTGAAAGACTGTAGCTACAGTCCATTAGTTAATGACTGTACTGTGCTTGCCAGATCACATTCACACTCACAACTAGTAAGTGGCTGTGTTTCAAGGGCTTTGCAATAACTCTATGAATTAAAACCAGCCTCTTTTGTTATACTTTTGTAAAAGCAATATATTAAAGAAAAAAACCAATCAAACAGAACAAAACCAAGAACACATACCCAACAAAAAAGAAAACCACAAACCACCCAAATTGCATTGGCTTCTCTACCGAAAAGAAAATCTATTTTGTATGCTTCTGCTGTAATACAGTACAAGTCTTCAGCAATATTGAAATATGTGCTTGCATATTTTAAGTACATTTTAAATTGCACCAGTTTACGTGTTTTGACTAATGAATTACTTTCCCTTAAATTCAGTAATTGACCACTGCTCTTCAACAGAAAAAAAAAGATTCGTTCATATTCAGTAAAAACTAAACATCAAAACTGGGCAATTATTCCATTACATTTCAATGTCAGTCATATCTATACTTTACATAAGCAAAAATGAAGGACATAAAGTGATAAATATGCACACCATGCGCTGTTTGGATTAAAAAAAAAAAAAAAGGCAGCGATTATAAAGTTGAGAATGTTTTCATTTTTTTTCAAGTTATCTTAGAAGGATGAATCACTTATAACTGATGTTCTTACTTGATACCAAGCTATGTCTTCAATAGCTATCTCTGTGACATTTTTTCTATAAATGCAGCTACGCATTGAAAAACTTCAGTGCTCTTTAGTAAAGAAGAAGAAAAATAAAGAAGTTAAACTTTCTTTAGATCTTGAAGACAACACAGATTTAATCTAAAAGAGCAATTGGCCATATTACCAAGAGAAAAAAGAAAGATCCTTCTCCTAAACGGTAGGCACATTTAATTTCAAGTTTTATCTTGAAAACGACATTTTTGTGGAGTTTTCAGGTGAACAGCTTTTAAAATCACCATAAATATGCTGGGAATATTTAAGTATGCAGTATTTGGACAGTAGTTCAATAATATAAATTACTTTAAAATGATAGGTGAGTTGACCCATGGAGAGGGAACAATATGATATTCAACAGTATGTCTAGATTCATTTTCAAGAGTGTACTTCGAGATGAATTTCTAGACAACCACACTTGACACACTTGGTTTTTTTTATTGTGAAGCCCTTTTGGGGAACAAGGGTGGGACTCCTTTTGGATGAAAAGAAACCAGGATTGTTCTCCAGTAATTAATTAATGTTAATTAATATTGTGGCGATGTAGCATGGGGTTTATTTTTTTTACTTTTTATTAATGCTGCAAAAATTTCTAACTTTCCTGAAGTGTTAAAGTATTGTTTATGTCTTTATTTATCTATTTAATTCATCAAAGATGGAAAAAAACCCCCAAGATTTCAGGCTTCAGTAAAGATTTTGTACATATTTTCCCTTTCCTTCTGAAAGGCAAATATGTCCTAAGTTTGGTCACGTATGCCGTTACCACCTCTGGATGAGTTCTCTCCAGAAGGTGTACTTTCACATTGCAACCAAAGAATATGCAAATGTAGCATGTTGTGCATGGTGAACAATTAAATATTCTATTACTATTTTTATTCTCCTTTCTTACCTTCTTTTAACATGTATTTACCTGGATGTTTGAAAGGAGATAAAGTGTTAGACTAAGAAAAGATTCAGCTGTAATTCGTATTTCTAGAATGTTTACTTATATATGTTTTAGACTATAAATATTCCTTATTCATTTTCAGTCTACTTAGTTCATCTTTCTTCCCCTTTCTCCTCTTTTTTTTTAAGACAAAACAATCAAGTTTATGCAAAGAAACATAAAGCATTCCTTGAGAAGGCAAATATTTGAAAGAAAAGAGAATATTCATTACCCGTATAAAAGAAAAATTTCAGATCTTATTTGGGCAAATTCCCTTTATATGTGTATTGGGTTTTGTGGTGGTTTGACCCTGGCCGGCTACCAGGTGAGCACACAGCCACTCTATCACCCTCCCCTTCTCTGCTAGATGAGGAGAAAATATATCGAAGGGCCCATGGTTTGAGATAAGGACAGGGAGATCACCTGCATCTACCATCCCAGGCAAAGAAGACTTGATTTTGAGGAAATTAGTTAGATATATTAAAGAACAAATCAGAGAAGAGTAGTGAGAAATAAAAACAGATCTTCCCAAGCTTAACATCGATCCCAGTTTATCCACCTCTTCCCCTGAATAACACAGGGGGACAGGGAATAGGGGTTGTGGTCAGTTCATCTGAGGACTGCTCACTCTTCCCCTGGGCCATTGTAGGATCCCTTTCATGGGAGACCACCTTCACACACCTTTCTCCAATGTGAGTCCTCTTACGAGAGACAATTTGTCACAAACTGCCCCAGCATGAGTCTCTCCAAGCGGTGCAGTTCTTCAGGGGGAAACTGCTCCAGTGCTCCAGCGTGGACTTCTCTCTCTCTACGGGCTACAGGCTCTGGCAGCAACTTGCTCCAGTGCGGGCTTCCCACAGGAGTATAGCCCCCTTCAGGCATCCACCCACTCTGGAGTGTGGTCCTCCACAGGCTACAGGTAGACGTCTACACACTGTCACCTCCATGGGCTACACAGGGACAGCCTGCCTCACCATGGTCTTCACCATGACCCAGGGGACTCTCTGTTCCAACGCCTGGAGCACATCCTCGCCCCGCTTATTCACTGACCTTGGTTTCTTCACATATTCTCACTGCTCCCTCCTTCTTCCAGTTGTTGTGTGGCACAGTTCTTTTTTTTTCCCTGTATGTTTTCACAGAGGTGATAGGCTCAGCTTTGGCCAGCAGTGGGTCCATCTTTGGAGGCAGCTGGCATTGGCTCTATCAGACTTAGGGGAAACTTTTAGCAGCGTCTTGCAGAAGCCACCACCTACAGTCCCCCCTGCCACTGAAATCCACTCAGGCAAACCCAATACAAGCTTGCATGGTCAGCTTTTGGTAGTGAGAGTGTGTTTATCTTGGTTTCTATACTGTGTATAGTACCATACAAGACACTCTATTATAAATTTACCAATTTATAACCAATTTATAATTCATTTACCTTAGAGAATAGAAATTCTTATTTCCTCTCTTTACATTCATATTTCACAGTTTATAAAAACAAATTCAATTAATTCATAGGAATGCAGAATCATAGAATGGTTGAGCGCTGAAGAAACTTCTGGAGATGGTTTAGCAGAACCTCCCTGCTCAAATTAGGGTCACCTACACCCATGGCCAGTTTGACCTTCAAAGTTTCCAAGCACTCCACAATCTCTCTGGAAAAGTTGGTGTAGAGTTCTATAGCCCTGAGAGTAGGAAAGTATGTTGTTGTTTTGTTTTTTTCCCTTATATTTAAAGGGAATGTATTTGTATTGCAGTTCATAACCACTACTCCTTTTTCTTTTATTTGGTGTACCACAGAGAAGAATTTGGCTCTATCTCCACTCTCCTTCCCTCCATCCTATCAGGTATTTGAACACATTAAAAAGATCCTCCCCAAGCCTTCTCTTCTCTGGGACAAACAGTCCCAGTTCTCTCATCATCTATTCACGTGACAGATGCTCTAATACCTTAACGACCTTTGGGGCCCCTTTCTGGGTTCACTCCATATTTCTGTTTCTCTTCTGTACTAGGAAGCCCAGCACTGGATTTGGCACTTCAAATTTGTCTCACCAGTTCTGAACAGAGGAGAAGGATCATCCTCACTAACCTGCTGGCAACACCCTTCCTAAGGCAGTCCAGGAGGGTGTTTTCTTTCCTTCAAGGATGTGTTTCTGGCTCGTAGTCAGTTTGCTGTCCACCAGGTCTCCCAGTTATTTTACTCCAAAGTTACTTTCTAGTCAGTCAGGCTCAAGCCTGTGCTCATGCAATAGGGTTATTCTTCCTGCATGGAATTATTCCTCTCATTGGAGCCATCAGCAATTCTAACTCTGCTTACAATTTGTAACCACTCAAATGCTGAAATTAATTCCATGCTAAACTCAATACCTTTATATTCAGAACTACAATCTTTCTTTTAAACAACTAAATGTTTGCCATTGTGAATAGAAGTAGCAGTGTTAAGACTCCTTTAGAAGCAAAATCCGAAACATCAGAAAATGAATCTTAGTATCAATGTAATAGAGTCATAGCAGATAATAACTTTAATTGAATTTCAATAAAAGCAACCTCAAAATTTTCAAATATTACTGCTATAATCATACTATCACACCTTTAAAAGGTGCATTGTCTCAAATACAGTTACCTGATAGAGCACCAAGAATGCTAATAAACTCCTTCTAATACATTTAACCATGATTAAACATACACATATCCAATTGTGCTTTTTACTTTTATCTCCCGTGGAAAGACTGTAAAGAATAGAAAAATCTGTTGCTCTTCTACTTCTAAAAAGTACTGTTAAATAGTATTCTCATGAGACATGGAAAAGTACTGACTCAGATCAAAACAATGAAAGATGAGAGAAACTGACTTTTAAAAGTTTGTGATTTAGAAGGATTATGTTTTATTTTTCCTGTGAATATTTAATGTGAAATTGTTGACTATGCTGTTTATTTGTAAAAGTATTAGAATGGACAGAATGATTTGCTATTCTTTTTTGATCTGTCCAGACATGGGACCAATATTGTAAAAAAAAGAAGAGAGAGAAAGAAGAGAGAGAAAGAAGAGAGAGAAAGAAAGAGAGAGAAAGAAAGAGAGAGAGAGAGAAAGAGAGAAAGAGAGAGAGAAAGAGAGAGAAGAAGGAAGGAAGGAAGGAAGGAAGGAAGGAAGGAAGGAAGGAAGGAAGGAAGGAAGGAAGGAAGGAAGGAAGGAAGGAAGGAAGGAAGGAAGGAAGGAAGGAAGGAAGGAAGGAAGGAAGGAAGGAAGGAAGGAAGGAAGAACAGTTTCTGAGAACAAAATTTTGCAACATTCAAAATACTACAAAAAATTACACAATTTATTACAGACCCAAGATGACTTGAGCACCATGTCTAAACTATGGACACCAAACATCCAGTTCATCAAATAAAAGGTAAAGAGTTGATTCAAAGTCAGTAAATGGAATACTGTTTCCTCTGTCACTGAAGGTCATTAAATCAAGGAATCATTCTAAAATATATGCTATAGATACAAGCAGAAGTTACAACACTATTTTGTAAATTATTGGCTAAGATTTTTGACTTGTATTGTGGAGGAGGCTGTGCTAGTCAAAGTAGTCCCTTGGGCCTCAGATATCTATTCACTTTTGTAACTCAAAAACTTTCTGTTGACACAAGACACAACATCTCATGGACAAGAGCTAGACACTAAAGAGAAATGCTTTCAGACTGGGAATACAATACCCAGTTTAACACTAGGATAGGTTAACCTTGGTTGCTGCCAGCTACCCACCCAGCTGCTCTATCACTTTCCCTCCTCAGAAAGACAAGGGAAGAAAATAAGATTAAAAAGCTTATAGGTTGAAATAAGGATAGGGAGATCACTCATCAGTTGCCATCACTGGCAGAACTGACTGGGGAAAATCAATTTAATTTATCACCAATTAAAAAATAGAGGACTGTGAGAAACAGGAAGAACAAAACTAAAGCCATCTCCCTACTGCCCCTTCCTTCTTCCTAGGCTCAACTTCACTCCTTTATTCCTTACTCTTCTTACTCTTCCCCCTCCCCTCTCCCTGCAGAGTGGCGCAGGGGGACAGGGAATGTGAGTTGCAGTCAGTTGATAACACTTTGTCTCTGCCACTCCTTCATTACCACACTGTTCCCCTGCTCCAGCATAGGATCCCTTTCAAAGAATATAGTCCTCAAGTAACTGCTCCAGGGTGGGCTGTTTTCACAGGACGAAGGACTTCAAGAAGAGAGAGGCTGGATGTGGTATTTAGTGCCATGGTCTAGCTGATGTGATGGTCTTGAGTCATAGACTGGACTTGATGATCTCAGGTCTTTTCCAGCCTCAGCAATTCTGTGATTCTGTGGTTCTGTGATGAATAAACTGCTCCGACATGGGTCTCCCAGGGGCCACAGGCTGCTGCATCCTTCAGGGCATACCTACCCTGCTCCAGCATGGGATCCTCCATGGGCCGCAGGGGACACCATGGTCTTCTCCACGGGCTGCAGGGGAATCTTTTCTCTGGTGCCTGGAGCACCCTCTTCCCCCTTCTTCTTCACAGACTTTGGTGTCTGCGGGGTTGCTTCTCTCACATTTTATTCCTCCTCTCTCCCAGCTGCCATGCAGCTCTCGGCAGCAGTGGGTCTGTTTTGGAAGCAGTGTGAAATGGCTCCCTAGTCCATGGGTGCAGCCTCTGGTTTCTCGTAGAAGCAACCCCTGCAGCCCACCCCATCCCCGATCTTGCCAGGCAAACCCAATGCAAACATCAAGGGAAATAAATCACAGCAGTATTTTAAAGTACAGGCTTAATTTAACAAATCCTTTGTGAAATTCTATGTACTGTGCTATAGCTGAGGTTTGACTAGATAATAATAATTCTTTAAAACTTAAAAAATCTATGAATCTCCACAGTAGATTTGGGCTTACTGTGATAAGAAGAAAAACCTTGTAAGAAGATAAATCTTACCAACAGGAGAAAATAACTCTCAGCAATTCCTTAAATGAGTCTTTTGTTTCAGTGTGTACCACTGGCTAAAGCGTCTGTGGTTTTGAACTGTCCCAAGTACCATCAGTGATAGCAGTCACAGGCACCAGCTTTCACTTAATGTGCAACCTTCCCCTTCCTTTAATCCTCTAACCCTCCTAAATTTTTCTTACAAGTTTGTATAGTTCCCATGCTCCATCTAGCCTTTTCAGCTCACTGCTGAGGACTCCCAATTTCTCATTTTGGATGGCAGTCACTGCAGCTAGAAAGTTGAGACACATTAGGTGTCCATCTAAGATAAGTGATGGAACAAGTTCCCCTCTTGCTGCCCATTCAATGGCTATGCCATCCTGATTTACACTACAATTAGCTTTGGTGTAGGGAAGAAAAGAGAGTAGAACAGGAACAGATGTAGTGCAGTGGCTTTTCTAAATCAAGACCATTTTAAAATCCTCACTGTAATGAGGCAGCAAAGAGATGTAAAAAGATAGCAATAGCTCTTCTGCCTCTCAGATTTTATTTATCTTTTTAAAGAAATAAGTGCTTGGGCTGAGATTGAATTCAAACTTCAGACTATTTTATAGCTCTTCAGTAGTCTAATTCACCAACTTGACTCTAGTTTTTCTTACTCCTACTTGCCCGTAGCTAAATTTGACAGTGTTAGATTCCATGTGAGGTATGAACTTGTGTTTAATGAAATGGAGGAAATGACTCAAAGGCAAATGTTCCTCTTTTAGTTCACATAGAGTCTCATATTATGAAAACACAAGAATAACTATGGACAGTGATTTATCTGGAGCTGAGCACTAACAGAGTAACATTTCTTCCTGCACCTTAAGATGTTCATCTATGGACTCCAGTATTGCCAACTAAGAAAAGAAAGTTTTGAGGCAGCAAAATGAAAGGCAGGGTTAAGCTGAGGGTATGGCCGCAAGGTTAAACCATCATCACCCGCTGGGTGTAATGATAGTGACATTGTAAAACCAAAGCTCTTTGCAGGAAAGGCTTAGCTTCTCCACATGGGACTCTTTCATATGACCAAGTGTAATACAAGACAGTCTTGCCATTACTCTGAACTTTAATCATAATTAAACTGTTGCCACAGAGATATTCCTACTTATTACTGGAATTATAGTATGATTTAATACCCTTGACATCACTTGACTAAACCACCATAGTATTAGGTTTATTAAAATGATGTTATGGTATTTATGAGCCAAATTTATCCATACAATTTTTAACATGGTGGAAATAAAAAAAGCTATGCACAAACAAAATTTTCGATAGACAGTGTTTTAACATTACTTCCAAGAATATGGAGTTTCTCTGGAATTTGTAGTTAATAATGTAGGACATAATAGAATATTCTACTTAATTTGAAGGTCGTACTTTCACCTAGTAAAAAGGATGACCTTCAAAATACTGCTTTTGTTACAATTTTTTCTACAGCTCACCATTTTAATAAAGTTATTACTTCGTGTTATGTAACATATATTGATACTTCTTATTAATGAAGTGTAGAAATTAGGCAAGCATTTACTTAGCTTCATAAACATATATCAGAAGACATAAATATTATATTTCTGTCTGGTTTTAAACCATTGAAATGATTGCATAGATTCATCCACAGTGTATAGTAGGCTTTCTCCCTAGAGCAGTTCTAACACTCCACTAAATATATGCTATTCCTCTTTATCTCTTTGAAGAAAAATGAATCACATCCACAGCTTGCAGCTATCAAAATGTGATTTATCAAGCATTTTCATGGAAGTACATTTTTCCCCTTCTTTACACTAGGCGGCACATTTTTCCTTCATACAGTCCTATTGCACAGCTCTGCTGCATGAAACCCTAAGATATGTTAACAATTCCAATCTAAATTTAAGTTCTTGACAATCTTTACAAAACCATAGTGAAAGAAGAATTCTTCTCTAACAGACTGGTGTCTGTTAGAATGCCGATGAAAACTGCACTTACAGTAATGAAGAAATAACATTCTGCACCTAACGGCTAGCAAACAAAACCACAGTTTTTCTTTTGAGTCATTATTGAATAAATAATTCACATTGAAATAACTTAGACAGCTGTACACGTTTTACTTCCTGATATACACATCCAATACTATTAAGAAGCAGGAATTTTAATAATAACAAAGGCTATAAAGTTATACCAGGAAATACAATTTTACAGTGACCTTTTTTTATTCTAAAGATCCTAAAGAAGCTTTATATTTTCTGAATTCCTGTGTGAAATACGAAAAGCTAAAGCACTTGAATCAGCTGATTGATCTTTGGAATGTCTTCCTTTAGTTTCTGTGGGAAGTGTAACATACACATCTTCCAAATGCAAAAGATAGTGTTTATTAGGAGAACAGGAGGTCAGCACTCCATGCACCAAAGCACAGTTCTGGTTATTCAAAAACATTCGTTTCCAAGAAATCTCCTTTTTGGCCTTGTTTTGTTTTGTCTGTTTTTTTTTACAGACTCCCAACACTGTAATATTTACAATCTTTCTCTTTTTTTATGTCATCATGGTGAAAACCAATGTAGACAGGTAATGTTATGCTGCTTTCCCTTCCTTTTTGGCCCATATTTCTGGCAAAGTCATGGTCAGCAAGGCAAGGCTAAGGTTGTTAATCACTGCATTCAAATGCAATAAAATGTTGTAACATACACAAGGCTTCCCTTACAAATCAATATTGTATGCAAAACTAAATCATCATAACCACGATTCTTGAATAATAAGACTTCTTGGAGTAAATTTGAATTATTTGTTTTTATTATAATTTAATAATGCATAACAAAACCACAGTGCTGGTGTCATTCTGTAACATTATATTGTTTTTAAATGTGGTGAATTGTTGCTCGCTGATGGAAGAATTCTAAATAAGCTTACCAAGAGGCAAATGAGATAAAAGTGAAACATTGCAACTGGCAGGTTAACATCATAGTCCTCTGACAATCAGTCAACACTGATCAGTTAACAATGGTGAAATGGAATAAATATCTTAGTAAACTGAATGCAACGCTCAAGTTAAAGACTCGATTCAAAGAAGATATGTTTGAGTGATGCAAACCAAACTTGGAATACGCGCATCATTATAAAAGTTCCTATAATTTTTATTTTTTTTTTTACTGTATCTCTTTCTTGTTGCCCTGCCCTTATAACCCAAGTGACAGTGTGCGATTGACAAAAATATGGCAGTAAGATTTCTCATGCTTTTGTGTAATAAGTTGTCAAGACTTTTTAGCTTTTTTTTCCTATTTCAGGTTTTGAAGAGCTGGGACTTGGTCATTCTTCCAATATAATTAAAATAGCAACATACATTCAGAAACAACAGCTGCATTTTTATTCATATAATTTCACAGTGTACAACAGTAAACCACACAATTCACTGAACATTAAAGCCATTAACCAAAATTGCTCTCAGTATGAGGCAAAGAATTTATCATCAAGATCAACAGCATATTCCCATGAGCTAAAGCAAACTTTTACTTAAAATGATCTTTCATAAAAGTACAGTGGGACAAATCTGTATTTTTTTGGTGTAGATTTTATTCTTGAAAATCATTAGAAGATGTTCCCATAAGCACTTCTTTTTCTCTTCAGTTAAGCCACTTAAAATTAAAATAAAATATTTTTCTCCAACATTTATCATCCTAAACTAGCATCAGTATATGTACATGGTGATAGTACTACCCTCCACTAAGACTTTCTCCTAACCTTTTAGCTGTGTATTCTACCTCAGCATGCCCCAATTATTTTCATAAACAGCAATCCCTTAAACAGCCACTGAAATGAAACTACCTCTACTGTTATATACAACTATTTCACATTTCACTGCAACAGAGATGGAAATTCAGTTTAGAAGTGTCAAAGAATACAATGCTGAAATGGTACTACTTCAGTTATTTTAACCATGAACATATGTAAATATGCACAACGCAATTTTGCCCAATCACCGGATAGCATTTATTTCTTCTGAAAATTGCCACAGGATCTTCAATAACCATAAATTGCTTTAAACTCCATTTCACATCTCATCCAAAACCTTGTGCCTCCAGTAGCAAAAATAACTTTTGACACAATGCCTAGGAAATAACTTGATACTGAATAAGATATAAAAGTCCGTCTAATGGGCAGCATCACTCTCTTCCTGCCTTGGGTTTCCTAGGATGACTTCTGTCACAGTAATGACCATATCATTCTCTTCTTAGTTTCTGAGATCTTATGAGGTATGGAATGCACTATTTCAGTGTCTGTTCTAATTCACTCTGATAAAAGGTAAAAGATCTATACTCCAGTACTTTGCTATTCATCAGCACAGTTTGATGGTTAGATTTTCATAAATTTGCCATGAATGTAGCATCCCCGAGGCTAAACCAGGTGCAACCACAGACATTAAAATTTTTTATATTGCTTTTAAGAACATTTATTCACTCTGGCCAATCATCTATTAGTCTCTGTATAAGGGATGAATAGATTATCATAATTAATGTACTACATTTACACAATATTCTTGACACAAAATTTCAAAAAACATGCTTTTAGTAACTTCATATAAAGTTTACTGAGTTCATTTTTCCTAGTTCTCCTGGAGGATTTTTATGTCACATTTTTGAAGAGATGTGCAATTCAGAGTTGGTGAAGCCAGTGTGAGAGCGCCAGCACGCAATACTGCCTTAAAATTCCTCTCTGATCTTGTTAAATCTTTCACACATATCATACGTGGTCAGAGAATTAACAGGATAATTCCACTTAAGCTTCTCTTTTGCTTAAGCAGACATGCATTCTTGCTCCAGAGTCAATCCATTCATGGTTGCTATTTTTTTATAGTTCTTTGTGTTTCTAGAAACACATTTAAGGTTTAAGATCATAGTTCCAACAACTTTTCCATTTTGTTAAAGAAAATAAAATGCAGGTATCGTATTCAGAAAAAAAAAAAAAAAAAAGAGAGAGAGAGAGAAAGGAAGAGAAGGGAATAGGAAACCAGAATACAACTCTGAGACAGTAAAGCATTTCAAATTGTTTCTTCATAGAGTTTTGTCCAACATATTCTCTCAGTCTTCCCAAAAAAAGTATGAGAAAAATATTTCTAAGGTCGATATTCCCCAGTTCACATTCTCATCTGCCATGATGTAAATGTTGTAATTCAGGTCCAGCTTTGCCCAAATGAGAACATGAACCTAAATACTGTTCATCAGATCCCAAGGCCACCTTCTCTCCTGGTTTGTACAGGCTCAGTGACAATTTAATCATCTATACAAAAGGGAGAAATGCCAAAGGGAGAAACTAATTCTTATTTTTATACTCCTGGGACGCAAGAGAACTCAAATTCAATTACCTTCCAAGAGTACAGATAAGACTTTTAACCTTTGTCTCCACATTCTAGACAGAAAACAAGAGTCTTTAGGGCAGTGTTACTTTCCCCTCCCAGTTTTTGTTACGTCCAAGCCTCCGCGTTCCAATGCCAAAATACTAGTCACAGTATTGGTTAAGACCTTGCTTCATGTTTTAACTACTGACTTTCACAAAAAACACTGCAGTAATGTAAATGTATTATAGAGATGGAAAGAAGGTAGAAATTCCCAAATCAGACAAACTGTATATATTTAACATTTGTATGAAAACTCATACCCAACAGTTCCAAAAAGCAGAATATCCAACCCAATAAAGAAACCGTGTGTTTCTTGCTGTTAGAAGAGGGAGTTGCAGGTGTGTTATAGACATTTAGATTCCTTAAATTTTTCATCGTTTTAATGATTTGCTGTTTTCTGTGTTAGTCTAACCTCTATGATCTTGTTCTTTAAATTTGTATTTTGAATGACTTTCCTAAAACAAAGTCCAGTGCTAAATAGCAACAGCACCACAAACATGAAGAAAAACTTGCTACCTTGTAGGACTTCTTTCTGCCCAGATGTTCTCACTTATTGAGAAATTAGTATAGAGCTGTTCGCTTCTCACTTGATATATCATTTTTGTTTCTATAGTCAAATTACAATATAGGGCACTTCGGGAAAACTAATTTGGTAATTTGTTACCAATTGTTATGAGAAAACATGACCAAATATTCATGCATGCGCCTAAAAACATCTCTACCATTGCAAAGCTTGAAAGGGTGAAGAAGAAGGTAACTGGGTTACCAAAGCAACTCATATAAGCAGAGCACTTGACAGTGACTCACCCGAGTTGGGGTCGGAGTTGCCATCAGCTTCAGTCCTCTTGTCCGGTGAAGCCTGGTCGTAGAATTCGTCCTGCGGCTGAACCAGAGGGAGAGGGTGTGAGATCAGGGTTCCACCACCCACCGGCTCGTGGTCTCCCAGACCACTGTCACTGCAGCTTTCCTGGGAGCCATCGGGGAGGTGAAATGTAACACGGCGCTGGGACTACAAAGAAGAGCACAGGACATGCTGATTAGTGCTCTTCTTTTCTGTTCTGACCCTTTTTTTTAAAAAACAAATAACAAAAAACCTCTTTTGACATACAAATAGATTCCTGGCAATTCTTATGAGGCAATTGTTATTATTCTGTGGTTTTGTTCTTCTTTATTTTTTTTCTTTCCCTTTTGTAGTCCGTTTAAAGTAACCCAGGAAAGACGGCAGGCAGGAGAGCCAAATTTCAAAGGTCTGCACATGTTCCTTTGTGAAGTAGAGCTTCTCATAAGCAAGTGATCAGTAGACAGGTATATGTATCGCAATTTTAAAATTATGAACTATAAAATCTCTCTCTGAGAGGCAGAAACCATTGTAAACTATGTTATGAAAACCAAATTACATCAGAAAATGTAACAAGTACATATTTCCGAGGTTAAAATCTATATCATCACTGTTCATACTGGAAAAAAAATAATGTCCACTAAGTTAAACAAACCAATAGAAAAGCTTGTCATCTTCAGGAATAGAAAGATATATAAATATCTAAAATTATATTTAACTGACATCACTTATCTAACTAATATAGATATTCAGGATTGATAATATGTGTGTGAAATCACAGTGATCAGCAAAGAATCACAGAGTGCAATGATGGAATAAACATCACTCTGGTAAGAGAAATAAAAATATACTGCACATACTTTGTTCAAAACAACACAGTGAATGAGAGACAGAATAACAAATTTTTCTAAACTTCTTTTAAAAACCCCACAGTCACCTCAAAAAGACAAAAAAAAATCTGCAGTGTATACTTGGATTAGTTAACCATTATTGATTTTGAACCTCTCTCTGATCCAGAGAAATAACACGACTTTGCAAATTGTGACCATGGAATGATACGGTGATTCCCCATGAGCTCCAGAGCTGATAGCACCTCTGCGAACTGTTTAGCAACCGTGACTGTGAGATTCATTAAAGGAATGTTACAGGTCTTCACGGATCAAAATATTGCATCTCTGAAGCTTTGGAAACAACTAGTTCAAGAGTATCTCAAGAGGGTGGTTAAAGTAAGTCTTCCCACAAAAACGAGTTTCAACAGGAGGGAGCCTCAGTGATCTGGTTAGCTAGATTGGTTTAGTATAAAGAAGAGATTCACAAAGTTTTCCTTAAACTTACTAACTGTTCAGTGTTTACTTTCTTAGCGATACTAGCCATCTGGAAGTTGCAAGTTAGATCTAAGCTAATCATTCAAGATTTCTACAGAGTCAGTAGAGAAAGTAACATCAGGAAGATACTACACCAGGCGTCTTTGACTAGTTACCAATTTTTAAGTAGTCAAAATCAAGTGTCCTGTATCCATCTCAAATTCAGGTAAGTTTTCCCAAAGTTAATGGAAAAAAACATCAGGCTCTGACTCCTTTTTTTTTGCTCTGATACTTTTTTCATATATTTTTTTTTTAGTCAGAAAAACCTCAAGTTAGTAGTACTAACTGTATGCTTGCTTATTAAAAACTATTTGTTAATGATAATTGCTACCATTTTATATGATGATCAATATTCTCTACCAGGTTGCTTTTTATTCTTCTCCCTTGGGTGGACGTAGATAGTTGATTAAGTCAATTTTGGACTACTATGTAATTCAATATAGAAATAAATGTAATACTATTTGCTCTTGGCTGTGATTTTATAATTAGCATTTCGCTTTTAAGTTCCTTATCTAGCTTTAGGATTAGAACAGTTGTAGCAAACTCAGATAGATCCTCTGAGTCACTGGGTTGTATTCTTTTACATTAACAGAAGGCCTAACTCTATATACTATCAGTTTTACTTCACACTTTGTTACTTTTTCTTACTTTTTTTTCATTCTCGAATTACCACCCTGATCGATTCTTTTTATAGTCGCTAACAGGCTCTTTCTTTTCAGTATGACCGCAATAGAAACCGTGCACCTTAAAATCTCCTTTCTGCATTTAATTTCAGTAACCCAAAATTGGAGATGTGTTTTTCTAAGTAAGAATTTATGTCTCTAGTAAAATCAGTAAGAGCACAGGAAAAGTAGATTACTTTCATTTTTTTTAAACTAACAGACTCTAGGAGAAAATATGAATGATTGAGGAAATAAATCCTTAAAGTAAGGGAGGGCATGAATATTCCAATTTAAAATTCTGAAAAATAATTAAATCCTTGTCATTAATTAACCATCTAAATAAACAAAAAACAGATGATTACAAAAATGTCCAATTTCATAAACTATGTAGTAAAAATACTGATCTTAGGTAACAAAAGCTCCTCATACTAGGTAAAATCTGCACTGACTCTATACTGACAGGGACCAGTCAGCCAGTAAAATGGCACAGGCATAACACTAATACTGGCAACTTCTTAGCTGACAGTGTCATAATTTTTCAAATCTGTACTTTAAACAGTAAGAAAAAAATACATTGGCTTGGCTTTCTGAGCCTCCCACGAAGGACCCCGCAAATCAGAAAGTTTTATTAAAAAAACTAAAGGTCACGTAAGCAGTGATCCAGTTCCACGATGTCAAATGGACAGCATGCAGTCAGTTAAGAAACTTTAGACTCAGTTGGGCCATCAAAACAATGAAGGGAAAAAGCCTTCTACAAAGAGAGATTCAAACCAAACACTTATGCTTAGGCCTATCATATTAATTGCAAGGAAGAACTACCAGTCAGCCTACTGGGACGGTGTTAAGTAACATGATATGTGACTCCCTTCTCCAGATGCCTGGTCCAGGACCCCCTGCCCGGCTGCTGGAGCCCAGCCCAGTGATTGAGGCCTGAGGTCTCTGCTCAGGTCGAAGGAAGCGGCTGCCGCTTTCCCCTTTGCACTAGAAAACCTCTGCAGTACTGAGACTGAACATGCATGCCATAGACACATACACACACAGAAGACAAGGACATGGCCATAGCTGTGGCTACACTGTCAGGCTCAGACAAGGGGCTGCCCCCAGCAGCACCCATATCCACTCACACCAGACACAGGCACTGACACTCATGTCCCCTCCTCTTGGGCTGACAGAAGCAGAAAGTCATTTGTGCAGCACACACCCCACACTCTCCAGGTTCACAAGCACACACGTATTGCACCAGCATGATCCCTCTGCATGCCCAGCACCCCTGCCTGGATCCTGGTCCCCCTTACCCACCCCACAGGTTCCCGACTCACCAATGAGTTCCACTGGGTTCTTGCTGCACACACTCAGCACTCACACAGGCTCATCTCACAGGTTTCCCACACTCATGGGTCTTTTCATATACCAGCACAGACCTTCCACCTGCCTGATATCCCTTCCCAAAGCCAGGAACTCCTACTTCTCAGATGGTCCAGCTTGGAATCTGCCAGTGAATCCACAGCCCCACCCCATGCACACCCGCTTTGGAGCAGGTTCAGACACTTGCTGCCAGCATCCAGCACCCAGCACACAGGCTGTGATCCATGGTCCTGGTCCAGCATTAAGTCCCTCACTCACACATTGAATTTCTTCTCTCTACGGTAGTATGAGGGACTCTTCTTTCAGAAGAAAAATCATACAATATGCTTAGACTATGTTTGTATTTATCCACCTCTTTGTGCAATCAAATGCAGCTTTGAATTCTTTTTACCTAAAGACACAATCAAGTTATACCATGTAATGAGGTTTATAGTTGGTACAACACTGGGACTAACGATAACAAGTAATTATAGTTTTAATTATGCTACAACATATGCAGGATTATATGTAACATGAGCTAGGGTTATGGTTCAGGCCTGCAACACTTGGCCAAAATTCCATCTAAAATCTGTGACACTTTCAATCATAAACCATCGGGGGGGGGGGGGAATACGTTATTTCTTCAGCTTATGAAAAACATTCAGTCTTTATTTTTGCTTAGGAAATCAAATCATTTTTATGTGAAACCCAAAACAGAAAGGAAAATTGAGTAAAACAACATTACTTTAACTTGTGTCAAAGTAATTTCAATATATAATTCAGAACAATTTGACTCAGTAAGTTTTTGAATCTGAGCTGAGTTTAGAAACCAGGAAAACAATTGATATCAGTGACGTGGAATCATTCTTCTTTTAATCACCTGCTGCAGCAGATTCTATAAAGCTCATCCAAGTGAAGCGTGACTTCAAAGCCACAAGAAACAGAGAGAAGAATTAATTCTGTGTCTTAGATGGCAATAAAGGATAACAAACTCTGGTCCTGATAAGATGACAGTTCAAGCATAATAGGAACTTTTTTTTTTCTATTTTCAGATCAGGTGGTCAGCCAGATGATACTTTTTTTAAATCATAGTAACAACCAAAATCATATCAAATCAACCACACATGAAATTGGTCTAACTGCTTCTTTTCTG
Source organism: Trogon surrucura (assembly GCA_020746105.1). Classification (NCBI taxonomy): domain Eukaryota; kingdom Metazoa; phylum Chordata; class Aves; order Trogoniformes; family Trogonidae; genus Trogon; species Trogon surrucura. The sequence continues at coordinate 42,877,206 of CM036617.1, forward strand.
CTACAATGAAACTAAGTACATACCTAGTACTCTCTAACAATTTGTGGAATTGTTTAATATAAGTAATAGCTGTGGTACCTCAAAACAAAAAAAACCAAAAAAATAATCAGCAAGATCTCTTAGGTGGAGGGGAGGAATGTATGGGAGGATGTGGGGATACGCCTAATCTTAGAGCTCAAGCACAGAAAAGTAGAACCTGTGCTTGACATAGGATATTGCATTTTTCTTCATTATGGTATTTTATTTGGAGATACTGAAAGCAGTTAAAAATATATTTTAGTCACAACTTATCATTTTCCCTTCCTCATATTCTTCTGTCCTACTTTTCTTTTGTCTTGACATGAGGAATTCAGTGGTGCTCATTCACAGGACAAGTAATAAAGGGTGCAAATGGAAACACAGGAGGTTCTGAACATGAGAAATCATTTTTTTACTGGGAGCATGACTGAGAACTGGCACAAGTGGTCCAAGGAGGTTGGTTATGCAGTCTTCCCCCTTGGAGATATTCAAAAACCATCTGGACATAGTCCTAGGTAATCAGCTCAACATGATCAGTGGTATTGTACCACATGGCCTCCAGAGTCTCATTCCAATCTCAACCATTTCCTGATTACATGATTTTGTGAATTCTAATGAAAAATGAAAGAAAATCTTTAGCAGTTTCATAATTTTACAGTGATGAAAACATAATTTTGCACTGAAGTAATTTCTTTCCGACAATCTTAGCTGTATAAAATATATTCTGATACCAGAATTTGTATTTTGATTCTATACATGTATATTGCTTTGAAAAGTGTCATAAAGAACTAAAACCAGAATTGTGAAATTATTACTTAAGCTGAAGAATTGATAGGAATTGTACACCAGCATGGATTTCTAGAAACGGTTGGCCAATATCAGTCAGGTGTGGGCACTGCTTATGAGACTAAGCTTTTTGCTGCTGCTTTATTTTCCCAGAAACCCTCATATGCAAGCAGCAAGTAGTCTGTAAATGACATGTAAGCTATTTTGTTGATCTGAGTGCTGAAAGTCCAAAGCAGAGGAAAGCTCATGCCATGTGATACCAAATGTTTGAAATGTCCTATGGTAGATGAGTTCCAAGTGGTAGCAGAAAAAGAACTTTAATGTAGGAACTATAAACACTGGTTTTCAAAACTCTTCACTGATTTCCATTGTATATTAGCTTTTAAAATGCATTTTACTTCCAATTATGTGCTTGAATCAAAAAGCAAGTTACAGAAATCAGCATTAAGAGGAGCTTTTCCATGGTGAGATTGTTTTATTCCGAAAACCAGACTTTGAAGCTTTGTACAACTATTGTATTGTTTTTGCTAATCGGGGATCCAAGAAATAATTATACTATTGTTCCATTGCTGAATGTCTCACAGGGACTGATTTGGCTACAGATCCTATCCATTGTTATAAAACAAGCTGTAATTAAAAAAACCCCCACATTTCTACACTGGGCGGTTGCAAATAGAATCTGCTGAATTTTAAACCGAGTTGGCTTCTGAATTTACAAATCAGGTACTTTAAACAAAATGCCCTCTTGCTATAATTGTAAGTTAAGAGCCTTGATTTCTGTCCTTGATTTTCCAGACAGGCAGAAATCACAAAACATCTGATTCACAGCAAGTTAAATTAAGATTTACAGAATGGGCCATATGTTTGCATATCAAAATATATACTCAACCATGACACATTTTCAACTGTCATTAAGAACTTTTATTTCAGATACAGAGATTTTGCATCAACAAAACTTCTTTTTCCTTTTCCATTCTGAACTGTTATGCTATACTTTCTGTAAAGACAAAAAAGGAATTTTATGAAGGAAAAATACAGCCAAAGAAAACATCCTAGGTATATTTTCCTTATGGAAAGATTTTTGATATGGAGGCTTAAATGAGAAATTTAAAAAACAATTTAGCTTTATGTAAAAAAAAAAACCAGCCCACAGCAGAATCTATATATGACGTATTCTACTGAAACAAACTTCATTCACAAATAAAGAAGTTGGAGAAGAAATATGTTAAAATAAAATCAAATGTAAATAGTAGGCAACTACTCTAAAAAGGCTATGAAATAAAAATAATGAAAAAATCATGAAATAATATTCATAATAATGATGATGAAGAAGGTACTGTTTGTGCGCAAGTTTAAGAAAATTTTATGCTTCATTATGAGTCCTCTGTGGAAGATATCTGATAAATTTTTTTCCTCCAAGGATCAAAACTAGGATTCCTTGTTTGTGTACTAAAACAAGGACATATGTATAAATTTCTTTATGAGATCAAGCCTGTAAATAGAAGTCAAGTCACAGAAAACAGTGTAACAATAGTTTCTGAGGGGAAGATAAAATATGTGCTGGGCACCACCAAGATCTAAAATAGTTTGTTAAAACAATTGTTGTATTAGAATGTTTTATAAATAGTCTTTTGCTATCTGTTTTTTTTTTTCAGTTCTCACTGACTTAATGAAAGCCCCTTAAAATCTACAATCCATCTTCTTTTTACCAAATTCTAAAGCTGAACAAAAATACACTTCTGGACAGTGACTTTTGAAAGTGCATCGTTGTATCATATCTCACAGGAAGACCACAAAGTGCTTTAAATAGGGCTTCTTATAATTCATCTCAGTGGTCACTTATATACTCCTTCTTCTTTTGTGTTTCGGTCAAGATTACAAAAGAATATGAATCTGAGACAAAATCATTCTACCTTCTTAGGAAAAGTCATTCTTGTTTCTCCCAGATACTCGTGGCTCAATTCTGTATCATATACAAATTGTGCAGTAGATCCCTGCAATTTGCTAGGAGAAATAGGGTTCTTTTTTCATGGCTACATCTAAACTGAACTCCCTCGTGCAGTCCTCTTGGCAGGCCTTATTCAAGGATCCTACTTGCATCACAGGATAATCCATTCTCCATGCCCATCTTATTATCTTACCCACAGAACCAAGATAAAGGAGATAGATAAGGTTTCCATCAATCTCTCAGGCTGAACGAAGAACGAAAAAAAAGAGAAAGCAATCCATACTGCATCTTCATGCTACTTCTTCATACCATGGCACCCATATAAATGGCTGAAGTGGTTAGGTATTTACTTGTTTTTTTTCCCCCTAAACTAACAATGTTGGTATTGATTTCAGAGTATAAATTGTTGTTATACCAGACAATTATTTGATTTTTTCTTTTCAGTTTTGCAGTACTAAAATTTCAAAGAAATCAGCAAATTACACTGTAATATATTAAAAAGGAAGTATGGTATAATTATCTTTTCTTTAGGGTTAAAAATATCATCAGTTACAGTCTGCACACTGAGTGTGGAAGAAATGACTACTTGATGGTCCCAAGCACTTTTAACATGGTGAACAAGCAGGCTTTCTGTTTGGAGAGTTGTTTTAGTTTTGCAGAGACAGTGAATGAAGAAAGACCTGTAGTCAAATTCTATGGTTTCAGTCATCTTCTGAGGTAATAGCACTTTCTTCCTTTGTTTATGTAGTGATGTTCCTTCATTTAATTTAATTTTTCATTAAACTATTGTCTTTGTGATATAAATTCTTCCTGGGTTGTGTTGGGTTTGTTTATTGTGTTTGTTTGGTTTTTTGTTGTGGGTTTTTTTTTTGTATTGGATACTCTAAAGACCGACAAATCTTTAACTGAAGACACGAAACACAGAATTACGGTATATTTTAAGTTTTGCCTTTCTAATATCCACTTAGAATAAAAATACTCCTTTTCCTTTTAAGTATTGTTATCCATCCATGATAATCACAACCACAAGGTAAATCTGACCTAAGAGGAAAGCTGAGTGTTACAATTTAATCTAGTCTAAATCAGGGTATTACCTTGTTCAACTTGGGACTCCAGTAAAATACTAATAAATTTTCACCGTTTTCAGTCTTAGCCCTCATTCTCCTGAACTGTCTGAGACTCAGGAAATAAGTTCTAAGCCTACAGTTATGCAAATTAATATCTCAGATGCATGGAAGAGCAAGTACAGGGAGGAGATGGAAACTGCTGTACACAATAAAACATAGAAGAAAATAGCCAGGTGTGCTACAGTAGACAAGCTAATATTCAGAAATATTATTCACCCAAATGGCTAGACATTAGTAAACCACAGTTTGCTATATTTATGACATGTTTCTTACCAGAAACTCTGTGGAAAATAACCCTGAAAATAGATTAATTAAAAATGCAATTATTTTGTAGTCGCCTATTAAAAAAGAGTGTTGTATCTATGATAGCTTTCTAAACACGTTTGTGTTTAACGGAGGAAGAGAGGCAGCTCTAGTGAACATTTATGCCATATTAAAAACATATGATTGTAAAATAACAGTAATATACTCTTTGATAATGTAGTGGCACTAAATTATATCTTTTAAAATTTAAATGCTCAAAGTTTGACTCTGCCCTAAATGACATCCTTGTCTCTAAGTTGGAGAGGTGATTAATTTTAAAGATGGGTCACTCAGTGGATAAGGAAATGGCTGGACAGCTGCATTGAAAGAGCTGTGGTCAATGGTTTGATTTCCAAGTGGAGACTGGTGACGGCTGGCCTTAGTCAGAGATAGGTACTGGGACCAGTACTGTTTAACATCTTTGTTGATAACATGGACAGTATAATTGAGTGCACCTTCAGCAAGTTTGCTCATGACACCAAGCTGTGTGATGAGGTTGATATGCCAGAGGTACGGGATGCTATCCAGAGGGACCTGGACAGGCTTGATAAGTGGGTCTGTGCAAACCACATGAAGTTCAGCAAGGCCAAGTGCAAGGGTTTTGGCAACCCCAAGCACAGACTGGGCAAGTAGATTGAGAGCAGCCCTGCAGAGAAGGATTGAGGGTGTTGGATGAAAAATGGAACATGAGCCACCAATGTGCACTCATAGTGCAGAAAGCCAATTGTGTCCTGGGCTGCATCAAAAGAAACATGGCCAGCAGGTTGACAGAGCTCTTGTTCACTCTGATCCACTCTTGTGAGATCCCACCTTCAGTGTTTTGTTTAACTCTGGGACTCCCAACATAAAAAGGACATGGACCTGTTGGAGCGGGTCTAGAGGAGAACCATAAAGATGATCAGGGATCTGGAGCACCTCCCCTATAAGGACAGGCTGTTAGAGTTGGGGTTGTTCATCCTGGAGGAGAGAAGGCTCTGGGGACATCTTATAGCAGGTTTCCTATACTTAGAAGATGGCCTACAGGAAAGAGGGGGATGGAGTTTTTAACAGGGAGTGTAGTGATAGGATGAGGGGTAATGGTTTCATACAGAAAGAGAGTAGATTTAGATTCAATATTAGTAAAAAAAAATAATTTCTGTGAGAGTGAGACACTGGAGCAGGGTGCCCAGAGAAGTTGTATATAACCCGTTCTTGGAAGTATTCAAGGCCAGTTTGGATGCAGCTTTGAGTAACCTGGTCTAGTGGAAGGCGTGCGGGAACCGTTCTGTGAATCTATGAAATTTAACTTATCAGTTAGAAAAGTTAGACCTTGCACTATGTTCATAACTATTTAGAGTCCTGACTTCAGATATACAACATTTGAAATTTTAGCTGCCATTAAGTATTTAAGGATACAAGAACCTGAAGAAACACGTCTCACTGACAAGAAGATACTACACTGACTTATCTGTTGCTCTTCCACATTTTATAAGAAAAGCTTATTGTTACCACAGCATGCAAGAAAACTCACATATAAACAGTTTAGTTGTAATAGATTTGTATTTTATGTGATCTTTAGTAAATTAAAAACTTCAATGATTGTCAATTTATTTGTTTATTTTGACTGTGGTGATGAGCTCCTCCGAGCAAGACATATAATGCCCATTACAAGTGCACTCAACTGAAGAAGCATTGCTGAAGCTCTACACCAATTATAACAATGACCAGCATAACTTCTCTACACTCTGAGAAGTTTTACATTAGTAAATGCATGTGTTGATCAATAATGTATATGAACTAATAAATTGTAGAAACAGCTGTTGCTGAAATTTTACAAGTTTAATTATAAGAATAATTTTGCCCTGATTTACATTCTGTAAAACTCATCTGGTTTCAGCAATGTGAACAGGGTAATAAAGTTTCTGGGACTTTCTTTTAACTCTAAATTACATTTTTAAATGTGAGAAGAAAAAATTAAGAATCTTTCCCCTCTGAGGAATGTACGTTATCTAGAGGCTGCTTATAAAAATAACTATTATTGTCATATATGAAAATATTGACTGCTATATTTGCAATTATATTTATAATTTTAACATAAATACTATTTGTATTATTTAATGAGTTACAGAAGTATTCCAACAACTATGGTTTATTAATTGTATTGAGTAAATTGTATGTGATACCATGTCAATAATCATTCTTGATAGTGCATCTTACTGTTAAAAGTTGATAATTATGGTGTTACACAAGTGCTGTTTATGCTTTCAGCACTGTCAGTCACTATAGTAGATATTCAGTTATGCAGTACCAGGAAGCAGGAAATTTCCAGTGATCTTCAGGAAAAAAAAAAAAAAAAAGATGTGACAGAAACCCCTTTAGTATCCTGTTCCATTAGCAATTTATAGTTACAGCATATAACCATGGAAATCAAGCAGGCCATGGCTCTGGAATAAAGGTAGCAATTTCTGGGGCAATGCAGCCCTGGCTCTATATTAGAATTAACCTCAGGACTTCAATACTTTTAACTGTGCATATAAGAGGAAGAACAACATACTTCAAAATCCACAGATCTAGCAGTAAATGACCACTAGATAGTAAATGTCCACTAGATATTTTTATATCAGAGAGTTTTAAAGGTAGTCAGATTAACACTGTTTTAGAAGAAAAAAAAAAAATCTGGAGCCCTTTAAATGATCACATTCTATAAAACCAATGCTCATAGCGACACCTTGATGTTAAATTTCACTTTTATTGAAGAACTGCAATTAAGAAGATCATATTTCTCCTCAGTAAAACAAAGATTAATACCTGAAGGAAAAAAATCCTGAATTCTTATAAAGATTCTCTGATTTCCTGTACTAGCATCGGGGTAGGAGGATGGCAAGGAAGGAGGCTCTCAGTTTAGGGATGCTGTAGGGAGAATAGTACATTAGAACATTGCCTCCTGCACTAGTACTAGCATGTGTAACAGGTATCTGTCACTGACAGCTCACTGGATTAAAATTAATTTTGAGTCAGCAGTCATGTCTTCTCCTACAAGCATGGAAGGCAGAAACAGCAGCAGCATTGCCCTTTGAGGATAAGACCTTTTACATGCTATCATTCTAGAAAGCAGCTGTACATCTATTAGCACAATGGACACTATAGCTGTCACATTAGATAAATGGATCCACATTGGAAAAACTGAAAGTGGGCATGACTGTCAAGTATAATACAGTTAAGGTGGTGCATCCTGAGAAAGATGCAACTTCTGCAATATTTTAGTTTTGGAACTAATATTATTATCCCAATCAATTTCACACACAATAAATTAATTAAAACACCGCCGTTAAAACATATCAGCATCTCTACTGGAAAAGGAACTAGACAAGAGTGTATTTGCACCATAAAAGCCTATGTTACATTTGAGTTAGGATGTCCCTATGAGCTGCTTTCCTAAGACTAGATTGTGGGGGATGGCAGCTGGACTGCTGAAAACCTGGCATGGGTTGAAGACATTGACCTTGACAAATTCCCAGTGTACCCTTGAGATGGGAAGTTGTGTGTACTGAGTTTGGACACGTTTGCGGAACCTTCTCCCTCAAGATCCGGAGGGATGAGCCCAGCTGGAAGCTGCTCAGTATTAACCAATTAGAACTTGAACAACAAGTGTTTAACCTATAGGCAAAGGCCACGCTACCTTCTTCTACTACCTACGGCTATGTATAAAAGGCACACCCTTTGTCTAATAAAGGAGCCATTTTTGAGCCACTTTGATCACCATACAGATGTGTCGTGTCCGTCTCTACAACGACATCTGGTGACCCCGACGTGATATGTCGTTGTAGAGACGGACACGACACATCTGTATGGTGATCAAAGTGGCTCAAAAATGGCTCCTTTATTAGACAAAGGGTGTGCCTTTTATACATAGCCGTAGGTAGTAGAAGAAGGTAGCGTGGCCTTTGCCTATAGGTTAAACACTTGTTGTTCAAGTTCTAATTGGTTAATACTGAGCAGCTTCCAGCTGGGCTCATCCCTCCGGATCTTGAGGGAGAAGGTTCCGCAAACGTGTCCAAACTCAGTACACACAACTTCCCATCTCAAGGGTACACTGGGAATTTGTCAAGGTCAATGTCTTCAACCCATGCCAGGTTTTCAGCAGTCCAGCTGCCATCCCCCACACTAGATTTATAAACTTATTTCGTGGTTTGTTTGTTTTTTTTTAATTTGATCCCCCAGAGCTTTCAAGTTTTCTTTTTGCATATGCAAACACGTGCCATAGAAAATGAAAAAAAAAAAAAAAATCCCCAGCTTTTCACTTAGGATTCTTCAGAGAACAATACATACTACAAATGCTGACTATAAACCCTTCTTCTGCCAGAGATAACACCTATGTACATCTGCCTGGTAACATTTTATGATACCAAAGCTTGGAAAAATAAATCCACAGAGAATGTTAGGACTTTCAGTGGTCGAACCGGCATTTTTGTTTTGATAATGGGTCTTTCATTCATATGTCATGTTGACTATTCAAATATATCTCTTCTAAATGAAATTAAAGTCTCAAATAAGATGTAAAATGAAGAGTAAGCACATTAAGGTGTTTCCACACAGAGTTTTCTAGGAAAAAAATAAACAAACAAAACAAAACCAAAAAATACTCCCACAACAACAGGCCTCAGTAGCTTAGCCAGTATGAAAGATAAAACCTCATTTATTAACAGACAAGATAAAAAAAGAAAGAGGAAAAAATAAAGTCATTTTTGTGTGGAAATTACCTACACAGAGAATACAGTGATGTTGCCATACTATCAGAACTGCAGATACAGTCATAGGTATCTTACTGTGAGAGTAACTAGTTAGAAGTGCATTTTCTGTTGGCCTCAAATAGAAGTCAAATGAGAGAGGACACAAATTACTATTACTATTAGACTTCATCAAATTTTCAGTATTTTCCACAAATTAGATACGGCATGGTCTTGACACGTTAAAGGTTACAGGGAAAATGAGATCTCTGACTATCATCTAGATAATTTTAGAAAATGCTGCCAATGCCATGGGTCCCCTTGGAACAAACCAAAAGACAAGTTTGGTAGTTCATGTTCATGTTCTGGTGCTGACAATCTAACCTAATTTGTGCCAGCAGTGTTTAGTATTAGTAAAGTGAACTCCTACTGGTGTATTTCTTTTTTTTCTGTTAGTGATCTAAAAGAATAACTTTGCAGAAGTCTTTGAACTTACATCAACTGATACCAATAACCATCTACTTCTGCTTAGCTTCTATTGGATATAGATTAACTAAGTCACATACTCAAAACGACAGACCTTCATAGGAACTTGGTCTGTGACTTGTCCAGCATTATTTGTCCGAAAAACTAGAGAAAGCAGGACGTAGGACAGTAACTTTGAACTTAAGCTATTTAGTGACTGGTGCATATTTTTTTTTCAAATCTATGTATTGGTAAGTTTCTCATTTCACAGAAGTTGTTGGATGCCATCACCTTTGATCCTAGTGTTTTAAACTGTTGGACTTATTTGTGCCCTTTCCATCTAGAGCACACAACCACCCATGTCTATTAATACAGATAGCCAATGATTGCTGACTTTTGAGCCCAATGTTTACTAACATTCCAAGGGTAATCCATATGTGTTTTGCAAATGCCAGCTTTTCATCAGGCAAACTGACAAGCACAAATCTTTTGTTTCACATTTTATTTTATGCAATAATATTAATTTAAATAAAAGCATAAAAAACACAGAGGCAAAAAGAATGAAATTGCAGTTCACGAAAGTATTGTATGGGTGTATGCACATGCATGCCCCATGTGTCTTTGTTTTCTAGACAATGCTAGAAAGAAGTCCAAAGATGTTGTATCTAAACCTTAACCAATGGTTTATGAGTGTTGCTGTTACACCATGACACATTCCATGTTACATTACTAGCTAGACAACAGACAGGACACAATTCTGAGTGGTGATTCAGTATTAGAACAACTATTAAATAAATGAGAACTATTCATGAGCAAATTGAATTTAGCTGTATTATTGTTTTAATATCAATGTCTCACATATTAGTAGATTGGGATCCTTTATGATATGTACTACTGTGACAGATGGAAGAAAATGCATGGTGGCACTCTGAGATTTAAGGTGTTATCTAACTGTAGAATACATCACAGAGCTCAGTGCCCGTGGAAGCCACCTTATCTCAGTCTTCACAGGTTGACAAGGCACTTAAAGAATGCATCCATGTCCCCTGATTTGATCTGTATTGTCGACAGATCACAGATATGGAATCCTGAGATATTTGCACAGGAACTGCAAGTACGTTGATAACTAGTCAAAAATGGCAGATAACCACACCTACTTCAGGAGAAGTCTGAAAGCTGAAAGTGTTTTTTTAGAAAGAATGAACAGAGAAAGAAGTTATTACTACATTGCAGCTACTAGCAATACAAAAAAAAAAAAAAACCCAAACAAACCCCAAACTAAAAAAAACAAACAAAAAAACAAACAAAAAACCAGTGAAAACAGCAGGCAAAATAACCAAGGCTAAAAAATTCTCTGAGATGGAGACATTAATACTTGTTCACAGAATTTTGAATTTCATTTGAAGAAGGAATAAACTAACCTAGAACACAGTAAAGTCCCTGAAAATTTTCCCGCTGATACCAATGGGATTAGGATTGGTTTATAAGGATTTTCACTAACACTAAAGCTAATAAAATCCCAAGTTTTTCTTATCATCTAATAGTCACTGTTCTGAATGTTTCTAACATAACCAACCTCTTTAACTTATTTTACATTACTCACAGATATTATCTATTGTACTGAAGACATTCATCACACATAATCTACTTTTTTTTGTGTTGTGGTGTTGGATTTTCTTTTCCAGTGTGTGCTAATAAGCGTTCTTTGGATATAAAAATTTAAATCTGATTATGGCTTCTTAAGCTTTAAGTATAATAAATAATCACTCGGGTTTGACATTAAGTGTTTTGTGTGAGAGTGTTGTGTGTGTGCGTAGATTCCTGTGCTTGAACTTCCTAGAATTGATTCAATATACATTCTAATAGCTTATCTCTCTAGTTTTTAAATGGAGATCAAATTCTTATGTGTAATTAATGAACTGTATAAGTGGTCCCTCAAATTCTCAATTACACAATGGCTAAAAAGACATAGTCAAAAGTTATGTGGCAGTCAAAATGAGATTGACATTTCAGTATGAAATGACAGACATGTTTCATAAAAGGCCAAATCCTACAGTTACTTTTTAGAAGGTAATGGAAGACTTGCACCATAGTAAGGATAACTGATTTCACCGACAGGTAATTATTCCATTAATACTTTTGGTATGAAAAGACGGACTGGGCAAACCACTGAAATGTCAAGTATGCATCACATTTGGCCACACCAATTGTCACATATATGCCGTCCCACTCAGCACAGATATATTCCCTTCGCTCCTTAAAGAGTACACATTTTGCACCTAGGCAGAGTGACAATAGCTGTAACAATGTACTGGAGAAAAGGCTAATTAGATCAGTCTTTCGATATCAGGCATTGCTCTGTGAGATACCCTGAAATTTGGGAAAAAAAAAACCAAGTAAACCTACATTGGGATAAGTGCTTATAACAAAATAATCTTTTTCCATGAGAATAGTCATAGATAATATTTAGTGTAATAAGTTTTATTGAAAGGAAAACAATAAAAAATATGAAATAATTCATTCTGCACCTAATGCAAGCAAAAACCTAAAACAGTTATCTATAACAGATTAGGGGAATGCCTTTTGTGTACTTCGAAAAAGACCAGAGTATGGGCTTTGCTCTGTAGACGTAAGGTTATTTATCATAATTTCTTAGAAAATGGATAGTTCAGAATCTCTAGAAGTGAAATCAGAAAACCTCTGGATAATGTATTTTGAATAACAGTCCTAATAAAAACAATAGAAGTAACAAAAATAATCCGACATCAAACTGCACATACTTAACTTCATAGTGAGGAAGCCAAATGTTTCCCACACTAGGAAAAAACTGATATGGTACATGCCCTGGGTTGACAGATGGAAGTAAAAGAAAGACAGATGTGCTCTAATTTCTTGATTTTTTTTTTCTTTTGGCTGCCTTTTTCTTTTTTTTTTTTCTTTTTTTTCCATGACATGACTATGAGGCATAGCTGAAATTGTTAACTCAATAACACTGGCTACAGATAGTCACCAGAGCAGTAATGCCAAATATCCTTTAGGACTTTGCCCACTAGTACACTCTCAAATGATATTCACTAACAAGCAAAATGACTACAGCTGGCACTTTCCTTAGAAATGGCAAAACACCAACCGGGTCCAGTTTGTGCAGCTCTTGTTGAGGGAACCATCTGGAACGTTAGCCTGAATCTCAACAATTAAAATCAGGGGCCAGGTCAGACAAGTAGCATCTTAAAGAATTCATGATATTGAGTTTCTAAGCTAAACTGAAAATGACAGAGAAGCTAACATGTGAGGGGATATAAGTAGTCATTCTCACTCAGGGGATGGAGGGTGATCACGTGGTTAAGGTGCAGGACATGGAGTTAGAAGACAGATTTTATGCGTAATAAAATATAAGTCACTGTAATCAATAGAAAGTTTCCAATCAGACTCAGAATCAGGTACTGAGTGTCTATCTTCCAGGTTCTGAGAACCTCATGATGGTGGCCAGCTCCTATCCACTGCCAGTGATATGAAATACTGAACATTTTTGCTTATTTGTAGGTGGGAAAGATCATTGCCTTTTTTCAGCTAGGCAAAATACTTATGAAAGCTAACATGTTATTTGCAAATGAATTTAACATGCTCAGATGGCAAATGCTGTTCACAGAATTAGTATTTTATTATTTTATAATATCAGGTAGAAGAAATATGTTTATAATTTCCATGTACTTGATTATAAAAGGCTTAACACTGAGCAGAGGAAGGATGGAAGAAAAACCAGAAGAGTGGTACTGTGAGAAGCAGTACTCAGATAGCATAGGAAGGAATGTTGTTACCTCACAAAATTTACAATCTGATTGAAGACTGGATGAAATAAAGAGAACAAGAGAGCCATGGGGAAATAACAAAGGCAGTAGTAACAGTTCCATATGATTACTATGGTTAGCTATGTGTCCTGATTGATGGATCTAAATCATTATGCTTTCTAGTTGTTTCTGGGGATGTATTTTCCTTACCAAAAAAAAAAAAAAAAAGGAGTAGCAGATCTTCCTTTGCTTCTTTTCATAACCTATTGTTCTTTTCTTTAATCTCCTAATTTCGCTTTTATGATGATGAATTTTACCTTAAGATATTCTTCTCATGCTTTAATTTTTAAAACAGTAAGAAATAGAAATTACGTTTACTCCTTCCCCTGTTAATCATACCCTTGTAGAATCCAGTAGTCATCTACCTGCAAACAGATAAGACATCTTTGGGAAAATAAATGCAAGACCCATTACCAAGTAATTATGAGAGCAGGATAGTCTGCACAAACACTTCTATTAAATGGTTGTGAAAACACCGAAGTGTAAGTTTTCCAATAATTACAAGAGTTGTTTTAATGTTAGAATAGGTCATTAGTTTGTTATACCACTCAGCTAACTGTTTTCAGGCTATCCTTTATGGCCACATTAAAGATATTTTTAACTAAGACTTCTTCAACTATACAAAAATCATTACTGAAGTGATAGGGTATCATATATAAGTAGTCCAACTGAAATCACAAAACTGTTAATTTCTAGAAAATTGTGAAAATTTATACATACTACATGATATGGATGTTTATCTATGAAAATGTACAAATAAATATTGCTTATATAAATAATGTTGTGAAACTGCTTCAAACCAGTAACATCAAAACTGCTTTACTCAATCTTGCTTCCAGTCTAAACTCAAATACAACAAATGCATGTGTTGTGCCAGCCTCTAGAACAAATACTTCAGACAGTACCAATGACAGTTTTCACTGGTATCTAGCACAAAGACCCTCTAAGTTTACTTGTGGTTGTGTTTAATTTCATATTGAGATGATTAATCAAAGCAAATGTCTTTATTTTCTGCTGTTTTAACTTCAAGAAATGATCTCTTCCGTTTTTATCCTATTATAAGGATCGTTACAAAAATGGGAAACAATTAACACTGGGTTTAATGCATGAATGCCATAGAGCTGAAGTAATTGCACTCAAGGTCTGCTAACTTTTTAATCAGGCATTTGGTTGCAAGCTGCTCGTGATTGATTCTGAGAGAACTAACACAATCTAGGCAGAAAAAGCAGGTGTGCCAAAAAAGCAGACATGTTGGCAAAACCCATGAAAGAGTCCAGAGGGTAAAAGAAGCAAAAACTAATGGAAAATTCTTCTTAAAAGACTTTTGCTTGGGATCCAGTCATAACCGAGTGAAATTAATTGAGGTAAATGAGCATAGAGAGAGTTTTTTGACCAAAATAATTAAGAAATATGAACAGCAAACCCACAAAAGCTCAGCCTAAAGAAGACTTGCCAGTCAGAATCTTAGTGAGCAGAATTAATTAGATTGGGGAGTTGAAATTTTCACATGCATTTTGCTACATAAATAAATAAGAAATACCATGAGAGGTTTCTGGAATTACAATTAGAACATTTACTATTCTCAACATTTATGCTTTGTTTTGGAGAAAAGAACAGATCCATTTTTATTTCTATTAATTAAAAATATTTTTTCCTTTCTCTAATAAATCCACTCTCCATGATTAAGAGAGTCATGAATTCAAAAGTGCCTACACTGCATAGCACTGGGTGCACTTATGAATTACGTGTGTTTGTGAATACTACAGCTATACACACATTTACAGAACCTCAATTATGTTGAAGCAAGTGTATCTACTTACAAGAATATAATCTAAATGAAAATTGCATACTTATATCACTTTTCAGGTGAAAATACCCCTCCCTGGTTCATATACAGTATTACAACAGTATTCTCGTAATCCTTCTGTCTAACAACAATTTCCTTGTAAATCCAGAAACAGATCTCCTATCTTTTAGGTGCATTTTGGTGAAGAAATTAGTAATACGTCAGCTTCCATGCTTTGCTATTTCTACGGAAAAGCTGGCAATGACGACTTAGAACCAGAATAATATGTTGTGTTAAAAGAGTATCTAAATATTTTTCTGTGCTCTTGTTGGGTTTTTGAGGATTTGGTTTATACTTTTTTTCAGGCAAGTGAATCTTACCATGTACAAGAAGCATTAAGTAACATAGAAAGTCACAGTACATACATGCCCATGTCAAAACACATGGATCCAACAGTATCATTTCAAATTCTTTTAGAGCTGGCTTAGTACAGGAGTAACAGGATATCAGAAGCTTTAATCATTTCCCTATTTGCTTTAATCAATAGCATCATCTATTTTCAAATTATTTACTAACACTTGAAAACAGAAAGTTGCAGCAGCTTGGACACCAACAGAGCAAAATAACAAGGATAAGGCAGATAGCCTGAGATGCCTGAAAGTTTCTTCTCTCTTCCAATGCCTAAATGGCAGCGATTTTTGAAGCAATACCCAGTTCGGTGGTCACTATCTCACCTTAGGATAAGTACGGAAGAATAGTCACATATTTGTGAATCTGCCAACACTCCAATGACAGCTTTCTCTCTTTCACCTTCCTTCTAACAGCTATCACTCAGTCACTCTACTGTCTGTCATTGGCAGGTGAAGGGTTTTACAGAAATGAAAGGCAGTGGTCTGGCACAGGGCCACTCACACACTCTCACAAAGAGATCCTTAATCACAAGGGACTTTCACATCTCTCTGATCTGGGAGCAATTCAGGGTAGATGCCAGAAGGAAGAAGAACAAAGACACCAGTATTTGAAAATTCCCCCAGTGGCTTCATAATACTGCTGAGATGGCTTTTGCCAGATTAAACAGACTTGCTCCTTCAGACCCTAAATATTGCTCTGAAACTAATTTTCCAAGTATTGTCCAAAGTTTAACAGGGGTTGGGATACCAACAATCAAACTTCGAAGTAATTCTTCAAATTCCAGTGGAGTTGGCTGCAGAAACAGCTAGAATACTGAGGTCTTTCCAGGCCAAGGAGAGAGAGGGCAGTCTGATTTCTTTGCAATTGTTGTTTTTAAAGGACTTGGACAATGCAATTCCAACACAACAGCTTGTTTCTAAAATGCTTTAAAGATAGTTGTTGGGGGGGTTAGTGAACTGGCTGATAATTTTGAAGGGTGCCTACACTCAGCACAACATTCTGACACTTTAGGAGAACACTTACAGGAACTGCAATACATTAGTGAAGTCTGACAGGGGAAAGATCTTCCTTCACTTGCCATTTTGTTTTGAAGTGACAAGAAAGCTACAGGCAATAGAGGATTTCAAGATGAGGATTCTATCTGATACTCACATGAAGCATCATTGTATGCAGTCCTCTAAGTGATGTCCTCATGTATGCAGTCCTCTAAGTGATACAAACCATAACTGTGTATAGGCAGAAAAAAATCTTTGAAAAATCATAGAAGAACTGTATTTTCAAAGTGGCTAATGCTTTAGCTTCCTACATACCAATATGCACCCACACAATTCCTCTGAGACACACTCAGATGTTAAAAGAGCCCATTTGCCTATCTATGCTCATTCAGTTGAACACTCAGCAAGATCATTTTCTTGTGATGTTTCTAGTACTTGGGTTAATTTTATTACACTGTATGAGATATTCATCATAAAGAAATATCAGGATATCAAAATGCAATGCAATACTTAATTCCAGTCCTCTTATATGGGTGAATCAAATTGTCAACCTGCAAATTTGCTCGGAGTTATTAGTGAATATATTCACTCTTTCCAGGCCCTTATCAGCTTTTGCAGAATCTAAGCTTTTTAAAAAATTCTGAAAAGAAGGTCTCAAACTATAAACTGAATGAAGGCAACGTGGTGCTTGCTTTCTAAATCAGCAGACAGACAGCTGGAGTGCCACTGCTGTAACCCAAAGATTTGACAGGCTACAGCAGAGTTAAAACTGACAAGAGCCTTTTGTCATATTTTCCTGCTGCTATTCAAAACTCTCTGAGCAGCAGGAGACTGACGAGAAGGAGGTTAATTTTGCTCCACAGCAGTTTAGACTATGGAAGACTGAAGAAACTAAACAGTACAGGACTGCTTCACTCCTGTAAATTGCAGCACATATGATCTGGGGTAGATGAGTTAGCAGGGCAGCTACTTTTCAACCAGACTTCAAAATGTCTTTAAATGTGTGACTTTTTTTTTTTTTTTAATTTCTTTTTTTCCTCTATTTTAACAGTAAAAATCAAGGAAAACAAGCCTGAAAGTAATTTTTAATGCATTGCATTGTTCCAGAATACAGTCATTTATGAAGAAATGACACTTTCTTTTGTCTTGTGAAGCAAGATATAAGAAGCAATAATTAGACTGCCATCGGACATGAGCTAGATCTCTGCAGAGGATGCAAGGCATGTACACTGTAACCAGGGAAGTGGCAAGGATGCTGAGTCTTGGAATAAAAATGTAACAGGAGAGGTGATTGAAACTGGACAGAAGGAGGGGGATTGAAGTCAGGGAAACAGTCTGAATCGTAGAGTCATAGAATCGTAGGTTGGAAGGGACCTTAGAGATCATCTAATCCAACCTCCCTGCCATGGGCAGGGATGCTCTTAACTAGATCAGGTAGCTCAAGGCGTCATCCCACCTGCCCTTGCACATCTCCGGGGAAGGGGCATCCACAGCTTCTCTGGACAATCTATTTCAGAGTCTTGCCACGCTCATACTGAAGAATTTCTTCCTAAGATCCAATCTAAACCTATTCTCCTTCAGTTTAAATCTGTTACCCCTTGTCCTATCAGTGGACACTTGTAGAAAGTCCCTCTCCAGCATTCCTGTAGGTTCCTTTCAGGTATTGGAAGGCAGCTATTAGGTCCCCAAGGAGTCTTCTCTTTCCCAGGCTGAACAATCCCAGCTCTCTCAGCCTATCCTCATAGCAAAGATTCTCTAGCCCATGGATCATCTTTATAGCCCTCCTCTGAACTCTGAAACTTAGAGGTACAAAAGAAAAATGAAATGAAAGGCAGCACAAAGATAGCGGATAAGGCAAAGGCTGTATGATAAGCCAAGGGCAAAATAAGAAAGGATATGAATTCTTATTTATCAGTGGAATAAGAGGAACGTGGTGAAAGGAAGCAGATGTTACAAGGAATTGGGAGAAATGCCTCTATCTGGCCTGCACAGTTAGGATTAGGAAATGGATGGAGAGACAAGGAGAAATTCACTGAGAAAAGAAATTTTCTATAGAAAATATTCTCTGAGTGCAGTAGGACAAAGCTCTCCTGGGAAGGAACCAAAACTTTATAGTGAATAGTATCATAGTGTTCAGGAATGGATAATTTGTTTCAAATCTAGGTATTAAAAGTTATAAGTTAAAGGATTCAAAATTGTCTGCTGGAAAAGCTATATGGTAAATCCTCCTCTTAATTAGATTTTATCTTTACCTTCATCATACAAAATACATATAGGATATGAGGGAAGTTGTTATAATTTCTACAAATGACTAATTAGAGCGAAAAGAATAGGTTACTTTTTAAGTCAGTGGAGAGAAACGGGCATTTGCCAAGGATGCCATGCTTAAGACATCATCCCTAAGACAGGATGAATTTATTTCCATCAGTGCCACTTACTTTCCATTGAATAAAACCAATGTCTACATGACCTCCTCTAAGTAAGATGAAATGTTACTGAGGTCAGGTAGTTTCACTTTCAGTTTCTGTTCTTTACTTCCTGAATGGTTAAAATATGGGGCCTCAGAACTGAGATCATGCATGCAACAGTTGCTTATGCTTCAGTGATTCAAAGTTGCAAAGGTTACTAATATCCTTTTGATTCTGCACTGAAGAATAAATGTGTTAATATTTGCAAAGCATTCAGATACAGTAGTGATAAATGTCATAGGAAATTCCATGAGAAAACTAATAGCTCTGTCTTCAAAACAGGAAATGAACACTGCAACAAACAACATCAACATATAGTGAACAACAAAGAGGAAGTCAAATGCTGAGGTTAGCTCATTAACTTGGACTGAATATTTTCTGCACTGAATAGGATCAAGGTTCTCTGGAAATTATGATTGCTATATGATTAGGTAATCAAAGACTGTATTGTAATTCCTACATGCGGGGGAGCTGAATTGAGTTTCCAGTAGCAACATTAATACTGGCTTCTGAGTGCTAGATTTTGCAACATTAACATGATGATTAAATATACTTTGTTCTTAGTGAATTTACCACAGCAAGTTGCAAACAGGTAGGGAGAGAGGATGTCTTGTCAAGTATGACAGAGTTATGCCATATATAAGTGAGATATAGTCCTGCTAGGGGGAAGAAGATCAAAGTAATTGGAAGCAAAATCTATGCTTTCTACACTATTTTTTTTTCCAATCGTCTTTGCCAAGTTTAAATCTTTTGAAAATGTGGTTCAGGGTTTTCCTATTTGTTTTATTTATATCCTCTTTATCCTAGCCCAGGAGTTTTAATTGCCTCTCTTCTTTATGAATTAAAAACAAACTGACATTACAAAGACATTCAAGTTTTTGTTTTTCTCTTCACCTGTTAAAGCCATCACTGGAAAACACTCTTTGTGGTCACAGTTCCATTAAACCAAATGTATATTTGTTTGACATTCCCTCGCATTTTTCAACCCTCACTATTCAGTTTCTATTTTTAAGCCTCATGGATTGCAGACTGAAACGTTTCCACAAAGGCACACTTGGCTCAATTTGTATGCTAGTCTAACCGGCAAGAAACAACAACAGTGTTCAGGACTAACTCTCTCCTCTCTTTGGAGAGAAAGCCTCTGTGAAAAGTGAACCTAAGCATGCAGTCATTGAGAAATCTGAAAGTGCTGTTATTGGAAGCGACAATATGGCTTGCTTAGTGAGGATTTGTTCTGAATCCGCAGCTCCAGAATTATTTACTAATTAAAAATGTTTTACCACGGAGAAACCCGTTGAGATTTGCCTCTTGTTTCCTAGGGTGTAGAAGCGTGAAATCGTGAATGAATGAGCTATAGCACCATAATTTGCTTCTGTCAGTTTAAATGAAAAGGTCTGAAATGAACTGGTGAAATTAGTTCATAACATTTTTACCCACCAGTAAACGCAATTTGATTTTATGGTAAACCGTACAAGCATACCCACCTTTCACAAACTTATAATCTTGCACCAGACAGCAGAATTATTTGCCCTGTATCCTATTCCATGCCCTCTTTAAACTGTGGAAATGAAGGTATCAACCAACTGATATTGAATTCTCAACATCCACCACTGAGAAGAGTATGTTGCTTGCATGCAGATAAGGCTGAAATTCACCTATGCACAGAGAGCTCCTACTCTCCCCTCTCCCTCCTCCTACACACATAGTAAGCTGTGACTGTTTTATTCTGGTGTTTACTGTGCTGAAACAAATAGCAGCTAGGAAAAAAAGACCTTAACTATTGGGGTGGAAGAAAGAAAGGACACTTGCTGGCAATAACAGATATACATGTGACTACAGAGGACTAGTATCACTCTTACGAATAGCAGAATAAAGTCACTCAGCTGTGAAATGACTCATAATTAGGATGACCTCATTCGAAACCCAGTTACAGGAAGATACTAGATAAGCAAATCAAAATCATCACTTCAGTTCTTTAAAGACAGATAGCATGCAGTATCCATCTGTTAAGAGATACCACCTGTTCTATCAACTCACTACATTGCCTCAAGTATTAAGCAGGAAAGTCAATTAAGTCGATCCATGTACAAGAGGACCTTCATGGAGGGTGAACAATTGTTCTCTGCTACCCGGTATCTCATCCCAGCAAGGAAGAAACAGGACAAGTCCAGAATAACTTCATCTGTCCCCTGTCAGACTCCATCTTCGCCTCTTGATTAATAGTATAGGAGGCACTGAACAAATACAACACAGTCTATATAAAAAGCAGGATGTCTTTTCTTATCAACACAAGGTCATTAGTCTCTGTGTCACACTCAGAAATAAATCTAATGAAGTTTTTTGTCAGTTTTCTCTGAACAAAGGCTAAATTTTATGTGTCCAACCCCACCATCACCTCAGAATGCTTAGTGACTGCGAATACATGCATGTTTACACAAAATATATATTCCATCATATAAAGAAGCTATACTCAGGGGTTCAGACTCCACCTCTGGAAATCAGTATCTCCACATCAGGTTAACTATTTCTTTGCAGGCAGCAATCATGAGAAGGAAATGTAATATGCTGTCTGGGCAGAAAATGCCAAAGGACTACTTGCAATTGTAGAATTATGGGGAAGCAGGGGAAAATTGTTCAGGAAAATTCTGAAATTTATATTGCATCTGATTTACACTTATGGGGTGCTTCAGTGAGGTTTAATTCTTATGCATGTAAAGCGATATTGTATATAAAAGTCACATACACCCCAAAACCTCCTCAGTGAAGGCACACTTAAGCAATGTAATGCTGACATAAGAAGTGATTCCCTACTACATAGCTGAGAAATGATTTTGTAGCCTGACGCCTACTAAATACAAAGAGTGAGAAAAACCTCTCATCACCAGAAAAGCTGTCAGGGAAATCACTCTTCCTGGAATCTAAGAAGTAGTGTTCCAGACTGAGTAACTTCTGCAAAATTGCAGCAAGACTGACTTACTGTATTGATGGTGTTTGATTAGGGAGGAATGAAGTTCCCTTAGTTACTGTGACATTGCTAGAGAAACCCTTAAAACCTCCTGATTAATATTTAGTAAAGCTAAAAATCAAAAGGAGCTTTAATGTCCCCTTCAATGATATTTACTCTCGTTACCTGGATAAAGTTTCTCTCTGCATGAGCATATGATTTTTCTATCTGCACTCTAGTGCACTTATATAAATAGAAGCCAAAGTTTAATTTAAATATGTAGGGAAAAAAATGTGGTTTAGTCTTGACCAATTTTGTGTAGATTTTTTTCTTCCTTTTTGGATAGTGACAAACATGAATAATGATGAATTGCCTGGGAACTCCCTCTTAATTAAATTAAACCAATGTAACTCAAAGAATTGCAAAACCCTGCCTTTCATAGTAATATCATTCTTTTAGTAATATATTTGTTACAGACCCATATGATTATAAGTAGAACAGTTTTGTATCATACATGCCAAATTCAATTTACTGTTTCAATTATACATTTCTAATACAGCCAGAAGATGCATTAGCATCTCCAACCATGTCACAAACGACACAGGTTCTCATCTGCACTGAGACTGGACAGGAGAAAGCTGGACAAAAACAGCCTAAATGTGGTTGGGAACAAATGCTAAGATGAAGAAAAACACTTTATATAAAAAGTTTATGTTAGACAAGCACATGTTGTTGAAACCCCATCAAAATCCTGGTTTTGCCAGTTCAGAATTTATTCCATGAAGCTGCTTTTGTATTTTAAGGGTTTTTCTCTGAGACTAAGAGATTTACAGTCTCTCAGTCAATAGGGGTGTTCAAGGGAAGTTTTGCGTTCCTGAAAAATATTTACCTGTGTTTGATAACGTAAGTGTGTATTAAAATGAATATATATTGGATTTTTTATTTCCCTTAAACAGTTTATTTTGGTTAGGACAACATTCTTGTTTAATCTCTAGTTCTTAAGAAATTTATAATATCCATCTGAAGAATTCTGTGCATTTAGAATTTGTGTCTGCATGTAAGAAAACTAATTTGCTAATTGCTTGTTATTTTGGAATTTTCTGATTGCTGTCCTTATTTTTATTGTGTCAATTATATTTTAAGAAATACTTCTCTCTAGATTCCTTTCTCTGGGTCTGTACATACAGATACTGCCTAGATTTTAAGGACTCTTTCTAACAGACTTAAAAAGACATTTCTCATCTATGTCTGCACAACTAAAATCCCTACCCATCTTTTTACCTTACACCTTGATTACAGGGATATCTCTTCCTCACGTTTTATAAAATGCAGTCCTGCTCTGTTCATTTCCATTCTATCAAAAAGATCATCTAACTGCATTACCCTTACCCGAGTTTTAATGACAATACGTTAAAATTGGAGTTAAAAAGAGAAGGAAAGAATAAAGCTTATCCACGAAATTTTTCTCCCCTCAATGCATGTCTGTCGATATTCCTAAGGTGTTAGGCCCTTCTCACTGCACAGGGGTGGCAGAGCTAGACATCACAAGACCTACCTGCTGAGTAAAACTTCAAAGAAATAGCAAATGCAGTCATGTTGCTCAGTGAAGGAGGGGGCATGGGGAGAAGGATGACAACAGCTGGAGTGAAATGCAATGCTGATGCCTCTGTACGTATTTCAGGAGCTAGATCCAATTTTCAGTTATCTTTATTTTGCCTCCATGGTTCTGAAAGTGGCAGTTGTTTTCCTGTCTGGAATGTGCATACGGAAAGCAAGCATGTTTCCACACAAGCAAAATTATCCCACCTCTGAGGCATTTTCTAATCAGCTTCTATTCTGCAGTAGTTTTTCAGCGAACTTCAGTAGAGCCTCCCCTTCCAGCCTGCTGTGACTGAACCATACTGTCTAACCTGTCAGAAATGACAGGCAAGATTTTCCTCTAGCCACATTTTTTCACTGTTACTTATAGGGTGCAGGATAACATGGAAATGGGTTCAGACTCTTTTGAAAACCCAGTTGCATTGTGGTTTCTAGAAATTCCTCAACTTTGTGAACATAAAAGACTCAGTCCTTACTTGAGACTCGGTAATAACCTTTTCCAAGAGAACCTGTTTACAGCATATGTAGCCAAACCAAAACCAAAATACTAAAAGAGAATTAACATCCTCTGTATATGACAGTTCTCATTCCTGAGAACAAAATATGCCAAGTTTTTCACTTAGGAGAGCCACACTCTCAAATGTATTGTTTAGCATACCTCTTTGAAGTATGAGTTTATTTTCCAACAGTCTTTTTTTCTTCATAGCGCTTGCTGGCTATAACGTGAGGCACAGCTATTTCGGATTTGTTCGCTGCTGTTTTTCCCTGGTGTACAGCAGCAGGCTGAGTGTCTTCACAGCACTAAGATGCTCAGTCAGTCTTGTTCTCAGGCTGTAGCCAAGCAGAAGGTTTAATTCAACATCCATCACTGTGATCTGTGACACTGGCACTAGCATTGTCATATTTCAGGAGTCTACATAGTTTCATATGGTTTAAGGTGAGAGGGGACTATTAGATCATCTGCTCTGACCTCCCATATATCACAAACCATTAAGCTTTACCCACAATCTCTTAAATTAAGCCCAAAGACTTTAGTTAGCACTCCAGTTCTCAGAAGACTAAGCTTTTTGCCAAAGGCAGACAGAAAATGAAAAAAAAGCAGATGCTACCAACCCAAACTTCTCTGCAATGGCAGAAAATTGATTGAGATAAGTGATTTATACATGCCTTCTCTGATGTTAGAATGCATTTGGTGTAGCGGCTAAAAATTAGAAAACGTGAATTTTACACCCTGCTGTGGCTGCTGACTTTAGAAAAGCCTCTTTCCCTTTGCTTGCCCCAGGTTCTATTTTCTGAAATAGTTGCAATTAAAATTTCCTTTCTAAAAACTTATTATTACACTGCTCATGAGATAGACTTATTAAGTGCTTATATAAATCTCTTGTCTTTCTTTAGGTAATGCTTAGTTTGGAGAAGTCCAAGTACCATAGTCCTTTCGTATAGCATTGCTGCTTGCTATCCTGTTCCTTAGTTCAAATCCTCTGTTAGATTCCACATGGCCATGAGGCAGCAAGTGCACAGTCTTATGGTTCTGCAAGTTGCCTTTTTCTGCCTGCTAATGTCGTAGTTCACTTAAAATGAGACGGTCCATTCATTCAATCTAAATTAAAACCCCATAGGGAGGGGAACAGAAATGCAGGTACAGGATTGTTATAGGATTACTGAGTTACGATAAGAGCAATTCAAGGCTAGAAGAACAACTTCACCTTCTAGTAATGCATGTTGAAGAAAAAAGCCAGGGTAAAATGAGAGTGCTGTCCTGCACACACCTTAGTTTCAATACAGAAGTATAATTACTTCTACAAATAACTTTTTAAAAATTATATTAAATGTCGAGGGTATTTTGAGAAAAAGAAAATGTTGGGAGCATTCTCCACTGGAAGAGAGAAAGAGCTCACAGTGTTGTAATTTTGCTGAAATTTTGTTTCAAAGAAGCAAAAAGCTGACGATGTCGACTGTCTTTAATCCTTTCTTCTGAAATTACTATTCATAGAATTGAAAGAGATCTACTAGGTTAGCAAATCCAAACCCATGCTGTCACAGGCAGCGATGAAATGTCATCCTGTTCTATTTTCTATTTATATTATTCTGTGTATTAGACTACAGAATGGAATTGAAATAAAAGTGATTAATCCAAAATTATTTTTTTTAAATCTCTTCACATGAATTTTCAGATTTATTTCCAATTCAGAAGGAAGACACATTTCAAAAGCTTGAGATCATTCATGAAAAAAATAAGAAAAAGGCCTTCAAAAAGCTGTAATAAAAATGCTTTTTATAAATGGCAGCCTTCTTTTTTTTCCACTGCTTCAAAAAATCTTTCACATAATTCTGACAGGGCAGCAAACAGGAGAAAAAAACTGGTAGCAAATATGAAGTGCAGTTCCCACTGTTCATCTGAGAAGTGAAACCAGCAGAGAAACAGTACGTATGTCTGGTATGAGCACTGCAATAAAAGCAAAAACCTCATCTTGCCAGGGTTAATGCTACCATCCCCATTCATGCCCAGGTTGATTCCATGCAGAAATCCCTGTCCATGGAACTTAGAATGTACTTTGTTCTCTGTGCCCAAGCTGTGCATCTGACGGTTTCTGCATAGCACGCATTTTAGACTACAAGCTGTTCTTTTATGCTAAACTGCAACTATACTATACATGCCTGTGACCAAAAAAAAAAATAAAAATGAAATCATTGAATTTAATATCAACCAAACTTCCTTTTAAGCCAAAGAGGGTAGCATATTTAAAGGATGCCAAAGCTTCTAAGATGCGGCATTCGAAGCACTCACATCTAGAGGAAATATGCAGGGTTTTTTTCTCTTTCTTCATTTTATACCTCTATTTTTATCTTCATGCAACATTGCTGAGAAAAATATTGCAAAGCTAATGAGTAATGAATGAAGGGAAAAGTGAGCAGGTGTAGAATCTATTTTGTTTGTCGGTGCATGACAATATTTTGTAGGAATAAAATGTTTTATCCCTTTTTATTTGCAAAGAATTCAGAATTCTAGCATTTAGAAATGCAATTCTTGATCAAAAAAAAAGTGAAGCATAACTGGAATATACAAAAACAGCTTGTACAATATTGCTTTTGTATCAGATTTGAGCTCTATTATAAAAACAGCAGTAATGATCCACAGTAATTGTTTGGTATAGAAGTCAAAACACAGAAATTACTATATGCCCCTGCGATTACAGAGTTAAAGTCTTGTGGGTTTTACCAGTCTGCTCAAATTCTGAGGCTTCTGGGTATCAAAGATAAGAATTATATAACATGAGACATTTTTGTGTCAGTGTTAAACTAACACACCTAAATCTATTTTGCTTCCCAAAGTAGCCTGCAATAAGTAACTTTGTCTTCAATTATATATTCAGATGGGAATCTCATTTTACATTTTATTCATCAACAGAGGAGATAAAAGCAGTTAGAAAATACTTGATAGCAGAGTTTTATTGCGATAGTAAATCATACCTCTGCTATAAAAGTTGAGGGAAGCATTATGTGAGCTAGTGTTACACTTCAGGATTTTATAGCCTTGAAAAAAATCAGCAATAAATTTGAATAAGGCTGAGGAGGAAAGCTGAAGATGCAGAAGAGAAGTGACACCTTTATACTGTACTTCTATTTACCATTTATCTGTCATTTTTACCTCCACATCTTCAGATTAAAAATCTTTTTTTGCATAGATAAAACGTCAGTGACAACTTTCTATTTTAACATCTTAGGCTGTCGATGACACTTGTTTTAATAACTTCCGAAGAACTTCTAAGTATTCTGTTTCTTACTTGGTAGAGGAATGAGAAATACAGAAGGGAAAAATGTTTGCAGATGAAATACTCTATCTGTGGTTTTCTTTAGGTAATTAAAACTAGTACAGTTTAAAAGAATGACAAACAGGTTGGAATTGTTTGTTATAAATAATACAAGTTAATAAGAGTTACTCCAATTACAAGGTTTGGGTATAAAAATAGAATTCATTGCTTGTATGCATCCATGTTTTAGCTAGAGCAAATTCCACTCCTTATTATTATGAATAAATACTAAAATCTGAGGATAATACAAAGTTTGATATTGACTTCTTGCTTTGTTTTGCAGAGGGTGAGGGAGTTGCAACACCTTTCAGGTAATGCTGGTAAATAACTACAAAATCTAATCCTGAGCCAAACTATAGGCATAATCCCCTTCTCAACAGTTCCAGAGTCCATAATGCTAGCACTGAATTTAATAAAAGATTTAGATACCTTTGTAGCTAAGGGTCAGTAAGTGTGTGGTGTTTTTGTGGTTTTCTTTTTCTAAATTCATGATTTTGCAGTTTTATAATTTACAAATCCTTCTGAGCTAAAGATATTCTCAGAAATGCATCTGTGGGTATTTCTAGAGTACTAGAAAATTCATGGCATAACACAAAGCCTTTCCTTTATGCTTCCCACTGATTCAAGTTACTTTTGAAACAAAATCTCAAACAGCTACTGCAAAAAAAAAATTATTGTCTTTTTTTAAGCAATTAAAGCAAAATTTACTTAGAGTCATTCTGCATATCATTGAAGCTGGATTTTTTTTTCAGCCTTTTTTGGGGGGGGAAAAAATTCTGGCATCACTTATGCACAGAAAAATGGCAATTTTGTAAACATTTTCTATAACCATTTTTGTTGTATATCTAGGGCTTGTATAAGCAAGCATATCTCTTTACTGTTTCTCCTGTAACAATTCCAAAATATAAAGAAATAGAAAAGGCTGTTCTCTGTGGATAGTACTTTGTGTAGCTTTCTAGTATGTCTAATATTTAGAGCCTTTCAAGGGCTATAGTTAGAGACAATTTCACCTCCTATTTTCTAAAAAAGCACATTATATTTTAAGAGGTTGATTAGAAAAATAAATTAGAAGAAGTCCAAACTGAAAGAAATGAAATCAAAACTATTATTTGCCCTTTCTGAATTTGAAAATACTGACTCTTAATTGTACATGAGTTGTCCACAGACAATTTTAAGCTTACATAGAATAAATGCTGTGCACATGAAACATAAACACTTTGCATGCTTGAACAACCCTCAGTCTGCACCTGTTATCTTAACAGGTTTAACAGGTGTGCCTTGGATATAACTGTGACACCAACATCAGCTACAATTCAACTAAGTTGTTCATGGATAATATACTCCTTCCCGAAAACAAAACAAACAAACCCCAGGAGTATCCTTCTAATCCTTCTTAACCCTACATGTAATAATTAGAAATTATTAAAGTTTATGTTTCACTTTATTTAAAAAAATATCTTTTTCTAAATAAATCGAGATAGTTTTCATTTACAACTTTGGATAAACACTTCACAGTTTCACAGCCAATGTATCTGGGTCTTCACGGCAGGACTGTGTACTTATATGTCTCTAAATACGTGGAGAGGTAGATAGATGGACCACATTCTAGAAATGTTCATCAAGATTTTATAATACACAAAATATTCATCAAGAGTTGTCTTTGTGTCTCATTATCCAGGGAAGGTGCTGAAATGACAATTTTGCATTCTGTAAAAAGGGTAGGGGGCATGCATGTTTTATTTTTAACACAGAGCCCAGAACACTACCAAAATAAGAATATAAATAGGAAAGAGTAACAATCTGTATTTTAACCCTCAGCTAGCCAAATATTTTCCATTATTTTTTTTTAATACCTTTGTTTTAAAGTAGGCAAATCAACACCATTTACCTTCACCCAACGGCTCATAAAATGAGGAGTTCAGTAAACTTTAAATGACAAACACAAAAAATTGCTCATGAAGGAAAGGAAAATGACATAGCATTCCATCAGTTTAAAGCTTTACTCACTGCCCCTCACTTCTGCACTATGTAATTTCTTACTATAAAAATGAAACATGTTTGGCAATGTATGAACTAAAATGGTGGTGCGAAAGTTCCTGAAAATAAACTTGAGAGGTAGTACCAGGTCACTAAAATTAAGGAAATAATCCATCATTTGGTTTGGTTTGGTTTGGTTTTTTGTTTTGTTTTTTTTAGGCAAATAGTGGTTATTTGTCCATGTCTGGTCAGAGAACATCATTCGGAGCAGTCTTCAGTTAAGAATCTTTTAAGAATTTCTGATTTCTTCTTTCAGTATACAGACTGATGATTATTTTGCAGAAGTAATAGAATCCTATAAGCAAATGTCACTATTTCTAGGATGAATCACATTGTATAGGAGCTGCTTTCCATTCTTACACTTTTAATGAGAAAAAAATTCACACATTTTACCACTGGCAGCTACACTATGTGAAACTTTTGGAGCAGTATGCATCTCAGCTAACAATCCAATCCCAGCTAATTTTCTAAACCTAGTACAATGTAACTAATATATATTATCATAAAAAGTGATTAAAAAACCCCAGTGTTTTTGATGTATTTTTATTTAGATACAAATATGTCTAAAATCCATGAGATCAAGCAGCCTGTGGAGGTGCTTATATCTTTCTACTTCATCAGACAATTGTAAGGTGTCTAATTTTTCAGACAGTTGAATCTATTAAAGGCCAGCCCTCTGCCAATGGTGTTCTATGTGCACATCCACATGATATAATTTTATTGATAATTGATTGTTTCTTTGATGGTATTTTTAAAAAAATCAGATTTACTAATATAGAATAAAAAGTGAAAATAACCATTTTGTATTGAAAGTTACATTTACAAGTTTGACATCTCACTGAACCAGTGTTTCAAAAATCTGTGAAATGTCAGGAAGACTTTTTTCAATCCTGAGGAAAAAAAAAAAAATGCACGCTGTCAGTCTTCTGTTTTTAATAGCTAATACTGAATTTTCTAAATGAATTTATTAATTTTTGCGACTGCCTGTCTACTTGTTACTGTCAAAACTGATTCAGGTTTTCTGAGTGCTCAGAAATCTTAGCTGTGACACTCTAAAATTTTAACTCTCTCAGACAATCACGTGAGGAACACCTGTACATGTACTTCTAACAAATTGGCTTCTTGATTAAAAGAAAGGGAAATAAAAGACTACCCAAAAACCAGAAGCAACAGAAAGACAAGGGGTAGCATGATAACATGGGTCTCTAGCCATCTTTCAGTGAACTCGGCGGGGGTTTGACTACAGAACTGCAATGTAAGGTACTCAAGTTAACTTTTATTCCAGTTCAGCTCTTTGATGATACTCAGACACAGCTGTCAAAGTTTAGAGAATGGTGTGATCAATGTATTTCAGTCTTGAAATCTAAGAAGCAGATGTTTAAGTTAAAATTATACGTCTTGGATAACTCACACTTAAGTTTTTATTCAGGGACAAAAGCAATGAAAGAAGTAGGTATCTCTACTGAACAGTGTGCTTATTCTAATGCCTCTGACCACAGAAAGATAACTCTTCTAAGGTGTGGGACTTAAATGTTAAAAGTCAAGTAGAATACGTCTTTTTCCTAAGAAGAAAAATCAGCTTGCTTGCCTTTCCAAATCATTTAGTGAAGAATTGAAACAGTGGGGTCAACATAGGAAAAGATATCTCCTGCTTTAGATTAAAAAAAAAATCACTTAGTTGAAATGTATATATACTACATTATGTTAACATTAATTTGAATTTGAATGACATTCGTAACATCTGGTGCTTATTTAAGAAAACAGACATAAAATTGCATGTAAAGCCGCAATATACACATTGCACACTCAGCTAAGAGAATGACTCTTCTGACTCGCATATAAAAATAGATAATGCATGCTCTTCTCACAAAAATATTTGAGGATTGATGTTTTCATACCAACCAGAAAAAGGTTTCAATTATCCTCTGAAAAAAAAACCCCTTCTTTCAGCATTCCTGAATTTATAGGACTTTTAACTCGCATCCGTTATGATCAATGAAAGGAAAGCATGTCATGGAAGTTGGTTGACTATGGTAATTTTTGGTTTTTAATACTGCCTTGTGATTATGCCTCATTTGTCCTTTAATTCTCTTTGCTGCAAGCCAATCATAAAAAAAACATTAGTTTAACCAGGTAATGCCATGCAGTCATTACTTACTGGTAAATCTTCAACAGAGTCCTGATACTCAGTTCTGGTGAGTTATTTATTATGTGTACCTTAAAATTTTGTTTCATTCTACCATGCCATTTGAAACACAGAAGCGAGACCTAAAGTAGGAGTATATTTGATCTAGGCTATCAACTTGGATGCCTCAATTAACTGCTAGAAAAGAAAGCATGAACCTTCGATTTGTTCTAATGGCAATCCAGATTTACCTTATTGCAGCTCTGGATTCATGCAGGAAGATATCCACATATGATCAAGCATGTAACTACCTGGAAGTTTGGTTCTTAGTAATTTTTCTAAAGCTTTCTGTGAATAGTGTATCAAAATACTATTCCAAAATTCACCAGATTTTAAAAAGCCTTTTAATATTTTCTATGAAAAAATAATTAGTTACATTGAAGCTTTATAAAAGAGATGTGGGTAAATAATATACAAAGCTACATAATCTTTTCGGTATCCTTAGAGAACCAGTTACAAACACGTTTGGTAAAAATTAGGCTCAGTATGTACGCCTACATACACACATCTGAGAAGAAAACACTCGGAATATGCACATGTTCTCAGGTGGAGCAGCACTGAAGAATTTTAGAATTAGAGGTTACAGAAATTGTGCCCAAGAAAACACTAGTTTATTTTAAGGTGTTTTTTTTTTTTAATGGCTAGGTAAATAGTTGCTCTAGCCATGTTTTATCTGTGGGGCACATCCATAAAATGATACTGTGCTATTAATTATAACTTTCTGTTCATTTTAATGCCATTTGAAAAGCTTTTGTAGCACAATAAATGAGCTGCTTGGATTCCTTTTCTGCCTGGTTAGTGACTACCAGCAAGTAACAGTGTACAGCAGGGATAGTCTAATTACTGCCAAAACCAAAGGTCACTGAATTCCAGGCAATGCAAATAGACTAATTATATTGTTTCTTAAGGAGTCTTCCATACATGTGTCAATCAGCAGAAATAGCAAATAGCAGATTAAGAAGTACTACCAGCATAAATTCTACATATTTCCATTTAGAATAATGCAGCGAATTGACACCACATGAAATTGGTTGATAGGGAATTTAATTAGTATGTTTTATAAAAAGGAAACCATGGGATATTAAAAAAATGGAAACTTTTTCTGTGACCTTTAAGTAATTAGTGTTTCATAATTATGTACATGCTGTCTGTACTTACTCCAAAAAAAGAAAAAATAGCAACACTTTCTCCCCAAGAACCTTCACATTACAGTTATTTTCATTTTTACTCTAAGGAAACTTCTTATTGGGCAAATATTTTTCATTGTATATCTAAAAAGAAAGAAACCAGAAAAGCACCCACATAAATTAAACATTACAGAATTCTGCTACTGCTTTTATGATTACTTGAGCTCTATGTACATTATATTTATTTTTTATTTAATACCTTTGAAAAAATTGCACTAAATAACTACCAGTGACACACATATCCAAATCAGCAATGGATATTTCAGTGTGTTCACCATATCAGTTCAAACAAAACCTCTCACTAGAACAACAGCTTTAGTTTAAAACTATCACTGTTTCTGATTTGAAAATTCCCTCAGAAAAATCTATCCTCAGCAACAGAGAAAGATCAGTGCCAGCTCACCATACTAACACTTTTTTATTCTACTATACACATAACAAGGTCATTAACAGCAAGAATCAAAAAATTTGTAAGATATCATGCAAGACTGTTGAATAACCAGACAAATCTGTGAATGCTGTACATTATGTGCTATTCAGCTACTAGCTATCACACTAACTAAAAGTACTGCTTATCCTGCTTTCACGCATATGCCTGAGTAACAAACCATCCACTGGTTCCTCTGGATGATACCAAAAAATAGTGTCAGCTCTGAGCTATTTCCTTAATTCTCCAGTATGAATTATATCAGAAACAGCACAGAAATGTCTTTATGTACTACATGTGGTTTAATTCTACCTTTCAAAGTTACTTAGTAATGCCATCTTTGCTTAGACATGAGGCTTACAAAGGCTTTGAAGCTGCTGATACTCAGCATGTATGGGTCCACAGTACCAGCAAAGCCTGTTTCAGAGAGCTGGAAAAGTCAACTCCTGAAGTGCTGAGACAGAAGCACAGAGCCTGAGAGGGTGCAGTCCAAGTCTGGCTCAAGGGTTGTCATGAGGAAACATAAAAGAAATGAAATGAAACAAAACAAAACACCCAGCTCACTACTCCTGGAACTCTCTAATTTGTCAGTGCATAGGCTACTTAGGAAAGACAAAGGACAAAAAAATGTAACCATCAAACTCCATAATACCTGTGAGAACTGGTAACTTGTTAGCTCAATCTGCAGCTGTCATTTAAATTTGGGTTTAGGGCATGTTGCAGCATAGGAGAGGGTTGTCTGCAAATTCCACAGTCAAGAAAACTTCCGTTTTGATGGCAAGCCTGTGAGACACTTCCAATTTGTGTTTTTTTGGCCCAATGGGCAATCACAAACTATTGGCCTATCACCAGTGTATCCCAGACACACTGTCAATTCACACAGCTTAACCAGTGTCAGGCTTGTCGCCAGTCATTGTTCTCAAAGGACTTACACAATACCCCACCGGATACAAGGACGAATAGGTAATAGAAAAACTTAAAAAATCTGCAGCTGCACATTCTGCATTCCTTTCCCCTGTTCTCAGGATAGAACAGTTTAAAGATATACACGATGTGATGTTACATTGTATAAACTGTCATCCCAAAGTAATGTAATCACGGTTTCATTAGTTTGCAGTGCCTCGGTTCATTCTTCATTACTTAACTTATTGTGCTGAGTGTCAACTCAGTGAATTCACATTATAATTGCAATTCTACTGATACATGTTTATCTATCGATGTGAGTATTCATATATGTTCAAAGTATTGACAAATGTACTTGCTTTTATCCACCAGTTTTCTCTCCTACTTAACTAAAATTTCAGAAGAAGCAGAAGCAGAATTTCATATGGTGAAGTGTCCACTACAAGGCTTAAATGAATAATTTACTATCCAAATTGACTGCACCAATCATCTAAATTTAGAGATATCAGACTTTTAGCAGATGGTACACTACAGACAGTAACTCTTGGTCGAAAGTGCTTCTGGAATATGCAATTTGCTATGGTAAACTGGTCCATCAAATCAATCTGGCATTCTGCCTCTGGGGAAGGGTAGTACTTAATCCTCTATAGAAAGATGAACTTGTCCCATAATGCACTTGGTCAATTGTGCAGTGCTATACATTCCTGAGTGGAAGAAAAAAATCTGTATGCTGTCAGGTAAATAGAATTTGTTATGGTATCAACTGGAAGATAGCCAATATCCAAATAAATTATATTTTATATTAAGGGTATGACCCTAATATCCTCTAATCTTATTGACATAAATGGAAGCTCTCTACACACAGTATTTTCAGGAGTAGAAAACAAATTGGCACATAGTTTAACAGTGAGGATATAGAAAGGAAATGAAAAGAAACAGAAAATGTGCATACTTTCTACTTTAGCTTAATGCACTTCTAAGGACAGGAAACACTGTTGTGGTTATATGACTTCCTGTATATTCTAGATACTACACTTTAATTATTTCTGCTTGAAATCCAATATTTAAGCTTGATTTAGACTATATCTTTAAAAGAAGAAAATGAATAAAGGTCACATTTTTATTTCCAGTGACAGAAAATCTATCAATTGCATCAGAAAGTAGATTCCAGGATCAGCTAAAATACCCAGATTATTTTTAGTTTGATTTGGTCTATGTTCTGCTTTTAGCCATTACACTTTGACATTTTCCTGCCTACAGACTTAATAGACCAGCATTAACAAATTTTTCTTCTCCATGTTTGTATTTATAGCTTCTAATCAAATAGACACTAAGTCCACTAAGCTCAGTTTTTCATTGCAAAGCACGTGTTCCAGTCCTTTCAATCTTTTCTTTGTGCATCTTTGACATTTAGTATTTTGTTTTCCTAAGTGATGGCTCCAGAATAGGACACAATATTCATGAAGTAGTCACACTAACGCCAAGAGCTGGGGCAATATAATTTGTTGAGTCTTACTCAATATTTGCATAGACACATCCCTACATGTCCTTCACTTTTGTGAGCTCTCATTCCATTGTTTGTCTAATATTTCCCTCCGCAAAGTTTTCACATTGTAAAAATGACAGATTTCCTGAAGCATTAGGTTCCCATCTAAATATGGCCAATCTTCCCAGGATTTTGTAGTGCCCACAGTAGAATCCATATTAGATTACCGGGTCTGATCAGAATTAGCCATTTATGTCTTTTACTGACCACTAAGCAACTTCTGTGCCACCAGAAAACTGTATCACTGCTGAGTTTATGATTTAATTCCTCAGCACACAAAGTGATAGAGAAACAGGAACCAAATTCCCTTATGGAGCACAAATGCCCTCTTGGTTCATTTTCTTCACTTTCAAAGGTTTAGCTCTCACTTTACGTGTATAATCAAATGTGAAGCTGTTTGGTCATGCTATTCACACTTGATGCTGGAAAAGATGCTACACAGATAAATCAATAAAAGAAATTAAATAACGGGTATCACAAAACTTTATTTTACCTTCAGTTCTTCAAGGACACATAAGTAATACACTAATGTTACAAAGAGCTCAACAAAATCATCCAGAACGGTCACTTCACAGGATACTAAGCCCTGCTTGATGCCAAGCAAAAATATAATTAAATAAGCCCTGATGCTCTTTAATCAGCTGTTTAGTGGGATTCCAAGTTCCCTATAAACATTATTGATACTGTATGCATTATCAAATAAGAAGAAAATAAGTAATAGTTTGCAAACCTGAGCTTGTCCCCAATTGTCCTTTTAGCTGCAGTGATAGTAGGAATCTGTTATAGATTTATAACTTGTCCATTTCTGGACTGTTTAATAAAAGCGCATCTCACTTTGCTTGTTCACTTTTACGGTATTTTCCTAATGAGAAGAAGATAGAAAGAATTGTTGGGATAGTGCTGACTCTGATTTATATTTCCAGCCTTGTAAGATGTTTTCCTCTCCTTTGCACAGACTGAGTACCTATTGTTCTCCTCTCTTGTAATGAACGCCTGGCAGCAATAGCTGATAACAAACGCCACTAGCACTGTATTTTGACAGTTGAGAACAGTAGTAAAAGCTTTGCTATTCTATGTTAGTTTGGAACAAAATCCATTTGATTATAATCCACGATAGAAAAAAACCCTATGTTGTTAACAAGCTGACCATTGTGAGATGTACCAGAAACACTGCAGGCTGGATGCTGTATTCTTTACTTCCTATTTTAAACTGTCATGTAATGTCAATACACATTGGGAAGAGCTGCCATTCTTTACTTGATAGATATTTGACTTTCATCATGGTGTAAAATGGCCTCACAAGTAATACAAGCATGAGTTGACTGAGTTTATAAAACATATTTGGGCCTCTTATGAAGGGTGTTATGAAAACTGGCCATCCTGAGCCATCTGAGCAAATCAACCATACAGCCACAGTTTTCAAAAAATGCCATAGATATGTAAAATTAAATGAAATTTATTGCAAAAATAAAGTGATACAAAGGTAAAAAAAAATTTGCACTTAAAATGAAAGGTTGATATAGAGAGCAGAATCTGAATATATTAATATTGTTCATATAGCATGATTCTAAGAGATCTTAAAATCTATTTCTTGAAATGGAGAAATTATTTTTTCTAAGTCCTACATCTTTAAAAGCAAGAATTGTTCCCAGAAAAAAATATTCTACTTATAATACACAGACACTTATAACTCTGCAAAGACTTGTAGAATTCTTTAAGATGGGAGGAATATGTATGAATGGTTTTGTCTGCTTCTGACTTCCTCGTGTCACAGTCCTTGAACCTTTCCTAAAGAGATACTGGCAATAACAATGCCAGGTGAGTGTGATAGGGGTGGCTTCTTTTAATGAAGAATTATATTTCTGTGTTATAATATGCTATCATAATTTAGCATCTGCAGACATGTCTTTAGCAAGTAGCTGATCTGGCTACTGATAGGAGCTCTACATTGCGTTGCACCTTAAATCAATGTGGAAATGATCTGGTATAGGAGGGTGTTATTCTGCTTGATATGCTTTGTATCCCTTTATGAGCATTTGACATCTGCTCTCCAAATCTGCTCTGGCTGCCTGTTGTTTTTCAAGTGGAGTTTGAAGTGCTGTTTTTGACCTATAAAGCCCAAAATTACTTGAAGCTTGCTTTTTTAAGAGACTGACTCACTCCCCATGTGTTAAGATTACTGACAGCACTGAAGCACCTTCGAGTGAAAGATAGGGAACTAATGACAAGGTATATGAGTGCTCTTTCACTGCAGAATTCACTTCCACACCTATCTGAAGTGATCTAAATTTGTTAATCTTTAGAATATACCAAAACCCCATCCATCTATATAGACATGTAGGTAGGGTTGCTGTCATGGAAAGTGAAAAGGGGAAGGGAAGGTTTTCTATGTACTATTTTGTGTGGCCAGGGAACAACTGTTGCCTACTGACTAATGTTCCTGTCCATCGTGAATGGCATTTTAATTTGTCAAGAGCACCAATAGGTCAAAAAAGATATCTGAAGGTGTTCTGAAGACAACATACAGCGTTTTAACACTGTATATACAGAGACAGGAGCATCAGAAATAACTCCATGTATGAAAGTGAACCTATCCCCCACTCAACAAAAACAAAAAAACAACAAAACCCAACAAAACAGAAAATAACAAAAGCCCCCCACACTCACTTGTTATTAATTAAAGTATGAAGTAGGGAAGAGATAAATGTTATGCTGAATGATTCTATACTGACAATTGCTACGTTACTAAAAGTCAAGACATAGAAAGATACGGTTATAATTGCACCCATAACTAAACTCCTTGCATCCTAATAATTTAAAGACATTTAAAACTAATGCCCATTCAAAACCTGCTTAGGATGTGAATTCATACCTCCTGCCTTGCACAAGTATTTCCATTAACACTGCCATTTCCTCTCCAGAAAAAAAATAAAAAAAGCCCAAAGCAAAAACCTGTCACCTGTAGGTGACTAGAAAAGACTTCTACAGCCCTCTAGTGTTGCCAAACTACAAACCCGGTTAAAAATAGACCAAAGCAGTGCTAACTTCTGCCCCACATCATGAAGGAAAGCCTTTCGACTTTGCCACTGCTGGGCATACAAGTTATTCAAACAACTAAAATCATAGCTCTGGGAAAGCGAGTTACGCAGCTCTCGCTCTTACATTGCAAGGCAGGTAGTACCAAGCGGCCAAAAGCTTCGAAGTGGCCTTGGCAAATAAAAGAATATTCACAGAAAAGGAAAGGGAGAAAAAATAATGCCAAAGATTCAGGTTAATTTTCTGCATATGTATTTAAACAGCTGACTGGAGAGTTTCTTATGCTTGATTGCAGGCCTTCAGCAGCAGTGATAGCTCATTTCTCCTTTTGCTCCCTCCCTGCTCCTTTCCCAGTGAGCTTCCGTTGACAGAGCCTACGGCTATACTCTCAGAAATCATATAAAACCCGACAGCGCCAAAATTTCAACCGCAAAAAGGTGTCTTAAGGTGTTGCTTTTCAAATCTAATTTTAACAGACAACTGTGTTGAGCATGCACGTCCCGGCGTGGCAGCACTCGGGGCTCGGCTGCCCACGGGCTGCAGATGGAGCTGTTGACAAAACAGTTCAACTCACTGGAGATGAGCCGGGAGAGCACCCAGCGCTACGGAGCCACCGCTGCTCGCTGCGACAGCTCTGCCGTCATCATTGCTATCGCTACCATTACTGTTATTATTAATAGTGTTATTGCAGTTGCTGCTGCTGTTACCACTTCTAAGTGGCCCTGCACAACTGAAAGAGTACGATTTCAAACCTCCTGACCTTAGAAAAGCAGACCAAGACTCTCTGGTCAACCTTCAGGATGTCCTTAAGATAAGCACATTAACTAATCCAGGCAGGTGAATAAAAATTGAAATCCAAAATTATGTACTGAGGGGAGAGACAGATGAAGCATCGGTGTTTGTGTGACCAGCATTAACTCCTTTCTGAAAAGAACTTTACAAATTGTGGCTGGTTTCTACAGTAGGAAGCAAATTCTGCTCCATGCTCCCATAAAAATTGTGTTTATAAAGTAAATGTTTGTGCATCAGAACACCTGAAATGTGCAAGAATTACTGATAGGAGAGATGTATCAAAATCAAATTCTCAGTGTTTAACTACATATTGCCACTTTTTACAGCTGTACACGTTGCTGTGCAGTTTAAACTTTACACGTTGCTGTGCAGTTTATTTTGCACTTGAAATTTCTAATAAATATTGCCTCAAGATCTCTGCAGGGAACTAACGGAATCCCAGCTGTTATATTTACTGGTAAGGAAGTTAATTCAACCTTCCTTTGGACAATTCAAATTAAAGCACAGGGTCATAATTATGTATCAAGCGAGAATGATGACACAGATGATCTTCGTGTTCTCATGCTATTGAAAAAAGCTACACTGTAATTAGTGTTGCAAGCATGGTAATGTGTTGCTACAGCTTTGAAACTCCTCATACTTTAATTCGAGCAGATAAGTGCAAAAATAAGTAATTGCCTAATCTGAATCAAAGGTTTGAGTTAAAATTCACAAGTCTGGAGATTAAGCTGGATTTTCTTATAGTCAGTTAAAATGCTGAAAATATAAATCCAAATTCTATTTCCAGTTAATTCAAGGTTTCTTCAGCATACATGAGAAAGTGTGGTCTATTAAAATTCCTGACTACTACTTCATTAAAAGCTTATGGAATCAAATTTTAAACTTGTTCTACTGCAAGATGCATATGTCAGAATGGCACTTCTCCTTTATGATTGTTTTTTAAATTATATTCAAGTAAATGATACAGATTCTGCAAACACTCAGAGCATAAACAACATCCCCAAAAGCTAAAATTATCTACATCATAAATTGCGTATGACTTAGTGAGTCAGTATAG
Organism: Trogon surrucura; assembly: GCA_020746105.1. Classification (NCBI taxonomy): domain Eukaryota; kingdom Metazoa; phylum Chordata; class Aves; order Trogoniformes; family Trogonidae; genus Trogon; species Trogon surrucura. Next base: position 42,917,592 of record CM036617.1, read on the forward strand.
AAAAAAAAAGTAGCAAAAGAGTAAGGTTACAGGTACCGTTTTACTGCTTAAATTTAGGACAGTTATTGTCTAATAGTATGCATATTTTTTTTCCTGGTTTTTTTTGTATTCATCCTGTATTGCCTAAATTAAATTCCTAGTTTTGCTTGTTTCCTATCTTTTGTTTAAAATGGATGAAAAATTTTGAAGTCTGTATACTGTTAGCATTTAAATAGCCCTTTAACTATTTGGTGTTCAGACCACATTAATCTGCTTCAGTTTTCAGCTTGCCAAAGTACACTGTAATCCTCTAATATGTTTGTGCAAGATTTAATTCCTTCATGCTTATAAAATTTTTGAATTCTTTTATGCAAGGCAGCATTTTATAATGTTTAGTTGCATTCCATAACTTCAATCCAGGACAAAAAAAAAAAAATAGTAAATTTTGAGTTCTGGAACATAAAACAAAGCTTAAAGAGAACCCTCAAAATCTGCAAAGTACCTTGCATTTGGCTTGCAGGATTTCACAAAGAACATTCAAAACAAGCACCACTTTGTGTCTTATTTTCAACATGTCCAAAGTATGGATCTCCAAGAGAAACCTGCTGTAGAGAGGGGGGATACCCTTACGTAATTCAAATGTTTCAGCCTCTAGGCGGTGATCAGACTATGACTTGCTTTTATTTAGAAATATAGAGTCTTAAATTCAACCGTCACTTCTGAATTTCTTCATATTTGTACAGTTCACAGACACGGGCTGACAGTTAAAGATATAGCATCATCTAGTTGTGGGGAGATTTACACCAATAAAATACTGTAGAAAAAAAATAGCTATAGTGATAATATAATTAATATTAAGTCTTACAACAACGTGCAAAGTCCTTACAGAAGTTCCCAACTAAATAATTCAGTGTACTCTGATTTGCAGTGACTGAGGATTAAGGTTCTCCACTGTACGTATAATTGTGCAAAGAAGTTGTGATACATGTCTGGGTGAAATGAAATGTCACAGCCCAGGAGAGCATGGTGAGTAAAAACGGATTAAGAAATGAGGTCAAAGATAACCAGTAAAATGTTTCAAACTCTTAGGAAAAAAGTTCATAAGAAAGTTGCCTCATGATTTGGTAATGGTCTTGACGCAAGAGAGAAAGGTAGAAAAGTTAAAAAAGGATGAAGTCAGGTTTTCATGGCTTGTAAAAACTTTTGCACTGTAATACTGTACACACACACAAAACCAAAACAGACCAAAAAAACCCCAACCAACAACTAATAACAACAATCCCCCAGCAAAACAGAAGAAAACCACAAAATTAATCATGAACTTCACAAGCTAAAGGGGGAGTCTTACAGAAGGATGAATAGCTATACTAAAAGTTTAAAAAATGCAGTTTGATCAGATCTAGGTACTGCAGAAAACGCAAATAAATTTTCAATTGATTTACATGGAAGTTGAGTTAAAAGTCTGGAGCCAATATTACTGTAGTCAAATAAGATATGAAAATACGTGTGGACAGGAATATGTTTCTATAAATATCTGTTCTTATATTCCTACTCATCACTAGTATCTGGGTTCAGCAAGTCTATACATGTATTTTAAGTCTATATTGTGTTTAACACAAGTGACTGCAGTGAGTTCAGATGTGAAAAGATAATTTTACTGCTTTATTTTAATTAGGAAAACACAAAATTTTGATTTGGGTACAGTAAAATCAATTACTGGACTGCCAGAAATGTACTGGTATATTGTGTGAGATCTTAGCCTTATTGGACATTTTACTAATGCAACAGTTTTTGTAATTTTAACTTTTGAAATTTGTCTCTGTATTTTCCATTTATATTATTAAAATTAGAAGAATTGTGTTAATGTAATATGAAAGCTATTTTTGCTATAGGAACATTCCATATGGTGATCCATAATTAAAATTAAAAATTTAAAAAAATATAAAAATATAAGATATAAAATAAACCAGCAATTACTATTAAACATTAATAATGGGCATTGGATATATTTGTTGTATAAGTAATGAATATTGTAATGATTACTGATATATTTTCCTGATAATTACACTAAATAAATTGCACACAAAATAGCTAGGAAGCATACCCAACAATTTTGGCATAATTCAGAATATATTCAGACATAATTCAAAGAGATTATTCATCAAATTGAACACGGAAAAGTCATTTGAGGTGTAAATGATAGCTATTAACATGCAATGCTGGTTAAATACATGATGAAATTTGACAGAGTTCACAGTAAGGCTCCAAGGAGAAGGAGGTAGCTGAGGAAGAAGCTGCTGTCCTCTGAGCCAGGAAAGTAAACCCACAGGTGTTTGAGAAACATTACACTATTTTCAGTAATCTCAAGAGCTTCACCTTTGTGTGCCACTCAGAATAGCAGCATTTCCACAATTTCCCCATTGACACCCCCCCCCCCTTTCCTTTTTAATACTCACTTAGGTAAAACTATTTATGAAAGGATATTAGAGTGTCTATCCTCTAGACAGACAAATAGACTGTTTCTCTAGTAAATAAGGTAATATATCAAGTGAGAAACTTACAGCAGGAAGTTGGTAGAAAGTCTGGTATGAATCCTGCTGAGTTTGGCAGGAATGGTGATTCTTAATTTTTCAAGTAGTGAGCGCTAACTATAATATCCTGTGTTTCTATTTACTTATCTAAGCCTGCATTTACCTAGTAGCTGACAACTGCTAAAAAACCCTATTTATAAATGAATCTTTAACTAAAAAGAACAACACTCTACTGTTGCTTAATGATAAAACTATTTCAATAAATCAAGTCACTAAGTATATGAGCAAAGACGAGTGCCTATAATGTCAAAACCATACCTTGATTTGTGAGAAGAATCATTCAACCTTTTCTTGAGGGCAGTGAGAAGGGAGAAATCTGATCTGAATTTTAAATAAAATTCTACAATGGTAAACTCCCTATTCACACAAATTTTATTTCTATTTTGCATCTACCTACCGTGTTTACTAGGGTAACAAAAGGAACCAATGAAGTAAACAAGACGGCAAATTTCGTAGCTGGTCTAACCCTGTCAATTTTATGCTCATAGAACCTATAGTAAAGCCATGTACCAGCTTCTGCTGTGCAATGGCTGTTTTATACAGTTTGACTATGTGATGAAAGAAACTAGTTGACATGCACTTACCGTATTAAGCCCTGGCACCTGCATTGCAGACACTAATCAAAGTGCTCCTTCAGAGGGGTGAAAGAATCGCCATTTGTAACGCAATAATTAGGCTGGGTAGAAGGGTCTGAAAAGTAAATCAATCTCGTCTGCTCTCTAAATCTGACACCATTCTCCAGGCAGATTGTTAACATAATGAGACAGAAGCCTACAAGAGGTCCCATAGACCTATGTCTTCTTTTTTTTTCTTTATACTTGCAATGTTACTAAGAACATAATTACAGACAATCCTACCCTAAGTCACTGGCATAAAAGAAGCTATTTCTAAGAAGCTCATCAAAATAAGTTGGCAGAACAGACGGGCTATATAACACAGCAGCAGGCTGACTCTATTTGCCCAACTGGATGAAGATTATTTTAACTTATTCCCTACTAAAATTATCATGATAATGTCTGACAGGGAAAAGTAATAAGTTCTATAACATTGCAAGAAAATAAATCTGGTGAATTAATTTGATTCTCCTCTTGCACTGGGCAAATGAAGAACAATTCCACTGAAATCAATATTATTATTATAAATGTGTGAGAAAAGAAGCACATCCAATGTGATCACTGTGACTTTCAAAAAGAAACCAGTAACAGAATAGCAACATTAATGGTAAAGATTTTAAACAGGGAACTTTTTTCTTGTACAGCCTTTCAAACTGCAAGGGCATAATCTGATTTAATAGCCAAAACCAGGCAATTTCATTTTCTTTGGTAAGCCAGTTGCACCATGGTTGATTCTTTGTGCTACCAAAAGCTTAGGAGACTTTGTTACTTATGTCAAAAGATTGCATAAAATTTTATAAGAAAATTGTATAAGAAAATATAAAACCAAAAATAACATATGCTGCGTATGGTAGAATGCAGTAAGAAGATAGAGGACCACAAATCACACAATCGTGTAAAGCAAGAAACTGAATGGGATGAATCTTTCTTCATTCACAGTCAAATACACATTAGTCATTGTTTTCCCTTATTTGCCATAATTTCATTTAATCACTCACACTGACATGTTGTATAGCCCATTGATAGGCTAGTGTCATTGACAGGAACAGGCATAAGCTTCATACTAAATCTGCAAGGCCTTCAGACTGTGGCCTGTCACGGCTTCTCTGTTTGAGCTTTCCTGGACCTGCAGCTTTGTTGTACTTGGTTGAGTTGTGACAACAACTTCTCTAATTGGCCAGGCGGCTATGGCTAATCTGTGTTACTTTTGTGTGTCGCTGTATGGTAGAATGATATTTTTGCATTGATAGCAGTTTCAAGCATTTATTCTACATGGAATGAGATATTTATGACTCCAATATGGTGATGTAGAGAATTATTGGCCTTGTATGACAGCTGTGGCCATGAGAAGTAAGGACACGTGGCACAGAGGACTTCTAACTTCTATGGTATATTAAATTAAACGAAATGCATTCCAGTGGTTTTGGTTTCTTAGCTGTACATCATACCAATTCTTCTGAATATCCTTGAAATTAAGAATACTCAGTGTGATCAATAATTACTAGATTTTCAAAATGCAAATTTTACACATATTTCATATGTACGTATATTGTCTCAATATTTTGATACATTTAATCTCACTTTAAACATCTAGAAGTTCTGTTTAAATACAAGCTAGCCAGCTTGCCTTCTTGTGCAGGTATATGCATAACATGATTCCTATGATCTATCTGACTGGTCTTAAAACGAGATGAAACAGAGTTGGTAAGCAGCTACTTCTTTACACTGGGTCATTTGGATCACATTTCAATGTAAAAATTCAGGTAAGGAAACTTAGCAAGAAAGTAGGAAAAGAACAATGTTTGTCAGAATTTCTGCAATATTTTAACAGATTCATAATTTTTTTAAGGTTTATTTGTAGATAGGATGAATAAAACTTAAACTTTGCAAGCAAAATCTCACAGAATATCTGCTGTGTCTGAATCCCACTGTTCAATGAACATTTTCATAACAGTATCTTATCTGACTTCTATTCCTTTTACAATATTACACCTTCGTATTCAACGCTGTGTTGTGTTGGGTTTTTTTTAGTTCATAAACTCTGCATTGCAAACTATGAATAACAAACACAGAAAGAGTGAAAACTATCTACTTCTGAAAAGACTGCACAGCACATGAAAGCTATTAACAGCACACAGAAGTTGTATACAGTCATTCGATATGACAGGAAAAATTGAATTGAAAACTGACTTCAGTCTGAGACCTAGGCAAACAGTGTTTGTCTAGGACAACACAGATTCAGTGGTGTAAAATAATAGATTCAACTATGCTAGATCAAGAACTATACTTCACAAAAAAGACAACAATGTATCTCTATTCCAAAACCATTATGAATGTTCAGCTTTGCTTTATCTACAAGAGCAAAACATAGAGAATTGCTTTTATACTGCTTACAAGATTTATCAGAAACCACTGTTTTAATTACATTGGGAAATAGCAGACTTGAAAGTCTGTATTAGTTTACTATTTCTTTACTGGACAAAATGGACATAATATAGGGGATTTTTAGATCGAAGGGAGAATTGTCTTTTTTCTAAAAGCTGAGTTTTGTAGTGGACAATCTACACTTTTAGAAGACAGTATCTGTATCATACAATATTATACATTATTCAAAATTATGTTTTAAAATACTTAGTATATTTTTTTCAGAATTTAATAATTTGCTCATGGCTTTATATTGAAAACAAGGGTTTATTTTTTTCCTCAGATTAATTAAATGACAAAACCCCCACATTGTCAGATTGATGTTACTGAGTTTTGCAAAAAAAATACTTCTATCAAATAATTGTCTTAATTTTTCTAGGTGGCTATAAGCTTCATTATAGCATACAGCTGTATTTCAGTAAGACAGAACCCAAGTCTCAAACTGTATGTAACAAGAACAATTGTCAATAAACCCAGACCTTTTCTAGTGCTGTTTTCCAGTAAAATTCCAAATGCATTCAAATTTGTACATATGTGTGTATATATATGTACATACAGAACATTCATGACTATTGAATACTTCAAATGAACTCAAGTTTGCAAATTGTGTTAATCCTGTGTTTTCATAAGTCAATATGCAAAAGTAAGCGCAAAGTTATCACCATAAAAATGTTTTGCATTTTGTGAGAATCCTTAGCTGAATTATCTGAGAAAACAATATTTCAAGTTTATTTCTTAAAGAAGGAAACTAAAACCATTTCAATTAAAACAACACAAACATAAAAAGGTTACGAAGAAAACAGCAAACACAACTCATATCCTAGAAGATCACGTCTCTCCTTTCTGGATGGCTGGTGGAAAAAAAATCTAAGCGTGACAAGAGGAGTCAAAATCCCTTTAGGCTTTTAAAAAATATAATTAAGGTTAAAATCTTTTCCTCAGTGCTGCTGCAAAGCTCTCATCTACAGAGCTGGTCTTCATTGCACTTTCTGTGCTCCTTTGTGTGCTGCCTGAGAGCAGTCTATGCAATGCACGCAAAACACAAGTGAAGATCCCAGCTATTGCTGTGAGTACACATGGACCTAGCACCATGCTGGCTGAACACTGGCATCTAACCAGAGCAATCTCAACACTTCTCAGGATATCAGGTGAAATTTAATTTTCCTTGCCCTAAGTATTGGAAGACAAACTTTTTGCTCATCCTGCAACAGGAGCAGGGGCAAATGTGTAAGAGAAAGCCAGAAAGAAAACAGCTCTGGCTTGCTGCCACCGTGAAGAGTGAGGGTAGTGAAAACTGCTGGTAGGTGAAGCTTGACATCCAGCACAGACACCTTCTGATGTGCAAGACCTCTTCTGGGAACAACTGCAGCCAGGCTGGTTTCTGAAGTCTTACATTTCCAAAAATAGTACAGCTATGATTGTTTTGCCATTCCCCACCTCTCACACCTGCAGTTTCAGAGAGAAGAGGAACAGGAGTGGTTTATAGTAAAAGGGTTTTTTACTCTGATTTTGTCCCTAACTGCAATTCCCAGGAGGTTCAGACAGATATTTAAGAAAAAAAAAAATCATCTGTGTTTATTCTCACAGCTTAAAAAAGGAAAGTTGCAGATCTTTCTGACAATCCTGATTCAGCACCTTTGTCTTTTCCCAGATAAATCAAAAGAGAACTGATGCTACAAAAGTTGACTAAAAGCATTAATGAGATGTGTCCATTTTAATTGTTTCAGACTAGCAATCTCCCCTGTAGCTTGAAGGTCTTTGAGAGTGAAAAAAAATCCAGTTAGAGGCCAAATTCTGCCTCTTGACTGTGAAATGTTAATATAGAATAACTTCTCTGACAGTAGCCAGCTATTCATTATTTACATTTATGTAACTAACTGCAAATAGGATGTTGACAGCTTTTTTTCAAATAAGCTGGAGGAAAAAAAAAGTCATATCTAATACTGTGCAAGGCTAAGTCCAATTCAAAAACCAGAACTTGTTCTACCCAGCAAAACCTGTTGTTCTACTTCTTTTTTTTTTCTTTTTTTTTTTGAAAATGTCTGTCTGAAGAAGTATGGACACTGGAAAACATGATCCTGAATACAGATGTGTCTTATTTTGGGGCCATGCTTTGAATAGTAGTTCTTGGTTATTCACAGGCCAAGTGGCTCTGCAGTTAGTTCAACAAGCTATAAGTAGACTGTTTTCAACAGCATTTTGAGATTAAAAAGAGTGAGAAGAGTGCATTGGAGCCTACCAAAAATTGCAAGGCCTTTGTAATAGACTGCATTTAACTAAGTATTATATGCAAATATTAGACGTTAGCCTCCCAGAAGTTTTGTGTGGCAAGCCTAAGCTCCCAATTCTGACAAAACTCGGAAAGGTGTGCTAGACGTTCTTATTTCTACTGACTCTTACTGATATTTTACTAATGACCCATTTGCAATTTTTGTGAAGGGTCAACCTACTTTAAAGGGTGTAGCAATCTGAGAAATATGGCAATTTGCAAAGGTTGTGTTTGATAAAGGCGGGTAAGCTTAGAGGAGTCAGCAGAAAGGGTCTGCTGCCTGCGTTTACATTTACATAGCTCAGAGCTCATCTCCAAAGTATAAGAGGGAAAGGCAAAATATTAAGACAACAACTATGTGTTACAACAGGCATGTTTTTACTGGCTAAAAAGCAGACCTCTGGATGTCTGTTCAATATAACTGATAGTTAACAGAACAAAACAGTCATGGTAGAGCTTAAAGGAGCAAGGGCCAACAAGGCATGCAGAGTTTTATGCCAGTACTCCCTCTGAGGCAGCAGGCCTAGGGCAGTACAGCAGTACCACAACCCCGACAGGCTACTTGCCTAATTGGCATGGGCTTGATTATCATTGACTTTTGTTGAAGCTACAGGACTTCATGAAATTTGTCACCTTGCAGACAAATCTCTCACTTTTACATGCTAATATGCTTCCCTAAGTTTTCCCTGTGCTCTGTTCTGGGTTTCAGTAAAATCTTTTATCAGAGCCATTGTTTTTAACAGATAAAATAAAGAGACCATCAAGGCAAAAACTGACCTTCAACAGAAATTTAATTAAATGAAAGCAGCTAATAAACTTAAAAACCTTCTAATTGCAAATTAACCCCTGACTCACCCACTTGATTATCAGTTTAGCTTTGATACTACTTAATTCTCTACACACTTGTAAAGGCAAAATACTCATCACTCTTGCTAGCCAGCATTTTTTTCAAACTGAGAATACAACAGGAAGACTATGGGTCCAGTTACTAAACGGCAATAATAAGCCCACCTTAATTGCTTCAATTAGATCATCCACAGGGAATCACTTTACACAAACTATAGGGATTAACAGGCTCTCTTCAAAACACTACAAACAATTACACAGGGATGAGCAACTATCAAGTGCTGGCAGAGGAACAGAAGTTGCCATCTATAGACAATTTTCTCACTTACTTTCTGTGCTTATCTGTGGGGAGAAATTATTCTTCACCCAAATAAAAATACCCAGACAGGACAAGTCTGAGACAGATTTCTGTTAAGGCTATGTACTGGATGTCTCTGAGGATCAGACTAATATTAAGCCCAAAAGAAAATGTAGTCTCATCATACTGGATGTGTCACAAGAGCAGGTGTTTAGTATTTTGACACTAACTTTACTCAGCCTATGTGCTTTGCCCTTTTCAAATTGTTTTCTCCTTGTCTATTTGGAGAGATGTTTATTTGGCATAGCAAGAGAGTCGAACAGTGTAAGGACAGAAAATAAAAGAGATTAATGTCCATAGAAAGCAAATATAGTGCAATTATTTCTTTTAATGGACAAATATTTAAACTGTTTTAAACTTTATTTTTTCATTTTTCTGAACATGATATTTGTAAGTCACTTCTACTGGCAACAAAACTTCAGAAGATAAGAAAGAAAAGGTTTAACAGTGCTTCCTATGTGGCAATTTATAAATGTGGGTAGACACATGCACATGAACCTATACACACACATTGTGTGTATCAAAGAATACACATTTAGGCAGAAGAACAGTAATGGGAAAAAATGTGCGTTAAAATTACAAATACCCTAGGGATAATGAACTAACTCTAGAATTATGCTCTGGGCACCACATCTAAGTGGGAAGGATGCAATCTCCTGAATACAGAAAACTCTGCCTCACAGCTAAAACTCTGCCTGCTCTAGTGAGACCATGCAGGACTCCACATGCTTCAATGAAACTAAGCTTGTAGACTGAAACTTGCCCCCCAACAATATTTATGGTGGTTGAGTTGAGAAGTCAATTATAATTCCACAAAATGACAAAGTAGAAGCAGTCTTGTCACAACTTAAGAGGTCACAGTACATTCTGGGATGTGATCAAAAGTGAGACAGAATATTTTAGCCAGAAGAAAATCCCCAGGGCTTTTTAATTTTGCCATAAGCCTGGATGAGCTGGTTGATTATAGCGTTTGACAACTTCTATACCGTTTCAGGAAAAGAAGGCTTATTTCGAAGCAACGGATTGGTGACAAAAACCTTCTAAGATGTTCTGGTTGCAAATGATACAATTGCTCTTTAACTGCATCTCAGTCACAAGTGCTTAACTTAGCATATAAAATAGCTTTGGGATCTTTCCCTTCCACCTTTTTCTGCTACATGAGACCCTTACTGCATGTCACTTACGCTGTACTTCCCCGACAAGCTGAAGCTGCAAACAAACAAAATCCCCACTATCTTCCTTTCCTAACCAGTATTTAATGAAGTAAGAAAATGCCACAAAATATCTCTCTGATAACATACCCCTTTCACCACGATTGGGGAACAAAAATGCCTAAGATGATAAATAAAATTTAACCTGAAATGTCTTATATGGCCACTTGACAAAGACATATTTCCCAATGGGCAAACACCATCTTTTCATTTATCAGTAAGAAAGGAAATGGGCCAAATGAATGAACACCTGCATTCGGTCCTTGAATCAGTATACTCAGATAAGCCAAATTATCTGCTAGCTCTCCAGAGGCACAAAGGAAAGTTCTAAAAGTGTTAGGCTGGGTTGGCAGCAAGGAATGTTTCTGATCGTTTCCCAAATGATGAGTGACATCCTAAAGAAAGAAATACAGAAAGTAGAGAATGATTGCCTGAGAAAAGTAGAATAAAATCAGCATTTGCTTTGCAGTCAGAGAGATATTACAAAGGACAGATAACGCTTCTAAGACTAATAGCATTCCTAGCACTCAAATTGGGGAGAAGAGTTTTATCTACTATGTGAGAAGTCTTACTAGCATACATTTTTCGCTCTTCCAGACAAGTCTTCACTTCCCCTATCATACCATACTACTTAATTTGCAGCTATTGCCAATTCAGTATTTCATCTAAGCAAAGTTGGCAGAGTTTCTACAGGAATCTAATGTTCACATTGCACTAAAAAAAAAAAAAAAAAAAAAAAAAAAGATGATTCATGTTATTCCACAGTGCAACTGAGGCTGGATTTGATGTCCTTTTCTGAATCCTTGTTCTCTGGATGTTCATATGGAAAAGCAGGAAGCATTTTGAACTTACGAATGTCTTTCAATGGCAGTGACTTTGCTGTGTGGCCTACATTTTCTAAATTCAGGGTCGATTAAGATATCACGTTGCTTTATTTCAGATATTTATTTTCCAGATTTGTTTCTCATGCCAAGAACATTTGGAAGAGAACTTTTTAACACTTGAGAAGAAACGTACTGTGATAAATAGAAGCAATACATCAATATATCAGCTAGAAATTTATATCTAAGACTGAAAAAATATTCCATCATTTAATGTATTTTATTAAAAGAATAAAATTGATTTTCTTGTGCAGCAGCACTCACTCAGTTTTTCTCAGTAGTGTTTTCCAATTATGGTGTTTTTAGGGTTTGAGTTTTGTGGGGTTTGTAAATTTGTTACTGTTAAACAATGCCTTTCCTTTCCTTTCCTTCCTTTCCTTTCCTTTCCTTTCCTTTCCTTTCCTTTCCTTTCCTTTCCTTTCCTTTCCTTTCCTTTCCTTTCCTTTCCTTTCCTTTCCTTTCCTTTCCTTTCCTTTCCTTTCCTTTCCTTTCCCTAATCAGATTCACTACATTACTCTGACTCTCTGAAGAATGTCGAATCTTTTTTCAACTTGAACAAAAAAATTTGAAAAGAAAAATCCTCATGAGACAGCATGACAAGAATGCATTCTTTGCCATGTGCAAAATTACACTCTAGGTGTGAAATGGACACATTCTCCATCTGAAAATACAAGTGCCTTTGCCATGCCCTTCACTACATAAAGGCTTTACAAAGTTTTATCCACAGCTTGTTTATATTCTCTTCAACTGCATGTTAGATTAAAGTAAATAAAACTTGGACATTTAAGGAGTAACATGTATTACCAACAAATAGAAAATTCTACTAAGGAAATGGGAAAACCTTTCCAGAAAAAAAAGTGCTGAACATACAAAAGGAATAGTAGTTGAAATAAGTAATTTAATGAGGGATGCTCAGAGCTACAAGTATGTCTGAATGAATTAATATTCCAACACTACAGGATAGAGAGGCACATCTACTCTCCTCGAGGAATAAATGCAAGTCTAATTTTTTATTGAAAATATACAAAGGAGAATTTTTTGGTAGGGAAAAAAAAAACTTTGGCAACAGCTCAGAAATGTTTTGGGGGATATTGAAACCACTGTGGTGGTTATGTGCAGACCTGGAGCAGCATGTGGTACCTGCCACAAACCGCTTACAGCGTACGGACAGGACTGCGACATTTGCTGAGCATTTACACAGAGGAATAATGGAGCATAAGGTTAGGTTGCTCTCATGCAGAGACCACAGCCCATAATGCTGGCCAATACTGTCTCATGGCTCCTTTCTGATCCCCCATGGCCTGGACATATTTATTATCTCTCATCTTAGCCTGCACAGGGACATTTTAAATGAGTCACAGTGGCAGGTGGCCCTTATTAATACCTCTTAGGGGGTGAGAGCTGTTGGATTGCTTAACCAGAGAGAAGAGACCAGAAGGTGGGACAGGAAAAGTCCTGTGAGGAAACACATGAGAACAATTACATTTGGAAGATAAATATGTTCTGATGTCATCTGAGTTAACAACAAGAGTATAGTCCAAGAAAAAGACAACTCTGCGTATATCCTCCATTCAGAACAGAGTGCGGATATATTTTATACTGTCTTCGTACATGGGTAACAAAAGTCATGATGACTTTATTTTAACAGAAGATTACATTTTTATAAAGAAAGTTAAAACTATGGACAACAGCAAGTTCTATTTGGTAACTACAGCTGGAGTAAAATAATTGGAAGCATCGATATTTAATGGAAGCTAAAAACTTTATCAGCACTGATGTTGATACTTTCCAAGAGAGAGAAATTGGCTATGCATTTTTCAATGCAAGCATAGACTCCAGTAACAAAAGCACTATGGAATACAAAGAAAATAGTCTCTTTTCTATTCTAGCTTACTGCAACAGTAGTTCAGTTATATGTTCACCATTCTTTTGTTTAAAGGAATTTCAGAGAAGGGCAACAGACATGCCAGTGGGACAGGCGCATATAGCTTATACAGAAATTAAAACTACTAAAGCAAAATGAGTAGAGAAATTGTTGTGGAAATGAAACATGCTGTAGTAAGTAGAAATAACAGGTAAATACTACTGAAAAAAATAATACCAAGACATTATTCACTGTCATTAATTTGTTTCTGAAACAATCTTGCAAGATTTGGATAAGAATCTAACTGTTTTATCAAAGCATCAGAACATACACAAGAAGAGGCAGCAGGAGATTGTGTGAGCGATATATTTAGGTTTTTTCCATTTGCAAATGTCTCATTACTCTGAATGACCATACGCTATCCAGTATTAGAGATACATCAAAAATAGTTTTAAAAAAAACCCCATACTGGTTAAACAGGGGCACTCTGAGAGTGTCCAAATTAACAACTTAACCAAATGCATTTTGTTTTTAAGAAAACATATTACTTTTGATTGTTCTACAAGTTACATTTATGGTATCTATTTTTTCCCATTGATTGACTTAAGAATCAATCAACACACCAAACTATAAACACAAATGTTTAAAAAAAATGAACGTACAAATGGACACCCATCAACTATCATATTTCCATGAAGGTGGAATGTCTCAATATCAGAGGGAAATGTGGTTTGTATGTCATTAACAGAGGACAGTACATCATAAAACTTTTTAAAAAAATTATTATACATTCACAGAGTGCTACAGTGAGTTATTGATTTTTAGGTAATCCAGTTAAAATCACCTTATTTTAGTCACTGGAGTGGTCACTTAAATTATCCAATTTTAAAAACAGTGTAAGTTTTAAGGATGGTTTTACTGTACAAAAATAATTCTTGATTGTCAACTGCTGTTATTGTGAGATATACAGAGGTATACAAATAACTACTTTTCATGCATTTATAAGATACAGAAATATATACAGAGAAAGAGGGACATCTAAACTTTAGCTCTATTTATTGGAAGTACTTCCTAATAAAAATTTTGAAGTATCTTTACATTTCTTTTTGTACTAACAGGTACATCATTTTCCTATGTGCAAGGTAATCTTGCTGTGTAAGAGAAGATGAAGCTTTGGGCCCACAGAAACCAGTTACAGTTCTGCTAGAACATGAACATGCAAAATAATTAAAACCACAGCTAATTCTCATCTTTGAAAGAATTCAGTGCCAAAATACTTGTGATGTTCCACTGACACTTTAATGCTCCTCGCTCCTTAAGCTGAGTCATCAGACCTCCTATGTCCTTAATGCGTATACTGTTCCATGCAGTTCTTAAGGGGAAAAAACAAATATCGCACTTAGTCTTGAATTAGAATTCTATTGTGTACTAGTTTGGGTTGTAATTCAGTTTCTTTCGGGTCTATTATTTTTTTTTAACAAGGAGTACAAATGTGAGATTAAATATCTCAAATGAGAAAGGAATGTAAAGTCCTCAATACAGCATACCCGGTGAAAGAATTCAAATGAGATCAACCTTAAAAATAAAATAAGAGGTTGTTCGAGACAGGAGGTTCATGAGGAAATTTTCCTCTTGGAGTTTTCAAGAGAAAAGGCATCCAAAGGCCTCAACTATTAATCCAAACACAAAAATCTGATATTTTAAATTGTTCTTTTCAAGAAAATGTATTATCCAAATAAAGTATACAAGCCCCTTCTACCATCAGGAATTATGGAAACCTGGACACACAAATAATCAAACCTGTAATAAATTTTTCATCAACAAAATACTATTGTACTTGAACTGTGTTTAAAATTCTTTAGAGTTCTCTTATGTGTGCTTCTGGTTTGAAAAGTCTGAAGTTATCACAGAAAGTAGACTGCAATATTTGTTGTTATTGATTACTTCAGGAGTTGGAATAGGCACTTAACCTCTGTTTGTGAACAGCTAGATATGTGTGAGATTTGATCCAAACTACCAAAGCAGCAGCTTTATTTTATCTTTATACCGGTTTCTTAGCTCTCACTTTCCATGACCCCTTCCCATCTCATGAAACAACTAATTTTTTTCATTATACTGTCCTTCATAGATTGCAGAACAGGAGCCATGATAAAACCCTCACTTATGAACTGGAATTATATTGTTTAATCAATTATAGTTCTGAAGTATTAAAGCAAGAATAAAACTTGAGCTATCCAAAATGAAAACCTAGGACTAATATTACCTTCAGACTGGTCTGGTCCTTCTTATTTCTCAGTCTTACTTATTTTTCATTTCTATTCCATGTTTATCCTCCAAAAGCAATTGCTGTGCTTTTAGTTTATTAGTAAAGTAATTCAGGAAAATGTTACCATGCTGATTAGATAGAGTTAATTCTGGCTGGTTCCAATCTAGAAGTTATTTTTGATGCAGGGTTCAGATCCCAATAACTTTCTAGAAAAAAGGTTGGCATGCAGATTAGAAAAAAAAAAAAAAAAAAAAAAGAAGTTGTCCTCTGCTCACCCTTAGTTCAAATTAATCTTTTTTTTTTTCTTTTTTTTTCTTTTTTTTTCCCCCCCCCCCCCCTGTGTAGAGAACATTTGCTTTGTTCTTCCTGAGCTTAGGTCCTGTCTTGCTTTAAATCACTGCTGGAGTACATCTGCCAAGTAGCCGTCACTTGGCAAGTCAGTCGTGCATCCCTACAGAACTGAGAAAATGTATCCTCCCCACTCCCCAAACTCACCACCCTCTTGCAGGCTACTGTGAGCTAACCTATGCATTTCCTGACCTTTATCCACTCAGGTCTTATATTTTGATCTTAAACAATAAAATCCAGCACTTGTTTATTACACAAGTTAAGCAACAGAAATGTTACATATGATACTACAAGAAGAAATGAGAATAAAAGTCCACTTGTAATATGTCAAATGCAAGCATTATCCAGTTTTCCAAAGTTTGTTGGTTTTATTTTTACAAACGCAATGTATCATGTTTTATTGTAATGATCACTAGTGTGCTACTAGCTTTTATTCTGTCATTTAGTTTAAACTAAGAGGTTTATCAGAGTGCTGTTGACTCCACACTAATGAATGTTAACCTTTAATTAAAGTGGTTTTAGAGGCACAGCTCTCAGGCTTTCTTCCTCGAGATAACTCAAACACAGTTATTGTTACTTTTGTTGTTATGTCAACAGTATCAGATGATTAGGGGAAAAGAAAAATCATAGTTCATTCTATCCCTGACACTGTTAGCAAAAGCCAAAAACCACTGGAATAGAAAACATCTAAGCAGAGACTTTAAAAATACCCAGGTTTGTCCTTTGAGGCTTCCTGGCTAGTTAGCACTGACAGGTAGGCACCTCAATAAGCCAATTCAGATCTCAGTCACACTCTGACCACTGAAAGTTGGAGCACCTGCGCTCATGTTTCAGCTGTCTCAGTTAAGTGCCTCATATTATGTGACATGAATCTGGGCCCCAAGTGTCCTTTTTCTGTTCTGCAATTGGACTAGCTCACACTTTCTTGAAACACTGTGCATGTGTACGGATTACTTACTTAGCCATTATACTTATTCAGGAGATAATATACCAGCTACTAGTAAGAAGAAATAAAAGCTTCCCACAGAGAATTCTTCTATGCATAGTGTTATTTAAATGTATCACTGCTTCTTGTATACCAAGGGAAATATTTCCTCACTATTAATGGAAGAGAATGTTTTTCATTTTTTTTCTGAAGATCAAGCATGATTTTA
Source organism: Trogon surrucura (assembly GCA_020746105.1). Taxonomy (NCBI): domain Eukaryota; kingdom Metazoa; phylum Chordata; class Aves; order Trogoniformes; family Trogonidae; genus Trogon; species Trogon surrucura. The sequence goes on from CM036617.1 coordinate 42,934,397, forward strand.
GAAAGGTTAGGTAGGAAAGGGAAAATACCTTGATTGTTTTCTATGCCTCAGTCTATCGCTTTTTCAATTCATCTCACTGTCTATCTGAAATAACCTGAACAAATGACGAAAAAAAAAAAAAGCCAACCTTCATGAAACTTGGAGAATAATCTACATTTAAATATATTTTATGTTTACATGTATTATGTTCAGTCACTGCCTTAATTACATAGTATTGCAACATGGAGATATTTAAAGATTTAGACAAAGGTTCCCTGCACCATCAACAATTAAACCATTTCTAAGATGTTATCACTAACGATGCTAGAGCAGGTCTAATCATGATATTACTTTCATCATAATCTTGAACAATCATCAGTTTGGAAATGACTTGTGATTTTAAGATTTACCATGATAAATGTGAACTGCACATGAGTCACCTGTCTTAAATACACGATTAGGTTATCCGTGTTTTCAGAGGGACAGGCAAGGACAAGGACATTTCCTTTCTTTTGTCTTTGAGATGAATAAAGGAAAGTGGCTTCTTTGACTATTAGATTCACAATCCTACAATCCTTTTATAACATGAAGCCTAAGGAAAAAAAATCCCACAATACAGTAAAACCATATTATGAAATGTGCAACCTGAAAACTTCTTTATTGAGAAGATTACAGTTAAGATGGCTACAATTAATTGTCAATTAATTGTCAAACCCCAGTCAGGTTATTGAATGTAAATTATGTCATTTTCACCATTTGTACAATCATAGAACTACTGTTTGGTTGTTGTTTTTTCCCGCTTCTTTTGGGGGAAGGAATATATTCTTTTTGGGTTTTGTGTTTTGTTGGGGTTTTTTTACAGTCTTTAAATAAGACTAAAAAACTCCTTAATTTCTTAAAAGTACGATCAAGCAAATATGGATGTTGTTCTATACACTGGTTAATACATGGTTCTATGTAGCAGTCACAGAACTTGCAATTACAAATACTCATTAACTATACTGAAACTGCAATTACTTCAACATTTCTTCCAGCAATGGAGTGAAAAATTACTTACAGGGATCAGAGATTTTCATTCTTTGCATACAGACGGAGATAACTATCTAAAACAAAGAAAAAAAACTCACCCCACATACGACTGCAAAACCTGAAAATACTTTACAGACTTCTCTCCCTCCTGAATTCACACGTTTTTGATGAAAGAGTAATTTGTTAGCATGAGAATTCAACAGGGCTGAATTCTGAATTCATACAGCAAATGCACTGGAAAACATACACTGCCTTTGGTTCAGCCTCACTCTCAAACCTTTATTCATACACTGCCTTTGGTTCAGCCTCACTCTCAAACCTTTATTCGTGCCAGGAAGGGTCCATTTGCTACTCCAAGAAAATCTCATGGAAAGGTTCACTCAGAACTTTCTCAATATTTACGTTAGTTATACATGGCAATATTTTTTTTATGGACAGTTGTACTGAATTTAAATGGCAGGAGGCTGCCTCATGCCAGACACAGCCAGTTCCAGCTGCCTCCAAATGGACCCACCACAGGACATAGGTGAGCCCATTGGCCAAGGTTGTAGTACCTTGGGGAAGGAAAGGGCAAACATTGGACAAGAGAATAATGAGGAGGTTGGAGGGGGAAAGTGTGAAAACCAGCCCTATGAATAGCAATGTGAGAGAAAAAGGAGCGAGAGGAGATGCTCCAGCCAGTGGAGCAGAGATTCTCCTGCAGCCAGCGGAAAAGCCCACACCGGAGTAGGTTTATACTAAAGGAACTGTAGCCCATGAGAACAACCCATGCTGGAGGTGAGGAAAAGCGTGACAAGGAAGGTGCAGCAAAGGTGAACTTTTTAGGGACTGGCAACACATCCCCATCCCTTAATTGTCCTATGTGGCTTGGTAGTGGTTGTGGTGGGGAAAGGTAGAGGAGCCAAGAGTGAATTTGAGCATGGGCAAAGGGGGAGAAAAAGTGTTGGCTTAATATTTATTTTGGGTTTTAGCACCAAAATCTACTTTAATTTGCAGAAGTTAAATCAAAGTCAGTAACTGTCTTTATCTCAACCTACCAGCTTTCTGAGATGATTTTCAACCCGTGCCCACAGAGAAGGCGTAGTAACCGAGTGGCTGAGTAGGAGTTTGTCCCTTAGCCAAGGCTATTTGCACCACAGAAGTGAAATTAAACGTAGGTGTATCACTCATATGACACTACAGCAATTCTTTTAAAACAAGACATGGCTTACTCTCTTGGCAATGTCTTCAGTTTTGTTGTAAGTCCCACTGTTGCAGAATAAATCATGTCTGCATAATTTGTTTGTTTGTTTTATTTTTAACAATAAAACACACCTGAAGTTTTATGAGAGTAGGTAATTGAACACAAAATAAATTCCAGAAGATTTAAATATTGTACTTTTTTTTGTTTTCACAAATAGCTGCATTGGTACTGTGTATAATAGGATTAAGAAGAGCCCTGTGTATCTAACAGCTATTCCCTTTTACTAACTGTAACAGGTAGCCTAATACCAGCAAAAAAAAAAAATAAAAAAAATGCACTATTGTGTTTCTCTGTGCTGGTTCTGGCTGGGATAGAGTTAATTTTCTTCACAGTAGATAGTACGGGGCTATGCTTCAGATTTGTGATGAAACCAGTGCTGATAACACAGGGATGTTTTAGTTATTGATGAGCAATGCTTACACAGAGCCAAGGCCTTTTCTTCTCCTCACCCCATCACTGTGTAGACTGGGGATACACAAGCAGTTGGGAGGGGACACAGCCAGGACAGCTGACCCCAAGGGACGAAACGGATATTCCATATTCTATTATGTCATGCTTAGTATATAAAGATGGGGGAATAATAAGGAAAAGAGGAGATGTTCTTAGTGATGGCGTCTGTCTTCCCAAGTCACCAGTACTCATGATGGAACCCTGCTTTTCTAGAGATGGCTGAACACCTGCCTGCTGATGGGAAGAGGTGAATGAATTCCTTGGTTTGCTTTGTTTGTGAGTGTGTGGCTTTTGCCTTTTTTATTGAACTGTCTTTTTTTTCGGCTCATGAGTTTTCTCACTTGAATTCTTCCAATTCTCTCCTCTATCCTACTAGGGGAAGTGAGCAAGTGGTTGTGTGGGGCTGTGCAGCCAGCTGTGGTTAAACCACAACATGCTCTTAATTAGCAACTACTATGTAACAGCATACTACATCTATCAAGTTCATGTTTCAAGCTTTCTTGCACCTTAAAAACCCATTGTTTTGCAAGTTTTCTGCAGCAAAAACTATGAATACTTTCTACAGTGTTAAATATTTTTATCACTGCAGTATTTGAAGATCTATGTGGCAAAGGCACTTGAATCCATTAGGCTTTCTAGTAGGGAAAACCAACATGAAAAATCTGAATACTTCAGATGAATCAGAAAACAGATATTCCCAATGTAAGCATATGGTTTCCAAGAATACCAAGTACAGATTAAAACAAAACAAAACAAAACAAAACAAGAAACCACCCAAAAAACCCCAAAAAAACCAACACCCCAGAAAACCCCAAAACACAACATGCACATATCGATAAGGAAGGAGAAAGCAAAATGTCCCTTGAAATTCTGACCGTGAGTTACAGTGGCAAACATCTTACAGATAGCTCAGGAAGGAAAGGAAAAAATACTTGATGTCCCCTCCATCCCATATTCTTAAATAATTTTGTGAATTAGCTTTGTAATCCAGCTGTGAAATGATACTGACTTCTAATTCCAAGTGCTTGATAAATAGCTTAAGTACGAGATACTGTATATGCAGCAAGGGACATATTAAAGCTAATTGCCAACAAAGCATTTCAGCCTTACCCATCTAAAATTAGTCATAGAAGTCTCATCTACATATACAGCTCCCTTTTTATCCAGTCCAAAGACTTCTTCCAGACAATTCCCACCAGTCTCAGACACCTGTTTTTGAAGGTTATTAATCACTTGGTGTCAATTTCTTTCCACTGACCATAACAAGAACCAGATGTCCAGTTTATAGTTTGACAACATTTCTTAGACAAATGAGTTGGGTGAGATAATTCCTGCCCAGGCTAATCAGAGGTAAAACTGATTTCTAGAGAAATAATGTCTCGTCTTTGCCAGAGGTATGCTAATGCAAGGTCAGCTTTGTAATATATAGACTTGGATATAGTTCTTTTTTCTTTACTTTTATTTTCTTTACTTTCTTTTTACAATGTCCGCTTTAATTACTTTTGATTTAAACCACATCACAAAACTAGTTCCACAGCAGTCTGAAGCAAAAAGCACAGACTAAGCATCAACACAGAGTCTGGAAGGTTTACTAGGATTTTAAAAGCCAATCTTTGTAGAAAATTGTTAGCCTGCAGGCAGTGGTGCAAACTCTAAAACAAGTTGCTTTGTATTTTACCTTATTGAAATTCTATTTTTTTGTTTGTTTTGTTTGATTTGGACCTTTAGAGGGGATTTTCTGGTTAATAGGTGCATTCTGAGACTGCAGGTTAGACTCATTCATAACTTCAACCAGGTTAACACCAGAGGGAATGCACTTGAGCCAGAGTGGCACAAGTGGTGAAACGACGACATCTATTAAATTCTTTCATTTCAGAGTAGAAATAAGACTATTTTAAAATGTAGACAGCACAAACATTGAACTTTGAAATTGGAACTGTGAAAAAAGATCTCCCATTTAACGGACTACAGTATATTACTCATCTCATAGGAGTAAAGAATAATTTTACAGCCCACCAAAGCGATAAGGAACTGCAGGGAAAAATGTGGAAATTAGCAATAAAACACCAGGATGTTTAGCTGTAGTTTAAAGCAAAATTTACACCTTGTATCTTTGACCACCCAGGAAGTAGCTTTAATTAATACAAATTGAAGCCTCATGTAATGAGGGAAAATGTATATATTTCAGAAAAGGCACTGCACTCTGAAAATTTTCCTTCTGTTTGTTGAAGATTTTTGTCATGTATGACCATGAAAAAAGTTGCTTATAGATCAGTAACTCTGAAAAATCTTAACTAGAAGCTATGTACATTGAAAAGACATCTATTTATTTATTAAATTCTTCTATGGATATCAAAAGTCTATCTCTTCAATGTAGCCTTCTCAAGAAGTGAGACTTGCTCCTCTGTGGTGCTTTACCTTGAGTAATCTTTTACACTTCTGTAAGGAAAAGATAAAGGACTGCTAAATCAGATTATCCTCGCAAATAAGACAGCAGTCAAATAAGGCAGTGACTGTTATCATAGCTCCTGTGCGAGGAGCTGTGTGCAAGCAGATCTGCTCCCGAGACTAATTCAGCCAGTTTGTCCAAGTGTGCTGAATTTCATAGAGCAAAGAACCTTCCAATGGTGATCAAACAGACTGAGACTGGCAAGCACCAGAACTGCATGGAAAAGCTGCTCAGATGGAGAGCACTTCAACACATTTTACTACAGGGTAGTTTTGCAGAAGAGGAAATTGGTATTTGTTCATGAAAGGCCCAATACTGTCAAGTGGGGGAATGGGTTCAAGTTGCAACAGGGCAAGTTTAGACTGGACATTAGGAAGAAATTCTTCACGGAAAGAGTGGTCAGACACTGGAACAGACTGCCTAGGGAGGTGGTTGAGTTGCCATACGTGGATGTGTTTAAGTGTCACTTAGATGTGGTGTTGGGTGGTATGGTTTAGGGGTGAACTTGCAGCGTAGGGTTAATGGTTGTAGTGTAGGGTTGATGGTTGTAGTGTAGGGTTAATGGTTGGACTTGATGATCTCAAGGTTCTTTTCCAACCTGAACTGTTCTATGATTCTATGATTCTAAGTGCTAGTATCAACATCTGCCCATCATGATACGCTGTATCTCCAGGATCTAGAGCTTTATACTGTCTTCAAGAGAGCTATCACAAAAGTGAATGAGAAAAGTTCAGTCCCGAATGACTTTTTTAATATATTTTTAATACAAAATTTCATGAGAAATTTCAGAGAAACAATGAGTAACTGATTAGTTATTTTCCTGCATGGGTCTCCAGATTGCATATAAAATATATTGAGTAATTTAATTTAAAATAAATCAGGTTGAAATCTAGTTCATAAATGATACAGAGTTTTTAATAGCAAGAGATTATATTTCTCTTTTCAGAAGAAAGAAAAAAAGTATGAGGTCCTTAGCGTTTATCTACTTTTCAAACTGAAGTATAAATAATTTAGTGATGATGAGACTTCATTTGAACAACATGCAATTTTATAATCTCTTCCCAAGTAAACTGATTGTTAACTGTGTGTTATGCTGAGGCAGGTCTTTTACATACTGTATTTGTCATATCCACTCTTTTTACTCTTTTGAGTTTCCTCTTATATTATTAAAGCTTTTAACAATTAAAATAAGCTTTTGGGCTGGGTTTTGTGTTTTCTTGGGTTTTTTTTTTAATAAGCAGAAAATCCTTTCTTGGTCTTTCTAATACTTCACTGAGTAATTTAGTTATAAATAAATTATTGCAAAATAATCAAATGTAATAAAGACAGCTATAGATAGTGTCTAGATCAATATGAACATTACAGTTTGCTTTCACAATCTTTTTAATTCAAAAGGAAACCCTTGCCACTCAGAAAGAAAATCATTCAGCTTCCATTCCACCAATATCTTCTCATTAAGAAATTGTCACACAATATGAAGGGTTTTTTTTTCAGAACTTCAAAGGAAAATCACACAGCATCGTTCTGTCATGCTCATACATCTTAAGACAAAGTTTTTCACTTTAAAAACATAATGAGGCTTTAAATGTCATTATGATAAAGATGCAAGGGGGATAATACAATGGAAGAGAAGCTTTTTATGTGCTTTTAATCAGGGAATTGTAATGATTATTTAAGTTTTTTAAAAATCAGACTGCCCTTAAATCAGTATTTGTCACTCTGTCTCAAACCACCTGCTCTTTTTTATGATACTTTCAGCGTAAGGTCATGTATTCTCCTAAAGTTATTGTGGAAGACCTTCCGCAGTATCTAGAAATAGAGGCCTCCATATTGTCCAGCTGTTTTTTCTTTATCACTGGAGTAAGTTAATTTCTATCTCTTTCTGTGTCCTCAGTAATGCATTTTCTCTCAGTTTTAAAATTATGTATGTATTTAAAATTCCTTTTGCTAGTCTACCAAAGGAAATCAGAATGTTTAAAAATGAGTGTCTGTTTAAGTTACCTACACTTTGGTCTTACACAATCCATTTAAATCAAATCCAAGAGATGGAAACGACCTAGAATTCCCCAGGCTTAGAATAATTATTTGTGTCTATTAGCCAAATAGTCAAAGCCAAGAGACAACATTCAACAAATTATCCCACCAAAGCAAAGGTAACAGCAAATTAAAATGAAATAAAGGTAGAAAGCTCTTGTCTATAAAGAGAAAGTTTTCTGAAATACCAGCTGGTAAAGACAAAAAACAAATAAAAAGAATATGAAATATGTAATAGAGATTTTTTTCCCATGCTTTTGAAACAGCAGAACAACTCAGAAATGTAATCTACCAGGAATATAACCTGAAAACTGGAAATAGGCATGAACAAATTCCTTTTAAAAGTCAGCCACCTAATCCTGATCTGTTAACAGCTGATAGATTCATGCCAACTTCCATGCATTTCCAGGACTCAATTTCATTTATTTTGCCATGATCTGTATCAAACCGTCAAGCTATTCTAAAGCATACTTTTGGATGGAAAAGCCTCAAATTTCACAGCTGTACTAACAGTTGGAGGCTACAAGGGACAATACTGTATGTGGGTCCATTCTAAAAGAATAAGGATATTGACATGTAAAGTCTTGAGTGAGAAAGCTCAGAAGACATCTCTGCTGCTGTATTTTCCTCGTGTTTGCAGAGTTACATTAAATTTATCCAAAATGCTCCTGAAGTTATAAAATAAAAGGAATTGTAAAAGCAGAGTAAAGGAAAAATGGATGCTGTGTAAAAATTAAGAAAAATGGCTACTGTGTAAATGTTAGGAAATATGGCTGCTGTGTAAAAGTTAAAAAAAAAACTTGCTTGTTTACAAAAATATATAATCCCTACCACAGAGCACCCTTGATGAAAGTACTTCATTGATTAGTATAAATCAGTTTTTCAATCACATCACCAAAATAATAATTTTCTCATCTCAACCACTGAAAAGAGTAGGATACTGTAATTACCTTAGATACATTGTAGTGGTAAAGAAGTAAAAGTTGATTTTATTTCAATAATCCTTTGCAGCTTGACTCGCCAGAGATTTTGATGTTCATATATATTCCTGTTTTTCCTTTTAGTTTTGTGCTTGAATATGTTCTTTAGTAGACTCATATAATCCTTATAGTTTGTGTCCAAGAGATCAGTGGGAGTATATGAAAATGTCTCTGGTATTTTTGATACAGACAAGAAGTCACACTTAAATTTTTTGAGTGCACTGCTGTAAAGGACAAAAAGAGCTTAGCAAATAGCTTTGAAGGAACAAAAAGATGGTTTTAGTGTGCTGTAACAAAGATACCAAACTGCTTTTAAATGCAGTAGGCTTCAATTTGTAGTGTGGTGTGTTAGGGGTGTGAGAGAAGCTCGCTAAAATCACTGTAGTTCTTCATTTGCCTTCAGCTGATTTGGGATTAAGAGTCTGAAGGATTTATAATATCTGGAAGTGCCAAATACTAATGATACATTTATTATAAATGACTGTTGATTCCTGTAATCATGAATTCATACCCTACCTCCACTGTGAATAATATGTTAAAGTATTTTGATGGAGTAAGATTACCTCTCATCTTCAGGAAGAAACTAGAGCAAGTTCCACAGAGACTTTAATCACAGGGACAATATCTGTATAAATTGCAAAAAATCACACCTTTGAGTTTTTCTGTATTTTTTAACTTTCCAAAAGCATAGGTCAAGACTGTCTTACTTATCTCCAAAAAACCTACACTATTTACACTTCTGAGTCTCACACATATCAGAAACCACAGTGCTTATAACCTTGCATAAAGATTAGTCAGTAGGAAAGTGAACACGGCAGTGCAGTAAAGCTGCTGCTAACCTTGTGTTGGTGAACTTGTCAGAGTAATCTTGTATCAAAGGCATTGACCTCTGGTTTGATTCCCTATGCTTTTATTAGGCACACTATGTTGCTTAATTTTAGCTATTCTTAACCTCAGTTAAATTCCATTAAATGTCTAACAGAATAAGAATATTGAAAGTTTACTGCAGTTACTCTTTCTGCTCTGGACAGCACCTCCCTTGACAGAAAAGCATGAAGAAACCTGTATCTGGCAAACTGAATTATGAAAAATGGCATTATCATATCATATGTTACAATTTCAGGCTGCTTTTTCTAGAAAAACTCTTAATGTTCTACTACCAAGTACTCAAAATCCTCCAGTACTGAAAATAATTAATTTCTATTCAGTCTTTATCCCATCATATATTGGACAGACCCTACCATGTATACCTTAATTAGCTCAACATTAATTTATGAACACTTGCTTGTGTAGGCTGTATGATTTTTTCTCACAAGTCATCTTCAAAAGAATTATACAGGAATTATCCATAAGCCTTTAACTTTATTGGGTGACTGTCAACACTAACAAGGTGGGGATGATGCAGAAACAGGATGAATGTTTTGGACAGAGCATAATTTCATAAATGTTGTAAAGATGCCATTAGCTCAAGAGAGAAGGAAGATATATTTTGTATTTGTATTTTACCAATCCTTATTTTTTTTTCTTTTCTTTTAAAAGAAGACAGGTAAATGTAAAAATCATGGATTGTAAGTTGTCTAGATGGACTTTCCATCCTTTCTGTGATAGAAAGGATGTGGAACATTTCTTCAGTAAGACCACAGTCTAAAAGAGGCTGCACATCTTTCTATTCCTTTAAAAATGGCAAAAACGGATGTATGTAAAAACCCAATTCTGTGATATAAAAAAAATGAATATTCAGAGCCTGCCGAGTGCAAAAATAAATCACTCAATAAGGTTAAAAGAACACTGAATTCTGGGAAACTGATAGAATACAAGCTACAGCACAGATAATCATTAGGCAATGAGAAAGATCTGGCAAGATTTCTGTAACAAAATGAATGCTGATAACTCTGCATCATCAGTTTAGAAGTACAAGTGGGATTTAGGATAAAAAAAGAACCATGTCCTGTTTAAGTACTGACAGATTATAATACCGTATGTTGAAAAGGACACTACTAATAGGCCAATCTTTTCTGTGAGATGGAGAAATAGAGTTTAACTTATCTAAGCCGCACAATTATTAAAGTCAGAGGCTAAAATTTTACACACTGTAAAAGCATTAGAGGAATTAATGTTAATTATTTGTAAGGAAGATAAATTAAAACACAATTCCCTAAAATCAATCAACAAACACAAAAATCCATAACTTGGTCCACATTATGTTTTCTGATTATCTGTCTCTCTTTCCACCAACTAAGGTGCATCTCCATCCTTTCACACAATCTCATTATTTTTGTAGAGAATTTGTTTTCTGTGGTAACCCAGTCACTTGGGACAGTTTCCCCTCTGTGTCTGACACATATCCTCTATCTAGTTTCTCAATGCTCAGATGTAACTTACCTCTCTGGAAAAATAATTATCTGCTACATTTGGATTGCCTGATATTTTTTTTTCTGCCTGTGCAAATGTACAACTTTATACTTGTGTCAATTAGCTGAATGAAATAAGTATTTACATTATTTACTAATCACTTACAGACTTGCATAGAGTGCAATAGCAATTTCACTGCTTGATTTAAATCCCTAGAATAGCTCCCTTAAAACCAAATCAAAACAGACATGGTACATTAATGCAGAATATTATTTGACTAGAAAAAAAAATGCAGACATCAGGAAAAAGCTGTCTGCATAACATAAAATCCTGTTAAAAAATCAGTAAGTTATTAGTTCCCAAATTTGCAACCTTCAGACCACTGTCAATCCATTCTCAAACCAATATTTTCAGTCTTTCCCTCAATTTCTAGCCCTCTAACCTCACAATATCCGACTCAGGTCCTCAGAACTCCCTCCTAGCCTCCCTGCTTAAATTAATTCTTTCTGATTCAGCCGTAGGCTGGTTCTAATACCCACTACATATAAACCATATTTCTTCCTGCAGCAGTTTGTCTGGGAGTCATTTTAAGGACAGAAAAGAGAAAAACAGTTACCCTGCTGCTGGTTCATGTCTCTCATCCTAGATATACCATATTGTTCAACAGTTCACATCCAATTGAACTGTTCACACTGTTAAGTCAGCTCTGCCCATGAGGAATTTCTGGGGAATTTTGCTGCAAAACATCACTATTTTCCTGTTTTGTTTTTCAAAGTACCAGTAAAATTTGAGCCACATCTTCAAAATATTTTCATAACTAATCACTTCAAATGTCCAAACATTTATTTTCATGTACACTTCATTATCATGTAGCCAGAGGACAAAGAAATAAAATACAAGAAATCAGACCAAAACATCTTCTAACTAAAAGACAAAACAGCAAGGAAAGGATCACAGAAGTCAGAATATAGCTACCTGATTATGGGAATTTTTTTAAAATGCAAATTTCATCAGGAAAGAAAACAACAACTCTGGATTTGAGAGAAGCATATAAAAACATTACACACACATAGAAAATTTATTTCTTTGTAAGAATGGAAGAGAAAACATTTCTCTCCCTCCAACAAAGAAATCCCTATATATTTTACTCAATTCAGAGGACTAAAAGCAATCCTGAGGCGACACAAAGTATGTAATCATGGAAGAAAAAGGTTATTACAAAGATCAAAAGATCACATCTTGTATCCCTTTTTCCCTTTGTAGAAACAACTACATTTCTTTCTGTCCTAGCTGATGTCAGTCTAATTTCAAATCAGTGAAGTTTTCAAAACCTTCCCCCAACCTCTAATCCAGTGCTTAGGCATCCTTACTGTGACAAGACATTTCCTGATGTCTAATCTAAATCTCCCTTGCTGATTTTAGTCTTCATTTGTTACGACCACAGAAGTTTGCTATTGTCTAGATTGCACAACTGCCATTCTTCACAACTTTCCTCATGGATAGCGTTTTCTTCAGACATCTGATCATTCTCATAGCCTGCCTGTAGTGAACTCTTTTCAAGTGGTCCATGTCTTTCAACTCTGGATTGTCACCACTTGAGCCTCATCCTTTCAATTATCTAATATCAGAAATCAAATGTATGTTCTGTCAACTCAATCTTTGCAGAGAAAACCTATAATGAACAGCATTTCTCTCAAAGGTTAGATTAGAAGAAGAAAATGCACTTCTGTGTGTACCACAGTCTGGGTTATTGTTGCAGACTGACACCAAAGGACAACCTACAAGGACCCAGGTTTTGATCATATTACGTATGGTGTAGCAGCAACACTTTTAATGCATGCACCAATCATTAAGAGTTTCCAATATATGCACTTTTTAACAAACAAGAAAATATTTTATGTTTTTTGAAATTAACTGATAGAGAATCCTGTATCAGGCATTTTTACATATGATTAATTTTAATAATGTTTGCCAGGTAGGCTAATTTAAGATCATGAATCAATTTCACATAAAGGGCAGAGCATATAGTAAAAGAGCAAGAAAAAAAAATCTTTAACACTTTATGGTACTATTTTAAAGTATAAATGTTTACATGTACATGCATACATGCAATTTTGGGGAGACAGATGTGTGCATTGAGTCAAAGGCATCCCTGCAGTTTGCATGTGCTATATGCACGGGATTGCACACGCATTGCAGCTCACACAGCTGTACTTTGCTAATTATATCTAGCAGACTCACGTACTATGGTAACAGGGAATTAAGCACAAATGAGTGTTTTGAAAGATTATGTAGGTCTTATCCCACCCAGCAGTGAGTGAATGATTTGTTAAGTTCAGCTGAGTGTGTCAAGAGGAGTCACCCCTTTGATTGTAGTTCTGAGACACCCATAACAGGGAGGAATAACTCTAGGGACTGGTTATCAGCTCTGGGAGGTGCAGCTTCACACACAAAAAGGTCTCCTTGAAATACACTAATCAATCCCCCACAAGAGTTAATTTAGTTAAATGCAGATAAAATGCATTGCTCACTGTATATGGTAAAATTGGAAACACCGGTACTTTGTAGTTTCTATCATGTTCACAGTTTCCTTCACTCCAACTACACAATGAAACGCTGACACTGTTGATCATGCCAAATTTGTTTCTGCGTGTTATTTTAGAAGGAATCTTTGTAGTTTACTCAGTCTCCAGAACTACAGCAAATTGTCAATATTTTTTGCAGATACAATTCCCAACCTCCACAGTCAGCCAGCTGGACAGGAAATATGCATTTTATTTATGTGATTTGCAGTTCTTTATGATCCAGTATTTTGCTGTATTTTAAATATAGTGGACAATTCTACATATATATCAGCTTTACACCTATGAAACTTCTTTAATTTCAAAGGTTTTTGCTTACATAACAACAAAAGGTGAAGCAGAACCCTGACATATTTCCTGGGTATTATGTGTATCTCTCTTACCTGTGAAATACTAAATTATGTAGTAAGTCTGCCTATAACTAGTTTGATAGAAAGTCAGGAATTTTCTGTATTTGTGTGTGGGTGCACAAATGTGTTTAAATTATGACTTTCTGAAGAAGATGGCAATCTCCATGAACTTGAGCAAGATATAAATAAATAGCTATATATGTGTGTATATATGTATCACTCCCATCTATAGATATGCATATACATATATAGATAGATATTCACACACACATATCCCACAGTAATTAAAAGCCCAAAAACTCACAAGTAGCACAATATTATGATACTTTATAGCTTATCTCACACTAAAGATTTTTGGTTTAAGGTTACAATGTTTCCTATTGTTTTGGTTTGGCCTGGCCAGATTTTGGCGGCCGGGACGGGGAGCTGCAGGGTGGCTTCTGCAAGAAGCTGCTAGAAGCTCCCCGAGTTTGATAGAGCCAATGCCAGCCGGCTCCAAAGAGGGACCCGCCGCTGGCCAAGGCTGAGCCTATCAGTAAAGTGATAGCAGAGGAACGCCTCTGTGAAAAACATATTTAAGAATGGGGAAAAAGAACTGTGCCATAACAGCTGGCACAGAGATGGAGGGGTGAGAATCTGTGCAGACACCAAGGTCAGTGAAGAAGGAGGAGGGGGGAGGATGAGCTCCAGGCACCAGAGCAGAGAGAGTCCCCTGGGTCTGTGGTGAAGACCATGGTGAAGCGGGTTGTCCTCCTGCAGCCCATGGGCGAGGTGCAGATGTCCACCGTGAGGATCACTGCGTAGATGTCCACCAAGGACTCCACACCATGTGAGTGGATGCCTGAAGGGGCTGTAGCCAGTGGGAAACCTGCATCAGAGCAAGTCACTGCCAGAACCTGTAGCCCGTGGAAGAGAGGAATGCCCACGCTGGAGCAGGTTGGCTGGTGGGACTTATGGGACGCTGCGGGTGGCTCACAGTGGAGCAGTTTCCCCTGAAGGACTGCGCCTCAGACTCACGAGGGGTGGGCTGCCCCTCGTGAGGTGTCTCACGTTGGGCAGTTTGTGATGAATTGCCCTTCGTGGGATGACTCACGCCGGAGAAGAGAGCGTGAAGCTTGTCTCCCGTGAGAGGGACCCCACAATGGCCCTGGGGAAGAGTGAAGAGTCCTCCCCCAGAATGAAGAAGAGGCGGAACCAACGTTGGATGAACTGACTGTAACCCCCATTCCCTGTCCCCCCCGTGCCGCTCGGGGGAAGGAGGCGGAGAAGCCGGGATTGATGTTAAGCCCGGGAAGAAGGGAGGGATCGGGGAAGGTGTTCTGTTTGTTAAGATCTGTTTGCTCTTTCTCACTTGTCACTACTCCTCTCTGATTAGTTCTTTTAATAAATGTACCTAATTTCCCCAAAACTGAGTCTGTTTTGCCCGGGACGGTAAATGAGAGTGATCTCCCTGTCCTTATTTCAAACCCTGAGCCCTTGGAAATATTTTCTCCCCCTGTCTAGCAGTGAAGGGGGAGTGAGAGAGCGGCTGTGTGGGTACCTGGCGGCTGGCCAGGTTCAAACCATGACACCTATTTAAGTGGGTTATTTTTTTTTTGACTACCTGCCAATTCTGTTGTGTTATTTTACATTAAGCAGATTTAAGCTACAGTTTGGAGGAAAACAGTAAAAAAATCTATAGAATTATATATACACAAACACACCTGTGAATAATAAATATACATATCTGTGTGTGTGTGTGTGTGTTTATGTGAATAATCAGGAATAATTCTTGACATTCCTTGGTACTTTTTTGTTTTGTTTTCTTTTTCACCAGGACATCACAATATTTCACAGAAACCAAAACCTTAAAACAGATATAAACTTAGAATATCACTATGGACAGAAGGGTGTCTGGAATTAAAAGAAATTTACCAGCGGATTTTGTTCTATTTTTTTCTCCACCTCTGCAGCTGGAAGACAACTGTGGAGCAATCATCTTGATTAATATTCAGGGTGCATAAATACCTATTTTATTTTAATTTTTCAGTTTTCTCTGTACCGATAGATTATTTACAGAACATTGTTATTGTTATCTCTATCTGTACAATATGATAGAAAGAATCGTGCTCACAGTCCTCATGATGCCCTTGTATTATACCTATACACACCTCAGTTGGCCTTTCAATTTACTGCTGTACTAATGTTTCCTTTTCAACCCTCCTGATTTTAAATGAGCTTGAGAAAAGTTGTTTCTGAAAGCAATCTAGCTCATTTTCTGGGCCTAGAGGAATATAGTTAACCGATTTATTGCCCTATGGATGTTGTAATTGTTGCAAAACATGATGTATTCCCAGAACAGTGATATCAGTATGTCATTTTGAAAATATGCCTCCTAGCATTCCACTGAAATTAATGAAGCATCATTAAATAGTTGCAGTTCTTAAGTGTGCTGCACATTCCGGCATGCAAAGAGTTATTGACAACCTTCAAGACGTCAAGAGGTAATATTTGTCATATCAAAGCTAAATACAGAAGTGGCTTTTGAAGGCATGTTTTAAAAACATCCTGAGTTTCAGCTCCTTAACATGACCTGTGAGAACCCACAACACAGAGAATGAGAAACTGTTGGGTTGACTTTAAAAATGCCAGTAATTTAGGAGTCACCATATAGCTATTACAAATTATGAGGGAGGACTCCTCAAAAGTTAGAAGTTGCACAACTAAGGTTACTACTTTCAAAAGATTTCCTTGATAATAAACAAGTAAAAAAAGAAAAATAAATACCAATCCATCTCTAATGACCGTTTATAACATTATTTCAGAACATATATACTCAAGTAGAAACAGATTGTTCTTATTATTGTTTGTAATCTGTCAAATGAAATTAAAAGATAGGACAATAGTTTCAAGATTAGATAGCAAGCTTTTTCAGTACTCTCCAAAATTCAGATCTGGCTTAAAACACACTGAATAGATTCCATTTGAGCATAATTTTGAAAATTAAGCCATAAGAAAGATATTTTCAAAAACTGGTCAAAATAAATGAGTTGAAAACTAATTTTAAATAATATTTAATATTTTAAGTGTTATTCTTGTAATCTTAGATGAGGACTCAGACCATACTCCAGCCAAAGCTCATCAGCTGTCCAAAGTGCCACATAACTATGATCAATTCAACAGAGCCTTAAAGGAAAATCTGAAAGAGAGAGATTCACAACACAGTGAACATGCTGACAGAACTAAGAAGGGGACCAAGACCCCAAGAAATGGAATCTAACTTTGTAGTCATGAAAACAATATCCTGGACATTTAATTTTGACTTAGCTGTCTGAATTAAGCACCTCTTCTAAGCAGAGTTGTAATGTACATGTCACAAATGAGATTTTATGAAAACAACTCGTTTATCTCATGTGAGAGATTATTTGCCTTTATAATATGAAAAGAATTATATTGATGGTCCATTCTTGATACTTGTCACCGATACTCCAAATAATAACAGTAACCTAAATATATTTACTATTTATTTATGAACTTCATTTTCAGAATCAATTTATTTAAGTGTGCTTGAGTTTTCATGCCAACAGGCCAACATTCCATTATATGTCATATTTTTGTTTACAAGGTACTTGCTAGTCTCCATCTGGCTGGTATTCTAAGAAATATTGGAAGCATTAATAGTCTGCCTTTGCTTATGCCAGACAAACGGCTGGGAATTTATTGATTGAGAATTTTTTATTTCATATAATAATGTGCCAATCAAAGCACAAGCAGGTATTCTATTACGGTTACTAAATACTTTATTAACAGTTCATATTACTTACTGTTCGTAAACTACCAGAGCAGTAAACAAAACAGTTGAAATGGCTAGAAATTCTAGAAAATGGATGTGGGATATACAAGCAATATTACCAACGAGTAAGTGTTGCAGGCAAGTAAATATTGGAGGCAAAACACATATACATAAAATTTCAGATACACATTCATAAGTGTTTATATTCACATTCACAAATGTTTATATTCACTTCAAGACCCTTGTCTTCAGAGTGTTCAGGATAGCTGGGCTTCTCAACTTTCTCTTTTAAGAATGTAAAATCATTCTTTAAATATCTGTATTCTACCTTTTACACAGATCACTCACTCTCACTCTTTAACAAAGAGGGGGAAAATAAAATAATAAAAAAACCCCAGCCTACACAAAATCATGTCAAAATAGCAAAAAAAAAAAATAGCACATTAAAGAGCTATCTTTTTTTTGATCTAAAATAATACTTGCATAATAACTAAACCATCATTTTAATTCATTGCTTCATGACAACAATAAAAAAAAACACAACAAATTACTTGTGATAGGTACACTCAGATTCTAATGGTGGGTATGAGTATAAAACATCACTTGGAAACTGGTTAGCTGTAGGAGAGGTTCTCAAAATAACTCAGAAATATAAAGCTTGTGTATACTTATTTAATAAAATTCTACAAATACTACAAAATTAAATTCTACAAAATTATTGTCTGAAGAAAGCCTTTCACGATAAAACCAGAATTTAATACTGCAAATCTGTATTTTAATAATATGGGGGAGGGAAAACTAAATGATTCCACAAACAATAAAAGTCTTCTGCGAGTATGGTGAGGTTTTTAATTATCTCAAACAAGGAGAGTGCTGTTGTTCAGCTACAGGCTCTCTACTGCCATTTATTTCATTTAGAAAGCACTCATCTACCAGGCTGATGGACGGCAGCCTACAGTAAATAGATTAGAGTAGATGTAATGCTTGCCTTCCCAGTTAAAAGTCTAAGACTTTGTGAAGTGGAGAGGGGCTTGGTCCTATATTCTCCTCCTCTCAATTGGTTATTCACAGTCTAGCTGACAGCAAAAGGAAGTAATCATCCATCATTTTCAATGGGGAGCCAAAGCACGAAAAATATCTTAATAATGTTCTGACAAAGAACAGCAGGGAAAAGGCAGTGTACTTTCGAGATGCAAGAATGATACGCAAATCCTTGATTTTTATCACACAGAGTATCAGCACAGAGAGCTATTCACATCTGGTGTAAAGGAGAACTACGCACTTTTTAATTTACTCTTGAGTCTTACTAGTTTGAACACCTCCTGCATCGCTTTGCATGATAAAATGACAGTACTGAACTCTGACCAGGACAAAACCATTTGCCTAGCAAAAGTTTATTGGCTGAGAGCACATGAGTCTTACTAATTTGGCTTTAGAATTCGGACAAGAAAGAATGACAGGTGTCCAGCACCTCAGCACAACGATAATGATTTCTTGCATTGAATTAATAGCAATGAAACATGCCTGATTTAAGCAGCTGTTGGAAGCAGCGGGGTTGCTCCAGTCAGAATAAAGAGAGACTTCCACCTCCCCAGATAAATGCATTCAAATCAAATAGTGCATACCAACAGTTGGCAGTACCCTGCTCTTATGTTAACAGTGATTAATCACATCGCTGATTGGTTCTCAACTATTTTCGCTTCTATGCTTGCTGTGGACAAGATCACTGAGCTGCTCATTAAAAGTGCTGCACATGAGCTACAGGAGGGAAGGATGGAGATCCCTGAAGAATTATTATAATCAGTATGAGGCCATTGCAGCACTTTATATGAGCTTAACAGAGGTCAGGTGTCAGTGATTCCCCACACCTCTCCTGAGGCCAATACCGCTTTGCACCTTGCTACTGACAATACCTTCCAAGTAGCACAATTCAGTTTTATTGGTGGAACATTTGTAGGAACTACAGCATGGGGAAAAAAGATAGTTGACTCTATATATTTAATAAGTGGTCTGCAAGTAGTGGAATAACTAAATATAGAAAAATGGATAAGATGTGGGCAGACAGTCACACAGTCATGGTAACTGGATAATTTGCCACAGATACATTATTATTTAACCTCTATTCCACCGTTGCTTATTTTAGCCTTCCACAAGTTAGGCATCTGATTTAAATTACTTATCTAGTCCACGTCTATAAATCAAAGAGAATGTTCCTCCAGAGAATAATTCAAACATCACAAGTTAGATGCCCCAGACATCATGATTCAATTTCTTGAGATAATTATTTTTCTACGCTGACCATAGATAGACCCAGAATGACTAGATTTGACCTAGCACCTAACTTTCAGATGGTTAGCTTTTGTGAGAGGAAAAAAAGTATTTCTGAAAACAACTTATGATTTCAATCACTAGATTCTTTCAAGTTATTGACTAATCTATTTCTATTGCTGATTCTTGGTCTCCAGGCTTTGGTCAGACTGTCAGAATTATTTGCAACATGATTGAACATTACAGCAACCTGTCCACATTTGTCCAGTGTAACACTGGCCTTACAGAGAGCTTCAAAGATCATTGGTGCCTGTTCTGAGCTAGATTCGTATAAGGCATTGAAAAAAGGCCTATATTGATTGAATTAATTTATTATTCAGCATTCTTCCAAATCACTTTCTTCCCCCATTTCTCCTCTCTGATCTGACACGTGTATTGGTAGCTCTTAAAATCAGATCTACCTAAGATCAACCACTGCTGTAGCAAACCTAACTTCTGAAAACTGGAAGAACCTAATCTACATACAAAAAGCTGTGGAGGTCATCTCATTAAAGTTTTGGTGTAAGTTACTGAACAGTAACAAAACAGACCGTTTTAAAGACATCTGTTACTCAGCCACACAGCCTTGTGGATTGTGATCTTTGTAACTCTTGACAGCTGCTTAAATCATTACCATATCCTCATCAATGTAATCAGTACCCTAAGGCTGCCCTACCTCTCAAATTCACAGTCTGCATTGCTGCTCTCTTCAGTGCTTTGAGGCATATTAGCAACTCAAGCTTTTTCTGCTTTGATGTGCATGTTCTGTACCACCGACCCCAAAATACGCAGGTCTAATGAATTGGCTTTAGTAGTTTTCTTACCCACTTAAATGTTTTTGTTTTAATTGGCTATACTACCATGTGTCCTGAACTACACTGAAAAGTTCACAGTATACATGATAATGGTCCCTTTCTAATTACTGTATAATGAACAAAGGTTTGTCAGAACAATTTCAGAGATTAGACTTCACAAATAGGAACCCCGTTATAAGAAAAATCAACCTAAAAATTTCACACACTTAATAGAAATAATCTACACCATGAAATAATATTTTTAAAAAACCACTTTTAAAAAATATTTGTATAAATCCTAGCTAGACAAAATTACTATTTTCTTTATTTCCCTTTAATCTACCTGCCAACAGTCACAACCTCAGCTGCATCACATTGTCCCTGAAGTGCACTTAACTTTCATGGATCACAGCTCTGGGGTTGAACTTAATTTTTGTTTTCTTTTACGTTGGGGAATACTGATAACTGAGGGGCAGGGTCATGCCATCTACTGACATCTTTCACATCCACGCTTGTATGGAGCAGAATCCAAGCATTTGTCTTAGAAAACTTAAATGTTTTTTCAAACTAAATCCTATTTTTTTCCAATATTTCCAGTTGCAGAGGTATCAGTAAAGATATTTCTAATGAGATGGAAAGTGTACCAGGTAGTCCTATTTCATCCACAGTGCCACCTACTTTGTGCGTCAACAGTAGCTAAAATACTTTTGCACCACTGCCAGCCTGAAGACCTGAGATCATGATAACATGAGTAAAGTTGAAGAATAGGGTAGATGGAAAGGATGGAAGGTCTCCCCATAATGTCAAAAGACTGTGGTTAGGCATGAGCAAGATCCAATAGCAGCAACCTCCATTACAACATCAGCCTTCTGCTACCTTCATTCTCCTTGTGTTACATTAGGTTTAACAGTTGGGCAGATCAGCAGAATATTCATACACCTCTGTTGCATACATTAGCTATAATTTAAGCAACACCTGATGTCAGGGTATTTAGTATGGTTGCACTTTTAAGTATTCAGCCAACAGAATACATGAAGTTCAACAAGAAAAAAAAATGTTGGGGCATTTCACTACCATTTCCTCTAAGATTTAGATACAATTTCACAGCAGTGCAGTGTGATATTACACTTTTATTCCTAAAAATACAGCTACAACAACATTCAATTTCTTGCCACAGGTTCCACTTGTCCATAAATGCTTTTTTTGGTTGTTTGTTTTAATGTTTGTTACAAGAAATACCCTTAGAAATTAAAAAGTTACTTCAGTTGCAAAATGTGCAAGTAATTATGCATTATCAGGAAAAATGGGTAACATACAGCTTTCAAGGTAATTAATAGTGTGGTACCAATAGTCCAACAATAATAAATGCTTTTGGATAGCCAGAAATTCACATTATATTCTGTTAAAACCTGCATGTACCTAGAGGTTTACATACACGGGCACTTTGGTTTGAATACAAAGGAAGTTCTAGAAATGTACATACAGCTTTGTGTCCACTGACTGAGCCTTGGTTTACAAAGTGCACAAACTGGTGGTTTTTTTTGGAGAATTCAACTGAATGGTAAGACGAGCTCCTCTATTTCAGGGCATTCAGCACAGGACCAGATCTAGAAAAATTCTAAAAACTCATAGGGTGTAGATGTCAAGACCTCAGCATCAGTTGCTTCACTCTAAGGTAGTTTATTGTGTTGCCTTACTTGATAATATTAACTGTAGTCTATATTCTTGGGGAATGAGGAAAATGGCAAACCTGAACACCTTACTTCCAGAAAACAAAACAGAACAAATAAAAAAACACCCCAAATCCACAAACCCAAAACACAACACATCGCATCACAAGAAAATTACCTGTGCTAAGTGTAGCCAGTGGATTTATTTTTTTAAATAGTTTTTTTATGGTGATTGTTCAAACCAGTATTAAAATCACTTTCTCCTTTACAGACATTGCTAGACATTGCTAGAATGAGCAACTTTTCTATGGAAGTCACAGAATTACCAGGTGAAATAACAGCAAAGAAATTCTTGAACTTATATACAAAGAATTTCAAAACAAAATCCATATAATTACTTTAAGTTAGCAAGTTTCTTCAAAGATAGAGCACACCCACATACACATTTCTAATTATTTCATCCGGGGGGAGAAATATTCACAGAAAATCTTTTATAGTGTTTTTCTATATTGCTCCTTCAGAAGACTAGCCACATGTGTCTCTTGTCTGCTCACCACACTGACCCTTGCAAAAGAATGAAAAAAAAAACCCACAAAAAATCCCAGTGAGATGAGTTCTTAGACTGCTAATTTAAGCTTTTTCTGTCCATGTTGTTCTCTAGCAAAAGGCTTGAAGGGTATCAGTATGGAAAACCTTGGTCATAGCTCTACCCAAAATCTAAGAAGCAGAAACAATACCTCGGACCTCCATTCTGTAACTAACATCTGGAGGTTAGGAAGAGGATAATGTGCATTTCTTGGCTCCTCCTTGCTGTTCTGTTTAGTCACTTAAATACCTGTATGGACAACACCTGTCAAAGGGTCTCTGTGAAACCTGAGGTGTAAAGGGATACAATGAAATCTGAGGGAATTATAAATCACAGTTCTTAGTTTCTGATAGAAGAAAAAGTCATCTTAACTGCCAGGCACAAGATAACTCAGTATTTTCATATTCTTTTCCTCCCAAAACCACAAGATGATGACTACTTCATTACTACAGTACCACCAACTACTGTAGAAAATATATCTGAGTGCCTTCTCTCTATAACAATTATTTTCCATTCTCATTTATGTAGACTATGTAATTTCACAAAAATACCAGTTTGTGGAGAAAAGTATAATCTATGAATAATAATTATGATTATATTTTGGTTATTATTTTCATTCCTGTCTTACTGAATATTGCTTTCTTCTATGAACCTTATTATTCATGCATAGGGAATACTAATTGATTACTAAATAATCCTTAAACGGTATAGTGAATTCTGAATTGACAGTTACATCACTATTGGTAAAACTAATACAAAAATAAACAGTCACCAAATTGATAGATGTCTCAAAACAGAACTTGCGTATCACAGGAAAAAATTATTTTGGTCAGTGAAACTGTGTAACACATACATCAAATAGAGTCACATTGGCTGGCTAAATTCCACAGTTAAGACTAGAGATAATTACTTTTTTTCCTAGAAGTGAGTCACGGTTCCAGCGGGTAAACTGTTTGATTTTTTGATGGAATACAGCAAGGGAATATCACTGAGAAACAACAGAGGAAAGGACACTGTCAGATAAACCAATATAGTTTTCTATCATGCAGAGCTGACACAGGACAGGAGTGGTAAGAGAAATTCCCAACAGTCTCCAGACAATATTCCACTTACTGGATGTTTTTGTGACTGCTTAATGAACTTTCTATTCCTACCTGCAACTCCTTGTTATATAAAAAGACTTTTCAGAGATGAAAGTGAGAAGGAAAATATGACTTTATATCCAATTTCCTCATGTATGTGTATTAATGAAATAAAAAAAAAATCAAACCAAAATCCCCCAAAAAAACCAAAACCCCAGTAAAATGCTGATTCAGAATGTGTTTAGAATTGCCTCAATTTCTTTTTTTGTGAGATTGGACCAAAGATAATTGTGCCTTAAAATGAACAAAACTTTAAATAATGGCTTTAGAACAAAGAAATTGTTCACTCTGTCACTTGGTACATATTTACTTTTAATTTTCATGCTTAATGGACTTGCATTCCAATCTCCAAACTGAACTTTAATGTAAGCTGTGGGTAAAGAACATCATCTTCATTAAGCATCAGCCAGCAATCAAACAAATAAGAGCATTTCAAAGTAGAATTTCCACCCTGCAGGGTTCCAGTGAAGGAAATAATAAAGTGAAATATGAAAAATAAAACCGTTCTTCAAGAATAGATCTAATTAAAAGGAAGACCTAACAACTTCATGGATTAATTGGGAACCAACTGAGATAATTAGACCTCTGGGAATAAGATTACACCCATCATAAACTGCTTTTTTTTTTCACAACTACAGGTTAAGTGCTTAAAGCTTTAATTGGGGGCAGCACTAAGAGGAAAGTGGAACTTGCACGGAAGAATTAATATTTGGTGAAGCAATATCCTGAAGTACTTTGGCATCATTAAAAACCACATTATTATTTTTCCCCAAGCGCATGGGATGCTTGGAGCCAAGTTGACAACCATGGTTAAAATTCTTACCAATCAAAAAATGCTCACAGTACTATACTTTGACCTATAAACCACATGTAGCTACTCTGCACATTAGTAGTTCAAATACAGCTTTGCCCTCTGTGATTACAGTTTAAATGAGCTGTTATTTTAACGCATACATACACCACGATATTTTCTGCAGTCGAACCATGTCTTTCAAGAGAAATCTACCCTGAGAGCACTACACTAAATTAAAAAAAAAAAAATAAATAAAAGAAAAAGAGGAATCTAAAGACCTAGTAAACCGCTCCAAAGAATAACTGCTTCTCAGAATTGCTCCAAGGACTAATTTTAGTTAAACCATTTGAAACAGAAACAATTTAATACCATAATACAAATGTCATGGAAACTTTGGCAACCAGATGATGAATTGTGTGTCCATTACAGAACTTGGAAAGCACAGTGGGAAAGTTTTACTAATACAACACAGAAAGTGGTCAGCTTTCCCACTTTAATCTCTCTTTATGGATAGGAAAACACTTGCAGAAGAAAGATATTACATATTTTAAAAATGTTATATCCTAAATGATATATATCCTAAATGATAACATTCAAGATAAAGATAATTTTTTAATTATAAATTTTATTTACTTGCAAAATAACCTATTTCAATACTAACTTGCCATCTTTATTCTTGAGATTATATACAACAGATGAGAAGATTGAATTGAAGATTGAATTCTGTAAATGTTTTAAAATACCATGGAGAATAGATGGGATTGGATTTACTGTGATATAATTTTGGTGTAAAACAAGTTATGTGGTCCACAGGAATCCATGGAGATAGCAGTGTAATTAATCATCCCTAAAAATCTAATCTAGAAATATTTGAAGAATGTTTCTGAGATGTGTATTTCAGTGGGTTGTAAACAAGGTACAAGTTGTTTCTCTGAATATGTATGGCATGGCCCATGGCTATTTGTTGAATTTAATAAAATATTTTCAGCATGTCTAAAGCCATTCTTGGATTACAATAGGAAAAAGATGTGTCTAAGATTCCTTTTGTTGTAATTGCTTCACATTCACTTCATCTTGTCCCAGTCTTTGTCAAGCCCCCACTGTCAAATTCTACCTGTGTAATTAATCTGTAGTAATCCATTTAGGAATTATGAGTTTCTTGAAGACTAAGAAATACTCTACAAGCCTCACAAGTTTAACTCAGCTAACAGTATCTTCGGGTATTTTATCCATTACCCTTCATTTAAGATGCTGCTTGGATGTGCCTTGGTTCTTGACTGTTTGATCTTACCTTCTCTCTCCTCCTGCTACAATTAAACTGCATTTTAAACTCCATTTAGTAATATAAATCTAGGATGAAGATGACATGGAAGAAATTGTTCAGACCAATTGAATCTCATCATCGTGTCCTACAGACTGACAGATTTCTTGGTTCCCCCAGTTCTCTGATGATTCTTCCAGTCTCTGACCATGTTCACACTTTGCTCTTTGGATTGGTACATTTTGCAAATTCTCATTCGTGATTTTTTCTAGCTCCAAAAAAAGTCCCTAGCTTCATATTATTAGAATTATGCCATGGAGTGATACATTAATTGACATAACTACAGATGTCAGTTTTAGTCAATGAAATTGTGTGATAAATTTGGTATAACACCACGACTTAGTAAGATAACAACACATCATTAATAAGTGGCATCTAATTTGCAGCTTAGTGTGAGAAACAGACATATAAGAATAAAGCAGAACTATTAGAAATCTTTCAAATCATCATATAACCTTGATTTCTCAAAGACACAGACAAAAGTATAAAAAAAATCCATTGTTAAACTATTTGTAAGTGTATTGCATTCACAGCCAAGATTGTCAGTTGATTCCAGCTATTTCTATATGCTTTCTGGACTCAAGCACTAATGAACCAACAGCTACCAGCATGACTTTTGCTGAAATACTCTTACATTAATGAGTTTGGATGAGCTACTCAAACAGTTTGGCTGAAAAAGATGTCTGCTCAGGAAATACACTGAGGGAGATGACCATAAATGTTAAGTTTTAGCCCCTTAAATTTTGTTGATAGTAAACATGATGCCTGAAATATTTTTTTCCCACATTCATGCTTGATTTGACAATGCATTGAATAAATCAGACTGTATAGAAAACTGCCTTGTTTGTATTTAATTCAAAAACACTGAGACAAGTTCTTCTCTTTATTATACAATTCATAACCCAAATGACATCCTATGTTACACCAGTGTAAACCACTGGTGAATTTGTCACTATCATATTGAAGTCAGCATTATTCAAAACTAAAAGTTATTCCCTCAGTTGAGCTATACCTCTGTATTATCCTGTCTGAGACTGACATAAACTCCAGCGGGGTCACATATCCCTAGAATTAACATTCCGGTGTGAAGAGACATCAGGGATTTGCATATGACATTGCTTAAATTAATTCTTCCTGTTGTCTTCAGTATAGTACTTCCCCGGAGCACCTTTAGTCATTCAATCCACACGGAATAAGAAAGCTTTCTGTATATTAGTCTATTAAAGGAACCAGAATTTGAGTCACCAGTCATGTACCTTGACTTTAAGGAAAACCTCCTCAAATAACAGTAATGATTAAATTATACCTGAATGAATTGCCCTCTTCACCCGTGAGAAGATAAAAATGATACACCTAAAGCTGATGACTCAGCACTCTGTAGACCAAACAATGTGTTTGAAAAGGGAGGGGAAAACCAGGTCTATCATCTTTTCACCTCCACGTTTCTAAAGTGTGCCCCTTGGGGAAAAGAAGAAATAAATAAAATCTGAAGTGCATTCAAGCCAGATTAACTGGACAACATGAAACTGAAATTCCAAACACAGCATTTTAAAAAATATTTTAGCAGTGCTTGTCCTATATAGGAAGCAACTACATTTATCTAGTTTAAGTCAGGTACTAGCACTTGGGATTTGTTCAGCTCCAGGGTTGTATCATAAATTCCTGGAGGGAGTTCACAATGCACCAAATGACGTACTGATATTATCACCACAACTGAACCATATTCAACAAAACAGTACTCAGTGGGAAGCAATTCTTCAGTGTATAATTATAGTTGTCGTTTCCCATCCCAGAACTAAAAATGTTTTCGCTTTTCAACAAC
The DNA here is from genome assembly GCA_020746105.1 of Trogon surrucura. Classification (NCBI taxonomy): domain Eukaryota; kingdom Metazoa; phylum Chordata; class Aves; order Trogoniformes; family Trogonidae; genus Trogon; species Trogon surrucura. The sequence continues at coordinate 42,962,052 of CM036617.1, forward strand.
AACAAAAAAACAAATCCACCTTTCTCTACCCCTCAAAACACCTAAGGAGATTACTTTAAATATCTAAATAATTATTTATCTTGATTCTTTGAATAAATCCCACCTTTACTATTCTTTCCTTGGAATATCTGGATTTTCCTTCTTTTCTAGCATTACTCAAGCTCTGGGTTCTGAGATTTGGGGTGTCTTTTGTTTTGGTCTCTGAATACATGACACTGTTATCAAATACAATTATTAGCTGTGTCTACATTGTAATTAAGGTCTTGTTTCTCTGTTGATTACTGCAAACACCTTGGAAAAAGAAAAAAAAAAAACACCTGCTATTGATCTTTTTTTTAGCAGTATAAAAGACTATGTTGCTCCAGTTTGAGTTATGGCACTTTATACAGTATTGTTGGCATCTTTAGCTAGCTAAAAACCTCCATATTTTTCATAAAAAAAAAAAAAATGAGGTCATGTTCCAGTTTCAGTTTGTAGTTGTGTAACTTCAGGAAAAATCTCTCAGTCTACAGACTTCGGAAGTCCTTGCAGACGGTTAGAACGAATACGAGTCCTGTAATTAAGTTGTAATAAAGGGCGATGACCTTACTCATAGCTCAGGAGGTTTAGATGTGGTTTCATGTATGAAATCACGTGGTATTCTTTGCTGGTGCAATAGGATTAAAGGGTCTCTCAGTACACAGCGCATTCAGTGATAAATACTATTTTATCACTATATTGTACCTCTTGTCATTTAGAGAGCATTGATTAGCATGCTCACACAACACAAGCAAACACATTTAGCAAGCATTGTTTGAAATACCTTTGGAATAATCAGCAACACAGACATATTTATGCAATGCTGGGGAAACAGGTCCTTGGCATTGCACCAGTAAAATATGACCTCGTACATTTGTGTGGTGATGTGCCATCGAATGCAGATTTATTTGCTTGCATTAACATTAGCTCACAGATCCATATATCAGAGCTTATGTCACTATATTACGTTTTTCCTAGCTCAAAGTGGAATCAATTTCTTTCTGTTATACCTCTCCTAATATTCAAAAGCATCTGTGATTTCTATGCCAGAGGAGAAAGATGTGTGGTAAAAATTATCTTGAGGATACTAAAAAACACACCGCAGAGATGATCATTCTCTCTCTTAAGCTTCCTTCCCCTTCTCTTTCTCTTCCTTTTTCTTATCCATATGCCCATGTGAATTGTTAGAGGATAATTCGCTCCCTATTCGTGTCTTCTCATCTGAATTTTTTAGTAACCTAGATGGATGGTTGGGTTTTTGTTGTTTCTTTCAGTTTTTCTAAAGATGAGATGTTCCTTAAAACTTTCTGAAGGTACAGATTTGCATCCATAAAACTTTTAGCAGTGGCAGTGAGATTATAAATAGAAATATGAGAGATGATATCTCTGACTACCAAATATGGATGCAAATCAAGTAATCAGATGTAGTTATTCTACTGACCTAGTTTATACGTAAGGAATTGTGCATCTGTTCCTCCACCTTTCTGAAAACTTGCATCTGAAAACTGCCTACCATACCAATGAAAAACACACAGGCACTCTCACAATAAAACTAAGTATCTTTATCGAAGAGTGAGAAGAGTACCTGAAGTTCTTATCTGCTTGGATTCACCTTGCTGTTTAACACACACTTGAAACGACAGTACTGATTCTAGAATTGCTTACTGCATGTAACTGCAGATGTGAACTCTGCAGCCTTTCTAATTGGTCTTGCTTGTCACACTTGATTTGTTCTGATTTTATTTTAAACAATTATTAAATACAAATGAAAACACTAAAAGCTATTTTGCTCCATTAGCCTTGTGCGTTCCACTCTGTATTCAGGTCCTACATCAACAACTGCTGCAGCAATACTGTTTCTTTCAGGATAAAGACAAAACATGGACTACATCCAACTTTTAATCAGCTGTACAGATGGGTTTATTTCACAAATGCACTAGGCTGCACAGATGGAAGTTCCTGTATGCCTGACAAGGTGTTAAAATGGTTACTGAGATTACAAAGGAATAAAAAAGCAGCACTGAAAATTATAATTAGTGGGGACTCTATCTCTTAAGGGCTTATTAGTTCAGAACTTAAGTTTTGTCCTTGGTGTGTAGAAGATGGTTTGCAGAGGGGAACACATTATATTAGCTATGATAACTGTTTTCTATCCCTTAAGAGTATATGCAGTCTTGCAAATATCTAACTCAACTGTTATACCTGATACAATACCCACTGAAACCAGTCAAAAGCATGACATAATATTTTTGACCATCCAGAGGCAGAAGAAACAGTGAAGCAGTTTGTGTTGAGCGACACATTGAGCATCGGTTAAAAAAAAAAAAATCCTGCAGATTTCAGTGGAAAAAGATAGCTTTACATATGCTTAATGGTATTATGCTTTCAAGCAGTTTTATTATAAATTCACAGACTTTATGCTTAAAAAAGCTAACTGAACTATCGTATTCGACTGAACAGGTTACAGTATTCGTGACCTCACGGAAGGCTGTGCCAGTTTACTATCACGATGCCAAATGTTCTAAACTGTTTTGGAAATAGCACAATAATAAAAGAGATCATGAATAACTGTGATCATTACAGATTCCTCTGCTCTTGTTTGCAAGAGTGGAAGGCTGCAGAGACAATGCTATCTTTACGTTAAGAGTACTAACTTTTCCTCCAGCTTTAATGTGGTATGTTTGGGGTCAAACAGGGAAGAGATATGGTATCATAAGTAACTCTGCAATCTCTTCATATATACTGAGTTGAGGGCAGTTGTGTATGGCTGAATCAGGAACAGATTTTCTTAATGCACTGGAAGCTGCACCATAGTTCTACGCAGAGGTTTGTGCTGAATGTTTTGTTTATAATAAGCTTTTGTGAAGATTTCTGCCCTTTCGGTACTATGAATAAAATGTTTATAATCTAAAACTCTAGCTTGTCTTCCATGCCAAAGACTTATGTCTGCAATGAGCATAATACATGCATACATGTGCATATGTAATACAACGTATACAGTAGATATCTTTAAATTCAGAAGAAGGAAAAAATGTTTTACTAGATCAAATTATAAAGATACAGTGATAAAGGAAGACAGTAGCACTTGTTTTAAAATGAAGCTTAGAACAGAAGGGAAAATATATTTAAGAACTGGACATTAAAATAAAAAACAAACAAACATGATGTTACTGGCATAGTCAAAGATGACACAAGGGCAAAAATTATTTCATAAATAGCTTGTTTTTTCACAGAAAAAAACCAAAAATATATAAAAGGTTGTAGAAGTCAACTTCATTATGGTTCTTACTAAATTAATACATATCTGTAGGGATTTAGATGCAAAAACAAGGTGGACAAATAAAATAAAAGGTTCATGAAAAACAAATTCAGCTAAACTAATACAATTCTGTTTTACAAGATTAAGTTCCCTATATAGTAGTATTCCAAATAATAATAGTTATTGGCATTAATTTCTACTTTAAAAAAATAAAAATTCTTTCAACAACATTCTACTACTGAAACGACATTAAAATCAAGTCTTTACACATTAGATAAATAAATAATGGGTTATTAAGTGTCAAAAAATAAATATAAACATAGAATCATTATCACACAGGTTTATTTCTACCGGTGTCCTTCAAGTAGCAAATCTTGACACTGTGATTTAACATTTTTATGAGTGGATGAAACAAACTAGGTATGAAGTTGCAGATGACATAAGAATAGGGTGAAAGTGAATAATTTTTTTTTTAAAAAAATCTGTTTAGGAGGAATTTTGGATCACATTATAAACTGGGACCAAGCAAACTGTAACCAGATGTAAGATGGTACTCGTGATGTGAGCAATGAAGAAACAGAAGACCTTGCAGACCACGTATGCATAGCTGGGGAGATCATTACATCCAAGAGGATTTGGCAGGTGTTACAGATAATCACAAACATGAGCTCTGAATACAAGACAGCAAACAAGAAGACTAATATAGTTCTTACATACATAATATTCAAAAGACTTATTTAATTATTGTAGATTTTCATATTAAAATTTGACCATGCTTTAGTGGTGGGTTTTTTTCTTATTTTATGCAAGGGCAACCAGTACTAGAATACAGTTTTCATCACTAACAGAATGAGGGAGTTCCAAGAGCTATAGAAAACAGTTTAAGGGCTCAAGAACTGCATCTGAAAAAATTTCAACAAATCAAAAAATAACCTTTAATCGTATTAAAATTTTGTTGATGGGAGATGTTTTAGTCTGTGTAGTGGTTTGACACTGACCACACAAACCACACAGACCCAGTACAATCTGGCAGACACAAGCACAGCAAGACTAAATGACTGAAAACAGTAATTTAACAATAACTATAATTAAAAAATATTTGGGATAATTAAAAAAGCTCTGGGAGATTTACTGTCACTGAATATCTTTAAAGCAAAATTATTTTCTTCTAAAGGAGAGAAACAAATTAAAGGAATAATGAAAAAATGGAAACCACGTAGCATTTTTAATGGAGAAATACATGTTAGACCATCACATGACCACTTCTGTTTTTATAAGCAAGAAACAATATGAAATAATATCACTGATATGGTAGTAAATTTGTTTGGTGAAATATTGAACTAAATAAAGCCTACATAATGTCTGTGCACATGGCAGGATCTACGTTCCTTAAGAGGCAATATTGACACACATGTCATTCCATTGTTTAAATAAATTGAAGTTAACATTACAGTCAATATATATAATGGATTCATACTACTCTACAGAGTAATCTAATAAAATGCAATCAGAGTTTTTTGTTTCTGAGGTTGATTTCAGAATAAATTTATTTGTAAATAATTTAGTATGTACAGGCTATGAAATTATCAAATAAATTTATTAAAATGCATGATTTCCTCATTAGGGAGTACAAATGAGAGATTAATAATTTTATCACCAACAGATTCAAAATACAGCATTTAAAGAGAATATGTATTATCTACATAAGGAGTCAGATATTAAATTATACACCATGCAGATCAGCAAATAGTCAGATGGAAGACCGTCAATGGAAATATTAGTAATCCAGGAGCCTATGTTATATTTCATGAATATCTACCTCTTTGTTTAAAAGAAAATTGAAGATGATGATGTTCTTGGTAAGAAAAGATGATAGTGGAGTATAATGCTTATATGTCACATCTCAAATAGTGAAGAAAACAAAGGTCTACATCACTGGAGATTGCTTAAAATATCATGAAATATGCCTTCCTCCCCCCAAAAAATAGTGTCAGTGACCTTTGCAAACTTCATTTTGAGTAACTAAATCTTGCCCATCTCAGACATCCCCAAACTTACACAATCAATTAGCCTGTAGAGCGCCCATTGACACAGTAGCTGGAAATTAATTTTAAAAATTAATAATATTAATAATTTCTATAAACTTCCCATCTTTAACGAAAGGCGCTTTCTACAGAACCATTAGAAAATGCAGTTTAATGGCTTTAGAATACAGAAGAACACAAGTCAGCACAATGAAATATACTTCATAGTCTTTATCTAACTTTAGACATCACAACTTAAGTTATTTAAATTACTTAGATGTTCACTTTAGTTAGTCTTTAAAGAAAAACCACACAGTTTCAGAAGCAATCTAACCATCTAACCTGTCAGAATTTTTCCTCAGCTCTGCTTACATCACTACAGTAACTACAGAGAAAATTTAAAGTAATTTTAGACAAAAAATATCTGCCTTTCTTTTCTAGACAAAAAAAAATATTACATATTAATTACCTTATTTTTTCTTTTTAATAGTAGTCTAATTAAAATCTTATAATGACTAATTAAAAAATGACTAATTAAAAAATTTCAATAAAAATTTAAGAGCATAAGAGTCAACTGTGGTTTCAGGTTTAACATAAGCATCTTTCCCAGAACCCAAGCACCCTCTGTAAGTTTATCCAGTCCACTCATGACGGAGTTCTTCATGACTGAAAAAAGAGCCTCCTGCCTCTTTTCAAGGAGAAGGAGGAGGATCTTCAGAGGAACTGCAACCAATCAGTCTAGCCTCACCATTCGGCAAATCTTCCTGGAAGCCACATCCAGGCACATAAAGGAGCAGGAGGAGACTGAAAACAGCTACATGTTTTTACCAACATGGGAGGCCATCTGCATACTGGACTTTATTAGCAAAAATGTAATCATCTTGGAGAGGGAAAAGAATCTTTCCCTCATTTCAGTACTTGTGAGGCTGGATCTGGAGTAATATGTGCAGTTTTGAGCTTCCTACTTTGACCAAGTCTTTGGACCTCTAGATATCCTTTCCAACCTAAAATATTTAATGATTTTATGACTGTTACTTCTGCAGACCTCTGCCAGATCCATTAAGGATGTAAGTCAGAGAGAATTTTATACTTTAAAGTTCACACACTTGGTCAAAGTCTTAGAAACTAATAGTCCTATAGACAAGGTGACTTCTCACAATGAAGGACGTGATTTCACTTGAAGGCTTAACATACAGGTAACAAGCACATTTACTGAGAGCTGAGTCTACCAAGCAAACCAGGTGAAGTACAGAAGACAGATGAAGAAGCATTCCAATGTTCTTTCAGGATAAATTAAAACCTCACATTTTGAAAAGCTGTATTTCCCTCCAGTTAGTCTTGGAATACCATGAATGATAATATGGATGAAAGTCTGCAATTACTGAAAAAGAACTAGCATCACAGAATACTTCAAATCTGACATTAATCCAAAAGGCATCCATATGCGCATCTCAGTCTTACAAGAGATGATGGCTGAGAAACAAGTCTCTTGTTCCATGTTGTTGTTAGCAAAAATTATAAAACATGAAATGGAAGTAACTTTTTCATGAGCAATACTACATTTTTGACACTTATTAACTGGGGAACTATTATGAAACAAATAAACTATCTGAGAGTTAGAAGAAGGATAGTGATCTATCAAACATAGGAACGTATTAGGAATTGTTTGAAGAAGCAAACAAAACAAACACATCCAAAAAGATACATTCTGTGATGAGCTTGGGTAATATGTGGTGATTCAAATGCACAACAGAAATATTATTGTATATGGTAAAGAAAAGGTGTAAAAAACATTCAGGAAAGAGACTTACTGATATTATTAATGGCAGTAAAACCAGATTAGTTTCAGCATATCTAAACTTATGGCTGTGAAAATAAAAATGTTTCTTGATATACACTTTCTTTTGAATTTCAGTAGAAGACATGTAATAAATTTGTCATTCCTAGGAATATTCAACTTTTTTTTTCTTTTTAAACATGACTACTGGAAAATTGAGATAGTCATGATGACTAGCTTTTAGCACATTAAATATATGGTTATGAGAGTTATTCACAAAAAAGGAAATCTGGTCCTCCCAGTCTATACTGAAGCCCTGGAGGATGTCCTGATTACCAGGCCTGAATATTAAGTATTCTCCACTCTTCCTATAGAAATCTCTTGTAAAATCAAGACTGCAGAATTTTTAGTCATGAAAGTAAATCAAATGAGGCAGTCTAATAGTATAAGCATAGACTGAGGAGAGGGAGGTCCCTGGTTCCAGTTCCTATTCCCAAGAATTTTGTCCAGTGCTGCTCAAATGGGAAAAAAAAAAAAAAAAAAAAGGAGGAGGTGGAAGGTAATGAATTGATTTCCTCCTTCTAGATTAGTAATCCTAACAGAAGACAACAGAGTCATACTTTCTCTTGTGCTATCTTCTTTTGGACCCATAAATATTTTTTGTTGTCAAATATCACTTTTTTATCATATACACATTTGATAAGAACATGAGAAACAATTTTTAAAAGCCTTATAGCCTTATGATTTACTTTAATATGCAAATGGTCATCAGCATATCATTCACTGCAAGTTTTCTGTACCTGCCTTTGAAATAGCTATACTCTCTAATCACAATATTGTTTAATTCTCTTAGTATAACCAAACACATTGCTAAAATACTCCTGCTATCAGTAACATATAGTAGCTAGACATACTGTTTTAACAAAAAAACTGTGATAATAAATTAAACTGCTGAAACAAATCTAAATGTGCAAGGAGGTTATTTGCAAAGAAGACAACTACGTTGACTGAAGGAAACAGACAAGAAGGAAATAGAACACTGTCACTATCACTGAGTATTTTACTATACTCTAATGGACAGTGTGCTTGTTGAAAATGAAAAGCAGACTATGGGATACATAAGTGCCTTTTCATACCAATGCACAGAATGTTTTTAACTAGTGGAGGCAATTCATTTCACTTCATGGCATTAAACAGAATGCACATTTCTCTTCACTTTTTAAGCTGCTTTCTGCCCCCCCGCCCCAGCCAAGTGTGTTCCACTGGAATGTATTTTGGTGAATACCTGGGGCAATTTTTATTGCTTAACAGGTTCACAGAATCAGAGAATGTTAGGGGTTGGAAGGGACCTCTGAAGATCATCCAATCCAACCCTCCTGCCAGAACAGGTTCATCTTGAGCGGGTTGCACAGAATGGCATACAGGCGAGTTTTGAATGTCTCCAGGGACATCTCTCTGGGAAGTCTGTTCCAGTAAAAAGATTCCTCCTCATGTTTAGACAGAACTTGTCATGTTCAGGTTTGTGCCCGTTACCTCTCACCATAAATATTGATACCTTTCATAAACACCTTTCATCCATAAACATAAATAGGTATTTTAAATTTGAAAGCAGAAAAAAAGATAGAAACCTAATTTCTTCAAGAAAGAAGAGCTTTATTTTCACTGGGTTTTGAAAAATACTACTATGTTCAAGCAAGTAGATTAAATGCTATTAACTTTAATACCTTTTTAAACAAAGTAATCTGTTGAAGTGATAATGGATTTTAAACTAAGTATACTCATTACATTGAGTTTTACACCATTGTGGTTTTCCTGTTGGTCACACGAATCTCTAAACCCAACACTATTAATTACAATTATACTATGTGGTGTGTGAACACTTGATTAATTTCATATCATATTTAAGGCAGACATAAAAGTAATTGAAGAATTCTACCACCAGTCTTAAAGGGTGCTATCACAGAAGCCCAAAACCACTGCTTATGATTTCATGCACAAGATTTGCAGATCAAGGCTACCATCTATTCAAGCCTTGAAAATTAAAGTTTTATTTGAAAGGCGATCGGCTAATTCTGCAGGCAAGAGACAGACACTAGAACTCATCAAAAATTTATCGATGGGAAAGGTCTGAAGCTGTCGAGCTTTTACATGTATACCCCAATTTAGATTTTTAGTTACTTTTACTTGAAAAATTGGCTCTGACTTTCCACATGGCTTGAGGCATAGTTTCGATACTACTTTTTTGTGTCAAAAACACCTGTCTTTTTACTTTAGTGCCAGAAGGGCTTAGCATCTTGTCAGTGAAGTAACACAGCCTGCACATTTATAGGTGTCACTCACTTTACCATCTGTTTTTTAGGATAACAGTCACCACTATCACCCAGCCCCTCCAGAGGCTCTAACAGTCTTTATGGATTAAGGTTGAGATCTGCACTGAAGAACAGCGAGAGTTATCCCACAACTTCCAGCTCATTCTTTGTGTCCTTTAACCTTAACTCTGTGAACATCTCATCCTACATGGTTTTAGTAACTATCCTTCATGAAAAAATCTTGTCAGTAGCATCCTACCACTTCTTTAAAGTGTTACAGCAAATAATTGTCAAACAAATGTCTGCATGTTGTACACTGAGAGAAAACTGCATGCATATAGACACCAGCCTTCACACCATGCCCAAAACTACATCACAGGTAGCTTACTTCTAATCTCAAGAGTCAGCAGTAACATCATCATTAATCCTAAACTACATTTCATTGATAAAGTTGTTAATCAGATAATATGGCAAGTGGATTAATAGAAATACGTACAGTATGAAAAAAACAGGCTTAATTTGTCTCTTAATGAACAAAAAGAGGGTTACTTCAAAGAGATTTTTTTACTATTTTTTCTCAGAAAGTGCTATATATTAATCTTTATTTTTAATTAAAATAAGTAAATACATAAATAAGTGGTGCCACAGACCACATAACATGCATTTTATGTGCCAATGTAGCTAAAAATTTTTTACAGACATACAGGACAAAAGTCAGCAGAGATGTAGACTTCGATGCACGGGTGACATCTCAATACTGCTGTGAGAAAATGTATAAGCTAGTGGCTTTTAAGTTGGAGTAACAGAGACCAAAAAATAGGTTTCCTTTAGAAAACCATTTAAAGCATGTTCAAATGTTTGCCTAATCCTAAAACATCAGACAGGTTCAAGTCTTGCAGTAGAACCAGATGAAAGAGATAACAAGCAAGTACCCTTGTGTGATCTGATATGTATTTTCTTCCAGAAACAGTAAGACTCTGGCAGTTATTTGGAACATAAACTTTGTTTTATACTTTCACTGATGTTAAGGTACTAATTAAGAAGCATTTATGTCACCTATGACTTGTCCTTGGCATGGAAGTAGCACTTTACCAGTGCTATAACCGGGAAGGGCCAAATGAATGCTACAAATACATTTTGATGTTAAAATTCTGTCAAGGGCTTTCTAATGGCTATGTTTTGATTGTTAAAAGCTTAGTGTCCTCAGGTCTAAAGGAATACAATGAGAACCAATTACAAAGGTAAATTTTCTGCTAGCTGAATATCTTCCTGATAGATATCTAAATGATAACCCTGTCCAAACTACCTGGAATAACACAACCTTCTCTTTTTTTTTTTTTTTTTTTTTTTTTTTCTCTCATGCATCATAATACACTATTCACACCTTATTATCCTCTTCATTACTTTCTTTAGAATAGGACGTGTATAAGGGTGACCAATTATCAGTGAGATTGCCCTGAGTGGCTATAAGTCTCAGATGAAGTCTCCTCCTTTGCTTTTTGTAAAGCAGGCAGGCAGATGCAGATGTTGTCCCACATTTCTTCATAGCTGAGCTACCTGTCTGTCAAACCAGTTAGTTAGAGACTGAAAGCAACTGTAAACATACTTATACTAACAAAATTAATTTCTAAGCCCAGAGTATACTGTACAATTGAGAAAAAATATTTTATACTAAATCTGAATGCAGACTGGAGCTGTTAAACAGCGCCTTTTGGAGATTCAGAAGAGGTGATTCACTGTCTTGCAGTGATTTGTTTCAGCTTCCTGGATGAAACCTCTTCATTTCTCTGATAGGAGATGGTGGACGCTGTCCAACTGAACCCATTGGGGTGGGTTCTTCCTCTCTTCCTTGTCATGCTAAATTTGTTGCATTAGTTCTTTAATGGCAAAACCATGCCTCTGTCACCAACGTGGCATACCTTCAAAAGTGATTTAAGCAGTCATCTTAACATGGCATCACTAGGACTCTGTGGTCTGCATGGGGAGATTTTTTTGCTTGTCATTCGATGTTGGTTAAGCAGTGCTCCTGGCACTGCCTTGTAGCTGGACAGTGTTTTTCCACTAGGCCCAATTTTCTTCCCATTTTGAATTGGAAAAGCAGCAGCCTGAAATTCCTCAGCCAAGTCAGCTTGTTCACTACATTATGACATTTAGGCTGTGTGGGTGGAGGGGGTTGAGAATGGTACTGCCTTGCCATCCCTGTAAAACATTCTAGTCTCTCACAGAGCAACACAGCAGTGTCAGCACAGCACTCTCATTACTGTGGAAGTATTACATGTAGCCATTAGTCTTCTCCCTTCAATTAGTAACAGTCAGTTAAGCTGTGCCCCCAGCCTGCGTTAGCTGTTGGCAGCATGGCCAAGTCAAACTTGTCTACCATTTGGAAAGTAAACTGGGGAAACCTACTGTTCACCAGTCACACTCTTTGGCTGTGAAAAGGAAAAGAGGACAAGGGCATAAACTTGTTTGAAAATGTTATGCAAATAATTTACAGGTAAGCAAACGGCACTGCAAAAATACAAGGGGAAGATCTTCATGATACACAGATGACACAGTGTTAATATATTTCACAACTCCTGGAGTGCTACTTCAGTGTCCCTCATGTTTTATCATATGTCCTTTTTCATTTAGTTTGTTTGTTTCCGAGGGTGAGGGAGCAGTTATATACAATGGGATAGGTTTGAATTTAGGAATAGTTTTATGATAGCCACTTTTTTTTTCCAACTGGACATGTCAGAACAGATTTGACAGGTGAGTTGTAAAAAGCAGTTCGGTCTCCTGCAGGTGAAATCCAATTCAAATCAGTACAAAAGCGGATTCTCTAGCTTGAGTGATGGAGGAAATGCAAAACTGAAGTTCCTTTGATAAATTCTGTGGGGGAAACAGTCTACCAAAATGCACATAGCCTAAGTGATGTGAAATGGAATCTCATTTATTGATAAAAAAAGAATATTGAGTGCTATATCTGTACAAGAGATCCCCTAAACAGCTGGTATTTAGATATGATCAAACAAGATCAAAGTTTTCCTATGTGTTAAATCAACATAAGATTTTAGATTTAAAAAAGCACTACGAAGTTTAGTCTTCAAAATAACATCTCAGAACTGCATTTCTACCATGTTGAATACAGAATCAAAAGTCTGGAAGCCAGATAATATTGAAGACTTAATGTAACCTGTACGCTTTGGCTCTGAAAACATAATTTTTATCTATGTTTGTGCTGTAATTATTTTGCTCTTTTGTTTTTCCACATGAAACCAAAAGCTCATGGCTGTTAAGCACCTGAGTATACATAAACTTCATCAGTGCTTCCACTGTTCATTCTATCAAAAAAAATCCTACATTCTTTTGATCAGTTCTTTCCTGTTAATCATGTCTGGAGTGCTGAAATTTATAAAAGCTGTTAAGGAACTACATTTGGTAACAGCTCATTGAATGAAATTAGCTTTGCAAGATATTTTTACATAATGAAAATAAACTTTGAACATATTATTACATTTCTTTATGGCTTCAAAAACAATAATCCTAATTTGCAAAGTCTGGCAACGCAGTTAACTGCTCTAACATGAAATATCATTTTCAAACAAGACTTCTTTAGGTTACCTTTTTATGTAAAAATACTGTATGTTGTTTTTACTGCTAAAGGTCGAGTAATAGAGGACTTGGATTGAATAACAAGCAGAGATCAACATACTGCAAGTAGTCTGCTATCAAAAGACTTCTGCTAAATGACAGATGGCTGGCTCTAAGGAGCCCATTATTAAGACACTTAAAATTGAATTAATAAAAAAAGGAAGAAAAAAGGAAAAAATTAACCAAATCCCTAACAAAACAGAAAGACAATGTATGAGCAAGATCCATATATTAACATATCCATATTCGTCAGTCAGCTGGGGGCATTTGACCTACTTCCATGATGTCCTCCTACAGTGATGCAAGCTTTTCTTCTTCTCAGCAGGTAGTAATCTTCCAGGAAGAACTGCTGAGAACTGCTGATAACCTTACTTGCTGATCTCCCAAATTGTTTTTGGTGATATGGGCATTTCTACAGTGTATGTGCCTTTTGCTCTCTTAATTTTCCAGTTTCACATGACAATCCAGAAGCAATATAGCACAAGAAGATTATAAGATCTGAGGGAAAAGTCAACAGTAGCTGCAGTGGCAAAGTTCTAAGCACCTTCAGTATGCAGCTTGCTCAGCATTTTTTTAATGTATTTTATAAACATATAATGTGGGCTATTAGTAACTTGCTAGAAGAAGAAGCCTTTGGGGGATCATGTGTGAATTATGTTAGCTTACTATTTCTTCATATTGTAAATTTCCCTCTGAGATCCCACCTAAAAAAAGTCAAGACATCCATATTATCACAAGGCTCAGGGATCCCTACTTTAACCTATAAAGTGTGTTAATTTAAGCCTACTATAAGCAGATATTCCCAGCTGCCAATGTGCAGCTAAATTAATTTTTAACTCTAAACATGCATATGAAAGAATGACTCTGTTTAAAACCCAAGTAAATAGTTTTTATATTCACAGTTAAATAAAAAAATCCCCAAATTAGAGTGAGTAAATGTTGCTCTAAATACATCTCTCTAAAAAGTAAGTTAAAATAAAACAGAATCATAGAATCATTAAGGTTGGAGAAGACCTCTAAGATCATCAAGTCCAATCATCAACCCAACACCACTATGATCACTGCTAAACCAGGTCCCGAAGAGCCATGTCTACAAGATTTTTAAACGTCTCCAGGAATGGTGACTCCACCACTTCCCTGGGCAGCTGTTCCAATGCTTCTCCATTTTCTCAGTACTGAAATTTTTCCTGATATCCATTCTAAACCTCCCCTGGTGTAATTTGAGCCCATTTCTTCTTTTCCTATCGCTTGTTGCATGGGAGAAGAGACCAACACCTACCTCACTACAACCTCCTTTCAGGTCATGGTAGAGCTTGGTAAGGTTTCCTCTCAGTCTCCTCTTCTCCAGACCAAACAATCCCAGTTCTCTCAGCCACTCCTTGTAAGACATGATCTCCAGACCCCTCACCAGCCTCATTGCCCCTCTCTGCACCTAAAGGACCCCTTTATATCCTTCTCTCTCTCTCTTTCCTCAAATTTCTAACAGAACCTAGAAGGGAAAATCCTTCTGAATTCATAAATCAGGTAACAAATAATGAGGTTAAGTCTTTATAAAATAACCTGGTTGCTTCTAATTGTATTGGTAGAGCAGGATGTTAAGAATATGGGAAAACCTACTGTCTGTCATGATCACGTTTTCATAATGCACCATTGTAGGTCAAAAATAAAAGAACAATATATGTTTCAACCTCAAATACTCTTTGGGACTGATTAATACAATTATACACAGTTACATTTGCATTGCAACAAATTTCCATCTAAAGGCAAAATGAAGTTTACAGTCGCTGTAGGCTCTGCACAAATTAACACTTCATTGAATATTAATGAATTACTCTTTGTGACCAATTGCTATGCAAATAATACTTGTGTCAAAATTTATAATTACATTTATTTAAAGATAAAATACATGAATATTAACATAAAAAAATACTTCCACAATAAAGTGAGTAAATCTATTAAGACACATGCCACACGGTTACTAAACTAATGGCTTTGTTGTTGATTTTATACAACTAGGTAACATTATTTTCTCATACTAATTTCTAATGATTAGGAAAACTCAGTACTATCCTAGGATTTTGCCTCTATAAGCTACATTTGGATTTTGTTTGGAATCAAACACAATTCAAATTAGTTAAATTATACGTTATTCTAATTTATCAGTTAAAAGCAACCTGATACTGAATATTTTTGTTGACGTATATTTTATATCACCAAGCCTAAGATTGTGTGATAATCGGTGGAAGGTACATCATTGTTTGCATTCCCTTTCCTGTAATAATTAGCTTTATAAAGTTGTTTATGTGCTGCTTAAGGTGAATATCTTTGTACTTTCAATGCAGCCTTTGGAGAAAAGAAATTACTATAAAATCATCTCAATACTAAACAACCAGTACTGCTTCTATAAAAGTCATTTAGATATCAGTTCTGTTTCTTGAAATGCAAGATTGTTTCAACACACTCCTATAACACAGTCTGTCAAACAACAGAGACATAATTTTTAATAATAATACTTTAAATATATTTTATGAAAGGTGTGGGGAGATATGTCTCAGGTTTCTCTGTTGCTCTGAGAGTAAACCTAGATTAAATACTTGTGTTTTGCTGTGCCTTTGTGAGGTAAAGAGAGAAATAATTTTCTCTTAACTTTCTTCTTGAAAGACTAAGCCATAGCAGAGGCTATGACAAGAAAAAGTAAATAGCTAAGAAGTCAGATAAGGAACGAAAATAGCAGCAGCAAAAATACAAATTCAATTATTTATTTATTTATTTATTTAAAGTCATTCCATATTGTGGAGACTACGCTAACAGAGAGCTCTTTAATTTTACAAGATAGTCATAAAGTGCAAATCTCATGGCATACTGATGGTGTTGAGGTCATTAAAGTGAATTATATAGTTCTACAAATGGGATCAATTCTGAGTACACAGTAAAGTCAGGAGTGAATTTCACTACTATGAAACAAATAGGTATAATTAATTATGGTGTCAACTACTCTAGGAGAGGGCATCATGCCAGCATAAGCCTGAACAAGGGTGTGTTGCTTTCTGCCTTTGGACATAATGGCCATTGTTTCCACGTGCTCCGTTTCTTCTCTCACTTTCAAGCAGATGTTTGATCTCACACACAAGAAATCATTTTAAAAGCCATCGAATTCAGAAAACGTAATATATATTGCTATCCCTTTGCACTGCTGCTGCTGCAGTGGTGAGCTACAGTGAAACAACTACCACACAAAACTACACTCATGAGCTATATTAAACAAGCATCCTTGTCCAAAACAAATTTATGATAACTAGCACCCTAATTTCACACCACTGCAACTTCATAATATTCTGAAACAGTAAATCTTCATCTTCCAACTCTACAGAGTTAATGCTGAGGTATTAGCCATGCATTAGAGGAGGGACTGAAAGTCCCACCAGCAACTTAATGCAGCCACTGTAGCCAGAGCCATGCACTCAGTGAAGCAATACTTCTCCTTTTGCTGTCAATCTTCGGTACCAGAGCAGCAGGGTTTTATTTTATCTTTCTTTTTTTCCCATTTCACAAGGGTATTTAAAATTTGATCACAACAATGGTTCAGTTCATATGCATATTACAAACTGCTTTGGGGACTGCTCAGTGCAAAATGGGCGGATAATGTTACAGATTAACTTGACTCTGGAGTGTGAGTTGTCAGCTATATCCTTTAGCTGGGGAAAAGATTTTAAACACTACCTGGAAAATTGTGAGGCCTAATCTTTCTGCTGTGCTAGCTTGCAGTATAATCCGAATAATGTGAATGTGCTTTCCATCTGACTGAGGCAGGCATGCTGGTAAGTGATTTGAGTGATTTGCCTCATATAATAACCAGTTTTCTGTGTCTCGCTGGATGCCAGGAACTTCCTGAAAATCTTCGCCTGTGGCTTGACACAGACTGCTGAGTAGCCACAAAACTGTTTGATAAAAGCACCAGTTTTGTCCAGTATAAATCAATAGAGCATCTCTGCAATAGCTGTATTTGACTATAGCACTCAGCTGTTATCAAGCAGGGGACCTGTTCTGACTATTCTAACTTCAAGAGTAAGTATCATTTTCCCAGCTGGTCTTCAACACAGCAGGAATGGCTGTGGTGTATGCTCAGTGCTTTAGCCAAAGAATGATCAACATTCACAGCCCTCAGCTGGCCTTCAGACAAAGACTAACTGAAAATGCATTTCAATGCAGATATCAAATTGTTCTACTAAACCAGAGTATACAAAGCACGATTCCTCAAATGTGAGCTCCTAAATCTAAACTGGAAAGAACTTCCAGTAATTTCATCTGTCCTTCCTACCTTACATGACCCTATTTCTTTTGGGAAGACCTACTACAAAAAGTCACATCACACACAAGTAAGTATACACATTCTTGAAATCAGCTGGAAGAATTTCTTACTAGTGAAAGAAAGATGGAAAACATCTCTTAACATGAATGTTCAAAATGTTATTGTCCTCACCTCCTCTGTGCTTCTTTTTGTGCATGAAAACACTTTTTAGGTAACAAGACGAAATATGTTTTCTGGAGACAGTCATGGCACAGTAAGGAATAATCAACTTTGTTCTCTCTAAAACTGAAATTACTTCTGGAGAAAAACAATATGTCTTTTCTAAAGTTCTATGCCACTAAAGCTAGTGAAATGCCACAAGTGAAATATGTTTTCTGTTGTTACTATTTCCTGTGTCTTTCTATTTTTCATATCTTGTAGAACATGGAGATTCACCCAAAGCACGTACAATCCTGGTATGTTGGTCTAAGGAAAGGACAAAGTATCTGGTGATAGCAAGAATTTCTTTTTCTTTGAAATTTCACTTACAACATGGGGCTGGTAATATTTCATAAGTTCTTAGTTCTACTGAAGCAGATAGAATTTTTGATCTTTACTCCATTGAAGCCAGTACTCCAATATGTGACAGACCTCTAGAATACATGGATATTTATATTTGTCTATGGTATAAATATGCTATAACAATTATAAATACTTTTGCGTTTACTCAGTTATGAAACCTTAAGTCTCATGTAGTTTACTGGTCAAGCAGATAGTTCTTTCATGTTTGCATGCCACCTGGCATACTGGGAAAACTGATAACCCTTCCCTTACCAATTGGTCTTGGGAATATTATAAAAAACACATATGATTCTAAATCCTGATTGACACATTTTATTTTCTAAAAGTTTCCAGTACTCTTCCGTATGGGCATGTCAGTGTTATAATGAAATTGATTATGATTATACGCTTTTATTTTATACAACCGCAAACTGAGGTTCAAATATGTAAAATTATTTGTAGCCTGAAATAATGAAAAAGAACAGCAGGAAAATCCTCCAATGCTTTCTGTCACTTAGCTGGATGTAAAAAATACCTCTGAGAATATGAGTAGCTTTGACTGGGCTGGCCCTAATAAGTAATGGCAAAATAAGGAGTGTTCTCTTACAATAAAGAGTGAAGTCTCACAAGTCAGGAGCTGGTTGGCAATTCAAGCATTCATTGTATAGTGAAGAAGCCCCACTTTGGACAAAACATATGCAGAGAAATCTAGAACACATTTCAAAAATATCTCAAGCTTTTCTAACCTTATTTACAGTTGACTTCCAAATTTCAGTTTGCATGATTTGAAGCCAACAATTTAATTTTCCATTCTGAATCAGGATGTACAGCACTGTTAGCT
This sequence comes from Trogon surrucura, assembly GCA_020746105.1. NCBI lineage: Eukaryota > Metazoa > Chordata > Aves > Trogoniformes > Trogonidae > Trogon > Trogon surrucura. Next base: position 42,980,762 of record CM036617.1, read on the forward strand.
GCTCACTTTGACCTGAGTTCTTGTGAGAGCCCTTACAAGTTATTCAGACTATTCTCATAAAAAATAAAAAATAAAACTCTACATATCTGCCATATTGAAAGAAATAAAAAGAGAAGGGAAGGAAGGGAGAGAAGCGAAAGAGAAATGAGAAAGAAAGCTTACATGGGCCCAATGCTAAATTGTAAAAAAAATATACTAAAAAAAAGGATCTTGAATATCTGTATGCAGGTATGACATGCTGATATAGCCAAACACAGTAACAGCCAAAGGGGATCCGCTGTTTAGCTACCTCAAGTGATTTTAAGTAAAGTGGCCTCCTAAGGACACATAGTTAACTTATGCACACACTTTCTGTAAGGTTTTCCAAAATGTTACAGGTGACCCAACATGTTCAATACCACAAAGTGTTTCCTGTTGGCAGCAGTTTCCCCATTTCTTCCAATGACAACTTTTTTCCTAGTCTTGGTCTCAATTTTTCAAGTCAATTATCTGTGGAAAATTGAAATTTACTCCTTTAGATGAGTAAATATTAAGAAAAATCACAGGAAAAATGTGTTAACACAGTTTTCATAAACTTGCTTAGAATAGCTTTAACATTGTCAAAATTCCTGCTACATTATGATTAAGGCAAACCTCCATGATTTTGAGTTGTTGCTCAGGGAAAGAGGATCCTGTTTTAAACACAGTAATTGCCATCTAGACTTCATGCTCTGACACGGTGAAGAAAGTTCACGCTTGCCAAAGTTTTCAAAGCATTCATATGTAAGTATTCTCTTGTAGGAGTAGTTTGATCCATATCTGCTAAATACACCAACTAGGTCCTATTTAAACTTCAGTAAGTTATAATGAGAGCCTCTTTTTTTAATATAAATTGAGTTTGATTAGAACTTTACTAGAGGTTTAACCTTTATTTGATGCATGTATGGGACTGAGTTTCAAGTTACATTAAAATATTCTTGCCTCTAAACCACGATTTGGTTTTACTGTAGCTAAAAATGAGGCCTGTTGCATGCAGTAATTAGATGCCTACTAAAGAAGAAAATCATTATTTACTTGCCTGGAACACAGACATAAGCATACTAAAATAGCATAACCAGGTCCAGTATATAAGCATATTTTAAGATTGTAAAAACAATACTAACAGCTTACCATGAAGCTCAGCTTTAATATATAAATAATACATAAATAACTCCAAATGAGCAAAGGAGGTGTGATACAGTGACACAAACAGAGTGCATAAAAATGTGCAAGTATTAAACTCTGCAATATAAGAACTGAGGATGCAGAGTAGGCAAGAACGATGTCTGGTAAAACCAAAATAACCCTGCAGAGCAGGCAGGCACTGTGTCTGATGGAACCAGAATAATCCTGCCGAATATGCAAAACCAGAACAAGCCTTCATCCCAAAAATAAATGCCAAGAGCAGCTGAGATCATCCAATTTTCTTCTGAAGAAGAGTCAGAGGCACACAAAACATCAGTTGTGTTTTATGGGAAAGGATGGGGAGGAAAGAAGATGGCAGACTCTCTTCTGGCTCTCCTTCTCAAATTGTTCTCCAGACTAATGGTTTATAGCCATCAGTCTGAACTAAAACATATCACTTCAGTGGCATTGTGCACTTGCAACTAATCAAAGATAAGCCTGCTATGGATGATTGGTAGTGATTAAGTTCTAATGACCATCAATGTGCATTGTTAATGAATCCAGTCAAGAGGCAATTTGAAGCTAGAAACTGGCTAGTCTTGGAGACTTGTCCCATCACATTTCCATCACACCATTCTCTTAAATTCCTAGTACGCAGAGATCTGTGTATATTCAGTTGCAATGTTATGTTTACATTCTAGATTTTCACAGAGCTTTTACAATTTTTTCTAAACATTCAAAGATTTGTCATGATAAATCAAGAAGAAGCATGAAGCATATAGAAATTTTCCACCTGACTTTGTTATTTTCTTACAGGGTAATATAGTCTTTAGGAAGTTCCATGGCTTTGTAATATTTTTCTTTTTTCTGTTCATGACTGAAGCAATCACTTTGGAAAGAGGTGAAGTGCAAAGGTAATAGTGCCTATTGTTCTGGCCTATATCAGTATATTACATGTGTATACACATATACATATGTATACACATGTGTACATATATATAACAGAGACAGGGAGTATTAGGATTGATTTCTTTATCTACATCTGAGATGACTTCTCAGTGTATAAACAATCACTTGTGGCATCTTGAAGTCATTGCACGTGTACACATAAAGCTATTACCTATTTTGTAGATACATAGATGCTTTTTAATAGTAGAGTAAGAGAGAAAGGGACAGAAAATATGGTTCCCACATTTTAAATTAAAATCATTATTAGGCTATCATTTTACAGAATCAATTAATTTATATATACACAGTTAAACCTCCTCCCCCTACCAGTTGTCTCTTTTTTTATGGATAGATTTGATACCACATAGTAACACCTCCATGAGACAGATCTGTGTTAATTCTCTGCAGAATAAATGCTTTAGCATATAGAAAAACATAGACGAGAAAAGGAACCACACCAAACCCTCCAGATTTAATGATTTTAAAAAAGCTATACTGTACTTGCTCCAGTAGCAAACTTTTCAGTGTGTTAAAAGAAAGAAAGAAAAAAAAGAGAGAATTACTATATTTTCTCCTTATTCAGTAAAACAGTGTCTGATGTTTAATTGTACATCATCGGAATAGTTTATGGAAATGGTGATGTTAATGCTGAGGCTATCAGTGGACTCATTAATTTGTAGTGGCTATTTCTCCTGACCTAATTTCCTTTCCTGCTTGAAAACTGTTTGAAATTTCATCTGACTACAATCAGGTTTATTGGAAATATTAATGTCTGTGCTCTCCCCATAAGCCACCAGCAGGGTAATCGACTTGAAAGATGAATTACAACATCTGCATTAACAGAATATAGAATTGTAGTGTGGAGTCTGGCTCTCTGTCCTTTACTGCCCTCATTTTCCACTCTCTGAATGAGAGTTTGACAATTGAGGGGTTTTTGGTTTTGTTTTTGTTGTGTTTTTTTTTTTTTTTCCCAAGAGAGACAGACCTATGAGAGCATCATTAATAATATACTTTACACACTGCCGTTTAGAATAGATGGTTGTTTATCCAAAGGTTGGGGAATGACTCTTGAAACTTTCTTAGTCTCTGAAACAAAATGAAATTTCTACGAACTACAGAGCCCTTCCTAATATTCAAGGCTGAGTGATACAATCATAATTTATTAACTTTATTTGCCTTAAAACTGATAAAGGAAGGGAATATCTACTCTTTTGGATAAAGAATGTTCCCAAACTGCTCAGTGAACATTATTTCAGTGAGAAATTATTAAGAGAAGGTGAAAAAAATCATTAAAATCTTGTATGTAAACCCACATTGAGGTCTGTCCTACTTACAAAAGTGTTTAAGCATGCAGAAATCAAGTACACAAAAAGAAAGAGAATGCAACTGGAGAACAAGAATGTGGCAAGAATCTGTAGCTCCTCCAATGCAGTGCTCATGGTATCTGTGCCCTATATCTTTAACATGACACTGCTATGTGTAAATACAACTTTATATGATAATATGAAATTTTCCTTAAAAAATCAGCATAGAAATATAATACAGATTACATTTCAACATCTTCTGTAAAGAAGAACAATTTAATACAAACACTAAAAGGAAAGCCAACAGAAAAACATTTTGGTTTAGAAGATTTACATCTGTAAATATTGTAGTTTCTTCCTTTAAAATAATTTTGTGATCAATTCTTATCAGTATTTTAGTACTTGTCTTCTCATTTATTCATGCTTTCAGGATAGCATATGGACTAGAAGATTTGGGGGAGGAGGCATCAGGAAAGGTATTCTATCATCTGTAACTGAACTCCTTCAAATACCTCTCACCATGAGAATCTTCATAGAACAACAGAGGATGAAAGGGTAATAAGGTGTTCCATGACACAAGGCTTAGATCTCAAATGGAAAAAAGTACAAAAACTATTTTCCTTGCACTGACTGAAGGAACCAGACAACAGATTAGATAGATAAATGAACCAAATTAGTTTGAAGGCTATTTAGTTTTTCAGACACAAAATGCAGACAACTGACTAGAAAGTCAGTTCAGCACTGACATTATCACCCACACTTTCAATAAAAGTGAAACAGGCTTCTGTGTTAATTTCTTCAGCTCCTTCTATGACCTCCAAAGCTTCCTCAGCCCACAGACTGTTCCGACATGTGTTGAATAATTTTCTGATACTGTCTCATACTGACCTGGACAGGATTGAGAGGGGCAGAGAAGAACATAATGAGGTTCAATAAGGGCAAATGTAGGGTTCTGTGAGAAGAAACAATCCTGAGGAGAAGGATCTCTTGGAGTTCTTGTAGATGATAAGTTAACCACAAACCAGCAATGTGCCCTTGTTGCCACGAAGGCCAATGGTAATATGGGGCGTATTAAGAGCATGGCCAGTAGGTCAAAGGTCATCCTCCCCCTCTCTTCTGCCCTAGTGAGGCCACGTCTGGAATACTGTGTACAGCTCTGGGTTCCCCACTTCAAGAGAGACAGGAAACTACTGAAGACAATGTAGTGGAGGGTAACAAAGATGATTGGGAGATTGGAGCATGTCTCTTAGGAGAAAAGGTTGAGGGAACTGTGAATCTTTAGCCTGAAGAAGACTGAGAGAAGACCTTATCAATCTTTATAAATATTGAAATGCTGGGCGCAAAGAGAATGGAGACAGAGCCTTTTCAGTAGCGCCCAGTGACAGGACGAGAGGCAACAGGCACAAGCTGGAAGTTCCACCTAAATATGAGGAAAAACTTCTTTACTGTGAGGATGACAGAGCACTGGTGCAGGCTGCCCAGGGGGGCTGTGGAGTCTCCTTCTCTGGAGATACTCAAAATACTCCTGGTTGGACTAGATGATCTCTGGAGGTCCCTTCCAACTGCAACAATTCTATGATTCTGTGTAAAGACATCAGGAATTCTTTCTGTCTCTCATTTCTAACTCCTGAAGTACTAACTTAGCTCTTGCTTACAGTATCTTTTTCTATTTCTCTCTCTGACTTAAATATTTCTTAAATTAACAAAAATAATCAAATTTTCATAGTAATAAAAACACTCCCCTTGCTCCTCTCCGGTCTTAAACCAGAATTTTCCATTCTTACTGCTTTATTTATAAAATGCTGTTGTTACACAGTTGACACCATGCATAGGCCTTTATACCATTTTTTTCAAGTACTCAGTTTTGCCTTTGTTATTTTAGAGAGATCTTCACTCATAAGGAAGTAGTTTAGACACACAAGTGGTTTTATGACAGAATGTTCCCACTTATAAATATAAAGCAGTTATAAAACTATGCAGCAGATCAGTTAAGAAGTCCACAATACATGAATTAACTTAATTTATGTGATTTCTCGTTAGTTAGCGAAAATGTCTTGTCCAGTTACATTAGGCACACAATTACACCTCAATTAGTTATTCTGGAAGCTTGGTTTACCCTTATAGACATCACCTTTAGAATTACTTTTCTCAGCTCCCCCAAATAAAACGTTAGGAAATTATTACCACGATCCTGTTTCATCCCCCCAAAAAATTGTTCTGCTAGTCACAAATAAAATCACTTGGAATACCTGTGCTTGGAATTGGATGTTCATGAAACATTTTGACCTTAATTTCACCTCAGTCAGTATAACGTCTTGGGTTAATAGCTCCTAATGCTCACCTCTACAGAATTTGGTATCACAAAAAGTATGTGATAGCACCTGCTTCAGTTAAAGTTGAAAAATAGTTTCCATTATAGCTACCTGTTCTCACACTCCCTGCTTATTGTTGCCTCAATAGCACTCTGGATAACTAGAAGCATTCAAAAAAACCCTCTGCTCTATCCCAGTTATTACTCCATAACACAATTTTGTTTCCTTTGCCAAAGATGAGGAGATCATAAACAAGAGTAGCTACATTATAGGTGGTGTCTAAAAGGTCCATGTTTAGCTACAATTCTGATAGCAACTTACATAACTGAGAAGCTTCACTCTTTCTCTTCAGCTGTCAGCCTTAGCAAGAACCAGATGCAATGAATAACCATTCTGCTGACGGCATACTGTCAGAATTTCTGTTCTTAAGTTTTCTCATTTTTAAGTATGACTTTGCTTGATAGCAATGACACTTAACTGCTGTGCCATAGTGGGTTCTCTACCCTTATATCAGAAAATCATGGTTCATTATTTTACTGAAAGTTTTTCTAGTTTCTAAGACTTAAACAACAATCATGTGGTTTCTATTTACTTTGAGATGTTTAGTCATGGTAACATTTAACAATTTGTTTTATGAGGAATAGCAACATTGTATAAAAGCTTTGTAACTTCTAAATCATATTTTCAGAATTAGAAGCCAGGTAAAACTGGATTAGACACAAAAAATGTTGAGTAGAAATGTATTTCAAATCTAGGCTCCATTTTCTCAAGTATCAAAAGGTTGTACTAAAAATAAAGCAAGGTTCAATTTATCTAACCTATGCTTTCACAGATGCCTATCTCTTTTACTGTGGTATCATCCTCTCATAGAGAGCAATTCTTTAAGCTTGGGTTTGTGGTTTGTTTTTTTTTATTTTTAAATTTCATCAGTTACTCATGCAGTAAGATAGGAACCTTCATTCTACCTTCATTTTTGTATGTAGATGTGTCAGTCCTTTGAAATTAGAAATTCTTCCAAAACTAGAAAGTTCAATGACATGAACAGAAATGAAGAGACATCTTCAATGGAGCTCAAAACTTTCTCAACCATTTTTTTTTCTTTGTTTTTCTTTCTAATCAATTCCAGGAGAAAAAGGGGTGACATATTTCTGAATATTTGCTGCAGCAGGTGATTATTTCTCCACCATTATCAAACAAACTCAGTGGTCGGAATGGAACTTCAGGAATCTCTCTTTTTTTATTTTTTATTTCCTACTATGGTGGACCATTACAGAAGGATACTTCCCTGAAGCTGAATAAGTTGGAGGTTTCTCCCTGCTTTAAAATACTGTTACAATATTTCACTTTGATCTTACACAATTTTATGAGCAATGGAGATCTTGCAGTGTCTCTGAAGGTGGCAATTAAATTGCAAGCAGCAAATGGTAATTACAGTTATTTTTGTAAGAGAAATAGTGGAATATTGGAGGAAGAATAATTACATGCAAGAGAGAGCTCATTTAAACTTTGAACTGTGATGTCAACAACACATATCCTTGAAGTCTGCCCCTTCCCATATCAACAAAAGTCAGTAATGTTAAACGGACAACTATACTTCTGTTCAGCAAGATGGAAATGCTACTCAAAATAGGAGAATAAAATGTGTGCTAACACTGACTTTAACGTAACTTTCCATTTAAGTCTAAAACTCCCAAACTTATTATGGGGAAAAGGAAATTTTCTACTGGCGCAAACATACCCTACAGACACAGCATGCATCCATGGCAATGATAATTCTGATTTCAATTAGAACTTACTAGCTCTCTTGTGCCTATTTTTACAAGGAAAATAAAATTGAGAAAGCCATCGCTGTGATTAGCTCCTACAGCCACCTTTTCTGAGTAGTCTGAAGTGACAGCCACAGGGGTAAAAATGATTGTACTAAAATGTCTGCTAATGAGGCCCCTGTAGTACTGCTCCAAGAAGCACCATTACATGCTAGATTTGTCAATCTCATCTCTTTGGCTTTCTTTTTATCATCTGGAAAAATACTGATTAAGAGAGGGTTTCTTTTTAAGGCTTTATTCTTGTTTAACCTTCATAATAATGAACATTGCCTTCCTGTACAGCTAAACCGTTCCAATCTGAAACATTAAAATGTTAAATACTTCCTGCTGACTTTTCTTAGTTTCTTCAGATGAATATATATTTTATGATAATAATAGACAAACTTTCTGCTGGGTTATAGAAACAGAGACATGAAAAGTGTCTGTAAATTTCCTTATAAATGCAAAGTAATGAGTTGAATGGAACATAGTAAAACTTTTTCTGCTCTTGTGGAAGATATATTCATGACACAAGTCCTAGTATTTCTGAGTTGAACACAAAAAAAAAGGAAATAGGAAAAAAGATTTATTTAAAGTAAAACAGAAAAAAATATAACTAAAAAAATTTAAGGAAAAAAAGAAAAAAAGGAGTTGTAGAAATAGTAGTTATTTGAATGACTACAGAGGAGGAAGAAAAAAACCATCTAATTTCTAATCATGAATGATGACAGAAGCTGATATTGGAATCTCCTACTGCCATCATTCTCTGAAGTCTACTTAAAAGTAGATACACTTTACGTGATCTAGTAGATCACGTAAGATAAACAAAATAGAATTACTACATACGTGGCTCTAAAGAAGAAGCATGATCAGCACTTGTGCACAAACTAGCTAACAGTTACATTCTAAGAAAAAGACAAGGTTCTTCAGAAGCACTTTTTTTTTTTCTTATTTTTTTTTATGTTCCTAAACCTCTAATATTAAGAAGGAACTCCATATCTTGTGCTGAAACTTAAGATAGTAGAAAAGAGAAAACTGGAACTGAGTAAGGGACCAAAGAAGGGACACGGGCATGGACTTCAAAAAAAACCTACAATACTAAAAACTGAATCTTGTTTCTGTGATGTCATATAACAATAAATACAAGGAACAACTACTTTGTAATAACTTTAAAGAACTATAACAGATTAACAGAATTATAATAAATTTAATACAATTATCAAACGTATCATAATGTATCCAGAAAGTAGATTTTAATTTTTTTTAACATGTGCGTTTGGGCATATATATAATATGTAGAATGTTTTAAATTTGGGGAGTTCAAGCACACGGTCGCTATCAAGTGTGGCTTTTGTAATGCTCTCCAGGCTAACTCAATCTTTATATAAATATTTTGATGGATTACAAGGAACTAGCTAAAATAAGGGCACATCTCTCTCGATTAATTCTGTTGTTCTGTCAGTTTTTGAAAGATGCATTTTGAAAACATGCAGCTTGGAATGAGAAGTCTGGAGTGTTGATAAAAACGAGAGAGAATGAAAGGTCAGTTTTATCTTCCAGTAGAGAATGACTTGAAATTATAGTGTGTTGATATTTCCCCTTTAAATACCTTAAAAATTTCTGACACCAATAGCGTCAGTTAGTGACTAAATATCTTGGTTTTGTGTTCCTTTGGTTGTCACATCTTCTCTCTAGGCAATGGCTTATTTCTTTTTCTACTAAAATAATACTGTGTACTTGATTAGTCACTGTTTTTCAGACTGGTGATTAGACTTTACATTTCAGAAGAGTTGGTATTCAGGTATTTTTTTGTTCTGGTTATAGAAATCCAGTTTTTATGTACACCAAGTGTAATCTTCCATGGCAAGGAAGATTAACCTGCCACTAATACCATTTGATTTTGTCTCACAGTAGAAACATATCAGATTTCTGTATCTCAATTTTATTTGAGACACCTTCAAATGCTAAGCCTACCTCATCAAAGACTACACTTTAAATATATATATATTCGTAGACTATATTGATGACCACAGTCCCAAAACCAGAAATTAAATACCGTTATCAAACAGTCAGACTGCTTTACCAAACAAGATTAATGCTGAATTATTCAATTTCCTAAGATTTTAATAGCACATTTACTCAAGGGTACGGTTTATGTTTTCCAAGTGATGGGAATGAGCATGAAATATAGTCTCCAGTACTCATACAATGCAATTTAAAAGAATCTAATGAGTTGAGACTTTTAATGTCTGTTAAATATTTTAGACTCTATAGAGATATGATTAAGGTATTATTTTCTTTATTAGGTGAAACTTGCAACAGTTGTTTTCATCTGCCACTTTCCAGTTATTAAAATTCCAGTTATTTATTTCACCCTCAATATTAATCTGTTGCTTACAAAAATATAGCCCTGCCACTAAAGTGAAAGTCCCATTCGTTCTGGATGAACTGTAAACCTAAATCCTTAATTCAGCCTCTTTCTCTGTCTGCCTTCTCTGTCTGTGAAAATGTAAAAACAGACACTGGATATATACGATAATCCTTTTCACATATTACATGTTTAGTTAAAATATTACTTCTTTAGTTAAAACATTACAAATTCTTTCAGAATCCTGTTTGGCTCTTTGTCAAGACAGATGTAGCCAAGACTCCACTCATTTTGTCCTTTTGGTCTTAACAAGAAAAATATAGTCCTTCCACTCAGCTTCTGTTTTCAGAATGGTTTGTCAGGACTCCAGTTGTCCCCATGTTGGTGACTGTAAATCCCACAACTATCTGGTTCTAAAATAAATCAGAAATAAAGCCAGGGCAGGTCTACGATCCTTTTAAAACGATCCAGGATGCTTTATAGTGAATGTATCTTACAAAAAGCTCAAATGTTTCTGTTCTGTCTCTATACAAGATTTCAACAGCTATGGTTGGTTCTAGCATTATGTTGATATTCTGACTTTTCTATATAAATTGCAGCAGTGCATGTGAATGACTTCAGCTCTGTCTTACCTACAATTAATTAACATTATTTTATATCTTATCATATCACATAATCCCAGGACTGAGGAGTAATTTCCTTTCCATTTGTGGTACTATAAGCCTTCATGAACAGGTTAAGAAGCATTATGTACTTCCCTCTAGATCTCTTTCACCCCTTTATAAAATAGAGACCTTCTGACCAGTAACTTCCTCTGTCTCTACTTATGTTAGATACAATCCTATTTCTGAAAGACTTGCTGCATAGTCTCTAATTTGTATAACTTTTCACACTTCTGTAACAGTCTGACTTGTGTGGTTACTTAATGATATTAAATTTCTTTGAAGAGCTGCTTGTTAGAAGTTATTCAACTGTGTTATTTGGATTAAACAAACAAACAAAAACACAGAAAAAAAATGTTTTCCCGACAGAGATGTTAATTGATCAAAAGGAATGTAATTCAATAAACCACAATTTACTCCCATATAACATTCTGAATATCTCACTGTCCACCCCATTAATAAGATCCTTTTATTTATTTCACAATATAACAGTATGATTTCTTTCAATTTATGTAAGTTATATTCAAATACATATAAGCTAGAATGCTTACACTGATCAGACGTTGTTAAAAATGTTTAGGACACTGAATCATTTTGTCCTGAAGTATGATTACAAAACATGCAGGTCAGTACTGAACAGCAAAAATACTAAGAAAATACTTGTTGATAACCAATAAGATAGTAGAATGACAACACTGAAATCCAGATCAGTATTTTATTTCTTTGCTTTTAGAATCTTCTGATAATTTTTCTTTATCCAACTCAGAAACTTTTACTAGTTTTAGAAAATTGCCCTGAAAGTATTACATTCTACCTGAATACAGTTGTGTGGGTTTTATTGCTTCACACCGTTGAGTGAAAAGGATTTGCCAGCTTGGGAAAATGCCAGAATTTGCATTTTAATAAATATACGTCAAACAATAAACTTGCTTAACACCCTGTGTCAGTTCTGGTGAAACTTGCCTTGTAAGTGTGTATTACTGCACTCAATACAGTTTTCTGCAGTCGTTGTTTTAAGAGACATAGACCTAAAAGCAAATTCGTGCATTAACTTCTCTTACAGCAAAAATCTATTGCTGGGGTGCCATAATTCAGTTAGAACTGCAATGGTATGCAGGAAATTTCTCATAAATTCAACACCTAGCCTAAGAAAGATGCAGTTTAAAGTCAGGATGGAGTCCTGAATTTCACCTGCGTCATGAAGAGACAAAGCTGTTAAGGAAGGAAGCTGCAATTAAAAAATTGTTGGAAAGCCAAAGATCTAGCAGTCACCTCAAGAGGTGACTGAGAGGGTGCAATGCACAGGCAACTGCTTTTAGTTTACAGGACTTTTCCCTTTACGTATTACTTTTATTGTCTATGCACCTGTGAAAATATAGTACTACCCCACAGTCACTCAAAAAAAAAGAAAAAGGCTTAAAAAGAAAAAATTGTCAACAAATATTAAAGACATTATTTATTTGTGAAAATATTGCTATATCATCCCTACACACTGCTAGCAATCTTACAGTAACTGTGGAAATTGTCAGAAAATGACTGAGAGACATCATAATAATTTGACATAAGCAGAAACAAGCAAGTATCTTTTGGATTAGATATATGAAAACTGGAAATACTAGGTTAATAGATGTATTACTTGCTTACTCCAGTCTTCCATGAGCCACATTTTCTTTAGTTACATGTAGTTAAATGAAATAAACAACACAACACACACAAAACCCCAAAAACAACGACAACAAAAAAACTCACAACAAAAACATCCCCTATATCCAGAATAGAACAAAAACTCAGGATCTCTGCATTTTGGGTGTCTTATTTCAAACAATCTCTCTGGGATTTAAAACAGTGCCTTCAGGAATTGCTAATGCCACAGGAAACAAATACCCAGCTAAGGAACCGCTGTGGAGACCAACCAAAGCAAAAAGACATTTCATAGCTCATCAACTTTTCAAATGGAGTATAGAGGTGATGAAGAATGTTTCTTTGATCTCTGCTGCCACAGACACAAAAAATATAACAAGCTTACAAGATCTTGGGTTTCACTGAAGTGCAAAAGAGTAAGTCAGAAGCTCTTCCCTGTGAAAAACCCTACCTGATCAGGCAACCTGAATTTGAATACAGTAATTCACCATAGCAGCGATGGTCATATTTTTCATATGATTTTTTTTTTTTTTTATTCACCGAAAACTTCCAAATAAATAAAGGTGAGATTAATGCTCTGATTACTACTTAATTGCTTTCACTGCTTTGCTTGCTGGCCAATAATGAAGCCAATCGTGCAGGGATAGACATGCTGGAGAAAACTACTCTAGTCTCCCTCTGCCACCTTTCAGTCATAACTGGAAGCTTCAATTTGTGCCAGCCTTAAAGTACCAGCTTTCCTCACAAATTCTGAGTTCTGTTTTCCACCCTAAGCAGCACACTCCTTGCAAATGACATGAAGGAAACTGCAATCACTTAGGTACAGCGTGCTTTATGATAAGGCAGTAGTGTAGAGGTTTGTTGTAACTCCTTATTCAAATCCAGTCATAATTCAGTGCTGAAATGTCACCATCTTTAAAAAGCAACAGCATCTGGCAATGACAGATACCTAATTACCTTCATGTAATGATACTTCTTCCATGCAAATAGTGGATGAAAAGTTTAGGTGTACCATAAGCTAAAATGTAAAAGCACCAAATCTATTCTGCTTCGAAAAAGACATGTCTTTACATTTGATAGAGATGTCCAAAAGGTTTTTTAATAGCTGGTAAATACATTTAAAATATAAATTAATTTAAAAATTAAAATTATTTTATGGTTTTAACCTGAGAATAACAAAACTTCCTGACAACCCATTATTTGCCCATGTTTTCTTTGTTAATGGTATAGCCTTTGAAGCATAGCCTCAAATTCTTAATTAATAGCGCCCGTTCACTATGGGGAATGTGATCCTACTTAGAATTACAGACTTTTCTATAATGTTATGTAATCATACTAATTACTAAGAAAATCTCTCTAACACCCATACAGCTGAAACATTTTGGGTTTTTTTTGGTGATGTTCATTACTTTAACTTTCAGATTTTATAGTTCAATTTTGTATACTAAAGTGTTACTGTTTATCTCCAGAGACCTCATCCTGAAAAGAGTCTATTTCAAATATTCTGTTGAGAGTGCAAGTTCTTAGAATACATCATGGTGAGCAGGAGAGAGAATATAAAGTAGTAGCCTTGCAGCTGGTATCAGCAAAATATATTTTCTATCAAGTTTAAAGAACTTTAAGGAACTTATTTTAAAGGGTTGTGTTTTTTTTTTTTTAGTTTGTAGAACAAGAACTGCAAGCTTCTCCTCAAAGCCTCCAACAGAAATCAGTAAGATCTAGAGTCAGAATATTTTATAGACAGATGCTCCTGCAAACTTAGCATGCCAGCTAAACCATAGCTGGCTACATTTCTAAAATCTCCTGGAACATGAAATTGTCCTCTCTCTAAATATACTACCTTCCAAGAGCTCTGGGGAGATGCAAGGGTTCTAAAAAGATACAGGAGGTGCAAGGTGGGGGAAAGAGGAAGGGAGTGGGTGGTAGCCATGTGAGCTGGCAGACTTCACTGGAAAAGGACCAGTAGGCCATCTGCAACAGATTAGGCCAGCACTAACTACTTAGGCAGAGGACTACAGTCTGCAGCTATAGCAAAGGAATCAGACAAACATATTTTCATGATCTTGTTGGTAACTGTTGTGCTTGGAATGAGGTTTTCTTATAAGGTCCTGAACATGCTACTACACAGGAGTCATCCGGGTTCTAGCTTCTGCAAAAATTACTTCCTCTGCATTGCCAAGTTACAGTTCCCTGTATAACAGAATGGTCCTGTTTGCAAGAGAACACTCTGGAAGAGAATAAACCAAAATTACTAATTTCTGTATTCAGCCTTTCTTACTTCACGTAAGTAAGTCTTTTCTTCAGTCAATGTCCAGGTATAAGTATCTCTGGAAGGCTGAACTTGTAAATGAAATTAAATATATATGGGCTGTGTATTATGTTCATATCCGGGACAACAAGGCAAAAAACTCCCACAAAACAATAAACAGAACTGGTAAATGCAAATTACCAAAGGTTTAAACTATGTTTAATTTTGCAATTAAATATTAATTATTGAACTGTGGTTCAATAAAGTTGTTATTCAAGAAACTATAACCTCTATCATGTTGCATAAAATGTATTTGCGTATCACTAGGTAAAGTATTTTGTTAAATAAAAGCAGCCTCCAATACTGGACCCCTGATCATTTACCTTCCTATACAAGCTTCTGGGTCTGTTCTAGACAATTTCAACAACCTCTCTACAAGCACACAGAAGGCTTTAGGCATAAGTGCTGTTGACATGAACCACTCAGTGTCAGAGAGAGACAGCTGGCAATGGTACATTCTTTCATATAACACTAATCAGTATATTTGAAACATACTTCTAAACAAAACAAAACAAAACAAAAACAAATAAATCAAAACCGAAAACACAAGAAACAAACAAATCTTTTTTTTTTTTTCATTTTTACTAAGCAAAATTTTCCCTGAAACCATGCAAAAATGTCATGCAATAATTTTAGGACAAAAAACTGTCATATTGTAGTCCAGATGGACTAGATTTATATGATGGCTTTAGTCTCAGGCTCCACTTAAAAATACCCATAGCTTCCATGTGATACAAAATGCATGACTCTCTTGTTAAATGGAGGTGGTTATCAGGATTAAACTACATTTAAGTGAGAAAAGTATTTGAAGTTGTTGATTTTAATATTTGAGGACCTTTACAGCTCAGATCTTATCTTCCTTAGAAGGTACATCTTTATCTGTGCCAGATGTATCAATAAAGATCGGAAGAAATCTTGTTAACAGTGTTTCGATTCACAGGTGGAAAAGTCAGAATATAAAGACTCTACAGAGATAACTATTTGGAACTTCAGAAAGTTTGTTTCATTCTGTGAAGAGTTACACCATCTCAACAGTTTCAAAAGTATAGCTACTACTTTTCTGAATATTATTCCAAACATTCCAAAAATCACAGTCAGTGAGAAAAAAATATTTAGACACAGTATAAGATACAGACTTGCCTCACAGACATGTGAATATATGCTACATTCAGCCTTACAACAGACCTGAGAGAAAAGGACATGTATGATGACATTTACCAATGTGAAAGAACAAAAGACAATCAACAAACTGCCATTCAATAAATCACAGAAATTCTATGCAGACATTTAATATCTGGAAATCGCAACACACGGTCCTTTGGCAAGTAACATAACAAAAGAACAACCCAAAATGAGCTGAGTAGAGACCCTAAACTGCTATTTAATGGACAATTAATATTCTGACTTGGAATGAAATGTGAAGTTGTTTTCAGTTCTCACAGCATTTTCACTTCTTGCCTGAGATTCAACAATAAGATATAGATTTTGGATTTTAAGTATCACAGAATAATAAACATAGCCATATAGCTCTTCTGAAGGAAATTATTCCCCCCAATATGTTTTTGAGAACTTTGTCTAATTTAGTTTCAGGTTTCTGAAGAAATGGTACTTTCATTGTTTTTGTTGTTTTTTTTCTGTAACATTTACATAAGCCAATTAAAAATATCAATATTCATTGTACTGATACTTTCAGTGAAATTCATTTAAAAACCCTTCTGTGTATAAATTACTGACTAAATGCCTTTTTGTAAAAAAACGTTAAAATAATTCTAACTTCCAAAGATGTCCAAAGAAGCCTTTTAAAGGCTACATATCCACTTAGTGCAAGCTATATATGCTCATTTATATTGAGCTTTAGTGCCAGGTCCTTATTTTTCCACTTTTGTCAACACACCAAATATATTAATACTTTTCTGATATTGAAGAATCTAGACTGGGAGCAGATTTCACACACCCTGTGGATGAGCATATTTTAGAAACATTGCATCATGAGTACAAGAGCTCTCAAATCCATGTATAAGAAGTCAGGCAAGGAACGCAAGAGACTGGAATGGCTGAGTCAAGATTTACTGGTCAACCTACAGGTCCAGAAGAAAAAGCACAGGCAATGGAAGAAGAGACAGGTATCCTGGGAAAAGCATAGGGACACTGCCCACTTGTTTAGGGGTGGGGTCAGGAAGGTAAAGGCACAGCTGGAGCTTGGTAAGGGATGCAAAGGATAACAAGAAGGACTTCTGAAGAAATCTTACCTCCCATGACGAGCAAGACTGGCAAACTGGTAACAATGGATGAGAAAGCTGAGATACTCAACAAATTTTTGCCTCAGTCTTCACTGGCACCCTCTCTTCTCACACATCTTGAGTTCATGAACCACAAGATAGGACCAGGGGAGCAAAGTGCCTCTCACTGTAAGAGTTTGTGACCACCTGAGGAACCTGAACATACATAAATCTGGGATGCATCTCGCCAGGTGCCACAGAGTCTTGAGGGAATTGGCTGGTGTAGGTTCCAAGTCACTCTCCATGATATTTGAAAAGTCATGTCAGTCAGGTGGAGTCCCTCATGACTGGAAGGAGTGAAACTTTACAATCATCTTTAAAAAGGGTTGAAAGAAGGACCCCAGGAACTACCAACCTGTCAGCCTCATCTCTGCACCTGGGAAGACCATGGAAGATATCCTCCTAGAAGCTCTGCTAAAGCATAGAGAGGACAAGGAGGCGATTCAAGACAGCCAGCATGGCTCCACCAAGGGCAAGTCCTGCCTGATCAACCTAGTGGCTTTCTACAATGTCATGACTGCATCAGTGAACAAAGGAAGAGCAATGGATGTCATCTATCTCGAATTCTGCAAGGCCTTTGTCACAGGTCCCCACAATATCCTTCTCTTTAAGTTGGGGAGATGTAGATTTGTTAGGTGGGCTGTTTGGTGAATAAGGATTTTGTTGGATATTCATATCCAGAGGGTGGTGGTCAAAAGTTCAATGACCAGATGGAGATGGATGTAGAAAGGTGTCCCTCAGGAATTTACACTAGGATCAGTGCTGTTTAATATGTTCATCAATGACAGAGAGAGAAGGATTGAATGCACCCTCAGCAAGTTTGTAGATGGCACATGTTGACATGCTGGAGGGAAGGAATGCTACCTGGAGGGATCTCGCCAAGCTTGGAAGAGGGCCCATGTGAACCTCATGAGGTTCAAACAAGGCCAAGTGCAAGGTCCTGCACCTGAGTTGGGGAAACCACCCATATTGATACAGGTTGCGGAATGAAGGGATTGAGAGCAATTCTCTCCTCCACTTTCATAAGATCCCATCTGCAGTACTGTGTCCAGCTCTGAAGTACTCACTAGAGGAAAGACATGGACCTGCACCCATGGAGCAGGTGCAGAGGAGGGCCATAAAAATGATCAGAGAGATGGAGCATCTCTCCTATGAAGAAAAGCTGAGACTGTTGGGGTTTAACCTGGAGAAAAGAAGGCTCCAAAGAGATCTTATTGCAGCCTTTCAGTACTTAAAGGGGGCTTATAAGAAAGATGGGGACGGACTTTTTAGTGGGGCCTGTTCTGATAGGACAAGGGGTAATGGTTTTAAACTAAAAGAGGGTAGATTCAGAGTAGATATAAGGAAGAAACATTTTATAATGACGATGGTGAAACATCGGAACAGTTTTCCCAGAGAATTGTGAGATGCCCCATTTCTGGAAACATTCAAGGTCAGGTTGGGTGGGACTCTAAGCAACCTGATCTAGTTAAAGATGTTCCTGCTCATTGCAGAAGAGTTAGACCAGATAACCTTTCGAGGTCCCTTACATCTCAAAACACTATAAGATTCTATGACTGACAAATTAGAAACCTCAGTAAATGACTTCTACGACACCAGAAATTCTGTCACGTAATCTCTAGGAGTACATCTTTCCAAGCCACATTTGCTTTATTTTAAACTAAGTGTAGAGGCTAGTATTTGACTTGGTTCAATTTTTCTGCTGCTTCCATACCTAGCTCTCATTTGTTAGTGACAAAGACAGAAACTCTGCATTAAAATCATCTACACTTCATTTAGCATTCATGATTTTAAGTTCATTTTTCAGGCTGAGATTCAGCTGACCTTTGACACTGGACAGCTGCACTTTGTACCAGAAATGGGTACACTCATGAAGCACCTCACTTCAGTTATCTTTGAGAACTTATTACAGAAGAAGAGAAACATGTTCTGAAAATTTACACTTACTATAGAGAAAGCCCATGGTAACTATCTTAGAATATATAAATATCTTTCAGGCAGAGAAAGGTAGGAAAGAGGAAGCCCATCCTTGGTTTCCAAAGTGTAGTGCATGAGAAATGAGCCTCACAGAACAATACAACACCTGAAATGACAAGCAATCTCCTTCCATGCTCGGACATCCTCCAATTACAAAGCAATTCCTTTGATTGCTTTTGGTTCAGGATTAGCTGATATATCAAGTGAATTGAAAAGCTGTCCTTGAATCTTACTCCTTTCCCAGATCCTGTGCCAAGCCCCAAACAGATGGATCAAGCTTCAAATTCAGCATTCCTGAAATGGGATCTGAAGGATGACGAAATATTTGAGTCCCTGGATTCATTTATTTGGCCTGGTAGAGGCTGTCAAAAACAAAAGGGCAGTAAGAATCTTATTTTCTGGGAGTTAAATGGAGGTCAAATCATTTAGTCTAAGTCTGCAGAAGTATCAGATGGTGATTACTTAGTTCACTATCTAGTCTTATAGTAAAGGGTTCAATGCAACTTTTTTTTTGTTGTTGTTGTGACACCTCCTATGCAGCTCATGAAATTTTTACAGATTTTGTTTTTCAGGAGAGGACAGGTTGATAGAGCTATTGTAAATTTATTCTGCACAACTGATGTAGGAGTTTAAATTTTGCACATGAAAACTTGCATGCAAATTGGTCATGAATTCCTTTCCTCCAAAATTACAGATGTTCACTGTTCCCAGAAGTTTTACTCTCCTAAGTCATTTTTATTGACATACCAAGAAAAAAATCTATACTTACAAATCAAGAGGAAAAAAAAAACCCACAACTTCCGAAAAGGCCCTTCTACTCCACAGACACTCACACATAAGTTTGAAACCCTAATTTCATTATTTTTTAATCTTCTGATGGAGGATGGAGCTAAAAATGAAATAAAAATCAGCCTTGGTGCAGTACACCAGAAAAAGACTTGACCTTGCAATTCATCGGTTCCTACTGTGCTTATGAGTTACAGCTGTCCATCTTTCTTCAGGCATAATTTGACATTTTACAAAAAAATCATGGTGAAGCTTCCATGGATTTTGTGCTAGCATTCTGGGGTTCAACAGCATGTTTCCAACAGCCCAGGCAGCAGTCCATCTTTTGTCATATCCTACCAGTGCTTGTAAACCTAACGTCATTAACACTTGCAATTCAGAATGTATCTTATGTGGGGTGCTGAGCTGTCTTCTGGCTTCACAATAAACTAATTTATATTTTCCTCACAAAAGCAAAGACAATAGAATCTTTGTGGATTACACAGCATGACCTATGTAAATAGAAAAAGGAAGCAGCTGGTTCCAAGGGAAAGAATCGTGAAATATCACATGATAACACAATATAACAAACCATATTCAGAACTGAAGCTGTGCACCGTATGTCTCATTACACAACATGTGAAAAAGTGCCACTGACCTAATGGAAGATCCACATAACCTGTAGAGAATGATTTTGGACCCTCTGAATACTGCAGCACTAGGATAAAGATTCGGGGCAAAGTCATATACTTTGTAATTTTTAAACAGTTGTAACTTTCACTCTAGTCACTGCATAGAAGTGTAAAGCAACCTTTAGAATGATTGGTTCTTAATTTCAAATTGTCAAATTTATTTCAAAATCAGTATTACTTACTACATTAAATTCTTGGAGGGAGTATGTTCATTGCAGAGATCTTAGGATCTCTAATTATAGAAAAACAATATACCTGTTCCTCTCTCACCTTCTTGCTTTGTTTTGTTCCGAAGCTTCCTAATGTTATATTTCTACATTGTTAAGTGGCTTTAACAAGGAAACTTGTAACCTGATAAATGAGAAATTTCTTTCTAAACATGCCATAGATCTCTGTAAAGACCTGTAAAGGGCATTAGGTGTCTGGGTACCTACTCTCACGGTAGACAGCAGGAAGAAGCTGCACACCTCAATTCTGTAATATATTGAACTTCTTGAAATGGAATTTTTAACTGTGTCCTGTAACAGGCAGATAGTGCTAGTTATGGAGAAGAGCTATATTGATCAGTAGGAAAAACCCAATAGATGCATTTTTCTCTCCTGGACTTGATCATACCTGCAATCTTGAGCTAAACATCTCTCTGTGACTACTTAATTAACTCCTCCTTTAGTTTCTCTGCATTTGTACACAAAACAAAGGTCTTTTGTCTTTTTCTTTTTTTATTTTTTTAAATAAATAACAGGTAGGTTACAGGTTAACAACCTGAATTTCTGCCCTGGAATCAATAAATTTCTTTTAAAATTAGTTTTGTCTTAAAATTGTAGGTATATAACTGCATTGGAACTGAATCCAGAAAACGAAGACCACACATCTGTCAGAAAGATAGAAAATATGCTACTAAACCATATTTTCTTTTTTTTTTTTTTTTTTTTTTTTTTTTTTTTTTTTAGCTATCTGTTTTCCTATATCACAAATAGTGGATACTCTGCCATACAGAAACTGTACTAGCTTCAAGGAAAGGCTCTAAATGCCAGTTTCATTGCCCAGTATGATTTCACTGAATAAATACAATAAGTTCAAAACATTTTTTCTGTACTTGTGAAGTAAAAGGGTATGTACTATGATCATTATGTGACACGCACTCCTCCCTGGAAAATGCTCTGCTCTGTCCCAACAGAAAACTGCACACCCATGTGCTGGAGTCCCATACTGCAGGTTGGCTCTGCCTTCACCCACCTCCAAGCAAATATGGTGGATACTGGTGCTTCATGCTCTGCTCAGCATGGTCAGCACATGCAACATGTTTCCTAAAATCCACTTTCTGGATTATATATCTTCTCACAGGGATAATTCACAGAGGTGGCCATTTTGTGCCTAAACATATCTAGAATTCACAGGTATGACAACAAAATATTTAGTTCAGCCAACTTGGGTGTTGCTTCTGTGCATTCACATTGGCAGGCTTTTGGATGCATAAACTTTACATGAAAAATCTTAGGTACTTACAGTCCTGTCAGAACTGAAGCTATAAAGTTAAGTATTTTGGTTTTCCTTTGAATTGCATTCTACAGCTTAGATGCTAACTTCTTTAAACATTAATCTATCTCTGGGAATTTGCTCTAACTCTTTCTATAGTCTTCCGAACTTTCAGTTGTACTTCCAACCTTAGGTAAAAATCAAATTCCCATGCCAAGGACTTATTACTTTGAAAAAAATAAATAATTTTCTGTTTACATGAGTGTACATTCTGTTGTCATAAAAAAATTTTTAAAATGGCAGAAGGAAACATAAAATGACTAGGCAATTTAAAAAAAAAACACACCATATTATCCCAGCTAGGTGAAGAAGACACCTTAAAGGAAATTTAGGAAAAAAAAAACATAAATCAATTTGATGTTTGTTATGTTGACTAAAAAAACCGAACAAACCACCACAAACAAAACCCGCACCAAATCCAAAAAAATCACAATCAAACAAAAGCAACCCTCAAAGCCCGACCCTAAAGCACAGATAAGCACTTCTTGCTGATACTGTGCTTAATTTCAGCTGTTACCTCCTTTGACAAGAGTATGAAAAAGACACGGCTAGATGCAATCACAGACAAAAAATAATAATATTAACATAATTAACTTAACCCCTTGGGGTTTTCTTAGTTATCTTTTGCATACTCATTTTGAGTGGGATCATTGGGTCACTAATGGTTTATAGGCCACCACTTAAAAAAAACATTATGGACTTATGTTCAAGAACTAATACTGAGATAGTATTAAAGTACGGTAAGAAATACAGAAAGATGATCTAATTTACTGCTCTTAGTCTTTCATTCCATTAAACTTCAGACTTACAGTGAATAATAGCATGCCAAAGCAATCTCTAGTTGCTTAACGAATGCCTAGCAAAAAGGAAGTTTAGGTAAAAAACAGCCAGCTTTCTCTTTCTGAGTTCCCATTTCACATTGGAAATATTCTAAATGTGCTGGCAGGGCTTAAATGGTTTCTCTCTGTAGACTGAACTCGTGCTGTTAAACTCAAAACCAATTTTGTATTGACTTTAATCAAAGAGATCAAATACCTATTCCTCCTTCAGACCTACTTCCAGCAGGAAAGATTCAGCCAAGTGGAATGAAATAAAAGCTTAACATAAGAGGTTCCCCAAAAGAGCTTTCGATGTTAGTCACACCCGTGATGGAACAGTGTTACCAGAAGGTGTTTGCCCTCCACACAAAGCAACATTTCATAACCCATTGCTGCAACGAGCATTGTGCAGAGCATCTGTCAGGGGCCTTCGTATGAGTGGTGAAAGATTTTTGCTACAGGTAGGCACCCATTGCTCCCACCTTCTCCCAGCATCGTGGTGTCTAATTTTTGTCTCTCTAGACTTTGTTTTCTGTCACTAATACTGCCAAAAGCTGTTCGGTTACACATTGTTCATAATGCCTGGGTTTTGGTACCACAGACACCTGAAGGCTGGATTTAACTGGTAAAATAGATATGAGCATTGTAAGGATCACAGAAAATCTTAGTTCTGTTATCAGGCTTGTTGGTGACTTCTCAGGACACTTTGCTCACTTTCTGAAGTGAGCATACTGCTTTTTACATCACAGAATCACAGAATGTTAGGGTTTGGAAGGGACCTCGAGAGATCAAGTCCAATCCCCCTGCCAGAGCAGGAACACCTAGATAATGCTACATAGGAACGTGTCCAGGCAGGTCTTGAATGTCTCCAGAGAAGGAGACTCCACAACCTCTCTGGGCAGCCTGTTCCAGTGTTCCGTCACCCTCACTGAGAAGAAGTTTCTTCTTGACTCTTCTCGAGTTTAAGCGGAACCTCTTATGTTCCAGTTTCAGCCCATTACCCCTTGTCCTATCAGTGGTTGTCACCGAGAAGAGCCTGGCTCCATCCGCATGATACTCACCCTTGATAGATTTGTAAACATTAAGGAGGTCACCCCTCAGCCTCCTCTTCTCCAAACTAAAGAGCCCCAGTTCCCTCAGCCTTTCCTCATAAGGGAGATGCTCCACTCCCTTCATCATCCTAGTTGCCCTGTGCTGGACTCTCTCCAGCACTTCCCTGTCTTTCTTGAACTGAGGGGCCCAGAACTGGACACAATATTCCAGATGGGGTCTCACCAGGGCAGAGTAGAGGGGAAGGAGAACCTCTCTCGACCTACTAACCACCCCCCTACTAATACACCCCAGGATGCCATTGGCCTTCCTGGCCACAAGGGCACAGTGCTGGCTCATGGTCATCCTGCTGTCCACCAAGACTCCCAGGTCCCTTTCCCCTACACTGCTCTCTAATAAGTCATTCCCCAACTTATACTGGAACCTGGGGCTGTTCCTACCCAGATGCAAGACTCTATATTTACCCTTGTTGTATTTCACTAAATTTTTCCCCGCCCAACTCTCCAGCCTGTCCAGATCTCGCTGAATGACAGCACAACCTTCTGGTGTGTCAGCCACTCCTCCCAGCTTGGTGCCATCAGCAAACTTGCTGATAGTACTCTCTAGTCCCTCATCCAAGTCATTGATGAATATATTGAATAATACTGGTCCCAGTACCGACCCTTGAAGGACTTCACTGGATACAGGCCTCCAATCAGACTCCGTCTCATTGACCATGACTCTTTGTCTTCTTTCCCTTAGCCAGTTCACAGTCCACCTCACTACCTGAGAGTCTAGACCACACTTCCTCAGTTTAGCAGCAAGGATGCTGTAGGAGACTGTGTCAAATGCTTTACTGAAGTCAAGGTAGACCACATCCACCGCTCGGCCATCATCTATCCACCTTGTTATATCCTCGTAAAAGGCTATGAGGTTAGTCAAGCACGACTTCCCTTTGGTGAAGCCATGTTGACTGTCTCTAATGACCCTCTTATCCCTGATATGCCTTGAGATGGCACCAAGGATAAGTCGTTCCACCACTTTCCCAGGGGTGGAGGTGAGGTTGACCGGTCTATAGTCTCCTGGGTCCTCCTTCTTGCCCTTTTTGAAGACTGGAGTGACATTTGCTTCCCTCCAGTCCTCAGGCACCTCTCCCGTCTCCCAAGACTTGGCAAAGATGATGGAGAGTGGTCTAGCAATGACATCAGCCAGCTCCCTCAGCACCTGTGGATGCATCCCGTCTGGACCCATGGATTTATGGATGTCCCAATTGCTTAATTGGTCCCTAACCCAGTCCTCATGGACTAAAGCAAACTCCTCCACTGCCCTGACTTCCTCTGGGGCCTCAGGGGAATGGGGCTCCTCAGGACAGCCTCCGGCAGAGTAGAGAGAGACAAAGAAGGCATTCAGTAACTCTGCCTTCTCTGTATCTTCTGTCACCAAGGCACCCACCTCATTCATCAGTGGGCCTACATTGCCTCTGGTGTTAGTTTTATCTGCCACGTATTTGAAAAAGCTCTTCCTGTTGTCCTTGACCCCTCTCGCCAGGTTCAATTCTAGGGAGGCCTTTGCTTTCCTAGTTGCCTCCCTACACCCTCGGACAGCAGCCTTATATTCTTCCCAAGCAGCCAGCCCCACCTTCCAAGATCTGTAAATTCTCCTCTTGCCCTTGAGCTTACCCAGCAGATCCCTGTTTAGCCACACAGGTCTCCTGGCTCCCTTCCTTGACTTCCTACGTGGCGGGATGCTCTGATCTTGAGCACGGTAGAAGCAGTCCCTGAATGCTAACCAACTATCTTGGGCCCCTTTACCTTCAAACAGCCTTGCCCATGGGATTTTCTCGAGTAGTTGTTTGAAAAATCCAAAGTTCCAAAGTTACATTAGTAATTTTATATATATATATAATAATAACTTATACATATGACTATATGTAGATAGCATTAGAGCTGAGAACTGTCATTCTTTTGGGGATTTTTCCTTCCTTTCACTTAAATGCATTAGTAAAATGGAAAAGGAAAATTTATATGATGTTACATTAACTGTCTTAATTTCATTGCAGTTTAACTGCCATATTAATTCATAAAGAACATTTAAAATCTTTTAACACCAAAAAAAAAGGTAAAGAATTTTTGTGGAAATCATGAACTGGCCTAGATTTTTTTTTTATGCAGACATTATGAATAATGTATTTTTTTGTGTGTATCATTTTGTGTTGTATAAATTCATCTTTGGCCTTTTACCTTCCACCAATGATATGATTTAATCACTAGCTTGATTTAAATGAGCAGCAGTGAAGGGTGTCAGAGCAACAGGCACAGCAGCTGGAACCTTGTCAGAAATTTTGTGTTAAATATCTATTTTTGCTGTACATTTTTTTCCATTTGGTATTTATGACTTCATAAAATTATAGTATAAGGTAACAAGCATTGCTCTGTTAAGCATATTAATTCTCCCCTCCCAGTATCAAAGCTTGATAGAATAATGTTATGTGATATGGTAAAAGGCTGGAGAACAAAATAGAAAAACTGAACCTAGATGTAAGTCTGGCAGGCAATCAAAGCTGTCAACTTCTAACCACTGCAGCTGCCTAGGCTTTGGTTAACCTCTCATTGATTTCCCCGAATAGGATTTCATCTAAAGCACCAAATTAAAAACTGATACTGAGGGGCTGGTTCTGGAAATTGAAAAGTGTACAAATGAATTGCTGGCAATATACTTGGCAGCTTTCATCTTTGTAAAGCCTCTGATTCTGAACCTAACAGAAGTTGGTAGAGGTCAGGTTTTTTTTGGGGGGAGGAGGGGAAAGAGAAAGAGTATGAAGCAAAATGTAATGTTTTATTTTACTCTCATTAAGGAAGTATTTAGTGAGTGAAGGGTAGTTATTAATGTATTTACTGTTTCTGGCAATGGATTGGTATAGTGAAAAAAGCACAGTGGAGACTAGCTGGAGAATAATAAAAACAAAACAAAACAAAACCAAAACAAAAATCCTCTTGTAATAAATCCCTGTGATCTGCAGTACATTGTCATGCTGAAGAACATGCAGTAACAGCCATTTCACTTTGTGCTATTTCCTGATTGTTACATTCACGTACCCAAGCGTATATACCCAATCTTCTAAAGGAAGGTCTAGGCTGTGAGGCTTTACAATGCTGTAATATATAAGGTATATGACAGCTCAAAACAGCACTGTATTAAACCCAGAAATTGATTTAAAAGAATCAGCACTGTTGAAACATTTCAGAATAAAACACTTTCCTATAAAGACCACTGACTGATTATCCAGTCTATCCCTATACATAAAGCCTCATTAATCCTAAACCAGAAACAATTAATCTGATACATCACACATGAAAAAAATGAAACCTCCTTCTTATTCATATTTTGGATCCTCAGAGGCTACTAAATTCCCTACAAATGTTTGATTCTACTCTGCTTAAATCAGGTGAATCGTTACAAATGAGGAAAAGTTCTAAAAGCTATTAAGTAATGACCGCGTATATCACCCTGATGAAGGGAATAGTAACAAAGATTTTACCCAGAACAGACTAAAATTCTACATGTGAGAGTAATCATGAGCACATACTTGGTCATATTCCAGCTCAGGCAAATAGAATAGCTAAAATGTAGAAGCATTATGAAGGTCAATGGCAAATATCTGATGACTTTAATCAGAATAAACGTATCACAGAATCACAGAATGTTAGGGATTGGAAGGGACCTCGAAAGATCAAGTTCAATCCCCCTGCCAGAGCAGGAACACCTAGATAATGCTACATAGGAATGTGTCCAGGCAGGTCTTGAATGTCTCCAGAGAAGGAGACTCCACAATCTCCCTGGGCAGTCTGTTCCAGTGTTCCATCACTCTCACTGAGAAGAAGTTTCTTCTCGAGTTTAAGCGGAACCTCTTATGTTCCAGTTTCAGCCCATTACCCCTTGTCCTATCAGTGGTTGTCACCGAGAAGAGCCTGGTTCCATCCTCGTGACACTCACCCTTGATATATTTGTAAACATTAATGAGGTCACCCCTCAGTCCACTCTTCTCCAAACTAAAGAGCCCCAGCTCCCTCAGCCTTTTCTCATAAGGGAGATGCTCCACTCCCTTCATCATCCTAGTTGCCCTGTGCTGGACTCTCTCCAGCAGTTCCCTGTCTTTCATCTACGCTTCTTCAGTCATTGACAAAGATAGTGCTGAATTACATTTTATGTATCACTTCTGCTGATCTTCATAAGACACTCTTGCTAGCCTATACTGACATTTGATCTCCTTATTTAATTTCTGCGTTTGAAAGCTTATCAAATTCTGCCCTCAGTGATAACCATGTAAGCCGCTTTTTTACAGGTCTTGATGAGGACATAACCTGATGTCACATGGCCCAAAATAGACAGAAAAAGATGTTAGGCATCCATACATCACTTCAATCTCTGTAAGTATATTTTTCCCAAGTTTCTTTAACAAAACAAAACAAAACAAGGATGAACTTGAAGGATGTGTTTCATCTCGAGGCTCAGACATTAAGCATCCACAATATGAGCTCAAGTTACAGGCAGTGACGTACTAAGACTTCATTCAGCTATATAAACACAGGGTCTGCTAACATTTGAGATAGCATGCAGCAAACTTTATAGTATCTAATACAGTCAACTACCCATTTACAAGCATATAAGACAGGATATCTAAGAAACAACATCTCAGGAAAACGTCAACAGAAAAAAAAAAAAAGAAATTAATGCCACCAGAATCTACAATCAAAAAAAATTCACCCTTTCCCCTCCCCACAAAAAAGAAAGACTAAAACTGATATTATCGTGAATCACACTTGTATTCTCTTCTTATCTTACTCCACCTTTGCATTTAACACTAGATCATAAAAACTTTAAATTATAGAACATAATGTTCCCTTTAATTCTCTCCTCCTCCAAGGGAAAACACAACTGAAAGCATTTTCTCAGTACAGAAAGTACATTTATTTTAATAGGTATAGGACAGATGAAGAAAACTTGTGAAGAACTGTTCTCATGCATACTTCCTTGCCTCTCCCACCTACAATGGTAATTATTGGTTTAAGAAAACAAAATAGCTTAAATCATGGGATACAAACAGGAATGTCCAAGACACTTCTCATACAAATATGATATGGATAACCTCCTTCCCCAAAAGACTGGCATCTTAGTAACATTAAATAATAGAAATATCTTCCTTAAAATATTCGGGTATATGAAAATGATCAGGTTTTCCTCAAAGTAAAACAGCTTTTAAACAGTATAAATATGTGGGAGTATTTAAAAATATCTCTTTTTTTGATAGTAAAATACTATAATAGTGTATGCTGATGATTTTTTAAAATTTACTTTATGTATGAACATGGAAGATGTCGTATCTCTCTAACTCCTGTGTTTTGAATCCCTACACAGGAGCAGCCTTTCAAAAACATTTCAACATCTTATTTAAAAAAAAAATAATAAACCATCACCATGAAATTGGTCAGGCATATGTATGACTGCTTTCTGTTTCACACCTGAATGATGTTCAAAAAAACAATAGAAAACCCCACATTGTACCATCTGAAGAATCAGACTTAAAGATAAGAGTGCCAGTAAAGCATGTAGGAGATAAAAAGCTGAAAACAATACTCTCCCCCAAAATGAAAATTGTTCAGTGTTTTAAGAAGTTTTTTACATTCTCCTCTTTCTCTTGGTGTACACAAACACATAAAAATATACAGAAAGTGTCCTCTTCACAAACTTGCAGAGTATTTAAGCACAGACAGACACAAAATACATGCATAGGTATTTTGCACGTACACATTAAAAACATATAAATCAACATCATGGTATATTTAATAGTGTGATGTGAGACCTAGCCCTGCAGAGAACCTTACTAATCTAGTGCAAGGGGTTTTATACATCTGGAGATGATGGATAAGAGGTCTGAGACTTAGAAGAGAGATAGAAGAAAGCAAGAAAATGCTCAGGATAAAGCATGGAACACAACTAACATCTGCTCTGGACACAGCACAGCTGTGGGGTTCACCTCAAGTGCCTGTACAAAAACACACACAGATCTCAGGGAACCTATGTATGGTGATGATGAGAGGTTGTTCTCTACGGAAAAGGGCAGTTTAAATTTGCGGAGCTTTGTACTAGAGCAGCTCACCAACCAGTTCAAAGTTGATGGGTCAAGATCAGGGTGGGTGCAGCCATGAGTGCCTGATAAAGGCTGACTGACCAAGAAAAACAAATGACGGCTCTTTCAAAGAACTGGGGGAAGCCTCATAATCACAAGGGTGATTCGCAGGGCGGATATGAACAAGCCCAACATTTTCTGAAAACTCAAAATGGTGGGGCATGAAAATTTCAAGAGATTTCTGGCAGTCATCAATAACTGTTTCTTTGGTACAGGTGTACAGGTGGCTGAGAAGCTGACGAGAGGAGACATTCAGTTGGACCTATTACTCAAAAAAAAAAAAGACCCCCAAAAAACCCACAAACCTAGATTTCAGAAAAGGAAACTTGAACTTGTTCAGGGATCTGCTTAGTGGCACATAAGAGCAGACTGCCCTGAAGGGTATAGGAGCTCAGGAGAGCTGATTGATCATCAGCGATAACTTCCTCAAAGCAAAGAAGTCCAGTGTGATGTCCATGTAGCCCAGCAAACACATCACGAGATCAATGTGGATAATGGGGAAATCCTGACTGAGCTCAGCTGAATTACAAAATCAAGTACTAAACTCAGGACAGCCCCATTTCTAGTAGTAAAGACTGCTTCAAGCCTCCCAGGTCCTCTGAGCCTGTGTCAGAGACTGAAGCGTTACTCACAGTAGAAGATTGAGGCAGACACCGATTAAGAAAATCAGACATAAAGCAAGATGCGATGGCTCCAACAGTGTAGAGGAAGCCTGAAAATGCCATTGTAAGGCCATTGTCTATGGTCTTACAAAGGTCTGGTTGATCAGAGTAGGTTTCCGAAAACTGGAAAAATTGCCCATTTTCAAGGAGGAGGAGGATCATCAGAACTGCAGCCAGCCAGTCTGTCTGCACTACTCTGGACTGACAGGTTCAAGAGATTGTGATCGTGGGTGTACAGTCCAACAGGCAGCTGGTTAATTTGAGTCGATAACGGTTCCAATGCTGCCTTTGCATCTGATGTCTTGACTAATAAGCTGGATTATGAGGCAGAGTACATCTTCTGCAAGTGTGGAGGTTACCCCAAACTGAGGGCAAGTGGTCTGCATGCTGGAAGGCTGGGCTCTTATTCGAAGTTTGACAGGTTGCATAAACGGGCAACAGGTACCTCAACAAGAGCAGCAATAGCAAACATGGAATCTTGCCCCAGGAGGAGATAACTTTATGCAAAAACGCAGGCCAGGGCCAACTAGATAGAAACAAGACTTGCAGCTAATACCTATTGGCTCTGGTGTACAACCACTGCAGCGTCAGTGTGTCCTTAAACAAAGGGCAAACCACATCAGTAAACATGTATCCAGAAAGCTCAAGAAGGCAACTCTTCCTTTCTGTTCAGTGTATTGGTGTCTTTTTCCAGGTAACAAGTAATAGGACAAGAGAGAATGGCATCAGATATCACCAAGGGACATTTAGATTGGATATTAGGAAAAAATTTCTTCACCAAAAGAGTGATCAAACATTGGAAAAGACTACCCAGGGAAGCAGTTGAGTCACCATCCCTAGAGGTATTTAGACATGGAACTTAGGGACATGTCACTCAGGGACACTGCTGACTCAGCAGTGTTAGATTTACAGCTGTACTCAATGATTTCAGAGGTCAGTTCCAACATGAATGATTCTATAATTCTATGTATGAAACTGCATTTGGAAAGACGTGTCCAGTTTTGAGATCTCCAGTACAGGAGAAACACTGCAGTAAGCCCAGCAAAAGGTCACCAAGTTGGTCAGAAGGCTGGAGAGTATAAAGAAGGTCTCTGAGAGCTGCTTGTGCTCGCCCTCAATATGCAACACTTAGAGCAGTTTTAGATACTTAAGGGGAGGCCCCGGAGGATATGGAGCCAGGCTCTTTTTGCACTGTGATAGGATAAAAAGCAAGGGAGATAAATTGCAACAAGGAAATTTCTATCTCCGTATAAAGGCAAAAATTCTTACAAGGATGATCAAACACTGGAACAGGCTGCCAGTGAGGCCATGTTAAGACTTGGAGATAGCCTCTGAGATATCAAAAACTTGAGTGGCCAGGGCCCTGAACAACTTGATCTAAATTAGCCCTCTTTGGGTAGAATGCTATATCAAACGTCCTTGAGGTCCTTTCCTACTCAGATTACTACATGATAATAGAACAGTACTTCATGCAAGCTTTAATATGCCTAGCTTTAATATATTTAATACTGTTCGGTTCTATATAACATTTCAATGGGTAATAAATCATTTTTTTCTGTGTAATACACAGAAAAACTAATCATACATCAAAGCTAATCTGTTTAAACCTTACACATTTTCATATTAGAACTATTTTTAAATACTTAAAGTGTTCTGACAATGCTATTAGAAATGGTATCAGACAAATAATCTGACAGAGATAGTATGAAATTAGTTGATGTTGTAACAACATCAAAAGACTGCACTACTTTGTATACGGGCTTCATCTCCACAGGAAAACAAACAAACAGGAGATGTTAAGAAAACAAACCACACAGCAACAGCCACAACCAATCAAAAAAAGCACATCAACTTCTCCCTCTGTTGCCACTTGTATTGGTTTCATTAAGGTCACACAGAAAATACAGCTAGTGGTTTCA
Organism: Trogon surrucura; assembly: GCA_020746105.1. Taxonomy (NCBI): domain Eukaryota; kingdom Metazoa; phylum Chordata; class Aves; order Trogoniformes; family Trogonidae; genus Trogon; species Trogon surrucura. The sequence goes on from CM036617.1 coordinate 43,013,117, forward strand.
AATTTTCTTTCAGGGTAGGGGGTGGACTGGTTGGAGGTAAATCTATTTGCAGGACACAAGTGACAACCCCAAATTAACCTAGTATGTCTCATAAAAGGATCACCAAGGCACAGGAAGTTTATGGAATTTAGAGAAAGAGGCAAAATTTCAAGAAACAAGAGTCAAACCCATACTGTACTCTCTTCTCTTCCTTCAGAGTGGAAATCCTTGAGTAAAGGATATTTTCAGAACACAGATTGGGAAACCACAATAAATTTTGATTGCAAGGATGTTTTTTCTAATTGTGGTTATGACATTTAAATTAACATCAACTATTTGATTACTCAACTCTTTTCCTTCTCCATGATGGATAAATATTTAATGAGAATGATCTCCACTGTGATTGTGAACAGTGTAAAGAAGTTAATTTCTCCTCTATTTTTTCTGTAGGTCCCTGAGAAACCAGGTGTAATCTGAAGAGTTGCAGAATAACTAGCTTTCCTCCAAATCTCTTTGTAAGTATTCACAGGAAAGCTAATATTTATTTAGCTATACCTAAAGGAACTTCACTACCCCATGAGAAATCCTGCTGAACTTTACACAGGGCAATCATATTTAGAGTCAGGAGCAGTACAGAATAAGTGCGATTTTTGGCTTAAGCTAGGTCTTCACTCTTAGTTACAGACGCAATTGCTCAAAGGCTTAGTCTGCCTGACTCAGATGTACTGATAACACCTCGTTATCAACAGCACTGTAAGGAACACATGAGGCTCTTTTCAAAGCTAGATATGAGGAAATCCACACAGGGGACTATTAGATTTTTTCTGCTAAGAAAATATGCCTCAAAAACATCTCAAGAAATCCAGCAGCCAATGAAGTTATTATTAACCTACAACTCCTCTTTAGTTCTATATTTAATTACTCTATATTGTGTCATGAAAAGAAACTGGAGGTAGAAGAATGCTATTAAAACTATATAACCCTTCCAGTGTAGGAAACAGAGTGGGTCCTCAACAGAGGGGAAAAATCCCAAACAAAAAAAACCCTCACATTTTAAAATATTAAAATATTACTTAAATATAAAAATTTATGACTGATGCTCTTTTCTCAATACTTAATACAGAGAGAGAGATAGAAAAAGGAACGTCTTATTATTTATTCACTAAGAATAGAAGAATTATATGGTTTAAAGGAAGAAAGAAAAGCAGGAATATACTGAAGTACTGACAGACAGCAGCATCATACTTCCAAACACAGATTCCCAGCAAATATCTTCACTCAGAGATAAAGTGATGCACTTTTTATACAAGATTATGATTTGCACTAGATGCCAAAACAAGGGTGAAAGAGAACATCTAGATTTACATTCCCATACGAGCCATTAGATCTGTCATAACAACACTAAGAGAGACGTTAGAATGCTTTTCCTTAACATTGCAAGAGAAAACAGCAGGCAAAGAGGATAATATGCAAGAGCAGTCTGGAGGAACAGTTCTTCATGAGGATAGAGACTTGGCCTAAATATTTCAATTCATACATCACATATACTCCAAATTTTCTACACGTCACACTCCTCACTTACTAAAATGTAGGTAAAGTAGTTGATGAAAGTATTAGAATACAGTATAGAAAAACAAGAATGGATCTATCTTCACCCCAGTAGGGCACTTTTTCCATATGCTGCTCGATGTGCTTCTGCTGTGCATCTGTCTCACAGTAAACATTAGATAGTTAGATTCACTATCAATTACAGGCTGGAACAAGTTTGATTTCAATGATGGCAGGAGAGGAAAACAGCTGGGATCCCTAAGGGGAGGTGCAGGCATCAAGGGGGTGAATCAAAAATCACAATGGTACATTGCATGCTACTAGTTAGTGCATTAAAAAAAAAAAAAAAAAAAAAAAAAAGAAGATACATACACAAAACATTTATTTTTTATATAAACCTGAAGTTGTTCAGTTTCATTTCAACCATATTTGAGACAGAAGAGTAGAACCCCATTGACCAGCAGCTATTTTGATTCATTTGAAAGAGCTTTTTCACACGTAATTTTAATGATGATTCTAAACTTAAAAGCAGTCTAGCCCATTTCCTCCAGCTCTGCATCTCTTTCCTCTCTTGAAGAAAGATTCTGATACTTTAGGACAAGTTCTGACATAAGCTTCATGCTCATAATATAACCTTCACAAATCTGTCTCCTGCTTTTGATTATTCAATGCAGTTTTTCTCCCACTTATGCACAGAATCATAGAATAGTTTAGGTTGGAATAGATCTTCAAGATCACCAAGACCAACCTTTATCCTAACCCTATCAACACCACTAAACTATGTCCCTCAGCACAACATGCACCCATCTCCACGGGTGGCAACTCAGCCACCTCTCTGTGCGGACTGTTCCAATGCCTGACAACCCTCTAAGTAAAGAAATACATGCATACTCCCAGATTTGTGTGTTCATGTCTTGGGCTGGAAGGAGATGTTTCCACCCCAAGGGAACAGATGTTAATGTTATCAGTGCCAAAGTACCATTACATTGCTAGAAAGGATCATTGTGTTCACACATCACAAGATCGAGTCTACCCAAAAGCATCACTCAGATAAATGAGACTGTGACTACATCTGCCCATCTGCAAGTAACTAATTCATCCTGGTGTGAGATGGAAAACAGAGTTGCACTAGCTGAATTCCATCCTGTAATTGTTGCTGACTTCACACTTCTGTAACACATTTGGGTTGGGAGACCAGCGCAACAGAAACCTCATCTATAACTGCTAGTTGGCCTTACATATGGATGTTGTCAAGGAGATTGGCCTAAGGCTACGTGACTAGTGAAGCCACACGGCTCACTAGCTCAGCTTGTAGTGGCTTACGCCAACGACATGATTCATAAAGCAATAAACAATTAGGACAATAACTCCTCATGAGTGGGCACATGCATGGGCATCCAGCATCATGTAGAAGGCTGAGACTGAACTGTGCACACAGCTGACAGCCAGGACACAGACATGTTCCATGCTGGGGTGTGAGCATCCTGTATCCCTGCATGCTGGTCTGAACTGGGTTGGAGGAAATGCAGTTTTGACTGGTGTCTATGTGTGTATGTGCACACATGTCTGTGTTGTAGAATACCTTTCTTAAAAGACAAATTGCTATCCGTGTGCAACCATCCCTCCCACACTCTAAATACATTTTAGATAATTCATCATTAAGTTTTGTGTTTCCATCCCACCCCAGCCTAGCTCTCTCACAAAATCGTGCTGTCTGAACTGCTGCTTAATGAGGTAGAGCAGACACTTACTTAAAAACTTCTGCATCTAATCTTTAGGTCCAGCTGCCACCAACATTCAAGGCAATGACTAAAATTTAACTTCAAAAAATAGAAAATCCATTAGATCTGAAACTTGGTTTAAGAGGGTTTTTTTAGCTTCTATTACATGCAAAGTTAATGAAAATTTACTTTGTCAAGAATCCTTTAGAAAGAGACTGTATAATTGCTATTTAGATGAGTAAAGTACTCCCAGGTAATTCATCTTCTTTTTGAATGGTCTACAGACCATCAACATTATTTATTTATTTTAAAAATAACTAATAATAATAAAAATAGATTAGAATACTTAAAATGTTTTCCTTAAGTAAAAAGTTGGAAAATTCTTTCAGAGCCTAATATTCACATAGATGGAAGAGAAGCTTTAATTAAACTGATTAGCCAAGCTGCTGTTGTCATCCAGAAAAAAAAACAAAACCAAAAACAAAAAAACACCCAAACACAAAACAAACTAAAAACCACAACTAAACCAATAAATCTTTCCAGGCTCAATATCAGCTGGTAGAGTAAAGAGAATAAATTTTCACATTTTTTAAAAACTTAGAATAGGCGTGGGAAATAGTTTATTTTTTTATATAACTCTCTTAAATATTGAACCTAGCTGAAAAGATTTCTCAAAGAGAAACAATTCTTATGGAAAAGCTGAGTGAGTTCATTAAAATCTTCCAGAAATTACCTTCAAAGCTTAGAATTTTCCTCCTGTTTAATTACTTTAGAACTTTCTTTTTAGTAATTAACATCTGACTTCCATGAAGAGGATTTCCCTAACACCTGTAACTATTGAAAGACCAACTTTGACAAGGCGATGTATAAAATAATGTACTTTCCCTCAAAGAAGTGGATTCAATCACGAAGCATTACATATATGTTGTTCTTAGAGCATTAAATAGAACAGTACATCAGGACCCTTTATTTTTTAATTAATATCCAATGAAATAAAATATAAGAATATATATATGAGTGTAAAATATTACACAAAAAGAGATTCCCTAAAGGAGCAAAGAATTTAAGAGTATGTTTAGTCTCACATGATACTCCACTACCTGAACCTGTCTCAGTGTGGCCAAATCATTCTCTGTTGCCTTAATAAGGATTTATATATAACTATAGCCACCTAAATTTCTTGTATCTGTAACAGAACAGAATAGAACAGGAATAGAATATTTCAATTGGAAGGGATCTATAAGGAGCATCTAGTCCAACCATAAATCCTGGTTATTATTGTGTTCACTGTAAATCACCTTGTCATAGCTGTGTATAATGGCTTTTTCCACTCAAAATTTCCTTAAAAATTCTTAGATTACTGAATTGATATATAACCACAGCATTTTCTGTCATTAGAGAGAAGATAGATAAGATAGATATATAGACTTATGTTATCTACATCCATTTTATATCACACTAATAGAGATTCAAAGTCTATTCAGAATATTTTACGCTAAAAAATGAAAGCAATTCTCTTATCTCTGAAATGCCTATATTGAGGCTAAAATAGCCTACTACTAAGGCTAAAAGTCAAATAATACTCAGTAAGCAGTTAGAAAATATCATTTTAAATTTAAAGTTTAGTACTAGAAACTCCAGTTTCCAGGAAATTTTCTTCTTCTGGTGTAGCTCAAAGCAAGTGCCACAGAATGCTTACTTCTGGGGAAAGAGGCCTACATTGTAAAGGAAACTTTTTATTTTTACTGTATTCTTGTTGTTTGAGTAACTGAACAAATGTTTGTGGTTAAATATAAGATGCAACTAAATTTAATTTGCAGTTATTACTTTTAATCTTTAAAACAAGTTAGAAGTTCTCAACTTCTACGTGGAGTTTTCTGGTATTAAGTTTGGAAAGACTCTCTTTAAAAAGTACAGAGAGTGGACACATACTGCAGTTCTTTATTTCACATCAAAAAGACCAGCATGAAAATAGGAGACAAGACTGGAGTTCTGAGAAGAGACGAAACGATGTATCTAAATAGAATACGGCTCCTTCTTACTGCAGAGTTTTACAAATCAAAGCCTTGAACCCTGGTTCTTCTTGGATTACTGCCTCGAAGTGGAGAATAGTCAGCACCTGCCAGACTTATTTTCTTAGAAATCTACATGGTGCTCAAAAGAAGAATGCTATCTTCCTTAGCTTGCTGGGCTGGAACAAGAGTTATCTAGGGGATGCCTGAAGAAAAGTACTGTTCAGTTGTATTAGGTTTGGCTGAGATGGAGTTAGTTTTCTCCACTGTAGCCCTTGAGGTGCTGTGCTTTGCAGTGGTAACTAGAAGGATAACACCCCGGTGTTTTGGTTACTGCCAAGCAGTGCTCGCACAGCACCACATCTCTCTCTCCAACACTCTCACCTCAACACTAAGCTGGGGGTGGGCAAGAGCCAACTAACCCAACGTGACCAAAGGGATATTCCATACCATAAGATGTCATCTCAGCTATAAAAGGTAACAGAAAGGATTGTTTACATTCATTGTTTACATTTGTCTTCTGGAGCAATCGCTACACATGCTGAAGCCCTGTTTCCCAGGAAGTGGCCAGACACCACCTGCTGATAGGAATTAAAGAATAAATCTTTTGTTTCCTTTGCTTTGGCACACAACCTTTGCTTTTGCTTTATTAAACTGTCCTTGTATCAATCCATGAGCCTTTTGTTATATTTTTCTCTTCTCTGTCCAGCCGAGGAAGGGGAGTGACAGCGTGGCTTTGGTGGGCACCTGGCCTCCAGCCAGGCTCCACCCACCACATCAGTAGGCCCAGCTGTGAATTGTGAATTGCTCTGATGGGCAATAAGTGATCGCTTGCTTGTCTGAGTAAAAACAAGGGAAAAATTCTTATTATAACCTCCAGCTTCCCCAGTCAGATGTGTCCACATGGTTCTAGTTGACTACAGGCATTACTTCAACTTCACACCAGTGTGACAATGCTGCATAGAATGGAAACACACTTGCATAAATTTGCAGTAATGCACTTCTTAGGAGCCCTGCAGGAATTTTGCTCATTGAATTCAGTGACAGCAGGGCCCCAAATACCTATCTTAAAATTAAATGTTTATTTATTTCAGTGGATTTGGTATCTTACCACCCATGGTTTGTCAGGTACCCAAATCTCCCACAAGTACTTCGGCATATCTCCAAAATTCAGTGCCTAAAAAGCAATAATATTTAAATAAAAAAGATGTGTCATTCTTACTACAGATCTTCAGATAACCCACCTCCCCAATGGCCCGATATTGGTACTACAAAAAGCAAAATGTGAGTAAATTTCTACTGAAGGTAGATAAATAAGTTTTTATGAGGGTTCACAAACTTCAGAGGCCATAGACTAGTGTTACCAAAAATATGTATGGTAACATTTAAAATGCTACATCAAACATCAATTCACTTTCTGAAGGCTGACTGTGTAACATTTTTCTACAGTCAGGCAAAAGACTTTCAGATGGTGTTTTATTGTTCTGTTCAGTGAACTACCAAGTGAAATCGCTGTCTCATAACAAGCAGAAACTTTTTTTTTTTTGGTTTAATGCACTATTAAGCTTTTTATTAAGATATTATTAATCAACTCTGAGACTCTAAAAAGCAAAACCAGCAAATCTTTAAAACTGCAATTAAAGCTGTGTTTAATGTGAGAGCATTAATGGATGTTCATGCTCTGTTACTAACTGCTGAATATAAATAGCACCATGTACTTCAGGTTGCCTCCTGAGTGTAATATTCAGGCACCCCAAAATATCATGTCTCCAAGGACTCAAGTCATAAAGATTGTCTGTGTATGTGACTATAAGAGAACTGTGAAGGGAAAGTTCCGTAGGTTACCAAATTCAATGAACCTTCAAAACTGCCTATTCCTAAAAGAACTGAATTTGTTATCCAAACTAACAGCAGAACACCACAATAATTCAGAACAATATAAGCCAGGACAACACATGCATTTGGAAGAACTGTCAGAAACTCAGGTATTAACCCAGCACCAGGCATTTGTACTGTTCTGTTTCCTTTGAGAAGAGAAAGCTTCCCAGAGAGAGAACACTACATTTAGAATAATGTTTCTGGAAAGTTGGACAATTTCATATCCATTCTCTGTAGAGTAATATGCCCAAATTGCAAACAATTACTCTGTGTACCATATTCAGAAAAAAACATTAGTATTCTGTACAGAATGGTTTATCCGCTCCTTTACAACGGGGTGGTGAGCAAAATCCCCAGAAAACCTTAAATCAAATAGTACTTTCACTTGCAATGGAAAACACATGTCCCTTCCAAAGTACTCCCAACAGGAACCTCGAATATCTCACATATGTTCTGTGTTCGTGGAGAATTATATCACAGTTCTGATAGCAGAAATTAAAATGTAATAAAATAAAATAAAATAAAATAAAAAAAAAATATAAAATACCAAACCCCAAAACATTAAAATGTTTTACACACGCAGAAACATTTTTTAGTCTTGCACTCTGAGTGAAAAGACACTTACCTAATCCATGGAGATTAATAAGTATGGCTTAACGGAAAGGCAAAAGACACTGAGAATGTCTCATCTCAAAATTTGCCTGTATGCCCTCTGATGTTTTACATATAATTGTTTTCCTCATTTACATGAGTACAAATAAAGAGCAATTTTCCCAAAAGCAATAGAATTAAACTGGTAGAAAAGCAAAGAAAGAGTCCCTGTGGATCAAGCTCTCTTTTTAGAATGTATATTGCACAATTTTATCCACTTTCATAAAATGATGAGTTTCTGAGGGCAGACTCTATATTACCAAACACCTTTTAACTTCTTAGAAAGTCATCTTTACCGAAGTTACTCATCTTTGCAGAAATAATGGGTATTACTTCCCAAAAATAGTTGGAAAGAAATCACAAGAGTAATTTCAATAACCACAGGTAATGAATGTTTCCCCATCTACTTTGCCAGTTGAAAGTTTAGGAAGATCACCAAACAAAACAGGAATGAGTAGTTATAAACTCTAATTCATATAACAATGGCAGATTGAGAAGACAAATGTATGTCATCATTAAACATGATGCCTTTTTTCCACATACCTCTTTTCTCAAAAAAACAGGCTAGTGCTACATCAGAAGTGAAATCTGTCTTTCTCACTTTCATTTACTTTTGGGAATGGTTAAGATCACTATGTATTACAGAGTCAGAAGGGAAAACCAAGGAAACAACAGTTTTGCAACAACTTCTCTGTCTCCCCATCCTTCTCCAACTTCCCTGTGCCCACCAGCAAATGGTAGGAAGATGTAAAGAAATTGTCTTCTGCTCTCAGTTTTACAACCAGTGGCAATTCTAACTGGAATTAAACTTGGACCATACTCTTCACTCAAATAAATAACAGTCAGAAGCTGAAGTAAAAAAAAAAAAAAAAAGTTTTTATATGAGACAGTGAAGTAGCTATAAGGAATGAGTAATGTAAAATGTATTACTAAGTATTACAAAGAATGATTTGAAGTTCTAAGAGGAGATGAGTCTCTTGTACCTGAGGTGAGAGTGTGGAAAGTATTCCTATGATTTGATGATCTAAATTCACGATTGCTGAAATGGCTCATGACTGACATATCTTTAAAATTTAGGATCAGATTCAAGAGATCTTAAGTATATATAGCTTCTTCCTTAAAAGGGGTTCAAAAGTCAACATAATTTAAGGCATCATAAAACACACAAGATTTGTTTCTGTGAAATTTAGTACAGTTTTATCTTTTTCTTTCCAACTGTTGCTCTATTTCATGAGCTGATATTGGCAAAATCCTTCAACCAAAATGCACACTGGCATTTTATTTTATTTATCATCCAACATTTACAAACCAAAATGTGGGAATATTTTGAGCTAAACAGTTTGGATGGAGGAGAGAAATGACAAAGTCAGCATCATATATGAGATTGCAATCCAACAGGAAGGACTATAACACAGGAAAAACTTGCCAATTGCTTTTTCCCAATAAAATGAACAGATAGAACCATAGACCTCTAAGAGTAATGAAAACAACCTACTGTGTCATCATTTTATTCAAGAAATGGAGAAAGAAGATTAGCCTAAAACTCCTACAATAATATGGATTTTTTTCAGCTGACAAAAGCAATATTATATAAAATCTTTTCTGTGCTTTATTTCTAATTACCTTCTATCCTTTAATGAACAAGAAAGCACTTGATCTTGAAAGTCCTTGTGCAGTCAAAACTCCCACTAAAATTAATGGGATGATTTTTTCAGCCTAAAAGCTCTGAGATCAGTCCTCAAACTTAGCCCTTTCTAAGCTTCTTCCATTAATCAAACTTCTCAGTTTTTTCCTTTCCTTTTCTGCTAGGATCATATATTGAAAAAAAAAACAGACACCAGAAATCATAACCTTGCCTGAGGCAAAAAGACTGCTGTACTTCATTCTCCTCAGAAGTTTAGTGCAATTTCACAAATAAAACTCTGATTCTGACGAACTTTAGTTAGCTGGACACTGAATAGTTAAGTTTTGACCTCTTCAGTTCATACAGAAGTTGTCCCATAGTGCCTGTGAAAGTTAAGCTGTCTGAATTCTGCAATTGAAACGTGTACAGAAGCTTTCTCATCAGGCAAACCTTTCTGAAAATAATAGACCCAAACATAAGGAATTCTGAATATTTTTTTTCTCACTCCTGGCACATAAGGAGTTAAGGGGACTGAATTTCAACCTCAATTTCTCCCATCTAGCCTCACACAACCCACAGCATCTGCCTGATACTTTAGTGCCTGAAAGGGATAAAATTAAATTCTTATTTGTATACCTCAATAAATAACTTTAATATGCAGATCATTGGTCACTCATTTCAGAAAAATGGCAATTTTTTCAATTTAAAAAACAGCAACAACACACAAAAATGAACAAGAAGTTTCTGTATTCAAAAGAATTTACTGTCTTTTTGTCTGTAATGCAGTAGCATCATTACTCCACCATAACTCTCAATTTTCTCCCTCTGAAATATTACAGGGGTCTCATGCACAGAAATAAAAATAAAATACACTGTAACCTGTCAAATCGAGTAGTACTAACAGTGTCCTAAGAAAAACTATGAGACTTGTTTATGACTGATCATTAATAGGTCTTAGCAAGAATAATTTCCTTTGTTCATTTTTACACTCTAACAGCACAGTAGTGTATATATAGGAGAGAACCGACAGAAGAGCACAGTGTTTAATTGCTAATTTAGAGAGCCTGTGAGAGGCTGTACAGCCTAGAAATGATACAGTTCTGCATGGATTCTTACTTAGGATTATACTTTCCTCTGAAGATGCTGTAATTTCTGTGAAGACTCTGTAACATTGCCTTCATTTATGAAGAATTCAAGCACAATGAACTACTGATCTTCTAATTGCAGTGAAGAAATAAAAGATCCAGCAGATGACAGAAAGAAGAAGAAATAAGGGCGATGGACTGATTTGCACTTTGACACATTAATACACACACACACATACACAATACCTCCACAATGAATATTCAGCTGAAGAAACAGCACCAGATAAACTCTTGCCAACACACTAGGTTTTCTTCTTTGCCAGCTGGCATGGTCTAAATTGACTTCAGCATTCTTTTGCCTACAGCTTGCCTTTATTTTTAAATGCTGTCATTGATAGGACTTGAAAACACACAGAAAATATTCAAAAGAATAATACCTGCTGGTGATGTTTGCTCATCATAGAAAAGGAAAAACACCAGAAAGTAAAAGCAGAAACTACCTCAGTTGCAGAGCTAAGAAATTTTGCTTGATTTTGAAAAAAAAAAAAACAAAAAAACCCCACATATGCAGTCACTTTCTCAAGGATGAAATAAAACCTTAAAAGGCAAACTGCTATTTAATTAAAATAATGAAAGAATACAATGTCAGTGTTAGAATTGAAAGTTTTACAAGACATGCAATTATTTTGCTGTGTGAGCAATTAAGTATGTTTTTAGAAAGACAAATGAACATTTTGTCAGATAAAGAAACCAAGTACATTTTTTCATTGCTTTTATTTTAAAAATCTACTCGTACTGGTGCTAGCAGTGCATACAGAACACAGAAAATCTAGTAAGAAAAATGTCTTGGATATCACAGAGAAATTCTACTCCATCAGAAGAAAACAAAAAGAGACTTTGTAATTCAGTTTTGATTCTCAAAGCATGTGCATTCCCCCATGCGGCCTCTGTACTTGCAATGTAATGCTCTATCAAAATTTTACTGTTAAAGTCATGTCTCTTAGTCACCATCATCTCATGCACCTACATTCCCTGCCTTTGTCCCAAACTCTTTTGCTAAGTTAAGTCTTTGGCACTTGACTACTAGCTGTTAAAATCAGATGTAAAAAGGAGCTAACACTGCAAAGACAGTGCAAACTATCTGCAAGATCACCTTTTATATTCTACAGAGAATTCATTGCTGTCATCTATTTATTGCCTATCTAACGTCCAATTAACGCTGATCTCCTGATGTGAGACCATTTGACAGGTATAAAACTTTATCACATGTAAGGTACTGAATATATAATTACAACAGAAGATTTGCTTATTTTGAACAAAGACATCTAGATGTAAACCACACAAAAGGACAAAAAAATCCGATTATTAACTAAAAACCTCTTGGTATTTCTAGTACAGTACAATTCTTTATGGCTGAAATGGATCTGGACTGACTGTTAATGATCATGGTTTATAACTGGTTTCAGCCATAAAAGATCATATTATCATCCTGTAAATATCAAATTACTGTGGGTTTTTGCTTCTTCAGTGTTGCCTAAAGTTATGATCTATAAAGTCTTCTGTCCTCATCCCAAGGTCAAAGGAAAGACATGGTCATATAAGACAAAGAATAATGTGTGGTTCTTGAGAAATGGATGACTACTATTTAGACCAGTGTGGATTACTTCTAGATGAAATAAATTGGTGGTTTCAATTTAGTTCAGAGTAGATGTGATTCATCTATAAACACAAGCAGACTATTTATTGGTAACTCTAAGGTCAAAAAGACCAAAGATTCAAACCACTACCTGACCAACAGTGGCTGATTCTTTGCACTGCTGTCCATTGCACTGCACTTGTTTTGTGGACACACTATGACTAAAGTGGGTGATAAAGGTCTATATATCACCTCTCAGGACTGTGAAAGTCTCTTCCCGTGAAACTACAGAACAGTCAGTTATATAAAGTAGCAGCAACGTCCAGGGGACAGATTTTTTTTTCAGTAGCTGCAACATTAACGAGCTATATGCAATGGGAAAAAGAAGAAAAGAGCACACTTTTGTACTCTCCAGATATTTCTAAATGCTAAGTGACAGTATGCTAAAAAAAAAAAAAAAAAAAAGGAAGGCAAAAGAAAAACTAAAACTGAAATAGAATCCTTCTTTAAAAGCAATACAATCTCTCACACATTTTCTTTCAGAGACAGCATATTATGTTGCAAAGGACAATTTTTTACACCTCAGAAGAGGACTCTAGTCTGGTGGGAAGACTCTTAGTCATGCAAAGCTACCTTTTACTAAAATCCCAAAGGTAGATGTGATTCAGCTTTGAAACCGGCACTATGATTCAATGTACTAATTTTTTCCCAATGTAATACTTTGACTCCAGTTCTGTGAATTTTATAAGATCAAATACATGCTGGGAATATACATTCACAGTGAGACTTTCTGGTACTGATTTGCACAGGTAGCATAGCTACTATCTTTTATGAAGAGAACAAATTATGAAGGGAACAGCAGCCTTCTGTTTGTACAGAGGGGGGATACAGAAAATTATTTTTGTCATTCAAAGAAAGTAAGTGTAAACTACTAACAATAGTCAGAAGAAAATCATAAGGAGTTTGTTGTGATCAGTTTATTATTCTCACTATAGAGAATAGTGATAAAGTAATCCTAATGAAGACCATCAGGATATCAAAGAAAAAAATACAGCACTTGAAAGAAACTTCAGAAGTTACCATGATTGCCTAGGATATAATTGACTGAGCCCACTGTTAGTAACCTTTCCCTTCCACAAACTGGAAAAAATATTTTGTCAAGATTTACCTAAATAACCCACATTATTACAGACATTTCTTTTCAATTATTCATATACTTTGTTTCTAGTAAGTCTAATCTTATTTTCTGTGCTGTCTGAATGTCATAAATTTTATCCCAGTTCTCACATTGATTTTAACAATAGGAGAGGAAGGGGTTGTTCTGAAGTTAGTAATACAATTAACACAGCTACCTGCCTAATCAGGCTGATCCATATCCCAAGATAACTTAACTAATCTGTATCGATACCATTGTCGTCCATTATCTCCATATCAAGGAAAAAAAACAACAAAAAAATGACAGCTTCCTTATCCTGCTTCTTCGTAAACACGAGAACCTTTTAAAGTAAACAATATAGTCTCTTAAAAAAATTTCTAATCCTGCAAAAGGGAAGCGTAAAGTGAAAAGATAAGTCAATGAATAAATGCTGTCTTTGCAGTAATTTGGATAGCAATCATGCTTCACTCACATTAAAGAACATGGTAAAAAACACTCTTCAACAGGATCATGCCAAACTGAACTCAAATGTCTAAAATCTTGGCTTGTTATACCAGCCCACACTAATCCTAACATTGCCAGCAGTTGATTTGTATCAGTGAGTATTACAATGTAACGTAATTAGTAATGGTAATATTACCACAAATAGTATAAACAGCTCTGCTCTACTGCTTTTAAATTAGTCTTGTAAGCATGTTAATAACATACCATCAAGCATCAATACAAATCCTTGACAGCTTCTTGAAAAAAGATTATGCATGTCTAAGCAATTTTCTCATACACAGGTTTTCTTTAGAAAACATGTTGTCACTATTCCATTAGCTCAAAAGGGAGTGTATGCATAAAAGAGATTCTGCTAAAGAAGTCTGACTGCTAGCCAGAAGAGCGTATGTTCAGTCGTCTGTATTTACTGTTGGCTGGGATAGGGTTGTAGGTACCACAGCAACAAACGAATTTCTTCTTTGAAAGATGTCTAGCAGTGCAGTGAATGCTTTTCACTTTCATAGGGGGAACACTTTGAAGGGCACAAACCCCCATTTTGACAGTATTTAAACAGGGACTGTTGGAATCAAAACAAAGTAGATTAACAGATACGTAGGGCAGACGTCTTAGGTCTGATTCCACCAGAATTTGGATGGTATCCTAAACTAGTCACCTTCCTGAAACCATGAAAAAAAGAACACACACACTCCAAAACAAACAAAAAAAAACCAACATAAAAATCAAACCCATAATGAAATTCATGTATTTTTGCTGCATAGCTTACGATAATTTCAGACTCCATAGTCAAATACTACATTACTGGCAAAAGTAGAAACACGATCTCTAACTCAGTTTTCCAACTTGTGTTAGGTGCTCTCTGGAAGTACCACTCTTTTTACTAGAGATGGAGCCTAGCGAGGGTGTTCGACATTCAGTGTCTCTCATTTTGCTGTCAAAAAAAGTTCAGCAAAGAAGAATCTTATCATTGTTCAGAGATCTTTTCCATAACCTCAGACAGTTGGTTGATTTGATTCACTTTCCATTTTGTACAGAACTATTAGTTTAATAAGACATTTAGAATGTCAACAGGTATCCTTAACACTGTGATATGATGCATACAAGGTTAGAGGAAAGTCTGTTTTGTCAGGTTAAATTATACAGAGATGGAAAACAGATTTTTTTCTAATCTCATTTTTTTAGAAACAGTGGAACCATTTTATAACCCAGTGTTCTTCAAAGGTTTTTATATCTATAGTCAATATATTTCACACACTATTTCAATCCAAATTTTTACAGTTTGGTTACTGCAAGCAAAGATACAATGAAAATGTGGTTTTTGAAGGGAGAGGTAGCTGTTTTGGTGGTTTATGTTTTTGGGGTTTTTTCTGAAAGCACGTAAAACCTTAACTATGGCTATTATTGATGCAAATTTACATTTACAGGTATATTCACAAAGTTTCTCTAAAGGGAATTTCATGTTACGTGACTGTATTAAATAATTCCTAAGTTTCCACTAATCAATACCTTCACAATCTTTTTACTGAAATCATAATCTTAAGTGAAAAAACTCACCAGTTCTGACGTTTATATTTTACCTTCTGCATGGGAAGCCAAGGAAATGGAAAAGATGAGTGAGCATTTCTAAACAGAATCCCTTCTCCTTACCCTCAAAAAAAAAACCCCTCTTGCCCTTACATAAATGTATCGATCACTTGTTTCTACTTCTGGGGCCGAGTTGAAATTTTACTGCTGCTTGCCCTGTTTGTTTTTATTTAATATTTTTTACATTTTTAGTGGCTGATGTTTAACTATTAGAGATAGTATGTTAAAATAAGTAACAATTTTAATCCTTGAATTCAGAGTCATCTTTCCTGGAGTGAAGTATTCCACTCAGAGAAGAGGAAAAAATCTTTCAAGATCCCCACCATCTAAGGATTCCTTAGACTGTGAACATTAAAGATCTATTACATCTTTTATTTCTATGGCAGCTGGCATGAAAATACAAAGGAACAAGGTATAATTCTTCCTTTCTCACCCTTGGCCTATGACAATGTTAAAGTAGGACTGATGAGGATGATGCTGTACTGTGACTCAGTTCCAGTTTAAGCAGTCAGGATAAGCCTCTTCATTACTCTTAAGTTACTGACTAAATGCAAAAATTATTCACCTGATTTGTGATATTACATTAACAACTCAAAAAAAACCACAAACCCAAAACACAACAGTTGTGCAAGTTTTATATTACTTTGACAGTGTTGTATTGCAAATCCAATATTCCCTGACGAGATACAGAATCCTCTGATGTAATATAGCAGCTGATAGCACAGCAACATATTTGAAGCTTTTATCATCTCCAAAATCCAACATAACTTTTTTATTATTTTCATAAAATTCAACATTATCTTAAGAAATACTAGCAAACCAATGAAATTAGAATCCATTTTACTATGACAGTTATTTAGATTTTGCAAAGGTAGATTATAGCTAGTGCTATGATAGAACTCTCATGCTTATTTACACAGAATCGTCTAAATTCTCATTTTAGGAAAATAAAATTATTTTTAAAGTCCTCAAAATATAATGATAAGTTTAGTGTCAAAAGAAAATGATTTTATGAAGTGTGAAAATCATATTAGGAGTTAAAGACAAGACAAGGGAAATGTATCGATAATTTTTAATTGCATAAATTTTGTCTAGCACGTGTTAGTAAAAACCATCTGCTACAGTAGCATTGCAGAAAGTTCTTCACTTATACGAATAATTCAGTTAATTGTTTTTACTCTCCGAACAAATTCTAACCAAACACAAATCTTTTTCCCCACATAGTTTTATTTGAAATGTTATATAAAGCAAGTAACCCTATGTTATCTCTTCTACATACATGTATTAAATTTTTATTTGTATTTGGATAAGTAGAAGGAAAAAATCAAATTTCTGGCCTCTGTTTGATTGGGAATTGGAGGAAAACCTCAATAGTTGAAAGCAAAATACTTAAAAATTTGAGTTAAAGATCTACATTAAACTGCCTCTGACTTTAAAATCCTCTATAAATGTTAGGTACTAAAGAAGAAGAACCTCTCACTTTTAAAATTTTCTAGTGAGGTTTTCAAGACAACATCACTTATTTACTACTTCAGCATTAAATTACATAATCTATAGAAAGTGCTATGATCCTAATTACAACAGAATCAGTCAGAACTTCAGAAATTAGGAGAATAGTCTAGCTTCCAGGTCGAGGCACGTACAACATACCTGGGTGCCATTACTAAGATAACCCCATCTCATCACATTTCTGCCTGACAGAGTAAACCTAACCAGAAAACAAAAACAAAAAAATACCTTCCCCCCTCCAAAAAAAGTACTTTTTAAAAAACCATTTTTTAATATATTTATATATATGTATATATATGTGTAAATAAAAACATGTAATTTCTTTGTGCATACATTATGCAGCATACATAATGCAGCATAGGTCATTCTTCTAGAGGGAAGTTCTTTATTTTGGAAAACAGGCCCCAACGCAAAATTTGCAACAATTTGTGCTGGCCCTAGGAAAAACACGAAAGCATCCCTCAGGCTTTCTCCAAGCTTCTGATTATTTGAAGATCAGCCTCATATCTATTTAGAAACCCACAACTTTTCTCAATATTTCATATTTACTCAGGATAGTTTCTTGAACAATTAGTAAAAGTGATCATATGAGTAGAGGTTAGAACTGAACTGGCCTATACATGCAACTGTGAGGCTCACTTTAGGGTGTGTTTTGATTTTTCTGATTCTAATTCTGCCTTTAACAATGTCCTCAAACTACAGATATTTGGGATTCTTTAAGCATCTAGCAACAGGCAAAAATCAAACAAACTTTAAGAAGTCCAGTTGATAGAAAAAGTAGCAGTATATTTATTTAATATTCTCTCCATATAGTGATATTCTCCCTATTACAGAGTTCAACAGAAAGATGCTACAAAATGTCTTGAGCTCAAAACACTACCTTTCCCACTGTGTTACCCATGACAACCAGGCTCCTCTGAAAATTGTACCACAAGAAGGCGTCAAGAATAGTAGAAAGACTTTCCATTCCTCTTTCTGTTGGGTTCACCAGAAAAAGTGAGCTCCAGCACTTTCAGAACTAAAAGCAAAATCCTGGTTTCCTCTTTCAAATGAATCAAAAAATTCATCAGCATACATTGATAAATATAAAAAAATAAACTTCGTCCTAATAGGAATCTTCAGATATCAATAAAATCGAAAACACATAGAGCAGGGCACAAAGGCAGATACCAACGGAATTAAGCAGTTGCCATTTGCTAATCTCCAGAGTTTAACAAATGTTCACAAATCCCAGCCAAAGCTTTTTTAAGGGAATTTTTTCATTCGGTAAACTTTCATCAAGGGTTATGTGATCTCAGACTGCACTGGCACCAGAAAGACAGCTCTCACTTTCTTCTATTTGGCGGGGCATTTCCTTTGCTATGTCAGTACTTAAATCACGTAACTCACCAGTTATGTCAGTTCCTTGAACTGACTAAAAACTAGACCTGCCTCCCCAAATTATTATTTTCCCCAGAACAGCTGAACAATCACTAGTGCTGACACAAGAGAGGTGGCAGGAACAGACAGCTAGAGGCAGGAAAAAGAGCACGACTTGCCTTTTTGGCAGTAGTGTGGTCAAAACCGATGCCGAGAGATCAAAGAGAAAGCTAGAATGTTATATGACAGGAGCTGTATCTCATTCCATATTCTCCTCCTGAACTGGAAGAGCATGAGATGAACATGAATTCCCGTTAGAACTAGCTTTATTATACAGCCAGCTAACACCAGTACTTTTTCACTATCTGGAACAATGATCTGATGATTTATGGTGTTGGAAGCCAGGCTGTCATCCCTCAAGGGGCGCTCTGAGCAGGATCTTGACTTTTTAAAACTTAGGAAAGCAAGTTCTTTAAAAGAAGACGTAGCCACACAACTAGAGCATTTGGTCAGGAGCACCTTCCAAAGCAGTCACTTTGCTGTTCCCTTGGGAGTTATTAGAGGTTCATCAGACATCTAACACAATAAAGCCCATCAAAGGCACCTGTATCGCATTTAAAGAAGGAAAGAGAGACACACAGAAAAATTGTCCATAGCAAACTGTAACTGCTTGCTTCAAGGTCTACCAGATGACTTCTAATTTCACAGCAATGGGAGAGAAAACACAAAAAATAAAATGAAAATATGTCTCAATGATGAAAATGAATAAAGTAATGCTAATCCTGATTCAAACAAAATTTGGCAAAGAACCTTCAGGAATAAAAGGTAATGATTTTCCTATCAGCAGTCCACCCCTGACAATTATTGGAAATGTACTTCTAGAAAATTCACTTAACTGATAGACTGCAGATTTAGCCTCTTTGCCTTGAATATTTATTGAACAGTATCAGTAACCACTTCTTCAACTAAGTGCCTGAATTTGGAGATATACTGTGTTCTTTCCAGAAAGAGTAATTTGAAACAATACAATGTTACAACTGAACTTTTAGGGTAAGTACATTTCTGTAAGTCTTATGAAACTTCTAATTGCGTCTGAAAACAGCAGGCAAAATTCCCTTGTATACTTTCTTTTTAATATATTTTTAATGAAAAATTTAGGTTGTGCAATACTAGAGATTATTTGGGTGAAGAATCAAAACCTGATACTTTTCCAGATGTATTTTCATGTCACTGTTAGTCATTCTCCTTAATTCAGTGTTAGATTTATTAACTACACAGTCATTGAACTGATGTCTTCATAAATGCCATAATAACAAACACTGAATATATCCTAGAAATGTTAATGTATACTCAAATAATAAAAATATCTGAAAAATAAACCATTTAAAGAACCTTTCCACATTTCCAGAAATCTTTACACATGTTCTTCCCTCTCAACTACAATAAGCTTTTGAATTCTCCACAAGTGGTAGTGAAAATAAGTTGTCAAAGGTAGGTCCTCAGAACAGGTATTAGAAGAGGGGAGCCAGAACATCATCATCCTCCTGTGCAGTGAAATTCATTACCTATAAAATGCATACATCAGCAGTTATGCCTAAATGTTGTGTTAACTATGTATATGTTCCCATTCTAAAAGTAAGTTTTCAACCACTGGAAGAGGCAATATTTTCAACCACTGAAAAAGGTGGTGTGGATGTAAATAGAGTCCCTATTTTATTTTTAAATCCCACATACTGCTTAAGACATTTCACAGTGTCAAGGCCCTAAAGCATTCAGTTCTTACTGAGGTTTGTTTTACTGTGTGAGACCTGTGTGAAAAACTAAACTAAATTCCACCATTTGATGAGCTGGACCAATCTGATCTTAGAGCTTCTGCTGTACAAATACTCAATTCCCTTGCTCTGATCCTTTCTCTTACTGAAACAGATCCAGTAATCTCTGTGGTACACTGAAACTATCCTCAAAGGAGACAGAATTTTCTATGGCAGTTCTAGGGAGGCTGACACCATTGTTAGACATTACTAAGCCCTCAGATACTCAATTTCTTCCAAGTCAGTGAATTTAAAAAGACGTCCTTGTAGCAGGGGGCTCACTGTTTGATATTTTGAACCTGAACCTGTGCCAGCTCACCTTTCAGTCCCATTGGTTATCAAGGTAAAAATATTTGTATGGTATTTGTCTGTTTTTATGAAATTGGAAGGTTATTTCTTAGAGCCTAACAATCTTCCCACATTGATATGGCAGGAAAGTCCAGCATTCCTCTCAATTAAAACTCTGTGGTTTTCAAACTGAGTGAGAAATTTGATAGTGTAGACAGTACATGTAAAGCCTATGGCTTGCAAATGACTGAGAACTCGCAATCCATCATCTAAAACAAAACCCGTAAGAACTGTCCTAGCATAAAAGATATCTTTCCCAGAACTATTATCCATTGGCATCCTGCACCATTTCGCACTGCTACACCGAGAAAAAAATGAAATAATCCCAAACTATTCAGAGAATACAAATGCATTTGGTCTTTGATTAATTGCATTAAAACCACAAATGTGAAATCTCCACACAGAGAAATGGGTGAATAGGACAATTTTTTCCTCTTTTATTTTTGTCTTGTTTTAAAAATGTCAGTTTTCACTTTTAGGAACGATGCCAACAACACTGAAATACACTGAAAATGTTCAAGTGTTGCCATGACTGTAAAGGGTTCCTATAAAGGATATTGAGGTGGTGGAGGGTGGGGGAGGGAGGCAGGTAGCAAAGAAAGGGTGAAGCAAAGATTTTCAGGGTGTTTTTTATTGATAATGTTATGTACTAAATTTCTTCTATTAGTTTTGGGTTCTAACCTTTCCCATGTCCCAGGATATCAATTCCCAGTGAAATTAACCTAATTTTCAGCGTTCAGTTTCTCTTCATATTATCCTCTGTCTCTTCAGACATCTTGAAAATTTGCTTATTGCTCCTATGCCAGACACATGAAGTCTTGCTGCCTTGCCTTGAAAATCAATCAACTCTGTTTTGCTAGCAGTGAGAACAACAACCCAGAATAACATCTAATCCAAAATCAGCACCTTGAGTTTGATCTGTGAGCCACGTGCAACTGGAGGAGCCCTGTAGTCTGTCTATATTGTCAAAGAGAAGCAAGCATTACTATATATGAGATAGTAAAAGTCTTGATGGTGATTAAAGTCCTTTTTTTTCCCCCTCTATCTATAAATGCAGATGCCTGTATTTCAACAGAAACATGAAAGGCATAAAAAAAACCCCACAAACGAAAAAAACACACAAAAATATAAGTTTCAGAGTTTACAAAATTCCTCTTTGTAAATCATAATAAGCTTTGCAAAGTGTTTGAAAAGAGACAACTTATCAGAATCTACCAACTGTGTTCATCAATGTTCACATATGATAATACAATGCTTGGTGATCTACACTTTGGGCAACATCATGAAAAGGGTTCAAAGTTCAGATGTGAAAGTGCCTTAAATCAGATTTTTCTGAGAAATGGTCAGAATTAGAAGTGTATTTTTTAAATGTACTGCCATGCGTTTGCAGATCCATGATGCAGAAAAGATGAACTTCTAGAATATGTGTCCTAGCAAATTATTAATCGTAATGGGGTAAGGGAAAGAGTACATTGCAGACTACTTCAGATTAACCAACTCTGCCTGTCATTTGACTTTAAAAATAATAAGAAAAAATATAACAGAGTATAAAAATAGAATTTTCAGGAAACATACATGATTTTGAGAACAATAATGTAGAAGGGAAGAAGCCAGAGAGTTGTGGTCAATGGGGCAGAGTCTGGCTGGATGCCTGTGTCTAGTGGGGTCCCTCAGGGGTCGGTGCTGGGGCCGGTGCTGTTCAATATATTTATCAGTGATCTGGATGAGGGATTAGAGAATGTTGTCAGTAAGTTTGCTGATGATATGAAATTGGGAGGAGTGGTTGACACACCAGAAGGCTGTGCAGCCATTCAGAGAGACCTGTACAGGCTGGAGGGCTGGGCGGGGAGAAATCTTATGAAGTTCAACAAGGGCAAGTGTAGAGTTTTGCACTTGGGAAAGAATAACCCCATGTGCCAATATAGGTTGGGGACTGACCTGCTGGAGAGCAGTGCAGGGGAAAGGGACCTGGGGATTCTGGTGGACAGCAGGATGACCATGAGCCAGCAGTGTGCCCTCGTGGCCAAAAAGGCCAATGGCATCCTGGGGTGTATTAGAAGGGGAGTAGCAAGTAGGTCAAGAGAGGTCCTCCTGCCCCTCTACTCTGGCCTGGTGAGGCCGCATCTGGAATATTGTGTCCAGTTCTGGGCCCCTCAGTTCAAGAAGGACAGGGAACTGCTTGAGAGAGTCCAGCGCAGAGCCACAAAGATGATGAAGGGAGTGGAACATCTCCCTTATGAGGAAAGGCTGAAGGAGCTGGGTCTCTTTAGCTTGGAGAAGAGGAGGCTGAGGGGTGACCTCGTTAATGTTTATAAATATGTCAAGGGGGAATGTCAGGAGGATGGAGCCAGGCTCTTTTCAGCGGTTTCCACTGACAGGACAAGGGGCAATGGGTGGAAGCTGGAACACAGGAGGTTCCATAAAAATATGAGGAAAAGCTTTTTCACGGTGAGGGTGACAGAGCACTGGAACAGGCTGCCCAGGGAGGTTGTGGAATCTCCTTCTTTGGAGACATTCAAAACCCGCCTGGACATGTTCCTGTGCGCTCTACTGTAAGTGGTTCTGCTCTGGTGGGGGGTTTGGACTAGATGATCCTTGAGGTCCCTTCCAACCTCTAACATTCTGTGATTCTGTGATTCTGTAATAGTTCAAGCCATCTGCTCTATCAACTGCGTTTGGTTTGCTGCAGAATCTCGAGGTCTCAATCCAGCTTAAATTTCCAATGCTACAAAAGCAGGATTACAACAGACAAGATCCTTCACCAGGTAGGTGGAAAGACAGACAAAAGAAATGTTGTACAACAGAAGAACCTACACATGAAGAAATCACATTAATTACATTATTTTTACATGCAAAACTGTGTTGTAGAGACAGTTTCTTGAATTCAGAAAATTAGCCAAAATATCAATCAAGATAACAGTTTTACTGTGAAAATTAATTGCCAAGACCAATTTACCTCAATAGAAGAAAAAGAAATCGATTGTAGGAAGTTTAAAAGAAGGGGAAGTTATGACATAATTAACAGGAATGAAATTAATTGTTATTCACACCAAAAGAGAAATTTACAAAAGCCTATGAACAATATTGACAGGTTAGATGTCTCCCAATCCATAAGATGTGACACGATTCTCCTGAGTGCTGCAAGGGCTGGCTGATATGAATGTTTATAACTTGCATGGCAATTAGATGAGGTCTCTGATCGCTGTAAAAGTGCTATAATTACATTCATTCCTAAAAAGGCAAGAAAAATGACTCAGACAATAATGATACGAGCCTCAGCTAGGTCCTGACTATAGATATATCCAGGGATACATCTCCTTGGCATCCTTTTTCAAGCACATGAGGACAAGAAAGAAATCAGGAATGTGCAGCATGGATTTACCAATAGCAAGGCATGCTTGCAAAGAGCAGTAGAGGTAACCTATCTTGACTTAGGTAAAACTGCAGATATTTCATTCCAAACATTTTTTTTCGGGTGAAAGCCTAAGAGGTAAGGGCTACAAAAAAGTATTGGCAGGTGGAATGAAAATTAGTTGCACTGCCATGAAACCAAAGGCTGGGAAACCGCTAGCTAGCTGGTAGCAAGACTATCCAGTGGTTGATACATAGTCCCATATTGTTCAATAACTTAATTTACAGACTGGACTGTAACACAGACCATACCCTCAACAAATTCAAAGATCACAGTAGTGTTGTACATGTGCTTGACACAACAAAGAGAAGAGCCTTGATCCAGAAGAACCAGGATAAACCTGATGACTGGACCATCAGTAAACTTAGGAGACTCAATAAAGAAAAATGCAGTTCTAAGAAACAACCCCAGGCAGATCGAAAAGTGGTTGGCTGAACAGCAACCCTGCTAAAAGAGGCCTGAAGATTATGGCTGATGTCAAGTGGAATGTGCATATCATGGCAAATAAGGCAATCTGCATACATTAGAAGCATGGTAATTTTGCGTTACTATCCCCCCTTTATTCAGTATTGTTGAGATTGCAGAGTTGGGATGTCAAAACACACAGGAGGCTGCAGTAGGTAATGAAGACTTGTGTATTATTATGAATATATTACTACTATTATTATTACATTTATATATTATCACTGTACTATTACAGAAAACCCCAACACTAAAACCCAGAAAGGGTAAAAATAGATAACTGATCTTCAGTCATACTGCTGTATGACAAATAGGTGGTAGCCATATTTTAAGTCACGTAACCAAGCCAAGAAAAATGTTATACTGCCTGTCTCGACATCTAACAATACAATCAGTATTTTGTATGATTATTCTAGAAACTCCAGAACACAGATGTGTAAGGATAGATCAATGGTAACTGAAGTGTCACATAATCATACCAACAAGATTTTCATCTCCACAGAATCTGTTGGGTAGGAGGATACTGAAGGCAAAGGAGTGCAGAATTACTGATAAACCACTGAAAGTTGGTAACAATGGGTTTAGGACTTATGACCTAAAACGAGTTATTTTAATCTAGAAACCAGTGTCGTACAGATACAGAGAGAGAGGCCAACCTTTTCCAAATCTTCACATAATTGGATGGTTTACTGTCTTCAAGGTGGTGATTCGGTTTGCCGCCATTCATTGTACCTTGTTTCCGTAACTTCGTATTTCTTTTCCAAATGCAAAGAGCTTTTATTAGAACACAAAAAGAACAACATTTGGAGCTTCATTTGTCTAATGCTGTATTGTTCCATAAAATAATACTTTCTTATAACTCATCAAATGACACTGATGAGAGTAGCAATGAGCAGAAGGACACATTACCAATGATATTTGCCAGGCAGTTTTAAATATTTTTAAATGGCATATCACTACAAAGCACTACAAAAAGAGTAAACTGAATTTGTCCACAGAATCTAATTTCAGTTGTTTATATAAAAATGTATATTTATTAGAATGGTAACATCAGGAAGACAGAACAAAAGACATTCTAAAACAGAAGAAAACATAAGATAATCGTGAAAAATTCATGCAATTGCAAATGCATTTAGATGCTTCAGTGTGAAGACCGTTGACTGCAAATAAACCTAAACAAGTTCTGAGACAAAAGGCACAGCAGAGGCATGTGGAAATTGAAAAATGCTTTGGATTGCACAAAATCAGGAGGGGTATAAACAAAGATGGGCATGAGATCATTTCTTGGGACTTGGTGTAGCACAACAGAATTCTTCCACTGCACTTGCTTGAAGACCTAAGAATTGAACCACTAGCACAGCTGTCTATAAAAAGCTTTTGCTCTCTGAGTGCTTTACAGAAGAGCATCACTTATGACAGCAATAGACTTTGAATATTTGTAGGAATTGTGAAACTACAGAACTGTCGCATAATGCTATCATACAACAGATTTGATTTGCCTTTGTGCAAATTACAGAAATAACAGAATGGACGAATGAATGTTAGGCCAGTATATTAATAAAATGAAAGAAATAAGGACAGGAGAGTTTTGGAAAAGGTTGAACGAATAATAAAGATCATGCTAGCCTAAGGCAAACAGGGTTTTCACATCTTAGAATGTGAAAATATTTCATTGTGTAGTTTATTTTCTTAAATATTCCTGATTCAAATAATTGTTTCCAATTTCTTAAGAATTTTCTCATTTTAAAAATAGTAAATTTATTTTGTTGCTTTCTATATTTCTAAGCATAACATTATATATGTCAAGAGTTCATCACGAGACAGTGAACACAGAGGTCTTCATCTATATCTTAATTGAAAAGGACTCCAGTAAAAACAAAGAAAATATGCAGTAAAGATCTTATCTGTCTCTGAAATGAAACTAACAAAGAAATTATAAGATAGGGTTACATAGTTTTTTGTTTTGCCCTTGCCACTCTCTAAATTTAGTCACCTTCTATTTGCCTGAAACTATGACCCACTTTTTCATAAAGTTCTCTTGTCTTGGGTTCTACCGGAAGGATTTTTCCTTGTTGATATTTGAGAGAGCAAGCAAAAGACAGAGCTCCAGAATTTATTAATATGCTATAGGTTAAAAGAAAAACCAAAATATTTTTACGAAAGTCATCTTTCAAATTTTGCTGTCTCTTCTTTTGAGGTGGTTTGACCATGAAGCTGAAATCTTGTAGTGAACTAGGATGCTGAGGGGTAGTATTTCTGAGCAACCTGATGGTTATTACTCTTGAATTTGTTGACTGAATAGCTTGCAGTAAGAAAATAAATAAGAAAAAAGAATAAGCTTTGGATTTGCAATGCACTTGGGAGGGAGGAGTCACCGAGACTGCCACTTGCAGAAGTATTAAAAAGCCTATAACTGAAACTCTAACTGCATGTGTAAAGAAAGAAACACTGTTAGTGTTTGCTTTGAGTTTTGAAATTAAAAGGCCGGAATGAATTTCAGGACATTATCCCCTTGATTCCTACTCCAGGACAGAATAAACTCTGTCAATAGTTTTCTTAACTGATGTTTATTGACTCTAGCCTTAACAAACCTTCAGTGATGACAAGTCTTCTGTCTCTCCGGGTAGTCTACTTTCAGATGATGATGCTTTACTACTGTTATAGGAAGAAAGTTTTAACTTGAGTTTTCAATGCTGCAGTTTCAGCTAATTACTTCTTCTTATATCCACCATGGACATAACAGAGAGAAGTTCATTCCTTCCCTGTTTACAGTAGCCTTTCACATACTAAAATTTCTGCATAGAGACAAATGTGATGCAGCCACATAGGACCTGATTCAATATCCGATAAACTCGGTGCATAGACATTGCTCTAATAAGTTATTATGTGTTGCCCCAGGTGTCCCATACAGCAATTGCCTTATTTTTCCCAGCAGTAAAGGAAGAAGGAGGAAAACCTTTATCTTTACCTTTACTTATATGAAACACTCAGTTAGCACAGTGATGAAAACTGTATTAGGTTCCCTAATTTCTTTCAAGAATAACTTACCCACTTCCAAGAACTGCAATGGCAACTGCCGTTTCCTGAAATCTTCCCAAAGCAGCTTGTAGAAATGTCATCTAAATTCAAGCTTTGCAGTACGCACAGGATGAACTGTATCAATAAATTCTAGTCAAAAAGTCATACTGCATAACAAATCCCAAAGCAAAATTAGTAATAAAACTGCTATTTAAAGAAAAATATTAATGTTCTACATAACTATAGACATAGAAATGCTTTCTGTTAATTTTTCCCTCAACAATGCATCTCTTTTATTTTTGAGTGTAAGGAATGATAACATTAATGTGGTGCACGTACCATTCTGTCCTAATCATATTTCCAGGCCTAATATAACTACAAGGTGTTTTTTAAAACTAAATCCCGGTATGCCTACTAATTTTTCAATTGTCGCTGCTTATTAGTCCTTACTCCATTAAAACAGGGGGTTTTTTTTAGCAGTAAGAAAAGAAACCAGAAATTCCAGATAGAGGAGCAGGATGAACTTCCTTACAAAGGATAAGAAGGAGAAAAAGGAGAAGCTCTACACATTTGTTACAAACTTCTTTAGGAGCTTGAAGCATTCTCCCTACTTGCTCCGTGCACGGTTACATGACCAAATGAATTAGTTCTACAATTGTCATCATTGTTTCTTGCCCCTTAGATTCTTGCGCTACAAGCTTCAAAACAAGCTTATACAGGTTAGTGGAAGAGCAATGTATGGAGTTTTTAGGTTTTCCTGAGACACATCAGGAGACTGGACACGCTGGCTTAGTAGTCAACATATCTGAATGTGGTTTTCTTATGCAGGAGAAATCTTAATCAGTATTAACTATCAGGCATAACTTAAAAGAACTTCTTTGTTTAAAACCACATTTCCAGTGATGAATCATAATACAGCACTACATAAGAGCAGAATTCACTATTAATACAATCAGGATTTCCCTCAGCTACACGAGAGTCTTCAGTTCTAAAACTAATTAGGCTCTTAACCAGCCCTGGGGTTTTTATGTCTTGAGAGTTCTCATATATGCACCTTTCTTTCTCTTATTGTTAAAGATACTACTAGAGGTACCCAAAGCACTGCTCAGAAAGGCCAGACTTTTCCAGACTAAACCATCACTACGATTTCACTGTTCTGTACTCCCTTTTTTGTCAGTCATTGATTACTGGGATACCACCAGATAATGCACAGGATGAAGTTTTCCTCCTGTTCCTGATCCTCAGGAACATTTAATTAAAAATGTTATTGTGAACACCAGTATACTTCTAGCTTTGGCCATTTAACCATCACAGCCCTCTGAAATGGGTGAAATTTTGACCCTTATTACCAGAAATAGCAAATCTGCAACATTCTCTTTTGGATTTATGTATTTTATTTCTCTGTGGGTATTCTATGAAGACCAGTTGTCCAGGAATGAGGTGTTCAATTGAAAACTATTCCCCTGGGATATGTTATTAGTTTTCGGAGGAAATATTCTGGAGACTGTCACGAAATCTAATGAGGTTTTTCTGTTGTTACCCTTGCTCATGCTGTAACTTTGTTTTCCCATTTTCAGTAAGTACAGGAGATAGCGTGAATGATAATTACTGTACTAGCTAAACTGGAGATGTACTTTTACTTATTGATTTTTTTAAATTTGTTCTCAGAACAGCCAAGTACAAGCTGCATTTGCAGAGCAAAAGAGAACAGGGTAGGGGAGATGCAGAAGAAAGAAGGGGGAAAATGCTATCCAGTCATGTAGATGCTGCTGATAAAATTTATAGCTAAAAATTTAATATGTTTAGGGCCATGATGAAATGCTTATCATCAGCTTGCATTGCCTGTAGTTCTTGCTGATTCCAGCCCGTTCAGCGTATCCTGTTAATGAAATGAAATGGCATGGGCCCAGTGCCTGCAAAATAAAATTCATTTCATTACAGTTCAAGAGGCTTTCTTTTTCTTTTCTTTCTTAAAAGTTGGACTCAGATCACAAACCTTTACGGGATTTATCTTTTCATTTTTTTTAAAAAATAAACCTTATGTTTTTTATCTGTTACTAAAAGGATAACCAATATCTTAAATCTAAATTTACGGGCACTGACTCAATTACATCCTTCCAGCTATGGTCTCATGACTTCTGAACACCTATTTTAAGAAATTCTATTCAGAATCAATGTCACCATTGATTGGGTAATATATTGTCTGCTTCTTTCTCGGTTCCTTATTTACTCACTTACCCTTACCCAGCCATGGAGATTCTAGCTTAATAATCCTTTAAAGGTTACAAAACACCAAGAAGGATCTATTGCCACTGGACTTTATTTCAGGGTGGGGAAAAAAAAACCACAAAAAAAAACCCCACACAAAACCCCAAATCTGATTTCTGATACTACAAAAAAAAAAACCAAAAAACCAATGTTTCTGTTTGCTTGGGTTTATGTTGTCACATAAAGCAGGTTTTCCACAGTTATAAATCTATGGAGAAGCATAACTGACACATAAAATTAGACTAGAAGCAAATCACCACATTCTAACAAATATAACATCACTATGATTCACAATGTTCCTATGAACTAAATCCTGCTACGGTGAAGTTTATCTATGCAAACCGATGTGCATACAGTTTTGTTCAACAGCACTAAGAACAGGTTTAGTTTGTTAAGTTCTGGCGTTACTGTGCTCCCCCCTCAAAACTTTTATTTTCCCTCCCCCAAAAAATGTGTTTATTTTTCCCTTAAAAGCCTACTTAACCCTTCCCAGAGTTACTGTTAGTTTTAAAGCCAAATTCAGACCTTGCGCTCACCCTACAAAATGGTGTGTATACTGTATAGGTGTCTCAGAATTTGGCCTTTAATATTTCATGCCTTCAACAGTAAATTGAATGAGTCAAATGGATCCATATTTCTGCCATACGAAGACAAGTTTTATAGAGATATGTATTCTATTCTCAAATATGCTAAACTTTCTTTTTCAGTATAAACTAAAACACAAGTCAGTCTGAAAACTTTCGGCATTGACAACACAAAGAACCTATTATTTAATTGGTATTAAATCCAGACAGGAGCTGTAGAAACTCTCCACTGATGTATCTTGTTATTTTATGAGAAAAATGACTTTTAAAAGCAGAAGATGAAAATACTTGCATTAATAATCTTCTTCCAAAGTATGGATAGGTAGAGTGATTAAAGTGTTATCTTAGGGCTTTAATGACCTGGGTTCAAGTCTCTGTTCTATTTTCCTTATCTCTTTGAGACACAAAGCTACATGACTTGTGTTCCCAAACTAATAAAAATACCCAGATGCTCATGTTTCTCTGTCCTTGAAGAAACTTACAAAAGTTGTAGAAGTTGTAGGTGTTTTGTTTTTTTTTTTTCCCCAGTTAACTACTTTTACTACTTTTGGTAGGCACAGACTTGATCTAACTAAACTAAATGATTACCAAGTGAACAACATTACATTATATCCAGTGTAAAAAGAAGTTGCCTTGGAAAAGTAAAAGCTCTTGAAAACTATTTGATGTTTGAAACATCTACTAGATAGAAAGTAGAACACAGTCTTGTTTTCCACAATTCTGAATAGTTATTCATATTAATAGACGATAGTGTCTAGTAAATATAGTTCATACTTACTGGCTCACAACCTAAACCATTTTCTACTCTTTTTTTTTTTTTTAATATTTTTTTTTCACCTCAGACTAATCTATAATCTCACTTGTCTGTCATTTTCCATTGTCAGACTCACTCTGAAGGCCCTCATTAGAGCAACTGAGGGGATGAGTGGGCAGCAAAGTTACACAGTACCAATTTGGCTTTACCTGCATGAAAAGTGAAGCTAAATCTGTTGAGGGAGCAGAATCTAACACTTTAAGAACAGAATTACATTCAAGAAGGTGCTGAAGAAATTAATTGTTCTACAGGACTGGGTTGCTGACCTCATTAAAAGCCCCAGGAACAATCAACTTCCTGATTTTTTTTCCTGATACATATCTGCTGCCCTCTAACAGCATATCCCTTGTTGGTAAATTTAACACAAGTCTTGCAACAGTAACAGACTGCTTTCTCCTGTCATTTTCTAGGACCTTATAGTCATTCACTCCTCTTTACACTAAATTATATTTCTCTAAATTATTTAAACTCTGCACAAGATAGTGCTTTACTTTTTTTTTCTGATTTGCAATTCTGGCACTCTACAACATCAGACCGGTTGACGTCTTTTTCAAGGGAGAACTGGGCACTTTACAAGTAAAACTAACTAGCTTCAATATCATTAGAAGGGTGATACGTTACTGCCTGTTTCCCCAAACACATACCACCCTCCTTCCATTTAGCCTTTGGTTTTACCAGCATTGTTACTGAGCTTAATGAACAAAAACACATTTTTCTGAATTGGAAACAGTAGCCTGTCACTAGAAAAATATAATCATACAAATTTCTTTTCAAAATACCTCTTCTTCCCAGAACAAGAAAGAAAGATGGAATGGAAATAATTTTCTAAACTCTGGCAACAAGATTAGAAATTCAGGTTTATGGTCTGTATGGATTTGAATGCAATGACAATTATGGATAATAAGAATTACTGACCTCTGATGTATACTTGACACTCTATATTACAAAAAGAAATTCATTACTTTTTATATTGAGAAAAAGAGGAATGTAAGTATAGAACCAGGAGCGTCAATGCTTTGTCTGGCTGAAATACGTATTAGTGATCACTGTTACTAGGGGCTTAATGTGGGGCTAATAACCATGTTGAGAAGGGTCAAAAGAGGTAAATTGAATGGGTAGGAATCAGTAACGAAAATGCCAATATGCATTCTGAAGGAGACACAAAGAACAAATGATATGGCAAAAGATATCTTTCAAATTTCTAGTTGAAGGACACGGAACTGTTTGAAAGAGCCCAGCACAGAGCCACAAAGATGATTCAGGGAGTGGAACATCTCCCTTATGAGGAGCTGGGTCTCCCAGCTGAAGGAGCTGGGTCTCTTTAGCTTGGAGGAGACTGAGGGGTGACCTCATAAATATTTATAAATATGTCAAGGGGAAGTGTAAGGAGCCAGGCTCTTCTCAGTGATGTCCAATGATAGGACAAGGGGCAACATGTGTAAGCTGGAGCATAGGAGGTTCTACAAAAACATTAGGAAAAACTTTTTCTCGGTACAAGGGTGAAAGAGCACTGGAACAGGATGTTCAGGGAGATTGTGGAGTCTCCTTCTCTGGAGACATTCAAAACCCACCTTGACACATTCCTGTGTGACCCCCTCTATTTGATCCTGCCTTGCTGGGGGCGTTGAACTAGATGATCTTTCGCAGTCCCTTCCAACCCCTGACATTGTGTGGTTCTGTTATTCTCCTAACAGATGTTGTTTTCTGTTAAGACAACGTACACTGGTGGGTGCAAGAAAAAGCACAACTTCTCCTGTAGTGCACAGATACATCATAGACACATAAATACTGCTGACTATAACTGCTCTATTAAAAAAATATAATGTATGTAAAAATAATTTTCAAAAATTTGCTGAAAGCATATCTACAGCCAGACTGCAAGTTGCTGCACTTATTAATGCATCAAACATTTATGATTAATAGTAACCTTCTCATGACTGAGTTAACATGCAGCAGGTTTCAGAACAAGTCAAGTCAATCCAGGTTAAGTGATTCACTCTGCTGATTGTTTGCTCTGAACATGAATTTGATGAGATATGTTGCCTCTGGAATCTGTTATCAATAACTGCTACAACCTCCAGCCACAGTTGAAGACTCAGAGCCATAAAGTACTGCAGTACTGCACAAAAAGATACTGTAAACACTGCAGTGAGCTTTATTGAAGAAGTCTTGATTACCATGACAGTAAACTCCTCTAGCCAGCCAGCACAGCAAAAGATATTTACAGAATTTATCGAGTCTTGTTCATACCAAATACATATCTACACTCACTCTTCATTTTTATTTTTCTTCATCACACAGAAGAACATAATTTTTTGGTTTATCACAAACCTTCTGTCTGTTCTGTCCTCTAAGTCATTTGTCACACTCCTCAAGGTCACAGGGGAATCTCAGTGGGAAAGCATGTGTGTTGATTGATTGGTACTGTGATGCCTATGTCTACCAGGGCTGCTAAATGAGCTCCTCTCCCCTTTCCCCATACTCTCTTGCCTCCAAGCAATGATGTAATTGAAGGGGGAGAGGGGGTGGAAGGAAAAGGGGGGGAGAATATCTTAAAGCAAAAAAAAATCTTGCCTGTGAATCCAGTTAAGAAGAACCATACAGAAGTATTATCGTTGGTGATCGAAATATGTTGTTTCACTAATTCCTGACCACTCGCTGTGTAACAAACAGGGCATATTTTCCTTAGAAAAAATAAGACCCACTGAGTTTGAAAGAAGCGACAGAAAAAAAAGGCAGAGACGGACACAGCACACAGAGGTAGGAAAGAGAACAAGAATGCAAGAGCATGAGTGAAAAAGGGAACGAGCATACAAGGAAGAGTTTACACAAGAGAACGGGAGAGAGTACAAATGTGCATGGGAGAGCCCACACAACAGGGTGAGGGTAAGAGAAAGAAAGTGAGAGACAAAGCAAGTGAGCGTGAATGAGCAAGCAGGACACTGGGATCCTGTTCAAGACAGCATGTGAAAGAGATTGAGCATGCTCAAGGAAGTCTGAGAGAGCGAGAGCGCTGGTGCAAGAAAGCACAAGTGCAACTTTGGGCGCAACAGTTGTGGCAGGAACAGTGCAGAGGAACGTGTGAAAGAAAGCAAGACTGGGAGCAAGGAAGAGCTCAAGGAAGGCAAAAGAAAACAGATGAGGGGAAAACAAACATGGAAATTCCCTTTGTGAAAAAAGACCCAGGCACTTTCCTCCGTGGCTTATTACTACTACAGCATTATTAAGAAAAAGTAGTGAAATAAAAATTAATGCATTACTAATATATATATCTATTAACTATATTGAAAATATATTATTTTTAAATGAACATTGAATATATCTGACATATTAGATGAAAAGCTGTGCTTCTCTGAACAACTCCTTCCTGTTCATCTCTTAGAAACTCATAAACACATAGACATGTCATCAAACAGATTGTATCTGCAGCATCCAGAGGCACCATTTTAATTTCAAAGAGAGAAGAAATCTGAAAGATTTTGACTGCAGTAGGCATCAGTGGCTTGCAGATTATCACAGTATCTCCAATAAAAAGATTCCAGATTAAAATAAAACTCACTGCCATAAAAATGCTAAATAAAAAAATCAGATCTCTTTCTGATCTGTTTGTTCTTCATAAGTATTTCTAACAACCAGTATCTAGGGGGTGTTCTGCTGCTGCCCTTCAGTCACGTCAGCAGTAAAGAAACAACAGATATTGATTGGTGGTGAAAATAGAATGAAAGAAACTGTCATTCTCCTTTCACTTCACTGATTTGTCACTTGAACAGAATAACAAGGTTAAAAATTCTCACCCTTCTCTTTTTGCCACGCAGCTCTTATTGTCATGCAGCAGGGCTATTAAACATTTTAACCCTTAAAAGCCTTTCTAAAACATCTCTTCATGACTGGCAGGTTTGTCCAACTTCTAGGCACAACTCTGCCTAAACCTTAAGGCTAGCTTGGGTTCTTTTCTAAGTTAGTTAATATTGTCAGCATCTAAGTTTGTTTAACATCGAAGCTATTGACAGTTCACAATGTACATGAAGGTATACCTCTTAACCTACCAATACTGCCTTGGTTTCTGCATAACCTAAATAACAGTGAGAGATACCGTTATCTCCTGTACGTTAATTATCAATTAATAATAGTAAGTCTAATTTCATGTTGTACTATAGTGTGCAAAAGTTCATCTATCACCTTCCATGCACAAGCCACACAAATTTATATTATATCACAACTGAAAAATAGATGAATATAGAACAATTTTCCCACTGATAAAAATATCGCTATAGCAAAAATAATCAGATGCAAAATTAGTTCAGTTTTAGTGAACTAGACTGGTAATATAAAGTTACCAAAAAAAAACCCTTTTATGAAAATACCAGTTTTCTGTGCAATGGGAAATTTACATAAACCAGAACACAGAATTATTAATAGTATGATAGCACACGCAAACACCTAAAGTTTTCTAACTACTAAAACTAGAAAATGCATAAAAGTAAGCGTTTTCAAAATCTTGAGTTACACAATGAACACCTGAAGGTTATGAACAGATATTGATATGAGATTCATTTTTAAAATTATTAAGCTGAGTGATCAGTTACAGAGAACAAATGTCAAAACCTAAGCACTCAAAATTAGTAATCTTGTACAATTTTGAAAAGCACTGACAGGAGAAATATAAACAGCCATTCATTTTTAAATGGCATGTTGAATTCTTTCAAAATTAAAAAAGCATAACAAAAAGATCAGAAATAACGGACAATCCATTTAGAGTGAGCACTTAAACTTTTTTTTTTTTAACTAAGAAAAATAACTTTCACTAAAAATTTATTTTGCATTTACTATTAGACTTGTATAAAATTTGAAAGATAAACCTCAGGTTATGTGGGCACATCAAATATTTATGAAGAATATTTAAAGTTTTCAGTACAATAATTGAGATTACCTCACAAGTCAGGAGTGAAAATAAAGAAAATGTCACTAAAAAGCATTACGTGTCTCTGTAAGTACAGTACAGGATACATTATAGACACACGAATAAAACATACACGAGCAACCCTGCTACAGACAGAGCAAAAATCTGTTTGGTTTTTTTTTTTTTTAATTAAGACTCTGAAGTATAAGTTCAACTTTTCTGAGTGTTTTGTTGGGGTTTTTGCTTTGGTTTTTTTAATACATAGAAATAAGGAAAATCATCTTAGATATATAATCCAGGTTCATATGTTATTTTGAGAAGTAACTCAAGATGATTTCTCTAGTGCAGAATAAGAAATGTTAGCAAGCAAAACAGAAAATGCAAAAAAAAAAGGCATTGGTGATGTGTATAAGCATATGTGCGGATTCTTTGCTATAACGATAGAAACATCTGCTTTGGGATGTTTTTTGGCTACTGACTGAGGCATACTGTTAGCTATTTTGTCTACATGTCAGTAGAGAAATGAGAAGTTGTGTGCAGTAAACCCCATAGGTAATCAGCAATAAAAAGAGAAAACCTCAAAAAGAATTATTTTGCAGGAATATCCCAAATCTCAATGCTATCACGAACTAATCCACTCAGTTGTAAAATTATACTAGAAGCTTTTTACAAGCAAGCTTTCCCAGGTAATGTAACACTCTTTACATTTGCCTAGGACAGATGTATTGTAAGCAAAATATTTGTCTAAAACTTTCTACTTCTAAGAAAACACAGAGGAAAATCAATTAATGTTTTAATAACTTCTGGGCTTTTTATGCTCAGCATTAAAAAGTGCTTACTCTGAGTTCTGAGGAAGGGAATGTTACCATCATCCTTCTTTCATTTGTTTAAGTCTAAACTGGTTTTCTGTCTTCTAAATGAAATAAACTTTTTGAAAAATTGCAAACCCACTTTAATCTTAAAAATTATTTGTGCAATTTTGCATTTTATTGCCCCTCTCAATTTGTATTATAAAATGATTGGTAGGTTTAAGATGATAGTTTATCATCACAAAAGGTCCAAAGCTTGGTCTCTCCCTCTACTTTATAAATCAAACAAGTAGAAAATAAAAATCCAATGGAACCAGCACAACTATACCAGTGAAATTGTCACTGTTTCATCTGAATTTTCCACATTCTCAACTTCAAACTTTTACTTCCGTGCTGTTAACATTCAACTAAGACACCAGTCTTCAAAAGCGTCAAAAGACTACACATTACAAACTTGAGCAAGAAAGTTGTAACAGTGTATTTTATCACTTGGAGTTTCCACATTAGCAAAGGTATTTGCTCTGTAAAGCAGCAGGAACACTTGCTCAAACTCTCTTGCTCCTCATCCATAATCACTCAGACCAAGTATCTTTTCTTTTCTTTCTTTTTTTTTTTTTTTTTTAAACTCCTTCCCTCAGTCTGTCTCCAAAGCCGTCAGATCTATGGCACCTCAATAAATTATTCAGGCCCATGGTGGCACACATCCCTTTGAATATCCATGGACCTGTGTACAACCTATAGAAAATTAGGAACATTTGTACGTTAAATCCCTCAGCCTGCATTAATCGCAAGAGCACAGAGCTCCAGCTGCCTTACAGAGCCCTTACAGAGCAGCAATGTTCCATTCTCCTCACTCCTCTTGTTTTATCCCTAACCTATGTTCCCATTTTACAAATTTCGATTCCCATCCTCTCTCTTCTCCATACTCCATTGTTTATTATAGCTCAGGACAGCCTCAATGCAAGATACCAGAGCTGTCACTTGTTCTAAATTCTCCTCCTCCGCCTCCCACCCTCCTGCTCCGTACTCAATTCACTCCACGAACAGCTGCATCACAGCTGTCAGGGTGAACGGCAAGGATGTCCTTTCCCCGATCAGACTGTGCCTGTGGCGCACAAAGTTCCTTCCAACAGCTAATTAGCAGGAGATGGGCCACGGCAACGTTTGGTGCCGTCCATCAAGTCTTCTGCCCATGTCAACACCATGAGCTGAGCTGTCATGCTTGATTCCTCATTTAGGGGGGGCTGGCAAAGTCTCTGTTTATGGCAAAGAGAAGATGGTAGAGTATGGGTAGCAGAGAGAAAGCAGAGGGTCAGGCTCTGTCAGAGTTCAGTAAGAAGTGTTTCGTACTTAATAAAGCCTGTTCTAAGCATAAGTTTTGTCTCTTTCAATTAGTTTCTTTATAAACAGCTCACATCTATGACAGAGAAACAAGACACAAAATGTAAAGGAGAGATAGACTAATGTGTTTGGGTTTTTCTGGTAGTAACTGGCATTATCACAGATTTTAGAAACTCTCCTCTAAAAGTATTCACCAACCCCCCAAAATTGTATTTCTAATGAATATCAATGAAGAGCATGCAATTTCTTATGTTTTTTTTCCCTTTCACTTCTGTAAACCATTCTATGATTCTATGATTTACTAAGTATACACTGAGCATGACAAGCAAATGTAATTAGCTGAAGCTGAACTCCAGTCAAAATGACCACCTTTGGACAGCAGGAGCACTTTTTCAAGAGCATAAATATGTGGATAGGAACAAGAAAGGAAAGTAATTCTGCGATTAGGTGACTACAGAGAAAAAAGTTCTAGGATGCCTGTGGGGAGCTGCTATATTTAATTTCAGGTTTTTTAGACATCTGAATTGTCAGAGTTAAAGCACAATATTTGTCTATGGTCAGTCATTAGTGTGGGCATGGTGCCATCACATCAGGAACATGTAATCTGAGCACAGCTATTAGGTCAAATTTTAAAATGTACTGTAGTTCAGAGCTATAAAATAATTTAAGCTGGAAAAGAACTTGGAAATCTATCTGGTCTGACCACTTAAAGTAGAGGCTAACATCAGAGCAAGACTAGGTTGCTCAGGGCTTTGCTCAGTCAAGTTTCGGGAATCTCCTAGGATGAAGATTCTCCATTGCCAGGTTTAGCTTCATGCAGCTGAGTATAAAATGACTCTTCCTTCAGAGTACACTTGGGAAAAGACTATGCCTGTGGCATGCAGAGTTCGAACTCTCACTACCTGTGAAGGTTTCATCCTTCACAGAACAGAAGCAGGGCCCAAGTTCATGTAAGAAATGGACATCTTTATCACAGACTTTTGAACAATACCATAAGGCTATGTGTCTTCAATGTAGTATCTGTTAAAAAAATAATAAAAATTCGAACTATTGAAAGGACCAAGGTCCAGCGTCAGGAGAGCATACAACCTGCTCCAAAAAAGGTTTCTGATGGCACTTTTTTAAACTGTTTTTCACCACTTGCCTCTTAATTGCATTTTTATTTCAGAATAAATACTTCAAAGAAGCAAATCTCAGGCTTAGAATTAGTATCTATAGGAACGTAACTGTTGTGATGAATAAGTTTCCCCTTTATTTCTTTGTTTTTATTTCTCCTTTTTCATTTGATATTGTTATATGAAGAAAGAATCTCTTTTTTTCACTTGAATGATTTTAGCTTCTTAAGTGCCAATATCCAATGTATGGCACAAGCACACAATTTTTAGAAAACAAAAAATTGGACTGCATTGAACAGGAAAAAAATGAGAGTAGAATTATTACCAAAAAAATGTTTTTACATTAAAAACTGGGTGCAACAGTGCTACCAATGAAAATGGGTTTATTTCCATATGACTGTAATTAACAACTGACAAAATTAACCTTAGCTTCTTAGCCTACAGTATATTTTTTGTGATGCCATGGTGAATTTTTATAAATTAAAAAAAAAAAATAAAGAAAAGACAAAGGTAAGCTGAATTCCCTCATTTTCCAGAAATGTTCAAGTCTTCTGCCTTAATCAATCAACTTGGTGGTGTCTTCAGTAACCCTATTTCTGGGTGGTGGGATTTTTTTATTTATTTTAAATTAGAAGAAATAGCTACTTGAATAGAAG
Organism: Trogon surrucura; assembly: GCA_020746105.1. Lineage (NCBI taxonomy): Eukaryota > Metazoa > Chordata > Aves > Trogoniformes > Trogonidae > Trogon > Trogon surrucura. The sequence continues at coordinate 43,052,898 of CM036617.1, forward strand.
CAATTAAGTTTTATGCTTCTTATTACTGAGAGGTAATTGGAAGGTGGTTATCATCCAGTTTCACAAAGGTACAGGCATATATTTAATTTCCTGAAAATCTGAGTTACATTTCCAGGTAGAATATGGAAAAAATATTTCTTTCTTTCCATCAAAATGTTATTCCTGATTTTCATTTAAACTTTTTTTAGTCACCTTATTTTCAAACATGTCTTCCAGACTTTTGCACCCAGGCATTTCTGCTTGCCCTTTCTGCCAAATTTTTGAAGGTAAAGCTTGAAATTTGCAGTCATTAAAATCTCTTTCCATCCATCCTTCAGACTTTGTGAACTTTGATTTCTGTCTGAGATTGATTTTTGGACTTCATCCCTACAAGGAAAAAAATCTTATCAGAGACACTCATATAACTGCACAATGGATGACTTGGTAAAACTACAGCTGAAGCATCAAAGACAGTGACAGGGAACAGCTACTGGCATTGAGACACAGCCTAATATGACTTCCAGTGGGATTTTAATTAAGATCGCAGTGTCTGGGACACCTAATACTATTTTTTCAACTTTGACTTCAAAATATTTGCCTTAAGTGGACAGTATAAAATTATTCTCTATTTTAACTTTTATTTCAAAAACAGTTATCAACAGCTCAATATAAAATCTTCGACAAAAACCTTATTATATTATCAGTTATATATTCTCCTCCATTGTTACTTTGTTCTGTGATTCATACAAGTACCTTAGGAAACAAATGAAGTGCACGCATTTCACCACGCAGACAAAAATTAACAATTCAGAACTACAGAAACTTGCAGAAAAACAACAACTACTTTACTTCATCTGTCAGTTGAATTCAGTGAAATGTAAAATAAGATTTGGTATGTCTAAGTGCGCAGAGAAAAACAAAACCAAACCAGAAATACATCTTGTTTTCACATATAACTGAAGACTGAATGTACACTGCGATGAGTTTGTGTCTGGTAGAGGTTTTCAGTCACTCAGGGCCTAAGGGGTTGCTCCTTGCAAAATTTCCAGAGCTTTCCCCAAGGCCAAGTAAAAGTCATATTCACCTCTGGCCAAGGCCAGGCTCATCAGAGCCTCTGCAACCAACGTATTTAAGACGGGAAACCTGTTGAGCCAGCCTCTTTGTCCTGTATTTGTGTTGTGGAGTTCTTGATCTTTGAGATGGGGAAGGAGTAGGCATGTAGTCACTAAGGTTGGTGAGAAAGGATGGAGAGCAAAGAAGGATACCAGAGCAGATATTTCCCTGAGGTCCATGGTAAGATGGCAGACTAAGGCCCTGCAGACCAAGGAGATTAATGGGGTGAAATGTTCAGGATGCAGCTGCCCAGAGAGGACCGTACAGCGGAGCAGAGGAGGATACCGTAGTACAAGGACCTCTGAGGCATGCCATGACTCCGAGGGAAGCCTGCCCAGGAGTGGTCCGTCGCTGGGAGGACTGCAGACTATGAGAGGGACCCGCGCTTGTTTGAAGGACTCATGTTGGAGGATTTTGAGGAGGACTGTCTCCTTGAGAGGGACACTGTGCTGGAGAAGGGGAAAATTGCAAGGAGTCCTCTCCCCAAGGAGGAAGGAGTCGCATGGACAATGTGTAATAGACAGACCACACCCCCATCCCCTATCCCCGTACACCACTGAGGGGGAAGAGGTAGCTGCAAAGCAGGGAGGGATGTGGGGCAAGTCTTTTTAAGATCTGATTGTATTTATTTTCTCACTACACTACTCTGATCTTGTTGATTTGATTAAACTGGTGGTGGTTCTATTTCCTAGATTAAATTGATGTTTTCTCGCCAAGTCTGCTCTGTTTTTTTCCTGCAACCATGAGTGGTGAGTGAACCCTCCCTGTCCTTAATCTCAATTCTCAAGACTTTTGCTGAATTTTCTTCTCCCTATCCAGAAGACGGGGAGGGGCAGGAGTGAGAGAGCAGCTGACTGGTTCCTAGTTGCCGGCTGGGTGGGCTCAAACCGTGACATTCCCCAAGATTCACAAAATACAAAGACAAAACACAACCCCTGATCCAGCAGGCACTTAAACCACAGGTCACAAAGGTTAAAAACAGAGAAACAAAAAAAACCCTACACAAATAAAAAATAGATGATACATACATAATAAATTTTTCCTGATCTTCTAGGTTTTTGGTTTTGTTTTTCTTATCAGTGAATAGCATAGGTCAACTCTTGGCCAAAGTGCAGAAGGACTATTCTTACATATACTAATTGATTAATAAAAAGAGAGGGGTACTGAGATTAAATAAATACTTCTAGTAAACACAAATTTTTACTAATTTGTTCATACCCTCAGTAAAAAAAAACAAAACAAACAAAACACAACAGTTGTTGTGATGTGAAGTAAATAATTTACTCCTTATATTTCTAAAGTTCACTTTTTATATTCAGCAGAATGAAGTAGCAGCTATGGAAGATGCACTACAACTGCGTGAAACTTCAGAAAATACAGAGTTCTTGTGGTGAATGCCAGAGGACAAAGGCTGAACCAAGAAACAATAACTGGAAAACCAGTTTGCAATTGTTTTGACAAAAAGAGGAGTGAGGAAGAATAAATATATAATGTCCTCTGTGAATGGAACAGGGGAAGGAGAAGCTTTAGAAACATCCATTAAAGAAAAAGATAAATCCCAGTTCAAGGTTGTGAGGGGAGTGGAATAATAATTTTTTCCCCATTTACCAGCCACTTCTACATTGCACTCAAATTCTATTTGTTCCCAGATGTAAAGTGAACTACATTAATTTTCCACCTGCTTTCACATACCATTAAGCTTCCTAAAAATAAGCATTATTCTATAAATCTGCAAGCGTTTCTATTTTCAAATAATTATAATTCACCCAGTTACTACAGTGATGTGACCCCTAATTAAAAGTACATTCTTAGATAAAGAGCAGACCACCTGGCATTACAAAAAAAAAGATTTAAAGCACTTCTTGGAGTTCACAGGATGAATTCTGAACCCTTTTGATGTTTGATTTTTAATTTTATGATCTCCACACTCTCGCTTGCCTGACTATGCCCCATTATGACAAACATTTATATAAGTGCTTAACTCTACATAGAGGTCTTTGTCTGTTTATAATGATCTGGTTTCATTTCCTCTGAACTGTGTACTCTATTTCTTCCAATTGTAAGGAATTGATTCAGCTACCTTCAACGACGGAAGAAATCCTTGGTCATAGAAAGATTCATTGTCTGTTTCAAGACCGAGCGAAATTTGTGCTGCTCTCATGCAAAACCACATGTGCAGCTACCGAGGTCCCATCCTTCGAGAGAAATGAGATATGGCAAAATGTTGATCCCAAGCTGGAAATATCTCATGTATATCAATACAGACACAGTTTTTTTACTTCACCAGCAATACTGATATGGAGATATTTTTTCATTTTAAGAGAAAAATCTCTAAGTCACATTTCTGAATAGCAATTCAAGGTGATAGAATTCAAAAGGAATTCTTAACTCAGACTGGTGATAATTAATCATGATCAGTGGACTCCTTGTTTTTCTGGTTGAAATAAATAACAATTACAGTTTGGTTTTATTCCTAATTGATTTTGTTTAAAGTTTTTGCAGAACAAAAGATCAGTGCAATGCTTTCTTTAAAAAATGGAAAAGAAAACCTTTCATGGAAGTAATTATTTTAAAATCAAGCACCAACAGTAACTATTCACACTTTACTCTGAGACATAGTGTTTAACGATACATACCCAACTGCAAAGTAATGAAAAACTCAATATTAAAAAAAGTGAAATGTTTAATCTGTAATTGTTAGTGCCTAGATACCATACCAGCAAAAGACAAATATCCTGTAACAGTTTTATTTCTCAAGAAAAGATCAAAAACTATATTAAATAGAAGACTTGTATCACTTTGAGTTGGAAGGAAAATGAGAAAGGAAATATGTATTTCTACTGCTCATATTACAAAAACTTACATTCTATGAAAGGTAGGACAGACTCCCTAGAAATCCTTTTTTTTTTTATCCTCTATTCACTGTACAAATAAGTATGTAGGAGAAGCAAACACTGTCATCAATTAAAATAGGATCTCTGTGTATATTTCCATGAATGGCAAAGCAGCAAACTCAGTTTGAAGGTTCCTAATTCGCACTTGAAGATACTACACTGTGTTCATATGCTGTTCCATACCAGTTTTTATTTGAGCATGCAGTAAAAGCTGTTACCAGGCAGGGTTCACTGAGAAGAACATTTAATAATGTAATAAAAAATGAGGATGACAGAAATGCACTAATGTCTTCTTGTAGAAAGGTGAGAAAATGCAAGAAAGTACTAATTTTGAGAAGAAGAGGAATTTTCCAGATTTTCAGAGAGAGTGCATGGGAATGTATGCCTCGATCTATATTTCAGAGAACATACTTCAGGTTTGTGAGTGCACAGAAATGGAGATTTTAATTTTTCTTGAAACTGTAAAGCATTGAGCATTTAACAGAGTCACTTATCACACACACAAAAGAAACCATTTTGTTCTTATCAATTATTGATATTTTAAATTCCTAAATTTCTCCCTTCCTGTCTTAGACAAATGTACCTTCAGATACACAAAGGGGTCTGAAGGAATAGAGGAATACATACAAATACAGATCATATTCTTAGAAATACAATTGGATGAGAAAAAGAAACATTCAGCTATATCCTTCCTCTTCTGTATTTTTTTCCTAGGGATTATTTAAAAAAAAAAAAAAAAAAAAAAAACAAAACACCCAACAACATCAAACCAGGCACTGAAATACTTTCCCTACTAAAAGTTCAAATATATTTCTCTTCCAAATTTAACACTTTATATTCTCACTGCTTCTGTGTATATGCCCACACTGCTGTCCCAGGTATTGCTGCAAACCAAACCCCAAAAATAACCTAAGCAGTTTGGGGAATAGTGGTTGCGGAATAAATCTATACTCTAGGAGCTTCTCCACTAAGGCCAGCTTAAAACAATGCATTTTTCATCCCATTCCTATGCTGTCATTGCTGAAATCATCATGATCTGTATAGTCTGTATAGTGACCAGTTAAGCATTCCTACTGAATCCTAGTCCCAGAGATAGGCTATTTTTGGGCACGCATGGACAGAACTCTAGCAGTTCAAGTTAGTCCAGAGGAGTCAGAAGACATATTCCAACTTTCAGGTTTATGCTGAAATTTTAAATCTTACACCAGTGTATGATGTTTGAGCATATTTCGTGCACCAAAAGAGCTACATAGAAGAAATAATCAGAAAAGATAAGGCCTCCTTGGAATTAAAACTAGCAAGGGAGGTCAAAGACAACAGAAAGGGTTTCTTCAAATACATTGCTGACAAAACTAACACTAGAGGCAATGTAGGCCCTCTGTTGAATGAGGTGGATGCCCTGGAGACAGAGGACAGAAAGAAGGTAGAGTTGCTGAATGCCTTCTTTGCCTCTGTCTACACTATTGGAGACCGTCTTCAGGAGCCTCAGTCCCCTGAGGCCCCAGAGGAAGTCATGATAAAGGAGGAGTCTGCCCTGATTGATGAGGAGTGGGTTAAGGATCAGTTTGAACACTTGGACATCCATAAATCCATGGGCCCTGATGGGATGCACCCACGGGTGCTGAGGGAGCTGGCGGGAGTCATTGCTAGGCCACTCTCCATTATCTTTGGTAAGTCATGGGTAACAGGTGAGGTGCCTGAAGACTGGAGGAAAGCAAATGTCACTCCAGTCTGTAAGAAGAGCAGGAAGGATGACCCGAGTAACTACAGACCAGTCAGCCTCACCTCCATCCCTGGAAAGGTGGTGGAACATCTTATCCTTGGTGCTGTCTCTAGGCTTCTCAAGGATAAGAAGGTTATTAGGAGCAGTCAGCATGGCTTTGCCAAGGGGAAGTCATGTTTGACCAACCTGATAGCCTTTTATGAAGACATAACCAGGTGGATGGATGGTGGCCATGCAGTGGATGTGGTCTATCTGGATATCAGCAAGGCCTATGACACCGTCTCCCACAGCATCCTCACAGGTAAACTGAGGAAGTGTGGTCTGGATGACCAAGTAGTGAGGTGGGTTGCTAACTGGTTGAAGGGAAGAAGTCAGAGAGTTGTGGTCAATGGGGCTGAGTCTGGCTGGATGCCTGTGTCTAGTGGGGTCCCTCAGGGGTCAGTGCTCGGGCCGGTGCTTTTCAATATATTTATCAATGACCTGGATGAGGGATTAGAGAATGTTGTCAGCAAGTTTGCTGATGATACGAAATTGGGAGGAGTGGTTGACACACCAGAAGGCTGTGCTGCCATTCAGAGAGACCTGGACAGGCTGGAGGGCTGGGCAGGGAGAAATCTTATGAACTTCAACAAGGGCAAGTGTAGAGTTTTGCACCTGGGAAAGAATAACTCCATGTGCCAATACAGGTTGGGGAGTGCCCTGCTGGAGAGCAGTGCAGGGGAAAGGGACCTGGGGGTTCTAGTGGACAGCAGGATGACCATGAGCCAGCAGTGTGCCCTCGTGGCCGAGAAGACCAATGGCATCCTGGGGTGTATTAGAAGGGGAGTAGCAAGTAGGTCAAGAGAGGTCCTCCTGCCCCTCTACTCTGCCCTGGTGAGGCTGCATCTGGAATATTGTGTCCAGTTCTGGGCCCCTCAGTTCAAGAAGGACAGGGAACTGCTTGAGAGAGTCCAGCGCAGAGCCACAAAGATGATGAAGGAGTGGAACATCTCCCTTATGAGGAAAGGCTGAAGGAGTTGGGTCTCTTTAGCTTGGAGAAGAGGAAGCTGAGGGGTGACCTCATTAATGTTTATAAATATGTCAAGGGGGAGTGTCAGGAGGATGGAGCCAGGCTATTTTTAGTGGCGTCCACTAACAGGACAAGGGGCAAATGGGTGGAAGCTGGAACACAGGAGGTTCCATAAAAATATGAGGAAAAAAGTTTTTTACTGTGAGGGTGACCGAGCACTGGAACAGGCTGCCCAGGGAGGTTGTGGAATTTCCTTCTTTGGAGATATTCAAAACCCGCCTGGACATGTTCCTGTGCGCTCTACTGTCACCCTCACCGTGAAAACTGGTTCTGCTCTGGCGGGGAGGTTGGACTAGATGATCTCTGAGGTCCCTTCCAACCTCTAACATTCTGTGATTCTGTGATAAAGAACACCTCTTGCAGTAAGACATGGTTATGAGCATAAAAAAAAAAAAATAATGAAAATGTCAAATGATAAACTAAGGCTAAACTGCTAAACTGAAAAAATGAAAAGTTAAATTCATCCAAATCTAACTATCTTCTGAAATTCTATACCTGCTGAAATAGATTCTCTTCACAGTTTGACAATGGTGGTTTACACTGGTACTACTGGTACTCTAAATTTGAAACTTGAGATTTGTCACAACAATTTTAAAGTTGAGGAAATAATAGATACAAATGCCCTGGCTTTTCCAGCTTTAGAGATTAAGTAACCCATTCCTTAAATAGTTTCTTAAGAAAGAAAATCTAGGTGAAGATAGCCCCCCACCTTGTGTTAAATAATTAAGATCTGACTGGGAGTTGGGAAGAAGTTAGAAGTCAAGGACAAGACTTTAATCACTTAAGATAACACCAAAAAGAGGTAACCACAGTATTTTATAGGAAGACTCAATTTGATACTACTAGTAAATCTGCTAATGTTGGTAGGTCTTATGAAAGATGTGTGAAATGTACCAATGAACTGTTTACTCTTCTTAAACATTTCAAATTATTGTGTAAATTAAGACTATTCCACCCCTTCAATGACAGGTACCCTGAGCCCAATGTGCCTCCAATGCCTTGTTGACCATGTAATGTGGAGTTGACCTGAGCATGCTCAGCGGTCATTTGTCAGAGATTTCCAGAAATCAGATTACCAAAATAAAGAGAAAAACAAAAAAGTAAGACCCAAAAGCTGAATAAAATAAAAACAGAATAAAAAAGCACTAAGCTACCTCTGTAAGCAATTTCCAACTACAGAACCTTATATGAGTTGCCAAGTTTAATCAGTACTTCAACTGCTTAACTGAAAAACAGCTTTTCTGCAGCGTATTTTTAGGACCATTTTATCTCACAGTTTTAATGTAAAATACTTTTCCCTTGTTTAGTTTTATATGACAAGTATTAATAAATTAATAGTGTATAGAAAACGTCATAAAAAAAACCACAAAAAAACCCAGATGGTTGAAAATGGCAACAAACTTAATGAGGAAACAGCAACATAAAAGGGAACCTTCCAAGAGATCAAGGAGAAAGTCAGTGACACAAACATGAAGACTCCCTAGAAACATACCTCATAATGTCTTTTTCCAGTCTTTTGCATATAAGAAATTATCACATAGAGATTTCATGCACAGTTGTGAGAAGGATGCTGTCAACTTTGCTAGGTTGAGTTTCACTGCATTTGACTGCCAAATGATTGTGAAAAACTAGTCAGCTACTCACAGCTCAAGGTGATTACCAATAACGAGCTTCACTGCAGAAAAAATAGTATACAAGACCTCCAAACAAAGCAAGCCATAGTAAATCACTGATAATCTCTCCAAGTCCTATAATTTTACATGGGAAAGCTGAATTGTTCTCAAAAACTCAGCTCCACACTATAGAGAACTCTGATAGAGTTTTACTTAGTCCTACATCACTATACACTGATTATATACAAAGTCTTCACTGCCAGCTGTCTAGGAAATTATGCGCCTTTAAAACAGTCCAACTAGATTACTGTTATTTACCACACACACTACTATATGTTACAACTCTTAAGCTAATACAAAACGTGGCTGCCCAGTTCTTAGGAGAATAAGTGATTACATAAACCCAAGCATCTAACATATTCTGTTCCTTCCTATTTCAATACTGCTGGAAAGTCAAGGCCTTGTTCTCCATCCAAATACTATCAGCATATCATGATCTATTTACATCATTTAACGACTCCTGTTCAGATGATGGCAGCCATCTTTAAACCTCAAAATAATACGACTCTCAAAAAGATGAGAGATAATATGTAGCTGGGTCATTGGCTGTCACAACAGGCAGGATACAAGGCCAAGATAAAAGCTTCAGTTGTGACCTTACAGTGGTTCAAATTATTCACAGACCAGAACTCAGCATGCATCAGCAGAAGTGTCTCAGCATTGAAAAGAGCAGAGTTAGGACCTATATTCTAGTTTGTGACAAATTTATAAACAATTCCTCTTCTCAGCTAACAACTCCTATGAGGACTTCGGAGATCAAAAAGAAGGACATCACAAAAATCCTTGCTCATTCAGAATAAATGAGTCCTTGCCGGACACAGGCTGAACTTCTCCTAAAATGGTATCTTGATCCCCAGTGTACCTACTCGTTATAAGTCTTTATGGAGTTTGCAGCATTTTAATAGTGATAGGGGATATTTAACGATACATAAGAATACTTCATAATAATAAATGTGCTTGAAAAATATTTACCAACTTGAGTAGGGTGTTGCTTTGCATTAAAGGTCACTGAACAGGACTTTTAGTTTCTACTTCCTCATCAGCAGAGTATTTTTACAGCAGTATTGTAAAACCCTTTTTTTTCTTTTTAATGCTGCTGCTTTTCTATCTTGTTAGAGGGACAGAATGAATTCAGAGGCCTCAATTGTACAAGTAAGTATGCTTGCCTGTTAAAACTGCTCATTTTCCTGAAGAGCATGTAATTTCTCTGAAGGATCTGCTAAACTGTAACAAACAGTATTTCTGAAAAGTCACAATAAAACATGGGGGTTTAAAATACCATTAGATAGTGCTGGGAACTTGTCAAATCCCACACAATTCATTCCTCCACCCAATGACGCATGATATTTGGCACATAATGTGCTTAAGCCTTTGTTTGCAAAAGGAAGACTTTTTTCCTCCTGTGTTTCTGACCTTTATTCTTATTACCAAATACTCTTTCCAATTTCACTATATTAAGCAAAACTACCCCTTGTGAGTAATGTCAGAAGGATTTTGTCCATCTCTTGGAATGAGGTATCTGACACAGTTTATGCAGTCAGCTTGTCTTCCCAAACTCCACTGAAATAAGAAAATATTAGACTCAAAAACAATCCAAAACCAGGAAAAAATTACAGGGCTGTATGTTTCGTATTTTAGGATTAGCTATTATATCTAATCAGTAACTAAAAATAGCTTAATAAAAAAAAAAAGTTCCTCTAACCAAGTTCAGACATTTAGCTGAAAAGTAAAATCACAAAACAAAATTGGTTCTGTTTTAGCTCAAACCAGGATACCATACTGGAACTGAGCACTTGTGGGGGAAAAAAAGTGCTGATAGTGATTGAAGAAAAGTAGAATATCTTGAATTTGATTGTATTCTATGATCCTTGTCACCACTGTTCTGCAATGGTTTATCCAATTGTGAAATATCATTGTTATTTTAAGATCACTAATTAGTTTCCTTAAAAAAAAAAAAAAAGTCATTTAATCCAGGAAGGTATTTCTTTCATTTTAATTATGTAATGACTATTTTCAGTGATTGGCAAAAGTTCTTCCAAATGCTATATTCAATCTTTATTCAATCAGGGACACTCTGTACTGCATACATAGCATTACCTCATCTCACTAGCTTTTACAGCAACTACATGTTATCTATCGAGATTTTAGGATGTAATTTCCTGTGAATGACAGAAGCTGATAACAGTCCAAGTCATGAAATTGAGAACAATATTCACTTACTTCTTAGAATATTGAAAATATACGCTGCATCAATTACACAAATAATTGAATATTTTTTAAGAAGCACTTCAGTGCCGCTACTCTGCTGGAAAGCAATAGCAGTGTATGCTGTTATTTAGTTGCTCCACCTACCCTTCCTACAAGATCAGCATTGTTCACAGAAGATCAATAGAACCATTATAAAATGTGTTCACTGTAATTAAGGAGGCAGAAATCTTACATTTATGCTGCGGGATGCATTAAAATACCAACAGATGTCAGGACTGAGTTAGCACTCTCTCAGCTACACCAGTTATTCCTCACTAAACCATATTTTATTTATTTATTTGATTCAAGTGACACCAATTGCTACTCCCTCATTAAGAACCTCATGCTCTAAACTTAACAGCCCTGCAGGAAACATATTTCTTCACAACTTTTGGTGAGGAAACAGAGTTTAAAGAACATAGAGTGGAGCAAATAGATAAGGATGGTATTCCAAGTTCCTTCTAAAATAAAGTGGGACATTCCTTCAAAATTAAATAGAGATCAGAATAAGGCTTTCTTTTGTGGGAGAAGGAAAGGAATCAACCAACAACTTAAGTATGTTTACATGTAACTATATACATATATATACATCCCATATGCACATATTCATGTAGTTTTATACCTCAAAATAAACTTACTACCTTTAATAGTCATTATATTATTGAAAAAAATTACTTTTAATTTTTTTGTATGGCTGAAACCTTAACATGGAAGACTGTAGTTTCCATTTTGCTTATTCAGTAACTTTTGTGAGTAACAATTCTTCCAATGATCTCAAATTATATGTTCATCTGAAAAAGGATGTAGACTCTTAACCACTATTCCTGATGCATACTTATTCAAAGTTTATTCATATTACATACTTTTGGAATGCATCTCAATCAATTTGAATAAGCACACAAATTATTCAAAGGCTGAAGTATATCATGAAAGGCTGTTGGACCATAACAGCAAGTAAATAAATACAAGTAAACATGCACTGACTTAGATTGTTGCAAATATCACAGCATAATAATAGCCCAAGAAACAAGATATTTACAAAGCTGTAATTTCCTCTTCATGCCATATACTAGTAGTGTTCAGTATCTGCACACATGGTCTGTAGAATATTATCATATTCAGAAGTGCTATCAACGACTTGCAAATCATAGAAACACTAAGTGTGCACAAATACATCTGTAAATCCTCAAGAATATAAAATTATTATTAGGTGGAAGGCAAAAAAAAAAATCTTGGAACTATGCAAAAACCAATAACGACTTAAGGAAGTCAGTAAAAGGTCTTCTACTGAATGGTTATCTGCATATCTGTACAAGATCAACATGAATTTCAATTTCAAGAATTGCTAGATCTACAGAAACAAACTCACAGTATTGTTGACAATGAGCTTCCTGTATTTGTAGTAGCAAGTTTGTTACATCACATTCTAGAAAGATGTTCAACACTGTGTTAAAATCAGTATTCAAGTTTTTCATGAAGCTGAAAGGATAGTCTCAGAAAGAAGATATGCTGACAGAAACAGGATGAATCACAGAAGGAATTATGCATTTTCCTGACAATTAAACCTGTCAAACTTGCAACTGTATCTGTTGCCATAAAAACTTTTTCATTCCATTATTCAGAATTGCTGTTGTTTTTTAAATGGTGTATCCCTAAAGGACATTTGAAAATAAGTAGTAATTCTGTTTGCAAAATGATTTGAAAGAATTTAGCACCAAAGTGAAGCCAAACAACAAAATGTCAGTCAAAGTTTGCTTTTTCCTTTAAGCGTGAAGCAATTTTACCAGTAGAGCCCCACCCCAAATAAAAACATTTATCATCATAAACTTGTGTAATGAAATATTGCACAACTTTATCTAGTTGCACAATCCTGTATTGCTCCAATGCAGAAAACACAATTTACAAGAGGCGGAAGCGGGAAGTAGTTGCAGAAGGAGCAATCTAGAAACAGTTCTGGGGCACGAAGGGCTGATGATAGGAGAGCCAAAGCCCACCTGAAGGTGACACCTGCAATGGACAAGAAGGGTAGTAAGAATTTCAGCTTCAATGCTGGTAGTGGAAGGGTGAGTGAGGAAAATGGGGCTATTACTGAGTAGCAAACAAGCAAATCTGAAGTACTCAAGCACTTTTTTCGCCTGAGTCTTTGTGAGTAAGGGCTCCCAGGCCCCTGGGAAGAGGGACAGTGTTCACAGGGAAAGCAAAAACCAGCAGTGGATGAGGAACAAGTTGAGGATATATGTCATGATAAGAATAATTTCTATTCTTTAACTTCGAAACTGTGGTAGTGAAACTGAATTGAGGCATAAAGGCATCAAGTAACAAAAATGTTTTTTCCACTGCTTCTTGTACTCCAGTTAGAATACGTTTAGAACACTCAGCTCTAAGGCATATGTTCATAATTAAACACACCTAAAAATATCAGATAAAATTATTCTTAAACCAGATCTATTTTTAAATGTCTTGTTTTAGCATGAATAAAAAAAGAGAAAAAAATAAACGGGTATTATTCGATAACATTTAAATTAGAAATGAATCAACTTTAACAGTGTATTTTTTGCACATGTAACAGCCATCACATTGCAGACATATGAAATAAACCACTGTTTCAGTTACTCATTGAAAATAATCCAGTAAAGGTTTGCAAATAATATATTAAATGCACAATTACAACGGAATTGTTGGTGATTTAATTAAGAACTGGAGAACAGCACCCATTTTGAAAGTAACCCAGCAGGTTCCTAGTAAATGATCTGTAATATACAAGCCAGACTACTTCAGCTAAAATCCACCAAAGCATTAAGTGTGCCAAGTGAAAAAAATGCAGAGAAACAAGTGACTGGAGAAAGGTAAGTACAACCTTGCACTTAGGAAAGCCAGTCTTGAATTTCAAAGTCCAGCTGCAAAGATTATTCACATTCAATTACTGTCCATCTCTCCATCTTACTGTATCCAAACCGGATGCAATTTCAAGCTGTTACTCACAAAGCAGAAGGAATGCAGAAACACTTTGGCATCGATCCCACTTTTTAGATGTCCTGTGTCCGTTTCTCAGGCTTAAATGGTTCATAACCATGACATCTGAATTTTCTAGCCCTATTCTGATCAAGTTGCCCTGGGTGTACTTTTAAACAAATTGTCATCAAAATACATTTTGAACAATAATGGGATCTGCCTTGCTACTTCCTCACATTCGGTTACTGTCTTGCCCCAAAAAAAAAATTAGTTCATAGAATGAAAACGTAATGAAAGGTTTCAAATTACTATAGAGTAACATGCTGGACTGGCTCTGCAGATCTTCATTATAGGCCACTGTGATTTCCTCAACATCGTGCTTTAAATAAATTGAGACAAGAAATGTAGGCATTTGTAACTTTACAACCAGATGAATATAAATGACATTTTGGTCCAAAGACTGCCTTAGAAAGAACCCATCAGATATTTTCATTAATAGCTAAAGGAATTCATTCCATTTGCTGCTAAGTAGACTGACTCTACTAAAGAACTGAAGCGTTTTAAGTATAGTGAACATACTATCTGTATTGTACAGTTTTATGAACTTATCTTTTCACTGCAGAATTAACTCCTTTTACATATTTAATATGAAACATGACCTCACTGCAGTGCTAAAAAACCCCCAACCTCCTGCACAGTATATTTCAACAGAAATTTATTTCAGAAACAGGTGAAGTACAACACTGTAATACCGATGTCTGATTAAAATAAATAAATGATTGCCTGTCTAAATATGGAAACTAGCTGTATTTTAGCTCAGAGTTCAAATTTACCTCTCGTTATAAAAACTGTAGTACAATTTTAACGGAGGATACCTTTCTAAGCACCTGTCACAATCCACCCAAAAGCAGCTGTTACAGATGTGTTTGGACATGTAAGGAAACAATTAAAACTATATGTTTAGGAATTTATGTTAATATAAGTCTAAGAGAAATATGATTTTTTTTAGCAGATTTTAATAGTGTATTAGGGTCTTATCGTTAGAGACTCTGAGGACAAAAAAAATCCACCTGTCCATTAGTTACACAAATACATATACACACTCACAGAAACATTCATTTCTAGATTTTAGATTTAGAACGTATTCTTTATTTGGACCTTAGTACAGTTAGTATGATAAGCTCAGGATAAAGATGACACTCTAAAATAGGTTGATTCATGAAGTTGGGTTATAACACAGCAAAACAATATAATGGACATTAAAATAATCTTTCTATATTGTCCTTAAGCTTTTTTCTCTACCAGCTTTTCAGAATAAACAGTTACTAATGATCTCCAAGGGGGAAAAAAAGTTTAGGTTTTTAACGAAGATCACTGTTTTCCCCCTCATTTTCAATCCTCAAAACAGTTTAGCCTGGTCTGAGATTTTAAAATCTATGAAGCCCAAAGGGGTACCAAAGCTAAGGTCTGTTCCCTCAAGAAAAAATAAAACGTGTCTGTAAGATGGAGGGAAAAATGCTACAGTAACCTACAATTGACATTCATTCCACATCTGTTTAGGACACAATTTTACTTTTTCTTTTCTGCTGACAAAAAAACCAAATCCAACAAAATCCATCAAGTCCTTGATAGTCTTAGAGATTTCAGTTCAGTACTATTAACAATCTGATAACCATCAAGAGAAAATAAAAAAATTAGTGTCAAGACTTAAAGTCAGAGGTATTATATGAAAATACATTATTCCTTGGACAGAGCTCAATAGCCTCTGACTTTCACCAAGTGTGACGCACCTAAGCTTTTAAAATCAAAGTACCAGAACACATCTGGAGAAAACCAGATTATTTTTCCCGAAAGGAATTATAATCTGCTTACTGTGTTTTTCTCTTTGGTTTTGATTTGTTTGCTTCATGAGAAATAAGGAAGTTGCACAATGGATTTTATCTTTCATTGTGAAACAGAATGAAGAACTGAAGCAGTGTCGCATAACATAAAATTCCCCCTTATGCTCCCTCCAAGCACAAGGGGGAATTTTGGGTGAGGAATGAATGCAGAATCATGTCCTCAGGCTTTACTCACCTCTTATTTGGAGCTCCAGTGTAATTGTAACTGACGTAAAAAAGGCCAAAAACCTGCTCCTGCAGCACTGCTTTGACTGTAGAGCTTCTTATTCATGCTCTTCAAAATCATATTAATGCCAGTGTGTTTTCAAAGGGAGATTGAAATCTTCCTTCAAATCCACCATTCACAGGGTCCTCCCACATGACCCGGTTCAGTTCTCTTTTAAAAGGAGCAGTAATGGCTGAACTATGCCTTTGATCCTACCACCATTTTTTTTACATTCTAGCAGTATAGAATTGATATAGTTTCAGGGGTTGCTTTGAGAGTCTTTTTGTAGTCGGGAGCTCAATAATTCCTGCATTTAGGCTGCAGGAGGATCAAACCACAGCAATCTTTCAGGCAAGATCCTTATCTTGATACAGGTACAGTCTAACTCCAGCCACGAACTCATAATAAACTGCAATGCTTAGTCTTTCATCTAATTCTCCTATAAAAGCTTGATATCTCTTAAAGAGCATATCCTAAATATATGTGAGCCACATTCCCTTTCTCATGCACTGAAAACTGATCTCACAAGCTTAGAAGGGGGAATTTCTGAATGAGAAATATATTGTATGAGGAAGAATCTATAAACCCAGCCACAGAGGGGAAAAAAATTCTCTTTGAAATCCTTTCTTTGTCTTAGGCGCAAAACCTGTACAACCTCTGCACAGCAATTTTAGAGTTTATTCTTTAAATCCAAGGTCATGTAGCCATAGCAGCTAGCTCATGCTCAGAGGGGAGGTAATCATCCTCTGTTCTTCTCAGCAAGTGCTCTTTGCTGAGGTCAAAGAAATGGGGCAATGTAACACCGGAATCCATTACAAATTAGCATAATGTCACCACCTCTCTCTGTGACATTTAAAATGAGCACAGATGAAGGACAGTGTGGAAAACAATGCAATTACAAGTATCTGGATCCAACAATAGTTCTGGGAAGGAGCAAGGAACTGGAACTGCATGTAATGAATCCTTTAACAAACTCCAGTGTTCCTTGAGTAGCCTTCTTTCTCTGTTGTACCATTAAAAGAAACAAAACAGAAAAAACAAACCCCAGAAATTCCAGCCAGACTCTAACTTCTGAAGTCAGGAAACATGAACGAAACAGCACCACAAGCTTTCATCATGTACGAATACAAAAGAGAGAAAATACACATAAAGGTGAGAAGAACACCATCTCAGCACCTCAAGGCAGCACCGCTGTGAGGCAATCTGTGAAGATGAGATCTCTCTCTGCCTCTACACGGATGTCCGATCAGACTTCAACACTTCTGAAAATTCACAAAAAAAAAAAAAAAGGCACAAATATAAAGAAAAGGGAAAAGAAACATGCAAAGCCAACAAAGAAAATGTGTTATGTTGTGTTACACAGTCCAGTAGTAATTTCACCATTTTTTTTTAATCAGCTCTGCTCAAAAATATGGGGAAGGAACATAAATACAGGTCTTTACACTTCAGGACAGAGTGAGAAACAACTCAGCTCCTTTTCAGTAAAAATCAGCCACTTCCATCTCTTCCTACATGCTCTAAGCTTTCTGAAAAAAAAATTTAAAAGGTGGAAGTAGCTAAAAACTTCAGTCTTAACGTATTCTAAAAACATTTTTAATTTTATGTCTTTTCTGAAACATGATAGCTAATTAGTTATTTGATTATCATAATCAGAAACACTAATCATTGCAGCCTTGATGAAAATTCAGTGATTATCCCAAGAGGGTTGCGGTCCAGTAAATGTGTTGACAGGCTATTTATTATTATAATGGCAATGCATCACGATAACATATAGCAGAAAACAAAAGACAAATACAGATTAATACTATCCATGATACTTCAGTACAAGAGAAAATTGACCTCCGGGTCAAATTATGTGGTTCCTACTCACACACAATTTCTCATAACATCAGCTTTGCATTCAGAACACTGTAGCCGCCTAGTGAAGGAAAATAAAAATCCCATTAAAATGATCAGCGACGAGTGCCAGGTCACATTATGATGTCTTCTTAAAATTAACACAGAGTTAATTGAAAACTGGAAGAAACTCTGTTTTATTGTTAAGAAGTACAAACATATGAAAATGCATCTCTCCTTGTCTCTAAATCTTTCAAACATCCCCCCCCAAAAATTATTCTATATCATCATTACGTATTTTTACCTTAATATTAAAGTAACCTTCTTTTGAGAAATACTTAGCAGTACCAGACCTTTTCTTGTGAAAATTACAACAGAAAAATGACATTAGCTAAACTATTTTTCCCCAAGAAGTTGCAGTTGCCAGCCCACTTGAGTATTTATTTTTAACCCCATTCCTTCAGCCTGTAATTTCCTATTTCCACTTTCAGCTTAAGAAGCTTAAAGTGGAATTGTTCAGAGATGAAATAGTCATGGTGTTGCTTTAAAATACTAAATTACTATTATCTGCTCCATAAGTTTGAACCTTTTCCTCTCCTTATTCGTGCTTTCGTATTTTTCTTATTTTCAACAGGTAATATTAAATGTCACCCAAGCTCTACAAAAATATCAATGCTGTTACTTTTTCTTTCTTTCCTCTTTCCCCTTCAAGACTAACAGCTGCCAGAATTGTGGCTGTCAAAACTGGCAGCTGGGAACTTTACCCATACTTGCCAAAGAGCTGATTGGAGAGATGCAAATAACACTTCTTCAAAAATTGTCCAAGGGGTCCCAAGAGGCACAACTGAGGTTAGATACTTCCGTTAAAACTCTGTGAAGCCACTGTATCTTACGATCTCCCAGAAATAGAAAGCAAGAACTTGAGAAAAGGAGATGTCATTTTCACAATGACTTCATAGAGTAGCTGTCTATCACTCTACAGTGTAAATGTATATGGCTTCCATTTTCACAGTATCCAAGCAATCTCAGTATTTCACGCACATATACTCCCACCACAACTACCAAATGTCTAAAAAATTACTGTATTTTAAGGATAAGAAAAACTGAGGCACAAAAATAAAAGAACATATACATAAATGTTATGGATTCATATTAATGAATGGGAAATGAGATCTCACAGAACATCTACTTCAACTACATGAAATGATGAAAAGCAATTATACCTGACTCATTTGACAGACATTTGGCAAACTTGAGGAAAACTCCAGGAAAGAAAATATCCGCCGGTAATTTATTCCAGAGATTTGTTGCCTGATAAGTTTTTATGTCTTTTACCCTAACCTTAATCTGTAGATTAACCCATTTTTTTCTTCTCTTTTCATCTGGTGGCCAAGAAAAGAAATTGATGATTGTCGTGTTTGCAACAAATTTTTACACAGCAGAGACCTCATATTTCTATGAGTCTTCTTTCATCTGGGTTAAATAAAACAAGTTCTATCAACATTTCTTTATAGGCCATGTCTTCAATATTTCTCTTTCTTTTTGGACTTTCTCTAGCTTGCTCAACTCTTCCTTAAACCACGATGGTCAAAACTAAACAACATACTAGATATGGCCTCAAAAGCACTGACATGAATAATTATTTTCAACATCTTGCACATAGTAATCCTGTTCATATATTTTACAAGATCACATTATTAATTCAAGTTTCATTTCTGACAGACTATCATCCGATTAGACGTACATTTTTGGCTTGGTACATTTAATTTATCTTTTCTGAATTCTTTAACCCACTTCCATTGGGTATCTAGTCAATTCTGTATGATGGCACATGAAGGCTGAAGCAAAGAACAACACTGTATTCTTCAGCTTTCTCTACGTTATCCTGTATTTGCTCTCTTTTTTTTGTATCTCATAATGGAAAGATACTATTTTCTTTTTTTTTTGTGTCTATGAGATCAATCTAGCCTTTTCATGATTTTTTTTTTCCCACCACTAACTAACTTCCAGGTTATTTTTGTATTTTTATGCCTAGTTAGGTATACCTTTCTTCCATTTTCTGTATGATTTCTTTCTGGTTCAGGTTATAAATGAAGTACTGATAACAGTCATAACAGTATTTTACAGGGCTGTCTGTCCCTTTTGCACCTATCAAAAGAGTTTGCAGCTGCACTCCTACCAGAGTCTGTGTCTCCAGTTCTCAGTATACATCAGATATCTTCCTCAAGGAGCCTACTTAATGTTTCCCTAAATTTGCCTAAGTCCATTATCCTCATTCTACTTCCATGCATCTTTCTCTCTCTAAGGAAGTGTGAAATGTAGGTTTCGAGTGTTTGTTTAAACAAATTCAAAATTTGAGTTTTAAAGAGTTGGACAGGGTCAAAATTTTCATGCTCAGACTAATAAACTCTAGTCTTTGGAATGTCAAAATGATACCCCACACCTTATCCCACAACTCTCTTGTTCTTTTCAAAGACTTTTGCACTATTTCAGGAAAACCCATGTGTACTGGTTATTATCTAGAGGGAAAAACATTCGCTAACTAGATATAGAATTCTGCTCTGTGATCACCATCTTGAAGAAACTTCACTTGCAATTTGAGTTCAGGAGTCCTGGGAAACACAGATTTTAATACTTGCTAGCAACTGCGGTAAAAAATCAACGTTGTTTTCCTTAAAAATACGGAGAAGAGACACATGGAACTAGATGAATACTAATATGTTGGTACTCCAGAAGTCTTACTCATATACTGAGACTCCAGAAGACAAACTATAAAGTGTTTTAAAATGCAACCACAACATGAAAGGCAAATTTATTTAAATGAAAAGAATAAGAAGGAATGTAATTTGTCTGATAAGGTGCAGTTTCACTTTGCCACAGTTTAGATCTTGTTAGCTACTTCACACTAACTACCTGCAAGAGTGGTCTTACTGCTTTGCAAACAAGGGGTGGGTAAACACGTTCACTGCACACTCAACCACACGTCAGCATACTGTAGCTGATGTTTAGCAACCCAAACTTTGGGTCACTTCACAGAAACCATTTGTGTTGACATCATCAAAACCAGTTCTCATCCATCCATCCCCAGCAGAACTATTAGGATAGTCTGAACACATTCGGGCTAAAATATTAATTCCCTTGAATTTTTAACATTTACGGTGTACTCTGTACATGCCTAAACAAGACTGGAGTGATGAATTTTGCTGTCTAACAGAGGTGGTTTACCTCAGCAAATAATTTCTCACATTAATAACCTATCTTACAGGAGTTGAATGACCTTGCATAAACATATTCGCTCTTTCTATCAAAAATTAAAACATGTAGCATGACTTGACAATCCATCATTTTCTTTTCTATGAAATAATAGAAAGAAGGTGCAAATCTGAAATGTCTTACATAAATTATGAATATTGTCTATATACTGCAGAATTCTGAGAACATATGCATTTCTATAGCTTCTAATTGAGTGTTTTACAGATAAGATGTTTCCCAATTGAAAGCAGTTAAAAGTAGAGAGTTGCCCTCACTCCACCAAGACCTCAATCCACCGAGAAATCCAAAAGAAATTGAATTGGGTTTTCATTAGCAGGTTTTGGTAGCAGAGGGGCTTTAGGGATGGCTTCTGCAAGAAGCCGCTCCAAGTTTCCCCTAGGTCTGATAGAACCAGTGCCAGAGGGCTCCAAAAATGGACCCGCAGCTGGCCAAGACTGAGCCCATCAGTGATGGTGGTAATGTCTTTGTGATAAAAACTCTGCAGATAGGTCAGTGACGAAGGAGTGAGAGGAGGCATTCCAGGTGCCAAAGCAGAGATTTCCCTGCAGCCTATGGTGAATATCATGGCAAGGCAGGCTGTCCCCCTGAAGCCCATGAAGATCCACGATGGAGTAGATATCCACTTACAGCCCAGGAAAGACACCACGCCAGAGCAGGTGGATGCCTGAAGGAGGCTGTTACCTCATAGGAAGCCCATGCTGAAGTATGATTCTGGCAGGACCTATAGCCCATGCAGAAAGGAGCCCATGCTAGAGCAGGTTTGCTGGCAGAAGTTTTGACCCGATCGGTAATCCATGCGGGAGCAGTATGCTCCTGAAGGACTGCAACCCATGGGAAGGACTCATGTTGGGGCAGTTTGTGAAGAACTGTCTCCCATGGAAAGGGATCGCACACTGGAGAAGGAGAAGAGTGTAAGGAAATCCCTCCCTGTGGAAAAAGGCATGGCAGAGACATATAACGAACTGACCTCAAGCCCCATTCCACATCTCCATGTCACACTGAAGGAGGAGGTGGAGAAATCAGCAATAAAGTTAAGTCCAGGAAGAAGGGAGGGGTGAGAAGGAAAATGATGTGTTTTTTAAGATTTGGGTTTATTTCTCATTGCCCTTCTCTACTTTGATTGAAGGTAAATTAAAGTAATTTTCTCAAGTCGAGTTTGTGATGCTAAGTGCTGAGTGATCTTCTTATCCTTATCTTGATCCATGACCCCTTCATTATATTTCCTCTCCCCTGCCCATCTAAGAAGGGGGAGTAATAAAGCAGTTTGGTCGGTACCTGGCCTCCAGCCAGGGTCAAACCACTATATAAATCCACAAAGATAGCATCACTTTACAAAACAAAAGAGCCTTTTTAAATGCTTCCTTGGAAATACAGGAATTAGGTCACATTGCATTTGTAAAGATGGACACCAGGAACCTGCAACTATGATAAGGTTAAAGATATGCGTTAATATGAAATGGAATGGTTTTGAGGTATGCTCCAGAGTTTGAATACAATCCCAAATATTGGCAATACATATACTTCAATAAGAGAACAAGAACAAAGTATCAAATGAGTTCCTACAATCTACTTAACAATATGTCAGACCTGCTTTGTAAATGCCCTGTCGGTGTTTGCTGAGAACATTAGATTAAATCAAACATTTAAAGCTGGTAAGCAGAAAACTGAGTTTCCAAACCCAATTCCAATATTTAAAATAAAGGATCACACACAGCATTAAGCAGTATCAGTATCCTACTAATTTCAGTTAATACTAGCAGGATCCTATAACTCAGTACAAGAGAAAAAGTTAAGACATTATTTATTCTTTACAAGCATAGCTAAAAGGAAAAACACTGGAAAACTGTCCCAAAAGACTAATGAAGTTGAATAATGGATTTAAAAAGAAAAAACAAACAAACTGATTTTAATAGTCTTTTATGCTATTTAGACCAAATCACTACTCTTGATCTTAACTAATGTTTCTATGGCAAGCAACTACGATAACATAATGGTAGTAACTTTCAATTACAAGTAATTAAAAACATAATCTGAAATCTAGTATTTTATACATGATGTTTACTGAAATCCATGTTTGTAAACATAATCAAGTCTTTATGGCTTAACTCATTTTCAGAGTATCACCCACAAGATTTACTAACCCTGACCTGTTCCTCTGAAACATAGCATACGACAGAACTCAGTATTTGAAATGTGTGAAAGCAAAAGTAGAATAACCTGGGCAAATAGGTCTTATTTATGGCTACTGGATAACGTAATTTCAAAAAATTTCAGAGCAAACATACAGAAGGGAGCTGGGTTTTTTGTTCCCCATACCACAGCTGTCAAGAAGCATTAAAAGCAAACAAGCAAGCCAAACACCAGTTTCTTAATATGGCAAGTGTATGGAACAAAATCCTCAACAAAATTACTTACACACTATATTTAGTGTTCAGTATTTCAATAGCGGGTGCAAGAGTATTTCATAAAAAGCTAAAAGAGGCAGAGAAGATGGATAAATAGCGATATGATTTACAGTAAGAATTCTATGAAGGACTTAAACTGAAAATCTTTGAAAATACACTAAACTTCGGCTAAACACAAAAATTTAGGTTTCAGCCCAGAATCAATGAAACATCTATTAAAACAAAAGCAAACAACTGTGCTGACTGCATAATTATTCTCTATTTTGTAATTGGCAATTTACAATGTGACAACAGGCCAAAGACTGGACTCAGCGAAACAGAGATGTCTAATGCCATTTAAAATGCCCCAGAGTCCCCTGTACATGACAGATTATGATGTATCTGCTCTCTCATAGGGTAGATAGAACATAGGACTACTAGGTCAACTACACCATTTTAGAATAGCAGCACACTTGAGGTATGCCAGGGCATCCCAAACTGCATAGGACAATTATGTTCATCTGAATTCCACCCAAAGTACATGCATTTTTATTTTTTACTTCTCTGATACAGACATAGGTAAGAAACTTTTTTATGTTTTCCAGACGTAAAGTTGCATGCACAATTTAAATTTCACCAATATGCACAAGCCTTTCTTTTCTACCTGGTTCAGCTAATTTATTAGTACTTTAAAATAACATCAGTATAACAATTTCTCTTTGTGTTCATTCTGATCTTAACCTTAGTAGGTTCATCCTACCTATCTTCAGGCAATTGTGATACCTACATTAACTCAGGTTTTGTTCTAGATTCTCAGGGTGTCTTAACCCATCTGAACCACTTTCTGCAGTTACATCTATTTTCCTTTTAACTACCCAAGAAGTGCTTAATTTAGCGCTTCAGCTGGATACTTAATTTGAGGCACTCACAGATCCGTTCTCAGATGTGGCAAAACTAAAATTAAGCAGAGATGTGTGGCAAGTGTAACAAACTGGATTCTCACCTCCATGCTCCTCTCATCTCAGATACAACACCGAGAGCTGGATGGTTAAGGAAAAAAATTAGTTGGTGGTTTAGGACTGGAACTGAGAATGAATCACAGGTATGTCTCCGTGCACTATAACTGGAATCAGCTGACTGGAATGGTATGGAGACAGTGGCACTCAGAGCAAAAAGGAGAGCTCTTACAGGAGGAAGATGTCAGATCCGAAGTCTCTTACTTCTTATTAAAAATAAATAATTTATGCTGCAAAGCAGCAGTACAGCTCTCAATCTTAACTCTCTGCCCATTTTATTTTTAGAGCAATTCATTGCTCTATTGCATGATGGTTTTCTCAAGTTATTCCAAAATTATGAAGACCTGATCCTAAAAGTGTGCCTCTGGAGATTTACTCAGATTCAACTAGAAAAAAATAAATACAAACTTAGGACCTTCTCCCTAAAACTCAACCACCTCTCCCACCTCATACAAGCATGTGGACATAAGATCAATACTAACACTGCATTACATTCTGTTACTGCTTCAGGGCATTCCACCCTTATCAAAAAGTAGATGGACCATCATACGGAGCACTCACCCCTTCTTTACCACTACAGCAAAATCATAAACCCTCTTCTTGGGGCCTGAAGTTTTTGATCCTGCTCTCTGCTCTTCCTGGTCCCCACAGAAACAGTCGAAAAGTACAACCACTGTGATTTCCAGTAGAGGAAAAATTGCATTTAATTCTGAGAGTTCAGTCCACTTCTCAGGGTTCATAATAAACTGACTGGTAAAATATTGTCAAGACTTTTCTCTACACTTACATTAATTATTTATGTAATCTATTTGAGAATTTATTTAATTAAAATCACATTATCCGTTATGTGAGTCACTGATTCCCCAAAATGCAAGGTTTCTTTGAATAACTTACAGAAAGCTCTTCATCCCTGAAGGAGACAAACTAAAAATTATACTTTGAATTGAAAACAAACAAACAAGGGAAGGAGGTAAATGCTGGGAATTCGGAAGAGAGCTGGAAGTATTGAGAAAGATATAGTGGTAATGAAGCAGAGAAGACTGTGGAGAAGTTGACATTACTGGAGGGCTCTCCCAGACAACAGGCAAATGCGGGTTTATTGCAGTGGAAGAAAAAAGGAAGAATAGGTTTTAAAACATAATTTTGCAACAAACCAGGCATCATCCTTCCTACCTTTCATGGAATCTGTGTTTGCTGAAATCCCATTTTTTAACGCAAACCCTTCAGACCTCCAAGAAATTCTTCTCATGCACCCACATTGTGTTTTCTGGCTTGAATAAGTTTGCTAGTAGATAAACACTGCCACTGCCTCATGCTTGAAAAGTTTTGAATGTAATTGACTGTCAATGATATGATGATTTATAATGCAATCTGCTGCTACTTCTGCTGCTGTAGATAACTCTAATTTGCCTCTATTGTATTAGATATGATGAACTTGACAATCATTTTCAATTTTCCTATTTGGCTTTCATTCAGGTTGATGTGGCCAGTAACAGTGAATTTTCATTGTTCTCCCCCGAAAGCAATAAAGGAACAGGAGCTTGTTTTATATGAAGCAGTTGGCTGTTTCCAAAAGACTCATTTATTGTGTAATGAAGCTTCTGCCAAGCAAAATATTTAGCAAAAAAGTGTGGACTGAAAGTTTTGTTTTAAATTTCTATGTTTTGCTGAATCAAATCCTGGGCCAGTTGTGCTGCATGGTACAGAAGATAGGTGACAGGGAGAAAAGTAGCCTACAAACATACCAGCTGGTTAAGATTACACAGTTCCATAATTCTAATCATACTCAGGCCTGGAGGCTTTAGCTTCTATGGGGAAGACAGGTGAAAGAGATCAAGGTATTTATGGTTTCCATTTTGGGGAAAACTAATAAGGAATGGAACGGGAAAGTGATAAAAAAGACCCCAGTGCACATAAAAATGAGTTTAAAGACACACTTTCCAGACAAGCGTGTACCATTTGACAACCCTTCAGTTTACAGCTGCACTATCTTCTAAAGCAACTACTCAGGAACTTAAAATATTTGATTATTACTAGCCACAGACATAAGTAAATCAGTCTTAAAGTGATACACATTAAATTATGAAAAGACTTTACGGCTTTGGAAAACCCAGCTTCCAACCTCTTGGCTGCATTTTCCTTGTAAAGGAAAGGTAGTGGCACATGCATGTGTTCTAACCTGTATCGGTATGCACAGATAAAATGTAAGATGTAAAACCGACGTATTTCCAGTACACAAAACAGCTTCTATTTACAGAGTTGTATTTGTTTCCTGATCTAGCAAAGTTTTCATAATTAGTTGCAATGAACTTGTAATGTCACTCCTGCTACCACGTGGAAGAATGGGCTGGGTCCTATTCTGCTTCATCCATCACCAAAAAGGATTGGCATCTAAGTTTCAATAATTCTGTTCTGTGGGTAGGAGATGAGAGACACACTTAAGACCTCAAGTTCAGTTCGAACAGCTAGCAGTTAGAAAAATGATTTTCTGACTTGTAAGCTAAATATATTTAACAGGGAAATCATTGAGAAAATAAATACACTGTCATTCTCACACAGTTACCTTTTTGACTGCAACTGCATTTCAACAATGATAGTGTCATGCTTTCTGTGTGTGAGCATTAATCCCATTATCATTCATCTACACTAAACTACACTGCTGTAGAGGTTAATTTCATTTTCAAATAACATGAAAGAATATTTTAAAAGTAAACAAAAAGAAAAGAAAGCAAAATAAAACTTTTTAGATGCTTCGGCCAAGCTTGGGGGAAAATTAAGTGGTTTTCCCCTTTTCGCCAATCCAGTCGTAGCCAGCAATCATGCTTTACACTTGTACATATTTATAGTATGAAATATCATCATCAACAACATAAAGCATGTTGTTAGAAAATATGTGGAGTGCACAAATACAAAGGTTGGAAGGAACCGGTAGTGTTTGCTGGGCATTTGTTATATTAATTCAGGACTGGAAAGCATTGAATGAGTGTTTTTCCCTTGCAAAAAGAATGGTGGGAATCTATAACTAAACCTTAAGCATACATTTTAAACCTCTTAATTCTTTAGAAACAGGAATTATTTTT
Organism: Trogon surrucura; assembly: GCA_020746105.1. Taxonomy (NCBI): domain Eukaryota; kingdom Metazoa; phylum Chordata; class Aves; order Trogoniformes; family Trogonidae; genus Trogon; species Trogon surrucura. The sequence goes on from CM036617.1 coordinate 43,080,243, forward strand.
ATTAGTTGAATGATATGCAATTGTTTTCTGAAAGGCTTAGGAGTTATGTTTTGAATAATTTGTTCATAAAGCTTGTAAAGAAAACAGAAGATATACCTATCATTTAACACCTTAGGGGAAAAACATGAATTTGTATTGTATGATTGATATGTAATCACACATAAGCAGAGCAAGCTGCATCACTTCATCTTTAACGGCAGGAGCTACCAAAGAAAAGATTTCGGTTGGAGACAAACGAGTTTGAAACTGATTACAGATTTTAGCAGGGAATCAGCTAGAATAGCAAAGGTAGTAGTATGATGTGGGAAAATGCCTCCAGTTACATGCAGAAAGAACATGAGGCAACAATTTAGCAAGATTAAATCTCTTGCCTGTGGCCTATCTTTCAAATGGAATTTTACTTTTTTCCCCAAGTACAATCTCAAAGATGCTCTGCCACTCCTGCTGTATGCACACAGAGCGACATTTGCAGGCAGAATTTCAGCAGTCTTCTGTGGTTGTACACGAGAGATGACACGGATTGCATTTCTGTACACCAGGTACACCAGTGTGGGCTCTAAATTCGTACACACGTTTTCTCAGTCTTGAAACTCAGAGGTCAACTTAAATGCAAAACATTAACTGACTTCAACATTCCTCAGAGACAAACCAGCAAGAATCACAACCGCATCTACAAAACCATAGCCCATGCATGCAAGTATAAGCTTTACTGGGCTTTTTTTTTTTTTTTTTCCCAACAAAATAAAAATAAAAGATCTTTCCTTTGGTGCAAAGGCAAGCAAAATTCATTCTTTAGCAAAAATCTTGTTTAGTATAACTGGTTTGTGTTAGTATACACTGCTTCAAAATTTTAATACCTTTCTACCCCAGAAAGCAGAGGCAACACAAAAGAGAACATGTGAATGAAAACAAAAATTAAAATTATGACGTAGCAACATTGCAGGAACTTAGCAAAATCAACTGTTCCTTGAAGTTTGATTTCATGTACATATTTGCTATTATCTTTAGGAGGTTTTAGATGATACCTTACTCATATGCTAGTAAAGTTGGAAAAACGCCTCCCGAGATACAGACTGGTTATGGTTGACATAGTAAATTGTAATTCATCCCCTTCTGTCTACCATGTTATGTGTAGAGAGAAGAAGGAAAAACAAAGGCAAGCTTTTTCTGGTGGCTTGTTTAATCTGCTAAAACCTATTCGAAGTAATCCCTGCTCCACAGTGGCTCCCAGTGGGAGATGTAAGCTGGCAGCAATACAAGCATTCCCCCAAAAAACTGCAACTGAGACATCTCTTTTTAAATATACTCTAAAAACTGGGAGCTGAGCTCTTAAAAAAAAAAAAAAAAAGTAGAATATTTTTCTACATGCAGTTGCCAGTATGGCATCTCAAGTTAACAACAGAATATGATAAATCCCCTGTGCCTTTTATGTGATAACATTTAAATGGCAAGTTGTTGAAAAATTTGTTGGAAAATGAACCACCACACACACATAAGCTGAGCACACCCTTTCTGGAGCTGGCCTCTGGGGTTTCAGTTTCAGCCTTCCGTACTCTAAGCACCAGATTAAGTTTTTAGGTCTGTATATCTTCATCAGGACAACTACATACCCAAAGTGTTTTACTTTTCCTATCATGCCAACAAGATTTATGAATACAAATTTCCAGGCAGAAAAAGGCATTCACTCTTCAAACCAGAGACTCTTTGAAATTCACTGTCTCTATTCACTGCTCTATCAAACAAAGAAAACAAAAACCACACACAAAACAGTGCCTGAACACGTCACACTGCACACAGCTCCTCTGAACTGTGGTAAGCACTACCTGAATCTCACAATGTGTACAGAGTTCAAAAGACGAAGTTATTATTAGAGCTTTTATGAACACATAAAAGCAATCCAGTGATGAAGGAAGAACCTCCTAGCATTTTACAGTGCAGCTTTGCTACTGAAGCAGCAGCGTGTAGTTAAAGAATACAGTTTTTCTAAAGAGATGCTTCCCCACGAACACTTTGATGACAGCACCACAAATATATTCTGATAAAAAAAAAAGCAAAGAAAGAAGAAGAAAAAAAGTCCTCATTATTTTTCCTTAATGTTATCCTTTCCTTCTCCCCCTCAGTCCTACAGAACACACAGACCAGCATTTTCAGACCTGACACTTAACGGCTCAGCTCCTGAATCCATATGGGGTATATTTAACCGCAATTTTTATTCAACTCACTGTGGGCACAGACACTTAGCTTTACACACCAGATCTGAATGTGTTGGTTATACTTCAGACAAAACTGTATCGCTGGGTGGGAGACCATAATATCAGAACTGGTGAAAGACTGCGTTCCTTTTAGATTGTACTACAGAGCAGAAATAGAAGAAATATTTAAAAGGCATTGAAAGAGAGGTGGTATGGTATGGGTTTTTTGAGAAACTGAACTGTAAGAGTGAGAGAGAAATGGAAATTTAGCTGTCATGCAAAGAGCCGGACTGCCAGCATTAGAGACAGTTTTCATTTATAGAGAGAGCTACAAGTAGCAAAGAACACTAGTATGCTTATTGTCAGTGAATAGCGTAATTTACCTTTAAAAGTACTTTTGAAAATGAAAAGAAAGTCAATATAGCTGTGATAAACTGAACTAATCTTTGCAACTTCCATTCAAGTGAGAGAGAAAAATATGTATAGGGGACTCCAAACCTAAATCTTCAGTCTATGTCATTGCAAAGCTTTCCTATGTAATTTAAATATTTGTAGTCATTTTGTTGAACATTTTATTAGGGAAAAAAATAGCTACAAATGTATTTCTAATCTATACTTTTAGAGGGTGCTCTTAGTGTTTCATTTCTCAGATGTCAAATACTTTCTCAAAGAAAAGTGGCAGAGAAATGCATTTGCTAAAACATGTATTTCGCCAAAATGGTATTTAAACAAAACCCAAGTTCCTCCTGTTTCTAACCCTCGTGTTCTACTGAACTTACATTCCATATTTGCAGCACTGTTGCTAAAAACGCCTGGAGCTCGGGATCACCTGGTGTCTGGTTTTCTTGATGCAGAAACTGAATTCCCTATGCTGATGGAAATTTTGCGGCTGCATGCATTTAGGCATGCCTTTAGAGGCATGATTTATCAAATTACCATACAGCAAGGATGTGCACCCATGCTTCCTTTCTCTGGGAAGAAAAGGGTTGGAAAAGGGAAGAGCCCGGAATATGAAGGTCTTCCAATAGTTGCAGAGTGAGAATGGGACAGGTCGATACGTGTGTTCAAGCCTGGGGCTTTGTGTACCTAAAGCCTCAGGCTCATTTCCAGGACCTGACCTTGATCTGTGGTTTTTGAGACCAGTTTTCTAATACAACACAAGAATGTCAACTTGAAATATAAAATGTATTTGAGAGAAACCAAAATGTTTTAAGCGTCCAATATAAAGAGTTATTTTCAGCGTTATTTGGCATTTTATTTTCATTTTTTCAACTATGTAAAACACTCTTCTGTTTTTTTTGTTTAGCAACTTGAATTTTGAAATAAAGTAAAATACTCTGGATTAAAGCCTTCAAACATGTCAATAGCTCTGAACTTTATAAATGACATCAAAAAGAAAAAGAAAAAAAAAATCTTTTACAGTCATAGGCTTTGGGGTTGCATGTAGTTCTGGTAAACAAAATGTTCAAGTGCGATAATGCTTTTTAATACTGGTACACATCACACGAGTTAAACAGAGATAACATTACAGTGCTGTCAAAAAAAATCTCATCACAGAAGTTAGTGCCTGATGGTAATGGGCTTGTATCACTTTGGGAAGAATAATAACAAATTAAACAGAGGGAAGGTTTAGGTCCCTATCCACGAGGGCTGCCTGCAGAACAGGAAAGGACTGCACAGGTGCGGTTTCACCCTCCACCTAATTGTTGCCTGCCACTGAAAAAGATAATCCTAGTCCTCTTCATCTCCCAGCACTCCTGCAGCTAGGAGATAGTTGGTTCTTAATGATTAGTGGAACAGAACATTTTTTTTTTCCCTTTTAAGGGATACGAGATAAGCAAGAGGAAGTAGAAGGGCAGAAGGGCTGGGAGCATCCTTGTTGGCAGCAGCCTGTAATTACATCAGATTAGGTATAATGTGATACTATTGCCCAAGGCCGTCTGAAGTTTTAGCACTGCCCATTACATTTTGGTAGACAGAGAAGGGAAAGCTCTGCTGTTTACAAGAATTGCTGAACTACATATCTGGATGATGGAATTGGAGATTATGGGAGCCATTTGCTAAACAAGGCAGTCAATGCACCACAAATCCCTCCATCAACCTGCAGGCCAGGCCTAATATTAGCACTATCCTAAAGAAAATTGTCACTTTAGAAAGCTAAAATTTATTTAAGCCTCAAATTTTCTAGTGTGAGGGTACATGTACTCCTACCAATGCTACTGTGAATAAATTAGAATAACATCCAGTGTATCTTGTCTACCAATAAGACACAGTTCTCCGTGCTACAATAAAAACAAGGTTTCAAAACCATTCCCATGAATTCTTCCTTCTGTCTATTTAGTCTGAGGCTACCTCTACCATTCTGACTTTGAAGACTCATAGATCCCTGTTATAAAAAGATAGCTCTATATACTGGCCTGGGCAATTACTGGTGGTATCCGACCACAGATGATTTTAGTCACAAGCTACAAGTGCAAACAGGCATAGCTCTCTTATTTAAAGCTCCAGTCGGGACATGACAGATGATACTGGAAAATTCATCAGGCACACTAATTGTGACAGAGCAAGACGGGTGAAATAACTTTCCTCTGTTACCACTAGAAACTTTCTTAGTATTAACCAGCAGCTGTCACAGCTACAAAGAATAGGACAGATAAAGACTGGCACCAGTACTGCTAGTACACCTCCTACACTTACTCTCCTTCAAATGAAAAGGCAATGTATGCTCTGGCCACCTCTCTTCTGAACACTGCCAGAAAAAAATGGCAGTGGGAAGTATTTTGTGCACAGAATTCTTAGTTCTCAATGAAGTTTGTCTCTATTTATTTTTTCTCTAACTAACTTACAGATCTTTCAAGAATTTAGCATCTAGCAGTCTGTTAACAATAGCAAAAGGTTCAATCTGGAGCACAGGAGGAGTGGGTAAGAATGGCAGTGGATAAGATGAAGAGAAAGAAAAAAATGATATTCTTGCATAATACCTAAAAGAACTATTTTTTCCCCACCTGTGCATCAGTTTCTACATAGAGACCCTAAATCCAGGTTATATAGCCATATAGCAAATGCACCAAGGGAAGCCATTTCTCTTTTTCCCTGATAAGGTGTCCCCTTCTGCCACTACAAGATGAGTAAATTACTCCACCTGTCTAACTGATCCCCAGTATTCATCCTGACACTGACAATGGCAGTGTACCTGTTAATGTGATGGACAAGTGATTGGCAGCATGGCATTTGCTGCTTTCAATAAGAAGTTGGTTATTATACAATGATGTTGACAATCTAGAGAGACTGCAAATATTAAAGCATAACTACGTGCAAGTTTGAAAAAGGAAAAAAAAAAAAAAAAAGAACAGGTTATGGGTGAAATGTGACCCTGAATAAATTTTATGCCAAAGGCTTCTTTCATTTTGAAAAGAAAAATATCAAATTTTAAATATGACACTTTTCCTTAGGAGAAAATTATTCTATTTATGTGTAGCCAGCAAATGTCAACTCTGAGTTTTCCCATAAACTAAGCACAAGATTACAAGTCACTGCCTTGATCAGTTTCTCAGACGTGTTGAATCTATAAATGCAAAGAGTGCAAGCAACTACAGTTGCAGTCTTTGTATGAATACTTCTTCAGCACCCATAGTAAATTACCACTTTGATGCAACTATTCAATTTTCTTTCCCATGGTTCTACTGTATGTCTCCCTTCTATATAAGCATCCTTCTGGACCAAATGTCACTCTGCTGTCTGAGGGCCTGGAAGCCTAAACGGCCTTGGTGTTACCTAGGATGTTAGTCTATAGGCTATGAAACCTAACTGAACCACCTTGGAAAACAAAATATAGATCCATTCTGCAATTTAGCAGAAAATTTCTGGCAAATGGATGTCTCATTTGAACGCAGCATCTTGTTTCTGTATCATGCAGAATAAACGCACTGTACCAGTTAGGGAAAGTTGAGATCATCTCATCCCTATCTTATTCTCATCCTAATTTGTAAGTGAGGAGTTAGTTTAAACCTTGAAACGGGGATATTTGTCCTGAATATTAGCCTTGGTAACACTACTTGTAATGATTTATATCCTTGTTTTTCATTTAAATGTCTACAACCTTTCTAGGAGGTTTTCTCTGATTGGTTTTAGTTGTTTGTTTTTTTTTTTTTTAATTGTGTCAAACTGTAATACAAGACAATGCCAAATTGTTACCATTTTCCACAAGAGCATTTCATCCTGGAGCATGATAACACAATTAAAAATTAATGCAAACTATAAAGCCTGAATATTACGATGTGACACCCCCAAAACCAGAGTATACTAATTATATTGTTTACATAAATACTACTTGACTTTCCTTGTCTTTTAACTGTAATATAGTGGATGTAAAATGGTATAGGTCCTGTTCAGCAAATGACATAGTACATGAATTTTACATGGCATTCTAATTAAATTGCTAATCCCGGTCCCAATGGCTACGTTTGTCCTAGTGATCTGAACAGCAGCAGGTCACAGCCTTGAACTCTGGCACAGATGTATCCGCGTGGTCAGATCATTCACTAGTCCTATACACTGTCCACTGTTTGGACTGTGAAAACTTCTTACAATCCCTTAACATGGCTTAAGCTGTCAGTATGGCCTGAGACTGCTCTCCCAGCAGGCAACCTTTCTGGGAGGAGGGAGAACAGACAGACATGCAAAGCAGACAAACATTTCAGAGGATGGCTGTGATCAGTGCTGTAACATTCCAAGGACAGAATTTTCCAAATCCATTTGTTAACCTCTAATCAAACCCAACAAATTCTGCAGAAATGGACTACACGCAGAAACGCACTTTAAATCGACATTTAAACAGTAAGCTTTAGCTGTCCTCATCATACCCAGACTGTTTTCAAAAAAGAGAATAAATGTATTGTGCAACCTTACTAAAAAATTTCCACATCTAATTTTGAAGTGCACAGCTTGAAGTTTTTCTGCAAACAGAAGGCTAATTGCTGATTCATGATGTTACTATTAAAAAAATCTAGATTAGAGTCATAAGATCTCTTAGAAGGAAAAATAGTAAAGCTTAGAAATTAAATTATATTGTGTTCACATGACAACCATTATGTATAATTCATGTATGTACCAATAGCTGATCAATTAATAATGTCTTAAGTTTGTAATTCACAGTAATTGATTATCCACAAATCCTAAAATTCAGCATTTACGTTTTTTAACCATAGGTTTCAATGACATATTGCAACTGCTACAGATCTGCATAAAGCCATACATAACACATGGTATTCACAATTGCAACATGTTCAGAAAATACGCCGAGATAGCTTCTAACGCTTTTTAAACATTAGGACATATTTTAAATAACTATTTTTTTAAATATAGATGTTACCAATACTGCATGCACACATAGAGACGTGTATATGCACACACACAGAAATACTTTTCTGTTCTAAGCTTAGTGGGGGAAAAGTCATTAAATTAAAAGAATGCTGAAACAAGCAGTTACTCTAAACGACTACTGAAATGCAAAATTCAGTCTCACAAAGCTGGTATAGCAACTTGAAATCTATAATTTTTTTTCCAATCCAAATGCTATTTTTCAATTCAGTGGGCCTCAAGCTTTTCAACAAACTGGATCAATTTGAAGCTACTCATTCAAAAGCACTTCTTAAATGCCAGTCCTAGAATTTGACATGACAGAAAAGACAAAGAGTCATCTTCATTTCCAGTCACAATCAGCTATGTGCACAGCCCCACATCGACATAGGGCCACTGTGCTGTGCTGTGGGCATAAGTCACTCAGGAAAAAACCAAACAGCCTTCCTGGGTTTGTTTCATTTTTGTGTTGGGTTTGCATGGCCAGGTTTTTATGGCAGGGGGGGCTGTAGATGTGGCTTCTACGAGAAGCTGCTTGAAGCTTCCCTGAAGTCCAAAAGAGCCAATGCCAGCCGGCTCAGAAGACAGATCCAGCACTGGCCAAGGCTGAGCCTATCAGCTATGGTGGTAATGCCTCTATGATAACATATTTAAGAAGTGGAGGAAAAAAAAAAAAAAGAACTGTGCCACAACAACTTGGAGAGAGGGAAGGAGGGAAGGAGGAGAGATTCCCCTGATTCGTGGTGAAGACCATCGTGAGGCAGGTTGTACTCCTTCAGTCCATGGAGGTGACAGGGTATAGGTGTCCACCTGTGGACCATGGAGGACCCCACATCAGAGCAGGTGGATGCTTGAAGGGGACTATGACTCCATGGAAAACCCATGGAGCAAGATGCTGACAGGGCCTGTAGCCCATGGAAAGAGGAGCTCATATCGGAGCAATTTTGCTGGTAGGACCTGTCACCCCACAGGGGACTCCCACTTGAGCAGTCTGCTCCTAAAGAACTGCAGCCCATGGAGAGGACTTGAGTGGAGCCAATTTGTCAAGAACTGTCTCTTGTGAGAGGACTCATGTTGGAGAAAGTTTGTGAAGAGCAGTCTCCCATGAGAGGGACCCCATGCTGGAACAGGGCAAGAGTGAGGAGTTCTCCCCCTGAGGAAGGAGTGGGGTAGAGACAACATCTAATGAACTCATTTCAACCTCCATTCCCCATCCCCCTGCACTGCTCAGAAGGAGAAGGCAGAGGAATCAGGAGTAAAGTGAAGCCAGGGAAGAAAGGAGGGGTGAGGGGAAGGTGTTATTTTTAAGATTTGGGCTTATTTCTCCTTGCCCTTCTCTAATTCATACGTTCAATTATTTTTCCCAAGTTGAGGCTGTCGTGCCCATGATGGTAATTACTAGTGATCTCCCTGTCCTTATCTCTACCCATGAACCCCTTCATTATGTTTTCTTCCCCCCCATCCATCTGAGAAGGGGGATTGATAGAGCAGCTGTGCTGGGCACCTGGCTGCCAGCCAGAATCAAACCGCTACAGTTTGTTCTGTTTTTGTTTTGTTTTTTTTTCTTCTAAATTACAATTAAGGCAAAAAAAAAAATTATTTTGGATTTTAAAGTAGTATTTTTGGATATTACTTCCCTCAGACACTTCAGAACTATCATAAGAGGATATGAATGGAAAAAGTGATTGCTTTTTCGTTAAGCAAATGAATAACAAGCCCTTCCCACTACCCATTTTCAGTGACTTCACTTGCTGAAGTGCTAAATTCAGTCCCCAACATGCAGGTACTATAACCTGCCTAAGCCCTAATCACACTCAGTTGTCATTATATAGCACAAAAACATATGCCAGAGGTCTTATAGCAGAGATCTGGTAACAGTTTAGGAAAGAATGCAGTCTCTGACAGCTGTGAAAGACCACTGCCATGATATCGCGCTTGTGAAGTGGGAGGTGGTAAAGGAAAGTTCAAAAGACTCTGGAGCAGCTGTTCTGTCTCCAATGCACACCTTTACCCACATAACCTAACTCTTTGATCTCTTGTAAAAATTTGGCTGCCTTATGTTGTTTGCAAGCAGAAGGTATGTCACTGCAGATCCATTTGTATGCAGGTGATTTGTTTCTATACAAATGCATTAAGAAGGAAAAAGAGTAAATAGTGAATAGCGCAGAAATAAATGAACTAAGTGTAGGAAGCACAGCTCACGTTTCAATAAAGGCCAAAGAAACGGCAAAGTACATTATGATTTTTATACAAAGAGTAACCCAAAAAACCCCACAAAACTCCCCAGAAAACCACCATAGAAGAGATCCTCAGATATTCAGAAGATTAAGGAAGTTCTTTCTGTGTTTTATACACAGAAAGTGTAGCACCAAACAGAAAGAGTAGGACAATGGAGGAAGTGAAAGTCTATTCAAAGACTCATCTCTAAAAACTATAACTATAAAGCTATGAGAGGCAGAATGCAAGAAATATGCTTTGCTCTGTGGCCCTTCTTTCCTTTCTCTATGTGTTTTTTTTCCTTTTTTTTATTTTTTATTTTTATGGGTGCCACCATCTTCTTATTTGCTGTAACATAAGCTAGCAGCAGAACTGGTATGTTAACTGGATACAGTGCTCCACCTTCAACTCTTAGCTCCTTTGAAGCCCAGCAGAATGTTACCTCTCATGAGATGGCACCCCATCTGTCCAGGCTTTTGAAGTGCTAAGCTATCCCAGCCAAGCAGACAGCATCCTGGCACGTCTCTGAGAGAAGTCTCTCCATTCTGTTGTGATGCCACAGCATCACAAGTGCAGAAGGTTAATAGTGTGAAAGAATTACGAAATACTTTTATTTCTAGAGAAAGTCAACATACATTGAGCTGGCCCCAAAATGCATTCTGGTCTCAAATTTAGCCACTGGTTTATGAACGGTGTCACATAATAAATTAAGATTCATGTATACAGCTCACCTGTCTTGCCCTTTTGAAGCTCAGTTGCATCCAAACAAACGAGGGCATTCTGATAGGTGTCCTTTCCACAGTACAAAAAAATGCCATGGGTTTTCTTCACAGCGAGTTCTGCTGTGTTGTTTTGCTTGCCTTTTATTTCCCCTTTTCACAATGTTTCTGACCGATAGTTCTATCAAATCTGTGGTAGTAACCAACTAGCAAGTAACACTCCAGTGGAAAAATACAACACAATTTAATACAGATAAAAATAGAGCTCTACAGAAGTCTTTTAGAAAACGTGCACAAAACAATCATATGTATGGGCATCTTTTAAATCTACCTAGTTAATTTTCTAACTGGCTTATATGGTAAAACAACACACAGAGGCAAAACAATGCGCTGAAAGTGCTAGGGGATGGTATTTGGGTATTATTTCCACTAGCAGATACTCCATTCAACAAAGTATATTAAACAAATAAAAATTTAGACACATATAGTAGGCAATCCAGATGTGGCTCATAATATCCTAGATTTTATAAAATGTTTAGAAACAAATTATTTAAAATTGTTACAGCCTAGTAACCTCATGGAGTTTTATTTTGGAAGGTCGTCCTGAACTGCCACAATGTGGAGAAGACTGAGTTACCAAGTGGTATCACCTTGTCCTCTGTTGATATTGAACATGTGATGGCTATCTGTGAAACCTACCCACTGTGTATGTTGCAATATATATTTTGCAAAAAAAAAAAAAAAAAAAAAAAAAAAAAGGCATTTTTCTAGAGAAGATAAGACATAGTAGAGTTCTTTTCTTATAGGCATCCTTTTGTCTTATTGCTTTTGCCTCACAGCCTGTATAACTCAGGTACCAACTAGGTTACACTAGTAATTTGATAGACCCAGTATCTGTTAAGATTTCACTCAAGAAATCTATAAAATCTACTGAAAACGAATTTGTGACAAGTCATACTATACTCCTAGTAACAGCCCTTTTGTTGCAATAGGTCTCTTAGCACCATTACACAAATGTGAAATCATTAAGACAGTCCCTCTTCTCTAAAAATTAAGAGAAGCACTTCCATAGTAGAATCATAGAAACATCAAGGACCTTAAGATCATCAAGTCCAACCTACAGATCTACACCACCGTAACATTAAACCATCTCCTGAAGTGCCACATCCAGCCTTTATAGCATAGAGAATCACATTCTATGGTTGGGAAAGGGACTTTTATAATTGGACATCGCTATAATTTACAGCGAAGAATCAGAGTTAGGATAATAATATGTCCATGTACTCTTTTCTTTATCCTAAATCATAAGATTTTTTTTCTCTTCACTGAAAAATTTGAAAGCCAGTGCTAATTATCTGTAAGTTGTGATAGCTGCTAGAATGCAAGAGATGTCATCTTAAAGGCTTTCAAGATATTTTTAAAGTCTAGGTGTAGAGGCTTAGATTTAAACCCTAAAAGCAGTATTAAAATCAGAGTATACCAATTAAAAAAAAAATAAAATCTCCTGAAGCATGAAGAAAGTATTTTACTAACTTCATTGAATTTTGAAACTGGACCTTGAAGACTGGTAGAAGACAACATGACAATAGAAGAGGCATTACATAAAGCCGCAAACATTGCGTCATTCAAAACCTTTCTCTGCATAGGTGTCATTCAGAACTTTTCTGTGAAGCACAGAAGAGGTACACACTACTCTACGATCAATCAAATTCTTGAGAATTTTCTTCATGTTTGTAAGAACAGAAGTTGAGGAAATACACCACGTTGCAGTACAAGACCTTCAAATAAACATTTAAGAACCTCACCAAACACTATGATCTAACATTTACTATTATTCATCCAAATCTGTTGCGATACCCTGTTAACATGAGTTTGTAGTATCTAAATGTCTGTGAAGGCTTATCCACACAGTTCTATTAAAACACAGAAATGATTTTTTAAAAAAAAAACCTGAGTGGACTAAAACTATAGTATTACAAAGGCTTTTTCTAATTATGACCAAATATTACAGTTAAAAAAGCCAACAACAAAAAAAAAAATTGAAAACAAAACCCACGACAACTACAACAAAATAAATATGAGAGAAAAATAGAAAGCAGCAAGCTTTCTATGCATTTCTTAGTGACTTGAGTTGTCCTGATCTGTCCCTTCAACTACACATATCTTCTCCTGGGAAGAAAAGGTGAAGCGATGGATTTTGCATTCAGAAGCACAGATACACTATGTTCTTTACTTTACTCATAAATGCCTAAAGTGATGCACAGAAAGAATGACAAGGGAAGGCTTATCATTAATTGCAGGCATTGTGCCAGTTGACTCCCTCAATACAATGCTTTCTCATATTCTGAGGAAAATGATATATGTAAAAGAGAAGATCAGAAAGCCTAGAGAATCTTTATGCGAGTATTAAAATGAGAGGCAAATCATACGGGCATGTGTGTGTGTTTTTAAGAAATTCTACCCCACACAAAGAGTGGGAAATTAATTAATTGCACAAGAAATACTGTACTTTTCTTCCACTGACAAAAGAAATACAGACACAAACATATTTACAATGCAAATGTACTTCCTAGGTCAAGTTAAGTCTTTATAAAACAAAAAATTGATCCTGAACATTGCTGATAGCCTTTTATGATGTCATAACCAGGTGGATGGATGGTGGCCATGCAGTGGATGTGTCTATCTGGATATTATGACACAAAACTGGGAAGAGTGGTTGACACACCAGAAGGCTGTGCTGCCATTCAGAGAGACCTAGACAGGCTAGAGGGCTGGGTGGGGAGAAATCTTATGAAGTTCAACAAGGGCAAGTGTAGAGTTTTGCACCTGGGAAAGAATAACCTCATGTGCCAGTATAGGTTGGGGACTGCCCTGCTGGAGAGCAGTGTAGGGGAAAGGGACCTGGGGGTTCTGGTGGACAGCAGGATGACCATGAGCCAGCACTGTGCCCTCATGGCCAATAAGGTCCATGGCATCCTGGGGTGTATTAGAAGGGGAGTAGCAAGTAGGTCAAGAGAGGTCCTCCTGCCCCTCTACTCTGGCCTGGTGAGGCCGCATCTGGAATATTGTGTCCAGTTCTGGGCCCCTCAGCTCAAGAGAGACAGGGAACTGCTTGAGATAGTCCAGCGCAGAGCCACAAGGATGGTGAAGGGAGTGGAACATCTCCCTTATGAGAAAAGACTGAAGGAGCTGGGTCTCTTTAGCTTGGAGAAGAGGAGGCTGAGGGGTGACCTCATTAATGTTTATAAATATGTCAAGGGGAAGTGTCAGGAGGACAGAGCCAGGCTCTTTTTAGCGATGTCCACTGACAGGACAAGGGGCAATAGGTACAAGCTGGAACAGAGGAAGTTCCACAAAAATACTAGAAAAAACCTTTTCTCGGTGAGGGTGACAGAGCACTGGCACAGGCTGCCCAGGGAGGTTGTGGAGTCTCCTTCTCCGGAGACATTCAAAGCCTGTCTGTACGTGTTTCTGTGTGACCTACTGTAGGTGATCCTACTGTGGCAGGGGGGGCTGGACTGGATGATCTTTTGAGGTCCCTTCCAACCCCTAACATTCTCTGATCCTGTGACTCTGTGATTGCTAACTAATAAATATTTCCAAGTGATAGTTTTCTTGCTTGTTGTGCATGTTTAAGTATCTAAGTTTTAACATTGATTTATTATTTAACTTTAAAAGACTGGCCACTATAATTATTTAACACCACTCAGAATTCTATTAAAAATTGAACTGTCATTTCTATTAAAACAACACCACACCACAAAGTCACACTGGACTGATTTGCTTTAAATATTTGCGGAAATCATTATTTAGCTGAAAAACTGTTTTTATCCAGTAAGTTCTCCCTGCATCTCCGTATGACAGAGAAAACAAAATATTCAGAGCAAGTCATTCACATGTGACAATACAAATTATTCCTTCAATGGCATGATGAAAAACATATTTCTATTTGTTAGAGGTATCACACATCATAGTAGAGAATCCTTCAGACTGAGTCCATTCGTCAAAACCAAGGAACTATGTTAGCAGACAAGTTACTGGAACACTACGCTGCTATTTTTCCGATACCAAAATTGACTATATTCAGAGGTTAAAATGTAAATAGTAGAAATTGAATTGTGACATGAATAGTATTATTGCAGTATGATAGGAAAAATAAGGCAATACATGATTCATCATGTAGCCTTTCTCCTAAATGGGATCCTATTGAAAGTTCCCAACAAAACTTCAGAGTAGCACAAAACTTCTCACATCTGTTCATATTCATCAGCTTCCCAGCTGAAACTAAAACATTACAAGAGAAAGTGAGAATTCATAATTTTAGACAAAATCTGGTTTTGCTTTGTTTTTTTTTTAAAGAAAACAACAGCTCTTATTTAATATTAAGTTCAATTTAATCCTTAATCTAAGACTTGCACAATCCTTTACAAATAAAATGTGCTTTAAAAGGAAAAAGAAAAAAACAGAATCCCAAACAGCTGTAAGCACTTGTAATCTTCAGGAAAGCATGTGTTCTGAGAATCATGTTTGTTTTTTAAAACATCTGTAGGCATTGTATAGAAAACTACGTTCTACAAAAACCAACATATTGAAAACCCACATCATACACATTGGTATTCTCATTTTATGCACACCATACCAATCCTTGATCTAAAACTGATATAATGACAGTATGCACCACCTACAAGTACTAATGCAATTTGAATACTTTAACTTGTCAACACTTTTACCTGTAAGAAGAAATAGGATTATTTTAACTAAATCCTTACTTTATATCACAAATCATATAATTTTTCTTTTAATTGCAACTAGGAACAAAAAGTAGGAAGACACATACGTCCAATCTGAACAAAAGGTGAGGTTGATATGTATTTAAAAGGAAGTAACTGTTAAAGAGATTACATTTTTCTTTTTCCATCCTAACTTCAGTACAACAGCTCTTAATGCATTTAGCATAGACACCTGTCAATTGATCAATGCCTATCGAGTTATATAGCCAAGCCTGAGAAAACCATGTGATAATCAAATCTGAGGGTGTATCTGAGGCTTTGCACTGTCATCTGAACTCTCATGCTCTTTGGCATTCAGCTTAATTACACAGATGTTTTCACAGATGAATACTGACTTTACCAGCTACTGTTGCATGGAGCAGCAGGCTGTTGGCAGGTTGCTGTACCATACTCTCCACTC
Source organism: Trogon surrucura (assembly GCA_020746105.1). Taxonomy (NCBI): domain Eukaryota; kingdom Metazoa; phylum Chordata; class Aves; order Trogoniformes; family Trogonidae; genus Trogon; species Trogon surrucura. The sequence goes on from CM036617.1 coordinate 43,095,919, forward strand.
CTCCCCAGGAAAGCACAACACACTTCACTGGCTGGAAAGTTTGCAATACAAATCTCTCCTTTGCACTCAGGTGTGACTTTTTGCTAGCTACAGTAACACTACTTGTAAACCAGACATTTTTACACTTACATGGCACCCCACACCACTACGCCTCCACTCCACAACATGGCAGTAATGCTTTGTAATTCACACACTGCTTCCAACAGAGGAGCATTCAGTTTCCACTGACCTTGTGAGCAGATGCTTATGCTGTGGTGGGAAACGAAAAATTGATTCCTGCAGATACACTGCACCAGGCAGCTCAGCTGTTTTTGCGTGGATATGCTCTCCTATGAGGAGAGGCTGAGGGACCTGGGGTTGTTTAGCCTGGAGGGGATTCAGGGGGCACTTTATCACTCTCTCCAACTGCCTGAAGGGATGTTGTAGTCAGGTGGGGGTCGGGCTCTTCTCCCAGGCAACCAGTGACAGGATGGGAGAGCATGGCCTGAAACTGCATCAGGGCAGGTTTAGGTTGGATCTCAGGAAACTTCCTCATGGAGAGGGTGGTCAGATATTGGGATGCACTGCCCAGGGAAGTGGTGGAGTCACTGTCCCTGGAGGTGTTCAAGGAGAGGCTGGATGTGACACTGGTTTAGCCAATGTGGTGGTGTTGGGTCATAGGCTGGACTTGATGATCTCAGAGGTGTTTTCTAGCCTCAACAATTATGTGATTATGTGAAATGGGAAGGGAAATGGAGAATGGGGGTCAGCAATACAGAAGGGCCTGCACTGGAGAAGTAGGAATGGCATCACGTAAGGTAGGGTATCTATTTTTTGCTATTGCTGTTTCCAAGTTAATCACATCCAAGGAAATAACACCAGCTGTTTCTTTACGTGTTAAGTAGGGCACACAGATCCTCTCTAGTAACAAGTAATCTATACTCTCTTGTGCCTCCCTCAGAGAACCTGTCTCTTAGCTATGGTTCAGAACAACTCGGAGTTGCTACTGCTGCTGATACTACTGCCCTGTAAACTGAGAAACAATAGGCACACATTAGAAGAGTCTTTTGGGCACTCAGAAACCCAAATGCTTAATGTTCACACATGTACTTTACAGACCTGAGATGAGGACTCACATTTCTTATGCTTTCTCAGGTGCAAAATAAAGTATTAGACGTCTTTTAAATTGGGATACATTCCAAAAGCCTATGGTGTTCAAGTCCATTTCATCTCTGCATATATTTTTTTAATTATTATTGCCTTCCCAGAGAGAAAAGAAATGGCTTCCTAATCCAAACATGTCCAGCAAATGTTCAAAAGTTTCTGTCAAGATGTGTTAATCTTAGAATTTCGTCTCCCTGCTGGTTATTAAACCTGACCATAAACATGTTAAGATTTTTTTCCTGGAGCAGAAGTTAAAGACAACACATTCAAGTGACAAGGACAAGTTCTGTGAAATTAAGAGAACAAACATAGGCAAGATCCAGATTCCTGGCTGAGCATGAACATTCAGAAGTGATTCAGAGAGAGATCTAGAATAAGTCCCTCGTCTATTATGGATTAAAACCAGATGTCTATTCTTACTTCAGTGAGGAAGAATAAATGCTTGGATGTTATATGACAATTATGCTAACTCAGTCCTGTCTATTTATTTTCTAATCATTATGGTAACGTATGCAACTCCTCAAGCAGCCATGCTATAAAGATGCAACTCAATGACTACAAGGACAAGTCATGAAATCAAATCAGAAATTCAATGTAAGAAAGGCTACTTTCTCTTTTTTCCTTCACATTCCACCATCATTTAGCATGTACAGATCAATGATACTGCTCAAAATACAAAAGCTGAATGTGAATTCATGTGAATAAGATGAATTTCTTCTTCTTACATGAAATACGAACATATTTCAAACCTTACTGAAAGTTACTTTAAAAAATAATTCCAACAGTGCAGATTCACTGCCCAAAGTCACTACATCTGTTGTGTAACTGCCATGAGCTTTTCTCTGCAGTTGCACAGCCAGATTGAGCATGCCCAGCAATATGTTCAGCAAGAGATGTATTTCAGCTGTTTCCTGTCCTTACATATATACCTGTTTTGACAATGCTCTAATACGAAGAACATCGCTGTCAGAAGCAATTGTTTTGCAACTATAATGCACAGCTCTTCAGAAGAGCTAAGGAAGTTACTGGCTATAGGAAACATTGTCTTAAGCTGTTTAATCAAATGCTTATCTGTGTTTACCATGTGAACTGCTGAGCAATAAATCCTTCTAAGCTAACACTTCCCATTCATTGCCTAACGTGGAAAGGAAAAGTATGGATTTATATAAACAGCCATTTGCTTCATTAGAAACTGTTACTGACAGTCCTTTGAGAACATTAACACCTGGTGATTATTTTCTGCTTTTTAGTATCAAAATGAAGACCTTAGTTTTTACACATGCAACAATGCTGCTGTTATTGTAAAACCAGATTTGTGTTATTCAAAATTCACCCTGTTTTCAGGGTAAGTCTGGTTACATGAGTTCTAATTATCTTTAGCAGAAAAACTTCTTTGAGTCGTGATTTCTAATGCATAACAGTTTCTTCCACACAACTGACATACAGAGATGACACAGAAGACACTGTTTCCCCTTCCAGAAAGAAAATAATTATTTTCAAAGGATTTAGCGCAATGAAAACTTGCTTGTGTAAGAGATCTTACTGGTTAACACCAAATGAGACTTCACAATATTTCAGTCTGATAAAAAGGCAGATGAATTTCTTGGAAAGCAGCTAACAGCTAAAAAGGAAAAAAAGATATTTTCGATAAAACTTCATCAGAACACACAGTTCCTCTCCAGAAGCAGTTGGAGCTAAGACTCTACTCCAGCAATAGCTCAGTCATATACTTGGTGTTCCACAAGGAGCCAAGGTGAATATTTGCAGCCCATGAATCAAAGCATACATTTTTGTTAAAGAAGAGGTTAACAATCCTGATATTTTATTTTTTTTCTATAAACCATGACCCCATTCCACTATCTGAAAAAAAAAAAGCTCCTCAAAAGATATTTCCTCCAGCTATGTGAATTTGATAACAAACTATGGTTTAAGTATATATGTTCCAAAAAAAAAGAATCTATCTTTATCTCAAAGCATCTCAATCTACTAACCATAAATTTCTAGAAATAAATTGTTTTGACATCCTGCCCTCAGAAGGGTGGAGAGTAACAGATGAGGTAGCACAGCAATATAAAAGCTTTCCTCACTTTTCCTTCATAGAATTTATGTTTTTTCTACAGTCTCTTGGAAGACTCCTCTTTTCACATGTATTCATACTAGTCAATCCCATGTGAAACCATTTACATAAATATTGAATATCATCTTTTATTGTCACGGGATTCTTGCATCAGGAACATGATTCCAGGCAAGCTAAAAAAAAAAAAAAAAAGAAAAGTAAAGTTTGCTTTTTTAGTTTCGTTTGTTTTGTTTTAAATCATAATAAATTAAATACCAACTGTCACTTTAAAGGGAACTTGAGTAGTGCCAAATACATTTTGGGAACTTTAACCACAATACTGCATAGGTAGTTACCTGCTTAAAATGAATTAACAATCCATCTGAAAGCACCAGCCCTGATTTACAGCCCTGACTGGGCTATAAGGCTAACAGATATTTCTGGTTTAAAAGTGTTTTGTTTAAACTTCTCTTTCTAAGGTTCACATTAGCCTTCCACTGAAGAAATTATATTCCCCAAACAGTCCAATTCTGACCTTACTTAAAAGGTAGGAGGTGACAAAAATCCAGTAGATTACATCTGTACTAACTGTAGATTACTAACTTTTCCTGATGAAGAGCAAGAATTCTAGTTCCATTGTGCCAGAACACTACATTCTGTACTTAGTATTCATCTTCCTTGGCTTCTGAATTACACAGATAACAAAACCATCTTCATCTTCAAAACAGTTTTGAAATGTATTTTAAGTAATTAATCGAATTAATAAGTGAGGAAAGAAGTTTAAAATGTGATTGTGCTCTAAAGAAGAAATAGATTGGTCAAGAAGAAATACAAGCATACATCTAAATTGTAAGGACCTTGTCATACTGGTGCATTTGTGGTAGTTAGATAGCAACAGTCATGACTACTATTTTCTACCTCACTACAAGCAAGCTAATGAACACACATTCTGAAGATTTACACATTGAGAGCTGCTTACAGGAAAGCCTACAAAAGAATGAGTATATGACAATTAAGACATTCCTATAAAATACTTAATATATCAGTTCTATTTATTGTGACTTGTCTATCTCCTATCTTACTCAAATTTTTGCTCTTCTATTTTCTCCTTCTTCTTTGGAGTAGGTTTCTAAGATTTCAAATACTTGCTGAAACATCAAGGGTCAAACTGAGGTAAGCATGATCAGAGAGAAGACAGTTTTTAACTACACTTCAGGAAGTCCCCAGACCACAATCTGGATGCTCATGCTTACACAATTGTGGAATGGAACAGTGGGTGGATTTTGCATGAGGTGGTGGATTCCAGTAAAAACAAGCAAACACACACTTCTCGATTTTCTTCACACTCAATTTCTAGTGGAACATCCATCTCTAAAAAATTAGGAAAAGAGCAAAGTTTTCTGAATGCTAGGTCCTTCAGATAAAATTGTCTTTAAAAGTGGCTACATAATGGTAAAGAAAAGAATCATTGTATCAGAGGAACCCAAATTACATGCTGTTTAGGTTACTTGATGGGGAGATGAAAGCCTGCTTGAAATGCATCCTCCTCTCAATTCAGGTAACTGAGCAGTTTAGGACTTTTGCCATACCCGTGTCTTCGTAAATCTTGTGCTAGACTCATCATCTAATGACAATATGTCAGTTTATAACAGTATGTTTGAATGCTGTTGGTCTAAGATTTACAGCATAGAGTCTTAGCGTCCTACATTTAAGGCAGGAGAGAGAGTTTCATCCCACTGTTCAGTGCTATAGATCTTATTGTTCATAAAAAACAATAAACTGTGGCAACTGGTGATGTTTAACCACTTAGGTTTCTACTCTATAAAAGAAAACAAACAGAAGCTGACACAAGTTTGCAAGCAAAGCAGACTTCTACCTTTGTCAAATCCAATAAAATATGAACTTTAAAGATACTTTAGTGCTCCAGTTTCAAAATGAATTGTTACTTTCTTTTGTAGAACTGCTAGAATAGAAGAGAAGCAGGTTCTGCTGGATATTCATCTTGACTAGTCTTAAAAGTTGTAACTCCAGATAGACCTATCTTCATTTAACCTATAAATATAAATCTATTTCATTTTATGTAAAATCTAACACAGATCCAGAAGGGAGAATAAACACGTCAAACTGGAATTTAGTACGGAAAGGAGTAGAAACACTATCCTGTTTGGTTTTGTTTTTTTTTTTAAAGCATGTTTCTCTTTGTCAAGACAGAGGCACTATTCTATCCTGTAAGGAATGCAAGCAGCATGTATGTTTTCTTCTGCACTTGCAGAGTAGAGAATTTAATTTGTTCTCTGAAAAATTAGTTAATATATATTTAATGAAAAAAAATATAAAATCAATAATCAACAAACCTGCTTGAACTATGCAGCATTTTAGAGTTTATGAACCCCTTAAAAAAATACACCATTTTCCTTACAATCAGCACTTCAGATAACCTATTCATTAAAAGATAAAACATAAAAAACAATCAAAGCAAAAAGAGTCATTGTAGTAGAGGGAGCAGACTACGGGCAATCAGAGGCAGGAGACTACTTGCAGGAAGAACATTCCAGGATAACCTTCTTCTTATCTGAATGAGTGTTTAACCCTTAGCTGCTGCAGATGTTTCTTTTATGCAGACCATGTGAAAAATACATAATTAAGCTATTTTCTCTGGTGGGATGCTGATCACTGTATACTTTAAGAATCCATATAATTTAACTCCTTGGGTAGAAATTCTGCCAATATGTTCAGATATTTGACATGAGAGAATGAACAGAGATGTTCTTTGTGCAGTAAAACTCTCACAGTACTGTACGAGGCGGGACTCACAGTCAGGCTTGGGTGACAGATATCAGATTCCATTATTTTGCAAATCCAGTAATAGCTGAAGCTGCTTTGGTACCATAGGTACAAAAGAAAAATAAATTAATTGTTTATGTACAGCACATTCTTCCTAGCACAAGATGGCTGAAACATTTAGATTGAAATACTTATTCCTTATGAGGTAGCTGGTAAGTCTAGATAACAATTCCTATTCCTCACTGAAAGAAAGCGTGAGATTTTCAGATTAATTAAGAAAAGTTTGAGCACATCTTTTACTCAAGAATGCAAAATCTAATTCTGTTTTTTGCTAAAATTCAAAAAATATTTGAGATGCTCATTAAATACAAAACAGTGTAGTTATATTTGAAAGACAAAATTTGATGAAAAAAAATCTTCAATGTGTATGATGACAAAGTTATGAATATACTGATATGTTTAAGATTTAGGAACAAATCTTAACAGATGCCTTGATGAATACTTCTTGTACCGTGCAATGTACCTGTTAGTTCAAAAGGAACTCTGTATGTGAGAAGAACAGCAATAAATGTTAAGAGATTAAAGCCAACTACTTTACAAGTCTAGAATATTAATCTATTTATTCTATTTTTAATTCATTTGACCAGATTCTTCCTGTCTGCCCAATTTGGCATATAGTTTGTCTGACCTTACTCTCTGGACATCGTTGCAAAATGACAACTGAAAGCACAGCATGATACACAGTACACACCTCCTAGCTTAGCATCCTTAGAAGAAAACAATAAATAAATAGTGAAGAAACATGGGAGGCAAGATCTCCTCACAATCACTTTTAAGGCAGAAAAGCACAAAATGTTGAAATGTATGTCTCATTAGAGAAATCCATATATGAAAAAAAGGAACGTACTACTGTCACATCCACCTACATAACTATTTCACTTGTTGTTAAATGAACTGCATTCCTAAGGATAAGATTCTCCACTAGCAACATGCACACACCATTACATCTCTACAAAGCCAAAGAAGCTTTTGGAAAAAAAATCCCCTGTATATACAGTACAGTTAGACTAATACATACTTTGTCATGGTGATATTAATAATGGCCTGTAACAGTTTCACTGACATTCGTTTATTATCCCCTTCCATCTATTGACCAAAAATTCTTCCAGCATTAGTATTATTTGAAAATGTATTTGTTATCAGAATAAAGTTAAAAAGACATTCTTGTTTGAAAAGATGACCACCCTTTTCTGTTTTATGGCTGTCTATAGTTGCCTTTTGCTTTACTTAAGGTTGTAAAAAACAGATTTCTGCTCTACAGCAAGAAGAATGCTGCTATTACCTGTGAACTGTAAACCATGGAGCATACTGCTCAGAAAAGAACTACATATTTCAATAGGGAACCAAGAGAAAAGCACAATTTGTTTAGAGATTGACGATGCTTGAGTAAAGACAGTGCTTTGTTAAGTTTTGCTATTTTAATAGCAAGTCCTGTACCTATTTATAGATTATCTCACCTTTAAATAACTGACCTCATTTCTTACGTTGTTTATTTTTTATGTAGATATGCTGCTTGTTTTAAATAGCTATCTTTTCATATTTAAAAAAAAACCAAAAAACTCATCTGAGTCATATCTGTTGTGCTTTCTTAAAAAGACAAAATCGATGAAAAAGTATTTGCTCATATATCAATATAACATAACTAACCATACACCATTAGAGTACAGAATGAAAGTACACATGCAACTTAATTGATCCAACAGATTCCCAAACTATTCCTTTACAGATCTTGAAGAAGTAAATTAGTTACAAAGCTTTGTCTGAACAGCTAGAGTAGGTTTGCCTGGTCTCTTCTGCTTCTTATTTTAAGTCATTCTCTCTTTTTTTCAGGTCTGATCTTCCCAGTCGGAGAGCTCAGAGAGATTCATTAAACATGGCACAGGTGATTTCTAAAACATCCCTGTAGCTACTGACAACCATTTTCTATTTGAGGATTTCTCACCATCCAAATTTTCAATTTCCTCGGGAGCACATTTTCACATTCAACATTCACATCCCTATTTAAAATTGCTATCTCACTGTCTGACACTAAAAAACTGTGCAGTTCTGACCCAGGTAGTAATACTGGGGCATGGGTAAGTGAAAATATGAAGCCACACACTCCTCTCATACACAGACAGTAAGCTTCACTGATCACCTTGAAGTCTGACTCTGACATCACTGGTTAGCTTGCCATCCTGGAGAGTGAAGTGATCCATGAAACATCTCCTTAAACATTGCATTGTACCCTTCTAACCATTGCACTGCAGGGATTTGTGCTCTGCAACAATTTTTTTTCCCTTTCTCTCCATGCCAACATTCACAACAGGTCTTTGTGTAAAGTCACGTGTGACTTGCCAACGACACTAAAAAACATGCCTGCAAGTGCAACTTTTTACTTTCAACAAAATTACTGAAACATCCTTACAGAGCACAGATAACCAGCTACTGATAACTGTGGTGGGTTGACCCTGGCTAGATGCCACATGCCCACTAAGCTACTCCATCACTCCCCTCCTCAGCAGAACAGGGAAGGAGAAAATACGATGTAAAAAACTTCATGGCTCAGGATAAAGGCAGCTTAATAAAGCAAAAGTAAAAATTGTGCATGGAAGAAAAGGGAAAAAAATGTTATTGTTTACTTCCCATTACAGAATGTTTGGCGTTGGAAGGGACCTTAAAAGATCATCTAGTGAAACCTCTGCAAAAGCAGGATTAAGCAGGCAATGTCCAGCCACCTCCCAGGAAGCAGGGCTTCGGTACTTACACTGATTGCTCTGGAATACGAACATCACAATAATAGACACCACTTCCTGTCATGGCTCGATGACTCAGTCCCAGGCCAGGATTAAGGTAAATCAACACCAAGGATCCTAACACTTTTATTTACTAATCAACAAAGAACTAACATTGATGTGCTTCAATTGTCCACTTCTAACGTGCCTCACTATAAAGAACCATTAGCACAAACGAAAGAACCGGCCTTGCCATAGATAAGCCTTTTGCTGGAACTAGAAAGAGAGAGAAAGGAAAGCGATAGGAAAATAAAGATCACCACTCTCGGATCTCACGTTGACCAGGCACACACAGCAACCTTATGGTGATGGGCAAAAAATCGTGCCTAATCGCCCAGAGTGATCACCTTCTATACCGTTAAGTTCTCGCCACATCGTATTGTTTACCCCTTGTGGAAAATTACCAGGAATAGGTCTGGGGGATGGTTGGGGTTTCTGAGGGGGGTCACCCCTCCCTCTCCTGGGTCCTTGCAGCCACAGCTCCAAGCCCTGTCTACCCCCACTCCATTGGTGCAGAGCTGGGACAGTGGGCTCAGGAAAGTGCTGAGGCATCCCTGCACCAACACGGACAGACACCAGGCAGGCGGCTCTCATCCATTTAGGGTCCAGACTGTTTGAGACATTCACTCAGCAGTCCCTCACACCTTTCTCATAGGTTTTATTCCTGAGCAGACACCGGGTGGTATACCCCTTTGTTCAGTTTGGGTCAGCTGTCCTAGCTGGGTTCCCTTCAAGATCTTGCCTACTGCTGAGGGAGGAATGTTGGAGGACAGCCGTGGTGCTGTGTGAGCACTGCCCGGCAGTAGCCAAAATACTGGGGGTTTTATCAACACCTTTCTAACTACAGCTACAAAACAGCACTATGGGAGGTGCTATGGAGAAAACTAACTCCATCTCAGACCCAATATGACAATTTGTTATAAAAAAAAAAGTGATTCTTTTACTATGCTACCTAAGAGAGACTTATATAACTAAGCCTGTCCATTTACACAAATAACAGGTAGCCTATATCATAAAGTGGCTTAACTTGGAAGGGACCTTAGAGATCATTCAATTCAACATGCCTATCATGGGCAGGGATGCCTGGGACCACTGCGATCATCGTGGTTTTGAGCATTGTGTTACGTCTAGTAATTAGATGTGTGACACAGTGCTGTGTAAGAGCCATGAACAATTATGAAACATGGAAAAGAAACTGGAAAACATTTCAAGAAAACTTTAGAGAAGAATGGAACAATTTAATATCCCAGGTTTCAAAAGAATTTGCAAAGGAGAAAGAAAAGGGGGAACTTGAAACAAACTTTAGTGTAGCTGCTGTAATAAAACTAGCTGAGCTCAGCAATGCAAATGTAGCAACTGGGTAGATAACTAGTAACTAGAACAGGAACCCTTGCTTCAAGGTAGAACTTTATCCCCTGCAGCTAAGTGCAGCCAGTTCCCAAAGCAATGCAGAGAAGGTCGCTGAAAGGACAAAAGAGAAAGAGGAGTGAAGAAGTACATCACCCTCAGAGGAATCCAACGACCACCAAGACAGGCCAGAATAAGAGGAACTAAGAGTAGACAGCAATAAAGACTGTAGAATGTAATGTGAAATGAGTACGTAAATAGTTCGTAGAGTAGGAAGAGATACAGTAATTATTTAGTGGAAATGTAATAACTGTGTATGTAGTGAATGCATATAACCAGAACAAAGACAAAACCAGAGTGAGCACACGCTGTGGAAATATCTCCATCCCATTGCTGCAATAAAGAATACCTACTCAATAGTCTCATTGGCTATTGAATCCAGATTACTAATCCTTTGAATCAGCCTCATCCAACCTGGCCTTGAACATCTCCAGGGAGGGAGCATCCACAACCTCTCTGGGCAAACTATTGCAGAGTCTTTCTATGCTCGTACTGAAGAATTTCTTCCTAAGATCCAATATAAATCTATTCTCATTCAGTTTAAATCCATTACCCCTTGGTCTATCACTGGACACTCTTGTAAAAAGCCTCTCCCCAGCCTTCTTGTAGGTTCTTTTCAGGTGGTGAAAGGCCACCATAAGGTCTCCTCACAGAACCTTCTCTTCTCCAGGCTGAACAATTCCAGCTCCCTCAGCCTGTTCTCGTAGCAGAGGTGCTCTAGCCCCTGGATCATCTTTATGGTCCTCCTCTGAACACATTCCAACAGATTCATATCCCTCATATGGTGGGGACACCAGAACTGTGCAGAGTATCTGAAGTGGAATCTCACAAGACCAGAGTAAAGGGGGAGAATCACCTCTCTTGACCTGCTGGCCACTCTTCTCTTAATGCATCCCAGGATGTAGTTGGCCTTCTGGGCTGCATGAGCACACTGCCAGCTCATGTTGAGCTTCTCATCTATCAACACCCCCAAATCCTTCTGTGCAGGGCTACTGTCAACCCACTCTGTGCCCTGTTTGTATTTGTGCTTAGGATTGGCCAGACCCAGGTGAAGGACCTTGCATTTTGATTTGTTGAAGCTCATGCAGTTTGCACTGGCCCATTTCTCAAGCCTATCAAGGTCCCCTCTGGATGGCATCCCTTCCCTCAAGCGAGTCCACAGCACCACACAGCTCGGTGTCATCGGCAAACTTGCTGAGGGTGCATTCAATGTCATTGTCCATGTCACTGACAAAGTTGTTGAACAGCACCGGACCCAAAACAGACCACTGAGGAACTCCACTTGTCACTGGTCTCCATGTGGACATTGAGCCATTGACCACAACTCTTTGAGTGCGACCCTCTAGCCAGTTCCTTAACCATCGAGTGGTCCATCCATCAAGTCCCAACTTAGAGACAAGAATGTCGTGTGGGACAGTGTCAAATGCCTTGCATGATATCACCAGATACCATATACAAGCAAGATTTCAAAAAAACAGAAAAACTTTTTTGGCAAACCACCCAAGTAAAATTTTGCTATAAAAGTTATTCTTACAGCACAGTCAAAGATCACAGACATGAAAGCAGGTTTATTCTGATCAATACTGATATGGTTCACAGAATCATGAGAGAAAGCAGTCAACCAGAGTCCACTATCAGCCAAAGAAATCTGAACTCCAGGGCTGGGACTCTATCTTGCTTGAGAACTAGTCATATCCAAACAAAATATTTTTTCACTCACAAATTAAACACTGCCATGCTCAAAGCTGTCTTCTAAGGAAAGAGGTGAATGAATTAGCATGCAGACTAATTTCAAAGTGTCCTTCACAGAGAAGACATATGTAAATATCAGTACTTTCATCAAGAGTGTCCATCATTTGTCTTTCTCCCTACACAGTTCTATGTGTCATTTTTTAAAAAAAACAAAGCAAAAAAAGCCCAAAACCCCCCAAACCAATCAATTATAGAATAAGCATCTGCTCTAAATGTTGACTCGGGTTGAAACACACCTGACAAGCTTTTGAAATTTGATTTCCCTAAAGAACACACTATGACTTTAGGTTGACAGAGTTTATCTTTAACAATCTCTCATACTGAAGGACTTTCACGGGAATTGGCCCATCTTAATTTTTGAAATCACAGATACTGTTGAAAATGTTACTGAAGGGTTAAAATTTCATATCATATGCTATTACCCACATATCTGTAGCCATCTCTTCATAGTTTAAAAAAAAGATCACTGCATATAGACAATATGTTAACAATTGGGAAAAAAATATCAAAAAGCAACAACAAAACCCAAACCAATCAGCCATTCCCTCCCTAAACCATAAATAAATGTGGGACTAATATTCCAGAAAATTGATTTCTTTTCTATACTCTACTAACTTCCAGCTGTCTGGGTCTGTTTCCAGCCATGCTATACAGAATTGAACCTGACTTAAGAATCATGGGTGATAAGAAAATGCAAATAGTTTACTCTGACATCATTATGCAATGTGGTATGCCATGAAAGGAATGTGTGAAAGCACTGCTTCTTCTGTCAAGCCACATTTTAGAGCCGTTTCACCTAGAAAGGAGGGTCTTGAGCACTGCAAGCAATGGAAAGCACAGGTTTACTATTCAATGCAACAGACCTTAATCTAGCCCTTATTTCCACCAGGTACAGCATACACACACCCAGGAGAAGGCAATAGATTAGAATCACGATCAGTGTTAATTCAGGCACCATTAGCTCAAAAGTTATGCCACATTCTGCTTCGTCTTCAGGATGAGGTCTCAAGCCAACCCTGAGGCAGGTTGTACAGAAAAAAAACAAAGTTGTCATTTGATTGTTTTGAAACTTCCAACAAGAAAAGTCTTCTTCAAGGAGAAGGTGAGTTTCTCCAGAGAATTTGTGGGCAATAATAGCATAAGCTCTCCAGAATGAGTATCCTATACCTACCAAAAGAGCCTGACGTGCTACTGTCTTGATCACTGTGCAGTGATCTGTACCTGGATAAAACAAGCATAAAATGCTGTTTTCTTCTAGTTCAGTAGCATTTTTACACTCACTTTACACCACGGTAAACGATTACACACACTGCAAGGCAGTGAAAGATTTGAAAGGCGTTACTTTTTGCCTGTCCTTTGCCATTTCTCGGCAGAACACAAGTATAAAAATGTTGCTTACCGCCTCCAATGAGAGTCACTTGGCTCCATCTGAGAATTTCAAACGATTCTGCAAAAATCCATTCCCTCCACACACACAAAAAGAAAATAGTAAAAAACCCTCCAACACAAAATAACCACCCGTAACAGTATATACTCAAGCAAATTGAGCCACGAAAAAAAGTTATGTAAGGTCAAGGATAAATCAACTGAAGAAACTCGTATGTCTCCAGAAGACCTCATTTCCAGTCTCCTGCCCTAACCCTTAACCCATACCCATACTTGGTAATAGCACTATCATTAAAGGCCTTCATTTCATTTTCTACCTTTTTTAGTTGTTCTGTCTCTCCTTCCCTTTTCCCCAAGCCCTGGAAAAGAGACATTAATCCTCCTCCTATACAAACATCTGTTTTTCTGACATGCTGATGTTCATATAGATGTGGTTTCCCACTTCTTTGTTTTTGCTCAAAAAAAGCCTAAGTGTTTTCATGTTAAATGAAAGGGTAAACACAAAAGCAGAAAGAAATAAGAAAGATTTAAAAGACCAAAATACAGAACAGTAAGTGGTTCCACAATTCTCCTCAACAGATGTGCTGTGACAAATCAGGCTCGTATAGATTCTGTCATAAGCTAACAAAAAGACAATACAACTTCCAAAGGTCATCCCTGTTTTCAAAACACTGCATTAGAACAAGATGTTTCCTTTAATTGCTTTTTTTGGCCAATAACTATGTACTTCTTTCCTTTTTCAAATGCTGACATGAGTCAAACACTTGTGAAACACAGCTGCCACTCAAGGAATTACTAGGGCAGATAAATTCCATAGAAAATATAAATATCAGATAAGAATAGCAGCAGCACTTTTATGAGATGGTGCCATTTATCTAATACAGGGACCAGTCGGACCAGGTTTTCCTCAAAGAAACCAGCTGAAACTCCAATCCTTTTCAGAGAAAAGGTCAAGATCATCTTTCAGACATGCTTATATTCAGCTGTATGTGAGTTAAGAACTTAGCAGTGCATAATTACCCCTCCAATAGCTGTCTTCCCAGCAGGTACTTCTTTTTAAATCACATAAATTATTAGGCCCAAGTGTGGAACTAGATAATCAAATCACAAGTTATAAAATTTCATCATAAAAGTCCTCCTTAAGAACGTCATATACATGCTTACAAATTATTTCAAAAGTGTAATTCCAATGTTGTAGCAGTAAATGCAGACTGAAATAGGCTTAGATATTTCCTTTGTGTCCCACAGGAACTCCTCTTAGAATTTCTTCCTCGAAGAGACTTTAGCAGACAACTGTTTTTCTTCCCTCAATTCCATTTTTTGTCATAAACTAGCCCTTGTTTATCTGAACTGCTACATGTGCATAATGAAGACGTGATTATCTATGTCCTTTAATTCCCTCTTTTCTCTCCCTCTTCCATCAACCTGCCATCATCAGGAAATTCATAGCAAAACAATTATGACATTTAGCATCAAAAGCATGTTGCTACCACCCTACTATTTTATTCACATACAGCGAACATTCAGAAGTCAACATTTTATGAGACAGAAAGCTGAACTGGATCTCAACGTAGCATAAAAAAAAAAAGTCACCACGATGCAATGCGTGTGCAATCAGCCATGCATGGTTTTAAAACTAAAAGTGGTCTTATTATGCAAACAGTAGTCTCTGGTATGTAAATAAATACAAACAAAGCAAAACATGGAACACTTGAATAATGTCAGCTGCTGCTAGCAGTCAAAAAGTAATTTCTTAAAATCACTTAAAACTAAACAAGACCCCCCTGTTGCAAACACGACTGTCATATATATATTTAAAGGGATCACAGATAAGACAGAAATGCATTTAGGATCCAAATGTCTACACCCATTTCTTTAAAAAGTGGTGGCTCTCTACAAGCAGACATTCTAATTAAACTACCTATCTTGCAACCAGCCATCACCACCAGCAGTGCTGCATACTTGCATTAGGGTTAAAGAATTTAATTGCATAAACCAGTTTAAAAAGCAGAGTAACCTAAGACCTAGGAAAGCAAACTTTAAGCAGAGGATGGGTGCAAACGACAGACAAAGGATGAAAGCTTAAGTTTTTGAACCATTATTAGCAGCCTTCGCTTACTTTTTTCCCTGCTCCCCTACTAAAATAAAGAGAATTACACATAGTTTTGAGAACAGCCAGGAGCCAATACTGCAGAAGTGGCTCTGCGTCAGCTTTTGTTTTAGAGTTCTTGCAGCAGTTATACAGAATCTGCATTACAATCCGTTGCCTCTGGGCAGCAGCAATACCATAGCATACTACGGTTAACTATAAATGTTTAATCACCGTCTATGATCTCAGCACAGTCCACCAGTTTCATTTTGCGAGCATGGGCCAAGCTGTGCAGAAATATCCTAAATCAAGGTTTAACAGCATCAGTTAGAAATTACTCTGGCTGTGAATCCTCTTATCTCCTCTTTTTCATATTACCCAGCTTTGAACGCAGACTGCTTTTCCAGCACAACTGTTAAACCTAAAGATGCACCCCACAATGCAGAGCACGTAGACAAGCAAATTAACTCCCAGTCACATTAATGTTATCTAGACCTCAGTGATATCCACACTCCTACGAGCTACAAAGCCAGCTGTCTGTTCTCTGTGAAACTGAAAAGTCAGAGTAGGACCCAGAAAAAGTGAGAAAATGAGACTGATCAAGTTCATTTCAATAATACTGTTTTGCATAAAAAGAGGCTTTTGAGTAACTAGGGACTTCCTTCTTCACTGGAAGAAAAAAGAAAACCAGGAAGCGAACAAGGCAGGCTAACAGGTGGGTCCATTATATAATACGTTAAAACGAATTTTCAGGGCTCCAATGCATAAATAGTCTAAAGATCTAACAGACATTCAGCATCCTGTAGGCTAATTATGAGCGACTGCACTAGTAATCCTGGGTGAACTGTTCACCTTCTTCATTGACAGAAATGCACTGACATAACCTGACTTTAATAATGGACTGGTGTCTCCAGCATTGTGTTTTAATGAGTTCTGATTTGATATTAGTAACAGCTTGCCCCATATTAGTGTACTGATGATGGCCTCCTACAGTTTCTCTTTGAAAAGACACTAAATTAGGATCATAGAACAACAGATTTTGTAAACTCTGATGAATAATCTAAGAGTCAGGCACTGTTCTATAATGGATATATAGGATATTAATACAAAGATAATTTTTGTGGCTCAAAAGTTGAATAATAAGTCTGTTCCTGTGAAAAGTGTGCCAGGTATTAATATCTGTTTATATTTTAGACAGTTAACCATGTGTGCAAATACATAACTATTTCTGCATGAAAATACCTTCTCTTTCTAAAGCTACTTATCTCTTCACCAGGTAATGCTATTTTCTGTGATACTCCAGTGGATGATTCTACTGTACACATGAGCATTTTGTGCATTTGTTTTGAAAGTGCCTTAGTCGTTTTACTCAAGTTTGGAGAAGATACCATTGAAAAACTAATGCACAATATTTAAAAAATGACTGCATCATAAAGCACCACTTCTTCAACTGAAGTTCAAATGTACTTTTCAAAATGTCTTTTCAAAATGAAGGGCCAACATCACTCCTCCAAACAAGTACCACAGACGGTCATGCTCAGCTTCTCTCAGACATTTTTTTCTAAAGAATGTTTTGTCATTCTTTGGCTCTATATTTTTTCCACTCTAGGAAAATGAAGTTGCAGGAGGTTGCACTGGTAGAGGGCACAAGAATCCTCTCTAAACTGGAGTGAGGCACTCATATGCCACAAGTAGAATTACTAACTTTAAATCAAGATCTCTCCTATGCTCTACGAGATTTCTGTTGGTTTATTCCACTCATTTTTACCTGACATTCCAAAAGAACTATTCTGAGATTTATAAATTACCCTTTGCCTATTACTTTAGTAATGTGCATCTTCCCTTTAAAATTCAACAAAACTTCTTACATACAGACCTCCTCAAGCCTCTTTCATTTTTAAAGAGGAAAAAAAAAACACCAAAAAAACAACAACAAAAGGAAAAAACAACATGTATCTTTGGGGAGCCAGTAAGAAGACTTTTCAGTTTGTCTACTTTGAAACATCATGTATCCTGTATAATAGGTCAACCTTGACGTAAAAAGGCAAGGAGAGAAGGGTCAAGATCCCAGCTGCCAAAACACAGTATGCATTTTGGAACCTTGCTCTTCTTACCTGTTCTCTCCACTGAAAGCGAGGGGCATGCCTATTTCGACATTGTTGTCGTGAAGTGCTCATTAAATTATTGCTCATAGCAGGGGGGCAAGGATACTTTTGACTAAATCTGTTAGCTGGACTCCTGCAGTGACTCTCCTCTGGATTCCTCAGCAGGTGTCTCTTTGAAGTGCTTACAATAAATGGAATACAACTGGGAGAAATCAGAAAGGGCAATGTTGACAACTGTCATAACAGGTTAGAGCTTGAATGGCAACTGAGCAGAAGGTCTCTTTCATACCTCAGATCTCCTTAGCATCATTTCTGGTAGGTATCCAAGCCTCCATTAGCAAGAGTTTCTGGAAAATTGCATTTCTCCCTAAATCCTCTCTGCTGTAAACGTAACGCACTGTTCCACGCCACCAGGTCTTCTAGATGAAATGGTTTTGCAACTGTAACAGCATATGCACTATGATAGGCAAAGCGCCAAGATATAATTGGTGGTACATAACAGAAATTACGAGCAATATTAATGGAGGATATATTTCAAGGAAAGACCTATTTTCATTCTAGAAGCATTTTTATGCCATTATATAAAGGGCAAAAAAGTTAATGCCACTAAATATGGTATAATTCCTCAGTAACCATTTTTATCTGATGAATGCTACATATTTATGCTGCACTGCAAATTGCCTCATCAATTATCTCGTTTCATCAGCGCTAGAAAATTCAAAATATGACAACTTTAAAATATCCACTAATAGTTCACAGTTTTACATACTACTTAATATATTGTGAAAGAACACATGTTTTTTCAATAATTTTTAATGTACTGAAAAACACACGCATGCTACTTCAGTTGGTAATATTAACCGTAAATTCCCCTGAAGTCAGGAAAATTATCTCTCATCCCCATTTCGCGCATTCCAATATCTAATGTATTCAGCCCTTGTTAATCCCTTCCTTTGTAACATCAGCCTGTAAGGTGAAGGCTTAGAACACCAAGAAAAAGTTAAGATACCTAACAAAAGCTGTCTGAAGGCTAAGTAAAAGAGTCAAAGCAAGCAAAGAAACAAAGATCTAAAACCCAAACAAACAAACAAAAAAAACCCAACAAAACCAAAAAACCAAAACAGATTTCACACCAAAAAGACCCAACAAACATGGTCTAGTAAGGGGAAGGGCAAAAGTCACTTCATTTGAGATTTTACTTTTTCAAATCAGTTTAGAAGATTCCTGTTAGAGCAGAGGCTGATGCTACACAATCCAATAGGCTTTTACAAATACTAATTTCTATTATTCTCCAAAAAATCACTACTGAGTTACTGGGAGTTAAAACACCTCCAACTGAAGGATGCTAAAATGCAAGCTAACGCTCTGAACAACAGCAATTCATTGTGTTCTTGTTCTGAATGATAATATGGTGCATGTGTGAGACAAGCCTGAGGCCTAACCAGGACTTCCCACGGAGAGAGAAGGAACAGGCAGCATGGCAGGAGCCCCACAGCAACACTTTCAAGTGCTGTATTTCAAAAATAAATCCCAGACTACACATGGTAGAGGGGACATGGGGACAGAAGCATTAATTAACCCTCCAAAGAACAAATTTAAGTTTTCATTTTGCAAAAACTTTCTGAAATCGATTATTCATAGAATAACTACAGAATAAGAATGAAGTATTTCAGGAAACAAAAACAGCAGTGATGAAAACAGCGCACTGCTAACCTCCGCTCCCCGCCAAATGGGACGGAAAAGGGAATGAAGCAGAGAGACTTAGGAGTTAGAAAAGAAAAACTAGAACAGCTTTAATGAAACAGTAATGGAAATAATAGTGAAATTATAAAAATAAAGAACTATATACAACTACATACATTAGCCCGATATCGAACCAGACTCCCTCCCCCGATATAAATCCCCACCAATGCTGCAGAGCAGGAGGCACTGGGGAAGCCCCAGGCTCAGCGGTGTCGGAAGCTGGATACAGGGAGCTGGATTCGGGAACTCAGGATCCGGATCAAAAGCAGAAGGTCAGATGGAGTCCTCTCTGGACACCGGCCATTGCAGAAAAGCAAAGAAACACTCTTGATCATTCAATCTATACTAAATATGACGTATATGAAATGGAATACTCTTGTTGGTCACTTGTTCTGTCTATTAACCCCAAAGGTGCAACCTTTTACTTCCTTGTGACCCCTCTTACTACCCAGCACCCCCAGCGTGGCACACAAGAGCCAGCAGTGGCCTTGGTCACTATAGGAATAAGTATCAGCAAGAGCCTTTCTGCATCCCAGTCCCAGGCAGTAACTGTAAACATCAGGTGTTATCACTGCCAGTAGCACACACTGTCTGCAAAAACATGCTGCTGACTTCAGAATGTGCAGCCTCTTAGAAGAGACTAAACTGGAAATTAAAAATCACTAAACAGAATTGGGTTTTTTAGCTCAAACCAGAACATAGATTTGAAGAAAAATAGAAGTTTCAGTAGTTTCCATAGGAATGAATAACAACAAACTATCCTGGGACTCAAATTTTACTCAACATATGCAAACACAGAGAATATGATCTTCTTGGACACTAGGGAAAAAAATTGAAATAAGATGTCACATATTCTTTGAAGACATTCCTCCTAATAAAGCACTGGGTTAATGTCAGTAGCCTTAAAGTCAAATCTCATACTATTTAATTGGAAATTCCAAGTCAAACTAAGTTTTCCCATCATGTTCCTGTCCATCAAACCAGTGTAATAGCTATTTTAAGGTTGCCCGTGTGTGGGAGATCACTGATGCTGAAAAAATCGCATCACTAAAATATTTGTCTAATTAATTCTCAAAGCAGATTGAAACATAACACAAAACAAAAAGTGCAATTGTACAGTTGTAAAGCAATGTCACTTCTCATCTTGGCTAGGGACCAAGGATTATAACTTCTTTGCTTGTATAGCTTCTCAATATGCACCAACACAGCTCTCCAGTTCTCTGCCCACAACTCCATTCTCCAGTTGTCTCTACTGTGGACAAATACCAACTTATGTACTTGGCAGACCTAGACTTGGAGGCACATTCCAAAATTTCCCACTTGCTTTTGACATGATGCTATATCATCTCAAAAGTGACCAGAGATAAAAGACTCAATGTTTAAATACATAGTAGTTACTATAAGAGAGAGAAATCGAAAGTCAAAAGGACTCTGACTATGGTTGTAGGTGATATTGGACTCATATACAATCGCCTTTCCCAAATCTGGTTCAATATCGTTGCCTTCAGCTTCCCTTAAAGTAATAAAGACATGTTATTT
This sequence comes from Trogon surrucura, assembly GCA_020746105.1. Lineage (NCBI taxonomy): Eukaryota > Metazoa > Chordata > Aves > Trogoniformes > Trogonidae > Trogon > Trogon surrucura. The sequence continues at coordinate 43,116,757 of CM036617.1, forward strand.
CCCTACTTGCACAACAACAAAAAATAATTGGTGCACATCACTAACAAAAATGGTTGAATAAAGGTTCAGATGATTTACTCCAGCAAGGTGCTAGTCAGGCTAGAGCCTGGCTATCCATACTGTCTGGTGTCTTGTCATGAAAGGCCCTGTAAGCAAAGAGTTTGCTGTAAATCTGTTGTCTACACTAATACTTGTTTTCTAAGCAGTTCATTAAATATCTTACTCCATTCCAAAGTGCTTGTACAAGGAAAACAAGAAAAATTACTAAGATAGTCATTCTATTATTACCCCCCATAAAAAGTAAGGTATACTAAGACTCATCTGATTCCAAAGGTAGCCTTTCATTTTTCCTTTGTTCCAGAAGAAAAGGGAAAACCAACCTCCATACTTTAGTAACTGATTTAAATATCGTCACATAAAAAGTAGATTTTCCAAATCTCAAATTATAGTGGGTTTTTTACACTAAAAATATATGCCACTGAAGCAGAATCTAAAACCAGCTACCAGCAAAATCTAATTTGGAAAAGCAATGTAAAATTGTTGCAAGGGAAATTAAAATTATCTTTATAAATCGCAACAATGCCTTAAAAAGACCCACATGATTGTTTTCTTATATCTTACACTTGTTACACTGCAAAGTATAGTTACAACCTCTTTAGTAAGAGCTTCCATGGTTTAAAATGTCAGCATCTCACAGATGCCTCAGCAGAATGGATTGTCTGAATACTCCTTAATCAATTAAACCAGAAAACCTCCCAAAACGCCTCTACTGATCTTTTACATTAAGCTAGGTGGCTGTGTACTGCAGTATTAAGAATCGCAGAAATTCCTAGAGGTGAAAGTAGCAACTCAATATGTGCACGGTAACAAAGACCTAAAAATAAAATATTTTGGAAATAAAAAGAGACAAGAGTAAGGTTCCTTTTTCTGCACACATGAAAAACTAAATAGTTACTCTAAAGCAAGCTGAGGATTGATCTTCTATATTAAACAATAGGAATTTTGAGAAACTGATAATTATGAAATTAAAACTCATCAAAAATTTAAAATGACAAATCCAGCTCTAGTTTTCAAACCCTTGTCTAACCTTAGGGAGTATTTATATTGGCATGTGCCAAAAAGTATTTCACTGCCTTAGCTCAGTAACTAAGTGATCTGTGCAAGGTAAACAGTCTGCTGTTGGATTTATTCACCTTTTGCAATTAGCTTGAATTTGTGCAATTTGGCTTTGCCAACAGGTAGCTACCAAAGATGCTCTGAATTTTGAGTTAGTATGTAATCTGTCACCTGCAAATACTAGCCATATATATATGAACTCTACCATTTTATGAATATTTACCTTTTAATTAACGATGTCACATATTTTAAGTATTTATCCAGTTCTCCCAGCATCAGCCTGAGTTATGTCATGGAGCTAAGTCCAATAGGCAGTTCAACTACATTATCATGAGTCCCTTCCAAATTAACTATTCTATAATGTTTACTTAAAAATAATAGTAGCATTAATAATCATTACTACAGATATAGAAGTAATATTTTGATCACCAAGCATACATACTAGTTGTTTGTTGTACAAGCTCCAATTTTGAGTGCACCAAGATTTAGAAATTGAAGTATATATATATTCTACTGTCAAATAAGGTGAAAGATCTTCAAAAATTTAACTCTGGCATTTGTATTTGGCTCTCAGATTGATATCCAAAAATTATATAATAATTCAAACCCTACTTTGGGGTATAGTTAAAGCTACTGAAAGCACTTCTATTTAGACATACTGCATATGCAAAGGTAAAAGAAAATATATGTTAGAAATAAAACGTTTATTCGTAGGTTATGCTGGAAGCTGAAGTGGTTTTTGTGTATTAATAGGTAAAGAAAATACATTTTTATGGGAAAATGCTTTGGTAAGGGGTTTGGACTAAATGATTTTTCAAGGTGCCTTCCAACTCCTAACGTTCTGTGCTTCTGTCTCGATATAAAACTTCAATTTTAAAAACATCTCCTCAGGTGTTGTCAAACTGTGATGTGTGTCACACTACATAGTAGTGGCAGAACCTTCATTTTAGAAATCATTAGTTATTCCCAGATCTTAAACCAGTATATGATTATTTAGGGTCTTATTTGCTAGGTTTTGGGACTACATATTATAACATTGTTATTGACTGTGCTGTTAGATGCTTATTTTCTTCACCAGACTTTAGAGAGGGAATCACTCACTGGATGAAACAGTACATGAGTTTAATAGTAAGAAGAGATATAAAAACAGTCTAAGCTAGTGCATTAAAAATGTATATGTTGTTCTATATAATGCAAATACACGTTAATCTTTGTGAGCACTATCCTTTTACTTGTAAAACCAAACTTATCAATGGGACACAAATAGAAGAGTGGTTTTGTCTTTAGAAAAGGAAAAGAAGTAGTGATATTTGTCCTCACCTTATGTGGGAATAAAGTTCTCTATTTTAAAAAATCATAACAATGATTCCTACATGTATTATACTTTAAAATACTGTATTTCTCCTTTCTGTTTCAAAACAGTAAAAAGGATGAATTCTTATTTTTAATATTCTCATTTGACTAAATTAGAGGATTAACTGAAAAAAAACCCAGATAAGATACAGCTAGTTCAATTTGTTCAATAGAAACATGGTTTTTTTTTTAAAAAAAAATCTTTCTCTCATAAATCTTAATAGTGAAAATTATAAGGAAGGGAAGAACTAAGAATCTCTTTTACTTTGCAGATATGAAATTAATTACAGAGACAAGTGAGTTACCAAGGATTTTTCAAAATCTTTAGAGATGTAAAGAGCAAACACCAGATCTCAGACCAGTGTTTTATCAACATGACATCTTTATGAGTGGCACAACAGATTTACTATGTTCTTAAAAATATACATATTTACAGCGTCCTCTAAATACACAACCTGTTCTATATAGGATAAAAACAACCCATGAGTAAATATCAGGAGAAAGAATAATAATTTTTCTGCTAAATCACAGACACATAATCTTTCTTCTCTTCAGAAATTTGCATGTTATCAATACACTTTTGACCATAGAACCATGCATGGGTATTCTTACAAATGAAGTACCAGTCAAGAAATCCTACTTGCTTATTCAAAATACTGGATGTAAGCTCTCACAGAGCTTACAGGATGTATTTTAGACACAAGGATAGAATCCGGGGGATTAAACGCAAAATTTACGCTGGCATTGGAGATCCAGCAAGGAAATAGTACACTGAGAAAAAGTAGGCCAATTCACAGAGGATGGGGCTCATAAAGGATGTCAATGCCTCTTTATCACTCAAATATATGGAAGCTTGAGTCATATTTATCTCCATATCATATTAGCAAGATGCAGCTCTTTTACTGATCCTTGTCACCAGACACACATCCCGTTCATTGTCCATGACAGGCCTTTTTCTTTCAGTACTACTGTGAATTTGATCTCAGTTTTCTAATGGACAACAAAAGACCATGTTAAGATACACAAACAAGCTCAGTGGTAACTTTTATTTGAGTCTTTCTGTGTGTATACATTGCTTAAGCCCATCAGCTCCATAGAGGCAGGATTTTCTTCCAGATGGATCAAGGGCAAAACTATCAGTTGTGCTCTGGGATCCCTGACGATTGGGATCAAATCCATAGGTCAAGAAAAAGAAATCTCGGCTGTTAAAAGGCATCTGAGGGGAGCCTGCTGTTCCCAAGGGAACTACATCTAGCAGGCCACAGCAAGCAAAGCCTGGTGAAGTATTACGGTTCAGCTATGTTCAAGTTCTTTCTTTTTTCAGCTGAAAATACAGTAAAAACAACCCCCAAATACAAATATAAAAATGTCTCACACAGCTAACATTGGACCTGCATTCAGAAATAGCTTCACCCTGCTCTTCTGCAGCATTTCTATTACCATGATCCCTTGCCATGGGACAGCACGATGCTTTGTGCAGTAACCCTTGGGTAAGTTTCATTCTTTGAATAGACGTTCTGCACATATTTTCAGTTGCAGAAATTCAGTGTATGACAAGGGGAAAATGGTTAAGAAATTAGAGTATGTTTGCTTAATAACAGCTACTCAAAAACATGAAGAAAAAGCTGTAAACTTGAACATAAATCTTTCACATAGAAGTACACTGCTTTATTATTGAATCACTACTTTATTTTCCCTTTTAATGAATTCACCTCTGAGATTCTTTAGATACACATATCTAACACACAGTTTTCCCGTTACTAAGCAAAAAAGATCTTACTTCAGCCTTAAATGTATTTTCCTCAAACAGCAGGAAGAACTACTTGAAACTAAAGCAAATGCAAATATTCTTTAACCCCAAAATTAAGAACTCAAAATCCAGGCAAAACATTTTAGTGTTGATTAATGATCTACTGCAACTGCAACCACAAACTGACTTCACAATTGCATAAAAAAAAATATCCAAGTTAATACATGGTGCTTAAAACATATCTGAAGAAAAACAAACTAAATTAAAATTAAGTACTAGGAAAAAACTTATTAGTTTATGCACTTAAGGCCTTTTTGCATCAAACTTATTCTTATAATGAAAGGGAATGCTTTCTAACTCTGGAAATCCATGGAGTACTTTCACTGGTAAAATAATACTGGTAAAACATTTGAAATTAGTTGAAAGGAATTTTCTTTCTCAGAGGTACACAGTGGAACACAGCTTTACATGTCAAGAATAGGTTCGCCTTTGTTCTGCAGCAGAATGAAGAGGAAACAAAACAAAATAAAGACACACATACCCCAGATAAACATCAACAAAAATAACAACCCCCCCAAAAACCAATGCACAGCTCTCTGTTCATTTTGAAGTGCAAATCCCTAGGAGATACATTACCACTGTGGTGTAAACTACAGTGCAGTTGCTACCGCTCACGTTTTTGTATGAGTGTGTTCATTGTACCAGTCCATTAAGGACTGCCCCACCTAGCTTACACTGAGTAGGCACTTCAGCAAATATCTCCCATCACACTGCTTGTGGCTATAATGGCAGCAAAAGCAAAGCTACCTCAGTTCAAGCTAACTGGGAATGTTTCCATGAGCTGCAATATCCCCACTAATCCCTAAAAGCCATTTTTCACCCCTACCTGCATGGAAGCTGCTCACAAATGAGAAATGTAAACTGGAAAAGCCTACACTGCATCTCCACAACTATTTGAAACATCCCCATCTCCTCCCAGTCTCACCTGCTCCTATAAGCACAGCTGAAAGGAATAGTAGTGGAGGACCACGGTCCTTCCCCTGAGAAGTAATTGATGGAACATTCAAGTTAGGAAGTATGAGTTTACCTGGCCATAAGTGGTTGCTTTTCAGTCCATACGTGTTTTAACAGCTATAGGATGATTTTTCTCTGCTTATTTGAACGAATGTGTGCTTTAAAGACCCCACCAAGCTATCCAGCCCTGTAACAATGAAGCTTTATTGAAGCTAACAACGAAACTTACTTACTTAGTAGAAACTTTGTTTTTTAACACCTTTCTGGAACGTTTTCATCCTGAGATGGCAATGTATGAAGAACACAGTCCCACCACTGACTCAGCTGGGTATGAGAGACAGTGTTGGTACACACCCTGTAACAGATGGCTTCTGGATGCTTAAAAAAAAAAAAAGGCAATTAGGCACTTCTATAGCTGTTTATCTTTTTTTGTCTCTCTCAGGCCTCATAGAGGTAAAAGCAGTAGAAGACAGTGGCAAGATGTCATCACCATTTCAACACCATTCAGAAGGAAAGTAGAAAATACAACTTCTTGGTATACTCATCAGTTTGAATGAAAAGCTGCACATTATTTATGAGACGTGTGAGAAACAATCCATTGTACTGAACGACTATAGTCGATCCTAGATATAAATCCTCCGCTGGTCGATAACCACTATACCCATTCCCTTAGCCATGAAAATGACCTGGTAGAGCCATAAATTCACACATTGTCCATTTTTCAGAGAAGTTTCCCCCACCTCCCAACAGTCTGCAGTGCAGAAGCCATGACATCGATGTAAACATTTACTCATTTATTATTTTATGCCAACTGCTTTTCAGCTTCTTGACAAAGGACAGGCAAGTAACAACAGTAATATAAGCTGGACCAGGTTCAAGACCCAAGGGTAGGCTGAATATAGGTTTCTGAGATGGCACAGCATGCTAGCACTTCCTATGCCAGCAGTACACTGCAATTTGTAAATACATCTTTTCTTTTAGCACAAAAACTTCCATAAATCCATAAGTTTTCAATGTGAGGATACATAAAACAAATTCTCTACCTACAAGTTTCTTTCTGAGATGCAAACAGCAAAACTCAGTCTAAACTTACTGCAAATCTTAATAATGCCTGGCATTGACTCAAAATCTTTCCAAAGACTCTGACTGATAATTAGTACATTTTCAATGTTTTGCCCCTTTTGGGGCCAGTGTTCTAATGGGTTTTAGTGCTAGCAAATCGGTGCTAGGGTTTGTTCTGTGCATTAACGTGCACAGAGTGTTAAGCTACTTATTTGTAATGATACTGTTCCTGTAGGAAAGCCTGCCTTGATTGTTAATGATACTTGAGGCTCTTAATCTTACAACCGAGGGGGAGAGAAACTGCAGGGTGTGGCATAGCTTGCTACACAGCTTGCCATTTACTGAAAACAAAAACCTTACTTAATTCCATTGATAGCACTCAGAATATTATAACAGCCATTTAATTTCCTAAGCAAATTGTGTTTTAAGAAGCTAGAGTAATCTCTTGAATTACACTATTCCAATTGTTTATGTTTGTTGTTTTTAAAGCTAGGACCTATTTAGAAGTGATTAATTCAAAAAGAATAATTTGAAGAAATTCGCTCTTACCTTCTGTTACTCTCAAATCAATTTATTAAAAAAATAGCAGCATAATTATAAAGGAACAGTAATATCTTACTCCTCTTTGAGATTAAGATTTAAAGAGTGTTGATGATCAGTACTATTGCACTGATGCTAATATTATATACTATTGATACATTAATTGGTCTATTGACTACTTTAAAGAGTTACAACTTCTCATTCAGTGCAATGTGCCCTCGTTATGAACTCACCCAAAGAATTACCAAGTTCAATAACCTAAATTATATTCATTAATACAATAATAGATATACGTAATAAAAAATAGAACACAATTATTTTATTCACACAAGTAGTCCTATTGGCTTTAGTAAGATGGATTTTACAGAGCAAAAAACTGCCCAGATAATCAAGACTTTGAATATCAAAAATAAAGTCACTTTATGCACAATATCAGACTTATGAGCATCACAAACTAGAATAAAAGTAAGTGGAAGAACAAGACCCGCAGTGCTTGTTCAATTGTAGTTATGGTCAAAAATGTTATGCCATCCAGAAAAAAGAAATACGAAATCTAGGCTGACTGGTAAAGTACCATAAAACAATGTCATGCCATATTGCCCTGATGCTGCCAACCTCTTAAAAATTCCTTTCTAATTTTGCCAAAATATCTTGAAATGTAAACTACAGAAAAAAAGAGAAATGTTCTGTCTTACCTATCCAGTTTGGAATTTATATAGAAAGTCAGTTTGACAAATTCTCTTTAAAACATAAATTTCAAGTTTGCTACAATTCCTTTATAGAATTAAGGCTGCCCAGAGACTGCAAGAATGGTTCTGTATCCTTTGTATTTATCAAAAAATTTAATATAGATCTACGCACACCAGAGGAGACATATGTGGCTCTTTCACGGGAAGTACTATCTTTACCTTCTAGAGACAACATATCAGTTAATATGCAAAGTATTACATCACAAGAGAAGTAATTTGATGTTTGTAAATAGACACATGCATTTATAGACAGACATATATGAAAGGGAGTACTGTTGACTAAACAAAAATGCAAAGAGGTAGAAAAGCCTCTAAGCATAACAAAGAGATGTGAGCTCAGCTGATGGTGCAAAAGATGAAAAGGACAGGATTCACTATTGAAATAAGACACTGAAAGGAGGTCAAGTGACTTAGTGAATCAGCTGCTGACCTTATATTAAACTCAGTCCTAATCATGGCGAATGAAAATTGCTGTTTGTAGATGGCTGGAAAAGACTTTAAGCCACAAAACCCATTCTGAATTTAATATACTAAGCATAAAAACTGGAGAACATTTTATCAATCCCTGTCCAAAAGTTCTGAAATTATATAAGATCAGCCTGCATTTTCATACTTATTAATTGCCAGTCTCTATCTAATTAGAATTGTAATAAAATACATAAAATCCACACTTCATTTAATGCTTTAGAAATCATGTGAATACCTGATGTAAATGACTCTGCTACTTCAAACACCTCTCAAAGAGTTGCCTGCACTTGTGAACTGACTGGAGTGCAGAGAGATAGAAAGAATTTGGTATTTTCTGTTCTGTTTCAGCCTTAAAATGATGAGTTTCAGTGAGAGAATAACTCCGAGAAAATTTCCTTAAATCCAGCAGTTATGGAAAGACAGACACCTACATCCATGCTCACTCTACAGTCATATTCTTGGAATATTCACCTACCCATCCACCGTGATATGTTAAGGTTTCATGAGAAGCACTTTTGGACCCAGTAACTCAGCTGTAGCTGTCATTAACCCGAATATTTCCTTATGGCTATATAGTCACAGTTCCCAAAACGCATTACAGAAGTTACTTCAAAACTGTTGCATGTATGCTGTCAAAATACCTGAATGCCACATGCTGAAAATACCTTCCAAGTTATCATGTTTGTTATTCTGGTTGTCAGATATGGCTGGTTGCTTCAGATTAACTCATGCATTGTACACAGCATCAAACTGGATAACACAGGGTTTGGATTTTTGAGGAAAAATGCCAAGACACTGACACGATCCCAACTCACCAACCCAAGATGTCAGGTGCAAATCTGATTTAACATACAGAATTTTCCATTAGTTAAATAGTAGTGAACAGATTCCAAAATTTAGATTTCATTATGCAAATCGTATTTTCGTATGTGTGAGCCCTTAAAGATATGCAATTCATTCTCCAACTAATTTTTTTTTTTCTAGTAATGAATGCAACTGTCTGATAATGGAAGTAGCACTTTATAAAATTAACCCATATCCCTCTGGAGCTCCTTCACATTACCATTTCCTAAATACTTAGATGAGTTTACACCCTCCTCAGAAATATCATGCCACTAAACACTACTATCAATACTATCATCTGGATTTATGTTATTCCTGTATGTGACGCAGTGCCCTCTCTCAAACTCTTGATTTTGCAGTTACTGCTATGAACCTCCACACAAATTGAACTCCTTGGCCTATTATTGAAAAACAACAAAAAACCACAAAACAACGAAAATATCTTCACCCCTCAAAAAACCCTACACTTCCTCAAAACTCACCAGTTAAATATGAATATATTTTTATCTGTTTATTTAACCTGTTTGCCATAATGATGCTGTCTTTAATGTCAGTATGCTTTAGCTCCAAACTTCAATCAGCTGATAAATATTCCTCTGCTGGAGACCCAATGTTTTGCTAGAAGAAGTAAATATAGTTTTCTAGAAAAACACCTCATGGAAATCTTCTGTTATTACTGTGGTTTCAAAACAATTTAGATGAATAAATAAAGCAGCTCTTGTTCACAATATGCTGTATTTGATCAGGAAAATAAGAACACAGGGTTTTGAATAGACAACAAGCTTGATAACTTTTACTAGTCTCTCATAATATTCAATTTCTGTATACACTGCCTTGCAAAGATCTGATGATACCTTAAAAGAGACCCCAGAGGCTCTCAAAGCTTCCCCGGGTGGAAAAAAAAAAACCACAACAAAAAACACAAACCCACAAACAAACACACAAACAAACAAACAAACAAAGGAAAAAAAAAAACCCAACCTCTAGAAATACCATAAAACATTTCTCAGCAAAATGTTCATTTTCATTCTTCTCTGAAGATGGGGAAAGTTTGATAAATTCAAACAAAACAGATTGAGCTTAGAGAATGAACACCAAATGATTATCTATGCTAACTTCTCTATCTGTTATCAGGAATTGCATTTTGGAGTATTAAAAAAGCCCTCCTTTCTCTCCTTCTCTTCCATCTCCCCACCCTCTGAACGACATTGCCACATATGGATTCCTTTAGTAACTGTCTGTAGCTGTCTCTAGTAACTGTCTCTAGCTAAAAACAGCAAGTTACATTTCATTACCAACCAAAAATTTTTAGAGTTCACTCAGAACTTTTGCATAAAAACCTCATGTTCACTTAAAGTGTAATACCATTCTGTAAATTACATTCATAAACAGCAGAGAACCGTTCTGCATTTCCAGTATGCCACAGGATTTGCTATCAAATTTTCTGAATTTACAAGTCAATAGACAGTCTTTCAATCTATATGGTTCTTGCAGACTCAGCATGCTACTTGTAAGCCAAGCTGTTGTCCTTCTGGCTTCGTATATTGCTGCAAGCACTAAAGATTTGGCAGATAAAATCCCTTGCTCAGTAGACACAGCACAGCAGAGTGGGGTGTGCTGGACATTCCCAGATCAACAAGTACATCAGACGGTAAATTAAGTGCGGTTTCATGCCGCAGTACAAAGCAGAATCAAGTCTATTTACTAGATGTAATGTATTCATATTGTGTTCCTCGATGCTATAAGTTCTAGCTACATAGGCAGTGTACATGGGTCCCACAGCCTTTACAAAAATATGCTCTAAGAACATTATTAACATCCTGAATGATGAATGAACTAGAAGATCATCCACAACTCCTTCAGTTTTATGAGGTTAACAATGGCATTAAGGAAAAAAAAAAAAGAAGAAAAAAGATAAAAAATGAAAATCAAACAAACAAACCCCAAAACCACAACAGCAAAGAAAAAACCCACCACTCTAGAAACATAAAATCCCACCTTTAATATATAATTTTCTTTCTTAAAATGAAAGATGCAAAATGATCATAAAAGAAACCAGAGGGCAGCATGTGATAAAAGTTCCATTCAATCTGTTTTTCATAGTAAAGCTGTGCTTAAAATATCATTCTTCCTCGACTAACCACTTCCTTTCTAAGAAAAAAAAATTGAATAGGATGATAAGATGTCATTGCTTGCAACAGTAAAAAGGAACTGAACACAGAAACTCCAGAAGGTCTTCTCCAGCCTTAAGTTCCCCACATGCTGTGAATACGCATGTTGTCTTTTCTCTATATTCTGTTCTAAACTTGCCCCACAAACCAACTGTCATCCCTGATGCCTGCATCTCCGTTACCAGGAGAAAACACCAACATTATTGCTAAGGATTTGCTACTGGATCAATTCTGTAGGTGTTGTAAATCAGCATTGCTTCAGTAAATTCAGCTAAGTGATGATGATTTATAATGCCCTGAGGATCTGGCCCTCTGTCCTTATTACTTCATTAATCTGCATATTGCTGCAATGTACACCAATCTTTTTTCTAAATTACTTCTGTTTCAGCCCACCTGCTATAAGCCTGATGTGGATTTATACTGAGTTCATACCATACTTTCTTACTTATTTTTGAAGAAGCATTGCCCTGAATCTCTCCATCCATGGTCCATAAATGATCTATATGGCTGACTGAATCAAGCCTGAGCTGGTAGCTGTCAGCAGGTATGAATTCAATTTCACAGGACCAATCCATTAGTATCTAAACACTATTAATAGAGTGGAGAGGGAGAAGCACATTTTTTCTATTCCAGGGAATAAGAGGCTGGCCACTTCTGGTAGGAAGGTATTTGATCAGGTCTGTCAGAGCCAGAAGACCATGGTGAATACCTTCTCATAGTAATGAGTAGCTCATTCCCAAGAGAAGAGAAAGTTAGTGTCAGGAAGCATGTTTTATCACATTTCTTCAAGACACCACTGAAGCTAAGAGCTCAGCAGGATTCAAAGGAGGTTTAGTTATTTATATGGATAACAAGACCAACAACTGCTACATTGGACAGTATATATTCCTTTTTTTTGGTAACAAAATAAAATCTACTACTAGAAATGTGGGATAGAAACAGGCTCATCTGAAATGTTGCTATGTTTCCATTTTGGAGCTTTCTGTAGATCCCTTAATTTCCCTCTGACACTGTCTACTGTTAGAAAAGGACCCTGAGGAAATACCACTTTGATCCTCCGTGGCGTGGCATGAAAATCAAAGAAAACAGGCAGGGAAAAAAAAACCCTAACTAACCGCTACATTTTATTTGTAAATTTATTTCTGAAAAAAATGAAGTTTTATGTGGATTCCAAGTTTAAACTGAGGCACCAATAACTCACATGAAATTTATTGTGTGGGCATTTAAACACCTCCAGAGTCCTCCAAAAGTAGCACTAACATGGAAGAAATAATTTAGATAGAGAAAAAAAGAACTATTTCTTCTGCCCAAAACCTGACGTTTTTCTAAAAGCAAATGTCCTTACAGCATTCTCTGAAGAAATATGCAATAGTTATCTTCAACAAGTCAGCATTTTTCAAATGTTAGAACACTGTAGATCTGAAATGGTATTCTTCATAAACTTAAAAAAAGAATGAACTAAGACCTCACATACCATATTTTATTAACAGGCCCAGGCTTTTAAATAGCATGTCCAACCACAGGAAGTATTTAAGGAGGGACATAAGATTCGATACCCTGGATGAATTAATGTTAACATCTGCTTCGAGAAGGTTACGATATCAGGCTGAGAGCACTAAGGGAAAGTAAAAAATGTACTTTGAATAGGCTAAAGAAGGACTCTTAGTAGCAGCAAAGGTTTCCTGAACAGATTTAAGTGTTGGGCAGAGTGCAAGGAATGGGGTTTTTGTCACTCCCAGATTCACTGAAATAACTAGCTCCAAGAGAAGGAGAATTAAAGGTGACCATATTGTAGTTGAGCTGATGTTAACTGCATGAGTAACATACATAGGGAATGGGAATCAACTGAGTGCACAACTTAAATAAAACTCACAGCTTGCTGATTTCATTGCAGTTCTAACAGGTAAGGAAATATAACTTCTTAGTCATCCCCTCTTCAAAATTTATTTTGGACTACAAAAGGGTATTTTAGTCATCAAGAAATGTTCTCTTCAATTATAATGAATACTGCAATAAATGCCCGTCTGTCTTCTGTAGGATCTGGATAAATTTTAAAAGGCCACTAATTCATGCAAACATTTCTACATCATTCAGCATCACTGCAGATGCTAGTCTCATACACTGAAGTCAAAAAAAAAGAAATATTAGACAAATTACTATCTTCCATTTGCCTATACAGAGCCATCAGTAAGAAACTATTTTTAATATTTTTTTTTCTGCAGTTCCTGGGAGAGAGAATAGTTGCTAAATGTTTTGGGTTTTTTACCCTAAACTTTTCCAACTTGTTAGGTTTGCTGTTGCTATTCTTTCTGTACACTTATTGCACATCAAGGAGAAATCTCGTTATCATGTCTATTCTGAGTGCTTATCTTCCGTCAAGCCACCCACCATTGCTCCTTCCACCCTTTAGAAAACAGCATTTCTGGGGATTTAGTGACTTTTCTGTAGACACACACGCACTGAGTTTGAATGTCCCACTGTGTTTCAGGAATGACTTCAGCTGAAATTGCATGGCTCTTCAGAGAATAAATATGAAGTGGATTTCAGCCACAGCAATATCAAGACATTTGTTAGACTAAACAAGAGTGCACGAGACAAAAGAATTGGTGAGCCACTTCAAACTTGAACCTAAGATTTCCATGCTGTTCTTACCTCCATTTTTCTCTTCTGTTTCCAAATCTTAACTAGCTTGTTTGTTAAATCTTCAGTTTTATAAAAAAAAAAAAATAAAAATATATATATATATAAAATATTGCTTTTTAGGTTATATCACAGATTTTTGGCAAGGTCCTGTCTAAGCAGACTTTCTTTAAAAAAAGAACTGTTAAAAAAAGATCTTTACTCAGATCCTAAAGTTCTGGAAAAATGAATGTCCCCATTTCCCATTGTTTTGCGTCTCACATTATATGCTCTTATCCAGCATTTTTAATCCAAACATGTTACAGAGGTCATCAGATTGATTCATATTTTACAGATGTAGAAAATGGATAATGAAGTGAATGGATGCTCAGTAAGATAGTTTCAGAGCCAGGAATGAACAATGGTGCTTTGAATCCCTTTCCAGTGTGCTGTGTGTGCAATAATAAAGAGCTGTGGAGATGGCTGTGAAATGACAGGATCACCCTAGCTCAAGTGTTTGTATAGAAAAGTTTGAAAAGAAGTGGAAAATCAAGCCCTGGATGAGATATAAAGCAAGTAGATAAACCAAGTGTACCTTCCTCCTTTATTAACTTTCTTAATGAGGTTATCTCTGACTATCAGGAAGTCTAACGAGACCAATAACTATCTATTCTAAATGCCAAGCAAACGTCTGTTAAGCAACAGGCTCCCTCTTCATAGGGCTGATGCTTTCGAATCCTAATAGTAATTGACAAGACTTCCCCATCTGGACTATATTTTTTTTTTTTGGCTTTGCATTTTGAGTATGTGACAAAGCACTGTGCAAGGGACTGTCGTTACAAGCAGAGCTGTATGTTGGGTTTTGTTTTTTTTTTAAACGGATGAACAGTATCATAATAACATATGTGGAAATAACAAAATGCAATTTCTTTTTATTATTCCTATTATTGCATTCCCCTATGCAATGGCAACCTCTTCAGAGACATTGTCTGCAACATAATATTGATTTAATGTGCCACTTCGTATGCCTGCCACGTTCTCAGATTAAAGACTTAAATTAATATGACAAGTGAAACACTAAGAAATATAACAAATCACCAGATAGACTTATCACAGAATCACAGAATGTTAGGGGTTGGAAGGGACCTCAAAAGATCATCTAGTCCAGCCCCCTGCCAGAGCAGGATCACCTACAGTAGGTTACACAGGAAGGTGTCCAGGCGGGTTTTGAATGTCTCCAGAGAAGGAGACTCCACAACCTCCCTGGGCAGCCTGTGCCAGTGCTCGGTCACCCTCACAGTGAAAAAGTTCTTTCTAATATTTTTATGGAACCTCCTATGTTCCAGCTTGTACCTATTGCCCCTTGTCCCGTCATTGGACATCCCTGAAAAGAGCCTGGCACCATCCTCCTGACACTCCCCCTTGACATATTTATAAACGTTAACGAGGTCACCCCTCAGCCTCCTCTTCTCCCAGCTGAAGAGACCCAGCTCCCTCAGCCTTTCCTCATAAGGGAGATGCTCCACTCCCTTCATCATCTTTGTGGCTCTGCGCTGGACTCTCTCAAGCAGTTCCCTGTCTCTCTTGAGCTGAGGGGCCCAGAACTGGACACAATATTCCAGATGTGGCCTCACCAGGGCAGAGTAGAGGGGCAGGAGGACCTCTCTTGACCTACTTGCTACTCCCCTTCTAATACACCCCAGGATGCCATTGGCCTTCTCGGTCACCAGGGCACATTGCTGGCTCATGGTCATCCTGCTGTCCACTAGAACCCCCAGGTCCCTTTCCCCTGCGCTGCTCTCCAGCAGGGCAGTCCCCAACCTATACTGGCACATGGAGTTATTCTTTCCCAAGTGCAAAACTCTACATTTGCCCTTGTTGAACTTCATAAGATTTCTCCCTGCCCAGCCCTCCAGCCTGTCCAGGTCTCTCTGAATGGCTGCACAGCCTTCTGGTGTGTCAATCACTCCTCACAGTTCCGTTGTCATCTGCAAACTTGCTGACAGTGTTCTCTAGTCCCTCGTCCAGGTCATTGCGGAATACATTGAACAGCACTGTCCCCAGCACTGACCCCTGAGGAATCCCACTAGATACAAACCTCCAACTAGACTCTGCCCCACTGACCACAGCTCTCTGACTTCTTCCCTTCATCCAGTTAATGACCCACCTCACTACGTGATCATCCAGACCACACTTCCTCAATTTACCTACATATCCACACATAGTATATTTTATAGTAAAAAAAAAATCAACAACAACAAAAAAACCACAACAAAACAAACAACAAAAGACCTTCACCCCAGCAGTCACAATTTAGGCATAGGCTAAATTTGCTTGATTGATCTTGAGATCTTTGAGTGCAAGTTCATTCTTTTTTTATTAACTATTAGCATTATTGGAATTTATAAGGAACTTACAAGCCTGTTAAACTGATCTTAAATGTTGCAATCTATTTATTGAACACACCAGCAATGAAAAATTAATTATTAAACAACCACCAGAGGAGGACATCAGTGGCCTTGTCACCTCGGAGCTAGATTGATAACATGGTATCTTCTGGGAAGTGGGGCCCGTAACACTCAAATACAAACTTTGGAAGGGTAATGCTGAGTATGTTACAGCACAAGTTGTATTTTTAATTCAATGTTTTATTAAATGTTAGATAGAATAAATTTATCCAGGCCCCAATGACTCTGTCTTAATAAATGAATTGGCAATCTTTCAGATGTAAAAAATGGTCACAGCTTCTCAAGGGCATCAGAAACCCTGAAGTGTAAGACACCAGTAAATACAAAGAGCAAAAGCAGCATGGACAGTGATATATTTGCAAGCACTGCGGGTGAACCAATGCTTTCAAAATGCTGAGGCTAACAAAACAAGGGCAGTGAACTCCCAAAATGAGAAAAGCACCTGCAGTAAGAAGCTGTGCTTGAGTGCTGTTGCACAAACGTGTCCACTACTGTAAAAAAAAAAGTGGAAAGGGTGTGGGTTTATCACCCTCTTGCTACTATATTTCAGGATATGTTTGTATATTTAAAATTTCATGAGCAGTTTTTAATAATTTATTTTTCTCCTGTCCTTTAATTTTCCAAGGCTAGACTTTGAAAACAAAAGGAAGGGAGATGATACATTCTCTCCCTCCTCTGCAGTTGTCTACAGCACCTTCAATTGCATTTCCCTGTAGAACTGCTGTCATTAGTAATATATAATTTGGCTACGAAAAACGGTTACAAGTTCCTTAGTCAAAACCAATATGCCCCTGCCCTAGCACATCCCTCTAGAGACATTCTAAGCTTTCCGCAAGCAGCTCCATTTCGAAAACATTTGGCTTACGTAAGGCAGGACAGCTCAACACTACCACTCAAGCAATGAAACGCTTTCACAGCACAATCGAGCTGTGCTATATATTTCCACAGACACTAAACTAAATGACTGTAAATGTCTGTTAAAACTGCCAGAAAAGTCCCCTTTCCCCCCGCTGTCGAATAAAGTTAAAAAAAAAATACTTAGTATGCATTTTTTCCCAGAACTCTAAAATATTGGTGTTCGATAACTATCCATCTCACAGTACCACACGTTATACTGTTAACCAGCACAAGAACAGGTTCTAATAAGCAACACACAAAACCACAGAGAGCAGTGAGCTAAGCTAAAAACGTCTTCTCCTGCAATCTGTGCTTCTTGAATTCATGCAGCTGGCATCCTCCTTCTGAATGCACAGGAGCATTTGAATGATAAGGTAAAAATGAAGAGGACCCTGAAACTTCCTTTGATTGAGGCATTTTTCCAAAAAGTCATGAAGCAAACTCCCAGTGTTCAAACAATATAAAAGAAAGAGAATATCAAAACACACTATTTTGCTTCTAAGTTTTAAATACATTATGTTCTTGATCTAACTACATGACACTTGCCACCCCACTTACAAATCCTACAGCTGATTTGAGAGGAAATTAGAACGACTTTATTAATCAAAAAATGAAATGTGACTTCACATAGACATAGGGTCACATAGAAATATAAGAAGTGGAATGAACTTGCTACCAGTAAAAACGACAAAAAAAAAAAGTTGAGCTGTATTTAATCCTGTCTGCTTTAAGATGACCAAAGGAAATATATTACAATCTCAGATGAGTAGTCACAGTTTATAATAGAAACAGCACATTTATTTGGAAATTTTATTTTTATATTCAAAATGTGAAGGAAAAGGTATGAACAAAAATGTCCTTTTTTTCTCTTTCATTCTGTGAGGATAATAACTTAGGCTTTAGTGGGCTGTCCTGAAGCGTACAGCATTGGATCCAAGAAACTGTAAGGCAGTTTATATTTAAATGAAGAATACACAGGGTTCAGCAAATAAATGAGATCAATAACATGTTGAAGTTTTGTACTGGTTTTGGGTAGGATAGAGTAAATTTGTATGTAGTAGCTTGTATGGTGCTGTGTTCTGGATTTGTGAGCAAAACAGTGCTAATAACACATCAGAGTTTTTGCTGTTGCTGAGTGGTGCTTACACAGAGTCAAGGCCTTTCCTGCTCCTCACCCTACAAGCAAGGAGGCTGGGGGTGCCCAAGAAACTAGGAGGGGACACAGCTGGGATAGCTGATCCCAGCTGACCAAAGGGATATCCCAGAACATACAATATCATGCTCAGCATGTAAAGCTGGGGAAAGAAAAAGGATGACATTTGTCTTCTCAAATCATCATTACATGTGATGGAGCTCTGTCTTCCTGGAGATGGCTGAACACCTGCCCACTGATGGGAAGCAGTGAATGCATTCCCTGTTTTGCTTTGCTTCCATGCACCACTTTTTCTTTACCTATTAAACTGCTTTTATCTCAACCCATGATTTTTTGAACTTTTAACTTGTTGATTTACTCCCCCATCCTACTGTGGGGGAGTGAGCAAGTGGCTGTGTGAAGCTAAGGTGGCTGCTGTGTTTAAACCACAACTGTTTTTTTTAAATTATTCTGGTAACAGGTAAAACACCTATTTTGTTTTTTTTTACAACGACAGCTTTCATTCCACAGTTAGTTTTGTTCTTTATAAAGACTTTATTACGAAAACACCTTTCTTTGGCAACGGGAAGGAAAAAAACCTCAGTTTAAGAGAAAGTTCTTTCAACAGGAATTTCTTTTATATACAGTTTCAGCTACTAAGAGAAAATATTTGCTTTAGTACTTTCTAAGAAACTATTGCATTTTGACTGCATTTTTGAGGTACACTGCTTTGTAACTCAGGTATATAAAAATGTTAGCACTTTTAACCAAGAGTAAATGTGTACACAAGCAAGCAAATTAATACATTTAGTACACCTGTTATGAGAGCCAAAAATCACACCCAGCTTAATTAGTCCAAATTTTCCAGCTGCATCTAACCTTATCCTCTTGGAACATGACTCCATCTTCTGCCCAGTCCATGTGCCCTGATTTCCTTTCTAGGATTATCAGGACACTGAGAAGAGTAACACAGTAGATATTCCTCTGATGCCAAAGTATAAAATTCACAACCTATTGAGATTGTGCTCTTTGACTTGGACATTTTCAGGGCTGGTATGTCCAGTGCTACAGGTATATTCATAGTGTTTGGGTTCTGCTCCAGAGTGAAGAGAAATTTGATAGTGGTGGAATGAAAAGGCTTATCTCTTTTCTCCAGAACAAAGAAAACTGAGACCGATTGCAGCAGTTGTTACCCAAGGATACGCTCTCAGTCTAATATATCTGAATAGTCTATTAAAATGGCCAAAAACTATGAAAAGTTATGCAAGAGAGAAGGACTGTAAAGTGATAGTTACAATAATAAGGAAATCTTAACCTTTTTTTTTCTAGCATTTTAACATTAAGTACTTTTTCTAGAACTGCAAAAAATCTCAGTATTCAGTAGCTATAAAGCTCACATTGCTAAATATGTGACACTGCAATACGTGTCAGTTTCCTTTCTGTTAAGAGGCAAAATTTATGAGCTTGTCTAAAGAAAAGTAGCCACCAGATACCAAATGCAGCCTGCACCTTTTCTGCATCCAACCAGATCACACATTCTTGTTGAACAGGGTAAATGGCCATATAAATTTATTTCAATATTCTCAGGCAGAAGATAACTTGCTTAAATGTTTTTCTTTACTGTTGCCAAATAAAATAATGCAAGCTGAAGTTTGCACTTCTCTGCTAGTAGACAGGTATCCAGCTGAAGCCTTCTGTCCATGGAAGGCATAGGCATAGGATTCCCAATTTCATCCACAACATATGTACTACCATTATGTCTATAACAGCTGGCCCAGGCCAAATCTAAACCCAGATCTAAAATGTGATGCAATTCAGGAAATGTACATGCTGTCAAGAATGTTTTGTTCTACTCCAATACAGTGTACTTCTGCAAAAGTAGCTGCTAGATACAGATTGATATCAGACTATAAGTGCTATCAGTACTTACAAATAGGAAACTTTGAATCTACAACTTATGGCTCTCATATTAGCTTCACCAAAACTAAGGATCTGAACTTTCAAAACCTTATCAACTGACACAATTTGCAGTGAGTCAGCAAAGAGAAAGTACATCAAAGAGAACAGCTAGTGAAATAATAGCTCTATCAATTTCAACGGAAAAAATTGTTTCCCATTTCTCCCCAAACCACAATACTTTTGTCATAATGTGCACAAAAATGACATTATCTATCAGAAGATTGCTCAGAGATACACAAATCTCAGTAGATGGTTACATGTCAAATGTTTTTATCCTACACAAGATAATAGATGGATAGGTAGATAGGTAAATAGATATAAAGCATTAGTATGTGTGTGCATATATATCTATGCATGACTAGAAAGTTCCTCGACAATCCCATTAAATCCTAGGAAGACTTCTAAATGTATGTTAAATACAAATTAAAAAAATCAAAAATCTGTGACATGCGGGATGTCTGTCCTTTGGTAACCTTTGGTTTTGAGGATGAAAAATTGAGATTTGCCATCTACTTGTACAGTGACTAATGAGCTAATAAATTTACAAGACAGATGAATGCAGGATTCTTGATTTCTCTTTGAAAAGGTGCCTACAACGCAAATGAATTATTTTAATCAAAACCAGAAGAGTCATAAATACTGTGAAAGGACTACGTTTTCAAGAGCTCTATTGAACCCTTATGAACACAAATGAGAC
This sequence comes from Trogon surrucura, assembly GCA_020746105.1. Taxonomy (NCBI): domain Eukaryota; kingdom Metazoa; phylum Chordata; class Aves; order Trogoniformes; family Trogonidae; genus Trogon; species Trogon surrucura. The sequence goes on from CM036617.1 coordinate 43,137,595, forward strand.
TGTTTACTGTGATACCGTTACTTGTGAATATAAATTTTTGCTATTTTATGAAAGGCAAATGTTTTTTAGAGAAACGAACTCCCAGAAGTTGTGCGTATTATAAATGCTTTCAGACATGAAAATCATGGGGATTATAGATTATAGTCCATGTAAAAGTAAGAAAGAATTATTATCCTTTGTTACTTCGGGCAGGTAATTTAATTCTTCTTTCTCCCTTTTGCCTTCCTATTCTTTGCCTATGAAACCTATTTTCCTTGTAAGCTCTTTGAAGCAGGAATTATTTATATACGTTCTTTAGTCCTCCAGTATTGACTGGGGACTGCAGCAACAATTGTAATGCAGATATAATAAATGTATGTATGGATATTCACGGCTGAAAGTGTCATAACTATGCTATTGTTACGGTTACCTGTGAAGATGCTCCTTGGTTTGGAGCATCTGCTATACCAAGTAAAGTGATCTCCCTTTTGTCAAAAAACCTCTACTCATTTCTAACAGTTTTTAAAGTTCACTATAGACTTACTTCATTTATAGTCCTTTATCACTCCGTTCCTGCCTTTCTCCCTTCACTTGTCTCCTTTCTGTCCCTCTGCAACATATTGCTACTGTGGGAGGTATTCACACTGTCTAACTTTAGTCAACTAATTTAGGGCTCTGAATCACCCTCTCGGAGTGCCTACCTCACAGAATATGACTATATATGGAATAGACATTTTTAACCTTAGGTGTTCTAGTATGTACTTTCTTCAAATACCCAAAGTAGCTTGGCCGAGGTGGTGTTAATATTATCCTGTATAAATACTGCCTGTCAACAGTAAGCAGATTTATGAAACGTTCGGTTTACAGATAGGTTTTCACTAGCTTAGTGCCTCTCTTTTTTCCTCACCTAGATTTAACACAGTAAGCACACTATCTGTAGGAAAGCATAAAAGAAAAAAAAAAGTTTTAATGCATATGATATTTACCCGTGGAATTTGCTAAAACATTAGTAGAATTTAAAAAGCACATGACTGCTCAATAAATCACAGCATTAATCCAAGCAGGTTGCAGCTGTAAGACAGTACCTCGGTCCCACGCCTAACCACACCTTGACCTTTCTTCTGAGACTGTCAACAAAGGTGCCAATTAGAGCAAGGATTAGAGCAACACGTTTTGTGTTGTGCTAAACACAACAGTTACCAAGGGGACAAAGATCATACATTTTGCTTAACACTGGATTCCTAACTGGCTCAACACACATCTTCCACTGACAACTACATTGGTAAATCTTGAGATGAGAAGCAGGTAAAGCGCATCACTCGCACACTCTTCGTTTGATCTCTTGGGACACAGAAAAGCTTATACTGTAGATGTCTGAATGATTTCCTATTGGGTTGTCGATATTGTTCAGTTTATCTTCTCTCTCACACAAATAAAGTGATCTAAGAATTTACTAAATTCCTTTTATATCAGAGTTTAATGTTAACACCATTTGTTTGCACATATCACAACTAATTATGTCAGCCATAAATTATGCATCCTAACTCAACATACTGAGAGCTGCAAGCTCTCTCAAGTGTTCAAGAGCAGCTTCTGAAAGCTTTCCCTTCAACCAAGCCATAAGAAGAGGCTTGATCAACATAGGTATTAACTATTAACTTATTTAGTTGAAAAATGTTAAATATAATAAAGTGATGAGAGAAAGAAAAAGAATTTTTTTTTTGTCTCAGTTGCAAAATGAATGCATGTAATTTAGACAAAATTGACAGAGGTAAGATGAAAACAATGTCTAGTTGAATGTGGACTGTCCACAGCATAAAAAAAGTAGTGTGCTCTGTACAAATAGTAAGGAAAAGACTATGGGATTACATCATAACATTAAGCTTTATCTTAGAGTTCCATTAATAGGAAGTGTGTTGGTGATCTCATGGACATGTAATATAAAGACTACAAATCTATTTTAGGTGTACAGGAAAATATCTAGCTAACATAGGCATAGAAAGAATGATTTTGAACGAAATAAGGCATTTCTATCCATCATTCTTTAAATTTACAAAAAAAAAAAAAGTAAAATTGTGCATCTAGCAATTGCTACTAATTCCTGTTTATCAAAAGTTTAATTAAGATTAATGGAATTAGTTTTACTCAACAGAACATTCTTTTTCCTCCTCAATCAAATCTGCTTTCCACGACAGTAATTACTAGGAATTAACCATCTAAGCAGAAATGCAAGGACATGGAAAGATGCAAGATATGTCCAAGGAGGTCTTAAGTGCAAGAACTTTTTAAAATTTAATTCATATGGAGCCATACTGACTGACAGTCATGATCACAGAATCGCAGAATCACAGAATATTAGGGGATGGAAGGGACCTCAAAAGATCATCTAGTCCAACCTCCCTGCCAGAGCAGGATCACCTACAGCAGAGCACACAGGAACGCGTCCAGGCGGGTTTTGAACGTCTCCAAAGAAGGAGATTTCACAACTTCCCTGGGCAGCCTGTTCCAGTGCTCGGTCACCCTCACAGTAAAAAAGTTTTTCCTCATATTTTTATGGAACCTCCTGTGTTCCAGCTTACATCCATTGCCCCTTGTCTTGTCAGTGGACGCCGCTGGAAAGAGCCTGGCTCCATACTCCTGACACTCCCCCTTGACATATTTATAAACATTAATGAGGTCACCCCTCAGCCTCCTCTTCTCCAAGCTAAAGAGACCCAGCTCCTTCAGCCTTTCCTCATAAGGGAGATGCTCCACTCCCTTCACCATCTTTGTGGCTCACAGGAAGGTGTCCAGGCGGGTTTTGAATGTCTCCAGAGCAGGAGACTCCACAACCTCCCTGGGTAGCCTGTGTCAGTGCTCTGTTACCCACACCATGAAAATTTTTTTTCTAATGTTTTTGATAGGGCTACTTATTTGGATTTACCAATTCCTGGGAGGTGGGAAGAATTTACATATCATATCTTATTTTAAATGTCACATTTCTCAGTTAATGTTATGGACAACTCAAATGTTTGGCTAAAATTTACAGGAGCGTTCAGAGGTGTTTTCATGCAAACTAACCACTGCTTCATTAGGATTCTTCTTTTTGCAGTAAGGTACAGCATTAAAATGTTTCTTTACCAGTTGGCTTCTTTGTAAATTAAGTACTATGGCATTTATTTTTTTTCTATTTGGGGGTGAAAAAGTATATGGTACAATAGCAAGTTATGATGTGACATAGACAGTACCATCAACACTTCTGGCTCTACTCTAAAGCTTTGAATTGCTTTCCTAAAATAATTCTGGGACAAAAACTTCCAGTAGTTTGGATATACACATATTCTTGAAGTTATAATAAAAAGTTAATTGGATTGATATATTTTCTATTTTAAGGAAAAATGCAGTACACAATTTACTACCTTGTTATTTTGCTTTGTTCTCTTTTTCCCTCTCCTGTAGCCCTAACTTACTACTGCATGAGTGGCATGGTGTTGTACCTGATTAGTGGAATATTATATGGAACCTAAGAGTTAAAGGCTGGTCTGATTTCACTGTTCAAAATCAGTGAGAACTGAAATTAAACAGAAAAAAAACAGATGAACTATGAAAAACAAATTACAGAGTAAAGCTATGACAGTTATTATTGCTAGTAAATGACAAGGCAGTTAATTTCTATTAAGTTGCATACTAAAGACTCAAAGATATTACTGATAAGGCAGCGTCCTTGTCACAAAACTGCAAAGATAAATATAACATTTAAATCTTCAGACTAGAACATCTTGAATTTTAATGACGCTCTTGTTTGATAGGCTTTTACAATGAATGGTCAGTGAGATCTTGGGAACATATCACAGGAATTTGCAATATTGTATTTAATTTTGATAGAAAAAAAATATTTCAACTGATTCGGCTCTGGGTTCCATATCAATTTGCAAAATTCAAAGGAAGAACTCATATATATATATGTTTTCAAAAGTCAATCCATTCTAGGGATATACAACATTCATACCTGCTGATGTTCACATGTTGGTAACAATACACTAATATATTTAAAACAACACTTAAAATAGATAAGAAGGATATGCCCATCTTGTACACAGGCAAGACCTGGGTGTCTTGTGAAATCCGTGTTTGCTAGTGTGAAGATGGAAGTTTCTTTTAGTTAGGTTCAACTAGGAGAGTATTTTCTTCTCTAACAGATAAATGGCATGATATTTTGTACATAACCTGTCAAATACTTGATTTGATAGATTTTCCATTTCTCAAAGTGGAATCGGTATTGAAAAAAAAATATTTGAAGTTAATGTAATAATTAATGTATCTGTCCATCTAACTTTAGTGTTTTAGATGTTTCCTTCTGGGAACCATATATAATTCTGCTCCAAGAGCTTTGACTGGATGGTTTGAGGATCACAGTTTGTCTTACATAGACAAGTATAATTAAAAGTGTCAGTAGAAAATCAATGTCTTTGAAAAATAGAGTGCCATCACACACACACACACAAAAATAAAATCACAGGAGATTTGAGAGTGTTCATAAAACACAGCTTTTCAAATATATCTTTGTCATATTTGGATGAAATCTGAGTACCACTGAAGTAAAAAACAAAATCCCAACTGATTTTTGTGGATACAATTTTTACCTTTAAGTGAACTTGTAAGAACTGAATAGAATAATTGCATATGATTGTATATATGTGAAAAATCCCCAGTAAGGGCAGCAACAACACATTGTCCTGTTTATGTGTAGCCTAGCTGAGTAAGATCTTACACAGAATCTTTTTAATGGCTGTAAATCTCAGGGGAAAAAAAGGTAGAAAAGACAAAAAAAAAGTTAAATTCATAAATTCAGAAAGGCTAGCTTTTGTGCCTTATAATTCTATTAGTTTTCTTAGTGTAAAGAAAAAAAAGAAATCATCATTATTTTAGGGTTTGTATAAATTTGAAATACACAAAAACACCCAAGCCTGCTCCCAATAGTTAAAGAAACTCTCATGACCTGAAGCTGATGGGTTTCTTTTCACAGATTTAAGGATATTAAATAGGATCTTCCAAACAAACAGGTATGTTACCAAATGTGATCCTTCACAGCTTATCCCCACTGTCTTGCTTCACTTACTTGTTATCTTGTACATTAAAATCATACCCATACTGCTCCAAAAGAAGAAGTCACTACCAGGGACTAACAAGATGGAGGGTGGGAATGTATTAAAACATTTCATTTGAAAAATACAGCATCTCTCATGGATTCCAACATCCTACTAAAGCCGGGGAAACACAAGTGGATGCACAGCCTTTATAGGAAAGAACCAAGAAGCCTGTTTTAAAACCACTGGCAAATCATTTCTATGTTCACATTGATTTTGATATGGAATCTAGTGGGAAAAAAAAAGGAAAGAAAAAATAAAATCCTTTGGACAAATGCACCGATTCTGCTCTAGAATATTATCAGGATACAGATTTATTTCAGACAGCATTTTAATGCTTATTTATTGATACATTTTATCATCGTGGTTTACATGAAAAATAGTGGGCTACAGGCTCTAACGAGTGACAACATCCTAGAGATGTTAAGAAGTATTCTGTAATATTCTCCCATACAGCAATGCACCATTAAAAGGGCATATATTTATCTCTTAATCCTATCTGAATACACACACATTTAAAGAGGTATATTAACCCACAGCAAATGCAAAGCATGGATATTTTCAGTACAAAGCCAGAAGCAGGCACAGTATTCTCAATGTTTTCCATATGCATTATTTCTGCAAAACTCAGCCTTCAGTCACTTAACATTAAGTCATTTCCTTAGATTTGGCTGGTAAACTGTAAAGACTTACATAAGTTTCTATTAGCTTGCTGCTTATTTTGCAAATATATTGTGAAAAGCATTCAGCTTTGAATTGTTCACTGCAGTGAGCTCATTTTTGGTATACATTTTTTTCCCCTCTGAATTAACTAAATGGTACACAATACAGTTTCTGTTCTTATATTTGATGCAAAAGTATCATTAATATAACATTATTTCCATTAATAGGTGTGACTGTACAATTTATGTTCTATCCCTGTCTGCTTCTTATGTTGCACAAGCACTGTGGTATAACCTTCCAAAATTAAGTGAAGAGCACCAAGGTTTTCCATAGCGTTTCTTCAAATAAGAAACACTATTTATATTTTTTGATTGTGCTATATTATACTCATAATTTTTGTGTTGCTATGCATGAAAAAAAAAAAGGTCATGGTGGCAAATTTTATTGTTACTCTCCTATCATTCAGAATCCTATATTTGATTATATCAAAATAGTTTGCTCAAGGAAAAAGAATACTTATAGTACATATTCTTGTATATACACACAGGGATATACATGTGCATATATGTGTGTGTGAGTGAGTGAGTGAATGAATAATTGGTCCACAGACAGCCATAGATTATATTCCATATTCTGCCCTCAGATCTAGTTGTAGAGAGTTTATTAGCATTTTAATAGGCTTGTCCGGCAAAGAAAGGCTTGATACCTGTTGTCAACCTCCATTCCACCCAAAATTAGTGTTGAGTGGACTATGGTATGGAAAATACAGAACTTCCTTCAGGCAAAACTTTGGCAATATCGCGACAAGTCCTATTTGTCCTTATAGCTCCTTTACCAAACAGGCAGGGTGTGAGTTGCAGGTGACTGATCACATTTCCAACAATATGTTCAGGATCTCTTTTAGTGTCCATTCTGAGTTCAAGGCAGTGGCATGCATCTGTGCAAGGTGTCCCAAGAAGTCTGAGGAGCCTTCCTCTGTGCAAGCAATCTTCTCTATGAAGGAAGGTGGTGGAGTCTGTTGCATACTGTAGGCAGTCAGGGTTGATGAAGCAGACATAGACTCTCTCAGGGAGAGGATGGGGAACACTTGAGAGAAAGAGAGAGAGATACCAGGAAATAAGCAGGCCTAGGGGATGTCAGGAAATACAAAGCCTCTAAATGAGTTTGCCTCTCCCTTTTTCCACAAGAACTTTGAGGATTCCAAATCTTACAATATGTCAGTTCATATCAGATTTTGAAAGAAAGTCTGGAAAATTAACAATTGCCTAGACCTTACCACTATTTCCTCTTCTTTTCTTACTTTCACATAACGTCTTAGGTGTAAGAAGTAGACTCTTATACTCCTGCCTATTTAGACTGATCATTTTCCTGTTTTTCAGGATTATCACCAAGACACTGTTAAGAATTGCTGTGTTAAAAGCTTGCTCCCATCCCAATGCATCTGTATACATACAGATGAATGAATGAAAGAATTAAATACTTTTCCATCTCTGCCTTGAATTTCCATACTTGTGGTCACAAAAAGCGTAACTGTCTCTCAAAGACTTAGCTTTAATTGCAAGGTATCCGGCCCTTAACCTTGTTAGAGTAACTGAATAAATGTGGCAAGAAAAATGTCCCTCTCAAGAGATTAACTCAATCTCCATCTCAGTCAGAGAATAATTAATTTTGGGATAGGATGCAAAATGACGCAAAACTTTTCTCAAAGATAAAAAATGCATATATGTTGTCAATTTTCATTATAGCAAAAAGTTAACAGCAGGGTGCTTCGAGACACCATACAAGGACCAGGTGTTCAAAATTTATTAATTAATATGAAAAAAAATGAGCGAACAGCATTGTGAAAAAAACTTGTAGATAACACAAAAATCTGTTAACCAAGTCTGGAGATGACAAGAAGCATCAGATGTACCTGACCAAGCTAGATGGATGGGTCATCTTAGAGGAGGTGAAAAACATTTATTTAAATAAAGAGTAATTCATATTGGTGAAAAAAAATAGAAGAAAAAACCACAAAAAAACCCCAAAGCACAATCAAAGGAACAAAAAAACCCACCAAAAAAAGTAAAAAATCATTCACCAGAGATCTCAATTAAGAGTGCTAGCTTATGAAAAACACCTGGGCCTCACTGCAGAGAGCTTAATGAAGAGCCCTGCTCGACCTGCATCTGCAGTCAAAAAAAGGCAAGTAAAATGTTAAGATGCCAAAGAAATGAGTCAGGGAATAAGAAAGAAGATATAATGCCATTATCTGAATCAATAATTTTCCCTCTTCTGCAATAGTGTGAATTACTGGTCACCCCATCACAAAAAAGATATTACTGAATTAGAAGATATTCAGAGAAGAGTGATTGTGATAATTAGGCATATAGAGAAGACTTCGTATGAAAAGACTGCAAAAATTTGAAATTGTTAACCTTAGAAAAAAGATGAATAAGAAGGGATATGATGAAAGAAAAAAAATGATAAGTGACAAAGAGAAAATAGATCAGGAGCTTTTGTAGTCCTGCATCTCGTAATTCAAGAACAAAAGGACACTAAGTGAAAGTGAAAAGCAGCAGCTCCAAATCTGATAAAAGGACACAACTTTTAATGCAGTACATAATTAGATTATGGAACTCAATGCCACAGGATGTCACTGATGTCAAGACTTTACCAAAATTCAAAGAAGGACTTGGCATTTACAATTCTTGATGTTCTTGAGAATCTTACACAGACTAACAGATAAAAAGTTCTGAACGAGAGGTTATGTGCCATGTTCTACAATTTAAAAGACAATACATTTTAAAAGAATTTGGAGAAAAGTTGGCTGAGAGCGGAATGATCCATCTCCAGACATTTGATTATTTTGTTCTTTGCTTTGTTTTGCATTTTCTCTTGAGCTATCTGGGCAGTTTTGGAGGGAAACCATTTAGTGGATCAACATTCAGATCCATTTACTATTATCCTAGGACTACGCTACTATCTTAGGATCTCCTATGAAATCCTAGTATTATGAATTTAATCGTCTCTCTGAAGGATAACTGCTGGATGCTCTACTGTATTCCATTCCACTCCATTGCAGTTAGCTGATTGGATTTGTCACCCATTGTCAATTAGTATAACCATTGCTGTATACTGTACAACACTGTGCATGTGTTTGGAGCAACTGTGAAATTTCTAGGTGCAGAAGCAAATACATTTTTTTTTGCTACGGCAGCTATGCAATTGATTTCATGTGTCCCAATTGTCTTCAAGCCCTACCTTAACCTCCAGCATAGCCTCTTGACATCTTGCTTCATATCCTGCAGCTGGAAGATGAGAGGCTATTTGCTTCTTATGCTTCCTATTCTCTGGTTTCCTTACCATGTTTCTTATTTTTTTCTGCCTGTCTTGCTGCTGAGAGACATAAGGTATTCTTCTTCCCCTTTTTGGTCTTAAACTATTTCTTTTCTAATTCATTAGCTTTTCTCACCCTAGTCCTTTCCTATATGAAAACTTTCAGTGCAAGTAAATAATGATAGGCATAAGCATAACAGAGCTTTTCCTGAATTCAGATGTTAACTGAAAACTGAATCTAAAAGAGAATGTGAAAGATACTTTGTGGAAGCAGGATCGTTGATTTGGAACAGTATTCTCAGATAATTCTTCCTTCTGCTGTTATTAATTCATTACATTCTCAAAGCTTTGTAGGAAAAGGTAGTAGTCTATTTATTTTGGTATTATATTAAAAGCCAATTTAATTATATAGCATTAAAACCACCTACAATTTTCAAAGATTCAGATTCAACTGACTTGTCAGAGGCCTCATTCAACAGAAGCTATTAAACTAGAAAGTAGGGAGATAAACAATACTGCTACCTTTATAGACATTCAATTAACTGCTACTATTTCTTTCATCTGACAGCCACACAGCTAGTAAGTTCTGAGGCAAGTTGAGGGCAACTAGAAAGTAAGTGAAGATATTAGGGGTAAAGGCACACAGAGCAGCTACATTTCTAGGGCTGGCTGGGTGAACAAAATGCTGGAGGGCTGTAACTGACTTGTAGAGAAGCTAAATTCAGACAGTGAATGAAATGGATACTGCAAAGAGACTGTGAAGATACTTGACCCAGGGATAACACTTGAGAGAAGATGCACAGCCCCAGTTGAGCTAAGACATTAGCTACTACGAAAAAAAAAAGATGTGGTGTGTTCTGTCTCCTCTCCCCAGCAACTTGCATCACTGGAGGTTTTCCAGATGCAATTGGGCAGGGTGCTAGATAATCTCATCAAACTACCTTTCCCAGAAAACATTGGACCAGATGATAACTTGAGGTTCCTTCCGACCTGGGCTGTTCTGTAATACTATGAATTGCTTCAGCTTTGATACTTATTATTTTTCTCAGCTTTCAGATGCATACCTTACTAAACAGACATGGCCCTGTGATTATTTCCTCCTTTTTTTTTTTCCAGGAAAAAATATTAAAATAACATAAAAAGTTTATGTTCTTGAGCTGATAAATCCTGCACAATGCTGCAAAGCACCATGCGGATCACATATTTGTGTCAGTGCTGTGTTTTGAAACATCCATATTGTCCTCACCATAAGGTTTAGACATATCTGAGGGTTTACAGTTAGTCTGCAAGACTGGTGTTAGGTTGAACTCAGCTCACAGGACATGCACTGAACATACTTTAGCATAAATACGCTATTCTAGTACAGTGTTCAATAACAAAAGAGAAGGAACTGGTCAGCACCAGCAAGGAATTTAGTTTTAAAAGCCTAGAAGAAATGGATCTTATCCTACATGTGATAATAAAAAGTATGTATACTGTAGGTCTCACAGGAATATGAGAGGTGTTTCCAGACTATGAGTATTTACAAACATGAGCTCAAGATAACTGGTACGTGTATTGTTCTTCACCTTTTAATTTTTTTATTAGGATTTAATTTTCATTCATAACAATTTCACAACCATGAAACAATGAAATACCCTTAATTTGAAAACTGCCTACTGGAAAAAAATGGTGTATTATATTTTTTCTTATAAAGGACTACACAAATGCAAAAAATATACCCTAATGTTGCATAAACTCTGTACTTCCAGTCATATTCTGGCCATTTTATTTTTACTAATAACCATTTAGTTTTAAGTTAGCTTCTTTCCTGCTATTTTGTATTGTGAAAGAAGTAGCAGAACATCTTATCTGGAAGATCAGGTTTAACTAAATGATCATTATTTTGAAAAAAAAAAAAACCCAAAACCGTTTTCACCTAGACAACCATGTTACTTTTTCAGGGTTGTCACCCTACCTTTTCAATTCATGTCCTCTGTTTTAAATTTTATCATCAGTTAAAAACATAGCCTGAAGTCAAATATTATTTTCATATGAAAAATCTACACAATTACTGAAAACTCTTCCAACTAATTTACTTTCCCTTTCTTAGCAAAGAAGCATAAATGTCAGCCAACTATTAAAATAAAAGATAAAATATTTCATTATAGTTATGCAAAATTAGGTTTCCCACAATGACATTACCTCATTAATGATACAAAACCGCGTGCTATTTTCTTGCTTTGCATATAAAATCTAAACAACATGTGCTTTTTTTTTCCTATACCTTATATCAGGTTACTTAATTATGCATTTTTCCTAGTAGGGACAAATAAATATATTTGTCTTACCATTAGAACAATCTTCTCATGTTAGAAGTTCAGATCCAATTAGATTAGGTAGAAATGTGCATGGAATGAAATATGGACGGGATAGATTTTAGCATCTCAGCTGAAGAAAGGGCACACTGTTTTGTTTAGTGTCACCGTATACTTAAAAATGGGTTTCGGATGAAGTACCAATGAGAAGTATATCACATCTGCTTCCATTATGGCAAGTGTTTTTGCAAAATAGAAAAGAGGATTCATGCTTATTTTAAATTCAAAATAAACCATGAATCCGCAGAATGTCACAAGACCCCACCCAGTATTTCTAAAAACTGAACCTTTCAAACCTGGCAATGTCTCTCACCCAATTACTAGTTAGGCTTCAGTACCAAAGGTAAAACTTAGGGATGCTCTCAAGCGAACTGAAAAAAAGGCCTGCTGAGTTTAATACTCTCCAGTCTACTACAACTTTAACTATATACCATATACAATCATATTCAATTTTAAGCAGAACTCTTTCATTTGCTCATAACTTTCTTTACGCATTATTTGGACTTTGGCATACATTACAATTTATCCTCAATCCAAAAGAGCTGTGGTGTTTTGTTTTGGTTTTTTTTTCCCTCAGTACAGGAGATTGAGCTATGCTTAATGGTTCTGAATTGGTTTTCCTAAGGCTGAAAAGCTCCTTTTTTTCTCAGGTATTTCAATCAGGAATGAAGTGATTGGAAGACACCAATGATAAAGGACAGGTTTTTTATTTTGTAGTTTTCACCAGGGTGTAAGCCACATTTCCATGAAAATGGTTAAGCAATCAGAAAAGCTTAGCCATAATATTAAGTGTAAACATACCCAATATTTAAGTATAGTTATAAGTGTAACTTATACTTCACATAAATATATGGTTTATGCATATATACATCAGGGTGAGGAAGTTGATGAGGCCTTCTACAGGCAGCTGAGAGCGGTCTCACAATCACAGGCCCTGGTTGTCGTGGGGGATTTTAACTTCCCTGATATTTGCTGGAAGGACAACTCAGCCAGCCAGCCACAGTCCAGGAGGTTCCTCCAGTGCATCGATGACAATTTTCTGATGCAAATGGTGGAGGAACCGACTAGGAGAGGAGCACTGCTGGACCTCATCCTCACTAACAAGGAGGATCTGGTTGAAGCAGTAAAGGTTGAGGGCTGCCTTGGCTGCAGTGACCATGAAATGGTGGAGTTCAGGATCTCATGTAGCAGAAACAAAATAGCAAGCAGAATTGCAACCCTGGACTTTGCCAAGGCAAACTTTGGATTTTTCAAGCAATTACTAGAGAAAATCCCATGGGCAAGCCTGTTTGAAGGTAAAGGGGCCCAAGACAGTTGGTTAGCGTTCAGGGACTGCTTCTACCGTGCTCAAGATCAGAGCATCCCGACACGTAGGAAGTCAAGGAAGGGAGCCAGGAGACCTGCGTGGCTAAACAGAGATCTGCTGGGTAAGCTCAAGGGCAAGAGGAGAATTTACAGATCTTGGAAGGCAGGGCTGGCCACTTGGGAAGAATATAAGGCTGTTGTCCGAGGATGTCGGGAGGCAACTAGGAAAGCAAAGGCCTCCCTAGAATTGAACCTGGCGAGAGGGGTCAAGGACAACAGGAAGAGCTTTTTCAAATACGTGGCAGATAAAACTAACACCAGAGGCAATGTAGGCCCACTGATGAATGAGGTGGGTGCCTTGGTGACAGAAGATACAGAGAAGGCAGAGTTACTGAATGCCTTCTTTGCCTCTGTCTACTCTGCCGGAGGCTGTCCTGAGGAGCCCCGTTCCCCTGAGGCCCCACAGGAAGTCAGGGCAGTGGAGGAGTTTGCTTTAGTCGATGAGGACTGGGTTAGGGACCAATTAAGCAATCTGGACATCCATAAATCCATGGGTCTAGATGGGATGCATCCACAGGTGCTGAGGGAGCTGGCTGATGTCATTGCTAGGCCACTCTCCATCATCTTTACCAAGCCTTGGGAGACGGGAGAGGTGCCTGAGGACTGGAGGGAAGCAAATGTCACTCCAGTCTTCAAAAAGGGCAAGAAGGAGGACCCGGGAAACTATAGACCGGTCAGCCTCACCTCCATCCCTGGGAAAGTGATGGAACGACTTATCCTTGGTGCCATCTCAAGGCATATCAGGGATAAGAGGGTCATTAGAGACAGTCAACATGGCTTCACCAAGGGGAAGTCGTGCTTGACTAACCTCATAGCCTTTTACAAGGATATAACAAGGTGGATAGATGATGGCCGAGCAGCGGATGTGGTCTACCTTGACTTCAGTAAAGCATTTGACACAGTCTCCTACAGCATCCTTGCTGCTAAACTGAGGAAGTGTGGTCTAGACTCTGGGGTAGTGAGGTGGACTGTGAACTGGCTAAGGGGAAGAAGCCAAAGAGTCGTGGTCAATGGGGCGGAGTCTGGTTGGAGGCCTGTATCCGGTGGAGTCCCTCAAGGGTTGGTACTGGGACCAGTATTATTCAATATATTCATCAGTGACTTGGATGAGGGTGTAGAGAGTACTATCAGCAAGTTTGCTGATGACACCAAGCTGGGAGGAGTGGCTGACACTCTAGAAGTCTGTGCTGCCATTCAGCGAAACCTGGACAGGCTGGAGAGTTGGGCGGGGAAAAATTTAATGAAATATAACAAGAGTAAGTGTAGAGTCTTGCATCTGGGTAGGAACAACCCCAGGTTCCAGTATAAGTTGGGGAATGACTTATTAGAGAGTAGTGTAGGGGAAAGGGACCTGGGAGTCTTGGTGGACAGCAGGATGACCATGAGCCAGCACTGAGCCCTTGTGGCCAGGAAGGCCAATGGCATCCTGGGGTGTATTAGAAGGGGGGTGGTTAGTAGGTCGAGAGAGGTTCTCCTTCCCCTCTACTCTGCCCTGGTGAGACCCCATCTGGAATACTGTGTCCAGTTCTGGGCCCCTCAGTTCAAGAAAGACAGGGAACTGCTGGAGAGAGTCCAGCACAGGACAACTAGGATGATTAAGGGAGTGAAGCATTTCCCTTATGAGAAAAGGTTGAGAGAGCTGGGGCTCTTTAGTTTGGAGGAGACTGAGGGGTGTCCTCATTAATGTTTACAAATATATCAAGGGTGAGTGTCACAAGGATGGAGCCAGGCTCTTCTCGGTGACAATCAATGACAGGACAAGGGTTAATGTGTTGAAACTGGAACATAAGAGGTTCCGTTTAAACTAGAGAAGAAATTTCTTCTCAGTGAGGGCGACGGAACACTGGCACAGGCTGCCCAGAGAGGTTGTGGAGTCTCCTTCTCTGGAGACATTCAAGACCTGCCTGGACACATTCCTATGTAGCATAATCCAGGCGTTCCTGCTCTGGCAGAGGGATTGGACTTGATGATCTTTCGAGGTCCCTCCCAATCCCTAACATTCTGTGATTCTGTGATTCTGTCATACCTTCTTGGCTTTTTAATCTTAAAATAAACCATAGGGTCCAAGCAACAACAAAGATAATAACAAATGCTCCGCTTCTATTGTCCCAACATAAACTTAACTCTGGGTATTTCTGCATAGAATAAGATTACTGCATAGAATATGATCTGTTACTATATCCTTTAGACACATCCAATGTATGATATGGAACAAACACTAGAATTTTCCCATATCAAAGTGTAGGTAACACCAGATTTATAATGACTTCAACAAAATTGCTCAGGTCTGAAAATTGGCCTCTGCACAGAACTCCAAAGTGTCCAAGGGCTTAGAAATGCAATTATCTGTATAATTAATCCCATGATATTCACTACATAAACATGTCAGGTGTTTGTATGATCAGGTCTGAAATCATGATTTTGCTCTTAACCAGTCATTATTTAACCACGAAGGTCAGTTTTCGAAGTTCTAAGTTTTTAAGGGGCATTACAGAATGGTCATCTTACGGTATGCAGTAGACAGTTATTACATAGGATTTTTGTTGGTTTATTTGTTTCTTTTCAGTGATATTATCATTCCTGGTAGGAGGAATTGTGGGGAAAAAAAAAAAAAGAAAGCAATCTTTGGGGTAATAAGACTTTGTTGAACTACTGATGAGACAGATGTTCTAGATTATGCTGGAAAGTTACCCAGAGGGAAAGAACCTACAGCTGCCTAAGCGTAAGCCATTAGTGTGCCCAGGTAGCCAAGAAGATCAATAGCATCCTGGCTTGTATCAGAAAGTCTATGGCCAGGAGGAGTAGGGGAGTGATTGTGCCCCTAGACATGGTCTTGGTGAGGCCACACCTTGAATCTTGTGTTCAGTTTTGGGTGCATACTTCAAGAAAGATATTGTAGATGTGGCACTTCAGGATATAGTTTAGTGATCATGGTAGTATTGGGTTGATGGTTGGACTAAATGATCTTAGAGGTCTTTTCCAACCTTAATGATTCTATGATTTTATGATGTTATGATTCTGTGAAGTGCTGAAATTTGTCCAAAGAAGGGCAACAAAGCTGGTGAGAGATCTGGAGAACAAGTCTTACAAGAAGCAGCTGAGGGAACCAGGGCTCTTTAGCCTGGAGATGAGGAGACTGAGGGGAGGCCTTATTGCTTTCTTCTTCATTGGGAAGAAGAATTCTCCAAGTGTAGGATTGTTCATCCACTAGTAAAGAACATGAGCTGGGATTAGACTGCTGTGAGACAGGTTAGTTCTACCCTACAGATCATCTTCATGGCCCTCCATTGGACTTGCTTGAGTATGTCCATGTCCTCCTTCTGTTGATGGCCCCAGAGCTGAACAGAATACTGCAGGTGGGGTCTCACAAGAGTGGAGCAGAGGGTGAGAATCATCTCCCTTGACCTGCTGGCCACACTTCTTTTGATGCAGCCAGGATGCAAGCACACATTTCTGGCTCATGCCCAGCTTTGCATCCATCAGTACTTCCAAGTCCTTCTCTGAAGGGCTGCACTAAATCCACTCATCACTCAGCCTGTATCTGTGCTTGGTATTGCCTCAACCCAGATACAGGACCTTGCACTTGGCCTTGTTGAACTTCATAATGTTCACATGGACCCACCTCTCAAACCTGCCAAGGTCCTTCTGGATAGCATCCCTGGCCTCCAAGCGTGTCAACTGCACCACACAGCTTGGTGTCGTCAGCATATTTGTTGAGGGTGCACTCAGTCCCAGTGTCCATGCTGCCAACCACAATGTTAAATAGAACCACATCCAATATCCAACTCTGAATATTCTATGAACTCCTGACTTGGAATGAATGAGTAGAGATGGAGAAATTCCTGAATGTGTTACAGTCTGATATTTTCAACATCTGGATAATGAGGTAAGGTACATTTAGGCTATGGATACTCTGTCCTCTACCCAAGTTCATAAAGAATTGAGACTCAGAATCACATTGTCATACATTCTCCAAGGGAATGAGTCTGCTGCAATTGTATGAAATTATTTAATTCTCACTAGTTATTAAGTTCTGCAATGCTCAAGTGGCAAGATTCAGTGCTAACGCCGGCTGAAGTTGCAACGTAGTGTGTCAAAAGCCAAAGGATAAGATTTCTGCTGCAACAAGACGATGATGCTGAAGAACTGAGAGCTGGCATTTGGCCAAATTGAAGATTTGTATAGGACAAAAGGGATAAAGAAATAATCTTAATCAGTAGTGGACAATTTTTGAAAGAGATAACAAAAAGATGTTACTGTTCTTATCTACCTTAACATTATCTCTCATTGTCCTTAATTTCTGTGGCCAAATTACAAGCAATATGTTTCTAAACTGTTCATGCCAGCCAGATTCCAACACAGTTAACTCTGAATAATGAATAAGCTATAGAACAACCATTATTTGTGACTTTGGATGTTTTACCAAACTTTTTCTAAAGCAGTTGTTATGATTGTGACTCGATGCCTTACCAGAAATCAGTTGATCTGTAAATTTGCTGTGTGCTATTTCTCTACCTAATGTCTTGGGAATTTACAGATTTAGTCTCCAAGAAAGTGAAATATTTGAAATAGTAAGTTGGTCCAAACATTCTTCAAACAATCACATTAGCATTCTCCTATAGCTCTTCCAAGCTCCTTCTCACATGTCCAAATGGGCAGTACTCTGGGCTTTGCAACAGCAGTTGGGCTGTTTAGACTACAATTAGCAATCACCTGAAAAAGATATGGTTTCACACAATGATGTATCTAAAACTACTCCTTGTTCAATAGTACTAAATAAAACATTTCTACAAGAAAACTTTATCATAGTTCACTCTGGTTTCTTGCACCTATTCTCTAACTTCTCATTTCGAAAATTCTGTCTTTTTGTTATACTGGGAATTTATTGTAACCTATTGACAAGGAGGAATTAACCAGAACAATTTCCAAAGTATCTAAAATAGACAAGAACAAGTCTCAGAGTGAAAGGATAGAAAAGTTAATGAAATACATACATCAGAGAAGGCAGTGTGCAAGAAGGCAAACCCTGTTAGAAATTCACTCTGTGGCTTGAGAAAGATTTATATTTTTCTCTACTAACCTGTAAGCAAGTTATAACTGATACATAAACTCACCGATACTTACAAACTTTTAAAAAAAATAACAATAAAAGAACACTTAATTATAAAGAGGGATATTATGGGACAGAATTAGTTTGGACATTGTTTGGGAACGTCATTATTTGCCATTTTTAAAAGAAGTTTAACTATACCCAAATATCTATGACATTATATTAAACAACTCTCAAATGACACTGTATGCACTCAATCTGTCATTCTCAAGGCAATCTTCTGTCCTCAAAGGAAATAGTAGATAGCATTTTAATAAATGAACAAACTACAAAATCACATTTCTCTTTGAAGAGACTTTCCTACTACTTTACTCTCAACACAGAAGTGGCAGGTACGTTCACCTAGGGGCCATTTTCTATGGGCTTGTAGACTAAAGGGCTCTATTTGAAATCGCAACAAGAGTTCTACCTCTGCCCCTTCTCATTTACCAGAGATTTTGTACTGTATAACCTTCCACAGGGTAGAGCAGAAGATTCACGAGAGTGAATCCTCTCAGCTTGAGCATGTAAAACTCTTTATTATTACCATGACAGAAATCTCATTTTCCAAGCATACTCTGTCTCTTGCAGAATATACAAGGTTTAAATGCAGATGCAGTCAAAAATCTCATTAATGACTCAGATCAACAGCTGCCATTGATCTTTAAAATGTAAATGCAGTAACTTCTAAATCTTAAAATGACACAGCAGCTGTGCATTTTGGGAAATGAGAGAAATTGTGACTATAATGTAACAACCCATGAATATTTTCTTCCTGCTACCTGAATTTTCTAGTTAAAATGAAAAGAACAACATAGCCTTTATTTGACATTTTCAAGCTATCTGATAAAAAAAAAAAAAGAGAAATGTTCCACATTTTTCATGATGACTATCATACACCACTTTCTTGATGTGTATGTAGTTTGCTTTCACTCTGCAGAGTTGCTTGAAAAGAAGTTTGGAAAGATTCTCCCTTTATTTTTAAAGCATAAAATTTTGTACTGGACTACAAATTCTGAAATATAATGACATTTTTATATAAATGAACCTAAAATATCACTGGCTAGTAATGAATTAGAATGCGAAGTAGGCACAAGTTGCAGGTAATGGCTACTAGTGGGACCCACTGCCTTCATCACTTTTCATTAAAGGTATAAAGTAAAATAAAATTAAAGCCAAAAAGTAATGTAGCATAAAAAATGATGCGGCCATCACCTAGGATCTCTAGCATTCATAAACAGGAAGCTCATCTCTGTTTCTCAATTTATATTTAAAATCTATGTCTTTAATGGAAATTAAGAAAGATCCAGAAAAGGAATTATTTTTTTTTAAAGAATAAAAAGTCCCATTAAGGAATAGGAAGAAGAAAACCAACCACAGATAGTAAAAATCATGGTTAAAAATATTTTGGATCTAAATTTAACTCAAAAAACCACAATTTAAAACAGGTGTTTATGAAATCTTTTCAATCTGTTGTGACATGCAATACGAGATCTGATTGAAATAAAATAATAACCAATCAAGTAATTGTCAAGCACCTAAAATGACTGTGTTTTGCAAATGAGTTTTCAGGTGAGTCAATGAGAATTACCAGACGACTCCATCCCAAAATGCCTGTGACAAAGAATGCAACTGGAATTTGACACAGTTGTAACAGTAGCTGTCTAGTGCAGCAAAACTGAGAGGAAGGCTAACAGCTCCAGCCATTCTCACATCCGAAAAATGGAAGAAAACAAACACATCCCTCCCACAGGCATAAGTCATGCACCTAAGAAATCTCACCAATTCACCTGCCAGGTGTGTTGAAATGTTATTGCTTACGTAAACTCCCTCTTGCAGTACACATTCCAATCTCCGCAAGATCTCATGTATCTCTCCATTGATAAGAAGTGATAGTGAGTAAATTTAATAAATCACCTTTTTTTCATTTTTTTTTAACATTTTGGTGTTGTAAATACTACCATTTTGATCCGCTACTGCTTTGGTATTATTCTGTGTTAAGAAAAGCCAGCAGAACATCAGGCCACAAGAGTTGTTCCTCATAAACTCCCTGTGATATAAAATGGCTCTACCTGGTTTAAAGTAAAAACCAGCACACACAGGGTGACATCTCGGGGTGTGGGGGGGGAATCTGTGTAAAGAGCAAGTAATTGCAAGCTCATGAACAGTACTTATCTAGTCATTACAAATTAGAAGCCCCTCCCTTTTCCATTCACCTCAGCCTGAATCACAGTCATTATTTCAATATACTTCCAAGAATAAGTGTGGGTACGCTTCAGGGCTCTGTACTGGAAAGCCGAGGAAAACACTGACAGCAAGCTGCAGACTTATGATGCATGAATGAAGCACACGTTCGTCACATGGCAGAAAAAGCCGCTCACCGCTTACTGCTAGACTTGTTTTGCTGTTATTCATTATTCATCTTCTCCCTCACAATCAAGAAAAACAGAAAGATCCTTGAATATCCTTTCAATTTCTTCTTGACTTACAGTTCTTTACCTAACTATCAAGCAGCCACAGCCTCAGGAAGCTGTCTGTCTCTGTACACCAAGGAACATTTACATGACTAGCATAGTAATTCTGTTTCAGGCATTTGGCTTTTACAGTTTAAGTGTCTTCATCGCAAACAAATTTCTTAATGGCTTTGAGTAGCAAACAGATACAGAACGGTGCCAACTGATCAAGAAATAGCTGAGCAGGTATGACCTGTGATCATATTTATTGGCATTTCATTTAAAACCTCTTCTGAATCATCATTACCATCATCATCTAAGCCCAAACTCTTTTGTTCAGTAAGTCAGAGCTGCCTGCCTGCTTGTTCTAAAAACAAGAAATCAAAGCTCAGGACTCTATTCCTTCGCTCAAAAGCTTGAGAATCGATAAAGATGTGTAGGAAGAGATTCTTCACCTTCATAAACAACATGGTTGAATGAAGCAAAGCTCCCTAAAATAGAAGAAGACAAGGAACAGTCCGTCCACCAAGAACATAAGTATAGTAAACCCGTAAAAGCATGCAGTGCATGCTGGCACCACAAGACTAAATCCCTTTTAGATAAAGTGCCTTAAGTATTTCTACAAATGAACAAGAGATTTGACAGGAACTCAGACAAACCTCTCTGTCTATGGCAAGTGCTGAATATCCATGGCATTTCTAACAAAATTATGTACTAAAAATGATGTAAAGAAAGATCACGCTTTTGAAGCATGACACAAGTACAACAATCCATGTAGTTTTTAATATGCTGCAACAATTAATGCTTTTGTGCATGTTTTATCTTGAATGCTTTGCCATTACTGGAGAGCTTGCTTGCTGTTTCTGTTAGGAGAAAAAAAAAAAAAAGAGTCATCAAAAATTTCCTTCAATCCTGTTTACTTACAGTAAATGTCAGGACACCTGACTTTGTCTAAAAACTGGATGCAAGATACAGCTTTCATGCTCAGAAATAAATATCAGCAGCAATAAAAAATAAAAAATCCCTAGAACACAGAAAGAGGGGTTTTTATTTGTTTGTTTTTTTGGCGTCTTCACAGCTGAACAGCCGTGACTACTGCTCCTGCTTTCAGTCACTCACCTTCACAGCTGCAGCCAATAAATCCACTCTCCTCTGAATTTCTATCCAGAAATACCTTGTATTTCTTCAGGTGGGTAGGTATAAATTCTGCCATGCAGCCAAACACTTTGTGGCACAGCTTCTACTGTTTCCAGCAGCGACTTCATAAAAGAGTGTTTAATTGTTCCTTCTGTGTAGCCTGAAGGAAGTATGATGGGACTGCCTACTCACCAATTTAACTTTGTTCTGTGAACAAAGTTAGAGACTGAGGTTAAATAATTTAACCCAGTTTAACAGACTGGTCATACCTGCTGCAAAAGGTCTTAGCCCAACTCTGTCTCTTTGTTGTGTTTTTTCGAATTGACTTCTGAGTTTCATCCACCAGTGAAAATCAAACATTTTTAATTTCCTCGCTTTTTTTTTTTTTCTCCAACCAGAAGAACCACAGAATCATAGAACCAGTAAATCCAAGTAGTAGCATATGATCTTTAAAATCTATTGTTTGGCATGGAAGTACAAATTTATGAGACTAATTTTCCATAATATTTTTGGTATTTTTGAGACTACTAATCTACAGTGTGAAGGTCTCACATTAGATGCAGGGCAAAAATACAGGTCTTAAAAAATTTAGCCCACAATACAAAGTGATATATATTCCAAATTGATAACATGCTTCCGACCACAGGCTGTCCCTCCTATCTATGTTAGGAAGACGACTTCCTTTCCATCAGTCAACAAAAAGTGAGCATCATTTTCATCCTGACACCAAAGTTCCCTCCAATGCAAGGGAATTATTTAATAAAGAAGGCTAGTGCAGTCTGAAAAATTTTAACTCTACATGCTGAAAATACCTATCACCAAGAACAAATAGAATTGCATTTCCTTTAGATGTGTAATAACTGCTGATATTTCAGTCTTGGAATTTGCCTGGACAATTAACAATAATTTAACAAGATGTTCGTGCTCACTCTCTTTTAATATTGGTTTAAGTGTCCAGAGGAAAATGGCAATGTTTAATATTTAAATATCAAACATTTTGATTAAACATTTGAATGTTAAACTAATATTAAGGAAGGCTGAAAAATTAGTTTATAGAACTGTCCGTAGGTCTTTCAGGTTGCAACTGCCAAAAATGCTTCTGGAAATTTGCTATGTAGGCATTTTTTTCTAAAAGTAGCCTGACCCAAAGCTCATAGTTGTCAACTGTAATTAATAAGCAACATTTCAAAATTTGTGCTTAATGCTGGGCTGTGCAAAAAGAATCATGTTTACCACAAGAAACAGAATCTGTAGGATTCTGAGTAAAATCAGGTATGACTGTATCAGCTCAAAGAGTCAGGACAAAAGGTACTTGGCATCAACTCACACTAGTTACTGTCTCAAACAAATAGTTGATTTACACTCTGTATTCTCCTAGAAATAAACGTAACTCCCTGATAGAAAATATTAAGCTGATAGGCCTCTCAGTCAAGTCTGCAACTTTTGAAACACCCGAGGAATTCCCCCAAAATCTACTAGGACTCGTCCAAATAACCTCAAATAACCTTTTACAACTTGGAGCCATTACACCTCCTCTCAAGATCCACCTTTCCACTTTCTCCAGAAATATTATTCTACATCAATCATTTATAAGAGTTCAGTCCTGTTTCTCCTGAAAACTCCCATCACAACAGTTTGAATTCAAAATCCCCCAAAAAACCTGCAGGGATGTTTCCAAACTCAAAAAAAAAAAAAAAGAAAAAAGAAAGGAAACGAGAGTTGAGATTTTGAATGGATTGCTCATTGCAACACATATCCAAAGAGGTTTGAGAGGAAATAATAGGATACAAAATAGAACCCAAGAAATGCACTCCCTAGAAACCAACTATTCTCAATCCCGAAAAACTACAGGTATTACAGATGGGGATAAACATCAGTTGCCTGGGTGCAAATGTAAAAGCCTTCACATCTATCCATTTTACATCTTGGCTGCAAATTATTAAAGTGCAATTTCCACTGTATTAAAGAGACAACATATTATGCTGTTAGCTTTCAGTCACGTTTAATAAAGAGAAATCCTTCTGCTGAATGAACATTACCCCTTGGCTACTTTTAAAATAATCCATTGAGAGTAGTACAATATTCCATATATTTATAACAAGTATTGTGTTTCTCTAAAGAAATACCCCGAAGAAACATTACTTTCTTTTTTCATGTATATGGAAAAAAACCCAACAAATACTGTAAGTTTAGTAGTTGTTTTTTTGGTGGGGTGGTTTGGGATTCTTTGTCTTTAATTATTGACAACAGTGAAAAGATTGTTTAAGACTAGCTGTGTCAGAGTTTTGGACAACAATTGTGACAGGCTTTGCAGGTGTACAGTGCTTTGCTTATTGATACAAATTGAATCTGAACATAGCAATTTATTCAGCAAATCAAACCAATCACTGCACTGCAGTTTTCTCTTTCAGCTCTCATTTCCCAACCAACTACTCTTAACCACTTTGCTACTTTTGCTTTACAGCAAGGTTTCAACTGCTATTAGGGGTTGTTTTATGGTAGGGATAAGGGAGTTTAAATTTTAAGGCTGTTATACCCTTCCACTGCTGCCATTAAGTCTTGCATCACTCATAATTGTTCCCTATCTCCAAACACACTACCATAAAATATATTTCTCTTCCCTTTACCCTAGTAAAAAACTAGCCATTCTCATGTCATGCAAAGCATTTAAACAGCTCGCAAGTGAAATTTCTTCTAGTAAACCGATTTTTTGTCCAAAGAATGAGACGACTTCAAATCCTTCTTTAAGAACCATACTGAAAAACAGGTTCTTTAATACAAACATGTTGTGTGGGTTTTTTTCTGTTAAAAGACACTTAAGCTAACTAGTCCTTCCAAAATAAACAACACAAAAAAGATCAATGAAAATTAACACCAGATTGCCCAGCAGGTATGTGAAAAAGGAGAAGTAAGCAACTCAGGAAAAGCAGACTGGCAGCCAGCTAAAGGGGAGAAAAATAGAGCAATCTTACAGTGTTGAGCCAATATATAACCCTGGATTAATAGCTAGCCTTGGCAAGGCTCAGATGTGAAGATGCTCACATCGGGCATCCCAGACTTGCTGCTACCAGAGGTTGTTGCCATGGTAACCAGTGACAGTCAGCCAACAGTAAAATGAATTTAGAAAAGATAGTTAGGAAATACAGAAAGGAAGAAAGAAAAAGAAAAGAAGGAAAGAAGTTTGATGTCTGTAAGTAGATGCACAGTTCCACTGTCTGCCGCTTGCTCTACAGCAGTGCGTGAATCCGTCACCAAAATGGAGCCGAATTCTCATTTTACCTCTGTGATTTTTGAAGGATATTCCAGCCTGCATGGGTTTCTAATTGAAAGAAATTATTGCCTCGTTCATGCGGCAGCCTGTCAGTGACTCAGCAATCCAGCAAATTCAGGTGCCTCTGAAAACTGCATGGAACTGTTAGCACATTGTTCTCATCTAAACTGTTTACAGGAAGCCTGGAGTGGCCCATTTCTGTCTTTTGCCTTTAAATCAGCCTGGAGATGGTTCCACCCTGACACGTAAAAGGGCTCAATGGAAGAAGTATTTGTCACTGAACCAAAAGGATTTGGAACTCTACAAATCTGGTGGTAAACTCAGTTGATTTTTTTTTTCTTTTTAAACAAAGAACAAAGCAGAGACTGGTTGTTTTAAAAGCAAAACTTTGTTCAAAGGAGGCTAGCAGTCAGTGGACCATAAATCACAGTGCCCGTTCCCAGCTGTGCAACACTGCATGGAAGAAAAGGCTTTGGATAGCAGTGTCTCTTAGTGATAGCTGCAGATATGTATGCCAGAGAGGTAGTTATAGTTGTTTACTTGCTGTGCTATCAACGTGGTATGCTAGAAAGCACACTTTTTAGGAATCAGTGTGTGTGCACTATATTATCTTATCTCTTGCAAAACATCTTCCCAGCCCCCTGGAAAACTGCTGGAGTACTGGCAGAAAGAGATAAAAATGAAGTACCACTGTGTGGTAAAGCTGAAGTGCTGAACTATACTTCTGTACAAGCACCTTTTCCTAAGATTGACTGTACACCATGATCAAGAGGATGAACCAGAAAACCTTGTATTCATCCCTAGAAATCTTCAATGGCTGATTTGTGTGCATGGGGTTTTCAAGGCTAGAAATGGCACAAAGATGGGCAGAAATGAAAAAGCTGTGAGATAGGACAAGCATGGAAGAAGCCGTCAGTTTCCGAGAATAAATGACTAGAGAGGCATTTACAGAAAAATGTGCTTTTACACAAATAAGAGGCACAATCATGGTTGAAGAAAGGGGCCAAGTTTCTCTCCCCTTCCAGCCCGGGGAGCATGAGAGCTCAGGTCACTTCACTTGCCCTTCTGAGGTCGTGACTCAGGAAAGTCACTTAGCCATGTTCTGCTTCGTTTTTTCTCCAAAAGTAAAATGGAAAAATACAGACCAACTCAGCCTTTTAAAACTGCTTTCATGTTTAAAGAAATGAAAACTGCTAAGCGAGTGGTAAATATTGTTTGAGTAGATTAATACTTGGGTAATCAATATACATTATGAAACTGCTCTTACTCATCATGTTTCCCATAGCCAAGGGAATGCAAGAAATAATAATAATAATATGATGATTATAGATGGCAGAAATGCCCCTAGTGAAGGCTGCCAAGTTTTCTAGAAGGTAGGAGAAGCTGTGTTCTCATTTACTTACACTTTAGTGCAATTTTTACTGTATGAAACCAAAATTATTCCTGTCACCTGAATCAGACTGGCTTGGTATTTGTATTAATTAATGTTTTTTGTTGACTTGATTTTACCAAGTATTTCAGTGAAATAGTTTTTTACTAGTTAATTTTTACTAGAAAATGAAACAAATTAGAACTAGTTCATTTACTAGTTCATTTACTAGTTCATTTTTACTAGAAAATGAAACAAATTAGAACTAGGTCATTTATCTAACACTCATAATGAAAATTCTTCTAGTACTTTCTTTGAAGAGCTTTATGAAGGCTTTGAGCTACAAACCAATACTAAGCAAAGAAAGAGTACCAAGATCAGAGAGCTCTCTTTTGCTAGATCCATGAAAACAAGTCCAAATAGATTTCATCAAGTTACAAGTTCCAAAAGGTTATACACATTCAAAAAATAGGGCATATCTTTTTCTTTTCCTTTTTTTTTTTTTTTTAAGGAAGCAAACTTCAGCTATGAAGCATTCTACAAGTACAAGGAAGAAAAAATATATTCTAAGTATTTGGAGAGTAATATTGACAGTGACAAAATATTTTTTAATTTTAGATTTAAAACACTTGATAGCAACCCTGACAACACATACTAATCAGAGCTCAGAAGCATCATTATCTAGCTGATTTTTTTTATAGAAAGCAGGCATATGGTAGTATTTCTTGTATTTTCTTCATGTTCAGAAAGGATAGCAGATACTATTTTAACAGATAAGAGCAGCCTGTTACTTTTCAGTAGCTGACTCAGTACTCACCTAGAAGAATACTATGCCCATAAAAAGCCACATCACCCAAAGCACAGTAAAAATTAAAAGTAAACTGAAATTTCCCATGCAAAATCCCTTGTGCACTTGAACCCATAGGAATCAGCTCAGTGATCTGCAAGAAACAGAGTCAGGCCCTCATGGAAGCCTACCAATTCTTCAAAAGCTTTTCAAATCCTGCCACCCTCCTTTCTCACAGAACTCAAGGGTGGGCAAGATGAAGCTATGGAGATTTTCATACTAGAAAAAGTGTTACTCCTTTTTCAAATGATGGCTTCACAGTCCTTCTGCCATTTACATCCTCTTTTGACAGCTTCAAGAAAATCATAAAATCACAGAATCACAGAATGTTAGGGATTGGAAGGGACCTCGAAAAATCATCAAGCCCAATCCCCCTGCCAGAGCAGGAATGCCTAGATTATGCTGCACAGGAACGTGTCCAGGCAGGTCTTGAATGTCTCCAGAGAAGGAGACTCCACAACCTCCCTGGGCAGCCTGTTCCAGTGCTCCGTCACCCTCACTGAGAAGAAGTTTCTTCTCGAGTTTAAGCGGAACCTCTTATGTTCCAGTTTCAGCCCATTACCCCTTGTTCTACCATTGGTTGTCACCGAGAAGAGCCTGGCTCCATCCTCGTGACACTCATCCTTTAGATATTTGTAAACATTAATAAAAGTAAAACTCGCACATGTAAAATCACTCACTTTTTAAAAAAATAGGAAAGGAGAAAAACCCCACATAGCTCAGAATATAAAGTTGCTCTGAGAAGTAGAACAACTGTTTTTAACAGGAAGGTATCTTTGCTGCCTGTAGTTTCTCAACATTTTCTCACTGTAATGCCAGACTCTCTCTGATCTAAATCGTTGCTTAAGATATTCAAAGTTATTATATTATTAAAAGACTTGGAGCAAGCCAACATCATAAAATCATAGAACGTTAGGGTTTGGAAGGGGCCTCTAGAGCTCATCTAGTCCAACCTCCCTGCTAAAGCATGATTACCTAGAGTAGGCCACACGGGAACTCATCCAGGCAGGTTTTGAAAGTCTCTAGAGAAGGAGACTCCACAACCTCTCTGAGCAGCCTGTTCCAGTGCTCTATCACCCTCACAGTAAAAAAGTTTCTCTTCATGTTGAGGCAGAACTTGCTATGTTCTAGCTTAAGCCCATTATTCCTTGTCCTATTACTGGGAACCACTGTAAAGAGACCAGCACTTTCCTCGACCCCCACTCCTCAGGTATTTATATAAATTAATAAGATCGCCTCTCAGCTGTCTCCTTTCAAGGCTAAACAGCCCCAGTTCTCTCAGTCTCTCTTCATAGGAGAGATGTTCAAGTCCCTTAATCACCCTTACAGCTCTCCATTGGACTCTCTCCAGTAGGTCCCTGTCTCTCTTGAATTGGGGAGCCCAAAACTGGACACAGTATTCCAGGTGTAGTCTCACCAGGGCAGAGTAGAGGGGGAGGAGAACCTCCCTAGACCTGCTGGACACACTTTTCTTATTGCACTCCAGGATCTCACTGGCCCTCTTGGCCACAAGGACACATTGCTGTCCCACGGACAACTTACTGTGCACTAGGACTCCAAGGTCTTTCTCCACGGGGCTGCTTTCCTGCAGGACGTCCCCTAATCTGTACTGGTACCTGGTGTTATTCCTTCCCAGATGCAGGACTCTACACTTGCCCTTATTGAATTTCATGAGGTTCCCCTTTTCCCAGCTCTCTAGCCTGTCTAGATCTCATTGGATAGCAGCATAAACTTCTGGTGTATCAGCCACCCTTCCCCATTTTGTATCACCAGCAAACTTGCTGAGGGTACACTCTATTCCCTCATCCAGGTCGTTGATGAAGATATTGAACAAAAGTAGACCCAGTACTGATCCCTGGGGAACACCACTGGCCACAGGCCTCCAACTCGAATCTGTGCTGCTGATCACAATCCTCTGAACTCTATGGCTGAGCCAGTTCACAATCCACCTCATGGTCCAATCATCTATCCCACATTTCTTGAGTTTACCTATGTGGAATTTATGGGAGACGGTATCAAAAACCTTACTAAGTCAACGTAAATAACATCTACTGCTCTCCCTTCATGCACCCATACATAACAATCATCTACCCAATATAACAATGTACTTCTATTTAGACAAATCCAGCAGCTACACTTTTAATTCATAAGCAGAATAAAATCACTGTGACAATAAGCATACTTACAAAGGTAAGGTAAGAACTTGCCATCTGATCTAAAGCCAATGTTATATTAAAGAATAAGAAGAAAATCAGAAGAAACATTCATGCAATACCCACTGTTATTAATTCTAGGAATAAACATTACTTCTCAATCAGAAAATACAATTTTTTACTTTTTAATTTCATTAAATAACGAAAACACTTGTGCTTCTTTTAAGTATCTTTGAAGTGTTTGGCACTAGTCCTGATGTTTTACAGAAAAAGTCCCCTTTTTAGCTTTTATAGCCATAACATTTGCATGCCAGTCTTCTTCTAGGAAAATTGGGGTTTGCCTTTCCTGAATTCATTAATTATTGAAGTCCACCTAACACTGAAATAGTTCACGTATGCATGAAATATGAGAATGGAAATACTTTTTACTTGCGGTGGATCTGATTTTGTCTTTATTCATTTAATGAACAAGTCTGTTTTATTTATCAAAACACAGTTTACAAGAGAGAATTTTTCTTATCGACCTTATCTCTCTTTAGGATAAAATCAGTGAATCTGGTTTGCCAACAAGATGTGGATTGAAAGTATTATATCTTAAATACTCCTTCTGTGGGAAGAACCTAATACATAAAGTGCTGAGAAACTCAGAAAGACTCTCTTCATCTTCGGTGAGAGCTAGGTGAAACTTCTGTATACCAGTGATCTCAAGACGTATTCAGAGAGTAGGAAAACAAAGAAGGAGTTATCACTTCAGAAAACGTAAATTCACCTTTTTTGTATATTTTGTCAATAATCCAGAATAAGCATTTCCTAAATATTTCCTACATATTTTAAAAGTAACTATTTTTTTTTTTAATGTTCTTTCTCTAATTTTTCTCTGTAATTTTAACTGAAAAGGAAACCATACATATGCAACCAGATATTAAGAATTAAAAAATATCCTGGTAAAAGCACAAGCAGGCTAAACTTCTTTCATTTGATCTTTTGCTGACAACAAACCAAAAGTGTTTGGCTGATAAATGGCTTAGCATCGATGTAGGTATGCATGCATGTATGTATGTATTTATTTATTTATTTAAATTGAAACTTCTTAATTGTATTACCTGCAGAAAACTCTGCTTAATTATCTGTCTGTCAGTTTCTGTCTGATTCGGTAAACCTACTAATTTGACAGTCTGACCCCTGATAAATCAATATTATAATCTATAGTTTTCTGCCTTTTACTTTAGCTGTCTGTTGCATGCTTTGATTAATATCTGCCTTGCAGAAGAAACATAGGAAAATTACATCATATGCAACTGGTTTGAACTGTTGTTGCAACCATGAGACACTGAGCCACTCTGGGGAAAAAGTGAGAATGAACTACAGTAGATAAATGTCAATTTCAAAGGGTTTGACATTACATTATATTTAAATTAAAGGGAATGTTATTCTGGTTCCTTCCTGCTCTGAACCTGCTGGTTATTTTTTCCCTTTCAGAAGATTCTGATAAAATACGTGATCATCCTCTGCTAAGGCTCTCAATTCCTCTTCGGTGCAGACAGCAGGGTTTATATGATAAAATTTTAATGACCATGGACCTGCATAGCAATGTGAGATACCAACACATTTTCAATAATGCTAGGCATCTGTGAGGACTGGCATTGGGTGATATTCCTACGGTTGAATTCTGCATGTCCTAAGAGGCAGGCTTTTTGGAGATAGAGGCAGCACCAGTGAAAGCTCCATTATCATGCAGTAGTAGTACGGATGAAATGGAGATTTATGAATCCCTGCCAAAGAAACTATATTATGGATAGTAAATTAAAATGGGGGCTTAACACATAGTGAACTACATGCTAGAAAGGCTGATTTCCAGATTGCCCTGTCTATTCAGGCCCAGGCAGCTGTAGAGACCACCCCCTGTCACGCGGTCTTGAGCTCTCCATGAAACTCAGACATTCTAGGTTTGAAAAGGCAACTGCCAAAGCTTTCATAGTCACAGCAAAAAAAAAAAAAAAAAAAAAAAAAAAAAAAAAAAAAAAGGAATCTTCAGCTGTTTCAGCAGGCATTTTACTTGCAGTATACTGTTACAGTAAGGTGACTGGGATGTAGTGGCTTCATTCTCAGATGTAGTTCCAATGCCTTCCACGCAGAGATTTCAGTTTTACTCCTCTGCAAGTCATAGTGCGTTGCAAGCTCAAAGGACCAGATTTTAGTCTCTGAATTACAGCTGCTTTTCATAAATCACAGTCTTCTCAGATCTGCCACTGCACACTGGTGATACTTCCACCGGAATCACTAAACCCACATAACTCAAATATTTTACTATGTTACTATGTCCAATGGCTAGGGCTTTCCCACTGAAAGACAAATGTATAGCGCTTATTCCCAGTGACCGTGAACCAAACACGATTATTTCCTTTTCCCTTTCTACCCTTCTAAACAAAAAGATCCACATAATAAAACACCAAGTAAATTTACTCATCACACATGTCAAGTCAGCTATGGCTCCCACACTCAGTCTCCCACATTCTTTATTATATTTTATATTCCTTTGGAAATTGGCTTACATTGGCTTAAGGGAAAAATTGACTTTGTTCCCCTACCCTTCCCAAAAAAATTGAAAAAAAAAAGAAAAAAAGAAGCAGAGAGAAAGAGAAAACCCTCCCCTTGACTGTCTGAAACAGTAAAAAGAATACAAATTAACTTTCTTTTTTGCTTATTTGTACAATTTTAAATCATAAAATTCGCTTCACACTTCAAACCTCTACAAGGACACTTTGCCTCCAGTGAAAGTAGTTCCACATGGACCATTTTGTGCTTGTCTAATGTGTAAATGTGCTGTTTTATGTTGAAGTAAGTATAAGCAACTATACAGTGCGTATACAGTAACTCGGCTATCACTTGAGCCCCACAAGTGCCATGCCTTAAGGCATGCTACAGGCCATGCTTCATAAGGAAAGCAAAGTACTTTCAGTGGACTATCTGCAGTGGCATAGCATATAACACAATATATTCTAACCCCGGTGAAGCAACACATTCCAGAAAATGTAGCATTTTTTCTGGAAGACACAAGGATAACATATTGTGAGGTTACTTTTTGGTGTGTATGAGCTGCATTTTAAAGCACGCAAAGTTCTACTACAAAATTCTGGGTAAGAGATCTGTTCCTTGATTTATTCTCACTTTTCTATGAACATATTTCTGTTGGCATTCCAGAATATGAATATTAAAGACAGCTAGCACACTACCGTCTTCCCACCAGTGGTGAAGCTGTGCTGGCAAAACACGTGCGGGTATGACTCTGAATAAGGGTCTTTGTAGTAAAGATCTTCACAGCTCCATAATGGCTGCTGGTACCAGGCAGCACACAACACTACTAATACACAGTAATCTGAACTGCATCAAGAAAAGGCAAGACAATAGCAATTTTCCAACTTCAGGAAGGTTGCAAAATATAAAGCAGAGAATTTTTTCAGCACCTGGAACCAACCATTCCAATATCTTTGGATTCAGTCACCTCCAATGGTGTGCACCATGTGCACGCAGGAAAGGGCATACAAGCAGAGCACAATGTGTTGTGAAGAGCAGGTGCTACCTCTCATCCACCATTTATGTCAACAGCCCTCCCTGCTCCCAGCTCTCCTCCGCTGGTCCAGACCTTGGTCTGACGTCCAGCCTGGCCTCAGCCAGATCCCAGGGAGATGCTTGATGTTGTGGCTGCCTCCACTGCCTCCCACCCGTCCTGCTCCTGGCTGGAGCCATGGGGTCCTGTACTGTCCTGTCGTCCCCATGGGGACATCCCCAGCTGCCAGTCCCAGCTTACAGGGAGCCACCAGCCCACACAGTGCTCAAGCAGCAACTGATTCCAGAGTATGATAGATAAGGTGACCACAAGTATCCGTTTAACAATGCCAAGAAATGGTCATGATTTTGGTGATAAACTCAGAAGACTTTCTTAGTTTATGCCAGATTTTTCCTATCTGCTTTCAAATTCATCACCTTATAAATGCCCAGAGTGGTGCTAGGTAAATCTGTGGAGGTTTTTTTTGTTTTGTTTTGGTGTGGAATTTTCCATTTTCGTTTCTTTTTTTTTAAATTGTTCTGGTTGACTTGTTTCACACAGCAAAGCTCCTCACTGAGATGAAGGCTCCTTGTACACAAGCACCTACACCATGCATCTGTAATCATACCCTGTAAATGGCATCAGTAAAAGAAAGGAGTGACATTTTTCCTCTTGATCAAGACAGAATAAACAACATTTTAAAGGTTAAATTATTCAAATTCTACAGTTACCTGTAAAAAAAAAAGACATCTCTGCTGTACCTTCAGATTTCTTACATCCAATTATTTTTCTTTTTTCTTTTTTTTTTTTTTTTTAATCCTGTCCCAGGCTTCCTGACTACTGCTGCTTATGAGGTAAAAAAAAGTGTTGTAACTAGTGGCAACTCATTTACTTCCACTGATAACTACAGCTCCCGATACAAGGCTTTCAGCTCAACTCCGAGAAGTTAGATGAACTACACAGCAAGTTAGTAAACCAGAAACAGATGACACCTAAAAACATATCACAATGCCTTGCGCACTAAGAAAATTCTATTTGAGTGACAACTTGAACTTCTTTGAGGTCAGACAAATGTGACAGTCATGGAGAAGAAATATAAAATGGTACTTAAAGCAGTCTCTGTGCAGATTAAGGGAAAAATAAAACAAAACTAGGAAATTCATTCTGAAATCCAGTATTAATTGATGTAAATTCCTGTAATCCCATTGTTGCTGATGCTACCTGTTACTCTGTAAGGATGATGGAACCATACTGGCTCACACCAGCAAAAAAACCTGGTCCTTCAATCACAGAAGAGACTATATGGTATTCAGAAAATATCATATAATTTGTAAGATATTACTGATTTTTCATTTTCTGATCCTGTGCCTATCTATAAAAAAAAAAAAAAAAAAAAAAAGTAAAGCAAAATGAAGCAAGGGATTCTGCAAAATACCTATGTCTGATCATGCAAGGAGAATTTAGCACGACGACTTCCCTTCCTTAGTATCTTTCCTGTCAGTCCCTTACAGCCTGCTTCCTTTGCCTCCCAGGAGCACCCCTGCTGTTGATCCCCGTGCCTCTAGCTTTGATTTTGCAAAGATTATCCAAAATGCAGGTTTATGCATGAAGATCCACTGTTCATTAACTAAAAAATGCAGCAGTTTGAGAATTGAAAAGCAACAGAGTATGACAAACCCAATCATTTTTTCTCTTCCTTATCAATCCATGGAAAGTGGATACCATGAAAGGTTACCTTTACACCCAGACCTTTTGATCCAGATCTTTTTTTACCCCATTTTCTGATTCTGTTTTATTCCTCAGGTTGCAACACCATTAATTCTTTCACACGCTTATGAAAAATAACTAAAAGAAATCAAGGAAAACAGCCCTACCACACTGTGTAAAGTAACATTATGACTGAGCTTATAAAAAGAGATGCTGACTGAGGAATTTAAAGTTTTTCAAAACTTTTGATCTTGTTTATACATGTGAAGGTTTGATGTGAAAGCTTGATGTCAACTGTAGAGAGAAACATCTCTCAAGACAAAAATAAAAAAACAGACCTCCTGTTGAAACGTACCCAATGATAACCAACAAGTTTCTGATCTTGAAGAGAACATCATGCGAGTGTCTTGCATTTAATATTACCCTATGCCAAGCAGCCCTACTTTTTCTTCTCATTATATTTTCTTCATAGGTAAGTGTTTGGGTTCACATATTTGATAAAAATGAATGTTGCTGGAGTAGATGTTCTGTAAGCCTTATTAGAATAAATACCCTGCTATATTTGCTTTGCACATGGATCCTAAGATAATATGCTGTTTTGTGAGGACTCATGTACAAAGTAAATATAACAATTATTCTTTTCATTTGTGGTAATCACAATTATTAGTAAGCAGATTCATAATAGCTCCTTTGTATTTAACTCTGAGCTCTAACTCAGCCGAAGAAAATCTGAGTCTGTCATTTCAAATATTTTTGGCTTTAATTTTTCTGTATTTATTACTTTCACCTTTGGTTGCAAAATATGAGCAGGAATAAGTTAAGTATTATATGCAAAAAAGAATCTTAGTTCACATTAGTAATTTTTCCCATCTTCTAATGGAATCACATGGAATAACCAACATCCAGCATCTAAATGGTTTTGCTGAAAACTGAACGATTTGATGATGTTATTCTGGTGCTAACAGACAAATTATATTGGAAAGACTTTACTGTTAAAAGCATTCTGGTAGTTTTTGTTTCTAACAAAATAATCTTTCTATGTATGCAAAATTCTTGTGAATAAGAGGCAGTATTGATTCTATATAACAAAAGAATTACTTGTGCATTTGCTGCTGATGGTTACAAAAGGCTTTGGAAATGGCATCATTAAGGAATTGTTCTGGGTTTGTGAGGTTGGGGTGGGGGGGGAAGAAATTGCTCTTATTTTTTAAGAGAAATCTAGACACAGCCTAGATATGCCACTTGTGAACAAAAATGGCTGTTCAAATGTCACTCATGACCTGACACAGACAAGGAAAGGTTGACATACCTTTTAAAGCACACAGAAAGACTAGAGAAATATTTTACCTTCAACTAGTTTATTCATCTTTTGTATATTCAGAGAGGTTTAAAATGCATTCCTACCCACTTGTCAGTGTTCTTCTAATGAAGCCTTCGGCAATATCCATAGAAGGTAATGGAAAAGGTTCATTATACTTGCATGGAGCAACATAAAACGAATGTTCGAAAACCAGAAAAGATTATAGGACAATTCATTAGTATTTGCAATGTTAACATGTATTTTGTTTCTGACCTTGGTCAGATATTCAGGTAAGTTTGTATACATGTTTTTAAAATATGATTGCTTGACAAAAGTGAAATATGACAGTATATCAGCAGATCTAATGGATTTCTATATACAGAGATACATTAACCCCATGTGTGAATCACACATAATATTGGGAAATAAGGTCAGGAACCTTGTGCAAAAATTTTAAAATATTAGTGTTAATAAACCAAATGTAGAAGTTCTCTAATGACAATGAATAAAGAACTAGAGGGGAATGCAAAAATAAGTGGCATATGGAAAAAAACACATGGGAAATAAGAATATTCCCGAGTATGCTGGAAAACCACAGTTTTCCAGTGAAAGTGATTAACTATATTGTATATTTGCCAAGTATATTATTTGCATTTCAGATTTCTTTAAGTCAATGGATTCTCCCCAAAGGCTCCATAAAAGGGATGAGTTTTGAAGAGTTATTTGAATGAAGACAAAAGATTGTGATTTAACTCATGAATAGAAGTCCACAAAAGTTAATAGGGAGAATCAGAATAAAAGCCCAGAAGGAGAATGGTATTAGGACAAAACAGAGAACAAGAGATCAGTAAGAGACACTCTGTAGTAAAGAGAATTAGAGAAAAAGCAGTCTGTAAAAATAAGCAACTGCAGAGCTGGGAAGAGCTCTGAAGGAGAAGATTTTCGGTCAAATATAAAGTCTACTTGCTTAACAGGAGTCTTTTCATTCACTAAAGGTGATTTCTGACCAGATCATATGAATTTCACCTTGATTATCTGAAGGCTTTTCTTTTTCTTTAAGACATGCTAACAGGAATACAGCCTGTGTCACAATATCGTCATAGATCTAAATAAAGCGGCTCACCAAGCCATTGTCCATCATTTATCAGCAGTCCTGGTGACTGGGGAGGTCCCAGCTGATTGGAAGTCAGCCAGTATAACACCCATCTATAAGAAGGGACAGAAGAATGATCCAGGAAATTACAGGCCTGTCAGTTTAACTTCAGTCCCAGGAAATTGTTGGAGCAGATCATCCTGAGTCTTATTATGGAACACATGTAGGACAACCAGGCGATCAGGCCCAGTCAGCATGCGTTTGTGAAGGGAAGGTCCTGTTTAACAAACCTGATCTCCTTCTATGACAGGGTGACCCACTTGTTGGATGAAGAAAAGGCTGTGGATGTTGTCTACCTTGACTTTAGGAAGGCATTGTCCTAGAGAAATTGATTGCTTTTGGCTTTGGTGAGCATACAATTTGCTGGTTAGATGGTTGAGTCCAAAGAGTTGTGGTCAATGGAGTTAAATCCATTTGGCGGGTGGTCACAAGTGGTGTCCCCCAGGGCTCAGTACTGGGACCAGGGGCCAGGGGATAGAGTGCACCCTCAGTAAGTTTGCACACAGCACCAAGCTGGGTAGAAGTGTCGATCTGCTTGAGGGTAGGGAGGCTCTGCAGAGGGATCTGGATAGGTTGGATCACTGGGCCAAGGCCAGTCACATGAGTTTCAATAAGGCCAAATGCTGGGTCCTGCACTTCAGCCACAACAACCCCCAACAGCGCTACAGGCTTGGGGAGGAGTGGCTTGAGAGCTGCCAGGCAGAGAGGGATTTGGAAGTGTTAATAGATGGCTGGCTGAACATGAGCCAGCAGTGTGCCCAGGTGGCCAAGAAGGCCAATGGCATCCTGGCTTGTATCAGGAACAGTGTTTTCAGCAGGAGCAGGGAAGTGATCATGCCCCTGTACTCGGCTTTGGTGAGGCCACACCTCAGGTACTGTGTCCACTTTTGGGCCTCTCACTATAAGAGGGACATGGAGATGCTGGAGAGGGTACAGAGTTGGGCTACCAAGCTAGTGAAGAACTTGGAGCATATGCCATACGAGGAAAGGCTGAGGGATCTGGGTCTGTTTAGCCTAGAGAAGAGGAGATTGAGGGGAGACCTTGTCACTCTCTACAACTACTTGAAAGAAGGTTGTAGCGAGGCAGGGGTTGGTCTGTTCTCCCTAGTGGTGAGTGATAGGACAAGGGGAAATGGCCTGAAGTTGCACCAGGGGAGATTCAGGTTGAATATTAGGAAAAATTTCTTTACTGAGAAGGTTGTCAGGCATTGGAACAGCCTGCCCAGGGAGGTGGTTGAGTCACCATCCCTGGAGGTGTTCAAGAGATGGGTAGATGTTGTACTGACATGGATTAGTGGTATTGATAGGGCTAGGAAAAGGTCAGGCTTGATGATCCTGAAGGTCTCTTCCAGTCTAAAATGTGCTATGATTCTGTGATTCTATGATTTGTTGTCCAACCTATGGTCCACATCTTCCATCAAAGGTTACACAAAGTGATAAATGAATGTCCTGACAATTTTAAAATTAGTATGTACTACTGTACAGAACTACTCTGATCTTTTCCAAATAAAGATCAGCAAGCAAAGCTGCTGGAGGCGGTGTTTTCAATCTGCTGAAGTTGCCTAACAAGAATTCAGTGAATCCTAATTTAAGATGAAGAACAAGGACTCTCCACATAATACAGCTTGTATTTTCTATGTATATGTATAGTTAAAACTTACGTGAACTGACATTGTTTTAGATTAAGACACACAACATCTTGCAGTTAAATGAAATACCCATATACTAAAAAGTAGATGTAATTCTTTTTCCTGAAATTGAGAGTTGTCTAGGCAGTGTTCCATCCAAATTTAGGTTGAGTGCACTAGAATTCTAATAGCAGGTAATCTGAAGTACTCGTTAGAGATATTCAAGTAATTCATTACCTAAGTGTGTCTAATTTAACCATATTTTCCCCTTGAATGAAGCCTGACCTAGTGGAAATTAGTGATCCAGCCCACACACTTCCAGTCCTGTCGGCACTTTCAGTTTACATTTGCAATTTTTTTTTTTTTTTTTTTTTTTTTTTTTTAGAATTCTAAAAATTACTTTCCCTGTCTTCTAATCTCCACTGGGTATTTATATGCAGCAAGTATAATTATGCTTTTGGCAAGCTAGTGAAAATTAAACCCTTACGAGCAAGGGGAAAAAAAAGAAAGGAGGGTGAGGAAGCAAAGAAGAGAAATAAAATCCAGTTTAAAGTCAACTTATCACAAGCTTACTCATGTATAAGCAGAAGGCAGCTCCATACTGCAATCCTGCAGCACACTTCTAGGAGATGGTGACATTTGGCTTATACTTAATGAAAGCTCAGGATGGGTATTTTATTGATTTGAACAGGGAGTGTATCTACTGGAATATACTAAAGTAATGATTTTGGCAAGTTGTCTTGTTTTAAATATCAAATCATCTGCTCCTAAAAAATCCAGTCTCACTGACAAGCAGAGATGTGTCTTGTATGGTAGGTCTTGCAGTACTACATACACTATGCACTCCGAGCTCTGATTTTCATACATATCACTTTTGCTTTTTGTCCCTGTATTCACAACATAACAGCTCCTACTAGCATGTCACCCTGCTGTCTGCCTTAATTGAAAACTTTACCAGGCTTCATTCTATCAAGAGTTGCAAAAACTTAACTCAAAGTGAAACAAATGGTAGATGAGGTATTTGGGGGAACTCAGCAGTGTAACACTTTTCATATGGTCCAGCATCTTCATGGTATCCAGAAGCCTGAGAGCTAGGAAATCCCACCGTGTGAGCTAGATGCACTGCTGCAAAGAAGGAATGGGCTGTGAGGAGACTTTTCTCCCAAATCATGGAAAAGCACAAAAAAAAAATAAGTAAAATAAGCCTATTCCATACAATGACTACATACAGTCTACAGAGTGTATCCTGCCTATGGTCATGAGAGTCTCTACAGCGCCACAGAAGGTAGCCCTGACTGTTGTACTCACAGAACAAGCCTGGGGTGTACACAATTAATTTTTGAAGAAGACTGTCAAACTACCCTGTTTTTCCTAACTGGGCAGAGCTACACCAACCATCCATCCTGTGATAGTGTGTCTTTAACAGCCATCCATACTCTCAAACACAACCCGAAGAGTTTGCACAGTGGCGAGTTTTTCTGCTCAGATGTGTCTTTCACAGCTAATTCCTCTTGAAGAAGAAGCCACCATAAATCTCATAAAAATTTCACTCCACAGAAAAAGCTGACAGTCTCAGCTGCCTAATTAGAGCAAAGAAAGGCCACTTTCAATGGCTGAAATGTCAGCAGCATAATTCCACAATAGTTTAGCAGACAAAAGTATTCTGTATGAGTGAAACCATCTGAAACTGTTTTGTAGTGTGTATGAGCTATTGGTTTGTTTGGCAGAATATATATTGAAACATGCACACCATAGATGAGAAAAATCACAGCCACAAACTGTTAAAGGATTCCTCCATATATCAATACACTTTTGTCATTTTAGTATATTTCTGCCTATAATAGCGGTCAAAGATAATTTGCAACCTGCTGTAAGAGAAACTATGAAGTGAATTAGCCATCATGGCACTTCTCTTAAAATCCTCTTGCTGATGAAATGAAATAAACAAAATTTGGATTATTGCAAGAGTATGTGTTTTGCACACAGAAGCCACAGAAATCAGCACTACCGCAAGCCTGCTGGGAAAGTATGTTAAAAATAAATCAGAATGAGTGAAAGCACTGTGGTTAATACATAAAGATGGAAAGCCAGAATGAAAGGTTAAGAGGTGGGAGCTTAATGGTCATTGTCCTATCATATTTTAAGAACCCAGTCTTCATTTTGCCAAGGTAACTATAGTGCCAAGGAAATACAGATCCATATTTCTAGCCTTAATACTTACGAAGATGGTGAGTGTTATTCACTTGGCAGAACAATCTTTAAGATAACAAAACATGTTTTGTAAGAATATTGTGGATAGTGAAGGTTAAACAGAGTTATTCATTTAGACTATTCTTGGTTGCTCTTGATGCAATACAGATCTAAGTGGAAGCAGGGTGGGAAACTGCTAGACAGACATGAACACATCTTAGGTAAGGAATGGATAAACTATTTAATCAAAGGGGCAATGTGTGACCTTTCAGCAGTAAATCAGTATCTGAGTTGCGAGTCTTTAATCACCATTTTGAGAAGCATGAAAATCTGCAGCCAAAAACGCTGTCCTGCCAGGAAAGAAAAAAAACAAGCAAACAACAACAACAACAAAACCCAAACAAAACTGAGGAAGAGACAACTTATGATGGCCAGAAAGATCTTGGTTTATTGAATAAACTCTGGATTTGGCAGTGAAAAAGTCTTCAGTGTAAAGTTTCAATAGTCTTGGACTAGATTGGAAGTTTTGTCAAAGGAAGTTAAGATGACACTACTGTAAACCAGAAAAAAAAAAATGACAAGGAAATTGCTGAAAAGTGACATTTTCCTTATTACTGCAAGTTCTATTCAGCTTCCCTGAGGAGTTCCTCTGACTGTGTATTCATTGACCCCAAAAAAATATTTGGGTCCATTCTTGCTGCAGTAGATGAACTGCTGATGAATCCAAAAGAGAGTTTTAAGGGCTCCCGTTAGGGCAATTAGTCATGCCAGGGATGCTGTGTGAAGGAGCCTCGAGACTGAAAGCGCTGAGAGGTCCAATTTTCGCTGTATTTATCTCCCGTTCTGCAATGAGGACAGCCTCAAGTATCCCAGTTCCTATTGGAGTCACAGATCCTAAAACCCAAAGTAGCTGATCACTAAACTGAAGTTGCTGGTTTGTCAAGAATGCCAGCTTCATTGAGCAACTGCAGGGAGCTTATTTAAATTCAAAATGCTATGTGCCAGGACTCTTGAATTTATCTATTTATTTATTTATTTATTTATTGTTTTTGATTAAGCAAATTGCAAAAGGGTTTGTTGTTCACCCACTTCAAAATGAACTTTCTCAGACCAGAAGATTCCCAAATCTGGAATTCTTTCTTTGATACTCTCCAGTGTTACATGTTATTTAAATCAAACTACAGAGGTTTGAGCTCTACCTTTTGCAGTTCTTATATTTTCCCCATACATTTAGTGCTTCCCTGGTGTGTATTATTTGCATTATTAGCTCCTAGTCATTTCACATTTACCACAAAAATAAAGCAATCAAACACACCATTTGAAAGCAGAAGTTAGAATACCAGTTGGTTGGTTTGTTAGTTTTCATATGGCACATGTATCTCTTTGAGAGGCTTAACTGATGAAGCCCAGTTTAATATGGCTTTATGTCTGGCATTTCAATTATCCCATGTGAGCTCTGTTTTTCAAAGCTTAGGGCATTCAACAGCTCTCTTGTGAGGAGTCAGATGTCTAAAAGTATATTTTATATAGTGTATAAAGTACATATATCTAATCTCTGATACAGTTCTTATATTTACGAAAAGAGAGACAAAACATGTTTAATGTCTAGGAGATTAGTTCAATAGTAATTATAAAAGTCACAAAAACCTTATAAAGAATGTCATCTAAATGTTTCCTTCTCTTTAATAAATTTTTACCAGACCACTCTATTCCTGCAAACTCAGACCTCTGCAGATTCCCAAATCTACTCCTGTGCCTGTTTCCCTGTACAATACCAAATTTTACCCTGTCCTTGAAGCCAGACTGGTTTCTGCTTCTGTCTCAATGAAGCTTTCACCTTTCTTTCACAGCAATAAATGATTACCTCTGATTCTATTAAAAAGCATTTTATGTATTTTTCAGGCAGGATTATTGGCTGTAAGATTAATACGTACCTCTAGTTTCAGAGGTCACACTGGCCCTTTAAAAAGAAGCACCTTCTCTTTTGGTCATTTCAATTTATCAAGAATTATGCAAGTTAATACACCTAACCTAAAATAAACAATGAAAAAAAAGATCTGTGAGACTGTAGTTATCAATCACTATGGCTTTACCTTTGCAAACAATCTTTTTATTTTTTTCTGAATTTAATATTTTTAATAGATTTTGTGGCCATGTAATCTTGAATGCGCAAGGCATTAAAAGATATACACGATTCCCAAACAATGTTTTACACACACATAGAAAAAATAAGAAAATTTGCATTCAGTTATGTGAGTTTTGATATCCTGAGAAATGTAATCATATTTCATAAGACATTTTGTATCTTTTGTTTGACAAAAGGAATATGAAAATCCATTTTCCACTGTGTTGGAAATGACAACTCAAATAAATATTTACTGCAGGTAAATATTTTGTGTCTGACCATAAAAAAAAGCTAAAAAAAAATCTTGGGGAGTTTTTTGCAGGTTGAAAAGATGGGCATCTGTTGTACAGCACACATGTACTAGATAGTGAAAATCTGCAGCAAGGACTGGCAAGCTGACATGTTTCTTACACACCACACATGAACATTCTCTGTCTTACTGGAATGACCTTGTGATCCCTGGTGCCAAGTGTTCAAGTCCCAGCTGTGGATTTAAACTCAATCTTGTTTTGAGATTCCATTCTGCTGGCAGCAGAGTCATTCTTCACTGCACTGCTCAAGCCCGAAAAGGCTTCCTGACTCAGAGACAGACTCAGATAAGCAATGGCTATAAGAGAAGTTGTAATTGCACAAGCTCTTTCTTTCCCCCAACAGGTATTACCACAAATGAGCGTCATTGAAAATTCTTCTGAGCTTTACAGGGAAGATAACCTCGTAGGCAATTGTCAACCCAACACAGTGTCCGGATTAGCAAAGTAGACAGAAAAAAGGCTTGTGTTACTTAACCCCTTCTCAGAAAGCACAGATCTTTGTGGTAGGTTTTTTTGTTTGTTTGTGAAGAAAGCCTTGTGAAGTAAGGAATAGGAGTAAGGTAGGCCTAGCCTGAACATTAGTGAAAGCTGCACTGTGGAAATAATACAGGAGACTGATAACACCCTGAAAATAGGTAACCAGAAATTAGGAAATGCCAGAATAACAATTGCTCTGTTTTCTTTTCCCCTCTCTGTCCATAAACAGTGTAAATGACATCTGCTATTTCTTTTCACTGAGTACACAGATCAGGCACTGCTTATTAAACAACGTCTATTCTGTGCTTACTATATCTTAACTATTCAATGAATATATGATACACCCTTTCCAGCGTGCTGCTCAAATCATGATTCCATACAAAAGCATTAACTTCCTCAAGGGTTCTTGATTCTCCCAGCAGAGCTTTTTAGTCCTTTCTAAATATTAACACACAACATCACTGTGCAATGTGC
This sequence comes from Trogon surrucura, assembly GCA_020746105.1. Classification (NCBI taxonomy): domain Eukaryota; kingdom Metazoa; phylum Chordata; class Aves; order Trogoniformes; family Trogonidae; genus Trogon; species Trogon surrucura. Next base: position 43,181,634 of record CM036617.1, read on the forward strand.
GCTCACATTGCTGAGCATATTTCACAAAGGAAAGCCAATGTGCATCGGCTGAAACCCAAAATAGAGAGGTGTGAAATAAATTTCAGAGCTCCAGGGTTCTTGCTTTTTTTGCTGTGTTTGGCACTGTGCAGCCTGGCACAGGCTCTGAATGGATGGATACCCCTCGGCCTCGGCAGCCGGGGTGAGCGCAAAGCGTTCTGCACGTCAGAGTCAGCGCATCACAGGCTGTCACACAGGTAATAAGAAACACACAGAGAGCAAGCCTTCACTGAAGGGAAAGCTTCATTTAAGTCACCAGGCTAACTTCAGGTATAAAAATTTTATCTTTCCCAAATTTCCTTTCCAGCCAACAAAAAGGGGGACTTAGCATATCTGGCACAGGCAAATAGCCTGGCCTTCTCATCATCAGTATTGAGATGATCCTACAGAAGCAAGCTTCTAGCCTTCTAATTAGCCTTCGTAGGTACTTTCTAACTCTGACCTTCTAGTTCGTGGTTCTTTTCCAACTGTGAGCTTCTCCTTGACCTGTCTACCTACATTTTCCATAGTGACTGTTCCTATCCAGTCTCCACTACTTCTCTCCCAGATTCATAAGCTCTGTTTACCTTGCCAATACTGTTCGACCACCTTTTCTCTTATCTTCAGTTTTCACATTCCTGCAGTTGAAGTTGGCCACTCATGGGCCATGCAGTGCCTCTCAGATGGCTCCCACCATCTCTTCCTTCTGCTAACCAGGATAACTCTTCCCTCCAGCTCCCCATTTCCTACTCCACACCTGCTCCTCACCTCACTGTAACCAACCCAGACTGTAGCTGTCAGTTCTGTTTGGACAAATATTGAAAATATGGAAGAGAATCTCCTCATGGAGACCAAGAGCCCTGTGCAAGCACCATATTTGAAGAAAAGAGATGCTCACCCTGATATAAACTGATATAGCTATTTAGGGATGGTTCATGTGCAGTCAGGTCACAGCAGTGATTTCTGAGAGATAAAGAAAGCTCAATTCAGACACAAATCACAGACTTTAGCTGCCAAATGCTAATGTTGCTAGTGAGCCAGGGCAAACTGAGGTATTTTTAAATGTGGACTAAATGTGGGTGGTTTTGCCAAAGAAAGAGCAAAAGATACATTCTTATCACCTCCAGGTTCATTTTTCCAAAGCACAGAGGGACTAGATTTTCTCCAGTAAACAGTTACAAGAGGGTTGTTTGGATTTTTTGGGGGGTTTTTATTTATATATTTCATTTTAGTAATATGTTTTGCCTCTAGACATTTTCAAAAATCTGAGCCTAGGCAGATCTTGGCAAGGGAAAATGTCAGATAACTTAATTTTGGCAAAGTTATAAGGAACTCAAGACAGTCTCCTAGTGAAAGGTTCTTTTTCTGAGAAATTATGTTACCACTTCACCTATGAGAGTTTGCTCATATGGGTAAATTTTCCGGATTTGCTTAACAGTAATGAATCCCAGTGCTGACACACTGACTCATTCTGGAACATTTCAAACAGCCTTTACAGGCAAAATTATAGCACTTGATGGCCCTAACTCAGGATTCCTGATACATCCACATTTCTGTTTCACTTTAGTGGAGTTCAGCCAAGTAAAGCATAAACTCTTGTTCATTGTTCTGATAGAGGATTAGTTAGACCTCCCAAGCTAGCAGTCCATCTGCTCTGCCAGCTAATGCTATTGTCCCAGAGACACCACCTCCTTCATTGTTCTACTGAACAATCCATGCCAACTCTTTTCTCAGCTGACACTGACAAGTACATGTCAACCCGTTTGCATTCTCCCGCACACATCTGTGACACTGAATATAGCCTTTCACAGTTTCAGGCAGTTTAAAGCCTAGTAGGAGCTAGGAAATATGATGCTACAAAAATAAGAATACGCGCAAACTTTTAATGGCACCAGATTAATTTATCTCATCAACAGAGCGTCCAAATTTGCACGTTTACTTCTCTCCCTTCTTGCCTTCTCTTCCTAAAGATGTACTAGTTAGCATTTCAATGTGAAATAAAATGTTTTAAAGCATTCAGCAAATTAAAAATACACTTATAAAGAAAATTGGATTCCCTAGCATTACACATTCTGGTAATTTTTTTAACAGATGTAAGAGCAGAACCTCTTCCACTGAAGACTACTTTTTGGGTTGAATCCACAGAATGGAAGGACCAAAATAAGGAAATCAATTCCTGCCAGTAGCTCCCTGAAAAGCTCTTGCTAAATGAACTGATGCAATCTCAGTGCAGGACTTACATTTAGCAATGACAACAAAATTCTCATTAGTCTCAGCATCTGAAGAAAAAAGCAAGAGATGCAGTGAAACTATAGTTGTAGCAGGTGGTAAAAATCCAAGATTATTGATAAGGTATAAACCAAACTCAATGCTCTGTCCCTTACCATGTCAAACACTGCTTCATTCAAACATCAGGTGAAGCTCATGTGTTCCAAAACAATATGGTTTTATTTGCCAATGTCAATTAGTCAGTAACAGAAAACAATGTAGATGGATAAAGACATTATACTTTAAAACAACAATTTTAAATTACAGTTGCTGCCTACTACACAGAAGTATTTAAGGACAGAAAGAAACAATACATCTACTCGTTGGCACAGTGTCAGTACAAGATACTGAAACATAAAACATCTACTTTTGCTGATTCATCAGGCTCTCAGAGATTGTTATTTACTGGATATTCCAAAAAGGAGCCAAGCTTCCAAACCAGAAAGGGATGCAGTATCTCTGTCATGCCAGACCACACTCTCAGTGTGTCCTTCAAATGGCTCCTATGGTGGCTTTCAGCCTCTGAGGGGGAGCCACAATGACCACAGCTCTTGGATCAGGGCAATAGGGGATAGCTACTAGCTTTAACACATTTTAATAAAGGGGAAACCCACTGCATTCTCTGCAGATAGCATGCACTCTTTTAACATCTTAATTTTGTTTACGTCAATGTAAACCCTTCTCCAGAGATTTCTCTAGAGTGAATTCTGCCTCCAAATAGGAGGCATCTGACAATTATCCACCAGTGTCCCAGTTTAACTAAATTGTTTTTAGATTGGAATAACTTGTTATACAAAAAAGGGGAGTTGAAGGGGGATGTAGTTTTGCCTGAGACACATGATTAGATTTAAGCATTGAAAGGGAAGGTCTCATCCTCTGGACACACGCTGTCAAATCCATACAAGCACTTTCCCCTCCTCACCCCACCTCTTTCTTTTTTTTGTCTTTTGCTGAAAAGCATTTTAGCAAATGAAAAAAAATTAATTATATTTTTTTACAAAGAGGCCAAAAGCACTCATAATTTATTTTAACACAAGAAAACACAGCAAGGTGACATATAATCAAGCAATCTCAGACTGATGTATTAAAATGCTTTTCTGCCAACTCCTGCCCTGCATCTATGACATAAGAATTCTCCTTCATTTTTTCTTTTTATTTTCCCATGCAGATCACCATGACCCATGCTGATCTTTGTGAAAGTAGATGGCAATAGAAGGTCCCCTTCTTCACAGCAATTTTTTTTTTCCTTAAGTATATGAAAGATTTGTTCATTAAACATTCGAACAGAAAACTTTCCTCAGTGAGGGAACTAATTCTCTGATTTATCTTTAACAATCGAAGGAACAGTGCTAAAAAGGTGCAAAGAAGCCAGTGATTCAACTGTACTTCCTTCTTCCAACAAGAGGCCATCAGTAACCAGATATGAGGGAAGAGAGAAATAAACAGAAATATTTTCACATAGATTATTCTGTAAGGAAAAGAAGCCTATATATGTGTGTGTGTATATATATATATTTATGTATACATATACACTAGCAGAACTTTGTCTGCATTCTCAGCAGAGATGGCTTTCCCAATTGTGGTGTTAACCTAAGAAAACAGATTCATTTGATCCTGACTGCTAAAGTGTAGGAGAACTCTCTTCAACAGCAACCAACTTCTTCCAAATTGCAAAGCATTCCAGCTGCCCTAGATTAGAAAACAGTAGACTGGAAAATTGCAGGAGATTGGTTTCTACAGACTCTCTGTTTACAACTGCAGTCTGTAACAAGACAGCTATGACTCGTTCTGCAAAGGAGCTCGCCTGCAGCAAGTGCCCTGGAGGTGAGTGAGGAACTTCTGTTTGTTTAGATAGCAGATCCCTAGCAAAAATCAGTGTGATAAGCCTGGAATTCTGGCTTCCTCCCTGTCCTCCTCCTATTTTTAGTATTATTATTTTTTGCAGGGGTAATCAGGTTAAATATCATAAAAGAGACTACAATCTTGGATGGATTCAATAAAAATATTTAGTGGAGAAAAAAAATCCAAGAAGTAATGAAATAACAAGGAATTACTATAAAAAACCCTCTCATAATCAGATACTGCTTTTATCACATCATATGCATTAAACTTCTCTGAACTGATGTCCTTTTCATTCTAATGTACTAAATTAAATATCTGCTCCTTGTAGAATTTGATTCATCTAAACTAGATTAAAATCAAATCATGAACAAAATCAATTTCACTTAAAGTACAATAATCCCAGCCCACTAAGGCCCCCTTCTAGTAATCACAATAAATGACGTCTCTACCGCCATTGCCATCCCTTATTTTTCCCCCTAGCCTTTCACTGGATGCGTAATTTTCATATCATATTATAAATTATGACCTTGTATATCTCATTCATATCTTATTAAAGCAAGTTGGCCAAGAAGCCAGAGGCAAGACAACCTCATTCAAACATTCCTCCAGGGTTTTCAGGTCAAGTCATTTTATAAATTGGGATTGGTATAAACCTCAAGGGATTTCTTGATTTAAGAAAGAACTACAAATATTTAAGCTGTCTTGGGGGGATTATGCTGACATTGGATCGTGGGATTACCTCCCACATAAAACTCAAGGGATTTGGACTGGTTCGGCATCTCGTCAGAAAACTGGGCAAAAATGCTTCTTACGTGATGTTAATCAGATATCCAATCATTCATTGCTGTAAGCATGTCAAAAGGTAGCAAACAAAGGGAGAAGGAAGCAGTTGTTTTGAGATGTGTAGGAGACAAAAGCAATCCTCTGATATACTGTAGCATTTTGGCTTTTTCATAAGGCAGAGCAATTCCTGGCAAGAATGGGCCAAAATCCCGAGAAAATGAAAGCTTCAAATAGCTTCTATACCAACCATCTCAGAGTGCGTCCCTTGGACTTGAGAATGATCACTACCAGCAAGGTGGTATCTAATTAAATATTTTTACTAATAATTAACCACATGTGGCACTTACGTGACACAGCCGCATTTGTCTTGGAGCACTTTCATCTAATAACCAAATCTGACAACAGTCTTCAAAAAGAGGAAACTGATGTAGTTGGAACTGTGAGAAGGTTTTAGGCAAAACTCCCTCTGTCCTACTCAGAATCAGGCTCCGGCTTAGATCTGAGGCCAGGCTTGAATTGCAATTGAAACTATCCTGTCAAGAACAGCACTTTAATAAATTCTCTGACCATCAAAAGTAAGTGTGAAAAATGTCATTCTCCTTCAGTAATTTCCTTCTCTCTTCTCTCTCTTTTTTTTTTTTTTCTTCCCCTTGAAGCAGAAGTTAGAGAGGGAAGATGACAGGAGTTAAAGTCATTCACAACTGGAACAATAAAAGGAACAAAACCCAGCAACATCCAGAAATCAAATGGCTACTTGAGAATGGTGTCTGCTCAGTTCCAACAAATGTAAAGGGTCAATGCTAGACCATCACAGTGAGAAAAACATTGCAAAGGAAAATGGAACTTTTACAGAAGAAATGTCGAAAGGAAATTAGAAGTCACTCTCAGAAAGGGGCAATAATGCCTTGTCAAACATACAGCCAATGTTCTCAACTGAAGTGCATTTTTTTTGTAAACTTATTTTTAAAAAATAATAAAAAAATAAAAGCAAGCCACAACCCTAAACTCACATTTTATAATTGTCCAGAGTGGAAAACTCAAGGTGTTTTTTGCTGTTGTTTGTTTATCTGGGTTGTTTTGGTTTTTTTTTCCCCCTCAGTTGCTTCACCAGAGAATGAAGAAAATGTCGTTCTTCAAAGGCATGTTCTTTACTCCTTTGTTGAACCACAGCATCAGACACATCTCAACTCTCTACCTGTGTAGCCTCACATATCACCTGTACAACATATTGTGCAAAGACACAATCAAGATTAGTTTCAAATTGCAGAGGCAGAAGATAAAGGAGACTGAACTGTGATGGGAAACTCAATCATAAGTTTGTACTTTTTAAAGGTCGCTGACAGGATTCGCTGTTGAAGAAACATCTCTCTCGATGCATGGAAAGATCTTAAGTGACAACTCCATTGAACCAAAATTTAGCTGCAATAGTGTCCCTATCTCAAACACAGTCTTTCTTCTCTGCAACTTTAAGGCAGCACAGTGATCACAGTGTACATAAAACCAAAGATTATCTAAGCTGGAGAGAAAAAAAAAAAGAAAAAGAAAAGAAAAAAAAACAAATCTAACTAAACTTGACAGGAAACTACTTTCCACTCTCTCATGAAGAGATTCCAGTATCACTGACAACAAGCCTTGCTGATTGGGGTCAGTCACTTTTCAAGCCCAAGGGGACCGTCTTTTCCAACTTCAATCACAGTCTCATAACTCCCCTGTAAATAAAGATACCAAGGAACAAAAAAAAAAAAAAAACCAAACCAAAAAACCAGGGAGAACCTGCAGTCAGAATCCACATACAGCAGTAATATCTATTAAACTGCAGTAATAATGTTTGTGTTCTAGGAAGTCTGGAAAGGAAGGAATCAGTCTCCTTCACACAGATAAAACAAGCTTTATTTGAACTATGTTTATAACTCTGAATGGTTTGGTAATTTTACAATCACATCTGCCCAGAAAAATGCATTATAAACACTAAACACCATCTGAGAAGCTTCTAGCTTTTTTATGTTCAAGAAAGAAAAATTGCAATAGGATGTGTCAGATGTTTAACTAAGACAAATATGTAAGTTTTTTTTAATGCTCATTTTGGATGAGATTTCAGTGCTTAGGATTCCAAGGACACATTTTTTTTCACTGAATCTACAACTGAGTTTTCAAACGATATTTCTGTAAAACAGGAAAATAAAAATCAGGATGGTTAACCAAAATTTTAACTTATTTCATATTAGTCGTATCCCAAAATATGGAAAATTTTACAGGGAAGAGCAACAACTTTTAAATTGCTAGCATTGTGTATCCTGAGAAAATCCTATGTAAAAGCCTGTGTATGTGTGGAGGGAGAAGGAAAGCAGGAAGGGAAGGCAACAGATTAACATTAGGAGATTTCAATTTATGGATCAGAAAGAGTTGTATTGAATACATGTGAACTCAAATGGACTTTTTTTGTAAACGATCCATTGAACATTTTGTATTTTTAAGGATTTTTTGTGAATAGGAAATATTCCTTCGAGTAGTCTTAAGTCATCAAAGAAAAATGTCGACATGTATTTCCATATTACTTCTTTGCTATTTAAAGATTAATCTGCATCTATAGCTATAGATCAGTTTCTAGATATAGAACAAGTCTCAGTATCAAAATACCCAATGGAATCTCTGGTAACATCAGCATTTCTGAGATAAAAAACCTAAAACAAAACCAAATGCTATTCTGGAAATCCGTATCAGTGAGCACAACAGACCTAGGAACTGTTTACTTGTATAAGAGAGACTTGCAAATTTTTTTCCACACATGCCATAACTGCCAGCAAAGAAGCAACCTAACATCACAGCACTTTAAAAAGCTACTACTGATGGAAATTCAGGATATCAGCTTGTCTGTCTCCCTAATGTGAGGAAGGATTAAGCACACCTGCTTAACCTAACCAGTACTTAAAAAATTTCAGAAATAGGCATTTAACAGCCTCCCGTGTAACTGACCTCAACACTTGGAGAGTCTTTTCAGTTATAAGTATGGTGTAATGCTATATTTTGTCTATGCAGGCAACCAGCAAATGAAATTTTGTGTTCAGCACAAGTACTTAGCTATTCCTTCAGTACTAGCCCTATGTGCTGGTTGTGTGCCATCTGCCACAGGCTCTATATAGTTATAATATAAAACACATGGGGCCAGACACTGGCACACAATTATCAACATTCACTGTTTTAGTCATGCCAAATAGCATCTCCCAGGTAGTGTCCAAGTATTACATGCAAAATAGGAGGAACAAGTAGCAACCTCTACCTGGCAACAAAGTAGGCCACCCTCTTTTGGAGGAGGGGTAAAATCAGGGGAGAATTTAGCCATATAGATGCACCCTATGTTGTATTATGTGGGGGCCAAAGAATGGGACTGGATGGGTTTTTTTACTAATGTGGTCCACACAAAACTAAGGAAATGTTTCTGTTAGAAAATAATTCAAACTAATTAATGCTATTCTGTTTTTTTCTGTCAATGTATAAGCATAAAATTAGCATTCTGTAAATATTTAAGATGAGATTACATTTCCTCTGTGAATCACATTTCTGATCTGTTCCAAACAAAATTCATGCCAACTCCTTGAAAGAAGGAAAACCTTCACCCTACTGAGCACCTAATTTATTAATTAAAAGAGCAATCCAAAATTAATATTGCTGCATATGAAACTTGAGCCTTTTTTTCCTAGTGCTGTCCGCTTCTGGGAATCCTGTGTACCAGACTTGAAAGGTTTGACCATTTCCCTTATACATGGGAAGTTGTATGAGGCAGCTGCCTCAACAAATCCCATTCAGTGCTCTCTCAGCAGGCTCACTATCTGATCTAGCATCGATGGAACGACATGCAATGCAGTTCCACGAAAAGGGACACTGTTTTTTTCATCACATGCCAGTAAAACCTGTCTTTTTCACAGAGGGATTAATGGTGAAGGATATACTCTTGCTTGTTATATTGGTCCAACTCCATGACTGGTAATGGCAGTGTGAGTCATGGCCTTGCAACCACTCTTCTAGTCATAGTGCTGATCATCTCTGGATAAAAAAAAAAAAAAAAAAAAAAAAAGACTAAACCTTTGCAATACTCAGAGGTAACATACCTGTCTGGCAACCAGTTGCAGGCTTAGGTTGTCAGGTTCCCCTTGCACTTTAAGTGCCTGAGAATATCTTTGAAATTCTCAAACAAGGAGACACAGAAAGCAATTAGAAGGAAGGAGAAGAAAAGGGGAAGTGTAAATCCCACATCTCAGAGACTGTCACCAAACTTCAGTTGTAGTGGCTCCTAGGTTGTACTGCCTCCTAGTACACTCACTCCCCTTTCTGAAGTCAAGTGTTCCAAAAGGAGTAGGAGTCCCATCATGTCTTTAATTCTTAAGCAAAACTAAGGAATGGAAAAGGTCATCTGTCCTTGCTACTTCTCACTCTCCATGCAGGCATTCATACCATGTACTGGGGAGGGGCTGTAGTGACAGGATCCCCCGACAGGTGAGTAGAGACTTTGTGTTCTAATCTTGAGAAAGCCAACAGGAAGGGGCCCAGAACGAAGAATACCTGCTTGGAAAATACCACATGCAAAAGCCAGGGCTTTTAGCAAACCAGAAGCTTCAGTACACAGACAGTTGTATGCATATATTGATGCAGCAGTGTTGGAGGTTTTATCAGCAGACATTTTTGCACACAAGAACTTCAGCACAATGGTAGCTATCGAGATTTTTCAGGATTTCATTCCATCTAAGTGCTGAACATACCCACATAATCTGGGATTAAAGTCCTTTAGCCCAAAACACTCACGGAGTTTGTGGGGTATTTAAACTATGGATTAGACAATTGCCAAAGCCAGAGGAATTCAGTTGTTTGGAAAAGCTCATAAGAATATTCAGAAATTTACTTGTATATGGCACAACTCAAACTACTCTGATGACTTTTGGAAATACAGTAATCACCTCCCAGCACTGGCAAAGTAACAGATTAGTAGCTACTCTGAAATTCTGCTGGGTGTCTGAAAGGTGGTATTTTATATCATGTCAAAGCATCTAACATTTCATGGTTTTTTACCAACTCATCTCAATTTCTTAAGGCCACCAAAGCAAATGTTTTCATTAAAACTGAGTCAGAACATCTCTTTAAAAGAATTTTCAAATGAATTCTAATCAGCTACAGTACAACCTTAAATTCATTTTCCAAATATTTTGTTAACATTTTATAGTTGTGGGTTTCTTTGATGTCTCCTTTCATGAACTTACACCATATAAAGCTGCTGGTTTCACACTTTATATTCACTTTTTAATGCACATAATCACGTTAACTGGTAGTTAATTTGTTTTTCATTGTCAGAATTACATTTTCAAAGACCTTTTAATCATTTTGAGAATGTTTTCTGCAGCCTTTTTGCAAGCCAAAGGGTTTGATCTCTGCAATAGGATATTTTTTAATGAAATCTTTATCCCATTAAAGGTGGTGACTCCCTCTGTTGAAAGCAGTAGCACAAGAATACAAATCACGAAAATTTTAACACGATGCATATGGAAAACCAGAAATACATTAAACATAAATCTGCAAACAGAAATCCAAATAAATTATCTTAGAGTAATAATGTTGTGGAATTAAGAGAATTTAATACTTGCAATTCCTTGCAAAACTCACATGCCCCCTATTTGTTGTTTTTTTCAAGATGAGAATTCAGTTTTGAAGATGTGGCTTCAGTTTTGAATGAATGTGGGCAAGAGCAACTCAAGCCTCTTCCCATATATCTGCGTTAAGTAATGTCTAAGTCATTAGGTCAGTCATTATCGAACCATACAGTCACTCTTCCTGACTGTCACTTTGACAGAGGTTCTTTATTGCATCAAATGTATGTTTGAGTTTTTTATCCTAGCTGGAAATTACAGAAAGGCCATGAGGACTTGTTTTTGTTTGCAATGCTAAGATATATTTTTAACTTGGCATTTTTAACCACAACAACAAACATCCAGTGGCATCTGCTCTCGCTGCTGTTACTTCCAGAGTCTTCCTCTGCCCTCACTGCCCTCCTCCAACCAGGCACAGCTGCCATGTGGATGACAGCTACAAATTTAATAAACAGAAAAAGGAAAAGTGGAAGTAAGAAGGCAAAGAAACATCAGCTTGCAGCCTTGCCAGGCTTGCTCCCTTGCCTTTTGCTTGTCTTCGACTGGATGAAGGTAGTAACTAATGGAGCCTGCAGGGAAAAAAGGAGTGCTGGGAAACAGAGGGAACACTGGTCAGTAAGGCCACCAAATACTGCTCTGTATAAGAAACTCTGCACTGATGTTAAAATGTATCAGCCCATTATTAACTGCTTTACTGTAGTCTACTGGTACTGTGTGAGCCATCAAGATTGAAGAAATTGTGTGCTCAAAGGAAAAAAAAAGATACAAACTGTAGATTTAATGATAAGTCAGATTTGTTCCCCTGCTAGGACTCTCTCATCTGAAGTTAAGAATGTCCTCACATTCTCTGTAAAGAATAACTCCAGCATCTGACCTAGACAATGTCTGCCCAGAAAAACTGTCTCTAAAATGCAGGCCTGTCCATAATATGCCATTAAGCATAAGGCAGTGTCTTAATTTGCCTTCATGCATCAGCAGTTAACTCATTATTCTATGTAGCTTTTGAGAAATTCCTCATATAGGAAAAAAAGAAAATGTGAAGTGTAAATTCACCTCATTGTGCAGCTGTGCTAGCAGTTCTCAGTGGCTTAAAAGAAGCATCATTGACAGGATCTCAGCGGCAGCTGCATCCTGTCCTCTCATTCTTAGAACATTGCTCTGGGTAGGGCTAACTTGTGGGAAGGAGGGAAAGCTGCTGCTGTTGAAAAAGCTGGGGATGTGAAGTAACCAAATTATTCAAGACATTTAGGGGAAAATCTGAGGTGAAAGGCCATGAAAATTCAACAAATCTACTAAGTATATAAAAACTTTTTAATGCAAGAAAGCAGCTGTAGTTTATGGGAAAAGAAGAATGGGGAAAAATTATTTTGGAAAAAAATTATTTTGTATCGTCTCGAAAGTGGACTTTCCAGAGGAACCTGGTTTATTATCTAATGAACCACCTGGCTATTTCAAATGGGGGAAAAAAGTGAAGCTTATTTTTAAATTACAATTGTGTTTATCTATCTCTTCTTTGTAAATCCAGCTCTTTATATGAGTGCCTGTAAATAGAAATAAAAGACTACCCATTAATATGTTTAACCTCTACCTGTTGCTAAGTGTTTCTGTGTGTATAGTAACTCATGAACATTCATGCTGGAAAAGAGATCTATTTTAGCCATCAGCTAAAAGTTGTCATTAAGCTCTCGAAATTGGTAACCTTGCTACTGATATAGCCATAGAACGATGGCCTTTTATTTTTAGGTGAGTCTGGCATCAAATCATTGGATTATGGATAAACGTGTCTTCGATATTTCCAACCTTTTCCCAACCCCTTCAGGCTAGATTTATTTCAGTAACTATTATAACATTACATTATTTGTTTACAGTAATTGAACTGAGCAATCAACACAAAAACAATGTGTATGAGAGCTTCTCCACTTGTGTTACAACAGCCATTTATTAAATTACACACAGATGTCATTCAACTCCTTGAAAGGACTGCCCTCAGGTTCAAGCCTGGATTGCATGTCTACAGCAACATTCTATCATTAATCTTTCAGCCCTTTTTATTTTCTCTTACAATACCAAAATGAATTTTCACTTTTCCATATTTCAACAGAATGAATACAGTCATGTTCAGGATGGACACTAGGGTGGTGGAACTGAATTGTGATTACAAAGCAAAGCATATTTCTGCTTCTAATTCAAAATCAGTTGGGAAATTTGAGATCATAACCTCTTGCTTTTTCTGTTTTTTCCCTTTCATTTTGTACTGCTTCAATCCATCTAAGCATGGCACAGTTACAACACTAATTTACTTTCTGAAAAATGCAAGCATGTCACCTAGGTAAACAGGAAGCTAAACTAAGCAGAGATGCCTAAACAAACATTAATTCAGATGAAACTTGAGGAAATCAGACTCAAAGACTTTGTGAATTTGTATAAACTGAAAAGCAATCCAGTTGATTTTACAAGGAATTCCTTGCTCAAGAAGCTCTGGAAATATGAAGAAATAGTTTAAGTAAAACTGTGACTAGAATTTGCAAAAGGTTCTAGAAAGATTCCTGTTGTGTTCTTCAAGGAGTTCAACAGCAATCACACGTACAGACAGAGGACTTCAAAAGTATTTCTTTCCCTTCTGAGTTCTCCTTCCTTTGGAGGATTCATTCTGTGACTGAAGTAATAGTTAATATTAAAACCTGACATACTCTGATTTAGACCAGTAGTTTCCATTTAGGACAAGCTGATACCTGCCAATAGCAGAACCCCTGAAAATCAAACTGACAAGTCCAATTGCTTTTGTGTTAACATTGGATGGGCAAACTGACTCTGATGGTAGAATGACTTCATTTTTACCCTCCGCAAGTCTGCCCTGAAATTCTAGCTAGACTCTGAATTGCAAACAGAATTTAGACATAATGTGACCCACACTGTGTAAGGGGATTCTGCTGATCCTGGACAACTCTGCGCCAGATGAATATCAGAGGTTTTAAGAGAGATTTTCTGATCTTTGGACGTTCCTTCTGCTAACTGGAGTTAGTAAAGAGGACAGACACAACCTAACAACATGTAACTGGCCAACTGGAACATCAAAGAAGCCACCAGCAGAGGAGACACTTCTGAAAACAATCATGAACAGCTTTCTGCAGCTTGTCAGACTTAGAAAAATCTAAAAGTCTCATGAAAGTAGAGCCATTTCTATGGCTTCCAGGCCTCTGAAACACTCGCTACGGATCAATGCTAGCTTCAGAAATTAAATCCCTGATGACTTTTAACAGCTAAAACATCAATTAACTTGTTTTTATTCATTTTTTATATATATAAAAAAAGTCTTCCACTGCACACTTACACTCTAGAGAAAAGAGATATTTGTACAGGGCTACTGGGTAAGCATAAAAGAAACCAGAGCACCTCATGCTTTCCTTGGTATTGAGGGACGAGAGGAGCTTGTATCTCCTTGGGTGGCAGCATCACCACAGTTTTCCCCTGGGGATTAGTAAACAGCCTGAGTTACCACAGGAGCATGCAAACACTTTCCAGAAGGAGAAGAGAAAGCACTGCCAGGCCATACGGACCCCCCACACTGGAATATTATGCCTATTCCAAGCTTAAGTAATCAAAATGCCTTCAGCAACCATTGCTCAAGCAGTTCACGTCCTCCACTCTGCCTCCCAGAAGTCTTCAAGAGACATTAATTGAGTCATTTGTAAACTAAAGTGTATGGATGGCATGGGATTAGGACATACACTTAATGGTGGGTAAATGTCAGGATATATTCTCTTTAGGTAGACAAAATTTCTTTTTTTTTTTTTTTTTTAACCCCACCGTAGTAATTTATGCAGCTTCAGAGAAGCAACAGTTGTTATGGATGTCACAGCAGGTATTCAGCCATGTAAAAATAATGTTACATTTCCAATTTGCAGTCCCTATGTACGTTGGCCTAGTCCTATGATTTAAAATATAGGCCTTAATTGTCTTCTAGCCATTACTCTTAAAATGCAAACCCCCTTTCTTTGTCGCACCCATTTACACTCTCTCTTTTAGCTTTCTTAGCAACAGTGTCCTAGTGCCCGAGGTAATAATTTATACAGTGCAGAGCTGCTACTCTGGAAAACAAATCCAAAAGTTATTGCACATTAAAAAATATAGTCCTCCAAAGGAAAACAAGAAAAACAACAAAAAAAAAAGAGAGAAGTATTTCTTAGATAACTTTTAATAGAAGAAAAACTGGGAGACAGGATTTCTGTGTTCAACTGGCTATTCTGTTTTCCATACCAAGGGATATACAACGGTAGCCCTCTGATGGGCTACAGATTTTACAGCTGTCACATACCTCAGGAGTATAAGCCACAGCAGGTGATGTCAAATACAAATATTCTTGCCCTTTCAGCCCCACCAGGAAAGCCATATCTGCACACAGCCGCCACCTTGGTCTTAGACAAATCATTATAGAAAGGAACATCCCTAATTTACTTGGTTTGAGTTGAGGGAAGGCAAGAAGGCAGAACTGTGACAGACTTGTGGTTCTCTTCAGTCCTTGCATTTAAACAATACATTGAATCTGTCCCAGGGCACCTGGAAAGTAAGAAAACTAGATTTCTGGTATTTCCTAACTGGAAAACTAGTATAATCTTAAACCATTCTATTCCTGAGTCTTACCTATGCTGCACAGAGGGAGTATAAAGCTTAATTAATTTATGTTTGTAGAGAGCGAGCTTCTCAAAAGTAAGTCATGGCAGAAGTAGAAATTATTTCTGTTAAATGAGGTATTGAGAGAAATGATCAAACATTGTGGACTGAAGCTTGCTTTTCTGTTCTTTAAATAGTGAGAACACAGGAAGCAATGTAAATGGAGACTTCGTTGCTCGTTATACATTAGTTTACTCATAAAGTTCAAGCCAAAACAAATTCTCCTGGCATCTGGAGACAGGATCCACTCTTTGTAAGTGCAGACATTTCCTAGGTACTATGTGTGGTTTCTGTGGGGGATGTATCAGTTGTCATGGGTACTTTCTGTTTATGATCCCACTGAGTGGGACTGGCGTCTACTACAAAAAGAATGTCTCTCCTTGAAAGCAAAGTACTTAGGAGCAGATCCTGGCTAGAGGGATGAAAGAAATTTGAGAGAAAAAAGACTAAAGGGAATGAAGAGAAGGAACCTGAAAAAGAAATCTCAATAATAACAGAAAGACAATTTAAATTTGTATACAGGTGAGATTCTTATGTATATAATTCTTAAATTAGTTATCACAGTCTGGTAATTTGCCTTAACTGACATATATAAACAGTTATTTTCTGTGGTTGTTAAAACTATAACGTTATTTCATGTCAGCTAAGTGCCAAAAAAATGTGTATGAATTCCCCATCATAATCATTGACTTCTTGTTTGAGATGAAACAAGTCACCTAAGCTTCTTACACAATGGGAAACAATGTGTCTGGTTAGAGTGATGTTATGAGAATTACCTGATATTTGTAGTGCTTTAGTAGGGACTGTCACTCATCAAGTATGGCAATACCACAAAAAGCACAAAGGTGAAATCCTAAGTGTAAGTCTTATTAATTACCCTGTTAACAGTGTGAAAGGGGAGTGAGGATAAGTGAGGGCAATGATTATCTTGTGCTTCATCACAGTGTTACTTCATGTATCATCGCTTCCTTTATCAGAGCATATCTCACTCATAAAAAAGGCTTTCCAAACAAACATGAAAGATAACAAACAAGAATGGAAAATGAAAGAGGAATATTACACTGTTGTTTCCTTTCTCAGCTGCTAGCACCTCTCAGAATATCATTCAGCTCACTTCAGTGTTACATTGTCAGTTTTTCCCCCCTTCCTTTTTCACTCCAGACTTCCTTTGTATCTTGAGCCTGAGTTGTAATGCCTTGGCATCCTGTCAAAACATTAGTATGAAGAAACCACAAAGCAGTAGCTTCACTTGGATAGCATTTTTATTTTATTGTTAGACTGACTGGACATCTATTATATGGTTGCTAGACACACACATTGAGAGAGAGAGAGAGAGAGAGAGAGAGAGAGTGTGTCTGCATATGTGTGTACATGCAACGATGATGCCCAGCCAAAAATATCCATGACCTTATCAGCCATGTAAAACCTAGAAACCACAGAAGTTATTGAGAAAGAAAGCTAACTGTCTGCGAAGTCAGGGAGGGAGAACAAGAACCACCCCAAATTCTCAGGAGACCATATTCCTTAAGTTCATGTCCCATATATGACCACCACTTAACCTTTAACTCCTGAAGCTTATGTTGCTGCTCTGTATTATAAAACAAGCACCATATAATTCAGTCCAGTGCATAAGGTGGGAAGGCCATCAAATCCCTGTTTCTCTAGCTTCACAAAGAACTTTTAATTAGTCTATTCAAACCCTATAGATTATTTTGGAGACTGTTCAGCACAGTTGTCAGAGCAAATTTTAAAGAGATGCCACAGAACATCCTCTCAAAGTGGATTTTGAAAACATTTATCAAAGTTGTGCCATCTTCAGATACAACTGAAACATTTTCTGTTTGGAATTAAAAAGAGGTTTCAAGTTTGCTTGAGACATATTGTTTTCCGTGGCTCATTTAAAATGTTTGTACATATAGAGAGCAATTCTTGGTGATAGCTCCAGAGAAATGGTCTAATTGAAGGGAATTTACAGATTCCTGGAACTAAAGAAGTGTAATAAAGCCCCAAGGAAACGGCTCCAACTTCCTCTCCCCCACCAATAAATCCCCTAGGAGTGCAAGTTTTTATTTTTTCTCTACAGCTCACTTGCCTTGATGGATGAGCACAGCTTCATCAACAACTTACAGAAAAACTGAGAGGGGCTTTAATTACAAATAAAGTCATTACAAACATGAGCACAATAGTTAGTTTAAACAAGGAAAGCATCTATGTAGCAGTGTGGGAATTAAGGGATAACCCTTCTGATATTGTTTGGGATTTTTCTGTTCTGTCAGCTACAACACCATTAGTGTATTTGGAGAAGTTAAGAAAAGCTAGTGCTTTAAACAGAAGGATTTGCATGCATTTATGAAAATATAGCACTGCCAGAGCATCTCTGTAAACTAATTGAATGAATGCAGTGTTGCTATATAAGGTTAGCAACCAAGAGGACATGATTCTTAGAGAAATGCTACAGGATCACATTTTGGAGTATAGATATTTTTGACTTGCTGAAAAAAAAAAAAAAAAAAGGCAAGGAAGAGAATAAAGAGTAAAAATACAAAAATCCAAACAACTAATGCAAAACTACTTCTACTGAAGTGCCCTAAAGCAGCCAAAGCATTCAGCAGCCAGCCAGATCATTTCATTTCCTCTAACAGAAATCACTCCAGGGCTTTTACAAAACAAAGCAAACAGTGAATATGTAATTGTGGAACAATTGTTCTAAAATTAAGGAAATTTAACAGTACAATAGCTGAATAGATATAACATCGACGTGTTGGTTTTTTCAGCTTGCTTTTTTCTTGTTTGTAAACTGATATTCATCAGTATTCATGCATTTTCATCTCTCTTACTAGAATGGTCTACACTGTAATAAACAGGGTGTTTTCAGAAGAGGATAACCACATTTTCAAGGAAAAACACTGAGATGTTTCTTGAATGTTCTAATGACAGTGATTAAAAAGTTTGTAAATACTCGTGAAAGAAGGAATAGATCCACTCTTCCGTATACTCAATAGTCAAGATTTTCCATACCTAAGATCATTAAAAATTTTCAAATGTATCAACAGTCGCTATGAAAGGGAAGGCAATGAGTTTGGAAAGATGACAGCCAGCTACGAAGAGGATGCTACGGAATCAAAGCAAAGGAAATGCAGGCTATACACTAAGAAGAAAAACAACTTTTGAAGAGTGAGGATAATGAAAGACTGAAAAGATTACATAAAAACAAACCAATATTTTCCACCATTAGGAGTTTTTTAAAAAAATGTTTATAAAATATTTATCAGGAAGGGTTTATAGACAGGTGAATCTGTCTTTTGGCAGACAGATTTCTTGATTGATTGATCTTCTCTGTCTCCTGTCAGAGAAAACTAAGAAGATATGAAAATATGAGAAATGAGAGACAGGAAGAGAGAAAGCCATTTTAGCTTAATAAACATTCACATATTGTTCTGAATCACTGCCCTTAAGGATGACTTATCCATGTTACATGACTCAGAATCTTCTACAGAATTTATCTGTGAAAAATTTTAACATACGTGCTGAACCATGGGTGCTGTAAAAGTGAATAGAGCTTTAATGTGGGATTCAAGAGATCTACACCTTATTTCTGATGTTGCCCATGACTTAAAAGCTGATTCTGGTCATGATGACCCACTTGCCTCTGTCTCACTTTCACAGTCCATAAAATAATATTTATTTTCTTGTTCATATGCTTCTAGATCTATTGGTACAAATCCCAAGTCAGATTTACTTCTTATTGTTGTTGATGTATTCCTATTACTAATACTAATTATTTTAATCTGTCCTGGCTGAGGTAGCTTATAAATCATTTATAAAGTCTGCACGCCCACAATGGAGGTTTCTATTTGTCATTGCTCAATATTTAGACTACGTGAAAACATAACCATAATGTAGCTGATTGTTTAAGGTTTTTATGTCTGGTTTTAACTTGGCCTCAGCAGAATTATCTAACTTCCCCTTCACATGTATTTGTCCAATAATTAAAATATATCTGAAAATTCCAAGAAATACAGAAGTATTCCATATAATGATGGAACTAAAATCTTAAATGAAAGTGTGTCTTTGGAGAACTCTCTTTTCTGGGCATTCATTCAACAACATTACCACTACCAGGAAAATATTCAGTGCTACCAAACATACCAAGAGACTGAAAGTCAACCACTTGTTAAATTACACAAATACTGCCTGGCATAGTTTTTGTTCCTGGCTAGACAGACCTCTTGCAAACGATATTATACACAAGGTTTAAGAGTTAACAGTAGTCTCCACAGGCAATTTTCCTGCACTCACCTTCTTTTGTAGACTAGCAAATTTTAATAATATGGACATGGGTCACTCCATGACAGTTGACCTCATTGGCATCAACAGTTCCAGGCACATTTAATTTCCTAGTGCAAATCTTGCCAAGCAGCTCTTATATTAAATAAACTCATTTTTATTCTAGCTTGAGCCAAAGAGAAAGTGAATGGTTTCTTTTAATAAAAGATTGCTGAAGCTAATTGGCTACAATTTTATTTCTTAATCTATTGGCTCTGTTCTTTAACTAAATGACAGCTTGATGTGCAAAGATTTAGGAATCTCTTGTGTTACTACTAAATAGGTGTAACTTCCTCACATTTGAGATATACCCACACAACCTTACAATCTCCTCTTAAGGCAATCCAATCACAGGATGTACTCTACAAGACCTACTGTTTTTTAAATACCATATCTACAATATTTTTCATCAGTTCAGGAAGCTGTAACTGGCTTCTCTTTAATATAAAAGTTCCTTTCCAGTGACACAAGGAAACTCATGAATATAAAGTCAGAATCATTCTTTTTGCTTCAGTAAGTTGTCTCCTTTGTAATCACTATAAATTCTGCCAGTTTTAATGATTAAAAGTTGACTGCACATGGCCAAGTCTAGTGGTCAATCTGCTTTATTATGCTACCACTATATCTCAGTCAGGTAAAATTTTAGCTTTGTAATATGGCTGTTTTGGCTACTTAATCTTCTGACTACTCATCTGTAGCATAGGGTGACCTTTAATAAAAGCTTGTCTTTCCACAGTAGTGAGATATAAGTGGACTTAAAAAGTAGATGAGTGGTGGTCTTCATAAACTGAAGATGTAGTTGTTTGCATCTCATTCAAATGACAAGTGTACATATTAATAACTAATGTATTATTAATATGTATTTATTTCCTCTGCTGTTTTATAGCAGGATGCATAATTAATGTACTATTTTAATCATGCTATAATAACGAAAGTCTCACAAAAGCAATACACAACTGAGTTTGGTGCAGTTAGCAATGTCTAGTGGGAACCATTTTCATGTCATCTATAAATAAATAATCAGAAAGATAAACAAAATGCATGTCACTGGCATTATTAAGGCAAAAGGTCTTGCTATAGTTTTGTTAAATATCAACAAGAGACAGTGTAAGGTTTCATTTCTGTTGTTTGTTTTTAAACAAGCCACTTGAAAGAGAATGGATTGGAAAATCTTAGCCACTGAATTACTGCCCTGGCCTTCTTTATAAGGTTTGATGTACCTCAGTGGTTTATTTCTCATAAGCTGCTCAGCCAGCAACGGGGAAAGCAAACTGAGAAGAAAAATGGTTGGCAGTGGGAAAAAGAGGGGATGGAAGGAAGCATTGATTTCTCTAAATGGAGAATGCAAGCCTCCACACTCTAACAACAAAATGCATGGGTGGACAAGAAAAAGCACTAGCCCCAGGACTGGCAATCCACTCTAACTTGTGATAAAGTAAATGCATAGGATTTGGCATCTGTCTTTGAAGACTGTTGTGTTTCTCCCCTTGTAGCTGGACACCTTTGTAAAGATCTCCACTGGTTTAGTTACGTGACCCCTGGCTGAGATGTTGCACTGCTTTCAAATATTACTCCCTGCTGTCTACTCTTTATATCTAATTAAATATTAGAAAATGACCAAGTTACATAAATAAATCTACATAGCATCAACTATATCAGTACTGCATAAGAAACGTTACTAGTAGCTACAGAAAGTTTGAATTTTCTAATCTTCTTAGTTGTATAGACTATTATTTAAAAAAAAAAAATCAATAGCATTCTAATACATTGAAGTGATGTTAGAAAGGTCCTTTAAAACCTAAAACCAGCAATATCAACCAGCAGGACTTTTGTCTTTCGCAGATGTGGTAATCTTAGAATTAGAAAATACTCTGCTTGTTTTCTATGTGAGACATGGATGCCTATATTTCTTCCCGTATTCTATCATCATTATGACACCGTTCTTCCATTTACTTAAGTGTTATAACCAGTATAACATGAATATCAGTTAAGAATGTAACTGGAAACAACTACTATGTCAGTGGACACGGCCACAGTTCTGTTGATTTTCAAGAACTTTTCTAAATAATACCATGTGGAAAAAAAATGTAAATCTAATATTTGGAAGCCACTGACTTAAATAAATCTGTTTTAAGTGCCAGAAATGGGAATAAAATGTAGTTATTTAAATTATAACCCAAAGAGTGTTGATTCCAGTGGACAGAGAAGTATTAATCCTCATGTCTCTGATGCAGCCTTATCAAAGCTAAAAAGGTTGTGGAATTCCTATTAATGACTGAAAAGAAATTTCTGTTGACTATAGAGTATAAGTGGGACGGTTTATTTGTCAGTTTTATGTATTTCTTCACATTGAGACGTTATTTCTTCTTAAGTGACGATAAAATGACAATAAAGCAGTAAACCTTGAGGAGACACCATAGAAATAAAGAAGGGAAATACTCTTTTTGGGAGCAAGTTGCATGGAGTAACACGATGGATCCCAGCTTCAGCCTAATACAGCTTCATGTAATTCTTTGTCATGGACTGTGCCAAACACACAAATGTCTGTGTTTTTCACTTCAAGTTTGAATTCAGACATTCAGTTTCAGTGGGTAGTTTATGTGATGCCTTATATTTTTCTTTTAAATTCCTCTTAAGCTTTTAACCTCTACTTGTAAAATATGAATGTACTTCTAGCTTATGTATTTCTTTTAACACAATAAATTAATTTCTCACTCTGATGGTGATGTCTGCTGCCATAATCAGTTGAGAACAAAATGCATATTTCTATTCTTTTTATTTATTGTTTAAACAAGAATCTTCTTGGGTTACTTGCAAGGAGTGGAATAGAAGGATAAAAAATTTGAAGAGAAGTCTTCCAAAGATACATTTTTGTGAAAAAGTAATATCACTTGGGACTGCCTGCAGCTGAGAAGGTTAAAATGAATCAGCTGAAACTGTGAAGTTAATGCAGAGAAATTAAAACATATTAAACTATATGTAGATGCTCTCATTCTGAATTAAAATGCCTTTATTTTTTGCGGTTTAATCCTCCCTTAAGCACTCTACTTCTCAGTAAGAGTTTCTATATAGGGGCTTAATGGTCCTTAATTTAGTTGCATTAACTTCAGAGTTTTAGTTGTTCACCCACATAGAATTGCCATAAGATATCTAAGTACTGCATTTGCTTGGTGATTGCACAGTTAGGACCATACAAGGCATATCTAAGTGGTGTCATTTATAACAGCATTAATTTTGAACCTCAAAACTACTGATACAGAACTATTAATGCAAAACTGTGGACACTTCAAAGCTTCTTTTAAAATCCATACATATTTTTAAACAGTTCTCTTCAAGGGAGATCTCAAAACACTCTGCAAAATACGCAGATATTGTTGCTCCTATTCTTCTAAACATGTGAAGCAACAAAATTTAGGGTGAAACTCATAAAGGAACTTAGCATCATTCAGGTCTTCCCAAGTCTGTCACTTCCTGGGCAAATGCTCCAAAAGAAAGACAGGCAGCACTTTATATTCTAAGCATGTTTTGAATGAAGTGGCTGTGGTCATGACTGCTTGCAGCTAAACTCACTGCTGTCCATGTGTGTAAAGCTGCCTTGCAGAGCACCTATCCAGAACAGATCCCCATGGGATTTAGGCACAAGGATGCTTATTTTGTAAATCTAAGTAGGGTAAAGTGCAAGTTAGACTGCTCTTCTGAGATAAAAATGCTTCTGGAAAAATCCCAACAAAGAACCTTTGGCTCGCTTGGGAATTTGGAAAGAAAAAAACTATATCACCAAATGTCTATTTAACATGAAAACCATGAAATATGCTAACAAGTGTGAGTAAAATGGCTGGTGAATATTTGAGAAGTTGATAATGGTTTAGGGGCACTTTCCAGGCTTACTGAAAACCAGTCCAGGTTGGAAAAACAGGTCATTCTGGCACAATTAAATATCTTTCAGGTTATCTTTTGGGAAAAATAAAAGAAATAAAGGAGTTCAGCTCTACTTGAATGCTCACTTTAAGACAAAAGGAAAAAACACACCAAAAAGCAAAAAAAACACAAACTAGAATTAGCCGACAGAATTGGTGGTGTCGCCTGGGATTTTAGTAGCCCTGTGGACTGCATGATACAGGAACTGTGAGGCAGAGAGATGAGACAGGAGAAGATTTAGTCTGAAAAAAGAACAATCAGGGCTTCCAGCAGCACAAACATTGAGAGAAATGTGGAATTTTTTTAGCTTTTTTAAAAAGAAAAAAAACAAGAAAAAAACACAGTTTGTCTTATATATGCAGAGGGAAGCAAAAAGAACAAAGATCACACTAAGGTTATGGTCCCAGGAGGCAGGAGGGATAGTGAAGTTGTAAATGGAGACAGAAGGGAGGCAGAGGAGAGGGACTGAGGGGAGAGATAAGAAATGGTTTATGTTACAACAAGTCTAAATGTCATGCACTTCTCTTCCCCCTTTTCAGCTTAACAAGTGTTCTGAACCACAAGAAACATAGATGGTATCAGGAAGATAAGATCTTCCCGAGGGACTACTGTCATGGTAGGATTATTTCTTTTTGCCTCCCCAACACTGACAAGTGCACTTTTATAAACAATGTTCTGCTCTTAAATCATCTAATTTATGCCTTAATAATTCAGAGGTTTCAGAAAATATTTAACAAAGCAATATTTACTGTAGATGCCAAAATGAATAAAACCAACAAATGAAAAACCACAAAAAGCAAGGGAAGAAGCATTTACAACTCTGAAGTTATGAATGTGAAGTAAGTAGATATATCACTTCACACATATTGCATGACTGTGTAAGAACAGTAAAAATATGTACCTATACAGACAACAAAGATTTTCATATTTGTAGCTGAACTCAGTGTTCAGGTATACTCAAAATCTGTTTAAACTGCCCTTGGTGCTTTTTCTCTTCACTCGGGGCACATTTTCCCACTCCTTGCCTGCAGATACCAGTACTCATCTGACCCCCCAGGACACATATTTAGCTCCCTCAGCCAGAAGAAAATGACTTATTTTGTTTTGGTAAGGTTTTCTGTGGACATGGCAAAGAGCAACAGCTCACAGAGGTCAGACAGAGCAGGGGATGAAGATTACACCTGAGGGCAAGTGAGGAGGCACCTCCGCCGGGCAGATTTCGCTGGTTCCTACTGCCAGTGACCCCCAGCAGGGAGGATCAAGTGTACATTTGCAGTTCTGCAGTTACACAGTTTAACTTTGTTTTTCCCTGTTATATTTTGCTCAGCTACTCCAGAATTGATCCATATGTGTGGAGAAGTACATTTATGCACCAGTAACGGTTTTCATTACAGTTCTGTGGTTTATTTCACGTAAAGGTGAAATGTGAAGGATATTAACAACTAGTTCTCAGTTCTCAAAATCATTCTGTTGTTTCCTTCTTTTCTATTCTGTATTTCGTTTTTCCTCCCTCTTTTTTTTTTCAAAATCCAATAGTGCAATTCGTGTATAAAGTTAGTAGTGTTTAAATGAACATTTCTGTGACATTTCTCATTATAGTGATTGGAAGCTTTCTTTCCACTGATGTCTGGTACTAAGAAAGTAAAGAGAAACAAACCCAGCTTTTAAATTGTGCCATGTAAAAATCAATTGAAGGGAACAATAATACTGGTGATGTTTTGAAGATGAAATCACCTATATCTGGAATCATTGTGTATTTACTGTGTATGCACATCTATCAGTCTTTCTCTTAAGTTTCAATACCTTCTTTTGTTCCTGCCTCTACAACATTTTTTACAGTGGTTTTGATAACATCCTCAATGTAGTGGGAAAGTTACCAAGCTGAGGTCTCAAAGAAACGTCATTCCTTCTGTTGCTTTACATAAGGGGAGAGAACCTGACACTGACCAAAATATTTTAGCATTAAATAAGTCTGGTTCCTAATTCCCTGGTGAAAAAAATGTAATCCACTACAACTGAAGGGAAAGTATTAGAATCATTAGAATCATCTTGCACAACTGGAACAGAAAAAAAAATAAGGCAGGAAGAACTTACCTACAATGCTACAAAGGAGTCTATGAAATATCTGTACAAAAGCTACCGTCATCATAATTTGCAATGCAAGTCTCCCCTGCCCCTAAGAGTCTTCATTTTTAAACATTAGGAAGCTCATTCACAGGAGAGGTCTTTTCAAAATTCATTTTCACCATGTCTCTATGTTTTTCCAAGCTTCCATGTTCATTGAAGCAGAGCACAGTCATGGCAGAAATGGGTGTTATTTTTCTTTAGGAATCTGCCTGTTCGTATGTCTACTGAAGTCATTTGTCACTCAGAAGTTGTGGCATGTGGTAACAATCTAAAATTTTGAAATAAATTACAGCCTTTAAGAAGCACAGTCAAAGAAACATATAAATACTTTATTGGTAATTCAAACTTATCACCAGGATGTGAATCTCAGAGTAAAGAAGCTATCATGTTCTAAACAGATTACAGATAATTATGATAATTACCAGCTAAGTCCCACGTGTTTATCACACTATGAAGGATAACCCTATGGAATCCATTCCTTCTCAGGGGAGGGAATCATGTTCATCTCACCAGAAGTGCCTGAAAGCTGAAGTCTAGACTTTCCCCGCGATTACTGGAAGCTGGTACCATCAGAAGATATTCCTTCCCTCCCATCATAGGTTCATATCTGTTAAACAGCTTATTTTTTTCTGTATCCTCTCCTTTCCTAAAAGATCATTTCCAAATTCAGAGTGATTTAATACCTTTTGCAAGTCTTTGGACAACTTGGAAATTCAGTTAATATCTATACCTATGTTAACATCTGGGAAAGGGTCAGACAGACAGATTTCTCCCAGAGATCTTGTCTACACAGAGACACATAGCAAAATTATTCTGCTTTTAATTTTTAAAGTAGATTACTTAAACTAGATTAAATGTCTGGTAGTCGTAATTCATTTGGAAGGGAGTTAAGTTAAACCAAATCAAGGCAATTTTTATTCTGAGTGAACATCTATACAGGGACTTAATTAGGTTTAACTAATCCACTTTAAATTCGTTTCACAGATTATTTTTCCTGAAAGTCTCCTTATAAATAAGCTTTTCGTTAACTAAATGTAGTTTCAGTAAATTATTACCAAAAACTCATTCTGTTTCAAACACGGATTGTGTTTTATTATGTATTTTCTCATTGAGCTTTGACTATCAGAATATATCACAGAGACAACATGGCACTAATCCATTTAAATGTCACTAGTAAACTGACTGGCTTTTTTTTGTCTTTTTTATTATGAAATGTTCTTGTTTTTAAAGGATTAGTTATTTAAAATAATATTTTAGAGGCACTGCAATATCAAAAAAGATGTGCATGTTTTTACGGCTGATTTTAAATTGTCGTCTTTTTTTTTTCCTCAGATAGTCCTGTGCAGGAAAGGCCTTATACACTGCTAAAGTAGCAAAAAGCCAGATCCAAATGAAAAATAAAGTTTAAACACTGGTTATTTTTCAGTAGAGGTATTTTGAAAATAAAGATTTAATTTGAATTTATTTAAACTGACTGTGTTAATATTTGGAGAAATCCACGCAAATATCTTTTTTTTTTTTTAAAAAAAAAAAATAACCTGCATTTAATTTCCTTAGAAGTAAACAAGGATACTGTGTCATACAGAGGGACAAAATTAAAGAATGGTATATATTTTAAATGTTTCCTCATACATTTAAGGAATGTTTCTTCTTTCTTTGTCTGCATGGGAGTGTAGTAACTTCAATGTTTTGGAAGCAGAAGAGCGTAATGAGTGCTTGAAATGTGGCCTTTATCCCCAGTTCTATCTTAGTTTTCTTGGTTTAGCTTGAGGTAAGTCAATTTGTTTCCTGTACTTCATTTTCCCAATATGTAAACTCCTTTATAAAGTACTTTCAGATCTATGGTTGATAAACATTTAAAAAAGCAGAATATTGTATTACTATTTTAGTATTAAACACCAATACAGTGATATAATCAACAGATACCAGGTATGTTCAGACTACTAGTAGAGGAAAAAAAAAGTAGTCTACAATGATAGAAAGTACAAACTGATATATTTACAATAAAAGCCTAAAATCATAGAATCTCATATGTCTGAAAAGCAATGAACCCACTACTTCCCTTAAATTTCAACAAAATTCATTACAGCAGAACTCAAACGGGAAAGGAGCTGGAGAGGAGGGGGGCAAGGAATTATGTTCAAGTTACACAAATTGATGATAAATATATTAATACTACAGCATTCACCTCCAGCTGACTTCTTGGAAACTGAAGGAACATTATAAGCACAAAGGTCATTGCAGCCAAGAAACGAGGTGGATTCCCAAAATGGAGTCACTAAACACAGAGAACCCTCAGTAGTAAAATAAAGAGTTATAACATAAAAGTTCTCTCAAAATAATTGTCTTTGTTGCTGAGCTGGCTTTACTCAAACCAAACTACAGGCAGAATTATGTGTATGGGGTAAAGTCTAGGACACTTAATGACATTAGCTTCAGCAAGGAGAGAGTGCAGTACTTTCCATTCTTCACCAATCCAAAATAACTATCAGACAAGGAAACTAAAATAATGAATTTGAATCAAGCAATTAGTAGTACTAAAATATTTATTGTGACTTTGCTTAGTGCTATGAACACCTTCAGTGCTTTCTAATGTCAAAGTCATAGGAGGATTTTATATATTTTTTACCTAACAGAAAAGAGGTCTCTTTGGCTTACAATAATGGACTTCTGGAGCTGCTTTCTTAAACCTTCTAAAAAAATGTTTTTCTCCATTTTTTTTCTCCAATTTTTTTCTTTTTTTTATGAGACACTAACATCCTTAGGTTAATATTTTACTGCGAAATACAAGTTTCTCAGGGAAGAAAGTCCGAGCTCCACCAGCCCCCACCATTACTTTTTGCATTACTTGATGACTGGAGACTGTGTGTGGCAGGAGGTGGAAGAAAATGCATAGTTCTGATTCCATTCCAAATTTACAGTAGAATTAATTTCCCTGCTCTGTTGGCCTGCAGTCTATATGCCTTCTCTAAAGCAGAGGTGCGATTTAGCCTGGTTTACCCTCTGCCTGACCTCCACCAACAGTTTATATCTGAAGCTCAGTTAGGAACAAGCTTGAGCAACATTGCAAGTACTAACATACACCCATAGCATTTCTGCGATAGAAGGACACTCTGCCATTTTCAGTAGTTATTTTATCCTCCAGCTTAAGAACACTCTATTCCTCTTTTTAAGCATGGGTGCTACAATCCTCTGTCTGATCTATGACCTGTGTATGTTTCAAAAAAATACGCCAGTCTTGTGCTTTTTTACTGTCACTCAAAAGTGAAATATTTCTCTTTCTTTACACTTTTTTTCTTCTAAGGAGGAATCGTACTGAAGTTATCTGACACAACCTATAGCTTGTCACACAAAGCAGAGGAAAAAGCGTGAAGGGACCTGTGGTGAAAACAACAGGCCTAAATGGAATGCAATGTAAGGGGCTGACACTGCAAACTGGATAACATTCATGTTCATCAGTTGCAAACAGAGAAGGAGAAAGACAGTTCTAAGGATAATAACTTAAAATACACTTAAACCATTCATTTAGCTTCTTCTAAGACCAAAGGTTAAAGGTAAGTTTGACACCTTGTTCTATTGCCTGTGCTTACCCTCAGGTAATAAAAGAACCAATGAAATATAATAATGGGTCCCTCTGCGCCATGACAGTGTATCACATCTATTACATACCTCAGGAATATCAAATGTACTCTTATGGGGGATTCAAAAATACTAACATGTGTTTAAAAAAAAAAAAAAAGCAGTTCATAGGCCATAGTCACCTCTGGAAAATAAACTGTACATTGATATACAGTTTTGATTGTTAATATCTCACACTCACTTTGCACGAGAGTCACTAACTAAAAAAAAAAAAAGGCACTAAAGGATCTCTTGAAGGAATCCCCATGAGATTTGCTGTGAGCTAAGAAGCTGAATTTGACTCTGTGATGCTGAATTAATGACAATTAATACTGACAGTCTTCCCTTTAAAATTCTTGACGCTATGTAATGCCATGAAAATTTATCTCTTTGAACTACACACATGTGACAATTCCTATTAAAGCTAATTTAATATAGTAATAAACCACAATTCTGTCATGTTAAGAGTTTTGCTCATAAATGCCCTGAGTTAAGCCTCAGAACACACATAGGAACTAGGTATTATTATTCCAGGCTTACAAATAGGAAAACAAGCACTGCAAGATTAGTTTGCAGACTTAAACATGCAGGTTTCATTCCAGAAAGCTATTACTGCAGGTAGTGGGATTTAACCATGTGCTTAAAATTTAACAGGTCCTAAATGCTTTTCTGACTAAGACCTAGGTGTGTGTCAGTGACAAAGCTCTAACACAAAACTTTGGCTGCCAGCCTCAAGCTCCCAGCCATTTGTGCTACGAAGGTAAAGAGTTGGCTTAATGTCTGCATATTCTAAGTGTAGATATTGTTCGGCAAGCAATGAAAAGCATGAAAGGATAAAGTATGGCTTATAAAGTAAGCACTGTAGCTTCTCCTTGGTTTTGAAAAATAGTAATTCAGATTTCTTCCAAAATCATGTTCTCTCTCTCTGTTCTACATTTGACTCCCTATTCTTTCCCTTTTCTTTCAATCTCTTTAAAAGCTGCTAACATCAGCTGCTTCTTTGTGGATTTTTCTTTTTGCTTCATTGCCTACAAATTGCTCTAAGCTCTTCATTCCCTACGAACCTGTTCAGCTGGAGCAGAACAGCTGTACAGCAGACTGTTCCTAGTACACCTCTGGAAAATGTATAGGAAAATGATAACAAGCCATACAGACTAAAGTTTTTTGTCCTCTGCATATTTGAGAGGGGATATATATTGATATATATTTAAACCTGCATGCATCTAAACAAATGTACAGTTGGAAAGATAAATGATCATTAAAATACTGGGTATATTTCTCCAGAGAGTAAAACGTCTAAAATTCTCTGTCTCTGATTTACATCCCCAGGGTGTCAGAGGATGTCTAACCATGTCAGCTGGAGTGGAAAAACACTATATGTCAGCACAAGAAGGCCTGATTGCTATAAAACAAATGTGTTTTTAGCTCCTTGCATCCTTGATCCCCACCCCCATATGAAAAAAAATAAAAGTGTTCACTTAACTGACTGTCATTCTTTAATTTCTTACTTAGATTCAAACCCATAACAAACTCCAGTACTTTTTTTACATCAAAAGATAAATATATTTTTCAGAAAAAAAGCACGAGTGCTTTGTTTCTCTGGTTTCATTTTAAGTAATCAAAACCAATACAACAAGAAACTTGAATACAAGTCTCTAAATAAAAGACAGGCTTTTGCACGGTAGGAGAGAGGATGTGTGAAGGAGAATAGTTTTGAGGGTTTTTTTAAATTCTCCAAAAGGATGCTTCTAGCTGGAGAATATCGACCCTGAGTTTCTGATCAAAAGCTCAGAGAAGGAGATGGAAAGATTGCTACTGACTTCTAAATGTTATATCTAAAGGACCTGGTTTAATCCAGGAACGAACTTCAGTTCCCTTTGACACAGACCTACTAGTTCAAATACAAAACACGAGCAAGGCAAATTATCATTTCCAATGGTGATGTTACTGTTGTGCTTTATGGGTCTCCATCATCATCGAGATGGTCTCCAATCCATCAACGGATTGGATAAATCAAGCTACACTTAATAGTGTAACACCAGTGGCTGTAGTGGTGCTCTTAGCTTTAGAGAAGTGGGTTCACATTTGCCAGATGTTTAAATATCTTCTGATATACTTATTTAGTGGAAGCTTTTCTTAGAACAATATTCTGATAGTCTTACAACATTTGACAGAAGTCTCTCTTTTTTTTTTTTTTCTTTTTAAAGTTTATGACTGTCTCAAAGGAAGAAAGAAACAGTAAATGTGTGGCCAGTAGGTCGAGGTAGGTTAGCCTCCCCCTCTACTCTGCCCTGGTGAGTCCACATCTGGAGTACTGTGTCCAATTCTGGGCTC
Organism: Trogon surrucura; assembly: GCA_020746105.1. Classification (NCBI taxonomy): domain Eukaryota; kingdom Metazoa; phylum Chordata; class Aves; order Trogoniformes; family Trogonidae; genus Trogon; species Trogon surrucura. The sequence continues at coordinate 43,213,172 of CM036617.1, forward strand.
TCCAGTTTAAGAAGGACAGGGAACTGCTGGAGATGGTACAGCAAAGGGTTATGAAGATGATTAGGGGACTACAACATGTCTCTTATGAAGAAAGGTTGAGGGAATTTGGGCTTTTTAGGCTGGAGAAGACTGAGGGAGAATCTTATCAATGCTTATAAATTCTTAAAGGATGGGTGTCAGCTGGATGGGGCCAGCCTTTTTTCAGTGATGCCCAGGGACAGGAGAAGAGGTAATTGGCAAAAACCTGAACGTAGGAGATTCCGTTCAAGCATGAGGAGGCATTTCTTTATTTTTAGAGTAGCAGGGCACTGGAACGCTGGCCAGAGAGATGGTGGAACCTCTTGTCTCTGAAGACATTCAAAACCTGTCTGGATGCCATCTTGTGCAACCTGGTCTAGGTGAACCTGTTCTGGCAGGAGGAGGTTGGACTAGATGATCTCCAGAGGTCTCTATCTAATGTTCTGTGATTCTGTCATTGGTGAATGACCCCAGAATTGCTCAATTCTGATTCTTCAGCAATATCATAATACATTTTTTATGCCCCTTTCATCCCTTTTTTCCTGTTCTCCATTTACATCTCTAGATCTGAGGTCATGCTCCACCACTGGCTGTTGGCAGAGACAAGGGGGTGGAAGTGGAGGCAGCTATGTCCTCCTCCCTGTACTGACGGGTTGCTCTTCATCCTGACATAAGAACACCTCAAACTGGGCACTTCCGAGACAAGCATGGGACCAAAAGCACCTTGGGTGCTCTGTAGGAGATGAAGCATTATGCATGCTACTGTTAGTTACCAGGAGGTACTGGAGGTTCCAGTACACCTGGTAGATCCTAGTGTTACAGACTTCACCATGGCCTCTGGTGAGTCTCTGAAAAACATCATGAAACACAATTGGTTCTTGTCTGAAATATTCAATAGTTTGGGGATACTTGGAGGATCATAAAAGACTCAAATAGCATTAAAAGATTTTGGTATAGTCCATCATTACTAGATGACACAGCATTTCTAGAGCTGAAGTTATCCAGTCCTCACACACAGGAGATCACACCACAATCTGAAAATCAAATAAAAGCCCAGAGCAAACCCCTGATAAAACACAAAATAATAACTATGGGATGGCTCATTAACTTCCAAAGTTCCTCAGAGGTTGAAGATCTCTGAAATGTCTGTCCTTCTGCAGTGCCTGCAAGCCTGATACAATACTTAATGAGTCCTCTGTATCAACACAGAAAGAAAGAAATGTTCCCTCATTTCCAGTTCAGCTAGCTGTCTTTTTACCTCTATAACAATACAGTTATGCCAGAGATTTAACTGCAATTTAATAGCACAGCATTCTGTTTCAGTAATATGGATAAGAAGACCAGCTTTTTAAGAGTTAAAATTAGATGTTATTATGCAGTAAAGAAAAAAAATTGCAAAATAAATTTATTCCATAATCCATTTTTATTACATTTTTTTCTCCAAGAAAAATAAAATCAATAAGAGGAAGGATTTCTCACTATGAGTAGAAGGTCTTAATGCTTCACCATTCACAGTGTTGAAGTTTACTTCACTAAATTCTAGCCCATGATAATAAAATCTTAAAATGATGACCTACGCACTGATAATTCCATACATAGCATGTTCAATATCTACTGTAATTGTACATATAGTTTGGTTTACTTTATTTCTTACTCAGAATTACCTTAGGAAGTTACAATATCAAAATGAGACTACAGAAATGCCTCCACAAGCAAAGGGAACAAACTGTGTAAAGTTTCTATTGTAACAAAGCTGCTCTGGGGTTGTGTGTCAGGTAAACAGAACCTGGGAGTGTAGGTGGAGAAAGATTCAATCATTTCTGTCCTTCTCAAGACCTGATAATGCAGCCTAGATGGTTTTGTCCACTAAACTATGCCTCTCTTAACCTGATCCAAAAGAACCATGAACCAGAGAACTGGTGGGATTTTTTCATCTTCTTTGTAATAATCTGCCCATAAAACTTGTCCTTGAAACTACTTTATCAAGAACAAATTACTGAAGAAAACCAAATGGGAGTTTTGTAGCTTATTGTGGGGGTTTTGTTTGTTTGTTTGTTAGTTGGGTTTTTTTAAATCACATTTCTATCATTTCCTTTCTAAAAGTAAAAAATTCACAATTTTATCTGGTTTTGAGGTCACTCAGTACAGTTGTGCATACAAAGTAATATTAATTATGTGTTGATTATTAGATATAATTATATCTATATACAAATTTAATTATAATAATTAACAATAATACCTAGAGCTCAAGGTTGATAAACTGAGTAAACACAATGAAACAGGAGAGATAATACTATTATGGAGGGAAACTGGTTGTTAAAATTAATGTGCATTTGAGTCAGAGAACAATGTTTACATACATAGTGTGATACATACTGGACATTTTCTCCTTGAAAATTTTAGATTTATTTTGATTGCCAAGTAATTTTACCATCCATTTCTACTGCAGGACTGATCCCAATGCATAGTATCTGCAGCAGGTTTCAGCACTAGCTATACTTTACTCACCATTTGCACAAATCTGCGATTTAATCAACAGACAAATAAAAAAAGAGCTTTATTTGTAATGAAACATAGCCTAATAAAGACACAAGCAAGGTTTAAAAAGAATGGAGGATTTGCAAAAAGTCTTCTCATGATACACTGCCCCCAAATAAACAATGAGATCTGAGACCCAGTTTAGGTACAGTAGATTGTTTTCAGTTATCACAAGGCTGATGGGACTACTGCCTGCACTCAGTCCTTACACTTAGTGGAAAGGTTGTAAATTTTATGGAGGATGTTGAAAGAATGTTGCAAATATGACACCAAATGGAGAGATCAACACAATATGTTTTCTGAAATACAAAGCCATAAAGTGAAATAAATTTGGGTCTATTTTGTTATTGGTTGTTCTTTGCTTGCTTTGTATGTAACTGTAAACTATTCAAAATGGTATTTGATGAACAGAATGATGAAAGCTACAATGTATATGATTATAATCTAGTTTATATTGTCAACTCTTTCAGGATTAGCTTGAGGAGACTGATTTCATCCCTGTGATGCATGGGGCTGTGATAAGTTAGTATCATCTCCACTCAAAATTAACTGTCTGATGATGTTAACAAACAGCATGAATGTTAGGTGCCTAAGGCTGTAACAGCGTTTCACTCGTTTCACGCGCTGTGCTGCCTACGGCAAGTTAGCACCTGACATACCCGACCAAGCAACAGCAAGCAGTTCATGGGATTCAACCCACAAAATAAAATAAATAAAAAAAGTCCCACCTTGGTGGCAATAACACTATGCTATTTTATTTTATTTTATTTTATTATGCTGAATTATTTTTTCCCCCCTCTTAGACTAAATTTACTGTCATTGTAAAATACAGCCTCACATTTCTATTCCTCAGAAAATACTGTAGCTACCTTTCAGGCTGTTAAATCTCACAAATAATTTAGATATCTTTGGCATGAAATTTAGTTATCACAGCTTTAGTAAATTGCCTCTAAGTGCTTATGGTACATTAGGAGCCCTGGCATCATTGACAATCTGTATTATAAAAAAGGGCCAGTTTTTCTTCCAAGTTGTCTAGTTACAACAAAACATCCTGAATCTCCTGTGACCTGGTAGTCGAATGTTTTATGTGGGTATCTGATGCTCTGTGTCCTCTTACATATCCAGTAAAAGCTTCTTGATATATTCATCCCAAAGAACATATATGGTAAGTTGAAAGTTTCAACTTAACTCTTCAGTACATTCTTCTGCAGTCTTTTCCCTTCTATACTGACAGCAAAAGACAAATCTCTCCTCTAGATGTGGAGTCTCCCTCTAAGTTCCCCATACATTTTCAGTACTGTAAATCTCAGTCTCCTCTAGGCAGGAAGCTCCTCTTTCAGGGACAAATAGTAAATACGAATAGAGTTCACATTGTCGTGTTCAAGAGTCTTGGCCCATCTGAAGACAAAAGGAACCAGGAGTATTCTCTTGGCTGTCAACTTTCCCATTTTTGAGCTCATAGGAAGCCTGCAAATTTCATATACAATGGTAAAACCTCATTTTGCTTCAGGTGGTAGACAAAGTGTTGAAGGACCCACTTTATGAAAACTCCCTAAGTGTACCCACTTAACTGCTTTAAACTGTCTTCAACCATCTTATAGTGATGTTACTGTGCCATAAAGAATAGTTGTTTCTAGAAAGTCAAACATGCTACTGAAGTATTAGAGAAAGTGTTGTCACAGACATTACCAAATCCATTTTTTAAATTTATTTTTAATTCTACTAGTGAAATATTTATGTAAAAATCATTCTGAGATCCTGCTGCTCGAAAAAGAGAAATACATTTGCAGTAATGTACTGCTTAATAAGACCCATATTAATTCAATTGTAAAAGGTCTTCAGTGTGGCCAGTATACCTGTTGAGAGGAGAGAATGGAGTGGAGTGCAGTGGAGTGGAGTGGAGTGGAGTGGAGTGGAGTGGAGTGGAGTGGAGTGGAATAGAATAGAATAGAATAGAATAGAATAGAATAGAATAGAATAGAATAGAATAGTTCAGCTGAAAGGGACCTGGAGTGGAGTGGAATAGAATAGAATAGAATAGAATAGAATAGAATAGAATAGAATAGAATAGAATAGAATAGAATAGAATAGAATAAGTTCAGCTGAAAGGGACATGGAGTGGAGTGGAGTGGAGTGGAGTGGAGTGGAGTGGAATAGAATAGAATAGAATAGAATAGAATAGAATAGAATAGAATAGAATAGAATAGAATAGAATAGTTCAGCTGAAAGGGACCTGGACATCTAATCCAACCACCTGACCACTTCAGGGCTGAACAAGTTAAAGCATGTTATTAAGGGCATTGTCCAAATGCTCCTTAAACACTGACAGGCTTGGGGCATTGGCCATCTCTCTAGGTAGCCTGTTCCAGTGTTTGACCTTCCTCTTGGTAAAGAAATGCTTTACCAAGGATGTTCAGTCTGAACCACCCCTGGTGCAGCTTTGAATTTTCCCCACACATCCTATCCCTGGATACCAGGGAGAATATCTGCAAGTATTTAATTTTTTAAAACAATATCAGGAGTAAATCTAAAGAGATAATATTAACAGATTACAATGTTTAAACAAGTGAAGGAGAATTATTTCAAATTAATTTCAAAAGAGAAAAGAAAGTGATGTTATTTTTATTCTTGTTTCTTTTTAACACTTTCATGTTAATATTATGTCTCATGATACTTTCTCGTGGTAGAACAGTTGTGACTGAAAATTGTTAAACATGCTAAACAATTGCAGCACATAGAAGTTTCTCTGGAGTAGGTTAGAGAATCACGAATATTCACACCATCGAATCCTCTGATTGACTGATCAAGTCAAAGTGATTTCCAATTGCTGAAAGATTCACTTCCATTGTGTGTGAATAATGAGGGGCTGAATGTGTCATTCAGTAAACAAAATTGTCAAGTCTCTAGCATTTGAATTTTCCTGATTTGGTTTGAATGCCTCTTTTTTTTTAATAACATGTATGTACTTCTTTTAATAACATGTATTATTTAATAACATGCATTTACTTCTATAAAACTTCACAGGAATACCAGCGATTTGACTTTTGGCATGAAGATGAATGCAGGAAGGTCAGTAAAAAAAATAAATAATTCCCTTTCATGGAAACTTAAACTAACCTACTGGGAGGATAAAACTTCATTAAAATATACACATCCTGCACTAATCAAACTGAATCTATTCAAACTGACTAAGATAAGGATAAAGGAAACTGTTGTTCTGATATCCAGTAGAGAAAAAGAGTTACCGACAGATGACACTGTGAAGGCCAAAGCATTTAATGTCTGGTTTGCATTAGTTTTAATTAAAAAGGTCAACAATGAGAAGGTGACTAGCATAATTAATACACACAACAAAAGAATGATTACAATTAAAAATACAGACAGAAAAGGTTAGAGAGTACTTAAGTAAATTAGTTTTCAGAACAGATGCGCCTGATGAACTTTCTCCTAGGTGATTCAGTGAAATGGTAAAGCTATCTCAGAACAATGTTGCCATCAGAAAAGAAGTCTGTGAAGGACACATAAAGTATCAATAAAATGAAAAAGATGAAAATACTATATCTTTTAAAAAGTAAGTAAGGAGGAGTTTAAGAATAACAAATTTGCCTGTTAACTATTAAGTATCAGAAAAGTTCTGGAACAAATGAACATGATTTCTCATTACCTGGAAATATGAAAAGGAGCTAAGGAAAAGGCAAAATTAAATAGTTAAGAGTTAGTCAAACCTTTAGGAACATGTGAACAGAATTAAATCTCTCCACAAATTGGTAATAGACCTTGTGGAATGGTGAGCTGCAAGCAAAAGAGGTGAGTTGCAAGCAATGTCATTTATGAAGCTCTTCCCTCATAGAAAATTCTCAAACATACAAAACATACAAAAAAAGAGAAAAAGGGAAAACTTGTCTAAGTGGTACTAATATAGTGTGGGTGCAAAACTGACAACTGTATGCATAGTGTAATAATGATTAAGCTATTGCTAAAAATTGTTTTCTTTTACCTTTTTTTTTAATTCCCTCTAGCAGGCATGTTTCAATTTTTAACAATAATGCGAGTGTTTACTGCATTTAAAGAAGACATAACTGCTTCTGCCACTTTGTTGGAAGGTCAGTTAGAATGCAAAATTCTAAAAGGCAGGAACAAAATTGTACAAATACAAGATATAAAACAATTGGGTGGATAGAGGTTTTTCAGGGAAGAAGATACAGTCTGTAAATAAATCAAAAGTGTCTGTTGCAAGAAATACATCCTCGCATACGTAAAAATAAAAACTACCTGCAGGATACAAAAGATAAATTCTCTGTTTTGCTCTAGTTGTGGAAAAACCTGAGACAAATTGTTCCTTTTCTCTTTTGGGCAGCTGCTTTTGGGCAGCAAGAAAAAATCCAGAGGAGAACTATCACGAATCTGACCAACAAGGAAACATTTAAGATTTAACAACCTCAGATTGTTAAAGCTAAAGAACAGGAGGCTAATGATAAAGACGGTATCAATCTTTTAATATATTAATTCCTCTAAAGAGAAATGTCTGTAATAAAGAATTAGTGAAATTAAGTTGTAGCAAGATGCTGAAAACCTTTATAACAGTAAGGAAGGAAACACAAAAACAGATTGCTAAGTGAGCTTTGGAGTTCCCACACTTGGGTGCTTTAAGAAAAAAATACCTGTCAGGAATGACCAAGGTATAGTGGATCTTGCTTTGGATGGGACTGGAAGAGATCGTCAACCATGTTATTTATCTTCAGTTCAAATTGGAGGGGAAAATTTTTTTGTTGTTGTTATTATTTTATTTTAGAGAAAGCTTATACTCCTTTACATACACAGTTTGCCAGAAATACCACCTGTATGTTTAAGAGCTACTATAAATCATTTCTGCAGTCAAGCCCTCAGTGCTGTAATGCCATAGGTAGCTATCTATATCTGAAGTTATAGAAAACTCCAGAGTTCTTTGCTACTTTCTCAACCATTATTTGATCAGACCACTTGTTTTCAGACTGGAGAATAAATCAGGTTCAGACAGATTCAAATTTCACTGAAAAATTGCAAGAGTGATTCGAATATATTATCTTAAATCTCATGCATACAGTTTGACTATGAAAATCAAAAAAGAATGTAGGAAATTCAGCTATGAAACTAGAGATGGTTACAAAAGCTGGTGCTATAAAAATACTTGCACACAGATAACGATGTGATAATGACCTGTATATAAGGGGGAAAAAAAAAAAAAGTAGCAATGTGAATGGAAAGCATACTTAAACTCAAAGGACACCTGTGCCAGCATTACAAGTGATTTATTACATGAATTGCAGGTCAGAGCAGACAATACGTGCCTACAAGAATAAACCAAGAAAGAGTTTCCTTCCATTCCAGACTGGACTATTACATGCATTTCTAAATCTGTGTATCATCTCGTGCAGTAAAATTAACTCAACTTAGCATACTATAAACAGCACTGTTAAGAAATTTTAAAGGCTTTGGCTAGATAGCAATTCATCTAAAGTCATCACACAAATCTTAATTAAAGTTGCTGTCTTTGAAATACAAAAGGAAAACAAAAAAAAGAACCCTTGGACAAGTGGCTGCTATTCTCATGCAAGTCAATCAAAATAACATACTCTAGTTCTGCTGGCAACTAGTGAATGAACAGTTACATCACCCAGGTCAGCTACAAAGTGTAACCCATCCTCTCTGACTTCACTTTCTCATCATAGCTCCAGTATTACAAAAAGTGTGTCATATATACATATGCAGGCATACAAATAAGTTGAAGAGGACAGATACATGATGGTATAGCACACTATTTCAAAATACTAATCGAATGCAGCAAGATTTCTGTTTTAAATTTTTTTTCAGTCAAGTTTGGTACATTTTATTAAAGATTATCAACACATTCTTTATTTTTAACTTAAATGCATAGTGTTTATTTTATGAATGTTTCAATTACTCCACAGTTAACAGACAATATTTTATTAATATGTTCCATGAAATTTCTCCTGGATTAGAAAGGCCCAAAAAGAATCAATTTCTAGCTTCTAATTTTCCATCTTCTTATTTTTACATATATGAAGCATTCACAGGGGAATATCATGCAAACCTTATATTTAAGAAAATGGAAACAGAGTAAAATAGCATAGTCATTTCTAAACACGTGGCTTGAATATTCATTACCCCCAAATTAGAAAGATTATTCAGAAAAAAAAAAATTATAAATCCTATGAATGGAGTCTTCTGAAAGAAATAAGGGCATACACTGTATTCTAGATTTCTCATTGTCTCCACATTCCCTACTCGATATATTGCATCATGAAGAAGAAGCAACTTATCCCAAAGGGTGGAAAAAATGCTGGGGCATTTCCTGCAAGGGGCAAAATGGGCAGACTTCATTTCGCGTAAAAGAGAGTTTCATGTCATATTAAGGATTTTTTTTTTTTTCACTCTGGATTGAATAACCTGTGATAGCAAAGGGTTTAACAATGTCCCTAATTCTCACAGAGGTGTATCAAAGCGCCTAGTATGGACCATGAGGACTGCAGGCTCATGGTCCTATTCTCTCTATGTGGCCAGTTACAAACTCTCCTGCTGGGATGTTTGTTGAGACCGTTTTCTTTATGACTTTAAGAGCTGAAGCTTCCCTGAAGAAGAAAACAAATGAAGGAATAATATAACTGTAAAGTTGAATTATGTTACGTATATGGACTGGTCTTGCTGAATCTAGATCAGAGAACATGTGAAAATATGCCGTAAAAGACATTTGCTTTTTAATATTCTGCCACCAAAAAAAAAAAAAAAAAGAAAAAATGGATAACCCCTCGTATCCTTGACCAAAATCACATAAGAGAAGACAAGAAACTAGGAGAAATTTCTTTACATTGTTGCTATATATCTACAATTTCTTTATATTTATCATTATAAATTACTGTGCCATATGACTACTAAAGAAAGATCACGTTCAACAGGTGTCAAATCTTATCAAAGAAAATACCTGATATTTAAGATCCAGTGATAACCAGCTCTGTTGTACAGTGAAGATTATGAAATTCAAAATATTTTGTTCTGCACTGATCTACATCAATATAATGTTATACTGAGTTCCTCCTAGTCAAATACCTGATAAATGAATCAGTTACAAGAAGCAATTGAGTATAAAGCAAGCCTCTGAAAAGGTTTCCATTGTATTTGTCACTGCAATAAATGAATAAATCTTTCAAATCACTACTTCTGGTGCATTCCCAAAAACCCTCATCACAAAACCTGAATTACAGCATTCTCAGATGTAGAAGGTTGCTTCCTGACAAACAACAAGCATGCTAATTGTCTTGCTTTGCCTTTCATCCTCAGTAATTACTTTTGTTCCATATGGTGACAAGCTAAGTGCCCTCTATTTGCGTATAAAACAGCAGTGTGATCTTCTGATACCAAAACTGCCCACACTGTGTCATGCACAAAGTTGAATTATCAAACCAAGTGCAACCATGTGGGCTCAGCAACACCATGACAAATTTGCTAAAATTTTCCTTTGTCACCATTACAGTTGGGCCTAGTAGGGGTAAAAATAGTGGGAAAGATGCTTTTAAAGAAATGTTTCTTATCTTTCTACAGGATTGCTGGGATTCCTAGTTCTCTGAACCCTACATAGAGTAATAGGCGCTGACCACACAGAAAATCAGGTCCATTCAACAACCAGTTCTGACTCTTATCTGTGGAAGTGGAAGGGGCAAAGGCAGGAAGAAAAAGAGCAGAAATGTTAAGCCAGTTGATAATTAAACAACAGTGCCCCCTACTCCTCCATCTTCATCCTATGTTGGAGCTACTTTAAGACTGTCTTTGCTGCAAAGACCTATTTATCTGGTTTTTGCTTTCCTCCTTGCTACCAAAAATGGAGCTAAAATAGAACAAGAAAATTTGGAAAAAATCCTGGTGCATACAATAACCAATGAAAAGCTTTTTTATACTTGCTGTACTACTTTACAACAAAGGAAGGAAACTGGCACTTTGGGGCCTTTCTGTCAGGAGGGAAAAAAAGAAAAAAAAAAAAAACAAAAAACTCACAAACCCACAAAACAAAAGCAAGCATGTTAAAAATACCATTTTCCTAAGAGTTAAACTATGGTCAGCATCAAATCAGCTAATTCTTAGAGCAAATAAATTTCACCCAAATTATTTACTGCAAGACTGGAATACAGACAGACTGTCCCAAAGGTTAATTTAATTTTCCCCAATTTAATCACTCTCTAAAACCCACACAACTTTGAACAAGAATCTTGGGAAACGAATCACTAAAGTATGAAACAGCTTTATTAGTTCTTTGTAATCACAGTCAGCTCCTACGTAGAGAGAATGTTCAGGAATATGCCAATGGCTTGCTGTTAACGTAAAATTACATTTATAACCTTGAAAAACTGTTCATATCAGGTTACCTTAAAACATGTACAAAAATTTAAATAATAATACTGTCCCAGGATATTTCTTTTTTTCTGTTAAAATATTTTATGTAAACATTTGGTTGTGGAAGGAACAACTAAAGTACCATTGGATTGAGCTAAAGTAGGCATCTAGTAAATTAAAATAACTTGAACATGTGTCTTGATAAGCAAAGAGTTTAAAGAGAAAACATGGTGAAATATTGAAGATAAAGAATAAATTTAATGTTTACTTTTTAATATAACAGTCCAAGTAGTAAAAATAGTATGTAAAGAAGGTTACGTACTTTGACAGTTATGCTATTTCTAAATAACACAAATATCGTACTCACCTTGTAACTCAATTTATAAAACACCATATTAGTAGGTATTATACCAACTTTCCCTTAGCCCTGAATGCATTTTTCGCATTGCAATACGGATACAGCCTCTAACTACTCTCTTCTATTAGCAGCTATCCTCTTCCCCATCCAAGCGTGTAGCTCTCTCAGACAGATACACACACAAAAGACACTTCTTAGGCTTTGGAAATAATGCAAAGATCAGACTGTTACTCTGGTGTTTTGAGACCCTCAGAGCAAATTCCTTGACTGAAAAGGCAAGCAGAACATACTCTGAGCACAGCAACAGGAAACAAAAAAAAACCCTTTCCTTTTTTTTTCTCTTTTTCTTTTTTAGTCTTCATCTTGTAAAATTGTATTATTCAATTACAACTCCTAGGAAAAGAGAAATTTACCTAAAAAGAAACCTCTGACACGATTCAACAGGACTCTAGAAAATCGTCATAAGCTTCTCCTAAACAAAGAGTGTAACTGGAGCTGCTGTATCTGAACTTAGTAATAACAGTTTTCATCTTTTGCACTCTAGGGCTAAAATGAATATTTTATAGAGAATCTATGTAGGAAACTCTTGGGGGAAAGTAGCCTAAGAAATTCTTATGAATCAATGTTTCCTTATGTATATTTATTTTTCCACTCAAGACTCTCAAAAATGGCAGATTTTCACAAAAAAAAAAAAAAACAACCACCAAAGCTTCTTTTCCTCCCCTAAATAAAAGGCCAAGGCAAGAACAGATTGTGAAGCCATTATATTCATGAAGAGAAAAAGAGAGGTTAATTCAAAATTCTATGGTCTGTTGAACCCAATATCCGCACGTTCCCCAAAGCAACAACAAACGCACCACGGAAACTCAATCAAGGCATCAAACCCACTCCAGCAAATGTGTTGTGCCAACCCATTATTAATGTTGCCTCTCAGGGAAATTCTATATCAGCATGAACTTGCTGAAAATATTTTTCACAAATTCACATTATACTATTTCCTTGATATTAAATGCCAAAGATGGCAAATTAGGAGAGGCCTGAGAGAGAGGAGAGATTCAAGGATGAGTTCTGTTCACAGAACTGATCTGACAAACAAGCTGTGCAAGTACGTTCAGAAATGGTTTAATATACTCACATTATCTGTTGGTGAACTTGACAAGTTATAGATCAGTAAGTTGTCCTTCTGAAGAGAGCTTCTGTGGACTCTCTTTCCTGTATTCCTCCCCATGCCAATAACAGGGACAGGAGTAAAATATCGGTGAACGAACATAGCTGAATTAAGCCATTCAGCACAAGAGTACGGAGCTTAATTTTATTCCCTTGCATCTTTTCCTACTGCCGAATAAAAACACCATTATCCTTTCTGAAGAATTCCCTTTCATGTCTCAAGGATCTCTGCCAACTTAGTTGTGAGAGTCATACTGCATGCCCAAGTGGAAGAGAGGGGATCTCACATCTTCAAATTTATCCCTTTACTCTCTTTTTGGCAATAGAGTTTGAATGCAATGAGCACTGCTGAACGCACCACGAAAGTTCATTCGGTAGGTGCCTGCACACACCAAAAAAGACATTTTGCCATTTGAATGCAAGCTACATGCATGCTGGCTAAAAATGCATGCTAAATGCATGCTAGCTGCATCTCAGCCTCACAAGTTCAGAGTACAAATTTTATCTGAGGTGATAAAGCACACGTCCACTTTCACAGATGAATGGCTGCAGGACGTGGGAGGCGGAGGAAGAAGGGAAATACTTTCCATAATGTGGCCTAATTAAAATTGTAGATTCTAAAAGAAATTGATGGCTCAAAAGTTGAGATATTAAACACATATTTTTAAATATTCAAAATCATGTTGGGATGTGAGTATTCATTAGCAGGCTCAGTGAGACCAGGAAACGTTAGAAAAATTTCATATGAATTTTCTGTGATGCCAGTGAGTGAATTGCTCTGAAATCCTGTAGTTGATTTATTTTTAGAAAAAATGTTGTCTAATAAAACAACAATGACATATGTCACATGTAAAGTTGTTATAAGTCATTATGACTATTATCTGGCTATCATGGGTACAATAATTCACACACAACCATTACTTAGTAATCAAACTCAACTTTTACATATGTTGTTACCATTTTTATTCCTTAAAAGATTATCTATTAAAAGAAAATATAACATGTAAGAACATTTTCCCTGAGGAGCAAGTGAACATAGTACATTGAAGTACATTGAAGTATGAAAAACACAATAAGGATAACACATTCAGTAGCAGAACACATCAAATTCTGTATTCATTTCTTTAAATGTCTGCACCGAAAAATCATCTCTTGGCGTGTGGCATGCATCTGGGACAAAACCAGTCTGTAATTTCATTCGGTGCTCCAGTTGGATTTGATTTCCTAACACCTCCTGCAATAAGGAAAAACTGTTGTTTTTTGCAGAAGTCTGGGCAACTAACCCTACAGAAAGCCTCTAAAAACACACTGTTTGGGAATGGAGGAAACTGTGAAATGCACAAGCCAACAGTTTTATTTGGTAATAAATTCAATCTTTTGGCGTAATTGCCATATGGCACACAATTTTCTTTTTTTTTTTTCTTTTTTTTTTAATGCTTAGCAGTTTTTCATTAGAAATTAGTGTTTTTCTTTTGCTTTAAAAATACTTCATTAGGGCAAATATACTTTTCTTACTTTCCTTTAAAGCCCAAGGGTTGGTCTGTCAAAGGTAAGCACATATTCACAATATCCTGCTAGGTGGAGGTACATTTTGTTCAAACCCCTTTTAAGAAGAAAGCAATATCCAGATGAAGACGGACTAGAATCAAGACTGTAAATTAAATCAAACACATTAAAAAAAGATTTATAGCACATTTGCTCCTTCAATCTACAGCTCATTTATTCTAAATACCTCTTCCTAATGAGTAATTTTCTGGATGTCACCACAATTTACTAGGGTCAGCATCCAAGTGTAGTACAAGCAACATATTCAAATTAGTTTATTTGGTCAGAAAAGAGCAATATAACTTGGTATATATCAAGAAATTAATAATTTGGCTCTATTTAGATACAAAAACTTTGCTGCTCCACTACAGCAGCTGTAAACTGGAAATAAAGTGTCCTTTTTGACTGTATTAATGTGATTCCTGAAAAGGTGCTGAATATATATGGATCTAGCGTCTTTCTTCCAAGGAATATATTAGGGTTCCAGCTGCTACCTTTAAGTGTTTGGATTCAGACTGCGACAAGCATGAACCAAGATTCACACTAATCTTCATGCATCAGGCAACTTGTGTCCCCAAAGAAAAAAAATCCTGCCCCCTCGGCAATTGCTCCCTCTTTGCACGCAAGGTGCTTGCTAGACTTTATCAAATTATTTCCATGTGGTCCAAGGAGGGAGAATAAAGACAGGAGAGTGAGACAGCTTTCAGTTTCTGACTCTCTTCTTCTATGGACCAAATCCAGAAAATTATGTCAGGCTTAATATTGTTCTTCTTGCTACTAGTTTCCTCATCATGTATTATGAAACTACCATTTATATGGGGACCTAGCTTTTGCCTTCACTGGAGACAAAGTGAGACTAAAAATCTTCTAATTAGAAAGTTATCTTGTTAATACTAAGAAGGACAAAATCTTATAGCCTGATGAGTCGAAGAAAAGCATTATACGACTTCATAGGTGTGTTGTCCTCCATTCACACGTCAATGTGAGGAATATTAAGTGTGGAAGCTCTCTCTTTAAAGGATGCATGAAAGTAGGTAAAATTGTAACTATCCTAATTTCTCAGTTCAGTGGGAGTTTTGGTGTGTGCTAAACTTGCAGTAAAAATGAGTTATGAAAATAGCTGTCATACAGGCCATTTTCAAAACATGAATAATTCAAATAAGTTTCTATTTTTTTTTCCTTAAAAATATTAAACTCTGTAGCTTGTACAATTAATGCAGCTGAAATAGTGAGGCTTTAAAAGAAACCACTTATTCTATACAATAACATTTCATTGGAATTTTTATTGTGTTTATTTTCATGGATCTCAATAGACAATATATCCTGTGCAAGGAAAAAATGTAATCCGTTTTACTGACAGTGCACAGCCGAAAGAGAGATGGAGTTTGCACTTTGCATGTTGTGAATGAAAATTGAGAATATATGTAATAAGCATCTCTAAACCTTAATGAGTTATTGAGCTGTGTGTCTCCTAGTGTATCAGTGATTCTTTTTAATTTATTTTCTAGTTTCTACACAACTTTTCTGTGGAAAAAGAAAGCCCAAATGAAATTAAAGTGAAAATATACAATGAAGGAAAATTGCAAATATTATTGAAATTAAAACTGTATTTGCCCCAGGGTAAATGCATGGTGAGAATCAAGCCAGGAATTACTATGGAACTGAAACTCCAGCCAGAATCATCCCTGAGACTTCCAGAAAAGAGTCTTCCTCACAGCTATTCTATCCAGTGGTACACGTACATACAGAGGCAGGAACGATAGCTGCTGTTCAAAATACTGAACATTTTTCAAACATCAAAGGCAAATAAGTTTATTTCCCCTCAAGATTAAATGAAAGAACTCAAACAAAATACATATCTTGCCTTTGCAGTTCTTTCAACAAACATAGTTTTAGCAAAACCATCCTAGCTCAGAATTTGACTGGAAAACATTTAAGCAACAAAGAGAACTGAGAAACTAGTACATATATATGGGATGGAAATACAAACATTGTTAGACTAATTGAAAAAAAAAAAAAAAGAAAAAAAAGCTGTGGGTCAAAGATTCTATTCAAATGAAGGGCAACTTTTGGAAAAACACAATTTGTTTCCCTCTTCCATCACAGGCTTACTATATAACCTCTGCTAAACGGCTTAGGGCAAGAAAATTCTTTTGTGATCTTTTCAGTCCTAGAGCTGGAAGTTGACCTCTACCCAAAAGAAAGCAATTCTTACTATGTTTAACATGTTCATGTCTTCCAGTTCTATGGTGGCAGAAGTATCACAAAACAGTTCTGCTGCTTAATCATCTTTGCCATTGAAAAGCTTTTCTAAACACCTCATCTAAAAAAAAAAACCCCAAACTTCCTTTTATTTCCTGTCAGTACTTTTTGCTTATCTAAGTTGGCTTATTCACACTTTCAAGCGGCCTTTGTATAGAGACTTACCACACATGGCTTAACTACATCGACAGAACATGTCTAATTACACTTCAATTAACACTAGCTGGGAGTACTCACACAGTTTGCTATTGAAGCTCAGAGGATGTGCAGTGACCATGAAGCTTCTGTAACACAATCATATGTCTGATCTGGGCATGAAATCCATTCCATCCTAAGCACTGAGTACCTCCTTCTCTAGTGCATTCAAATCCATGAAGGAGGCTTTCTAGAGCAGTTTTGGTAGTAAACTTTCCTGGATCACACCTAACGAAACTGGCACTACACAAAAATAATTGTTGCTGTTTCATCTAACAGGTTAGTGCACATATTCTGAATTGTTCTGAAGCCATTTTTCTTGATGGAAATTAAACCGATGTTTCCCACTTTCACAGGGGCACATTGATGCACAAGTTATACGACCTATACAGTGAAGTGGAAATAACCTAAGAAAAGCTTAACCCAATAGTAGCATTTAACTACTACATCATTGCTACATTCAGAAGAGAGGAACAAATGAGAGGTGGTTGGAAAAGTAGGCTCATTCTTCAATCATAAGCTCAAGAGGTGGCAGACAGTGGTCAAGGAGCATTTGCTGACAGTCAGGTAGAATCACTAAGCCAGAAATTAAACCAACTAACTAGCTAACTAACTAAATAAATAAATAGTCACTAATTTCCAAAGTGAAGTATTTAGGCATCCCTGCCCATGACAGGGAGGTTAGATTAAATGATCTCTAAGGTCCCTTCCAACCTAGGCCATTCTATGATTCTATGATTCTATGATTAATCCAGAAATATATCCCATCTCGCCACTGCTTGTGTGTGCTAGAGCCCTGCACTCCTGTAGCTACAGCACTAACTCACAAGCCTCAGTAGAGCCCTTCTGGCAAAATATCAGGGAAGACTTCCTAATAATACCAAGTCTGCCAGACTTGAAGAGATGATCTCCCAACAAGAAAGGCTTAAACACATATGAGACAGATTCAGTCAGACTGCTAGAAAGTAGGGAGCTGCGAAGAGCAAAAAGTACTGGATAACAAGACAGATGCCTTCGAAAATCTTTCTTCATTCTGAAATAAGCTAAATCTCTTGGTGAAATTGTACAATTCTAAAAAGTTATTAGAGTCTTACAGACTGATGTCTAATAAACAAAAATGCAAATTTATGTTCCCAGTCAAAGATTAATATAAAAATATAGTCCCTCCATTTTTTCTATACTTAGTATTCGCTACATATTTGACTAGGCTAGTTAAATGTGATCCTGAACACTCAGCCTAACTTAATAACTTATTTACGCCTACATCCTGAGTATCTGGCAAATCCCACTTCCTAACATATGCTAATTTGCTTTTCCAAACAACTTAACTGAGCAACGCAGTTATGCACCTTCACCGTCTTACAGAGGTATTCTGCCTGCTTACACACATTAAAATTCTCCAGCAGCTGCATAAAAACACAGGCACTTAGGTGAGGAGAAATAGTTCAGTAGGCATCAAATATTAAAGCACAAATTAGATGGTGACATTACAAAATTTCTCCTGAATACCTCTTTCAGAAAGATAACTAAGAGACTTTCCACAGTCATGTACTGTGATAATACACAGACGTCAGCAGTTAGACAAAGACCCCCAATGTGATATCTCAAGGTATGTCACAACTTTCTGTCTTTTTGCTCATGGCTGTCCACTGGGAAATATTTTTATTTTTTTTTCTTATTGCTCTGCTACATTTCAAGACAGGTGAATGAAGAATGAAGTCAGTATCACATGGAGTTTCAGTATGTTTTAGAAAGATCTCTTTGTGAGTGTATTAGCTCCTATGGCTGTCACATTGCTGTCAAAAGAATGCTTTGATTATATTATGCATATTATACTACACACATCCAATACACATATACATACACATTATTTGCACTAATGTTATATGCAATATGTTATAAAAAAATAAATGTACAAAAAACTAAAGAAACTACTTGCAAAGAAAACATCTAACATTATTTCCCAAAACATTTGAAGAAGTATCAGAGTGTAAAGAAACTGCACATGGAAACGAGATAATCATAAAAATAATTACTAGCAAGGGGACCTAGATATTTGTGAACACATCGACCTGATTTTCATTTCAAAATCATGATTCTAAACCAGACAAAGGCTTAGAATATCTATATGTACCTCTCACATTTTCATAGATCAGTTCCCCTTTTCTGTATGTGTAAGCCATAAGGAAAGCATACTAAGGTTACTCATGGTACCATTAAGTGACACATAATAAAACATAACATCTGCTTGCAATATGTACTATATGAAGAATGTGGAATTCCCAAACAAAGCACTAGTTTTTGGACAAATTTGAACTTACTGGTTCTGGAAAAGTTCTCAAAACTTCTGCAAATTTTAATTAAGATTCATAAACTTTTGGTAATAAGTACTAGAGAAAATACATAGAGAAAGAGAAGAGTAGAATTGTTAAACGATTAGTCCAACAACTTACAGTAAGTTAAAGGCAAGTTAATTAAAATAGTGTCTCCTCATTTCTTACAAACTCAGGACGGGATTCTCCTGATCCCAAGAGAAAATTTGGACAATTTTTCCCAGGTAGTTATGACAAAACAAGAATCCTGAAAACCCAGTTTCTACAATATCTGTGAACCCATCTACCTTTCTCAGGTGCCCTCTCTTCCTGTACTGAGCGTACACAGCAAAGATTTGATATTGGAGGGCTGCAGGGTCACCTCTGTGAGGAGTGGCCAGGGCTGCCCCATCCCAGCCACAGCTGGTTCCAGTCGGCTCCAACCGACGCCTTACCGGGCACAGCTGGGACCCTTGGGCAAAATGGCTGCTCTGTGGAAAAAAATGTACTTAAGAGAAGGGAAAAAAATGTTGCCTGGCAGTAAGAAGTGGGGAAAAATGTGAGAGAAACAGCCCTGCAGACAGCAAGGTGAGAGAATAAGGAAGGGGAGGAGGTGCTGCAGGCATCGAAGCAGAGTCTCCGCTGCAGCCCCTGGAGGAGACCACATCTGAGTAAACATCCACACTGCAGCCTGGGGAGGACACCATGCCAGAGCAAGTTCATCCTGAACAACTTCAGCGTCCATGGGGTAGACCCATGTTAGACTGGGGTTAAAAACATGAGGAGGAAGGAGTGGCAGGGAGGAGCTGTTATGGGCTGATCCCTATCCCTAATTCCCCATCCTCCTGCACAACTCGGTGGGGGCAAGGAGCTGTTTTAATTTGTGTTTGATTTTCACCATCCAATTCTATGTTAATTGGCAATAAATAAAATTTATTTTCTCTCAGTCAAGTCTGTTTTGCCCGTGATGGTAATTGATAGGTGATTTCCCTGTCTCTACCTTGACCTACAAACTTTTTTATCTTATTGTGCTTCTGTCCTGCTGAGGACAGGGAGTGAGAGAGCTGCTGAATGGGCACTGGATATCTGGCCAAGATCAACATACCATGCTTCATACACCAAAGACTTTTTACACATTTAAGGTCCTAGTTCTGAAGACACCAGAAGGAGTCAACAGAGCTCAACAGTTTTACACCCAGAGCACACTTAAGCACCATCAGGTTCAATAAGATAGATGTTATTCTGCCTCATTTTTCTGAGGGCTTGATATTACAGGCAGTCTCAAGCACCTGTAGCAGATCGAGGTCTATACAGAGTGTCACTATAAGTAGCACTTAAAAAATAAAACCTGACTGCAGGAAGAACCATTGGTCCCAATTATCCAGTAGTTCAAGCACTGACGTAACACGTGAGAGGATACGGTTCAATTGTCTTTCAAGAGTATTCGAACTCTTGTTGCCAAGTAAAGTGCCATAGCCATCAGACTATGAGCTATGATGGGATATTTTTCATTCCTGCTGCTGAAATCGTACATGATGATCCATAAAACTCCATAAGATCCATAAGATCCTCTTCTCCCTGCTATTAGCTTGCTTAAATAGCTCTCTCATCATTGCAGTAAATTTTGTGGATTCCACCCCAGATATGCCACTCTTCCTCTGCACTGCATGGGTGGCTCCCAGAGCTAGCCAAGGTTCAGCCTCGGAGACGGACATGCATGCAAGAGTTTGGCATGGCAATTCTCAGGATACAGCCCTTGCTTCCTTTTTCACATCTCAGCATGACTCTTTCCTCCATGACTTACATTAGAAAAATAAGCACTGTTGTGAATTTAATGATGTCTTCGCCTTTCACTGACAACAGATTATGCTTGTTAAAGAGTTTTTTGTTTGCTATTGTTTTACATCTGGTTTTCAGCACTAGCTGTTTTTATTCACTTCTTTCCATTCAGCTGAGCAAAAAAAGCTATAGTAGAAGCTTAAAAAAAAAAAAAAGGCAGACAGAAATGCCTCTTATTCATTTTTCTTCACTGCCTGGGAACCAGATTTATGAAACACTATGAAACAGATATGAACTATTTTATATTACAGAATTTTCCCCTTCTCCATCATGGACCCTGCATTTTCTCATGAGCAGTGAAAAGGGGATAAGTCTGTTTATGTGAGCCAGGGCACTCTTGAAAACAAGATTATAAACCTCAAGTGACTAAAGCAAAGAAATATTTATTTTGTTTAAAATAAATGGAGAAACTCTTGGATTATAACTGGAGTCATATGTTATAAATCAGCTTATTGAATAACATAGCCTTGGAACAACCACTGTTCTGGGACACAGGCTTCTATTCCATAGTGGAACTTCCACAAAAACCAACTACAGTCTATGTTGCCAATAATAAACATTGAAAAACTAGAAATGCTTCTCCTTCCTTCTTGATGGCCCTTTTAAAATGGCTTTAGGCCTAAACCTTAGGAATTACACAGCCAGACATAAACTAAAAGCTATCTTGAAGACTAAACTGATAGGAATTTCTTTTATGCTCTTTCCTGAACTGGTGCTTTCTCTGCTATCATTAATGTATTATCTTCCATTAGTGAAGCTTATGCTTTTCATGCTGTGAGAACCTAAACTCCAGACAGAAATGCTAAGATGCTACATCTTCAGGATAGGACTCTCCTTTTCTTGTTAGTAGTGCAAAGAAAAAAGCAGTACCAAATCTCATTATCATCAGAAGGGCAAAAGAGTCTCAGGAATTAAAAATAAAAATAAGAAAATGGAGGGTCCTCACTGTTAAAACAGGGGCAGTTAGATACCCTGAATTTTCCACCACTCCAGATGTGTCAATCAAAGATAACACAATGCAAGAATATCTGAGTGACACTTCAAGCTGCATTCATAAGCAACCTGCCTCATTCAAAGTCAATGAAGAGACAGGACTTACAAGCCCACACTGGAAAGTTATTGAAATGTGACTGACATCTCAAAGGAAAAGTGTCAACGGGATAGCATGACCCTGTGCTGAAACACTGCAAGGTTAATCAAAGTTATGGCAGTCAGGGGCTAGAAAGACCCTACCTTGGATTGAATTCTTGTAGTGACAGCAGTGATTGGGCCTCTCTCTCCTTTCTACTTCCTTTCCCACTGACATTTGCACACCAAGTTCGTACCATTTGTCCAGTCTTTGGGCTTCATTTTAGAAAGGTTCTGGTGGATGTTGCCTAAGAGAAGGCTTTATGCATGTGAGTAACGATAGGCCTCCCTTTTGCTCCTCTGGGACTCACTGTGTTGTTAACATATGATCTAAGATAGTAAATATACCACTGGGAGATTAAAAGAAAGTGCTACAAATTGCAGAGTTATTGCTCAAAAGAGAGTAGGTAAAGTCTGAGTTAAAGGATCAGTAGGAGTCCTCTGAGTTTCCATGGAGCAATAAAGGGAATAGGTAGATGCTCAGACTGCTTCTCAAAGTTTTCTATCTCCCCAAGTCCAGAGAGTTCCTGACAATTCATTATTTACCAGCAGCACCCAAGGAAATGCATTCTATGATCATATCTCTTTTCCTCACCACACCACCCACACCCTGTATAAAGACAACGTATTTTTTCTCATTAATTTGTTCAAATGTGCTATTATGATTAAATGTTGACCAGAACTATCCATTTAGCCTAAGCACACCCTACAAAGTAACAAAAGTAGTAATAGAGTTAAATTAAAGAATACAGGATACAACCAACACAATAGTTATGTTCATATGTTCATGGTTACAAAATGCAATCCGTAAGTAATTTAAGCAAGCATGACTTACTTTTACACCAAAAAAAAAAAGAAAAAAAAGAAAAAAAAAAAAGGAATCCTTTGGTTTATTTTCTTCCCGGATGGCATATTTCTGCTTTCTTGGGTTTACTTCATATGTTTCTTGTTTTCTTATTCTGTCAGCCCATAGCAATATCTCACAGATACAGATAGCACCTTCTTGACACTGCATATCATTATCTAAAAATGCTAGTGGCCTTATTTTGTTGGTTTCATTCCCGGCTCCTCCTCCTTTTCTAGAAGGCAAACAGTCTAGAAAGTAAATATGCTTCTTCCCTAGAGCCTAAGGACCTGGAAACCTTTTTTTTTCTTCCACAGACTCACTGTCTCATTTCTAAATCACTGCCTGCAATGAATGTCACACAGCATTTCCATTATGGAATCAGTCCTCCAGTCAATTACTAAATTAAAGGAAGATTTACCAAATAATATTCCTTTCTCCTCCAGTAAAAAGATGGGAGCAATATGATAGCAAAATATCTATTTCTTTATTATTAATTATTTTTTAAACCAATGATAGGGAAAGTTCAGATAGGGGAAAGATCACCTTGGGAATATATTATATCAAACATGACCAGCAAGGACTTTTCTTTTAGGAAGAATAATGGTTTAATGTTTAATTAATCCCATCCATTTCTGCATTTATGGGAAGGCGGAGAAGAAGAGTCTGCTTTATAATGTGGAAAATTAAATATTAAAAACTTTGTGCCTATTTGACTTTACATTTTCTTGTTATGAATGGGTATTTTCACTTTATTTCACTTTCTTCAAACTACAAGAGACAGAAGCAATTACTGCAGCTCTGCTGAACAAAGGTATTCTCAATGTACCTCTGATACTGCCTTGCCAATCCCAAAACAAAACAAAAAACTAAAAGCCATTTAAAGTATTAATGGAACCTTTAAAACTCACATTCAAAGTGAAGCAGGTTACTCAAGATTAGAGATGGCCAGGGAGAACTTCAGAAAAGCTAAACAAAGTTATGCGTTTGAGAAACTCAACAGATAAAATTCAGTGTAGACAAGAGGCAATGCACATTGGATGAAATAATGTGAATTGCCCTTATGTACAAATGGGTTCTAAATTAAGTGCACCTATTCAGAGAGAAAGATGTGCAAAGTAGTTTGGACAGTTCAATAAAACCATTTGTTCCACGGACAACAGTAGTCAAAAAGCCCAACAATATTATTAAGGCCTGAAGAATTCAGAGTACTAGAAAGAGGGGACAATAATGAAAACAATGCCTTTAAATACAGTGACCTTAAATAGTCTATGGTCTTTCCTTGTCTCAGAAAAGCAGATTTTATTTTATTTTTTTTAGAAAAAGGTCCATCCAGAGGAAAGTGGCAAAATAATAAAGATGGTTAAAAATATGAAAGCTCCTGAGCTGGGAGAAAGGATGGAGCATAGGTATGAACGGCCTCTCTAAGCCACTCACCTAGCAGCTATTTCTGCTTCCTTTCTGCTTCTGAATGGTACCTCTGAGAAGTGCCCTTCTCTCCCACCACTGCCAGACTCCTGTCTTCTTGTTGCTCCAGCACAGAGCCCTCCCTAAGCCCCAGTCCTGGTTCACAGCAACGTCCTCACACTGTGCCTGCAGCTTGGGGCAAACCACCTTGCACTGGGAAGAGACGAGGTGCCGAGGGGCACCCACCTTGAGCCCTATCCTCACCACATGGATGCTGCGCAGCAGGGTAGGCTCAAGCCTATGTGCTGAAAGTACACGTGTTCTAGTATGCACTACTAAAATTAATACCAATGATGAAATCTTTATTGTGGACCTCAGATACTTCTGGGTGGAAAACTTCTAAAATGAAAACTCTTCCATGTTTCTCTCCTAAAAGATGGTGATCCCCTCTCTCCCTTGTTCCATCCTTCCTCTGCCCACTCTCATGTCTTAGTCCTTCCCTCTCCTGCATCCACTTTTGGTTCAGTTCTCTTTTCTTTCCCATCTCTTTTTATTTGCTCCTTACTTTCTGTGTCTCTTGTCTTTGCAAAGGTCCTGAAGGTTCAACACAGTCTAAACTGATTAGAGCTTTAAGCCTTGCATAGTAAATCATGTCTCCCTTCCACTGCTGAGTGCTTGATCTTCCTCTCAAGAGATGCAGTCCAGTGGGCTGCCAGCAATTGGTTGTGTGCTGTGTTGAGCCCGATACTCTGAATTTGACTTGTTCAATTCACAATCAGAGCCCAGTCTGACTACAAGATTAAAATCCACTGTCTTGTCCCATCTTGTAGCAGCCTAGAGGCAGTGAGGAAGCTCACCGCCTGGCTTTGGGGTGGGAATGCCCTGATGTGCACTTTTTGCTCTGTACAGAGGAATTAGCACAACTGAACTCATTTAACATTGAACTAATTTAACACTGGTTTAGTTGAAATTTACATGGAAAACTTTGACCACGGGATCTACTCTGATTCATATTAAAATTGGTTGGGAATGTAATGTAGCCTTGTTAGGAAAATATTATTTGCTGCATTTCTCAGTTTGATTTAAAACAGAGTGTTCATGTCACTGTTTCACTCCACTCTCTCTTCTCTTTGTGACCACTTAAACTTTGGACTCATGTTCCTAGAGGTCTATTCACACTCCTCCAGAAGTTCTGGTAATTTCTCTTTATTGATTACAGCCAATTTTCTGCCTTCTCCCATGATGGTTTTTTAACCCTCTTTCCATGGTTAATGAAGCAAGAATAAGAGCCAAGACCTACCACCCAAGTGTCTTTGCCATAAAACCCAATTCACTTGTAGCCCCTTTGCATTTGGTTTAGTGCTGCTGGTGTTATATTTTGCACATATTCTGAACTGTGATGCCTGTATGTAGATGTCAAAGGATGCAAACCTCTGTCAGTACATGACACTAATAATAGTCCATCCACAATAGGCACTGAGACAACTTTCATTTTATATTATTGCCTCTAAGTAGGACCTAGCATAGACAGCCCTGACAGGCAGCCTGGAGGCCTGAATTTCTGATTGTAACTTTGCTATTGGTTTGTTCAGCAAAGTTAGGAGTACTGTGTCCTTCTCTTCCCGTCTGTAAACCATGGTTAATCAAGGTTACCTTCTCCAAAAAAGCTTTAAATCTGCTAAAACAAATGCCAAAGTAAGAATTAATTATTTATTATTTTTTAATAACTGAGAGGTTTTAAACGAGACATTCTTACAGAGCCAACCCCAAGGTTATATTTGAGCTCTGCTGATTAACCGCTGTTTTATAGGTATGTATTTCATGTAAATATACCAGTTTTCATGCCTCTCAGCTGTTCTGGCTAAGAAACTAGTTGTTTAGTTGTGATCCAAAAGAAGATTTATCACTGCAGAGCCCCCTAACTTTTCCCAGTAAAAATGACATCATTGTAGAGAGGCTAACTCAGTATGAAATATAGAAACTGGGGTTGTCTGGCAAGGAATTTATTATCACAGAAATCCTGAAAAAAAATAAAGGTTTCAGATCCAAACCAGATATTGTGGCCAACAAACTGAGGATCAGAAAAAGGCAAGAAGTCGGCCTCGCTTCTAAAGAAAGTCCATTAGGGATGCCAATTGTGACTGATTTTGTTACTAACCTTATTAATTAAGACCCTCAGGAAATTCAAAAGTAAAAAAGAGGGTGAGAGCGAATGTTTGCCAGAATTGCTGCAGCATGTGTCAAACCCCCTCACTTACAAGACGTGTACACAAACCAGTAAAGTTTTATCTATTCCAGCACAACCAAGCACAGTGGGAAAATTCCACTGAGTTCAGTTCACATATCAATTTACACTTAAGGGTAAAGTGGTTAAGTGTCTTGTCTAATTGAATTGTTTTTATTACAGATTCTGGTTAGTCTAAACAACATGGCATTCAGTACATTAAGGATGCTGTACACGGGTAGCTCAAACAAGTTAATTCTGTTGGAAGTTATGCTTATTTTTACAGTTTCTAGAAGCAGATTAGGGTCTTCAAGACACTACTTCTAACAGACATAAAGATCAACATTTTGCATGCTAACTAGGGTGGAGTTTTTGTTGTTTTGTTTTATTATTTTGTCCTTGGGAAACATTTTATATAGTTAAAAGCAAAAGGGAGATGGGGGAGAAGGGAAAAAAAAAATCTAGGGTAGAAATTATGCCATTCTTGATTTACATATGCCCAACCTGATAGCTCAATGATTGCAGAATCCATTTTTAGAACATGTAATTCAGGGAGGTTGTTAAAAAAAATAAATATGCATTTCTGATCTGAAAAATTCAATCTATTGTGACAAGAGCCAACGGCAGACAGACCTTTGAATTATTCCCTTTATATATATTGAAATGTTACACTTCAGTAAAGAACCAACAGGTTCTTAATTGTTAAAACAAGTCTCTATCTGAATGCTATACCAAATATTTTTAACAGAGGAAACTCAGAATCAGCTAAGTAAAACAACAGAAATAAAACTGGATTATAAAGAATGTTCTCTTGAGTATATCCCAAATCATATATTTGAAAGCAATTCCTTCTTTCTAGACTCAGTTTCAGACAAAATGAAAAAATTTAATGAAATATAACAAGGGTAAATGTAGAGTCTTGCATCTGCGTAGAAACAACCTCAGGTTCCAGTATAAGTTAGGGAATGACTTATTAGAGAGCAGTGTAGGGGAAAAGGCACCTGGGAGTCTTGGTGGACAGCAGGATGACCATGAGTCAGCACCGAGCCCTTGTGGCCAGGAAGGCCAATGGCATCCTGGGGTGTATTAGAAGGGGGGTGGTTAGTAGGTCGGGAGAGGTTCTCCTTCCCCTCTACTCTGCCCTGGTGAGACCCCATCTGGAATATTGTGTCCAGTTCTGGGCCCCTCAGTTCAAGAAAGACAGGGAACTGCTGGAGAGAGTCCAGCACAGGGCAACTAGGATGATGAAGGGAGTGGAGCATCTCCCTTATGAGGAAAGGCTGAGGGAGCTGGGGCTCTTTAGTTTGGAGAAGAGGAGACTGAGGGGTGACCTCATTAATGTTTACAAATATATAAAGGGACAGTGTCATGAGGATGGAGCCAGGCTCTTCTCGGTGACAACCACTGATAGGACAAGGGGTAATGGGCTGAAACTGGAACATAAGAGGTTCCGCTTAAACTCAAGAAGAAACTTCTTCTCAGTGAGGGTGACGGAGCCCTGGAACAGGCTGCCCAGAGAGGTTGTGGAGTCTCCTTCTCTGGAGACATTCAAGACCTGCCTGGACACATTCCTATGTAGCATTATCTAGGCATTCCTGCTCTGGCAGGGGGATTGGACTTGATGATCTTTTGAGGTCCCTTCCAATCCCTAACATTCTGTGATTCTGTGACTTGATCTGCGTTGCAGCACACACTGTGCAGTACCCGCTAAGTGTCTCAAAAGTTTTTCTTTCCATCACCTCCACACTTCTGCAGCACATCTGCTCCCCACACCGTTCACCTGCCCTCTGCCCATGCTGCAGGCTCCTGCTGAGCTGCCGCAGGCTCTCTACCCTCTGCTCTCGGATTTTCCCTGTGCAAGAAAATACAGCTACCTCTCTCCTGCCCTGACACTCCCTTTTTAGAGGAACAAAGAAATGAAAGTAAAATGCCATCCATCATACACATACATTAAGGAACCAGTGCTGTTCTCTGTTCTTCTCACAAAACATCAACACTGGCAAGAAAGCTTCATGATGATAATTGGGAGAACCACACTGGAACATACATCATTGTCTGCTCCTGGTGCTACGGCGTATGCTCCATGTGAGGATCTGAAGGGGTGACATTCCAGTGGACAAATGGTATTTCAAAATAATACTAATTTATTCTGCAGCCTTGCACAATCTGCACTGAGAGCTAGTGGCAACAGATTGAACGGTACTACAGATCTCTCCAGCACAGACTCTTCCTCTACAAATGCAGAATTAAGTATTCATGAAGAGATTTCAAAGGTCTAAAACGACTGTAGAGCTTTCAAGATGCGACATTCTGAACTAAGACACTGTCAAATAACAAGGCATAACTGGAAAGGCAAAATTAATCTCCTGAATATAACAGAAACATAAGAATAAATGATTGGCACTAAACAGAACAGTTCTCTCCCCTTCCAGCCTTCTTTTTTCTTTTTTTTTTTTTTTATATATCTAAGCACACAACAAAATGGCTGCTAGTTACACTTTTTTGATCAAGAGAATACAGGATTGTCTTTTCAAAAAAGCTTTTGAAGTTCAGATTGATCCTTCACAACAAATGTTTTATAAAGAATACATTTTTCGAGGCCAATTTTTATTATATACTTTTCCAGCGCTGCCAATGACTACAAAACCTCCCAGAAATTAAAACTAAAAAACACTGTGTTTTACTCAATTTGCATGCACCAAATTCCACCAAAAGTTTCCTTAAACAGATCAACATGCAAATGTTTTAACTGACGTAACTTAAAGCATTCCAGCACAGCTGGACACTTCCCATAAAGCACACCTGAAATACCGGGCTGAACTCACAGTTACGTATATTCATTGGGGTAGCACTAATATGAGTTCTTGTGCACGAGTAAAACAGATGGAAACTCAATGTGGCAGTACTGAGAAAGTCACAAACCATCTTTGCTTAAATTCCTCCATGCCAGGAATAATAAAGTCTAAGAGACAGATGGCCTAGACCAAGCAAAGGGCATTGTCAGTCCAGCTCTACAGTAGCCTCCACTACAGAGGAACATGTCAAAATATAAAGCTGAATTTGCAACTTTGGTGGACACTCAAGAAGTACTCTCTGCAGTGATTACTCAATAAACATGCCATGTGCCAGTGTGTGACTGCACACCATTGTACAGACTGTGCACACTGCGCAGGGCTGCATAACCACATATGTGTCACACACTGACTTCAGACTCGCTGTTGCCTGAATTTTCATTATTTTGCATGCAAAATCAGAATAAACTATGCCCACTCAAAAAACTACTTGCTCGAAACCCTTCTCCCATAAGCTTGGATTTGACATTCCTGAATAAAGGAGTGGAGGATAGTTTTGAAGTAAATCAAATTACAGGACACTGTTTCTTATTTGAGGGATGGCTGGAAGATGAAAAGTGATTTTGACTTCAGTTTTGCTTATTATCTGGAGAAGGAAGAAGGAGAGAGGCATTTATTTGTTTCTTTGGCTGGAAGGGTATTTTATTACACATAAGACAGCAAATGCATTGACGTATTTATTTCCCAAGGGAAGTGACAAATCAGTATATACCAGGAGAAACTTTGCCACTTCTTCTAGAACAATCCCCTCTGTTGCTCTGGATGACTGCATATGCTCTGCCAACAATTTAATTTTTCTCTTTTTTTGGTACAGCTTTTATGATGTTTGCCATTAGGTTACCAACATCATAGATAAAACACCCCACACACTGAGCCAACACATACAGACACACTTGGGAACTTGAGAGGTTTCTCAGTTCGACTTAGAGAAAAATCAAAGCTGCTTTATTTTTCTCTTCCTGGCATCTGCAGCACCTCTTTTTCACTCACAGTAATATGATGCATAAAATGTTTTTGATTTATAGATTTACAAATAAATGTTACTGTGCCGTATGAGATGAACACAGTGGCTATGGACGCACCAGTTGCTACCATATGTATAAAAACCTTTCAAAATTAGGAACTCAAAGTTATTCTACAAAGACAAAGCTTCTAAATATTTTTTTAACACAGGAGATGATTATCTCTGTATATGTATTTATGGAATTACACTTACTTTTCATTACTTGTAAATTTGCATTATAGTCCACTAATGTGATACCTATAAATATCCTTTTGTTTATTTTTCCGTTCAGATTTATTGAAAATGTATAATATCCTAACTGTATGCAATAATTTAAATACGATATTCAGAGCCACGGGCTGAGAATGTGTTCTTTCCACTCTGAGGCAAAAAAAAAAAAAAGTGTCATGTCAATCTGCTTAACTGTTTTTCTGTTTTCATCTTGTGTTCTTTATGTAGGTAAAATTCTATATTGTGTGGGATTTGGGGTGGTTGGGATGATTTGCTGGGTTTTTTTTGGAGTTAGGTTTCTGCAATGTATTCACAAGCACCTCTATGGATTTTTTTTTCCTAAAAAAGTTGGTACATCAAGTGGCTGGTGAAATAGAACAGCCCAAATTAGAGCAAAGGGTCAAACTCATACTGAAAGTAAAAGCACAATTCTACTGCTTCCAATGCAGTTCAATGAAATTCAGGATTATAGCAAAGCACCATAATATAAAGAGATCTTATGTGATATACCATATCTGGCAACTATGGAACTGGCAGAATAAATGACAAACTCTGTCTGCACAAAGTATGTCTTCTTCAGTGAGCTGCTGCATTGATTACAAAAGCTGCTGGAACTTGTGACTTGTTCCATATAAGTAACACACATGCAAGCAACTGATGTGCAAGTAGTTTACTTCAATCAAGTCTTTTCATTGCTACACTTCAGCTAATAATGAAAACGCGAAAGTTGTTTGCCACAGAAGAAAGTTCACTTGGCTGGAGAAAGCTGTTGGGTCCCACAATTCACAGTATTTGATCTTAAAAAAAAAAAAAAAAAAAAAAAAAAAAAAGGCTGCACACCTTGAAATGTTTCCATCGTGTTATGCAAGCTGGTTTTCATAGTCCCTGCTGTCTAAAGAGATTCCAAATTTTGCTTTTCTGTTGTGTCATCCTCCTCCCATCCTGTAATGACGGAGGTATCATTGCTGCAACTCAGCTTCAGTTGTACCTCCAATGGCACAGTAAACAGTCTTTTTTCTAGAATCTTCTTCCATTTACAATAAGCATATTGTGCTCCTCTATAATACTATCCTCACTCACACTGACTTTATTTATTTCAGGTTCACTTCTGAAGTCATGTAAGTGAAAAAAAAAGAAAAAAAAAAGGACTCATCCAATGATGATAAACAGTATCTGCACTGGGGAACTTCAAGTTCTCTTTTGTGTATGAGACTGATTGAACTAAGTGAAGTTTTCTGTTTTAGAAACAGATTATCTGTTGTGATAAACTGTCCTTTGTCTCACCTTTGCTGGGACAGAAATGAGACTAAAATGACTGACTAAAGGACTGCAAATATACCCCCCTCTGTTTTCTTTCGTCCTCACTAAAGGGAAGGAATAGCCAAGCAAAGGGAAGCTGCACATTTCAGAGTTGCTTTGGATCAGCTTTCAGGATTTATCATATATTTTGTAGCCTCTTCATGCTCTTTGGCTCTTAGTCATAAGAATGCATGAGCATTTTGAGGGAAGAAGGCCATGTGGCTTGTAAATAAAATATACATGCAGCTCCCTAGTTGCAGGGAAGAGTTTGAAAATATCACCCAGGTGGACTCAAAATGGTCTAAAACCAAAAGGCAAACAAAATAAATATGAACTCAGTTATTTTTATACACTGAATGCTCTGTGAGAAGTCTATAGTGCTCGAGGTTGTCACTGTTTGTTTTTCTTGCCAGCAGACTACTGAATTGTGATCGCTCCTTTGCCTGAGGAAGGTAAAGACAAATTAAAGTCCCCAAGTGTGTCTGCAGTGGGTCACCTTGAAAGGGGCAGCCCTTAAAGAAACGAGTCTTCTCTTGGAGATGGTTTCTGAGAAAGAAAAAATATATACATGGCTTAAGACTCAGGAAGACAAAACAAAAACATATTGAGAAGCTAAGCACATAAAGCAGGTATTTTCTGGGTAAAGCAATATGTACAATCAGATAAATATGAGAAGGCATGCAGTTACACAGCTATCGACTTGGGGGAAGAAAGGCTCCAGCAGTTTATTTTATTTGTACTGAAGTGAAGGAAGTTAGTTATGCATACTCACTAAAATTGGCCCAAGAGCACAGTTTAGAGAGGAGAGAAGTGGGGGAAAATACATCTTTACTGCACTGAAACATTCAGCAAGCCATGAAGGAGAGGTGCAAATGAATGCAAAACCACCTAACTTCTCAAGAAAGCCAAGGGACTGGCTAACTACTTTTATTCTGGTGTTATCTAAATAATATGAGTTCATTATATACTTCCACAATTTAATTTTGATACTCAAAATTATTAAAAACATTTGAAGAAGCTCAATCAAAACTGACATCTATCAAAATTTAAAAATTCTATTCATCTGAAAAGATTATTTTTTTAATTTTTCTTACCGAATATTTTAAATTGATATTTTAAAATAAAGGATGCAGGTAGTGCAAATTCTGTATATTTTAGCTCCATGGGAGTTACTTTACAAAATAATTCTGAGAAACTTCTGTCTTTGTCTCTCAATTTTACTGTCAGCCATCACTCATCTGCCCGCGACAGAAAAGAAGTGATTTTAAGAATTTAACTTCTGAAATGGGATTTAAACTGTGTATAATCAATAAGGCTCCAGAACCTTGCAGGCACATACAGTTCAATAACAAAGAAAAGCAACTGTCAGTCTCCTTCATTTAAAGTGCATGAGATGTTCAACTGGCTACTCTGACCAATTCATAAACAATGAGTGAAATAAGCCTAACTTCATTCCCACAGCACATACATCTCTCCTCTAGTGATCTACCTGGTGTGGAGATGAGAAATAAAGTTATTATGCTCTTACTAAATAAAAACCTGTCCTGAACAGTTAAAAATATGTCACAAGTTAAGAATGATTAACCTTAAATCTATCCACTGTTTCTGATAGGCAGGACCAAGTTAGTTTTATCTTCTGGGTTTAGACAAGGCAGGTGAACTTTGAAGGCAGATATTTATATTTTAGGAGCCCCTAATTTGATCTCTCTTGCCTTTCAGCTGTGTACTACATTAACCTCACCTCTTCCAAACAAGGATGTTTAATGCAGCACTACATATCCAGATTTGGAGAAGTATATTATGCTCGTTATTTTTTCACAGCAGACATCTAAGTTATTCTCCTTCCCTTTCCTCTTTTGCCTCAGCAGAAAAACAGTGGACAACCCACAGATCAGAGTTTTCAGTGGAAGAACCGCAATACTGAATATTCAAAACCCAATCGTCCACATTTTCATTCATAGGTACCTACAGAAGGAGTGAGGGGAACGATTATACGTCCCTAAAAATACCTCAACCTGTTTTAACATCTGTCCTCATTTTTGTCATCATTTTTAGAAATGTAGGCCACATGGGGCCTCCAGACAATCACTCTTTCCTTCTGCCAGCATGTATTCATCCTCAAACCATTTCTGCCCTGAACACAAAGACGTACACGTAAAGTCACCTGAAGAGGAAGATGTACTGCTTCAAAGAAAACATGCAAGAGACCTTTCACTCTTTCTTCACTATAGTCACAGACAGGCTTGGTCAATGACTGCAAATTCTTAGGACAAACCTGAAAACAGAGTCATTCAAGTATTTTTAAGGGGTTACAGTTACTAGGATCACTGCTTCTGTAGGAATTCTGTGAATGGGAAAGGTGTAGAATCGTGTGAAAGGAGTCCAAACATACTCAAACAGAACTCTGAAAAATGCTTAGTGATTTCCACCTAAGACAATGTAAATAATCAGTCTCTCAGATTCCTATCTTTCTTAAAAGAGCAAAGACCTTAAAGAAAATATACTGGATAAAGGATATGCTGCACCTGTAACTATTATACTGCTTGAAAGAATGTCTTAGCAACAATACTCAACGTACATTCAGAACTAGCAGTCATAACACTTTCAGTATGTATTCTGATAATTTACTTACAGAAGTAGGGATTCTGGTGTTTTAACACTAATTTTTAAAAAATGTATTTTCCAAAACTGGATGAAAGTAATAAACAACACAAATGGTAAGTCACAGAGAGAGCTTCATTTTCTGATGTATAATGTAATGGGAAAACTGACAACTAAAAGCTGACCTCTGTTTCCTTCCTTTCTCTACTGCGACCATTGAGGTGAAACTCTCAGACACATTCCTTTAATTTTTCAAAAGCAAGAAAATGAATAAAATACCCTTTCAGTGATCCTGGTATTTAAGTAAATGACATTTATAATAGGAATGCACTTTTGCCTCCACTTTAGAATCTCTTTTTTTTTTTTTTTCCTTTCTGAGCAGTTGCCTATGACAAGGAATGACAGACCATTTCCATTTCTATCTCTGATTCCGGTAGCCAGGTCATGCTGTCACATGCAAAGGGAGAGGGCAACTCATTTTGGCACCAAGGTCTTATCTGCAGTAGCCAGCAAGCTGATGGACTGGCACACAGGACAGAGCAGCCAGGCCCACTTTGCCCACATGTGAGCATCCTATATCAAAGCAATTCCATTAATAGCAGAGTCTTCAGTTTCTGCACTCAGTTGTATTTGATGAGGACAGAGCCCACAATTTTTTGTGCTAAGATGTTCCAGCATTTGTTCCTAGTCAATTATGAGCAAATTTGGCTGATCCTCAGAGGTAACGTAGGAAGGCACCAGAGGACATTTGGGTTGCTTTGCTTATGTTTTTCCCAGTGTGTGGCAAGTTCTGACACAGGAGAAGGGAACCCTCAGTAGACTCCACCTCTCACCTTCAATCTAGCCCTATCAATCTAAAAGTGTTTATTTAAAGAGAAATGTCAGAAGACAGATAAGGCTAACTTTGAAATTAATTGTGCAGTGCATGTATATTTCTGGACTTATTATGCAACTCTCTTTACCATTTCAATGGGCTATTGACACTGGCTGAGATGAAGTTTAATAAATGAATACAGTCTTTCGACTAGTTTGCAGTTTGAGGCTGCTGGCAACTATATAAAAAAATCCTTGCAACAAACCATACAATTGCTCAGCATTATGATCCTATGCATCTAGGAACAGCTATTGTGAGTGGCAGTGGCTGTCTAAGAATATCTGCATGTTTATTGTTCCCCCCTGAGGCAACAAGCATTGTCTGAAAGGAGAGCTCTGTGTCTTGACTATCCCTTGAGAACTATAATTACAGCTATAGAGGAATATACCATACTGACTCTCAAGTAATTGAAAAAGACTGACAGGCAAAACATTTCTATGTCCATCACTCTGAAATTAGATGCTCCGAAAGTTAAAATGCATAGGCAATGGGCCAACCTAAGCCTCACAGTTAGGTGATTGAATATACCAACATCAATAGAATTATAGCTTTTCATACTCCTTCTGATTTTGGCCCACTGCCTTCAAATAGAACCAAAATAAGTACTGAAAAAAAAACCCAAGCACTGCATTTCCAACATTGTTAATTCTAAATAATAACAACAGCTTTTGGCATACAGCAGAGTGCTTTTTCTAACTAAACAGACCATGTCTCCTGATAGAAAACAAAGTTCATAGACTTGACAAAGAATCCAGACTGAGAACAGACTGAATGAAATACAGAGGCAAATATAAGTAGAAGAATTAAAAGAAGCTAAATCATGCTCAAAGTTTTACAGTAACTTCATAATAAAGCTCTTTGAGATTGTTAGGAAAATATCTCAAGCCACAGAGATCCACTCCCTAAATCAAAAATATTTAAAGGAAATGGGGATTTGAGCAATCTGGTCTAGTGGAAGGGCATGGCAGGGGGGTTGGATCTAGATGATTTTTGAGGTCCCTTCCAATCTAAACCATTCTATGATGATGAAACATTTTTAGGTATTTTAATAGCCAGAAATGAACTGTCATCTTCAATAAGAGCAGTCCCTAGTATTTTGTAAGGTAAATTAATCTTATATATGTGTATCATCAGAAATTTCATCACCAACTTTATGAATGACTTTAGCAGATTTCTTTAACATGCTAGTAAGAAAATTCCCTAGCACAAGATACAGATACTAATCTCACCTGAGTGTGAACCATCTGCATTTTCTAATCAGAAGTATAAGACATCATACTTGGGATGACGTCCTCTATAATTTATCAATAACTGAACTTGCAACAACAGAACTGAAAATATTAATGAATATAGTATAATCATATTAGTAGTTAATTTCGATTATTTAGAAAAAAATACTAACATTGAGGGTGAAATGTAAATCAATGTAAAATTGAAATGTAAAAATGGTCTCAATGTAAAATATTTCAAGATGTCAATATAATAATGGGCCAGGTCAACATGAGAAACACCTATTTGAGCTTATCCACATTTAAATAAAGCAAGAAAACTGATCTAAGCATCTTGAAAGACTTTACTGAGAACTCATTAAGAACGAGAGGCTGGCAAAGAGCATCAGTAGATAGCAGTTATAAGAATTCAGAAAGATGACCACACAGGAAACTGTTTGCTTAGCTGGAACCTCCAAATTTTCCTGAGCAATTTTCTCTCTACCACAAGGTGTCCAGATTCTTTTACCTCCCATAGTCTGGTGTATTTTCTCTGCTCCCTGATTTAATTCAGTGTTTAGGTTATTCACAATGTCTGACACATTAATTAGCCATACTTTTCAGACAGGTACAGAGAAGAAACTATCTTTTAAAAGACAGCCTAATACATCTTTCTTTGTTAAATGTCTGATCATTAAGGTCTGTTCATCTTAAAATTTGTTTAGCATCATGCTTGTGTATGACAATAAACACAGGGTTACATTGTGTAAATAACTAGAGAGTCTTAATTGAGAATTTTGTTAAAGATTTGGTATTATTTACTAGGTTTCAGTGCTTTTAACATTAATTGCATTAATCACAGCTGCATTATATTTTGACGATGATAAAGCACAAACTATGTTCTGATACATATACAATGCTCTGTAGGCACACAGTACACTGAAGAGTGGCAGAAGAGAATATAATAGAGCTGAAAAGAAAAGTACTCGAGCATCATTTTATCATTCTAGCAAACCTGCACTACTCTCATGAAGACAGGAAGAGCAAAGGTTTTATAATGAAAACTTGAATGGCTTAATGACAGCACTTCTCAACTCCTTGTCCCTTCATATGATGTTCTAAAAGCCGACTGACCAACCAGCTCTTTGGAGAAAAATGTGTTTGAGAACTGGTCCTTTTGAGAAAAAAATGTTTCATACTGTTCCAAAATGAGTCAGACCCATTTTTAGTAAAACTGTGTCTGGCATTCTATTCGTTGGTGACCTTATTTCAGATGAACACCTGCTCTTCCCTTCCATATTCAGTCTTTTCAAGAGATACCTGAAAAAACTGTGATGTCAGCCTCTCACACAAGCTTTTCTCCTTCTGATTGCTCTTTCCGTCCTACTCTTAATAGTTTGTAATTTAAGGTACTTCACGGGTAGAAGTATCTGGGGGGGGAAATAAAATCTCACACATACGACTAATATTTCCCAGGACACAATGTTTTCATATATTCTTATTATCATAGAATGGCCTCAGTGGCATCATCTACTGGAAATAGACCTCTTAATTAAAGAGGAATGATAAAGTCAAGTCCACGCATAGGCTAGTTTCAGTTTCAGTTGTGTCTGTTTTACATCCTTCTCAGAAACACTGTCTCCCTCCGGTCTTGCAATGTTTTTCATTCATGTGAAATCTCTAATTTTAGCCTTCATTTTCACCCAGCTTGTTTCTTCTACTGTAAGAGGAGTTAGCATGTTAGTTAGCACATCTATATTCTTTACACTTCTATTTGTACAAATATAATTTTGACTGCACATAAAGTGTTACAAGACTAATTCTCACATCAGTATAAAACAATCATTTATTTCACTTGAGTTTTAAAGTATTTTCATAGATGAATTCAGATGGACGCGTAACATAACCCTTACATTTTGTACTGTGGCAAGAGTCCAGCACTATAAAACACGCTCTAAATTTTAAAAAAATCATCATTTAGCAGACATGTTTCACAGAATAGTTGCAGTTAGAAGAGATGTCTGAAGGTCATTTAGTCCAATCCCCTTCT
Source organism: Trogon surrucura (assembly GCA_020746105.1). Lineage (NCBI taxonomy): Eukaryota > Metazoa > Chordata > Aves > Trogoniformes > Trogonidae > Trogon > Trogon surrucura. The sequence continues at coordinate 43,251,509 of CM036617.1, forward strand.
CAAACAGGAACACCTAGAGCCGGTTTCCCAGGACCATTTCTGGAGGGCTTTTGAATATCTCCAAGAACAGAGACTCCCAACCCTTCTAGGCAACTTGTGCAGGTGCTTGGTCATCATCACAATGTAACAGTGTTTCCTGATGTTCAGAGGGAGCCTCCTGTGTTTCAGTTTGTGCCCACTGCCTCCAGTCCTGTCACTTAAAAGGGCCTGGCTCCCTCCTCTTTGCGTCCTCCCTTTAGGTATTTACACGCATTAGTATGATCCCTCTGAGCCTTCTTTTCTCCAACCTGAACAGTCCCAGCTCCCTCAGCCTTTCCTCATATGAGAGATGCTCAAGTCCCTTCATCATCTGAGTGGCTTGTGTCCACACCATTCTGGTACTGAGGAGTCCAGAACCAGATACACTATTTCAGGTGTGACCTTAACAGTGCTTGGACAACATTTAATGCAACAGAATTCGTCTCCCAAGATGAAGGCTCCTGAATGGTATGGTAGTCTAATAAAACAGTAAGTTTGGTATCTACCCACTGCAATGTCAATGTATTTGATTTACTTAGGCAGAGGAATCAATCTTAGAACTTCAAAATTACAGCACTTCTGCTGTATAAACTTATTTTAGCCATACATCATGTTATACTCACAGCATTGTAACGCTACAGTGTTGCAACCATGTTATTTTGTCATTTGGGCATTCTCAGTATCAACCATCAAACCACAACTGTGTCAGTGGCGTAATGGTGGCACACAAGGAAATGCACTTCATCATCACCACCTGAAAGATGATCATCATCTGAAGGATGATGATATGTATTTCACGATGGCTATTTTTCTTCCTTTTTTTGCTTTTTTCTTTGTAGTGTCATTTTTATATCAGTAAGAGTAAGCAGACTCTTTAACAAGAGGCATTGGTTTTGTCCAAGGTACACTTGCATCAAAGAATTCCTCAACATAGTGTTTTGGACATCTTTGAAGGAGCTCACACAAATGAATGGAGTCCTAAAACTAATCTTCTTTCTATTTCACTGGGAAATTTCTACTAAGTTACAAATTTATTATGAAATAACCAGGAGTATTTATTTTCCTATTTCTAAGGCTATCTTTAACTATATAAAAAAAAATTGTGTTACTTTTAAGTAGGTTTCCTCTCCATGTACGTTACAAATTCAAACATTTATCTTACTCCCTCTTTCTTTTCCCCTCCATTAATATAAATATTTCAGCATAAAGATATACAAATATATAATATGCATGTGTGTGTGAATTTTCTAGAACATTATATATTGCAGCCAGTAGCTTAATTGATGTCAGTTCAGCCATGATAACTCACACAACTAAGAATCTGTCCCTCTTTTCCCAGACATACTTTTGTTCATTCAGCACTGCTTTTGAACGTGCTAGGATTGAATTCCCTGAAAACAGCCAAATTTAGAACAGGCACAGCATACGAGCAATGAGCAAGCTTTCTTGTTTGTCCTTGCTTGCTCTCTCCTTCACAATATCCTTGACCCAAAATAACCACTCTTAGGCAAGAGATTGTAAAATAGTCTCAATGCTCATTCAGCTTTCCTTTTATTGTTGTCTGCAAGCTAATTAATGCACATAAAATTTCACCTATGCAGCAGAAATTGAATTGATCCAGTTTTAAATTGATAATAAATGTGTAGCAGAGACAGCTAAACAGAAATTTGTTTAAGAAATCTTTGCAAAACAGTTTTCTTTACTAATTTATTCTGATGTATTTTGCTACACACTCTATTCATACTCAGTCATACTCACATTGAAATTCTAATTTGAATTAAGATTCTATGGGTTGTCTTCCAGCCATCTGTAAAAACTTAAAGACAACCACTAATAGACTGAAGTAGTTGGTTTCCATGCTGCACCTTAATTGATTTTTGTGTATATTATCCATCCACATGAGGAGCATGGGGAAAAAATATTAAAGGATTTTTCTTGGTGGTGGTGGTGATGATGGGGAGATCAGTAAAAGAAAGATAAAACAGCAGCCATATACAAGTGAGAGGTATACAGCCCAAAGAAATTAACATATCATCACTTTTTCAAACTACTTAAAGGTGTTTGCTAATATGTTAGCAATCTGCTGTGAAGTCAAGCTGTAAATAGATTCTTTTGTGTTAGATTTGCATGCACGAGATGTTAATCAGTTCAGAGGCTCAGACATTCATGTTCCCCAGAATTATAACAAAAAAGCTCTCTGACATCTCTATAAATTGAAATACTGTGAAAGAATTGTAGAGAGCACTTTGTCTCATTTTTATGTATAGAACATTACCTATCACACGTCAAAGATCAAAAATAAAAAGGAAAGCTTAAGTACTTGCTTAATTATACACTGGTGCACAAACTATGTGGACATTGTTTTGTTACATTCCACCTACACATAGCTAAAATTCAGCAGCTTGGGAGTTACGATCTACCTCTAAGTACGTGGATTAGCAAGCACACATTTTCTGTCACAGCGTTCCTGTTCAGCATTCATCAGGTATATGAATACTTCTGTGGACTCATAGTTATTGTGAATAAAGGGGAACAGAATAGGGATTTCAAAGCTTGTTTCTTTGACCACCCTTCATTTCTAGGAAAAGACACTTCTTATGCCATTTATCATCGGATTATAAGCAAACTTGTAGTGAGAACAGTTTCTATATCCCAGATGCCAAATTATAGACTCAGACACATGGCATGCATCACTGAGTAGCTTAAACAATCAACTTCTATGCTGCTATTTTTAATACATGCAAATATTAAACAGGCAACTGAAGTTAAGTCCAGCTCAGACCCTCCTAACATGTTGAATTTCTAGTCATATTTTGTCTATGAACAAATCATTTGTATGGCTATAATAACTGATCCTTCCTTTGAGGTCCATGCTTACCACATACATGCAACCATTTTTTTAGCACCCCTTGAGTATATTTGTCATTCTTATTCATAGATTTTACTTCAGAAGTCCATTCACTCTTACTTCAGAGGAATAGAGCAAAAATCAGTTTGCTTAGGAATTCACGGTGATTCCTATGGCTTTTACTTCATTTTTATATGAGTATTGGATGGATAATTTTGGTAAACTACCCAGAGAAAGCCCTTGTTTTAAGAAACTTAATACCTAAGGCAAATAGTAGTATTAAAAAATGCGGAAGGGATGTATAAAAAAAAGTGCCTTGGAATGTGCTACTTAATGCCCAGATGATCTACATCCTTTCACCCAAATTTCCACAGGATTACACTGGTATGGGATCCCTTTTGTGATTCTATGTAATTTCTCAGTGATATTTCAGATTATGCTAATTAAAAAAATTACCATAAATGTAGGTACTTTATTTTTTTCCAATAACTGAATATAGGGCAGACAGACATTCCTGCCTCTCTGGAGCTATGTACTTGGATATTTAATAGCAGGTCACCCCTGTGCTGCAGGAAATGACAACATTATTGTGTAACTAAATTTATGATGGAATTCAAAAAGACTCTGACAAGATGAAAAAGTCCTGCTCACTTTGTGATAGTGGAGGCATTACCTTCTCTTTGCTTGTAGTAAAGGAAGTGAAGAAGGAAAAAGCTGGCACATTCCCTAAGGCACTCACACAGGTAAACTCTCACCTGTCTGTCACCTCACTTGTGTTAAATCCATGTTACATCTTAAGACAGGGCTGTTTTGATAAATGTGATGTAAACAATCATGTAATTCAGACAAAGACTTTAAGGTTTCCTAGTGTAGGCATCCTTTAAGAGACAGTTTGCAGCAGGACATGTTTGAAGTGGGTGGACAGATATGTGCCTCAGTCCTTGTTCAGTGACCTTGCTGTGAAAACACGGGGATTCTGCCATAGCAGAAGATTAAGCATTCAAGGCAAGATAAAACTATCTTATCCTTAAACAAATGTCCCTTTCAAAAGCTTAATACAAAGCAGGTCTAGAAAGTCTGCAGCTATAACGATTTCATGTTTTGCTGATCCCAGTCTTTTCTACCGAAAGACTTTTTAGTGGTCTCCAGTGGAAAGTTGAGATCAGCATTTAAATGCAAGTCTATCTTTTTAACATAAGTCCTCAGCAGCCCAGTATCTCTCAGTGATATTGAGAATTTATAAATAGTTATGCATGGACATTTATATATATGTATGAAAAGCATATCACACATCTTTATGGCTGACAATTTTATATTCAGACTATTTTCTTGTAGTAGGATTGTAATTTCATTTGTTTTTTTAATGAAGATGCAAACCCACTGCCTAACAAGATAATTTTTCTTGTTTGAAACACCTCTTCTTGCAGACAGTTAGGAAGCAAATACAGAAATTTCCCATCTTCTAATTTCTATACCTAACAAACATGTCTTCCTCTCCTAGGTAGGAGGGATGCTACACATGTGGGAGTACAAGGCAAATACCCTATTTTTTTAACTCTGTATAAGCAAACCTTACCACTTATTTAAACATGATAGATAATTTTTACTGTAAACTAAAATCTTCATGAAAGAAAAGTAGAAGTATAAAACATATCAGTTTAGCTTGTGCAACTCATATCTCCTATAGCTGTTATTTTCTTCCTCTTTTCCGTTCTGCACAAACTCCAGACAGTAAACTCTCCTAGGCAAAAGGCTAACAAACTCCTCTTCCTTGTGCATCCTGCTGATTACATCATCTAATACTAAAGAAATTTTCTTTTTTTGTTGGGAGACCTTCTGGAGAAGCTGATCAGTGTGAAAGGTTTCATGCTCTAAGCTTAAAAGGGCCACTAGCTTGCTCATTCAGCTCCTTCTCTTACTTTGCCATCTAGAGAAACCTAGCTAAATCAGTCTCAGCTTCTCTAGACACAGTATACCAGACAGGCAGGCTCACTTGGTGCTTCTGTATCTGCATATTGTAATTTTATTTCCCACTGTGACAGTGAAGCAATACATGACTTTATCAAACCTCATCAAGTAATGAATGCGAAGATCAGGATCCCCAGGCAGGGGTCCCACACCAAAAAGTCTTGACTCCTCCACGTGTCAATCAGAAACAGCATATGCTGCAGTTGCAACACATGGAAATTTTTCATGACCTGTTTTTTAGCCCATGCTTCACTTGATCCTCCTTTCTCATTTACTGCCTGCTGTATCTGCCAAATTTCTGGAAGATTCAGTTCAGAGTTGACAGTTAAAACCTCCCTGAGCCTCTTATTTCTTTCATTTAACCTCTCAGCTTTGATTTTCCTCACATGTAAAAATAGGGGAAATAATCTTTAGTACCTGCCATGAAAGAAGTCAATATTTATCATTGATAACCAGAATGTACAATCCAAGATATCGCAGTTGGGCCTTCATCTTGCTTCCCTCAAAATCAATGCAAAGTTCTCAGTGACTCAAGGAGAACAGCATGTAGCTTTTGCTTCTTTATGAATCTAGAAATTCTGTGATAACTGAGATATTAAAGTCCTGGTAGTCATTGGCTTTTAAACAGACTTTCAGTAACAGTCATAACTTATCATCACTACTGTCTTGGAAAAGAAGGGGAAAATTAATCCAGTTTTGGTTTTATCAGAGAGGTAAACTTTTTTTTTTTTTTTTAAGAAAAACAAAAAAAGCACTGTGGGCGTTGTACCTTATTGCACACCTAAAAGCTATTCCTGTTCACACAGCGGTCACTGAAAGTGTGAACTGGTTTCAATGCAATAAAGATAAGACTTTTATTAAACCTTATGTTATCCCACAAATTAAATGATTGGAAGGTTTTCAGCCTAGTGTAATACCAGTCTGGCAAATCTGGTATCACAGCAGGATTTTTTTTTCCAAATCAGTGGATATATTTACTTATCATTGCTCACCGTAAGCTACTTTTTTTTTTTTTTTTTTTTTACAGACAACGACAATAATAACAACAACAAAACCAGCTTTTTCACCCCAGGAGCTTCTGGTCTGGAAATATGACAGGGACAGAAAAAGAAGGCAATATTGTACAACAGCAGTGGAGAAAACACTGCTTAGTTTTAACGGTTCCTGTTTTGACTTCATTTTAAAGGTTGCCTCATTTCACTGTATCACATTCAGAAGAAAAGTGAGCACACTAAATGCACAAAAGGAATAAAATGACTCTGTTTCCTCTGGGCTGAGAGAACCACCCCTCATCTAGCTCCACAGATGAAGTCTTGGGTTTTTTCAGGGGACTCCAAGCAGACACAGAGGTGAGCCCAAGCTGAATTCTCTGCTCTAGTACCAAAATGGAATAATGAATTCCTTATTCTCTCTGAGATGATAATATTAACAATATTCTTCTCATGGCTATGTATTCTTGGCATCTGAAGCCATGCTGTGCCATTCAAGATGCTTTACTGATAAAAAAAATAAGAACCCAAACTGAAGGAATGCTTCTTTCACAAACATACATATTTTTGCTTTTATTTTACAGTGACAATATAAAGGCAGTCAAATTTGTTGACTCCATGGACAGGTAAAAGAAGTTTTGAAATCTCTGATTAAATCAAGCTTCTTTCAATATGAAAAGACCAGAGCTTTTTCCTGAAAATATCTTCAGCTTCAAAATGATTGATGTCCCTGCTGAATGGCGAGACAAGAGGGCAATCTGCAAGCAGTTATGTCAGAAGGGAAGGGAAGGGAAGGGAAGGGAAGGGAAGGGAAGGGAAGGGAAGGGAAGGGAAGGGAAGGGAAGGGAAGGGAAGGGAAGGGAAGGGAAGGGAAGGGAAGGGAAGGGAAGGGAAGGGAAGGGAAGGGAAGGGAAGGGAAGGGAAGGGAAGGGAAGGGAAGGGAAGGGAAGGGAAGGGAAGGGAAGGGAAGGGAAGGGAAGGGAAGGGAAGGGAAGGGAAGGGAAGGGAAGGGACAATCAACCAATACAATTTTATTTTAGAAATATTCCAAAATTGTCACAATTCACAGAGGAAAGGAAAAGAAAAATCTCCCAAACCCATTAGCACATATTTTAATCAGGAAATCAACAAAGTACAGTCTTCTCAGTAAAGTGTCTATATGAGTGCCTCAGATTCCTGACGTATACCTTTCCAGATTGTTACTCGCAAAACGTCAGTGTCTCACAAAAAGCTTTCCTAAACATATCACCTCATAGCTTGAAACTCTGTTTTCTGTAACAGTATCAAGTTCTTAAATAAGGCTGGTGTACACATTTGTTAGGGCTCCCAATTTTCATGTCTCTTTCATTATAAGACAGTATATTTAAAGCTGTAATATTTTGCCTCTATGGCTCTACAGTTCTTACGTGGGAATCATGCCTATGAAGACACATGTATATGTGTAATGGTATTCATGTGAAATTAATTAAAGTGACTATATTATTGTTGACCATGTTTTCTCTCCACACCCATTATCCATTATAAAGGTATAGTAACATGGTAAAGTACAGAGAGTTATCACTCAGATACACATAATTGTACTTTTTCGATGCATAGCAAACACAAATAACATTCTTTAAAATAAATGTGAAATAAAATGTTTGCATAAAGAATGAAAAATGCGTAAATTGATCAGGCTTATCTGCACTGTGAGTGCATGCCACATCATGTTCTAGGTATTTGTTCTGAGCATGCCTGCAACCTCTCTTTTAAGTAGTCTGAGTTGTCTGCTTCCCATGGGAATAACTTTGGGGTGGGGGAGGGGATTAACTTTTTTTCTTTACCTAACAATTTCCTAATATAAAATGCCTGAACAGCACGATGAACAGAACTCTAAAACTCCTGTGCCCCGAGGGAGTTGTTCAGTCACTAGGATATACAACTAAGCACCTTCATGTTTGCTGTCCTAAATCCATGAATCTTGAATCCCTGGGTACACAAGTGGCCCAGTTTCAGTAGAATAAGAACATTTTAGAAGACTTTTTTTTTTTTTTTCCCCAGGTTAATTCTTTCCCTCTGTTACTTGTTCAACATAAAGATTGATATACCATAGGCATTTTACCCTTCCTCACTTTTTGGTCTTTGATTACTAGAGAGGTGTCAGAGAGTGCCAACTGTTTGAGTGCTAAAGCACTGACTCACAAGATTGAAATTCAAGTCCTTGCTCTGAAACAGACTTCCACATGTTACCCTGAGCAAGCCATAGAAGCAGTGTGTGCCTCAGCTCTCAACTCTAAAATGGAAAACAGAAAAAATCTTTAAAACCATGCTACATAATATAGTACAGTATATGACATAGTATATTGGAGACTATGAAAGGCAATCATGTCCTATGGCAACAGCAGCTATATTCACACTGTAAATATAAATTAAGGCTAGTTAATCCCAGAAAAAGGGACATATTTTTCACAGAAGTGTCACAGATTCCAATCAGCTCTAATACCAATTGACTATAAGTCACTTGTGATCCTTCTATTGGCATCAGTCTGCTTTAGGCTAAGCTCTTTCACAACCTTATGATATTTGGGCTTCCAGTACTGAAGGTATTTCAATTAATTTTAAAAGATCACTGAGATTTTTTTGACAATAAATAATTCTATCAGCTTCTCTAAAACCCTTTGTTTCCAACCCTTTATTTTTTGGCATGAAATACCTGCCAATCTCCCTGCTCAGTACTGAATGAAATATAGACTGGGAAGTAAAATGGAATAGAAAAAAAAGAAAATGGTGATGCCAGTGAGAGTTGCAAAAATGCAGCATTGATAAAAACTCCAGGGATAAAAAGCCAGTGTGAAAGATGTGAAAAAAAAAGGAAAAAAGACTGTTGCTACCTGGAGTGGAAGTTGGATATTACTTGAGTAGCTGCTAATCAAATATTCACTGTTAAGCAAAAGAAAAAAACTCACTGTAAAAAGAAAACTGAAGGCACATGGGAGAGAGATAGTGATTGTGTTTGAAATAGGAACAAGAGTCAAAGGAGAACACTGTACATGCTAAAAATCTCAGGGACTTGCTGCATGACACATGGATGTGTGGTGAGTGAGATGTTCTTTAATGCTCAGCTCCACTAGTTTTGACTGACTTCAAGAAAACTTCACATCACACCACGTCTCAGCCTGTCATAAGATCCTTAGTTGCATCTCCCATTATTTTTTGCCCTCTCTCAACTCAGCAAACCCATTCAAAGTTTTGTAGCTGTCTTTCCTTTTTGTCCATAGGTGCTTCCTCACACAATCACAACAGTTATAATTCACTGTAAAGCTTCAAGTTTGTCAGTGCATTACGGAGTACAGTTTGAGCCCTACTAAGGCATCTGATCTTTTTCAATCCAGCCTTATTTCATATAGGTAGAATAATACCTTGAGCTCTTCGAGCCAAGTTGTTCAGTGTAGCTAAGCAGCATTAGTTTTGAGGGCACAGATGGAATTATTGTGTCAGGAAGCAACTTATGTTATAGAAAAATGTCACCATTCACTGTGTCACTAGGTCACCAGAGCTCCTCTTTCTGAAAAGCCCAGTGAATTTAGCCGTATTACTTAAGTCCTTCCCATACTTCTCCCTCTCCACGTTCATCACCAACCAGTCCAGAGAGGTCCCAGTGCTGCCCTGCAGCAGAAACACTCTCCTGCTCTTTGTTCATCTGCTATAAAAGGAGTTGAAAATGTACAAGGCAGTCCCTGGAGACAGCTGGGGCTGGTGGGACACTCAGCACTGGGGTATTAGCCCAGCAGGACACCCGGGTCCAAGTTCATCTCATCAGTGTTATGTTGCAGAGGACACTGCTGGCAAGGAAGAGTACACCAGTTTGTCAGGTTGGTCTGTGATGCTCCCTGCCAGGTGGGAGCCCTCTTTGTGGAATCACAAGGGATATATATGAACAAGAATAATTTTGCAATGGATGTGTTTTTACGTGTAGTTATTTATGAAATATTTTCATTTCTAGAGAAAGAAAAGATACATTCAGCTGGCCCCGAAATGCATTCTGATCGCACATTGCTCTAAAACTTAGTCATAGAATCATATAGAATCACAGAATCATAGAATCATTCAATCATGAAATCATAGAATCACAGAATCATAGAATCATACAATGGAAGGAACCTTAAAGATCATCTAGTTCCAACCCATTCATCATGGGCAGGGACACCTTCCACTAGAACAGGTTGCTCAAAACCCCATCCAACATCACCTTGGACACTTCCAGAGACGGGGCATCCACATCTTCTCTGAGCAACATGTTTCGGTGCCTTACTACCCTCATAGTAAAGAATTCTTTCCTAATATCTAGTCATGACAAAGGCCAAGATTAAAGGTGTAAGCATTCATATAGCTTGATAGCAAAAATAGATTAAAATCACAGAATAAGATATTTTAATTGTATATGTGAATTTGTATGTGAATAATGGTATAATTACTTATGATAAAATTCAGTGTTGGAAATTTTGTTCTTTAACTGTATATTTTTAAAAGCCTCTACAAAATCATCACCACAAGATTCTCTTCTCACATGGCCTAATTCCTCTTACAGCTCTGAGTATTGCCATCTCAGGAGCTAGAAGGTTGAGAGACATGTTTTTCTGCAGATGGCATGAGAGAAAAATTAAGACATGACGTAGAGAAAGATGTTAAGTAGCAACAGACTAATGGAGAACATTTTGTCCTACTTTTGAGGAGCACATCAGGAACAGCTTGTTTTTATAGTGGATCCGAAGCATAATCACTGGCACTATACGATTGCTGTAAGCACTGCTCTGAACTAATCACTGCCACATTATTGTGAGTTTTGCTGAGCGTTTTGTACAAAATACATTGCATTCCCTTTTTTTTTTTTTTTTTTGGCACTTATCTTGAAAATGAATCAGACAGACCAAAAGCTCTAGACAATAAATAACGATTAAGTTGTACCTTTTAACATTCTTATAAGTTTCGGAGATTTATTGCTATTCATCTTAAGTAGCTACCAATAAAAACACTGACTAAATCTGCCAAGACTCAAAATCTGGTTAAATCTAGGTATGAATTTCTTCTAGGTTAATCATAATAACTAAATAATGGGAGTAAGGGATGGCTTTGATGCAAAAGTAGCAAAGCCTTGAAGCACCTGTTTCTAAATCTGCATCTTTCATCCATTTTTGCCATAGTAAAGGCCAAGCATCTTGAAGAATGGTTTTGTAAAATTATATTCACAAATTTCTATTCAGATATTGATCCAATATGCATACAGAGTCACTGCAAACACAAACCACAAGAAATCTATTTGAATACTTCTTTTCCAAGTACACCGCTGTCACTCGGTCTTGCCATCTCATTTTTAAAGAGTAAAATAAATAATCTACAAAACCAAATACTAACTGTCCATCTAATTCTCCTCCTGGCAAGGAAGAAAAGAGAGAGGGTAAAAAAATACACAAACCTGCACTTGCCAGTTTGTATTGCTGAACATTCTACTGAGCAGTCGACATTTAGTATTCAGAGAGTTAAAAACATCCAAGCTATGCAAAATCAGTTTGCATGCATCAAACAGGGATATGCTGTGTACATATGACTGATGGTGTGGGGGATCGTGTAATCTGCTAAAGTTCTGGACTTGCTTAAATGTGAACTGGCTCTTCCAAAATCTGAGCAGAAGCAAATATTTACAAAACAAGTATTTATTAGTCTAATTACTGTCTGCCACCTGAGAAAACTGGCCATTAGGAGTGATCTCTGACTCTTTTGAAATCACTGAGAAGGTAGCCATTTGCTTCAACAGATCAATATCTTACTGTGGATTAATCCTGGTATAAAATAAATTTTGTTTCCACCAAGTTGATTTTCAGAATGGGGAAAGAAACTTGATTATTTGTATAGTAATGCGTTCAGGGTCCCTCTTGTTCTGCTTGTAGTCCTTTCTTGCTATTTATGGATTTGGACACGCAAAGAGAGGTAAGGAAAGGGCTTCCTCCAGGATACAAGCAGTCTATTCTCTGTCAGGCTTCAGTGCTGTTCAGAATTTGGCACAGGATCCTGTACAAGCTCAGCAGTTGAGAGAAAGCTCACCACCACTACTTGGGATCTTCTCAATACTGTTTCTAGACAATCTAGATTTTGTCACAATGCTTTTTTCATTACACCAGAATTTTTTTAACAAAAAAAAAAAAGGCACAGAAATATTTCCAGTTTCTTTCCTTTTTCTCTCCTTAAATGAGGAAAATCTTCAGATGTCTAAAAATGAAACATCTAGCAATGCTCCACTATAAATACAAAAGCATAAATAATGTCATATATTTATATTTGTATACACTCCTATCTATATTCTATATAGATACTCAATTAGCTATATATTGATATCCATGCATATATATACAGTATTTTTTTTTTCAAGCATGTAAGGAACATGATTTCATTTCATTGTTCAAATAACATGCGCTAGCTGCAACAGCCATCCTGTTCCTCTGGCCTCTAGCCAACTACAAACAGAAAGTTTATTTGTTTCAGCAACTGCAGCAGCCTAAGTAAAGGGCACCCTTGAGGTTTGCCTTGTGTAAGTGGGGCTGTCGGTGATTAGGGCGCAGCGGGGCCAACTCTCACAGCAGAGGATGCTCCTGGGCCCTTTCCGGCACGTTCCCGTGACACTGCAGGGTGGTGGGTCAGTAAAACACAGGAGTCGCTTTCCCAGCGGTGTTACGGTAAAAGCAAAGCCGCCTGTACTCCCTTAAGGAACGTTTTTTCATCACTTCAAAAACACTATCCGTGGGAAGATTGCTCCTCTGACACATGAAGCAATCTCTCCCTTCCCAAACTGGGACTGTTAGGGATAAATGCTGAGTATGTGTGTGCATGTGTGTATAGGATCCAGCCTCTTAAATTTTAATCGAGCTCATACATAAGTTTCTCTGGTGATGGTGTAAGTGTAGGAAATACAAAACATGCACACACACCTCCCAGCAAATGAAACGTGTCAGCAAGTGCTGTAATCAATAACAATATAATATTCTTTCCTAAATAATGGTACAGCAGCAGAAGTGTGTAAGACAGTGATGAATTATTCAGGAGGTCTGCCTTGCTGCTACACTGCTCCTTCCATGCTTTAAGCTTTCCTACAGCTGAAACACCTGGCACAGCACTCTCTGACTTAATTTTCTTCTGAATACCTAAATCTCTTTCTTCCCTCGTATAAAAATTAAGTTACCTAAGTGCCTAAAGCTTTAAACAGTCTTCAGTGGTAAAATTGTGTGATGTCTGGAAATTTTTAAGTGCCTTATTTCTACCTGATAGCAGCACATAGAGATTTGCTATGTATGTTAGCAGTCAGCTGCATATTAAATATTTGTAAAAGTAAATGCTTCAGCCTATGGAGAATTTAATTCCCTAGAGGGTTTATGACATTCTGGACAAAGCATTAATTAAAGGACACAAGGCAGATGCATTCAACTGGTTAAAATGAAAGCACATGTGATTAAATGCTTATTTAGATCGAACAGTACCCTATTCCTATAGAGCTAGAGTTGGTGTAAGATACTGTTTGACATTAGCTAGAACACAGTACATACTAACGTAGTTTTGTAAAAGAAGATGATGCAAGATATTTTTCAGTCACCTAAAGCTCTAAAAATGCATTTTTTAAGTACATATTCTTGCAGCATGGAATTAAATACAGATTACTATACGACCTGTATAGCACCGAGCAGGTGTTATTACAAGTCAAACTATACATGTAGAACTATGGTTCACAGACAGAGGGTAATTTCTGCAAAATGAACAGAAAAAAAGAAGTTAAAATTTCTTCTCTCTAAGAACAGCTAATGCATTTTGTTTCTGTTGTTTTTATTTAAGCTACTTTGGAAATTATTTAAATCTTCCGCGTAGCGACACACTTGTATCTACATGTTCATCTAATCTGTCATTCTGCTAGAGATGGTGAGATCCCTCTTAACATTTTTCATGTGCTGGGTGCAGCTCACTTTTAAATGCCACAAGCAATACAAATCCGTCATCTCTCCTTGGGAAGCTGCCTGATTCTGTAATACAGCTTACCACTAAGTAGTTTCTTTGATACTCAAGCTATATTTCTCCTGCTTGATTCATGTTCTACTTCCCATTACTTTGTGTTAACTCCCTCTGCTCCTGCTATCAGGTGGAGAAGGTCTGATTCCTACCTATACTAACTGCTAACTGCTCTGAATGGAGCAGAATGAAAGAAATAACTCCCCACCTCAGAAGGTCATCCCTGTGATCCCCTCGCTGTCACGCCATTCCTTCAACACTGCTGTCCACTGCCAGAAGCAGGGCCTTTGCTGTGACCCCAGAAAGCTATTTTCCTCTTGTAGGAGAAACTGCTGCATCGCTACTGAAGTATCTCAGCACTCGTGGAGGAATCTAGTGTTTTTAAATAGGCAGCAAATTGCATGAGAAAGTTTTTTAACAAATATTTCATGCACAGTCAGAACATTTCGGTGTCAGGTGCCTTTCGGCGGCTGATCTAGGAGCTTGTGGTGCAGCTGTCGAGCAGCACTGCTTCCGAGGAGCAGAATGAGTGCACGTGGAGCAAGGTCAGAAGGTTTTGACCTACATTTCAGTCAGCAGGAGACTGCATCAGAAGATAAAAATTGGAGGTGTTTTGCTGTACTTGAAGAAGAGGCTGTGGGCCTGAGTGAGGAAAGCAAGGCTTAACCTCTCCTTCGTGCCGCTCTATGCACGGCACGAGTATGGGAAGTGACTACGTTCGTTTGTCTGCGGCGCTATCTGTGGTCACGCATTCCAAAAAAAAAGATCTATGTCAAACAAACTGCTGCTTCAAGCAGAGAAAATAGCTATCTGACTCATGACCACTGAAATAGAAAATCTTTGTTAAACAAGGCATTGAATTTTAATAGCAAAGTTTGGAAAAGTTACCTGGAAAGTCTATGCAAAAATATTTATGCAAAAAAACGCTTTTGTACAAACCATGTTTTCCTAACAGAATCGTTTCTTGTCTCACTCTAACTCCAAAACCTAAAAGACATGACCTGTCTAGTTACCGTGATCATTAGAATAGGTTGACAAAGAAGCAATTTTCTTAGAGTGGTTTTATTAACTTTGGCAAATGGAAATTAAATTAGCTGCAAGTTTTCACAAATGCAGGTACTCTAGCAACTGCAGAATATGAAGGAGAAACAAAATGCATTAAATATAAATAAGTACATGAAGATCATAACCACCCCTCCCTGTATCAAAGTGAATGAGCAAATAATATTCTTTTACCTAGAAAATAACTATTTCCCATAAATCTTACATATCCTCAGGACAAAATAAAATTCTTGTTTCTGTTATACAGAGGAATATAATTTACTAAGGAAAACAATGACAAGGCCATGTATGAAAATATATTTTAAACTGTTATCTATAATTTTTCAGTGAAATGATAAATCAGGTTATATAATCTCAGGTGACAATTCAGATCTATTACAACTATTACCTGTGCTTATCCAAACACTTCTAATCTTAAATTATCACAAATATTTCTTCACTCCTTCAAGTTCCAGCGAAATTCGTGTATTAAACAGGCCTCAGAAAAGAAAGTTACAATTTGCCAACTGAAAATGGAACAACGATAAAATGATCTTTTGACGATGTCTATAATAACTCATTGTAGCTATCCTATTTGCACTACGGCATCTTCACAGAAAATAATCTCTTTTAATTTCTTATAATATTGAATTTATTAGAACTGAGCTGAAAGCTTCTATCTCTTAAATGTATCAGTGATAATTTTTCAGGTGAAAGAGTTATCATTCCCACCTTGACACAGGCAGGTCCTGCTCTCACAGACAAGAATTGGCTTAAAAAACCAAAAGGTATTTGCAGGAAAAAAAAGCCCTTCTATATATAGACAGATGAAGGAACAGATCATCTGCAACATATCCTACCACGTGAAGCAGACCTTGTAACGGGAGCCCAGAGAGACAGCATGTTGAGATGGTCATGTGTGGGGCAGGAAGCTTTGCTAGAAACAGAGAAGCCAATCAGGACTTGAAATCATGTTTTTCAAAGTGACAGACAGAAACAGCTCAGAACTTTAAATACAAAAAAAAAAAAAAAAATGATTTTTTTCCCTCCTAGATTAACCCTAAGGGTTTCCAGTGTTGAGGCCCTGTACTTCATGTTCCTCTTTCCAGTTCCTTGATAATTAGGTAAGACTTCCTTTTCACAGGTACCAGACGAAGTAGAAACACTCCTCCTAAATTAACCATTCTCATAAAATTATATCTTCACTACTGAGTTCCAGGAATTATGTGACATATAACCCCAACTTCAACAGAGTTCAAAGCTTTTCTCTATGCACACTACTGAGACAGCTGTCCTAACAAAAAAAAAAAAAAAAAAGAAAAACAAATAAAATGCGGGGATGAGAGTTTGGTGTTGTTTTGTTCTGTTTTTATTTAAAAATGATCTTATTTCAAAAGCAACTGAATAGGCTTAAGAAGGCATGTGCTCATTTTCTACTACAGCTATAAATTTCTTATGCCATCTTGGCCAAATCATTTAATCCAGCATATTTCCCAGCTCAGAGGAAAGGATGACTTCCTATTTCACAGAACGTAGAGACAATAGCTAAACCCAAACTGTTGTGTTGCAATAGTAGAGTGGCAAGAGCAACAACAGTTTCCAACCACACTTCTACTGCCACCAAGATGGCATATTCGTTCCTCACCATCACGTAGTAGCTCAGCCTCTGGAGAGTCATTTCTTGAGACAGACATCTAGGTAATACAGTGTCTGTCTTACACATTAGTGCGTGAACACAGAAATCCGGTGCTGTATAGGAAACTGCTTTGTTCTGAGGTTAATTTTGAAAACAATAAAAAAAATACATGAAAATTCGAATTTCCTTCAGCAAATCTTTTTTGTCTTAAGGCAGGAAAGAAGGAAATTGTGAAAATCTGTGTAAAAATAAGAGTTTGCCCTTTTATATACTTAGAAATATGTTCTTTGCATATGCACTAAATTCTTTATCTACAAGTACTCACTCTGAGTGCTCTCTCAGACTATTTAGAACACATTTTAAAAAGCAACACCTGTGCTAAACTGGCAGTACTCATTTAAAAAAACAACCAAACAAAAAACCCAAAAAAAAAGTTAAATTCATTTTAAAAAGTAGTTTCTCATTTTGCTATAACTTTTCCCTGGTACATATGTAATTTTAATAGTGTATTTCATCTTAAATGATATACAAATATACTTTATGCAATTTGATTTACATCATTTCACATTACCTACATTCTGAAACAGAAAAACAGTTCCTGAAACTTATATCATTAAATGGGCAAGAAACAAGGTTTATGAACATCTTTGGACACCATTCAGCCTGCTTAGGAACATTTCAGTACCTCTTTGTGGTTCACCTCATAAAACTTTTGCCTCTGGTCAAAAAGACTTCTGCTTCAGAACTCTCCCTGTAAGATGCCTGATACATGCTCAGAAAGATACGTAACTTTTTGTATAAAAGCCTGTATTTTACAGAACCTGTAAAACAAGATTTTAACATAGTGTGGAGCCTTTTGGCAGTACTGCAGTAAAGATCTACATTCACCATCCAACTATCGGTAAGATTCATCTTCCATAATGTTATGATAAGATGTTTGTGTTATAAGTTGGGATAGTCACTAAACTGCCTTGAATAGCAAAAGAACAAGAATTCCTGAAAAATAATATTAATCTCATGTACTTTGCCAGCCTGGTTTAGGATGAAGGTGCTTTGGAGGTGTCTCTGTCCATTGACTGCATAGTGAATCAGTGATCACTGTTATTAATGTAGGCATCTCCATGAATTAGACTAGTTCCAAGCCACCATCTGTGCATTGCATCTCCCAAAGTACATAGGAAAAATTATCATGTATCTTCTCCCCATCTCACATCTTCACATTCCTCCCTCACCTCAACAACTGTAATCTTGACACATTAACAGTCATACAAAATACTTATGCGAAAGATAATTGTCTCAGTCTAATGCTTTCATCATATTCCTTACTTTATGCTCATTTTAAAGGTTGTCTCATCTATATTATTTGCCCCAGGAATATATTTTTTTAATGTTCAGAAACTTTCACAGCTGACCTTCCACTTTTCCATCAATTTTTCTTCCATACTGAAAGTCTGACCTCTGTCTCTGATGAGCCTGTGAGACCAACGTCTGTCTTCTATTCACTTTCAAGGAAATACCTCTTTATATGTGTATCAAGCTTCGTGAAATGTCTGCCAGCTAACACTGAGAAAGCTAGTCCACTTGTTTTTAAATTTCAATTTATAGTTCTCCTTTGCCATTAAATAAATCTTCATTTTTTTGTCTTCCCCTGTCCCACTGATTTTATAAATATTTTAATTCTGTGTTTTACGTACGTGTTGGAGGCAAGACACATCTCTCCACAGAACCCAGTCAATGGATTCTTGTTTCTAGGTGTTATATAGTGAAAAAACAGATAATAGAAAAATTAGCATTCTTTCCTCAGTCTCATGTCCTGCTTCGCAAATGCAAAGTATGGTGTTCTTTTTCTCAATTTGCTTAGCCTTCCATTTTTACCACAATTTAACACTAGGGAGCTCTATGAATTGTTTCTGATAGGTACATAAATTTACTACAGTATAAATTGAAAAAAAAAAAAATGTCCAGCTTTGTCAAATGTAATTGAATAAAAGCATCCTAATTTTGGTTCTTGCACTGGTGTCTCAGCAGAAAGTTCTTCTTGTTCCCTGTTAGAACAATAAATATAGAACAAGGAATTTAATGGTATTCTTTTTTAGACCAAACTGATGGGGTGAAGTAATTGCTTCTGGTGCTCACAATATCTGTAGCTAGATGAATTTACAAGGAAAGCACTTTAGACTTAGAGCAAAATTATGAATATGTATCAGGCTCCCACATTACATTTCTTGTCTCTAGTACACAAAAATCAACTTTGGCCACAACATGAAGAGAGAATAACCAACAAACTCTCTTCTGAAGTATAAAACTATTATGTAAAGTGACAGCCTTTTCCCTATTTTCCTCTAAATAAAGGACAGGGGTCTAAACCCACCATCTATGCTTTTTCACCTCTCTCTGTAGTCTATTTGCAAGAAGACTGCCATTATACATAGCACTGCTGACACCAACATTTTTATGTGATACTTCTGATGACAGCTATTAATGCACCATCAATAGGACACTTACAATACTAAACATGCATTAAGGAACTACTGCTTTCTAGCTGTCTGGAATTTCTCTAAAACAATAAAGGGAACTGGCAGAAGTCCTAGTTTGCCATCATGCACAAACCAAAACAATTTGCATTCATCTAAAGGAATAAGGCTTTCCTGATGCTAATCAGGGGCAAAAGTACTCTTTAAAAGCAGATTAATCTTCAGATTAATAAATGGTTTGAGATCATACATTCAGAGAGATGACTGAAACCTAAATAAGTGGATAAATGTATGGCTACTGATAATAAAGTTTCAAATGAAAAAAAAATAGAACTGAAAGGACTGCAAACTGATAAACTAAACATGATGGTCTCTCACTGTAGATATCACTGTCTGACAGTGTTGAGGAAGTCTTTTGCATATTAGTTACAAGCCATGACAGAAATTTTATTCCCCTACATTTTTCTTAACGTGGAATATATGATTTAGGAATCATTTCAATACATAATACGTCTACTTAACTTGCAGATGATATCACTTTATGGCACTGCTCTAGTACAGCAACATAGATTCAGAAAGCTGATATAAAATGCTTATAACCAAAGGGAAGGAAACAAAGAACAGAAAGAAGCACAGACAGATGAAAAGAGTTGCATGTACGTTTTGGAAAAACACACAATAGCAACTAATTTAAAGTTAAGAAATCTACATAGAACCACAGAACAAATACCCTAAGCCATATCAAAGCTATGTTTTTTATGCAGTGCGCTCAGAAAGAGTACTATATCCAAACTGCATGCCAAAAAATATGAAGCATAATGAGGCAACTCCTGTCAAAGTCTATTCCTGAAAATACAAGCTTGTCATATTCAAAAAAATATTATTTTTTGTGTGTGAGATTTGTCTTTATTTTGCTTTGAATTTTCCAAACTTTGGGAAAGGGTTGTTTCCACATGCAAGACCCTATGTTTGTATTTGTATCTGGAAGCAGAGCCTAATTAGGATAATTAAAAGACTGATATTTTCATGTGCATCTAAATACCTCTCATAAAATCCTGTGTGAGTTTTATTTTCATCTGAAAAGGAAAGAGCTTAGATTGTTGCTGGGAAATTAATCCTTGCTTTCACTCCTTGTTTTGTCCCCTCAAACAGAAACTTAATTTCTGTAAGGTTAATTTTTACTATAATTGCTATAAAGAGGCTACCCTGTAAAAAAAAAAAAAAAGCCTTGTTTCCTAGTCAGACAATGGCTTTATCAGAGAGCTTTCTGTCCAGCCATTGAAATGTTCATGTCAATGTCAAGTTGCAATACCATCATACTCCTGCCAAGTTAACGAGAAAGAGTGTTCAGGCACTTACTGGAGCTAAGAGTCACTTTTCTCGCTTTTTACAAGCTCTTTTCTGAGCCAGCTTCACATTTGATACAAGCCAAAATTGTTGGGAAACAAAATGTGTGATGGCTTTGCTGCTGTATAAGGAAAAACACTGAGAGCAACCATTTTTAATTCCTGATGGATAGAAGGAAAATCTGCAGAGATCTTTTAGATCTTTCGTAACCACTATTACTCACATAACTGCTTGTATTCTCAGCCTTTTATCAAGCAGCGAGGATGACAGATCTTGTCAGACTTCAAGAGAGTCAGTTTTGTCACCATCACACTCTCTCCTTTCTAGGTTGAACAAGGGACAGGGAGAGCCCAGGCATTTTGTGGGACAGTCTTTCTCTCTTAGGAAGTAGAGATCTCATAGTAATGGCCCAGAATTTTAGATGTGACGTATTATCCATCAAGACAAAATGGCATGATGCAACTGCACCAGTTTTGAAAATACAGCTACTGTCTCAGTGGCAGGGTACTGTCTTGGAAGTACAGGTTTTTGGGGAGAGGACTAGAAGATGAGTGTGTTTTGGTAGGTTCTAGAATGAAAAAAAATCCTAATCATTCAGGCATGAGATCACTGCAAGGCCATTGCTCCCAGGTGCTAATATTTGCCGACACTGCAGTAATTTTGACTTTGCAGGAGCCAATCCATGCCATCTTATGAAATCAGTCTACAGAATGATAAATTACCTTCCTCCATACTGAACTGGATCCAGGATGGAGCAGACTGTACAGGAAACTATTACTTTAAAATCAAAATAAAAATCTATCCAAGGTACATTTTTAGGATGATGTCAACTAAGAGATACTACATTATCTGGAGAATGTCTGAGAGAGATGGCAGGAGTTGAATAGCTACTGCTTTTCACCCAAGAGTTCTGGCCATTAACATTCTCATGACAAAGAGCCATGTGGATGGAGATATGACAGTAGGAATGATGTTATAAGCTGTTTCTTCTACACGTTGTTGAGGGTAAAGAGTAAACTGGTTGAACTTTTCTAAACTGATCCATCAGAAATTTTTAGAGTTCCAGTGGGACTCCTTTGAAAAATGTTATATATTCTTCTTGCTATCACAAACAAAAAATAATGGTTTTAAAACAATTTTTAGAGAAAAAAAAATGAAGAAGAGGAAAGTTATGTTTTGATAAGTAATCAAGAATCTATTGTACCAGTGGTCAGCTAGGCCTACAGAGAGACAAAAAAAAAAAAAAATCTATTCCTGAGGATTTCTGGTATGTGTTACACTGAGAAGAAAAAGAATATTTTTCAGTCATGTTCATCTCAAAATTTGCAAACATCTGTTTACAAGGACTACCATGCTCAGAAGCAAAGTAGTCAGAATGAAGAGGCTAACAACTTATGTTTTGGATAGGATGCTTAGCCCTGTCACCCTTCATACTGAGAAATCCCTGGAGAGATCTGAAAAAAAGATTTCTGTAAGCCACTTGTCCTGGACAAAGCACGGGGCATTGAAGCCATATATTTCTAACCTGTTTGCCATTAAAATATAAGAAATTTCATCCACACTTGAAGGAAAGCAATGCTGTAATACTTAGATGGACGTGGATTGAGCTGTAAAGCTCTTTTTTTGTATTACACATTTTAAAAATTGAAATGCCTTTTTTAAATGAAGGAGTGTTTACTCTTTCAACCTGAACTAAAAGTTCAACTCAAGAGAAACTACTCTACTATGGTGGAACAGATTAAATGGAGAATTACTTTTCTTGCTGTGTGGTTTTTTTGCCTTTAGAAAAAGTCTTTTCTGGTTAAAAAAAAAAAAAACACAAAAAAAAACAGAAGCAAGAGAAATCTTTGTGGAATAAAAAAGGGCAGAACAAACAACTTGCATGCAATTTGCACAATAAAGACTTGCTTTACTAAACTGAATAAATACGGCAATCAGTTTTAAGAAAAAAAGAACTTTCTTACCAACTCAACAGATAATTTTCACCCTCAGAGAATTAATTTGCCCCAAATTGAACTGTGGGCCTGTTGTCAGCAAAGACCACTTTCCAGCAAAATGAGAGAAGTTTGCACATATTCAAAATATACATACAACTATATTCTTCTGAAAATGTGTTAGGTATTTCTGAGTTTGCAGTTTATATAATATGATGATTTTTCAGTTTCAGATAGCTAACTTTATAGCTAACGCATTCTTAAAGCATAGCTACAATGTTGAATTTTATCAGAAATATATATACATACAAATATACATTAAAGGTACTTACAGCCACAAATAACATTTCTTTGTGCATTAGTACGTGTTCTGAGCCTCAGAAATAACAGATGCTCCAGCGTCAAACGACACAACTGGAAGCACACACAGTGTGTATCTGATACATACCCACTTCTGACTTCCAGATCACTCCTTCATAGAAGTCTCTGTGTATGAATGACAGCTTAGAGTTGGTGTTCTGCTGGCAGAACTCTTTCTAATATGATTTAATAGAAGAATAGCTATTTCATCGCAATCTGACTCTCTAAGGAGCTATGATTTGCCTAGATTTCTGTGTACATGGTACACTGTACTGGAAGTAATAAGGAAAGAAGAGAGATGCTGTG
Source organism: Trogon surrucura (assembly GCA_020746105.1). Taxonomy (NCBI): domain Eukaryota; kingdom Metazoa; phylum Chordata; class Aves; order Trogoniformes; family Trogonidae; genus Trogon; species Trogon surrucura. The sequence continues at coordinate 43,274,455 of CM036617.1, forward strand.
GTCATGACACTCCACATACTAAATGTGACCTATACGTCCTTTAGTTTAACGTTCAGATTTCAGGTGAATTGTGAATGTCAGATGACTATGTGAATTTATGATCAGCACCCCTTTTGCTCCAGGGATCCTACTTCCCCCAAGGACCTCATAAAAATATTTGCCCTGTCTCAACCTTTCGTTTTGTTCAGCAAAGATCCATTGAAAAGGTATCTGTATCACAGCTGCAGTCCAATGTCAGCCAAGAAAAAAAAAGTACAAAAAGTTCTGCTGAGCTGCAACTCACTGCACTGAGCTGAACAAAAGCTTCCTTCCTGAAGAACTGCAAAGGCTCTACTTCTGACAAAAGCTTGCTTTCTTTCCTAGCTCTTTAGGATTCAGCATCATGACTTCAGGGATAGCTGTAGACATACAGAGGTTATGTGGAGATTTCTGAGATCTGAGATTCAGTTCCTGCTATATTTCGTAAACCACTCTGCTACCTTTCTATGATACTTTTATTTTCTGGTAGAGAAGTCTGCCTGCTGAGATAAACCTTTCTGGAGACAGTTGTCTTTAGAACTGGCATGTCACTCTGGAGTTGTGTACATCAAGTAGACTATCACACTCCTTAGAGATTCATAAATTAAGTTCAGGTATTATATAGGTGCAATTTTTAACATGGGTTTAGCAATCACTGTCATTTGATCTGGCCTCTGTGAACGCCGTGGGTCCATTCCTGACAAATGCTGATGACAAATCTCTAGCCAGGACCTAAGCAAGGTTTAAATGTCTTGCAAGCTCTTTCCTTGATCTCTTTGTAGCAAACATAGTGGGATGAATCACCTCTGATTTTCAAGACCAGTAAGTGCTACTGTAGAAAGGATTTTTTTGTTTCAGTTCAAATGCTGGGAATATCCCTTACTGTAATGTTGATTCATGCAAAAGAATAAACTGAGAATGTTTACTTGTTCTTTTTTTCAGTACATTGAGTAATGGAAAGTAAAATAATTTGAAAAACTTGTTCGTTTTAAACTTGTGTCAAGAGGCTAAACTATACAAGCTGCAATTTTAATCACAGAATAAAGTGAAATTTGTCTAACTTTATAAGGTACATGAAGTATAGGGCCTATTTGAAAGAAAAAAAGGTCATAAATATGGGTCATAAGAAACTGAATGTTGTCCAAATGCAGCAAGCTGACTTAAGTTTTCAGAGAATTATTTGGAATAAATGATACTGAGCACTCCTACTAGAGAAGAAATACACAAGGCAGAAATAGAGTTCTGGTGTAAAGATTAATATGATGCAAACAAAAGATTATTGTTTAGGTTAAGCAATTCTATCCTAGCCTCATCTCATAAATAGCCTCACATTTACTCTCTATATAGCTTCACATTTACTCTATAGCTAACATCCAATTTTCATTCCCGTCGTAACAATTTCAAAGCTAAAAAAAGTTTTTCAAAATTTACAGCACAAAAGATAGAGTTATTCTTCAAACCTATTAGCATGGAATCAGCAGCTCACATTAAGCACATATTTTATTTTTTTCCCACTGCATTTATAACATTAGGTCAATTTATTTTCTTAAGTGAACACAATCTGCTGAAATGTCCTGCAAGTACTTCCACCGTATTAAAAATATTCCAAGGAAAGCATTAATGTATGTACCTGAAGTCACTCATATTTGACTTCTGGTTTTGTACCTGAACAACTACAAGGAGAAAGCATTATCCTTTCACTGACTTGTGAGAAGGCCAGTCAAGTGTGATCACAGCTGGTGGATCACTAGCAACAACTCTGACACTGAACATCTGATGAAAGGATGCTCATGCAGATGCAGCTAAAGTGCTGAGATGAAGGGTAAGGCAGTTTCATGCAACAGCATTACACTGCCCTGTAACTCTCACAGCCCTCTCCCCCTTTGGGGTGGCAAAAAAAAAGGCATCCAAGCTCTGTAGTTCTAACTCTTGTAGCAGCGCAAAAGAAGTTTTGCTTTCCAGTGAAGTAAGGACAGCTTCTCTTAGTTCCTGGTGATAGCCTAGCTTTCCATGAGCAGTAAGATATTTTTTGAGATGTTTAAATTATTTAAATTCTTGATCACCGGGCTTCATGCTAGGAGCACTGACACAGTATCAGACACGTGAAACAATTTGTTATACTCACATAAAGTGTTTCACATTATATTTACCATTCCATTATTGAGTTTTCAGCTTGAAAATTAAAAGACTTGTGTAAGTACAGTCATACTGTTTTGAAGAAGGAAATGTTTAAAATATTCTGGGCAAGTTATGTCTATGAGGTCAAAGAGAAAAAAAAAAAAAACCAACCAAACAAACTTTTTAAACTATATCAAACATGAAAGGAAAAAAAAAAACATTAGAATTAAAATGTCATTGGATGACTGCTTTTTTCCCCATGAAGGGGTCTAAAGGCAGAACTTACCTAGGTATACATAATTGGGAACAGATAACTTTATGTTTGTTTTATACAAAAAAAAGTAATCTAACTATGTCACATCTAATGTGTGAACAGTCAAGATTGTCAAAAGCACATATAATGTTTTTCTTCATCTCCAAATCACTGAATTAGCTAAAATATTCTGTGTGTGGGAAAGTTATAAAGAATTTATGGAAGGGCAATGTCTAATTAGTACCTGAAGTTGTACTGGGCTGCTGATTCTAATTAATAACACTTCCTAAGTGTGTTCAAAGGCATTTAAGTAAAATGAAAGCCTTCAGAAACGCATTGAAGCATTTAATGCCTAGATACTGTAGTGATAAGCCTGCTATAAAAGCATAAAATAGGTTAGACAGATTAGACTGGTAGATAAACAGACAGAAAGAAATGTAGGCAAATGAAATACACAGTCAGGTATGAAAGAGACAAATACACTCTAAAGAAATAAACAGAGAGACACAAAAGCTATTCAGTTTGAGGAAGAGCTTGTGCTTGATTATAAAAACACTTTTTGTAATAGTATAGTTTTAAATATCATGTATGCGATAAAGGAATTTGTATCCAAGTAACTTAGTACTCTTGATTACAAATACAGTTTTAAAAGAAAACCACCAACTTCCACCTTTTTTTTAATAAAAGCAATTAACATTCCCTGAGGGAATGTGTAATGACATACATGTGTTATACTGATCCAGGTCCTTCTCTGATCAAACATATCAAATCCAAATAATTTGATCCTGGAAGAAATGTTAATATGCTACAGCATTACTATGCTTTGCCAGTGGAGCAAAATATGAAATTATAAGTTGTCCTGTGCTGTTAAAAATTCCAAATGTCTTGCTACACCCTATTCCCTGCTTCTTTACAACTATTTATGGAGCTCAGATGCAATACCTGAGTTGTAGACAATTAGGATTAGGTGGGATGAACCCCACCCTGAACATAGTTCTTGTCTTTCAGGTGGCACAGTCTCTGAGTAGAATTTCACGTGCTTACAGAAATCATCCTATCAGGGAAAAAAAATACAGATGTATTATGCACGTTTGATAATCTGAAGAAGCAGAAAGCCAAGCTGCAGTTGAAGAATCCATGAGATCACATGCAGGGTTTTCCCCTCTTTCTTTCACGCCCATGGCAGTAATCAGGGTGTTGCAGAGGAGCAAAGAGATTGCTGTTTATTTACGCAGCTGGGTGTCCAGGAGGGATGTTAAGAGTGTAATGGAGTTGCTGAGTGTCCAAGGAGAAGTGAATTACACCTTTCCGAAGACTGACACAGCATCTGCCACCTGGCCTCCTGGGATGTGTATTCAAATTCGTGCAGTTCTCAAGAAACCAAAGTGTGGGGTACACAGGCCCCATGCTAGCAATTGCTGCAAAATCTGTAGCGACCACTGGGGTTGAGGGAAGGGGAGCGCCAGAAGGAATCAGTGATTTTGGTTTTTGCCATTTTCAGAGCAGCCTGAACATCGATGGAGAAACAGCTCTGAGGTGATATTGCGGAAGGGGCAAGTGACTGCAGACTGCAATCGAGCAGCAAAGAGCCTCAGCTGCCCATGCTGAGCAGAAAGCTTGTCAGCTGCTCGTGGGCCACAGTCCTGGCCTTTTTTAATACCTAACCAGCTTCCCCAGGGCTGGCCACCTGATAAGATCTGCTTCAGCAAAAGAAAATTCAGCTGAGCTGGAAGGAGGTGGAGAATCCTTCGCTCTGCGAGGCAGAAAAACAGTGAGGCGGAGGTTAAGAAAGTTCCCCCAGTCAGAGGACAAGGAATCCTCCCTTTTAACATTTTTATACACCTCTAGTAACAGTTCCTCCTGCATAAACTTCAAGCAGGCTGGGTCTGTGTAAACATCCTCCCCTCTGCTGCGCTGGGCCTCTCGCTTATCCCCCGCCGGCAGCTGTGGCTCAGGAGGCAAACAGTGGTCATGCTGTTCTGTGCACAATGACAGGCAAATAAAAGAACAAGCGAGCTTGGGAGATTTAAAATCGAGAGCTGAGGGACTTCTCTGGGTTTCACTGTGCCTCTGTGATCCTCCCACTAAATGCAAGAGCTGTTTTCTTCAATAAATGAAGCCCGTAATAAACATCTCTCCTCGTGTCTCTCCAGAGCCCTTAGGGAGCTCTGCAACGGCAGAGCGTAGAAATTAGCAGAAAGGTGTCCTCTGATGGATTTGACTTACACAGCATCAGTTGTTATAAACTGCCAAGAAATGAGAAATGGAATGTCTCATGACACCCATGGACTCTAGCCATTAAAAATCGTTGTATCAAATGCATATTTGAGCTTTATTTCAAAGAAGTGTTTGATTCCATCAAACTATTTTTTGAAGCATAAAGGTTTATTTACAAGGACTTTTTGCCTTTCCTACCTTCCTTGTACACTCAATTCAAAGTTCCTTTCCTTAAGGGCATGAAAAAACTTGTGCGTTAATTAGCAAATTTAGATTTCAAAAAGTATTTTCTCACAGAATAATGAAATCAGAATATATTAAGCAAAAAATATGAGGAAGATATTTCTAAAGTTGAAAAAGGAAAAACCAGGTGGTAATTGGACCTCCCATCTGCATAGTCAGAATAAGTATGATGGGGGACAGGTTCAAAGTATCTGGTCTCAGCAGGGTATTATCATGATACATATTGTACAGGCAGAACCTTATGAACTCTCATAAATGTACTTAAAAGAACCGAGAAGTACGTCCTTTATATCCTATAATCAGCCCAACATAAAAAGCTTGCTGAAATTAGAGAGGATCTTCTTCTTTTCAGTAGACTTAAGGTCAGCTCTTTCACATTCAGTATGTAAAAGTAAACTCACGAAAGGCACTGTTCGAGCAATCCTTGTCCTTCTACCTCATAAGGATCTATTTGCTCAGCCATTCTAAAAATTATGCAAGACTCCTTTCACAATAAATACCAAGTTTTTATTACTATCAGAATTACATCTCATTTAAAAGTAAGCTGAATTTCTGTTCTATCTTAGGCGTTATCAGCAGAATGATTTATCTAAATCTGAGCTGCAGAATTTTTATTAGTAAGCTAACTGTAAAAGTCAGAAACATGGATTTTCAGATATTCTATTCACAGAGCTGGCAATTACAAAAGCCATCTTTGACTTCCTACCTGCATCAACAGGAAAGTCACTGAGAGGAAGTACAGAACTTCGCAGGCTTTTCAGAGTCATTTTTCTGATCATATTACTAGCCATCTTATCTCTCCAGAATATTTGCCTGAAACTTGGAGTGATGGAAATGAAAACCAATATCAAGAAGGATGTAAAAAAATCCCTAACATGGTAATTTTTATGCTTATTTACAAAGATACGTTAGCTCTTTCTACACTTATCAGCTCAACGCTCCACAAAGTTGGTGATTCCAGTGTATTTAGTTATAACTATCTGATTGCATTGTGCAATTTGGATTGGACATGGATCCAAACAACTCCGGGAGGATTCTGAATGATATTTGGATGATCTAGATAGAGGTGTTACACCAGTATGCCAGTTCCCACAGGAATCATTCAAAAAATCTCTATTATTATCAATGGGAACATGTTAGTTGTTGCTTCATTTTGAAAATAAAATAATAACAAACTGTGTTTTTAAAGTCTTCAGTACTTATAAGAATGCCTGCACAACAAAAATTGTGATGTCATTAAGATGAGCTGGAACCTTATGGGAGGAAGTCATACAAAACTATGTAACAATTTTTGAAAACAAAAAGCTAGGTAAATTACTTACCTGAACAGGAAGAATATAAGCCACACCAAATATATCATCATACTTAGATTATAAAATGCATGCATACACCCCCACACATATTTTAAAAGGGTGTTCTATACAAGGTTACTATACATAAGGATATATAATATAAAAACTAAAATAGGTATTACCAATTTTCTACATGTTTAGTTATTTTGCCAGTAATGCCATAACTGTAAAGCCTTGTGAATAAACCCATTATTACAAAAATATAAACAAAAAAGACTTTCCAAAAAAATCACAAAGTGGAAATACAAACTTCTGAATGGTTCTAATTCTTTTTATCAAATAATAAAGGAAGAATTAAACTATACCAACCACAAAATAAAAGAAATGCTATATAGTTTGTGCATAGCAATGTTAGTGACTTATGAAAGACCTAAAAGTATTTTCTGGAGAATTTTATCCTCAGGATCCTGTAACAACTCATTGTATATCCTATGTTTAAATCCTATGAAAGGAGAAGAAAAGCCAAATTTACCTTGGTACAGTTTATTAGCTTCAGCACATTTTTTTTCAGTGATGGAAGAAGAGGGCCTTATACCTTGCATTAGATTATAGTATCAGGTTATAATATTATGTTATAATATCAGGTTATGTTATGACTTTATACTTAATGTCACTTCCTTTAGCACTGGCAGTATGGTTAATGTTGTAGACAGGCAAGAACTACATCTTCAGAGACAATGCTTTGTCTGTCCACTGATGGGTAACTTTGAAATACTCATAGATTTTTAGTTTGCATACATGATTATACTTGAGTGAAGCCTTTGAACAGTAAGGTATGTCAGAGGAGAACTACGCAAAGATAAACGTTGGTCCATCTAGTGTCAATAACTGCATGCACTAATAAACAATCACTTTGGCTTCGATCCTTCCTTGTGCCCTGGGAGGATACGGGAAATTACAAGAAATAAGATCATGGTCACCCCTTCTCAGTTCCCTACCCAGTGCTTACCAGGCAGCTTGAATATATGTCACTGAGATCTCTCTACTCCTGGTTGCTCTCACTTCTGCCCTTCTCCTGCACCCAGCATACCCCTAAGGAGACCAGTGTCACATTCTGAATTGGAGTGAATTGCTTGAGAACCTTTAGGTCTTTGTGAATGGCATATCAGTTATCACATCTGTTAATCTTTTGATGCCCCCCTCATGTATTTATTGAGCAATTGATAAATTATTTTAAATTAGGGTGGCCGAGGCTAGATTTTATTTCTGTTGGCATGGCCATCATTTTTTTTTTCTTTTCATTATATCTTTCACTCAAAAACACCAATAGACTTCTGTGTTTCAAGCCCAGTCTTCTCTGATCTCTACCTCAATTACAACATTTTTGACAGTCATCTGATACAATACAGACTGAAGACAGCTTTCAGTTTAAAATTCTCTGTCAGCTGCATCTTCCTCCAGTTTTGTTTACTGCCTGGCATACTCAAAATTCTGTCTCTGGTTTGCTGAGTTAGTTCTCATCTGGGGACTTGATCTTGAAACACATATACACACAACTTCCTTTAATTTACTAAAAGTAGTTGTCTGTAGAATTGGCATTAATGCTGTAAGATGTTCTGCAAATGCAGAGAGCAAGGCACATGGGATCTGGCTGTGACAGTGTGATCCTGAAGGTATTGACTATATAAACAGTGTCTGTAATCAAAACACTAAAATGCACAATAACAATAATGGGTGATTGTGTATTTCATCTCTTTTACTGATAAGATGGTAATTAAAATGAATATTATTCTTCTGACATTTTAATATATATTCTCCTGAAAATCTGAAATTATGAATAATTTGTCTTTTGATGTTTTTATAAAGCTTCTTCACCCCTTGCAATTTTTTCTCCAGTCTTTATCATCCCTCTTTTCATGTAATACTAAAAAATGTCATCTCAGGATAATCTTTTGTTTGACCTTTCAGGAGATAAATATCATCTAAAGAAATCATACTTATATTTTCCAATTTTCCACTTTCAGATCATCAAGAGCAGGAAATATACAAAGAAATGCTGTCCTGGTTCTTGTTCCTGAGCTCAAAACACCAAATTACCATTTGACCCATTTTAATAATTTTAAACTATTTTTCGTTTCTTTTAACCTCAGAAATATCAATTAAACACTGTCAGTTATAATGATATCAAATGACATATCCTACTTCCTTTGATGAAAATGATTAGAAGTGTAGACCCATTTTTATGAATTTATTAATCATATCCTTAAAAAAAATTATAGACAATGGAACAGATTTGGTACTTTCAAATACCAAAAGTGAAAAGTACTTTGTGGTATCAGTATTGTCACTGAGAAAATCTGCAGAAGATTGGTCTAACCGTGAGGTTAGACCAAACACGTCCGGTCTTGCTTTCTTCCTTATTTTAATGGTTGGAAAATACGGAAGGCTGTTGCTTAAAGTACTACCTTTACACCAGTGAGAATGGTCAAAGTCAGTAATAATTTACAGAAAATAAGAAAGTAATCTACATATTTAAAAGCCATTTAGTGGAGGTCACAGAAAGAATCCTATAGGTGTGTCTCTTCCCATCTTCTCCATTCCAATTGAATTCAAAGCTATTTTTCATATGCAACACCTATGAACTGATATTCTACAACAGCAATAATTGCCTTAAGATCAATTCATGTAATTGGAAACTCCTACAAATAGTGTTCTCTGACTTTTCTATCTGTATACTAACGAAACAAGTTTCTTCCAAAGCCCATTGAAACCTCTCTGTTTTCCCTTGACTTTGCTCTGGATTTGGCCAAATGTGATGAAAACGTATTAGATCACTAGATTTCCTTTGCAATAGTAGATGATATAATGTAGATATAATATAAAGTAGATGAAATAATTCTAAAAGTGTAGATACGCTTTCTGTTGAATGTATTTCAGAAATTTCCTAAAACCAAACCAAACCAAAAAACAACTTTGAATATAACTTTCCAGTGGGGAAGACTGGAGAAACAAGACATAAGGCAAAAGATGTGAGATAAAAAAGAAAGACTGATTTTTATTTGCTGCTGAGTTACTTCTTAAAATATTTTAGCTTGATTTCCAGAAAATCTGTAGAGCAGGGCACTTTCTGATAAATGCTATAGGATTGTAGTGATACCTCAAATAATTAAAAAAAATGAAGGGAGACTTCTGTACATAAGCTAAACTAAAACAAGAGAATAAAGATGAGACATGAGTAGAACTTTTTGAAAGATCCCAACCTAAATGTCACTCAGCAGAGAGATTATGGTGATCTCATGTCAAAAGAATTTTCTGCTATCAAAATCTGTACCTTTGCTAAGCAGAGGAGATTAGCAGCAGTAAGGAAGAATTAAAAAAAAAACCAAACACAACAAACCAAACACAAAACACTGTTACAATGTTTAGCGACCTTCTTCAGTCAATCAAAGAGCAAAGTGGTCTTTCCACACAGCAGCATCCACACCTCTTCATCTGGTCGATCTAGGACTGGCCAAAAAAATGAGATATCCTGGAGAGTATCACAGAACTAAATTAATATCAATTAAATACATGTTCTGAGTGAGTCCTAGTATTTGCTTTCCCAGATGGAGAGAATTACATACGTGCATACAGCAACAAAAAATTTTAACAGTGTTCTATGCATTTGGAGTATTTAATGACACCAACCGGTTCTTGGCAAGACCTTGCATTGCAATTCCCTGACTGAATATCATTTCTAAAAAATGCAAATGTTTTGATTGAAAAATCTCCAATTTCAAAGTTGGAAGTACATGGCTGCACTACAGTTTGTGACAAACTGTATGATGACTCCAACCAAGGCTGTCCTTTTGTCATGGCAAATAATGCAGAAAACTCACAACATTTTCATTTAGTTCTTCGTTCAGGATGTCAAAACAGGAAAACCTTCTTCATAGTGACCCATGCACTGGATCAGTAGATTGCTTCCTCCTTCCTACTTTAAAATTGTAAAAAAGTTCTGATAAAGAACTTAAATTGATTTTCAGTTAATGCAGATGCTAGTGGAAACTATTTTCAGCAAGAAATCCCTGCACTAGAATCCTAGATCTCTTATGCTGAAGTCATGACCAAGCTTTTTCAAAACGAGTACTGAGAAACCTTCATCAAATTAGTGGAAACTTATAAACACAGGCCTTAATACTTTTGATTCTTAACTCCCATGAACACAGAAAGATAAAAGGCATCACATTTGGAAAGTATTTTGAAATCCTGACAGGAAAGAAAGGACGGACAGTATTCAGAGCCTCTTCAAGAGAAGCACAGCCACAAACCTGTAACTACTGTTATTTCTAAGGTAAAGGGTGATTCAGGCAGCCCTCCCAGGCTGCAACAACAGGCGTCATCTGTAATCACGTACCTGCATAGTTAGACTGGGCAAGACATTTAAGTGACTCCAATGGTTTTAATGGGGCATAGACTCCTAAATACTTCTGTGGGCAGGACCTGTAGTGCAGAATCTGCCTAACCTTAGATATCACTAACTTCCCATTGACTTCATAGGCAACCCTGGGGAGTTGGATGTCTGAAAGCTTACTGCTGTTTCAGATCTAAAGCAGGTATGTAAAAGTAGATGCCCTGGCTTTTGCTTCAGTGATTCTGATGAGATAAGAGAAAAATAGTCTGTCTCCAATCTTCATTACGATTTTATGTAAATTATTTTAAGTAAGGATTCTTACCCTCCAGTGTCCAAGGCTTATGAAGTTGAATTTCTTTTTAAAGCTAGTTTAGCAAACTTTGAAGGATTTCACAAACAAACTTTGTATTTACTTGGAAATCCACACTGAAGGCAGGTGTATATGTGTTACAGTATCATAAAAAACACCTTAGTGTTCTTCTTTTTCCATCTACTTTTCCATGCTTGCATTATAGAAACAGTAAATTATCTGTCTATGAAAAAAAAAAATCACACTGGAGAATTAGTCATTCAGATAAGAAATATTTTTACAACATCTATAGGATAATCATCTATATAGTTGTTATGAAATGTTATTCAAAAGTCTCTAAAAGGCCTACCTACAGGACTGTCTAAAGAAAAACCTAAAAAGGTTGTAGCAATGGAGAATAATGAAAAAAAAAATAGGATGAATTAACTTGCATAGGATTTCACAGACACTTCTAAAGAATCCTCCTCTTATGTACTAATTTTATAGAATTTCTTCAAAAAGGTAGATCCTTGTAAATTGTCTCATCACTGTGCCTGCGTGAGCTCTCAAATTACAAATACATACTTATATACTAGAAAGCATTCTCCTGAGGCTGAAGTTCTGACACCAGTCTTAGACAGGAAAGGAAACCACGGGAAACAGAAACCTCAGTCCCAAGTCCTAAAAGGATACTGTTCTCAGTAAAAAAGCTCAGCTACTTACAACACAAGGCACAAAAAGATACCAAATAGCTTCCCCATAGCCAAAATGAGTAACACATCTGGCTTTGATATTCATTTTCTTTCCAGAAAATGGCTTTACTAAGTCAGAATTTTCAAAATGTCTATCATTTTACGTATATAGATTTAATTTAATTTAAAACAAGGCTCATTGTATAAATGCACTGTAGTTTCAAAGACAGGCTTCTTCAAAATTATAGTTTGAGAGCTTACCATGGTTTCCATAGAAATGACCTTTCACTATTTCCATGGTAATGGATCTAGTTTTATATATTTCTCTTTTATGAGACTTCATTATACCAACAAAGCTAACATCCAGAATACAGTCCTTAACTTATAGATGTGAACTCACTGCAAGAAATAATCTGACTCCCAAGCCTCATGGGCACGCTAAGCTTTTGTATGTCTTTTTAATACTGTGTGAGTAACAGAATTTTGAAAAAGATCACCTACTGCATATTGTCAGTAGAGAAATGCTGGTATATTTTACTCATTGCTATGTTCCTAAAGAAGTCTCTGGATTCATCTGTTGCAGTCTTTTCCAGACTGCTTCACTGCTCCCAAAGGAAGAACAGCTGGAAAAAAAGAATGGATTGAGAGCTCAGAGACTTTTATAAATTCTTGGCTGTTGATCATATCCTGCTGTGAAATAAATATTTTGCTAGTGCATTTATTGAAAATCTATAGGTCTTTGAATTACATATCCATAGGTCTGTTGATTTCTCTTTCATAATTTGTGCTTGAAATTTTTTTTCTCTTCCATTTTTCATTTTTTTATCATTATGCTTATTGCTGCTGTCACTGAAAGCTAAAATCTTCTTCGCCTTGGAGACAAAAAGAATGAGAGCAGTGGATTCAAAGCTGTAATACTAAGAGCAACAGAGCAACCAAGGTAGCCTTGTCCCCAGCACCCTTGACATCTAAAGAAATGAAGCTAGACCTAACGTATTAAGTGCCTTAAGGTGTTATGGAGATGGGGCTTGGATAAGACTGGGCTGCCACTGAGGTTCACGGACAAAAATCCGTACGCTCCCTAGTGATGTTCCAGTAAAGTGAAATTTGGAAGAAAATTCAAGAAGTATGTCAGTGCAGCTTCTTCTATCCCAGTCACAATATCTAGGGTTTAATAATGAAGCAAATCCCGTCCATTCAGAAAAAGTCAAAAGAATAAATCTGTGAGGAAAGCCTTATAGAGGCACAAATTCCTCAGAGAATGAGAAAAACACATAAACCTGATTGAGCAATTTAGTCTGACTCATATAATTGGTGATGATGCATAAGAAGGAAAGTATTCTAGGCTGTCATTCAGATTTGATTTTTCTGAGCTAGCCATTAGAAAAATACTAATTTATACAGTGAGATAGACACAAGTCAGACACAGGTGGCTACAAGACAATGATCGCAGGCTACATGAGTAAAAGAGCCACTTCTAATTTTTATGAACTTTTTTAAAAAAACCCTAAAAAACAGGTCAAATTAGTGGGTGGTTATAGAGCTTGCCTTTAGAAATGTCCTAAGTAATAACTAAGAATATCAAAGGAGATAATGACCAACATATAAATCACTTGTCATTCAAATGGCCAAGTGGTGCAAAACCACATATATTACTTTAATGTAAAAGAATAACTGAAATGATAGAATCATAACTTATGCTTTTTGTTAAGGTACTGAAGTCACAATGATTATCAAGGCTTCAGCCTGTCATCACTGAAAACACTCAGCTCCACTTAATTCTATCCCTTACACATTTCTAAATGAAGTGCATTGCAAGTAATTACTTTTATTCTATGTATTGAATTCAGAGCCTTGAACAGAGAAATACTGAGGCTGGAAATACTTACACAGAACCCTCAAAGAAATAGGAGATCTGGAAAAAATTGACTTCATCTAGCTTTAAATCTCTACAGGGTTCATGTCTATACACAAGCTACTTAACATTTAGGGTTAAATTCAGAGGACTGATTTTGGGCACCTACTTCATGATGAAATGAGATCAATCAAACCCTCAAATTGTTTATTTCTCTCCACTAACTACAAAGGGTGTCTAGGTGATTAGATTATTCAGTCAGATGAATTTAATCCAAGATAATTGCAGAAGCAGGCACCTGATAATACTAGGGAAAAGCATTTATTTTTCAGAAACTACTCTTACAAAGCATTTTGCATCACGAGTTCTTCAGAGAAAATATTTAAGAGGTTCTTAAAAATTATTTTCTTAGTGAAGTTTGAATTTTTATTGACAATTCTATATTTTAATTATTACTATAATTTTGCTTAAAATCCTTAAAATAGATCTGTTTAAATAAGACTCCAAGCCTTTACATAAGTGAAGTGTTTGCTTTTGACAAGCAGCTATTTGTGGATATGAAGGTGAACAATTTTTGCTCTTAAATAATGCCGATTTTCCATTTATTTCTACCATAGCTTGACATTTTTTGTCATAATTAAAAAGACATACTACCTAATTTCTTGTCATGGGCTATAACAAAGATGTTTACAATGGTATTTGTATAGCAATTTGGATCAGAACAGTAATATACTATTTCTATTTTTAAGAGTATAACTCTGAGTGATGTCAACATTTGCCTCCAATAAGAAGACACTGTGTCATCCTGAAAATGAGCTATATCAGCAAAATAGACTAAGAAAGAATATTAACTAGAAAGCAAAAAAAAAAAAATTATTTTGTAAGCCTGGAAAAACTGGGCCAGGATAAGAGAAAGTTAAAATCAAACACAACAAAACAAACCCAGAAAAAAAGCCGTGTCAAAATACTTTTTTTTTTTTAAAAAAAAATGAACTATGAACCCACAAACAATCATGGAGACTTAAAACTGTTGAAGTTTTCTTACTATACACCTGTGATATGCAGGTATGTCACCACAGAGCCATAAGTCTCCTATCAGAGAATTCTATAAAAAGCATACCAATTGCAATTATTTATTGGTTTACAACCATGGTTTAAAAGTATATATGGAGATAAATACCAAGTGTACTGTTGTATTATGATGTCTTCTAGTCCTGCCACTGAGGTACATCCAACTCCAGCTCCTTCCAGCACTATCTCCTGTCAAGGACAGAGCAGTGACATTCCTGGTTGCAAAGAAAAAATATTCTAGGATAATTTCTGTGAATGGCCTCCATGGTCACCTTCTCTTTCGAAGGAATGCATGATTTTCTGGCATGAAACAAGATGTATCTGTGATCTCTGAACATTCCTTTGGAAAGGTTAGTTTGAAGCTGAAGCAAAAAAAAGCTTTCCAATTCACTGATAATGCTATTGTCAAGCATATTGCTGTGTCCTATCAGACTGAAAAAAAATAACATTTCTGACAGCAAAATGAGCTCTTAATGTTATTTTGTAATTAACATACATTCCAAATGATAGATTGTGTTTCAAGTATTTAACATTAAAATAAGAAACTAAAAGCAAAAGGAAGGATGATGTGACACTTCTGGAATTGGATTTACTGGTATAATCTTTCTACACTATATTTTCTGATCCATCTAAATAGCTTTGTAACTGGTTAAAGCATGCCCCATGCCTCCCAACTGTAGGAACTGTCATAGGCTTTTGGATTCGGAAAAGGATTATGTTCTCCACTGTCTTTAATTAACATATTTCTGGCCATAGTCAAAGCAGTACTGAGCAATTTCCATTTAACTCTTCTCATGTATCTGAATTCTAATCCACCCACTCTTTTTGATAATACATTGAGTAGTGGCCTGAAAACAGAGCTGCAAAGAAATTTGGGAAAGAACTTGGGGGGAGAAAAATGGCAATGTTAAAAATCTGTTAACTGTTATTTACTGATTTAAACTGTTAATGATCTCATGGAGCTGGAGCTAAGACTCCTATTGATTAGCTAAGGCTGGCAAAACATTCACTCCCAAATATAACTTACTGTATAGTTAAATTTACAAGGGAATCAAGCTATAAAAAGAGAGCAACTCTGCCACATACTAGTGGCAATGAATGCAATAGCTGTGAAGCTCTGTGATGGTATATGACATGCATTTCTTCATACATTTACATTTTAAAGTTTTAATGAAAGCATATTGTCAGGGAATGCCAAGCCCACTGTGTATTTTCCCTTTGCAATGCTGTGACAAGCCCTTGCTTCATGTTGCAAGCAAGAAAACAATTTGTATTAAATGCAAAGTGAATATGCAAGAATGAAATTGAACAAGTTCCTCCAGCAAATCTGCTCCCCATCAAAAATCTAGGGGAAGCCTTTTTCAAAGACAAAACCATTTTACTGCATTTCTTATGAAGCAGGCTCTTATCTGATGTTTAGACATTGGCTGTCAGAAAGTTCTTTCTTCAAGAAAGCTGCAAAGTAAAGATGCTGGAGTACTTCCTGAAACTTCACCAGCAAAATAATGTCTTCCATTACGAAAATAAATTGAATTAAGTACATGCATAGAAATAACTGAGTCTGAATGTTAAATGCCTTTTAGTATCTGACTTTATGGATTGATGGTATAACTCGGTACACAAAAACCTGCAACAACTAAAAAAAAATGTAACATTCATAAGATAAAAATAAGATTTAATTTAGAGCTCTTTCTGTAGGGTATTGTTTTTGAGTTTATGTTCAAAAACTAAATTAAATTGCTCCCTTGGGTTCATAATAAACTATGGTTTTCTTTTTTGCTTTGATGATGGCCATCAGTGAAGAGATTTTAATTCATCCTACCCCATCTTCTTCTACAGCTGCCTCCCATCTCTTCTTTTCCCCTTTTTTTTTTTTTTTTTCCTAGAATCTGGCTCTTATTGAGCTAGACATGGTTGATGTTGGTGTATAGTATCCAGTATGAATAAATAGCACTCATCAGTCTCACATGTAGCCCTTAAGAAAAATCCTGATACAAAAATCTGTCCTGTTCCGGGAAAGTTACCATACCATAATTCTACTACACCTTTGTTTTTACCATCATTTTACCAAGATATTGCAGTATTTTAAAACTTCTCTTTATGGACACCAGGGATCATTCTTTTGTCATTAAGATCAAATTATTTAAATATGAACACAGACCGCCCTCAAATTCAGGTAAAAACCAGATTCGGCACGGGGGATGACACAACCCCTGGCACGCCAGTGAGCGCTTGCAAGCACACTGTGTGATATGGAGTCTAACACGGCCCCTCACAGATTTAGCTGCCAGCTAACATGAGCCTGGGTTACATAATCAGCTTCTAAATTAGGCTAATCACTTAACTTTGGCAGCAGTGTTGCAATAAAAAGATTCATAATTCATAATGGAGAGGGCGAAAAGGCGAACTTTAGCAAAAAGACACGAAGACACACATCAAGAGGCAATTAAGGGTCTCGAACACCAGAAAGCCAAGCAGATGTTGACTAGCATCAAACCAGGCAACAGGCACCGTGTCTGCTTTCATTGCTGATGACAGTGAGCATTTTGTTTATGTTGTTGGGCCATAATGTGTGTACACTATTATTGGTCTTTGGTTGTATTTTCAAGAAAAGTACGTGATCCTACCTCCTTTTGGTCATCAGTGTTTGCTCACATGTGAATACTTGAACATCCATTCCTATTTTCAGAATTAAGAGTGGAAATGGTTCTCTCGTCTGGAGTATCAGTGCTTCACCGTAATTGAGTGTTGAGTTAGCCCTATAGCAGATCTTTAATGAGATAAATGTTATTAAAGACTGAAAAAAATAGCAGAGTATGGTGAAACTATCTCTTTAGAGATCTGAGGGCTCTCTTTAGACCTTGATTTCAGATTATTTTTCGAAGACAATTCAAAACTCTTCTTCAGTCTTTTATGAAGGAGTCATTTGAGAAGAAAGATCTGATTTTCTGTAGAAATAGGACCACTAGATTTAAGGCATTTCTTAAGTAGAGTATTCAGCTGAGTATTATCTGTTGTTAAGGTAATTAGGTCTAATTTTGTCTTGGACCTTAGCTGAAGATTTGCAGAGGGAAATAAATTCTGGAAGAGTTTTACCTATTTAAACAGACAAGTTAAATAGGGGATTTTGAAAGACATATAGATTTCTAGCTCATTCCCAAACCAGATTTACTTGACATAAGAATTACATTTTTAATGTGCAAAAATCTGGCTAACCTTAGTTAAGAAGCTATATTGGGATTTCTGAATGGGAACTATCAAGCTATATATGTTTTCAGACATTCAGATCTACAGCACCAGTAAAAGCATCTTGAAAAATTACAATCATCTCATTATAACATAGGTTTGTCTTATGGGGTTGTCAGACACCTACACCAATGACTTAAAACTCTGCTGCTAGCAATTTTCATAGTCTCATCAATGGGACACTGCTAAAAGCTTTTTAAAAATTTCATCCATAAAATTAAAAGCCTGATCCTCTCCTGTTTAAGTAAACAACTAAGTAGCAGTAAATTTTACAGGGAATAGATTATTTTATCCTCAAAACCAAAAAATTATACTGTCATCTTGATAACTTTTTCAATCACTACTAAACATAAAGCTAAATAGAAATGTCTGTTTCTGAGCAAAAAAGTTGGCACTTTTTTTTTTCTCCAGATGGGGAAGGACAGAAACGAAAAATAATCATTATTCCAAGCTCTACAAAGATTAATTATCCCTTTATTCAAGCAAATTCCCCATTAAGGCTACCAACATTTTTACCTCAATAACTGCTGAATCTTCTAATAAAATAGCATTATAAACAAAAGACATAGAAAACAAAAATGAAAGTTTGCAATAGATTTGACTGCATACTGAATCACTGTATCTTTCTCAATACTGTCATATTTATTTTTTTTTTCCATTGGTAGCTAAAAACTAGGTATTTTAGACATTCTAAAAAAAATATATGTTTTTGTCAATGTTTACCCCATTAGTTCATCCTTTTCATTCTGTATTTTATCCTAGATTGAGGCAATACACAAAATACAGTATACATTTTATCTCACCCTTCAAGTCCAATACAGAGTTTCTTGAACCCAGGCTGAATCCCCAGCAGAAATTACGGAAGTGCCAGGAGATGCTGTGTTCAATGGAGCAGAAATCCCTATTTTAATGAAGACAGCTCTTACATAAATGAAGATACTGTATTTTATGGTATGGAACACCTGATTTAAATCGTGGTGATGTTAAACACAAATTCATACATACTCGAGCAATGTGGAACTTAGTCAAGGTACCAGTTTAAAAAGATCTCAACAAGAAAACTCAACACAAAGCCTCAACATTGTACAAAACAACTTCTGAAACTTTATTGTGAATTTTAAAGTACATTTAGAAAGGATCTTATCCTTAATATCATTAATTAAAAATAAATTTGAAAGAAACCCACATACTAGTAGTATAAGCAAAGTTCAGTACAGACTGTTTGAAGTCACAATATATACATTGCATGAGAGTGCAATAAGCTTCCAGTTACATTAGGTATGTATTTTTAAAATAAAGCGCTTTGATTTGACACGTGTGAGAGGCGTACTGTTTACAATTAAAATGTTTTACAAAATATATCAAAGGAAAAATGGAATTTAATACATTTTGAATGTACAACTACTTTATATCCTTTTTAGGTAGTTCTTTACTCAAAGTGTACAAAGGTCCATTTTTTAAAGGACACCTACTTGTTTGCACTGTCCAACACTGATTAGAAATCATAGTTTTAAAGATCCATTATTATACATATCTGTGAATTCTTATTCAACTCAATGGCCACTACAATGAAGAAAATATTACAGAATCATTGACAGCATCTTCTTCTTTCCTAAACTATGCATAGATAAATACATAGCAATGGTGTCTATTACTACAATAAAAGTGAAACACTTCACCTGATTTTTGCAGCTATTCTTTGCATAAATATAATGCATAATATATATTAGATTATTTATCAATCGATTGCTTATTTTAACACTCAGTAACATATAGAAGTACATACACTGCTATCCTTAAATATTTTCCACTCTGTAGTGGCTCATAAGATTCAAAAATCAACACTGTAAATTCATAATTCTCAGCCTGGGGGATAAGTATCCCTCAGATGGACTGATACTACTTATACAAGTTAAACCATATTATGAATCCATAGCTTCCACCTCCAAAATACATAACAGGAGTAATATAGTATACTGTGGCTACTAACTACTGCATAATCATTATATAGGAAATCGTCACATCAAGTGGTTTACATTTATGATTACTCATTACATTATATCACGCATGGAGCGAAGCTCTTCCCAACAGATGGACCTCCTTTTCCACAGTTTTTCGTGTTTTAGAGAAAAATAATCACACAGCGACAAAGTTATGTCTCGAGAAGAATGCAAAATGTGTTTCCTTTTCCAGGATCAAAGAGTGACCAGTAAACTACTAATTATTTTACAATCCAGATGTAAAATGACATCTTGAAAGAGAAAGTCAAGTTTTCAGCACCACAATTAAACAAACCATGTATTGGGGGTGTGAGACTGTCATTCAAAACTGTGGGAAAAGCGTACCAGAAAATTAGTTAGCCAATAATGAATTAAAAGTTGTACTTTCCTTTCAAACAGAGCACAGTAGGGTTATGTGATTTGTGTCCAACCACTCTGCAATGTGTTATCTGAACAGCTCAAGGCATTGCAAAGGACAAGACAGCTTTGCATTCATTATTGCCAGAATAAAAAGAATATGCTGAAAATATGTAATAACTGAGGGTGGATTTTTAAGCACTACCAAGGATGTCTGGGACACTAAGATCTGCAGAAAAGAGCACGCTATTTCTGGGTGGAGACAAAAATCCACTCTATGAGGATTTGCTTACCTACTTTTCCTGAACTTCTTCGCCATAGTTAAAATGAAGCCTCTTGCACCAAAAAGCCTCCCCATCCTTTCAGTATAGCTGTATCTTCTATGGCGAAAAAGTTTACACTCTCTCCGCAAAGCACTACCTAATAGCAGCAGTCACCTGGAGGGTAGACACTCCGATTCAGCTGTAACCCACTTTGGCTGGGCTACTAATCCTGGTACCTTTCTTTGCTTTTTCATGCAAAATGTAGTAGACGAAGCCTTCGTCTGTGATCCCCATTAACAGCAGGAAGAGATGCTTATACTTTGGCAGATCTGCCTGATGTCTTTTCACTTTCGCTGTCCATTAACCCACCAGAAACTCCATGGTGAAAAGCTATGAAAATATGCACCCTGGTTTTTGCCTAATATCCATGCAAGCAGACTGCAGCATGCCCACCAACTTCAGTCACGCTACACTCGCCTGTCCACCACACACAGGGTGAGACCTGCAGACACCCTCAGGAAGCCAAAGGGAATGGAAATGAGAAGTCCCTGGCATGGCTCCTGGAGACAAGACAGGCTTAGACACAAAACTACTGGCATACTAACAGGCTTTGCTTTAAGACTTCCTTAAAAAATAATAATAATTAAAAAAAATAACCAGAAGTTTTACCAGCCAGAAACCTGCCCAGTGTTTCTGTATTAGAGTGACACTTTAGGTTAAAAAGAAATCTTTTAGCTTACATTATGTGGCACATTTTTTCCCTATTTCTGTTTTAAAGATACAAAATAGCCCACCCCTTTCTTTAATATCTTCAAAGAGGATAACTGAAGCTCTCCAGGATCCTTGACAGCTTAAGTATACAGTAGGAACGGTTGAAAATTACATATGCTTTTCCCAGTGTGCAGAAAAGGATAGCTAATGGAATTAATGAATCGTTTGCTGTTCCACTAGTAAAAAGTCTAAATAACAACATGACTTTCAGTCAATGCTGCCACAGAAGCATTTCCTTAAACAATTCACAATATATGAGAGATGACCTCAGACAGCAACCGATGTGCTTGTGATTTTTCTTCTTTAATTTTCTCTCTATTGTGTAGATTTATGCAAATAGCAGATTGGCACCAGTTTTTATTTTTCCTATTGCCTAAGTATTAAAGCCGAACTGGGAAGAAAGGAAATCTTGCTCTAAAAACTAAGTTCAGCAATCATGAACACAACGTAAGTTTAAAGCTTCCACTTCAATAAAAAAAAAAACACTCCCAGCTTTAGATTTTTCTTAGATATGTATTAAACAATGTTTTATAGCTAAGTTCCTTTCCAAAGAAGTGTTTTTAAATTAAAGCTGAATAGCCCTCTTCTGGCCTTGTTTCTATTTCATGCAAATCCACTGCCATCAGTAGAGGGATTCTTGGTTTAAATCAGTGTGGAAAGAAAACTGGTATCCACTAAACTCCTAATGCTTCATAGTGCTAAACAGTTTATTAAAAATGTTAATAAGAGTTTGGGGTAAAGAGTCTTACTTTTGTTTTAAAATGGATATTTATCAAAGGAATACAGGTGGTTTTTTTACTATGAATGCAGACTGCGGACCAATTATTATACACATATATCCTTAAAATTGTAAAGCTGGAAACACTCTTCCTAAACAGAAATTGTATTCCTTAATTATCTTTGAAGAGAAGGGTTGGACTAACTCTACATTTTTAATCTTTTTTAGGATTTAGTTTAGCAGGATAAGAGGTTATAGCTGAGTAAAAAAAAAATGATTTAATACAGTGGCCTACAATCCACTGATGCTTAATATAGTTGATCATTGAAATACTTAAAATGATAGTATTAAGTGATTTATGTGGTTGATGACATAAATGTTTGTGACAGCCTTAGCCACATAGTTGCATCTGCTTGACTTCCACACACTTTATTTGAAGATATGCATGTGTAAAGATCAGTAGCAATTGCCAATTTGCCTGATGTACCACATCACCATACAAAAACTGCTACAGATTTTCCCCCTCAGGTGCAATTTTGTCATACTCCATTAATCCTTTCAATCCTCCTCCAGTCCTGTCGACTTGTTATTTAGTAATCCCTGATTGTTGTGGTGAAGGAACATTGGAAAGTCTCTGCTGTCCGCAAAGGCAGAAAATTACAATGGTCGTCTATTAAATTTGGCTCTCACAGTGCCCACTTGGATCAAGTCCACTTGTCACAATCACAGCCACTACCCGTAACATCAGAACAAATTATCAGCAACATCCAAAATGTCAATTTTAAACTAATTTTATGTCTCACAGTGTCGCCTCTTCAGTACCCAGACAAAGGTGGAAGCACAGCTAGATTTTTAAGGAGGGGGAAAAATCCTAAATCAACACATCACATAGGGTAGCTTCATTCAGTTATGCATGTCAGGTTTTCAGTTTTCAATTCCCAACTGGGAACTATCCCACATGATTGCAACCTATTGTGCAACTGAACAACTTGGCTTCCTTCCACTTGAGTCAGTTAAAGAGAGATTACTTGAGCGCGTTACTTTCCAGGGCTGCTCCCATTAAATACGAGGTTCTATATGAGCCCTAGCATTTATTTTTTTTTTTTTTAATTCAACATCTTTACACTGCAAAGTAATCTATTTGTCTGAATCCTCTCTCTCTCTCACACATGGACATGTCAAGCTACATGCAGAGGCACACAGCCACAGGGTTTCTATCCCAAATCAAGTATGTTTATCCCTGTCTTTTTTTTCTGCATACAGACGGAAGCCAAATTCATCTCTTTTTTTTAGGAAAACAAACAAAGCCAGCCTTTCATCAGCTTGATTAATTTAAACTTGTAAACCTTGGTCTAATTCTACTGACATGAAAAAGTAACAGCTACAAGCTCCCAGCCAGGACTTGTGATTGATTATCTAGTGAAGCGTTTACAAAAAAGCCTGTTTGCTTATTAGTTGTTCTGAGGTCTGTATTCAGTAACATATCCAGCCACAATCTTTAATTAAGAAAAAACTGACTAAATATTTATATACTCTAATTCTGAAATAAAATAAATAGGGAAATAAATAAGCAAATAAATCACACACAAAAAAATAGAAACAGTCAAAGCTTCACAATCAACCACAAGAGAGTAGAAATTTAAAAATAAACCTCCTCTTTATCTCAGACATTTGAAGTTGCAATACTCTATTTCTCACATCTGACTTTTCTTCTGAATTACTTTCGTTACTATCTCATCCTTCAGAAGTCCAGCAAGATCTTTCCCTTTCCACTAAAAGAGTAGCCATGAATGTGACTACCTAATCTATGTGCTCACCATACACCCTTCTCATTTCTTGGCATACTGTTGCATGAATCAGTCTTACTCACACATGGGTGCAGTGTATACTTCCTTCAGATTCCTGGGATAGTTTTGGTTGGTTTAACATACACAGAACATAACACCTGGAAAATTCTGTGCAGGAGAATCATATTTAAGCTTGATGGGACTACTAAAGCCTAACCCAACTGTAATACATTCTGGACTGAAAGGCAAACAGGAATTATTGTCTATGAGTAGTTTTAAAAATAGTTGAGATTTCACTGTCAAATTTCAATATATAGCACTAAATATAATAAAAAATGATCTACCAGTAATACCAGCCACATGTCCTTGCAATACTGTTCAAAACTGCAGGATACACTTACAGTAAGACACTTAGCAAAAGTGGTTTTTTACATGAAAATAAATGTTTCAATGCAATTAGTTAAAGAAATTTTAATGCATGCTGAGCAGTCATATATATATACAATATCTGACAGAGAAATCTAGCTGGAAAAGAAGGTCTTGGTGTCTAATTCTGACCCTAGCAGGTCTCTAAAGGTCATACTAGCAGTAGCAGATAGCATGCACTTCAAAATGAGTCCCACCAGTCTATACTGCTGCCTACATTAGCCCAAATGACACACATAGTGATGTTGCCGAAGGAGATTCTCAGAACAGGTCTTTTCATCAGCACAGGCAGGACTCAAACATGCCACGACCAGCTGTACAAGCCATGTTGATGACAAGGCATTTATCTTTGAGCACGATGAAACACTGCTTCACCTCATGCATTAGAATCGTATTACCTGAAGCTGACTCACTCTTGATACCACCATGGTGTTTCCCTGACTGAAATTTGAAAAAATATTCCCAGCTCCTACAGGACCAAAGACTCATGTGGTTGCACTCCTGAAGATTTTCACATCAAGAGACAAATACTAAAACATGAGTAAACCCAAATGGAATAAGAAATAACCAGATGGAGGTGCCTCATGATGTTATCCAGTTCAAAATTGTGTCCCATTACCCAGTGGCTGATGCTTTAATGTCATCCCTAGATGTTTTAATTCTCATTTAGAATGTAAGCAGAAGTGATGCATTCAGGTAACCACTTGCTAAGGAGAGCCCAGCAGTTACAAACTGTTCATCTCTTCTGCCTACTATCCTGCTTTTGTCTAAAGGCATTCCTACAGAATATATTCACTTCTGATATATATAAATATGCCATAGGTCTTTCTGGAATAAGCTTCACACTGATTTGGGACTGCAACTGTGCTAGATTTTCAGACGATTCATTGTAATGTCTGACAGCAGGTTTAAGCCTGTAAAATAAATCTTCAGATGTCATTAAATTAGATCTTTGTCTGTTTTCATAAACAAAGGGATTGTCCAGTAGAATCATAGAATCATACCAGCTGGAAGAGATCTAGGAGATCATTGAGTTCAGCTTTTGTCCCAGCCCTACCAACCTACTAAACGATTCCCCCCAATGCAACATCCACCCGTCTCTTAAACACCTCCAGGGACGGTGACTCAACCACCTTCCTGGGCAGCCTGTTCCAATGCCTGACAACCCTTTCAGTACAGAAATTCTTCCTAATATTTAACCTGAACCTCCCCTGGTGCAATTTAAATCCATTTCCCCTCGTCCTATCACTTCCCACTAGGGAGAAGAGACCAACTACCGCCTCTCTACAACCTCCCTAGTTGTAGAGAACAATGAATAGTACCTGAGGATTTGGTTGACTTCTCAGCTTGAATATGTAATGCAGTTTTGGGTTAGTCATCAGAGAAGAAATGTTGGTCTTCTGAAAATGTTAAAAACTACTTTGAACATTCTTCCTATGATTCTAGCTATTAACTATATAATAGTGTATCTTCTTTAGCCAAAATAAATAATGTACCTCTGGTCAGCATTGTGTCTTCTCTTTAAGGTAGAATCCTCAGCATATTTCAATATGTATATATAATCCTGTCCATACAAGCATCTGTATATATCGGTACACATATATACACATGCATACACACAGTGACAAGGTGACATGATGAATGACATCATATTCTCCTTGCCTGAATTATTTTATGCCTAAGTAAACTAGTGAAACTAAAATAACTAAAATAAATAAATCAAAAAGAAAAATAATAGAACTAAAGTAAGTAGCTAAAAAAAAATTCACTATTACACACTAAAAGAATCACAACTTTGAGATGATGACATAGCACGAAACTCCATCAATGTGGCCTGTTCATGGTGTTTTCTCTTTGCAAAAAATGATACCTACCTGTTACAGTTTAAAGACAGTGTGGCTGATCGTCTTGCTAATATTTTCTCTCTTTTTTTGAGATTAACTATTCTCATCGCTAATGTTTCCATTTAAAATGTTCTAACCTCCAATTCAAATCACCTTTCAGGTGAAGTAGCAGACAACATTATTAGGATTTAGTTCTGTGATCCTCATGAGTTTAACATGATGTAAAAGGGTAGGCTTTTCAAAAGCATTTAGTACCAATTGTAAAATACCCATAGATTTTAATGGAAGTCTTCTGCTAACCTTAAACTATTCTGATAAAAATTTCATCCCTCCATGATCTTAGGATTCAGCTACCTTGTACACAGAGGCCAGTGTAGCTACTTGTAGATCAAACGTTACGCACAGTCAAGTTTTACAAAAAGAAGCCCAAGGAGGTAATAGCATCACTGTTAGCTTAGCATATAAGAGAGTCATTGCAAAATAATGATCACCTTAAAACAAATAAAGGGAAAGTTAAATCAGGGAACAGTTTAATATTCACCTTTGACAAGAGAAAGATGTTCATTTCCAGCTGTTCCCATATTTTTTTATGTAGTCAGTGAAAGCCAGCCAATTTTCTTCAGAGAAGTGCTCTTATTCTCTTAACTCGGTAAGAACTATATGCTTCTTATTGGTCTACTGCACCACGGGGATGGGATAAAATATGAAAGCAAGATTTTCTTTATTCTAGCTTGGAAAATTAACTGTTAAGCTCAGTGGGGACAGAAAAGAAGGTGGCATTTAGATATAACTAATTTAGTATCAAACCAAAGCAGAGAGCCTTCTCAGAGAAGAAAGACCAAAGAAAACACAAAATTTTACCTGAATTTATTTCTGAGTCAATTCCTATAAAAGCAAAAGACCTTTCTTTTATGTTCAAATGGATTACACATTCTTTTTTTTTTTTATAATATGTTCACAGTTTTTAAAGATCATGTAATGAACAACAATTGCTAAGAAAGAAAGAATATTTTTTTTCAATACATTAAAGTGTAAGGGTTGTCTGAAGATTAGGTCTGGACTGTTTTTTTTAAAAGCAGATTATGGGACAGATCCTCAGTTGATATGAAATGACATAGCTCTGTTAAGTTTATTGTTCAATTAGAATATAATGTAACTATGATTACAATTTACTTACATTACCATATGTTAATAAAATAACAAACACAACTTGTAAATTTTATTCTCTGCTTTATTTTGGCTGTATTTAATTATTTGTATTTTCTTTAATTGTAAAGAGTGAATGTTTGAGGGGATAAATTTTCACTTGTGCTGTCAGACTCAGCTAATCATTCCCTACTTATCCACATTTCTAAAGACCTAAGATTTTGCTTGAAAAGAGGCTTAGAAGCAATTGTCTTGTGTTCATTAATCCATAAACATTTGATTTCAAATCAGATTGCCAGCAGACATAACCTCTTTGCATTGCTACAACAGAGACTTGATTTGATTAATCAAACAGCTCTGATTCACTGAATTGTCTCCAGAACAGTTGTCCCTGACAATACTATGCAATTAACTGCTGATGTTATATTGGCATTCTCAGCTTTTTAAAACTGTTATGTTTTCCTTCACAAAAAAAGTCAAAATTTTATACCTAATTCAGCAGACATGCTACATAAGGGCCACAACATCTAACGTACACAGTCTTTAATCCATGTTCTAATTTTGGCTTTTAAAGTAAGTGTCACCTTTAAGATGTTGTTTCTCTATACCTCAGTTTACCCTCTACTGAAATAGCAATAATGATATTTCTCCATGCTAAAACAGTTTTTAAATTTATATAAACTATATAAACATTTTTTAAAAAATTTTATTTTTAGGAGCTATGCAGCATTACATCTCACATAAGTATTTTTGAAGTACTTTTGCCTGTTATGTTTGAAATGGCTCTCATTTATACAGTATTTAATAGACTGCTTTAGGAAACAGAAAAACTTTACACTTTAAGATTCCCAACCTAAATATGCTAATTAAGCCTACACAGTTAATACTAACTGTTATTAAAACAGCACACACCAGTAACATTTAGCAGATGTATGATTCACTTCGTAACAAATCATGGTTACTTTGTAGGAGTATTTGCTCATTCCTCAAATACAGGAAAGGTGAAAAAGCCCACAGCCAGAGCAAGAGAGAGGAAAAAGGTGATAATTCTGTTGCTACCTTTGGTTAGACAATAGGAAGAGAAGCCAAAGCACCTTAAGGAGACAGAAAAACAAAAAGTCTGTAGCCTCAGCAAAAAGAGCAGGAGTCACAAAACTTCCACCAATAGATTTCTAAAAAGTGACAGTTCCTAAGCCCCAGAATAAAAACTTCATGGACTTCAAAGACCAACAGGAATCATGGACAGAAGGTTTCAGAGGAAGTAATAAAAGCTGTGAAGGATGCAAGTATCTATTTTTACCTGGGCTCTCTTAAATACTGTAGTTGCCAAATGATGGTTGGTGCAAGAACTGTTTCTACAAACTGGTTCACTCTGCCGGCTGACCCTCAGGAGCACTATGTAATTATCCCACCGATAAAGTCTCCTGTGAACATACCGAGTCTTCTGCTTTACAGGAGAACATATTCACAAATAAAATGGTCAGTTCTTCAGCACCGTGTTGAATACCTACATTAGCTGAGAACAGGCAAGAAACCTCAGCTGGCCTACAATGACACTGCCAAAGTGCAGTTGGTTAGATTACATTAATTCTCACTTTCCATTTGACACAATCTGTTCCTTCTTATGATTCAGAGAACTGAAGGATGGACCTTCTGGTATGATCTTAGTCTAAACCCACCATATTGTTTTAGTAAGCTTCTTAACAAATACTTCTGTATATTAAAATGAGTATTTTCAGTTTTCCTGGGAGATAAATTAGGTTACAGGTATTCAGAATACATGCGGCCTCCCCTTATTCACTGTGTGATAAGATGATACACTAAATCACTCATGGGATTATTGACAACGTATTTGCATTTCATAATCTATATGTATGAACATCAAAAATATGTATGTTAGTACTTTCATCAGTTACTTCTTTTTATAATTTTTGCTAGATTTTCCCTCCCGAAGTTTTATGTATTTATTGTTTTTTGAGCCATAGTGTGTGTATTCAATGGTAATTGCTTAGAGTTACAGAACAGTTGGTGATTTCTTTTCAGATTTTTGGCAGAGATTGAAGTCTCAGTACAAGCCAAAAAAAATATGCTTGTTTGTTTTAGAAACAAAAAGCACAAGTCTTAGTTATTACTTTGATAAAAACACGAGTAGTTTTCCCAGAGAAAAGGAAGCAATATGAAAGAAAGTTAGTGGAAAAAAAAAGGACAGTAGAGTTTTAAGGAAGAGGTGCAAGACTCTCTCCACACCTCTAGAGATGACAAGCCTTTCCACAATAGCAAGCTTGTTTCAAAACGGGGATGTGGTCAAAAGTGAAATTTCTTTTAGACTTTCAGCTACTAACAACTGGGCTTTTGCCCAGCATGCAGATTAGCATAATATGTTGCCTGTGTTAAAAGAAAGGTCCATGACTTGAAACAGCAGGAGTGCTGAAGTCAGAATAGAGTTTCTTGAAAGAACTGAATAAAGAAGCCTAAACATTGCATTTATTTATTTTTGGTTCTATTAACAAGAAAGACGTGTCCTGTCCCATCATACACATGCATTCAGTTCAAGCATCTATCACTTGACTTTGTAAATGATGTTACATTGCTTAGAGATGATTCTTACAGCCTAATCTTAAAATAAGAAGTTTCAACTCAATTGAAATGCAAAGAAAAAATACTGCATTCCTTTCCCAGCTGAGCTTTTATTTAATGTGCCAGATTAAGAAGCTTGCTCTACTTTACTGGATCAGAGTCAACACAGTTTGTCCAAGAAACTCAGAGATAAGGGGAAAAGAGGTCTTAATCAGGCAAAATTCTCAATAAAACAAATGGGCATTTTGCCTGAGCGTGTTCTGCAGAATTTATCATGGTATTTTTGCCTCAGCTAAATCTGCAAAAGTGGACTGGATCTTTCACACAAATGTTTTGGGACAGCTACCTGAATCCAGAAGAGAGTAAAAACAAACCTCCCCTTCTGATGTTTGTTTTTATCAAGCTTTAATCAACTAGGAACCCCCTAAAGAAAATTCACACAGCAAGTTGGAACAGCACAATCTGAAGCTCCAGTGGGTTTGAATTAAATATAATGCACCTCACCACTGTCTTAAAATACCTCAAAATATCACAGATCCAAGCACTAGAAATGTGATTCTTTTGTATCCTGTGCTTAGAGAATAATGGCATCTATTTTAAAATTCTACAAGTTCCTGTTAAGGGCACAGATGATCCTAACAACTACACTCAGAAGTATTTTATTCCTTAAAATAGTGATTGGTATGTTCAACTGTTTTCATCAATATACATCTCATTTTTTTCTATAAATTAAATGCTGTCTAACTAAAAAAATGCTATCTATAAGTAGCTCAAAAGTGGGCCATGACAGGAAGTGTCCATGTAGTATGTGAAATTATTTCAATGTGTTTAAAACTACCGGCTGCAGGTCACCACATGAGCAAAGTAAACCGAGAAGTCAGAGCTACGTATTAGGTTCACAGCTATCATAGAGTTATGCTTATAAAAAAAAAATCAAACAAGCAACTTAATGGTTAAACCGGTAATTGTGGAGTGGGACTGAGCTCCAGTTTCCCTAATTCTTTCTATTTAAAGTGAATTAATGCTTCACATTAGAAAACAGAGATCACTCAAGGAATGACAAGAGAAGAATGGGTGCGGAAGGAAAGATAGAAGAGTCTTTAGTGATCTCTGAGTCTCCTGCAGACTGTTGCTTGTGAGAAGAAGAAAGAGGGATTATCACAGAGACATGAGGAGACAGATTCAACTCTTCATTACAAGCAAAAACATGACTGAAATAGCTGTAATTTCACAAATACAGAATTAATGGATGTGAAATCAGAACTCAGCTCAATATAGCCTTTACACATGGAGGTTTAACCTCAAAAACAACAAAAAAAATAACTTGGGAGTAAATTATATTAGCATCTTCTTGGCCTTTTTCCATGATTATAAAATGGAATTAGTGTAAATGTGACTCAGACTTGGGATCCCTGGTCACTGTTGTAGCCAAAAGCCTAAGTGTATGAAATCTCCTTGGCTCTATTAAAGCACTAGTGCTAAATTCCGGGAAATGATAACACTGATTCATCTCAAAACAGTCTATATATAACAGCAAGACTAGGCACACATAAAATTATGCACTATCTTGCCTCAAGGTTAGCAACATATTCCTAGTAGAAGGAAAAATGTTATTTTCATTCCCTGCAATCATGTGATAAATAGCTGTAGGGCAGATTCAGCAAGATCTCGAAGGTTATGATTTTACAATATAATGAATGTATGTCTAGCTTTTTGCCACCTGAAAAAGCAGCAAAACAAAGAAGGACTTGTCAGTATTTTGCTTATGGCAGAAATCAGACATTGTCCAGAACCCTTTATGAGACACACTGCTACCTTCGTAACTAGTTTGATTTTAACATTGACTCCAGTACTTCAACAGCTCAGCTTTCCAGCATATGGCATAATTGGAAGCAGCAGCCAGCAGGTATCACATGTGAATGGGAAATGTCTCCCACTGAGTAACTACTGACTGTGAACCAAATATGTGGTCTTGTAGATAGGTTTGTGGGGGAAAATAAGAACAAGGGCTAAAAAAAGGATATTGCAAACAAGAGGATGCTTGGATAGGTGACACATCTGTGCGGGATATGAGGCAAGCAAATTACCTAAAAAGTTCAGAAGTAGAAAGTACCAAAAAGTCACTAAGTTCAGATAAAAAATGAAGACATGGCAACAGTAAAGGAACATATTAAGGGGTATAAAACAAGTGTTTTGCCAGATTGATTACCTAAAATAAAAAATAAAATAAATTATTTTAAAGGCATGGCAACATTCCAGCTGACAGCAGTCCAAACCTAAGGACAATTTCAGGAGACACTTTAACAAAGGTGGGAGACATATTCTGAGAAGTGAATTCTTAGGAGCAGGCAGGCTCAAACTACAGTACAAAAAAATTGGACAAGGCAGTTCAAGCTCAAGACGGCTCACCTCACTTGCAGATGAACTCGCATTTGTTCTTAGTCTACTCTTTTTTTCATCCACATGGTGTAGATCATGGACTAAATATTTTATTCTGATCATGACTCTTATATTGTGTTTTACTGAAGTAAAAATTGAATGTAGGCACCATCTATACCATCATCATCATGACTCAATGTCCTATATTGAATTAATGTTTGATTTTGATGCTTCATGTTCC
The DNA here is from genome assembly GCA_020746105.1 of Trogon surrucura. Lineage (NCBI taxonomy): Eukaryota > Metazoa > Chordata > Aves > Trogoniformes > Trogonidae > Trogon > Trogon surrucura. The sequence continues at coordinate 43,306,651 of CM036617.1, forward strand.
TCCACTTCAGAGATATAACCATGGTATGAGGTTGCACTCATCGATGCAGTCATGCACAGTTTGCAAAATGGTAGTACCAGCATTGAAGAAGGTATGAAAATGCATTGCAATTATACCAAATGGTAATGCAAGCTTGGCAGGAACTTTGAGCAGCATGATTGCTAATATTACCCAAGATATATAAGTGAAAGTCTGATGAGAACTTTAGTTCAGCCACAGGATCAAACTGTATGGTTTTGCCAGACAACAGGGCAGATATTCACTTTGCATCACTTCAGAAGTGTAAGGGGGCCTAGAATAAGTACACAGTTAATTCATATCCTCAAAGGCACCTTTACATTGCAAGGTAGTGTAACATGATTTTACACTGAAGTAGCTAATGCAGTATAAAATCCGGCTAGTGATAAGGTATTGGAGTTTCACCTGTACATAACCAGTTGAGACCGACCCCAGGTATAATTGTTTGGGGCTGACCTTGATCAGCTATATAAAGGTATGAAATACCTGCTTCTTGTCTCCACAAGGATTTTACATTCAGACAGACACCTCAAAACAGTCATCCTGATGTAAAACACACCCCTTTTTCAGTAAAGATAAACCCTTAACAGCAATAAGAAAAAGGCATACCATGTTTAAAGAGTAATGAGTGTAGAGCACAGTCCAAATGTAAATGTCTCTCAGTCAATTGACTTGTGCAGGATAACACAAAAAACTAAATTTCTCCCTTTCTATTTCAAAAGATTTCTGAGAGCAGCAAAATTTACAGGAGAAAATGTCAAACAAATTGGCTACAGATATAAAAAGTCATGCATTTTTTTGTGTTCAAAAGATTGCATCTTCTGGTGCAAGAGTTAATGCACTCTGCAAAAGTTATTACGCCGTGGCTTATAAGCTTCAGCTGGATGTGGTGGCAGTTCAGATTTCATGACAGAATGCTAACTTATCTTTGCTATTGGAAAAACTAATGAGGTGGTAAATAGTTGCAGAGTGATGGTACATGCAGCGATATGCAGGTTTTGCGGGTTTCTCATTATCTGTGTAACTGTGTACATGTAAAAGTAATGAAAACCCAAAACAGGCAGTAAAAGCTTAAGGCTTTAAAACTGGAATAGAATTGTGTTAGTATTTTCCAACAGAAATATGATAGATATACGCAAACTCAAAAAAAGCCCCTCGATATTTCAGTTAGGGTTTTCTGCTAAGTCTAAGGTCTCACGGGCAGTGCTTAGGTGAAGATTACAATTAGGCTAACACAGCCAATTTATTCTCATGCTGGTTTTATTCTAGTCGAGGCAATGACATAATGTTAAGCAGTCTTAAGGATCCTCTTTGTAATGCTTTTTGCCTATGGCTTTTAACTGAAGGTGCTATCACAGCATCCCTGTCAGACTCCAAATGTCATGAGCAGTAGCCAGCAGCAGCACACAGGGCAGAGGGCTCTCCTGACCCCCATCTATACTAAGGACAGCAGGAAGTGAGATATAACACTCTGCAGTAGCTAGAGGCTTCCCAAAATGAACTTCAACAATACTCAATATAAGCTAGGCTTGAATTTAGCACTAGTACACGAAAATGTGCATAAACACCAAGTGCAACCTAGTGAATGTGTAGAATGTTTTTTCATGTGGTCACCACTTATCCATCCAAAGAATGAAAGTTCTTAAATTGGAAACTACTTCTGTGACATATTTATGACAGATAAAAATCATAATAGGAGCAAGAAGTACTTTGTCTGGAGCTGATCTGCACCATCTATAAAGCATCTTGGTACGCATTGCACAAAACCACTCCGCTGAGAAGTGCTCAAGGATCACTGACATTCTGTATATCACAGCAGCACTGCCAGCTTTCTTATTAAAGGAGTAAGTTTTTCTACAAGTCCAGACATCCACAGCGAGCTTTTAACCATTTTGAAATGTAAAGGTATGTGAATGTTTTCACCTCTCAGTCCAATCTCTCTTTCGAACTGCTGAATTCAAGAAGCACTATCCCGTTACTGAGTTTCAATCTCCACCGTTCTGCTCTGTGATTTACATTTTTTGCTGTTGTTTTCAGAATCAATTTTCTATCACAAGTCTCAGTGAGATACCACACCTATTACAAACTGCGAATGCATTATGCCATCTGTGAGAAAAGTATGAACAATCTTACCAAAAAAATAATAAAAAAAGGCAGGCGAGTAAAACATATATTAAGAAATTATTTTTTCTACTTGTTTTAACTATGACAGATAAAGAATGGCTACAAAAATAGCTAGTGAAATCCAGCAGACTAGCTGGTACTACAATATTGCACAGTACTCCAGCAGCTATAGGTGAAGATACAGAGGGTTTTAGTTGTGTATGTCTGTGTTAACTGCTCTGAAGGAGAACGATTTATACAAGCCATTATACCATATGAAACTAGTTTCACTCCTTCATTATGCACAGCTACGGTGCCTAAATAGTATCAATTACAAGTGAAACAGATTTGGTCAGTATTAAAATACGGACCAGCCATGTATGTATATCCTATATGTGCTTTTAGGACTTACAAGCCCACTAAATTAAACATACTTCAGATTTCAGCATGCAATTTAGGGTCAGATACGTTTACTCTCTCAGTTCCACTGGTTACCAGAAGGAGCTCTCCCAGCCCACATCTCTGCAAGGCCACGGTTTCTCCTCTGTGAAACCTTCAGCTGAATTTTGCAAACCAATGTAGTATGCCACCAAGCTACAGAGAGAAAATGTGTGTTACATACTGCAGGAATGGATCTTCTTCTCAGATTTGTATTAATAACTGTAATTCATTTAATTTGATTTTTTTTAAAAAAATCTACTTAAACAAGTCAAAGTAAGTATCCGTCTAGTTTAGAAATTGTTTTACTTTCCATATTATGCTTCAGTCCAGACATGCTTCCAAATGCTTCAAATGTTTGAATCTTAATGAAGCCAGTTAGTTCCTGAAAAGTCCTTACCTACAGCAATGTGCGGTTATGGGTTGGGTGTGCTACATAAGATGTGCCACTTATCTGCTGTGATAGTATTCATCTGATGGGAAATCTCAGATTTCTAATATGTGCATACGTATGTTTTACAAAAAATAAGTGTTCTCAGAGAACAAAAGAGAAGATTAAAAAGAGAAACAAGAAAGGACATTGACAATATCTCATAAAAGAAAGAGATGTATTTAAGCATCAGCCAAATGACAGTATTTTTCATATCATTTATAGTGGAAGCTTGAAGATTAAAATACTCCACAAGCCATTAGTTTCTTGGTACTTTGTGTCGCATTAGAATATTTCTCAATCAACTGCTGAACGACAGAAGAAGGCCAAAGCCTAGACTTGAGAAAAGCTGAGCAATAATGAAATCCAGGGATGTTCAGCAGGGATCCTATCCACAGATACACCACAGAAGTGCATAAGTTTCTTAAAACTCTTGAAAAGCAACTAGCATTTTTGATGATTTCTTAGTCTAGAATTTGAAAGCCTGCACAGGTCAGCCAGAAGTGGTCCTGCTCTACTGATTAAACATTATTGACTGCATGAGGTTTCTTTAAATGTATTAATTCTCTAATAAAACTGAAGAAAACCAAAAGTAAGTGTATTTAAATCTCATTCACATAATGTATTTTCATCTCATTCACATGAGATTGACATTCACACAATTCACGGCAATATTCACCTGTAGCGTCATTTTCCACCAGGGCTGTACCAGTACTCTCAAAAGGATGGCCATCAGAGGTCACGACAAACAGGACCGGGGTGAATCAAGGGTAGCTTCCCTTCACCATGTCCATGTTTCTTATCTGTTTCCACAGTATAGACAAGCATTGCCATTTTTATGTCATTGCATTTTAAGGAAGAAAAAAGGGGTTGTAAAATAAAAATAAAAATGCCAATCATAGTAGTGGATCACCTATCTTGTCACATTTTGTATTTCTGCTGATTGACAACCTGCTGCTCTTGTAGCACACAAAGGTAAAAAAACATATCAGGTGCTCATTTGAAACTGAAATGTTTGACGGATGTAACAGCTTTCTGAAATGAAACTGATGAAATCTCAAATAGGAAAGTCCATCTCCTATACAGGGGGGAGATTAAATTTCAATAGGCAAGGTTTACTGTCCTTTGACAGATGCAGATTTCATTTATTTAATTTATTTTTTTTTATTTATCTGGCAGTTGCTAAAAATACAGGAGATGACATGGGCTTTGCTATTGGTGCACAGTCTACCTCCTGCTGCTCTGCATGCCGCAGACTCCTCTGTGATCCGTGTTTCAGGGTACTGTGTCACAAACTGAAGGCAATTTCAAATTCTCTTACTGGAAACACTAGCACTTCACTGATATTTTGACCTGTATTTCTGCAATGGCAAAAGTGAAACAATCTGACAAGCGACTGAAAATTCATACCACTATGGACACGTACCTAGACCAGAGAGGTAAAAGAAGCATTTTTACACTTTAAAGTGAATGGTCAGATATGAACGACAGTAGAGATCAAAAGTTTACAACTTCCTTTTTCTTCACAGAACTGGAATATACAGTGCTGAGGAAAAAGAGAAATACTCAGAACAGTTCCAAACCAAAACAATTGGTGTTTCGTTGTACCATCTTCCTAAAATAGACAGCTGTATGAACAGCCAGGTAACAATTCAAAAGTCAGCAAGTCTTTCAGTTCATTTGGGAGCCTTTAAGTTTGAGCCATAATTTAAGAAGACTTTTCTAAACGCAACTGTGTAGACTACACATTTTTGTGTGCATATACATTATTCAAATAATACCTTCACTTAAAAAAAACCACAGAGACTTAAAATTCTTCTCTCTACTTCAGTGAGAAAACTGGGCTTAATCATGCTCTTCACCAATAATGTGAAAAGTATGGATCATACTGGATCATACTCTTCACTGGTGTGGGGTGCATCTCACCCAGTTGTATCTGTCAGCTTTGGGAATCACTTTAAATCAGTGTATTTTCTTTAGAGTGAAGTAAATCATAAACCCAGTGAAGCAGGTTAGATGTGATGTACAATTAGAAGGTAGACAAAATGAATCCCACCCTAATCTCAACAGAAGCCAAGTCAGGTACTACACACACACAGGTGCTACTAGCTAAAAGTGAGCTGTTGAAAATTACGCTCTTTGTGAACATCACTTGGGCTAGATCCACAGTCAGCAGTTGGGCACCTGAAGCAACCATAATGTTCAGGTAAATTCAGTACATGAATTACAGAGAGACTGGTATAACAACCATATTCTCAAAACCTACCTCACTGAATGGAAAGCTACTAAAACCGGGAGTTACATACCACTTCCCTTCAGGCTCTGCACCTTATTCTACACAGCAAGGAGACGTTGTCTTAAATCAAAACTCACCAGTCTGCAACATTTCCTGGAGCTCCTGGACTCCTTCCTCTAAACTCAAACTTTCGTTAAAACTGTCTTCCAAAAAAAAACAACTGGTAGAAGAAGATGAAACTCATATAAACTTTAATGGCAAAAGCATTTCACCATGAAGTTCAGTAGCAAATCCTTTATTTCTCTTAAGGAATCTGAGTGAACACTCCCTATAATAACCTGATATATAGGTTCTATATAGAAACATATGTATCTCCTACAGAAGCGTTTACATCAGAAATGCAATTGCTTCCATAACCTTGTATTTCCATCTATCAGCTTTAGCCATTTAAGAGACATTACTGTTAGCTACCAATTAACAAGAGGCTATAAGTATGGCAAATATCATTCACAACTGAAACATGGTCTTCCTCTTAGTTTTTTTTGTCTTTTAAAGGCTATATGGCCATAGAAGGCATAGGCTAAACTAGATTATTTGTTCAAAAATACTGTACAGGCAGGTATTTAAGATTTTTAAACAAATAAGAAAACCAATCACAGCATTTTCTTGAAAGTCACAGAGGTATTAAGAGTATCCTGCAAAATTACAAATAAAAGTAATTGTAACTAACACTTAATTTGCCTTGAAGGAATAAGGGAGAATGGAAAAATATCAGTTTGAGGTTATTAAGTGTTTTACAAATCAGTATCAATAGCTATCCTCTTTCAGCTACCAACCAGCAAAAATATTCAATTTCATTTTTTGGAGTGGAGTGCAGTTGCTATTTTAAAATGTTACCTAGATCTTGTTTCTATGAACCTGGGGGAGGAAACGAAGGAAGAAAAATTTGACAGCCAATCCTCCACATTTTATCAAACTCAGCTCAAAATAAAATGATTTTTAATTCATTTGACTCCAAATTAATTTGACATACTTTTAGGTTTTGGAAATATAATTTCAACACCATTCTATTGCTTTTATAAAGAAGTTAACGTCAGGAAGAGCTGCAGATGGCACAAATCAGCAGATTTAGCCCCATTTGGATTTGGATTTAGCTTTAGATGTTGAACTGTAATTTGAACTAAGGGCTCCTTATATTCCACTTGTAACAAGAAATGTGCATATTCCAGAACGACTTTCATGTAATAATACTATTTGTGCACAAAAAATGCAGTGTGGCGTTTCACAAAAGCAATGACAAAACTACAACATCAGTTCATAGGAAACTACAGACATTACACACCAACAGATGCTGATAAATGCTGAATTACTCAGTTTTCCCTGTTTCTGCAAAGGAAGGTGCAGAACAACCCATGCCAAGACTTTAAAACAAATCTCCCCCACAACTCACTGCAAAAGAAACAAGAAGAAACAAAAAATGGGTAACTTTTGAGGTTGATATGATTTAGACAATTCAGTATGACTACAAATTAGATTTTTAACCACCTTTTTCTATATTATCAGACACGATACTCACAAAACCTGAAAATTAAATTAATAATGCAGGCTAAATCCTTCCAAGATTTGAAAGTCTATTTTTTTAAAAAAACAACATTATGAATTTAATATCAAAATTATACTGGCTCCAATGCTTCCCTGAATTTTTACATCCTAGGGATAATCTACACTTCATTGTGTATAGCTACAACAATGTTGTTATACAAAACAATTTAATTTATTTATTAGAAGCTGTCATAATCACACAATCAATGCAATAGTGCTGTAATACCAATTTGAGGTATCTTCTTTCAGTAATGGCTATTTCTGTTTCCAGAGTTTATAGCTCACTAGAACACAATTATTCACAAAATTATTGCCACTACATCAGAAGGAACTTTTTTTTATATATATTTTAATTATAAAGGAACAGTTAAGATTATATTCATTTTGTGTCTAGACAAGCACTTAAAATCTCAGTTATGTAAGATGCTAAAGCCCCTTATGTCTTGCTAAAAGACACCAATGGAACAGAAAAAAAGATGTCTCTCTCCCCCCATACTTCAGTAAAATATGATAGCATCTATTTGTTTCTTACCTACAGCCTGGGAAATCTTTTTCCAGTCAACGGAATGTTATCTCATGTAAACTAGGAATGAACTGATTAAATGTCGACATCAGTCTGTTGGGATAATTCATTTTACATACATCCCACCACAGGCCGGAAAGTCAAAGCAGTAATAAAAGAATAAGAAAGTAACATATGGTTGTGTGTGCTTGTTTTTCCTCCAGTGAGGAAACACAACATTAAAGATAGCTGTACTTGAATGGCAACTGAGGAAACTTCTGAGTATAGATTTTACAGGCCACCATGATGTTTTGTGGGACAAGTGATACCAAAAATTCAGGTATCATTTCTAATTCATGTTAGATCTTTCAGAACACGGTATGTCCATTTTGTCAGTTAAGATTCTGTGTGTTCGGTGCAATTGAAAGCTACAGTAAGAAGATCCAGCATCTCCTGAAATAAATGGAATTTGAACTCAGCTATCCTTGAACTGAATTTGCCAAGATGAGGATTGGTCCATTAAGTAGTAGGTATTTGCCTCTGTACAGAGTATGTATAGATGTATAGTTCTGCTGCAAAAAATAAGAGTCCTAGAACTGATGCAATCTTACTCAGGACTCAAAACCTGCACTTAAGACAGGTAGACTGTGCCCGTAAAGAGTTGCCGAATGTAAATGGGTCACAGTTTTCATATCTTTAACATCTGTTGTTTATACCCAAGAAAGCACATCAGGGGCAAGAAAATTAATTCCCCAATTGCTGTCAACCGAGTTAGGGAACAGCAATAAACAGCTTACTGTAAGCCTCTAGCTACAATAAAATTGCTGTCAATAATATGTGGTTGATATGGTTTTGCTGTGCTAGAAGAATAGGTTCTTTGGAAGTGAAAATCTGAAATGGAAACTAGAAAGATCTTCCCTTGTTCTTATATACAAAAGAACATTATCAGAAAATTCCAACAGCATTAAACTCTCAAGATCTATTTCTCACTCCCATGTGTGGCACAAATTTATTAGCATTTGTTAAACTTTGGTTTTGCACAGTCAGGACAGATGAGACCCCCGAGATTCTGATAAAAAACTTTTGCATGGGTAACATTTAAAAAGAAATGAAGCTTGCTAGGCTTTTACTGTCTGTATCTGTATACACAAAATGTTCCCTACTCTAGTTTAGCATTTCTACTGTCACTATTGAAAATGGTATTATAGCTTAGGGTTATATTCATATTTCCATTATAACCCCCAGTTTTCACATGCTCTTAACTTTCTGAAAAATTCTTCTTTTCAGCTGAAATTTTCCATGCTTGGTCTCAGCTCAAAGATGAATTTCTTTAGACAGTTGAGCAAAATCTGTTAACCTATTTTTCAGTTACACAAGGATAGAAAAAATACACTGTACATTTTCACAGTTTCTAATATTTTAGTGTAGATATAGATATATAAATATACAGAACTAGAAAACAATTGAATTTTACATGCAGACATTTTTCCAGGTGATTAGTCCTTACCCAGGACTAATAACCACGCTAACATATAAGACAAATTAAGCATAAAAAAGAAAAAGTAGAATTGTATGTTATTTGTTTTTGTTTTATTTATTTTACGCTAAGCAGTAAAACAAGGCCACTAAAAATAATACCACTCACAGAATTACGGAATGCTGTGGTTACAGAATTTTAATATTTGCAGGTGATGTAGAGTCTGCATTGCTGTTCCAATGCAGATCTCCATCAACTTATGCACCTTGAAATTGCCACTCTCAGCATATCAAATTAAGAGTTATTAATGTTTTCATCTTTTCTCTTACATAAGCCCAAAGTTACAAATTTAAACACGCCAGAGTAAGATAATATCAATTACATTTACCATGGAAAGCTTAAGTGATGTGCATTGATCAGCAGGAGCCTGGCTACTTGTCCCTTGATCGTGCAAGAAGTTCACTGACTGAAAAAGGAGTAAAGCAAACTCCATAGAGCTTGCTATTGACTATATGATTAAAAATATACCTTAATATGGAATGCATTTAATGTGTCAGTCAAGCCTTAAATCCTTAATTTCTGCCACCAGAGCACAGAAATAAAAGGACAGTGTTAATACATATTTAGCTTTCCTGAATCTGCTAGACCTGTGCACTTTTCCAAAACTTATAAATTATCGTCTTGATTCAGGAAGGTGCTTAGAACGTGCTTACAGCTGTCTTTCTTGAAGACAACATATGAAGTCATTTGGACTTTCAGGATCTGCTTCAGTCCCACCACTTGAAATAATAGTTCAGTACATGCCTAAATGCTGTTTGATTAGGAATGAAGACTGATGGTTTTTCTCATAACCCACACCGATACCTATATTTAAGCCTGTGTTATTTGTTACTGCTGTACTTCAAATCTGATTAAATGAAGTTGTTATAATTTAAAACTGGGATAACCATGGTAAATTTGCCTTAATTTCTTTTATTATTTAACCTATTGTTAATCTAATGACACTGAGTAGGAGGTTTTTGTCTGCTTATTTGATTTTTGTTAGAGTCTTTCACACAGAAGAATACAACATGTTGTATTCCACTGTATTTCTATGTAGCTGTTTGGTGTAGTGACTTACTAATTTGAAGTGCATTTTGAAGTTCAATCAAATACTGAAAAGAACACTGATTGAGAAGCCTGCATAGATTTCAGAATTCTTTATGAGTCATAACACTGATTTTGAAAGCTTAGCTAGATAAGCTGGTGGTGTGCAACATCCTTTCCATACTCCTAATTACATGAATTAGCATTTAGAACAATTCCAAGTTCAAGTATTCAAAAATGCTCTTTTCAGAGCATCCACCAGGTTTACTGCAAGATAGGCACTTGAAGAAGGCTTTGGTTTTTGTACCGGGTACTTCTGGAACATCAGCTTGTGCAATTCAAAGTGACATCTGAAGACTTAATCACAGAATTTCCAAAAAATTTATTGACAATTGCACAGAAATTGCCCAGCAAAAAAAAAAAAGAAAAAAAAAAAACAAACCCCTAAGAAAATTGTATTGAACAATCTATTTTTGAATTCTAAAAGCTTTCTGACTTAGGACCCAGTTCTAACAGATTTCTATGGCCAAGATCCCATTAAAAGTAACAAGATTTTTCTTGAATGAAGTCCAAGTGTGGACTTAGGTCTCAGCTCTCTATTAATATTGCATGTGTATTTACCTTGGACTGAAGGAATCTGTAAGTAAAAGTGGAGGACGCTAGTATTTCTTAGATATATATTAATCACTTATTTCTTCTTTTCCTATCTTGACATCCTCCACAAAAATCCTGCACCCTTTGCAAACCACATAAAGAAAACTTACTGAATATATAGGTAACTTAAATGTTAAACCTCAAAAAAAACCCACTACAGTGGCACAGAACTAAGTATCTCTTCCTAAAGGATTTTTTTAAACGTTTTTCACATACTGTGGCATTAGCACTCACTACTATTCAGTAAGATTTTTAAGTCTGAATACCTTGCTCAAAGGCCATATTCTATCACTAATCTAAAAAAAAAAGATCTACAAAAGTGTATTCAACTTCTATGCCAATGAATATTAGCTAAAATGCATCCTAATTTCAGGAATTACAAGCAGAATAATAGGACGGCTGCTAAGGATTACAACCAATGCTGGCTATACTCCTCCAGCCAAAAGTGACAAGGGGGCATAAAAAGGTTATGTTCTGTAACACTCATCATTGAGGGAAAAAAAAAAGACACTATCTATTTCCCCACAGAATAAAAATACAGAAGCTCAGTTTAGATAACTGTCTACCTAAGAAAGAGTTATATTTTCAGTTACATATAATATTACATCTTTTGCAAGGACAGATCCAAATCATATATTTGCTGATTTCAAAAAGGATTCAATAATACTTCAATGGAATCTGAATCAGGTCCATATACAGGTATAATGACAGATGTTGTTAAACTGAAAACAGTGTATTTAGTGTAATGACCACAGGTAACTGAAAATACTGGCAGTAGCTTTTGTTTGGGATTTTTTTCTCCCTCATACTCAATTTCACTGTGTAAACCTTATATATACTGTCAGGTAAATAATATTTTGGGTCTTAACTGCCTCTACATGCCGTGGGGGATTGCGTCTCAGTTTCCTAATAGAGTTTGGAAAGCTAATTTAAGCTAAATTAAAAACAACTCAGTACAGAAAAGGAGTGTGTGGGTAGGGGGTGTTACATTCCGTAACTAAAACTGGGGAGAAAACTTCAACAGAGTAACCACAAATTATGCAGAGCTGTTCTATAAATTTGTTGGGTGAGGGTTTTTTTTGTTTGTTTGCTTGTTTTTAATTGGTTCTTTTTTAAACTTATGCTGCCAGTACGTGTATGGTGCTGTGAAACCGCCTGAAGACAGCTCCGGGAGTATACCCTTCTTTAAAGTCCTTAGAAAGGTTAAGGTTTTGTGAGAATCTTCTGAGATGTTTTCAGTGTCTCACTGTAAGTATGAGTTGTTTTAGAGCAGTTACTTTAGCAGAACTGCCTCAAAAGTGCTTGTTTTATTCTTAGCATCTTGTTAGTGTGACACCTTACAGACACCCAAAGTCAAGACACAGTTCTGGGAACGTCACATTCATCTCAGATAAGGCTAATGCAACAGCAAGAGGATGACTTTATCCTAAACTTGGCTACTGTCAAAATCTTTTTGCAAAGACAAGCCTAAATGTGTCTCACTTGATTCTCTAGGATTCAGATCCCTAATAAATTCAGACAAATCACCATCACTTCGGAGGGTACAGTGCCAGCGGGAATATGAACGCGACTCCCAGCACCTATAAAGTCGGCGCAGCAAAAGCGAAGCGCGCAGGAAGCTGCCTTGCAAAACACACGAACTTAACTACTGACCGCTCCGGTGCAACTACCATTAAATAAAAGGTTCTTTGGCTGTAATATCAGCTTGATCCTTCCCTCCCCCGCTCCGCCCCCCCCCCCCCCCCCCCCCCCCACCTTTTTACTAGCTACTGCAGGGCTGGCATCCGGCCAGCAAAAGCGACATAGTACCTTAGTGCCATCTACAGGCTACACTGCCATGCTAATTTAGAGGCAAAAGACAAGCACCAGTAAAATAAATTAGACAGCACCGCATTTAAATCTTTATTAGCGAGGAATTATTAGACCTAAGAAAAACTAATGCTGGATTTGGTTGAAATATGAGTTTCTCAGCCTCCAAATCCCTCTTCATATGGCGTATTTCACAGTTTAAAATGAGTTATGACAGATCACTTATGCATTACTAAGATGAGAAAACATTTACAATGGGCTGACTTTTTTTTTTTTTCCCTGCATAATTCAGATGTATTCAGAGAATGCATTCCTTTCAAAAGTACGCTTTGGCCGTTTTTTAAAATATGCAACAAACTATCTACGCGATACCAACTTTTATCTATTACAACAAAATCATTTTGAACTCAAAACGGAGGAAGACTTCCGTATGGCTTAATTATATCCTACCAACAAACCACGTGCTTCACAGATGAAGTAGCATGGAAATTCGGCTGTCTTTGTGAGGGAAAAAAAATTAACCCCTTTAGTAACACTAACTTAGCAAGATTCCAAATCAGCTTGAACTGTAAAAGAAACTCCAGCCAACTCACTACAGACAATTTTTCAGACTGAAATTTAGCATATAAGGAAACAATTTTTCTTCAATAACTTTTACATTTGGAGAGTCAAATACTGGGGAGAAAAAAAAAAGTCTTTGTTTTTTAGGGTTTTTTTATGTACATGTATGTGCACACGCACAGATGCAAAATAGTCCTTTAACAACTGGTATTCTTCAAAACCCAAAGTATCAGAGGCATTTTGCAAATGCATGGTTAAGACCCAGGTAAATGATAAAGTGGTCAAGTTGCTTTAGTTTGTTTTTGTTTGGTTTTGTTTTGTTTGTGTTTTTTTTTTTGTTCCCCCCATAATGTCACTAAATTAAATTAGACTGAAACAAAAAAAAAATACCAACCCACAACACAGTGGCACTTTTAATACTGGTTGATCGGGCACTTGTATGCAGTACTTATAGACCAGTAAAAGTGCTCGTTTACCTGTCTGGTGTGTAAGGGGCCCTTTGTCTTGAAGCCTCCTTGGGAACTGCACTCTGAGGCACTGAAGTGATCTGAACTAGTGGAAGAGCGTTTGGAAAGGGTGTCACAACCACCAACAAAGGTGTTGTCCAACGGGAGTTCCTGAATCACATGGTGTTTTTTCACTGAAACTGGAGTGTCAGGTTTGAGATGAAAAGCAGACTGCGGAGAGGCAGATTTGTAATGCTTGGCGAGATCAGGACTGTTAGGCTTAAAGGTTGTTGGTGGTGCTGTGCCCCAATCAAATCTTCCTATACTTTGCTCCTCCAGCTCTGCTGGAAGGCTTATTGTCCCGTTGATAGGTTCATGAACGGCATCATCTGGTTTGGACTCCTCAATGGTCACAAAGTTCAAAAGAGAGCTCTTTGGAGATTTCCTTTTCTTCCTTTTCTTTTTCTTGTTTTGCTTGTTCTCCTGATTGGGAGACATCCACTCAGCACCTTGTTTACTCCTCTGGGCAGCTTTGAATCTGGACGCATGTCGACAGCGAACGAGAACTGTGACAAATATTACCACTATGACAACCATGGCACCTGCCACAATAGCGATCATGATCGTGAGATAGTCCTCATTTTGGTAGGGTTGGCTACTGTCCCCTATATTCCGGTCCAAAGGTGTTTCCATAGTCCTGCGTATCAAGTCATAAATATAAGAGGCATTTCCAGCAGTATCATTTACATACAAAAATACAAGCACGAGTGTATGCAGGGACTTGGGATACCCCAAATCACTTATGTTGACAACTAAGCGATGCAGCCCCACGTCATTAGGAGATGGTTTTTCTTCCAGAGTGATATTACCTGTCACCGGATCAATCCGAAACAAGCCCTTGTTATTTCCGCTTACAATTGTGTACTTCAGCTCGGCATTCATGCCAGTGTCTATATCCACAGCAAAGACTTCGGCTACAACCGATCCTGGAATTGCTGAGAGTGGCACTAGCTTAAAAGAAGTATTAGAAGGTGGGTAGATGACAACGGGGCTGTTATCGTTAACATCCATGACATTTATGGTTACTTTCGCTGTAGAAGAGCGAGGAGGTTGCCCTCCATCCACTGCCTTAACATCAAAGGTGTAGGAGCTCTGCTGCTCTCGATCAAAAGAGACATTGGACTTTATAACTCCAGAGTACGGATCCAGCACAAAGTTTTCATTGTCATTCAGGATGGAGAGGGTCACTGCTTTATTTTCCCCAGCATCCGCATCGGTCACCGTGATCACCCCCACCGTGCTATACTTTGGTAAGTTCTCCGACACAAAAAACTGAAAGTGATTATGAGTAAATTTGGGACTGTTGTCATTTTCGTCCAACACAGTAACAATTACAGCTGCTTGACTCTGCAAAGGAGGGGTGCCATTGTCTCGGGCTGTAACAGTGAAAATGAAACGTTCCTGCTCTTCTCTATCAAAAACTCTGGAGGCTGTCAAAACTCCCGTCTTTCGATCCAGATCGAAAAAGGAGGCATTAGGGCCAAGCTGATAAACAATGTCTGCATTTTTCCCACTGTCTTCATCTGTGGCACTAATAGTTGTTAAGTATAGACCACGACGGTTGTTTTCCGAAACTGACAGCTCAATTACAGGTTGGCTGAAAATCGGAGGGTTGTCATTTTCATCCTCCAGTTTAACTCTTACCAAGGCAGTCTGGTTCAAACTGGGCTTACCAGAATCAGAAGCAACAATTTTAAAGCTGAATTCTTTGGTGCCCTCATAGTCCAACAAGGAAGAGGTCTCTAACAAATACTGGTTGTCATATACTGCCTTCAAGTGGAAGGGGACCTCTCTTTCAATGAAACAGATCACTTTGCCGTTCACATCAGTGTCCTTATCTGAAACTGTAATTAGGGCAATCTTTGTATTGATGGGATCTTTCTCAGATAAGTACACTGTGCCATTGATGGGACTTATTATGTACCTGAGGTCTATGTTAGGAGGGTTATCGTTTACATCAGTGACATTGATGGTAACGGTTGCCCGGGCCGGTGTAGAGCTACCATCGCTAGCCAGCACTGTCACTTTGTGAATAGCAGTCTCTTCTCGATCTAAGGACCTCTGAACTGTAATCAGCCCTGTGGTGTTGTTTAAAGCAAAAAATCTTTTGGTTGCAGGGGCGACTTGGGCACCAAAAATGTATCTGATTTCTGCATTGCTTCCTATATCTGCATCTGTAGCATGAAGCTGAATTACAGAAGTGCCTACAGGGGCATTCTCTGGTATATGAACCTCTACTTGACTCTCTTTAAACACTGGCCTGTTATCATTGACATCACTTACTGTGACTTGCAGGATGGCTGTGCTGGATTTCTGGGGGGTACCTCCATCCTCCACCTTGATTTTCATCACATAGGTGTCCTTTTGTTCTCTGTCCAAGTTCTGCTGCACGATCAGCTGAGGCCATTTCTCTCCTTCGGGAGTTTCTACAATATCCAGTCCAAAGACACTCTGCCCATTTAACAACTCGTAGTGCTGCACGCCGTTGAAACCTGTGTCAGGATCTGTTGCTGATGGGATTGGAAAGCGACTGTTGATCAGAGTGTTTTCTGGGATGGAGATATTGATGACAGGGGATGGAAACATAGGTGCATTGTCATTAGTATCCTTTACAATGATTTTTATTTTTATCAGCCTAAAAAAGTCATTGGGGAGAATCACCACCTCAAGTTCAAAAAAACACTCGTTTTCTTCTGCATAGGAAGCTCCAGCACAGAGTTTTTCTCGGTCTATTCTGTTAGATGTCGTAAAGATTTCCCCAGTGTTGCTGGACACTTTGACCAGAGGTGCATCCCCTGCTTTAGACACCAGTCTGTAGACAAGGCTGGCACTGGTCCCCGTGGCAGCATTGATGTGAGAAATGTTCAGGTCCTTTGGTATGTTCCCTATGGGTACGTTTTCAGGCAGTTCCTCTCTAATAGTGTAAATAAGTTCTTGAGCTATAGCAGAATCCAGCCTTAAACAGGCAATCAAAGCGGCCAACAGGTAAAAATCCCTCAGGTCCATGATAATGTTTTTATTCTCTTTTCTTCGATTTTAGGACTTAAAGGTTTCCAGAGAGGAATGATGCGCGATTTGCAAGAGGAGGCATGCATGGACTGCAGGATGCATTACATCTCATTTCTTATTTGAAGACAGCACTGTCAACACAACCACACAGAACAGCATTATTGGTTTTTTAGGCACGACAAATCCACAGTCCCCAACTACTACTTGTTTTTGCAATGCACACTTGCAGCAGTACATTTTCTTACTGCTCCCTTTTACAAGCAAACCCTTTGGTCAAATGCACTAATATCCCATCAGCTGCATTTGCACAGAGCAAGAATGGATATAACTACTTACAGGATTAAGGGTAGCTACCGTTTTGACACGTACTTTCTGAATAATTTCGTGGTACAGCGTGTAATCTGTAACATGCATTCCCCCTCTACCCTCCTCCACCTAGTCATTTGGTGCAAGTAAAAAAATCTTCCCGTACTACTTCTGGATTCTAACTGCTATGTCAGCTGCCAAATGCAATTTGTTGTTTGCTTCCACACATATTTTTTAGCTTTTGCAAACCAGATTTTTCTCTGCTCCTTGTGCCTTATATCCCTCTCTGTAGCTGTGGTACTGAGAAATAACCACCCGGACATGCTGCTGCTGCAGCAGTCGTCACTGGCTACTTCACATCCCTGTTAACTGATGAGACAATAACAGGACTTACAGTTTCTTACACTCTCAGCTCAATGTTTCCTCTTCAGATGCTGGATACTTCTCCTTCTGTTTAATAACCTTAAACTTTCTTTATTTGTTTTTAAACACAGTCTAAATCAGAAGGCTGGAAATTCCAAATGCAACTTAGGAGCAGCCAGCCCGTTTATGGGGGGAAGGAGGGGGGGATATATTTTCTGATGATGAGAGGAAGAATAAAGGTACAGCCTTTCCCCATTACAGTGATCTCCCTTCAGGATGTTATTAGCAGCTGCCATACATAAATACTGCAGACTAATAATGCAGGTGGAAAAAAAAAAAAAGCGACAGACAGACTTCTGTTTCCATGCTCTGCTAACCGCGAATTATCTGGGTGCAAGGCTGCCAGCACCTACAGTTTGGTGGAACCGGGCAGCCCCTGAGCACTAATCTTATCTGCATTAAGCTGCACGATAGCTGATGCCCGTGATTACTTCCAGCAGTGATGCAGGTAGGGATGCAGAGAGTAGGTGAGCCTTTGCCACCAACAGCAACTGAATCTGAAACACTAGTCCTTTCCCTAGATAAATATACTGCGTGTTGCTTTTTTTTCCCCCCCCTTTACACGAAAAGCATCACAGTGTATGGGTAACTTTGCACTTACGTTAGTCGTCTACCTTTGACGATCTGCTGCAGCTAAGCAATGATCTGTTCCAGCAGATACAGCACAATGCATCTGGTAAACCACCAGTTTTGGAGAAATCAGTAGCAGCCAAACGCTTCCTTCTTGAGATATGTGTTGCTTCGGGGTGGCAAATTAGCAACTCCAGGGAACAAATTCACAGTTCTGTCGTTAGTCATCCTCTCCACGTTTCATTTCTATTAAGCGGCGATCCTTCGGGTGTTTTAACGTGCACGCAACAGCCCAAACAAACAGCGAGCAAAAATCCGGTGCACTTCTTTAGACCGGGGGTATTTTCCACTCTGCACCGCACACAATTTCCATCCCTCTCTCAGCAGAGCAGAGACAGCTATGTGAAGTCTGCAACTTCTTACTGGAAATGGCAAGAGTTGGTCTGGAGGTGCTTCTCTCTCCCTCTTTATCTCTGGGGTGATAGTTGCCCACAGGAAAAAAAAAATAAAAAAAGAAATAAAAAAAAAAAATCCTAATAGGTTATTGCTTTAGTGATGGGAGGAAGCGACGGCGCTTTCCTCCCCCCTCCCTCCCTCCCTCCCTCCCAGCCTCTCTCCCTCACACACGCTCTCTCCTTCCTTCTCTCTCTCTCTCTCTCTCTCTCTGAACTGAAATTCTTGATATAACTCTCAATAAGCCCAGAGGGAGGGTGTGAGCGGCGCTAAGCCACCCCTCCCGCCGCACCGCATTGGCCCGCGCCGGCGGGGGCGGTGGATGGCGGAGCGCGGCCCTGGCATTGGCCGCCGGGCACGTCGCTCCCCGGCCCGGCCGGGCGGCGGGGGTGGCTCCGCGCAGCGCGCAAGGCTTTGGCGGCGGGATGCGCGGGGCCGCGCCGCGGAGCGCAGAAGAGCGGGGCGGGGAGGCGGGAGCGGAGGTCGCTGCGAGCGGGCGCTCCGCAGGGCGAGGGGGGAAAGCGCGACAGGGTCGGGGCCGCCCCCGCGGGCGCGGAGAGAGGAGGAAAAGATCATCAGGATAATCCGGGATAAATAAGGGTTTCGTGCGGGTTTGGGTTGGTGGTAGCTTTGGTTTGTGGTGGCTTTTTAAAAAAAAAAAAAAAAAATTTGGGGGGAGAGGGTGCTGGGTTTTTTAATTGTGGAGGGGGGACGAGGGTGGAGTGTCTCAGGGCACCCTCGGTCGCCCTCGCTCGGAGGTGCGGGAAACCCGCCGTTGCGGGTCCGGCGCCGAGTCCCCGCGCATCCTCCGCGGGGCCACCGGCAGGCACCAAGCCGCGCAGAGCAGCGCCAGCAGAAATGCTCTGCCCCGGCCCTCCTTCCGCACGGTTCGTCTTTATGTTTAATACATGGCTTTTCATCTATAATTCACGCTGCTCTGACTCCAGCCCTGTCTGGGCTCCCATTTACGCCTGCACACCTTTCTCCTTCCCCTTCCCGGAGGGTCAGCCAAGATGCTTGGCGAAGGAGGGAGAGAGCTGCTCTCCTGGTTTGGGTTTTGTCTGCTTAAACATCGAGCTGGGAAACATTCCTCTCTGTGGTTTGATAAATAATAAAAGTGAGCATTTTGCCTTCCCCGTAAATGACACAGGTAAATTATCCAGCTGGCCACAAAGAAGCATCACATGCCTGGAAGACAGTGTAATAAAATGCCGATGTGTTACGATATGAGTGACCTCAAAAGTGTGACAAGAAGATGATTGTAGTGCATTATATATAGGTGTGTTACATGCAGTGCCTTTTTCAACATTTTCTGAAGCATGAATGAACCTTCGTTTGACTGTGCCTTTTATTGCAAGGTTTTCTCAGCTTGAACTTGCAAGCTGAGCGACACAGTACCTAGCCAGTTTAGTATGCCTAGGTATGTGGCCACACTGGCTGCTGTTTCTGGTTAAGCCTTTCAGATATATATGCATGCAAAAAAAATAAAGACAACATGAGCATTTGTCTTTTTCTGTACGTGGTACTATATCTAAATAATTCACATATTTTTGGTTGATAGCATTGACCAGCTAAAGACAAAATTCCTTGAAGCTTTTACATTTTCAGATGCAGGCTTCTACCTTTAGACTCCCATATGCATCTGCACATACGACGTGCTGTTAACTAATGGTGGAAGCTGCTTGTATCTGTCAGAGGTCAGTGATTTGCATGGCTTGGTATTGCATGGTACATACTGATAAATGTGTGTACCCTTGCTAGTCATACGGATGCAGGTGCTGTATATGAACATTGCACAGCCTGTAATCCCATGATGTGTGAAGATGAGACACTCTTCGTTTTTCTGTGCTGTGTCCAGAAGACTTCTGTTACAGATACACACAGGAAAAGATTGATCCTGGTTTCGATGACATCAAGTAATGGTAGCAAAGAGAACTGAATCTAATAATAGTTTAAGAAAAATGTTCATTATGTAATACAGAAAGGATGGCATGAGCCCTGGAATTGAAAGTCAAACAAGTGACATGAAGAAGCAACCTTACTGCCAAACCACTTAGAAAAAGAATTCTGTGAATGAATTAAATATGCAGTTCTTTTGTCTTTTAAAATACAAAGCAGAACTGCCATTAATAAAGAAGATAATTAGAACTACTAGCATTCTGTGTAATGCAGTCTGCTTCTGAAATACGGCATGTTTATGTATGCGTTAATAATGCGCACATTTTTCCTGACACTAGTCATATCACAGCAGTATGGCATCACAGACGTTTTATAGCCTCATTCTAGTAACTTCACAGACATATAGCATTCTTATTCTAATCACACCATAGTCATTTCAATGTCACATTGTAGTCACATCACATAGCCTGGTAATAATTATTTAACTTTATTGCTAAGCTGAATAGTTTTCTGTTTGCTCAGGGATGACTTTAACTTGTAGTCAGAACTGATTAGCACATGCTCATAAATGAGCTCTTCTCATGTACACAGGGTTAGCCTCGTGAATAGTTAGGAAGAGGAAAAAAAAAGTAAAATTTCAAAGAACTAGTAGCTGTTGGATTTAAACCCAACAGTCACAAGTCACAATAATAGCACAATTTTGCTGTTTTCTGAAGTTATTTGAGAAAGCCAAAGATGTTTACATGCAGATCGGTCATGTTCATATTTGTGTATCTGCTTTAAAATATTGCAGTTCTTTAACTAATCATGCGTTATTAACCTCATGGAAGAGACAGGTCTTCCAAATGTAGTATTTGCACAACAGATTGTAAAGTTGAGGCCTAGAGCACCAGTAAGGCTAGAACTGTCACAACTACTATTAATGTGAGGAAGTGGGTAGAAAGGGCTGAGTTCCTGAGCAGGCGTTGGAATCGCCAGTGCAGCATTACACCATCCCTGAAATGTGAGGAACTGCTCTGAAAAGCTTCCCATGTTCGCTTGAGTAGTCATGTTGTATCCTACAGCAAGTGTTTATTCACTCACTCTTATATTTGATAAAACTGCGGTATTTGATGTTGTATTCTCCTCAAATGCAGCTATGCACCATTATTTATGCTGTTCCTTAATAGTCTCCTTTCTTTACTGTGATGTATTAGGCTTTTGTCTGCATATAAGAACACTGGACTCCTAATCACATCTTACCCTATTAAAATGACTTCTGTATTATAGCATATTAACTATTCATCCACATCATTGCTTGTTATCTTCGCCTCTATATTATTATGTATCAAATTCTTTTCCGTATCATATTTGACTCAAATTCTAGCATGCTAGAAACTGACTCCAATTATTCTGTACTAGCTATAGTCAAATTGCAGTAAATGGAATTGCTTACATTGTATCATACTGGCTACAGGCTCACACAATACATTATACATGAAACTGATTCACATTATGCTTAGCTAACTAAAGACTTTAATCTTGAAGTGTTGAGCATAAAATGCTATCATTCTTCACTGAACTGGCTCTGGTCACTTGATCATTTTGTACCTGGGATTGCCTCTTGCAGGCTGTCATTATTAAAGCAAAATGGCTTTTCCTCTCCTGCAGTTCTACCACTTTCTATGGAGAACTGATTCATATGCTAATGAACGAGCTCTTTTACTTCATGCCATCTCACTGCAACACTGGAACCTCACCTATGGTGCACCTATAGTATGTCCCCTTCATAGCCCAGCATAGAAAAAAAAACAAACCATGTTATAAATATGTGCTTGTGCATTCAAATACTAGATTATATGCTAGATGTTTAACAATCCTTAATCTTATCCCTGGAGGCCTTGTTTCTTAAATGTTGCTTAAATCATTAGCAAATACAGCCTTGGTCCCGACTCCAATAGAAAATATTCAAGGCCAGATTGCTGGTTCTGCTGAGATCTTTCACAGTGTTCCTAATATTGTTGTCACTGGAAGAGGTTTGGAGTTCAGTGTGGCAGGTGAGAAATGAGGACCCCCTCTGTTACAAGGAGTATTTAACCCATGAAGTAGTCCACCTCCTCAGAGCAGACATTTGCTCTGCTCCAACCATCACTGGTGTTGCTCTGCCCTTGACTCGGGCTTCTGCCATGCTTCATTCTCACAATAATCTCAGTAAATCCCCTTCTTACAGGAAGTACAGGGCCAGAAAGTGATGCTTGTCAACTTCCGTGCTCCTAAAAACTTCAGGGAGCCTGTGAAGATAAGAGACAAGAGTGCCACAAAGGTGGGAGCAGCATACGGAGAGGATTGTGGAGCCTATGTTTTCTGCATATACTTGGAAGCATGTTTCTCCTTACAAGCATGCTGCTTTATACACATAATGGTTTGAATTTCAGGAGCTTGCTTCAGAGTTTCCTTCTCTTCTTAGGAATAGGGATTGAACCTGGATTCTTCATTTGCATGAGTAATTCAAATGAAGTCAATAAAAACATTTTGGTTAATGTAAACCGTACATAGCTGCAGCATTTCAAAAAGCCAGGTAATTGAATTATAAATTACATTTATTTACTGTACTTATTTTTATAATTTCAAAATATATTTAATTGTTTTGGGGAATGGTTATAAGAGCTCTGGAGAAGGAAAAAAAACACTTTAAGCAGACAGTTCAGGAATGTATATTAATCTGTACTCTTAAATATAAAACAGCATTAGCTAAGTCAGTTAATGATGAATAATTGAAGCCAATCAAGCTGCTGAGATGGGGCAATAGTTGCAGAATCAGGCCCTTTTGATGTGTCTTGCTTCAGGAAAATAAAGTCAGTCCCTGGATAATCAAATCACAAAAGGGGCAGGTGACGACCTTCATTCCATTTGAATGGCAGAGCTAAATTTAACAAAATTTGCCATTTTTTTTTGAGTGACAAAGATTGCAAATGTCAGTTCATGGCTCTGAAGGGTCTACAAATGAACAAGCTGAAAACTGGCATTTTGCAATGCCAGTGTTTAATCCCTGACACTGTAGAATACAGCAAGGTGCCTCACTCCCATTAATTATTGCTATTTATTTAAAGGTACAGATTAATGCACAGACTTGAATTGTTTGATTGAAAGTGTGTGGGTTTCTTTCTCTTTGCAGGGCTCTAGTAACTGTTTAGTAAAACAGTAAAAATCAATTTGGATATGGCAAAAAGAGAATAATAAATGTTTAAAATGCAATTATCGGACCACTTAAAAGGGATGTAATTGCATGTGACACAACAAAAAAATATTTTATTCTTTGCTACTCTCATGCTATTTATTGTAATGGAAGTAGCTGATGAATCAGAATACAGAAGCAGATTCCAACCAGTGTGCTTTTG
This sequence comes from Trogon surrucura, assembly GCA_020746105.1. NCBI lineage: Eukaryota > Metazoa > Chordata > Aves > Trogoniformes > Trogonidae > Trogon > Trogon surrucura. The sequence goes on from CM036617.1 coordinate 43,330,110, forward strand.
TGTAAGGTGAAAATATTCCAAGACCTGCAAATAACCAGTTGTCTTATTGATGGTTTATTGTTTAAAAATGGAAGAAGGGAAAAGACAGGAAAAGAAAGGAAGACTTACGGTTTTCAGACAAAACAATGTCTGAAGAAAGCTTTACTAAAGCATTTTTGTTTCTATCAAAACAGTAATGTAAATCTGATTGATGGAGTTATGCTGATGCAATGTTGACAGGATCAGAATGAGACCCAAAGCATGGAATGAGACCTCCTTCAGGCGTTTGCTTTGTTTTTCTGCTTTCAACTTCTGACCTGCTACTTGCTTGCACAGAAAATAGAAAATGTTCATTTTAGATCAATATATACACTCACACTAACTTACATTAGTGTGACTGACATCTTTACATCCAAATTTGAACCTAAATATCTTCTGTTTTTCAGTGCTGCTCTGATGTCAGTCATGCCTTGGCGTTTACGAAAGGTTACTAAGGTAGTGAAGCTTGATTAAACTCTATGTCCTCTAGGGGAAAAAAATACTCGTTTGACATAGACATAACTTCATTCTTTAAATTACAGATAGGCAGGCAGACAGATGAGTAATTTCTGTTTAAAAGCATTGTGCTGTTGTGATTGCTGCTTCTTATTTCTAACACTTCTGCTTTTCTTAACATTCCGATTAAACCAAGGGAGCTGCGATTTTGAGGTTTTACCTTTTGGGGGTGGTTTGTTTTGCGTTCTGATGGTAGAAATATTGCAAGAACTACACCCTTTCATTGAGTAGATGATGCCCATCTATTTACCATGCAGATGCACTGAAGAGAAGAGCACAGATACCTGAACTGCATTGGTTCTATGTGGCCCAATGGCATGGCTGTGATTCTCAAAGAACGTTTATTCTTCAGGGCTGAAAAGCCTTAAAAGAGAAGTTCTGTGTCTTCCTCCTATGGGCAGCAGTACCCCAAGTCTGTAGATGCCTCCATGTTCTGGGGAAGTACTTCAATGTACTTTCACCTTTCTGGAGGCTAATTCCTCTCAAGAGATCCTCATGATGTGGAAGACGGAATTCTTCAGAGCGCCCGTGCAGAGCTGAGCCCCAAAGAAAGGATTAATACAGATGAAATTACTCTCATTAAAACAATGGGGGGAAATTACAGATCTATGTGTGGTGTGCATTCAGGGAACAGGAAACGTCACCAAATACCTTTGCATTTATTTGCTTTCTGTTCAATATCCTAAAAATATTTAGATTCTAGACAAGTGTAAAAAAAATTCTGAATGCCCACAGTTTGACTTCTCTGTAGATTTTCCCTGTTCCATATAGCTATTTTGTTGGCCAGGCTCATTAATAGGCAGGAGTTACTCAAAGTCTTAACGTAAGTATTGTATTATCATGGATGTGGTCACTTAATGTAAGCAAAATAAAAATATAAGGATAAGGGGATAGTACTTTCTCTCCATGGGAACTTACTGGGCACTCATAGTCAGAGACGAATTTAGGGGAAGAATAAAACAGAGACTTTGTTTTCCTTTTTTTACTACTAATAAACCACTGCTTCTGCCTCCCATGTTGACAAGCAGCAGATGTTTCAACACAAACTCCATCAAAGTTAGTCATTTTGTCCTCTCTCTTATCAAAGTTTCTGTCGCTCTGAGGACGACATGTTTCAGGAAATAAGTAAGCACCTATCTATAGGAGCATCACTCAGTCATGCTTAGACAATTATCACAGCAAAACACACCTCAGACTGATCAATAATTGCTTTCCTTGTCAAATTTCTGGATGTCAGAAGCAACACCAAAGAGAGGGATCAGACCAGAGCAAAGCCTTGTCTAGACAGGTAGATTACATTGCTTTTGGTCCTAATAGAGGCACGGGGGTGCTGCAGTGGTCCACAGCACAGCCTGACAAGACACCCATCTCCCTCCATCCGGCAGCTGGGCTTGGGCAGACTCAGGTTACATGAGCAAGGAAAATCCTCCCAGGGAGGACACCTTAAAATCAGAAAAATGCAATATTAGGCATCACTTCGAAGTGCCATAGTTTTCCTCCCTGGCAAACTTTGTTCTGACATATGCCAGAAAGTTGTTATTTTCAGATGGATTTACAGGGATCAGTGCTTAGATTCCCTTTCATATCTCTGTCTTGCCCCTTTATCTTTTTAAAGCTTGGATAGACTGAAGGCCTTCTGACTGATTAGCTTATATCCGTGCTTGCAAACCTCAGGCCTGTGATGAGGAGAGGATACTTGTTTCCAAGATACAACATTTTAAAAAACATAACTCAAGTTTATTCAGAGTCCTGTTTAGACATTCTTTTTTGTTTGTTTAGTATATAGCCATGTAGCTGTTTGTCACTGAAGGCAGTAAATTTGTGTAATAAAAGAAGGAAACCTATAGATTTTCTTACACTGAAAGCTCAGAATAAATGCATATGATGCTAGGAGAAGACACATGAAGGCATAATAGGAAAATTGTAAGTTTATCTCATTTCTGTAATTGGGAGGTCTTTTCAGGAATTACAAAGTATGGCAGTCAATGTAAAAACAGATCTATTCTGCCTATGCTTTTAACATAGCGGTGAGGAGTAGTAATTACAAAACCTTTTTTTTTTTTTTCCCCTCTGGTCCACTGCTGTTAATCCTTGAAAACACCTACACAATTTAGTAAATTTATATACTCATTTCAAAAGTGAACTTCACCTGTTGCTTGGTTTACGTTATCCTTCAGCTGATTCTTCACTGAGAAATGTAGGGAATCTCATTGAAGAGGATTTTTTTCCTTATAGCGTGAGTGCCAGAGGACTTCAGGTTATATGATAAGAGTAGTCAGTTGTATTCAGCACAATAATATGCTGTTCATTACTGACAGAAATAAGAATTTTTTTAATCGGGAAACTCTGAAATTCTTATTAACATGATTACATTTAAGTGAATGAAGATACTGTCTCTGTTAGCCCTAGAGATACGTATCTTTTACAGATGGTATAGCAGGAATCTTTCTCTGTGCGCATACCTATGCTGTTACAAGAGAACCAGTGGAGTTGTGAGCTTCCAGTTTTCTTCCCTGTTAAGTATTCAGTTTAGAATCATCTCCGTTCCATTGATAAAAGTGTTTGCTACCCCACTTTGGTCTGCAACGGGTCAGCGCTTAATTCTTTCTCCGGGGAACAACTACTCAGATATCCTCCAGCCATCCCCACCTGTCACTTGGAGACATTTCATGTAAAATGCTATAATGTAAATGCAAAAGCTGAAGCTTTTGCCAAAGCTTGGCATTTTTTGGCAGTGACACAACTATGGTTAAAAAGTAATGCCTCTCTTGTATTATTATTTTTTAATTAAATGTATATAAACTTCCAATCAGGCTACAGAAGTTGAACCTAACTGGTTCATATGTTTAATATTTCCTAAAAATGGGGGGAAAAATATTGGTCATAAATAAAAAAATGTGTTCTGCCTACTACATGGACTTTAAGGCACCTAGAACTCATTTCAAGTCAGGACCAGCATGTCTTAGTACTGTTAAGGGGAAGTAATGTTGAAAATCCAGCTTGTCCCCACAAAATACAAACATGAGGCTCATTTTCTAAATTCTTTTTTTAATTGTACCAAGTTAGCATTACAAATTATTATGTTAGTGTTCCCACATAGCCTAAGGCACCTCTGATTTAAAGTATACTGTCATAAATTCTGTTCTCGTTAACACTGACGCTGCTTGTTCTGAGTTGAAGTGGATATTGCATAATACTGTAAGACCACCAAAAAAGATATGTGGTTCAAAAAACAAAGCCCCAAAACCCAGTCTTGGTTGCCTAAAGTAAGCTATGACAGAATATAGGTGTCTACCTCATAATACAATACTTAAGGTCATCAAACCAGAGGAAGTTTCTCTACAGCTTGCTTCAATTTACATAGTTAAAATTTCTGAATTGTACTACAAGCTGAACTTGTACTTTTGTTTCTGTTCAAAACTTCTTAGTCTCAGCCTGTTTGAGCAACACAAGCCCTGTCAAGACCTACAAATAAGATGCTTTTCTTCTTCTCACTGGATAAAACGGTGCATGCCTACAAAATCAAGCTTTGCGTAAAACATGGGGCATTTTGTTTGACCTATTTTTAAGCAAAGCCATGAAATGTGGTTTTAACTGGATCTAATATTCCTTTAGCCTGGAAGGCACTTAGTTTTTCTCTTCATAGACTCAAAATCGCAACTTCTAATTTCTGGAAGAACACCTTAAATATATCTCCTGTTGACACTGTTTGCTGTGATAATATGGTTAAAGTTTTGCTGGGGTAGGTTGTGTGTGTGGATGTGTGGATGCTGACTCCCAAGCCTAGTGGATAAGATCAGAGGGAGGGTCTTGGCTTAAATTCCCTACTCCATGGACCTTGTATGTCCCTTGCATGACACAATCAATGAAGAAAATCCTGCATGGGGTCAATAAGCCTGATCCTCCACCAATAACCACCAAGTTGCAGGTTAAGATATTGTGCTAACAGAATCATGGTGCAAGCTCGTGGTGCACAGGACAGAGGAAAAAAATCAAAAACCTCTTGCCTCTCCCACTTCCTCTGAGAACTGTTGGAAATTTGCAGTGTGTTGTTCAAGTGCTCTTGGTGGTTCATTTACCACTCCTAAGAGGTCTATAGGAGGTAATTCAAAAGCATTGCTACTAACAATTGCTTTCGATTTCCTAAAAAACTATCTTCTTCATTCTTTAAGAGAATCTGTAAGGAGGTGCAAACTGAAAAGTTTTTCAAAATATTGCTGCAATAAGTACAGCTACATGCTCTACAGGTACTTGTGAATAAATCGCCATGGTAGTCGCAGTTTCTTCTTCTCTGACTGATTTAAAGGAAAGAGTGGTATCTCATTCATTTTGGAAAGAGAAGACTCTGGAATTGTTCAGTCTTCCCATGTGCCCTAGAGACAGCCAAGGTGTCCCAATGGGGGAGAGACAACTTGAGAATGGACATTTCAACAACCAAGTGGCTTCCTGGAGCTCAACCTAACTGAATTTACTAGCTCAAGTCCCAGAAAAATTACCCAGACACTTTCCAAAATTTTATCTACTGTGAACTGTTTTATGTGATGACACAAGAGGGCTTTCTGGGCTTCTTTTTTTTTTTTTTTTTATCAGAGAAATGTCAGAGAATGTCTTCATTATCCTGACTTAAAAAAAAATCAGAATTAGAGACTAATTAATCCCCCTTGAAGACATTTACATCTAAATAGCAATAACTGATCTAATGAACTCAAATTCACTGTGCTACAATGAATGTAGATCATGGAACAAAGAATAGTTGGAAAAAAAGATTAATATTTATACAGAGTCATTTTTAAACAAAGCCATCCAGAATAATCAAGTATGTGCGTGTATGTAAGAAGGTGTTTCCATAATTAGGAAACATTCCTGTACTACATTTCATACCTTAGGATGTAATGAAAACTATTCTAATTGTATTTTAAAGAGAGATCCTTTCTTGAAAGAAAAGTACAAGATTTTTGTTGACTGTTATAGATAAATATAGAAGTGTTCCTTGTTTTCAGTGAAACAAATGAAATCTTGGCCACTGACGTCAAAAGAGCAGGCTTAAGCTCAAACAATACTTGTCAAATGTATTTCATTCAATGTACAGCTATTTCTTATAAACGCCTGCACATCTTCTAAATGCAGTAAACAGTGCCATCTAGAGGATATTTTTAAGTACTGCATGTCATCTACAACATTACAAAGACTGACAAGCGAAGTGAAAGCATAGAGCTAGACAGTTGCCATAGTAATTATCTTTTTTTTTTTTTTTTTTAAAAAGTATTATTGAATACACTCTGCTTTCGGGACACCTGAAAGCCTAATATACTGTCATAACAAAATACTTGGATGACTTAAGGCTTTTAATCACAGGCATTTAAAGGAATTAAGCCAACATCTGCTATTACTGTAAATCTTTGGTTTAGTTCAATTAAGATGACAAAATATTACATAAAATTGCCATAATAAAAAGATAAAGCAATAGTCTGTAATTTTATGTAGTTTTGACCAGTTAAGGTTTAATTACCTTTAGTTATTTGTGCTTAATATAATGTAATTCTAATTGCACAAAGATATTTACAAAAAATATTTTAAAACCTAACCAAAACTAGTAAATAATAATTGTTAATTCATTAGACAATAGCGTGGGATGTAGGATAGGAAACAATGTCTTTAAAGGACATCTTTTAAAAAAAAAGACATCTTTTAAAAGAAATCTTTTAAGGAGAGGCAATGTTTGAATGTCATCTTACACTGACAACTTGACATTACTAAGAGGTTTCTACTTCCAACCTTAGATACAGTGAATGGCAACAATTAACAAAACCTCATTCTTTCAAAAAATGATGAGTTGTAGAGGTCTTCCTCTCCCATTTTTTTTTATAATTCTGTTCTGCCATTTTTGGGGCTAAAATCTTGATCAGACTTTTATTTTTAAAAAAGTAAAAAGAAACCACAAATAAACAAAAAACCTACATGTAAGTAATGATTTGCAAGGCAAATGTTGTTGTTTTCCTTAACAGAAGTTGCATTTTTTCTGTATAGACCACAAATATCTTTACATCTTGCACTCTGCTACCCCTGCTTTGCTACCCCGGCTCTGCTAAAGAAGGCCTTATAGATGTAATGAGTTATCCCACTCCTGCTTGACGCAGTTTCATATTATTTTGCAGGAATTCAAATATCTAAGGCTGGGTCTAATTTCAGTCATGGGTCAGGCAATAGTGCAATCTGTGTAGAACTTGAGTGCAACGGGTCCATTACGATGTAACTTAATATCTGTTTCACAAATGAGCTGCATTAAAAACATACCATTGCTTAATGAGGCTATAATGTTAATTAAATGAATTAAAAACTGTAATATGAAATAAAATCAAACAAGACAGTTACATGATACAGGAATTTAATTATAACAAAGTTTCAGTAAAGCTGTCAAGTTAACTAGTTACAGATAAAATCTTTGACAGGGTAATACTGGCTAAAAAGCAATTTTCCTTTCATAATTCTGTTATAATTAAAGTGACCATCCATTCTCAAGGTTGACATCACTTGCGTTCAACAATAAGCTTACATTTATATGGGTATGCATTATGGGATTAATGATAGTATTAGTACGGTGACTGAGGTACTTAAAAACTCTACTGCGTCCAGCGCATTACTGTCTGACAAGGAAAGTTACAAATCTGTGCAGGAACAAAGCTTGAGAAAAGAGGATGCCTGTCAGATGCTGCTTTTCATTTATTCTCGTAAAGTTTGGTGATGTGGACCATAATCTAGTAGCTATCAAGTAACAGTGGTAACAGTGATTAAAACAATAATAATAAAAAATGCTATGTGAAACCTATTCACATAATCAACAATCTTGCTTTCTCAGATGAGGAAGAGACCACAAAGCCGATCACATGCTCAGCTATGAGGGACACAGGTGAGGAGGATGCGGGAAGCACGCAACATCCAGAGCTTTTTCCTGGAGAGACGGCAACCACGGCTCCACAGGAACAGGTGATTCATTAGGCAGAACTCAGCTGCATTTAGATGTTTGCCTGGTAAATGTGTTTGTAAGGAGAAAACAAACAAGTTACTGCAGTTGCACAGAGCATTTCTTACTTCACCCACTCTCTTTTTATTTTCAGATGGAGGAGCACCATGAGACTGGCTGCTCTCCGTGCAGAGCTCGAGAGGCAGCGTACACAACACAGGGTAAGTTTCTGCATATTAGTGCATCTAGCACGATCACGAGTGTTTATACATCTCCGGAGGGTTTTGATGTAGGAAGGCAGTTGCTCTAGCAGGATATCTAGAGGTAAAGTGTGAACTCTAATGAAAGAAGTGAAAAAAGCAAACAGCTGGGCTTCCTATTGCAAAATAGCTGGGGAAATGGAAATAGTCCACAGGAGCATCAGATAGGAAAAGTAGATTATTTGGTTTTGGTAGAAAAGTAATGCTTTAGACAATTTAGCAGAAGAGATGGTAGATGTTTAGGAAGCACTAAGTGGCAAAAAGATTATTCTGACAAGAAAGGACTGTAGTCAGGAAGGCCAAGAACAAAGCGCAAACAAAGAAAACACCAAGAGTGAGGATAGAAACTGGGAAACAAAAAAAAAAAGGGAGCAGCATCTATGTATATTTGATATAAGTAAAGCAAGATTTTTTATTGATGGTTATACAACCATGCTTCCAAATTTAATTGCTAGTTCGATACGAATATTTATATTTAATATCTGATGATATTTGATAGTTTCAAAGTGAAGTTCTGCATTCATCAAGTTGTCAGTGGCCTAATGCATTGATCTCTGCTCTCCTTAGGGGACGATATAGTTGAGTGTTAAAGTCCCTGCCAGTCTCAGACTGAACTCACCAAACAGCTTTGGTGCTTGTAAAAACACTTTCTTTGCTTGATGACACAAACACAATTGCGCCAAGCATGAAAATTCAAAATTCTTGCTGTAACTACTTCCCAAAACGTAATTTTCCCCCAAAATTATTTTTGTTAGCTTATTAGAAATTAATATTTGTATTAAAATAGGTAGGGATGTCCATGAATTATTGCCATGCCTGAGTGTCCTCTAATCTGCACGGCTGTTATATGCAATGCTGGGGGGTTGTTTCTGTTCACAGAAAGTTTATTTTTCTGGAGGGCAGCCAGGCATTTCCGTATCCACAAATGGAGATCACTGGTAAAAATACCGTAGTCTTTCATGAATTCATTTTTGGGAGAGACACGGTGCAATTTAAAAACTGTAGGAAGGAACAACCCTGACAAATCACATTTTTCTCTACCACACTTCAACAACAAACACTTCTTGCTCCTGTTTTTACTTGTTCAGTAACACTTAATTACATGCTGTATTGAAAATCCTCCATTGCACTGACAAACAGTTGAGAAACAGCAGGAGTTTATGAAGCAAATACCTGCCCTTACATACCAATTCCTGCAACTGGGAAGCTTTTACAGACAGCAATAAAGATGAAGGTAAAGAAGATGGTGAGAACAAGCTTTAGCTGCTGGTGTCAGAGGATTGCTGCTGGAACTATCTATTAGATGTGGATTCTGGTATTGGACTAGATAATCACACTGAATTGATAGGATAGCGCAGCTAGCAATGGCAGGGATATGTTTGCTGAAAATTTATGTCGAGGTTGCCTTGGAGCTGCCAGCATCATGCCAATATAAGATTTCCTTGCCTGTAGAAATGCATTTTGTCATAAACATTTTGAAACTTACCATTCCTGACTGCTACAGGTCTCTTTTAAACCCATTTGGAACTGCTGCCATGTCATACCTGACACTGGCATCAACAAAAATGCAGGTGTCAAGTGCAAGGCAGGAAGACACTTTATAACAAGTGGATATTCTCAAATGGCAGCTTCAGAAGCAGCTTGTACCTTTTATATATGTGTGTGTGTGTATATATATATATATAACTTTTTTCTTTAAGGAAAACGCCAAATAGTTTGATTTTCTGTTTTCAGCTTTTGGCAGAATATTCTGTACTGGGAACAATTTACACAACTACAAATCTGTGAACACAAGGTGTTTCCATTTCTGCTGCTTGGGCTGGCAATTTTAGAGCATGTAAGTCTTGTGTAAGGTGTCCCTGGCCATGGCAGGGATGTTGGAGCTAGATGGTCTTTAAGGTCCCTTTCAACCTAAACCGTTCTATGATTTGACAATTAAAAATTTCCACACATTTCAAGCATGGACATGCTTAGACCTTCAGGCTTGTGATTGCTTTTAAACGATATGAGGAGCTCTGTTCAATGTGTATTCTATCTTTAGTTAGATGAGGCTCAGACAAGCTGAGGCTGCACAACAGTTGGTCAAAGACTGGGTACTCCAGCATGTCTTCAAGTCCACTGCTGATCGCCTAATTAGGGACCTTTCTGGAGTGCTCTCTGACTCCCATCTAGCCTATAGGCTCATATTTCTTATACAAAAAACACAAAGTGCAGAAGAAGGAAAAAAAAAGTTTGTAATTTTCTGCAATGGAGTTGAGTCCACGAGACCTATCCACTCAGACAGCAGTGTAACCTAGAGTGGAAATACTCCAGATTTGTATTTCCATATTCCGGTGGGATTCTGCTTCTGAACATCATGTTCAAAGCTACTTAATAAATGTCATGATCTTCTTTCTGCATGGGCTATTTGAAATCCAAAATCTTTGTATAGCTACATGCATATCATTTGCAGGAAGAGGCCATTGTGGAACTCCCCTCAGCGTTCATACGCTAAGAAAGCAAATGACAGAAAGAAATCCGGGAGAGAACAAAAGGACAAAACCAAAGCACACTTAAAATATGTTGCTTAGCAATGCATCCTGTATCACTCTAGGGAGATGGTCTTTGCTACAGATATTTACATGTTATGAGCAGAATTTATTGAAAAGCGAGAAACATTTGTGCAAAGCCAAAAACATAAATAAGTGGTATATTGCAGTTTTTTCAGTGCTCTGAAGACTGAACTAGAAGAAAAGAAACAAGAAAAAAAAATGTGGGTATACATGCATTTTTAAAAGAAGCTAATTTGGTAAAAGAATTTTATTTCTTTTTTCCTCACTTTTTCTTTGGCAGAAGAGAAAACCTATTTTTTGCCATTTGGTTCAATGCACTCAATGATAGTTCTGTTAGGGTTTATTTTTATATTTGTAACTTTGCATCTATGAAAGATTCAGAATGGTGAAAGAAAGAATTCTTCAACTTTAAAAAATGTTGGAAGAGTGGCAGACCAGAAAAATTACAGGGCTTAATATTTCTTTGGGGCTTTCATGACTGTTTATGGAACTGAGGGTCTGGAAGAATAGAAAAGGTGGGAGAAAAATCCTTTGATATTGCTCATATTATTGTATTCAATTGCAAGGAGCAAAAAAAAAAAAAAAAAAAAAAGATGACATATTGGGGACATTTCGACATTTATGTTAATTACTGTCTCCAAATCTTTTGAGGATTATAACTGAAGAAATCTGTAGAAAAGAAAAATATAGCAATTGTCTTCATTGTTCCAGGTGTTTTTTTGGAGAAAGCCTTGCCTGTTTGACCATCTCCCTGTCTCCTCTTTCTGGTCTGCTTCCTTTCTGGCAGACTGCTACAGTCCTCATTCCAAATCGGTGACAGTGTAATTTTAATCTTTTCCCTTCTGGTGCAAGAAATTCAAATCATAAAGACCCTTATGTGAATATGTTCAGCGAGTAAACGAAACCCAGCCATCATGTATATTAGTCTTCTTCATAAGTTATTTTAGTGCTTTAGGTTACAGGTTTCACAGTTTCCTCTGAGGTACATTTCCTAGCATGGCATAGTACACTGTCCAAGGTGGATTTCACAGCTTTTTGTAATTCCATTTTATCTCAACGTTTTATCAGGTATAATGCATAGCATTTTTAACGGCAAACTCTTGCTAAGAACATTTTACAGCATAAACTTGCGTGTTTATGAAAATATATAGAGATGGCAAGACACAGATGAGGCAAGAGGTAGAGAATATTTTTAACCTCTAACATTCACAACACTCTGTGCAAAATTCTGTTATTTTATAGTGGAAAATGTAAATGCCTTCCGAGGAGAAAAAAAAAAAAAAAAAAAAGAATTTGAGGCACAGAAAGTGTCATATTTTGTTTCTAATATTACAAGGCAGAGACACCTTGCTGTTTGTGCCAGTATAGATAACGGCATTCTTTTATCACCTTAGAAGGAATCCTTCTAAGCAATAAAAATCCTCAGTACCTTCCTGATCTGTTCTTTTTAAACAAGCAAGTTCTCTGCTTCCTGGCTACACAAGTGAATGACATTTTACGATGTAAGAAATGCGGAGGGAAATACACATAGGATTAGTTACTTGTCCTGCAGTAATCTCTTAAATGCTTTTTGCCTTTCCTACCGCTCACCGCCCTGTCACTGCGACATGTTAAACAGACGGAGCTACTTGTTTGTTCACAGTTTCCGAGCACAGCGTGTTTTTTCTGAAAGGCTGCGCTGGTCAGCAAGGTCAAAAACTGCCGCTTTGTTTCGTCCTGGATGTTTGCACCCTCAGAAGGGAGAGGGAGATGGTGTGATCTCTGAGAGCGAGCTTAGAGGCTTTGCTGGAAAAAAAAACCTTTGGCAAGCGCAGGGTGGAGCAGGCAGGGAGCCGGCAGCTGGCGTGTGAGCCGGCAAGAAAGCGGGGAGAGCAGGCACAGAGGTGATGGAAACTTTCTGAGACAGCCAGAGGGAGTGTGCTGCAATCCACGGTGAAAACGGCTGGATGGAAAACAAGGTCGGAAGGAAGGACTAACACAGTGGGTAGGGGAGAGGAGTGTTTTCAAATGGTTTAAGCTGTTTCCCCCATAAAATCTTCTTTTTCTCTGTTGTAATAGTTACCTTGTCCTACCCTGTGACCTGATGAACGATTGTTTTCAACCCTCAAAGCCCTGTTTTGTGATTTGACGTAATGAATAACGTTGGCACACCTACCTCATGGCTCCGTCTGACTCAGCGTCACTTCACGCTGACCGGCAATATGCACAATGAGCAGCCATAGGACGAGAGGGAAAACTTACTGCATTGCCAATCTGCATCCGGAAGAACTCAAGTGGAAAAAGACTTAGTGTCAGTACGGTTTCCCAAAACAGGGAAGGGGATATGAAGGTAACATTTCTGAACTGGATGTAGCGGAGAGTATTTCTTCTCTAGTGCCAAGTCAGATGGTGCTGGGAGCTTATTAACCTCTGTGTATGACCATTGAGGAATGAATTCCTATCAGTTTACAAGGCATAGAAAATGTCATAAGGCAGAAGACGGAAGAAGACATGATAGGACAAACTGAGCAGTCTGAAGGGCACACCTTTTTATTAAGCCTGCCAAACATTGCATCCTGTAAGAGCAGGCTGCAGGACTTTCCAGGTTTTTAAAGTAAGTCAGCATTTCTCCTATTACAGTAAATACACAGCTTATGTTTAAGACTAGGCCTTAGACTTTAAGAAGCTTACCCTCCTTTCCCTGGTCTCCCACAGATGCATACTCTCAACACAAACACCTTTACTAATTATATACTAATAACTTGACATTGACAGAAATATTGTCCAATCATTCCTAATTGCTGTTGGAAAGTTAGAAATGTGAATTAAAGTGCAAATACTCTTTTAAAAGCAAAAGGAAGACAGGCGCTCATCACAAAAATGAGGCTGATAGGAAGGAAAAATATTGCCCTTCAGTAACTTTGCCTCTCCCAAAGTATAACCAACTAGATAATGGCTATGCTAACATTATTCTAATTTGTATGTAATTTTTGTAAATGTGGGAGGAAACTGTATGGGAAATAACTGCAGAAACTCAGAGAAAAGAGAATTAGGTCCATGGTGGTACATCGTTCTGAAAAGTCCACAACAGATGGGTAGAATAATCTATTCCATTGCAATTCTGGCCTGAGCTGGAGTATCTGTGCACCACCTTACTGTGTATATCTAGTAATGGTGTCTTCTCTCCTGACTTCAACATTTTCTTTTCTTACAGCCCCCTCTTTACCAGTTTTATTGTAGGGATGTGTGGGTTTGTAAGGGATTCTTCAAGTAAACAAGTCAGATGATTACTCAAAGCATGAAGGATTTATTCTGTGTATGCTAAGTGATTGTCTCAAAAGGATTTTTCTACTGCTTACCAGAGGACAGAATAGACACTTGCCATGATCTCAGGGGCTGCAGAGAAGAACAGGTAGGTGCAACCTGCACAGGTTTTACCCTCTGCTGAACATACCAAAGAAATAATAGTTTCTTGTAGCAAAGCTTTGGACCTTGAATTCAAGAGGGAACATATGATAAAATCTTACAGGCCACAGTTTTCCAGGAAAGAAGTTAAGCAGAAAGTCCATAGATTGACTCATCTGCAGACTGAATTGATGTGCATGTATGTAATTTCGTGTCTTGTGTGTATCCCATCTGTCATCATTTAAGGGTTTTTTAATGCCTAGTTACATCAGGCAATTTTTTAATAGGAATTATTTGGTTTTTATGCTTTAAAAAGAGCACCATTTGGAAATATTTTCCTGATGGACTAGATGATCTTTAAGGTCCCTTCCAACCTTTAACATTCTGTGATTTTGTGATTCTGTGATATGTTAAAAATAAATCACTTTTCACAAAGTGCTATTGCACAATACTTGAGTAAAATCATGCAAGTTTATTTTGATAAAAATGAAGATAAAAACATGAGGAAGAAGTTCTTCAGTATTAAAAAACCACAAACCACAAGATAGCCTATGTGATTGTTTCTCAGTGTTTTGGAGAAGTCTCTCACCTCTGTCAACTGAGCCATGGTGATGCTTTCACAGATAACATGAAAACATGTTATCGCTGAGTAGTTTCTGACCTTATTCAAAGATTTCTCTTTCTTTGCTTTAGTCATGAAAAAGCTCTGTGCACAGTTGTGCAGCCCCCTTGGTGCCAACAATACTTTGTTGCTGGTGAGCTGAATCTCCAGCACAACAGTAGGTAGCTACTGATCAATAGCAAACGAAGGTGACACGTTTCCAGAAGACGCTGGCTGTGAGCTTCTGAACTCTCTGGAGAATGCAGAGTTTGGCATGAGAGGCACCCAGAATCTTTAACAGCCTTTTTTAATCCCCCGATTCTGTAGTTATTACTGATCTGTGCAGCTCTGAAAGCACTCTCTTTTTTCCACCAAGCAGTGCTTGCGTTATGAACATCAAAATGACACTTTAAAAAGTGAATATCATCCAAGCAGCAATCACATTCTTCTCCACAATTCTCGGCCCTTGTTGCCAAAACTATTGTTTCTATCATTAGCTTTATTAGCAGTCTAACTTAATTAGCTAAATTACGTTATTTAGTGGCAATTTCTTCGGCACATCTCTGTTAAGCCGTGCATATTGAATGTGGATTTTATTCATGTAGATAGGCTGGCAGGTGGGCAAAGAAGAGATGGGCAGAAGATAGAAGTGCCAACAGAGGAGCCCTTCATATTCCATATGCTTAACCAATAAGGATGCAAAATGAAAGGACAAGAACTGTTTCCTTTGATGGATTTCATTATAGTCTTTATTTTTGAGACACAAGAGTTAATTAAAAACATGTTAAGATGGTAGATAGGCAACAGGTGATGTAGAGTGAAACCTGATTTTCAGGTGCTCTTGCCCAGGCACAGAGCATCTGCCAGCTACTTCTTTCCTTCTCCTTACTTAATCCATATAAGAGCAACTCACGGGTATTGCGCAGGCGGTTGTAGGAGTGGCTTCTATCATGTGCTCCCCCTGGAAATCTTTTTGATAGTAAAAATAAGAACAAGCCTCCAGGCAGTTGGTTGCATTCTCCTAAGGATAGCACAGCGTACACAGTACCAATTAGTAGGAGGCTGCCCAACATATGGCAGTGGATGACCACAACAGGATTTTATTGTATTTAGTGCCAGTGTCATTGCAGTGGCATCCAATGCTTAATAGCTATCAGAAGGCTGTTTGCATACTTTGCTACACTACTTTGATGGATATTGTGCCTTGGCTTTCATTTCCCTGCACTGCTTTTTAATATAACTTGTAATCCTCTGAGATCGACTCAGCTTTATGTAAAAGTGTGTTTTCAAGTTCCTTCACTGTGTATTTAGCTACTCCTTCCTTATTTCCTAGATCCTTCTTTCTGAATGTGCCTCAAAAAAAAAATGACCTTAGTATAGTTTTCTCACAATGAAATCTAACCCCCTTTCTGCCAAAAGATACAAAGGAATTTTTAAAACTATTTGTGCTTACCAGATATATATATTCCACCACAAAACCATCTGTTTATCCACTAGGTTATATAATATAACATATATTTGGATTGAGAAGAGATTAACATCTGTAGAGGAAATGAAAGAGAAACAGTGAATTTCAGAAATGAAAGAAGGAGGAAGCAGACATGGGTATGGACCACCAGGAGTTGTCACATATGTCACAGCCCACTTTCTCATGATTATGGTATGTGCAGAAGAGAAACGGTCAGAAGCCACAACAATGTTTTAGACATCTATGGTTTGTAGCCTGGTCATCCTGTGAAAGGACTTGCTATTTCATTGAATGAAGCTTTCTTCAAGCATGTAAAAATTCAATTCACAATATCCAGTTGAGGCATTTCACGTGACAAACACCTGGTGTATGTGCTAAAGCAATCAACTGAAGGACCAGCAGCATCTCAAACTATAATGCAAGACAGGGACTGAACAGGAAAGACTGAGGATGCTTCCAAAGTCCCATTGGTGGGACTCTGCCAGACTCAGATGAGACTGTTTTGACTGGAAACCTTAACGGTCAAATTTCGAATGTTCTAATGCTTTATCTCCATGCTTTGCCTTCATACCTCATAAATAGTTGAAGAATTCTTCAATTTTGCAGCTGTTATTGTAATTAGCAATCTGAATGACTTCTGCTTTTAAAATCATGAATCACAGTTAACTGCCTAATGTTACTGCAGTAAACATGTGCTTTATTGACATCTGAAACCCTTTCAGTGTGAGATTGCATTTTCTTTCCTTGTATATACCTCTGTCAATAACCATGCCCTTACCCAAATAAGTGGCTCATCAAGCAGTCATCAACCTAGCTGAGAAATTTAGTGATCAGTGGTTTTCTAAGTTATGTCTCTCATACATTCGTTCATGTGTTAAGGGTCTGATTTAGCCTTCCTCTTTTACTAAAATTGTGGCCTTCATTTACTCTGAAGCTTCACAACATGTTTTGCTGTGTTCAGGGGAATTGAAAAAAAACAAGTTACAGACAATTTGTCTCATCTAAGAGATTCTTTTCCACTGCTAGTGCTGAACAGTTATGTAAATTATTGTTTTTTAAAATGATAAAATCTTCTGCATTTCACCTATGAGTGATTGCATTTCATTAGTATCTGAATTCATTCTTTTGTTTAGAAAGGAGTTTGGATTCTTTGATATGAATGACACATAGATAAAAGTTGTTGTTACCGAATCAAACACATTCCTGGTGAAGCTCCACTAGTTTTATCACATTTCAGGAGAGTGACTTCAGTCAAATACTTTGAAAACATTTATTAACTAGTGAAAGACTGGAAATAAAATGTTTTAATATTTACAAATACTGTGTATTGGTCATTGATAAGGAGGAAATATATTCTTTACAGCTAGGACATTTCACTTTCCATGTGGGTGTGAGGTGGTTGGAAATGGATACCTTGCATCTACATCTCTATGTACCTAACTGCAATTATAATAACATGATGAAATTCAGATGCTGTGCTGAATATAGCTGCAGCACAATTTCCTTCTTTCCCGAGTCATCAGGGAGATTGATAGGGTTCCAGAAAAACTTTAAGTACTGCAGTACCTAACTTCTGAGAGCTCTGTAGACCAACCTATATTTTCTCCCTTTTCAATGCACGAGGGAAGTGAGGTGTCAAAAAAACTTGTAAGCTGAACAGGGATTCACATGAAATAGCCAAGCTCTTTCAAAATACTGAGAATAGAGAGGGGTAGGACCTCAACCTCTTCTTCAAGAAGACATAATTATTTCTGTGACACAAGAATTCTCTTGTATAAGAGCCTGAGACACTTCTTTTACACGCTGCTACCCAAAACCTGGCAAATAAAAATTGAACAACAAGAAAGCCTACAGAAAGTCCCAGAAATTCTCAATACAGTAATAAAACACTCCTCTCAAAGGAAGCTGAGGTTGGAGGTGAGGATTCAGTTCTCAGACTCTCTGTCCTAGGAGACTACTAAGAAACTGGATAAAAGGTTTTTGTGTGATGCTGTTCAAACATTTAAGAGACTTGACCATACTGAAAGTCTCCAGTGAGACCAGCCATTTAACAGCCTTATCAGGGCTTAGGCACATAGCAGTGGTAGCATCAGGACCTCTATTACGGTGGTCATTGGACAGGGAATAAAGGGTCTTCAGTTGCCAACAGATGTAGGTGGCAGTCCGGCAAGGCTTCTGAGCAACGTAGTAAAGCCACAATGTCGGTGCTCTGTGTGCAAGTCCCTTTGTCGATGTAGCCTAATATGACAGAAACACATTCACAGTACTTTCAGCACCAAAATATGTTTATGGCAGATCACTAGCTTACAGTCTAAGTTTGTTGTGAATTCTTCAGCACTGCAGGCTACATTTTTTTCTTAAAGCTTCCAGATTCTGCAAGCCACCAGTGTAAGTTGTTGTCTTGTTATTAACGTTACACATCAGGGTGTGGACAGCCTCAGTTTAAGACTTCTTGTTTACTAAAAAGATGAAAAGGTGCTTGTCATAACTGTAAGTAGCTGACTGTGATCCAAGCAACATTGACAATAACAATTCTTATTTTCTTCCTAT
The DNA here is from genome assembly GCA_020746105.1 of Trogon surrucura. Lineage (NCBI taxonomy): Eukaryota > Metazoa > Chordata > Aves > Trogoniformes > Trogonidae > Trogon > Trogon surrucura. The sequence continues at coordinate 43,348,420 of CM036617.1, forward strand.
TTTATCTGCATTTAAGCAGACTGAAGAAGGAATTTAAAGAGTGCACAAGACTCTCAGAAGCCCATGTAACTTGTTGAAAAATCGTGAAGAAATATGTAGCGATTTTTAGGAAATGACTAATACCTCCTGGAACAAAGCTTTCTCTTTTGGTAAAAGCCATTTCTGTTTTCCTACTAGATTCCATGAGCTGTCAGAAACATGAATTAAAAATACAGAAATATTTTAGAATAAAAGGCATATTCTTAGTAAGGCTTATGCTGCTCTTAGATCCATCTGTTTTCTCAAAGAGACTTAGTTTCTTTCTTCATCTGAAAAATACCAGAATGAACAACAGCAAAAAATAATATCAAGAAAGAAACAAATGCATAACAAAATATGAGCAAGAAAGAATTGTAATGCCTTTGTAGAGACAAGTATTTCAATTATTTTTTTCAGCATTTTGGGTTCCCTCTAGAATTCTGCAATTTGTGAAATAAAGAATTAGCATTTCTGTAAGTTGCAACGTAAATTCTACATGGCTAAAGGAAAAAAAAAGAGGCACTATGGAAATTTCATTAAGGAATAAAACTGTTTAAATGTTCAATCTGGACGAGTTGTCTTAGCTCATTCACTTATTGATCGAGCTCTACATAGAGGAAATCTCAGTGCTGAAGATGTCAAAGAATTTACATGTGTGCAGATAATGTATATATTACTACATAAATATCCACACATTTAAAAGGCAAAGGACTAGAGAAAATAATGTGCCACATCTGTGTGTCATAAAATGGTGCTATCGAGCTCAATGAAACTTCCAGGTGTAAATAACGTCAAAATTTCATTCTATACCTTTGTCTTTGGATGTCACCAGCAAGGAAATTGATTTCTCTTTTAATTCTTTGGGGACCCTTCCAGACGTTAGACAGAGCTATTAGACAGATCAACAAGAGCTGCAAATGGGATTTTTCTGTAGCTTTGGTGTTACTGAAAATGGGACATAACTGCCAAAACTATTGCTTGTGTTGTAGAACAAATTCTCTCCTGATGTAAAATGACATTATTCTATTGACTCCAATGACGTTACACCCAATTTATGCCAGGAGAATATGTAGCTCTTTATCCATTTATCTATAAGCTGGTTGCTGTGACTTAATTTCAAATGAATTATGTTACTGTTCTTGGTCTGTGCCCTTGCAGCACTTTATTACTTAGAAGGCTAGTTCAGCAGAAATAAATAAATATGTAATTTGCAGTCTCAGCAAATGTCCTAGCCAGGAACAATGGCCTCTCTTCAGTGTTCCACACTAATTGCCCCCAATTTTCTGCTCTAACCTTCATACCCAATTCATTCCCTTCTTGCACTATTTTCCTTACTCTTTTTCCACCCTATCCTCATGTTCAGATTTTCTCCAGTGTCAGCAAGTCTTTAACCACCAGTTCTTGCATATTCAAATTCCTTTAGAGAATAACTTCCTCTACAGCGATATAAGAAATGTGTGTTACATTTAAGAAAGTACATTATTTAAGGAAAGAATATACTTTAAATCTTCCTTCTTAAGCTCTCACCCTGAATTTTTTGTGTTTTATAGTATACCCTAGCGTTTATGGTAATAAATACTGTCATTATAATTGTGTCCTGTGCTTACGAGTACATCATCATCCAATGTTTTTCTAATTTCATAGTCGAAACCTGCTATCAAATATTATAAGCAGTTTAACTGACATTCATACGAGTAGGAAGATTTTTAAGCTTATTTTAAGACTGATTGGCAGCAACTGTCTGTTCAAAAACTGAATGCAGTAGCAATAAGTTAATTATAAGCATTAATAAAATCATGTTTAAGGTCATCGCTTAGGTACTAAGGACCTTTTGATGATTAGAGCACGTGTCTGAAAATCGTTCTGGCCACCTACTTAACAGCCTATGACTTTGGAAGGCATTAATCCAGAACATTGGCTTCGTTTTCTCATTAAGTCTTCTCCATTATAGGAGGTTGTTTGTGAGGCCTCTTGGAATCAGTGGTGCACAGGAAGGATGAAATTAAAGAAACTGCTCTGAGTGAAATAAGTAGTTTCCAGCTACCTACTTTGGGGGACACCTGCTGAATTTAACCGAACTGCTTCCCACAGTCCAGTTGCATTTCTGCTGGGTAGTTCAGCTGAGTGTGGAGCCTGAGTCTATGACCTTTGTGTGCTTATCCGCTATGAAAAACCGTGGATAATTTTGTTGAATACAATATGTAGGTAAAAAGTAAAAGAAAGATTCATGAAAGCCATGATATCTGTCAAATGAAAATGTTTTGTTGTTGTTAATTCTTTTATTAAGTTTGGTGTAAGAAAAAAAGGACATTTTACATGCAAAAACATATTTTCAGTTAGGTAAATATTCCTGACTGGACTTGCTTCTATCTGTGATATGTTAGAAATGAAACACTAAGATATTTGTTGTTGATATGTTTTCCAAATAAATCCTTTATCCTTCTTTCCCTTCAGCTTTCTCTTCCTTACTCTGTCCAGTCTGGATGGGAGAAATTCTATGCTCAGTTCCTGCCTTTTGTATCGTTTAATTTTCATCCTTATTGCATCATTAAAATAACCATATCATATCCAACTTGTAGCTTGTCTGGCCTGGCATTCTCCTAGTGTCCCCTGTAGACACTTAAAATAAACCATTATGAAACATGATTATTGCTATGGAAAATTTTACTCCAAGTCTCATTTAGTTAGCATTGATATAACTTCTGATACACTCCGGAGTAAAAAAAATAGAATTGTGCATCATCTTTTTCATAGTGCACATAATGCCAGTGTCTCTGTGGTGCACCTAAACACAGAAACATAGTATAATTCTGTCCTTCCTTTAGTCTATATGTTCAAGATTCTGATAAAGTCTTTTTCTTCTGCAATTTGTCATTGCATCAGGCCATATACACTGGATAAATTTTGCAAGCATAGTTATGTTCACCAGGGTTTAAAATCAAATTCTTAGATGACTTTGCAGTGAAAAAAATTGTGTAAATGTTGTTCATATCCAATACAGTTCTAAAAGATTTTTTCCCCAAAAGCTGTATCTTAGAGTATTAGCTTTCTATCAGAGAAATGTGTTTGCAAAATTACACTAAACACATCTTTTTTTCAATGTAGGTTGTTGTTACTGCATTTATATAATTATAAATGTAGTCAAATGTACTTTAAAACCGAATGATATTCAGGTTTTTGAGATGTCGAGGTATTTGTGATACTAGTCTGGTACTTCAGTTGATGTTGCTTTGCACAGGCTGGTCTGTGTTTGGCTTTGCCCCGATGCTCTCCCACTCCCTATTACTCATGCCTCTGTCCCTTCTTTCCTGTCCCACACCTAACCAAAGCAAGTCTTATCTCGTATCGGATACACTATTTGCATTGTGCAAATAAAAGTCAGTGTAATGAACAGAATGAGTGAGAGAAAAGAGGAAAGAGCACCTATAGTGCAGTAGTCTGAGTCGAAAACATGGTCTCAATACACCCAGAGCCATTTGAAAGCCTGATCCTAACCAATTTTTTGGAAATGTTCCTTCTGATTTCAGGACAGCTATTTGATAAGGTTGCTCTACCAAAAGACATGCACAGTTATGAAAATATTAACTTATAGAATGATAGAATAGTTTGGGTTGGAATGTCATCTAGTGCAGCCCTCCCTGCAATGGGCAGGGATGTTATCAATTAGTTGAGGCTGCTCAGAGCCCTGTCCAACATGACCTTGTGCAACATCTAGCTGAACAATGTGAGGGCTCTTCCTTCTTTTTCCTCCGTACATTATCCTTCATTATAGATTTTTAATATTATAATATAAGAGCTTTTTGTTTATTTTTATGGTTAACAAATATTTAGAGTGTTTTTGTTTTGTGTTATGTGTGAAGATGTGACGTTCATATTTTAAGCTAGTATTACCAAAAAAACCCCAATCCTGACAAAAGCTTCAAATAGTTTCATGCCCAATTTAGCAAGTTAGAGCAATGGAAATTCAAGATAGGACAAAACAGATTTCCCTGCTTTTCAAGCAATTTCTATGTTTTGTGAAGAATTTCAATTATAGGTTTTTAAGCATACATTTAATTGATGTAGGATAGTTCTTGTAAATAAATTGAGCAAAAAATTGTTATTCCTCTTACATTCTAGTCATTTTCTTCCAAACCAACTGTTCCTCTCCACCCAACCCTAACTAGCTTCCAAACATACATTCACTGTAGATCAGATTCTGCATTTGGTTTTAAGCCTGTGCCTCTTTAATGAAAGTCTCCTACATATAGGGAGAGTGTTGACTTTAATTTTCTCTATGGGTACAACAGTATCAAAAGGGTTAATTTATTGTTCTAAAAGGGCAGTCAAATTTAGCCTATCATTTTTAAATCTGATCTCCTAAAAAGATTCATAGCATTAAATATGAAACATGTTGCTTCTTTGGAATAGATACTTTAATTCGGTGAGTGATCAGAAAGTCCTTTTTGTTTATATTTTTCCTGAGTTTTCTTAAGTGGCCACTTATACCGAATATATATTCAGCCTTGTACACATCAAGAAATTAACCAGATTCTGCGCTGTTGCCTTGTTCTGAACAGAGTTCAGTTTGGCCCCTATTATATTTTTATGAGCTTTCCATACAAAGTAGTCTAATGTTTTTCCTCCAAGGGTAAGACTAATCTGCCCTAGTTTAGGAATTAAAAAAAAAAATGAAATGTCTCCGTCTAACTCACCCTATTCTTTCTTTGTAGTCAAGGAAGAGAAATGGGCACCTCAAGGGAATGATTCATCTCATCCTAAGATCGGTATCTAGGAGAGGTCAGATGGATTACCCTTTGGAGGTGCCAATTTCTTTCCAGTGACTATCAGGGGAACTTAGGGTGAGAGTCTCAGTCTTATATCTGTAACTTTTAGATGTCTGAAGTTAAGTGACATAAGCTGTTCTTCCTAATCGTAACATTTTCTGAGGATATGAATAATTAATTCCCTTCAGAAAATATTACCTTGAAGACAATAGTGTTTTGACTGAGACCCAAAATGTTAAAGACCATTCATTGTACATATATTTGGAATATTATATTCTGCTCTGCCAGGATCTTTGGAGATCTGATGAGGCAAGCAGCGTGAGCACTGGTGCTCACAGGAATATTTCCTGCATTTCTGGACATATGTAACCAGGATTTTGTACAAAGTGGAATTCATTGCAGTTAACTTTAGAAATCTACATTGGAGACATCTACATGTGATGTAGCCTTTGTAGGCTGCTTTTCTAATCAAGGGACAGAAATAAGACCTTTGAAGATGCAATACTTCAGACCTATTTTAGATACTTCCTTTAAAATTAGATGAACAATGGTCCAAAAGGTTCTGGTTTTCTCTGCTGATTCTAAAGCAAAACTAGTGAGTGTGAATAACTCAGGTGCAGATACCAAATATATTTCTCTGCTATTCATGGATGTATCAGGAGAAGAAAATAATATCAAATGGCTCCAAGTGACCAAAAAAATGTGCTGTAAATGTAAAGTCTCAAAACCTCTTTGGCCACCCTCAGCTCTTTAGTGTTGCATAACGCTAATGTGTTGCTGTGACATCATTTAACAGCTGTGACATCGTACAAATATTTATAGCTCAAATGTGACATTGATTGATGATAAAGTCAATTTAAGCTGTGTGGAGACAATTATTCTACACACTGTTACGTATGATATCATTTTTTTAAAAAAGAGCTTAGGACTAATTTATAGTGGTGGTAGACAACAGCAATGACATGCGGATAACATTTTGTTAATATCTCAAGATTTTGAACATATCCACACATATCATCATGTTTTTATAAACGGATTTTAAAATTTTTTACAGTCTACTCTGCCATTTTGCAGATTGGAAATACTTTTTCTATAAAACCTTTTTTTTTTTTTTTAGTGCTGTATGCTTCTCTTTATTCTGTCTGAGTTGCTGTATTTCTTGTTCCTAAATTTGAAGAACATATTGCTTATATTGTTCTAAAATCCTTCATCGGCCTGAAATGGATGAGGACATTGTCATAGTACTAATTTTTGTTGTTTACATGGAGCTCGTGTAGATGTATAAATATATCTATGAAAGTGGTTTCTTTTTTTCATCTCTTTCAAGAATATTGCTTTGTAAGCCCTTAAGTAATTTTATCTTCCATTTCCAGGTATCTTTCCTTTTACTTCTATATACCTTGCCAAAAAACAAAGCCCAGTCTCTTCAGGTCACCTTATAGTCTTCTTCATAATTCCTATACTTTTTTTAGTGAACAACAATTTTAATCACATCTGTATTTATATGTATGCTAAAAAGCCTGCTAAGACATAAAAACATTATGAGAAAAATAATAAATAAATTTTTTTTTCTACATTTTCTACTGAGACTTACATATATTTTGTGTTTGAGTGTTAATTTATGAATATGACATTATTTTTATTTCACTAATCTGAGGAGTATAAGCAGCCTTGCCTCTCAAACTCTGCAGATTGCTGTACAGAGGCTTTAGCAACACAGTAAGTAACAATAAAGTGACATTAAGAAAGAATATGGTCTGGGATCACTTGTGAGGTCCAATGTTATTCACTGAATGAAAGCAAGTAAGATTCTGTTAGGCTGACACATGACAGTCCAACCTTTCTCCATTTTACTAATTTTTAAGAAAAAGGTGCCAAGAGACAGGAAATTATTTTCAATGATACAAAACAATGTGGAGAGGATTGTATTAACCACTGAGTGATTTTCATTTTTACTTTCTCCTTGTTTATATCGCTCCACTGATGCTTTACAGACAAGTTACAAAAAATTATGTGACCGATGATCTGTAGATAATATGAACAAATCTTTTCTTATTTTTTGCTAGGAAGAGCACTCGGCCACTGGGTAGAATGAGATTGAGGGATGAGAGAGCCATTTTTTATCCATTTGATTTTTTTTTCTTTGCTATGCCTAGAGATTAAAAAAAACTACTGATGTGATGAAAACCAGGAAGAGCGAGTGCCAAAAAAACCCCTCACCATATGTGGCAATGTGTCCCACAAGCACACAATTCATCGCTCATTTACTTTAGTTTGATGCCTTGATTTTCAGTTGGAAAGCTTCATAGGTGCCCACAGATGCACAGAAGTGGCTTCTGAGCTGACCAGCACTCCCTTGTGCTCCCTCATGACCTGGGTTGGTGGCAGATGGACACCTTGTGTGAGACCAACTCCACAGCCATGTTTACAGAATTCCTGATGCATGCCCAGGGTGTGGATCTTTTCTGGAGAATAGCAGCTGTGAACACTTCCACTGAAATGCAGGTCCAGAAAAAAGGTGCGCCTTCAGCAGTACTCAGCAGGCAGTTCCCACTTCAAACAACTTGCACTCATTTAGGAAATGAGAAACCTAGTGCCGGGTTTTTTTCTCTGTTTAGAGTTTAAACCCACACCTTCCTCCTGAGAGACTTTTCCAATTTTCAGATGAGGGAAGAGCCATGGTGGCTTGCCTGGTTAGGGATGTTTGGCACTGCAAAAAGATGTGAGATTCTTGGGACCAGAGGGAGACAATTTAGGAAACGGGTCTTTGCAGATAAGTGAGTGGGACACATGAGTGATTAAAAGAGACTTGCACTTGAATCCTTGTGCCCTGAACTGTTTATGCATTTTGACAATGCATGATAACTGGATTAAAAAAAAACCAAAACAGACAGAAGCAGACTGACAACAACCAGAACTCAAGTTTGCTCCACATCCAGGCAGTGGACATTCAAAACCTGACTGCCAAGTCATTTTTCTCTCCTGTTCTCCACCTGCCACCACAAGTCTTGTGCTTCTTTTCGTCTTGTCATCCAGATACACAAGAAAGCCAGATATTGCACTTACCTCACCTAAAATGTGGATGTGAATTTCCTCAGGGTGAGTTGGAAACTCAGCACAGGTCCCCCACTGTTTGGACGAGCACGTTTAGCCACTACAGTAGAGTGCAGAGTCAGAGAGCACTGATGACCTCTATGTTTTAATGGATATAAGCCTACTCAGTTAAGCCTCCAAACTTTCAGGAAGGGGCCTGGCTTCTGATCCTCGAGGCTTCCTGTCTCTGAGAAGGGAGATCTGCATCCAGAAATATGTGTGTTTTCTACTGACTAGCTTTATGGAGCTCCTTAACAAATGCAAAATGGTTTGTAGATAATTTTACTCAGGCTGCATCTAGTCATTGCAGAACAGTCTGTGAGGATGCTTAAGTCGAGGTCTATGAGCTACTCTGTTTGGGCCAGGTGTCTGTATCTGGGATGAGGAGAGGCCAGTAGGGTCAAGCCATCATTTTGTATAGGCACCAACCAGCACTGTATTGGTGAGTGCTTTGGATTCCTCTAAGCAACTATAATCTTTTTCTCTTTGCATCACAGAGAACTGAAGGGATAAAAATACAGTTCCCTTGAAGGAGATAAAAACTCAAATCATGCTGTGATTCATGCTAATCATCATTACTTCATGCATTTATTTATTTGTCTATATGTGTGTTTTTCTGAGCTATGGACATAAGTTCAGTGCTTGCTGTATCTCCTGATTCTGATTGCAGTAAAGTCTTACCTAGTACTCTGTATAGTCTGCTTGCACCATCCATAAATGAGCTAAAGGAATATAAAAGTGTTTTTTTTTACTTTATCAACTTGCTAATAATACAGGGTTTAATTGACCTCTCTGCAGCAGAATTTCCAATTCTGAAATAAAAAGTGAAAAGTCAAGGATCTTAAATTTAGTGTGAATAGATCTTAATGAATCACCCTGAAATAGCTGGCTCAAACAAGTCAGAACACTGTCAGCCAGCTATGTTTGCCAAGAATCCATTTCTCTTCTAAGAGACAGATGAGGTTCCTCAATGTGGAGAATGCAAAGTGCTAGTGTTATGCCCTTTTATTTTAGAGTTGATTTATTCCAGTTGTGATGAAAGGTTGAAGATTTCAGTGTTCTTTTTCTGCTTGCTTCAATTCTCACAGATTAAACTCTCTAGAGCACGGCTAATAAGACATCCTAGAGTACACTTTGTGTCAGTCAGCTCTACCATTATCTTTGTGATTCAAATGACCATTATTGAGATGTATTTTAATTTTTGTCCTTTGTTGTGTCTGTGTTGTAAAGCCCGATCTAGTGTCTAATAAGTTCACACAAAACTTCTGGACCACAACAGTAGATTCTGAACAAATTCCTGTATTTCCTACCATCCTTAATCTTCTTCTGTGTTCTCCTTTTATGGCGACCTTTGCAGGCCTATGAAATCCTAGGGAAAAAGTGTACTGGTTCAATATCTGTCAATGAAGTGGCATTGGCTAGTATGACACTGTATTCTGCAAATGACAGATGGTCTTCGTTCTGAAACAAAATTAAATCCAAATGCTTGTTGTTGGTTATTAAAACCTCTAAAGACTTATGTTTGGATGCCACAGGGAAATACTGAATTCAGTTGTATTCTTTATCCTGAAGAATGGAATCACAGGTTATGATAATGAAGCTCTTAAGAGGTAGGTTATCAAACCAGTCTCAGACTTGTGAAAGTCCTATCCAAAGGAGATCAAAAGGATCATGAAAAATTAGTCTACTTTATATTCTTATTTAACTTTATAATGATAAGAAAAGAAAAGGATTGAGGAAAGGGAAACATGAGAGGGCCTTACAAGGATTTATTGGGAATTGTCAAGGTTTCAAAAAGACTGTTTATTATAATATGAAATTCTGAACTGAGGCTTAGTGTGAGACCAAATGTGAAACATATTAGTCTTAAAAATGACAGGGCAAAAAGATGCTGTAGGAAATAAAGGAAGATGGAGAATTTCCACTTCCATCTTAAATGTTTTCAGAAAGGATTATCTAAAGAACAGTATTCCATTATATTTCCTTTGGGATACCTGGATTCATTCTTATCTGGGTTTCTAGATATTCTGAGACGAATTATTTCCTGAGCTTTTGTTCCAAAGTTTATAGAACAGGGATAATGTAAATTGCAATCTCAATGGTTTTAAACATCCTATGGTCAAGAAATGAGAAGAACACAATAAAAAGTTAGCAGCCACAGAGCTAAAAATGCAACTTTTTTTCTGCACAGGTTGCAGGTCCAGTTAATAATAAGATAAATAATCAAATGACGTATATCATAGAATTATAAAATGCATTAGACTGGAACAAACCTTTAAAGGCCATCTAGTCCAACCCCCCTGCAGTGAGCAGGGACAACTTTAACCAGATCAGGTTGCTCAGAGCCCCATCAAATCTGACTTTGACTGGCTCCAGGGATGGGGCCTCCACCACCTCTCTGGGCAACCAGTTCCACTATCTCACCACCCTCATTGTAAAGAACTTCTTTCTAATGTCTAATCTAAATCTACCCTGCTCTAGTTTAAGACCATTGGCCCTCATCCTGTTGCTACATGTCCTCGTAAATAGTCCCTCCCCAGATTTCCTGTAGCCACACTTAGGTCCAGGAAGGCCTCTGTAAGATCTCCCTGGAGCCTTCTCTTCTCTAGGCTGAACAACCTCAACTCTCTCATCCTGTCTTTGTAGGAGTGGTGCTCCAGCCCTCTGATCATTTTTGTGGCCTTCCTCTGGACCCTCTCCAACAAATTCATGTCCTTCTTTTGATGAGATATCCAGAGGTGGACATACTACTGCAAGGGAGGTCGCACCACAGCAGAGTAGAGGGGCAGAATACCCTCTCTTAGTCTGCTGGCCACACTTCTTTTGATGCAGCCCAGGGTGTAATTGGCCTTGTGCATTGTTGGCTCATGTCCCGTTTTTTGTCCTCAGTACCCCGAAGTCCTTTTCTGCAGGGCTGCTCTCCATCACATCATCCCCCAACCTGTACTGTTAACAAAGATCTCCCCAACCCACATGCAGGACGTTGCGCTTGGACTTGTTGAACTTCATGAGGTTCTTCACTGTGGTGGTTTGGCCCTGGCTAGAGACCAGGAGCTCACCAAAGCCGCTCTATCACTCCCCTTTTTTTTAGATGGACAGGGGAGAGGTAAGATGTAACAAGAGGCCCATGGTTAAAGATAAAAAGTAGTTTAATGTAGCAATAGCAAGTGCCGCGCGCGGAAGCAAAGCAAAACAGAACAAAGATTATTCTCTGCTTCCCATTGGTGGGGGGATGTCCGGCTGCTTTCCCAGGAAGCAGGGCTCCAATATGCATAGTGGTTGCTCCAGAGGACAAACACAAGCAGCGAATGCCCTCCCACTTCCCTCTGCCTTCTCACTTTTATATCTGAGCTGACGTCATATGGTATGGAATACCCCTTTGGTCAATTTGGGTCAACTGGCCCGGTTGTGTCCCCTCCCAGGATGTTGCTCATGCCCAACCTACTGTTGGGACAATGTTGGAAAAAAAAAACAAAAACCAAACCACAGCCTTGGTGCTGTGTGAGCACTGCTTAGCAGTAGCCAAAACACTGGGGTGCTATCAACACCCTTCTAGCTACCGCTCCAAGAAACACAGCACTGAGAGAGCTGCTGTGGGAAGATTAACTCCACCTCAGTCTGACCCAATACATTCACGCAGGCCCATTTCTCTAGCTTGTCCAGTGTAGTGATAGTACTTCAGAGAGCAATTGGCCATATTAATGCAAGCAATCCATCCATAGGCCACTACTTAACATTTTGAATATTTAAAATAATAGTCAGTTGTATTACACTTTTCTGGAGAAAAAAAATACCAAGGACTCCCTGTGAGAACCTCCAGGAGTTGACTGAGCTATCTTGCTCCAGAATTAGCACAGCCCATGTAAATCCTGACAGCTGCTTAACTAGCTTCAAGTCCTCTAATGATGGAGACGTTACAGTCTTCACAGAAAAACTATTGCATGGGTTTGCTATGTTTATCATTAGTAATACATTCTAATTCCTTGCCCCAACAATTCTTTCTTCAATTAAAGATGATTCTTCAAGTTTCATTCACTAACTCGGCTCAGTTCAATTCTTGTGCCATTCTACTTAACTTCTAACTTGAAGACTGTCATGTTCCTCCTCAAGTTTTTCTTTTTGAGGCTAAACATATGCATTTCTGTCATAGGCTATACCATTTAGTTTTCTCTTTCAGACTATCACCAATTAGTCCACCTTTGTGAGGTATGGCATTGAAATTTTATGGCTCTTAGTCAAGACCTTGCCAGGGCCATATTGGTTGATATGTTCATTCTGTATCAAGGCAGTTCTTGTTGCTGAACTAAATTTAAAAAAAAGGTAATAATACAATTTATTAAGATCACCATTGGTGAAACTTGTGCAACTCTTGATAAATTTTTTTCTCTTTCTAAACTCTTTTGAATAACTCTATAGTGTCCATGAAGTTTTATTGATTGATTACATTGTATTTTATAGCATTCATGGTTCATTCATGTATTCCTTGAAATAAGCCCCAAATTCTAACATCAAGACATTTCTTACTAGAACACAGAAAGCTTTACAGCCATTTTTTGTTCACAGTATGCAGAAATCCAGAATCTGTTTCATGTAACTGAAGTCAAAATCCAGCACTATAAACTGTAACTGTGCCTTTACTTTGATATTCGTGGCTTTTATTATTTTAATAGATTTTTTTTTGCTAGAATTTGCCTCAAAAATGTAAGTTATTTAACAGATATAATTAGGTTGCTAAGCATTAACAGTTAATTGTCGTATTAATAAACAGTTATTACTCTTGTTCTATACTGAACCATGCCAAAGCAGCATTATTATGCATGCATTGCTCTTAGGCAACGTAATTGTCCTTAAAGGAAATCATTACAATTTAAATGAAATTGGGAGCTACTGGTTAGGGAAAGCTGTAGGGCATGCACAACACATACTAAGCAAGAAACTGTAATTTCCCACAATCACATCTTTTCGGTAATTTCACATCACACGGCTATCTCTATTTAGTAGAGAGGAAAACAGTATATTTTTACCTTGCAATTTTACAGGGGCATTATTTAACCAAGGATAAGTCAGTCCCCAAAATGGAAGGCAATGCAGAGTCACTACATCATATTATTTAATATGCGTTTGTAAACTGTGACCATAATTTAAGATTTGGTTTATTTCAGACTATAATCTCAGGAATGGATTTGCTGTGGCACTGGCACATGCTGCCTAAGCAATGTGAATCATGGACTGAAGGCTAGAAGTACCCTGAATGACATCCAATGTAAAACATAATTCTGTATAGAAATAACTGCTTCTCTTTTTTTTTGCTGATAAGATTTTTGCTTGCATTTGCATGCTCTTTCTCTGTGTTTAACAGATACACTAAAGACTTTTTTCTCTATGACATTTTTTTTTGTCATACGAAGGTTAATTACTTGACTTAATCTCCTTGTCACCTGTTAAAATACAAGGAGTTTGAACATTCATTCCTGGAATCTTCTTATACTGATAGCTAATTAATGTTTTACACTGCTATAAACATTTCCTTAGTTTAAGTGAATGATTCACATTTACAATAAGGTTATATCATGTGTGGGTGCTAAGGAGTTTTCAGACAAATTAGCCAATAGCTCAAGATTAACTTTACTAATAAGCATTATTTGACAACTATGACACATGGCAAATTATGTGGCTGATAAAGTACCATAACAGAAAATAATCCATAGCCTGTCTTCCCCTTTTCAGCAGCAAAATATATTAAAACATTTTTTTGGCAAAACGCATGTCAAAATAGTAAAAAAAAAATATCCCTAACCAGTACTAGCAACATAAGTCTGCCTTACATTTGCTTTTTCATCCTCTTTGAACCTTTCTTCTTTCATATACGCTAGGCTAAAGTAAGAGTGAGTCATCAGTGTACGGTTGAATTGTGTCAACAAAAAAAATGGAGCAGTGGTAGAGATCAAGCCCAATACAGAATAGATACTTCAAAAATCTGTCTGGGCCTCTTTCCATACTATCTAGTATATAAAATTATGAAAAGAATGTGGTCTGAACTATACACAATTTGAAACCAAGTGTCTTTGACAATAAACTCATTGTTCAGTCTTTAATACAAGCTACTGTATTGGTCAGATTCTTCTTTCTTTGTCTCCAGTGTCAACCTGGAACACTGTTTTGAGTCCTCAACATAAGCTAGAATAGAATCTGACCTCCTTGTTGCAGAGGCTGCTAATATCTGCATCATCAGAATAAGCTTGTGTGACTTTCTAAAGCCACACTTACATTGTTTTAAAAAACAATAAAAATAACTTTTTTTTCATATTGAGAGTTGCTATCAGCAGTGTTCATTATTTTTAGCTTTATCAGCATTTGAAACTTATGATTTACTGCTAGTATCTAATTTTGTGACCTTACACAATGGTCTTGTCATTCCTGCTTTTTACCTTGTGCAATTGGACGTCCTAAAGAGGAAGGTCATCTAGGCTGTCAGTGAGGGATTATGGCATTACTATAGTTGTCATGAGCTAGGGAGCAAGAACTTCTGATTAGATGTATGCCACTGCTAAAAATGACAGCTGAGCAGAGTTCAGATTACTGCTCTGAAATAGATAGTAGGCTCCTGACTGTAGAATTGCAATTACTCTAATGCTCATAGCATGCTACCAGAATGCTTTAGTGTTAGGGACTTCTGGAGAATATATGCAGTTCACAGCACATGTTCTAAGGCACTTTTGGTGCAGAGTCAGGCCACCACATTAACATTTAATTACAAAAATCAAGGCTTGGAAATGAATTCCAGAATTGCTGCTTGCATCACACTTAAAATAAAAAAGCTGGGCAATAGAATTTAGTCATGTAACTGATACTGCTAGAGCTACTTAATAGGAGTTGATCCAAAGCCTCATTCCAAAAGGAAAGAGAAACATTTATCTCATTAGTTAGGAGCATTTATGGTTCGTGTGTGTCTATTTAGTGTCCCACTTGATATTGTCTTTATATCCGAGTAAGAAGATTACAAGATGATATTCATGTAAGTTGGGAGTGCTTCACGTGAAGCTAGAAAACTCTCTACAGGCAACCTTGTCAAATAGAGATCAATAAGCAAGTTGCTCTGGAACTACATGTGTCAGAAGGACGAGAGTTGGTGTTTTCCAAAATGTGGATTATCAGTACTGGACAATACGCTGTGGGAGATACAAGGAAGGGCAGTTGATGGATAGCAAGAGCTCTTCATGATCATGAGACAGTATCTATTGTCAAAACATCCCGAGGTGACAACTTTCACAAGTAATGTTGTTCTGTTATTTGTCAGTCCATTATTAACTAACCTTCCTCTCCCATTATCTTAACTTCTAGGTTAATTTTTTGCATTCACTATTTCCTGCTTCTTTTAAAGTTGGAATTATTCTGAAGAATCAGGCATCATTACTTATCAAACATAGGCAATTAATATAATTTCCTCCCAATTTTGCAGGTGAGAGCTTGACCTAGTGTTTCTATTTGATTTATGGTAAATAGAGCTAAGTAAATAATCCTGACAGAATTGTTTAACAATGAACAAATACAGCTAAGTAAGTAATCTTAACAGAATAGCTTAACAAGGAGCAACCCATGACAAAAAGTAGTACTGGTAAAAGGGAAGTACGTGTATGGAACGGGTTTTTTTTGGGTTTTTTTTAGGTTTGTTTTTTTTTTTTCCCTGTAGGGGAATATTGCGGTGCTTCTCATGTTGTGTAATAGTGCATCACAGTAAAAGTAACCAGGGTAGTATTACCAGTCTTGCATAGGAGTAGCTGCATGAAGATTGTACATAACTAATTATCCTTGGTTTGTTATTACTGACACATTTTTTTCTTCTCTACAAATATATGAGTCAAAGAATCACCTCAGTAACAACTATTAGTAGACTTCAGTGCTCCTTGATGTTAGCCATAATTCCCAAAGAAATATAGTGTGAACATACTTATTAACTGGTTTTAGTGAATCTTGGAGTGTAAGTTTAGACTAAGCTGTACCGGGCAGCAATCTCTGCAAAAGTATTTCTTTCAGCCCCAAGAGTTACTAAAGAAAAATGGCACTAGCAGTAAAACTAATTAACATTTCATCAAATATATATACTGTGTGACATTGTATACATAAATCACTTTCTGTGACACTTTTGAGGAGGTATAATGTAGCAGTATGGATATTAATTCTGAATCCTAATGATGGCTGCAGAAATAATGGATTTTGTTCCTTTAAATTTTATCATGAACACTTAATTACTTTGGGAAGTAGAAATTCTTAATACTGAGTCTAAGCAATACTTCTCTCAAGTTTTTTCCACATTTACTTCATTTTTCTATAGGACATAAAATTTATATTGATAATATTTCTTTAACACTAATTGAATTTTTTAATGCTTTTATTTTGCAAAGGAAAACTTTATTTTGCATTGAGTATTTTTAATTTTCTTTGTAAGGCCAATACTACAGTACTCTGTAGTTAGTTTATGCCTCAACAAAATTTCCATACAAAGCCTGATTTTTCCATTTCTTGAATCTTAAAGTCATAACTTTTTTTTCTTTTTAAGTAGCTGGATTTCTACCATATTTGAAATTAGCTAAATAATGAGTTCCTGTTTCAGTCCTAAACATCAGAACACTTAGTAGAATTTTTTAAAAAAAAAACAAACCACTTTACATTTTTCCTTTTAAGAGATGAGAAAGCAGGAAAAGAGGAGAAAAAAAGTCTTTCTATAGCAATGTGATTGAGAATCATCTACAGGATCAGCAATCAGTTCCTCAGACAAAACTACCACCAAAGAGGCTTTTCTGTGGAGAACTGATTATATATAGTGATTAGTTGTACTGTAGAACTGATCATATACAATACAGCAACACATTAATTGTTACAATTAAAATATATCTCACTCTGGATGAAAGCTTTGGAACATTTTGAATTCGAAAATTGAATGCACTAGTTTAGTTAATAATTACAGGTGTCTTTGTTGGCCAGAGAATACCACAGGCTTTTTAACTCCTATATAGCTCCTACTGTCTTACCAGGCTTGGAGGATACGAGATGATATGCTGGTAAAAGTGTGTGCCTTGAAAATAGTGGAGAAAAAGCAAGGAAAATGAAATAAAGGGAAGGAGACAGAATTAAGAAAATGAGTGGAACAGTGGACCAGCGGGAAACTCAAAAGGGAACCTGAGAAACAAGAAAGTGGAGGGGTATTCCAACACAACTGTGCCGTAAGAACTGCAGGGCAAAACCTTCAAAGTAAAGTTTTACATTTCAGAAGCTCCCTCCCTCCCTTCTTTCCTCCCTTCTTTCCTCCCTCCCTCCCTTCCTTCCTTCCTTCCTTTCTTTGCTGCTTTGGTTATAAACTTTTCAGAGCAGCTGGAGGAAATCAACCCTCTGTATGCTTGAACGACTCTCTGGGCAATACAAATGAGTCATCAATGAGTTTAGTGTGCAGCAGGAGAAAGATGATACTGGAACAAAATGTTCCGGTGCGTATTTGTGTAGTGTCTAGCATAATGGGCCTCTGCTCCTGACTGAGGCCTCTGGGCATTCCAGTGATGTAAATATTAACTAACAAAAATAAAAGGACAAGCACTTTATTTGCATCCATGTTGCCATCTGTTGTGTAGACTGAATCAATACCAAGTGCACGTTTAGCTTCGTTTACTTTTCTCTAAGCAGTACACTTCATTTGCTGCAAAAAACCTGACAGTTTTAAAAGCTTCCAGTAAATTTTTAGCATTGAAAGACATTCTCAATGTTTTTTTAATATCTTTACTAATAAGCAGTAGCTGTAGACTGGAATTAGAAGTAACATATGGAAACAGTTGATGATTGTGCTGCAATTAAAAATATATGTAATGATAATCTTGATCTTTATAGATACGATTTGCGAAGAAGGTGCCAGACTACTTACACAGCAAATAGAAGTATTTGTCTTGGATGATGTACCATAACTAACATAGACTTCTTTTTCTTTCTTTCTTCTTTTTTTTTTAATATATTGATAAACTACAGTGCCCAATAATTACTAGCGTGTTTAAAAGGACAAGGAGACTACCAAACTGGATGTCACTGTTGACCTTCTCAAGCAACTGTGCAACAGAATTCCGACATTACTTCAGATGCTTGATCTGATTTTTTTTTTCTCCAAGCAGTAATGGTGATTATGCCTTGGGGTTAGAGGGGTACCACAGACTGTGAATGTAGCTAATCTGCTGTACAAGAGGCTGGATTTCAGCAGTCTTAGCATTAAACGGCTTGGGGAACAGAGATCTGCAGCTGTTTACTTTAAGTGTAGATATGGATTTTTGCACGCATTTAGTTCACATTACTATTACCATACAGAATAAAACATGATTCATAAAGACTGGGAAATACTAAATAATGGAAAAAATTATATGTTGCTGGAAGGTTCTGTCAATGCTTCTAAACTAGAAACAAACAAACTTGTGGTTTAGTACATCTAAAAGTGTCATGACGTACTGAATAAATGGAGTATAAGAAACTATATTCCAGGGCTAAGTGACTGGGGAAAAATAAATTCAGTTTTTAGAGGGTTCATCAGCTGTATGCAAGCTCCCGTTAAGACACTTGAACTGAAGGAACTGGTGTGAATATTCCATAGTGAAGCAAGACAATACTGCGTTGGTGTTCGGACTGCACTCTTCTTTCAGCAATGGTGGAGTAGCTAGTACAGTGCAGTCTCTTCCTAGTGTCCACATTTTAGAGGACAGATGATCACAGGGAACACTTCTTGTTTTATAAAATAGAATGTTCTAAAATATTGTAAAAGCAAATAGATCTTAGTAATATTCTGTAAGTGAAATTGCTGTGACACCTGGTTGTTGGAAAACTAGAAATGGGTGGAAATGGCTGAATTTTTTGTGCAATCTCTCTTATCAACAGTATAGCAAAATTAGACACATTAGGAGGGTTTCTGTTGCTATGTGTACTTTACTTCTGAGTGGCAAATTACTTCTGAGTCATATGTTTAAATTAATCTGTTATATATTTCCCCTCCTCCATGGTCAGAAATTTTTTCCACATCATTGGCCAAGTAGGTGTATTTTAAGACAACTTCTCATTACTTTCTAGTCTAAGATAGAGCCACATAAGGCCAGGGTAGATTTATTGTACTGTAGAGGGTGGAGTAGGTACATTAATAGACATCCTACACCATTAATTTCTATGGGGAAAGTCCAAAAATTATTCATAAGGCTGTCTAAATTAGAGCCCTTCACATTAAACTCACTTGGAATATTTTTTACTTGCTTTCATTCTACTGATGTAAAAAGGACTGTAAATTGGTGCAATCATTATGTCAGGAGGCAAGGTGTAAGTTAAAGTAAGTTGGGAGCCTATTTAACCTCTATTGTCTTCAGGGTCCCTGGCAAGCAGACTCATCCGAATCTACTTTCTCGTGTCTGTTTTAAAGGAACAACTCTGTATCTATACATAAAGTTGCCTATACGTAAAATAAACTTGATTTGTTGGTAAAATGCCAATTGCCATGTCTTTCTAACACATCACATATATGTCATTTCATGGGTTCATACGTTCTAAGACCAGAAAAGATCATCTTGCCCATCTTGCCAGGCTTAACACAGGCCATATGACATTAGCTGTAATGGATATAACTGAAGAAATAAAGTGACAGACATTTTTTATAATTTTAAGCCCCCTGCATGCTTTTACGATAAAAATGTGAAGTTTGAAATTAAACTCTCTGGCAATATACCTTTCTTCCCTTTGCTAGCTTCACTGAATTTCCAAGTGTCTGTAAACTACATACTGAAGAGTACATCACTGGAACATAGATTTTGAGAGAAAAATATACAGTTATATTTTAAAATTTCCACTGAGAAAATAAAGCATTGAACATAAAGCTGGGAAAGAATTAATAATGAAACCAGTACTGATTTCTAGATTACTAAGAACCTAGACATAAGAGAAGTTCTAAGACTAGATGTAAGAGAAGTTCATAGAGTCATGGAATCATAGAATGGTTTGGTTTGGAAGGGACTTTAAAGCTCATTTAGTTCTAAAACCCCTGTCACGGCCAGGGACACCTTTGACTAGATCAGGTTTTTCAAAGCCCCATCCGACCTGGACTTGAACACTTCCAGAGAGGGAACTTTCACAACTTCCCTGGCCAACCTGTTCCAGTGCCTCACCACTCTCACATGAAAGAATTTCTTCCTTTCATCTAGTCTAAATCTATTTTATTTCAGTTTGAAACCAGTACTACTTGTTCTATCACTACATTCCCTGATAAAAAGAGTCCCTTCCTCCTCTTTCCTGTAGCACCCCCTTAAGTACTGGAAGACTGCTTTAAGTTCTCCCCAGAGCTTTCTATTCTCCGAGCTGATGAGCCTCAACCCTTAATCCTCTCTTCATAGTGAAGAATCTGATGTATCTTCACACGCCTATTTAAAGCTTGATGTATAAGTACCAAGTACATCCTCTTGAATTTCTCTGGTGAAAGATGGCAAAACAGCTTTTTTTATGCTGCAGGATTTTTCCGTTTTCTTTTTTTTTTTTTTTCAGTTCACGACCAAAAGCATTCTGGGATGAATGAAAGGAGGAAAATTAGCTGAATAGTAAAAGGGTGTATTTTGCTTTCTACTGTTCTTTTGCATGGGTGTGGCTATGAATCTTACCCACTGACTTCCTGTGATTGTGTTTAGTTGGAGCATAATTCATTAAATAATTTTATTTTTTTTTGCCAGAATTACAAGTGTTCTGAGAACTCTGTTTCTTTAAAATCAGAGAAAAAGCAGAAGAGTTGGAATCATCTCCCACCAGAGCAGTTAGCACTGAAAAGCATGACCTATAGTCCAGACTTGGAATGGAGGATTTTATGTTTGTTTGTTGCCAAGGTGGCCTATTCTGATGCTACATCTTGACAGCAATTGTTTAAGATGGACAAGGGGCACCGAGCATCTGTTGTTTATAAAACACTGGAACTGCAATAGAGAATTACTTTGGGGACAGCAAGAGAAGCAGAGTAATATCCCCTCAATACAGAGATAGTGGAAGATGGGGCCTTGCTTCACAATAAGTATTCAGCAGGATAATACTGAAGATGCTTAGGGAAAAGCATACGGAATATGGCTATGAATCAGGCAAAACACAGACGTAAAACAAATGCAATACCATGCTGCTAGCAGGGATACAGACCTGCAGTGTTTGCCTTGTGAATAAGAATACGTTATGGAAAAGACATGTTCTTGAAAAAGTTGGCACTTTTCTTTCTCGTTGTAGCTACCACAGGGTATGGCTAGATATATGGTAAGAAAGAAGACAAACTAATTTTTTCTTTATTTCTCACTTGATTAGTATATGTGCTGATGACTGTATTTTAAGTAAATAGTGAATGAACAAAAGGTTTTTTGGAACAAGGGTAAATATAGCATACTGCAAACTTGACTTACTGGCTTGATCTCAGACCTGCCTCACCACTGTAGACCTGCCCAGAAATTGCTAGGCTATGTCTGATGCCCCTTGCAGTCTACAGACGTGATCCTCACCCTGTCTTGCTGATGACTTCCCGGCTTGACCTTGGATGCTTCCCATCACTACAGACTTGTGTGTGGATCTGGAGTCTTGGTTTATCCTGTTTAACACCATAGGGCCTTTTCTGCTGGTCTGAAATCAGGCATTTCCACTTTTGAAGAGTGTGGGTATGAAAGGAACGAAAAGATCTCGAAAACTCTACTGCAGTGATAAACTGCCTGCAAATCTCTCAAGAAAAGATATTGAAGTGATAAAGATAAAATAAAAGGCATGAAAGGAAAAGGAAAGCAAATCTCAACAACTTAAAGGTTATGAATACAGCTACAGAAAGGAAACTTAGAAACATTTAGAGCTTTTGTCAGCGTATCAGGTGGCAGCAGCAGTAGCTGCCTTTAGTCTGTACAATGGTTTTCTATGAATGACCTGTCTCAACCTCTTGCCTTTTTACCAACCCCATGTCCATCAGTTGCAGATAGCCGTATCTAGCTTTACAGTGAATTTGACATGTTGAGTAAAATTAACTTTGGGTCTGCTTTACAGATAATATTAAAAAAAAAAATAATGCCACAGGCACCAGAGTTACAAAAAAGGCAGGGGTCATGCATGAGCTGTTTCTCCTTTATGGTCAAGCGCCGTAGTAACAGCTGGAGGAGTTCAACCTTGTGCATGCTTGAATGAGTCCATGCACAATACAAATGAGTGATCAATGGGTTCAGCATGCTACAGAAGAGTAATAGGATTGAAAAGCAGTAGGTACAAGTAAACACTGTAGCATCTCAGTAGTCTTCTATGTATGTCTAGCCTTGTTATCATCATGAAATATTGCAAGGAGTACAGAACAGGTAAATGGCTTTAATATCTGTTTTGATCATTCCTGCTGAATTAGCTTTTAGACAAAGAATATACATGTAGTAAAGCACTGTGAAATGAGAGGAGGGAGGGCTTATGAAAGCTCTGCCAAACAGCTGTCACATTTGCTAGTGAAAAAAGAAGGCCAGACTACACTTCTGAAACTACTGTTCCAAGGACTCCTGGATGAGGAGTGAGGCTGACCTCGATGCTGCTAAAGATAGCTTTTCGGAGATGAAGTTGCTCAATGCATATCCAAGTGCTTTAGAGAAAGAGAGGGAGAACAGAGAGACATTAGTATTTATCCCAAAACCTTAAAGTCTACCCAAAGGTTTAACAAAGGAATTAATATTTCCTTTAATTTTGGCATGATTTTTCTTTGGAGTGTTCTCTTTTTTTTTTTTGGAGTAGGGGAGGGGAATTGGGGGAGAATTGGATTAATCTTTTCTGTTGATTTGGTTTCCTGTTGTAGAATACTACCTTAACAAACACAATATAGCTATTAAATGTCTTCCAGTTGTACTCACACTATTTGCAGGCATTCTACTGAAAACTTGCTACTAGAAATATATTTACAGCTCACATAGCAATTATGAAATTTTATGAATTATGAATTTTTAATCTAAGATATGTCCACCAGATACCTGACTCTAATTTGCATTTATCCATTCATTGAACAAAATGCAATAATATTGCATTTGGATAAACAGTTCAAATGGGTAATTTAAAATCTATGTTACTGAGAGAAAACATGTGGTGGATAGTCATAAGTAATGAATACAGTCGAGAAAGTATTAAGCTGCTTGTAGGCACCTGACACAGAGAAGAAAAGCTAAATGTTATTAAATTATTCACTGTGAATCATTTGCTCTTCCACACCCACCAAGAAACTCTTATTTTGATCTGATCATATAGTGCCAACAGAGGGTACAGTACCAGAGGAGTATGTCATCCTGCAAAAAATATTTTTTCTTCTTATTAGATCATTTTAGTGATAACCATTCTAGTAGCAGGGTTGTCTACTGACAAACAGGAATTTTGTATTGCTCAGGGCACTGTCAGTAATAAGAGGCTATCTTTATTTAGCACTAATATGTAGAGACTATACTTCATAAAGAGAGAAGAGGTTTCTTTAATTGTTAAGGTCATCTACCTAAATGATGGATGAATGGATGGATGGATGGATGGACGAATGGAGGGATGGAGAGAGGTTTGAATATATGGTAGCAAACTGAGTAAAGAAAATATAGTTGTTGTGTCACGAAGTTTTACAGGATTAAATAAAAAAAAAAAAAAGGAGAAAGAATTCCAGAAAACTCTTTTATATTAATATAACAGATTACAAGAGATAATAATCACTATTTCTTTGCATTCCTATTCCCTACTAAAACTTGGTACCTGCTCTGGAATAATTAAACTTTGTCTCGTATAGAATTGTAGAATCGTTTATGTTGGAAAAGACCTTTGAGATCATTGAGTCCAACTGTTAACGTAGCACTGCCAAGTAGAAAAGGAATCATTTAGTATTAAGTAAGACTGAATTCAAAAGAAAAGGGTATATGTTGAAAGGATAATTAGCTATTACCTATCCCAGGTACATTTTTTCCTAGATACACAGGGGAATATGTACTCCTAAAATTCTCTTAGCTTGAATATGTTTCTTCACTGCCCACTGTGAGTACATCTCTGGTGTTAATCAGTTTCAGTTCCAAGTTCCCTCTAGTGTGCAGGTCCCCTGCTGCTCCAGATTGCATGAATGGTAATTCATGCTGAAGCTCATAATGCAACTAACTTCCAAACATATCCAGAAATTTTTTTAAAAAGGTGTAGTAGACAAGAGTGAAGCAGGTTTGTTTCCTCCTTTCAATATTATCTCAACCTCATATACACCCTAACTACACACTTCTGAGCATGTAGTCATGGCTTTATTTCATGCTGTAAAAAGATCACTTTGGTGAGCTGCAGCAGAGCCCTCACATTATTCACTTTGTCCTGGGGAGAAAGGGGGAAAAAAATTATTACAGCTTGCCTACATGAGCTTCGGAAGAAAATCCAGCACTGATCTCTGTGTATTGTGGGTATAGCCAGTCTGCTCTAGTGAAATAAAGCTCAGCAATATGGACTGCTATTCTCTACTTCTTGGTCTGCAGGCAGGGATCGTTCCTTGGGGTGGTGCATTTAGCAAGATGGATGTCATCTTTAGCATTCTTTAAGGACACCAGAAGGCTGTGCAGCCATTCAGAGAGACCTAGACAGGCTGGAGGCCTGGGCGGGGAGAAATCTTATGAAGTTTAATAAGTGCAAGTGTAGAGTTTTGCACTTGGGAAAAAATAACCCCATGTGCCAATATAGGTTGGGGACTGCCCTGCTGGAGAGCAGTGCAGGGGAAAGGGACCTGGGGGTTCTAGTGGACAGCAGGATGACCATGAGCCAGCAATGTGCCCTCGTGGCCAAGAAGGCCAATGGCATCCTGGGGTGTATTAGAAAGGGAGTAGCAAGTAGGTCAAGAGAGGTCCTCCTGCCCCTCTACTCTGCCCTGGTGAGGCCACATCTGGAATATTGTGTCCAGTTCTGGGCCCCTCAGTTCAAGAAGGACAGGGAGCTACTTGAGAGAGTCCAGCGTAGAGCCACAAAGAGGGTGAAGGGAGTGGAGCATCTCCCTTATGAGGAAAGGCTGAAGGAGCTGGGTCTCTTTAGCTTGGAGAAGAGGAGGCTGAGGGGTGACCTCATTAATGTTTATAAATATGTCAAGGGGGAATGTCAGGAGGACGGAGCCAGGCTCTTTTCAGCGGCGTCCACTGACAAGACAAGGGGCAATGGATGGAAGCTGGAACACAGGAGGTTCCAGAAAAATATGAGGAATAACTTTTTTACTGTGAGGGTGACCGAGCACTGGCACAGGCTGCCCAGGGAGGTTGTGGAATCTCCTTCTCTGGAGACATTCAAAACCCGCCTGGATATGTTCCTGTGCGCTCTACTGTAGGTGATCCTGCTCTGGCAGGGGGGTTGGACTAGATGATCTTTAAGGTCCCTTCCAACCTTTAACATTCTGTGATTCTGTGATAGGTTCTTCTCTGTCTGTTACTTCTTCTCATACACAGGATGCTACCTTGCCCTCTCCCTGGGAGTGTTTGAGGCTAGGCTGGATGAGGCTTTGCACAACCTGCTCTAGTGGTAGCTGTCCCTGCTCATGAGGGTTGGAACTAGATGATCTTTAAAGTCCCTTCCAGCTCAAACCACTCTATGATTCTTTGATTGCTTATTGTCATTGCTCCTGCTCAGCTTCTACTATAATTTAAACACCTTTCCTACGAAAACATAACCATACATTCTGGATTTACAATAAGTCTTCAGAGATGCATATAAACATGCCATGCTTTGCTAACAAAAGGCCAGACCAAGTAAAACAATAAATATCTGCACACATGCTCTGTCTCAGTTTTATCATGGCTGGTAAGCATCCTCAGGTTTTCGAAAAAGACTTGTAAATGACCCCAAGACTATTCTTTACATTTATTTTGGCATACAATATTTCCTTTGGGCCATGGAATATCCTTGCATTTCTGCAGGTGATTTTCTCCAGTCATACAAGACTATATGTGAACCACATAACTCAGGAGAGACTCTCATGTACATAATAGAAAAAAGACCTGGGTGCCTGGCCTTCTATTACTGATACGTTGGTTGTTGTGGATGTAAGTTAAGCTGACAGCTAGAAAAAGCTCCTGTTCTCTTTCAGGTCCTCTCCTAAGGGCAACTGGCGGACAAGGACAATGAGGTTTATAATAGAGTGCACCCATCCTGGAGAAGAGTCTCAGCAAACCCTTCTGTTACAATTGTTGACTAACATTTTCAGGCCTTTTGGCTTGGTGATCTGTTATGAAGTAATGCTATCTTTCACACTCAAACTTAAAAGAAAAATATTCTGGGTTGAACGCATCTCTTTGTAGAACATTATCCCATTTAAGTCATCAAAGTTTAATGACTCTTGTTGTCTGCTCTGTGATAAAAGCAAAAATTTCTCATAACACCACCTGTGGGATTTAATTCAGTGCTGAGCTGAAAGTCAGCGAATACATGTAAGGCACGGTTTCAAAGTGATGTCTGCAGCCTGACACTTAATACTAGTACTATGTAGTAGAAGTGAATATGAAACATCGTCCATAAACTGTAAATAGGCTGAATTCGTAACATCCTGATATAGTCACTGGTAAAGCTATTTAATATGTGTGTAATGCTTTATGCTTGAGCATATATGCTTTTATTTTGAAAATTAGCAGTATAAAATTAATGTTTAGAACTCATGAATGGGTCACTCGCTTCTGAATATTTTGAATCCTCTGAACACCTGTAATTTTTTTTTTCTTTATGATTCTTATTAAAAAATCTGTAACTAGCTCTTATCTTCTAATATTTGAAGACTGTGGTTCAATCTGTCAGCTGTTGAAGTAGGTAAGTATGTCTAAGGTAACAACAGGGATCTCATTAAGAAAATTAAATGAAAAATTAGAGATAACCTTTAAAGCAAGAAAGAAGACTTTAACATCTTTCTTTCCCTCCACTCCCCATGACTTTAATTCGTGCTTATTTCCTTAAGGTATCAGTCAGTATTTCAGAAGTGCCTTGACAGAAAGACACCATGTATTAAGTAGCCTTTGTATTCTTTTGTGACTTTCTTTTCACCCGCTCTCTGCTACATATGTCTCAATGATAATTTCTGAAACTAAACTATAACAAGAGATGGCAAACTAGAAACAGCTTTCATTTGTAATTTCTGTATGACATAATGTCTTCTGAAAACTCTAGGTGGAAGCATGCGTAGCTGAGGTTTGCTCTGTATTTAAAGAGTATGACAAGTGTCTCTCAGCAGCTTAGTCCAACAACCACAGGAATAAACAGGTGTGTTGGGTTTCTGTGGCACACTTTTGGTAGCAGGGGAGGGGCTACAGGGATGGTTCCTGTGAGAAGTTGCCAGAAGCTTCCCCAGCTCCCAGCTGGACCCACCTCTGGCCAGGGCCAAGCCAACCAGTGCCTCTGTGATTACATATTTAAAAGGAGAAAAACATGCTGTGTAAGCTGAAGTGGAAAGAGGAGAAGGATGTGAGAGAACGAGCTATGCAGACACCAAGGTCACTGAAGAAGCGGGGCATGGCGCACCAGAGCAGAGGTGCCATTGCAGCCTTTGGTGAGATGGCAGGATGACCCCCCGCAGTCCATGGAGGGTAATGGTGGAGCTGATGCCCACCTGCAGGCCCTGGAGGACCCCATGCCAGAGCAAGTGGCTGTGCCCAAAGAAGGGTGTGACTCCAAGGGAAGCCTGTGCTGGAACAGTCTGTCCCTGAAGGACTGCACTGCATGCAAGCGACCCACACTGAAGCAGTTTGTGAAGAGCTGCAGCTCCATGGGAAGGACTTGTGTTGAAAAAGGAGGACTGATTCTTGGTGGATGAACTCCATTCTGAAGCAGAGGAAGAGCATGAAGAGTCTTCCTCCTGTGACAAACTGATTGCAACCCTGATTCTTCATCCCTCTGTGCTTGTGGAGTGGAGGAGGTAGAGAAATCTTGAGCAGAGCTGAGCCCAAGAAGAAGAGAGGGGTGGGGGAAGGGTGTTTTTTGGATTTGGTTGTGTTTCCCATTATCCTGCTCTGATTGATTGGTAAATTGGTGGTGGTGGAGATGTTTAAATTAAATTGATATTTTTTTCCCCAATTTGAGTCTGGTTTTTGCCCATGATCATAACTGGTGAGTGAGCCATCTTTGTCCTTGTCTTAACTGTGAGCCTTTTGTAAAATTATCTCCTTCCCATCCCACTGAGGGGGAGGAGGGAGCAAGAGGCTGTGTGGGATTTAATTACCAGCTGGGCCTAAACCACAACAACGGGAATGTTATTTTTTTATTTAACCAAATGCATGTTCAGTCTTCAGCAGTGAAATGTAGAGCAGCATGAATCTGTATGCAACTGAAAAAATGCTTTTTAATCAGCACTGATAGCCATCTATCTCCTCATCCTTCTTCCGATATGGAATTTCACATCCTCAATATCATTGCCAGATACTCTCCTCAGATTCAGCACTAGTTCAAGCACTTCATGAAAGCTTCAACCCTTTGAATTTAGTTTTCTTCAGAAGCATGGTGCAGAAGAAATGATAGAACTGAAAACTTGGACAAAGCTATTTTCTGGGTATTAGAGGTGAAATGCATAACCTTTAGAACTGGTCTTACATGCAATCATCTGGAGGTCAAATAGTAGGGTCATAGGATGGAAAAAGACTTGGAAATAATCCAGTTCAAATCCTATGAACTGTAGGTAAGTGTCCCATACAGTGTCTACAGAACATCTATATGACAGACCACATAACGCTTTCTAGCATCCTGTTACGAAGTGAAGGAGGAGAGCGACGAAGCTGATGAAGGGACTAGAGGGAAAATCCTATGAGGAGAGGCTGAGGGAGCTGGGTCGGTTTAGCCTGGAGAAGAGGAGACTCAGGAAGGACCTTGTCACTCCTACAACTACCTGAAGGGAGGTCTAGCTGAAGTGATCGTGTTGGGTCACAGGCTGGACTTGATGATCTCGGAGGTCTTTCCCAGCTTCAACAATTCTGTGATTTTGTGATTCTGCTTATAGCAAAGAGCGAAAGAAGGATTTGATAATCTTTTCGATGTCTATCAAATATGTACTGTTTTAAAGTATTTCAATTTCTAAGCTGTTTTTACTATTCTCCTATCTGATATTTAGTATCATTTGATTTGTTCGTGGGAGAAGATTTTAAAGGAAAAGTAGAGCTAATTTTCTGTGTCAGCTTAACAAATAAAGTCTATGTATTGTGGAGATCAATCTTAAAAGCATCTGTTGTTAAAATTTGATCTGAGATGTGTTCTCTTTGTTAGTTTTTTGATAGGAGATCATAATTAGAATAGTTTGAAGAAAGATGAGTGATACAATGAAACAAAATATGCCATAGTGATTTAGGAAGCCATTAAAGAAGTATTTTTCCCCCCTATTTTTCACACTTGCATACAGGGCATCCTCTTAACTGTAAATATGATTGCCATCAACTGGTTACCAAGGAAGCTTACATATCAATCACTTGGTGTTTAAATGACTAAGCTACAAAAATGGAATGGTTTATTAAATTAGAAGGGTAATTTTAAATAGGACTTTGAATATTTGCACAAAGTTCTTTCACAGTACAAGAAACCTGTCAGCTGAATCATCTGGTTAGTACTGATTGCTCCAGTAGTCCATTAAGTGTAAACACCTAGAACTATATTCAGATATAGATATGGCAACCTTTGCATGTGAAGAAGAAGAGTAGCTTGGTAAAATTTGCACAAAACATCTCAGAATTTCCGAAAATTTGCAATTACAGGAACTTCTCTAGACCACAAGATTTGTGTCCTAACATGAAAAATAACATCCCAAAACATTTTAAGGACTCTTGCCATATTATGCCTAAAATAATATCAGTTCTCATTAGAACACAATATAAATTCAGGGGACAACTACGAAATTATCTGTGTAAAACTGGATTCATGCATTGGAGGCATTAGACTGTACACAGCTTTTTCAAACATTAGAAACCTCATTAAAGTATCCTTGATTTAATTCTGTTAAAAAGAAAAAAGGCTGCAATTGACACTCTAATGCTGCCTTACTTAATCTTCATGTATAATTTATTCATCATGCGCTGCTATTGATAAATCATTTAAGAATAAATTTTCATTGTAAGAGGAGCGTCACTGTAGGTAGATCATTATGTATTTCCAAGAAAATGTATTACTCTAGAGAGAAGAAAATATTTTTAGCTTTCTTCACTTTTTTTTCCCCAGGAATCTCTTTTTTATCTCTCTTGTGTTTATCCTTCATCTTCTAAGCTCTCATTCATAAAAATCTTGGCAATTGCTGAATTTAAGTATATACTTAAAGTTTATAAGACTTAAAAATATGTTTTTAGAATGCCGTTAGCTCTTTTGCTAAATAGTAATATTTTCACAGGTTGTGGACTCAGAGGACTGTCTATGCTTGCTCTCCTTGGTGTAAAAGTCACTCCTTATACCTTCATTAGGCTTGTGTTTATGTCTCTGTGTGTAGGTGGCAATATTATTACCTAATTTAAGTCACCAAGAAAGTTGTGCATTTAGTTTAAACTTGAGAGCTGGGTGGAATTCAGTTCTCAAAACATTTAATCTCATGACATTTTAAATATTTTGGTATGCCTTGTGTCACTTTCAGCAACAGCTCCAAAGGGGTCCTCAAAGGAGTCTCTTTTGTCGTAACTGCCAACTCCATTTTGATATCATAGAACACCTGAAACAGAGAATTCCTGTTATGAGGTGACTAAAGTTGATCTTTGACTCTTCAAAGGGGATTAATTACCTTCTGGAAGTGTTCACTCTTTTCGTGGGATAAATAGAGTTTAGGACAACTGCTTTGGACATGGTGACTAAATTTTAGGTGATTGAGGTTAGGTGAAATGATCTCTTTTTCCTTGCTTTCCATAACAGCTGGATTAAACTGCTTTGTGTCATATGTTCTATGAATACTATTGAAAAGTATATGAAACACAGTACATTAGAACATGCAGTAAGGTATATAAAATATTAATATGAAGAACAATTTGCATAATACTATAACCTTTGATCTATATGCAAGTTGGAGGGTGATTTTGGTCTTCAACTAGTCATGGCTATGTTTTGATGCCTAGTTTACAGGCTTATAATATGGCACTTGCTTTAAATCTATGTGTCTTAGCCTGCTCAATGTAAAATGTGAAAAAGGAAAGCATTTGCATTGGAAAGTATATCAATTACCTGTGATAATAAAGATATGTGTATGTAATTTGTATGTATGTGCGTTCTAAGAACTTTACAGAGAATACATCACAAGCTAGGGAAAGAGGGCTAGAACAGGATAAAAAATGTAATTTACTTTGTTTACATTTGTAATACTTTTTCAGTACTTTACAGTGCTTATATTTTAATTTTTTTTTTGTGGTTGTGTTTTATTACTTAGCAGGTGATCATGACCTAAAAGTCTAAGTCAATACATGGTATTTGAACTATACGTGAAAGCTACATGGTGATGAAGAGTAGGAGAAATAAAAAAAAGTGAGGTGTTGGTACTTTGCATAAGAAAAAGTTTCTGATTTTTAGGTTTTATTAATCTTCCTTTACAATACTACAATTCCCCGAGTTGCAGAATATCTCATAAAGTTCTTTTTCTAAGCTAATGGAGAGACATATCTGAAAATTAGTGTCAATGATTTTTAAGGGAATGTGGTTATTTTTAGTAAGAGAAAACTTAATCTGTTGTTTCTAGTTATTCCTAATTCTGTCTTTGAAAGTATCCTCAGGCAGGAAGATACTCCAATGGCTTGCTTTTGCTGAGTACTTGCTAATCAAAAGCTCTGACAGCAGCCCAACTCCTGGGAACCTTTTAAGCTCTGCTTCTTCCCTAACACTGGTAGATCTGTCTAGTCCTGTAAAGCTCATAAACTCCTCACTCCTCAGTGAGGACAGGAGCATAAACCACATTTGCCATTTCTACAACATGCTGTTTTGGGGATATGCTGTTCTGAAATACATTAGGATAATGTAACAAATGCAAATTACCACTGATTTTACAGCTTCTCAAATCTCACAAATGCCTTGTCCAATTATCCTCAAACTTTCTAGGGGAAAAAAAAATTATCTACTTTCAGAACACCACACAAGAGAAATTTCTGATAGAACAGTCTGATGTTAAATTTAGATGGAAGAGCCTAATTGAGCTTATAATGGAAGGTACTTACAACCTTAGCCATGGAATGACTACCACACTCCATAATACTGTCTATTTCAGAAAATCGGAAATCTTTAGACAGTCTGCCTGACAGAATACTTAGAAATGGGGGGCAAAAGTGCTAGCGAGGACAGGTCCATGTTTATCACCATGCTGATACTGCCACTCACTGTATATGTAAAGAAGAAACCCACACTATTATGTTGAGTAACTAAACATCGCCTGCATTTGTGTTGAAAGTCCATGAAAATAAGGTACTGTGGGGACTGTGTTTATTAAAGCCAGCTGAGTTATTCTGTGTTTTGAATTATATAACACATGACAAAATATTATAAGAATCTGTCCTTAATTCACCTATTAAAACAGTTATTTTTCAGCTTTCAGTTAAGGTACCACCACTTTTCTCATCTGGGCCAGCTCTGTATTTATACACATGCATGCACATTTGTTTTGTAACACATCGGAATGTCTTGAACAAAAACTTTACCCATGGGAGTAAATAGCTTCCCTCTTATGCCTTTATGCCTTAAGTCAGGTCTTGTGAGACCATTTGTATGCAGATAATCAGGCCTACATTAATTTCCCTTAAATTTAGACGTTTAATCTAAGTGGGTAAATTTTGACCAGAGCTGCCATCAGTGATTCAGATCCCCACTGACTGTATGAGGAGCTGATGGGAACAGTGCTTGGTTAGGTACCTAAAACTAGCTGGAATAAATGTTATTCAGTGTGTCTAGTCCTCCCAATACAGGTGAGGCATGAACAGGAAGAAAGCAGAGTTGACTCCACTGCCCAATGTAGTGTCCAAGATAGCTTTGTTCTTGTAAAGGGAATTGATATTTGCTGCTGGATTAGACCCAGAGAAATTTACTATCCTATTGAACAAGCTGAGGAGTGTTGGTATATATCTCAAAGTATCTTTTTCACAGTGTCTTTCAGAGGTACGAATCAATGGACACATTGCTCCTTTTTCAGTTTTAAATTGAATCTTTGACATGTTTCTAGTGCATTTGTTTTGTTTTCAATTTGGTTTTGATTTCATAAATTTTCTGGTTTATATTTCACTACTTTTTTTTTTTTTTAGGCTAAATCCAAATCAGTTGTAGGAAAATAGAGAATGTTTGTCATGGTAATACCAACCAATGGGTCTATTCAACACTAAGATGGAGTGTGCCCATTTCTCCCATTGAATGTAAAGGGTAAAATAACATGTTCAGCTAAGGTGCAGCTATCTATATTGCAGAGCTATAAAATTTGGTGAGGTGGGATCACATCCTTACAGAGCAAGAACTTCTGATTCAGAAGTCCCACGAGGCATTTTTGTCCCTTCTCTGTTTACTTGCAGGCGAAATACATGCGTCATGCTGGGGCATCGGCATCAGGCGGAGGCTGAAGGCAACTTTTGGCACAAGTTCAGGTAAGCACAATTCTGGAAGGCTGAGATTTTGTGAGACACAAACTGTGCTAGTTCTTTGAGCCAGTCCTAGTTCTGTGGCTCCCTGTTCTGAACCAACCCAATTACTTTGTTTCGTTTTGCAGGACTACTTTTTCTTTTTTTTTTTTTTTCATGTGTATAACAACAGAGCATCAGTGATACACATTTGGTGGAGTTCAGATAGCAAAAATCCTTTTCTCTTGTTTGCAACCTATGTATGTGTATGGGCACTGGCAGTGGGGGGGGGCTGCAAGTTCACCTGCGTGAGCAGAGGCTGGGGCTGCCCTGGGGAGAACACTGCCCATTCCAGTTGGCTCCAACCGACCCCCTGAAGGGCACGACTGAGACCCTCAGACTAGGTGTTGGCACCTCAGGGGAGAATATACTTAAGAGAGTGTAAAAACGTTGCCTGGCAGTGAAAAGTGAGGAAAAATGGGAAGGAAATAGCCCTGCAAGCAGCAAGGTGAGAGCAGAAGGAGAGGGAAGAGGTGCTGCAGGCACCGAAATAGAGATTCTCCTGCAAACTCTGGAGAAGAGCACACCAGAGCAGGTTTATCCACACGTCATGAATGAAGGAATGAACTTGAGCCTGGAAAAACACAGGGAGTGAGGGAAAGGTGTTGATCTTTTTTTTTTTTTTTTAATCTTTGTTTCTCACCACCCTGCTCTGTTTCGGCTGGCAATAAATTAAATTAATTTTCCCTAAGTCAAGTCTGTTTTGCCTGTGGCAGTAATTGGTAGGGGATCTCTGTCTTTATCTCAACTCCTGAGATATTTCATCCAATTTTCTCCCCCTCAATGGTATCAATACATCAAAATTCTGTCTATAAAACTGCGAATACTTTTGTTTTCTTCAATGCCAACAGGGATTCTTCCATTAAAAAAATACAAGAGATTCCCACTTAGTGTAAGTCATTATAGATCTTTATGTCATAGAAATAATTTTAGAGGTAAGTTCTGTACATAAAGACATCATCTGTGAAGTTGCATCAAATTTTGAGGTGGTGACAAAGATAGATGTGTAATATATGTTTTCTCTTAAATATAACGCATTTATGTTTTATAACTGGATATCTCCTCTTGTAGGCATACAAGGCACGTAGCTATTAAGGTTAATGGAAATGAATAGAATGAAATTCTTGCTAAAATCAGATATAATTTTAATAGTAATGGTACTTTAACTTGTCATAAAATAGAAAACGCTCTGAAATCTTAAGATATTTAGATTTATACTGTTTGAATGGAGGTTTTGGAGACTCTTCAGCCGAAATACAGCATTTATTTTTGTTATGCTGATTACATTGTATATCTATCCATGCCACAACACTCTCAGCGTGAGTCTGTTCTCAGTCTTCTTGTTCTGCTCTTAGGTAATTCATTCCTTCTTTAATTTTGCTGACTTCCATCTCTGAACCCACCAAACTAATTTATCTCTAGTTATGGCACTACATGTTTTGTTACGACAAAAAAGAGGAATTACTGATGGTCACAGCTGGTAGATTTCTGTTGGAGGAAGATTGAGAGACTAATTCAGATCTAGAAAGCAGCAAATAATGCTTTGAAATATAATGAAAGCTATGGACTTGTACTAAATAAACAAGAGTACACACATTACTGGTGCTTTTTCTATTTAAGATTTAGCATAAAAAAAATAAAATTAAGGCCATTCTATGCAGTGTTTGATTAAGCTTTACTATATTTTTTTTGCATGTATAAAATACCTGTGCCTAGAGACATCTGAAGATACCTTTATTTCTCCCTGGCGCTCTCATATATTTTATTTCGGTTATATTCTATACCACATAGACCCCTGTGCACGAGTGGTGCCTCTGAGACTGTCAGGCCTTGGCTATGTGAATAGTCTGTGAGAAAATTATGTTTTTGTTCCTGAGGCTTACTATTTAGAACCACTGAAATTCCTGACCATGTGTATCATGATTGTGGTGCTCTTAATGCAAAGTAATAGTTATTGTATAATCTGCATGATACAGAAATATATGATACGTTTGCATGACTATGTTGTAATTCAAGCTCTAGTGCTGGAAATATTAACACTCAGGATGTCCCTGAATTGTGGATTAGCCACAAACATCCTGAGTAAGGAGGGATATAAGAATGGATTTTGTCAGTGTCTGTAGCATGCACCATCCACCTTCTCTCTCCTTCAGCAAGTCTTAACTAGAATGACACATAGAATAGTTCAACAGCCTATTCAGATAATTTACGCACACTCTTACGTACTTATGTAAGACATGAGATTGTCAGTAATTTATTTGCCATGGTAATTAGTTAGCTGTGTTAGCTATAAATATGGCTCATAGTGTATTCTCTATAGCTCATTGTCTATTTAACTCTTCCACAGTCAGCTATTTTGATGGTCTGACCTCTGAAGTTAGTAATGTTGCTGATCTTAAACACTTGTCTTATAACCGATGCCTATTTCTCTCTATCAAACAGACACCTGGTTATAATATTAATGACATGATTTTTAGGCCAATTCCCCTCTCACTGGCTTGAAAATTGAGACTTTGATGTTGTAGCAGAATGCAGTGATTCTTAATGATGTGTTTAGAAAAAAAGTAAACAAAAAGACACAATACACATGATAGCAAATGAGCTGTAATAATACCTTTCTCTTCATCTGTTTTTCACACACAGTCTTGTAAGCTATCTGCACCAGAATCGTTCCCGGGAAATTCCCCCTCCCTCCCTCTAAAAGACAACCACCTTTCTTCCTCCAACTTTTACCACTGCTAGAATGTGGAGTCTATCTACTTTCAGACAAAGATGGTAACAAAGTGGCACTGTGAATCAACATATTGAGAACTGCAGAGTGAAGGGTAGTAACACCTGAAGGAACCTGACCTGGAATTTGAACTCTGAACACATACTCTGTGTTTGTTGCCTGCAGTCATCTGTTGTCTGTGTGAGGTATATTCATACACACTCACACACATGTATCAGACCAAGAACAAATGGATTAAGAAATTCTTGTAATTTTAATAATGGAGACAAAGTCAATCTCGCAAGTTTTAGTATCACAAAGAAAGAAAAGTGGTTCTGTATTTTTTTACTTCTACTCATATCAGCAAAGAACCTTTGCAATATTCTAAAGATGACAGTTCAGTTTCCAAAATTTGGATTTCTCTTACCACTGCAGTTATTTAATGATTTATACTCAGTACTCATTCAGTTGCAGACAGGAGAAAGGAAAAAGAGTTTAGAAAGTCTTGGATACATTACCACAATAATTGTATCAGCAAAGACTCTGGAGTACAGACAAAATACATGAAACAGAGGAACATCCTCTATTCACTCAAGAAGTGCAAAGGAAAAGATTGATGTTTACTCAATAAGGAAGGTCAAAATAGGCAGAAGGTAGAGTGAATTCACTGTCAAGACTGGGGTGCAGAAAATAAAAATTGTTTTCCTAAACCACTAGTTAGTATTTTTAGAAAATCTAGATTCTTTTACAGATGCGTTTTGCAGAATGCTGGTAGTTAATAAACAGATGGCTACATAACAGATTTCAGCTGCAGAGCACCCATTAAGGGATAGAAGAGTGGAGATATGACCTTGTGTTTTGAGGCAGCAGTGTGAGAAAAGAAACAGTGTGCATTCATGCTAGGTACCTAGATGGAAGCCTGTAAAGTTAACTTGATTCAATAAGCTTTGGAGAAGGAGAAAATGGTCCAGGTAGTTACCTGGTGACCAAACATGGAAGTAATGTTAACATTAACAAAAAAAACATATGGACTTGAATATAATTTTTACCTTTTTTTTTTTTTTGGTGGTTTTCCTTTTTTTTAACATAAAGCTCTTTGTTTCATTAGGACAGTAAGCAGGGTTGTTATATTTCACAACTGTGCTGAGATTGACAGTAATATTGCAGAAAAATTAATATAGGTTTGTATTTGGGAAGAGAGATATTTAGATCTCTGTAATTAGGCTTCAATAAGGAAAGTAGTTAGTGGTAGCTGTTTGCAACAGTTCTGTGGCAAGGGTTGTGCCTTTGTGAACCTAACGAATCAGATGCAAAAGCTTTTGTTACTTTTGAAATGCTAGTTAAAGAGTTTATTAACATCTTGAAATACTGTTTCAGAAATTATATTGTATTAGGAAGACAGCATTCACTAAAAGAATATGAGAAAAGATTTATTAATCAATGTAAGTAACAACACTAAAGACTGGTGAATATCATCTTTATAGAATAACACTGTATCTCCTATTACTAGAAAGTAATTTACTGTATAAGACATCTTTATATAGTCTAACAAAGAGGAAGTTTTTTTCTTCACTATTTTAGAAAGCCTTGTGTTTTTGTCTGATGAGAACATAGAAGCATAGCAGTTTAAAAGGTAAAGATGGCGACATTTGGTCAGATACAAAAAGAAATAGGGCCTATTTCTCTTCAACAGCAATAATTTTCACACTTTCCAAACCTTTCCCTGGGAAACTTCAAAGAAAATCAGGTGCATAGCATAATCAAGTAAAAATTTACAGGATTAAGGCTTCACTATTTGTCATCCTTCTGAGGGCATGCTAAAAAGTGTACGACAAGTTTTTTGAAACTTATTAGTTGCAAGATAAAAACAGAGTTTTGCAGTGATGATTTAGGTATTGATGATAAAAAAAAAAAAAAGGCTGATTCAGGCTATTAAAGCAGGAGTGTTCACCATCTGGAATAGCTATATACTATGCAACATCCGTTGATTTCACTCTCCAGAATATCATTAAATACTTACAATTAAGAAGAGCAGTGACTATGTGTAAATATAGTTGACCATTACTGGAAGAAACACCCTATAACAGATGTAATTTTGATACCATGTAATTCAACAATGCTTCATGCAATATTAATGGCCCTTGGTAACATATTCTAATTTTAAAATTCGTTACTAAATAATTCAGCAGTCTATAAAACAGATGTATGGCACTGCAGCACCCAAGTTTCTTTATCCATTATAAGATTATATTTTTGTAATCTGCATGTAATTTGCCCTTTAAGTCTCATATGGAATCAATGGATGTTTCCAGGTGCTATGACTCACCTTCAGTTTCTTCACTCCCCTGAAAGGTTTCTCTTGTGCTCCTTTATTATCTGTTTCAACATT
This sequence comes from Trogon surrucura, assembly GCA_020746105.1. Classification (NCBI taxonomy): domain Eukaryota; kingdom Metazoa; phylum Chordata; class Aves; order Trogoniformes; family Trogonidae; genus Trogon; species Trogon surrucura. The sequence continues at coordinate 43,386,988 of CM036617.1, forward strand.
AAATGTCAAGCTTTTATGGTTAGTTTAATTGATACTGTTGCTCAGAGCCTGATAGACATACATTTTAGGAAAGCAGAACACAGAGAAAATGTTTTATTTTCCTTGCAATATCTATTTGCATTTGCTGGAGATTAGAAGTAACTTGTTTGTCCAAGAAAAACAAGGTCTTGACTAAGATCTTTCACTCAGAAAAGCTATGAACTAGGAGCAAACCTTAGGCTTTTGAGAGACTAATTTGAATTCGTCCCATAGGTGTCAATACACACTTGGATGCTCTTTGCACCTTCATTTTCTATGAATGTTGCAGAAAATGTTCTGGAGGAAATTATATGACCTGGGTTACAAGTCTGTATGACAGTTTTGCTAGCAGTAGAGAAGGAGAGGTAATTTTTTTTCTTCTGTTTTTTTGAAGTGATGACAGGATGACATGACAGAAAGTTTGGTTGAGCTGTTTGCCTTATTACATAGAATAGCAAAAAAGTGGGGGGAGAGAGAGAGAGAGAAAGGAAGTTGTCTAATTACAGCAGCTGGAACATGAAAGCTGATGAGGTAAACCAGACAAAGCATAAGGGCAACAGGTTGTGGAAAAGTACAACATGGTATACCAGCAAAGAAGGAAACAAGGAGTTGATTTTAAAATTCTATATCCATATGCATTACTCAAAGGGCTGGAACACCTCTCTTACAAAGATAGGCTGAGAGAGTTGGGGTTGTTCAGCTTGGAGAAGAGAAGGCTTCAGGGAGACCTCGGAGACCTGAAGGGAAACTACATGAAAGCTGGGTAGGGACTGTTTACAAGGGCCTGTAGCAATAGGATGAGGGGCAATGAATTTAAACTAGAACAGGATAGATTTAGATTAGACATCAGGAAGAAATTCTTTACTGTGAGGGTGGTGAGAAACTGGAATGGGTTGCTCAGAGAGATGGTGGAGGCCCCATGCCTAGAGGCATTTCAAGGTCAGGCTTGACGGGGCTCTGAGCAACCTGGTCTAGTTGAAGATGTCCCTGCTCACTGAAGGGGATTGGACTAGATGACCTGTAAAGGTTCCTTCCAACCCAACACATTCTATTATTCTACTTTAATGTCCAAGCTATGGACCACATCTAGTTATCAAAAACACCTGTGTGGAAGTGTACACAAATGGATTGGAACAGGATTAGCTTGCAACCTTAATTAGACTGTTCAGTAGACACGTTTTCACATGCATTTTGGACTATACTGTTTCAGCATCTAGGCAAGAGCAAGATCAGAGACTCTAAATACGCCTAGTGCGCTCACAGCAGTGATTCAAATCAATTTGCGATTGATATCCCTGCCTTAGGTTTGATCTTACTGGGCTGGTATCTTGTGGTCTCTAAAAGGATCAAGGAAGCAAGATAATCTGCAACATCTTGCCTGTTGTGTGTATCGTCAGTAGAGACAGTTTCAAGTTAGAATACGCTCTACTATGACTTACATGATTGTGATTATCTCTAAGGTCCCTTCCAGCCTAGGCTTTTCCACAATTCTATGATTATTATATGATTATGACTTATGTGATTATGACTCTACTGCCCTCACTACTGTGAGGGCAATGTAGTCACAAAGTTTTTTGACTTGTGTTAGAATGCTTTTATATGACCACGTAAACATTTCAATTGGTATTCTCTAGGATAGACGCAAGACGTCTGTAACATGGTAGCTAGCTAGAGCACATTATGATATAGAGAACCTGTGCACTGAGTATCCTACAGCAAAAATTTGACCAACATGGTAGTCTACACCTTCCTAGAGTGGAAATATGCCTGATGCAAGAGTCGTCCTGCACAATATCAGAAAACCATCGAATGTCTCTCTAAATCTGAACGAGTCATCCTATCTTCCCTCATAGTCACTAGACTGAAATGGGAACCTTCAGAAGGCTCTTTTTTTTTTTTTTTTTTTTTCTTCCTGATTTATCTCAGATGCCTGTAACAAGGTGGGATGAATTCCCTTTTCCCTTTTGGAGCTGTTTACAGTGGAATCTAGGATGACTAGCACAGACGTAGACTGAAGATGCCCAAGTTAGTGCAAATAAATTCTATTCCTGTTGATAATTCTTCTCCGTCTCCCCATAATCAGACTTATTCAGATATTTAAATTTCCTTAATAGAGCCTGTGTGGAGCTTGACTTACTTCTGTCATTTACCCTTTAATTTTGAAATGCCTTGAGAAATGTTGCCTTCCTTTTCTAAAATGTTATTATTCTTACAAGAACCCTGTGATCCCTGTGAACAGTATGATGTTAAAAGTAACAATATCAAAGAACTTATTTTTTTTCTATCCTGTCCAAAAGATTGCAAGGTGAGATCAGTATAACATAATTGCTGCAGAATCTGCCTTTTTTTTTTTTTTCTTCCTTGAATAAGCAATATGGGGAAAATTGCTCAGCTTTAGAGTTAACTAGGAGCAAACCCAAATGGCAAGAAGAAGGGCACTTCATAGTCACGTAATCAACTGAAACAGCATTTAGAAAGAAGAGACATCTGGCCCAGTCCAAACATCAGCAGCCAAGTGGGAGAGTTTGTCATTCTGTAAATGGCAAAATAACAAACACCTGACCTGAAGATAATAGGTTAATTACTTTAATATTACATTTTGCATCGATGTTTGTTTTAATGTTGTGACAGATGAAAAGAGGTCATTTTTTTTCTAAAATGCAGGCCTTCCAGAACTGCAAATGTCTACCCAGTGGCCTGATGAAAAACATCTCTTAGGTGATAAAATGAATTGCATGCAAATGACAAGTAGGCTTGATGTGCCCTGAAAACATTCAGCTTGGAGTGACCTGTGATCATAAATTACTGGCATGCTGCATCAGATGCTAGACTTGTAATTTCATCAAGATCAACAAGATGCAATCTTGAAAACTGTTTGCATGATGTGAGGACGAATTGATGCCCTTGTCCTTCCAGACAGTTGTATCTGACGCTCAGGAGTCTGACTACTTTGTGTCTCTAAGTAGCTGTATAGGGCCATTGTAAATAATTAAGTAGAAATTTGTTACCCTTTTGTCAAATGTATTTCTGATGTTGCTCTTCCTTCACCTCCATTAAGAAATCCCTTGATTAAATTTTAAAGTCTTAAACAATTTGAAGGGCTGAGAGCACAGGACACAAACTACAATCTGAATGTTTCACACAGGAAAGTCATATTCTCTCTGGGAGAAAAGAAAATAATGTCAAGTATTTAATATGCAATCCCGTGATTCTCTTGCAAGACATGATGCTATAGATTTGATTACCAGCTCAGTGGCTGGCACTTGTAGGTCATTTACTTTTTCATCTATTTGCTTTTAGAGATTCAGAATTTTGCTCTCAATGTTGTTTACGAATGTTTCTGTATAAATAGAATGTATAGCTGAAAACTTAATTCAGTGCAATTACAGCAAGAGTATGCATATAGAATAGTTCATATAAATGTGGGCTCTTTAGAATAAATGTTGCTGTTCATAACAGTTCTACCAATAAACCTATTCTATTTTTTTATTTTTGAAGCCTGTAAAAGAGTTTGAGAGACACAATATTTCTATTAATATATGGGAGCTGAAAAATGAATTACCCTGATCTTGATTTCTGCATCTGAAGACATGTTTACTGATCATTCTTTTTATTATATACCTCTTTATACATATACATACATATTTGTAAAATGCTCTCATTATCATGAATGTCTTGAAGTAGATATTTAATATTTATACTGACAAAAGCCATTTACTGTGCATTGAACAAAGAACACAGTCTATACTCAAGGAAGGAAAAACACATTATCAGGGAGGAGCATATATTCCCACAGTAGAGAGTTTAATCGTGGAGCAGAGGACATATCATTAATGTTGACCTATTAATGCTAGCAAAAATATTGCTGTGCAGGCCTAACTGCTCTTGCACAAATACATCATTAAGTGTTTTATTTTTATTCTGATTTCTTTAATAGTTGTATGCTCAGTTACAAATAGCCTCCATTCCTTAAAGCTGTATATAATTTTTCACCTAACTCAAGTGCAGTTGTAAAAAATAAAGGAGTCCTAGTACGGAATAGCATTTAAAAAACACTCCCATGAGTGACAGCTCCTCAGTTATGACACCACATTTTCACTCCCTAACTAGAATACTGTGAAAAATGACAACTCCCTGTTGCAGTTTTATTTACTCCCCCAGTAATATCTGGACAACCATTTAGAAGATTATAGTCATTAATGTATATTGCAGACAGTGTATGCACTCCTTAGTCTTTATATTTCAAATATACGGGCACTAATTATTTGCTTCAGAAAGTGATGACTCATCCAGTTTTCACATCAGACAGAACTAATTACATTTCATAGAATCGCAGAATAATTTTCCTAATTATGTGCTCCCATTTCAAAATTTTACAGTGTCGGCTTAGATGCTTCTCCCAGTTCAAATCTGTAAAACAAGCTCTCTGTAAAACAGTCTTTCTGTAAAACAAATCTCTCTGCCTCTTTGCTGACATTTCATTATCCCCCAAGCTTGGTCCACACTGTCCCTCCAGCCGAGAAGTGCGTATAGTTTCTTCTGAAATAAAGATACACTATTTTGAAGAAAATCTCAAGAAAACCTACATATGCACTACTAGGTATATCGACATCTACTTCTAGCTAAATGAGCTGGCTCCACAGACAACATTTTCAATGTCTGATAGAGAGCAAGAAAGGCTCAAATCTTGAACATCAAAAACGTGTTCAGGAACTGTTAGTGGCTGCGGGCTGTATAATGAGTACCACAGACAACTTTATAAACTGTAAGCTGAGGAAAGCTATGGGCATGATGGACTACATTATACTGTCCAAAGCATGGTAGACATAATAGCACAGCATCAGAAAAACATTTTGTATATACTTGTCAGAATTGTGGTCTAGCAACAGATTTCTCCATTTCAGTTCCTCTGCTGGGAAGTCTACAAATCTGAGTTTGCAGTTGTCAGAAAAATACTATTCTTTTAGATAATTCTAATGAGTTGTCGCAGGTTAGGGCTGGACTAACATGGACAGACGCTCTCTAACCCCCCCTTCCCCCCCCAAACAGGAAGAGAAAAGGGAATGAGGCAGAGAGACTTACAGATTAGAGGAGCTAAAAAACTAGAACAGCTTTAATGAAAATAATAGGAATAATGGTAAAAAGATAAAAGTAAAGAACTATATACAACTATAGATAGTAGCCCGATATCAAACCCGACTCCCTCCCCCGATAGCAATCACCACTGATACTGCAGAGCAGGAGGCACTGGGGAAACCCAGGCTCAGCGGCGGCGGGAGCTGGATACAGGGAGCTGGATTCGGGAACTCAGGATCCGGATCAAAATCAGGAGGTCAGATGGAGTCCTCTCTGGACACCGGCCATTGCAGAAAGGAAGGGCAAAAAGGCCGAAAAGGGAAAAAAGGGACGAAACTCTCGTGATCACTCAATTTATACTAAATATGACGTATATGGGATGGAATACTCTCGTTGGTCACCTGTCCTGTCTATTACCCCCCGGAGGTGCCACCTTTTACTTCCTTGTGCCCCCCTCTTACTACCCAGCACCCCCAGCGTGGCACACAAGAGCCAGCAGTGGCCTTGGTCACTATAGGAATAAGTATAAGCAAGAGCCTTTCTACATACCAGTCCCAGGCAGTGACTGTAAATATCAGGTGTTATCACTACCAGTAGCACACACTGTCTGCAAAAACATGCTGCCGACTTCAGAACGTGCAGCCTTTTAGAAGACACTAAACTGAAAAGTAAAATTCACTAAACAGGACTGGGTTTTCAGCTAAACCCAGGACATGAGTTTTATTATATCTGAGGTCCGATTATTTCTAGTCTGGATACTGTTGATCTAAATTTGACAAGTTTATTTGAGGCCTGTGATTATTTTTGGCTGAAGAGCGCAAGTGGGTCTGTGTTTTGCAATATTTCATTTCATGAACAAGTAATGATATAGAAAAAGAAATTATTTTTTAGCATTTGGTATGGTCTTTGTTTAGAATCTTTAACTCACTTACAGTAATTTATATTTTAATGTTGAACATACAAATAAACATTTCCCAGAAGAACCTTTAAAATAATCTTTTTGATCCACTTTCATAAAATTTTAATGTACTGATCTTCAAGTTGCTATGCAATTTCAGCATTGCCATAGTCTATAAAGTACCCACAAAAGTTATAAGCAGATACCGTAATCCCAGTACAGCTCTATGACTTGCAAGACTCAGGTTGCCTGTTTGTGGCTATGAAGATCTATAGTTGTCACACAACTGGGACGTGGCTGAGCCAAATTCCAAATCAAATAATTTCTTTCTGCCCCCTGAAGGTCATTTGCTAATTTTAATTGAATAAAGAATTAGTCTTAATTTTCTGTCAAGAAAACTGTTTGGCTGAGTGCTCTCAAATATGCACCAGTATCCTTTTCAGAGGTGACTGGATCTTGCTTGTTTTGATTTGTTTATGTAAGTATTGTTCTACAATGGCTAATTATTTCCTGTTTAATATTGCCTCTTACTTTGTATGAGCCATTGCAGTTATTCACCTATTTATAAAGGGAAGCACTTAGTATTTGCCAGTTATTAGCATGTTGTACTATTTGAATTACTCAAGGACAGGAAGGAAACCTTGATGTCATGGGCACTGATCACTGGCAAATTGTGACATAATTGACAGCTAGAATGCCTCTGTTGCCTAGTTATTCAAACAGAAATTCTTTCGAGCGGAAGGTGTTGTTCAGTGCTCATTTAAGAAAAAGAAAGGGCAATATAAAACAGCTGTGAGAACATGATTTTTTGGCATATACTGTTGTGGAATTTCCTGGATGGAATACATATAATCACAAGAATATATGTATACATACGGAAAAAATAATCATATATATACATCTATATATGGAATATATTCATAGGCATGATGGCCTGTGACTGTGACTCCAGTTCCTAGTGTCTCCTACTACTCCCATTGGTGGAACTGTTCACTGAGAGTGATATTGAGAGTGCTTTTCAAGAGATTCTCCTGGCAGCACAACTTCAGCAAATAATGTGCTGTGAAAGCTTTTTTGCTTACACTCAGTCCTTATCTCAGGGGTAATTTCTCATGCTGTGGTATAGGAATTCTCTGCTTATCAGACATTCACCCTTATGGCATCTCTTCGTATGAGTAAGTAACAGTGCATTAACTTTAGTCTTCCTGGCTGGCCACCACGCTTGCAGATGTATTGTCATAAATCTCTGCATGTGTAGGTAAATAACATCTTAAAAGCGAGGGGAAGAAAAGTTCTACTGAGGATACACCTCTTTTAGACTTCGAGGAAGGCTTGGTCTCACTGCAGTCTTAGACTGTTTAGATCACACAGTTATATATACTTTTTTTTTTATTTATAATTCTTTGTGTAAACTTTGCTGTTCATCAAAATGTTGCCAAAAAAAAAAAAAAAGTGTTTAAAATTTTAACAGGTTTTAATCTTAGAGTCATCCCCTTAGTTTGCATGGACTAGTTTGAAGTCCTGTTTCTCATCTGAATGGAAGAGCTTTTTGCCTTTAAAGAAGCAAAACAGGAAAAGAGTGTTTTGAAAGGCAGCATGAAAAAAGATTGTCATGTTATTTGGTAGGTGATTTAACATTTGAGCTTCTGTTATTTGCATATCAAAATTAGACATAAAAGCAACTTGAAAACAACTGCAAAACAGTAAAAAGAAGCTAGCTACCAAAACTCCTATATAGGACTGTGATAGACTGGTCTATTGTATATATTCATGTCATTCTTGAAAATACAGAGTAAAAAAGATAGTGTACAGAAACATCTGAGACTGCACCTCATTGCAACTGTAATTGCTCGTTACTGAAACTTTTTGCATTAATTTGTCTGCTCTTGCTCCAGTCTTTTTAGCGTTTCCTATGCTCTTACCTATAACCACCTTTTGTTTTTTTTGTTGTTTTTAACTCAGTTGAAAACTTCTTCTAATGGGGAAATAACTGTCCCTTTTGGGGTATTGGTCAGAAATGTAGCTTTTTTTGACAAATATAAAAGCAATGTTTAGCTGTACATTTTATTTTTAAACCAAAACAACATATGCAGCTGACTGTAATATTCTATCGTTAAAGAAGACTCAAGTTGAGTGGAACAAAGAACTCTATATTCAAATAACAAAATTTCACTTTCACCTAGACATGTAGTCACATGAACCAGCTGATACAAATTGACATTACCTTTAATAGAGCTACACCAGGTGACACTGACTGAGTACCTGGCATCTATTTAGAGGATAAAATAAAAAATCCATTTGTTGTTTCAACATATATCTATACTTTCAGTGAAGAGACGATTGTTTGAGTTGGAATATCAATCTCCACGTTATTAGTTAGCAGATTTAAACTAAGCTAAGAAGCACTGGTGATTACAGACATATTTGGATTTTAACAAGTCTGTGTTTTTGCAGAACTGTGAGTAATTATATGCCTGACTAGGTCAAATGGAATGAAATAAATCAATAATTTATTATTAGAATTTACCAATCGATTTAGTGTGCAAATCATCAGTAACTGTATGCACTATGCCAAAGAGTGAGTCGGGCTGAGATCATTAAAGATTCCTATATAAAACTCGACTCCTTAGTATAGTTCAATGACATGATTGACAATAGTTAAGATCCTTATAGCCCTTCATTTAGCTCAACTTTAGTAAGAGCTTGTCCTTTTTGCTATGAAGTCGGAGAACTATTATCTTTCCATTTTCTCAGCATTGCACTGCTCTGTTCCATTCTCAAACTTTAGGTAGTCTCAAACTCTGCTCTTTTTCTTTGTTAGAATTTAAAGTTCTTTAATTGACTAAAAGAGCACTCGCCATTCTTTTAATTCTCAAGAAAAATGCTGACGCTTTGGGGTTATGTTGCTATCAATGCATAATTCCCATTTGTGTTTTCTGAATACCCTATTACATTTTTACACTTTATTTTGAAGGTAACATTAAGTGCAGCTTAGAGCATTCACTTTAAAGCAGTAGGTTGACACGTAGTGTCTATAGCTGGGAAGCTTTGATAGAGCAATCAAGGGCCATCAGCACTTAATGGCTCTACACCAGTGGATCAATGGCTTTGCGAGTAGCAGGGCCATTGGCTTTGAACAACTCTCTGCCCCAAATCTGAAAGGGTGCATGTTCATGTCAAGAGCCAGAAAATTTGCAGCATAAGTGCGGGGGGTTGAAAGGAGTCACAGGGTGTTTTAAAAGGGGGAAGCTGTCTGTGCAAACACGGAAATTTCTTCTTCAGTAACCAGGTGAGCAGTTCAAAAAGGACAGAGGGTTAATGGTCTCAAAGACATAGCCTAAACCTTGATTACAATTTGTTGCTAAAGGAATGGGAATGGTAAATGATTTTTGGGATGTTTAGTTTTAGATAGATTTGTGGTTTACATAATCTTTTAAATATGAAAGTGTATTTTCGTGTTTGGGAAATTCCATAAGTGAGCCAGTGGTGTTTCTTTTTGCTGTGCATTGTGCCTTAGTGTTGCCACTGTGAAATTAGACTACACTGCAGCAAAGAAATTTTGGTCAAAAATTTCCAATGCAAATTTTTGTAGACAGCTGTATTTCAAGGAAGCTGATACATGGGTTTTACAGTGTTAGCAGGAACACCATATTGTGTTCCATGATGCAAAAAGGACCCCAAAAAAGGACCCAACTTGATTTTGCACTAAATAAGTTTGTCCAATAAAGTTTTCTGGAATTCATAATTAGACATTAACTAGGATTAGGAAATGTAGAAATGTATGGGACCCAGTGATTCAGACCAAACCTGACATAGAGTGCGAGTAAACCTGTGTATCAGTAGAGGGGTTTTGGTTTTGTTTGTTTACCTGAGAAAAAAAATATAAAGGAAAAAAAATATAGGGTGTTGTGCATAGGTGCGTGCATTTTCTTCTGGGTAATAAAATTTGGCAGTGTGACAGCTGCTTAGGTAACTGAATGTTTTATTTAAGATCTTAAGAAATATGTGGTAAATGGAATTTGAGGATGAAATTTACTATTTTGTGCAAAATGGCTGAGAAATTGGGTGTATGCAGGGTGGTAATGGGTAAAATGTACACTAGAGTCACAGAAAGAACAACATGCTTAAGGAAAAAAAAGGTGGATAATGGAATGCAGTCAGTAGAATGGGAATGTTTCAGGGGATAGATATGTTTTCAGCAGTGGTATTCAAAGGATATACCATGGAGAAGTGCAGAGAATGACATTTTGTTTTTAAAAAGAAACATTCATATAATAGAGACAAACTCCACAGATTGTGGGCTCTAATATCACATCAACACGTCCCAAGCTTTTTATTTAATTGAGTGTGATTTAGGAAAAAGCATTCAGAACACAGTCTGCTCCATCACAGCAAATCAATTTAGATTAACAGACCACTGTTTCAGCTGTAAACTGATGCTAATCAAGGACAAGATACTACAAGTTACTAAGCACTTCTTGTAAGATTTAAGGAACTTTGATTTCTGTTTACTACAGTGGAAACAGAGAGTCGTGATCCACATCTTTTGCAAAAAAAATGAGGTATTTTTAGGATTTTTTTTTTATCAGCTCATATGCTGTTCCTCTTAATGTTTGATCTGGATTTACCATGACTATAAGTAAATGTTTAATCAACTCTTGGATTACAATCTTAATAGGTGGTATTAGGCACATGATGAAATCAAGTGTGTTCTTAACTGGATGGCAATTTTTGGTGTTATCGTATTTCAGAAACATTATTTGAAGGAAATATTTTTTTTCTTTAACATTGAGAGAATTAAAATTAGCTCCAGCAGATGAAGTTATTAATAAAATTCTTTTTTAATACTTAATTCCCTAATGCTACTTAAATAATTAAACAATAACAACAAGCAAATTCCCAAATGACAAGTTAATCTCATTTTCTTCCTTTTTTTTTTTTTTTTTTTTTTTCCCCCCCTGCAACTAAAATCCAGAGAGACAAGCAGTTTGTTGGGTCAGCTTTAACAAATGGATATGCTGTCTCTGTTACCAGGGCTACAAATTATGGCCATCTTCTCTCGAAATCGTAGAAACAAGACTACAACACACATAAAATAGCTATAATTTTCTTATTCCAATAATTCAAATTCACATTTCCATTGCTGGGGATGAGTAAAGGAAAGTATGATTCATGTTGCGGTGAAAAGCTATTAAAGTCTAAGATTACTTAGACTTTGAGTGAAAGGTGCCTGTTAATGTAAATGTGAAAAGCTGAAATAAAATCTTCAGTTAGATTAGAAGATGTACTTAAGATCTTTGCACCTGCTTGCCTGGAAATGTGTGTCAGTCTTTGAAATTTTACTCTCTCCAAATTTCCTAGTTTATTACTAGTACATTGAAAATAATCAACCACCTCTAAGTGCTACGGATTGCCCCCCTGCCCTCCTCACCCTCCCAAAAAAAAAAAAAAAAAAGAAGTGTAAAAGAAATCTAAATAAATCTTTTCCAGCTTTTCACTGTGTTGCCCTAAAGATGGCTGAGTAATTTTTACTGCCCTAAGAGGGGCAAATCAGTCTTTCAAAAGGATACTGCTTCAAGGATGGGAAAAGGTGGCGAAGAAATTTTCCAGTCAGTTAGTAGAAAAGATAATAAGGTAGTGTGCACCTGGAGATAGCAAGCCATAGTTTAGAAGGTTTTAACGAGCTGTTTGTCCTTGGAGGCGTGTGGAACCAGACCTAATCAGGGCTTTTCTAATAAAACCTCTCGTTATAGATATTAGATGGTGCCAAAACATCAAAAATTGTTTATGAAAATCTGAAAATGAGTCAAAATTAAATATAGCAATGGAAGATGATGACCACCACCAAATTCAGAGTGCTGAAAACTTGACCCCCCCCACCTGCAAGGAGCATGTGTGCTAATTTACATGAGACATGAAGCTAATTTTACTATACTGATCCAATGATGAATGTAACTCTTATCACAAACCAGTAATTGTAGAATTAGTGGTAAGGTAGGCGTGTTTATACTAATAAGTTACAAAACAAATATGTTGCAGTTTTTCGATGTGGTATGCTAGTTTCATCTAGCATCCAAACTTGTGCAACTTTGCTAATAAACCAATGTCAGTTTTCTAAACTATCATTTGGTTTAGAGAGTTCTTTCTTCGCAGTTGCTGCTTTACGTGACAACTGACTTTCTAGAAGTAAACTAGAAACTATCTTCAACATGGATCAAGCTCTTTGCAAATGAAGGTCTTTTGTTTTGACGATCTGTATTCATTCCCTGGTCCTTTAAGACTCAGACATTTCTGTCCTGGTGTTCCCTGAAGCAGAGGAAAGCACTGTACAAAAGACATATTTCTGCAGCGATTACACAGCTCTGCATTTTAGTTCATGATGTGTGTGTAGCCAATGCTCTAAGAACCTGTGACTCTATCCTCACCTTGGTGTTTTAGAAAAGAGAAATCCATCTGTCTTCAGAACTTCACTGCAAAGTATTTGCTGTCGTGCTGCATCCCTCCATGCCTTCACATGAGTCATTGGTATGAAGGCTGTTGCCTTTTCTAATGAGGCAATGAAGGCCTGTGGCATTTGTACAACATTATTCTTTTGGATAGCTTGAACAAAGGAAGGTGTACAGAGGTCAGGACTCATCTGACCCAATAGAGTTCATCTTTAAAATCTACATCTGAAATATCAGTGGACTACAGGCAAAGAAGTTAATGGTTTGAGTCCTTAGGCAGAAATCACCTCACCTCTGGTCATAAAATTTTAATTTTTCTTCGTGTTGACCACGAAGGGAGTCTGGAACAGCCACTTCAAAAAAGGTATTGAAGCTATAGGTAGCAGAATTGGTTGAGAAGACATCCCAGTCTGTGATGGCACTTGCCACGTAATCAGTAAAAATACTCCGACCTTGGGTCAGGCACAGAATCAAGACTGGTTTCTTTCACTATCCTATCTAATAATTTTCAAAAAGCTCTGCCTCAAATATTTAAAACTGAACAGTCTTAAATTTAAATTCATTTATGAATATAAAATGTTTCATAATGGCTTATCAAGAGCAATAAAGAGGTAAACCAAATGACTTTAGTGTAGCTTGTATCATAATGTAAATTGTTACACTTCAACTTAAAGTATTTATTGGTATGTACATTAATAAAATAATAATGTAAAAGCAAAGAAAAAACAAATTACTTGAAACATTATTTGGATGATCTGTAGTGAATGTATTTGGACTCTTCTTTTGACTGTTCATTTCAAAAATTTAGGTTTCTGTATAAATTCAGAATTACGTCTTTTATCTTCAGTGAAATATTAAAATATGCTGAGAAAGAAAGAAACAAACAAGTCAGCATCTAAACATTTCTAAATACTGGTTTTTCGTTAGTTTTCTGCTCTTTTTTATCAAACTTATTTAAAATGCATTTAAGGAGTATTCTTTTTTTTCTTCTGTTGAAATTAATACCATCAATTAAACAATAAATATGAAAATATGTGACTTCCATTCTCAAGAGTGAAGCAGTGTTTGCATCATTAAGCCTTAAAAATTATCTAGGGCACTAAATAAAAGGTAGATACATATTTCAGTGGTGGTTGTGATTTTGTGTGTTTATCATACATCCTTTCCACATGTTCACAGCAAGCAAGATCAAGAGAGTATTTGTAGCTGTGTGTCCTCAGCCTCATTTGAAATATACTAAACATAGAAAAGTCCTAACTTCTTTTCCAGTAAGCCAGAGTGCATATGAATAATAAGCACGGAGATTGCATTTCATATATTCCCACAATTCTTTGCCAGACAAGGGCTTTTAATTAAAGAATTTTCCATCTTAAGTAAATTAAAAATAAAAGGTGTCATAAGATCAATCCTTTCAGCTCCTGAATGCCAATGAAAAAAAATGCAATAGGCTAAAGAATAAGAATCCTGATTGCAATGTGAAATCCGGCTTCATTATAACCAATGAAAAGCTTTGTTATTGCTTTCAGTACAGCCCAGGTTTTCCCTGATGCCATTTACTAAGTACCTGTCCTAACAGGCCCTTCAGTTGCAGAGGGGGATGCGTGCTCTCAATATCAGAGCACGCAGAGCTGTGCCCTTGTCGCCAAGGAGTGCACAGGTTGAATCACAGAATCAGAGAATCACGGAATTGTTGGAGTTGCAAAGGATCTCTAGAGATCGTCTAGTCCAACCTCCCTGCTAAACAGGATCTCCTAGAGCACATCACACAGGATTGCACCCAGGCAGGTTTTGAAAGTCTCCAAAGACAGAGACTCCAAAACCTTCCTGGGCAGCCTGTTCCAGTGCTCTGTCACTCTCACAGTAAAAAAGTTCTTCCTCATATTTATACAAAACTTCCTGTGTTCCAGCTTGTGAAAGAGTGTGTCAGAAGTGGGAAGCAGCCTAGATATGGTTAAAGCGGCTCCAGGAGGAGGGAGGGGCACTTTGTGTGCACCTACTGAATGCACTAAGACTCAGCAAAATAACGTTTAGAGTTTCATTCTCTCTCAAGGACAATCACTGTTCAACAACGCTTCATGTGTGCTTTCAAACTCGTGAGCAGGAGCAATCACGAGTTGTGGCTGTGCTGTGACAGGCATGCTCCCGGTGAAACAGCCTCTCTGAAACAGCTGCTGAGAGCTGTGTGTCTTGTATCAACTTTGGCTTTTGAAGCACTGAGCTCCTCTGCTCATCATATACTGTACAGCATTATCTCAAAGAGCCTTACTTGTGGCTTTGCTATTATTCCCTTGCAACCCTGGGCAGAGCGCTTTAAAATCTTTTGTTTTCTTAGCTTGCATCACATACTTACAAACTGATTGTAAGCACAACTAGCAATGGGTTCAGTTGTGTGTAGCTTGAAATTCAAATTACTCCAGCTATATTCTGCTTCGTTTAAAGTAGCTTGTGTTCTTCTCTTTGGAAAATAAAAGGGTTTCTATAATAGGATAAGCGAAAAGATATTGTTAATTACTCATTTTCATTTTCAGCAAACTTTGGTTCACTCAGGGCAAGGCCGACTCTTGTTTACAAAAGAAATAGATATTTATTTTTAGTTTTAATTAACCACAGTACAGATACATTTTAAAAGGTTTGCTCAAGGTATGAACAAACGTTTTAGACTGTCTTACAGAGAGGTGGAAGAGTTGAGTTACAAATAATATTTCACATATTTCACCAAAGTCGTCAGGATCCTGCTCTGGCAGGGGGATTGGACTAGGTGATCTTTCCAGGTCCCTTCCAACCCGTAACAGTCTGTGATTCTGTGGTTCTGTGATCAATGTTATTTTCTAGTTTAGAATGCTTCTCAACAAATATTTAAATTTAGTGGAAGTCTTCGGATGTTCTCAAAATGTTGGCAGGTTCCCATTCCTAGTTTCATCCCTTTAATGATATAGTAATCACTGTGTTATGATTCTTTTTCTCTACTTCAATTTTCCCTATATTATTCTGAGTGAATTCATGTGGCTACTCATCAAGGCTACTTTTTTTTCCCTCTGTGCTTGAGCCTTCTTTGGTGTAACCTACAGAAAGAGAAAGAGGAGAATGAAGAGTAGAAGAATTTATAAAACGTTCACCTCCTCTGGGGATGTGCCAGGAGGCATTGGTTCAATGGAGTTCTCCCAAGTCTCTCACTCAAAACGGTCACTGAGTCTGTTTCGATAAAGCAATAAACTTGATGCACTGGTTGAGAGCTTTGACAGAGAATGACAGTTCTGCACCATATATTTTAAAATGTGTAAAACTTTCGGTTGAAATGTCATTTAAATATTTTTCTTACTAGCTACTTGGTACTTACTTGGGTAATGTCATGGGTTAGGACTTGGCCGCCCACTAAACACGGGCAGACACTCTCTAACGCCCTCTTTGCCCCCCTAAATGGGAAGGAAAAGGGAATGAGGCAGGTTAGAGAAGAAAAACCAGAACAACTGTAAGGAAACAGTAATGGAAATAATAGTGAAATTATAAAAATAAAGAGCTATGTACAACTATATATAAACCCAATATTGAAGCCAACTTCCCCCCCCCCCCCCCCCCAATATCAATCCCCACTGGTGCTGCAAAGCAGGTGGCACTGGGGAAGCCCCAGGCTCAGCAGCAGCAGGAGCTGGATACACTGTGTAGGCCTTGTTTTCCTCCGTTCTCAGGGTCTGCACAACAGATAAGCGAACACCTGCGTTCAGCAAGTCTGAAACCCTCAGGCTAAAATATCACAACAGGGAGCTGGATT
Source organism: Trogon surrucura (assembly GCA_020746105.1). Taxonomy (NCBI): domain Eukaryota; kingdom Metazoa; phylum Chordata; class Aves; order Trogoniformes; family Trogonidae; genus Trogon; species Trogon surrucura. Next base: position 43,403,195 of record CM036617.1, read on the forward strand.
CGGGAACTCAGGATCCAGATAAAAAGCAGGAGATAGGACAGAGTCCTCCCTGGACACTGGCCATTGCAGAAAGGGAAGGGGAAAAAGCTCTTGTAATCACTCAATTTATATAAAATATGACCTATATGGAATGGAATACTCTCGTTGGTCACCTGTCCTGTCTATTATTCCCTGGAGGTTCAACATTTTACTTCCTTGTGAACTCTCTTACTACCCAGCACCCCCAGCGTGGCACACAAGAGCCAGCAGTGGCCTTGGTCACTACAGGAATAAGTATAAGCAAGAGCCTTTCTGCATCCCAGTCCCAGGCAGTGACTGTAAACATCAGGTGTTATCACTGCCAGTAGCACACACTGTCTGCAAAAACACACTGCTGACTTCAGAAACTGCAGCCTTTTAGAAGAGACTAAACTGGAAAGTAAAAATCACTAAACAGAAGTGGGGTCTTTAACTCAAACCAGGATAGGTAGTTAAACTGAAATGATCAAGTAACTGATATAACTCATGGAACTTAGCAGCTTCAGAAATTTGCATCTAACCTGCATCTTTGACGTAAGCATTATCTGGTTATTAAATTACACTTTCATTTGTTCTTTACGCCTTCATTTTTCAAGGAGACACTTAAAAAATACTACAAGAGTTTTCTGTTTGGTCAAATGCAGTGATACACAATCTAAAACTTGCTAAGTACAAGCAAGTGTAGTAACAGTTACATTCCAACTACAGTGATATTTTCCAAATGACTCAAACCAACTTCAATAATACTAAACATACAAGAAGTATGTTGTCTTCAGTTTAGTTTTGTAGCTTTACAAGAAATATCCTGAAAAATGATGCAAAACTATTAGTATTTAAATATTTTGAGAAGTTAGAGAGAAGAATGTCTAACTCAACAAAGAGCACCATGAACTCTAATGTATATGAAAGTTTTTTCTTCCAATACAGGTTTGTATTATTTACAAATCATCCAATTTATAACTTCTTCTGTAAAACTAAACCTGAAATTATTTTAAAGAGTAAAAGTCTTACAAATATATATCTATTTAATTTCAAATAAGTTCTGTTAGACTTCAAAGACTTGTGGAAAGAAAAAAAAGTATTATTTTCAAATAAATATCTAATTTATGGAATAACTAATAATCAGCTTTATAGCACTTTTACAGATTTTAAACTATTTAAGAAGTTGACAGGCATCCAAGTTATTTTAGAGCATCACTTTATAGAATTACATTCTGAACTCAATAATTACCAGCTAATGTGTGTTAGTAAGAATTTTTTTAAAAAAAATACTTTCCCCCTACTTCTTTACAGAGAATCTGGGAAAAAAAGTGCAGTCTGGAGGTTATACATTTTTGACTTCTGTCGGTAACTTGTCCATTTTTGTCTCTTCAGAGCTTTCTAGTGCTGAAAAAACATTAAAAAAGACAACAATAGGAGGCCAGTATGGGCAAAATTCCAGAATGTTCATGAAAACAGTGTCCTAATCAATCTGCTATTGAAATATCAGGCAATTAACACTGAAAGCCTGCTTAATTAGGATGATTCATGTAAAAGGAAATGTTGAATAGTTCTATTTACACAATCATTATATTTACTCATTGTATTTACTCTTTTGCTAGAACTAGAATTCAAAGTGTCTGCATATAAGTACTAACATCTCATTTTCTATACAGGCTATAAATTGTTCTGCTATTTAATTCTCAGTGACAGTATGAAGATGTTAGTTAATAACTGTCTAGATGCAAGACTAATGGTAAGAAATCATATATGATTAGGAAGACACACAAAACTTATGTAAATGGATAATACCTAGAGTGCCTAGTGTGAAAAAAATAATTGGAAAAGTTTTTTAGCACATAATCACACCCTAAACTTTTGCTAACCAAAATCTTATAGATTCATAGTCTACTTTCTTATGAGAATAAAATACTCCCAATAGATTTTTCTTAGAAAATGAGAAATCCGTATACACTTTGATCAATACATATTCAATAAAGTGTCTGTTTTGTAAAATATATCCATACATAATGGAATGCATACAGGTTCTTTATAAAAACACACTTTCTTCAAAGTCTGTGACATTTGACAGGATATGACTTTGCCAATATATGGCTCTTTAGAGCTGATCAAAAACTGACAAGGAAAAGCCAACTGCAGTTGACTTTTTAAACTTTTTCTAAGTTTTTTAACTGTTCTACTCTTCCTCATTTGAAGGTGAGCAAATACTGACTGACCTTTTTCAAAATCTCTGGTGACGAGCTGTATGGTTGCTGAGGGGAATATCTATAACATTTTGCACATATGAGGGTAAAGTAGTGAGAGATCATAGAATCATAGAATCATAGCGTGGATACCCTACATTTTAGTTAGCTGTGCTGGCAGCACTGCGTTGCAGAGTTAAGACTTTCATCCTTGGGCTCTTTTCTAAACAAGTGCGTAACTCTTGCTTGCTAATTATAAAAAGAGACCCTGACCAGCTGAGTATAGCTCATGTTGAGAGCTTTTCCATGAGAATGGACAGATAAGATGCATCTTTTACACAACATGTGCATGGGAGTGAACGGGAGAGTATGATCAAAACAGAACTGGGAAAGTCTGTTCTCCCTGTGTGATAAGAGAGTGATTGAAGGAGTACATGAGCTAATATCAGCCCTGGCTACATAGTCTGGTCTCTTGTTTGTAACCCACAAACAGTGCTTCTTGCTAATAAGTATAAATATGTGTGCCTGCTTGCAATAAAGTGAATTCCGTTTTCCACCATCTCGGAGTTCGTGCGTGCTTCTCCACATCATAGAAAGTTAGAGATTGGAAGAGACCTTGAAAGATCATCTGTTCCAATCCCCTTAGGATCACACAGGAGCCATACAGGATCACACAGCAGGCCACACAGGAACACATCCAGACAGGTTTTGAAAGTCTCCAGAGAAGGAGACTCCACAACCTCTCTGGGCAGCCTGTGCCAGTGCTCTGTCACCCTCACAGTAAAAAAATTTCTCCTCATGTTCAGGTAGAACTTCCTATGTTCTAACTTAAACCCATTATTTCTTGTTCTATTGCTGGGCACCACTGAAAAGAAATTGTCCCCTTCCTCAGATATTTATATATGTTAATAAGATCCCCTCTCAAGCCATCTCTTGTCAAGACTAAACAGCCTGAGTTCTCAGTTTCTCTTCATACGAGAGATGTTCAAGTCCCTTAATCACCCTTGTAGCTCTCCATTGGACTCTCTCCAGTAGGTGCCTGTCTTTCTTGAACTGGTGAGCCCAAAACTGGACACAGTATTCCAGGCGTGGTCTCACCAGGGCAGAGTAAAGGGGGAGGAGAACTTCCCTAGACCTACTGGACACACTTTTCTTATTGCAGCCCAGGATCTCACTGTCCCATGAACAACTTGCTGTGCACTAGGACTCCAAGGTCTTTCTCCACAGGGCTGCTTTCCAGCAGGATGTCCCTTAATCTGTCCTGGTGCCTGGTGTTATTTCTCCCCAGATGCAGGACTCTACACTTGTCCTTATTGAACTTCATGAGGTTCCCCTTTGCCCAGCTCTCCAGCCTGTCCAGATCATAGAATCATAGAATCATAGAATCATAGAATGTTAGGGATTGGAAGGGACCTCGAAAGATCATCAAGTCCAATCCCCCTGCCAGAGCAGGAATGCCTAGACTATGCCACACAGGAACGTGTCCAGGCAGGTCTTGAATGTCTCCAGAGAAGGAGACTCCACAACCTCTCTGGGCAGCCTGTTCCAGGGCTCCGTCACCCTCACTGAGAAGAAGTTTCTTCTCGAGTTTAAGCGGAACCTCTTATGTTCCAGTTTCAGCCCATTACCCCTTGTCCTATCAGTGGTTGTCACCGAGAAGAGCCTGGCTCCATCCTCGTGACACTCACCCTTGATATATTTGTAAACATTAATGAGGTCACCCCTCAGTCTCCTCTTCTCCAAACTAAAGAGCCCCAGCTCCTTCAGTCTTTTCTCATAAGGGAGATGCTCCACTCCCTTAATCATCCTAGTTGCCCTGTGCTGGACTCTCTCCAGCACTTCCCTGTCTTTCTTGAACTGAGGGGCCCAGAACTGGACACAGTATTCCAGATGGGGTCTCACCAGGGCAGAGTAGAGGGGAAGGAGAACCTCTCTCGACCTACTAACCACCCCCCTTCTAATACACCCCAGGATGCCATTGGCCTTCCTGGCCACAAGGGCACAGTGCTGGCTCATGGTCATCCTGCTGTCCACCAAGACTCCCAGGTCCCTTTCCCCTACACTACTCTCTAATAAGTCATTCCCCAACTTATACTGGAACCTGGGGTTGTTCCTACCCAGATGCAAGACCCTACATTTACCCTTGTTATATTTCATTAAATTTTTCCCCGCCCAACGCTCCAGCGTGTCCAGGTCTCGCTGGATGGCAGCACAGCCTTCCTGTGTGTCAGCCACCCCTCCCAGTTTCATATCATCAGCGAACCTGCTGACGGTGTACTCTATACCCTCATCCAGGTCGTTGATGAAGATGCTGAACAAAAGTGGACCCAGTACTGATCCCTGAGGAACACCACTGGCCACAGACCTCCAACTCGACTCTGAGCCACTGATCACAACCCTATGAACTCTTGCTGAGCCAGTTCACAATCCACCTCATGGTCCAATCATCTATCCCACATTTCTTGAGTTTACCTACAAGGAGGTTATGGGGGACAGTATCAACAGCCTTTCTGAGGTTGACATCCACTGAGGTTGACATCCACTGCTCTCCCTTCATCAACCCATTTGGTCATGCCTTCATAAACAGATATCATATAAATCAGGCAAGATTTCCCCTTGGTAAATCTATGTTGGCTACTCCTGATAACCTTTTCTTCCAATTGATTAGAGATGGCCTTCAGAATGAGCCACCCCATCATCTTCCCAGGAATGGAGGTGAGACTGACTGACCTGTAGTTGCCAGGGTCCTCCTTCTTGCCCTTTTTGAAAATGGGAGTGATATTGGCTGTATTTCAAGTCCTCCGGCACCTCTCCCATTCCTCATGTTTTTCTCAAAGATGATGGAGAGCGGCTCAGCCACAACATTAGCCAACACTCTCAGCATAGATTTAGCTTTGGTTTGTATGCCTACATTTTAAAATTCTATTAAAAACATCTAATAAATTGGAAAAGAGTGTTTGGAAGGCAAATAAATACAAGGTTTTGCTATGTAATGCTGCATGTTAACTACAGCTGTCATTTCAGGGGAAATGGTGAACAGGCTTGTGGCAGGCCCACACAGAGTTTGGGCTTTGCAGAGAGTGACAAGGACTTTTTTTTTTTTTTTTTTTTTTTTTCCCCCGAAGATCTATGTTATCCAGCATGAAGAAAAGCATGCTGGTGTGAGATATTCTCATTAGTCTGCTCTGTGTAGCAGGTGTGCTGATACCAGCTGTGCCAGCTGCACCTTAGTGGTGGCCTTCAGAGTCAAGTCAAGGTATAGTCAAGGTACAGCACAGCAGCAATCAGCTCTTTTGTGATGGGAACGCAGTCTTTCAGATAACCACCTTTAAAGTTCACTGTATGTAAACATTTTGAATGTGGGTTGTTTTTTTTCTTTTGTTCTTTTTTTTTCACTGCTATGCAGCACTGAGAAACAACCAAAATGTAGCTGGAAACAAGCCTTCAATAAGAAGTTGTAAACAGTCTTAAAATACCAGGAAAATTATACTGGGTAATTAGCAGCAAAAGACAGCATATAGCATCACTAGCTGTCAAAGATGTAGAAATTGTACTTCAGAAGCTTCTGTAGTGCCAAAAAAGTGTAGCTGAAGAAATGAAACTGCAAATGATCTGAAATCACATTTGCAAGAACTAGAAAATGAATCTTCTTAGTGGATTATTGCTATATATGTTGTCCCATCAGTCACTTTACATTATTTCTCATGTCAAGGTGTTAGTGTCAAAAGTTGCCTTTTACTCATGCATTCTTTTAATAGGTAAGAAAGCTGATTAACTTACTTAGGAGGTAATTACCCAGACAAGAATTAGGAGTTAAACTGTCCCTGGATCTTTCACGTATGCTCAACGGTGAAAAAATAGGAAAAAAAAGAGTAGCTACTGCAGTTCTATTGCTTCTGAGCAATGATTCAGTTCAGGATAAGACCTTTATAGCTTCATGAGCAAAATGTTTTATCAGATTATGTTATTACCAAAAAAGTTGATTCCTTACACATGATTTACCTTGAAATAAAGCAATAAATTGAAAGTGATGCATCTGTTCCAGTTGTAGTTTATGTAGATAACTGATGCATCTGTTCCAGTTTCAGTTTATGTAGATAAGCTCTGATGCATTTGCCCCTTTAAAGGCAAAATTTTTTAATTCTTCTCTTAAAATCAAACATTTCTTCTACAAACAATATGCAAAATGAATATCAACATGCCTCTTCCATGACCATATTCTTAAAACAACAGACATAAGAATTCTGCAGATAGATGCAGTGCCTTAAGTTATGCTGTTTTGCACACAGAATTCAAGATTTGCTGGGTAAGAAAGAGATAGGCAAGTATGTTTCAGTCTGTTATATGTGTTGGAAACAGCCCTGTGAATGGAAGATAGAACTCTTTTGTCCTAAGGGAATCCCTAAATATTAGACCGTACAGTTTTCTCAGATAAGTTTTGTATTTTCTCAAACATAAAATGCCATTTTGCTATCAATACATGGTTGATTACACATCAGTTTTTAAGCTATTGCTGAGAAGTACATGCACAGCATCAAGGCTTTCTCTGTTTCATAGTCAGACACCACAACATGTAGACAAAGGATGGGCAAAAATCTGGGAGGGGGCACAGCTGGGACACCTGACCTGAACTGGCCAAAAGGATATTCCATACCATATGGTGTGCTCAACAGTAAGACTGAGGCATAGTCTTTGCACAGTAACTACTAGTTGAAGACTGTCTGGGCACTGGTCTGCCCCTCCCCTCCCCTCCCCCCCCCCCCTCCCCTCCCCTCCCCTCCCCTCCCCTCCCCTCCCCTCCCCTCCCCTCCCCTCCCCTCCCCTCCCCTTCCCTTCCCTTCCCTTCCCTTCCCTTCCCTTCCCTTCCCTTCCCTTCCCTTCCCTTCCCTTCCCTTCCCTTCCCTTCCCTTCCCTTCCCTCTCCCCATTCCCCTCCCCTCTCCCCATTCCCCTCCCCTCTCCTGTTTCTCTTGCATTTTCCTTCTGCCTGCCTTGCTTATTAAAGTGGCTTTTTCCTAGAACCATGAGTTTTTTCACTTTTGTCATACTTCTTCCCCTGTCCTGCTGAGGGGGGAAATGAGTGAATGACTGGGTGAGGACTTGGTTGCTGGCCAGAGGTACCCACCAGGTTTACCTACTGGTTTAGATTATGTTGCAAAGCACAGTATAAATGGGCATGCGAGGTAGTAAGTCTGTGTGAGCCATATCCTAAGGAGTCGGATACTGACATATCTAAGGCTTATGTTTCTGAATCAGCTGAAGTTCTGCATTTTCTGTGAGTTAAGAAACTCAAAAATACAGAAGATGCTAGAAGACTGCACATTGTGAAGTTCATCTGTATTTGGTATTTCTCTACAGACACGGATTTTGAGAACTGGTGCACTGATGACTAGATTAAATCAGTGCTCTCAGTGTCTAAATCCAGAAGGTGCGAGGTACTTGTTACACAACAGCTACAATGAGAGACAACCAGATACCGAAGCTGTATCGATTTCCTTAGGCAAGATCGTAGCTCTGTGGATCTTATTAGGACATGTCTCGTTTACTTTGTCTCTGCTGATTCTGTATTGAATAATCGGAGTAAAGAACCAAACTGACTTCAATGAGACTTGAATCAGGTCCTGAAAGACTGAATAAGAAAGTTCCTCTTACTGAAATTACACAATGAATCCTTCCTTCTGAATTAATTAGTTATTCTTTACACCACACCTGCTTCTCTAACGAAGATTGTCCTTGGTACATAGTTAAAACAAAGAGAAAACAAAAAGCAAGCGACATCTTCATTCTTGCCATTGAAAGATGCTATTTTGTAAGGGTAAAAGTAGCAGAAAAGGTAATAGTACTGCCTTTCTTACTACTTACATTTATTTTTTCAGAAACATATAAATACAATGTTCATTCTTCTGGAATCTTTTTAATGCAATGTAATCCACAATTTATATGAAATGTAATATTTATTTAGGCACATCATTGCCAGAGTTGATATAGGGAATAGAAACTAAACACTGTATTTTTTTCTCCTCTTAACTATTACTGCCAAAACTGTGTGAATATAGCTTTAGGTTATCAGCTGTCTTTGCCAACTCTTTCATCAGGGGAGCACAGTGAAGAAGCAACCAATTAAAACAACTCCTATTCAACCTTCACTTTTGATTCACAGAATCATAGAACTGTTTAGGTTGGAAAAGACCTTTAAGATCATTGAGTCCAACTGTTAACCTAACTCTTCTTGTAGTGAAATGGTCACCTGTTTGTAATTCTCCCATGAAGGCTGCAATGGATAGTTCTGTTGCAATGTCTCACATATCGGTTTCTCCAGCAGAATCTGTTGTAAATATAAATGATTAATTTAGTTTTCAAGGAGATGAAATTAATTTTGAGGTCAGGCTCAATTATTAAGACACAAGTTTTGGACGTGAAACATCCATGTGCCACTGTGTTTTTTTTATGTAACTACAGCTGTGCTGAGCAGGCCAAATCCCCAAAACCACTCAGGTATGTAACTCCCATTAAAACCAGTAGAAATCAGGTTCCTGAATGTTAGCAATGATCTAGGTCTCAGTCTTCACAGCTTACATATTGCTTATGCTCGTTGCTTGTGAGTGAGTTCTGCATTAGAGATAAAATGGCTGAGAGAAGATTTATTTCCCACACTAAAACACTGCTAAGTACCTTGCACTAGTTAATAGCTTCTCTTTAAGTTACTGTTCACCGTTTGTTAGGTAAACAACATACACCATACTAAATTCACTCCTTTATCAAGAAAAATATTAAATAATTAAGACGCTTCACAAAAAATGTGCAATGCTTTTTAACACAACACTAACAATTACGTATTTACACAGAAGGAAAAGCAGCATGAGGCATAATCCATGATAAAGCACAGGAAATTTGTTTTTCATCATCTTATCAAGATTGACAGTTAAACTTTTAAAGCTAAATGTCTAAACGCTGTTGAGAATTTCCTTATTTCTTTGGACTTCTTAGGGTCTCATTAAACTAGTTATCAATCATAATGTTATCAATTATGGACAATGCCAGTCTTAGAACAATCTAGGTCTTGTAAGACAAGTTGAACTTACCCCTAGTATGCACTTTCTACATCACTACCTGGAGCTCCTTAATCCTTTTTACCCTTGGAGATATCCAAATTCATTTTTCCAACTCAAAATGTGCAAAAGTTCATGAGAACATTGGATCTTTCTGCCTTCATTATAAACACCACAGAGACCTCTGGAAACCTCTGCCAAAGATGTGAATTATTCCTTACTTCATTAGAAAGTTATCTATATTACCAGACATGAAAACTACAACACACTGCTCATACAATTTTTTTTTTTCTTTTTTTTTTGGTACATAGTCAAACCAATGAATATAACACATTGTGAAAGACTTGAAATGTGTTCAAGTCCAGTGGGAGCCATATGCAGTGATTGATATTTACTGAACTCTCACGGTCCTTAACAAAGATTACACTGCACACATGACTAGCTAGACTGTGCCAAAGGTTTGCAACCTTTTCTACCTCTAACAGTGGTGGTAAAAAAAGGACCCTCTTTATACCTTACTGGAAGTTAACTTTCACCTACCCGGATCTTCCTGTTAACTATCTTTTGAGTCTGTCTCTAATACATGTCAGCTGACAAAAGACCATTCTAGGCAACCTAAAACATCAGAACCTTTTTTTTTTTTTTTTCTGATCCACTAAGAAAATTCATAAAAATTAGCAGGTATAGAGACCAAACTCTTCTTGGCTGAATGCTCATATCAGTGGCTCTGTTTTGTTTCTGCATTTCATCATCTGAATTCCGTATCAGTTCTGAACAATGGTCTATCCCAGGTTCTGGATTCAAACTAGAAGACTGGAATTTATGTTTCAACCTTGAAGTGGGATGCCTAAGAACTGAAGAGGTTTGTATGTTCTGATATTTAGGGGTTTTTTATTCTCTGACTCCACCAGACTCATGAAACAGATCACATGGATTGTCTTGCTAACTCTAACACTTCCTTGGAGACATGTCTCTTCTGCAAGGAACAGGATTCTGGAATGTATGTATTTAAAATATAAGCTTTACAGTACCAAATAGAAAAATAAATCAAGTGTTTTATTTGGCTAGATGCACTTCTATCCCAACAGCATCTTTTTTTTTTTTTTTTTTTTAACTAGTTTATGGAAGGTTTCCTTATTTTTATCTTCCGCATATATACATTTAGTGGAAATCAGTACACTATTGGAAGTCTGGAATTTTACATTTCATCTTTCATTAATTGTATTTTAGTGTTAATTCTGCCTCTGCTTTAATAGTAGTCTGTACACCTTTGTCTAATTTTAAATAAGTAAATGTGGTTGCTTTAGTATGACAGTTTACATATATTCAATTTTCTACTGCTTCACCAAAAAACACGTCTGTGCTAGAGGTGCTGCAGTTGTTCTTTTTTCTTCCTAGTGTTCACTGGAGCTGTTTGCTGTTGGATCCAGCTGACAAACTTTTTTTTCAATTTTTTAGTGCACATTGTCCTGACCTGCACTCATTTTGATAAAATTGTTGTACTGTTGGTGTTCCTGAGCTCTGAACTCTGCATTCATTTGATATTGTGTGCCTTTTCTTGGATTATATCAGAATTTTCAGTCTTGACAGAGTATTTCTTCACTTCACTAAGGGTAAATCATGCCTGACATTTGGCGGCCTTCTATGATGGGGCTACAGCATTGAGGGATAAATGCAGAGAAACCGATGTCATCTACCTGGACTTGTGCAAAGCATCTAACACTGTCCTACGTGACATCCTTGTCTCTAAATTGGAGAGATATGTCTTTGATGGATAGACCATTCGATGGATAACAAATTGGCTGTATGGTCACAGTCAAAGTGTTGTGGTCAATGATTCGATATCTGAGTGGAGACCAGTGACAAGGAATGTTCCACAGAGATCAGCATTGGCACTAATGCTGTTTAACATCTTTGTCAGTGACATGGACAGTATAATCGACAGCACCCTCAGCAAGTTTGTTGATGACACCAAGCTGTGTGGTGCAGTCAACACACTGAAGGGAAGAGATGCTATCCAATGGGACTTGGACAGGCTTGAGGAGTGGATCAGTGCTAACCTCGTGAAGTTCAACAAAGCCAAGTGCGAGATGCTGCATCTGGGTTGGAGAGCACAAATATGGGCTGGGTGGTGAATGGGTTGAGAACAGCCCTGCAGAGAAGGACTTGGGAGTACTGGCTGATGAAAAACTTAACGTGAGCTGGCAATGAGTTTTCGCAGACCAGAAAGTAAATCACATCCCTAGCTGCATCAAAAAAAGCATTGCCAGCAGGTCAAGGGAGGTGATTCACTCCCTCTCCTCCATTCTTATGAGACTCCACTTGGAATACTGTGTCTAGGTCTGGGGCTACCCAAATAAAAAGGACTTGGACCTGTTGGAGTAATTCTAGAGGAGGAACCACAAAGATAATCAGAGGGTTGGAGCACCTGCCCTTTGAGGACAGGCTGTGAGAGTTGTGATTGTTCAGCCTGGAGAAGAGAAAGCTCCACGGAGACCTTTTAGTAGCCTTCCAGTACCTGAAGGGGGCCTACAGGAAAGATAGTGAGGGACTATTTATCAGGGATTATAGTGATAGGACAAGGGGGAATGTTTTCAAACTGAAAGAGAGTAGATCTAGATTGGATATTAGGAAGAAATTATTTTCTGTGAGAGTGATGAGACACTGGAACAGTCGAAGTTGTGGACGGCCCCTCCCTGTTAGTGTTCAAGGTCAGGCTGGATGGGATTTTGAACAACCTGGTCTACTGGAATGTGTCCCTTCCCATGACAGCGGGGTTGCAACTAGATGTTCTTTAAGGTTCCTTTCAACCCAAACCATTCTATGATTTCTGTACTTTCTATACATTTAATTATTGATTATAACTTGCTTGATGAATTTCTAGCTGTGTAATTAAGGGTTAATTTTAATTCTGGGATCTCTCAGACCCCTTTCCACTACTTGGTCAATTCTTATCACTTATCAGAGACAAATGACTTCTCTTACAAATTATGATGTTCTAAAATTTTGTTACACCTTTTTTTTTTTATTATTTTTTTACTTCACTTTTTAAAATGTCTCTCCCACATGCTTAATTATACGTAGAATGCCAGAGGTCTAAAATTGCTTTCATATTAAACCAGCTCTTGTCTGATTTAATGGGAAAAAATGCAACAAATGTAATTGGATCTGTGATCATATGACAAAAGATTGCTTTCTTTGTGCTCTTCTGCACTGGTGGATGTAGCTCAGAGACACTGGGTAAAGTACTGATTCACTTGGGTATCTTCTGCATTTTCAGGGATTTTTCAGCACACACACAGGTTTTAGTCAGTCATTCCTCTTCTTCAGCCTATTTTGAAATTTGTAATTTTTTAGGAACTTTCAAATCTTCTTCAATTTTTAGGTCCCTTCCCATAGACAAAAATACTTAAAGGAAGAGTTTCTAATGTTATGGAAGTGATAAGTGTCTCTTAGAATTGATAATCTAGATTTATACAGGACAGGGAATTATGGGAAAGAACCTCCAAGTTTAGCATATTAGTCTGAAACACATATATCTTGTTCAAGGTAGGGGTAGTTAAACACAATGCTGAATGCATCTATGTTTCACAAAAAGTAGCACTGCCCTACATCTTCCTTCTTAATTAAGTGCAAAGCAACAGAACAAAAACTCTTCTGCTATTCTGATATTCTAAATAGTTGGTTGCACAAGCAGAAAAGATGAAATTTCAGCCGAAACTGGATCAAAGCCTTCCATATTACTGAACTCATACACACAGATAAGTGCACATAACTATGTCTGCAGTTATAGCTTCTAGCTCCTGTGGCTCCATAATAATAAATGTAAAAGCCAGTAAGTCAGCTATTTATAGATTACTCTGTATTTAAATGTTAGCAATAGAATAGTTATTCCTCTTATCTACCTCTCATGCTTATGTCATTTTCGTAGAGAATCACTTTTCAGGTCAAGTCATAAAACAATTCTTGCCTCTAGCTGTCACAGGTAAGGTAAAGTCCACCCTTTGATGGAATCTTATTACTTACTAAATATTTAATAAGCTCTGAGACTAGTTCAAGGCTGTATTTCACTCTTCCCAAGTAATTTTGGTGCTGCTTGTCAAGGAAATAATGCAAGCTGAATGAAGGGCACAGAGCACTAGTTAGCAGTTTGCATACATGTCAGTAATAATAACTTACAGATGTATATTCAGTGGTTTGTTTTTTTTTTTTTTTTTCCTTCTGGTTTTACACCAAGATGCATTTTTAAGAATTATCCTGAGGGGAAAAAAGTAAAAGTGCTGAAAACAGATGCAGGAAAAAAAAAAAACCTCAACAATATCTAACTGTTGTGCTGAAAAATTGAATTTAAAAGTACTTTCTCCACCTTTTTTTTTCTGTGATTGGCACAATTTTTAGCATATTAAGAACAGCAAATAAGGTCACTAGGCTCAACAAGCAACCTCCTGTTGTTTCCCTTATCTTTAGTTTCTTGCTTTTCCTTTCTTTTCTGTCATCTCTTTGTCTAATAAGCATTGACTTTCTAATTTCAGAGGCTTTATAATATTCTGAACCAAGGACTGTAATCTTGAAGATTTTCTTTATCACCATGGCAAAGTGATACAAAAAATTCTCTGAAAGTGCATCATTTTTGAAAACATAAGTTAAAGCTATTGAAATGCTATTACTGGATGATTTGGGAAATACAAACGATTATTTTGTTTTTTTTCTTAAAATTCCATAAATTAACTTCCATTTACACAACAGTTATCACTTTACAGTGCCACTCTGGTGTTCGATATTATTATCTAACCATGGCAGGCTGTGCAACCAGCTTCATTAATCCAGTGGGAAAGATCTTACTTAGCCAGTAACTACTTTTGTTTCTTGAAGAATTGTCACGATCGATAAAAGGACATTAGTATAAAGATAGCGTAAATCCAAAGTATTGAATAAAACATACCATATATGTTGTTCACCTACTGAATTTGAAGTTTTCAAAATAAAATTTCTATTTTAAAATCCATGCTTACTTAATTGGCAATTAAAATGTCGTTAAAGTTAACTGAGAAAGAGGAAGCATAACAAGGGTAATAGATCTTAGAAAATAAGTAAATACATTTATAATAGGATATTTACACTTGTGAGGAACTAAAAATGACCCAAGGAACTACAAACCGGTCAGCCTCAACTCCATCCCTGGAAAGGTGATGAAACATCTTATCCTTGATGCTGTCTCTAAGCATATCAAGGATAAGAAGGTTATTAGGAGCAGTCAGCATGGCTTTGCCAAGCGGAAGTCATGTTTGACCAACCTGATAGCCTTTTATGAAGACATAACCAGGTGGATGGACAGTGGCCATGCATTGGAAGTGGTCTATCTGGATATCAGTAAAGCATTTGACATCGTCTCCCACAGCATCCTCATAGGTAAACTGAGGAAGTGTGGTCTGGATGACCAAGCAGTGAGGTGTGTTGCTAATTTGTTGAAGGGAAGAAGTCAGAGAGTTGTGGTCAATCGAGCAGAGTCTGATTGGAGGCCTGTGTCTAGTGGGGTCCCTCAGGGGTCAGTGCTGGGGCCAGTCCTTTTCAATATATTCATCAGTGACCTGGACGAGGGATTAGAGAGTATTGTCAGCAAGTTTGATGATGACACAAAGCTGGGAGCAGTGGTTGACACGCCAGAAGGCTGTGCTGCCATTCAGAGAGACCTAGACAGGCTAGAGGGCTGGGCAGGGAGAAATCTTATGCAGTTCAACAAGGGCAAATGTAGAGTTTTACACCTGGGAAAGAATAACCCCATGTGCCAGTATAGGTTGGGGACAGACCTGCTGGAGAGCAGCACAGGGGAAAGGGACCTGGGGGTTCTTGTGGACAGCAGGATGACCATGAGCCAGCACTGTGCCCTTGTGGCTAAGAAGGCCAATGGCATCCTGGGGTGAATTAGAAGGGGAGTAGCAAGTAGATGGAGAGAGGTCCTCCTGTCCCTCTACTCTGCCCTGGTGAGACCACATCTGGAATATTGTGTCCAGTTCTGGGCCCCTCAGCTCAAGAGAGACAGGGAACTGCTTGAGAGAGTCCAGCACAGAGCCACAAAGATGGTGAAGGGAGTGGAACGTCTCCCTTATGAGGAAAGGCTGAAGGAGCTGGGTCTCTTTAGCTTGGAGGAGAGAAGGCTGAGGGGTGACCTCATCAATGTTTATAAATGTCAAGGGGGAGTGTCAGGAGGATGGAGCCAGGCTCTTTTCAGCGATGTCTATTGACAGGAGAAGGGGCCGTGGGTTCAAGCTGAAACACAGGAGGTTCCATAAAAATATTAGAAAAAACTTTTTCAGAGTGAGGGTGACAGAGCACTGGAACAGGCTGCCCAGGGAGGCTGTGGAGTCTCCTTCTCTGGAGACATTCATAACCCACCTGGATGCATTCCTGCGCGCTCTGCTTTAGGTGGTCCTGCTTTGGCAGGGGGTTTGGACTAGATGATCTTTGAGGTCCCCTCCAATCTCTAGCATTTTGTGATTCTGTGATTCTGTGAAAAATATGATTGTTATTAGGAAATAGAATGTAACATTCAGTTTTAGGAATTTTATTTGACAACTATGTGGGATACTATTGATGTAAGTGTTTTAAATTCTCTATTAAGAGGTTAAACTTTCCTTTTAAAACATATTGAGATACCAGAGTGTTGTGGTTCAAGCCAACTGGGATAAGGAGCAATGCGGTCTGCAGCTCACTCCTTCCCCCACCCCCATTTCCACAGTGATGTGGAGGAAGACAATTTTTACTAAAAAAGATCAAGGATTTGAGATTAAAGATAGGGAGAGTAATAGTCTACCATTTAAGATGATGGGTAAAGAACCAGAGCGACTCGGAGATCAAAACATAAACTTAATTCACCACCACCATTTACGAATGAAGAATAAGGAATACATTTCTTAAATGCACTCTGCCATCTTTCTGGGATACCACTTCCCTCAATTAGTGCAAAGCGGGAAGGGGTTGAGGGGTGCAGTCCATCTGTCCATTACTCATTGTCCATGGCAGCTCTTCCTTGAGAGAGTGGGCTCCTCGCACTCTCTCCTTCCTGCCGCGTGGTGCTCACCTCACAGGAGGCAATCCTCTTCCTCG
This sequence comes from Trogon surrucura, assembly GCA_020746105.1. NCBI lineage: Eukaryota > Metazoa > Chordata > Aves > Trogoniformes > Trogonidae > Trogon > Trogon surrucura. The sequence continues at coordinate 43,419,548 of CM036617.1, forward strand.
TGAGTCCCTCAGGGCCACGGGTCACTTTCGGTGCATCTTCTGCTGATGTTTGGTCTTTCTTCCCCCTCCCAGGGGGCTCTGCATGTACCAACACATCATGGACATTCTCACTGCCATTGATTCCGTCAACTGTCAGGCAATCATCTTCCTCCCATCTCAACCACCATAGAGCTCCAGGGAGAGGTCCTGCTCGGGCAGTGTTCTCTTTCTCTTATTCCTCTGTGACTCTTCTCTTTTTTCTCAGGATGGTGTTCCTTTTGTTCTCCTCTCACCTCCCCCTCCTCCAACAGAAAAACTCCCCAATATTAAAGACAAGACAGCTCAAAACAAGATGAAACAAAAAGAGAGAGAAAGAACAATGGGGTCACCTCTTAAATACCTTGATTGCAGAGGCACTTATTGGCCTGACCTTAACCAGAGGCATGTCCAACTCCTACCTGGGTGTGGGGGAGGCTCTCAAAGTTTCTCACAAGTCTACTCCCATTTTTTTTACAAAAAAACCCCCTCATCAGACTCAAACCGATGAAACAGACTCAGATAGATGAAAACGAATATTGAAATTGGAAGTGTCAATATGTTATTTAATCACTGTCAAACTAATTCACTGTTTCTCTTTAAAAGACAAAGTACTGTACTATTTTTGTGAACAGGTACATTCTTAACTCAGTGTGAAATTGGATCAGAAATTCCTGTATTGCAAATCTGTAACACTGTCACCCAGTGGATATGTTATTGCTATTGTCTGTGTCAGGCAGGAAACCTAGAACAGAAGGGGTAATAGAGACACAGGGTGATCACAGAAGCCTGGAAAATACAGACATAAGGTGAAAGCAGACTCCAATATCTTTAAACCACTCATCAGTGTTTAGCCACTGAAAAAGTGCAGCTTTGGGAGGTGCAAAAAAAACAGTTTTAGGATTGACAAAAAAAAAATCCCTCAGGAAATATTCGTTAAATGTAAAACATATCATATAGAATAAATTCAGATGTGTGGTGGACTTGCAGGTGAGAGAGGGATGTAGAATGTGATAATATATGTATAAAAGTGACCCCAAGTGGATCCTAGAGTGAGAAGGAAGAAGTCATTAACATTAGAATCATACTTCTTCCATCAAAAAACTTCCAATACTGATGACTTGCCACTTCAGAACCCTCAAAACTGAAGCCATTGACCATAGAATGCAGAGGAGCGGTAGAAGGCTGGGCATAATGCCAGAGAAAGGGGTAGATACTACAGCGTTTGCATATACATCATTCTAAATGCATATGATTTGACCTAGAAGTGTTAAAATCAGTGTAACTGCAGTAATAGTTCTTTGATTATACTGTTCAAACATTAATGAGACAATAAATCTTCATCCTAGCATGTATGATGTATTCCGTTTGCTCATAACAAAATTTTGTGTGAAACTGGTGGAATTTCAAGTGTTCTGTAACTTGAATGCAACAATCACAGAATCGCGGAATTGTTGAGGCCTCCAAGATCATCAAGTCCAGCCTATGTCTCAACACCACCGCATCGGCCAGACCACAGCACTAAGTGCCACATCCAGCCTCTCCTTAAACACCTCCAGGGACGATGACTCCACCACTTCCCTGGGCAGTGCATTCCAATGCCTGAGCACCCTCTCCGTGAGGAAGGGCTTCCGGAGATCCAACCTAAACCTGCCCTGGTGCAGTTTCAGGCCATGCCCACTTGTCCTGTCACTGGTTGCCCGGGAGAAGAGCCCAACCCCCACCTGACTACATCCTCCCTTCAGGCAGTTGTAGAGAGTGAGAAGGTCACCCCTGAGTCTCCTCCAGGCTAAACACCCCCAGCTCCCTCAGCCTCTCCTCATAGCACTTTCCCTCTAGTCCCTTCACCGGCTTTGTTGCTCTCCTCTGGACCCACTCCAGTACCTCAACAAATTGATAAGAGATGCATGTAACCAGGATTAACTCTTTTGTTCTTTTTTACAGTCATCAAATACGTACTTAAAAATATTCAGACTTGGATATTTTCTTTTTCAAATATTCGTCACCAAATTTATTTTTTTTTAATGAAAATCATTCCAGTCTTGTGCTTCTCTTCTTAAAACTCTTGTGTTATTTTGCTCTCAGCTTCATAAATTTCACTAAACTCAGATGAATTTTGAAAATAGACTCCATTCTCTGCAGGTACACGTGGACTAAGTGGATCTACAACCCCATTATATATCTGTAATTAAGCTATGGAAAAAAAAATTACTCTGTCATGATATATTTGCCAACCATCCACGACTCTCTGTGGATTAACATGTAGGAGACCCTTTGCTGAAACAGAATTCAGTGAATACCAGTTGTCCTGAACTATTCATTCTCAGCCTCAAGATCTTTTAATTTGGTTGAAGTGAAATTGCAAAAATGTAAGAAAGGAAGATTCGGTGCAATGTACTGCTAATTAAATGACTGCTGGCTTGTCAGCACAGAATCACTTTCTTATACCATGATCATAGTGGCATATCTGCATCTCCTGAAGTCAACGGACAAAACTCTTTCTTTGAAGCTTTCCACCTATCTCCAATTTCAAGCTGGAGTTCTAAGAATATATTAATGAAATTGTAGAAGTATGTGGCTGTAATAGGGCATATCTGATTTGTTCATGTAGTGCTTCTTCAGAAAGCTTGGGGCTCTAAATCAAATGGACAAAGAGCATGCATTTTGTGTTATATGGAGGCATCTGGAGACTGTAGTGTTTTTGCCTTCTCCCTCTCCAGCTAATCATTCTCCCACCAGTGTGAGACACCTGCAGCTCAGAACAGGGTGGCAGAGGCCAAAAAAGAAACCAAGTGATCGCTCCTGAGATAAAAATCTGAAGTTCCCCTAGATAATAGATATCTTTGAAAAGCAGGGAACAGATGTATAACTGTCCCTCAAAATGAAGGAAAGAAAGGCTTTTCCTAGGGATTCAGAGATAATGCAGAGCTTGCTGTAACTCAGGGATCCCCTGGGTGGTTTCTAGACTGAGAGCAAGACTAAAGAACAGGTGCCATAGTGCAAAGGCTTAGACTGCTGCACAGATTTCTGAAAGATTCTTGAGCTCCAGATTGAAGTTTCAGTTGTCCCTTATTCATTATTGATTCTGCTGGGATGAAAATGCATTCTGCTCTTTATATATTTATTTACTTCAGAAGTCTTTTTTTGCTATCGCTGTTTTGCTAATTGGCCCAGGGGGAAGTCCTGGAAAAGGACACAGGCACCAACAGAAGGGTGAGCTTATTTTACTGGCTGTTTCAAAGTGTTACAAGAATAAGGCAATGCAAGCTTATCATAAGATAAGATAAGCAGCAAGGAAAACAAGCAGGGTAATGCACCTAATCATTACCATACATATGGTTAGCAATAGTTATAAAGAACAATACATCACCAATTGCCTTAATATCATTATCCAGATCTGTGGTCACTGGGGAGCCCCTGTTGCAGCAAGGATTCTGGAGAACACAAATAAACCATCAATACATTACCTATGTGATTAATAATATATAGTGTGGGGTTGTGAGGTTCCTCTATAGCTCAACTTCAGTTCAGGACCTATGATTCATGCTCTAGCACTACATCTCCCTGAATAATCTTAATTTATGAGTGCTCATTGTATTAACTTTAGTAAATATGCATGGGGAAATTCAAGGAAAATCTAAACAAAGTCTGCAAGACAGTTTTTTCATATAAATGCTGTGCAGGAACAAAAGAAATTTTATATAGATATATCACCCAATAATTTCATGGGTTTGATTGCAATGTCCTTTTTTTTCCATGGGAACCTAAAGAATTGGGATATTGCAGGTTATTACAGTTAAGAGGAGAATATGTTGAGAGGATCCGATGCCTTCTTCAGGTAAAGTCTGTATTTCCAAAAACCCATATAAAATGTTGACTTGCTGAAAGAAATTAGAGAGATGATTTCCTGGCTTACTGAAACATGTTTCTTTCACTAATTATACCCCAAAATCTTTGTAGTTCTTTCTTAGAATTACATTTAATCTGATGGTTAGACTGCTTCTTTCCTTCTCCTTCCTCCATTTTTGTCTATTTTCTGGTTTTTAACCTTCTCAGTTCTTACTGACATCTGCAATTTTAACATTATATCCCAGATGTCTTCTGTCCAGAAAGCTCAAATGGTTAAATGACTGCAATTATTTTGTTTTAATTTGGAAGCTTCCCAAATAAATTTAATAATTTCTGTTATTTTTGATAAAAGATGTAATTTACCCTATTGAGTTGCAGAAGTTTAATCAAACCTCTAACAATGTTCTCCCAGCACTATTTTTTTAAGATCATTCTCCAATTACTCTGTGTGTAAAAATACGACACTATTCTGTGGCCTGTACTATTAAGCATTCTGCAGTTTCTTCTCTTTTTCTCTAAAGCAGAATGGGCAATTTCACCCATGATATGAATGTTTAAAATGTTTCAGGCTTCTGTGCAACTATATAAGCATAGACTCCAGGCCTAAGTGAGCTAATTTTCATTTTCTGTGTATTGCTGTTCCTTGAGTTTTAAAAGCATTGAGGACACATGGAAACTGTGAGGTGAAAACATCTGCTCTGTGACTAAAAAAAAAATCCAAACCAATATACTCTAAACCAATTTCTAAGAAAACCTACATGAAGTAATTAACCTCAGTAGAATTTGGGATGTTTCTCCAAGGCAAATTGTAATATATCCCTTGCATGAAGTACAGGCATTTTAAGACAGAGGGAAATTGATCTAGAGGTATTTGATAAACATGGTGGGACAGCGCAGTTTTGACTGATAATAAGTAAAAGGAACACATACAACAACAATAAAGAAAAAGTAAACTAAATTCTTAAGTATGATTTGTTTTCACAGGCAAGGAATGATAGGCAGCCAGCAGTACTGAAAATCAATTGACTGAAAATCAATTGACTAGAAATCAATGAGAGGAAGAATTTTCAATGTGTACAGAGGAAATATTAATTGATAAATAAAACTCACTATGAGATGATGTCACTTGGATTAAGACAAGGAGTATATGAATAATCATGCATCCTAGGTAGGATTAAAAAATAAAATCTGTAAATATTCACACTTCACTGAATGAACAAAATAAGAAGCATCTGGAGATGAAGAGAACGGTTTATGGTGTTCAAGAAGAGAAACTGAATGAATGTGCTCTGACAAGAAAAACTTAGAAGAGAAAAAGAATGTTTAAGCATGCCAAATTTGGACTATTTGTACAGAAATAAGAATTTTGCTGCGCAGATCTTTGAACAGGAAGATTGATTCCTTCACAATTTGGTCTCTCTTTTCTACTCCAAATTCTGGTCCAAGAGGTATATGAGAAAATGTCAGCTGTAACTACTGCAAGGCCACAATTCAGTTTTGCTTCACATACGCTCATTATACAAATGGTCTGTGCATGCAATAAAGGTAAAACTTCAAATATGCTGTACAGGGATTTTGTCAGTGTTAGGTTAATGATTGGACTCAATGATCTTAAAGGTCTTTTCCAATTTAGGCAATTCTGTGATTACTATGCCTGTACAGTAAGGACATTCTGCACAAATAATCACTGTGTACACAGAGTGTAGTTGCTCAGGTGCTGGCAATGGGGTGCTGCAGAATCACCCCTGTCAGGATCATCTGGGGCTGTCCTGTGCTGGACACAGCCAGTTCTAGATGGCTCTGACTGGCCTCCTGCAGGGCACGACTGGGACCCTCAGTCAAGATGGCATCTCCTTGAAAAAAAAAAACCAAACATGTTTAACAAAGAGTAAAAAATTTTTTCCTGGCAGTGAGAAATGAGGGAAATAGGGCAGAGAAACAGCCCTGCAGACAACAAGGTGAGACAAGAAGGAGGGGGAGAAGATGCTCCATGTGCTGGAGCAGATTTCCCTGCAGCCCCTGGAGAAGACCACGGTGATGCAGGTTGTTCCCCTGCAGCCCACGGAGAGCCCCATGCCGAAACAGATGGATGTTCCCATGAAGGAAGCTGCAGCCAGTGGAGAGGCCACATGGGAGCAGGCTCCTGGCATGAGCTGCAGCCCATGGAGAGGAGCCCGCAGTCTGTTCCTGAAGGAATATACGCTATGGAAGGGACCAACGCTGGAAGAGATCTTGAAGAACTGTAGCTCGTAGAAAGGACCCATGGTGAAGAAGTTTGTGATGGGCTGTATGCCGTGGGAGGGACTCCAGGCTGGAGCAGAGGAACAGCATGAAGTGGGAGGAATGGCAGAGACTAAGTGTTATGAACTGACCACAACTTCTATTCCCCATTGCTTGGCACCTTTCCAAGTGTGGGTAGAGGAGTTGGGAAGAAATGGGGGTGGCGACAGGTGTTATTTTACTTGTCTTTGTTTCCCACCACTCAACTCCATTTTAATTAGAAATACAATAAATTAATTTTCCCAAAGTCAAGTCTGTTCTGCCCATGATGGTAACTGGTGATCTCCCTGTCTTTAACATGACCTATGAGTTTTATCACCTGTGAGACTCAAAGAAAAGATTATCTCAACATTGCAAAGACACATAGTTTGAAACCGCAAGGCTGACCACCACAAACTGCTGCTGTAGTGATTAACTAAATTTCTGCAACACTTGTAGCAACTAACACATGCAAGGCCTTGAAGGCAGCTCGAACAGCAGGCCTTTTGCAACATTTTGTGAGAGAATATGGAACCTCCAAGGATAGAGTGCCAGACTCACAAAGTTATATAACCTACGACGAAAGATGCGTGCATGTGCAGAGGGATTACTGGTGGTCATACTGAGGAAGACAACTAGAAGAGGAAGGCTCTATGAGAGCGACCCCTTGAGACCCCCAAAAAAAGAGGACTGCATGTGCAGTACAGGTGACTGTGAGGAGGAGTTTATGCAAAGAAATTCCAAGAAAACGTAAATCAGTTCCAGCAAAGAGGTGTCGAAAAGGTGGGGACAATGGAAATACAAGAAGTGCAGACCAGCACCTACTCAGAATATTTTCTCACCGATGACGTCAGACCTCTGGGACGCTGCTGGACTCTGTGGTGGTAGTGTTTTTTTCTTCTTCTTCTTTTGCCTTCCTCTTTCTCCCCCTCGCGCCCTCTTTCTATATCTGTCTTTTTTTTTCTGCATTTGGAGAAAATACTCAAAGGAAAACACAACATTGACCTTGTTTGTGTCTTGATTTCAACTCTGGGATCATTGCAGCTCGACCAAATATGATCAGGGACAAGACACTCACTTTACTTTCTTCTGCTGTTCTGTTAAAGAGTGGGGAGTGAGAGAGCAGCTGTGTGGGTGTCTGGCAGCCAGACAAGGTCTTAACCACCACAACATATGTACGATTTTTAGGGCACACAAGGTTTGCTGTGAATGAACAGGCTATCTGTAGGCAGCAGATTGCACACCATCTTGGCTGGGTGAGAGATACTGTGCATGAGCTACACAGCATACATGGACATATTTTTGTCTGATAAATTGGCAGACACTTACAAAGATTTGTAGTTAATCTTCATTCCTGTGTTTGTTATTTAGTTGGGCTGGAAAATTCAAATAAAGCTAACATGCTTTCTTTAAAAAAAAACAAACCAAAATTATCTATCTATCTATCTGTCTGTCTATCTGTGTATCAGACTCTTTGAAGGTACTAAACTAAATTTGCTGAGGTGAGCAGCTCCGAAACTGGCAGGATCCTCAGCAGAGTGCTCCAGCACAAGAAACAAGGACATTTCTCGAACTAGGGGAAAGTCAGGGGCTACCGAGAGACCCTCCAGGAGTGGCAGCTCTGCAACAGTGGCAGATGGGACCTGGGCATGGCCAGGAGCAACAGCAGCAAAGTACCCATCCCCTCCCCACACACACTTATAAAGGAAGCCTCTGGGAAGTGCAAGCAACCAAGACAGGTGTACAGTGTGGGGGGCATTAGCCAGGATGTAAGGTGGCAGATCTGTAGCAGTTCTCGTGAAAAGGCACGCAGGAATAGTGCTGAATCTCTGCCAGCTCAATGAGGGAGCAAGAGTATCCACCCAGCAGTAAGCCACGGCCTCTCTAAGCTCTAATGTCCTGGTCTGAGATAAAATAGAATAAATTCTGTTTTGTGAATTTCATTTTCTGCTCAGTCTCCTCTGAGAGACTGTACTTTCTGAAATTAACAGCATGTTTTTGCAGACAGTGTCTGCTTCTAGAAGTGAAAATGTTCGATGTTTATAGTTACTACCAAGGATTGGTATGCAGAAAGGCTCTTGCTTACACTTTCTCCTACAGTAACCAAGGTCACTGCTAAATCACTATGTGACACATCGGGTGTGCCAGAAAATAAAGAGATTGTAAGTAAACAAAAGCTCACACCTGCAAGGTGGAGCGGACAGGGTAGGTGACCCAAAACTGACCAGCAAAGTTTTCCATTCCACATATGCCATATTCAGTATAAACTTGAAGGAACAAAAGAATTAAGGCGTCTTGCTCAATGGCTAGTGTCTGAGAAAGACTTTGTCCATCCTTCTGCCTTCGATCTCAGTCCTAAGTTCCTGAAACCAGTTCCCAAATATAGCTCCTGAATCCAGTTTTCATCTGCTAATAAGTACAGTCTGGGACTTCCCTAGTGACTGCCTGCTCTGAAGCATCAGTTGTGATTGCCATAAGGGGATTGGGTTCGATATTGGTTTTATATATATTTCATTATTTTCATTATTCTTTTTAATTAGTACTATTATTGTTTCATTAAAGCTGTTTCGGTTTTCTTTTGCAATCCATAAGTCTCCGTGCCTTATTCCCTTTTTTTTTATTCTTTGGGAAGGGAGAGAATTTATTAACAAGCATCAGTCATTAGTCTAGTGTCTGGCCCAGTCCTAATCCTTGACATCTGCACCCACTATGGCTGAGGCAGCCACTCAGCCAAAGCTCCAGTGGGAACACGCTCCCATCCCAGTGTCAGGGTGCAGGGTGTGCCCTGCTTTCAGGCCAGCAGCAGTCAGCATACATGAGGGAGATGTGCCCAGAGAGAGGAACTCCCCTCCTTAGTGACAGAGATCTGGGAGGAGGTAAGTAGGCTGAGGAGCATCAGGGAGCATAAGAGAGAGAGACTATTGGAATCACTCCCTGCCTTCTCTGGGCAGGACACATGACATGGGGAATTCCCCGTCCTCTCTCCGCCTGGCTGAACACAGTGACTCAAGGAATGGGAGGTTATGGCAACAAGTTCAGGAATGGCACAGCAAATGTTTCTCCTCTGTGACTACCCCACCCTCCAAGGTGTCCTTGTGTAACAGGCAAATGGAACAGAGCAACAATAGGGACTGTGCCCTGTGTCAAAACTGCTTCTGTGAAGAAAAAAGTTTGGTCATTGTGATAGGAGACTCCTTTTCGAATGGAACAGAAGGCCCAATATGCAGACTACATCCACCTCTTAGGAAAGTCTGCTGCTTCCCTGGGTCTTGGGTTAAAGATGTGAAGCAAAAGCTTACTGCTCTGGTACAGCCCTTAGATTGTTATCTGTTATTCATTTTTCAGGTAGTCAGTGATGAAATTGCAACAAGAAGTCCAAGGGCAATCAAGCGATACTTCAGGGTTTTGGTACAACTGGCACAAGTTTTGTTCTCCTCTATCCTTCCAGTTTCAGGGAATGATAAGGGAAGAAGCAGGAAGAACCAGCAGATCAATACCTGGCTCTGAGCTTGATGTCACCAGCAGAATTTGACTTTTTTTTGGAGCATGGGTAGGTTTCCATGACACCAGGGGTGTTGGCAGCAGACATGGCATGCTTGTCACAGAAAAGGAAAAGGATCTTAGCACAGGGGTTAGCAGGACTCATTAAGAGAGCTTTACACTAACTAGATTTGAAGGAGGAAAAGGATAAAACCAGTCTCACTGGGGATAAACCTGAAAGTGGCACATCAATATTTGAGGGATGTTGTGCTAGCAAGGTCCTTCAGACTGCTGTCTAAATGGAGATAGGGAATGGAGATCCATGCAGCCACAAAGATATGAAGATTATTGATGTGTTAGAAAACATTGAAACTCCTGACAATGGTCAAGTAGGAATTCAGGCTTCTCCACAAAAAAGGTGGTGGTTTCAATAGCCCAACTCAGGTGCATTTACACCAATGCATGCAGCATGGACAACAAACAGGAGGAGCTGGAAGCCATTGTGTAGCAGGAAAACTAAGACATAGTTGCCATCTTGGAAACGTGGTGGGATGACCCACTGAACTGGCGTGCTGCACTCGATGGCTAAAAACTCATCAGAAGGGATAGGCAAGGAAGGATAGCCAAAAGGGCAGCCCTATGTGTTAGGAAGTGTTGATCTGCTTGAGGGCAGGAAGAGTCTACGGAGGCATCTGAACAGGCTGAATAAATGGGACAAAGACAATTCTATGAGGTTCAATAAGGCCAAGTGCCTGGTTCTGCTCTTGGGTCACAATAACCCCAGGCAGTGCTATGGGGTTGCGGAGGAGTGTCTGGGAAGCTCCGCAGTGGAAAAGGATCATAGAATTATAGAATCATATAATGTGTTGGGCTGGAAGGAAACTTTAAATGTCATCTAGTCCAACTCCCCTGCAGTGAGCAGGGACATCTTTAACTAGATCAGGTTGCTCAGAGCTCCATCAAGCCTGAGCTTGAATACCTCCAGGGGTCGAGCCTCCACCACTTCTCTGGGCAACCTGTTCCACTGTTTGACCACTCTAACTGTGAAGAACTTCTCCCTGATACCTAGCCAAAATTTACCCTGCTCTAGTTTAAAACCTCTGCAGCTGTTGATTGACAGGAAGCTGAACACGAGGCAGTAGTGCGTCCAGGTAGTCAAGGAGCATCCTGCCTTGTATCAGAAAAAGTGTGGAGAGCAGAACTGGGGAAGTGATTGTCCCCCTGTACTCAGAACTGTGTTCAGTTTTATGTGTCTTGCAGCAAGAAAGCCATTGAGATGCTGGATCATGTTCAAAGAAGGGCAGTGAAGCTGTTGAAAGGACTAGAGCACAAGTCTTATGAGGAATGGCTGAGGGTTCTGTGGTTGTTTAGCCTGGAGAAAAAGAAGCTGAGGGGAGGTGTTATTGCTGTCTACAAGTACCTCAGAGGAGGTTGGACCAAGTGATAGGACAAGAGGAAATGGCCTCAGGTTGCACCAGAGGAGGTTTAGATTTGACATTAGTAAAAATTTCTTCACTGAAAGGGTTGTTAAGCACTGGAAGAGGCTACCCAGGTAAGCGGTTCAGTCAACATCTCTGGAGGTATTTAAATGACGTGCAGATATGCAATGACTTAGAGACATGATTTAGTTAATTCCAGGAGAGTAATGGAGGAAAGTTCTGCTATAGGAAAGAAAAAATTTTCAAGAGTGATACACGATAACAAATATAAACCAAATACAAGCATCTTTAAAGGCTTGTAAATTCGATAAAATTTTATAATTTTTTTCTGTGCCGTAAACTAAGAGACTTTATCCAGATCATTATTCACCCAGGAGAGGTAATTCCATGACATAATCTATCCTTATCTCCTTCCTTGCCCAACGGCAGAGCATACAGGATGGCACAAGTGGCCATGTTAATGACACAGATCATGACAAATTGAGCAAATATTTTAAGGGCATACAGAGTTAACAGGTTTTCATCATGATAATCTGGTGTCCAATCATAAACTGAGGATGCCTGATGTACTTGCTAGGACCCCTGAGTGCAGTGCTTGGCCTGCGCTACCAAAATTATCCCTTAGAAAAGGTGGCTGCACTTCTTGAGGGTGATTTATCCCAGTTCCCTTAGTACTACTACCCCTGTGGAAAGCTGCTACCCACCTCTCCATTTACTCTGTATCACCCTTGCATTTACAGAATCACGGAATGATTTGGGTTGGAAGGGACCTCAAAGTTCAATTTGTTCCAACACCCCTGACATGGCAGGGACATCTCCCACTAGATCAGGTTGCCCAAGTCAGCCTTAACTCCATCCCTGTGAAGGTTAAAGGGAATAGACAGCATGTATTTACCAAGGGTAAATCATGCCTGATTTATATGATAACCATCTAGAAAGTCATGAACAGATGGGTTGATGAAGGAAGAACAGTGGATGTCATATAACTCGACTTCAGTAAGGCTTTCGATACTGTCCCCCATAACATCCTCGTAGGTAAACTCAAGAAATGTGGGATGGATGATTGGACCGTGAGGTGTATTGCAAACTGGCTCAGCAACAGAGTTCACAGGGTTGTAATCAGTGGCTCAGAGTCGAGTTGGAGGCCTGTGGCCAGTGGTGTTCCCCAGGGATGAGTATTGGGTCCACTTTTGTTCAATATCTTCACCAACAACCTGGATGAAGGGATAGAACGCACCCTCAGCAAATTTGCTGATGATATGAAACTGGGAGAGGTGGCTGACACACAGGAAGGCTGTGCTACTATCCAATGATATCTGAACAGGCTGGAGAGCTCGGCAAAGGGGAACCTCATGAAGTTCAATAAGGACAAGTGTGGAGTCCTGAATCTGGGGAGAAATAACACCAGGCACCAGCACAGATTCAGGGACTTCCTGCTGGAAAGTAGCCCCATGGAGAAAGACCTTGGAGTCCCAGTAGACAGTGAGTTGTCCACGGTACAGCAACGTGCTCTGGTTGCCAAGATGGCCAATGGGATCCTGGGGCGCATTAAGAAAAGTGTGTCCAGTAGGTCTAGGGAAGTTGTCCTTCCCCTTTACTCTGCCCTGGTGAGACCACACCTGGAATACTGTGTCCAGTTTTGGGCTCCCCAGTTCAAGAGAGACAGGCACCTACTGGAGAGAGTCCAATGGAGAGCTACGAGGATGATTAAGGGACTTGAACATCTCTCGTGTGAAGAGAAACTGAGAACTCGGGCTGTTTAGTCTTGAAAGGAGATGGCTGAGAAGGGACCTTGTTAACGTATATAAATATCTGAGGGGTGAGTGTCAAGGGGAAGGGGACAATCTCTTTTCAGTGGTGCCCAGAAATAGAAAAAGAAATAATGGATTTAAGTTAGAACATAGGAAGTTCCACCTGAACGTAAGGAGAAACTTCTTTACTGTGAGAGTGACAGAGCACTGTAACAGGTTGCCCAGAAAGGTTGTGAAGTCTCTTTCTCTGGAGACTTTCAAAACCCATCTGGATGTGTTCCTGTGTGGCTGCCCTAGGGGATCCTAAGGGGGTTGGAAAAGATGATCTTTCAAGGTCCCTTCCAATCTCTAACTTTCTATGATTCTATGATTCTATGAGCCAGTGACCACAACTCTTTGAGTGCAATCTTCCAGCCAGTTCTTTATCCACTGAGTGGTCCATCTATCAAATCTGTGTCTTTCCAACTTGGACATCAGGATGTCCTGTGGGACAGTGTCAAAGGGCTTGCACAAGTCCGGTTAGTTGTTGCCACTTACCTCACACATCTGCAGATGTTAACACTTTCAGATATGAATACTGACCCATATAAAATTACAGGAAGTTATTTTTTACCAACACATATTCACTAGTCTATGTTTTAACTAGTTCTTTATCCTTTTCTGTGTCTTAATCTGGATCTCTGAAGCTTGTCGTTTGAAGCTGAGGCCTGTCATGTAAAACTTGATCAAAGGCTTACTACAAATCCTAAGAAAATATATTATATGCACAGGCATTAACAACCTTGTCTGTAAAATATAAGACATGGGTACAAAAATCATAGGCTATATCAATATATTTGCAAGAAGTACAATATGATCTGCTATAGAGGGCTATTCTTTTGATGTTTCAGTTGTAGTATATATTGTTCCGTGAATAAGGTAATCCTTAATAATTTTTACTTTGATAGTACAAAAAGCATGCTAAAGCAAAACATCATGTAAAAAGCTACACTTTCTCTTTAAAAATAGCGATGATTTTGATTTAGAATTTTTTTTATTGTTTTGGGTTTGTTTGTTTAATCTTGTATATTTGAGATAAAGAATTTTAAAAAAAATTGTTGCTGAATACAGCAATTAGAGCTTTTATGTAGAATTGAATGTGTTTGAAATTGTCTTGTCACTGGGGATAGCAAAAATTTTAGTTAGAGAACAATAACTTATTGTTCTGTGAATAAGGAGACCCGTGTTCTTGCTAGTGAGAGAAGGTACTTGGGTACCAAAGTCAGCTGGAGTCTTTGTGTGATTTCTAAATTATCTATGTATTTTTGAAATGTTCCCATCACATCAGAGAGACATGAAAAGAGTCGCAGAACAGCACAAGGAGAAACTCAGTTCCTCACTGCTGTTTTTAAGCTTTTTGTTGCTCCTGACCTCCTTGGTCCATTGTTCTACAAACTGGCACAAGTCAGAGCTTTTTGTCAGTGACTGAAAGGGGACATTGATTTTGGCAATTGCTATACAGTGCAGCAGGGACAAGTGTACTCTTTGAGGTTGTACTAGCAAGGAAATTATCATTAGCGTATCCCAGTTCTTGTACAGATACAACTTAAAGTCGCTCAGTTCCTTTAAAGCACAGTCTTCTGGGGAAGGTTTTATGTTATTTCATTCCTTTCTGGACAGCACTGTAGCATTCCAGAACTTGTAGGCCAGTTCTCTGCACCGAGTCTCATATTTCCTGATTGTACCAACATGACAGGAATAGCAGATCTTAGCACCTGTGAACTCTTTCAAGCTGATATCAGTAGTTAATTGTGAATGGCAAAAACTCTCTTCTGCAAAACAAAACCTAATTTACTGGTTCACTCAAGGTTCATGAAATATAAAAAAAAAAAGGAGAAGAAGAAGAAGAAAAGAAGCTTAATATCTATGAAAACTATCTACAGTTTGTTTGCTTTCCCCCTAGTTTCAAAACTTTTCCTGTACCAATTAACCTCACAACTATCTAGCACAGTATTTCTTTCTCTGTGCTCTGCTTGTCTCTTTACCAACAAGTGCTACAACATACTGACCTTCTTATTGGGTCAGAAATTTTAAAAGTTTTGGTTTGACTAATTTGCAAGACTTTTCCTCATCAAAAATTGCCCATTATTACCTTCATAATAACCTTTGCTCCCTTCTCTTGTTGGTATTCTCTCCAATGGCACGCTATCACAGCATATTTACATTCTATTCAGTTTCTTTCTAATAGTTAAATTTGATTAATTCGGTATATGCAGGAAAATATCATGAAGTTCTTGATTTTTATTGCAAACGATTTCCTGAGTTTTCGTATAGTATGAGCTGATACACCATGCAGAAAGAAACTTGAAAATTTATTGTCTCCAAAGTGTAAGAGATTAGATAGTGTAAAAATAATTTTAAAATTAAAATGTTTAGGAAAACTATGATAGTTGGCAAAGAAGGGATGAGAAAGAAGAAAAAAGTTTCTAAATACCACACAATATTACAGCAGCAGGGTAGATAGCTAGTGAAGGATAATATATTGCTAGAAAGGTTACATATTCAACTAGATTTTTGAAGCTTTGCTTATACTTTTTACTCTTTTGCATTTCATTCTCTTTACACTCAGTATTTAGTTGTTGATTAGGGATGTTTTCTGTTACTAAGGAGTTATGAATAAAATTTAGAGTTCATGAAAAGGGCGACTGGGGAGTAATGTAGTCAGAAATTAGGGTGAGGATAGTGAAAAATGATACTAGTAAGCATAGTGAGATTTATGAAACAAAGAATCTTATAACATGGTTTTGCTTCCCCCAAGATTATACTTATCTGGAAGAAATATGATTAAGAGAAATTGGTATGATTCTAAAGAAAAGCCTATAACACACTTGTTCTCCTTTTGTACTGGGTTTGTGTGGCAAGGTTTTGGTAGCAGAGGGGGCTACAGGTGTAACTTCTGTGAGAAACTGCTAGAAGCTTCCCCCATGTCTGACAGCGCCAATGCCAGCCAGCTTGGCTCCTGTCCAAAGCCGAGTTCATCAGTTTTGAAGGTAGCACTTCTGTGATAAAAAAAAACCCTAAACACCCAAACAGCCAAAACTGCTGTGCAACAGCAATTGCAGCCAAAGAGAAGTGAGAACACGTGAGAGAAACAACTTTGCAGACACCAAGGTCGGTGAAGAAGGAGAGGGAGGAGCTGACCCAGGTGCCAGAGCAGAGATGCCCAGAAATTAATGGTGGAGGAAATGTCCACCTACAGACTATGGAGGATCCCATGCTGGAGCATGTGGATGCATCCAAAGGAGGCTGTGATTGCATGAGAAGCCCACACTGGAGCAGACTCCTGAACGGGCCTGTGGACCTTGAAGAGAAGAGCCCATGTTAGAGCAGAGTTACTGGCAGGACTTGTGACCCCATGGGGGACCCACATTGAACCAGTGTGTTCTCGAAGGACTGCACCCCTTGGAAAGGACCTAAGTTGCAACAGTTCATGAAGAACTGCTGCACATAGGAAGGACCCATACTGGACACGTTCATGGAGAACCATCTCCCATGGGAGGTACTCCACACTTGAACAGGGGAAGAATGTGGGTAGTTCTCCTCCTGAGGAGGAAGGATCAGCCGAAATGTGTAATGAAACTGACTGCAATCCTTTTCCATTCTTCTGCACCACTGAGGGGGAGGAGGTAAAGAAACTGCGAGGAAAGTTAAGCACAGGAAAAGAAGGGAGGAGTTGAGGGAATGTGGTTTAATATTTTGATTTTATTGGTAATTAAATGAATTTTCCCCAAGTCTGTAGTGGTAATTAGTGTATCATCTATCTCTGTCCTTGTCTTGACTCACAATCTTTTCCTTATATTTTCTTTCCCCTGTTCAGTTGAGGAGGGGAATGATAGAGTGGCTTTGGTGGGTACCTGGTGACCAACTAGGATTAACCCACCATACCTTTCTATCATCAGTTAGTCCTGTGAAAGACCTGTGATCTTATTATCAGCAATGGAATTAGAGTATGGACTTGCTTTGAAGTCATATTTACTGACAAGCTTCCTGGTAGTATCACCAGGACTCAGTTCTGATGATAATAAATATCTTTTATTTGTGAACTGAGAAACACAGTTGTGCCTCTAAATTGTATTTGGCTACCTCTGCAGAGACTGTCCATCAAATTGGAGTTTTAATTAGTGATATGGGCTTAATTCCATATTACCTCTTTCTTTACAGGTATTTTTCTTGAGGTAGACTCTAACACATAGTAGTATGCCCCCACAGGGGAACAGGGTGGAGTGACTTCAAGAACAAATCACACCATTCAGAAACATAAAATCTGAAATTTATTTGCTAAGCAGGATAGGTACAGTGGTATATAATAATTTCTATTCTAAGATTTCTGGGACAAGCATACACTCTGTGCAAATATAATGTCAGCCATGGCTCCTGCTTCTCTGGTCCATTTGTATCTGGCACAATAAAACTCAGGGATCAGGACACTCACTCTGACCTTTGAATAGGACTAGGGGCTGGCTCTCAGCCTGGCATCTACATGTAGTAGTTCCCACTACAGTTTAGCTTTCTGCATGGTATTGGAAACCCGTGGATGTTCCTCTCCAAGGAGCTAATGATATAACAATTTAGGGTTTTGGATAAGCCCCCAATGACCTCTCACATAGGTCCAGGCCAATCTCCTTGACTTTCCCCCCCATATCTTTATCAATGATACAGACAGTGGGATCAAGTACACCCTCCACAAGTTTTCAGATAACACCAAGCTGAGTGGTGTGGTTGACATGATAACACCAAGCTGAGTGGTGAGGGATGGGATGCCATCCAGAGGGATTTGGACAGGCTGGAGAAGTGGCCCATGTGAAAATAATGAGGTTCAACAAGGCCAAGTGCAAGGTCCTGTACCTGTATCAGAGCAAGCCCTGGTATCAGTACAGGCTGGGAGATGAAGAGATTGAGAGCAGCTCTGTGGAAAAGGACTTCGCGGTACCAGGGGATGGAAAGCTGGACATGAGCCAATGATGTGTGCTTGCAGCCCCGAAGGCCAATTGCATCTTGGACTGCATCAAAAGAAGCGTGACCAGTAGATCAAGAGAAGTGATCCTGCCCCTCTACTCTGCTCTGGGGACATGTCACCTGGAGTACTGCGTCCTGTTCTGGAGCCTTCAACACAAGAAGGACACAGACCTGTTGGAACAGGTCCAGAGGAGGGTCACAAAAATGATCAAAGGCCTGGAGCACCTCTCCTACAAAGACAGGCTGAGAGAGTTGCGGCTGTTCAGCCTGGAGAAGAGAAGAGAAGGCTCTGGGAAAGTCTTATACTGGCCTTCCAGTACCTGAAAGGGCCTACAGAGAAGCTGGTGAGGGACTGTTTACAAGGATGTGTAGAAATAGGATAAGAGGCAATGGTTTTAAGCTAGAATAGGGAGATTTAGATTAGACATTAGCAACAGGCTGTCCAGAGAGGTGGTAGATGCCCTTTCGCTTGAAACATTCAAGGTCAGATTTGATGGGACTCTGAGCAACCTGACCTGGTTAAGGATATCCCTGCTCATTGCAGGGGGTTGGGCTAGATGGTCTTTAAAGGTCCTTTCTAATCCAAATATCCTACAACTCTATGATGCATACCTTATGCCAGTAAAACAATTGCTACGTGAGTGACCGTAACACTGTGATCTTTCCTCAGTCATGTTATAAGGGAGTTATGTTGTTAACTGCTCACCTCTACTTCTGTGTGTCTTTCCTGAGCAGATCCAAACCATTAGAGCAGGAGGCTAGTGCTTTCAGATTGACAAGCCCAGGACAACTATAATTGCTTCTTTGTTTTCTCCAGTGAATGCTGGAGCAATCTTCAGAGCCAGAACGTGGCAGATACAGTTCAAGATCTACTTTCTCTGAGTAGCTCTTTTGGGTAGGTTTCACTCATAACATGTCTAAACCAACATGCTACTCTTCCCCCATTACTGTGCCTTATACCTTTTTCCTGTATCAGTGTCGTAGTTGAGTGTCAAAAGGATAACTTGAAGAACTGGAAAAGCATTCATGGGCAGAGGCATGTGAAAATGACTAGAAATCATGTGTCTAATAAACATTATATCTGATTGACTTAAAATAGAAATCTGCATATTTTCCCATATTTTCTACTTGTGAAAATACTCTGAGGTTCCCACTTTTCTCTTGATGCAAGGTGGGAACTGCTTTTTTTTGCAGACACTCAACATGTTTCTGGGGGTACCCAAAGATGAAAGAAACATTGTGACCGTGGGGAATTGCCCAAACAGACTGGCCAAAATAACCACAAAAAAAGACTGTGAGGACTAGGCAAATCTGATTTCTCTGACTCTCCCTGCATCCTCATATCTCCATCCCTGACATGCATGCCCCGATGCTGAAAATTGTGGGTTCTTGACCCAAATTAATGTATAAATATTTCCTTAACCCAGGAAATATTAAAGGCAATTTTAAATGATTAAGGTACCAAAAAAACTTAGATCAACATGTATATCATTAAACCCATATTCTCATTCTCTATTTTTGTAAAGGAAATCAATTGCATCTTAATTTGGTTCACTTGCTGTTATTATCTTTTGATAATCATAGATTCGTAGATTAGTTTTAGTATTTGGTGAGCCTCTATCTAGGAAATACTATTAATAATTATAAATAATATTTATTACCACTAATAATATTATCATAGTCAGTTTAGAAGTAATGTAGCAAATTATTACATAAACATAATTTGATTTATACAGACAAGTTCCAGCTTATAATCACGGAAACAAAGGAAGAGAGATGTGAAGTCACTTCAAGATTTTTTGTGTAACAGTCAGCCTACAACACAGCATTTCTCTGGTGACTCGGAACCTGGTGCTTTGTACACTACATCAAGCTCCACAGTATACTCAGAACTTATTGTTCCTTACTGCTACAAACAATTATTTAATAAAATTAATTTCTGAGTTATTATACATCTCAGTTATTAGCAGAGTTACTGTGTGAAAATAAGATGATGAATACATGTTAATTTATCTGTGAATTTAGAGTTCTTGATTTTTGACCTCTGTACTTGTCTTGCCTGCTCTTGCAGGCACCTTCTCTTGTAGCTTTCTGAAGTCTCTCCAGAGGTAAGTTACATGACAAATCTTAGGAGGTACAGAAATGAAATATTTCTAAATAGTGTTGAACTGAATGTTCATACTTATTTAATTATTAGATTCTGTACTTCTTAAAATTCCTGAACTTTAACAGAAGTTTTATGTGATGGGAACTGAGAGACCAAGCTTAAAACCTTGTAAACTTGGGGTTCCCACATGACAATCCTGCATAAGGCATCTCAGAATCAGAAATATATAGCTTCTTCTGTGCAGAAAGATCACACAGTGAAATGTCATCTTTTACATACTGTGTAAGAACTTGCAGTGGACCTTATTAGCCTGAGCAGAGACAGATCAGCTGAACCCAGGAATGAGCTGACTTCAGATCTAGCGCTAATAAAAGGTGATTTCTGATTACTCAATCAATCTCATTTTTTATTTTTTTCTATAAAATTGATCTGATTTTACAGTATATGATGTTATCAAACTTTATGTCCTTATGTTAGTTTCTTTGCAACTAATTTTGAAATTGTAAAACATATTAAAAAATGTTTTCAATTTTAGTGATAATTTAACCTAAAAGAGTTCAGAATTCCTTTGGGAACATAAAACAGTTCATCAGGTCTACTTTTCTTTTTTTCTTACCTTTCCCCGAGGAAGAACCTTGCTGATTTATTTAAAATATTTAAAACCAACTAAAATGTCCTCTAATTATTAGAAATACTTAATCTTCTCTAAGGCGATATAAAAAAAAGAAAATAATACAAAATAACAGTGGAGAAATTGAGTATAATGAATAAATATACTAATTGTAAGACAGAAAAAAACTTCTGGGAAATTTACCCACAGTTTTGATGATGTTAGTTTTGATGTTGCTAAAATTGTCAGAATTTTCTAGTTGGAAAAATATACGAAAGGTATAAAAACAGTATAGACTTATAAACTTTTCCCAAATAGTACAGACTGGAAAATGTGGAGTGAAAAAAAAATGTGTACTTGCTAGTTTATATTTTTATAAACTCCCTAAGAAATACAACCTACACTGTAGCTACTCTACAGAACAGTTTAAAACTGTTGTGCAAGAACCTAATTATTCAAATAAAAAATTAGCATTTACAAACTGTTTGTGTGATTTCCACAATGTAATTATCCTGCCTGGTTTATGAAAGTCTGACAATATTTTCATGTGTTCCTTTGGAATCAATTTATTAAATAAAAAATTAGGTCAGCTTCAGTGACCTAATTAACACTAATAAAACCAACTAGGTCACAGTTACGATTCTCATTTCACATAGGTATCTTCTGTCTCTTTAGTGTTATTTGTAATTTAAGTCTGGAGGGCAAGTACAATTATTCCATGTTCCTTGTATTTTCCTCTCTGTCACCTGATCTGCTTATTTAAAACGAGTCACACAACTAAAAAAAGCTGGGGACAAAATACTTGAAATGACAAATGTGACATCTGTATTATTCATATTATTTGTGGTCTCTATGAAAAATATCAGGTTAGGAAGTGTTGATTTGTTTTGGTTTGTTGCACTGAAGAACACGGTTGTTAAAAAATGTCTGTCTTCACTACAGAAAATAAGTAGCAAGTTGCTTCATAATTAAATTATAGCAATATCTCTGTGCAAGCATAAAGAGTTTCAGAGCAAGACTGGGTTCATCTTTGCTTTAGTTTTATAGTTACAAGAAGCTTGCTGGAACAAGGTGCTGAGGTGTACAAATAGCACTCTACAGATAGCTTTGAAGCGTTGACTCTAACCTGTTTGTCTTGGTTTCCACTGTAGTGGAAGACAGGCCACCTAGATGATGCGTTATCCAACTTAGGTATCTTTTTTAAGAGGGGATAAGTCATTTTCTTTACATGTTTGCTTATCTCTGCTTCCTGAGAGATCTTAAATAGCTCAGATGAGAAGTATAATCTTTCAGATAGTTATTGTATGTTAAGAGGGCTATAGTATATTAATCATTACAATGAATTAATCTCGCTTGTTACAGTCTCATCATAGGCCAGATTGTCTAATAATTTATTGTCTGGAAGAAATCTATGATAAATAAAACAACTAACAGAACAGAAACCCTGAATAAACCCTGAAGAGAGTGTCCCATGGGAAAACAGGATATCCTGAAAGACTTTGCTAGGAAGTGTCTTAGTTGCAGGAAGAAATGTTGGAAGAGAGAGAAAATCCTCTAGTTTCCAGAACTCATAAATATGTCAAAAATCTTTACGTCAAGTAGTTAGATGATTTAGTTAATTCAGAATAGCAAAGTAAGGATCATCTGGTGATTACATCTGGTGCAAAAGTAAAAATACCATCTGGAAGATGATCTAATGCCCTCATAGCACATTTTACATAGACCCTAAATGTTTCTATTTCCAAAAGATTCACTAGAAGAAAATTAAAAAAAAAATAAAAATGGAATTGATTGATCTCAAAAGTCATTGTTTGTAACACAGCTCCCTGTTTGGCTGCAGCATTATGGTAGCCATGATCACATTTTTATATAATGCACATTGTAAACAAGTTTCCTCTTCTAGCATTCACAAAGAGGATTGTGGCATAAACACTATGTTCTGTTTCTTCTGAGGGTACTTAATACAATTAAATCCTCCAATGTATGAACTGAATATGATTTTGGTAGACTGAAAATTCTTTCAATATTCTTATCTATTTATATATATTTTTACAGATTTTACTTCAAAGCGAGGTACTATAATCAAATTCAAGCTAATGCATGACTTAATGTCACTAATTCACCAAATAGTAAATAACTATAAACACAATTGGAAAAAAAAACCAAACCCTTTCATTTTTGGAAATCCAAGCCAATATCAATAATCAGTAATTTTATAATGAGTTGTAGTTTTCTGGTAAGTAACTTACAAAATCGCCTTCCCTTTTTTTTTTTATGTAATAAAGGAGAGATAGAGAATGGTCACTATTATTTAGATGGAAATTTCTATCCTGTATATGCAATGTTTATCCTTTCTCATATTTACCTATCGGTAGATCAGTATTTTAGAATTCAGACTACAGCAAGGCGCAAGTGATTGTCCATAACTCACAATAAAATCTGTCACATAACATCTAGGTTTTAGTGTAATACCTGAGTTATCTGGAGAGACAATCTGAACATTTAAATTGTATGTGATTTTCCATTATCTAAGAAACAACCGAGTTCTCCAGATAACAACTGGTATACACTTGCAAACACACACACACACACACAAAAAACATTAGGGAAGAAACTTCCATCTTGCAAAATTCTTTATTTCCTCATGAGAAACGTATTCAGCATAATGCTTTCTAAAGGGCAGAAAAGTAGGAAAAATAATGTAATGATCTTATGTTGAAACAACACAAGTTTTATCGAACATAGATATCTATAAACCTCTGTTTCTAAAAATGTTATTCTTGTTACTATGGAAATTAAGTGCCTCTTTAACACTTTTACATGTGACCTTAATTCTGTCAAATAAGAACTTGTCATGTTTCAACAAGTCTAACATGATTTTACTTGACGTACCTAATAGTAGTTTTAGTAGCCAAATTAACAAACAAAGTGAAGCAAAACACCAAGAGACGTCATGGAACTTAATGGAATTTTAGTCAACAAACAGAACTTTTATGTTTTTTTCTTCCTTGCCATTAGTAGGTTTTTCTTTGTGTTCTTTATCAGTGAAGAAACTGCTTCTTTATTATGCACCATAACAAAAATAATATTTTTATTTTATATGGAGAAAGGCAAAAAAAAGTTCATGAAACCAGCTAGCACAGTTTCAATGTTGCTGGATTTTAGATTTCTTTTTTATTTAATCAAAATACTAGGAATGAGGTCATCATTCATGCAAAAATAGAACTGTAAAAAATTTGGATAAACCTAGGTTACTCAAGACTTCTTCTGGTGACAGAGAATGAAGTAATTGATTGCTCATATACAGAGAAAAAATAAAATTAAAAAAACCCACACAACTTAGAAGTTTGATAAGACTAAAAATATTCCTTAAATTTTGCTTTTAATGAGAGGAATACATTTACAAGCCTTTATATGCTAAAAACTCAAAGATTCTGGGTGGTTAATTCTTTTACAGAGAAACTGCAGAGATGAGTAACTGCATATCCAGATGACTAAGAAGTATCCTAATTAAGCCATAAGGAGCTGGATGTTTCCAGAATTTGTCAGCTATGTTGATGAAAATTAAATTTGAAACATGCGCATTTCTGCACGTGGGAACACTAGCTGTAGAATAGAAATTATGACATCTGTGGCAACATTTGTTAATATCATATAAAATTAAAATGTAAAGGTGTTTTCTGCTTGAGAAATGTGGTTTAATCGGTATAAATAGTGGTACATAAATTTGGCCCTTACCTCAAGGTGTATATGTGGCTTCTTAGCATGGCAGACTGGAGAAAATTCAAATTAAAACTTGTAAGTCCTTTGAAATGATCCTGCTATGTCAGATCAACAGAATGATTAAATATCAAATAGTAAATATTATGCTGGTCCTTCTGTTTCCTCTGACGTGCAGGATTTCAATGGTATTTTTGTTTCCCAGTAAGAGCAATGAACTGAGTAGCTGAATATCGCAGGTAGATAACCTTTGGTAGCGTACCTGAGGAATTAAGTCTGGGTTTAATATGTCTATATGTCTATAGCATAGCAACATGTTTCTATGCACAGTGATTCTCAAAATTCTGAAGATTAAATCCATCTCTGCTGGGTCATGTGTCATTGTGTGCTACCTTCTGCCTATAAATCCACACTAAAGCATTTTTTCCTTCAAAATCGTACTTTTTATTAAGCAATCACTGCAATTTAAAATGAGTAATTTTATTTCTAGGAAAGATCTTGCACTCACTTTCCCACTTATATAAAAAACTCAGCAACTACCACCATTTTACTGTTTCTTAGCTGAAGTGGCAGCAGATTGGTTCCTGCAGGTTAGCAAATGAAGAAGACACTACAATTCCATAAGAATGTAAAACAAGAACCGTAAGAAGCATTTTATCATTAGGAACCACACCATGTAAATTAAGGACCATATAATTTCATACTTCATCTCTATTGCTAGCAAATAATAGATGCTTTAGAGAAGAGTGTTGGAACACAAAGCTGCAGTGTAGGAAGCGCAAAATATCACTTTCATTAACAAAGCTTCCTATTCTTGCATATTTCTCTTTTTTTGAACTTATCTGATGACTTTTTTGTTTCATGTACTTTTTGCCATCTGTTACATTCTATAAAAGTCAGTTCCACAGTTTAACAATGCATGATGTGATAAGAATGTCCCCCTTCTTTGTTCTTTTGAAAACTTGTCTGCAAGTGCTTATGTTAAAAGGATAGCTGTTGACTACTTTTAATTGCTGGCACTAGCATCTATGCCTGGGCAGGGGAGTGAACAGTGTACTGCTCCTCTGAAACTGCTGGAAGAAAGAAAAAGTAATAGCTCCAAAAAACATTCTTGCTGTAGTTTCAGGTGTCTTTCCCTAAATAGAAAATATTACTCTGCATATTGGAAAGTAGTTGCATTTGCATAAGATTCCCACGAAAATATATGAGGTTTTATTTTTTAAGACCAGATATTTTAGAAAAATCGGAAAGAAACCCATCTTTAAAAATTAAAATAAAAATAAAAATTTTATGGGTAGTTGATGAAAGAAAATGCAGAATGAAAGTGTGTTGAAAGAAAAGGCAGAAAATGCAGAAAATACAGTGCTTTTCTATGAGGAATACATTTAGGAATCATGGCCAAAAATCTGAAAGCACTAATGTAAATATGTAGAAGTAAATAATACCGTTCAAGCTCATGTAAGGAGTTTTTAATGTATGCAGTATATAAAGAATACAGCTCAGTTATACCATCACTAATAAATTTTTGACAAAAAAAAAGAAATATTTGTTCTAAGAATAATGTTAAAAAATGTATAATTTAATAATTTTGATCTTCAGTGGTACAAAAGGAGAAAACATATTGAGTTGTTATATTGCCATTTTGGCTGAACCATTGTCAGAAAGCTTCACTCCAGCAATTGGTTTTAATAAATTACTAGCATTATTATAGTGAAGTGAAAACAATGTTCATGATTTTGTCCCTGTTCATCCACCTTACAATGCAGTAGCTGTATTTTTTTTCTTCTTGTGTTGGGGTAGTTTTCCCTATAGAGGAACTCTAAATCTTTGCTGTCCCATAAATATGTGAACATAAACAGTGATTTATTGCAATTTAGCTCCTGTTTTGGTGGAGGAGGTTTATGATGCTGAGAAAACTCATTAATCTAATTCACAGCTCATAGTATAAACATAACCTTTACAATATATAACAGCAGAAATTATGCGTGGTTAGGATTTACTGTTTGTGTTTTGGAAGGAGAAAGAAGTGTGAACTTGTTTTGCCATTTCCAGTTTTAATATTCGTTGATTAAGTTGAAGAATTAATATGAAACTGCTATAAATAACAATCTACGTGTATTTACATTCTGATACAGGGGTTTTGGTTTTTTTTACAAAAAATATTTAAATTCAGAGGCTGTGAGAATAGTGTACTGTGAGTCAGAGAAGTAGCTTTAAAAAACACCTTTCAAATAGAATTGCTATTAACCTGATCATTTATTATGAGAGTAAATCTACTCAAACCACAAATCTCTGAAGTTGTCTCCTGAAAATTTACGTAACACAGAAAAATAAGAGATTAAAGAACAGTGTTGTAATTGTAGTGGTGTTAAATTGCTCTTTAGGTCTTACATACTTAGAGTAAGCATATTTTATTGGGATTCATCTTTGCACTGAAGAGGAAAACCTCAATTTTAAATCAAGAGTGGCTGTTAATATAATAATTATAATACATTTGTATCATGTAACGCTATTATTAATTTTCCTATGCTTTTACAGAATTTTAAGAGAAACCCGTGATGTTTGAAAAATAGGCATATATTGTTAAAAGATCAAAAGAACTATCAATTTTTGGCATTTCTGTTTTAAATCACTGTGCAGAAAATCTTGACTATCTAAGGAGATAACATGTATAATCATGAAATTTCAATATTTGTCGTATACATTCTGTGATGTTCTCAATGTTTCTCATATTTTAACTTTCTGTAATATTTTCCAGAGTATTTTGCGAAATATTTATAAGTGATGTCATTGTAATGTTAAATATATTTAGTCAGAGTCTTTTGAATATGACAGTTTATATATAAGAAATTTAAAAATATGTTATCAAGAACTCTTGACCAAACAAATCATAGTTCTTTTATATAGCCATGTTCTCTGTATAAGACATTAGTTTAACAGAGAAGTCATGAAAGTGAATCTTACATAATATTTATATTTTTTAAGTAATACTGATATATTGTTACATTATTACTACTAACAATCTTAATGCATTTTACTAATCAGGAATTATGAGAAACGGAGGAATCATTACAGTGATAAACTATTGTAAAATGTGACTTTTCTCTCTCATATTGCAGATGAACCTTCAAATTAAATTCACTAAAGTTATGATAAAAATTCTCATTGAAAAAGATATTATTGAAAGCTTTTAATTTGTAAACACTGTAATTCCTTCAAATTATAATAAATTATTACTGACTAGAAACTATGTATCAAGGAATGTTGATTACTTTTGGTTCATCTTTCATCTGAGCCATACGATTCTTGGTGATCTCCTTGTGACCAAAATTTAATTCCACAAGTCATATCTTGTCTGCATTTATAAGATATACGGAGGGAATTGTATTTCCTTATGCACTTCAGAGATTTTCCCCATTCCTTTCATTTGTATGGTGTCAGTTTTTGCGCAGTACAAGACACTCATTTTAAAGTTTCTACTAATGCAGTACATGTTTCAGCCATGTAGCTATAATATGCTATTTGAATTTAATATATATATATTAATTTGAAAAATTAGCTGGTGATAATTACTCGACTTTTATCCCAAGATGTGAAAGGAGGAAACAAATGAAAGCCATTTCTGCACATTTGTTAAGAACAATATAAAACAGTGTCTCTAGTGACATTGAAAGACCATAGATATTCTTCAAGAATTAATTACTAAAAAAGAGGAAAAATCAAGAGATAAAAAAGATCTTCATAAATTATTTAATGCTTTAGACATATAAAATATTGTAGTTTTTTTACCCTCCTACACATTAATGTTTTATGTCTACTAATTAATATATTATTCTAGAAGTTAAACATAGAACATGTTTATATGACCTTGGATGAAGTTTCTATGTAATGTGAGTATACTGAGGACACATCAGTTCTCGCAAAGTATTTGAAATAATGGGATGATTTAACCTGAACTTCAGTAAAATTTGGCGGATAGTTTCCCTAGAATCTGTTTTAATTTTCAATATTAAAGCTCAGCAGTTGAATGCATAAACTGTTTCCCTTTTATTACTTTAAGAAAATATGTATATTTAACTGTCATGAAGACATGATTAAATATTAAAGGAGACCTTTAAAATATAATGATGTGTTTTCAGCTATAAAATACTATAGAATCTATTTATTGGGCTAAAAATTTTCCATTTTTTCAAGCAATGGCAGAAGAGCCCATTACCAATTCTGGATAAAAATATATTGAGTTTTGATGGACTCAAGTAATATAGAGCAGTTGACCATACTGCAGAAAATTAATCATAAGAATGAAATGCTTGGCAATGTATTTTGAAGATTTAAAACATAAAGGCCGCATAGTGACCTTAAATTGTATGATCAATAGTAATGTATGAACAATGATGTAGTAATATGGAGAGTTCTGCTATGGAATTACAATACCTTAACTGAAGCAGCCTAGCTAATAAGAAAATGTTTTCTTGAATGCTAAATCTACTGAGTGAACAATCAACACTGAACACTGGCACATTTCAAAGAAGGGTTTTTTATAAAGCAAACCAGTCTAAATCTAAAAAGCTTAAGGATGTATTTAAATATTTTAATATCCATAAATCCATAAATAAACCCATATAGTCTCATATAAATCTGCAAGTACATTTCTCTAATACCTGAAAATCAAAAGAAGACAATTTGCTTAGAGCTTTGGTAAATCAGGTTTAAACATTCAAACCTGAAGACAAATGATTACTATCAGATGCGACACATTTGTGTGACAGGGTTATTTCCTGTCTAGACTAAATTTAATCACTGCCAATACCATTTCGTGTAATCCTACTAAAATCTATTTCCATCATTCACTAATTCACTAGTGAAAATAGTCAAGATGAAGAATATTTACAACATGTATTCCAATAGCATATTTCAATGTTGTATATATCAATGTGTCTCACATATATTGTCTCTCACAATGTCCTCTGGAAAAGATGTCCAACTGACAACTAGGGAAGTCCATAATATGTTGGGTGAGCAATTGGCTGATGGATCAGTCTGAAAGACCTATAATAAATGAGGTTGTACCAGGCTGGCAGCCAGTTGCTGGTGGGGTTTCTCAGGGCTCAGTTTTAGGGTCAGTGCTCCTCAATGTTTTTAAAAATTATCTCGAGGTAGGAACTGAATGTATGTTAGCAAGTTTGCCAATGACACTAAACAAGGAGAAGTTGCGGACTCTGGCAAGCAAAGAAGCCTTATAGAAAAATCTGGATAGACTAGAGAGCTGGGCAATCACTAGCTATGTGAAACGTCACAAGAGCAAGTGCAGGATTCTGCAGCTGGTCTGAAGTAATCCTGGTTATACGTACAAACTGGTTGATGAGAGGCTGAAGAGCAGCCTTGCAGAAAGAGATCTGGAAGTTTGGGTTGATGACAAGTTAAATATGAGTCAACTGTGTTTCGTGGCAGACAAAAGGGCCAACTGTGCACTGAGGTGCATCAAGCATGGAATCACTAACTGGTCAATGGAAGTGATTCACTCCACACTGCACTGGTGCAGCTCCACTTTGGGCACTTCAATCTAAGAAGGACATCAAACTATGTGTCCAGAGGAGGACAACCAAGATGGTGAAAGGCCTTGAAGGCAAGACTTATGTGGAGCACCTGAGGTCATTTGGCTTGTTCAGCTTGAACAAGAGAAGGCTGAGGGGTGACCTCATCACAGTCTACAGCTTCCACAAGAAGGGTGGTGGAGGGGGAGGTGCTGATCTCCTCTTTCTAGTGACCAACAATAGGACATGAAGAAATGGAATGAAACTGCATCAGAGGAAGTTCAGATTGGACATTAAGAAAAAGCTCTTCACTGAGAGGGTGGTTGGTCAGTGGAACTGGCTCCTCAGAGAAGTAGTCATGACACTAAGCCTGTCAAAATTCAAGGAGTGTCTGAACCATGTTCTTAGTCATAGGGTTTATCTTTAGGTAGTCCTGCAAGGAACAGGGAGTTGGACTCTGTGATCCTTATGGGTCTCTTTCATATGAAGAACTTTTATGATTCTGTGTCACAGATACATTTTCCTACTGGTTACAAAAATAACCCGACCGATAAAAATAAAAATATACTAATGTATATGCTCTACTAATGTATATTTGTAATTGTGTTTTTTGATGTCTTTTGGAAAGAATATCTGATTTTAACATAGTTTGGGTATTGGTTTCTGGGGATTTGTTTAGTTGTTTTTTTTAATTGTTTTCCTAAATCTGATGAAATAGCATATTAAAAGAGCATTGAAGCTGGTGAAGGGATTTGAGTACAAGTCTCATGGGGAGTGGCTGAGAAAACTGGGGTTGTTTAACCTGGAGAAGAGGAGGCTGAGGGAACAGCTTATTGGTCTCTACAGTTACCTGAAAGGAGGTTGTAATGAGGTGGGGGTTTGTGTCTTCTCTCATGTAACAAGCAATAGGACAAGAGGAAACCATGTCAAGTTTCACCAGGGTAGGTTTAGATTGGATATTTGAAAAAATTTCTTCACCAAGGGGGTTGTTAAACATTGCAATAGACTGCCTAGGGAAGTGGTGGAGTCATCATCTGTGACGGCATGTAAAAGACGGGTAGATGAGGCACTTAAGGATATGGCTTAGTGGGGGTCTTAGCAATATTAAGCTTATGGTTGGACTTGATCTTAAAGGTCTTTTCTAATGTAAAATTCTATGATTCTATGAATAATATATGACAGGCTTCACAGAAATAAACAAAGATAAAATTAGTAAGAAATAAAAAAAATAAATAAACTTTTTAGAGGGACCACATTTGGAAAACTTTTCTCTATGAACAAACCCTACTACTCACTTCTCCATAAAACATAACTTATTCTCTCATTCTATTTTTATTAGGTAATTCCAGACACCTTTCTCTTTCTAGAGAATAGTTGAAAAAAGTTTATTTTTCTAAGTTACTTTCCTATAAGCAAACAGGAGTACAGTGAACACTCATTCCACCTAAAGTATGCTAATATACTCAACTCTTTAGCATTACACTGATTGCCACATAGAATCTGTCCTTAGAAGTATTTTCTGCTGAAAATAACATGGGTGTGTGACAATTATGCTATATCCACCTCTTACAAAAATTAAAATACTTGACAGTAATTTTTGATGGACTCTAAAGTTTCATCAAATAAACATATCATCAGCATGCTTTTTTTGAATTGTGATATTCATATAGCCTAAGAAAGGCATACTGTGGGCTTAACTGAATAACATCTAAGAGTAATTCTGAGGGATCACCAACTGTGTCTTCACAACTCTACTTCTAGGTGGGAACATCATGTAGGAGTATGCATTCATCTTTTAAAGGTGCCTAAGTCACTTCACTAAAGACCC
Source organism: Trogon surrucura (assembly GCA_020746105.1). Lineage (NCBI taxonomy): Eukaryota > Metazoa > Chordata > Aves > Trogoniformes > Trogonidae > Trogon > Trogon surrucura. The sequence continues at coordinate 43,451,135 of CM036617.1, forward strand.
CAGATGCCTCCAGGTCTAAATATTCCACTAGAAATTGATAAACCTGGGACATTATGGCACCTATTTTAGGTCAACATGGATAGACATTAGGACATTCAGATTTTTTAACTCAGATTCTCATTGAGGTATTGAGATAAGAATCAATACTGGATCTGTATGATCCAATTCCTGTCCTTTCAGTATCTGAAGGCCACTTTCCATGCATTTTTCTTTTATGATGTTATAGTTCTATCGTGTATCAAGAATTTGTAGAGTGTGAGATTCATTTCTTGTACTCCTAGAAAGGTAAATATTAATCTAAGCTACTTGTATAAATCTCCCTAGGAAGAGGGATAAATACCTCCAAAAGAGCATTCACACTAACTGAAGGTAGATATATAAGCCAAAGGAGATGACTGTTCTTGTTTCTGGGTCTCTGGTGCACAATCTTGACCTCAGGTTATATCCCTGATGCTGTTTCAATGATTCAGCCTCTGTATGCTTCAAATCTAGTGCTTCAAATCTCTTGAGCTCCCTCATTATTTCCTCATACTCTTTCAGATCTCTTACCAAGACACGGTTATGTTCTGTTACATTTTTGTCAAACAAATTTGGCAGGAAGAAATATTAAGTTAGGAGCAGAAATCATCTTCTTAATTATTCCTAATTTTTATTAAAGCAACTGACAATTAGAACGTGTGTCAGCTTCCTTTCCTTCCATGATTCAGAGATTTACCTATTTTCAAGCCGAACTGATTTTTTTCCTGGTGTTTTTTGCAAACAAGATTTTAATTGCAATGGAGGATTCTGTAACGGATATTCTGCTTTGAGATAAGTTCCTGTTTCCTTGCCGGGTATTCACACTGAGAGGGCATGAATCCACCAGGCTACACTTGCTATACCTTGGAGAATGGCTATGGAAAGGACATTTTGTCCTATTAGCAGTAGGTCAGTAGTTGATAATGCTCCAGTGACTCTGAATCATTCTTCCATGAAACGTGAAAGACCTTCCTTGAACAGGTCAGTCATTTTAGAATATAATACAGGAAGATGTTTGTGCATCCACACATTGTCTCAGAGTTCATGATGTGTATATTTCTAGACAATGAAAATGCAATAAATATACTTGTAATATTGGGGAGAAGGATAATCCCATGCAAAGATTCTCCCATTGAAACTAGGAACCTTCTTTGTTTTTCCACCATAAGTCTGAAAACAGGTATAGCCTTGATCTAGATAGGGGCTGGTACAGCGATAAGAACTGTAACTTTCTCTCTCCAGACTGAGAGAGAAAGTTACAGTTCCTATCACTGTACCAAGACTGTACACCATCTCTGCTTCTGGTAATTTGGTAGGAATGTTAAGAATGAGGCATACACACTTGAGCTGTCTCTGTTCCTTTAAATTCTTGGATACAAAACACTCTTTTTCATGCTGGAGAAGTGCTGGCTTGTGAACAACCTGCTACCAATGGGAACATAAGAATTTCCAGACTACACAGCTATATCTCTAGAGTGTAAGAATAGCTTTGCAGCTCGACTCCTGCTGCTGTTTCTTGATTAAGATAAGAGTGTGTCAGTGTCGTTTTGTTGGAGACCAAAAAGATGTAGTGGACAACAGTCTATCTGTCTCCAAGATCCCTGCTGTTACCCTTGAAGAGAAAGTTACTATTCAACAACAATCTTCCAGTTTTCTTAAATTTATGTTGTACTTTAGAAGAAAAGTTGGTAGCATTACTGGGACATATGTAACTAGTTGTTTACTCTTGACATTGTAGTCCTACATATTGTTAATGGTAGCAAGCTGTGCATTGCATGTCAGGATATTTCTTCACCTGTCTACCTTTTCCCCTCTATCATCTATTATCTTTGTTTCTCCTCTTTTCACCCTTGGATAGCTGATCTCCACAAAGAGAGAAGTCCACATATCTCATTATTTCACATTTTCCTCCTCACAGATGGTAACCCCACCTGCAGATCTGCCCTTTTCATGCCATTACTAACTTCATGCTCTGTTTAAACTCTGTTATGTTTGCAACCAGGTCACCTGCTGAGGGAATGGCTACTTCTGACAAGACCCAATCTCCTATTGAGCAAATGAGCTACAGACACAGAGGCCCAATTATTATTAAGTGTTAGCATAATTGTAATTATAAGTAGAGTGTTTCATTATAATACAGCTGTTGAGGCTTTAATGTATCCCTGTAATGTGCTTTATTAATAAGCTTTATAGAACTGCTGACTTTACAATTTTCTGGATCACATTTATGATAAGAAAAGAGGTTATGAAAATGAATTCACTACGGGAGCCCTACTGTGTTAGTTACTATGATTCACAAGTTTATTATGGTAATAAAGCAACATGAGACAATAATGCTGGGAACTGAAATACACTAATGATGCCTCATATTGTTCCAAAAACATTATGCAGAAGTGGTAAAAAGTGTTATGACTTGCAGATAGTCAAATGTAACAGATGTCACAATACTGAATAAAAGCAAGAGAGGTAATACTGTCAGTCCCTGCACTGATTGCGGTTTCCTCCCAAGTCTTCCAAAGTGAAGAAGGGGAATGGTTAACTTGGTTGGCAGAAAATTATTATTTTTAGTAATTATTACCAATTTCTAAATGAATAGTTGAGTGAGGAACATTGTGATCCTGTCTTCACTAGCTGTTTTCTATGTAAATTTATTGATACTTGATAAACAGATCTCTGAAACCAAGGACGAGTTTTTGAAGACAATGTTCCTACTAGTCTTACATACATTTTCAAGCTAACTGTCGGCTAGATAAAATTGCTTGAAGCAAATCTACCTCCAGTAGCTTTGAGAAAGTAAGAACAAGACAGATCAGAATAAGAAGGGAGATTTATGGCACTCCTCCTAGTTTGCAAATAATGGCAGAATTCACTGTCCTGAATAAACATTTTATTACGACATTATCACATGCCGTGTTTGACTTACTCTAAGCAGTGTTCCAGCAAGATTCACTCCAGCTGAGTTACAGTTACTTAGAAATAGGTGGCACTCTTTAGACATTAATTTTGATTTATCTGGATATAATTATATTGCAAACAAGAGAGCACCAAGGAAGTCACTGTACCTTGATTGCCCATGCTGTTTAATAGTTAATGACATCTTCAATTTTTACTTTCAGCCTTTTTGACAAGTTTACTCAAGGCAAATCTCTGAAAGGCATAATTCTAAAGGACTATGGACACAAATTAGTGTGTTAAAATTAACATGGGAACCAAATTTTGGTCTCTGCTTCTCTTTTGTTCATCAGTGTAGAAATATGCACATATGCTTATCCAGATATATAGTTTTCATATAAAAAATGCATTTATATGTTAAGATATTATGTATGGTAATTTTAATGCAATAGACCTATATAGTGTGGGCAGAGGAATACTAGTAAATTACTCTTGCAGCAAAACTGTACAGTGACTCATAAAGTATGTCAAATCACTAAAGACTGGAGAGTACAATATGCATTAAATGTACTGCAGCATGGTAAGAATGCTTGGAATCATGAAAAAAATTCTAATTTAAAGTGAGATTAAACAGAAGACAAGAGCAGTGAAGACATTTAAATTAGTGGTAGTATATTAAAAAATGAAAGTCAATACATTGTCATAAACTGTACGGAATTCATTGCTATTAGAAAGTTGCAAAGAAAAGAAAAGGAAAGAAATTAAAACAGAGTATTTACCTGAAGATAGTGGTAGATATAGAATCTGGTTGTCCCTAAACTCCACTTAAAATACAGAGAGAAACCTAGCTCATCTCTCTTAGGGGACTGCTTAACACAGCAAGTAAATTAATTCATTAGACATCTACTTGAGTACCTAGTTTTTATTATTCTGAAAATGTTTTATATATTTAATTTTGTTTGCCAACACATTCTTAAGATGTGTTTTCTGCTGAGATGGGCAATTTTTGTCCAATTCAAAATTTAATTTCAAACTACAGTTAGATGGCCCTTAAAAAAAAAATGGGGAGGGAGGTCGTGCTTATATGAGCAAATTTGAAAGCATCAGTCTTTTTTGCATTTAGCTGTATGTACAATTAATCAGGGTCTCTCCTCTTGTTGGTCTTATGGTACTTGCATGTTGGGCTTCACTGTGGCCTAAAGTTAACTGGAGAGAAGAACCACATTCCATGTAATCATGGTTGCAAAACACTTTTGCTTTATGGAAAGCATTAAGTCCCTTCAGAACAGCCTTTTGAGTGAATGCTCAAAGTAGTACATTATTAGGCAAAAAGTGCTTTACTCCACTCTTGGTGGAGAGGCTTAGATGGACTGAGTTCCAGGAAGCTTAAAATAGTAATCTCCTATAATCTCCCTCTAGTAGAAAGAGCCAGACAGTTGACTTAACTGAGTTTCTTTTTGAGAGAACTCATTTGAAACTCACACATTCAATGAAGAAAAGGCACCTTAGCTGTATTGATTGTGTGTCTTTCTGTATGTCTTTAAAGGAGCTCCTCCTTTGACTCAACAGATAACTTTTTGCTAGGTAGATTGAATTGTCTCTGTGGAGCCAAATACCTAAAAATTATGGTGATCTAATGGTTAAAGTACATGCCTAAATTAGGAAGCCATGGAAGAATGTTGTTTTCTAGTATCATAGAATCACAGAATTATTTGAGTTGGAAAGGACCTTTAAAGACCATCTAGCCCAACCCCCTGCAATCAGCAGGGACATCCTTAACCAGATCAGGTTGCTCAGAGCCCCATCAAATCTGACCTTGAATGTTTCCAGCGAAAGGGCTTTTGCCATCTCTTTGGACAGCCTGTTGCTAATATAAATCTCCCTATTCTAGCTTAAAATGATTGCCTTTCATCCTATTTCTAGTCACTCTTGTAAACAGTCCCTCACCAGCTTTTCTGTAGGCCCCCTTCAGGTACTGGAAGACAACTATAAGACTTTCCCAGAGCCTCCTCTTCTTCAGGCTGAACAGCCCCAATTCTCTCAGCTTGTCTTTGTAGGAGAGGTGCTCCAGGCCTTTGATCACTTTTGTGACTCTCCTCTGGACCTGCTCTAATAGTTCCATGTCCTGCTTGTGTTGAGGGCTCCAGAGCTGGATGTAGTACTCTAAGTGAGGTCTTCCCAGAGCAGAGTAGAGGGGCAGAATCACCTCTCTCAATCTTCTGGCCGTGCTTCTTTTGGTGCAGCCCAGGATGCCATTGTCTTTCTGAGCTGTGAGCACACATTGCCAGCTCATGTTCAGCTTTATATCTGCGGGTATCCCCTAGTCCTTCTCTGCAGGGCTGCTCTCAGTCTCTTCATCTCCCAGTCTATATTGTTATTAGGGGCTGCCCTGACCCAGGTTCAGGACCTTGCACTTGGCCTTGTTGAACCCCATGAGGTTCACATGCACCCACTTCGCCAGCTTGTCCAAATCCCTCTGGATAACATCCCATCCCTCAGATGTGTCAACCACAACACTCAACTTATTGCCATCTACTAACTTGCAGAGGGTGCACTCAATACCACTGTCCATTGCTAAAGATATTAAACAGTACTGGTCCCAATATGGACCCCAAAGGAATACCATTTGTCACTGATCTCCATCTGAACATTGAGCTGTTGACTGCTACACTCTGGATGCAGCCGTCAACCAATTCTTCATCCACTGTGCAGTCCAGCTATCAAATCTAAATCTCTCCATCTTAGAGAGAAGGTTGTTATAGGGGTCTGTGTCAAAGGCCTTACAGAAATCCGGGTGGATGACATTCATTTTTCTTCCCTTGTCCACTGACTAAGTCACTCCATAATAGAAGGTTAGCCAGGCAGGACTTGCCCCTGGTGAAGCCATGCTGGCTGTCTCAAATCACCTCCCTGTCCTCCATGTGTCTTAGTATAGCTTCTAGAAGGATCTGTTCCATATCTTTCCAAGCTCAGAATTGAGGCTGACAGGTTAGTAGTTCTCAGGGTCCTCCTTTCTATCTACCTTTTAGAAAAATGAGTGCAATCTTCCATTAATCGTTACATTGCGAGATGCAATGACTCGTGCTTCACAATGCTGATCAGTTAGAAATCTGGTGACTCAAGGTATCCCTGCATTCTTAGGCATTTCACTTTCAGTGATTTTTGAGCAGTGCACATAATGAAAAAAAAAAATAAAATGAGAACTTCAATAGAAGACTGGAGTAGCAAAAAATTTCACTAGACTTAAAAGTATTTGGAAACATGGAAGAATTAAATTTCATTTGAAATGTGTAATAAGTAGGTGACAGCAGAAAAGAAGACATTTAGAGGCAGTCTTATTTCTAAAGCAGCTATTTCTGAAGCATTAACTGATTTTAACACTGCTCAGTTAAGCAGAGGAGGCTAACTATTATAGAAATGAGAAGTACTGCACTTCATGTAAAATAGATGAAAAGATGCTTTTAATAGAGTTTATTAAAATAAAAGCAGAGAGAAATTTTTAATGTATCTTTGGATGAGATCTCATCTTGCAATTTGGGGGAACAACTGGCACTTCCTATTACAAAACAGAAATACAATGAAAAATATAAAAATCTGAGACAAACACTAAAAAACTCCAGATGAAAACAAATCAGAAATCACAAAATAAGCAGACTTTGCTAAGTAAAGGAACCCATGAACAAAACTGAATGTGATGGAGAATGGGTAGGATAGTTGAATTTTTGGAAAATATACTATGATAAATTACTTTGAAAGAGAAAGATATGGGAAATTCATCTATCCAAAAAGCTACATGGCAGCGGACCAAGTCAACACTTAACATTTAGGAAAAGACAGAGGGTGTGATTGTGATCATAAGAGATTGCAAGGATCAGAACAGAATGTGTATTATTGACAATGTGGAAAAAGTATCCTTGGTTCAGAAGAATTATAAGATTTTATAGTAATGAGAGCATGCCTGAAAAATACAAAGAACTATACTATTTTAAATTGGTACAAAAGGTACTGTGGTGCCAGAAATAATGGCATTGGTACTGTTAAAGAGATCCACACACATCAACAATAAAACAGGGTAATTATTTGAGTCTTAACCTGATTGTTTTGTCCACAAATATTAGGGTAATTGTTTGGGTCCTAGCCTGATTATTTTGCCCACAAACATAAGTATGTAAGATAAATATGTGTGTCAATATATAGAATAAGTTGCAATTTTTAATTTGTAATGCAACTATATTGCAAATTATTAGATTGTAATTGCTCACTCCAACATAAATGAAACGAAAACACCATGCCAACAAGTGTGCAGACAGCAGAGATGAAGAACCTGAAGTTCACCATACAATGAAGTAGAGTTTAAAGAGGACATATTGTTTTAATATTGACATCAGAAATTGAAGAGAAAATGTACAATTACTTCATGCAATTTATTATATTGAATGACAGGAAAAATGCAAAATCTTAAAGAAATCCTGAAGCAAACAGGGTACTTATGCTTATAGATAAGCTCAAAGAAGCAAATATCTAGAAAAATAACTTTTTCATTCAACTGCAAGGAGAAATATTTTTTCAGAGATGCCTGATGCCAGGTAATTTTTAATTTGATTCAGCATCCAGATATGACCATAGAAAACTAGAGCTCATATTTATGCGCAGTGTACAGTTTCTTGGAAAGTACCATCTCCTCTGACTGCTGTGTGATGTTCAGCACTTGTTGCATATCACTGGGAGATGCAATGGATTAATTTCATTGCATAGGACCAGATAATTTCTGCACAGCTGATGTTTTATTCTGAGAAATGACAGCGAGAGTGTGGCCAGAGACTCCATGCAGTCCTGGAGAAAGCCATAGCTTCTGAGTTACAGGTAAAAAAAAAAAACATAAAAAAAAAAATAGACTTTTGTTATTGGAAATATCGCTGGGAAAAAAAATAAGGTGTAAGAGAAGATGGCAGTTAAACTATTTGGATCCTCAGAGTGCCCTACCGTAGCAGAGATGAGAAGACACTTTGTGATAAATGTGAGTTCTATGGCTTTATCTACAGAGTACTACGTTACTAGTACAGAATACTAGTACTGTAGAGTGCTAAATTGTCCAATAAAAGTAAGATACAAATTCTAACAAAGATTTTAAAGACCTGAAATGTTATTTATTTGTTCGCTTGTTTGTTTGTTTATAATGTTTTTACAGTAATGCATGGCATTTCGTAATCATTCAAAACCTTAGTGAACTGTAACCCTTTAGAACTGTTGTGATGAACAGAAAACTAAGGACATCTGTCTGCCATAATACAGAAAATGTAACTTCACAGGCTCCATGGTGGTAGATCAGCTGTCTGGGAACTTTTTCGATACACCTGATTTTCTGCTCTGACTGCATTGCTGTTGTACCTGAACTTGTTCATAGTAATACATAGATGTTAAAAATACATAAATATTAAAAATTCATAAATGTTAAAAACTATTTCATCATAGCTGGTTATAAATGTCAGGGATTATTTAAACAATTATGTAGTATTTTGTTAAAATAAAGAATATAAATGTGTTCTTTGTGTTAGGTAAGAAAAGCTTCACTTTAATTCTAGAGGAAAATTGGTAGCTAAAACTGACCATAATCTGCATATTGCCAATATCTGCTATTCATTTCTGAATTTCAAATTGTGTTGGCAAAGGTCTTTTTTTGAAAAAAAGAAATAGTGACATCTAACCTTTATGAAACATTTAGAAAACACCTCATACAGTGCTTTCAATATTTTTCATGATTTTTGGTCACAGGCACATAAAAATCTACTTAGGTTGCACTTCAAATGATAATTATTAATTTTTATTTTAACTCAATTTTCAGGTAAATGATTGCATTTTTTCACTGTTTTTCATGTCATCTTTGTATGTCTTAATGCCTGAAAAAAATAGAACACATTCACTAGGAGCAAGTCAAGGCGTTATCTTCAGCAGAAATCACCACCTATACAAATACAGTCCAAATAAAATCTAGACGTTTCTGAAAAAAAGTAAGTTTTTCTGATGCATTTCATGTGGCACTAAAGCCAATAATGTCCTGCTACTCAAGAACTTGCAGGGAGCTAACTAGACATAAGCCTAATGTGTATGGTTTGCAATGTAATTCATTAGTCCTGCAGAACACTAGTAGGACCTCAACTAGAACATCAGGTGGAATTTCTCTCGCCTAACTTTATACAACCTCAATGTACCATCAACTCCGAGTTGAATAGTGTAGAAAACATTTTTTAAATTAAAATTGCTCATCTAAAGCTAAGAAATCTAAAATGATTCAGAGGAATCTCGCCCATAAATATCTGTTTCTCCCTAATTCACAGAACAGAAGACAGTACGAAGTAATTATTTTCTGACTTCAAGAAATTTGGTAAATATTCTTCAATGCCTGGTCTAAGCAAGTCTCAGTAGAAGAAGAGATTTTCAAGAAAGATGGGGCTCAACTAGAGAGAGTCTAGAGGACAGTGATTCCAGCTGTAGAAGATCATCCACCAGGAAGAGATCTGGAGATCTCTCAGTCATTTGTCCTTTTTGACAGTAGGATCCCAGTCACAAGCTCCAGATGGAGCTACTATGCAACAGCAATTGGAATTTTTTTAAGAAAGGTCCTCAGATACTTGTGACAGTGCCAGACACTTGAGAAGCTGATTCCACATTCCTAACTAGTTTTAGGTCACAGATGAATTATATGTTTTGTAAAAGAAAATATTATCTAAATTTTAATGTGGGTTACTAGTTAATATTTTATGTCTCAAAAGTATGTTGTGAGAGATAGTAACTGGTCTAACATATATCAACTGGAGCATATTTTCCATTCTCCAGAGGCTCATGTTGAATGCTGACAATCAAAATTCATACATTAAGTGAAGCAGTCTGCTAACAGACTTAGCTTTTAGTGATTCATGAAAACCATAACTGACCATTTTCAAGGCTAAATAAATGTAATTGGGAAGTTCACAAGGGTGTAAATAAAAATATTTCAGATTTAGGTATTAAATTGAAGACATTTCGGATTCAAACAGTCTTGAATTTTAAAAGCTCATGTTTTCATGTGAAACCAGGAGATCAAGGATGTATGAGAAACCTTAACAAACTCTGTAGGTCAGTGCTTAAACAGCTGTGTGAAAGCAAGAAGTAAGTTACACACAGGCTGTGAGTGATAAACTGTCTTCTCCTGACTGGCAAAACCCACAAAATGCTGAGACTTGTCTGAGTTCTTCATGCTAAGCAAACATACAGTGGTATGCAAAATCTCTATTATCTTGAAAATTCTTGGATAAATTTTGGAGGAGCCAAATTTCCTGGTGAAATATAATAAATCTAAAAAAAATAATCCCCACAATATGTGTACTTCTCAAAGAGAGATTTGTATCTCTGATTTCTACTTTACCTAGCAGACCTCTGATTTGTGAGTCATGTGAGTGTCACAATAATTCATATTATTATAGTTCTCAAGTGAATATAATGTTCACTTGAGATAACTATAGAAAACGTTATAGTGGCAATGTCTGTCAATTTTGCTTTCATTACTGTCTGTAAAATAAAAACTAAGAAGAAATTCAGTATTTTTAAAGGAAATATATTTAAACACTGCTGCATTGTGGGGTTTTTTATTTTTTTTTGTTCAGTTGTAAAAGAAAGTGGAAAATCAGTGGAAAACAAAAAAGAAAGAATTCAAGTGTTTGGATTTTTGAATGCCATGGCATGATTATTCTAGTTACAGGAACTATGTATGCATTTCAAATAACAACCCTTACAGAAAATTTCTTTCTGCTTTATACATAAAAAGTCAAAACAATTGCTTTCAATATAGATGATTTTACATCTGATTAAGAACGACTCTCAGCTTGAAACTCTCATCAGGAAAGCCTTTCAGTGGAAGAATTTAAAGGTATATAGCCTAAGAAGAAAGAGCCAAACTTGATTCCCAGGTTTGTGTATCAAAGGCATAGCTAAAAATTCCCCCATTTGAAGAAAATAAAACATATTATTATATGAAAATACTTTATCATAATAGAGAGTAACAGAATTTAACAAAAATTTACTTTTCTGTTGTCATAAAACTGTCTTTATTCAAAATATTTTTTTTACTGAGCGGTTTTTCTCTATCAGTGATTGTACAGGTAGTAGAAATATACATATATTCTATTGTTGATCTCCAAAATCAGCAACTATTATCATATCTTGGAGAGCAGCTTCTTTATATAAATTTAATGATTCAGAAAGAAAAGCGTTTGTCTCTCATAGATATTTATGTCCAGTTAAAAATTGCACACAATGACAATAGCTAAGGTTACTTTGCTGCCTAGTTATGATCATTCTTTGTGGGGTAAAGATTTAAACACAAGAAGTGACATGGCGAAGTACACAGCACAGGTTTTGTGGTAAACCCCAGTGCAGGACACCGTTTCATTCATTGCTGTTCAACATTTTATTCTCAATATGTTCAAGTACTTCAAGTCCTATGTTCTAATCTCCCCCAAATTGCTGCAAAGATTGTAGTTTCATTAGTTTGCTCAACTATTTGTGCATCTAGTTAACCTCTGCAGAAGTGCTGCATAGAAAAAAAGAGACACTACTGTTTTCTTTCTGTTTGTGACCAGTATGAGCAAATCCCAAAACCTCTTCTCCAAATAAAATACTAAAGCAATGCAATTAAGTGATCCTAGGATTCAGTTGATTTGAAGCTTCTGAAAAACATTGATCTACTCAGATTTCTGAGAATCACGTTAATTTGCTTTATTTTCTTACATAAACATCTTTTGAAGCACTAGCCAGGTCCCAGAAGTATCTTTTTGAGACTCATAAATGTGATTTTACTCATCACCTCAGTCAATAGTATTGAGATTTCATAGTGAGAAGAGTCAGGTCAATAATTACTGCAGTTATTTGAGGATGTCTGCAATTGTCACAACCAAAATCATAAATAGATGGATTAAATGTTCGCTTAGTCACTCTCATCTAAGCAGCAGCATGATTTAAAAAGGACAGCATTACAAGTAGCTGGAACCTTTGATCTTTCAGAGACAATTTGTTCAGGACCAGACCTTTAATTAATTATGGCCTATATGATAAGCATATTCACTGGGTTTAATTTAAGATTTGTTTTGAGTTGGCTGACTAGGTGTGGAGAGGTAATAAGGATCTGTCTCTTTTTTTTTCCTCTCCTTCTGTCACAAGACTTCTTCCTAGGATGCATCTGTTAACTATCTCAGAATTAGGGAACAGCCAAGAGTTCATGATTACAGCTCTGCTAGTGAGGTGCAGAGCACTCACAGCACTTTTTTATAAAACATTGGGGTAGAGAGAAAATAAGACACATTTGTTTTTAGTGTATCGCCCTCTCTTCGTCTTCATATGTCTTCTAAACAGTCATTTATTATGTCTAATTCAGAATGTAATAAACTTATATTTTAAAATCTATTTGCATACAAATGGTATTATGGTTATATAACTTTTTTTTTTTCAAGATTCAAGGAGAATTAGACTTAGATCATTAATCAAAAATAACAACACACATGATATTTTATTTATGCCATTAAATATTCATCGGATTGTAACAATTTACTGCTATTACTTAGCCAAATTGGATTCAAATGAATGGCCAAGGGGTCACTATCTTCAAAACCCATAATAATCCTTTCAGGCATCCATTCCCATAGGAGCATTTAAAACTGAGCTTTAGTTTATTATTGTGATAACATAATTTAAAGTTCTAGAGAGTTAACCAGTGGAAAGGCCTGTACTAACCTCTTGGCATTTTTAAAGACTATGATCTAAGAAAATTCTACAGCAGAGTACTAATGAATTCTCCCCCATGCCCCATTTCTGTTTTATTTAGCATAAAATTATTAAAACTGTTGAATAACTGGCTCTGAGATAAAATCTTTGTCAACCTTCTGCTATTTACTTTATAGTTTTTTATCTGCCTGCAAAAATCTCCAAAACCAACCACACAACTTTGCTTTTATCCTACTTTAATTTCTGTATTTCATGTGCAATGTCTTCATTATTAGTACAAGGGCATGTACGCTGCAGCTTGGATTTTGGTCAAGGCTTAGAACTACGTAAAAGGAAGATTGAAAAACTCATATTTTCTGTCTGTCCACCAACGCAGTGAAGAACCTATGTTCTAAATGGTACCTGTCTTTGGCTGGTTAGTTGGGATTTTTTTGTTTGTTTGTTTCTTTTTAGTGTTTTGTTTGGTTGGTTATTTTGTTGTTGTTGTTATACAGTTGAACTAACAAAATTTTCCTAACCTCGTGGGAAGAATACTAAATCAGAGCATTGTGAATTTGTGAATGATTGCACTGGTAGCCTATAATATATATTCCCTAAACTTAACTAGGCACAGTGCCATACAAAGAAGGCTCAAGTTTTCTGGCTTCTACCTGCTGTTTTCACTTTTTAACCACCTCTGAGACTTAGAGCTTACTTTGCAGTAGAATGCTTGACTGTCGGAAGTATCCTCCTCATGAATCAGAAGTTACTGAAGACCTGGATGTTGAATATTCTGAGATCATCTCAAACTACTCAAGTGGTCTCAAGAGGGCTGTTAGTGTTAAAGATATCATTGTCATACTGCCAGACTTGATCTAGGGAGGAACAGAGAGGTCAGAACACCAGAGCAATGGCATGAGTCATTACTGAAATTATGCCTATATGACTACTACAGTTTTAACGTCAGATTTTTTTTGCCAGTGTGTAGTGATTATCAACCGTGCAAAATCCTATTTATGCAAAAAAAACCCAAGAACTATATGATAAACAGTTCAGCTGCTAAATTTGTAAGAAGCCATGTTTAGCAATACTAAGACTATGAAGATCTGGCAACACACTTCAGAACATAGCAGAAATAACTCTGTAAGAGTGGGAAATGAGGTTATGTAGACATTTTATTGAGGACTGGAAATGAAATATGCAGTCTTGTTATGCCGTCTATGTTATGTAGATGATTTTGTCATAGATGACTTGTGTCTTTTAGTAATAGAAATATTTATGAATATTATGTTATATACACACTTATGTCTAGAAAAATGTTCACAGTCCTGTATATTTGTTAGACAAAACAAGAGATGTTATCTAAATCTTGTACTTTGAGGAAGCATCTGGTTGTCCTCAGTTCCTGGAAGAGCTGTTTCTTCAGCCACTCAGCCTTCAGAAGAGCTACTAATTCTCTCACCAGTTACTCAGAGTAACTGAAGCTCCTTAAGACCCACCACATTTGTTATTCTAATTCAGTCACGGTCTTTGTGTATCAATTATCATAATTTTTAGCAGCTATCTTAAGTGTCGTCCTAAATTCCATGGTGGTGGATATGGCATGAAGACAAAAGATTAAGAAATCAGCATATCCATATATTTTCCCAGTTTTCTCCAGACCATTGGTCTATTGACTGTGCAAATGACACTCACATTGGTTTACTCGTGGGTTTTCTCTGTTGTGAGAGAGTCAGCTATCTGTGTCTAGAGTAAAATTTGGACATGGCTTGAATTATGTATTTCAACAGTGACAGCTCCTCATAGAAATCAGCTGTGTCTAAGACAGATATCAGATATACTGTGTATGTGCTGTGTTCTTTTTGACCTGGGCAAATCTCTTTTCCAGGAGGCTTCAAAAACTCTCTAGACATATCCACTAGCTCTTCAAGTTTCACGTGGCAACGTGGATGAAAACAAGATACCTTAACTCATCTTTGTGCTTTCAGGTACAGTAAAAGAATAAATGAAATATTAGTATTATTCATTTTATATTGCTATGGTTGAGAGGACATGTGGTGTACTGGAAAGGATAGTGAAGTGCATACTGTTGAAATCAAGAAGACAGTTGAACAAGTATTTTGGCTGTGTGAGCAGCCATTTAAATAGAGTATACTCTAGCAAGCACTTTATATACTGCATTAAAAAGCCTTATTATAGATTCACAATATGTATGAATAGCACTTTGACAATTCAAGACAATTGGAAGACTGTAAATATTATTTGCATTTGATGGGGTTTTTCTTTTTTCTTATTTCTACTACAGACTTATTTTTAAGAGGAAATAGCTGGAGAGATAAATTTAATACCAAAGAACATTTTTCAAGATCATTTATCTGTATTAATGTGACCCCATGCTGCTATTATGGCCAGTGAGACCTATGATGACATGCTGAGTAAATGCTATTTGTAAAACTTACAACTACCTGCAGGCAGCATTAATTATAGCAAGCAGTTTAACTCCAGAAAAGATAACAATCAATTGTAGAAGCTTGAATGAAAGCCACATGGCTACCGTTTCAACTGATATTAGAAAAACCGAACTAGTCTTTCTGGAACTGGATGCTAACTATACGCTTTTGAAAGATATGACTCTAATTCTAAAATACTAAAAAATGTCCTAAATCAGTTATGAAGTATAATGTGTAGGAAGATTCACTAATCCTGAGCCTGAGGAATAAAATGTATCCTTTGTAATGTATCTTACTTAGCAGCATGGCACAAAAGAGCCAGCAGTGGCCTTGGTCACTATAGGAATAAGTATCAGCAAGAGCCTTTCTGCATCCCAGTCCCAGGCAGTAACTGTAAACATCAGGTGTTATCACTGCCAGTAGCACACACTGTCTGCAAAAACATGCTGCTGACTTCAGAATGTGCAGCCTTTTAGAAGACGTTAAACTGAAAAGTAAAAATCACTAAACAGAACTGGCTTTTTAGCTAAACCCAGGACATTGATGAAAACCTAAGACAGAACACAACACTTGAAAGGACTCCAGAAAATTTGAGGATGCCAGCCACAAGGATGGTTAATTATCTCTGAAAGTGTGCAGAGATGTTTTATTAGGAGTAACGACTTTTAAGTTACTAGAGAGCCTAGTCGACATAAACGGTTATAATAATATGAAATGCTTATCAAAGAGCAAGAATATTTTGAAATATCTGCATCATTTATTTCACGTTTTAGAAGTTGGTATGACTATAACAGCTATATTGATATTACGAATGGTGCAGACTTGCCAATGTATGCTACTCATTAAAGGCATGCTTTTTGGACTAAATGAATAGTTGTCAAATGAGATATCAAATTATAAGTGTAATATAAACATACTTTTTCATGTGAAATGAAATATTACATTTATTGCTGTCTCAGGTATCCACTTGTATGAGACGTTTAATGTCTTTTCATTGCATGACTCATCTAGAGTTTAAATTACCATTTATACAGTTTTGAGCCGTGGAATACTAAAATCTCGTTTAAAGGACTGTCAAAGTTCAGGGCTGGACTGGCCACCAAGCTTTCACAGATGGTTTCTGGGATCCCACCACTACCTTCCCGGGGGAGGATAAGAGGGGAACCAGTGAGAGAGACACTGAGATTGAAAAAAACCCTCTTTGAACCAGTTTAATGAAAAAGAAAATAATGCTAACACTAACAATGAAGATATTGAACAATATAAAAATATATACAAGTACATAAATGTATTTAAAAATACAAATGAATATGTTAATCCAGAACCCATTCCTTCCTGTTAACAACTAGGTCTTGAGCAGAAAAGTCCCAGACTGGATTTGGCAGCCGACAAGCACCCAAGCCAAGAGTCCTGATGATAGTCCAAAACAAAACAAATAAACAAACTGGAAAAAGAAGCCTTGGAGAAGCCCCATCATTTCGACCCAGGGAGGCAGGACAAGACAACCTGTCCTGTTGAACAGTGCTCCTCTGCAGCATGAAAACAGGCGGAGGGAACACCAGCGCCCAGGAATTGATGACAAACAGCCAACAGTAACTCTTGCATCACAACAGTCACTAAAAGCACCAGGGCTTGTTTTAGGGACCCTTTTATACTGAGTACCATGGGAAGGAATACTGTGACGGTTCCATCTTGGCCACCTGACCCAGCCTCTCCTCCCCACAGGCACAGCTGCCCCTCCCTCCCTCATTGTGATTGCACATGGTCCAGGCAGCCCCAGAGAACTTTCATCCTGCTGCTCTCAAACCAAGACAAGGAGCAATCAAACATATGTTTTCTTCTAACTGCTTTAGGATTAGAAAGGTACAAATAAAATAATTTCTTCTATACTATAACATGATTTAACATTTAATAAATGATATGGAAATATGTCTTTAGGATTTAGGAAATGAGTCAAGCAGAATAGAAAAATATCTACCAAAGATATGCTCTTATTGGATAATTTTTTTTTAATGACTAGCCTAATTCTAACTGTACATTGGTTTTAAATTGCTTTAAATGTAATGACCTCAATCAAGCTATTTTTAATTTTCACAGGTATAATTGAGATTTGAGCAAGACCCAGATGTGCACCCATGATTGCTGCTGCACTTGGCAGTCAGTTTTTATTATTTCTCAGCCAAGGTTAAGCAATAAAGCCATCTGATTTCTGTGAGTATGAAACAGTTTTTGTGTTAATGCCTCTTCCAGCAGCTGCAGCTGTACAGTATGACCTGTCCTCATTGAGTGGACAAGAATTTTCCTGAAATATGGCAGTTTCTTTATTTCATAATTTTTTTTTTGTTCTGGTAGAAACTCTTTCTTCAGTTCGGCTCTGTTGCAGTCAGGAACAAGGATCAAAAATCCAGATTTTAATTATCTTGTATTCCCTTGTACAAGGATAACAAAAATAAGAAAAATGCACACAAATAATAAATCACTATTATTTTATGTTACTCTGTATCTGTTTAGTGCTAGGAAGCAGGCATTTCAAGAAGAGAATTATTCCTGTGACAATACCTTCCTATTAGTTTGGTAGGAATTACAGACATTTTGAAATAGATCTGAAAATATCATAAAATGTCACAGAATCACAGAATTGTTGAGGCTGGAAAAGACCACTGAGATCATCAAGTCCAGCCTATGACTCAACAGTATCACATGGGCTAGACCACGGCAATAAGTGCCCCATCCAGCCTCTGCTTAAACACCTCCAGGGACGGTGACTCCAGCCCTTCCCTGGGCAGTGCATCCCAATGCCTGAGCACCCTCCCCATGAGGAAGTGCTTCCTGAGATCCAACCTAAACCTTCCCTGACGAAGTTTCAGGCCATGCTCTCTCATCCTGTCACTAATTGCCCAGGAGAAGAGCCCAACACCCACCTGACTACAACTTCCCTTCAGGTGGTTGGAGAGAGTGATGAGGTCGTCCCTGAGTCTCTTCTTCTCCAGGCTAAGCAACCCCATCTCTCTCAACCTCTCCTCATAGCACTTTCCCTCTAGCCCCTTTCCCAGCCTCACTGCTCTCCTCTGGACCCACTCCAGCACCTCAATGTCTTCCTTGCAATGAGGGGCCCAGACCTGCACACAGCATTTGAGGCGAGGCCTCACCAGTGCTGAGCACAGGGGCAGAATTACATCCCTGCTCCTGCTGGCCACACTGTTCCTGATACAAACCAGGATGCCATTGGCCTTCTGGGCCACCTGGGCACACTGCTGGCTCATGTTCAGCGGGTTGTCAACCAGTACTCCCAGCTCCCTCCCTGCTGGGCTGCTCCAGAGCCACTCCTGTCCCATTCAGTAGAGCTGCAGGGGGTTACTGTGGCCAAAATGTAGGACCCTGTACTTGGTCTTATTGAACTTCACACTGTTGGCATCGGCCCATCAACCCAGCTTGTCCAGGTCTCTCTGCAGCGTCTCCCTACCCTCTGGCAGATTGACATTTCCCTTCAGCTCACCAAGTTTTTTATCTCAATACCTGTAAATAGCCTCATCTAGTTCTCTGGAAAGTATCTGGAAGCTATGGGCTGATAAAACAGTAAACAAAAAGTCAAGTTTAGATGATGTTTATAAATATTATTCAAAGTGCCAGCTCTTGATGGGTTAAAGTCCCAGCATTGTGTCAAAAATAGGCATTGGCACTTCTAAACAAAGATTTTAATATCCGTGGAAAGATAATTCTTCAAACCCTTCAAAATGACTTTACTTCTAAGTTTGAAAAGCTTCATATAGTTATAAAGCAGAAATGGATATCTAGGATATGGATATCTAGCATTCTCCCTTTAGCCTAATAGATGGTGAATCCAAAATTCTCTTCCATATATATGTCCTTCTTGGTATTAACTGATTAGAGTTATGCATAGACTGGATGTTATAGGCTTTTGTAAAATATAATCATGATTGCTCGATATTGACGTAAAGTTATGAAACAAAGGATCTGCAGGACTGCTTGTCATTCCTAACAATGCAAAAATGGTTTTGTTTACTGTGAGCCATTACTTTATTTTGCTCTGTCCTCCATTTATCAGTCCTGCCATTGCACAGCAGTTGGTAAGGAATGACAACAGAGTCCTCAAAGGTCTTTTGTTTAGTCCCTGTTACAGGAATGCATTAAGCTTCATTAGGATAACTTATCACATATCACACCTAACTGAGTATTCTCACGTATTACCTCTATTCTCACATATTACCTCTATTTGTCTTCCTGGTTGGAATTAAACATTACTTCACAGATACCTATTTCCAACAGCACTGAACTTTTCTTCAATTAGTCCAGACTGAAAAGCCTCTGATAACCCTACTGTGAAACTGCAGAAAGAACAGGCAGATATTTAGCTTGATTTTGAATCTCATCCTTTCTGTCTGTAAAGAAATCCAAACAGCATGCCATTTATCATATCCTAAATTAAACAGCTGGAGAGCTGCTATAATTTTTCACTGGACTGTGTGTTGTCATTTGCAAGGTTATTCAGAAATCCCTTGGTAAATGAACCACATGTGTATATGCTGCAACTCTGTTTCCTTACAAAAGCACACATTGTCCAAATGGTGTTTCCTAGCTGACCTACCATTTGCATAGTTTAACAAGTCATGCAAAACTGTTACTCTCTGAAATAATTGATCACTATTACCATTGCTTTCCTACTATGCAATATGTTGTGTCTACCCTATTGTCAAATCACTTGTACTTACTTCTGCTTAGTTTTATGGAATACACTTCATGACCAGCTTACTATTTAAACTGAGTCTGAGTTTATATTCCTCTGTTAAATTTGTTAATTCAGCAATGTGTTCAGAAATTGTTTCATTTTCCTTCTATCTAGAAGGGTCCCTTTGGAGAGCTGGCCAAGTAACAACCATCACACCAATATGACTACAAGTCGTTCTCCCTTTATTGCCCCGGACAGCTCGATCTATACAGTGAAGCAGTGTCCACATGCCTGCCCCTTAACAGAGTTGGTCGGTTATAGGTTTATACGTGCCAACGTTTTATTGGATAGTGCCACACTCCTATATGGTCCTATATACCACACTCCTATATGGTCCTCTTTTACTAATCAATCTTCAGGACCTTTGCAAAGAAGATTAAGATCAGTAACTAATTGAAAGCACTTAGAGACAAAAAACAGATGAGTAATAGTCCACATGGACATGGCGTAAACAAACTTTCTTGACTTGGTCTCATTTTCTCTAACAACTGTTTGATATTCTTTGGGGGCAGGAACCACAGAATCCTCAGTAGATATGGTGTTACTCTTTTTCTTCCAGTAATCTCAGAAGCAAAGTAGTAAAGTATTGTCTTCTAAGCAATGTCTTCTATCTAAAATCTAGTTGAAGTAGTTTACATATGTAAAGATTATTGGCTGAGTGCTACCAGGAAATAAATTGTAATGCTTCATCGTCAAAATACAGGGGTGTACTAGGAGGTCTGTGATTGTTATGCAGGTTCAAAAATTGAAAGAAAAATCCGTGGCAGCTAATCCTGGAAAATTTTCCCAGGCATTAAAGGAAAAAAAACTCATAAGGCGTAGTCAGCATGGATTCACCAAGGGTAAGTCAGGCTTAACTAACTTGATTACCTTCTATGATGGAATGATTGCCTTGGTATATGAAGGCAGAGGAGGGGTTATTGTCTATCTGCACTGTAGTAAGGTCTTTGACATTCTTTTCCACAAGATCCTCAAAGAGAAGCTTTTGGAGTATGAGATGAATGAACAGATTATGAGGTGAATTGAAAACTGGCTGAACAGATTGGCCCAGAGGGTGATGATCAGTTGAACAAAGACTAGTTGGAGTCCAGCACTAGTGGTGTACCACTACTAGGTCTAGCCTTGTTTAACATCTGCGTTAATGATCTGTATGATGGGGCAGAGTGTTCCCTCAGCAAGTTTGCTGACGACACGAAACTGGGAGGAGTGACTGATACACCACAGGATTGTGCAATCATCCAGAGGATTCTCAATAGGCTAGGGAAACTGGCTGGTGGGAATGTTATGAAACTCATCAAGAAGTGTAAAATGTAAAGTCCTACACAGGAGGAAGAACAGGCCCATGCACCAACATATGCTGGGTCCACCTAGCTGGAAACTAGCTTGGAAGAAAAGGCTTAGGGATCCTGGTGGACACCAACTTAAACATGAGCCAGCAATATGTCCTTGCAGAAAGAAGGCTTTTGGTGTCCTGTGTGACATGAAGCAAAGTATTTTCTGCATGTTGATGTAGGTGATCCTTCCCCTCTGCTCAGTGCTATTGAAGGCACACCTGGAGTACTGTGTCCAGTTCTAGGCTCCGCAGTACAAGAGAAACATGGATGCACTGGAGAGAATCCAATAAAAGGCCACAAAGATGATTAAGACAATATATCACCATGTGAGAAATGGCTGAAAGAGCTGGGACTGTTTAGCCTGGAGAAGAGAAGCTTCAGGGAAAATCTTTATTAACATATACAAATACCTGAAAGGAGGGTGCAAAAGAGACAGAGCCAAGCTCTTTTCAGCAGTGTCCACTGACAAGACGAGGGGCAATGGGTGCAAACTGAAGGACAGGAGGTTCCCTCTGGATGTCAGGAAACATTGAACATTTTTTCACTGTGAGGGTGACAGAGCCCTGGTACAGGTTGCCCAAGGAGGCTGTGGAGTCTCCCTTCTTGGAAATACTCAAAAACTTGTCTGGTAACGGTCCTGGTCAGACCGCTCTGAATGTCCCTGCTTGAGCAGGGAGTTGGACCAGATGACCTCCAGAGGTTTTATCCAGCCTCAACCATTCTATTAGTTACCTGAAGGGCAAGTTTAGCTCAGTGGGTTGAGTGTGGTGCTTGAAACACCAAAGGTCGCAGGTTCGATTCCCGTTAGGTTCTCATGTGTTGCCCGAGCCAGTTCAGGGGTGGCATCCCTGGCCATAACAGGGAGGTTGGATTAAATGATCTCTAAGGTCCCTTCCAGCCTAGGCCATTCTATGTGTGTTAATGTAGCTGTTCATATGATGAATTCTGTGTGGTATCTCTGGGTCTGTTCTATTTAATAATTTTATTAATGACTTCAGTGATATAATAGATCATTTATATATATTTATCACAACTCTACAGGTCTAATTTTCGGACTGTTTTGGTGATTTGGCCAGAAAAACACTAAAAGATATTTAGTAGAAAGAGACGCAGTACATTGCAATAAAATAGAATGTGGTTATTGTGGATCACAAGCTGAACACACATGGAAAAAAAGCATGCTGTTGCCGAAAAAAAACCCTCCTAATATCATATTGTGAACTATGAATAGCATAACCCGTACAATATATGAAATAACTGGCTAACATACCCAGAACTGACAAGTATTAAACTTGGTATTTTGTCTCATTTTAGTTACCATGCGTAATAAGTTATGCACTGGTTGGAGACAATCAAAAAAGAAGAAGAAGTCAGGAAAAATGCCTAATAAATCATTATGCTGAATAATGACTCTTTTCAGAAAAAAAGAAGAAGAAATTTTCAAGGATACAAACCAAGAAGCTTCAGAAATTTACTTAATTAAAACAAAAATCACTTGTGTTATATAATGAGACAGGAATATATTGCAGCACTCAGTAATTTCAATTGAAAATGCATAAATAGTTACTTTGACTAAATGATAATTTTTTATCTTAATTTTATAAATACACAAAAACCTAGTGATTAGGTGCAATTACTGTAAAGAAGGCCAAAGTAAAAGCACCAGATCCACAAGATATGACTTGTACTTTCACTGCAGTTTAAACACAGCTGAAAAATTCCATCTTGTAGTCATGTGAATGTCAACTGTATGTGTGCCCTAGAAAAAAATTAGTTCCTTATGTCAGTATAAGGTAGTGTCTATATTTTTATTGTACTGATGAAAAGTATGTCAATATATCAAATCCAGATTCCATTAAAGTAATCCAAATATGTGCTCCCTTGAAGTGTATTTGACTTGAGTAGAACTGAATTTAAGAACCTAACAAAAATTAAATGTAACTCTCTTAGTCTTCCATGGTTGAAACCTTATAAAAATAAAAATATTTGAGATTTCAATAATAGTTTGTGGCAGGTAAGAGTAAAATCTTTCATATGTATTAGTTCACATATAATGTGAAAGATCCACACATCCAAACACCTGTCAAATAATATAATAACTATAATAACAACTACTACAAATGCATTATAGTATAAAACTTTTGTAGAACTCAAACATGGAGGTTTTTTTTTTTCAATTACCCTCAAACATTTTCAAAAGAACCAATAGCAATCAAAGGAAGCAAGACAAATCAAGCCTAGTGCTCACAGAATAAATTTTTTTACACACAGAATAGAGTCTTTGTGTGGTGGGTTTTGGAATATTTTGAACTGGAAAGCATTTATTTTTATTTTGTATTTTTTTTCAGTAAAATCCTTGGGGAAATACTTAGATTTGCTTGTACTTTCTTCAGTTATACCATTAATAACTTTGGTTTATGTGACCCCTTTGATCTTGATCACAGATTCAAGTCCTGTCAGGAATTACTCATATCACAGATAAACTGAGGATAAACAACTTGCTATTCAGGTTTTTTTGTGAGAAGTATTGTAAGTCTTAGAGTTATAGAATTGTAGAATCATTTAAGTTGGAAGGTTGGAAGGTTTAAGGTTTAAGGTTGGAAGAGATGCTAAAGATCACCTAGTCCTAACCTGCCTGCCATAGGCATGGACACCAAGTCCTGTTCACCTTGCCTTAATACTCAAAATTCTGTGTCAGTCAATGTGAAAGTTGCACTTTTGCATAACTGTAGTTCTGAAGCCGAGAAAATGTTGGACTCACCTTTGTGTGACAGAGATACTAAGGCACTTTTCTAACCTGTTTTTAGTTTCCTCCCTTCTATCACTCAGCCTTTCCAAGGAGTATTCTTCCAACTCATCTGTACTATATTTCTTTGTGGACAAACCCAAACAACCCCACAAATCCAGTAACTTTATTTCATGGTGATCCAGTTGCCGGAGGATCACTGTAAATTCAGAGATATCTATTTGTCCTGGAAGTGTCTGTAAGCTACCGGCATCTGTCACGGATCATCCTCTCTTCCGGATATTGTGTGAAGTATTGTTCTTTAAGCTGAAAGTGTTCAACTTTGGTGTGGTAGCCTTTCAGTTATGGTCTGTATATTCTGAGAATATTTTTTATTTTTGGGGAATATTTTTTATTTTTTGTTCTTACAGTTTTCAATATTTTAGGCAATAGCACTGAACATTAAAACCTTGTAATTACAGGGATAGTACAGGAGAGATCTTTCATGTCTGCTATGGCAGAAGAATTGGGAAGATAAGCACCATGTTTCAGAGGCTTGATTTAATCTGAAAAATTTTGAAATTAATTCTTGTGTAGATGCCTTTGATGCAAATCATTCTCCTATCCTAAGGAAACTTCTCAGAAGTCTTTCAGAGTTTCTTTCTCATTTATATTCTGTTGTACCCCCTTATTTACAGTTCTATTATTTTAATTCACCTCTCAAGCAGAAGTTCAATTGCAAATATATATTCCAGATGCATCTTGTTGACCTTTCCAGACTCATGAATAGTTGGTGCTGTCAGTCAGTTATACTTTGATGAAACAATCAGTCCTAGAAAATGATACAAGGACAGGGAATCTCAACCATTATGGGGCAAGGTCAGGCAAAATCTCCCCGGAGAATTTTTGGATGTCACTGGTAGAAGCAGGAATTTCAGTAAAGAAATCCTGCTTCTGTCAACATATACGAGTCCAATTTGCGCTCGTTTTTTTTTTAATAAGTGGTTTGTAGAGGGCTAGTTACAAATAACTGGTACAGTAATTAGTTGTGAAATGCAAACTTTTTCTTTGGTCACCTACCTCAGAGTTAGATGCGCATTGACCTTGTATAAAGCTCATACTCTTGGGTAAACAGAACTAAAGGACATAAAAGTTGTGTTGTTTTTTTGTGGGTTTTTTTTCTCCCTAGCATAACAACTTATGTTTGAACAAGAGTTTGATACAAAGAGTTATCTTGTGATGTCTAAAGCTATAAAAATAAATTAATGAAGAGGTTTCTGAGCTTGCAAAGACTATTCTTTAAGGAACTGCACAAGGCTTAGACAAGATTTATTGAAACTGTGGTTGGAATGACAGTTGTACATCCACTTTGAAGAAAGTTCAATTAAATTAGCTTTCCATCACAGGATATTAGCTTTATAATGCATAGAAAAATTATAGGCTGATACTTGCATACATTGAAATCCACAAGGGAAACGAAGCATACAGAAAAAGGAGTAAGCAGCAGTAATAATAAAATTAATTTGTTGTTATAGCTAGTAAATATATGGCAAACTAAAAAAGAATTTGCAAGTAGTTCCAGTAAAAAATATATCACACCAATACTGAAAGATCTAAAACTGACTTGCTGTATTATCCTCTATCCCGGGCTCTAAATTTTCTTAGGCTATTCATCTCCTATTAAAAGTAATAATAATTAAAAAATTATAATTAAAAAAGCCACCAAAATTAAAAAAAAAAACCCTTCGGAAATATAGCAATATAAACCTTTCAAGAAAACAAGACATTTCTTACAGTGGCTTTAATTTATTTTGTTAGAGAAGAATGAAGCTAAAAAGTGTTTAATGTATTGCACAATGATTTCAAAGTCTTTAAGTGGGATTTGTCTCATTGAGTTTAGATGTGTCTATCCAAGCTTTTCGTGCAGGTCTTACTTCATAGTCAATAAAGTCTGGCTGATATAGCCAGTGGAGTCTAGAGCATGATTCACCTCATTGTGAGGCAGACATTAAAATTGTTCAGAATAGCTGCTTCTGAAAAACTGTTCCTTCTTTTTATTTACTCTTAAGAAACATTATATGACCAAACTGGTTTGGTGACATATATTAGATTTGTTTTCTAGGATGAACCTTGGACATCTGGCTTAATTCTGGCAATTACTATTGCTTGTTTCTCTTTTTTTGTGCCTTTATGTTCTTATTTATAAAAAAGTATTTCTTATACTGACATTTTTTTAAACTCTATTGGACAAATAGATGCAAAGTGCTATAAAATATCTATTTCTTGGTTTTCTGTCTTTATTGAAGAAAATTGCATTTGGTTTTAAAGAAAAACATTAGATCTAAGATAATAAGATTTAACTTTAAAATATTACTCAAGTAATCAACAGACTTATTTTATCATATGTAAGAAATGTTAATGCTAGTTCTTCAGTTTCCTCCTCAAAGTTGGTATTGTCTTCCCTCCTTCCTTTTTTTCACCCTCTCTTCCTGTGTCCATATAAATCATTCTCACTTGAAAACATAAATGTTCAATGGTCTAAGCAAGAGCAATTTTATCTCATTGCAAAAAATATAATGTAACTAGACAACCCTGTAAAGCAATACTTGGTGTCTGTGACAAAATTTTGCTAGCTAGGGTGGCTTCTGAGAGAAGCAACCATGTATTGGACACAGCTGGTTCAACCGACCCCAAAAGAAACCCACTACAGGATGTTTCTGAGTCTGTTCTTTTCTGCAATACAGAGGCTTATTTTACACTGACCTAACCACCCTATCAACTGTCTTGGTTTATGATCTTTGTTTCTTGCTCTCAATGTTACAGCAAGAATAGATTAAATGATGAATAAAATCAGTTCCTTTCTCACACTGAAGCAACTGCCATCCAGGCCAGCAGTCTACTTCATTAATGTGTATGTACTATAAAAAAGAATATAAAGGAGCATTCTAAATTGTAGCATCAAACAGTATTTGTGCCTGTGCTCATTAAGTATTCTATTACAAGATTGATGAAAGAAATTCTCACACCTCTATTAAATAAATTACAGCAGAATTCTTGATTTTATAAAGTTTTTCATATAGGTCAGTTTGTCTTAATTTGGAAGCCATTAAAAACATATACAGGTTTTGAATTAATCTGTGACATTAGGATTAGACTTCATTCCCAGAGTAGCTTCACAGTGTATTCTAAGATAACATCTCATGTTTAGAAACTGAATGGTCTACACAATAAACTAGTCAAATTTATATTTTTGTAGGAAAGTGAAATAGACAGCTTCTGTTGCTTACAATTTGGGAATGTGCAACATGATAAGGCAACCTAATAAATGCTCAATGTTCTTAGAATATCTGTGATGTATGCAATAGCTTTGTCATGGTGTGAAAGTGTTCCAACTCTTACTTCTGCTCTTCATTGAAAATCTTGGGCTATTTTTTTCTCATCCTGGAAAAGATTGATCATATTTATGTGTTAAACAAAGAACTGAAGTGAGAAATAATGGAGACCTTTTTTTTTTTTTTTTTCCTGTCCTATACATTTAACCTAAAGATGAGGGAACAGAAGGGTGAAATAGGATCCGAGATATGAAAACCAATAAAACATTCAAGGTAAAGCTAGATGGGTCCCTGAGCGACCTGATGTCCCTGCACATTGCAGTGTGCTTGCACTAAATGACCTTTGAATATCACTTTGAACACAAACTATTCCTAAATTCTATGATTCTATGGAAGACTAATAAAAATCTAGCATAAAATTAATATAAGATCACAAAACAATTTACTGTCAACCCAATACTGCCATGGTCACTAAACTGTATCCTGAAGTGCCATGTCTATATGTCACTATGTTTCTTGAACACTTCCAGGGATAGTGACTCCACCATTTCTCTGGGCAGCCTGTTCCAGTGCTTCAACACTATTTCAGTAAAGATTTTTTTCATAGTATCTAATCTAAATGTCCCCTGACACAACTGAGACCATTTCCTCTTGTCATATCACTAGTAACGTAGAAGACACCAATGCCCACATCACTACAACCTACTTCCTGGTAATTGTAGAGAGCAATGAGGTCTACTCTCAGCCTCTTCTTCTCCAGGCTAAACAGTCCCAATTCACCCAGCCACTTCTCATAAGACGTGTTGTCCAGACTTGTCATCAGCTTTGCTGCCCTTCTCTGAACCAGCTCCAGCACCTCAGTGTCTTTCTTACACTGCGGCATCCAAAACTGAAAACAGTACTCAAGCTGTGGCCTTACCAGTGTCAAGTAGAGGGGTGTGATCACTTCCCCAATCCTGCTGGACACACTATTTTTTATATAGACCAGGATGTTGTTGACCTTCTTGGTTATTTGAGCCCCCTGCTGGCTCGTGTTCAGCATTTTTTCAACCAACACCCACACACCATTTTCTTCCAGCCACTTATACCCAAGCCTCTGGTGCTTCCTGGGGTTGTTGTGAACGAGTACAGGACTTGGCACTTCACCTTATTGAACCTTCTACAACTGGCCTTGGCCCATCCATCTAGCCGGTACAGATCCCTCTGCAGAGACTTCTTACTCTCCAGTAGATCAACACTCCCACTCAATTCGGTGTGATCTGTGAACTTTACTGAGGGTGCACTCAATGCCTTAATCCAGATCATTGATAAAGATATTCAATAAGACTGGCCCCCTACCTGGGGAACGTAATAATAGCATTTATTTGTCTGTTTAGAAACATGGAAGAAAACTATTCTGCTCTGAAGTAATGTGGTGTGCTGGATTTACATGGTAGCAGAGAGATGGTGCAAGGGTAGATTCTTTTAGAAGATACCAGAAGCTTCTTCTGTGTCCTATAGAACCGCTGGCCAAAACTGACCCTCTCAGTGATGGTGATAGCACCTCTGTGACAACATATTTGAGAATGGGAAAAACTGCTGTGCAATGGCAGCTGGAAGAAATGAGTGAGAATAGGTGAGAGAAATAGCCCTGCAGACACAAAGATCAGTGAAGAAGAAGGGAAAGGACATGCTCCAGGTGCTGAAGCAGAGATTCCCTTGCAGTCCATGGTGAAGAAGGTTTCACCCCTGCAGCCCATGGAGATCTACAGTTGAGAAGATACCACCTGCAGCCCATGGAAGATTCCATACTAGAGCAGGCAGAGGTACCTGAAGGAGGCTGTGACCTCATGGACAGTCTACACCGGAGCAGAACACTGGTCCTGTGGAGAGGAGACCAGACTGGAGCAGTTTTTCTTTGTCAGGACTTGTGACCTTGTGGGATACCCATCCTGGAGCAGTCTACTCCTGAAGGACTGCACTCCATGGAAAGGACCCACTCTGGGGAAGTTTGTGGAAAACTATCTCCCATGGGAAACTCCACAATGGAGCAAGTAAGAGAATGAGGAGGAAGGAGCAGCAGAAACAATGTGTGAGGGACTGATCACAACCTCCATTCTCTGTCCCCTTATGCCACTGAGGGAGGAGGCAGAGAAATTGAGAGTGAAGCTGAACCCAGGAAGAAGGAAGGGGTGAGAGGAAGATGTTTTAAGATTTGGTTTTATTTCTCATTACCCTACTCTGATTTGATCGGTAATAAATTAATTTCCCTGAGTGGTTTTTGCCCATGGTAGTAATTTCTGAGTGATCTCCCTGTCCTTATTTCATCCCATGAGCCTTTCCTTATATTTCCTCTCCTCTCTCCAGTTCAGAAGGGAGAACAGTTTTGGTTGGATACTTGCTATCCTGCCACAGTCAACTCACCAAATGCTGGTTAACCAATACAGTCTAAATTTAAATTTATGACTGAGTACATAAATACTGACTACATGATTTCTTTTAAAATGTTTCAACTGCCCAGAAGAGTTACATTGCTTTACGTTAGTAGATCATAGAATCATAGAATCATAGAATCATAGAATCATAGAATGTTGGGGATTGGAAGGGACCTCGAAAGATCATCAAGTCCAATCCCCCTGCCAGAGCAGGAATGCCTAGATTATGCTACACAGGAACGTGTCCAGGCAGGTATTGAATGTCTCCAGAGAAGGAGACTCCACAGCCTCTCTGGGCAGCCTGTTCCAGTGTTCCGTCACCCTCACCAAGAAGAAGTTTCTGTATTGTTCTATACCTTGTTGATAAATAAAACATGTTTCAAAATTAATTTTGTCTTGCTGAACCAGAAATGGGTAGAATTCTGATTAAAATATCAGAAAAAAAATAAAACCACATGTAGCCAACCTGCTTTGACGTTGGTAAAGAAAACTGTCAATCTAGACAAGATCTTTATTATTGTGTTAGAGGAACTCTCACTGAAACTAATACCTAAATCAGTTTCCAGATCTGTGAATGTAACAACCTTTATTATTAGACTTATAAATATGTAGAGAGTTTACCATCTCCACTTCTTGGCTGTATAGAAGTTTGGGACTAAAGCAGTTTAAAGATTATTTTTTTTTCAGTCAAATGAGTGAAAATGAGATTCTAATTAGAAGGTTACTACACATGGGTTGCTGGGTTGTTTTTTTTTAATATTCTAAATTCTTAGATCTGCCACTGAAAATCTGTGTAGAAGTTTTTTTCATTGTTAATGTTGGTTTATGTATTTTCCTTCTGCTGTTGTACTTTTCCAAAATTTTGAAGAGTGGAGAAGGAAAAGAAAAACATATTAGCAGTCATTGGAAAAGGGGGAAATGTCTTGATTTTTACTATACTTTTGCTCTGCCATTGAATAGCATAAAATGTAGAGGAAAAAAAGCAGAAAGGAGGAAAGAGAAACTTCATCATTTTCATGAGAATCTAAACTACTTAATTTAATATTTTTGTTATAAAGTTTTTCACAAATAACTTTTTATATTTAAATTGAATCAGATTATTCATCAGTATTACTATTAACAACTTCTACTTTATGCTAAAAGCAATACTTTCATAATAAAAATATTGACACTGGTATTATTGTGGGTTAATATCAAAGAAACTCATCTCACTCTTATACTCTTTACAAGCAGTATTAGAAGTTTCATATCATACACACTGCACAAGCAAGATTAGCAGTTTTAGTTCTGGAATAAAAACACTATAAACTGCACTGAAGTCAATGATCACCACCTCCATCCCCTAATATTTCTACTCATGAACATGCTGTAGTTCTTTCTCTGTGTGCCCAGGTTTCCTTCCAAAGGAAACCTTAGTGTACAGCAACACAATGCACACCCAGGTATCTCTCTGCATGCATCTGGAAGGTTTCCAAATCATATGCTTGCTTCAAACATAGATCCAAAATTGCAGAGTACATCTGCCCTTTGGTGTTGATGTGGTCACTATTTATTTAAAGCATTTTGGATCACGTTAATTTTTATGTCTCATTTAATTTTTACTCTTGAATGGTTTTATCATGAATTTCAGAAGCATCAAGTAATGAGCAGCACTGCTTGATTGCTTTTTCAGTGTTAAATAGCTTAATGATACTTTCCTTCTCCTGTATTTCCTCTCAGTTCAGACACTGAAAAAGGTTATACATATTCCTGAAAGACCAAGAATAGACAGCAGTCTTCCAAAAAGATTTAGGAAAAAAAAAAAAAAAAAAAAAAAAAAAAAGAAGCAGCAGCAGCTAATATAGGGAGAACTTTGAAAGTGCCTCAGGAAAAAAAAAACAAAAAAAAATCTCATCATGTCATATGTATCATGCATGGACATGGGGCTGATACAACTCTTGTTCTGTGATTCATTAGCAGACACTACACAAGGGTTGGTCACATATATTTCAGTTGTACTCAGATAACTCAATGCACTTAATCTTTTTGGAGGAGGATGTGTTTGTTTGTTTGGGTTCTTTTTTGATGACTGACTTAATTGAAAAGAAAAATGAGGGGAAATAATTATTTTTTGGTTGTATTTACTTGTAATGTTGATTTGCATATCATGAAATTACTAGATAAAATTTAGTTGAAAAAAGTTTTACATTTATCTCTGTCTCACACAGTAAACGTGCCAGTTAGAATAAAGAAGGGATAAGAGATTAATCTAGTTAATATGACAAAATTAAACAAAATACAGGGTGTGGGAAAAGCAAGGTCCCAACAAGTAGAAGAAATACAGGGAAGAAAAAGGTAAATTTTGAATGGCTTCCAGATTGTTTCTGAGTGTACGACTGAGATCCGGCCTTGTAAGTTAAATACCATCATTGGTCTGTTTAGACCAATTGACAGATTAAAGGCAGCCGGTAAAGGCATAATGTTCCAGCTTTAATAGTGGCACAGAAATAGTGGCAATGAACTACGGAAATGTCTTTAGATGATCACCAATAATTTTAATTGATGAAGAAAACTCATCCAGTGGAAAAACCTAATTGGCAAACTAGTGAGTAAAAGTGATTTAATGTGTTCTATGGATCAGAAAATAAGACCTGGCATGGAGTATTGGCTATTAGCGCAGCTGTTCTGAAGAAGATCTGCATTGGAAAATTGAACTGAAAAAAGCCAACAGTGAGCAGAAGCTTTGGGGAAAATACTGGCATTTAGTAGTACTTTTTGCAAGAAGTTTAGTATTTTTGTTCCTCTGAAGTTACCACTAATCACATAACAAATCATCATAAAGTCACTGTAAGAATCAGTAAGAATATACAGTGATATTTGAGGATTCAAAATATTAAGCAAACACCCAAATCATCCTGCCCAATACTCAAGAATGGCATCTATGTTCTCCTGTTGGTTTAAGGCACTAACCATATTAAATTATTGAAAATGAATAGTCACAGAATCACAGAATTGTTGAGGCAGGAAAAGACCACTGAGATCATCAAGTCCAGCCTATGTCCCACCACCACCACATTAGCTAAACCATGGCACTAAGTGCCACATCGAGCCTCTCCTTAAACACCTCCAGGGGTGGTGACTCCACCACTTCTCTGGGCAGTGCATCCCAATGCCTGATTACCCTCTCCGTGAGGAAGTGCTTCCTGAGATCCAACCTAAACCTTCCCTGACTCCGTTTCAGGCTGTGCCCTCTTGTCCTGTCACTAATTGCCCAGGAGAAGAGCGTGACCCCCACCTGACTAGAACCTCCCTTCAGGCAGTTGTAGAGAGTGATAAGGTCCCCCCTGAGTCTCCTCTTCTCCAGGCTAAACACCCCCAGCTCCCTCAGCCTCTCCTCATAGGACTTTCTCTCTAGTCCCTTCCCCAGCCTCACTGCTCTCCTCTGGACCGACTCCAGCACCTCAATGTCTTCCTTGCAGTGAGGGGCCCAGACCTGCACACAGGGCTCGAGGTGAGGCCTCACCAGGGCTGAGCACAGGGGCAGAATTACATCCCTGCTCCTACTGGCCGCACTGTTCCTGATACAAGCCAGGATGCCACTGGCCTTTCAGGCCACCTGGGCATACTGCTGGCTCATGTTCAACTGGTTGTCAACCAGTACTCCCAGGTTCCTCTTTGCCGGAATGCTCTCCAGCCACACCTCATCCAGTCTGTAGCACTGCAGGGGGTTACTGTGGCCAAAATGTAGGACCCTGAACTTGGTCTTATTGAACTTCTTACCTTTGGTGTTGGCTCATTGGCCCAGTCTGTCCAGGTCCCTCTGCAGTGCCTTTCTACTCTCTGGCAGATTGACACTTCCCCCATCTTGGTGTCATCTGCAAACTTACTAAGGGTAGACTTAATCCCCTCATTAAGGTTGTCAATAAAGATGTTGAATAGGACTGGGCCCAGTACGGATCCTCGGGGAACACCACTGGTTACCAAATACCAACTGGATTCAGCACCATTCACCACCACTCTCACAGCCCGGTCATTCAACCAGTTTTTCACTCAGTGAAGGGTGCATCCGTCCAAGCCCTGGGCTGCCAGCTTTTCCAGGAGGATGCTGTGGGAGACTGTGCCAAAGGCTTTGCTGAAATTGAGGTAGACCACATCCACAGCCTTCCCCTCATCCACTAGATGGGTCACCCAGTCATAGAAGGAGATGAAACTGGTCAGGCAGGACATTCCTTTCCTAAATCCATGTTGGCTGGGCCTGATCCCCTGGCTGTCTTCCACATGCCATTTGATGGCACTCAGGATGATCCGCTCTGTAATCTTTCCAGGCACTGAGATCAGGCTGACAGACCTACAGCTCTCCAGATCCTCCTTCTGGCCCTTCTTGTGGATGGGCACTGCATTGGCCAATCTCCAGTCATCTGGGACCTTCCCAGTTAGCCAGGATCAGTGATAAATGATAGAGAACGGCTTAGCCAGTTCTTCTGCCAGCTCCCTCAATACCCTAGGATGAATCTCATCTGGACCCATGGACTTGTTGGGATCTAACTGGCAGAGCAGGTCACTATCTACTTCCTCTCAGATTACAGAAGGGGTATTCTGTTCCCCATTCCTGTCTACCAACTCAGGAGACCAGTTATGCTTAGGACAGCCAGTCTTCTCACTAAAGACTAAGGTAAAGAAGGTATTAAGTACCTCAGCCTTTTCCTTATCTTCTGTTTCTATGTTCCAGTAAGGAGTGGAAATTTTCCCTGACCCTCCTTTTGTTATTAATGTATTTATAAAAGCACTTTTTTTTTTATCTTTTACAGGGATGGGCAGATTAAATCCTACCTGAGCTTGCTTTTCTCTAATTCTATGTTTTGGTTTGGCCTGGCCAGATTTCGGTGACGGGGGGGGAGCTGCAGGGTGGCTTCTGTAAGAAGCTGCTAGAAGCTCCCCAAGATTGATAGAGCCAATGCCAGCCGGCTACAAAGAGGGACCCGCCGCTGGCCAAGGCTGAGCCTATCAGTAAGGTGATAGCAGAGGAACGCCTCTGTGAAAAACATATTTAAGAACGGGAAAAAGAACTGCGCCATAACAGCTGGCACAGAGATGGAGGAGTGAGAATCTGTGCAGACACCAAAGTCAGTGAAGAAGGAGGGGGGGGGGAGGATGAGCTCCGGGCGCCGGAGCAGAAGGAGTCCCCTGGGTCCGTGGTGAAGACCATGGTGAAGCGGGTTGTCCCCCTGCAGCTCATGGGCGAGGTGCAGAAGTCCACCGTGAGGATCACTGCGTAGATGTCCACCGAGGATTCCACGCCGTGTGGATGGATGCCTGAAAGGGGACTGTAGCCCGTGGGAAGCCCACATCAGAGCAAGTTGCTGCCAGAACCTGTAGCCCGTGGAAGAGGGAATGCCCACGCTGGAGCAGGTTGGCCGGTGGGACTTTTGGGACGTTGTGGGTGGCTCACGCTGGAGCAGTTTCCTCTGAAGGACTGCACCTCAGACTCACGAGGGGTGGGCTGCCCCTCGTGAGGTGTCTCACGTTGGGCAGTTTGTGATGAATTGCCCTTCGTGGGACGACTCACGTCGGAGAAGAGAGCGTGAAGCTTGTCTCCCGTGAGAGGGACCCCACAGTGGCCCTGGGGAAGAGTGAAGAGTCCTCCCCTGGAGTGAAGAAGCGGTGGAACCAATGTCGGATGAACTGACCGCAGCCCCCATTCCCTGTCCCCCTGCGCCGCTCGGGGGGAGGAGGTGGAGAAACCGGGATTGATGTTAAGCCCGGGAAGAAGGGAGGGATGGGGGGGGGGAAGGTGTTCTGTTTAAGATCTGTTTGCTCTTTCTCACTTCTCACTACTCCTCTCTGATTAGTTCTCTTAATAAATGTACCTAATTTCCCCAAAACTGAGTCTGTTTTGCCCGGGACAGTAAATGAGAGTGATCTCCCTGTCCTTATCTCAAACCCTGAACCCTTGGAAATATTTTCTCCCCCTGTTCAGCAGTGAGGGGGGGGGGGGGGTGAGTGAGCGGCTGTGTGGGTACCTGGCGGCTGGCCAGGGTCAACCCACTACATTCTCTTTCTGCATGACCTTACAATATCCTTAAATGCTTCCTGATTCACCTCCCCCTTTTTCCAAAGTTGATACATTCTTTTTTTTCTTTTCTTTTTTTTTAAATTGAGTTCTTGTGAAATCTCCCTGCTCAACGACATCGCTCTTCTTCCCTGACAGCTCATTTTACGGTGCATAGTGACAACCTGCTCCTGTGCCTTCATAATTTCATTCTTAAAATAAGACTAGCCTTGCTGGGCCCCTTTGTTTTTAAGGACTGATTCCCAAGCGATTCTTTGAACCAGTGTCCTGAATAG
The DNA here is from genome assembly GCA_020746105.1 of Trogon surrucura. Classification (NCBI taxonomy): domain Eukaryota; kingdom Metazoa; phylum Chordata; class Aves; order Trogoniformes; family Trogonidae; genus Trogon; species Trogon surrucura. The sequence continues at coordinate 43,487,103 of CM036617.1, forward strand.
TCCAAAGTCAGCCCTCCAGAAGTCCAAGGTAGAGGTTTTGCTGATCACCCTCCTAACTTCACTGCATATTGAAAATTCTATCATGTCATGATTGCTGTGGCCAAGATGATCTCTGACCACCACATCTTCCACCAGCTCTTCCTTGTTCATAAACAGTAGATCTAGCTGGGCGCTAACCCTGGTAGACTCACTTACCAGCTGTAAGACAAAGTTGTCATCCATACATTCTAGAAACCTCCTGGACTAGAGATATCTAGTAAATCACACAGATGAATTAATACAGATGAGTTGAAAATGAACTTTGTCATTTATTTTATAGAAATCAATGCCTAGCTGAAAAATAAAAAGTTCTGTGACACAAAGTACCTGTGTATGTGTTAAACTCATAAGACAGGGAGACGAGAATCTAAAGCAGCACCTTGAGGTGTGACTTTCCAGTGGTGTGGAGGTGGATGCCTCCTAAATCTATTGATATCTGCAGCAGATGAAAATATTTATCCTTTTGAAGTGGGCAATAAACATATTGCATGATGATGGGTAGGATTCGTCTTCTGCATTCTGATATGCAAAAATCAGGTATCTAAAACTAAGTCCTCTTTCTTCCTTGCTGAGGAAGAGTACTGAGTATGTAGTGGAAGTCTAGCTCAAAGTCAGGTGCTTAAACTTAGTGTTAATAAAGCTAAGTGATATGAATCCCACATTGTGTTTTAAATTTTTTATGACTAAAGATATTTAAATACTTTTCATTGTTTGGCAGCTTTTAGTAAGGCTAGTGAGTTCACTGGGAACATCTGAGCTGTTTCTTATTAGTGAAATGTAGGCTTATTTCATCTTTTTCCTCCCGTGAGGTAAACCGTGATTATGATCGTTTAAAACATTAGACTACCCAAGACAGATCGTAAACTCTGAAACATCATCAGAGAGTTGGAATTTAATATTTTGTTGCTATGAGCTAACTATCTGCTCACAATCTTGGAGATAGCTTAAAAAGAAACTTTATGTCTTTCGGCTATGGTGATGACTTTATATTGTATGACTGAATTGATAAATCAGATGTGCTGTTTTGTGCAAAACTAGCCATGCTTAGCTGGCAACTAAAACCATAAACTGAGACTGTGCGTGTATGTAGAATGTCACAATGGTGTCTAATGTGTCAAGTTCTACACTGGGCAGAGCACTTGGATAAAAAGGAAATGGATGGCTAATGACTAGCTTGGCATTTTAGCTGCGATTTAGAGAGACCAGAACAAGAATCAGTTTCTAAATGCCAAAATCACTTACAGTATAAGAACAAATGTACGAGTTCAAGTCAAATATTTTTCTTCCTACTGCTGACTATATGCTCTAAATTGTTCCCTCCACTAGGACTGATGAATAAATACAGTGTTTAATGAGACATACTGTTCTAACAAATTATCTAGTGTGTGTTTTGTGCAAAAGGAAGTAGTTAAGGCCTGTATATTTTGAAACAGTTTACTGAATTTCAGTTCAGCCATTCTAATATTTAATTGGAATATTGAATAAGTTTGTTGACTTTCAGTACTCCACAGTTACTCAAAGCAATATATGTGACTGATGACAAAAGCCCATTTCTGCCATCTTGTTTAAAAAACCATCTTATTTTAAGTCTAGACCCACTGAAATCAGACAGACACTTTGTGGAATAAGTGGCTGCCAATGGTGAACAAAAGTGGCAAGGCTAATTCTGAGTCTTTTTATTTATTTATAACATGTGATTGGAGAGGATGTAGGCATTTACTACTGGCTTTATATTCATCTGCTGTGTTATAGTTGTCTATGAGGTAAGCCAAGCCACTGTTTGGCTTTAAAATCCTCTGGTAAATCTGCCTTGATTTGATTTAATCTTGATGTATTTGAAAGATCATTGATTTTTCTTTACTGTTGAACTTTTGCTTTGTTTCCAAACTCTGCAGTGCTTTGAACTGGGTTTGCTGTTAAAAAGCCCTTTTGTTAAATAAAGTTGTGGTTAAAAATAAATAAATAAAAAAAATTGCATGGGGGTTACCTGGAGACTTCACAATGTGACATTTTCTCTGTAAAAGTACTGTGTGAGAAGTAAACAGCAATACAAGAAGAAAAATGTCCTTTTAAAAAGCACAAGCCTGCTACACAAGATAAGCAGAGGGGATAATGAATGTTATAAACCCTGAGAATTACTGCTTATTTTAGAAAAGTTTATGTCACAGAGGAAAGAAATTAGATTAAAAGAACAGAGTAATTTGCGTACACAAAGTGCAATTCTTCCCCCAATTAAAAGGAAAATTTACTCAAATTTTGTCACTCAACTTGAGTTCCTTAATGAAGAGGAACATTCTGGTATTGCTTTTCAGGCTACCAAGCATTGTCATATTGTCAGATCACATGGGACTCTATTTTCATATATCACACATTAGCTAATCAGTAAGTAATACTGAGTAAATAGATTTTATTTAGATTACCAGAATTCATTCTTTGAAAAGCAGTAATGACAGTAGAAATTCAACGGTAACAAAAATATAGCTGTGAATGGACAGAGATGATTTATAGGATAAGAAAGTTTTTCCAACTGCCTTTTGCATTTCTCTCATCGGTGCCAAGGGTTTTCAAGTGGTGCAGGCACTTGACTGCGAAGAATTGGAAAACAATCCCAAACCCATTTCAAACACCCATGAATCAAATTTTCCAGTTCTCCATTGAACAAATCTCCTTAGGTTTCTTTCAAGAATTTCCAGTCAATGGCTGTGGAATTTGACCTTAAGTACTGGTTAAGTCAATCAGTTTCTTTGCTTTGACCTGTTTAATTTTGTCTTTCATCAAGTAATCTCTGTGCTGAACCATGATTCTACCAGTTGTATCCAGTCTCTGCGCACACATATATGTAATTTCAAAAGTTCACAAACTGAAAACATCTGATTTTGTGGATCCAGACAAAATTTTGTAACCTTTGAATTCTTCACTCAGAAGTGACCTCTTGTCCTCAAGTTCTCCTTCCTTCTTGTCCCCAAGTTCTTCTCCCCGCCATCTGTCCTCAGTATAGAAATAGAGAGACACCTCTATGTATACATTCTCTTGCCTCATCTGCAGTTAGATATTAAAATATATGGAATAATTTGAGAGTGCCAGTTTTTTTCTGTTGACTGTTGTCATGGCTTTGAGTCTGGTGGGGTTTTTGAAAGAGGGGGGGATAGCTGTGGAGGATGACTCTTGCAAAATTTTAAGAGCCTACCCCATCCCCAGGCAAAAGCCGGACTCACCTCTGGGTGGGTTGGACAGGTCAACCGGTGCCTCTGCAATCAATGTATTTAAGAGGAGATCCTATTGAACCATGGCCTCTTTACCTCTTATTATTTCCCTTTGTCTGTCCTGTCTTTTATGCTGGGGCTTTTTTTTTTTTTTTTTTTTTTTGTCTGTTGGGAGGAGAAGGAGGTGAAAGGAAAGCAAAGGAACATGGTCAGTGAGGAAAGCAGGAAAAAATGACACCAAGCAAAACATTTCTTCAAAGCCTCATAGTGAGTGAGGTATCAGGGAGATGATTGCCTGCAATCTGAGAGGACAGAAGGTGGTGAGAACATCCAGGATGAGGCAGTATGTGGAGAACTCCATGCCATGGGACGAGAAAGACCGTGTAGGAGTGGAGGACACACCTGAAGCAACCACCTCCGACCCCAAACGGAATGGGATCACATAGATGGAGAAGTTTGCCTCCAGTGAGATGGACATCACATGGCAGCAATGGAAGACTGCAAGGAGCCTTCATCCTCAAGAAGCAAGGACTGCTATAGATAATGAGTAATGGATAGATGGACTCCACTTCCCACCCCCTGCACCCCCTTGCACTGATGCAAGGGAGGAGGTAGCCAGGAAGATGTGTGGCAGGGGGAGGGAGTATATTTAAGATTAGACTGTATTTATGCAATCTTCTCACTACGCTGCTCTGAGCTAGTTGATAAATGGGTGGTAGTAAATTAAACTTACTATTTCTCCCCAAGTCTACTTTGGATTTAACCGGTCACTGTAGATGGTGAATGGACCCTCCCTGTCCTGATCTAAAATCGTTGAGCTTCAGTAGAATTTTGTCCTCCACATCCCCGTAGGGACAGGGTTGGGGGGAGGAGTCAGTGAGTGACTGTATGGCTCTTTGTTGTCAGTCCGGGCAGTCGACTTGAACCATGGCAACTATCCAGACTATAAACTGTTAGGTTAGGTGTTTAACACTAAGGAATTTAAAATCCTGTCAGACGAACCCTACTCTCAATCAAATACACATGTCAAAGAATGAGCATTATGAAACTAACCTTGTATTTTACATTTCTTTTAAAAGACAGGGTTTTTTTTGTTGTTTTCAGTGCCTCATCATTTTCCTAAAACAGATGACTGTGAGCCTAGATCAAGATAAAGTAAAGCACACAGACCTCTACTGCACATGTGGCAGAAGTGTCGGACCTGACTGAAAGCTATCTTCTTCCACAAAAAAAAAAAAAGAAGGATAAAATAAGCAGATGAATCCAACAACAGGGTTGTTTAACAAGTCATATGATAGGCAGTCGTGAGACTTAAAGGTCATCCTTATACATGAAGCACATTTACTCTTTTAGCTGTAGTGCTGTGGGCTTGTTAAGGCAACAAACCCTTGAGATTTCACTGTTACCCGTCTATGTTGAGTTACAATTGCTAATTCGAATGCCTAGTGATTATGCTGTGTTATGATATCAGTTGAAAGGTCAATGAATTCAGGAAATTGCTTTCTTATAGCTTATATGGCAGTCTTTTTGTGATTTTCAACAAAAAAATGGATAGTTGATTACTTTTCATGTGGCATAATACAACAATCAGGGAATATAATTGTAACATTCACAGAAAGATATGATGTACTTGCTGTAGGTTTTAAAAACATAAGATTAATGAGAGAGAAAAGCTTAAACAATCAATGCTCCCCTGTAGAAAACATGAGTTCTATTTTATATACAGAATAAGGCAAATACAAAAAAAAAAATAGAAAATAAAAAAATTGTTTTAAATGCTCCATGTTTCATATGGAAGAGGGTAAAATACGTATGCAAACAGCGAGAAATGTATTAAAGCAATGTTTACAAATATTTGTTTAAGTTCCAGACAGGTGTTTTCTTTAACAGCTTTCAGACTACTTTTATTTGCAAATTATAAACATTCACAGGAACAACTTTTTTCCTGTAACAGTGTTTGTGGGAATACCATCTTTTTATGTAGATACGTACTCATATGAGAAGAAAGGCATTCACATATGGACATAGGTATTTGATACGTGCTGTTTGCTGTTCTCTACCATTCTCTTTACAGTCAACCCTACCAGGAACAGAAGTAAGACCGTGTGATGGTGATGACTAATCATATACAGCAAATTCTGAGTAACCATAAGAAACAATCCACAGGCTGCAATTGTTCACATTTACTGTCTACTGAACAATTAAAAAAATATAAAAAGTCTAAATATTGAAAAATCTATTAGTAATCAATTGCAAAAGTGAGCTATTTTTTACCCTAGTGATTTATTAGTTTTAAGGAACTTTTTGCATTTCTTTCATATAGAGCTTTTCTGGCTTGGTCTCCTTGGGGAATTTGCTTTGACAATAATATGAAAAACTGTGAAATTGTGAGCTCACATCTTACATTGTATGAAGGTGTTGTGTGAAATTAATTATATATAGAATCATAGAATCATAAAATGGCCTAGGTTGGAAGGGACCTTAGAGATCATCTAATCCAACCTCCCTGTCATGGGCAGGGACGCCTCTCAACTAGATCAAGCTACTCAAGGCTCTGTCCAACCTGGCCTTGAAAAAAAAAAAAAACAACAAAACAACACAATGTCTGATTTACTATTCTAGTTCACTTTTGGAGTTTAAAACATATTTACATGTGAACATGTCCATTACAGTTCTTTTTTCAAAATTCCCATATGAAACATTTTGTGTCACAAGAAGGTAAGATTTCAAGAACAAATCTAACTAAGCATTTAAAGTATATCCTTAACTTAAATATGAATAATGACTGATTATCACTTTGCTGTATGGAGCTGTGAAATCTTTTTCCTTTTTTTCTCTCTTTTTTTTTTTTTTTTTCCATAGGAATACAATTTTAAATTTCTCATAGCTTTTGTATATTATATTAAGTTTGTGATTCTGCTTTTTCACCACTGTTGTTAGTATATCCTCGACTAATGTTTTCTGCTGCTATTGTTCTTCATAATATGAGCATTATTGTACAGAAGTTAAGATAATAAAACTTGTGTTGGATTTTTTTTTTATATGACTTGGTTTGCTGTGGGGTTTTTTGGTATTTTTATTCTCTAAGCAATATCCATTCATCAGAACGTGAAGAGCAGCATAAAAACTAATGCCTCAAGAACCAAACAAACATATTCTGAAAACAGGGAAGAATGAAAAAAATTAATTGTATGAAATTATGACCAAATTGAATTAAATCTTTTAATTGATTTGGTTCATCTCAGGTGTGAGCCTCATATTTTCTTTGATTTGATCCATTAACTAATCTATTAAAATATTAATTTTGTTGATATCTATTCAAATCTGTAATATAAGAGATATCCTTCAAAGCTGAAGATATTTGACAAGGCTGGCTGTGTCATCCAGTATATTTCAAATTCTAGTTCTTAAAATCCAATATTAAAGCCACCAAGAACTGAAGAGAAGAAGGAATACTCAAGAAAATACTGATTTTATATATTTTGTCAACAAATAAATCTTGAAAACTGAAATGTAAATTGTCCCTCTTGATGACAAGAACAAGATATGAATCAGGCATATATGCAATAGTGTATATGAACACTTAACACAAAGAACACAAAGATCTGTTTCTAAGTATTTCTGTCTCATTATTGGATTTTGGTGTAGACTTTAATTTCTCAGTAAACTAATAAAGCACTTTGAGGAGAAACGAGATTTTTGCAGAGGAGATGCACATGTTTTTGCCAACAGCATATGTATCCAAGAGATAATATAAGTCATAGACTACTAGATAATAATATAACCAAAAAAATTAGCAATTCTGACTGTTATGCACTAGCATTTCTAAGGTAATTTTACCTGGTTTATGTAAGTAATAATCAATATTTATTATACTAATCCACTAAAACTGCCCATCACTTCAAAGTGAAATATTTGTGACTTATGTTTACAGAGTCAAAATGAATTGCTTTACAGTGGTAACTCATTTCAGTTGAAATTTATTCCAGGTAAACTGCCTGTTGAAGAGTGAAATTTGAGTTGCAAATGCTGCAACAACATAACTTCTACAATTTTTTATAAGAAGGAACATTTCTAATACTCAGTATGTGCTTTAATGCATGCACTGAAGGTTACCAGACCTCTGCATTGCCAACACTAAAAACAAGAGTAAATATAAAAGGAATAAATTATATATCTGTGCTAAAACATATTTGCAATTTTTGCAATGTCTGGAAGTTCTCAAAAACTTGGAAAGAAGGGAGCATTCAGTTGTGTTTTTTTGGCAAAATGAAATTATGTGGCAATTTTTAGAATAAATACTTATTGTGTACTTACCTATAAATGTGACTAATGAAGTAAGAATACTGAGTTGTGCCATTGTGCAAGGTAGAGAACGTAGAAGCAAGGTGGTTCCTAGTGTTGGCTGCATGTTTTTATTGACCTTGCAAAAAAAAATCATCCCACTCATTCCCAATATAGAAGACACAGAAAGTACATTTGTTTTCTAAGCTGGACAATACAAATTGTCCATCAGCTCTCTTTAAAAAGATAGAAAACAAGCAGAGAGATGCCTGTCTGCTTCAGAGAATTTGTGATCACCAAATACACATAAATCTATTTGACCTGCACTGGGCCTTATCAAACAAATTAACCATCAGTCAGCCTTCTCTGACCATGGTTTTCACTATTGCTTTCATTGACTACCTGTGCTTTCTACAGGCAGAATCTTTTGCCCTCTGACTAATCACTTGTATAATGACTCGTGTTTTCAGAAGTCTTGGCATCTAGAACATCTGGGGCACTAGAACATGACAAAATAATAGTACTAGAAATTTTTTAAGAGGCAAAATGGTATTGCTTTTTTAATTGTGTAGAATATGGCACAATCTAGCTTTAGTAACACTGAATTTTGTAATATTCAACTGCTCTGTCATGAAATATTTTGCAATATCTTGTAAATTTGACATGATAGCACTTAAATTTATAAATAGGTCTTAAGTCAACATTTATTTTATCACAAACTGTTCCTGTATAACCTCTGAACCTGAACACACGGGTTTGGTTATAGCTCTTAGTATGTGGAATCCCTCATGATTATTGTCAGAATAGTGTCCTGCAGGGCTCTTGTGAAAAGGTTAAGCACTTTATTAAAGTTATACCCTCAGTCTTGACTTCCACACATAACCATTTTATTGAAACTAAGTAACTTACTTTGTATTTATTTTAAACTGCTGCTTTCCTTAGTCAATTTTTATTTGGTGATTAAATACTAAGATAAGTTAATGGCTTTCACTTTGATAAATTATCTCGTTATGAGTATATATCTTCATGATCTGGCATAGGTAAAATTGGTGGTAAATGACATTTTTTTTTACACAAAAATTACTTGCATTTAGAAAACCAATTTTTAGAAAATAATATCTATTCCGTCAAAGACAACATTGCAGAGACGGTGGAAAAATTTATAAAAAAAAATCAGTCTGAAGGTAGAGAAATCACCTTCGAATACTGATGTTTCTTTCACAATTGCTCATAGTGCATTATGATCTGAAACCGTGAAAACCCTAACATTTCTTGTAAAGTCTTGTCACAGATGAAAAAGCAGCTTAAAATGTGAATGCTAACATGGCAGATAACTGGGTGTATGCTTGTCTCAAAATTTTGATATAACTTTTACTTGGGAAAAGTGGCATGTCTTGAATCTCTCAAGCTGGCAACAACACGAGACAGAACAACTGGTCAGGAGGCTGATCATATATTGTGATTTCAGACTTTGACTAGTTAGATTTCAGAAGAACTAGTCTCTGAAAGAAGGGGAAGATCTTGGCTGAAGGGAAGATCTGGAATGTAGGGGAAGATCTCAGAGATCAGAGAGCCGAGCGGAGACAAATGCTGGGGGGTGGCCAGTGACTTTGGCCAGTAAACACAGGAGGCTGGTGACTTTCCTGAATCATTAGTGACATCCCTGCAGGGAAGGGATGTCAAGACCTATGGAACATAATGCTGGAGGGGAGTGAATAAGTGCCTGAGTGAGTAAAAATTAAGCAAAAGCTCAAATGTGCTTGGTTAAAAAGATCCTCAGGATCTATACCCACTGTGGTTTGTAACTTACTCTGTCCTCACCCATTACAGATCTTTAGAGTGTAACGTGATCTGTCTGACCTAAGTAGACATCTACGTCATAGTTATTTTCAATAGGTGAGACTGCTGTGCCCAAATTTCCCTGTTTCTCCCTATTAACTATTCAAAACAAGAAGTTCAGGTACATCTAATGAAAGACAGACTGGTTACACCCTTAGTGATATAATTGCTCGTTCAAATATATAATGTTGATGAGCTTTCTAGTTCTGAAAATACAGGCTGAAAGGTGAAATTTATTAGTTTCCAGTTAGAATGAAACAAGAACTTTTCAGATACCTAATACGGTGAAGAATTTTCTGAAAAATCAGTACCTTCCAAAAGTGTGAAAACAGATTACTATAATTTGAAATATGATCAGATATATAATATTTGGATGTAGAGATCCTGGTAGATAGCAAATTAACTCTGATGCAGAAATGTATATAGGGTAGCATTTTACTCATTCAGAGCTTTAACTGAAGCTCAGAAACTAACTACTGCATGAATAATCACTTCTTATTTGTAAGAGGGGAGAAATTATGTTTCATAGGTCCTGTCCAAAAATGGTCTTCAAATGAATAGTACTTTCTCCATTTATTTTGATGGATTACTATTAGATTCTTAAGCACTGCAGTTTTAAACTCAGTGTCGTGTTTTGATCCGGAAGCCTTTTTTGTAATGAAGTATCTAATCGGAAATTCACATTTGGTTTAAGGTTTCAAAGTAGTAATGATCAGCTCTCACAGCTCCCAGCTTTAGCACTCCTCTTGTCTTGTTTCATTCCAGTCAGTTATGTAGGTTAACTAACATCAAAATTGCTCACTTATTCCCAGAAAACTCAAAAAGAGCTGTGTCGTGGGTTAGGGCTGGGCCGGCTCCCAAGAACGAACAGATTCTCTCTAACCCCCTCTTCCCCCCTCTAAACAGGAAGGAAAAAGGCATGAGGCAGAGAGACTTATGGGTTAGAAAAGAAAAATTAAAATGGCTTTAATGAAACAATAATGGAAATAGTAGTGAAATGATAAAAAAATGAAGAACTATACACAACTTTATATAAGCTCGATATCGAACCCGACTCCCCCCTGACAGAAATCCCCACTGATGCTGCAGAGCAGGAGGCACTGGGGAAGCCCCAGGCTCAGCAACAGTGGGAGCTGGATACAGGGAGCTGGATTTGGGAACTCAGGATCCGGATCAAAAGCAGGAGATTGGACAGAGTCTTCCCTGAACACTGGCCATTGCAGAAAAAGGGAAAGAATCTCTCGTGATCACTCAATTTACACTAAGTATGACATATATGGAGTGGAATACTCTCGTTGGTCACCTGTCCTGTCTATTACCCCCCGGAGGTGCCACCTTTTACTTCCTTGTGACCCCTCTCACTACCCGGCACCCCCAGCGTGGCACACAAGAGCCAGCAGTGGCCTTGGTCACTATAGGAATCAGTATAAGCAAGAGCCTTTCTGCATCCCAGTCCCAGGCAGTAACTGTAAACATCAGGTGTTATCACTGCCAGTAGCACACACTGTCTGCAAAAACATGCTGCTGACTTCAGAACATGCAGCCTTTTAGAAGAGACTAAACTAGAAAGTAAAAATGACTAAACAGAATTGCGTTTTTTAGCTCAAACTAGGACAAGAGGATAAAAAGTGAATACATTGACAAGAACTTTTGCTGTTGAATCAGTAAGTGGCACTCAGATATCTGGGTGAGTACTGACTACTATTTAAACTGCTCTGGTTATTTTGGCACAGCGTTTACCATCTTCATGTTTAGAAATAGATTTTATTTTTTTTTGTATAACATGGTGTATTTTGTGGATCAGTCACAATTACAAATATTCTACGTGTTCTTTCTTCATCTGTGGATGAAAGCATCTCTAGGATGTCAAAAATTTTATAAAAGATAGTCAGATTTTTTAATTAGCTTTCGTTTTTAAGCTATACTGATACAAATTGTTTCTTCTCTGAGCCACAGTTTCTCGCTACTAACTTTAGATGGAAGCTGTCTTATCATGCTTTGATTACTCTAATTCCCTTCCAACATTCCATAAGAGAGGAAGAACACAGACAAAAAGTTATGACTTTTTTCATATTCCTTAAATTTTCCTACTACCCAATTATAAAGGATTCCCTCCTTCTTCTTGTAACTGAGTTCTGAGTAATGACTCAGTACACTGTGAAACATCCTTCCTGTTTTCTCTTTCCATGCACATACATAATACATATATATTATGCTTGATTCTTTCCTAATTTGACACAATTTTCCTTTGTTATTTTTCTCTAATTCCATTAACAAGCATGAAAGAAGAAAAGAAGCCTACTTGCTTTAAATAATAATACTAAAAAAAGGTTTTATATGTCTTTTTGCCCCAGGAACAATTTTAACAACTTCTGTTCCAAATTGCTACCAGAGATTGACTAGTACAGATAACTGGTACGCAATGGTCATAATCTCTTTCTGTATAGTTCCAGTTTAGGCCAGCATATGTCTATGCCTTTAGATAAGAATGCTATTAAGTTCTGTAAATTCATGTAGATCCAAGGCAGATCTAACAAAAAGGTTTTTGTGAAAACGGCAGGCAAACAGAACTGTGTGAAAATAGCTTCAAAGCCTTCAGATATAATTTATTGCAAACTGTATTTTTCTGGGGTAGCTTTGGCCTCAGGCCTTGCAGATTGCAAGAATATTCTGAGAAAGACTGATTACAGGTAGACACCTGGGTTTTGAGAGTATGGTATGTAGGAGCTCATATAGAGAGGTTATAAAGACAGCTGAGTAGGTTACTAGCCTATTAAGCTGTATTAGTTTTGCATGACAAGATTTTGGTAGTGGCAAGGCTAGACAGATGAATTCTGTGAGTAGTTGCTAGAAGTTTCCCCCAGGATCAATCAAGCCAATTCCAGCTGGCTCCAAGATGGAGCTGCCACTGGCCAAGGCTTAGCCTATCAGTAGTAGTGGTAGAGCCTCTGGGCTAACATATTTAAGAAGGAGGGAAAAAATTACTGTGCAACTAGATCCAAACAAGAGGAATGGGAAAATGTGAGAGAAACAACTCTGCAGACACCAAGGTCAGTGAAGAAGGAGAGGAAGGAGTTGGCCCTGTAACCTGTAATGAAGACCATGGTGGGGTAGTCTGTGCCCTTGCAGCCCACAGAGGTTGACGGTGGAGCCTGACAGTGCACCTGTAGCCTGTGGAGGATCCCACACCAAAGCAGATGGATGCACCTGAAGAGGATGTTGCTGCATGAGAAGTCCACCCTGGAGCAGACTTCTGGAAGGACCTGTGGCCTTTGAAGAGAGGAGCCCACATTGGAGCAGATTTACTGGCAGGACTTCCACCCTGTGGGAGACAGACTCTGGAGTAGTCAGTTCCCGAAGGACTGCAAGTCTTGGAAAGGACCCAAGTTGCAGCAGTTCATGAAGAACTGTAGCCTATAGGAAAGATTCATGTTGGAGAAGTTTGTGGAGGACTGTCTCGTGTGTCAGGGACCCCAAGCTGGAGCAGGGGAAGAATGTGAGATGAAAGGGTTGACAGAAACTGTGTGATGGAAGTGACTGAAACCCCCATTCCTGTCTCCCACCACTGAGTAGGAAGAGATAGAGAAACTGGGAGCAAAGTTAAGCTTGTAAAAAAGGGAGAGTTGGGGTGAAGTGGTTTAAGTTTTGTTTTTGTTTCTCATTATCCTAGTCTGATTCAATCAGTAAGGCATTGAATTGATTTCCCCAATTTGAATCTGTTTTGCCTGGGACAGTAATTGCTGAGTGATCTCCCTGCCCTTATCTCAACCCACAAGACTTTTGTCGTATTTTCTCCCCCATACAGTTGAGAAGGGAGTGACAGAGTGGCTTTGATGGGTACCTGGAATCCATCCAGTGTCAATCTACTGCATAAATAAATGAGGTATGTAGTCTTCCAAGATGGAACCCAGAGTCAATCTTCCCACAGAGCCAACATTTACCTTTTTCCTTGTCCTTTAATTCATGAAAAACCATTCCCTTGTGGAACCAGAGTGTTTGAAACAGTCTTCTCTCTTTCCCATAACTCAAAATTGTGTTAGGTAAGGTAATCAATTTCGTATAAGTTGTGGGAGTTAAATCATTTCCATCAAACTTGCAGATCTCTAATAATACAAATCCCAAAACTTTCAAATTAATTAATTAATTCTTTACAAGAGACAAAAAATACTATCAACTCAGAATGAACATCACATATTGTAAGATTGATCAAAGAGACAGCAGCAAGTATAATATCTGCTCTTTGAAAGATTGAACTCTTTCGTGCAAAGATATTTTAATTAGAAAGTTTCTGGTTTTGCTTTGTAAAATACCACTGCATAACTTGAAAATTTACAAAATAAATTAGGAGTGTGAATAGAAAGCAAAGTAGTGTAAAAATTCCATAAAAATAACTTGAAAGAAAAGCATTAGATTTTGGGCTTTATGAAAGAACATAAGCAGAAATGAAGTCAGAAACTAGTGAATATGTAATACAATTCACTGTGAAGAGGAGAAAGGAAAAAAAATGGAACCTGAAACAGAATGCATATCAGCTGACTTTATGCATTTGTGTTACAATATCTACATTTACATTACTCATCTTGCTTCCTTTCAGAGTCAATAGAAAAGGATACTTCAAGATGTCATTAATCTCAACTTAACACACCTGTTTAATGAGTCAATCATTGAAGTTGAATAGATATCTCCAGGAACATACGATGTAAATTATTTGAATAAGGCAACCATCTTGCTCTTTTCATCGTACAGAAAACAAACTGAAAATGCTTAAAATCTGTAACTATATGAGTGAAGATCCAGTCTACTTAAATCAGGCATCCAGCTCTCTTGACTGATCAAGCCAAAATGAAGTGACAAGTACCTACCTAACCTGAAAACAGGTTTGCATAACCTTATTCCAAAGTCTGGTACCAAACAGAGTGTCAGTTTTCAGAAAGGTGATGGTAGGATTACATGATACTTTAGCAGTTAGGAATACATTTCTATGTATAGGGGCAGGATTCAGTTCCACAAGAAACAACTCACAGCTAAAAGAATCTAAATCTATATGGAACTGAAAGGAGATGCCCTGAGGTAGCTTCGGTTGCCAGTAAGTAAAGCACAGCTAATCTAAAGCAATATCAGACATCTTTATTTGGGCATTTCTACTCTCCTTGTGAGTAAATTCCCACTGGTGTTGTAGTTTAACCCAGCTGACAGCTAAACACCATACAGCTGCTTACTCACTTTCCCCTACCAGTGGGACAGGGGAGAGAATTGGGGGAAAAAAAAAAGTAAAATTCATGGGCTGAGATGAAGATAGTTTAATAGGACAGATAAAGAATAATAAAAATTTCTTAAAAGAATAAGAATGTACAAAAAAAGTGATGTACAATACAGTTGTTTAATATCTCTGACCAATGCCCAAACAGTTCCTCAGCAGTGGTCCCCCCGCCAGATTTTCCCCTAGTTTGTATACTGTCATATTTGAGAGCTGGTTTAGCTCAGTGGGTTGGGCGTGGTGCTTGAAACACCCAAGGTCACGGGTTCGGTTCCCGTTTGGTTCTCACGTGTTGCCTGACCTAGTCGAGAGGTGGCGTCCCTACCCACAACAGGGAGGTTGGATTAAAATGATCTCTAAGGTCCCTTCCAGCCCAGGACATTTTATGATATAGTATGGAATATCCCTTTGGCCAGTTTGGGTCAGATGTCCTGGTTGTGTCCACTGTTAGCTTCTTGCGCATCCTCAGTCTACTCACTGGTGGGATAGAGTGAAGAGCAGAAAATGCCTTGATTCTGTATAAGCACTACTCAGGAACAAATAAAACATCAGTGTGTTAACAATATCAGTGTATTCTCATTGTAAATCCAAACCACAGCATTATGCCAGCTACTGGGAAAGAAATTAACTCCATCCAATCCAAACCACAATGAGTAAAAAAGGTGAAGGTTGTGGTTGCCTACAATAGGCGTCTAGCATCATTTTAACACACCTGAACATCCTGTTTAACCTATAAGTTGTGACATGAATGACTGAACATTTTGTGTAGGTTTCCTGTGATAGACTAGCACCTGATGAATATATTGTATGACATCAGGTATCCACATTTGTTAACTGAGTCCCAATATAGATATTTAACTTCCCATTGTTAGGACTATAAATGTAGGGGTCAATTCACTAGTCCATAGAGAGTTTTCTGGGGCTAATGGACCTTGGGTATTTTACCTCACATCTATCTACCATGCTGGAAGGGTATTTGTCTTTTGCAAGCTTTATTTCATATCTAACAGAAACTCGTGAGGCTGCCTTGAATGCTCTGAATATGACTAAAGTGCTTTGAGTGTGAGCAGCTGAACCAAGCACTCAGGAGCTGCATTAATGATAAAGAAATCTTGCATCTTAAATTAGAGGTGTCTGTTACCTGGCACAGATTGCTGCTTGACTACTGTGACTTAGTTCTCCAGGCACAGGCATCTAATATCATTCTCCACCTGAGAGGACCCCACACACCTGAGACATCTGTTTAGAGTTAACAGATACAGCAGAGTACTTAGCAGAGATTTATAATCTATTGGGGTAACTGTCAGAGGCTAGGCAGGATTTTCAAGGAAGTCTCAAACAGAAAAGAATCTTGTATATAAGCAACCACATTAAACCTAAGAGATTTACTATGTATCTAATTTTCAATATTTCTATCATTTTTTTGGTATCATATTTAAAGTTGTTAAAACCAGTAAAAGTAATTGTAAAACAAAATATTGCTGAGTACAGACAATAATGAAAATTTCTGTTACACTGAGAGTGAGAGAAAAATTGTGACGGCTCCCTTTAGACCACTTCTGTGAGTGGATATCTCATAGAAGAGACCATATGTCTAACATTGACGTATTTCCTTAAACCAAAGAAAAATATAGTCAGATCTTAAATTCATAGAAGTCATTTAGGATTTTGCCACTGACTTTAGGAGGGCCAGTAATTAGCCCAGGGAAACACTGATATATATTTTTCTTTCCTCTCATTAATAAACTATGCCTGTACAGAAATTCTAAATGAAAAATTAAAAGAAAAAAAAAAATAGCCACGGTATTATGATGTCAAAATCTGCAGTTTCCCTGAAACAATGCTTTTAAGATTTTTAGTTTAATCATTGAAATAAACTGAATTAACAATGAAATAAAAATGCCTCAAGAAACAACCTTTTTAAAAACGTGTTGCTGTAGTCTCTCTTTTTAGTGTCTGTTAAAAGAATCCTCAAGAGATAAACAATTCTGAATACTATATAAGTGGCTAATATAAAAATTGTCACTATAGCAATCATCTGCACTAGTAATGCTCCTGCTACCCAGGGGCTTGTGCATGAACTTGAGTATTCCTTGCAATGAATGGAAACACATAATGGAAAAAGTAAGAAGAGGATGTCCTTATTACCTTGACTTGAGTTCTAATCTTTAAGTTAGTGCATGCCTTACGTGGTCTGGTGGTTCAAGACCTTGGACAGCTTTTACGATACAAAGAGTCATTAACATTGTTTTTTGGCTATGTTTTTATTTTAGTGCTATACATAGTTGACCTGTTTCAAGGGTCTTTACAGAAGACCTGTTTCAGAGACTTTAACTTGCAGAATTCCCAAAGACTTTACCTTCTTCATGTGGCACAATCTGATGCAAGGTGAAGGGTGAGAGAAGAAACAAAATGGGTAATATGACACCATAGATTTTTATATAACAAAAGATGTATGATAAACATAAGCTATGTTATAGCTATGTACATGCTTCTTCCATCTTATTTTGATTTTAGCTTTATAGTTACTTGTGGCTACATAGATGGTGTCTAGTCTTAGGTCTGAAGGGAAGTAGAAGCTAAAAACAAGAAGTCAGTTCTCAGCAGGGGTTGAAAGGAGAAGAGTGAATTTTCATTCTGAGGTTTCGCAGGAACAGATGGACCTGGGCTAGTTGGAGAAGGAGGAAAGGGATACACAACAGTTTGCATATTTGCTGAACACAGTTTGCTTGTGTAAGTGAGGAAGAGGAGACTGACTTGGCTCAGTTCAGTTGCCTGCAGAAGAGACTGCTTTTAGAGTTTGCAGAGATCAGATGCCAGGCTGCCAGCAGCTGCTGTAGAAGGTTGTGGATCTCCTGTAGGTCTCATGACACAGAAAAGTCAGGCCAAATATGAGGTTTTCCGTATACATCTGGTTGTCTCAAGTGATAACCAGTTACTGTACTTAGGCAACTTTGACAGAGAAAAAAGACAGGGTGACTGTAGGGATCTATATCTGTGCTAGCCACTTTAAATACGCTCTATCACTGATGGAGAGCAAAAACACTTCTAGATGTGAAGAATATTTTCCACTAATGGAGCTCTGAAAGAGTGCAGGTGAATAGGTCTTACACATGACTATTTCTCTCCATTTTCTGAAAAAAAAAGCATAGGCTGAGAAGTCGACACTAGCACTGGCAGAGTCACGATATTTCTGAAGTATTCAGGTTCAGGATGGAGTATCAGGCACGGCCAGGGTTGTGAGCAGGGGATTGGCATATCAGTTTGAGGGTCTAAAGAGTGGCAATTGACATAATGAATTAATTTTAACATAATCTGGAAAGAGTGGATTTAAAGGAGGCAATGAAGAAGAAAATGTTAGTAAGGAAACCAGAGGCAGATATCTCAAGCCTGCAACTTAAGAATTTTTTCCACTCATAAAGAAAGCTTGATTGTTGGAGTGAGAACAAAAGATCTCTCGTTCTGTCACTGCCACTAGTTTTAGGACAGGCAATGTCTGATTTAGATATTGGTGCCTTAGTTTCCTCAGATCAGAGCAGGAAAATCTAATGCTTTAAATAATTCTGCAACATATTAAGGTGAAATATTACAGAAAAATTTCTAAACATATAAACTGTTTTTTTTGTCACATATTTGTCAGTTAAATTCTGCAAGAGGGCAGTCTGAACAGAAAATTACTATTTGAATTGCTAAGAGGAGTAACAAGTAGTAACAATAATTACAAACAAAGTTATAATAACTGACTAAGCCTGTTTTAAAATTATATAAAATCCAGTTTATGGAAATACATACACAGCTTGCTGTTGTGGGGTTTTAATCCAGTAGGTGTAAAATTGAAATCCTTACATTACTATGGGAGAACTATTTTAGGTAATTAGGGGAAAACCTGTGTAAGATGTGCTAGACATAAAACAACCAGGGTAAAGAATTAAACTCTGATCAGAATAGGATGTTATAATCTATGCAGAATACAAGATGATTTTAAGTGGTGAACTACATTAGTTTTGAGCAGTTTCATGTTATGATTTAGACAATTTTCTCTAGCGCTAATACATCAGCATTTGCAGTCTCCAGTTCCAACATTTTCCGCTTCCCCATCCATTATCCGTTACTATGAACACCATTAAGAACATTCCTCTGCACTAACTGGAGAGAGGTCTTTGAATCTTGGTTTGCTCTTCAGATTCGTCTAGCTCTAAACTTTGTTGTGCGTTAATTATGAGGTTTTGAGCTGACATATTCATTGTATACTTCTAAATGTTGAAAGAATTGAATCCCATTCTTAAGCAGCTTTTCCTTGTACTTGGGGACTAGATGCCACTGCCAAATTGCAGATTGTAGATGTTGATTGCAGATAATTAAATCTGGTTGTTTCTGTGCACAATTCTACATCTATCTAGGTATTTACTTTACAATTAAAGTCAATAAAGATCTAGCAATAACTAGTGAGAGGGGTTTAGAGAGCAATTTAATTCGCTGGAAACTAGACAGTTACTTTTGTTCATGTTACATTTTCTAGTCTCACTTAATGAAAGTCCACTAAAATGCCTAAATTTTGGTATTTAAATGTAGCTAAACAAGACCTTCTTCTGTGGTTTTCAGAAGTAGCTGCTTCTTTCATATGTCTGTATGGAAAAGTATCAGGTATTTTCTACAAGAAAAAAAAATGTATGTGAATCACAGAACCACAGAATTGCCTAGACCTTTAAGATCTGTACCTGAAGGGGGCCTACAGGAAAGCTGGGGAGGGGCTGTTTACAAGGGTGTGTAACAACAGGACAAGGGGCAATGGTTTTAAGCTAGAGCAGGGTGGATTTAGATTGGATATTAGGAAGAAGTTCTTTACAATGAGAATGATGAACCACTGAAACAGGTTGCCTGGAGAGGTGGTGGAAGCTCCATCCCTGAAGACATTCAGGGTTAGGTTTGATGGAGCTCTGAAGAACCTAATCTAGTTAAAGATGTACCTGCTCACTGCAGGGGCTTTGGACTAGGTGACCTTCAAACACTTTCAATGAATCTATGATCATCGAATCCAATCATTAACCTAAAACTGACAAAGTTGGGTGCCCCTATTAGACAGATTTCATTCCACCTTGAGTCTTGCTGCTGCAGCACTGTGGGATAGTTGTGTGTAATGCACTTACAGAAAAAAATATCATGGGAGTGCAAGAGAGAAATAAAATATGATATTGTCATGGCAGAAACTAGTTTGCATGTATTACAGGTAATTAAATGTAATAGATGTAAAGTGACAGTTACCATGTAGTTACAAGTTGGTAGAAGAAGAAAATGTGTTCTCCAA
This sequence comes from Trogon surrucura, assembly GCA_020746105.1. Classification (NCBI taxonomy): domain Eukaryota; kingdom Metazoa; phylum Chordata; class Aves; order Trogoniformes; family Trogonidae; genus Trogon; species Trogon surrucura. Next base: position 43,507,030 of record CM036617.1, read on the forward strand.
CAACAGAGAAGAGTATGGAAGGAAATTCTGGTCTAGAATTTCTGATTTGTTTGCTTTTAAGGTCCTAGATTCTATTAAGACTTCATGCAGGCAGCACATTGTGAAAAGAGGAACTTCGGTTATTCACTCTAATTGCAAAGATCAAGAGGAACTTTGGTACAAACTGTAGTTAGATTAAGTGGCTCAATTGATTTTGAGTTTTCTGAGTAATGCAAGCCAACCCAGTCCTGAAGAAGGTAGAACATATTCACAGATCTCAGCAGTCATAAGGGTATATGAGTCAGAAGATATGATTTGGGGAGAATCAGCATAGAAACAGATATAAAAGTGTCTAATGACAGTATAAAGGTCAGTATATAAAGGACAATGGTTGTCTAGCACTGGAGAGGAATATATAAGCTTCTCTGATACCATTGGACTAGATATTTAGGCCTGGCTTTTTATATACAGGTGCAAGAAAAATGAATCCCTCCTGAACGATGCACAGGTCTCATCCACAGCTACAGGAAGTGCCTGTTTGAGGTTATCGATGCCAAGGGAGTTAACCAGTTCTTGATTACAAGGGTCCACTTACTTTTTCCACTAGCATTTTGAATGGTGAAAGAGTGCGTTCAATAAAGACATGGGGGATCAGAATTATTTTTTTTGTTATTATTTTAGGCACAATATATTTGTCAATATTCTTGACTTAGTTCACTGTCAGATCACATTTTATGTCAAATTAATGCAGAACACCATGAAGTTCCAAAAGGTTCATATACCTTTTCTTGCAACTGTAAATTTCCATTGTTATCTCTGGACTTAGAGGACAAGTGAGTTACTCTTTGTCATGAGATTGCCATAAGATATTGTGGATCATGAACAGCTAAAACATTTTCGTATTTTCTGTCTCAGTTTTGTGGATTATTGAGCCTCTAGTTTATTATTGAGGAAGAGACAAATTAGTAGATGTTAATAAGCAAATAGTGTAGAAAGGTTTGTATGAACAGAAATGTTCGGGTTTCTTTTTCCCTACAGGCATCTTGAACAGAATCCGTACGGCTAGTTTTATTTCCTATTTATGCTGATCTTTCTACAGCTATGTTCAGAGAGTGTAAAGGCTTCTTTCTTTCAGAAATGCAAGAAGTTGGTTTTGTTTCTTCAAAGTACTATTGCCAAAAAAAGCATTGCAATAATTCAGTTTTATGGAAAGGTTAAAGCAAAGTACAATATTTCATTATGTTTGTATCAATATTCCAAAATAGTAATAATACATGCAAATGCATATATGCACGTGTACAGAGTGTAGCATCTCCTCAAATTGAACTGTAGATGAATTCATAGAGGAGGAATTTTATAGAGAGGATTGACAAGATTCAGAAAGTCATTTGTCACTGATGGGAACATCTATAGGATTAAACCCCAAAAATATCAATTTAGACAGAATCCAAACTTGTATGACTCAAGTCTCTTGTAAGAGAGTTAAGAACAGACACTGCTAGGAACAAAGAATTAAAAAGAGACTCAGAGAATTAAAAAGGACTCAGAGAATTAAAAAGGACTTTAAGTTGTTAGGCCAGGTGAACAAAGGATCGGGGGCACAGGTAGTTTTCTCATCTATCCCTTTAGTAGGTGACAGGAATAGTGAAAGGAAAAGAAAAGTACATGCAGTTAATGCATGGCTCAAAGACTGGTGCCTCCAGCAACGTTTTGGGTATTATGATCACGGGGAAGTTTATGCAGTACTGGGCATGAGAGATATAGATGGTGTAGAGCTGTCTAAGAGAGGGAGGAGAATACTTGCTGGAGAGTTGGCGGGATTAATAGATAGGGCTTTAAACTAAGTTGGAAGGGGGAAGGGGATAAAACCCGAGTCTCTACACATGAGCCAAGGGGAAGTATCCCAGGGTTAGGGGTAAAAGGCACAAGCAACGGTAACAGATGCTCCATTAAATCTCTGAAGTGTCTGTATACCAATGCAAGAAGCATGGGGAATAAGCAGGGAGAATTAGAAGTCTATGTGCAGCTGGAGAACTATGATCTTATTGCAATTACAGAGACGTGGTGGGACAGCTCACATAACTGGAATGTGGGCCTTGATGGTTATGCTCTTTTTAGGAAAGACAGGTCGATGAGGCGAGGTGGGGGAGTTGCTCTGTACGTGAGAGAGCAACTGGAGTGTATTGAGATCCATCCAGGGGCAGATGAGGAGCAAGTAGAGAGTTTATGGGTAAGAATTAAGGGGCAGGCTAGCTTAGGTGATACTGTGGTGGGGGTCTACTATAGACCACCTGATCAGGAGGAGGAAGTTGATGAGACCTTTTACAGGCAGATGACAGCAGCCTCTCAGTCCCAGGCCCTGGTTCTCATGGGGGATTTCAACTACCCAGATGTTTGCTGGAAGTCCCACACAGCCAGCCATCCTCAGTCCAGGAGGTTCCTCCAGTGCATCGATGATAACTTTTTGATGCAAATGGTGGATGAGCCAACCAGGAGAGGAGCGCTGCTGGACCTTGTGTTCACCAACAAGGAAGGTCTGGTTGAAGCAGTGAAGGTTGAGGGCAACCTTGGCTGCAGCGACCATGAGATAGTGGAGTTCAGGATCCTGTGCGGTAAACAGAATAGCAAGTACCTACATAAACAGAATAGCAAGACCTACTTGCTACTCCCCTTCTAATACACCCCAGGATGCCATTGGCCTTCCTGGCCACAAGGGCACAATGCTGGCTCATGGCCATCCTGCTGTCCACCAAGACTCCCAGGTCCCTTTCCCCTACACTGCTCTCTAATAAGTCATTCCCCAACTTATACTGGAACCTGGGGTTGTTCCTACCCAGATGCAAGACTCTACATTTACCCTTGTTATATTTCATTAAATTTTTCCCCACCCAACCCTCCAGCCTGTCCAGGTCTCGCTGAATGGCAGCACAGCCTTCTGGAGTGTCAGCCACTCCTCCCAGCTTGGTGTCATCAGCAAACTTGCTGATAGTACTCTCTAGTCCCTCATCCAAGTCACTGATGAATATATTGAATAATACTGGTCCCAGTACCGACCCTTGAGGGACTCCACTGGATACAGGCCTCCAACCAGACTCCGCCCCATTGACCACGACTCTTTGACTTCTTCCCCTTAGCCAGTTCACAATCCACCTCACTACTTGAGAGTCTAGACCACACTTCCTCAATGTAGCAGCAAGGATGCTGTGGGAGACGGTGTCAAATGCTTTACTGAAGTCAAGGTAGACCACATCCATCGCTCGGCCATCATCTATCCACCTTGTTATATCCTCATAAAAGGCTATGAGGTTAGTCAAGCACAACTTCCCTTTGGTGAAGCCATGTTGACTGTCTCTAATGACCCTCTTATCCTTGATATGCCTTGAGATGGCACCAAGGATAAGTCGTTCCATCACTTTCCCAGGGATGGAGGTGAGGCTGACCGGTCTATAGTTTCCCGGGTCCTCCTTCTTGCCCTTTTTGAAGACTGGAGTGACATTTGCTTCCCTCCAGTCCTCAGGCACCTCTCCCGTCTCCCAAGACTTGGTAAAGATGATGGAGAGTGGTCTAGCAATGACATCAACCAGCTCCCTCAGCACCTGTGGATGCATCCCGTCTGGACCCATGGATTTATGGATGTCCAGATTGCTTAATTTGTCCCTAACCCAGTCCTCATCGACTAAAGCAAACTCCTCCACTGCCCTGACTTCCTCTGGGGCCTCAGGGGAACGGGGCTCCTCAGGACAGCCTCCAGCAGAGTAGACAGAGACAAAGAAGGCATTCAGTAACTCTGCCTTCTCTGTATCTTCTGTCACCAAGGCACCCACTTCATTCATCCATAGTACAAGTGATACCGAACAAGTGGAAATTTAAATCTTCTGCTCTGTTACTGTGTTGTGCTCCTGGTTTTAGTTCCATGCTCAAATTCCATCTCAGCAACGATAAGTAAATCCTTGTAGAAGATTTGCAGATCTGTTAATGGTCTGGAAATGCTGTAGTCTCTTGAAGCTCAGACGTACCATAAGATGAAGAAAATACGAATGACACATTTTATGTGATTATTTCTATTTTCTTGATCAAAAGGTTCCTTTCCGAAAGCAGCTCAGTCAACCCCTGCCTGATAACAAGGCTACAATGAGAATAAATAAAACAGAGATTGAAGGATAATGTCATATTAGTAGTCTTGGTGCATGCAAGCACAGAGCTTCATAGTATTAAAAAGACTAAGAAAAAAAAAAAAACAAAAAACAAAACCCCATCTCCACCCCAGGAGCTCTAATCTCTAAAGTGTCTTTAAAGACCCTGTCACAAACTAAAATTAGAACTGGCATAGTAACTTTGTACAACAAAACAGTGACTTCTGGAGTTTGAATCCAATGCCTTAATGTCCTCCAGCATGAGTGACACACGTTGTTGATTTATTTATAACAACTCCTTTGTGCAGTAGTGTAAATCATCACTAAAAATAGAGGAAGTGACAGAATACAGTGGCCACAGCGAACACAATTTTTCCACACTTCTTTAATAAGAATGCATCTCTGAGGGGGCTTCAGGAGCTAACAGCTCATATATCAGTGATTGTTGACAAAGTACAAAGTAGTGTTAGTCCTTAAGGTAATTCTTTCAAACACTGGGATCAGCAGCATCAAGAGAAAACCATTCTTAACGCATAAATGGGAAAAAATAAGTGATAATAGACATATAAGCATTTCAAAGTTTGCTGGAGACGGAAAAAAAAACCCTCAGTATTCTGAAACCTTATAAAAAGATTGAAATATGAAAGAATTAAAAACTGTAGATGTTGTCTAAAGCAAAGACCAATACAATGGTAGCGGATCTGAGTTTTGAAATTTACAACAGAAAACTTTGTTTCAGCTAGCCTTTCTGCTCTCATGAACATAACTCTTTTAACACTTCAGGTTACATTTTCCAATGCTTCATTTTCCAAGCTCACAAATTCCATGTTTTATGCTGCCTCTGTGTTTCCTTTCTATCAGGAAAATAAGGTTCTGAGTTGGCTGTCTAAAAAGAGACACCTGGAGACACAACGATTCAGTGTAGGACATTCCAACTTTCTGATATCTGATTAAAGCACCTATTATTGACTGCAAGTGTTGGTCATTGGATGCCTGTTTCCTTCCTTTATGTGAAACAAAGTGGTGACACTGTTTCAATATCAGATTCTTCTTTATACATGTTCACATCACTAAGAACTCACACACTTGATTTTACCAGTGCTCTGCGAAGGGGCAAAGATTCATTAAGCATGGCACTATCTTCTGTGTTTCCTTCAGGCAATGATAAGATACATGATCTATTGAAGATACAGACTTAGTGGAGGTTTAGCTCCTATCTGAGGGCAGATGTAAGCCCTGAGTACTACAGATATAAGTCACACTGAGTACTTCAGTATACCAAGGCCCTAACACTAATGCTTTCATATTAGTATATATTTATATTTATATACATATATATATATATAAATTTTATATTAGTATATATCCTGACACATCAGAAATACTTAGCAGGTGGCAGAAAATAGACACAATATGTAATGTTACTAGTCAAATCTAGAAGTGAAAATTATTCCTAACTTGATCCTAAACTGCTGTCCAGTAGTGCTTCCTAGGTGAATATGTATCCTTTCCAGACGATTCTTCTGCTAACACAATATTTTTGAGACCAGTTTCTGTTCTCTCAGCATTTTTTCAATAGACCCTATACGGATGGTGTTCCAACTGCAATAGTAATTAAAATTGAGAGTCTCCAGAGTCAAAGTTGTATATAATCACTTCAAATCATAAATTTGAACGACATACTAATCTTGGATCCAATATCCACTTAGATATCATATTCTAAAGTAATAATTTGTGTCTATGATAGTGTATTTCTTAGATATCATAACCTGGGCTAGGCATTGAATCACAGAATCTTGGATCCAATATCCACTTAGAGATCATATGGTAAAGTAATGCTTTGTATCTATGATAGTCTATTTCTTAGATATCATAACCTGGGTTAGGCACTGAATCACGGTGTCACAAAATCACTGAGGATGGAAAACTAGTCCAGCACAGTCTAGCTCTAGTCAAAACAAGGTCAGCCAAAGCAGGTTACTCAGGTCCATGTCCAGTTGGATTTTGAGTGTCTCTAGAGATGGACATAGCCTTGATAGTCTCTCTAGTCAATCTACTGTAATGTTGGATTGATCCTGAAGTAAAAGTGTGGTGTTATTTTTTCTTATGACTAAGTAGAATTTTCTGTATTTCAATATGTGCACATTACTTCTTTTGCTGTCACTGGATATTAATGTGAAGAGACCAGGATGTGACTGGCTTTTTGATCTGCAAGTACCCATTGCCAGGACATGCTGAGCTTCTTGTCAACAAACATCCCCAAGTCACTCTCCTTGGGGCTGCTCTCAATCCACTCATCACACAGCACGTATCTGTGCTTGGGATTGCTCACACACTTCATGAAGAGGAAGTTGAAGAGAATACACTTTTCCTACCTGGAAGATTCATCACAAGTTCTTTAAACTGATGCTGCATCCTTCTAGTTTTCTGGATATTGTGTTAAACAAGTAATGCAACATGTTCTGATATGCTTGTCTGATCATCAGGAAAAGCTGAGTCTTACAAGAACTATGCAGCTTCTACAAAAATTTAGCAGAGGATAAGAAGTCCGGCAGTAAAAACCATAATGAACACAGTATTAAAGAATCAGTTGATAAAACATGTTAATAAACACTAAACACTTATTTTGGCCTCAGTCATTTTTTTTCAATAACAAATCATCAGATGATATTTTTGTCTTGTTTTGCTGAAAATTTACTGAAAAAATTATTTTACTTTGTGTTTTGCTTAAATGTCATTTTTATACATATGTATTTTTAAAATACATATACTAAATTAGAGACATGAATTTGAAAAGCTTTAATTCTGTACTAATATTAATGTAAAAAATTAAGTGTTGAAATATCTTAAATTTCTTATAATTCTTATTATCTATTCGATTACTTTAGAAAAAAAATAAAATAGAACTACATAAATTGGTAATAAAATATGCATACCTTTCTAAGAAACTCCACTATGTAATACAGTAAATTACTGTTTCTGAATGACAGAAAGAATCTATGAAATGTCTAAATACCATTAAAGAAATATTACTATTGAAGAACCATTAAGGAATTTGTCCAGAAATGTCATTTGTTAGTAACTTCCAGCAAAAAAAAAAACAACACAAAACCCCCAAAACATTTTAAAGGTCAACTAAAAAACCCTAAAATCTAGTTTGTTTCTTCCTCTCCTCTGGTTGTTAGATGACTTGTGTTTCCTTCTTTCAGACCTGCAAGTTTATTGATCACCTTTTCTCCTTCTGTGTATGTCCAAAATTGACGTGTTAGCAACCATCTCTTAGCCTGAACCGCAGTGTTACATACAAGCTAGGCAAATTACCTGCACATTGAAGAAGAACCAGAATGTATAGATAACGTGGCACCATGCCTAATAAATCTCCCCACGATTGTCTTTCATGAAAGGCAGTTGTAGATGCAACATGTAAGAAATATGTAATAAACACTCACAGGAAGAGCTTTTCAGTTTCAAAAAATTGTGCTGTCAATGGGCCCAAAGTCTGAACTGGAATAGAATTCTTGCTGCCTCCAGATCTTCCAGTTATGCAGCAACAAATTTCGGGGGTGGTGGGAATAAGTAAGCCATGGCCTAACACAGCAGCATAATTAGTCTACTCTGCTTGAAAAAGGGCAACTGTGTGTTGTGCGCCCTGTATACATTTTATATTATACAGTCACTGGCTGGAAACCAGAAGTAAACCCGGTTCACAGATCTTACACAGCAAAACATTTCTTAAGAGAAAGACAATAAAGTCATAAAAGTATTTTATAAAATGTAAATAACTTTTTTCCCTAATACATTATTTTGCACCATTGGGAAGAAACTTACTCTACCATTATTATATATTTCAGAAAAATATGATTAGTAAGTTGCATTTCACACAATCGTTTTCACTTTTTCTTGCATAATTTTCCAGAAAGATGGGCCAAAACTCCTTTATAGCACTCCATCATTCCAAAGAGAGATCAAATTTGAAAGAACGGAAAAGAACTATTCTTATGTCAGGAAATTGTTCTTAGGACTTGAAATGGGCTTTAGAAATGTCATTTTCAGAACATGACTGGAAGTGAGATTGCAGTGCCAGATATCACTAAGCATAAAAGCATATTATGTAACTTTTATAGTTCTCTTTTGTACAATGCCTTTCTATGCTGATTAACTGGAAAATTCTGTCATTGTCATTTTGTGGCCAAGAGTGCAATGTAATGTTGTTTAATAAGATGTATAACCTTCCTGCCTGCCTATTCTTGTTGCCACTGTTAAAAGGGGTGAATATACATCATTATGATCGTGGCAATGTTCCTTGTTGATCTAGATATGGTTTCCAAAATACTTCATTGCAAGACATGATGACATTATTTTAAAAAAAAAATACAAAAGAGAGAGAAGATAAATGTATTTAACGTTTGTTTCATAACCTCTCTTTCCATAGCTTTACAGTACATTTACTGTGTCAGGAAAGAGAATGATAACTTTCAAAACCACTTGAGAATTAAAATCAGAGAAACCAGTCACCACTTATAGCATTCTCCAATTAAATTTCGGGTTAAAAGTCCTCGTGTTTTGTCTTCTACTCACTGCTCTATTGCTCATTTGTAAAAACAAACATTTGCCATGAAGACATAACTGCCAATTTAGACTAACTAAGACAAATGAGATAATGAGGCCAGTGGCAGCTTTGAGTTGACAGACCCAGCTGAGTGCCCAGCTCCAAAGTAGAAAGCTTTCTCCTCCTGCCAGAAGGTCTATATGCTAATACTAACTAATTTGCCAACCTTGGCCCTACACTGTTTGACAATAAGAGAGCACACCATTGTTTTTTATGGACGCGGTATTAATCTGGATGCAGACTAAAGCTGAAAGAGGTAATTTCTGCAATGTTCTAACTAAAGAGGTGGCCACCAAAAATGTAAAAACTTGCCTGGTAAAAATAAATAAAAAATATTTAAGTGTGAAGGAGAGACCATTTAAAGGCAAATGCTGATGAGCAAATAAATATTCTATAGTAAATAATAAAAACCATAAAGACACTGTATTCTACAACTTCTTATATCCTTCTGTGTTAACATTCTTAAGATTAAAAACAAAACAAAACAGCAAAAAAGGTTTTGACCAAATTCCAGACCCAACACAAAAAGGCCACTTTTGACTTGATATTCATTTGAAGAGTTGCACACAGAAAACTTTTTCAGAGTATTTTGACATATCATGTTTCATTAATTTCTGTCACCTAGTTTTGAAAGAGTTTTTCCCTAAAAGTAAGTTCATTTTTCTTCTCTCTCCCCCCCCAACCCCATCCATCCCCAATCTTCATTAAGAAAATAAGTGAGAGTGAAGGAGGAAGAAATATTGTTAGGAATTCTAATTAGGAATCTTGTGGGTTTTTTTTAAGAAATGTTTAAATGTGCAAAAATATATATATAAGTTCATTCCAGAAACAAGGCTTAAATATGGATGAGAAAAGTATTTCATAGATATCAGGTACACAAAATAAATTCTTCTAAAAAGCAAAAAAAAACCCCACATGAATTTATATGTCATTATTCTTTGGGGTCGTGAAAAATATGTGTGATTTTAGAAGTATTTTATTATTTTTTTTTCCCTGAGTACAACATTGATGATGTGTAACATTACTTCTAATATTGCACACAAAGCTAAATATGGTCTTCAACCACAGTACAGCTTCTGGTGATTTCAATGGCAGTTGTGTACACTGACCAAGAACCTTATATGGCCTTACACTAAGATATCTCATAGAAAAAAAAAAGTTTATATAGTTGTTCAGAATTCATCCTACAAGTTAACCATACTCAGATAGTTGAAATAGCTAGAAATGTAATGACATTTTCCTCCTATTTGTAATGCAGCCATTATAAAGCTCTTCTAATGTGTATCAGTAGAATTAATCATTATCTATAGCTAATGCGCTTGAAATATATATATGAGTTTATGTTGATTTGCTAAATGATCCACAAACAAAATATGGGCTTCCTTTTATGAAAAAAAATACACATTATATCAGATAATTATTTATCTGACCAGCTACTCAGAGAACTTTGATTTTTTATTGTTTTATGTTTTGCTTAATCTTCTATAGTTTTGCCCTAATCTACTGTCTTTTAAAAGCAATGTGAACTAAATAATGAAAAATATTGATACAGATCCCAATGAAGGAAAAAGAACATATTCTAAATTTAAAATAACCAAATTCACTAATGGACTGTGTTTTCTCAAGCGTTTTCAATAACAACTTCTGATAGGTTGAAATAATTATTTAATATTATAGAGTGAGAAGCCATATCCCTTACTCAGATTTCTAGGGTGGATCAAAGCAATATTCTTCTGTAAACCTTTTCACACTCTTTCCCTCTCCCTTGAAAAGCAGTGGGAATTCAGTCATTTTCTGTAGGTGAACAGATTTACCAGCTGTTAACAACTTTTATGTAGATTTAATTCCAACATTACTGTGAACTGTACTGATTTCTGTGCTACTGTTGTTGTGCAAGTTGTTAAAAGATAGAATTGTCAGGGTTGGAAGGGACCTTAAAGATCACCTAGTTTCAACCTTCCTGCCATGGACGGCGACATCTCCCACTGTATCAGGTTGCTCAGAGCCCCGTCTAGCCTGGCCTTGAAAACTTCCAGGGATGGGGCTTCCATCTTTGGGATGGGGCTTCCAGGGATGAGGCTTCCATCTTTACAGTTTTTAACAATTGCAATTTTAGTTTGTGATCATTAAGTGCATGCTGTTACCACCATTATAGCTCATATCAGTAGTATTATTGTCAAATACTGGGATAAGCACAGGTCAATTGGAAGATCTCTAGCTACCTTTTAAGGACAAAGAAAGAAGGAAGGACTGAATGGAAAAGGCTTATCAAGTCATTTCATTTTGCACAGTGGTTTATCTCAGAGATTCATCAGCAGTATTTATCATGAACAGAATTCATATTCATCTAGTAACTTGCAAGGAAGATGTAGAAATGTATATAAAGATTTTCTAAACCCAGCAGACAGACCACTCAAGATGAGTATATAATGAGTCTTTATGTATCAAATATGAAAAACCTTAAGAAAACAATCACCCAGAGACTTACAACTTTTGAAATGAATCAGTGCAATGACTCTTACAGTGATCAGAAAATACATCACAAATTAAATAATACATCTGATTCGAAAGAGATGACCACTGATGACATGTTGTGTTCTTTGGCCTGGTAGAAAGTAGCAGACTACTCAAGAATGACTACAAAGCATAGCACAATGATATGGCCAGTTTAATGATTTGTAATTCATTTTGATGGTTTGGAAGACACTACACTCCAACTTTAAAAGCTGTATGGAATTATATTGATTTAACTATGTGTTCTTTATTTCCTAGTCTTCCAGCTCTTGTCAATTTTACATGCCTCTTGCAAATTTTCAATCATTCTTTTTTTTCAGTAAAACTGATAAAAAGTAGGTAAGCACTGGGGAAAGCACAGGATTCCAGTCAAAACAGTTGCTATTTACTTTTGTTTAATGTCTACCAGTTAATGAATTTTTATTCACTTAAAATATAGTATACAAACTGTGCATGTATTTGAATTGGAATAGCATGATCACTTATGTCGAGCCTTATCATAGTTTAAGTCAATTATATCAATATAGTGAATCTCAATTTGCTTATAATCACATAAAAAAGAGATGAGGCTTGCCTGGCATTTCTAATTATTTTATTACCCTGTTGACCACCAGTAATTATAGAAATCATAGTCAAGTGTTTAATGAAAAACTATTCTTTTGTTTTGTGCTCTACTTGTGGAAAACATAGTAATATTTTAAGTCTGTTTGTTTCTTACAGGAAAAACAAAATTGCAATAAAAAGTCTCAAAAATGCTGACATATTTCTAACTTAATGTACTTTTTGAAGTATCTAAAACTTTGGATTCCCCTAAATGAAAACTGACAACAAGAGCCTCTGATTTTTCAGACAGACAAATAGTGCTTTGTGACAGATATCTGTCTTTCCTCTGTTCTTGAAAGAAGTACAGTGGAGAGAAGGCAGAAAACATTTTTACCTTCCCTGTAGCAGTGCTATTCTGTACAAGCAAGGAACTGATGAGATAATAGTAATGAAATCCTAAGATACTTCTTTCTCCATCAAAACAGAGATTAGCATTCAGTTTGGACTAATATGTTTATAGGCTGCTTTTTGTGGTAAAGAGTAGTAGATGTTTAAGATTTAGAAAATATCTAACTAAGATTAGCTAATTTGAGTGATTAGTTGGCAAATAGCTGGGTATGTCAAGTTTCTACATTTGGTTGAATAATCACTTGATTGTAAATTCATCTTCAATTCTGAATAAACTTGAAGGAACAAGATAAATACTGTGTGGAAGTGATAAACAAAAAGAGCAGAATAGCACCCTTAAGAGAAAAACACAAGTTGGTGATATATGACCTGGAAAATGAAGGTGGGAAAGAAGCTTAGTATGACAGGGTGTCTTTAGTGTCAATAGTATTTTATTAAAAATAAAACAAATTAAATTATGCTTGGAGAGAGTTTGAACTAAGAGCACTGAGAAGAGCAGTGGCTGGTTGTAGAGTGAGGGATAAATTATTTTACTATTAGGATAAAATAAAACAATGTCAATTTAGAACACAATTTGTGTACAAATTATTTTATGCAGCTACTATACAGATAATGTCATTAGTGCAAAAGAACTGAGCTCTCTTTATCACTTGTGAAGAGAAACAGAATTGTCCAATGGTCAGTTCAGAGAAGTGACTTTATGTGACTATTTTATAATTAAATGTGTTACTGCCTCTAACTGTGCCTTTCTTCATTGACCATAATGGAAATCTAGACAATGAGCTCAGATGTAGACATCATACACAGATATTGTCTAAATTCTAGATGTCTGAAGACAAGATTTACTCTGCCTAGTTCATATTGCTTATTTGGAGTATTAGAAATTATGCATGTCTGCTCCTGGAATCGGTAAAATTGTTGGAAAGGAGAATCTAATTTTCATTACAAGCCTCACTGACTTTGGACAACATAATCCACTAATTCCACATATGAATGTGTAGAACTGAAGAGAAATGTCAGAATCACACAGAATCACACAGAATTCCCCAGATTGAAAAAGGCCTTTAAGATCATTGAGTCCAACCATTAAGCTAACACTGACAAGTCTTCAAGAAACCTATATTCCTAAGCACTATGTCTACCCTACTATTAAGTACATTCAGGGAAGGTGACTTCACTCTGCCCTGGGCACACCGTTCCAATGTCTGATAACCCTTTTCAGTAAGGGAATTTTTCTTAATATCCAATCTAAACTTCCCTTAACACACCTTGAGGCTATTTCCTCTTGTCCTGTCTCTTGTTACTTGTTTGAATAGACCAAACCCCATCTCTCTACAACCTCCTTTCACGTAGCTGGAGAGAGCAGTAAGGTGTGCCCTCAGCCTCCTTTTCTCCATGCTAAACAACCCCAGTGCCCTCAGCCACTCCTAGACACTGTCCTCTAGACACTTCATCAGCTTTGTTAACCTTCTTTGGACATGCTCTAGTGCCTTAATGAAATCTATGATTTGCATTTTTTTTTTGATTATTCTTATTATCTTATTGGGAAGACACAGCATAAAATTTGCATGTGTACATATGTGTGAACATTAGGCATGTGTACATACATGTGAACATTTGGATCATGTGTAAGGATGGTAGTGCTGCCAGTTTTTAGACTGTCTACTAGATTTGCAAGTCACTGCTCTCAACTGCTTATAGTTCTACCAAATTTCTGCTGCTTAGCTGGAATTTTTCAAGCTGAGTGTAAGACTAGGTGATATTAGTGGCCTCAGAAAAAGGGTACCTTTGATGATTTGCCAGAAAATATCTGTGGAAGAATCTGCAGGGGTCATCGCCATCTACACATTGCTGGTAGGGTTTGATCTAAGCTCCTGCTGCTCTCATGATTGCCACTATTATTGTTTGATGGCTTCTGACCAGGGAATATCACTATGTCAGACATGTAGTCTTGTGTTCACTCTGTCTTATTGGCCGACCACATCTACAAAAACTCAATATTCAGCTAGTGATCCATTGATGTTAACCAGATGACCTGCAAAAATTGCGGCATTTTTCTTATTTTAACATTATACCTTCATACTTGTATTAAAAGTCACGTTAAGTGATATAGAAGTGACGGCCTTTTTCACTTTATATATTTTTTTAATTTTCATGAGTAGAGGGGTGCCTTTGCTCAGTATTCTACTTCCTAAGCAATTAACTCCACCAGTTGGTAGATACTGAGCTTGAATAAAGGTGTGCAGAAATGGGTAAAAAGAAATTATCTGACAATGATGCCTACAGAGCAGTTTCTTCAACACCTACGACAGATTTATATTAAAAATCCCTGTTGTTCTGAAGTTGCTTTTATTGGGAATTATATATTTAATCTTGAAAATTCATTCTTCAACAGTTTTTTTCTGGGCATTGTAAAATGGAATAAGGTATGCTATGTCACAGAGCTCTCAGGTTTTATGCAGGAGTAGAAGTATAGACAAGCTACTACTAAACTGTTCATAATTTGGTCAGGCTACCTTTAATAACATCACAGTTGTAATTTTACATTTGCTTTGGCTGAAATCTGTTGCAGTCTGGAATACAAATACACTAATTACATGTATTGATTATGGTTACATCCTTTTCAATTCATTACGGCTGTGGCCTTCATAAAAGGATACATAAAATGTAAAAGTTGGTTTGTTTGACAAGATCTAAGCAATTTCATAGTCAGATTATGATCTTATATGCTTATTTCCTCTAGTTAATATGATAAGTTTAAAAACTTTGTTTTGAGACAGTTTTTTCTTACCTAAAGGAAATGTTCAGGACCAAGTATGAAATAAGCATTTGACATACACACTCTTAGTACTGTGCAGTGTCACAGCAGTGTCACTGCTGTTCCTGCTGATTAAGACTGATTTTATTTTGTTCATGTTCATGCATTTGCTTGTACTTGAACAATTTAATGGAACTGTGAAGAAGCCGAATTTCAACACTCCTAATACTAAACAACTTATGAAATAACAACTGGAAGATAAAGAAACCTTAATGCTTCAAGCCCATGACTCATGTGATATTTTTATTGTATCCTGGGCTGCATCAAAAGAAGCATGGCCAACAGGTCAAGGGAGGTGATTCTGACCCTTCACTCTGCTCTTGTGAGACCCCACCCAGAGTGCTGTGTCCAGTTCTGGAGCCCACAACACAAGAAGGACATGGACATGTTGGATCAAGTCCAGAGGAAGGCCACAACAAATAGCCAGAGGGCTGGAGCACCTCTACAAAGACAGGCTGAGACCATTGAGATTGTTCAGCCTGGAGAAGACAAGGCTCCAAGGAGACCTCATAGTGACCTTCCAGTACTTAAAAGGCAGCCTACAGGAAAGGTGAAGAAGGACTTTTTACAAGGGCATATGGTGGTAGGATAAGTGGCAATAGTTTTAAAATAGAGCAGAGTAAATTCAGATCAGGCATTAGGAAAATGTTTTTTACTATGAAGATGGTTAAACACTGGAACAGGTTGCCCAGAGAAGTTATGGATGCACCCTGGAAGCGTTCAAGGCCATGATGGATGAGGCTTTGAGCAATCTGGTCTCGTGGGAAGTGTCCCTGACCATGTCAGTGGAGTTGAAACTTGACAGTCTTTAAGATCCCTTTCAACCCAGATCATTCTATAATTTTATTATCTATTTCTGCTTAAAAACTTAGGAAAAGTTGGTGCTTATGAAACAGCCTTGACTTTGCTCTGAAAAATAACATTTAGTTTGACCCATTCTTAGTGAAATAGAGATAACAGCATGTCATTTTTAGGTTGTTTTTAGTGTTTTTGGTTTTTTTTAATTATTAGTTAGACAATAAAATGTTTGGAGCAAAGATAGGTCTTTAAAAGTGTTTAGTACATTTTTGCTTCCATAAAATTATGTCATCATTACTGTCGTGAGGTAATAAACATAGTAATCACAACAAATAATCTGTATACTTTCCACAGAGCATTAGTGTTTCACTACTTGCAGTGTTACAATATTTAGTAACGCGCAAACCTCTTTGAATTTTCAACAGAGAACGCAGCTATCTTTTGGTGTTATAGAGTGTGATGTTTCTTACTTCCCCATCCCTGCCCCCACTATAGAAGAATACAATTCATAGAAATTTTATGGGTTAATGGTTTCTCTCTCTGTTACAGCTCACTAGATGCAGTTCTTCATTGCAGATTGAGTTTTCCCTGTAACGAATATAAATTCAAGGTATTCAAAATAACAGTTCAAAACACCAGAGCAAATAGCTGTTAATCTTTAGCCCTTTTTGAAGTGTACTAAGCAATTACTTAGTATTCCGCCACTAACACAGACAATAAGAATGGAAATTTATGAATGGAAGAGAATGCATCTGCAACAGTATTCACGAAATACATTATCTGGTCTTTTTTTGACCTCTAAAACCCAGTACTGTATCCCAAAGATAAGGAATCTCTGACTACCATTCAATAAATAGTTTTTGTATGTATATCAGCTAATTATGTACTTCTATACAGAGGTACTAGCTAGCTACTACAGTGAACGAGGGCTGAGTGTTCTGAACTGTTTATACACAGATAATTTTCAGATTTTGCTCTATTAAAACCTACTGTGTGTTTGAACTCTTATAAAATAACACAGAAAGTAGAGTTCATGCAATGTAATGTAATGCAAGTGTACTAGAGTTAAGCATATAGTCTTAAGCTAGTTTACATATCTGTATTCTCTCTGTAGTCCTGAAAGAGAGATACATATATCTGAACAATGACTTTGATAAAAATAATCTATTGTGAGGCAAATTGCTCTCTAGTTGTCAGTCTGTTTCCATTGACTGCAGAGGTAGAAGATCTAGTCTTGGTCAGGGAAATATAGATTTTGTGACAAGTAATCTGTTAGGGAAAGAAAGTGGATCTAGAGTATTGTGAATTCTTCAGACTCATGGGAAAACGCACATGGAAAATATAAAAAAAGTCTCAGAGATATACTAGGGGAATGAGAGAAAAGGCCTATGTCCGTATATAACTATTTGGCTCCCAGAATAAAACCTGTATTTTTCATCAGCTGCTAAACAGACATCTACATTTTAGGGAAATAATTCAACAGCAGGAAACCAGATTTCCATTAGCTGGCACAGTAAGCAAGAAAACACACAAATTAGCCAATAGAAAACTACAGAGGGAACTCATGCGTCCACTTCACTGCCCAAAATTCACTGTTTATTTAAGATGAAGATTAACAGGGTGAAAATTTCTCCTGTTAGGCTGACAGTCTTTCTCTGTGTGGAGAACTGGATCTCTGCCTCCTTTGAAACACGTCTGGAAGTGTCAGTGTTGTCCACCTTTCATATGATAGCCTGGAGCGCACATTCAAGATGTAACAGATCTCATTTCTGTGGCTTCCTCAGCCCGAGGCAGTTCAAACCTGCATTTCCCTGGAGAGTGACTTAACCAGTGGAAAGGGAGGAAGCTTTCTCTCCACGCTTCTGACAGAGCTTTGACACTGTAATTCAGAATTTAAGATTTTTGGGATGAGAGAGAACAGGCATAAGAAATTCTTTGACTCTTAATACACTGATGGGATCACTCATCCGGGGAAAATGGCCTTTCTGCATTTTATTTGTATATTTTGAAATGGAAAGCATGTAAGTAGTCATAGGAGCAGAAATCAGATTTAAGAGCTTTAGTGCTCCCAGGTTAGTAATCCAATCATCCGGCCACCAGGTCATGCTCTCTCTTTTGCCTTTACTGTGTTCCCAGGAGTCTTTCACATCTTTCTGCATGTTTCTACAGATTCAGCAAACTGGTGGGCTGAGAAAGGAGAAAATCAGATTTGAATCCAAAGGAAGTATTTAGAGGTTTAAGAGGACACAGAATCTAGTGTTTCTTCATCTTGAACACAAACTCCAACCACAGATCTCTTATGCAAAATTGAGCATAAAGAATAACTGCATCCCTATCACCACCCCTATATATTCCCAGGTGTTATCCTAACAGAGATTTTACACAAAACTTGACATGACTGTTGATCTGAGGTTAATTAGCTCTTATAGCGTGGCTTAGCTGTGGTCAAAAACTTGTTCAAACGCTTTTAAAGACATAGTCAATCACTTTGTGTGAAGTAGTCATAAGCAAAAGTGTGTCTCAACAATTCTAGTCATAACCAGATGCAGAGCTCTGGGTGTGTACCACAATTTAATAGTTAAAAAAATTAGTATCTGCTTTGCAAATACCTGAAGAATTAGACAGGGGTTTAACTTGTCCTAAATTTTACTCCTCAACCAGTCTTCTAGGCTCAGCTCCTTGTCAGTCTACTTTCAATGGTAATTTTTTAAGAAGAAAACAATGGTTTAAAGTCACAAAAAAAATGGTAAAAAATCAATTTTTGGAGCTATGTGAAATATTTTTCTACTAGTTGATATTTCTTGTATACTTGTATATCATTGCATGATATTGTGTTTTATTTCTTGTTAAAGAAGTCGGTATGTCTATCATTCTGCATTTGTATCTTTGATTATAACGGGATATGTCTCATAGTGTTTTGTCAGTAATAAAGGTGTGAAAGCAAAATTTTTTTTGACAACCCAGAAAAAAGGAAGAAATACTATTACAATATGACTATCATAACTTAAATGAAGCTGTTTTTTTTTTACTGTATATGAAATAAATCTTTATATTTTAAAATTTATTCCAATGATTTTTCTTCCAAATTGAAGTGTGTTTCATGATGACACAATTCCAGTTAATAGATATTTTTAAGATTTCATGTTAAAGTGATTGGGTAAATTAAAAAATTTTTTCCCTATCGTTTAGAAATTTTTGCAAAAAAATGAAAAGAATCTTAAAATGTTAGCTTTCATAACCACACTGAAAGACATTGCCTCTAATCATATGTGCTATTTAATTTAATAACACTATAATTAAAATTAGTTGTCCTCTTCATATGCATGATTCCACAATAAAAATCTCTGAGATCCATGTAGCTGTCCCATTCACCCCAATGGAACTTAGATCCTGTTGAATGAAGGCCACGAGAATAATGACAATGTTAGTTTGGCACATTTTTTGAAACAACTCATTTCCTCTTTCACAGAATCACAGAATTGTTGAGGCAGGAAAAGAACTCTGAGATCATTAAGTCCAGCCTATGACTCAACAGTATCACATGGGCTAGACCACGGCACTAAGTGCCACATCCAGCCTCTCCTTAAACACCTCCAGGGACGGTGACTCCACCACTTCCCTGGGCAGCGCATCCCAGTGCCTGAGCACCCTCTCCGTGAGGAAGTGCTTCCTGAGATCCAACCTAAACCTTCCCCTGATGCAGTTTCAGACCATGCCCTCTCGTCCTGTCACTAGTTCCCTGGAAGAAGAGCTCGAGCTCCACCTGACTACAACTTCCCTTCAGGCAGCTGTAGAGAGTGATAAGGTCCCCCCGAGTCTCTTCTTCTCTAGGCTAAACACCCCCAACTCCCTCAGCCTCTCCTCATGGGACTTTCCCTCTAGTCCCTTTCCCAGTCTCACTTCTCTCCTCTGGACCCTTTCCAGCACCTCAATGTCTTTTTTGAAGTGAGGGGCCCAGACCTGCACATAGGACTTGAGGTGAGGCCTCACCAGTGCTGAGTACAGAGGCAGAATTACATCCCTGCTCCTGCTGGCCACACTGTTCCTGATAAGGAACCTCATAAGGTTCAACAATGCCAAGTGCAAGGTCTTACACCTGCATCAGAACAATCCTTGTTATCGGTACAAGCTAGGAGATGATGTGATAGAGAGCAGTCCTGCAGAAAATGATTTGGGGGTACCAGTGGATGAAAAGTTGGATATGAGGCACCAATGTGTGCTTGCAGTCCAGAAGGCCAGTTGCATCCTGGGCTGCATCAAAAGAAGCATGGCCAGCAGATCCAGAGAGGTGATTCTGCCCCTCTGCTCTGCTTTTGAGAGGAGGGACACAAAAATGGTCAAAGGGTTGGAGCACCTCTCCTGCAAAGACAAGCTGAGAGAGTCAGAGATGTTTGGCCTGGAGAAGAGAGCTTATAGTGGCCTTCCAGTACCTGAAGGATACTGCAAGAAAGCTGGAGAGGTACTGTTTACAGGAGTGTCTAGAAATAGGATGAGGGGTAAGGATTTTAAATGAGAGTAGGGTAGATTTAGATTAGACATGATCTAGATCTCTGCTTGCTGCAGGAGGTTGGATTAGATGACCTTTAAAAGATCCCTTCCAACTCAACATACTCTATGATTCTACTTATATTTGACAAAACATTTGAAGGTTTGGATTCAGACAGGTATTTCTATACTGCAATTGTCCTTAAGAATCTTCTTATATTCTATCCTTTTTTTTGAGTTAAACTGAAAATTTGCCTGCTTCCTGTGGTAGGGACCCCAAGACATAAACCTGAGAACTGACTAGATACTGAAGGAAAGACGTTTACTCAGAGGATCTCATTCCATTTACCACATCTGTGGCCATCAGGTGATGGTTACAGAATAATTTTCTCAATAATAGATTGAGAAAAAAAGGCTGTACATATTCTATTTCTTCAAAATTATGTTGATGGTTCTAAAAATGTGTCTTGAGAATGTTTTAACATGGCCAGGGAGCCTGAAACCAATGATGTAATTAAGGTACACAATAGAAATATTAAACAGATACAATAGGGAGAAAAGGGAATAAAAACAAAAAGTCCTGCCCCCCAACAAGAGGTAGGAAAATTCCATTTACAGGAAATACAGCAGTACCTTTTGGAAGGAGGAGATAGACAGATATAGTAGAAAGCATGTGGTAAAAAGATCTATAATTTTTCTTTCCGTTTTTCCTGTCTCTGATACTGTATATCAGAAGGAGATGTCAGCATACCTTAGGAAGTAGCTGCCAGATCAGGAGTTTCGTTTGCCCCATCAAGGGATAATTTCTGAAAAGGAAGCGATAATTACACACTATTAGGGAATGCTGCTTTTGAAGTAATATTCTGTTTTCTTTCTTGTTTTTTTTTTTCTTTGTCTGTAGAAGGTATAAGAATTTAAGAGGGCTAGTTTAGCTCACTCTGTTGAGCATGGTGCTGAAACACTGAAGGTCATGGGTTCAATTCCCATTCGGTCCTCATGTGTTGCATGATCTAGTTGAGAGGCGTCCCTGCCCATGACAGGGATTTTGGATTAAATGATCTCTAAGGTCCCTTCCAGCCTAGGCCATTCTATGATTCTATGATTCCAAGATTAGTAAACACCAAAGATTAGTAGTAAAGACTTTTTTTGGACTTTAGTTTGATCATGTATACACATTACCACCAACAATTTCCTAAAAGAATAAATATTTTGAGTTTTGAGAAATAATAAAAAAGCAAGATTGTATATTCAATTAACCTGTAGGTCATCTTTGCAATTGATTTAAATAAAAATTATGGTGAGGCACAAGTGTGGAAACAAGGTAGAATAGTAGCTAGAGGTTGATTTACTAGAAAATCAAGCAGCACTGGAAACTTAGCTAATAATTTAAGAAATAAAAAGAAAAAGAAAATCCTATAAAAGACTGAAGAAATCCTAGTTAAGCATACATTATTTACACTTTAAGAAATGTAACTGTTAAGCAGTATCAGTGCAGTCAAAAATACTATACTGATCAGGAGGCAACTGAGTTTACAGGTTTTCATCTGATATGTGTAAAATATTTTGCAAGATTGAAACAATAACTACATACTTGTAATGAATCTGAAGAAAACCAGTTTAGTCCTCTGAGTTTGCCATTTGCTGACCTACACTGTATCAGTGTGAGGTGGGGTGTGCAGCGTCAATAAGAAAAGCTATAAAAACTCACTGGTGTATCCACAAATCCCTGTGTTGAGCATTCCTTGAAAATGGTAACAACAGTAATAACCACATGCTGTCATTTCACACTCCATATATCAAAAAAACTATACTGGAATAAAATTAAACATTAGTTTCCCAATTTGGCCATCTGTGGTATCATTTTCAATCCTTGTGTAGTGCTCATAGTGCATCACTTAAATCTTGTAAGCAGACTGTTTTGTATTTCTTACAGTAAAGTTGTATAAAATTCACTAGTTTATCTGCAGAAGGTTCTATCAGAGCCAAAAGCTGGAGCCAGCAATGTGTTAATGAAAAGGAATGAAACAGAAAGTTTAAAAAACTTTATGGCAAGAGGAATAGAAGATATAGTGAGCTCCCACAGTATCGAGAATCCAACTACAGGAAGACAGTCTTCTAAAGAAGAAAGAAAGCAAGACTTTGGCAGTGCTTCCAGCAGGAATCACTCAGACACGACGATCATCCAGATTACCAATTTGTATCTTCTACAGTCTTAATGGTGGAGTGATCACATTGTGCATACTTCTGAGAAGTCTTTTTCTCTTTGTTCCAGCTATCAGATATTCCTGCAGAAGGGATATTACAAGTCAAATGGACATCTGAAAAGCGAGTGTGCAGATATCAGGGGTTGAGGTGAACTGTGGAGTTAGTCTTCCAAGGAGGAATACTAGGTGGTGAAATCCTGCCCAGAATGTGAAATTAAAAGTATGAGTCTCTTGGATAGGTGCTGGTGGGAAAGCAGCAGAGCTATAAAAAATCACATGACTCTTTTACCTTGATCCATGGCCAAATGCCCAGCCCTGTGGGATAAAACAGTACAGAACAAACGCTATCTTAAATCTCCATGTCCCAAGTGATACAGTGGGCAATGTGAAGTGCAGAAAATACACAGAGCTTTATATAGAAACATATTGTATGAAGACCTGTTTTAATCTTATGGTTAAAGACATTCTTAGGTAATGAATACAGATTTGAAAATAAGAAAGAATACTTCCTATAAATGAGAATATTTGGGTCACTTCTCTAGAGGAACATAATGTCTGGTTCCTTTAATCAGTTAATCATTTAGTTTTTATATATGGACATATGTTTTATTCATAGTCTTAGCAGAACCAAAAATATCCTATGGCAGTCTAACAGTTAAAGTACCTAGGTGATGAAAATGACAAGGACAAAAACATTTAAATGAAATATCAACACTGTCTTTTTTAATTTGTATTTATTTAGGGATCATATTACAAGCAGACTCTTTATGACTCCTTACTTACGCACAAAGATAACATGGAAATTGATGTATAAGTTTTACATAAAAACAGAACTGAATATTTTAAGACAGCTTCTACTATGCACATTTTCTGATTGCCTGTTCATATTCTTAAAGTATAAATTAATTTCAGTAAATATCTTCCCTCAAGCACTCTAAACTGCTAGCTCATGGTGATCCAAATTATTTGCTCTAAATAATTTATCTCCACATAAAGCTTACATAAAATTTGGTGTAGCAATTAGCATGACAGGGTTGTTATTGTCAGATACTCCTACTACAGGCTGAGACTGATACACTCGCTGAGGATGTGATGGACTGTTTAACAAGCCTATCTACCACAAACAGAAGTCTACTCTGGTACCGTTCTGTGAATTATATAGGTCAATGACTTGTACAGTTTGGTTAATACCTCGAAAACTGTCATTATGTACTTGCTTAAATAAGAGATGGAGGTATGCTTAAGCTGAGTTTGCATCTCCTTTGTGCTAGATGTCTGTAAATATTTCATTGAATGAGCTTATTGGCAAGATGTTCATGAAAGCAAGTTTTAAGCTTGCATTAAAGAATATTAATCTTGGAACTCAAAACTTGTCCTATGCATTTAATTCTCAGAATTATATATCTAATTAGGAAACAGATGTCACTTGACTTGTGTAGACAAAAAAAAGAAATATGAGAAAATTTTAATTTCACCCTTTTCAAAATTTATGTCTTTAGTAATTTTCCAGCACTCCCCATCAAGTCAGAAAGAGTAAGAAAAGACAATAAAAATAATAAAAAATAATGAAACAAGATATTGATGAACATGTCAAATATTATTTTAGTTAATTTGAATATGACAATGTTTATCCTTTAATTTTAAATGTTGAAAGTTAAAACACAAGAATTTTGTCCTAACTCTTGCATATTAGGAAAAAATCACCGAAAGTATCCAGTCTTTAGTATGAAGCACACTGTAAGCATGATATTTTCTTGAAAACAAGGTACAGGCTCCTGAGGGAAAAAAAAAAAAATTTTGAGGTCACTCTTGCAAGCAAATATATCACATTAAAAAAAAAGAAAAAAAAACATCTTGGAGATGAGTTCTGCTAACACAAAATATTTTGCACTTACTGTTCCTGTAAGTAACAGTAGTATATGCTCTTATTCTGCTCATCAGATGTAGACTGAAAATATAGTAAGTAAGTCCATAAAAGACATGAGTTATGGCCAAAACCAACCAAACAAAAAAGACCAGCTACAATACATAACTTCATTACAATAATTCTTTTTTTTTGTTCTTTATTTTTTTCCCTACAAACACATGTTTCTCTTGTTGCTTCGTGGTAGCAGTCTGTTTACTCTGACTAGGACTGTGTTGTAGAAGATATTTACAACCTGAGACAAGAAAATCTCTGGATTATAAAAAAATAAAATTAAATCTATCTAAGAAGAAATACAGTTGTCTTTTAGAAAGAGATTATCCTTTAACATTCCAGGACTAAATTCCAGAGTTCTTCAACATGAAATACAAAATTGGCAAAAAAGTGACACAACATATTCTTACATATAATTTTTTATATTCTTGAGTACAAGAAACTATGCTCGTTGATGTTTGTGTGAGGTTTACATTTTGTGTGAGACTTACATTTTATAAATATGGAAGCTATACACATATAAGAATTTCACAGCCTACTAGAAGGATGCTAAATGCAACCATCGAAACAAGAATGTAATTAAGAGAGACCTACACTGTTCCCTAACAGCTGTCTCTGAGTATTTCTCCTGATTACAACAAGGGATTTACAGGAGGAAAGCTATGCAGAATGGATTTGAAATTTTTTGTTTGAAGGCAACACGTTGTCACTATGATTCAGACTGCTTTTATTACCATGTCTAGAAATTGTCATTAGAGCTTTGATTAAGTTCTCATGTCTAGCAGAGTAAGAAGACTGCAGCATGACAGTAATTGAAGATTTCTAGAATCACTAACTTTTCTTCGCTTCAATTATTGAGGTTGCATACCAAGAGATGAAGTACAGAATGCACTGACTGCATTTGTTAGTCATTTTTCCTGACAAAAAACCCCACAGCCTCTTGGTGTGTAACTTCACTAACCAAAGAGACAACATGTAGCCCATTTTTTAGATCTTTTGGCAAATTTTAATACTCCTGTTTATAAGCTTGAGTTTTTTTCTGCAATCACCTTAAGTGATAACAAAGGATATTTTTTTTCCTTTCAAGATTTTTCTTCCTTTTCAAAAAAATGAAGTGAAAGGAGATCACAAAAAAAATTTCAGGAAAGATGGTCTCTATTCTGATCTCTAGTATATTAATTTTAAACTAGTTTTAATCACTTGGAATCAGTGTAATTATTTATGATTTATTTTTCTAGAAAAGAGATCTAAATCTGAGCCCAAACTTCAAGCAGTTCCAACTCATGAAAGCCTATTAATCAAAAGATTACAGTTACTCCCTAAAGACAATTATGGTTTTCAGTCAGGTCATGACATGTCATAAAACAACATCCAGGGACGTATTACCCTTTACACAAATTACCCTTTTGTTCCTTCCAAAGGGATCACTGATGACATTTAACTGTTGCAAATGAATTTGGTATTGTTCTTCTGAATGAAAATATGTAAAATTGCTAACATTTTGCTTGTAGATAGAAAAAGGATGAAAAAGGACAATAACACATGGGAAGCCTAATGCAACATGAGCACAGAGTCATGCCATCTTTTAAATAAGATCTATTCAAATTTAAATACCTGCAATAGATCATAAATGTTTTTGAAGTTAGTTTAGTTAAGAGTATTTCCTAGGATCAAATGTTTAACTATTCTTGTATTTGTAGAACATTCTTTCCTGTGTATGAAGTAATCATTCGGCATATGGTTGTAGTTACTTCGTAGCTTTTTTAAGTTTAATCTGCATTTCAAGTATGTTCTTTGTACTACATGTTGTTATGCTACAAGTCACACCAGTGCTGTTACAGAGAACATTCTGTAAGCTTCTGATGACAGGTCTACTCTAAAAAACCAGGAAAACTTGATTCACTTAATTGGGTTTGTATCTATGCTAGGATTTTTGATGCTTTTTACCTAGGTATAGTGATTTCTTATCTTCAACTTTACTGCTTGAATTATTTGGAAGAATCACTACTATTTATTATACATCTTGATATTCCAAGATGAAAGATGCTATAAAAATGAAAGATATTATTACTATCATTCTGTAATTTAAGAACATGAAGTCCTTCATGCTTTAACTGGCTAGTAAGTAAATTTCATATTCTTCATCATTTAGCAATTACGTTATAAAAATTAAAGGCTGGAACTAAATTTTTTCATTAGCATAGGTGTTTTGATATGAGTATTTTGCCAATACAATTTAGTGTGATACAAGAAACTAGAAACTAGAAGTTATTAAGCCATTTTGGCCATCCATTCTTTGTCGAGTTTGAAATACAGTTTGCCTGATACGTATTGTTTTGACATTAACATTACATGATTTTAAAGAAAGGTCATGATTAATTTTAGACTATTAATGTTCTAGTTCTCAAAATTTTGGGGGAATTGGATGACCATATATTTTAAGGTGACACAAAAAGGTGAAAAATTGAAATTAAATGTAATATAGATTCTAACTAACTCAAAAGCACACTGAAATTTCCTAGCAGAATTCATTAGGTGCCTGAAGTTGTAAATTTCTGAATAGTCTTGATAAACATAAATAGCTTAGTGCTGTTGTGATGCCTAAATGTAAAGAGGATCTTATCCCATAAGCAGGCTCTGACTATTCTCAGTATATGATGACAAATGTATATAACAGAAAAACAACAGAAAATTTCAGTGAAAAAAAAAAAAATTATTTCTTATATGCTAATGTAGTTATCTAGGACAGAATTTTGGGGTTTCATCTACCTCTTCCATGTCCTGCGACCTTTCTCTGGTCATCAGCAGACAGAAAAAGGACGTGTGATTATACACCTCCATGACTAATTGTCGCGGGTTAGGGCTGGGCCGGCCACTAACGCGGACAGACGCTCTCTAACCCCCTCTTCCCCCCCCCAAACGGGAAGAGAAAAGGGAATGAGGCAGAGAGACTTACAGATGAGAGAAGAAAAAAAACTAGAACAGCTTTAATATGAAATGAAAATAATAGGAATAATGGTAAAAAGATAAAAGTAAAGAATTATATACAACTATAGATAGTAACCCGGTATCGAACCTGACTCCCTCCCCCGATAGAAATCCCCACTGGTGCTGCAGAGCAGGAGGCACTGGGGAAACCCCAGGCTCAGCGGCGGCGGGGAGCTGGATACAGGGAGCTGGATTCGGGAACTCAGGATCCGGATCAAAATCAGGAGGTCAGATGGAGTCCTCTCTGGACACCGGCCATTGCAGAAAGGAAGGGCGAAAAGGCCGAAAAGGGCAAAAGGGGGTAAAAGGGCCGAAAAGGGCAAAAGGGGCAAAAGGGCCGAAAAAGGAAGGACTGAAACTCTCGTGATCACTCAATTTATACTAAATATGACGTATATGGGATGGAATACTCTCGTTGGTCACCTGTCCTGTCTGTTACCCCCCGGAGGTGCCACCTTTTACTTCCTTGTGCCCCCCTCTTACTACCCAGCACCCCCAGCGTGGCACACAAGAGCCAGCAGTGGCCTTGGTCACTATAGGAATAAGTATAAGCAAGAGCCTTTCTACATACCAGTCCCAGGCAGTGACTGTAAACATCAGATGTTATCACTGCCAGTAGCACACACTGTCTGCAAAAACATGCTGCTGACTTCAGAACGTGCAGCCTTTTAGAAGACACTAAACTGAAAAGTAAAATTCACTAAACAGGACTGGGTTTTTAGCTAAACCCAGGACACTAATCACATAGAATGTTTGATTTCCTCTTCAGGATACATATTTGACATTTTAGACAATGATAATCTAAAGGAAAGTAAAAAGTATTTCTGAAAGATAAAAATCCAAATCTCTCTTCCTCAGTGTCTCTTGAGTCTCTCCATTGGTTTCAGAACCCTTTATTCACCATTGTCGTGTTCTGAGCTGACCTCTCTGGCCGAGAGCAAAGAACTACATGGTCACCTGTTCACTCTTTCCTCCCTTTCCACAGGGTTGTGGAGGGAGAAAATTCAACTAAAAAGGCTCAAGGTCTGAGATTAAGGACATGGAGGACAATAATATACCACTTAAAATGATGGGTAAAAATCAGAGTAGGCTTGGGGAGAAAACATAAATTGAATTTATGACCACAATTTATGCAGCAGGATAGTGAGAGGACTACATAAATAAATACAACCAGATCTTATATACTCTCCCCCCTCCGTCCTTCTCACCTTCCCAACTACCTCTTCCCCCCATATCAGTGCAAGGGGGGCAGGGGGTGGTGTGTGATGTCCCTCTGTTCATTACTTATTGTCCATGGCAGTACCTCCTCCTTGAGAAAGAGGGCTCCTCACAGTCTCTCATTTATGCCACATGGTGTCCACCTGACAGGATGCAACCCACTTCCTCTTTGTGAGTCTTTCCCAATCGGAGCTATGGGTCACTTCAGGCACATCTTCCACTGATGCTCGGTCTCTCCCTCCTCTAGTATAGGGTCCTCCACATGCCACTGTATCCTGGACCTTCTCAGCACCATTGATCTCCTCAGCTCACAGGCAATCATCTTCCTGTCATCTCACTCACCACAAGGCCCCATTGAAAGGTTCTGCTCCAGATCCTTTCTCTCCCTCTTTCTTCTCAGAACAGTGTTCTTTTGTTTTCCTCCCACCTCGCCCTCCTCTAGTAGAAAAACTCCCCAACATAAAGGACAGGACAGATTAAGACAAGATGAAAACAAAAGAAATAGAAACAACGAGATTGCCTCTTAAATACCTGGATCACAGAGGCACTGATTGGCCTGGCTCTGACCAGAGGCCCCTCCACCTGGGGGTGGGACAGGCTCTTGAAGTTTCACAAGACTGATCCCTCACAGCTCTCCGCCTGCTTCCAAAATGCCTGTGTGACTCTAATCCATGACAACCATAAAAAACCCCCATATTTTAGAATTTATTGTAAAAGAAAGGGAAGCGCTTTGGGATACCTGCAGAACTACCTGTTTGAATATGCTCCCAAAGAACATCATCTCAACAAAATAATTCTGAATTACAGACTGTGGAACCATACAGAATATTTCTACTGCCTACCTAGCTTCTTTCCACCTCAAAACCACACAGATAAAGCCTATGATAGCTACATTAAAACACCAAGACAAAACCAAACCACCACACTGTAG
This sequence comes from Trogon surrucura, assembly GCA_020746105.1. Lineage (NCBI taxonomy): Eukaryota > Metazoa > Chordata > Aves > Trogoniformes > Trogonidae > Trogon > Trogon surrucura. The sequence continues at coordinate 43,536,576 of CM036617.1, forward strand.
AACTAAACTAAACAGACAAAAAAAATCAAAATCCACAAAATAAACCACCGTTGATGAAGACATAGTTCAGTACTGCAGAGAGGAGAAAATGTAAACTCCCAAAGGAATGATTAATCTTGCTAGGAAGACAAAGAAGACTCCGTGACTGGAAATTAAACTCAGGAACTATGTATGTCCAACACAGAATTAGTTAAGAGCTATTATAATTTAAAAACAAACTACAAATGGAAATATTAAGTGTTTTATTCCTTTTAGTATTTCTTTCAAGTTCAAGCAATATTTTAAAATTTATACTTTACCAAAGTTATATGACCTTTTTATTTAATATATCATATTAATGATCAGCTGTTCCTGTCATGTCTTTAAAATATATACATATATAAGAATTGCCAGATGTAAGAAATGAAGTTCTCAAGAAAAGAGTTTGTGACCATGCATAGATTAGTATTACATCTTGACCCTCTGTAATAAGATTTGCTAGTGATTACTGTCGTGGAAACTACTTAAATGATCTTTCTTAAAGATTGGACACAGATTTTGTTGAGCTTCTTTGAAGGAATTGTCTATTCTCTGGAGAATGCAAAAATCTCTTTCCTAACTAGATTAAAATAATCTTTGTGCTCTTCATAACATTTATGAACTGTGTTGTCCTAACAGACAACAGCGTACACACTGTATAGTTTAAAATAGTAGAAAATAATTTAAACATATACAGGTCAGATGTGAATATCATGATTTTGACCTTTTAATTATTGCTAGTGCTTGAAGTACAACCAAGTTCTAAAGCTCAGCTGTACATCTCAAACAGATTCCCACCCCTAAGAATGTAAAATCCAAGATGCGTACTAACCATACACCACACACATGTCCAGGTTTCTATAAATCCAAGCTGATGGACCAGACAGCTTGTAAGAGGCAACCTCAAAATAATTCCCTTTTTTCAGTTGTTCACAGGCATGGACTTTGACTGTACGGTCATAGAAGTAACAGCTTTGTCATTTATACTGACAAAAAGAAAAGCAGTTCAGAGTTTTTAACAAGTTAGTGGTCATTCGTGTTGTCAAAATCAGGGTGTATGTAGTACAGGATGGATTTTACTAAATTCAACTAAATCTAACTAGATTTCTATTATAAACACCTATAGCAAAACACAGGTCTTAAAATGGTCTATGAACTGGATCTTCAGAGATCCTCTTTATCTCTGTTAGCTGCAGAAGGATGCCAGGTCACTTGCAGTTGTTGTCAGTAATAGACATCAAAAGTTGAACTCTCTTCAGCTAGTGGGGAGATCTCAGGATATTTAAGAAGTGGAAAAATATCTTACAAAGAGATTATAGAATTTTATCCATCTTATCAAATAAAGGTCAGAAAGTAACCTAATGCACATTTTCCAAGTAACCTAGGGATAGGTTTTATGATTACCTTAAAACATGAAAGCAGACCAAGAACCCATGTCTGGAGAATAAATGCTATACTTAATTTCTTTTCTTTTCTTTTCTTTTCTTTTCTTTTCTTTTCTTTTCTTTTCTTTTCTTTTCTTTTCTTTTCTTTTCTTTTCTTTTCTTTTCTTTTCTTTTCTTTTCTTTTCTTTTCTTTTCTTTTCTTTTCTTCTCTTTATTTTATTTTTAAATAAGAGTAATTTTCAGTAAAACAGGTTATGAAGAGCTGGGGTGCATTCTCTCCACCCTTGAAGAATTTTAATTGAATGTTTTTTTAGGAAAAAAAAAAAGTGTGGTCCAAAGTATGAGAATCTCTGTGAACTACCACATGCAAGGACAGTCAATGCTAAAAGTCCATTCTAACTTCAAAATATAATTAACATTTGTTATTACACAGCCATTGCTAGGGAATAATCCCTTGAAATATGCTCATTTCTGTATTTGAATTCTTTAAGCAGTCCATATACTTTCTGTACTTTCTAATCTTACAGCTTTTCAAGGCTTAAAAATGATCTTCTGTTTAAAAATTTTATTTTAAAGCCATCTTACAATCTCTTAATTACATAATGTTATACTGCTATTAACAACAATCTAAACATTTTAATAGTATTTTATATGCTACAGACAAGATAATTTTATCTGAAGAATTTTCTTGGCCTCTTCTTTGTATTAGTCACTCATGACATAAAAGAAGACAGATGTTTCACAGATGTGGGGGAATAAGAGCTCATTAATAATTAAGATACTCGGTTTCGTAATTGCATAAACTATATAGGTAAGTACCATGTAAGGAATTTGTTCTACCACATAGGGCTGGAGAGAAATATGACAATAAAAACTAATTTTTCCCTCTGCTGTGTTTTGCATATGCAAATTTTAACTGCAGAACTCTATGTGTGTGCGTTTGTTTTTTCTGTTTATTTTCTTTTAACAGAAGTCTCTGAAATCTCGGTCTACTTTGATCACATGTTTCTGACAAGCAGCTTTTGTTTGTTCCCCCTCCAGGCCCGCACTCTCTGCTGTGTTATGTCACTACTTGTTGTGTCAATCATGCATTTCCACAACAAGTGCTGTTAGGAGGGAGCAGAAAGTGATAGTTAAAATGTCAGATCAATTTAAAAACATATGTTATTACACTATAACACTAAACAATGCATAATTGTTGTAGCAGTATAGATGTGTTCAAGACCAACATGTTCATTCTAATCAAATTCCGTACACAATGGAGATTTTTAAAAACTACACATATTCTGAAGCTTTTTACAAAGGCTTCTTGGCAAATTTTGAAATTAGAATGTATCAAATTTTATAAAGCTCTGAAGTCTTCAGTAAGATGTTATTGAGAGAAAGGAAGAGAGAGAAGTAATATTCTAGGAAAGACAAACAGAGAAGGAGGCTGTGCTCCCATGGAAAGTGCAGCCACGGTTTGTTTCATACTACGTTGTTGCATGAAAGTTCCATCAGGCTTAGACATTTTAGATTAAGAAAGACACATTCCATGTTACCCTCCATAAGTTAAGAGAAAGTGTCTGTGTCTTTTTGGAACTAGTAAACTTATATAGCTGCTCACAAAATCCTAATATTGGCAGAAATGCATATTACATTGATTTGCTGTAAAGCACTGCAAGGTAACACTAAACTTTTGAGTGGTCTCTGCAGTATATTTTCTTGGTTTGGGTGAATGGAACGTATACAGCACCTCTTGTACTACATCACTAGAATTAGTTTCCTGGGATTAGCATAATGCTATTCTATGAATCCTCCTTTCCATTTTACTGCTTCTGTGTGGTTGTTTGTTTACAGAAAATCCTATCAATCACCTGGATTCATTAAAAGTCTGCCTAAACAGCACAGTTCTGTTTAATTTTCTTTACCATTATTTTTAAAACTGTGCATGGGAAACCAGAGTGTATGCAATTTTTTATTCAGTACAAAACTCTCCTTTGAGAGGTAGACTAGATTTACATCAAGGCTGATTATGCCAGGATATGATCAAGCTGCTAAAAAAGTATGCAAAAACATCTACACTTTTCATTAAAAAAGATCATTTTGTTACAGAAAGGTTGTTTGGACTTGGATGTCAAGGAAAATATTTTGCAAATGTTATTCCAGAATAATGATATTCAGGCACTGACTAACAACCCATTTCAACATAAAGGTTTGGAAACACTCTAGAGGAACCTACTGCTGCTGATACAGATTTTAAAACAGCTTTGAAGCTTTTTTCCGACAAAGCCAGGTCTACAGGAAGGAAAGCTCGCTTTTCTCTCATCTTTCTTTTCTCTGCCCCTAATCTGAGTGATATTAGAAATGTATTTAGCTGAATACAGCTTTTATCTGCAGCATTGCACAAGTCTTTTACTAACTTACACTGAAAGTTACATGGTTGTAGGAATTCAACTAATGTAAAAGAGCCTTTAAATATTCAATATGTTTTTTTTTTTTTTCACATTTCAAACAAGAAAGGTATTGTCCTTATGACCTTGTGGGGGAAATAGTCCAAGTCCTTTTAAATGTGTAAGAGAGGATGAAGCTGTAAGTTCATTGATCCAATGGAAAAAAAAAATATTAAAGGAGGCCAAAATAACATCCTGAGTGTTTCATAGAAACATAGAGTCGGTTTATAGGATAATATTTCTGAAAGCTTACTCATTTTCACAGCTAATCATGTGTTAGCTGTGTTTACCGTGATATCATAGTTACTTGCTTTCCACATACCTTTCATCCCTTGCTGCCTTTCCCACTTTTATAGTTTTGATGGCTGGATACCGATCTAGTAGTTTTCACTAACATATTATAAAAACAAAGGCATTAAAGGTAAACAGCATGCATTTCCTTTGCATAGTGCAAATATTTAATCGCTTTGACGTAACTAAAGCCTCAATAAAATTTCAACTCCGTGGATAAAACTCAGAGGTTTCCCCACAGTGAGAGCTAAACAAGGTTAATTAAACTCTGTGAATTGACCTCTGAAGATCAATATGAGGATATGAGATGCATACTCATAAATCCTTTTTTTTCTTGAAGAACTAGTGGAGGAAAAATGTCTGTCAGTAATGTAATCCAAATGGAAGACAAAGTTTCTTCTTTTTAGTGTTTTAGTCAACTCCATATAGTTTAGTTTGTTTATAATTTTTGTGTTTAATAAACTCCTTCATTTGTATAAGTCTATCAAATTTGTAGTATATTGGGGTATTTTAGTTCATTTACATGTAAACTTTAGATGACATCACTACTACAATTACAAATGGTCCAACAGAGGGATAATACTTACTGAAAAGATTAAGTTTCTTAAAACATTTCAATACTCATCATAATGGATGAAATACATTAGAAACTGTGATTTCCTTCAGTATTTCAGTGGCTTTTAGGTCATTCTGTGTGCATTTTGTGAGCCATCTTTTGGAGTAATTTTGTTAGAGGGGAGACCTGATGCTAGGTAAATCACATAATGTTTAGTTTCCTTGACTCAAGTATGCTGCCCTAATTTCTTTGCCTTTCTTATCATTCATTACTCATACTGAGCATTTCTGAGGCATAGGTGCCCTTTTAGGTGATGTACAAGCATAAGGAAGATAAGTTTCCTGCTGCCTTGCTTTTATTCTTTAGGAAGTATTGAAGTGGAGACTGAGGAAGCAATTGTTGAAGGGCTTTTACCCCTTCTGCCAACTTGCTGTGTGATCAGAGCTCAGAGTCACACTGTCTCTCTTCCTCAGTTTCCAATGCTTACAAGTAATTCAAGATGAAATCATAAACTGGCCAGTGCTCTGCACCCAAAGTTTGGTTTCATAATCAGACTAATCCACTGTAATTGCAGGAAAACACATCCTGTATCTGAAGGCCTGAACTCATAATCACGATTATTGCCATGGGACAGTGTCAGAACACACTGTAAATAACGTTGGTTGGAACAGTGGTCATAATAGAAGAATCATAGAATCATAGAATCATAGAATGTTAGGGATTGGAAGGGACCTCGAAAGATCATCAAGTCCAATCCCCCTGCCAGAGCAGGAATGCCTAGACTATGCCACATAGGAACATGTCCAGGCAGGTCTTGAATGTCTCCAGAGAAGGAGACTCCACAACCTCTCTGGGCAGCCTGTTCCAGGGCTCCGTCACCCTCATTGAGAAGAAGTTTCTTCTCGAGTTTAAGCAGAACCTCTTACGTTCCAGTTTCAGCCCATTACCCCTTGTCCTATCAGTGGTTGTCACCGAGAAGAGCCTGGCTCCATCCTCGTGACACTCACCCTTGATGTATTTGTAAACATTAATGAGGTCACCCCTCAGCCTCCTCTCAGTAACATTTCTACCAGAATCACAGTGAAATACATGGTTTCTGTCATTCTAATATATAGTTTAAGTAGAATTTGTAATCAACAACTTGAAAACTTTTCCCATATTCACTGCATTAATCTGCTTGCCTTGTGTGCAAGAACAGCAGGTAAAAGGACCTGTGATAATAAAGCCTATTTGAGATTTCATCAGTAACTCCTACCATGATTTGCTAAGTTTCTATCAATCAAATGTATAGAAATTCAAGAGAAATTTAATAAAATTTTAAGTAGTTCAGTGATACTGTTTCTTGCTGCTGTGATTAATAATAGCATCCACATGGGGTTAAACATCTAGTCAACACACTATTGCAGATATGACTGAAATTTCTTTGTCATTTTGTAAAGTTTTATTTGACTTTGTATAAAGAGAAAATAAGTACAGAAAAATAAAGAAAACCAGAAAAAGTATTCTGGAATAACAGTTATCTACTGATTTCCTCTGTATTTGATGTACAGGCAACATAAATTGATGTATTATTGCAACTTCTTTTTCCCTTACTTTCCTTCCTCATCTCTTTTCCTCTCCTTCTCTCCCCTCCTTTCCTTTTTTTTTTCCCTTATCCCCTCCATCTCTGCTCTCCTCCTCAGTTTTCCCCTTCTCTCTCTCTTTTTGTTTTATGGGATTTTTTAGTTTTGTTTGTTTGTTTGTTTTTTCACTCTACAAACTCATTCTTTCTTTGGCATTTGTTTAGCACAATTTTTTTTGCTGGTGAACTGAAACAGCTAACTGGTGCCACAAAGATGACGAAGGGAGTGGAGCATCTCCCTTATAAGGAAAGGCTGAAGGAGCTGGGTCTCTTTAGCTTGGAGAAGAGGAGGCTGAGGGGTGACCTCATTAATGTTTATAACTATGTCAAGGGGGAGTGTCAGGAGGACAGAGCTAGGCTCTTTTCGGCAACGTCCAATGACAGGACTAGGGGCAATGGGTTCAAGCTGGAGCATAGGAGGTTCCACAAAAATATGAGGAAAAACTTTTTTACTGTGAGGGTGACCGAGCACTGGAACAGGCTGCCCAGGGAGGTTGTGGAGTCTCCTTCTCTGGAGACATTCAAAACCTGCCTGGACGCGTTCCTGTGCGCCCTATTGTAGGTGATCCTGCTCTGGCGGGGGGGTTGGACTAGATGATCTTTGAGGTCCCTTCCAACCTCTAACATTCTATGATTCTGTGATTCTGTAACTTGAGCTCTACTTCCTGTTTTATTGCTTGTAAATAGAAGTTCAAATGACTATTCAGCTACCCCCAAAAAAATAAAATAATAAACCATCTTTTTGTTGACTATAATTTGCCAGCAGAAGAGGTTATAAATAATGTGAGCTTGTAAATTCTGGGCAAGGAATAAATGCTACTGAAGGCAAAAGGAATTTAGCTTAAAGATACATTGCATTTGCAGTTGAAGAAAACATCCCTTTGAAATAAGGCTGAGTGAAATATTGTAAAGTGAGATGACTGTAGGTTCCAGTAGTTCCCTCTTCTGCAAGAGGACTTCATGCATTTGAATAGGGTACAACTTTATTTACTCATCTTGGAGCCATTTGGCAAAAAATATTTTGCGGGTCATAATTTGTTGTTTTCTTCCTTCTACCCAGTGAATGGTTGTTATTACCTTTTGAAACCCATGGCAGCAAGCACCTAGCTTTGCTTGGAGCTCATTGCCTTTCCCTCCTATCAGGGTTAAAGGTTCAGTGAAGAAGGTAGTCACTTTGTTGTAAACATTAATAGAAAATTGCCAGATTCTCTGTTGTGAAAACAATTCTCCTTCCCTGATACACCAGACACTTAAAAGAGCTGTCATCAAGTTGTCACTAGTGACTTGTTGACTGAATTCTCTTGCATCGTTTGCTACATAAAAACAACTCCCTTCCTAACACAAGTTTCAGAACTGTATCAGCTCTCAGGTGAGGAACTGTGTCCAACCTCTCTAAAATTTTTTGTATACAATATTTTTGATGAGCACCTACCAACCTTTTTTGGTTTTTTGGAGAAAGTTTTGGATGTTCAGCCTGGAGAGGGAACGCTCCTGGGAGACCTTATTGCAGTCTTTCTATGCACAAGATAGATGGAGAGAGCCTTTTTACCAGGACCTGTAGCAACAAATTGAAGGGCAAGGGTTTTACACTGAAGGTTTAGATTAGACATGAGGAAGAAATTTTTCATGAGGACTTTGAGAAAATCTGCAATAGGTCACCCATTGGAAAGGTTCAAGGTCAAGTTGGATAGGGCTTTGAGCCCCTTGATCCAGTGAAAGATGTTCCTGCCTGTTGCAGGGGGGCTTGGACTAGCTCATCTTCAAAAGTCTCTTCCAAACCAAACCATTCTGTGATTCTATGGTTCTGTGATTCCACCACAAGTATTTTGGCATTCCACTGCCTTGAATCATGGTCAGGTCCGCTTCTGCAGAACTTCTGTTTCCAGATACAGTTTTCTTCAGTTATCTAAAATTTATTCCTGAATAACTGAATTTCTTCTTTTATGAAAAACCATATAGTAATTTTTCTTTCTTTCTTGTCATACAAATCCATATTTAACCCAATCCTAAGCACCAGTACTGACTCACTGGACCCTGTACATAATTTTCTTTTAAAATGGCCTTCCAGCAAGAGCTTTGCCTCTATCTTGCATGCATTTAAATGACAGTGACTGATGAACTGCAGGTTCTCAGTCTAACTAGTTTTCTCACTCAGTTTTTCCTATGCATTTAATGCAGGTACTCACAGATTTTGTTAACCCCTGGATTTGACCATTTGAAAGGGCCTTGCAGTTTTTCTGAAGGCAATTCCACTTTATGTGGCTTACTCTACTCTTTTAAGAAGTGCCTACATTAAAATACCTGTAACCATCTCGAGATGGGTAAGTAATGTTTGAGCTGCTTCCTTCATAAATGAAGTAATATTATTTAAACCTGAATGTAGTTTGCTGAAAGTACATGTATTTACACTAAAGAATCAAATTTGTTTCCCCAGAATAGTTACTTATTACTGTCTCATGTTTTTGGGAAGATTAAAGTCTGAGAGAATGTTATTTTTGATCAAATCAGGCACTCTTAAAAATGACATCAGTATAATCTAAGTGAGTTATCCACAGAGTAGTTTAAACTGTAAGGGCTCTAAGCTTCTGAGCTGCAGATTTGGCTTTACAGCAAGTTATACAATAGGTGCACAAGAGACAACATGATACAATTTTGAAGACTAATCTTAACAGATCCTCAGCATTCAGTTTATTTGTGCTGAATGATACAGAACATACAGTTAGCTATACAATATTTTTACTAGTGAATTGGCTTTCATTGTATTGAAAATATGCATATACCTACACTCAAATACAATTCTGAAAATTAACATATACAAAAGATGGATCGCTGAAACAACTGAATCATGGGATATGCTGATAGAAGAAAGTGAGTTCAGATGAATGAGAACAGCAACCTTGCAAGACATATAACCTTAACTTATTTTACTCTGTATATAAATGAAATATTTTGAACGTTCGACTAGTTTTAACCATATGTCATTATAACAGAATATAGCAGACATACAAATGTCATACACACAAAGATGAGCTGCAGTGCATATTACAGCAATGTAGACATGGCAATAGAGGTTGTACTATTGGCTATTGTATTAAGGATAATAAAACTGTTCACTCCATTAAAATCTACACAACAACACACTTTTAAAAACATATTATGGTAAAGGTTATAAAATTAACCACCTTAATTTACTTATGAAATATGTCAGTATCCTGTTTTGAGATAAAGAGAAACACTTCTGTTCAGTGATTTTGCATTTCAGCTTAGTCTCTTCTAAGAGACTGCACTTTCTGAAGTTAACAGCGTGTGTTTACAGACCATGTCTGCTACTACAAGTGATAATGCCTGATGCTTACAGTTACTATCAGGGATTGCTATGCAGAAAGGCTTTTGCTTATACTTGCTCCTGTAGTAATCGAGGTCACTGCAAAACCTTGTGTGCCGTGTTGGGGGTGCCAAGAATTAATGGGGTCAAAAGGAAATAAAAGTTTGCACCTTCAGGGAGGAATAGACAGAGCAGGTGACTCAAACCTGGACAACAAACTATTTCACTCCACATACGTAATATTCAGTACAAAGCTGAGGGTTTAAGTCCTCTTTCTCCTCTTCAGTGGTTGGTGTTTGAGGAGGACTCTATCCCTTCTTCTGACTTCAGTCCCGATCCTGAGTTCCCAAATCAGTGTTCTGTGTTTGCTTTGCCTCTGTCACTGAGCCTGGGGCTTCCCCAATGCCTACAGGCTCTCCAGCACCATTCTATCAGCACAGGGGAGTCTGCTTTGATGTCAGTTTTGTATACATTTGAACATATTTCATTATTTTCATTATTTTCTTATTTCCTTATTAGTACGACTATTTTTTTATTAAAACTGCTTAAGTTTTCTTTTCCAATCCATAAACCTCTCTGCCTTACTCCATTTTCCCTTCCCTTTTGGGGAGGAAGAAGGGTTAGAAAGTATCTGCCATTCATTTAGTGGCCAGCCTAACCCCAATCCTTGACACTCAGCCGTCAGAACAGGTAGACAATCAATATTTACCTTTCTGCTTTATAGTTAAACACCTGTTTTGAACTTTACATGCTATCAGAGATTTTTTCAAAACATGTAAAAACTACAGACTACACTTTGCTAAATTAAATGGTGCTAAATTATTGCTTATACTTTTAGATGTTTCGTACCCACAGGACATAAACGTTTCTAAAACCAGAAAGTTTATTGTAAGTAATGTTAATAGTTTTAAATATTTTTGTTACTTCCACCCCCATATTGTGTTAAATAACCTTACTCAGGCAAGAATAGTTAACAGGAAATCAAGCAATAGAATCAGAATATCCGCATTTCTGTTGTAACCATATTTGATGGGGTAGCAACACAGACAGTGTGTGTTACTATGAGCTCAAATTTAATTCATTCTACAGAGCATACATATCAAATAAATAATAATTCATCCAGATTGTCAGATGGTTCACTTAGCAGTATTCAAAACATTTATAGTTTCTACATACAAACACAGAGCAGTTTGCACAAAAGAAATCACAAATCTTGTTATAATTTAAAAGATTTTCTTTAAACTACTTGTAGTAGTCTAAATGTAAATAACAAATTTAATTTAACAAAATGAACATTAAAAAGTCCAATACTATTTTGCAAAACTCTTTTGCAAAGGACTTAGACTTCAACAACTGAACTGTGTCTCTGGAGCCACATCACTGAAAATGGAATGATGGCCCAATTAGATACCGTTCTTTTAATTATTTTCAAAATTTTTAAGAACCTTGAAGACAATTAGAAATGTCTAACAGCATTCAAAAAATCTTCTGCTTCCCTGCACATTCTTTTCTCAAAATAGCTTAAGATGATAACAGTTACAGTGCCGTATATACAGGTAACACATTTGCAACCCAACAATTCTCTGAGTAATTTTAGTACAATAACAAAAAATCTCTGTAGCTACCCCTTAGCCCTGAACTTATTGTGTGGAGTACCCCAATTATATTAGTGTCCAATCACAAAATGTTGCTGTATTACATTTCATATTTTATAGATATTCAAATCTGCCTTAATTTCATCTTGATTTTTAATTATAACAAGCTATTTTTTTCCATGTGTTCTATAGCATCTTCTAATTTCTTCATCTTCAGAGAAAATATCAAATTTCAATGTTGTTTAAATAAGTTGATATATACTACTTAATGTAACAATTTTCTTATCCAGCTACCAAAGAAGCCAGAAAAATAAAGAGATAGGCAAGAAAATGGGATAAAGGACCTGAGAAATGAGAATATATTTAAAGGATTTCATATTTCCTGTGCGTATTTTACTTTCTAAAACATGATCAAAATAGCTCTGTGAAAAAATAGGAAACCTTATTTTTCAAAGTAAACATTAATGGAATTTCAGAGGCAGAGCGTGCCAGAAGAAGCAATATCTTCCATTAGATCTTTATTAACTGAAAAAATAGACAAGTTTTTGATTCCAAATCATTTCATCAGCCAGTACAATGTAGTTCCTGTATGGGGAAAAAAAAGAAAAAAACAAACCCAAAAACCCCCAAAATCCCAACATCAACACAGTTTTTGATGAGAAAGTTAAACCAGCTCTGTTGTATTACTTATTCATCAGTTTAAAAAGGCTGTGAAACTATTCTTGTGAGTGTTACAAGATCTCTGCCTTTGTATTGCTACCTCTAGATCAGAGAAACTTCCTTCCTCATGATCTGAATAATACAAAAGAAAGAAATAGGGTGTGCGAGCAAACCTACAGAACAACTGGCAATCAAGATTTAGCCGGCTGTAATGGCTAAAATAGGGCTGAACTGCTTTCAGGTTGAGAAGAGAAAGGTGATAGTAAGGCAAGAAGAGTGTACAGGGCTTTTGGAGGAAGAGAAAGAAATGTTAGAAACAAGGTTTAAGATAAAGACGGAGTTTGGTTTTTTTTTTAAAGAACAGTTGAGGTGTTGGAGTATGATCAAAAAAGGGTGTAAAGGTGAAGAACACTTGAGGTTTACTGATTAGATGGAAGAAATTGCACAGTCAAAGCAACAATAGAAAACTAACTGCACCATAACAGTTAATGTTTCTGAAAGCTCAATAAAAGGAGCCCAATATTTCTCAAGGACAAATAGGCTGTATTCCAGGTGCATGTAAGACACAAAGACAACCTTGTCTTTCCCAAAGACAAATTCTGAAGGCAGGTCAATGTCTTTCTGATGACTGAGCTTCTGGATAAAATCCCAAAGAAAATTAAAGAATAAGGTTGTATTTTCTCTTCATGTTATTTTTACCTTAAATCTTATAAATCGAAAACTTTTAATTCTCTGCTAGTTCTAGACATTTCACTGGAATATAAACAACTACTGCTGCCAGAATATTTTAAAATGTAACTTGAATAAAATGGAAAATAGAACTAGATAATATATCACAGTTCTTCCGAGGTCACAGCAACAATAAAGAGATAAAGGGAAGTTCTGGAACTCGTTCTGCTAAAACCTGAGACAGGAACATAAGGTTTCAAATGGTAACACCTGAGAAGACCACTGTGGCATGAAAATAGGAAGAGGATCTCATTCCTGGGTTTTTCTCAAACAAAACTTTTACCTTTTAGAAGAAAGCCTAAGGTTTATGAGGACCAAGCCTTTTACAACTCCTACTGATTGTCACTCTGAAACGGCAAGAAAGCACGGATATCAATGACATCTTCATTTATAAAATGTCTGGGAGTAGTCATCATGTATTTTGAGTCTCTACATGTTTTTTTCAAATGCTTGACTTCAAAGGCAAATACCATTTTGTTATGGACTAAGTAAGATCTGCAGGATTTGACAAATAATGAAAGCTTAATGATACATTTAAAGGAAGAATATATCAAATACACTATTACTTGAATTTCTGCCTAAAAATAAAATTGTGAAATTTTCATGTGTTTCATTCAAGTCATGCTGTATGCAAATCCATTTGACAGACTAAAGCCCAAGGACAAAAGTAAGCAGGTAAGAAGTGATGAACAAACATTTTCCTTCTGTTAGTGCCAATGTTTGCATTTTTTTAAAAAAACACCGTATCTCAGCCATCTCTGTAATTAAGTCAGTCTTTTTTTTTTTTTTTTTTTCCTAACTCCTCAACTGGTTCTGCAATTCTTCTGCCCTAGGTTAAGTTATATAAAGCCTACAGTTCTATACCTCAGCTAGTTATCTTTTTTTGAGATAGTAGATTGAAACAAGCTATGGATGATTCATTGGCCTCTTACATGCCTAAGGGGAGATGATTTGGCTCTGTAGATATGGATCATTCTCCACAGACTGAAAAAGCCTGGAGTGATTAGCTCAAATATACATGCCTAGTCAGATGACTAGAAACCGGGGCGCATTAATCCTACACTTACTTTCTGGTAGCTGCCAGAAGTCTTAACATCTATATAGCTCAGTGAATAATTTCAGATAGGGAATACATTCAATTAACTTCATCTCCCTCTCATTTCTAATCATAAGCAGTCTTTTATGTACTACTCTTAAAAAAAATAAAAATGATCATTTATAAAGTATTCCTTAGCTTTTATATATTCAATACAAATTTTCAGCATATAAGATTGAGATGTTTGGGTTAATTTTCACTGGTCATCTGTCAAGAACGTACCCACAAAATGGACAGGGAGACTACATAAAAATTAAATTTTATTTCAACCAGAAAACTACTCTGCATTCTGCCAGACAAAGTGAATTTCAAGTTCAGATGTTAGCTGGGAATATAATACTGCATAGCTTGATTATTCATTAATTTAATTTTGTCATTAACAAGCACTAGTGCCCAAGGTAGTCTGTGTGAGTTATCTTTCAGTTAATTTGTTTGCTTTCTGTTTCTCTGTCTCATAAGTATTATGTTAGTATGCTGTCCGGAGATATACAGATTATATGCGTCGGGTTTGCATGACAAAGTTTTGATAGTGGTAGGGCTACAGGGGTGGCTTCTGTGAGAAGGTGCTAGAATCTTCCTCTATGCCTGGTGGAGCCAATGTCAGCCAGCTCCAAGACAGATCCACCGCTGGCCAAGGCTGAGCCCGTCATCAACAGTGGTACCATCTCTGTGATAACATATTTAAAAGGAAGGAAAAAAACTGTGCAACAACTTAATCTCATTTCTGAAGAGAGGAGTGAAAATATGTGATAGAAACAATTCTGCAGACACCAAAGTCACTGGAGGAAGGGGGAAAGGTGCTCCAGGTGCTGGAGCAGATTCCTCTGCAGCCTTCAGTGAAGACCATAGTGAAGCAGACTGTCCACCTGCAGCCCATGGAGGTTGACAGTGGTGTAGCTGTCCACCTGCAGCTTGTGGAGAATGACACATTGAAGCAGGTGGATGCCCAGAAGATGCTGTGACCCCATGGGAAGCCAGCTTTGGAGCAGGCTTCTGGCAGGACCTGTGGAGGACCTATGCTGGAACAGTCTGTTCCTGAAGGACTGCACTCTGTGGAAGGGATTCCTTTTCAAGCAGTTTATGAAGAACTTCAGTCTGTGGAAGAACATATGTTGAAGCATTTCATGGAGGACTGTCTCCTGTGGGAGAGACCATGTGCTGAAGCAGAAGAGTGTGAAGAGTCTCCCCCCTGAGAAGGAAGGATGGACATAGTGTGTGATGAACTAACCACAACCCCTATTCCTGCCCCCCACACTACTGCAGAGGAGGAGGAAAAGAAAACGGAATAAAGTTAATCTAGGGAAGAAGGGAGGCGTAGGGAAAAGGCATTTTAAGATTTGGGGGTTTTCTCATTACCCCATTCTTATTTGATTGATGATAAACAAAATTATTTATTTGAGTCAAATCTGCCCATGACAGCAACTGGTGAATGATTCAGCCAGGGTAAACCCACCACAATATTTCTATACATATATTACCCTCCCCACTTTCTGTTTTCTCTTGCTTGTCTGTATTTTAGTCACTTTTGCTGTCTGTTGAAATATTAGAGAAACTCCTCTAAATGATTCCACAAGTTGATTGAACTCATTTTCATGAAACTGAAGTCTTTCTCACCAGCTGAGAATTTGGCCACTTATCTTTTAATTTAATAGAACAATTTTGATTAATATTCAATTTAGATCTTGCCCCAAATATTTTCACGTATATATTTTTTTAGTAGATAAATCATTCTCACTAGAGTAATAAAGCATATTTGGGAATACTATTAAGTAAATAAACTAATGCTGCACAGCATAAGTAAGAGGTCAGATAAGTGGTACTCTTTAGCTTGGTAGTATATATCAATCTCAAATATAGAAAATGGGAATATTTTACACACATATAATCATTTATGTTATACTACATTGCTTTCATTCATTTTTGAAAGAAAACACATTTTATTGCCCAAAATTCATTGTGTAGAATTTACCTCAAGAGTCCATTTGACTGCTTTTGTTTGCTAATGAATTATTAGTATTGAACTCTTGTGTATTTTAAATAACTTTTGTGGTTATTATTGTCAACATCAACTTTGTTCCTGAGGGTTGATGCTGTGTTATTGTGTTCCCTATTTCCTCTGCTGTTTTGATAAATGTCAAGGGAGTACTGCAGAAAGAAAGTGCAATCATTGCTGAGGAAGAAAAAGTGATTATGTAGACGGTCAATGTATTTATACTTTACAGTAAGTCAGCGGCATTTGTGGGTCAAAGATCAACTCTGTGACATACCTGTGCAGAATTGCTTGAAAGCCTCTGCAGCTACACTGTCTTTCATTTTAGGCTTTTACCATTTGAATCACTTGAAGACTAGTTACTTTTGTGGTGTCTTTTTGTTATTTGTACTATTACTGATGCTTCCCACAGATAGAGACAACTTAATGAGCACTTCTAATCAACTATAAAAGTGAGAATAAGACAGATGTAGGCCTTGAAAGGACATAAGAAAGCACACACTGTTCAGTGCAATTCTGTATTGAAATGGTATCAGGTGCACCAATGCTGTCTCTGACAAGAGTTTAACTTGTTCTGAAAAGGCTCCAATGAAAGGGATTCTCCAGTGCCCCTAAGAACATTATTCCAGTGTTTTACAACACCCATATGGCAGTAAAATTTATACTAGAAAAATGTAATCACTGAAAAGGATACAGAACATGAAAGCTCTTTCAAGTGGCAAAGTAACTTTGCCCAGTGGATATTCAATGGTTTAAGCTATAAAGTAAAAAGGAAAAGCAAAAAAAGAAACCCAAAACTACAAAAAAAACCCACCCTACCACCCTTATTGTAATGAAATATAAAAAGAAGTATACAACAAAATGTAACTCTGCAGGAGATGACTTGGCAAGACGAGATAAATATATGCAATTATATATTTAATTTTATATATATATATAATTATATATATAAATATATGCAATTGTACTTTATTTGACCAGAAATAATGAAGTCAAGTTCTTAGAACTAATTTTTCATCTGAAATATCATCCTTACAACTTCAGAGTGCCACTTAAAAGCAGAGGCGCTGGTTCAGTGTTGAATCCGAGGGGAAAATATTGCCTACTAAATCACCAGTACTATTTCTTTTACCATCTAGCTTTTTTCTTAGAAGCTCTCTGCTTGAGCTGACCTTAACCTTTCTAAGCGACTAAGAACAGTCAGGTTCACAGTAAAAGTCAATGTGAGTAGAGGCCTTGTGAATATAAATTCAGTGAAATTGCAGTAATTAACTGCAATTAACTATTTGATAATGATTGCCAATGTTATATGCTGCTAACAACAAAAATATTTGAAGATGATTGGGCCATGTCATTCACTTACTGCTAAAAATTTGAGGTAAAATTCAAAATCAGTGTAAACCAACTTTCCTTCTTACATATTTTTAGACAGATTTGATACACATAATTAAAAACAATGACAGATAACTTACTAGATGGCCTGAAGATTTTGGAACATGGAACAGATACAGGAATACTGTAGTGATGTCTAAAATAAACGAGGCTGAAATTTTGTTGCCTAAATTTAAGGACCTTATCCAAACTATCTAAGTTACAGTGTCTTTGGGAAATGTAAAATGTGTGGAATAATGACCTGAACTTAAACATGTATGGTAGGTCTCCCCATTGCTTCCATACTCCTTGTATTTGGGACTGTAAATGTTCTCAGATTCAACAAAGGGTGCTGAAGTCCATATAATTAGAATATTTCCTGAAAAGTGGCAACTTGGGCTTGGAGTCGAATTCTATCAAGTTCAAGAGTTGCATCTGAGCTCAATTTAGGTCAGCTAGTTCCTTGTTATGCAGTCTGATTGCTATTCATAAGTGGATAGGTGTCAATTCTTGTAATTTCTTGTCTTGGTGTTTTCTCTCCAGTTAGGTTCTACTTAAGATTCTGGAAAAGATTTAACTGTTGTCTCCTATGTTGAGGAAGCTATCTACTGTTTAGAGAACACTGTGACTATAGTACAATTTCTTCCTGACTAATAGAGATCTCTAGCAGTCAGATCTACTCTGTAGATTTGACTTAGCAGATATCTGCAACTTTGCTATGACCTAGAGACAAATTTTTGCATCTCTTTGAATGGTTGTTCAGACACAAAATTTTTAGGAACTGTGAAGCCAAAAACTGAAACTGCCTTCAGATACCATTCTAGCTGGATTATAAGGAATGGCAACATAGAGTCCCTGTCTATAATCTCCTACCCATGAACAATGTGTTTTCTTTTCCAGGTTCTTATCAGTGCCCAAGTGATAGAAAATCACCAATCTTAAAAATTATTATTTTTTTTACTTTATCTAATGTTCATACAGCTACCTAAATATGAAAATCACCTCTAAGAAGTGAATACTGATGAAAGTTGTTTATGGGACTTACAGATCTACTCAATTTGATGCATTTTTAATGATAGTATAACAATTACAATATTGAACTAAACTTTAAAAATACCTTATAGGAGACAATATTGATTGTATATTAGTGTCTTTAGACCTTTTCTTAGTCTCGGAATATTGAAAGTAAGTGCTGATACTGGAACACCCCATATTTCTTATAAAAACACCATATATTTCCTATAAATATTATGTTACAGTGTATGCTTTGAAAGAACATAAATATCCAGAACATTCTTCACTTTCCTTGACATTGGAGAGGTCGTATGTCTTTTCAACAGACACATAAGTATAAATAAGCATATTGTAAATTTAAATACACTTTGCCTTGAAATGTTGTTATATTTAACACGAATTTTTGATCTACTACATTTTCAGTTTATATGTTTGACAAGCCCTGCCAATATGAAACTGATATACTGATATAATAATAAAGTATGGACAAAATTTACTGTAGAGTACTAAAGTAGATTAAAATTCCCTTTTGAATCAACACAAAGAGAGCTTTCAGTTTCACAAAATTTAGATTAGAATACCAACATTTGTTTGACTACTATTATATAGTGTATAGGCTGCAGAGGATACAGAGGCTGAAACATCTACAAGAAGAATTGAGTCAGATTTTCTAGCTTAAAGATTAGCACCCACACTGAAGTTTTTCAATATTGGACTTACAGCACTAGTGGGCTGGCTGGACACCCACGAAGATGTTTGGTTTAGGTGTCAAACAGTAAATCTCTGTTCTTTGTTGCTTTTCGAGCAGAGTAGGCCCCAGTTCTGCCTTTCCCTTCAATCCTTTTGCTGTTATCCCTTCATGTGTGGAAGTCTGTTGGCTGAGATGCTGAAAACTCTCAACCTCAGTTGCCATAGATACCTCCATGGCTTAACCACACATATTCTTTCAAACAGTTTCCATTTTTGAGTGTTCTCTTTTATAATTTGCCTATTCAGGACCTGGTGGTATCAAACAGAATCTACTCTGCTAGGTCTGCTGACTTAGTCACGCTCTCCTTA
Source organism: Trogon surrucura (assembly GCA_020746105.1). Taxonomy (NCBI): domain Eukaryota; kingdom Metazoa; phylum Chordata; class Aves; order Trogoniformes; family Trogonidae; genus Trogon; species Trogon surrucura. The sequence continues at coordinate 43,555,718 of CM036617.1, forward strand.
ACAGGAATATAAGAATCCAGTGTCATGAAAGTGCGTTGTGTTGGCTGCTTGCCACAGATTTTGTAATGTCACTAATTTCCTCTGAAGAAACCTGTGCACCTATTCTTTGTTTATTCTAGAGAGGTGGAACTAGTTTTTTAGAACAATACACAGGGTTTCTTAAGATCAAAGCGAAGGTTAGAGTATGACCATGTATTTTTTCTAATATTTTTCTCAGATTTACCTCTTTCTTCTATTAATACAATTATTCTCTTTACTGATGTTGAGTTCTTTAAGAATGAACTGCTCTTACCAAAGTGTGACAATATGCTTAGAATGTTTATGTTGGCCTGTTTCACATATGCCAGCTGTGTAGTGAAAAAGCTGTCACAAGATCAGTCCTACGATGTAGGACATTTTTCCTCTACTTTTCATCTTACACGACTATGAATATAGTTTTGGGCAGTTTTAAACTTATTGAATACTCTTTCATATTTATTATGCATTGATAGTAGACTTCATATTGGAAAAGACTCAACAGAATGAATTTTCTCTCTAGATAAAAGAAATTAAGATAATTTCAAAGAAATGAGAAAAGATGTTATTTTCCATCAATTTCCCAACAATTATATCAATAACTATTTCTTTTGTTGTTGGACTCTCACAGTCAGTCCTCAAAAAAATAAATTATTCACTTCAGAGTATCCTCTCTTTGTTGTTGAAATATTGAAATTTCAGTTTCCGTTTTTATCCTGTCAATTTAGATCTATTTTGTTGAAAACCAAATCATAATCTGGTTTATACTGATTAGCTTATTTTTACTTATACTAACCATATTTTAAATAATTTCTATTCTAGTTTCACTTGGTAATTTTATCTGGACTTCAAATTCTAGTTCCTTTGGATTATTTCCTCTGAGAATGAACAATTATTCATTGCTATGCAAATTTGAGTGCATGGGTTTTGTGCCTTCTATATTCCTTTGAAGATGAAATATCTGACAAAGCCTGGAGGAAAGCAGGCCAGTTCAATGAAATTTCAAGGTTCTTTTTATTTTGTTTCCTTCATTAAGACAGGAGAAGTGAGTTCTGAAGTCTGTAGAGGCCCTTCTTTTGTTTCAGAGTATTGTATGATGTCTTGGATATATTCATAGAATCACAGAATGGCCTGGGCTGGAAGGGACCTTAGAGATCATTTTAATCCAACCTCCCTGTCATGGGCAGGGACGCCACCTCTTGACTAAGTCAGGTAACACATGAGGACCGAACCCGCGACCTTTGGTGTTTCAGGCACCACGCTCAAACCACTGAGTTAACCGGCCCTCAATTCACATAGTATTATCCCTTTGTCTTTTTTTTTTTTTCAGATTGTTTAAAAAGTTGGTTCTTGTACCTTGAAATGTGGTTTACGCTGACCAATACAAAAAGTACATTCATGATCAAAGCAGAAAGAACACTTGATAAAGCTTCCAGAAAGAACAATGTAGGAGCAAACCTCTTCCTATCTTACTAGGGAAGGTTGATGTCTCTTCAAGAATCCTTAGATAAGATTAATACTGAAGAAGAAGCTGAAGACATTGTCAGGATTAAGGATTTCACATCTGACATTTCAGGATGGATGGAGGAATGAAAGACATCTTGTATCCCTTTCAAACACAGGAACCATGCAAGGCGTATGCCTTTCTCTGTCTCTAATGAAATTTGAAAATAGTGGATCTCTCCATGGAAGAGGGAAAGGAAAACGTTCTTGAAGGGTCTTGTCACCAGCAAAAAGGTGCCCAATTAACTTAGGAGAGGACTCTCTGAAAAGTCAAAAGTTGCATGCTCTTTTTCCATCTATCCCTTGATTGTGTCCACTTTTTTCTCCACCTTTCCTCTGAAAGTACCGCTGCACACTTAACTATTTCTCACTAGTAAAAAGACAGTATATTCAGATACATGCGTCCTATCTTTTTGTATCTTTCCCTTCTCATAAGCACTTGTACCTAAGGGATCCTGCTCTGGTAGGGGGGGTGAACTAGATGATCTTTCGAGATCCCTTCCAACCCCTAACATTCTATGATTCTATGATACTTCCATTAGGTGTCACTGGACTTCCCTCTTGTTCTCTCTGATCTACCCATGCCATGTTCATCTTGACAGAAAAGGAAGAGGGTGTTCTCCATCAAAAGGAACTAGCACACTTATCAACAAAAGCTATGAGATTGTATAAAATGTCATCTTACTATAAATTGACCGCTGTGATCCATCTAGATCAAACCAACTTCATTCAGGTTTGAAATGTCTCTGGTAATTGGTTTCTGATTTAGGATCTTCTCCACCTGAAAGATGTGAGTGTTTGATCACTCATCCTCCTTTCTATTTGTTATGCCAGATAGTGTATCTGAGGAGTATTTTACTCTAGTCTCACCCTTTTGATTCCTCCAAGCATATATGATTAGAAGAGTACTATGTCAGTCAACATGATCCTGATCATACTTGTCACTTTTCTTTCCAGAATTTATCAGGACTATAAATTCAGATTCTCTACCTGAGACCTTTCGTTGTCAGGGACAGTAGGGTTGGTTATAAGAAAGTTTTAGCAATTTAGTTTGTGTTCTGTCTAGGACTTTAAAATGTAGGAGAACCTCCACTTTTAGAGTGTGATTCATCTGATAAAATATGGATGTCTAATCTAGGATGAAATCAACTGCTCTCTAAAAGCTGCTCCTTCTCTTCCCATCGACTATAAAAAGAACTGAAGGTGACTTCAGATCAGATGTAGATATTTGTCTCGTAAACACCCACATTAAGCCACATGAATTCACAGTAATGGGGACTCTACAACTGAGAAAGTGTTTTAGTCTTTGTACTATCAAATGTCATTTCACTCCTGCAGGCACATGAAATCAGTAGACTATGTCTACTAGAACGTTATGGCTCTTGGAATATTTCTTTACTTAAATAGTTCATAAATTGTAGCAGAAATTCCAGAAGTAAAATTGGGAAATCCATGTCTCTCTTTGTCAAAACCAGTTGTTAACTGTGAGGAATGGAACCAGACACATTCCTGCTCCATGGCTTTCCATTTCACAGAATCACAGAATCACAGAATGTTAGAGGTTGGAAGGGACCTTAAAGATCATCTAGTCCAACCCCCCTGCCAGAGCAGGATCACCTACAGTAGAGCGCACAGGAATGCGTCCAGGCGGGTTTTGAATGTTTTCCATGAATCTTGCATTTATTTCAGCACCGATTCATCCCTTCATGACTACAGTACAATCCAGCTTCAATGTGATGTCCAGACAATTTTAAAACAGCAGTAAACTCAAAATAAATGGAAATAAGTAATTCTTCACCCAACATGTAATTAAGCCATTAGATTTATTACTGCAGAATGTTGTGGAGGTCAGATATATAAAAGTGTGCAAACCCACAAAAAGTTTTTAAATTATTTGAAGGTGTTCAAGCAAATATTAGACACATTCATGTCCATTAAATTCTATTGTAGACAGTTATGTGGACATAATGTAGATGATGTGTACAAGTTGTGTCTCAGAAATCTCAAAGCTGTAGTTTGTTAATAGTTGGGAGAGCTATCAGTTACACTTGATTTTTTATTATTTTTTTAACCTTATTTTACTCTAGCCATTGTTCCTACTCAATTTCTCAGGAAAGTATTTAATCTGAGAATATTGTCAAACTCAAAACCTTCCCCAAATGATGGTGAGATCGATGTAAATCCTAGTGTAATAAATATGAAGAAAAAGAAAAGAGATCAAGATGAGTACAGAGGTTCAAAAATCAGGGATTCCAAGGAGAGTACTCTGATAGTTCAGATGCTATTGAAAGGCAATTCAAGGACAGTACAATCATCAGGCATATTCAAACACAGGTCCACAAAGAGAAAGTCCTGTCTGAGTAATTCGATGTCCTTCTACAATAAGGTCACCTGACTAGTGCATGATGGGATAGGAAAGTGCTGGATGGAGTTCTATTGGATTTTAGTAAGACTTTTGATCCTGTAGCTTTCTGGACATGTTGCCCAACTGTGAGATGAGCAGGTACACTGTGCGCTGGGTGTAGAACTGTGTGAACACCTGTGAGAGACTGATAAACTGATGACTCGAACATTCTGGGCCAAAACTGACCACAGTCACCTGCCAGGGACTTAATGGTGTTTGTGCAGAGGTGTCTCAGTACCTTTCTGAGCCAACTGCCCAATCCACGCTCTGCCAGAGGTGTGGAAGCAAGTAGGATTTGGAACTAAGGTTGCAAAAACTAAGAGGTCGAGCTGTCAGAGGAAGGAGTAACCCCTTCAGAAACCCCCATCATCCCCCAGTTCCATTCTCCATAATTTTCTGCAAGGGTTAATGACACAGTGGGGTATAAAATCTACTATATATGACTGTATAAAAAGCGATGGCCCCACGAGTTAGGTCCTTGCTCACCCCTGGAATATTGCTGCATCTGTCATCATTGTTGTGGGATCCAAAGGTTGTCATATTTTTTCTCTCCTTCTCTTTCTTTCTTTCCTTTTCTCTCTCTCTTTCTTTACACAACACGCACGAAAATTATCTATAGCAAGGCCTGTTTACACAAGTTTTTCTCTGTTGTGAGGCCCATTGGTGTGAGTACTAAGTGAGTGATTGAGGTCCATCATTGTCAGCCGCAAGACCCATTGTTATGGATAAATAAAAGCTGTGTTAGGATCTCTGATGTCAATTCACCTTAATCCTGGCCTTCGAATCAGTGAATCTGAGTTGCCATCCTGAAGGCTTAGGACATTACAATGGCAGGGCTCAATGAGTTGTAATGTTCGGGGCTACATATGGCTGGAGATCAATGATGTTCCTCAGGGCTTAGTTCTAGGGCCAGTTCTGTTCAATGTATTTATCAATGATCTGGGTGCAGGAGTAGAATGTATCCTTAGTTTTCTAGAAGGTGCTTTTGAGCCTTCTGGGGGACAAGAGGCATTGCAGAGGGATCTAGATAGAATGGAGCATTGGGCCAGTGATTAATGAGATGAAATTTAACAAGTTGAAATGCTGGATTCTGCACCTAGGACAGATCAATGCTGGCACAGGTATAAACTGGGAGAGGAGTCACTGGAGAACAGTCGTGCAAAAAGGGATCTGGGTGTGTTGGTCAACAGCAGCTCCATGTGAGCCAGCTGTGTGCCCTGACAGTCCAGAGAACAAACCCCATCCTGGGGTGCATCACACACAGAATGACCAGCTGATCAGCAGAGGTGATTGTCTCACAGTATTAAGTGTTGGTTAAGGGCCTCACCCTGAGCACTGTGTGCGGTTCTGGATCCCACAATTTAAAAAGGTTGTGGAGGTCCTTGAATGCAGACATGCAAACAAAAGGGCAACAAAACTGCTAAAGGGGCTGGAAGGTATGTCCAGTGAGGAGTGACTGGGAGCTTCAGACCTGTCTAAACTGGCAAAAATGAGGCTGAGGGATAGGCAACCTCATTGGTCTCTACAGCTTCCTGAGGAGAGGAAGTGGAGAGGGAGGTGCTGAGCTCTTTTTCCCGGTGTACAGTGACAGTATGCAAGGAACGGCTCAATGCTGCGCAAGGGGATGCTCAGACTGGGCTTTAGGAAGCATTTCTTTGTCAAGAATTGTAAAGAACTCATCAGGTTGGAACAGACTTATTAAAGAAGCGGTAAATGCAGGTCAGTGTTTTGGAGACTTTTGGACAATGCCCTTACTACCATGCATCAATTTTTAGTCGGTCCTGAACTGGTCAAAATGTTGGACTCGATGATTGTTGTAGGTCCCTTCCAGCTGAACTATTCTATTCTATTCTATTCTATTCTATTCTATTCTATTCTATTCTATTCTATTCAAACCCAGAGAGATATAAAAGGTTCCATAAATAGTTGTTTGGAGGCATGAGAATACCTTTTTCAGCAAATGGACTTCAAAGTCCTCTTCTGTCCTCTGTTGCTTTTGATAGCCAGCTTTGCTGGTGTCAGAAGGAAATGTCTTGGTTTGATAAACAGAACCAATACCGTCAGTGTTAAGTGACTGGTCCCACCCTAACCCTTGACAGGAGACTAATAGGCTCTCAGCTTTGCAAGATCTCAAATAAGACTTGTCTAAGCAAGAAGATAAAAGGAAAAGTAGCAGAATCTGGAGGAGGCAGAGAAAAGGCTGGGACCTGATATACTGTAGCATATATGTGAAACAAGATTTTCATCGTGACCTAGAAATCATATGTGAAGGTTACCTCTTGTGATAAAGACTGAATTTTTAGTACCACTACCAGTTTTCAGAAATGCTTGAGTGAGGTGGTTAGAGTATATGGAGCAGTGGCACTTAGTGGAAATTTTTATTTTATGAATTAGAAGTGGAGAACTTTGATGTCATCTACATGAAGTGATGTCCTGAAGGCAACCTGAGGAATTCCTAGGACGAATTTCAAAATCTGAACACTAGAAGATAGGGAGAAGAAGAGGAAAATAGCTGCTTTTCTCTGGGGCTTAAGGTAGAACAATCTCATGGGGAACATTGCTCTTCATAAACTTTAATGTAAAGCTCTTGGATGCATATCAAAGTGTTTATCATAGAATCATAGGATGGCCTGGGCTGGAAGGGACCTTAGAGATCATTTTAATCCAACCTCCCTGTTGTGAGCAGGGACGCCACCTCTCGACTAGGTCAGGCAACACACATGAGAACCGAACGGGAATCGAACCCACAACCTTAGTGTTTCAAGCACCACGCTCAACCCACTGAGCTAAACCGGCCCTCATGGTCATATCAGAGCTCTTGGAAATAGGATAGGGCAGTATGGGCCAATATGTTTCAGGGTACATTGCCTGAACTATACTTGCAGGACCTGTGAGTTTTGGCCTGACTGTTACAGTAAACTAGGCTCTTTCTCTTCCAGTTAGTAACCGAGGCCACCTGCAGACTAATACTCTGAACATCCGAATTTATGGTAGTTTTTATTTAGAGTTTGGATTTCCTTGGGAAATGGTTTCACCTCCTGTCCTAAAGTTTAATCCACCTGGCTGAAATAGAAGAATAAGTGATAGAAAGCTAGATAGTAGTGAGTTTGTACTATAAGCATATGTTACATTGTGAAAATGTAGAGATAAAGATCTGCCTTATTACTTGCGTTTACAGGTGTTAGACCAAGTGTCTAGAAATAAAAATTAGAAGAAGTTTAAAATAAGAAGGAAGATTATGAAAAAATAAATAGATATCACCTAGGTGAAATATGAAAAGAAAGTCAGTGAGTAGTGGAAACAGACTTCCATGGGACTTTTTGTGTAATACAGAGGAAGGACAATGCAATTTTATGTTGTCGTAGTTCTTTCATTCCAGGCTGAATTTTGTGACATAATCCTAAAGCTAAAATGATTAAGTTGGTCTGAGTAGTCTACTAATCCAATATATTTTGCCTCTCTTAGCTTCCTGCTCTCTAATTTTTGCTGACCATTACTACGACAAAGATAAAAATTGGCAAAGCTGGAAAGTGTCTATTAACTTAATTTATATGGTACTGTAAAAATTTCTTATAGATGCCTAGTTTGCCACCTTCACACAAAAGCACAGCAGTGCTCTTGGCAAGAGGCTTTGTATTTTTTTATATTATGTGAAAAATGTTCTCCCCTCTAAGTATTGGAGGGCTTAGTAGTGTAAGTTTTGCCAAATGCCACTGGAGAAGGAAGTAGAGCAAATGTAATTTTCTACAAGGGTAATGAGATCTGATTAACAAAGTTGCAAAGCTGCCACTAGCAAGGCAAAAAAAAAGTCTAGATAAATTGATTAAGTGCTGGTGCTCCTACCTGCTGTTGACTGGGTTGGGCTATGGTCTTGTCATTGACTTCTGCCTTATAATTTAATTATAGAAGTTCATTCTTTCTGGATAGCGCCATCCTCGGAACAACATACTAATACATCATCAGCTGTTGATGGTCACTGATGATGAATCACACTAATATATCATTAGCTCTGTCACACAGGTGGTTTTGCAGATTAATTTCGTCAGAGCAACGACCTGTGATGGTGATGCATTAGTCAAAGGATAATTTTGATAAGAATGGGTCTTACATCATTTTCCATTCAAATGTTATTTAATTTATCTAAAGCTTAATTAATATACCTTCAAATAATATAACTGACAGACCAAAGCAAACATGTTCCTGGAAAACCTAAACAAGCATATAATACATTTGGGCTAGTCTATATAGTTAAGATGAAAAATGGTCTCAAACTGTGGCTATGAAAGTAGTGAAATGCAAAGTTTCTTACAAGTTTTGTGTCACTGAAGAAAAAAGTGTTAGTTAAAAGTATACAAAAACAGTGCTAAAATACAAATCAAAGTTGACTTTCGTTTACTGGAAATACAAAAGAAGGCAAAACCTGTAACATATATTAAAAAATGCAGACAAATAGAATATTTGCCATTAAATTTTGCATTGTAACTCAAATACCTGAGATTACTTGAGGAAATTTTAGAAACAGAAAGAAAACTCCTTATATTCTTAGAGCTTTTCCTCATGCTTCTTATATATCTTATGAAAGAATGGAATTTTAAATTTTGGTGAAGTGTTATTTTATGGGTTCATTTTCTATTAGCTTCTTTTTCCATACATTCATCCTTTGATCTTCATCAGGAAGACTCATTAACTTTTATCTCCCCAGTAAAAATCCACCTTTTCCACCCAGGTGTTAGACTTTTTTGAACTCCATTAACACAGTACAAAGCATCTCTGGTACCTCCACATCCTAAATGTTTTGTGCAGTTCTGGTCATACTCTCTTCAAAGAGAAAACTGGAAAAAAAAATGCCAAAAGGTTAGTATTATGATAATTTCTCTATGGTGAGAAACTTAAGAGGCTGATACTTGGAACACGGTATTTTTAAAGAAATAGACATCTAGAAAGGAAGGAATTTTTGAAAAGCTGTGCCCAAAGGAAGAAAAGACAGGCAATAAAGTGCTCAAGCATCAGTTAAAACAATAAAGAAATACACTTTTCCTTACAGCACAGTTGAGTTATGGGACTTGTTTTGGTTTGGCCTGGCCAGATTTCGGCGACGGGGGGGGAGCTGCAGGGTGGCTTCTGTAAGAAGCTGCTAGAAGCTCCCCAAGATTGATAGAGCCAATGCCAGCCGGCTACAAAGAGGGACCCGCCGCTGGCCAAGGCTGAGCCTATCAGTAAAGTGATAGCAGAGGAACGCCTCTGTGAAAAACATATTTAAGAACGGGAAAAAGAACTGTGCCATAACAGCTGGCACAGAGATGGAGGAGTGAGAATCTGTGCAGACACCAAGGTCAGTGAAGAAGGAGGGAGGGGAGGATGAGCTCCAGGCGCCGGAGCAGAAGGAATCCCCTGGGTCCGTGGTGAAGACCATGGTGAAGCGGGTTGTCCCCCTGCAGCCCATGGGCGAGGTGCAGAGGTCCACCGTGAGGATCACCGCATAGATGTCCACCGAGGACTCCATACTGTGTGGGTGGATGCCTGAAAGGGGACTGTAGCCCGTGGGAAGCCCGTGTCAGAGCAAGTCGCTGCCGGAGCCTGTAGCCCGTGGAAGAGAGGAATGCCCACGCTGGAACAGGTTGGCCGGTGGGACTTTTGGGACGCTGCGGGTGGCTCACGCTGGAGCAGTTTCCCCTGAAGGACTGCGCCTCAGACTCACGAGGGGTGGGCTGCCCCTCGTGAGGTGTCTCCCGTTGGGCAGTTTGTAATGAATTGCCCTTCGTGGGACGACTGACGTGGAGAAGAGAGCATGAAGCTTGTCTCCCGTGAGAGGGACCCCACGGTGGCCCTGGGGAAGAGTGAAGAGTCCTCCCCCGGAATGAAGAAGCGGTGGAACCAACGTCGGATGAACTGACCTCAGCCCCCATTCCCTGTCCCCCTGCGCCGCTCAGGGGGAGGAGGTGGAGAAACCGGGATTGATGTTAAGCCCGGGAAGAAGGGAGGGATGGGGGGAAGGTGTTCTGTTTAGATTTGTTTGCTCTTTCTTACTTCTCACTACTCCTCTCTGATTAGTTCTTTTAATAAATGTACCTAATTTCCCCAAAACTGAGTCTGTTTTGCCCGGGACGGTAAATGAGGGTGATCTCCCTGTCCTTATCTCAAACCCTGAACCCTTGGAAATATTTTCTCCCCCTGTTCAGTAGTGAAGGGGGGAGTGAGTGAGCGGCTGTGTGGGTACCTGGCGGCTGGCCAGGGTCAAACCACGACAGGGACTGAACATTACAGTGCTGTGGAGACCCAAATCACGATGGAGCCAGGCTCTTCTCGGTGACAACCACTGATAGGACAAGGGGTAATGGGCTGAAACTGGAACATAAGGGGTTCCGCTTAAACTCGAGAAGAAACTTCTTCTCAGTGAGGGTGACGGAACACTGGAACAGGCTGCCCAGAGAGGTTGTGGAGTCTCCTTCTCTGGAGACATTCAAGACCTGCCTGGACACGTTCCTATGTAGCATAATCTAGGCGTTCCTGCTCTGGCAGGGGGATTGGACTTGATGATCTTTCGAGGTCCCTTCCAATCCCTAACATTCTATGATTCTGTGATTCTGTGAAATGGATTCACAAAAGACATAAATTGAAACTGAACTCAATTTGTGGACCAGGAAATCTCTAATCTACTCTTTTTTGGACAACGAGAAGAATTTATTCTACCCATACTTAAATTCTGCCCTTCAGTATCCACTACATTAACGTTACTCAGCAGAGGTTACTGGACTTTCCATCAGACCCAGTAGTGACATTCTTAAATAGCACAAGATTTCTAAGTGACCAGCCTTTGCCTTACATTGACATTTCAACAAGTGCTTGGGATCAAGTCTGACAACGAGATTCCATTTTACCTAGTGCTATTAATAAACATCAGGGCAGAAATTATCAGGAGCTGATCTCAGTTTCTGTCTATGCTTTGTCATGAATTCTATGCTATTTCATTGGCATGATCTCTGTAATGCATGCTGCTATGGTTGCTGTAGTAACCATTTACATTGCTTTCATGAATATCCAAGAACTGAGTTCAGTGTTACGTGAGCTATGAAAAAAGACTGACTATTTGGCTTTAGACTGAGAAAGCAAGAACAACATATGGGGAATAATGATTTTGTAGCAAAAAGGATTTGGGGGAATTTTTCTTTTAAGTAAATAGTTATCAGTATTTTAAATCCATTAATTATGTGTAAATTCAACAGAAATCAGAGATGATATAAAAATATTGATTTTCTTTAAGTTTCACACATAAGGAAAAAAGTTCTACTACAGTAAAAGAAAATGACTGAAAAAAAATGCCATCTTGGGATACCTTTTCTCATCTTTCAGTGACTGAAGATTCATCTCAGTCACTTTTCAAAGAAGTGATTGTCTTTTCTGCTACTGCCAGCTCTCATGATCTGACACAGAATGTATTTTCTTCCACAGAGAAGGGTCAGAAGGTCACTAGTACAACCCTATGTTCAGATGGCGACCTAAATGACATGACTTCAGCTATTCTCATCATTCCACTGCCTTTCCTGAAGAGTCTGTTTGGTCCTAAAAAAAGTGAAGGTCACTTGCCTTCCCTCTTCTCCCTCCCTTACTAAACTCAGTATCTAAGCTGAGTTGCATAAGTTTACAGATGAATACATGGAAGAAACAACTCTTTGAGATAATATAGAGTGACTGTTTTCCAGGAATCAACCTGAAAAAAAAGAAATATCACAGAGGGAGATACACAGTTGGAGGGATAAAAATTTAATTCTTCTTCTGTTCTGTTTTTTTTTTTGTTTGGTTGGTTGTTTTTTAGAGTTTTTGGTGGGGGGAGTGTTATAGACTTTTTAATGATTTGGGGTTTGGGTTTCGTTTTTTTTTTGTATTTTTAAAATGCGCTTTCTCTGTTATCTTGTACTACTAGATAAAAGAATACCTCAATGGATGAAATTTTTTTTTATACAAATCATACTGTCTTTTACTGGTTGGATATATAAACATTCTCTGCTATAGTGTTATTGCAATACTGCTTTAATTCATTTAATTAATTAATCTCAGTATTAAGGAAGAAGATCATGGCTCTTTCTCAAAGAAGACATTTATTTCCAACTGTCAGATCTGTGAGAGGAGGAACTGAGGATAAAAATATATGTGATACTTAAACATCAAAATTGGTGTTTCTGTAAAAGTTCCAGTCCTTTAGTCAAGTTATATTTTCGAATAGGTCATATATAATCCAGAAATAACTTAAAAGTGTTAATATATGATAACTGGTGCCGATCATTTTTTATATCTGTTTGGAAAAGAATTTGAATTGTGATACTGATAGTAAAAGATTTTAAAATCTATTTTTTAACATCAAATGGTATATAATTGAAGAAAAATAGATAGAATTCACAGCTGATACATAAAAGTGCACTGATGAAAAAGCTGTAGCAGCAGAGAAAGAAACACACAGCACTGGCCTCACCTCACCTATACCACCTGAACCGAGTAGCTCTTCATAATTTCAGTCAATTCATTGTTCAAGAGGTTCCCCTTCAAGCCTGAAAGTGGAAGGTTAGATCTCTAGGTTACATGCAAACACTTGTACATAGACATCTACCTTAAGCTGTGTGCAATCTGAGTTAAATCTTATTCATGAGGCCAATTCAGCTGCTGAAATGCAGGCATCCACTGCTGTTGGAGGCATCACGAGATGTTTAAGACATCTACATCGGTCTATCATATACAGAACAGGACCTAAAGAAGGCCTTTGCTCTTTTGGAGCAACGGTTGGATGTTAAGCGAGAATGACAGTTCATTTAATCTTCACAGAAACAGTACAAATGATAAGGATGACACTATGATTACTTGTTTTTCTGATTTTTCAATGTGTGATATCTTAGCGTCCCAAGACCAGTTTTCATGAGTCTAACTAAAGCATGCCAATATTGACTGCAAATTAAACTGGCAACTGACTTCCGAAAGATGTGAAGCCAAATAATTTTAATCATGCATTCACCTCCCCTTTATTCAAATATATCTCTCTTTCCTGGTGACTCTGTACATTCTAAGTGAAAACTATAAATACTAAATAAACTGCATGAAAATAACAGTCAGTTCTTGATGGAGTTTTTTTAGTCTAAAAAAAAGTCCAAAATTCTATTAATTTAAGCCTTTCTGAGTCTTGAGAACAGCTTTCCAAACATTTTGAACTGGAATGTATTGTATGATTACAGGTCAGGAAAAGTCTTCCAAACTGGAGATCATTAACCATCTCTAGTACATAACTTTAGCTTAACTAAATACAATAAAAATGGATATTGCAGAGCAATTTGGAATAATCTCAAGGAACATTACTCATGAGATAAAACCACACACATGCTAAAAAAAAAATAAATATGTACTGTACCTGTATCAAAATTCCTCTTTTGTCAGGGAATTGACTTTTTTTTTTTTTTGAAAAAAAGCAAAATTAACTTCTTTGTCCCTTTCTTCCCTTGATTTTGGACAACATTTTATATATTTATCTCTAATAACTGCGTAAGATTAGAAAGTCTTCCTACCTGAAAACAAACTTTATTGAGATTCAGCAGACACTTTCTGGTTGTTTCGTTTCCATCCTGTAGCATGTTATCAAAGATTTTCTGATAAAATCTAATATCCTGTTTGAAATAGGAAACAAACAATGGTTGAAAATATATTTATAAAAGAGTTACCACTACAATATAGCTCAAAGTCAATAAAAGACACAAAATAAGGTTAAGCATTTACCTGCTTGCTTTATCAGGAAGATCAAAATTTATTTAAACAGCTTTCCCATGTAGATGGTTGTCCTTGCAGAAAGATATGTGAGATTACAGAGAAGAAAAAGGTCTGGAACTCTCAGTGAATTTGATCAAGAAGAGCTCTGTCTACCATTCACAACTGCTAAATAACATATATTCCATGTAATTCTTAGAGAATACATTTTTTATTAGAGCAAGCATTGATAGTCTCTTCCTCCCTTCTGATTTCCTTGCACCTTGGTTTGGAAGTATTGTGTGTTCTTTCTGAGTTAAGAAGGATTTCCTTAGCGTTAAAAAAGTCAGAATGAAAGTGGATTTTTTTTTGCAAGCTGTAATAAAGGTCTAAAATACAGTCCTCTACTTTCCCATTGCTTGTATTTGATGTTCCACATTCCCAAACAAACAGAAATATTTTAAGCAATATGCAGAAATGAGAAGTTAAAACTCTTTTAATGGGTATTGCAAAAGGGACACCCATTCAAAAGTATCTAATAGGACGCAGTTTGATTCTGAATATTTCAGCATGTCACCAAGTTATATGAGCATCATCACCTAGTAATGCTCATTTTCCTTCGTCTTTAAGAATAATAAAAGGAATTAAATAGCCTGTGGTAGGAAGCCGTCAGCAGAATCCCACCAAACTTTAGACATCTGCAGTGGAGACACCTATAGCTGAACAAGGATCTAGAACTCTGTTAAAGGCAGAGATACTTGCAGTGCAGAGTGAGTCTAATCCTATCTTGTTCTTAAAAAATGATTCAACAGCAAAAAGAAAAAAAAATACATTTTCCTCTTTTTTTAGGTTGAGTGTCTAGTGACATATAGTTGCAAGGAAAAGTATGTGAACCTTTTGGAATTTCATGGTGTTCTGCATTAATTTATCATAAAATGTGATTTACCCATCATCTAAGTCAAGAGTATTGACAAATATAATGTGCCTAAAATAATAACACAAAAGCAATCCTGATCCTCCATGTCTTTAATGAACACACTCATTCAACATTCAAAATGTCAGTGGAAAAATTAAGTGAAGCCTTGTAATCAAGGACTAGTTGACCCCCTCCTTGGCAGCAAAAAACTCAATCAGACGCTTCCTGTAACTGTGGATCAGAGCTGTACATTGTTCAGGAGGGATTTTGGCCCATTCCTCCTGACAGAACTGCTTTAGCTCTGTCATATTCTTTGGACGTCTCATGTCTGACTCTCCTCAAGTCATCCCACAGCATCTCTGTTGGGTTGAGGTCTGAGCTCTGACTTAGCCACTCCAAAAGGTACATCTAGTTCTTCTGAAGATTGTCGTGTTGCGTCACCCAATGTCTACAGAGTTTCAGCTGATGTACAGGAATTGTCACATCATCCTGAAGAATTTTTGGATACACTTGGGATTTCTTATTCCCCTCAAAGACTGCAAGCTGGCCAAGCCCTGATGCAGCAAAGCATCACGATGTTTCCTCCACCGTACTTTATGGTTGGGATGACATTTTTGTGATGACATGCAGTGCCCTTTTTACACCAGATGTAGTGCTGCTTGTTCTTTCCAAATAACTCAATCTCTGTTTCACCAGTCCACAAAACTTTTTGCCAATACCACTGTGGAGTGTCAATGTGCTCTTTCACAAACTTCAGGCATGCAACAATGTTCTTTGTGGAAAGCAGTGGCTTCCTTCATGATGTCCTGCCATAGATACCCTGCTTGTTCAATGCTTTATGAACTGCAGGCTCATGAACACAGGTGTCAGCCAGTTCCAATGACGCCTTCAACTCTCTGACTGTCACTTGGGGTTGTTTCTCTACCTCACTGATGAGTCTTCATTGTGCATTCTTGGGGTCATTTTTACTGGGTGCCCACTTCTTGGTGGAGTAGCCACAGTCCCGAAGTGTCTCCATTTGTAGATCATTTGACTAGCTGCAGACTGGTGAATTTCTAAGGTCTTTGAAATCACTTGTAACCCTTTCCAGGTTTATGTAAATCAACAATTCTTGATCCTAGATCCTCTGAAAGCTGTTTTTGGTTAGCCATGGCTCACATAAGCATACATCTTGTGTGGAGCAAACTCAGTTTGAGTGGTTTTTATCAGTTGACTCTAGTGCATACCTCCTAACTTATTTTCTTAACAAGACTAATTTTCTTAAACTGACTGCGATTAGCTTTTTTTGAGGTCAAGTCAAACGTTCACTTACTTTTTCCACTAGCATTTTGAATGTTGAATGAGTGTGTTCAATAAAGACATAGAGGATCAGTAATTGTATAAGTCCATTGAAACAAATATTCCTTTAATATATAGATGTTGTTTACTGAAAGGGTTAATTGTCCAGTGTAGCTCTACATGAAATATCTGTCAGCTGGAGAATTTTGCTTATGTTGAAGCTGGGGTCTGTGGGATCCTACTGTAACTATGACAATGTTGATTTTTCTCTAATATTGATTAAAAATGTGATTAAGGATATTTTCAGCAAAGGGAAATGAAAAGAGCACAGACATTAGATTCTTCATAAATCAAGATTAATCATGGAACGCATTTCAATTAGAAATACAACAAATTTTCAGAGTTTTAAGCTTCAGTGCAGAGGATGGGGGTACATGTATTCTCAAGGGGGGTTTTTTGTTTGCATGTTTATTTTTTTAATTAATTGAGTATGGGGCACTGTGCTTCTTAATATATCTCTAATGGGATTGCATTTTTTCATCAATGCGTTCTAAATTGATCGATGGAAATGCGACAGCGTTATATTTTAATTTGCTTGTCTGATTACTTGTCTCAATAGCAAAGTATTATGCAGATTAAGTTAGAAGTACTAGGTGTTACTGAAATGGCTCTGGTCTTATATTTTTGGAGATACCTGACATTTAGCTTTTATAGCTGCTATGAATGCATCGGTAATGCACACAGGAATAATTGTTAACTGTCAAGAACACAATGTATTTCTAATCATATTCTATCAATGACATGTGTTTTACATTGTTAATTCATTTTGGCTGAAAAACAGAGGCTCAGAATGGAATATAAAAAGCATGTTCTTTCAGTTTCTCTGCATTATTCATAAATACACTACCTTGTCAGCACTTAGAGTGTAATCAAAACATAAATGATGTACGAATATTTTGTGTTCACACTGCATGTAGGATGTTCCTAAGTTACACAATAGACTGCATTGTTGTTTTTTTTATAGTTAGTATAAAATTTTAACTATGTATGTCATAAGTTCTGTAAAAGCAAGACTGTCTACTGTTTTCTTTTTGTTCTCTGATTCAAAAGGACTAGTTGAAATTAAAGAAAAAAAATCACAAAACCCCCACAGAAAATAAACAAGCTGTTTTTATGCCTTACCATTGTATCTCAATCTCACTCATTATGCTGTTGCATGGTATAATTTGATATCATTTTCAAATTAACTCTCTTGAACACTGTTTTGAGTGTTTCAGAGATAAATAACATCATGAATAAATACAAAAATGCCATGACAGCCTTTCTTTCTTTCTTTTCTTTTCTTTTTTTTTTTTTTTTTTTTTGGTGCAGTGAAGAAATGGCTTATGAAACACAACTCCTGGATTCTGCAGAAATTATGAAGTAGCCAAGATAAAACAACATTGAACACATTGTAATTCTACAAAAAGAAAAAGAAGAAAAAAGGGGACTGCAATGATTTACAATTGAAAATGTGGGAAGATAAGAGTATTTTTATTGCTCCTTTTGATGGACAGAAAAATAATCTTCCTATTATACTATGTGGCCTTCCTATTACGTGCTAGGTTTTCAGCAGCAAGATGTGACTAACATCATGTTTTAAGTATTTTTTTCATTTTTTGGGGGGTACACTTAAGTGCAATAAAATGAAAAAAACTAGGAAACTTAGAAACAGCTTCAAGTTTAACTGAAACTGTAATAGAATACTGTTTCTTGGAAGACATTTGCCCTTATGCATAAATTCAACAGAATGTACAAATTTTCTTTAATATTTTGCTTCACTGGATTTATGAGAATTAATTGGAATACTGTTTTTTTGATTATTTTTGTGCTGGAACACATATCATGCTTTTCTGTAACTTTCCCAAGCAAAAAAAAAAAAAAGAATCTGCTTTCATTTGTGTAGTTTCGTATCTCATAATGCCCACAGTCAAAAATATTTTCAAATTAATATGCCAATTAAATGTATACTTTTTCTTCATTACAGTAAAGCATTTTGTCAAAACATCTTTATTTTGCAGGATAGATACTCAAATTTAAATCCATTCCCTGTTACAAGCAATTGTAACCTAATATTCAAAGGTAACATCTTACCAAAATCACAACTTTTTCATTGTAATCAAACACAGATATGTATATCAATTCTATAATTGTCCTTGTTAGCAATTTTTTCCTTTAGTATTAACTTTTACTTATTATTTTAGGCCACATGGGGTTAGATTCTGTACAAACACATAACTAAAGCATACTTTACTGTATTACAAGTTCTTCATCAAAATCCAAGAATTTTATCACTTGGTTTCACATAGAATGGTTATTTTGAGGGTTTACAATAAGTCAGCACTTGATATCATCAAATCAGCAGTCTAACTGTTGTTGAGAATTTTGCAGAATATCAGGGAATAACAAAGATATTTTTCAAAAGTGTTCTAAAATATGAAAGAATATTTCTTAAAAACTTAATGGTAAGCAATTGTGACTCATCATTTGAAGACTGGAGTCAAGGTAATAACAATGAATAAGAGCAAATACAGAAGACAAGACCTTGAGAGATTAAGCACCTTTGTTGCATATCGTGGACAGAAATGTGTAAAAGGGCGTCAGGCAGGAACGTAAGCAAGGATATCAGCTTCTACAACTGTGTCTGGCACCTTAGAGGAGACAACTGTTCTGTGGACTCCCTGACAATCAAGGTCCATCAACTGTGTCATCAAGGACCATCACCTGTGTCATCAAGGACCATTAAATGTGGCGGGTACCCTGGAGAAACACATCAACTATCA
Organism: Trogon surrucura; assembly: GCA_020746105.1. Classification (NCBI taxonomy): domain Eukaryota; kingdom Metazoa; phylum Chordata; class Aves; order Trogoniformes; family Trogonidae; genus Trogon; species Trogon surrucura. The sequence continues at coordinate 43,574,376 of CM036617.1, forward strand.
GAGACTTGACAGATGCCTGTTAAGGACTCCACAAAGAAGAGAGACACCTCTCCATCAGGCACAAAGGATCACCAGAGCCTGCCGAAGACCTCCAGGGAAGCCTTTCAGAGATCCAGGTCACATGCGTAATAACTATATATACAGGATATTTAGTTCCTGGAAATAGAATGAATATGTATAATCTTTCCAGGAAAACTGATGCCTATGCATGTAACAGGGGGATATAAGCTTAGACGGGTAACAGATACGACATGCATGTTAGGTGGAATTATCCCCCATGTATCCAGCACCACAATAAAGAAATGCCTGCTTTCTTATGCTAAATTGAGTGTTAGAGAGTTCTTCATTGACTCGATTTTGATAACATCTTGATTTAAGCATAGACAAACACAGGAAACATGGAGTTTCAAAGGGTTGAGTTATAGTCAGGAATATATAGACTATGAAAGAAATTTTTTTCATAGTATTCTGATTTGCAGTGAATGGGTGACAGTGAACAGACAGACACATGGATGTTTACCTTAAGCATTTATCGGCATTTTACAAGCCCCCAGAATGGTCAAAATCAAGACCGGTTTCTGGCCCTGTGTGGCAAACTGATAAGTGCCAAATAGAATGTGATAGAGGGATCTGATAAGGCTAAGCAGGAAATAGATGTCTCAAAGAGCCTTGGCCCAATTAAACATAGAATCATAGAATCATAGAATTGTCAGGTTTGGAAGGGACCTTAAAGATAATCTAGTTTCAACCCACCTGCCACGGGCAGTGACACCTCCCACTAGATTAGGTTGCCCAGAGCCCCATCCAACCTGGCCTTAAAACTTCCAGGGATGGGGCTTCCACCACCTCACTGGGCAACCTGTTCCAGTGTCTCACCACTCTCATGGTGAAGAACTTCTTCCTAACGTCCAATCTGAACTGATCCATCTCTAGCTTCAATCCATTCCCTCTAGTGCTATCACTACCTAACATCCTAAAAAGCCCCTCACCAGCTTTCTTGTAGACCCCCTTGAGATACCGGAAGGCCACAATAAGGTCTCCTTGGAGCTTTCTTTTCTGCAGACTGAACAACCCCAACTCTCTCAGTCTGTCTTCATAGGAGAGGTGCTCCATCCCTCTAATCATCCTCATGGCCCTTCTCTGGATATGTTCCATCATGTCCATATCTCTCTTGTACTGTGGGCTCCAGAACTGGACACAGTACTCCAGGTGGGGTCTCACGAGAGTGGAGTAGAGGGGGAGAATCACCTCTCTCAACCTGCTGGCCACCCACCTCTTGATGTAGTCCAGGACATGATTGGGCTGCAAGGGCAAAGTGATGGCTCATGTTGAGCTTCTTGTCCACCCGTACCCCCAAGTCCTCTTCTTCAGGGCTGCTCTCAAGCCAATCACTGCCCAGCCTATATCAGTGCTTGGGATTGCCCTGACCAAGATGGAGGACCTTACACTTGATCTTGTTGAACTTCATGAGGTTGGCCTGGGTCCACCTCTCCAGCCTGTCAAGGTCCCTCTGGATGGTATCCCTACCCTCCAGGATATCACCCGTCCCACACAGCTTGGTGTCGTCAGCAAACTTGCTGAGTGTGCACTCAGTGCCACTGTCTATGTCACTGATGAAGATGTTAAACAAGACTGGTCCCAGTACTGATCCTCAAGGGACTCCACTTGTTGCTGGCTTCCACTTGGACATGGACCCATTGCCAGCCACTCTTTGGGTGTGGTCATCAAGCCAGTTCTTTATCCACCTAACTGTCCATCCATCAAAACCATCTTTTATCACCTTGGAGACCAGGATGTCATGCAGGACAGTATCAAAGGCTTTGTTCAGGTCCAAGTAAGTGACATCAGTTGCTCTTCCCTTGTCTATTGATGTTGTGACTTTCTCATAGAAGGCCACCAGGTTTGTCAGGCACGATTTGCCCTTGGTGAAGCCATGTTGACTATACCCAATTACCTCTTTATTATTCTTCTGCCTCAGCAGTGCCTTCAGGAGGATCTCCTCCATAATCTTACCAGGAATGGAGGTGAGACTGACTGGCCTATAGTTCCCTGGATCCTCCTTCTTTCCCTGTTTGAAAATGGGAATTATGTTTCCCCTTTTCCAGTCAGTGGAGACTTCACCTGAGGAGTCTTGCAAAAGCAGGATGGCCTTGCCTTGTAGCATATAGCCCATGGAGATAAGGTAATTGCATATGGTTGTAAACAACAAAATGTCCTGCTTCTCTACTGGACATACTGTTCGTCCACATACAGAAAAAAATTGAGGGAAGAAAAAGCAAACAATCAGAAGAAGAAGAAGAAGAAGAAGAAGAAGAAGAAGAAGAAGAAGAAGAAGAAGAAGAGGAAGAAGAGGAAGAAGAGGAAGAAGCAGAAGAAGCAGCATGAAAACAGATATGAAGACAACAAGAAGAAAGACGTGCAGGAGGAGGAGAAGAAAATATGACGGCATCCTTGAACCCTTGTTGGCAGGACCAACACAGGAACCAGGACCGGTGATCTCTGCTGCTTCCCACCACCCCTGCCACCCCTCTTTTTTTTCCCTTTTTCTCATGAAGTAACACAAGACCTATCATACTGCTTGATTAGTTTATACTTAATTTCTTCCTTGTAATCATTAAGTATCATATTACTTGTTATATGCCTAGTCCTTTTTCCTTGTTATCATTAACTAACATGCAGCTTGCTGTAGTTTGTTGTATTTTGTTTGTTTGTAGTCTTTTTCTGTTTGTCATTGTCATAGTATTTTGCCTGCCCTAATGTTTCTTGTAACAAAAACCAATTAGCTGAGTCCAGTCTATACATTGTGATAAATTAATAAATGTTTGCGTATGGACCTTGAGCTTTGTCTCACCATTGTCCACTCTGCTGTGGAATTACAAATTCAAGTCACTTCTCCCTCCGTCCTGGAAGGGGCATGACAACAGGGCCAGAAAAAATGTTCTACTCATCAGTAACTAATACAATATTACTTTGAAATGTTTTGATTGCAGGAAAAGTCTTATTTAAGAAGCATACAATCTAGAATTGAGACCTCTTATTTTATTATTATAGAATAACAGAATGGTTTATGTTGGGAGGGACTTTTGAAGACCGTGTAGTCCAAACCCTCTGCCACAGGGTTGGGCTTTCAGTCTAAAATCATTGCCCATTATCTGATCAATACAGGACTTGATAGAAAGCGTCTCTCCATGTTTCTTATAGGTCCCCTTTATGTATTTAAAGTCTAGAATAAAGTGTTCCCAACACCTTCTCAATTTCAGACTGAACAACTTCATAGGAGAGGTATTCCAGCCCTCATTTCTGTCGCACTAGTCTTGACTCGCTCTAACAGATCCATGTCTTTACTGTGCTGGGGGCCCCAGAGCTGCATACAGTACCTCAGGTGGAGTCTCAAGAGAGTGGAGCAGAAGAGGAAAACCACCTCCTGCAACCTGCTGGCCATGATCCTGTTTATGCAGCTCAGGTTATGATTGGCTTTTTAGCCTGCAAGTGCATAGCTCATGTCTAATGTTTCATTTGCCAGTATCCCCAGGTCCTTCTCCACAAGGTCTGTATTCATCCCTCAGCCTGTATTGATACTGAGAATTGCCCCAACCCAGGTGCAGATCCTTGCACTTGGCCTTGTTGAACTTCACAAGGTTCACATTGGGCACTGTCAAGCCTGTCAAGCCTGTCGAGTTCCATTTGGATGGCAACCCTTCCCTCTAATGAATCAACTGCACCACTCAGTTTGGTGACATCTGCAAATTTGTTGCAGGTGCACTCAATTTGTTGCAGGTGCACCCCTGTCTACATCACTGATGAAGACATTAAACAATAATGGTCCCAGTATGGATTGTTGAAGGACACCACTCCCTATTGGTTTCCTCCTGCACACTGAGCAATTGACCAGAACTAGTTGGATGCAACCTTACTCATCTAACATCGGTCATCTGTCCATCGGTCAAACCCACGTCTCTCCAATGTAGCAGCAAGAATATTGAGGGTGTCTATAACAAAGGCCTATGGAAGTCAAAGTAGATGACATCTGTAGCTCTTCTCTTGTTCACTGACGCAGTCAGCTCCATCATAGAAGGCCACTACATTAGTCAGGCACGATTTTCCCCTTGGTGAAACCATGCTGCCTATGAAAAATTACCTTCCTGTTCTCCTTGTGCCTTACCATAGCTCCGGGAGGATCTGTTCCATGGTCTTATTGCATGTGTAGGTGAGGTGAGTGCTTAAAAGCTGAAAGCCTTAACTTATAGAGGTGAGTGCTGGAGTAGTTTGTGAAAGTGCTCCAACAAAAGACTATTCAACAAAAGACTATTCAACACCATGATCCTTGACACATTTTAAAGAAAAGAATCCAGCTCTACTTTAGCTACCCATCTTCAAAGAAAAACTAGTCAGATTGGCTCCCAAGAAGACATAGATGCCTAGCTTCTACTATTTCTCTGTTTAGACGTTGAAGATTGATAATCATCTAAGATAGTAACTCCAAGTAACAAGAACTTATAATTGATTTTCAAAGATCTTGTATTAGGAGACTGCAATCATTGCGTTAAGTCTAGATGACCAACATCTGTGCTTAACTGAGGTGTCCAGATTATGGATCTCAACCAAAAGTGTTGAACAGAGTCAATATACCTAATGGAGTCACTTTTCAATACTACATAATGAGCTCCACAATGCTCTATATATACCCCTGGAGTAACCTAGCCATTCACGAAAGTCTGGGAAATATGACACAGGAAGATGGAAAAGTTCCATGGGTCTAACCTATGGAAGCCAGGCAAGACCTGTCAAGGCATATAAAATATTATTAGACTCGTACCTCTTTGTAAGTGAATTAAGTAATATTGCTTTTAAAGCCTTAGCCACTTTATAGCCATGCTGATCATATGCACTCGTTCTTTTATTTTTTTTCTTGTTTTTTAATTTCCTTTCTCTGCCATTCCTTGACCCCGTATAATACCAGATACATTAGTGGGCTGAACCTCCACAGAATATTGACTGCAATACTCAGAAGGATCTTGTATATCTGTGATTGCTCTGCATGTGTTCTGCTCAACAGAAATGTATCAGTATAAGTTTCTTGGCACCCTTCCTTGAAGTGGAAGTCAGACCATGATTTTATCATATCTGTGTGTCCTGTGTAGTGTATACCTACATTTACAAACTTACATATACATATACTGAAGCTGGCTAAAATCTGTAATTTCCAGAAAGTACGTCTCAATTAATAAAAAATGTGAAAAATCTTGCCTGGTTTGTGAGTATTCAGTCATAAAAAATATGTGTTAAACCTTCTGTACTATTAATGACTAATTGTTAAAGGCAGAAAAGGAAATTGAAACTAAGACTATGGGGTCAATGGTTTTCTAAGTGAAACAGATGAGACCTAGAGTTTCCATCTAAGAAACTTAAAAATCTGGAGTAAAATAAAATCTGGAACAATCAGTGCCCATCTAAAGAAAATAACCTTCAAATTGCTTTTAACAGGAGGTCTAAAATGGATAAGTTATTTAAAATGAGAAAATGCAGAATCTAAAACACATTGAAAAGTGTTTAAAATATAAATAAAATACCAATATATTTAATTATATGCAATTAAAATATATATCAGCCCCAAGCAACATTTATTTTAAAAGACTACTTACAGAGAAATAAAAAATTATAATGAATTCTGAAGACTCCAGTGGCATCATTTAAAAAACTGTGTAGTGAATTTATTAAATTTGACATGGAAGATAAATACAATTAAACACAAGAATGTTTATTTTGAATTGAGATCTTTCAGAAATGATGTATCATTGGTGTAGGGTGATTTTCTATTTAGCATGTTTACAGGACAAAGTACAAGTACTTTTAGTAACAATGACATCAGCTTCACTTGAACAGTGTCAAACAGACATATTTAGTGTTAGCTAACGAAAGTTGGTTAAATGGTATTGTTCTCACTCTATTTGTTGGGAATAGATTAAGGAACAATGAAAAAATATGTGTAATATGTATAACAGGTAAAAACAGATTCAAAATAACCTTAACCACTTGGTACCCATTTTAAGTGTCTAGATGAAGTATGCTAATATAGTGCATCATTAAAAACTTGGAAGAATTTTGAAAGCACAATGAATCATGGAATTATAGAACAGCAACAACTGCCCAAAATTTTGTGGGAAAAAAGAACCTCAATGAGATTAACTGGCATCCTGTCCAATTGCATCTTGAAATCCTCCACTGACAGGCACTCTACCATGTCCCTAGGATAGTTGTTCCAGTGGTTAACTATTCTTACTGAAAAATTCCTTTTTTTTATATTGAGATGAAACATCTTCCAGAGCAACTTGTACTCATTGCCCTCTGTCTTCATGTGACTTCTTGTGAAGAGAGCCTACATCTTCTTTGTATCTGCCCTTTAAGTACTGGAATACGGTGATGAGGGAGAAGAAACCTAACTCCCTCAGTCTCTCCTCATAGGACAGGTTTTCAAGCTCTTTGGTTATCTTTGTGGCCTTCCTTCGAAGCCTCACCAGTCTGTGTGTGTCTTTTTTGAACTGTGGGGTCAGTGGGATGATTGCATCTCTATCTCTGCCAGCAAACCTGATAGAAAGGTCTCATTTTTTCAGCATATAAGACTGAGACGAGATTAGGAGATATGGTTTTCATGTTGACAACTTTTTTGTGCATCTGTCTGATATGTTAAGAGTGGAAAGGAAGAATATAGAAGTCAAAGAAAATTAAAAATGTGGAGATTTTATTGTAATAAAGTTCTAGTATGTGCCTTTCGATTTACTAATATGCAGAATCAATGCTATTCTTGTATATTGAACTATTCAGCCTTGCTTTCTTGATATGCAAAAAAAATTGTCAGTGTTACGAGGTACCCTGAAGCAATTTCTTTACACCTATGGAGTGACACAAAATACAAATGAAATGTTACATAGTTCAGCAGGATGTGCTGTAATTCTCTTGCTGTGTTTCAGAAACAATGCTAATAAATGTTCATGGCAGGAAATTGCTAACTAGTCATTGTTTGAACTGTGTGTCTGTTCCTTAGAATGATTTGTATTTAATAGAATCAAATAAAACTTTCTCAGTTCAGTAGTTTGTCACCTTGTATTTAATATTTAATGATAATAATAAGCAAATGTTTATACTTCCCACACTATACTTCGATATGTAGCTCTATAGATTTACACGGATAGATATGGACAACTGAGACTTCTGACGTGTCATGTATCAAATACTGGTTGTCTTAAACTTTAAAGGCTTGTGCACTTAGGATCTTTCAGGAAAAAAAAAAGCTCAAATTATCTTTCAGAGTAAAATAATTAAACCGCTCTAAACAATTTTCTTAATATCTTTTATAGTGTATTACTTGGACTACTTCATATATTTAAATAAATTCAATTTCTAGTTTAAGTAATTTCTAGTTTAAGTAATCCACTTAAAATTCACTGTATTTTGAATTTATTTTCTCAAGTCTCCCGATGTTGTCACATTCAAAACAAATGTCTAGAGTAAACTGTGCAACTCTTCATAACATGAATGGGAACAACTGTCCTAGTTTTAATCCAATGAACATAGGCAGTGTTCAGGTAGGTTTTCTTTTGCAAAATTTGAATAAAGTTGGTCAAGTGTATAGTCTGTCACAATTTGATTACAATACACTAATTTACTTGGAAATTTGTAATTAATACTATACCATTATTGTAAAATAAGCATTATGTCTAGCCTCATTAGAATTTTACACAAGAAAAGTATTATATATTCTAAATTTGTTTCATATTTAAAGGTAACTTGTCAAAATATTTAAACCTTTGAGATACTTAAAATAGTACTCAAAATTTCTACAGATCTCATATACATGTAACCATAGCAGTCATATTGTGAAAATTTCAAATTGTGGATCCTGAAATCCTAATACAATTTAAACTAAGGTTCTTTTTTTTCTTCCTTATAAAAATGAACCTCAGAAAACAGTTATTTAATTAAAAAAAAAATCTTCTTTGTCCAACTATTTTAGTAGATTCAGTTAACCACTCTTTTTGCACTTTTCTCATTCACATACAGTATTGAGACTTACCATTTATTTACAAATGCACCCTAAAGAGGATGCTGTTATAAAAATAGGTAAAAAAAGTTATGATGTTCCTGGTAAATCATCTGTGACCATCTATCCAGAGAGTTTTTTGCAATTTTCTAGTTTCTACAACCTGAGTTAGTCCTATTTTCTCAATAATTATTCCTCTCTCAAAATTCCCATGCTAATAACTGTCCCAAGCTTTCTTCCTTGTTCTGGTTACTAGGTGTGACATCTGCTTCATTCAAGAGGATTTTGTATTCTGACTGCCTTGCCCTTATAATGAGGATTTTAACTTTTGTAGATTTTCAGCATTATTTATATGCCATTGATCATTATACCTGACCTCTAGCTGCTGCCCCATAAGTGCAGCTCTCCTATCACATATGTGTCAGATATTCCAAGTGCCATAGATGCCTTGTAGGCTTAGAAAATTTCATTTGGCAGTAGATGAATATGCTTCAACAGCTAAATTATCTCCTTGAAAATAAGATTATCCCAGCAATTTAGACACAAATTTCAGAATGACATAGAAACTGTATATGCTCAGTTATGCTCATATGAGCTCAGAAACTGTATATTCTCATTTCTCTTTATTGACTGCAGTGGGAGATTAGGATGCCTATCTGAATTTTAGACATCTAGCTTCAGGTACTTAAGATTTCTTACATGAATTCTCTCTCCAACTTCAAAATAAGTGCTAAACTAATTTAGTTACTCTAAAATTACATACAAAAAGAAGACATCAAAATATACCAGTATATTCAGAAAACAAGAATATTATTCACAAACTGACATGCTTACTAACCCAAATTTGTCACAATGTTCACATTGTATAGAATGCTTTATATTGTTATGCTGTTTTGTGTTCTTCAGTATTATAACAATAACCTGCAGACAGTAAAAATCTCCCTGGGGAAATTGTCTCTGGACACAAGAGGAAAATTTTTCACAATGAGAATAATTAGCCATTGAATATTTTCCCCAGAGAAGTGGTGGATTCCCCAACTATGGACACTTTCTAAGATTCAGCTGGACCATGCTTTTGCCAAGAAAGGTTGGACCAGACGATCCTTGAGGTCCCTTACAACCTGATATGTTATGATTCTATGATTGAATATCACCTTTATGGTCTACAGGGAAGTCCTTTGAAACAATTCTCTTCATTATGCTGTGGACTAAGCTTTAGACTTTGCTCTGTCATACCTCAGGAGAAGAGAAATGTGGATGGAAGTTTTGTTTGGTTTTTGTTGGTGGTTTTTTTTTTTTTTTTTCATATTAGTGCCATCCTGAAAACAGAAGATTTGGGACTTATGTATCCAGAGCTTTTGTCTCCACCTAATTACAACATATTATTGACTTCAGCTGATCACTTTAAAAAAAATTAGCTTTTTTGTTTGATTATTTTTGCATTATAGAAGCTCTGAATGCCTACTTTAGCAAGTTTATTTAAATCTTTACATTTCTTCCGCTTTTTTCATCCTAGTCTACACCCCAGCTGTTTTAATTGATTTCAATTTTCTGGTAATAGTTGTTTGTCTGGATTTAAGATGATAAAAATTACAACTAGTTTTGCTTTTCTGAGATCAGCTTTCATTTCATTAGGATTCTACTAGATACACTAATGTAGCTCTGGCTTCATTTTACACATATTGTTGGTTAGACATTGTGACCTTTCAGTACTTGGAAGGGACTTATAAGACTGATGGAGACATTTTTGAGAAGGCTTGTAGTGATGAGGGGCAACAGTTTTATGCTGAGAGAGAGTAGGTTTAAATTAGATATAAAAAAGAAAATCTTTACTGTGACAATGGTGATACACTGGAACAGGTTGTCCAGAGAAGTTGTAGGTGCGTATTTCCTGCCCTAAACCTTTCAGAAAGCAATGTCACTCAGACTTTCTTTTTTATGTTTTAATTTATGTGTATGTTTGCATGTGGAAGTACATATGTTAGTACACACTTTGATGGACTTAGTGATGAAGCCCTAACTTTGTCTACTCATTTGGATCAGGATTTTAATTTGCATTTTTAATGCTCTTGTTAGAAAATTAACTTCAATAATTGTATATAGATGAGCAGAACAAATGACATTTTAAATCACAAAAACAAATTTGTCTTCTTATTGGGGAAGACAAGGAGGAGAGAATTGCCCTGCTTGTCTAGGGACAGAGGCTGAGCCAGCTAAGAGCTTGTAGATAAGGATTAGAGGGGAATCTAATATGTCCTTGTCGCTGCCTCCTATAGATCATCTCAACCAGAAGGAAAAGATAGATGAAACTTTCTTCAGATAACCAGAAGAAGATTCACATTCACAAGCCCTGGTCATCATGAAGGATTTTGACAATCCTGATATCTGCTGGAGTGACAACCCAACAGGGCACAAGCAATCCAGAAGGTTTCTGAGGTACACTGATGACAACTGCCTAATACAGGAGGTCAAGGAGACAATGAGGGGAGATATTCTGCTGGACCTCGTCTTTATTAACAAGAAGTACTGGTCAGAGACGAGAAGGTTGGAAATAGCCTTGACTGTAGGTGGTGTTCATAATCCTGAAAGCAGGGATCAAGACAAACAGCAGGATCTCAGTCCTGGATGAGAGCACGTTTTGGCCTGTTTAGGGACCTGTTTGGAAGAATCTTAAGGAATATGGTCCCAGAAAAATGGAAGGTACATGGCAGATTCATGGATCAAGAACAATCTATCCTGATAAGAAAGAAATCAAACAAAGACAGCAGGATGAAGAAAGATAGCAGGATGTCTAAATGAGTGAACAAGCTGATTCTGACTAAGCTTAAACACAAAAAGGAAACATACAAGAAATAAATTCAGTAAGAGGTGACCAAGAAGAAAAATAGAGACACTGTCAGAGCATGCAGGAATGCTGTTGGAATAGAAAAAAATACACTTTTTTGTAAGGGTGGTCAAACACTGGAACAGGTTGTTCAGAAAAGTTGTGGAGTCTCCATCCTTTGAGACATTTTAAACCTAACTGGTCATGGCCCTGGGCAACCTCCTCTAGCTGACCTTGTTAGATGTGCAGCAATAACTTTCATGATTCTGTGACTCCGTTATTGTACATGTATTTAGCTTTTCTTCGCCCAGGAGGAGTTTGGCTCTTCATGCAGAAAAAATGGAAAATGCAGGCAATAAGACACAACTCTTATTTTATAGTTACATTTTTAACCTTATACTGTTATGCTTCCATTCTTCTCTGAAAATATGTGCTAATATTTTATTCAGAACTAAGTTAATACAGAAAAATGAGAGAAGAATGAAAATAAGAAAATGTGAATATGAGCTATCAGATTTCCTGCTGGAAAACACAGAATAAGGTCAGCAAAACTGTCAAGGTCTGGTAAGCAGCTGAGTTATTAACAATGACAAATTGCAAACCATATTGCATTTTTTTGGATGTGTGACACCCTGTAGGAAACTTCTGTTTCACGACATGCAAAATGGAACTGATATAATTGTATTGTTCCCTCTTGTGTTGAAACCCCCTCCTATTCATCTTCAGCCAAATTCCACCCACCATGTACCACTTTTAACAAACTCCTTTTTTTCCCTGACTCTGAGGTCCTCACAATTTCAAAGTCTTTGCCACTTCTAGAAATAAGTAGAAAAGTTACTGGGATGCTTGGACAGAATTCTGCATTTCCAGTTCAAACATGATTCTAAATTCAAGCTTTCTAAGTAAATTCACTGATGCCAGGGACAGAAATTATATTTTGTCAAAACAAAAAAGACAATGAAGGGTTGCATTTTGATCCTGCTTTTCAAAATTAGCCAGAGAGGCAAATTCTGGTATAGCACATATTGTCTTCTTCAAATAGATGGATCACAACCCTGAGAACCAAGGTATGCTCTTGGTGGTCAAAACACAAATGGTGTTCACGGGGAGGTACACTGGTAGTCTTGTTATTATTTTATAAAAATAGATACTAGTCATACTAGAATTGATGTAGTTGGAAACTGACTAAAATAATTGAGATCAGAGACTAGGATTTCGATTATCTCTTTTTTTTTTTTTTTAATTTTTCCCTCTTTGTGTGTGTTGTGGATTTAATAAATGTGTTGTAGATATATATATATATATCACAACAGGAATAATAAAGTAATGTCAGTGTGGAACTGTTATTTTCATTTAATTTGCTATTAATATTATGTATGTTATATACTATATAATACATATTATACAGTATAATATATGTAATATATAATATACTATATTATATAATTTGCTATTAATATATGTTTTGTGTTTTTTTAGTAGAGCTATCCCATGATTTCTAGAATTCTGTAATACTTTCTTTCAAGTTCAGACATCTAAGTATCAATTGTATTTTGGAAATAGAATTGCAGATTGATGAGACATTTCATTTATAAAACTGGAGACAGAAATATAACCGTGGCAGTCTAACTGTAAACCTTTATTATATTACGATATACTTTTGTTAAACTGAGAAAAAAAAGTGTGGTTTTCTTTTTCTCATGAATGGATGGAGTTCTCTCTTTTTCATTTCCTTAAATTTGTTTTTATTGGGTTTTATATATTGGACCAGATCATACTTCTTGAGAAAAAAAATGAAGTAATATTAGGCTGTTTGGAATAAATTGGGTTGCTGAGAGAGGTGATAGAGTCATCATCCCTGAATGTGTTTAAAAAACGGCTGGATGTGGCACTTCAGGAGATGGCTTAGTGTTGCTGTAGGTTGGACGTGATGATCTAAGGTCCTTTCCAACCCCGATGTTTCTATGATTCTAAGTGTTAATAGATTTGTAATGTTAAAAAATTCCCAAGAGCTTAGTGATTAATATACTGACATACTCATTTTAGCCACAAATGTAAACTTGGACGGATGTCATAAAAGCTAGGCTTCTTATAAAAGCAGAAAGTTATTGAGGTTTAGAAAATTTTAGATGGTGACCCTAGTAATATTAGGGGTAGAGGGAGAAGGCAGAAATAGAGGGGGAAAAGAAAAGGAAGAGATAGAGAGATTAGAGACTAGATGTGAATGTTCTTGAGCCTTCATTATATGGAAGCATCTTCAGGGCTCTGCTTCTGCCACTGGTCATTACCGGCAACGTGGGAACTTGGATATACATTTTAGGACCATATATGTCAGTGTTGCAAGGACTCAGTTTCAGCTACTGGGTGGACTGGGTGCCAGCTCCTGGAGTCAGACTCCCTGGTTTGACCATGGGTGCCCCTGCCCTGTGGTGTCAGCTGCTGGAGGGAGTAGGGGTACATGTCTCAAAAAACTTCTACTAGTGGGGGATTGGGGTGAATGAGTGGTTTGACATTGGATCAGGACTGCAGGTCACAGCCCGTGTACCAGGTGTCAACTTCTGGAAGTCGGTGTCTGTATCTCCTCCAAACTGGGTGTGTGGGTGTGCATGTGGCTTTACCAGCAAACTTCAAGATGGACCACAAAGGCAGTATGAGGCCCCAGGTCCAGGTAGCGATATTGGGTGTATCGGAGGTTCCATACTGGTATTCGGGGAGACCTGTGTGTGTGCAGTGCCTGTGGGTTGAGTGTGTGAGCGTTGCGTGTGTGCAGCAAGCATCCAGAGGGACCAGCCAGTGAGTTGGGGACCTGTAGTAAGGAGGGCTGGGATCTGGGCAGGGGCACTTGGCAAGCAGAGGAACTACGCCAGTGCTCTGTGAATGTGCACGTGCTTGTGAACCTGGAGAGTGTGGAGTGTGTGCCCCAAAAGTGACCTTCTGCCTCTGTCGTTTCAAGAGGAAGAAGGGACATGGGTGTCTGTGCCTGTGTCTAGTGTGAGTCCTGAATGTGGGTGCTGCTGGGGGCAACCCCTTGTCTGAAGCCGACGGTGTAGCCACAGCTATGGTTGTGTCACTGTTCTGCATACAGGTATTGACATATGTACTCAGTCTATTTTGGTCCATTTGGTGATTTCGGAAAGATAAACTACCTGATCAGAACACAGCAGAGAGTTGTGTGAACCCTATACTTCAGCACATAAGTCTCCCATTTTTGTTTTCTGGGAACTGGGAAAATACCTTTTCAAAGTAGCAGAAATTTCATGAAATTCAACAAGGGCAAGTGTAGAGTCTTGAATCTGGGAAAGAACACACCTATGTACCCATATATGTTGGGGACTGACCTGTTTGAAAGCACTGTAGGGTAAAGGGGACCTGGGGGTTCTGGTGGACAACAGGATGACCGTGAGCCCATAACGTGCCCACATGGTCAGGAAGGCCAATGGCATCCTGAGATGTATTAGAAGGGGTGTGGCCAGTAGGTTGAGAGAAGACCTCCTGCCTCTCTAATCTGCCCTGGTGAGGCCACATCTGGAATATTGTGTCCAGTTCTGGGCCCCTCAGCTCAAGAAGGACACGGAACTGCTTGAGAGTCCAGCGCAGAGCCACAAAGATGATGATGGGAGTGGAACATCTCCCTTCTGAGGAAAGGCTGAAGGAGCTGGGTCTCTTTAGCTTGGAGAAGAGGAGGCTGAGGGGTGACATCAGTAATGTTTATAAACATGTCAAGGGGAAGTGTCAGGAGGACGGAGACAGGCTCTTTTCAGTGACGTCCAATGACAGGACAAGGTTCAACAAGTGCAAGCTGGTTCATAGGAGGTTCCACAAAAACAGTAGGAGAAACTTTGTCATGGTGAGGGTGACGGAGCACTGGAACAGGCTGCCCAGAGACTGTTGAGTCTCCTTCTCTGAAGACATTCAAAAACTGCCTGGACACGTTCCTGTGTAATCTACTGTAAGTGATCCTACTTTGGCAGGGTGGTGGGACTAGATGGTCTTTGGAGGTCTCTTGCAATCCCTAACAATTTACAATGTTGTGAAAGTGTCTGCATACCTAAAACTTCCAGCACAGTTGCTTGAATAATTCTGAAAATTGTATTTGGCATGTCAACATCCATAAATAAAAAAATATTTTAAAATAGCCCTGAATGAAAAACAAAGTAGACAGCCCTTACTTTCTTCTACTTAATTTTACTTTTTTTCTACTTAATTTTATTTTTATTAAAATTCTAGAAATGTTTTAGAGAAAACATTCTTATTAAAAAAACACAACCCAAACTAGAAAGTTCATTATCTGCAACTCTATTTTAGTGCTCATTTTTAAGAAGCTTTTCCGTTTCTCTTTCTGAGTTGTATCACTTTTCACTTGCTTGCTTTGCTTATCTCAAGCAAAGGACTGGAAACGGCATATTACATAAAAAATATGTTCAAACACAACAAATGTGATAATGAATACTCAGTCTGTAAGAACTATTGAAGAAACTGTTTTATGTGGATAAAAATCTTTGTTTGAGTTGAATTTTGGTGCCACCAGTTTTATTAATTTCCAGTTTATAATATTTGTATTGATTACTAAATGATATTGTAGACAATAATAGTTAACTATGTCCTAAATTAACTACATGTTATTTGGAAAGAAAAAATCTAAATTCAATTTATTTCAAGGTAAATTATTAATATACTTTTATTAGATATTCATGTCTCCTTTCCTTTTTTGTTCTTAGAAATTCTATTTTCTGGCAATGTTACTGCTTTTTTTTTCCTTTCCCTTTCTCTTTCCCTTTCATTTTCCTCTTTCCCTTCCCCTTCCCCTTCCCTTTCATTTTCATGTTATTTTTCCCTTTCTACACTTCCCTTCCTCCCTTCCCTCTCCCCTCTTCCCCCCTTCTCCTTTCCCCTTCCCATTCTTTCCCTCCCTTCCTCCCTCCCTTCCTCATTCCTTCTTTACTTCCCTCCTTCCCTCCTTCCTTCTTTTCTTCCTTCCTGTGCAATTGCGGAGAGACTAAGGTCAGTGAAGAAGCGGGGAGGGCAGGATGTGCTCCAGCCATCAGAGCAGAGTCCCCTGAGTTGTGGTGAAGACCACGGTGAGGCAGGCTGTCCCCCTGAAGCCCATGGAGATGATGAGAGTGTAGATGGACCTATAGTCCATGTAGGACCCCACACTGGAGCAGGTGAATTTATGAAGGAGGCTGTGACACCATGGGAAGCCTGTGCTGGAGCAGGGTCCTGGCAGGACTTGTAGTCCATGGAGAAAGGAGCCCAGACTGGAGCAGGTTTGCTGGCAGGACATGTGACCCTGTGGGGGACACATGCTGGAGCAGTCTGCTCCTGAAGGACTATGTCCCATGGAAAGAACTCACATTGGGGCAGTTTGTGGAAAGCTATCTCTCACAGGAAGGACTCATGTTGGAGAAAACTCATGAAGGACTGTCTCCCATGAGAGGACCGTCATGCTGGAGTGGGGGAAGAGTGAGGAGTCCCTGAGGAAGATGGAACATCAGAGCAGAGACAACATCCAATGAACTCACCACAACCCCTATTCCCTGTCTTCCTACACTGCTCATTGGGAGAAAGTGAAGTAATCAGGACCAAAGTTAAGCCCAAGAAGAAGGAAGAGGTAGGAGGAAGGTGTTATTTCTATGATTTTAGTTTATTTCTCATTGCCTTTCTCTAATTCGATTGGTAATATATTCGAACAATTTCCCTGAGTTGAGTCTGTTTTGTCCATGATGTTAACTGGTGAGTGATCTCCCCTGTCCCTTCGATCTCCCTGTTCCTTCGATATGTTTTCTCCCCCCTCACCTAGCTGAGAGAGGGGAGTGATCGAACAGCTGTGCTGAGCACCTGGTCTTCTTCTTTTCCTCCCTCCCTCCCTCCCCCTTTCCTTTATATTTAGCAGATATAAATTTTTTTGTTGTTGTTTGTTAGTGTTCATGCAAACACGAAAAATATTAGTTATTGGCTATATCTTAGCTGAAAAATATTAGTTATTGGCTATATCTTAGCTGCTAAATAAAAGGAACCAAGTATCTATTACAGTCTTGTCTCTGTGGCATTTAGGGAGGGTCCCTGCTGTGAGCTCTGTGCTGAACTGTGACTTGGCAGTGACTTGCAGAGAGCTAGTTAGAATGATCCAAAACAGGCAGAGAGAGCAAGTCAACAATTAATCAGTATGAATTAATTGGGGATCCAATGCTTAATCTCATTCCCTAACCTTGTTTTACCTACAGATCTACCCTATACTATGCTAAATTAAACATTGAAAATACCTCGGGGATCTGTAACAATGTGCTTGGTTTACTGTTGTTTAACAAAAACACCTATGAATGTCTAGCATCATTTCTCCAAATAGAATAAAGTCTCAAAATGACTAAAGAATTTGATTGCACAATAAATATGAGACTGTACCCTAAATGATCTGTGATGCACTTTCTGCCCTTGTCTCTTCATTGTGTGAAATACAGATTTCAAGGAGCCTTTAGGAAGGAGAGGTATAGCACACACATAGAGTCAAGTCAGATCTGAGAGTTACAATCTTGAGGGATAACCCTGGAATGAGCAGCCAGGGTCTCCAGTTTAGACGATATCACAGAACCCTCTGCAACCACAAGACGTGTTTGGAAAAATAGTTTCTGCCTTTACATCAGATGATAAGTGTATTTTGCACATTGTTCACCTTTTTAATCAGAGAAACCAGAAGAATTTTTACACAGGAGCTTCGCTAACTTTGTTCTGCAAAATGAAAATAAAAAACACAGAAAAATATATGCTGTGAACTGTATTTTCTTTTTCAAGAATGCATGCCTAGTCCATTGGTTTATTTTCATAAGGTAGACTAAGAATGGTTAGTAATAATTAAACGAAAAGATCTTAGATGGAAAGAGTCTGTTCACTTAAATGCAGATCCAGGACCTTTTTCTTTCAGATTCTGCTAATGGTAAAGATTTAGGGTTATTTTTGGTGCTGTAAGAAATTAATTATTCTCCTATGAGAAGGGCTTCTTAAAATCTCTGAAACATTATTTCATAAACGCTTAAACATTTTAACTGTTATCTATAGTGAGTAGTTTAATAATATTGACTGGATACAGTACTTGTATGAATCTTAATAGTGTCACTTCATTGAGTGCAAGGTATCAGTGTGGCATAACAGTGCTTTAACACAGTGGAAATTTAAGCCATCTGTGAGTTTCTGAAATGAAATGGGTGGATTACTTTTTCTGCAATTTAAAATCAGTTTTGCTGTGTAACAGCAGTTTCATTGTTTCCTAAAGACATATAAGCTTGGTAAACTCTTTCTTTGTGTGAACTGAATGTAGCATTTAACGTCTTTCCAAATGTGAACTCGTATGAAGGCTTAATATTTTGTAATATGTATTCACTGATGTCTTCGGAAGTAAGAACTCAGTTCAGCTCATAATGTCTCGTATTCCACAGTATCATATTGTAACATTCCTGGCCATAGCAAGGGTCAGAGTACAGTCCGAAGAACTTCCTTTCTGTAGCTTGTGTTAAATATGAGGAATTAAGTACATGACTTCCACCTGTGTTGACTGTATATATCTTTTAGTACTCAGTATATCTTTTAATGGTGGTGCAGACATGGATTTTTAATTGTCAACAGTGACAAGCAGGAGAAATTGACCTGGGCTTACCACATACATCTAATCATAGAATCATAGAATGTGTTGGGTCAGAAGGGACATTTAAAGATCATCTAGCCCAACCCCCCTTGCAGTAACCAGGGGTATCTTCAATTAGGTCAGGTTGCTCAAAGCCCCATCAAGCCTGACCTTGAATGCCTCCGGGAATGGACCCTCCACCATCTCTCTGGGCAACCTGTTCCAGTGTTTCACTACCCTCATAGTAAAGAACTTCTTCTGAATGTCTGATCTAAATCTACCTTGCTCTAGTTTAGAACCATTGTTGCGTGTTGACAAACTGGGATCTGCTGGAGACATTTATTAGGAGCATATGAAAATTTACATAGTTTTTTTTTACACATATATTTGTAACCTTATACATCAGTTTATATAAAGAATAAATTTACATATAGTTTTATAACTATCTCTATATCTCTTAGTTACATATGTATATCTCTCTTGATATATACTTACTCCGTTTTGCTCATATTTGCCCCAGGTAAAGACAGCAAACAGGACTTGACATGCATATGAGGCATAGAAAATTTCAAGATATTCTAGGGATGCAGATTTTTAGAGTACCTAAGTTATTTTTTAAGCTGCAAACCCTCCTTACTCATAGCTATAATGAAACTGGTGCTCTGCTATAATATTCTATTGATTGTATGAGGCTTAAAGTGTTGGTATAATCCCTGACTTGAGAATTTTTCTAGTCTGTATCTGCTGGCTCTAAGCAAACTGAAGGATGCTGAGTTGTGTTTCCGATTTTAGTCTTACTCTGGAATTGAATTTGCTCTTCATCCCGAGTATTACTGATGCACTGCAAACCACATTTATTTCCAGCAAAGATGTGCAAGGCAAGGTATGTGCGTGTGGTGGGTAGCTGGAGGTTAGCAAAGAAATGGGAGAAATTATTTCTATAATGGTTTCTGAATGTCAGGATGCTTCAGCTAATATAGTCATATTTCAGTTTCTGCTGAAGTTGGCTAAGAAGGAATTTACTTGAAACATTTTTGTCCAATGCTTTCCACATTACTATAATGTAAAATTGAGCATGGGTCTTTTGCAAATTGTAGGGTTAACTGAATTTCTGACAGTAGAAAATAAAGCAGAGTGCTTACTACTAAACTACCCATTGAGCACTACCTGTCAAGCCTGAATCCTTGATAATATTTTCAAGCTCGAAACTTTCTATCATGTGTCTAGACATCTTGTGTTTTGGTGTCACTGTATAACAGCACACATGGCACAGCACTGATTATTCACTGGATTACCTGTTGAATGACATGCTAGATTGAATCTCTCCCTCTTATTAACATCATCCCACTGCTCAGTAAAAAAAAAAAAAGTGCAATTCTTGTGTTCTTTTCAAGCATAGACCAGTCTGGTTTTCCTCTCATGGGCAGATTTCCCCAAATGCCTTTGCCTTCTCAACTCTAAATCTCTTAAATTTATTTTTCCACAGTAATATTTAATCCTCACCACCTTTACCTTGTAAAAGGAGAAGATAAAATTTATTATATTTCTGAGGTTTACAAAGTGAAATCAAATATACTTCTTGAAGTCAGTAAAGTTTTTGCCCTCAGGTTTTCTCCCTCAAAATTTTACTTTTGGCCAAAGACAGAAATCATCAGGTTGGCATTTCAAGCTCTTCACAGGACAGCTGCCAAGGAATGAGATAAGAAAAAAAAAGAATTATTAAAATACTACACTTCTTTTTTTTCCTGTTCACAAAGACTGCCAAATACTGAAATTTTCTATTCGTCTATTGTCCTTGCTTAAGTTCTTTGCTTTATTGTTCATAAAACAGCTCTTTCAAACTCTGAAAAACAACAGGAAATAATTTTTTTCAGTATATGCCTTCAAAATGCAGGACACCTCACTACAAAAATATGTAAATTCAGTTTTATTTCTTTGCAATTTTTCTCAAATTTCAAGGGGATTTTCTTATTGTTAGAACAAATTTCAGCTTTTACTTCCTTCTATTGGATAGTTTCTTTTCATAATAGTTACTCTGAAAAATAGTAAATATAAGAAAAGAGGAAATTAATCTGAAAGGTCAAGCCTAAAAAATAAACCCAAGAAAGTTACTTTTATAAAACAGATATAGGTACTTGATAAGCTCAAACCTAAGGCTTTGCTTTTCCATGAAACTCCACTCAAACGTACAGTCATGTGTGTAAAGTTCATTTTAAGTCGAAACAGGTAAATCCTTTTGCAGGTTATTCTCGCCATGTTGTTTATAGTAGCTGCACCATCTGCACAACATGTCTACTACGGACCCTTTGGCATTATAAAATATATAAGAGGTCATTTCCTATTGCCTCAGACAACATTTTATCTTCCAAAATCAACCACTGAGCAGGTAAGCGTGTATTTCAAGGCAATTCCCTGCCTTTCAGAGGTCAGCGTGGTTCAGTGGCATTAGACTTCACTGCTTCCAAAGTGCTTTGAAATACCTTAGGAAATATAAGTAGAAAATATCACTGTGTTAGGAGGAAACATTAGAAAAGGAAAGGATTCTTTCTTGCTGTCTTTCTGAGAGATTTTGTTGTTGCCTTACTAGCATAACACAAACCACAGTCCAGTTGCATATATTTTTAGAAAATGCAAACATAGTCATGTATATATGCACACAAAAATATATATAGACTGAGTTAGAAAGACTAATCAGAACCATCCAATTTTGCTGAAGAAGAAATAGTGTATGCTTTACATTTTTAGTGGAACTGCTTGTGTAGATGTTTGGAGAAAATTTCATATGAAACATTTCTGAGTGTCACACTGGATTTGGCCCAGATTCAAACCATTTTAATAGATTCATAATGAAGACTCTAGTCTCTTTAAAAAAATACACCTGTACATTTTTAGTAGTTAAACTTTTGTTAATGTCTATGAACCTCAGTTAATTCAATGTGCATAATAACATAGTATTTAATTTTCAGATCTTAATTAATTCTGGAAATAAAAATAGAAAATAAGACAACAAATCCTAGCTTGTTATATTTTATATACTTTCATTAACTGCACTTATGTACAGTTAAAATAATTTGAACTTTACTACACTGAATTAAGTTTTTAAAATGTAATATAAAAATTCTTAGTGTTTAGCTTTCGTCGTGTTAAATAAAAATGCCAGCCTTTCATTTGTTTTGTCAATACAAATGTAAATAAATAAACCTATGGAGTATAATGTACGAAAACAACTATTCTTGTTATTCATAGCCAAGTAAAGTGACTCCACTATGGACAATAAAAAAGATATTTTCTTTTTTTTCTCTTGATAAATTATACACAGTATTACCTTAAAATAATTAAAATATCACACTAAGGTGGTTTCCTTTTTACATCAGTTTCAAAGGAAAATTAACAGGACATATAATTTTTTTCTCAAATAATGAATCTAAATTCTGTGCCTGCTGCTGAGCCATTCATTGCTTCTCTTAGGAAGTTTAGGAAATTATGTTGGAATGTCCCCATCTGAAATAACGACTTTAAAAGTTCTGACTTGAATTATCCATCTCCTTTCTTTGCTTCCTTTTATAATGAAATTTACTTGTCTTATGCTTATTAATTTTGTATGTGGGTATAACTGAGATAGGTGGAAGAAACTTGACACCTTGGCGAACTCTCCTGTATTTTGAATGGTGATGCAGCTGAAGACTTCAGCAAGAAAGACCACTTCTTTCTGTTGGCCTCTAGCATATTTAACAAATATCCTTTTTTACCTGGACCAAGATGACCTTTTTTTTCCATTATTTACCAAAATAGCTACCAATGATCATTCCAGGATGTTCATTAAAGAGGACAAGTAATGTGAGATACCTGCTTAAGTTATCAATATAAAGCCAGTATGGACTTACCATTAAACATCATGCTATGTATTTGGGTAATAATGCAGCTCACCAGCTGTCTGCTGACCAGAAGGTGGTATAACAAATGCAGAGGAAAATTCAGTGTATCATTCCAAATCTTAAATTCTAAGTCATGGTTTTAGAACTCCTGGGTTACAGAAAAATACAGTTTAAAAAAATATATAAACCTCACCCAAAGCATTAGTTTTTACTACAGTTTCTGAGAAATTATTCATTGTGCTGAATTTAAATCCTCAGTGAATTATCTAAGGCAATTAGGACATCACAGCTTTTTCAATCTGACTGTTAGCAACAAATGAAAGCTGCAGCACATTTACGCAGTTAGGACTTGCAAAGATTTATTATGTCTTCAGCATTCATAAACTCCTTCCTGTTAAGCCCTCCAACAACATACTGTATTATGGCAAGAAACCAGCAAGTTATGATAGCTGCCTGATATTTATTAATAATTTAGCCTTTACAATTGTCCTGGACTTTATCCTAGAAGTGTTTTTTGTGAGCCCTGGCAGTTTATTAGCAGATGCACTGCAGGCAATTAGAAGTCATCCTCATATGGCTTTGCTGCCCGTTCATCAATTTAATAATGCATTTTTATTGCTTGCATTTGGCTTGTGTTGGACCAGGTACAAAAATAAGTGCATCTAAAGTAAGATATACAAGCTTTACAATGGCTCTATTGTCATAGGAAATATATGTAATGAAATAACTGTTTATTTCATAAGAATACTAAACATAAAGGAAGAGATTGAATCTTGATTTGCTTCGTCTAACACCAGAAGTTTTCTCAATGATAGGACAAGGGGGAAGGGGTGCAAGCTGGAGCGTAGGAGGTTCCACAAAAACATTAGGAAAAACTTTTTCACTGTTAAGGTGAGGTCAGGACACGTTCCTTACAACCTACTGAAGGTGATCCTGCTCTAGCAGAGGGGTTGGACTAGACGACCTTTCAAGGTCCCTTCCAACCCCTAACATTCCATAATTCTGTGATTAAGACTTCAAGTAAAAAGAGGATGTATGTGGCGGTCTGGTCATTTATTTATTGGTTTTAATAAAACAATTTGAAAATCTTGCTAAAAATAGTTTCAATAGTTTTAAGATTTAGTACAAAGTGGTGTCCTGGATAGTTTTTCCTCTCTTTTATTTCTCTTTGTGTATCTAATATTTGAATGATGAGAGAACAGATCATAACACATCAGAGATGTGTTTGGCACACATCAAGACCTCAAAGAAATATTTGAGGATTCTTACTAAAATGTTCAGACTTACTCTAACCATGTTTCATTTCAAATTACTACAATATACTTATTGTTTAATTTAGATCGTATGCTATTTTTCCCTCAGATGATATTCCTCTGGTGTGTTTGGGAAGGCATTCCAGGCATAAGATAGCTGAAGTGAGTTGTGCTATACTGTACACAGAAAAAGTACATTTGCAGTTCTTGATATAAAGGCTAAAGATTTCCAGTTATATCTATTACAATGCACTGTAATGATTAATAACCATTTTTCTAAAACCGTATTTTCAAGTGTGAAAATACAACACTATTTATAGATAGATATAAAATATAGCAATTATTTAACACTTTATAAACTATATGCAAATTCAGTTTTAACAGAAACGGTTCTCACGTGTTTCCTGACGTAGTCGAGAGTTAGGGTCCCTGCCCATGACAGGGAGGTTGGATTAAATGATCTCTAAGGTCCCTTCCAGCCTGGGCCATTCTATGATTCTGTGAAAAAATACATCCCCACTACCTATCAAAGTAGCAATTTTAAAAGAAAAATAGCAAAAAATAACATCCTTACGATCTTTTCTAAAGACAGATATAATCAAGAAATATTGAATGGTGAGTATGCAAGATGATATCTATATTTGCTATAAACTGTTAAGCCAATACAAATAATAAATAAATAAATTCTAAAAGCAACATATTCTTGGTCTACAGAGGTCATTTTATGGAAAGAAAATTGAAATTACTAAATATTTGCTGAATAACTAGCTCAGGCAGTCACAAAATCCACAAAGATTTTCATAGCTGGTATATTAGAAGAAACACTTTATAACTTCAGAATTGTAATCTTGCTAAAACAGGCCCAGGTTTAACTTTCACAGAGTATACTAAAATTATAGGTTAATGGTTACCAGTGACATCATAGTGAAAACTGAATAAGCAGAGAGTTTAGCCCAGAAAATTTTAGTGGCAATTAAACTTCATGATGAATATAAATCTCACAAAGACAAGAGCTATGTTGCTATTTATGTATTTAAGACAATAAAAATGAAATACCTTATTTTTTAGTGTTCTTTTGGCTTAAGAGTGGTGGATGTATGAAGCTACTTATGGTACACAAAGACATAAGTATAAGCTCTTCCATCTACAATATAATGATGGAGAAACTTTTATGTGGTTGGTATGTGCTCCTTTCTGACTAAATCAAGGGAAAGAACTTTCCACACTTGCTTGTAGATGAGTTCTTTGTCCATTACTTCTCACCTCTGTTACTACTGGACAATTTGAGGGAATCTGTCATGAAAACTTGCTGCCATAATGGGAATTTCTACAGCTCTACCTGGGCAGCATGCAGTTAGACATAAGCTTGACCTAATTTCTAATCCCATAGCATTAGCTGTTTTCAGAAGTAATTGTTAACAGGTGTCTTTGCAGTACACATTGGAGTCATGCTTTTTTTTTTATTTTTAAAGTACTACCATTCCCTATAATAGTTATAACCTTCCTTATAAGCAAAATACAATTAAATACAAATGTGCTTTCATTTTACGTTGAGAAAAGAGACAATGAAAATATATAGAATTAACCACTGATGTTTTTAATATTTTGATTAAAGTATATTTGTCTCCACTCATAAATTTATCACTGTCACATTGCGATTTTGCTTACTCCTGTACTTTCTTCTGTGATGAATGACACCTGTTCCAGACCAACATAGTATGTAGAAATAAAAGACCATATGTTTAGATTACTGAAGTGTTTGCAGGATATACAAAACCATACAAACAAAAGTACTAGCTCCTTCTCCGTTGTTCTTTGGTTTGAAGACTAACAAAAAATCCACTCAAACACACACAAAACTGGACCCACCCCCACTTGTTGCAATCTAAAAATTAGTTACCTTTTTTGTGCTAATTATAACAAGTTTGCATGTAAACAAAAAAAAATTGAGTGAGAATGAATCTGAACTAAATGCAGCCATTGTGTTTTTCTTGAATATAAAATAAATATTGCATATAATGAAAAATACGCAATGTGGAAGCAGAAGCGACAATAACGAACCTGAGGAAAATCAGTTGTGAGTCAATAAATATGATATAAAAAACATATACTATAGTAATATCACATTTGCTTGATGACTTTTTTCACCTATAAGCAGTAGTTATTCTACATAGTGACAGATAAAACATTAAACTTGAGACATGAATTCACTGATTTTAAAGAAGGATCCCTGAACAATGAGTCCAGCAGAGAAATGAAGTAATAATTGGAAAGAAATAATTTTGTAACCCTTCAGTTCCTTTATTCAAAATCAAGGAATGGAAAAACATGACAAACATAGAGAAATCTTCTGATTCTTACTTCAGAATAATCTCTGGATTAATTAAAATTCTCTATTGAAAATGTAGCTAAAATAATTTACTTGGTAGTTCAGCAGAGGATTGTTTCTCTGAGTGTGTGTATATGTACATAAAAATGACAGTGCAAATGGAAGAACAATTATGTCTTTGTTTATCTAGTAAAAGCTCTGCCCAGAACCAGTGGAAAGGACCTTCGGAAATTAATACTATCACCATATGGAATAACTTACTCTGTAAAGTTCATCCAGCTGATACGCTTGTCCGTCCATTACAGCCTGAGAATTTGAATAAGAGGAAAAGATGAAACAAGTATTCATTTTTTTCTCAATATTTTGTTTAGTGCTCTGCTTAAATCTATTTTCATGTATGCCTTTGGGAGTATAGAGATATATATATGTGAAAATACACTTTGTCATAGATAGCCTATTACGTGTCTTCCGCTCATACGCTGTCACCTAAATCTCACATGGCTGAATTTCAACTTTGAGAGTTATTGTTGATCCATTCAGAATCTTCAAAATCACAATAATCAGGGGTACTAAATGGGATTTATTGTTGGTTTCAGCAATATGAAAAGAGTTATCAGCCTCCTTACGAGAAACTCTTTGATTACCTGACATAATCACTGACAGTTTTTTGCCTGTAGCCGTGTCTACACAGGAACTATCATGCTGCATGGTGTGGTTCTGGATAATAAAATCATCTTCATGCTGCCTCAAGGACACGTTGCTGAAATTTGATTAAAGGTTTCAATGAAAAACAATGGGGAAAATTTGGACAATCGTAACTCAACTTTATGAAGAAGATAGCCAAAATATGGAATCATATCACATGAAGAAACTCTGTTACATCTTTTTAAATTGTCTTATTGGCAGATAGTGTTTCTCCTATGCAAAGAGAGAAAGTCTAATAAAACTTAAATAAATTACTTAAACCAATCAAGAAAGCCCAAAATAATTCTGCAAAAGATTAACTCTTCAATGAACTGGTAAGTTTTCTTCTTGGTGGCAAAATAATCCTTGTAAAATTATATATTTATAATCACATGAAAGCTAAATATAAAAATTAAAGTTGTGAAGAAGCTGTGGATTATCATCCTTGACAGCAACGGATAACAAGATTTTTCAGTGATGTATGTGTAGAACGTACCTTTGTGTATATTGGCACATGCTCTGATCAACTTTAGCAAGGAAGGAAATATAAGTAATTGCCTCCTTTGGAAGGAGTGACAGCTGCAGCCCATCTTTCAATCTCTAATACAGAAAAAAATGAGTACAATAAGATTAGTAAGAACTGTAATGACAAAAAATATGATTCATTTCTATTAAGTTGCCTAGAGGTCAGCTGGATCACCAGCACTAGAATAACATAGCCAAAAGGAAGAAAAAAAAAAAAAAGACATTCAACTTACTGTCATGAAGGAAATTAGGAACTGTTTAATAAGTCATTCATTGTGTAGAGACTACTATATAACTCAAACAGTATGGACACAGGGGCAAGCCTACTAATTAGCTATCAGTTTTCCTGCAATACTTTAGCTGAAAGTTATCTTTTCCTTCAGTTTCCGTCAGGAGATGACATGAACTAGAGATATTTTATTTTGATGAAGGCAAGATGCTCAACATCCTCTGTCAGGAAGCCTGTTTTATTCTTGATTGCTGCAATGAGCTATATTACTGAGGAAATGTTCTGTCCTGAGACATTTGTAGACAGATGGCTTGAGATAACAATAAGCTATCTGAGGGAAAGGTTAATAGAATTGTCCTTTCTGTGTAATAGGTAGTGAGATTCTCATTCGCTTAGTAAACACTTCGGAAAGATGTTTGTCTACCAAGATAAAGACTCATCTGGTCTCTTAGGAGTAAGAGAAATTCCAGAGTTATGTGGATTAATTATCAGGAAAACACTCCTTTTGCTGATGAAAAATGAAGATGAGAAAAGGGAGAAATCTAAAAAAAAAAAAAAAAAGAATATAATTTATATTCATTATGCTTAAGTCACTTTAAGTTTAGATGAGGTATTTGAATGTTTCTGTTCAAATGTATTGGCTAGATTTCAGAAAACAGTAAATAAATTTGAGTATATGTTGTCTGCTTGATTTTGTGTGGTTGTTTCTTTTTGTTTTGTAAAAGCCACTGCTGCTGTCTTAAATGGGAAAAGGAAGAGATTTTTTATCTTTATAGTATGTACAGTTTGTTTGACACATTTCTGATAGAGGCAGTGGCTGTTTCTCACCAAATAAAATTGTCCAAAAAAGGGCAAAAGAAAACAGAAATCCTTCTACAATGAGGAAAGAAATGCGAGAGAGAAAATAATGAATTAATTCAAACTGTTGTACCTGCAAACTCTCCTTTCTTCTGTGAAACTCACAACTCTTCCCTTACCAAATATATCACTTCTCCCAAGTCTTAAAAGTTGTATATTATGTTAATTTTCATCATGTAGATGAAAATTTCACTGAACCGATATGGTTGAGACTCAGGTCAAAGTTAAGGCACACATTACATATCCAAGATGGAAGGTAAATTAAGTTACCCACATGTAGGCACTTACCAGAATTGGACATACCCTAGTGCAACAAGCAGGTGTGGCCCACAGCTGGAGGACAGGTGTACTTTGTAAGGACAAGTATCTCAAATTATATTAGTCATTTATGCTTGGGCAAGTGAGCTAAAGCCGTAGGTATCTGAACTCCCTTTACAGTGAGTGACTGCTGCAGGCTGGATACAGCTGCTTAGTGTTGCCTGAGATATTCTAGTATATTGCTCCTGACCTTCAGATGTTGCTTTAGAAGACCATAGACCTCCTAGTGGGTTTACTTACCAAAAAAGTAGTGCAACAGGGGTTCTGGAACAATGTGATCAACTTGCTTCATAACTATGCAATTAAGTGAAGAGCTTCACACAGTGCTTATGGCCTTCTAGAACAGTGACTGAAGGTCACTCGATGAAAAAGAGCCACAATCGATATAGTTAATGTGGCATAAAGATTATGTAGCCATCATGCTTGCTTTTTGTGTTAAATATATAAATATTCATACATATGCATGACAGTTATAGACAACTGTACGAAAGAACAAGTCTAGAAAATGTCTCATCAGGTAATTAATACCTCCCAGGAGAATAAAACCAAACACACAGTAGCTCACATGAATTCTGAAAACTTAGTATTTTCTACAAGAAGCTGTTCCTCAGACATTGACTTTTCCAAATAAAATAATATGCCAATACTGTAATATGAAAATTAAAGCCTGAAGCATGATAAGGATTTTAATCAATTTTTCTTATTTCTTTTTACTCTATGTTAATAATGTCTTTCATTTTCTGCTAAATGTGTGAAGTTATTGCTACTTTACTAATAATAAACATTGAATAAATCTAACAAGTCTCTAAAATATTCTATCAGTTAGTAAAGAATTACAGTTAGCTAAAATGTTATTGGGTAATCAATTAATATTTGGGGAACGTATAAAAATACCTTCTAGGACTTTTAATAAAAAGCTTGCAATTAAGTCGCTGTTTTCAGGAAGGGTTGCTCAGAAGAAAGGAATTAACGAGGAATCTGAGGAATAATTTTACTGATGTGACTATTTAGATGATCCTGGACAGTATTTTTACTTTAACAAAAGGCCAAGTAGACTTCAACTTCTTTTCTCTATGTGATCAGATAGAGTACATACTGAATGACAAAGATTTCCTCCGTCCTCTGTGTTTCCACCCTCAAAAACCTCTCTGAAGCACAATGAGGTGAATTAATTCTCTGGAAACACACCTGCCCACATCTTATTAAAATATACTGATTATATTTGTAAAGAAATGTCAAGACTCTGTTTGCTTAAACTGGTACAGTGAATGATATTAATAGTCATATTAGGCCACTGTTTAGTCTTCCATTTTTACAGGACTTTCCTCTGTTCCTACTTCTTATGCACATATCGCTTCCTTAACCTAAGGGTAAACCAAAAAGACACTGGGCTACTTGTTTCAGCTCTATAGTTCACTTCACACTTCTCACAAATGGAAATATATAAAATTGACTGAAAACTACACACTGTTAGAGTCGAGTGTGTAGATAGAAGAAATATTATTAAAGATAATTAAACCAAAAGTTTAAAGTGAGAAATGAACATTTTAAAAAAATCATACAGCAATGTGCCATTATAGGTGAATAAACAAATAAGTAATTGAATAAACTATTGTACAGTTTTGTTTTTCAAACTTACATTTGATATATTCAAAATAGCTTGGAAATATGGTCCACTGAGGGAATGATAAGACTTAGTAATTTAAATTATTTTTCAGAAGGAGCTTATATTCAGGTCTGATGTTTCATTAGAGAGTTGAGATTAACTTCTGACAAAAAAAGAAATGGACAGATGCATGGACTAATGTATATGGCAACAATGACAGAAAACTACAGATAGACATACATTAAACCATTTAAAAAGTCAGAGAGGACATATATTTATTTATGGTCCAGTTTACACATACTGAAAACCTGAAGGAGGTTCACACCAGTATAGAAAGAAAAAGAAATAAAAATTTATTGCTGTCTGCAGAATGAGTTAGAGGACAAAGTTGTTATATCTGTGTTTTATACAGCCTAACTAACACTGAGGAAGAGAAGGAATATAGCAAGGAGGTGGTGTCTGCCTTCTCCAAACACATTTAGAGGCATGATGAATGAACAGTGTATCTGGTGTTTCTTTTTGGATGTAAAAATCATCTTGGATTATTATTTTTCACTCCGTGGACACCTGGAGAGTAGGTCAAAGCAAAGTCATCTACAAACTCTCCTATTGGAAGTACAGTGTCATTTTTCCTTCAATATATAGCTTTTATCCTTAGCTCAAACACTCTTGTGAAATGAATCAAAAATTTATTTGCTAAATGTCACTAAAAAATGCCAGTCCTCCAACCTAAACTTCTTTCTTTCCATTCCAGCACAAGGCATAGATTCAAAAAAGATCTACTATTCAAAGATATTCAACCTCAAAACGGCTTTCATCTTTCCTGTTATCCAGCTAATACATCCAATCTGGACATCATCCTTAATTTTGCTGCTCAAACTGGCAGCACAGTCCCAGCTGCAGCTGCCAGTATGATGTGTTCATAGGACATAGTAAAATCTCCTTGTAAGGATTTTTTAAATAGTAGAGAAGCAGTGTGAAGTGCAACGTTTTCAATTTAAAGGCAGCACCACAGAAAGGTGCACTGATAGTGATGAATAAACAAGGAGCTGACATAAAATTCTTGAGCATACAAGGCCTTACAAAATTTCCTTTTCATTAAGAAAAGCAGTACCTCGTGCTGAAAACAAAAAGATGTTTTCACTGAACACAGTTTGATCAATATTATCATGTGTTATCTCAATGACTTGGTCATTCCCGTTCTCATACACACCAACCCAGTGCATATGTGAATTTTGTAAAGGTTTTCATCTGGGGCTGTAACATTCAATTTTCACAGGATCACTCTCCAAAGGAAAATGAAAAGCACATTCAGAGCTTCTGCAGATTTTATTCATCTGCCTATTATCTGTAGAGTCTGTTTCATCAATTAGGTTTTACTAGATACAGACACTCTGGGAAAACCACATTCCTGCTATAACGAGCAAAATCTTCTGGGAGAATTTCTTGCTGTATCACTTGTGGGAGAAGAGGAACAGTGAGGAAGAGGAGCTGCTGAAAGTAACACAGAGGGACAAGGGACCATGCAGAGGTATTGCCAAATTTTGGTTGGTTGTCTCCTGTATTTCCTCCTCAGTAAGGTGCGTATTTCTGGTTTGATATACTCCAGCTTACTTGTTGCTAGCTCAGTAGGATCTGCAGCCTTCCAGCTGAGAACGGCAGCAGAATGGCTTTAGCAGGCAGTGCAGTGTCCTGGCAGCAAATGTTGAGTTTAGGCCTCCAAGAACTGGGAGTCCTCTCCAAATGGGGCCTGTGAGAGTTTGGACTCTATTTTTTTACTTCATTTTCTCCTTTCTTCCTGTTGATTTGTCACAAATGAGTGTTTACTTCCATGTCTTTTGACAATTTTTCCTTCGCAATCCATCCTAAAGTTTTGCAGCAGCTTTCCATGAAAATACAAAAAGCGATCATAACAGTAGCAAAAATCAGGTTGGATGTCCCATTATGAATGAATTGTGAGCATAAGTACTGCTTCAAACTCTGACAATGACTGCTTAAAAAAATAAAAAAATCATCACTATTATAGTCAGGAAAAAACAACAACCCAATGACAGTCATAGTCTTTTTTTTTTTCCCCCTTGGAGACAAAATCAAAACTGTCTTAGGAAACTGTAACTAGTGATTAAACCAAAATAAATAAGAAAGACTGTAGAAAATCTGAGCAGTAAAGACCCCATAAACAGGAAGTTCTCTGACATGATTCACCACAAGGAACTTATAGAACTTCTAAACCTTTCTTAATCTTGGAATGCAAATGTAAAATTAAATTACTTTTCTGGAAGTTTCTTGAAAAAATAACGCATGTACTTCTCAAATGCTCCCCATGCTTTCCCACAAAAAGTGGAAACTCATCAAGAGTTGTTACTAATAGTCATGATATTCTAACCCTTGAGGATTTATTAAAAAATCTCTCTCTCAGGTAGGTGTATTTCCTAACTATACAACACCTACCTATAAACCAACATTTTGATCACGGGAGGTGTTGTCAGCCTATACTTGTATCGTTCCTGTGTGACCTGCTGTAGGTGATCCTGCTCTTGCAGGGGGGCTGGACTAGATGATCTTTTGAGGTCCCTTCCAATCCCTAACGTTCTGTGATTCTGTGATACAACAATATCCCATCCCAGAGTGTGATCATGACTTATTTTTAAATGTCAGTTAGAGCAAGACTAACTCTCAGAATCCCAGATCAAACATACTGACTTACTTATGTGAAATACTTTATATACTGTATTCCTTCATAGAAATGAAATATTTTACTGCAGCTAAAATTCAGCTTTGGTCTGTAATGAACTAACAAACCATAAAAAGTTGAAAATTCTGCTTGCCAGAGTTGAGTTTTTTTTAAAACAAATAGATTGCTTTTAAAACAAACCATTCTTTTTACAGATCTACAGATCTTTTTAAAGTAGATCTACAAAACATACTCAAATTAACAAACCCTGAACTAAAAGGCTTAGCTCTGCTAGACCTTGGACTCAGGAAAGACACTGCTTTTATATCACATTGCATTTTATCAGACTTTCTGAACAATTCAGTTCGTGTGATTCAAAGGGTGTTATTTCACGTGTTTTATAATTTTTTGTTATTCAATTTCTTGCTAGCTATCATTTTGCACTACAGATATCAAAATTCTTTTAACATCTATTTATTGTAGTCAAGTCAGCTGAAATTACTTGCAAATATTTTTTTCAATTTTATCTACACATTATTTCCACGTTTAGTGTTCAGAGGTTATAGAATACCTCATCTGGTCAGTGTGAGCATTTCAAGTTTTGTTTCTACCTTGGATACGGTAATTTATATTACTTTTATTCTTGATGACTAGGATGAAAAGAGACTTCACCGCAAGGTTCAAACCAAAAATTTATTTGAACTTCACTCACAGATCCAATATGTCACTATTGCAGGTTTATGGATACAGTGGAAGAATGTACCACCACAATTTGAAAAGCAATACACAGGATATACTGTTACAAAACTAAGAGATTCCACGAAATGTTCTAGTACAAGCTACAAGAGTGCTAGATATTAGCATCTTAATCACAATGTCAAAGCATATCAAATACCACACGTTTCTTGATCACTTACCCTTTTTCAGGTAAGTGTTCTCGAATCTCAAGGAAAAGTATCCTTGTCAAACATCTCGAACAAGGGAGGAGGATCTCCTACAGTCCAGAGGTATAATTGGAAAAAATCTAAAATCCTACTGAAAACTACAGGTTTTATCCTGTAAGGGTGGGATAGGGAGACGAAAGGTAGGCCTGAGGAAACCAGACTATCTAGAATATTTTTTTTTTTGTTGATGTGATGAGGTTTCTCTTTATCTTTTCATAGGTGAGGTTTGTATTTGAGCACCCTACTTGTTATTTTTTGCTAATTTTCTGGATGCCTAGTACACAAATAATCTACAAAGGCAAATCAAAAAAAAAAAAAGAAAATAGAATTGCAAGAGTAGATAGTGGTTGAAATGAGACTCAGGGCAATAGGTTTGCTATTTGGGTTTCACTTCTATTCAGGTTTTGGTCCTTCATGTTCTGCTTAGCTTCTTTAGATAACTCAGGGCTGGGTCATTTTTTGCAACTTGCACCAAGGGTCATCAGAGATAAGGGTATGTCAAGGCAAGACAAGGCTGAGCTAAATTAACACCTTCCTACATCTCCTTTATTCACTGCAACCCATTCTGCAGGTATCCTCACAGTTACTGATCAGCAATTGCTGTCATATTCCTTACCACCTAATTTGCAAAAAAAAGGCAGAGTATTTGATGCTGCTGCCATATTCAGATTAGCTCCTTTCTCAACGTTTTTACGTGCAGCTGTCAGTTTTTTTCTTACTCTTTTTAAAGCGGTTGGAGAACTTTTATTACTTTTTTAGGTTTTTTTCCCAAGTTTCAGCTCAACTAAGCTTTTGTCCATTCTTGTTTTATTTTCACCCTTTTTGACCTCAGAGACACAGCTTCTTGCTGATCAATCTCTTTTTCTACTCCTTTTAGGCTTTTTATTTACTGTTCATATCCTATGTGAAGTATTTCTTCCTCCAGAGAAATCTGTAGCCTTTTCCTGCTCAGATTTTTTTTTCCTTTTGCTTGCAATGCAAGCTTCAAACCGTGTTTGCACTTTTGACTTAAAATAATTCCATGCTTCCACAATGTTCAAATTCTTGAGCTCTTCAGTTCAGTCAAACCTAGTAACTAATTTCTTAGTTTCTCCAAGTTTGCTCTTCTAAAACCCCAGGCCTTAGCTATGTATTAACTTTGTTTGTCTTGCGGTTTAAAATGAGCTGAATCAGCTCATGATTACTCGGTCTAAGCTGAGTAATCAGCCCCTGTACTGCTCCTCCCTGCTGCTTACTTAAAGTAACTCTGAAGTAGCAGACATTTTTACTTCATAGACTATTTTGTACATAAATTTGTCAAGTGATGCATTCAGAAATATTTAAGACCTACTGACACCTATGGGGGCATTTCTTCTCAAATTAATATCAGAAAATTAAAGTCTCCCAAAATTGCGTGTTTAGTCTTCTTGTTTCTTTCACTCATACTCTTACAATCTAGGTCTGGCTGTTGGGAACTCTAGGGAGGTCCCATGAGTATAAATCCTAAACATACCCCTCCAAAGTAACTTCTGCCTTGAGGAATCCTGTTTCTCAACTATAGAGAGAAAAAAAAATATTTGTCAATTAAGATGTCAATTTTTTTTTGTTTCATTTCCCTTCACATTTTTCTCCCTGACTTACTGCCATGCAATAGAAATCCTTATTGTCCAACCTGGTTGTATTATTAATTAGTTTAGATGTTTATGTTTTGTTTTAATGTAGTTCTCAATCCGAAAAACTGAAGTCTATTTTTTTGAAATTACATGCCTACTACTTACCTCTCATTTTTGTCTACGTTTTTATCTCTGTCCATTCTTATACATCTGATTTCCATATTTCCATGTATATCAGAATTTACAGGACTTTCTATGTTGAAATTACGTTTTTGATCAAGTCAGTATGAATCCTAAAATGTTATTTGTTGAGTTACGTAAGCAGAGTCTATTATTTGAGAAGAGTAATCTCTCTATGTCTGAGTATTAAACATCCTACAATGTTCATGGTAGTACCAGTCCCTGAGGTACATGTCAATCCTTAAAGATTTTACCATATTTCCCTCCCTTTCTTGCAGAAATAATGTAATTTTCTGAAATTCCATTTCCCTGCATGTCTCCTTTTTATATCCTGGGCATAATCAGCCTCAGTTCACATCAGTGAGAATTTGATGGTTTCATTTATTCTTCCAATATGAAGAACAGTATGTATCTTCTTCCTTGCCATATAAAGTAACAATCTGGCTCTTGCATTCTTTTTCAAAGGCAAACCCAAATTTTGTGATTCTTTGCAAATGAGGCAGTCTAGAGGAGATCACAAAGGAAAGAATGAATGTTACACTTAACATTTCTGTGCTTTAATATTTCAATGAAGTAATTTCAGAGACACCATTTTGATATTATGTTTAAATTGAATGATGAGGCCAGGACTGTCATTTTTGGATATCAGGTTACAAATACATTTCATAAAAGCATAATGCCTTCTAAAATTACTAAACCAAAAATAGCCTAGGATTTTGGAGTACTGCAGCCTGTATAAAGATATTCTCCTGAAGAAATTAACAAAATGATAAAATGTTATGTTGTATAAATTTTTTACAAAGTCATATCTGTGCTTCTGGCTCAGAACTGAGAGAGCTCTAAAATCTAATGGAACAGGGAGTTCGGAATTAAATATTGTCATTAGTTGGTCATTTTATATAAAGTTGAGTAATGCACAAAACCTTCACAGTTCTCCTGAAATCAATAATTTAGAGATAACTTATAATTTTAAATGTTCATGTTCCCTTGATGTAAACACTTCTGTGGAATCAAATTTAGGTAAAATGTGTAAGTCATCAAAATATGCAAATGTAATCTGTGCATGTAAACGCAGAAGTGGTGATAGGGAGGATATAGATATGCAACATGGCTGCTTTTGGTTGAAACCTGTTTGAAAACCCTATTAATGGTAACTGCAGCAAACTTCACTATACGGTATTTGTTACAAAATCTGTGATATTATCAAAACATGCCTGCCATTTTTGAATAATTAGGTATGTTCATGCAAGCTAATATTCTAATCATTAATGGAAATGCACACAGAAAGCACAAAGAAAAACTCTACCAACTTTATGCCTTCAAAAGTTTTGTTTGTTTAAAATTATTTTATCAAAGGAGAGTCAAGTCTCAGGAATGTAATTCGGCAGTTTTCATCACTTTTCAATCAGATATAGTATGTATTTGATTTTCTGCTATTATGCTCTCAGTTTTCTATTCTCTAAGTTACTGATTGTGAGAATTTTCTAAAATATTTTAGTCTATTAGAACACAAAAACCAGTGCACAGAGTATTAAATCAGGTGAACTTATGAAAATGTCTTGGATGTGTTAGACATAAATCCAGTGACTACACCTTTGATGTCACTATGTATTTTCCATTGATTAAAAAAACCAAACAAACAAATAAACACAAATCTTTCATTTCTTTTTATGCATATATATTCACAACTTTCTGTGTCCTGGTGCCATAAACCTTAAGAGTAAGTAAGCTTTGGTAATAGTTTTTAAAGACAGATTGGTTTTGGTACTTTGTCCAGAAAGACCACATTAGATAGTATTACCATGTTTACCGTGTGCTGCCTTGGAGAAATGAGACTTTGAAACTCGCTTCTGTTCTAAACTGATATTTAAATTTTTATACAGAAGAAAAAAATCCCATAAGAGAAAGTGAGGCATAACAGAGTAAGAAACTGAACCTTATGCAAACACACCTGATGAACAGTAGCTTGAAAATTTAAAATGTGGTCCTTATCTAAACACAGAAAAATATAACATTGTTATTCTGCTTTGCAGCTGAGGTAGTGAAAAACTGAGGAATTAAAGGTTGAGTACACCAAATTTTTAGATGCGGTACTGTCTTCTGTTTTTCAGAAGAGTCTGTTTAACCCACACTCACTCCATGAACCTTGATCAAACAGACATGAAGTGATAGCTAAGCTGCTGAGACCTGCAATGGGGAAAGAAATTCTAGACATATTTCAAAACAGAACTTAGATATTTGGGGAATATTTGTGACTGACTTTTTATTGCTTATATTACTAACTTATTAAAATTATTTTTTTGACTTATTTGTTTAATTATCATAGAATCATAGAATCATAGAATGGCCTAGATTGAAAGGGACCTTAGAGATCATCTAATCCAACCTCCCTGTCACGGGCAGGGATACCTCTCTACTAGATCGGGCTGCTCAAGGTTCTGTCCAACTTGGCCTTGAACACCTCCAGGGAGGGGGCAGCCACAACATCTCTGGGTAATTTATTCCAAAGTCTTGCCACCCTCGTACTGAAGAATTTCTTCCTAAGATCTAATCTAAAACTATTCTCCTTCAACTTAAACCCATTTCCCCTTGTCCTATCAGTCGAAGCTCTTGTAAAAAGTCCCTCCCCAGCCTTCCTGTAGGTTCCTTTCAGGTATTGGAAGGCAGCTATTAGGTCCCCCCGAAGACTTCTCTTTTCAGGACTGAACAATCCCAGCTCCCTTGGCCTGTCCTCGTAGCAGAGGTGCTCCAGCCCCTGGATCATCTCTGTGGCCCTCCTCTGAACGTGCTCCAATAGATCTATGTCCCTCTTATGGTGGGGACACCAGAACTGGATGCAGTATTTGAGGTGGGGTCTCACCAGAGCAGAGTAAAGGGGGAGAATCACCTCTCTTGACCTGCTGGCTACACTTCTCTTGATGCATCTCAAGGTGCGGTTGGCCTTCTGGGCTGCATGAGCACA
Organism: Trogon surrucura; assembly: GCA_020746105.1. Classification (NCBI taxonomy): domain Eukaryota; kingdom Metazoa; phylum Chordata; class Aves; order Trogoniformes; family Trogonidae; genus Trogon; species Trogon surrucura. The sequence goes on from CM036617.1 coordinate 43,612,882, forward strand.
CTGCCGGCTCATGTTGAGCTTCTCATCTATCAACACCTCCAAATCCTTCTCTTCAGGGCTACTCTAAACCCACTCTGTGCCCAGTTTGTGTTTGTGCCTAGGATTGGCCAGACCCAGGTGGGCCACAACAGAATGATTACATCCCTCTGTGAATTTCAACCTAGGAAACTTTTCAGTTGTCAAACTTTCCATTGTCATACTTGATGTTTGTGTCAAAGCTGACAGAAATCCAGGAATCCCTTGGGTTCAAGATCAATGCATTAACCACAATATTGCCTTCTGTCACTGGAAGTCAGACTCAGATACTGTGTCTTGCAAGCTGCCTTAAATGCCACAATTACTTACATAAACATTAGAGTGTGAAGAGCATTCCGATTATTGTATGCAACATCTGCAGTTAATGTTGATATTCATTCATAGGTCATCCCATTGTGCAAGATTTGCTGATGCTAACTTCCCTATGTCTCTGTGTAAACAAATAGACGAGTCAAAATCCAGACTTCCCTATTTATGCTTGAATGATGTTAGAAACTTTACACAGTCATTAATGTCTACCTACTAAATATTCATAAATGTCAACAAACACCTTTCTTCTTCTGATTGTGTCTTGAAATGCCACCTATTTCACTTGTTTAAGTGAGATAAATCAATATAATACTTCTGGGTTTATATCAGTATGTTTTGGGGTAATATTATAAGTGAAAATTAGCTAATGCAATATCAAAAGACCTTATAAGACATTTTTCAATTTTAATTTTGCTGCAGCGTTATTAAAAAGTATAGGCTATTTTAATGATTGAGTTCTGAAGAACTGAAGCATTTCAGTTGGATTCAGTATCTCTTCGTCCCACTTCTCCTTTTCTTTAAAATCCCTCCTACTCCCAAAATGTTAAGAATGCATTTTACCAAGGCCTTCCTGATATGAACTTAACCCATTTCATAGCATTCTTAGCGGTATGAATGTCCATGTTTTTCTGGTTATTTTTACTAACAAAAGAATTGCTCACAATCTCATAGCTAGTAAATATCAAAGCAGGACTTTCTCACATTTAGAACAGAACTACTAAGCATTCTGAGCAGGGTTGTTTTTTTTAAGATAACCATGTTCAGGAAATACATTGTTTTGCTTCACATGATCTGCAATGATGCAAGTTATGTAGATGCATATTAATGAAATCATAAGTCCATCACTTATACATAATAAAATATTTTAGATCTTCAAACTGTTAAACTTGATATGGTTATCTCATCCCTAGAGTTCTTCATCCTGGGGGAACCATTGGAAGAAATCCTGATCTTGCTAGTGTTGAGTGCCTCTACTGATATAGCTAAGAAGTTCATGGATTGAGTGTTTTAGTGGTATAAATTAGACTTTTTTGAATTAGTATATTTGGTTTCCAATACCAATCCAGATCCTAAAAAGTGTTAAGTTACGCAGAGACTGTTAGTATTTTCCCTTCCTTTCTCTGTAAGATTTTTTTTTCACCCAGAATTAAGCTTTTTATTTGGAAATAGAAGAAAGGTCTCAGAGCACAAAGTTAGATGCATAGATTGTATGGGGAAATCTCTTCATTGTCTTCTAAAAGTTCTTTAGATGGCTCCTACTACAGAGATTTTTTTAAGACCAAGTCCAGTTGTATTTGTTAATGGAAATTCTGTATCTTAATGAAGGTTCTGAATGATACGATGCAACGTATGTGGAAATTTGTCACTGAGAGGCTAATCCAAAGGAATTTCAGATAATTTCTAAACATCATTAAAATACAGGCTAGCTGTTTTTACATGTACAGTCTGGTAGTTTTTCCCATATTCTTTTCAGTTTTAAACACTGACAGGACACTCTTTTGTGGATTAGTTAACAACTTTTTTAGGAGAATATTTTGGCACAAATTAAGTATATGCTTTTACTTGAAACAAGTAGAACTATTTATTTACTCATTCAATGGAAGGTTCTCCACTAAACCCAAACACATCAGCAGTTTCTAGGGCATTTCTTTTTTTATGACATTAGATGCAGCTGATAACATCTCACTGATCTCTTAGTGCAAATGGCATTCTGCCACAGCTACTAAATGTAGATAAAGATTTTTAACTCTAGGGTACTCTGGGGATAAAATAAGGCTTTTAAAGCTGTAAGTAATTAGCTGAAATGTTTATAAAAGAAAGAAAAGTAAGTGTGCTGAACTTTTTTTAACTGAAATATTTACATTTTCCGACTGACGAAGCTCTTCAATCCATTTTTTATTGTGTGGGTGTACCAGATGTTCTATACTAAGACTCATCTATGACTATTAACCATTACAGAAATGCAATTTTGGAAGGAACTGTGCCTTATGGTATAAAGTCTGTCTGTCAAAAAGCTTTTCTTGTTGTTTTGGTTTTTTTTATTAATGCATAGTGGGTTTTTTCAGACTATCTAACCTCAGGTACCTCATTTACATGTCTAAATTGGAAAGCAATCTCCTCCCAAGAATTCAGATCTCTTAAACTCACTTCTGCATACTTAAGTCAGGCACTTGATAGGAATCAGCCATTAACTACAAATGGCCGTGAGAGGAACTAAGTGGGTATGTGGAAGCACCTTAGCTGTACGTAACTCTTAATGTACCATATATATGCAATTAGAAAAAAAATTGTTAATGTTTAAAAGTAATCAGAGCATTGTTATAAGAAAAAACTGTAATCACATAATACAACATGCAAAAAAAAAAAAAAAAAGTAGGTTTGAGAAGAATCCTGTGTGGGCTGTACTGACTCAAAAAACACAGAGAACAGATTTAGTATCATCTGGAATTTGCACAAGGGGCCTGAAAGTTTGAGTGTATACTACCTAATCACCTAACCATTAAGGCCGTCTTGATTTTTTTTTAATGAAAGGTGGCCAGGGATAGGGTCTTTTCAATGGGCCACAAGAATACCAACTGATTGGGGAGAGACAACTGAAGCAGTCCAAAAGAGAGCCAATAAGACAGCTAACAGTAGGGCCTGTTTAGCTCACTCTGTTGAGCATGGTGCTGAAACACCAAAGGTCATGGGTTCGCTTCCCATTTGGTCCCCATGTGTTGCTTGATCTAGTTGAGAGGCGTCCCTGCCCATGACAGGGAGGTTGGATTAAATGATCTCTAAGGTCTCTTCCAACCTAGGCCATTCTATGATTCCATAAAGCATTGTGGATAATTGCATCTTGATGAAGGTCATGAGCTTGTCTCTCTTAGTGATATTGGTATGCTCCAAGAGATTTACAGTGAGAAAATTTTTTCACTCATTTAATAGTAAGGACTGAATAGAGGCTTGATGCATGGCAGTTAGTATTTGAGCCTCTGGGTTACAAAAAGTTCTTAATTTCTGTATTATGGACATTTATATGGACAACTTCAAAAGGAGAGTTGGAAATAATAAGCAAAAAGAGAGGCAGATACTGCAATGTCTCCCTTGAGCCTCCTTTTTTCAAGTTTAGGTCTACTTAGCCTAGAGAAGAGGAGGTTCAGTGGAGACCTTGTTGCTGTCTACAATGTACATAGTTAAAGGATTTGGAGAAGACAGAGACAGACTTTTCTCAGAGGTGCATGACAGTAGGACTACAGGCAATAAACCCAAGACAGAACATGGGAAATTTCCATTAGATATAAGGAAAATTTTAATTACCTAAAGGTAGGACAGCAACAATGCAAACAGACTGTGGGACTGCCACTCTTGAAGGTGTTGAAGGTTTGGCTGGATACGTCCTCAAGCAATCTGATCTGATTAGCCCGGTTCATAGCAAAGAGGAGTAGGATTAGCTCTTCTTTGGAGCGGGTAGCTTCTTGAGGTCCCTACCCACTGATTTTTTTTTTCTCATGGATATATTTTTTGACTTCCTTTTCAACTTAACATTTCTCAAAGCAAATGTTCCAGATTAAGGACGAACTTTGTAGCGAGGACATTTACCAGAGTTTGCAATTCTCCTTTAAAGAGTGGAATCTGTATTTTGATTGTCAATTTTCAAATGAAACTCAATATTACCTCCTAGAAATCCAGAAATACTGATATAACAAATTAGTTACTATATATTCTTATTACTTTTTGAAGGAAAATTTTTTGACCAGCTCTTTCAAGGTGTGTGCTTTAGCATAATTTCTTTGAGAATTTATCTGATATAATAACAAAAAATAAAGTGTGTAGGAAGAGTGGCTGTGTGATTTGTTATAGCAGTCAAGCACTCTTAGATGTTAAGTAGCACATTTCAATTGCACTATTATGCCAAATGCTGCATTATTTTGACCTCCAGAATAATGTGCCTAGGTATTTTTATAAATATTAATATTCCTTTTAGTTTTTATTTGAATCCTGAATGGGTGCACAGTAAAAGACTGAAAAGATTACTGATGAAAATAATGCAGAACCATAAAGACATGATACAGATGATTTTAAGTAATTCTGAAACAAGTTTTATTTATTTTGAAAGTGTAAACTATAATTTCAGAGATTTTAGCAATGGAGTCTCAGACATTCACAATCTTATGTGCAGAAGTACTGGATTCATTGAGAATGCTTAGAAAGCTGATGATGTTGTACAAGACTTTTTAATGGTGGGTAAAGGGCAGGTTAAAATTAATACACTTTTGTTTAAGATAAAAGCCTCACTGACACAGTTAACTGTGAGATCTTTCTTTCCCGAGGTTCTCTAAAGATGAGGGCTGAATGATCAGCCAAAGGGCTTGGCTTCTTCTGTGCTAAAGGGATAAAGGGAAGAATGGCAACTCACAACTCCCTGAGCTCCCATCTGAAGGCTGGTTTGCACTGTAGTTGAATAGCCTCTTCTTCCCCTCGGCTCTTGACCTCTTTCTCTAGCAATGTTTAAATCAGGAGTCTTGTCCCCCTGAAGGAAAAGGAGGATAGTGGTAACCAAGGTTTGACCTGGGAACTGCTATCCCAGAAAGACAAAGTGTGTTATACAAGCATCGTTTTCACTATTTGCTGCATGCAGACAGTTTAGAAAGGATGAACAACCTCTTCTGCATTTTTATGCTGCTCTGAATCCACTCATTTCATCCAATTACTCATTCATCTAACATGGAAGTAACACAAGGATCTTTTCCTGACTGCTTGCTAAATTCTAATACTTGACCCATTTTTTTAATTTTTTTTTATTATAACTGTCAATACACTATATGGAAAAAAAGTTATATGGAAAAAAAAGCTATTTAATAACATTCCTCTAACTCTTTAAATTTTTTTCCTTTTCATTGTCACTTTAACCATATAAAAGATTTGGATAAAAGGTGCTTTTTCCTATTTAAACTAACATATTTAATAGCTGAAATCAGCAGGTTGAATACATATCTGTATTTTGAAAAGGCTTTCTTTGAACATCTTTTCTGGTGTTCATTTGAGAATGACAGGTTGAAAGAGGTTAAAATTTGCTGGGTAATGCTATTATTTATTTGAAAAAAAAAAGAAAATAAAAAGCTGTATGTATATGTAACACAGGAAAGAATGCCATATTTAATTGGGTAAAAATTAATGCACTTCTCTGGAGTAACACCTCTGTTACTGGGACTCATACAATAAATCACTGACAAAGAATTTAGATTGTTAATGACTGAAGTGGAGCTGTCCTTATAGGATTTAAATGTGCTGAGATCATTGCCATACTCATACTGATGACACTCTAAGGCTTATAAAGGTGATACTCTACTGATTTAAGATTAATTAATTTGTGCCAGATATGTTCCTCAGGAAAAAAGAGAGTTGATCTGATACTACTCTGAAGGGTGAAATGCAAGGCTTCTACACAGTTTTTCCCTAATTTTGACTTTTTATTTTGTGTGTTTTTCAACACTCTGTTTTTTGATATACAGTAGAAAAACTGATGTATTCTGTTACAATTTCTTTAATGGAGTAGAGGAATCAGGGTGATTTCTCTCAGTTGTTTTTTGCCTAACTTTTCCTTTTACAATAAAAGTGAAAAGAAAGCCAGAAAGCCTTTCACAGGTGGAACAACATGACTCAGCTTTTGTTACTTCCTGCACAGCAAATCATTTTCAAAAGATCTTGGAGAAGAGGGGGCCATGCCCCCTGTCAGAAACAAGAATGAACAGAACAAGTGGAAGCGGTAACGCTAGAGCCAATGCAAACAGAACTCCATAACCTAAGAAGTCAGTAGCTGCACCAACAGTTACCTTGCTCCTGATAGAAAAAAGGGGCTTTGAATCTAACCATGACTTAAAGCCAAGTGGCACTAACTGACTCACATTGATACTGCTTCAGGGCTGCTCCTTCCCTCTCTCAAGAGCAGATTAATAATTGAGCAGAGTGCTCACAGTGGGAAAGTGTCCAGCATCTGAGCTCACCTCCTGCCTTTCTTGCCACAGCAGTGTAAATATTCTCAGTGAGTCTGGAGCTGGAATCAAAACTGAAGGGAAAGGCCAAAGGTCCACATCCTGGGATCAAGCATCTGAGCCAAGGATCTGAACAAAGGCTGAACTCATTAGAGCAATCCAGACCACTCAGGACTTGTATACTCTCCAGAAAGAGATGCACCTTATCAGCACATCAAACATGGTAATCAGAAGGTAAAGGCCATTTGCTGTCGAGACCAGCTTCAGAGCAGGTAAGACTGCACTGGGGAAGGAATCTAAGCAAAAAAAGGCTGACAAAAAGCTCTTTTGGGGGCTTTTTTAAAGCCGGCTACAGCAACCACACCTGAGGCCGCACCGGCAGCTCCAGGGCGGACACCCGAGATAGCGTGGCCAGAGCCACCCTCAATGGCGCCCCGATTTTAAACATGGTGATCAGCTGTTACCTGTGCCCTCAGGGTCTAAGAAGCCTTGGGGAGGGCAGGGACTAGCCCCTGTTCACTGAACAAAAGGCCTAGAAGGGTAAGTCTTTGTTAAAAGGCAAGTACTTAAAGGAGTTGTAAACTATTCCGTGCATAGCTTTCCGGAGAGTCTTTGTATTGTAGAGCCAACTATGGTTGCCACCAGGTCAATGGTTGTTAGAAAAACTGTGGGCACCCAGACAGAGGCCCCAGGTAGGCATGTGGGTGTTCAGGCCTCAGGCTGCAGAGAATGCCAGAGCCTGGCACTTGCCATGGAGGGTAGTGGAGGGGACGCCTGTGTCCGATGTGACCAGGTGAATGATCTGCTCAGCCTGGTGGCTGAACTGAAGGAGGAGGTAGAAAGGCTGAGGAGCATTAGGGAGTCGGAGAGAGAGACAGATCGGTGGAGTCACGTTCTGAATGGCGAGCAGCAAGCTCCACAAAGAGCTGAATATCCCCCCACCTCTGGCCATCAGGCAAAAGTGGGGGACCTAAAGGATAGGGAGGAGTGGAAGCAGGTGCCTGCCAGGAGAGGAAGGAAAATCCCTGCCCGGCCTCCCTCACCTGCCCAGTTGCCCCTGCAAAACAGACAATGAGAGCCAGGCAAAGGAAGAGTCAGTGGAGGGTTCACCGATAGGGCTGTCTAGGGTGAGTCGCTCGGATACACACATTAGGATTTCTTCATCTAAGAAAAAAAGGAGGGTAATCGTAATTGGAGACTCCCTCCTGAGGGGAACAGAGGGCCCTGTCTGCTGCCCAGATCCGACCCACAAGGAAGTCTGCTGCCTCCCTGGGGCCTGAGTTAAGGATGTTATCAAGAAGTTTCCTGGTCTGGTCAAACCCAGGGACTATTACCCGCTTTTAGTTATGCAGATCGGTAATGATGAGATAGTAGAGAGACGGCCAGAAGCAATCAAAAGGGACTTTAGGGCACTGGGGCGGATGCTAGAAGGATCAGGTGGACAGGTTGTGTTTACCTCTATTCCTTCAATTATGAGGAAAAATAGTGGTAGGTTTGACAAAGTGCAGCAGATTAATACTTGGCTAAAGGGGTGGTGCCAGCGGTCTAGCTTTGGGGAGATCTACAGGGCACCCGATCTACTGAAACAAGCTGGGGTTCAAATTACACAAAGGGAAAAAAAGATCCTTGGTCACGAGCTGGCGGGACTCATAGAGCGTTCTTTAAACTAGATATGAAGGGGGATGGTGTTATAGCTGGGATTGCAACGGGGCAGTGCTCTAGAAATTATGAGGACTGGGTGGCCTCCAATCCCCCTAGGGTGAGATCACTGTGCTCAGCTTGCTCCCTGAAATGCTTATACACCAATGCACACAGCATGGGGAATAAGCAGGAGGAGCTAGAAACCTGGGTTCGGGCAGGAGATTATGATCTGGTGGCAATTACAGAGACATGGTGGGACAGCTCACATGACTGGAATGTGGTCATGGGTGGCTATGTCCTTTTCAGGAAAGACAGGCCAGCCAGGCGAGGTGGTGGAGTTGCTCTTTACATGAAAGAGCAACTACAATGTCTTGAATACCATCCAGGCATGGATGAGGAGCAAGTTGAGAGTGTATGGATTAGAATTAAGGGGCAGGCTGGCAGGAGAGATACTGTTGTGGGTGTCTATTACAGGCCACCAGATCAGGGTGAGGAAGTTGATGAGGCCTTCTACAGGCAGCTGAGAGCGGTCTCACAATCACAGGCCCTGGTTGTCGTGGGGGATTTTAACTTCCCTGATATTTGCTGGAAGGACAACTCAGCCAGACAGCCACAGTCCAGGAGGTTCCTCCAGTGCATTGATGATAATTTTCTGATGCAAATAGTGGAGGAGCCGACTAGGAGAGGAGCACTGCTGGATCTCATCCTCACTAACAAGGAGGATCTGGTTGAAGCAGTAAAGGTTGAGGGCTGCCTTGGCTTCAGTGACCATGAAATGGTGGAGTTCAGGATCTCATGTAGCAGAAACAAAACAGCAAGCAGAATTGCAACCCTGGACTTTGCCAAGACAAACTTTGGATTTTCCAAACAATTACTAGAGAAAATCCCATGGGCAAGGCTGTTTGAAGGTAAAGAGGTCCAAGATAGTTGGTTAGCGTTCAGGGACTGTTTCTACCGTGCTCGAGATCAGAGCATCCCTCCACGTAGGAAGTCAAGGAAGGGAGCCAGGAGACCTGTGTGGCTAAACAGGCATCTGCTGGGTAAGCTCAAGTGCAAGAGGAGAATTTACAGATCTTGGAAGGCGGGGCTGGCCACTTGGGAAGAATACAAGGCTGTTGTCCGAGGATGTAGGGAGGCAACTAGGAAAGCAAAGGCCTCCCTAGAATTGAACCTGGCGAGAGGGGTCAAGGACAACAGGAAGAGCTTTTTCAAATACGTGGCAGATAAAACTAACACCAGAGGCAATGTAGGCCCACTGATGAATGAGGTGGGTGCCTTGGTGACAGAAGATACAGAGAAGGCAGAGTTACTGAATGCCTTCTTTGTCTCTCTCTACTCTGCCAGAGGCTGTCCTGAGGAGCCCCATTCCCCTGAGGCCCCACAGGAAGTCAGGGCAGTGGAGGAGTTTGCTTTAGTCGATGAGGACGGGGTTAGGGACCAATTAAGCAATCTGGACATCCATAAATCCATGGGTCCAGACGGGATGCATCCACGGGTACTGAGGGAGCTGGGTGATGTCATTGCTAGACCACTCTCCATTATCTTTACCAAGTCTTGGGAGACGAAAGAGGTGCCTGAGGACTGGAGGGAAGCAAATGTCACTCCAGTCTTCAAAAAGGGCAAGAAGGAGGACCCGGGTAACTATAGACCGGTCAGCCTCACCTCCATCCCTGGGAAAGTGATGGAACGACTTATCCTTGGTGCCATCTCCAGGCATATCAAGGATAAGAGGGTCATTAGAGACAGTCAACATGGTTTCACCAAGGGGAAGTCGTGCTTGACTAACCTCATAGCCTTTTATGAGGATATAACAAGGTGGATAGATGATGGCCGAGCGGTGGATGTGGTCTACCTTGACTTCAGTAAAGCATTTGACACAGTCTGCCACAGCATCCTTGCTGCTAAACTGAGGAAGTGTGGTCTAGACTCTCAGGTAGTGAGGTGGACTGTGAACTGGGTCGGTACTGGGACCAGTATTATTCAATATATTCATCAACGATTTGGATGAGGGACTAGAGAGTACTGTCAGCAAGTTTGCTGATGACACCAAGCTGGGAGGAGTGGCTGACACACCAGAAGGCTGTGCTGCCATCCAGCGAGACCTGGACAGGCTGGAGGGTTGGGCGGGGAAAAATTTAATGAAATATAACAAGGGTAAATGTAGAGTCTTGCATCTGGGTAGGAACAACTCCAGGTTCCAGTATAAGTTGGGGAATGACATATTAGAGAGCAGTGTAGGGGAAAGGGACCTGGGAGTCTTGGTGGACAGCAGGATGACCGTGAGCCAGCACTGTGCCCTTGTGGCCAGGAAGGCCAATGGCATCCTGGGGTGTATTAGAAGAGGGGTGGTTAGTAGGTCAAGAGAGGTTCTCCTTCCCCTCTTCTCTGTCCTGGTAAGACCCCATCTGGAATATTGTGTCCAGTTCTGGGCCCCTCAGTTCAAGAAGGACAGGGAACTGCTGGAGAGAGTCCAGCACAGGGCAACTAGGATGATGAAGGGAGTGGAGCATCTCCCTTATGAGAAAAGACTGAGGGAGCTGGGGCTCTTTAGTTTGGAGAAGAGGAGACTGAGGGGTGACCTCCTTAATGTTTACAAATATATCAAGGGTGAGTGTCACGAGGATGGAGCCAGGCTCTTCTCGGTGACACCGAATGATAGGACAAGGGGTAATGGGCTGAAACTGGAACATAAGAGGTTCCGCTTAAACTCGAGAAGAAACTTCTTCTCAGTGAGGGTGACGGAACACTGGAACAGGCTGCCCAGAGAGGTTGTGGAGTCTCCTTCTCTGGAGACATTCAAGACCTGCCTGGACACGTTCCTATGTAGCATAATCTAGGCGTTCCTGCTCTGGCAGGGGGATTGGACTTGATGATCTTTCGAGGTCCCTTCCAATCCCTAACATTCTGTGATTCTGTGATTTTGTGAACACTGGACAGACAGAAGCTTTGGGGAGGTAATCATTGTCTAAATCTTTTTACGGTAGAGCTCACCGTCTGGAATATAGGACTCTCCTTGTGTCATCTCTTTCCATAGTGTTTTGTAGGCTAACATACATTCAGGTGTCCAAATATGTGAAAATGCTCCACTTCATGTAAACTCCACATAAACTCATTTGTATTGGAAGATTTCCACACCTTGAAAGGGAGAAATTAAAAAGAAAGTAATTTCAAGGCTGAGTGTATTTCTAATTTCTTGCTACTTTAAATGGTAACTGGACCTCAGACTTGTAACAGAAAATGTTTCTAGATGTTTCTGTGGATCTGGTATTGTTTTTTTTGAAATAGATGAAAAAAGATCAGAAATAAATATTTTCAAAACCCTCCCAAATTTCTGGTTCTGATATATAGTATCTTAAAATAGATCTAAGTTCGCTACTGGGAAGACCATTACAACTTTTCGTATTGCTATTTCTTACTGGAAGTTTGAATTGTTAATTCATTATTCATGTGAGTTATACCAAAACTACTAGAGGACAGAAGTGGTTTAGTGTCATTTTAAGGAGAGATGAAAAATACACTTAAGAACACAGGAGAAAATATGATCTACCAAAACTGTAAAATTATAACTTCAACAGAAATTATCCCAATGAACATTCCCCCCCCTCTTTATTTTTCCTCATTGCTGAAACATTTTTAAGTCCTGATATGTCAGGGATAACAATTTTTGCCTCATCTAATTCTTCCAACGAATGAAATAACTCTGAACAACACCCCCCCATCATCAGATTCTTTGATTTAATCTGTTAAAGCATGAGGTTATTTACGTCTCTAAAGCACTTTGTGGTGAGGTTGTGCCAGCTGCTTCCTTGTTTGGAGTGTCAGTTTGACTTAGTAACTCATCTTCATGTCTCTGAACAAGAGGGTTTTGCTTCGTATCCTATTAGCTGATAGCCGTGATGATATTGCAGAGTACTAGTAATGAGGGTTCAGTGCTTGGACGTCGTGAAGGTACTATCTTTAGGGTGAGATCTTACACCACATTTTCATTTGCAAGTTTCTGATTAATTTTTTTTTTCAGACACATGTTAAAAATCCCATAGCACTTTGGGATTTGGCCAGCTCTCCTTATCTAAATTAATACCATCACAGACTTAATTAACACCAATATAAATATTCACAGCTGTTTGTATGAAAGATCTGAATGCAAAATGCTATGTTTGCATAAGCTGTTACATTACAGGCATACAATTTATTGCTTTCTTGAGGGGGATGCAAGTACATAAATATAAACAAATGTAAAATTAAATTAAACAAGATATTTATTTTTACTTGGATTGGTGTTAGTACAACAATTCTATTATTTGTATTAATGAGGAGCATTTGCAAATATAGAAAAAAATATGCACCTTTTTTATTTTATGTACATAAAGGAATATTGTTGCTGTTATTTAAAATATATCCTGCAGACTACAGTTAGGGAAAAATCTTTCTTCTAGAATAAGTGTCTAAGTTTTTTGAAGAATATCCTTTCCAGGAAAGAGTCTTCTACATATTTCCTGTATTTACTTGAAGTTTTCTTCTTTGAAAAATAATTGATCTCTTTAAGTGTAAAACAACAACCAAACAAGAATAATCACTCTCTGAACTTTAAACAAATGCTGACCATGTTAGAGTAAACTTTCACATTGTCTCAAACTTAAAAGATGTAGAATTTCTGGTCACACCAATAATATTTTTCTTATTTTTGTCATATTACATCACCATAAAGCCTTTCAAAACTACATGAAATTAAATATTATATACAAGTTGGTGTTATGTAAAGGATATTTTCGTTGCCAGTAGAAAACACTATGTCATCTATTAACTTCAGGTCTTTGGCAATCAGAAAATGAGAAAGACATGCTTTGGCACAACAAGAACACAAGACTTTAGACAATGAGGTAAGAACAGCAAACAATTCTTGTAATTTAAAAGTAGTAGGCAAGAAAGGTGATTTCAATCTGTAGCAGCATTTGCGAGAAAGCGTACCAGCCTAAAAACAGAACTGAAAGTATTAAGAAAACCAAACTATTAGAAAAGAACAGTATTGAGATGGAAAACCTAAACTCTCAGGAGTCAAAGCTGTCTGCTATGTCATGATTTTATCCCTTTCGAGCACAATAACACAGCTTTTATAACCATTCTATTAAACTATTTTTATTGCAGACACTTCATACTGTGAATGGGTACTATTTTGAAATTGCACAGCAATCCAGTATTTCTTCTCTTCATTGATGTCTTATGTATTTACAGCACAACATCAAAAATTCCTTTTAAATGTAGACTTGGTATAATTAGCTATTAACTTTGTGGGTTTTCCTATAATGTTTATCCCTCTTGAATCTGAATGACTCAACAATTAATACATCTTCATACACTCCATAGTGAGGCAAAGAATGTTTATATTTGTGTCCAAACTGATTCATATAAGTCTTGTTTTTTAAGGGAAATTGGCTTCCTACAGGATTTTATGTTTACAGCACAGATCCATTGCCTTTAATTTCAGTTCTGAGTACTTATTATTAGTGAAAATGAGACTCCAGGGTGTCAGTGTGTGTAACAATAAAAACCAAAACTAAAACCCAGAAACATAGTAAGTTAGTAATAGGATAAGAAAAGAATCCAGTTCTTTGCCATACTAATCAAATATCTTGACTGTGGAATCTCTTTTTTTTTTTTTTTTTTCTCCTATGAAAATATTTGCTTTATTCAACTTAATATACCTTCAGATAATTTGGTGGAAGTTTTAGGGATTTTTTTCTCTACTTCATTACACCGGCTATAACACAAGTGTATTCTGTACGGTAACTAGAATAAGGTTCCTACCAAAGTATGATTAAGTTCCCCATACTGATGTGAATCTCAGATCATGCTTTTTGTGGGCAACCTTATACTTTGTTCTTAATTTGTAACTGTCATCTGATTGCTTGGGGTTTTTTTCATTAATACTTCTTTGCCTCTTTGTCCTGTGGTCCACAAATGTTATTTTAACTTCCTGCCCCTGAGTCAGAAAGTTTCCTTTTCTGTGCTGATTAGGTCTTTCTCCAGGATAAGATGTTGGCTTTAGTAGCACAGGAACGAGAGTTGAAGAGTTTATGTTCTTTTCCACAGAACACAGGAATAACTTTGTTCCTAGTTCATAAACGGTACATCTCTTAAAGGAATTAATGAAAGAATGGGAATGCTATTAATTTCATTTGGTTTCAGTTGTAATGTAGATTTTGGAATAGAAGGATAAGCCTCAAGAAAAGTTTGAAAGATCTCAAGTAGTTTTAATCAATGCTTTAACTAATAATGAGCTATCTCACTGTTCACAAAAGAGGAATGCACAGATCAAAAACAACGTAGAAATTCAGGTTTCATAGTGACTCTCTGATACTGGAGTGGATTTATGCTAGATATATGAGAGATGCAAAACCTATTTAGTCAGAAAAAAAGACCCTTTTCTTTCTATAATTCCACTTTATTCAGTTAATATGAAAAATCATGTTATAGCAATTGAGAATGAAAGAAAAAGTTCAACAAAAATGTACTGTTGGAAACATTAATAATATTATTTTTCTGTTTATGTCAATTTTTGTCCTACAGATTTTCTTTTCTATCCCACAGGTTGCCCTGCATATCTTCTATTATAAAAAAAAATAAGCTGATAGGACTAGCACAAGCATGACTTTCTAGAATATAGATTCACAGAACCCATTATTTCCTTCATATATTTTTCCTTATTGTTGTACTTGCTTGATATATTTCTCATGGAGAAGCCTTTATTAACACTCCAACAATCAGGACTTTTTCTGTAGACAACAGTAATATGCATATGCATAAACATATGCATAGTTATGAGTATCATTTCACTTAATTTTAGCAAACTGAATGCAAGGGGCTAGTTTAGCCAGGTGTCTAATGCATTTGCTAAGAAAGATAAATATCTCCAGAAAAATTTTCATCCCAACTATGTCAGATGACCTACCTTAGGAGACTGCTATTTCTCTCATCATTAATATGGAAAGAAGTTTGGCTGTGCTATAGAAATTTATCTACTGTATTTAAGAAGTGGACGTCATATAGCTGTCAGATAGTAAAAATTTTCAGTCTGTACTGATCTGTCTAAATTCTATGAACTTGGATATTAAGACAGCTGTTTGGAGTTTTTTGGTCTCTGCAACTACCTTATGGGAAATTATAGAGAGGAGGGGATATGTCTGTTCGGCCAAGTAACAAGTGATAAGAGAAGAGGAGATGGCCCAAGTTGTGCCAAGGGAAGTTCAGACTGGATATTAGGAAGAATTCCTTTATTGAAAGACCAAAATTTTGGAATGGGTTGCTCAGGACAGTGGTGGAGTCTCCTTCCCTGGAGGTGTTTAAGAGTCAGGTAGGCATAGTGTTTAGGGATATGATTTACTCGAGGACTTGTCAGTGCTAAGTTAATGTTTGGACTTTATGATCTTAAAGCCCTTTTTCCAATCTGGGCATTTCTGTGGTTCTGTGAGTTTCACTGGTGACTTTAGGGAAGCTAGATTTCACAGATAAAATCAATATATCCTACACAAACTCTGTTCCCTGTGGCCAAGGTTTCGCATAAAAGAATGTGTGAGTTATTTCCCATTCCTGTCTCTGCTAAATAAAGTAACATTTTTATATATATATATATGTTAGAAAGAGCTATTGCCAGTAACCAATACCTGAGGTGAAGTTTTAAAAGTGGTTCTATAATACGGTTAGTATCGAATGTGATGTTGACATATCTATAATCCCTTAGAGTTAACAGAAGCTGTTAATTATATCACTTTCAGTAGCTAAACTCTAGTAGTACTTACTTCTTGAGTAAACAAACTTCAATCAAGTATAAGGCTTTCAGGCCTCATTAAGGATCTTACATAAAAAAAAAAATAGTTGACTCTTTTGAAAGGCACATTGACTTTGTAAATCTTTAAGCTATAAGACACATAAATCTTTAAACTGTAAACCATCAATGTTATTAACTGGTGTTTTAAATTTATATATACATTTAAATGCTTTTGAAGCAACACAAAATGTTAATTTTAAGAGAAAAAAATGTCTACTGAATCCTGCCACAAACTGACATCTGAGAAAAAGGTTTTATTTTTGCTAGTATTACAGGTTTTACCGCAGTTAATTTTACTAATATTGACAGACCCACAATTTTAATCTGTAATAGTAATCCATAATTTTAAAAGAAACATATGAGTTTTGAAGTGGGTTTGGATTAAATGTTGATTTGGTTTGAGAAAGGTGTGACTTATATTTGGTTTTAAATACTGAATCTTTTGAAAATTCAGAATGTGAGTCTGGAAATTGCTTTAAATCTAACTAAAAATGAAAAAAAAATCAAGGAATTTATAAGCAGCTTTGCTTACAATTTATGGAGCTTCAGTAATTTTGTATATGACAAATGCTTAGAGAGTCTACCTTATTTCCAAAAAACATTTTTTTGCACTGAGAATTTGTTTATTAATCTACCCAATGCGATTACAATTCATAGCAAAACCTTCTATTGCCTGGGGCCTGTTAATAAGGCAAAAGCTCAAGCTTTTGAACAGGCTGTCTACCACAACAGCAAGGGTACCCACCCTGTGGGAAAAGCAAGATATCTATATTATTCACCAAGCTAATGAAAAAATTTTCTACTGAGCAGTACCTGAAGAAGAAAATTGAACAATGTGAAAATGAGCAGTGGATATTAAAATCATGTAACTAACTCAATACAAGCCTTAGTAATGTCTTGATCTTGGGACCATTAGGAAAATGAAATAATTCTCCACTTAAAAATATGTAAATGGAGGCAATATGGAACATGAATATTTTCATTTGTTCTTAATATGTAAGTTATGTCATACAGATGACAAAGTGTATTGCCTTTGAGAAGCTGCACTTGACAGACCCCTAGTAAAAAATGTATTTTTTTTTATGCCTAGATAAGTATGTGCTTTCTCTCAAATACAGAGTTCATGTCTCTTATAAATAAATTACATCTTATGCTTGAATATCAGATGTATTCTTCTAAACATCTCGAACTAGAATTGCAAAGTTCATTAAAGACATCCATATTTCTATGATACTTTTCAAGCAGTAATATCCAAGTGTAGAAATTAGTACATACGTTAGTATGTATATATTGTTTTATTTGAAAAACCTGTTGTTGTTTATGATAAGTGTATAACAATAATAATAAATACCTGAGCATTTAGAACTCTGAAAAAGGTGTTCAAGATTAATTCAATCTCCTTATATGTGCAGATCATGTCTTTAACTGATTATTTTATGTTATTAACTCTGTGTATGCTCCTCCCTCTGTCAGTGCACACTTAGCCAGAGTAAAACCAAACTGAAATCGGAATAAATTTCAAATATTCACAGCTGTGAACCAGTGTGAATAGAAAACACTTCTTCATATGACTCTAGAGAAATTATTAAAAGCTCTCAAAGTGAAAACCAAAGACATAATTAGACCTGAGGGTAATATCTGTAGTATTGCCAGTGGTATGCAATTATCCATTTTGTTTCAGATTTACTATGTTCCCTGGAACGGCTGCAGACAGTGCAAATCAGATTTCCCCTGACTTTTCCTGTCCACCATCTAAGAGACAGCAAGGCTCAGAGACTATTTCAGGGAACTTCAGGGATGAAGTACTGGTTTTGGAGGGAACAGTGAACAAGCTGTGCCGCACCACTTGCCAATGAACAAGGCCTTGTCACTATATTTACTAGAATATATATGTGTGAATGAATCAGAATCTTGAAGCAAATCCACTCATTCTTTTCCTTCTGAAAAAAAAAAAAAAAAAACCAAACCAAAATGAAACATGGAAAATGCCAAAATAATTTTCCATTTCTAAATCTAAGGTTTAAGAAAGTACAAAATGATAAATGATACTTGGGAAACTTTGTAGACAGAGAAAAATCAGACCTGTTAGATGTGCTAAAGTAAACAAGTTAAAATGTCCATCATATCCAAAATATCTTTATGGATTATTTACTTCAACCTACTATTAGCCTACTTCAGAAATCCAAAGGCATTCTGAAGAGTTCAAAGCAACCCACGAGGTAATTCAGAATCGCTAGACTAATTCCACTATATTTGGGGTTTAGCTGTCCATCTGCTCTCTGGTCTTTCCAGTAACTTTTCATGTTGAACTTCTGCAAATGTTCTGTTTTGTTTTCTTTTTTTTTTTTTTTTGCTGTGTCACTCAATTTTCTATTCGTTTAACTCCTTCAGCATTTTCTCACACACTGAGCACAGCAATCTGTTTTCAGGAGTAATATCCATCTGCTCAGTTCTAAAGAGACTCCCATCTACCCAAATATGCAGTGGCTAAGGAAAGGCAAACAGTCAGGTTTATTTCTTTACAAGTTTTGCAGAAAAGCATAAAGTACTAGTGGGTATAGTAGATGTAAAAAAAAAACCACAACAAAACAGAAGATACACAGAGTACCACAAGGCTATTAAACCCAAGATTTCTTTTCACCAATGCCTCAGTTCAGCATCAGAACATTTAGAAAAACTATTATCATAGGATAATCTTACAATTCTTATTTCTTGCCATAGAGATAGTTCAGCAGATTTAAAGTATAGATTACTAAAATGAGTAAACTTGAAGATTAAACTAAGGGAGTCAGGCTTGTTCAGCCTAGACAGGAGGTGGCTTGAGGGGACCTAAGAGCAGCCTTAAAATATTGGAAAGTAGGTTACAAAAAAGAGGTGCACAACCAGACAAAGAGGGAAAAAGAGTCATACATTCAGCCAAGGTGAGTTTTTGAGCAGATACAAGGAAAGCAGATCCCCAAGGATAATTAAGCGTACAAACAAGTTGCCCAGAGAGGCTGTGAAGTCTCTGTCTTTCGAGGTTGTCAAGACTTGATGGTACAAGACCCCTGAAAAACCTAGTCTGAATTCAGCGTTGACCCTCCTTTCAGCAGGAGATAGAACTGGCTTAGAAGCTGAGATTCCTTCAGTACTGAATGATTCTTTGATTACTTACATGAATGAACAAAAGAATGAAGTAGTATTTCCCCGCCTCTTTGAAGGATGCTTGACATTCTCAATTTTACAGTATTTTCTAGAATAAAAATAAGTCTCCAAGGGATTTTTTTTTTTCTTCATTGTCTGGTCTTTTCTAACAGGTGACTCTGAAATGATAAAAAATGATAATGTTCCATATGGAAATAATTTTGCTATCTTGGCATACTTACTTATCTTAAAAGTCTATCCCAGATATAGATTCAACTGATGATTTGGAATCAGCACATGTGAAGAGCATATGACTTTGGATATAAGGAAGATGTAGGATTTTTTTGTTGTTGTTTAAACATTCGAAAAGGTAGCTGGTGCTTGTACAAAGCAAAAAAGAATAAAGAATAGGCATCTGAACTGAAGTGGTTGAACAGCTTTCTCAAGAGAAGGAAATCATATTTTTGAAGGAGTAAGCATCTTCTAAATGTATTTGCTGACTGAAACATCAAAAGGAATAATCAGTTTACGGGAAGCCTGGAATATCAAACAGCAAGGAAAGGTTAAAGAAATGCCATCTAATGAAAACATTAGCACATACTTGGAGTTATCCTAAATAATGTTGCTTTTAATCTGAGTTTCAAGAAATAATGTGAAATTCCAAGGTCTTCACAACCTTTCACTTTGTACTCCTAGCATGAATAGTGGGAGAATCACAGACTAGTTGAGGTTGGCAGGAACCTCTGGAGATTGTCTAATGCATTTGCCTTTCTCAGGGCAGGGTTACTTACAGCAGGTTCCTCAGGTACATGTCCAGTTTTGTATTAAATATCTCTGGGGCCATAGACTCCACAGTCTTCCTGGGAAATCTATTCCAGACCATGCCATATTAAAAAAAGACTTCTCTTTTGAATAAATGAAATTTCTTACAATCTAAAGTGTGTCTCTTGTTTCTTGTCCTGCCTCTGGTACCACTAAGAAATCTGTCCCCATCTTCTTTATTTTCCCCCATCAGGTATTTATGCACATGGATAAGATTCCCTTGAGCTCTCATTTTTCCAGTCTGGAGAGTCTCAGCTTTGCCTCTCCCTGAGTGTCAGATGTTCCACATTACCTTAGTCATTTTACTGTCCCTAAGACCTTCTGGTGTATACTCTTCTTGACAAACTAAATATCCTTGCCTTGCTTACAGCAACAATATGTATCAGGCTTAACAAATTGACATTTGTCTAAAATTAGTTCGTTTCAAGTCTGAAATGTCAGTGACTTTAATTGGAGAGAGGTTGCTGCTGCTCCAGGAATCCTTCCTCTTCTCCCACTCTTCATATGTTGTTCTCTATCTGCAAAATGTACGGGAAACTTATTCAAAATTCTTTCTTCTACTGGTGAGACTAATACCCCAAGAAAAAACTACTGAAGACTTCTGATTGAAGGAAACATAAAAGGTTTAAATATGTTCTTCCTACATATGTTAGCTTTCATAGAGTAATTTACCATTAGAAACTTAATTAGGAAACACCAACAATTCCTTGAACTTTTAGTCTATATTATACTCTCAGAAAGCAAAATTGTACAAAAACATCGGGCATTTCATTCTGATGGTGCTGCTTGGAGACATTATATTTCCACATATGACTGATGTTTGGTAAATATATCCCTGGATGTTTCATTGCAGAAGTAAAATACACATATTTATGTTATTCCACCTTCCTGTGGGCAAGATCAGTAGGCTCACTATTTTTGCAGAGAAAAGAGATCCAAACTAGGGGCTTACTTTAAGTGAAGAAATGTGGCCTGACAAAAATGTTCCTTCATACCATTTTTTTTTTCTAATATTTGATTAAATATGGTTGCTCATTTTACAGATAAATTCATACTGCCTTCATTACTCCTTCATACAACTAGTGACATATCTGCTAAAAGTGTGAGAAGAACACAGTTGTAATCATCATTTAGGTAGATTTTTGTTCTAGATAATAAAATGATACACACTGAACATCTCTTTATATATTTGTAGCACCAACCTCTCTTTCTAAAATAAATTCTTGGCATATTTACATTATTTTTCTTTAGGATTATGGTTTAGGAATTACTTTCCATTTTTATAGACCAATAATCTCTCTCTGTCCCAAAGAGCTAAAACATTAGTGCTACAAATAGTGCAAGAATTATCAGGTATTGCAACAGTGGGTATATTTCAATGTCAGAATAACATCACCCATTTCTAATATTACTTAGTAACAACAAGAAATTATTCTCTTTATTCCAATTAAAGAAAGATAATAGCACTAAATGGATGATGCACTTATTCATAAGATATTAAATAGGAGTCACCAGATGGTGCTGTAACACCTAATTTTATGAAGTCCTTTGTCTGAACAAACAACAAGCTCTCCCTTCAGCCACAGGAAAAACTATATTCTTCCTAGTTCAATGATGCACTTCATTTTAGCTCCTGCAAGCAACTAAAATATGTTCTTTGTATCTTGGTTTCATTCACCACTCATTTTGGTTGAGATAAGTAAACTTTATATTTGGCCTGAGAATCCTAAAACAGATTAATTCTCATGCATGTGTCTCTGTGAGAAGAAATGTAGGTGGTGTAAAATTAACACCTTAGGAACATAAGGTAAACTGCTAATTTCATTCTCAAGATCAGCTATCCCTTGGCAGAAGACTAACAGTTTGGCCATGATGTAGTATTAAAAAAAAAAATAAAATTCTTCTTTCAACCCTGTTTAGCTATACAGCAAAGGAAACTTCCTTACTGGAGCACTTTGACACTGGTCTTGGACAGTTGTAAAACCGTCACTGCAACCCATTATGAAATATATAGGTTTCTGAATTTATGGCAGGTGGCACTTCACACACTTTAATCTATGAATTTAGATTGGATTCAAACATGAAAAAAGCTCTCTCTAAATATCCATTTTAGATCCGAGGTATTCTCAGTTCAGACACCTATTGTCCAGTGCCATTGATACATTCTGTTATGATTGGAGTTGCTTTGACCAGAAAGAAAACCTGCTTCTTTCAGTCCATGACTTTTAAAAAAAAAAGATTTACATTTAAGTAAGAACGAGGAAATAGCAAAAAGCCTGACATATGATCCAATCATAGACCTTAAAACTCTGTCAATTTATACATCTTCCCTATAAGCACAGCGAGGGATTATGTGTTTAGACCTTTTTGTCTGTTTCTACATCTCAGGAGAAAATTCCAGTACTGTTTCCTCCCACATTTCTTCAGTAACCCAAATATACTGAAAAGGAATAAGAAAAGGAAATATGAGACAATATTATTTATCTGAAACCACAAGAACAACTGGAACTTCATTCTTCTGTTTTAATTATATTTTCTCAATCAATTTGTACTTCCTTCATCTTTTCCTCTTTGCACTTGCCTCCTCACCGCTCCATCTTCTATTTTTGCTGCCAGATCAGAGAAAGTACTCACCTCCCTCTTGTCTCAGTGTACAAGAGACGATGATAAACCTCCTTTTATCAGTTGGAAAGAAATGTGAAATATTTTTTCACATATGCAAGAAAATGAGCATTGTGCAATCTCCCTAAAACTTGCAACAAGGTCTCCTGATGCATGCTAAGAGTAGCCTGGGCCATAAATATTAAAGCCAACATAGAAAAGCTTAGGAGAACACAAGCACTAGCTCTTACTACAGTAAGTTTTAAAATTCATAGTATATGTGACACTTTTTTATAATAAACCATGTTTTGATTATTCTTTAAATATTTTTAGAATAAGTTAGCTGATCAAATGTTGCCTGCAAATTTCCAGTTCGTCTTCACATTTGAGGACTACGCTATTGAGTTTAGGTTCTGTGTACCTTTGCATGCAAGAACTTGCAAAAGTATGTAAGGATAAGAAATAAAAATAGTCTACAAAACTTATGTTAAGTAAAAAAAAAAAAAAAAAAAAAGAAAAAATCATGATATATTGGAACATAATAATAGTTTATTGAATGTTTTACTGTAAAATAGATCTAATCTTTACTTCTGCATAGAATCATATCAGTCCAGATAATTTCCGTTGGATCTCTAATTTTTAATTGGTCCAAAATGAATGATTTCAAAATACAGTTAATTCTAATGTAAAATCTTCAAGACATCTCCTGGTTATTTGTTTCAACAACTAATTGAGCTAGCACTTAAAAACATATCTTTTGTATAGGTTGATTTTATGTTGACTTGAAGTGGGGCAAGTCAGTATAAATTTTATATATGACAACTATTTTTATATGTGTTATTTAGCCTGTAGAATATCTGAGCAAAAAGAAGTTAATCAAGATCCTTTCAACTCTCATAAAGTTAAAATAACCCTTTTTAATACATTTGCCTCAGCTAATCTGCAAAGATCAATTAATACCAAGTAAAATTACTGAAGTGAAGATACTGGGGCTATTTCTTAAACTGTCTTATTGATTAATTCTTAAATTAATAACATATACTCATAAAGAAGAAGAGTAGGAGCCATACATCTGGTTTTATAGATGGAAAGCCTAATGTAATCTAAAATTATCAGCAGAGACCCAGAATCTGACAGGGGTTCTCTACAATGTTAACTATCTTGAAACAAGCAAGCTTTGGTTTGTCATTGTCATTTTTCCAAGTAATAATCCTCATATCCTATTATACAGCTATTGTTCATTAACAAGCTCTAAGAAGGATCAGACATATTTCTCTATGCTTGTTGTTTTAGCACTATTGTTGTATTTATGTCATGAGCACAGATGCTTTTTGTTAATCAGCAGTAAGGTTTAGTTCCATTAGAACTTTCACATCCACTTATCGTGAGGCATAGATGAAATAGCCATCTGTGTAAATCTAAAAACTTTTTAGAAAGACCGCATTACTAATTTATACATTTACGGAAGCCTATTTTTTATCTCTGGGCTAATCCATTTAGATCTACATTTCAGTATATCAGTACATTTACATTTTTACCATTCAGGAAATCAAATATTTCAGTTAGACACCGTTTGCTCTGAATAAAGTTCTGTAATCTGGAGTTCAGTAATTCTTTTTCTACCACTATATCAACATTATATAATAAATCTCAGAAGGTCATAAAATGTAGCATTTTGTCTTTTATTTTTTTTTACATTTTCAATCTAAAATTATCAATATGACATTAATGCATATTCTATTTTGAGATGTAATGATGGTACTAGATTATAGCATGATTTTATAATAGTTTTATGTGTGTACTGGTCCATCAATCAAACCAGGAAGCAATCTAGAAAAACCATGAAGAGATAAAACTTGATGAGAAGTATATCATCAGTATTCCACAAACTCAAATCTTATTCTTAAAGTTAGCAAAGAAGGAAAAAAGTACTGTAGCAAATTTAAGAAATTCAGTGATATGTTTCTTTATAAGAATTTATGAAACATATTAAAAAGGATTTGTCTGCACATGAAAATACTATGTTGTATCAATCTTCTAAAATCAATTATAACTGGGAGGAATATTTCTAACAGTTACATTTGGGAACAATATCTTTCAGAGATTCTAGAATTACTCCAAATATACAGCCACAATCCTTCAAAGTACAGAAGATGCAGAAGAAACAATCATCAAACCTTACCTAGCACCTTATTTTCTCCATCAACATTTTTAAAGTTAGTCCATTATATTTTCATTCATCCCTGGAACGTTTAAAATTGTGGATGTCAAGTCATTTGGAATTAGTCCTCTAGGATGAGATTCACCTCATAACATGTCCTATTGAGTTTAAGCCTAGGCTAACTCTACTTAAAACATACAGGCAAAAGTCAAGGGAAGATTCTTCAGTTCTGTCTTACAAAGGGCAGGCACTTTCCTTGTTACTAAATCAAGACAGCTATTTTGCAAAGTTTGCATGGGCAAGACTTCCCCCATCAAGGCCATATTTAGAGGCACGTTGTACTTAGTACTTGATATATTTCTTTACTTCTTTATTTCTTCATTTTCTCTACTTTTTCAGGTGGAGATAGTTACATTTGATTTTTACTGCCACTGTGAGCTAAAAATAGCAATGATGAACTGGGTACTAAGGATCTGCAAAGATGCAGCGATACTGCACATGCGAACAGTCAGAATGAATCTGCTCACTTAAATGCAGAAGCATGACTTGTCATGCTGAATTACTACAAATAAAGCATGATTGATTGATTATACCCTGTCATAAGAGGTTCCGTCAGAGTAAAGGAATTAATTTAGTTAAATAGAAGGAAGTAATACACTTAGGAAAATGTAGCATCAATGGGATGTACAAAACTGGTAAGTTCTGGTTAGGAAATTGATAGCACTGCAGATCTCACAGCTGCATTGTATTGCACAAAGTGTTTTCTGTATATAAATAGGTAGCTTAGGCAGCAGAGAAAGCAATACAGTCTTAGTAACATTTAACCCTGAAATAGATTTGGTGATCATAATCTTAAAAAATTGGTGAAAGTAAAAAAATAAATAATGAAAATAACCCTCCCTAAATCTTCGAACATGCAATGCATTAATGTGTTTTCATATCTACCTGAAAAAGGTGACAAAGCCAACATTTTTTTTGTATATTCACTAAGATATAACAGATGACTGTGAATGAATTAAGGAATAATTAGATATTACGAACCAGTGAGAAGATCAGTATGAAATAACCTACTAAGAGCAAGAACATATGCTGAAGATTCCAACTGATTCTTTGAAGGTTTCCCAATTAAAGTGGGTACAATTTGCCAAAGATATAACACTCAAGGACCAACTACACAGCATTTGACCACAGACATAAGAAAAATCAACAAGTTGGTTCAGTTTTCAAACATTTTTTTCTCAATTTCTCAAAATTCTTTACAGATTGTCATTGCTATTTCGGTAATGTGATAGTAGTTCATAGTGGGAGTCATTTCACCTTTCCAAGACATAAAACGTACACCTAAAGTTTTTCGCCAATGCATTTATATCATTAAGATACTGAAAGAGGACTTTAGGCAGTAAAAGTTCAACCTGTTCTCCAGGTTTAATTTCTGTGTATGTTAATTACACAGTTTCTGTGTTTGCTAGTTATACAGATTTAGATGCATAATGATTCTCCTTGTTGTTTTAAATATCCATCTCACACATGGATGTGATTCACCTTCTTGACTAAGTGTGTCTAATATTCTTCCAGGTATTACCTAATTCATTTTTTTCATGGCAGGTCCTTGTAATTTCTAGAAACCTCTTAAATTTAAATTGACTGCAGATAGCAACTACCTTTCTCAAGCAGTTCGGATTTGAAAGGTGATGAATACTCATGTGGAGCCATGTGGCACTGCCTTAAGAGTTCCTGTATCAGGACCAGTACTGGGATGTGGTGCTCACTGTTTTGCTTGCATAACCATCACACTAGCTTATGTGGTACTGTGTCAAATAAGGAGTGATCTCTCACCCTCAGCAGAGGAGCTGGACCAGTAGTACTTGTTATAGGCTTGTTGGCTGTTATGGCTTTGTTCTGGAAAATAATAGGCTATGTTTTCAATTTCAATGAAGCCTTTATGGAGGTAATCTTCTTTCTGGACTGCCATTGGTTCTGGGATTTCATAACTCACATTTACAATGTAATTATCATAAGTTTGCATGTGAATACATGGAGGGGAAGAGGACATATCAGACAAGATACAAGAGTAACGTGGAGGCTGGAGTCTGCCCAGACTTTCACTCTTTTTTTTTTTTTTTTTCTTTTTTTTTTTTTCTGTGAAATGCAAAGGCTTTGAATAAAATAGTATCACTAATGGAAGACTGCTAAATATTTTGGAGTAATCATAATTTGTCCAATTACTTGAGTGCATCAGTCTTAATTAAGGTCGTGTTTTATTCCATGTGATTGTAACTATGAAATTAAGATTCTGGTCTAAACTAACCAGCTGATATCATTGATGGAATGAGATAGGCACTTTAAGAATATCTCCAATGAAAATGTCTAAATATGGACAGATGTTAATGCCTTTCTACTTACCCCCAGCAGCTCACTATCTGCTAAGGCTGTTTGTTGATTTAGCTGGAGTGGAGGTCCCAGTGGAAGACATTCATAACACCTTCCTCTGCTCAGTATCTATACAGCGGGATGAGGTCCTTAATGACTGATTTACCAGACTTCAGTGTTGGAGCAATTCCATCAGAGACACTGTATAACTAAATCCCAGTAGGTAAAGTTAGGACTGGAAATTGGGAGAACTGAAACATAATTTTCAGCATCTTCCTTATGTTATGTGTCTGATCTAGGGCAAAATATTTAGGGTTATCTCTATATCCCATTAACTTGTGAAAACACGTTTTTTTTCTGTACTTTGTTGTACTAGTTTTGTTGCAGCTTTCTACGTTGAATCCTACTATCCATTTTTATTTTTCAATGTTGGTTGTCAGGAGGAGGCATGCAACACAATTTACAACAGATACATTAAATTTAAAAAAAGATGAGTCCATTATATAGTGTTAAATAGTATCATGAACTAATTAATTTTGCCTGGTTATTCTAACACTGAAGGCAGTAACTTTTGTTTTACTGAAGTTTATGTTCAGCAAGATCATCTCAGTAAGATAACGATACCTCAGTAGGATTCATTATGAGAATGCTGCATGGGCTGGGAGCTGCCTGGGGGCTGAGAGCTGGTGGACTCCCCAGGGTCTGGCAGCCAGGGCCTGTCACACCCCTCAGCCAGGGGCAGGGTAGGCTGGGGACCCTGGGGAAGTCCTAAGCCTATCCCATGGGGACAGGCTGAGAGGAGGCTGAGCTGTGGGCCCATAGGTTGGCCCAGCATGGTGGGTTTCATGGAGGGGCAGGGGCCAGTTGTGGGAAGCTGTAAACTGGACCTGACAGTGCCACAAGGGAATGGACTGATGACCCCAGAGGGGTCACATGGGGTCCTGGGCCATGGACAGAGTGGGCGGACCCCCAGGGAGGATGGGTAAGAACACTCAGACCCATTAGTGCCCTCAGGGCCCTGAAAATGTTACTCATTCTGTAGACATCTAACTTTTTGTCTACATATGTAGGTCTACACAAACGACATAAATCCGAAAGATTCCTGTTAGTAATTGTGTCCGCTTAAAACAGCCAACAGTAGTTAGTCTACTCTGAAACTAAAGAATGGCATAAAGGTTTGAGCTAAAGAATTGTGCCGATGTTCATGTTAAAGGGAATGTTCCAGAACACTTTTTGGTTCAGTACTGCAGCTCCAGTCTGGCAGCTCTTCTGAGCCCTTGTATCACATTTGCCCTACCGATTTGGATCTCTTGAACCTTCCAACAACCACATGTGGCAACTGAAAGCTACCTGCACATAAAAGAACCAAATTACATATTGGTTAGATCTTCCTTGAGTACATATAAACATTTAGCTTATGTGTCAACACATGAGCATCAATTCCATTGCCTAAATGTAGGTATTTAGTGCCATTTGAAATGACCTATGGTATCTGACACTTCCGTATAGGTTTAGTGGCACACAGAGAGACACACATCTTTCTGCAGTGGGACCAAAAAACCAAACAATTTGTATCAGAGCATTTCATATGGTTACTTTCTTCAGCTGTTAATGAGACCTGAGTAAAGTCATAGACAATATTGTAATTATACCTATGAAAATGTTTTCCTTGTTTGACTCAGGGCGACATTATTGAACCACAAAAATTCACAGATCCTTTGCTGTAACTGCCATATAAACTGTTGTTTCCTGGCTTGCATTTGGCTTAAAAGACATTGTCTTTTTTTTTTATCATGTGGCTCTTTCAGTTGTTAAGGTAATTTTCGCTTCTAAACTTGTCTTCTTACTGCTTTGTCCAAATCATTACTAATAAGTAGCATTAGCTGCTGAACAGAGCCCTACAAAACCTGATATGATACATCCTATTTGGCAAAGCACATTAATAATAACATATAAAAAGCCTTTTTAAGATCAAGATATGGGAAATCTACAATTTGTCCTCTATCTACAAGATTTGTTACCTTGTCATAGTAAAAAGAAAAAAAAAGAAAAGGAATTGTTTGACAGGAGTTGTTCTTAACATGTCACTGTTATTTACCTCCTTGTTATTTTTTGTGTAGCTACATTTTATTTGATTATTTGTTCTGTACTTTTCTGGAAAATGAAGTTGACTAGTTGGTCAATATTTATTCCCTTCCCATCTGTTTCCCCACTCTTTTCCATTTCAAAGGTAGAGCGTTGTCTTTCTGGTCTGTTTTTCTGTTCTTAGGTTTTAGGACCTCATCCATCTTTCATGAGTTCTCAAAGTTAAATGCTAACAGCATATCTCTAAAGCAGACGTTCAGCAAATGTCATTAAGTGTTATGATTCATAGTATTTTATTGCCTAAGACTTAGAAACACTGTTCCAAGAATGAAATTCAAAGTAATGATATAACTATCTAAAAGGTGATATTTGTAGAACAGGAATGGAATTCACAGCAGTAAGAATCCTCAATGCTGGTTACATATACCGTACAAAGAAACGGGTTTATTTAAGATCTTTGCTATCACAAGATCCCCAACCTTGCTGTTTAGGAACCCAGGTTAATCTGGATCCAAGAGCTGAAATGCCCTCTGAAGTTATAAACATGAGCAATAAGGGCAAAGTCTCCTTTCTTTCCCAGGAAAATGATCTAATGCCTAAATTATTAAACAAAGGAAGTAACAACAGCTTTAGGCAATAGAATAAGTACAGTCTAAACATGACTTCAAACTTGTGTATTTCTGTGAATTTTTTTTAAAAAAAGAGAGATACTTTCTACATGAATATTTAAGTTCCCTTCAGTATCATTTCTCAGTTTATTTTCTTGTTCTTACCTGACTCCTTACCTCTTTAGAGCTGGTATGAGTTGTGTTGGTTATGTGGCTATCATTGGCAATTTTAATGAAAAGTTTCAGTTTTGCTATTGTTTGCTGAGGAATTTCTCTGCAGAATGATGCAACAATTCTTTTCCTCTTTCTTCTCATATTGTTAAATAAGATTTTCCTAGCGACAGTGCTGATTGTATAATCTTTCATGCATTAACCTTTTGATTTTTAACATACATATCTGTCCTGCAGTTTTGTATTTGTCCACTGCCATCTGACTTAGTTGGCACTTTCGGTATATCGCTTTAAGATCAGGTTAGTGAAAGACACGTGATTAAAAGAAATTATGTTCCTCCTTATTTATTGCCCTTCTGCCACACACATCTGAATTTCCATTTTGAAATTATCTGATTTCAGGATGCAGCTATTACTTGAAATATAAAAGATATCTTATAAAATCTAGTAATATCTTCAGTAATAAATATTCTCAAACTGTCTTACTCTCTCAGGTGTATGTACCAGATGTGGAGAAAGGCCACAGTAAATAGCTGAGAAAGTAAAAAACGTTTTACAATAAAATAGGAAAATCAATGAAATTATAGTGATATAGCACTACAGTAGTGATATAACAGGCCAAAAATTTCATATCAGTTTCATTTAATAAGATAAATTGACTTATTTTTTAAACTGCTCATATTTGTTTATCAGACATTACAGGTGTTACAGAGGTAGCTATCTTCATGCTAGAACACCAGTTTGTGTCAGTTCCTGTTCTTAATTCCTGTTGTTCAAGTCTTACAACCTATGACTAGCTCCTAGCTCTCTTATAGGTCTTCCATTTAACTTCCGATAATTTTTAACTCTCTGTTCTTGATATTGACTTCTGATCTTTGATTTATCTTTTCATACATCTCTAGAGTCTGTATGCTTCCTTGAGTTCTCTCCCCTGTTTCTCAATGTTGTGCTGCTCCAGAGCTACTAAATGTCTAAACAATTTTGTGAGAGTTGTCAGGGCTACTTAATCCTACTTTTTCTTAACAGCAGCATCAAAAAAGGTCTACCTACACAATCTTAATTATGGGGAATTTTTTTTAATATGTTCTGATGTCACCGAACAGCAATAATGACTACATTCTCTTGTACTATTTTTGTGAGACATTTTTCATGATATAACACTAAACTTCATTAGAACACAACTTTCATAAAATGTCTTACATATATTTCTGTTATTTTTTAGCACTTTATTTTCTGTTCAACACTACCAAAAACATCTATGAATTCATTAAATCTTTATCTGTGAAAAGAAAAATGTATAATAGGAATAACTCTTCTGTGCAGATACAGTGTAAACAATTCGAATTTAATTTAATTCTAGTCAATGCCTACCAGTGGGATTTGTTTCTGTATTGTATGCAGCAGAATCTCAGTGCAGCTGTGAACACAGCTTATAAAGTTCCTGTTATACGCATTGGATATTTAAAGTTTAATTCATCCTAACAAATCTGCTGCCTTATGGGATAGCCTTATGTGATATGTTGTCTGTGACATCCATATGTGATTGACAGAAGCTGCATAGACCCTATAGGACAGTGTATCACACCGGATAGGAAGCTGAAAACCCAGTGGGCTGTGTCTAGACATGACAATTAAAAGATTGAAGCAAACCCTTAGTTCAAAAAAGAGTGTTGATCTTTAGATTCCTAAATGTAGGCATCTGGACCCTGATCCTTCCAAGATCTGAGTAGTGATATATGTGTTCATTCTTCTAATGCTCAGCTAATATCACCTTTCTCTGATAAAGCCTCTATGACAGCGCAGAGCCACAAAGATGATGAAGGGAGTGGAACATCTCCCTTCTGAGGAAAGGCTGAAGGAGCTGGGTCTCTTCAGCTTGGAGAAGAGGAGGCTGAGGGGTGACTTCAGTAATGTTTATAAATATGTCAAGGGGGAGTGTCAGGAGGACGGAGCCAGGCTCTTTTCAGTGGCGTCCACTGACAGGACAAGGGGCAATGGGTGCAAGTTGGAACATAGGAGATTCCATAAAAATATGAGAAAAAATTTTTTCACAGTGATGGTGACCGAGCACTGGAATAGGCTGCCCAGGGAGGTTGTGGAGTCTCCTTCTCTGGAGACATTCAAAACCCGTCTGGACATGTTCCTGTGCGCTCTACTGTAGGTGATCCTGCTCTGGCAGGGAAGTTGGACTAGATGATCTTTGAGGTCCCTTCCAACCTCTAACATTCTGTAATTCTGTATGATTCTGTGACAGAAATACAGAACCTCAGAAACTCTGTAATATTTACTGAAGCTTCTTATTGTTTCCATCACCTTGGGCTAGATTAGAGGACCTTTAATTAGTACAAAAGTGTCACAGAAAAGCTTTCAGTTTTCAAAATGTAAATATTTAGTGTCCTTTTGTATGCTCTGGGATACCTTACTAGCCTCTGGTGTTGTTCCAGAAAGTTTTGGGTTTCATATAAGGCCTACATCATATCTGCTATTTCAGTATTTTGGAAACTCGAGGTCATATCAAATAAAAGTAGGTGTCTATGTGTAAAAAAAATAGACTGAACCTTAGTGAGACTTATACTCACCTAGCAACCCTGAAATGTATTCAGAACCTGTGTTCAGAAGCCCTGTTTGTACTTACAGACAGCAGCTGCAAGTGCAGCCTGGGAACTGCAACTTAAAATGACCTAGTGAGAAAGGAATTGAGTTAAAACTCAAAGAAGATAGAATAAAGAAACGGAATAAAGAAATCTGACTTGCTATTCTAAATCAAATCAGTGCACCAATAAATTTAGTAATTGTCAACATCTGGGACTTCAAAGACAGGTGAAAATCTGCCAACCACCCTTACAATTGGAAAATTTTGCTGCTCTATATGGAAAAAGAAAAAAACATCTTCCCTGGTCATCACAACGAGCTGTTTAGCTTTTCAGAGGTGTGAAAACATCCCTTGTTTTCTAACTTGTTTCAGTACTTTTTTGATTAATGTCATTTATTAAACATTCACTTTTTTTTTTTTTGCAGACTGGGATTCTCAGTTATATTAATTTCATAAGTGTTTTAAGTAGCTCTTATGGGCTGCTTCACAAAATAAATCACAGCTATTTTAATTTCTGGTTTACAGATAAAGACAGAAAAACAGAGGTTTTTGCTAAACCAGGTAAAAAACCAATGGAATTCCAGAAACAAAATTTGAATATTCAGAACATTTGTCCAACATAACATCCTTCTGTAACTATGATAATCCTATAATACTTCCAAAGTTATCTACCAAAATTTCTCTGTTTAATAAATAGGGAAAAAAAATGAAGGGAAGTTTCTAATGTTTATTTTAAAGTCTTAATTCTCAGTATTATGAATCTACATTACAATTTCATTTAAACTTGCTGTTGTTTAATTTAGTGGCAGTATCATAAGCCATCATGGATGTTTTTTCAAAACCACTGTTCTCTTGGATATGTAGGAAAGTGATGCAACCTTAATTACGCATAAAAATGATTTCTAATTCAGTATTGAAATAGATGAACAGAGACATAGAAATGCATCTTCTTGTCTGCCTAAAATCCTTGTCCAAATTACGCAGTGTAGATATGACTGTGTTTTAATGATTGGTTTAACACTTGCATGATCAGTCTGTGTAGTAACCTTACCTTGTTTATTAACAACTGTCTGGTGCTACTGTCCCATTTTCTCTCTTAAAAAGTTGGCTATAGTTTGACCTCCAGCAATCAATAAGAACAAACTGCCTGTTTCCTTTACTGAAGAATTTTGGGGTCACTTGGAAAAAAAAGTGTTTCAGACTCAATTACTAGAAAAGGTAAGGTTTTTTTCTGTAATTCTTTTGTGAAATATTTTCTCAAGAGCCAAAATAATATTAGCTTTATTTTACTTCTTCTATCCATCATTTAAGTTCAAAAAAACCAAAACTTCCAAAGGTTAGAGTAATCTAATACTGTTACTACCAGGACTAGAGGTTAGTTTGATTGAGAGGAACAGAGGACAGGGAAGAAGAGATTTGTTCAAGTTCAGAGTAAACTGTAAGACAACCTGCTCAAAACCTAATATTTTATTTAGCTGTTTTTATGCAAAAAGAAGAATATTGGCCAGTATCATGGCTTAATATATTTTAATGGACTTGGAGGAAGAATGACTCTTTTAAAGAGAGAAGAGAGTACAAAAGATGTAATATATTGAACAGAAAAAGAAGCAAATATCCTAAAACTTTCAAACATAAGATGAAAAATAGTTAAAGACTTACTTGGGAGCATGTGATAAGTACCTATTCTTATTTCTATATTCTAAGACATTGACTGAATAAAATAATTTTGACCTGCAGACATATCTTATTTTCCTATAATTTCTTTCATTATTATGAAGATTGGCATTTCATGATCAAATTTTATGAAACTCAGTATGTATTCATAGCAACGCATGTACAGCTTTCCTTACGTTCTTTAACTTATTCCACTCTTAATGTTCCAGAAACATTGACTTTTGCGATTTCTACAAGACTAACATTTTCAGTATTTCAAAATTGCCTACAGTACCTAATGCTGTGTCTCATAATGTATTTAATATTCTTTAGTTGAATGCAAATTCAAGCATTCATGGGACCTTCAGGGTTTAGTCAGTTTTCAACTCAGTGTTTGATGGTGAGAAGTTTTTAAGTTACTAAAACTCTTTAGATAATTTAGTGTTGGGTAAATGACAAGTGATTCCTATAACAGGAGAAGTATAGGCCTATTGAAAAATATTCATGAAAGTGGCTTCATTAAATATGGAGGTTATCTAATTAAATCTTCTAAAGGCTTTAAATGACACTTATACATTTATTAAGCCTAAAATCAGTTTTCTATTTAAACTTAAAAGAAGGAGAAGTAGATGGTTGGAAAACAAAGAGAGAATATGTATTATTGAGTCTATTCTCTTCAAAGTTTAGACAGAGACAAAGAAAGGGAAAAAAGAAAAAGAAAGAAAAAGAAATCAGAGTAATATTAATTTGGAAGACATTGAAGGGCTTCAAAATTATTTATATCATTCACAGACAATAGATTAAGACTTCATTTATAAATACACATAGAGCTTTAGTAATGTTAGTGAAAGTCATTAATATTTAATAGCATTGTACGACCAGATACAAAATGACTTTAACGGACCTAGGTCAGCTTCTAATATGTGTCTACAATTCCAAAATTGTCATAATAAATAAAACTGTTAAACTAAAGCTAAGATTTCAACAAATGAGACAAAACCTTTAGGGCAGACTTAAGATCTCTGTTAAAATTGAAGATACTTGTATAGGTGCTCTTTGTTATACGTATACTCTGTGAATAAAAAATAGTGTTCTAGATCTGTCTTTGTATACAAGTACAAAACCAAGCTAATAGAAAATTTTGACAAGTGTTTCAGTTAGAAAAAGATGATTCTTATAACTTGCAATGATATAAAAAAATTCTTTGTTTTAATATTCTTTTAGAAATTGAAATAAAATGCTAGTGTTTCAGAATAGTTTGAAATTTAATTCAAAATTTGATGTTAAAATTTTGTCTTGAAATTGTTTCTGTAATAGTTAATGATTTTTTGCTAGTGACTGTAGTGAAGTAGTTTCGTAATTCGGTGGGTCATAGGAGCTG
This sequence comes from Trogon surrucura, assembly GCA_020746105.1. Lineage (NCBI taxonomy): Eukaryota > Metazoa > Chordata > Aves > Trogoniformes > Trogonidae > Trogon > Trogon surrucura. The sequence continues at coordinate 43,648,236 of CM036617.1, forward strand.
AAAGAGTCTGTGCATGTATAATTTTGTGTTTAAGTGATCAAAGGTAGCTTCTAGTCAGATCATATTGAAAAATGATATCCTACTTTCTAGATCAAACTATGTCTGCACAATAATGAGAATTTCTGTTTTGTCCTCAAATAAAATTTAATCAAATGGCAATTTGTTCAAGTTACCTACAAAACTGGTATTCCCGTGTTTTGATCATCTATCCAACAATTAACTAAGAGTATAAATGCACGCATATGAAAACAGCAGGCATCCTTCATAAATAGCTTTTCAGTTAATTAGATTAAAATAATACAATATTTTTTCTAATGTTTTAGTGGCCAAAGTAGTTTAGAATTCTGTTAGCAGAGCAATCAATTGAGAAAGGTTGACATAGAAGATGTGTTAGTACATTTACCTATGACTAAAACAATAAATTAAATGGTCTAAAGACTGACCTCTGAACCAGCATGTCATGGCTCTGATGAAGTTATTCACTCATCCTACCCCACAGCTGGAAACGGATGTGGACTCTGACTGTCAGGAATATTCCATGGCCTGTGCTAACTCCTGAATTGCCCTCAGCTGTTCATCTAGAAAGTTATTTGGCCTTGTCAAAATCATGTCAGGGATCATTCTAACTGTACTAGTACAGATAATCATGTTCCCATGATTATCACAAATACTGTTTCTTAGCACAGCCTGATTTATAAGTATTTCTTGTTAAATGGTTTATTTTCAGCTTTCCTTAAGCATTAAATGCTTTTACAGATTCTGAATTCCTAAATATTTCTTCCACCGTAATTCCACTCTCTGTGGCAAACACAAAAAACATCTTCACAAATGTAAAGGTGAAATTTGGTCCCTAAGTCACTGCTGAGCTCCAGAAAGCAGATTTCTGTTTAGCTGCTCAGGACTGAAGAATGTAGGTTTATGTTTGGGCACATGACTGTGCCTAAGGAAGAGAGTTAAAAAGAGAGTGGACAGGGAGGATGATACTCAATTGTTATTTGAAACAAGAGGGGCCTTGGTATGCTCAAATTCACTGCAGACAGGAATAACTTTTCACTGGAGGAACTGGATATTATGCAATTATCTCAGAATTAATCACTGCAAAGAGGTTTTTGTAGGAAAAGGTGTGAACCACAAACTGCAGGTCATCCACACATTACCTGGACAAAGCCATTGCCATCCCTTTGAGAAAAGCATAAATATGTTGAGTGGTGTTTCAGGATCAGATTCAAAACTGTATCCAAATCCAACAGCTGGCTGTGCACTCTATAATGAGATGAACTAAACCCTTATATTTGGGCTAGTACAAAATCTGTGTCCAAATATTGCTATTCTGGCTCCCCTCTGATTTCTGTACAATCCGTCTGGATATCATTACAAGCCAGGAGGTTCCCGTAAACCTGGTCAGTTGCTCTCCTCTTCCTGAGCTTAATGCTTCTTTTCTATTGCTCTTTACGAAAACTGTGGGAGCTCAGGTGACCCCCAGAATACACAAAACACCTGAACAATTTTTGATCTAGACTGATGAATTAACTGAATGGTGTTGTGCACAACTGCAAGACTAACACAAATCAATGGTTGAAAAGAAACATTTTACCAGTATCTGTTTCTGAGAGGATATATAGACATACATATTAAAATCTGAGGCATTGCAACACATTGTAAAGTGTAGGATATGGGCATGTGGGTTTTTTGTTTGTTTCTTTTTTCAATCTTTCCAAGATCAGCATCATTTTAATAAGTTGAGTCACTTTTATTGTTAATTCTTTATATGCTGTTTAAAACAAACTGGATTTGAATGTTACATGGGGCTGTGATGTCAGAGTATCCTAATGCCTATAGTACTCGGGATTATTCATAGAACCTGTTCAATTCTCCTCTAAAACTCATCTTCAGGACCTGTTTACACTAAAACAGACTGAGCAAAAGAAGTTACCAAATCAAGTTATTTTCTATATCACTTTAAATTCAGTAACATTGAGCAAGATGACGGTTAAGAGTGAATATGATTCAGAGTTAACCAGACAACCATATACAGTCAGTATTTCAAAATCTGCATATTAATATCCAGATACAGAATTACCCGAGAATGTGACTGCAAGCTTATTATCTGTTGCTTCCCTCTGGTAGTATTGTTAATGTGGTTTTGGTCATTATCAGATTAAATAGTCCAAAGTGATAAAGGAAGCTGGCTTGTGTGGTATTTACAATGACATGCCCTAAACTTTTGATTGCTTGAGATAGTGCTCCTACCTTTCATTTGCTTTATGCTACATACTCTGTCCTTGAAACTTTTTTAATAAACTGAATAGTATAACCATTTTTCTTCTAAAATAAAAGTTAAAGAATCAGTGGAGTCCCTATAATAAACAAATGGACAAATAATAGGGAGAGAAGATTTCTTATGTGATAAAGGTGGAATCTTTCAGATATTTTGATGGGATATCTACAACCGGTTGTAAGTGTCAAGAAGGTGAAAAGATATTAAGTGCACATTGCTGGAGCCAGTAACACACTCTTACTGCTACACCTTACTTCTCTTGAGAAAGAAAATATTTGGGCTATGTGTAGAAAGGTAACAAATTCTTCTGTGATTCACCAAGCTGCTTTCTGGTTGCTGATGGAAGGATTTTTTTTGCTGTCTGAAGAGTAAAGAATTGCAATTCTCTCTGCTCTGCCAGTACTAGACCCACTATCAGTACAAATATGGGATAACTTGCAGCATTACCCTATTTTTTCAGGAAGCCCCACTGCATTCACACACTGCATTTAACACCCTGATTACAGAGGACAGAGGCTTCTTGGTCAGGTATAAAGTACCAGGGAGGTATCTCCCTCTGTCGTGGACTTAGGATTGAGAAGAATGCAAAGAGAGAGAAAATAACTGTACCAATTCTGAACAAGCTTTTTTCTTTTTTCTTTTTTTTTAATTTTTGGGTTTTTTTTTAAAGAGTGCTGGTATCTGTCCTTAGCTATGAATTTCTTAACTATAAAGCTGAAAAGATGTGTTTGTTCTCCTTCACGGCTCATGAATCTTTCACTTTTGACTACCCAGTGACAGAGCTTCAACATGAGGAGAAAAGGGTATCCCCATTTTCTTTTATCCTTATTTCCATCCCTCTTCCCTTATGCTTTTGTGGTGATCAGGGCACACTCCTGGGAAAAAAAAAAAAAAAAAAAAAAAAAGTGATTTTAGTTGGAAATTCTTTAGATTAAAGATACTGAACTCAAATCTCTCAAGTGATTTCTTTAACCAGAAGTCTGTCATACAAAACATGAGCAATGCCTCCCCTCATCACTTTTCTCTGACAGCTGTGTTTTAAAGGAAAAGCAGTTGAAACCCTGTTTTATAAGTAGCTCAGTAAGTGTCAGGCATGCTAAAAGTACAAGTTTCTGGCCCTCAGTCCTATTATGTTGGTCTACTTAGGTAACTTACAAATTCCACCAAGAGTTAGCTGAGGGCTCTCCATCCTCAAAAGGAGACAAGAGCAGTTCTACACAGAGGCAAAAACGGAATTTCCAGCAGTTAGGAAAGTTACAGGTCAAACATTGTTAGGTCAGGAAATTTATCTGTTTGCTGAAAATAGAAGTCTTAAATGGCAATTAATCTGTAAAGTACTGTCGCGGGTTAGGGCTGGGCTGGCCACTAATGCAGACACTAACCCAGGACAGGTATATAGACTCTACCTACATTTTTTTAAAGGAGACTACATTCTTTTCTCTGTATACACTTTATCACAGAATCACAAAATCACAGAATGTTAGAGGTTGGAAGGGACCTCAAAGATCATCTAGTCCAGACCCCCTGCCAGAGCAGGATCACCTACAGCAAAGCGCACAGGAACATGTCCAGACGGGTTTTGAATGTCTCCAAAGAAGGAGACTCCACAACCTCCCTGGGAAACCTGTTCCAGTGCTCGGTCACCATCACCGTGAAAAAGTTTTTTCTCATATTTCTATGGAACCTCCTATGTTTCAGCTTCCACTCATTGCCCCTTGTCCTATCACTGGACATCACTGAAAAGAGCCTGGCTCTGTCCTCCTGACACTCCCCTTTGACATATTTATAAACATTTATGATGTCATCCCTCAGCCTCCTCTTCTCCAAGCTAAAGAGACCCAGCTCCTTCAGCTTTTCCTCATAAGGGAGATGTTCCACTCCATCATCTTTGTGGCTCTGCGCTGGACTCTGTCAAGCAGTTCCCTGTCTCTCTTGAACTGAGGGGCCCAGAACTGGACACAATATTCCAGATACGGCCTCACCAGGGCAGAGTAGAGGGGAAGGAGAACCTCTCTCGACCTACTAGCTATCCCCCTTCTAATACACCCCAGGATGCCATTGGCCTTCTTGGCCATGAGGGCACATTGCTGACTCATAGTCATCCAGGTTTATCCTAGTTTATACAGTAGCAAATTTAACTGCATTATTTGCAATTCTTAATTTTATTTTTTTTTTTCTGAAATTTTGACTTTGATTTTGTTTATTGGAAGTAGTATGCTATTTTCCCTTTACTCTTTATATCAAATTAATCCCTTTTTCAGAATCACAGTAGATATAAATTTCGTGTAAGTAATGTACCTGTCTTTGACTCCATCTTTCCAAACTCCACAGGTTGAATTTTTAATGGCTTGTACCTGAAGACATTATTATCTGGGCAATTGTTATCATTAGTACCATATGTCTTTGTAAATGGAAAAATTAGAAAATTAGACTATAGATAGTTTATCTTGTTAATTACGCCTAACTTGCCACTTTTCTTATTTATCAAAAAATGAATTAACAAAGATGACTGGTAGCATGGTTATAGTCCATAAAATATGAGAATCTAACAGCTGTTTGGGGATAATTTTACTCATCACAAAATGTATGAGACAGTGAGTTCAGTTTCTTTCTTCAGTTGCTAGTGTAATAGGGGAAAAGTTGACTCTAGGATATGTATACAGTAGAGGTACTAAGATCACAAAGTGGTTAAACCTGATTTTCAGAAGCCAATGTTAAAGAAAATTGAGTAGTAAAAAGCTTATATAATTTGAGCCCACCAAAAAAAAAACAGGAGTCTAAATACATCATTCAGATTCCTTACTGTAGTAAATAATTACCTTTTCATCTTGGAATGAATTCCTGACTACAAGTGGGGTTTATTTTTGGTGTTTTTTTTTTCCTTTTATTGACTACCATGGTATTTTAGACATCAGTGTTAGACTGAATGTCTAACTTCAGATAAGTCAATTTTGGTGAGACAAATCTCAGGTTGGTTGACTGAGTGGATAAGAAAAGCTTAACAGTATGTGGCTAGAGGTCATTTACAAGATGTCCTGTTACAATTTTGTGGTTGTGAGTCACAAAATATTACTACATTGATTGATCTACCTGACACAGCTCTCGTGAAAATGAGTTTCTACAGAGAAAAATAAATCTAAAAGATACAATTCCACCTCCTCTAGTCCAGTACAGCTCTGATTGACTGTAGTGGGAGAATTAATGGCATAAAGGGTGCAGAACTAACCTTTTCGTAACCTTTCTCTTCAATTTACATTGTAAATAAGATAATCTTTAAAAAGTTTTGGTAGAGGAAATTTATTCTCCCCATATATGGCTTCAACAGTAGCAAAAATCAAGCAAAGACAGAAGTAAACCTCCAATGTCCTTCACCTTTCCTTCTCCAAATAAGAGCTGTGTTTAATGCCTACGAATAAGCAAACTTCTAGGAATTTAAAGTTAATGATTTCTTTTCCTATGGTTATATCTGCTTCAATTGCTGAATGCAGGATTTCACAAGGTTTGAAGATTACAAAATACACTTGGTAACTAATTTTAAATAATTTTTTAGCTATGGAAAAGACAAAAGTGTAACCGTGAACGCAAGCTAATCACAGTCTTAAGCTGTTTTAATGATTCCAGAACATACTGTAGCAAAACACATATATAAAATTATCTGATCTATTTTATTACAACCTAACTAATAGTGGCATTTATTCTAGCTAACTCAGGCTGTCTAAAAATTAAGGTGGATTCAGCTCTTAATTAAGACACAAATTTTCATATCTGAGCTATGTGAGCTACAGGTAAATATCTGCATCTCAATACAGCTGCTAAAAAGATATGGTCTTGTTTATCTTCCCTGGCTCTTGATCCAGAAATTTTTAAGCCTCCCGCCACAACAGTCCCATGAGAATGTCTTTGACACTTTAAGACATCTCAAATGACACTGGACAGTTTTTGTCATGCAATAAAATTGAATCTCTAATCAAAGAAGTCTGAAGTGCTTTTAAATCTCCTGGAGTGTCGTATTTTTGTGTTCCAAAGTCTAGTTTTAATACAGTACTAGGGCATAGTTTTGGCTCATGCATCTGAAAAAATTACTAAACTATCGGAAAAAGTTGTGACAAAACTGTATAGATGTTTTTGTTTGACCCTGGCCGGCAGCCAGGTGGCCACACAGCTGCTCTATCACCCCACCTTCTCTGTTAGACAGGGGGAGAAAATATATTGAAGGGCCCATGGTTTGAGATAAGGACAGGGAGATCACTTGCATTTACCATTCCGGGAAGAAACAGATTTGACTTTGGGGGCATTAGTTAGATTTATTAAAAGAACATATCAGAGAAGATTAGTGAGAAACAGAAAACAGATCTCTAAGAAATAACACCTTCCCCCATCCCTCCCTTTTCTTCAGGCTTAACATCAATCCTGGTTTCTCCACCTCCTCCCCCCGAGTGGGGCAGGGGGACAGGGAATGGGGGTTACGGTCAGTTCATCTGATGTTGGATCTACAGCTGCTTCTTCCTCTAGGGAAGGACTCTTCACACTTCCCCAGGGCCATTGTGGGGTCCCTTTCACAGGAGACAGCCTTCACACACTCTTCATGAGTCATCTCCCGAAGGGCAGTTCATCACAAACTGCCCAACGTGAGTCCCCTCACGATGGGCAATCCAACGTGAGTCTGAGCTGCAGTCCTTCAGGGGAAACCACTCAAGCGTGCATCCCCCATGGTGTTGCAAAAGTCCCACCAGACAAACTGCTCCAGCGTGGGCATTCCTCTCTTCTATGTGCTACAGGTTCTGGCAGCAACCTGCTCCAGTGTGGGTTTCCCACGGGCCACAGACCCCTTCAGGCATCCACCTGCTCTGGCATGGGGTCCTCTGCCCCACAGTGGACATCTACAGCCCGCCCATGGGCTGCAGGGGGACAGCCTGCTTCACCATGGGCTTCAGTATGGCTGGGAGAACTCTCTGCTCTGGTATCTGGAGCACATCCTCCCCACCCCCCCCCCCCCCCCCCCCCGCCCCTTCTTCACTGACCTTGGTGTCTTCACATATTCTCACTGTTCTGTCTCTCTGCCAGCTCTTGTGGGACAGTTCTTTTACCTCGTTTCTTAAATATGTTTTCACAGAGGCTTTCCTCTCCTGTCGTTACTGATAGGCTCAGCCTTGGGCAGTGGCAGGTCTGTCTTTGGAGCCGGCTGGCATTGGCTCTATCAGACTCAGGGGAAGTTTCCAGCAGCTTCTTGCAGAAGCCACCCCTACAGCCCCACCGCCACTGAAATCTGCCCAGGCAAACCCAATACAATAGACTAGAGTCATGAAAAATAAAAAAGGTGAAACTGCAGACAAAGTAAGAGAGAGTGGTTCAAGGATTTAACAGGTATAACCTGTGAGAAAAAAAAAATAAAAGGGAAAAAATAAAAACAAAGGAGCTTCTGTATAATATTAAACAACAACTTTTTATACTTTTAATTTGTGTAATTATTATATGTCTGATCTGTATCCATGTGTAGAACTTTTGCAGTTGTTTGTTATTCATGTTCAGTTTCTCCAGCTGCCTAGGTTCTTCATTTTCTGCTCTGAATACTTAATTCTCCCAATTAAAAGGCAACATTTTTTTCCTGTCAAGGTTTCCTGCTACAGAAAAGAATTTTAAGAAACCTGCAAAGATAAAATTGTAAAATATAAACTGATATCCTGCCTCCTGCCACTAGGAAGCAGGATAATTCTGGTAGCTACCATTAAATCCATTGCAAGAAATTTCTGATGTAAAACTGAAACAAGCCTGGATTCTAAAGTCTTTCAAAATGACCTAGCACTGGTGTATTCTGGACACCTTATTTCCGACGAGTAGACAAGAGCTTTCTCGAGGTATATACAGGGGAACAATGAGAGAGTGGAGTGATGGTAAAATTAAATATATGAAACCACTTTCAGATTATGAAGAAAGAAGAGGTTATCTGGGCTTGAACTCCCTCTTCCATTTGTGTCATTAAACTAAAACATCTGTACTTAATTTCACCACAGTTAAACATAGTCAAAAAAGGAATTAAAAGAAATTTTTCTAACTGAAGAGATATAGAGAGAAATAGCCATCAGGAATTCAGCCCAAAGAGTGTGTCAAATTACCTAAAAAATATTCCACCTTCTCTCAAGGCCTATCCTAAATAATTTGAGAACAGAGATGACATTTAAAAGCAGAAGGGAAGGTGGGCAGGAAGATCAGAGCAGAAAAGATGAATTTCTTGTGCTGCAATATAACACCATCATTTTTCTTAATTATTCTTGACATTTCACCTATTATTCTGTGAGCTCCCTCAGAGCATATAGGGGAAAAAAATGCCAGTTGCTTTGCAGAATAAAATGTGAAGAGGTACTTTCTGTGGGCTTTTATGGCTGGAATTTGCCCTTTGGTACACAGAATCACAGCACCACCTATATGGGAAAATTAACAGATGTGCAAATTAGAAAGTATTTGCAGATGTGCAGCCCAGGGAAGATTATGCAAAATAGCATGTGTGGTGTGTATTTGTGTGGAAGAAAGTCACTAGAGTAAACTTAATTTTATATTAGGAGGGAAATATTGAAGATATGCCGAAGAAAAGTAGTACTTAAGTGCTGAATTAATACCCTAAGAACTTGACATCTGTAGGCCAACATAAATAGTACATATCTGTACAGGGTATTTAAACTGCATATGCTCTAAAACCCAAGACTAATGTTATAGAGTAATATCTATCTATCATAATGAATGAAACATTAATTTCCTCCGCTCCTCTAGGGTGTTGCAGTAAAATAAGGATTAAGAATTGTTCATCAGAACCAATTTGAAAAGGTTGTAAATTTTATGCCAAGAAACATACAGTTTTCGTGGAAATACAGAAAACAAAGCGGAAAACTCAGTCAGAACACAAGCAGCATAAAATTTTTTCTTCTTAATAAGGACACCTTAATTTCACTGTTTGTTGGGGTTTTTTTAAAATTTAATTACTATACTTCAGTTAATCATGAAATAAAGGTGAGAACTAAACTGCTAGTCCACAAAATTACTACAGTCAAGATAATCACTATTCTTAAAAAAATAAAAATAATAAAAACCACTATTTAATAAGGATTAAACAATTAAAAGTGTATGCTTGGGGATTAGTAAACAGAATTTACAACAAATAATTTCACAATGCAAAGCACATATCTGCTAGAAGGCCATCATTCATGTCAGATTACATTTATTTGTCTATTTATTTACTTAAGGGAATAGTGACCTCTTCATGGAAGTACAGACTCAGAATGGAAATTTGGTTTATTCACATGAAACTTCTTGGACGTTTAGTACATTTTATGGGAAAGGCGCTCTTCCTTAAAACTTTCCCACCCATAATGAGAGTCCCCTCTTTTTTATCAAAATTCATCCTGGGGAAAAAGAACTTCCATATCAATCCACTACAAGAAGACAATTTTCTCATGCTTTTTTGGTCTTTTTTCTCCCCTCTCTGCCCTTCTCTCCAACAGCAGGAATTCTCCTGTTCTTCAGTATTCTTACCAACCACTTCCGAAAGATAAAAAGATCACAGTTGTCTGTGCCTGCTGGATTTTAACATATTTGAGAAGGCATACTTGCAAAGCGCTGAGCAAAAGACTTACCGTGCATAACCCTCCCATAGTTGTGAAGGGAAACAGAGCACAGTAAATGTCAGCTCATTTCCCACAAAAAGAGAAACTATGACCCAAATGAGCAATCAGGTCCAGATCCTTGCCCACTGTTGCAAGCTCTCCTTTTAAAGGAAGGTGTTGTTACTTATTGTGACACTCAGTCTTTTATAGTTTAAGTAGGGCTGTATTTAGGGGTTGTATGGTGTTAACAATCCAGGATATGAGTAAGGAGAGTTTTGTAAAGAGGTTCTGGTACAGCATCAACCACCAGCATGCTGCACCCACCTTGTAGAGTCAAAGGGTCTGGGATGCCCTGAATGAATGTTCAATGACAGATTTGAGCATACAACTGAGCATACACCATGGTTACACCATGGTAACTGAGGATATGCCAGTGCTCCCTGGCATAGCTTTACTAGGTGTCTCCTAAAGGAAAGACCTATAAAATTGTGGGTACATAACCATAGAACTTTGTGTCATTTACTTTGCTGTATCTTCTAGGGAAAGGTCTTTTATTTTTTTTTCTCATTGCCATTCTTTAGAAACTAGTGTTAACCACTTAGAGTTAATAAATTAAAAGCTGATTTACAGATGGAAATTGTATTGTTTATGGGGTTTATTAGTTGTTATTTCCATCATCATCATTATTGTTGATACAACAATTCCAACTTCAGAAAATTAAAAACAACTGCTGTAACTATGTCTCAGGAAACATACAGAATTAATGTAATTTATTAACTCTTTTGTGGACCAAATAAACACTTGGAATTAGATGAAATTATGGTGAAAAGTTGTTGGTGGATATTTTTTACATATTAAGAAAAGAAGATTGAATCAAGCCCAAGATCCTTTCAGTCTGCTTTCTGCAAATAAAGTGCATATAAGAATATGCAGCAACTCAGGCATGAATGTACTCTTAGACTCTGACAATTTGTAGCCCAGGGACTCCATGAGCCAGAAGCTATTTCTTCATAATTGTCTTTTGATAGAATGTTAATTTTTAGCACATAATCTTGAGGAAAGGATTTCCATACCTATTACACATAATTTGATTATTTTTTTAAGTTCTTTTGTAGTGAAAACATTTTTGAAACTGGTGGGATTGAAGAAAAGAACTGAGTGTATATTTTAAGTATCTGCTTTCAGATGAGATGAATAACACTGCAGATATACTGTAGACAGTTTCTCGCCATTGATCTAGTGGTTAATGTGGATACCTACATACAACACATGTAAAATTTGGTCATAATATTCTGTGCTTTCTTTCTGTGTAAACTAGATATTAATAATAATACCCTGAATCATAACAGTTAATGCAAAGATATTCTGAAAAAAAATGATTAAACTGCAGATTTTGATATTTAAAGAAATCTATGTGCCTTAGAAATTTAAAGGAGACATTCATGAGAGGCAGAATATTCCACATCCCCCTGTTACATTTTACATCTCTCTTTCTTCTGAAGCAGATAGTCCCAGGGGTGGACCTCCTATTATGATACTTCTGGATGTCCACTGTTCACCAGTCTTTCTTACACGTTGTGAAAATATGGACTTGCTTAATTTCTCTGTGCCTGGTCAATTGCCACTGTTAAAGGAAAAGAATGTTATTCCGTATCTTCATTAAAACTGAAATTTGATCAACGTATACAAAGTGCTTCTGTTTTACTCACTGGAATGTATTACCTTAGGTTGTTCTTAAAACACAGCAATTTAAAAATTAATTTGAGGGAATATATTTATGTGCATGACTTAATAAAAAAATAAATCTATTCATACCTAATCACCAGTAATTAATGTGTGGCTATGAAATAATAAGTTCCCTGAGATCTTTTTAAGGGATTAGTTTTTAATGAGCTTCATGTATTCTGGAGAAGAGGAGGCTGAGGGGAGACTTTATTGCTCTCTACAACTACCTGAAAGGCAGCGGTAGTGAGATGGGTGTTGGCCTCTTCTCCCTAGTAAATAGCGACAGGACAAGAGGGAATGGGTTCAAGTTGTGCCAGGAGAAGTTTAGATTGGATATTAGGAGAAACTTCTTCACCGAAAGGGTGTTGAAGCACTGGAATGGGTTGCCAAGGGAGGTGGTGAAGTCACCATCCCTGGGCACATTTAAAACACTGTCTGGATGTGGCACTTCACGAGATGGTTTAGTGTTAGGGTGGTGTAGGGCTGTAGGTTGGACTTGATGATCTTAAAGGCCCTTTCCAACCTTTATGATTCTATGATTCTACAAATATATTAGATTCTGAGTAAGTTTAACACAGAGGACTTCATTCTTACTCAGAATCCATAGGTGGTTTTAAATACATGTCTATGATCACACAACAGAGGTCAGATTCAAGGCCTAAATTGGCAATTTCCTAGCAGGTTAAACAAGTTGTAATTCCTGAGAAAGAAGGAAATTCATACTGCTGAAGATATATATGTACTCTGTGTAATGAGAGAAGTAAGGTCCTTGTTGACCTTCAACAGAAAATAATCTGAGATAAATATTTAACAAAAACATGGCACAGAAAATTCAGACTCTCCATTTAATATGTTTTTTTTATTTTATTAATTTTTAAATTATTAGAAGTCTACATTTTTTCATAGCAAATCCTTATAACTTGAGGGGATTTTGCCTTAGGCAAAGCACTGCTGTTTGATTTATCTTCCACACTTGTCTTGCTTTAACAATATGATTTTTTTTCAGAGAAGTGCAAAGCTGTGTTTGACACCACAGGGAAAAAGTTTTCTTTTTTAAGAAATGTGTACAAAGTACTTAATAAGTTATGTCACTCAGTTTTACTGTATATTATTTTTTCAGTGACTATAGTTAACTTTCTGAATCCCCAGATGCCAACATTTTAATAAAAACAAGACATTTTCAACAAAATGTCAGTAGCAAAGTGATCAAAGTGCTATGGGAGCAGTTTGGCAATAGTATGAGCTTTGAATTTCCTATTCACTTTCCAAAACATTCACTTAAAAAGCATTTATTGAAGCTGAACTGCCTTTATCAGCCTGATCAGAGCTCCATAAAGAGCATGCATGATTCAACTGCTTTTCCAAGCTTAAAAAAAATATAACTTTGATATATGCCTTACAAGTACAGCACAATAGTTTTCATGCTCACGTTTGTTAAGATTTAGTACAGCCATTAAAGAACAGAAGGGCTCTTTGGTGGCAATTCTCAGACATACCAAATATCCCAAAGCACAACCTTCTACAAATCAGAGATTAAGGTACTGACAAAAATTTCCACTTGATTGCAGTTTTCCCCCTTAAACTTGCATCAGGAGTCGCTATCTCTGAGATCAAATCTCTGAGGGAGGTAGTTTTTAAATTTTTTTACTCTCTGAGAAAAAATATCAACTGAGAGATAAGAAGTGACATTTTATGTGGCTTGTCCAGAAGCCAGTCGATTTAAAAAACTTTGTGTGTCTGACCTATACATGAAGTTTGTGGCACGTCTCTTGTCAAGTATTGATCACTTAAGACTTTGCTGTTTGCTTACTGCAATGTAGCTAATAATCTCTTTTTATTTAGTTTTGTGGTTTTGAATTCTTATCATGACCCAACTCATTTCTCTGGGACATTCTTGCTTCAGCTGTGTGGGCTATGGAAATTGAGCCTACTAGAGCACTTTCCCTGGTCAAACAGCCTTTGTTTTCCACCAGTTCACACTGCAAGTGGTTTGCATGAAGATAGATACATTTGGAAGCATCAGATGCCATCAATCTTTATGACTTTCTGATACAGACCATTTCACCTCTACCTCTTGTAATGGGTGGATGAACAATCATGCTATATTCTCCTTGAATGACGTAAAACTTTCTTATTCAGCTCACCTCAGCATTTTGTGATCGTTGCTGGGGATACACAAAAGATGGAGCTTTCATCAAGTCTCTGCTTGTTGTCTTTCAGATGGCATTCCAATCTGCCACCCTTTCTTCTCTCAAAACAGTTATGTTATACTGTCATACTTTTCATTGCTTCTCACTTATGAGTGAAAAAACTGATTATATTTTATTTTATTAATGTACTCAAACTATTTTTGTATAGATTCAAAATGTTGACAGACACATTACTCCTAAGGTCATTGACAAATCTTGCATGGAACTGTGAAAAAGCCAGTAAAATTAAAAGAAAAAGCTCATACCTTAGGATATTTTATGTATTTCACCAGTAAAACAGGGTGATCTTCAGTATATGATTTAGATCCTGCCCTGTTCAGAACTTGATATTATACCATCATAGGGTGTTATACAATGAAGTTTCTGAAGCTGCATTTATGCCACCCAAGTAGTTCTCAATGCAATGGTTCATTTTACATAGAATTCAAATGTAAAGAACTGAACAACGATATTACAGATTTCTGTTGAGCATTCATTATACACAGGTGTCTATAACAGATCTTTCAGATAAATCGTGGAATCTACAGGTGCCTTTAAATATCTGTTTGAACCAAAATGAGAAAAAAACGTAACAGACATTTATCGGAAATTCATCAATCATTATGGTAACATGCAGCATCAGACAGAAACGTAATCTCCTTTGCCAGATTAAAAAAAAATCCAAAAGATTCTGTAATCTACAATGAGAACAGAGTGCTAACTACATGCTCAGTATAAAATCTGTGATTCTAAAAATTCCTACTCAACTTCCTTCTCTCTCCCTGTCTGTATTACAGACACTCCCTGTCTCTGTATTTTAAATTTCTTAAACCTTTGTGTTTTTTTCTTTGTGCATGTTCAAAATTGTGCCAGTCTTATTACAGCTCAGCAGTTCAGAGATGACTTTGCACCTGCACTGCAATCAAAATGTAAAGCAAGAAATTCTTCTTCCAAAATATCACTATGATTGAGATGAAATTATTTTTTCGCCATTAACTTAACATAGTGACAAAAGTGGACCACTAACAAATATTGTTTAGATGTTATTTTTCATTAAACTAATCTGGAAGAAATTGTGTTCTATTCTTCTGTAAGCATGAGGCAAAGTACTGCCCAGATGGTAGAAGAGTCAAATTCATTTCTTTCCCTCACCTAAAACTATTCAAAACCACATTCCATATGGGAATAGGCTAACCATCTGGCTATATCTGTTTTATCTGACTAGGGAGTGGTTAGAAAACCCTGCTGGGAAAGGAAAAGTTTTGAACTGTGATTCCTGTTGTAAATAGTTATTCTTAAATACATAGTCACTAAGAAAAAGTTGGAACATTTCTGAAATGGGTACCATATTTCATATCTCTCTGGTTTCAGGTGCCATCCTAGTCACTCCCACACAAAATTATGTTCTTGCTCTGCATCAGTGAAACTTTCCTTCCATTTTGCAAAGTTGCACAACTTGAGCAGAAGAGTATGAAGATAATAACCACACAGTGAGGCCTCGAGTGTGCTGGTGAGAAAACTCTCTGGAGGAAAGGGCTTTAATCTATTTCTGTTCATATACACCAATATTTGAACAGTAATACAACTGAATGAAAAGAAGGTCACCCCCCTCAGTTTTGGACATGATTTCAAAGAAAGCATAAGTGGAAAACCATCAGCTGAGGAGTTCCCCTCCTTCAGCAAATGTTTTGGAAGCTCCTGAAGTACCTAGCAGGTGAACACTGAGATGTTACAGTCTGGAAAGAAATAAAAGGTTTGTAGCTATACTAGAAAGTCATCCTGTGCTACCCAGAAAACTATGCCTGAAGTCAAAAAACTCTACAAGAGAACATGTTAGCAATAGATAATCACACACAAGGGCTAGATCTTACATTGTGACCCTGATAAATTTACTAGCAGAGGTCTGACACCTCCAAGTTCTAGTCAAGCACAGGGGTAGTTAGAAAAGACTTAGTAGTTGCTTCTTCTGTCTCTCTCTTCAGCATTCTCTATGATATGTTTCAAACTCTGTTGAACTCACATTACAGCTCTTTGAGGAAGGGAATATTTACACGTTTTTCTCTTCTAGTCGGCTATTCTTTACTATAAATCTTGAGGAACTCAGCATATCAGAGATTACTGACCTTTTCTCAGACAGCTGAAATCAATTGTCTTCAGAAGCATTTGAGGATAACAGATATAACACACACACACAAATATAAACTTTATTAGTGCAATCCTAGTTTGACTATTAAATAAGGCTAAAGTTAAATAAATGTACTATAATTTGGTTACCTTTTTTTGAGGAGTAACTCCATCCACCCACTAGATCCTTATATCAAACTGCATGCTGACTGACTCTGTCTGACACCTGGCTACTGCTTTCGTGATGCCTGATACTTAACTTCTAGCTCCTTCTGTCTTTCAAATGAATTGAAGCTTGATCTCCTGTCGCCTGATAATACTGACTCCTTAAATGTTGATAAAAGAACATTTTTTTAGAGTTAGGAAAGAGTGAAATTGAAGGGACTTAAAATTCTTTTGACTAAAAATAAAACTAGCAAATTAAAGTTTTAACTGTCTCACCAGTAAAGGAATATAAGTTTCTTACAGTGATTTGAAAAATAAATTTTGAAAGTATTATTTAAATTAAGTATTATTTAAATTTAGTATTAAATTAAGTATTATTTAAATTAAGTTAAATTCCAAGATACTTACACTATATTTCTAACAGAAAAAAAATCCCAAGTAATATAAAAATTAAACTTGGGGTGGACTGTAAATGAAAAGCAGAACTTTAGGCTTTATTTTCATGATCAACACCATTAGCAACAGTAATACTGCAACAGAGAAAAACCTTAAGGACATGAGATAGATTCTAGCTATTTCTTGGAGTAAATTGAAATAATGACAAACAATTCACAATGACAAATAATACATGGAGGAATGAAAGTCCTCATTTGCCTGCAGATTTTCCCTGATGAAGCTTATTTTTTAACTCTGAAATGACATAAACGGTTATGCTCCTAACCTTGCCAAGGTGTTCTTTTGTCTTGGTCTTATGGAGTGTTGTGATACATGAACCTTAATCCAGTTGAGACTGAGAAATTATTCTTCATTTGGCTCTGTTCCCTGAGGCAGCTGTTAGAGTTGGCATTCTTAAACATGCCTGACACATGAACTCTCAAAATATGTAACAATCTCTAAATTTATGCAGGTGTCCAAATGCTAAAGTGCTGATTGAGACATGGATGATGAGGATTTAGTTCCATGATCCTCTCTGAAAGTAGGAAGTTCAAATAGTAATTTCTCACTTCGATTCATAAGACATTAACCTTGAAAATATTCACTTCTATTGTAAAAGGTCACTGTCTACCTCTGTTACTGAAATAATATTTCAATTCAAATGATTAATCTGGTTAGAAAAACATGCAGAAAACAGTGTACTTCATTAATCTGGTAGATTAACAAGATGGAGGTATCATTAGGGATGTTTTCGGTGCAATATAATAGTATTTAAAGTAGGTGATAGAGATCAGATCACCTACAGACGCTTTACCCATGATAATGTTCTCTCTCATGCTTTAATGATTTGTTTATGAACAACAGCACTTCTTCATCAAGTGCTCTGGATATTATTGTGCAATTTGGGACACAGATTTGTGTCTCTCCCAGAAAAATGTATTTGACTTAGTAAATAAATCATGAAACATGTTATTTAACATTTGCTTTTTTAATGAACAAGCCATTTGTCCCCTCTGTGGGAGACTATAGCCACTTCCCTGCAAAAACGAAGTGGAAAAAGCCACCGAGTCATGTTTGAATCAAAAAGCACAAAAGCTTTCAAGTTACACCCCGTACTGAATACTTCCTATTGGCCACAATAGAGTGTGGATGGATAATATTCTAAGATTTTGTTTTCTATGCTTATGTTAGTAATTTAAATGGTTCCAGGGAATGTTCATATACTCTGGAACTTCAGTCTCTTTTTTTTTTTTTTTTTTGATTTTATAGTGTCCATTGGCAATTTGACTTGAGTCAATTAGCACTCACCCAAATAATTCGCGGACGTGGTTCAGAAGTTAGCACATGCTATGAGCATTCTTAATTGTCCTTTTGGGTCTGGTTTCCTGTTTTGGAGGATGAAAGAATTTAATGGCATGGACACACACAAGGACTCATTTAATGCCTGTCAGCCTCAATGTCATCCATCGGTTCTACACACATTTAATTTACTACTATAGATGTAGCTTTAAGATACTGATATACTGTGGAAGGTACACAAATTTTTATTTCCACTTCCTTACCTGTCAATTCATAAGCAAATCTTTGCCTGTCACCTTCTTTGGATCTGATCCTAAGAAACTTTCTTGAGTTTAACCAAGATGTCCATTTGTAAATAAAAGAATTAAAGACAGGTCAGACTGAGATGAAGAAATCATCTGTCTTTCTTATCTTTTAGCAAAAAGTTTGCAGGAGAAGAAAAATCTCACTTAGTACAGGAGAAGTAGAAAATTATTTCATACTAAAGAGATTAATATAAAAATTATCAATATAAACTTTTCTGAAAGAAACAAAGAAAGCTTTCAGAAAATGAAGAACAGGTGAAGGTTCAGAGCAGACTTTAAAAAAAAATTAGTAATCAAACATGGAGTAAAGCTATGGAGTATTTGAAGAAAACTATACAGGAATGTTGTAAGAAGACACTGAAAACTTTAGAGGACAGTAAGTTAATGTTTGTTTTCCAGAACTGAGTGATGCATTTAATTATGATACTTTGAAAAAAATGGACAAAGAATGATAGTGAGGCTGTATAGGAGAAGGCTAAATCTGTCAAGACAACATATAACAAATATATAGATCAGTCTGGAAGAACAAGAACAGGGGAGTTATTTTAAACTGCAGAATGAGTGACAAGACTTTGACAGAACTGGGCTGAATACTAAAAGTCTTGAGCTGGAGCTCAAATAAACAAGAGCAAATATCAGTGTACTCTCCTTGAGACAAAAGTCTTCCATGCATGGTGGTAGTATCAGTCAGTCCCTCTGTGTGTATATGTGTATGTCAGTCGCCTAGTCAACAAATGCAATTTCATAATTTTAAAAGGAAATTATTGGATTTTAAGTCTGTCCTTCTTATGCATGTACACAAAACCATGCATATATAGATATTCTGTACAGCACTTCTATTGCAGTAGCAATTTTTCTTGACATGTGAATTTTTGGTATAAAAAAGAAAATAAGTCTAAATGAAATTTTGGCTACGCAGTCTGTGAAAACAGATTACCCAATTAATTTACTCCCTAACCTATTTTGTGCCAATTTCATTTTCAGTATCATGTTTATTCCAAAACATGGATTCTAATGTTTGCTGCCTCTACTTCATTTTTGTTAGTTGCAAAATATTTTCCCTTACAGAATTAAAGAAAAAAAACACATCAAAACTAAAACTAACACAATATCAGTGTTCGATGGAAACATTTGTATGGAATTCTGTGTTGTTGAAGTACATGAATTCCAGATTTCTGCTTAGAATGGGGGTCTTTACTCCCATACCTCTCCTTCTTGAACCACTTCTTATAGGCAGAAGATTTTCTCATTTTTTCTGTGATTCTGCACTGCAGATTTACTAAGTGACTCCATTCATGGCTCCAGGTCTCATTCCACCACTAGCTAAACAGATACACAACAGTCAGTTCCCACTTCAAAAATGTGTGAGCAATACACTAAAATTCAAACAAATAGATCCCCAAATCAGAGGTAAGGGACTAAGAAAATACGAGACAATTCTGACTAAAGCTTAAAACTGTAGTCAGTACCTCTCATTACATTACTTCTAGAGCATTTCATTCAGGTCTTACAATAAACTTCAACGAAAGGTTTAATAAATTACAATGGAGCAGCTTTGGGACCTTTCACAGGGAATCCCCTATATAGCCAGAGTATACAGAATCAGTTCTGAACATACTTGTTTAAAAAATTAGAGTATGGTTGAAAAAGGTAGTAATTTTAATTTGAGAAGAGGATGGAAGTAACATTTCAAGACTTTCAGAGAGCAACTAAATTGGAGGGGAAAAATACAGAGATGGGAAGGACGAAGATGATCTAATAGACAACTGCAAAGAAAATTACATGGTGGAACTTCTGTCTAGTAGTATGGTCATCAAAGATTTAAATTCTATATAACTCTTCAGTCAGGTCTTATCTGGCATAAGATGGGCTAATCTCGATTTTTCTTTTACATGCTTAAATCCTCATAAACAAACACTGTAAAATATACTTCCTGGTGTATAGACAGTTCTTACTTTTTCTCATTGACAAACATAAGTTGCTTGACTTACCAAAGAATATTTTATTTGAGGGAGAAAAGGAAAATATAAGACAGTACATAAGCAGGATAACATACAGCTCCTGACTGCTAACTATCTCATAATCCACTTTTACAATAAGGCAGCTCCTAAGTCAATTGCTTTTCCTTATGGTTCTACAGCAATGTATACCTCATGTTTGGGATTGCCCAGTCTCACTGGGTAGTAAAGTCCTACTGGTGACCTTATGATGATGTGGCCTACTTTGCTTTTGGTGACAATCCCTCATTGCTCCTTCCTATGCCACCTCCACTGCTTATTCTGCTAGCAGCTTTACTAAGGGTTCCAAGTGTTTATAAATTCTTAGCAAGAATTCGGGAAACAATAAAACCCAACAAGCTTGTAGCATGCAAGTGATTTCTAGACTCTTTTTCTCAATTTACAGATACTTCTTAAACTTGATATCTTTTAGAAAACATTTTCCTACAAAGTGTCCTGTGTTTGTGATTAGTTTTGGTTTTGATTTTTAAATAAAGGTCTTGACTTTTGTACCTCTCTATAGAAGTCTACTGTCTTAGGTTGGCTGTCCACTCTCTTTGCATAACTCTAATTCACCATGATTCCTGTACCTTTTTATAATCAGAAATGTCTCCCTACATTATGGTTTTTAGCAGAAATAGTTTCCAAACATAAGAAAACAATATATGCAAAAAAAAAAAAAAAAAAGGAGCTGCAGGCTGCCCATTGGAACATTTAATTTGTCTCCTTTTTTTCCCACTAGATGTCAACAGAGCACTCTTCCTTTTTGCTTACCGTTTGAAAACTCGGGATAAGGAATAATAAGGCTTTAGTTTTTGCTTTAGTCCTTAGCCACAAAGCTAGGGACTGAAAGGGTATACCAGAGAGAATAAGGAATAAAATGTCTGTTGCTAAGGTAGAGAATGATTTTTGTTTACCAAATCAAGATTAGGCTCTGTGGGTGCCGAATTGAAATAAAAATTCTTTTAAATGGGGCCCTGAGAAATCAATTGTAACCAGCAGTTAATGACCAGTTTGTGAACAGCTTGAGGGAAAGCCAAGGGCAGTTAAAACTCCAGCAAATTAGTCGTTGACTGTGCTAATGAATGATATTGCAGGGATTATTACTATTATAAACTGCAATCAATCAGGTTTACCATTGTGCCTAAGAAAAAGTTTGCAAGTAACAATATTTTATGGATGCAGCTCTGCACTTTCAATTTTAATTAATATGGTAATCTGAGTATTCTATGGTGCTATATACTTTCAGTTCCTATGTCAATATGGGAATGCATACTAGACATAAAATAATAAGTAGTTCATGACAAAATGTGGTCATATGAAATTCTATCAGCCAAGGCATCAGGAAGCTTTTAGTGATTTATAGGAAAACCATACAAACAAAGAGGACCATCTATGGCTGGATTCACTGTTGTATCTTTCCTAGTGATGTAAAGTTGTAAATTTGAGTAATACATGAATGTTTTGTTGATTCATTTCTGAAAATTTCCCTGCAGATCTAGCTCCTATTTACTCAGGTGCTGAGCACTGCATGTCCCACTCTCAAGTCCAGTAATTCTCCCCTAGTCCTAGGTGATGCATTGGCTAGTTCATCCCATCAGGGAGACTTGTAAACTGTTGATTTAACAACTGAGTCCACTGCATGGTTTCTGGAAGGAAATGTAGCCTTCCATGAGTTTGGCTTTCTTGTTTTGTTTGGGTTTATTTTACTTTGTTTTAACTCTGAATGTGGACCTTAATAACAACCTCTTCTCTTACTGGTGGCTTGTAGCACAAAAGTCTGTGTGTAAGAAATATGGACAGTAGTCTAGAGATGCCAGCAGAATTAGTATAGGTTTACATTATGAAACATATATGTATTTTCAAGGGGGGTTAACATGCCTCTTCCTTTGGGTCCCAGAATCTTATTGGTTCCTCTTACATGTATGGTACTAGTGTGAGTCTCCAGTGTTGCACTGCAGAAGGAAGAGAGATGCAGATGAAAAGCAAATCAACACATGCCAACCTCTTTATGTACCATTGAAGTGAGCATCATTTGAGCATGCTTTCTCATGGACAGCAGACATGTTTCAGATGTAGCGGTTGCCTGTGATTATGAAGTCAAACAAAAGTGATTCAGGGACTGATCAGTCCCTAAAGCCTAGGGGTACCAACTGGCTTGCTCTCACACTGTTGAGATCCGTCTGTCTTTACAAAATATTCTTAGACTTGTTATTGATCATGTGCCCCTGGACCTCCTCCAGACTCAGAGGTTGCACCTGTGGTCCAAAGATATAATTATGGGGGGGAGGTGGGGTTGCATTTTGTTATTGTTATTTTTTTCCCCAGGTCATAACTTCAAAAGTAATGTGAATTATTTTCTTCAATGTGACTTTTAGGGTAGCTGTCATCTGTAGAGACATGTTGTAGGAGGTAACATAAGAGTACAAAACCTTTAAGATGTTGCTTGAATACTGTCTGGGACAGAAGAAGCCATCTCTGTGCAGTCGCATCCATAGAGTCTTTTAAGAGCAGTTCCTAGAGGGATTGATTTTGAGTTGTGCCTAAATATACTCCTTGAGAAACCCAGACAGAGTATGCATAGATGACAGACCTAACAATTATGTAAACTAGGTAATACAGAGGTACAATCTTTGACATTACTCCCTGGCTCTCTCTTTATTTGGCAATACAGATGTAGATATACTCAGTCTGTCCTTGAACATGTTCACAGTTCTGATGATTATGTAGCTTAATTCTGGTTTAAATTAAAATTACAGATATGGATTAAAACTAAAAAGTTAACAAAGAATGGAAAACAATAACGTAATTATTGTGCAGATGCTCTTGATATTTTTTTCTAACTAGATTTTAGACCAAATCCATATTAAAGCAAAATGATCAGCACTTACATTTAAAATCTCCTACCACTTAAATTATTTTATAAGTTACAAAGTAGATGGAATAATTCAGATCAGTATTAATCTTGGTAAATATATGCTTATAAAATGTCATGGAAACCCTAAGTGAGCAATGATAACTAAGCCCCAAACGGGAGGGTGTGTAAGTGAGGTTCTATAATTTGTTGGCAGGCAGTGTTTTTATTTCCTTAGCATGAAAAATATGGATTATGGCCATGGCTCATAAACTGTAAAGAGTTAGCATTACTGGATTATGAAGTGAACACTAAAGAGATGTTAAATGGTTTAGAACAGAACAAAGAAAATGGAAGTAACAAGATTTGTGTCAGTCACCAACCTCACCATTTGTTTGTCTTTTAAAATAGCTATTCATTGGTATTTTTCCACCGTGCTACGTTTCCTCATATTTTCTCAATATGTTTATTTATATTGATACCTGGTAGATATCTCTTCAGTTTCTTCTGTCATAAAAACCTGCACAAACTGATCTTTTATAGCATGCAGTGCTCTAAATAATCTTAACCGCTTCCTTTTTACTAGTTTGTTCAATGGTCCACTATATTTCTCACAGAGTTCTTAGTCCTGATAGTGTTAAACGTATTTTCTTTTTTTTTTTTTTTTTGCCTGCTTTTGGTTTTGTCTTGTTTTTATTTTGGTTTTGGTTTTATTATTTTTTTAAACATTTCAAATGTTTGAAAAATAATGAGATGGTAAAGAGTAAGACCTGCTGAAGAAGTTTAGAATATAAATGATAAAGAAAAATTATTATATGCAATGTAGGCTAGAGTTTGGCCCTGATTATTTCTTATTGTGGCAGCTTCTAATCTTAAGGAAATTATCCATAACCCAATCTCTGCATCAATTCACTTTTCTCAATAAGCTGAGAAGAAATAGAACTAGCTGTTGAAGTAAACCAATGAGCTAGATGTTAAAACATTTTTTTTTTATATAATGAAAAGTTATTTATCATAGTTTATAATGCACTTATGACAACTCGTAGGCCAGATATCGTGTAAAGATCTTAGTAAGAGTCTGGGCCTTAATGGGCAAATAGAGCTTAATGTAACTGAGATAAATTTCCCATGCACTTAAACTGGAATAAATCTGAACTAAGATATTCTTCCAATGTTATGCTAGTAACTCTTCAGGCAGTATGAAAGCAGACTTTTCCCTAGTAATCTCATATCTCATAAAAATAAACAGAAGAATACTTAATGAGTTAAGAAAAACAAAACTAGTTTTTTATTTATTTGTAAAAGGAAAAATTATTGCAATGAAATTACCCTGAAAGATAAACTTGTATTTCTTTAGACTTAAATTACAGTAATTAAAATGCATTATGTAACTACTATAGTATGTTCAGAGTTAGTTTCTGTTCTAGAAAATAATTTTTAAGGGTGAAAAAAGCAAATGATGTCTTAAAATAGTAGAATAATACTGACAAAAAACTTTTGGTTGCAAAAATTACTTGGACTTTGACAGCATTTACTGTTATAGAAAAAAACTATTTTAGGCCTATCATTTGATCTAGGAGTCAGAAAACTTAAATAGTTGCTTCAGTCATGAAACTGTGTGTTGTATTGTGTGTTATTTTTCTCTTTTTTTTTCATTAAATAAATCTTTTTCCCTTAAAGCATGTAACTACCTTTCCTTTATTTGTTTAAAGTTTTAATTGAAAAGTAACCTACACAATAATTTTAAAATATAATGTAGTTTGTGTTCTAAAATAATCCAAAGAACTACTTTTGTGTGCATTTTAGAAGAACATAGTGGGGTTTTTTTCCTTCCAATAGATATGTTCTGACAATTTTTATCACCCTGAATATTAAACTGATTGTTTTATTTTATTTTCACTGAGAAAGACATATCTTGTCCCTTATTTGTCCTTTCCAGGATTCGATCTTCCTTTGTTAATTATAAGGCATACAATTTCAGAGTCAAGTTCTCCATAGAACTCTTTTGTTACCCAGTGGTTGGATGTCTTCCAAATCGTTTAATGTGATACTAATTCAAGCATTCAGTACGTTGAAATAATCTCAGCCTTAGAGTTTGTTCAAGTAATTACCTGCAGTGTTCTTACTTGAATCAGAGAAATAGAGCAAAACTTTTCAAGGCTGGGCGTTTAACTTTACTGCATGAAGTATTTGTGTGCTTTTTCAAGTTATGGTTCCATACTTGTGTTTTGCTTATTCTTTGAAGTACTTGTTCAGTGCTTTTTTAACTCCTCTAAATAAAAACTTTAGGCAAAGTAACCAACCAAAATAAATTTCTATTTGACACATTACAATGTTTGATATAGTTGAATGTCAAGAACTTAGATTCTCCTATAAACATGATATTTTGCCAGCAGAAGCAGGGGCCGGACAGAGGAGAAGCTGGGGAAGGTGAAAAGTGAGGGAAGGGGAAGGAGGAATAGGAGTGAAAGAGATAACATGAGAGGGTTTTGGAGTAATGTCAATTCTGCTGAAGTCAAAAGAAAGACATTCATTGATTTCCAAGGCAATTGGATCAGACCCATTGTCTGCTGCTACTGCATTTTTTATATTTAGCAAGTAAGAGTTGCAGCCAAATTTTCGAGCTGCCAGATTTGATACTAAAAATTTCAGGTTCTCATTTTCTGAATATCCTTGGGTTTGTCCCTGTGCATAATTCAGCCCCTATGTGTGGCTGTGCTCCCATTATATAGCAAATTTTGTTTTTATAGATAGCCTCATTGAAGGCCATTGGGGAGGAAAGGAACTATCTGTACTCAATGGTTCTCACGTGTTGCTTGACCTAGTCGAGAGGTGGCGTCCCTACCCACAACAGGGAGGTTGGATTAAAATGATCTCTAAGGTCCCTTCCAGCCCAGGCCATTCTATGAATAGAGTAGTTTCTTCCAGTCAAATAAATCTTGCAGCTATAGGTCACTGTTGCCTTGCAGGTCTCTGCTTGCTGCTCCAGCTAATGCTGAGGAAAGTGCTACCACTCTCACCTCTGGGTCTACCAAGTTCAGTTTGCTAGCATTAAGGGTAATAGGAGCGACTTAGAAGTGCTATTTTGGAGCACGTCAAGTCTGTAGACCATATTGCCAAAAGTGGGGTAACTGATTCAGTTAAGATGTAGCATAATAATATTAAAAACTCAAAAATTCCATTTCAATTCATTTTTTTGCCATTATTTGTTATTGTTTGCAATTGTTACTTTCAGGTACCCCTTTTCCACTCTCACTTTCCCTGAAATGGCTTAGTTTAAGCCTCATCCTCCCACACACTCCCCACATCTGTAGTCCTGCCTCTGTCCTTTGAACAATAAAAGGCTGAATTTGATACATTTCAGGTCAAGGACAGAACCGCGATTATGTTTTTCTATTCTTCCACTCATAAGGTTTTGTTGCGATTTTTTTGACTCAAATTTATAATGATTTTTTTTTTATTATTCCTTAAAAAAAATGTTTTAAAAACTTTGTAAACATTTATTGATTAAATGAAATGTTAATAAGCCTACATATGACTCACTGTATACTATTAGTTCCACTGAATTCAACAAGACTTCTTATCTCAGTAAGGGCTATTGAATTTTGAGCCTGTATTAGGAAGGTTATCTTGCAACAGAAGGGCAGGAAATACTATAGCTTTGTTTCTGCAGAAAATTTAATGGATCTAAGAAGCTTTTTATGTGATCTCAGATGCTGAGAATGACAGCAGAGAATATTAACTACGTAATGGAAAGAAGTTTCCATGCTGCAGGCTGAATGAGACCTAGATTAAATCTGTTGTGTGTATAGTAATTATTACAATTATTTACCAAGCTTTGTCTATGATGTAATTTACTTTATGGTATGTGACAGGAGACAAAAAACCATGACTTTCAGAGTTGTATAAAACTCTTTACTCTTTGGTACATTTCAAAATAAGAGAGACAGTAATTCTGCACATATGTAGATTCAGATGATAAATTAGATATGAAAGGAAAGATGTGAAATCAGTGAGCTGTGAAGATGTGTGTCTGTCTATAAATTTATTATGTATATCCTTAAGCGTATAGTAGCTTGATCAAATGTATAATGTACTTGTAAATCAGATAACTGGATTATCTGTGCTCTCAATGGAAATTTTCAATTTCATCTAAAGAAACATATTTTTTCACCCAGTCTATGTCCTATTCATTCAAAGAGTTTTACTCTGACAACAAAGACTCATGGGTGTATGCAGGTGTGTTTTCACACGCTGTTTGTATTTGTATCTACTTCTCACAGGAAGAAAACTGCTTGTTTTATATTATTAGTAATTTGCCTTCACTTGCATGGACATTTCTGTAAACAGGACCTGAAATTCGGTCCCAGTCAGGAAGTTCCTGAGTATCTGTTATCAGCTGTTGAACATTTTGAACTCTGACTGGTGGTGTGGAATCTCAGCAGCATGCAAGAACGACTCATTGCCTCATAAAATAAGGCTTCAACCAGAGAAAATACAGCAACACATTAGCTTGAAGGTTAAAGCTGTCTCTAGGGCACCGAAAGATACAGACTTTAAGTGCCTCAGGAAATGGAGTAACTTTACTGTGGCCACAGTCTGACTTTTTGATTCCTGTACAAGAAACCACTGCCCTGATACTAGCTGTAATCACAGTACTCTGTGTGGAAATTGGTTGTGTTTGGTGTGCGAGGACAGACAAACACATAGGTTTTGATTCCCAAGGGCATCTAGTTACACTGATTATTGCAGCCTGAGACAAAGGCAGAGCACTGGAACAGACTGTTCAGAGAGGTTGTGGAGTCTCCTTCTCTGGAGACATTCAAAACCTGCCTGGATGCGTTCCTGTGTGACCTACTGTAGGTGATCCAGCCCTGGCAGGGGGGTAGGACTAGACAATCTTTTGACGTCCCTTCCAAACCCTATCACTCTGTGATTCTGTGATTCTGTGGTAGAACTGCAGGCATGCAGGAGATTCTTAGATGAAAAATAAACATGCTATACGAATTAAAGTAGCTCAAGGGATAGATCTCTAGTATTTGTCTGCGGGGAGATTCTTAATGATAATATTGGGCTGTTAGTTAAGCTTTAATAAATCTGATTTTTATTAAAACGTCTGGGCATGGCCAGAAATGCAAACTTAGGGATCTTGAAGAATCTGAAGTAGAATAGCAAGTTCTTGTGAAGAAATAGTTTCTGTGGGGTGCAGATGGGAAGGGTTGTTCTGCTTTTCAGTTTATATAGGTACATTCAGTTCACACTTAACTTTCAGTTTAGCAGCTTAACTTCCTCGTAGGACCTTTGGTGGTTGAGCTCTTCAGAGTCTAATCTGAAGTCTAAATGACTCAGATTGTCTAATACCCTAGCTACCTAAATAAATCTCTTTTACCATAGTTATCTTTTGTCGCTTGGTCAGATGCATGTCTGAATATCTATCTATAAGTGTAACATGGTTTGTCATGGATACACTCATCCAGGCAAGATGAAGCTACAGCCCATTCATTCTAGCGGTAATAAAAAACATACAAATGTAATAAATTTTATTTTCTTTGAATTAATTTCTTTAGGTGTCAGAGTGGTACAATTGTCACTTTAAATATAAAAGAATATTTTTTTCTCTTCATTACTCAGAAGCAATACTGTGATATACAGCCTGTTTTTAATATCTTGTTTCACAGTAGTCTCCATTTACCAGTATGTTTATATCAACTTTCTATAAATTGAGTTAGAATTGTTCATCTTGTATAACTTATATGTCTTATCAGTAGTTTCCATTTTACCTAGAAGAACATTGCAGTGTACCTTCCGCACATTTCTTCAGCTGATTACAAGAAATCCTTCATCAGAAGTGGGATATGTGATACAAAAATCATGTGTGCCATACTTTCTACTATAATTTGTATTAGGGTGTTCCACAAAGGGCTGGTATTAATCCTTATGATAGATGCAGTCCAGTTCAGATGCATGTGTACTTTGTATTTCAGCAAATATGAAGAAATGTTTTTCCAGGAATTAATATTTGAAGTCAATAGTTATCCCGTTGGATAGTAAACTGTGTTATTCACCTTAGCAAAAGTCAGTATTTCCTCACTGGATTAATAAAATAAAAGTGATCTGGTCTAACTCTAACCTGTGCTGTATCAAATGTTTCACAGAAGTTAATCCAGCATCCTTGGATAACTTGACAGCTAGTTATGACACAAAGAAATAATGATAAAATGTAGCCTTTCTATGTAACAGTTTGTATATACTATGGTGCAGTGCAATGTCAGAATATAAGAATATATAAGCTAGTATAACTTCATTTAAGTGGAGCTAAATTAGTGCATAACACTTCAAGTTAATTTTTTTTAAGAACATTTTTATTAATTCTAAAGACTCAGACTGTTACAGTGTGCTGAAATTGGAGTATAAGAAAGCTAAGAAAAAAAATAAAGAGATGCAGAATCTTGTTGAAACTGATCAAGAGTTGTATATATTGTCACTCTATTAACTTAGCTAATGATGGATACCATCATATACTTAAAAATAGAAGATGTTTATAAACACATTTAAATAAAGGAAATCTAGACTTTTGTTAATTCTCAGAGAATTAAAAAATAAGGATGTAAATTCTGCTATTACCCAAAGAATCCTTGTTTAGAAATGAGAAACTGTGTAATCTTTCTGTACTCTACAAATTCTTCTTCTCTACTGACCTTGTGTGCTCTGGAAAATCCTATTTCCAGTATGTCTGTTCCAATCAGGAGGCAACAGAAATCATTCGTTTCATTCAGCTCGATGAAAGTAAGAAGAAACAATATCTGCATGTAGCCATGGCTTCTCAAACTTCTTGTCTGTAAGCTACTTTAACTAAACCTTTCTTTAAAGAAAAAAAAACGACATTTGTTTTTGACTTCATCTTATTAGACAGAAAAATGACAAAGTAGAATCATCCCACTGTAAAATATGGAATCGTTCTTTAGCAAAAATAATGAAAATATAATGTTACTTGGTAGCGTAGAGGGATTTAACATAACTCCTCATCCCATTACACACCTCTTTTTTAATTAAATATGTTCCCCAAATGACTTCAAAAATTAATAAACGAATATTTCACTAGTTGTTTGCAGCTACACATTTTGCAATTGGAGCTTGTTTTGAACAAACAAATACTCACTTCCAAAAAAGAGCAACAGCTTAATGGTGCAATAGGGCTGATGTTGTATCACATACTGTGTAGCAATTTCAGTAAGGAAAGAATGGGTTTGGGAATGCAGGTAGCAAATTAGATTGATGTGTTGTCCTCGACATACTGGCATTTTCATTTCTGAGGCCTACCAAGTCCAAAACAAAACCATTTTTTATACTTGTTCAAAATCTCAAGAGAAATGAGTTCAGGTGGTCTCAGCCCAGTTTTTCATGTACAAGAGGACACATCAGAAAGCTGTCTTGTGTTGACAGTAATTCATCACTCTCATCTGTGAAAAGCCATGGGATTACGAGCATGAAGAGAAAAAAAAAGTACTGCTAACCACATTTTTTCCACCAACTATATCTCTCTGGCCCATTTTGTATGAATATATGACCAGACATGTCAAGGGAGGGAATGAAGATCATGTCTTCATGGTTATCAAGGACTGTTTTTTAATTCACGTTTCACAGAACCACAGAATGACAGAACGTTATGTTTCCTATTCTTGCCTCTGACTGAATCTCAATATAATGAAAAAAATCTCAAGTATGAAGAGTAAAACAATGAAAGCTATAACTTAAACAAGAACAGGTAGTGAAAAATGTAAGTCGCTAAAGAGCACTAATCAGATGTTAAAAATGTAATCAAGAAGCATGTCACTGTGCATGGTTTAATTCTTTCAATCTACTAAAATGACCTTGGGAAAATTAGAACACTTGGAAACGTTGCATCTTCAGTAACTCTTTTCCCTCAGGTTTAACAAAGGAGACAGAAGAGAGATTACTGATATGATTATGTTTAGGCTAAAAGATTTCTCTGAGGAATATCTTTATTAAGAACATTGTTCAGTTTTCAGCAGTGTCAGAGACATACTTTTGGAGATGCTGCAGTGTCACATTACAATGTGCAAAATTGTGTTCAGTGGCTGTTTTTATCGTTTCTATCCTTTCAGTCCTCCAGAACTCGTTCCATGTAACTCTGGTGAGGGGAGGGAGTTTCACTGTCATGATGACAGGAAAAAGAAAGACTTGCGCTGTTCACCTTTCCCTAAAGCTCTGAGAGACAAGGGCAGGACACAATCTAAGTTATTAAAAATGCTGATCTGGGTGACTGCAGCAGAGTATTGAAAAGAAATTTAACTAGAGGGTCAATGTTTGTCAGCAGTATCTTCCTAACACTGCTAAAGCTGGTGGAGTGTGAATTTCTGCCACTGTGTATTCTTTCCTCAGGTTACACATACATACTAGCATAGACACAAGGGAGATAGAGCTAAGGTAAGAGGGGGAAGTGGTATAAAGCTGCGAAGAAAGGAAGCTGTTTTATTTAAGAACATGTTTTGTTCCATTGGCAATGTCATAATCAGATGAAATAACAATTAGTAACCATTAACTAGCACTGAAATGGCTGATTTTGATAAAAAATCCTTACAATCTATTTGGGAAAATGAGCTCAACTGGTAATAATGGAACAAATGTTGAGAACAAAGAGAAGAACTCTACAACAAACCTTTGAAACTGTTTATTTTGACAGAGTCTATGAAGTTTAGAAACACTGAAATCTCTTCTGAAGTACCTGAGTATGTACAAAATTAATTAATAGCGTATTCATTATATATCCTTTCTGGTAACCATGATACAGGCAGAAATTCTAAATCAGGTATTTAAATGGTAAAATTTGAGGTTGCTTAAAAGCTTATAAGCAAATATGCAATTTTCATATTAGATATAAAAGAAATTCTTGGGTTTAATCTGCAAGTAGCAATGGGAGAAAAATTAGCTGTTCTTTACACAGTCATAATTTGGCAGGTCTGTGAGATGTGACTCTTGTTATCTAATACTTATATTTAATTTGGATGAACATCAGGAAAGAACATGAATACTTCAGTTGCTCAATACTGGGTGTACTGTGGCAATAAGAACTAGTCAAAGGATTCATTTATAGCTGTAATTTTGTACCTCGATATTCTTTTTAGTTTCCCTTGCACAGCCTTAACAGCAATATATTTGAATGTGTTATATGGAAATGGTTCTAGTAAAAAAAAAATTGAGTAAATCTAGTGGTATTGCACTCATCGTTTAGACTGTTTAGATGTGGTCATGAACCTGAGAGAAGCAGCGGTTATGTTTGCAGTTGACTTTTGTCGACAGAATTCTCAAGACAGTCATAATTTCTGAGCAATTTGACTATACTTGTTTTTTTCATTTTGGAGTAAAACATTAATATTAGAGATGTATGCAAACTACAAAATCCTTATAATATTGATGTGCTTTTTGAAAACTGATAATAGTCTTAAATCAGTTTAAAACTTCAGCTCATTGTAACATAGAGATATTGGGTGAGTAAACTTTAGCTTGTTCTGTTAATTATTATTAAAATTTGCATTTACTAATTATTACTAAAATCAACTAATATGACCTGTACTAAAAGTAACCTGCCATCTCCTCTCTCTCCGCTCTGACAATACTTATATTTTCTGTGCTCTGTTTTACTTTGCAGCCCACAGACAGCACACTATAACGCTATAACTGAAACAGTAGAGAAAGCACCACTTTGAGTAAGAAATAGTAGTCAGAAGTAAGAGGGCATAGAATGGGATCTGAATTAAGATGGTTTTGTTGCTGAAACTTGTTTATATAATTCACCCAAAAATCTCTAATAAAGCAGGCAGGAATTCTGCTACTTGCATTCATTGAAGAAGGCATTGTGGATGCTACCTGAGTTCCTTTGTTATTCCATTTTCTAAATAATGTTTGTAATGTCTCAGAGAAAAAAAATCATTTTATTCACATAAAAAGTATAAAAGCAAAAGCTTGTCACAGAAAATATTTTCTGCGTGAAGTTAATAACACAACAATGATGTGACTGGAAGTGCTACATAAAAAATGAACTGCTCTCAGATAGAATATGTTCCCATAAATTGACGTCATCCCATCTGTGACAGTAAATAATGTCTAGCACTATTTAAATCAAGCAATATAGCTTGTTTTGCTCATTATCTGTATTTCAGCACAGCTGGACTGTAAACAAGGATTTCCAAAAAGAAAATAATAAAAGCAAACCTAATAGTTTCTTTTTCTCTATGTCTATCAAAATATATTTGATCTTATGAGGGTAACATGGTCATCTGCAACAATAAACATCATATGTTATTGCTGTATGAATATGCATACTGTTGCAGGGAACAATTCAGAATATCAAAAAGGTATTTTAAACTGCAAATGTCCATAGAAAAATAAAAGATGAAGACTAAGAGGTTAGGAATAGTGAGGGGGGAGAGACTATTTTTAAGGGAAGTGAGCCATTCTATAATTTGACTTCTAATTAAAATATACAGTCCCCTTCGGGTTGTGTACACCAAGAATTTTTCACAAGCAGAACATCTATCCCACGTATGCAATGCTATTTTTATTTTTCAAACACTTTTAGCTTAGTTTTCCAGTAGAAAAAGTAAAGTCAATACTTCGATTTTGAATCAAGACATTGTTTAACAGGTTCAGTTCATTGTGATATAATTTCTTCTTCAGTATTCATTTGGACTTATACAAAAATCTCTAAGGACAGATGTTAAAGAGAAAGAGATTATTTGATTGAACCAAAATAGTTAATTTATGCAACATGACTATCGAGAAGAATTGATATAAACTGTCCAGCAACAAAAAGGGGCCTGTAGATGAGAACAGGCTAATGAGTCGTTTGAGGAATAAATCTCCTGAGGCCTATGGCCACACATAGGACACAATTAATGTCCAGGTCACTTGAATCAAATATTTTCTGTGCCTTTTGATTTTGTTCTCAGAGAAGATGAAATCCATGATGATGTATTAGCATTGTACATAAGATGGAAAAATAGATCTTATATTTTATACAATAAAATCCTGAAAGAAAAAAAAAAAGGGAAAAAAGAAAAAAAGAAGGGAATGATGAAATGATGACTCTACACCTTGCCACAGTTTTTAATGTTCTACAATATTACAAAAATTACTAACTTCAAGGCCAGTCCAACTCAACAAGCAGGAAACCAGGCAAAAATATCAGGAGCCTTACGTGGATGAATGAACAACTCATAACAAATGTCAAATATAAAAAGAGAGTATATAGAAGGCAGAAACAGCTGCAGGTAAACTGAGAAAGATCTACCATGCAGGGATGAGGTTAGGAAAGCCAAAGCCCACCTGGAAGTGAATGTGACAAGGGATGTCAAAGGCAACAAAACATATATGTAAGGAACAAAAAGAGTACTAGGAAATATGTAGGCCCACTGCTGCATGAGGCAGTGGCACTGGTGATGCAAAAGATTTATGTAATGGATGTCTTCTTTGCCACAGACTTTACTAGAAAGACTGACCTTAAAACACTCCAGAGATCAGAGGGAAAGACTGGGGAAAGGAAGACTTATGAGTAAGGCTTAAGGTAGAAGAGGATCAGGTCAGGGAAAATTTCACACAGGCCCTGATGGGATGTACCCACAAGTGCTGAAGTTGCAGGCTGATGTCATTGTGAGGCCACTCGATAATCTCTGAAAGATCATGGAAACTAGGAGAAGTGCTTAAGGCAGAAAAGCAAATGTCACTCCTATTTTCATTAAGCGCAAATGGCACAGAAAACTACAAATCAGGCAGCTTCATCCCAGAACACCGGGGAAGGTGAAGAGAAAAGAAGTCTTGGGAAACATTTCCAGTCACATGAAACACAAGAAAATTGTCAGGAATAGTTGGCATAGTTTCACCAAGAGGAAGTCTTATTTGACCAACTTGATAAACTTTTTCAATGAAAAGACTGTCTTGGTACACTAGGGGCAGAGAACTGATAATGTCTACCTTGACTATAACAAGACTTTCAACATCGTATGCCATAAGATCCTCGTAAAGATGCTGATGAAGTGTGGGGTGGATGAGCAGACACTGAAGTGGATTGAAAACTACCTGAAAGGCTGGGCCCAGAGAGTGGTCACTGGAACAATGCCTGCTTGGAAGACAGTGACTGGTGGTGTACCCTATGGGTCAATACTTAAAATAGAATAAGATATTTCAGTGGGAAAGGACCTACAGTGAACACCTAGTCCAATTGCCTGACCAGTTCAGGGTTGACCAAAAGTTAAAGCATGTTATTAATGGAATTGTCGAAATGCCTGTTAAACGCTGACAGGCTTGGGGTTTGACCACCTATCTAGTAAGCCTGTTACAGTGTTTGACCATCCTCTTAGTAAAAAAAGTTTCCTGATATCCAGTCTAAACCTTCCCTGGCTCAGCTTTGAACCATTCCCATGCATCTTACTACTGAATACCACGAGGAAGAGCTCAGCACCTCCGGTTCTGCTTCCCCTTCTCCAGAAGCTGTAGAAACCAATGAGGTGGCTCCTTAGTCTCCTTTTCTCCAGACTAGACAAGGTTGAAGTCCTTAGCCACTCCTCACAGGACATGCCTTCCAGTCCTCTCGCCAGCTTTCTTACCATCCTCTGGATGGTAAGGGCCTCCATACCCTTCTCAGATTGTGGGGCCCAGAATTACACACAATGTCCAATGTGAGGCAACACCAACACTGAACACAGGAGGATAATCACATCTTTTAACCAGCTGGTCATGCTGTGTTTAATGCACCCCAGGATAGGATTTGCCCTCTGGGCTGCCAGGGCACACTGCTGGCTCACACTGACTTGTTGTGGACCAGCACTACCAGATCTGCAGAGTTGCTCTCCAGTGACCCCTCTCCCAGTTTATACTCATGCCAGCATTGCTCCATCCTAGCTGCAGAATATGGCTTTTCTACTTGTTAAGTTTCATCCCATTAATCACTTCCCAGTGTTCCTATCTATCTAGGTCCCTTGTCAAAGCCTTTTGTCCCTGAAGAGAGTCAACAGCATTTCCCAGTTTGCTACCATCAGCAAATTTGTTAAAGGTGCATTTAACTCTTTCATCCAAATCTTTGACAAACATATGAAACAAAACTGGTCCTAGAATTGAACCCTGAGGAACACTGCTGGTGACAAGTCACCAGCCAGATGCAGCCTCATTCATGACAACCTTGTGAGTCCTACCCTTCAACCAATTCTTCACCCAGTGCACTGTTAACCCACTCATCCTACATTTGAATACCTTGTCCAGATGGATATTGTAAGAGACATTATCTAAACCCTTACTAAAATCCAGAAAAAAAACACATCCATCTTTCTGTCCTGTCATCCGCTAGGCAGATGATCTTATCATACAAGGATATCAAATTAGTTAGACAGGCCTTTAGCTCTGTGAAGTTCATCCAGTCCTCTTCAGCATCTTTGTTAATGATCCGGATGATGGAGTGGAGTGAAGCCTCAGCAAGTTTGTTGATGACACCAAACTGGGAAGAATGACTGATATGCTGCAAGGTTGTGCTGCCGTCCAGAGACACCTCAACAGGTTGGAAAAATGGGTTGATGGGAATCTCATGAAATTCAACAAGGAGAAGTACAAAGTCCTGCACCTGGGGAGGAACAACCCCAGGCACCTTCTCTCCTCCAGGATGAAAAGTCCTGGCTCTCTCAGCGTTTCCTCATAAGAGAGATGCTTCAGCCCCTTCATCACCTTTGTGGTCCATTCTTGGACTGTCCAGTATGTTTGTGGCACTCTTGTACCAGGACAGTGCTCCAGGTGTGGCCTCAGCAGTAGAGGGAAAGGATCACTTCCCACAACATGCTGGCTATACTTTACCTAATGCAACTCTGAAACCATTAGTCTTCTTTGCAGCAAGGGTACACTGCTGTCTCCTGTTCAACTTGCAGTCCATGAGATCCCAAAAAGCCTTTTCGGAAACTGCTTTCCAGCCATTTGGGCCCCAACAAGCTCCCTTTAACAAAAGTTCTTTCTGTACTTAACCTTGAGTTACAAAATATCTTAAAACTTTTGGTTTACCAACATAAATCCCTGTTAGAATTATTTCAGATAAGTCTTGTATGTTGCCATTCTACAATGTTAAAAGACTTTATGAACCAATCAGACCTCTTCAAAGCTAATCCACCACTTTATAGTGAGTGAGATTAAAGAACACACGGTCTGGTCACAGCTGCTACATTCTGTGAGCAAGTATGTTGTTGCAATCTGTAGAAGCTGTGAACAGCAGAGGAGTCATACTGAGAGGCCTGGTAAACGACAGTTGTGCTAATGTCCTTGGTGACATATGTTTTATGGACCCTGGATGATAAATAAATGATCAACAGGATTTAACTGTGCAGTTGAAAATGCTGTCAAAATGTGTGTAAACATGGTTCATTGTGAAAAAAGTGGTGTTGCTGAAGACATCTCTTAGAAGTTATCCTGACTTGCTGTTTGAAGCATTTGCCTTTTGAAGAATGGAGCATACAGAAGAGCAGGGAGCCTCTATATAGTGCTGACATTTTTTCTTCCTATAAAATTATTAACATATTCAGCAAAAGGTATGTACAAAGATGACTTCTGAATAGCCTAGGAATCTTTCTGTGCAGAGATCAAGTCACCAGGAGCCACAGTAATGAAATGAATCAACATCACAACCTCACCATACTTTTTCAGCCCAAAAACATTTTCTAGGGAGTGATGCTGATCTGGCAGTCAAATAGACTAAATGATTTAATAAGACATGTTTTTTTTTCCATTTCAGATCTTATCAATAGGTCAGTTAATTCAGAAATTGTGTTTCAGCTTAAAAAAGCAGATCACTTTCAAAAATCACACTGCTGTCAAGGTATCTGATTATGCATTTTATTCATGAGGCAGCCATAGTTAAAATAACTGGCCACACTTGCTCATTTGAATTTCTTCCTTTTCATGTGGGTGTTATTCAAACTTAAGCAAGAGAAAATAGAAAAACTCACTGTTTTTAAGTCTATGAGATTGTCCACAGTTTTAGTCGATACTATTTCAAGTGTTTGTATTATGTTTGAGTCATTTCTAATTTTATATGTGTAACTGCACTTCGAAATGTATTTCAGCACTACCTGAAAGACCTTGATTTCCTTACAACACATTTATTTTAATTTCTCATCAAATGCATTTTTTCTTTTATGTTAAAAACAAATACTTTCTGTAATAAATCTTCTTTATATGTATATCTTTACGTACATGTGCATTAATGAAAAATTTATACTCCACTTTTTTGCATCATTTGTGTAAATTCAACAAATATATTTTTTTAGTTTTTCTTTTCACATTGCAACCTTAAAAAATCATATATTGCAAGGTCATAGGAAGTTGCAAAGAAAAGGTCAGTCAGCTGGTAGCTATTAGTATACAGTTTTTGGTGATCCACTGCTCAGATCCACTTCACAGACTTTCAAAGATAAGTAATTAATTGCTGAAAGTACTCATGATCTCTCTGTGGTTTTTCTCCTGTGGTAGCACATATTAAATAGCTTATTTTTATTTTTATTTTCCCATGCTGGTCCAATTAATACATCTGATTTACATCTGAGATGTCATCTGTGATTACTTGTTCTGTGCTAATTGGATTCCAGAGGCCTCTATTGGTCAATCACTTCTTACTGATGCCATCTTCCAAAAAGTCTTAAGTACGTGATTCCCCAGTTGGTCAGGAGAATCTAAAAGCTTTCTTTAAACTGCCATAGTAATGAAAAAGAAATCTAAGTGTTGAAACAGAAGGTTACTTCAATCTGTTTAGCAAAGTATTTTCATGACATTATTTCCTCTTTATTCTTTCTGA
The DNA here is from genome assembly GCA_020746105.1 of Trogon surrucura. Taxonomy (NCBI): domain Eukaryota; kingdom Metazoa; phylum Chordata; class Aves; order Trogoniformes; family Trogonidae; genus Trogon; species Trogon surrucura. The sequence goes on from CM036617.1 coordinate 43,687,043, forward strand.
GGGAAAAAAAAAAAAAAAAAGAAAGAGACTATTCAGTTTGTGGTTTTGTATTCATGTTAGATACAGCCAACAATGTTAATCAGATTCTGTGTGCTGCTTTGGATATATGGTGAACATAGCTGGTATTATATGTGGTACTATAGAGACAAAACCTCTCTTAATTTTATTTTTTTCTTAAATTGACACTAGTGAAAATACTAGTCTCACTTTGTTTGAGTAACTTAAGTTACTCAGTGATTCAGAAGCCATTTAAGACATATGTTATCATTCTGCAGTTTAACAAATTAAGAGAATTAAGCTTTTGTGTGAATTCATCCTGTGAAACTCTTACCAGAAAGTCAATGTGTGTTAGCATTTGTACGAATTTGGTGATTGCTGCTGTAAAGAACAAGCCATTATGAATTTGCTCATTGCTAAAGCAATATGCTTTCCTTCTTGGGTATTACAATTTTTGCTTCTATGACTGCGAGCTGTCTGCTTTATGCTCACAGCAAGCCAAATTTTGAAGTCCTTACTCTGGCACAGAATGCATTGCAGCCGTTGGGAGATTTTCCTGAATGCCAATTTCATTATTTATAAAAGAGTATAGCTCAGTTCAAAGGATTTAAAGTTCTCAGTCACAGGTATATAGATGCTATTGAACTAGTACATGAATATTGCTTATCTGATATTATAAGTTGGTCCTGATTATGTCATCCTGAAAGTTCTCTGGTATAAAGCTTACAGATTCTTAAATGCCAATCTGATAGAGGAATCTTAGTGAAGGTCTCTGAATTCATCTAAGCAAGCAGACCATTGCTGCTATCCTGTGTCTAGGCTAACTTCAGCTTTTCAAATCAGCAGATTTGAACTTTCTTCATTTACGGAGTCACTACAGTATATTTCTCAGGGAAAAAAAAATGATAAAACACAGAAACGGATGTCTTTTAGTGCATCCCTCTGAAGTAAAATTAGATTGTTTCTTAAATCTAGTGATATTTTGGTCAGAATCATACCTGAGAAATCTATTATAGTTTTTTTAAGGAATGAGTGTACAAGAAGATAAATTCATCTAATCTGCTTGAAAGCAAAAATTGACAATGTTTTTTAGAAGGCTTTCAGACATAAAGACTTATAATGAGACAAAGCTGTTAAGGGATGTTAGTCCTGTGGTGAACAGACAGGAAGCAAAGGCTAAGGATAAATGACCAGCTTTCACATTGCAAATCTCACCTGAGAAATTTCTACTGGGTCTTGTGCTTTTACTGTATTAATAATTTAGCTAGGGGGAATAAAAAGTATATAACACAAAACAAAACACACCAAAACCCAGTAAACCCCAAACCAGGAAAGAGTGAGATACCGAAGTCTATTGGTGATATAAGCTTGTCCACATAGTAACAGGCTGCAGAAACCTCTTGTGGTAATGATTGATTTGGTGATACAAGGACGACATTTCTTATGCTGAGGATTGTGAGAAGTTGGAATAAATTTTTCAAAAAAGTTGTGGACGCCCCATTATTGGAGTTGTTCAAAGTCAGTTTGGATGGACCTTTGAGCAATCTAATCTAATGGAAGATACCCCCACCCATGGCAGAGTGGTTGGACTAGATGATCTCCCAACCCAACCCATTCTATAAATTTATGATAAAGAAAGAAAATTCATTATCATTTAAGGCAAAAACATACAGGAAGAAGCAACCTTGTCACACAGGCCAAAAGTTAACCTGTCCTAATCAAAACTTGTATAATATCAATGTCTGCTTGTGAAGAAGTCTTCTGGATGTTCTTCATATTGAATGGAAAAAAAATAAAATATCCTTCCATTAATTTAACCTGTTAATTTTAAATGTACTCTTAAAGGAAAGAAGTGACTTCAGAGAAACAACTGCTAGTACATATAAACTTCATATATCTATCTTCTGACAAAACTGACAAAATGATAGATGGAATCTACTGTAGATAAGTATGATGAACACAGAAAATAAAATAGTCTGATTTCATATGAAAAATGCTGGTCTCTAAGCTGAACATTACCACATAAGAGCAACATTGTTTGGCTACAAATAGTCATTTCAGTGCTAGTTAATGGCCAAACAAATGAGTTGAGGCTCAGGAATTATTAGAAAATAAAATAAAAACATCATTTTTTCACTGTATGGATTTATATGATTTGCCTGAGCTTTGACTACTGGATATAGTTTTGAGGAAAAACGACATCTCAGAAAAGTTGTAAGAGAATTTAGAAAAAGTGCAAGAAATGGTGATAAGGATGGACAAAGTGTGTCTCCTTATGAGAGATATTTGAGTCTTCTAAGCTGGTAGACAATCTGGAGGTATGACAGAACTCTGCAAAACCAATAAATGCAGAGGATGAGAAGTGTTAATGAGCTACTGTTTTATGGGATCAAGACAGTTGTATAGGACAGAAACAGGTACAACAGACTTTTTTTTCAATATTCTATGTTTTACCATACAAATATATCAAAACACAACAACATGTAAGTGGTTTGAGACCCCACGTCGGTCTTTAAGACACTTGTTCACTGATTGACAAAAAAAAAACAAATCATGGGCTAGGTGCTGATTTTACAGTAGGACAATTGGGACCTTGCAGATAGCTCTTCTTTCTCTCTTTCTCTCAGTCTACAGTCTTTCACAGTGTTAGTGCCTGTGTGTTAATCTTCATTGGCTCCTACACATACATGGCTGCCACATGTTGTATAATCACTCTAGTTTCTAGTTTTCGAAGTTTCTGCATCAACAGCAGTTCCATTTCAATAAGATATTAGGAATCTATAAAAGTCCTGTATACCGGCAGAAAAGATTTTTCACAGCTACCGCTATGAGTTAAACAAGTTTAGAATTTTAAAAGTTTCTTATTAACTGAAGTACTTTGAAATTCCTTCCTTAGAATCTCTTTACAATACTGTAGTAGACAGAAAAATGGTCTGAGCAGGCCATTAGTCTAATTCAATAGACCTGTTCTTATTTCATATTAAGTTTACCTAAAATTATCCTAATTACTAAAAAAAAAAAAAAAAAAAAAAAGAAAGAAAATCCAGACTTCTTTTGTATGCCAGTACTTTGGAGATGACCAGAGTAACTTGACTCTTTCAGCATATATACAGTATAGTAATAGGATATTTTAGCTTGACTTACTTTCCCATTTAACAGATATTCCTTTCAGTTTGGATCATTAGTTTTATGTCTCCAAGAGACTGTTTCCAGAATAGTGTAAATGTTTTGAGCATTCCAGGCCTCAACACATTAAAGGAAAATTAAAGAAGAAAAAAAAGACAAAAATCTAAATTAGACAGGGCAGTCATGTCTCACCACCTTTTTGCAAGCTGCTGTAGTGATGAGTAATATCATCATTGGCCTAGTAAGTTCCAAAGTTTCCTGCCTTCTTTGCCAGTGATATTATCTTATGCTGGTTAGCAGTTTCCTTTCTGGCTACTTGCTAGATTCCTTTCTTTTTCATTTCTTCTTTTTATTGGGATTTTAAGTAATGTTAAAAATGTTAACCATTTCGTATTTCAGTGTTTAGTTAGTATATTAACATTTCTAAGTAAACAAAAATAATGCAAACAGCAATTTTGGAAAAAAAAATAAGAAAAAGAGTTGCAACTGAAACTTTTTGAAGTTTTTTTTTTTTCAATGAGATGAAAATAGAAAAATAATTAAAATACTTTTCATGCAAATAAACTTCCAAATAATGTCATAATCAGTGAATGACAATATAATAGGCTTACATTTAGATAATGTATGGATATATTTTCATTCTTGTGTAGATTTTATTAATTCTATTCCAGTTCAGAAATGGAAGTCTTATGAAATTACATTAAAAAACATTTTTATTAAAGTCAAAGCTGGTGAAGAGTTTCACTTCTATTACACTGTTAGGATATTTTTTTCTGTATATTCCAGCTACATAACAAATGATAGCAGAAGAATGTATATTGCTTCTGGGAGCTTTCCAGGACTGAAAGAAATCTGTTTCCAGAAAATTTTAGGATAATATCCCAGTCTAGCATTTTAATTTGTTCAAGTATTTTAAAAATATTTACTAGTTTATGGTTTTTTGGGTTTTTTTTTTGTTTGTTTGTTTTTTTTGGTTGGAATTAAATTAAATAGAAAAATCCATAGAAAGATGGGAGGTGACCAAGTTCCATGTTAAAACCGCATAAAGTCAATAATTGGTTTCGGTTCATTTGAAGTTGTACTAAAGCATAACTAACTTCAGTCTGGTCAAAACAGTATAGAATAAGAAGGTTTTTCATGGTTTTGGGAATTTTAATGCAGGCATTTGGCATCAGTTTAGAATAGATGATTTTTAGCTGTTTCCTTTGGAAGATATCCTTACTTATATGCCTGCTGCACTCATTGTTCAAAGAAAATACTTTGTACGAAAATACCTTCTCTGAATCTGTGCTGAAATAGAACCTAATATTTAGAGGTTTTTAACCCCTAAAGAGTTAAGAGTTAACTCCACCTATAATTTTAACTACTAGTATTTGGAGGAAACAGAAATTTGGCAAAAGGACCAGCTGAATAGGTGCATCACCCAGAATTATTTTCACTAGTATTCTCATCATAGTCTATACAGACATAAAATGATTTTATTTCATAGGATGACCTAGGCTGGAAGGGACCTGACACATATTCTTAAATATAAATTCTTAAATATAAATTCTTTAATTTTCTTAAATATAAATTCTCACTATTCATTTTCATTATTCATTCCAACTATTTTTAAAAACTGGGGAAAAGAAAGGGGTGAATTTTAAAGATACTTGGGCACCTTATTTCATCTGGGGGATATCAATATATGTCCAGATCCATATTTATTTTAAAATACTGTTATAAATGACTTTCCAATCATGAAAGAAAGAGGCTCAGATCAATGCCTCATAACTTCTAGGCCCATATCCTAACAAGCAGTTGTTCTTGCTGTATTACAGTTATGCATTTAACTCTGTGGTCTTGGAAGACCAGATATTAACCATAAGAAGTTACACAGATTAGACAAAATCTATTAAAATTTAAAGTAATAAGAGAATGATTCATAAATAGGAATACATTTATGGTTCAGATCACCTGGAAGTTACATTCTGCCTGACTCTATGAGCAAAGACATGCAACGTGCTCCTTGGGAATAAAATCGTTCACATGCAAATGAACATTATTTGAGTCAAATGGTATGTCAGAGGTTTTCTGTTTTTAATTAACATTTATCCAGGTTCAAAGAGGTTTTTGAGATCATGATATATGTTAAGTGAGAGAAAAAGAAAAACAAACCATTTATCTAGGGAAACATATTTCATTCAGACATATTCAAACATATTCAGACATATTCAGACATATTTCATTCAGACATATTCAGACATTTCATATTTCAGTCATGAAATGCCAGAGGAGATATAGGCTTCAGTGCTCGTTCTATATCCTCAGCTTGATTAGAAGTCAACAGGTTAACAGAAGATGCTCACACTTAAAAACTCAAAGGATTCTTACAGAACAATTGAAAGGATTCACTGAAAAGTAAGGGTTTTTTTAACTTTGAAAATCTGTGATGAGAGCATAGCAAGAAGAAACTCTTAAACCAGGAAACATGGTTAATGTAGGTAGTAAACAAGCTCTAAGTTCATAGATTTATCTTTAAGCTTATTCATCTTAATATAATAATAAACTTTTCTTATGCTGTCTTTAATGAATATCCTAAGTTATTGCCAAGGACAAAAATGGATGTAGGCATTTAATAAAGGGAAAAATGGGGCAGAAAGTTAGCTTACTTCACCACTGGTTGAAGTCATAGGTCAAAACACCACACAATATGAGATATGTTTGTATGAAGTTGATCAGATCCTTTAGATAATGTGTGAGAAGAACAGAATAACATGTTCATGATACCCTAAAATGTAACAATGACTTTATTTTCTCTGTACACAGAAAACCTCAGAGAACATGGAACACTTAATGTTTTCTCTCTGAAATGTGCTCCAAAATTCAAAATACAGCCTCTGAGGAAGCATGTTTTTCTGACAAGCCAAAAGATATCTGATAAGGATTATTGTCAACAGGAATTCCTCACATACTTTCCTATAATTTTGTCCCTCTTATTAACTACAATATGTTTATTAACCTGCTAACAGTCTCAATATCAAGAAAGAAAGCAAGTCATCAAGACTTAAAAATGGAAGCAGGCTCACTGTAGAAAATGAATAATGAAGAAGACAGTTAAAATAGAGAAGCAGTTAAAGAAAGCAACACGTAGAAAAAAAATAAGTTCATAGAATCAGAAAAAAACACAATTCACAGAATAATAGAATGTCTTAGGTTCACAGGGACCTTAGAGATCATTTAATCCAACCTCTGTGCCATGGGCAGGGATGCCTCTTATCCAGACCAGGTTGCTAAAGGCCTTATCCAAACATTGAACATCTCCAAGGAGGGGGCGTCCACACCTTCTCCAGGCAATCCAATCCAGAGTCTTGCTACATTCATACTGAAAAACTTCTTCTAAGATCCAGTCTAAACCTGTTCTCCTTCGAAGTCCATTCCCAGCCTTCCTGTAGGTTCCTTTCAGGTATTGGAAAGCCGCTATAAGGTCTCCCCAGAGCCTTCTCTTCTCTAGGCTGAACAATGCCAGCTCCCTCAGCCTGTCATCGTAGCAGAAGTGCTCAGCCTCTGGATCATCTTTGTGGCCCTCCTCTGGACTTGTTCCAACAGATCTATGTCCCTCTTATAGTGGGGACACCAGAACTGGACACAGTATTCAAGGTGAGGTCTCACAAGAGCGGAGTAAATGGGGAGAATCACTTCACTTAATCTGCTGGCCACACTCCTCTTGATGCATCTCAGCATACAATTGGCCTTCTGGGCTGCCTGAGTGCACTGCTGGCTCATTTTGAGCTTCTTGTCTATCAACACCCTCAAGTCCTCCTCTTCAGGGCTACTACCAACCCACTCTGTACCCAGTTTATATTTGTGCCTGGGATTGGCATGTTGAACTTTGACTTGATGAACCTCATGCAGTTTGCACAGGCTCATTTCTCAAGCCTGTCAAGGTCCCTCTGGATGGCACCCTTTCCCACAAGTGAGTCCACTGCACCACACAGCTTCGTGTCATCAGTAAACATGCTGAGGGTGCACTTGGTACAGTTGTCCATGTCGCTGACAAAGATGTTGAACAACACTGGACCCAGAATAGACTCCTGAGGAACTCCACTTGTCACTGTTCTCCATGTCGATGTTGAGCCGTTGACCACAACTCTTTGAGTGCAAACTTCTAGCCAGTTCCTTATCCACCGAATGGTCCCTCAATCATGTCCATATCTCTCCATCTTAGAGACAAGGATGCCATGTGGGACAGTGTTAAATGCCTTGCACAAGTGCAGGTACATGACACCAGCTGAGGGCGAATAAACTATTCAAGGACAAAGCTGCAAGTATACTTAAAGGAAATTGCTTCAGAAGCATATTTCATAGAGTAGCTTTAGAGCAATTTAATACTGAATTATTGTCCTGGTTTGAACTACACAGAACCAGTTCTATTCAGTGACTTTTTCTTCTTAGCTTAGTCTCTTCTTAGAAGCTGCACTTTCTGAAATTACTAGCATATTTTTGGAAACAGTGTACGCTACTAGCAGTGATAACACCTGATGTTTACAGTTACTGCCTGGGATTGGGATGAAGAAAGGTTTATATTTGTTCCTATAGTCACTAAGGCCACTGCTGACCAAGAAGAGTATTCCATTCCATATACATCATTTTCAGAATAAAACTGAGGGATCATGAGACTGTAGTTCTCTTTTTCTTCTCTTCTACAATGGCCAATGACCAGGGAGGACTCTCTTTATTTTTCTGCCTTTGGTCCTGATCCTAAGTTCCTGAATCCAGCTCCCATATCCAGCTGCTCTCTGCCACTGAGCCTGGGACCTCTCCAGTGGCATCTGCTCAGTATCAGTAGTAATTGCTATCAAGGTGGGGGGAGTCAGGTTCAATATTGGATTTGTAGATATAGTTCATTAATTTTTATTATTTTCTTATTCATTAAAGCTGTTTTAATTTTCCTTTTTTTTTCCTTTTTTTTTTTCTTTTTTTTTTCCCCAATCTGTAAGTCTCTCCTCCTCATTCCTTTCTGTTTGAGGAGGGAGAGGGGATTAGAGTGCGTCTGTCCATGTTTAGTGACCAGCCCAGCCCTAATCCATGACAATTATAAAGATTTCCATTCAAATACATACCTGCATCTACATAAGTACAAAACAAAGAAGTACTGTGACAAGCATACCTGGTAGTATGTACTTGTTGTAGATAATAACAAAATTTGAATTTATTTTTTAAAGACCAGTCATTATTTCTTTGGAAATAGATTTTAAAAAGCATATTAGCTTATGACAGCCATACAAATTGAAATTATTTTCTTATCACCATGAGAAGATACATCTGCAATCAGATTCCCTCTGATATTAACTCATGTATTAAGTCATGTATTTCAACTGTAACCCACAGTGACTGCACCTAATGATGAGAAGGCAATTGCATCTTCATGTCAGTCCTCATTCTGTTGGCAGAGATTGCCAATTAATGCCAGTTGTTTTAGATATTTTTGTGTTATAGATATTTATCCACTGGGATTTGAATTCTGCTAGTGACTTGTACTTCACCTCTAGAGCAGCTTCCAGATGATGACCTTGCAGTCTCTATCACCCTCTGCTGCCCTGAAGCCCATGACTTAGAGGTGAAAGATGCTTTATATAGTTTCCTGAACCATTGAAATCCTCACAGTATACTGGATTGTTCTGAAAATCTCATTGAATTTTATGCCCTACTGTAGACTATGACAAAAAAATGCAAGTCCTGTGACACAGTCCCCCACAACACCCTTCTCTCTAAGCTGGAGAGATATGGATTTGATGGGTGGATTGCTCAGTGGATAAGGAATTGGTTGGATGGTCTCACCCAGAGAGTAGTCAATGGCTCAATGTCTAGATGGAGACTGGTCTCAAGTGGCGTCCCTCAGGGGACTGCACTGGGACAAGTGCTGTTCAATATCTTCATTGATGACATAGACAATGGGATCCAGTGCACCCTAAGACAGTTTACAGATGACACCAAGCTGAGTGGTGTAGTTGACATGCCAGAGGGATGGGATGTCTTCCACAGTGACTTCAACTGGAGAAGTGAGCCCATGCGAACTGCATGGGGCTCAACCAGGCCAAGTGCAAGGGACTGAACCTGGGTCAGGGCAATCCTCATTATCAATACAGGCTGGGAGATGATGTGATAGAGAACAGTCCTGCAGAAAAAGACTTGGGAGTACTGGAGGAAGAAAAGCTGGACACAAGCCAACAATGCACACTTGCAGCCCTGAAAGACGCTTGTATTCTGGGCGGCATCAAACGAAGTGTGGCCAGCTGACTGTGCCCCTCTACTCTGCTCTGGTGAGACCTCACCTGAAGTATTGTGTCCAGCTCTGGAGCCCTCAACATACAGAAGACGTGGACTTGTTGGAGTAGGTCCAAAGGAGGGCCATGAAGGTGAACAAAGAGCTGGAGTACCTCCCCTATGAAGATAGGCTGAGAGAGTTGTTCTGCCTGGAGAAGAGAAGGCTCTGAGGAGATATTTTAGCAGCCTTCCGATATCTGAAATGCGCTACAGAAAAGCTGGGGAGGGACTGTTTACAAGGGCATGTAGCAATAAGATTAGGGGTAATGGTTTTAAACTACAGCAGGGTAGAATTAAGCTAGGTATCAGGAAGAAGTTCTTTGCTATGAGGATGATGAAACACTGGAACAGGTTGCCCAGAAAGGTGGTGGGGTCTCCATCCCTGGAGGCATTCAATTCAGATGTCCCTGCTCACTGTAGGGGGGTTGGACTAGATGACCTTTCAAGGTCCCTTCCAGCCCAACACATTCTATGAACTCCAGGGAGGGGGCTTCCACAACTTCTCTGGGTAACTTGTTTCAGTGTCTCATCTGCCCAACAGTAAAGAATTTCTTCCTAATATCAAATTTAAATCTACTCTCTTTCAGTTTGAAACCATTTCCCATTGCTCCATCACTCCACTTTGTGATAAAGAGTCACAGAATCACAGAATCACAGAATCGTTAAAGGTTGGAAGGGACCTTAAAGATCATCTAGTCCAACCCCCCTGCCGGAGCAGGATCACCTACAGTAGAGCACACAGGAACGCGTCCAGATGGGTTTTGAATGTCTCCAAAGTCCTCCCCTTCTTTTCTGTAGGCTGCCTTTAAGTACTAGAAGGTCTTTATAAGGTCTCCCCAGAGCCTTTTCTTCTCCAGGCCCAACAACCCCAACTCCCTCAGTCTGTCCTCACAGAGGAGGTGCTTCAGGCCCTTGATCATATTTGAGGCCCTCCTCTGGACCCTCTCCAAAAGGGCCACATCATTCTTATGTTGGTGACTCCACAGATGAACACAGTACTCCAGGTGAGATCTCATGAGAGCAGAGTGGAGTGGCAGAATCGTCTCCCTTGACCTGCTGGCCATAATTCTTCTGATGCATTCCAGGATGTGTTTAACTTTCTAAGCTGTGAGTGCATTGGCTCATATTCATTTTTTTGGGGTTGTGTGAACTTAACCTAGTAAGCTTGGAAATGATCCCACATCATGTGGAAATGGAAATGTCTGAACATGAAACATAAAAGAACTGGAACCGAAAATAATTTTTGCCATCCACAGATGGTGTGAGACAGTGATAGCAGGCCAAGACAAATGAGGATATAATTACCACTCTACTCAGCGTGGGTCAGACCACACTTTGAGTACTGTGTTCTGTTGCAGTCCCCACTATACAAAACAGATGTGGACAGGTTGGAAAGGGTCCAGAGAATGTCCACAAGGATGATCAGAGGACTATGAAGTTCTGCCATATGAAGAAAGGCTTGGAGAACTGGGTTTCACAGTATCACAGTATGCTGGGGATTGGAAGGGACCTCAAAAGATCATCTAGTCCAATCCCCCCACCAGAGCAGAAACACCTAGATGATGTTACACAGGAAGGCGTCCAGGCGGGTTTTGAATGTCTTCAGAGAAGGAGACTCCACAACCTCCCCGGGCAGCCTGTTCCAGTGCTCTGTCACAGGATTTGTTCAGCCCTGCAAAAAGAAGACTCAGGGGAGATCTTATTACCATGTACAGTACATAGAGGGTGGCTACCCAGAACATGCAGACTCCCTTTTTACAAGGAGTCACATGGAAAAGACAAGGGGTAATGGACAGAAGTTGATCCTGGGGACATTCCAATTGGACTCCAGAGGAAAATTTTTCACCATGAGAGCGATTAGACATTAGAATAGTCTTCTAAGAGAAGTGGTGGATTCCTCGACATTAGACAGTTTTAAAGCTCAGCTTTATAGAGTGCTGGGCTATCTTATTTAAACTGCGTTTCTTTACCTAAAGGATTGGACTAGATGTTCCTTGAAGTCCCTCCCAACTCAGTAATCTATGATTCTAAGATTCTATGAAAAGAAAATGTAAAAGAGAAGTAAAAATTAAGAAAATACCAGAAGACCTGTTAAGGACCTATTTAGTGTGCACCTCAGTTCAGGAATAGACTTGTTCAGCTTGCCATTTGAAATTATTTGATGGCTTAAATAATGAAGTTTAAAAAGAATTTAATCAAATATATTAATTACTGAGACTCTAAACACTGTAAAGATTGTAAGAAAATATTTTCTTTGTTTCAGTAGTTCTCAGAAATAAAGGGGAAAAAATCATCTTTTTAAGAAGTTATACCATAAAACTGTACAAATTATATGACTATTACATGATAGTTTGGCAGAGATTGATCTTTCAAAATCATAGATGTTTGGTTTGAACTAATTACTTTATACTTGCTCTGCTACTTTTAGGGAATGATTCATATCATCATGTGTGTTTTGTCATGTGTAAATAGTCTAGCCTTTCGTTAAAAAATGCTTATTTCTCTGCTTTGTCTATGAAGGAAGTTTTTTTTGTACTCATATTTCAATACGCTTAAGTTTTGTTTTCTGCTTTCTTGGACCTGACTATCCAACTCAAGGCTGTGTCTCTGAATTTTGGCTTTCTGTTTTGTGAAGGACCGCTAAAGAAATGTCTCAAAGAGTTTGGGCCTTTTATGAACCTAAACGGGCCAGAGCTGCCTGCCTGGTGCCAATCCATGTTGGTGCAGAGCTGACTCAGCACTTTCTTGAGGCCCTTGACCCATCCCTGCATCGGTGGAGATGGGGGGGCAGTTATGGCTTAGAGCTGCAACTGCAAGAATGAAGAAGTCAAGTCAGGAGAGGTAGGGGTGACCCCTCCTCAGAACCCCCTACCATCCCCCAGACCTGTTCTACTCCTTCCTCTTTTCGTCTCGTTCCAGCAGAAGGGTTATCTATGGCAAGGCCGGTTATTTTGTTTACTCTAATGGTTCTTTACTGTGAGATGCGTTAATAGCGTTAAGTGGGCAATTGAAGCACATCAACGTCAGTTCTTTGTTGTTGGTAAATAAAATGGTGTTAGGATCCTTTGGGAGTAGTAGTACATGAGAAGCTCAACATGAGCCGTCAGTGTGCACTTGCAACCCAGAAAGCCAGTTGTGTCCTGGGCTGCATCAACAGGTGCGTGGCCAGCAGGTCGAGGGAGATGATTCTCCCCCTCCACTCCACTCTTGTGAGGCCCCACCTGGAGTACTGTGTCCAGTTCTGGAGCCCACAGTACATGAAAGATATGGATGTGCTGGAGTGTATCCAGAGAAGGGCCACGAGGATGATTAGAGCTCTGGAGCACCTCTCCTGTAAAGACAGACTGAGAGAGTTGGGGTTGTTCAGTCTGCAGAAAAGAAGGCTCCGAGGAGACCTTATTGTGGCCTTCCAGTATCTCAAGGGGGCCTACAAGAAAGCTGGTGAGGGGCTTTTTAGGATGTCAGAGAGTGATAGGACTAGGGGGAATGGATTAAAGCTAGAGATGGATCGGTTCAGATTGAACATTAGGAAGAATTTCTTCACCATGAGGGTGATGAGACATGGGCACATGTTGCCCAGAGAGGTAGTGGAAGCCCCATCCCTGGAAGTTTGTAAGACCAGGCTGGATGGGGTTCTGAGCAGCCTGATCTAGTGGGAGATGTCCCTGCTCATGGCGGGGGATTGGAACTGGATGATCTTTAAGGTCCCTTCCAACCCTGATGTCGTGGTTTGACCCTGGCCAGCTGCCAGGTACCCACACAGCCGCTCACTCACTCCCCCTTCACTGCTAGACAGGGGGAGAAAATATTTCCATAGGGTCAGGGTTTGAGATAAGGACAAGGAGATCACTCTCATTTACCGTCCCGGGCAAAACAGACTCAGTTTTGGGGAAATTAGGTACATTTATTAAAAGAACTAATCAGAGAGGAGTAGTGAGAAGTGAGAAAGAGCAAACAGATCTTAACAAACAGAACACCTTCCCCCCATCCCTCCCTTCTTCCCGGGCTTAACATCAATCCCGGTTTCTCCATCTCTTCCCCCTCGAGCAGCGCAGGGGGACAGGGAATGGGGGTTACAGTCAGTTCATCCGACTTTGGTTCCACCACTTCTTCACTCCGGGGGAGGCTTCCCCAGGGCCATTGTGGGGTCCCTCTCACGGGAGACAAGCTTCACACTCTCTTCTCCGGCATGAGTCGTCCCACGAAGGGCAATTCATCACAAACTGCCCAACGGGAGACACCTCACGAGGGGCAGCCCACTCCTCTCGAGTCTGAGGCGCAGTCCTTCAGGGGAAACTGCTCCAGCGTGATTCCCCTGCACCGTCCCAAAAGTCCTACCGGCCAACCTGCTCCAGCGTGGGCATTCCTCTCTTCCACGGGCTACAGGTTCCGGCAGCGACTTGCTCTGATGCAAGCTTCCCACGGGCTACAGCCTCCTTTCAGGCATTCACCCACACGGCGTGGAGTCCTTGGTGGACATCTACGTGGTGATCCTCACGGTGGACATCTGCACCCCGTCCATGGGCTGCAGGGGGACAACCCGCTTCACCATGGTCTTCACCACAGACCCCGGGGACTGTCTCTGCTCCGGCGCCTGGAGCTCATCCTCCATCCTCCTCCTTCTTCACTGACCTTGGTGTCTGCACAGATTCTCACTCCTCCATCTCTGTGCCAGCTGTTGTGGTGCAGTTCTTTTCCCCGTTCTTAAATATGTTTTTCACAGAGGCGTTCCTCTGCTATCACCTTACTGATAGGCTCAGCCTTGGCCAGTGGCGAGTCCCTCTTTGGAGCTGGTTGGCATTGGCTCTATCAAACTTGGGGAGCTTCTAGCAGCTTCTTGTAGAAGCCACCCTGCAGCTCCCCCGCCGGCCCCCGCCACCAAAATCCGGCCAGGACAAACCAAAACACCTGACAATAATTCTGTGATTCTATGATTCACCTTAATCCTGGCCTGGGAATCAGCGGACCTGAGTTATTGTCCTGAAAGCTAGAGACATGAGACGTTGTTTTTGGCAACGTGAGGTTTTCAATCTAGTAGTCAACGCTTTTTTACTGTTACAGTTAGTTGGATGAGAAAGGCAAGTGTGAAAATATTCTTGTGAAAATAACAATGAAACATAATTTATTCCATGAACATTCCTTCTGTATTTATATTTTAACTTGCAATTTTTTTGCACCTCTTACTTCTGATGTTTCAATGTTCCTTTTACATAGCTTCCACGACAAGTTGACAAGTGTAGACTGGTGCTCGTGTGTAAAAATATGTGAATTTCATAAGATGGCTCTGATTAAGGAAAAAAAAAAAGAAATTCGCAATCTGTTTGTATCTTACCTTTACCTCCTTATTTAAGATACTACTTTACAATGTCTTGATATATAGAGGAAGAAGTCTCCAAAATCTCCAAGGTCACCTGGAGGTCATGCTGCAGTTCAGTTGAATTGGTTCGGTGCCTGACTTATGAATTTTGAAGTCTGTGTGTATTACACTTAATTCTTCTCTCTTCATTTACAGATAAAATCAACCCCCCTTTTAGTTTCACTAGTTACCAGTGTGAGTTCACAGTGTTCCCTTCCCCCTTACAGGAGTCTGTATTATCGCATCACAAATTTAAGTTCACTGTTCTTCATTGTTTGCCCAATGAATTCTATTTGGTTTAGATATTAAACTTAGAAAGAAACAATATTGAATAGTAACTACTTAATGGAAAACACTCTCTGAGGCACTTTATCAGTTAGACCACAGCTATTGACCTCTGAACTTGAAAAAAACCAAAATTTTCATAGTTATATTGAGCCATCTTGTCTTTTCATAATTTCATACACAGTTTGTGAGCATGTGACAGAAAAGCCACTATTTTCAAAATCATGGGGCTTTAAGTTAATGTGAAGTTAATTGCATTCTTTAAGAATCAGTTCAATATATGTGCATATAGTTAAATTCTTTTATCAGCACCATAAGTAAATGGAGTATTGAACCAAAATTTAATCAACAATACCTATGGCCTAAAAAGCCCATGCAAAATAAATTGAAAAAAATAGGTAGGATACATACTCTATATTATATTTAATACCTGTTTTAGTGGTTTGAAGAAGAAATCTGAAAATATCAAATAATTTTTTATTTGCATGTCAATAATATATTAGCTATTTTCACCAAAATATTAGAATTTGCGGAGATTTTTATTTTGTTTTACCATGACAGATACGAATCACTCATGCGGCCAATTTTGGAACTAACCTATTACTAGCTCTATAATCTTACATATCAGATGAGAAAATTATTATGTTTTAAAATGTCTCATCTGTTTACTGAGAGAAAATGTGTAAATAATGAAAAAATATCCTATTCTGTTAGAAGTAAATTGTCATGCAAGGCAAATGTGCAGGGAAATTTAATTCCTTTAGTCTGATTTTTTCAAATATGGATATAATTTTGTGTGAGAAGAGAGAAATATTTCTTTTAAAAACTTGGACTATATCTGATGGTCATTAACTTTTTTCGCCATTGCCTTCAGAGCAATGATGTATATTAGGACACTTCTGCATGAATAGTTAGGAGCAGTGAACAGCTGCACGAAGCTGAGCTGCCAACCCAGGTTAAAACACACCACCACTTAATGTTTGTATAGGTCAAAGACAAAACTTGCTAACATTTAAAAATCCAAATATCTGGATAAAGACTTACCATCCAGTACTATGCCCTGTTATCTGCATTCTTACATGCAAGAATTCTGTCTGTATATGTCTAAAGATAAAGAAAGGAAAGCAAAGAAAACCCAGGGAACTACAGACTAGTCAGCCTTACCTCTGTGCCAGGTAAAATCATGGAGCAGATCCTCCTGCTAGCTGTACTGAGGCACATTAAAAACAATGAAGTGATCGATGACAGCCAGCATGGCTTCACTAAGGGCAAATCGTGCCTGACTAATTTGGTGGCCTCTAATGACAAAGTTACAGAGCAACTGCTGTCATGTACCTGCACTTGTGCAAGGCATTTGACACTGTCTCTCTCACATGACATCCTTGTCTCTAAGATGGAGAGATATGGACTTGATGAATGAACCACTCAGTGGATAAGGAGCTGTCTAGAAGTTTGCACTCAAAGAGTTGTGATCAGTGGCTCAGTGTCCACGTGGGTCTCCATGTGACAAGTGGAGTTCCTCAGGAGTTTATTCTGGGTCCAGTGCTGTTCAACATCTAAGTCAGTGACATGGACAATTGCATCAAGTGCACCCTCAACAAGTTTGCTGATGACACGAAACTGTGTGGTGCAGTGGACTCACTTGTGGGAAGAGGTGCCATCCAGAGGGACCTTGACAGGCTTGAGAAATGTGCCCGTGCAGAATAAGTCAAAGTGTAAGGTCCTGCACCTGGGCCAGGCCAATCCCAGGCACAAATATGAACTGGGTACAGAGTGGGTTGGGAGTAGCCCTGAAGAGAAGAATTTTGAGGGTGCTGATAGATGACAAACTCAAGGTGAGCTGACAGTGCACTCATGTTGAGCCCAGAAGGTCAACCCTATGCTGAGATGCATCAAGAGGAGTGTGGCCAGCAGATCAAGAGAGATGATTCTCCCCCTTTACTCTACTCTCTCAGACCCTACCTCGAATACTGTGTCCAGTTCTGGTGTCCTCACTGTAAGAGGGACGTGAATCTGTTGGAACAAGTTCAGGAGAGGTCCACAAAGATGATGCAGGGGCTGGAGCACCTCTTCTATGAGGATTGGCTGAGGGAGCTGGGATTGTTCAGCCTGGAAAAGGGAAGAATTTGGGGGGACCTTATAACTGTAATCCAATACCTGAAGAGAACCTACAGGAAGTCTGGGGAGGGACTTTTTACAAGAGTGTCCAGTCATAAGACAAGGGTAAATGGATTTAAATTGAGGGAGAATAGATTTAGATTGGATCTTAGGAAGAAATTCTTCAGTACGAGCATGGCAAGACTCTGGAATAGATTACCCAGAGAGACTGTGGATTCCCTTCCTTGGAGATGTTCAAGGCCAGGTTGAATGAGGCCTTGAGCAACCTGGTCTAGTTAAGGGCATCCCTGCCCATGGCAAGGAGGTTGGATTAGATGATCTCTAAGGTCCCTTCCAACCTAAGATATTCTATGATTCTATAATTCTATGAGAGATAACAATATTTTATCTTGTTCTCTTTCTGGTATATTTTTTTTTGTGTTTAAATAAAAATCTCTCTGTAGTGTCAACAAGAGATTTGTAGTACCCTACATTATACCAGTAGGCAGAGATGTTTTTGTACTGTTAGAAGAAATTGATTTGGGAAGTGACAATACTATAAGCTTGAGAAATCTTGTGAATTTGACATATGTATCTATGTATTTATAAATACCTGTATATATGATTTCCAGTAGAATTGTAATACTGCAGACAACTTCTTGTCTATATTAATCTAATAGAAATATTGCTGCTGCTGTGCACAGAAAAAGCCAAAAAGAGATCTTTTCAATCCCAGTTGTTCTTGGCTAATATATTTTATTTGCTAGTGTTTTATGAAACTGTGTTTGTTGCTGTTATCTGTCATACAAAGACTTTGAAAACCCCCTGTCCAGGTAATATTAATATTTCACTTTTCTTGTAGATGGGGAGATGGAGTTCTGGATAGATTAGGTTTTTGGTCATATTGTATGAGGGTTATTTATGACATAGATCCTAAGTTATTGTGGGAGGAAACATTTAACTTGGTACTGCAGCATCAAAATATTAAACATCTACATAAACTAATGTGGTAAAGTTTCCTACAGTTTCTTTATGGTAAATCTTTGAACAGCAGAGTTTTCTCTAAAGAGTAAATCTATATTGAGAATACTTTTTAAAGTTAGCAGGTGTAAAATATTAGTACAGTTAAGACTATATTTTAGCTCTTTCCTCTGAAGTTTAGGATTGTTGAATTCTCTTCAGAGAAGTGATGCTTTCCAGAAAAGGAGGAGAAGATAATTTTAACATTGCCCTCAGTAGGATGAACATTTGGTTTAGAAATGTAAACCGTTTTTCTTACATGATTGAAAAAGGACTGGGACCACACTCTGTTTTGAAATAAACTAATTAGTTCCTTCTGAGACAAAGCCTGTGTGTAGAAGGTACTTAATTCGCTCTAAAGGACTGTTTCAATGACCATTAAGCATGATGCTACATGAGGTAGTCTTGCTTTCAATTTAATTTTAGCATGTCCATTAATGTTTGTAAGCACCTAAAAGTGCTTTGCTTTTTTTTCAGATATTTGGGTTCAGTTCCATATTTCTGCAACTGAAATATACACAGTTTAGAGCCATGTGTCCAAAATAAAACCTGCAACCATCCACTACGTGTGGCAGATGCTCAGCCAGCTGTGGAGGTGACCAGTTTCATGGATGTATGTCAGGCAATATCAGATGACCTTGAAGTCCAGGAATTCTTCCTTGAAGCAGAGCATTTAACACTGTAGGTGTCACCTGAGACACCTAGGTGGTGTTGTGGCAAGATGATCTGGACCACCATTCCTAGGCAAATATAAACAGATTTTAGAGTGTCTGAATCTTCACCCTTGAAAAGCCTTACTGGAAATGTCACTGTAACTGACTTGCCTGTATTTTAATTATTATCTTTTTACAGGTAGAAATTAAAACCATCTGTTTGAATGGTATTTCTTTTTAAGGAACATTTCTAAAAGGGATAGAACTACTTGCAAGGCAAATCCACTATAGACAAGGAAAAAAAAATCACAGATGGGAGTTTAATTATCACTCACCTGCTGTAAAACAACGTAAAATGCCACCACAAGCAATATTTTCATGCGTTTATCCCAAATTCAACAGCAGAAATGACTTTTTATTACATATAAAAATAACCTCAGAGTAAAAGAAAATATCACTTTAATCAACCTCCCACCCCCAAACCTGTCTTTAAATTAATTTCTCTTTCTTCGTATTACTTTTAAATTAAAAAAAAAGAATACAATCAGAGATACTTTGCATTTCATTCTTATGTATTTATTCTTTCCCAGTCTTTCCCCAGAAGATACCAATAAAATTTGGATTAAGTTTTAACAATTAGTTGGACTTGAAATCTAACTTCTTATACCTGCAATGTTTTGTACGTGACAATGATAATTAACAGAGGCAATCAAACATATACGTGTCAGTGTCTACTAATATTGTGTCCTTTATATTCCAGCTTGATGGATTCCACTTAACATTTTGTCTTCAGGAAAAACAGAATCAAATTCATAATGTCAATTCTTACAGAATTGTAGAATTGTTACAGTTGGAAAAGACCTTTAAGATCTTTAAGTCCAACCATTACATTCCAAGTCTTCTCTTTGCAACTTTATCTATCTATTCTATTTACTTATGAACAATAGGAAGATCACAAAGAAGACCTGAAGATTATAAAAGTCCTTCTAGTAGCTGGCAAATTTTCACGGAAATAATTTCTACAGCCCAGTGGAATGACTGTGATTTGTCCTACATTCAACACAGTGCAAAGATCATATATAATGGTCTTAGACGTCCTGCAATAATAAAAGAAAGGAATACATATGGAATACACCTCTTAAATTCAGGAGCAGTAGGTGATTGTGACAATAAAATCTGAAGGTAGGGAAACTGGAAGAAGATTGCATGTGGAACTGGAAGGGTTATCTATCTTCGAGAACTATGAAATAGATGGATAAATTATGGAACGTTCTCATTTTAAAAAGTCTGCAGATTTTTAGTGTGTTCAAAGTTAATTCTGGGGCACCCTGAAAATGAGAAATACCATCAACAAAAATTAGCTATGTGTCAGTTTTCCTTTCATTCAGTACCTGTGGAGTTTTTTTCCATGGTAGTTCTCGTTCTTGAAGATGAAGCAAAGACATTTTTTATGTAACTATTAAAAACCTCCTAAATTTCCCGGCCATTAGAGAAAATGCTGGTATTGTAGCTGCCAAAAAACTAGTCAGAATTCAGTTTTAAATAAGGAAAGAAGGTAATAATTTCAGAATATGCCTTTGGTGTACTGAAAGAATTCAATTACAATGTTTGAGAAGAAGTGTTTTGAGCACTTTTGGGAGTGTTGTTAGTTCCTTTGAGAATATCTTTTTTTTTGGACTAAACGTGAAATAAAAATTTTATCTACCTATTAGCCATTACCAGTACATATACATGATGTATTATTGCATATATACCAGACTCTGGAAGTCTGACTTCAATCAAATTTCATATGCTTGCTAGGTTTTTAATCAGCAGAGTGTTTACTGGAATATTAGGATATTGGGGGATATATATATATATGTACACACATGTGCATATATATCCCTACATAAACACACACCTCTTGTCTATCTATGTATCTATAAATCTCCGTAATTATTTGTAGTGGCTTTATTTGTTTATTTGTTTATATAATGTATGTTGACAGATCATAGTCAAGTGCTAAAGAGATAAGTCTACAGAGCCTAACAAATCTATAGTACTAGATCCACTGTATTTTTAAATCAAAGATCAAAAGTTACTCGTTTACAATACATTTTATGCGTGATGACTGATACGAAAGTTACAGAAAGAAATGGAGCAAACCCTTTCTTTCTTTTGTTACATCAGTTACATTTGTCATTTGCATTTTGCACTGAGTTAGAATGTGATTTATTATACTTTTCTAGGTTTGTAAATGTGAGATTATGGTGTTGCAAAGACAGTTGGTGAAAACCAGAGAGATTAGCTTTAGTATATGTTAGCAGTACAAAAAGATGTACCTTACAGTCTACCTTTGCTTTAGTATTGCACTATAATTTATGGAACAATATTCTACTACTCTATGAATAAAAATATAATTATTGTATCTGTAAATAAAATCTGAAAGTAACCAGGTATTATTTCAAAATGTTTTTAGTGCTTAATTAAGCTTTTTTCTTGTTTGCCTAGAATAAAATCTGTATACATTAATGCATCAATATTTCATAAAATGCAATTATGCTGAGAACTGAACAGTGTGCCTCATTACTAGCTTCAAACTACGTACAATGCAAAATTCACTTCTAAATAAAACCACATGCAAATAAATTTACTAAATGGTATTATCATCTCTCTGACTTGAACTTTTCATTTAAAACAGCAGAGAAAAAGGGAACATCTTGGTGACTTTCTTAAGTCAACTAATGAAACTAATCTGGTGTACAAAGTGTTTGTAAGCTTAGGTGTAAGTCTAAGTCGGTTATTAAAATGACAAATTTAAACAATATATAAAAAATGAAAAATTTAGTATATGCCTTCAAGTCTGCAATTATTTTACATAGTAATGACTTCTGGAAAACTTAAATGTTTCAGTATATTCAGTATAAATGAATAGAACTCATATCCTTAAATGACTGTAAACCACAACATGTATTCATGAATCTTCACATAAGCACATATTGTAATACTCATTTTATAGATATTTTTATGCAAAACAAAATATATTTTTAATCACCTTGTACAAGTTATATTGAGTGGGATAAATCATATTTAATTTTAGATATCTACACAGTTGTGTATATCTCAGCTTGTCACCTGTGGCTCCCTCTTCCATGTGTAGAGTAGGTACTTGTTAAAGTGTTGTTCATCTGACTAAATATAGAGTTTGGATGAAATTATTTCCATTCACAAGTTCTACATTTTTCCATCAGTTCTAAAGGAAGTTTAAATTCAGAAGCACATACCTATGTTTTACACATCTAAAAATAAAATAATATGAATCCTTTTTCATGTGGAAGTAAGAATGGAAACCGGGACAACTGACTACTCTATTCAGATTTTGTTTCTGCTTCTTCATTCATTTTTTGGGATGCTAACTGAAGGTTTAAACATCATCTTAAATGTTCTTTAATTGGAATTCTTATGAAATAGTAAGTTTAGTTAGGCTTTGTGGGTTTTTTTTTTTCTGGGTTGATTTTTTTTTTGCAGTGGGGTTGGATTGCTTTGGGATTTTTTAAGCTAAAGATTGTGCATAGAATTGCATGGTTTTAGGCCAAAGGCACCATTATGGTAAGGTAATCTGTCCAGTTGTACAGTAAATTTCATTAGATTTTATTCTGTCAACATATCGATGAATTCGGAGGATCTTTTAGAATGATGTTGCATCTTGATTCAGAGACTTCAAAGTGCAGAATTTGTCACATGCCTTGACCATTTATGTAATGGCTACCTACAGTATTAAAAAAAAAAAATCTGCATTACTTACGTATTTTTAGTATTGCTCACATTGTAGTGATCATCATAATTGCTCATAGTTAGGAATACGTCAATCAATTATCATTCTTCTTCAGAATTCTAGAAGTTAATTAGAATTCTTCTTTAGAATTTCTTCTTTATATTCTTCTTTAGAATTTTTGTATCTAAATTTACCTCTAAAAAGAAGTTTGCATCTAAACAGTATCTAATTATATCAGACATCATTACATAGCTCCGTTGAATGATTAGTTCACTAATAAAAAATGGGTTAGAGTTTTGAAGCAAGATATACGTGTTCTCTGAAAACCAAGCTGAGTTAGTCTTGATTCTTTTGATCTGACACGTAGTACAGAACACATAACTGGAGCATTTTACCAGCTTAATGGTCTGTTAATTCCTGACACTTAGTTGACAAGATTTCTAAGGAAACTGAAGTCAACCTGTGTATGGATCCCCAAAGATAGACATTACTAACTACATGTGTCAAAACCTGGGGTGTGCTCACATCTCGGCAGTTCCCAGTATTAGTCCAAGTAGCCTAGTGTAGATGTTGATCTTATTTGTTAACCCAAATTCTTGTTCCTCATATGTCTTAGATTGAAAAGTACCATAAATGGTTTATTTATAATATATAAATTTAAGAAAAAATGTTTAGAAATTCTAGAGCATAAACCGTGACAGGGTAAGCAAATAATTTCGCCCAATTTTTCTATAGATACAATGGTATTTTAGTGTTTGCTTTTCCTTGTATTCATTTTTTTATACAATTATATCAAGAGTGCTGCAGGAACAGTAGCCTAAACAGTAGTCCAACAGTAGCCTAATAATGTTACTTTATACCTCCTACATGTAAGATTTAATTCACCTAATTTTACCATTTAGAATTCAGGTCTTTTGTCTAAACTAGAAAAATACACTTTCTGTATAAATATAAGGAGAAATATTGATACCTCTGGGAAACAGCGATCATTAGATACCTACCTTAAAACAGATTCAATTCTTTTTCTGACATGGTTTTCTTAGTTGGCTATATAGGCAGAATAGATGACTAACTTATCCAGGTATCAGTTTTATAAATGTTAAATTAGACTGCATAAATCTTATCTTATAGATAGTAAACAACTCCCAATAAAACATGAATGAGTCATCACATGCAGAGAAAAGAAAAAAAAAACCTACCATGATATTTTACTTTGATGTTAGTTTGTTTTAGCAGTTTTCTACAGCTTTTACGCAATATTTTTTAACATAAATAATGACATAATTGGAGAAAATCAGAACTGAATACAAAAAGTGCACCAATAAACATCAACAAAGTATCTACCTGATAGCAATTGTAACCTACTAGTGATTGTAAACTACTGATAACTGAGAGTAAAGACTAGCAATTGCTTCATTCCTACTCGTGTTAATGGTAGGAAAAAAAACCCTGTCACTAAGTTTAAGGAATAAGTAATAGACATTAAGTTGAGAGTGCTCTGTCTGTGTATTAACCTTTGAAGTGATATAAGCATGTCAGGTATAGGCATATTTCTATAATTTAAGCTTGAAATTGTTTCTGAAAACAGACTAAGCTTCTAGAACAAAAGTTCTAGACAAAGAGATGCATAAACCTATGTTTTGTGCAAAATACAGATTCTTCTCATAATTTTTCACTTTTAAAACTAGACATAAAAAATAGACAAAAAATCAGCGCTAGAGAACAATATTGCCCTGGAAGTGAGATTGATGAATTAACCTAACTGACCTTTTCCATTTGTTTCTTCTAGAAGAGCAGTTGTTTCATGGAAAGCAAAACAAACCAAAAGAAAAACAAAAAAACCTTTCATTTTATAAAAAAACCACACAACATTTTTACAAATGAGCTTTCCTATCTGAAGCCCAAGAAAGCAAACAAACAAACAAACCCCCAAAAAAGCTCTTTTTAACTGCCAGTCTTTGCCAATGCAGTGTACCATGCATATCAGCAGAAAATATAAAACACTTTATAAAGTAGTGGTACATAATGACTTAATTAAGACTGATGGATTAAGGCAAAAAGAAGTGGGTGGGAAAAATTAAATTAACATAAAATATTGTGAGGTCAGGAGAAAAAAATTATTAAATATTTTTGGTCTTTGTTTCACAAAATCATATATAAAAGGAATTATTACTATGGTGACAGAGATTTGATGAAAGTTTTGGCTTTCTCCTCTCAGGATCATTCACAGTAACTTACCTCAAGACATCTGCTTTAACTTTGAAAGTTTGACAATAATGACCTAATAAGCTGTGATTTTATCTAATAAAATACTTGTGTTCTTTCTATACAGTTCTGGTTGGCTGTTTGGCTGTTTGGCTTTAGTTGCTATGGGATGCAATTGTGTGGAAAATCCAGAGATATCACATATTTAACACTAGTGTATATTTGTCAAGTCTATATTTCAAACCACTGAAATTCAGACACAAATTGGAATCCCATAATTTTAGAGAGATTCCTTCAATATAAGTGAGTATTAAGATTGTCTGTTCATCCTCCCAATTCACCATGTCTGTTAGAGGAGCGTTATAAGATACTGAAAAATATATTTGTGTTCAGTATGTAAATCTTCTGTTATATAATTACTTTCTGCAATGCAGGTTACAGTATGTCATCCATTTTGAAATACATCTCAATTTTATTTGATAATTAATACAGATGATTGTTCTTGATGATCAGTTCATTTCTCTAAGGGCCTTAAATTTTGATGGTGTGATGTGAACCTACTGATTAGAGGGGTGTTGGCAGCAGCAGAATACAGTAATAAATAGCTGTATTTGGAGAAGAGCGTCATTCCAAAGTTTCCCACATAAAAACTTATGCCAGGTCATCACAAACAGCAGAGAGACGACCTTTGTGTCGAACAGTTTCTGTCGTATTTCTTAGGTCTAAGATGTCATACAGAAACTTCCACATAGTGAAGAGTATTCTATCAGCAGCTAGTAGGAGGTGCTGCTTTCAAAAGTGTGCTTCATTTCCATGGCTGAGTCTTACCTTGGAAGGCAGGCTAACAGTGCCCTAGGTAACACTAAACTCCTTTCCTTCCCTCTCATACCTCTCTGTCTGAAAACTTTCTGGAAATCACAGCAGACAATAGGTCTGCTCCCTATTCTTTACAGATATTGTTCCATTTAGAACATTTAATTCTGTTGCTGTAAGCACAGTCACTTTTCAGCAGTTTTAAATAGTCAAATAGCTTAAAAACTTTGCTTAAAATGTAATGTGAAATCTCCTTCAACAATCCAGTTACCCAGCTCAGAAGACACTAAATTTATCCCAAAAAATGAATTGAATATTTGCTACTTAGTGGTACACTGCATTTCTGTTGCTCACCTCTCTCAAACGCAGAAAGGCTGAGGTCTCTGTGGATGCAGACCAGGAAGAACAAATTTGCCCTCTGGAAGGCAAGAACTTTACCTTTATTCTATGTGAGAAATAGATCTGCTAAAATTCTGAGTCTTTCATAATGTATTTCCAAACAAACAAAACTCTTCTGTTGGCTACACTCAGCTATTCAAGAGATTTAATGTAAACAAGCATATGCCTTAAAAATACTAACAGCACAAAGACATAGAATGCTGCAAAACCCTCCAAAGTTCCTTTGAAAAAAAAAAGAAAAAGAGAAAAAAAAACAGAAAAAAGAGAACATTCTTAAAATTAAGCTGAAATCATCTGTGTTGTTCTTCCCTTAATGTCTTCTTGTAGATAAATGATCTTCATTGTGAAGGAATGTATCACAAAGAAAGCTAA
Source organism: Trogon surrucura (assembly GCA_020746105.1). Classification (NCBI taxonomy): domain Eukaryota; kingdom Metazoa; phylum Chordata; class Aves; order Trogoniformes; family Trogonidae; genus Trogon; species Trogon surrucura. The sequence goes on from CM036617.1 coordinate 43,713,426, forward strand.
TAATATTGCTAAAAGGTCATTTTACCATAATGCAGAGTGTGTGTCCAGTCGTGGGTACAATTAATACAAATGTTTAATAGTGTATGTTTTTCAGTTTTCCAGATACTCAGATCTAACCACTGCTGCTTCACATTTTAAACTCTACTGTAAAAGACTGTAAGTATGATAGTAATTTATTTTTGCCTTAGTAGACCCTGTTTTTCTGAAAATTCCTAATGAATAAAAGATAAAAATGTAAAGAAATTGACTTCAGTCAATCTTCATGTATTATTCAGTAGTCTTCTGTGTGTAAGCAGTATCTAGATTCTCTTTAATTAGCTACCTTGGGCAGAGAAGACCTAGTTTAGAATGCTGAAAATAATAGGTTTCAGAGAGCAATTAAAGGCAAAGATGGGATTAAGTTTCCTAGTGCAAGGTGACAAGCACCTGGCATCATTTCAGTTATAGTTTTATACATTATCTAATAGTGAGATGGAAAATAGTATATAATCCAGAGTTGAACTAATTTCCTTAAACTCACTTTCAATTCACTAACTTTTTGGGAAGAAAATACTCCAGAAAAATGAAACTTATCTTCACAAAACAAAACATCTCACCCTGCTATTAAGAAACTTTTCTTTTTATGAGTTATTAGCTTAAAAAAAAAAAAAAAGGCAAACCAATATCTTTAGTTGGCTTTCAGTTATGTGTGTGCTGAAGATTTATCCTCTCTGACTGATCTATGAGTATTTCATTGTACACATGAGCAGACAATGAAGATGTCCAAGCTCTAGACTGGCAATAAAAACTCTGGTCTCAAAGTTGTACTCTGATTTGTATTTATCATAGAATCATAGAATGATCTGGGTTGGAAGGGACCTCAGAGATCATCTAATTCCAACCCCTCTGGCATGGGATGCGTCAACTCGAACCTTATTATTCTCACCAGTGAAATGAAGTTTAAGTAAAATCTATGTCATTCATCTCATTGCAATGGCAATTCATTACATTTCAAAGAGATACATCCGAAAAATTACAAGATTTCATATTATCAACTTTCTTCAATAGGCATGCGTGAAATACATATTAAATAGTTTTACAAATTTGGGATACTATATTTTGCTTCCATTTATGTTTTGAAAATTCTGGGGTTTTCTGATTTAATGCCAAACTGTGATATTTTAAAACAAAAAAAAATTACTGTTTTTCAACTGATACAAGAACCTGCTTATAAAGAAAATTAGTAATATCTCATTATTCTTTTTCACTAATATTTCTGATACTGATCCAAATTTATTACATTTCTGAGATGGCTGACTGTAACTTAACAACTGCCTTATGTGTATTCCCATGTCATTCTGAGCAATGATAATGACAGAATAAAATTCCTACTGTAAGACTGAGGGTAACATATGTTTTAGGAGACAAAGCTGTTAAGAACTGTTGATATTCATTTCTATAGTCTTTTCCTGAATGATTCGTCAGATGGTAAAAATTAATATTACATTTACCATAAAATGAGAGTGGAAGAAAATGGAATAACATCAAACATTTAAGCATCACATAATAAAATTATGTGTATTGTGTTATGTGCAGATAAAAATGAGTCTTGCATCATCATAATGTATATATAATTCTGGTGCTTTTTACAAAGCCCTCTGAAACAGACCAATTCAATGACAAAATCATAGAATCATGGAATCATAGAATGTTAGCGGTTGGAAGGGACCTCAAAAAGTCATCTGGTCCAACCCCCCTGCCTGAGCAGGATCACCTAGGGCAGACCACAAAGGAACACATCCAGACAGGTTTTGAAAGTCTCCAGAGAGGGAGACTCCACAACCTCTCTGGGCAGCCTGTGCCAGTGCTCCGTCACCCTCACAATAAAGAAGTCTCTCCTCATGTTGAGGTGGAATTTCCTATGTTCTAACTTAAACCTATTATCTCTTGTTCTATTACTGGGCACCACTGAGAAAAGGCTGTCACTTCCTTTTTGACACCCACCCCTCAGATATTTATAAACATTAATAAAATCCCCTCTCAACCATCTCCTTTCAAGGCTAAACAGCCCCAGTTCTCTCAGTCCCTCTTCGTAGGAGAGATGTTCAAGTCCCTTAATCACCCTTACAGCTCTCCATTGGACTCTCTCCAGTAGGTCCCTGTCTCTCTTGAATTGGGAAGCCCAAAATTAGACACAGTATTCCAGGTGTAGTCTCACCAGGGAAGAGTAGAGAAGGAGAAGAACCTCCCTAGAAAAGCTGGACACACTTTTTTAATACATCCCAGGATCCCACTGGCCCTTTTGTATTGTGTTCAGTTTTGGGCACCTCAATACAAGAGGAAAGTTGAGGTACTTGAGAGAGTACAGAAGAGGGCAACGAAATTGGTGAAGTGCCTAGAAAATAAATTTTACGAAGAGCGACTGAAGGAGCTGGGGCTGTTTAGTTTGAAGAAGAGGAGGCTGAGGGGAGACCTCATCACTCTCTTCAGCTACCTGAAAGGACATTGTAGAGAGGTTGGTGCTGGTCTCTTCTCAAAGGTAATTGGTAGTAGAACTAGAAGGAATGGGCACAAGCTGCAACAGGGTAGGTTTAGACTGGATGTTAGGAAAAAAAATTTCACAGAAAGAGTAGTCAGGCACTGGAATAGTCTCCCCAGGGAGGTAGTTGGGTCACCTTCCCTGGAGGTGTTTAAAGGTCATTTAGATGTAGTGTTGGTGGATATGATTTAGGTGGGGACTCACTAGAGTAGGGTTATAGGTTGAACTTGATCCCAAGCATCTTTTCCAACCTGAATGTTTCTATGATTCGGTGATTCTAAGAGGAAGCTGCTGATTTCTTCACAGTCGTGCCCAGTAATAGGCATTTTAGGATTCCATGATTCTCATATGCTTTTTTTTAAAAAAAAAACAAAACAGCATGAATTTGAGAATATATTTCAAGGAAAAACCAAAAGTAACTCAGAAGGTGTGGAAAAAGAAAATGCTGCAAGAAAGCACATCCAATGTCTCATTACTGTTTCCTGCTGCCCCATAATACTTTAATCTGTTGCAGGATGCAGAAAATAAATTAACTGAAAATATGTTTTAGTTTGTAAAAATAACTTTCAAGATAACTTTTAATTTAAATTTTGCAGGTAGATGTCTCATGAAGAAACTACATAGCTGCAGCACCTTCAGAAGAGAATTGTTACACTTCAGCTATATAAAACAGCAAACAAAGGAAAACAAATTTCCTGTTCAGGATAACACATCTGGATTTATGCTATTTGATAATCTACATTTCCACCATGGAAAACATGCAAAATCCGTTCCTTTTTTTACCTTTAGGGACATAATTCTAGCATTGTTTCAATTAGAAATAATCTGTTTACTTGTTGGTATTTTGGATGTTATTCTTAAATAGACTTCTATCACTATTATCTGATTTAATGCTGTGATTTAATTTAAATATTTTTATACACTATTACAGAATTCCAAAAAGTATTCGTAGCACAGTCTGTATAGACTGTATAGCACACAAACATGCACACACAGTTTTTAAAAGTGCACTGTGCATTTACCACTTTTGCTAGTTACTAGTAAGCATAATATTTCCATATCATATTTTGTTCTCTATTTATGTTTTAATTAAATGCTTCCCTTTCACTGTTAATTAAGTAAATTAAGTAAATTAAGTTAATTAAGTATCACTTATTAGCCTTTAGTAGAAATTCTACTTTTAACTTTCATCAACAATAAAATACATTTTTATTTAAAATTGAGAAAAATGCACAGAAAGTAGTGTAGTATTTCTCTCTCCTTGCCCTTCTTAGGAAAAAAAAAAATTATCTTTTCTGCTAGCAGGGAATAAAAGATTCTCTATTGCCAATGTGCAGGAAATACTGAAAAACCTTCCCATTTCTTTATTTTGAATTCACTATAATAATCGTACAGAAGAACATGATGTAATTTATTGGGGAATATTAAATAGAATGGGAGCTTCATGAGGTGTAAATAAAACTCTGATATTGGTAATTTGCCCAGAGAAATGAATGTTATTGGCGATATGTGTCATTTCTTATGTATATTTTCTTATGTCTTGCTTTGTTTACAAGAATCAACAATATACTTTGTCCCCTATTGAATATGTATTTAATATCTGAGATTCTGTAAACCAGCAGTGCAAGATGTAGTAATGGTGTGCAATGAACTGTGTAACAGTGTGATTTAAATTTATTGCTGAGGTTTTGTCTTTAAAAATTTGTTTTGAAAGAAACAAGCGTAATCTTCTCCGGAAAAGACTTCCTTGTTAATCATAACACAAATAAGATGAAGTCTTCACAGGGACTTCGTTTTTTGGGTTTTTTTTTTTTAGAAATTTAAAGCAATACCAAGACCAGATGTACAGACTAGGCAACTACCCCTATTTCAAGTGCCAAAAATGGGCAAAGAAAAGTAAGTTCTTAAATAGCCTAATAAAAATAAATATTTTTTTTTAAAAAAAAAATAAAGGGAGAGGGGGGGTGAAAAAGAAAAACTCAACCACAAAAAAAACCAACCAGCCCTGTTCTGAATTGTCCAGGTATCTCAGAAGCTAAAACATTTTAACAATTGGGATCATGAGTGTAGGTCTACAGTTGGGTCTAATGTCATGTATGGCATGTTTAATCTACTCTTTCTTAGAAGAAATTTGGTACAGAACATGCACAGATCCATAGCTACTTCTCAGCTGCCTAGCTGAGATATCATGGCTTGTGTTTTTAACTACCCTTGCACAACTTCAACACGTACTGCAAGGCATGCCTTATCTACAGTGCGCTCAGTCTCACACTGGCCACTCTTCTGGGGACCACGTGGACCTTGCTATCGTTACAACTAAAATTACAGGCACTGAAAAACCTACAAAAAATAACATATATGAAGCCATAGGATCTGTATGCTGGACCCAGAGGAAAAACTACGATGTGCGAGGCAATGAATGCAACCTGCCTGTCCTAGGAGTCCCCATGCTAGGACCATGCAGACATGAGCCAATCCAAACTATGTATTATTAGAGATCATTTCCTGGAATCAGTGGTTTCGGGAGTGTATATGAGCTTGTCAGTTTCCTTCTGTAATCTTCCCTTAACATCTTTAAGCCTTTCTGGAAATCACACCAGTCACCTCTGCTAGTAAGATCAAAGTTTTTGAAAAATGGGCGCTGAAAAGACCTGCAGCCTTGAAAGTGCAGAGTGTTATAAACTGCTGCTCCAGGTGTCAATGCCTTGTGAGACGTCTGCTGAAACTAAGGGCTTCCAGTGACCAGTGCTTTTCCCCTTACAATTACTGCTAATCCATTCATGTTCATAAGGAAAACAAACCAGAATTTGTCACTGTGTGGAACTGTTGAAAGAAAGATAGTTTCAGACATCAGTATTTCATTAACTACTGGAAGATCAGCTAATAATTTAACCATATTTCACCCTCTTTAAAAATAGAAGTCATGTTTATTGAAAGAAACTTTGTTCTTAATTACTGAATGTCTCTATTGTATTTTTTTATGTTTTAATGCAATTTCAATAGTGTATTGATTTTTTTTCAGTTGTCCGTTATATCTGAAATGAGGTTTTCTTCAATTTGAAAAAGCTGAAAATTATGCCAAGTTGTCAAGCAGTGTAAACTAAAAGAGAAAAATAATATTTGTTCTGTGATGACCTCGGACTGAAACCATATAGTCACAGAGTCTCGGTCCAAAGTACACATCAGAACATAAACTTGAGAGAAAATGACAAAGTCTTTTGACTTTGTAATTGGTTCAATCAAACACAAAAGGCAATTAAAAAGGATATTGAAATCAAGGACCAGATTCTCAGCTGGTGAAAAGCTGTGACACTCCATTGACTCAAATGAGTAGTTCTATGTAAAAATCTATACTGAAACTCAGGATAATATACATTAAATGGGAAAAATAGTGCAACTGATACTGAATAGGACCTCACTACAATTTATAAGATGACCTTGGGGCAACCTTTATGTTTTCCTTATTGGATCTTTTTTTCATAAATATGGGCTTAAAATAAAACATTGATAATGTGCATTAAACCGGAGTCATATTTCTGCTACATAAGGGGAAGGACTATTTGATAATCAATACATTGTTTAACAAGTGATCTGGGAAAAGATTTCAGAAAGGGTGAAATGTGCTTGGATTGTCCCTTTTACATGAGAAACCTGGCAAATGCTTTCTGAACCAGCTGGAGTTTATGCAGCATTCTATTGGGAAAGCAGCCAACAGGGAATTGCAATAATCTAATCTTGAAACAACAGAAGCGTGAATGACCATTTCAAGGTCTGACAGTAAAACACGTTATTGCAACACAGTAGAAGTTCTTTAAGTAACAGGATTATAACATATCCAGGAGTTTGTACGTTTTTTAAAAGATAAGAAAATGAAGTTTCTCAACTATTTACTACTATAGTAAAAAATGTAGTTTCATTAAAAAAAATAGATTGAAATTAGTCTAAAAATGTCCATGCCTACATTTCTACTCATTAGACTGAGCAAATTATAATGAAGTTAAAAGCAAAATTGTTTATGTACCCAGTGTTTTATCAACATCAATATTTATGATGGCAAGGCAGATTCCAAACTGAATTGTCAAAACTGTCATAATTTTAATGGCCAGGCAAGTAACCGAACAAATTTTACAAATGTTTAATTCCACTATATATAAAATCAAATTTGCAAAATTTAGGTTAAAAAAACACAACAGATGTACTTATCTCTTTTGCTAGTTTAAAAATCACTTACATGAAGATATAAAAGCAAGTACTATTACCATTATGAATTTCTGTTAGACAGTACAAATACGTATTTCAAAGTTAGGATGTAACGGGTAAGTATTACATGTCTATTTTGTCTTTAGATTATTACATGTGACTTTTTTTTTTAAATTAGGTATGAGTTATTTGTAAGTAGTTTTTAAACTTGAACATCTTTTAGAACAGTTATTTCAATTTTTAATCTTGTTTTTCTCTTCATATTTTATATTATTTGAATAGTTTTGTTTATGCCACTTTCATTTTTTGAATTATTTTGGCTAAATTTAAAAACTCTCAGTGTACATAAGAATTAACTATTACAACAATAATGAGAAAAATAATGAGGAAGGCAAAGTAGTATGCTCCGAATATCGTGTATATAAGTCCAATGTCTACTTAGACTCATTTGAAGGAAGCAACCACACAACTAGTGCATTGTATTTGATTTAAAAGATCCAATGCCTTTTTCCAAATGGTCAGAACTCAGAACTGTCCCAGTAACAAAACACAATGGTGATTTGTGAAATAATTTCGATTTTACCTTTAGACTAATAAAGCTCAGTTTGATAGTGAGCAACGAGAAGGTAACCGGAAAATGAAGTGTAATAGTTTACACTTTCACTCTTAGATGAGATTAAAAATATTAATTTTCACAAGATTTCTGTGAAATAAATACTGTCCACACTATTTAAAGATATGGGACACAGTAAATGACAGACCACAGATAAAATGAAAACTTCATAATGAAACTAGATCAAGATTTCAAATGAAACATACTGTCACTTCTTATAAAGGTCTGCATTTCTTTCCATTTTCAGCATAGACACAAGAATTCCAATAGCTGAAGGTGTACCCTTGGTTGAGTTACTCAGTTTTTTTTTCTGTTCTGTAATTACATGACATCATTACCACCTGCAGTGGACTTATAGTAAACCTTACACAGCTAATGCCCTGGAGGAACTTAAATATTTATCATGATATGGCAACAAAATAGTACCTTGGTTATGAAACCATCCAGGTTGTGAAACGTGGAATAGCCATGTAAGGCTTTGTGAAACTTTGAAGATCACCCAACATTTAATGATTGACCTTCCTCTCACTAAAATCAACAGAACTCTTACCTCTGTCTTCAAATAGAGGAGAGTTGATCAATGTACTGGTGGTTTCTCAGTTGTTGAAGTTTAATGCCCAAGGAATTTAGAGTAGGATACTGGAGGGGGAGGTGGGAGGAGGGAGGAGAGGAAATGGAAGAGAAAAGAAGGAGAAAGAAAGAAATAGAAACTTTGTTAGACATATATGAACCCCAAAACTCCAGTTCTATTTATCACACGTAGGTGAGCCACATATGCACCTGGTGACTTTTAGCTGCATATTCTCCGTATACAGCAGGGTACAGGTTTTAACTTGAATCTCTGAATACAGTGGCATAAAATAATGGAAAAAATATATATAGATGCATATGAGCAGATGGTAGAAAAGGTCTTGCAAACATTTTAGAGGGACAATGGATAGACAATTGGGAATGATTAGCATTGTTTTTAACTTTGCAAAATAAATCTACAAAGGGATGATACAAAGTTACTGATTTTTTTTTGGAGAAATTTGACATGGCTCTTAATATTTAAGACATTCTTCTTAGGTTGTTAAAAATGGCTTGGTAATTTCCCTTTCACATGCAGTCTCTAGGTTAATTGGTTAAGTTCTTGCATGAAGGTAGTAAGCTACAGAGAGATATCAAATTACACATTTATTTAAGGGAGGCTCTTTTTGACTGAGCCTGGAATTTAAAGCAACAATAAGAAAGAAGGAGGTGTGAAATTAAAACTGCCATCCTCTCCCAAAATGGTAATAGAAGGTTAAAATAGCACTTATGGTGAACAAAGCCTTCCAAATTGACTCTCATATGGCTCACTGATACTTGAGAATAAATGCAGGGAGACAATCTTTTCCCTAAGACTATAAAACAATCCAGGGATTCAAGAATCCCAGGAAAGAAAAGAATTAATATATCACAGGGAGCTGTAAATATGATATGGGAAATCTCTTCCCACAAAACTGAAAAATGCACTTCCTATTATCTTCTACCATGAAATTGTGGTTTAGAGTTTCTCTCCTCAGGAAGACACTACCAGGGTACCTTATTTGCTATAGGTCTGAGGTCTTTGATGCAACACGATGATGATCAGCTGGGTCAAGTCATATTAACGCAAGATTCCAGAGCTTCAGGATTTTATTCAAAATAGTGAAGGAGAATAAGACCTCTTGGTTAAGACAAAGAAGCAGAATACAAAAAGGTCAAGATACTTTGGGGTGGATGTTGTAAAACTGTTCTAAAATGATGGTGTTTGCAAATTCAGATTTGTTCACGGAGATCAGTCCACGCTTCATACATACTGTAAAAAGTGTTTAGAACAATTTAAAAGGAGGGGGAAAAAAAATGAAGGAGATTTAAAGAAATCTATACATCATCCTCTCTTTTCCTTTTGTATCTCCTGCAGTATCTTTCGCACTGGAACAACAGGTCCTAAATTTACTTACAGGTAACTTTAATGAGCCCTGCCAATCAAATCGCTTCTTTTAAAAAACCGGAAAGCTTCAAAAAACAGATGGGCTTTGCAGAAAGTCTTTAAGGTCACCAAATACTGCCTGTAGTGAAACGAGAAGTAAGATCCTTCATGAAGGACATCTTGTTTCAAGTGGGAAACAGCTTTCATTCGAGTGATCCTGAATGTCATGGTAACAGAAGAAGAAAGCTAGTTCTGGGAAAGAAAAGTATTCTTGCAAATTGGGAGTTGATTCTATAGCTGTCACTCATACCTGCACAGATTGTGCCCTGTGGAGTCTAGGACGTCAGTGGTCTCTGAAAGAATGATATAAAAGAAAAATTAAATGGAAGAAATTAAGCAGAACATTCCTTCACTAGCAAAAGTTACAGCAGTGAGTATTCAGACAAAATGTATCTGAAACATCCATACATTGACAAGGATATATATTCAGTTATTTCAGCTGCTAAGAAGGTTGACAATTCCAGCTTGTTTTCTAGGGCCAAGTCTAGAGATAGGACAGTCTGGGATCAATTCTTTGGGCTATTAATGCATGATGAATGCTAGCACTGAGCTAAACGTAAGCTTTCTTCCCTACGGTGGTTTTCTTATGGTTATTCCAACAGCTTCAAAAAGCTCATTTTCAAAAATCACGACAACTTCCGTCTCTGTATGGATGATATATATTTGTTTTTTGTGGAGCCGTGATGGGTAACCTGTTACAATAAACAGGCTTTTCACAGCTGTGGGTGAAATTTGTCCTCTGCAGCTGCATCCCTAAGAAGACACTGCATCACCTTACTAGTAACTCCATGTAGTATTGTGTATGAGTGTTTCTTTTCAAGTAACTTATTGATTTTTTCCTACTTTCCCACCCATCTAGAAATTTCAGGAGTAACAAGGATTAAATAAAAGAAATATATATATAATAGATCTATATCTGCATACACAGCAATCCTGGTATCTTTTAGCTGTTGATTCAGTGCTAAAAAGTACTTGAGAATGACAAATTTTGTTAAAAGATATCCATAAATGCTAACTGGTAGAATGTTAATCAAGGACATCGGATGAGAAAAAGATTATTAAAGACTAGCTTTGTGATCTGACCATAAAATATCTGTTGATTTTGTAAACATGTTCCTTTGAACATTACTGTTACAAATGGTTCTGGCCAAAGAAGTATACTTTAGACAAAGAAAAGAAAGAATACCTGAACGAGATTTATACCATTGATCTCAGAGAATTTAGGAAGAATTAATAACAATTTATAAAGTTCTGTATGCTAAACATGTATTTTATAGATGAAAATGTTTATTGACAATGAAGGAAAATTGCAGCTGTGATAAATACATTTAATGAAATTGGAAAGCTAATAAGAAAACCCCAGTTTTCCCTGCAAATGAACATTTAAAGCATCTTTTCCGAATTCTAAAATGCAGTTTATTCTTTATGCTACTTGTGTGCAAGGTACACACAAAAATGAAGAGCAGAGCTCTATAATATCATAGAAATTTAACTAACTGGTTAATACTGCATGAGGAAAACCAGACTGTATATAAACCTTCAGCAGATATTTTGGGATCATTTTAAGATTCCAGAGATCTGTTTTAATATGACATCTAAAGTTCCATAAAATCTATTTTAGTATAACATCTAACAATATCCTCAACCTTTAAACACAGGAGTATTCTGTTAGTTTCAGTGGAATGCACATGCTTCAAGACAAGAACACACTGAAAAATGCTTCTGAACAAAGGCTCATAAATTGTCCAACAAAGAATTTCTATGTGTCTGCTGTAATCTCTCTGCTATAGAAAGGGGAATGTATTCAGACTTTCTCTGTTGTTTTTCTTCTTAAGCTGGTGATACATTCAGTAGTAAAGAAACACTCAATTAGAGCTTTCCCAGTGTGATCAGTGCTTGCCTTCCTGTTAAAAAAGCTGCAAAACATTGGTGGAAAACCCTCGCCTGATGAAAAACGTCATACTTCAGCTACTTCAGCAAAAAAACTGCAACAGTTTGTACCACCTGAAGATCTGCTCTGTGGCATACGAGGCTCCTGTTTTGTGTGGTTGATGATTTCTTAGAGAGCAGTACAAGTCATTCTATATGGAACCACAAATTTACTCTGTGCACATTTATAATGCAAACTCTTTAGCAACTATTAATTTGTATACACTTGCATAGAGACAAAAATGATAGGAACCTGACCTTTACTAAGTTCTTCGTACAAAAATGGGACTATTACATGAGAGTAAAAGGCAAGATGTATAAAAGAAGACCATTATTTGCTAAGAGTTCCTTGAAGAGGGTCCCTTCGGAGAGCCGGCCAAGTTAACGATCATCACACCAATATGGCTACAGATCGTCCTCCCTTTATTGCTCCGGACAGCTCAATATATACAGTTCAGCAGTGTCCCCGCGCCTGCCCCTTAACAGAGTTGGTCAGTTACAGGTTTACACGCGCCAGCGTTTTATTGGGTAGTGCCATTCAACTATGCAAGCGGCTCTCGCCCCCCCTTCTCCCCCCGGGCCCAGCACCTCCAGCCAAGCATCTCGCAAAGCTCTCACAAAACAGATAAAACCTCCTCCTCCCCGTGTTCCAAGGTAGCTTCAAGGACAGAGCCTTTGTTTAGGCCTAAGCTGGGTTGTCCACGTTTTTAAAGTTATACCGCGCCTCTGCTCCACAAGAAATTCCTCTACAGTTCCTGGTTAAAGAAAATGTTGATGCCTGTACAGAATTTGAAGGCCAGCTGTTTCTTTTTAAAGATCGTTCTTATAAACTACCAAACAAGTATATCTTTCTGTATTGCTGTTTATAAGACTAGGTTGGAATAATTTCATGTTCTTTCAGCAGATCACATATAAAAAAAATAAATATACTTGTTGAGTAGACACAAAACCGACAAAAATTTCAGGTGGAACTCAGACTGGCAGACGATTTAAGTGAGAGCATTTATTTATTGCTCATGATTCTTTATTATAGACTCTTTAATGTGTGGTCAGTATTACCTTAAGTAAAACTAGAAATGAGGTAGAAGCAAGTAGGGTTATGAGTACTGGTATGTAATTATGTATGTATTTTACCGTTTTAGAGTACAATTTTTTTTCCAAAAATTTAAGTATATAGTGTATAAGTGACTCTTCTTATTTGTACACAGAAGGAACCTTAATTTCAGTTATTGGCCTAGTTGAACTAGAAGAAATTCTTACTAAGAAAATATGTCACAAAAGCTGTAATTTGTAAAAATTTATCCCCAGCTGGTTGTCAAGACAATTTTCACCAAGGCAAATAGATTTTTTGGTTTATTTTTTAAATGGAGTTTTGAGTTGATGCAATCGCGTTATGGCTTTAACTAAGCTACTTCCATGAACACAGAAAATATTTTATTTACAATTTGCAGAAGTACATGCACAGCTATAGTAAGTGGTGATTTTTCTTAAAAATTGCATTTCTTTATGGATAACGAAGCTGAGGGGTTTGTGTTTCAAATTTTCTTAAACAGTGTTTAACTTATATTGTGAGTCCATACATGGCTTCCTATCCCACTTTAGGTGCCTGAGTACGGATCATATTAACAAGTTTAAAAGATGGAGGTGTTAAGATTTGACAGAGGAAGCAGTTGATCCTTTCAAACAAACAAAAAAAAAAGTACTGACTGAAAAAAACCAAACACCTAAACCAGTGTTCTATTAAGCCTTTCAGTCCAAACACAAGAATTGTAGGATAGCCACTGTTTTCCCAAATGTGTCACAGTGGACCAAATTATTTTTTGTCTGTACACAGCTTTTTTTTTGGTCTTGTTTTGACCTGCCATTCACTAAAAATCTTTTTCTTTAGAAGTATGACCTCAGACAAAATTATATTTTTCACCCACAGTATTAGATTTTGTCTTTTTCTCCTTATTGTCTACCCAAGAATTACTTTTAGTGGTAAAGATAGAAATCTTTTTCAGAGAAATCTGTATCTGAAAGCAATGACAACAAGGAAGAGGAATCAATTAAGATCACGTGAAGTGAAGGCTTACAGATTCCTGGTGAAAGCTGTTTGTGCAGATCCTTACCATGTAGCATTCCCGTAATCACTGATGAGTAACAAGGAGGTTCAAATATCGTGATACATAAGTGAATTTTTCAGCCCATCCTAAAACCAGTGGCTTCTCAGGAGATTATTTTTAGATTATACATTTTAGCTCCATTGAGGAGGTAGAAGACCTTTCTGAAGCTTTTAAAAATATATTTTAAGCTCCTTCCAAAGAAAGGAGACTTGCTGCAGTTTTGAGGCAAGTTACTATTGCTCCCCTTTATTTGCTTTCATGCAGCTAAATATAGGATAGACAGGAGTTTTAGCTTTTCTGTTGTAGTCTATAGAATTGTTATAACCTTGATCCCCTAAATAGTGGAATATCTTGCCTTGATCGCGTAGATGAGCTTAGTATGAGTATACTTAACCATGACTCAAGGTGTTTCAATTAAAGTACATGCTGACCCCATTCACTTTGATGGAGCTACTTGAGGGTATATGCATGTGGAGTTGATTGCTGGACAGGGATCTTACATGTGATGATGTTTGCTTTCCAGTTCTATCTCACTACATATGATTTACATCCTCCTAAAACACAGAGTTAATAATGCAAAAGGGGATGCTTAGCAGCGTTAGTAAGGACCATAGAATCATATAACGATTTGAGTTGGAAGGGACCTCAAAGATCATCGTGGTTTGACCCTGGCCAGCTGCCAGGTACCCACACAGCCGCTCTCTCACTCCCCCTTCACTGCTAGACAGGGGGAGAAAATATTTCCAAGGGCTCAGGGTTCGAGATAAGGACAGGGAGATCACTCTCATTTACCGTCCCAGGCAAAACAGACTCAATTTTGGAGAAATTAAGTACATTTATTAAAAGAACCAATTAGAGAGAAGTAATGAGAAGTGAGAAAGAGCAAACAGATCTTAACAAGTAGACCACCTTCCCCCCATCCCTCCCTTCTTCCCGGGCTTAACATCAATCCTGGTTTCTCCACCTCCTCCCCCGAGTGGGTGGCGCAGGGGGACAGGGAATGGGGGTTACAGTGAGTTCATCCGACGTTTGTTCCACTGCTTCTTCACTCCGGGGGGAGGACTCTTCACTCTTCCCCAGGGCCACTGTGGGGTCCCTCTCACGGGAGACAAGCTTCACGCTCTCTTCTCTGGCGTGAGTCGTCCCATGAAGGGCAATTCATCACAAACTGCCCAACGGGAGACACCTCATGAGGGGTAGCCCACCCCTCGTGAGTCTGAGGTGCAGTCCTTCGGGGGAAACTGCTCCAGTGTGAGCCACCCGCAACGTCCCAAAAGTCCCACCAGCCAACCTGCTCCAGCGTGGGCATTCCTCTCTTCCACGGGCTAAAGGCTCCGGCAGCGACTTGCTCTGATGCGGGCTTCCCACGGGCTACAGCCCCCTTTCAGGTATCCACCCACACGGCGTGGAGTCCTCTACACCGTGGACCTCTACGCGGTGATCCTCACGGCGGACATCTGCACCTCGTCCATGGGCTACAGGGGGACAACCCGCTTCACCATGGTCTTCACCACAGACCCGGGGGACTCTCTCTGCTCCGGCGCCTGGAGTTCATCCTCCCCCCCCTCCTTCTTTACTGACCTTGGTGTCTGCACAGATTCTCACTCCTCCATCTCTGTGCCAGCTGTTGTGGTGCAGTTCTTTTTCCCATTCTTAAATATGTTTTCACAGAGGTGTTCCTCTACTATCACTTTACTGATAGGCTCAGCCTTGACCAGAAGCAGATCCCTCTTTGGAGCTGACTGGCATTGGCTCTATCAAACTCGGGGAGCTTCTAGCAGCTTCTTGCAGAAGCCACCCTGCAGCTCCCCCCCGCCCCCGGCCGCCAAAATCCAACCAGACCAAACCAAAACAGATCTCAAAGATCATCTAGTTCCAACCTCCCTGTCATGGCAAGGACATGTCCCACTAGATCAGGTTGCCCAATGCTCGATCCAGGCTGGCCTTGAACACTTCCAGGGATGGAGCATCCACAACCTCCGTGGACAACCTGTTCCAGTGCCTCAGCACCCTCAGGGTAAATAACGTCTTCCTTATATCTAGTCTAAACCTACACTCTTCCAGCTTTCAGCCATTACCCCTCATCGCATCACTACAGGCCCTTGTAAAAAGTCCCTCCCCAGCCTTCTTGTAGGCCCCCTTCAGGTACTGGAAGGCTGCTATAAGGCTTCCCCAGAGTCTTCTCTTTTCCAGGCTGAAAAAACCTAACTCCCTCAACCTGTCCTCATAGGAGAGGTGTTCCAGCCCTATGACCATCTTGGTAGCCCTCCTCTGGACTCACTCCAACAGCTCCGTGTCTTTCTTTTGTTGGGAATTCCAGAGCTGGATGTAGTATTCCAGGTGAGATCTCACAAGGGCAGAGTAGAGGGGCAGAATCATCTCTCTCGACCTGCTGGTCACATATCTCTTGATGCATCCCAGGATAAGGTTGGTTTTCTGGGCCACAGGTGCACACTGTTGGCTCATGCTGATCTTGTCATCCACCAACATACACAAATTCTTATCTCCATGGCTGCTCTCAATCCACTCATTGCCCAGACTATATCTGTGCTTGGGATTGCCTGCACCCAGGTGCAGGACCTGACACTTGGCCTTGCTGAACTTCATGAGATTGGCCTGGGTCCACCTCTCCAGCCTGTCAAGGTCTCTCAGGATGGCATCCTTTCCCTCCAGCATGTCGAATGTACCCAAAACTTTGTGTCATCGGCAAATTTGTGGAGGGTGCACTCGATGCCACTGTCCATGTCGCCGACAAAGATGTTAAATAGTGCTAATCCCTGAGGGACACTGTCTTGACCCGCTTATATCTGATAAAGGTTAGAGTCAAGGTGATTCGTTTTTTATCCAAAAGGAGAAATTAAGACACAAAGAGTGTCAGATGTCACAACAGCAAAATCTTTTATTGACTAACAGCCACTAGAGAGCGATAGGAAAGAAAGATGAGTAAAAAGGACAAACGAAGCAGTAAAACATTTAGAATAGCAAGAAGTATAGCTACCACCACAGATCCAGCAATGCCTCACAGGTCTGGTTGTTCTGATTCAGTGGGGGAGATCTCCAACGGATAGCTGTTCACGGAGACTTTATATAGTGTTCCAAGAATCGCTTTGCTTGCCCTCCTCCTGTTTAGAGCATGCATATGAGGGTTGTCGGAAACGATCTTCACCTCTCCCAGCTCTGCCTCTGTCAGTGGGGCATGCATAGGTGTCCAGAGGGCCCATTTTTGCAGATGTAGTATGACTTGAGAACTTGCACACCGTTGGGCTTACACACCATTGGGCTTTTGTGCTTGCAGTACAGCTGCCTTATCAGCAGTTATACCCGTGGGCTAGCACACCATTGGTCTTGCAAGACAGCTGCTGCATCGGCAGTTGAGCCGGGCCCAGAAGTTGTCGTTCAGGACTTTGAGCCCTGTGGCTTATCTGGGTTGGGCCCTTAAGTTGTTTTTCAGGACTTATCAGTGGTCCAATCTTGCAAACAGCAGCCTTGAAGTTTCTTTGTGGGGAATTTCAGCAAGGGTGAAACAAACATTTAACACAGTCTCTTCTTCGTGGGGAATTTCAGCAAGATTGAGACAAACATTTAACACAGTCTCTTACAGACACCACTCATCACTGTTCTCCATTTGAACATTGAGCCATTGACCACAACTCTTTGAGTGCAATCTTCCAGGCAGTTCCTTATCCACTAAGTGGTCCATCCATCAAATTCATGTCTTTCCAACTTGGAGACCAGGATGTCATGCGGGACAGTGTCAAAGATGCTTCAGCTCTTTAAATGTTGCAAAGTTCCCCAACAATGTGGTGGGAATGATTATCACTGTGCAATAGCCAAGAAAAACCACACAGGGAAATCAAATGCAAATTGATGGAATTTATTTGTTGAAATGTGATTAAAAATCCAGTATATTAAAGTTGGTATTTTGGAACTGAGAGTTGGGAATAATTAATCATATTTGTGAATATACAGTAACATAAGCAAATTTGGTTTAGTTTCTGAATTTTTTTTATTTTTTTTTTTTTAAGGAACACTGAAAAAGATGGCTATTTGGGTGTAGTTGTTGTGGTCTGTGTGGTAACTGTCCATAGGAGAGGCCTCATCCTCCCAATATATTACAACTAGCAAATTTTACTGGATATTTTTCTATATGACTAATATTAAATTAATTTGGAAGAAAAAAATAAAGGAATATACTAGGGTGGTGAGTTCACTGGCAAGGTAGGTCTAGATTAATCTCATGTAGCTTTATATACTTACGTTCAGCTTGTAAATTTAGGAATATTTTTATATTAGGTTTCCTAGTAGTCAGTGGAGAGGGTTTAAAACCTTCACAAGGCAATTCAGGTTTTATACTGGCAAAGCTTCAGAAGGTTCTTATCTTTCACCACTGAATACAAGAAAAGACTAGAATTATGGGGTTTTGTTGTGTTTTTTTTGTTTGATTTGTTTGGTTGGTTTTTTTTAATATGGGTCCCATAATTAGACAATTTAAACTCAGGCGGGAAATTTAGGTATTAATGAGTAACAGGTAAGAAAGAGAGACTATTGTCAGATTTCTGAACTCTAGAAAAATCTTATCTGTAAGAGGAGAAATAGTCTTTAGACCTCAAACATAAGTAGAATGGTCACAGTCAAAGTTATTTTGCTTTTTTTAGTTATGGGGGTTTTGTTTTGCTTCGGGTTTTGTTCTTTTTAAAGGAGGAAATATGTTATATAGAGAGTATTTAATTATTTATCAGTGGAAAAAATGCACGAGAAAACTTATAAATATTCATTGTTCTCAGCTTCTCCATCATTTAGTAACACCACAAAAATTTAGACCTTTCTTGTTCTGTTTGCTTTTGTTATACTGATCCTGTTATTTAAAAGTACATTTAATGCAAATCTGTTTTGTATTGAAAGTAATTAAAAGCAATATAATACTATTATAGATATTAATAGTGTCTTTTGTTTTCCAAATAGCAGTGCTGAAGTACCATCATACTGAAGTAAGCAATATATTTTCTTTATTTTTGTTAGCTTTTTTAACATATGTTGCTATAGCCTTTATGCAGTTTTACAAACTAAGTGCAAATGATACACTATAAAGAAAATTCAAGAAACAAATTTTTGTCCTGAAAACAATAAAGACTGTTGAAAGTGCAGCACCAGGAACGAAGTTTGTTTTTTTTTTTCAAAATATTTTCAACATGTTCAGTTGTAACTGTGTATGTTTCTCATATCTTATCATTTGTGGTTCCTTTTTTAATGGAAAATTAATGTTTGAGACAGTTACTGGGTATGACAGTTGCTCTAAAATAATAAAAAAAATAAATTAATACTAGTCATTATTAAAATTGCAGCTTGTGAGGAAATATGGGATATCCCTAAAACTCAACTTTCTCCCACTTCATGAAGGAGATCACCTCATTAAAAGAGGGAAAACAGTGTATGCGTTATTCCTAAACCATATTTAAATTTTTTCCCTTTCTAAGTGCTGGATACTTATGTAAGACTTTTCAATCCTTGCCTTAAAATATTTTGAAATACTTACACAGCATAAGACAGTATAGTCTCTTCATATTCTGTATTAGGATCATTCAGAACTCAATGTTAGAAAAAGCTCCACAGACCTGGAGTAAAAAGTGGATCTAAAATTTCCATATACATAGAATTTTTTCTGTAGACTCTCAGAACATTTGAGATAGATTAAATAGTTAAAGTATGACATGACAATCATGTAGATTTATGAAAAACATTGTCTCTTTTTATAAATACAGCATTCAGCTGTCTGGTGAGTTGCTCAAGCTCACACAGCAATTTAGACAGAAGTAGGAACAGTCTGACTTTCAAGTTCCAGACCTAACACTAACTCAGTTCAAACATACTAATGGAATGGCCATTATCCCTATTTATTTCCCTTTGATATCATCTCATTAACTGGATTTAATAAATGTTTAGCTCTTTTTCTGACAGCTTTATTCTTTTCTACCTCATTATTTTTCAGAGAACATGAATTCAACAATACAACTAAACAGATGCTCAGTGGCACAGTTATGAGTGTATTTATGACGGGTGATAAGACAAGATAGATATTGGAAAGAAAAGTGAAGATATGGAAATGCTGTCATAACTGAGGAGAAAGGAAAGCTTAAGTATCTCAATGCTCACAAGTAAAGTGAATGAGATAATCATTACAATGGGTTATTAAAAGAATAAATATATAGAACTGGTCAGAAATCAACTACCTTCCATAAATTTTGCCAAGTAAGGATAGCACCAGCATGAGACTAAACGGGAGTTTGTATCAACCCACTTTAGCCTCTAAACTATGGATGTCTCTGGCACAGATGCCATTGCGTATGGTACTATTTTGGCATTTAAGGATGTGAATTCATACAGGAAGAGGCACAGAAATAAATAGCATGATCAGTGAAATATATAAATCTGTCTTAAAAACAAGAATCAGTGAACTTAACTTGTGAAGTCTGGTCAAGTCTAGGAACTATTTATGCACAAAAATGATGGGAGGAGGAAAAAAAGAAAATCTGATGAATAAATAATCTATTTTTGTTAACAAATGTTACTTTTCATTCCTCTCTATTTTTTAATAGATTATCAGATCTGTGTTCACTCACTAATATCAGTTTTATTCTATTGTAGTTGAAGGGGTTTTTTCCACTTAATCTAATTTATTCACATTATATAGAATTTAATATGAATATGAAAAGGAAGAAAGGCAGTGTAGGTACAGAAAATTCCCTGTGTGAGATTATATGTTGGTATTATACATGAACAATATTTAATAAGTTGACTTAGATGAAGACATTTTTCAGCATAAACTAAACTGGCAATACCATTTATCTTTAAATTCTATTTTAATTCATTTTGTCACAGACTAAGAAAAAAAATCAAAATTACATGCTCTCTCCTGTAATTTAAACCACAGATGACACTGCAAGTGGATGTTTAACGCCATGCAGCCAAGTTTTGACTTACCTGGTGTACAGTTGCACACACAGGCATCTCTGATGAGATTGACAGGACAGGTTTTGTGCGTGGGGCTCACACTGATAAAGGGATTTCCAGTCTGTTTTGCAGATTGTATATTTTTTTTCAATCAGCACCCTGTCTTCAAAATATCAAGATTTTTGTATTAAAATTTGTGCATTAACACATACTTAATGAATATACATATGAAAATATACACACACACATGTGCATATATATACTATTTACATACACGTGTTGTATTACAAATCTTATCATATAATTACAAGTTGTCCTTTTACAGAGGCACATAGTTCTGCACATACCTTTTTTCTCCAACTTGAATACACCATCACACAAAATGTTTGTGACACTCAGCAGCTGTTGCCTTGGGGGATAAAGCAGCTTCATAGAAGAAAACCCAGAAACTGATAAACAGACTCCATTAAAATGTGTTTTCACACCAGTATTCAACCAAAATGTGACTTAGCTTTAGCTTTGCTGTTACCATTTGTACTGTAACCCTTATTTAGTTGTTTTGATGTATGCTATAATTGATACTTCAAGAATAAACTTGTTTATATTCAAAATGTCTTTAATTCTTGTATGGTTCTTTTGGTTTCTTTTTTGAGACTGAAGTGCCTTATTGGCATATCACTGTTCTAATGTCTTCTTTGCAAGCCTTTCATTGCTAACGTATTGACACGAATAACAACATTTTCATATCTGCCACATTTTCATCACTGAGAAACAAATAGAGAATTGCTGTCTTCCTCTACTCATAATCTTTTGGGTTTCAGTCATATATATAATTGATATTCATATATGATAATAAGCCTTATTAAGTAGAAGGAATGATGTGAGAAAACAGAAAAGTGATATTGCAGCAAGGAAAAACAAAGGGAAAAGAAAACTACTGCAGTATTTTATAAATGCGACAGGGAGAAAAATCCCTACAAATGACAAAATAAATAGCATCTGTGATAGTCCATTATCATTGCAGAAGAAATGACACTGTTGTGGTTTATTCTGTTAAAAATATAAATAAATAAAAATAAATAAATAACATTCATAGTGATTTTTCCCTGTATTTATTGTATTTACTAGATTTTCTGTCTCCATTCACTTTCTCACAAACAATAAATTTGGTTTGTGTATTATCTTTTTCATTCTCATGAGAACATATGGTGGATTGACTTTGGCTGACTGACAGACATCCATCCAGTCACTCTGTCACTAGCCCTCCTCAGCAAGACAGGTGGAGACAATAAGATGAAAAAGTTCATGAACTGAGATAAGGAAAGGGAGATCACCTGTCAGTCACCATCACGGGCAAAACAGACTCAACTTGGGGAAGCTAGATGTAATTTATTGCAATTAATAACAGAGTAGGACAGTGAGAAGCAATAAAAAAATTAAAACCACCTTCCCCCTCATCCCTTTCTTACCAGGACCAATGTCACTCTTGAATCTTCTACTTCTTTCTCCCCTAAGTCCTTTTTCTGCTGTTTCTTATACACATTTCCCTGTAAAAACACAGGAAGTTTCATCTAAACAAGAGGAAGAATTTCTTTACTATGAGGGTAACAGAGCACTGGAACAGGCTGCCCAGGGAAGTTGTGGAGTCTCAGTCTTCGGACACTTTCAAAACTTGCCTGGATTCAATCCTGTGTAATGTGCTCTAGGCAATTCTATCTTAGCAGAAGGGTTGGACTAGATGATCTCTAGATGTCCCTTCCAACTGCAACGATTCTGTGAGGTGTCATCGTCTTGCCTGAGGGTCCCAACTATACCCTGCAGAGGGTCAGCTGGAGACGGTTCCGTCTGGCATGGGGGAGCTCTGATTTCTCCTCACAGAAGTGATCCTGCAGCCCCCTCACTGCCAGCACCTGGATCTGAATGGGTGACCTAGGTCGTCCTATATATCTGGAATATTTTATGCAGAATACAAACATATTACTAACTTCTTTGAGAATGTACTAAACTGTGTTCACCATAGTGTTAACAGAGGAATCATGTAATTCTTTTGGTTCCTTAATCACATAATGCTAGCAATGTTCACCTATAGATAGAATGTCTTGTGTGAAATACTCATGAACTTTTTTTTCCGAAATGACAAAGATTATTACACAGCTACTGGTAGCTATAGCTTTATGGAAGTCACCCACTCTTCCTCAGTTAATATGTCTGCTGAAAGCGTCTGAAAGACTTCTGACACTGTGGCCTTTATCATGTCCTATTGATAGAATTTCTTCTTGCTTGCTTCTCAGGCACATGTGCAATTGACTTTTATAAAACATTTGTGATGTGTATTTTCCCTATGTCATACAGTGAACTGTGAACATAAGAAGTGTTAGGAGTGCAGGTGCTGTTACTATGGACAGTCTACTTGAGGCATATTTCTTGCAACTCTGTTTAACGTAAGAGGAGAATGTTTTGTGAGTTAATGGAGAACACAACTCTTAACATGAATTAGAGGTGACTAATGGATGTGCATTCAGAGGCTTAAGTGCTGTTGAAGAAACCAGTCTGAACTGGTAACAAGAAAACTCCATTAGTAAAGTATTACTACTTTTTTTTGAGGCTTCAATGGGATCAAAAGTAGAAGACATAAAAAGAAAGGCTGATTTCTTCTTTATGGATAAGTGAATGTGAATGACATTTTGCTAAACGTGAGGGACATAGGAAAGAAAACGGAGAATTCTAGATGTAGTGCGGGACATAGATGCCTGCTTGGTCACAGGAACTACTGTGTACACATCCTGCCCTAGACTTAGCATCAAGGGGACAGTATCTTCATGAAGTATCTCTTTAAGGGCAGAGCAACGTATGACTCTTTAGATCACATGTGATTCTGAGTTCAACAGGAGAATGAGATTAACTGCTGATTCATTCTGACATCATACTCAGAAGCAGATCAGATGAAATCTCATTCTGAAACTTACGTTTATTATGTCCCAGCATACACAGTCTAGAGAGTCTAGGGTGGTTACACCAGCAATTAGATAGTATAGCAAAGGGGTTAAAGTGAAAGTTCCAGCTCCTTCCATGTGTCTGAACTATTAAAAGAAATAGAAATACAGAAAATTAGAAGTTACCTTCAAAAGAGTACTTACTGCTACAGTACATCTTGACAAAATTTAGATGCTTCTCTTCCACAGCTTTTCTGCAGAAATGATCATTGCCATATGTACACGCATATATAAAGCCAGCAACACCAAGCAAACATGGACTACTTCACTTCTGATGTTTTTTTTTTCTTTTTCCTGAAGGAAATGCCTTCTGTAATTGACATATATCACCTGATACATGCACCTTAGAAACTGACATTTCTCCAGCTCTAATGCATGTTCACATTAATTCCCGAGTTTCTTTCAATTCCCTCTCATAAAAAGAAGAGTGGTTCCACATAGTAAGCTAAAGTAAGGAAAATATAAAAATAAAAGGATTTTTAACTTCCTAGTCTGATAAATATAAGAGAGGGGAGTAATTGCAGTCTAATGCACACTTTCCCAGGGTGATCATGAGCAAGAACATTTGGTGAAAAAGCCAGCTTTTCTTCAGCACACTGAGCAACAGTGTTTTGTCAGTGACACTTCTGGAAAGGAAAGGGGAGAAATAAGACAGAAGGACAAGTCTGATTGTTGCAGGTCAGAATGTGTGTCTGTGCCTCTGAAAGCAGAGTCAACTCACAAAAATCAGAGATTTTCACAAAGGTTTTTAATGAGATTATGTTAATACTAACTGGATGCTTGTATAATATTTTAAAAAGGAACCGTCAAAAACAACAAAAAAGAACCCAAACTGTTAATAAGTCAATGTGAATTCAGAAAGGATAGGAATGCTGATATGTTTTTTTGGTAGAAATTATTTATTTTTTTCTGTCTTACACCTGTACTCTTTTCTAAAACATAGTAGTCTTTCATGTGCTTGTTGTTTATGTGACACTGCCTATAATATGTCCTCAGTAACTGAGCATTGCCTTTATTAACAATACACCTCAAAGTACTCCCATAGCTCACACCAAGGTAAAGATAATTTTATTATATAATTTCAAAGATTTTAGAAATACATTTAGTTTGTTCAGTTTGTTGCATAAGCAGTTAGTTACAAGCCTTCTTCCATTTCTAAGATTATTTAATGTAATATTAATATATTGCAGGCTACTCGTTCAGCAATGTAAGAGTTCAAACCAAAAAAAAAATGCAGTAGTTTTGACTTCAGACTCTTTAGCTGTTTTATTTAGAAGTAATTTTTGATCCAAATTCCACCAAAATCAGTGAAAGTCTTGTGATATTTTGAACTGACTTAATGTAAGAATCTAAATTGAATTATTTTAGTCTGCTGAACATTTAATAATCTTTCTATATATTTTCTCTTTTTTGTTTTTGCATAGAAAATATGTTTCTTCCTAAATGAGAATCTTCATAAATCTTCAGCATGTGTTTCTTTTTTCTTTTATGCTATTACAATGATGCAACCACAGTAAGACAATTCAATATATTTGACACATCTGCTATATATCTTATATTAAAACAACATGGCCTTCAGGTGGCTTTTTTCCAGTGTCTTTACGACAAAAGGAAGTATTGAGTTATTGTCAGAGACAGAAGCATGTTTTGATTTCTATAGTCTCAAGTGTTAGGCGTGTTACGAAAAAGGAAAATCAACAGGCCCTTCTCTAGATTATCTAAAAAGTTTTTAAATTTAAGGGATTAGCAGTATGAAGTAATATTAGTGATATTTTAGATTATTTTGCTGAGTGAGATGTCCCAAAATGATTTAAAGAATACTCAAAATCTTCTTTCTCTGAACACAGGGACAAAAAATACTCTTTCCATTTTCCTTTTTAGCATTTTCTAGCCCTTTTCCACACAGTCCTGACATTTAACTCCCAAAATTCTCTGTTGAAGTGACATGGAAAACATTATTTTTGTGTTTACGTATATCTGTATATTGTTTCCCTCTTTTATTGCAGCTTACTTTCTCACACACAGGGCTTTAGTCCAGCCACTCCTGTATGTCCAAGTTTATCACCACATCACAGTAAGCTTTTTTTTTTTTTTTTTTAGCAAGATATAGCAAAACACAGATAACTCTTGCTCCATCTCTGTGTGTATCTTTTTTAAGAGGCAGAGGCAGAAGACGTTAGCGTTTCATCTGTTTATTCTATAAACGATGTAGACAGGGTGATGGGTTCCTTTACAGTTTATCTGAATGAGAGACACTGCACCTATCAACTTCACATGGGTTAGCCTAACTCAGAACAAAGTGTTGAAATGGAAGATGCAACTGGGAATACAAGCAACAGAACTGAAGCCTAAGGCAACTGCACTTTTAACTTAGACAAGTCAGTTACATTTCTATACCTAGGTGGTATGAATTTAGAGGTAGGTGTCCTGAACAGTGTGAGTTGCCTTTTAAAAATAAAACCAAATAAAAAAATCCTCTGAGATGAGAAGTTTAGCACTTTGTAGATATTTTTTCACTACTTAGTAAGAGAATTGTGCTATATTTAGTAAACTGCTGAGCAAACCCTAACAAGCTCTAGCTTTATTTCCACTGCTATTCTACAAGCGATTGATTGATTTTATGTCCAAGTTCACAAACATTTGTGACACTGAGAAAAAGAGGAAAAAGATATTAAAAGTATGGCCTAAGTTGTGCTCTGACCACATATTTATTCTTGCCCATCCTCCAAATCTTCCTTCTCAAACATGACTATATGGACCAAAATAATTTGTAGATTGCCAGTCACCAGTATTCATTAACATTTCCAGGATAGTCTTGGACAATCTTCTCAAAGTCACACTTAAGTGCTCTTCACATTTCTAACATAGAGAGATTGCACTCCTTACAAAATGAAGTAATAATTTTGGGTTTTCTTAGAAATTATGAAAAGTTTCATTGTCAAGACCTGGCTTTGATATCAAAGAATCACAGACTGCTTGAGGTAGAAAGGAACCTCTGGAAGCCATCCGGTACAACCACCTTGCTCAAGCAGGGCCACCTAGAGCTGGTTGCCTAGGACTGGCCAAATGGCTTTTGAGTATCTTCAAGAATGGAAACTCCACAACCTCCCAGGGAAAGCTGTTCCAGTGCTCAGTCACCCTCAGAGTGAAAAATTGCTTCCTGATGCTAAGATGGAACCTCTGGTGTTTCAGTTTGTGTCCATTACCTCTAGTCCTGTCACTGGACACCACCAAGAAGAGTCTGGCTTCATAGTGTTTGCATCCTCTCTGTAAATATTTATATACACTGATGAGATCTGCCTTAGGTGATTGAGGCTGAACAGTCCCAGTGCTCTCAGCGTTTCCTCATAGGACACATAATCCAGTCCTGTTGTGAAAAAGAGGCAACAATTTTTGTTGCAAAAAAGAGGCAACAATTACTATTGAAAAAAAAAAAAAAAAAAGTAGCAACATCTGTTGTGAAAAAGGGGAAAATAAGTTTGTCAGAAACATGGAATCATAGAATGACCTAGGCTGGAAGGGACCTCAGAGATCATCTCATCAAACCTCCCTGTCACGGGCAGGGAGGCCTCTCTACTAGATCAGGCTACTCAAGGTTCTGTCCAACTTGGCCTTGAACACCTCCAGGGAGGGGGCAGCCACAACGTCTCTGGGCAATTTATTCCAAAGCCTTGCCACCCTCGTACTGAAGACTTTCTTCCTACGAAATAATTCCTAAACTAAGCCCTCTTGTGTTCCAGCTCATCCTCAGATATCAGAGGGGCTGGAGGTGGCTAGGCTTAGGTTCTGAGTGATGCTCATGCAGCATTAATATTCCAGACTGCTAATGCTGTGCACCAATGAGCAAGTCTGTCAGTGCCCCTGGACAAACAAGGCCAGCATTCACAAGGGTGGCGGCATTCCCTTATGAACCCACAGGGCCAAATTCAGTATGCTGGTGTCAATAGGGACTCACACGGCTAGATGAGAATTAAATATATCTTATTGAAGCAACAGGTACGCAAATCCGTTTTGATTGCCAGTGGTAGTGACTGTCTGCAAACCACATGCAAAAGTTAAAATTGTATTTGATTATGAGCAGCTCTATAAAGATTTCCTAAGTGTCCTGAGACAGCACTTGGTCAGACCAAGAATTTGGATCTTACCCAAGCGTGTTCCTATGGGGGAAAAGAGCGGCTCCGCCCTCAGTCGACCATCAGTCGACTGATCCTGGGAGTCAGAGGTGGTCCATGGTGGTATCTCCTCTGATAATGATGGAATCTTCCCTGATATTCCCCCCTATCTTGGGCCTTTCAGGTGAAGCTTGAATAACTCCATTCATGCATATCTTTGTTGTGATTGGTATAAATTCTCCTCACTTCACTTTTAAAGTTATAGACTATAAAAATTTGTGGTGCAGGCTCAGTGAAGGGTGGTCACATGTCAGAGGTGGGTAGCTTTTGAAATGGAGATGTGTTTTGGTATTATAATGAGATTATAATGAGCATAGTTTCACCCAAAAGGATGACATCTATTGAAAGATGACAGATTCTTGCCCAGAGTGATAAATGTGCAGTTTACTGGCTCCTCGATATCTCCAGGTTCCTTCGTGTGCATGGAGCTTGACCATGGTATCTCCACACCATTCCACGCTCTGTGTAGTTGTCTCTTAGAGCAGAATATCAAGCTCCCTTAATGTTACCAACCCTTATGGCTACCTTGGAAACCTTTGTGGCGATAACTCTCTGTATAGCACTTGCACATTGTCCTGGAAACTTTCTCAATGTTCTGATGTGTAAACAATTCCAAGTAGGTAATTAAGTAATTTTGGACAATTATCCCACAACACGCAGGAGAAAGATTCAACAAAGATGGTTACCTTGCGGTTAGAACTAAAGTCTAGGCAAAATATGCCTTAATTCCACAAGCTCTTGAAGCCTTTTTGTGGCCTTTTGCTAGACTTTCTACAGAACTCTTGCACTGAGGAGCCCAGATCCAAACACACTACTCAAGGTGTGTCCTCACGAGTACTTAATATAGTAGCTTACATCTTAAAGTTCTTGAATGGAAGAGATTACGCTGAAGCTTTTAACCAGGTTCCTTCACATGAGATCAGGCTTTTAGAGTTAAAATTAGGCATAGTGTTTGAGAACACAGATTACAATCCAAGACTTCCCTCTTTATTTTTAATCCCGTAACACAAAATGAAATATGTATTTGCTAACTTCAGCTGACATAATAATTTCTAATCACTTTAAGCTTCTTTGTATATCAGTGAAAGGGGTAGATATGGCAGCAAGAATAATTGACCTATTTTAATGCGCTTATTCAGATGAGATTTGGTTTTGTTGTGTTTTTTTCCCATTGACTCTATGAAATAAGGCAAAATAAATGTTACCAAAGACATTTAATATTAAAGAGCTCTCCTGAGAGATAGAAATTAGGGTTCTCTATCTTCAGACAGATGTGATTTGAAAGGCCACTGCTGCATGATGCACTACAGAAGTTTCCTTCCAGCTGAGTGTGCTCATTTGACCCTTTTTGCAGTAGCCAAGATGTAACAAAGTAATAATCATAGTGCCAAGATATATACCTTCTAGGGAAAAAAAAAACCAACAAACAAACAAAATTAAAAGACAAACTGTATAGTTGTCAATAAAAAGGTTTGTTTTGTACTTCAGAAAGGTATATTTTTTAATTCACATCCAAAATTAGGTATCTTCCTAATAAAGTTTTCTTGATCAAAACACTGCACTCTAATTTTATGTTATTAACACTGCATTGCTGTATATACAGGACAGAATATTAACAAGTTATTATGAATAATTATAAAGTGATAAAACAAAATTGTACTTGTGAAATAAATGTACAATATAATGCAATGAATTTTCCTTGTGTGATAATTCTCAGAATTCCGTTCCTTGTAACATATTGACCAGCTGTTATCAGTAGTAAAACCAATATTACTAATAAAGACCTAACATCACAGATTTTCAAAACTTTAACCAATGTTTCAGAGACAAAGTTTCAGTGGCTGTAGCCTCCTTGAATTCAGTGCAACTACACACATTTATGACTGGATGAGAATTTGAATACAAACATTTGCAAAAAGAAATTTTAAGTCTGCAGTGCAAACCGTGAAGACAACCCACTTCCCTGGGTCTTAAGACTAGCAGAGAAATAGAAAGAAGCTAGAAAATGAGTAAGGAAGAAGTTGGAGCTTTATGTCACTACTCATTTATCGTTGCACTATCTGTAACAATAATAACATACAAATTTGGAATTGCCCGTCCCAAATTAGCAAAAAAAAAAATCTTCAGTACTTTCTGATAGTGTATATTGACGCAAGACAAACCTACATCAAGATAATGTGAAGTCTATTTTCAGTATGAATGACTAGTTTCAACTGATAGGCCCTAAAAATCTTACATTAACAATTGGGATCTCTGCATAAAACTAGCCCATCACAGGTATCAACCCTCCAGATTTAAATATTTTTAATATTGTAAAGGAAAACAGAATTTACATTTAAATAACAAATTCATTTTTTGCACATACAACTCCATAAATTTAACTGCAGCTGTAAATATCAGATGCAGAAAAAAAAAGTCCAAATATATCTGTAAAGGAACTGCAAAACTGTCACAACAAGGGAATAAAAAAATTTAGTTTTTTCCCCATTTTTTAATTCAGCATTGTTGATTTTCCATGCTATCAAAACATACCCAAATTATTGGCTACTTCATGAAAAACATGATCAACATCTCTTTCTAATTTCTGTTGGTGCTGGCAAAATATTGAGCACATGTCCTTCAAAGGTCACAGCTTTTCTTTGTTTATGCTGTAAAAAAGGCTAAGAGACTGACTTCATATGCAATAGCTATCAAACATAAAAACGAGTTGCTGTGTACTTTGATTTAACCTGTACCTATTCAGACACAAAAATATTTTGTGCTTTTGGTTTATACTTAATTTATGAAACATATAACAACATTTGACCACTCCAAGTCAAGCATGACATTGGAGGTCACAGAGAAAAAGAAAGAAGGGAAGAAGGAAAGAGGGGGAGGGGAGAGGAGGGGAGGGGAGGGGACGGGAGGGGAGGCTGGCTTCTAATATCTAGACAATCATAGAATCATAGAATCTAGGAATCATAGAATGTTCGAGGTCAGAAGGGATCTCTAGAGATCATCTAATCCAAAACTCTGCCAGAGTGGGATCACCTAGAGCAGGCTACACAGAACAGGGACATTTTGAATGTCTTCAGAGAAAGAAACTTCACAACCTCTCTGGGCAGCCTGTGCCAGTGCTCCGTCACCCTCACAGTAAAGAAGTTTCTCCTCAAGTTGAGGTGGAACTTCCTGTGTCCTAACTTGAACACATTATTTCTGAAAAGAGATTGTCCCCTTCCTCTTGACACGCACCCCTCAAATATTTATAAATGTTAATACGATCCCCTCTCAGCTTTCTCTTTTCAAGGCTAAACAGCCCCAGTTTTCTCAGTCTCTCTTCATAAGAGAGATGTTCAAGTCCCTTAGCATTCTCGTAGTTCTTCATTGGACACTCTCCAGTAGGTGCCTGTCTCTTGAACTGGGGAACCCAAAACTGGACACAGTATTCTGGGTGTGGTCTCACCAGGGCAGAGTAGAGGGGGAGAAGAACCTCCCTAGACCTGCTGGACACACTTTTCTTAATGCACTCCAGGATCCCATTCGCCCTCTTGGCCACAAGGGCACGTTGCTGTCCCATGGACAACTTACTTTCCACTAGGACTTCAAGGTCTTTCTCCACAGGGCTGCTTTCCAACAGGGCTACCCCTAATCTGTACTGGTGCCTCGTGTTATTCCTCCCCAGATGCAGGAGTCTACACTTGTCCTTATTGAACTTCATGAGGTTTCACTTTGCCCAGCTCTCTAGCCTGTCCAGATGTCACTGGATAGCAGCACAGCCTTCCTGTGTGTCAGCTGTTCTTCCCAGTTTTGTATCATCAGTGAACTTGCTGAGGGTGCATTCTATCCCCTCATCCAGGTCACTGATGAAGATATTGAAAAAAAGTGGACCCAGTACTGATCCCTGGGGAACACCACTGGCCACAGGCCTCCAGCTCGCCTCTGTGCCACTGATCACAACCCTCTGAACTCTATTGCTGAGCCATGGCATGGGTGACAACACTTTTTTTTTACTATTTTTTATTTTTTATTCCCTTGTTTAGGCAATCATGAAGGGAACTTAGTGATATCAACAGCAGAATAAAATATAAACAGCCCTCAGGATTAGAAAGTGTTTTCATAAAGGTTCAGACAACTTTGCCTTCAGATATCAGTATGCAAACCACCTAACACAGCACATTATTTTTTAGCTTGATTTTTTCAGAAAGTGTCTCAATATACTGAAGGTGCTACATATTGTGTCACCATGCTATAGCATGAACTCAGGAACATTCTTAATGTATTCTCTCTTATTTTATACAGAAACCATATTTAGGTGTAATAGCAAAATATTAGTTTCCAGAACCATGGATTATTAACATGAAAGTATGTGTACCACCACCATATCATGAATTTCTTATCATAAAATATTCTTGGCTTTTTTCAGAGCCAGAGATGAAGCTTGCAGATTTCTAAGAGTGAAATTCTGGTTCACATGTAAGAACTTCATATCTGATATGTTTTGTTTTCTTTTTAGAACAGATTATTTGATATAATTTCAATCTGTTGTTTTTGTCCTCTTTCTGCTTTGGAAAATTGCCTATGAGCATACTGTTGTGAACTAAATTCACAAGACATACAGATATAAAATCTCTTTTACAGGAGGATGTTCTTAATTTCTGACATTTTCTGAGGAGAGTATGTTCTGGAAAATTTTTCTCCTAAAACTGCAACAGATAAAGAAGTACCCACAATGATAAGAATCAGATGGTCAGTGCTTGTGCTTTGATGTGCCGTGAAAAACTTTCAGAAGTGATTTGGTCTCAGTCCAGCTCAGGAATCTGGGACAAAGTGGAAGACAATTTCCTCTCCAGCTTCATATTCACCAGGTCCATATACTATGAGATAAGGTAATTTGAAGGAAAAAAAAAAAAAAAGTCTCTATTTTATGATCTCTTTCTGTTATTGACATTTTTCACTTAATGTGGTGAATCAAAAAATCAAGATGATCTGTGTTCAGAACAGAAAGAAAAGGACTACTTATTGAAGAGTGATGAAGGTAACTGGATGAGATTCACTAGGCTGAATCCACTCAGAAGAATCACTGTCATTTAAGACACACATACACACACAGTATTTTATTTTGATGAATTTTAAATTCTCAGTTATTTTCAGCGGTGACCAACTACATTCCTGTGTTTGCAGGATGAGAAGCAATCTCCAAAGAAATGAGGCTATGACCCCTCTAAGTCTCTTGGGTCATTTACTGATTACAGCAGGGCACAGTACAGATTTCATCTTTGCTGCTGAGGGACAGAATGGTAGCATACTGCACAGTAGTAGTTATTCCTGCTTATTGGCATCATGCTGCTCTTCTAGATCCCCAGATAGCCAATTGCTAAATTGTGCATAAACTTCCTAAGTTATTTTAAAGCTCAATGTGAAAACGCCTATGCAAATAACTAGTATGTACTACCGATTAGACCTTGACAGAAACACATTGTAGGTACAGAGCCACTGTCACAACCCCTAAAATTGCATCCTTTCCTCATCAACCCCACCTTCCTTTTGACTAACTCCATTTACAGCTTCATAACCATATAAAAATGCTGCATATATTTAGAACTAGTTTTGTATTCCCCCCTCATGAGCTTTTAGAAATATTTTACTCTCTCATAAGATGCCTGGAAAGAAAGTACTACCTAGCAGTTTCTGGGTTGATTTGACGCAGAAGCGTCAGCCTTATATATTCACAGTATTTCAATGTAGCTGTGCTGTAGGGAGGTTACTTTTCTTCTACTATATGCTACAGCAAGAACTACTGGCACAGGTACAACGAGAAGAATAGTTTGCTGTGGTCATTTTTAAGGGCAGGAAAAAAACATTGTAAATGATTTATTACTTGTCATAAAAAGTCTAAACCTGCTGCTTCAACTACAATAAAATCTATGAACAAGGTAAAAAAAACCTTTACAACAAAAGTAGTTTTCTCAAAATAAAAATAAATATTTTTACTCAAATTTCTCTAGCTGTTAATACCTCCACATCAGCTGCTCACTTTTTTTGCTGATTAATCACTCTCAAGTCTTCAAGAAAGACAAAAACCATCAGAGGATTTTGTCTTGTTTTGTTTGTATTTAGTACTTGTAGTACATTTGACATTGTATTGTACTAATACAGTAATTTGCAGTGCACTTTTTCCAGTTTTTCCTTACTGGTTGTTCCAAGATATTTTGTTTGTTGCACATTAACATTCCAAATTACCTAATTACCTGAGGATTTGAGAATTAAGTTCTCAATATACACAATTGTTTAACAAGCTTGTCTACCTCCCTATTATATAAATTAATCCTGAGTGACATAGCACAAGCACAATCATGTCACCTTTGCTTGCACTATTTTAAAACCATATTTCTGTTAGTTAAAATTCTTTTAAATTCATTGAAGATTTGTTTTTTTTATTTTATATGGGCTTTTTTTTCTTTTTTTTTTGTTTTTGGTCTTGAAGAGAATTTAAAGACATATATTAACTGATTATTCTAGAGCTTGTTGAGGAAACTATAATAATTATTCTGCCATTTAGCCCCATAGATTCAGTGTAACACATTCCAATCAAATCTGTCATTATCATGAACCCTTTGAGTCCCACACTGGGTGCCAAAAATTACTTCTCAGAAGTAAGTTCCAAGTATCTTTTCTTTTTCTTTCACAGTAGTACGATATCCTCTGACATTTTCTCGCAACAGAAATGCCTGGGGCCTGGTATTTCATTTATGTACTTCATTTTCCCCAGTGCACTTATACCTTTCCTAGTCTCTGCTCCAAACATCCAGGATAAGGGACCAGGTTAATTTAAACCTGTCTTTGGTGTACTTTATCCTTTAACCTTGGTCTCTACTCTTATTCTGCCTTCTCTCTCTTTTTCTCCAAACTGTAGTCAAGCTGTGTCCATAAAACAAAAAATGATGAAAAGACTCTTTGGTCATTACCTAAATCTCAGTTTTCTGGTTCCTTAATGAAGAACTAGGGAGTTGTGACTATTATATGCACATTTCTTTTGAGTATTGCACATTTTACTAATGACTGCAAGACAACTGCTTAGCAATGTATTAATAACTAATTATGAGCATAAATAATTATGCCAAATAGATTTTAAAAAATGATTTTGAATGTATATAAATTGACTAGATTGTCCAGAGATTAAAATAAGTAAATGGAGAAAATCTAAGATTTTAAATATTAACAAAAACAACAAAACAAAATACTAGGATTCTTCCATGTTCGGAAGTCCCTTTAAATTTAATGTAAAATTTCCATAGAAGATGGAGAATGTTCTGAGTACATATATAGTTTAAAGTGCATTTAAAAATAAATGAAACAAAGATTTTCTCAGTGTTGTGGTTCAAGTCAACTGGAACAAAAACCACACAGTCTTCAGCTTACTCCTTCCCCCACCCCCATTTCCACAGTGATGTGGAGGGAGACAATTCAACTCAAAAGGCTCAGGGGTTTGAGATTAAGGATAAGGAGAGCAATAATTTGCCATTTAAGATGACGGATAAAGAACCAGCGTGACCTGGGGAGAAAAACATAAATTTAATTCACCACCACCATTTACAAAGTAAGTGAGAGGAATACAGCAGTAAATACGACACAATCATAGAATCATAGAATCATAGAATCAGAATCAGAGAATCAGAGAACATCTTATATTGGAAAGATCCTTAGAGATCACCTAAGCCAACCTCTCTGCCATGTGCAGGGATACCCTGAATAGACCAAGTTGTTCAAGGTCTCATCCAACCTGGTCTTGAACATCTCCACAAAGGGATACATTTTTCTCTCCCCACCACTTGTCCCGTCTTCCTGGCTACCTCCTCTTCCTCTGTCAGTGCAAGGGGGCAGGGGACGGGATGTGCAGTCCATCTGACCATTACCCATTTTCCATGGCAGCTCCTCCTTGAGAGAAAGGGCTCCTCACATTCTCTCCTTCCTGCTGCATGGTACCCACCTCACAGGAGGCAATCCTCTTCCTCCTTGTGTGTCCCTCGGGGCTACAGATTGCTTTGTGCATGTGCCCTGCTGATGCTCGGTCTCTCCCCGCTCTCACATGGGGCTCTGCACATACTAACGCATCCTGGACATTCTTGCCGCAGTAGATTCCCTCAGCTGTCAGGCAATCACCTTCCTGCCATCTCAACAACCACGGAGCTCCAGGGAGAGGCTCTGCTCCAGCAGCCTTCTCCCTCTCCTATTCCTCTGGGACTCTTCTCTCCCTCTTCCTTCTCAGGCAGATGTTCTTTTGTTCTCCTCTCACTTCCCCCTCCTCCAACAGAAAAACAACTCCCCAACATTAAAGACAGAACGGCTCAACACAAGACAAAAAAAAAAAAAAAAAACAGAAAGAAAGAGAACAATGTGGTCATCTCTTAAATACCTTGATGGCAGAGGCACCGATTGGCCTGGCCCCGGCCAGAGGCTGGTCCAACTTCTACCTGGAGCTGGGGGAGGCTCTCAAAGTTGCGCACGAGTCTACCCCAGCTTTTAAAAAATAAAACCCACCAGATTCAAACCCATGACACCCAGAAAAAAATTATAATCACTTAATCTGTCCAAAAGTTGGGTTTAAGTTTCTAACACTTTTATTCCCATTGTGTATAGACCAAAGAGTTAACAAGCAAAATTTTACCTCCTGACAGTGTTATGGGAAAAAAATTGCCATTTTCTCATGACAATACTTCCATAATTAGAAAAACTAAAACAAGTCTCTTTAACCATCTGGTGATATGACATATTTCACTACAGAATCAGGAGTGTACATCTTTGGTCATTCTTTTGTCATTCTTTTGTCATTCTCTTCTACTCTTTGTGACCCATATCTGTTCATTTTGGGGAATGTACTGGCTACTGAAGTTAACATTCTTCATAGCCAATATGGGGCTGTGTTTCAGATTTATGGCCAAGACACTGTTGATAGCAATGTTTTGACTTTTACTGAGCAGTACTTCTGTAGCATCAAGGCTTCTCTCTTTCCCATTGTGCCCAGTCAGCTTGTAGGTTGCACAAGAGTTTGGAAGGGAAACAGCCAGGACAGCTGAACCAAAGTGATCAAAGGGATATTCCGTACCACATGATGCCATACTCAGCAGTGAAACTCTGTGGGATTTTTTCCAAAGTCACCATTGCTCAGAGACTGGTTGGACATCTGTCTGATGGTGGCAGGTGATTAATTTTGCATCACTTGTCTGTTTTTTTGTTGTTCGTTTTTTTTTTTGTTTCCTCCTTGTTGAACTGTTGTCATCTTGACCCAGAGTTTTCTCACCTTCGCCATTCTGATTCCCTTCCCATATCCTGCTAGGGCTGATAGCGAGTGAGTAACTGTGTAGGGACTTATTTGCCAACCAGAGAGAGTGAAGACTGGGTAGCAGCCTAGCAGTGTTGTTTTTATGTAAAATAGTCTGTAGAAATGGACTTTCTTTAATAAAAGTACATAGCTGAGTAAACAAGGGTGGGATAGAATAATTTATTAACAAAATAGTTTTGGCTATAAAAGTGAAAAGTGAATATTGCTGTCAACCTTTGGATAACCCACCGCTCTTCAGTGAGGGAAAGGTTTCCACGAGAAGTGATTTTGTTAGTGTTTGGTTGTTATTTTTAGAAGTACCACATGAAATATTCTTTTTTCCAAGTAGATCAAGTTTTTGTACCTCTACTGATGTTACATAAAGTAAATTTGCTTTCATTTGCCCAACCATTAGGATGCTGGTACAAAAATTAGTGTTGTGGAGTTTTTTAAACCTGACTCACTACTTCTTTAAACTGTTTAAACCAACTAAGTATTTGGACCGTCATACACAATAAAGCTATCAAGGGTATAAACATTACTTTCTGTTAAATTTATCCATTTTCAGTTCCTGACAGGTTGTTTTAATGACTGATCATAGTTTTAAGGTCTTTAACTTAAATTTTAAGAGAACCATAAAACCACCACTTTTCCTTAGAATTATTTAAGATTTGTTGATTTTGTTGTTACTAGATTGTTATTATGTTTTTAAAGCCAGGAAATAATGTCTGATATTAAGGCCAAATTCCACTGAGACGTTAAAAAACAATGTTAACATTAACGGAGGCAACTAAATATTATGGTGTGATGAGTGAATTACCACCACATCCTGTCTTTCAACCCAGCGTTCTATGATTTTTATTGTTATTCATTGATGGACCTTGAAGCATGACAGCCTTAATCTTGTTTTTAAGCGTCTAACTTTTTATTAGCCAGATTTTGTATGTTTTCTAATGTTTGAAGACAGTCAGTTTTGGATGATGCAAAGATCTCGGATGGAAACATACAATACAACAATACAAGTTGGGGAAAGGTGCCCATCTGCCAGAGGATAGGAAGACACTACAGAGGCTGGGTTGACACTGGACAGACTAGGTTGATGGGCCAAGGCCAACAATATGAAGTTCAATAAGACCAAGTGCAGGGTCCTACATTTTGGCCACAATAACCCCCTGCAGTGCTACAGACTGGGGGAGGAGTGGCTGGAGAGCGGCCCGGTAGAGAGGGACCTGGGAGTACTGGTTGACAATCAGTTGAACATGAGCCATCAATGTGCCCAGGTGGCCCGGAAGGCCAATGGCATCCCGGCTTGTGTCAGGAACAGTGTGGCCAGCAGGAGCAGGGATGTAATTCTGCCCCTGTACTCAGCGCTGGTGAGGCCTCACCTTGAGTCCTGTGTGCAGGTCTGGGCCCCTCACTGCAAGAAAGACATTGAGGTGCTGGAGCGGGTCCAGAGGAGAGCAACAAAGCTGTTGAGAGAACTAGAGGGAAAGTGCTATGAGGAGAGGCTGAGGGAGCTAGGGTTGTTTAGCCTGGAGGAGACTCAGGAGGGATCTTATCACTCTCTACAGTTACTTGAAGGGAGGTTGTAGTCAGGTGCGAATCAAGCTCTCCTCCCAGGCAACTAGTGACAGGACGAGAGGGCACGGTCTGAAACTACATCAAGGAAGATTTAGGTTAGATATCAAGAAACATTTCCTCACGGAGAGGGTGATTGGGCGTTGAAATGCACTGCCCAGGGAAGCGGTGGAGTCACTGTTCCTGGAGGTTTTTAAGGAAAGGCTGGATATGGCACTTAGTGCTGTGGTTTAGCCAATGTGGTGGTGTTGGGTCACTGACTAGACTTGATGATCTCAGAGGTCTTTCAGAGCCTCAACAGTTCTGTGATCTCTGAAAGACAAGTGTCGTGGGTTGACCCTGGCCAGCCGCCAGGTACCCACACAGCCGCTCACTCACTCCCCCCTTCACTGCTGAACAGGGGGAGAAAATATTTCCAAGGGTTCAGGGTTTGAGATAAGGACAGGGAGATCACCCTCATTTACCGTCCCGGGCAAAACAGACTCAGTTTTGGGGAAATTAGGTACATTTATTAAAAGAACTAATCAGAGAGGAGTAGTGAGAAGTGAGAGAGAGCAAACAAATCTTAAACAGAACACCTTCCCCCCATCCCTCCCTTCTTCCCGGGCTTAACATCAATCCCGGCTTCTCCACCTCCTCCCCCCGAGCGGCGCAGGGGGACAGGGAATGGGGGTTGCGGTCAGTTCATCCGACGTTGGTTCCACCGCTTCTTCATTCCGGGGGATGACTCTTCACTCTTCCCCAGGGCCACTGTGGGGTCCCTCTCACGGGAGACAAGCTTCACACTCTCTTCTCCGCGTGAGTCGTCCCACAAAGGGCAATTCATCCCAAACTGCCCGATGCGAGACACCTCACGAGGGGCAGCCCACCCCTCGTGAGTCTGAGGCGCAGTCCTTCGGGAGAAACTGCTCCAGCGTGAGCCACCCGCAACGTCCCAAAAGTCCCACCGGCCAACCTGCTCCAGCGTGGGCATTCCCTCTTCCACGGGCTACAGGTTCCGGCAGCGACTTGCTCTGGTGCAGGCTTCCCACGGGCTACAGTCCCCTTTCAGGCAGTCCACCCACACGGCGTGGAGTCCTCGGTGGACATCTATGCGGTGATCCTCACGGTGGACATCTGCACCTCGCCCATGGGCTGCAGGGGGACAACCCGCTTCACCATGGTCTTCACCACGGACCCGGGGGACTCCTTCTGCTCCGGCGCCTGGAGCTCATCCTCCCCCCCTTCCTTCTTCACTGACCTTGGTGTCTGCACAGATTCTCACTCCTCCATCTCTGTGCCAGCTGTTATGGCGCAGTTCTTTTTCCTGTTCTTAAATATGTTTTTCACAGAGGCGTTCCTCTGCTATCACCTTACTGATAGGCTCAGCCTTGGCCAGCGGCGGGTCCCTCTTTGTAGCCAGCTGGCATTGGCTCTATCAAACTTGGGGAGCTTCTCGCAGCTTCTTACAGAAGCCACTCTGCAGCTCCCCCCCCGCCGCCGAAATCTGGCCAGGCCAAACCAAAACAACAAGCAAACAAGGGGTAATGGGCTGAAACTCGAGCAAAAGAGGTTGTGCTTAAACTTGAGGAGAAACTTCTTCTCAGTGAGGGTGACGGAACACTGGAACAGGTTGCCCAGGGAGGTTGTGGAGTCTCCTTCTCTGGAGACATTCAAGACCCTCCTGGACACGTTCCTATGTAGCATTATCTAGGCATTCCTGCTCTGGCAGGGGGATTGGACTTGATGATCTTTCAAGGTCCTTTCCAATCCCTAACATTCTGTGATTCTGTCATTCTGTAATTAAATGATTCTTTAATTTGAAGAAAAGCATATAATGTATGAATTACGCCAAGGAGACACAGTGTTTATTCATTTGACTGAAATATTTTCCAGAACACAGGATTTTTTAGGTTTTAATCTACTTACATATCTTTTGCTATATACAAAATCATGTAGTTTGAGATGTAGTTATGTTATTGTTATATTTCTAAAAACAACAGCTCTGAGGCAAGGAGTATAAAACATATTTTATTGTGGGAAATCATAGATAAATAAATCAAGCTATTTATTTTACATAAAACTAAATTTCATCAACTACGTTTATACCATGTTAACCTGACAGAAAGAAATCTGTTGCCTTTAGTAAGATTTATAATAGAAATGTTTGCATTTGGAAAAAACTTGTCATCTATTCCAACTCTGAGTTGTGCTGTAAAATGAAATGAGATAGAAGAGTAATAAGCAACAGAGCAAAGATAGGTGAGATGGTCTATTTGAGATAAATATGAGAGTAATGGAAGTAAGGGGCACCTGATATGAGTGGAGAAATGCTGTTTCTCAGCACTTCATGAATACAACTAGGTGAAAACATTGAAAATTGTTTTAAACAAAGTTAAAAATTTGGAAAGAAAATCTAACTCTGGAAGTCAGAAATATATATTTTTATCAAAAGAGCTGAAAAGAAATTAAAATGTTAATATATGAATATTTTCTTATAGAGAGTTTTGAATGATGAAATGATAATGACTAGCTGTGTTGCTCATGGTGTGATAAATCTCTGCATAAATCTTGAGGAAAAAAAGCATGAAACAGACAAAAATATTTTCAAGGATTCTTTTTATTTTCTGGGACAAATGTATAATTTTTTTCTTTACAAAAGATCCAGATAAGGACTCATTCTATGTTAGACAACGTACCCAGTTTTGAGGTAATTATTTCCCTCCCCTCCTTGCTGGTCATTTATGTACATAAGAGCAATGGTTGACTCTGACAAGAAAGTGGGGGAATATGGGACTATTGTGAGACAGTTTTGATTAATGGAGTAAATAGAATAAGAACCCAACAGGAGTAAGAGAAATAAACATTTCTGGAATAATTTCCATAAAACTTGACAAAGATAGTGTATTCTAGGGGGAATTTTATGTAGGCAGACTCTCACATTGTGTAAATATCTTTAAATCTGTTGAAAATTGACTTTGCAATTGTTGAGCATATTATATATTTATATATCATCATAAGTAACTGCTAAACAACAGACAAGTCACCTTATCATACAAAAAAAGGAAGGCTTCTAACTACAGAGTAAGGCACCTTTAATTAGCATCTAGCTAGAAAGCAAGATTGGAGTGAAAAATGGAAAACCATGAGAACAGTTAAAATCAGTGACCACAAGCAATTTTATTTAAGTCTAGTAAGGAGTGCAAGTGTTCACTGAGTTCAGTGTTAAAACAGTTCTGGGTACATCTTTATCTGAAAATCAGTGGACAACAGTATAGAAGTTTAGAAAGTTTTGGCAAATGCATAAGCTTGTCAAACTTTACTGCCATTTTAAAAGCTCTGGCAATTTAAATGTTTGTATAAATAATATTTAAACTCCTTTTTTTCCAGAAGATTAATGTGTGGGAAATGGAAGGTTTTGTTCTAATTTTCCAAGAATTCACAACTAGATTATAGGAAACTGTATAAAATTATTATTTATTTATTGTCTTTTTTTAAAAAAAATATCTATACAGTCTAAGTTACTCTCCTTAAAGAAGGAGAAGTCCAGAATCAAGACTGTAATGAGCTGCAATAAAAACCACACATGTCAATGGGTATATATATCAACATTTACTGGTGTCCTAAAAGAAAGAAGAAAAGAAAATTATAAACTAGAGTCTAAAAGTCATTTCTCAGAATCATGGAATCATAGAATGCATTGAGTTGGAAGGCACCTTTAAAGGCCATGTAGTCCAACACCCCTGCAGTGAGAAAGGACATCTTCAACTAGATCAGGTTGCTCAGAGCCCCATCAAACCTGAGACCTGTTTCAGTGTTTTACCACCCTCACATTAAAGAACTTTTTTCTAACATCTAATCTAAATCTACCCTGTTCAAACTTAAAACCACTGCCCTTTGTCCTGTTGCTATGCACTCCTGTGAACAGTCCTTCAGCAGCTTTTCTGTAGGACCCCTTCAGGTACTGGAAGGACAATATAAGGTCTCCCCAGAGGGTTCTCTTCTCCAGGCTGAACAATTCCAACTCTCTCAGCCTGTCCTTGTAGGAGAGGTTCTCCAGCTCTTTGAACATTTGTGTGGCCCTCCTCTGGACCTGCTGCAACAAGTTCACATATGAAGGCTTCTATTAATCCTGTTAGCTTCAGAAGGTAAAATGTACAGTCCTTCCTCTTCTTGAAGTCTGTGGTAGAAGGCGAAATATTTACTCTTTTGACAAATGTGGAGTTCCTGTTACACAGAGACTTTTATTCTTATAAGACATTTCAGAGTTACACCAGATGTAGCAAAATCTGGCCATTTTGGGATGTACCAGAAGAACGCTGAATAGCTTGGATTTAGAAGCTGCCCTATAAATTAAAACTCCCTGTTGCAACAGAGATATAGACATTATGCGCTGCAGAAACCAGTTCTACTAAACATTATACTGCTGGCAGCACAAAACAGAAGCAACAAAGAAGACAGAGAAATATAAAGTATCAAGCTGGATGGATTCACTATCAGAATGGGAAAATGAATTAAAAAAATATAAATTAAAAAAAAAACAAACCGGAACACCTTTAACCATCTTTTTATGAACAACATGCTTGTGATGAGATCCGAGTGTGTGGCTCAGTCATGGCTACACCACGACTACCAGATTGCAGGTGTCTAACATTCTCTATGTTGATTTGTCATGATTTGACCCTGGCCGGCCGCCAGGTACCCACACAGCTGCTCTCTCACTCCCCCTTCACTGCCAGACAAGGGGAGAAAATATTTCCAAGGGCTCAGGGTTTGAGATAAGGACGGGGAGATCACTCTCATTTACCGTCCCAGGCAAAACAGACTCAGTTTTGGGGAAATTAGGCACATTTATTAAAAGAACTAATCAGAGAGGAGTAATGAGAAGTAAGAAAGAGCAAACAGATCTTAACAAACAGAACACCTTCCCCCCATCCCTCCCTTCTTCCCGGGCTTAACATCAATCCCAGCTTCTCCACCTCCTCCCCCTCAAGCGACACAGGGGACAGGGAATGGGGGTTGTGGGCAGTTCATCCGACGTTGGTTTCACTGCTTTTTCACTCTGGATGAGGACTCTTCACTCTTCCCCAGGGCCACTGTGGGGTCCCTCTCACGGGAGACAAGCTTCACGCTCTCTTCTCCGACGTGAGTCGTCCCATGAAGGGCAATTCATCACAAACTGCCCAACGGGAGACACCTCATGAGGGGCAGCCCACCCCTCGTGAGTCTGAGGCGCAGTCCTTCAGGGGAAACTGCTCCAGCGTGAGCCACCCGCAGCGTCCCAAAAGTCCCACCAGCCAACCTGCTCCAGTGTGGGCATTCCCTCTTCCACGGGCTACAGGTTCCGGCAGCGACTTGCTCTGATGCGGGCTTCCCACGGGCTACAGCCCCCTTTCAGGCATCCATCCACACGGCGTGGAGTCCTCGGTGGACATCTATGCGGTGATCCTCACGGTGGACATCTGCACCTCGCCCATGGGCTGCAGGGGGACAACCCGCTTCACCATGGTCTTCACCACAGACCCGGGGGACTCCTTCTGCTCCGGCACCTGGAGCTCATCCTCCCCGCCCCTCCTTCTTCACTGACCTTGGTGTCTGCACAGATTCTCACTCCTCCATCTCTGTGCCAGCTGTTATGGCACAGTTCTTTTCCCCATTCTTAAATATGTTTTTCACAGAGGCATTCCTCTGCTATCACCTTACTGATAGGCTCAGCCTTGGCCAGCAGTGGGTCCCTCTTTAGAGTCGTCTGGCATTGACTCTATCAAACTTGGAGAGCTTCTAGCAGCTTCTTACAGAAGCCACCCTGCAGCTCCTCCCCCACTGCCAAAATCCGGCCAGGCCAAACAAAAATATGATTGAATAACACATAACATATTCTTCCTACAGGAAGAATAAAATGGAAACTGGAAATGAACTAAGAAGACATTTGGAAAATGGAAAATTTGGAATTTGCACAAATACATTGTGTTAGTCTTCCTTGTTGTATCAGCTCAGGATAATTGAATATCTAGTAAAGAACAGCATTCTACTGAAGAGTTTATCATTTCTGTGTCAGGTGTTGGAATAGATAGGTTTGTTTTCTTGGCATTCTGATGCTGATGTATTAGGTTGATGCTTCAGAA
Organism: Trogon surrucura; assembly: GCA_020746105.1. Lineage (NCBI taxonomy): Eukaryota > Metazoa > Chordata > Aves > Trogoniformes > Trogonidae > Trogon > Trogon surrucura. The sequence goes on from CM036617.1 coordinate 43,757,880, forward strand.
ATTTATCTGATTGTTAAAAATAATTGAATAAAGGCACTATATTCAGTAGTTTTGCTGGCTGCTACATATGTGACCTGGTTGACTGCCAGGTATAATTGTCCCCCACATTGCCTTTTTGTTTTATCCAAATGTTTAATAATATAAACTATCGAGGATTTAAGTTAGGCTGGTAACGCATGAGAAAAGATTTTAAAGTAACCACAAGGAAAATATAATGACTTCAAACCAACAATCTCTGTAGAGAAATTAGTGCCATTTTTAAACATTATCAAGAATGGTTTAGCAAAGGATTTCTTTAGGGAAAGTATTTTGGTTACAGAGTTTTTATCTTCCTTTAAAATTACCTTATAATTATACTACAAGCAGGTCGTGTCCACAAGGCGTCTTTTCTAAAAAATAGTAGAAAATACAACGTAGCACATTTCCTCAAAGGAAATGAGTTCTTGTTTATAAGTAACTCTTCTTCACATCCTTCATGATTTTCAAAATTTAAGACTACAAAGACAGAGTATCTTAAATTCTTTCCCTGTAACTCTGTGAGAGAAATGCAGGATTCAGGGTTCCAATTTTTCTGTTGAATGAGCCTTATTCTGTGTCACATATCGTGGGACAAAAGTTAGTTTTAAAATTCTGGTTTGTATTTGTTGCACATGTTGTTTTGGGTAAATACCACCCTAAAGTATGAATATGTAATTTTTTAATTTGTAGAAATATTCATAAGAGTTCTGAGTGAAGTAATTTTCTGAAATATGTATGTTACCTATAGTGTACAAAACTAAAAAATAAAACTTGGAAAGTTAAACATTAATGAATTGAGCTATCTCTTTATTATTATTATTGCTTCATTAGGATAAAAGATTCCACAGATTAATTGGATAGAGAAAATTGCAGCCTTCTAGTATTTCCTTTCTCAGAAGAACGATCAGAATTTAAAAAAAAAAAAAATTTGTCATGGTGTCGTGGTAGAATTTAAAGTTTTCAGAGATACAAAAACAGAATGGAAGAAACTCGCACATAAACATATAAACCATCAAAACTGTAGAATATCATCAAGATTGTTCAGTTGGTAGCTAACCCAGTCTGGATCGAAAGATAAACTTGTATGCGCCTTGGTTGAAAAATTCAGTCTAAACATTTTATTTGCAAATGTATCTATAAAAAAATAAAACTAACTAAATCAAAAGTTTTAAAAGGAGCAAGGTTTGAGCTATTTTTTAAGCTAGAAGTCTGTTAAGGCCTGACCTAAAATCCTTTTAAATCAGTTTTACAGTTTTAGGCTTTTTTTTTGTCAGTCCTGTGGGATGATAAATATAGTAATATTGAGACACCTGAGATATACGTTAGGAAAAAAAGAATGAGAAATTGAAATTTGAGAAAGCTCTATTCTTCATATATAACTCACACACTATTTTCTGCAAAATTCTCGAAAATAGAATTTTGAAGTCTGTTGCAACTGACCAGGGACTATAGGATGACCCCAGCGTGGAATCTTGTTTTTAAACAGGTAGAAGATCAGAAGTGAAATCTTTGAAAAGGAAGTAACATAAAAGGCAAACACTTCTATATTTGTGTATGTATATTTGTCCAATCAAGTTTGTATCCAAAAGGCAAACTTGGCCCCAAGCATTATAAATTTGATTATCTCGACCTATTTCTTTGAAGAAGAACTAATAACTTCTCTTTTTCCACAGATAGGAATTTGTAGGCATATGAATCTTCTTAGAAGTTCCTGTATTCATGCTGACATAGCTATCTCCACGAAGTAGGTCACCACTTATGACAAAAGTCACTAAGAAGACTTTATTCTTAGAAAAGTTGGCTATTTGAGTGCAGTAAAGTCTTTAAAAATGAATAAACCACAGAAATATATGCATTATCTGGCCACTAGAGCTACATTTATGTCCCCAGAAGCCCTCTACAACAATTTCTATTGTATATAGTGACACTTCAGATTAATTGCTGGATTCTCCCCTGCTGAACTCAGCCAGTGAGCCACTCATGACCCAAGCAGATGTTTCTGCATTTTAGGCAAACTGCAGCATGTTTGTATTCCCCTTGCTCCCCCACCTCCATTACCTGTGAAAAAGGCTTTTACCAGAGACATCGCAGCAATTTTACTCAAGAGAAGCATGGTGCTGGCCCACCAACATTGCTGCAAAGTAGTCTGTGTTTCCATCTGCTGCAGAGCAGTCTGTGTTTCCATCTTCCATCACGCAGGGGAATTTGAGGGGTGGAACATTATAAAAAAGAGTTCATCAGTATAACTATACTGATACTTATTGTATTTACAGGCTAAAATATAACAACTTCCTTGTAAAGTTCCCTAGAAAAATGTATTTGTCTGAGCTCATTTCACTAAAGATCATCATAAAGCTACAGAGGCAAATTGTTTTTGTGTGCCCTGAACAGAATCATAGAATTATAAAATCATATAGGTTAAAAAAGACCTTCAAGATTATGGAGTCTACCCATTAACTAGCAATGCCACGTCTACCACTAAACAATGTCCTTAAGTCCCACATGTCTTTTAAATAACTCCAGGGATGGTGCCTCAACCATTTCCCTGGGCAACCTGCTCTAACGTTTAACAACCCTTTCAGTGAAGAAATTTTTCCTAATCTCTAATCTAAACTTCCCCTGGTGCAACTTGAGGACCTTTCTTCTTGTCCTATCAGTTTTTACTTGGGAGAAAAGACTGATCCCCACCTCACCAGAACCTCCTTTCAGGTAGTTGAAGAGAGTAAGGTCTCCCCTCAGCCTCCTTTCTCTGGGCTAAACAACTCCAGTTCCCTCAGCTGCTTCTCATAAGACTTGGTTTTGACACCCTTCCTCAGCTTTATTGCCCTTCTTTGGACATGCACCAGCTCTTTAGTGTTTTTCTTTTCATGAGGGGCCCAAAAATGAACAAAGGATTCAAGGTGTGACCTCACCAGTGCTGAGTACAAGGGGATGATGACTTCCCTACTCCAACTGGCTACATTATTCCTGTAACAAGCCAAGATACTGCTGCTGCTAAGCAGAAGCAGAGTGGACAGTGTCAGATATCAGCACAACAGTAAGATAAAATGTTATAAGGGCCAAAGCAGTGCAGAAAGTTTCCTCCTAGATTCTTTCGTGGCCCTCAGGTACCTGAGGTACCTCCCATCTTCATGGGATCAGACAGCTTTCCTGCAGATGCTGCAGCGGATTGTACCATACCCCCCGCTGGAGACTCATTGCTGCTGGGAACAGCGGTTGGTGCCTACAGCTGGATCTGTATGCACAGCCTCTGCTGTCCTTTTGATCTCCACTTCACAGCATTAGTACTCTTCTAACTCCCACACACATACTTTTCTGGTGTCCTTTTATCTTTCAGTTCCTGCTATTCTTAGAGAGACAGAGAAAATATGACTGATAGTCCGCTTTTGCTACATCTCAGTTGCTATTTCAAAATACTTAATCATCCGAATAAAATTGGATTAACAAGAACTGTGGAGTTCTGCGCAATTATGCAATTATGCATAGGCTGATCAGAACTTCATGGAAATGGTACATTTCTTCCTGAATGTGTCACTTTTTCAGTGACATTCCGTTTCCACGCAATTTTTTTTTACTTGTTTTTTTGTCTCCCTAAAAATCCACCAGTTTTACAGAAAGACTTGAGCACTCATTTATATGGGAAATACTTTGTCCATCTACAGGGTTTGGGGGAGTTTTGTGTAGTTTTAACTATTCTCCTTTTTTGCGAAATTCCTTTTAATTTCTTTTGAAATTCCTTTTATTTATTTTTTTCTTTTGCTAATATTATGACTATATTTTACTCCCACTACAGATTTCTTCTGATTTCTCCTTCAATTTCAGATCCCATTTTAGAACTTTATAAATTCCTTCTTTCTGTACGGAACAAGACTCAAGGTTTTGACTTTTCAGTTGGGGAACTTCGGCATCCATTCTGCCTACAGATCAAAGACTTATGGCCACAGTGGCCATCCAAGTAACATGCACTTACATCCTGTCCATGTTGTCTGGAACAACACAGATGTGATAAGAGGATGCAGAAATTGTTACCATGTCCACTTTCCCACTTGGAGGACAGATGACCAACACTTTACGGAAAAACATGTTAATGTCACCTGTGAAGCTTACAACATATTCAGAAGCTCTGAGAATGGCATCTGTTTATTTTTACTGTAACCATGACCAGGAAAGGCTTAGGTGTCTTGAGAAATATGGGATTCTTTTGAAATTTCAACTTTCAAATTTTAACAAATCTATTTTTTTAAAAATTGTAACATATAAAATGGCAGTTTCAAAAATAGCAATTTTGTTTGATTTTGCTTTTTTTTTAAAGAAAAAAAAAGGCAGAAACATTCTTTATCAAACTAGTGGTTCCAGAGTCTAGAAAAACTGGTTAAGAATCTGCTATGGTGACCTAAAAATTATTTATATTTAAACAATCTATTTTGTTTTGCCTCAGGGGAAAAAAAAGAAGCTGGGCTATTCAGGATGAAATCTTCCCAGAAACTGAAAACAAGTAAAATCAGGCTAAAACAGACACCTGACATAATAATAACAGTAAGAATGTTAAATTTTATCAGTTATAACTTATATTAAGTTCTTCACTCTGAGGCTGGTGAGACACTGGAACAGGTTTTCCAGAGACGATGTGAATGCCCCCTCTCTGGAGGTGTTCAAAGTGAGGTTGGATGGGGATTTGAGCAACCTGGTCCAGTGGAAGGTGTCCGTGCACGTGGCAGGGAGGTTGGAACTTGTTGAACTTCAAGGTCCATTTCAACCCAAACCATCCTACAATCCTATGTTTCTACAACTCTATAACATACTGAAAATAGGACCTCATAATCGGCACATCATTAATCAAAGACGATTGAAATATCCTTTTTAAAGGAGGAATATTAGTTATTTCTGTAAACATTAAAAATAGAAGTTTTGGTTATAAAAATATTTTAGGAGAAAAGTATATACTGTTTCTTTGAAACATTTTTGAAACATTTTTTTATGCATTGCTTGAGAGATGGGCTGTGATCATTGACAATGATGTGACTCTAGTAACAAGAATACCCTAATTAACTTTTTCTTTTTCATACATATTTTTCAAGTTAAATCTCTCGGGTTTTTTTAAGATCCTGGAAGATATGTGCATTATGGAAAAAAATAAATACATATATTCATATTCATTATTGCTACTATGCAAATATTTCTAGAAAATACATTAATATAAATGTCTTATTGTCATTTTAAACAAATGGATTTGCAAACTTCACATCACCTAATAATTTTCTGTGGCTAGGAAAAAATAGTTGCTGTACATCTCTTGGGGAATGGATGCAATCTGTCTCTTATTTCACCTTTGCAACCTCTGAACATATATCCATAAGACTAAAAATATGTTGTATCTCCACAACTTTATATGCAAGGATCATTAATAATGAATTCCTCAAATATACAATGATCACAGTATCTCTGTAAGCACTTAAGTGTGTTTATAGTGGTTTATCTAAGGGTTGTAAGAAGTGTCATTTTGTTCTTGTTGTTAAGGTTACATTTTTCCAACATGTTAGCAGCAGCAAGACTTTACACACCATAGCTCTCACTAGGGAATTTCAGTCACAGACAATACCTTCTTGCTTTCTTATTACACTGCATGGTACTGCCCTGGTTGAATCACTGTCAGCCACTAGATATAGCCAAAATGTCAGCAGCTGTGATGAAGAGAAGGAAAAAGAAATAACTTGCCATACAAAGTCTTATACTGTGATGTTTTATAAAGCCAATGCTGTCAGTCAATGCCCATCAGTACTGCCTGCGAAAAGCACAGGGCTGAGTATTGATTTAATTAACTGGAGTTGAGATAAAGTTCACTTACATGGGGCAATAATTCACAAGATGTTCACAGGATTTCACAGAATGTGTTGTGAGAAAGCGAAAACGCAGAACTGAATGGATGGGACACAGCCGTGGAGTCAGTGACTGACAGACTAACAGACAAGACTGCATATGTATCAAGCATCTGGGCAAAATGTTTTGTGTTACTGAGGTTTTAGAAACAATATACAGCGGAGTCAGTTCTACTTTCTCTTTCCATCATCAGGTGCCAATACAGATCAGGAAACTAATTAGATCAGCATTTGCTCTGTGGTCCTCAGAGAAATAATACCTTTTAATATAATTGTCTTTAACTGAACATGATGGTCTTTTAAAAATGTTGAAGGAAAGAAGTCAGAGAGTTGTGGTCAATGGGACAGAATCTATTTGGAGGTCTGTATATAGTGGAGTCCCTCGGGAGTCGGTACTGGGACCAGTACTATTCAACATATTTATCAAAGACCTGGATGAGGGATTAAAGAGCACTGTCAGCAAGTTTGCTGACACAAAACTGGCTGGAGTGGCTGAGACACTAGAAGGATGTACTGCCATTCAGCGAGACCTAGACAGGCTAGACAGTTGGATGGGAAAAAAATTAATGAAATACAACAAGGGCAAGAGTAGAGTCTCGCACCTGGAAAGAACAACCCCAAGTACCACTATAGATAGGGGACAGACCTACTGGAGAGCAGCATAGGGCAGATGGACCTGGGGGTTCTGTGGAAAGCAGGATGACCATGAGCCAGCAATGTGCCCTCATGGCTAAGGAGGCCAATGGCATCCTGGAGTGTATTAGAAGGGGAGTAGCTAGTAGGTCAAGAGAGGTTCTCCTCCTTCTCTCCTCTGCCCTGGTGAGGCCACATCTGGAATGTTGTGGACCTCTCAGTTGAAGAAAGGCAGGGAACTGCTTGAGGGAGTCCAGCGCAGAGCCACAAAGATGATTTAGGGAGTGGAACATCTCCCTTATGAGGAAAGGCTGAAGGAGCTGGGTCTCTTTAGCTTGGAGAAGGCTGAGGGGTGACCTCATTCATGTTTATAACTATGTAAAGGATGAATGTCAGGGGGATGGAGACAGGCTCTTCTCAGTGATGTTCAATGATAGGACAAGTGGCAATGGGTGCAAGCTGGAGCATAGGAGGTTCCACAAATACATAAGGAAAAACTTTTTCACTGTGAGGGTGATAGAGTACTGAAATGGGCTGCCCAAAAAGGTTGTGGAGTCTCCTTCTCTGGAGACATTAAATCAGCCTGGACGCGTTCTTGTGTGACCTTACTCCTGCTCTGACAGGAGGGTTGGGCTAGATGACCTTTTGAGTCCCTTCCAACCCCTACCAATCTGTGATTCTGTGATTCTGTGATCGTGTGATAATACCACCAGTGGCTCAAAGACCCATCTGTTAAGCTACTTAGGTGACTTGCTTTATGAGCCTGATTGTATTATTTATTGCCTTGTATGTTTTTATTACATTGGAACAACTCTAGGAAAATGAATGCCTGTGAAAATAATAAAAACCAAGTTCATTTTTAACTACAAGCAATTAACAAGCTCTCTTTTCCACTTTCAGCATGTACCAGTGCTATTTTTATATATGTGTGCCTATGTATGTGGTTGTGTGTCTACTGTTACTAAAATATTAAGTGTTGCACTAAATTCACTTTTAAATCTTGAAATTTATGGCTCAGTATAGAAACAAGAAATATTCCCACGAGATTCTCTCATTTTATACCAGAGTTGCTTTTAAAATTTTGGTGAATCTTGTGTTAGATTTCAGTGTTCGAAAGCTCTTCTGGGAAGAGAAAAAGCTGCTGACTTTTACTTCTAGGAGGCTGGTTGCAGAGTATTCCTTGCTGCAGACCTTTGTTTGCCCACCTTATTGTTGGCAACACCTCAGGTCTGCTATTGTCCTACAATAATGCCAGCCTGCCCTCATCTCCACGTCTAATACAACTATTTCTATTTTTGATGAAGGACATTAGCCAGTATTTGTTTCCCATATATAATTGCAGGGGGTTCAGTGGATCATACAAAGATCAGAAGGAAGTTTTATATATATGCAGACACACGCATACAGCTACAGATATCAAAGCTATACATACACATATATGTATTTCTATACATATTTATGTTTATGTACAGTCATAGGTACATTTATACGTATATATAGAATCAAAACTAGATCTATTGTATAAAAAATACAATATACTAGACAACATAAAATTATTTAAGAAACTTATTTTGAAAATAGGTCAACTGGAGTAAAACATTTTTGAAGTATAAAAATACCATTGTCTTTCAAGATTACAATACTTCTTTTTCTCCTCAAAAATTTTACGAGTCATTTGTCTTAAAGCAGTATGCTGAAGAAACTATTCATGTTTTGTTCTGTAATCTTGACAAGGAATAGTGCATTTTGTTTGTCAGGAGGCAGCTGAGTATGTAATTATTCAGACACTAACAGAATTTTATTCATGTATAATAAAATTCATACAGCTGTTGTGCACAATTCTATCCTTCATTGGCTCAATGTGTTTATATAAAGCACAAATGATGTGACGGACTCTTCATAAACTGTGTTTAAGTGTCGGGGACTTCACTAACACATCCCAGGTACAGATGGCTCTGGTGACTCGAAAATGCACATGGAACAATGTAGGAAGCCAACTTTTCTGGTAAGGACTAAAAGAAATAAAAAGATGGAGACAGGTAGTTGGGTTTTTTTGTGTGTGTGAAGAATGTAACAGAGAATCCCCTTTCGACAGTAAAAGACAGTTTATATGGAAATGTGTTTTCTTCCCAATGCAGCCTGCCAATTTCTTTTTCAATCCTTGTAGTGAAAAGCTCTTAAATATTAGAGAAGGACAAAACTAGGAGATAATCAAATAAAACTCCTTAGCACAGAGTGAAGGTTAAATACAGGTAACAACTTTCAGAATGTCTTCAAAAGTCACAGAGAAGGAAATGAAATCTTTATACATGAATGAATTAAAAAAAATTAAGATGACCTTTAAAAATAATAAGAGTTAAACACTGCATGATTTAACAGTTATCCAAATGACCTTCATTGTGACTCTTGGCCATACAGAAGTGGTGCAGAAGCATCCTTTAGCTCAGGCTCTGGGGTTGCTAAAAACAAGAAGAGCAGAAATAATCTAAATTCTTTCCCTTACATTCTTTCTTCAAGCATGGCAATTAGTCACTGTTGGAGACAGGGTATTGTTTTAAAAGAACATTTATTCTTCTCTGTAAGGATATTATTATCTTATGACACAACCCACCCATCTTAATTTTCAGAGCTACATTTTAATACATAATCTCTTCCAATGAAAGAGTTTTCCTGAACAAATATGGACAATATAAAGACTCTTCCCTGACAGTGTTTGGGAAGTCTTTCTAATTGACATAATATTTCAGAAAACAACGCTAAGCAAGATTTTGCTTTTATCATTTGTTTGTGGAGTACAGCAACAGCAGAGGAAAACCTTTTTTTTTGATATATATCTAGTAATTTTGTTAGTCCTTAATTTTATATTTTATCTCAAAGCTATTCTGTCTTCTTACCTTCTGTAGTTCCTAGTTAAGGATATGTTTGGCTTCACAGCAAAATAGCTGTATAAATTTTTCATGATTCACTGCATGTTTGAGACCATTTATGCAAAGTAACCAGTGTAAAAGCGGTTTGAATTGCTTTAGTTAGCAATATTCCTTAGCTTTTTACAGGCACTGGCTCTATTCCTTGTTGTTATTTTCTGTGATAGCAAAGATATATTATCAAATGTCCAATTTATTGGTCTAACTTACATTCATTACAAACTTTGTTCACTTTTAGCACAGCAATACTTAGAGCATGATAGATACTCATAATGTATTCATTTTAAATTCCTTAACAAATTTTTTTGTTGTTGTTTTTTGGGCAGGTTTTCATCTTCTTTGTTCCACATGCTTTATCAAATAACACTTGTCACATGAGCCTGTCACTTTTGTGGAATGTCAGGATGCTTTACATGTTCAATAAAAATACGAAATAAAAATACAAAATAAATAAGAAACAAATTCCCTTCTTTCACTTTTACAGGTTTCTGACAATGCATTTTTGATGATGCTTTCTATAGTACATTTTGATGTGACACTGACACATAAGCTTTTTTCATTCTTTTGGTTTTTGTTTGCTTCCCCTTGCCATACATTTATAAATACAAGAATCTTGTACTTCATCAATATATGTTGAAAATGGGAGAGAAAGAAAGATTAGTAAAACAAATATTGAAATTATAATGGTCCAAATCAATATCGGTTCTGAGGTAATCTCAGAAGAACTGAAGAAAGGTTAGTTGAATAACAAATGGTTCAGGAATAAAGTGTGCATTATGTTCTACCTCATCCAGAGGTAGAGAGGAAGAGAAAATTGGTTGAAGATAAAGAGAATGGAAGCGTGCATAAGTAGGAAATGACTGTAGCTTTAGAAATATACAATGCACACATTTGAGGGTTGTAAATACTTAAAAGGATGAAAAGAAGGTGTAAATACACAAGAGGGTGCAAAGACATCAAATATCTTATTGAAAATAATAGTAAATGAAGAGGCAAGAGCAATGATATGCATATAAGCAGATCTGAAGGAAGCAGAAGAGAATCAAATAGAAAACATCCAGTTACAAAAAGGAAAAAAAAAAAAGATGAGAAACTATAAAATAATCATAAATAAAAGCATAAAATAATGAAAAAAATAATCAAGTGAAAAAAGGTAGCATTATATGTATAGCATAGAAAACATGGAGATTACAAAGAATAGAGTAACAATAGCATACTTTAGTAACAATAGCGTATCTTATGCTGACTTCTATTCACTATATGTGTTTCACTGTCACTAGGTGTCCTGATTTGAGAGAAGAATAAAGTATGTGTGAATTTTTTTTACTTTGTTTAATTTTTGTTGTCCTGTTTTCTCTCTTAAAATCTTCTTAAAATACAGTTTTGTATGATTGCATACATTGTTATTTACTGTAGGTCAAATTTAATGTTACTTTATTTCTGAATTAATCCCAAGTAATCGTTTGTTTAATGGAACTATCAGACTTACTCTTCTTATTTTCTGGGGAGAAAAAGAAGAAGAAAAAATATATTAGTTTGACTGAACTTTTTAAAATTCTCAATGTAATGCCTTCTATAGTTTTGCCATGTGTGGGCTTCATGTAGGTTGGTGATTTGTGTCCACTAAACCCCAACATCAATCTTATCACTCCAGCAATAACCTAACATTCCTCCATCCCTATGCAGTTTACAACACTATTGGATTGTTCCAACCTCCTCAGGCAAATCTTTACTGTATCTCATATTTTCTTTCCCTCTGCCATTGTATTGACCCTTAGCATTGTATGCTGTAACAACATCAACGCGATATATGGCTGCGTAGTACAATATCCCAGTTTGCCAAAGGACTCATGTTTGTTGTCAATGTACACGTGTTTTTCACATAAAGCATTCAAATGTTTGTTACTAAACAAATAAGTGAATACTATCTGGTTTATTCATTAGACCTATATTCTTCCCTTTGTAACATGTTATTAAAGTTCTGATATAACTTAAGAATTTTTGTTTTGATCTTTTAATTGAAAACTATGTCTTTTCATAAAGTCCACTGCAGACAAAAAGTATTTTCTGAAAGAAAAAAAAAAAAAGCTTTTTTGAAAACCTATCAATCTGCTCAATTCTTATGGTAGAGTCAGATGTAGTGCAGTGTTGGCTGCACTCCAGCAACAGAGGATCTGAACATAGTACGAGGCAGAATGGAAGCCCCTCAGATTGACAGCCTATGTTTTTGCTCATGGAAACCATGCACCAAAAGAGAAGCAGCAGAAAACTAAATATCACTTTTAAAAATGCAAGCATACTTGGCTCAATATTATTGACTGGGTGCTTCAGAAGACAAAAAATATATGCATATATATCTTCATCTGTCATGGTTTAACTGCAGCTGGCAACTAAACACCACCCAGTCACTTGCTCACTCCCTTCCTGAAGCAGGATGGACAGAGAAGTCTAAAAGCAAGAATTCTTCTGGGTTGAGATAGGAAGAGTTAAATAATTAATATAAAGTAAAATAAAGATTATTTAATAATAATAAATAGTAATAACAACTACTAGTAATAATTAAAAGGAAAATAACAGAGACACAAATAAAAACAAAGAAATTATGCAAATTAAAATAATTGCTCACCACCAACCAACCAAAGCCTAGCTAGTCCCTAAACAACAGCCCTCTGACCAACCTTCCTTGTATTTTTTTGCTGAGCATGACACCACATGGTCTGGGATATCCCTTTGGTTGTTTGGGATCAGCTGTCCTGGCTGTGCCCCTTCCCAACTCCTGATGTACCTGCAGCCTACTCGCTGGTGGGGTGGGGTGAAGAACAGAAAAGACCTCTATTCTGTGTAAGCACTGCCCAGAAGTAACTAAAACATCCCTGTGTTATCAACAATTTCCAACACAAATTCAAGAGATAGCCCCATACTAGCTACTGTGAGGAAAGTTAACTCTACCCCAGCCAAAACTAGAATATCATCTTGTATACATTTTGGCTATTCTTGGTTGTTTAGACACAAACTATAGGTGTATTCTAAGATGTTTGCAACTTATATGCTGTTTATCCAGCATATATTTATATATGAACAACTTCAAATGTCTGGTTTCAGTCCTTCCTGTGCTGTTGGAGAAACACACCACATGTGTGTATATCTATAGAAAAATGTAGAAAGCATTTTGCAATGAGATCACATTAATTTTCTTACTGTCATGACTCTGAAAAGTTTGAAGTCACTTTGCTCAAATTTTAAATCATAAAAATATAACCTTGTTTTGGAAAACACAGAAAAAGTATAAAGATGTCTGTAGGAAGCTGTGGGTGTGTATGGATTGGAAAGCTGGTACACAGTATTCATTCAATTTTAAATGTAGTCATTCCTTCTGTACATACATGTGTGTACATTATACACATCCTACAGGTCTTCCCAGAACTCTTCCTGAAATAAGTCTACAAAGTCTTTCTTCTTATTTTGCTACAAGATACATAAAACTAAATCTAAATATTTTATGAGATAAAGGTTAAATAAGGTACGTGTGTACAGTGATGGCCTTAAAAGCTGTTTGAAAATACGTATTCAAGATGTCAATTACTAAAAAAACAAGAAAGCCCAATTTTCAGACATTCTCACAACTTGCCCATATAGGGTAGAATTCTTTTCACCTAACTTTTGCTTGTCTGCAGTGTAAATATTTACATCTGAGGTAGTCACAGTAGACCCCTTGTTCAACACAGAGAAATAGGTACTTTGGGGATAAAATTACTAGCTTTCTAAAGTAGTCTAAACAAATTCGGCTGAACTGTGCACTTAAAGGTGTCCTGTTTCCACTGTGCATGGAAGGAGTCCATTTTGTTTCACTCATACATAGCTATCTACTCTACAGATATTTAAGTTGGGTAGTATTAATGTAGATCCTATGAAATGAGACCAGAGGTACAAGATCCCTCTGTGCTCATTAGCTCAAAGTGAGAACAAGAAGGATTGGCCAGTTCTGATTTCTTTTTGATAGCTGACCCTCACATTCTGGAAAAGAAGTCGTAGGATTCTGAGCAGTTCTGGAAATTCAGTCTTTCAACAAAAAAATGAGATTTTTCAGTAGTCCTGTTTTCATGATTTATCTTATCTGATGTAAATAATTTACAGTATTATATGTGAGAACAGCAGGTCTGAGTGGGCTGGTGTGAGATTTGGGTCTAAAATGAGGGCTGTCTTTTCTAATGAGGGGCAGTTGAGAGCTACCATATGCTCCTAACTTTCAAATTAGTAGAGCCATCTGTTAAACAAGTTGTTATTTTCTTTTTTTTTATTATTTTACTTTTTTATTTTATAATTAAATTTAATTATTAAGCAATGGTCTTACTTCTAAGTTCTTTACCTGGAGTTTTCAAAGCTGTTAAAATTATATTCATCAGCTTTTGACTAAGATATAGATCTCCTAGAAATACACAAAGATCATAAACTTCTCTCCATAAGAGATTGGTTCATTACTTATTATTTATGGTCTTTCACATTACAGAAGCTGAAAACCTGCAGATCTCAGCTTAGCTATTCATATATTTATGTTTGAAACCTATCAAAACCTATTAAAACCCACAAATATATTTGTCTACATGGCAAAAATTGTCAGGTCTCACAGAGGTTTAAAAAAACATGCATGGAGGAAATTTGTATTTCCAGAAGTCATGACTCTATCCACTCTTTCTACACAAAATAAGTGTGTGTTATTTTTACCAAAAAAACCAAAACCAAACAAAAAACTCACAACCAAAATCAAAACCAACACACAGTAAATGATATTATTTTTTTAAATGGAATTGACTTATTTCAGAATTTGCTGTGTGGTAAAAATGTAGTAGTTTCGGTAATTTTAGGAGTGTGTAACTGTTCAGAAACCTAAACTTTTGCCCATCAGTAGAGTTAAAGTTTGCCTTGGACATATTAACAACTTCAACTTTTTCATTTGGACATGTATTTGTTACGTGCAAATTGGTTATAAGAACTTATTTGTAACTACTTCACACACCTTTACTTGTGCTCCTTTCTTAATTTATCTTTTTCTAGTGTAAAAGACCTATAATTTAAAAAAAAAAAAAAAAATCTTTCTCCACTCATTCAATGGATCTTAAGTTACAGTTCCATGTTGCCTGAAATGTCACAATTCTTTTCCTTCCCTTGCTCATCCTCTGCACCTCTCATTTTCATGCTTCAATTGTCCCCAGCATAACAACTCCTCTGCACCTCATATTCAGTTTAAACAGAAAGTCTTCAGTTGTATTTGCTTAGAGAAATCAACTAAGAATTGAAAACCTTATCTGCACATCACTGCTAATTGTGAGAGAAACATGGGGAGCTGCAGATTTACAGATCTTACAGAAATTCTCAGTTGATGAAGTTTTCTGTATGCCATCTCTAGTTGTTATATTTGGCTACACTACACTAAATTCCTAGTTCAGCCTGATCTCTGTGCCTGGTAAGATCATGGAACAGGGTAAGATATGTCAAGGCATATAGATGACAGTGATGTGATTAGAGGCAGCCAACATGGCTTCATCATGAGCAAATCATGCCTAATTTATTTGCCTTCTTTGATGGAGGATGGAATGATTGCATCAGTAGGTGAAGAGCTACTTTAACTTCTGTATGGCCTTTGACAAGGTTCCACATAACATCCTTGTCACTGAATTGGAGACATATGGGTTTGATAGGTTAACTGTTTGATGGGTGAGGATTTGGCTGAATGGCTGCTTTAAACGGTTGCAGTCAAAGTCTCTTTGTCCAAATGGAAATCAGTAACAAGTGGTGTGTCTTAGGGTTCTGTACTGGGACAGGTACTGTTAAATATGTTATTAATGACAGTGTGGGTGACACCAAGCTGAGTGGTACAGTTGATTCACTAGAGAGAAATGATGTCATCCAGAAACAACATGATAGGCTTGAGGAGTGAGACTATGTGAAGTTCATGAAGTTCAATAAAGTGAAGTGAAAGGTCCTGCATCTCGATTTGTACAATCCCCCAAATCAGTACTGACTAGAGATGAATGGATGGAGAGAAGCCCTCCTGAGAAGGTCTCGGGGATGCTAATGGATGAAAAGTTAGATATGAGCGGGCAGCATATGCTTGCATCCCAGAAAGCCGATCACATCCTAGGCTACATAAAGGGGAGGTGATTCTTCCTCTCTGTTTTCATGAGACCCCACCTGGAGAACTGCAACCAGCTCTGGGGTCATAGAAGGACATGCACTTGTTGGAGCAGGTCCAGAGGAGGGCCACAAAAATGGCAAATTCAGATTGGACATAAGGAAGAAATTTTCTACTGTGAAGGAGGTGAGACACTGGACCAGCTTGCCCAGAGAAGTTGTGAATGCCCTTTTATTAGAAGTTTCCAAGGTCAGGTTGGATGTGGATTTGAACAACCACATCTAATAAAAGATGCCTCTGCCCATTGCAAGGGTATTGAAACTAAATGATCCTTAAAGGTTCTTTCAGATCCAACCCATTCTATGATTCTATCATCCTATCATCTCATCATTCTGTGATATTGCAAGTAAGGATCTTTGGATGGTGACTGACATTAACATTCAGATAAATGGTTTGGGACATAGATGACTTTAGATACATTCTTTATTCTGCCAATATTAAATATATTTCAAAAATCATATGTTGCTATGAACCTATTTTGCTCGCCATCTGGATATTAGCATTCTTTTTTCAGTTTTCTTCTTTTTAATATTCAGTGAAAGAGGGAAGTTTCACCCCCATCCGCTTGCCATAATGGAGGTATAGCTCTTGCTTTTTAAGAAATTTCTCAAAAATTTTGAGCCCATGTTCTTTAATATTGCAATTAGGGATTCAAGAATATTTACT
The DNA here is from genome assembly GCA_020746105.1 of Trogon surrucura. Taxonomy (NCBI): domain Eukaryota; kingdom Metazoa; phylum Chordata; class Aves; order Trogoniformes; family Trogonidae; genus Trogon; species Trogon surrucura. Next base: position 43,774,187 of record CM036617.1, read on the forward strand.
TGAGAAGTAATATATATGGTGAAATATAAGAATTTTCCTGCACTACTCTGCTGACACTGGAATTCAAGGTTTGATTGTTTTTTAATTTCTTCATAAGAAGAAGAAAAAATAAGCTAGTTTCTAGGTTGTAGATTCCAGGAGATTTATGGAGTTTTATCTGGCTGGTTGCCACAAAGGTTAATTACTGTTGAGATAAGCCCTAAGGATTATGAAATTTCAAAGCACAGGAAAAATGCTATTCTTTGTTATATAAGGAATAAGTTCCAAAACAACTTGGATGTCCTTATTAGAAACAGCAGAAGGAACAAAAATAAGCTGGGACAGCTGCAGGGTTTGTTTTTTTAATTTTATTTTTTTTTTCCTAGTGATGTTTCAGGTGAAATGCCCCTGTTACATTTGTAATCTTTATCCCACTCCCTTGGGGTATGGAAGGAGTTAATGTGGTGCGTCTTTTCTTAGCTATAAAGCCTTTCTTTTAGTGCTTTAACTAAATTCTCTTTGATTTGTAGCTATATTTAACTCCAGCATTTTTGAAGCCATCAGCAAAAATATCCAAAATATCAACAAGAAGAAATGGTAATATGAACAGTGAAGGTGCTTTGATTGTTTTCTGCACTAGGTCACATAATTTAAAAAGAGGTGTTAAAAATGAGGTTGTAATTCTTGTTAAAACACAAGCATTGGAAACATAAAAAGGTATCCTTCTCTTTGATCTGTATTAGGAAAAAGAGGGTAAAGTTTTATCAGCTTGAATGGATTTTATTTTCACTGTGAAGGATTTAACATAGCTGTACATTTGATTCACTTGAATAGCATGTCTTCAAATGCCCAGAATCAACCATGGAGGATGTTATGCACTTAAACTCAATAAGCAAAAAGGCAGAAAATATTTGAGGTTCCTCAGTCTCTTCCCAAGGAAGATGTTGTGTTATCTTTCTAGCTGGTTTAGATATGTTCTAGATGTTTTAGATATATTTTTCAGACCTTACTGGTATCCTTAAACTCTGTGGGTTTTTTTAGTTATTATAAAACTCAAATAAAGTAATACCAAACTAAATGCATTGGAAACGTGATTAAAATTAAGCACACTGAAGAAATATTATGAATTATATTCACCTGACAGATCTGTAAGAAATCTGGTACTATATTTACACTAATTAATTATTTCATTGTCAAAAAAAAGTATTTAATTTCTTCTCTAAAGAAAACAATTGTTAAGAGAACTTTTACCTCCTTTGGTGCCTTTATAACAATTTATATGAAAAGCACTTTTAAATAAAATTTTATTTAAAAACAAAGCCAAAACCAACTTCATCTCACCATTTTGCTTTCTTGAGATAATTGTCCATTCTATAAGACTCCAAATAAATACAGGAACCATATTCCGTTGACTTTTCAATCTTTTTACCAGTCAACCAGTTTAAACATTCAGATAATAACTTTTAAGACGGCTAATAACATCTAATTTAGGACTGAGATTCAGTTTATCTCTTCACCTTAGTATGTAGACTCTGTGATGGTATTGACTGGAGGTTTGATAAAGTTTGACCACATTCAGAGCAGTTTAGTGCTGCTGGAAATGTGGTATGTAGGCTAAACTCCAGTTTTCACTGCAAAATTGAATGAGTATTCCATAAGTCTTGTGTAAGGTCACCCTATACCATGAGTAATTCTTTGACTGCCTACAGCCTCTCAAATGGCAGTAAATACCAGGAATCAAGTTCAAAATCTCCATGGACAATAATGGAAAGCTAGACATCTACCTCAGTGCAGACACTTGCATTTAGACACCTGTTTTAAGTGGTTTGCCTAACTTATAAATTTAGATACCTTCACTCATGTCTTGGTTCAGTTGCTGAAACATGAACATCTGATAGATACTGTCTGAGGAACTCAAGGACATCTGAAGCATAGCTATACGGTTGGTAGAAATGACACAGTGAACTTACAAGAGACTTTTTTTAATCGGGAGCTCTGACAAGAAGAGATACACTGGAGCAGTTTAAATATTAATAATAGATTCTCCTCTGGCATAAACAGAAATGTTTATATTGCTTTGTGTAATGAAGCTCGCAGCTTCGGATGGCAGATATGGCACTTTTCATTGTAGAAGACATACACTATCCAGAAGTAGAGGCTAGAAACTTCCCATCTCAGGCAGAAGAGAGATACTCATATGCAGGCAATTGGATTGAGCCCAGGGTGTTCACAATGGTTATATTTAACTCTAAGCTTGTTATCCTAAATTCTATTTATAGCTAATGGAAAAAGAGTGGCACTCTTAGGGCATAACTGCTCTGACCTAATTTAGATGTGCTCATTAAAGGTCATACTCAAGGGACCCCTTTGAGTCAATGAGGGGCTTAAAATTGCATTAAGATAACTGTGAAAGTGTTTTAAAGGAATTTTTGCAACTGCTTGTACACTGATTCTCCACATTGAAAGTGATGAGCATATTAGTTAGCTTCTATTGGGTAGAGTTAGTAGACAGACATGAGTTATGATAGGCTCTAGAAGAAGCAGCTGCTGAGTTTGTGTGCACAGCAAGAGCTGACTGCTAGTCTTTAAGAAAAAAATGGTATAGGCGGCCCTGTAGGACTCCTGTTGTCTGAGGTTAGGTTGAGCAGACTCACTGAAAAGACACCTGGCAGCAATCCTGTTTTTGGTGTGACATGAAGTCTTTTCCACAAAGAATACGACAGAAAGAATATTGAAGTTGAAAGATTCAGGGCAGCAAAGATTAGGGTAGGAAAGATTTCCATTAAGAAGAAAGTAGCTACAACTGTGAGGTTAAATGTGACTGATCTAACAGAAGCTGGAGACATGGGAAAAGAATAACAGTTAGAAGAGGAGAGGATTAGAGACCAAGAAAGCCAAACATGTTTGGCAACTGATACTGAAAATCTACTGTACTGATTTCAGCTGAGACAGAGTTAATTTTTTTCCTAGTAGCTGGTTCAGTTCAGTGTTTTGGATTTAGTGTGAGAATAATGTTGGTAACACACCTATGTTTTATTTGTTGCTAAGTAGTACTTATCCTAAGTCAAGGATTTTTCAGTTTCCCAACCTCTGCCAGTGAGCAGGAGGTGCACAAAAAGCTGGGAGAGAGCATGGCCAGAACACCTGACTCAAACTAGCCAGAGGGATATTCCATACCACAGAACGTCATGCTCTCTGTACAAACAAGAGGAGCTGGTCAGGAGGGGCAGATCACTGCTCAGGCCTCAGTGAATGGGTGGTGAGCATTTGCATTTTGCATAACTTGTCTTTTCTTGGGGTATATTTTCCTCTGTTTTTGTTGTCTTTTTCATTATTATTATTATTATTAGTAGTAGTAGTAGTATATGTTATATTATAGTTGTTAAACTGTTCTTATCACAACCAATGATTTTTCCTTTTTTTCCTTTTCAGTCCTCCTCCCCGTCCCATTGCAGAATGGGAGGAGTCAGTGACCAAGGGCTTAGCACTTGGTTCCTGAGTGGCATTAAGCCACTATATCTATGCAAGGATCACTCCATTTGGTAGATTGGAATATATGTTATGTCTAATTCTTCTGGTTTTCCACAGCTAGGTGTGATAAACTAAATCAGACACAGGTTATAAACCAGTTAAGGATCAAGCTCTAAACCTGCAGGCAGTAAGGACACAGTAGGAAGTGCTGATTTTCAAGAATTCATGTCTAAGTTCTGCACAATTTCTGCAGACAGAACAGATGTGTCTTGGTAGAAGACCTTTAAACCACTGTTTCTCTCCAGTGAAAGAGCTTTTGGGAAAACTAGTGAATTAAACCAATTGACCTGTGAGAATTTGACTCTAGCAGTTGTTAGTGGACAAAAGCTCTAGAAATGTTTATACATTTATATAAGCATATACCTATGTGTATAAAGAAGACAGATATGAATAATGAAAACAAGCTCTCTTGAAAAAGAGCTTGAGGCATATAAAAAGAAACTTTTTAATTTTCAAAGCAGAGTGTCTATGAATTATACTGCAGTTGAAATCTGAATATAACATTACATTAAGAAACTATCTGGTTAGATATTTATTTTTTAAGTTTCTGATTTACTTAGTTCTGAGCAACCTTATACACTCTGTGACCTCAATTCTTAATTTTAGAGTGAGACCCAAGGGATACAAAATTAGCTGCTGCTTTTTAAGGAGCTGGTCCAGGGGCAAAACAAAGGTGAAGGCAGTGACCTTCCATGAGACCTAGTGAGGGAGACCTTGTGATGTTTGCCATAGAGACAGTACAGGTAAACTACTGAAACAGTAGCTTCTACTTAACTCCTAGTCCAATTATGAAGAACTGCCACAACTGTCAGGTTATTCTCTGGTGGCATATATAGCTTATAGCCTGAAAGTAGCAAGTTAAAAGAGCAGGTAAAATCTTTAAGTATGAAAAGTAAATTATAAATGCCGCCTTCTACAGAACTTCATGGTCATACCTCATTGAACTGTAAAAATGTATGTATGGGATGCAAGATCATAGACTTGTGCATCCTTTACCTATCTATGATGCACCTTCTCCTGATTTCAGCTGCAAAAGAGTTAATTTTCTTCTTAGTAGCTTGTACAGTCAAGTATTTTGCATTTAGTATGAGAATAATGTTGATAACCGACTGATGTTTTAACTGTTGTTAAGTAGTGCTTATCCTAAGTTAAGGATTTTTCAGTTTTCCATGTTATACCAGTGAGCAGGAGATGAAGAAGAAGTTGGGACGGAGCATGGCCAAGACAGCTTCCATCAACAAGTCAAAGGGATATTCCATAACACAGAATGTCATCCTCAGTGTATAAACTGTGGCGACTTGACAGGGAGCGGCAGATCACTGCTTGGGCATCAGTCAGTGGGTGGTTAGTAATTGGGTTGTGCATCACTTGTCTTTTCTTGGGTTTTATTTTTCTCTTTTTTTTGTTATAATTTATTTTTATTTTTATTTTTATTTTTTGAATTTTTATTTTCATTATTTTTATTGTAGCTATTAAACTGTTCTCACCTCAAGTAGACTTTATTATATTAGGTGATACAAACAAACTATAAAAAAACAAACAAAACAAAAACTTCAAAGTTACTGACTTTATATAAACAACAGAAAACATGCAGAAATAGCTGCAGAAAGACTAATATCGGTAATAGGTTTTGGCAGACCTCGTGCTAAAATAGGAAGCAGAATAAAATAGGAAGAATTTAAGAAAATGGGTGAAAGTTAGTAAAGGAAAAAACTTTTCACTTTATACAAACATAACTGGTTTCTGAACAGGATCAAACTGGTTTAATTAACCTTGGATTACACATTATACAAAAAGTTACACCAAATATACTGAAGATCAGATCTTTGCATCTATTTATCCTAAGGGGTTTTGTTTCGTGTATCTTTTTTTTTCCTCCTGACAAAGTAACCTTGTACATACTAATGGTCAGGAAATAAAATTTGGGGTTTAGTGAGGAACAGTACTTCTCTGCAGGTGCAACAGGACAGAGCCTCACTTTCTTGCAGTTTACTATCTAAAATCAGCAAAATTTAGTCCTAAAAGTTTGCTATGTACTAGTTTATCTGATGGTCTTAAACTTTGTAGTAATTTTGATATAAAGACTTGTTTATTTCATAAAATACATTTATAGCAATTATAATAGTGTTGTCAGGAGGTAAAGGGAGGTGATTCTTCCTCTCAACACTGGTGAGACATATCTGGAGTGCTGGGCTCTGCAGTATAAGAGAGCAGATGCTGGAACAAGTCCAGTGAAAGGCCATAAAGATGGTTAAGAACCTGGAGCATCTCTCATATGAGACACTGAGAACTGTGGCTCCTCAGCCTGAAGAGGAAGGCCTAAAGAGATCTTAGCAATGTTTCTGAAAACCCACTGGTGAAATGAAGGCAACCAAGTCAGATTTTCCTGAGTAGTGCCAGTGACAAGAAAGAGGTCGTCGGCACAGATTGAAAACGTTGAATTCCTCTGAACAAAAGAAAAACTCTATTTTAATGTGAGGGTGGTCCAACAGTGAAGCAGGTTTCTCGGAGAGGTTGTGGTGTCTCCGTCCTTGGTGATATTGAAAAGCCAGCTGGACACAGTCCTGAACAATCTGACCCTGTTTCAGGAGGTGGGTTGGACTAAGTGATTCCTTCCAACCTCAATGATTCTGTGACTCTATGATTTCTGTCAAGTTTTTAAAATCATACCACTAATTAATTTTTATCTCAATGTTTATAATAACTTATTTTGAATTTTGTAGTAAAATCTTTAAACGACATTTGCACTAACAGTTTTTGAGAAGTATTTATTTGGAATTAAGCCGGGCAGACAGCTAACCTGACTACCTTTCTCCCATACTTTATAGAAAAGAGACTTATCATGACATGGAATATCTTTTCAAAAATAAATGCTTAAATTTCAGATGTTGTCACAAAATCATTACAGTGCAATTTACTGTATTACTCGTCTTCATCCATATTCACTGCAGGTTAACTGTCTGGATCACATCCTTAGCATGTCAAAGACAATGGAAATTCATTAAAACTTAATGGTTAGCTGTGAAAGTGAAAGTAGGGAGCAGAGATTAGAGGAGTCATAGACCTACAAATTCTATCAATATCTTTTGTAGTGGTGTCCTGGTTTGAGCTAAACAGAACCAATTCTGTTCAGTGATTTTTCCTTCTCAGCTCGGTGTCTTCTAAAAGGCTGCACGTTCTGAAGTCAGCTGCATGTTTGTGCAGACAGTGTGTGCTACTGAAGTGATAATGCTTGATGGTTACAGTCACTGCCTGGGATTGGTAACCAGAAAGGTTCTTGCTTATACTTATTCGTATAACGACCAAGGTCACTGCTGGATCTTCTGTGCCATATTGGGGGTACTGGGAAGTAAAAGGGATCACAAAGAAGTAAAAGGTTGCACCTCCAGTCAGTAACAGACAAGACAGGTGACCGACAAGAGTATTCCATTCCACGTACATTATATTCAGTAGAAAACTGAGGGATCATGGGGGTTAAGCTCTCATCTTTGATCGCCGGTGTCTGGGCAGGACTCCATTTTTCTGCTTTTAATCCCGAGTTCCTGAACCCAGCTCCTGAATCTGGTTCCCCTCTGCCATTTAACCTGGAGTTTCCCTGGTACCTGTCTGCTCTGCAGCATCAGTGGTGATTGCTATGACAGAGTCTGGTTCGATGTTAGTTTTGTATATTTTACTATATGCATATAGTTCATTGTTGGTTTTTTTGTTTTTTTATTATTTTTTTATTAAAGCCAGTGTAGTTTCTTTTCCAATCCATAAGTCTTTCTGCCTTATTCCATTTCTATCCTCGTTCTGGGGAGGTAGAGGGGTTAGAGAGCATCTGTCAGTGTTCAGTGGCTGGCTCAGACCTAACCCTCAACAAGTGGAAATACACATTCATGAACGAAATTACAGAAAATGAAACAGCCTTTTCAGAACGTACTCAGATAGCAAATATGTGTAACACAGAGAGAAGAAATTATTAAAATACCAGGTTATTTGGGGAGAGCTCAATTATCAGTTATGGTCACGTGCAAAAAATAAAATCCACTTGGGGAAACAACACAAATTTAATTTAAACACCATCACTACCAATTTACCAATCAAATCAGAGTAGATTAGATTCTTCATCTGAGATATGGGAAAGTAAGCTTAAATCCCTGTTCTCCATGATTCAGAGAACTTCCTATCCTGGAAACACTTATTATGAATGTTTACATCATGCTAAGGGAATGTCATGGGTTAGAGCTCGGCCGGCCACTAACACAAACAGACACTCTCTAACCCCCTTCCCCCCGCCCCCAAACGGGAGAGAAAAGGGAATAGACAGAGAGACTTAAGGGTTAGAGAAGAAAAAACTAGAACAGCTTTAATGAAACAAATATGGAAATAATAGTGAAATGATAAAAATAAGGAACTGTATACAACTGTATATACATAACTTCCTCTCTCAATAACAGTCATCACTGACGCTGCAGAGCTGGTGGCACTGGGGAAGCCCCAGGCCCAGTGGTGGTGCGAGCTGGATACAGGGAGCTGGATTCGGGAACTCAGGATCCGGATCAAAATCAGGAGGTCAGATGGAGTCCTTCCTGGACACCGGCCATTGCAGAAAAGGGATGAAACTCTCATGATCACTCAATTTATACTAAATATGACATATATGGAATGGAATACTCTTGTTGGTCACTCGTCTTGTCTATTACCCCCCGGAGATGCAACATTTTGTCCTTGTGACCCCTCTTACTACCCAGCACCCCCAGCGTGGCACACAAGAGCCAGCAGTGGCCTTAGTCACTATAGGAATAAGTATCAGCAAGAGCCTTTCTGCATCCCAGTCCCAGGCAGTAACTGTAAACATCAGGTGTTATCACTGCCAGTAGCAGGCACTGTCTGCAGAAACATGTTGCTAACTTCAGAATGTGCAGCCTTTTAGAAGAGACTAAACTGGAAAGTAAAAATCACTAAGCAGAACTGGGTTTTTAGCTAAACCCAGGACAGGGAAAGAGGGCCAAAGAGCAAGCACACTGTTGAACTGATAGCTCACTACTTGCCTAGTTCACTCTGAGACAAGTCTACTACAGAGAAAGTTAATCACCAGCTAATCACAGCCTAATCAGTGCCATTTCACCTTGGGGACAACAATCAGTCTCTGGTCTCTGGCTATTATTAAAATAACCATAGACATGGGTACTAATGCATGCCTCTGTGTGCGTGTGTTTGGGTTTTTCTTATCTTGATAAATTAGAAAAAGACAAATTTTGCTCAAATATCCAGGAATTTCAATTTGGCAGTGAGGTTGTGTAGTACACACTAGAATTTAAGCCATTCTGGAGGCAGCTGTCCCGTTCGAGGAGACAAACAAGCAGTGCCTAAGAAGGTAAGCTTTTTCCCTGTATAATTCTTAGTATGTATATTTGCTTCTTTAACATAGCGTTATTAGAAAAAGCAGACTTAGTGGAATCAATAAAAGTCCAGAGAGCTGCAGAAGAGACTGAATGATAGACAGAGATGATAAATCACTAGAAAAAAATGAGAGGAAAAACTTTACAAGTAAATATAAGGAATGTTTTAGAAATAAATGAGCAGAAAAAAAAAAAGAAGTAAATAAAAATAAAAGTTCCGTTTTGAGTAAGTCCAAAGAGAATGAACACATTTCAGTCCAGGATGTTTTCAAACAAGGTTGCCATAAATGCAACAGCTTCACTAATGGCTTAGTGGAACTGTGTACTTGAGAAAATTAATAATGACTAGCAAAGTTGAAAATGTTTACAAATTGGATTACCATTAACATAGTATAGGATCATAAAACCTTTACCACACAAAAGGTGAACAAATTGTTAAAACTTAAATATCAACTACCAAATTGTTAAAATAACTGCACATAGTTTGCTGACTATTTTTTTCACTATGTTTGGTACATATAACCCAAAAGCTTTCATTGAGTGCTTTTATTAAGAGGGATCACCAGTAATGTATACACAAAAGTATAATTCAGGAGTCAGGTATATATCTCAAATAATTGCATTGTCAGTTATCTTCTAAAGTATATTAACGCAATTATATTAGTCTTAAGCATTTGATTTCTGAGGTAATTAAGAAAACTTTTAAAACATTTTCTACTCTCAGTCATTTCACAAGAGCAATAAAACTATCCCATCAATTCAGTCTTCAGGAAAAATTAGTCCTCTGCGGGAGAACATCTCTCATGACGGCAATCAAAGCATCTACTATGGCGAGATGTATTTGCTTACTTGTGCTTCACAGTGCAACTTTGTACTTGGAATTTATGGAAAGAATAAAAGTGAAATACAGCCTGTTTGTGGGCAGTATGCAGATCTGCACACATTATCTAAATTGTAGATCTAAAATATTCCTGTCCATTTTGTATGCCCTTCTTGTTATTTACAGGATCTAGCTTGGGGAGATAAGCTAGTCTGGCAACTTCAACTTAGAGAACTTTAAAGTATTTGAAGAACTTAAAGGAACTGTATGAATTCAGTGCCTGAGAACTTGTTTACTCATTCTTAGAATTTTAGAAAGAGTGAAAATAAGTGAGGCGTATATGTCACAAAATAGAAATAAATTAAGTCAGAATCTCTTTCACTACAGAAAATGTGTTGTAGCTCACTAAAATGCTAGGATGCAAGCAAGAAATTTCTTCTATATTTCTTAATTTTAGGCACATTTTGTATTCTCTGGTTTAGAGGCTCAATTCTGTGAACAAAAGAGAGCAAGGCTTTTTGAAGTCAATTAGGCTTTCAGCTTTGCTGATACACTGTCTCAATGCTAGCCCAAAAAGCATGCTTATGTTTTTGTATAACCGAAGAACTGGGAGAAAAAGTAATCCTAGTCACCAGCCCATTTTCCTGAGTGACTTTTGTCTGAAAAGACTGTATGTGACAAAGTCTGCACTCAGTCATTTTGACACCGTCAATCTAACAAAGCATTCAGAGTACTGCAGGACATTTAAAATGTGTTACACTAAAAAAGGATATCAGCTTCTCAGGTGTTTTCAGAAAACATTACTTTGCAAAAATGCCACTGGGTTTCTGCTCATGGCCTCCTCATTTTTATTCAGGAATATTAATTTTTTCTAATGACAAATAGGAGAACACACATAACGATTTGCTAACATTTGGGTTCTCATCACTCATTGTCATGTATCATCAAAAAAACTTTTGAGTATGCTAAAATCTCTTACACAAATTATTCAGAAATAACAGAAAAAATATTAATATAATTTACTGAATATATAACCTAATGAAAACCAAGAGGCTTTCAGGTACAATTTTGTATCTTTTAGTGTCTCTGATATGTACTTGGGTATTTTCCATCTCAGGTATTCTCAGTTTGGAATGAGTTTGTGGTTTTTAAAACATTTGCATTTCCAGAATCACACAAATATTCTTTAAAAAGTTTACCTGATACAGACATCATTAAATCATGATAAAATCTGACCTTTAATCATGTTATGCAGGTTCTGTAATTTTGGTAGCTTTTTTGATGGTAGTAATTGATATTTTTACACATTAAAATCACTGAATGCTTTACTAAACATCTGAAGAGTGTCAAAACCATTTGTATTTTCTCTGACTTGATTGAGTGGTAAAGGCTTTCTTCGGTTTCTTTCATTCAGTTTCTTTCACTCTTAATTTACCAAGGGTTAAAAAAAAAAAAAAGAAAAAAAATTTTTTTCACCTTAATAAATAGCAACTGTTTAAAATAATAATCTCTCACACATGTAAAGGCTGTGTGTGCTGATGTATGAAATTTTATGAATCAAACATGAATTAAAATGAAATTATTGACTGGTGGGCAAAACTTGACATCTCAAAGTTACTACTGAAATTTTGCTGCAATTCCAGCCTTAGTTCAAATAAGAAAGAAAAATTAAAAATATATATAATGATGTTACAGTTATTTTTATGGTTTTATATTACAAAGTGTTCTGTAATGTACATCGAACCAGAAGCATGATAAAAGGTTTTAGTAAAAACCTGTTTTTTTTCTCTAAGCAATATATTTTTGTCTTTTTTTTTTTAGTACATATTCTTAGAAAATGAAAAACAACAAAGAAGAAATTGTTTCTACAACTGATTTGGTAAAATTTATTTTATGAAAAGTAGGCTATTTAGCTATAGAAAGCTATAAAAGCTCTAAATGATGTGGTCAGTTTGTACTTGAAGGGAAAATTCAAAAACGTTTTTGGAGATAATTTAAGATTCTAAAGCAGCAAAGAGGCCTGGATGAGTCAGATAGTAAAGTATAGGCAATTTAGAGAAACAATAAAGGAGCTTTACCTGGAAAAAAAAAAAGAGCTGACACTTGACATCATCTTGGTACAGAACAGCCATTTTCCATGACTCTGGAACTTACTGATGTTGGCAACATAACACTTTTGGCAGAACTTTCAGTCAGAAAGATTTCTCAGTTAAACTGTGGAATTTCTGGTCAAACAGAGGGTGGATAAAGGATCTCAGGGCTACAAGTAGCCTTGTGATCCAGTGTTAGGGAAAGAATACTATGTCTGATTCATGTCCTTGGGCTGTCTGAGACAGACGAGAGATTTCAGTTTCCGCCTCTTGTATTCCGGATGAATAACCTCATCAAAGGATGTTTAATGAGCCCTTGGTATGTCATTCTAAATTTCCCATGTGGTACAGGATGATGCAGCAGGAATATTGACTCTGAGTTTTCCAGATTCTGGGATTTTATCGTTTGTTTTTTAGAGTTTTTGGACTGTTGTGTTTCTTTTTTTTCTTTTCTTTTCCCTGAGTTAGTCCTGGATTTCTGGTTCCCGATTTTTTATGTTTTGTCTGTTTGTTTGTGGGTGGGGTTTTTTTGTTGTTGTTGTTGTTTTATTGGTTTGCTGCTTTTTTTCCTCAGCTGTGATGCTTTTTCAAATATTTTTTCTATTGTACTTCAGCAGGGAAGGGGAGATTTTTTCAACTACACCTCCTTGTCCTCTTTTTCATAATAAATTGGTGCATCCCATGTTCCACAATTCAGTTAATTTAAGTCCAAAACAACTATGCAGTTAGATCTCTAGTTATGTGGGTGTCCAAATTCTACTGATATCCCTCCCAGTTTTCCTTTGAAAGACCAGTTCATGAATCTAAGGAACAATGTCTACAGAACAGGAAAACCCTCCCATCCTGAGTGACAAAATTAACATATTTCAATCTATTGTTAGATATTTCATTAAAGTAGAAGCAGTCTGAATTTGCAAAAAATTAGATCCCATTAAAGGCTGGCTAGAAGTGTTCACCATTTGTGGAAGTTACCTAAATTTGAGTTTTAAAATTTAATTGGAAACAGCCACGTTTGAATTATAGCATTGAAGGGACTGCTTGAAAATCATTCGAAACTGACTTTTCTGTTATCCCTCGAGAAAGATCTGACTTGTGCAGGAAAAAATCCACAATCAGCATAATTTCTTTGTGTTTTCTATTTAATTTCTAACGTTGTTATTTAAAATTTAATTAGCAGCAGGTTAATTCCATGTAACTGATTTTATCACTCTTCTCATTCTTTTTCTCTTCTCTCATTTTAATACTCTTTCTTCCCTACTGGAGTTTGTTATGTTTGTCTTTCTTCAAGTGTCCCTTGTGCACTACATTTTTCCTTTACATAGTGTGATTTAATCTTCTTTCTTGTCTTTTTTATTTCTTTCTCCATTCTTGTGACTGATGTGGCTTTCTGTCCTCACTTCCATTCCCTGGTGCCCTATCAGCATTTCTTCTGTACCAGCCTTTCCAATTTAGTTTTCATTTCCTCCTTGAGATAAATCCAGTAGTACTGAAGATTTCTCCTCTAACACCATGTAAGTACTGCATTAAAACTCTATTACTGGTAATTGAGCTAATGTAAAAGTGCAGATTACCTATAATTTATGACAAAGTAACTCTGTGTCTTAGGCATTGTAGTGAATCACCATTTTAATTTAAATGTGTTGGACACTTACCAAACCTCCCAAAGTGATGTTGAGAATGGTTCAAAGTGTCTTCTAAAACCTCTGACAACTGAAATCTGAGCAGTCAGTCCAAATCCAGAGTTCAGGATTTATGCTAGGAGCTGATATTCAAGCTGTCTTCCTGACCACAAGGAAGGTCAAGCCTCTCATCCATATGTTATGTTTGTTTCATCTCTTGAATCAGCTTCTGTACCTTCTTTTTTTGCAACAGCCAAATGAAAGTTCAGTCCAGAATCATGGACTGGGATCAGACAGCAGTTGTTTCACCTCCGCTGATACTTAGTTATTGTACAATTTAATCACTGATGTGAGTCTAATTGTTTTCGTTAGATATATCAGAAGTAGATTTGGCCCAATATTTCAGTGTAAGACATTTTCACACTTTAATCATGTCAATTGTGCTGTACAATCCCAAGTGTCAAAATTCTGCTGAGTTTAGCAGCTTCATGAAACTGGCAAAAAACAGACTTTTAATGAACTAAAAGTGGAAGAAGGGCAAGTCTGGAGCTGATCAGCAAGAGAAACTTCTCTGCCTTTCCATTGTGAGTGTTTTGTTTGCAAAATGGAGTGGTTAGCTACAAATCAGTGTTTAACTGCACTGATCGTTGTGCTGAGGCTAGCTTACCGCTTTTTATGCCAAGAGAGACAGTGAATGTTTCATGTCAGTCCGGCTCAATAATTCTGCTCATTTACATTTGAAAATACTCAGACGTGTTCTAAGATGTGCAGCTAACAAATCTAAGCACAGGGACTGTAACCACGTGGAAGTAAAATCAGTCCACCAATGTCGTTCTCAACCTTCATGCCTTTTTCCTCTGGATTCAATTTTAATTCCTTGTTAAATTAAGCCAGGTCATACATTATTAATATCGGAATTAATAGAGATCTGTTGCTAAGGGAATAAAATAATGTATATATATTTGTTTTGTTGATCTGCATTTTGAAGTTTCTCCCCTTCCTCTTCCTATTTGTAATGTCTATCTTTGTACACGTCACCCACTCAGGGTGGGAGAAGGACTATGGAAGCGGTGTCTGAACGATATTTTCTAAAGGAGATGGCAATTTGAAAATGTATTTTTCAAAAAGTTTTATGTTTTCATAACTATTACACTTGATAAGTATGCATTACATGCCATTAGCCTTAGCAAGGTATTTTAATCTAACAGTTCTGCACCATGTTCACATTAATATGCAAATAGAATGAGAATACAAAATTAAATGGAAATGGAAGTTAATTGACATTTTTGTCACAAAAGCTCAGAGAAACAGTACTTATGGTTTAATGGCAAAAAGCTAAAGTGTCATCCTAGGGAGGGCTACATCAGTCTAGAACTAAGAAGATTTTGCTGAGAAAAAGTGCAAAGTGCTGTTTGTGTATGCAGGTTGCCAGCTTCCCCTATGCAGGTGGTCCCATCACCATAAACCTGGACTAAATTGCTGCCATCCATTAAACACAGTGGCTGCCTGGATAGCTGCCTAGCACAGACTTACACAGGCTATCTGTTCCTGTCAGAAATATGATATGTCACTGACAAAAGCTTAATTACTCCATTAATTAATAGGACAATTTTCAAAATGCCTTGCAATGCAGTTTGACACTCATTAGTGCCATTTATGAATAATTTCTCCCAGGGTATAATACTCTATAAAGTGTAATTTGAAAGGGAATAATACATGTTTAAACCCTACGTATTCATGAAGCCAAAATACATTCTTTGCTGAATTAGTCAGATTTATGAAAAAGCTAAGATCTATGTGCTGAATGCTTAGAAAGATATTCCTCTATATCAAAACACTCTGTCACAGAACAGCAAGCTTATTCTGGATTAGACTCATTTGGAAGTCCAGACAGCATCTCCTTCCTTATAAGAATTGTTGATCACACTCTAGCTGGAGTCTTATTACCCTTAGATCTGCATGAAGGCCAGGGGCACTGAAATGCTTGGACTACTATTGTACCAAGACATCTATTTGTCTCTAGGTATCTAGAGCACTTTATATGACTGGATAGAGTAGAGGACAAAAGATCTTGTAAAGATTATTCCATTACATATCTTCTGCAACACAACTGATTTTTCAAGGGAATAAAAATATAAGAGAAAAATGAGCCAAAAAAATAAGATAAATATGTGGAGAAAGCATGGACACAGCTCCAATGTTTTACATGTTAGTTAGGTCAGCAATGGAGAAACACTTTTAAAGAGAATTGTCTTCCTGTTTTTACAGCTGGGAAGCTTCAGTATTTTGTTTTGATGAATAAGAGTGTCTTCTAGTGCCTGCTCTGTAACAGTGCACCTCTTTCTTATTGAGCTTTCAACTTTTCCTTTTTTTTAATTAATTCTTTTATGTTCTTAGAGTTAATTCAGCATATAGATAGGATCATAAATATAGTCACTGGACATATGGAGCTGCATTTTAAAGTCCACAGAAGTCTAAATTTTGAACCAATATGGGCCTTTGAGAAGTAGGCACTTCATCTATGATTTCTCTGTGGTCCTTGCATGGATTCAAGAAATTAAAAGCTTCTTATGTTCACTGAATTACTATTTCTGACAGAAAAGTTTATATCGCTTTAGGAGACAGAGTGAAGAAAAAATGGAAATGATAATATAAAACAACATAATGGTTGCCAAAAAAAAATACATGCAATATATTAAAAAAGGCTTACTTGCAAGGCTGAACAGCAATGAAGATTTTAAGAAAAGTAAGCTACTAAGGAAGGTCTTGAAAAACACTTATTTTGTGTAGACAGTGGCACAGTAAGGTAGACTGCCTTACGGGGGTGTTAGTGCAAATTCTACAGTCAAAAATAAGGATTTCAGAAAGGGATCTTTTAGGGGATCTGAGATTGTATCAACTATGATTTTTTTTTAGCATCCACAAATTTCACTGTCCAAATAGGATTCCCTAAAGGAGTTGAGAATTTGTAGTGTTCACTCTCAAAAAATCTGTCTCCTTCAGGTATTCTTCAATGCATGGAGGGAGGCAGTGTGGGATGGGAAGGTGAAAAATATTGCCACTTCCTCTGTCTGCCCTGTTTCCCTGCGTAAGTTGCTTGTTAGTCCACTGAAGAGACTGAGCTGACAGTTTGCTGCTGCCATGGTTCAGGTTCTGATTCCAGAACAGCAGGGAAGGGGGACACGGTAACCTTTTCAGTCATCCCAGGCTTAGCCTTCTTATCAATCAAAGCCCTAAGAATACACTGAAAAAACAGATTTTCTGAGGGTTGGCACTCAGCAGTTTCTAAAAATCCAGCTCTGAAAACATCTCTTTTAGACACTCATCCATTAGAGCCCATAAATTTGGTGCACAGCTCTTAATCGGCAAAATCTTTACACAGTTCTACAGCTTGGGCAGTTCTACATCTTGGACAGCTAAAGCTATTTGACTTTAAAAGTGCTGATGGCCCAGCAAGTCCCATTAATCTCAGTAGGAACATGTTTAGAGCCTGTGTCTCAAACTTAGGAATGTATACTCAGTCATAGATATGTGAATAGTCAATTGATGACAGTATTATCAATACCTGTCCCCCTCCTTCTTCAAAAAGAATAAAAAAAATTAACACAACACTTCAATTTTTATTTTACTTTCCAGTAAGACTTCCACGCTATGATTTGCTTTGAAACTGATTTGAGCAAGACTGTATTAACGATTCCTCAGTGACTCAGTATAACCAGATATGTTTTGTGTAAAACATATAGGAGACATATTTTGAATCGTGCTCGGATGTGTCTTCTGCACACTTTTATTCAAAGCATAGAGACCATTAATACATTTATAAAAAAAAATTAAGGAAGGGAAAAAAAGGATGCTGAATGGATCATTAATGTTAATCTGTAGCTTCTCTACTCCTTCTCTCACCATTCAGCTCTCCCTCTTTTCCTTAATTTCTCTTCAACATCAAAATGGGCACAAGAAGAGTGGGAGCTACAGATCTATTTGTCTTTGTCTATTGCAGGTGATAGCAAGATGATACAAAGCCAGTGCCTCAGGTATTTTGTGGTTTTTTTTCTGTACTTAACTTAAAACTGCTCTTAGGAGACTTTTTTTTCCAGCAGTTAAGTTCAACTTCTTGGCAGAAATAAGTAGTACTATCCTGACATACCGCACAGTAGTTTGCTGGTCTTTGTCATCTGAAATACCAATGCTGTCTTCCCTCCCATTCAGTGACTAACAGGTGGACTGTTTTTATTTAAAATATCCTCATATTTGATTTAGAGGATATAAACCTCCCAGTGTACACATCACATAGAATTATAGAATCATAGTATCATTCAGGTTGGAAAAGACCCTTGGGATCATCAAGCCCAACCATTAAACCCTACTCTACAAAGCCCACCCTTAAACCATATCCCCCAACACCACATCTAAATGATCTTTAAACACATCCAGGGATGGTGACTCAACAACCTGGGCAGCCTATTCCAATGTTTGACTACTCTTTCTGTGAACTTTTTTTCATAATGTCCAGTCTAAACCTACCCTGTTGCAGTTTGAAGCCATTCCCTCTTTTCTATTGTAAATTACCTGTGAGAAGTGACCAGCACCAACCTCTCTACAATGTCCTTTCAGGTAGTTGTAGAGAGTGATGATGTCTCCTCTTAGCCTTCACTTCTTTAAACTAAACAGCCCCAGCTCCTTCAACTGCTCTTCATAAGATTTATTCTCCAGGCCCTTCACCAGCTTCATTGCCCTCCTCTGCACTTGCTCCAGCACCTGGACATGCCTCTTGTGTTGAAGTGCCCCAAACTGGACACAACACTCAAGGTGTGGTCTCACCAGTGCCAAGTACAGGGAGACAATCATCCCCCTACTCCTGCTGGTCACATTATTTCTAATACAAGCCAGGATGCCTTTGGCCTTCTTGGCTATTCGGGCACATTGCAGGCTCATATTCAGCTACCTGTCAGTTAGATCCCCTAGGTTCCTTTCTGCCAGACAGCTTTCCAGCCACATTTCCCCAAGCCTGTAGCGTTGCATGGAGTTGTTGTGGTCCAAGTGCAGGACCTGGCACTTGGTCTTGTTGAAGCTTATACCATTAACATTGGCCCATGGTGCATACTTAAGAAAAGTAAGGACATCTGGTGTGTCTGTCCACCTCCAAAGAATACCCATCTAATGGAGGAAAGTGAGCTTCCTTTCTAGAAAAAAAAAATAATCCACACATACAGCCTCTAAGATTAAAGATCAGAACAATCAGTCATGTTATGATGATAAGATGCAGTCTGAGTCATACTTAGTCTTCATGTTCTACATTGCAGGAGAATTTCATAACACTAGGCTATAATAACAGTAAGAAAAAAGGGGAGCAATAGCTTTAGAGGTGAGCTGCTACATTGCCAAAAACACAAGACTCCTGGGAATATAAGGAGAGATGATAAAAAGAAATTTCAATCTGACCTAAGAGAATACAGACCATTGCTCATTAGCATACGAGCAATATAGGCCCCAAAGAATTAGAACAGTGTCAGGGGGGAAAAAAAAAGTAAAAATAAACAAACAAAGGCAAATCCCAAAAACGTAGGTATCTACCTTACCACCTGTCATAATTCCACACAATGCAATACTTTCTTATTGGTCTGATGATTCATGCATTTTTGGACTGCAAGTTGATCCAAGGTGCATTTGAAAGAGTGAAGAGGGTTGTCAGTCAGAATATGCCAAAATGAGGTGTCATGGTGGAGACTACTGTAGCCAGAGTTTACCTTTTGTTAATCTGTGTTACAACGAATTAACTTATCTCTTACTATTTGGATCCTTTTAACCTCCTTTCATTCATATTTCTGCTTTTATCTTTGTTTCAGCATTCTCTTCTTAAATAAGGAAGCTGTGGGTGCTATCATCTGGGAAGGATTTAAATCCTGATCTGACTTTCTGTGCTTGTCATCATTTCCTCCTGACAGTCATGGGAGATTAAGTGGTTGCCTATATTAGCCTGAATTGCCAACATATTTCCCAGAACATATGTCTGCACGTGTGGATAAATAACTGTAAACATTTAAAGATGCTCGTGTGCGCATGGAGTTCAGTGATTCCAAAAAGCAAGATTACCATTTGGGCATTCTTTAGTTTCTTAAGTCTTTAAAATTTTGACAAAGTAGCTACCACTTCTGTGATGATGAGGGCAAAGTTGAACCTGCTGATGTAATGCCCACTTCATAAAACAGTCTTCTTCTTAAATGCTTCAGTCCCAAGTAAAATGTTTGAAATAAACCTTTCTGGTTCTTCTGTATATAAGATTGCCTGATCCATAGAGTTAAGTAATCATAGAATCACGTAATTGTCGGAGTTGGAAGGGACCTTAAAGATCATCTAGCTCCAACCTCCCTGCCATGGGCAGGGACATTCCCCACTAGATCAGGCTGTTCAGAGCTCCATTCAACCTGGCTTCAACCACCTCTCTGGGCAATATGTGCCCATGTCTCACAACCCTCACGGTGAAGAACTTCTTCCTAATGTCCAATCTGAACCGATACATCTCTAGTTTAAATCCATTCCCCCTAGTCCTATCACTATCTGACATCCTAAAAAGCCCCTCACCAGCTTTCTTGTAGGCCCCCTTGAGATACTGAAAGGTCACAATAAGGTCTTCTCGGAGCCTTCTTTTTGCAGACTGAACAGCCCCAACTCCCTCAGTCTGTCTTCATAGGAGAGGTGCTCCAGCCCTCTGATCATCCTCATGGCCCTTCTCTAGACACGCTCCAGCACGTCCATAGCTTTCTTGTGCTGTGGGTTCAATGATTTCTGGGAATGAGTTAGAAGTGGATGTTTTCTAAACAAAAAGGTGGAATGATAATTTTTGGAGTCTTTGCAATGAATTATGATACCCATTTTCAGCTGAAGCTTTTTAAAATCATCCTTGCTGCTGCATTCCTCATATTCAGCATCGTTATTATTCACATTCTTAGTAATAATAATACTCAAATATTTTACTGTTTGATTTGTTTTATTGGATTCTGATTGGTTATGGCTTGCTGTTCTAAGCCAACTTTGCAATAGTTTACAGTTGTCATCATAGCAATCATTTAGATTTTGCTCCCGTATTTGCCAGTGTAGACCGCATAACATTTGACTTCATATTCCTCAATTCTTCCTGAATTATAAACATTAAGCCACTGACACCTTACAAAGTGAAAATGGTAAATGTCTCTCCAATCACATAGCATATTCAGGCATATTCAGGCATAAAAATATAAGCTCAGTTAAGAATAAGTTCTGCTAATTAATTCCATTAACATGGAAGGCTTAAGAGACTTTCTTCTTTTGAAATCTGAAAAGTTGTTCTAAAGCATCTCTTCAATGCTGCGTGTATTAGACATTCTTAGTCTTTTAGATACCATCTATAGTGCATGTTTTCTTTCTAAAATAGGCTGCAGAAATTTTCAGAAGATAAACTTTTGGTAATACTTTTTGGGGAATGTGTTCTATATATGTTGTGCAGTGAACTGATATTCAACATGTCTTTAAAATATTTTAAAAGTATTTTAGCACTTAGAAGATGACGTCCAATGGCAGATGACTGTGTCACTGAAATATCTATCAAGAATCTAGAAATGTGCCTCTGTAGACCTCACACATTTCATAACACATTTATTTCATACACAATAGTAAGACCTTCTTTTGTTTGCATGTTTTGAGCTGGATTTGGTCTGTTGCCAAACTGAGCCAATGCTAGTGCCTCACAAAAGAAGTTGTGGAATCACAACTTATTAGAGGCATATTGATTCTCCTTTTCTTATTTGAGTTATCAACTTATTGAGCTATCAACCAATATTTTTCTACAATCATATTTTTACAATTTTTCTAGGGTAGTTTTGACAAAAAAAAATTCTGCTGAGATACTTTTTTTTTTTTTTCACGGCATCCTTTTTATATATTTCATAATTTACAATATAACTGCTTGATAAGTTTGCTTATCACAGTTTAAGGTCATTTTATAGGTAGAACACTCTTTAAAAACCTTGCTAATTGTTGCTTAAAGAGTTGCTTGTTTGCTTTTCCCATGTTCATGTCACTAGCTGTGTCAACCTTACTCACCATAAGCATTATAGAATCCTAGAATGATTGAGGTTGGAAACGACATTTAAGATAGAACAAGAGCCAACTGATGCAAGCTGGAGCATAGGGTTTTCCACAAAAAACGTTAGGAAAAGCTTTTTCATTGTGAGTGTGACAGAGCACTGGAACAGGCTGCACAGAGAGGTTGTGGAGTCTCCTTCTCTCGAAACACTGAAACCCCCCCTGGACGTGTTCCCATATGACCCACTCTAGGTGATCCTGCTTTGGCAGGGGGCGTGGACTAGATGATATTTTGAGGTCCCTTCCAAACCCTACCATTCTGTGCTTCTATGTGATTCTGTGATAACTGAATCCAACTGTTAACACAGCAATGTCAGATCCACAACTAAACCATGACCCTAAGTGCCACGTCTACACAGCTTTTAAATATTTCTAGGATGGGTGACTCTACTGCTTCCCTGGGCAGCCTGTTCCAGTGCTTGACAACCCTTTCGGTGGAGAAATTTTTCCTAGTATCTAACCTAAACTTTCCCTGGCACAACTTGACACCATTTCATCCTGTCCTATCAACTCTTATGTGGGAGAATAGACTAACCTAACCCATCTACAACCTCCTTTCAGGTAGTTGTAGAGAGTGATAAGGTCTCCCCTCAGCCTTCTTTTCTCCAGGCTCAACAATGCCAGTTCCCTCAGCCATTCCTCATAAGACCTTCATTCATTATGCATAAAAATCTTTCAGGCTTCATGCTCTGTTGAGCCAAAACAGTTAAATAGCTGTTAAACAATTGCAGCATGAAGAAAGAAGAATAAAAAATGTACTAAATTAGTACTGGAACTTAAGATGTCATCTCACTGGAATTAGTTCAGGGAACCCTAATCCACTCCTACACTAGATTACATTGGTATGCTCTGTCTCTCTAGAGATTTTAGTGTTTCAGCTGTTACTGCCCAGAAAGCAGAGAAAAGCAAGAACTATATCTAACTTGAAAAAAAAAAAAAAAGTCTGGGTAAGGTAAGAGCAGTATGAAACAGGGACATAGGCACAGGTGGAGGCAGACAAACAGAAAAGATTACAGGAGAAATCGTAAAGAGACGTTAAAATAACTCGCCAGCATTTCATATCTTGGGAAACCTGTCACTATAAAGTCCAATAGCAGCTGACAGGGTAGCTTTAAATAACTTTTGCTGCAGTCATAATTTCTTGTTACTTCTTTAAATCCAATTTTATTTTTCTTACTTAGGCATTTTCCCTAATATGTCTTGGGAGTGTTGATTCCTGATCCAGTTATTGTTTAGGATCTATGCATAAAATTAAAGAGTGAAAATGAAATGCCATGTCTGCCAACTTCAAGCTACCTGCCATGGCAAAAAATTATAGACTCATGTCTGTATTTGCTGTCTTTCAGTTTTTCTTTAGATCAGAAAATATTGTCTTTCTATTGTGTGCTGAACTGGTAGGTGGGACTGAATCTCATCTCCAAACACTCAGCTGCCTAGTGATTAGAGTTGGAGATATGCGTTCATATCTACCCTGGCAGAAAAACGAATTTGAAATTAGCTGTCCTATACTGTTCTATATCACAAGGGAAGTGCTCTGTTACTGAATTATCGGAGAAAAGGAGGAATATCAGTACCTCGTCCCTTTCTTCCAGCCTTATTTATAAATGTATTAGGTCTTTGATCATATTCTGGACCCTAATGCTTGCAGAGACACACAGATATGAATCTCATATGGATTTAGATGTTCTCTGGAGCAGGGAGTTAACTGACTATGTCCTTAGAGGTTACTATATCCCTAGTTCACATTTTTCCCTACAGTTATTCTTTCTGAGTTACTTACTGTAATTTATATTTTTTTTAATTTTTTGTATGTGTGTATGTGTTGACCTTTATATATTTCATTCTTTAACACCAACTTCTACCCAAATGAAGCAGCAAGCATCCAGCTGTCTGGACTGCACCGTATGCATTTCATGAAGTAGATATGGCATAAATTTCCCTTGTGGCTGCATAGCCTTAACAGCCTGTCTCCAGGCAGCAATCAGGACCCCATTGATCTTGGCAAGGTGCAGTCGCTGATCCAGAGCATTCACACATAAGCTCATGACAAGACAGAACAGATGGAGACAAAGGTAAATAGCAGTGTGGTGGGAAACAGAGTAACAATGAAGTTCGGTCCATCTGTTGTTCCAGTAGGCACAGAAAATATATTTGTCCTCTGTTGTGTCCCACTGCACCACTTCATCTCTCTGGGTACAGCAGACAGCTTGGTAGATAAATGTACAGGGCTAAGCTTCGACTGCGGGGGGTGTATTTGTATGTCAGCCCTACCTCCCACACACACTTTGTTCCCTCCATCCCTCTCTTCTTCTCGGCTCTGAACACCATCCCAGTTCTCTTGGCAAGGTGGATGGGCACAGTGCCCTCAGTGTGTTTGTGGAGCAGTAGTCAGGTGCTGAGCGAGGAAAGCCATGCATAAAAGGCTCAAAGCTTTTCTTTGAGGCTAAAGCTCTCCTGAAAAAAAATTAAATAATCCAGGAACTGGTCTCTAGTTCCGAGACCAAGTGGCATGGCATAGCTGTTGGGCAAATGACTACGTTCTCTTATGCTCCAAAGTAAGCTGTCCACATCAAAACTGCTTACTAGAGGTGGTCTTTGATGCAAACTGTCCTTCAGCTGTTTCAGAATGTTGTGTGGGAACATGCTAGATGGTGCAGGTTAAAACTGAGCCATAGTTAGTACATTTAAGCTGCATCAGCAGTCACAGGTCAGTGCCTGAGAGCTGCGCTTACTTAATCTGCTAATGTAAGAATAGTCTGAGCAAATAGGTCTACCTGACACTTCATGAAAGATGCAAAATACAGGCATATGGGGGAAAATGCAACTAGTTGGAGTTGTTTTGAAGATTTGTGACAAATTATCTCTTTCAACTGTTTTGATTTCGTTTGGTTTGGTTTGTTTTTTGGTTTTGGGATGGAGTGTCAGTTTGATGCAGGAAGAAGTGACCTTCCTATTCAGAAATCCTGAATGCTGGATCACTGTAAATAAAACAGCAACCTTATTAGTAAGGCACTAAATGGAAAGCTGTGAAAATCATTCAGGTTAGAGGCAGTTGTCATTAAATTCCTATTTTACTACACTGCAATTCTGCAAAGGGACCACGACTATTTTAGTATTCTACTGCTTCTCACATAGTCATCATCCTGTGTTCCATTTAGTCAGTGTCATAAACTAGAAGGTTGATTCTCTGACGTGCTCAGCGTGAAGTGCCAATCACCTTCAATTCCCCCAGTCCACAGACTGCTTGCAATAACTCTCCAAAGGGTACCACCTCCTTCTCATTTTCTATATTTAAAAAAGTAGGGGTAAAAAAAAATATAGAAAAAATAATAAAACAGCTAGACACATTAGGATTGTGTTTTCAGAAAGGAAAGAGATTTTTATATAAATTATGTACGAATGTGACTGGAGATGAGTTTTCAGCACCAATGAGATGTGCAGCATCACTTAAAATAACAGATCTGATCCTGCTTTTAGTTGGTTTGGATTTAACTGCCATTCAAATATTTAATTTCTTGGTTTGTTAAATTAATTTAGCATAAGGCTGCTAGCTATAATCACAGGTGAAAATTATTTAAGTAACACAGTTGTAGCAAAATAATAATTTCATTATTATAAAGACTTATGTTACCTCTTATTTAAAAAAAAATGATTTTAGCAGTCTTAAGTGGAAAACTGACTTGGGTATATTTACATTTTTGTGCCTACATAAAAACAATTAAGCTGACATTTCATCATCATAGTAATTAGAATAACTGAGAAAATAAAGATCCTAATAAATATCCTCCTGTACTTTAAAAACAGAGTGCATTAGTAGAAGAGATAAAGTAGGAGCAAATATTAAAGGTGTCATTAGAAAAAAATGTCTGTATGTCATCAGTTTTTATCTGAGACAGCTTTCATCAGAATACTATGTGAATTCACTCAAAATTCAACATTCTTTTAATAATAAGGTAACATTTTGATCTTCATGTTATGAACTAGAATATAGGAGTTCATAGCTAGATATTAATTTCACGTGACTGTTCAGTATTTTAAATAACAAAATATTTGTGTTTACAAATTAGGAATTTCATACTAAATTGAATTTTTTAAGCCATTCACAGACTGTATATAAAAGTGGTTTTCAGTTTGTTTTTCTTTTAAAATATTCTAATTTATAAATATAAAAGCTACATTTAAGACATTAGAGGACATATCACATTTTGCATTGAATTGGTCTATTAAAAACTAACAATTCTTTCAGCTCTAAGATGGTACTGTGTAAGTAAGGTGTTTAATCAGTCAATTTGAATTTTTGTGTAGATCTGCATAATATGGGTGTAAACCAATATTTTGTGATCAATTTCTGGATCACATATTTAATAATAAAAATACTTAAAATATTTTAAGCTTAAATCTGTGTTACAAAGAATTTAACTGGAGACACTTATGTACTCTTACTCCCTCAAATAATTTCAAAGCTGATTGTCTAAAATAGAAAGTGATTATATTAAATCAACACCTGTGGCAACAAAGTAATTCTTAAGGAAGCAAACATGTTCCTTTTCAGACACAAGTGCACTTATCTTGACAGATGCTACTAGAATTTGGAGATGAGGTCTAGCCTGACACTCATTCTGCTGCTGTAAGACAGGTTCTTACTAATCTACTGCATATTCATAGATCATTATAACAGTAATAATAATAATGATTACAATAATTATGGTAATAATAAGAACAACAACAACAACTTGAAAAAATTTATGAGAAAGATGAAATTCTGTCTCTGTTAACTATTGGTTATTTTGGTGATGACAACTATGCAATAAGCCTTTCATTTTTTAAAGAAACTGACATTTGCTGATGTACATAAATAGGCCAGCTGTTCTTTTTTTTTGGGGGGGTAAAATACAATATGTAGTTAAATCTACTCAAATTGCTATAAAAATCCCAAAAGTAAAGTTGAAAGTCCTTCACTGGGGAACCTGAACTATAAATTCCTAAGTAATTAGGAAGAAAATAATTTGCAGTATGAAGTAATGCATTCAAATATTTAAGAATGCTGTTTTATGTTCCCAAATGGCAATAATTTAGGAAGTGAGAAATAAAGACATAAAGACAATCATTTTGCTATTTAATAGGGAATGCGATGGGTAATGAAGCAAGATTACAATTAAATTCTAGCATGCTGTGTCCTACAGGAAAAATCAGCTCTAATGTTTCTAACCTTTGTCAACTGGCAGCACTACAGTTCTGATCTCATAAGTAGTTATCTGTTCTGTCTGTACAACATTCACCAGGATTAATACTACAAGACACTAATGGAATGAATATTCTAGATAATCTTAAATGTGTAACACACCACAGTGATCACAGAATTGGAGAAATACCCTATGGACTGCAACTTCACATGGTCAGAAAAAATGACAAGCAGCATTTGCCAAATTGCAATGTCTAAAATTAGGAACCTGAAGTAATATTTTGCCATCTAACTGTGAAGCTTGACTTTTTCATGAGTGCTGAGCACTTCTGACCTTATTAATGTTAATGAGATCTAAAAGCCCAGAAAACCTCTGAAAACTTGGTAACTTTCTTTCACATGGCTATCTTCAATTATCAAAATGAAAAATTATAACTAAGAATTTTTTTCAGGTTTTCATCACATGGTGGGGAGGCATGATGAAAAGCACAAGACTACTGTTGATTACTTGGTGCTAGGTATTTAGTAAATCAGTTGGCAGCTAAAGCTTGACAAGCTAATGCAATGAATTTTTGAACAACAGCCTTTTTTGGGGGGGAAGACACTACAGGTGAACATCCAAAACCAAGTAGAATTTCTCAACCTTGACCTGACCCATCAATGGAGAGGAGCAAGTGTCTTCTAGGTCCGATTTATAGCAGTCTAAATTCAAATGATGGTGCTGAAGTTCTGTTTTGTGTGAACATTTGTGTTTTGGAAGGAAGGGATTGCTATCAACTCATTTAACCTATTCTGTTAATCAAATAAATTGAGATTATATGTTAGTGAGTAGCACGGTTCTGTTCTACTCATTGCCACTCCCAATCTCTCCTTGACAGTTTGCAGACATCTCTCTTCCTATTTGTCTGCACTCTGCAGAAAGGAGCAGTTTGAAAACAAAGCTATGTGGAGCCATCAGAATACTGGAATTCCCAATCCTGAAGGTTGAGTCATCCCAAATTCATGGAGTGACTGTAGTGTGCGTAGTATGGAAACAGAGCAGGTATTTATCCTCCCCATTAATTCTCAGCACATCTCTCAATGGCACTCTACTTATATCTTACATTAATGTAAAAATGCCTTTGTGTTACTGGAGAGATGGCTGTGTAAAACAGTCAGAAAAGCATGCTGTCTAGTGACTGGAAACTATACAAAAAAATTTTCTGTGAGTTTTTGGTACCCAAGTCATGCAACTGAAGACTCCTTAAAAAAAATAAATCCTGCTTATCCAAAAGTTAAACAACTTTCTTCAAATGTTTTATCCTATTCTTGCATATTACAAAGCTGTAATGACTTTTTTATTCCTTAATAATCATAACTAATATAAATTTCAATTCAATAATGATATTTCTATTGCATATGAAATGGAATTTTAATCCATATATTTGTAACTAATTTCTTCATTATTTCATTATGAATTATACTGTATCATTATGCCTTCACAAAATTATTGATGGTCACTTTGTTGTACAGCTTTTCTTCCATGAGTTTTAATCAGGTGCCAACATTTTTTTCTGTGGTTTGATCTCAAACCAGAGATTAAGCAATATTTTGTACCTTTTAACTCCCTGTATCATAAGAGCAAAGTCACTTGGGAAGAAAAAAATGAGGAGGTCAACCAGTCCATGTAGTTACTAATGACAAATTGCCCTTTATCTTGCACTTTATCCTGTTATCCTCAAAATTTATTCCGAGATATCATAGGTGAGGAGATTTCAATCACTTTTAGTCCAAATTAATTCCAGAGCATAATATGCCTAATTGCCGTTTTTCTCTATAATCAAGCCTAATTATTTCCCTTTTAGTCCTATTTTCTTCTTTCAGCTAGACTCAATCATATGGTGAATCTCAAAGTAATTTTCCCAGTGTTTGTTGCTGGCCCCCAATACTTCTACTGGTATAATTTATTGATGCTTTTTCTATTCTAAAGAATCGCTCATATGAGAGCTATGCATGGGTTTAATTCTTGAAAGGATTTGGGATATATTCCACTTGAACTTTAGCTCTCAGAGAGAACACAAATCTGATTACTTGGACACAGTGTAGAACTCCACAATTTTCACCAGGTTTTCGAGGGACTGAATGTAGTACATGGCTTGCTGAAATGTTTACATATCAGGTTTTTTTTTCTGAAACTTGTCGAAGTCTTACACTGCTGTATCAGAAGTCATTTTTGATAGTATGAATCCTTTCCATATCTCATCTATAAATATATATGTTTCCTGTTGGGTAGTTTCCTGAAAGGTTAAATGTAGCTGAATGTCTCTTCTGACAGATTTCCAAGTTGGCCAGTGCTTTGAGGAGGGTCTGCTTAGCAACTTTAAAATGGTGAGCTTAAAAAAAAAATGAAAAAGTTTTTGTAAACTTGCAACCATTCTTTTCAAAAACATTGATTTCATAGACTGACTAAGGACTAGTAAGTACTAAAGAAATATAATTTTTTAAAAGCAGAATGAGACAGATTAGAAATGTAGGAGGCTATTAGACAAATCAGTATTCTGCCTATAGTGACCTTGCAGATCAAGTGCTTTCCTTCAGATTTACTCTCAGCATAGGAATCCCATGTTTTTTGAGGCCTCAAAAAATCAACCCAGTGCTCTCTGATTCAGTAGGGAAAAAATTGTCAGCTGTTACATTTGAGAATTCTTGTTTCTTCTTACCCTCTCACTGCCCACAGTTCTTTGGTTTCATGGAAAATGTTCTTTCTCCTTCCAGGGTTTCTAATGTGTTGGTCTTGATGACACCAGGAGACAGTCATTAAAAAAAAAAAAAAAAACAGCAATGAAATTGTGAACTGCACATAAAGACAATCATCACCTGTGAGAGCATCACATCTCTCCATACCTTGTCTTCCCATAATATTTCTGAGTTCAGGAAATATTACTGGTGAGACACATAAGCCAAAAAGAAATGTTTGCCTTACTCTGACAAAACACGTAAACTCACACACTTTAAAGAAAATACTAAATATCCGACAGCGAAACTAAAGTTTGCACAATTAATATTTGAAGACACATCTGTACAGCGATACACAGTCCCCTGCAGAATACATAGGTGGTTCCAAACAAGCTGGACTTTAAAACTGTAAGAAATATTATTCTCTCGACATAGCAGCCTGGCTGAGGAGCAGTAGATCTGTGAACTTAAAACGTATCAGTGTGCTAACAGTGCATTTGCAGTAGGCTAGCATGGCCATACTACTTTTTGATCTCTACTTCTACATCTGCATGATAATGCTTTGACAAACCTGTTCAACAGAGAGTTGTTGCATATGTTAAGAAGGAATTGCACTGTTTCTCACAAGTTTATTGCAAATCACAGAATCACAGAATCACAGAATCAATCACAGAATAGCAGGGGTTGGAAGGGACCTCAAAAGGTAGTCTAGTCTAATCTTCCTGCCAGAGCAGGAGTAGGGTCACACAGGAATGCATCCAGGCTGATTTAATGTCTCCAGAGTGGGAGACTCCACAACGTCTCTGGGCAGTCCATTACAGTGCTCTGTCACGCTCACAGGGAAAAAGTTTTTTCTAATATTTTTGTGGAACCTCTTATGTTCCAGCTTGCATCTGTTGCCCCTTGACCTATCATTGGACATCGCTGAGAAGAACCTGGCTCCGTCCTCCTGACACTCACCCTTGATATATTTATAAACATGAATGAGGTCACCCCTCAGCCTCCTCTTCTCCAAGCTAAAAAGATCCAGTTCCTTCAGCCTTTCCTCATAAGGGAGATGTTCCACTCCCTTAATCAACTTTGTGGCTCTGTGATGGACTCCCTCAAGCAGTTCCCTGTCTCTCTTGAACTGGGGGGCCCAGAACTGAACACAATATCCCAGATGTGGCTTCACCAGGGCAAAGTAGAGTGGGAGGAGAATGTCTTTTGACCTACAAACCACATGCCTTCTAATACATCCCAGGATGCCATTGGCCTTCTTGGCCATGAGGGCACAGTGCTGGCTCATGGTCATTCTGCTGTCCAACAGGACACCCAGGTCCCTTTCTCCTATGCTACTCTCCAACAGGGCAGTCCCCAACCTATACTGGCACATGGGGCTGTTTTTTCCCAAGTGCAAAACTCTACACTTGCCCTTGTTATAGTTCATTAAATTTGTCCCTGTCCAACTCTCCAGCCTGTCCAGGTTGAAATACACATGTTCCAATTCATACACTGATATTTTGTAGAGAGTTCCAAAGCCTTGGAACAATGTAAACACAAATGATTCAGGTTTACTTAATAGTAGTAGTCACCTTAACTTTAAATAATTCAACTGTTGGTTTTTTTTTTTTTTGGCATTATATCTCAATTTTGTATTATGAGCTGGAATGGAGAAGTGGTCTTTTAATTATCATCTGAGGAAGTACATGGACCCTTTCATACAATTTCATGTTTTATGTACTTTTGAAATGTTATGAGCTGCCAAAAGCTAAAGAAATTTTCTAATTGCAACATGAAACTATGGCATGGTCTAACAATTATACAAAAGTACTTTTGTTAATAGACTCTTTCCAACATTATGTATAAACAACAGTGGCAAATATCTTTTATTAATGCTTCACTACTAATCCATCAGCTTTAACTAAGTCTCAGATGACCAAAACTCTCAAGATTTCATCCAGTACCCTGCCTTAGCTTACATGCTTCAACAATTTTATTATGTTAGCTTTCTTTCTATATAGGTAATGCACAGATAAACTGATCCACTGGGGTGCTGCCTTGTCTTCAATATTCAGTAGATTAAATGAAATCCCAGTCTGAGTAAAATGAAAAAAAAAAAAAAGTAGTAATGACAAACACGTATAAAACATAAAGAAAATGGTATTGTACAACACAAGGGAGAACCAAATGCAGTTTCAGTATTTGATAATTTCCTCCAAGTTAAATTATATCCAAGAATTTTATATGAAAGGCATATATTTTTACCAATATGAAAGTAAATTGAATTTACTTTCTAAGCAAATTGCTGCAGGGAGGAAAGAGGATAGAAATGTGATTTTTTAGGAATCCAAGTTTCAGTCAGTGTTATCAACTGAACAAAAGTGATAGGTACAGGGAAATTTCATTTCAGATCTCACCATGTGTGACTGATCAACAAATCACTAAACCAGAATAACACTTGGAAGAGTTGGGCACAGGCAATGTGCTCATGAAGCTCAGGAGTGAATGTAAGGAATAATAAGAAAGCTAATAAACCATGGGGTGACTTGTTTAAAACAAGGGCTTGTTTAAAATAAAGGGCTATGTCAGTTGAGTGGATTATTTGTCACTGTTCTGTTTTTTTTAATTGACCTTCCTTGGTTTAATCAAGAGGTGTAAATGTCTTCCCAAGGTAGTCAGACCAGCATGGGGGAAGTGCTCAGCCCAACTTAAGAGTATAAAAATTGAGCAACCAACAAAGCAAACTTTGAAGAGAGCAGTGGGCTTGAGCTCACTTCAACTGTGTATTCCTTACTATTAACCAAGGAGATGCAATGTCATGACGGTGAGCATACAGGGACTTCACTCTGTTAACCCTTCACTCTGTTAACTTCCTTATTACAATCTAGAGCTGAAGTGTCAAGATCTTGCAGTCATCTGCAAGGTAGATGAAAACTTAAAAAAAAAAAAAAAATTAAATATCCCTGCTTTCCTCTCTTCCATAAAAAAAAAAAAAAATCACGAATAAATAAATAAATAAATATGTAATCAACCAATATGAATATTTATATTTACAAACTACATAATGGGAAATAAGAAAATAAAAGCTTACATTTCAGTTTATCACTGGCTGCTCCCTATCTTTTTTTTTTAAGATGAAAAATGAGAGATGCAACTGCAGAAAGCTGTTTTCCCTACAGTAGCAGGACTGTGAAATCAATTTCTCTCTTTTTCATGCATAAGAAACTTCTTTGCACCTTCCCTACAGTATAATTCTATGGTTTGTATGTGTGGAGGAGTCTGTGAGAAAATTTTCATGTACAAGTTCTCAAACAATAGACTATGTAAGAATTACATGTGTAAAATAATGCACTAGCTAACATAGCTCAGAATTGAGGGTAACCCACAGTCGTTGACCTCTTTTCATCTCTGGGACAAAATTAATTGTGGCCCATATGTTTTTACAATGATAGACTTCCTATGGGAAATTATTTCCTACTATTCTTTGTACACATAGTTTCAAGTATCCTGCAGTGCTACAGGAAAAAAGAAAACTGGAGTTCACAGCGAGATCACAAGGTAATACTCAATAGATTGATTTCCTTGACATTTTGAGTCCTCTCATACGTTATGTTTAAAAGATCTACTCTCTCAAGCACAATAGTGCCTCAGACATTATTCTCTTTTCTTTTGGAGCAATCAGGGCCTGATACTTAATTTGAAAAAGAAGTATATTTCCTCTTTTAGAGAAAAGCAACCTAGAAAGGTAAATATTTTAATCTTCTGGCTAGGTATTCTGTATGCTGTGAGCAGAAAGGCTTTAACTATAGTCTTTAAAATGGAAACAAAAAAAAAAACCCATTCCTTTTCCTAAATCACTGACATATGTTTAAATGCTCTTAAAAATCGTATGGCCATCTCATGGGCCAAAGTTACACATTCTGTAAAACTGCATTTATTTTTAGTAGTTTTTAATTAAATTTATCTCAGTACAGCTAATAAAAAAAAACCAGATACACAGAAGAATAACAGGTAGAAAGATAGAAAATGTGACATTTGTCTACCTCTAGTCTCTTCATCCCTGGTAAATGTAAACACTATCCCTTTATTATGATCCTACTCACTTTCCTGAAAAGTGGTCTAGGGACAAATTTAGTTACCTAGGATCGCTCTGAATTACACAGTGCTGTGGGCTGAAGGAGACTGATTTTTTACTAAGACATAGCAGTGGCATCCCTGCTTGTGCAGGATTTGGAGTTATTGAGATATTTATGCATACATCCACACTTGAACTAGTGGAGAAACAGAAACTTCAAGCACTTGAGACTGTGTTGCTACTTCCATTGGGCCTCTGCCAAGAGTGACACAGCACTCTTATAGCTGGGGAATCCTGCTATGACTGGAGCTGAAAGAGACATTTGTGCTTTGGGCAGTGCAACTCCTGCTAAATCTAGCTCCTAGGAATAAATCTTTACTGTATGACATGACCTTTGTCAGGTTCATCACAGCTATGGCAACTCTTTTTTTGGTAATAATTCCTTCTCTCTTTTAAAGTCTAGCTTTGAGGTACTGCACTTCGGTTTTGAAGAGGAATAAATAGCACTGTGTATTTCACAAGCTGACAACTTTCAAGTTAAAAGTTTCACATATCTTTCACGTGCACTATGCATGAAGGTTCTAATTAATATCTTCTAATTTTGGGATGTAAAAACTGGAATTATAGTCTAAGTTAGGTGTTGCCCTTTGCTCTATTGTCAATAAAAATAGTGAGCAGCCTGACAGGTTGATTCATTTCATACACCCATGATCTGAGGTGAAGTTGCCCTTTGGAAATGCTGTTTCTCAACCATCAGTAATGATAATGAAAGCTCAGATTTTGAGTATAGATTATACGTTTTAACAATATGTGCTTAAAATACTGTGAGCTGAATATTGGATTGTACATTGTGATAGGACAAAGGATAATGGTTTCAAAGGGAAAGAGAGTAGATTTAAATTAGGAAGTAGGAAGAAATTGTTTACTGCGAGGGTAAAGAAAGTTGCCCAGAAAGGCTGTGAATGCCCACTCCCTGGAAATGTTCAAGTCCAGGCTGGATGAGAATTTGATCATCCTGGTCCCTACCCATGGCGGGGGGGTTGATCTAGATGATCTTTAAACATTCCTCCCAACTCAAACCATTCTCTGATTAAATATGAACCCAGTAAAGATTTATTCCCACAGTTACACTGGGAAGTTTAAAAGACTTTATGAGTGGAGATTTTGGGTGTGTTTTATTTCTTAAATTGCATTAAATCTAGTAAGCTATCTTTAATGTTAGACAGCAAAAAACATTTAAGAAAAAAATATAATAAATGAAAGAAGTTGAGAATCACCTTTTGTCTGATATGCTTTGATACATTCCTTTAATTTCTGGCAGTCTTGGACAACACCAAGCAACTATATTTTTGATTGCTGTGGCAGGTGCATTCACAGTATCACAGTATCACAGTATGCTAGGGGTTGGAAGGGACCTCAAAAGATCATCTAGTCCAATTCCCCTGTCAGAGCAGGAACACCTAGATGATGTTACACAGGAAGGCGTCCAGGCGGGTTTTGAATGTCTCCAGAGAAGGAGACTCCACAACCTCCCTGGGCAACCTGTTCCAGTGCTCTGTCAACCTCACTGAGAGGAAGTTTCTTCTCAAATTTAAGTGGAACCTCTTGTGTTCCAGCTTGATTCCATTACCCCTTGTCCTATCATTCCTCTTAGTCTGGGATGCCTCCCCTCACAGCAGTTGCCAGGCAGATTTCTCAGAAACTGCTAGAAGTTTCTGGTTGGTCTGCACCTAGCCCACCAGCAGAGGCATACACTCAAGAAGCTGGCTGGTAGCCAATGGGAGGCGGCTATGACCTTGATCGACCACAGCTCACATCCAACTGAACTTTAAAATAGGGTCCTGCTGGGGCCATGTGTGAACAAGTCTCTTTGGAGCAGCAGGTCCTGCAGTTAGGGCACAGCCTCGCCTTTGGTTTGGGATGCTGGCCAGGGTAACTCCTCAAGGTTGAGAGTCCTCGTCTTTAAACGGGTGAGTGCGTGTGCAATCCAGATAGGTATTCTAAGCTTAAGAACTGGGCGTAGTGTAGAAACTGTTCTTTTCAACTGATATCAGAACTCATAAATTTGTGGGAGTTTTAATTTCTTAATAAATTCAGTTTAATTACGCTTGTGGATGAACTGAGAATGGGAGCACTCCTCACAGTCACTTAACAAAAGGTGCGAAATTGGTGAGGAAAGGGATCAGAACCAGAAAGAAAGGTCAGGATGTGAAAGAGTTAATTATTCTCATTCTTTTACCCTCTGATAGTAGAAGCACAAAATTGCAACCTGCTTTCCTTTTCTTTTGACCACACCATTAGACCAGACCACCTTGAGTTTTCTGATCGCTCAATAGATCATTCTTTACTTTGTCCATTTAACAAAAAACGAAACCAAAAAAACAACAAAAAAAATCGAGGGAAGTATTGATGACTGTGTTCCAAGTTCTTCTCCCTCCAGTGATTTCTTAAAATTGTCAGAAATCTTCCTAGTATACACATTTACAGCCACCAAAATATTACTTGCAATTAACTAAGTAGAGGTAAGGCCACTAATGTTTCTCTTTGGATAGTTAATATCACAGATTTGTAGTTTCTGACTTTTTTAATATTACCTTTTATTTATTTTTTCATACCAGCATGAGCATGTCAATGATGTTCACAGGTACTGTTCTTTGTATGACTCTGTTATGGAGGAATGTCTGGCTAGAAAGTAAACTTGTTCTGTAGGCTTGATCTTTTTTATTGCTCTTTTCTGAAATACAGATGTTTCCAGCTCTGTCTCTTATTCCTGAAGACTTCTTTTCTCTTCCTATTTCTGTACCATAGATTTATAACTTGCCAAATGGCAAAGCAAATCTAGCTTCCTACTAACCTTTCCTTAATAAAAGATTTGCTTCCTCAGGCATCTCTAGCATTTATAGTATTCACATATACATCTTTATCAGGTTAACAGAGCTATTCAGAATATTTCAGGTACTGCTGGCCCATTACAAGTAGAACCACTTAGTATCTAGCGACTCATCTTCATCATGTAGAATTTTTGACCACCAGCTGATATTTTTATAGGTGAAACTGATTAAGAGTCATACATTTCTAAATCATATTAAACTGTGATTACATGACAGTATACGGAATCTGCCAGTCAGCATGTATGCAAAATACCCTGTGTTTATTTCAGAATCCTGTAAATAAGCCAGAGGCAGAAGAATGTAGTACTTTGGTGTGATCGGCGAAATTAAAATATTGCAGCTGTTGAAAAATTTGAACTCCATTTGACTGTTGAAAGAGTATTTGTTCATTAATTGAACTCAGGTGATAAGCAAAACACTTGAATTTCCAGGAAAAACAGCTTGAAAAAGTGAAGTAGATGGTTTCCATACTAACCACCTTTAGAAATTCTACCTCTGTTGTGGAACAAGACAACTAATATTAAAATAAATGCTTCCACTTTCCTTCAGCCACTTGCAGTCTGTAGGTTGTGAAACATCTGAAAATTATGTAGTTTTATTTAATTTTTTTCATGCAATGCAGTTCTTTTCCGAATTTTCTCAAGAACATGTATTTTAGCAGACTTGTCTTTTCATCTTTTCTTAATATTGGACAAAATCTTTTACACAATGCCCTCCTTCTGCCCCCCTTCACTTCACATATTCTTAACAATGTGTTTATGCCTAATCCCACTAAAGAATGTGTATTTATCCATGCAGTCACATGAATTAAAAAAAAAACAACAAAAAAAAAGTAGTGCTATAGGGAGTCCGTTACGTTCTCTCCTTGGGAGACCATAAACCAACCCTAAATTTGCCTTCTATTGTTGTGGGTGGATGTAAAACCATTTTCCTTCTCTGTATCTTTGTCACTGCAAACAACACTTTTCTTATTCCTTTTATGACTATCACATTGGACGTGGGACTTGGAAACATCTGATTCCTTAAATTTCTATGCTCAAATACAAAAGCCAGGTCACTCACGTCCACATTTATCAAAGTTACATAGGCATCTTATGCTCATCTATGTGTGAAATATATCCGTGTAGATGTACATATTTGAACTAGAGAGTTCTAAGAGTTCTGCCTTATTTTTCTCCATGAGACAGCATGCAAAATATGGAGTTTCTTTTAGTTATGAAACTGTTATATCTACACCTCTATTCCTATTTCAGACAGAGCTGGAAAAGGACATACAATTTCAAAATTTCACATGAGATGTAAAGTTTAGCAGTAAATTTAGACATGTATATTTATAATAATAACTACTGTTAATAAAACATTTATATGTAACCAGTTCAGCATTACAAATACTGATCACTCTGAGTTGTATCAGTTGTACTTCCTCTGATCCTTCCTCCTTTATCTCTGTAGCTGAGCAGTGGTCTCAAGTCTCAGCACATACCAGAACAACTAAGGAGTACTCTTAACAGCAGTATTAGCATCTTTCTAGGCAAGTTCTATGAAAATTTTATCTAAAGACCTATTGCTGAAGAAATAGTGTGTATGAGTTGGACCAGCCCTACCCTGAGTGTGACTTGACTTGCCATATGTTTGTGCAAGATTTGCTGTGACTAATTCTACTGAATTAAAATAATTAGATGTTTCTCAAATACTGAAGCTACTTCACACCCACCTGTAAACATGCTAACCTATGAAATGACACATTCTGTTTCTCAGGCTTTGTAATTTAGTCCTTGATTCTGCAAGGCCATGGAGGCAATGCTGCCACAAGCTGTTTCAAGTCTTTATTCCAAAGACCATACACATTTCCACTTGCCTGCTGTTTCAATTTATTCTAATCGGACGTGAAATCTTAAATACAAAGATGATCACAGATGATAAAGACACAAAAGAATGTCTTTTGCACTTTATAGCTTTCAAAGTTCCACTCTGTACAGTAGCAAAATTACAAATTTATAAGACAAAAGTTTTAACTTTGCAGTCACATGGGCTTTATCAAAATTTGTCTGAAAAAAACCCCAGCAGAATAAAATGAAACTGTGAGTAACTGCATCCGCCTCCTAAATTATGTCAAACTAACATCTGCCACACAAAGATGACAATTCCCTCTTTACTGTAGTGAAAGCAAAGAATTTTTCAAAGAACAAAAAGTCTTTGCAGAATCTGCATTAAAATCTTATACTGTCACATGTATGCAACCTGGAATGTCTTGCAGAATAATTTTTGACTTAATTGGAAGAGGAAAATGAGTTTATTTTCTTATTTTTCCAAGCTTAACCATAATAATAAAGCAATAATAAAACTACATAGGTCTGTAGCAATTTGAGAAGAGAAAAATACCTTATTGTAGATAAGAGCTGGGCAAATAACCAAGGACTACAAACTTTTCTGAAATTTTAATATAATAATCCTTTTAGCATGGTAACTATGAATCAGAAAGAATCTGAATAAAATTAAAATATCATACTTATCACCAGACTAGTATTTTTACTCATCTTCTTTTTATGCCTGCTGCATGTACATGTTTGAGAATATGTAAGCTGATACGTATTTACAATCACAAATATTCTGGCTACATGGAATGTGTGTCTGCAGCCTGTGGAGTGTATTCATCTCACAGTTTAAATTAGTACGGATGTTTGCTTTTTAAATTTATTTGAAAGTCTCTCCAGAATCATTTATCAGTAATAATAACTTGTTTCCTAATCAGAGATGCTATTGAAAGCATAACCTTTTTAATTCTTCAACAGTCTGTTTGAAATTGAGGTATTATGAATATTATCATGTTTGCTAGGTATTATTGAAATACCCTGTGGCTATTTCTACCTAACACAGACTAATAAAAATCATGAAACAAAATACTTTCTCAGAGATAAGACAGTGTCCCATGTAGTGATGTTTCATTTAACAGGAGCAAGAACTACTGAGGGTCTGGATTTCCAAGAGGAAAGGAACTATTTCCAATTTGCCACAGAGATCTGTGGAAGCTCTGTGTGAAGTAGCAGTCTGTGATTCTCTGTAACTTCCAAGGGACCACTGTATCACCCAAACACAAAGATTTTGTGTTGTCATTCTCTATTAAGTTTTGTTTGATTGCTGTAGGCTTCTGTCTTCTTCTGATCCTGTTTTGATAGCTAGAGTGAAGGTGTTGTGGTTTTCTCCTATAGAAATCCATTTTTGCTTTATCTACTTTGAGAGTAAAGAGATTTTTTTTTCCTTTCCCCCATAATGTTCATTTTTTAAAATATGAAATTCTGTTGCTAAGCAAATTCCTGACTAGATTAATTTGCAGTCTTCTTAACAGTAAACAGTAATATTACCTCAGACTCAGTAAATTTTATTAACAGCTAAATAAGTCTCATTCAGAAGATTCTTTGAGGGCAATGAAGTCACTGGTTTGCTCCAGAACATCGCGATTCACTTAACTATTTTCACATGATTTGCTGGGGGGGGGGGGGAACCAACAAAAACCAAAACAAACAAACAAACAAAAAAAACAAACAAAAAAAAGCAATTAGGTTTCTCTCCCCAAAACAAATCAAAGAATGAGGAAAAAGACCTAAGGTGTCTGTTACATTAAAGCTTAGTTCCAGCGAGAGGAATTTCCAGGGAACCATGAATTGCTGAGGATTTCTTTCAAAAGCATTTATTACTTAGCACATCATTTTTCATTAGACCAAAATCAGCCATAAGCTTTACGAAAAGAATTATAGTGAAAGCGTCACTCAGCAATATATCTGGTTGATTTTCATATGAAGATGTCCATTTTAAAGTGTAAATTTAGGCTCTGAATGGTAATCCAGACTCCCTGTTCCAATTTATAGTTTTAAAAGCTATCTGTCTGCAGTTCTGAAACTGGAAGTTACTTGGGCACAACTATGAACAAAATTATCTAAAAACTCAAAAGAGGTAGTGTAAAAGTGTGAGGAACTAGCTAGATGTCTCAAACAAGCCAGAGCCACCTGCCTGGCACCTGTCTGAGTTTGTGTGGGGGTGACTCAGCGCTTTGCTGAGCCCCTGCCCCAGCCCTGCACCGGTGGAGCTGTGGGGGTGGACAGGGCTTGGAACTGTGGCTGCAAGAAACCGGGAGACGGAGAGGTAACACATCCTCCCTCAGAAGCCCCCATCATCCCCCAACCTCGTTCCCAGTCTGTGGTGAGAACTTGACTGTATAAAAGGCGATCACCCAGGGCAGTTTTGTGCTTTTCGCCCACCACTCAGAGATGGCTGTGAGTGCTGTGGTCGTCGCTGGATCCAGGGGTGGTGATCTTTCCTTTCTCTATCACTTTCCTCCTCTCTCTTTCTAGCTTTAGCAGGAAGCTATCTATGGCAAGGCCGGCTCGTTTTGCTTACTAATAACTTGTTGTTGTGAAGCATGTTGATTGCCTTGAGTGGGCAGTTGCAAATACCTCGTTGTCAGGTGATTGATAAATAAAACTGGTGCTCAAAGCCTTGGTGTAAATCACCTTAATCCTGGCCCGGGAATCGAGAACCTGAGTGAGTCAACGTCCTGAACTTTGGGACATGACAAAAAGTTACATGAATTTTGTTAATTGAAACTTGAGCATGTTTGCATTTATTATTTCTGTTGTAGAGGAAGGCGCTTATTTCCTCACAGGCTACTACAAGAAGAGAAAAGCCTAGAATCTTAAGAAAAACAGTGAATATTGTGCAATTAAAAACTTCCATGATGCAAAGATGTGATGGTGCAAGAAGAATATGAACAAGGTAGGAGCTCTTTTCTTTTGCTTTGTCTACAGTGATGAATTTGATATTCCACATTAATTCTTATTTCTCCACATAACAAGGTTATAACATCTTGTCAGGCTATGTGATATGAATGGTCCCAGAAAAAAAAAAAAAAAGAGAAATATTAGACTTTGATTTGTAAATAATTTCATGAGCTACTCATCCCAATAAGTACTCTTATTCCCTCTGTTTTATGAAAAGGAAATTTAATATATGCTACTGAATCTAAATTTGTTTTATGTATTTTTGACAAAAATGTATTTTTCTACTTAATATGGACCAATGAGAATGTTCATCTGTAACACTTTATCTGAAAGAAGACATGTCTGACCTTTTCTGTCAAAAGATGAGAAAGCACTATTCTTGCACTCACTCAAATACCTGACTGAAAAATTTTCTTCATCTCTATAGTGTGTTGATCCTACAGGATTGTGTATGAACACTAGAAACTAT
Source organism: Trogon surrucura (assembly GCA_020746105.1). Lineage (NCBI taxonomy): Eukaryota > Metazoa > Chordata > Aves > Trogoniformes > Trogonidae > Trogon > Trogon surrucura. The sequence goes on from CM036617.1 coordinate 43,815,820, forward strand.
TTTATGTAGTGAAAGTGTAATTACCTTTAATGATCTTTTTCTAGATAATATCTGAAATTATGAATTTAAATGAGCTTTCTGACTCTTGCATTTCTTTATTGCATAGTCCATATGTCATATGTTTTTTTTTTGTAAATTATTTTATTTCTAATTCATTAAAAAATAGAGATGGTAGTGTTGATACAGCCTGCCCTGAGAAAATATGATCAAAAAACTTTTATTTATTAGTAAGTTAGAAATAACACAATAGTTTACAACAGATATTTACAATTAGAGCCTAATTTGGAGTAAATCGGAACCATACACAAAGTGGATTCTCTCCATTTCACACGCAGTCATGACCATGTTCATTAAATATAAGAAAAAAAATTATTGAGATCTTGGATAAAGCACTGCTTGCATGGGGAAGCTAGTCTTCAGAGCAGCATGTTTAATCACTCTTTGGTGGTGATGGGAGTACTGTATTTGGAAAAAGGCCTGTTATAAGGGTTTTTGCAGTAACATCTTCAGCTGCATTAGAAGAAAGTCCTCAGACCGCTGTTTTGCATAGTTCTTACAACCCAGCTGGTTCCAGCGCATGGGTAATTCCTTCTTTATATGTCTTGAGTAAATTAACTGCACACAAATGACTGACCCACCTTACCATGTATGCAGGAATAGTTTTTATTGTACATTTACAGTCTATATACAATTTAATTACCTTTTTTTTTACAAGATTCACCTCTGTGAGTCTTTGGAACACGCCACCCTTTGTGTTAACCAACATTTCTGAGCATACAAATTGGGCCAGATACAGCAGGAATTGCCTCAGACTATATCTGTACCTGCCCAAAATTCTTACCAGAGGTACTTGTCTATTCTAAAGTTTCAGTTAATGACTTAGTTTCAAGTCAGTCCATTGTCTCAAGCCAATCCATCATCTCATCTATGCAGGTGTCTACCAAAGGAGTTCCTGGACCACCCAAGACTTAATGACTCAAGTGCAATCGATGTGCAGAAAGATACAACCCTGGCACACTATATCAAACAGCTTTAACTATAGCATATATAGTTAAAATTCAAGTCCTACAGCTCTTGCCACACTGTAGAGCATTCTTTCATGAATAACACTATGTTTACAGTACTGTGAGGTGTACATTGAGAAGCATGCTGCCTTTTATTAACAGGAAATCTGGGATTTGGTCCTGGTTTCTGTCAGTATTGCTCTTCCTTCCTTTCTGCTCTGGTTTGTGTGAAACAGAACCAATTCTGTTCAGTGATTTTAATTTTCAACTCAGTATCTTCTAAGAGAATGCCCTTTCTGAACTTAACAACATGTTTCTGCAGACAATGCCTGCTACTAGAGGTGATAGCACATGAATTTACGGTTACTGTCAGGAATTGGTATGCAGAAAGGCTCTTCCTTATACTTGCTCCTGTAGTGACCAAGGTCACTGCTGGATCCAGTGTGCCACACTGGGGATTCTGGAAATAAAGAGATGACATGGAAATAAGAATTCGCACCTCTGGTGAGTAACAGCCAGGACAAGTGACCAACACGAATATTCCATTCCATATACATTATATTCACTATAAAGCTGAGGGATCATGGAGGTTAAGACCTCTTCTTCCTCTTCTTCAATGTCTGGCATCCAGGGAGGACTCTGCCTGATCTGCCTTTTATTCTGATCCTGATTTTCTGAATCCAGCTTTTGTGCCCAGTTTACACTCTGATACTGAGCTTAGGACTTTCCCAGTGCCTGCTGCACTGCAGCATCAGTGGTGATTGCTGTCAGGTGGGGAGTTAAGTCCAATATTAATTTTGTATCTATTTTTGTATATTTATTTTTTTCCATTGTTTACTTATTAGTGCTATTATTATTTCATTGAAATTGTTTAATATCTCTTTTTCGATACAGAAGTATCTCCGCTTTATTCCCTTTCCCCTCCTGTTTGGGAAGGGAGAGGGATTAGAGAGCATATCGAGCCCAGCTTCAGAGCAGATAAGACTGCACTGGGGAAGGAATCTAAGCAAAAAAAAAAAAGGCTGGCAAAAAGCTTTTGGGGGGCTTTTTTTAAGCCGGCTACAGCAACCACACCTGAGGCCGCACCGGCAGCTCCAGGGCGGATACCCGAGATAGCGTGGGCGGAGCCACCCTCAGCGGCCCGGCGATTTTAAACACGGTGATCAGCTGTTAACTCTGCCCTCAGGGTATAAGAAGCCTTGGGGAGGGCAGGGACTAGTCCCTGTTCACTGAACAAAAGACCTAGAAGGGTAAGTCTTTGTGAAAAGGCAAGTACTTAAAAGGCCTGTAAACTATTCCGTGCATAGCTTTCCGGAGAGTCTTTGTATTGTAGAGCCAACTATGGTTGCCACCAGGTCAATGGTTGTTAGAAAAACTGTGGGCACCCAGACAGAGGCCCCAGGTAGGCATGTGGGTGTTCAGGCCTTGGGCTGCAGAGAATGCCCGAGCCTGGCACTGGCCATGGAGGGGAGTGGAGGTGACGCCTGTGTCCGATGTGACCAGGTGAGCGATCTGCTCAGCCTGGTGGCTGAACTGAAGGAGGAAGTAGAAAGGCTGAGGAGCATTAGGGAGTCAGAGAGAGAGACAGATCGGTGGAGTCACGTCCTGAATGGCGAGCAGCAAGCTCCGCAAAGAGCTGAATATCCCCCCACCTCTGGCCATCAGGCAAAAGGGGGGGACCTAAAGGATAGGGAAGAGTGGAAGCAGGTGCCTGCCAGGAGAGGAAGGAAAATCCCTGCCCGGCCTCCCTCACCTGCCCGGTTGCCCCTGCAAAACGGGTGTGGGGCTCTAGACAATGAGAGCCAGGCAAAGAAAGAGTCAGTGGAGGGTTCACCCATAGGGTTGTCTAGGGTGAGTCACTCGGATACACGCGTTAGGAATTCTTCATCTAAGAAAAAAAGGAGGGTAATTGTAATTGGAGACTCCCTCTTGAGGGGAACAGAGGGCCCTGTCTGCCGCCCTGATCCGACCCACAGGGAAGTCTGCTGCCTCCCTGGGGCCCGAGTTAAGGATGTTATCAAGAAGCTTCCTGGTCTGGTCAAACCCACGGACTATTACCCGCTTTTGGTTATGCAGATCGGTAATGATGAGATAGTAGAGAGACGGCCAGAAGCAACAAAAGGGACTTTAGGGCACTGAGGCGGATGCTAGAAGGATCAGGCGCACAGGTTGTGTTTGCCTCTATTCCTTCAATTATGAGGGAAAATAGTGGTAGGTTTGACAAAGTGCAGCAGATTAATACTTGGCTAAAGGGGTGGTGCCAGCGGTCTAGCTTTGGATTTTTTAACCATGGGGAGATCTACAGGGCACCTGATCTACTGAAACAAGCTGGGGTTCAAATGACACAAAGGGAAAAAAGGATCCTTGGTCATGAGCTGGCGGGACTCATAGAGCGTTCTTTAAACCAGATATGAAGGGGGATGGGGTTATAGCTGGGATTTCAGTGGGGCAGTGTTTTAGAAATTATGAGGACCGGGTGGCCTTCCATCCCCCTAGGGTGAGATCAGTGTGCTCAGCTTGCTCCCTGAAATGCTTATACACCAACGCACGCAGCATGGGGAATAAGCAGGAGGAGCTGGAAACCTGGGTTCGGGCAGGAGATTATGATCTGGTGGCAATTACAGAGACATGGTGGGACAGCTCACATGACTGGAATGTGGTCATGGGTGGCTATGTCCTTTTCAGGAAAGACAGGCCAGCCAGGCGAGGTGGTGGAGTCGCTCTTTACGTGAAAGAGCAACTACAATGTCTTGAATACCATCCAGGCATGGATGAGGATCAAGTTGAGAGTGTATGGATTAGAATTAAGGGGCAGGCTGGCAGGAGAGATACTGTTGTGGGTGTCTATTACAGGCCACCAGATCAGGGTGAGGAAGTTGATGAGGCCTTCTACAGGAAGCTAGGAGGGGTCTCACAATCACAGGCCCTGGTTGTCGTGGGGGATTTTAACTTCCCTGATATTTGCTGGAAGGACAACTCAGCCAGCCAGCCAGCCACAGTCCAGGAGGTTCCTCCAGTGCATCAATGATAATTTTCTGTTGCAAATGGTGGAGGAACCGACTAGGAGAGGAGCACTGCTGGACCTCATCCTCGCTAACAAGGAGGATCTGGTTGAAGCAGTAAAGGTTGAGGGCTGCCTTGGCTGCAGTGACCATGAAATGGTGGAGTTCAGGATGTCATGTAGCAGAAACAAAATAGCAAGCAGAATTGCAACCCTGGACTTTGCCAAGGCAAACTTTGGATTTTTCAAGCAATTACTCGAGAAAATCCCATGGGCAAGGCTGTTTGAAGGTAAAGGGGCCCAAGATAGTTGGTTAGCGTTCAGGGACTGCTTCTACCGTGCTCAAGATCAGAGCATCCCGACACGTAGGAAGTCAAGGAAGGGAGCCAGGAGACCTGCGTGGCTAAACAAGGATCTGCTGGGTAAGCTCAAGGGCAAGAGGAGAATTTACAGATCTTGGAAGGCGGGGCTGGCCACTTGGGAAGAGTATAAGGCTGTTGTCCGAGGATGTAGGGAGGCAACTAGGAAAGCAAAGGCCTCCCTAGAATTGAACCTGGCGAGAGGGGTCAAGGACAACAGGAAGAGCTTTTTCAAATACGTGGCAGATAAAACTAACACCAGAGGCAATGTAGGCCCACCGATGAATGAGGTGGGTGCCTTGGTGACAGAAGATACAGAGAAGGTAGAGTTACTGAATGCCTTCTTTGCCTCTGTCTACTCTGCCAGAGGCTGTCCTGAGGAGCCCTGTTCCCCTGAGGCCCCAGAGGAAGTCAGGGCAGTGGAGGAGTTTGCTTTAGTCGATGAGGACTGGATTAGGGACCAATTAAGCAATCTGGACATCCATAAATCCATGGGTCCAGACGGGATGCATCCACGGGTGCTGAGGGAGCTGGCTGATGTCATTGCTGGATCACTCGCCATCATCTTTGCCAAGACTTGGGAGATGGGAGAGGTGCCTGAGGACTGGAGGGAAGCAAATGTCACTCCAGTCTTCAAAAAGGGCAAGAAGGGGGACCCGGGAAACTATAGACCGGTCAGCCTCACCTCCATCCCTGGGAAAGTGATGGAACGACTTATCCTTGGTGCCATCTCAAGGCCTATCAAGGATAAGAGGGTCATTAGAGACAGTCAGCATGGCTTCACCAAGGGGAAGTCGTACTTGACTAACCTCACAGCCTTCTACGAGGATATAACAAGGTGGATAGATGATGGCAGAGCGGTGGATGTGGTCTACCTTGACTTCAGTATAGCATTTGACACAGTCTCCCACAGCATCCTTGCTGCTAAACTGAGGAAGTGTGGTCTAGACTCTCGGGTAGTGAGGTGGACTGCGAACTGGCTAAGGGGAAGAAGCCAAAGAGTTGTGGTCAACGGGGCGGAGTCTGGTTGGAGACCTGTATCCAGTGGAGTCCCTCAAGGGTCGGTACTGGGACCAGTATTATTCAATATATTCATCGATGACTTGGATGAGGGACTAGAGAGTACTATCAGCAAGTTTGCTGATGACACCAAGCTGGGAGGAGTGGTTGACACACCAGAAGGCTGTGCTGCCATTCAGGGAGACCTGGACAGGCTGGAGGTTTGGGCGGGGAAAAATTTAATGAAGTATAACAAAGGTAAATGTAGAGTCTTGCATCTGGGTAGGAACAACCCCAGGTTCCAGTATAAGTTGGGGAATGACTTATTAGAGAGTATTGTAGGGGAAAGGGACCTGGGAGTCTTGGTAGACAGCAGGATGACCATGAGCCAGCAGTGTGCCCTTGTGGCCAGGAAGGCCAATGGCATCCTGGGGTGTATTAGAAGGGGAGTGGTCAAGAGAGGTCAAGAGAGGTCCTCCTTCCCCTCTACTCTGCCCTGGTGAGACCCCATCTGGAATATTGTGTCCAGTTCTGGGCCCCTCAGTTCAAGAAAGACAGGGAACTGCTGGAGAGAGTCCAGCACAGGGCAACTAGGATGATGAAGGGAGTGGAGCATCTCCCTTATGAGAAAAGACTGAAGGAGCTGGGGCTCTTTAGTTTGGAGAAGAGGAAGCTGAGGGGTGACCTCATTAATGTTTACAAATGTATCAAGGGTGAGTGTCACGAGGATGGAGCCAGGCTCTTCTCGGTGACAACCACTGATAGGACAAGGGGTAATGGGCTGAAACTGGAACATAAGAGGTTCCGCTTGAACTCAAGAAGAAACTTCTTCTCAGTGAGGGTGACGGAGTCCTGGAACAGGTTGCCCAGAGAGGCTGTGGAGTCTCCTTCTCTGGAGACATTCAAGACCTGCCTGGACACGTTCCTGTATGGCATAGTCTAGGCATTCCTGCTCTGGCAGGGGGATTGGACTTGATGATCTTTCGAGGTCCCTTCCAATCCCTAACATTCTATGATTCTATGCTATGTACAGTGCCCAACCCAGCCCTAATCCTTTATACTTTCACACACCTTCCTCTCCTCATCTTGCTGCAAGCTCATCAACAGCTGGGGACATAGAGTTACAAATCCAGGAGTGATGGAGTAATGCAGAATTGCTTCCATGACTCAGCCTATGGATGGGGACTCTGCATACCCAATCTCTTAGCAAGAAAGAAGTTCCCAGTCCTAGCATCAATGAAGGAATAGAGCAGAAAGGAGGAACAAGAAGAAACTTGCACCTGAAATTAATGCTAGGAAAAGCACTTGGTTAGGAAGCAGCCTGTAACTGATGAAAAAAAGCCTGTACTGGTCAGGAGGAAGGGGACAATCTCTTCTCGGTGGTGCCCAGCAATAGAACAAGGAATAATGGGTTTAAGTTAGAACATAGGAAGTTACACCTCAACATGAGGAAAAAATTCTTTATTGTGAGGGTGACAGAGCACTGGCACAGGCTGCTCAGAGAGGTGGTGGAGTCTCCTTCTCTGGAGACTTTTGAAACCCACCTGGATGTTTTCCTGGATTCTATGGTTTGATGAAGCAGAAGGTGGCAAGCAGAGGAACAAATAACAGAAAAGAGTTAAAAATGACAAAGAAAACAGGGAGATATTTCTGTAAAAACTAGGAGTTTCCAGAAGGATTTTTGTTATTATTTTTATTCCTAAAAGAAATGTTCGATTCAGAATTAATTTGTGAAGTACTATTTAGATGAAAATTATTTCTAATCAACCTTTCGGAAAAGCCAATGTATTTCTGAAAGACCACACAGAAGATAAGGGTCTTTGAATACATTATTTTTTAATTGTTTTATACTTCAAAATGTAATGCAAGGTTGAAACATTGATTAATTATGGATGTGGGCAAAATTTCATTATCTACAGCTGGGACTCTTTTGTGCTCTAATAACAATATTTTTTTTCAAAATCCACTATCTAATAAACCCCTATAATCTGATCTTATGAAATGCTGTGTATTATGTGTTCATTAATGAAGGACTGGGCCCATAATCTATGCTATAAGGTGATTGTATATAGAAATCTTATCTGTAAGTAAATTTCATAGTTTTCTTAGAATGTTTGTGTATACACACATTAATTTACTGATGTAAATATAATACAGACTGCTACTAGAAAACATATCTTTCTCTTTATATAATCTTTCAGAAATTCCATTGCAATTTTAAGAACAAATTGTAAAATATTTTAACTTGAAACGATATATTTTTTATTATTTTTTAAATTTTATTTGCAAGCTAGTTAAGAACAAATTTTGTCTTTAATGAATGATCCAAGCACTTGCTTGGTAAGAAAAATTTTTCTTGGAGCCTGAATAATACAAGCTCTTCTTTTTAGTCTTTAACATTTGTGTTCATTTAAAAAAAAAACACCAGCATAAAACCACAGTACATATTTTTCATTCAGAAAGATAGATTTTGTGAAATTATAATGGAATTTATCCTTTCCTTTTTTTTTTTTTTACAATAAAGCATTGCTTGGTATAACCCTATGTGCAGGCAGTAGATTTATGACAAACAAAAACCTCAATGAGTTTTTACAATTTATTTTTAAATTCTGTAGTAATTTTACCTAAATATACCTCTGACATGCTGTGAGCAGCATGTGATTAATCCTTAGGCCTCTGTCAGACTTATTTCAAAGAGAAAAAACCTATCTCTTACTTCAAAACAGATCATTCTTTTAAGCTTGTACGCTTCTAAAAATCTCTATATTTATATTGCTGCAAGGAAATGAGCAAGAGTTAACAGGAGTCAAAACACTCTAAAATTTCTAGATTCAGCTTTTAGGTTACTAATAGAAGTCCAGCGAAGATCCACTCAGTATCTAAGTGTCTTTTGCTGGCCAGTAGGTCTCCTTGTAGCTGTGGCTATGATTTTTTTTTCTCCTCCTAACAGGTCTTCTCATCATCTTTCTGTGTCTTTTTGTCACAGGTCAAAGAGTTTGACCAGGAATAGTAGGTGCAATTGTTTGCCATCAGTCTAAAATGTATCTCACAGAATCACAGAACATTAGGGGCTGGAACGGACCTCAAAAGACCATCCAGTCCAGCCCCCCTCCCAGAGCAAGATCACCTACAGTAGATCACACAGGAATGAGTCCAGGCAGGTTTTGAATGTCTCCAGAGAAGGAGACTCCACAACCTCCCTGGGCAGCCTGTTCCAGTGCTCGGTCACCCTCACAATAAAAAACTTTTTCCTCGTATTTTTGTGGAACCTCCTATGCTCCAGCTTGAACCCATTTCCCCTCGTCCTGTCATTGGACGTTGCCGAAAAGAGCCTGGCTCTGTCCTCCTGACACTCCCCCTTGACATATTTATAAACATTAATGAGGTCACCCCTCAGCCTCCTGTTTTCCAAGCTCAAGAGACCCAGCTCCTTCAGCCTTTCCTCATAAGGGAGATGTTCCACTCCCTTAATCATCTTTGTGGCTCTGTGCTGGACTCTCTCAAGTAGTTCCCTGTCTCTCTTGAGCTGAGGGGCCCAGAACTGGACACAACATTCCAGATGTGGCCTCACCAGGGCAGAGTAAAGGGGCAGAAGGACGTCTCTCGAGCTACTTGCTACTCCCCTTCTAATACACCCCAGGATGCCATTGGCCTTCTTGGCCACAAGGGCACATTGCTGGCTCATGGTCATCCTGCTGTTCACTAGAACCCCCAGGTCCCTTTCTCCTACGCTGCTCTCCAGCAGGTCATGCCCCAACCTATACTGGCACATGGGGTTATTCTTTCCCAAGTGCAAAACTCTAAACTTGCCCTTGTTGAACTTTTTAAGATTTCTCCCTGCCCAGCCCTTCAGCCTGTCTAGGTCTCCCTGAATGCCAGCACATCATTCTGATGTGTCAACCACTCTTCCCAGTTTTGTGTCATCAGCAAACTTGCTGACCGTGCTCTCAAATCCCTCATCCAGGTCATTGATGAATATATTGAAAAGCACTGACCTCAGCACTGACCCCTGAGGGACCCCACTAGACACAGGCCTCCAACCAGACTCTGCCCCTTTGACCACAACTCTCTGACTTCTTCCCTTCAACCAATTAATGGCCCACCTCACTACTTGTTCATCCAGATCACACTTCTTCAGTTTACCAATGAGGATGCTGTGGGAGACAGTGTCAAATGCCTTGTTGATGTCCAGATAGACCATATCCACTGCATGGCCACCATCCATCCACCTGGTTATGTCTTCACAAAAGGATATCAGGTTGGTCAAACATGATTTCTCCTTGGCAAAGCCATGCTGACTGTTCCTAATAACCTTCTTATCTTTGATATGCCTAGAGACAATGCCAAGGATAAGATGTTCCATCACCTTTCCAGGGATGGAGGTGAGGCTGACCGGTCTGTGGTTACCTGGGTCCTCCTTCTTGTCCTTCTCATAAGTTGGAGTGACATTCACTGTCCGCCAGTCTTCAGGCACCTCAGCTTTTTGGGTTTTGTTATTTGGATACACTGGTGAAGAACTGAACGGGTCAGCTGTGCAGAACACGGGGCTTGGCTGGTGGGACAGGAACTGCAGGCTTGTCAAGCAATTACCAATTAACAGAGTCAGAATAGTGCACGAACAGCTGTAGCCAATCACAATGTGATGCATGCTAAGGGAGAACAATATAAAGGTGTGCTACTTTTGCAATAAGATGGTGACCTTTAGAGCATCATATTGGTGTGGAGTCGTCCATCCTCGCATGGAACCCCACATCACCTGTTCCCCACGACTGACAAAAGATGACGGAGAGTGGCCTAGCAATGACTTCTGCCAGCTCTCTCAGCACCCACGGGTCTGTATCAGATCTGCCTGACCACCAGTTGGTGTCAACCCAGCATACATATTCTACATAGGGAAATTTTCTGTATTTGATGCTTTAGAGGAAACAGTGTTAAGCTGGCTGGTACGTATAACTGAAAGCTCTAAAAAGTTCCTTCTGTCTGTAGAAGAATTTCAGAGAAGGCCTATTAGAAAAAAAATAATATAAATCTCATGGTTCTTCATTACACTTTGAAGTTTTGGGATGCACACATACAAGGTTTTAGAAAGATACATTGGCAGATCAATTATAGGCATTGTTTGTACTAATTGTTTGTACTCTCAGAAGTATTAATAAGGCAAGTGTCCTGCTCAAAATTATTATATGGTGAAATTAAGCGCACATGTTCTTGACATCACAATTTTTATTTAGTTGCTTTTTCTTCTCGTTTTTTAATGTTTATCTTCTTCATGTTTTGTTATGAGAAGGATGGAGCTTGTAGAACCACTTTTCCCTTTCCTAGTTTGTTGCATAAAAAAGATGAATCATATCCGCCTGAGTTGGGTGCTTCTTTGAGATAAAGGTCACAATTTACTCTATAGAAAAGAAACTCTCTTTTCCCCTTAAATTTGGTTTCTTAAACTTGGTGACCATGAAAGACCTATTTATATTGCTATGGTAGAGTGGTTTAATGCTCTGCTTGGATTTGAACAAAAAAAAAGAAGCATGTTTGCAGTATGCAGCAGAACTAATTTAAAAAAAAATATAAAAAAGAGCTGCAAACCTTGAAGTTGGGATAGAAATAGTTAGTTCTGAAAAAGCCCATGGTTTTCGCAAAAGCAGTTCATCTGCAGCTCAGCAGACTACAATACTGTATAGCCTACTTCAAGTGACATAAGGCTAAGCTGTCTGTCAGGCTAAATGAAAACATATTGTTAAATAAGACTAGTTTCTAACTTACTAATATTCATGCTGCAGTCATTCACTTGTAGTTTCAGTGGCATTGGAAATGGGTTTTTCTTTAGGAAACAGAAAACAGGAACAAGAAATTTCTAAGAGAGATACTGTACACATAAAGAATAATTTGAACCATTTTGCAGCACTTCATCCTAAGGACAATTTGTGCTTCTACCTTTAGAGGAGTTGCCTCAGAACCCCAACATGGGACTGTGTAGCTCTAATAACCACTATGAGTTAGACCTTGTAAAAACAAATACTTTATGAGAAAGTACTAAGCTTCTGTAATAAAATGTACTTCATGTTGGACTTGCCAGGGAAAAAACCAAAATGTAGCCCACATGAAACTCAAGCTCAGTCTAGGAATATGCAGATCACTTCCTGGGAGAGGCTGAAAACTCTGAACAAGATTTGAGACCAATGAAAATTTCTTGTATTATGTACTAAGTATAACCATAAAGACAGCCTAATAAAATATCAGAAACAGAAGTATAAAATTAAAGATTAAAATGGTCTATTTTGTTGGCTAACAGTTGACATGATAAAACTTTCCATGGATGAGTAAAATGATTGAAGAATCCAGTTTTGCCAAGGCATTACTACTTTGGATGTGACATTTTTTTCTTCTGTTTGATTTGGAACCTATTTAAATACTACCGACATAAAACTCTGACTCAAACTTTCTGTTTGTGATATCTGTAGAATAATGAATACTGAATTGGGAAAAAGGTAGAAAAAACTTAAATTAGCAAATAAATACATACAAAATAAACTAAAAATATTAAGATAGACCAGAGGAAGCAGAGTAAAGAACAACTAAAAAGGGGAACAAAAATATGTGACATGTGTTCTAATGAAAAAATATTATGTAAGAATCCTGAATATGCAAATTTATTATATTTTACATATTAAAATACATAAATTTTATTTTATGTAATTATAGTGGGTTTTGTACACAGGAAGCAGATGATAGATGATAATTAATCATGTAATTAGTAACAGAGATGTCTTGGATTCTAAGAATTTATTCATTGTGTATTAACCCTTAATAAATTATACATAGGTGGAATTCCCTTGTTATAAAAGGCTGCTATGGGAAACTTCTGTATGATCTGATCAAGGAGCAATGATAGCATAATCTAATTTTCAGTAACTAGTACCTTTTTCTCATAGGTATAGAGTTTTTGTAGAGAAGCAAAGTATAGAAGGAATATTAACCAAAATTGACATTTAGAGTTTACAGATACAGTTCAACAATTCAACAATGTAATTCCCCTCTCGCCCTTTCTTTGTCATCCCCTTTCACCCCAACACGTAGCAAAGACAATCAAAGCTCATTGATCTGGAAATAAAATTGGGAAACAGGGGATATTATGGTGATTTATGAGATTTCTATTCTCTAGTTTTATCTAAGAAAGAAATATGAACACAGTCTTTTTGCTGTTCCATTTCCACTCGTGCCTTGAACTCGGGTGTGCAAAGTCACAGAAATTCATTAACTCACAATGTTGAACCTCAGAAAGCTGCTCAGTTCACTGAAACAACTGGGTGAAAGTTTAGGTAGTTTCTTATTTTTTCAGAACTGGCTCATCCATCCATAGGTCGGATACAAATATTCAGCTCTTCCTATAGTAGCTGGAAAAGACTAGAAAAGATTTAACAGCTTTATTCCCACCTTGTGCAAACCAAAAATAGGAAATCTAGAGCAAACCACTTTTTATTTTGTTTTGTTTCGTTTCTTTCCCCCCCAAACAAATAGATGATCGTTAGAACACAAAACCAGAATGGATTATACTGGGTTAAGCTAGAGGTCTGTTTAACCCAATATTATCTCCCTGTCCTTGGCTAGATGCTTATGGAAGTTCAGTATAATACTTCCACTGGGTTATGACCAGCCTTTGGCAAGCTTTTGCTTAGGACCTTCTGTAGTAAAGACTTTACTTCCACATCACAGTGTGTAATAGACATTTCTCCTATGAATTTATCTAATCTACTTTTGATCCCATTTGTACTTTTGGCATCCAAAATATCCTGTGGCAATGAATGCCAGAATTTAATTATACATTCGGTGAAAAACTACTTCACTTGATTTGTTTAAACCAGCTGCCTCATAACCTTATTTGTTGCCCCTACTTTCTGTGTTATGAGAAATAGCAAATAATAGTTTCTTAATCTGTTCCATGCCATTTATTATCTTTTATACTTTTATCATACACCACCACCTGTCCTTTCATGCTGATGACTCTTGTTCTATTTGATTTCTCTTTCTATAGAAGTCATATATCTGAGCATCCTTCTTCATATCAATTATATATTTCTTGACAGCAGGTGATGAGAACTGTACACACTATTTGAGACATAGGAATACCACAGAGATATTAGTGACACAGCAATGTTATCTTTTATCTATTCTTAATAACTACTGATGTCCAGTTTACCTTTCTGACCTCAGGTGGATACTGAGCTGACTTATCCTACATTCAGATACAGGTCTCTCATCCAAGCGACTAAAATTGAAATTTAATCCCATTAAAATGCATGTAAAGTTAGAATTGTAGTTCCTCATGTGCATTACTTTACAATATTCAGCAATGCATATTTTCTAACTCTATTTTTTTACTACAATTCTTCTTCAACTCTTTCAGTCTGTTTTGTTTCTCACTGTTATTAATAATTTGATATCATCTTTGTCACACCGCTACTCATCCTTCCGTTCTAGGTTTTTCATAAATACCCTGAACTACACAAATACTGGTACAGCTTTTGTGCTAGCATCCAACGTTACCTCTAGAATCAGCCATTTATCTCTACACCTCTTTTGATATTAGATAATTCATGAATACAGAAGATAGTATTTCTAATGATGGCATAAAAAGATAAAGCCCTAACAAGTCTGTGAAGCATTCTTTCCCTTGATAAAAATACTCTTAATGCTCTCCATCACATTTCATTTACCACATCTATTAATTCTATAATTTTGATACATTTGTACCCAAGTTGCCAGTTTTCAAAAGAACTATTTACCAGTTCCGGCTGTGGCCTGTCAGACAGTTCCTCACTCTCTGCACAGACCACTTGTCTAGACCGCAATGCACCAGTTTCTCTAGGAGGAGGGTGTCAGGAACCGTATTGAAAGCATTGGAGAAATCCAGGTAGAGAATGTTCACCACTCTCCCTGCATCAACCAAACAGGTTAATTTGTTGTAGAAGCTGATCAAATTTGTCAAGCACAATTTGTCTTGATGAATCCATGATGGCTTTTCCCAATGATGTGCTTCATTTGACTTGTGATAAATCCCAGGAGGACGCATTCTATAACTTTCCCAGGGATTGAAGTAAGACTGGTAGGCTTATAATTCTTGTAGGTGTGGGGGAGGGGCATTAGTATTTTTCCAGTCTTCTATGATGTATCCTGATCTCCAAGACTTCTCAAAGATGATGCAGACTGGCCTTCCAATGATATCAGCCAGCTCTCTTAACACCGTCAGGTGGATATTTTCAGAGCCCATCAATTAGTAGGGGCCAAGCTCATGTAGTATCTTGCATACTATCTCTTCCTTCACTGACAGCAGGTCTGTGTTCACATTGATCTGAATTTTTGTTCCAGAAGTACAACAGAAGGTAGGAGAAGGTAGGATGGAGTTTCTATCCCATAAAGGAAAGAAAAGAAAATTTGTAGAGTGAACTAGTTTTCCAGTTTTACGTCTAAGATATATGGAATTTGTCCTCAAAGGTGTTTCTGATATTGAAACAATAGTATTGAAATAATTACAAACCATCCAGAAACATAAGACCATATATTGTGGCAGTATCCTGGAATATTAGAAGGAAGAGTCAAAGAAAAAACCCAAACCAACTACCCAAACAAAAAAACTTAAAAAAAGACTAAGGGGTTCCATCCTTCTCTTACTTAGCTAAATATATAAGTGAACAAATATATAAGACAGAAAAAAGCAAGATAAGAGGGGAAAAAAAGTGACTGTCCAGCAAAGATGATTAAGAATTCACATAATGATCAATTAGATTTATATCCCATAGTCAAAAATTTCTGCAAGTACCATGAAGGTAATAAATGCTACGTATATGAAGGGACTTTCATCTTGGAAACACTATTACAATTATTTTCTCTTATAATAGAATTTTCAATTCATATCCCCTGGAAATGATATTTCTGTAAGCCTCCCCCTGAGAGGTGTTTCTTTTTTTTTTTTTCTCAGAAATTAAATATAAATCTGCTTTTAAGAAGTGAATGCTTGCTACTTGTCAGCTGAAACAATAGTTTCTTGCTACGAAAAATGCCATTTATTTAAATCAATGTCAGTTTATGCTGTTTTTTTATTTTTTTTAACCTACATTCAGAAACACTAATTTTCATATTCTTTTTAAAATCAAGAGGTTTGATTTTTTCATATCTGCTTACTGGCCAATGCTCTACTGCATTGAGAGGGTACATATGTTGTTGTCTAAGGTAAAAACTGCTGCCTAGAAAAAATTTAGTTTTGTGTTAGCCTGAGCTAAACTTGCTCAGACTCAGTTATAACCTCTTAATGGTGAGATTTGTAGCAGAAAAATTCACAGCCCTTTAACTACACTAGGCATGTAATGTACTATTCTAATAATTGAACAATATCTTTAATTTCAACATAAAACCACCAAAGAAAGCAAGTTGATAATTCAGCAATTATATAGCCCTACGTTGTATTTGAGATCTAATATTATTTTTCTCTGATGGGTAAATAACCAGTTTCTCTTAATTAGATTAGATTATGGGAAATGAAAGTGCTGTTGAAAACAGCAATGGAGTAGAATATTGTCTTTTATCAAGAGCACTGTCTTGCAAATGTCTTAAGCTGTCTAGTTACCATGATAAATAGATTGGGGTGCATGCACACTTTAATTGCTAACGGTGAAATCTGCTGAAATTGAAGTATTGCACTTAGTCAGAGCTATTAATGTTGAAATGACCCATTTAATACTGACCTGTGGTATCAAAGTATGGATTTAAATTGGTAATTAATAAAAGTCATTTCTGAAAATGTTAACACAAGAGCTCAATAAAAATGCTAACTAGGTCTCAAATACCACAGACAGTTTATTGACATCTTAATACATATTAGTTATGCTAAATACTTTTGTACACTGAGAACTAAGGATGAGAGGATAACAATGGACATATTTCCCAGCTAGCAGTTAGGAGATCAGTGGTACACTCAGTGGACTAGTTCACTTTTGTAGGTTTTAATCCTGCTTATAATGGAGGAACACGGCATAATTTCTTTTTGAAGCTGCATTTCCAAAATGAATCATTTTATCTCAGACTGCAGAGGACAAGAATTCTGATTTTAAAAAGAAAGAATAAAATGAAGTAGTTCTCATCAGACTATATTTCTAATGTCCAGGAGATGAATAAAGTGAGCTCTCCATGATTTAAAAGTGAAAGTGTTATTGCTGGTATAAAGACAAAAGCTGACATATTATCTGTCTGGTTTCTTTCACCTATATATCTAGCAACTGACATTTCAGACGTTTAAAACACCTCATAAAATCCCAATTGCTGATGTCAGACAGCAGAGAACTTTGTTCACTGTTCTGTAGGACTGAGAAGATATTTCTTGAGAGAAATAGAGACTTCTAGTTCAAATAATGTCCCCTTTTTCTTAGGCAACCCAAGGATTAATTAGCCCAATTTAGCAAGATATTACACTGCATATTTAAATCTATAGGATTAGTGTGCCTTGCTGAATGGTGCCCTAAATTTATAGCTATTTTTGTCGGTAGATAAAGTCCTTTAGTAGAATGCCAGCATGAAACCTGGCAACACAGTTTCTGAGGTGTACTATATGTACTTGGAAGACAGCAAAATAGTATTTTCTTTTCCCTCATACCTAAGTATAACTTTTTTCCTATGTTAAACATCAGGCTTTAGTTGGTGATTATATGTGTATCTTTCTGTCTCTCTCATATATATATACACACATATATGTGGATATATATACACATATATAAAATATGTGTTGTTTTGAAGACTTGAATTTTTAATATAATAGAAAATTTTTGAAGGAGTGGCAATCTCCCCACAGGTATAAAATACTTAAACTTTAAAATAATTTTCTACAGTCTTAATACCAGTCTCTGAGAATAATAAAACTTCTGAAGACTTTTCAAATTTAAGTACTTGCAACTCTCACTTGTTAATGCGGAATACAGTTGTGTGTATGTTGAACCACCACAGAAAACAACAGTCTTACAATGGAAGACCAGACCACAACTGAGCCATCAGAAGAAATATAATTTTTTAAAAAATATTTTTAGTGGGTAGTAAGGCTTTGAGAGATAAGAGTTGGTGCAAGCACTGAACATTTGTTAGATTACTCATTACTCATTGGACTGCTGGACATTAGCCTTTCTAAGTTGTATGTACTATACAGGGGGCTAGTTCCAAGCACTACAGAAATTCCTACCACTTGGACTTGGGCACAGAACTACAGGTCAGGCATAGTCTACTTGATTAAGTGTTGGCTTTGACTATTAGTGTGTTTGGAAATAGATATCTTGAAATTAAACTTAGGTACTTCCCTACACTCTTTTAGATCTGAATGGTCATTGCATTATGAATTTCAACAACAAAAAAATGTGACTTAACAGCTTTGTTTCCATTTAATGTGTGACAAAATGAGAATTAACAAATTATTGAATATAAAATACAAAGGATGAGTATTATCACTCTAGTCATCTCAGATGTAACCATTTCAAGTCACAGAGATGACATACATCATCCTTCAGCATGAACACACTGGTACATGCCTTTATTTGAATGATTTGTTCACAAGGACAGTGTCTTTTGTCCAGATTACTGACAAGAGCTCAGATTATTGATCACAGCATTATGCCGTTATCTACCATACACGAAATGTTGAGGAAATGATATTCCAAATTTCAAATCCAACATATGTGAAGAATCTAGAGCAATTATTTTAATGGTCTTTGATTTTGTATTTTCACTTAAATTTTCTTGAACATATTCAGAGAACGTCACGGGTAGGTTTTATACTTCAGAATACTCTGGCCAAATATCATGTGGCATATAATTTAACACAGGTACTTAACTTTTCAGTAATTTTGATTGTTTTTGTCATATATGTAGATCTGAAGGTTCAAAGCATACTTTTTACACAAAGAGATGATACATCAGCCCAAAAATTATACAGCTGTTCAGAATAATCTTCTTAAATTCTGGCTAGATAAAGTATCTAGTTTAGAGAAAATATCTGAGAATTTTAGAGAAAATAAGCTGGGCAATCAGTGGATTGAGAGAGAAGGGTGTGGGAGTGTTGGTGCATGAAAAACTGAACACGAATCAGCAAAGTGCTCTCACAGCCCAGAAAGCCAGTTCCATCCTGGACTGTGCCAAAAGAAGCATGGCCATCAGGTCAAGGGAGGTGATTTAACCCTCTACGGTTGTCTTGTGAGACCCCAACTGCAGTACTGCATTCAGCTTTGAGGCTCTTGACACAAAAAAAGGACATGGACCTATCGGAGTGGGTCCAGAGAAGGGCCACAAAGATGATCAGGGGATTGGAGCACCTCCTCTGTGAGGACCGGCTGGGAGAGTTGGTGTTGTTCAGCCTGGAGGAGAGAAAGCTCTGGGGAGAATTTAGAGCAGCCTTCCAGTACTTAAAAGCAGCCTACAAGAAAGACGAGGAGAGACTCTTTATCAAGGAGGGAGGTGACAAGGAGGAGGGGTAATTTTTTCAAATTGTCAGTAGATTTAGATTAGATATTAGGTCCTGTTCTTCGACAGGTCCATGTCTTTCTTGTGCCAGGGACTCCAGAACTGGATACAGCACTTCAGGTGGATTCTTATGAGAGCAGAGCAGAAGGGGTGAATCCCTTGAGCTGCTAGACATGCTTCTTTTGATGCAGCCTAGAATGTGATTGGCTTTCTGTGAGCACATATTGCTGGCTTACATTCAATTTTTCATTCAGCAGTATACCCATGTCCTTCTTTGCAGGGTTGCTCTCAATCCACTCATCCCTCAGCCTGTACTGATAATGAAGATTGCTCTGACTGGTATGCAGTACCTTGCTCTTGGCCTTTTTTAACTTCATGTAGTTCATAAAAACCCAGCTCTCAACTCTGTCAAGGTCACTCTGGATGGTATCCCTCTCTAGTGTGTCAACTGCACCACAGAGCTTGGTGTCATCAGCAAAGTTGCTGAGGGTACACTCGATTCCACTGTTACTGTCATCAACAGAGATGTTGAATAGCACCAGTCTCTGAAGAATGTCAGTTCTCACTTGTCTCTACCTGGCCACAACTCTTTGAGTGTGACCATCCAGTTAATTCCTTGTCCATCAAATCATTCATCCATCAAACCCATTTCTCTTCAATTTAGAGAGAAGGATGTCGTGTGAGACAGTGTTCAATGCCTTGCACAAGTCCAGGCAGATAATGTCAGTTACTCTTCCCTTATCCACGGATGCTATAAACTCTTCATAGAAGGTCACTAATTTATCAGGCACAATTTGCCCTTAGTGAAGCCATGCTGGCTTTCACCTATCACCTCCTCATTTTCCATGCACAGTTTCCTGGAGTATCTGCTCTGTGAATTTGCCAGGTACAGAGGTGAGACTGACTCCTCTAGTTCTCTGGGTCTTCTTTTTTTCCCCTTTTAAAAATGGGTTGGTTTTTTGTTGGTTTTTTTTTTTCATTTTTACAATCGCTGGGAACTTGACTGACATGACTTCTCAGATATGATGGATAGTGGCTTAACAAGTTCATGAACCATTTTGGACAATAAGAAAGGGAAAAACAAACAGTTAAACAGATAGTTAAGTAAACATTATTTTACCCCCTTCCCAAAGCTTAGTTTAAGCCAAAATCCTCTTCTCTACCTAGTCTCAACCTCCTTGGTTTTTGCTGTTGTTTATACTCAGTCCCAAATCCTTTCATGAGGTGACCAAGTAGGGAAGGGTGTTGAAGTTTGTTCTGCCATGCTTCCTTGCTCTTCAAGTGTTTGCTTGTCCGCTGCAGTGTAGATCATCCACAGTGTCCCTGCTCTGGAATGGGTACAGAATAGTATTATCTTCATGCTTTTATTTGCTATATTGTTACTTAAAAACCTTTTTATTTTTTTCTATACATGGAATGGCAGAGTGGGTACATGAATTTGGTGACACATCCATTTGGTGAGAAATAGAACATCACCAACTCAGGTTTACTTACCTGTTGCCTTTTTCATCTACTTTTTGATTGTGTTCTTTTTTTAAAATGTACACCCCTCAGAGATGAAGATCTGAACTCCGGAATTGTCTGGAGTACCCTGTACATTACAGCTTTCTATCTCTTTGAGAAGTTCTGGGATCCGCTATAACATAAGCATTTAATAACCACCCATGCCAATCCTCTCTTATTGTCTGCAGTAATATCGCTTAAAAATTTGGTTTAGAGTGACCGTCCTTTTAATTTTAAATATGTTCACACTCTTTTGGTGCCAGTTGTTTGCTCTTTCACTGCTTTGCTTTCATTCTGCCACTTGTGAGTGAAAAGCAATGAGCAGTCTCTAGGCAAACATGTTCTATGTACCGTTTTTATTTACTGAGCTTTCTGTCAAGAATTACTTCTTACGGGCATGAAATCACTATAAAAACGTAATCACTTTGAAATTTAACCAATTGAACTGGCCATATTTTAGGGTTTATTTAACAAATAACTATAATTCTTGTGTAAAGCTAATTATTACAGAGTTCAAAAGAAGCTAACTTTTTTACTTATTTTTGATTGCTTTTAACTGATAAGACAAATTTTGCTCTCTTCAGTTGTCTAACCTATCTGTTGGGGTACGTCAAAGATTTTAGCTGACCCGTAACTTCAGGCTTCCTTTCTGTGAAAATCTTGAGGAGAAAGCAGAGAAGAATATAGAGTTGCTGTGTAGTCAAGTCAGAACACAGGAAATAAAGGACTTAGAAAGTGCTACCAGATTTTGATCCAGACATAGCTCAGAGTTTTAATCAATGAAAATCCTCACTTAAAAATGGTAACACAGGTTTGAATATTGATTCTTCAGTTTTTGGATAGTATAAATTTTACTGTTTTTAACTTACTTCCTTAGTAATTTCATTTGAAGTGTTCACGTTTTCTCATTTCTTCAAATTTGAGAATTGGATCACTCAAAATCCTTTTCTTCCAGAAGGGTACTTTCCACATCCTTACTGTCATTAAAAAAACCTTGAAAATGGATGGCAGTAACTGTTGTGGAAATGGGCGAGGAAAACCACATCTCAAATCAGTGCTTCAGTCTGTATCAGTTTTTTTTCTGATTGCTACTCTGTGCTTACGGTGATCATCTTAATATCCAGCACGGCTTTTCAGCTAAATCACCCATGAAGAGTTGCTGGCTTTAGTGATTTTAAATCTCTCTTTAGAATGGATGTTAGACTTTAGTAAATGGAGTCTCTTTCTCAGAACCCTCAAGTTTTCTTTTTCACCTTTTAAAAAATGTGATATGTGCTTGCTTGTCTCCTCTTGTGAAATGTCAAAGTCTCTGTTCTGTGTAGCCTTAAATTTTATATTGTCAATCATATTATTGTTATAAGGTGGGTGGACCTTGGCTAGCTGCCAAACACCTACCAAGACATTTTCTCACTTTCCCTCCTCAACAGGATGGGGGTGAAAATAAGATGAAAAATCTCATGCTTCTAGATAAAGACAGGGAGATCACTCCCAAATTACTGTCACGGACAAACCAGACCTGACTTGGGGGGGATGAATGTAATACATTTTCAATTAACATAGATTTGAATAGCGAGAAACAAAAGACAAAATGAAAACAACACCTTCTCCCCACCACTCTCTTCCTAGTTAAACTTTACTTCTTCAGTCCTGAGTCTATGTAGGACAGAAAACCTGCTCCAGAAGGGCTTTCCACAGTTGGCAATATCTTAAGAAATATCTGCTTGCTCTGATGTGGGATCCTTTACAGGCTGCAGTGTAGATATTTGTTACAGTCTAGACCTCACTGCAGGCTGCAGGGGAAACTGCTCTGGCACCTGGAGCCCCTCCTCCCCCTCCTTCTTCGCTCACCTTGGTCTCTGCAGATTTTTTTCTCTTACGCTTTTTGTCTCGCTCCCTTCTCTGTTCTGCACTTTTTTGCCCTTTCTAAAATACATTTTCCCCTGAGGTGCCACCAACTTGTCTGAAGGGCTCTGCAGTGCCCTGTGGGGGGCTGGTTGGAGCCGGCTGTGTCCAGTACGGGGCAGCCCCAGCTTCTCCTCACAGAGGCCATCCCTGCAGCCACTTACTGCTAACAAAACCTTGAATGTACACCCAATATATCTTAAAATAAAACAAATAAAGTACTTGTCTTTGATATCTCTATGGTAATATTTTCAGTTCTACCAAACATAATCATTAATTACGAAAGAAAGGGCTAAATGAAAAGTGTGGAATTTGCAAAACATGACGCTCTGAAATAATATGAGGATTCTTAGTACAAACCAGTTATGCTCAAAAATCAAAACCAATCATGTACTATTTTTGCATGTTTGTGTTCCATTTTTTCCTAAGGATCACTGATTCACTTGGTATCTTACATATGCCACAAAATCACACTATTGCTACTCCAGTTACAATCCAGAAGCCATGACACTTTTAAGAATCTGTTTTTCTAGTACTGAAAAGTATATCACAGGCACAAAAGATGACTCAATTTATACTTTTTTACAAGCTTAAATGATTCTTTACATAATAAACTAAGACCCATATGATCCAACATGTTTACTGTCTAAAACACTGGTCTGTTATTACACTTACACATCCCAAATTTTACCTACCAAAAATGGGAAAATTCAAATGATTTCAAGATTCCTCTCATTCCACTTCTACCAGAACCCTCCTTCTGATCAGTGTGTAAATGTTACATCTACATGACCCAGATGAAAGCCATGTGGTAATACTCCAGTACTTCAGAATGAGCTAGCTTAAATACCAGAAATAGCACAGGATTAGCAGGGGTTTTGGTTTGAATTAATTAGACCTGCTGAAGTGTACCTTCAAAAGAGCGTCATGTTTCACTCAGATAGCATTGGGCCATGGAGATATACTTACAGTTAAACCTGTGTGTAAATTTTTCTAGGACCAGAGTTTAAATTTCACAACACTCCAACAGAGAAGCCTTATGTGGGCCAACTGAAAGTCAGCCCTATGTTCAACTAAAACTGACGTGCAGTCTCAAATAATAAAAAATGTCAGTGTGAGACAAAAAGACAATAAAAAATTAAACCTTCCCTTCTCTAAACCCATGATTTTTTAGTATTTATTTTATTGAATGAAATTGGTTCTTCTGTGTAGGGAGATCCTGTAAGTAACACAACTTTCATTTGGCACAATGACACTACATCTTGGCCAGCTATGTATTATCATCTGATCCCCGTTGGGTCCCCATGTGTTGCCTGATCTAGTTGAGAGGTGTCCCTACCCATGACAGGGAGGTTGGATTAAATGATCTCTAAGGTCCCTTCCAGCCTAGGCCATCCTAGGATTCTATGATCTAATATTAACAGGGCAATCTTTAAGAAATTACGTAATTTACTCAAAACTAAGTTAATGGAGCACCATATATTCATTTTTTTTAGACTCTTGGAGTAGAATCTTTTATTCTAAATTTGTTTCATACTTCTGTGTGTTCAAAGGACAGGAAAAGATGAAACAAAAAATAAGGTACATTTTGTGATGGATATGAAAGTTTTTTTGAAATGACAATCATAATACACCTGGAGCTTCACTTCAGGTATCTAAATATTTTAGTGACTCTTGATCACAGATCATTGACATTAGTAGCAATGATATTACTTTAATTTATGTAGTACTACACAGGAATCCCGTGCTTTTAGGAAAATCAGGAAAAGTGAAAAACTTTAAAGTGAAAAATAAAACAAAAAAGTAGCAACTTAAAAGTGAAATCTTTGACATACATTAATTTTAGTATTTGATATTTAGGACTCTTTAAAAGTGGATGAAATATATCCTAAAATCAGACCAAAAAAAATCCAATTTATGTTATTGAAAAAGTGCTTTTAAAAATAAGAGACATTATAAAGGAAAGAATCAAATGAGTTGGGAGAGCAATTCTAAAATTTTCAGACTGAGGATTTTCAAGTGTCACAGAGTTCAGACTGTTAATTTTTTTACTCCAGTAACTTTTTACTCTCCTAAAAATGTTGACACGTAGAAATAAATGTGTAGAACATAACAATGTTTTCTCTTCTTCATAACTGTAGTGGTTTGAACCTGGCCAGCAGCCAGGTGCCCACATAGCTGTTCTATCACTTCCCCTTCTCTGCTAGACAGGGAGAAAATATAATGAAGGGCCCAAGGTTTGAGATAAAGGCAGGGAGATCATCCACATCTATCATTGCCGGAAAACCAGACTTGACTTTGGGGAAATTAATTAAATATATTAAAGAAAAAATCAGAGAAAAATAATGAGAAATAAAAACAGATCTAAAAAATAACACTTTCCCCCCAATTCCTCCCTTCTTCCTGGGCTTAACATCAATCCTAATTTATCCACCTTCTCCCCAGGTGGCACAGGGGGACAAGGAATGGGGTTGGGGTCAGTTCATCAGATATTGTCTCCACCGCTCCTTCTTTCTCTGGGAGAGGATTCCTCACTCTTCCTCTTGGCCATTGTGGGGTCCCTGTCATGGAACACAATCTTCATACACTTTCTCCAATGTGAGTCCTCTCACCAGAGACGGTTCTTAGCAAACTGCTCCAACATGAGTCTCTCCATGGGATGCGGTCCTTCAGGGGAAATTGCTCCAGTGCAAGTCCGCCACGGTGTCACAAAAGTCCTGCCAGCCGACCTGCTCCAGAGCAGGCTTTCCACAGAGTCACAGCCCCCTTCTGGCATCCACCCACTCTGGTGTAGAGTCCTCCACAGGCTGCAGGTGGACAAATACATCTTCTTACCTCCATGGGCTGCAGGGGGACAGCCTGCCTCACCATGGTCTTCACCACTACCTGGGGGACTCTCTGCTCTGACACATGGAGTACATCCTCCCTTCCCACACTTCTTCACTGACCTTGGTGTCTTCACATGTTCTCTGCTTAGTTTTCATTCAGGTGTAGACTTAAAATTTATAGATAAAATATGATATCATGGAGCATGTCTCCTCTCTTGAAAAGTAAAATTTTGATATACAACAGTGTTTGTCAAATGGATAATATAAGTAAAAGTTAGGAATACATATACATTTCTTAGTTTGGATTGTTCTTTTCCCATCCTAAGTGAAGTAAATAAAAAAAGATAAAGCAAAAGAAAAAAGGTATGGTCAATATGTCAATTTTTCTCTTCTTTATCAGTGTATTTTAGCCCTCATTAGTTAATTCTTGTAATGTTTTTTTAGGTGTTAACATATTCAGTATTATTGTGAACTTTTCAAATCTGACCTTGATTTGTTCCTGCAGGCTGTAAAGTAAAACTCACCACCTGGTTCTGTCTAAAATAGAAAATAATTGTTTGTAGAGCACTTTAGTAGAAATAGAGCTAACCTTTTGCTCTTCCAAAGGCCTGTCTTGATACACCTTGATGAAAACTTCTGTAACCCTATTCTGCTCTACAGATGAACTGAATGTAAAAGTTCTTTTACTGCATAAAATCAATGAAGACTTAAACATGAAACCACCTATAATTAACAGTCCTGCTAGACATACAGCAGTGATGAATGGATATTTTATGTTTTGGATGAACATAAGAAGTAGAGTCCAATATAACATCATCAACATCTTTTCTCACATACAGTGAGAAAATTTTTTTGTGTACAAATAGAGAAGCTTTCAACACAAGTTTAAAACACAAAGGAAAATGAAGAGTTTCTAAAAATTAAACAAAGCAACATATTATGATATCTTAAACAAAGAGTTACATAATTACTGACCACCTAATTATCTTTGGAGGCAACAGAATTGGAGGCCAAAGTATTCTCCAAGATTCTCTTACAACCTTTTTCATAGAATAGTTTTCTGAGTTGACATTATTAATGTGGCTGTGTTTATCCTCTTCCAGATAAGTACACTGAAAGTTAAGGGAACTTGGTACTTGATATTTTTTTGTACATGTGTCAGGAAACACAGTATATATAATGCCTTGCATTCTATTAATCTAGTACTATGTTCTATTAACATTGCATATAACTGCCACATTAACACCACACTTCTAGTAGATTGATTTTAATAAGGTTGCTGTCAGGTTAATTGGGATAATAAGTCTTTGTAAAAACTGTTTCTACAACTGTAAGTACTTGAATTTCTCCGTTTGTTCCAGTCAACAAAAACAAAAACGCGTCGGTGTGTTTTATTGGTTACTAACCATCATGAACATTTAAATAAGGTTTTATTATGACTGATAGCATACAAATCTTCTGATGTGGAGAAAACTTCACAATCAATTATTTATTGCAGCCTTCCAGCAAGTGATCTGTAAGTTTAATGTGAGGTTGGACAACACAGTTGAGCTGATCTAGTTACACTGAAAAAAGTATCCAATTCCTCCTTCTCTTCTTCGCTTTACAGTCCTGTACAGCTCCTCCATTGTTTCAGCCTTACTGCATGTTTAGTCCTTGATAAACAATGGGATTAAATGAAAATCAGTAACACTACATTACTGATGAGCACTGAGACAGCACAGGGGTCTTGAAAGTGGGAAGGAGAGGTGGGATGGGACAGGAGGGCTCCCCTACTGTGTGACCATCATACGAAGCCACGATCTTAATCACTATTCTCATCATGTTAAAGATTCAAACATTGGTATCAGGTTCAAAGATGTTTGAAACTAAATTCTGAAAAAAAGAGTTGAGACGAAAAGAAAAATCAAATAGAACTAAAATCCATGCTTTCACAATTATTTGCCATTTTTCCTGTGAAACAGAATAAAGAGAATATACCTGAACTTCAACCTAACTGTTAGGAAAGATACTCTCTTCCTCCCCTCCCCTCCTTCCTCAATATCTCTGCCTCTGATATTCAATTAATTAGCAATTCTTTTTTTTTTTTTTTTTTCGGTGTGACTCAAATAAATACAGATGTGGTCATTTTAAAGCAATAAAATCTGAGTTTCAAGAGAAGTGATTTTTCATCTAGTTGTTCTGTGACAAAGCCGTTTAATTCATTATACTTTCTTCCCAAATTCTTGCACACTAGCCAGAAAAAAACCAAACAAGCACCACAAAAAAAACCAAAGCAAAGTAAACCCCCCAAAACCTAAATCACCTTTCCAACAAAATCTAAAGATTTTCACGTCTTTTGACATCATCTATTTTGGACTTTTTTTTTTCATAATTTGAACAGATATATCAGTTTTGTCTTGTTATCCATGAGCACTCAAAGATAATTGCCCTAAGGCATATTCATTTAAGGAGGAGCTTTTTGAAATGACAGCAAATCCTTTCTTATTATGCTCAGAGAACTCCAATTCAGTATCCCAGATATTTTTTCCTTTCAAATAGTGATTTAATTGAGCACTCCACCCTCATCTAGATGCAACTGTCTCAAAAATTACGGGTGTCAAAAATGACTTAAAAAAGAACTAAGAAGCTGAAAAAAAAAACCAGAAAGCTATCTAAAGATTTTTTAAACTTGAACTCTTCCTTATTTTTGTGATTTTTAAACTTACACAAAAAGTATAAATTTTTAATAGAAACTTTCAGTTCAACATTGTTTTCCTCTCTAAGAAAATTCATGTCTGACAGAAATGTTTTTTTGACCCTCTTTGCCTTTTTCTCCAGTGCCAGGTGATGATATGTCTCAAGGCTTTTTTAACTCCAAGAGTATTTACCAAAACAACTATTTGCATTTTCTAGTGCAGATCTAGGTAAAAACTTATATTGTATTGTTTCACATAGCACAGGATCACAGTGTCTCAAAAGTAGCACTGAAAGAATATTTGTCATGGTTGCTGGGCTGCATTTCAGGGAAGGGTCCTTCCTCAAATTCAAAAAAAAAAATGAAAAAAAACATTTCTCACAACACTTACCAACCTGATGTTAAAATGACCAAAACACTTGTCTAGTCTGGGAGCAACTTTGCCTGATAACTAAAGACGAGTTGAAAGAGAAGGAGAATACAGCTTACCTAAGACAAACCGTAAGCATCCCTTACTTTACACCTACAACTAGAAGAAAATCCAGAGAAGATTACTACACTGAAGAATTTCCTTAGACTGAATACTGAACTCTCACTAATTTAAGTAAGGTAATTGTCACTTAATGATACTTCTCAAGATAAGTGTCATGGGTGCATTTTTTTTGTAAAAGCAGGGGTTGACTTGTGCAAAACTTGGAGAGACTCCCCCGCCCTCAGGTAGGAGTTGGACGTGCCTCTGGACAGGGTCAGGCAAATCCGTGCCTCTGCCATCAAGGTATTTAAGAGGCGACTCCATTTTTATCTTTCTCTTTTGGTTTCACCTTGTCCTGATCTGTCTTGTCTTCTATGCTGGGGAGTTTTTCTGCAGGAGGAGAGGGAGGTGAGAGGAGGAAGAAGGAATGTTGCCCTGAGAAGAAAGAGGAGGAGAAAAGTCCCAGAGGAAAAGGAGAGGGAGAAGGCTGGAGGCTGCTGGAGCAGGACTTTTTCCTGAAGCCCCCATGATGGTTGAGATGGCAGGAAGGTGATTGTCTGCCAGCTGAGGGAATCGATGGTGGTGAGAACGTCCAGGATGCATTGGCACATGCAGAGCCCCATGCAGGAGAGGAGAGAGACCGAGCATCAACGGGGGATGTGCCTGAAGTTATCTGTGGCCCCAAGGGACTCGCAAGGAGGAAGAGGATTGCCTCCTGTGAGGTGGACACCACATGGCATGCAGGAGAGACCGTGAGGAGCCCTCTCTTTCAAGAAGGAGCTGACAATGGACAATGAGTGATAGCCAGATGGACTGCACTCCCCACTTCCTGCCCCTCTTGCACTGATTGGGGGAGAAAGGAGGTAACCAGGAAGATGAGAGGAATGAGAGTGAGGGTGAAGTGTATTTAAGATTCGGTCATATTTATTGATGTATTCCGCTCACTCTTCTACTTCATAAATAGTGGTAGTGAATTAAATCTATGTCTTTTCTCCCCAGATCTCTCTGGTCCTTTACCCATCATCTTAAATAGTAGATTATTACCCTCCTTATCCTTAATCTCAAACACTTGAGCCTTTTTAGTTAAATTTTCTTCCTCTATATCACTGTGGAAATAGGGATGGGGGGAGGAGTGAGCTGGAGGCCACATGCTTTTTTGTCCCAGTGGGCTTGAACCACGACGATAAGCAAAGCTGGGAAATGCAGAAATTGGATTTCACTCTGTGCTATAACAAGATTGTCTTCTAATATGTCACAAGTATTCGATTCTGTGCATTATGTTTTTGAAAAGTTTGAATAGTTCACTGTTAAATTAAGTACGAACCGAGTAGACTTACTAAGTATTTTGGTGGTTGAGGCAGTTTATCTTATTCTTTTATTTTACCTTACCATTTTACATTCTTTGTGTTTCATTTTTTTAATGCTCTTCTCCTTTTTTTTTTTTGTTTGTAAATCAAATGAGTGAGCAAAACCCAAATATATATACAATACATTCTGTGTGAGACTTAGATTAGATCAAAATAACATTTAGTTTTAAGAATGTCTTCCCTCACTTTGTTGTAAATCTGAACAGATTTATAGCAACACACACAATTTTTAATGTTGTTTCAGTAATAGTCAACAGTCAACCTATTATATTTTTTTAAATGCTAGAGAGTTCATTTTACAAGAAAGCTAAAGTGCATTGAAAAACAATGCGAGATGAGATCTGTTTGCCTTTGTGTTGATTTTTCTGAGAAAATCAGTGGTGATAATATCTAATAAGACTGCTGTTGTAAGATCACTCAAGTCAAGACAATAGAAAAAGACAGGGTCATGGTAATGCTGCTTTTCTGTTTGCATGGCTATACTACGTCTCTAACATCTTTGTATCCTGTTATTTCAGAGTCTCTTATTTGGTAGAAATAGAGGAAATCTTTGCTACATTTCAGTGGCAATGAGCAAAGGCAGCAATGTGAGGTTTTTCTAAATTGATATGAAAATATCTTGAAATATGTTGGTGTATGAATTAAATAAGAAACTAAATTACATTTGATTTCTTATTTAATTCACATAGTATTTTAGCTAATGTTTGTGTAAAATGTATTTGAGGAAATTGTATGCATATTTGTAATGTATCTGTTCATATCAGTGCTATTTAGTCATCACATGATGCAAAAGTGATTAACGTAAATTATGCTCAAGCAAGTCACAAAACGTCACACTGAAATTCTATTATAAACTATTAACAATGATCATCTTAGAAATAAAACTTTTTAAAACATAAAGACAAAATCTGTGCTCCTTCCTTGTCGAGAAGTGAAGTGAATTGGATTCAGGATCTCTGGCCTTTGCTGTGTGATCTTAAATGGGTATTACGTTTCTCCTCTTCTTGTAAGAAACACAAGTAAGTAAGCTTAGTAGGGAGTGGAAAGGAAGTGATATGGAAATGGATGTAAATTATTTTTTTTACATCAAAACAATAGAAGTATATTTTAATATTGAATAATATTTTGTAGACATATGAATTACTTTTTTTTTTTTTTTTTAGTCCAAAAGAAATCTAAGCGGGCTTTAAAATATTGGGGTTTTGTTGCTTGGATCTCTCTTATGTCAACATGCTTGTACAAAGATACTGTCAGTAAATATACTTCCTTTGGCAAAAGTTTTTTGATGTTTCTTACTATTGTGTCCAGATATAAGATTTCATCTGTTTTATTAATGCATGTATACAGTGATGACATGAAATAAACGGCATGACAATAAATGACATAAATATTTGTTAATATTTGAAAATAAAATTACTAATTTTACTGCATACTAGAAAGAACTAAGTGACCACATTTTGTAATATTATTAACATTATTCATGGCATACTGAATTATTCACATCTCACTCTCTGGTATATTGATGCCAAATATGCGGTATAAAATAAGGAAAGGAGGGAAAAGATAGACTGGTGATGCTTTATACTCATAATCCAGTTCTTTTAGGGGTTAGGAACACTTGTTTTGCTTGTGTTTTTGACATAATTATAACTGTTTATTTTTGTGCAAGGATCACACCTTTATGCAACTCCCCTTAATATTTCTCTGGATCAAGCATACTCTCCAGTTGTTTATGTGGGCCAGAATAAATGGGTTCGTTCTTTTATGAAGAGAACTAATCACAATACCCTAATTTATTCTGTGTCCCACCAAAGAGAGCTAAACAATTCCAGTCAAGAACGGAACACCCTTAAAGACAATTTAGCATGATCTAATAGTAAAACAAGCCATCATTTATTATACATCTAATTTTAAGCCAAAGTTTTGAAGGCAGAATGCTCAGACTGCATTGAGAAAAGCCTGTGAACCCTTTCTTTCCTCATGGGTTTTCCACTGTCCTTTTCCATTTACTCTTCAGTGGCAAAGCTGGTTTAAAAGATCACTTTTCTAACACCACTTGCTCCTTTCTGCCCCATGCTATAATTCACCACTTCTTCAATGTAGCAGTGCAACTAGTTGTAATACTAGGCTGTAAACTGAAACATTGATGTGAGCAAGAAACCTTGGAGACTCTTTTATTAACACAGTTCATTTCAGAGATCTCTTCTACATTAGGGCCTTACAAATGTTTTCAGCAACACAAAAGAGAGAGTGGTGAATGAGAATAAGCAGTGGGGGGTCAAGGTGTGTGCGTTTGTGTAGGGAGTGAGGACCTCTTAAATTAGCTTCAGTTCCAAAGAAAATAGATGTGGAACTATACTCTTAGTCTTCCACCTGCTCTCTTCTTTAATACAACTTCTATTCACATTGTTCTTCTGTTCCTCCCTCCAGGGGGGATTCACTGCTTAAAGCAAATGTCTGGCAGTTGAAAATTCCATTCTCTTCAGCAAAGCGTAATTTCTCAGGTAGGAGGGCTCTATTGAATTCCCAACAGCACTGCATACACTACCATAAATACCTGCAAACTTGAATCACAATATAAATTTTTTTAACACATTCTTTTCTTTATCTCAGATGTAGAGAGAAAGAAAAACTAAGGTATTCATAAGGATGACAAATGTAGTCTCACACTCTCCACACAGTCAGTTCTGCTTCTATCGTAATTAGCAAACTTCTATTTTTATTTCAAAGGAAACATTGCTGAAAAACTGTGGGTAGACTGAAGCAGTTAAGTGAAACAGTGCATTACATGAGCAGTAGCAGTAATCGCTCTAATTTCATGATAGATCTTATATTTTCTTGGTATAACTCTCGCCCCTTTAACAAGGTTTGAGGAGACAATGCAAACTAGTGCAAGTATGAAAAACCAACAGCCTGTTTAAACACTTCACATAAGAAAGTATTGAGCAAAGACTGTATCTTAAGTAGAAAAAATCCTACCAGTTTTGATTTTTAGAGACAATTTTTAATTTAATATATTGTAGAAAACTAGGAAAGTTACGTACCTTTACTCAACTTATGATGATATTACAACACATTAGAAATACATTTAGTCTCAAACTGAGTCACAATTACTGTATCACAGAATCACAGAATGGATGTGGCTGAAAGGGACCTCTGGAGGTTATCTGGTCCAACTACCCTACTCAAGCAGGGCCACCCACATCCAGTTTCCTAAGACTACGTCCAGACAGATTTTGAATATCCCTGAGAAAGACTCTACAATGTTTTTCGGCAACCTGTGTGAGTAGTCAGTCACCTTCAAAGTAAAAAGGTCTTTCCTAATGCTCAGACTAAACTTCCTGTGTTTCAGTTTGTGCGTGTTGTTTCTTGTCCTTCCAATGGAATCACTGAAAAGAGCCTTCGCTCCATTCTCTTTACACCCTCCCTTCATACACATTGAGATCTGCCCTGAACCTGTTCTTCTCCAGGCTGAACAGGTCCAACCCTTTCAACCTTTCCTCCTGGTGTTCCAGATCCTTAATCATCTTTTTCTTTGATGGATTCTCTGCGCTATGTCCATGTCTCTCTTGTATTGAGGGATTCTGACTTGGACACAGTACTCCAGGTGTGGTCTCACCACGACAGAGTAGAAAGGAAGGATCACTTCACCCAACCTGCTAGCAGTAATTTGCCTAATGCATTAGCCTGTTTGTCTCAAGGGCAAGCTACTGGTTCTTGCTCAACTTGCTGTCCACCAGGACTTCCAGACCCTTTTCTGCCAAGCTGCTCTTCAGTTGGTCAGCCATTCCTGGAGTTGTTCTTTCCCATGTGCAGGACTTCGCATTCTTCCTTGTTGAAATTCACAAGGTTTCCGTCACTCTATTTCCTCAGCCTGCCAAGGTCCTTTCAGATGTCAGCGCTCTCCTCTGGTATATCAGACACTTCTGCCAGTTTACTGCCATCTGCAAACTTGTTGAGGGTACATACTGTTCCATCACCCAGATCATTAATGAAAATGTTAAACAGCATTGGACTTGATATTGACTCCTGGCATATACCATTAGTTACTGGTCTTGAACAGATTCTCTGTGAAGATCTTACATGAGGCAGTGTCAGAGACCTAACTAGAGTCCAGCCAGACACATCCACTGATCTGCCCTCATCTGCCAGGACTGTTATTTCATTACAGAAGTTTATGAAGTTGGTCAAACATGATTTCTCCTTGGGGTACCCATGCTGACTGCTCCTGAAGATTTTCTTGCCTTTGATGTACCTGAAAATGGTTTCCAATATTAGCTGCTCCACCATATTCCCAAGTACAAAAGTGAGGCTGATCAGTCTATAATTTTCTTGGTCCTCCATGTTGCTCTTCTGAAAGACATTTGTATTCCTTCAGTTTACAGACACTTGTCCCAGTCATCATGATTGATCAAAGATTGTCAAGAATGGCCTCACAAAGATGTCTTCCAACTCCGTGAGCACTCCTGGGTGCATGCCATCAGGGACCGTGAACTTGCTCATGTCCAGTTTGCTTATCAGTAGGACCTCTTCCGCCAAGTGTACATCCTCCTTGTTCTAGCCTTTCTCCCATTTCTCTGGAGCCTGATATTCCCAAAGAATAGTCCTTGCTAGTAAAGATTAAAACAAAGAAGGCTTTCAGCACTTCCATCTTTCCCATATTCTGTGTAATCAGGTCCCCTATCTCATCGAACATTAGACTCATGCCTTGTCTACTGTTCCTTTTGTCACCTATGCACTCTTAGAAGCTCCTCCTTTTGTCTTTGACATTTATGTCCTTCCTCCTCTCTGTCCTCAGGATCCTGACCTCCACCATCTCATTATCACTGCAGCCAAGGCTGTCTTTTTCCTTCACATTCCCCAAAAGCCCATCTCGCTGGTGAATATGAGGTCCAGCAGAGCAGCTCTCCTAATTGGCTCCTCTATCACTCAGAGGAGGAAGTTACCACCAACACATTCCAGGAACCTCCGGGACGGCTCAGGACTTACTGTGTTGTCCCCAACATCCTCCATCGGGGTGGCTGAAGTCCCCTAGGAGGATCAGGGCCTGCAAACCTGAGGCTGCTCCTATCTGTCTGTAGAAGGCCTGATCCACTCGTTTTTCTTGGTCAGGTGGCTATAGCAGACACCCACTATAATGCTGCCTTTACCTGTCCGGTCTTTTATCCTAACTCAGAAGTTCCCAGATGGCTTCTCATCCATCTCCAGGCAGAGCTTCATGCACTCCAACAGTTCTCTCACAAAAACAACAGCTCCCCTTTCTCGTCTTCCCGTCCTGTCTTTGCTAAAGTCCCTGTATCTTTCCATTGCAGTTGTAACAAATTAACTCAAGTCTTTTTCACACTGTAAGCACCCAGAATGAGATTGTCAGGTGTGGCATTTTAGTAATTTTTTTTTCATTTTATCTTGTCCCTGTCTTTATCTTTTCATCATTGCAACTAAGATTCATACCATATCCAAAATCTGCTATCCAGCAGCAGTGCTTACAGTTTGTGGTAAAGGTAGCTTCAGTAGTCCTACAACAAGTAATGCTAACAGGAAAAATAATTCTGACTTGCTATATAGGAAATGAAATATCTATATGAGGATTCCAATAATTGTCGTAAGTCCCATAAAGAAAAAAAATACAGTTAGTTCAGCACCAAAATAAGTTAAGCTAGATATAAGGCAGAAATTCTTTTCAATAACTGTAGTGAAACACAGGAACAGGTTGCGCAAAGAAGTAGTAGAACACCCTCGCCTAAGAACATTCAAGGTCAGGTTTGACAGGACTCTGAGCAACATGATCTAATTAAAGGTGCCCCTGTTCACTGCAAGGCATTTGTTTTAGATGACCTCCAAAGATCCCTTCCAACCCAAAACATTCTATGATTCTATGATTTTAGAAACTGAAATATCTTATTTTTTTGTATTATTTTATTTCAGTTTATTGTTGGTTTGTTGTTTCTAGCTATGAAGGTATCTGAAAAATTTCCCAGTGTGGAAAGAATAGTTGAGAAAACTAAGTTCTCCAAAGAGGAGTTCTTCCTTCTCTTCTCCTTTCCTGGAATTCTAGTGCATTGATCAGCTGAAGTAATAGGATGCAATATTACGTTATGAAATATCCAGATACAGCACATAAACTGCAACTTATAGCCAGTTACTTAGAGCCCTTGTGTAAATCATGTTTTTTCTGTGATATCAGCTGATCTTAACTGAAGCAAACTTTCAACATCATATTTTTTTAAACAGTGTTTCTGAGTATCCAGGGGATTTATACCTGTATTTTAGAACTGGTAAGGAATTTTTTGTGGTGTTGGTCTTTGTCTGATAAGGAGATTTTCGTTGGAGCTTTTCCTGTCAGAAAATTAGTTTGTTGAAGTTATGTTGCTTGCTGATTCCAGTGAACCCTGTCCGATAATGAAAGCTAACCTCACTGTCCTGACTTCTTGGCAGGCTACCTACCTATCTTGGAAGGACTTCCAATCTTAGTGACTAGCTGCTTCCCAAGAACACTGGTGTGAGACAAGACTCCTGAAATCCAAATTCTTTGAATACTTCAAACTGCAGGAAGCTAATTCCATGATGCAATACTAGATCTAAGGATCCTGGCTATGTAAAGACCTCCGCTCTCTGAAGTTTGGAGTCTTACCCTCCTGCACATTTTAAAATGCAGTTGCAAGAAAAGGTATGTGAACTTGTTGGAATTTCATGGTGTTCTGCATTAATTTGTCATAAAATCATGATCTAATTCAAAAGTATTGACACGTATGATGTGCCTAAAATAGTAACACAAAAACAATCCTCCGTGTCTTTACTGAACACACTTTGGAAGTTCAGTCAGAGTATACAATTCACCTTGAAAGAAACAGAATTTGACTTTTTCTTTCTGTGTAAGTCATTGTCCCTGGTAATAATGATTTCTTAGCAGATAGCCAGTCAAAAGATTAATAGAATTAAAATCTCTGTAAAATAACCTTGTTCGTGCTGACAGCTCACTTGTTTTTTTCCCTTTCCTTTTGGAAGTCAGTAAACAGAAACAAAGCCTGCAGCAGTACAAAGAAAGCTAGCACATTAAAGAGGGATTAGTTTCAGGAGGCTATGACAGATGTAAAGTGCTTTGCACACATTGCTATGTGATGTTCAACATATGTTGTCAATTAAAAATTGCTTAAGAAATATTTAACAAGGCAAAGCTAACATACCCCTAGTTTGTAAGGATATATTGAGCTTCTGCATCAATGGTTCTCATTTTATTTTTTTTTCAGTTTTGCTGTAAGCTGAGGAGAACTTTATATAACATGACTCTTACCTAGTTTATGTTTTAAAGTAACACTTTATTTCTATGTATTGTAAAACAGCATTCATTTCAATTTTTAGTAAGAATATGACTGGATAATTTAGCAGGCAAAGAACCTACTAAACTGCAGTAAAAACAGGCACCTAACTACATTCAAAACATCATGGGCTTTGGCACATTCTTTACCTAGATTTTGCAAATGGCAGTTGCCAGGAAATTTTCCTGGTAACCACAATGGCGTATGACACAAACTCCTAGGTTGAACTGCTATTTTATCATCTTCTTTACCACACCTGAATCTTTCCTTATACAAGACATCTGTCATCTTTCTTTTTCCTTTTCTTTTTTTTTTAACTATGAGTTTTTGTGCCCTATTCAACCTCCAGTTAGCCACCAGACACTATTCTCCATCTTCCCTCCAAAATGTAAGTACCCTCTTGTACAACTGTGCTGCAAAGCCTCCATTCAAGAAAATAGAAAAATTATTGTTAAACTGATTCCTGAAGACCTTGTCATCAAAGGTGTGCTCCTAAGGTTAGGAAATTCCTGAAAGCACCATTGCTGTTCCTATGACCACAAACGAAGAGCCTTTTGCCCATGAGAGAGCAAGGGTTTGCTGTCACCTATGAAAAATACTGATAATGGTTGTGGAGTATGTGACTTGCCTATCCCACATCGGCCTTTTTAGCCATCAGCGTGCTTGTAGCAAGTGTGGGTAGAGCCCTTCCCGTATCTTCGTTCACGAAGTCATGATGATGTGTTAACCTGTGTGTGGAGGAAAAGGGTCTGAAACTGTGGAAGCAATCAATAGGTCCACAGAGATTCTTCAGTGTCTAGACACCCCCAAGGACTTCTGAAAATATTCCCACAATGAATTAACCTCTCAGTTAAAGTCTTTAGTTTCACTGGTAATAATAATATTGCTGTCTTGAATCTCCTCTGCTGAAATTTTGTTTCCATTCAGAAGATATAAGGGTGTTTAAAAATAAAAGTTACAGTGTTTATTCCAAGAATCTTTGTACTTCTTAAACACATATTGCAGGCTGCTGCATACATCATCTGTCGACCAAATGTCAACCCAACTCCTACTTCCCTTTAAATAAGATATAAAAGTACTCAAGAGGTATTCAGAGAACTGTGAACTGTATCTGCCCTTAAAATGTGTTGCTGATGTGGGAATTCACACTAAATTGCTGTGGTGATGGATATTTGACTGTAAGTTGAACTATTAACTAAGAAAAATTGAAATAGATATTTATGTATTGCAATATATTTTAATTTAAAGGAACAGGATACGACAGATAGAATTCTGCCTCAGTAAGAGACAGAAAAAGGCATGAGAAGGAAATAGAATTGTTTTCCTGTGTGTATAAAACAGAAACTACTGCATAATTACCCTTGTTTTGGATCTTTATTTTTCACTCCACTCCTTTTTTAAATAAATATTATGGGATTATAAGAATTAAAAAAAAAAAAGTGTCAAATGTATTGTTATTGATCCAAAGAACTGGTAGATCGTGTTGTATGAAACAATTTAAAATCCAAACTAAAAGAAAATATATGAAAAGCATATTTTCTCTGGTTTCACTCAAAAATAAAACTGAAAACTGAGAAGAGTGCAACAGCTTCAGAAGTTGATTATTATTCGCATATATCAGCAAAGTTTTTTAGCAGGAGGATTTAGTTTGTTGTGTATTCTGGGTAGATAACTTCCAGTGTTTAAAGCCTGATATTGCAAACTGAAGCTTTGTTAGTTGCCTAGATATATCTTTCAGTATTGTTTGGTTAAGTATAACCTATATGTTCACAAGATGGATTGAAAACCGTGTGGGCTTTGAAAGTCTCATGGCATTGCAGCTTATTAAGGGAAGAGATAAAAAAACTTAGGAAATGGTATTAAGCATCTTAAACTTTTCCTCTTGTCCACACAGGCCTTGCCTAAAGTGTGATTACTAGGAAAGGTAGGCTACTGTGAGATTTAACAGCCATGTGCAGAGCTTGAATTGACATTCACACAAAGAAACGGAAAATACATGAGCTGGCCTAATTGTGGATAGTGAAGTTACATCCTTGTTGAAGTAATTTAAACTGATTTTCTGTATTGAAGCTTAATAGGAGAGTTATTTCCTTTATAAGAAGTAAAGGATCTTCAATATCCTTTAACAGCAGGAAAGGATAACATTTTAGGAGATTTCATATCCGATTACTCTTCAGTAGGGTGTCTTTTATATTTTCTTATTGCATTAAATTAGATTTACTAATAGTCAGTTTCAAATTAACAAACTCCTGTGCATATGTAGGCAAGGCTGTTACATGTGCCAAATCCATTCCATAATATTGTCATGCCATGTTTTCTGCCTTTTTTTATGGGTACAAATAATGTTATTTTCTTCTTACCTGTTTTAATTTTTTTTTACTTACGAAAGAAAAGGTGGCATTACCAGGTTTTCTATATATTGCTGAAAATACTTACGTAAGGATTTGCTAAGAAATACATTAGCATTCATATTTGTTTCATGAGCTTTTGCCAGTCTCCAGTAATTTGATCAGTCATAACTAAAGAAGAAAATGCCATTATCAGTACAATTAGAACAATTTTAGGTGCATCAAAGATAGAACTGCCTATGGTTTATAGCAGTTTTCTAGTAGAAAATAGGTACTCGTTTATGTGCTTATTTGTGACACCCACATACCTGTAATTTTGATGACCTAATCTTTCCTCTGTTAAAAGTGCTGCCTGGAAAGGTGTGGAAAGATACAGTCCTTTAATTAGTTAACTTGTACAGACAAAAATTCTGCAAGCTCCCTCCTTTTTCCACCTATTTTACAGTGGTCCACATGGTTTGTAAAATGGGCAGAGAAGCTGTGTGCTGTAGTGGCGAACAGTTGTGACTATCCATATTAACTTGTGTTGATGTCAGCACCACATTACATTGCAAGTGTTCACGTAACCTTAAGATGCCTCTGTAGAGTGGATTTCCCACATGAGTAGTGAGACTTGTTGAAATCAGGCTTCCCTCTTCAGCCTGCTAATGTAACCAGTTACTTGCACCAGCTGTAGAATGGCTAATTGCATTGGGGTTTTACCTTGATGGCCTACATACGCCGAAAACTTTTGGCTGATATTTGGTTTTCATATGGAAAACTTCTGCTCTACCCAACAGGCTGTAATGTGCATATCAATCTCCTTAAGCTGTGCTTTGCAGAAAGCAATCTTGTGGAACAGAGGTGGTGGTGGTGGTAAGACGGATAGGGCGGACAAATTAAAATTTACAAAAGATTTATGTTCTCCTTTTTTATTCTGTATACAACTTCCTGCACATAACTTTCATGGTGGAGGCTGTCATCTAAAACTAAGCTGGTTGTGCTGTGCTTT
This sequence comes from Trogon surrucura, assembly GCA_020746105.1. Classification (NCBI taxonomy): domain Eukaryota; kingdom Metazoa; phylum Chordata; class Aves; order Trogoniformes; family Trogonidae; genus Trogon; species Trogon surrucura. The sequence goes on from CM036617.1 coordinate 43,856,075, forward strand.
GAACTTATCTGAATCAGAGGCTTTTCTCATCTGCCAGTTTAGATATCTAATAGAAAGTGAAAGTTTACAACGGCACAGAAGTGGCTGGACAGGTAGTGACAGCTGAATTTGCACTGAAGAGTTCCCTTATGCAGGATTTGGTGCTGTCAGAGCTATCTGTCTAATCCTAGGTGATGAGAATACAATTTTTAACCCTTTGGAGGATTTTAATTCAAGTCTTCATCTTGACTTTACTTAATTGTATCTCATGTATCTTATGATGGCTGTAGAAAGGCATGAATAATCCTAATGTGCAGTGACCCAAAAGTGCAAAAATCAAACTCAAATAAAAATATGCATTCAGTTGCTACACACATAAGAGTAAATTCCAGAATGTGAGCAACTGGAAAATATTTAAGATGAAAAGGTATCTGAAATGGAAATTTGTTTGATTTCTTTTGTCTGGAATGCTTTTTTCTTCTTTCACAGACAAGATTCTTAAAACATCTGCTTGCTTTAAATTTTGCATAATTGTGTTGGTTATTATGTGTTCCATTTTTTAAATTAGAAAATTCATTGCTAATTAATTTGATGAATTGCTATTTATTCAAATAACTTGGTTACTACATAGTGTCTGAAAAAGAAAATTCGTTCAGTTTCTACTTCCAAAATATTTACTCATTTGTACTCCTAAATTATCTATAATGCAGTCTGGTTGGAGTTTTATGTTGCTGAATGAAACCACTTGAGGAAATAATTTAAAAAACAGAGAAATGACTAGTATCTTTAGAACATGAAGACAGGTCTTGATCCTGTAATACGCAGTCGTATATGGAAACAATTTTCAAGTCACCCTAGCACAGAACTCTAGGGAAATCAATGAAGTGTCTTCCCAGACACTGGAAATTGCTGTTTAGAACTTCTTATAGGGTTGTATAATGCAGGGAGTTAGTGGGCTAGTAGCTACTTTCACTTATGTCATTGCGTATTTTGATGAGCCACAGATGAATTGAATCTCATTTAATTTACCAGAGGGACAGAAATCACGGATTTTTCATCATTTGGCTTCTTTGCCATGTTTGGGAGGTTTTTCACTATTGTGACAGAATATGAAAAGCCTTATATTTCCTCTCAATATGCTTAGGATTTTTGTTTTGGTTTGCGTTGGTTTTTATAATCACGCTGTTTTTGATTCTAGGATAAATTTAATTCAATGTACGAAAAAAATAAAAATTCAGTTTCTCTGACAAGAAAATACTAATTGTGTGAACATTGTAATTGAGGATAGAATATAAATCTTAGTTTTTAAAAACTTCGTCTTATAAACCTATTCATAACATTACTGAAATTAGCAATGCCTCTGGAGATACCTACTTTACGTGTAATGGGAAAACCACAGATGTGTAAATGATCACTGCATCATGGCTGATGGTCTTTATCTGCCTCATGGTAAATTCATCATGGAGAGAACTTCATAGATTTTATAGTTGAATTTGTGCTGGTAAATTAGACAAATCCAAGGAACACTAGCAGAGATGGGGATGCTATCATCTGTATTGCTAAATTTTTAAGAGGTTGATTCTGTAGAATCATTTTAGCTCATATAAACACTCCTCCTTGTTTTCAGGCATCACTGAGGAATGAGCATGAGTAAGGAAACAAATCCTAATAAGCAGTTCGGGTGTTGCCACTGTGTCTTGGAAGGTAAAGAAACATCACAGTCTGGATATGAGCTGATCGCTACCACACAGTCTCAGTGTTAGTGAACAATCACAGGTATACTCAGTTTACTAACACTAGTGTATACATGAGTTTAAAATTGTACTGGTAAATTCAGTGGCCTTTGTTAATTTATTTATTATGAAGGGAAAGTTTGGCCCTTAATTTTTCCTGTGTTTGTAGTCATCTTTTTTTTTTTTTATCTCCTCTCTAAGTCTCTCTCTTGCACTCTTTTTCACCCTCTTCTAAAAATAATTATCTGTGTATCTCCCATTGCAGGCAAGAGCAACACCCTCTTTCTCTTTGTTCTACCACACTCCACTCACTATTCTATTCTCCTTCATTGTTACTGTTCTCTTACCTCCTCTAAGCATTTTATCCACATTGGTTCTTGTCTTTTGCTCACTCCCAGTCACAATGAAGTTATGGCATGTTTGGAAGTTTTCAGGTCAAGTACTATAAATTGAAAAATGCTGGTTTCCAGCCAAGCAGCTAGAAGTTTAAAGGTGAGTTGAGATGATTTTACTAGGAGAACATTAGACTTTTAAACATCTTTATTGATTTATATATTTTCCAAAAGAGAGAGAGAAATAAATAGAAGCTATCAATTTATACTAAGACCACTATTTTTTTTTTATTTTAATGATTTGAGGGAAAGGAGGAAAAATTCACAGTATTGAATTGACTTTTGATAACAAGTTTTTATTTACAAAAGTCTGAGACTAAGCATAGTTAAATGCTTAATCAGACTATCATGAAGTAAATCTAAATCAAAATATAACAATATTTTTTATTGTGAAAAAGTATATAGAGAAAAATAATATTTTAAATTATAGAGGAATGCACTATTCCTTTCTGGTACCCTGTGCTCAGCTGGAACAAGTGCAGAGAAGACTATTTATCATTGCAACCTTCCAGTAAGGTTAAGCTTCTTACCTTTCTCCCCTTTTGGATTAGACTTCCATTACATTTACTTCTCTACTGTCAAGACATTAAATTGACATTCTGTGTTGAATGCCCAGACAGTCACATTGTATTTCTTGTTTCTTCTGCAAATTAGTTTCTTACATAGTTAGCCATTAAATTTTGTTTCAAAACTTGTTTAGATTTTCTCGTAATATATACATAGCACCTTTACATTATAAAGCACAATTTTGCTGAGCAAAACAGAAGGCAGATTGCTCAAAAAAAAGTGCCAAATTCAGATGTTAATTTAGCTAAGGGACAAATTGTTGATTTTAGGGGCAACGTGTTTATTTATGTCATCTGTATATGTGACTTTATATATCCAAAATAAATTGTATATATATTCAAAAGATGGAAGTTTAGCCTTCTGGAAGACATTCTTAGTAATCACTTGAACGTTTTTAAACAGGAGCTCTCTTCTATTACTAGAAATTTGGTTGACTTCAAAGGTAGTAAATTATCTTCAGGGGACCACAGTCTTGTAACTGCTGATAGCTCAGACTGAGGCTTTTCTATTACAATATCAGGAACTCAGTGAAACGCTGTGGTCTGTTTTCTGTCTAGTGCTTTGCAAAGAACAGGAAAGGTCACCTACAGTCTTTGCATATCTTATGTGATGCTGTTTGAAATCAAAGTTCTCTAGAACCATTCTGTATGCAGGAATATAGTGTGATGATGAGAGATGGCGATGGTGGTGGAGCATAAATCTGCATGGCCCATATGGCCTGCAGCTAGTCTGGTGGAACAAAACTGGCAGGTAGGAGAAAGCTTGTTTTGCCTCATCATAAATTTGAAAGAAATACTCTAAAATGTGTCTCTGATTTATTTACACTGGCTTGTCTGTCTTGCTCAGAGATGTTGACTTTTAAAATTTTTAGCCTGTGTCATGACATTTCATATGAGTATCTGTCAGCTCAGACTCAGATTTTTTAGTCTTCTCTTTAAGATGTTTCAGTTATTTCCTTCTTTAAAGGTGAGGTATTCTAAAAGTGCCTATTACTCTCTGATGCCAAAAAAAGAAAACTCATCCATATGCAAGTGTTTATAAAGTTAACAGTCAGGTAAATTGAATTCCACTGTGAATGTCACAGCAATCTGGAATTTTCTAGTTAATGCAACCTCTCTAGGCCATCATAGACAGATTACCTCTTAAACTTACAGATTCTTACTGACCAATATGTCTTGAGGACAAACCGCATGCCTAAATTCTACTGCAGCATCTTCTTTGACTATTTAGTCATTTTTTTACTTTGACTTGACAAACACATCTTGACTTACTTTCATCCATGAAGAATGCTGCTGCAAATAAAAATTTCTCATGTTGACCTCTGACTACAGCACTCTTCCACATTCCTTCAAGTCAAACATAAATGATTTGCTTTCTCTTTCCAAACCTTTCACAGACTCTTGCTTTCTTCTTTCATTCAATATGGAGAGGCTGTCTCCTGATTCTGATAATAGATCAAGTCCTGCATTAAAAAATTAGTAAATGCACAAGAGATTCTTTATGATTGCCCCCTGCCATTCCTCTTTATCATTGCTATTTCACAGAAGCATGCACAAAATTCTTACTCATTGTTCTTGCTGATACTTCTTCTTTGTGGTGATGCTTAGGAAAAGGTGACAGTTAAGCAGATAATGTTTTGAGATCACTGCTGCTCTTTATGGCTAACAATGTCTCACTGTTTCCTTGTAGTCTGACAGTTTTTTGTCTGTTTCTTTTGGTTCTTATATCACACTTAGGTAAGTGTTATGTAACATTATCTTTCTGAAAATTAGGTAGACATCTATTCTAAGCGAGTAATATCTGCTCCCTTTCTAGTTGGAGTAGGGAGATTAGAAGCTAGTAGTGTTGAAGAAGATAGTAGTGTTGAATCATACTTCAGTTTGTAGAGGGAACTTGGTTTGGAATACAGAGCAAATCTTAACATACAAGTCTATTTTTAGACAGTTAAAGATAACTGAGATTAATTGCATTCTTAAATGGTAGATTTACTGTTATATGGACAATTTTTCTTCTGCTTTCATGTAGAATTTAATGTAATGGGATCTAGATCCATAATCAGACCTAGGCTAGTTACCAACATTAAACAGTTACTAACATAATACTGGAAGAAATAGTTACTACGGTAAAATTTAAAAAATAAACAATTAAATAAAAGAGAAAAAATCCTTTGAGGAATAATCTATCTTTAGGAGAAAGAGTTGCAGATCCCTACAGTGCAATCTTCCCTGTAGCTTACTTGTCCTAGGCCTATTTCTATTGCAACAGCAAGTTCTACCACTCCTTCCTCTCCTCCTCCAAGTATAATAATAGAAATAACATTAAGAGACAAATTAAGATCAGTGACAAATTGGTAACAAGGTTTTATCAGAAAAGTTATGTCTTTAAATGTGTAGTTATTATTATTGCATTTTTTCATAGTTTAGAACCACCCAGCAACTCAGCCTCATGCAACCTCTTGCTCAACCTTCACCTCTGGAATGGGGGAAAGAATTGGAAGGGTTAAAGTGAAAGATCTCATGAGTTAAAGACAATTTAACAGGTAAAGCAAAAGCTGTGCCAAACCAAAGCAGAACAAGGAATTAATTCACCACTTCCCATTGGCAGACTAATGTTCAGTCATCTCCAGGAAAGCATGACTCCATTGTGAGTAACGGTGACTTGAGAAGACAAATGCCATCGCTACGAACTTCTCCTTACTCCTTTCTTCTTCCCCCAGTTTTATATGCTGAGCATGATGCCATACGTTCGGGGATATCCCTTTGGTCAGTTGGAGTCAGCTTTCCCATCTCTGTCCCATCTCCTTGTGCACATCAGTCTCCTCACTGGTGGGGTGGGGTGAGGAGCAGAAAAGGCCTTGGCTCTGTAAGCTCTGCTCAGCAGTAATTAAAACATCCCTGCGCTATCAGCACTGTTCTCAGCACTGATCCAAAACGTAGCCCCATGCTAGATACTATGAAGAAAACTAACTCTATCCCAGGTAAATGTATCATACGGTAAAAAATGCAATGACTGATTTCAGCTGTTCTTATACTGAATACTTTATGACAGGAAATGAGAGAGAAAAAACATCTCATGTAGTTGATTACAGATGATATAATGTAATTTAACTGATGACACATGCCATTAAACTAACATGCCATTTAAACTAAGTTGGAAGGGGGAAGGGGATAAAACCCGAGCCTCTACACATGAGCCAAGGGGAAGTATCCCAGGGTTAGGTGTAAAAGGCACAAGCAACGGTAACAGATGCTCCATTAAATCTCTGAAGTGTCTGTATACCAATGCAAGAAGCATGGGGAATAAGCAGGGAGAATTAGAAGTCTATGTGCAGCTGGAGAACTATGATCTTATTGCAATTACAGAGACGTGGTGGGACAGCTCACATAACTGGAACGTGGGCCTTGATGGTTATGTTCTTTTTAGGAAAGACAGGTCGATGAGGCGAGGTGGGGGAGTTGCTCTGTACGTGAGAGAGCAACTGGAGTGTATTGAGATCCATCCAGGGGCAGATGAGGAGCAAGTAGAGAGTTTATGGGTAAGAATTAAGGGGCAGGCTAGCTTAGGTGATACTGTGGTGGGGGTCTACTATAGACCACCTGATCAGGAGGAGGAAGTTGATGAGGCCTTTTACAGGCAGATGACAGCAGCCTCTCAGTCCCAGGCTCTGGTTCTCATGGGGGATTTCAACTACCCAGATGTTTGCTGGAAGTCCCACACAGCCAGCCATCCTCAGTCCAGGAGGTTCCTCCAGTGCATCGATGATAACTTTTTGATGCAAATGGTGGATGAGCCAACCAGGAGAGGAGCACTGCTGGACCTTGTGTTCACCAACAAGGAAGGTCTGGTTGAAGCAGTGAAGGTTGAGGGCAATCTTGGCTGCAGCGACCATGAGATAGTGGAGTTCAGGATCCTGTGCGGTAAAAACAGAATACCAAGCAGGATCGCAACTCTGGACTTCAGAAGGGCCAACTTTGGCCTCTTCAAGCAATTGCGGGGGGATACCCCTTGGGACAGGGAGCTGCAAGGTAAAGGGGCCCAAGAGAGTTGGTTGGCATTCAAAGACCACTTCTTTGAGGCTCAGGATCAGTGCATCCCATCAGGTAGGAAATCAAGAAAGAGATCCAGGAGACCTGCTTGGTTAACCAGGGATCTGCTGGGCAGACTCAGGTGGAAAGGGAGGGTGTATAAATTGTGGAAGGAAGGGCTGGCCACTTGGGTGGAGTACAGGGCAGCTGTCAGGGAGTGCAGGGAGGCAATCAGAAAAGCTAAGGCCTCCTTGGAGTTAAAACTTGCAAGGGAGGTCAAAGACAACAGAAAGGGCTTCTTCAAATACATTGCTGACAAAACTAATACTAGAGGCAATGTAGGCCCTCTGTTGAATGAGGTGGGTGTCCTGGAGACAGAGGACAGAAAGAAGGCAGAGTTGCCGAATGCCTTCTTTGCCTCTGTCTACACTGTTGGAGACCGTCCTGAGGAGCCTCAGTCCCCTAAGGCCCCAGAGGAAGCCATGACAAAGGAGGAGTCTGCCCTGATTGATGAGGAGTGGGTTAAGGATCAGTTTGAACACTTGGACATTCATAAATCCATGGGCCCTGATGGGATGCACCCATGGGTGCTGAGGGAGCTGGCGGGAGTCATTGCTAGGCCACTCTCCATCATCTTTGGTAAGTCATGGGTAACAGGTGAGGTGCCTGAAGACTGGAGGAAAGTGAATGTCACTCCAGTCTATAAGAAGGGCAGGAAGGATGACCCGAGTAACTACAGACCGGTCAGCCTCACCTCCATCCCTGGAAAGGTGATGGAACATCTTATCCTTGGCACTGTCTCTAGGCATATCAAGGATAAGAAGGTTATTAGGAGCAGTCAGCATGGCTTTGCCAAGGGGAAGTCATGTTTGACCAACCTGATAGCCTTTTATGAAGACATAACCAGGTGGATGGATGGTGGCCATGCAGTGGATGTGGTCTACCTGGACATCAGCAAGGCCTTTGACACCGTCTCCCACAGCATCCTCATAGGTAAACTGAAGAAGTGGTGGTCTGGATGACCAAGTAGTGAGGTGGGTCGAGAACTGGTTGAAGGGAAGAAGCCAGAGGGTTGTGGTCAATGGGGCTGAGTCTGGCTGGATGCCTGTGTCTAGTGGGGTCCCTCAGGGGTCAGTGCTTGGGCCGGTGCTGTTTAATATATTCATCAATGATCTGGATGAGGGATTAGAGAATGTTGTCAGCAAGTTTGCTGATGATAGGAAGTTGGGAGGAGTGGTTGACACACCAGAAGGCTGTGCAGCCATTCAGAGAGACCTAGACAGGCTGGAGGCCTGGGCGGGGAGAAATCTTATGAAGTTTAATAAGGGCAAGTGTAGAGTTTTGCACTTGGGAAAAAAAAATAACCTCATGTGCCAATATAGGTTGGGGACTGCCCTGCTGGAGAGCAGTGCAGGGGAAAGGGACCTGGGGGTTCTAGTGGACAGCAGGATGACCATGAGCCAGCAATGTGCCCTCGTGGTCAAGAAGGCCAATGGCATCCTGGGGTGTATTAGAAGGGGAGTAGCAAGTAGGTCAAGAGAGGTCCTCCTGCCCCTCTACTGTACCCTGGTGCGGCCACATCTGGAATATTGTGTCCAGTTCTGGGCCCTTCAGTTCAAGAAGGACAGGGAGCTGCTTGAGAGAGTCCAGCACAGAGCCACAAAGATGGTGAAGGGAGTGGAGCATCTCCCTTATGAGGAAAGGCTGAAGGAGCTGGGTCTCTTTAGCTTGGAGAAGAGGAGGCTGAGGGGTGACCTCATTAATGTTTATAAATATGTCAAGGGGGAATGTCAGGAGGATGGAGCCAGGCTCTTTTCAGCGGCGTCCACTGACAGGACAAGGGGCAATGGGTGGAAGCTGGAACACAGGAGGTTCCAGAAAAATATGAGGAAAAACTTTTTAACTGTGAGGGTGACCGAGCACTGGAACAGGCTGCCCAGGGAGGTTGTGGAGTCTCCTTCTCTGGACACATTCAAAACCCACCTGGACGCATTCCTGTGCGCTCTACTGTAGGTGATCCTGCTCTGGCAGGGGGGTTGGACTAGATGATCTTTAAGGTCCCTTCCAACCTTTAACATTCTGTGATTCTGTGATTATTAAATAACATACTTTTTAATCTAAGTCTAATCACTAAATCACTAATGTAATTCTAGACCAAGCCTAATCTGCACAATTCAAGTGGAATTCCAGGATTTTTAAATAAAATTTTTAACTTCATCTTTCAAAGAACAGAAACAATATATATATTGACATTAATGACTGTCTTCATGGTTCTGATAACATCTGTTGTTGACATATAAAAAACTTTATTTTAATAATGTTTCATGCTATGTAATCTTCAGACTGTCTTAGAGAGCAGTGAAGCTAGTATTCTAATAATATGAATCCATTTCGTACCATTTGACTTGGCATTCTGAACAACACAGAAACATGCTGTAGATTTGATCTATATATTCAGCTAACTGGAATGTTGCCATGATATTTGAATTATTAGTATGACTGTTCATACTCTGTTTTTATACACTCCATTAATATTTATAAAGGTTACTCAAATAAAGACCAGTTTGGATTAATAAATTCTCTTATATTTTTAATGAAAATGTAACTGGCCATGTAGTTGTCAAAAATATTTCTGTGTCACTGATATTTCTTCACTATTAAACTGGGGCCGGTTAGCACACTCGGTTAGAACACCAAGGTAGTGGGTTCGATTCCAGTTGGGTCCCCATGTGTTGCCTGATCTAGTTGAGAGGTGTCCCTGCCCATGACGGGGAGGTTGTATTAGATGATCTCTAAGCTCCAGCCTATGCCATTCTATGATTTCTGTCATTCAGCAATGGGAAAGAAACAGAGACAAAATATTTTTATCTGTCATGGAACCAGAAAACTTAGTGTAATAGGAGAACAGTATGACCTCAAATTAGTGTGATAAGAGAACAGTAGGACCCCAATATGATAGTTGTTACAGGTCTATTAATTTCCCGGAATTTTTCTCATTTCCATAACTTTAGTGTATGTAAAACAAAGAAACAAACAAAAAAAACCCCACAAAAATCCAAACCCAGAGTACATTCTATTAACTTTTAAGTAAATATGATAAATCATACTAAAGTAATTTAAGTGAATGATATTAATCTTAATGGCACTAGAGATAGGAACAATGCTCTAGTTTCCTTAGTAGAAATTCAAAAAATCAAAGAACCTCTGTCTGATATCCTTTCTCAATCTATACGCAATATGCACTGGAAAATCTAATCAGTGGCTTTATGGCATTAACCCATCTAGTTCTGTTTATGAATTATGGTAGCATCATTTCAGATTGACAATCTCCTTTCCCCTTTCCCATAAATGAAGCCATCTGGAAAGTTATTCGTAAAATCATAGGGTTTTTTTCTTCTTTTAGTAAAAGATTTGTTCAAGAAAAAATATAAGTTTTATTATCACAAAATATTTGTGAATATAAGGGAAATTCTTGTAATGATTTTGATTGAAAACCACCTAGCAACTTCATGCGAAATTTGCAGATTCTCCAGAAAATAAATAATAGCCTCTTTTTTCTTGTTTACTTCCAATCCTACTTAACAAAAAAAAAAGTTTGTTTGTTTGTTTTTTAAAAAAAAAAGCAGGTCATAATACTAAGGGATTTTCTGGAGCAGATCTACCAAGGAGGAGTAAGACTGAGATGAATTTGATATTTAAAGAGAGTACCTTTTTCCTCTAAGGGATCTATTAATTAAATATTGTTAATGAAATAACTGATCATTTTGTTGTCACTTAAAACTACCTTTCTGTGTGAGAAAGAATAGACCAAACACCCTTAATTCAACATTGTTACCAGCACAACCAAGTGACTGCATATTCTATTTTAAGGGATTTTATGCCATGGAATCATAGAACCATAGAATTATTAAGGTTGGAAATGACTTCTAAGATCTAGTCCAACCATCTACCCAACACTACCATGACCATGAAACCATGTTTTGAAGTGCCACATCTATACGGTTTTTCAACACTTCTAGGGATGATGACTTCACCACTTCCCTGAGCAGTCCATTCCAGTGCCTCATCACTGTTTCAGTGAAGAAATCTTTCCTAATATCCAGTTTAAACCTCCCCTGCTGCAACTTGAGGCTATTTCCACAACCTCCTTTCAGGTAGCTCTAGAGCAATGAGGTCTCCTTTCAGCAATCCCAGCTCCCTCAGCCCCTCTAGACCCCTCACGAGCTTTATTGCCCATCTGTGGACCTGCTCCAGCATCTCGATGTCTTTTTTGTATTGTGGCCTCAAAACTGAACACAGTATTCAAGCTGTGGCCTCACCAGTGCCAAGTACAGGTGCATGATCACTTCTATACTCCTGCCATGTCACTTCAAAAAAATCTACTGATATAAAGTGTGACTTCACCTTACACAACATCCCCTAACAGAGAACTTCTACCATGTGGTTAAGACTGGCAATGTGTTTGGAAGAGATGTGCAGTGGGAACACAAGCAGTGCATATGAAATGGGAGAGCGTAAGTCTCCAGTGAACTTGAATACAGTGTCATAGGGTATTGCCAGCTTGTTCAGTGAAAAATGTTCTTGTGTTTTACACGGGTGAGCAAGCAACTATCACCATTTTTAGAGAACGTTTGTGCACTTTGTTTTGAGTGTATTGATTTTACCATTTCAGTACATTTTCATGCCTTAAAATGACAGTATGCATCAGTACAAATGGGATCCCTCGCCTGTATATTTAACACACATTTCTAAATATTCTATTAAAAAGTGTCTTTAATTTCAAAGAAGAGGATGTGAACTACTTTTATTTTGTTTTTATTTTTTTTTTTTTATTTTAAGTAACTTTGTAGTTATTAATCAAGGAGACAAAGTACAGTTGTTTAATAAAAACAAATCAAAGCACTTTGGACTGACATGGTTGCCTCTATAATGGGATGATTATATTATTTTGAAGACACAGAGGTTGCTTTTTAAACCCTCCTTGATTAACAGTGCATTTATTTTCTGCTTCCTTTGAACTGAGAGCTTTTCTCCTTCCTTGCAGTTCACATATATATCTCAAACAGCAGCTTGTCAATTCATGACTTTGAAGCTCTGGTAGCTATGGACATTAAACTGCACTGGCAGAAAAATAGCTGTGATGTCAAAAAAGGAACTTGGAGGTTATAGGCTCTCAAGAAAGATTAGGACAAAGCTTTCCAATGACAAAGGAATTAAAAGAACATGACAAGGCAAAAGCAAAATTCTTCAGTAAGCATTGTGTGATTTACCTCTGTGATGTGGGGGTCACCTGTACAAAATGGTATGGAAGCAGCTGGATGTGAGCCAGACTGACTTTTAAGAGATTAATGCCCAAAACACACATGTTTAACCTGATTTTAACAGTGTTCATTTCCTTCCCTCAAGAAAGAGAGTATATTTTTCCTTCCAGTTTGAAAGATCTTGCAAAAAAAATGTTGGTGTATTGCCTTATTTTAGATTTTATCAATTGCCCCCCAAAAGGGATGATGACTTGGAGCACAACTGTTTAAAGTGAGAATCTCAGATGAAACTCGTGTATTTTGTTAATGAAATAGACAGTGATTGAGAACAAGTGAAAATTACTAGAGTGAAACTTTTTTTTTTTTTCATTTGCCCCTAGCTTAGTCAAACTAACCCCGTGCTTTAGGTATACTAAATTATTTCATCCAAAGCACATCAGGAGAGGAATTGCCACAGAGAAATTTTACCTCAAAAGATATGTTTGCAATATAGTGTCGTGGAGAGTAATACCAATTACTGACTATCTCTTTCTGAAGGCTATGCTTAATGTCACCAGAAGCTTGCATTTATTTCAGATGATAACTTCTTAACCTTTTCTTTTTTTCTTGTCTCCCTCTCTCCTCCTCTCTGCAGTCCTACATACTGCACCAATTCCAGCATTAATTTAAATAATTTGCCATCTTTTGATAAGATCTCTCTAGGATATCAGGAAAATTAAAGTTGTCAAAACTATACACAATTAAAATTTGTAAAATTAATGGGCTGCAAAATAGTAAAGGGTTTCCAGGAGGCAGTCCAGATGATCAGGTCAACAGGAGATACTATTAAAATGATTATGATGAATGGTGACAGGTAAACACTTCCATGCTGAAAAGTGTATTTATTTGGAAAAATATTGTTACCATAAAAGAGTCTAATACATGAAATAGTTATACAGTTGCATTTTAACACTTTTTATTGGTATCAGTATTGTTATGACAAGGTCATGTCTAACTCATAGACAGTGACATGAAATGTTATTAAATGATCATAACAGAAATATGGCCTATGGCTTGCTACCAAACCTGCCAGTAGCTATTCTGGTACACCATAAAGTAAAAATTATATCAGTCATTCATTTGAAATTTCATTGAAGGAAATAACATCACACCATTGGAAAAGTGCTAGAAAACCTTTTTCTATCAGATATTCAGCTATCCTGCAATACAAGAATAAAGAAAAAATAGTTCCTACTGAAGAAAAACTGTTCAAGAGCATCAATCTCAGTGCCCCAGAAGAAACAGACATGGTGGTAAACACAATGCCTCTACATCAGTACTTTTGATGTACTTGTGAAAAGTAATTGATTTTAAGCAGGAATAAGCCATACGCCTCTTCTGCATGAAGAGTAAACCTCTGGGAACTATTAGCTACTACTTATTGGTACATTTAAAAGGAATAGTTAAAACTTAGTTCTTATTTCATTTAAAAAAAAAATCTTGCATGACACATTTGAGGATGTATCTGAGAAAATCAATCTGCAAATATCCTATTATAAATTTAAAATTAATTTACTCAGACTTTGTTCATTCTATTTTTTTCCTATATGCATTTTATAAGTCCTAGAAAAGATACATTTACCATCTGGACTGTCTGTAGAAATAACAAGTTTCTGAATATTAGCAAAAGCAAGATCTGATATACTAAATGACAAAGAATATTACCACACGAAAATTTCTTCTAAGACTTGTGTTCAGCAAGACAACAAGGTTTTCCAATTTATCATTAAATAAATACATAATCCATCTCAGAAAACTCACATTAAGTCCTTGATAAGGTGATGTCTTAAAAAGCATGCACAAGTTAATTGCTGATTGAAAGGGATCAGAGGCAATATAACTTCATATTTAGAATCTTACAGCAAGGCTTTTCAAAAGTTTGTATTAATACTCATTTCAGGCTGTCTTCTCTCTCCCTTTTTTGTTTCACTATTACCTTATCTCACAAAGATGAAAAAATGACGTTCTTCCTTATACACTTAACAGGCATTACTGTGAATGAGCCATGTTCTGTATTGTATTACGGGACAAACACAGAATGGGCTATAAACGTGTAGAACAAAATGTTTGATCCAGTTCAGAGTGAACCTGGAAACAGAAACCGGTGGTGTATTTCGCTAGCTGTGAGCCTATTAATTATTTTATTTGTTGCTTGCTTTAGATTTCCACTGACTGAAATTTTCAGAATGCAAGTTTGTCTGTCAACCGAAAGCTTATGATACTGATGTGTCTATATTGTCATAAATAACTTCTGCAGAGATATTTGTAGTTAGCTTTTGGGTCTCAAAAAGCCCAAGACCATGCCTGGTCTTCCTGAGTTTTCAGGATGACCCAGGAAGTTCACAGTGCTATTTTGTCAGCAGTAATCCCATGGAAGCTGTGAGACAGGCAGCACAGCTGTCTGGAGATTTATAACCTTTTTTACAATTTTTTAAATGCTCTTTTGACTTTTCTCCTGACTAATTCTGAAGTAATCACATCTAAACCCTTGAAAATGCGAATAGATAAGGTTTAATTGGTATTTGTTATATTTCCTCTAAATGTGCAACAGTAATTTGATTTTCATAGTAAGGTCTAGATCATAAAAGCACATTCTAGCAATTGAGTGAAACTCAAAGGGTGGCATGTGCATGCCTATTTCAGCATCAGAGTCTAACTCTGGTATTTAAAGCTGAAATGATATCCACTGATTTCTAGTTTCACAATGGATTGTTATTTAAGAGATGTCGTATAACTTTAGCTTTTCTCAAATTTAGTAGACCCTGAAATTTCCAAATTCTCTGTCATTCTGAAGTACTTTGATTCATTTTACAAGTGTTTTTCCCTACCACATGAAGGCTTTGACTTTTTCTGGAGAACAATAAAAATCACTCTTAACCACATTTTGCTCCAAAGCGTTTTGCAAAATTACATACTAAAGAAGAGCCAGATTGCTTCTCCCACAGCCTCTTGTAGAGCATCCAGAAAATAAAATTTTGAGTCTCTGCATTCCTACACGGACTCAATAGGATACGAAAGAATTCAGCAGTTCACATACCATGCAAGAACAAATTACACATGGGACCAAGGGCTTGTAGCTCTTTTTCTCTTAGCACCATCTGGAGAAAGGTATGCTCGAAGTCACATGATGGGGGACATGCTGTGCTGTCACATTCTCCCTCATTTTTGAATACTTGTACTTCTAGCTGCAGTATCCTGGTTTATATTTATAGGATAAAAGTACTACAACTATGATTCCATTTCCAAAACCAATAAGCTTCCATAGTTACATGCAATACTATATATTTTCAATATTCATGTACATAAATTCACACTTGATTAGAAATACTTTTGCATCTTTTCCTCTGAGTTCTCTGTCTGAAACTTCTAAATAGTTTTGCCGGTTTTATACCACAAGGGTTAGATTTCAGAGGACTTTTGTTTATTGATTTTAGATTTTCAGAATAAAATATTTTGGACGAAAAGTTTTTATTATTTTACTTTTTATCACTACATAATATAGTTTTTTATCATATGAGAATGAATAGATGTGTGAGATGAGAACACTAATGAAGTATCTCTATATATTTCTTCATTCTACATATCCATTAAAAAAAAAGTCTGTTACTTTTTCTGTTATTTTGAAAAAAAAAATGTCCCCAGTAAAATATATTTTCTCTTTTGAGCACTTTTATTTGTGCCTACTATACAATCTTGAAGAAATACTCTTCAAACAAAACTTTGCTTCAATTTGAAAAGCTTTTACTAAACATATTAAAATAAGAAAAATAAATTCATTGATAAATTTAGTCTACTAGAGACCTTGAATCATAAAGACAACAAATAGCCTTGGTTGTACTTACAGAGTTAATCTTCAGTACTTAGAACTTTAAAAGATAAATGTTAACTGCATATTTGACAAATTAACTTGTGCCTGTGATTCATATATCTTTTATGACTGGAGACTCAATTTGACAGAGTACTCCCATCAGGGCTACCCCGTAAAGCAACATATTTACGTTAAAAACAGGAGTTATTTTCCAGTCAGACATCAACTGCTCAAAGTTAATGTGGATATATATTTGAAAATGCTTTCAGATATATTCTACCGGTCTGTGATAAATTTCAGGCTGCCCTTAATATACTTTATATATTTTTAATACATGTGTATATTTTTTGTATATGCACACATACATATCTCTGTATCTATATAGAGATATACTGATATACCACTAATACTGTCCTTGGAGAACAATTGGTGAGTGACTATAAAACTGAGAAGATGTCAGATATGTTTAAGCGTTTTCCGAGCTCACAGAGTCCAGAACTATAACCTTTTCAATACAGAGCCTGGGAACTCCTCAATCCTAAGTTTTCTTTCTAGGATATTTGTCTTAGCCATAAATAATGCAGAATTACTGAGGTTTTCAGTGCTTTCAGAGTCTGACCTCCATAGTGTAGAGGCTAGAAGTTCTGGCTGTCTTGGTCTTGTGGGGCTGAATTATTCCACTAAATAATACTAAATACTACTAAATACTTAATTTTTAATGAACTGATATATTCTAGTTAAATGATTTCAATGGAAGTTTCCTGAGCATATTTACTCTGAATGTGTCAACTAATGCAATCCAAATCAACATACTTTGTGCTTTGGAGAAACCGTTCGTGATTTCTGTCAATAGAAGTTCTCCAGTTAAGTAGAAAATACAGGTATAAAGGAGAAAATTGCAAGTTGTAATGGAAAATTGCCTTTACAACAATATTATAAGGCCAAATTCCTCTTTTTTAATATGAAAAGCATATGAAAATTGCATACTTATTATTGAAACTAATTGAAAATATTAAAGTATTGACAACAATAGTGTATAAGGACAAAAAAAGAAGCTGTAAGAGTGGAAATAAATTACAAAAGCTATGAGCAACTAAAATATTGCTTTTCTACAATATGTAAATAAAATCAATACTATACCATAATTTTATTAACTTTATTAAAATTTCTTTTTTTTTAGTCACAATTAAAAATATCCTGGCAACTTCATTAAGCTTACGGAAAATGAAAATTAAGTATTGCTGGAACACCTTAACATTCCTGGAGTTACTCTGCTTAATGAGAAAGATGTGATATGGTGGTCGCTTCAAAAACAGATAAAAATATCTGAGTGAAAAATAAAATGCATTATAAAAGCCAGTATTAATGATACTTCATTAAGTTAAATTAAAATTAATAGATATATAAAATTAAAAGTACACAAAGTAGTAAGTTACACTCAATATTAAATTGTACTTAAGTAAGAAATTTAGGTAACAAAACATTTGACACAGTCTCCCACAGCATCCTTGCTGCTAAACTGAGGAAGTGTGGTCTAGACTCTCGGGTAGTGAGGTGGACTGTGAACTGGCTAAGGGGAAGAAACCAAAGAGTTGTGGTCAATGGGGCGGAGTCTGGTTGGAGGCCTGTATCCAGTGGAGTCCCTCAAGGGTCGGTACTGGGACCAGTATTATTCAATATATTCATCGATGACTTGGATGAGGGACTAGAGAGTACTATCAGCAAGTTTGCTGATGACACCAAGCTGGGAGGAGTGGTTGACACACCAGAAGGCTGTGCTGCT
The DNA here is from genome assembly GCA_020746105.1 of Trogon surrucura. Classification (NCBI taxonomy): domain Eukaryota; kingdom Metazoa; phylum Chordata; class Aves; order Trogoniformes; family Trogonidae; genus Trogon; species Trogon surrucura. Next base: position 43,873,662 of record CM036617.1, read on the forward strand.
ATTCAGCGAGACCTGGACAGGCTGGAGGGCTGGGCGGGGAAAAAAATTAATGAAATATAACAAGGGTAAGTGTAGAGCCTTGCATCTGGGTAGGAACAACCCCAGGTTCCAGTATAAGTTGGGGAATGATTTATTAGAGAGTAGTGTAGGGGAAAGGGACCTGGGAGTCTTGGTGGACAGCAGGATGACCATGAGCCAACAGTGTGCCCTTGTGGCCAGGAAGGCCAATGGCATCCTAGGGTGTATTAGAAGGGGGGTGGTTAGTAGGTCGAGAGAGGTTCTCCTTCCCCTCTACTCTGCCCTGGTGAGACCCCATCTGGAATACTGTGTCCAGTTCTGGGCCCCTCAGTTCAAGAAAGACAGGGAAGTGCTGGAGAGAGTCCAGCACAGGGCAACTAGGATGATGAAGGGAGTGGAGCATCTCCCTTATGAGAAAAGGCTGAGGGAGCTAGGGCTCTTTAGTTTGGAGAAGAGGAGGCTGAGGGGTGACCTCATTAATGTTTACAAATATATCAAGGGTGAGTGTCATGAGGATGGAGCCAGGCTCTTCTCGGTGACAACCACTGATAGGACAAGGGGTAATGGGCTGAAACTGGATCATAAGAGGTTCCGCTTAAACTCGAGAAGAAACTTCTTCTCAGTGAGGGTGATGGAACACTGGAACAGGCTGCCCAGGGAGGTTGTGGAGTCTCCTTCTCTGGAGACATTCAAAACCTGCCTGGACACATTCCTGTGTGGCATAATCTAGGCATTCCTGCTCTGGCAGGGGGATTGGACTTGATGATCTTTCGAGGTCCCTTCCAATCCCTAACATTCTATGATTCTATGATTCTATGATTTTATTTGTTCTAAGTAGGATTCTAAACGTACTAGTTACTTTTGTTGATGGTTCCTAACTGAAAAATTAAACCACAATTCATTAACAGTATGTGTTTTTAAACTTTAAGAGAACTTAATACTGAAATATCTGAAGTTTAAACATCATAATAGTATAAAGCTCTGTCAATAATAACATTAAAAGAAGTCAACTACAGACAATGAACACAAACTATCCATGTTAAAATACCAACATGCTCAATGGCTATATTTTAAAACAATGCATGAAGCTAGAAAGCCTTACAGCAGTTTTTGTATCACTTTTGGGGGGGATAACATTGTTTATATTAGATGACAAAAAGTTGTTTGACAATTTTTTTGATCTCTCTTGTTGGAAGTCAGTATTCTACTGCTAAATTTAATAAAGAAAACATAGTCTTTTTGTGAAAATAATTTGGTATATTCAGTTTGAGCAGAATTCCATGCCAGATTTTTCAGCTATTAAAACAGTCAAATAACTATATTATTGCTGAAATCCTGATGCTTGAGATACAGAACTCAACAACCTGCTCTTGGCTTGGATGGGTATGCGCTTCGCTGCGTGAAAAACTGGTTGGATGGCCATGTCCAAAGAGTTGTGGTTAATGGAGTTAAATACAGTTGACGGCCGATCACAAGTGGTGTCCCCCAGGGTTCAGTACTGGGGCCACTCCTGTTTAACAATTTTAATGATTTGGACGAGGGGATGGAGTGCACCCTCAGTAAGAATCATAGCGTCATAGAATCATAGAACGGCTTAGGCTGGAAGGGACCTTAGAGATCATCTAATCCAACCTCCCTGTCATGCACAGGGACGCCTCACTACTAGGTCAGGCTACTCAAGGCTCTGTCTAACTTGGCCTTGAATATCTCCAGGGAGGGGTGTAAGAGACTGTGTTAAGAACATTTGCCTCAACCTTGCTGGTGTTAAAACTTGCTAAAAGGCTCTGTGAAGAAGAGACTGTGTTAAAACCTAAACAACAAGGCTGCCCTTACAAGCTTGGACCTCTGATATGTTCTAAAACAACAACTTCAGAGCCCAGCCCTGATAAGCCTCACGACTTGACTTGACTATTGATAAAGATGACTTTAGGGCCCAGCCCTGATAAGCCACGGGGCTCAAAGTCCTGAACAACAACTTCTGGGCCCAGCTCAACCGATACAGCTGTCTTGCAAGCCCACCTGTGTGTGAGCTCACTGATGTAACTGCAGATAAGGCAGCTGTCCTGCAAGCACGAAAGCCCAATGGTGTGCAAGCGCAAAGGCATACAAACCGTCAAGTCATCCTACGTCTGCAAAAAATATGGGCCCTCCAGACACCTATGCATGCCCCGGTGACAGAGGCGACGCTGGGGGGGGTGAAGATCGCTCCTGACGACCCTCATACGCATGCGCTGAACAGGTGGAGGATAAGCAAAGTGGTTCTTGGAACACTATAAAATGCCACCGTGAACAGCTGTTCTTTGGAGATCTTCCCCACCGAATCGAAACAGGCGGACCTGCGAGACGTCGCTGGATCTGTGGTGGTAGCTATACTTCTTGCTATTCTAAACATTTTAGTGCTTTGCTTTTCCTTTTCCTTATCTTTTCTTTCCTATCGCTCTCTAGTGGTTGTTAGTCAATAAAGGGTTTTGCTTTTGTGACATCCGACACCATTTGTGTCTTAATTTCACCTTTGCGATTGAAACAAATCACCTTGACCCTAACCTCTATCAGGTATGAGCGGGTCAAGACAAGGGGGCAACCACAACATCTCTGGGTAATTTATTCCAAGGTCGTGCCACCCTTGTACTGAAGAATTTCTTCCTAAGATCTAATCTAAATCTATTCTCCTTCAACTTAAACCCATTCCCCTTGTCCTATCAGTCGACGTTTTTGTGAGAAGTCCCTCCCCAGCCTTCCTGTAGGTTCCCTTCAGGTATTGGAAGGCAACTATTAGGGCCCCCTGAAGTCTTCTCTTTTCAAGACTGAACAATCTCGGCTCCTGTAGCCTGTCCTCATAGCAGAGGTGCTCCAGCACCTGGATCATCTTTGTGGCCCTCCTCTGAATGTACTCCAATAGATCTATGTCCCTCTTATGGTGGGAACACCAGAACTGGATGCAGTATTCGAGGTCAGGTCTCACAAGAGCAGAGTAAAGGGGCTGGCTACGCTTCTCCTGATACATCCCAGGATGCGGTTGACCTTCTGGTCTGCATGAGCACACTGCCAACTCATGTTGAGCTTCTCGTCTATCAACACCCCCAAATCCTTCACTTCAGGGCTACTCTCAACCCACTCTCTGCCCAGTTTGTATTTGTGCCTAGGACTGGCCCAACCCAGGTGAAGGACCTTGCATTTCGACTTGTTGAACCTCATGCAGTTTGCATTGGCCCATTTCTCAAGCCTGTCAAGGTCCCTCTGGATGGCATCTCTTCACTCAAGTGAGTCCACGGCACCACACAGCTTGGTGTCATCAGCAAGCTTACTGAGGGTGCACTCAATGCCATCATCCATGTCTCTGACAAAGATATTGAACAGCACCGGACCCGGAACAGATCCGTGAGGAACACCGCTTGTCACTGGTCTCCATGTGGACATTGAGCCATTGACCACAACTCTTTGAGTGTGACCATCCAGCCAATTCTTTATCCACTGAGTGGTCCATCTGTCAAATTCGTGTCTCTCCATTTTAGACACAAGGATGTCATGTGGGACAGTGTCAAACGCCTTGCACAAGTCCAGGAAAATGACATCCGTTGCTTTTCCCATGTCAACCAGCGCTGTAGCTTTATCACAGAAGGCTACTAAATTAGTCAGGCACAACTTGCCCCTAGTGAAGCCATGTTGGCTCTCACCAACCACTTGATTATTTTTTATGTGCCTTAGTACAGTTACCAGGAGAATCTGTTCCATGATTTTACCTGGCACAGAGGTAAGGCTGACTGGTCTGTAGTTCCCTGGGTTGCCTTTGGTTCCTTTTTTAAAGATGGTTCCCCCTTTTCTGATCTGTGGGAACCTCACCAGACTGTCAGGATCTCTCAAATATGATGGCTAGTGACCTAGCAACTTCAGCTGCCAGTTCCTTCAGGACCCATGGATGTATCTCATCAGGTCCCATGGACTTGTGCACCTCCATGTTCTCTAGGTGTTCCCGGACCTGATCTGCTCCTACCCTGACTGGTTCTTCACTTTCTCAAACCCAGCCAACACACTCTGTGATTTGGGTGGTGTGGTTCGAGTAGTTGCCAGTGAAGACTGAAGCAAAAAAGTTGTTGAATATTTCAGCCTTCTCCCCATCCTCAGTAACCAGATGATCTGTATCCTTCTGGAGAGGCCCCACACTCTCTCTCATTTTTCTTTTTTTCTCTTACGTGCCTGTGAAATCCTTTTCTGTTATTTCTAATATTGCTGGCCAGACTTGACCCTGTCAGGGTCTTAGCTTTTCTAACCTGGTCTCTGACTGCAAGAGCAACTTCCTTGTAATCATCCCAGGTTACCAGTCTCTGCTTCCACGTTTTGCGTGTTCCCCTTTTGTATTTGATTTTAGCCAGGAGTTCTTTGTGTATCCATATAGGTTTCCTGGTGGTTTTGCCTGATTTCTTCCTTTTAGGGATGCAATGCCTTTGAGCTTGGAGGAGATGGTCCTTGAAAGTCAACCAGCTTTCTTGAGCTCCCAGTCCCTATAGGGCTTTATCCCATGGCACACTACCAAGGAGGTTCCTGAAGGTTCCTGAAGTTTGAAGATGACACTAAGCTGGGTAGAAGTGTCAATCTGCTTGAGAGTAGGGAGGGTCTCCAGAGGTATCTGGATAGGCTGGATCACTGGACCAAGGCCAACTCAGTGAGATTCAATAAGGCCAAATGCCGGATCTTGCACTTCAGCCACAACAACCCCCAGCAGCGCTACAGGCTTGGGGAGGAGTGGCTGAAGAGCTGCCAGGCAGAGAGGGATCTGGGAGTATTGACTGGCAGTCAGCTGAATATGAGCCAGCAGTGTGCCCAGGTGGCCAGAAAGACCAATGGCATCCCAGCCTGGATCAGGAATAGTGTTGCCAGCAGAAGTAGGGAGGTGATCATTCCCCTGTACTTGGCACTGGTGAGGCCACCCCTCGACTACTGCATCCAGTTTTGGGCCCCTCACTGCAAGAGGGACATTGAAGTGCTGGAGAGGGTACAGAGGCGGACTACCAAGCTGGTAAAGGACTTGGAACATATGTCGTATGAGGGAGAGCTGAGGGCTCTGGGGCTGTTTAGCCTACAGAAGTGAAGATTGAGGGGAGACCTTATGTCTCTCTACAACTACTTGAAAGGAGGTTGTAGAGTGTTGGTGGTTGGTCTGTTCTCCCTAGTGGAGAATGATAGGATGAGGGGAAATGGATTTAAACTGCACCAGGGGACGTTCAGGTTAGATATTAGAAAGAATTTCTATACTGCAAGGGTTGTCAGTCGTTGGAACAGACTGCCCATGGAGGTGGTTGAGTCACTGTCCCTGGAGGTGTTTAAGAGACGGGTGGATATTGTGCTGGGGGAAATCATTTAGTAGGTTGATAGGGCTAGAACAAAGGCTGGACTCAGTGATCTTCTAGGTCTCTTCCAGCTGATAAGATTCTATGATTCTATGATTCCATGATTCCGTGATTCCTGTGTAGGGTAGTCATGGAGCCACATTTCCAATATGCGTAAAAGCACTCGTACACTCCGTGTATCTGCATTTGCAGATTTGACAATGATTCATATTATTGTGAGCTTCCCACAGAAAAACTTTTTCCTCTTTTCAGAACCCCACTGATCACTAGATATGTATCTGAATCAGAGCAGACATTACTGAAAATATTAATGTGATTTGTGAAGAACAGGAAGAAACTGAATATTCATTCTTCTATCAAGACCTAATTAGAAATCCCTTTCCTTTTTCTCTTCTGTTCATTGGCATGGCTGGAGACAAATACAATGACATAATTTTGATTTATATTACTTTACAAGAACTGATGTATTAGTTTTCACCACCTTCTTACATGCATCCTTTTTCAGGTAAGCATTTTTTTTTATGACCTCCACTGCCGAAGTTTTTATCGATCTGTCAGTGTCAGTACCTTGCTTTTTTCTCATTTGTGTTGCAGTTAATTTAGAACTCAGAGATACACAAGTAGGTCATCTTATTTCCTCCAATGTGTACCACTTTGCCTTCAATGAAAATTATTTCATACAGAATTATACTGCCTATTCACCACAGTCCTTTTGAAGTTCTTCACAATATCCTTGAGACCTGATTAACCCAAATATGCTTGTTTTTCCTGCTAATCAAACTACCTCATTCTTCACCTTTGCCAAGTTACTAACAGTATTCAACTATGCAAACACCCTACATGATAAGTTTGCACTTACTATGTTTATCTACTTAAAAATAATAATTTTTGTTCACTTGGCTTTATGTTCACTTCACTTTATGCAAAACAAGGGATGTCTTCTCTGAATATGTTTCACTGATATCAGAATTTCATCTTTTATTTTGTGTCTCACTTCATAGAGCTGAGAAATGTAATATATTGTAGCCTTGGCAACAATAGCCAGGACATGGTCAGAAGGATAGCTGATAGTTGATAAAGTATTCTGTTGTCTTCCATTTTTATAAGTAGAATTTTTTAAAAAAAATAAAAATGTAGAGATAATCATAAAATCACCCTGACAACAATGAACAAAAGAAATAAAAATCTTTAAAAGTGACATGCCTACAGGAAAAAAAATAATGGAAAAAAATCCAACCCAAACATCTGGTCAAACAGGGATGACACACATTATAGCTGCATTTTAACACTGAGAATGATAACTGTTTCCAGTGAAGTAACAAGTTAGTTGCAGCCAGATCTATAAAGGTGCCATGGCGACCTTTATTTCTTAATGAACCTTTATCACATACAATATTTTTGAATCATCAAAAGTAAAATTTAAAAAGAAATACTTTTGATCAGTAGTGAAAATCATTCATCTTATTTCTCAGCAAGCAAACAGCAGTACTGAAACAGATAATGGATGTAACAAATAAGCAATATTTTGGCAATTAACATGAGAAGTGCAGAAATTCTTGGACAACAACTTCACCTTGTAGCTAGAGGTGGAATAATTTTTAACAATGAAGAAATCAGAGTACTTGGCACAAAATTCATAGACATAAAATCTTGTCAGTTCTGCTCTGTGCTATTCAATGCAAAGTCACTCATTGTTTGGTCAATACAGTTTTCAAAAATTTCATCCAAATTATCGCTTTTTTTCATAAACAATTTCTTACATCATGAAAAGACAGTGGTTTTACTTAACACTACAGTGATCATGCAGGATCTTAGAAAGGAGGGTTTTGAAGAAATATTAAGGAGTAAAACAGTATCAGAAATGTTCTTTTTATCTCAGTAAACCTATTGATACTCTCTCCCATAACAACCTCATAGGAAACTCGGGAAACATGGGATAGATGATTGGACTGTGAGTTGGGTTGTTAACTGACTCAACAAGAGAGTTCAGAGAGTTGTGGTCAGTGGCACAGGGTCAAATTGGAGGCCTGAGGCCAGTGGTGTTCCCCAGGGATCAGTACTGGGTACAGTGCCGTTCAATATCTTCGTCAATGGCCTGGATGAGGTGATAGAGTGTACCCTCAGCAAATTCTCTGATGATACAAAATTACAGGGAGTGGCTGACACACCAGAAGGTTAAGCTGCTATCCAATGAGATCTGGACAGGCTGGAGAGCTGGGAAAACGGGAACCTCATGAAATTCAATAAGGACAAGTGCAGAATCCTGCATCTGGGGAGGAATAACACCAGAAACCAGTACATATTAGGGGTAACCCTGCTGGAAAGCAGCCGCATGGAGAAGGACCTTGGAGTCCTAGTGGACAGTAAGCTGTCCATTGGACAGCAACGTGCCCTTGTGGCCAAGAGGGCAAATGGGATCCTGGGGTGCATTAAGAAAAGTGTGTCCAGCAGGTCTAGGGAGGTTTTCCTCCCCCTCTACTGTGCCCTGGTGAGACGGCACCTGGAATACTGTGTCCAGTTTTGGGCTCCCCAATTCAAGAGTGACAGAGACCTACTGGAGAGAGTCCAATGGAGAGCTGTGAGGTTGATTAAGGGACTTGAGCATCTCTCCTGCGAAGAAAGACTGAGAGAACTAGGACTGTTTAGTCTTGAGAAGAGAAAGCTCAGATGGGATCTTATTAATATATATAAATATCTGAGTTGTGGGTGTCAGGAAGACAGTGCAAGTCTCTTTTCGGTGATGCCCAGTAGTAGGACAAGGAATAATGGAAATAAGCTAGAATATAAGACGTTCCAGATCAACTTGAGGAGAAACTTCTTTACCATGAGAGTGATGAAACACTGGCACAGGCTACCCAGAAAGGTTATGGAGTCTCCTTCTCTACAGACTTTCAAAACCCGCCTGGATGAGTTCCTGTGTGGCCTGCTCTGGATGATTCTGCTCTGGTGAGGGGACTGGACTATATGATCTCTAGAGGTCCCTTCCTACCCCTAACGTTCTATGATTCTATGATTCTATGATTCACTTGATTTTGGAAATTACAGATTGGTTTCTGAAAAGTGTCTAGAACATCAGGATTATAAATAAGGATCATGGTGATTTTGTCAAATGCAGACATCTGAATCTTAGATGCTGTCACATCCTGAGATTTCAGGACGATGACTCAGGTTCACTGATTCTCAGCCCAGGACTAAGGTGAATCAACACCAAAGATCCTAACACCATTTTTACTTACCAGTCAACAAAGAACTAATATCGATGTGCTCCATTTGCCCACTCAATGCTGCTAAGGCGTCTCACAATAAAGAACCATTAATGTAAACTGAAGAACCCAAGGGCAGGACCTGGCACTTGCCATGTTGAACTTCATACAATTGGTCTCGATGCATTAATTCAGCCTGTAAACGTCCTTCTGCAGAGCCTCCCTGCCCTCCAGATCAACTCGGTCACATCTGTTTACTTACTGGGGGTGCCCTTGATGCCTTCATCCAAATCATTGATAAAGATGTTAAACAAGACTAGCCCCAGAACTGAGCCCTGGGGAACACCACTTGTGACTAGTCACCAACTGCATTTAACTCTGTTCACCACAACTCTCTGGTCTGAGCCATCCAGTCAGTTTTTAACTCAGTGAAGTCTACACATGTCTAAGACCCTAGGGAAGAGCACGACTGTCTAAGCCATTGTTTTGCTTGAACATTCTGGCAAAAACATTGTTTGTGCCTAAAATGTTGTTTTGCTTGAACATTCTCACTTGTCAATCTGCAAGTTTTCACCAGGAAATTATTTTATTTAATGACATTTTACTGTAACTGAGTTAAATTTCCCTGGGAATCCACAGATTTCTTATTATTTCCATAGACATATTATAAGAATAGTTTACTTTCTTTAGGGCAAGCATATCAGTGTTTACTGAAGCATATCTGCTTGGAGATTTACCCTCAAAATGGGTATTTAGTATCTTCAAGTCACATGGAATCAAGGTAGACAATGCAGAGCTCATGGTACACGTGACATTTCTGACACTAACATATGATTGAAAGACATTAACATATGATTGAAAGATATAATTCCTGCTTTGCTGCAACTTTCCTCTTGGTAAACTGCATTTTGAGCTGCCAGTCTTCAGGGTTGTAGGTCAGCTCTATCCAGTCAGAAAATCCTCCCTGAAATGCAGGTATCCACATGGACTGTGGAATAGTTACTGTCTTTTTGACAAGTATTAGTTATTTCTTGTATAAGATTTAATGCATTTGTGCCTGGAAGTTCAAATATCTATTTTTTGTTTCAGCAGCAGCCAGCCCTGCCTAGTTTTAAACCTTCGGTAGGGATAATGCACTTATTATGTCCTACCTAGTATAATGCACTAGTATTCTGGAGATACCAATGTGCTAGTTCAGTTGTCTGAAGATCTGTCAGTTCCATTTTTGAGCTTCCTTAGAATATACCCATTCTAAATTGTACTCAGGTCATGTTACAGCAGCACACTTCTTAATCACTCGCAACACGCTCTACCTATGCCTCATCCTTTTCATAACCTGCCAAACAGCTTATAACCCATTCACCAAAAAAAGGTAGCCAAATCTGCAGGGACTCTATCACTTCCTTTCTCCTTGTATTGCAGAAGAATCTGATCTGTTGCAACAATCTTACCTATCGGGTAGAGGTGAGGAAAGGTTTTACTACTACTCCCACAAATTTTGTTTCCATCTCTCTTCAGGTGTTAGTGTACAATCTTGTGCTTCTATGAACATTTATTAACAGAGAACCAATTATTATCCATAACACAGCAGTAATATTCTAATAGCCATAGTGACAGAGGACCCTGTTTTGCTGCAAGAAGTTAGTGAGCCCTCACCACTCCTATTATTTTATTCCGCAAGAAAAGCAGCATAAAGATACAAAACCAAACAAGTCAAGGAAGTACAAAGGAAGAATTCAGAAGTGAGATCAATGAACTCATACTAAGTAACAATGTCTTAGCCCAGACAGATGAGATTTGTTGATAATTGCATCAGGAATAGCAATCATATTAATGCTTAACTTAATAAAGTTTACGTTAGGTAATTTTTGCATGCTCATAAAAAATGTGGTCCTGATATCAGAGTACAAGATCTTTTAAACACTCTCAAATAAAAGTGACCTACTTGAGAGTAACGCTGTAGCAGTCTAAGGATGCAGATAAAAACTGTCCACATGGACAAGTATAATCTGACACTAATATATCTTTTTACTCTTTTCTTCTGTATCAGTTACTCTTAATTCTCACAACCCAAATTCAAAGGAATTTTTATTTCTATGTGTTTCTTGAACCTTTAGTGCATTAGTAATCACTGTAGGCCCAAGTTCATTTCAATATTTTTAAGCAAAGGAAGTTGAAACATGGATCCTCAAGCTGAAGAAATCCCAAATGCTCAGACTGTTGGAGACTGGGAAGCAATATCAAGAGAAATACTGCTTGAAGACTACCTACTGCTATTCTTTTCCAACATGTACTTGAAGGAAAAAACTACTAAGTTAAATGGACTTCTTTTCTGACAGATAATATTCTTGTTTTGACAGTTCTTGAGTTTTGATAGGCAAGTTACAACTTCATTGAAGTTATTGCTTCAGCATTATACATCATCAGCAATAATTTAGTATAGATCCTAAAATCATAAAAAAAATCACTTTATAAGCAGTATTGTGTAATTGGAAATTTCACTTTGTAATCACTATGTAATATTTTTACATGCTATTGATCTTTTTACTATTACCTAGGTTAAATAAAATTCTACATGAAAAGAAGAAGCAATATCAAATTACAGTTTCATCTTTCTGTTTTAGTCACACAAGATATTTGAGGTTATCCAAATGTTTATGCTGTTATAAATGTACACTTTGTTAGCACTCCTGTATTAAAGGAATTTTGTTATTTTTTGCTTTTTAATTCGATTCTGATCAGATTTGTTATCAATAAATCAGCTAGTGTAGAGGATTGTATTAGGCAACAAATTGTAAACATCAATGGAAACGACTTCTTTATTCCTTCTTTCCACCTACCATCATATTCTGAAGGCAGTAGGAGAGATATCTTGGGCAGTCCGAAAGGAATAGAAAAATGTGCTTTGATAGTAATATAACATTTCAAAATGTGTATGCTACTCTTTTCAATTTGACTACATTTGAATTCATTTGTAGGCTATCTCCCCAGTGAGTACCTTAGCCTTTACTCAGAGTTTCTATGAAAACTCATTTTTCTGGTGATATTTTTATCTTCAACATTATATTTGGTTCACTTCTCTTTCAGTTTAATTCAGCTGGTAGTGAAGAGACAGTATAGATGTCAATGCAAATGAGAATCTGTTTCTTTTTTTTTTTTTTTTTTATCCTGCTATCCTACAGAGAACTTGATTCTGTTTCCTTACACACAATTCAGATGCCCTGGGTATCTTAAATAGCATTTGACACCTATTCATTTAGGTAACTGACTTGTTCTCCTGTCTCTTCACTGACTCACACCTACACTCCCACCTTGTAAGCAATGGAAGATATGTTCAAATGTATATTCAGAGAAAAAAAAAAGACAAACAAACAAAACCCACAAACAAACAAACAAAACACCCCCCAAACATAAACATCCTTAGTTTAACTCAGTAAAGAAATCAATCAACCAAGAGATAAAACTCCTTAAAATATTTTCTTACTCCTTCACAGAACAATTTATTTACTCCTGAGTCTTTGTAACAAAATGTATACTGTATAGAGTGTTTTAACAGAAAAAAAATCTTTAAAGAAACCACAACAAATTCTGTCACCCTTTCCCACAATAGCTCAATTTACACTGTGCGTGGGATCTCTGCACAGAGTGCCGTGAGAGATGAGTTCCAAGAAGAACCCTCTGGGCGTGTTCCAGGAAGCAACCCTCATTTCTCATCCTTTGGTCATCTTCTTCAGAGTATCGAAATGTACCACCTCTTTCTCTGCTCATACACTTCAGTTTTCTTTGGAAATGTAGGCAGTAATTAGAAATGGCACCAGTGGAAGTCCCCATGTCTCACAGAATCAGGATATGGTCTCAAGTAGTCATGAATGTGGATTACATCACAGATCAGTCTTGTCCCATAGTATAGAGTCAGACAACAAGTTGTGCTCTGGACATGTATCTTGTTGGTAAAAATGTACAGAAAGCAAGGGCTTTTATTTTTAGTGTGGTTCACAGAATGATTGCTACCACCTGCTTAAAGAAATCTATAACTGTTACTATTTTTCTCTGTTTCCTTGTGGGTGAGCATCAGAGGTCCATATGATTTCCACGCTTTTAAAATCAGAATAGCACGCAATTACAGACATGCCAAATAATTATGTGACAGCTGAATCAACTATAGAGATTTTCCAAAGTCCTGGAATTATCTAGTTGGCAAATGTTTATAAAACAGAATGTCTGATACATTTTTTTTATAAGTATATGTACAAATGGGATAATGATAGATCAGTCTGAAGTAATTCTCTTTCCATCTTTCTTTGGTTTGTCATGTTCTTTCCCTCGTAATTCCCACTTTCATTTTAAAATTCTCCTTCTGTCATAGAACACTACCATCCTGTGGAGAATCACATCAGAGAGGAGCAAATATACCAGACGTCTATTTCCTAGCTTCATATCTATAACCTTCTACATTATACTTGATTAAGAGAGTGGAAGACAGACTTTTTTTTTAAAAAAAAAAAGAAAATAACAAAAATGGAGAAAGCTGAGAGAAAAGATCTTGGGCTTAAATGGGAACTACAAGGGAAAGAAATTTCAGAAACCAGAAATAAAGAGGAATTATTTCACAAATATATAGACATAAATAAAATAGAAGAACATATGAATCATATTTAAATGAATGTATATTATCAATACATATCAATGACTAAACATATCAGTACCCTCATGGTAAATTGCGTTGTGCTGATCATTGTACCAGGTGCAGATGTCACGTTTTATACTATAGCAGCAGGATAAGAGTTATAAATTGAAACATCAAAATTCAGACTACCAAGAATAAATTATTCTGAAGTAGCACAGCTGGAGGGTTTTTGTATGGAAAGAGCCAGGTTCATTTTGCCGGCCACTGCAGAACAAGTATATTGATTTTCCTGATACCTTTTACTTCCCCACAAATTACCCACATCTTTGTAGTTTTCTATTCTTTGGGTGCATGGATTGACTTTTCAGTGGAAACCAGTGATGTGTGATGTTAGTATTAGAGATTTCACATCCTGGCATTAGAAGAAGATATGCTGTTTGATGTACCCGCAATATGACCCATGTCTAGTGACCCATGGTTCTGCAACTTTAATAGACTTGAATACCACTACAAATCCCAGATGAGAAGCAGACTAGATCTACCCATGCAGAACTCTGTGCCCTTTTCTTTAGGCTGCTTCTTATACTTCCCCTAGCTCATATAGATGTAGTTTATGTACTCTACAAAAAAGCACATTGCATAACCTGGCTAGCACTCATGTTAAATGTATAGGTAAAAGACTGAGTTAAGAACAGGATAACAATATAGATGTATATGGATTTACCAGGGGAACGCAGGGTGCCTAGAACTGCACAAGTTTCATCCTCTGATCACAGAACTAGCAAGTCCGCTGGAAATGCTACAGTCTGTTTCCAGCTCCATAACTTCACAAAGTTCAGAAGCAGTGATAAGAAAATGACTAATCATAGAATCATAGAATTATAGAATGTTTAAGATTGGAAGAGACTTTTTATGGTCATCTGATCCAATCCCCTCACAATAAACAGAGACATATTTAAGTAAATCCTGTTGCTCAGAGTCCTGTCCAATCTGATCTTGAATGTTTCCAGTAATGGAACTTCTACTACCTCTTTGGGCATCCTGTTTCGGTCTCATCATAAAAAATTCTTCTTTTTATCTAGCTGTGCTGCCATGTAGCAACTGAAGAACATACATCTCCCCATCAGAAATCCTCTTCTGTTCTTTGCCCTGTTAGACACTCTTACACTGGACTTCTGCCAACTGCATTTTAATGGAGGTAACTTGACCTCAAAAAGAAAGACAAGTAAACTAGGTAAATTACCACAAGGAGTTCAGGGTGTTGGAAGTGAAGGACAATTCCTCTCTAGAGAACAAAGACACTAATTTCTCCTTTTGAAACACAATGAAAGGATGTTGCAAAGGTGATTCTGAGTGTGTCTGGGAAAATAGTTGCCTAAGGAAAGTTATGTTATATACTCAGCAAATGAAAAAGGAATAGAGAAGATCAATAGCAAATAAAGCTATGTCAGTTCTGCTTTCCTGGTTACTGTTTTCATTAAGATTAGCTCATTTTTATTTTTTTCCCCATTTTGATTAGTCTTTCCTTCTTTAGTGTTCCTGTTTCTTGTGGGGATATTAGGCGGAAGTACATGCATTGCATACATTGCAGAAAAAGAACTTAAGGTTGGGAGAAGAAGGAGAGTAGAAATGAATCACGAAATAAAGTGAGAGTGAAGTTGGTAATATGAAAAGGAGACTAGAAAATAGAAAAGAAAATGAGAGAGAAGAGGGGGAGAAGGGAAGCCAAGAAACCAACCAACCGAAACAAACCTGTGAAGGGTCAGTTTTATTTCTGTGAAGTCGGGGAGAATAGAAGTGCTAACATAGTGGTCATTTTAAGTGTCAGTGTTTGCAGAACAATACTGTCAGTCCAGAATCTAAGCAGTCTCAACTCTTTAATGAGTGGTCTTCATTGTACACATCTGTTCATGAAAGTTCTTGGCCTCTCAAAACTGGATGTAAGTAATGAAATTATTGCTTATTCAGCACTCACTTCTCAACCCTTCTACAATAGACTCACTTCTCAACCTTTCTACAATTTAGACTGGACATTAGGAAGAAATTCTTCATGGAAAGAGTGGTCAGACACTGGAATAGACTGCCTAGGGAGGAGGTTGAGTCACCATCCTGAGTGTATTTAAGTGTCTCTTAGATGTGGTGTTCAGTGATATGGTTTAGGGGTGAACTTGTAGTTTAGGGTTAATGGTTGGACTTGATAATCCTAAGGGTCTTTTCCAGCCTGACCTGTTCTATGATTCTGTGATAATATCTAGAATCATAGAATCAGTCATAGTATTACAGAATCATAGAACAGTTTTGGCTGGAAGAGACCTTCAAGATCATCAAGTCCAAGCTTTTACTAGCCCTATCAATACCACTGTTCCATGTCCTTCAAGGCAACATCTACTCATCTCTAAAACACCTCCAGGGACGGTGACTCAATCATTTCCCTGGGCAGCCTGTTCCAATGCCTGACAACACCCTCAGTATAGAAATGCTTCCTAATATCCAAAGTGAAACTCCCATGGCACAACCTAAGGCCTGAACGTCCCCTGGTGCAGTTTAAATCCATCTCCCCTTGTCCTATCACTCTCCACTAGGGAGAACAGACCAACTCCCAACGCTCTACAACCTCCTTTCAAATAGTTGTAGAGAGACATAAGGTCTCCCCTCAATCTCCACCTCTGTAGGCTAAACAGCCCCAGAGCCCTCAGCTCTCCCTCATACGACATATGTTCCAAGTCCTTTACCAGCTTGGTAGTCCGCCTCTGTACCCTCTCCAGCACTTCAATGTCCCTCTTGTAGTGAGGGGGCCAAAACTGGATGCAGTAGTCGAGGGGTGGCCTCACCAGTGCCAAGTACAGGGGAATGATCACCTCCCTACTTCTGCTGGCAACACTATTCCTGATCCAGGCTGGGATGCCATTGGTCTTTCTGGCCACCTGGGCATACTGCTGGCTCATGTTCAGCTGACTGCCAGTCAATACTCCCAGATCCCTCTCTGCTTAGCAGCTCTCCAGCCACTCCTCCCTAAGCCTGTAGTGCTGCTGGGGGTTGTTGTGGCTGAAGTGCAAGACCTGACATTTGGCCTTATTGAATTTCCTGATGTTGGCCTTGGCCCAGTGATCCAGCCTATCTAGATGCTGCTGCAGAATCTCCCTCCCCTCAAGCAGATTGACACTTCCACCAAGCTTGGTGTCATCTGCAAACTTACTAAGGGTACACTCTATTCCCTCATCCAAATCATTGACAAAAATGTTAAACAGGAGTGGCCTCGGTACTGAGCCCTGGAGGACATCACTTGTGACCAGCTGCCAACTTGATTTAACTCCATTGACCACAAGTCTTTGAACTCGACCCCCTACCACCCAGAACCTGACTCCCTATCCAAGGAGAAAATTCCAGCGAGCATTTGGTCCCTGAGGGTGAAAGTGCAGCAGAGCACATGTTGCTTCATTAGTTAACCCTGACTGCTCTCGGGCAACGTGGGAGCCCGTCTCACAGACAAGAAAGAGGAGCTACACCAGAACTTCTTTTGAAGGGATAGTTTGTGCTTGTGTCTTCAGCATCTCCTACTACTCTTAGGAGAGGGAGGCTGGCTCTGTGGGGCAGCTCATTCTGTGGCAATTCAAGGGTGGCGACTGCCAAGGCAGCAACATGGGAGCTCCCTGGGACCCACAGGGGGACACTGTTCAGACTGATTTTTTTAAGTGTGGGCCCAGATCCTCCCAGGAAATCCTCCCATCCCCAGAGCTTATGTGCTGCAGGGAGGGAGGGGAGGATATGAATATATCTTTATCAACCCAGCTTACAACAAATCATTCAAAATAAAATAGATGGAAAAGATTCTTTAAGAACATTTTAAAACAGGTATCAAACAAAAATATGATACAATATATCAAACTATACATGTATACAGAGTGGGTCTCTGGCTGAAGGAATCAGCAAGATTTAGACATGGTCTAGGTATGAAAATTTAGATTGAAAGCTGAACTGAAGATGTGTATGTATGTTATATACCTTAATAAGAGGTAGATAAAATTTATCGCATTTTAAACTACCTTTGGCTTCCTTTATGGTGAATGGTAAAAATTAATGTTTTGAGCCTATGATCATCTCATGAGATCTTATAAGATCCTGTATTCTTTCTGTCAGCATCCATCTAAAACCTTTTCAATGTCTTGGCCAATTCCAAACATTTAAAGGAGAGGTAAAAATCTCAGTGTTCTACTAAATCACATTTAGTGTAATTCCCAGCTGGACTGTAAAAACGTGAAGATGTTTCTACTGACAAAAAGGCAGAATGGAGAACATCATCATCTGCTCCTTTTGGCAGCTAAGTTCTTGCTAGTCTTTGCATCAGTACTAATTTGTATCCAGCAGCATTAGGTCTGAATTAATTATATCAGTGACTGTATTTTGCACAGCCTGCTGCAGTAACAATATTGTAGTTATGATATCTCAAGAAGTATTGCATTAACACTAAGCATTTTAATGTTCTGAAACTTTTGTACCAACGTGGAGATGCAGACAATTATAGAGCATAATGAGTTTCTCAAGCTATATGTATCCTGCTAAGTGAAAGAGGGTAAAAGTAAAAAGCACACTGTGCTCATATCATTCCTGTTAATTAGTTGTTAACTTGCTCCATAGATTGGTGCTTGAGCTACCTTTCTCCAAAAGTTTGTACGTATCATTCAGTGGATACTTTGCTTCAAGGATCACCTCCAAAAGGCACTATTGGTAAGACAGCAATGTTAAGCTTTCTTGAATCTCTATTATTGTCCATTAGACAATCTCTCATATGCTCTCATTTCACAGAAAGATGCAAGCAGTGCATACCTTCAATTTAATGTTAAAAAAACAAAATAAAAACGCACTCTGATAGTTTGCCACGTCATGACACCATTATGCCTAACACTGGAGTAAGAAAAGTATACAGAATATCATTTATACAGCTGCAGAGCACAATGAGTCCAATGTAGATCCACACACGGAATCCGATGGAGATCCAGACTTGGGTCATGTGCCATATTGATGCAGCCATACTTCTCAAGAAGAAGCTGAAAGTTTTGTGAATGAATTTCAGGGATCACTGTTACTTGCTCTATTGGCTGAGGATTGGTTCCTTGAACCTGAATATAAACTTATTCTTCTCTCTTACTACGTTCTTTCTTGTTGGGAAGGATACAGAGTATGCAAGGAACAAAGATGACAAAAACCTATTCTTGGAATCTTTATTATATTGTAAAAGATATTGCTCTCTGTCTGCCTGACAGCTCTCCAGCCACTCCTCCCCAAGCCTGTAGCTCTGCTGGGGGTTGTTGTGGCTGAAGCGCAGGACCCGACATTTGGCCTTATTGAAACTCATGAGACTGGCCTTGGCCCAGTGATTCAGCCTATCCAGATCCCTCTAGAGAGCCTTTCTGCCCTGCAGCAGATGGACACTTCTACCCAGCTTGATGTTGCCTGCAAACTTACTGAGGGTGCACTCGATACCCTGGTCCAAATCATTAATAAAGTTGTTAAACAGGAGCAGCCCCAGTACTGAGCCCTGGGGGACACCACTCATGACTGGCCACCAACTGGATTTAACTCCACTGTCCACAACTCTTTGGACTCAACCATCTAACCGGTTCTTCACCCAGTAAAGTGCGTGTCGTCCAAGTCAAGAGCAGTCATTTTCTGTAGGAGAATGCTACATGTAGGACAATGTGAGCAACAGTGCCAAATGCCTTACTAAATTCAAGATAGACAACATCCACAGCCTTTCCTTCATCGAGCAAATGGGTCACCCAGTCATAGAAGGAGATCAGGTTTGTTAAACAGGACCTGCCCTTCATAAACCCATACTGACTGGGTCTGATCACCTGGTTGTCCTGCATGTGTTTCGCAATGGAACTCTGGATGATCTGCTCCATCAGCTTCTCTGGGACTGAAGTTAAACTGACAGACCTGTAATTTCCTGGGTCATCCTTCTTTCCCTTCTTATAGATGGGTGTTATATTTGATGACTTCCAATCACCTGGGACCTCTCTGGTAAGCCAGGACTGTTGATAAACGATGGAGAGCGATCTGGCAAGAACCCCCGTCAGTTCACGTAGTACTCTAGGGTATATCCCAACTGGCCCCATAGATTTATGGTTGTCGACATGTAGTAGTAGGTCCCTGACCATCTCCTTGTGAATTGTGGGGAGTAGACTTTGCTGCCAGTCCCATGTTCTTGGCTTGGGAGACTGGCTTCCCTTAGTACAGGTGTTACCATTACTAAAGGCTGAGGCAAAGAAGACATTAAACACCTCAGCCTTGTCCTTGTCTGTTGTTACTATATTTCCTTCTGGGTCTAGCAGGGAATGGAGGCTCTCTCTGTTCTTTCTTTTGTTATTAGTATATTTATAAAAACTTTTCTTAAGGTTGAGTAGACCTTTTCCTCTATTTCCCTGATGCCTGAGAGGAGCATCTATATCTTAATTCTTCTAAAGGCGAATAAATGTTTACAAATGAACCACAGTCACCATTAAGATTGTTTAGTGGTTCCTTTTAATAGCGAGAGCTTTTTAATTTTATTCCTCCCTTTGCTTTCTGCCTAGTATTAACACAGTCCATTACTAAGTGATAACATACTTGATATAACTTGGTTTAAAGAAACATCAGCTTACCTTTATAATACTGATAATCCTTTACTTGTTTTTGCTGGTTACAGGGAAAAGCTTATTTTATTTGTATAATTAGAATAAGAGGAGTAAAAATCCCTTAACCCCCTCTAAACTTTTCCAAGCTCTAGGCAAATTTGTCTTACTTTAAAAAAAATACAAAAATAAGGTGGAGGAGAGATGCATCTCTAGACAGATCAGCAGTTTTCTTCTGCACAAAATCATTCAATTTATTCAAGTTATCTTTATTTCTCTAATGTCCCTGCTGAGTCTCTATTACTATACTCTTAAAATACCATCATCCTGTAAATTTCTCTGTTGGTTCAAAGAGTAAGAAACATTTCCTTCATCATCTGTAGATCACTACTTGTCGGAGTTTTGTTTTCTTTTTTTATTATTTCTTGACTTGGAATGCTGTGATACACAAGGAGTCCTTCACAGTAAGCTTACAGCAACTACTAGTTAAAAATACAACCAAAGGATTAAAGGATTCTCATTTAGCTAAAGTTTGAGTTAGGGCCAATTTGGTTTTAGCTATTTAAATGCAAAAATAATAATATTGAAATGAAACTGAAGTAATTGACAATAGATAGAAGAACAGTTTCCTAACTTAAGTATTTTAATATTTTAAGGATTTTAAAACCAACTAAGATATACTATAAAATGATACCTCTGAAAAACACAGTGTTTCAAATAATATAAGTATCTTCAGTATCTTTAGTGTCTCTACAGTTGCATATATTGAGAAGTTATATGACTGTAAAGGTCTGATCATTTGGGAGAGCGAAAAGGAGAGAGAGAAATTGTTATACATGGTTCACATATGTGTCCTGCTACACATTCTGAAACTTATTTGGTGAAATTCTACTGAAATCAGCAGGACTTGAGCAGATCCACTAACTTGTGCCCCCATAACAATCTACACTGCGTTCCCAGTTCCACTCATGTGTGAACTACACCTGCTATTCACACAAAAGATTTGTTTTACTTTTATTGTGATCAGGTATCAACACATATTGGTGATGATTCATTAGGATCTTCCTGGTAGTTGCTTGTTTAGTCTTCTGGCAACACTTTATTTTCTTTTCAAAACATGTACTTTCAATACTCAATTCCCTGAATGAAGGTGGGATTTTTCTGGTAGAGACACAAAATTTGAGGAAATAAGGCATTTTTAACCTAAAAAAAAAAGTGTCTGAATCTGTAACACTTTATGCATGAGTTTTCCACTTGAAGTAACCATCAATAGAAAGTGTTAAGGACTGTTGTGTACATAAATACAAACAAGTATAAAAATCAATGTATATGTACTGAATAAGTAATTTGATTGGTTTACTGTTTGCATCACTCCACTCCTGAGGAACTTTATTAAGGTTCTTAATCTAAAAGGATTTTTTTTCATAAAAAAAAAAAGCAGTACTTAAAGGCTATTGCTATTTTTATGTGTCCATTAAGAAGGAAATGAGTGGAAATGCTTTCAATTGAAATGCTAATAGGAAGAAAAAAAT
This sequence comes from Trogon surrucura, assembly GCA_020746105.1. NCBI lineage: Eukaryota > Metazoa > Chordata > Aves > Trogoniformes > Trogonidae > Trogon > Trogon surrucura. Next base: position 43,894,998 of record CM036617.1, read on the forward strand.
AACTTAATTTTCCATGAAGGAAAAGTAATTTCTGCTTATATTAAATGTCTGTATGAGACATTATATTTCACTTCAAGAGGGATTTTTTTAATTTTAAATTTAATAAATCCGTATTTGACTTTCTTAGTAATCAATATGGCTTTCAGAGATAGTGTCAACTGTCATGAATACTTGTTACTTCTTTGCATCTCTTCAGGAAAAGCTTGCATGTGTGGTGTATAACATAATATTGATTGGAATTAACATTACTAAGACCAGTGAAAAATTGCTTCCTTACAGATTGAAAAGATGACAGACAGTAGGATATAATGGTCAAAAATATATGGGCAATGAAATTTATGACCTAATTCAAAGCAGAAGTAATTTTGGACTCCTTCTATTGACCTCACATGTTTTCAGAAGTAGCCTTATTAAAAGTTGAAGAAATTTTTTCTAACCCAAAACCAAATCTATTTTCAAATATAAAGGAAGAAATTCAAACTGTGCATGATTTACTGACATGCACATAGGATACATCTGTGTTCCAAGATAATTGAACTCTGAGTATTTTTTTCGCTCATGACAACATACCAAATCCTGCCTATCAGGTTTATTTATCCAAATTCAGATGCTTCATGACATTAGTGAAGATTCCCTTAGGATGATCAAAACATCTTCATGGATTTAACAGTATGACACAGAACTGAGAAACCCCATGTTTACCTGGCAACAGCATCTGGAGGCCAGATAAAATATCTTAAATAGTAATGTTTGATATCTATATTTAGGTAATTGAATAAGTCCCTATGCCTCAGTTGTTCAAAGCAGTCACTTGGGCAGGGAAAAAACCACAAAACCAGACAGAAGATTCACACTTTTCATTTTAAGTTCTGAGGAGATTATGCATTTGCCTAAAAGATAAGAATTCAGCAGAGGGACAAGGTGAAAGATGGTGAGGTCCTATTGATGCAGAAAGCTTTCTGGATAGAGGATGTACCTTTAGACATGTCCAGACACCTGAAGAAAAAGATACGATCTCCGTGCAATCAGCAAAAATCTGAAGTTTAGAAAAAGCTAGTACTGGCCCTGGCATGTTGGAAGGTGCCAGGGCCAGAGGGAAAATGAAAGGTGAGATTAACGAAGTCAAAGTGATCAGTGTTGAGACAGAGGAACAATATCAGAAAATAAAGTTGTTCTTTGAGAGATTTGGTGGGTAAAGGAAAAAATTTTGGTATGAATGTGTAGGAAGCTTGGACGGTTCTCATATGATCAAATGGAACCTTTAAAAAATAGTTTTCTCTTAGGAAGAAGTGTGTTTTTGAATAATAATAATAATAAAAAAAAGACAATAAGGAGGAGATGGGTAAATCCTGAAGTTTGCAATGCCCTTTTTGACACAATTTTGATGGAAGTTCAATGAGTTGGGTATCAAACCATGCTGGAAAAGTAACAAGGAGTTCTCACTCTGAGAAAAAGAGTGAGAATTCTTCACTGCAGGTTCTTTTCCTGTAGGTCATGACTAAGGATATATTTTGCATAACTGTTTCCTGAAGTGGAAAAGTGGCTGAGTCATGTAGGAGAAACAAGAGACTACTGGCTTTATTCCCTCCTGCCTGGGTTTATTGTAAATGAAAGATGTGAACGGACTCATTGAAATGCGTAATGTTCGTCTGTTCATGTTTTCTGAGGATCTTAATTACTCTTCTAGAAATGCGTGGTTCATTTTATAATGTGAAAAGTCACATTTATTTAAAAATATATCTTTAAAAATATATCTAAAACCAAGTATTATATCCAAGGTTAGGCTTAGGGTATAACTAGGGATAGAGACATCAGTAAAAGGATAACAAAATAGATCTGAGGGAGTGGAAATTTAATTAATTTTCCTAATTCAAGTAATGTTCAACGGTTCCAGTTCAACAAGGAACAGGAAGCCACAAGTACTATCAATTACACTTAATGATTTTGCAAGCAGAACTCCTTTGTATTTCTCTTGGAGGTTGGTGAACTCAATAAAGACTAAAGTCTCCAACGGAGAAACACAGAAGTAGGTAGTGGAATGCTTCACATTTGCATTTTACATCTTGTCTAGTGTAGCACGTGGAAAGTTATTTGATTTCTCATGACTTCATATTTCCATTTACCCAGTCCACTAAGCATCAATGGCATTTCTTTTCCTAATTCAGATGCTCAGGATGCTTAATTTAAATTTTATAGTCTCTTGACTGTACTTTACTAGCAGAAGTACCCTTTACTAGAGGAAAACTTAGATCGTAGGCTGTCTTTATTCTGAAACCACTGATAAAAACGTGATTTATGTTTAACAAGTTAACTAAGGTTTCAAATTATAGCATTTTCCTCACAAGAAATCACCTCAGGATGAAGAAAAATAGCTACCAAGGAGACTGCATGCCTGAGTAATTTTTATGTTTACTATTCCTGCCACATTCAGCTACATCAAAATTTGACCCTAAATATCTGCATTTATATGAGTGTACTAATAGTTGTAACTCCATTGCAATGTAAGGCAAGTGTTATTAACCTGCTGAACAAGTGAATTGATTTCACTGAGAGACATCTGTGCCTGACAATTAGCAATACCTCCAGATATTACTCATAGCCCTGCACTGCTCTTCATCTTTCCCATGATGGCTGTGGTTACATTTAGACTTGGTAGGTGTACAAAACTAGGTCCAAAGAAACAAAACCCAATGACACATGACGTGGCTTCTTTTTTTTGTGTGCTAGAAATAAACTTTCTATTGCTGGGCCCTTAGACCATGGCTGCTTGGACTGAGGGACATGGGGGCTTCAAAATATACTGAATTAAACTTTTCACCTGCCTATGTTGTGTTGAACTTGTGTATCTTATAGACATGTCATATAATTGTCATTATAAACAAAACGTTAAATGATAAGGTGAAAATTGGACAAATCATGCTTTTTTTCTCTCGTGTAATTTTCAATAATCGAAAACAAATTTCTAAAATGTCAGCTAATATGATATGGCTGTAGGTAATATTTTCACGAATACGGTTACACGGTGTCTGCAGATTTCCTACAGTAGCAACTGAAAAGACATGGCAGAAAATATTAAACAAAATATTTTCTATGTGCACTTCACACAATGTATTGAATATATATAGATGTTATCCTACAAAGGGCAAAATAAGTTTTGTCAGTGACTTAAGAGGGTCAGAATTTCACTCCTATGACAAGCTTTTGTATCGGACTGTCTCTACATTACATACTGTATAGTGAGCTTTGAAGTTAAGTCAATAAGCTCCTAATTTATTGTATAATGAGTTTCTTTTTAGTGTCTGATTTTTAAATAATGAGCACCTAATAAGTTTGTTAACTGTAAAAATTAAATTAAACAAAATGAATTCTAAAATAATTACATTTGTAGCAATGAAATTGAAGCACATTTACAGAACATAAGTATCTGAGACAAAGATTATGTACTCAGCTACTTTGTTACTTACAAAGTCAGCAACTCAGATGTAATTTTGAGTATCAATGATATTCAGTTTGTGACTCCCATTATAACTCCAAACTTCTCAGGAAATAACACCAAAAAAATGGAGACTTGAAAGCAAATTGCATGCTGCCTCTTCTTGGATTCAACCGGAAGTCTAGGGTCAATTTCTTCATTATAACACATTATTATTTTAAGTAATTTGAACTCTTTTTTTGAGTCAATTTTACTTTAAATTCTATTTATCTGCTGCCATAACATGTAGATGATATTTCCTCTGTGGTTTTCCTGTGATAAGATTCTGGCAAATTCAGCTGATATTCTGTACTAGATAATTTTACAACACTTCTGCTGTAATATTGTGGTCCAAGAGCAGTTGGAAAATGAGGGATAAGTAAGTGTCTCCATGAAAGGTTGTGCTGTAGGCAGTTTTTTTTGATTCTGCAGACGCAGTTGTTAGAGTTATACTGGATCAAAACCCGCCTGGATGCATTCCTGTGCAATCTACTGTAGGTGATCCTGTTCTGGCAGGGGATTGGACTAGATGATCTTTGGAGGTCCCTTCTAACCCCTAACATTCTGTGATTCTGTGATTCTGTGATTCCTGAACACTTTTGCAGTTTTACCTTTGTGCAGGAAAGTCTTGGAGTCCATCACTCTGTTCATTGAGAATGGTATTTTCTTCCTTAACTCATTCATCATCATTGCCTGCTGAGCTCATTATATGGCATAGGGACTTCCAGGAGCTACGCATGAGGAGCATAGTGAGACAAAAGATGATATTTAGGTCTTCATCTATACTAGTAATAGCATGAGAACATGGCACCAAGCAATAACCTATGATTATGCATGCTGGCTACTTGTTAGGTGCCTTTGCACAGCTGAAGATCACATCAACAATCTCCATTTCAGTCACTGACAAAGTGTGGATGGCAACACAGGAAGGAACTAATCACAGTAAGCAACATAGGTGCGGTAGTTTAGCAATATGGATGTGAGCCACAATGTGCCAGCATAGCTCAGAGTCACAGAATCACAGAATGTTAGAGGTTGGAAGGGACCTCAAAGATCATCTAGTCCAACCCCCCTGCCAGAGCAGGAACACCTACAGCAGACCGCACAGGAATGCGTCCAGGTGGGTTTTGAATGCCTCCAGAGAAGGAGACTCCACAACCTCCCTGGGCAGCCTGTTCCAGTGCTCTATCGCCCTGTGAAAAATTTTTTTCTCATATTTTTATGGAACTTCCTATGTTCCAACTTGCACCCATTGCCCCTTGCCTTGTCAATGGATGCCACTGAAAAGAGCCTGGCACTGTCCTCCTGACACTCCCTCTTGACATATTTCTAAACATTAATGAGGTCACCCCTCAGCCTCCTCTTCTCAATGTACTTGCCCTTATTAATTCTAATTAGTACCATAGCTTAGCCTTGAGGTCCCCATTTCTGTGCTGATTTCTTGCAATTGTTCCTCTTTCTTGCACCTTCTCCCTCCGTGCATCTCTTCCCACTTGCTTACACATCTAAATTGATGAAAGGAAGGTATCCATAACTAACCACCTGTACCTTGGTGATATTCTAAGCTAGTTTCTGGTCAAAGTACTTTGTCAGACTTTTGAATCAGTGATCATTTAAACCTACCAGTGCAATTTGTCATAGTGTATAAAGTGTGAATACATAAAAAGAAAAGGTTAGGAGAGTGCTTTTGCAAGTGTGTCAACGGTGGAAAAACACTGCCAAGCAATACAGAATAGGTCCTAGAGGTAGTATTTCCGTAAGCATACAAGCTTCCGCCATTTAGCCAGACTAGCTAAATTCTGAAAGAAGAGAAAGAATTACTGATACTTTTAGACTTTGCTGATGGAAAGGAACAAAGCCATTTCATGTGTGATTAGAAAACTGTACTTTTAGGTTTTTTTGGTAAAACATCACTCAGATCTAGAATGAACTAAAATATCGACTGGAATATTAGAATGGTAAAAGCATTCTTTAATTACAGTATTGCAAGAACTGTATTACTAGTAAGTATATGATGCTATGTAATGTTCTCTGTTATCATGAAAGCACTGCAATGTCTTATATAGCACATTCACAAATCGGTGTAATGTAGCTTAATGCAATGCCAACTATGTTCATGGATAATATAAGGAATGTACACTGAACTTCTCATCCCTGTAAAGGATTTTAAAAAGTTCTGTCAGAAAAGATAAGTACACATGTCTTTATTTCAAATATTTGAAAAACAATGTTCGGAGAGTCGAGGTGATTTAATAAAGTTTAAATAGTCAGGGGACAATCTCGGAAGATGGATGAAAATTATAAACCATGTCAGGCTCTCCTGGTATGTAGTGTTGCAATTACATTGTTTTTTGTTAAACTTATAATAATAGTACTTAAGAAAACACACTCTCCCCAATTTTGATTTTACAGTCTCTGAGGCATTGTTGTCTCTTTAATCTCCTAAGTCAAATCATGGTTCTTGCTATACAAAGCTTTAGAGTTTGTCTTTGCATTTATGAATACAGCCCACAGATGTTACCAAGGAAGAAGGATTTTACAGATAACCACTGCTGGAAGATTTTAACAAGAATGGAAGTGTGCACCTTGACCAGATACTCTGTGTTATAGCTATAATAACTCATTACGTATACCTTTTAAAAGTTTTTTTTTCCTACTAAAATAAAAATTGACAATATTAAGCTGCATTAATTCAATGGATTTTTTCTCATGCCAACTTATATTTTGCATGATTACTATGTTAGAACTTACAAAACTCCCAATATATATATTAAATTATGTGTTTATTTTAGAACAGAGGTGCATGTTTCCAGTTATTGATTACTAAATGATTTTATACAAATCTATTGAAAATCTGAAGGAAAAAAAAACACAAAAGAAAAAAAAAAGAATCTTGGTACTCAAATAATAGTAATTCTTCCTTCGGATAATAGTATAAGGCTGCATCCAGTTGTTTTGAGGCAACATATTCCAGTGTTTGACCAGCTGGGGAAAAAAAAAAAAAAAGTAATCCTTACATTTAATGGATTTTTCTGTATTCCAGTTTGTGTCCATTGCCTCTTATTGGCCCCTCACTACAAGAGGGACATTGAGGTGCTGGAGAGGGTACAGAGGCAGCTGCCAAGCTCGTAAAGGGCTTAGAACATATGTCTGATGAGGAAAGGCTGAGGGATCTGGGGCTGTTTAGCCTGGAGAAGAGGAAATTGAGGGGAGACTTCGTCTTTCTCTACAACTCATAGAATCATAGAATGTCAGGGATTGGAAGGGACCTCGAAAGATCATCAAGTCCAATCCCCCTGCCAGAGCAGGAATGCCTAGACTATGCCACACAGGAACGTGTCCAGGCAGGTCTTGAATGTCTCCAGAGAAGGAGACTCCACAACCTCCCTGGGCAGCCTGTTCCAGGGCTCCGTCACCCTCACTGAGAAGAAGTTTCTTCTCGAGTTTAAGCGGAACCTCTTATGTTCCAGTTTCAGCCCATTACCCCTTGTCCTATCAGTGGTTGTCACAAAGAAGAGCCTGGTTCCATCCTCGTGACACTCACCCTTGATATATTTGTAAACATTAATGAGGTCACCCCTCAGTCTCCTCTTTCCAAACTAAAGAGCCCCAGCTCCCTCAGCCTTTTCTCATAAGGGAGATGCTCCACTCCCTTCATCATCCTAGTTGCCCTGTGCAGGACTCTCTCCAGCAGTTCCCTGTCTTTCTTGAACTGAGGGGCCCAGAACTGGACACAGTATTCCAGATGGGGTCTCACCAGGGCAGAGTAGAGGGGAAGGAGAACCTCTCTTGACCTACTAACCACCCCCTTCTAATACACCCCAGGATGCCATTGGCCTTCCTGGCCACAAGGGCACACTGCTGGCTCATGGTCATCCTGCTGTCTACCAAGACTCCCAGGTCCCTTTCCCCTACACTGCTCTCTAATAAGTCATTCCCCAACTTATACTGGAACCTGGGGTTGTTCCTACCCAGATGCAAGACCCTACATTTACCCTTGTTATATTTCATTAAATTTTTCTCCGCCCAACCCTCCAGCCTGTCCAGATCTCGCTGAATGGCAGCACAGCCTTCTGGCGTGTCAGCCACTCCTCCCAGCTTGGTGTCATCAGCAAACTTGCTGATAGTACTCTCTAGTCCCTCATCCAAGTCATCGATGAATATATTGAATAATACTGATCCCAGTACCGACCCTTGAGGGACTCCACTGGTCCACTGGATACAGGTCTCCAACCAGACTCCGCCCCATTGACCACAACTCTTTGGCTTCTTCCCCTTAGCCAGTTCACAGTCCACCTCACTACCCGAGAGTCTAGACCACACTTCCTCAGTTTAGCAGCAAGGATGCTGTGGGAGACTGTGTCAAATGCTTTACTGAAGTCAAGGTAGACCACATCCACCGCTCTGCCATCATCTATCCACCTTGTTACAACTACCTGAAGGGAAGTTGTAGAGAGGAGGGAGTTAGTCTATTCTCCCTAGTGGAGTGATAGGACAAGGGAAAATGGATTTAAATTGCATCAGGGGAGGTTCAGGTTGGATATTAGGAAGAATTTCTACACTGAAAGGGTTGTCAGCCATTGGAACAGGCTGCCCAGGGAGGTGGTTGAGTCACTGTCCTTGAAGTGTTTAAGAGATGGGTGGATATTGTGCTGGGGGAAATCGTTTAGTAGGTTGATAGTGCTGGGGCAATGGCTGGACTTGATGATCTTCTAGGTCTCTTTAAACTGACATGATTTTATGATTATCCTGTCACTGGCTACCAATGAAAAGAGTGTAAAGAAGTGTAAAGAAGGACTACTGTCCTTGACCTGCAGCCCAAGAGACTGTTGACCTCTTTGCAGTGAGGGAACATTGCTGGTTTATGTTCAGCTCGTCCACCAGGATCTGTATCTGTATCTGTATCTGTATCTGTATCTGTATCTGTATCCATATCTGTATCTGTATCTGTATCTGTATCTGTATCTGTATCTGTATCTGTATCTGTATCTGTATCTGTATCTGTACGGCTGGTTTCCAGCCAGTTGATTCCCAGCCTATACTGGTGCATGGGGTTATTACTCCCCAGGGTCAAGACTTCGTGTTTTCCCTTGATGAACTTCATGAAGGTCCTGACAGCCCATTTTTCCAGCCTTCTGAGGTATTTCTGATGACAGTACAACCATCCAGTGTACCACCCACTTCTCACAGCTTTGTAGCATCTGCATATTTACTGGGAGTTCATCAAAGTGTTTAATGAAAAGGCTAAAAAGTACTGGCTCCAGTGTCAACCTCTGAAGTTCACCACTAATGACTGGACCGAAATCAATCTTTATGCTGCTGATAACAAGACTTTGAGTTAGATAGCTCAGCCAGTTTTTAATCCATCTCACTGTTCACTTATTCAGCCCATATCTCATCATTTTGTCAAAGGAGATAGTATGGGGAACAGGGTCAAAAACTGCCCTGAAGTCCAAATAAACAACATCTGCTACACTCCTCTCATCCACCAAGCCAGTTATCTCATCATAAAAGGTTACCAGGTTGATCACACATGATTTCCCTCTGATGAATCCATGCCGACTACTTGCAAATACCTTTCTGTCATTCATGTGTCTGGAAGTGGTTTCTAGGATTACTTGTGCCATCACTTTCCTATAGTTGAATTGAAACTGAGTATCCTGCAGTTCCCTGGTCAACTTCTTAGTCCTTCTTGAAGAGAGATATGTCATTTGCTTTCTTCCAGTTTTCAGAAATCAATTCCAAACTTCATGATCTCTAAAATATAATTCAAAATGGCCCCATGAAAACATTGGTCAGCTTCTTTTGCACTTGTTGGTGTATCTCATGAAGTTCCATGAGCTTCCATACATGTAGTTTAGGTAAATGTTCTCTAACTTGATCTCCCTCCATCTTAATTTATTTCAAGAAGTAAGTCTTCCTTGCTCCAGACTTATCCATGGGTCTAAGAGACCTAAGACTGCTGAAGGCAGATCTAACAATAAAGACTGGTTTGAGGAAGACATTGGGCACCTCAATATTTTCTGTGGTATTTGTCACCAAGTTGTCTGCTCAGTTCAGCAGCAGGCCCATATTTTTCTTGGTTTTCCCCTTGTTCCCATTATACTTATAGAAACACTTCTTGTTGTCCTTCAAGTCCTTCTGCAGGTGAAACTCCATACGGATTTTCCAAACCACATCCCTGTACACTTTGACACTGCCCAAAGATGAAAATATACATACATATGTACATATATATATATATGTGTGTGTGTGTGTGTGTGTGTATGCAGACATGTATGTATTCTCAAATTTTCCAGACTTTCACAGTGGTAAATTTAAACCCTCAAACAAGCAATTACAGGAATGAGTCTTCTTGTCAGCCAGTCACCTTTCTCTGACTTATATTTGCATATAATATACATGTATATTGTTGCCACGTTGTCCCAAACTCATACAGTATATGATTTTTCTCTATTAAATTCTGATGGTAAGTGAATTTATTGAGTATATTCAGGATAGGTGTTTACTCATAAATCTAAGTTAGGGTTCAGTCTGATGATGCTTTTAGATGGTAGAGGGATCACTTTTATTTAACATTTAATCTTATTGTGGTTACAACTAATTGACAAATGAATTGTATTTTTTAGAATCTTATATACAATAGATCAAGGTAATTTACTTGAGAAATTGAGCTAATATAACCTTTACATATGCTCTGTGCTTGAATCCAAACTATAAAAAAACCCAAAAGAGTTTATTAAACTGAAATAGAAAATACCACCAGCATTGCCTGAAATTGTGAATGTGATTCTTATATCCTGAGGGAACTGCTTTGTGAGAGAAGCAGACTTGGTCAGAACTATGTCCCTTTGTGCTTTTACAAAACAATCCTAAGGATTTTCTGATGGATTAAAGGGATTTCTAGATGACTATGAGGTAATCCTATAAGACTCAATCACATGTAACATTGTCCTACAGGATTTGTGAAGGACTAAAATATTATACTATAAGACCTGTAATGCTTCCCTTAGAAGTACAAGTCTGGCTCAGTAGATATTATGATGAGTGCAAGACATGGTACATATGGGAGAATATATATGCAATGTATAACTGTTCTAGTATTTGTAACACATATATTCTCTTACTCACTCAAGTGTTTTTCATTTTGTATTAAAGGTCGATGTGATGCATTTGATTCCTCAGTCAATTTCCTTTTTTTGTTGTTACAATGGAAGCAAAGTGATTTCTATGGATAGTCTGTGGAGCACCATTTTACTTTTTAACTGGTAATTCAGGTCCTGTCTTCCACATTCTATTAGAATGTAAATTTATCATTAGTTATGGAATTATCTAACTCTATTATGCACAAATATAATGAAATATGTGTTTAGGTTTAGTTAGAGATATATAGTTTTTGTGTGATAGTCATCAAGAAATATTAAATTTTAAGCAAGTTCTATAATATTTGAGCATTAACTTAAATTGAGATACTACTAATGGCCCAAAGTAATTCATATATTTATGTGTATATATATTTATGTACATGTATGAAGTGATATCACTAAACATAACACAAACCATCTAGAATTAGGGCTGTTAATTCTTTGAGGAGATAACAATAGTATTGGCCTGAAATATTAAATACACCAGCTTTTTAAATTGTAGACAAATCACTATAATCCCTGCAATAAAGGAAAGTCATTTAGGATGAAATTTTCTCCCGTGTTCAGACACCTAAACTTATATGTCTACGAGAGCTCTCTACCTTTGAGGTAGATGGACAAACTGACATTACAGTAAATGAAGGTTTAATGAGCACATCTAATAGAATCTAAAGAGTTATTAATTTTATACTACATGAAGAGAGGTCAGAATGAGATGAGCAACTCTATAGACTGAAAAAAAATTATTCATTGAGTTTATTGTTTACACAAAGTTATGTAGAATCTTTTGAAGTGTGACACAGAACTTCTAGCAGACCATTTGTCTTCCCAGAGTGAAAACCAAAGGCCACATAGAATATCTTAGGGCTTGTCAAACAGCATTTCAAGCATTTATAAAACTGTGAAATGATCATAAATTGTCATGAGGTTTGCATACAAGATTTACAGATATTTAAACTTAGAGGTTTACTTAATATTTTGTTTCTAACTTAGTTTGGTAACAGTTTTGCAAGGTTTGGGTCTAATATGACAACCTGGCATGGGTTCCACACCAGTTACCTCAACCAGATCTTCAACATGCAGATCTCCTCATCTGCAAGTTTGTATTTTGGGATAAAATCATAACTACTTTTTCCTTTCTCAGTTATGTTTCCTCTGTTTCATCCAAATGAAAGAAAAGTAAAAGTACTTTCTTAAAAAGAGTAAAGAATCTATACTATTTCTCTCTTTGGTAGAAATCACAGAAGTAAAGCTCTATATCTTCCTTTAAAAAAAAAAAGAAAAAAAAAAAAAGGGCCTTAACAGAAACTGAGATGAGTCTGGCTCTTGCCCACATCTCTAGATTTTCTTCCCTAACAAAGCAGCATGGCCAACTTAAAACTGTCTATTTGGAACAGTTGCTAGAAACACAATGATTAACACTGTTTATATATTTATGCAAACTAGTTTGTTTGGGATAAAACCTGTATGATCCTGTGTTTCGGATTTATGAGGAGCCCATACCAAAGCAGGTTTGTTGACAGGACTTGTGACCCTGCGGGGTACTCATGCTGGAGCAGTCTGCTCGCAAAATACTGCACTGTCATGTTGGGACAGTTAGTGAAGAACTGTCTCTCACGGGAAGGACTCATGCTGGAGAAAGTTTGTGACGAATGCTCTCTCATGAGAGGGACCCCATGCTGGAACAGGGAAGAGTAAGGAGTTCTTCCCTTGAGGAAGAAGAAGCAGCAGAGACAACATCTGGTGAATTGACAACAACCTCTATTCCCCATCCCCCTGCGCTGCTCAGAGGAACGAGATGGAGAAATCAGGAGTAAAGTTAAGCTCTGGAAGAAGCGGTGGGGTAGGGAGAAAGTATTGTTTTTAAGATCTGGTTTTATTTCTCACTGCCTTTCTCTAATCTGACTGGTAATAACTTCAATTAATATTCTCAAGTCTATTCTGCCCATAGTGGTAACTGCTGAGTGATCTCTCTGTCCTTGCCTCAATCCATGAGCCCTTCATTATATTTTTTCTCCCTTGTCTAGTTGAGAATGGGGAGTGATAGAGCAGCTGTGGTGTGCAGCGGTCCCTCAGCCACAGTCAAACTACTACAATAACAGACCCATATTTTAGTTATTGCTAAGCAGTGCTTTACACAACATCAAGATCTTTTCTGTTTCTGATGATGCTCCACTAGTGTCGTGTGAAAGGTACGTGGCTGTGAGAGGCATGTACCCCAGTTAAGCACTTACTTAATTAAATATCACAATTAGAGAGTAGGCTTGTGGTACACAAGCAGTTGGGATGGGACACAGCTGGGACAGCTGCCCTCAACTGCCCAAAGGGGATACTCTGTACCATATGAAGTCAGCAATAAAAGCTTGGGAAAAGGAGGAAGAATGTGGGAAAATTTAGAGTGATGGTCCTCCCAAGTCACCATTAGGGCTTTACTGGAGATGAATGAACACCTGTTTGCTGATGGGAAGTAATGAATGAATTCCTTGGTTTGCTTTGCTTGTGTGTGGCTCTTGCTTTACCTATTAAATTATCTTTAGCTAAATCTGTGAGTTTTCTCACTGTTATCATTTCAATTCTTTTCCTAATCCTGCTGTGAAGGGGTCAGTGAGTGGCTGTATGGTGCTCCGCTGCCTGCCAGGACTAAACCACAACATTGTGATAAGGTAAAATAATTTGAAAGTAAGTGAAAGTTTTTCAGGAAGGATAATGTGAACAGGAATTCCAGAGTTTAGAAAGGACTTGAAATTATTATATCAACATAAGATAATTTCCAGAAAGTTAAATGTTTGCATATTTCAGGCCAGTTCCTACTGTGGTGCAAATTAAAATTAATTTACTACAGTATAGAAATGGTAATTTATATTTGATGAATTTATTCATTCTGCTTTGAGCTGAGACCATTACATAAAATAAGTTATATTGTCAGGTGTTTATTTGTTGTGGAATCAACTGTAGTACTTCTATAGTTTTAGATGTATAAATAAATGTATATATGTTTCTCTATCTACTTAGGTTTACTTGGAGTAAAACATTCCAAATCTGAAAATTGCTGACAAATGTGAGTAGATTGTCTCTGACCTTCTCTGCTCATGCAACACAATTAATTTTGGCAAGTTTTCTACGTGATGGACCGTTACACTCTGTTTATTTATACACAATAAGAATGTGCCTTATAATGTTGTTGACTTTGAAAAGATTTTTTACTTGTTTTTACACTGCAACTTTAAAAACAGTTTATGCTCATTCTGAAGTACTGGTAAATAGTTCTGCAAAGCCTTTACTATCCAGTTGAAAAGATATCAGGCATTATGGAATGGATTAAGTCATATGGACTTCATTTTAAAAGATTGGTTGTAATTCCTTGTAATCTTAACAATTTTAGCAGCTAGACCTGTTCTGTGTAACGGTTAAGTCATTTAATTTTGACTTTGTAGTAATTTAATGTTACTAAGTTCTTCTCAATTACTTTTGGACACCTACATTACAGATTTCTATATCTGAGGTATGCACTTTGACTCTATTCAAATCTAAGGAGGGGAAAATTTCTAGGGATTGGCACATCATATCTATTTGTGTGTTTTACAGTAACATGAGATAAGTTAATCTTGAAAAATGCATCTTTCTTTCCTTCAACTGGATGATCATATTCTAGATGTTTACACTTGGTTGAAAAACTATGGTCTGCATCTTTAATAGCATCATATGTCTTGCTGTGTTCTCTACAATTTCTTTAGAAATTAAAATCAAGTATTTCAAAGATATACTTACTGTTATTATTTTTCTTTTTTTTATTAGTGGGCAGTTTCATAATAGTCCTGTTTTCTTGTTAGATGTAGTCTTTTTCATTTTAGCAATTTCATTTTTCCTCCAAGTAGAGGTTATACTTCCAAAGAATATGATTCCTGCAAAATTTATAAATAATAGAAGGTAACAAAATATGTGCTTCTCTTACCTGTGCTTCTCTTTGCTGTGTAAAGTCAGTCCCTCAGATCTCCTGAGTGCCTTCATGTCCCTTGGAACATACGATTCTATTTCTGATGTTTGCTTCTTCATCACCACCTCCTTCATCACCACTTAGAGTGCTCCCTGAAAAAAATGATCAAATATTTTACGGATATCCGTATAGTTATGATGCTTCCCCCCCCCCCCCCCCCCACCAATCTACATATTCTTACTTAGTCTTTGACTACACTGTATCATTTCTTGAAATCAGCTGGTTCTCGGGCAAAAAGAAACTAATTTTGTGACCTGAAACTATTTCAAGGAAGTCCTTAACACTTTGTTTTGCTAAAATACTAAGGAACTTATGTGGATATGTCATTCTGGCAGAGGGGGTTGGTATTGGAAGGGAATACCTTCTCTTGAGGTCACTATTTATTACGTTCATAGGCAGCCTTTCTGAACACAAAGTGGTGGTGTACATATTAACGTTTAAACCTGTTAGTAAGAAAATACTACCTGTAGTATTCCACATAGTTTATCAAATTCTTCCTCTGTGATAAATTTTCTTCTATCAGTTTTTGTTTGTTTCTTTCTTTCTTGGAGTATTATTTACATCAGGACACTAGTGGATGTGTGTTTTTCAGGTCTTCATAGTTATCTTATTCCAGGAGTAAATGAGGGGGCCTAGCAAATTACACTGTTGCATACATAATTATTTTGGTGCAGTTCTATGCTCCTTGTAATGCCAAGGCATCTGTGCCTGCGCCCACACCTATTTGAGGATGATTTAGCATCTGGTTATTGCTACTCATTGACCTCTCTGAGGTTCTCTACTTTTTCTCTCATGACATTAAAATCTTACTTTCTTCCTCTGGTCAATCAAATTTATAATTTCAAAAATATTCCAAGGATACCTTAACTTTCTTTGTGATCTTACTAACTTTAATGAAACAATTGTTCCAATGACTCATGAAACAGTTGTTGCTGTTGTTGCTGGGTTTTTCCCATTCAGTGACAAGATACCTTGATTTCTGAGTCGGGTATAAAGAAGTCGTAGTTTTCTGAATGTAAGTAGAACCATGGAATCATTAAATCATAGAATTAATCATAGAATCAGAGAACTCATTGGGTTGGAAGGCACTTTTAAAATGCCATCTACCACAACCCCCCTGAAGTAAGCAGGGACATCTTTAACTACATCAGGTTTCTTAGAGCCCCATCAAGCCTGACCTTGAATGCTTGAGGGATGGAGCCTCCACCACCTCTCTGGACAATCTGTTCCAATATTTCACCACCCTCACAGAAAAGAATTTCTTCCTAACATCTAATCTAAATCTACCCTGCTCTAGTTTAAAACCACTGTCCATTCATCACGTCACTACATGCCTTTGTAAAGAGTCCCTCCCCAGCTTTCCTGTAGACCCCCTTCAGGTACTGGAAGGCTGCTATAAGATCTCCTTGGAGCCTTCTGTTCTCCAGCCTGAACAGCCCCAACTATTTCAGCTTGTCCTTATAGCAGAGGCGCTCCAGCCCTCTGTTCATCTTCGTCACCCTCCTCTGGACCCACTCCAAAAGGTCCGCGTCATTTTTGTGTTGAGGACTCCAGGTGGGGTCTCACCAGAGCAGAGCAGAGGGGCAAAATCATCTCTCTTGATCTGCTGGCCATGCTTTTTTTGACGCAACCCAGGATGCAATTGGCCTTCTGGGCAGTGAGCACACATTGTTGGCTTGTGTCCAGCTTTTCATCCATCAGTACCCTGAAGTCCTTTTCTGCAGGAGTGTACTTTATCACATCATCCTCCACTCTGTACTGATAATGAGGATTGCCCTGACCCATGTGCAGGACATTGCACCTGGCCTTATTGAACCTCATGAGGTTCACATGGGCTTACTTCTTCGATTTGTACAGGTTCCTCTGGAGGACATTGCATCCCTCTAGCATACAGACCTCACTGCTCAGTTTGATGTCATCTGCAAAGCTACCAAGGGTGCACTCGATCGCACTGTCTATGTCATTGATGAAGACATGGAAGAATACTGGTCCCAACATGGACCCCTGAGGAAGGCCACTTGTCACCCATCTCCATCTGAACATTGAGACACTGATCACCCTCCAGGCGCAACCATCCAACCAATTCCTTATCCACCAAACAGTCCAGATATCAAACCTCTATCTCTCCAGCTTAGAGAGGAAAATGTTGTGGAGGACTGTGTCAAAGGCCTTGCAGAAGTCGAGACAGAAGACGTTAATTGTTCTTCCCTTGTCCACTGATGTAGCCATGCCATTGTAGAAAGCCAGTAGGTTGGTCAGGCGGGACTTGCCCGTGGTGAAGTAGATGAAAGACATATGGCAAATTCATAATAGCAATGTATAATAACAAGATATGAAGTATCTTTGACCAATCTTATACATTATATAACTGTTTATATATATATGTAACAGAACGAACTGAGGTCAACTCATCTCTAAACTAACAAATATTATTTGTTGTACTGTTAATTCACTGCTGAAAGAAACACTGAAACTCCAAAGAACTTAAATAATTATGTTTCATATTGTTTTAGAAGGCTCAGTAGGGTGTCTGACTTCCTTCAAAGTACGAATTTCCTCTACTAGTGTAGTGTAGCTACACTACATAATTACATTATTTATTTTGATTTCTTTGAAAACCTAAAGTAACAGACTCAAAAAAATAGTGGTTGGACAGATATTTACTTTAATAAAGAGAGAGGCTCTGCTGATACACACATTTGTGAAAGATTGTGTGTTAATTAGTATGAAAATAATGGCAGGAGAAAAAAATAGGAAAATACTTATTTTTCTTTATTGTTGTACCTTAGTGCACATATATGCCGCATTGGCAATAATAACATTTTGAAGACCATCCACACCAAGAGACACAATTATTGCTTTACAGATGTTTCTTCTCTATTCCTGATATATTCAGAGGCATTAAAAGCAAGAGAACGTAAGAGGGTCACCAGATTGTGAACTTAACATAATATGATTCTTACAGATTTAACCCCCTCATTCTCCTGGAGGTTATATGAATTTTGGAAACATGACTGTCCCTTTGTAGCATGCCAACAGTCTACAATATCACTTATTCTGCTGTCTACAATAAGTAGTATGAGTATGAAGTCCATTTTTCAGAGTTGTCCTGGCCATTTAACTGATACAGAAATGAGATTGACAGTTGGTAGGAATACTTTTTCTTCCTGTTGTTTTTTTTTTTTCCAGGTTCTTTCAAGTTTTCTTGAGGGATTGAAATAAAGGCAAGGAATTTTAACACAACATATCTTCTAATTGTGAGTATAAAATTTTGAATAAACATCATAATTTTTTGACCTAATAAAGCTCCGCTTCAGTATAAACAGTTTCTACAGGATGCAACTTCTTTTCTTCCTGCCTATCCTCTGTAATAAAATAAATTCAACTCACTTGTTCCAAGGTGTCTAACTTTTCTAGTCTGGTCACCTTTCATCATAGTCAGTGGAAAGAATCAGGCATAACCTGAACAATTCATCTCACCCTGAAACGGGCACCCAAGATAAATCAGTTGGAAGATCTTGGCAGTATTATTTCTTCTACAATAGCTATAAACTTGGCTTACTAGTCATAGACATCCAGCTTCCAGATACCTGCAGTTAGCTGAGATGTATTCCACTTGGAATACCATATTACTTGGAAAAAAAATATTTTTTCACTGATGGAAGATATAATTTATCTGCATAGAACACCTGGTTCCTTCTTTGATAAGTGAGTCTCACTAACCTAAGGCACATTGTTAAATTTCTGCATAGTCTGAAGATGTTTTAAAATGATTCATGAATTAATTTGGACCCTCATGCTATTAATCTCAAGAACTGTAACAGCAAAAATCTTAAGAACATGGAATAAATGAATGAATGTAACAAACAGAGAGATCATGAGGGGCTTTTCCCTTCTCTCTCTCAAAAACACCTCTATTCTATGATGCTTAGAGATTTCACATATTATGTATTTCCTTCTGGAGTACCTATATACTCGCAGTTCTTTAAGTACTAAGGATTTTTGCTCACGCCTCATTTTATGATTTGAGATATAACTGATGTTTCTTTTTTCCATCTTCTCTCTCCTCTTCTACTGACCAAATTGTATGTCTGTCTTTTATAAGGTTCTACTCCTCTGGGCTCCTGCTCCAGAGCCTCAGTAACTCACAGAATCACAGGATGTTAAGGGTTGGAAGGGACCTCGAAAGATCATCTAAGGTTCTTTTTTTTTCTGACTTTTGGAAATCTACTGAGCTCGGATGTTTGGAAATCACAGAATCAGGGAATCACAGAATTAGCTCTAGTGTTTTCTTTTTTGTTATTCTATCTTTTCCATTTCATGATTAAATTGAAAATATAAATGGAGACATACTTTTACTCAGGTCATTTTAGTCACATTCTCCCTTCCATGCCTACCCTTTGCACAAGTCCAATGTCTTCTTGTATAAGTCAGTCCTGGGCTCAAGTATTCAAGAGAGATATGGAGATCATAGAATCATGGAATTGTAGAATGTATCGAGTTGGAAGGGACATTTAATATAATTTAAATCTATTCTGCTCTTGTTTAAAACCACTGCCCCTCATCCTGTTACTACAAGCCCTTGTAAACAGCCCCTCCCCAGCTTTCCTTGATTTCAGCAAAGCATTTGACACAGTCTCCCACAACATCCTCTTGGAAAAGCTGGCAGCCCAAGGCTTGGATGGATGCACTCTTCACTGGGTAAAAAAATGGTTGGAATGACTGGTCCCAGAGAGTGGTGAATGGTGCTGCATCCAGTTGGCATCTGGTGACCAGTGGTGTCCCCCAGGGATCAGTACTGGGCCCAGTCCCATTCAATATCTTTATTGATGACCTTAGTAAGTTTGCAGATGATAACAAGCTGGGGGTGTCAAGTCCCGAGCTTTCAGGATGGTGACTCAGGTTCACTGATTCCCAGGCCAAGATTAAGGTGAGTCACACTAATGATCCGAACACCAGTTTTATTTATCAATCACCTAACAACAATGTATTTCAATCATCCACTTAGCACAATCAACACACCTCACAACAACGAGCTATTAGAGAAACTGCATCAGAGAAGATTTAGGTTAGATATCAGGAAGTACTTCCTCATGGAGAGGGTGATCAGGCATTGGAATGCGCTGCCCAGGGAAGTGGTGGAGTCACAACCGCTGGAGGTCTTTAATGAGAGGCTGGATGTGGCACTTAGTGCCTTGGTCTGGCCGATGTGATGGTGCTGAGTCATAGGCTGGACTTGATGATCTCAGAGGTCTTTTCTAGCCTCAACAATTCTGTGATTCTGCGATTTCTTTAGGCCACCTTCAGGTACATGAGCAAGTCCAGCAAAAGGTCATTAAGTCAACTAAGGAGTGGAGCACCTGTCACATGAGGAGAGGTTGAGAACGTTAGGACTGCTCAGCCTGGAGAAGAAAATACTTATCAATATATATAAATACCTGATGGAAGGAATGATGAACAGGGAGTCAGACTTTCCTCAGTGATGCCCATTGACAGGACAAGAATCAATAGGCACAAATTGTACTATTAAATTCCATGTGTACTGTGAGGGCGGTCAAACATCAGAGCAGAATGGTTGTATCTGCCCTTGGAGATATTCAAAACTTGATTAGACACGGTTCTGGGCAACCTGCTCCAGCTATTCTCACTCTGAGATTGAGCATTGGACTTGATTATGTCCAGAGATAATTTCTGACTTCAGCTGTTCTGTAGTTCTGCAATTAGATCAGAAATACAACTTGAGACAGGTTCCTCTTATAACATTTGGTCTTTTAATGTTAGGCATGCATACACCTTATCTAAATTCTATGCCTAATGTCTCATTCCGAATCATACTCGGTCGAGCTGCAATGATCCCAGAGGTGAAATTAAGACACAAACAAGGTCAATGGTATGTTTTCCCTTGAGTATTTATTCTCCAAGTGCAGAGAAAGAGAGCAAGAGAGAGTGAGGGGAGAGGTGAGGAAGAGGAAGACAAAAGAAGAAACCAATGGCACCATGGAGTCCAATGGCATCCTGCAGGTCCAATGTCATCAGTGGGAGAATATTCCAACTAGGTGCTGGTCTACACTTCTTTTATTTCCATTGTCCTCACCTTATCTCCACCTTTTCACAGGAACTGATTTACATTTTCTTGGAATTTCTTTGCATAAACTCCTTTTCACAGTCACCTGTACTGTGCATGCCATCTCCTTTCTCAGCAGTCTCAAGAGGTTGCTCTCGCCTTCCTCTTCTAGTTGTCTTCCTCAGTATGACTGCTGATAATCCCTCTGCACACACATGTATCTTTCACTGTTGGTTACGTAACTCTGGTAATCTGTCACCCGGTGCTTGGAGGTTCCACATTCTCTCACAAAATGTTGCAAAAGGCCTGCTGTCCGAGTTGACTTCAAGGCCTCGCAGGTGTTAGTCTCTAGTAATGTTGCAGAAATTTGATTAATTACTACAGCAGCAGTTTGTCATAATGAGCCTTGCAGTTTCAAACTATGCATCTTTGCAATGTTGAGACAGTCTTTTCTTTCTTTGAGTCCCACATCTTCCTATAGAACTTCAGTAGGCTGAGAAGTCCAAGAGTTAACTCTATACAAAAGGGACATGGAGTGTCCTTTTTATATACCGGGATATATGCTTGCGGATCTAGGTCTGCATTCAGACAATTTTTTGAAGAACAGACTCCTGAAGTTCTGACATACATGCTGTCCGTTAATGTTAATTTCACTGGAGTCACAAATATTTAGTTTTGTCTTTACATCTGTTACAGGCTTTTTCCTCCCTCATACACCATGTGCTCCATGTTCTTATTCCTGACTTACATAACTTATGTTTACTACTTTTATTCTGTTCTCCCCGTGGAGAAATATTAGAAGGTGATTAATTGTCAAAGAAAACCCAGAACAGAAGAGTGGATCATTGAGTTCACACCAGCAGATTCTCTAACAGTGCTAGTCACATATGATGAAACGCTCATCTGATGAAACACATCTGCAGATTCAAGTACCCTTGCACCCAGGAATAAATGGCTCCACAGGATTCAGATATCATTGACTTATATTCCTTTTCACAGCATCTTTTTAATGCATTATTAGCAACTGTAAAAAGGTGGAAAGAGACTCACAGTTTGTCCTGCTGCAGCGAAAGTTTCAGACGCTACAAAGACAAAAATTCACAATATGTTATATAAAAGACGATAGAGAGAGTTTCATGGGCAACGGTAGCTCCCAGGGTGAATAGAATCCCTTTTCTGACAGAAGTAACTGTCTATCCGAAAAGAGACTTCTGTTTGCTTTCCTTATAGTTAATCCATAATTGCTGCTCAATTTTTATTCAGATTTTTTTCAAGTGTATCAAGTACTTATTGTGCTAGAGCTTCTTTCACACTTAGTTCTCATGCAAGTGAAAACTACTACTTGTAGCCTTGCTATACAGAATTCAAAGTTGTGAAATTTGAGAATATATTAGAAATATGAAGCAAATCTGCAAAATTACAGTGAGCCTTTTCTTCATCTCTGAAGAGAAAGACTGATTACTTAGGAAGCAGCAGTAGATTTCTGACTTCCAAGGCCTCCTTTCTCCTCTACCCATTGGCTATGCGGAGAACTCAAGGGAAAATGGTCCACATAGCTTATAAAATGAAGGAGAATTACAGGAGTTGTTGTGAATGCTTGTGTTGCTTATTTGATGAAATTCATTACACTCAGACTGACGGTCTGTAGCTAGATGACTATCTGCCTCACAGATACAACATTTTAAGAAATAATAATGATGAAATGCTATTGCTCAGTCACCAGTAGTTGAGTGTCAGTAGTTATACTAATATAAAAGGAAAGTTTCCCATCAGTATTTACATAAAAAATAACTAATAAAAGAAACACTGTTAGACTCTAGGTCGATTAGCATACTAATTCAGAAAAAAAGAAGGTCAATAGTAGCTGAACTGAATATAATCATCTAACCCAAGTAAACAACACTGCCAATACTTTTGATAAGCATAAAGATATATACAGTAAATAAAAATAATATTAATTTGGTAATTTACAGTGGTAACATTGGATCAGGAAATAAATATTTGTGTTCCTGTAATACCGGCTTTCCACTGCAGACGTGAGAGTGAACCAGTTCTCAGAATTTTAGTAGTAGATGTCTGTACCATCTCTCTGTATACCAAGATAATAAAATAATACATTCAAATGGTTTTATGTAGTACCAAAATTTGCTATTTTATCTTTTTTTTATTTTATATAATATATGTTGTGACCAAATACATTGCATTTTATCTTTAATAGTATTTGTGTGTACAAATTTATAAATAACTCCAATACAGATTCTTAAGCACAGAGGATAACATTTTTTTCTGCATGTAATAAAATTAAAAGTGATCTCTGCTCAAAATTTAAAGAAACAAAAAAAAATCCATGATTAGTGTAAAAATAAATTCATTACAAGAGGTCAGCTTACAATAACACGTTTGCTTTGAGTATTTTTCTCATACATTTGGAAAGTACGTTATGAATTTAGAATTATAAAATGATTTAGCAGGGTTCTATAGCTGTTTGCATATTATCTTAAATAGACCTACCCAAGAATGTGGTGCTCTTAATTGTGAATGTATAAAAAATTCTTAAAAAGTGTCAAAAGACATTTTAACACAATGTGAAATTCAACAGTTTTCCTAGTTGGTCAGCTCTTGAGAATACTTAGGAATTTCTGGAGCAATCTGGGAAAAGAATAAATAAGTTAACATCTTTGCCTATTTTCAGTTACAATTTTTTCTGTTATTATTTTTTTCCCAAAATGACTTTGCACGGATGGTTAAAAAATTTGCAACTGTAAGAGGAGGATAATATAGGCTGTAGTTGTAACATTTCCAGCTCTACCAAGAGTATTTTTTACAGGGCTCTGTATTTTGAGGATTCTGAGTAATCTGAGTGACTTTTAGCATCTTGTGGAACTTCTTAATCATTCCCCAAACCTGTTGATGACCAATTAATTTTAGATCAGAAGTCACTATTAATTATTAATCCTTGGGATTATATTTCAAGTTCTACTTCAGCTAGGAGCAGAGTACAGGGCTGGTGCTTGCTGTTGTTATTGAGCACTGAAACCATTTCCTTTTTTTTTTTTTTTGTTTTGTTTTGATTTGTTGTTTGGTTGGGTTTTTTGACACACTACAGTCCTCTAGTAGGTCTCGATTTGAGTCTGATTTTTATCTAAGTTTTTACCTGAAGGAATTTTGCAACATAGGACTAGCTTTGTTATTACTTAGTGAGTGCTAATATTTATTACAATAGCATCTGTAGACTACAGCTATTACTGTTCTTATTTCTATTTTTGTAACTATCCTGACATAGAAACTTTTAGGATCTTTATGAAAGCTTGATTTCATTATACTAAGCAATACACAAATACGATTAATATATTTTCTGTGTTATTGTCAATCTCATTTAATATTTATGATTACTAAAACCAAGAAAATAATTTTCCAAGCTTTCCTTTACAGAGGTTAGCCAACGTTCATACTCCGTCCACTACTGTATACTTTACAATACTATCATGTTCATTCTTTGTAATCTTCTTTCTCATGATTATTTTCAATTTTCTTACTGCAGAGATTAAACCATTGCTTGCAACGGCCTTTTTATCTCTCCTGACAGTTCGTTTAAAGCGATAGGTTGGCAACCGTTGCTCTAGAGTAATTTAGCTCACAGTGGCCTTGGCCCCTGCTATCTCTAATCAGAGAGTGTTTTTAAATTATAAATGGACCCAGAGATAAAGATATTGACACGTTTTGATAAATGTAAAATAAAGAAATATTTTTTTTAAATATATATATATAGGAAAATGATTGTGGTGTTAGTCTCTTAGGAATAAAATGATCCATGCATCATATTCATGGTTTTACAATTCTGAAATGCATTCTTAATTCATTATTCTTCAAAGACTAGTTAAGCATTCTGTAGAGTTCGAAGCGAAACATACAGGAAACTGTACTGTAGAAAATTCATTGTATTAATATTTTGTAGTTCCTTTCTAAAAAATCTGTATTGTCATTCTTCATTAGTCTGAATGTTTTCTCTGCACAGAAATTGATACCCTCCTGAGGATTTTATCAAAATGCAGATATAGGTCTACAACTGGCCTCAAGACTCACATGAGCAGCTTTCTGTTACAGCGACAGAAAACTTTGAAGACAAGGAGCCAGAACAGACGCAGAACCAGGGACCCTGACCCAAATATCTAAGAATCTGCATAAAAAGCTGGAAATGAATGATGAGGCGCAAGAATGAGACAAAGCACAGTGAAGTTTGAACCACACGCTTGAGTTTGACTGGTTTAAATGGTTTTCTTTCTCTCTACTTTTCCTTCTAACTATTTAACACTTTCATCATGTTTCATCATCTTTTGGAAGAGTACATTGTAATATAGATACTATTTAGGCAAAATTTACCAGAAAGTTCTGGTTTTAAGTGTCTCATTGCTTAGCTTTACAAGGTAAGATCCCCGAGGGATGCCCAAACATGTTGTTGTGGCTTGACCCTGGCCAGCAGCCAGGTGCCAATACAGCCACTCTCTAACGACCTCTTCTCTGCTAGACAGGGAGAGAAAATATTTCAAAGGGCTCAAGGTTTGAGATAAGGACGGGGAGGTCACTTTTATGTACCATCCCAGGGAAAACAGACTCGATTTTGGGAAAATTAGTTAAGTTTATGAAAAGAACGTATCAGAAAAGAGTAGTGAGAAATAAGAAAAAGCAAACAGATCTTAAAAGCAAAATCCCATCCCTCCCTTCTTCCTGAGCTCAATATTAATCCCAGTTTCTTCACCTCCTCCCCACAAGTGGCGGAGGGGGACAGGGAATGGGAGTTATGGTCAGTTCATCTGACATTGGTTCCGTCGCTTCTTCACTCCAGGAGAGGACTCTTCACTCTTCCTCAGGGCCATTGTGGGGTCCCTCTCATGGGAGACAAGCTTCACGCTCTCTTCTCCAGCGTGAGTTGTCCCATGAAGGGCAACTCATCACAAACTGCCCAACGTGAGACACCTCACGAGGGGCAGCCCACCCCTCGTGAGTCTGAGGCGCAGTCCTTTGGGGGAAACTGCTCCAGCGTGAGTCCCCTGCAGCGTCACAAAAGTCCCACCGGCCAACCTGCTGCAGCATGGTCATTCTTCTCTTCTACGGCCTACAGATTCTGGCAGTGACCTCCTCCGATGCGGGCTTCCCACGGGCTACAGCTCCCTTCAGGCATCCACCCACACGGCATGGGGTCCTCTGCCCCACGGTGGACATCTACACCCTGCCCATGGGCTGCAGAGAGACAACTCACTTCACCATGGTCTTCACCACGACCCGGGGGACTCTTTGATCCACCTGGAGCTCATCCTCCCCTCCTTCTTCTTCACTGACCTTGGCATCTTCACAGAGTCTCACTCCTCCATCTCTGTGCCAGCTGTTATGGCGCAGTTCTTTTCCCCGTTCTTAAATATGTTTTTCACAGAGGCGTTCCTCTCCTATCATTTTACTGATAGGCTCAGCCTTGGTCAGCGGCGGGTCCCTCTTCGGAGCCAGCTGGCATTGGCTCTATCAGGCTCAGGGGAAGATCCTAGGAGCTTCCTGCAGAAGCCACCTCTGAAATCCGGCTAGGCCAACCCAAACCACATGTAAAGGCATTTAAGCAATTTGTGAGGAAATCATAGAGAAAAGCAACACTGTAACTACAAGTTACAAGGAAGAAAGTAGAGAAGAAAGTAAGAGAGAAAGAGAGAAACAGAAAGAGAAAGCGAAAGCGAAAGAGAGACAATAATTAAGGTACCTCAAATTTTCCAGCTCTTGGAAAGCTTCAACAGAGGAACTGTTGTTTCTCCATCTGCCATAATATTTTCTTAAAAATAATTATAGTACTGTGATGCTTTATCACATTCAAATGTTTTTTTTTAATAGATAGAATAGAAATTAATGTTTATTCTTGCTGAATATGTATTAAATTTTGAAGGGCTTCGTATGGAAAAATAAAAATCCTAGACGACACCTTAACAATTTATACCTAAAGATAAAAACTATTAGTACTTTCACTACTTTCAATATAAACTTTGGTTTTGGTCATCCCATGTGGGAATGTTTGATACAATGCTTCCCACAGCCCTACTGAAATTAATGGGAATATTCACAGTAACTATACTGATACCAGGATGGTGTTCCATAAACAACAGTTATTCATATACATTTATACAAGATACATAGGGCCACTGTAAGGCAGTATCGTTAGTTTATCAGAATGACTCTTGTGATTCATAACATACTTCTTTGTCCTATTACACAGAGTGTGCATACATCAAAGTGGAACCACAAAAGCCTTTAGTTTAAGGAAACTTTGACATTACCAGAACAAGCCTTTTTAGTAAATACTAATGTTACAGTTCAGAGGTAGAAAACTGTCAGCTAGTTCATGTAGATTGTGAATCTGAAGGTAATCCTCTAGTTCAACTAGCTGTAGTGGAATCTCCGGATTCTCTAACACAGTAGCAGCACCAGGAAAAGTGTTACAGTAAAATTGCTTTTATTTTTTGCTCTTTCTATGACTGAGACTTCTTTCTGGAAATAATGTCACAATTCCGGTGTTGCTTAGAAACTGAAAGACACACTCATGTATATACACACAATCAGATAGATAGATAGATAGACGATAGATACATACATACATAGATATATACATACATACAGTTGCAAGAAACAGCCTGTGAACCTTTTGGAATTTCATGGTGTTCTGCGTTAACTTGTCTTAAAATGTGCTCTAACCATCATCTAAGTCAAGAGTATTGACAAACATAATGTGCGTAAAATAATAGCACAAAACCAATTTTCTTGCAACTGTATATATGCATTATGATAAGGCGGTTATCTTTAAAAACAGTTGAATTGAAGGTCTAGTGACCTGTATGATATTGCTTACCTTAGAAGCAATATTTTTATTCTTCTAATAAACTGCTGAAAGATAAAGACAGAATTCCTGCATTTTCCAGCATATAGGGCCAAACTGTTTCAGACAACAGTCTTATTTAACGAACAGGATATGATACTAACTTTGAGGTGTGTTTCCCAATGCATATACACAAACCAAAGAGGCAAGGTTATACCTACTGCCTTAATGTTGCCATTTCCTGACTTCTGGGTGCTTAGTTGTATAATCTTATTTTCTGTTAATGTATTCTTAGACTAGATTACGTTGCTTGGCTGTTTGCATGGGATTCTACACGTTAATGACAAATATAAAAGCAGGACTTTCTGAAATGTGTGTGTTTGACTTACATTGATAAACATAATTTAAAAGCCATTACAGTATAGAAATGAATATCAGGACCCATTTGTGTATAGAAAGAATGGCTAGGGGAAAACTGACAATAGAAGCTGTACTTCTATTGCAGTAAATCCACTTGCTATATTCATTCTCTAAAGGCTTAATAATTAAATAAATACACAATTCAGTCATTCCTGCCCTGATGATCATACACATGATCACTATGCACAACAAGTCCAATATACTTTCCACAACACCTGTGCTGGTTATTAATGAGAGGTAAGCAGTTTCTCTAAAAAAAAGAGATAAAGGACTGTTTTCTCTATAAATTCCAGTGTTGGCTATTTTGCCTTTTGCAGTGAAAGAACTCTTGTCTTACACCCTCAAACCACAGCATATGAGATTTGTACACTCCAAGATGAGTAGAAATTCATCAAGGATTTCCTTCCAGTTTTGACAGTCTTGCTCCAAAACAAGCAAGTAAACATTCCTTTTCAAAAGATCTCTAATGTTGAATGAAAAATGATATGCTCACCTCACTATGATGAAACATACAGATGAGACATAAGGGCCAATTTGCAAGCACTGTGTTTTCCTGATCAGTGTTCACAGAGAAATCTAATTAACTCGACTAGGACCATCAATAGAAACCATTACTCACTAGCAGAAAGTAGAAATTTGCATTGGGGATCTGTGCTTGCAAGTGCTGTCAATAAGCATTGAGACTATAAGTTTAAGATTTTCATCATTTTACACTTCTGTCAAATCATATTTTCCTTGTGAATTCTGTAGCTAACTCCACTTGACAAAGGCCTAATTCGCAGTTTTCTTTTTTAGCCTTAGGCATCTTTTCCCACTGCTGATGCAAAGAAGGACTTAAATAAACTGACACATTTGTTACTGTAAATTCCTCACACTCCTGCACACATGAACACTTACAAATACATAGTAAAAGAAACATTTCAAAAGACTAATGTAACTGTTTTGACTTTGCAAAGATTAAAAAAAAAATTGAGCTTAATTTTGAAACTTCCCTTGTTTTGCTTTCTATTAATAATGACTTCATAAATAAATATACAAACATGTTCTCCCTATGTGAACAAAGCATAAACACTTCAGCAGGAGATTAACTCAATTACACTGAAAAGCCCTTACACTTCATATAAGCCATTCACGTATTGAACATGAAGGCAATGCTTCAGTTGCCTTTACAAAACAGGGGCTGCATAAAGGTCACCCAGTGTGTACTTAGACTCCATAGCCATGATGATTTAATAACATGCAGCCAACAAAAAGGAGCACTCCCTCTAACTTTTTCTTCTGCTCCTCTTTGTCCACTTTGTGTCGATAGATGTCTCAACTTATTAAAAGAGCAAAAATACTTTTTTAAAAAAATAAATCTATGTTTAATTTTCTGCCAGATTAACGAACTGACTCAGCTTGCCATGAAGTTGGCCGAGCACAAAAGTCAATACAAATAAGCAGGAAAGTAGAAGAATGCATGGGAAATAGGAGAAGAAAAGGTGACCTTGCCTTCTGGTGAGTTATTACATTGGCTCAATTCTGTTATCTATAGCAACCCTTAGATAAGTTAATATGAAACTGTGGAAAAGAGAGGTAATAGTGTAAAATCATTTATGTCTCATTTTATTCCTAAATAAGGGTTTAGTGATTCCACAAATCTCTTTAAATCAAGTTAACTTCACTAGATTATAGATGTTCTCATCTCTTATTTGGGGCTAACAGATGTATTTTCACATACACTGCCTTTATTTTTTTTTTCCCCCAAACCTTATGCTTACTTTTTGCTGCATTAAGGAAAACTAAGTTTTGAATCACTTGTTGCAGAAATTAGCAAGAATAAAATTACAGATGAGCTTTGTTCTTGACATTTTCCTTTCAAACCCAGTGAAGGACTTAATTATGTGTATCTCTTTAAGGTCAATAATTGTCTTCCAGTTCATGAGCTTTATTGGGTCCTTTAAAATATACCTGTGGCTAAGTGAATTTCTACAGGAAACAAGTTTTTCATGCCTCATGTATCAGAATGAACAACACTAATGAATAAAAACTTAATTTTGACTTAACTTTTCCAGGTACTCTTTGAATTTCAAAATCTCTTTCGAAAGAGAGGGCATAAAATACCTGGCATCAAATTACTGCTTTATTTCCCCCCCACACACACACCTTTAATGAAATGCCTTCTTTCATGGTAAGTCTTGGGCAGTAATGTAGAAACAGAAATCATTTAGCTTTCTATGCTTTATTAGTTTTCGTTTAACACTAGTCTCAATAGGATTCACTAGGCACTTCTCAAAGTCTGCACCTCTCAAGAATGACTGGAGCAAAAAGCTGTGCAGTGCTGGTCAGATGGCCACAGGGAACTGGAATGGGGAACAGTGTGTTACTTGAAAAGTCAGGCAGTCTGTGACCGTGAAATGCGTTAAAACCCTGGATTATTATTTGATATGTCTTGGATTCTCTGGTGACATTTTTCTCTCCTTTCTAGTAGCAACCAAAATCCCCATGATATCGAGTAAATGCTCAGTAACTTAAAAAAAGTAATAAAAAAAAATCAGAAAATCTTATTTTTAATTCAGTGAAAAGTGTTTTAATAGTTTTTCAATATAATCTTCAGCTCTCTTTCCTCCTGGGAGACCAAGCAGATGAATATTATTACATCTAGAAATAGTGTCAAGGTCCTCTAATTTATCATGACAAAATGTCACCACTGTTACTGTTTTTTTTTTCTGCAGAAAGACTTCAATTTACAAAATGTTGTCCTTAGTAACCTTAATTCCTCTCTGTCAGTTTAGATATCCACTTTTCTAAAAGAAATCTCGTAAAATATAATTTATGATTATAAAATACATAATAAAAATGCTTTGAAAATTATTTTTAAAATATAAAGGAACTGTTTATGCAATAAATCTGTGTTTCTTCAAATTCTGATTTTTGACACAGGTCTGTAAAACTCTGATGTGTTTTCTGCCTCTAATTAGCTGAATTTGTGTTTTCTATTTTAAGAAGACGTGATTTGTGTTTACTGCACAGATCTTTTTAGTACTGATAGAAGATGAGTACCCCTTTTGCATCTGGATAAGTGCCATCTGTCTACTTTCTTTTTTTATTACTGTTCTTTGTGCTGCACACTAGCTTTAGACAGATAGAAAACAGTAGATCTGTTTCTACAGTGGTGTTATCTGCTTTTATTCTGAATTTGGAAAAAAAAAGAAGGATGTATTTATCTCAAATTGGTTAAATAGAACTATTTCCAAAATACTTTTAAAAATCTGATTTTAAAGAGCATTAGGTTTGAAGAAGATGACGGTGTTTGTTAGCTACTTCTGCAATATGATAGTGTACATCCATGCATCAGACAAAGACTACATTTACAAACAGGTTTGTGAAGAAAAAATATATTTAGTGAAGCAGGAGCTTAAGGTTACATCACTTACATGCGGTAATGAATGGTTAGATAAGGACCATATTCACTCTTTCTGGACAAAACAGTATTTAATTATTTGCATGGTTTTCATCTAGCATGCCTGGAAAGAAGCCATACCCTGAGATGTCTGTACAGTAAATCATCACAGAGCATCATAGAGTGGTTCAGGCTGGAAGGGACCTTTAAAGATCCTCAAGTCCAGCCCCCCTGCAGTGGGAGGTCAGAGACCTGTCCAACCTGACCTGGAGTGTTTCCAGGGATGGGACATTTACTATCTCTCTGGGCAACCTGTCCCAGTGTTTCATCTTCCTCATTGCAAAAAAATTTCTGTTTTTTTCTAGCCTAAATCTACCCTCTTCTTAAAACCATTACCCCTTGTCTTGTTGAAACAGGATGTACTAAGAAGTCTGTCACCATCTTTCTTGTCATCCCCCTTTAATTATTGAAAGGCTGCAATAAGGTCTCTCTGGAGCCTTCTCTTCTCCGAGTTGAACAAAGGGACTCAATATCCGTTTGAGTCTGTTGAGGAAAGCCAGGTATTCAGGTGAATCCTCCTCTTAACCTCCTGTGTGTTCACAGAAAGATGTGATTTCAGCAAAAAAAAACAGCCAGTGGTTTGGATTTTTATCAGAACAATTTCTATAAGTAGACACAGAAAGTCTTTTTAATCACACAGTTTTTGGGGATGAGATGAATAATGACTTGGAGAAGTTTGTGTCTCTAGCTATTGGCTATAAATATAGTTTAGCATGACCAACTCAGCTGTGGGCAGCTATATTATAAATATCTACATCAAATCAGATGTATTCCACCCTTTTTGTCTCTGAGGAGTCTCTAAGAACGTGGCTTAATAGTGTTTCCTGTGTGTCTTTCCTTCGGATAACTTGTAATGTGATTGAAATATCTTCTTCTGTGAAGATAATATGACCCTATCTCTGTTTGGGCAATGAAAATAACTTAAACCTGTTTTTTGATGCTCAGAGTGTTGGGACATAACTCCAGTATCAATACCTTTTACAAGAAGTCTAAAATAGCATGCTTTTTATTCTGGCTGTCTATTTAATGACTTTAGTTGCAAATGAAAAGACTCACTGAATAGAAGAAGGAAGGTTATACTAGAAGATTTTAATTTTGATAGAGAAAAGATTGAAGCAAAAATCTGAGAAATCAAAAACATTTTTACTAACAGAAAAGTGAAGACTGGTTTCTTGCATATTGGAAGTGAATTATGAATGTAACTTTCACCTTTTAGTGGGTTAAAAAAAGTTCATACAAAGCAGTCATACTTGTGCTAAAATAGTCATATGTTCTAAAGTTTATAGAAAACTAAAATGAACGTCTTGTAAAGGACTGATGTCTGCCTCAATTAATACAATTATACTGAGAACATTTGTGCTCATATGACATGTACAATATCCATTTGAAAAAAATAGGCATCATGCCCTCAAGTTAAATCTGAACGTATAAAGACTATGTTCACCTTTAATAGATGTTTTATACTTATAGAATATTCAAAGAATGGAACTTTAAAAAGCAGAACTAGGTCTTTTCCATTTATGATTTCTATACTTTTAAAATATTACTTATCTTTCTTCATTCAGAATGTTAGAAGACTTGATGCGAAATTTTCTGTCAATGTATGTTGTAAAAGAAATTAATAAGCACAATATCCTTCCTTAAAATTTCTTCTTGTTTCAAATTTAGTTCTAAAAACAATCAACAAACAAGCAAACAATTTCTGGACTTAACACTATTTCGAAGCTCCATTTCTCCTCTAACAGTTAATGGGAAATTATAGCAAATTTGAACTGAAAACTAGTTTTCTAATGTGTTAGTTTTATACTATTTTATGGTAAATGAAATTTTAAGGCTTCTTCCCTAGAAGTTAAATGTCTAAAACTTGAAACATTTTGGAATGAAAACTGAAAAATGCCATAGGATGGTTTAGAAGTACTAACCATTGACCTGTTTTCCTTGTATTCCTCTTAAACCTTGCTTGTTACAAATGTAAGATAAATAATAAAAAAAAAAGGAGTCATCTTAATAGATTTTGGAACAAGAGTTTTCTATTTCTCTACCCTAAATTGCTAGTAGTTGAGAGCTTTCTCTAGTTGCTGCCTTACTGAGTTTACTTTCAGAACATGTTACCAAAGAGTCTAGAAATGGGATTTCCTACTTTTGATTCAGTCACAGCATAAACCATGATGCCAGTAAAGGGAAGATTAGTGAACTATCACAGAGGACCTTAGATGACTCTTTTAAGCAGCTTTCAGTTGCAAGAGGCACTTTTGTTGTTTAGTCTTGAGAGAGCTGTTTGCTCGTGAGCATAGTAAAGCTGTTGCCTCAGAGGCCACAGTTGCTGGGCTTCACTCGGAAGTTTGTAACCCTCCCAAACTGAGCTTGAGAGATCAAGACGAGTCCTCAAAGATGAGGATGCTCCGAAGAGTAGAATCACTGAATAGAATTGGTCCTGTTTAACTCAAACCAGGATACTACAGTACAGTAATTTTATGATAATATCAACCAGAGTAGAGACTTAAAAGATTCTTCAAGTTGTCATTGATATGTCCTCCAGCGAGGATTTTAGACCTAGTATTTGACATGGCCAAAAAAAAAAAATGGTGACAGAAAGATGTAAATATTTAATATGCAATACAAAAAGGTATGCAATTCATTTTTTTATTTAATTTATTCTATCAGAGGACAAATATATAGGGGACAAGCATGCAGCAGAACAGAATCCCCTTTGTTGATGAGAGAATATATGATATGTTCTGACTACAAGACAATCTAAAATGTATGTCTAGGAATACAAAGCAAAAAAAAAATCGATATCCCCTTCCCAAAACCCTAGATACCTGAAAGAATCTTAGAAACTCAGCAGAAAATGTAAAACCAAGCAGAGTGGTGTATAACAGCAAACAGTCACATCCTTTATTGTTACTGAAGAATGGCAGAAAAAGTACCATTTGTGTTTTTACTTCGTTTTAGCTGAGTTAGATTCCCTGGACACTTTCTAAAAGTTTGAGGTATCAAAACACATAAATTCCTTAGAGAACTCAATCTGTTCTGCATTTCTGTACTAATTAGGTGTTGGAGAATTAGAGGATATACACATACTGACGATCTTGGGGAGGAAGTTGTCTGATAAGTAAGATAAATTGGAAAAGACTGTCTCTGGAACATTTCATTTCCTTATAGGACTGCCTTCATTTTTGTAACCCTGACTGTGCTTTATTATAAACAATCATAAGCAGAAAATAATAGTTATATCTTTTTTTTTTTTTTTTTTTAACAGTACAGCAGTTAAAATATTAATCCAGGGTGTGCGACAGAGTGCTGAAGCAAAGCAAATGTGCACAGTCCTGCAGCAGAACACACTGGGGCCGATCAGACGGAAAACAGCTCTGCAGAGAAGGATTTGAAATTTCAGTGGACAACAAGCTGACTATGAGTTTGCAGTGCATTCCTGAAGCGAAGGAGAGGGACTTGGACCAAATGGTTTCAAGAGATCTCCTTCCAGCCTAACAGTTGTGTGGTTCCTCAGTTACATGAAGAGATTCAGTGACTGTCACAGTTTGTCCCACAACAGCAAGGTTATTAAACTAAATGGAAGCATCCCCAAGACTCAAATGGGACAGTAAACTACTTAGAAAAGAGGAAAATTGCACTCTGTGTGAATGCAGAGTAAAAATCTTTTTGGACAATATTCCAAAAATAATGATGAAAAATAGAAATACTAGATTCTCTTGGTTGAATAATTTCTGCTGGAGATAAGGAACTATTACCATATAAAATGGTGCGCTGTCTTGATGAGGATTACTATGTAGAATTCCAGTCTCCCATACTCCAATAGTAGGAAATCAACTAGAACATGTAAAGAAAATTTACTAGGATGATCAGAGGAACAGATCACTGTTGTTCAACAAGAGACTGCTGGTGCTTTTCTTAGCTTTGAAAAGTGAAATGTAAAGGGAGATGTGACCAAAAAATAAGTATCAGTAGAAGTGAATGGAAAAAAACCAATAAAAATACAAAACATAAATTAGTATCAAACTATTCTTAGAAAAACAAACAAGCAAGCAAACAACCAAACAAAACCCCCCAACTTGCAAGCAAATAAAACTTCAGGATAAGATTCTTAACAGTGCACTTTTTGAAGACTCAAATTTGTTGATAAAGTGCTTCAATTTCTTGTGAAAAGAATTACGTTCCTGCTGTTCACCTCCCATTCCTCATTTCAGGCCAACTTCTAAGTGCTTTTGAAACACCACAGACCTCCACTAAAGTGTATCCTCAACTATTATAGATGAAAAAAGTCCATATGCAAAACATAGACGTAATATTTAAATGTACTATGCAGTGAGGTACTACATGAGAAACTTCTTGCTCAAGTGGGCCCAGAGGAGGGCCACGAAGATGATCAGGGGGTTGGAACACCTACCCTATGAGGAAAGGCTGAGAGAGTTGGGATTGTTCAGCCTGGAGAAGAGAAGGCTCCAAGGAGACCTTATAGCAGCCTTCCAGTACTTAAAGGGGGCCTACAGGAAAGAAGGGGAGGGACTCTTTGTCAAGGAGAGGATTGATAGGACAAGGGCTAATGGTTTCAGGCTGAAAGAGGGTGGATTTACATGAGATTAGATACTAGGAAGAAGTTCATTACTGTGAGGGTGGTGAGACACTGGAACAGGCTGCCCAGAGAAGTTGTGAATATCTCATCTCTGGAAGCGTTCAAGGCCAGGCTGGATGGGGCTTTCAGCAGCCAGATATAGTGGGAGGTGTCCCTTCCCATAGCAGGGGAGTTGGAATTAGATGATCTTTAAGGTCGCTTCCAACCCAAACCATTCTATGATTCTGTGTTTCTATGATTACATGATTCTATAATTCTATGAAATAAACTTCTGAAAATACATAGGCAAGAAATTATAATTTGTCTCAAAATAAGTTGGAAATTTCTAAAAAATTAAAGTGAATATAGTTAATTTTCAAATCCCTACTAGGATCTAATAAAGTTTAGTTTCTAATTGAGCCAGTTAGGGAATTGTTACTTGTATTCTAGTGGGGCAGCACAGGTCTCTTAAAAAAGAATTATGAGCAAATCAATGGAAGTAAAAGTAAAATAAAACCTGCATGGATAAAAGACGGATTTCCCGAGCACACTTTAACAAGTGTTCTTTCTTATGTTAAATTTCAAAGACAGTCATAATTACATGTGGCAAAAAAATTCACAAATTATATTTAGCTTGAAAGGAAAACACTAAT
This sequence comes from Trogon surrucura, assembly GCA_020746105.1. Taxonomy (NCBI): domain Eukaryota; kingdom Metazoa; phylum Chordata; class Aves; order Trogoniformes; family Trogonidae; genus Trogon; species Trogon surrucura. The sequence continues at coordinate 43,931,608 of CM036617.1, forward strand.
TATAATATATCAGGCTATCTCAGACTTCTGTTTTAGAGTAAAATAATGAAAAAATCCCACACCCCTGTATTCCTTAGAACTCTCACTTCTGGTTTTCATAATCTAAAACAACTCCTGAACTCTTCAAATCTCTTTTATCACTGGTAAATATAGTTATTTATTTCACGCATTATTTTATTTGATATATTTAAGACTATTTTTTCCTTCTTTTGAATTACAAGATATTATTTTTTTCCCCTGTAATTTTTGGGATATAATTTCTAAAACTTCCCTTTTTTTAAAAAAAAACAACCACCCTGTAGTCCCCGGATAATTAGCACATCAATTGTACTTTCTAATAAAACTACTGGATTACAAAACACAAAGAAATTATAACAATATTAGTAATATTACTAATAATAGACTATAAATAGAAATATAATGTGATGTACCCGAGTCATCTAGTGAACTGATTTTTAGATTACAATTTCTGACATTTTGTATAGCATAATGTCTCAGGCAATGCTCCAGAACTGTACTTCAAGTATCTGTCCCATGAAATATTCTTCCCTCCTCAGTGTGAAACAGTCTCTAAAGCTCCTTCAAAGTAGAAGCTGTGAATTTTCAGTGACATCGAATTTGATCAAAGCTATGTGGTATACTTCCTGTTATGCCTCTCTGTTCTGAAGTGACAGATATTTTTTAGGTTATGTTACACAAAACAGCAAACCTCAGCTTCCTACTGCCCAAGCCAAAGGGTCTTCCCATCCCACTTTGTCTCTGTCACTTTGATACTTTGACAAGTTTTTGGAAACTAGAAATAAGATTCCATACTCACCAAACGAGTTGAAAGGCTTTTGTGTTGTTTCTTTGAAGAGTTAAAACATTAAAGTATGAAATGACACTATCACCTTCTGTTTACCTTAAGACAATAGTCAGAAGTTCTTAATTCTGATAATCTTTCAAGTGACCTCACAAAACAATGAACACTATAACTAAGGACTAGAAAATTAATTTTAAAAAAAGTTTAGAACTCAATTAAAGGGATGCTGGCTCTTCTCAGGGAGGAAAGTAACACCCTGTCATAGGCTGTAAAGAATAAGCAAGGAAAAGAGAAGATTCTGATTAGTATTATGTGTTGGTACAGTATTAAAAAAACTAATGAAATTCATAAAGAGGAGGTGATATATATATATATCTCTCCTCTTTAGATATATCTGCAGAAAATGTGTGGCTTTATTTTTTTAAATCCCCAATAATCTATCACTGGTGAACTGGGGCTCAGGCACCCCCCTAGTCTCAGTATACGTGTGTGTACTGCACAGAGTATGTGTTCCTCTGAAGAGATGAAAGTGAAAATATTAATCTGGCTACAGTGTAGCTCATTATTTTGTCAGCATTCACACTATCAAGAACCATACTTAGAGAGGACAAGATATCAGTGCCACCAGAAGAGGTAATCCTATTGAACTTTCACTCCAATCCCACATCATTTTCCAGATTATTTTTTTTTTGTCTTAACAACTGGTTGTCCTGAGTTAAAAGGAAAAAAAAAAGTTCTATTCAGGAACACACAGTAACCTGATTACTTCTGCAAGCTTTTGGTGGTCATGTTAATGTGAAAAATTACTGGAAATAGTGGAAAAAAGTTAGGGAATAATTAAGAAAAAAACTCACAAATCCATAACAAAAGGGATATAGGTATCAGGAAATTTATGCTACTCTGCAGTTTGATGACAAATTATCAGAGGTTTAAAAGTTTGCAGCTTTGCCTTTGTATCATTGCAGAGGACAGTGGGGTTGATTTTTTTGGATGTGACCATACACAAATGAAAGTTAAGAAATTAATTTTTAACTCTTTTTCCAGGTGGATATGACTCTCATAGAATGCATATAAGCAACGCCAGAGGATAAGGCTCCAAGATGGAAATATGTGGCACAGGGTTCCAGAGTTTTAAGCAAAAGAACTACAGAAACCCATAGAACTCAGACAAAGAAATAGTCTGAAAAAGACAAATGCAGATGTCTGTGTCTTGGAGAATGGCTGCAGAAACCAGAGCCTTGTCCAATGTTGCAGAGTCATCAGAGAAGTGAGACATCAGAAGACAGACTGTGACAGATTCTTAGATAAAATCTTCAGACATTGTATAATTTTGAATAAACTGCTTAGAAATGCAGTTTCTCATAAAGTTTTATAAAATTTCCTCCTTTTTCTTAGTTAACTGTGAAAAAAGCACACTAGATTAGAACTGAGTATAATTGTGATCAGAATCTTCTCTTCCTTTGTGATATTCACACTGTACTGAAGTGTGCAATATCAGATCAATATGTTTGTTTCTTCCAACTGTAGTAAAATATTTGAAAGACTTCAAAAAAAAGAAAATTTTGTGTTTGTGTGTATACATACATATATATATATATATATATATATAGACAGAGGGAGAAAAAAATGAAATCACCTTGCATACAAAATACCCTTCAAACCATCAATCTTTACAAGGAGATAAGGACAGAGCTGTTTTCAAATGACAGTGTGAGCTCAGAGACCTAAACTGCATTCATCTAGTGAATAAATCAATCTATCTTATTCTACCTGTTGACTATTAATATCCGTGCTGATTATCTCCTGCTAGGTATTCTTTTGTCTACCTGTGACTAAATTTTATTTAGGGAGGTCATACCAATAAATAATTTAATTGATAAAAATATCTGACAACTGGTTTTCTGTTCTCTTGCCAGATGATCTGTCTTCTCAACAGACAAGCCATACTTTTCTCTCTGTGTGTTCTTTAGTTTCTAATGCTTACAAACTCCTATCAACTAGTATTAGAACTATAACTTCGTTTCCAACTTTCCTTTTTCTATTCCATTCCAAATATTCATTGCAGCCATATAAGCAAAGTACATGTTTGATAAATAGGAGTTGTCACTGCAAACACCTGAATACCTCTAACAGAATATACAGGTGAATGCAATATTCAATTTATTTTAGGTAAGTGTTGAAAAACAAAGAGCACATAGAGGTCGTAATAGCTCAGTATAAAAACTGTTTTCATTTACATATTTTAAACATCCTGTCATCCAGAAAGGAAAGTCTTTGTGCTCGCTGTCTTTGGGTATTGAGATCAGGGAATAAAATCTGTGTGCCCTGAAAAATTAACCTCCATCATGCTACTTAGTCATGAATCCATGTTAAAGGCAAGGTACAATCAGATTTTTAAGGCTCACACAGAAGCCTTTGGAAAGATTTTTTTTCTAGAGGTTTGGAAAGACTCTGTCTGTACTTTCCGTAGCTGATAGAGAATCAGAGTGCAGACCTCAGAACTAAGGGCAGTTAGAGGGTTTGCACTTAAGGCAAGAAAAGGCTGTAACTTATAAATTTCTTTGAGACGTGCTACAGAATGCCAAAGCTTTATCCATGCAGAAATGTAGAACTGCTGAGGGAAAAATTCTGCAAAGACTTTTAGGTGAAAACAAATTGGAGAATTGGTCTTTGCTCTCCAACTTCACCCCATTGCTTCATTAACAAAGGAAGGAAAAATTTCACTTGTTTCCATATTTACTCCTCTGTATCACATTTTACCTCCATCTGAAAGTCTGAACAGACTTACAAACAGACTTTGATAACAAAACACAAGGCATTTGTATGAAAGTATAACAGCTCATTATCTGTGCCTTCATGAGGTATCTTGCTGCTGGCCCAGATGGAGCTGATGGCTAAATATAAACAACCTCAGAGTATTAATTAATAAAGTACAAAGCATGCCTTTTAAAAGGGCACGTCGTGCACATCAGACCCAGCTTTCTTTACAATTTAAAATGTTGTCTTGTTGAGTATATGTAATGCAATACAATGTCATTTGACATAGATCTGACCACAACTATTCAAAATTCAGTTAATTACATACACAATGTCAATTTCTTTAATAACAATTAAAAGAAGAAATGGATATTACTCACTAACAACCAAGATTTAATTTGACCTTCCTCCTCTCCCCCCCATCAGGGAAGTTTACCTTTTCTCTATCTTCATCTAGACTAATCATTTGCTTCCCAGTACTGTCTGCCTTTGAGTTCTGGCCAGTCCAACACTGATTGATAAAAGTAGTGAGGAGAGCTGCTTACAGGTATAGCACAATGTCTGACAGAGATAGGGCCAGTAATTATCTCTTACACAGAGTCTCAGGCAAAATTACTGACTTGGCTCAAGTGATGAGGGCACAACTACATTTTCTTCTGTAACTCTTAGCTATGACCACAATTATTTGCAACCGAAAAAAAACAACACTCTAACTTTTTGAAAAGCCACGTGGGTAAAAATTGAATATTTAAAGTTGTTTGATCATATTCCATGACAAGAACTGCAACAAAAAATAACAGAACTCGTTCTATGTTTTTGCACAGAAAGACCCCTTCCCCTTCTGTATAAGAAGTTACCCAGCTTTTACTTTAAATTTATTTTTATATCTTTCTTCATCAGTTATTTACAATCTACTCTTGACTAAAGAATTCTATTTCAGCTTTCCTATCCTGTAAACTTTTGTAATCTGTCTTGTCCAACAGTAGTTTGGCACAGATGTTACTTTATATGTAAAATGTCTAGAGCTACTTTGCCATATTGACCAGATCAAACCCTTGGATTATTTTAATAAGCCTGTTCTGAGTTTTCTTGGCGTATGCAGACCTCCATTATGTTTATGTGTCCTCAGAGATTTTTAGAACAAACTGAAACATTATTCAGATTTTTTTCAATAAATGCTTTTTTAGTGCTGTAGCAGGATAGAATCAATTGACTTTAAAAAGTATCCTGATGCTCTCTGGGAACAAACAATCCAGAAGAGAAAAGATTTTCAAATATATATATGAGAGAAATAGGAATACATTCCCATTTTCCCATATATAACCTTTATAATCTTTTACAAAAACAAGCACTAAATTACCACTAATTCAACCACAATTTTATGTTACCTAAAATAACTTGATATGTATGTATTACAGACAAATAAAAATATAAATCTTCGTGTTTCTGACATATGAAGACACATATCAGTGTTTACCTCAGGCAGAGGTGATGGTCAATATCTGATAGGGTCAGAGATCAATTTCCACCTAAAATATATCAAAAAAATCTACCTTTTTCACCTGACTTACATGGAAAATCACAAATATACTAGAAATACCATCCTTCTATATAATTGAATAATTACAGCAAATATTGACATAGCCAGGGCTCTATTCCCAGCTTTGAGAAAGCCAGGTGTCCACTCCTGGTTATCTTTAATATAGCCAAACAGCAGAGGCAACTCAGAATGCCATCCTCATATTTAACACAGCCAGAGCTCTAGTCTCATTTCTGACAGAGCCAATAATCTATAGCAACCATTTAACACAGCCAAAGCTTTGTCCCTGTCTTTAATATTACTAGAGCTTCATCAACATTTTTTACATTTCTGGCTTCCGTAGAAGAGTCTGTAACAGACAGAGCCCTGGCCTCTTCTCTGATGCTCAGGCCCACTGTCCTTCATAAAAATGCTATGTTCATATCAATGAAAAAAATCAAGACTACATTTTTTTCTTTCACATTGCCAGCATTCTGTCTGTATAAACGACATGATCAAAGTTTTATTTTCAACCTTGGTTTGGTCAGGGTTATGTGGCAACAGCTGACATAAACAGATGTATGTACAGGAACACATCCTTGATTCTGAAACATCTAAACTCTAACCTCTTATTCCAGTTCCCTAACGGTAAATGCAGATATAGCCAGAAAGCTGTCCACTCCAATAGCTTACTTGTGATACTAATTCCATTTATAATTGATGAGCAAAGCTTCATGGCAGAATGTCTCACCTACGAAGGAGTACATTGCATTTCTTCAACATGCAATTTTCCATGACAAATAGTAATCATAGGAACAAATTACTCAGATCTTAACTTTCCACAGTGAAACACAATCTTCAGCTACTAAAAATTTGGTAAAAAAAAGTTGTTTGTGCTCCGAAGTTGTTATTAAGTTTGATTCATATGTTTTTTGAAGGGTCATAGCTAAAATAGATGTACTTTTAAACAGTCAGTAACACATTTTTTTTTGTGCTCATATCTGTTGATGTTAAGATTCTCAAGGTGATGGATGTTGTCATCATAAAGATTATTTTTTAATTTCATGTCTTCAAGACCTTTGATTTAAAAACAAATGAAACCTCAGTTCTTTTTTTGGGTTTTATTTTTTGGAAGACTAAGAAATGCACTTGGATTTCACTGTAAAATACCTGTAGAAATCGAGTGTCAGAATTTTCCTTTTTCCTTAGAGTGAAAATTAAGAATCTTTCAGTATCATGACTTCTTTTGTTGAGGTTTTAATCAACAGAATAAACATCACAAGACTCTGATGAGGCACCCTTTCCTCATATCTATGATGCAGAAAGGCCCTTAAAAAGTTTCCAAGTAAGGAGTATAATATTTATCTTCAAGTGTAAAATGTGACTTCCAGAAATGCTCATATGAACACTGGATTCTTCTAAGTTGCACAGCTCTTGGCTGGAGTTCATTCTTGTGTTCTTGATCCTCTATGACTCCATGCATCAGATCCTGTTAATCAGCCAGGTGATCCTGCATGGCAATATGAACTGAACAGTTGAGTAGTTGAAAACAGGGTATATGTAGAGCAGGCACGGTGAAGAAACTTGATCCTGGTCTCTCATTACATCATGTAACTCTCTTGACACTCATTGAGAGGTAACAGGATTTCTTCAGTGTGAGGTTATATATCTTTTACCAATTCTCTGAATTGTTTACCTGATCTGGACAATTGTTCAACATGTATATATAATCAGTAGATCCTTTAATGCTTTTCCTGATATTTTCTGAAGGTTGTGTTGAAAAGTGACCCTAGAGTCTTATCTTGCAATTTGCAGTTGCTGGAAACCGTTTTGACATTGGAAACTGGAAATGGGAATTCCAAACATCTCTTTTGAGGTTCATTATCACTAATGTTTAGACAGCAAGTGTTACATATGTGAGAATAATGAATGACAGACAGGTTAGTGTATTATTCATGCTTCTTTCCTTCACCTTGTACAATTCCCTTTCTATAAAGCATTTCCTGAAAGGAAAACATAAATTACTTAATATTTAGCCAGTGTTCCTTTTTACTGCGCCAATACAGTAGATAAAGAGGAAGACTCATTGCTTGACTAGAACAGGGTAAAAATGAAAAAAAGATGGATAAAAACATGCCCAGGGACAGCCTGGAGGACCATAAATAAACAGAATACATGATGGATGATGCAAGGGTGGGAGTTAAATAGAAAGGAAAAACAGAATGATAAGAGCAGAACTGGACAAACAGAATTGATAAAGTGCCTTGACAAGGTAGCAGAGGCATTGAAGGTACAAGGGACAAGGCAGGCTGATGAGGAAAAAAGTCCTACCTATTCTGTGTAGACCTGAAGCCAAGAGTCCTAATTTAATCTTAGATACCTAGCAGTTATAGTTACAGAACTTGCTTGTAGAACTCTTCAGGGAACAGAATGTGTATCAAGCCCATAAACCAACAATTTCTACGTTTAATATATACAGATGAAATATATGCAAAATACTTTGTCCTTGTGTCAGTGGTATGTCCACAGTGTTAGAGATACCACTTCTTTCCAATGGTCAAATTAGCAGAAATTCAGTCATATCTGACTTTCTCCTGCTCCTCTCCTTGTATTCAGAATAATGTATTTAAAATATGTAACAACATGCTATGTTCACAAGCTAAGAAGTAAAAAGAATAGGGAGTTAATAACAACCATAATTTAGGTGTGATTCACTGGTCCTTAGTTTAAGATGTTTGCAATGGGAGGATTTACATGTAAGCTAAATCTATAAGCAACTACTATGTCCAGTGGAAGTCTAGTCAATACAATTGATGGAGTGTAGAGACACAGTCTAGACATCTCATGCGGGTGCCTGCTTTGGGGTCAACTGAACAGCTCTCCAGACTCCAGTGAATATATTGACTGGTTCTCCAGCAATAAAAGTGGTTGTGTTGGTATTGAGGTCACATAGATACCTAAATACAGGCTACCTAAATCCCACACCTCATAGTAGATTGTAAACTATTTTTGGTAGAATATCCTTTAATATACTGAAGAGTCCTCATAAGGGTGTTGATCAGTGATGCATGCTGAAGAAGACAACTTAGTAGGGCAGAAACTGCTTTAAAATTTAGAGCAAAGAATTATCTTTTAACAGAATATATAAAGATACTGAGACACAAATTTATATCTGTGGTCCCCAGCTTCAGTCCTTTAAGAATCTATTACGGTTAATTTAACATGGTAGACTAGAGTTTCACCTGCCACTTAAATCTACTACCCTGATCTTATTGAGCCTTCAGAGAAACCAATAATTTCTGAATTGATTGTTGCAAACCTTAGACTTATAAAAATCCATGGCACTTATTATCCAGGCTGAGGCTGAGACAAGATTTCCATGACACCTTCTCTGGTTATCATCACAATTCTAAATCCTGTATTTGTTGAGGCCTGACTCATGAGGTGTAAACACTTGACACTGAAAAAATTTCCTTTCGGAATAAAAATTTTGATGCAGAAGATGAAAAAATGCTTTCAATAAAAATAATAATCTTGAAAATTAAAAACTATCTCAAAGTGACAATTCTGTGGAATTTCTAAAATCTGCTTTGTTTGCAAAAAAAAAAGACATGAAAACAGAAAATTTTGTACTTAAGCATTCCTAAGAATGTGAAACAATAGTGTTAAAAATACTAGTGAGAAAAGTCTATTATTTACAAGACAACCAAAAGATCTTGTAATGTTTATATAAGGTTTATCTCTCAAACATACGGAATGATATAACAAAGCTTGCATATATTATGATTTTGGTTTTGTTTGAGTTATTTTTCCTTTTACCTGTTTTGGAATTTTCAGAGCTTGTTTTTGTGTTTTCATTGCTTTTGTTTTTGTTTTTTTTTTTGTTATTGTTTTACCATTGTAACTAGTCAAATAAAATACTATCATATGCAAATTAAGATGTAAAATTTATATGTTGCACATTATTATTTTTAAATTATTTTGCAATTATTTATGAGGGTTTTGCTACATTTATTACCAGGGATATCTTTCTCACCATGTGTGTAGGATGGTGGTTAAATTCCAGAAAATATTTTTATCATAATGTATCTGGAACATTAAATATATATATATATATATATATATATATATATATATATATATATTCACTTTAGAGTAAAAAGATTTGCAATTTGTTTTGCATAGGGACACTTAATGCTCCAGAATGAGGTCTGTGGGGGGGTTAGTTTTGAATTTTGATTTAAATACACCTATCTTCACAGTTTTGTTTCCTTCAGAAAATGCCTTTTGAGACATTTATAAAATTCAGGAGGACTCTAGAAGGATACTGGAGACGTGTGAGGGGAACTTAGCCTTCTTAGCCATGATGATTTAACCCTAGACATCAACTAAACACTGTTGTTAGCTTAATCAATAGGATGGGGGGAGAGAATCGGAAGCACAAAAGTCAAAAACTTGTAAGTCAAAATAAAAACAGTTTCAGAAGCGAAAAAAAAGATGCATACACAAGCAAGACAGAATAAGCAATTTATGCACTGCTTCCCGTTGGTAGGTAAGTGTTTAGTCACTTTAGCCCTTGAAGCATGTATAACACTTATTTGGAAAGACAAAAACCATAACCACAAATGTCTTTACTTTTTCCTCCTTTCCCTGACTTTTTACTGTTGAGCATGGTGTCCTATGACTAGCCCCTTTGGTCAGTTTGGGTCAGCTGCTGCAACTGTGTCTCCTCCCAAATTCCTCTGCATCCCTAGGGCTACCAGCTGCAGGGAGAGAATAGTAGGAAGAAAAACTCAATACTGTGCAAGCACTGCCCAGTAACAGCCAAAATACTGCTGTATTATCAACACTGCTTTAGTCACAAATTCAAAACATAGTAAGATACAGACTGCTAGGAAGAAAATTACCTCCATTCCAGCCAGACTCAATACATTTGGTCTTATACCACTAAGTCCAAAGACACTAAGTAAGGAGATGTAACAGCTCCTCACTTTGACCATAAATGATGTAATTACTACTATTTACCACTGTCTTCACTGTACTTATATATGAAAGAACTTAGCCATAGAAAATAATGGCTTTTCAGGTAAACCTGGTCAAAATTTGAAAGGTATAATTAGAATGTTTTGTACTGTTTATCAAACATATAATGTTCAGTGGATGAAAAACTTGCATCTTTTAAAAGTATAAAGTCAGAAATGAGTACAAAAAAATTATTCAGAAAGTCTAGGAACACACTATAATATTTATTTATTCAAGTTAAAATTGAAATATAAGTCAAATTTGAAAGATAAGTCAATGAACCAATGGTGAAGGATAAATTTGAAACTCCACCTGTTTCAAACGCGCGTATAAAAAACAAATCTGTTGAAAGGACTGGGAGAAGGAGAAAAAGAAAACAGGACTGCTTAGATCCAGTAAGGCTACCACTTTTGAACTTCTTTGTACTTATGACAAAGTGATAAAGAAGATGTAATTTTTCAATCAGCAGAATCTTTTAGCACATCTAAAATTATTCCCTTCTGTTTTCAGGCTCCTATGAAAGTCTTCTAGACAGAGTCCAGCACAGGGCCCCAGACGATGAAGGGACTGGAACACCACTATATAAGGAAAGGCTGGGAGAGTTTGAAGATGAGGCTCAGGGGATACCTCATCAATGTATATGGAAGGAGTGTGTAAAGAGGATGGAGTCAGGCTTTTTTCAGTGATGCTCAGTTGGCAAAAACTGAAACATGGGAGGTTCCATCTGAACATCAGGAAACACTTTTTCACTGTGAAGGTGAGCAAGCATGGGCACAGGTTGCCCAGAGAGGTTGTGGAGTCTCCATCCTTGGAGATATTAAAAAAAATTTTCTAGCTAACATTCCAGGCAAATGGCTGTAGGTGGCTCTGTTTGAGCAGGACAGTTGGACCATATGACTTCCAGAGGTCCTTTCCAACCTCAACCATTCTGTGATTAAAATGGATGTATATGGCTCAAGAACAGAAATCTACATTCAAGTTAGTAACTCTCTTACTTATGGAGAGATGCTCACCTAGAATGCAATTTAGTTTACCCAAAAGTAATGTACCCTAATACACCTGTTATTTTGTGTTAAATAGAAAGATAACAGAATTAGTTTTCATGGCAATTTCTCCACTGTAGAAAATCACACTTAATGAGAGACATCCAAACTCGAATTTCTTCATTTTATTTCTTTTTATTTGTAATCTGTTGAATCTAATATACAGTAAATATGGGAAGACTATATATTCACATATTCCGCATTGAGAACATGCAATGTAAATTTTCCTTTGAAGCAGCACTGTGGTACAAGTGAAAATGACAACAGTGTACCACAGAACCTGTTAATAAAATTACTCCTATTGAAAAGATACTTCAGTTCTAATTGAATGTTTCATCTTCTTTGACATTATTGTTCTAAGCACTGGCTATTGTGCTCAGTTTCACCAATTTCCCGTTCACAGACTTGGAACACAAGCCAGCGCATTATTTATCAGAGAGTCTAAATTTCTTGGCTTACCTACTTGAAAGGTATATCTCAACTCTAAAGTATATTTTGGCAGTTGACTGAAGAAATTATTTGCTTGCTTCTTTCTATCTTTCAGACTTATTTGAGGTATCAGGTCCATATCAAAAACAAATATAGGTGACATTCATGGAAAAGTTTTGTGTCTGAACACGTGGTTCCGTGTAGAATCAATAATAAACAAAAGGGAATTTGACAGTGTGATTTGCTTCCACTGAAGACTTCCACTTCAGAATAGGTTGAATTGTTCTTTAGAAGTGTCTCCCTTAACTATAAAAGGAGCATACAATGATTAGATGTTTTAGTCATCTAATATGTAGATATCTCATTTACAATAGAATTATCCCACTCTTCATTTTATCTTCACTGAAAGCTGAGATCGTCACATATTTGCTTTTGTTAACACAATTGTTCTTTCCCACTCACATAAAGTACAAATTGTTTCCTTTAACTATAACTTTCCTGTAAACTATAACCTGTACCCATTACATTAAAAATATTCTTAATCCTACTTTCAAAGTTCTTATTGTCAATCTATTGCTAAATACAGACTCCTTCACACATGCCCTGTTACATATTGTAGTTGGAAGTGCAATAACGAATAACCACAGCATGAATACTGTAGACAGGTAGACGATTTACAGGTGTATCCTGACTGCTATTCACAAGACTGGGTAGAATA